>CM062852.1:9026463-18217265 GCA_031772225.1 Eubasilissa splendida | reverse complement strand
AGTCTGATACCTTATTTCTGTGAGTCGTGGCCAGTGACGCGAAATGTTGCGATATTAATATTGTTCGATATTAATGACAGAATCACAGATGTGATCCCGTGCGCGTTTATAGATCCACCTCCTCTTTACTATCACCTCTAAACACGATTTTTTTCTGTATATTGATTATGAATTTTGAACTGTCAAGGAGAGTGGATGCTGCTATGTGTTCGTCACTAACTTAAAGTTGTTGTAAAGTTATTTGTTACTATTGTGTATTCGGTTTCTCGCGTGTGCGTACCGGAACCGCTATTGTGTATCACAGTGCTTCGTGCTGATCATCGAATAAGTTCCTGGGTTCAGGGGCTGTGACTACAGGAGAGAAAATCCAGGTTAGTCGTTCTTCCTGGTTGGTCCTTGAGTATTGTCGTGTCCATATACCAAATTCCTATCACCCTTCCTACATCCCGTTTACCCATCCCTAGTGTAATCAAACATATTTATAAAAAAAAGTATACACTGTACGAGAATGCGGCGAATTAAAGTAGATTTTGTGCTACATACAAGACAAAATATTTTTGTCGATAATTGTTTCAAGACGTATAGTACCTCTGATCAACAGGTATAAACGACAACTTTATTAGATACAGTTGAAAGCCTTCCATGCTCGCCTCCTGTGGGTACCTGAAAAAACTGCTGTTGTACCCAAAATAAATTTAGTACAAACAGTAAATTGTTACTGTTCTCGCAATCTACATAATACTCTCCATGACATAAAACGAGCGAAAATATGTGGATGATTTGTGTGGCATCCACTACTCTCACACAAATCACGACATCATACACAACATAATCTTTAAACACTTCTGACATTCGGTAAATTACACATATATATCATTCATGCATAATTACTAAATTCAATAATTACATAACCAACATTCTTCTGCAATGCAGACACTTTCAAAAAAGTGACTATTGACTCTATGGAACCATGTGACCAATGGACTTTGTTACGAGAATAACAGCAATTATCACATCTTGATCTATTGTATTTTAATAATTTATTACGTAACGCCATCCTATAATTCACTAGCAGGAAAGCAATCAGCGACTGCCGAGCTGTTGCAGCTAGGACCTTCGGGCGGCTATTAGGGTCGTTTCGCGGCCGACAGTGGCTGCTAAATATATCTAGTACTTATCTTAAATTGTTATGATGATGAAAGGTGTGGAAATTACTAGATTTTGTTTTAGGAAAAATGTTTACCTAAACTGATTGATATTTTAAATGAATAAACAATGTTAAATAATCAGTAAAAAAAAATTATTTAGTATTTACAATCTTTGAAAAATATTTATTCATTTCTACGGATTGCTACCTTGACGTGGTATAAAGGTGACCCCGTGATCTGAAAGCGATGCCCTCGGGAGTTCTTGTTCTCCCGGTAGAGCCATCCATAGCGGTAAAGTCAAAATAAGGGTCCAAACGAAATGCAATCCAACCGATTCTCAAGGTTTTATGGATTTGGTATGGGGCCAATAACTTTATTCATAAAAAAAGAGTTATTACGATAATGAAGAATCTCAGACAATGACTGATTCGCCATTCGTTGTGCATCAAGCGAAAGCTTTTAATGAGCCGTGAAGTTATGCAGAAGTAGTAAAATATTATAATTATTGAATAATTAAATCAAGAAAAGACGATGATGACAGAACGACCGAAGAGACCGTTGAGCGTTCGTGCGAATATATGGTCACGGCATTTCTACCAATGCAGTAAGAAGGTGAAAAGGATCCTGTTTAAATCGTTCTTCACTAGTATGTATACCAGCGAGCTCTGGTCAAAATTCAAGCAAGTGGCGTATAACTGTCTTCGAATTCAGTACGACAACTCATACAGAATACTGTAGAGCGCATCTACAATGTTTGACGAAGGCCGTGTACATGGATTCGTTTCGCTTCTGAGACATCGAGTTGATGGCGTAAAGCTACAGCTGGAGCTCAGCACCAACTCTCTAGAGCAAGCAGCACTCTCATGGAGGGCTGGCTTCCTGACCAGAGAATAGCAATGACTACAGCATAGCTACATATACAATAAAAGCCGTGACTGAAACATAGTATTTATATTATATTTATATACTTTTTATCTTTTTTTGATTTTATTTTCATAACATAAATATTATTTTGTTGTTTGAAGGTATGCTATTATATATATTATCTTTATGGCGAATGAAAAAACCCCGATGACGCTGGAATAAAATTATTATTATTAATTTATTTATTAAACTTTATTGACAAACATATTTTCGTTATAACAGAAGTGAATATATAATAATATAACATGAACATAAGATACAATTATATTGCAATTAAGTATAGTACTCGTAGTCTATCGTGTGGGATGGAGAAGACTCCACCTCTGATATATACTGCATTGTTTTAAAGTAGCCAGTTTTTTCGTGCTGTTGTGGTGTTATTTAATTCAAGAAACAAAGATTCAACAGGAATTAAAAAAATTAATTAAAAATGTAATCGAAGTGTTGTAAAACTAGTGAATTATTAGTTTAGGTATTATATAATGATCATGTTGGAATGTTAAACAGCGATGCTTCTGATTGATCTCTACTCAATTGGATTATATATTGGGTCCATATTTGTGTAATCTTATTGAAAGTGAACGATTTCCAATTGGTGTTAAATGTGTTGTACAGTTTCGGTGCTAAGAACATGAATCGTTGATGAACTGGTGTGTAGATGTTCGTTCATTGTCTTGTATTGTGACCATTATTGCTTGGGGTGAGTTGTTAGCTCGCTTCGATATATGTTCTTTCCAGTTAAGATGACCATTAATCACTACTCCTAGATGTCGAATAATTTTAACTAGTGACGATTTTTCACATTAGCATGAGGAAGCCGTGTTCTTGTTTGTTTTTCTATCATGTACGATGAGTGTAGGATTTTAATGTGGCGATATTCTTCTGTTAATACAAAAACATACAAATTTTGTTTTTTTTTGTGTTAAGTGATAGGAGATTCGTATCAAACTATTTTTTCGCCTTATCAAAACCATCGTGTGCACGAGAATTGACCTCTTCCCAAGACTTACCCTCAAAGAAAAGTACGGTATTATCCGCGAAAGTGATGATTATAGAATTATTTAATGTCGCATTACAAAAGTTGTTAATATGTATTATATCAATTTTAACCCTTACAGCCCAGTGGGTCAAAACAAAACACATTCGGCGGTAATGGGTCATTTTAGACCCATATTTTTACAAACACCCAAATCTAACCCACTACCGCAGAGTATGTGTTAAAAATTACAATGTTTTCTTATCCATAATTCTAGACCAATGTTTTTCTCACGTGTGAGTATTATTTCTTCCTTTTTAATTACAAAAAACTCACATTTGATTAAAAATGAAAACTGCAAAACTTTACCTTTATTATTTATCGCGAAACAGTTAACCTGGCATGCAGGGGTTGCTCCCTCACCGCGAGCGCTACACAACCTTCATTTACAATTCATCCGCACGCGTTGCGCGTTAATCGCACAGAACAAATATGTGTACTGGAATACAGCGACACTGTTCCAGGGATGATATAAGATTGCAGGTTATATTTTTGAACTAAAAATAAAGTATGTAAATATATATTAAAATTCATTAAAATTGTTGCGATATATATGTAAATATTTATGTACTCAAATTAAGTACATACTATTTGTATAATTACATGTTTTAACCTTTTCTCTTATTTTATGTTTACCTGCTTTGACACCTATGTTTATTATTTGTTATAAACATTTAGATTTGCACCTTCAACTTTTTATTATAATTAATTGTTTTAGTTTTTGGTCTTAGGGGAATCGCACTTAACACATCCTCTGCGGTGGTGGGTCCGATCTGACCCGGGTGTTTGTAAAAATATAAATTACTCGATAAATATTCCTTTAATGCCATTTTCCTTCTAGCGAATCTTTTATTGTTTTTTCCACTTAATTAAAGATATAAATGAATATTATAGAACGAGATTTCAATGAATTATTGACAAAAATCGCCCAAAAGCTGATCTAAAACAGTCATTTTTATGGGATAGCCTAAGTAATTAGTCAAATTATTTTATACATATTATATTATATATTTTTGCTGGCGCCCCCAATCCTACGGAATAAAATAGATAGTTAGTTTTGTGGCGAGCCGCGCCTACCTGGCTTTGTATGGTATGTCCTTGTAAAAATGACAAATATTCAAAATTATTCTGTAGAGTGCATCGCAAGGTAGTTATTAAGACTCACAAGAATGAAACAATTTACTGCTCGGATTGTAAAAACAATCAATTTTGATCAGTTGTATCTATTTTGTGTATATGTTTTGTTTATTTATTTTTTAAATTATGTCAGTTCCAATTATTTTATAATTTGATTGGATTTCGTATTAAAAAGGATGAGTATATATATTTTTTATTTTTATATATGTATATTTTTAAAAATTATTATCATTATGACGATAACAAATAATTTACTGCCCAGATTGTCCTCTTAAAAGACAATAAATATTATATCACCTTGAGTATTGGTTGTCTATTGTAATATGTAAATTACATTTTTGCTTTTCTTATAATATTGTTGATTGCATTTTATATAAAAATGATGAATTTTTTTTATATTCCATTTATAATATTTTAATTTTAATTACTTCTGTGTACATTTTGTTCTTATTTTTTTTATTCTGTTTATAGCCAATATATGTATGTACAAAAATAAAAATAAAAAATTTAATTCAGAGAATGTAAAATGTTTATAATCACTGTCACAAACCGGTAGGTAGCCGAAGACGTACCCATGGTTCATTGGATGTTTGTAGTTGATCCGTGTCGGACGTTCATTGATGCGCAAATATACGTACCTACATTTTTCGTAATATTTTTTATAAATACTTTAATTTTTTAGGAGAAAGATTACAGCATATCATGCTATTTCATTAAATCATATTGATGATATATCTATAAAAAATATCCCAAAAAACGGTTAAAAGACCAAAAAATTGGGGTGGGTCTAAAATGACCCACCACCGCCGGACGTGTTTTGTTTTTACACACCGGGCAGTAAGTGTTATAATTCATACCTGAGCCTAATTCGTACTACTGAGAATTTTCAACAACTTGATGACATGACGCGCCGCCAATGGTAGAAAACTCTACTATACTATTCGCCATTGTTCGCATAAGTGATTAAAAAAATAGCCGTTTCTTATTTATAATTAATTGTCATAAGGTAATTATGACATGCATATATAAA
The DNA here is from genome assembly GCA_031772225.1 of Eubasilissa splendida. NCBI lineage: Eukaryota > Metazoa > Arthropoda > Insecta > Trichoptera > Phryganeidae > Eubasilissa > Eubasilissa splendida. The sequence goes on along the minus strand of CM062852.1, from coordinate 18,211,990 downwards.
TAAATATTCATAGTCAATAATGCTTAGTTAAAATTAGTGTATGTGGTGATGTTTTGGTCGTGGCACTGTTAATGTTGTTTGCGCTCATTTAACTTTGATGTTCTTCCTAATTTAAAAATAATAATAATAAGTAAATAAGCTCACTAAAAATGTTCTAATGGAGGAAACATCACAAATATTTAATAAGATTTGTGACGACTTTTTCATATCTTAATTTGTATTACGTATGTCTCTAATCACATAACGTACAGCTCAATTTTACAATAAATAAAAGTTGTGCAATGTCTGCCTTCTATAATACAAATACGCATATTGAAATAGTTGGAATAATATGTGCGAATAAATTGAAGAGACTAGCGGTACGAGACGGAGTCAAGAAAACGCGATATTTACGTTTTAGTCAGATCTAGCATCTCTGAGCAGATGGAGCGCTAACTCCAGGAATCCGCGAGGAGTTGGGATAGGTGGCAACGAATAGTTTTGGCTGTAGTGTCATCACTATTATAACGATCAGGGCTGTCTTACTAGGAGCATAAGAAAGGAAAGAAGAAATTTTTATTTCAAGGACACAAAGGTTTAATAAGAATAAAAAGGATTGCTTTTAAACAAAAAAATCAATTAAAAATATTAGTTTTATTTAAGAATATTATTTTACAAATGATTAAAAATAGTAAAAACCTTTTTAATTCAGTCTTCACATGATTGAAGTAGTAATATAGATTAAAAAAACTCTTAAAATGATTGGCACGATAAACCATAATGGAAACTTATAAATATTCTCTCTCCTTATAAAATAACTTGGAACGTTGAAATGAAAAAAATATATATATTCAGAAAATAAATAATAAAAAGATATTATAAAAAATAAAAATAAGCGAAGTATGTAATATAAATGTTTATACATAATAAATATATAATAATTTATTATATATAAACAAAATAAAGTTTAAATCAATAGAAATCCGACTCGTCGATTTAGCGAAAAATTCAAAATTCTTATGTTACACATATACTACAGCGGGGTTTGGAAGATCCCAGAACGGGACTATCTTCTAGTTTCATAAACAAAGACAGCCTTACTCACCTTGAACGGGCGTGTAACCTTGTCAATAGCTGGAGTAACACTGACTGAACAGCTACACAACGTCCCGAGTGGCGAGGCCATGGAATAGCACATGCGCACTAGTTTTTATCGTGCCTGGGGTCCAACAGACCACATCATAATATTTGAGGGTTAAATATGTGACAAAAAAATATTCTATATATTATTACGTGTGTAATAAGTATGTTCTAATTCATAAAATAAGAAAAACAAAATAATACAGTGGAAGCCGGTTATAACGCATCTTTTTTAACACGTAATCGGATATACAGCAAAAAATAACTGATTTTGTTATGAGTTAAAATTCTTAAGAATCTTTATATTTTCGTTCCTAAATGTATGTGATAATTAACAGACATTATTCCTAATTTAAATTTTTATATAATATTCATTCAATTTTAATATTTATTTTTTAAAAATGTTGTAATTTATGAATTATATGAACAGAATTGATTTTTATTTATATTTTATAAAAATGTATAAAAATAATAAAGATAATTTATAAATGTGTTGTTTTTCATTGAAAAAAATCATAATTTTTGACAATTAGTTTATACAGCGGTTATCATATAACGAGAATCAGATACGCCTTCCGCCAACCCGCTTTATAATCGACCTCTACTGTATAACCAAAAATATTGTTTCAGACATGACCAATTGCTAGCATAAAATTAAATTTATCAAGAAATGTTACAACAATTGGAGAATAACGGATCTGATTTGACATCTAGCAGTAGCGATGCTTATCTAACTAAAGGTAAAAAAGAAGATGCTGCTTCTTCGTACCATCATGGACATGGACTAAATCATCATTGATTGTTGCAAACTTGATAAAAAAATATTTAAATATGTATTCATATATTGGCAATAATTAATCTTCTCACATATTAACGGTGTCGTTTGGTAAATTAAACTTTGGAAATGGTTTATTTGAATGATGTAATCTTAAAGCAATCGGACACAGTTTATAAAGTGAAATAGATAAAAAATTTGGATTGATTTTAATTTTTATCTGCAATCAAGTCGTCATTGTTACTTTTTTTCATCAGTATGTAAATCCACTAACCTGTGTGTATGTTTCAAATATTTGTTTGAATTTTTGTAATTTTTATTTTGGACAAGAGAATGGCACACTAGAATGGTAAAAAAATATTTACAAGGAGGATATAATACAAAGCACGATTCAGTGAACTTGGTGCTCCAAATGGATGTATGAAATCTATGCTGGAGTGAGCAAGCTAATTATAAATTTTGTTTCTGAAATGTATGATAGAAAAAAAAAATTCGATATGATAATTTATTAATTAAAGATTTCTTTGTGATACTTTTGAATTTTAATTTATATTACTACCGATTAAATATTTATAAATGGGTATGAGTAAAACGCTATCCTTATATTTTTTCACAGTATTTGAAAAAAAAATTATAAAAATTATCTACTTACTGTTTCTTTAATTTAAATACTATTTGATAATTATCTTGAATGATATATGATTATTTAATTTTTTTTTTAATTATTAACCTCATGTAAGGCAACTGTTAAGATTTTGATCATATAAAAAAGTAGCATATAACTATAAAATGTATTAATTGTACTCTAATATGAGCAAAACAGATGTGTTTATAAATAATATATAAAAAAATTGTCAATTGCTAGCATAATCATACATATATATATATTGTGACATTAGAAATTAGGGTTACGTTCTAAATTGCCCCGACACTTGTTTTATTGCCAAGCACCTTGAAAATACAAATAATTGCCCTTACGTTGGTATCGAAATGTTGAATTGTTATTAATTTACTATAGTTTGTTAATCTAATCGCATGGTGAATAATATTTACAGGTAACGAGACCTTTCCCTTTGGTTACGTCGCCTTCGGTTATTCTTATCATAGGCTACATTTTTCACTCCTACAGTTCACATCACAGGCGATGTGATCTTCTACAATTCTGCATACGAATTCAATTGCATCGGTCTGGATACTGAGTATCATCTACGACGATAGGCCAAGGAGATGGGTTGCTCGGACGTGAATAGACCGGAGTGATGCCATCCTCTGGAACATCTTGTTGTTACCTGACTGCATCGCAGGACGTCGAACTCGCGCTCAATTCGACGAAATTAGAATTTGTTGATGTTGATTGTATCATATCTTTATTTTATTTTCATTGTTTTTGTTTCTTTTATGATTAGATGCCATTTTATAACGAACAACATTTTTTTATTTATCACCTCCAGTTATTATTTATAAATTTTTCCCAGTTTAGGATGAAGACAGAATGTGACAAAGTAAGGTGAGTATGTGTTTCTGAGGTGAATAACTCGCAAATCTTGTGTTCACCACCGACTAGCCGGTGAGAGGGTAGAACGCCGATCGGTACTCCCACAATATATTATTGTGTAAAAGTGCTAAAAATGAGAAAAACTATTCGTCATCACGAACAACAGCATAAAAACGCATAACACACGTCTGACTCGGCCGTCGCACGCTCCGACACTAAAGTGACGATCTGCATCCGGCTCCGCGCGCACTGTGCCTCTCCACTCGTACAAATACACGTTTTTAAAATATCAAATATATAAATATAATCAAATATTTTTTTTAACAACATGAGTGATAATTCTATGTGCTAATAATTCCTAACTACTAAATATTCGTACATAATAATAAATTTAGAGAATTTTTTTTCCAAATTAAATCAGGTAATATTTTAAATTGCTCATACTCATTTATCTCCACGTGCACGAAAACTGTATTCACTACTTTGATTTTTTATGATAAATATAAACAAAGTGTATTGTCCCTATTTCATATATTACGAGTTACGAGTACATTAATAATAATAGATAATGTCTGATGGTTTATTTACCTGAAAATAAAATATAACGGCATATTCTCCGAGATCCTCTATTTTACATACTTTTTTCGGATACAATGATATATAAAATGTAATCTTTTACTAACATTTGTTAACGGATAAATAAATAAATAAATGTGTTTTAGTCAGCGAAGTTAAAAAAAAACATTTTTATTGTGTTTTTACTGCTTAGTTATATTTACCTCTATTTGTGATACCGTAATATCGTAGGTACTTTCATTTGAAACAAAATTCATGTACATAGCGTATATATTTATAGGCACACTCCGGCGTATACTGTCAGCACTGTACTGGTCCAAACATCCGCTTGGATATCGCATCGCTGGTACCGGAAACCGCTGGGTGGTGCTGGGATTGGAGGCTGTGCTGGGGGTTGGTAGTCCGAGGGGGACAGATCTAAAGAGTGCTCCCTTGTAGACTCTTAAGTACTATTATTGAGATAGGAATTTTATGAATATGAATACTTTTCTGCAAAATTGTTCTGCGTATTTCTTGTAAGATTCATAACTATTTTCTGTATAAAATTCTTTAAGAAGAATTTGTGATATGAATTTTTAAATAAACTAAAAATTGAATTTAAAAATCAAAAATATTTTACGTAAATGATAAAGATAACTTTGATAAGTGTATGCAACTGATGAAGAATGTACATTATTTTTTTAATGACAATCGATTGTTAAAAAAAAAGAATAATAATTTTACTGGATTAAAATTACAACATCAGTAAAAGTCCGTAAGTTTACACATCAATCTCAAATTTTGCAGTTTTTTTTGTAAGTAATTAGTGGTTTCTGGGAATGAAATACTTTAACAAAAATCATAATTTTAAATTATGACGATATATGTTTATATACCTTTATGCTGAAAATAAATATTTCTTCGTATTTTAATTACACAATACTTTTATAAAATTATTGTTTATGTATGCAGTAATATATTATTTGATTATATTGTCTATGATCGCCCATGCGTATCACATGTCTGGTTCACCTTAGTCTCGACTGCATGATCGTACCTCGATAAGCCAACACTTAGAGCAATCTAGAAATGCAACATTGAATACATAGTCACTCCAGTGAATCAGCAGAACGCGGCGTAATAAACTTTGGTGGAATATTTACAGACTCAACATGTTTTCTGCGAGGAACCCAAGCTTCAGTTCCATACAAAAATATGGGAAGAACAAAAGCTTTATGTTATACCAGTTGACGCAAGTCCAGTACTCCCTGTGCATTCCGTATATCCAATAAACTTTAATATACCTTTCCCTTTCTGACTAACTAATTACTTATAAATTTCACCGACGTGGGAACAGATTGCATTTCGACGCCGAGCCGACGTCAACAGGCTTTTTTTGTGAAACGATGTGGAAGTTTTTGTGGAAGTGTCACCGTACGTAACAATCTGGACCTCGAAAAAAGCAGTTTTCTACATTATCCAGAAGTGCAGTGAGATCTCCGTTCTTCAGTACAAAAGTGCGAGTCAAGTGGAGGTGAAAATTGTCGTCCAACCCAGGACTTAGATCAAGGTAGGCCAGATCCATCTGCCATTATTTTCTTTCTGAATCCAATTCGGGTTGTGTCAACTGAGCCATAATTTTAATCGATTCAGTTCACAGAAACTTATCCCACTAATATCTGATGCCTTAGCGCGCTGGAAAATATATCTGCTATTAAAGACTATCTTTTTAAGTTTAGCGACAGTCGTTGATACATTCCTGAGACGATTCTTTCGTTAGTCATCGAGTGAGGAATTTTATGTTCAATACACTCTCCAGTCTTACTTCTTCTACTATGATGTCAGGTGGATATTCCAGTGTTACGTTATCTACAGATTATAAATAACCAATATATTGGGTTTTTTTACAGTTATTTTTTGGCCAAATAACTGATATGCATCTGTTTACACTGATGAACTTTCAGAGGACTTTTTCTTAGTGAGTAACTAAAACGTAACTATATTGCTGCTCTATGATGTAGGTATATATGAACCACTCTACTTTGGGCATACAGTTAATGCAGGTTATGTATATTGCCGTTGGTTCGGTATGTCACTTCAATACCTTTGTCGTGAAGTCATCTAACAACAACCAAGAGATCCGTGAGAAGCGGCGGGACGTCAAGTATCCTATACCTCTATTGACTAAATCAAAGACCAACCTGGTCAACAAAAGCAACAAAGGGATGCCTGCTCTTATAGCTATTTAATGGTACATATCATATCAACTGTATAACGAGCGGCGCGTAAACATGCCTGTGACTCTGGTATGATTCTCTTTAGAACTTTGATAAGACTGTTAACAATAATCCCCGTATCTTCCCTACAATCGACAGCAAGGTAATTAATTACCTCTGCAATTACCATTATTCAGATAATTTATAGAACAAATTAAAGATTTTATATATTGGGAAATATATCTACTAGTGGTGATAAGTTTGTGCAAGATATCGAAGTAAAAATGACAGACAGTTGAGAAGATATTGCAAATTAGAAGGAAATATATGAGGGTTGTATGACATGTACCCGTGTTTAACGACTAATAGCGCCACTGATGCAAAATCTGTATACTATTGTTTAACGCTATCTTTTGAATGACGCCTGTCAAAATATCAAACAGATTTATTGAGTGGTTTTGATTTGATAGCTGTTGAAAGTGGGCAAGTTAGAATCTTTTTGTAACCATGGAAAAAGACCAATATCGGTCAGTGATTCGATTTCTTTTTATATGGGAAGACGCAAATCGTAGATGTGAATCTAGTATAGGCGATGAAATTAAGAATTCGCTGAGATAAAATATTTAAGGCAAAAAACCTGGTATTGTCAGATAAAATTGATATTGAACAATCAACGTACGTGCATGGGAAGATGTATAAAAGTAAACGACGCAGGAGTGATATACCAGGAAAGAAAAGCGTGACGTTGTATCCTCTTTGTCGGATGTCATTACTAACTAAAAACATACATTATTGTTTCTTTACCAGAATTTATTTAAAAAAAACAATTATTTAATAATAAATTTAGTACCTAACTCAAATTGTTACTTAATACAAAATTACTCGAATAATTTTTAAGAAAATTTTTAGAATGCTACTCGTAGTTAAATTTAGTTGGTTGTTTATAATTTTTGATTGGTTTTACATGGTTTATTTATCTCCAACGATTCCAAATTATTTAATTTATGACCAACACCGTTTACATACAAAATTGACAATCCTAATTTTTTATCAAAACCATGACCATTTTCTATCAATGATTAGAAAATTCTGAAAATTCACTATTGTTCAAACATCCCAAATGCTCCCTTACTCTTATATTAAAATTTCTACCCGTTTCACCAATATAAAATGCAGCACAATCCTTGCAACTAAGTTTATAGATACCAGAATTGTTAAATTTATCATCTTTGTCTTTAGAATTTAGGAGTAAATTTCCTATTATATTATTTGTATAAAATGTCGGTTTAATGTTTCGTGGTATGTGTTTAGATATTTGATTCGAAAAATTATTTATGTATAAAATCCTACGCCAATTATCATTATTATCATTATGTTTTATCTGTGATTTATATGAAAATTGATTATTATATTCTTTTAATTTATTTTTTAAAATAGTGTCTATCAAACCTGTATTATACCCGTTATTAACTGCTATTTTTTTTAAATTGTATTCAATTAAATATTGAAATTGGATGTTGACATAGGAATATTGACTAAACGATGTATGTTTTTATTTAGTAATGACATCCTGAAGAAGAAAATAGTATTTTTCGAAACCGGTAGATGTATTTAAACTCAATTAAGTGGTTAATAAAACAAAGATAACAAATAAAAATATGAATTTTAACCACAAAGTTAATATTGCTAATTTTAAAAGTACAATGTATTTCGTACACCTACACGAAGTAAACTTATATTTAACAAAAAAATACGATATTACAATTCAACAAATAGTTTATATTATTATTATTATTTTTATGATTATATTATATTTCAAGTTAGCTTTACATATCAAAAATAATAAAGTTTAGAAGTTAATCATTATAAAATTCTATCTCAATATAGAATTCCATATTATAGATAAAATGTACTTACATATTATACTCGTGTACTTATCCAGGGTCTGCACACATATTTATACTACGAGTGCACAGTGTAGGTTCAGTGTTCCCCGTACACGTCCGTGCTTATTGGCCGGTTAAAATAATCGCCATTCAATAAAATACGCTAACACCAACACCAGTAACAGGGATGCGAATCATTGTAGGGGCGGTTCGGTTTGTAAACGAGACGAGGTTCGATAATGCTGCGGTTTTTAAAATACATTTCCCATTTCAAGAGAAATTGAATAACACTCCGGTTAATGGTTTACGAGGGTCTTTTGAAATGTTTGGCGTGTGCGGCGGACCGAATAAAAATATATATTGCCGAAAAAGTAATGACAATATTTGGTAAATAATTAAAATTTAGAGGGAATCTCTTGATTAATAATTAAAATTATCACGGGTTATAATAAATAGATAAAGTGTTTATCAATATTACATAAATATTTTTAACGATGATTATTTTATACTTTTTAACAAATCAGTTTATTATAATAATATTTGATTTTATGATATTTCAATGAAAAATTAACATTTATTGATATTCGAAATTTACTAAATCCTGTACTTATTAAATATTTTTTAACACAATATATGTAATACAATTATTAATCTCTTTCAATAGTCATTTCAAGTTATTTTGATAAATAATTCTCCTTATCCTTGAGTAGAATTTTAATTTGTACTAGTAATATTTCGAATGAATTACTTATTTTTGGTATTTAAATGTAACAATCTATTCTATTTTTTTATGTTATTTTTTTTTATTTAACGGCGGGCATCAACAAATGTGATTATATATGTATAAGTTTTGTATAATATTTAATTATTTCCATCTCCTTCTGGAACCTATAAACATATTCATAGACTCTACAAGAATAAGATCTTTAAAGCTATTCTCGAGGCTGTTGTTATGTTTCCAGCATTTTTTTATGAATATAAGTATAAGTAAGGTTTATTTGTAATTTTTATGGGAAAACAGATTAATCTTTATTATTTTTTAGAAAATGAAATTGAGTAGTTTTTGAAATATAGTTATTAAAATAAGAAAAAAAATTAATATAAATTTTTAATGTGACTTCAACAATTAAATAGTTACTTTTTCAATATTAGCTAAATTACTTTGTGGCCTCATTTTATATTAATAATTAGACAAAATACTTTGTTTAAAGCACTATTTATTGATTATTCAACATGTTTCAATGCCAATGGTATGTTCTTCAGGAAACAATATAAACTGAAATTAAAAATACAAGCATAGATAAAAACAAAACTATTAAGTGGTGAATAAGTAAGACTTAATATGAAAAAAATTTAAAAGGCGACTATTTGCAAAGATCAAATCCTCTTAGATTCTATAGGTATTGATACATGTTCAATAAATAGTGGTTTAAACAAAGTATTCTGTCTAATTATTTATTATTAAATAATTGTTTATTTGCTTTATAATTTTCACCCATACAATATTAAAATCGACAAAAAATATTGGTATAGTTCAAACAGAAAAGGTTATAGTTTCAATCAAAGATTTAATTCAACCAAATATAAAATTATCATTTTTGCTATAAAGATATTCTTTACTTTCTTATTTTATATAATACATATTATACTACATTTTATCGTTGTAAAAAAAATAGGGTGTCATTTATTTTGTTTGCAATTTTCTAAGTGTCTGTCTGTACTCCACTGGCATTTTTCATTTCTAATTTGATTCTTAATACAAAATATAATTTTATTATTTCGACTGATCTCACTAGAAGAACAATTTGTTTTTAAATATTCATCGCAATCCATTTTATTACCGACATACTTCAGTCTTATGTTATACTTTTCACTGAAATAAAATATTTAAAAATCCATTTAAAAAACCTGATAATAAATATAAATTATTACAATTAATGATATATTTTATTATAATATTCTGAATCTCTGCATTATATTGCATAAATTATTATCGCATTCATCACGTTCGACATATTAAGTCTACTTAATTTAAATTAAATCAACATTACATATATGTAAAAAAATAGTTATAATATTTTTATTCAATTTGAACTACCGTTGCCGCAGTGGACCTAAGATACCCTGGGTAGTCACCCCTACCCCCAAATAATTGCGCTGATTTCCCGCGAGGCCTTGGGGGAGGGTCCGGTACGGAGGCTTTCAGGCTAAATGTTATAATGACCCCTATTGAACGCTTTGGTGGCGAACACATACGTGACAAGCATCGAAATAGTAAATTTCTCCCGGTTTGTGTAACATTTTTAAAGTTTGGAGACTGCTTGCAATTATTGTTATTTATTTCTTTAAAGCATTTGATTTTACAAAATAAAAATTGTTGACACCAAAGTACCAAGTTAGTGTTTGATATGAGAATAGTTTATACCTATATATATATATATATATATATGAGATTTTTATTCATTTTATTAGAATTCAATCAGTGGAATTTGTAAGACTTTTTACTTGAAATATGTAAGTAACATACTGAAAATTACAACAGAAAATTTCAATTGAAAAATTCTTAAACATTTTAGCTTTGAGATATTATGTGAGTACTTAATGATAACGTATTGCAATAGTTTAGGTATTATGAAAACTTTCCATAACTTCCTTGATCCGGTATTAAGTATATTTATATGTAATATCCGTCAAAAATGCGGCATCAAGGGTTGTCTACAATACCAATCGTAGTTAGAATTAAGTTAAATAAAATTGTAAGAGACAGCAATTTAAATTCAGGATATCGACGGCGGCCGTGCTGCCACCCCTATCTGGCCTTAGAGTCTGGCCCGATCGCTTGCCGATGACACGCCTTCCGCTCCGCCACGACGAGTCTCGCCCGGCACTCGAGAGCCTAGCGGGACCGAGACTAAACGCCGCCGGCTCTCTTCTCTACTCTTCATTCACGCTCATGTATAACGTTCTCCTGTACTCTTCCTGTTCTATCCTCTGATGTAATGAACGGCTCTACACTAACCACGCGTTTCGTTCACATAATATATTTTCAGAATTGGTAGGGGCGTAGGAAGTTTCAAACGATAAAACTAGGAGACACTAGAAGGACTAATACCATTATCATTATGTATTTTTGTACGTTTTCACTATTTTTATAAATATAATGCACAGTATAAAATATGATAATATTCTCAAAAAATATATTTTTAAAATAATATCAATAAGGTCAAAAAAATATTACAAAATTGGTAAGTATTTTTAGTCTCGGTTGTGCATTAAAAATTGTTTCCAATACAAAAAATATTAGGAAAGTTATTATGCATTAATATTCACATCTGAAATGCTGGTATAAATATCATCTTTCTTATATCCATACTTTATACAATCTTTATCACCTTCTATTTCCGTATATTCCAAACATTATCTTAATAATTCCATTCGTCTCTAAATAGGTAAAAATAGATTTTTCGTTATTATTAAATTTTCTCATCGATTTGAAAACCTATTAACTAATATATATTATATTAAATATTTCGTTTTGTTATTATCAAGAAAAAATTAACATCTCAAGAAAAAACTTTTCTTTAAAATTTTAATGTTTATTTTATTTAATATTTATTATTTATTTACACAATTGTATTTACGAGTATAATACCACTTAGTCACTAACGAGGCTTTGGACATACTTAGGATGCTTTAAAAGTTGATACTATACAAATAATGAATGTTTATTAATTTTCATTAATTCTATAAAGGATGTTGTATTTGTATGAAACGATTTTATATATTAATCAACAAAAAAAAAATTGAATTGACCATCATACAATATTTCACATTGCGCGTATTAAAATAGTGTAGCAAGTTCAATTGTAAAAAGTCTCAGAACTATACCAAAAAAAAAAAACATTGATATGTTTTTAGAGAATATATTATATATATATATATTCGAGTATAAGTTATATTGTTTTTTTAAAGACGAATAAAATGCGATAAAGCCGCATAAATTTTTCAAATCTTTACTATCAAAGTTTCACGCATCTTTCTACCAAGAACCCAATCACAAAGTGGATTAAGTGATCTTTTGTAGACGAACGTTTTTAATGTAAACAAACATCTTAATCTTTGAATCCGAAATTCCTGTAAGGCTAACCAATATTTTTATAGCTTACAATAATCCAATTATTCCTATAAATATCTTCCTGTATGGAACTAAAACACGAAGGGGGCCTTTCCTAAAGGTCCGTAATCCCGAGCTTATATCGTTTAGGCTTTGACTTACGAACGTAAGGAGTTCTAAATTAATATTATATATGGGTCTTCCTAATTTGTGATTCTGGGAGATTGTCTAAGGTTGACTTGAATTATTTATGAGAAAATTGTTCATACAAAGATTTAAATGATCGTCTCTACAGAATTTCTAAACTAATCCATCAATTTCTACAAACTAGCGTAATTATTTTGAAATTAATATCTCTGAGTATATAATTATAAAATTATTAGTACATATTGTATATGACCGCACCTCAATAATTCAGCTTTATTTTGTATTCATTGTAGAATGGCGAATAAGGCACATTAGTTCGACCAGTCGGCCGTTATTTATATTTAATATGATGCACATTCGCTTTGATCATTAAGTTATACTTTAGAAATTATAAAGATTCAATATATCACCAGGTACGTAAGTTTGGAGAAGCTTAGATCCCAGTCCAGATTCTAAATGAGATGAGCGCACTAGTATTCTGACTTCTAGTAAGAGTCTAGAGGCGACAGGACTATTAATTTATTTTTCAACGAGACTTTTCAACTTTTCAACCTCAATACTAATAAAAATCCAGTAATTGTATGTTATTGGACATATTCAAATATTGCTAATATAATATTCTGGTCAAAATAAGAAAATACATACAAAATATTGATTTTTCAGGCGTATTCTAGTATAATATGTTAAAAAGACATTTTACAGATAAATAATATTGCTTTAAAATAATTAAAAAAAAAATCAGATTCTTATAGTGATGACATATACGCTGTTTAAAGGAAAAAGAAAAATGAATTATCAAATTTGGTTCATAGATGGCGATGGTGTAGTGGTACTCGAAGTGAGTCCACATATTAGCATATATACAACTTTCAAAAATTTGATAAATGTGGAGATTGAGGGGTGAGAATTGGTGAACGTTATATATACCTATATATAAAGTGATCACTTAAGCCAGCCGAAGACAGGTCATAAGAATGTGTAATTACCCCATTCTTCCATATATTTTCCATTCAAATATAATTTTAAAAAATAGCTTCGTCTCTATGAGATATCTGATATTTGTTCAATACTTTCAGTCTTCAGACGTAATATCGTCATCATATTTACGTCTAAAGTTACCATGTCTAATTCATATACCGGGCAGGTGCTGTGTGTGTAAAAAGATTATAAGAGAAGATGAGCTTGTTGACCTTTCTAATTTGGTCAATAAGATAAATCGCTCTCTTTTACACTCTTCAATTACTCGGATCCAGCAGGTATCTTACAGTCCACCCAGTAAGTTATTTTTACATAGTGTTTTATATAAAATATTGGCAGCGACAAGCGTTAAGCGGGTGTCTTTGAAATATATTATTGGAAAAGGATCTTACATATCCCGTGGATAGCATTATGCACAGCTCTGGCTATTTTTTAAAATTCTGAATCAATTGACGACGTATGGTCGAATTATTTCGTAAGCTTATGTGGTACATTTAATAGCAACTAGATAATAAAGAAAATGTATTTATTATTAACAATGAAGCTAGCGGCGGTCATCTCGGAGTGAAAAAAACAAATGTATTGGCTATACTTTGAAATTCTGAAAACAAATAACGACGTATGGTCGAAATATTTAGTAATCATGTGTATTACATCTAGTAGCAACTAGATAATAATTAAAATTTAAGTATTTATGGTAAACAAAGGAGCTTGCGGCGGTCATCTTGGAGTGAATAAAAAAAAATATTTTTTTTTTAGAACACATAGGTCTGTGATATTTTAAATATGAATTAAACATATTAATTAGAAAGATATTCATATAAAATCAATTCTATCGAAAAATATTGTTGTTGCGTCACCGGGATTCGAACCTGGATCTCTTTCCTAACCTATTAATATAGTGGTTTAGTTATATGGATTTTATATGAATATCTTTCTAATTAATATATTTAATTTATATTTAAAATATCACACACCTATGTTCTGAATAATATAATAATAATGAATTGTAACTTGGAATTTAACCTTCAAATAGTGTAAATTTATTTGTGATATCATTCGATAAAAAACGCCAACCAATTGTAAGTCCTGTTTCATTTCATCAACCTGCTTTAGTCCCAAGACTAACACATATACTCACATGCACGCTCCGTAACATTAATATACACTGCGACATTCATATACACGTATGAGAATCTGAGGAGGCCTTAAACTTACCTTAAAAAAATCCTTCTGATATTCACAATCTACAAACATCGGAGTGATTCTCACACTATACAATTAATAAGATAAATATGAATTAAATATATTAATTATAAAGATATACATATAAAATCAATTTTATCGAAAAATATTGTTGTTGCACCACCGGGATTCGAACCTGGATCTCTTTCCTAACCGGGGAAGGTGCATTAACCAAATATGAAATAAATTAAAGTAGATTGTTCTGTCAAATAATGGAACGATTAAATGTATTATGTATTATTAATATCAAAAAGGTAACATATAGGTTCGAAAATTGTCGCTGTAGCATAGTTGGATATTGCACCTTCCCCGGTTAGGAAAGAGATCCAGGTTCGAATCCCGGTGGCGCAAAAACAATATTTTTCGATAAAATTGATTATATATGTATATTTTTATAATTAATATATTTAATTCATATTTAAAAAATAAACTCTATTGGCTATACTTTGAAACTCTGAAAACAATTGTCGACATACGGTCGAAATATTTCGTCGTCACGTGTTATGCATCTATTAGCAAGTAGATAATACACAATGGATACATAATAAATAAGCATAATGGTAAGCTGTATTTAAAGGAGTAATCAAAATATTTTTCAAATTTATTTGCAACATTACGAGTCAACATGACAGTCTAATAAATGAAATTATTGTGTAGATGTTGTTAAGAATGAAGAAGACCTGGAAGAGTGCCACAACTGTGTATAGATGCGTCTGGCATCGAAGCTGGAGAGATCCTCAGCTGTGAGAGTAACCCTAGACCGATCCGAGCTCATTACGAGCCATCTCTCATCTGATTGAGGCCACTTTTTGTCAATACTAACATGAATAAAGAATTTTTTTCTTCAGATATATGCCACTAGAGTGTTCACGGACTGGCTAAATTGTATTTATAATCTTAACCCTGCCTTCAAAAGTTCCTTTTTCGTAAGCCGTGTGAACATAAATGATATTTTTGATGTTTTTAACTGAACGATAAAACTTTACTGATATTAAATCTTAAAACTGTCCTTAATATATCGTTATACCTATGTTCTGTTTATTTTTTTATCTTCAAAATTTGGACAACTTTCTGATATACAAAAAAAATTTATTTAATATTTATAAATAATGGGACAAAACAATAAATATATATATATTTAAATAATAGCAAGAAAACAAATAAAAAACAAAATTAAAAATATATTATCAAATAATAAAAATTCGAGTGTGTAACATGTTTATGATGATGATCTTAATAACCATAGGTGATACAAGAATGGTATCATGTTGACGTTGAGAACAATTTTTAATAATGGTGTGGGTTTAATCTGTTTTCAAATTTAAAAAATATTTTAAACTTTCCGATTACTTTATCAAAATCATCATAAAATAAACAATAATAAAACGATCTACTTTTAGGTGATTTCTGAAATATCAGAATAAAATATAAAGTGAGAATAATTATTATCAATTAAAATGGTTTTTATAAAAAAAATATAGTTCAGCCAACGGACATGTCTTTCAGATGGTTTTCATATTTCCTTTTTTCCCCGATGGACATAAATATTAAAAATTGTATAAATAATCGATGCACCCAAAAAAGTATTTCTTTCACTAAAATTATCCATAACACTATTTTTAAAATAACTTAATAAAAATTTTGTGCAAGATAATTTAATTACTTCAATAAACTTGTTCGCAATGTTTCTAAATATAAAGGATAAATATATTATATTTCGAGTTCAATCAAAATAGTAGTGTTAAATTAACAATCCTAGTGCAATTATCTCTTGTTTGGTTCGTGGTCTGTTGCAGATTACTATGTGTACAGAACACTCAGCCACATGACATTAACTGCGGTGAATATCATCCCCGTTGGATTCGAGGGTAGCAATTGTTAAGGTAAATATAAGCGGCATCTTGATTTGAAGACAAGACAAAAAACTGACAGATTTTTTCTAAGGAATGATAGTATTTTTATAAAGTAACTATAACTATACTTGTTTTAATTTTTTTATGCAATTAGGTATTTATTGTACTGTTATATAATTTAAAACAGATTTATTTTTAATTTAGCATAATCTTTTATTTTAATAATAATGTATTCTCCTTAAAAGTATATAAGTGTCAAAGGTGTTAGAGATTCCGTAAAAATAAAGTAGATTGCTTTCCAATAATGGAACGACACATAAATCAAATTTAAAGTGCAACATATAATATAAGTTCGAAAATTTATCGTCAACTTACTATGTTGGTGTAGTATAATCGGTTAACGCATTTCCCCGGATATAAATCCCGGTAGTAATAAAAATATTTTTTCTGTTTATCTTTCTAATTGATATTTAACATAATCTGTTGGTCACTTCGATCCTGAAGGTTGCAAGGTTTTCCGCGCTGTCGTTTTGGCAAGATAAATGTGCTATCATGTTATTATTATTATATAGGATATCCCAGAGACAGTAGTCTAAACTGAGCTTTAAGTGAGGGAACATTACTAACAATCCACTGATTTTCAAATAGATTATTTTGAAATTCAACAGTTTAGAAGTTATTCGAACTGTTGTGATTTTTGAGAAATTTGTTACATATCTTTTCAAAAATGAGCACTGTGCCATAAATACTCAAATTATTGTAATAAAATCTGACACATAATATAGCTATCACATTTTTATTTTCTTTAGGCTAATTATAAAAGTAATTTTAATTTTTTTTAATCAACCGTATCATCTTGTAGACGCCGAAGAATCTCATGGCTTAAATCACTTTATTTCAAAACCTTTGTTTGCGATGTACGGATTTACGACCAATTAAAAAATATCTACAGCTTATAAAAAAAAAAATATTTTAACCGGAGAATTAAAATTATTATATATCAAAACCGTTGTTTGCGATGTACGGGCTCTTGCATTATCGTATAATAGATTATCTCAATATTTAAAGGAGACTGGAATTTTTATTTTAATTAAATGTGTATTTGTTGAATAGATTGGCAGTCCCTATTTGCTATTATACTGTAGCCAGTATGTATGAATAAATAATCAATAACACCATGCATACAACACAAAACTATTTCAATCAGAATTTTCCATGGATGAAATGAAGGCTTTTGAGCATGTCTTGAAATTCATTCTGTAGTAACTCATCTCCAAATAAAACTTTTAGAATTAACGTTGCACAGTTCGTATGTATGGTAGCCTCACCACATGTTTATGTTGCGAGTTGCGACCGCCGTAATTCTTCCAAGTTTAAATTCATATCGGA
Organism: Eubasilissa splendida; assembly: GCA_031772225.1. NCBI lineage: Eukaryota > Metazoa > Arthropoda > Insecta > Trichoptera > Phryganeidae > Eubasilissa > Eubasilissa splendida. Next base: position 18,194,218 of record CM062852.1, on the reverse strand, counting down.
TATACGTACTTTATTGAAACTCATTCACACAACATGACTGAAAAGGGTTAGGGAAATACGGTATGTAAGAAGAGTGAAAGGAATTTAATAAATGAACCAGGAATAAGTAACAGGGGCGCTGGAGGATCAAACAAAACCAGGAAGAAATACGACCTACCTAAGAAACCTCCTCCTCCTTTAGATATCTAGATTTTATTCTTCTACTAGATCCACAAGTCTTCTGGCTTCAGGAAACCACATTTCGTTTATAGCGCAAAGTATTCTTTAATTCACACTTTGTTGATGGTGTGAAGTATGATACGACAAGTACAATAACAAGATGTATTAATCGGCACTCACGGTAGTAAGAAACCAAACACTCTCCGTCAATTTATCATTCCCACACGGTAGGAAGATAATTCACGCAATTTTTAAAGTCTACCGTACTATTGGTAAATGGTAATTCTGTTCAAACTTCAACTTTCAACTGCTCCAAACCATAGACAACAAAAACCACAGAAAATATGTTCTGGGTATAGGTGGGAGAAACAAGTAAGTAACGGAAAAGAACCATTATATCTTCATATTTCATGGTCACGTACGCGCGAGACGGCTATCGGGGCGGCTAAAGGTCGAACACTAGAGATTACTATTTTTGCAACGAAAATGTACACACTAGAGCGCAATAAGAAAATATGATATTTCATATGCACCGACCTGTATAAATATGTAAGTAATCACTGTTCAGAAGTTCAAACTTTGTAAAATATTTGGGATGTACCCAGAACAGCAATGTGGGTTATCACGAAATTTCAGAAGATAAAATAATTTTGAAATTGCCTTTTATAAGTTAGTTCCGAGTTTATGCCGCACAAATGAATAGTTGACAAGAATACTTAACATAGTACTTGAAACTCATTTGACATTTTCGTGCCACAAGTTTGTGGCATGCCAAAGTTTCGCGGCTTCATTTGTGTTCGTTAACTTAACATTAAGATGTGTTTAAAGTTATTTATTGTTAGTTTTGTGTATTTTATAAAACACCCTATATTATGATAATTATTTGTAAAAAATAATTGTTAGTGTAAGAACAGATTGACAGCAGCAAGAAGCAAATATGGATATTCCCTTTTTAAACAACATATAATATTTTTTCAATGTACTTTATGGTACCAATATACAGACCAGTAAATGATTAAACATAAAATAAAGTGTATATATAGGAGAAGGATTTAGAACATTATTTGCGGGACGAGGAGCAATCTACACACATTATTTGTGGAAATATAAATCCGAAACATTTATGCAACAGTAAAAGTATTTACTCTTCGAAAATCAAATCTTTGTGTAAGCAAAACGTATTTTTTTACATTAATGCATATTTGACAGCGTTTAAATTTTCGTTTCAATCGAGTCATATATATAAACAAAGTCAAAGAGCTATTTGATTGCTTAAGTGGTACCAAAGTGATCACACGTGGGTGACACTAAATTGTGAATATTGAAACTCGGAATTTGCGTCAGTTCATGTCTCTATATTTGGAAGTCTGTGTACCAACAATAATAATTTTATTAACTAAATATATTTTTTAATATATTCACTATTTTAGTATTGTGAATAAAACGATTTGTTAGCTTTTGAATATGTTAATAACTTTTAGTGTTTAGTCAGTACAAAAGAAAAACATTTTCGAACAGCAGTATTTAAATGACTTAAATAAACATGCATGCAACACTCCAACCATTTATTTATTCAAGATAAATTATTATTCTTCAACATTTTGTTTGTAGATATACATATTTTTCTCACAAAACTTTTGAGTCAGAACTGTTTTAAGGGTAGAGTTTGATAAGTGTCGTATGGCTCTGACTGCGGATCCATCATCGGTGACAGCTACATTCTAAACTGCCCTGAATAACTCATTTTCTTCATAAGAAAGTCTAATGTTTACATGACAATTTTTTTCTGTATATACACACATATATAATATTATTTTTAAGATTAGCAAAATCAACTTTGTGGTTAAAATCCATTATTTTAGATTGTAAACTTTGTTTTATTAACCACTTAATGAATTAAATACATCTACTGATTTCGGAAAATATAATTTTCTTTTTCAGGATGTCATTAACTAATCAAAAACATATGTTATATTGTTAGAATAATTTTGTATCATGAAGTAACAATACAAATTAGTTACCAAATTTAAAAAAATAAATATACTGTTTTTAAAAATAGATTCTGTTAAAGAAACAATATTTGAATATGTCCAAGAAAACACAATTACTGGATTTTTATTAAACACTGGCACTGTTATTAAACAAATATCTGATATTTCATAGAAACAAAGCTTATTTTTTATTATTTTTAATGAAAAATATATGGAAGTATGGTGTAATTACAGGGCTTACGACCCGTCTTCGGCTGACTTAAGTGATCACTTTATATATATTATAAAATTAAATCTGGTACCTACCGCGCACGTAATAAGTCGGGATTAACATTCTCAGATTAGCAACACAGCACTCGGAGAGACGATTTCGTGCAACGTATTTCATGTGACAGCTGTCGTGAACGATGGACTGAACAATCTGATTCTTTAAATAAGCAATGATGTGACTATTATAAGTGAGAAAGGGATACACATCCCTTTCTTCATGCAGTTTATTTCTCCATGCAGTTTATTTCTACATGTTGTTTATTTCTCCATTTAGTTTATTTCTCCCCGTAAATTTTTTTTTTTATTTAACTTTCTTGATTTTCCCTTTACTACTCATAAAATGCTTACTACACTAAATTATTTTCATCAGTGATTCATATTGCCCAGTTATTTTCACTCTAAAATCTTATGAAATGGATGTATTGTTGCCTTTTTGTCACCACTTATGTCGTGGACATGATGATGAAGGAGTCATGCCACAATGCACGGGATGCAATAGGAAGGATTTTTCCCATACAGTGGATGAGGGCAACGTGTTAATCTGACTCGGACTACTCGACAAAATGAATTATTTCAACCAAAGGCGATGCAAGCGACTCAAGGAGAACCAGATGTCAGAATCCAATTTGTCTGATGTACGGCACGAGAAGTGACAAGTTTTTAACGTGTACCTTTCACTGACCAAATTGATGAGGACTGTGAATCTCTGCAGAAATAGACAATGACTATCACAAACACTGGTTGTAAAAATGAATTTTGATGGTGTACAAGGAATTTAAAGCTTATGATGTATTTTATGTAGCATTAATCTTTCTTATACTTTCTAAACAAATATTTTTCCATCGTAGCATATTTGTATCTCTATTTATTTTAAAACTCACGGTTTTCCTACTCGTGTTAACCGATCTATTTATTAAGTTACTTCTGTTTTATAGCTGACCTGACAAACCGTCAGGTAATAATGTAACAATTTTTATAAATTTATGAATTTCTGTATTTAACATAATTATTGATTTTTTAAAATTATTTCAGTTAAAAATTTTAGCGTTCACAAATATCTCTTTCTCTCAATTTATTTTTATTTTTTGTCAACAATATTGTGGTTTATTCCTACTTTATAAAATACTTCCAATTTAAATAAAATGAATTTCAGAGAACTGGACGATACAAGGAACAAAATTGGAGATATTGATGACGTTCATTATGCCTAAAGCATCTGCAGTCCTTTCGGTAGAATATATCATCATCATCATCTGTCAAGATCAGCATTGCATTCCCGGTAATCTAAATTTGGTTTTTGTAAAGTTGTAATAGTTGTAAAATCATCACATCATTATTAAGATAACTAAAAACATAATTTATTGGTATTAACGATTTTGTCATTAAATTACTTTCATATTTTGACAGGTCGAAAATTTTTCGATTCAAATTTGTATTAATTGTATTTAAGTATTGTGTATTCGGAATTTGGCCGTACATTTTTATTGATTTGAATCCTTGCTAACGACACCTGTTCAACGCAATCGAATTCGTTTTACGATCATCATTTTAAAACAATACAGGACACGGGTAGTGTAAATACAATTTTTATTTGAATACGAGAGATGGCGTTATGTTATTGTGCCTATTGCTAGTGAATGTTGGGTATTTATTTGTTTGAAATGGCGGTTTGAAAATATTTCGTAACCGCTGAATACTTTTGTACTGCAATGGTGACATGTGATTCACACATTGTGAATTTATTTGAATATTGTTAAAAAATCTCAACAATTTTTGGAATCCTTTAATAAATTGTCATAGCTACGTTTAAATTCGTCAATCATGTTTTTTTAAATAATTTTTTTAATTAATTTTAAATCATTGTAGTAAATATTTTTTGTTATAATATTTTTTGTAATTTTTAACAACACTTTATCGAGCGGGATCTCGGTAAACTATCATCAGGGATCTTGAGCGGAAATCTCGTTAAACTAGCAGTGGCGTGGCAACTATCATAGAATAGTTTTATTAATATTTTATTATTTTCTTTGTATTATAAAAATTCTTCTTTTGCTTATGAACTAGGATTTTTTTTTATTGTAATTACCATTATGTAGTGTGACATTAAGTCCATGTCATTTTATGGATGAAGTTGGTTATGTTAAATTCTGTTTGTGTATTTCTATATGAGGATTACTCCAGGATGAACACAACAATTTTAGTTTTAAATTTTTTTTAACACCTTGAAATATTGTGAAGTTTAATTATTTCTGTTGAAGTTTAGTAAAAGCTACAAAATGCAATATATTTTATAAAATTAAAAGAATTTTTATTTTTTGAAATTATTTTTGAAATTTATCATCTGTATGATTTTCATTTTATGTAGTGGTACAGGGTGTGCACTATGAATTAAAACTAAATATTTTTTTAGGTTTTTAATTTTTTTTTGGTAATTAATATTTTTATTATCATCTTATCATCTATTATTATTATTGAAACAAATAATTTATTTTTATTTAATTATTTCTTCGAGGAAAGGGGATTTTGCTGTTTTTAATTTCATACTGGTGTAAGCAATGCTTACTACTTCTTTCTTTTTTTAAAATTATCTTTTGTTCAGGCTTATAGCTGACGTATGCCGAGCGAGCTCGTATATTTGGAACTCTTCTCGTATTATGTTCCATCTATTAAGTTTGGAAATTTTGCGGAGTAAATTTTTTTTGAAATTTTTTCGAGATTTGGTGTTGATTTCTATTTTTTATTTTTGAATGTGCTGTGATAGCATGACTCTACAATATGATAGATAATCAGCCTTATAATACAATGACAATGTGATAGGTAATCGGCCTTATAATACGATGATGATTTGATGTGGTAGGTACCCGCCCTTATAATACGGTGATGTTGATAATGTGATAGGTACCGGCATTAAAATACGGTGATGATTCTGCGCGTGGTAGTGTTTTTTTCTTCTAAAAATAGAAATCAATACGAAAATGACCAAAACTCGTTGTTTCTTTTATTCTGGAATACCACCTCTCAAATCTTATTTTATTATCCCAGAAGATAGTTAAGATGGATTTACACACTATAGTAAGTAGGTAGCATCTGATCACGGACAATTCACTAATCATGCTCTCCGTTGGAGCTAGGCGGTGGAAGGGCTGCCGTAGCATACACCCCACAATATATATATATAACGTTCACCAATTCTCAATCCTCAATTTCCACATTTATCAAATTTAAAAAAAAAGGAAAAATGAATTATCAAATTTGATCCATAGATGGTGATTGTATAGTGGTACTTGAAGCGAGTCCACATACTAACATATATACAACATTCAAAAAAATTGATAAATGTGGAGATTGAGGGGTGAGAATTCGTGAGAATATATATATAAAGTGATCACTTAAGCCAGGCGAAAACAGATCGTAAGCCCTGTAATTACCTCATACTGCCATATATTTTCCATTAAATATAATAAAAAATAAGCTTTGTCTGTATGAGATATCTGATATTTGTTTAATATAACATTTGTTTTTGATTAGTTGGTGACATCCTGAAGAAGATAATGTAATTTTTTGAAACCGGTAGATGTATTTAATTCATTAAGTGGTTAATAAAAAAATCTTAACAATGTTAAATCATATGTGATATGATTATTTATTTAAGTAATTTTTTCGTGTTCGTGGAAATATTTAAAACAGTCCAATTCACGTAAAATAAATCCAAAATATTTCATCATTATCATTTTTATTCCCTTATTTAGGGAAGGTAAGGGGCGCAAAGTCTCTAGAAGGCGCTTCCATCTTCCTCTATGCTGCACTGCACCAGTACTTACTGACCAATCAAGATCCAATCTGTCATAATACAGTCTTTGTTGTTGTTTACTTCAGCTCCGTCTGGGCGACCCACCAATATACAACCAATCTACATTAAACGTAACCTTAATATTCTATCATTATCATTTACTTGAAGGGTCGAAAGGCCGAAGGCTCTACAAGGCACTTCTATATTTCCCCGTCTTGTGCTTCTTCACTACTAGCAAACCAATCACTACCCTATCTGTCTTCGAAGCGACCAAGACATCCTCAGTTTGGGTTGGCCAAACATTTTAGTTGAGGGTTCTATGGCATTCATAAGTTATGTTTATGTAGTAAACCATATGAATTTTATTTTCATTAATTTTTATGCTACCCATGAATTTTGTACACACTTTTTGGATTAAAGAAAGCACTTAAGGGATGCTGGAAAATTATTAATTTTAATACAAATTAAATTAATTAATTGGAGAGAACGTGATTCCCTGGATAAGAAGAGGTCCAGCTTTAAATTCCGGAAGTAACAAAATATTTTTTTCGTTAGATAGATTTTTAATTGATTCATTTAAGTTGTTTTAAAATACCACAAATGCAACTTCACAACAAAAATGTGTTCTCTTTAAAAATGTAATATTTTTTACCTATCGAAATGTTGCTAAGCATTGCATTTTCTTACTTATTAACCTTTTATTTAAATAAAACCACGATTAAACATTAGCTTTGTTGAGTGGAATCTAAAATGGAGTAAAACCCTTATAACGGTTCCGGGAATGGGTGGGTCTTTCTAGTGAACCATAGAACTAGTTTTTATGTATAAATATATTATGAATTTGGATCCAGATATCGATAGATCATCGACTTACGCACGTCGCTGTCACTAGCTGGCAGTTTGGTGCCATAATGTCTCGAAATTTTCTCAGAAATAGCTAGCAACCCTACACATAACACATGATCTCAGCATGGCCTGGAAAACTTAACGAATATTTCACCCACACCCCAGTACGTGAGTAAGCAGTGTGTATTGTTATACCGCACCCTTACCCGATTTAAAGAGAAAGGTGAAAGTCACACATAATTCTACTCGATGTAGTTTCATACAGTGTATCAAAAATAAGTTATATTTGACGCGCTGACGAAATGGTCATATTAGGTGTTTGGTATGATAGAATATCAACAAACATAAATGCAAAAGAGCAGTTGGTGTTTCGTCTATCAATACATAGAACGTCGGTTTAGCATGTAAGTCTACGCAGTAACTTGACGTCCAGCATAGGCGTGCATGATTAAATTGACCCTCGCGTTTTTGTATGCGCACGTGCCGACCCTTTCCGCGAGGGGCCAACAATTAGCCGCGGTACATAAAGTGTTGACAACCAGAATACGCATCGCTCAGCGCATCCACAAAGAATCATGCGCTTCGGTCAAAAAAGCAGCTCAGCATACAAAAGACGCTCACCGCGCAGTGCGCGAAGCTAAAACTGATCCTCACCTTTCTTTCACGTGCGCGTCTACTAAGAATTTGTCACGAGACCCTTGTAAAAATCAAATATACCAATCGTAGGGCAGATTTTAAAAAGGAATGGTGTTCAAACCTGATCCCTGGACTACAGACATGTAGGTCCAGATATTCATCTAATCCTGGCGAAGATCAATTCATAAGAATATCATCAATGTTTACCCTAGTCTCTCCCAAAGTCACTAGAGGAAACTCAGGAAAGCCTGCGAGAGCGATTCCCACATGTAGTAATCAAACCCCTCTAATTTTTCTCAACCATGTTAAATCTCATTGTCACGTCTATAACTCCATGAGGAATCTCTCATTGTCATATCTATAACTCCATAGGGAATCTCTCATTGTCATGTCTAAAACTCCATGAGGGATCTCTCATTGTCATGTCTAAAACTCCATGAGGGATCTCTCATTGTCATGTCTAAAACTCCATGAGGGATCTCTCATTGTCATGTCTAAAACTCCATGAGGGATCTCTCATTGTCATGTCTAAAACTCCATGAGGGATCTCTCATTGTCATATCTATAACTCCATAGGGAATCTCTCATTGTCATGTCTAAAACTCCATGAGGGATCTCTCATTGTCATATCTATAACTCCATAGGGAATCTCTCATTGTCATGTCTAAAACTCCATGAGGGATCTCTCATTGTCATGTCTAAAACTCCATGAGGGATCTCTCATTGTCATGTCTAAAACTCCATGTAAAAACTCTCATAGTTCTGTCATTAATCATTGTACGCATTTCTCAATAAACATCGCCCATGAGGCCGATGTTTATTAGTATGTTCAATGAAATATTTCCATTATTTCATTAAAGTTTATCCTTTTGGTGACTCTCGGGGCAATGATACCATCCTATTTAATAACGGACCAATACGTCATGAACGTCCGACTCTGCCAAGTTGTCTCATGATGTTCTCGCTAGGCAGTGAGCTTACGAAGAAGAGGAGGTAATATTTTTCTTAACAGGTATCAGCGTCATCTCAGAGATTTAGTGATGTAAGATGTTCCTGGAACATATATAGCATTACTTCTCTATAGTTCAAGCTGACTGCTTTTACAAATGTATATTCTTATCCATAGAATAATATCAATTGCTGATTAAATTTAAGTACATGCGCTTAATTTTATAACACTTTATTTAAATTATATTAGGTGTATATATATATAAGCATTCGTATTTGATATACATATATATCTAAGTATTAAAAAATGTATTTTGCTAGGTATATAGAAATGTACAATCAGTATTTTTAATCCCAATCTTTTAAATATTTTTATTCTATACCACAATATGTACAGTATAATAGATTTGACTTTACATCCACGATTCAATTTTACTGGATTACAGTTTTGATTATAATATTGCGTTGTTAATTGGCATTGAGTTCATATTTGATTTGACACATTGTACATTTGTTAGTTCTGAAAACCAATCATTACTCATTTTTCAATGTACTGTATAAACTAATTAATTTTAAATCTATTACAACTTAATATACATATAATAAATGACTTTTAATAAAAAGATATATTAATCAAATAGATGCCCAACTTATCTTTATCACAAAAACTCAATCATAGTCATTTTCAGTCTAAGAAATGGGCTTAATTCTTGTTTTCCCCGCACATTTTTTTTTGGTCAAAATTGTTGCGTAATGCAAAAATATATCTTTTGTTTCTTCAGTAGCATATAAAAACATTTTTTCCAGTGGAATATTCTAGTCTACTGAATAGATCCAGATTATTTGAATTCAAAAAGAAAATTAAATGTGCTAGTTTCTTTGTATGCATATTAAAAATATATCGCTTTCCCTTAGCTCCAAGATATATATATTCAAATCATATTCCTTTAATATTTTCGACTCGTAATATGGTTACCTATAAAATATTGTGGACTAGGTCCATTATATCCTATATATACCTCATAAATATTTACATAGAGTTGTTATTTATTTAAGCACTAGATCGGCTTTTTAAAATGTGAACCTGAACCTGTAAAATGAAAACCTTCAAAACCTAAAACATTTATTTTCTCAGTACAAACACCCACCTTTAATATGTATATAAGTATATATATTCTCAATTTATTGTTAGCCATATACATAAGGAAACATCAAAAGACGTTCCAGCTACCGATGATATATTATATGATTGTTTGATCAAAACATACTTTGATTAAAGACTTAGTTACGCAAAATAAATAACTTATTTTTTACTTTTAAAATTAACAATATTAACCGTTAACGGTGTTGGTCACAAATTAAATAATTTGGAATCGTTGGAGATAAATAAAGTATGTAAAACTAATCAAAAAATTATAAACAACCAACTAAATTTAACTACGAGTCCTATTCTAAAAATTTTTCCTAAAAATTATTCGAGTAAATTTGTATTAAGTAACAATTTGAGTTAGGTACTAAATTTATTTTTAAATAATTGTATTTTTTTAAAAATAGATTCTGGTAAAGAAACAATTATATATGTTTTAGTTAATTATGACATCCTGAAGAAGAAAATGGTATTTTTCGAAACCGGTAGATGTATTTAAACTTAATTAAGTGGTTAATAAAACAAAGATTTTTTGAATAGAATACTATATAAATACTAGAATTCGTATCGTATAGAAGCTATCCTCTATTAATAGGCTGACTGACTTAACGCGTGCCATTTCATAGATTTATTGCGTGCCCGAAATTATGTGCAGCTGGTTTCATGAAGTATAATAAATGTCCTACAATCATCCAACAAAAATCTTTTCGAATTCAGAAAATGTATTAAATAAAAATGTAATATTTTAATTTCATTATTTTTGTACCACGTAAAAAAAACCTTAAACTTTAATAAACATGAAATTGAAGGAGGAGCTTGTCAATGCGATGTCCGTTGTGTAAAAAATTCTTCATAATTCTACTAGCGATCGATTCTTCTCATAAATATTTTTCAACTCAATCATAGTGGTTTCCTTTGTTCTACTGGGTACCTTTTATTCAGTATTCACGTATTCAACTTTGTTATTATTCCTGACATCAACTACTGCAGTAGCATTTTGTGTTTGGCTAATGAAGAAGAAATGCAACAATTGTCAGTATTTTTTTCTCTCTCTTTATTATGGCCTTCGCCAATTAGGCGCAACTAGCCATTACAAATACACACAAATGAAAAAATATATCTTTTTAAATATATAAACAATAAACATATATAAATAACTATGGAAATATTATTAATATTAGTATTTGGATTTTGAAATATAATTAACACATTAATTAACATATATTGAATTTTTATTTATTTTCATTTTTACATACATTACATAACATAGTAAGGAGAAGAATATTTATATATGAAAGTAAAAAATATACAAATGATAGCTGTTGTTAAGTGAAGAATATTTTTTTTTAAGTATGACTAAAATTTAAAAACAATGTAACATTTCAAGTCATATAGAGTGTTAACTTAATTTATTAAAAAAATTGTGCAAATATATATTATCATTTCACATTCCTATTAATTTGAGCAATTAATATAACATAACAGATCAAAAAACAAAAAATAACTAAAATGAATTAAAATTAACAAAACTTTTAAAGACAAAAAAATATAATTCTTTTAATTGTAATATAATATTAATTAACATCAAGACAATATTGTGAATATATTAAATTATTCATTCACAACATTAATAAACATAAAATAGTAATTATAATAATATTAACAAATTATAAAAAATAAATGTAAATCATTCGTTAAATAACAATGAATACATAAAAATCATCAAAGTAATTAAAAAATAAAAACTTAAACAAAATATTCAGCATTGCAATTGAGATTCCCTTATATTAAGATAATTGTGAGGGTATACAAATTATACGTTCACATATCTCTTAGTGTGAAACAACCAAAAAAAATAAAATATTACATCAAATTTTATTGATATTCCATTATTTTAAGTATAGTTAAAAATACACTTAAATTTATTAAAGATTCATAAGATTAAGTTTTAAATATTTACTTAAAGATAATATGACATAATTTGTTGGTGCATAAAAGACAGGCTGTATATTTAACGGTAAAGTTGCAAATTGTTTGATAAGATTTGTCATTGAATTTTCCTTATCAATCATTATTAGGCATTCAAAAAATTTGTGATTGAGGTCTCCAACACCTATACTACACTCGCATATCGGTGAATTATTACAATTTATTTTAAAGAGATGAGCTGTAGAACAACAGTGATTAGATCTTAGGCAACATATAGTTACAATCTTATTCATACTTAAAAGTGAACCTACATACGATGGCTTAGAGAGAATATTTGGATGAATATGGCCAAAATATGTACATTTAACTAATTTTGATTCATTCCACTGAGAACTCCAAGTTTCCCGACTTTTTCTTTTTAAAACTGTAATCGTATCTGACACAATTAGTCAATCATGTTTAAGGTTGCCTACTCTACAAGCTTTCTTTGCCAGATAATCGGTGGTTTCATTACCAATTATACCAACATGACTGGGAACCCACGCTAAAATAATATTTGAATTTTAGAAAAACAAGCTATAAAGCAGAAATTTTATTTTGGCGAAAATATGTAACAGGTTTGATTTAAAGGGTGAGGATATTAATAATTTAAGACAACTGAGTGAATCTATAAAAATGGTTACTTTATCAAGCCCACGTAAGTTAACAAACTGAAGGGCTTCAAGAATTACTATCGATTCAGTAGCAAAACTAGACGTATCATCTGGGAGTTTAAAGACTCCGGTTGAATATGGGTTAACACAAAGGAATGCTGCTCCAGCCGAAACAGGAGACTGACTTTTAGAACCATCTGTATAGATATAAGAAAATCCAGGCCATTTTTCGTGAGCTACCCGATTAAATTCATTGCGAAAAATTGAAGCATTTTGTGATGAACAAAATTGTTTTGTTAAACCCAAATCAAGACAGATATTATTTTCTAGAATAATACTTTCATAAGGAATCACGTACAGTGGAATTGAATGACTTCGATAATTTTTTAGGGCGTAACTCATCACGAGTGAGTGATATTTTTTGTTTAACCAAAAGAGTTTGTTGTGACAATAACTATGCAAAAGTTTTAATTTTGGTGTTAATGGATATATAAACATACTCAGACGGTTAACAAAAAATTTGTCAGACTGAAATTGGCGTTTTATTTCTAAAAGTGGTTCGACGTTTTCTACCTGAAGAACGTTAATTGGTGTCGATTTTATGCATCCAGATATCAGCCTAAGACGTTTATATTGAATTTGATTCAATTTTTTTGCTAAGTATTTTGGCAAAGAATCCAGAAGAAAAGAGACGTAATCAAAATGAGATCTAACAAGTGCATTGTACATAAATCTTAGAACTGTAGGATGAGAACCTCACCAAATTCCCGCTGTTGCTTTGATAACATTAAAGTTTTTATTACATTTTAATAAAATTTCAGAAATATGGTTAAACCAAGATAAAGGCGATTGGAAATTTAATCCAAGAAATTTTACTGAGGAGCTTATTTCAAGGGGTTGGTTATCGAAATGTACAATTAAATTTGAGGTTACCTTTTTTTTGGAAATAAACAACAATTTTTTTCTTTTATAGGCACAAGCGTAATCCATTATTTCCACGCCATAAGCTTAAACCATTCAGGGCATTCTCAATTTGAATTAAAGCCGAAGAAATTGTTTTTCCTGAAATATAAATAGTTAAATCATCTTCAAACGAAATAATTCTACAGTTTTTGGTAATAACAGGTTCTAAATCAGATATATACAAATTGAAAAGTATGGAACTTAAGACTGATATACACTGATATACTGACCATACAACTCTAGTACCAACTTCATACCCCTGTACGAATACATGGATGGTTCTACAACAATGAAGATTTTTTATAAAAATATTTTTTTTTTCAGGAATGCTCATCATGCGGAGTTTATCCACACCTATTGAAATATGAATATTATCGTATGCTCCAATGATATCTAAGAAAATAGCCATTAAATATTATTTTCTAGAAAATGACAAATTTATATCCGTAGTGAAAATAAACAAATTATCCAGAGTGCTTTTACCTTTCCAAAAACCGAATTGTGATTTTGAAAGTAGGTGATTTTTTTCTACAAACCAGTCTAGTATATTTTTAATTAGATGTTTCATTATTTTACAAAGACATAATACGCAGAAAAAAATAGGTATACTCCAACCAGTGCAATGCTGAAAAATCTGAATATGATGACCTTTAAATATATTTAAATGTAATGGTCATTGTTTTTAAAAATCCTCACTAGATAGATAGACTAAGACTGCCATTCAGGAAGAAGGCTAAAGATTTTTAATAAAATGTCAGAAAAGATAAGAAAAGATGAGACACTACATAGATTCAAAATGATACTAAGCAAATATTTGAAAGATGAGTTGTAGTAAAAATAAAAGATTTTAATCTTGTTTATATTAGATATTATTACCTATATAAAAATACTTATGTATGCACTATAGCAAGAATAAATAAATATGAACATAATTTGTATTCCTTCAGATCAGATCAGTACTACTAAAACAAAATACCTGTTAAAAACAGAGAATAGACGCCATCATTATTATTATCACCATTCATGATAAGAGACGGAGCTTTTGAATCGGTTTAATAGTTTAAATATCTGTAAATAAATTTGACAAGAAATCATACCCAATAATAAATAAATAGCGCTTGTTTCTTTGATTTATGAAAATTACTGTCATTGAGGTTATTGATACATAATTGAATGTTTAAACTGTATACATCACTGATATAACCGATCGTTCTATATGGGCGAGAAGTGCCATCTCTCACTTTGGTGCAAGAAAATAGATCAGAAAATAAAGTCAAGGTAGGAAAATTAAGTCTTACCCAAAAAGTGCTGCCAAATTCGAGGTAACGTTATCGAATAATGAATGAGATTACATAACTTGGAACTTTGGGAACGGCATAGCGCTCTAGATATCCTGAGAAAAGTCAATGCGAGAAGGGTGCAGTACACGGTATATGTAAGGAGAGCAAATGATTCCTGTAATACGCATAAATCAACAGGATTAACATAAATGGGCGGTTAATATCAAAGGAAATATGCAAGAATAAGACTTATTTTATAAAGTGTATATTTAACATAACGTAATTTGTATTAAATACTATACTAAAAAGAACTCGGCGTTGCCCGAACTTTACGCATAGTAAATAGACTTCATTTAGGAGGATGGGGGTAGTATTTATTTCTAAATCAGTTTATGACAGTAATTTTCTTCTTATTTTGATCGTCGAGTGTGCAAAATATCATCAAGAAGAACCAAAATTCTGCTTTTAGAGATGGGAAAGGGGGATAGAGGAGGTTTTTTGAAATCTCATGTAGACATTGACGTTCCTCTTGTTTTGAAGGTCTGTAATATTTCATCAAGCTCGGACTAAAACTGTAGATTTGTATTAAAAACAAACTCGCCCATCCACAGACACTATTCTTTATATATAAAGATAACGGAATTATTATTGTCAGTGTGTTGTATTACTTTTTTCCTCTCCCGTCCTTCCTGAAGAGCTCGGCAGCAAGTTTTCGGACGCAACGCATAAGGTGTTTTGTTAACTTTCTCTATAAGTTGTAAATCGAGGCAGGAGTATACGTTGTTGAAATATTCGTGTTTGTAAATTATGGATCAACCGCAACGCAAGAAAAATCCTTGTTAACCAATTTGTTGTGACTTGAGTGAGATGAGAGGATTTGTTTGTCGATCAATTTATGTGTGTGGTTGCTCGAGTTGTTATTGGTTCCTTGAATGCGACGTAAGAGGAGTAAGTGTAATTTAAAGCTACGCAATTCATGTTGATTTGCTAAAAATGCAATCATTGGAGATATCATCGAAGTGTATGCAAGTTGTTATTACAAGCTCTGTGCAGTGAAATCAATACCGACGTATTTCTGAGTATTAGGGAACGGCATTTTTAAGAAGATTGAAAATTTACGGTTTTTATGTGGTTCCAACGGCGTTCAGGAGAGCGTTGGCGACAAGAGCTCAAGGAAAAAATGAGGTGAGCTTCCCCTTTCTACGCCTTAAACTGGAGCTTAATTCTTTACCTATGTAAATGTATTTGTTTGGTTTAATATCATGCTGATCCCATTATTTTCTTTTTCTGACTCCATTGCAAGTTAGAATCTAATTTTAGCACAAGTCATAAGCAACCAGAATTGTCGTTTATGTCTGTTATATAAGCCGAAGTATCGTACATCTATTAATAAAATAATGAGCAAATAGATTTTTTTTCAATTACTTTAATTACAAATACTTGTAATCAAACATATTAAAATCTACCAAATTAATTTCCTATACTGCCAAACCAAAATTCATTAAGTATGCAAGTAAGCACGTATAAATAAAATAAGGTTCACAATTATTAACACGCTTACGTATTTGTAAAATAAATATATTTATAATATTTAAAATTAGTGAACGGGGACTAGACTGCTCTTTAAACATTAATATACAAACAATTTTTTAATATAATTGAAAATCATAAAGGTTCCAACAAATGGTATATCTACATACATAAAATTAAGATTCTTTCAATTTTTTTTACAAAATTCCTTAAATATTCTGATTGTTACTTTCGACTTTACTTAAAAAAATATATGCTGATCTGATAAAAACGAGATCCAGTTTGAAGTGTCTCAAATATGCGCAAAAATAAAAATTGCGAAAATATCACTTTCACATTAATTCCACCCCAAGAAAAACACGCCATTTGGTAGATTAGAATTTGAGAATCTGCGTCAACAGTTCTATGAATTTGAATTTTCCCTAATGACTCACTTTCAAAAATGGATTACTACAGCCTACCTAAATAAGGAATTCGCACCCTGAGATCCCATATTTAATGTGGTGAAGTGTTCTCTAGATGGGATTTCACAAAAAAAAAACTGCATAAATATTTTGTAAAACGGAAATGAAACCGGAAACTTCATTAATCATTACGCAAAATCCGATGATTAATTATGTCCTGAGGATTTGCTGAGAAACAACGCTACAGGGTGATGGCGAAAGATCTCCGTATTCCGTTTCTAATTTTTTTTTATTTACATTAAGCCTTAAAATACTACAAACAGCAATATATCGTACTAATAGCAAAATTTAGACCCAAAAATACTATTAATAGCAAAAATGGCACGATTAAACATTACTGGGTGCCTCTTTTAAATGATTCAAAAATCGTTTGTGAAAAAATGTATGAAAGTGGACGCATTTAAGAATGGTAATCCTGGATCAAAGAGTGCAGTAATCTACTCTACTGCTGCGGAAAAACGATGTAATTAAATAATGTAATAAAAAATATGTTGTTATGCAAAGTTAATTTAGTAATTCTTATTATATCGGTACATCAATTGAAGTGGAAAATCAAATCGCAATTAGGGAGAGAGATAGAATCAACACGGCGACATACAGAATACATGCAGCTGATTTGTGTATTATTTGAAGCTAGAGCAAATCTTCAAAGCTAAAATTCTATAATAATTACCGGTCCGTAATTTATATTTCTCACACCAGGGTAGTGTTGAATTCAAAGCATATATTTAATTTAAACACTTAACAAAATAAATGTATTTATTTATTTTAAAATATCATCTATCTAGCAGTAGATAGATAGTCTTTATAATCTATTTGGTGTTCATTAAAAGTATGTTTGATGAATGTCATGATATTATTTGGACGGTACCGGGGGACTAATTAAAATAAGAAGATTATCATGAAAGGTAACACATATCAACACTTCGTAAAATAATTATTAAAGAATCGTTTTAGTCCCATCGTGATCAAATAAATTGATGGGATAGTCCAAAGCTTGACATAAGTTGCTTCATTGCATACATCACATATCCGAGTGTTGAATTAAACTAGAAGAGTACGTGCTCATAGCGCAAGAGTAATGCGTTAAAGGGTGTTGTTTGATACATTGGTTGATTCATTTTTCTCATTCAGCTTTGACAGTGTACTACAATTTGGAGCTACATTGAGATAAATGTTTTTACGATGTATGCAATCCTTAAAAATATCTAATTATTTCAAAGTAGTACACATATTGACTTCTCACTCTTTTTAAAAAATATATTATAATGTTTGTGTAAGTATTTATATAATAAAATTTTATTTGTTTTGATGTTGCGATTATCAGAACATATGTTTACGCGCCTTGTTACTTCGATTGGCATTGGATTCTTGGTTTATAATAATGTACATGCGTGTGTGTTTGAGTATTGCTGCCTTTTTTTCGGAAAGCTAATAAGACGGTAACCGACAGGCGTCATTCGATTACATCCGTACTTCGACCAGTCCAATGGTCCAAATAAACCACCACTGTCGGTCAAAATCTAAAAAAGACAACCCAGCTAAAAGAAAAACAACGTCAGACCATAAAGACAGCAAAATTAAAAAGTAAAGTGCAGTTCATATATCATATGTGTGCTTATTGTTAATCGGATTCCTGGGAACCAGCTATCGAAGGCATTTACATAAACAACATAGTTCCTTGATACTATCTTACCTTAAAACTGAATAAGTAGATATCAAATATGTTTAACATAACATATTTTATCATAATAGAAAATTATTTTTAATTAATTTTAACATTAATAACTAATCATTTTAATAAAAATATCCTAAATGATTTAGGTACATCCTGTGTATCTAATCGCGGTCCATACAGCCGAGTCTGCCATTAAATCTTCGTAATCCAACTTGATGAATATAGGCGAGGAGCCTCCTGGGGGGACGAAAATATAGATTCTAGTAAAAAGATGTCATTCCCTTGAAATTTAATTAAAAACTTCCCTTTGCTGCCGAGTTTAAACGAGAGTTTGTTATGCGGCTGAACTAAATATATATTTTTAAATTTCATTTAAAATAGCTTGACCTATTAACTGGATAAATCAAACATTGTTTTAGTTAAAAATATACATTTTCTCAAAAGGTCGAGTAAATCGATGTGTGAAACATCATTAAATTTTTGAAGGAAAGAAAAAAGTTTTTAAATGATAGTTTTTTATAATTAGAACCAGCAAAAAATAAATCAAAGTTTTTTTTTCATAATTTATAAAAAACATCTAAATGACAGAAATCTCATGAAAAGATTACTTTCATGATCTCTTCATGTCTGATGATCCAATACCAAATGACTCGTACATTTTTTTATATGATCGCGTCTTAACCCTTGGATACTATGATGTAGTCTGTTGGACCCCAGACAAGATAAAAAATAGTGCGTATGCGCTATTATGTGGCCTCGCCACTCGAGATGTTGTGTAGCTGTTCAGTCAGTGTTCCTCCAGCTATTGACAAGATTACACGCCCGTTCAAGGTGAGTAAGGTTGTCGTTGTTTACGAAACTGGAAGATAGTCCCGTTCTGGGGTCTATCGGACCCCGCTATAGTATATGTGTAACATAAGAACTTTGAGTTTCTCACTAAATTGACGAGTCGGATTTCTATTATTTTCAACTTTATTTTATATATAATAAATTATTATATACCTATTTTAATATAATATTTATTATGTAAAAACATTTATATTACATACTATGCTTATTTATTAGTTTTTATAATATCTTTTAATTATTTATTTTCATAATGTAATTTTTTTTGTTCCTTTTGAACGTTTCAAGTTATTTTATAAGGAGATGGAGGAGATTTCAAAGTGTCTATTGTGGTTTATCGTGTCAATCGTTTTAACAGTTTTACAATCTTAATTACTTATTAAATCATGTGAAGACTGAATTAAAAAGGTTTTAACTATTTTTCCTTAACGATCCTTGCATATTTAAAATTGAGGAAAAGAACATGGAGTCTCCAGGACCCCACTATATAGTACTTATGTCCCGGCTGCCCAGCATAGTATCCCAGGGTTAATTACTAGAGCGAACATGGAATATAACAAAAGTGATGTTTATTTTGTTGTTACAAAAGTTAAAAATACATTTATTACCTATTCAAATTTATTTTGTTTTTTCTCTTCATTGTATTTTAATTGCAAAGATTAATAGATAATTTTTATTTTACTAATTTAACGAAAATTATTCTTCACAGAATATAAAACCTAGAACATGAAGTTTATTTAAAAAAAACGTTAATTTTATAACAGATTGCGTATGTATTATTATCATTCACTAAAATATTGTTTTTTATTTATTAAGTAATTTATAAGTAAAGTTAATTTATAAGTTTACAATAATGTATTTGCGTGGATGATATTCGCATATATTATAAAAATATATTATAAAATATATATTATAAAAATATATGCGAATATCATCTACGTCCATTGCTCATGACTGAAAATTGTACTCCATGAACTCACGCCTTCTTGAGTATACATCCTACTCTATTTTTCTCGGGATCTTGCAGGTCTTAAGGCTGTTACTAGAGAAGAGCCTGTTACTTTTTCCACTTGGTTGGTATAACGGGTAGAAGATCTTCATCTTCCTCTTCTCATATCTTCTCATATCTCTTTTCATATCTTCTTATTCCTCATGGCCCATCTCAACAAGCCTTTTCAAGTTATCTTCCCTTCTCACAAAATGCCTAAAAATTTAAAGATTTGTCTCAGACAAATAGTTGAGAGTCTGTTCTTGATGTTCAGTTCCTGGGAATACGAATATATTTTAACACACAAGTGAAAAAAATTTAACAAAATGCAAATACATTATAGTTCATTTATTAATTTATTTGATTCTTAACATAGTGCATACATAAGCACTCCTATATATGCTCTAATATAAACAAGATTGAAGTATTTTATTTTACTAAAACTTATATTTTACATATTTGTTCAGTTTTATTTTAAATCTATTCAATTTCTCTTCCTTTCTTATGTTTTCTGGCATTCTATTCAAAAAATTTATCGCACTATACATCATCTATTTATGAGATTTGGCCTTCTTCCTGAATGGCAGTCTCAGTCTATCTCTTCCACTTGTACGACGCTCGTACTTATGTTGATTTGCATCAATTTTTCGTGTAAATTTCGCTGATATTTTCTTATTAAGGATTTTGTAAATAAATACCATTATATTCAAATATTTTTTTCTGCTTAAAGGACATCATAGTCAGATCTTTCAGCATTGCCCTAATCCGAGTTTATCTATTATTTTTTAATATTATTCTCAAACATAGTTATAATCATTTTAATCAATTAATAAAATCAAGTTAAAAACTTGATTGTATTTCGTTTTAAATTTGACAAGTTTATATCGATTCATATTCAATTAAAATAAATACGTTAAAAATTTCAGGAGCTTACATAATATATTTTTATGTATATACATGTATTAAATTAAAAAGATGGAAAACTTAAGAAAGGACCATGGAATAAAATAAAAACGTTTGCGGAAGTAGTTATTTGTAATTGCGGTTTTTATAATACATGATTTTATTTTAAGTACGCTTCTAAGTAAATATATCTATATATAATGTGAAAAACCATCCAACAAACAAATTCAAAATTGTTAAACAAAAAATTGCAAAAAAATATTCTAGGCTATGAAAAGTTAATGTTCAGTAGCACTGAGTATTTGAACAATCGTTACAAATTGAATCGTGTTTAATTTTTTCAACATTCCAATTTCCCTTGGGCTCACGAAGACTATCTAAATATCCTATCAAATTACACTGAAAATGAAAGAAAATACTAAAAACTTTCTTGAGAACTAATCTTGGGACGTTATGTAAGATTTTCTTTCAATCAATGAATAGAACTTTGTGAGTACTAACTTTCAATGTTTAAGCACAATATTAATAGGAATATATTTTTCTTAAATAAATATTATTAAGATAGTTATAAGTTATATTAATATTTAGGCAGCTAATAATTTAAATATATATACGTATAGAAGTATATATACGTATATAAGTAAATATATTAACATATACATATAGCGGAACGAAAGTAGACTGAATACATTCGAAATGAGATCACTTAGGCGCATATGTGGCATATAAATGTATGACGGAGTGAAGAATGAAGTAATGAAAGAATGGATAGCTGATCTTAGTATAGTGAGTAAGTTTAAGAAACGATCACTTAGGTGATTTGGTCATATGTAATAGATGAACGAGAAGAGAATGGTAAGAAAGATATATGATGCAACTGTTAATGGTACCAGAAATAGAGATGTCCCCAGAAGACTTGACACGACCAGGTATTCCAGATACTGGAAGATGGTCCTGTTACAAGCTACAATAACCGGCGAGCTCATATGAGAAGATCTATGAATGTATATGAGGCGAGAATTGTGTATCAGAACAGAAAAGTGCGGCGCTATATTCTCTTTGCCTACCCACGCGGAGAAACGGCGTAATGGTTAGTAAGTAAATATCGAAAAAAATATTAGTCATTATTATAATGAATTTTATAAAAATCTTTGTATAATACATGCTAGGAGAAGCCAGAATCAAATCAATCCATTTAATTAATTATTGTTATTATCAGTGGTATGTAGTAGGTATAGACTTAGGTTATGCTGTTACCATGATATTATTATTATACTATATACTACATTGTACATAGGTTAATGAATTTTCGTTTAACCGACGTCTTTAGGCAAAATAAATTCAACATAATAAAAATTGATTATCTTTGAATGCAAAGAACAATCATGAAAACAACATGTTTAGTTAGGTAGTAAAATTTGCGATAAAAAATTATTAAATGAGGAAGTAGATTCTCTAAACCAAGTTCAAAATCTTTCGAGTATCATTCTGTTAAGAAACATCATAAGAATGAACTCCGTACAACATGGATCGGCTGATCCAATTGTATGACTTGAATAGAACGATAGATTAAAACAGTGGCTACCAATTGTAGTAGCAATAAATGAATAATAACCCAGTAGGGGACTACAGTGCTCCGGTGGCGTCGCGCGGTGGCATCCATAACTATCCAACTAATGATTCTACTGATAATGGTGTGCGCCAGCGTAATTATGACATATGGATTGTTTAATTTATATTTGTTTCCCAGAATTTTTAGTAATGCACAGCTCGTTTGCTTGTATGCAGCGCATGCCCCTGGTTATTATCATTTTATTTAAATTCAATTTTTTTTTAAATTTTTAATATTTATCCGTTTTATTATTATTTTATTTTCTCAAATAAATATATTTATTATAATGCTGGTTCATTTAAAAAAAATATTCATATATGTATTTTAAAAATATACTAATAACATTCAATTGATGTTAAATTTTACAATTATTTGATAAACACAGGTAATATGCTAAATATTATATTATTGAAATAAAGTTTATTTAGGTAAGTACTATAATTATACATAAACTTTATGTAGGTACTATAATAAATTATCAAAATGATTTATAACAGTAGTTTGTACATTGTGCTTAATGCAGTAGTTTGTACATTAATACAGTATTCGTAAAGATCTGTGTACATTTTCTAATTTATGTATTAAAATCAACCAGAAAGGTTGATTTTAAAGTCAGCATAAGCTAAAATGAGTTTGTTGTTAAGTGAGGCTTCGCGGTACTTAACATAAGTTAAAGTTCACACTCCGACAACATGCTTAGACAGGTAATGTATGAAGGGTTGCATAGATTCATACCTAAATGCTCACTTGTTTAAGAAATAAAATAATTTCAAAGAGCATATTTTATGTACACAAATTGTATTTCTTCT
Organism: Eubasilissa splendida; assembly: GCA_031772225.1. NCBI lineage: Eukaryota > Metazoa > Arthropoda > Insecta > Trichoptera > Phryganeidae > Eubasilissa > Eubasilissa splendida. The sequence continues at coordinate 18,170,776 of CM062852.1, read as the reverse complement.
AAATTGAATATATAGAGTAAATGCCACGTTCCAGGCCGATTTTATTTGGTCGCCATTTTTGTTTGGCAGATAGTTGATTACAATTTATTGCGGACCGTCTAACGCCTCAACAAAGTGCTGAAGTAACCACCTTATACACAGCCTGAACTACGCTACGGTCGCATAACGTCAAAAAGTGGTGATATTGATTGGCCTTCTCGATCACCTAATTTGACGGCTCCCGACAATTTTCCGGTACTGGGGTACTTGAAAAAAAAGGTTTACGTCAATTAGCCATCAACAATTCCGATGCTACAGGACAATATTTGAAATTATATTGCTGAAATAACACGCAAAGTGTGCAAGTGTGAGAATGTTATAAATATTATATAGATAAAAGTAATAAACGACATAATTGATTAATATAAAGTAAATTTAAAAAAATTGTTTCATTTTATAGTTATTAAAAAGCATCGTCAACCTGGAACATAATATTTACCCTTTACTGTATTAAGTTTAAATGAAATAGAAATACGCTTTATAATTATTTTGATAATAAAAAATATTAAAAAATAATGCGTTTATTCCAGCATGATCGTTTTTTTTTTTATAAAGACCCAACTCGACATAAAGATAATACATTTAAGTTACGAAATATTATTTATGTTATGAAAAGAAAAGCAAAAAAAAAAAAAAAAAGTTCACACATGTAAATAAATATAATCAAAATATAAATACTAAATTTCAGTCACGGCCATTATTGTATCTGTAGCTATTCTGTAGTCGTTACCATTATCTGGTCAGGAAACCAGCTTTCCATGAGAGCGCCACTTGCAGTAGACAGTTGGTGCTGAGCTTTACTCCAGCAATATCGATGTCTCGGAAGCGGAACTGATCCATGTAACGCGTCAATCCGAAGAGAATTTTGTATGAGTTATTGTACTGAATTCGAAAACGGTTGTATGTCACTTGCTTCTATTTCGACCAGAGCTCGCCGGTATACATGATGATTTAATTTGAACAGAATCCTTTTCAGTTCCTCACTGCATCGGTAGAAACGCCGTGAAACTTAAACTATCTCTTCTGTCGTTCTATGTCATCATCGTCTTGTTCATATTCATTACATATATAACCAAGGTATTTGACCTTATTCTGAACGCTCAATTTCGTCCCATCCAACCACACGAGAGGGATACTATCTGGCCCTTTTCCATATTTAAACGCCATTATGACCGATTTGCTGGCATGGTATAAAATATTGTGTTCTCTAGCGTATGTTTCATATTTCTGTAAAAGCTTTCTGCATCAAACATAGATCTGTATTAATGAAGCTGGTACCAAAGCGAGCAACCCTTGACAATGCTCTTATTCTGGTTAAAATTTTGTAACAAATCATACATTGAATTTTTTCAACCTAATCGCCGTTTAGTGTGATTTTTTAACGAAAGATGTTAAGACCTGCAAGCATGAAGCAATGACAACAAAGTTAGGACTCTTATACATTCTATAAAAGCTGTTAATGATATAGTAGAGAGAGGAGTAGCGCTCATGGAAGAGTACAATCGTCCTAACACCATAGATGAAGATCAGAAGCAAAATTTATTCATGGCGGTTAAAGATTATCGACGAAAATTTTCTGACATTGACGGCATCTTGAATAATTATTATTCCTTTTAATTATGTTTAATTTTAAATATTTCATTGATTTAATTCAACTACACGTTTGTAAAAATTTGCTTAAAATAATTACATACAGTTTAAATACCAAATTCTTATATTTTTTAGTTCAACCTTACACTTTGATAGCTGGTAGCGACCAAAACCCCTTTAACCTAAGACCTAAAACCCCTTTAAAAACTCTGAAAAGAATACTGATTAAGTTTTTAAACATATGGAAAAATATGGGTACCCCATAAAAAATTAAAATATATAAATACTGTACATTTTTGAAGCATTTAGAATATGTAAGTACATTAATCTTACATTAATGTGCTACTTTGAAGACCACCCATGTCGGTCCCTCATTACTAAGGATCATGATTGCTATGACCTCCCGCCCTCTTCATTATGCTCCTCTACTTTTCTCAGCATCCCGCAGATCTTAAGGGTGTCATCAGAGAAGTGCCTGTTGTCTTTTCCACTCGGTCGGTCCAATAAGTGAGGGATCTTCCTCTTCGTCCTTCGACGTGGCCCACCACAACAACCTTCTCCAAGCTATCTTTCCATTTCGCAAAATGCCCAAAATGTTGAAGGATTCGTCTCAGTAAAATGGTTGAGAGTCTGTCCTTGATGTACAATTCCTACAGAATGGAGACATTCGTGCGTTTTGCCGTCCATGGTGCGCTCAATATGTGTCTCCAGCACCACATCTCAAAGGCATAAATCCGTCTTCTTTCCCTCGCCTTCAGAGTCCTTGATTGAAAATTAAAATAATATATTTATATTAAAATTATATATTTATAATATATAATTTTCTAAAAAGTAAAGCTACAAATATGTAAAAAAAAGGTATGTCATAAAAATAATTGGAGAAACAAATAACGCAGCTTAGATTTCGGGACGCTTACAATATGTCATATGAGAATCAGGCATATGAGGATTAACAAAAACGTTATGGCATTTGGAATCGAAAGTCACTTGAACCATATTTATTTTAAGAACGTCAGAAATGAGAATCCTTTACTCTACCTTAAGAAAAAACGTGAAAAATAGAACAAAGGAACGTTAAATATAAAATCGCAGAACCAAAATATGACACTGAAGAGTTGACGTAGACATTATGGTAGAAGAACCAAATGGCAATATCTCATGGGAGAAACCAGAGGGCAGACAACCAATAGATAAACCAAATAATGGAACGATTAAATGTTAATACCAAAAAGGTTACATAGAGGTTCGAAAGAGATCAGGTTTGAATCCCGGTGGCGGAACAAACAATATTTTTCGATAAAATTGATTTTATATGTATATCTTTCTAATTAATATATTTAATTCATATTTAAAATATCACAGACCTATGTTCTGAATAATTACAACTTCACAATAAGAATGTGTTCTTCCTAATAATAGATAAACCACCAAAAGATGTAATGATAGATAGTGATCGCATTCGATGACCGTTCTTCCTAAGTAAAACGTATTTTCAAGATCTACTACAAGCGAAATATCAGTAACACTTGAATTTAATATATTCATAAGTTTTCAATAAAACTTTTTTTGTCAATATTTGTATTCTGTTAGTTTATAATGTGAATCTGATTAAAGAAGCCTTAGAAAATATCAACAAAATTTGTATTACAAATAAATATTTTAATTAGATAAGGATATACTAATAAAATCAATTTTACGAAAAATATTGTTGTTGATACGCGGATTCGAAACGGATATCTCCAATCCGATTATAGCTTTATAATATTGTAGGGACGATATATGTATTCATTTTAAATTGTAAACATATTGTTCGAATATTTGTCGTCAAATCACTGTGTTGGTATGCATAAATCGGTTAATGCACGTTCCAGGATTGGAAGAGATCAGGTCGAATACGGTTGACGCTACAATAGTTTTTGTTAATATTGTTTTTTTTGTATATCTTTCTATTATTACATTTTAATTTGTATTTATAAATATCACTGTCTATGTTCTGATAAGTACAACTTCACAATAAGAATGTGTTATAAAATTTCAAATACAATATTACAATTAATCAACTGAAAATTATTCAGAAAAATTATTTTATTGAAAAAATATTGTAATAACTACCAGGATTCGAACCTGGACATATTCCTATCCGGAGAAACGCATTATACAATTCCGCCATATCAACTAAGTAGTTTTACGACAAATTTTAGAATATATATTTTATAGCTCTTTCAAATTGATACTCAAAGGAGTTTCATCGCAATATAATGTCGATTGCTTTTATAAATGGAATAATAGATGTAAAGTTCCACAGAACTGTGTTCTGAAAAACTGCAACTTCCAAACAATAATGTATTTTCTGTATATATGTTCTAGAATAATAGCTGAATGATTAATATGTCAAAAGGCACTTTAGTTATTTTTAAATAAATTAAATACATATTAGTAAATAAATTTCACCTATTGCCAGAATTTAGTGGAAGAAAATTCGGTGAATTTCATTTTTGCGCAAACATAATATATATTGTATTGTAATACAACCATAATATATATTGTATTGTAATACAACCATCCTTAGAGGCCCCTCACGTAGTACCATATAAGACCGCATAGATAACGAGTAATTAGCCATGACAAACCAACCAATGGGAGCGAACAACAGCGGGACAGGGGAGGGGGCGAAGACTTTTTGACAGGCGACTGGAGACTTCGGGCGCGCGGGCCTTGATCTCGCGCATACGAAACAATGGCGGCTGACGCAGATACGAAGCAAGGAAATCCGTGGTAAATTTGAGAGAGATTGGTCGGGATCAAGGCGAGAGAATGGACCCGTGGCGAGGCAGGACAAGAGCAATACACGCCGGGCAGTATGCGGGTATGGCGCAGATTCATAGAAATGCTGAAGAGAGAGTTTTACACTTGACGTGGAACAGATGCTATCAAAACCATTGCCACTATCCGAGCAAGATCGATTATTTTAAACAAGTAACGTGTGACGCCGAATCATGAGATTTCATAGCTTAGTCGTCAGCTGCTACGAGCAGAATGTGTCCCTAGAACAATTTCATGCGATTTGTGTATCCTTAATATGTAAATATAGTATTAACCGTGTTTTACTGGTCATACCATTCCCATCCTTCAGTCAGATACATAGATACATTTCACACTGAAGACACACCCACACTGAGCTAGACCGATGACGGTGCGTTGGCGTTCGATCCGCCAGAACCGGAACGTACCGTAACAATATGTATTTAAAATGTGTAATTCGTATCATTCATCATCATCATTAGCTTGTCTCCCCACTGCTGGATATAGACCTTCCCCGAGAATCTTCAATTCTCTCTGTCTTCAGCCCATCTCATCCAAATATAACTTTCCACTTTTCTGATGTCATTGCTCCATCGACCTTGATGATGACCAGCCGACGTGCGACAATATTTTTGTGTCTGCTTTATGATCCAGCAATACGTTTGTAATATAAAGTATGAGGGTGAATAACTTTGTGGTGAGACAGAAGTTATTTCAAACTTTACAGACCATGATTAAATATAAATATTATATTTACAAAAAGTAAAATATCACCACAGACCAATGAATTAATAGACATGAAATAAAGTGTACATTTAGGAGAGGAGTTTAGACAATTTTGCGGGACGAGAGGCATTCTACATACATTCTTGGTGAAAACATAAATCCGATACTTTATGACATATGAATGCAACAGAAAAAGTATTAATCTTCGAAAATTTAATATTTGTGTAAACAAGACGTATTTTTTACATAATTTTTACAATAGTCAGCGTTTAAGTTTTCGTTCCAATTGAGTCATATTTTTAAAAAAAGTCGCGGAGTTATGTGATTGCATAAGTAGTACGTGTGTGACACCAAAATGAAAATATCGGGACAAGGAATTTTCGTTAGTTCATGTCTATATATTTGGTGGTCTATGAATATCACTCATTAAGATTTTTTTATTTAAGTAAATAGTAAATTTCCTGTTCATTTAGATGAACATGAATTATCCTACAATGTTTTCGTAAAAATAGAAAACATTTTCTAAAATAAATTATATGTCGATTTTTTTACATTATTAGCAAATATGATGTTTTTAAAAATTTATGTTTCTTTGAGATTTGTTCGTTGATTTGAATAATTTACATGAAACATTATTTTCATTATAAAATTCATCAAAGGAATTTTCTGATGCTTTATAAATTAAACCAAATTTGTGTATGGAGAATTTTGTTAATGTAAAAATGACGTTCGATGGTATCTTTTAATAAAATATTTATTTTAAAAATTGATGATTATTAAATAAAGATACTGAGAGAAAATTTCTGCAGAAAATTCAAACTATTTTATACCGTTACATAATTCCTGTGCGGAAGCTACGTTTGTATCGCATTCATGGATGATGGATGATTTAAATATTACATATTTACTTACCAGGGTTGGATTGTGTTTTATAAATAGTTGCCTCACCTTTTCCTTACGGTGCTAAAATAAAAACGCTCGTTCCGGTGCTGTAAACTAAATACACCTGTAGACTTTTGCGATTTTTAATCAAATAAATATGAACATTTTACATTTATTACTTATATTTATCATTAAAATAATAGTTGGTATATATACGTATATAAGTGAATAAATATATATAAATATATCAATTATTGTGTAAAAGTGCTGAATTTAAAAAAAACGAACGACAGTATAAAGATTCATATGACACGTCTAACCCGGCCAGTGCACGCTATTTCACTAAAGTAACGGTCGGCATCTGGTACCCCGCGTCCCGCGAACTGCGCCGTCCGCACCTCTCCGCACGAACACATACACGTATTGACAAATTCTCGTCAGGTTCTTCGAGAAAACATTTTTTAATGTTGCGTATGGTAAATATATATATCTATATATTAATTATTGTATCTAATACATATCTAAAATATAAACTATGTATTTATTATATTTACAGAGATATTCACATAATTAAAGACAATGTTAACTCAGTTTACACCATCGGAGAGAAAATGTTAAAGATCTAAAACTTATGATTTTATATGAAGACTAATTCGAAAAGACAAAATTTAAAATATTCGTTGCTTAAACTTAAGGTAGTTAATGGTAATTTTAATGAGAATGGTTAATAAAAAGGAGAAATAAGTCAATAATATTATTTTGATGATATTAAACATGTAAATACGTGCTTAATATACAACATAAATAAGTGCTTAATATACAAGCAGCACCGAATTATGATATGTCAAGATTTCATTATTACAATAAATCTAAAATTAGTCAATTGTACCTATACACTTTCTGTGAAATAATAATCCACGCAATTAGTTGGTCCATAAAAAAGTCACGCCAGTTTTCATAAGTTTTATTGGTCAAATGGACATTGACATGTCAATATGTACCTAAACTAAATACAAAACTAGCGTAGTCATTTATATCTATAATTATAATTAAACATGAACACTACGATTTTATGAAAATTATCTAATCTTAGCTTATCTTACAAAATTTCATAAAAATCTTAGTAATCGCTTATTTCTTCTTTATATCATCTTAAAATCTCCACAACTCCACTTCCTTTAATATGAATTAAATATATTAATTAGAAATATATACATATAAAATCAAATTTTTCGAAAAATATTGTTGTTGCGCCACCGGGATTCGAACCTGGATCTCCTTTCAAACCGGGGAATGTGCATTATCCAACTACGCTACAGCAACGATATTTTTAGCGACAAATTTTCAAACCTATATGTTAACTTTTTGATATTAATACATTTAATCGTTTCATTATTTGAAATAGCCATCTACCTTATTTTTACAGAATCTCAAATACCTTTGAGTAATCTGACGCCAGAATTATCAATTCATTTTTATTAAATTATTTTACTAAAATATCGTCGCAGTAGCATAGTCGGATAATGCACCTTCCGCGGTTTGAAAAGAGATTCAGGTTCGAATCCCGGTGGTGTAATAACAATATTTTTCGATAAAATTGATTTTATATGTATATATTTATAATTAATATATTTTATTCATATTAAAAATATTACAGACCTATGTTCTGAATAATTACAACTTCACAATAAAAATGTGTTCTCCACTTCCTTTGATTATCACAACTTAATATAATATTTTATATTTAGGCATTTCCAATCAGTTTTAACTTTAAAAGATTAATTTTAGATTTTTAAAACAACTAGTCGTAAAACACAATTTAACCTTTCTCGAACAGAATAATTAAATTTTGGCTCCATCACACTTTCACATAACCTATCTTATTTTCTCTTACACACTGTATTATTAATTTTATCTATAATATATGTATAATACATATGATATGACATCAAAGTAGGTTTTCATCTATGGAATAATATATTTTTTCAAATTCAATTGATTCGTTAATATAATACTACAGCACATGGAAGATTCAACACATGTGACATTTTAACAAATGCGTGTGACAAGTATAAGACTTCCACCCAGGGCAACTTGATTTATTATTAAATTTCATCGGGCATTATTTTCCGGGGAGGCGGCGGTTAGTCAAGTGACAGAATTTCATTGGAAACCATTATTCAGGCGGATGAGAGAGGCTGGAGACGATCCCACGCGTTCGTCAAAATTGAACCTTTGGCGAATAACTTAACCTAAATACTCCCGAAGGAACAAATCCGATACGGGCGGATGATGGGGATCGTAAAAGCTTGTCAAAAATGTTGTAAATATATATTTTGTATTTAAATGGGAAAGTAAAAATCGCCGTTTATGTGTCCATATTCAATTTTATCTAACATTTTTTCCATTGCAAGAAGTAGTGAGTTTTTCATTACGCTATTTAGAGCACGCATCATAATCTGTTCAATCTCCGCTCATGATCCTCAAAGATGATTCTTTATTCTTAATTTTGGGTAACACAACAAAGTCAAAAGAGCCCAGATCGAGCAAATGGGGTGGGTGTTTCAACATGTTGATTCAATTTTTGTCGAAAATCCAAATGTTGCAGCATCCAGCTTTCATTCGTAAATAATTCAAGCCAGACATGCCTCACTCACGCTCTTAATCATTTTATTACATCCAGACAGAATGCTACATTAATGGTTTTTCCTTCTAGAACAAATTCCGGTATTATTTCGCGATCAGTTTATTGCCGACGTTGTACTGTTGCCACCTACAAACATGATTCTCGTATATATATAAGTTGTTGTATAATAAATAATACGTGTGGTAAGTAGAACAATATTATTATATTATGTTTAAATTGACTTTTCATTAAAATTATTACGTATTCAAAATTAATTTTGAAAATAAAATATTTAATTAATTTAATTAATTAACCACCGAACTCTGTGTAAGATAACTGACATTTTGTAACCCAATACAGTTTCATTGTTACTATATTCAATATGTGTGGACCCTTTTATATCATATGTATTAATTATTTAAATCTTAACATACAAAACGAAATATTTACTTTTGGCTAACGATATCGTGAATACCAGTGCTCGTGGGAAAATTGTTCAAACAAAATTTTAAAATAAACTCAAGTGATTGTTGAATACATATTTTTTAATATTTTTATTATTTATTCTCTTATAAAAGGCCATTCAGGATGAAAATATGTTACGTTGTATACAGACTTTTGACATTAATAATACAAAATTATGACTGAGAAGTATACGATGATTACCTAGAATAACTAATAAATAAAAAGCGTAATTAATTAATACCTATGTGTGATTAGTTAGGTTATATGCGATGAAAAAATTGAATTACTGTCTTCAGATAAATATAAATGAAGTACAATTATTATCAATAAAAAGTGCAATATATGAAGTATGCGAATTAAGTGACTTAAATCTCATCAAAATATGCTATTCCGTAATATGCTATTACGATAATTCATTATCTGAAATAATGCTCAAATTCATATTAAAACTGGCGTAAGACCTTTTAGAAAATATTAATATTTATCTAAGTAATAAAGTTGAAATAAAATAAAAAATGCATTGTTTTATTTCCGAAAAGTATATAACTGTGCTTTTTAATGGTTTTTCAAAAGAAATAAACTTATTGTTTTGATTACAAAACCCATTTTATTCAATAAGCAATAAATAAAAATGAAAAATAATATTTTATAACATGCTTTGATTTATTTTTGATGCTGTTGTTATATTACTACACTTTTTACTCGATTCGAGAGAAAATTATTTTTAATACCTAATAATATATATTTTTAAATATTTTAATATTAGTATGTAATAAATGCAGTCGGTGAAATAAATAGTAATTTTTATTTTTAATTATATACAATTAATTATCATAAATTTTGGAACCATAATGAATTATATGCATATATTTCAAATTAAAATAAATGAATGCATTGATCGTATTCAAAAGATATTTGTAATTTAAGGTATTTTAAATAAAACGTAAAATTATATAACGTATTCTAAATTAAAAACGTTTAATTAAATACTTTAGTAAAACACTCAAAAGCGTTGCTCAAACGATTGATAAAAAGGGTATTAAATGAAATAATAACATTTTTGAAAGAGGTCTTTGTTCTCAAAGTCGGAACATTTCTTGGAAAATGTAAACAAAGCATTTTTACCAGGTTTGAATCATCAATTCTAAGGACCCAGCACTTGGGGCGAAATTCTTAACGAAGTTTATGGTTGTTAAAGAAAATGGGGACAATTCAATAGCAAAGATTAATCAGCAGTTGAAAAACATGATTGATAAATATTTAATTGAATCGATCTTCGAAATAATATTTTATATTAATAAATTACTAGACTTTATTATATTTTATAAAATAAATTTAATTTACTATTAACTTACAAATAATTATTCCACGCGTGATAAAATATCTCACATATAAATTTATTGTTCTGGTAACGAATATGTAGGAATGGATAAGCCCACGGAAATTATGAAAGTGTGCAATGATTTATAATTATTGTATTTAGTAATTTTTTCAACTCCTTTATAATTCCTTATATCCTCATGGTTCGCACACCAATTATGCATCGGTTTAAACTATCACAAAATCGGCGTGATTGACATATTTTTTCCATGTAGACCTCTCTGGCAAACGTTTCGGATCCCATTGCAGGGTGCATTAAGGCTGATGTGACATTTAAATACCTTAAGTATTATAAGCTTGCGATACCGTGTCGAAAGCAGGATGCGTCGTTGTTTAAATAGAAGCTTGAAATACCGTATCAATAGCAGGTGTATCTTCATTCGAAGCCTCACTAACATATCTAAAAACAAGTGTCAGCACACCGGATACAAAACTCTCCTTCCTCTTTCATGGACAAAATTTAGAATGAGAAAGCACATCACCACCTTTTTTGCTGCCAATATAGACCGTGCTTCTCCACAAAACAAAGATCGCGCGGCGGTCGGCGATGAAAGTTTAATTAAACCACAATAAGAATGCTATTCGCACGCTATTACACCACGCCATCTGCATCTGTGTGCAGGCTTAAAACCAATTCTTGGCGGATAATTAGGGACAATCTGGTAGCCAAAAAGACAACAAACTAGAAGACGATATGATCTTGATCTTTCAAATATAATACTTCGCGAGAAATCAGGCATAAATTTCACTCTGCATAATTTCGAGTACCAAAACAATACTTCGTAAATTTTAAATAATTCATTCCTTACAATCGAGTAATTAAAATTACTCAATAAATCGTGAAATATAAAAATCCGTTCTGCACTTCAGACAGAACAGACTTCCACATCAGCATAGTATGTGGGCTGTCCGCGCCAAACTGGCAACTTTCGTGTTGAGTTTTCTGAGCTATTCTGCCAGCATCTTCGTTCGCAGCTACACAACGCCATATTACTAAAGCCTCGCTCTTCGTCGTGGTTAAGTCGTCCCTATTTTTTTTTATCAACTGTTGCTTTGGATTCTATACAAGACGCTCATGCAACAAAGAACGACGTGCCAGTTCCCTGTCGATCTTCCAAAACCTCCAGATTAACAATTTTTATATCCAAAGAATCGCGAATTGTATTACCTAACTTCATAGTAATGTTGCAGCAATTTTGGCTTTACTTAAGATTTTACACTTATATTGACATTGTGGCAATATTATTTAAAATATTAAATGTAAGAACTGTTACTTTAGACATATATGTGTGTGTATCAGGAGAGTGAGTAGATGAGTGGTGGGAGAAAATGATTATAAGTGGCGGGGAAACGGGTTTCTTTCCATCGCTACTTCTCAATAATTACTAGTCTAACTCTGAATTGTATAAGTATAAATTATTACTCCTTATAATAAATGTCTAATTGTTGGTGGTACTACGAAATTTACCACAGTAAATAACTTAAAAATAACGTAGCTGAATAAATCACATCCTCAGAAAAAACACTGTTATAATTATATATTTATCAAACTATTTCCACTCTTATCGGTTCATACAATCTGTTAATTATATTATTTATAATTCATATATTTATTACTTGAATCCTTATACTTTACAATAATTTATATTAACAATTCGTATTTTATTTCAATCAAATATATCTCTATCTCCGCCTCATAAACGAATCTATTCACCAACGCAACACGTTCTGGAAAAGGTATCTTATGCTGCGGGCAATTATAATCACTAAGGTAAGCCACCTTCAAAATAAGGTTTTTGAATTATTCAACAATACCTATTTATCAAATAAAATTTGGTGTTTATTGTCTTATTTTATATAAATTTTAACATTATTATTTATTTTGAGTATTTGAATTATAAATATAATTTCAAATTTACAAATGACCAAATATACATAAAGTAATTTGGCAAAACCCATATGCTGCACTAAGTTTTCGTTGACTTTTAAAAGACATATAGATAACAGTTCATAACTAAGTACTAGTTGAATACGGGGATCCAAAAATAGCAGCACTTGAAAAACTCCGTAATAATGAGATTCACAGTAGATCGAGAGTCGCTAACAAAATATCAGAACCCTTCCTAATTAATATTGGCCTTAAATAAAAATACCCCTTTCACATCTGATATTTAATTTAATTTTGGAGCATGTGATTAGAAAACAGCAATGCGAATGTGAATATTTCATTGAAATATTATATTTACCTTAGACTGTCGAAGTTGGCACGGATTTCGTCATAATACACAGTACAAAAGTGGGTCTAGAGCATGGGTGGTCAACCTTTTCAGCAGTCGGGCCAGATTTTAGAAATGAGATTTTCTACCGGGCCGTACAACAAAATTTCTTTAAATACTAATTTAATGTATCAATTAGTATTTAAAACATCACAGACCTATGTTCTTAATAATTACAACTTCACAATAAGAATGTGTTCTCCTTAATAAAATTAATTTTATTATTCAAAGTAAAGGACGGTGTTGCGAGCTTGCTACAGACTGGCGGTCGCACGACGCATCCCGCCCCGCATTTAGGCTCACAGCTATCTACGCAAAAGTGACGTGCGCGCTTTTTGAAATCAACTTAACGTTGTAATTGTTAATACAAATATACCATAGAAGAAATCGTCACGATTGTTGAATCAATATACTGAGATACTTCCATATATGAGATATGATACGAACTACGCACGTTGGAATGTTTTTTTGCTGGTTTTATGTACACTAAAAGAAAAAAATATGTGCATATGCTCCGACACATGCATATACACTCTGCGGGCCGCGGGTTAGCCACCCATGGTCTAGAGCAATGGCGTAGCAACAAATTGCCGGGCCCCCTTAGCAATTATGTTTACAGGGCCCGTTCCCTCCATGAACACAATTTTATAACGGTGTTCATATTAATCATAATTGATTTAGTTTCATTAATTTATTTTTTCTCGTAAGAGTAATTTTATGTTAAGTTTTTTATGTTTATAATATCAGAGTATTTATGTCTTACTATAAATACGTACACAGTTATCCGGTTGGATATAATTTGTTCAATATTAACCTTTTTTGATACAAATATAATTTTTAAATGGGCCTATTATTATGAATTATTTCGCATCACATTGTTTTAAATTAATATAATATGATATAAATTGTAACAATTGTGAAAAATTTTAAGCGTTATATTCAACGGTATTCCGCTAGTGTTTATTTTGATAATAGAATGTCATTTTAAAATATATATTTATTGTTTCCTTATAAGGTACAACCAACATTTATGTATATATCGAAATAAATTATAAATCTAGTAGACTAAATAAATTTTGTAACATTGTGTTTTGTAATATAAAAATATTTTTTAATCAATTCAAACGCAAAACTTTAAATATCTTGAAACGAAAGAAACATGACTTGTACCACTTTAATAATAATGGGCACAAATACGTGCCCTTTTTTCACGTTATTAGTCAAAGAACATACATTTGTTCAATATTTCTGTTGAAGATTGCAATTTTTGGTATTCGGGATTTATCACTTGGTCCGGGATTGGCTCATGATTGAGCATCGCGGCCTTCCATTCTGCTTCCACAATGCTAACTGCTTGCTTCCATTCTTTACCATCCTGGGCCGTATTTAATGCGACGTGTAGTGAAGCTCCGGTTATGTCTCGGACTTGGTCTATCCATTTTATTAGAGATTGATGTCTCACTCTATGATTTCTCTCACATCTCAAAGGTATAAAATATTTTCCTTTTTAGGGTCCAGTTTCGATTTGAAAATCAAACGAAATTTGATGGTTGACTTGGCATCTTTATTTAACAATATCACTTTTTGATACTTTATCAGGAATAATTCGATTCAAAGTTGTAAATATTTATTTTTAGTATTGCTCATAAATCGCAGTGATTCCAGCCCTTCCTAGGGCCCGGCGCCCCGGGCGATTGCCCAGGCTTTCCAGGTGGTAGCTACCCCACTACTCTAGAGATTAGCGCTGCTAAAACAATGTACATTAGAACAAATGAAAGAAGACGTTATCACTAGTACTGTCATTCATAGTAGGAGACCTTTTGAATCGGTTGAATAGTTTGATTATCTGGAAAAAAATGTAATAATGATAACGTTGTCAAACAATAAATAAATAACGATATAAGATCAAGAAACGCTTGTAAATTTTTTTACTGAATTAACTTTCATCGAGGTTGTTATCATATAATCTAAAGATTAAGTTGTATTCAAAGCTGATACAAAAAAAATTCTACACGTATGAAGCTTGGTGCCAAAAGCATTTTATAATAAAGATTTGACACGCACAAAGCCCTCTTATGAAAACAAATATCAGCAATTCTGTGGGAAAGACTGAGACGGGTAATGTCAAGGTAAACCTGCAAACGGTAGGTGGGTGCTCATAAAACCGAGAAAACCAGAACGAAGTTGTCAAATAATGAATAGCGCTCTGTAGTGACAGCGGTCATCGACTTTCAAGAAAAATATCATATTTTAATTAATTTCACGATTTATGGAAAAAGAAAATATTGAATATCGTTCAGTATATTTTTGTACATTTACATAACTTTATACATGAATTACTTTTATTTTATTTTTTTTGTAATGTAATATACCCCGATATCTGCTTGAAAATGTGAAACAATAATTTATATATATTTATCAACTTTTAGATTTCCTCAACTGCAGTAACTAATCATGATGATCAAATGGAAAAAATCATCATCTAAATACGAAAATCAAATAAAATGGTGAATATGTAGTAATTTTTATATTGTTTATTCCAAAGTATTCTAACATGTTATATAATATATAGTCACACAGTCAGTCATAGTCAGACAGAATGACAGATTGGTAATATAATCATTATTTTAAATTATTAAATTTCTTTTATTAACCACTTAATGAATTAAAATACATCGACCGGTTTCGTAAAATGTAATATTCTTCTTTAGGATGTCATTAACTAATCAAAAACATATCTTATTGTTTCTTTAACATGATTTTTTTTAAAAAAAACAATAATTATTTATGAAATAAATTTTAATAAAAATAAAATTAGTCAATTTTTATATAAATCACAGATAAAACATAATTATAAGAATGCTTATTGGCATAGTATTTTATTCATAAATAATTTTTCGAATCAAATATCTAAACACCTACCACGAAACATTAGATTGGCATTTTATACAAATAATAATATAAGAAATCTACACATAAATTCTAAAGACAAAGATGATAAATTTAATAATTCTGATGTCTATAAACTTACCTGTAAGGATTGTGCTGCATTTTATATTGGTAAAATAGGCCAAAATGTTACTATAAGTTTACTTTTATAGTATTTGAAATATTTGAATAATATTGGGTTTTCAGAATTTTTTAATCATTTGTTAGAAAATGATCATGGTTTTAAAAAAAAATTGGGATGGTCAATTTTACAAGTAAACGGTGTTGGTAATAAATTAAATAATTTGGACAAATAAAGAACATAAAACTAATCAAAAAATTATAAACAACCACCTAAATTTAACCACATATCCCATCCTAAAATTTTTTCCTAAAAATTATTTTAGTAATTTTGTATCATAAGTAACAATTTAACTTAAGTATCGACTATTTTTATTTATTTTTTAAATAATAATTGTTTTTAAATAAAGATTCTGTTAAAGAAACAATAACATATGTTTTTGATTGGTTATTGACATCCTGAAGAAGAAAATAATATTTTTCGAAACCGGTAGATGTACTCGTATTTTAATTTATTATTTTGTTAATAAAACAAAGTTAACAATTTAGAATAATGCATTTTAAAAACAAAGTCGATTTTGCTAATCTTAAAAATACGATAATATAATTATTTTAGTGAGTAAAATATAATGAAAAATGTTGAAGGCATGCTTGTTACTTACTAACATTTTAAAGTTAAAGATAGCCACAATTATCCGGAATTATCTAATTTTGAAGATCGTCAGAAGACAGTCTGATGTAGATTTACAATTAAATTGAAAATCAAAAAATTATTAAGCTAAAAAAGTCAATATTTATCTATATTTATAGAATATTATCGAGTATCACGGACAAATTTTGAAATATCTATTGTCAAACAAATACGTAAATTATAGTTATAGGTAAATGGGTACCTACCCCCTCGGAGCTATAAATATATACCTCCTGATGGTGTGAACAGCTGTTGAATTAATATATTGAATTTGTGATTGATTAAATTGCGCGTAAATTGTAATCATCGGCTGTTTATATTGGCGGTATGATGAATATTCAATTAAAACTTTGAATATTTGCAATATTGTTTATTAAAAAAGTGTTTTATAATCGGTTATTAATTCGTATTTTCTATAAAAACCCTCGTCTTACCTTCCTACTTCTTCGTGTTTTCATCCATTTATATCTTACATCATTTTACGTAAGTTAAATCTGATTAATGCGATTATAGTAGGTTGTGAATATGATAACAAAGAGTAGCTTAGGTGATTTGTCCTTGTGGAACAGACGAATGAAAAGAGAATGATAAGAAAGATATATGACGCGAGTGTTGATGGCGCTGGAAATAGAGGATGTTCGCAAAAATATTAGCACGGCCAGAAAAACCAGATACTGGAAAATGGTTATGTTAGAAGCATAGAATCTATCGACAATCTTGTATGATAAGATGAGGTAATGTAGATGATGTAGAAGATTGATATTAAGATGAAATAAATAGAAGCAAGACAATTCAGAAAATTGTAAGAAACTAATATTCTTAATGACTGAAAATATTAATTAAGGAGAACACATTCTTATTGTGAAGTTGTAATTATTCAGAACATAGGTCTGTGATTTTTTAAATACTAATTTAATGTATTAATTATAAATATATACATATTATATCAATTTTGTCGAAAAATATTGTGTATGCGCTACCGGGATTCGAACCTGGATTTCTATTTCCAATCCGGGGAAGTACACTACCAATTGTGTTATAGCGCCAGTATTTCTTGCCAGTAAGTGTGGTCAAATTATTGTATCTCAGTATGTATGCTCAGTTGTCTCCAAAATATTCACATGGGAGCATAATCTTTATCTATTATCTCGAGTCGAAGATCTCATTTGTGGATACGGGCCATTAGACATAAGAGGGAGAGAGAGAAAACTGTTAGTAATATGATACATTTCTACGAAAATATTTAATGGAAAGTATGTAGTAACGGTATGTATCGTTCAATTTTAAATGACGTCTTATAAAAATACATCAATATTTAATAAAATTGGTTTAGTGTCAGTAAAACTAGAATATTATTAATATTGTATTCAATATAAAGATAAAGTATGCAATGTGGAAACACCATTTGAATACATTATCCAATTTTACGAATTCAAAGACCGTTGAACGCAGAGCTTGAAGTGTATGATGAGCACTTCATCATAATAACATACGGTCACCCCATAAACTGCGAGGGATCCTTAAGTACGCCCAAACCTCTCATGGACCGCTCCATTTCGCATGCAGCCCCACAGCAGGGGTACCACACGTTTCAACTGTTAAATGGTAAATGGTTTCCTTTTGGAAATTATTTAAGTTAACTTTAACAAAAATAACATTATTTTTTTTATTTAAAACGTTAATAGAATATAGTTACTTTTATCAATATTCTTAATAAATCTATGTACCTACAAGTGCTATGGGATATATATATATTTTAGTATACAGACTATTAAGCTGTTGAGGACCCTGAAAGATAATACTAAATGTGATATTAATGTACAATATAGAAGCGTTTAAGACAATGGGGGAAATAACTGTTAAAAATACACATTTTTTATCGTTAATAAAATTAATGGCACTGAAAAAAGAGAATAAAGTATAAAAATAATATATTTTTTAATTTTTAATAAATGTGAAATGTGAAAAGCAGAGTTGTCTTTGAATCAATTATCATCCCAACCGAGGTAGCAGGCAATACCAGAGCACACACATACACACTTGAGGACCCAGACTGAGCTATGGTTTCCTATCCTCTAACGCCCAAATGCACCGTAACACTGTATTTAGTTTAGTTATCACTTGATGATGAGAGACAATACACCTCTCGAAACTATAGCAGTGATAGTTTAATTCAACTAGTGTGAAGTACAAAGTTTAATTTAGTGAAAAAAAATAATTAAGTGTTAACTTTGTATTCTTAATCACTTAATGAATTAAAAATATATCTACCGGTTTAGAAAATATAATTTTCTTCTTTAGGATGTCATTAACTAATCAAAAACATATCTTATTGTTTCTTTAACAGAATCTATTTAAAAAAATAATTTTATTACCTAACTTAAATGATTACTTGATGATACAAAATTACTAGAATAATAATTATTTTTTATTATGTATAATTATTGTTTTTTTAAAAATAAATTCTGTTAATTGAATTATAACATCTGTTCTTGCTTAGTTAATGACACCCTGAAGAAGAAAATTATATTATTCGAAACCGGTAGATGTATTTTAATTCATTAAGTGGTTAATAAAACAAAGTTAACAATTTAAAATAATGAACTTTAAACACAAAGTTGATTTTGCTAATCTTAAAAATACAAATATTGTGTATTTAGAACTACCGCACACAAGTACACAAACCCGTGGGTTTCAAGGTAAATGAAATCAATTCCCGTGATATGCCTATGCTGACAGTCCTTAGCGTTTAATCCATTGGTAGGCGCGCATTACACGTTCGAACGACTATCATATAAAAATTCGCTTGCATTGGTGAACAAGCAAGACTTGCGGCGATATCAAAGATGCAAGTCGTTGCTGAAATTATTATTTCTTTGAGTGTACGCGAAGAACTAGAAGAATTATTCCCATTCAACATCCCATCATTCAAGGCAACATGGATTGCAGAAGAGAACCTGAAGAACAAAAACAAAAACATCCTGGCTGAAGAATTAAGGTGGTAAAGAAAAATAATTCGGGAAATCCACAATCCAAGTGTTTTGCACATCAAATAAAATAATGATCGTCAACATGTCTGCTAACTGCAGTAGAAGATGAGAATATGTAACACTATTATGTATATTTATCACTTGTTAAGAGTTGTAAAGTAAAGAATAATACAAATTAAAAGAATTGAAGAGTAAATGACGGTACTTAATAATTTGTTGCAATCTCCATATTTTTTTATATGAAAAAAAAAAATGAAAAACCGCTATCGATTCTATAAAGCTTCTATATGCTTGGAGAACAATATATATATATATATATATATTAATGCACTTATTAATATAAATGATGGTCGCTATAGTCTGGTTTAAACACATGCCTTTCAAAAATAAGCTAGTTTTCACATCGACACCCATTTAAATATCCAATAAGTAAATATTGCTATTGGTCGAATTTTAATAATAGAGATGGAAGTCAAACGCTACTAACTTTGCAGTTAACACCAACTTTGATAATTTACATCAAAAAGATCTATATTTGATTAACACAATACATAAAAGTTATATGAGAAGAAAATTGCATTAAAAAATTATTTGAAAAATAATGGATATTGCTGACTTTATAATTAGTACCTACCCTCAAATATAATGCTTTTAACTTTAACAACCTTTATGAGTTTGATAGTAACTAACGTATATTAATAAGTATATATGTATGAAATTACTGAAATATACAGAAGATCACTAATCTCGAGTGAGATCCTGTTTAAAATATATATATAGATTATTGAGAAGATTCTCTTTGCAAGAATTCTCAAAAAATATTCTTTAAAAATCTCCCTTTATTCAAAAATATCTGTGAATGCAGTAAACATATTATAAGCATAACTTTTAATATAAAAGACGGAATATTTTTGAAAATGTTTTTAGAACATGGTTTTTTTTTAAAAAAAATATCTAGATGTTTATTAAATTCATTAAAATATTAATATAATAAAATTCAAACCTGGATCTCTTTCCGGGGAAGGTGCATTATTTAACTATGCTACAGCGACGATATTTTAACCGACAAATTTTCGAACCTATATGTTACCTTTTTCGAATCCCGGTGACGCAACAACAATATTTTTCGATAAAATTGATTTTATATGTATATCTTTCTAATTAATATATTCAATTCATATTTAAAATGTGGTAGTTCATAATTTTAATTCTGGTTAATTTTATTTTACTCTACTATTTAAAAAGAAGCTGATTTTAGAAGTAGATTGTCAGAACAATTCATCATTTTCGATCGAAATTATTTTACTACAATATACCCGTAACTGATTTTAAGTGGTCGCACTCTACCAACTCTCATGAGCATGCATGCAGTAAGAATTATGTCAAGATCATAACTGCATTGTACACACGCAACTGCGAACAACTTCGGTAAATCAAAGTGAGTTAATCTGACATCAGATTGGTTTTTAGATACAATCATCACTGTGTCAACCTACCTTGGAATGTTTGAATAAAATGTGTGGTGTTTGTTAGTAAGCAAAACTATACGAGTATATAAACCTGTTTTCGTATGAAAACATTATTTTATATTATCTACAAGACACCTAATCTACAAAATATGAGAATGGGACAAAATATACTCAATATATTATTTGAAAATATGAATAACATATGATGCAGATCTGGAGTGGGCGATGATAACGTGAGAATTCAAATACTATTTTCTATTCAGCTACATAATTTTTGCCTGTCTACGTGACAAGTCAATTTTTTATTTTTAAACGCTCACAATTAAGAATTATTGGTTCGACACTTTTATTCCTCTCTCGTTTAATTCATACCCTGCCCACATAAAATAGTACAATTCTTTATACACAATAGATGGAATTCTGGTTTCTATATTTCTACATGTATTTTATAGTCCATAAAGCAGTCGCTAAGTATTTAATGACAAGATAAGTTTTTTGTGGTCTCTGTTGCACTCAATTTCTACGCATGGAAGACAAAAGAAAGACGATGGATATAAGATTTTGAGATGTGATGCTGGAGAAAATCTGCTCATGCCATGGATGGGCGAATGTTTCCATTCTAAAGGAACTACACATCAGGAGACTTTCAACCATCTTCCGCCAAAACATATCTTTTAATTTTTTGGACATCTTGAGTAGAAAAGATCGCATGGAAAAGCTTATTATGGTAGGCTACGTCGAAGAACAAAGAGAAGGATGAAGATGCCTCGTTTGTTGGACTGGCCAAGTGGAAGAATAATACACTCTTCACATCTGCAGTGGATTCCAGGAAGATCACAATCCTCAATCATGAGGGACTGACGAAACATTCTACAAATATGTAGCTCACAAATACTTAAGACATATTGACTGTTTTATTAAAAATAAGCCAAACACAATCGAATGACATCGGTTTGTTTGTAACTAGTCCTTAAGGGTGGCTATGGTGACCACTCAGTGACCAAAAAAAATTGTTTTATTCCTCGTGCAAAGTCTAGGGAAAAGTTATTAATAAAGTAAACTAAAATAATCTTAAAATGCACATTTATAACATATTGCTGGGCTAGTTCCACTGATTTAAATACCCAGGTCAATGCTGAATTATGAATCATTTTATGAATTTAATATCCAGTAAAATCTATTTTTTGATATTATCCAACAAAAATAAATGTTTTACTATAGTATAACCTTAATTTAACCAATTATTGCAAACAATTACAATTATCAAAATAAAATTCAAATGATTTGTATATTTAAATGAATAATTTATGAAACGTGAATTCTAAAACAACATTTTTCGGACGATACTTGGATCAGTTAAAAATAATCTCCAATGGCGCATCCGCTCAAACGATATCATAAAAAGATATATTTTGCATATTTTTCCAATAATTAACTTATACCTTAATGTCAAATTAGAACTCAAGGTCTCTAACAACCTGTTAATAATATGTAGGTATATATTATACATTAAATTAAATTAAATTAATAAATATATTGTTAAAATGCAAAGTTACCCAAAACAATATTTTGTTCAAGGCTACAAAAGCACTTAGCCAAAGTAAGGGACGGACGGTCATAAAAACTCGGTATTGTTAGACGCAGGTGGACCACCGACGCAGCTTGGGTGCAGCGGCGAATACAGCGGCGGTAATCCAGCAAACATGAGTAGAGTCACGTCCGTAAAATGCACCTTGAGGTATGCATCGCCATAGGCGACCAATCCCCTGATATTCTCCGCCATGAGAAGTGGCTCCGCCTGAGTCCCCTGATATTCTCCGCCGTGGGAAGTGGCTCTGGCTGAGTCTTGTTCTGATATTCTCCGCCGAGAAGTGGTTCCGTCTAAGGCGAGATTTCATTTTCAATTCGAAAATAAAATCAATATAGTCTCTAAAAGTATCAAGTAAGCGCTTGCTATAGCTATAGATTGTAATTCCGGGGAAAGTTTAAACTGTGCGCCTCGAGTTTAAGCTTAGACTGTGATGTTCTCCGCGTTTAATCGTAAATGAGCAAGTATCAAAAAGTTGATGAATATAATCGGTGTAGCGAGAACAGACTGTCGCTATAGCATCAGAATATCGCGTCCAAAGTCCTGGTTTGCCTGGATAATTGGGCATCATCTCGTCATCGTCTTACAAGCCTGAACTCCGTCACCCTATGCTGGTACCACAAGGAGCTGACCACATTTCACGTCCAGGATCCAGGACCATTCTACAAGGTAATCCTTTACGTGAGGGACCTGAATAATCAACATCAGAAAAGCGTCAATATAGACAATTTGACAGAGAAATCAATGCTGGCATGATGAACACAAATATTTAATCTTCATTTAATTGTAATTATTTTTGAATAGCCTTATTTATATTTAAAGTGAATTGCTCATTTTTCACTTTCTAAACATGCAAGTAATTAAAATATAGATTATAAATTTTCTTACTTAAAAATTTCTTTCATTTCATAACCTTTTAACTTGTTAATATTTAAAACGAACCAATTAAGCTAGATGCCTCCCCCCTGAACCTGAAGCCGAGGCAGAAAGAAAAAGTCACCTAACAATATTTATGTTATTTTAATTAAGTTAACATTACTTTTAATAATACTATTTCTGAATACATGTAATATTTTTGTTTTTCGGTATAATTTTAACGTTTCTAAAATCTCAGATACTCGAACTTAAATATATTTGATGAAACTATAATGAATAAGACTGAATACAAATACAAAATCGATAAATCATAAATACGGTTGTGTAATTCTTGGTTAAATATTTTTTTAATTGATGGGGTTGTAAAAAAATACATCATATTTTGAGTAAGTAAAAACTTAACAAATACATTACTTTAACATGTAGTAAAAAACATAAAATTTTGTCAACTACAATTACTCTTGTAATTGTAAGAATTGTAAACAAACCAGTAATGGGGCGATAAAAAGATCCCAGGGGAGCAATCCACGTTTAAATTAAAGGTTTCGAGTGTTTACTTTTAATCAACAAGTATAATATTACTCTCATAAGCGTTTTCGCACCGTTTCTCATCCCCTATTTGTCGCCGGGCGCAACCCTCGCCGGTAAGTATCCACCCCCGCCGCAAGTATTGCATAAATCATGCTCGCTTCATGTAAGATTAATGCTGGACCATGAATAAAGCCCCAATAAATACTACCGTCCGGTAATTTGGGCGTATTATCATAATATATTATACATCCAGTGCAATGGGGCTGCCGCTTCAGGAGGTCAAAGTTGTGAGGAAGCTCTCTTGCGTGATTAGATTCTGGTGGCTAAATCTACACCTGACCTTGCAGAGTAGCTTGTTGGTCTGGTGGTTAAGATATTCACGTAGTGATCTAGTGGCCGGGAGTTTGAGACTCGTTCTAGGAGGCCATTAAGTTAGTCGTATTTTTATCGTACAATTTGAAAATAGTAAGAATATTAATATAAATAGGTAAAATGACATATATAATATAAAAAATCTATTTATCGATAAATATTTCTTATCCGTGGAGACGTGTTAACTATTTTTGATTTATTAAGCAATTACGTTTTTCAATTTAAAAAAACAACCGGATACACTTAAAATGGTTGCGCAACAGCCTTTACAGCTGACCGCAGGGCTAAGCAAGAGTTAGGCTTTAATTTACGTTTATATTCCCAAATGGGACTCAAGCTAAAAAATTCAATATTTTTAAAATACTTTAAATACAGCCCTTCGGTCTGACCTAGTCAAGAATTATTATAAGTTTAAAATTTTATTTCAGTATTAAATCAAAAATTATTGTAGTACACTTTGTGAATCATATAAATAATGGCAACGTAAAGTTGATAAAACTATAAAATCTTGATGATAAATTCTCGGTCTCTCTCTACCATATACTTTAGGACCTCACTGTATTGTGTTTTCCTTGGTGCGCCGAAGGCTAAAACCGTGTTTCTTCAATATATAACTGTAAAATAAGCAACACGGCGTATTAGTCTGGTACATTCCTCGTGATCAAGAGGATGGGGATTCAATTCTTGTCGACAACTTGGTTCATAATTCAACAAAACCTTAATTTGACTTAAATTGATAAATCGCGATGAAAATTACGTGATACATAATTTTATTTATCTAAATTTAAACTTACGTACACACGTGCATGTACAATTAGTACTTTTATGGTTGTGTAAACACCACACGTGTGTGTGTGTGTGTGTGTGTGTGTGTGTGTGTGTGTGTGTGTGTGTGTGTGTGTGTGTGTGTGTGTGTGGTGTGTTACGCGTGAATACAGTTCATCGGGAAGGAAGGAAGGAAGGAATGAAATTGTAATATAAAAGTGTGGCGCTCTATCCTCTCTACCTACCATCGCGGAGAAACGGCGTGATCGTAAGTAAATTAACATTTTAAATATAACTTGTTCATAAAACAGTTGCTTATCATAATATTTCTACAGTTATGTACTAGGCGTGTATTTTTTTCTGAATTTGAATTAGTGTATATATTAAATTCATTAATTTAAGTAATCCTACCTATCGAGATCGAAAAGATATATAATATTTTAATATTCGAATACGTAAATATCTAAAAAGTGTCAAAATGTAAGTTTAACTTTTATGGGTTCTGAATGTAAATCTTCTGGCAAACTAATTATTGTGCAAAGATGTGAAATTACATTAATCGACATCATAAATGCTTAATAGTAGTTGATTAGATGAATTAAAATATTTATTAAAAAGTTCCTCATTCTTAAGTATGAAATAATATTTTAAAATGCTTTTCTGTAAAAACCTCTCATCTAAATGACATGAAAAAAATATTAAAAAATGAAAGATTTACACGTAACTTTTTCAGATATGCAAAGTTCAATAAACATTTCTGCCTTGTCATGTATATTCAACTGTTGAATCTGTATTTTTTATAATTGAAAAGAAAGCTTTTATATTTAAATTAAAGTATTAAAAACAAACCATAAAGCTTATTTATTTCCTTTGTCCACACAAACATGGTGGAATTTTATCTTATGAAAGAATTTTTTATATGAAAATATTCATATTAATTTCACATCTAGGTTAACTATCCTATTATTTTTAATGGATGGATCATTATCTTCATGTTTATTTCCCAGAACGTGATTATTGGGGTGTTAAAATATGATGTAATTAAAATAATTTAAAGGCAGTTCCACGCATATACATATTAATTTTATAAGCCAAGATGATAACGCCGAGTCAAATTTATTCGTATTCCAGATATTAAAAAATTACGAACAATTGTTGCTTTATTTTAGAATTTAATATTTTTTATTACAAAATATAAAGCAAAACCCTCATATTATACGGTAAATTATAATTCCTTGCCCTCTCAAAATAATCAATTTTATCTATATTATTTACCTGTTAAATTATATTTTTCATTTGTTAGAAATAATATTACACTATTGGGGTCAAACAAATTGGGAAGTCTCCGATTGTGAAGGGAAGATGGCATAGAAAAAGACATAGTAGATCTGCTACAGATTCCGAACTGAAACTGAATGGCCGAGAACCGGAGCATACGAAAGCAAAAGATTTAGGAAGCTGCTAAGCCATAGAAGAAGACGAAGGAGGAAGGATGTATGGGTGAAAGCCTTAAATTATACAATAAATTACTTTGCATTAGATGAACATAATATGTAATGCAAAGATGAACTTTCCCCACTTTAGTATTACACTTACAATTCCATATTATATGAACTATAATAATATCAATATTTATATTATTACATCCTGTGTTTGGGACAGATATTTATTTTGTGTATATATATATTAATTACTTGAACGAAAATTATGATCTAGCATCGACCGTACCGCGGCTTTGTATCGGAACGGTTAGAACATTTTATAAAAAATCTCTGAGACTTACACATCTATATCGCGTGTCAAAACCTTTGACAGAATAGTGTGTGTGAAATCAACAATATACAGTCCACGTTTTGGAGGTGCTGGCAGAATCCGGATCGGTGGTGAGTGCCTTTTCCATTCTGTCCTGTATATTTTTCCGGCATCTATGCTTTTATTTAACATCCTGTTTTACAAAACATATTAACAGTTATTATTGTGTAAACAGAAATATGTTCATTTTTGTTTAACCTTAGGTGTCATTTCATTACATTTTTCAAATATTCAATCAGCCATATAATTAACTAGTTAAGATTATCGGCGTAGTATGGGTAGTAACCACCCTTCTCCGCACTTCAATCCATCTCACCGCCCCCAAATATCAAAATAAAGGTGCTAATTTTGCAGAAAAAGGCAAAAGAGAATCGTCAAGGTCACAACAAGGGAGTCAATATAAATAATTATGAAAAATAAAATATTAGATTGCCAAGTGACGATGATACAGATACACGATAATTTTGATGTATTTTTACGTCACATAATATTTTCAAAACTAACGTAACGTAACCATTTATCGTTACTTGTATTGATATGTAGTACAAATTCTATGTTAGAGGCTAGGAGGTTGTACCATCTATCATGGACCTAAAAGATTCTTAATGTTAATATAAAAAATATATATATTATCCTATAAAATGTTTTAATTTATAAGCTCTATACACAAAGTTCGGCTATGTAAATATTAAAATTATATTGGATTAGTGGATTCAATTTTTATATGAACGTTATTCTAAACACATCTAGAGAACGTTAAAGTCATTGAGATGATTAAATATTATTTTAGAAATATCATACTGGTCGGCTCCATATTCTAGAAGTAAAGTATTGTATAAAACTGGTTTGGTTCCTAACAAATGAAAATCAAAGTTTTTTGATAAAAAACTTGATTGTTTCCGGCCTGAGCGGTCTTTACTAAATTTGATTTAATAGATATAAATCAATCTATAATTTATCTTCAGATTTTACTCAGGAACTCTTTTTTATTTCAAATTCATATTGTTTGTGCGTTTTATACTTCGATGGATAGGCCTGGTATTATAGTTTGAATATGTGCATTCCATTTATGAAAATTTAAAACAGGAACAAAAGCGAAACGGTTTCTGTTCAGAGACGGTTTTCGGAGTCGGTGATATATTTTACGGCATTGATATAAAAACATTTTTGTGTATTATTTTTCGGTTATCGGTTGTGTAAAGTTTCGTAGGCTGAATAGCCAAGTTTAAAAAGATACAAGACTACAAGGAAAGCGACCATTAAAAGAATAATCGGTAACTAACAGCCCAGGTTTGCAAAGGTTAGTGTCTTTTTATTTACATAGGTTAATGTATATATTCAACAAACTAATTAGAAAATTCAAGACTAGCTATCGAAGATAATTACGGCAACACATATGAATATACCGATACTCCAATATTCGATATTTTTTTAAATCACCTTTATATCTGCAGTGGCCTAATCGCTCTTACTATTGAATAAAATAAACTATTTATAATTATTAATTAATTTTTAAAACATTTATTTTGGTTAGTTTCATTATACTTTTAACAATGTATGAATAACCTCTGTTTCCCCAATAATGGATTACTTTTCTTGAGAAAGATATAGACGTATTGGAACCAACCAACGAGTTGATACTCAATGTGGTTAACATAATACA
Organism: Eubasilissa splendida; assembly: GCA_031772225.1. Lineage (NCBI taxonomy): Eukaryota > Metazoa > Arthropoda > Insecta > Trichoptera > Phryganeidae > Eubasilissa > Eubasilissa splendida. The sequence continues at coordinate 18,142,224 of CM062852.1, read as the reverse complement.
ATGTCACTAGTTTATAATATTGCAATAGTTAATATAATACTAATCATAAATAGTCACATTCAATAATGATTGTTTAGTGAATTAATGTATTTTTATAATAGCATTGTTTTTAACCACTTTTATGAGTTTATATTATACAACAACTGGTTTCAGCATGACAAATAAACTAACTAAAACCACATGTCAAATTGTTCTAATGCATTAAAATTCTATTTATTTAAATAAATTTTAAAATTTTAAAAATAAAATCAGGTACCCCATAAGTTGTTGATGAAAGGTGTGAAAATTAATGATCCAAAGTTATAGAAAAAAAAGTTTAGGTTTTTTTAGTATAGGACTTGTGGTTAAATTTTGCTGGTTATTTATTATATTTTGGATAATTTTTTAAAATCATTTATATATATGTAATACAAATAATCTTAATTTTTTTATCGAAAGTATGATCATTTTCTAATAAATGATTTGAAAATTCTGAAAAACCATGATTGTTTGAACGTCTTGAGTACATATTAAAATTTCTATCTGTGATTAAAAACCAAATTAAAAATATTTTTTATTAAAATGAATAATCACAATCTAAAGTTTGCAATGAATATTAAAAATAACTTATTTTTAATAATATACTGGATTGGCATCAATGGACTGGCAAGTGTACATCTACATGGTATGTTAACCAAGAGTATCTGTTTAGGGCTGATAAGGGCAACACTGTTCGAACCATTTATCTCTATCGAGCACACGCATTGGCCAGTTAAACTGATAAATCTAACTTGACCAATAAGTGCTATAATACCGATACACATTTTTACTACTAAAAGGTGCGTGTTTTATACACATTATTTCCAAAGCTCAACACAAGACGCGCGATAACCCGAATTGCAAGACTATAAATTTTTCTTTTCTTTTTCAGTAAAAAAATGTAAGTGATTTACTTACTAAAGGTTATTTTTTATTTAATTTAAATAATTTATTTAGTATCTATAAATTAATGTTTTAATATTTTTTTTAATAACTCATTTACTGTTTACCTACAAAATAAAATAATCAAAATTATTAAATGAAGGCAATATAAGTATTTAATAAAATACCTATGTATGTGTATGTAATTTATAATAAAAAAAACATCCTATCGTTTAAAATTGTAAATCATATATCTGCAATCCTCATAACAATATTCCATCATTTATATAGTCGAATATATTTAATGTTTTTGAGGTAGGTTTGTATAATTCCATAATCACATATGTGAAAATAAAACACTTTTTTTATTCTACTCGTTAGTTATAAATACAATTTGTTCAGTTAAATTGTTAAATTGATAATTCCCTTGCAAGGTGAAACGCGTCTTAAGTAAATTAAACTAGTAGAATAAAAAAACAACTATTTTATTTTCACATATGTGATAGTCGAACATGTTTAATAATATCAAATATGTGAAACTAAAATTTCATATTTATTTATCACCACTGTATAGTAAATTGATTATATGCTATTGTGAAGATTTATATTAATATAAGATATGTAGGTATTATATATATATTTATTTTAAACCGTAGCGAAATTCTTGGTTACTCACTTATTTTTTTACTCTTCTTCTATCTTCTTCTTCTCGTACCTTATTCGTTCAATGGGCGTTGGCTATCATATTGGCTATCATGTTGGCTATCATGTTGGCTATCATGTTGGCTATCATGTTGGCTTTCATGTTGGCTGTCATGTTGGCTTTCATGTTGGCTGTCATGTTGGCTATCATGTTGGCTGTCATGTTGGCTTTCATGTTGGCTGTCATGTAGGGTATCATGCCTGATTTCGTGTTGGCTATCGTCACTTTTTTACTACGTCCCGAAAAAGCTCTACTGTAGACTGGCCAAACCATTGTCTTATGATCTTCAGCTATGATATTCTCCTTCTTCTAGGACCCCGATTTTTAACATTTCCCTGCATTATGAGGTGCAACATCTCGTACTTTTCCGGATGTCTCATCACATGTCTTAAATATTAAAGTTTTAGGATTTTTATTGTTTAAAATACTTATTTTTCATTCTTCATCCGAACCATAACTTCTTCATTCGTAATTATATTATTTCTCTCGAAAAATTAAGTTGGTATTTCATAAAAACAAAAAATAATCACATTTTTTTAATACCCGTTTAACTTTAAAAGACTCCATAAATAAATATACATGATCCATACATAAATCTTAAAAGAGCTTAATAACCACTCATAAATCTCTAATTTTATATTACTATAATTTAAACAAATGTTATAATATTTTATTAAATAAAGGGTCTATAAAAGTAATAGTATAAATAAAGTATTGCTACTTATTTGTTAAAGAAAATACAAAAAGCTAGAGGATATTTTGTTCACAAATTATAAAAATCAATTGAGTTGAAAATATATAATTTTAATCGAATTCAGACAAGGGATAATCGAATGAAAATTGAATTTTATAAATCTTTTATGTTTTATTCCAATCAATGTATTAAAAAGTAACCTAGTGCATTTAAACAAAAAAAATTCAATCTACTTTTTTGGAACGTGAAATATTTGTCCAAATTAAATCACCATCTGACTGGGACGGCGATTGAATACGGATAACAAACGGCGTCCCGACGCCGACGCTTTATTTCAGTTTTAGCGCTAATGCGGCGATAAAAAATGTTACATGATAAATACACCCCCATATCCTGGCTTTATTTCTGTGATGGATGTCACGAAAAAAAACCAGCCCCGTGATAAAATAAATGGCGTTTCATCACGGAACCACTTTTCGGGGATCGGCGCTGAAGTGGACAATGTTTTTTAGTAATTTATTTTACTTGATCATGACTATTTTTATTTTCGTCAGGATTTTTCATGGCCGAGTGAAATCTCATTTCTCGATTCGGTCCCCTTAAATAACTGACTTTGATATTTAAATCAATGTAGGTGATGATTGCGCTGTGTGTCGGATGTAAGGGATGTAATTGTTAATAATAATTACAATCAGGAACCATCTGCCCCATCGTAAGTTTGCTTTCGACCAACGCGTCTAATTAATTTAATTCTAATTCACTTGATATTAACGAAAATTGCTTGGTTTACCGTAATAACTGTGTATGGAATTTGATACAATATTTTCCTACAGGGAAAAATGGCACAGAATATTTTTATTAAACAAATATGTCAGTTTTATCTTTGGATTTATATTTAAAAATTAAAATAACGGTTTTAATAGTAGTTTAAAAAAAATCTATTTATTTATATAAAATGAGGCCACAAAGTAATTTTGCAATTATTGAAGAAGTTGCTATTTTTGTCGGTAAAAATAAGTATGGGTCCCTCTAATACTTGATATATAATATAATATATAATATTGAATATGATGATTTTAAATGTATTACGAGAACTCAATGAAGATGATTTGTACAAAATAGGGACTAGTATTGAAGATAAAGAATACTAGAGTATTGAAGGTTGATGGTGGCGATGATGGCTATTAAAAATAAATTATTGATTTAACTTTTTACACAAAATGTATATTGTTCTAAGTCATCACATTTTCATTAATTTGTTTTCACGGTAATTCCTTAATAATTACATACCACTTGTATCGCACAGAATTACGAGATCGCAGCAGAGGCGCCATATAATTGATATGATAAGACATGTATCAGTAATTTAAAGGTGTAATCATAGGCGTGGCGCCAAAAAACCTGTGGGATAAGGGAAAACAAAGACTATTATTCTTAGTAAAATGCCCCAGCGGTGACCTGTTACAAAGTAGGTACTTGCAAATATGACTATATGTATTGTTATGAATCTGAATAAAAACAGGTTATTCTGCAGACGAGAAGCCATTCTCGATTGTGTCGTGTTGTCGTAGTTTACCGATATTGAACATCTTTTGTGTTTCATTTTTTTCGAACTCATAATCATCATCATTATCGCCGGTTGATAGAATCTGGGATCGACGAACCGCCCTTGTCTACATTCATGTTTCGTATACGAAGAACCACTTATACTTTTGTTTTTATCTATGCTTGCATTTTTAATTTTAGTGCAAGTACATTGTTTCCTTAAGACGATACCATATGTATCGAAACATGTTGATGTATCAATAAATGGTGGTTTTCAACAAAATGTTTTTTTACTATTTATAAAAAATTATTTCGTTTCAAAGAAATCTATTTAAAAAATTATCCCAGTGCCTGACAGTAGAAAGCATAAATTAGTACCAAATTTGTTCTGAAGGCGGTTAGTTTATTATGTAAAACTCACTTATGTGAAATGAAACAGGAATTTATATGAATTAGTAAATAATTTACCTTTTTCTCCAATGATAAAAAAAAACGAAAAAGATGTGTCAAGCATGGAAGCCTGGAATTGGATAAAGAAGACTGAAATTCGGCTTAATAGAATCACTCACGAATACACGTGGTAAATTTATATATGAAAAATAAGAGTGAAGGATTTTCTGTTTCCTACATAGTTGATAGAATTAAGAAAGGATCCGTAAGATGTTTTGGTCAAAAGGAACGTGTGAGTACAAAGAATACGGTGAATAATATTTATCAACCAAATACTGTATGCACCAGAAAAACAGAATATCCACTAAAGGCCTGGCGTGATCAAGGAAAAACCAGATATCATAAAACGGCTCAGTTAGAAGCTTGAATAATCGACAAGCATTTCCACGAAGAACGTGTTGGAGTAACATCGTGATGGCAAGTTAGTTAACTATAACACCTACCGCACGTCGAAGTCATTCTTGACGTGACTAAAACGATTAACACCTGTGGAAGTTAACAATTATGGGTAGTCATTTATTTCAAATGCAAATATTTTTTCAGTTACGTTAACAATCTAATTTTGTAAAAAAGAAATTTATTTTTAATTAACTCGATTGTGAATTTAAATTAAAAATTACAAAATGATACATTTAAAAAAAAAAATTATTTCCTATAAGAATGTCTGCTAATCTGTATACATATGTTTGATGCATATGCTATATATATATGCTTCCAACAAACTTGAAGACAATTTAGAAAGCATTATCTAAAATTAACAAATGAGGTTATGAAATAGAAATGGAAAGAAGATTAACCATAGTCAAATACGAGTTTTCTTGGCTTAGCTTTACTGCATCCTTGAAATGACGTGTCAGCATATCCGCACGAATGCCTACTCTATCGTTCGATGTCATCAATATTTTGTCAATTTTCATTGAAGCTATGACAATATAGAATATATTAATAATGAATGGAAAACAATAATATCTTCAATTTTACACAAAGCTCAAAGACAAAGAAATATTTTTCCATGTCCAGTTAAGTGACAAAAATCCAGACGATTACAGATTTTTTTTTAAATATGCTTATACATGGCGTAACAGACCTAGTCCAAAATATTTTATGGGTGTATACTTGACTAAATTACGAGTCGAAAATATTCAAGGAATATATGAAAATTCTACACTATTATGGAAAATATTATTGTTTTAATTAAATACAAAATTGTGTTAAACTTGAAGTTTACGTACTTCAAAATAAATATTTACGAAATTGTTCCACTATTAATGTATATATTTGCTTCTTTTGTATATTAAATCACTTAGCCGCTCGAAATTCGATGACCTTTAATATATCATTTGTAATTAATCAAATATTTTAATGAATCGAAATAATCGCATAATTACGATTTTTTTTTAATGCTTATATCTCTAACATAGTAGAAATTAGGTACATATCCCATAAAATTTTATGGATTAGGTCTGTTACATTCTGTATATGGCTTACGTTACGTCACGTTATTTAAAGTGTGATGGACGTACAAACCGCGAAAATTATTTTGACGTTTATATGTATTGTGGAGAGCCAGACGCACGAATATGTCTATCTAAGAAGAGCTAGTTTACGAAGAATATATATATATACGTTGACGTACAAATATTGGCTAAAAATCTTCATCGTATCTTTGGATACTTTAGACAAATATATATATATTTATATTTTTAGTAAATATTTTTACGTCAACGTACGAGTATATATACATATATATACCCAGCCACCATGATGAACGGATGAAAAAACATGTTCATTAGAAAAATAGAGGAAAATCGCAAAGTCCATAGGCGACGAAATAGCAGTGTATGGGTGACGAAATGGTACTTCAATCTTCTTGGTGATCAAGACGAATTGAGAAGGATTGAAGAGTCATTCGCAATGCCCGGAGGAATCATATTTTCTCTGTGATAAAAGATTGAGAAAAATAAATGAACTTAATACGTATGCATCCTCAAAAATAGTATTTTTATTTCCTAGGTTAAAACATAAACTTTAAAATCACTATTAATAGTAATCTAAAAATATAAATATATACACGGTAGGGTCGTATAAATGACGGATTTATTTTGTCTAAAGACGTTGGTTAAACGAAAGTTCATAATCCTATGTACAACATATATTGTAGTACATATATTATATATGATTTTATAATATCATTGGTAACAGCATAACCTAAATCAATACCTACTACACGCCATTTTAACTATTCTTTCTTTCTTTCACATCACCTTTGACTTTGCTCTTACACATAATGTACATACCCTTCATTTGCATGTATCTATCATCATTTGTGTCATTCGCGGCCATGAGATTTTGCCATCTTTTTTAATTCTCTTTCGATAATTTCCTTGCGTAATCCTTGTTTATTTCATATTTGTTCATATATACGATGTCCAACGGAAAATTTTCAAGTTTAATATTAAATATTAAAAAAACTACAATGTTATTCTCATATTTTATTTATACAAAACGAAGTTTAACGATGCGGATTTCGTCAAAATGCCGTCCATCTTTCTCAAGCAATCGGACTCTCAAATTTGCGAACATGCGAGAGCAAAGCGTTGATTCAATGGCAATAACTTCATGGCGGATATTTTCTTGTAGGGCCTAATTTGTTCAAGAATTGTTGCTGTAAACTCTAGACTTAAGGTATCCCCACAAAAAAAGTCGCATAGTGTAAGGTCCGGTGACCGAAGTGCCCAGAGTATGTCTCCGTACTTACTGATTCATTTATTGGGAAAAATTCCCCTCAGCTTCTCCATTGAAACTCTAGCTGTGTGTGGAGTGGCCCCATTTTGCTGAAATTGTGTTACAGTTACAGTTGCGGTACCAAAAATTCGTCGATCATTCGCCAATACACGTCAGGAGTGATTGTCTCTCGATGGTTAAAAAATACAAGTTAATTATCCCTCGGGCAGAAATTGTACGCCACACTGTCGATTTTGGACAATGTTAACATTTTTGATGGCCTCATCTTGGGTTTTCGGGGCACCAATATCTCATATTATATTTATTAACATAGCCATCGATATGAAAATGTGCTTCATTAGTAAACAATATGTTTTTAAGCATTCGTGCTGTTCCAAAACGTTCCAGCATCGTTCTCGCCAAGGTTTTACGTAAATAATAGTTATCTTTGATGAGAAACTGCACGATTTGCAGTATGTATGTGTGAAACTATAGTTTATTTTTCAAAATAACGTGCACTGTTGATTTTTTATTCCAGTACAGACTGCAATCGTCCTTAACAATTTACGAAGATTGCGCATTATTTCATATATTACATATGTTCTGGCGTTGCTGCTGACGTTGATGGTCCCGGAGGAGTTTTATTAACTATTGTCCCTTCTTGTCTGAATTTTTGAACGCAACACCAGTTGTGTGCTCGACCCATCCCTTACTCGTCGAATGTTAAAGTGAGTACAGAAAACGGGAAGCGCAAGAACCAATGAATCACCGCACTTTAAATATTGCTCAACCACGAATGCGCGGTGAGCTCTGACTGGCAAATCCGCAAATCACGCGCGTAGAACAATACTCTTCCCACTTACCTCACCCTAATGGTTTATAAGCAATTGCAATTAAATCTTGAAAATTTTCCGCTGAACACCCTATACGTATTATCGATTTACAAAGCTCCTGAAAAGGCGGCATTTTCATTAGTTGATCAGGTTTCAGGTTATTTTTTTTTTAAATATAATATATTTAGATAATAGATATAATTAATTCATTCATTCATCTTCGAAAACCTGGTACACGTGGTATTAACCATTAAAACAATCACTATTTAATTTATCATCATGGCTGGAACTAGCTAATTGCCACTATAGTAATCTTAACAAAAAAAAAAAAAAAAATATATATATATAGAATAACTAGAATATCAAATCTATATAAATAAGATTGATGTGATGATGAAAAAATATCGGAATATTTCAATATTATAAATGCTTAATTTCTTAATTATCCATCTAATTTTACTACGTCGGTCCCTCATGATTAGGAATCATAATCTTCCTGAACTCTCTATCACTCGTAATTATACTTTTTTCGGCATCTTAGGTCGGAAGACTATCACCAGAAAAGTACCTTTTTTCTCCGTCCTTCGACAAGACTCACTATAATACGATTCTCCAAGCTATATTTTCCTCTTGCAGTACAAAAATTTAAAAGGTTTTGCCTCAGACAAATAGTTGAGAGTTTTTCTTTTACTTAATTGGCATGAGAGATTTGAATGACATGAGAGATTTGATTGTATGCTGTTTATTGTACGCCGACGATGCAGTACTAATAGCAAATAATGAACAATAATTACTGAATCTGGTGAGTAGAATGTACGATGTACGGAAAGAAAGCAACCTTATTATGAATGTCAAGAAGTCGACATTCTAGAAAGAAGAAAGCAAAACAACGTCCAAAATACTTGTAGGCAATTAATGTTTGGAACAAATATATGAGTTTGTGTATTTGGGAAATATATTTGATATAAACGGAAAGACAGAAAGATATTGATAGTAGGATGACTGCAGGAAATAAAGTGAACGGCGCTTTGGATGGAATTATATCTAATGAAAACTTGTCAACTGAGGTAAGACTAGACTGCAGACTGAGTGCAATGGAGATGAAATCACTTAAGCGTATATGTATCAAATTCATTCATGACTAAAGAAGGAAAAAATAAGGAAAGAATGTACAGCTAATCTTAGTATAGTGAATAAGATTAAGAAAGGATCACTTAGATGGTTTAGTCATATAGAACGGATGAAAAAAGAGAGAATGATAAGAAAGATATATGCCGTGATTGTTGATGGCACCTAAAATAAAGAACATTCGCAAAAGAAAGCACGACCAGGTAAACCAGATACTGGAAGATGGTCCTTTTAGAAGCAACAATAACCGGCGAGTTTGTATGAGAAGATATATAAATGTGGATGAGGCGAAAATAAATATAAGAAGTATACATGATTAGTCGCAAAATTCTTACAATAAATTGTTAGGACTAACCTTATCGCTTTTGATGTGAAAGTAGAAGTTGCTGGTTTACGGAACAAAGTTCAAATCCCATTTTTTTTGGTTTTAAGGTGATAACTATACCATTTGACTGAACAGACTTGTCGACATTATGTTATATTATATATATTTTTTACATTATTTTTTTGCTGTAATTTCAAACAAACGGTTTTATTCCCACAGCAGCTTGCAAAATAAATTTGCATTATTGAGCCGTTCAATCCACTTTAAACGCTGAATGCAGTAGCGAATTGAATAAATAAATCGCTGGTCTGGGAATAAACCGGAAGTAAGTGTGGTGGGATCGGAGGCTTTCGGAACCGGATACGGCATCCTCGGTCGGCTGTTTGACCATCATTTCCATCCAGTCAGTCCGTTGATGAACACTCGATTTATTGAGGCTTTTGAAGGGACACAATTTACAATACAAATACCTTAGTACCATTATTAGTTAAAATTATTTATATTAATTAATACAAATTAAATGTACCAATAAAAAAGATACATAAATAAAATCAATTTATAGAAAAAATATTTTTGTTACCACATTTTATCTGTACATTTTTCTTATTGATACATTTAATTTGTATTCTTCTTAAAAATTATATTAATTAATTCAATCAATATTACAGATACGTGTATTAATATATATGCACAAATATGTGTATAATATTATGATAATAAGAGATGTTTTTATAAGAACATGCTCACAATTTATTTTTATTCATTTTAAAAACCATATCGCTTTGTTTGCTAAATTACAGCTGGAACGTGGTCTCCCTCTGTTCTATCAGTGACCCAATTTCAGTAACCAACATGGTTTGGATCAGAGAACATCGAGGTTTTGCCGTGCGCGCGCATATTTAAAACAACCGATCGGTTCAATATTCCGTGGAACAATGCCGTTCCTAATGCGAACACAATTCAATCCTGGGTTAGGCAGTTGGAAAAAACTAAATTTCTCTAAACTATCAGTGTGGTGTACTGTATCATAATTTGGTGTGATAAGCCCGTACTTCTTTAAGGTGGAAGACGTGACAGTGACCGTGAATTCCGAATGTTATGTCTCAATTCAATACAAAATTTTCTGCAGCCCAAAATAGTACAGATTGTTGAAGAAGTGGGATTGGGGGCTTATGGTTCCAACAGGATGGCGCTACAGCTTACACAGACCGAAATTTACTCAATATTTTAGAGAAATATCTCTGGACATCTGGTCTCTTTGAGGGATGATGTGGGGTGGTCTGCGCGGTCACCAGGTTTGGGCATTTGTGATTTATTTTTTTAGGGATATCTAAAGGAAATTGTTTAATCGTCGCCTTCACACCCTACCAGAGCTAAAGAAGCAGATTATTTAAGAAGTTAACACTATACCCCGTGATATGTTTGAACAAGGAGTACAAAACTTCAAAGATCGTCTCCAACAGTTTGTTACTACTAACGGCCGCCAACATTATTTTCAAAACTTCATGATTTCAAATGGGATGTACTGCTAATTTCGAAAAGAAAAGCATTTTTTCTCTATATACCCTCATTACTTTTTTATAACTTCTCAAAACTGCTTAATTGTTTCTGTCGCCCCCTGTACATATTTCATTTAAATGCATACCTACTTTTAAATGTATTGCCGGAGATAGATGTCACGTACCCCATGGATGGCATGAAATACGAATGCCTCAATCCAGTAACAAAAGCAACTATAGCACGCCCTGTCTACAATCAGCAGTGAACAAAATACTATTTTAAGGTGCCTTATAAGCCGAGTTTCATCTGATTGAAACCAATATATATCAATACTGATTTGAAGGAGAAAATAATAATTATATCTACTGTACATCTGACTCGCATAGTGATGGAGTGACATTAAGGAGAAAAATTTCATATTTTAAGTTAAATACACTCAGATTTAATGGTTTTTTATTGCTTAATTAAATGGGCAGGGATATATAGGCCACTCTGCAATACTGTGCACCTCATTTTTTGCATGTTATACATATTATGTTTTTTATTATATATAAATAATATTTGTCCATTTTATTAATCAATTGAGAAAAAATATTTCATTCAATAAAGAATTCAAATATAAATAGAACTCAATATTTTATTTTACTTGATCACAAGCTTCACGTTGATGCAGTACAACACAGTTACTAGAATTATAATAATTTGTAAAGTCATTTCAATATATTAAGAAGCAAAATTCTGAGTTGCGGGACGTCAGAATATTAATATTGCTTCTCGTCAATTGATTTATTTACTTACTCTCAATGTCTCGTTATGTAAATGAGATATACTTGAAATATTACAAATTTTCCGAGAATTTACTCTTCGAACCATCACACGGCATTAACATTCCTCCTACTTTAGTATAGGGTGTTGTAGAAGACTGTGGTTCTAATCTTTTGTATGAAATGTTCACAATGTCTTTAGAAGTACGTGATGGGAAGAGGGTTTATTTCAATTAGATTTAGTTTCAAGGAGACAACCATGCGCGGTTCTTGGTGAGCTTACTTCGTGGTAACTTGATGACAAGAGAACTGCAAGCTTGTTGAGTAATTCACTAGATTTTCATTTAGAGATAACTTAAAGCACTTTCATAAAAAAAATATCAATTTTAAATTTATTTTTAACATAATTTTTATTTTTACATACATATACATTTACATCTAATGATTATTAATTTAAATTGTTTAACTTTTTTTTTTTTTTCATCTAATTCACATAAAATTATTAGGACAATCACATTATTTTCATTGTCATAAATTTTTAAACTATTTTCTAATTCACATTTATTTATTTATTTATAACATTTTATTGACATACATGTTTTTGTTATAACGCAGGTGAATATATTATAATATAACGTGATAAGCATAAGATACAGTTAAGTATAATACTCGTAGTTCATTATGTAGGATGGAGTAGACTCCACCTCTGATATATACAGCATTGTCCTGGATATTTTGCTAGAGTCCCGTCTGTGTTAAAGTAGCCAGTGTTTTTCGTGCTGTTGTGGTGTTATTTAATTCAAGAAAGATAAATATTCAACAGGAATATATATACATATATTTATTCCTGTTCTATGTGAGAGTGTTGTAAAACATATGAATTATTAGTGTAGGTATTGTATTATGATTATGTTGAAATATTGGATAGCGATGCTTCTGACTATCATATCATAATTGTATGTCAGACACAATTTTAAAGAAGTAAATATTTTATTCTAGATTCCATCAGAGAAAAATTATTCACGAATATATTAAAGATTTTGACATATTTAAATATCATTATGCAAAATTTATTATTTAACACGTACTATTTATGTACGCAAAGGGACATACAGAGATGTATGCTGGGTATCACTCGAAGGTACATGAAAAAAAACGAGTGTATCTACGAACAGAAAGATGTAGTTGATATAATAAGTTGAGAATAAGTCAAGAACTTTAAATGGAAAAGCAACGACTTCATCGCTCGAAAGATGGACAATCGTTGGACAAATTCTGTCCATCCATAGTACCTGAGGGGAATTAAGAGGTCGACAGACGGTTCTAAAACTTACTTGGACTTATGTATTGAAAATAATGAGAAACATAAGGGTAGATTTTTATCCAGCAGTGGAAAACAGCTGATGATTTTATTTTCATATATAATTATCAGAATCAAGTGATTAGGGGTTCAAGACCCCGTAAGATTACTTATTATATTTTTATACCATAGGCAAATCAAATGAATAAAAATTGTTCTATTTTCACACTACGTTTGGTCATTTTTCTATAAAGATACTAACTAAAATAACAAACTTGGTGATCGCCCGAAACTCTCTCGGAACCTCTTACCATTAGATCAACAAACGCTTATTATTTCTTGTTTTACGATCGGAAAATAAGTACAAAATATTTTATATGTTACACAAAATATCATCATTATAATATGGTATAAAAAATATATTTTAAAAGCTTTTGAAAAAAATGTATTTTTCTATTTTACTTTAAAACAAACTATTAAGTCAGGATATTTTAAAATTTACTAACTATATTAGTAAACAAATATCAAAAATTTTGAATCATATTAACATAATATATTTTATTATTATTGAGAACACATTATTATTGTGAAGTTGTAATTATTCAGAATATAGGTCTGTGATGTTTTTTTTAAATACTAATTAATCCATACAATTAATATATTTTAATGTTATCACATGTTTATTGTGAAGTAGGAAATTCGAAGTTTGAAATAAATATTTTTTTCGAAACAGATTCATCTAATTTATTTTGACTTTAATTATGTATTTATGAAGCATAGTTATTTGAAGAGAGCATCAGAAGGCTAATAATGTAACATATGTTTTTAGTTTGTATCATAAAAATAAATTGTTTGTTTTTAGGTACGCGTATTAATAAATAATATTAAAATACAATTGAAATACTCGTACGTAAAAGTCCAATCCAATCGATTTAATTTAATTTCATTTTAAAAATGCTCATCATAAAATCGATAAATATTTCGAAGCAATGTTGTTTTATATTTCTATAATATGTTAACATCAAAATTATTAACATGACCTGTTTGAACAAAAGTTAAGTTTCATAAGATATATCATAAAATAAATCAAAGCGTAAATTTAAGAAATAGGACTCGCGATGTCAGAGACTGAAAAGCTAGCATTCCAAAATATTCTGGAACTTCATTCAATTTAACATTTACTCAACTTTAAGCATTCCAGTAGTCCCTATTTGATTCGGAACATTAATTAACTTTTTGAAATTTAGATGCGAGTTTTATAACTTATCTTATTTTATAGTTGACATATTTTAATTACAAAATTGATCTATTGTGAAAACTGGAATGAATAATTAATTTAAGAGAAAGTAAAGAAACAATATCTACAATAGAAAATTATATTTTTAAAAATTCTGTATTTTAAAAGTAGTATGCATCTAATATTCAGAGGTTTTGTCGACTAATCCAATTCTTATTCTATTACCAATTGAGATTTCTCCTGCAACAATAATGTATATAATAGATTTTTACAAATGTTGATAGATAAACGGAGCATCGGCCATCTTGAATGATATATAATGTTTTTGCAGGGAAGACCACTTAGAAATTGTGTTTAATAGTATTTTAATTTATTTTATATAGTTGTTTAATAATATACATGACATTCATAACTTAGATCTACCCTAAACAAATATATAGTGCTATTGCAGGAGTGGTTTCAATTGATAATTCTGTCAAATATTCCGGACTTCTGTCATTCAGAAGAGCTCTTACACACGTTCGATATATGTGTGGCAGACTCATAGTGCCACCTAGCGGTGGTTTGTGGAAGCACGCTGACACGTCGCATACCGATTCCCAGCGAGCTTGCAGTAGACACCACCAGAGGGACACCGCGCTAGTAGGCAAATCGGCTGGCCGATTTTGGCTTAGATACGAGAGTACCAAGCCGAGAAACCCATTCTGCTTCCGTGACTGGTGATCTCAACAAGTTCTCTCTTACATTGTAATTAATCTTGTACTTGTAAATCTAATAGCTACCTGTACTTTATAGTGTGTTCTTATTGCGGATCGCAAATAAACCAAACAACAAAACCTGAGGTATGGTTATTTTTATTTAACATGGCCTAGATACCATTCTTCCTTACACATTATTTAATTGGCTAGTATAACTTGAGTATTATCAAAGTATCTTTTAATAATGCCAATACAAATACTAAACAACGTGTATATTTGTGAATAGCCAAGAAATCCATATGCTGCCCATACCTCTTTGATCTTGTATTACACCTTTGTAACCATTATGAGGATGTAACATTTATAATAAGTCATATGTGCATGGTTTGTCGTTTTCCTTTATTTTACTGTTTCTAGAAGTTTTTTCTCCTTGTTATGCTTTCTAAGCCTCTTCATTTGTACGTAGTCCACAGCATCTTAAGCATTCTTCTGAAGAGCTACATTTTGCCTTCAGCTTTCAATATTGCTCATAATGCTTATTTTCAGTGTCTAAGTCTCTCAGGCATATAGAAGAATCGATATACGTTGCAATGCATTGAGTTATTCGACACCTGAGTTAGAGATTCACGGCTCTGTTGCACAACAAAAAAATATCTTAATAAAGGCTTATCCGGGACAATTTCACCCGCAACTTTATTTTTATTTCAGAATCCCAGACAAAATAATTTATTTTGTATTATGTTTTACTTTTACAATTATATTATTATAATTTAATCAAATAATTTAACTATGGGTTAAAACACGCTCTAAAACGTGGTGTAAGCGTAGATTTTTTTGAATTGAATATTTTTCAGTATTATCCCAATACCACAAACTATTTTTAGTAACCGATTGTTAGAATGAAAAATTACCCAAAACAGTATTTTGTTCAAGGATACAAAAGCACTTAGTCAAAGTAAGAGACGGACGGTCATAAAAACTCGGTATTGTTAGACGCAGATGAACCGACACAACTTGGGTACAGCGGCGAATACAGCGGCGGTAATCCGGCAAACGTGACTAGAGTCACGTAGGCAAATGCGCCTTGAGGGATGCATCACCATAGGCGACCAGTCTTCTGATATTCTCCGCTGCGAGAAGTGGCTCCGTCTAAGACGAGATGTTATTTTCAATTAGAAAATAAAATCAATATCGTCTCTAAAAGTATCAAGTAAGCTCTTCATAGATTGTAATTCTGGGTAAAATTTAAACTGTGTGCCTCAAGTTTAAGCTTAGACTGTGATATTCTCTGTGATTAATCGTAAATGTGAAAGTATCAAAAAGGGTCCCGTTGGATCAATAAAAAGTTGATAAATATAATCGGTGTAGCGAGAACAGACTGTCGCTATAGCATAAGAATATCGCGTCCAAAGTCCCAGTTTGCCTGGATAATTGGGCATCGTCTTGTCATCAACTACAAGCCTGAACTCCGTCTCCCTACGCTGGCACCACAAAGAGCTGACCATACTTCACGTTCAGGATCCAGGACCATTCTAAGAGGTAATCCCTTACGTGAGGGACCTGAATAATCAACATCAGATAAGAGTTAATATAGAGAATTTTCCAGAGAAATTAATGCTGGCATGATGAATACAAATACATAATGTTAATTTTATTGTAATTATTGTTGATTAGTATTATTTATAAGTATTAAAGTAAATTGCTCATTTTCCACTTTTAATACATGCAAGTATTTTAAAATATAGATTATAAATTTTCTTATATAAAAATTTATTTCATTTTATAACCATTTGACTTGTCAATATTTAAAAAAAAAACCAGTTAGGCTAGATACCTCCCCCCTGAACATGAAACAGGCAGAAAGAAGAAGTTACCTAACACGATATTTTAGAACTATAAACAAAATAGTTTGACGATTTAACATTGATCGACATCGATCGGTATGAAATAATTATTTTCTACATACATAACATATGCATCAAAAATATTGCTGATATTTCAATTTATTAGTTTAATACAGCATTAAAGTGTTCCAATTTATAATAATAGACTTGTAAATTTACTATGTTAAAATGTATATATTTTTTTAATTAACACTAAATCCACAAAACGTCTTGATCGACGTTTTTCTGCAGGTACATTTATATCCATTTGTTACATTTAATAAACTTAAAAACATAACAATTAAGTCACCGTTTAAACAATTCATATCATTCTTACAGGTTATTATCAATAAACCATTTTTTAAATAATTTCTTCTAAATTGGAAGAAAGCGTGCTCTTTTGTAAAATCCCAGGTAGGTTATTTTTTATTGTAAGAAAAACTTATTCTATTGTCCTCGATCCACACTTAAATTTAAGTTATGACTTCATTCCAATAAAATGTGCCTAAATTTATCTTATATGTAACATAGATAACGATTGACATTTTGTTTTCGATAAGATATTATATAAAATAAAATAAATTTCTTATGTTCTGTAATACATGCATAACACTTATCTTATAAATTCAATTATTCTTTTGTGTAATAAGTATTTAATTAATACATATTTTTGTTTTACTTATATTTTTTTAACTAAATACGTAAATAAAATTCATATTTATTATACACATGTAGAATATATTGGTAAAGCTAGTTTACTGGGAGGACACATAATTTTTTTTTAACTATACAGTAATTAAAAATGTTTATAATACGTTTTGTGAGTAGTGACTGATTTCTCAATATAGTAAAATAAAATTATTTAAGCTTATTACCGATTCAATTTCTTATAATATTTATTGGTCGCGTACACAATAGTAACAAACCATTCGGTACAGTTATTTTATTTTTAAAAAGCATTTTGTCATATAACATTAAAAAATAGTTAAGAAATTCAATAATCCAACACTTAAATAAATATTATCATCTTTTAAAAACGTTTTTTTCAAATAGACATATGGTAAGCAAATTCATAAATAACTATGATAATATTTAAAATACAAATATAATTACATTATAATTATTTTGAATGAAGTGTGCATTGGAAAATCTTAGAAGCTGCGACATGAAACATAAGTGACACAGTGAACGAGTAAATGTGAAATAACACCGCCATTACATAAGGCGCCGTTAGGTAAAGGCGTGAGTTACGTTAACCGGATATGACACAGGAAATGAAAGTCCCGCAAATGGGCGCCAAGGAGCAAGGGTAAGGGAATATTTCCGGTCAGTGGCGTATTCTTAGGGGGTCAAATATATAATCAAAGAAAGATAATTATTTCAAAATGAAGATTTCTTTAATTCAATTAATTATTCCTTCATCGTGGCTTTTAATTTTTTTTCCTGAGACGGTTGGTTTTTAACATTAAACTCATGTGGATAGATACAAATGTATATAATTGTTTTTTTTATTCGAATGTAACAAATAAATACTAAACTACAAGATTTATATATTCTTCAAAAATAAGAATTGATAATTTATTTTATTCAAGAGCGAGAACATAAATATTGTACGTGTTTGTAGAAGTAAAAGAACATGAATTACGAAGGTATTTTATTAAATACGTTAAATATGTCAGATGGAGTCCGATTTATAGAAACCCTTCTATTTCGCTTGACATGCATATTAACAAAAGGGATATTTTTTATTTTTTTAAAGTTTATTTTACTACCATTATCCAATTGTCGAAATAATCGTAATTATAGCTGATTTTACAACCATAATGGAGATTTAAATTAATATGTTTTTGATAAAATGCTTTGAATACATTCAAACATGCTTTAAGAGCAGTTAACAATTGTAAAACTACAACTATTGCCAGATTATCCTTCTTAAACACGAACCTTATTTTCCTTTAATTGGAGAGTGGCAGTTCTGTTTTTAAACCCCTCAAATATGATGTATCCAAAAGGCAATTCAAATAATAATCGTTTAAACATTATTTTATTATAACAAGATGATGTTAAAATGTTAATAACATTTAACATCACTTAACAATGGTAACAAAATTTATTTTCAAGAATATTGTTAAAGCCAACATCATCTTCAAAGCTCGAGAAATAAAATCCAATAAAATGAAATATTCGATTATTAAATCCGCATAACTCATGTATAAACTCGGATTTCCACCCTGGGGTTGGGTTTTCCAAAAAAAAAATCCTTTGTTTACTTTGGCTAAGAAATCGGATTTCCTTTTGATCTGTCTGTGGATATTTCGATTTTCTTTTTTCTGCTATCTCTTTGTTCTGCACATAAAGTTTTCGCTTTGCCTTTAAAGAAGACTGCCCCGGGAAAAATTTCCAATTAGCTCCAGCTCTTACGAGACATTTTTTTTTGCAATGGAAATAAATATAATTAGATTCCTATACCTGGGATGTCTTTGTTCGGCGAAAGTTATACCGAGAAGCACGAGCTGTGCATTGAGTTTCATCTCTCAAATTTCACAAATTAAAAATACAATTATAAATTTTCAAAGTCATGGGCCTGACAGAAAATTGAAAATATTTTTTTTTCGAGAAAATATATTTTTTTTAAATTATCAAGCAATTATAATTTAGATGTCCCCAATCATCTGATAAATATTTTTAATTCATATTATTTTTATGTTTTAAATCAGTCATTTTTTATGCAATTCAATTTTGTATTCCATTAACGATATTAAAAATACGTCTTATTTTTAATATTACCAAAATCAAATGTGGTTAAAATTCATTTTTAGATTATTTTTTAACCATTTATTTTACAATTTCCCTTTTACCGACCTCGAGCACAAGCAGTCAACGGTCGGAGGACTGCACGAATGAGGAAGGCGAGATGGCATGATTGGTGAGCGAAATAAAAGTTCCACGAAGACTGACAGCGGGGCTCGCGGGCTCGCCGTGAATAATGGCGAGGAGAAAAGGATTAATGCGACAAGGCATTGTTAGTCGCGGTGATTTCGGGAGATATCGGCGCCTTTATTCACCCGCGTCAAGGAAGGATCTACTGGTGGGATCCGTGAGGAGGTTCCCGGAGGGCAGCTGTGTAAACCAGTCGAAGCTTTCCAATTTACTGCTTTTTATGTTATTCAGAGGCGAGATAAAATCTTGGTCCTGGCGCGTGTCGGCTTGAGGACGGCCGCCATCACAACCCATTGGGATGAGTAAAGTATTAGTGAATTTACAAACCCTGTAAAGTGTCTTCCTGTCACTCTAAAAAGTGGCGAACGTTGTTCGGAAGTGCTTTTAGTCAAAACAAGACGGAACTCTATTCGTTTATGTAATTTCTCGGGTATTTTAATGTACAACCAGAATTATATTTTATAATATAAGTTATATGTGCTTGCACTGTTTGATACCATTTCCATATATCCAAGCCAGCTATTCCGACATCATACACACATACACCCACAGACTGAGCCTAGCCGGTGGCGTTGCCCTGGCGTTCGATTCGCTGAAGCCAGATCGCAACGTGACAATAAATTATATTTATTTAATTAATTAAAGGAATTTTAAGAATATATTTTGGTGGCTAAATACAAATATCAAATGCTGATAAACGACGAAGAACTAGAAAGTGTTAATGAAACGTGTTCTATTCTGCACATTACTAATTAAATATGACTTGATGATATGTATTGATATGACTTGTTATATATTTACCACAACATTAAATCTAACATCACAATTTTGTATATTCAAGCGAGTTTACTAACTCACCCATGAACTAAGTAACATTAGGTACGAGTAAGTACATTACATAATTATTATTCTATGTATGAACATAGAATAATTATGATTATTAACATACATAAGAGGAAACCCTTCAGTGTTTAGATTGCGAAGGATTTTGTGTTTACTCAAAGGGAAAGCATTGTATGTTTGTTATTTATGTTTAAACTTTTCGCCGATCATAATAATAAAACTGAGTTTTTTTTAGTAATCGTAACTTAATTATTACTGTATTTAAACAAGCATTAGATTAAATAACATGACCATTTGTTTATTACTACGTTTCAATAATTAAAATACTTTTTTTTAATATATTGTCATACCCATTTAAAAAAAAAGCTTTTTATTCGAGGTAAATAGGTACTAAACAACAAATCGTTTTTTTTTCAAATCTATTCATATTTGAACACAATTAATAGTCAGATACTATATATAACTTATAATTTTTTTACATGTGCTTTTCTTGTGTGTGATATATTCTTGTGATTAGAAGAAGAAGAAACAGGAAAAATAAAGGAGGACTGAGATCCAAACTTTAAAATAAAAATATAAATTATGATGGTAAGAAGCACTTTTATAAGATTGAATAATATCTTCATCAACTGTGATATCAGTCTGAGCACCTATGGAATGAGGGCAATTAAATATGGTTCACACTCGTACTGCTTCATAGAGTCAAGGTCTGGACGTTAAAAGAAGCCACCATTAAAATGTTGGAGGCATTTGATACGTAGCTGGCTATACCGACGTATTTTGAAGATCTCCTGGGTAGAGACCATATTACCAATTGTGAGAACTGTCACTTTGTAAATGTATCTGTGTTTTTGTGTGTGTGTCATGAAAGTGAGCAGACGAGTGGTGGGAGACGAACCTTATAAAATACCGTCTCTGGGGAAACAGCTCTCTTCCATCAGAGCTTCTTTTGAATAACTAGTCTATCTCCGAATGTATAATATATAATTAATGTATAACGTGTTGTAATTAACGTATAATATTGTAACCTAGAAAGACTAAGTTTCACTTACAAGGAATTGGGACCAAAGTAATTAGACAGTAATCAGAGGATAGAACACCAAAGGAATCTGGTGGTAATCTAAAAATTATCACACCAATGAAGAGGTATTAAGAAGCAAAAAAACTAAAAACAATCAAATTAAGAAAAGCTGCATGCACACTTTGGATATGCTTGCCGCAATGTGAAATATGATATTTTCAAATTTATCAAACAATGGAACATAGCAGTCGTATGGTATACAGATGTTGTCTCAGAAAGTGTCTTAATATTCAAAATGCTAATGATCTTATGCATCTTGTTAAGGATAAATCAGCATACTGCAACTTGGTCGCCGACATTTGATAAAAGGTACGACATGAAGAAAATAGAAAAATAATACCGCGTCTTATACAAATAAAACAATACAAATCAAATGTATCAATTAGAAAGATAAACATATAAAATAAATTTTATCAAAAATATTATTTGAACCTTGACCTCTTCCTATCCGGGGAAATTGCATTATTGCGTGACACTGTGCATTGACGACGAATTTTTCAACCTGTATATTACAATTTTCAAATTGATACATCTATCTTTCCATTATTTTAAAGCAATCTTCTTTAATTTTTACGGAATCTCAAATACCTTTGAGTAATCCGATAATAAACGCCAGAATTAATAATAATGGACACATTGATACAACTTATATATTATTAAGGAGAACACATTATTATTGATAGGAAGAGATCCAGGTTTGAACCTCGGTAGCTACAAAAATATTTTTTGATAAAATTGTTTTTAAATGTATATCTTTCTAATTTGCATACATTTATACATTTCATTTGTATTTAAAAAAATATTACAGACATATGTTCTGAATAATTACAAATTTTCAATAAGAATGTATTCTAAATAAATACAATAATATCCGTCTTCTATACAAAAAACAATACTAAAAAATATGTCTTAATTAATAAATCAAAAATCCCCCAAAAAGAAAATAGCGGAATTTACAAGTCGAGTTGCAGGAATTGTGACGCATTATAGAAATAATATTTAGAACTGGATTATTATTATTTTTATTATAGGGCATACCGAGGCCCTGAATGCACTTCACAGTTAACTGCTTGTTAAACCAAGCTCGCATCAACATAAAAAGTACTACCGCAGGCCGATTGCAATACATCGCGGCGTAGCGGCGCCAGGAGCCATCCATAAGCAGTCACTTCTCTCTCGACCAGCTTCCTGACCAAACCACCAACTTGCAGATGCTTAACCTCTTTTTTGCATCTATTTACCTGTAATTGTGCAACTATTTTAGTTAAATTACTTTTGCATCTATCTTAAACAAACGACATCAACTGTAAGTTACCAATTTTATTTGATTCACCTGCTTTAGTCACAGCCACATCTACACACCCCGTGACGTCTTACTAATTTGAGCGCAGATAGCCGGCAGGTAAAGGCCCCTGGCATCCACTCATAGATCCTTCTGATAATCACACATACCGCGACATTTTGACATAAACCACACTTTTTTCACTTCAACATACCGTTAACACCTACACTTGTGATGCATATATCGACAACCCCTATAAGTATAAGGAAGTACGGTAAGGGTACATTATCAATTAGTTATATAATAAATATTTTTTTGTATGTCTTTCTAATTGATTAGTTAAACATTTATTAAAAATATTACAAAACTGTCTTCTTAAAAATAAATATATAGATGTACAAGTTGAAAACCTAATGAAAAGAGACAAATAGACTGAAAGTCTTCGAAATATGGTACTGGAGTAATATAAAAATGATAACAAAAAGGAAATAAAATGATTTTCGTTTTCAAATAAATGTGAAAGTTAATATATGTACCATTTATGGAGATAAATGATTGCAATGGAGGTGATATTCTATATGTGAATATAACCACCTCCAAAATTCGGCTTACCTTTCGTGTTCGTATTCACCTAGGCATGCTGTGTAGAATGATTTTTACATTGAATTTATTATAAAGTAATTGACAAAGATTACTTTATAACACTGCTTTTGGTTGCATTGCTGTCATCTCAAAAGGTGCAAGAGGAGTGAAGACACTGTGTACAGAGCGCTGCGTGGTCGGTAGATGCATCCAGCTTGTGATACAAGAAAGGAGCAGAAGATGACCGAATAAACCATTCATTACCTAGTTGCTTATATGTAGCAAATCGTTGAAGAGAGTTACAGCTACAATACATTTAAGAAGAAAAGAAGACCATCAAATAATAATTTTCTAGTTAGAATTTAGGACAAATAGCAGTATAGGACTTCTATAAATAAACAAAACAATACAAAAATTGTAACCTAAAAAAAACATAAGTATTTAAAGTACAATAATGTATCATATTTTTAAAATAGTCTAAAATTAAAATGTACATATACAAGTATTTTACTCACTTAAATATAATGAAACTATCGATCTTACAACCCTTGATATTGAATCTATTTATAGATGAATATAAAAATTATAGGGTTAATTTCGCCGTACGGAACCTCAGTTCTGTAGACGCTGTTAGTAAGGGAAACCGACAGATCTTATTGGCTAACAAATTAAATTCATTCCCAGAGGAAACTCGGTAGAAACTACATAGCAACTCAAGTGCAACTACTCGGACCGCATTGTAAATCAAGAATGGGATTTTCAGTATGAGTTTATATCAAATCGAAGATAAAAAAAATCTTATTTTCCACACAGATTCTAATTTAGTCAGTCTATTTTAATAAATTTATCTTCTAGGGCGGTTCTTCATCGAATTTGTTTTGACCAATTTAAATTTGGTAAGTTTATATTCTTAAGGAGAACACATTCTTATTGTGAAGTTGTAATTATTCAGAACAATGTGTCCAAAATTTAATAAAAATGAATTGATAATTCTGGCGTCTGCAGTCGGTTTACTCAAAGGTATTTGACATTCCGTAAAAACAATGTAGATGGCTTTCAAATAATGGAACGACAGATGTAGTGTATATGTGCAATGTAACATATAGGTTCCAAAATTTGTCATAAAAAATACTGGCGCTATACACAATTGGTATTGTACTTCCCTGGATTTAAAATAGAGATCCAGGTTCGAATCCCGGTAGCGCAAAAACAATATTTTTCGACAAAATTGATTTTATATGTATATATTTATAATTAATACATTAAATTAGTATTTAAGTTTATATTCAGTTATGGTACGCTCAATATGGCCACTAACCACATTTTGGTCATGACCAAAGCAGGCCAATTAAAGGCGATAAATATAATTTATTTGTAGGTTATTTACCAGTATAGATAGCAATTTACCAACTCAGGATATATAAATATTGAGTAATTGAGGACGTCACTAGAACAATGATGTACGGCACATTTCGGTCTATGTTGACTTAAGTATACAGCATTATCATAGTAGTTTGAAATTCTACTACCTGACGGAGTTACGACATGTTGAATTAAGCTCTGTCGTAGAACAGCGCTGTAAAGCACCCAAGATGGCGGACATGTCAGATATGGTTCTCCAATCGTGTGATGTTCAGAGATTGAATAAACAAAGAATAAAAATAACATGTCAAACTGAAATTTATCAAGAGAAAAATGATAAAAGATTCTGGTCAACCAGATATTTGGAAGAGAGGAGTAGTCGTTGCTGCAAAAAAGACTCCCAACTGATGTAAGTAGAACAACGCTGTACAACACATTTTATTCATTGAACTCTGTCAAACATCATTTCGAAACTAATTATTATAATGTTCTTGCATTTGTTATTTTATAAAAATCTACCAAGCGAGTGTATTCTTTGTCCTTTTAAAATAAACACAACTATCATAGAATATAATCTGTTTTTATTTTCACTTTACGGAACAACGCTGTCAAGCACGTGCCGTACAGTATAGTTCAACTGAAAAAAAGTTTCGTATATGCATCAATCCCTTTATTTTCATCTTTGATTACAATTTGATAAAAAAAATATATATATCATTTAGGTATAATGCATTAAAAATACACATCGAATATTATTTTTTCCCATCTTAAGATAAAATAAACAGTTTTTCTAAGTTTCTTTAAAATCACCAAAATTCTTCAATTGCCAAAAAGACATTTCGTTTAATTTTAATGGACGTTAACAAGATTCCATTATTAGTACTTTACATAAAATTCAGGGTTACGTCATGTTATGATACTTTTTATACGTACCAAAATATACTTAGAAAGGTATGCTGTTTGATAATATAAATACACTTTACATTTATTTTACATCTTACTCGTACATATTACGTTATAACGTATTATACGTTAACGTTATAACATTATATGTTGTAACGTAAACATAGCTGTAAATATTGTACCGATTTCTATATTTGTAAAACAGGTCAAAATTTTAACATAAGAGTCAAAGAGCATTTAAGATGTTTAAATAGTAATGGTTTTCCAGAAATTTTCAATATTTATTAGAAAATGATCATATTTTTGATAAAAATTAGAGATTGTTTATTTTACATATATAAATAATGTTGGTCTTAAATTGAATAATTTAGAATCATAAGAAAATAATAAAGCGTGTAAAATTAACCAAAATATTATAAACTACCAACTAAATTTTATCACAAAATCTATTCAAAAAAATTTTCCGAAAAAAAATTTCTAATAGTAATTTTGTATCATCAAGTCAATCTCCACATCTTTCATTATCGTCACCAACTACATATTTTAAGTATTAGATTTATAGATTTATAGATAGATCAATGTGTCCAAAATTTAATAAAAATGAATTGATAATTCTGGCATCTGCTATCGGTTTACTCAAAGGTATTTGAGATTCTGTAAAAATAAGGTAGATGGCTCTTTCAAATAATGGATTAAATGTATTAATATCAAAAAAAGGTAAAATATAGGTTCGAAAATTATCGCTAAAAATATTATCGCTGTAGCATAGTTGGATAATGTACCTTCCCCGGTTAGGTTAGGTTAGATGTATTAATATCATAGGTTAAATGTATTAAAATCAAAAAGGTAACTTATAGGTTCGAAAATTATCGCTAAAAAAATTGTCGCTGTAGCATAGATGGATAATTCACCTTCCCCGGATAGTAAAGAGATCCAGGTTCGAATCCCGGTGGCGCAATAACAATATTTTTCGATAAAATTGATTTTGTATGTATATCTTTCTAATTAATATATTTAATTCATATTTAAAATTATTATATAAATTTAAAAAATATATAAATAGATTATTTAAAACGTAACACATATATTTTTGGTTAGTTAATTTGATATCCTGAAGAAGGAAATGGTATTTTTCGAAACCGGTAAATATTTGAAAATATTACATTTTTTGTTTTCTGACTATATTTTTTTATGAATGTGTTATTTCATCGTGTTCATGTTAATATCATTTTAAGATGCATTTTTTGGTGTGTACATTGCGGATACCGATTTTGGTTTTATTTTTAATTTTGCTTCAAATTGGGCTATTTAATTAAAGATGGAAAATAAGCAAATAAGAACAACAAGTTTACTACAATAGTTATTCCAAAAATTTTATGCTGAGGTCAAGAGCCTTGAAGATAAAGACTGTCGTGGGCATCATTCTTCAGTTGAAAACGAGCTGAATCAAAACCACGAACAACAGTTCGAGATTTAGCTCTATGATATTCAGCCAATAGTTCTGGACTACTTTAAACAGCCAAGAAAATATATAAAAATTTACAAATGGGTGCCGCACAAACTAAACGAAAATCAATAAAATCGTGGTTACGAAGTTTATTCTACATAGTGCTTGTTAGACTATGAGGTATTATCTCATCCATCAGCCATCTCGGCAACAGATTATTACTTGTTTAAGTATTTCGAAAACTTCTGACAGGATAAAGTCTTCAACAACCTAGCTATTTCAGAGGGTAGGTACATTTTGAGACTTTATCATCATCAGAACTTCGAAATTTCACATCACCGGAATAAATACAATGTAATTAATTGGCAAAAATGTGTCAATTTTAATGTTTCGATTAGTAAAGAAGTAATGAAATAGTTCGGTAAAATATATTTGAATTAAAAGATTGTAAACTGCAATTATTTTAACCTTATACATTTTTTTATTTAAATGATAGTAAGCTAAGGATTTTTATAATTTTTATTACAATTAATTTGAAAAAGACAACTTTTAAAATCATTATGTATTTTCAAATATAATTTTACACTTAATAAAAATTGCTTCCGGCACTCGCTACAAAAATTATGTAGATTTCGTCTGTGTTAAATATTTAAACTTTATTTAGATCCAAAATTAACGGCTTTATGAATTTGTAATTTAAAAAAAATGGATAGGTTAAACCAAGATTAGAAGAATTAGGATCATTTTTATTTTACCCTTTTTTTAGTATTCACAATTTCCAATATCCGAACGTCCCATATAAATTTAGATACACTTTTTAACAGAGGATGGTTTCGAGGTCTCCTGGTCATGACTGAAGAAAGAGCGTTGAAATTTTTCTAAAATTCAATCAATAGAACCTCTGCAGTGTGCAGTATCTCTATTTAAACCTACCTATGATGTCTTTATTTTCAAAACGATAAGGTATTCAATGTAAACAAAATATTATAATATGAAATATGTAAAAAAAAAATATCACTTTAAATATTTTATATAGTTTACTACGATTTGTTCTGATTTAAATTATTTTAATAAAGGTTTTGAAACTGAACGGTACAAATTATACCCTATATCCATAAATATCATTGCACCATATTACTACTACTCAGTAGATACGAATATATTACAGGGTGAATATTATGTTCCAGGCCAAATTTGATTAGCCGCCATTTTGGTTTGGCAGATATTTCTCAGTTTTCATTTAGTAGTCATAAGTAAGGAGTTAATTACAATTTATTATGGAGTATCGAACGTCTCAACAACGTGTTGAAGTCATTAAAATATTTTATCTAAATAATAATGGTAATGATGTAACCATTAATGGTGATCGCTATCGTCACATGTTGGAAAACTTATTAGTGACCAAATTGGGTAGATTGGGTCTGCAATACATGTCATTTCAACAGAACTGTGCCATATCACACACAGCCCGAGCTACGCTTGAATTTTTTCCCGGCCGCATAATGTCAAAAGGTGGTGATATCGACTGGCCTCCTCGATCATCTGATTTGACGGCTCTCGATTATATTATGTGAAGGTACTTGAAAGGAAAGATCTTCACCAGTAAGGACAATATTTGAAATGAAATAACTGAAATACCACGCAAAGTGTGCGAGAATGTTTTGAAGAATATAATTAAAAGAGCACGCATTTGTGCCACTGCCAGAGGCGGCCACTTGGTTGATGTTATATTCGATAAATGAAAAACATCGGCAAGCAACATTATATTCACCCTGTTAGAATAGGCATAAATATTAATCATATGAGTATTCTGACAAATCTTTAACTCTTCCGCATATTATTATATGGGTATACGTATCCGTACATTAAGGCTAATAATACTTTTAACATTACTTATATGATTTATGATCAATTTTTTACCTATCGAATATCTTAAATCATAGTGAAATGTTGCACTTTTTTGGAATTTTTATTTTATTATTTCTTTGTTCATTTTTGAACTACGGGTGATTACATTCTATTTAAATGTAACTGCTAATTTAGGCCTATTTTATATGATACCTGTTATGAAACGAATTCAA
Organism: Eubasilissa splendida; assembly: GCA_031772225.1. Taxonomy (NCBI): domain Eukaryota; kingdom Metazoa; phylum Arthropoda; class Insecta; order Trichoptera; family Phryganeidae; genus Eubasilissa; species Eubasilissa splendida. The sequence continues at coordinate 18,113,019 of CM062852.1, read as the reverse complement.
TGAAATCTATAAAATTAAATGTTTGTTTATTACGATCATAACAAACGAGATACGCGTAGGGAAGAATTTATATAGCTTAAAAAATATTTCGCATTTGAACATAATCTTACATGGACTTAAAATATATAATGTATTTGAAAATAAAAAAAATTGTATATGGTGCTGTAGAAGTATTTAAATGGAAGGTAACAAATACCACAAATACTGCACCTTGATCACAGCTCTAATCGAAAAGACGATATTAACAAGGCTTGGACTCACACCGCAGAAAAACTAAACCGTGTGTACCTTCATTTACTTATACTGATAGGAATCCAGCGTATAAGACGTCCTGTAATAACTATACACAGATTGTACTCAGCGAAACTGTACGGTTGACATAGTAGGACATGGAAGGGCTGAATATAGACTGTAGTTAATAGTTAAAAGTAGAAAGTTCAAATGGCAGAAGAACAAAGCACATTATCATTTTAAAAAATGTAGATAAACACTAATATCATTATAGACAAACATTAAAAAAAGGAGTGCAATTGTTAAAAAAAATATTTCGAGCCAAGTTTGAAGCAAGTTATTAGTTTTTCATAGATACTTCTTTTTCAGCGGTCTCTCGTTACGAGGATAACGTCTGCCATAATTTCCTTGGGTTGGTCATGGCAGAGGGTTGAGCGTGGGATTTTTTAAGATGTAAGTAATATTCCACAGTACCACCTACACGCACTCTTGGAATAATAGAAAAAATAGTCCAATGACAAGGGTGATCCGAGACGAATAGAGCTCTCCGTTGTTTTGCAGACTTTGTCGTCTATGCACAGGACTTTGTGTAGACTACTGTACAATAGAGATCCAGTTGCGACCCCAAGGCAGCACTGGTGCCGATATCATGCGCAGGATATTGCATCATTTAATGAAGCTAATTACTCATTATATTTAATTAATGAATAAGTCATTCAGTCAATTGTGTTCTGATACATGACACCTGCCACTCGTTGCACTTATCACATTAATTTGTCAATATATATAGGCAATCGGTTGAACAAAAGACAACCATGACAGCACTTCTGGAGCTTGGTTACAGCGAAGATTTCTACTTGACTCTTATTAGCTGTAGAATTCTCCAACCTTACTTATGCCTGATGTGACATATTTATTCAGCTTTTAATTGACTTAATATTTGTCGAATAATACTTTAAAACTATCAGATTTAATTGGTTTAAATGCATTCGCCATAAGCACTAAATGCACAATATATTCACTAAGTCCACTATGAAGACAGCAAGTCTCAGAACTTTGTTATTTCACGCCTCACCTCAAGCATCTAATTCCTAGACCAAACTAGATATATAGGTATGCTTTCATAATAAAATGTTAAAATATTTATTTTTGAAATAAATTATTGTTTGATTGAAATGTGATAACTTATAAAATGTGGATAATTCTAAACAATGATCGAAAAACGGGACAACAGTGATTAAACTTTTTTCAGCGTTTTTCGTTCCGCCCCTGAAAGGCCTGCAATCCGAATGAGATAAAAAAAGAAAGATAAATAGTGTGAGAGGTAGACAGAATTTGTATAGGTCTATCTGCTGGCTGTGTTTACGCAAGGTAAATGGCCCAACAACTGTCCTGGGTGAAATGGATTTTTTTTTAATTAGGTTTCCTCCAATCTCCATTGTAGCACGTAAATAAGGTAGATGCCAACATCTCTCGTTCCATACAGCTTGCATTTTTAACTGTAATAATATTCTACAAAATAAATATTGAGAAAACCTTTTTTTTGCGTTTTCAATGTTGCTGTTGAAGCTACCCGTATAATGATAAAACTAAACGTATAATGATAAAAAAATAGCATTTTACTCCTATTTTAATAATTTGTGGATAGTTTATTTTTAATATTTATTGTAAACTTTACATTGTGGTTAAATTGAATTTAAAAACATAATATAATTGATAAATGGTTTTAGTTAGTTTATTTGACATCTGACATTGACATTCTTAAGATAAGAAAAAAATATAAATTGTTGTTAATGCTAAGTACATTAAGCCGAATACACAAATACATAAAGAATGAAGTGAAAGTAATATCAGAATAAATTCAAGGAATTGAGATGAATAAGATATTATTTAGAAAAAAATTAAAATGAAGTTATTGTAGATGAGAACTATTAAAGAATAGGTATTAACATAATTCTATTGAAACGGAAAGACAGAGAAAGATATCGAAAACGGGTGACTGCAGGAAATAAAGTGAACGGCGCTTTGAATGGAATTATAGATAATGGGATCTTATCAACTAAGATTCACAATGGATTCCTGGTACCGACACTGATTTATGGAATAATGCCTGGATCTGGCAGAAAAGGAACGAAAATAGACTAAATGCAGTGGAAATTAGATCACTTAGGCGTATATGGGGCAGATCCATTTATGACAGAGTAAAGAATGAAGAAATAAGGAAATAATATAAAGCTGATCTTAGTATAGTGATTAAGATTCATAAAGGATCACTTAAGTGGTTTGGTCATATGGAACGGATGAATGAGGAGAGAATGGTAAGAAATATATATGACGCAAGTGTTGATGGCACTAAAAGTAAAGAACATCTGCGGAAGACTTGGCACGACCAGGTAAACCAGGTACTGGAGGATGGTCATTTTAGAAGTCTCAATAATCGTCGAGCTTATATGAGAAGATGTATGAATGTATATAATGTGAGAATTGTGTGTCAGGGCGGAAGAGTGTGGCGCTCTATCCTCTCTGTCTACCCGCGCGGGAAAACGGCGTGATGGTAAGTAAGGTATATTAGGACATCTTCTCAATAACACTTCACCCATATTTGAAGCATTCGTCTCCACATTCTCCGGTTCCCAGCGAATGTCTTCCAGTTCGGAATCTGTAGCAGCTCTATTGTATCCTTATTTACATCATCTTTCCTCCCAGCGAAGTTGGAATTATATCTACTCTTCTTGTTTATGTAAACGCCTTCGATCGCTAGTTCCCAGATTTCCGAATAATAATAGGTACACATATGATATATGTATTACACTAACTTGTTAACTTTGTCGTTAGATTTCGGCTGGTTGAAGCGTACACTAGTGGTTTTAGGACTGCTCTACTGGCGGAAGCTCTGGAGGTAAAGAGAATCACGCCTTTGTTCCGTCTTCTCCGATTCCGACAATAAGCGGCAATAATCACGCACACACATGCACATTATTTATCAACCAGGAAACCCAGTGGCGCCAACCGACGTAATAAGGTGCATAAACACTTCTCCTATCACCTGGATTTTCATTAAGTATTTTTTGAGATCCGCACTTTCTGCATTCTCTGATCGTGACCCACCCATTTGACTCGTGTAATTTAACATAGACGGAGAGTTTAGGATCCTAATAAATGTTATACAACTCGTCATTGTATGTTGTATTCTAAACTTTCTCATGCTGCTTAGATCTATAAATTCTCCGCAGCACTTTGCTCTACAAAACTGTTCAACATTTACCCTTCCCTCTGCCTCTTCATCTAGATCTCCATCATGTCGTGGTTAGAAAGCTTGAGCATTCTGAAAGCTGTGCTTGTGGTAGTATATCTTAGAGCAAGAATGTTCTCCCCAGTTAGACCGATACTCCCAAAATTGCAGATAAGAAATCAGACCAAGTGACATTCACTGCTATACATTAAATTAGTATGTAGGACTTTATTAAATGCTTTATATGGTGTGATACTTATGAACACTATATTTGCGATGTTTGGAAGCATTGAAAACTGATACATCTAAAAACAAATAATTAATTAAGCAGAACAAATTATTATTGTGAAATTGCAGTTTTTATACAAAATTTAATAAAAATGAATTGATTTAATTTCTGACGTCTCCTAGCGAATATTATTCAAAATTGTTTGAGATTTTAGCTAGAAAATTTTAGAAAGAAAAGCAATAATAGATGTATCAATTTAGCAAAACTGTAGCATATAAAAAGTTGTCGCAAACTTACTTTGTTGATGTAATATAATCGGTTAACGCATACACATTCGATCCCGGTAGCAACAAAAATATTTTTTTGATAAATTGAATTTTCCTGTATATCTTTCTAATTGATACATTTTTTTTTTATTGTAGCATAAATAATACGTATGAAAAAATAGAGGTAATTACTTTACTAGACGTGGTATATTCTAAAGCAATTACCTGAACAGTTTTTAAAAGTTGTAATTGTTTAGAGGTAAGTAAGTATAATATTAAGTAAATTATAAAAAGTTATGTGGAAAAAGTACAATCTGAAGTTTTAAAATATTATTGAAAACAAGTTATAAAAATATTATTGTCTGTAATATATAATGGTTGAAGACAAGACTGTATAGAGTTAGGTTAGCACAAATGACAAATTATATTCATTTTGCTTTCTATCCACATCAAGCAACCACTTTGTTATTTTTGGTTTAAAGTCGTTAATCACGGTAATTTACGGTCTAGTGGCAATTTGTTAAATATTCGCGGAGCACAAAATAAGAATGTTCGTTCAGCGAATTTTTTATTCAATTTTAGTACTGAAAAGTATCCTAAGGTTTTGCTCCTAGTTTTCTTTGGATTGGATCGTAGAAGTAAAGATAATATTTTTTTTAAATACTTTTCAGATTGCTTTGGTATATAGTTGTCCTATATCCAAAACTTGGAAGGATTTAAAGAGTTCTTCAGAGTTAAGTCTAAATGGTCTCTTGTTTATTACTCTCATGATCCATTTCTGAGCCATAGTTAGAGAATCCATTGAAGTAATAGCTGCATCGCTCCATGCACATTTTACATAATTGATGAGACTCTGACAAGAGTGAATAGTAAACCATTTTTAATAAAGTAATATTCATAAAGCTGCGTAAAAATTAAAAAATATAAATTTATTTTCCCACTTTGTAGCACATTTAATTTGAATTACAAATAATTGAACTACCCAATACTGCAGTAATGATAACACTTAATGTTGTCATTATTGCAGTGTAGTAATAATGGACGATTGATTGATATCAAATATGTACCTATTCGTATGTTGCAGGTGGTTGAAGGTGTCGATTAAATTATGCCGTATTGAATAAATAATCTGTCAGTACCTTGAACTATGATATAAGCACTTATTATGTGTGGTTCTGCATCCTGTGGCAGAAGATATGCATATTATTGTGCAGGAGTTCAATCAGAGTAAATCAATAAAAATCACAGTAATATGAACAGTTATAATACATATATAATAATGTCAAGATATTGTTATCAATGTTACAGTAAACAAATATCTACACAAGAAAAAATAACAACAAAATGTTTAAAAAAATCCCTTCCGGCCATGGCTGCAAGAATCAGGTAAATTTCGTCTCTGTGAAAGACAGTATTTAATTTTTAGGTTTTTGAACAGTCTTCATTTTGGAATAAGATAGCGGATTAAACTAAGTGAATAACTCAATTGAGATATTTACTCGATCAATGTATCAGAATAATTTATTACTATTACCGTATTCACAAAACCTTTTATACCGGGACCAAAGAAATTATTGCATTTCTTAGGTAGGTAGCCATAAGGTTCCATAAGCTAGAAGTTGGAAGTAAGGTAACAAATTAAATTAAATGCTAAAAAACAGAAAAAAACTAAAATCAAAAAGGAAACAATTAGCGAATAAGAAAAACGAACAAAGTAAAATTACAATACAGCTTTAAGACATGTGCATTGGTTAAAAACATAATTTAGACATTAGTAACTTTCGTAAATCAGGCTTTGTTTTTTAAATAGTTATCATGTCATAATCAATATTTTTATTTTTTTGTTCTATACATTATTTATTATAATTACTATACCTTTTAGTTTTTCCTTTCTTACTTCTCCATTCAGCTAAAGTTTTACAACTCACATTTTCTTAGTTGTAACCAGATAAATAAGTTATTTATGTTACCTTGTGTTTAAAATTACTGAACTTATTAGACTAAAGTCCAATATTTAGGAAGCCCAAAGATGTAATAACATTTATTCCGCGGCCCACAGATTGACGACGCTCATCCCGCGGGAAGGTCATAATTTAATTTCAGGGGTCGTGAATACGCGATATAATTACACGTGCCCGGGGGAATGGGCCTCTAATTTACTCCACGTGGTAAGTCCCACACAGACGCACACTAACGGCCCGATAGAGGTTTCGACCATAAACTTTAACGACGTGTTAGGTGGGTAGTACCTCACGTTGCTTTCAGAGCTCCGTGTTTATCTTTACTTCTGTACTAGCTGTTATTGTATGATAGTCGGTCCATTCGCAAGATTAATTCACAGGTGAAAGCGCAAAACCCTGTTTCTAACATTTGATTTATCGTGCTAGAGCCAATGTTAAGCAATGATCATATTTCGACAGACTTCGTATTATTTATCGAAATGAGAACAAATAACCACTTAAAGTAAATTATGTGTAAATATTTGTAAATTTTCCGAATTCATGAATTATTTTAAACTGAAGGATATTGACTATTTTAACCTAACAAAACACTCACAGTTTCGCGGCACTTTGTAAAGTGTCATCTATGGTATTACTCTATTATTATTATTATAATCGAAAATAAACTCAAATATACATCAACTTTGATATTTGTTTTAACACAACGTATTACAATCCTAGTTTGAAACATATTTGATACAAAAATCATGCCTTGAGTTGGATGACGTAGAATTAACATAGCTCAGTATAAAGAAATCTAATTATACAGAGTGAATATTAAATATTATTTTCAACCAAGCGATAGATAAAATTTACATTAAAACTGCGGTGGTAAGTTTTCAGTTTTTCAACCGTTTTGTGGGAGATTTTTTATAGATATTTCATTTTAAATATAATTTAATGAAATGGAATGATATGCCGTAATGTTTCTGCTAAAAAATTAAAGTTAAAAATTAAAAAATATTACGAATAATGTAAACATTCTCACGCATCAACAGACGCCCTACACAGCCAAAATACAAAGATTCACTGAGCATGTAATCTTCTCATCGGAACCCGAACAGGTAGTGTCATAAAACTTACAGGTAGGCGCAACGCCCCTCAAATAGTTATATTACTGGTATTGTTTAGGGGCCGCCAGATGAAAATAAGTCAAAACAAATACTTGGACACATATCTGGTATCCTTTGTCTACCCGCTCAAAATGTTGACAAAACATATCTATGTGTAAGCGCTAAAATTCAATTCCGTAGAAGCGACTGATTTTTGAGCTTTTTTTTTACATTTTTATCAATAACTCATTTGAATCTCATCCGATAACATTTATTTGTATCTCAAATTATTTGTAAATATTTAATAAAAGGTTAGTTAGAAGGAAAATAGCACTAAACGAATATTTGTAGCGTAATTCATATTTTTATAAACATCCGGATCAAATCTGACCCACCACCGTAGAGAATGTGTGAAGACAAATTAAATAAATGAACTATAAAAATATATTAAAAAATTCTATTGATCGGTATCTATATGGTATCTGATATTAGTATCTCGGTAGCAACTAAAATATGTTTTCGTTAAATAAATTTTTTCTGTGTATCTTTCAACATGATTAATTCAATATATATTAAAAATATAATAGAAATATGTTCTGATATTGCAACTTTACATCAAAAATATGTTTTTTTTTTAAGTTTAGTATTTAATTAAATTATGGAAGTATAAGAGTATTCATTTTGTTGATATAAATACTATTTTGGTAGGTTAGGTAGATTCATATAAATACTACTTACTGCATCTGGAAATTTTCAATACAGTTTCTTCGGTCCCGGTATAAAAGATTTTGTGGAAATATAACTCTCTTAGTTCTTATCTGATTTCAATAAAAAATTTCCAATAAATTGATCTTGTAAATATTCCAGCTATATTAAATTCCTTCAAGGTTTATATAACCTATATTATGTATAATAAATATATGTATACTTTTATCATATATTCAATGAACATAATTAATCATTTAGGACTTCAGCGATCCCTCATTACGAGGATGACGTCGGATGGTTATCGATTGTGAGTCCGAGTGTGGCAGAGAGCCCAATTCTCGAACCACACACCCTTCCACATGTTGTGCACGTGCAGAGGGGTTTTGAGTGACGAATCATTCTCATTTTCTTTTCTCTTTCTCCTTTTTTCGTATAACTACAAAAGTAACTTATTGGTGTAGTGATTAAGAAGCTGGCCTAGTGATTTAGTGGTTAGAGGTTCGCGCCTCGTTTTAAGGCACCAGCAAGTTAGTCCTATTTTCATAGTAGTTTCGTAGTAGTTTCAAGTGTTTAGCTTAGTTTAAAAATGGTAAGAATATGATATGTATTCCATATACGCATCTCTATTTTTTAAATACCTACTTTGTAAAGGAAGTGAAGATTATCCAATAATCTCATGATTTAATAATGAGATTAAACCAAAAAACTGAAATATAGTATTATTGGATGGAGAGGAACATATAAAACTTCAATGTCATAATTAGAAATCACTTAAAAAATTATAATTAAAATTATTCTAAAAAAAAAGACTATCCAAGTATTCAACTATTCACAGAATTAAAAGTACCAAAATAATAGACATATAGAAAAAAAAATAATAATTCAAATTTTCAAAATTAAAAATCAATTAAACTTTAGAAGCGAATTCCGATCTACAAGATTTAGATCCAATTAATATTCCAAAAGTAAAATATACCGCAACCCAAAATCACTATGTTTATCAAGGCATCAAATTATTTTTCCCACATTTTCCCTTCACAATTAGAACAATTACATACTACTATCAATTTGTATCTGAAGTAAAAAATATATACACAGACTAACTGAAACATAAATTATCTCGTATATACTCCTCTATACATGAGTCCTACTCTCATAGACAAGAAATAAATGTTAAATGAAATATATATATATCCTACTGATAATTCCAAAATGTATTATATTTTCTAACATTAAAATAAAAATAAAAATATGTCTTGCGATTATTTTCAAGGGATGTATGTACAAGAAATATTATAATTTCATTATCAAGAAGAACACATTCTTATTGTGAAGTTGTAATTATTCAAAACATTAGTCTGTGATATTTTAAATACCAATTAAATGAATTAATTAGAAAGATAAAAAATCACGACAGCAACAACAGTATTTTTCGATAAAATGGTAAAATAGTTCGATATATATCTTTCTAATTAATACATTTAATTAGTATTTAGATTATAATTTCACCCATCAGTTGTTTGTCAGGAAAGCAGTATGCATTAATTTACAAAGGTGATTCTAAGGTAGGCTTCAGTGTAAGGTTGGATAATCACGCTTACATTATGGTAATACTGGCATCATCCCTTAATGCTCTCAGACATTTACTATATAGAATAGGAGCACGCGATGTCTCAAACCAAAGAATAAAAAACATGCAGCCTTTGTAGACGGGAAACAGTTAGAACCAGCGTTCAACTTCAATTACCGACCTCAAACACTTTTTGATAAATTGTATAGAGCAACATATCAAGTCAAGAATGTACTACTACAATGTTTTGCAGTCATCTATTAAGTTGTCTAGTTTTTCAGCGTGTCTACTATTTTTGTGGAAAGAGAACGTATTTCTTCAATTCATTGATACACTATCAGTGGGAAGCATCTGTTGCACGCTACTTCGAAGTACTCTATCGTCGAGTGTCTTAATTTCTCTCCATTCTAGATAATGCAATGACCACTATGAAAATTATTTTCGTAATTTCATTTTAATCGTAAATTTAATATTATACTTACATATATATAAAACGTTTATGAAACATCTCTCTTACGAAGTTCATTGATTATCTTTCCGTGGGAGCAGTGGCCCCATCTTGTTGAAACCATACACTTTCCGTTTGATTTCCAAGTTCATCAAATCTTGGTAGCAAGAAGTCGCGTAATATTTGTACATACCGTTCGGAAGTTACTGTAACTGATAGTCCCTATACACCAAAAAACATATTAGAGTGCAGCGGGTGCTCATGGACTTATAGAGGATTATTCTCTGCCTTAGTATTGAATGTTTTGTTTGTTAAAATATACCGATAAATGGAAATGGGCTTTGTCACTTGACAGCACAATGGAGTTCGCTGGAACATTTTCCAGAATAACCTGGCAAGAAGCAATACGGTTAGTCCAGTCACGTTCATGTAGCTGCTGCACGACCATCATTATGTAAGGATGAAACTTTAAGTCGGCGCGTAAAGTTCTCCTTACAGTCCGATCAGAAATTTGTAACCAACGGCGTGTTTAAGTGCTGAGCGACGTGGAGATTGTGTAACTGCTTATCTCACTGCTTGCATTTTTTCGGGTGTTCAAACGCTTCGTGGCCTACCTGATGGTTTCTTCTTCAAATCTGAACTAGTAGCCTTAAAATAAAGCACTCTTAACTTAATTGTTTTCTTATCGAGTACCGTGGCATATCGACCTAGCTAAAAGTGTGTACGAAATAGTCACTGCGTATTGATAACAGAATCACCATTTTTAAAATACGTTTAAATAGCGAATGCGCTTTTGCTCACCACTCTACACCATGATGGCAACTAAAATGGCATGCCAAAACCACGCCCTGTATTACTAGCGCTCCACCAGCAGCGGTGAGAAATCGGGGATTTATTTTTGCCGGACCATGTACTCTTATTATTATATTATGTTAATTATTTAAATACTATTTTCTCTCTAATTTATTTAATAATTAGGATTTATTTATATATTATGGATCTCAGAGAAATCGCACTCTTCACCTGAATAATTGCAATGAAACTACAATATTTTTAATGAAAACACATTTTGTTGTAGAATTTTAATTTGAGAACACAGTTCTGTGGTATTTTTAACATTAATTACATAAATAAAAAATCAAGAGTCGAAACAATATTGAGTTGTTATCAGGATTCGAACCTGTAAATTTAAAAATGAAAAAATATATTTATCAATTGGAAAGACTACAGAATTACAGAAAATTGGTTCAACATTTGTGAAAAACGTATTCGTTTGATATAGCAAAAATGGTAAAGCGTTTCCCCAGATACGCAAAGGTTCATATTCAAATCCCGATAGCAAACAAATATGTTTTTGATATATAGATTATTTTTGCATCTCTTTCCATTTGATTAATTTAATTTTTGTTTTTTTCGAGAATTTTGTTTTCAAATACTAGGATAATCTTTAATTTAATAAGGAGAAGTTGTAATTATTTAGAACATAGGTTCGTGATGTTTTAAATACTAATTAAATAATTTAATAAAAATGATCTTCAATTAATTCTCGCATCTCCTATCGGATCATTCTCAAAGGTGTTTGAGATTCCGTAAATGTAAAAAAGATGGCTTTCAAATAATGGAACGACAGATGTATCAATTTGAAAGTGCAACATTTTACTACTACTAAAATTTGTCATCAACTTACTATGTTGATGTAGCACAAGCATAATGGTTAAAGAGATCCAGTTTCGAATCCCGGTAGCAACAACATGCTACTGCTACATACTAATAAAAAGATAATCAAAAATTGTTTTACACTATGTAAATCGGAGAGAATGGGTAGGAAAGGGAAAAGGGACGCAATGAAAAAGTTTAATTTGCTTGATGAATTAAAAAGTATGTCCCTATAAAGGTATATTTTTCGATAAAATTGATTTTATATGTATATCTATTTAATTAATACATTTAATATGTATTAAACCTTTAATTTCAATAAAAGTTATAATAAATATACTTCTTTATGCGGCTTTAACTTATTTACAAGTTATGTCTTATACATAATTTTAATAGGTAAGTAAATGAATATTGTTATAGATCATGCATGGTTATTTTTATGTATCTCACATATAATGTTTCTAATATCAAAAACAACATTAAAATACAATTTTACTCGTACTCGTATATATCATACGTTATATTGATTTTAATTTGTTAGCGATTTAATAATTTTCTCGTGGCAACGGTGACAAAATCACAATTTAAATAATTAATAATAAGCTCATCGAATTTATAAAAAATATGATTTATTTTATTTGAATGAACTAATACGACATTTTTTATTAGCTATTAAGTTCTATCATTGCATCCACATTATACTAATTACCACGGATTGTCCAAAGTCTTGCTTCCATTTCGAAACAGGCCACAAATGAAGACACGAGGTGCATTCTCATTTTGTAAATAAGTAAGTGACATTTTAATTACAGTCTGAGACTGTAGTCAAACGAAAATCGTATTAAGTTGACCTGTGATGCTATAATGGGTTTCGTATGTGCTATAGAAAAATTATATTAGATTAAAAATACTACAACCATATTATGGATGCATATTATCTAGAATGAGGTGAATTATTTCAAATTATGTGTGGCATTAATAATATTTTTTTTATATTAAATAATATAACACTTTGTATGAAACCACGAAATTTATTATAATTCAACCGGTTTCGCTTATCGCAAGCTTAATCAGGACGCATGTAAAACTGATCATAAATACAAAAAGAGTGCACTTATATAAACATAAAGAGGGAGATAAAATTACATGTGAAATAGAGAGACAGAATACATATACAGATAGACGGAACATTAAGGGAGGCGAAAATACAGTGTTGATGAATATTAAATTAATTTATCCATTAGCTCCATATTATGTATGTTTCTTTTAAAATCAATTGTAAACTATTTACGAGGCTGATGTAGTGTAATTGGTTATCGCACTTCCCCGAATAGGAAGAGATCCTGGTTGAAATCTCGGTGGCAGCTAAAATTATGTATGTATATCTTTTTAATTGATGCATTTAATTTGTATTAAAATATCACAGAACTGTGTTCTGAAAAAATTACCACTTCTCAAATAATAATGTGTTCTCTTTAAAATAAATATATACGTTTGACGTTCCCATTTCATATCCGATTATTACATGTGAAAGAGAGAGACAGAATACATATACAGAAAAACAAAACATTAAGAGAGGGGAAAATATTGTGTTGATGGATATTAAATTGATTTTGAAGGAAACACACCTAATATTAGCCCCATATTAAGTATGTTTCCTTTATTATCGTTATTATTATTATCATCCTGATGAAGCTTGAGATAAGCGAAACCGGTTGACGTATAATAAATTTTGTGGTTTCATACAAAATGATTGTTATTTTATTTAACATAATTTGTCAAACCACAAAGCGATTACTTTCTACGAAAAAACATTTATATTTTTTCATTTATGGTTGTGGTCTGATTTTTACAACGATATTTGAAAATTCGAACAAATTATTTTGTTAAGGGAACACATTCTAATTTTGAAATTGTAATTATTATCCCGGTAGCGCAAAAACAATATTTTTCGACAATATCGATTTTATATGTATTTATGTAATTTGTATTTAAATAATTTTGTATTATATTTGCCGACCATCATTCCAGGAATTATAATAAGTACGTTATTTAACTAATGCTCTCAGGTTTTATAAAATTTTTAATTAAGAAATATAAATATATTTTTAAATTTATTTACGAATCAGTCTTTATAATAGATTATACACTAGCGTCGCCAATCGTCGATTTCTAAGAACTTAAGCACGTTTATTTTAGTTAAGTCAAGTAGACGGCCAGTAATTTAATATTGCTAATAACACCAGTATCAAATTATTTATTATAAAATTTTAATGTACTAAAATTAAGCCTAATATAGGCAAAAATGACTGAAAGATAACTAAATGCGATAGAAAATTAATCAGTCAGATCATAGTGTAAAAGTTTATAAAGAAAAGACTGATGAATGAACAAATTATAAGTAAATATTTGAAAATTGAGTTGAAACACTGTTTTATTCCACTATATTTTATTGTGTTAAACGTTAGAACGTTTTCGGGAACATCTTCCCATTATCGATAATATAAATCAACCGATGTTCCCGAAAACATTCTAATATTTAACACTATAAAATAAAGTGGAATAAAATAGTGTTTTAACTCAATTTACAAAATAATCATGAAATTTCACAAAGTATCGACAAAAACCTTTGAACAGTTAAATATTTGATCTGTTTGTAGTATAGATAGTACGATAAATTGCTTCACTTAAAAAGTAAACAATGCCAACTTGTTCATAATAATTATAATTATTGTAAATTATAAATTGTATATACATGCGTGTATACGAGTATGTATGTGTGTAAGTATAGGAATATGCAATATACCTTCATAGGAATATACTTTTTAATTCATCAAACAAATTATATTTTTTCATTGCACCCCTTTTCCCTCTCCTACCCATTCTCTCCGATTTACATAGTGTAAAACAATTTTTGTCATCTTTTTATTAGTACGTACTATCTTTAGGTTTATTAGTTTGCGTGATATTTTACTTTTTACTCCAGCTCCGAAGAAACTTTACTGGTAGTATTTTTATATATTGTATTTTGTCATGTTTATAATGTACTATTTATTTCTCACAAATAAATAAATAAAACAAAATATAATTAAATATGTAACAAGTGGAATATATGATAAGTAGACGATAGTAAATAAAATATTTGCGGCAAAGATACGATTGGATAAATTAAACGAACGTGCATGAGAAGATGTATTGAAGTGGCATGGCAGACAAATATGGCCTCTATGTCTGCCTCCGTGGAAATGGCGTCATAAAATATTGATGTATTTCACAACAGCAGGTTCTTATAAGAAAATATTTCATTAACTTATTCAAATATAATTGTTAATTCTAAAGAAATATTAAATTTAATAATACAACTTGAATGTATTAATTAGAAAGAAAATCAATTTATCGAAAAAATATTATTGTTGTTACCGGGATTCGAAACTGGATCTATATAACCATTAACGAAAATGAATTAACCGAATATGCTACATCAACACAGTAAGTTGACGACAGATTTTTGAACTTATATGTTGCCCTTTCAAATTGATATATCTGTCGTTTCATTATTTGAAAGCCATCTTCTCTATATTTGCAGAATCTCAAACACCTTTGTGAAAAATTCGATAGAAGACGCCAGAATTAATTGAAATTCATTTTTATTAAATTATCTAATTAATGCATTTAATTTATATTAAATATCACAGACATATGATCTGAAAAATTGCAACTTCAGAATTAGAATGTGTCCTCTTTAAAAATTAAATTTATATTTTTAAAATTGGCAAAATTAACTTTATGGTTAAAATTCATTATGTTTATTTTTAACTTTGTTTTATTAAGTGGTTAATAAAACAAAGATATAAATAAAAATAATTAAATTTATAACTGATTTCTTAATATATTTTTTATAGGTGTTTTTGCATTTAATTCTTCTTTTTATTTGTATTTCGATATATTAAATGTACACGCATGTAAAAAAATAAGAAGAAAAAAATTATTAGTATTTAATAAGTAATTATTTCATTATATCTAAATAATCTCTTTAACACGTATTGAAACGTGTTCAGTAATATCAGCCGTATTCTATGTTTTGGTGTCAAAACAACGCCATCAATTATTTAAAACAACATTATTCTGGACACCTATTTGTTTTCGAATACACGTAGGTTAGTAGGTACCCACAGGAGTTCCCTGAAGCTAAAACGTGAACCCTATCGAAGAACCGATCTAAACACCCATTAAGCCTAAACAGGTAACATGACTTTCGATTGAAATCACTAAGGGATTCAATGCTCCAGCCAGCGAGAAGTACACGTGTACCTACAGCCCGGTAGTACACCGATAGAATAGTTGGTAAATTATGTTTTAAAAATTATTATGTCTAGGTGAACCTACCCTGTAAGTGGTAGCTATATTGATGATCCACTCGTGTAACTATGAGCATTATAAAAAAATATACTTCAAATCAAAATGATTTTATCAGAATCATAAATAACAGATGCACTTTAAGAATGCGTAAAATAAATGAGTCCACCAAAATCGCCCCAGACATTGTAGGTAAACGATTAATTTTGTTGGTAATATACGTGAAGGCATTCCGAACATCAATTCAATGTTAATTATCCTATTCGGGGTCAATCCTTACCAAAGTAAACTCTGATTAGGACAATTCTGATCAGGTTATCATTGATCAAGATCAATCCTAACCTTGACTAAAGATATTAAGCGATCACATAAGTGAAGACAACTACACTGACTCAACGTTTTATTTCATGTATAAGCTGTAATCATATGTACAGAGTAATATAACTCAATTAATAATTACCTACATTCCTGTAGGTAGTTATTAATTCTTTTGAAATTAGCAAAATTAACTTTGTGGTTAAAATCATATTATTATTTGTTAAATTTGTTTTATTAACCACTTATTGAGTTTAAATACATCTACCGGTTTCGAAAAATACCTTTTTCTATTTCAGGATATCAATAAGATGTCAAGAAAATTGTATTTTTCGAAACCGGTAGATGTATTTAAACTCAACAAGTGGTTAATTAAACAAAGTTAACAAATAAAAATAATTATTAATTCTGTAATCCATGGTCCGATATATCGGTTCTCGAATATTCGCGATAAATACAGTGAGCTGATATTTCGACTTTTTTTATAGTTCTATTTTTGTCAAATTGTGTTAGTTAGATTAGTTTTTATGTCAGGTTATAATATAATTTTTAATGCTTTATATCGCTCCAGTGATCAATTTACGAAACATCATTGAGTCGCCGCGGATATTTCATTTTCGTTATTTGTTCATTTTTTTAAATTATTATTTTTTTAGATATATTTTTGAACTATTCGTTATGTATATATGAATAAACACACTAAAATATGTATATATTTAATATGAAATTAGAGAATAACCTCGTTAATACGCAAATCGTAATCGTTAAATTTATTATGCGTGTATCATAAATAATTATACAATATCTCTGTATAAAACATTCTTTAAAATACAGTATTGTCTTGTTCGTGAAAAAAATTGCATAAATTATAATCAAAAGATGAAGAACATTAAAAAATAATACCATGGAGAGGAGTTTATGCTCGATTGAGTTATGACCTCAGAATAGTGACGGGCTACAGATGGATTAAGCAACAGATGGTCAAGGGTTAAGTTCAAAGAGAATTGGCTACCATTGGTAGAGGCCTATATTCAGCAGTGGAAAGGCACAGGTTGATGATGACTATAAGAATATGAGGAACTGTGCGTCAATTTTAGATGACCAAATAAAAAAGTAATATCAAAATATTAATTTACATTTACAACACATGATTTTAATTAAATTACAGTATGTACAACGCCATGTACATATCGACCATTTTCTTAATATATTTTATTTTTTGGGAATCTTGCTAGAAGGAAAATAATCTTGGAGAAGCTCGTTGTGGTGGGGCACGTGAAGGACGAAGATGAAGAGAAAAACCTCTTACTCGTTGGATTGACCAAGGGGAAAAGACAACAGGGATTTCTCTGGTGAGGGCTCTAAGATTTGCAGAATGCCGATAAAAGTGGAGAAGCGTAGTCAAGAGAGTGGAAGTTTATGGGGATTACGAACCTCAGTCATGAGCAAGGGCATACAGTTCATACAAGCAAAAAAACTGTGCATTACTAAAAATTCTAAGAAATAAATATAATTTAAATAATAATATGAATTGTGAACATGTATTTACGTATTTATTATAATTAGCGCCATCTATGTACCAGTATAAACTTAAATGGCTTAGTTCTTAAAACTACCATAATAACCCATCCCTGTAGCCGTAGCGCTAGTAACTACAATGCGTCGATTGTAGCTATTCACATTACTCTGTTCTATTTTTAATCTAGTATATTACTCAAGTCTTACAATTGCCTATTTACTGAGTCGTTACTAATGCTGTTTTTTAACAGAATAACATTTGAAATGCTTACAACAGCGTGCAACTCAATAAAGTATCTACTTCCTCTTTTAATAATTCGCGAATTTTACTATCTTACTGTTTTTATAGTGTTGATTTCATTATCGTTCTTTTTATTTGGTACATGGATTTGTTCTTGATTTAAGAAAAACAAAAACCAATTAGCAGAAATATTTACTAATAATAATAATAACTTTTAATAAAATTAATTATTTCCTTTATTTATTTATTACGTGAAGAATTTTACAAACAATAAACGACTTATTTTCAGTTATAGAAAGTGTTCTTAAAAACTTCCATACGTATTTTGGTACTGATTTTCAGACGAGTAAGAAGGTATTATTTTACGTTAAAACTTTAACTTTAAAAACATTATTAAGAATACTTTAAAATTACAAATAAATACATGGTAGAGTCGTATAGACGACGGATTCATGTTGTCTTGGTTACAACATAACCTAAATCTGTACCTACTGCACGCCACTGGTCATGAGGGACCGACTTGGATCATACATATGATAATATTTATAATGCTGTATACCTATAACAGTGCAATAATATAATAAAGGTTCATATCAGCCTATAAATGAACCTTAACAAGACCAAGATGGTGTGGTACAGAACTCATGATGTGGAAAGTGCCTAAAGAAAATATTCAGGAATATTTGTACCGAAGCTAAATTTTCAAACAAAGTAAGAAAAGCCATATATGTACTCAATAACGTGAAGGTATGACAATAGCTTACAATACGTATCTGTGCACAATGTATTCAATTTATACTGACATAATGATTAAAGCTAATCATTTTATGTAATTCTTTGTCCTATTGTTCTATTGTCCTTGCATCCTACCTCTTACTTATCATGTTTTGTTTGCTCCATGCTTGTTTCTTTTCTTTTACTTCTTACATGTCTATAGTCTGTATCAAAGTTTTTACTTTGTTCCTTTTACTTATTCTTTACTTGTTTCCTTTATGATTTTTGATGTTTCTGTTTATTACCATTTAATTTAAATTGTTACCTTACTTCCAACATATATTCTATTCTGTGGAACCTAATAGCTACTTTTCTCAGAACTGGTACTTTATTTGTACGAGCAAGGTAGGAAGCGACCAACAGGCTTGCATGTAAATGAAATGTAGTATTAATACTTGTACTTTCTGGTGCATTGATAACATTAAGGATTTTTAGATTGATGGAAGCTATAAAAAAATGTTGTTTTAAACATAAAAACCGATTTATCGGCACTGAAAATGAATGATAGAATTAATTGTATCATAACTCAGAATTATATAGTCATTGATAGAGAATTGGTCGGCATATCCTAGAGAAACAAAATAATCAACAATTTGATGGAAATAAAAATACTAAAGTGCAAGATAGCAAACGTAACTTTAGTTTGTAATAGAATCAAGTTTCAAGAATCATATTTTTTTACGTTTATTCTCCTTGTATGTTTCGTTTTCTATTTGATTGTATTTTGTCTTCAATGAGTTATTTGATTTTGTGAAATATATATTTTTTGCCAATTAGCCCTAAAATAAGCTTGCCTAGTTGGGTAAAAAAAAAATATATATGTATATTTAAAAAAAAATCTAAATGATTTGAATAAAATAAACATTATTTTTTCGATAAATAGATTTTTTTATAAATCTTTTTAGGCAATTTATCTAATTTTTTCATATTATGTTTAACCATTCCTAAACCATGCAGTACTACAGGTCTACCATCATAATTAAACCTGTAATATTTTGGTAAATACATACAGCATAAAATTCATATTTTATATAATCTTTAGAGAACGTTTAGGAATGACTAGTGAAAAACCAATTATGAAAAGGGAATCATACAAAAACAATTATTTTTACCATTCAATCCGTTATATAATTAATACGTTGGTAAAAATACAATTTGTGATATGAAAGACAGAGATCACACATTATTTTCATAGTGAAAAGAGCAACAAACATACAAATATAATTGTCTCATTCTCACTTATTAAATGAAAAAAGATAAGAAGGAAGGATACATTGTATACGACTTAATGAATACTCTAAATTATGTTATTAATTTTTACTTTTCTAACTGTTATTTACGGTAATACGAATTGATAGTTATTTAATTCGATCTTACTCTTCTATTATCTTAATTTCTTATTTTTAAAAGTTTATGGTAATAGATACCATAAACAATTTGTATTAAATGATGTATTACGCCTTCTATAGTATCCAGTATCCTCATACCTACGAACAGCAGCCCTTGTGGCAACAGGGTGGACGCGAACGATCAGCGCGCTGTGCTGCGGTGAGGAATCTGCATTAATTTCGAAATCCCTTTATTGTTTGAAAAGCTTGACGGACGTTTATTGCGCTGACCTCTGTTTACTTTGCACTGATTGGTGATCTGGTTTCTGTATGAATTGCGGTAATTGGCTTCACGTGCAGTAGTTCATATATATTTGAGCAAATTTTAGCATAAACCAATTGAAATATTTTCAAAATGGAAGTCAGTGTATAGGTAGATGCTTTTAACGACTAAAAATATTTAAAAAAATACATTATTATTGTAAAGTTACAGTTTTTCATAACATAGTATAGTTGTATTTTTAATATAAGTTGGTGTTAAAGCATGGTAAGAATCCAGGTACCAACAACAATATTTTTTCGAATAATTAAATTTTCCTGCATGATACATTTAATTTGTATTAAAAATATTACAGAACTACGTTTTGAAAAACTGAAAAACTTAACAATAATAATGTTTTCTCTATAATATATTAGTTGTATCAAAGTTTATCGAAAAAATAATTTTAAAAAAAAGATTTAATTTCTCCCAGCGAATATTACTTTTTGATATTTAAGATTTTTGCAATAAAAGGTATTTTAAATTTGGAATATTAGATGTATCAATTTGAAAGAACTGCACCATGGAAGTTCGAAAAGTTATCGTCAACTTATTATGTTGGTGTAGTGTAATAAGTTAACGCATTTTTCGGATAGGAAATGATTCAGATTCGAATCCTTGTAGCAGAAAAAATATTGTTAATTGATATATTTAATTTGTACTAAAAAATTGTATTAATAATACTACAGAAGTGTGTTTTGTAAAACTGCAACTTTGCAATAAAAATGTAATCTCCTTATGTTACATATTCGTAAAACATATTTTTGCCGCGTCTTGTGAATTGGCCGCGACCCGTATTATTGACACCTTTCCACGTTCAAATTTCCACCCATACTTTTTTCTTACTGCTTGTCTTCGGTGTGAATAGTGACCTTAACGTTAGCAGACGTCAGCTAGAACAAAATTTGTTCGATCTAGACATCGCGAGAGCATTAGTGGTGTGGATTTGTTCAACTCCGGTGCACCAGCACGTATTGTTTTGGATATCCCGTGAATTGTGTGCAGAGTGATATGGATTGTTGTTTTTGTGTGCCGTGGTAAAATTGGTAGTTGGATCCGCCCGCGTGCCATTTGTGTGATCTTGGCTGCGACTGCACTGACGGAGGCGTGTCATACACGAGGTAAGGCGAGCAGTCTTTTAGATTCCCGATTCCACTGGAATCCTATCCCATAATCGAATCTTATTCATTATATCCAGGTCCCCTTTCTTCTTTTACCCCTCCCTCTTTTCGGCGATTCCGATTTACGACCGGAATCGTCGTAGTCCAATCCGTGAGATGCGCAACTCGATGATCGCGCAATTCGTTAGGTAGATTGTATCGGCGCGGAATTTGCGTCTTCTTTTCACCTTATAAATATATATTATGAGGGTGAAGGTCATTGTTCTACCCTCTTACCGGCTAGTAAGTTATGAACACAAGTTCCGCGGGTTCTTCATCTCAGTAACGCATACCCACCTTAGTTTGTCCTTTATCCTAAAGTGGGAAAATTTTATAAATATTACCTGGAGAAGATAAAAGAAAAGGTGTTATTCGTGATAAAATGGAATCTTATCATAAAAAAGAAACATAAATAAAGTTAAAATCAAAATGTAATTCGCATTAAAAAATCCTACTTTCGTAGGGTTGGGCGCAAGTTCGAGGTTCTGCGATGCAAGCTGATCAACAAGATGTCAACCAGATCGAAATGTTACAGCAGATTGCAAATCTTCGAACCGTACTCGCCCGTGCACATTCTCTCGTAGTATCCCATTTCCATGACCATTACCGTAGTTAGTTTCCAGCATGCAGGCCAACACAATAGGATTCGTATGCCGAATTGTAGAAAATCACTTAGCCCGAAGTAATAATGTAAGCCGAAGTGGTATTGTACTGAAGGCAAAATAGTGAAAGTAATTAAAGGGAAACGTCTCGCTTACTGTAAAGATTATTCACTATGCGATTAGATTAACAAATGATAGTAAGTTATGTACTAGTGATTGAATAACATAAAAGTGTTTACCCATTGGCTATGTTGGATGCTCATGGTTACATCTTAGTTCCACTGGCCGTAGCAGTGAACCGCGTAATTTTGACAGCTTGACTCGATGAATTGAAAAAGAACCATAGATGTTGACCATTTTTATAACCTTTAAAACCGATTGTGATACCAAGGAAAAGACAATTATTCATGATTACAAGGTACTTGGTATTAAAATAGGTTAGGGGGGAATTTCGAACGTGCCACCAGTTTGTATTGTCACAATATATATATTATTTCTAGATCTATTATTAATATTTTACGGAGACAAATATAAATAAAATAATAACATAATTTATAAAATATCGGTTGCAGAAGAAATAAAGTAGACCGAATGCAGTGGAAATTAAATCATTTAGGCGTATATGTGGCATACCCATTTATGAACCATTTATGAGTAAAAAATTAAGAAATAAGGAAATTATGTAAAGCTGATCTTAGTATAGTGATTAAGATTAATAAAGGATCTCTTAAGTGGTTTGGTCATATGGAACGGATGAATGAGGAGAGAATGGAAGGAAAATATACAATGCAAGTGTTGATGGCACCAAAAATAGAGGACGTCCGCGAAAGACCGCCAGTTTCTGGAAGATGGTCCTGTTAGAAGCCAGAGTAACCGGCGAGCTTGTATGAGAAGATGATTGTGAATCAGTACAGAAATCTCTACATTCGCGGGGAAACGGCGTGACGGTAAGTAAATAAGTAAGAAAGTGAATATAAAATATTGCAAAAATTATACGCAACTAAACAAAATATTGAAAAGAAAACAACCACTTTTAAAGCTATGAATTATTGTTGAATACCTTGGTGTTGCACTAATATGAGTCGCATGAACCTAATTATTCTTAAAAATATGAACACGCCACGATATGAGTGTGAGGTGCTGCATTTTTTCTGCTTACTCATTTAGAAAATCAACAAGATCGTATTTCAGTATACTAAACTTCCACATTTGATTTTGTACCTTGGAGTACAATAAATTAACGTGCAAATAATCCTTCTTGTATAATATATATATATATATATATATGAACTAATAATCCTCCGAGTATAATATAGTTAAATAAAGCTCAATAGATTTTCCACTTGGAAAATGCCGCCTTGAACCTTCATTCAATGTCTCACGGTAAATTGATAGACGGGAAACTGAAAACTTGGGAGCCATCAATCTCATTTATATTCTCATCTCGCCTACGGTAGAATATTAAACACACCATGAGGCAAATGAACTAACCCATGTTCTTGTGCAAAAATGCGAAACCCTTACAAATAGGGTTTTGATTTATTACGTGTACTTTGACGCCAATTTTAAATTACTTAGAACCCAGAATCTGTGATCAAAACATGTAAATGTTTAAAATCTCTTTTAAAATACGAATAAACGACGAAATATTGTTTATAGATTATTTAAATTTGTTTATTAAAACCAATTAATGGGTCATTTAAAACATCAATAAACTAACAAAATAAACGTTAATTTGTTTAAATGTACTCAATAAAAAAATATATTATTAATAAAAACCGAGCAAAGAATATCCAGGATCACAAATTATTTGGCAAGGCTGACTAATATTTTCAATTTTTTTCAAATCCCCGAATACCTGTATTAAATACGAATTTAGTGATTTACTTAATGTAAATGTAAATGTAATTCAAAATATCAACGCACATTCACATAAGCAATGCAATGTGATAATTACTTATTTTTGATTGAAAATATTGTAATTTTATTATATTATCATAATTTTCCGGTGAGGTTTATATATTGAATTAATAATATCATTATTATTAAAATAACTATTAAACGCAAAATTTAATATTGAACTCATAGATGTTATTGTATATTCGAGAACGCGTATCTAGAACACTTAAAGGATCTGAGAGCGACCACCGGTTCATTTAATCTACGACTCTTAAAAGCGATTAAGAGAAGCTTCTAAGCGATTAATAACCTTATACGAAAAGCGTGTTTTGAGTTTTGGTAAAATAACGGAGCAATTTACCTAGTGATAAGTTTCACCTAATTGGGCGAATGTTATACTGAGATGAAGGTGATTTTTTCAACAGATCAGTGAGTTAATTATTGAACGTGCCTAATTTAAGTTCTCTCACCCAAGTTTCACAAGAATTATTCAGGGAAGATATTAATATAAAATTTAATAAAACTTTTTGATTTTGTCTTACTTGCGAAATTATAAATACAATTTCTAATGATCTATTGAAAAGCTAACTAAATTAAATTAACTTAAATACATAGCTTTAAAGTGATTAAGATTATATTTTTTTTAGATTTACGTAACAAATGATTTTAAATAATGTTTTAATATTTAATCAATTTCATTGTTCGAAATCAATGGCACAACATAGAATTTTTTTCTAAAATTAACTTAATATTCCAGAGAATAATTACTTCAATACAATTGATTAAGGTCACAAAATCGTATTGTTTTAATTATAATTTTTAGTTACGTAATCTTACATTTTACAGTACAAAAGGCGTGCATCGAGACTGCATCGTCTATGAATTGTAATTAATTCTCTACAGAAAACACAAAATAAGGAAAATACTTGAAACTGGGAATGAAGGATTGCTATGAGAGGGAGGCGGCAAGAAAACTTTGAAATACGTTTGACACAGTGCTGGTTGCCAACTCTGAACAACGTCTGAACTTATTCACGGATGAGAAGAGAAAAGCAGGTTAATGGGCCTTGAGATAAATAAGTCTAAAATAAAACATATGATTATTGACTAAGCCAACAAATTATCGTCGTGCAATATAGAGGGTGCTTTAAGAGGATTGTTTTTTTAATTGGCAAAACTTTTTATAACAGCCAATTTGACAGCTGACAGCTGATTTATGCTCAGTTTATTTGCCATTACACGCAGAATTTCGCGTAATGTACCTGTGAATTGACCTCCAAGAACGTGTGATTTAACACCTAAGCAGCCAACATTCGTCGCGGTGTTGCCGATATACGATCCCAGCTGCTCTAAAAAGTGACCGAAAATTAGACTTACAGTATGCGCGATTCATTTTCAAACACTAATGGCACAAAATTATCTTTCCAATAAAGCCAATACCATGATTTTTATGTATTTTATTTAATTTTAAAGTTCTATACCTCTAAAAAAATATTCTTTACAACAAGATTGGAAATAATAGACGAATTAAATTGTTTTTATTTTTATTTTTTAGGAGAACACATTCTTATTGTGAAGTTGTAATTATTCAGGTTCGAATCCCGGTGGCGCAACAACAATATTTTTCGATAAAATTGATTTTATATGTATATCTTTATAATTAATATATTTAATTCATATTTAGAATTAAATTGTCTTTAATTCTGGATATTCCAATTGACGTAGTTCTCTCATGACTGAAGATCCCGATCTCCATGAACTCCTGCTGTCTTGAGTATGCTCCTCCATTTTTCTCGGCATCCTGCAGATTTTAGGGCTGTCACCAGAGAAGCACCTGTTGCCTTTTCCACTTGGTCCATAATTCTTTACGATTACATCATTTTATATTTTTATAATATTCTGTCATATTAGCATATTTTGATTTAAAACGCTATAAAATGATTTTCTAAGCTTACCGGAAAACAGGAACGAGCAACTCGCGGCTGACGTCATACTTTTAGTGTTGAAGTGAGTAAAACTCTCGCGCAATAAGATAAAAGTAATGTAATAAAGTAAGCACCGTCACTGCCTCCGGGAGCGGACAGTTTGAAATAAGCTCCCACCGAGCCGGCATCTCGTGTCTCGTATAATATCTCTTCATATTTTTCTGTTTTATTGAGTTTTGTAATGTTGATTATCGAATGCTATTTGACATATATTTTTTATTTAAATTGAAATAATTCAATTACGAATTGTTATTCTCATAACTATAACATAAAATTTTATAATTTTACGGTAAATATTTATTGAGTCAATAGTTTTTAATAATTCAAGAAACTTTTGATGACCGAGTCATGCAACTAAGCTTGAATTATGTTTTAGAAACTATGCACAAAATTACGGAGAATTATTCAATGCTAGAGTTTGCATGCAAGCCCCGGACAGCCATAATACTTCATTTGTGGGATGTATTGTAATCCGCAAGAGTAAATAATGGTAATGAAAGTCTTGTATTTACTTGGTGTACTTTTCTGCACTGAATATTCACGATGGATGATGTTTGCGTGGAATAAAATAATTTAAAGGTATATAGATCATATTTTTATAGACACAAAACTTGACAATTTTGTAAAATTATCATTTTAATTGTAGAAAATAATGTCGGAATAATTTGATAAATAAAGAAGACGGCGTGATATTATTTTTAATGTTTATATATATTTAAAAAAAATCATTCATTTTAGGTACAGATTATATTTTGTCGTTTTAATGTTCTCGTATTTTCATTATGTACACTTAAAGTATTTTTCCTATTACAAATATGGGTTCATAATTAATAATTTACTAAATATATAACACGTTAAGTTACATCTAAATATTGGGTACAACATGAGGTGCGCAAAATATATGTGTTCTGAACAATATTTATTTAAATGTATTTTAAATACTAATACATATGTAATAAAGGAATGTAGATAGCCCAGATTTCAAAAAAATAAAATGTCAAGTATTATAAATAATTTTTAGAGTAAACATGTGTTAATGATACCTATATAATTCAAGTTACATAGCCATCGTTCCTTACTTTTTTAGATATTTAAAACATGATATATTTTCAATCGGTGCCTTACGGCACACTTATATTAATTAATAATTAATAATTATAGATTTAATTGATTGTATTAGTGTCATTTTTCATTTTACGTTATTTCATATGTAAGTTCAACTATTATGGCTTCAATGCATACGAATTATGTAGGCATATAGAAAATTGTAATAAATTATGTCGTCACGTTTATTTTGGGAAAAAAATTGTTTTAGTGAAACCAATCGACCTGTAATTTTTTTTACTTAAAGGTTGTGAATAAAAATTTTATAGTTATAATAATTATATTTATCTAAAAACTACGCAGACTTTATACGATCCATGTCAACGATGATCTGAGATTTCTAAAGGTACGTATGTACGTAGGATTCGTCATCCTAATCCGCGAGCAAAATACTTAGGATGTTGATTCATAAATCACTTCACACTAAACTCTGTACTGTTCTTGTGCATACTCGAATCTAATCTACGAGAGAAATCTGATTCGTGGACATGAGCTATGTAGACATTCTTTCAAAATATTTAAGATGTTTTCAATAGTCATCCTTAACTTGGGTTTCATTATTTTTTTCATATCTATAATTTTATTTATTTTAAGTGAAATGTTACTATTTTTACTGTTGTTATTAAATTAAAATATGTAGTGAGTATTATATTATACTTTAAAAATTAGCAATATTAACTTTGTGGTTAAAATTCATATTTTTATTTATTATCTTTGTTTTATTAACCACTTAATTGATTTTTTTTTATTTAAACCCAATTAAGTGGTTAATAAAACAAAGATAATAAATAAAAATATATTATTATATTGAAAATAAATACCCAAAAATTGTAATAATCAAACATGTTAAAAATAATACCTACCGAATTTGTGATTACTTGATATTAAGTACTTACTGCATTTAAAAGATTTTTAGGTTTATAATAAAACTAATGTTTTTTTTGGGCATGAAAACTGTTCCGAATAGGATTTGAGCGCCGTGCGCGGATGCAACGGATTTCGCGGGATGTCCCTGAATATGACCTTTTGTGAAGGGAGCACTTCAGTACTGATGTTTGGCGGTCCTCAGAAAGGGTTGCAAATTATAGAGAAGGTCGGCCTTTTTAATAATTAATTAATTATAAATAATTAGTCCCCCCGTTAATTGAATTGTGAGGGATGCCCCTATAATTACATATAATGACTTTGCAGTAACCCTGAAACACGATTTGGATCTGCTCTACGGATTATAGTGATATTAGCAAAAGTCTTTTATCATTATCATCATTAGCATTAAGAGAAGTCGAGATAAGTGAATCATCTCCTGATACAGTCGTTATCCGTCTGAAACAAACAAAAGACCAAAAGTTTAATAATATTTTGTCATTATCAATGGATATATGATAAAAACTCGATACGTATAAAATAAATAATAATTAATGTTGTATTACGCTACCATTTTGTTGTGTAATTATACATTATAAATATAATTAAAAACAATTCACATTTTTTTCTAACACCAACCGGTTTTGGAACCACAGTTCCTTCTTCAGAGTGTACAAAGTGTATCTTACACACTGTTCCGGATTCATAAAACACATTTTTAGCGCATCTTGCGAATCGGCCGCGACCCATATTATTGACATTTTTCCGCGTCCAAATTCACACCCATAACCTTAAAGTCAGCAGACGTCAACGTGACCGATATGTGTTCGATCTTGACATCGCGATAGCATTCGCGGTGTGGACGTTCAGCTCCAACGAACCAGCACTGTATATATGTGATATTGTATTTGATCACTTAGTGTTTGTGGATTGTTTATTATTTTTGTGGCACAGGTGAAGTTGTGATATCGCCATCTTTAATTGGAAGCGGAGATTTACTCGCCCGCGTGCCGTTTGTGTGATTCTCAGCGGTGACTGCAGGGTGACGAAGGCATCATACACAAGGTAAGGCGAGCAGTCCTTCCAATCCCGGTTCCTCGAGATCACTGATCCTTCGACTGCAACTCCTATCCATCCTCGACCCTTATCACTTATTTCCTACCTTCTCCCTCTGCGGCAATTCCGAACCGTGGTTTCGAAACCGGTTGATGTTAGAAAAAATATTGTGGTGTTTAAATAGAGTGAAAGCTTTTTAATTATATTAATAATAATTATTTATAGATTTCAGAAGCTCATAATTTTAAAAAGTTGACTGAATACATTAAGGTGGATATTGAAAAAATTAATATTATAAAAATGTTAGCTTAGAACCATTTAGGCTCTAGGGTATTACAAAAAATATATTAATTGAGAACCATTTGAGAAATTTTTGTTTTTCAAAGCTTAACTGGGTCCATCATTATAAATTCATAGTATTAACAAATCACTCAGATCCGACCAAGAGAATAGTGCATAAATTCATCATATTAATACTTACTGCCCGGTAGGTCAAAACAAAACACGTCCGGCGGTGGTGGGTCATTTTAGACCTACCTCAAGTTTTCGGTTTTTCAACCGTTTTGTGGGAGATTTTTATTGATATTTCATTAAAAAATATAATTTAATGAAATTGCATAATGTGCCGTAATGTTTCTGCTAAAAAATTAAAGTTAAACATTAAAAAATATTACGAATAATGTACATATTCTCACGCATCAACAGACGCCCTACACAGCCAATATACAAACATCCACTGAGCATGTGATCTTCTCGTCGGAAGCCAAACAGGTAGTGTCATAAAACTTACAGGTAAGGCGCAACGTCCCTCAAATAATTATATTAGTATAATGGTATTGTCTAGGGCCCGCCAGACGAAAATAAATCAAAACAAATACATGGACGCATACTTGGTATTCTTTGTCTGCCCGCTCAAAATTTTGACAATATATGTTTTGGCGTAAGCGCTGAGATTCAATCCGGCTATCTTAGATCAGTTTTTGGGCATTTTTTCACATCTTAATCAATATCTCATTCAAATCTCGTCCGATTACATTTATTTCTATCTCAAATTATTTTTAAATATTTAATAAAAGATTAGCTAGAAGAAAAACATCATTAAACGAATATTTGTAGCGTAATTCATATTTTTACAAACACCCGGGTCAAATCTGACCCACCACCGCAGAGTATGTGTTAAGAAGTTTCCCTGGAACCAAATCAACCTGCAGATCAGCGAGAGCTCGGGGGCTCCTTTATTCATTTCATAAAGCAATCAAACAATTTGCGGTAATACTTCATACTCCATACGTGAATAAATTAATGTCATGCAAGCGGTAATAAATCTGCCGTATTTGTCATACATTAATTCTTGAAATGTTCAAGTATATTCTCTGAATCATTTTCGAGGGCAAATAGCAATTTCTACCGGTACAGAACCCACAGGATAATTCAGAAGTCAAAAATATAATAAACGATCTGTAAATAATGTAGTAAAAAACATTTACAGATTGTAAAAAGAAATATTATTTTATTATTATTTATTCTTAATATAGTATTTTTATATGTACTCTAATGTAAACAAAATCAAAATCATTTAATTTTAATCTATTTAGTTTTATATCGAATCCATGCAGTTTCTCCTCCTTTCTTCAAGGCGCGTATAGTGCGTTTCATTTTTAATCTATGTAGTTTCTCTTACTTTCTTATATCATCTGGCATTTCATTTAAGATCTTCATCGTACTATACATCATAGATTTTTGGAATTTAAGCCTTCTTCCAGAATGGCAGTCTCAGTCTATCTTTTCCTCCAGTATAATGTTCGTGCTCGTGTTGATTCGTATCAATTTTTAGTAAAAACTCCGCCGATATTTTCCATGTCAGGATTTTATAAATAAATACCATTATAATTAAATATTTTTTCTGCTTAACGATTATCATATTTACATCTTTCAGCATTGAACATTTTAGTATATCTATATTTTCTGAGTATTATTCTGAGATATTTATTTTGCAATACTGCCAATTGTTGCATTTCTTCTTCATTAGCCAAAAATAAAATGCTGCTGCATTAGTTGATGTGAGGAATCAAAACAGAGTTGTATACTAATTTACAAGACTCAGTACTAATGAATCTTCTGATCCTTTCCAGAAGTGAGATTATTTAAAGCAATTTTTTTAGTCACGTGTCCTATTATGACTCCAAAATATTGTATTTCAGTCACTTCCTTCAGAATTTTATTAGTAGACTGTTATGAGTATTCTTCTATTTCCAAAGTTCATAAATTTAGTTTTGTTTATATTTAGTTTTGGTTTATTTTTCTTCAGCCATATTGCTATATTATTTAAGTCATAGTGTAATCTCTCAGTATAATTGTATTATTGTCTCCCGCTATATAAATATATTAGTGCATAGTCTGCAAATAATTTTATTTTGTAATGTTTAGCATGTCATTTATATAGATAATGTTACGCACTTGACTTCATAGTACATCTTTAATGTACACCTCGTAATGTGAAGGTCCAAGAAATAGACTTTGTAACAATTAATCTTTTATTACAATAAGCTACTATTTAATACAAGATTTATAGATCAAACTATTAAGCCAATGAACCGCAGATAAATGAGACGCGCGCACTCCTACACGCCATCTGTATAGCCACACATACCCGCACCTGCGGTGCGGCACACATACACACACCATCCCATAATTCCAAGGACATCACAGATAATGAAAAGGATAGGTCCAAAAACTGAATTTATCCCCGTATATTTACAACACTTAATAAATTAGAATAATTATGTGAAATTAATTCGAAGTTTAATCAACGTCAACGCAGCGGTAATTCCTAAAAAAAATTTAAAAATAATTTGCTACATTATCTCTCACCACGTCGTATAATGAAACGTGAAAATTACATTAGCCATGCATATATTCAACGACTATAAAGTAAGCGGACATATTACCTTCACGGGTAGTTATGCACTCTGGAAAATGTGGACGTTTTGGTGAGGGTCTTGGCTAACTTATTCTATTCCCAGTTAATTTGTTCGTTTTGAATAATAAACACAAAAATATTTTTAAACTAATTTATCACAGAAATAGGTCAGATTTATTTTATAATTCGGTAATGTCTACAAAACACCTACAAAATTTCTATAAAAAATATAAACATAACAGCACTCATTATAACATTCCTAAGCAATTTTGTATTTTAGTTTTAAGATCTTTACGAACATCGAATATTGTAGGATTTCGTTATCTCAAGCATTCGAAATAACGGAAAATATTATTTAGTTGTGTAATTTTAAATACAGTGGAATCCGGATAAAACTTATCAATCGGTTATTGTTATCATTATCAGTCGATCACACCATCCTACACATGTATAATTTTTTTTTAAATAATGCGCCTATTATATTCAAACTTTTTTTACAAATACGTGGATACAAAAAGTTTTAAATTTTAGGAAATTCCTTAAATTTTTTTTTTTTTTGTAAACTTTCAAGATTCTTAGAAATTAGGTAGGTGCATAAATTGATTCTTACTTGAAGCATAACCGTAACACGAAGTATTTATTAGTTCAGTGCATAATTGTTATTTGACGATCACAAACTTATTAATAGGTGATTTCAAACTGATCAGCGTGTATCCTGTTACAATTTCTCTACTTTAGTTGTATTATTTTTTAATAAATTGTAAGCCATCGATGCTTCTCTAATTTTATGAATTTCGTGACTTTCAACTTATTATACGGGTTGTAAGTTCCCGGTTATAACACCCACGCCACACTCTGTTTTCTATGAGAGATCCGAAAATTTTCCTGAAGATCCCTCTTACAAATATACTTTACATCGTTCTAAATACTTCTGATACCACACACACACTTTTATATGATCCTTACATTACACATTTTCATATAACATATTTACTTATACAGGATGCGCCATTAGAATCCAAACAAAATTGTATTTGAAGTTCCCGCTATATTTGAATTCAGGGTTAGACGCTAGTTGGCGCTAAAGTTAGCTAAATGTGTCAGTAAGACTTTCATAACCTCAAAATTGCCGAGCCTGTTAACCCATGCATGGAGTACATTTTTATAAATATTGCTAATGACTATCTCCCATCTGTCAATCAATTTGTTTGTCCCATCGGAATAAATACTCGCTAGTTTTGACTCAAAGCATATGTCCAAGTGTGTTTTCAACTTCTGTGTGGTTTTAAGTTTTTTTCCATCCAAATAATTTTGTAGAAATAAAAAACGGTGAAATTCAGATGAAGCAAGGTCAGGAGTCATGGAGGGTCGATGTTTTAAAACATCCCAGTTAAGCTCCTTCAATTTGTGCTGCGTCATCATTGCAGAATGAAGCCGCGCTTTGTCGTGGTAAAAAACAGCACCCGTGCGGCACACTCACGTCGTATTTAGAAACCAGGCCAATGCGATATAGATATACCAGAACGGTCGTTTGACTGATACCCATCTTCAATGCAATGTCTTCAGTATTGTGACGAGGATCAGCTTTTATTAAAGCGATTAACATGGCATCGCCGGCGGCTAAAGGGCGCCCCATCCGTTCTTCATCAGCTACTGATAGCACATCGATAGCATTAATAGCACCCTTATCGTACAGATCACAAATGTTTTTGGTTGCTAGCTACTGTTGCCTTTATTAAATTCAAAATGTAAACAGTGTCGAATATGCACACTTTTTTCCAACATTTTAGAAATTCACAATGGCCCCGTTTAGTTCAACAACTGGCTATCAACTAAAGAATTTGTCAGAAGAAGCCCAAATAATAATACAACTCAACCTAAATATATAACAAAATACTATAGTTATCAGATAAATGATATATTTTGAATAGTTTTAAGTCAAATTGTTTAATTTTTAGTAAGGCAAGTAGTTATTTCAAAATTACAATTCGATTCTTAGATTATTTCCAGATTTATATATAGTTAATGCTAAATCTGCAGTTAAATTATTGGGCGTGCAAATTGATTCAGATCTTTCAATGAATACACAAATCAGTAAAATTGTCAGTGCATCAACTGAGACACATTAAAAGTATTCGGAGACATTTTCCTTTTGAGGCAGCCCGTCTACTTTTATAAATGCATTTGTGGTATCACGTGTGGACTATTGTAACAGCATCTATGCTGGCTTGCCAATGTTTCAGCTGGATAGATTACAATCTATTCTAAATGAAGCAGCACGGATAATATATGGAGTTTCCAAATTCTCTCATATAACATCTCTCTTACATCATTTACATTGGCTCCGATTCCCCGAAAGAATTGAATTTAAATTGTGCTGGTTGATGTACAAGGCAACACATAACATGGCGTCTCTGTATCTTCAAAAACTTTTCATCCCAAACAATTTGAATGGTAGACATCAAACTCTTAGACTAGCCTCCACTTCAGCTGCATGAAGGGTTGTAGAACCGACCAACCGTTGCCAGAAGTCTAAATTTAGCGAACGGGCATTTGCGGTGGCAGGCCCAAAACTTGGAACTCTTTGTTGTGCATCAGTGCATTAGAAACTTTATTTATTTAAGAAGAAACAAAAAACGCACCTTTTCAAAATGTAATTTCTATAAGTGAAAATAATAATTTTTAATTTTTAAAAACAAAGATAACTGTAGAAATATAAACAGTTTATGTGTAAAGCGCCCATGACGTGAAAATTTTTATGAAAATTGCGTTATACAAGTTATCCATTATTATTATTATTAACATAGGTACATCAAAATGGAATGTTGTACTAATTTTATAAAATGTACATATATAAACTTGATAATGTAGCGACTAGATGGAAGTAACATAAACGTAATTATAAAAATATTAAGCCCTGGCAATGACCGTAAAGTTTTGAAATAATGTTTACACGACATAACACCCCAAAACAATCCCAATTTTCCCTGACAGCCATGTGACCCAGGATTTGCAGTCTAGCGTGCCGCGTATCAGCCTAGTTAATGGCGCTTTTACACCCAATAAAATTCAATCGATAAATTTCAAACGCGTATTATTTCGCGACACCATATTTCATTCTTTCAAACAATGAAACCCTTTTCCCTGAAGAGAAATCCTTGCAAATGAAGGTTTACCCCTTTTGACATCACTCAGGTAGGAATTCGGAACAATCTGGAAGGTAATCTAAAGGGATAGGGTGTTTATATCAAAGGTTTTACGATCTGTCTACTTTTCAACGTACTTGTACTGGTACAAGTGTCAGTCTTTTTCGTTTTCTCAATTTTTATAGTTACTTGATACTTAAAATAAAATTTATCAAAATTTATTTATATTTTAACGTTTACTGGAATTTTAATAAATACTCACTATCATTATTTTTTTAGTGAATAAAATAAAATAATTAATTTAAGTACAATATTAAAGAATTAAGATCAAAATAATTCTCAACATTTATATTTCGGTCACTTTTAATAATGTAAGCTGTATGGATACTTATTTTGATTTTTCTTATATATAATCATGGTAGGTTGAAATAATTCAAATAAATATATACTTCCCAAGTATTCAATAATAATTTAGTTTGATACCAGAACGTAAGGTACATACAAATTACATTAATTTAATGATTTTTTAAATACTAATTTAATGTATTAATTATAAATATATACATAAAAACTCAATTTTGTCGAAAAATATTGTTTTTGCGCTACCGGGATTCGAACCTGGATCTCTATTTCCAATCCGGGGAAGTACACTACCAATTGTGTTATAACGCCAGTATTTTTCATGACAAATTTTCTAACCTATATGTTACACTTTTTCAAATTAATACATCTGTTGTTCCATTATTATTTTTATAGTTTTCGACAAAATTGATTTTATATTTATATATTTATAATTAATACATTAAATTAGTATTTAAAATATCACAGACCGTCTGTTCTGAATAATTACAACTCACAATAAAAATGCGTTATTCTTAATAATGATTTTTTGTCAGTCAATATTGTAATGATCATAAGAATCTTCAAACAAAAGATTTTTCAAAAAATGTTACTTACAATAAAAATCGTTCATGACATTTCAGTGACATTATGTGGACACGTTTGGAAATACACGAGTGTCCTTTTTACAGTATTTTTATTCAAATGCGAACAAATACATCCAAGAACAAAACTTCGGAGATTTTTTGCGAAGGTAGTGTACGGGTGTGTTTGTTTAGGTACCAGTCTAGGTAGGTGTATACAGTAAATATTCTCATAAATAACACGGAATTTATTATTTCTGTAGGTTGAAAATATATAATAATATATTATTAGCGACAAACGTAGATTAAAACTACAAGAGCACTAATGAGCCCTTATATATTTGTTTTACTAATTTTTCCAGCACTTTTTCATATAAATTAATTTAACTTAATTTTAATCACATTTTATGTGATATTATATAAATTAAAGAAGTCAATTAAAATAATATGTAAAATCCAAAAAATACACTGGATATATCTTGTACAGGGTGAATATTATGTTCTAGGCCAATATTATTTTTAAATTACTAAGAAATTAAGGAAAACTTTCTAATTTGGTTTATATTTCTCAATTACTTTATTTATTACAATTATGTATGAAATATTATATTGTACAAGTGGCTACCTTTGGCAGTAGCACTAATGCGTGCTCAATAACGGGTGTTTTGTTTATTAACACCAAGTCAAAATTAGCTTCGTCGCTCATAATGAAAGTTGGGGTCATCAATATTGAGCTACAAACCATGTGCGTCATATGTCGTTGATACTAAACGCGAACTGACAAATGTCTGCCAAACCAAAATGGCGGCCAATAAAAATCGGCTTGGAACCTAATATTCACTCTGTATATATTTTAATGTTTCAAGGATTTTTTTTTTTTTTAATATGTTATTTTTTATCTATTGTTACCGCTTTCCAAATAAATAATTATTTATGGAATTTTATTATAAATATTTTTAAATAATCATATTTTCAACAACATTACTCACGTTGAACTTAATTAATAGGCAAGTCAAATTATAGCGACCCCCGGGTACCAATTATTGGATTACCTACATCCTTTTCATAGGTCACCCGAAGTGGCTCACTCTAATTGTTGACTTAGCGTTGTATTTCTGGGTCTCCACGAGTTGGAGAGTACCTACCTGCTACGGGGCCGAACAAATCTGAAAAGAAAGCATATTTAATGGTTTATTGCTTTTAGTATGTACTGAACTTGTTTTTCTATTTCTACCGGCTTCAAATTGAATCCTGTTGATCTTCTTCACATTTGATTTTAGGATTTTCTAAAACGTTTAATAGAATCTGTCTCAAACTTTTTTATAAATGTTAATTCAAAGCAGTAAGCATTTGAAATAATAATAACTTTTGTAGTGTAACTAGTAGGAAAAGTCACCCATGTACTAATAAAGGTATGTACATCATAGATGCTCTATATAATAGTGAAAATATCAATCTATCACCAAAAATAGTACACAATGGTTGGATTTCTCCCAATGCCGAGTTGTTTCTATCAATTGTCTCCCAGGGGGCGCCAGTTATCCTGATTGATCGGCACGCCCCATGAGTTGGGAATCCTTCTTTTATTTGTCATTCCCTGTTACAGGGATGCGTAAAATATATATTTTTTAATATTTAAAAGCAACCCTTTTTAAGTACTCTTTTAACTTATCTCTCGCAAACGTCGTTGAGGAAAGAAAATTAGATTTGAAATCATTCCACATCCCCAAGAAAGTATATACCTACTGAACAAATGTATTTTATGTTTAATTTTACATTTTTGTTATATATTATCTATACTTAATGCTAAAAATTAGTGGAAAAATAAATTTATGTGCTTATTATTATAGTTTTGTCCCTAAATTATTCAACCGCATTTGTCCGGAGTCACATATTTACATATTGTTTTACCGAGAAGGGTTTTATTATTCGGGGTAGAATCTATTTTTTAACACAATCCTGATTGAACTTGCTTTGATCAGTAGCTACTAGCAGTTATGTAGGACCAAACATTTTAATATTCACAATTTGTATGGAAAACTGTACCCCTTTACGTAATGTAGCTACATATCGTACTTTAGGTAAATAGAAGGTATAAATGAAAAAATCGATTAAATATCTATTTACACAAGGAGGTGGGAAAACGGAATGTAGGAAGGATGGTAGGAATATGGTATAGGGACAGAACAATAAGGGCTCAAGGATCAACCAGAAAGTACGACTTACCTGAATTTTCTTGCTGTACTCACAGCTCTCCTGAACTTCGGGAAACTTCTTAGATGATTAGCACGAAGCACTGTGTATCACTCAATAGTGATTGTAAATCTTCTGTACGCACTGCGAGAAACCAAAACACAATAATAATTTAAGTCAGTGTGATGAGCTCGTACCTAGACATTCACAATTCTTGACTTTCACAAGTCATAGATCACACACAGAAAAAGTTGTGCTCTGTGGTAAATGTGGAGGGAAGGGAAACAAATAGGTATAGTAAACTAAATGGAGCATCCACACGTGAACGGCGACCGGCGATCTGGTACTATCATAAATACCGATCAATATCCATAGATCGGGTGTCAGCACTTCTCAATTAAATTTAAAATTAAATTAAATATTTATTTTTTAAATTATATTATTTTAGTACAAATAACAAATGTATGTTTTATGTGTATATGGACAAAAACAAATTCTATAACGAATGTCATCCCTATTTTTCTTCTTTGTTCAGGAAAACGGAAGTCTTTCTCGTTTTCGACGGCCTCTATACACGAACATGGATAAATAAAACAGTTTGTGCAATTTATTTTAGATTTATTTTTTCAAAATATTCTCCGTTTCCATGGTTAGCTAGAACATTACTTAGTCCTTTTAGGTTTTTGTATGAATTTTGGAATATATAAGTTGAATCTAAATTCAAACCTAATATTCTTATAAAAAAGAGTTTTATGTGATTATTCTCACACGGATATTTTTTTTTTATTATTTTTTTTTACCATAAATAGTACATATGAAAATAAAGGGAATTATTTTACTAGACGTGGTCCAATCTAAAAAATTTACCTGTACAGTTTTTAAAAGTTGTAATTGTTAAGATACAATCATAATAAAGTAAGGTAAGTAAGTATAATGTAAAGTAAGTTACAAAAAGTTATGTGAAAAAAGTACAATCAGAAGTTATAAAAATATTTTTCTCTGTAATATACAATAGCTGGAGACAAAAATTTGTAGGTAGTTAGGTTAGCATAAATGACAAATTAGATTCATTTTCAACCACTTTATTATTTTCACACATCAATTAACAATTAGTATACGTGCCATAAAAAAATAAATGTACGAAATCCAATTTAATTTTTATTTTATTTTTAATACAAGTATACTCGTACTTAATTTCAAAATAAATCTAATTATTCTATTTTTACCTGTACCAGTCATATTTATCAAATAAATATGACTTTACATACTTATTGTTTGAGTTCAAATGGTTTTGTTATTCAGGGTACAATATTTATTCATCATCTTAGTTGAACTTGTCTAATATTATTTAATTATTGGAAATAATTGATCACTTGGCAGTTTTATATTTTATTAGTTTTTATATTTTATTTTTTGTTAGTTTTTATATTTAAAAAAGTTAAAATCATAATAATAACGCGTTCCAAAAAAAATATTTTTTATAAAAATCACACGAAGTTTAACACTCTAAACGATTATTATTAGAGTTTATATTCTTTAAAATAAATAATATGTAGTTTAAATGATATGTGAATTTTAATGTGATAACAATATCACCTTATTTATACACATATCTTATTATTACGCACAATAAAATATTAATAACTATAAATATTGTAATAATGTTGAATTATTATCGACCTATTTTATTTATTAATAATAAAGGTATACGTTTTATTAATGATAAATAACAATTGAATTATTTAAAGCTATATTTTCTAGTCCAAGATTATGATTAACGACTGTAAAAATTATTAACCCTTTTATTAATAAAAATAAATAAATAACTATCTCATTGTTTTAGGATGTACATTCTAAGCCACGTAAATGATTCAGGATTATAAAAATATACAATATTTATAATAAAGTTATTGATAAAATTTTATATATGGCATTATATGAATTAATGAAAATCTCTATGGCGTATATAAAGCAGGAATCATATAAAAAGGGTGAGAACCTGTACAAAATACTGGACCACAG
Source organism: Eubasilissa splendida (assembly GCA_031772225.1). NCBI lineage: Eukaryota > Metazoa > Arthropoda > Insecta > Trichoptera > Phryganeidae > Eubasilissa > Eubasilissa splendida. The sequence goes on along the minus strand of CM062852.1, from coordinate 18,072,902 downwards.
AGGCGTGAAAAAGGTTAACTATTCTGTCTACCATTTTATCCTGAATTGTGCTCATATTGAACGGGTAAATGCTTCAAATACAGCGCTAAGTCTTGTCAATGCTCAGAAATTCTGAATGCGTATTGTTAATAAAAAAAAATACCAAACCCTCAAAACCATTTTGCGAAATCATATTAGTCTTTTATATTTGTAAAAATATTACATTTCTTTCTATACGTATTTCATTAAAATTCCAATTGAATTCATGTATGTTTAATATTATGTTCTTGTTAATATTAAATGTTGTTGAGATACTATTTGATATTTACTGACTCGGTCAATATCAAATTGTTAGTGAATAAGTCAGTAAATGTGAAATGTAGATTAAATAAAAAGTCAGGTAATATCAAATGATAATTATCCACGTCGGTCCCTTATAACTAAGGATCATGATCGCCATGAACTCCCTCACTTTTGACTATGCTCTTCCATTTTTCTCGGCGTCCTGCAGATCTTAGGACTGTCACCAGAGAAGTTGCCTATTCCATTTTTTTGTTTGTTTTGAGTTGAGGGTGTTCTTCATCTTCTCCGTCCTAACAAAAATAAAGGATAAGGGAAGATTTGTTTTTCTTCCGACAAGATGCCCAAAAAATTTAAAGATTCGTCTTAGGATAATGGTTAAGAGTTTGTTCTTAAATACTGTAACGATATAATTTAATATTTACTAGATTTAAAGGTAACTCGAAATTGTTTATATATTACCATTAATATAAATCACATAATTCTTAAAATAGTGATGGTTTTCTGACGGTTGACAGTTACAAAAAAATTTTAGAAGCGTCAATTATTTTTAATATTATTTATAATTTGTAAACTGTTAATTCTTGATGGAATTCTATTTAAATTAATTAATTCAAACACTTTTTACCATTACCGCTTTCAGCCTGTCATGCCTGATTTGCCAAATAAAATGAAGTCGTGGGCCATGAACACTAAACTTCTGTCCATTAAACAAAATATTGCAATAATACGCTCTGCTGTTATATATACAAGCGCGAAATGGATTCGTACAAAAGCCTCCGAAAAGAAACTGAATGTTTTCGAATGAAAATTTCTCCAAAAAGTGTACGAACCGATGAGAAATAATCAGTCAAATTGCTGAAATTTATTTGATGTTGTGACAAGATAAGATGGGTAGAATACTAGAATTGGAAACGCGCCATGAGCCGTAGTCATTTAGGGATCCCAAATAGATGACTACTTCTTAGCAGACTGAAAATGAGATGGAGCGACAATGTTAGAAGACATCTGAAGGTTCTTGTTTACGTTACTGTCTCCAAGTAATGTGTGTTGGACCAGGACGCCAGGCACCGAGTTGAACGAGTACATCTGGCGAATGCTCTCAATGGATCGTGAAGCCATGGAGCAGTAGTTGTTTTCTGATTTTTGGTTGATCAGTATGTCTGGTGATCAAGTGATTGTGAGTTCGTATCTCTACCAAGTTAATCTTATTGTCATACCACAAGTGCTTACACCGGTGAAAAATGTTATGTATACCTGGCCTAAGAGTCATGTCAAAGTTGTGTCTATATTCGCAGTCCATTTGCAGCCATGTTGAATGTGGGTTGTGGCTGAAGGATCATGTTGAATTAATTGATTTTTGTTTGTGAATAATACGGCTGACGTAACCATATGAATGTGGCGAGTACGAAGTATGCAGTGAATGTGGTAAGCTCATCAACAATTAAATTATTTACTGTTTCCGAAGTAAGCTTGTAGAACTCCATAATCACATATGTGAAAATAAAATACTTGTTTTTTGATTCCACTCGTTTAATTTAGTTGACACGTGTTTTGCCGTATTGTCTTCATAGATTGTAAAATTGTATAGCTGTCCATTTTTAACATATTACCCATGACATTAAAATACTATTAGTGTTGAAATTGAATGGTTACTTAGAATAATTAGAAACATTTTAAATGTATGACTATCCTCAGAATTCCAATGAATGTTGTCCCTTTTCACCCCACGTAAATAAAATTGTATAGCCGTTTAAGTAAATTAAACGAGTAAAATAAAAAGACAAGTGTGTTATTTTCCCATAAGGTAATGAAATTATTGTTTTAATGCTGTTGATTCTCACTTACACACACATACACAACCTTCGTGATTAAAAGGTTACAGGTTATGTCCTCTAATTATTTTGAAGGTTGTCTAACTGTGGTGGTAAGTAATGAACTGAAACAGAAGATAGTATATTATGCAAAACGATGTACATATACGTCCCCATTATTATGAAAGTGGTCTAAGTTATGTTTCTTTCGTTTCGAGATATTTAAATTGATTCGCATTTGAATTGATTAAAACATATTTTTATATTACACAACACAACGTTTCAAAATATATTTAGTCTACTAGATTTATAATTTATTTCAACATATAAATGTTGCATATATAAGGAAATTAAATATTTAAGGTTGAAATGATTTACTCTATTATAAACATAAGCACGTCGTAACAACGCACTGTATACAACGCTTCAAATTTTTCACGAGTGTTACATTTTGCATCATATGATATTAATTTAAAACAATGTGACGCGAAATAATTGATAAACCATTTTTTTCAATTTCTTGACTTAGACCACTTTCATAATAATGAGCACATATAAAATATTTGAAAGGGGTATGTAGTGAAACGGGTCAGCGCGGTCAAGTCGAATCGCTACTGGGCGAGACTAGGCGCGGCTTCATTCGGCAACAGCTTGTTCCCCAAGTGCAAGTGTCGCCTGTGAATTTGAAAATGTCGCCAGTGGTGGATTTGAATTGCCACCCACACATTACCATAATACTATTTAGGCAGAACGAAAGATTTCCACCTATTTATTCTGATGTACAATGCTTACTCACTTTATAAACCTTTTCTATATATTGTCTATTGTTGAAGTTTCTAACAGGGCTGCGATATCTATGTACAGAGGGGGCCAACTTGGACTGACTGATATAAAATGCATATAACTTTTGTAATTTAAATATTTATTAAAAAAAAATATTATTACATGGAAGTGTACTTTGTTAACTTTTTTTAATCTGTATGTGAAAAATAACACCATTTAAATGACCTTCATTTTCTTATTAATAAATAATTGCTCTTTCTAAAGTATTTTGCATTAGATTACGCATCGTTTCTGTCTCCAAATTTGTTATTTCTGCACAAATATTTTATTTAAGCTCCTGAATTGTTGCTGGTTTGTACATGTAAAGTCATCCTTTTAAGTAGCTCCACAAAAATAAATCAGACGCCGTCAAATCTGGGGAACGGGGAGGCCAAGCAAACTCTGCATTTTTTAAATTAGCTGGTCACCGAAAATAGATAGTCGCGAAACATAATAAATTCAATAATTTTAACGCACTCTTGCACTGGATGTGTAACCATTATAAACTTTTATAAATTCTTTATAATCTGCAAAAAAATAATTTAAAATAAACCCCACCAAAGTTATACATTTCAGCCAAGTTGGCCCACCGTTTACATAGTTTATCTAATTGTGCGAGATCTTTCGTTCATACCCACCCCACTGTTTCCATTGCTGTCAACACTCTTCACTCTTCACACTTTACATATTTTATTTTTTATTCTCTTATACAAGGTGTCCCAAAAGTCTTTTTCTTAATACAAATTCTTATTTTGTTGTAAAATAATAATTTTTGTAACATGTTTATTTTGCATATAAGTACAGTTTTTGGGTATTTATTTCTTAAAAAATTATGTTTTCTAAACGTTATTTTGCTGGCACTCTTCTAAACAGGAGGTAGAATTTCTGAGAACTGCTCGGCACGTATTCTCCGCGATCGCTGTTATTTCTTCTCGGATATTTTCTTTCAATTAGTCCAGAGAGAGAGGATTGTTACTCTTTACTTTTAATATTATTCTGGTAGCCCTATAGGATAAAGTCCATTGGTGTCAAGTCGGGGTTTCATGGAGGCCAGTTTATGTCACATAGTCAAGATATAAATTTTCCAGGGAAAAATTCACGAGCTCCATAGCAACTGAATTTCCAAAGACGCGGCTAGCGATCGACACAGCCCCCGCCCTTCTAGCGCTCGTTCCGTCGATTCAGCGAATGAACAAAAATAAAAAATACTTTTGGGACACACTGTACATCCATTCCATATCCTTAAATTATCTTAACAACCTTTTTTTAAACTCTTTAAACGTTTAAAATTTATCTTTTACATTATTTATCCTATTTCATTTCTCGTTATTTAATTAATGTTTACTAGATATTAAATTATTATAAATATAACAAGCCTCGATGATTCAGTGAAGAGATTTGATAAAACTTTGGAACTAAATAATTATTATTAATTAGTATATTTACTTCTAGTAGTAAATTGCGTCTGTGATCGATATTCTGATACAATCCGGCAGAAATGGTGAGATGTATGATTAATTACCTTACAGTTGGTTGTCTGATGTCAGAACCCCCCACCCTCTCTATGTAAATAAGCGCTGATGGACTAAGTGGGTATGCATATTATCATCTTCCGTTAATGGGAGATCGACAGATTTTTGACGCATTCCCGTGCGTAAACTGCGGGTTTGGCAAGTATTTAAGTTATAAAACGAGGTTAATATATAACAATGGTATTTCGGCAGAAAATATATTTCATATTTTCGTAGAAAGCAATCACTTGTGGTTTGACATATTTGAGCGAAATTAATTATTATATTATATTAATAACTATAAGCTTTAAATACTAATTTAATGTATTAATTATAAATATATACATATAAAATCAATTCTGTCGAGAAATATTGTTTTTGCGCTACCGGGATTCGAACCTGGATCTCTATTTCCAATCCGGGGAAGAACACTACCAATCTATCCTGGAATTTTAAAAGTTGTGATTGTTTAGAGGTAAGTAAGTATAATGTTAAGTAAGTTACAAATATTCTTATAAATATACAAAAAAGGCGAACAAACTTCATAATGTAAGATATTTTCACTGTCTCCTTAACTAGACCGAAGTCTGTACTAAAGGACACAGGTTCATCCGTTGTCTATCATACAAATATAAAAACCATTCTAATTATTATTATTTATTTTTTTATATAAACCAAAAATATTAGGAATGAAGTAAACAAGTTTTTAACAGAATTCTAATAACATAACAAATAAGTAAAATACTCACGCTATATCCCATGATTGAAACACTATGCAATACAGAAAAATCTAACTAAATCTGACTAAATAATTTGCAGAACAGCAAGGCTTGGCTAGATTGCCTTTCGGCTGCCTAAACATAATTTTTAAAAGTGATATTGCAGTGTCTAAAACCAAAAATATTCAACCAATACATACTTCCAGTGCTAACAGTGCAAAACATGGAATTTTGAGGGTCCAAAAATTTACAGTAACTTAAACGGGTCCTAGAAAGATATATTAGACTACCCCCGCAACAACAGTGTATATAGTTTTTGAGCAGATCTGAGTTATGAATGCCACAGTATTGTATATCTTCTTGAGCATCGACTGGTATACTAAACAACTATACAAAATAAATAAAAATGCTATAATATATAATTTCTATGTGGTCTTACCTGCAATAATATTGTATATCATTCAAGATGGCCGACACTTTAATCACTTTTCAAGCTCCCAGAATATGTATTCAAATTGGAAATAATTTAAAAACTTTAAGTGATATTTTAAATATGAATTAAATATATTAATTATAAAGATATACATATAAAATCAATTTTATCGAAAAATATGCTTTATCCAACTAAGCTACAGCGACATTATTTTTAGCGACAATTTTTCGACCCTATATGTTATCTTTTTGATATTAATACATTTAATCGATCCATCATTTGACAGAGCCATCTACCTTATTTTTACAGAATCTCAAAATACCTTTGAGTAAATCTGATAGCAGACGCCAGAATTATCAATTCATTTTTATTAAATTTTTGGACACATTGTTACAACTTTATTATTTTTTAGGAGAACACATTCTTGTTGTGAAGTTGTAATTATTCAGAATATAGGTCTGTGATATTTTAAATATGAATTAAAAATATACATATAAAATCAATTTTATCGAAAAATATTGTTGTTGCGCCACCGGGATTCGAACCTTAATGAAAAAAAAAAAAAAACTTTAAGTGACATTAAAGGTTTTAAAAATAATATTTTAAATTGGTTGTTAAAATTAGGTAGAGCAGATACTGAGAACAAACTGTTCTTTATTATGAAGTGATTCTTATAACTGCATTACTCTTATACTCATGTAGGTACTGCATTATAATTTTAATCTTATACATTTTCACTTAGTTTCCAGTGGTACCCGAGGGAAATTAAAAGGGCAATAGACCGCCTTAAAGCCTGCTGGTCTAATAGAATCATCAAACTGAACATAAATATATGGCAGTAAATAATAATGGATAGAGAAAAGGAGCTCTAAGACGGCTGATAATGATTCAAGAATTATTCTTGGATATATATTCTGAATGCTGTCGTATCAATAACGCTCAACGTAATAATGGCGCACGTTCACACATTCCCCTAGTCACAATCAAATGCCGACAAGTAATCTTTCGACTCGGCATGCGCATATCATGTTTATTTAACCCTCAAGCAGCGGGCAAGATTTTCAAGAAATTTTTGCCTAAAGCGGCGTGAATTTTAAACGTTTCAACATGCCTGTACACAATTTAATTAAATCGCACACAAAAGACTTACGAATTTGAATTTAATTTTTAATAAAATAAAATGATTTTACTTTATTTTTGCAATTCATAAAAATATTCGTGAAATAATTTAAGTTATGTATACAAAATAAAATATTTCTTTCCCTAAAAATTCAGCTTCTGAACATCACTCTTACTTTACATTTATTTTAAAGTCGAACACTGCTGAAGCATCGCACTGATTCGTGTATATCTCAAAGCTTTATTTTGCAGTGCTGATAATTGTTGCATTTCTTCTTCATTGGCTAAAATTAAAATGCTGCTGCAGTAGTTGATGTGAGGAATAATAACAGAGTTGTATACTATTTTACAAGACTCAGTACTAATGAATCTTTTGCTCCTTCCCAAAAGTGTGATTTTTTTAGTAATCTTCACGTTTCTTGTAAGCATTTTTCTAAAAGTTTAATTTTGAATCTATTTTCGACCTCAAATATTTTATTTCAGTCACTTCCTTCAGACTTTCACCATCTGTGATAATTGCTGGTGTAATGAGTATTTTTTTATTTTCAATGTTCATGAATTTTGTTTATTCTTCTTCAGTCATATTGCTATATTGTTTAAGTCATAGTTTAATTAATTCAGTATAGTTGTATGATTGTCTCATGTGACGTATATGAGTGCATCGTCTGCATTTCTACAATATCGTTCATATAGATAATGAAAAGGATAGGTACAAGAACTGACTCTTGTGGTGCTTCTAATGAAATGAGAAGGGGGTCAGATATTAAGTCACCTACTTTAGTAGTTTGGTATCTACTGTATTCCTTAAACCATTTCAAAGACGTTCCCCTTATTCTGAGCTTTCAAAGTTTTTTTATTATTATATCTCTGTCTATGGTTTTAAAAGCTCTTTTAAAATCCAGTAAAACTGCTATGATATATTTACCCTTATCAAAATTACTTTTTCAATCTTCCAGATTAAGATTGAGGTTAAGATTAAGTTTTAGATGACTAATTATTTATTTAACCACATTGTTCTTCACATAGTATTTATCATTTTTATAAAAAAACTACAATTTGTTCATATATAGGCAGTGTATTTACTGGCCTAAATTCTTATAATATATTATAATTAATAATGAGTCGGAGTTTTTTTTAACGTTATACAAGTAACATATCCTGGCTGACACACATATTCGTACACTCGCGCATTGTAATATAGATGACCACGCAAACTTGGGAACAAAATAGGACTAATAAAATCTATTTTCCTTAATCTATAAAAATCGTATTGGAAAAGAATTTATAATAATAATCATAATTATGTAATACAAATTATCAAGAAAACCATTGAAGAAATACCTGGGCCTCAAATATTATTCAAATAAAAAATGACCAAGTTATAATACCCACAAAAAAAGTTTAAATTATACGACTAGACTCTTTAATATGAAGAAATTATTCTGACACCCACATATAAATTAAGATTTAGTATACAATTATTTGAACGGCATCATATTTTATTTATGAAGTTATTATTTTTCAGATCGTGCGAGCCATTTTGTGATAATGAAAATATATTGAGATATCTTTTACAAAAGATATAAAACAAAAATCAATCTGTCTACAATATATACTTATATGACGACTTTAAGTAAGTTTACTAGTTGTAGCTTTATCGGTAAAGCTGTCTACTAGCAATATATAGTTTCGTGGTCTTCGTCCCGGTGATCGATTTGATTTTTTAATATTTTTTAGTGTATTTTTCTGCATGATTTATCTAAATTCATTTTTTTTAGGAGAATACATTCTTATTGTGAAGTTGTAATTATTCAGAACATAGGTCTGTGATATTTTAAATATGAATTAAATATATTAATTATAAAGATATACATATAAAATCAATTTTATCGAAAAATATTGTTGTTGCGCCACCGGTTAGGAAAGAGATCTAGGTTCGTATCCCGGTGGCGCAACAACAATATTTTTCGATAAAATTGATTTTATATGTATATCTTTATAATTAATATATTTAATTCATATTTAAATTCATTTTGATAAATTATAAATGACTGTCTCGACTACATTGGTTTTACAGTATTATAAAAAGATAAGACATTTTTAGATATGCAGGGTTACTTATATTATTACTAAAATAGTCATCAAATATGCAAGTTGATTATTCATTCGTAAATAGCTAAGCAGCTTAAGTGTATTTTTTGATAAAGAACGATTCGAAATCATATTGAATGATTTTTTAATGAGCGAACCTTTTAGGCTTGCGCCAAATGACTGAAGTTTTAAGCAAAACAAACTTGGTGAACAAGGGTTTTCTCTTTGCTATCTAAAGGGACGAAATTTTCCATTTAATTTATACAAAAGATTAAGAAATCCGAAACAAAACATCCAAATTCTGAATCATTAATGTTGCCATCTGTCTACAGAAGAGGAACCGTATCTCCCTAATATATTACAACCCAAACTCGCGCAGAATCTGACCTGGATAACTTCAATCGGAGCAGTTACCAACCGTTTCCTTTTCTTTTTTTTATTTAAGACGAATTAGGGGTCCAAAAGAAAGAAAGGACAGAGCTTAAAATGGGCATAAATTAACCGAAGATCGCACCAGGTGGAGAAAATGTGTTTTCTTTAGAATTCTACAAATGGAATTACGATTCACAGTCAAAGACATTGATTTATTTTTCAAAATTAATCAAATAAATCGGTTCACGTAAATGGTAAATATAAGATATTCTCACAGGATTCATATTTTTGTACCATTCTGTATTTAACATTCAATGATATTTGGCCCCTTTAACAAAAACTATATATCTTATTATCTACTTTATTAAGCGTTCAAATGTATTTATTTGTATGTATATGCATACGCCACGTTAACACATTCTAATAAATAGCTGCTGTGTACAATGTATTCAATTACTTAAGATATAAACAGCTTTATTTAAAAAAATCTTTATTTTAATTGTGGCAATGCAATCCAATTCCGGGATCCCAGTCTGTTTTGGTACGTATAATTATAGTACAACTCCTGGAATTGGTACTCATAGTAAGGCTAACGGACAAGCTTCTTACTGATTCGCCTATCAAAAAAATATTATATTAACGAAATTTTTCACCGGTATATTTTTATTAATGTACAATATGTGATATGTATAATATGTGATGTCTATAAATATGTGATAACCTCATGAGAAATTTAACTTTAGTAAGTTTGACTACTACAACCATTGTTTTAAATTGTGTGGGTCTAACTGTTCCACACAGGTTTCACGTCGCTATGGTTGACGGCCCGGTAAGCGGACACCCGCCCCTGTACAAACCTGAGTTACCATGAGGCGACCGATGTTTAGGGCGTTAAGCGCCGGCGAATCGACCCACGCACCGCCGCTAAATCCTAATGAGCTCGAGAGCACGTAGCTCTGCGAGTGATTTTTTGATCCAAGGCGCTCCTCAAGCGGGTCACCGAAATTATGAATAAATTACAGTGCGACCGCCCATGCCTTATTGTGAAATCGCGGGCTGGGCCAGCGGCTGAATAAACCGTCGTCTGCGATATGCCATTATATGTTTTGTATTGTTCTTGTTTTGGTATGTCGTGGATACCGGCAGGCTAGTTTTGATAAATAAATAAATAATAAACATTATTTTTTAAGGAGAATACATTCTTATTTGTAACTTGCAATTTTTCAAAACATAGGTCTGTGATATTTTAAATACAAATTAAATGTATTAATTAAAAATATATACATATAAAACCAATATATCGATAAAATATTGTTGTTGCTACCGGGATTTCAATTTGAAAGTACAACATATATGTTCGAAAATTTGTCATCAACTTACTATCTTGGTGTAACATAATCGTTTAAAGCATTTCTCCGGATAAGAAAAGATCCAGGTTCGAATCCCTGTAGAAACAACAATATTTTTTCGATAAATTGATTTTATATGTATATCGTTCCAATTAATACATTTAATTTGTATTAAAAATAAATAAATTGTTTTTAACGCTCGCGGTATGCCGCAAATGTTCATGTTTTTGTAATAATTTAACACTTACTGCTCGATGGGTTAAAACAAAACACGTTCGGCGGTGGTGGGTTATTTTAGACCCACCTCAAGTTTTCGGTTTTTCAACCGTTTTGTGGGAGGTTTTTTTTATAGATATTTAATTTTAAATATGATTTAATAAAATGACATGATATGCCGTAATGTTTGTGCTAAAAAATTTAAAAATATTATGAATAATTTACATATTCTCACTCATTAACAGAAGCCCTGACCTACACAGCCAAAATACAAACATCTACTGAGCATGTGATCTTCTCATCGGAACCCGAGCAGGTAGTGTCATAAAACGTATAACATACAAATACACGGACGCATACCTGGTATCCTTTGTCTACCCGCTCAAAACATTGACAATATATGTTTTGGCGTAAACGCTGAGATTCAATTCAACTGTCTAAGGTCAGTTTTTGAGCGTTTTTTCACATCTTTATCAATAACTAATTTGAATATCGTCCGATAACATGTATTTGTATCTCAAATTATTTGAAAATATGTAATAAAAGATTATCTAGAAGGAAAACAGCATTAAATGAATATTTGTAGCGTAATTCATATTTTTACAAACACCCGGGTCATACCTGACCCACCACCGCAGAGTATGTGTTAATAAATAAATTCAGGCAGTCATATTTATGGGTATCGCAGGCAGGAATTGTATTAAATGATTTCGATGCCTGCGATATACCACAAATTTGTTTTATTTATATTTCCTTGTTTATTTTTCAAATAGATTCTTGCATTTTTAAAGCGACGCCCGGTAAGATATAACACGCCGATCGCCAGGCGGTGGGAACTAGCCGAAGTGGGGATTATGAACCTCGCGCTATTGGTCCGGCCTCGTTAACTAAGCACTGTATAATTTTACGATAATCTATCGCATAGCAGCTTGCTCAGTGACAACTACTCGTCTTCTCAAACGCGGAGCGTAGACCGGCGACCACGTATTTCTATTTTGTTATGAGCCGTACGACATGTACGATACAATAACTTAAGGGCATTAATTCAATTAAAAAATATGATGAAATAAAGCGTAATAGTTACAACAGCGTGTTGAAATTTCAAAAAAACAAATTATCAACAGATATTAGAATTATAAGTTAATTTATTTTGCCACACTTTAATTCCAATAAAGGAGTTAAATATCCGTGATTCAGAGCCTTAGTTCTGAATCTTGGCGGCTTATTCCCGGTGTATACGGGAATTGTACTGAGAAAGCCAGGGGTTAAAAATAAACTAACCTGAGGTTGAACCTGAAAGGTAGCTAGATTTATAGAAAGATATTTGTATTTATTGCCTCAGGTAAAGGGAGAAAGTTCTAAAGAAAAAATCATCTCGCTAATGTTTTGGCGTCTAGCTCCGTGTGCCACCTAAGGATTTAGATTTAAGAATTCTTTTGAATTTATCCAAGCCAAAGGTAATCTCCGAGTTAATATACTTTGTCCGAAATTTATTGCCCTTTTATCAGGAAATATCTCAATAATGAAGCCTTTGCCCTTATTTCCAGCACTGATTTTAAATTGGAAAATTTATGTGTATCGTTTTTTTCTGAAAAGATAAAATAGTTTGAGAGAGAATTGTTTTGATAATATAATAGATATGTGATTAATATTTACATTTGTTAAATTAAATAATGTATAAAATGTTAAATTATAATTAAATTGAAATCAACCTCAATGTACTGATTTAAGCTCCCCACATATATGCCTCTTGCAGAAGTGTGATTAATATAATATATTTGGTATAGCTCTTTATTTGTTGTATTATCTTTCATTCATATTTTACTTTATAATATCATTGTAATAGATAATTATTAGTCATCTATATTTTTATTTATTTATCTGCATTTCAATAATTTATTATAGACTGTATATATGTACTATTATGGGGATAAGCGACATTATAAAACAATGACAAGACTGGGATCGGTGATGTCACAAATTATGTTGTATTAAAAATTATGTGATATGCTCTTTGTGTGGATTGATGTTTAAAGTTGGTGAGAGCGTATGCCAGCTGAATCAGAAGGGTTGTGGTTTTAAATATCGGTGCCCCAATAACCACCCACCATTCACATGTTCATTTGATAACAATCGCGGAAATGTTTTGTTACTTAATCACAGTTTGCAGATTTGTAGAAGATATTGACGTGAAGGCAGTAGCTAGAGGAATGGCGCTCAAAAGCCAGCCCACCTTGGTTACGAGCGCATGCCATTGGCGTATGATTTATTTATTGTCACGTCGGTACCTGGTATGTTTTTGCGGCTACTAGGAGCTCAGTTTTACGCCCAGGTACTGCGAGGAGCATTTAGGGGTCATCGGCGTTGATGATGATTATGGAGGTGATATACCTCCACACTATCTTATAAATACTATAAATAAATAAATACTTTTTTAATACCTGTTTATACGTCGTATTAAAAACTATATTAATAAATCTATTACATTTAAGTCTGTATTTTATTTTTATATTATTATACCAACCATAAAATCAATAATATATATATAATAATTCGAGGATTGTAGAGGACATTTGCAGTTATCGATTTATATATATAATTTATTAATGTTGATGTTTTAAATATGCAATTAATTTATTAAAAAATTATTACATATTTGATTAACAAGATAATATCTTTTTTAAGTGTTCGAAAAATAATTCACATACAAAACTACTAAGTAAACATCTGATAGAAATTGTACTTTACGCAGAATTATTATTTTTTAAATTTAATCACATGTCTGATGTTTGAAAATACAAAACAATTACAAATTATTATTGTTCTAGTAAAATAAATATTGTATTTCATTAACGGTACTATTATTCCCCAAATTCTGTAAAAAATAACAATACAAAAGAAACGTTATGATATAAAAAAAGAGATATAATAACAAACATTATACTTAGCTTTAAATTGGAAGATATATATGATAGATAAATTTGATTTACATTTAAATTTAAGCAGTATTCAACTATGTATGTAGAATTCTACTCCTCCTAAAGTAAGTTGGTTCAAATTTCTAAGTCATTGCATCGTGCTCATACATAGAAGTACATCCCAAGAAAACAGGTACAGAAATGAGTGGCAAATAACATTAATTTGTGAAAGGGGTACAGTTGAAGGTGTATAGTGAAAGGTGTCTTGTTACAGACTTCACTGGATAATAATAGCCTGGGTTCTCATTACCCCGGAAGTCGGGGGACTTTAATTAACTACATCCGGTGGACTCATGGACGTACACTAAATGGTAAACATGTGAGGCCAGAAGGATATGGTACATGGTACTGTATGAACGTGATGACATTTAAACGACATTGTTGATGTTCGAAATCATTATGTGGCGGAACCCCGTTATTCATAAAGCGACACCAGAGACAATAAACTGTATGAATGGATTTGAAATCCAACCATGATCTCCATTCATACAAAAGTTTTATAAGATTTGATTTAAAATATAATTCACTAGCGATCTGTGCACGGCGTTTCTCGGGATTCAGGAAGCTTTGTTTTATGCTAGCCCAAAAATTAAAAATGTTTGTTATGCATGGTGTGGGTGGGATAGATGTACCGAAGGGTGGGACGGGGTTCTAAAGAATGCATGGGGGAAGAGATGTCCTCAGGGATGGGAAGGGATTATGGAGTGGTCATATGGAACGAATGAATTAGAAGAGAATGGTAAGAAAGATATATGACGCAAGTGTTGATTGCACCAGAAGTAGAGGACGTCCGCGGAAGTCTTGGCACGACTAGGTAAACCAGATACTAATCATCGAGCTTATATAAGAAAATGTATGAATGTGGATGAGGCGAGAATTGTGTGTCAGGATAGAATAGTGTGGCGCTCTATCCTATCTGCCTGCCCCCGCGGTAAGACGGCGTGATGATAAGTAAATAAGTAAGTAAGTGGAACAGCTGGCATTTAATAAAAGTATACAATTATGTCAGCGAATAGGTATCGTAGCCAGGGGGTGTGTAGTTTTTTTTTAATCCGATTTATTTAAAATATATTTATTAACCCAACAGTTATTTTTTTACTATATATATTTAATTAAATAATTTCATTTTTTACAGTGTAATATCGGCGTATATCAATAATAATAAAAATAATTATTATTATTTTATATTTATTTGATTCTTAGTACAGTGGGTTATATTATTAACGGATAAACATTCCAGCAAAGTAAGACATATATTTGGGTACCCTGCCTGCTACACTAGTATTTTAGGTATAATGGTTGCAATTTTTCACGTTTGCAATTAAACTGTTGTATATTTTTCGTGATAGAAACAAATGGAATCTTTGTGCAAAAGTTTTGTTTAATTTTGGCATAAGATAGTGATAGTTATCCTATGTCCTTGTTAACTCTCAAAATCATTTATTGAGCTTAGAGCTTAGCTTAGTCTAGAATACTACTAGCTGCACCACCCAAACTGATAATCGGGTAGTTAAGTAGCGAGTGGCACAGTACAACGTATACAATTCTTCTCAAGGATGTATCGAACACTTCTCTGACTTGAACAAAACTTGAAACAACCTTGTTCAGCTAACATTGATTGGTATTCGGACGCATTTGTGGTGAGGATATCTTTGGATATGTCAATATTTATATGGTGGTGAGAATATCTTTTGATATGTCAATAGACCACAATATTTGCTACCTCTGTGTAATGTAAGACTCTGAAATCAATGAAGAGAAGACGAATTTCTGGAGACATGCTATGCATACCTAATGTCTCCATTATACACATCAATGTTTGCCAAGATAAATCATTTGCCATATGCCTAAGACGAATTTTTGGATGCCTTGTTTGGAAAAGAAGATAGCTTGAAGAAGCTCGTTATGGTGGGTTACGTTTAAGGACGAAAATTAAAAGAAAGATTCTCCACCCGTTAGACCGACTAATTGGAAAAACTATCAAAACAATATACACATAAAAAAATGCATTACAGAATTGTCTCTTTAAAAAATGCTTATGTAAAAACAAACATGTACATTTGCTTTCAAAATATACGTTTTCATACATAACTCAAATACACATAAAGTAGTTTTAGGGGGATTTGGAATTAGGCGCCACATTTGCTAAGTGAACATTTTATATTTCTATTCTCCCCTCATTAAGGTGTGGTGTCAAATTGTATTAAAAGTGCATATAGTAGATTTTTGTGCGTTAGAATTTAATACATTGATAAATAATTTGATATGTGTACATTCATACCTATGTTTTAATACTAATATTAAATTATATTCGAAAAATACTTGAACCTTGCATAATATTTAAATAGTTTATCATCTTATCCGTATCTATCGGTAGCGCAATGGTAATTATCCTCGCTTATTCTGCGGAACATCAGGATTTGCTTCTCTGGTGCAGTTAATTTCAATAACAATATTAATTTTTATAACTACTTGCCTTACATATGTATTAACCCGTTACACTTTAACGTATTGTATATATATTATTCAAAATAATATAGGCACTTATTAAAAAAAGTATTTTGTGTAATATATTTCAGACATACTTACATAATATTTAATTATAAAAAGTACTATACTAAGGTTGCACAACTTGTATTTTTCAATGGTTATTGAACACATTTCAAAAATATTAAATGTCTGAACATTTATGGCTATTTCCGCTACCGAGTAAATATGACAAATTTACGACATCTACAGAATGCGTAAAATATTTTTTGGACTTTTTACTGTAAGAATTTTAAATAATTAATTTTTGTTTTTATTACGTCTAAAGTTTTTCTGAGAAATTGATTTTATAAAATAAATTGGTTTTAAATACAAATTATTAATTAGAAAGATATACATATACAATTGATTATTTATGTATATATTTCTAATTAATACATTTAATTTGTATTTAAAATACCACAGACCTATGTTTCGAATAATTACAACTTCACAATAAGAATGTGTTCTTAATAAATTGGTTTTATTTATTTATTGAATATATTCATATTATTATTGTAAATGTACTGTAATAAATTATATTTCTGTTAATTTACGTCATACATGCATTCAAGTTTCCACGGCCGTTTAATATCCTCTGTGTAGAGTGTTCTGGGATATTCTGCCGTGTATATTTTTCTTTTTTTTAGCACAACATAATACATTTAAAATAAAGGACAAGTTGTATATTGTTAAGGTAAAATCAAAAGTTATAAAATTAGTAACTAATAGTATACAAAAATGTGTAGGTAGCTAGATTAACATAAATGACTAATCAGTTTCATTTTATCTACCCACATCAAGCAACCACTTTGTAATTTTTGGTTTAAAGTCATTAATTACTTTAGACCAAAAATGAAAAAGATCGTTGACCAAATTTGGTGTCTATTTTTGGCACTAAAAAGTATCGTAAAGTTTTGCTCCATATCCAACTCTCGATCAAAGAGCACTATCTGCTATAATACAGTAAAATACTAGTATAGCAGGGTACCGAAATATAATATCTTACTTTCCTGAAATGTTTATCCGAGTATAACAATATAACACACTGTACTATGAATAAAAAAATAAATAATTATTATATAAATCAACAGTTGTTGTTGTAAATAAATAAATCAAAGAAGAAGAAAGAGGTAAATTAATCTAATATTATTTAATGGGTACACTTTTAACAACTCCCTGTATACGCTACAGTAAAGTTTTTAACTGCCGTCAATTCTACGACGCTCCTAGCGATTCGGTGTTCAGGGCAATTGAAAAATTGGAAAAATCAATTTTGAATTCGCTAGTTGCGCCGCCGATGCGGTACTCAGCGGTCCTTGTTACTATTAGTCTCCAGCATGCGGAAATCAACAGATAACGAAAAAAACATGTAGAACTCGTGAAGTGTTTTCGAGTTTGGCACCGGGTTGCAAGAGTTTGTACGTTGATTTGTCAAGATTTTTTTCCTATTGCTGATGTATTTGAACGGTGAAATTTTAATGTTTTTCTCGTTGAAATGGTAATATAACGGATATATATATATATATTTTTAATTTATTCTTAATATATTGCATACATTTTTAAATGTAATGTAATATGTCTAATATAAATAGCATCAAAATTGAACTTTTTACTAAAACTTATCTTGCACATATTGGCGTAGTTTTATTTTGAATCTATGTAGTTTCTCCAACTTTATAATATAATATCATCTGGCATTTCATTAAAGATCGTCATCATTGTAGATCATCGATTTCTAAGATTTAGCTTTCTTCTTGAATGTCAGTCTCAGTCTATCTTTTTCTCTTGTCTAATGTTCGTGCTCATGTTGACTTGAATGGATTTTTCTTATAAATTATGCCGATATTTTTTTAGATACTGTTGACGCAAGTCGAGACTTCCTGTGCACTCCGTCTTCCCAAAAAAGCTTTATACCTGTTCATTTCTGGACCGCTACTAAATAGTACTTTCGTCGACGTGGAACCAGATTGCATTTCGACGCGGAGCTGTCAATGGGCCTTTTTTTGTGGATTGAAATTGTCGCAATGCGTAAAAATCCGAACCACGAAAAGAAGCGGTTTTCTCCAGCATCCATGAAATGTAGTGATATCTTTGTTCTTCACTACAAAATTGCGAGTCAAGTGGAGGTGAAAATTGTCATGCAACCCAGGACTTAGATCAACGTAGGCCAGATCTTCTGACATTATTTCTTTCTTAATCCAATTCGGGTTGCGTCAACTAAAACATAACTTTAATCGATACAATCCACGGGATCTTATCCCATCAGATACCATAATATTGAAATATATTTTCTGCTTAAAGGTCATCATGGTAATATCTTTCAGCATTGCATTGAACCGAGTTGCAGCACTGATAATTGTTGCATTTTTTCTTTATTAGCCAAAAATAAAATGCTGCTGCAATAATATGAATGAGGAATAATAACATGTTAAATGAAATCACATTTTATTGTGTTCGTGCAATTTTCGCAACATAACTCTTTAACAATTAAATTTATGTAGATGATTCGCACTATTAAAAAAGTATACGATTTCTTCTCGATACGATATCTTTCAGTATTTTGTTTACCTGATCATGATAACTTTTCCGCAGATGCCATGAACACTAATGTCATGAATATTTCTTAGCATTATTACATTATTCAATCGTTTCAAATTATGAGACCCCCCCCCCCCCTGCAATAACATTGTAAATCGGTTTTTACAAATTTTGATTGATAGACAGAGCGTCGGCCATCTTGTATGATATACAGTGTTGTTGCAGGTAAGATCGTAGGACCTAATAACTATCAGTTTTACATTATTTCATATTTTATTACTTTTTTACTCTGTCATAAAATGCATTTGCCGCGTATACGCCTGAGTGATCTCATTTCGGAACGTAGTAAAAAAGTGACGATAACCAACACGAAATCCGGCATGATACTCTACATGATAATCAAAATGATAGTCAACTTGATAGCCAACATGACAGCCAAAAATATGATATCCAACATGATAACCAACATGATAGCCAACATGACATCCAACAACATGATATCCAACATGATAGCCAACATGACACCTAACACGATAGCCAATATGATAGCCAACATGATAGCCAACATAGTAGACAACATGGCTAAAGAATCAAAGATATGGTTTGGACAGTCTAGTGTACAACTTTTCCGAGCCACAGTAAACAAAGCGTTAATATCCAACCGGAGTACAATAAAAAGAAGAAGATAGTGTCATTCTGCAAGATTGTAGATTTGAACCTCGGTAATCTCAATACGATATTAACTCAAAACTGCTATTTTTAACTTGTCGTATCGGACATACGATATATGTATATTATAACCGAGACAATTTAGCGTATAATCAAGATAATTTAGTGTACTTAACATAAAAGTAAATTAAATGGCTGAACTGATCCATAAACATTAAGCCGATGAATATAATATCTTTCGATAGGTCACGGGTCTTCTGACTTGAGTATTACAGTTTCTTGTTCGTTCGGGTCGCAACCGCAAATATCTTATTTGCCCTTGAGGAAGAAAATACATTCATGGCTACCATGTTATGACCTCTGGAAATGGTGTTTGCTGGCGCTTCAAAGTGAAATATTTACTTACCCCTAAATAAAATGTGTCGTAAAGTTCTTTCAGTTTCGCCACTAACCTACCGCAGATGGAATACTTTTGAAAAAATATAAAGATACCTATAAGAAGAGAGATCTTTCTATCCTAGACCGTAAATATTGACATTCCATTATTTCCACGACAATGCATCTGATCACGAAATACGATTATTTTAATTATTTTATTAGTTTTAAAAATTCGGTTTTTTCAGATTTTATTTTATTTTAAATTAAAATGCTACCAATATCAAAACTAAAAAGTATAATAATAAATGTCTTAATTCATAAATAATTTGGATGTATGATAAAAAAATATGTCGTAAAATGATCAGTTAAAAATTTAAAAAATCTTCTGTAAAGTAAGGAATTCTATTATTATCAAAGGTAGAATCATTATGTCAGTAGGGATTAAAAAAAATAAGATAGTGTACCCTATTTTCAACGTACTCGACTTTATATTATTTTTATCATGGGATTAAATATTTGTACGACCGAAATATATTTACGTAGGTATTTACCTCAGTAGCGACTTCGGTAGTAATATTTTGAAAAAAATTCCAGTAAACGTATTATTTAATACACATCTAAGAGTCAGCAAAGGCAAATTACTCCCGTATCAAAATTATAAGAACCCTCTTAAAACACAGGAATCGCCAGGCACGAGAGATTCCCTTACATTTGCCCCGGGGCTGGGAAAAACCTCATTATGGAAATGTGGGTAAAAATGGATGTAACGGAAAACACGTGAACACTGGAGGATAAAAATACAAAGTGCCTCGCTGTTGCCTGGCCTGAAATTAGTAATTCCCTCAGTTTCCGGTGTCGGCTCCCCGTGCGCCGTGAAAAGCTTACAGACGCATGTATGTAGGGGATAAAAAAGACACCGCGTAAAAGGACAATTTGTTTTGAAGAAAAGATTAAAGTTAACGTTTATTTTAAGATGCCAACAAAATTTTTCTTTACGTTTATTTTAGAAAATAAATTGTTTTTTATTGCCCTTAATTTTATATCTATCCCTAAAACATACTAAATTCATATCGGTTTTAAATCTACATACATGGCCGTGACTGACGCAAGCCGCCGATCACAATGGTCGGTAGGAAATAGGTAATCGGAAATGAGGGGTGAGGGATAAGATAATCCTTTAAAAGCGGACCAGGATAGACTCATGGAATCAAAAGGACAGTTCGACCCACCTGATTGATGACGCCGTCTCTATGAATTCACCCAATGTACGAAACTGCCACGACATGAAACCTCTGAATCTGAAAACTGTTAAATTTCAACGTCCACAACACATCAAAATCATAGCAGTATACGAACTAGTGATCCAACAAATAATCACATGAGAACACTCATCCTCTCCAAATCTCGACGAATTTTACGAATTCAAATCAAACCACTCGAACCAAAGGAACAATGTGTGCTAGATTGGAATTGGACTTGGTGAAGGATCAAAACTAAAGTTGATGACAATAAAATTACATTTTGCAATAACATTTGTTTCAAGTTATCGAAGTATATATGTTCACCTATTAAAAAAAAATACGAACACGGAACACATGGCGTTACATTTTTATCAAAACTACGACATTGAAAGTTTATATAAAATGATTTTATTGAAATCATCATATCCCTTTATTCAAATAAGGTTGGGGGCCCAAAATTTCGATAAGGTCCTTCCATCTTCTCCCGTCTTGCGCTGTTTCAGTAATGTTTGACCAATCATGACATATTATTGACCCGCCTGTTGGTATAGCGATTATAACACTCGCCTAGTGATCTTGCAGTCGGTGATTTGGGTCTTATTCCAAGAGACCAGCGAGTTAATTCAATTTTTATAGCACAATTATATAGTTTAGTTTGAAAATATTAAGAATATTGATGTAACACGTATTGCATGTACGCATCTCTTATAAAAACTAAAAAATAAATAATTGAAATGTAAAATAAAATAAAAGTCTTTAATATCTTTCTGTTTCATACTACCTTCATCATGATCAATTAATTTGGTATTCTGACTGATTTTAATCTTCACAGTAACATTTTTCCTCTTAATTGAACATAATTTACAATTTTTACTAATTATTGTGAGCTTTTGGAAATTGTTACAATACATTATTCTGTTTAAAAAAACAAATATACAATTAGTAAATTTTCTTCTTAAGGGATATTCCTTTTTTCTTGATGTAACTCTCACAATCGATTTATATTCTGCCCCAGGTTGTTTTTTACATTTAATAAATTCTAATTAACAAATACAGCACTGAAAAAGAAAATCATATTAACTACCCGCCTGTTAAATATTTACACTTCTAAATATAACCCTAGGTATATTTATAAGTGAATCTGTCACTCAAATGTAAGAAAATCTTTGTGATATTTCAAAATATTTCTCAAGCTGTTCTCAATCTCATTCCGCGCCTCCATTCCATTATATCAGCTTATTTTAACTTAACATTACAATATCTACCCATGTTTAATTGAATTAATTCTTATAATTAAAATAAAAAGGAATCAATCTACAATTAATAAACCGATATAATCGCCGAAGATGCTTAACATGAATGCTATCTTGCTTTCTGATTCACTTTTTGCATTCGCCAAATAACATGAAATGCGTAAATACCATGACAATGCGTTTTCCATAATAACTTTAAGCATTCATAAAAAACTTTGTTCATTAATATAAAAATTACTTTTTGATTCTTTTTTCATAACGCAATCGAATGATAACAACTGTTTGTGTAAAATTATTCATTACAAATTTGAAAATCGGTTTTGTATTGTTAACTATGTTTTTTTTTATAGACCGATAATATTTTCAAATTCAACATGTTCATTTTTATATAGATTATTAAACTTTTTTCTTTTAATCACTCACTTAATTAATTACAATTTTTTTAAATAAATTAAAATATAGGGAGTCCAGCGGAAAAATTTCAAGATTAAATTGTAATTGCTTGTAAACCTTCAGGGTGAGGTAATTGGGAGGGGTATTGTTAGACGCGCGTGATTTGCTGATTCGAGCGGTTAAGCAATATTTAAAGTGCGGTTATTCATTGGTTCGTGCACATCGCGCTTTTTCGACGAGTAAGTAATTATCCGAGCACGCAACTTATCTGGTATTGTGTTCAAAAGTTCAGACAGGATGGGACAATGGTTAATCAAACTTCTCCGGGACCATCAACGTCAGAAGCGATGCCAAAACATGTGGCTCAAGTTCAACGTCAAATTATGCACAATCTGCGTAAATCGATAAGGAAGATTACAGCCTGTACTGAAATAAAAAAATCAACAGTGCACGTTATTTTGATAAAGAAACTACAGTTTCACCCATACAAACTGCAAATCGTACAGTTTCTTAACGAAAATGACTATTTTTTACTTGAAACCTTAGCGAGGTCGATGCTGGAACGTTTTGGAACAGCATGAAAGCATAGAATCATATTATTTACTGACGAGGCACATTTTCATATTGATAGCTATCTTACTAAACAGAACATGAGATATTTATGCCCTGACAATCCAAGAGAACGCCATCAAAAACGTTTGCATTGTCCAAAAACGACAATGTGTTATGCAATTTCTGCCCAAGAGGTATATGGCCCTTTTTTTACTAGCGAGAGATAGTCACTGCTGACGTGTATTGCCGAATGATCGATAAGTTTTTGGTACCGTAACTGCAGCTGTTTCCTAGGTTTTATAACAACACAATTTCAGCAAGACGGGGCCACTCCACACACAGATACAGTTTCAATGGAGAAGCGGAGGGGAATTTTTCCCAATAAATTAGTCAGCAAGTACGGAGACATACCCTAGGTACCTCGGTCACCGGACCTTACACCGTGCGACTTTTTTTTGTGGGAATACCTTAAGTCGAGAGTTTGCAGCAACATTCCTCGAATAAAAAAATATCCGCCGTGAAGTTGCTGCCATTGAACCGACGATTTGCCCTCGCGTGTTTGCAAATTTAAGAGTCCGATTGCAAGAGTGCCTTGAGAGAAATGGACGGCAATTAGACAATATTGTTTATAAAACGTGAAATCCGCATCGTTAAACTCCATTTTGAATAAATAAAATATGAGAATAACATTCCAGTTTTTTTTTTATTTATTTAATATTATACTTAAAATTTTTCCGCTGGACACTCTTAACTATATTAATAATCAATGTGTATGCAGCTCACAGATAAAACATAATAATAATTATTATTATTGGCATAGATAAACATTTACCATAAAACATTAAACCGGCATTTTAAATTAATAATAATATAGAAAAATTACTCATAAATTCCGAAGACAAAAATAATAAATTTAATAATTCCGGTGTTTATAAATATATCTGTACAGATTTTACTACCGATATTGGTAAAACAGGTTAAAAAACGTGTTCGAATGAACATTTCCAATGCTCTATTAGCTCTAATAGAGCCAAGAATTCTGATTTATTAATCAGAATTTTTGGCGCCGATTAATTACTGTAGATGAAACATGGATACATCGTTATATTTACACACCACATTTGCAGAAAAAAAAATTGTTTCACCTAGACAGTGCGCCGTCTCATACCTCAGCGGTTGCCTCGGCGTAAATCTACGAATTATGGTTTGAACTGCTTGACCACTCTCTCGCCAGATCTAGCCCCAAGCGACTTTTTTTTTGTTCCCTAAGCTAAAAGTAGCGCTCGTAGGACAGAGATTTTCATCAAATGAGGAGGTCATCACCTTTGTAAATAACTATTTTCCAGAAAACGACTCCAAGCACTATTTGGACGGGTTAGGGGCATGGGTGAATCACTGGGAGAAGTGTATAGACTTACAAGGAGACTGTAGAAAAATAAAAATAAGTTTTAAGAAAAAATGTCTTGTTTCTTTGTTAGGTTGAAAACTTTTCATACAGCCCTCGTATAACAGTGTAACTATGTATCAGTTTCATGCGTAACTTCATACATTGCTATATATATACTAGAAATAACCTATGTTGTTTAAACCAATTTCCTACAGCATGTATGCATAAGCAAGCTAAGGGAATATTATAGTGAAACGTGGACCCTATAAATAGACTAATCAAGCAAACTCATCAATCTTAGTCATAGCTTAACTAAACAATAAGACCAGAATTACTCTCAAAATCAAATTTTCATATGACGGTTTATAGAATAATGAAACAATTAACTTTGACACATATAAAATAATATTTATTTTTCTTCTTCCATGGCAATACAACCCAGGGTGAGATTTGACCTCCTCCACGTGTGTTCTCCACCGACTCTTATCCTGGCCATTCTTGTTCAGTTCTCAGACCCTCCCATCCTCCTTCAGTTACACAAAGTAATATATAAACAACAATAATTACAACGATATTAATCATGCATGGTGAAAGAATAAGATATCCTCTCTCTGACTTTTTAAATCTATCAATCCTCTTTCAGATGTTTCACATCCTTACATACATAACTTTTTATTTCGTTAAATATTCAATTAAATGTTTCCTGACTTAATAAAATAAATTAGGTCACATATTTAATGAAACCCTTTTAAAAATATATTTCCATCCATTTTTGTCAACAGCATTTGTTACACTCGATTACAAATCTGGGAGCTATTTAAAAAATTCCCCTACTTTGAAAGTTTCTATATTTGCCAATATCTTTGAATTCACAATTCGTAAATATTTTCCTTCTATATTTAAAACACCCATAACTCCAAATCAATATGATTTTTTTTTCGGTACTACGTAATCTTTGAGTTTTATCGAGCCTAATCAAATTTATGAATTTTCTTCATTCCACTCTAGATGATAAGAATCAAAATGATGTGATTTATAACGATTTCCGAAAAGTCTTCAATACAGTAAACCATAAAATACAATTGGATAAATTACTATTTAATGGTATTCAGGGTAATCTTCTTAATTGGTCTTCTTTATATCTACAAAAAAGATCTCAAATAATAGTTGCGTAAGGGATTGAAACCACAAATATTACTACGATTCATTGTTAGGTAAGTTCTTCTTTCTGCCTCGGCTTCATGTTCAGGGGGGAGGCATCTAGCCTAACTGGTTCTTTTTTTTTTAAATATTGACAAGTCAAATGGTTAAAAAATTAAAGAATATTTTTATATAAGAAAATTTATAATCTATATTTTAAGATACTTGCATGTGATAATAGTCTAAAAAGAGTAATTTACTTTAATTATTACTTATAAATAAGGCTATTCAACAATAATTACAATAAAATTAACATTAAATATTTGTGTTCATCATTCCAGCATTAATTTCTCTGCCAAATTCTCTATGTTGACGCTTGTCTGATGTAGATTATTCAGGTCTCTTACGTATGGGATTAGCTCTTAGGATAGTCCTGGATCCTGGACGTGAAGTGTGGTCAGCTCCTTGTGGTGCCAGCGTAGGGTGAGGGAGTTCAGGCTTGTAGTTGATTGACTGGACAATTATATTTATCAACTTTTTAAAGATCCAGCGGGACCCCTTTTGATATATTCACATTTACGATTAAACACAGAGTACATCACAGTCTAAGGTTAAACTCGAGGTGCACAATTTAAATTTTCCCCGGAATTACAATCTATGAAGCGCTTACTTAATACTTTTAGGGACGACATTGATTCTATTTTCAAATTGAAAATAAAAACTTGTCTTAATGGAGCCAGTTCTTCCGGCGGAGAACTTGAGAAGACTGCTCGCTTATGGTGATGCATCCCTTAAAGTGCATTTTTCGGACGTGACTTTAGTCACGTTCGCCGCATTTCTTTATTGATGTACTCCCGCTGCGTCGGTTCACCTGAGTCCGTCCCTTATTTTGACTAAGTGCTTTTGTATCCTTGAACAAAATATTGTTTTGGGTAATTTCGCATTCTAACATCATCCAAGAAGAATAACTAGGATCGGACTGTTTCTCATTATTATTTTCATCAGCTAACAACTTGCTGCATTTCCATTCATAATAGATGACCTCTCACTTTTTCGCGTTATCAACTGTCAACTTATTCTAAACATGACTTTCTGGATGTGACTTCCATAGTGTCATTATGGCTATACAGTGCATGAACGTGTTTTCTCTTTTATGTATTCAATAACAGTATGTTAATTTATATCAAAATTGAAATGAAGTAAACATTGTCTTAGCCGCCCACAGGGCATGGCAGCAAGCAACTGGCGAGTACCGATGAAAAGTTGACCGCGAAGTTGTCACCAATTGTTGCGTAGCGGCCACAATAACCGCCGGCAAGGCCTAGCAGTAAGCAATCCTCTAGCATGCTACAGCTAGTAAAAATAATTACAATTAACACGCAAAAGTCTAATAAATGTGATATTATAGGTTGGAGTATATTAGTATTACCTCTTCGCTGCTTACTCCGTTCTTTCATCTTTCTTCTGAAATTACTATCTCTATCTGTCTGTATTTTGTAAAGTTTGTTATAAAATAACAAAAATATATTAATAATATCACCGCAATTGTGCGTTATTGTTCATAATAATTTTAATTATTCCGATTCTAAATAATATCACTTGTCGTTTTTGAACATACGTTTTTCGTTAATTTGTTCTCAAGTACCTTTTTATAACAGTTCCAAATAACAGATCAGAAACGTTTTTAAAAAATATATGAAACAGTACATGGCACAGGTTCATCGTCGAATCTCCACTGTACACGTGCAAAAGATTATTTTTGCTTTACTTAATTTCTACATTTTTTAAAACTAATAATATATGTGTGCGTTAATGCTGACAGTTACGTAAATATTTTTCAGATAATTATATTACGATGTGGTATTTTGTCTTTTGTCGTATGCATAGTAGACAGGTACCCCTAATTTATGCCAGTGTGGTATTTAACATTATTCATATCATAGCTTACTGTGCGATTAATTATCGCCATATTCATACAAACAAAAAAGTATATCGTCTCTCGTAAAATCGTAATCAAATAGAGCACGTTATTTTTAAACTGGCTAGTGAGTAGAATATACGATGTATGCAAGGAAAGTGACCTTATTATGAATGTCAACAAGTCAAAAGTGATGGTATTCGAGAAAGAGTAAAACAAGACACTGTGCAAAATACTTGTAGGTAATGAATGTATGCAACAAGTAGATGAGTTTGTGTGTTTGTGAAGTATGTTCAATAGAAACGGAAAAACAGAGAAAGATATCGAAAGAAGGGCGACTTTAGGGAATAAAGTGAACAGCGCTTTGAATGAAATTATAAGAGGAACAAAAGTAGACTGAATGCAGTGGAAATGAGATCACTTAGGCGTATCCTACTTATATCCACTTATGACAGAGTAAAGAATGAATAAATAATAAATTAATGTAAAGCTGATCTTAGTATAGTGAGTAAGATTAAGAAGTGATCACTTAGGTAGGTTAATCATATGGAACAGATTAATGAGGAGAGAATGGTAAGAAAGATATATGTAAGCGTTGATGGCACCAGAAATAGAGGACGTCCGCGGAAGACTTGGCACGACCAGGAAAATCAGATACTGGAGGATGGTCTTGTTAGAAGCCTCAATAATCATCCAGTGAATGTAGATGAGGCGGTGAAAATTGTGTGTCAGGACAGAAGAGTGTGATGCTCTATCATCTCTGCTTACCCCCATATCTGACGGTAATTAAATAAGTAAGTACATAACACAAAATGTCCTTCTATTCAACAAACAGCAGCGAAATCAGTCGACAAAATGCTGTCAGCTAGATGTAATCGAATTTCGCCAATTACTGTTCAAAAAAGCTCAACATACACGTACTAGTCTGCAATATTAGCAAGGTTGATAATCCAGTGCTCCTGTATCAAATACATTGTTCAAAAAGCTAGCAACTTCTGCCAAAGTTAATTTTGTGAATGAAACAAGGTTACTGAAAATTCATCGTTGCGTCGAACATAATTCTGTTAAATCTGTGAACGCCATGCTGAATTGTTTTTTTATTTTACAAGTATTGTACGGGACAAAATTGCATCAACAATAATTTAATGCTAATTTGTTAAATCTTTATTTCCTTCTGAAACATTTGTCGGGCAAACGTAATATTATTTAATTTCGCTTTTGACAGTGCCAAAATACTATTGTATGCAGTGGCGTATGGTAGGTATAGATTTAGATTATGCTGTTACCAATTAAATTAAACAATCGTATATAATATATGTAATACAATATATGTACTTCCGTTTAACCAACGTCTATAGACAAAATAAATCCGTCGTTTATACGACCATACCATGTATTTATTTATAATTTTAGAATTCTATTTATAGTATATTTAAAGCTTAAGTTTTAACGTGAAATAATACCTTCTTACCCTTATACAAAATGTTTATTTGTAAATGTACATTTTCTATGACTGAACATGATTCATATATTGTTAGAAAATTCTTCATGTAATAACTAAAATAAATAATTATTTTTATTAAAGGTTAACGTAGGAAATAGTTCTGCCAATTACTTTTTGTTTTTCCCAAATCTAAAACCAATCCATGCACCAAATTTAAAGAAAAATCTTGAAATCAACAGGTTAAAAACAGTAAGATAGTAAAATTCGCGAATTAGTGAAATAGGAATAGATACTTCAATGATTCGCACGCAGTTGTAAGCCTTTCTTCGTATGTTATTCTGTTAAAAACAACATAGGTAACGACTCCATACAAAACGGATCAACCGAAAGGAATTTTCAATACAGTAAATAGTCAATTATATGACTTGAGTAATTCACTAACTTAAAGACAGAACAGAGTAATGTGAATAGCTCGATGTGGCGAAGTCTATCATAAATTCATATAAAATACTATAATTCACTAACTAAATTTATTTCTCCACCCTCAGGAAGCAATACTAGTGGTTCATGATGTAGTTCTGGTGCCAACACCAATATATAAAAGTAGAGCCTGGAATTGTCAAAAAAATAACAAAATAGTCACACTCACTATTAGTGATTAAATATCTGGGAATATCGTGATACGTGATCCATTTTTTAAATTTATTTATATTTGGTTGTGAACCATAATGCGGCGTATGTGGATATGAAATGAAAATATTCATGAAAGAATGACGTTGAAATTCGTGATAAACGCCATTTAGTAGATACTGTCAAAAATTTTTACTCATTTGACCCCGAAATGCTGATAATTTGACCCGAAATTGTAAATTAGATATATATGCTAGAAAATGTTTTTTACGCAAATGAGGTTTGAATAATATAAAAGTAAATACGCTAAATTTATTTATTTATTTCATGTATTGTGATATCGTGCGGCGAATGCGTATTAGTAATGAAACTGTAATCAAAGTCACAGTTTTTAATCACAGATATTATCGAATATCAATCACAATCACACCAGTGAGTCAAGAGTAGCATTTTTTCTCATCACTAGACTGAATACAGTGAAAATGCATTTATTCAGGCGCAAATCTGAAAAATCCATGCATATATATATAAAATCAATGTATATAGAATGAAGAGTGAACAAACTAGGCTAAGACCTATGTGAATTTGCGTTCTGCAGAGTTTGCGACGTGCTGGCCGTACGACAAATGAGCGTTCAATGAGTGGCCTCAGTGAACGGACAGTGTTCAATTGTGGCAGTCGTATTTTAAGCAGTCATTATGACTTCATACGATATTATTGAAATACATTTAAAAAAAAACACATTTATAAAATTTGACTTAAGGAAAGATCCGAGTGACATTGTTAAGTAAAAATAAAATTTTAAGATTAAACAAAAATAAGTTCCATGAATTTATAAGAATTTCAGTATCGTCCTTGATTATATATTAAAAAAACATTAATTTCACTTAGTGTTTGTTCGAAGGAAATCTTGAATGTCAACACAAAACGCTATTCAAACACAAACTGGTTTGAACTTGCACGCGCACGAAATGCTGCACGCAAACAGACATGTTTTCGCCACCGCTCTGATTAGCCGCCACTCAGGATACTCGAATTTTGCACTTTGCACGCTTCACGTCCCGCCACACAGAACCCTCGACTCAATCGTGCACTAAGGCTACATACTTAAGAGCGAATATCATGAATGTGGTTTGGTCATGTAGAACGTACGAACGAGAAAAGGATGGTGGCAAATGCTGAAGGCAACAGAAATAAAGAGCATTCATGAAAGGCCTGGTATAATTATGTATACCAAATATTGGAAAACAAGATTGGTGAAAGGTTTGACAACTGAAGATCGTGCATGAGAAGTATATGGAAGTAGACGAGGCAAGAATAGTGTGCCATAGCAGAGGATTGTGGAGTCCTATCGCCTAGTCCACGAAATGGCGTAATGGTTAGTTAGTTAAGAGTATTTTTGTTTGTAAAATTTATTCACATCAAAATAAAAATAATATTGCAGTAACTATGTCATAATTAATATTGTTTCACGATCTGTTCCATTAACATTAATTACTTAATGTTAATGTAACAGATTGATGTTCTCGACACAGAATTTATTTAGTGAGACGGGCACAGTCCAAACAGTTTTTTAAATAGTATTATATAGTTACTAATAAAATAACTAAAGCTTTATAATTAATATTGTCTCACGAGCAGAAATAAATTGTTTAGATTTTTTCGTTTTATAAACCATATAACGACCACTGTTTGAGTGTTAATTTAACATTAATATAACATAGTTATAAAGATTTTAGTGTGTTAAAAGTTATTTAACTAATTCATTAAATTAAACTTTTTTTAAATAATTTATATAATACATTTATATAATATAATCGTAACTTTATAAAATAAATATGTTTTTATTAAAAAATAATTTGTTTAATGTTGGTTGAAATGATTTAGTCAAACGTGGCTTTGTTTATCAATCAACAAATCATCCCATTCTTAACATTTAATCGGATAACGTTGTACATTAATTAATGTAAAATAAATTACACGACGCATTGTTGTATTTCGCGAAATAAGTGAACAATTACATGCATTGTTCGTGAGCTAAAGATCCTTTTGTTTCTTCACTTCAGCCCATTGATTAATTATTGTCTTCTGAGACAATTCACAAATCTGTTTTGTCTGTCTACCATTCACCATGTCACAAATAGATGCGTGTTTATTTGTAAAACGGACAATTTATCTCGACAACAATCGTGGAACAGCAGCTGTTGCAAAGATGTATTATCTCGATTCAATTTAGAATGAATATAAAACGAACGTACTAAATAAATACGTATTTTAATTTGATTGCATCAAAATTTTTATTTTTAGGTTTAAAAAAAAAGTATCAATTGAATGTGTATCATTTATACAGAAACATTTTTATATTAATACGTATGATTAAGTAAACAATAAAAAAATACTAATATCAGGGGTTTACAGTTAGATAAATTAGAAATAAGAAAAAGTGTTAATTGCAAATTAAACATTATAAATAACCAAATCGTTTTCGAAAATAATCTGTCCGTATTCGTCTAACACACTTTTAGCGCGTGTTAATATCGATAGATAAAAATATATTTTAATTTTAGTATACATTGTTTCCTGAAGAAGATACCATATGTGTCAAAACATGTTGATTTATCAATAAATAGTGGTTTAAACAAAGTGTTTTGTATTTTTTGTTAATGTTGTATTAAAGTAATTTTTCTAATATTGAAGTACTTATATTTATAGTTTTGTTTTTATCTATGCATGCATTTTTAATTTTAGTATACATTGTATCCTGAAAAGGGGACCATTGGTCTTAAAATACGTTGAATTATCAATAAACAATGGTATAAACAAAGTGTTTTCTTATTATTTATATAATACGTTGCCACAAAGTAACTTTGCAATTATTAAAGAAGAAATTTTAAAAAAAATCAAACAATAAACATAGTTATTCAAGTATTCATGTGGATTGAATTTATGAGAAGAGTATGCGACTATTTATTTATGACATCATCCCCTAAATATCTGGCATTACTGTGTGAACCAGATACTGGAATATAAAACTTACACAATCGAAAAAATTGTGAGATCTGTGAAAATCTATCTAATCTATAAAATCTCTATTCTTTATACTCCTACGGAATAGTGTTCTAGTAACTAAGTTGGTAAGTTATACATAATAACTCGTGAAATTTAGACATTAAATTAATGGTTCACTAAACAATGTCATGTGCAATTACACCAAATATAGTAAAATTTACTCATCGCGTCTCAACTCTGTTCAGCAATTTCAGTCGTAGAATAAGCACCGAGCTGGAAAGTGCTACAGAAACATGAAAACTCCGAAGGAAACTCAAATTTGTCTACCAAACCAGGCAACTAAGGTTTTCCGTCTACAATCACATCGTCTAGAATCAGGGCCGTTGCAAAATGGTCCATCGATTTATTATACACTAGCTCATATTTTAGCTCGTCAGGTGGCGTGTGTTATGGTCTTCTTATTATACATACATTTTTTTGTTTTTTTATTCTTCACTTTACTATTTCTCATCTACTTTATCTTTTTATATACGAACGTAATATTTTTTAATTCATTTTTTATAAGGACATGATTTCAGTCAAATAACTTTTAACACTCGAAATAAATTATTAACAAAAAGGTTCTTAATTTTGTAGAAATATAACTGGGTATCTACTATTTTGACTGCATTAAGTACATTTTACAATAATATAATAACATATACCTACACACTACACTTATCCATTTTTAATATTTGCAAATTGTACTTTGTGGTTTATTATAATCATTTTTTATAGATTATTTAACTATTTTTATTAAAACCACTTAACGAATAATTTAAGACATCAACTGGTTTAGCAAAACATCATTTTCTTCTTCAGGATATCATATTAAGTAACGAAAAAACATCTATCTCAATATTCTAATGTGTTTATAATATTTTAAATAATAATCATTAAAATAAATAAATCTAGTAGGTACTTAACATAAATTATGATGACGAAAGGTGTGGAAATTGACTTATTTTTAGAACAAATTTTACTTTAATTATTTTAATTATTTTTTATAATTTAAAAAAATATTTTTGTTTATTTTTTAAATATTATAATAATGTAAAATATATGTTTTTTTGTTTAGTTAATAAGACATCCTGAAGAAGGAAATTATATTTTCCGAAACCGATTGACGTTTTAAATTACCTACTCATACCTATCAAAAAATATTTAATTGCTACCGGGATATGAAATATGTGAATAATAAAATATGAAAAAAAAAAAATCACTCTGAGCGCGTCAACACGCGTTTCTCTCGATTGTAATCAAATTGTACTATCTAACGCGGTGTTATCATGGAAGGTGCATGGAAGGCGTAAGGATAAGCGTTCTGGCATAACAACCGCTAAAATCTCACAATATTTGAAAAAAATATTTGCGGTGGCTCAGGTCTCCTCCCTGGTCAAGTGTCCCGGACTCCTATTATTTACGTTATTTTACTGATTAATTTATGCAAATTAAATACCACAGAACGATGTTTTGAAAATGCAAATTCACAACAAAAATATGTTTTTTCTTAGTTAAGTAAGATTCATTTATATTTTAATTTCAAACATCTCATTGACCATATTCCGATAAATTGAGATATGTTTTTCTCCCAGAACTTGTTCTTTTGTGGGTTCTCTATTATCTGGACTCTTGCCTAGTTCGGATTTCTTGATAATGTTACTTCAATGATAATAGAACTGTCGTATAATTTTTCGTGTTGAGTTTTCCGGAATATTATGTGGCATATGGGTCATGTGCCTTCAGATCCCATCGCAGGGTTTACACCAGGGCTGATGTCGCTTATGCATTAGAGAGATGGATCCAAAATTTTAGCATCAGCTAAGTCGAAGGCGGTAGAATAGTTCAAGAAAATCATCATAGAAGATTTTGAATGACTGAGATGATTTGTTGATTTTCCATATTTTGAACCTCCGCTATTGATTTCAGAAACAAAATATTACCTAACACTTTTTAAATGTAAAAATTGAGCAATATTTTGTTTATAAAGTTAATTGTTAGAAATATTCTTGTTATTATAAGTTCAGAACCAAAACGTTACATATTCATTAAATTCGCAATTAAAAATAAATCAACTCATATATCAGATGTAATATAGTTTTAAATACTAATTAAATGTGTTAATTAGAAAAATATATATATAAAATCAGAAGTCATCAGTCGTCAAAAGTACTATCGCTGTAGCATAGTTGGATTATGCACCTTCCCCGATTTGGAAAGAGATCCAGGTTAGAATCCTGGTATATTATAATATTCTTCGATAAAATTGATTGATGTGTGTATATCTTTGTGATTAATACATTTAATTAGCATTTAAAATATTATAGACTTATGTTCTGAATAATTTTGTCTTCACAATAAGAATGTGTTCTCCTTAATAATATAGTTTTCTTTCAAATTTGGCCTAAAAATGTGTTAAGACTTACATTTGTTTCTACACGTTCTTCACATTTATCAATGTAATGACATTATTTTTGTAAAAGTAGAATACTTAAATACGTTAATTTAATCGATTAGAAATATTGACAAAAAATTTCATCTCCAAGTTAGGTTGTAGTGCAAAATACCACAACCTTTTTTTTATTAATTGATAATTGTTTTAACATTTACAGATTGTTTACGGAATTCATTTTATGACTTTTATTGCGCTTTTAGAGAAAGTCTCTTTAAACACAGCGCCGCCGTCTTATTCCGTCTGAAAGGAAGATGTTGTTGGCCCAGATCCGCTTTTCATCAACTCTGAAGACACTGGTTTTCACTGGTCATAATTAAATGTTTATTATTGAACCTTTTAAATTATAATGCTAGAAATTATCAATAATATTGTAAGAATTTTATTACAAAAATGATTTTTCGAAATATTGTTGAATATAAAGTTTTTACACAAATTAAATTAATAGCTTTTCAGCTTTTTAAGTCATATTTCCTTCCGAAACTTTGTGAATTTTAGAGAATTCTAACTCACTTTTTTAGCACTTTGCCTACACTTACATATATGTAGATACATTTTTTAAGTATTACATCGTGAAATAATCACATACGATAGAGATTTTTTTTATGTTTCTCTTTATTTCATTATTTATTACGTTATTTATTCCCTTCTATTTTATATCATATTTAAATCTGATTTTTTAGTATACGAGGTTGATCATATTGAAATATCTGAGAAGGGACGTTTATCAATATGAATATTTTTAAGAATTTTATAGAACGGACGTCTATCTATATGAATATTTTTAATTACGCTCATAATTAAAAACAGAACATCAAATCAAACACATTTATTGGAATCATTTTTATTTCCTTTAAAATTAATATTTATATAAAGCAAATAAAAGATTTTAACACTCACTGCCCAGTAGGTCAAAACAAAACACGTCCGGCGGTGGTGGGTCATTTTAGACCCACCTCAAGTTTTCGGTTTTTCAACCGTTTTGTGGGAGATTTTGTATGGATATTTCATTTTAAATATGATTTAATGAAATGGCGTGAAGTGCCGTAATGTTTCTGCTAAAAAATTAAAGTTAAAAATTGAAAAATATTTTGAATTATGTACATATTCTCACGCATCAACACAGCCAAAATACAAAAATCCACTGAGCCATGTGATCTTCTCATCGGAACCCGAGCAGGTAGTGTCATAAAACTTACAGGTAAGCTCCTCAAATAATGATATTACTGGCATTGTCTAGGAGCTGCCAGACGAAAGTAAGTGAAAAAAAAATACATGGACGCGTATCTGGTATCCTTTGTCTACCCACTCAAAATATTAACAATATATGTTTTGGCGTAAGCGCTGAGATACAATCCGACTATCTTAGATCAGTTTTTGAGCGTTTTTTCACATTTTTATCATTAACTCATTTGAATCTCGTCCGATAACATTTATTTCTTTCTCGAATTATTTTAAAATATTTAATAAAAGATTAGCTAGAAAGAATACAGCATAAAACGAATATTTGTAGCGAAATTCATATTTTTATAAATACCTGGGTAAAATCTGACCCACCACCGTAGAGTATGTGTTAAAAAATAGAGTTTTAAATCTTTTCTGTAAAATATTATAATTTTTAGTTTTACTCTTTTACCTATCCTTACATTAATATATCCCGATATTAATATGAATGAAAAGTATTTCGATTTAATTATATTATATTTAATGTCATGTTTATTTATTATGTGAAAATCCTAATACGGTGATTTCTTGTATAGAATAATTTTAAAAATTCACAAATGTTCTACGATCTTCTTCCTAAAGAATATAAATTATGTAATATATTGTATAAAATACAGCATTAGAGAAAAAATTTTGAGATTTTACGTTACTTTAATAGCAATAGGTATGTAACGTAAATTACATTAGATAGTAGACAGGTCGACTCACGAAATCTACAAATGATACTTACTCTTCGGAAGACATACTGCATAAATGCTTTATTGCCAATCGGCTTCGAGAAAAGGCATTCTCGCTTTGTTGGGTAAGAACTATGCCATTAAGTTTTTTCCCTCGCCGTCGGATCCCTTCGCGAATTCCTGTCACGTTACAGGCATTTCGATGGAATCATTCAAATGAGACGGAAAAATTTCGGAGCGGGAAGAAAGTATTAGAGCTGAAACAAAAGGAAAACGCTTTTTTTCCCTCGCAAAGATGGCGACCGCGAAACTGTTGTACAAAAAACTCTCGCGCTTCAATCTCAAACGCGATTGAGACGCTATCGAAGAATGCGAACATTTTTTGCGTTGACAGTAAAAGAAAATTTCAATATCCGTACGGAATATCAATGTCCATCAATAACGAGGAATATTGAAACCGGAGAATTTCGATAAGCCGCTCAGATTGAAATTGACTATCGGGTCTGATGCGTCTGAATTTCGACTAACTGTTTTAATTTTAGTTTTATGCAAATTCTGGAATACGTTTCGTAAAATTATGGCACACATGTTGGATTATTTCATCAATTCAAAATTGTTAACAAACTGAGTGATCTCCTGTTTTGATTACATATTTTAGAAAGTATTATTTAGGAATAAAGTCGTCGATTGATTACTTGTGGATATATTTTGATAGTATTCTTTATGTTTTGATGTAGCGTGAACATTGTCGTCAGACATAATTATTTGTTTTAATTGTATTTTATCTTTGTATAAACCACTTTGGGTGTAAGTAGTTTACACAAAGTTCAAATATAGATACAATTTTTTATTATTTCGAAAGATTAAATAATTTAATATGCTATGTAAAACCTTATATTTAAGAACACTTTAATATAAAGTATATTTATTTCAGTTAGTCAGCATCTCTAAAATACGGTCTCCAATGGAACTATCACTCTAACGTATTTTTACACAGAATTATTGATAAAAATGTTTTCCGGAAATAAACTTTTATTTTAAAATAAAAGTCTTACTTAAAGTATTGCGTGCTGTAAAATAGAATATTAAAATTATCAAAATAAATTAAAATACGCTTATTTATCGTTCAAGATAAGATTGAAGTCCTACTTCAAAAGACGCGTAGGTACATCTTGAAAAAACGACATTGAATTTAATAAGGTTATACATAATGTTGAAGTCAAAATAATGATTAAAATTAGTTATTTTTACTAAATTGTTTTAAAATAATAAAAACATATTTTTATTCAATAAAATGACGAGATTTTCCCGAGAGTTGGGCAATTAATTCGACCACTTTTGTTCAGCGGTGTGAAATTCTGATGCGAAAATGGTCAAACGATTCTGTGTTATTGAATGGGCTCTAGAATACAGAGGTGGAGCGTATCTAATGCTTTGAATTCCCATCTAAT
Source organism: Eubasilissa splendida (assembly GCA_031772225.1). Lineage (NCBI taxonomy): Eukaryota > Metazoa > Arthropoda > Insecta > Trichoptera > Phryganeidae > Eubasilissa > Eubasilissa splendida. The sequence goes on along the minus strand of CM062852.1, from coordinate 18,034,275 downwards.
TATTTGTTTTGTGGAACAAGCGCCCTACCGCAGTTAGGTGGATCCGTCCTGGGCTGGCCAGAGCTGGGAGCTGGGCACTGGACAGGAAGAGCGTTAAACCCAATTACGCCACTGACCTCAAACCAGCCCGAGTAGACATTCCCCAAAGTGAGATTTGTTGCTATTAGTTTCATAAATTTAAGTACCTCTACAGATTAAAGGATTGTTCGTTTACGATTCAAATTAAAATGCTCCATTACATTAATATAATATGTCTCACAAAGCAGAAGAGAAAATATGTGTTGTTTCGTTACATATAACATACATTGCGTACGGACAATTTTTTTAAATATATTTTGCAATTAAATTTGTAACATTCTTATACTCACAAGAAAAATTAAAAACCAGAAATTTAAAGAAGTTTTAAAACACCAAAAGAAAAAATAAATTCTCGAATTTCAACCTTTCGATACACTCATAGAAACAAACTAATTATCGTTTGCGAATATTTTATTCATCTTGTTCTAGGCATATATAAAAAAAATCACATTGCATAAGCAATTATTTATTTTTTATTTTATTATGTACTTGTAATCATAATTAATTATTGTAATAAATCCACTACCTACTCTTGACGATACTGAGGCATTATGTTATACTTCCCTTCTACATCAACTAAAACAAATTAAATTATACGCTTTCAAGAAAATTAAGGCAATGTATTATAGTTTACGGAAAAGAGGTGTGACGTCAGAGAATTTCGATGTGCCATATTCCCCATTCAAAATAGATTATAATATCAATTTGATACATTTACATACCAACATAAACACCATTACATTAATCCATACGTGACACTTCAAATGCATTTATTAGTAAACAGACTGCCTGAGGAGGAAAATATATGCAATTACTTTAATCTGTTTCTGTAATAAAAACGTACTATGATAGTTTTGTTGATTTGTGTATTCATGGCAAGTTGTAAATAAAATGCCAAGAACTTAACAAAAGATTTTTTATTCACAGATATGTATTTCTGGATTATATTCTTAATCCATGATTCGTTAGTCCTTAACCAGAATTAGATTAAATATTTGTTTATTAAACTTTTGAAAATGCTTTCTGTTCAAATGTACCTATTATATTTGATAGTTTTGCGCGATAGTCCGTGGTAGACGTGAATGATCATATCGTCTCAAAAATTATGTTTAAATAAGAATTCGATAATTCTTCAAACTGAAAAGTAGTCCATGTTTTTGAGCTTTACAGTGCGTAAACATGTGTTAGTGAAACTTTTCATGTATTCATCCGGTTCCATGATGTATTAAATAACGCGCAATCTGCGTATAATATTTTAATAGTGGACCGTATATCTGTATGAACAAAGCATCTTAATGTGATATAGATACGCGCTTTCTTCGCAAAGTTGATTAGACTCTTCTAATTTTGTAAAAGTGGAAAACGTTTCATAATTTCGTGATTTACAAGAAATTTTTATTTCATATAGTATTTTTACATATCGCGTAATATATTATTACTAGAATATAAGCAATCGATTGTCACCAATTACTTTATGCTGCTTTCGCCGATTGCTTTTCTATTAATAGATTCTGTATTGCTCTCCCTGGAGTTGTACAGAGTGAAAAATACGAACAAAAGATTCATGTCACATTTGACAGCGACATAGATAAGGAAATAAACAATAGTGTGCGACGCGATATGACCGCGAGACATAGCTGAGATGTTTGTATGCTTTTCTTGTCTATGACAGGAGTCTCGCAGACCTGGCTATTTAAGCAAGTACTTTACAGCCTACCGAAGCGAATGACACTAACGAAGTCGCCACGGCCGCCACATCCAGAAAGTCATAAAGACGGGAAAGGATAATATTATTATGGATATATGTTGTAGTAAATAGCCGTATTAAAGGTTATATATAAATTATCATACATAAGTAGTGATACATAATGTAATATAAAATAATTAGTAACTTATACCCTGTGTTCGTTTAAACTTTATTTCATTACCGCTTAAATTATTACAACAGAGGTTTTTTTTCTGAATTTCTTTTAATATGATAAATTTTTTGTTTCTCTTAGTTTCTTTTTTATTTTATTTTCACACTATTTTACTTTAATAAATTTAATTGAACTATTGCTAAATAGATCAACGTTTCATTTTTCTAAATCAATTTTCTTGAACTCGAGGTACAGCACTAGAAGTATAACCTCTATGTTCCAGGACAAGCACTTGCTGCAGACTGGTACAAAAAAACTAACAGACGAGGCTCGAACCCCCGATCACAAGATTACTAGGCGAGTATCGTTACCAGTAGATCACGATCACGTCATGTTATATTTTGTCTTATAGTAATGAAATAGTGCAAATATTCAAAAATACTGCACACAAAGTTTCATACAAGTCTTTATATTTTTTAATCAAAAATCATCAATATGTTCTCAGCAGTATTTAACAAATACACTAGAATACAGGACATTACATTAAGTACTATTAGAATAATAAACTAATATAAATCGTTGGTATGAAGTGCGATTATTGTGAGAAGGTATACTGTAAGATGTGACCAGCCAAGAAAGGGTCCCTGATGGGGGATAAAGGGGTACATACAAACACATGTCATATGGGTACAAATTAATGAAGGTAGGATACAGGATAAAGGACATGTATAATGTAAATAGTAGGTAAGGTGATACCTTTATACCCAAAGTGACTATAAGATATTTATTGTCTACCTGTTTAATATATACTACCTAGTTAGATAGATAAATATGAGATATATGGTTTTAATGTAAGCATGCTCATATTAAACTTTTTAATAAAATCATCCTAAACTGTTAATAATTATTAATAATTTAACAATGATAAAACATATTTTAAGGTTTAATTGGTCCTAAGACATTATTTCTATTTTTAATAATCTAATAATACGCGATTAAAAAAATTGGAAAAACTAAATTAATCAAATAAATATATACTAATTTAATGAATTAATTATAAATATATACATTAAATTAGTATTTAAAACATCACAGACCTATGTTCTGAATAATTACAACTTCACAATTAGAATGTGTTCTCCTTAATAAATAAATATATGATTAATATTTTCAACTATTTTAGATTTCTTTCAACTTTAAATAAAACACCATATTAGCGTACGTCTTCCAAGAACCATCCTAGCAGTGAGTTCTTTGTTATCTGGACTGATCTGATTTCTTGATTATGCTTCTTCAATATCATATTAGTTTGATTTTCATGATAGCAACGGTAAAATATAACTGCATATATTTTAGAAAAATCAAATTGTGTAATATTTTGTTAGTAATAAAATATATTAATTTGCATTCAAATATACCTATATAGTTTATTTTCAAATTTTCTACGAATAAAGCATTAGCCACGAAGCAAATCTGGACTTTTATTTATAGTCAATTGATTTTCAAATATTATTGATTACTAAACTTATTTAATAATTTAGTTTTAAGTCCACAAAAGATTAAACTTCAATTATAAATTTTTGTCAACGTATTATTTAGGCATGATCTGATTGATAGATTAAATTTTTATTTTATTCTGGACAATATTGGATAATGCCATTTTCATTCTTTGGATTTATCGGAACATTCTTGTCTTTGTCATTCTCATTATATGCAATACTTGTATCACTCGTCCGAACAAATAGTTGAGATTGGCTGAGAGAATACCTTAATGAAATGAGAAATGAACTTGAACAATGCCGTCAAATAATCAATACTTATAATATATTACAGTACCTACTATATTTATGAAAGACTTTAAAAATATTAAATTAAATTGCAAATATGTATATTTAGACACAGACCAGTAAATGAATAGATATGAAATAAAGTGTAGATATAGAAGATGGGTTTGGAATATTAGTTGCGGGACGAGGGGCATTCTACACACACTCATAGTGGAAACATTAATCCGATAATTTATGTCAAATTAATGCAACAATAAAAGTATTTACTCTTCAAAAATTTAATCTTTGTGTAAACAAGACATATTTTTTACATTAATGCATCTTATATTGTCAGCGTTTAAAATTTCATTCCAATCGAGTCATATTTTTAAAAAAAGTCGCGGAGCTATTTGATTGCGTAATGATCACATGGATGATACCAAAATGAAAATATTGGGAATAGAAATTTCCGTTAGTTCATGTCTATATATTTATTGGTCTGTGATATTCAGACTACATTTTTAATGACAAACTATATTTTAAAGGATTTTTACTTTGAAAAGGTATAATTATTGTAAATTTGAACAAAAACACATTTAATTATGAAGTTATAATTTTATAACATAGTTCGATAATATTTAGAACAAATTAGATGAATCAATTAGAAAGATATAGGTACAGAAATTTATCCATCGAACAAATATTTATACTTAGCAACAATTTGAGTTAGGTACTAAATTTATTTTTTAAATAATTTTTATTTTTTATTTTTAAAAATATATTCTGGTAAAGAAACAATAATATATGTTTTTAGTTAGTTATGACATCCTGAAGAAGAAAATGGTATTTTTTGAAACCGGTAGATGTATTGTATGTACTCAATTAAGTGGTTAATAAAACAAAGATAATAAATAAAAATAAAAAAGAACAAATATTTGATTACCACCGGGATACGAACCTGGAACTTTATCTTACCTGGAGAATACATAATCACTACGCTATTACCTTGGCAACTCATAAACGCTAGAAGACATTCCTCAGCAAGATAAATTTCAAAGTTTATATCCCGGTGGTTACCAAATATATAGGTTTTTTTCTTTATATCTTATTAACTGATTCATCTTAAGTACTTATTTGTTTTATAATTATTGTATAGGTCGGAATCTATCTCATGCAATATAATATTCACTTAATATTAATTTTATTTCTGTAGTGAGCAAAGCAAAAATATATTTTTTTTTTATTACAACTATAATGATATCAGTTATTTCAAAGCGGAAAAAAAATCTTACATCAGCAATTCTGCCTTTTTATAATTAGCACATTAACACTTACTACCCGGTGCGTCAAAATAAAACATGTCCGGCGGAGGTGGGTCATTTTAGACCCACCTCAAGTTTTCAGTTTTTCAACCGTTTTGTGGGAGATTTTTTATAGATATTTAATTTTAAATATTTATTTGAAACTATATACTACAATGTAAAAATATATTTGGACTGTGCCCGTCTCACTAAAGAAATTCTGTGTCGAGACGGGCATAGTTTGCAAACAATTGTACAATTAATTATAATTACAAATAGTAGATAGAATTACATTTATTAGTATATAATAAGTGTATATGAAGAACAATTTTAAAGTGGCAAAGTGGTTTTTGGATCACTTTGTAGCAATAATTAATAAAGGTATGAGTATATTTGGGTGAATGCACCAATACTGGCTCTACCCATATTACGAATTCAAGCTTTAATGTATAGTTTCATGTTCTAGGGACAATTCAATTGGTTTAAATCTTTTAGCATTCTATTAAATAGTTTAAGTCCAAAATATTTGTAGTTCCTTTGTCCATATGTTGTATTTGCTCTTGGGGTTTGTAAGTTATTTGTATTTTTCCGTGTGGAAATTATATTTTGAGTTGTTTTAAAATGTGTTTGTTTGTATTTATATATGTATTTAAGAGTAGTATTAGCATATATTTGTCTTATATCAAAGACATCGAATTTATTAAGAATTGTGCTCGTTGTGATTGGGGTTTTGAGGATAACTTTTAATATAATTTTCTGAGCTACTATTATTGGATAATATGATTTAATGAAATGGCATGATGTGCCGTAATGTTTCTGCTTATTATTATAAAAATTAAAAAATAATACGAATAATGTACATATTTTCACGTATCAACAAACACCATATACAGCCAAATTACAAACATCTACTGAGCATGTAATCTTCTAGTCGGAACCCGAACAGGTAGTGTCATAAAACTTACAGGTAGGCACAACGCCCCTCAAACAGTTATATTACTGGTATTTTCTAGAGGCCACCAGACGAAAATAAGTCAAAACAAATACATGGACGCATACGTGGTATCCTTTGTCTACTCCTCAAAATGTTGGCAATATATATTTCGGTGTAAGCGCTGAGTTTCAAACCCGTAAAAGCGACTGATTTTTGAGTGTTTTTTTACATTTTTATCAATAACTCATTTGAATCTCGTCCAATAACATTTATTTGTAACTGAAATTATTTGGAAATATTTAATAAAAGATTAGCTAGAAGGAAAACAGCATTATACGAATATTTGTAGCGTAATTCATATTTTTACAAACACCCGGGTTTAATATGACCCACCATCGCAGAGTATGTGTTAAATCAACATGCGTTAGTAAACATTATAATATTGAATAATTTTAACTTGTTATAAATAATTTTTATAATTTAAAAAATATATATATATTTTTTTAAATTTAAATAAACCTTGTAAGCAATATCTCAGTTACTCTCGAGACGAAAGAGTCCTTTCATTGATTAAATAAATTCGGGAAAATTTCATCTCTTGAATAGATCCACAAATAGCAATAATATATCTTGAATATCAATAACGTAATACTATATTTATAAATAAAATAAAATCAAATTTATCAAATAAAGCGAGATAAACAAGCTCGACCAGCGATCACTAATCTATTATCGTCACCAGAACATCACGTTATAATCAAATAATAAATCGTCAAGTTTTTCAAGACCTCGAATAAGTCGAGACGCGAGGATGTCAAAAGCCTTTAGATTTATGGAGCCGGTTGACAGACACTCATCATTCATCCTGAGAAATACTGAATCCATTTCCTTATCTGGCAGTAAAAAAAAACACTTATTCCGATAAGGCTTCTCTTTCATCATAAGAATTCGGGTACATTCGAGCAATGTCATCCTTGCTACATATTTTTAAGGGCTTACTGAGATACGTATATCAAAATAATATTGATGCGATACAAGATAATGGTTTATTATATAAATCAATCTACTTTCAAGTGAAAGCAAAAATGTATTATTTTCTTATAAAAAATGTTTAACCCAGAGTTGCCCGGGTATAATAGAAAACCATTTCGTCACTTACATGCAGACTTGGAACAGCGACAGGATGAAAAGGTCGGCATTGGACTGAAACAGAACAGTCACAAAACCTGACACGAATATGTTGTCCACACAACAAACAACCGAGAACAAACAACTCTCGTTTTGTTCACATTCACACATATTCCGATAGATTATTGAAGCTTTTAACAATAATATTTTTCAAAATTGAAACATTATTTATTTTGGATATTTTAAGACCTTTATTAGACTAATTTTGATATAGGAATCAAATGTTTGAACTGCATGGGGTCTCCGCTTGCGCCTCACAAATCTGGGCATGTAAACAAACATTTTGCAGTCATTCTACGCCGCCGAGTACCGACAGAATTTAGACGACAATACGTCACGATGCAACCAGTCCGAGAAGTCAGCTGAAGCGATCGCTTTCCCCCTGGCCCACTTTTTGGACGCATCCTCGGCATAGTCACGAACTTTAACATACAATTTATGATTCAAAGAGTGTTAATTTACTTATGCATCATTCGACAATAAACGCAACCGATTGTAAATCCTGTTTCATTTTACCAAACTGTTTAGCCGCACCACCAACACTTATATACTCACAAGCATGCTCCGTAATATTAATATACACTGTGACATTCATATACATGAAGGTTTTACTGCATTTATATATAAATAAATCCGTGATATACGTATATGCAACTATTTGAGGATCCGTTTTATACATTAGTAATAATAATATTAAATAAATTACCTACACTTTTAGAATGGCTATGAATCATATAAATAGATTGTTTTCTATATTTGTGTGTCCGTGAATCAAAATAACAGTAATATACGCACGCGCGTAGATTATTAGGTTTTATTTAAGGGATGTTTCATCACCTCTACTCCGTGAAAAGAGTATTTAAAAAAACCCAAAAGCTAAGCAATACGCAAGTGATATACGTTCTGTGTTACATCATGATGCGCGGGTCTTGCTACATATTTGTTATGCTATATTTCTTAAATACTTTTAATGCAATGAAAGAAATGAATTTAAAGATATATCAAAAATTTTATAATTTTTTGATAAATTACTGATTATGTTTTATTTATATATGATTTATTTTTTACTTTTAATAATTATTGACAATATTCGAGACGCCCCTGCAACAACAATGTATATCAGTTTTTACAAATATTGATAGACAGACCGTCGGCTATCTTGGATGATATACTTACAGTATTGTTGTAGGTAAAATCACTTAGAAAGTGTGGTATAGTTATTTTATATGGTTGTTTAATATATCATTCGACGCCCAAGAAAATATTTAACATTGTGGTATTCACAATTCAGATATGCCCAAAAACGATAAACAGTTTTTTTATGATACATAATTTAGAAAGTTTAGTTCTCCATTATCTTTACATACAAAAAAATATGCAATTAATTATAGGTATATATTTTTGAAATAGTTTAGTTTTAATTTTTTGACCATCCTGTGAATGTTCTGACAACGAAACAATTTTTATGGCGTCACTCTTTCGCTACTTCCGCGACAAAATAAACAATGAATTGTGGATTCCTCGAATATCGCCAGTGCTTTAAATTAATATTTATAACTTGGGAAGTATTTGGGGCTATGAAAACCCGAGTGATTTATGCTCGTTAAAATTTTGATGTCCCTGAGCGTCAAAGATTTTACACAGAAATGCTTTGCGATAGGTTCAAGTTGTCGTAATTTAAATTCGAAAAAGTTTGAAGACTTTCGGGGGAATTTAAATTATATTTTGTGAGTATTTAACACTAAATTATAATATTGTATAACTTTCAAAACATTTATTGCCGAAAATTTTTCACACTTTTTCACTGTTCATATTCATATTAAATATGAACATGGGTTAGATGTAAATATTTATTTTATTTGTGATGTTAAACTTTTCATAATATAGTTTCGTGATAATTTATACAAATCTGTCTAAATCTCAAAAATATTGTCATCATCGGGATTCGTATCCGGAATATATCATTGTAACTTAATCAGTAAAAGTTCTCTAGTGATGAGTGATATGTTTAAATTTTATATTGCAAAATATCCTGGCTAGATAAAAGCAAGTCACGCCAAATAGCCAGGCTATTGACATATATACAACTCCGATGCCAGGCCATAGAGGTACTCAATAGACGTGCTGGTCGCGACTTACGAGTTAAAAAGATGCATAACGTCAGCATAAGAAAACATCAGGCAAGTTGTAAGGCGAAATTGGAAGCAAAGCACAAAAGGCACAAAGCACCTATGGGAAACAAAAACGGAGGTATATATTCAACATTAGTTGCATTACGATAGAGGAAAATTGAAAAGTTCAAGTGCATGATATCATATACATTTTCATAAAATATCTAAATAAGATCTATCATATATAAAACAATCAAACAATTCTTTCGGTACTTTTCAGCTCCGACGGATAGTACACCAGAATGCACCATCACCGGCTATGCTCAGTCTACGTGTGGTGCCGACTGTTTCATCGGATATAGATTGGAAATGGATCAAACCATACAAACACCTTAAATTATAGTGCAAAATATGATTATACTTTTTACACAAGGCACCCGAAAATAATCACGTGACGCAGAGAGTTCCAAATCTTTAGGTTTTCGCCAAACTTCCCGGTCTATCCAGGAGTCATTTCACAGGATTTGACGGACGAGCGCAGAAACACGCCATCTTATTCAAGTCCGGCTCAGCTACCAGCCGGAAGCCTCCTCACGGATCCTACCAGGTAATCATTCCATGATGTGGATGAATTGGGGACAAAAATCTCCCGAATTCACCGCGTCTTACAATGCCTTGTTGCGATAATCTTTTCCTGCATGACACGCCGCCAACTCACGCGGAAGTCTGCGGTGGTCCATTTCATCGCTAGAGGGCGAGTCCTCGCGTCACGATCAGTTCAAGGATTGTAATGCAGTATCCACAGTGCGCATCGTGTGCGCACAAAATTGTAAATCCAAGTCAGAGTCCACACGGAGGATTTCGTCACATGACATCATACATATAAAACTTAAAAAATATATTTTATTTTTATACCTACATACAATAGTATAGTTTAATCTTAGTAGATACGTAGACAAATTATTTAGAAAGTATACGAGTATTACTTTTTAAAATTATTTTATTATTTTAGTGTACAGAATTTTTTTACAACAGTAATACATATATAATGGCAATTTCCCACTTAGGTTAGGCCTGATTTAGAGAAACTGCCTCACATTTAAAATTATTTATATAATTGCTAATACATATATATATTTAAAAATATTTTATTTCAAATAATTAGATGGGTACATAGTTTCGAATTTATTTAAATCCGACAAAAAATAGTCTCTATTGTAAATGTAGACTGCAATGTATTTCGGTAGAACTAACCCTAAAATGAAATTATTCATCTACGAGTACTGCAATCAAATATGTAAATTTGATTCTGGAAAAGAGACATATTTGGAGAATTTTCCGTCCCGCTAAAACCTGCATTTCCCAAGGGTGAGCCGGAAAGGTAAATCATGCTCTTTTATCTCCGAAAGTCCTTAAGTTCCCGACACCAACCGAGCTTTTCAGTTTATTACAATTTATTTCGCGCTTTTTGAAACAAAAGTATCATTAGTGTCAACGAATTGAGAATTATTTTACATTTTTGAAAAAATCTAGTACAGTGTGATAAATCCACTAGACTAAGGGCCCGTCGACGGTGATGGCTAGCCAGCGGTACCGACGGAGTGCGTTCAACATTTTACGGGACTGCTTTAAACGGTATTCTCGATTGTTTCTGAGAATGTAACATCTTTTCATTCCTTTCACTCTAAAATTTTTGATGTTTTGTCCAACATTTTTTTGTTTTCTTTTTAGTATCGTGTCTACTAAAATAACATTTGTTTACTGCAATTTCGTTTAGTTAAAAACATATTTTGTGTATCATCAATTGTTTATTCCACATACTTTAGAATATCACGGAACACAAATATATAAGAAATGATCTTCTTTTCCACGGCACTACATCCCATGGTGGGATTTGGCCATCTTCACAAGTGATCTCCACCGACTTTCTTCACAGGTGATCCCTGGCCATTTTAATTCAGTTCCCAGTTATAAGTAGCCTAGTGCCGAGTATCTTGTTTCAGTGTTCATAATCGGAGTTTTTTTACCGTGTAGGGTGATTAACCCTACGACGAACCTTCCTCCTTTGTCCGGGCTTGGGACTGGAAACAGTGTAGGTAAAGTCGTTCCCCATCGTTACTGACGGAGTTAAGACTTAAAAAATTATATTTTTAACCAAATTTTCAATAAAAACCCTAACCTAACCTAATATTACCTAAGCTTATATAGCTTAAACTAATCTAACGAAAATATATGTTTTTCATTGAGTCGAGCAACTGAATCACTAAATTATTTTGTCCTTTGTATTTATTAATTAATTTAATTCTTACCATAGTACAAACATAATGCTAATTATGCTAAAAAAATATTTTAAAGAGACTATCTACGAAAACATACAAAGGTTATCAACTACAATGATTAAAAAAAAAAAATGTTTTTTTTTATCATCGAATGTTTAAATAAACTCTATTGTTTTTTTTATTGTCGAACGTATAAATAAATTTAAAATAAGCACTCTTATATATGCAATATTAAACTAAAAAATAAATTATAAACAATATTTACTAAAACTTATATTTTACATATCTGGTCAGTTTCGCCACGCCCCGTACCAGAAATGATTTCTTCCTCCAGAAGGTTACCCAGATGCCATCTGGTCACTGCGGAGTCCGTCGAGCTCATTCGTCTGCCATCGCTTACAGGCAGTCTACCCGCTAGTCCCAGCGAAGAGATTGTTCTCACGCGCTGGTAGATCAAGGCTTCGACTCGCTTGGATCCATCCCGCCTCATTCAATCTTCTGTTTGCGATATCTTTTCGCCATTCTGCCCGGTGCTCCACCTCCGCCATGCGCTCGCACCGAAGTCCCCCCTTCTCTTCGAGCCTTGTCCCCCGCCGGCCGCGTCTACCCGTATCGATAGATGGCGCTCTGGGTCCTCGCGCATTTTTTGAAATGTCACAATATTTAAACATATTCGATAACGTAATAAATTCTTTCATATTTTTAAACGAGTTGTTAAAATATTTATTCTTGCTAGAACTAGAAGTAAGCTACAGCACGACCAAAATGTCGAGAATCCGGTTTTGTCCCGAGAGGCTATCATGATAGTACCGATTTTAACATTGAGATATTAATGTGATATGTAAATACAAATTAAATATTGTTGTTAGTGAAATTTTAACCTAGATCTATTCCAATCCGGGGAACATGCATTAACCGATTTTGCTACAGCTCATAGTCAATGCACTGTCGATTTTTTTTGCTAGTTTTTTTGTGTGTATATAAAAAAACCCTTATCACTTCCACCCTTTAGAGACCTATACTTGCTCGCGGTTCTTTCCCTAGGAAAGCTTTACCAAGTAAAAAATGCCCCAAGCTCGTTACGGTAAATGTTCCCCGTTGAAAAGCGCATTTAAACTTTTGCTATCCTCAAGTGTAACCTATAAATGGTGCGCGCTGTAAACATTCATTAGTACAGGAAACAGTGAAACAGAAAACAAACATAATCTGAAGAAATCCTTATTTCAGATGTTCTCCACTTGCTGAAAAACAAAATATTGCAGAAAAAAATTGTGAAGGCTGCTGGTGATTAAAGCATTATATTAGATAATATTGCAATTATTTTGACTAGCATTTCACAAAAAATAATCAACTTTACTTTAATGAATAAAGTAGTGAAATATTGTGATTTTGTTATTCAGGTTGAAATAATTTTAAATTGATTTTAAAATTAAAATTTACATTATTTATTTTTATTATTTATTAATATAAGAATGTATTATTTTAATTGTAAGCTTTTTTTCAGTATAAATATTAGGTCAAACCAAAAGTTGTAGGGAGATGGGATGAACTACTTGCATCAAGTTTAATTACTACCAAGTATTATAACAGATAGAAACTTAATGCAATTTTTAAGAGTGTAGTTTGATTTTAACAGTGATTCATTCAAAGCTATAATGGAGGTGACAAAGGAGAAATTTGACATATTTTCCTTCATGTATTAAATAAAGACATCAAATCAACGAAAAATGCGAAGAATATTAATGCAGAATATGGGGATCGGTCAAAAAGCGTAAACCAGTCTCAACGATGGTTCTAGAAATTCCTATCCGGAAACTATAGCCTAGAGCCTCGTCGTAGAGTTCAACGAGGACGTCTTGTAAACCCTGGTGTAACAAAATCCCGTGGTAACTATTGAAGAGCTAGCAGAGAGCTTGGATATGGTAATTCAGTCATTCATCGACACCTGTGTTCCATCGAAAAAGTCAACAAATTGGGTCAATGGGATCCTCACAAACTTTCAGAGTCTAATCGCGTGCAGAGGACTGAATGTTCTTTGCTGTCACGTCTCAGGAATGAACCTTTTTTGAAAACGTTGCCCCACCCACCATATTCGCCGGACGGTACACCGAATATTGATCCCCCGACAGTCGATCCCTCCAACAGTTGATCCCTCGGACAGTTGTTCCCTCGAACAATTGATCTCTCTACCAATCGATCCCCGGATACTTCTTCAGTTATTTATATTCGTAAATAATACCAGCATCCGTGAATGATGTAAATAGGGTGGGAGCAAGCTTATAAAAATATTGCTTTCGTACGAAATTGCATATAATTCCAGATAATTTAGAATGTTTTCATATTTACAATAAATCGTTTTTATGTTATGTATTATTACTTTTACGAATTGTGATAAAATTTTTAATTTATTTTTTACATTAAGTTTTGTTTTCAATTTAAATTATATTTGCATTTAAATATAAATAACTATAAATATAGTGTAAATGATTATAAAATCATAATTTATTTAAAAAAATAATTTTATAACGACTCCATAAATGAAAATAAATAGTAATTTGAAACTAATTACACATACATTCATTTAAAAGCTACAAGGAAAAAGTATTTTGTCTTTAAACATTTTTGTATACAAATATTTTCGTTTAAGCCAACCCTTAAATGTAAAAAAATCGTAATTAAAATAGGGGATCGGCTTACACGCCTAACTAATTAATTTAGTCATGTGCTATTTATTTTTCTGTATATTATATATATTTTTAATTTAATTATATTATATATATGTAATTTATTTATAATTTCATACGAGAGCAATATTTTAGTAAATTTGCTCCCACTCTATTTATAACATTCACAGATGCTGGAATTATTTTCGAATAAAAAAGGTACTTGAAGAAGCTTTGGGGAATCAATTGGCAGAAAAATCAGCTTTCCGAGGGATCAACTGTCCGAGGGAATGACTGTCAGAGGGATCAACTGTTGGGAGAACAACTGTCGGGGGATCAATTATTAGGGAATCTTGCCAGATATTATCCTATCTGATTATCATTTATTTCGCAGTCTTCAAAATTATTTGGACAGAAAAAATATGAATTCTGAAAACGAGGTAAGAACAGTATTTTTTGGAGGAGTATTCTTCGTCACGGACAAGTGAATAAAAATGATATATTTTAGATTAAAACTAACTTTGTTTATTTAAAAAAAATTAAAGAAGTATTATTTTAAACATGACCCAATACTTACGTTTAATCAAAATTTTAGTCAATAAAATTGATATTTTTAATTAGTATGAATAAAAAAATTACAGTAATATTTTTTGCTAGTACATTTAATAGATATGTTAGGTTCGGTTATAAATAAATACTAATATATATATATTTTTTTTTAGGAGAACACATTCTTATTGTGAAGTTGTAATTATTCAGAACATAGGTCTGTGATATTTTAAATGTGAATTAAATATATTAATTATAAAGATATACATATAAAATCAAAAAATAATGTCGCTGTAGCTTAGTTGGATAAAGCACCTTCCCTGGTTAGGAAAGAGATCCAGGTTCGAATCCCGGTGGCTCAACAACAATATTTTTCGATAAAAATGATTTTATATGTATATCTTTATAATTAATATATTTAATTTATATTTAAAATATCACAGACCTATGTTCTGAATAATTACAACTTCACAATAAGAATGTGTTCTCCTAAATAATAAAGTTGTATCAATGTGTCCAAAAATTTAATAAAAGTGAATTGATAATTCTGGCGTCTGCTATCAGTTTACTCAAAGGTATTTGAGATTCTGTAAAAATAAGATAGATGGCTCTGTCAAATGATGGAACGATTAAATGTATTAATACCAAAAAGGTAACATATAGGGTCGAAAATTGTCGCTAAAAATAATGTCGCTGTAGCTTAGTTGGATAAAGCACCTTCCCCGGTTAGGAAAGAGATCCAGTTTCGAATCCCGGTGGCGTAATCTTTATAATTAATATATTTAATTCATATTTATAACAAATATTTTTAATAAATTCTGACCGTATATTTAAAATATTGATAAATTGTTATATTTTTGTACTGATCAGACACTAATCATTTTATTATGCAGGGATATTTTATTGTAAGCACTGAAAATCTACTTGAAACACTGATTAAAAATATATAAAAGAACTTTTCTAATAAATACCAGTTTTCACTCTTTGGGTTAGTTTTCTTTTTAATCAACAATTCGCCAAAAAGACAACACAGCGGCTTGGTTATAAATTAAAAACATTAGATTTCATCTTAAAATTTGGAGAAAGTAAATAAATATCACGCTCAACAAAGATTAATTAGTTCTTCCTTCATGTTGCGCCTTTTCATTTACAAACTTTGTTTAGAACAGCGAATTTCAATTTGCAAAACACGAAACGGAGATATGTACGAGTATGATTCTGTAACGAAGATATGTGGATTGCTTTGTGGAATTTACCGAAAAACTCGCGGAAACTCGTATTTATATAATATTTATTTGATTTCCAGAACAAAAGAGAAAAATTCAGCTTATTAGGGTTGAAAAATAATTTTCTTCAGTTCAAAAATTTTTATTATCCAAATATCATGTTATTTTCTCACGACAATTTATAAATACAACGTAGCAGAATAACGCCTGCTTAAAATGCGAATATGTGTTGTGTTCTCTTATTATAATTGGGAAACTAATTGAGTTTTAAAAAAGTATCCTGAGTATTCATTAACATCATTTTTATTAAAGAGAATACATTCTTATTGTGAAGTTGTAATTATTAAAAACAGACGGTCTGTAATATTTTAAATACTAATATATTAATGTATTAATTATAAATATATACATATAAAATCAATTTTATCGAAAAAAATTGTTTTTGCGATACCGGGATTCGAACCTGGATCTCTATTTCCAATCCGGGGAAGTAGACTACCAATTGTGTTATAGCGCCAGTATTTTTCATGACAAATTTTCGAACCTATATGTTACACTTTTTCAAATTAATACATCTATTCCATTCATTCTCTTCCATTATTTGAAAGACATCTTCATTATTTACTTTTGACTTTTGAAATTGACTTTTTCAACATTAGACTTAGTACGCTTAAATATTATTTTAATGAACCATCTCAATCTCAATTTTGGCTAATTAATCTATCTATAAACACATCTTGCTCTCCCTTTACCGCAACAATAGTTGCAACCTCCCCACCGTTTCTCCCACCTTTTTTCTTTTTATTTATCTTCTGCACCTAAACATACTTATGTACCTAAATATTTCTGTGGATTTTCATAAATAGTATCACATGTTAGTTATATTAAGTTTACACTGTCAAAATCTCTTAATAAAATAAAATATTTAATAAAAAAAATACAATTAATTTTGCGCTTCTCTGCTGTGATTCTATTTTAATCGTAGCCAATTCTTTATCATTGTCTTATACGTTCACAATGACTATTTTAAAAATTTGTCCTCAGCTATAGAACCCGGAATAAATTAGATTATATTAAATTTTGGTCATGGTGGGCGAAATATAAGGTCGGTCATATTTTTAAAATTAATATATCTAACATAAGAATATCGGGCCGGTGCGAATGAGTCCGAATGAACGTTAGAATATATATTATTTTTAGCGGTGTTATGTGACTCAGAAGTCAGTCACAATAAAGTGCCATGCATCTCTTGACATCGCCTTTGTGGTTCGGTCTGCTGGGTAGGTACTTACCTATACCTCGCAAGTCTGCGTTGATGTTATCCGCTCATCTGTTCCAGACTCGATCCTGTTGGCTTGCATATATGAGCTGTGTGCATGTTATGAACTCTTTAATCGTCCCGCTCACTACAGTTTTCTTGCTTTCACCTATCTCACTATATCTTCAACCGTATGTTCTCGAAGATCCATTTACTTTAATCTTCTTCATTCTCCTATTTGATTATTACGTATTAGGCCTTATATCAAGACTATAATCGAAGATCTGAATTTTTGTTTTTACTCTTAAATGAGAAATAAAACCCATATTATAGAATTGAATTATCAGTTGCATCAGCGTTGAATATAGTTTAATTTTTAAACTTTGTGACAACAACCTCTACAACAGTAATTTTCTAATTTTCATGTTATGATGATTCGTGTAAAGATTATTTTGACTCGTTAGGGTCATCAATATTCATTATTTGTTTCAGAAGGATGTATACCATGAGGATGGAGGGCCCTACCTACCTCTTCGCTTACCAATATAGAGGATGGTATTTGTGTGTGGCTAGAATAGGAATATTATGAATGAAATAATATGTACTTACTACAGTTGCATTTATTTACAGAAAAAACATAATTGAATTTACACTGTTTGTTGCATTGTACGAAGTTCAAGTTAAGCGTAGTTTCCTGAAGGCTGTACTGAGGTGCACGAGAGAAGCTGTGTGGTCATTTCTATGTACTAGTTCGATCATGGAGTATTGTTGTCTACAATTCGGCAGGTACCAGTCGGACCGTATGGCTGTAAAGTGATTTTTTTATGCAGATCTGTGAGGCACGAGTAAGGCCACCATACTCTTACTTAATTCATTTTAATGTAATTTTTTCTTGTCACATTGGTCCTTAGATATTTAACCGATTTAAAAGCTACATCCTTTACGATGAATGGCGATGGCGTCTGTTCTCTCATCATATTGATGTGTTTTGTTTTGGTATTGCTGATCTCTAGTCCCATTTTCTCTTTTTGTTTTTAAATTTTACAATGTGTACTCTTTGTTTCTTAATAAATACCACCAAAAAACAACTGAAAGCTTATATAGAAAAGTAAACATTTAATTTAGAGCTAAAAAAGTAATCTATACTACATTCAAATTATGGTTACATTTGATCGTTGCTTTGCTTTGTCGAGAGGAACTGGCACGAAATTAACCACTATTTTTAATTTTTATTCCCACTTTTCTACGGTGCATTATGTAATAATCCGTGCCCATTTTGACAGTCACTGGTTTATGATTAATGAAACATTTACACTTTTATTAATTTCAATATTTATATAATTTTTTTTAAATAAATGCATGATAAATTTTTATGGCTTAAAAGCATATTACATGAAAAGGGAGAACAAGACTTTCAAGTAAATGTATGTAAATCTTTAATAAAAGTACCCTTACTCAGAAAGAGGGTTGAAGTCTTTGAGCGAAATTCAATTGAAAGCTGATTGCTGGAAAAAGTCACGGGGTGATAGTTAATGTAACTTTACATAAAAGACTCGACGTCTTCGCAAAAATTTTACGAAACCGAAGCGAAAAAATTGCACACCTAGACGAATACAAAATATTTTTTTCAATCTCCTTCGAGAAATATTATAATATAAATATACATAAACCAAACATTTTCTCACTCAACAAATATTATTTTTCCATATTCTGAAAATGTTACTATTATTATATGTGACATTTTTGACATATTATATATCTCTTCCTGTCCGGCGAACTGCGTTTACCAGATTCGAATCACGGTAGCAACTAAATATTTTAAGATAAACACATTTTTGTTGTAAAGTTGCATTTTCATAACACAGTTCTGTAGTATTTAATACAAATTAAATTAATCAACTAGAAAGATATACGGAAAAATCTATCCATCAAAAAAATATTTAGTTGCTACCGGGATTTGGACCTGGACCACTTCCTATCCGAGGAAGCGCGTTCTCCATATTCGCTATATTTTGAACTTATATTATGAAATATTTTAAATTGATACATCTACAATTCCATTTTAAAAGCAATCAACTTTATATTGAGTACCATAGTGAAAGTAGAGAATGCAATTCGAATTAGAGACAACCAATTTTAAAAAATAGCTAGTATAACACAAATGAATTTTAAATTTTATCATATAGGTATAGCAATTCATTGCTAATATGTGATTTATTTTATTATTGTATGTTCACCTCTCATGTGAAATAATATGCAAACTTGTCAATAAAGCTTTATCTAATTTTATCTTTATATTCATTTTTTTTCTTTGAAACTTCAAGTAAATATCGCACGCAATGTACCTATAGGTACCTAGTAAATATTGATAATGCAGAATATGTACAAAAATTGGAAGAAAGTTTATTTACCTAAACTCCTTTTATAAACCACTAATCTTGAAATTCATAATTGATCACCTGATCAATTTTACTATTTCAGATTTTAAACATTTGACACATTGTTGCCCATGTTGAGTTAAATCAATTAAAATCTGTTCAGCGTATTCTCCTCTATACGCACCATCTACTCCAACTTGATGAAATGATCCTAATGCCTGCCAGATAGAAAAATATACTAAAACTGTACTCAAAGCAAAGACTTCGCATCACATTTCATGCAGCTAAGATTGGTTTTCGCATTAAACTTTGGACAAGAAGTCTTCCACGCGCAAGCTCTTCGACAGATATATTGTACTCCTACTACCCCCCCCATCTTTGCACGAGACATGCACGATCTTTTACATCCGATTCCTCAACAAATCCAGAGCGCCTCCAGATCTGTTGGGCTAATTTGAAATCTGCCGAAAATTATTCATCCGCTGACCTCCGACTCGCTGTTCGCGTCATCTCTAATATCTAAAAAATGTTGAGTGCATGGCCGTCACGCGCGTTAGTAGTAAAAGTTATGTTATTCTTAAATTACGTTACTAGTTTTTAAAATTTTTGCATGTATGTTTTATCGTTAACAAAAAAATCATAATGAATATAGAAGTGTAATAAAAAACATATTTTTATTAATTTAACAAGAGTAAAAGGTTATTGAAATCTGGACGTATAAAAGTAATGGCGTAGATATTTAAAAACACACTGTTTTTCTAACGATTTAATATATTATGCAGAACCCTCAAAATGTTACATATATTATATTCTCTTCCTACTTGAAATCAAAGCTGCAAAGGAAAAGACAATACTTGTAGGTAGAAGCGTCGAGACAGACGAGATCTTCCTTCGCGGTATGTTTCCCTAATAGCAAAATCACGCCTCGCTCGCGACTGCTTCGGCTATTAGCGTGAAGCGTGAAATTTCTACACCGTTATCTTGATTTCCTCCCGAGATTTATAGGAATACTTCCCGTCTTTGTATGAGCTCCCGGTACGTGAATCTCAGCTCCGCTGCCGTATGAAGACATCCGACTATTGAGGCGCCCAAGTATCATTCTGTTGCATTCCGCGTGTTCTGGGAAATATATAATATAAATGTGGTGATATAACGAGCGAATAAGAGAAATCGAGTAAACCGTACATTTTTAGTTTATGCTGGTTATTATTTCATACGTCTAATATGCTTAAAAATGATTTCAATGTGCTTTTTGTGTCTGGTATTCGTTTGTTTTACTGATATAGTTTTTTATTCGGATTGTATTTTAATTATAATTTTATAAACATTCAATTTATAAGATGATGATTTTAAAACATTCAGCGTGAAGTAGGTAGTAATTTTATTATGTATTACATTTTTTATCTGTGCTAATATAAATAATTGTATATAATAATTAAACACAAATATATCCACACGCATGATAATACATACAAATTTACTTTTAATTTAAACAAAGATATATAAACATAAAACAAAAATTTTATAGTCTCATAAATATACATAGTTAATGCTTATTTAAAATGTATTATCAACAATATATTTATATTTCATGAATAGTATATTTTATTTAATGTAAGCTATCTAAAACAAATGAGAGATATATTTTTTAGTAAAAAAAAAATAATCAAGTTATATTGTATCTTGTCCCAAACTACACTAAAAACATCGTGTTTTGAGTATAAGTTTTTGTTTCAAGTATAAAAATTACTATTTTTATTACAGATAGGTATGAAAAAATCATTTATAATTGTTGTTATATAAAACGCAGCAGAGATAAAATAAACATATAGGAATTAAGAATAAATCATAGTCAAGTGTTTTGATACAAAAAAATATTATTTGTAGAAACTCTTCACAACAATTTTGTTTCCCGAAGGCATAAGATATTATATCTAATTTGTATCAAAATAGACTTTTTTGATGTAGAAATGATTGTATTATTGTGATACAGTATTTGTGTATTTTTGGAATGTATTACTTTTATCCAAGTAGGTATAACAAATAAAATAAATTATTCCAAACACTTATTTTACTAAATATTTTTCTATATCAAAACATCGTATTATCTTAGACAGTTCGATACATAATAAGATGATAATAATTATAATTATCCGTAAACATGTATTGTATTAACATTAATGAATAATTATTCACATATTAGAACAATAATATATTATTAGGAGAACACATTATTATTGTGAAGTTGTAATTATTCAGAACATAGGTCTGTGATATTTTAAATATGAATTAAATATATTAATTAGAAAGATATACATATAAAATCAATTTTATCGAAAAATATTGTTGTTGCACCACCGGGATTAGAACCTGGATCTCTTTCCTAACCGGGGAAGGTGCATTATCAAAATTTAATAAAAATGAATTGATAATTCTGGCATCTGCTATCAGATTACTCAAAGGTATTTGAGATTCTGTAAAAATAAGGTAGATGGCTCTTTCAAATAATCGAACGATTAAATGTATTAATATTAAAAAAGGTAACATATAGGTTCGAAAATTATCGCTGTAGCATAGTTGGATAATGCACCTTCTCCGGTTAGGAAAGAGATCCAGGTTCGAATCCCAGTGGCGCAACAACAATGATTTTCGATAAAATTGATTTTATATGTATATCTTTATATTTAATATATTTAATTCATATTTAAAATAACATATTAGAACAGTTTCTACCATAAATATCTAATAATTAATAGTGTTCCGTATTTATGACAGATTCATGGATCGCTGTGCGCGTGTGTAGATGCTCCACTATGTTTATTTACATATCTGCCCCCCACCCCCTTACCATCTCCGCAGATAACGACTTTTTCTGTGTATTGTTTATGAGTTTTTAACTATGAAGGAGAGTGGATGTTCTGCTTTGTGCTTGTC
Organism: Eubasilissa splendida; assembly: GCA_031772225.1. Taxonomy (NCBI): domain Eukaryota; kingdom Metazoa; phylum Arthropoda; class Insecta; order Trichoptera; family Phryganeidae; genus Eubasilissa; species Eubasilissa splendida. The sequence continues at coordinate 18,011,751 of CM062852.1, read as the reverse complement.
ACTAACTTGAAGTTTTGATTATGCTACTTGTTGCTAGTTATTGTGGATCACAGTGCTTCGTGCTGATCATCGAAGAAGGTTTCTGAAGTTCAGGAGCTGTAAATACAGGAGAGAAAATTCAGGTGAATCGTGCTTCCAGATTGGTTCTCGAGTCTTAATTGTCTTGCCATTCTCCCAAATTCCAACCATTTTTCGTACATCCTGTTTCTCCATCCCATGTGTAAACAAATAATATGTAATTTATACAAAATTATACAGGCAGAGATAGAATATGTTTACTTGTTGAAGTCAAGAGTTTTGCTCCATTGAACCTCGTTCCGTTTTGAATCTCTAAGTCAAATAATATAGCGAGGATGTAGTCTTTCAATCTTAGATTACGCCTTCTCAAGCTCCTGTGTCCTGTTTATCTGGAATTCAACTGTGAATTCGGTGTTTATTATTCGGTCATCTATTTCACATGGTCCAACCTTCAAAATCTTTATAATTTTGTAGAATTATAGACATATAGCTCAGCAAACCTACTCTACAGCTTATTACTGTAGTTTACATGCCGACATCCATTTTCTAAAACAGATCCAAATATACGCCTCAAAATTTTACTTTCAAAACCGTCCAGTATCAAAAAGTCTTCTTAGTCAAGTATGCATATTATGTAATAATAAATTTTAATGAAACAATATTGGTCTCATAACTGAATTTTAAAATCTAAATTACGATCATGCATACACTTTTGCTATGTGTCGAACACATTGTCCACCTGCGCTGTACTTAGCTCTCTCTATCTTTCATGCGGTCTTACTCCTACTCATGTTGTCTCTTACATCGCGGGCCACGATCGGCACGAGCTCAAAAGGGTCGCGAAATCTTCCGAACGAAGTGTAGCTAGAGGGTGACACAGAGCCGTCCATTCATTCATAATTTCTAGACCAAAGCGTTCGATCCACTGGCAGACTACATGTAAATCGTTATAATTCGGACCTCAAATATTTAAAATAAAATAATTTTTGCTTCATAAAATTAGTTCTAATATATTCTCGTGTAAGATTTCACATTTATTTATTTTGCATTCCTTTAAAGATCCGCATTCACGTAAGAGCTTTGTCAGGGTTTCTCAACTGCCTTCGATGCATCATGATTTGCAACAAAACGCGCTACCTACCATCAACCGATAGGGTATAGCGGCCTTCTAGAGAAATACACCCTATTAGCTGCATACTCCCAACCTGAGAACTCCCCATCTAGATTACCACCGCATCAGGTAAACTCTATCTTTGCTATATGCGACCCACTAGTACCCGGAACTACAAGATAACATTACGAAGCCAAGATCTACGCTCTAACGGCAATGTACTTTCCATATGCCTCACATTTCACGAATACAAAATAATGATATAACCTAATCTACGACCTACTATGTGTTCTTTGTACCAATCCTTGAAGGGCTTTCCTGTAATTTAATTTCTTAAAACTAACATTTGTATAACAAATATTACTTATCAACCAGTTAATTTTTATTCTGTTCAATTCGTGCAGCATTTGTCGCTGTGCACCTTGAAGGGCTTTCTTGTAATTACATTTCTTAAAACTTGCATTTGCATAACAAATATTATATAACAACCAGTTCATTTTTATTCTGTTCAATTCATGCAGCATTTATCGCTGTGCACCGTGAAGAGATTTCTTGTAATTTAATTTCTTAAGACTGGGATTGCATAACAAATATTATTTAGCAAACAGTTAATTTTTTTGTGAAAGTATTTTTGTATTGATGAATTCATACCCTACCTCCGTACGTAATCTGTGATGTGTTTTGTAAATATACCTATTGTTTTTGTCTCAGCATTACTAAACATTATTATTATTTATATAATTCTCTGATTTCCCATAATCGAGAGCCAAAGATTGATTTCTATCGAGGATAATTTGCAGCCAGGACCTATGAGATATGTTAAGTCACTTAATCTGCCCCCTGCTAGCCTAGGCACTATTCTCTCCTTGTATTTCCATTTACTTGTGTTTTAATTAGGCACTTAAGAGTGTACTCATCTACACATACGCCGAAGTGCCTTTTACACGTTACAAATACCGAAATCTTAGTAGATTTTGGTATTTCTGAACAGTAATCTGGAATTTGGAGACGGAAATAACAGCGATTCGCGCTTACTATGCGTTTTTGGATCTCTTCTATAGTATTATTACATACTTATATTAAGCAGCTAAAGTTCTTGAATTTTTATGTCGATCTGAAGTGTTACACACAAGAAACAATTGGCATCTGTGTGATGTATCTATGGGACTAATGCGTGAGCGCGTGAATATCGGTACGAGTGATGAGTGTGTGAAATAGATAAATGTGTCGCACGCGATCAGCGCGGCCGCTTGCCACCGGACCGTTGAACTGTAAATATATTTTATTGACCTGTACTACATTGTATCGAAGCATTCAGAATAAATACTTTCGTTTCCACGAACGGGTATTATTCTGACGATACAATCTCGCAATAAAGATATAACAGTTTTCATTAGTGGTGTCATATCTATTAACATATTACATTTCAAAAACTGCAGGAAGATGATCACTTTTGGTGATTTAAGTATTCTTTCAACCGAAATAAAATTCTTAATAACAGTCGGAGAGTGGCGACGTTACGGTGCCAATCTTACCACATGGTCGCTGGATGACGCCCTGCGTCCATTTCACCATAATGTTTATGATGGAGTAGTTTTGGTGAGTGAGAGGGCGAAGGGGGTTCTAGAAGTTAATTTTATACCCGTGCGATGCCGGGTATATTATTTATAATTCATAATGGCTAACTATGAAATAAATATAATTTCAAGCATTAAAAAATGCGTAAAATTATGTTATTTCCATTTAATTCGTCAAATGCTAGCTTGTTTTCATATAAACTAAATGATTTATCGTGTACACAGAATACTACATATACCATTATAATTTCATATACAATTTTATCTTTTATAGAATAACAGAGAAAATAATGAAGAGAGATAAATTTATAAAAAACCCTTCGTCCTTAATGAATATATTTTCCCTCAAAAGTTTTTCATCACGCTACAGGAAAACTAAATGACCTATTTAATGACATCGCCAGGAAGGAATCTATTACGAAGAAAAAGGTAATAAAGTCTCTTCCTAGTATCAGAATATTAAAAAAAAATTTTTTCACGAAATATTGTAATTAAAAACCGTCTACTGAAAACTTGTAAGAACAGCGTCCAAGAATAGTGATAAAACTATAAAAATAAATAATTTAATAGCATTTCATTTTGCTCTGACACAAATTGATATGATATAATATTTCAATACAAATTAAATTAATAAATAAGAAACATATACAGATAAAATTATTTTATCGAAAAAATTATTTTGTTGCCACCGGGATACAAACCAGGAACCCTTTCTATCCGGGGAAATACGTTGACTATTATACGAATAAATTGATTTAATCTACCTATCTTTCTAATTATTACATTTAATTTGAATTGATATATCACAGAACCATGTTCTGAAAAGCTGCAACTTCACAATAATTATGTGTTCTTCTTAAAAATATATAATATTATATATTGAAGGAATGAAATAATTAATAATTATATTTTAAAGATAATATTAATTTATCATAAACATAAATCAATTGTTGAAAAAATATGTATTATAATTTTTCAAATGTGGTTACATGTGGATTCATCATCATCCAACATCATTTAAAATGTGCTTCAAAAGATACATAATAAAAAAAGTAAAACATTATAAAATTAGTTAGAATATAGTGTGGGGATGGATATCCAATCTGACTTATGGTTGTGTGGAGGGATATTGCTTCGGCCTCGGCATTTTGTGACCATATAGTAAAGCTGAACGAACCCAGCAAGGCGGTACCTATAACGCGACTCCCGCCAGCCATAGAGACGTTGGGTATCAACGGCATGTAACAATATAAACGTGGCAGTTGAACTCTGATGGGTCAAATCACGATCATTCTTCCTATCGAAGTCGCCCGAGCATCTTTTGAAGCCGCCTGCAATCTCAGTTCCCACACCTAGCTGTAACTTCTGCCTTTGTACATTTTAACTTCAATAAATTCAGTGCATCCGTTAGTAGTCTATCGTCCAGTAATCTGCCACCTGACACACATCATTTTAATATATTTATTTCGACATAAATACGGGCCACAATACATGCGATTCAAATGAACACGACGGTATTTGGGTGAATATTAGGGCAACGAATACGCTCACAAAAATGACATCATCTTCAAAACCTTCTGATTGGTGTCAGATACATTTACAGCATCGCATTCCGCATTCACTATGCACTATACACATTTCAAACTCGCACACACATACGTTAGCTAAATTAGTGACATAACTTTCCCCATAGTTTCTAAGCGGCAAACAAACTTAATGGCCCGTGTCTACGAAAGGACACATGATGAGATAATCTCAGAGAATAGTTGAGTCACATCTCAATATTATGTACACGTGTTGAAATCTATTCTGAAAGTTAGACATAGTTCATTAAACATTATAATTAATATAAGGCGTTAAATTACAAACAGTCTTAACCGCTGCTGGGGAGATTCAAAATCAGCTGGCTGACGAATGACAATATCATTAATTATTAATGTACGTGACGATAGTGAAGTGAAGAGTAATACAGCAAAACTCTAAGATATAGTGTGTACACGGAGACTACGATATCTGAGAATCGTCTCTAAAGAATCTCACTGAAAAAACAAACGTATCTCAGATATTGTTTGTGAGTCGAAAATACATTAAAAATCTCGTATGTGGTCAAGGGTAAATAAATATAAAAACTAATTATTAATATACTTTTCATGGAGATATTTTGTATTGTGCCTATAAATTTCCACGTATTCACTACATCCAATCATACGGCGCTGTTATTAATCACTCCCTCAGTAATGCGCACCCCTAGCGGCCAGTGCGTCCACCCTACGTGCAAGATGAATAATTCAAGAGGGTGCTGAAAATAGTAATAAACGGTTACCCGGAGAGATGGCAGCACAGGGTTTTTATCATGTACTTACCGTTACTTAGTTCCTAAAGTTTATACTTGAAAGTTTAAAAAAACTAGTAAATCGGTTGAAGTAATTTTTTTATTAAGTAAATACAGGTCCTTTCCAAACTCCCTCTTCACTATTCAATTTAAAGTTGGTAACTTATGTATATAGTTAAATTAGATCAGTGCTGATCTTCGATATACGTATTAATAAATAAATGAAATATTTCAAAACTTACATTAGTCATAATTTCATACAGTTAGACAATTTTTTTATATACAAGTTATCCCAGAGACAGTAGTTCAATAGAAACTTATGATTAAAGGAGATCACGAGCCACCAATTGAGCTTCAAATATAATTATCTGAAATTCAACAATTTGTTACTACTTAATTAATTACTTACTTTGAACTATTACTAGAATTACTTACTTCGAACGTGATAGAATAACAATAAAAGTAGCCTTGTTTTAATTATCCGTAAACAAAAATAAATAACGTATATGATAGCTACATTATCACAGCATATGTTTGCCAAATTTCATCATGATAGGTTGAGTATTTATTTCACAGCGGTCATACAGACAGATTGAACATTTTTCGAATATCACAAAAGTTCGATTAAATTCTGAACCGTTATTTTTGAAATACCTTGTATATTTCAGTTATCGTTCATTCCCAAAACCTAATCTTAATTTCAAGTAAACTGACAAAAACTATTATTAATATTGAGAATACAGAGCATTTTCCAACTACCAGCATACAAATGTATTAAAGTGAAATTAAGAGAAATTTTAATTTCTGGCCGAATAACATTACAAATAATACATGAAATGATATTAAAATCTCATTATCTGGTAGTTCAGTTAGAGTTTTAGAACTGAACGACTCAACTAGCTAGTATTTTCTACGTCTAAGTTGAATAAATAAATTCAATGTTAAAAATTTTATAAGTCAATATTTTCATAAATAACTTTAATATTTAGTTACCCCAGAATGCAGCCTCGTTGAGCGAATTTACTTTGGAAGGAAGTATTTAAATATTTAAATTATGAATTGGGTCATGTCATATGTAGGTAGATAGTATGTATAAGTAACGCGATAAAAAAAGTTTTTTACATACACAATTATATGTCTTATTTTAAATCAGTTTCTCAAATTAATATAAAGATTTCAACTAAACAAATAAGATATATATTATTATTTTAACATAAAGTACGTTTATTCAGCGGGTACCCTAGTAAAAATTTTCAACAAAACTGCTTAGAAAATTTGATAATATTTATATACTTTCCTTTTGTTTTATTTTTTATCCTTACCGGTGCTGGAATCAATATCGGGCATTTCCAAAGCCTTGAAATTAAAAAAAATTAATAAGGGTAACGAGTATCGATCCCAGTACCTCTCACATGCTAAACTATTACTCTGCCAACTTATCAAATCTCCTAATGGATCGAGGCAACATACAGTTAGTAGTTTAAAATTAGCTGTAGGTACCTACTTAATGAGAATTTCTGCAAAATTTATCTCGTGATATTCCTATCTCAATTATTTTAATATCATTTAGATTTTAATACGAGGGCTGTCCGAAAAATTTCCGACCTCAACATGAAGATGGCAGCACTCGTCAAGAAAAGTTGTGGAACATGTTTGCGCATGCTTTGATAAGTACTCACCAAAATTTCAGCCATTTTGGACGCGCAGTTGTTGGTTGACAATTGTTTGAGTGAGTCGATGTGGGTGTTTATGGGAAAATACAAAAAAATCGAGTATCGAGCTGTCATTAAGTATTTGTTTTAAAAGGCAATACGCCTACACAAATTGATGACAAATTAGACGCTGTGTACGGGGACTCTGCGCCATCATTTACCGTGGTGAAATTTTGGGCAGCTGAAAAAATGTCTTGTTTCTTTGTTAGGTCGGAAACTTTTCAGACAGTTCTCGTATATATATACATATAATAATATTCTGTCAGATAAGTATTTAATGTCGCTTTATTTCTCAAACTACAGTTATTGCGTACAACTACAGTTTCAACGCAATGACTGCACGCGCCTGATGGATTGTAATATCAAATTGACATATAAATACCTATATAATGCTTATATATCAACTTGATTAATAATTATTATACTAATTATCTTAATTGAAAAAAAAAATGTTACTGTAACCTAAGTTAACCATCTTTTTTAGTAGTTTTTGAATAATATGTTTTTTATTCAGATATTTGTATTATAGTCCACGTTTCATAACTTTGCACTTTTTAATACACTGATACGATTGTGTATAACACACGGGATGTATCAGTGTATTAGTAGCTACCCTTACAGTGATTGGTTGACGGCGCGGGTCAGTATGCAACTGACTTTCGAGGTAAGTGCATGCTTGATTGTTTATTGAAAAATACGCTGACCATAATTCCTTTTTTAAAGTCGTAAAACATCATGTCTGTAATCTTGAAATAATGTATCAATAGCGTATTCCTTGAACACACATTTAATATTACTATTGCCATTATAGAAAGACGTAACGGTGTCTTTAAAATTAAAATAGGTATGTATAAAATAAAGAGATATTTCATTTAAAAAGGGAATTATATGGGCTAATAATAATGCATAAAGGTGTGTTCAAGAAATATGGTATTGATACATTATTTCAAGATTACGGACCGATATTGTACAACTTTTACCATACCATTTAGATCTTAATCCAACAAAAAATGTTTGGGATACTATTAAGAAATATGTAGGTTATATAAATTCTGATATGGCATTGAATTCTGTCGAAAGGTTGTTCAATGAGAAAGTCTCTTTAATTACGCCCAATGAGTACGCACAATACTGGGAAAAAGAAGTTATTGTTAATGATATAATTGATTACAATTGCTTCCTCGTGAGCATCAATTTAAGCGATTCTGATTCTTCGTCTGATTATCACTAATATTCTTACGTATTATTTTGAGTGTTAAGAAACAGAATAAATAATAACCATAAACCTTTAAATATCCGTGCTCATAGTCAATTTATTTAAAATATATATATCATCATGGTCAACCTAGAGCTGGTGTGCAAAGTTATAAAACGTTTACTGTACCAGTATAATAAAAACGGGATTTAACTATAAATTGTACTTTTACTAACCACCTTAGTTACTTATTCACCCAAAGTTACATCGCATATTTATCAATCAGTTTGAGATGTAATGGTTATATTATATACATAATTCAGTTATTTATAATATGCTATCTCCGAGTCGCACTTCCCGTGGAATGGATTACAATAATTCCGATTGTAAGTCGAAATTACCGCAAGGAGGGGAGAATATTGGGAGATGGATATATGAGAGGTTTGTGAGGGGAAAGGTAATTTTCCAAGGACTAGCGATCTCGGACAACCAGGATTTGGAAAAGTTGCTCACCTTACCTTAGTTTGATGCCTCCGTAATCCCTGCCATTGCCGCCGAAACCACGCACAATACTTTCACAAAAATGGTGACGATGTCTGGTCCCGACTGAAGATGGTGGCGTCACTGTTCACCCACGGCATACACAAACAATAAATACTGTGATCACACACAACGATTTCACAAAACAGTGCTGGGGTGCTGGAAGTAATTGTCCACACTGCGAATGGTATCGCGATATCGAGATCAAACAAACAATATCGATCAAGTGACGCCTCGATAGCGCCAGGTCCCAATTCATATTGAAGTCAAACTGCAGGGTGAATCAAAGGGTAGGAATTTGGACGCGAATATGTGATAATAAAATTATTTTCGGCTGATATTAAAGGTGCCAAAAGTATGTTTTTACGAATACGGAACATATAATATTTAGAACCAACAGGTGCTATTAGAAGAGAATAAATAAATTTACGTTTAAAAAATAGTCAAGGGGACTATTCAATGTTCATATTTTATAATATTGCTTTAGGCGTTATATTTTCTATACCACAACTTTACTAATCAACGCTTCAGCCAATATTGGCGGAAGACATAATTCCTTAATCTGCTCAATCTCATAAAGAGTTAGTTCATTTGGCACTTTTACTAGATTTGATCATCTCATTAGGGCGAGGTTACTCTGCCAACTAACGTGGAACTAACTTAGCTTTCGATGTAGAACTAAATCTATATAAATATGTTGATCACCTCTACTAATGAACCGAAGCTTACTCAAGTTGACAAATATCCTGAGTTTTACGCGTGACGTGTCCAATGTATGATCTGATTATCCCCGGTAGAGATAGCAAACACGGATAATAAATGTTTGCAGGGAGTTTTCTTGGGCCGGAGAAGTCTTGATGGCGCTTTCTTTTGATCTGTACTTCTTTAGGATTTACGAGGAACTTATATACGAGTACACAAAAATTCAAAATTCCTAATTTTTGTCGTTAATTTAATTTAAAACTTATAATTTATTAGTCATCAATTTATTTTTCAAAATTACTAGATTCATTTTACATAACATTTATTCTACTAGTAAAAATATTTTATAAATTATTTACTTATATTAAATAAATTATATTTATAAAAATAAAAACAACAATTCAATTAAGAAGACATTTCACTGATGTTAAATTGAAAAAAATCAAATGAATTGAAATGATTTGAAAGGATCAGCGAAATAAAACAATGTAGGTAATCATATATTTAAAAAAAAAAACAGTTACATTTTTTATTTAAACATGGTAAGAATGAGACACGTTGAAATAAAATATAACAGTAAAATAATAAAAACTGATATTTTTATTTAAAATGCATGTTGTAAATTTGAAACAAATAATAAACAGTCAAACAAGTGAATTCTTCTGTTTTATTATTGCTGTGGACATTTCATCTCTGTTCATCGATCATCTTCCATCTATCTCTGCAATGTGCGGTCCGAAGAAGCGATGTAAACGAGAAGCGAAAGCTTTTTCTTTTGCATGAGTTTTATCTGTATCTAAGGCTAATTAAAAAATTTCCTTCAACAAGGTTGAATGAAAAAAAAAATTCGCGTTATATTCCGCGACGCGAAGACTTGTCTCCGCATTGATATCTGGACAAGAAGTCTCCCGCACACGAGGTTGCAGCAAAATATATAGCTCTCTTCAGAACCCTACCCATGGTCATTCCAGTAAGTATGATAGTGTACTATTTCTCTCAAGCCTTCTTCATTTTCGATTACCACTCTATTAGCCTCTCCAGATTATTGTCTTCTCTGCCCGCAATGTCACCAAATAATTGACGCTTATTTTTCATGATTGAAGAATTCGTTCGTTCATCTTCCATCTCATACGTTACATGTCACAGGCATATATGTATTGTGTCTCGTTTATCTTAGAGGTTCAAGTTTCTACATGGCACCGCCCCGTAAAAAACGAATAAGCACCTTGGACATCCGAACTTTGGTTGTCATAGTAATGTACCAATTTCTACATCACATGTTTTGCATTCTGATTCAATAATCAACACAAGAAATTAAACACTATTTTTTGGTTCCATATTTAATTATTTCAAATAATTGGACGATTGTTTAAGTTGTTTATAATGGCCTAGACAGCATTATATGGAAAAATTAAATATAAAACCAACAATTTTTACTTGATATCTTTCATTGTCAATTACATAAGATTAATAAAGATTAGTACATAATAATGATAAATAAATATAAGAGTATTAAAATACACGTAATTGATTAAATATAAAAATATCTAGGATGACATTTAAAGTTTGTGAAGATGACTAGTTAGGGTCAATTTTATTTTAAATTTATATCATTTTACACAAAAACAGCGTTCTGACTTGTAATTATTAATTTTTATCAAACAGTACATTTTTTCAAAAATCTCCCTCAATATACGCTATTTTATGTTAAGCAGTGATTTTTTTATTTTATTAATGTATTAATTACTCATCTTATATATAATTAAGTTTTATTAACACCAGATCAGTATAGAAGAATGCACCTCTATGAACTTCGAATTAAGTGATGAGAGTGCTCAATACAAATCATTATTGAATCATAAATAACCATGGCTAAATAGTCACAAAATTACCCAACTCAAAAGAGAAATCAATTCTCGTGTTTGAATTGATTGGGGAGTATTTAAGTTTTAAAATAATGTAAAGATAGGTATAGAAGTAAGATATATAATAAATATCGAATGAAATTATTAAATACATAAACATAATCAAATTAGAACTTGTAATTACTGTCGGAGTTTTCTAATATTTGTTTGATTTGCGATTTGAAAGGTTTATATTTTTTTTCTGTTTTGATTTTATGTGGGGAGGGCATTAAAAAAATGTATATCTTGATAGGCGTAATAGTGTTGAGAAGCCCAAGTTTAAAATTTGGGGATTTCTATGTTGCAACGAAGTCTTAGTGAAAATTGTTGAAGTGCATTCTTTTTGAAGATTTTATTTAAACTGAGAACCTTTAGAGAGTTAAACAGTTGCGAAGTTGGAAATATTGATAGTTATCGAAGGATGACTTTCAAAACCAGCCTCTTAACCTTTTCTACAGGTAAGAGATTAGTCTTGAAAGTCCCCCCCCCCCCACAACTGATTATACCATACTGTAAGATAGATTAGGTAAAAGAGTAGTAGATTGTTTTAATGCCATAATGTTTTTTCTCATCAACAAGTAGTTTTAGAAAGAATCTATGTCTAGTGACCCAAAATAAATCATGGTCAGAATAAAACATGCGGACGTCGTCAAACACGCAATAAGCTTATTTGATGACAACTAAAATACTTATTTTTTGTAATGACAAATGATATGAAATTAGTCATACAAAAATAAACCAGAAGCATGAAGTCTTGATATAATGAATTTCTAGTAAGTAAAACATTCACATTGTTGTTCCAAAATACCAATTAACTAATTAGGGCTACATGTTTTAATTTTAATAAGTTCATTAACTTTCTTTTTAAAACAACTAGGAGTATATATATATTAGTGAGTATTATATTCACTGACCGGTTCCAGAAAATACATTTTCTTCCATCATGATGTCAAAAAAACCAATTGAAATCATATGTCAAAATTTTATCAAATTCTATTAAAAAAAATATTTTTGTAAAATAATGATATTTTTTATCAATTATAAAATAAAAATTATTTGTAAAATGAATGAAATTAAAATGGATGGGAAGGAGCATATAAAACTTCAATGTTATAATTATAAATCACTCAAAAATGATAATAAAAATTATTCCAATAAAAAAGGCTATCCAAGTTTTCAGTTTTTCAAAGTACCAAAAATAATAGACATACAAAAAAATTCAATAATCCAAAATTCCAAAACTAAAATATAACGCAACCCAAAATCACTATATTTATCAAGACATCAATTTTTTTAACAATATTCCCATCACAATTAGAACAATTACAGACTACTAATTTGTATCTGAAGTAAAAAATATATACACAGACTAACTGAAACATAAATTATCTCGTATATACTCCTTCTCTATACACGACTCCTACTCTCATAGAGAAGAAATAAATATTTAATGAAAGCCTACTGATAATTCTAAATTGTATTATATTTTCTAATATTAAAATAAAAAAATAATAAGTCAATTTTCAGATACTTTACCATCGTAACAATTTAATTTAGGTACTAGATTTATTATTTTTTTTAAATGGATTTAGATACATAAAATCAAATGGATTTAGAAATTTTGTTAGTTTTTGTATCAGCGTTAAATATTAAAAATGTTTTAATTTTATTTTTGTAAACACTTAATTTTTTTCTGTTCTGAAATTGATAAATATCTTCCAGAATTACATATTTATTAGGTATATAATAGTAACTCTGCAGTCTATACTATTTTTGGTTATTATTAGCGTGCCCTCCAGAATGCGCTTGTATTATTAACTGTAATTGTGGGAGGCAATTCTCTCACATAATTACATCGCATATTTGCGTCTGTTAAACACACACATTATTATCTACCTTGTCATCATCATCATCATCATTATTAGCATCAACATTGTCATCAGCATCACCACCATTGTCAACATTATTATCGTCAACCATTTTATAAAGTCGTCATTTTACGTCCGGATATCATAAGTTCATGACATGAGTAAAAAAAATCACATGAAATATGCAAATCCTTTTCTGTTTTCACTCATCCAAGGAGCGGCTCTCAGTTTCCAAATGGTTCGCCGCCCTGAAAATATGAAATGCATTGAGTCGTAAACTTCCGCAAAGCCCGTAACTCGTAACGTACCGCACAGCGGGTCTCGCTTAAGAACAAAAAAGTTTCCCTTACAACTTTCGAGAAAGTGCGACGTCGCCTCGTCGGGCGAAAGTTTTGGTAAACAGGACTTGTATACGCGGACAATTTGCCCCTCTGAAATTACAACATTTCCGAGATATTTATTTATTCCGCAACACCCAGCGACAAGTATGACTGGCGAAATTATAATACTTAAACGAATAAATTCCTCGAGCTATTAAAATGTAACGTGAACGTTACAAAATGTCCATGCACATAAAAGTTTCTGGCTTTTCTGTTTAAAATCCCGTTTTGTATTTAACATAGTTATAAAAGATTCCTACGACCTTCTGTAAAGTTTCAATTGAGAAATAGTCATTTATTAAACACTAGCGGTCCGTGTCCGGAATTCATTTGGGTGGCTAGGAGGTGACGGAAGGAGGGTGCCATTGTTATGCGCATGCTCTAAAGAGAAAAGATGTATGCAAAATCGGTTGCATGAAGATGAATAGTGAGACGACCGGAGGGGTAGAAAGGAGTTGCTGTTCTCTCCTCATAGTTCTAGAGTGCAACAGAGCAAAATTTTTAATTCTGTATAATTTACATTTATACCGCAGTGAGAATGGGAAATCTAGTGGGAGGGTCTATATTTTGAGCTGAAACTCGGAAAAATTTGATTTAGGTAGGTCAACGGATGTAGAATTTTATACAGAGTATACAGATAGACAGACATTCAGCTATATATATATATATATATATATATATTGAATATATGTTTGTAAAAAAATCCACAGATATATAAATAGTATATTTTAAAGTTAGTCTTTTTATTAGTAATGATTCTCTAATGGATTATATGTAAGAAAAATTTCTAAAACAACATGTTTCAAATTTGTTTAAAAATATATTTTTTTTTTACTTACGCATAAAATCTTCATAAATAGTCAATAAGATTGAGACTGGGGGGAAAACCAAGAAGTAAATAGGAGGAAAATGTCAAAACAGCTTTGCAAGCGGTAGGCGAGTGCCTAACAAACTGGACCACAAACTCAAGAAATGGATTGCGTTCTATTGAGACTGTGAGGGTGGACCCGCCGTTTACCCAGGACCGTTTATAAGCAAAAGCCCTTATTTGGTCCTACTCTAATAGGCAGCTGTGCAACTTCGTCTCGCACATAGTGTTAAGAAGGAACCAAACAGCTGCCATCTCAAAACCCTCACAGTCCCCGAAATCTTCTTTATTCATTATTAATCAAACAATTATAAGGAAAATTTACCAGTGTGAGAAAACATTGAGTATGTAAATGTAAATGATATGTTCAAACAAACAAAATAAGGCAATTAAGAAATCGTAACATAGATCATTGCATATAAAAACATAGTATAAAATCAAAATAAAATTAAGCGTGTATGCTACTTGAGACGGGAAGCCGAGAAGAAAAAGCAACACACCCCCGATGCAGGTAATAAAACACAAACAAAATTAAAATATATTTTTATTTGTTAACTTTATTAAACACTTATTGAGTTTAAATACATCTACCGGTTTGGAAAAATACCATTTTCTTCATATTCAGTTTTAGTCAAATCCATTTCAAGTCCAGAAACAATTCAAAAGTATTTGTTACTATATTGAGACTGCGGTTGTTACTGTATTGAGACTGCATATATATGAGGTGAGCATAAAGCGGCATCTAGCGCCGCGTAGCATAGACCGGCGATAACGGGTCGCGGACGAGCCTGGAGAAACCGCCGATAGAGGCAGTTCACGTAGCTTTGTGAAACGGTCAACAGAGACGGGTAATTCAACCGTTTTAATTATTTTTTCTTATGAGTAAATAAAAACGTTAAAAAAGTATAAAATTTGTATAATTTGAGAAGAAATACACTTTTATAATAATCTGTAATAATTCGATATATCTAACAAAAAATAAAATAGTATTCTCTGTTTTCAGAAAACGCTATTTTAATTAAATTGCAAATTATAAATATACACGGAGAATTAATAAAAAAAAGAATTTCAGCAGAGCGCGCGCGACTTACGTTTTACGTTTCTTTTATATTTCTGTTAAGTATTTATTGTCAAAGAAGAGTAAGAAGCCAATAAAATGGAGTTCAAAAGTACACAAAGACCACAAAGAACGAGACTCGTATAAAAAGCTGTTGAAAAAACAAACGCCCCTAGTAGAACCTTTATTCAAAGGCTTAACCGGTTTCAGTGTATATAAAAATCATTTCTTTGATAAAAACAAATTACTTTTCAATTTCTTTACGGGAGTTGGTACCTATGTATATAACACTTCCGAAAAAAAAACCTTATTTGATGTTACGCTTTAGTGACGATCGTTTTTAGGTATCTATTTACAAATACCAAAAAGGTTATTGATTAGTTGTAGGCTGTAGTATCCATTCTTATAACGTGCATTTCAAATTCACTGTATTAAATATATTTATGTTTATGCTGAAGTCTCATCGTCGAAGACTCTATATAAAACATTTTACAGAATACTAACATAAGTTACCAAAGATGCTAATGTAAAACCACTGTTTATTGATACATCAACATATTCCGATACATGTGGTATTTTTTTCAGGAAACAATGCATACTAAAATTATAAATGCAAGCATAGATGAAAACAAAACTATAAAAGTTTATGTGATGGGTAACTAATCAGAAACTACTGTGAAAACAAATTTAAAAGGTGACTGCGATCTCCGAGTCGCACCTCCCGTGAAATGGATTACGATAATTGCAGTTGTAAGTCGGAATCACCGCAAGGTGGGGAAGGATTCGGGAGACGGATATAGGAAGAGGTCGATGAGGGGAAAGCCTGCCTCCGAAATCACACACTGCGCGCTCGAGGATGATAACGATCTCCGTTCCCGACTGAAGACGGTGATGTTATTATTCACCCACGGCATACGCAAACAATAGACACTATGATAACATAAAACACAGCTAATTATTCACACCGCGAATAGTATTGCGATGTCGAGATCAAACAAACAATATTGATCAAGTGACACTTTCAATTCACACTGAGGCCATGTAGTAGCCATGGGTAGCCATGCGTAGGAATTTGGACGTGTGCATGTGACAGTAACGTTATTCGCGGTCGATATTATAGCGCTAAGTTTCACTTCGCTAGTGTTTCAAGAATATGGAACAGTGACTATTTACAAAAAGGATTTGGTTATTTATAATATTTAATTTGCTATTAATATTTTTTCTCATTTATAAAATTTTTAATTTATCTAACTGAAAACCATTTTTTTGATATTAACAAGTGTTTTAAATTTTTATTAGTATTTACTAGAAATTTACAGTTTAATTTAATTGATGTTGATATAAGAAAAAATGTTAATAGTAAATTCTAAATAACTAAATCCTTTTTTCAAATAGTTACCTTTTAAATTTGTTTTCATAGAAGTTCCTAATTAGGTACCCACCACTTATACCCCTGTTTTTCCCGAAGAAGATACCTTAGATATCGAAACATGTTGATGAATCAGTGGTTTTAAAGAATGTTAAATGTTGTATTATTTTCACTTGTTGCCAAAATAAGGCACGCGCTTAAATAATTAAATTTGTTATTTTTATCTATCTCCGTTCTAATAAATATTATTCGTAAAAATCATACGTATATTTTTCGATGGTTGGTCCTCAGTAACTCTTTGTCTTTGGACATTAATGCAGTTTTGGTGTATATAAGTATATCTCTCAACGATACTTTATTAATTATGTAGATCATTAATAATTTGATATTAATTTTAATTAATATTAGAAAAATATACAAGGCCATCATATAATTTATAAATGTAAACAACTTTCGTGAATTACAATTTGACAAATTTGTCACCCCACCAACATTATCCTGCGGTGGGTTCAAACTCTACTTTAATATTTATTATTATATTATATAAAAATATTGATTGTAAAATATGCGGCTACGTGAGACATGAAAAGGAGATGCAGTTAAGGGGGGGAAGGTGTGATATATCTATGAGACAAATGCGTAGACGCATGCGTGGTTGATACGATTGATAGTGTGTAAAAGAGATAAAAGTGTCGTACCGCGGTGGGCGCGGCCTCTTGTCACCAAAGCGTGAACCCGATAACATCCTATATTTACCTGTAATACATTGTATCGAAGCATCTGGAAAAAGTACTTTTGTTACCACGAACGGGTATTATTTTATTCTGACGATACAATCCAGCACACAAAAGGACATCATTATCAGCATGATATAAAGATATAACAAATACAATGTTATGATGAAAGCTTTGTAGCGGACGCTTACCATATATCAATATATAGATCGAAAAAGTAAAGCGCGCCACAAATACACAATGCACTGGCAGCATGGGTCGTCGGCACCCAACGGCTGCCACCTTTGCCAGTCACTTCCTCTTCGGTTCCCGCCTTGATCGAAAGAATTTGATGCAAACACCGTGTATACTACGAAAATCCTACAATAGAGTCTAACCAACCAATGTGTAACAACAACAAAATCAGTGTAAAAAATGAATACTCAATTTTATTTACCCTTTCTGCCATTATCGTCTATATAGACTAAGCGACACATATAAATGAACACCAAATGGTAAATTTACTATGAAAATAGAATATTATTCGCCACAACAACCTTTTGATTCCACATATACAACACACCCACAACCTCAACAGTGAAAAAATGTATAAACAAAATTAAATTACTTGGGAGTGTGGAACATAGACAGAAATCAAAAAAATATATTTAGAATTTACATTTGTATGCATTTTATTAAGATTAAATATATATTGTGACGTGGTCGCCTATACGTGACTGGTAATCGTCAGGATAGGACGCCATGCTTTCACACCACCGGTCTGCTCAGAGGTTTACATGATGGGCATGGGTCTTTGGTTACAGAATCTACCATAATGTCTTGCCTGTAACTTCAGCCATCATACTCAAGGAAAAATAAAAGATTATTACAAATTTTATCACTTAATTTAATACAAAAAAAACATCTGAATAATTAAGTAGAAAGCAGTACGAGATCCATTATTAGAATGTGATAAGATGAAAAGATTAGATTGGCAATTTTTGCCTCAATAAAAATAATAAAATTTCACTACCATTTGAATATCTAAACCAACAGATTATTGTACAAGTAATAGTGTGATAATAACACTTGACTCTTTGAAATGTGAAAATCTTTACCTAAGAAATAGCATTACAAAAATGTATCACCTGACCAGTTTGTCAGGTTAAATGTAGCAAAAAAATAATATCATAAATTGGTTCAACACGAGCAGAAAGTTATTTATTTTAAATTAAAAAAATGAAAAGAAAAAAATAAGACTACAATACTCTCAATATTATCAATTACATCAAAAATTATTTTACAACCATACACGCGAAGTAAATGTCCATTGCACAGAGATCCACAGTCTTCATATAGATTTTACTCGTCTGAGGCACTTAGAATTACTTGTATCTGACTTCGGTTGTAAAATTATCCCGTCGTGTACCCTTTCCTTTATTCCTCAGGAGAAATCTTTTCTGAAGTAGAAAGTATTGTCGTGGCATGACCACTTTCCCGTCATGTCAGAAGAAGGTATCAAAAAAATAACTAGGAAGAAGAAGAGATGCCTCCATCCTGAAATTACACACACAATTAGCGAATTAAAAATTACTCACGATGCAGGACAACACAGATGCCAAACATATTTAATTATTCTTACTCTTCTTCTCTTATACGAAGTCAAATCTTCGTTTTTTTACACTGGACTAACGCCCGTGCACATTAAGATCTGTCAACATAAAAGAAACGGTAGCCAGAATTATTTTCCTTACGCGGCCAGTGGTGCCAATTGGTGAATGCCAATTTCCAATCTATCTCGTGCGCGGTAGGTACCAAATATAACTTATTAATATATTTAACGTACTGTGATGTTATATTTCAAAATGCGCGGGAGACCAAGCGCTGCATTACCAACCGGAGTAGACGCGGTCGAGGTGAGAGAAGGCGAGAGTAGGAGGGGCAATTTTTGACAGACGGCTGGAGAGGTCGGACGCGCGGATACAAAACAATGGAAGCGGATTCAGATACGAAGCCTGGAAACCCGTAGTAAATTTGAGAACTTATGTAGAGGAACTCGCGTTGAAATGGCCCTGACGAGATCAAGGTGAGAATTTGAACCCGTGGCAAGGTGGGACAATAGCAACAGCCGAATGAAGAATGCAGAATACAGAATGAAGAGTTTTGCATTGGGCGTGGGACAGACGCTACCAAGGCCATTGCCACTACCCTAGCAAAGGTGATTGTTTCAAAAAAATTGTGGTGATTCAGGCGTGTGACGCCGAGTCATGAGATTTTGCCGCGAAGT
Organism: Eubasilissa splendida; assembly: GCA_031772225.1. NCBI lineage: Eukaryota > Metazoa > Arthropoda > Insecta > Trichoptera > Phryganeidae > Eubasilissa > Eubasilissa splendida. The sequence goes on along the minus strand of CM062852.1, from coordinate 17,992,118 downwards.
CGTCGGCTGCTTCGAGCGGGACGTGTTCCTAGAACAATTTCATGCGACTTATGTAACTTTGATGTGTAAATATAGTTTATTTAATGTTTGAATGAGGGTTGTTACTGTATGTATACAACACCACAAAAACACACCTTATCCATCGACTGAGTCTAGCCGGTGGCGTAATGCGCTGGCGTTCGATCCACTGGTGCCAGCGCACAACGTAACAATACATACTCGTAGTATATTTATAACAGTTACCTCAGTCAAATCTAAATTTAGAACATAAACTTTAAAGGCCTTTAATTTTATTTTTATTACTCAGATTTTACTTCCTATTCCATTTTCCTTTTCCTTTCCCCTCGAATATTTCCTTATTTATTTTTATAACTTTTTTCTCTATGTTAAAATTTTTATTTTTAACTTTTTTTTCGCATATTTTTCTGCTTAGTCCCTCTTAAAATTCAAATTGTACTCACAGTATTTTATATCTTCAGAGAAAATATGTAATTGGTTTAATTATTGTTTAGCTTTCACTGTGATTTCCGTATTTACTAATTAACTGTATGTTTTCCGAATAAATAAAAATATTTTTATTTTAACAACCAATTTACGCAATGACAGATTTCTTTGTATTGCTTAATCAAATAGATAATAATACTGAGAAAAGCGTAGTCGGTTTCATCAATCATGACTACTACCTGTATATTCACATTTTAAGAGGGATACTTAATTACTGTCCCTCTATCGTTTTTCACCCTCAACCCATTATTGAGAGTTTCAAAATTAAAAACGCTAAAGCCTTAATCAATTAATTAGCATGCTATCAATGTAAAAAAAAAGTTTTAAGAATGTATTTATAATAAAAAACTTTAAAATCTCAAATTTAGTCAAATCAGATATGATTAAGGAGAACACATTCTTATTGTGAAGTTGTAATTATTCAGAACATAGGCCTGCGATGTTTTAAATACTACTTTAATATATTAATTATAAATATATACATATAAAATCAATTTTGTCGAAAAATATTGTTTTAGCGCTACCGGGATTCGAACCTGGATCTTTATTTCCAATCCGGGGAAGTACACTACCAATTGTGTTAATTATAAATATATATATATGTATATATTTATAATTAATGCATTAAATTAGTATTTAAATCAGATATATGTTCTGGATACTGAATAGCAAAGATGTTACTCGAAAATGTTGTTTTTCTTAGATTTCTTACATTTTCGGCATGGATAAGAGGTTAGTTTTTATTGGTTGGTTGCTATCCAAATCAGTACGTACAGAGTTTTGTTTTTAAAGCCTATAAATAATTCAAAACACACATCATTTAAATATAATTTGTTGGAGGTCGGCGGTGGAATGGTATTAAGCTTATTGGAGGCTTATTAAGGTTGGAGCTCAGCACTAACTCTCTCGTGCAAGCGGTGCTCTCGTGAAAAATAGCAACTGCTGACCAGAGAATAGAAACGCCTACAGAATAACTACAGATACAATAATGGCCGTAACTGAAATATTTATATATATATATATATATATATATACCGTACCTACCGCGCACGAGATATGTTGGGAGTTGACATTTACCAATTGGAAACAATTGCACCGCGTAAGAAAAAAATTCTCGCTAGCGTTCTTTCTTTTGACAGAATTGACGAGCACAAAAAAATTGTTCCGATGCTAAAATCACGAAAATGTGACTTCGTATTCAAATAATGGGACGATAGATGTATTAATTTGAAAATTTGTCGTCAATCCACTGTGTTGGTATGGCATAATCGTATAATGCACATTTTTCGGATTCAAAGAGATCCAGGTTAGAATTCCGGTAGCAAGAACAATATTTTTTGATAAAATTGATGTTATATGTATATCTTTCTAACTAATACATTTCACTTATAGGTATTTAAAATATCGCAGACCTATGTTCTGAGTAATTATAACTATACAATAAAAATGTGTTCTACTTATCTTGTGAAAAAGTGACAGATCACCGTTGAATTTGAAAGACTGAATACAGAGGCCATAGTTGATTCTTAAGGGAGAACTACATCCAGCAATGAAAACACAGTCTTAAGTTGATAAATGTATCTATTTTTTATAACTAAAAATATATTTAGTCTATTGCGTAACTTGTGTGCACCAATTATGAAGTCGGGTCGGTCGGTATTACCTAATTGGGCTGTTATTGTCGTCTTACCCCTCACTCAATCATTTCTTTGATCAAACCACGTGACAGCTTTATTAATGAAGCGTGCCAGATGTCGCTTGTTTTGAGAAAATTAAATAATAATTATTATTGTTTTTTGTTTGAGACAGAGGATTAACCACATTCAATAATGAGTCTGATTGATCCATTGATGGGTGATTAAAATGTTTCTGAAACGGTAAAAATTAGCAATTTAACATATATTTTAACCCATTAACCGCCGGTACCAGTTACCGTGGTTCAATATTGGTGAAATTTGAATGTGTTTTAAAACTACATTATTGAGAAAATCGTATCAAAAAAATATTGAAAAATCTTTTGTTTTGGAAAATATGAGGTGTTGCGTTTTTGCAACGTCAGCGAAATAGGGGAAAAATAATAATCGTATGAAACAAAACAAGTACAGATTTTAATGTAATTATTCTTCATGGTTTTAGTACACTATTGATAACTAGGCTTCTATACTAAGTTACTAAAGACATTATTAACTTCTAAAGATTTATGAATATAGATATAGTTATATAAATCTTATATGTATCTAGTCAATAACAATATAAATAATGTATTTCATTCTGTTTTCCTTTGTGCAAAATTAATTACATTTATCATGGAATGTGATAATGTGGAAAGTTCACATATAAAATATGTTTGTGAATGACATACTCTACGTCTCAGTAGCCTATACAGGTGTCCGGTATTGATGACTTCATGAAAGTTTCGACGTGACGTTTAAAATTAAGTCCCTAATTTTTTTCAGGATTAACGATTTGGAATAACTTTAATTAATTACAAAGAGTCACATCACACAATTTGGATGGAAAATATGGCTAACGACAATTTTTTTGAACAAACTCTCATTCTGTAATTCGAAATAAAGTTATCAGCCAAGTCAACCCTTAAAAAGATTATAATGGGTAAGTGCATTGGATTAAGTGATATGTATGTAACTTTTTTGCAATTTTAATATCTAGATACATTTATAATTGGTTCATCTTATTACAATTTAATATCACTAACTACATGCCTGTCATTCCACCAAACAACTACAATTTCACTTTTATTTTCAAATCTATAATCAAATTCGATAAATTTGTCTACTCACATACGACCTTACAAATAGATTTTCAATTCTAGAGATCAATCCATTTCTTTACCAGGTATCCTCTGATATTCGGTATATAATAATAAATCTATAAATGTTCATAGATTTTCACTTATCAATGATATGGGTGCCTTGTTTTTTTAATATATAAACAATTCATTGTTCTTTAAATATGTATGCGATGAAGTCAGTAGCCTCTTGTGGAATAAAAAAATCATATTAGTTCATCCTATTAAGCGACATATCATTATATTTACACTCGTTGATGGTATTAGCGTAACGACCAACTAATTCGTAATATATTAGTGCTTTCTGATTTTTTAATTTGTTCAAAGACTACTGATTATTTAATATTATATAATTCTATATAAGAAATAATGAAAAAATATTTTGAAAAATTGCAATATGTTAAAAATAAAATGTATTCAAAAACACCTTACCTGAGTATCGTTATTTGTCCATCTTTAAAGGCACCTGAATTGTAACCAAAATAAATATATTTATACCTGTATAGGTTTTTGGGTAGATTAATTGTGTAAAAATATGCACCAAAACCAATATCAGAGATTCCTAACCGAATTCTCAGAATATGACCCGGCCAACTGACCGTTGCGTTTTTGCAACGTCAGCGTAAAATGGGTTAATCTGAACAAATGTGTTTATTAATGTATGCTATTTTTGTAAAATATGTGTGTGGCATATTTCACTTCTTGGCAAAGACGCCATGGACGTTGTTTTTTTAGTTTATAAATAAAAAAACTCACGAACCAGAGTAAATTATTTCATGGAACGATGGTTAATGAAGCATATAGATAATACAATCATCGCAAACCTTAATCTTCCAGGCCACTAATTTTAAATTTTATAGTATCGATTTATTTTTTAAATAACTTATTCAATCAATGTTGAGTAACTTTTTTATGTCTAATTAAAGAAAGTTGACCCGAAGGCCAGATAAAAATTAATAAAGCAACTTAAACACTAAAAGACAATAGTTAAAAACTGTGAATATATTTTTAAATTGCTACATTTCAATTTATTACGTCGACTACAAATCGTTCAACGGTTTTTGCGCTATTATAAATAGTAAGACGATTTACCGTGATTGTGACTGTCATTGTGATTGTGTTATATCATAACGATGATAAGTATGTATGATTTAACTATTGAAGGTTGAGGTTGCAGTTTACTAGTGATTGCTCGCCAAATAACGAGTCACTAATCATTGTTAATTAGAGTCACCAATCATTGTTACAAATGAACAACAATCACATAGTCACAGTCACAATCACGGTTACGAATAATCCCATTACTTATTATAAAATAGAATAGCATTTTCAGAATGAGAAATTATTTATTTTAATTACGAATTATTGTGATTTTAAGATTTTTTTTTTTTAAAATCACTGTGAGTCGAACATAAAAGTCGGAAAACAGTTTTATCAATTAAGTTACAATGGCAGTACAGTAAGTCATCAAATTTACTGGACAAGTGTGTACTTTTAGTTTTATTTATTTTTTTAATTATATTTATTCGGTAGACAGATTTTTTCAAAGTAATTTATCTATAATTCGTTTTGTCAAGTTTTTGAACATATTTGATATCAAATCTTAGCTTAATTTTCCAATGAAATAACTCATTCTACATCAATTAATTAACGTCTATTTACGCATTTGTCTTCATACAATTAGTTAAAACAATGGCTATTATAATTAATGAGGTAGATGTCAGATTTCTCCATCATTCTAAAGTTTTTGAGAAATATTACCAGGAATTTTTACAAAATGGTTTTGCAGTAGCTCAAAATATCCCATTTATGTATCGTCAGCAAACTTCTAATTAACCTCAACATCTGTCTGCCTCAATTCAGATCAATAAAGCCATAAATAAATACTTAATCACAAAATTTCTCATTCGTTGTTTAACATTCTGTACAAAACACTTTTTAACATTATATAAGTATTTAAAAACAATACTTTTAGTTATTTTGTATATTTTTCGATTAACAGCTTAATTTTAATAATTTAGCAATAAGAAAAATATGAACATTTAATTTATTTTTAAAAAATTAATGTTGTGTAGAATTTTTTTTGTTGATTTAAATTTTTATACATGCCTTAAATATTTATAAAATCAACTTCGATATTTCCGAGTAATTTGTATTATTTGTTTAACTATGAATATGAGAAATAATGAATGATATTTATTTATTTATAAAATAAAATATATTTTAAATACAACACAGTAAAAGTAAATAGGAATAACAAAGAGGAGAAATAATTCAAAGCTGTAATAATAATAATATTACATTATGTAGAAGTAATTATATATATTAGAAACAACACAGGAAAATTACGTATACGTACATAAAAAGGGAAAATAAAAAAAATATATAAATTGACAAAATAATCAAATAATACTAGATAAACGAACTATTATATTAATTGTGGAATTTTATTGTCCTTGAATGTGATAAAATTTTCACACATTAATATAGAGAGGATTGGATTATCCAGTGTGCACAGTTCTTGAACATGAAACTCAATCTTTAAAAAAATATACTATAATACATTACGTAAATTACAGTAGTACAATAAATTACGTAAATTTTTATTCTACTTTTATATACTTAGACAATATTGTAATTTGAAAACTCTTAAAATGATATATCATGCATTGGTTGAATAAATATTATAATACGGAATACTAGTTTTGGGGCGGAATTTGTCCCATACATCTCAAACTAATAATTACAACTCAAAAGATAATATTAAAAATTATTTTAAAAAAGGCTAGAGAATACCCAACCAAACAAGGTTTTAAAGATTTTCCTGTATTAAATGTATCTTCTTTATATAAAAAAAAACTTTCTTATATAATTATTTTAAAGAGGGTGAAATAAAAGTTCACTATAACTATAAGACTAGGAGCAAAACTAATGAACGTGTCATTTTAAAAATGACAAAATTAGGAATAGAACAAAGACATGCATCATACATTGCTCCTAAACTGTATAACCAACTGCCAATATCGATTAAATTTGCAGCAAATATAAATGTTTACAAAAAGGAGTTATAAAATGGAATAAATGTCTCCAAAATTATTAAACTATGTATTTGACATATTTTCCTATTTATAATCTGATCAATTTCCCTGCGTTTGTATATATTGTTAATTTTTATATTGTATTATTATAGATGTATGTATATATTTTTTTATCTTTTTTCATTTATCGTAAACAAATTCTTACATCTAGTTTATATTGATCTTGTATTATATAAATATTGTAAGCCACCCCCATAATTCAAGATATTTCTTATTTATGGGTGCATAACTCTACTGTTGTTTTTTTATTATCTAATATATAAATAAAAAATAAAAAAAACATTAACAATTCCATGTATAATATGAACGCAGTATTAACAATATTTATTTTTACGTATTGTTTTGATATAGAAAGGTGATCTAGCAACCGGTTCGATAAAGAAGTATTTTTTCTTCTTTAACGGTCTCATGGGAGTCGGGAATTCATGACCGCAGTCACAACGGCGCGTCATACATCACTTGACATTATCTCCGTGATCCAGTCTGCCGGATGCCCGCCTACCTTTAGCAGGTCCATCTTGACATTAACCGCCCATCCTAGTCTTGATCTTCCCTTCAGTCTTGATCCTGTTGGCTTGTATGAGAGATTTTTGTATATTACGAAACTCATCTGCTCTCACTACACGTGCCGCCTACCGCAGCCTCTATGCTTTTACCTTACTCAGGATATCTGGGGCGTAATACCGTTTCCGAAGTTCCAGATTATTTAATCTTCTCCGGTTAGGTTATCATGTATTAAGCCGTAAATCGTGATTTTATTTTTAAAGACCTGCAACTTATTTTCTCGCACTGAAGTAAGATACCAAACTTCACACCTGTATTCTGAATAATTTAATCATTAAATTTTGTGACAACATCATCGATGATAGCACTTTCCGTCAAGCAAAGTAATAGGCGTCACCTGTTTTTTTCCTGCAATTTATTAATTGTTGAATTTTATTTTTCCTTGTCACATTTGTTCCAAGATATTTCAATTGTTTCTTCACGAGCTCTGGTCGAAATACACGCAAATGACGTACAACCGTCTCCGAATTCAGTACAACAACTTGTACAGAATACAGTTCGGAATGGCGCGTTATTGCATCGCATCTACAATGTTTGCCGAAGGCCGTATACATATATATGTTCCGCTTCTGAGATATCCATTTACTGGCGTAAAGCTGCAGCAGGAGCTCAGCATTCAGCACCAACTCTAGTGCAAGCGGTGCTCTCATGGAAAGCTAGCTCAGATCACGCTGAAATAAACGCATTGTTATTATTATTATTATTATTATTATTATAAGCTTGGTCTCTTACTATGAATGGCGATATTAACGACGACGTCCATACTCTGCTCAATTTAAGTTTTTGTTGTTTTTGGCAGTACTGATCACATCTAATCCCACTGTTCAATTGTGCATTGTGAGGTCACGAGATTAAAAAATAAATAAATAAAAATATTTTTTTATTACGTGGATAGCACGTCATATACCACGTAACTGGAAGACATAACGAGCGTACTAAACCAACTTCTGTCTTTGCCCAATGATACTTTACTTGGATAATCGCTAATGGGAAAGCAAACTTGTTGACAAATGTATCACCGCTTTGCGATAATTTCCGACAAATGCAACAGTTACCTGAAATTTTTTTCATTATATATTTCATTATAATTATTTGATGGCTTGTTTGATTTACATAATGTAACATATTTATTATATTTTGTAATGTGGGTTAGATCTTCGATTACAATTTATTATACAAAAAAATAGAAAACCACCTTCAACCTTTATGAAGGTTAAAGGTTTTCTATAAAAATACGGGATGCTGTGGTTTGAATTTTTTACGCCGCATATTATTATTTTTTTGCTTACACCGAAGATTCAAAGAAATAAATTTCATATTTATTTTATACGCCTACCTTAACATTTCTCTACAACTTTTCTACGCTTCGTAGTTTTACATAATAATGACACAAAACGTATATTGCCTGTTAACACTAATATTGATGACAGCTCAGAAATATATTCATGTTATGCATATTGCTGTCCACTAATTTCGTACAGTTTTTTGTCTCTGCTTTATTTGTCCCAAACGTTATTATCTGCCTCTAGTATCATATACCATTTTGTAGATCTTGCTTTATACTATACTGTATACTTTTTCATTATTATTTTTAATTATTAAGGTTTTCTCATCTCCGATATTTCTAGCACCTAATTCCAAAACCACCTATAACGGATTTCGGATAATTTTAGGTAAATATGCAATTTTGTAGATTTTTTTGTCAGCTATATACAGAAAACATTGTTTCTTGCAAAGGTTATTTAAACTAATGGATATTTCATGTTCAAAATCAGAGTTCGTTCCAAAATACCCCAAAGCAGACAGAGTATAAGTTGCTATTCTCCCTAAAATGAAATCAGCCACAACGCTTGTTAATGATCACGTGATGTAAATTACAAAATGGTTACTAGAATGATATATATAGAAAAAAATTACATAACAAACAAATATTTTGTACATTTGCTTTCAAAATACACGTTTTCATTCATAACTCAAAAACACATAAAGCCGTTTTAGCGGGTTTTGTAATAAAGCGCTACATATCTTTCTTTACCAATATAATCTTTGCTGTAGTGCTGCAAAAGACGCTCGTAGCAACAATGCAATCTATGGACATGGCTTTGTTGTGGAAAGAGTACCTCAGAGTTGGTTCAATTGCTTTAAATATGATTTTGGTCTAAGATACAGTCTTAGATCTGAACGGTCGGAGAACTTTAGCGAAGAGAGTTTATAAGCTCTTCCATAAGAAGACAAATATTAAACAACACAAGATCAGGCAACTCATCTCACGTGTTCACCATAGACAGTCCTCAATAATTCGAATTCAATTAGAAAAGTCCAGATATTTTTCGTATGGACGCCTCGTAAGCTCAGCCAAAACAATAAAAAGCATCAGCTTGTTATATGTTCGTCATTGCTTGCGGTAGTAAAAAGAATCAACTTTTTTACGCACGCTTTATATAGAACTCTGGCAGAATTGTTTAAATATTGATGGGATACTAAATTATTTATATCCATGGGGAATTTTTGTGTTCTAGGCCGATGTTGTTTTTAAATAACTAAAAAATAAAAACATTTTTAAATTTAATATTTTGTATCAATTACATGGTTTATTACAATTATGAATAGAAAATGACATTGTATAATAACATTGAACAAATGGCCGCCTCTGGCAGCAGCACAAATGCGTCCTCTTTTAACCATATTTTTTATAACATTCTCGCACACTTCGCGTGTTATTTCATTTCGAATATTATCCTGTAGCACAAGAGTTGCTATTGGTTTATTGACGTAGACCTTTTTTTCAAGTAACTCCACAGAAAAAAGTCGAAATCCGTCAAATCAGGTGATCGAGAAGGCCAGTCGATATCACCACTTTTTGACATTATGTGGCTGGGAAAAATTTCTCGCAAAATTTCAAGTGTAGCTCGGACTGTGTATGAGATGGCATCGTCTTGTTGAAACCACATGTGTTGCAAGACTAATCAACCCAAATCGACTACGAAGGAATTTTACTACATGTGACGAAAGCGATCACCATTAATGGTTACAGCATTGCCATTATTATTTAGATAAAATGTTTTAATTACTTTAACACGTTGTTGGGGCATTAGATGCTCCATAATAAATTATAATCAACTACTTTCTACGATTTCCAAATGCAAACTGAAAAATATCTACCAAAATGGTGGACAAACAAAATCAGCCTGGAATATAATATTCTCTCTGTATTTTAATTTATTTTAATAAAATTTTGAAATATTTTGAAACTGCATATACTAATAATTCCATATGATTGTTATTAAAACCAATATTAAATTATCTACCATTGAATTTTGGATGAGAAAGTTCATTTTATTATATGTTACCTATTTTTTAATATTGAAAAGCTAGGTGACCAAGGAGGCCACTTTTCCCGGAGTTTTCTCTCATCAATTTCATACCCCGATGTATGACAGACTTAATACGGTAAAGAAACGTACAAATTATATTTGGACTGCACAATGGACGGATCCAAATAATCAAAATGGTAATCGACTTAAAATAATTCAAAGATCTATTCCCCGCACTCCCTGGTTCTCCAAAAAGAAAGTCTCCAAAAGAACAATATCAAATATCTCTAGAATGAGAATTGGGCATTGCCAGGTAGCTTCACATTTATTCAGATTGAACTTAATAGATTTCCCAGTATGTGAGTGTGTTGCCGAGGAGGAAACCCTTGACCATATCTTTTTTGCCTGTTCATTGCGGATCACAAATTTTTTTACAGTAATCTCGTCAATAGTAATTTTTATCTCCCGGTTAACTTGTGTCATCTTCTTTCCCTTAACTCGCCACATTTAATCTGTATAATAGCAAATTTTTTGAACGACAATGGTATTGATTTGTAATATAATTTTTCCTATTCTATAAAATTATTGTACTTTTTTCTCTAAAATAATGTTTTAACTTGATTAATGACACAAATCACTCTTGATGGATGGATTACCTATTTAAAAGAAGAAGAAGTAAAAGAAAGCAAGGTAACAATCTGTTTCCATTAATATTGTCGCATTAATACAGAAAATTAGTACATTGTTGCATCGAATTCTGTTGAATGTTCGATGAAAATAGAGAATCATTATAGAAAAATGATACGAAATTACAATTTCGCGTGTCTATTTATTATGTATAATTTTCCCATGCTGCTCAAAAGCTTCAAATTTATCGGTATAATATCTTAATAAATTTATTAAGCGAGTTATACTGTATCACAGTACCAATGAAAACTTTAAAATGTTTCAATAATTGAATTACCCTGTAACTTCTTAATAGTTATTTTTCCCTGAATAAATAGCTTCACTGGTACCTATATATATGTAGACTTTCCATGTACCTTAATGTTTGATATGCTCATTGTTTTATTTAATTTACAAAATGTAATTTTTCCATTAGTTGCCAGCGTCTTCATTCGAACATAGACAACAAAATATGTTTTGTTAAGTTTGTTCAAATCATCCTTTGTTAAAAATGATTTTCAGCATTTTATTTAAAGGGGTTTTTTTTAGAGGTTTGTTTTTTGAATTGGTAATACTTTTTCGAGCGACAGCTGATAGCTGATTTGTGCTCAGCGTTGTTTGTTATTTCACCATAAATAGACTTCCCCAGAACAACGCTTGTAAATTGTGCAAATTTATTTCAAAAATCGTGGTTCAGTTTGCGAGACTTACCGTACATAAAATCATCCATCTAGGTAAGTAATTTGAATAAATATGAATCGTTTACGCACCGCCCATACTCTAATTTATAATACGCATCCGCAGAAACGTCGTACAGCGCACACTGAAGAAGCTGTTGCTGCAGTGGAGCGTAGTCGTGAGGAGGACCCGAATGAGTCGATTCGCCATCGTGCACATCAATAGATCCATGATTACTGACTTTTTCGTTGATTTAACACCTTTGGATTATTTTCTGTAGGGATATGTGAAATCGCTAGTATACGTCGATAAACCAGAGACGATAGATTATTTGGGAGCCAACATTCGTCGCGTTATTGCTGATATACGTCCCCAGCTACTCTAAAAAGTGGTCGGAAATTGGACATCCAGATTGAGCTTCTTTCGAGCTAGCCGCGGAGCCCATATGCGCGAAATCATATTTTAATACTAATGGCATACAATTATCTTTCCAATAAAGTTAATACTAAACCCATTAACACGATTTTTATTTCATTTTAAAGTTCTATACCTCTAAAGAAATAGCCTTTACATATGAAGTAGTTGATATTTGTAAATAATATACTATTGACAGTTTATTTGTTTCATCATTTTGATTTTGTTATTTGTTCTGAACGAGTGAAAGCTCTTGTATAATAGAAGTGCTCCTTGAACTAATTTTTTTAAGGAAGTAATTTTTTTCTCTTATTATGCTTCTCAAATATACTTCTCTGAAAAGTATTGTACGATATATTAGTTATGTGATAATACTACTAAAAAAATAGAACCTGAATATTATTTATTGTCCTCGTTTGAGGACGCTGGGATAATTAAAGTTTATTATGGTATTTTTTACTAGTAGCAATGTTTCAATCAATATTACAATAATAAAACGCATTTAGAACCTTGTATGAAGCAATAACCTAACTTAAATCGAATAAAATAAAAACTAATATATTAGCTTTTCCAATTGACTTCTTCCTTACAGATAAAAATAATATTGATGATGGTATATTGGAGAATCTAATTGTTACTTATATTACTAGAAATGTATATGTTTTGTATTCTGAAGGAGATGATCTCCAGCCATAATAAGAATGCAGTTAAATAACCTTGCACCTTGCAACATCATTAAAATTATTTTTAAAAGATTGTATATCATTCTTTTCTATTGGAAAATGTAGCTGTCAGAAATTTTAACAAAGCCAAGAAAAAGTTATATGATAAAAGTGCAGTTAATATTTTAGAAAAGTATTTCAATGATACTGTATTACAATTAATTAAAAATAAAAGAATTCCATATGTTCATGAGATGAAAAATAAGGTTTTTGCAAAATAAGTAAGGACGATGATTGCCAAGTCATGGATAATACCCTGGCTTAGTATTCTAAAAGTTGGGGGTTTGCACCTCGTTCAAGGAGACCAGCAAGTTAGTCCTATTTTCATAGTACAAACGTTTAGCTTAGTTTGAAAATAATAAAAATATTGATGTGACATGTATTCCGAATACGCATCTCTATTTAATTTTTTTTTAAATATCATTGGTTTGAAGAAGAAGACGATCTTGGCTTACAAATTGTGAAGGATGCTATTTGTTGAAAGCATTTGCGATTCCGCGAGTATGCCTTTCATACAAACTTATCTCACAGTGGACTCAAACTAGGAAGTTAATTGATTTCTTTTTATCTTTTTAAATCCGTCTATTATGACTTTTGTAAGCAACATATATTGAAATCATTATAAAAACTTTCATATTATTGATAACTTGTCATTAAAATATACTTAAATAAAATATTTTTCATACCTATCAGAGTTAAAAAACTTGAAATCAAAATTTTACAAACAATTAGTGAAAAGTAAATGGTGTCCAGCGGAAAATTTTTAAGTTCAATATTAAATAAAATTAAAAAAACTACAATGCTATTCTCATATTTTATTTATACAAAATGGAGTTTAACGACGCTAATTTTACGTTTTATAAATAATATCGCCTAAATACCCTCCATTTCTATCAAGACACTTGCAATCGGACTATTAAATTTGCGAACACGCTAGAGCAAAGCGTTGGTTCAATCCCTTGTATTTTCGGGGCACCAGTATCTTATGCTCTGTTTGTTAACATAGCTATCGATATGAAAATGTGCTTCGTCAGTAAATAATGTTTCCAAACGTTCGTGCTGTTCCAAAACATTTGCATAATTTCACGTCGAACTTCAGCCATATGTCCTGGCGTCGCTGCTGACGTTGATGGTTCCGGAGAAGTTTAGTTAACCATTGTCCCTTCTTGTCTGAACTTTTCAACCCGACACCGGATAAGTTGCGTGCTAGTCCCAACACTTACTCGTCGAATATTAAAGTGAGTACAAAAAGCACATGAATCAATGAATAACCGCACTTTAAAAATTCCTCAACCGCGAACGCGCGGTGCACTCCCGACCAGTGACTGATTGCCCGTCTCTACACAGAATTTATCTAGTGAGACGGGCACAGTCCAAATATATTTTTCATTGTATTATATAGCTACAAATAAATAAATAAATTGCGACTGGCATACCCTAAAATCACGCGCGTCGAACAATACCCCTCCTACTTACCTCACCCTGCTGGTTTACGAGAAATTACAATTTAATTTTGAAATTTTCGTGCTGAACAATATATTTAAAACAATTTATTAATATTATGGGGTTGAGAGGATGCGGTTATGAAAGAGTGTTTTGTATGTATTGATGTTTAAAATTTGTGAGGATATTTGGTATGGCAGATGAATCCGAAGGGTGTGTCGTAGTGTGAGTGAATAAGTGTCATAATAACCATTCATTTACTCACATGTTTATTTGATTATGATAGCGGAGTGCATGTAACTGTATGTGGCCAGACTAAAGCCGATATAAAAAGACACAGTGATATAGAATTGCGGATAAAATTTGACGGTACAATAAAGTTATGAGTAAGTACTTAACTGAGCCGGTTCTCAAAACTTGTGGTCGGGAAGTCGACGACATGTAGAGTGAAGCTCATTAGCGGGTCTTTCAGAATGTTGCAGGCGCATGTTATAAGCACATGTTGGCGTCGGTATTGGGTGTATTTTTGCGGCTGTTAGGAGTTCTGTTTTTACGCACCGATAAATATAAGGTACATTCAGAGGTCATCGGCGGTAATGATGGCTATGGAGGTGATAGACCTCTACAATATAAATAATGAGCATGTAATAACTATAATAAAAATAAATTTATTCAAATATGTACTATTGAACCTGTAGCATGAAAATATATAGTCCAGTTATTTGTACTTACCTGAAGACTGAATTATCAGCACGAGATACAATTCACTGAAAAAGGGAACACTTTTGTCATTATTGACTGAAGCTTAGTTATAACTTTCTAGTTAATAATAATACCAGTCTTGAAATTGAGGATTAATATTACATTATTATTAATACTAACAGAAACAGCCGGCTATTGTGGTTGTCCACCACTTGCTTGTACGAGTACATACCCAAGTATTATGTTGGTTCGTGTTGTCTTAGAAAATGTCCCTTAACCACAGCCGTGTGTAACAAAACCATACGCACCACAACTTGAGCTTCAGAGATGTTATATTACTCCTACGTTTTGTCAACTCTAGAATGCATGCCACTTATGCTTAAGAATTGAAATTTTCTTAACGGATTTATAATATCTACAACAGTGAAATATTTTTTTTTTGAATACACGTTCGAGTTTCAAATTTGTTTCATTTTCAAATTTTTTATATTATATAATTTTGTTTTTCAGTATATATTTTTATTTGAGAGCACATAAAGCCATGGCATTTTAATGTTTTGTATCATAAAAATTCACAGAGACTCAAACATACCCTCACTTAAACGATAACATACACGATTTATCGTCTAAATTTTATTCTAAATTAATATCCATCCCGAACCTTTCCATAAACTCCCTCGGCCTAAATGATCCCTCATCCGATCCCCATCATCTTCGTTCCATTTCACTTCTTTACCCTGTTCTTGACTCTATTGAACAAAATTTATAAAAATATTCTATAAAAACTTCCACTAAAAATATAAATATATTACATAAAAAAACTTTACCCATTTTGCGCCATTGTTGTTACCTCATATGTCGACGACAAGAGGGCTCAGCCCTTACCCATCCCCCCTTTAACAATCGAATCAGAGTATCATGAAAATTGTACTTATTTTGAAAAAACTAAAACTTTTATTATGGAAATTATCTTATATCTTAATGTGATATATTTTTGAACGACTTTAAGACTCGAAGTCGAAATAATGGACGTATTAAATATTTTTACAAAAACTGTCCAATGCGCTCCAATAAAATATAGATAATTAAATTAAATTTAGATTAGAATAAATATTAAATAGATAATTAATCTCTGTATATTTTGTTAATTTTTCGATAGTTATTTATCGATTATCCAATCAAGAGATAATTTTCTAATTGATAGATTTTGTTATTCTATTTCAGTTACGCCGCCCAATAAATAAGTTAATATTAAGTGTTGTTTTGAAATAATTATATTTTTATGTTTCAATTATCAATCAAAATGTTAATTTAAATCTCAAACAATTGGACAGGTTCGATTATTCAACATTGATAAATCAACTTAATTGCGTGTACATCTCAAAATAATATTTTAACATATTTATCTATTGTTCTCTTCTGTACATCAAATTTAAGGAGTATTGTGAAATGTGTTCATTTCAATATAATAAACATTAACAGAAAACTCTAAACGGTGGAATCGTCTCGTTTATCTGGTCGGTTTTCTCATTACTAAGAATCATGACTCTCAGTATGATCTGTTTATATCTTTGACAATCTCCTCCATCTTTTTCTGCAGTGCGTGGATAGTCAATAACATATTTGATCCGATCGATCTATCAACTTAGAGATGGTCATCTTACTCTTTGGCTTTCCACGTTTACAGTCAGCAGTTTTTCCAAATCCTGTCTGCGAGCATATGTGTTGAAAAATTTGCAGGTTACATCTCTCATCTTGACTCCTTATCTGTTCCTAAATGAAAGCATTAATACGCACTGCTTTTCAAGGTGTTCTAAATATTCATCTCTAGATACATGTATACATACATTATGTATACATAATACCATATATTTTAATTTTAAACATACAAGGACGAATCAAAATGTATCTACACTTTTGCCGCAACACACCATGAAGGTTATCAAACTGTATGTTGCACATTCGTGCTTAGAGTTGGTACGAATGCGGTCACGTGTGCAAAATGTGATCCCGATCGCGTTATTTGCTTTGCAACTATTACAGTAAAACATGTCTTTACTATTATTAAACTAAGCGAAACTGTGTTACAAAAATATATTACTATCTTTCCGGTCGCCCGGGACTAAGTTAGAACACTTAATCTCTAGGATTTAATTATCAAGCACCTTGATTGAATCATTAATTAAATTAAGAACTTAAATATCATTTTTTAAACACTTTATATACCTATTTAATAAGAATACTACGGTTTTATTCATAAAAAAATTATATAATTTTTGTCAATACCAACTTAACAAATTAAATTTGAAGGAGAAGACTATTTATTTTGCTTATTTTTTATTTTATATCAATCCTATTAACTCCAACAAAAATGTATAATTGTCACTTTAAACTGTTTTATTTATTTTGCGGTGGCTCTGCTTACGACAACCTATACCTACCTACCCTTAAATATCGGGTGAGCCATCAGCCGCCCGGCCGCTTGTACACTAAATGCGCCACATTACAACCCCATGAAACAACAGCCAGTATCTCTCCTCTTTCGCGGCAAATGATCCGGTCACGTGACCACCTGGAAAACGAGACGTACTCTATAGGTAACCGGTACCTAACACGCGATCACCACATCAAAACTTGTGAACCACGTGCAGGTGTGCCGCCGTGGGAACAGCGGCGAAGTAATGATGGATTCCGGTTGCTTCTTCGTGCAACTGAGTATTACAATTAGTTTACCCTCACTAGCACAGCAGTAGATAAAATAATATTTTTTAATATAGTTTGAATTGTCCAGGTTTATTATTATCCAGGACTATTTGAAGTGACACTAAATTTGTAAAAAGCTTTAACAGTTAATAGTATACATTCAGTTGAATTTATTTAACCAGTAACTTGTGATGTATCTATTGGACGAATGCGTAAACGCGCGAAAGATTTTGGTACGATTGATAGTGTGTGAAAGATATAAATGTGTCACGCCGCGGTCGGCGCGGCCTCTTGCCTCCGAACATTGAACGCTATTACATCTTATAATATATTTACCTGTAATACATTGTATCGAAGCATCTGGAATAAATACTTTATTTACCACGAACGGGTATTATTTTGACGACACAATCCCGCACATCATTATCAGAATTATATCAAGATATCACACTTATTATTAATTTTAATAAATCTGAATAAAATACCTAAGTAATACTAAATAATATACAGTATTATGTATAAAAATATTTAAAATAGCACCAAAAACTCAACTTTCTTACCACTTACCTTTAACATACCGTGATTTAAAATACCCGAACGCAGCCATGCTGTTAACTCGTGTTACCGTAAATAACAGTTAGAAAAAATGTTTTTATTAGCTTAAATGACACGAATTTATTCTAAATATTGAGCATTTAATTTTGAAAAAATGATTAATAACATAATTTAGAGCATTCATTAAGTCGTATACAATGTGTCCTTCCTTCTTATCTCTCTTCATTTAATTATTGAGAAAGAGACAATTATATTTGTATGTTTGTTGTTCTTTTCACTGTGAAAATAGTGTGTGATCTCTGTCTTTCATATCACAAATTGTATATTTACCAATGTATTAATTTTACAACAGATTGAATGGAAAAAATAATTATTTTTGTACGATTCCCTTTCCATAATTGGTTTTTCACTAGTCATTCCTAAACGCTAAAATTTTCTTTAGGATTGTCTAAAATATCAATTTTATATTGCATGTATTTAGCGAAATATTACAGGTTTAATTATGATGGTAGACCTGTGTTACTGCATGGTTTGGGAAGGGTTAAATTATAAAAATAATTACACTGACAGAAATTAATGCATAAATTCTTGAACCTTTTTTTGTTTCTCATATGAGGTATGTTATTTAATAATATAAGTAATAATATGACAAAGGTTATAAAGTAACGAAATGATTAAAATGCTTGCAAAAAATTATGGTATAAGTCAATATAAGAAAACTTAAAACTACTGATATTTCTGAGTGAGATTCTTTAAATATTATTTTAGTGAAAGGAAACCATGTACCACTAACAAATAAAAAATTATATTAAAAAGAAAGCAAATATACATATACATATAATAAATGTCGTTTTGGTGGTAGGCAGAATAACCCACAAGAACCGTCATTATTATCTGAAGGCCGTGAAAACCAACGCACGTACGCGATAAAGAAAGTTTAGCTTACATAGGTTGGGGCGTATGGAGTGAATTTTGTATGAAAAGATCGTCAAAAGCGAGTTGAATAGAACAGGAAATCGGGAGCGACCGCAAAAAACCTGACAGGACAGCACAAAACAAAATTTGAAGAAGGACATGTCAAGCCTAAAAATTAAAAGCGTGCGTCAAGTTGTCAGAACAGGATTCTTCGGCATTCTATGCTTGCTGCCCCTATTAGAAATCGTCTTTAAGTACTTATGTATATGTTATATGGACCATGTGAATAATATAATATTATGCTTTATTTAAGAGAACACATTCTTATTGTGAAGTTGTAATTATTCAGAACTGATGATGGAATGATTAAATGTATTAATATCAAAAAGGTAACATATAGGGTCGAAAATTGTCGCTAAAAATATTGTCGCTCTAGCTTAGTTGGATAAAGCACCTTCCCCGGTTAGGAAAGAGATCCAGGTTCAAATCCCGGTGGCGCAACAATAATATTTTTCGATTAAATTGATTTTATATGTATATCTTTCTAATTAATATATTTAATTCAAATTTACAATATTATGCATTATGCGTGAGCATTATTCTTAATCGTAGCTAGAGAAGGCGAGCAATTAAATTGTTACTCTAACCGGGCATGGCATTTTTGACTCTGACTGGGGATTATGCATATTTCTACGTGCTCTCCGGGCAAAATTATTAATTACACAATGTAGTTACCGTTCTAACCATAGAAGATCACAATCCGGTATAATGGAATTATTCATAATCATAACTAAAAAAAGTCGGGCTGAGTGATAAATGGAGATTAATTTATCACTCTGACTAGGGACTGTGCACATTGCTACGTGCTTTCCGGGCAAAGTAATTAATTACACAATGTAGCTACCGTTCTAACCATAGAAAATCATAATTCGGTATAATAGCATTATTCATGATAAGTAGGGCAGTAATTAATAAAGATTTTTTTTTAAATTGGTAAAATTAACTTTGTGGTTAAAATTCATTATGTTTATTTGTTAACTTTGTTTTATTAATCGCTTGTTGAATTAAATACACCTACCGATTTCTAAAAATATCATTTTCTTCTCCAGGATGTCAACAACTAATCAAAAAAATATGTTATTGT
Source organism: Eubasilissa splendida (assembly GCA_031772225.1). NCBI lineage: Eukaryota > Metazoa > Arthropoda > Insecta > Trichoptera > Phryganeidae > Eubasilissa > Eubasilissa splendida. The sequence goes on along the minus strand of CM062852.1, from coordinate 17,971,887 downwards.
TTCTTTGACAGAATCTATTTTTAAAAATACAATAATTATTTAAAATATAAATTTAGTACTTAACTCAAATTTAGGAAAAAATGTCGCTAAAAATATCGTCGCTGTAGCATAGTTGGAAAATGCAATTTCCCCGGTTAGGAAAGAGATCCAGGTTCGAATCCCGGTGGCGCAACAACAATATTTTTCGATAAAATTGATTTTATTTGTATATCTTTCTAATTAATTCATATTTAACTCAAATTGTTACTTAATACAAAATTACTAGAATATTTTTTTAGGAAAAAGTAATTCGACAATAATTTTTTTGGATCTAACATTGATTAAAAAAAAAAAAAAAATTAAATACAAAATTTCTAGAAAACCAATTTTTATAGATACTATCATACATAGTGAATCTAATCATCCATTATCATACAGGTATTCAGGGTTCCACCCCATGACACATCGTTTAGTCAATATTCCTATGTCAACATCCAATTTCAATATTGAATTGAATACAATTAAAAACATAGCAGTTAATAAAACATAAATTAAAATAATATATTAATCAATATTTATATAAATCACAGATAAGGTTTGGCGTAGGATTTTTATACATAAATAAATTTTCGAATCAAATATCTAAACACCTACCACGAAACATTAGATTGGCATTTTATACAAATAATAATATAGGAAATTTACTCAAAAATTCTAAAGACAAAGATGATGAATTTAACAATTCTGGTATCTATAAACTTAGTTCCAAGGATTGTGCTGCATTTTATATTGGTAAAACGGGTCGAAATTTTAATATAAGAGTAAAGGAACATTTGAGATGTTTGAACAATAGTGGGTTTTCAGAATTTCTAATCCTTTGATAGAAAATGGTCATGGTTTTGATAAAAAAAAGGGATTGTCAATTTTGCATGTAAACAATGTTGGTCATAAATTAAATAATTTGAAATCATTGGAAATTAATAAAGCGTTTAAAAGTAATCGAAAAATTATAAACAACCAACTTAATTTAACTACTAGCCGCATTCTAAAACAATTTATCATTAAATCAAGTAACAATTTATTTTTTTAAAAACTTATTTTTTTTAAATAGATTCTGTTAACGAAACAATAATATATGTTTTTGATTAGTTATTGATATCCTGAAAAAGAAAATGATATTTTTCGAAACCGGTAGATGTATTTAATTCAATAAGTGGTTAATAAAATAAAGTATGTTAACAAATAAAAATAATTAGAAATTAATTTATCACTCTGACTAGCCATTATGCAAAATGCCACACGCTCTTCCGTTAGCTATCGATGATTATAATTCTAGCCATCGAAGATCATAATCCTTCTTCTTCTTCTTCTTCTTTCAAATAGGCAATCCACCCTTCAAGAGTGATTTGTGCCATTAAGCAAGTTCAAACATTATTTCATAGACAGCAGTACAACAATATTATAGTTAATACCATTGACATTCAAGAAATTTGCTATTATATAGCTTAAATGTGGCGAGTTGAGGGAAAGAAGATGATACAAGTTAACCGGGAGTTGAAAATTACTATTGACAAGATTATTGTAAAAAAAACCTGTGATCCGCAATGGACAGGCAAAAAAGACATGGTCAAGGGTTTCCTCCACGGCACCACATTCACACATTGGGGAGAAGATCATAATCCAGTGTAGCAACAAATTTTTTTTTTCGACAAAATTGATTTTATATGTATATCTTTCTAATACATTTAATTTGTATTTACCTACGTTCTAAATGATTATAACTTCACAATAAAAATGTATTCTCTTTAATAACGTAATTTATATTATTATTATGCCAAATTCTTGTTAGTCTGTATAGCGCTTAGAAAGCATCGATATAAAAGGTATTATATGACACGGACGAACTTTTGGGCCCCTACATAACATGGGCCCCAGTGCACCGCAATGGCATAGTTATGCCACTGGTTATGATCGAGTATTGTCTTGCAATATCGTATCGAAAGCAGGTTTTTGCTTATTTGTAATGTTCCTTCTATTGCCGTGTCACTGTGTTCAGAATGCCTGATTTTGAAGCGCCGAAACGTTTTCAATTTTAAACTATCACCCCATTGATGTGCACCGTGTGTTCATAGATTTCGAGTGCTTCCTTAACGATACGTGCTTGATGACTTTTGGGCTTTCCTAGAATTTTCGATTCAAATGAAAAATAGTGGCCAGTATCCAGAAACCGCTAGTATCCAGAATGGCCGAGTTTGCACGCCCGTTTGTGGTGGTCAATCCTTTTGGAAATTGTGCGCAATATTTGTCCCACGTATATATTCTGACGCAATTTTGGCAGTCGAGCCTATATATACTATTTTTTTCTGAGTATAATACTAAGAAAAACTCTGCACAGAAGATTCTGGATAATATTATTCAAAAACCGATGATACACGTATATATTTAGATGTGATTAACATTAAGATTTAAAAATGTAAATTTTATTATATAATATTATACAGACCTAGCTCACGATATTTTATGGGTAGATACCTGAGTCGAAAATGTACAATTCTGCACTGTAACGTTAAATTATTGTTTGAAAATTTTACAAAATCGTGTTAAGTTTGAAGTCTACGTACTTCGATATAAATATTTACAAAATTATCCACTATTAATCCGTATCTTTGCTTCAGACCCTAAATCATCTAATAAAAAATAATTTTGCCGCTCGAAATTCGATGACCTTTAATTTTTTATATTCAACATACAATTTATAATCAATAAAATATTTCAATTAATTGAAATAATCGCTTAATTACGATTTTTTTAATGCTTTTTGAAATCTTTGACATGGTTGAGATTAGGCACATATCTGTTGAACATTTTCGACTCATAATTTTGTCAGGTATCCATCTATAAAATATTGCGGACTAGGTCTGTTACACCCTGTATATAGACATGAATTGCATTTTTTTAATGGTAATGATTGCTTGAATATTTTGTTTTGCATTCGTTATTTAAGACATATAAGCATTATTAACATTAATTCTGAATATTACTAAGTAACGTGGCGGTTACTTTGTGGTGTAACATTTTTATTTTTATTTTCATAACAAAACTATGTATTACACACACGTTGGGTTATTTTCACTACTAGATTCATAAAATCATATTAGATTTTTTCAATGTAAGCATTATGAAGTTCTATCAAAATTGTAACATGGAACTCAATGTTTAAGCCGTGTGTAATATATTTCCTATTTTGACAGTCGACCATGTTGAATCCTGAAAACTAGCATTTATAAATGGTCCTTATGGATGCGACGCACCCTAATACGTTAACGTGATGTGAACTGACGTGCATTGCTGCTGCAATAAACGTATTGTGCATGTAGAATTATGAAATCCGCATGACAGAATGCGGGAGGGGGAGAGAGTGCCACGTGTCATCTCATTTATTGCATCCTGCCGCGCTCTATATCAAACCGTTGCAGAATTTTCAAGCAGGGTTGAACTGAACAAAGGACATTTAAATTTATTTCTAAGATTAACAAAATTAACTTTGTGGTTAAAATACTTTATTTAAAATTGTTAACTTTATTTTATTAACCACTTAATGAATTAAAAGTACATCTACCAGTTTCGAAAAATAGCATTTTATTCTTCAGGGTGTCATTAACCAATCAAAAAACATATATTATATTGTTTCTTCAACAGAATCTATTTTTAAAAAACAATAATTATTAAAAAAATAAATTTAGTACCTAACTTAATTTGTTACTTGATACAAAATTATCAGAATAATTTTTGGTAAAATTTTTAGAATGGGACCTGTTAAATTTAGTTGGTTGTTTATAATATTTTGATTAGTTTATCTCCAATAATTCCAAATTACTTAATTTATGAATAACGCCGTATGCATAAAAAACAATCCCAAATTTAAACATATGTTTTTGATTAGTTAATGACATGTGGTTAAATTCAGTTGGTTGTTAATAATATTTTGATTAGTTTTACATGCTTTATTTATCTCCAACGATTTCAAATTATTTAATTTATGACCAACACTATAGATCATCTTAAATTTTTAAGGTTATGCTGACACTGTGATATTATATAAAACTACGTAATATACTATATCGTCTATATAAATTCAATACCGCTTATGAGCCAATCATTTTTTTGGCGCCTTCAGTCAAACGGCATTCACCGCATTGATTGGCACATTCAAATTTTGAAATTGACCAATAGTTCGCATTTGGTTTTTGCAAAGAGTAGTTGATTATAATTTACTATGGAGCATCTAACGCATTAACAAGGCATCAATAATGGCAATTCTGTAAATATTAATGGTGATCGCCATCGTCGCATGTTGGAAAACTTATTAGTGACCGAATTGGGTCGATTGGGCGTGCAACATATGTGATTTCAACAGGACGGTACCACCTCACACTCAGCCCGAACTACCTTTGAAATTTTTCGAGAAATTTTTCCCGGCCGCATAATGTCAAAAAGTGGTGATATCGACTGACCTCCTCGATCATTTGATTTGACGACTTCCGACTATTTTTTGTGGGGGTACTTGAAATAAAAGATCTACGCTAAAAAGCCAACAACAATTAAATATTCGAAATAAAATTGCTGAAATAACACGTGAAGTGTGCGAGTTTATATTACGAAAAATATGAATCACGCTTTTGTGCTGTAATAAATATTAATAATTGTAATAAACTAAGTAATAGAAAAATATAAATTAAATTTAAAAAATATGTTTTATTTATTAGTTATTTAAAAATAACATCGGCCTGTAACATAATATTCACCTTGCATTTACGCACACTGATTTTTGTTAATCCACAGAGTGTACGTACTCGTATCACAATCAGATGCTGGAAGTAACTACATTCTATCACTATGCTACGCGGTCATCACCTAGTGTTACTTTAGTATTAAGCCTTGATCATTTAATTTCATGGCAATTTTTGTGACTTTTCTACATATACATAAATAAATACTGCAATGATTTTTGAATACGCGATTAAAACCAATCTTTATACCAATTGAACGTTTTTTTCATCAAAAAGCAGTGACAAATAAATTGGAAATCTTAATTTAAATTAATAAACTCGCCTAAAACCATGATGAATGGATCGATTGTAATGTACTTGAACTGACCAAAAAGGTATGCGCTTCTGTTTTGAGACAAGATGATGGATCAGGCCGGTCAAAGAATTTATCCTCTAGATATTTACCAGGTGTCCAATTAGTTATATAGTTATACGGTATTTATGAATTAGTACTTTACAATTCCGAAACTAAATAATGAAATACTGTATACTTTTTAGTTAGGAAAATGCTAGACAAGATATTTTACATCGAAGGACGAACAGTTTTAGATAAATTGAATAAAGAATTTAGATATTCATTAAATCGCTCGAAAATTATATACTAATAGTTGAGCCGTAAGTAGCATCGCGTTTTTACATAGACAATGTTTTTTTTTTTAAATTAACTCTGTTAACACCTGCGTTAAGCATTTATTTTGTATTATATAAAAGGGGGTTTCTTCTAACAAATTATACTATTGATAGCTAGTAGTTGGACTAAACGGAGTTTTTGTGAATTTTTAAAATGTCGGAATAAAGTGTGCACATTCATCACTGTTTACTTTTTGAATTTGATATAGGCCAAAATTCAACAGTAGCAACCAAAAATATTTGTGATGTGTACGGTAGGGGTGCTATCGATATTTGAACCAGTCAATAATGGTTTGAGTTCAGATCTGGTAATTTATCAGTAGCTGATGAAGAACGGGCGGGGCGTTGATATGCTAACCGCTATAATATAACGATGACATGCTAACAGCATATAATAAAAGCTGATGCTCGTCGAAATACCAAGGACATCGCATTGAAGATGGGTATCAGTCAAACGACCGTGGTGATACATCTGTATCACATTGGCCTGGTTTCCAAGTACGACGTGCGAGTGCCGCACGGGTGTTGTTTTTCACCATGACAATGCGCGGCCTCATTCTACAAAGATAGCGCACCACAAATTGAAGGAGCTCAACTGGGATATTTTAAAACATTCACCTTCCATGACTCTTGATCTTGCTCCATCAGATTTTTACCTTTTTTTATCTCTACAAATTCTTTTGGATTATAAAAAAACTTAAAACAACCCAGAAAGTGGAAAAGCACTTGGACATATTATTTGAATCAAAACTGGCGAGTTATTTTTCCGATTAGATAAACAAATGGGAGAGTCATTAGCAATAATATAAACTATGTAATATAATTATTTAATAAAATTTGTTTAAAAAAATCTACTTTTGTTTTCATTAAAAAATACGACAATAGTTATGACTCAACCTTTTCTATAAATATATTTTCCAGTTCAGCTCTGCTAAAGTAACATATCGACTAAGCACGTCTACGAATAGAAGAGGTAACCAATGTACGTATTTTTCCGGAAGAAATGTTACTGGAATTTGCCTTACATAGTACCTTTTTCGATCCCCATACAAAATATTAATCAGCAAACATTTGCCAGGAAAATGCTTTAAAATGAATATAAAACAATAAATTTAAGCCCTCCAGTAAAATGGTTCATTCATTATAATTTGGTGAAACCTTAATTAATTAACGTTACAACCAAAATTTTCACGTATAAATTCGAACAAGGTTTTTTTTTGTAATAAAATATATCATTGTATTTTAAACTAAAAAATACAAACCCGTCTTGGTAATGAGTTTGTCTATCTAATAGTATTCATTTCACATAATAAGCAAACATGTTAATAAAATTGCTGTAATTTGTAATAGTAAAGAAGTGATAGAAATCATGGACAAAAATAAACGCATAATAAATATAAAAATCTTTCGGCAACTATCCCGGTACCTAAATAAATGTATTGTGTGTGAAAATGACATGTTCAAGTTCTCAAGCATTCGTAACTCATAATTCATTACAATTAAAAAATGACTGTTTAAAAATTATAAATGTACATTTTTTTATGTAATACATTTTTACGTACACGCCCTTATTTTGGACATGGAGTTAGCTCTCAGAATGTAGGTCATGTCGGTTGGCGAAAGTAACTACGTCATCGCCCTCCAAGACCAAGTTGGTTGCGATATTGTGAACAATTTCCTGCCTAGTAATGCTAATTTGATGTGAAGAACTCATTTTGTAACAATTCTTATATTTCTCTTGAAATTAAAAACTTTTAATTATTATAAAATGGATTATTTTAATTTATTATAATTTTTATTATCTTTTGAACAAATTTAAGCATTCATCAATCTAGCGATAAAGTACTCATCTAATGATCAGGTGTGTTCGGGGATGTGAGACACTTCACGAGATATAGATTCTTATTTTAATAGCAAAGTGTATTTTATTTTATTTGAAAACATGATATGTGTAAGAATATAATTGAAATATGTATTCCGTGTACGGATAAAACAATTTTAAATTTTTGGCGAATAGGCAACACCATCTTTGGGCCGCATGGTGAACTTGCTTTAGCTTTAACACCAAGGCCGGTAGTAGCATATAGTGAGCGGTTAGTAGTTGTTGCGCACTCACGGCGGCCTGCACCAGTCGTATGGATGGGAAACAACGCAAAGTGGGAACAGGAACTCGCACTGACCGCTGTCTGACGAGGAGGCCATTCTACTAACGCAACATTTCATAGTGTTTATTTAACTGTGTTGATTTGTACTTACTTGTATTGAATTTACAATCTACCTGACTTCTATTGTACAACCAAGAGCAACTTAATACAAATCGAGACAAGACCCAAGGTATGAGTTATTTCTATTACAAATTCGTGATAACTGCTTAGCATAAATTACTTGTGATATTTGGAATCATAATAATTGATTATATTAGTCATTTTTAAAACCATATCATAGCATAGCATTCATTACCGACAAATTGGTAACTGCCCCGGGGATCAACTATATATTATAAGCATTACCTTAACGCGTGGCTTTTAATAATAATTCAAATTTTTGCGTTTTTTTACGAAAATGTGGGTTTTTAATTTATATCTAAAGTTATATATTAAATTAGACTTTTTTTAACTATTACTTAGACAGACCCTTTACACTAATTTAAAACTAATGAACTGTATATCATTTACTATAAATAAGACAAAATAAGCGTTATAAGAAACACCGCGACTATTAGATACATTTTCCGCGTGCCAAAAAATTACCCAAATATGGAAAAAACTTGCACAAAAAAAATTTTTTTTTTTAAATCTAATCTGATGCCAAGATCATGGAGACAAATCTCAATTAAGACAAAATAACAGTCATAACTATTCAATTCTCGACGTTTTTATAATACTTTGTTTTAATAACAACACACGTTATTAAATAATATTTACTCACATGCTTTGAGGCTTTAGCTACAATTTAAAACTAAGTTTTATATCAAAAACACAATAATTAACTTTTAAATAATATATTTTCAGACTTATAAAAGACTAATTTTAATTGTCCATCGAACTTTAATATACCGGTCTATACGGCCATGACGGACGTCGAATCCGCGCTGCCATTATTTTTTTATAAAATGCCAAAAATATATGTTTTTACGTATATTTTATCCACGATATGAGTTAACATTTAACTTACTCACGATATTAGTAGAAAATTTCACAAATTAGATGACTTTTTATTGATTTTAAAGGAAAACAACGTTTTCTAGAACAAACTAAATATTTACTTATAATATTTTTTGTGCGTTATTTGTATTTAAGTCGCAATTAAATATTTCGTTTATATATAACAATGTTGTCTTTTGAACACTAGCTGTCTGTTTCATAAATACTATGTAATTATGAAATAAACATATCACCGAAATGGCAACATGGTGGTTTAAATCGATAATATTCAAGAAAACGACAAAATGCATCTGACATAATTCTTTTTAATTGAAAACATTGATTTCAGCGATCATTTAAATATATGTAGGTACTTTGTCTGATTTCAAAACATATTCATATATATGAATGCGGTACTTCGATAAATTATTTAATTCTCAATAGATTAATTCAAATGGCAATACTCATTCCATAATATTAATATGAAGAAACTTCGATAAGCCCTGATATGCCTCTATACACGAGTTATTTATGACTTTTGTAACGAATGCGAGAAAATCAACAATTTTATTGTCGTCTCTTTCTATTCAGCCCCACCACTCTCTCATGATTTACTTAGCAAATAAAGTCATTAATTATTTATCTGATACTAATTCAACTATGAGACTCATTAATTCGTGTAGAATTTCTCTAATTTCAAACGAAAAAAATGAAAGTACTAGTAAAAAAAGTACGTAGTAAGTAGTTAAAATTTTTAATTATTCAAATTTATATTTAAAAATTAAAAGATTCCAGTAAAACAAATGAAAAGCACTGATGCACTTATAAAAGTTGTATTAAGCTAGTAGATAGCCACATATACATAGTAGAATCTCAAGGACTATCGTAGACTGAGAATTGAAATGGGAAGAAAAAAGACATTGTAGTTTCCTGTAAACTTTACGTAACGGCTGAGAACCGGTGGGTTTTATAATCCTCATTTTGCTAAAAACCCAAGATGCATTTTTATTAAAGTACCATATTGCATTAAGTAAGTATCCATAATGCATCAAGTAAATAGTCTACGTCCACAGTGTATTACATAAATAATAAGTGTACTATTTCACAATGTATTAAGTATGTATGTGTAAGATTATAAAGACATGACTAACATTTATTACAATTAATTTTCGAATTTGTTACATTTCTTAAAGTAGAATATATTTTTTTTATTGAATACACATTTTATTAAAAAGATGCAATTTTTAAACATAAGTTTTAAGATTTTTAAAACAAATTAGATTAATTGCTAATATAAATTTAATAGCTTTTAAAAATTGAATATAAGATTTATATAAATTATAAAATATACCTGAAAAGCTCAAATATGTCGTAAACTTAAATGAATTACGTAGCGTAATGATAAAGCATTTTCCCGGCTAGTAAAAGTTTCAGATTCTTATAGAATGGTAACCAAATATATTTTCATTAGCAATATTTGAATATGTCCAAGAACATACAATTACTAGATTTTTACCCACAAAGGCACTGTTATTAAACAAATAATAGATATCCCATAGAGATGATGCTATTTTTTATTATATTTAATGGAAAATATATGGAAGTATGGGTAATTACAGATAATTAAAATGGTATAGTGGTACTTGAAGTGAGTCTACATACTAACATATATGCAACTTTCAAAAATTTGATAGATGTGGAGATTGATGGGTGAGAATGGTGAACGTTATATTTATATAAAGTTATCACTTAAGCCAGCCGATGACAGGTCGTAAGCCCCATAATTACCCATACTTTTATATATTTTCCATTAAACATAATAAAAATCAACTATTATCTATTCTTTTTTAAATATATTTTCAATTGATGGATATATATTTTTCGTCTATCTGTCTAACTGATTCATCTTTTAGAATATATTTGGGCGACTCCATGTAAGGACGCCATATCTACCCTACTATGGTTATATCAATACATTATAGATATCTATTACTACGTATTAAAGCAGAAAAACAAAAATGTTATACTATGAACTTCCATAAAGAGCGTAAAAACAACACAGTAGTTAAGTAGTTAGTACGTAGTACGTAGTACGTAGTACGTAGTTAAACACTACAACATGTTATGAGGCCCAATTAATGTAGTGAAATACATCACAAAAACACTCAGGTGTAAGATAATGCTATGAATGTATTATGTCTCCACCGAGAATCGAACCCGGAGCCCCCGGTATGAGAAGCCAGTATCATGACTACTGAACGATCCGTTACACAGAACCCCCTTGCCTAGCGGATACAGATGCAGAACATACAAAAGGGTATGCGGTTCAAAAATAGAGTTCCTCAACCACACCGCCAAAAAAGATTAAGGTGATGCACTGTGTTGGTTTAGCATAATCGGTTAATGCACGTTTACCTTATAGGAAGATATCCAAGTTCGAATCCCGGTAGCAACAATAATATTTTTCGAAAAAAATGATTTTATATGTAATTATATTATTTCTAATTAAAACATTTAATAAGTATTTAAAAATATAACACAGATTTATGATCTGAATAATTACAACTTCACAATAAGAATGTGTTCTTTTTAAGAAGAATAAGGTGGTTCAGTGAAGAAGAAAAGTAATAATTGTTGAAGTAGTTTCGACATGATGACCATCAGTATCTTATGAACAGCTTATATCATTCAACAGCATTTCGAAGTACATTCTGAAGAGTTACGAGTATGATACATAGCCTTCATGTTGTTCTCTGACGTACTTCTTATTTTAACATATCATGTCATTTAAATAACTTTTTTATCTGATATTTACATCAAACTGAGATATTGGACTTTCAAGTATATATAAGTAAATATTTAAATTTCTTCGGCGGAGTTTGGTTCATCGCCAATGAGATGAAATGTTTTAAAAAATGGCGCATTATAATATAGATTAATAAAGTAAAGTGATTCCAGATTTCAGGCATGTTGGATTTTAACATTTGTTTTTCAAAAAAAAAATTACAAATGTTATGTACATATAAAAAAGTTTTCTTATTTTCTCCTAAACTATAATATTATTAAATTTGACATGCTTATAAAATAATTATCGATATTAGTCAATTTTGACTAAAATATCATATAATACATTGTTCCAAGGTCACTATGTCAGAAATCGTTCGTTGGTTCATTATATTGTGTACATACTTCAGAATTGTCTTTCTGCCGGCCCCGCTAAGACTTTCCTTCAAACTTATTTTTGATTTCATTGCACTTCTTTCTTTAGATTTGCCAAATCTAGTTATTATCGTACTCGTATTATTTAAACTAATTTCATTAAAAACGTATCCGAATATGTTTACCTTACTGCTAGAATTGAAATCCTTGCTCTTGTTGCTTCCAAATTTTAAAAAAGAAACGTTTCTAAGAATGTACTTTAATTTTTCCAGTTTGAAATTCGAGAAATACTACGTAATATTTAATAGTTAAACTTCTTATAAGTATCACCTAAATACTAAAATATGTTATCTATTACGTAAATCTTACTAAAGAGGAAAGTTATGATAGAAAGGGATGACAATAAAATTGTTGATTTGTTCACATTTGAGACAGGTTGCAAAAATAACTCGTATCTAGAGCCTTATCTACGCTTTTTCATATAAATATTATGAAATAAAATAAAATGTATGTTTTCATTTGAATTAATCCATCGAAAATTAAATAATTTATTTAAAACTTATCATGTCCGATGCATTTGATAGTTTAGTTTAATATTATAAAGAATCTTTTATTATTAAGAGTTTGCAAATATTCTTTGAGAAAAGCGAATTATAAATAAACATTCACCTGCTTCTTTTATAAGTTCATCTTTTCAGTATTCGTTCTTTCATTATCAATTCTTCTACATTTTTCTCCGCACAATTCGACAATTATTCATAGTAAAAACATTAAATATGCGAATACTAGTTTTAAAATCGAATAGCTCACAATTCAAAAGAATTATCTAATTAAATGAGATATTAAAGTTATGAAAAGTCTTATTATGACTAAGAAGCGGGTTATAAAGATTTAGCATTTTTATTAACATTTTTAAAACTGCTGCGTAATCTCTAATTAAGGAAGGTTAAAAATTCGAGGATTATCATCCCAGTGTTTACATAAGTTCCCATTAATCCCCTTAACGAGGAGGGAACTAAAAAGATGTCAGACATTCTGTGTGGTGCCGACTTAATTGACGTGTCTTTTGCGGTGGATCAGATATATCTCGTTGGTTAGAACGATGGTTGAAACTAGTTTCTAGGAGAACATGACACCAGCTCGGTTACACTAAAATGAATTAATTTACAATCGAATACCCGACCTTACATATGTTTAATGGATAATTTTGAGAAATGATAAAATCAAAAAAACGAAGTGAAAACAGGTGTGTAACAGTAGGTTGGATAAAAAAAACTCACCGGTAAATAAAATAAATATTCAAAAATTATTTTTCATCACATGTCACCATAAGGCATCTGGAACCGTGAAGAGTTCAAACAGCAAGAGCAGCATAGACAGTCCAATTGAGCTTGGTGGTATTTCATGGCTAAAATCCTACCAATGAATCATCTAACACATCACATAATATGTTCATATTAAATTTTGAAATCCTAAATGATTAATAAAATCATTAAATGTGTGAGTGTTATTTTTAATATTCAAGATTTGAAATACTTGTATTATTTATTAATACATACTTTAAATATAATTAAACCTTAGTAGGAATATACAGGTGGTTCAAAAAAAGTGAGAATATCTCATAACACATGAGTTATTTCAAAACATAATATAATTAATTGTAATTCTTAAATATGAATTAAATATATTAATAAGAAAGATATACATATAAAATAAATTTTATCGAAAAATATTTTTGTTGCACTACTGGAATTCGAACCTGGATCTCATTCCAAATCGGGGAAGGTGCATTATCCAACTATGCTACAGCGACGATATTTTTAGCGACATATTTTCGAACCTATACGTTACCTTTTTAATATTAATACATTTAATCGCTCCATTATTTGAAAAAGCCATCTACCTTATTTTTACGGAATCTCAAATACCTTTGAGTAAACTGATAGCAGATGCCAGAATTATCAATTTATTTTTATTAAATTTTGGACACATTGCTACAACTTTATTAATTAATTAATAATTCTTAATGTAATTTTTTTGTACAATATTTAGCTAATCAGAAATCATGTTCAATGTGTCCTCCTTCTTCCTCAGTGACTTTTTCTAAGCGCCTACGCCCACTCGTTAATGCTTCTGTCAATAAAGCGCTGCTCCAGATTTCTCCATTCCTTAATTATTACCAACTTAAGCTGATCAACTGTAGTAAATTTTCGCCGAAGGTAAACTTTTTCTTGTAAAACACTCCATATTACATAATCTACAGGGTTTAAATCTAGGCTACTCGGTGGCCACATACCTGGCTCGATTAAATTAACATTCTCACGACGAATAAAACTGATTATATTTTTGGCTGTGTGAGATGGAGCTCCGTCCTGCTGTAATGTCCAGTTATGCTGTAATGTCTAGCTATAGTCCAGGCTTTGTTTTGAAACTTTTTGATCATTTTCTTAGCACCCCAACGTTTTTCAATTCGCAAATTTTTTATCAGAATACGGTCTTCTGCAGTGATGTTTGTCATTCTGGCCAACAATTTGAAAAAAAAAACAAATATAAACAATGGGAAAATTAATAATCAAAGATGGCGACCGGAAATTGTCGAAATAAAACGTAATATAGGTAAGTAAGTAAATTAGTTAACTATTTAAGCTATTGTTGATATAGTTAAACTTATTTTGATGTAATTATATCACATTTTACGAAATAGTTTTATGGGCCATACTGTGTATACTTAATTATCAGACTAATAATATAATATTCCCCATTTATACAACCATAATATGCCTACCTATATAGGTAAAAAATATTATATACAATTTTAAGGTAATATTATAACTGATACGGATATAGATGACAAAATCTGCAATTAATAACAAAATCATTTCACACATTTTGACTATATTAAAACAAAAAAATATCAAGAAAAATGTGTGTGTAAACATATTTTTATAATTTCTTAGACATTTAGCTCTAAAACATAGGTGATTAAACTTATTAACGTAAGATATATCAATTTTAAATAACTGCAACATTCTAAAATTTGTCATCTATTTACAAGGTTGTCGTAGTGTAATTGGATATCTCACTTCCTCGGATAGGAAGAGATTCTGGTTCAAATCTCAGTGGCAGCTAATTTATTTTTTCAATATATTGAGTTTATCTGTATGTATATCTTTCTAATTGATGCATTTAATTTGTATTAAAATACCACAGAACTATGAACTATATACTGTGTTCTCTTTAAAATTTATTTCTCTTTTAATTATAACGATTAAATCAAAATCCCCCAATGTGTGAGTGTGGTGCCGAGGAGGAAACCCTTGACCAAATATTTTTTTCCTATACATAGCGGATCACAGGTTTTTTTACAGTAATCTCATCAATGGTAATTTTCAACAGCCGGTTAACTTGTGTCATCTTCTTTTTCTTAACTCGCCACATTTAATCAATATAATATCAAATTTTAAGAAGGCAATGGTATTGAATTGAAATATAATATTTTCTATTCTCTAATATTATTGCACTTTTTTCTATAAAATAAAGTTTTAACTTGATTAATGGCACAAATCACTCATGAAGGGTAGATTGCCCATTTAAAAGAAGAAGAAGATCAAAATCTACCTCCCTTATTAGGTAATTGATATCAATATCTCTGATATTTTTTGCACGACAGCTATTTATTGCACGCCTGGTAGTATTTCATATATATTGTAATATGTTTCAGAGTAATATGCTTGTTTATTACAATGATTAAACATTCACCTAAATATTAAGTGATTGAGGATTTGAGACTTACTTCAGGAGATAATTTTAAAATTAGCGTAATTAAGTATCAGTATAAATTAATGTAAATGTATATATTATTTACTACTAAATATTAATATTTACTATATATTAAATACATATTAATATATATAATATATTATATTAATATTTATATCTATTAACTACGAAACCTTCTCAGATTGGTATCCCTTAATATATATTTTTTTTATCGTTTCAATACAAGCTTTCCATATTACAGAACTGATTTACTTTGATAATGATAATGGATATTATTTCATTTCAAATATCCACATTTTTCATTTTAACTTTACTCTAGATACGTTTACGAGTAGATACAGCTGTAATTGAAATTTTATTGGAAAATCACGTTTTGTCGAAGCAATTTTGTATCACCAGAGATTTCGCTGATATCACTAGGGGGGGTTAAGGTAAATTGCTATAAAATTATAAATATGATCCACATTAGTTTATTTTTATTTTTAAGTAGAACACATTATTATTGTGAATTTGTAGTTTTAATACAAACTAAATGTATTAATTAGAAGGATAAACAGATAAATTCAATTTATCGATAAAATATTTTTGTTAATACATATTAAGTAGATTACTATCAAATAATGGAATAACAGATGTATTAATTTTAAAATTCCACATATACGTTCGAAAAATTGGCGTTATCTTACTATGGTGTCATGGTGTAATCGGTCAGCGCACTTCCCCGTATAGGAAAAGTTCCTGGTTCGTGTCCGGTTGGGCAACAAAAATATATTTTCGATAAATTGATTTTATCTGTTTATCTTTCTAATTGATAAATTTTTTCATTTAAATTAATTACTAAATGCCATATAAAAAAAAATTAAACTATTTTTTTTAGATACTGCGCTGGAATTACATTCAATTAATGTTTATCTGACAGATTAGAGATTATTTATATCTCTATGAAAAAAGTTATTAACTTAGTGGTTAGCGATAGATGTACAGCAAATTGTAGAAATTCCTATACTTTGGCCTAATTTAAAAACATTATTATGTAAAAAAAAAATATGGAAATTTCGTGGAAAATTTCATTCAAATTTAGAGAAAATGAGAAATAACTAGTAATAGTAAACTGTTATATGACTAACTGTGATAAAGATTGGTGATTGAGATTTAACAATGATTGGTGACTGATTCATTCATTCTGGTTGGGGTTTTTAAATATTAATAAAATTGGATAACTTGCATAACGCCATTTTCGTAAAAACTTTCACCTCATTGCGACAAAGTAACACGGCGCGTCTACCAGAAAAAGTCATTCACTTTACTTACAGATTCTGATTTTATTTATATAAATGAACTTACTTACCATCACGCCGTTTCTCCGCGGGTATAGGCAGAGAGTATAGAATGCCACACTCTTCTGTCCTGACATACGATTCTCTCATCATCAACATTCATACATCTTCTCATATAGGCTCGCCGATTATTTTGGCATCTAACAGAACCATTTTTCATTATCTGATTTACCTGGTCGTATTAAGTCTACTGCGGGTATCCTCATTTTTGATGCCATCAACACTTGCGTCATATATCTTTCTTACCATTCTCTCCTCATTCATCCATTCTATATGACCTATATGACCTAAGTGATCCTTCCTTAACCTTACTCACTATATTAAGATTAGCTTTACATTCATTCATTATTTCTTCATTCTTTACTCTGACATAAATTAATCTGCCACATATACGCTTAAGTGATCTCATTCCCACTACATTCAGTCTACTTTCGTGCCACTTTTGCCATTTCCAGGCCTCACTTTCATACATCAGTATCTGTACCAGGACTCCATTGTATACCGCTAGTCTCACTTCTGTTGACAAGTTCCCATTAGCTCTAATTCGATTCAAAGCACCGTTTATTTTGTTCCCTGCATTCACCCTCCTTTCGATAAATTTCTTGGTCTTTCCGTTTCTATTTAACATACTTTCTAAATACATAAACTCATTAACTTGTTCCGAATATTCATTGCTTACAAGTATTTTGAACAGTGTCTTACTTTATTTCTTCTCGAATACCATCACTTTCGACTTGTTGGCAGTCACAATAAGATCGCTTTCCTTGCATACGTCGTGCATTCTACTCACTAGACTCTGTAATTTTTAATCATTATTCGCCATTATTACAGCATCATTGGATTACAATAAACAGCATACAATCAAATCGCCTATTTTTGCTTCAACATTCATATATTCCAATTCTTTCAGACAATTATCCATATACAAGTTGAACAGCCATGGAGACATTACACAACGCTTTGTTATATCAAACCGTGGTGTGAATGATCCATCGATCATTTACACACGTAGAACTTTCTTCATATAGGGATGCCATTGCGTGTATAAGTTTACTATTCCCCCTGTAATCAGAGAGTTCCTTCCAGTAATAATATACAAACAGCAAAGACATAACAAAATAAAAATGTTCAAAGTATTGGACAAACACAAGAATACAGTTATGAAACAAGAAACACAAAATACATAAATTAGAAATTTGACACCGTCAGACCCAATAGCATGAAACTAGGAAGAGACAGAAAAAGAAACGCGAGGACAAGAGAACAAACAACGATAGTCGGTATAATAGAATATGCAAAAATAATATAATGCCAAGGGGCAGGCCACATCGCTTGTAGAATGGACAAGTATTGAATAAAAACATTCATTCAGTGGTACCTGAATAGAATTAAGAGGTCGATCGACTACCCTAAAATCCACTGGACCGATGGTATCATCAACTCTGCCAATATGTGCCAGTGAAGAGCAATGGACTGAGAAAAGTGGAAGACACTCAGGGAGGCCTTCATCCACCAGTGTTTAAAAAACTGGAGACCTGGGCCCGTAGGCACCTTAAAATGGGCCAGGAAGGGACTTTTATAGGCGTCACTTTTAGACCAACGGACGGGTCCTTGAAATATCTGGTTCTAAGACGGCAACACAGATGGACTTATTCCTTTCTTTCTAATGTCGCCGTCAAATTGAAAGGGATTATGAAACCTCTAGACTTAAATCATTTTGAATAGCAAATGATTACGGGAAATGCACAATTTCTGAGTAAACTGTTTGAGTTTAGACTTGTGAATATCCCGTGGTATACATGTGGGACAGTGAAACAGACGCCTGATCATATTTTGTGGAATCGTGAGATACTTAGAGATGCACGTGAACGTATGATTGGTGATTTGACTGGACTTGGACACCGGCCGCCCAGGAATGTGTCTCGTCCACTGTCCCTCTTTTGGGATTGTTTTTGATGAATGGATCCCTGAGTGTCTGCCTTGAACTACTATACCTTAATTTTTCATCTGTATGTAAAACTATGTTTTATGTATTTATATGTTATATGATTTTTTATGAATAAAGACAGTACTTAAGGGACGTTGGAGTGTCTAAATTTTAAATCTTAATTGCTAATAACCACATTAAGTTTCTTCTCCTTTTTCATTTTGCTTATACTTAAATATGTAATTAAATTAAATTCGCGTATTTTTATTAGCTTTGATGAGTGGGATCGACACGGAAGCCCTAGCTTCTAAATCGTACCCGGGAAAGAGTGGGTCCCCTTCCTCGAGCTATCATTTTAAAAAAAAGTGTTTAATAAATGGCAGATGATGATGATAACATTAATATTGCATAAATTTATAATAATAATAAGATCTCCTTTAAAACTAGACCAAACGTAATTATCTTATAGTGGTTTTACAATTTGCTAGGATTTTTGGCATTAAAGAGACTGAATAAATTTGTCTTCCTGTGCACAGATATGCGTACTTTAATAGGCTGGATTTATAAAATGACTTCACTCGAAGAGACAGGAAGATATTTCCTTGAATAATTACCGTAAAATTTACCCAACGGCTATTTTAATATTTGCAGAGTTCACGGACAGTTTAATAAAATTGAAGGTTCTGGATGTTTATAGTTTTTCTGCTTAAACACCGTGACGCCTTGCGCTTAAATAACAACACTTCTGAAGTATCCCTGTTCCGCGAAACAAGTTTATTTGCCCTCCCCACAATTATGTGGTCATTAAATTTTCGCCTTAAAACTTTCCCAACCCCCCGGTACTCTTTGTGTAAGGGTAATATAGAGCTTTTTACGCGATGCGGTTAGGCTGTTCACTTTAAACTTTCATTAGTTTAATAACTAACGGTGGTAATAAATTAACAAAGCCTGTCCCGTTTAATTCGCCTTTTGAGAGAAACACTTAGCAGCCAAAAAACGCTTTATTTGTTAAAATTTCAATTATGAGCTTTACGACGCGACGCACTGAGAGTGATGTCCCTTGGCGATGTTTACTTTTTTAATCATTTTTGCGTATTTCATGTCTAAATGGCATTCTATTTGCATAATGAGTCATTGAGTTCTTCTCGAATAAACACAAAATTGAAATTTATTCGGCATTAAAACAATAAGCGAGGTGAGTGCGCTCGAAATTTACGTGAAAAAATGTCTAATATTTAAAAAATTGTTTTTATGTACCCATATATTACTGTAAATCATAGAGTATTAAACAATTTTGAAAAATCAATTAATATTTATTGTTTTTTGTTTTTAACCAACAGACTTCGTAATAAAAACTTAACCTTAACATCAAATTAATATATTTTTTTAAAATTTATAAATAAAAATTACACTAGATTCCTGACTACACAGTATAAATTTACTATTATAAAAGATATGAGAAAATCATTATTAAGTTAAAATATTAGAAATGTATATGATTAAGTACGAAGTTAATTTAAAAAGTCACTTTTTTGGAATAACTTTTAAAAATAATACTAATATTAAATACAAATTAAATGTATTAATTAGAAAGATATACATACAAAATCAATTTTATCGAAAAATATTGTTGTTGCTACCGGAATTCGAACCTGGATCTCTTCCAATCTGGAGAACGTAC
Source organism: Eubasilissa splendida (assembly GCA_031772225.1). Taxonomy (NCBI): domain Eukaryota; kingdom Metazoa; phylum Arthropoda; class Insecta; order Trichoptera; family Phryganeidae; genus Eubasilissa; species Eubasilissa splendida. The sequence goes on along the minus strand of CM062852.1, from coordinate 17,951,422 downwards.
ATTATCCGATTATGCTATACCAACACAGTGGATTGACGACGATTGGAAGACATCCAGATTCGAATCCTGCTAGAAACAACAATATTTTTCGATAAAATTGTTTTTATATATATATAATTCTAATTACTACATTAAATTAGTATTTAAAATATCACAGACCTATGTTCTGAATAATTACAACTACACAATAAGAATGTGTTTTTCTTAATAATACTAATATTGTTTATAATCAACAAACTATACATAATTACTAAAATCTCTTATGAAAAAATAACATAAAAAATGAATTTCTATGAATACTAATGACTTTGGGCATTCCTAGATAAATCGTATCGACTGATTATGTGAAAATGATAAACCAACACAGGCTAAAAATAAATAAGATAAGATAAGATGATTTAAAAAAGAACTTTATATCCAGAAAAAATATATACTTTAGATTTGATAGTGATTTAGATATTCTCAGAATCTCCAAAGAGTGTTTTATGAATTACAAACATTGACAAAATAACCACTGTTATTGACAGAAGGCAATTCTATCGAGGAAGTGGAGAAGTATGTCTATCTCGGTCAAACCACATACATTACACTAGTTCGGGACGCAGTATATAAACAAGTAACTTGAGATACATATGTATATAGGGTGCACTGTTAAGAAAAATATTATTTTAAATATGAATTCAATATATTAATCAGAAAGATATACATATAAAATCAGACTTATGTTTTGAATAATTACAACTTTAATATAAGAATGTGTTATCCTAAAAATATTATTGTTTGAAATTTTTACAAAATCATGTTATGCTTGAAGTCCATGTGGTTCGAAATAAATATTTGCAAAATTATTCCAATATTAATATATATCTTTGTTTCAGGCCCTAAACCATCAAACAAAATATAGTCTAGCCGCTCGAAATTCAATAACCTTTAATTTTTTGTATTAAATATATAGTTTGGAATCAATAAAATGGTTTGATTAATTAAAATAATCACATAATTGCATTTTTTTTTAAATGCTTATATCTCTGACATGTTTGAGATTAGGTACATATCCCTTGAATATTTTTGACTCGTAATTTAATCAGGTATCCACCTATAAAGTATTGTGGACTTGGTATGTTACACCCTGTATATCTAGGTTGGGTATCATTCATGATGTTAAAACAATGGCATACTGTACAGATAATTAGATGCTGACTTATGCCTTGTGTATAAACAAAATGTAATATAACAACCCATTAAAAGAGCAATCGGATGAAACAATTCACCAAAGAACCATAGTCATCGACATTACTAGAGAGTGTATAAACTGAAATTGCCATGAATCTGATATCTCTGCTGAAGAATGGACTATCACTGGGGGAAGAATGTGTTGGAATAGAGACCACCCGAAAAGGTTCAAGATGTTTGGGTCATCCCGATGATCCGACGACTAAAATACATAATTGGAAACATCTGGATGCACAGACCGGGAGACAGAGAAGACTAATGAGTAAATCCATCTCTAACCCAGGACCGTTTTATAAGAAAAAGCTCCTATATCGGGCCTACTCATTCATTGCTTGATTGGTAGGTGACCGTACAACGCACCTCAGCCCATACACGTCTAAGCAACGACGTGTGGCCGCCAACTAAAACACAACTCATTACATCTACGGTCCCATATACAAATATTTATTGTGTAAAACATACAATGCACAACATAATAGTAATATAATATTAACAAAGATACAGTTGTAACATACAAAAGTCGAGCAATAGATTGCCAACTAGAGGAATATACAAAACACTCTCTCACAGGACACAAGACAGGAGCAAAAAAAAATTGTCGTTGATTCTCTACTCGTGCACCACTGCCGACAGATATTATCCAGGGAACAGCACACTAAGGGGTCCGACTGGCAGGCCAATCATACGCCTACCGCAGTAGGTTGACTCAGGATTTCCCACCTAGAGACCCGAACAGAGAAGACTGACGAACATTAGGAGAGGCTTGTATCCAGTAGTGGATAGGTTAATGATGAAGATGATAATGATGAAGATCTTAGAAGCGTTAAGCTTGCCAAAAAATGCGGTCCATGATACTATGATAATTGAAGATGAATTAAAGAATCAAAAGTTTATCAATTGATAATAATATTACGGAAATATCTACGTAACTGTCATTTTTTTAATAAAATAAACGACGTGCGAATTTGGAAGTATTTTTTTTACTATTTAAAGTTCTCTTTTACATTTAAAATCAAATTTATTTGACCAATAGGCCTGATCGACCGAGATAAAAATATGACATTCGTAGATTTTAAAAATAAGAACGCATTGAAAATAATGATCATGTGAAGAATAACTACTTTATTATTTACAATATTAATAAATATATTTACAACACATATAACTTACAGCATATTAAATTATAAGTTATGCAAGTCACGACCGAATAATGGATGTATGTGAGTGTAATATGTTATGTGATTGTGTTTAGGTGAAATTGTTTACATGAAGTTAACGCAATTTTATGGTCACATTGTAAAATAAGTAAATATTTGTTTTCCAAGTTGTGTAATATTTTTGTAAAATAAATATAATAGTTGCGTCAGGTTTATATATTTTTTTCACGTAAAACTGACGTATGTCAACGATTAGATCAGGACCGAAAACTTGATACACAAAATTTATTTTTTATTTTTATTCATGGAACATTCAATTTGAATAATGTTACTGCTTCAGTAGTTATACGAAATGGATTGAAGATGTGTAAATTACAGAAAAACGGTGTGAGATATTGTTTGAATAAGGCTGCAGAAATAACAACGCAAAGAACCTATGTCTCCTGGTAATGGGTTTGCCATGTTCAATGTCTAGACCTGAATAGACAGATTTCGTCTCAATCTTGGCGATTTATTTTTCTTTCTGCATGCGCTTCATCGTGGTATATGGAAACATTTTGATCAGAAGGAAAAAAGTCCGCCAAAGAATTTTTTACTTATGTAATTTATGTATTTATTAAAATATAATTTAGCAATATATAATGTTAGTAAATTTCCAATAGAAATTTGATATAAAATAAAAAAACATCTAACAAAGTTTGTGCTTACTGCGTTGGAATTCAGTTTTTTATATAGTATATCTGTGTACTGAAGACGTACTTTTTATAAATATCATTACATTCATTTAAACACTTTTCGCCATAAAAATATCAACAAAATATAATTTTCGATACTGAATAACTTTATAAGATAATTAATTACACCGAAAATATTATTATATTGAAATTGACGAAATCTATATAAAGCATAAAAAATTCTAAATTCCACCCTTCTTTAAATAAAAACGAGTATTTAATATCAAAAGTATATATTTCTTTATACGTATATAAAATATATGTAGATAAAATTGAGGATGTTTACATGTAAAAAAATATGTAAAATTCCCAAAAATCTTATTACCTTTTTTTAAATTTTCGTGTAAAATAAATATCTTATCTATTTTTAAGTTAATCTATCAACATATTATTTAATTAAATATTCAATAAATAATTATTTTTAAACCAAATATTACAGTGGTCAACATCAAAATCCTGCCGTTGAATAAATAATAATTACATGTATTTTTGGGTGCTAAATAAGATGTATAGTAGAATACAAAATACAGAACACAAAATATTACACCACATAATAATTATGACAATAATGAAGTCAATAGCTTAGGCGAGATGGATTTAGTTATTTTTATTTTACTGCAACTTTCTAAGTAAATGTTTAAAAAATATCGATGTGCGCATTCGCAGTGATAATAGAATGTATATTCATGATATGTTAATATTATTTTTCGTCATATTTCTGTATATACTATTTTAGTTATGTGCTTTATTTCAATATTATTTTAAAATGGAAATTGAGTACATTGTACATCTTTACCCTTATTATTTTTTTAGTAAAGTGCTTTTTTATGAAAAATGTAACTTTGAAGTCTCTCTGAAAAAAAGATCGAATCTTAAGTATCGATAGATCAAACCTATTATTAATAATTCGTATTTTTATCAGTTTAAAGTTTATAAAACAAATGTTATTCTGTAGGTACTCACATTAGCTCTGATGAAATAAATATTATTATTTTATTCTTATTTTGACCACATTTAGAAAGAAAGAAGATTGACAAAGGGGACCAATATGAAATAATGTAAAATTGAGCAAAAAACTATTAATTGCATCCATAATCAGAGTAAAAAATATACAGACTTCCTAAGAAATTAATCGACAGAAATTGTGCAAAAATATTTGATCACTACACGAAAATCGTCACACTAAAAATGTTCCTACTTTTATAAATTCCAGAACAAAAATTTGCGATAAGCCCTGGTAAGTACGCAATAATGATTGTTGGTACACCGTGAAGCCCGGCCGAACTATCGTGTAGTGCAGCTGGTTAATGTGACAACTTGACACATGTCCCATTCTCCAGCACTGGCTGTGTACTCAGTTTAGCTGCAATATGTCAGATACAACTATTAGGTATGCTAGCGAGGGGACAGTGGATTTGTTTCTCGTAGTAGTTGAAATTGTTAGGAAGCGGTACGTCAGCCATTACTTTCTGCACTATTATCAATTCAATAAAAAAATATATTATAGCTTAAAAAAAATGAAATTCATTATACTGAGAGAGCCACATTTGTACAAAAATTATATTTCCTACTCGATACGTGTGTACGTTATAGGCATTCAATAATTGTGAAAAATTATTTCTTGGATGGATGCAGCTCATTTATATTATTAAATAAAAAATATGCAACATGTCTTAGTATTTATATAAAAAATCAATATATTATTTTGAGATCCACACTTGTCCTTTGAGAAGTCGGTAGGATTTCACAAACAATTTTTTTAAATATTTTGTTAATTCTTTTTTTGTTTCATTTTGTATTTTAATTTTTTTAATTTTTTTATAAAGTATATTCAATAGAGTTAATAACAGGGTAAAGAAGTGAAATGGGACGAAGATGTTGAGGATCGGATGAGGGATCATTTAGGCCGAGGGAGTTTATGAAGTTGTTTGGGAAATTAATTTAGAAGATAAATCATGTATGTATTGTTTGAGTGAGAGTATGTTTGAGTTTCTGTGAATTATTGTGTTTCTGACAAACCAGGGTGAGTTTGTGATTCTCCTAAGGATGTAGTTTTGTTTGGCTTCTAAAATTTTTGTGTTACTTGAACCCTAGATGGGGTTTGCATACGTGAGTATAGGATAGATGATTGCTTTATACAAAAGTAATTTGTTTTTCAGGGAACTGTGAATTTTTATGGAATAATGAACTGTAGGAAAACAAATCGGTCAAAAACATAAAATAATTTATATAATTAGGTTTCAAATTGTTCAATAAACTGCTAACAAATATGAAGGAAGCAACTAGTATTGCCGATTGTCGTAGGTTAACTTCAGCATACATAGAATTTAATTTCAATAACTGATAATTTTGAATGTGTTAATTATTTTCTATTGTATTGTATAATTTCTTATATCTAATGATAATATACGATGTAATTATTTTTTTCAAAAATGTTTTTTAAGTAGGTACTAGTAATTTATACAAATAATTAAAAATATAGAAACATAGATACATACATATTCAAGATTCTGGAGATCAGAGAGTTCTAAAGACCATCTTTCCATTAACTTAAATTGAAGATTTGATTTGGTTTTATCACCAAAAACGCTATTGTGTCATACTTGTCCGAAGAAGAAAAACATACAAAAAAATGGAAACGATGGGAAACACGAGAACACCTGATAACCAGTTAATGTAGATATACTCAACACTTTAGTTGCAATACAATATTACTGAAGAAATAACCAGCCTATTACCTAATATTTTATGTAAAGTAAAGATATGTAGGGCTGGTAATAATATAGTGGATTGTGATTTAAAACATGGTTAGTAAACTGCGCGTTTCTATGTTGAAGTTCGCCACTATATGGAGAGAACAAGTTTTCTTTGCTTTATGTGTTAAGTCACCAGTATGGAGTGACTGATTTTTGTAGGTTATGAATATCTAAAGGTTTTGTTTAGGGTAAGTCTAAGGCCCCTAACACACCTCAGACCTCACGCGTGTACGTGAATTTTGCAGTGTATATAAATGTTGCGTAGCGTGTGTGTGAGTATAGGCGTTGGTGTTTGCAGCTAGAGCAGCTTGAAGAAATGAAACGGGGCTTGTAGAATGATGCAAAAATGAATTTACATGGATTGAAAGTTAAATTACACGATAAAGTTAGAGCATAGAGCTACTCACTAGTGGTGGTTCCGAGGAGGCGCCAGGGAAGAAGTGATTACTTCAGCTGACTTCTTGAAAAGGTTGCGTTGCGATGTATTGTCGTTAAGATTTTTGTAAAGTGCTCGGTTAAACGGCCTGGTCTGTGAGGCGCGAATAGGGTCTCTACAGACAAATTTCAAGTAAATTATTGATTACTGAAAATGAAACATTGCACTGGATTGAAGCATTTGAAATATGGGTCTACCGAATAATATTGAAAATTGTATTATTGAAGGTTGAATACCTGGATAGATCATAAACAATGAAGTGCTTCACTAAATGCATATGAAGATATTTACTTAAAAATATTAAAATTAGAAAACTCCAGTACCTACCTCAGTTACATTAAGAGATGCGCTAAATAGGACATTACATAATCCAAGGAAAAATCAACTATAAAAAAGAAAAAAGACGCTACATCTCTCGGCTGAGGAACATGCGCCAATGGTATCAGTTCAGTTCATCTAAACTATTCCGATCCGCAGTCAACTAAATGAAGATTTCTATGAGAGTGGTCAATCTCCAGTATGAGAAGACACCATCAAAATAAAAATGAAAAATGCCTTAAAAAGAGATAGAAAAATTAGATTTATGAACAAAAATTAATGTAATTTTATATGCTTCATTATAAAAATACATTTCGATTTATGTATTAATTTTTACAATAGTTTGTCAAATTAAATCGGAATATGACTTTTAGCTCTTTTATTTTATATATAGATACATAATTTTACGTGTCGTGGTTCAGAAATAATTGTGTATTGTTGCAGGTAGACACTGTAATTCTGAATCAAAATTGAAATGGTTCGCTTGTTATGCGCGTTTGAAATTTTAAAATATGAGGGATTGATCTATTATGTAATAACCGAATGTTTTGCCATAATGTTAAATAGTTTATTACCAAATATCATGATAGGCATAAATTTCGTTATTAATTTATTGCATATTACTTACAATTATGTGATGTCAACTGATTACTCGTGTATATTAATTAAAACAAATTTTATTGTTGCTATTTTAGAACATATTCCATTTTTATTATTTAAAAAAAACCGTGTACTTAATACATTTTTTTTTAAATTTTCTTCTGAGCTGGAAAAAATAACTGTAAAAAGACTTCGTATTTAACACACAATAAATAATAAACAATATACTAACAAATAATAAACCAAATGTATAAGGTACTTACTTACCAACACGTCGTTTCCCCGCGGGGGTAGGCAGAGAGGATAGAGCGCCACACTTTTCTGTCCTGACACACAATTCTCGCCTCATCCACATTCATACATCTTCTCTTACAAGCTCACCGATTGTTGAGGCTTCTAACAGAACCATCCTCCATTAACTGGTTTACCTGGTCGTGCCAAGTCTTCCGCGGACGTCCTCTATTTCTGGTGCCATCAACACTTGCGTCATATATCTTTCTTACCATTCTCTCCTCATTCATCCATTCTATATGACCAAGATACATAAGTGATCCTTCCTTAACCTTACTCACTATATTAAGATTAGCTTTACATTCATTCATCATTTCTTTATTCTTTACTCTGACATAAATGGATCTGCCACATATACACCTAAGTGATCTCATTCCCACTACATTCAGTCTACTTTCGTGCCACTTTTGCCATTTCCAGGCCTCACTTTCATACATCAGTGTCGGTACCAGGATTCCATTGTGCACCGTTAGTCTTGCCTCAGTTGACAAATTCCCGTTAGATATAATTCCATTCAAAGCGCCGTTCACTTTATTTCCTGCAGTCACCCTCCTTTTGATATCATTCTCAGCCTTTTCTTTTCTATCAAACATACTTCCCAAATATACAAACTCATCTACTTATTCCAAACATTTATTACCTACAAGTATTTTGCACGGTGTCTTGCTTTCCTCCTTCTCGAATACCGTCATCGTATAACAACACTGCAAAAAGAGAGTAAGAAGAAAAGGGGAATGAGATTAAATTGAGCTAAGATGTAAAAGATGAATTAAAGTAAATTATAATTTTAAAAGGTACACAGAAAAACTTTAATGTAAAAAAAAATATATAAGTTACCACCGGAAATGCAACTCAAAACTTTCTACCAGTAATATAATAGTGTCCCGGTAGTACTGTATATTTTTTCAATAGATATTTTCTGTATATCTAAGTGGTTTGTATAATTTGTTTTAAAAACGTATGTTCTGAAAAACTCTTAAATATATAAATATGTGTAATTATTTTCAATATAATGTTGTAATTATTGCTTTTTTTCCATTTAAGCATTTGTTATTATTGGTAAGAACAAAAAAAATTAAAAACAAATTAATTTTTTGTTTTCATATTCAAAATATTGCTTCTAGATTAAATTTATTACAAATAAAAGATTTACTATTTTTAATAGTAATGAGAGAAGGAGAAGTTGAATACTATATTACTTTTATTTCAAGTCTCTCCAATTCTTTCAAATCTCCATTACCAATCAATGAGGAGCTGGAACAAAATAAAAGTTTTTATCTAATTTATGGAGAAGGTAAAAATACGAGTTGGTATATTTAAATGTTTTAACACATAATTGAATGTAGTTATACAGAAAACCAGCCACAGAATACTCTAACTAAGAATAGGGCATTATTATTAAAAGTATGAACAATATTATCGTTATAACAACTTGAATGTTCATTGTCTTGAAAATGATAATAATATAATGTATACAGCGATATATTGCCTTTAAAATTATCAATATCACTAACGACCAATGAACGCACCCTTTAGATACCTGGGCATAAAACCAGGCTCTTATCAGCCGAAAAATACACCTGCCACAAGTCCCCATCAAGATCGCTAGCAAACGCTCCTCGGTGTAGACTTTTTATTGTATATTTTCTAAACTGTAACTGCTCAAGTAACAATAAACATCTGTCAAGTTTAAATACATTATCTTCTTCAATCTACTCTGACCACACATACACAATACATCGCTGCAATAATAAACAAACTAATATGTGAATAAATGGGTGATTCATATTGGGGAGCTCATTTACTCACGCTAAAGCCTTATGATCCATCTGCCATGCGCCCTCACAAAATTGACACATCCATCCACACGTAACACTTTCATAATCTCACACATTCTAAATCTCCCTATATATATATTCAGATACCAAATTTTGTTTCGTTTTTAAGAGAATTTTAGAATACATTTAACATATTATGATGTTTATTTTAGATTTTAAAATTGGGTTGTTGGGATCAAGAAAACTTTCAGAAGACGATTATTATGAATTTTTGTATGAAAGCGGCCTGGCTGCTTTTGGCAGAGTATAAAATTGATCTCAGTGCGTGTGATAAAATTATTATTATTATAGATTTAAAAATGTAAGAGATTTATGAAATATTATAAATATTTATGAAATATCTATCGGTGTTCTCTCATGCGATGAGTAAAATTTAAATAATTAATTATCGTTTTTTTGACAATGTTGTGGTGACCCTGAACGCGTCCATAAATATGGCCTGTAATGATTCACCCATCGACCTTGAAAGGCCAAAGAGACCAATAAGCACTAGCAAATAAACCATCAGCACTAGAGACGGATACTGCTCGGGTAACTAACTTCACCTCTCCGCAGGCCGTCCTAACATCAGCATCGCTACTCAACAGCACTTCAACACTTCAGAGTTCAACCGCGCATTTAATTTGTATTAATTCATCACCTCGATAAATGAAACCTTGTAAGTGCTTTTATTTATGTACCCTGCTCTAGTTACAATAAACCAACACGAGTGTATCAAGAAGAAGTTAGGGACTTTTCAGCATCTTAACCTTCTGACACAATTTCGAGTCAATCATAGTTTGAATAACTTCAATACACACACCTCAACTCCTACAAGCGAGTTATAAATATTGTTTATTTTTAATCAAAGTGTCACCGAACTCTATACGGTCAGCCTGGCGTTCAACGTTTGCCACTTTTCACAGATGTCGCACGCTCTGTCAGCAATTAGAATCGTATGATGGAGTGCCAGCCCGCGAATATTCACAGCGACGCCGCCGCGCACCGCCGCGCCGCCCGCGCGCAACGCCGACGCCGCGGAGCGACCCACCGGAGGTAGCATGTGCGTGATTAATTGGCGATAATGGCTGCTACACGTTAAGTCGGTGATTTGAATTAAGAATTATCGCTATTGTTTGGGAATAACCGTTTTCACGGGAAAAGGTCTTGCACAGAAGATTAACGATGTCGAATTGTCAAGCCAATCAACAGCTGTTCCTTTTGAAATTTTATATAATCGCTTTACCTTTTGGGTTAGATGACTTTTATCACTATCAATTAAATTGCTTGTACCTGCCAGTGTTGACTAATAAAAGACAATTAACAGATCCCGTTGAGACAATTGTAATTTAGATATATTTTGATATATTAATAAGCGAGTTTACTAATAGTCAATTTAGTGTAAAGTTTTCCATTTTTTTTGCAAAAACAACATCAATATGTGCTTTCAAACAATTTTATTATGAAATATCTATTTAATTTTAAAGCATTTATTAAAAAATAAATATCTAAATATATTGTAATTATCACCAAAAAAATATTATGGCGGAACCTTATTTGATCAATTTCGCAATAAAAATTTTCTTTGGTACACCGAGAGTCCCGAAATATTTCCATATAAATACCATACAATTTGTTTATAAATTGATTGTAAAAGGTTCAAACAAAAAATTGGTCACTTCACAAATAAATATTTTTGCATTGGTTATTAAATATATCGTTTTCAAAAAAGTCAAAATTCACGTTCGGTCTCTTAAATTGCAATATATAATAGTATGAAAACATTGAATTATTTAAATAAAATTTAAAAAAGTAACTAGAGAATTTTAAAGTATTAAATTAAATTATACTTTATGCACATGTATTTTTAATAATTACTAGAAAGGGGGCTGTAAAAGCAGACCGAATAGACTCGTGATTGTGTCAGAAGCTTTTGGAGATGTGAGACTGGAGCACTTAACATCATCTAGTCTCACGCGTGTTAGTATATTTCGCAGGGTATGGTGTTCGTCTTTATAACTAAAGCAAGGTATATAAATGAAAGAGCACTTACAAAGATTGGCGTTTATTGATGGATTAAATTAAACGGAGGCGGTATACAGTAAAATGTGGTTGAACTCTGGAGTAGGTCGCTTGAGATGTTGTTGAAAGAAGATATCAATGAGAAGACGGTCTGCGGATAAGTGATCGCTATCTGTTTGAGCAGTGTCCGTCACGATGCATATTTTCTGCTGGTTGGCTGCTTGGGTTTCGGCCCCATATGGTTGATACGTGAGCCCTTACATGGTCATGTCTGTGGAGCGCATGCAGGGTTACCACTACGATCTCTCCAAAAAAAAGTGTTTCATATGTCAACTTATATGAGTGATAATATTTCTGATTAAAATACTATGACGCCATTCAAATAACAATATTTACTCCCGGGGCCTTTATCTAACCGAACCCTCCGGGATTTTTACAAAATGAAAAAAATAATTCAAAATACAGATTCCTGATGTATAATGTATGATATAATAAACTGATGATATCTGTAAGTTTTATAATAAACTAATCATTAAAAGCAGGTTTAAGGAAAATTCTGAAAACGTACATTAACGATGATTTTTTAAAAAACATAAGTCTTTTGATAAGTCTTAACACGAGACGCAATATGGCTAATTTTATGTATTCGCATAATCGTATAAAATCAAAAATAATTAGTTTTTTTTTAAATAATGGCGATTTTAACGATCAAATTCAATTCAACTTAACATTAGAGTACATAAAACATTTTAAATAAAATAAGAACCATTTGACTCTACGTTTTAATATGACAAACTCCAAGAAATGATGATATAACATTAGAATTTCTAGAATTTCAAGAATGGATGAAATCAACTTTTATCAAATTACACAATAACCTAATACATGGAATCTAATAGAAAATGCGGAAATTATAGCAGAATTTCTAACATATCCCATACTTTTGCAGATTATTAGTAAACATCTGAAGCACTACATAAGCTGGCAGATACCTTAAAAATAGGCTGGCTTTGTAAAAGGCAAATAAATTCAAGAGCAAATACTTAATATTTGCCAACTTGTGACGAAAAGTAATGAGTTCCTATCACCAGTCGTGTTATGCTTCATCGACTATAAAAACGTATTTGACTGCGTGAAATGGAAATCTTCGTGGAAAGTACATCATAAGACAGGAGTCCCAGAATATCTTGTGCATCTCATTCACAATTTATATTTGGGTAATACCGTCAGAGTTAAATTCAATTCCATCTTCTCTAAAAAGTTTTGAGTGCGAAAAAGAGTCAGACGAGGACGTATATTGTCTCCAGATCGTTTTAACATACATGGATAATATATCGTGAGAAATGCATTAGTAAACTGAAACGGTGAAATAAAAATACATTTGAAAAAGATTCGGTAAGAGACGCCAGAGATTTTTCAATTTCATTATAATAATTTTTTTAATATACTTTAATACAACTTATATATATTTTAAAGATAGGATAAAATTGGAAGAGATTCTGGTTCAAAACCTGGTGGAATCTAAAATAACTTTTTGATAAATTGAGTTTTGAATCTGTATGTATATCATTATAATTAATGCATTTAATTTGTATAAAAATATCACAGAACTATGTTCTGAAAAATAACAAATGCACAAATAATAATGTGTTCTCTTTAAAATACTAATTATCATTGTTTGATATGATTAACTTTTGCGATCAGATGGTCCAGACCTTGACGTTGACTTCATTTATCTTGGGTCCATAATTACTAACGACTATATCAGCGGAGCCAGAAATTAATCTATACATGGGTATGGCGAAAAGTTATGTGTCCAGATTTGAAAAGTATGGAAAGACCACGATATTTCCATGATAATGAAGTAAAGTCTCTGGTGCATTGTATATTTTTAAATAGTATGACATCATGGATACATTTAATACCAATGTGTAGATGGATTGTGTTTTTGTTCCCGAATGTTATTAATTGTTCTGTGTACAGTTTTCTGGGCCTGATGATGAACATCGGCCAGAAAGGTCAGATATTCACGTCCATCCGAGAAAGTAATTCGAATAACCATGAATCGTTTTCGCATCACGTATAATCTAATTCATAATACGCAGACGTTGTACAGTGTGCACCGAAGAAGCAATTGCTGCAGTGGAGCGTAGTATTGAGGAGGACCCGAATAAGTCGATTCGCCATCGTGCACAGCAATTGGAACTGTGTCCATACACTTTTTTTATTTTTTTATTATGTTTAAGAGCTTACAAGATCCAGTTTGTGCAAGAATTGAAACCATTTTACCATGATGTGCGTCGTACGTTCGGTGAATGGGCCGATAATGAGATTGGTCTTGATCCTCATTTTCAACGCAAAATTTTGTTCAGCGATGAGGCTCATTTTTGGTTGAATGTTTACGTGAATAAACAAATTCGCTGCATTTGGGGTGAAGGAAATCCACACACCATTATCGAGAAGCTGTTATATTCACAAAAAGTCACTGTACGGTGTGCTTGATGAGCTGGTGGAATCTTTGGTTCAAATTCTTTCAAAAATGATGCCGGCCTGAAAGTTACGGTCAATGGAGATAGCTATAGATCCATGATTACTGACTTCTTTGTTCCCTAATTGAATAGCATTAATGTGGAAAAGCTGTGGTTTCAACAAGACGGCGCAGCATGTCACACAGCGCGCGCCACAATCAATTTATTGTAGGAAACATTCTATAAGCGCATAATTTCGTGTGATGGATCTGTGAATTGGCCTCCAAGATCGTGCGATTTGGATTATTTTCTGTGGAGCAATGTGAAGTCGCTAGTCTACGCCGATAAACCAGAGACAATATACGACTTGGAAGCCAACATTCATCATGTTATTGTAGATATACGACCCCAGCTGCTCCAAAAAGTGGTTGAAAATTAGACTTCCAGATTGCACTTTATTATCTTTCTAATAAATCTAATACCATGGCCATTACCACCATTTTTATGTGTTTTATTTCATTTTGAAAAAACACTATTTACATGAGTATATTGGAAATTGAGATAAAAAATTTAGGTAATTGATTGAATTTAATGTTATAATTTTTATTACTATTTTATTATTATTACTAATTTCTAATTTCTGTCAATATTCTATTTTATGTAATAATGTTTTTTTTATAAATTACTTTTGTATTTTGATTTATTCAGACCTTCACCGTTATTTTTTGGAATAAATATCGATATACAATACCCCCAGAAAAGTGTTTGTTGACTATCGTGGTAGCAGTTTTATGACTTCATTTTTGTTGTCATATATTTTTTATTCCGTATATACTGTACAATTAATAAATAAGACAATTCAAAATGTATTTTCACTGATTACAATAAATATATTGAGCATGTCCTCGCCTTCGATCGTAAAGGTCAGGCCTAACCCCTTAGCCAGCTGTCAAGTTATTTATATATATATTAATTAAGCGAAGTGGGTTGATTATAATATTCGTATAACGTGTTTTCTCACACTTATACAATATATTTTTTTTTAATATTGGAAAAAAAATTAAGTAGGTCATTAAATACACGAACAATATTATAAGATTTAATCAATTGATTTAAAAGCTCCTCGTGTAAGTAAATGCAGCCTGGTGACATCATAAAAATATAAAAAAGAGTAAGAATTAATATGGAGAAGATATGGAAGAAGCTAATGGATGTATGAATAAATAGGTATATGTACTGCAAATAGTGATGAATAATTGAAAACGGGAAGAAAAAAATATTTTTTTCTTCTTCTTAATCTTTGGTCTTCTCAATTCTGATACTCTAATAATAAGTATAAAAGAATAATAAGATACGGCGTAATTATAATCGATAACCAATATATTTTAAAACAGTAAAAGTGCTAAATCTCACTAGAAAAAGCATTAAAACTGGTACGATAAAGAAAATTTACATACATATAAATATACAGGGTTAAGAAATGATACTAAAAGTGTTTTTTTTTTAATTAACGATTTTTTGACATCTATGTATAAAATGGTACTAACGGCATCTACCGATGAAAACTGAAAATTCTTTACAAATTATTTAGCTCCAAAAATGTTTGAAACGACACTTCATATCTATTCTAACACAGAGAATTTTGGAGTTATTTAAAGTAGTAAAGTTTTTTTGTCACTATGTATCATTTCTTAACCCTAGATATATCCCGTCAGATTTTAATATAGGTATGCGATTAATTTAATTGTCTAAACTCACTTACTCAGCATCGCGTCGTTACCCCGCAAGTGTAGTCGGAGAGACTAGAACATTACATTTTGTTATTCTTCATGACGTATTACGCATGCCTCAACCCCTTTTACATCAGCTATATTGGCTCTGATTCCTTAAAAGAGTTAAATTTAAATTGTGCTGGTTCATGTACAAGGCGACACATGACATGGCGCCTCTTTATCTTCAAGAACTTTGTATCCCAGACAATTTGAATGGTAGACGTCAAACTCTCAGGTGATCCTCCACTTCAGCTGCAGGAACAGTTGTAGAACCAACCAACCGTTGCCAGAAGACTAAATTTAGCGAACGGGTATTTGCCGTGGCAGGCCCAAAAGCGTGGAACTCTTTGTTGTGCATCAGTGCATCAGATATTATATTTAAGAAAAAACAAAAAACGCACCTTTTCAAAAAGTAACTTCTAAAAATAATAATTTTAAATTTTAAAAAACAAAGATAACTGTAGAACTATAAACAATTCATGTGTAAAGCGCCCTTGAGGTGAAAGTTTTTATGAAAATGGCGCTATATAAATTATCCATTATTTTAAATATGAATTAAATATATTAATTAGAAAGATATACATATAAAATCAATTTAATCGAAAAATATTATTGTTGTGCCACCGGGATTCGAACCTGGATCTCTTTCCTAACCGGGGAAGGTGCTTTATCCAACTAAGCTACAGCGACAATATTTTTAGCGACAATTTTCGAACCTATATGTTACCATTATATGATTTATATTATTGATTTTATATGTATATCTTTCTAATTAATATATTTAAAATATCACAGACCTATGTTCTGAATAATTACAACTTCACAATAAGAATGTGTTCTCCTAAATTATCCATTATTATTATTATTACTATTTAACTCTGTTATTCTTTTTACTCTTTACTGATATTTTTACCATACCTTTACTATGCTTTTTTACTTTTTTCATGTCTACTTACTAACACCTGCTTTTACCTTGTTATTAATTTTTTACTTCGTTTATTTAATATGCTCTTACTTTAACTTACTACTTACATATCTGTATCAAAAATTTTACATTGTTGTTTGTACTTTTTCTCTACTTGTCTCATTTATATTTGTTTAAAATAGTCCTACCTTGTGTAGATATCAATTTTCAGGAACACTAAAAACAATAATGAATAGCTATTGGAATCAAATAGCTACCTACTTCTAAACAGGTACTTTATATGTACCTAGCGGCTAACAGGCTTGCATATAAATAATATATAATATTTTATACATATTGTAAAGGGGTCCAGCGGAAAATTTTCATGTTTAAATTGTAATTGCTCGTAAACTATCAGAGTAAGGAAAGTGGGAGGGGTATTGTTTGACGCGCGTGATTTGTGGGATTTCCAGTCGCAATAAGTCACTGGTCGGGAGCGCACCACGCGATCGCGGTTGAGCAATATTTAGAGTGCGGTCTCCGTACTTGCTGATTAATTTATTGGGCGAAATTCCCCTCAGCTTCTCCATTGTGTGGAGTGACCCTGTCTTGCTGAAATTATATTATATTAGTGAACCCGGGAAACAGCTGCAGTTGCGGTATTAAAAACTCGTCGATCAATCAGTAATACACGTCAGCAGTGATTGCCTCTCACTGACTAAAAAAATAAGGTCCAATTATTCCTCGGGCAGAAATTGCACACTATACTGTCGTTTTTGGATAATGCAAGTATTTTTGATGGCGTTCCCTTGGGTTATTGGGGCACCAGTATCTCATGTTCTGTTTATCAACACATCCATCGATAAGAAAATACGCTTCGTCAGTAAACAATATGTTTCCAAGCGTTTGTGCTATTTTGTTTCAAGTAAAGAATAGTCATTTTCGTTGAGAAACTGCACGAATTGCAGATTGTATGGGTGAAACTGTAGTTTATTTTTCAAAATAACGTGCACATTTGATTTTTTTATTGCAGTACAGGCTGCAATCTTCCTTATCGATTTACGCGGATTGCGCATAATTGCATGTCGAACTTTAGCCACATGATCTGACGTTGATGGTCCCGGAGGAGTTTGGTTAACCATTGTCCCTTCTTGTCTGAATTTTTGAACCCAATACCAGATAAGTTGCGTGCTGGGTCCATTATTTACTAGTAGAACAATAAAGTATTATTACGGAGAACACATTCTTATTGTGTAGTTGTAATTATTCATAACATAGGTCTGTGATGTTTTAAATATTAATTTAATGTATTAATTATAAAGATCAATTTTATTGTAGCACAAAAACAATATTTTTCGTTAAAATTTATTTTATATGTATATCTTTATAATTAATACATTCAATTTGTATTTAGAATAATAAAGTAAGTACAAAAAGTGCAAAGCGCACTAACCAATGAATCACCGCACTTTAAATATTGCTCAGCCGCGAACGCACGGTCCGCTCCTGACCAGTGACTGCGACTGGCAATCCTGCAAATCACGCGTATCGTTCAATACCCCTCCTACTTACCTCACCCTAATGGTTACGAGCAATAACAATTTAATCTTGAAATTTTTACTCTGAACACTCTTTATTTGCTGGTGTTGGTGTATTCATTAAAAAATGTTTATATTGATGCAAGCTTCAAATGAAAGTTATTTTATTATAAAAAATGATACGTATTTAATTTATTTGTTTTATGTCCATAAATTTATTTATAATAAATTTAAATGTACGTACGACGTATTATAAAGGATTGCATTTGTATTCAGAAATTTTGAAAACAAAACCATGGCTTAGATAAATTAATAATTACAAAAATGTACGAAAGAATTCAGAATTCGAAATATTTATTTCCTCTATATTTGGTTGCAACACTGATATCGTAGTTATGCATGAATGGAACTGGCAACGCAGTAAAATTGCCTTAGATGTTTTTATACTCATAGATTATTAAACATTATAATCCCAGATTCAAAGTGAATTGAAATTATAATGAAACAACTATTGCTGTACACAAATTGAAATAAGCTACTTACTTCAAGAGTTTTTGAAATATGTGTCAAAATTATATATTAATCTTGTTTAAAATGCGAATATTGTGATAATATTTTTTTTATGAATATTATCAAATAAATATTATATTTTAAATTAATTTCCCATGATAATAGTTTCCAGCGTCGTGTCCAAAGAGCTATCATAAAATATAATTACTTGAGTTACAAACTCTAAAGAAAATAAGCCTTCAACTAAACTCTATAAATCTTTTCCAAAATATTGATATCAATAATTTGTTGAAATTGCTTATATTTTATTTTCTGTAAAACGCAATATTCATGAAATATATTTAGCTGACTTATTTTGAATAATTTGATGGCAGTTGTTTTCATTTACATGAAATTGAATTGGAAAATAAAACTTTATACGGGTTTTTCGTAATCTCGAGGCATTTGATTAGTTTTCGTATTTCACAGCACCAACCCCACCTCCCCCTCCTACCCCAACCATATTATATCACCGATGAAAATGTTCGAATTTATCGAATTATATCTACAATCTTCCACAGATAGGGAACCCTAGCTATCAACTTTCTTAAACTACCGTCCGGTTTTAAAAATATTTTTCGACAGTACGCTGGTCCATTACAACAAAGTTCACTTTGCTTCACATGAAAAAAATTGCAGGAATTGAAAATTACAAAATTTGAATTCTATTTAAAAATTATAGCTGATCGTGACTATGAATTAATTATATAATTTTATTTATTTACATTAGACATAAATTGTTAAGTCAATATTTTTAAAAGTATATAAACCTTAAATACATACTTAATAAAAAACCTTTTTTTGTAGAGGGAGAAAAATGTATTATTTTTTGGAATTTATGTATATACTCGTATGTAAGACTGTCAATATAATTTTGTTTTTACTTTATATGGAACGTATCTAAGTATTTATGAATATATTTTTTAATTTAATATGTTAATACAAATTTAACACATATTTTTAATTGAGTTATGCCTATTTTGCTTTAATAATAATAATAATTGTTGAGTCGGGAAAAGTCCAAATAATTTGAAAAATATTTTAGATGTAGAAATACTATTTTATAAATGAATTAGTTTGTTTAAAATTAAACGATATATGACTTCAGTAATGTGTGTTTAAATATTTAAATAAAAATAATCTACTTACTAACTTGTGAACTGTAATATTTTAGCTAAAATTAATAACTATGTTGGCAGAAAAATAGATATATTTATTTTCTTTACCTCGTCTATTATTTTAGTTTTCTACTGAATTAGGTATATTAGATAGTGTTAACTAGTTTTTTTTTAAATATTCATGCGTAATTTTATTGTGTTTGATTAATGTGGTAACTTTCGTTGTTCCACCAGATTCCCTCTGTGTTCTGTTCTCTCTTTACTGTCGAATTACTTGCGTTCAGTTCCTTGTAATAATAACTCCGTATCCATATATCAATTACATGTTTATTGTAAGTATTTACAGTAAATTATAATTATACAATTCAGATATAGACTAGTAATTATTGAGAAGTGGCGATGGAAAGAGACCCGTTTCCCCAGAGACGGCCTCTTATAATCATTGTCCCCCACCACTTATCTACTCACTCTCCTGACACACACACATGTGTCTAAAGTGATAGTTCTCACAATTAATTAAAGGAATTAAATAGGTCGCTTATGAACTAAAACTGAATTATATAATACAAAAATAAGAAAACTAATAAAAATCTAAAGTAAGAAATAAAATAAAATATACATACACTATTTATTATGATGTATTTCATGATGTTTTCTATGTAATTGAATGAGTTAGTCATTATTTAGAATATTTTTTGAATGAGAAAAAACTTTTTTTAATATAAGAATAAATGGAATAAAAAATGAAGATTAACAGAATATGGCTCAAATATATGAGATGAATCGTGCATACCTATTTATATTACGTAGTTAAATGATTTCGACTGAAATGGAATATAAGAATCAAGTTATTCCTGTACAGCTGATTAATCCCTACGTCTCGGGAGTTCAATATTGCCAGGCAATTGATGATTTGTATCCCAAAGTGAAACGAGAAAGGGGCACGATTTTTTCCCGCCAAAAGGGTCGTTTTCCGAACAAACTGGCTGAGTTTTTGCGCAATAACAAGCACGCTGTCGCGCGTCGCCGGAACGGCCATTTGTTTCTCGGACACGAAAAACTTTTCGGTTTTCTCACGGCCATAAATAGGCCTCCAACAAAAGGTTCCCACCAATCCCTAAAAAGTCCTATTCTGACACGATACATCAACAGCTAACTATGACAAAGGATAAATATTTATTATTTAACTTTACGCGTACAAGTTTTAAATAAACTTCTGAATTAGTAACATTGATTTATAATTTTATATTATTATTTATATGACAAATGATGGTAATAATAAAAATATATATTAAACATCTAATAGTCATGAACAACAAATTATTATATAACCTGAAACATAAATAATTATTTTGTAAATTGAGTTAAAACACTGTTTTGTTCCACTTTTATTTTTTTATTATGTTAAACGATATAACGTTTTCGGGAACATCTTCCCAATATAAATATTATAATTCAACTAAAATTAAAAACACTTTCAGACAGTAATATATAGTGTGTGGAGGACCATTCATTTGATAATAGTAATTTTCAACTTCTACATGATTGCGCTTTAGAAATATTTAATAATAAAAACAACAATGAAAACATAATAAATATTCAAATACCGCCCATTACATCCCCTCTCTTATTCATTTTAACTCCACCCCACCCCCATCGCCGTTAACTCCCAATACACTATAAATTACAGTCTGAAAGTGTTTTTAATTTTAGTTGAATTATAATATTGATAATAGAAGATATTCCCGAAAACGTTACATTGTTTAACACAATAATATATATATAGTGGAATAAAACAGTGTTTTAACTCAATTTACAAAATAATCACGGAATTCCACCAAACACCTTTAAACAGATATAAATAATTATATATTAATAAACATCTTGTGAAATAAATAATTTAAAAGATCATTTCCTCCTAACAAGTTGTGGAAAATTTTACATTTTGTTTTTAACATTTGTTATAATTTAGAATGGAATCTAACAAATTTAAGTATATTTGTGAAATATATAATCAAATATGACATAACATGTTACACCCCTATACAATAAATAAATATTTTCACAAGTGAGAACTTTTCTTAATCTCCGTGCCGGAGTATGTAAGCCAGTATAAGTATTTTTCAGTATAGGAACGTTAATCTCTTTACCGTGTTTACAAGACCTCTCTAAAACACTCTCACAATTTGTTAATGAAACTATAGTATGGGTGAGGATAATCTTTGCGGAGGATAACATTTTTTAATACATATATTTGCTATTTTTTACCCCCCCCAAAGTAACTTTCATGCACATATATACCATGTTAGTGCGTATACATTATATCCATCTATATAAGTCCATGTGGTCGTAAAATTTATTCAATAGCTATTCCTGCTTTTCTATTGGTTATATAGATATCAGTCGCATCCACAATTGCAACTGGTGTAACGCAAAACACTTTATACGTAAGCTATGTACTCACCACAAACAGTTTAATAGGATCTAACTCCGTATCTACAAAATATTTCTCATCTTAGATGGAAAATAATTTGAAAATATTTATTTGCCGTCCAGTTATATTTTCAAAATGACATCTTAATTAACCCATTCTCTGCGGTGGTGGGTCAGATCTGACCCGGGTGTTTGTAAAAATATAAACTTCGTGACAGATATTCGTTTAATGGTGTTTTCCTTCTAGCTTATCTTTTATTTAACATTTCCAAATAATTTGAGATACAAAATAATATTATCGAACAAGATTCAAATTTATTATTGATAAAAATGTAAAAAAACTCTCAAAAACTGACCTAAGACAGTTGCTTTAATGCCTCTCACCGCTCACGCTAAATCATATATTGTCAACCTTTAGAGCATCATTTTACTACTCTCCTTTCTAACGTTCCGTGAAGAGGATATGCAAAGGACATAACTGGTTTGTGTATTATGACCCGTCCAATTATTGTACATATATTTATATTGTTATTTGTTTTGACTTATTTTTCTCTGGAAGTTATATACGTATTTAAGACGGGCTGCGCCTATCTGGGTTCCCCAGAAAGGGTCTCCAATAAAGTTTTATGACTCTACCTGGTCGACTTTACAATATTGTTGTGGCTTTTGAATTATAATTATAAATGTTGTTCAAAATACATTATGGTTAAAAATATTTAAATGACAACAAGCGGCTTTTTTTACCTTACAATTTACTTACCGGAGTTAACAAAATACAGTCAATATTATATATATTTTTAATAAAAGTTGTCTATTGTTCTACATATTTTTATATTTGCTTCTGTTTATAATATTTTTGATTACATTTCGTATAAAAAAGAATTAAATTTTTAAATATTTTATTTAACATCAATATATAAAAAATATTTTTTAATTCAAGGGAAGGTGAAATGTTTATAATCACTAATACAACGGCAGGTAGTCGAGCCGACGAGAAGATCACATCTTCAGTGGATATTTGTATTTGGTCCGGATAGGGCATTTGTTGATGCGCTACAACATGTACATTATTCGTAATATTGTTTATAAAATCTTTAATTGTTTAGTAGACAGGTTTCAGCACATTATTCCATTTCATTAAATAATACTTAAAAATATATATTTTTAAAAAATCTCCCAAAAAACAGTTAAAGAAACAAAAACTTTAAGGTGGGTCTAAAAAGATCCACCACCGCCGGACGTATTTTATTTTGACCCACTGGGAAGTAAGTCTTACTTTAAAAAAAAAGGTATATAATGAAATAGGAGTTTAATAAAATAAAATACATATTGCAGTTGAGGTTCGATCGTTGAATTTAAAGGAAAAAAGCTAATGTTTGAAACAACGTAATTAGGAAAGATTAAGGATGTGAAAGAAAGTGATAATAGGATAGTCAAGAAAAATGTATGACAAGGAAAAGATCTCAAAAAGTTGCATGGAACAAGCACGTTACTTTACTATTGAAAGAGGGTAGGATAAAAAGTATGAAGATAGAAGGAGTTGTATGAGATAAACTATTGATATGGAAAAGGCGACGATTGTCTGTAAGGATCAGAATATGTGAAAATGGTGATGAATGTGAGTGTGGTAACGGATATCTGTAAGGACCAGAAAGCGTTCGATCCTCTCTACTAGTCTGTTAAGGATAATCACAGTGGGCTTTATGAAGGAATGGTGGAGGAAATGGCAGGATAGTACCGTACTAAGAAACTACTCACCATTTGAATCCCACTTCTCCACAATATGTTATGTAATCCCTCGAAGATGCTAGAAGATGATCACTTTTAAGACACTCGAAATTGAAAAAAGGTATCGTCGGTCACTTTGCATAGATTTCTCGAGATAGGTAATCGTAATCGGTAGATAGGCGCGTAATCTAAAATAAATGCAGTTTTAGTTGTTTTCAAGTAGATAATCAAGCATGTGTTTAGAATAGGTTGAGGAATCTATATAGGAATTAAGAACTTTTTCTAATATAACATAGATGGATATATCGTGATGATTGCATCAATTAATAAATATTTACTTTTGTTTTATATGTTTGATGGGATTCTCAGCTAGTAGTAATGTAATTGATAACAATAATATTTTTATCACTGACGAATTATGCATTTAAATCACTTAACACATTAGATATCTTTTCTTTACCTGATTCTTTTTTCAATTGGGACAAGATTTTTAATATTTTATATATTATCGTTTTAGTGCCTACTGTATTTATGTAGCTGTGCGAGTAGACAAGAAAAAAAAAAGTAAATAAATAAACAAATTCGAACTAAATGTTGATGAATTAATGAGGAAATAATGGTTCATCTACCTTTTAAGTATATACCGTTTGATTTTCTATTTACAAATATGTAAATTGTAATATTACGATTTTAAATATTAATATTAAGTATATTTAGTTAATTTTTGTTCATATTAAAAGATAAAAAAATAATGAAGAGAATACGGTTTATTATCACAAAAACATTATTTGTTAAATTAATGCATTTTAGTAGAGTTTTCAACAGGAGTTTACGAGCAAAACAATTTAAAATACTTCATTAAAAAAATATATTTTTTAATTTTGACTAAATTTGGTCAATTAAAAATTGAATTACCTTATGTATTGTAAAATAATGCGTTTGTATAATAGTTTGTTGGAATTTATAGTTATCTGTTTTGTATTGGAAAAAAATATTTTTTTATATTTTTATTTATTAGACTTTATTGACACATGTTTTTGCTGTAACATGGGTGAATATATTATAATATAATATAATAAATATAAGATACAATTATATTGCAATTAAATACTCGTAGTTTATTGTGTGGGATGGAGTAGGCTCCACCTCTGATATATATATAGCATTGTACTGGCTACTTTGCTATACTGCAGTCTATGTTAAAGTAGCCAATTTTGTTATTTAATTCAAGAAAGATTCGACAAGAATATAAATAAAGATAGGGAAAATTTAAAAAATGAGAAATGAAAATGTGTAGTGGGAGGGAAATGTGTAGTGTAGTGAATTATTAGTGTAGGTACTGTATAATGATTGTTAGAATGTTGGATAGCGATGCTTCTGAGTGATCTTTACCCAATTGGATAATATTTTGGTCCATATTTGTGTAATCTTATTGGATGTGAACTATTTTCAGTCGGTACTGAGTGTGTTGTATAATTTTGGAGCTAAGAACATGTAAAACCATTGATAAAATGTTGTTGTTGCTTTTGAAACTGGCGTGTAGATGTTCGTTGTTTGTCTTGTGTTGTGTCCATGATTTATTGCTTGGGGTGAGTTGTTATTTTATCATGAAAATATTGGACGAATATCAATATATAGATTTGTCTTATGTATAGTGAATTGTACTCTTTAAATTTAAGATCTAATGGAAATCTAAAAGGACGACCATTTATTACACTAAGAATTGTCTTTTGTGCTCTTTTAGCCGACTCTAATATTGTTTTTGTTGCTCTTGCCCAAACTAAATAATTAAGGAGTAGCAGAGTGCAAAGTACGCCGATCTTAAGAGTTTGTAGTTAATTATACATCGTATTCCTTTAAAAAGTAAATTAGTTTCCTTATACGTTTAGCTAGATTTTAAGATGATCATGTCATGCCAGATGTCGAATTATTTTAACTCGTGCCAATTTTTCACATTAGATACTATATTTTAAATAAAAACCGAACCAACCATATACAAAGAAACAAATTGAAATTATTTACTATTTATAAGTATAGTGCTATGAAAATTATTCTTTCATCAAAACATTAAAAAAAATCAATCTCGATTGGATTTCCGACCGACATGGGCCCGTCTTACGGAAGGATTTTTATAAACTTTTCAATAATCTCGCCTGAATAATACCAGGAGCACATGATAAAAGAAGAGCAGTAGATGCTTTTCATTGTCCGCACGGAGTAATTGTTCGGCTGCGGTCCTATTTTGGGAGCGATTTGTATTACTGGGCTTCGCCGTCGGGAGGCCATTTTCAACAGATGCCGTAATTATCCTTCGGCCCATTAAGTATTTAGCCTGGGCTTCCCCGATCGTTTAGCCATATATAAACAAGTACTGCTTGCCGATGCTGTGCTCCTGATAACATTGGATATTGGCACTTACGCTAATTACTGTGTTTAAGACTTTGTAATTAATGGTCAAAATTGTCGAGAACAATTTTATGAGAAAATTTTTCACAATAATTATACATATCACAATTTAAACAATATTAAATCATTTGAAAAGGATTTACATATTTTATGTTTTATTTGTTAAAAATCTCTGTATTGTTTTAGTACAAAATTTACCTGAATCAGGTGAATAATCTAAAATCTTTGTGTTTGGCAGACAGCCAGGCAATTCTCGTTCCTCAGGCGAACACTTAATTTCGAAAGATCGTCGTTTTGAACGGTACTTCATATGGTAATCATCTAGAATGTATCGCGCGTACACACGAATGTTCACATATTAACAGCGCTTTGTATTCAGATACATTGTCAACAAAACATTGTAATAAAGGACATTACATTGTATTTATTACTAGAGGCAAATTTTTGACGTTCAACTCTGCGTTGGGTATATAAGTATATATACCTACATAATTTATTATAAAAGAAAGGTCAGTCACTAAAATGATTAAAATCATTATAATACATATTGTTACATAATGCGTTGGCACCGGTGGATCGAACGCCGCGCAACACACCACTCTCAAACAATAACAACCATGATTTGCACAATAATTACACATTAATCACATTGAACATACCAAACCCGACATTTTAAGCACGATAAATATTGTAAATAAAAATTAAATGTATTAATTATATGTATATCTTTCTAATTAATACATCTAATTTGTATTTAAAATATCGCAGACCTATGTTCTGAATAATTACAACTTCATAATAAGAATGTGTTCTCCTTAATAATATATAGGTTGTATCAACTCAAAGGTATTTGAGATTGCGTAAAAATAAAATAGATGTTAAGAGAACACATTCTTATTGTGAAGTTGTAATTATTCAGAACATAGTCTGTGTGATATTTTAAATATGAATTAAATATGTTAATTAGAAAGATATACATATAAAATCAATTTTATCAAAAAATATTGTTGTTGCGCCACCGAGATTCGAACCTGGATCTCTTTCCAAGCCGAGGAAGATGCATTATCCAACTATGCTACAGCGACGACATTTTTAGCGACAAATTTTCGAACCTATATGTCACCTTTACCAGAAGTGATCTCTTCCTCCAGAATGTTACGCTGATGCCATCTTGTCTCTGTGGAGTCCGTCGAGCCCATCCGTCTGCCATCGCTCGCTTGCGGCCTCTCCGCAGGTTGCAGCAGAGTCTCCTCAAATACCGCGGATGGATCAGGCCCATTTTAAATCTCTGAATGCACCGCGGGAAAAAACCCTCGTTCTTTATCTAGGTCGTTACCATTTTCTCATTATCTACGGCGGAGCGCTGTCTACCGCGTGCACCTCGCATCTCTACTCGCGCGCAAGTCCCCCTTGCCCTCTAGCCCTCTAGCTCACATCGGCTGCGCATTTTTTTGAAATGTCACAATATATTTTGACGTTTACGTTTTTAAAGTGTCATATTTTACAATAAATTTACATGAAAAATATTGATTTTAAAAACAATTTACTTAATTAATACGATAATTTTCTTTAATCTTTCTAAATACATATATTTCAAAAAAAAAAGAGATTATACACGTCTATGACTTTAATATTATCTAAAAAGAGATATTTACATATAAAATGAGAATATTATTACTTGTAAAGGACCTGCTCGCACCTCATAGGTCTGCATAAATAAATACTTAACAGCCATATAGTCCGCCTGGTACCCGTCAAATTGCAGGCAACAAAACACTGCTATCGAACCAGCCTGAGTAACTTCCAAGACCGCTCACTTCTCGGACACATCTACTCGCACGCTTATCTATTAGATTATAGATATCTTATAGATTATCTTTGAGGTCTCCTGGTACAAGGCTCGAATTCCCGACCAACTTGGACGCTGAGCGTCGTACTAAGTGCTACACATTTAAACATGTTATTTATTTTTTGAATAATTTGACTTTTTTTACACCATAATATCATATTAATATTTTGATTATAGTTTTATTTATAATTCTGGCTAACATTAGCAAAATGTTTGTGTAGTGTGTTTTAAATATACTTTACCGCTAAATACTCTCAAACGTTATATCTTTCCTTAAAAAATACATTTTATTTCGAAATACTTCGAAATATTTCGAAACACAGGCATTTGTCTAATTCGTCAGCTACTTACTTGTTCAATAGCTTTGTTAAACACGTAAATAGGAGAAATTTATGCCTGCCGACCAATAGCGTAATACTACTCTACGTAACTTCCCTTGATTGATTTTGTGTTTAGATTCCTCTACGCTTATTAATTTCGTATTTTTTATTTATAATATGTAAAAATAAGTTATTTAAATAATACGTTTGCAAAAGTTATGTCAAATGTTATGTAAATTCCGTATTCAAAATATTTTCAAAGAAATTTTTTATTTTTTGTTAATTTTTAAAATTATATTGCGTCTCTTTCGCTTTGGTGCAATTTTCAAAAGCCTATTTTAACTCAATACTACCAGTTACTTCTACACAACTGGTCCTGTAAATATGTATCAGGGTTCTAAATAGGTCTGTACCCACATGGCGGTCGTTGCGAATACTATTAATTACGGGGAGCATTTCGGCACCAGAGAGTAAGTATTAGGTGTAATACTTACTCTTTTTAGGCATAAGTAGGATCAATATTTTAAAAATTTAAAAATAATCACCAAAAATAAAACATTTTCTGCTCTACAAGATAATGTGTTTACTTTTACGTTACATTTATTATTTTATTTAATTACAGGCTTTCAAAATGGGATGTTAAGTAGACAAGAGTGAGCATTTTCGACACTGCCTTCAAATCTGCTATCGTAGAGGCATCGAAATACTTATAGAATGTTAACTAGAAGTAGTAAATAATGAAGGAGAATACATTATTGACTAATTAGCTGTAATTTTTTTTGTTGTGTCCTCTAGTCCTCTTCATTCGAAAAAACGGACACTACTATGTTAATAACCAATACCAGATACTCGAGGGTAAATAAGTGTATAGTAATACTAGGATGTAAAAGGTATATAACACGTATTACTGCATTGATGGAACTATGATTACCAGTATTAATGTCCTCGGAAAAGAGGCTGATATTTTTGAAAGATAAATTCTCAAAACAATTAAATTGCATAGGACATATAGAGTGCATTAATACA
The DNA here is from genome assembly GCA_031772225.1 of Eubasilissa splendida. Lineage (NCBI taxonomy): Eukaryota > Metazoa > Arthropoda > Insecta > Trichoptera > Phryganeidae > Eubasilissa > Eubasilissa splendida. The sequence continues at coordinate 17,921,947 of CM062852.1, read as the reverse complement.
AAATTCTGTGAGTCGAGTTCATCGAGCAATAATGGAACGATTAAATGTATTAATATCAAAAATGCAACATGCAGGTTCGAAAATTTGTCGCTAAAAATATTTTCGCTGTAGCATAGTTGGATTATGCACCTTCCCCGGTTAGGAAAGAGATCCAGGTTCGAATCCCGGCGGTGCAACAACAATATTTTTCGATAAAATTGATTTATATGTATATTTTTCTAATTAATATATTAAGTTCATATTTAAAATATCACAGTTCTGAATAATTACAACTTCACAATAAGAATGTGTTCTCCTAATAAAATGTAATTGAATAAATCGAAAACTTTATATAGCATGTGTACAATATATAAAAGATAATTAACAATACTGACATGTTATGTATCTGAGGTACTTCACTTTATATTAGTGTTTTTTCAAATGTTAGAAAATCCATACGTGGATACCATTCCTCCAGATTTAGGGATAAATTAATATGAATGACGACCAAGCTCAAGACATTTACAAATACCATGAAAATGGCGAGGTCTTTTGTCGACAATATTGCGGAGGAATTTAGGTGGTTTTAAAGTGCTATTGGCTCGCCAGCGTGTACGTTGATAATAAAAAGTAAAGCATTATATTTTATGTGATACAACAACTTTTAACATTACGCGGAGAATTTCACAGATCGGTTTTGCCTGTGGCTCGGAGAAAATAATAATTATCATTTTTTTACATTTATATTTTTTGTGTACGTTTTTCGGCGAATTCCAAAACAATCTATAAGTTATTATTAAAAATTAATGTTATAATTTGTAAAATTTTCCATGATAAGTCCATACCCATCTATGATAATTAAGTAGGGCTAAACTTTCCAGTCCAGATATTTACATCCCATCCTTTACAAGGGTTGTTGGTTGATTTGTCGTCATCGAATCATGTTACGAAAGTAGACTGAATGCAGTGAAAATGAGATCACTTGGGCGTATATGTGGCAAATCAATTTTGACAGAGTAAAGAATGAAGAAATAAGGAAAGAATATAAAGCTGATGTTAGTATAGTGAGTGGGATTAAGAAAGGATCACTTAGGTGGTTTGGTCATATGGAACGGATGAATGAGGAGAGAATGGTAAGAAAGATATATGATGCAAGTGTTAATGGCACCAGAAATAGAGGACGTTTGCGGAAGACTTGGCACGACCAGGTAAACCAGTTAATGGAGGATGGTTCTGTTAGAAGCCTCAACAATCGGCGAGCTTGTATGAATGTGGATGAGGCGAAAATTGTGTGTCAGTACAGAAAAATGTGGCGCTCTATCCTCTCTGCCTACTCCCGCGGAGAAACGGCGTGATGGTAAGTAAGTGAGAATCATGTTAACTCTCTGTGTTTGAGAAATATATCGTGTATAATATAAACTGTGTACCTAAATTAGGAAAGATAAATAAATACAATAATATATTATTTGATTTTTTTAAAATTAATTTGTTTACATTAATGAGAACACATTTTTGTTGTGAAGTTTCATTTTCAGAACATAGTCCTGTGGTATTTTAATACAAATTAAATTCATCAACTAGAAAGATGTACAGAAAAAATCTATCGATCGAAAAAATATTTAGATGCTTCCGTGATATTATTTGAATATTTTTTCGATAGATAGATTTTTTCTGTATAACTTTCTAGTTGATTCATTTAATTAGTAATATTTTTTTTATATTATTAAGGAGAACACATTTTTATTGTGAAGTTTAAATTATTCAGAACATAGGTCTGTAATGTTTTAAATACTAATTTAATGTATTAATTATAAATATATACATATAAATCAATTTTATCGAAAAATATTATTTTTGCGCTATCGGGATCTCGGTATATAAAAAAACTTAGAATAAATAATAACATTTAAAGAAAAGATATACAGAAATAGTAAATGATTAAAATACAAATAGCTATAAAAAATAATATATTTTATTTAAAAATAATTAATCAACAAGAAGACAGTATTAAGAGTATTATGGAAAAAAGATAAGAATATAGTTTAGGTTGGAGAAAATATTTATATAAAAATACACCACAGGTGTCATATCACCCCTATACATATATGAGTAGAATATGTTTTTCTGCTTCAATTTTTTTTTCATATACTCGTATTCAGCTAAATAAATAAAATAAAAATCTCCCTGGTGAAGAATCAAACCCCGGTCTCGATCAAACACGTGAACATTGACGTTGATAAATCTATAAATCTATATAATACTTACTATATAACTATTTATATAAACAATTTAAAATAATTTATAAAATAATTTCACACTACATTCCATTAGAATATTGGTTAATTGTAAGAGCCCTGGAATAATATCAAAAAGGTATTGAGATTTCAAAAAGGTTTTGGAGCAGTCTAGTATCGATCTTGGTACCGGTACATGAAAAAAGTGAGAGCATATTATAGACTTTTTTTTTATTTATTAGAATTTTTTACAATTTTTTTATAACATGAATTAAGTATTTTACATTATTAAAATTAGATGGTATTTTTCACTTACCTCTCCAAAAAAAAACCAGCTCTTGTGCTTGGATGTTATAAATTTTTAACGAGCTATTTTTAATGCAGTTTTCATCACAAATTTTACTGAGATCTCCACTGAATAAACATATTCTTCTGTCGGCGTGCAAAAAAATATTTTATAAAAATAATATGACGATGAGAAATAGAAGATAAATGTAGTAAATCTCTGTCCATTCATTCTCTCGGTGGACCGCCGATCCCCTACATTTTATTTTTAAAGCTAATTACAGTAGATACATCTTTCATGTGCTTTTCCATGAAAAGGAAGATACAATATCAGGTGGAAATATAAGGAAGAAATGAAAGCACTTTTCGTCTGTCGGGTGCTGGTTCATTTGTTGATTCCTCTCCACCACAAATACAAGCGTCGCGGAGTGTATACTGACACTCGCGAAAATAATTATTATGTATAAGCGGAATTAAAGTAAGATTAATTAATAAGCGTTAGTGTAGTAAAGCGGAGTGAAGCGACGGTAGTTATCCGTATAAAAGTTCCAAGCGCACTGAACTCGCTACAGTTGGAAGACTTTTAATCACTGTGACATCTTCTGGATAGGTAAGGAAAGAAAGGGAAGAAGATATGCATGTTAAAATTTTGTAAGTCGCGAATTGAATGAATGAGGCAACAAATCAAATGCCAAAAAACTTCATATAAATTAATTAATTTTAAACAGCGCTAACAATATATTTACAGTGTAACACATATGTGACCGATGCAAGTCGCCGGTCACCAAAAAAAGGATGGTGGGTGGTGGTGGAGTGATGGGTTAGATAGAAAGTAGGAAATCGGATGAGGGAGTGGATGATGAGAGGATGGGTACCTTCGATAGCGGACCAGGATGGACTCACGGAACCAAAAGACAACTTGACTCACCTGCTTGGTGATGCCATCACGTTTCACTTTCGGAAGTTCACGCCAATGTAGTAAATGACACAGCGCAAAAAAACTCTGATGAGTTTCACGTTCACCATAACAAATTCACGGTGGTGTGCGAATAGAGATTTAACACGAAGAATCACATAATACACTTTCTCTCCTCGACCTCCACAAGGACAACCAGTCGAGCCAAAGGAACAATATGTACTGGGGAGAGTAGGCTATGGGGGTATGAATAAACTAAAAAATGGTGACAATATACTACTAGTAACAATAAACTAAATGAATAAGTGTGAAAATATAATTGCAAAAAATATATGTGTTCACCTACAAAATAATAATTAATTTTATTCATTACGATTACGGTACAATATATAATATATAACTGGGACAGTCTTCTTCTTTGGAAAGTATCTTAACATTACAGATATATTATTTATTATTAAAATTATATTGAAAAGAACCTCACTAAAACATGCAGATTTCATATATAAAGAAGATTTGAAGAAGAGTAGTGAATTGATTGGGTAAAAGACATAGAAATACTACCTATTTCAGAAGATCTTATGAGACAACTTCTTAAAGATTTCAATTCACTTTCGTCGATCATGATATTGTCATATCTCAGTTAAGTTTGTTAACCACCCCGAACCAAACTTTTGTTAAAAGTAAAAACATTCTTTACATTTCTTTTTGAGTTTTATACGGTGAATTTTTTTTTCAAAAATCACTCATAATCATCATCATCAATTTTATCAGTATATCTTTGGAAGGTAGGGAGCCTGACGTCTTGACATGATACTTCCATCTTCCCATTGTACCGCTTCGGAACTCGCTGACGAATCAAAACCCATTATGTCTACACAGGGTATAACAGACCTAGTCCACAATATTTTATGGATGGATGGATACCTGACTGAATGACGAATGAAAATGTTCAAGGAATATGTGCCTAAAATCAACCATGCTAGAAATATAAGTATTTCAAAAAAAATCATGGTTATGCGATTATTTCGATTAATTTTAATATTTTAATTATTTTAAATTATATATTTAATACAAGTTTTAGGTCATTGAATTATCAGTGGCTAAACTATTTTTTATTAGATTATTTAGGGCCTGAAACAAAGATACAGATTAATAATGGATAAATTTCGCAAATATTTATTTCGAAAAACGTATATAGACGTATATATACGTGAATAGACTTAAAGCTAAACATGATTAAAAAATTCAAACAATAATATTTTTCGCAACAGTGTAGAATTTGCGCATATTCCTAGAACATTTTCGTAATTTAGTTAAGTATCCACCCATTAAATATTCTGGACTAGGTCTGTTACACATTGTATAGTTTTGCTGTTTATTCCAGCTAAATCCGGATTGACCCATCGGCCGCCTTCCCTCCAAAAATATACATTAATGCAGATTTTGAATATACTTTTGTATAGCATACGATTAGTTTATTTAAACAAATAATATTTATTTATTATTGAATATATATGTGGCTTTGATAAACTCTTGAGTTTAACGGGTTATTTTAACTTGATATTTATTTAATTCAAATCGTGATGTCCTTAAGATCGAATACAGGGCGAGATATATATGTATGTGTGTGAGCGGGGATACAAGGGTGACGCGCGCGAGGCGCGGTCTCTCTTTTGGGCTAGCGTTTGACTCCAAGACTACCTTGTATGTACCTTAATTGTATTATTCTTGTAATAAAGATTATAATTGTCACATAAGATTTTCTCTTGAACCACCAACAATCTACTATGAGGTGTACTACTTGAGATGTACTACATACGCAAGTATGTAATACAAATAAAAATATAATACTTTCGATTATTTATTGTCAGAGGTAGTCAGAACTAAATGAATCATGTTTTTAATATTTTAAACCATTACAGAGTTCTACATAAGGTATAATATAATATATTATAGTCGCACACAAAACATAAACCATTAATAAATTACAATTATGTGCAATTTTTAAGCATTCTGCAATATTAGATTACTATATAGTGATGGTGGTGTAGGTACCTATGTATTTTTATAAACTTATATCTAAGTATTTTAAATCAATTCAAATCAAAAATTATACATATTTTATTACGCATATTTCAACCATTGGTACATCTTAAGTTGTATCCCTTACGAGTTCCTCTGAAAATTCTGTAAAATCCTGGTGTCAATTGCTTATGAAGAACCACTTAAACTGTTACAGAAAATGAATGAAAGAATATTAATTTTCTTTCTTTATTTATTGAGCTGGCGGACTTCGCGGCGCACAATGCCCACTCGAAATGTAATGAAATCGAGAACAATAAGTAAAGTGGCACAATTGGTTACGTAGGTAGGAAGTATTAAAGGATATTTATATTAACAAACAAAAGAGAACCAGAGCCTTCCGCGTTACGATGGGGTCCATGTCACCCGTAGGGGATGGTTTTGGTGAGCTGTTGAAAGGAAATACGAGTCTTAAAAGTACTCGTGGCTTACGCGCGGATAAAAATCTAAACAAAATCAGAGAAACGATTTGTTTTCATATCATAATTATCTACGTGATTACTTATCTAAATATATATATGTAGAATATAATAGATTGCGAGACATAATGATGGCCCGTGTCCACGGTACGATTTTTAAGAGGTTCTCGTTTCGTGGCAGGGATTACGCTCCCTTGAGATTATTTTGAGACAACTCTCGGCTTTCGTAGGCTACCGTGAGAACATCATGTCTCAAAATATTTGAGCACCGTCGCTTATCGACAGGATTGAGTTTGATAATAGTTTTGTGTAGTGTCTTATTTTTGCTAGGACCATCCTAAGAGGTAATCCCTTACGTGAGGGACCTGCATAATCTACATCAGACAAGCGTCAACATAGGCAATTTGGTAGAGAACTTTATGCTGGCATGATGAACACAAATATTTAATGTTAATTTTATTGTATTTATTTTTGAATAGCCTTATTTATAAGTATTAAAGTAAATTGCTAATTTTTCACTTTTAACACATGCAAGTATCTTAAAATATAGATTATAAATTTTCTTATATAAAAATATTTTTTCATTTGATAACCATTTGACTTGTCAATATTTAAATGCCTCCCCCCTGAACATGAAGCCGAGGCAGAAATAAGAAATTACCTAACAACGTGACCCGATGAATGAAGTACAAAAATAATCAACAATCTACAAATAATATTTATATTTTGAACTAATTAATTGAAGTGTATTACGGCTGCAGCTATCATCTGCTGCGCCAATTGTGGTGTCTTGATAATGCGAGCTATTTACCGCAGCACCAGACTTTTGATTATTCTCCTGAAGAATGTTGTGGATCCATGACGTGAATATTACTTGATCCAGGTAACAACACAATATTTATTCACGGTCACAATAAGTACAGTTATAATATAATACAATAATCTGTTACTCATTGATGACTCGAAGAGAAGAGATACCGATCTCCCGCTTGTAAACATATTTACTTATAAGCAACCCACCCGCACACTGCCATAGATACCCTTTCGTACGCACGTGCACTGTCATATGTAAAACCATAGACATCACGCAGCTACCCCAATTCCCCAAGGTAACGGTTTCTGAGACGATCGTAACACAAAAATAAACAAATTAAATGTATCCGAATCGTAACAATGTCTTAATTTTTAAACAAAAGATTTATACTTTTTGTATTTACCTTAATCAATCTAGCCCAAGGTAATCCGAGCACCCCTCGGGCCGCACGTTTCACTAATTTAGTTAAAGTTTCACTATTTCTTGGTCCATTCCTTGAACTTGGTCCATTCGCTGAGTTTACACGTATTCTTGATCCTTCTGTATCACCTCGGGCACGATTCTCCGAGTCTCCCACTCAATTGGCATGTAAAGCGCTTTGTTAACGGTTTATAATTGTACTTTCTCCAACACAAACGTCTTTCGCACGAATAATCAAAAAAGTGTGGTTTTGTTAATGTCTGTTTACACAAAATTATAATTCAAAAATAAACAAATTAATAAAAGAGATTAATATAAAAATTCAACGTACTTACGAACTAGGGATTCTGTGTCGAAACAACCCGAGAATATATTCTAGAGAATTTCATGATTTTTTGCTATCTCAAATCTCGGAACATTTAAATAAAAATAACCCGGGACTAGAGACTCTTAATTTTTCTTGATGTTATTCATTTTAAACAAGTTGAGTTAATACTACTGTCCATTGACGTACAGCAAATAGTGACCCAGCAATGAACGGTTCATGTGTAAGTATATTTAAAAAATAATGGAAAGTTCTATAGGTCAGCCATAAAAATTTGCAGTTAGCAAAAATTAATCCAATAATGTTTACCTACTACTAAAGAAAACTTTTGGAGTAAATTTTTATGTCGGTTTGTTCATACAGGGCGTTATGTTTCATTCCGAAATATGATCTTTTGTGTTTAGGATAAATTCGTATCGTCTTTTGAAACAAAATTTGTATGGGATGAAATTATCTGAAAAACTTTATTAGGGGACTACAGTTGACTTTGGCCAAATACATACGTTCTTGTCTTAGAATATGGTTCTTTATTAATTGTTGTTTTTTTGTATATTTCTTTATTAATTGTTTTTTTGTATGTTTCTTTATTTTATTTTTAAAATTATTTGTGTTTTGTAATTTTTATAAATGAATATATTTTTGTATTCAATATATACGTAGACTTAATTTAGTTTTAAAATAACTACTTCCACATTATGAAATGTTTACAGATACTATTATTAATAGCTACTGTAGATAAGTACATCATACATATGAAAATGTATTTTCTTCTTAATTAAATAAAATTCATGGTCTCGATACCCGGAAATAAAAGTAAGTAGAAAATACAGAATCTCTAGTATAAGCGGTACAGTAAGACTGTGTATCAGGCTGAGCTACGTAAGTTTAATTAAATATTGCGATATCTGAATGTGCTGATAAACTGACCAAACAGGATACCCTTTCCGAAGTTTTCCCTCAACTATATTCCGATGAACGACATATTCAATATTGTTAAAAAGTATACGTATTTAATCTGTAATTAACAATGGATTGATTTAAATAATCACAAGGGTTATCTATTTAAAATCATTCAAATAATTATTTCCCATACTCTCTGGTTCTTCAAAAGGAAAGTCTCCAAAATAACATTTTCAAATATCTCTGAGTGACAATTTGGCATTGCCAAGTAGCCTGTCAGATGTTCAGATTGAACATAATAGATAACTCAATGTGCGAGTGTACTGCGGAGGGGATGACCCTTGACCATGTATTTTTTGCTTGTCCATCGCGAATAACATTTTTTTTTACAGTGATCTCACATTTTTGAACGAGAATGGTATAAAATGGTAATAAATTTAGTAACTTAAGTTGTTACTTGATGACACAAAATTACTAGAATAATATGTTTTTGATTACTTAATGACATCCTAAAAAAAAGCTATTTTTTGAAACCGGTAAATGGATTTTAATTCATTGAGTGGTTAATAAAACAAAGTTGATTTTGCTAATCTTAAATATATTATATTTTTGTTTATTATAAAACATATTTTTGGTTGTTTTTAACAATTGAATATTTGAAAAACAAATGCAAAAATATATTTTAGCCGACTTTGAAATCAAATGGAGTTTAATAGATTAAACTGAACGTTTTATATTCACACAGATACATTATAAATTTATTTTTTGTTTATTTATTTTATTGTTTCATAAATAGTACATATGAAAAATAAAGGTAATTGCTTTACTCGACGTACCCTGTTCTAGAGCAATTAACTGTACAGTTTTAAAAAGTTGTAAATGTTAAGAGGTAAGTAAGTTTAGTATAATTAGTGAGTTATAAAAAGTTATGTGAAAAAAAGTATAATCAGAAGTTATAAAAAGATATTGAAAAAAAGTTATGAAAATATTATTATTTTCAGTAACATATAATAGTCCCACAAGAGTATGTGGGTAGTTAGGTTAGCACAAATGAAAAATTGGTTTCATTTTGCTTTCTACCCACATCAAACAACCACTTTGTTATTTTTGGTTTGAAGTCATTAATCACTTTAGACCCGTTAAGGTCTAGTGGCAATTTATTAAATATTCTCGGAGCACAAAATAAGAAAATACGTTGAGCGAATTTTGTATTTAATTTTGGCACTGAGTAGTATCCTAAGGCTTTGCTCTTGGTTTCCTTTGGATGAAGTTATTATTCTCATCATTTAAAAATTACTTTTAGTATTTAACACAATGAAGTAGTTTTAAAACTTAGATACTTAAAGAAGATAAAAACTAATCAAATGATTATCATGTTGGTGTTAGATATTAGTGGTTGTTGGGGTTGGGTATGTTAATTATTATTAAACCTAAGTGATAGGTCATCCCATAAATAATGCGATTTTTATACGTCCTTAATTTTTCAAAATTAAAATAAACAAAGTTATTTTTTAATCAAAAAAATACTCTCAGTTATTTTTTACTATGCTCTTACATCTTTCTGGTAGACTTGCAAGGCCTTTATTTCAAAATTCCCTTGTCCCTGTCTAAATGATTTTGAAGACTGCGGAATAAATGATAATCAGATGAGGTCATGTACGGCGAATATGGTGGGAAGGGAAACATTTTCAAAAAAAGTTCATTATTGAGACGTGACAGCAAAGAAGAGCACATACTCACTCTCCGCACGCGATTAGACTCTGAAAGTTTGTGAGGAACCCATTAACTCAATTTGCTGAATTTTCCGATGGCACGCAGGTGTCGATGAATCATTGAATTACAAAATCCAAGCTTTTCTGCTAGTTCTTTAACCGTTTCGATGGGATTTTGTTCCACTAGGGTTTGCATGATGTCCTCGTCAAACTTTACGACGAGGCTCACCTTCTAGGCTATAGTTTCCGGCTCGAAATTTCTGTAACCACCGTTGACACTGACTTAAGCTTATTGTACAATCCCCATATACTGCATTAATATTCCTCGTACTCTCCATTGCGTTGTAGCCTTTATTAAACTCATAAAACAAAATATGTCAAATATACTCCTTTGTAATTTCCATTATAGCTTTGAAAACATAACTATTAATATCAAACTTCACTCTTCAAAATTTACACTAAGAATAAGTTACTACCTGCTTTTATAACAGTCAATAATTAAACCTGATGCAGGTAGTTTAACCCGTCCTTTTTATCCCGTCAGTTAAAAAAAATATTTTTATTTAAAACTTCAATACATTCAATATTTCATGTTCTTTCGCCTCTACAGAATAGTCGAACATAAATAGGACAATCCTGTGTTTATGCTATGGAGAAATAATTAGTTTGGCTCAAGTCTCCGTGTTTAGTGATATAAAAACGGTTTTCTTGACTACGAAGTGCATCCTCCTACAAGGCCGTGGCTAGCAAGCTACGTTACATAACTCATTGTTGAATACCTAGAATACAGCAGAAACGAACATTTATTGGTTTCTTCTATTTAACGCCCTTGACGGTAATATTTTTACAAAATAATCACCAAACTGTACTGAATATACTTCCATGATAACATAAAAATATTAAAAATAAATGTTGAAAGCATGCAACATAAATAATATTTTAATACTAACCTAGTATAAGGTATACGGTGTCACCCAACAGCAACAAAGGGAATTACTCAAATATACCTCTCTCTTAGATGTGACTAATTTAAAAATGCGTTTCATCTTATTAAGTTTGCCGTGGTATTGTTTTCTCATATTACCTTTCTTTTTATATATATTTTTTTCTTTTTTCACCGTTCTAGCTCCAGTAAAAATAGACCACTTATTAAATATGGACTTACCATTCTTCAACCGTAATGTAAAAATACCCATAATAATCGTTTTAAGGTAAACCTTATACTTGTTAGTTAATATTATATGTTCGCAAATTCAAATTTTTTATATTTCGTTTTTTTTTATTCTAACTTTATTTCACACATAACATAACAATTTTTATTTTTTGCCAAATTGAATAGCAGTAATTAACAGAACAAATTAAAGTTAAATGTACTACATCTGAAATAATCTCTTATCATATAATTGGACCGTCTTGTAAATATTTTGATATGGTACCATATATGTATGGATATATTTAATATATATTTATGTATATACCTACACATGTTTCGTGGGTTAAAAAAAAATAACTGCTTGGCACAGCTATTAAATATCTTATCTTTAATGTAACTCTTTTACAGTGACACTGTTCACTTTCATATTTTTTATTGTATATTTTGTCTTCACATTGGTACTTTGATATGTCTTTGTAAGACTATCTATGAACTACTGATAATTCGTTTTAAAAAATACATATTAAATAAAATAACAATAAATTTTGTGGTTTCATACAAATTTATTGTTATTTTATTTAATATAATATGTCAAACCACAAAGTGAATGCTTTCTACGAAAAAAAAAAAATAAATAAATAAAAATATTATTTGTGCGATAGATATATTAAAAATATTTGAAATTTTCAAATCTTTTCATTCGAATGAATAACGTTAAAATATTGTCCAAAATGACATTTAGCGTTAGAATGACTTAAAAAGATAAATTTGTACAATAAATTATTAGAGCGAGAGAAGAAAACTTTAAAAGGCAATTTATTTACATTCTATTTTTCCGCAGTTTTATTCGGCAAATCCTTCTTTTAAACGAACACCATCTTCAACCAACATTATCCCTTCTCTGCCCATGGATGGGTGAAATAAATATTTTAGATTAAATATTTTTATTTATTAAAAACCATTTATGTAATCAATTAACGAAGAATAAAATTAAAATCTATTGTCAATAAAAATGTGTACTCTTTGTTATGCCTTTATTTTTTTTAAATTACGAATGGTATAATGATAATAGGTAATTAAATGAAATGTGATAAAGGAAAAGCTTTTTATTTTATTAATAAAATACTCAATGGGTTCATCGTCATAGATTTTTGAGTTGTTATTTTGATATTGTTTACATTGTTGCTATTTTGATACAAGTTTTGTATGTATCTTTACATGCATGTCAACGTCATATTTTGAATCGTTAGTGTATATAGCTAAAGTAACAGTGTAAGTATAAGTTAAAATAATAAAATAAAGATTCGTTTATCATAACTGATAGTGCCCCAGGTTTATCACACCAATTCGTTGACTTTTGTGGATGGTACATTACTTTGTATCGTGCGAAGGTAATACTATTATTCAGTATCGGAATATCTGTATATTGTTGTACATAGTATTTTATATTACAATTTAATTATGTACAGTATAAAATATACCACAATTTTATTAATGATATCCTATTTTTAAGAAAAAAAAAATATATGGTTTTAAAAAGAGTTTTTCGTGTTTTGTCACTATAATACGACAGTGAAAAAAATAAAATTTACTCTTCTTTGCTATGATATAATCAGTTTATATCAATTTTGTTACTGTTCTTTTATAATTTATTTTCAGACAATGCAAGACAGATGACAGAGATGGTGCTAGAAATTGACGTAAAGATTATTGAATTTATTTTGTTTCAGTTTAGCGATATGTAGCGGGGATCAAAAAAGTAATTTTTCTCTTTTGGTGATCTTTTCGTATCTTTTTTCGGATAATATACTATACAATTAATCAGATGGTTGGGGTTCAACCCTACAATCTTACTACTTGCATTGCAACAAATTTGCCTGGTTCGATTAAACCCTGTGGGGTCGCTCACCCCCCATTCGGACAATTACTCTTCCTGTATTGATTGCGCGCCTAGACGATTAATTCACAAGAAGGATGAACTGTTCCGCAGTTTAGGGTTAAGCAGCGGGGGACGGGGTCGAAATTACCCCCCAGGGCGACATTTTTCCGTTCCACCTTAATTCTTACCTGGTTTTTGCGAGCAGGGCTTTATGTACTGTATAACGGAGTGAAGGAGAAGTTAGACTTAATGAGATTACAGTATACACTTTTACTCTCCTCCTTGCGTCAGTTTCACGGGTTAATTCCATCTTGATGGATTCGTGGTTTAAGGTGAGGGTACTTTTACAGTGAAAGAGTTAAAATGCCTGCTACTTACAAACGTTGTAACTCGACAAGTTTTAAAATAAAGTTTTTTGATTGAAACTTCTTAAACTTCTTGAAACACAATTAAAGTAGAATTATAGTGTGTAGTATTATGTACGCATATACATTGTCAATGGTATCAAGTGTGTTAACCTCTTAGAAGATTTTGACTATGTAACTGTACACTGTACCTAACAAAAAATAAATAACTCATTTATTTGGTAAATTTTTATATAAACTAATTTAATTGTTTTTTTTTGTATTTATTTTTTTGTTTTGAGAATTTTTGCTAGGTTTGTGAATTTATAGATTTTTTGAGTGTATTCATATGTACCCATCTATATTTAAATATAAAAATATCTCTTATGATTGTGTATTTTTCTTAAATTTCTAAATATTTGTATGTTTTTGGAGTTACACCAAATTAACACTGAGCAGTCAACTTTTTTGTGAACGTGATGATAATCATTGCAAATAGAATAAAATTAAAATTAAATAAATAAAAGATGCAGGATCAATAATATAGTCAAGCACGATTGTATATTTTCGGAATTTTTTATGAATTGGAAGCATGGACATACAGAAAAATGCTTAAAATCAGTTGGATGAATAGAATTATGAATATGTTACAATCAACAAAAATTTCAGAACGCGATTATTATGAATTTTTGTATGAAAGCGGTTTGACTGTTTTTGACAGAATTATATGTTTTGAGGTAGGATGAGATTGTTAGAAGAAATAGTTTTGACAGAATAAAGATATGTTTGCAAAATTGTTAAATAGCTGCTTTCTGCATAACTACGTTCAATTTTCCAACGAGACATATATTTTCGTGCACGTCTTCAGATAATTACAGATTTATCTTTTTAAATATCATAGCAGTCCGAGAGTAGAATCGACATTATAGCCATGCAAATGAACGATATATTCACGTACATATAAAAAAAGTTTTCTTATTATAAAATATACAGTGTTTCTACATTTTAAGCCGAAAAATTATTTTAAGGAGAATACATTATTGTTGTGAAGTTGCAGTTTTTTAGAACACAGTTTTGTAATATTCTATGATTGCTTTTGTTAGGTTTTTTCTTCTTTCTGCCTCTGCTTCATGTTCAGTGGGGAGGCATCTAGCCTAACTGGTTCTTTTTTAAATATTGACTAGTCAAATCAAATGGTTATGAAATGAAATAATATTTTTATATAAGAAAATTTATTATCTATATTTTATGATACGTGCATGGTACGCTGGAATAAACGCATTATTAATATTATTATTACATGTCAATAACAATAATGACATGAATGAGATAAGAAGAAGAAGAAGTTTTACTAATATTAACCAAAAAACTTACTAATTTTTGACTAGTTTTTGCATTAAAGGTGAATGATCACTATTTTGAATTTTTAATATTGTGGTGGTCCTGCAAGTACCCCACTACCATGGCGTTGTAAGAACCCACTTGACATTCATATAGGGCCGAAACGAGCTAAACAATAAGTAGATGCCAATACATCGAAGTCATAAAAACTAGCTGACCACTTCTCCGGAGACCGTTCTTTTGTCGACATCTCAAGCGAGCCACTCCAGACTTCAACTTTATTCGAGCAATTAACTTTATACTCGTTGTACCTGTCATTGTAAATCATTCCGCAATAATCTACAACTTTTTAAAGTTATATTTTATTTAAATACCTTGCTCTAGATACAGCATTATCAATCACGCACGCACATTCAAGTATATTGTGACATGCACCAATACGCGTGAAACTAGAAGAGAGTTAGGGGGTTCAATCTCACCATGCACAAAACCTTCTGATACGATAGTACAATTAAGATCCTCACGACTCTATAATAGCCTACAATCACAACCTCTACAATATTATTAGGAGATTGTATTGATTTATGATTATATGTTTGATTATTTTACCAATTCATGGATCCTCCAGAAATAATACCATTATAGTAAGTATACTATTAATAAACAATAATATTAGTTCTTATTTTTATTTTTAACTTTTTTTTATTAACCACTTATTGATTAAAAATATATCTACCGGTTCCAAAAAATATCGTATTCTTTAGCATGTCAATAACTAATGAAAAACATACGTTATTGTTTTTTTACCATTTATCTATTTTTAAAAAAACAATATTTATTTAAAAAATAAATTTAGTACCTAACTCAAATTGTTACTTGATACAAAATTACTAGTAGTTAAATTTAGTTGGTTGTTTATATTTTTTTGATTAGTTTTACATGCTTTATTTATCTTCAACAATTCCAAATTATTTAATTTTTGACCAACACCGTTTACATGCAAAATTGACAATCCCAATTTTTTATCAAAACCATGACCATTTTCTATCAAATGAATATAAAATTCTGAAAACCCAATATTGTTTAAACATTTCAAATGCTCCATTACTCTTATATTAAAATTTCGACCCGTTTTACCAATATAAAATGCAGTACAATCCTTGTAACTAAGTTTATAGACACCAGAATTGTTTAATTTATCATCTTTGCCTTTAGAATATATGAGTAAATTTCCTATATTATTATTTGTATAAAATGCCGGTCTAATGGTAGGTATTTAGATATTTGATTTGAAAATTTATTTCTATATAAAATCTTATGCCAATAATCATTATGTTTTATCTGTGATTTATATAAAAATTGACTATTATATTCTTTTAATTTATTTTTTAAAATAGTGTCAATTAAACCTATATTATACCCGTTATTAACTGCTAATTTTTTAATCGTTTTCAATTCAATAAATATTAAAATTGTATGTTGACATAGGAATATTGACTAAACGATATATCATATAGTAGAACCCTGAATGCTTGTGTGATAATGGATGATTAGATTCATTATGTATGATAGTATCTGTAAAAGTTGCCAATTTAATAAATAATATTACTTCTATTCCATTCGAAGTAATGCTTTATTTATTTGGTGTTATCGATTGTTCACTGAGGTAATGTCGACAATTAAAAGTCTTAGTCACACCCACACAACTAAAAAGTAACGCTCACCTACCTGAAATTATTAATGAAGTTAAATACAACTGTTTTACTGACAAGTGAAGTGGATCCGAGACGTGGGACTTCAAAACTTGGTTTTACGTCAGAATTATTTCGACAAATCTAGCAGATGCTCGTCATTGGTGGGGCGTTCTCAAATGGAAGTTACCCCCGGGAAACATTTTGAGTTTAAAGCTTTAATTTTCCGTAAATCGTAGAAACGTTGCCTATGTTGTTAACACATACTCTGCGGTGGTGGGTCAGATTTGACCCGGGTATTTGTAAAAATATGAATTACGCTTCAAATGTTCGTTTAATGCCGTTTTCCTTTTAGCTAATCTTTTCAAATAATTTGAGATACAAATAAATGTTATCGGACGAGATTCAAATGAGTTATTGATAAAAATGTGAAAAAACACTCAAAAACTGACCTAAAACATAAATTGTCAATATTTTGAGCGGGTAGACAAAGGACACCAGGTATGTGTTCATGTATTTGTTTTCACTTATTTTCGTCTGGCGGCCCCTAGACAATGGCAGTAATATAATTATTTGAGGGGCATTGCGCCTACCTGTAAAATTCATTAAATCATATTTAAAATGAAACATCTATAAAAAATCTCCCACAAAACGGTTGAAAAACCGAAAATTTGAATTTTGAAAACGACCCACCACTGCCGGATGTGTTTTGTTTAAACCCACCGGGCAGTAAGTGTTAAAAGTACTATGAAGAAAAAATGCAATGTTTGTTGTGATGTTTATGTATTGCCAAAATGCTGATAGATCAAAAAAATGTACTTTAGCGTGAGTGAACGAATGTCCCATTATATTTTATATATTTAACTACATGTTCGTTCGAATGCGTCACACGTAGAGTATGTGTGTGTGTGTGTGCGAGTGTGTGACCAGAGCAGAACGAACAAGAAAATACTATTTACAATAGATAGATGTTAATTAATGCTTAAAACACAGTTACAGACACAAGCAAAAGCAATTAAAGTTCTACAACGTGAAGCGTTGATTAATGAACTCGTATAGAAGGCTGCCGCGTTAGAAATGATGCGTTAGGGCTGGCTCCCTAGGCGGATGTGGCGCGTTGTATTGTTGTGTGTTTCAGTCGTTACCGGCGTGATGTTAAGGTTGATGAGAGCTTCGTTTTACACCCAGATATATGCAGGGAGCGTGCAGATTATGGTAGCGATAGATCTCTACAACACCAAGCCAATTTATTTTAAAGACACATATTTTTTATTTATTTTTATGGCTTAAGCCTTTACATACCATGTTTTGGCTAATTATAATCCTTTATTGTTATTATAAATACTTCACTAAAATTTGGTAACCAAAATTATCGTTTGTTAAATTTGACACACTGCATAAATTAGCTGAATTTTAAGCAAATATGCCCGCCCATTAGTGTAAATATTGTTTAATTAGTGGGTGCATCATTTGGCCTGTTTATAAATGTTAAATTATTACCAAATTAATTTCTCTTGTAAATACCTATTTAAATACATCACTGGGTTAAGTTAAATGGCCTAAACCTATATCGTGATGTATAGATTAAAATGTAATTATTATGTTTAGTCAAAAAATAATTAATTTAAAAGAACAAACATTTCCGGATGGTTCAAGTGTAAGACATATTTAAATCCGTATAGATACAAGAAGCGTATTTTTATATGTAACGCCAAGAATGTAAATGAAAAATAAAAATGACTAGGTTTCTAAAATATATATTTTTTTGTAATGGACACTATCATTTTTCTTTCCCATATTTTGACACTGCCAGCTATGTTTTAATAAAATTTAGATACTTCCGGTTTTAATGTAAACTATTTGACACTAAGAAGTTTAAGACAGTTATCAATAGATTATTTAATTATGCATAAAATTTATTCAGCTATTTTTTGTCTATTGTCGTGAAGTAGCCATTAAAAAAATTAAATTCTCTCCGAACTGCTCAATATCTATTATCACTCGATACGTGTACAAAATAGGTACGCACTCTAAAAAAATAGCAAATACATCTAGCTTGCGTTTATGACATCATTTTCACTTCCTCCGTAGCTATGACTAATTACAAAATAATAATCACTTTTCCACACATTCTGACAATGTTGTTTTTTTCGACATCCATTTATCTTATTAGTATCATTGTAACTTTATAGGGGACAATATATGTTATTTCTAACTGTAACACAAAATATTCTTTCATTTGAGTAAGTCTGAAACCCTTGAAATATTGATAGAATCAAATGTGAAATCCCCCTGTTGACTAAATAGTACTTCCTCGTCTTTTGAGCTGGCTGAGGGAGGGCAGTCTACGAAAGGTAGATGGAACGAGAAATCCTCCACGATATCGAAACCTCGACATTACTTATATCGTAACAAATCGTTGATTTATTTTTTCATTACACTATATTGTTTAAATTTTAATCATAAGTATAAAACGAAGGAACGTCTATTTCAAAAGGTAGAAAAATTATTCAAAAATATTTTTTTGAATATAGCACGTTTTTGCTATAGCACGTAAAAATTAAAACAGTTATTCGAGAAACTAAATAAACAAACATGAAAAATTTAAGACAATAATATAATATATTAAATATTGATGAGGCTGTTAAATATATTTAGGTCATTATGGTACAGTTCAAACTAGTGTTAGTAATTTATCTAAACAATTAAAAAAAACTAAAACATTTTTGTGATATAATATTATTTAGAAAAGAAATGCCTTGCTCGGAAAATCCAAATTACTTCGCAAACTAAATGATACAGTTATACAAGAAATCATATCACATTTGGATTGTAACGTAGCAGCCGGCACTGATTCAAATAATAGTCTTAAATTAAACCTCATTTATAAATTAAGTATATCTAAAGGAAAGTCGCCCGAAAAATTTGAAGAAAATTTAGTTGATTCAAAATACTTTTTTTTTCATAATTATTATTTATCATTATCCATATTATACGCTTTATTTGTTAGCATAGTGAAATGTAATTTACGTATAATTATTGATTTTTTAAATAAATAGAACATGGATTTAAATATATAGTGTGTAGCAGACCTAGTCCACAATATTCTATAGGTGGATACCTGACTAAATTATTAGTCAAAAATGGTCAAGAAATACTTGCTTAATCTCAACCATATCCGAGATGTAAGTATTAAAAAAAATCATAATTATGTGATTATTTCGATTAATTGAAATATATTATTGATTCAAAATTATATATTGAATACAAAAAATATTAAAGGTCGTCGAATTTGGAGCGACCTGACTATTCTTTGTTAGATGATTTAGAATCTGAAGCAAAGATATAGATTAATAATGGATACATTTTACAAAATATTAAACAGATTAAACATGACTTTGTACAAATTTCAAACTATATTTTCTGGAACGTTACAGAATTTGCACATATTCCTTGAGCATTTTCGGCTCATAATTTAGTCAGGTGTAAAATATTGTGGATAAGATCTGTTACATCCTGTATACTGTGTATACTGACATATTTGTATTTACATCCATCGGACAAAAAACAATATCTGGCCAAAAGAAGGTTGCTGAAACGTCCCAAGATTTTGTATTTTCATATAATTTGCAAATCTACTAGATGGTCATAAATATTATTTTAGAAAGTAGGTATATTTAAAAGGCATTGAAACGGCATCAAATCCCGCTTGGTAATGTAAATATTGCCTAAATAAGCCTCTTAATATATTTTTTTTCCAATCTTATTCAGCCGATCCCAGATGCCAGGTGCTCGTTTCCGATTTCTACCCACTTAGCCTATAACGCAAAATATATATACCCTATTTTCCCTACTGCCCTTTCATCAGATATTCGTTCCTTTTGGCCTTCTTTGCGACCCTTTCTTCATCTTATTTATTACGCTCATCGTGATGAAGCATTCTCAGTTTCATTTCGCTCGGTCATAGTCATCTACTTTAATCTAGTAGATTGAAGTTAGTAAACATTTAAAATATATTATATTTATTTATATTCATAAAGTACACAGTTTATCTGAATAATAATTTTGCGTACTTGATTTACTGAGTTTAAACTATTTAATAAAGACTATTTCTATATTTTTAAGAGAGAGAAGGCGGATTGATGCTATTGAGATGTGGTAATGAAGACACATATTGCACATATCATGGAAGGCGAGAAGCACGAATATCTCCATTCTTTAGGAATCAAGGACAGACTCTCGACCATCTGCCTAAGAAGAATTTGTCCATTTTTTGGATATCTTGCGAGAAGGGAAGATAGCTTGGAGAAGCTTGTTGTGGCGGGCTACGTCAAATGACAAAAAGGAAGAGAAAAATTCCTCTACTCAGCAAAAGGCAACAGGCACTTCTCGGGTGACAGCCCTAAGGTCTACAGGATGCCGAGAAAGTGAAGGACCATAATTAAGAGAGCGAGAATTCAAAGAGATCGTGATCTTTAGTCATGAGGGAACGACGTGGAAAAAAAGGCTCAATATATTAAATAAATCTTTTTAATCACTGTTGACAAAGTGGTCATAGTAAATAGTATAGGATTATTTCCAGGTGACTCTTTTAATTACCTGTAACTTTGGAACAACAAAGTATCATCTAGCATTTTGGTAAAATAGCCTTTTATATTATATTTTATTTAATATTATAATTCTGATAACAATTTATTATTAAAACTGTATTACGTACATGTCAAATTTCCTAGTACTTTAGTGGGCAACAAGAAAACAAAGTTTTATTTATTAGCAACAAAAATAATTTTTAGAAACAGAGTTGTTGATTTGTATATAAATAAAATATATATATTATATAATGTGCCCGAAATCAGAAAAACTACTGTATCACTCTAAATTATATAGCGATATTTAAAAAAAAACGTGTCAAGCATTTTGTGAGTAGTTCTGTTGAGATGGCAGCTGTCTTAGTTAAGTATTTATAGCTTAGTGCATTTCTTTTTTCTAAAGAATGATCAATAATTATGTTTTAATTTTAATAATGTGACCGAAGTATCATAGAATTCACAATTATAGGTTTTGTTTACCATTAGTTCATTTTCAGTACGTTATCCAGTATTATCTCCAGCAACGTATCTCAAATCAATATTGATAGATAATGTTCTCAGGTTTTCACGTCCATTCAGAATCTTCTGTGTAAAGTTTTCAGGAATACTCTGCAATGTGTCTAACCTCACTATCCGACGTTTTGGATCTCATTGCAGGGTCCATCATCATGGCTTTCACTATTAATATACATATTTTTTAATAATAAATGACCAGAGATAGTATAAAAATATCTGCTATATGTTAACCTTCATTTATTGGAAGAGATATACCCAAAGCTGACATTACCTAGTAAAAATATCAGAAAATGAACGAAAATTTCATTCAATTTAGTTTTCCTCCGATTGGAGATTCAATTTCACATATTATGTTCGAAAATTAGGTTTCGACCTATTCTAGATAATTTCCTTTAGAAACTTTCGTTACTTATAACATCTTCCAACTTCTAATTTCATACTTAGTACTGTAGAGTAACCAACTGGTAACTTCCGGTTAAGGTACAACAGGTGCTTAAAAGCCTTAGATAAAAGCCTTTGTTGATACCACTCGCTCCGAATAATTTTAATTATTTATCGCCCAAGTTACGTGGATACCCTTCAGAATGCAAAAAGAAAGAGTGAATAAGACAATTAATTTTCTTTGCCATATTTTGCAGAATTTAGAATTGAAATTATTAAAATAGATAATTGCATTAAAGCTCACCGGAATACAAAGCAAATTAAATATGTAAAATGACTTTTATTTGAGCCTTTAACAATAAAGCTTCAAATAATAGAACCTAAATACCTGATTAAATACATTTTTATTTATTTATTTAGACGTGCTTGTTCATTTTACTATACGTTTAACCCTTTCCAAACCATGCAGTAACATTTCGGTAAATATATGCAACATACACTTCATATTTTAGTTAATTTGAAGGGTAATATTCATGCTTAGAAATGAATAGTGAAAAATCAATTATGTAAGGCAAATCCTACAAAAATAATTATTTTTAATTCATTCCGTTGTAGAATTAATATGTTGTCAAAAATACCATTTGTGGTAAGACAGAAATAAATCACACATTAATTTCACAGTGAAAATAATAACAAACATACGAATATAACGGTGTCTCTTTCTCACTAATTAAATGAAGATAGATAAAATGGAAGATTGTATTATACAATGCAACCTCCTTTACAGAACTTGATAAATGCTCCGAATTATAATATTACATATTTTTTTAATATTTAATACTCAATACTTAAAGTAAATTTATGACATTAACCATTTTAAAGGCTAATAGAACTCTATATTTTTACGGTAACACGAGTTGACAGCATGGCTGCGTACGAGTATTTTCTATCACGATATGGTAAAGGTTCACGTAAGCAGATGTAATACAATAATGACCTAATAGTTTAATGGTTTCTTTAACACTTAAGATGTCGTCACCTAACTATTATTTTTATCATTCAAAAAAAGTGTTTGATTAATTATTTTCTTTCCTTAAACATTTTTCTTAAACAGAATTACGGAGTTTTAATAGTATTAACAAACAATTAAGTAAGCATTTAGTTATTTCAGCGTGTTTGAGTGTATTGTGTGTACAATACTCGATTTGCCATATAAATTACATTAGACACAAAATAATACAAGGTAGAATAAGTATAATTAGGTAAACAAACATAATTTAATAGCACTAAAAAGTATAGCTATTGCCTAATGTATATCAATAACTACTTTGCATTCGATGCCACTCTTTGATTACGAATCTAAACATTCTTAACAACGCAGTTTGAATTTGAGTTGATGCCGTGTTACAGCCACAGATTAACATCAGCAACACAATGTCTCAGGAGCGGAATGAATTCATGAACTACAAAATACTTGTTAAAACATTATTTGTTGTAATTTTATTAAGTTAACTTAGTTTAACATAACTTAGTTTTTTTTTTTTTACTATTTCCGATATAAGTTTGTAGAACTCCATAATCACATATGTGAAAATAAAACACTTATTTTTTTATTCTCCTCGTTTAATTTACTTGAGATGCGTTTCGCCTTATAAGGGCATTAAGATTGATAATGCCTATACAAGGTGACACGCGTCTCAAGTAAACTATATGAGTAGAATAAAAAAACAAGTTTTTTATTATCACATATTATGACGTTATTTTTGGTACCTACAGTGCACGGGGTGTGTTGGGAGTTGACATTTACCAATTGGCAACACTGCATCGCGTTATTTCTTTTGACAGTTTTGGCGAGCACGAGGAAGTTGTCTTGATGCTAAAAATCACTTAGATGTGATTTCGTATTGAATTAAGTAAGGGTGAGAATTATCAAATATATTAGGCATCTGTGTTATCCTGTGTTGTAAGATTTGTTTGCTATATTGTTTGTGTGATTGCAGTATGGACGCATCCTTTCCTTATATGACAGAAAAAAGGTCATTTAGATAACAATACTTTTATTTCATGAAGGATTTCTCATGAACAAAGCAGGATGCGGATATGATTTGGTCTCCTCCGCTTTATAATTTCACAACTGAATTTGTTTTATAACAGAAGAGGTCGCAAGGGATTCCATGTGTGATTCTGTGTCCAAGGGAAATTTCGATGTAATTTGTTAATCTTTGAAGTAACTCAGTCTTGTTTTTTCTCACCTTTTCAATTTCAATTATTTTTTTTGCTATTTTTGACCTGATAAACTCATCAAGTGATTCAAAATTGTTGAAATATAATTTTCTAGGTGAAGATTTTTACATTCAATGAATCAAAGTATTACTATTAAATAATAATTTGTTGATTTAGATGTTCACACGGTAGTAAAAATTTCATTATTTTATTAAGGCAAGATTTTCCAATCAATCTTTGTATGTAAGCACATTCAAGTGATAGGTTTCTATTTACATTTTACTTTACTATTCATATGTTTTCGTATCTGATTAAATTATTAAATTTTGTTATTATAAAAACTTGAAACTAATCTTATTATTTTCCCTTAGAATGGTAGCTAATATGAGTGGTAAGCGACATGGTGAATTCTTTGCGTCAGAACCACGCACTTCATGCTATACCCTGAGCGAGTCGGTGGACGTGTAAAAAACGACGTCACAATATATAACTTAGTTTTTTCTTTGTGGGCTACCGTAAAAATACTTATTTATTAAATATTTCACATCCAGTATCACTATTGAAATAAAATTATTTTCACCCCTTCACTTTAACGTTTAGTGCATTTGGAACGCAAATACGGAGAAAAAATAAATATATTCTGATTTTTAGCTCCAACCTGAGATCAAAGTAGACCATTTCTTTGTTATGGAGAATACAACTGATTCAAAGGAATTTTGTACATTAGGCGTATGATGTTTTGTTCTTTGACCATTGTAACATTTTGAGCCTTTTTTTGGTCAAATTATTTTTCTTTGAAATATGTCTAATGAAGCTTGCGTGTTTACGGACTAACTTGAAACGCAGAAAAGTTTTTTTGATAATATTTGAACTTTTACAGCTCTTTGAGCAACGTTATTCTATGACGCATTTGACGTTATTTTAATTATCACATAGGTACACGTCGGCCTTTATAAAATCATTTATTTTTTGTACAGTGTAAATGTACAATATTTTTTAAATTTTACAATCAAAGAATGTGTCATTAACAAACATTTTGAGAAAAATCTCGGCTGGTTTATCTATTAAAGTAATATTCATATTAAATTATTTGAATACATTACTTTGGGAAGAACCTTTAATTTAAATACTAATTAAATGTATTAATTAGAAAGATATACATATAAAATCAATTTTATTGAAAAATATTATTGTTACAACCGGGATACGAAGCGGAATCTCTTTCCAAACCGGAAAATGTGCAAGGTGAAATGTGTTCTCCTTATTAACTTATAATTAATTTCAAATTACTTCACTAGAGCATTAAAAGGGATAATTAAAAATCAATTCAAATATCGTATCTGCAAAACGTAACTAAAATGAAAGTAAAATGTATTTTATGTTGATATTTTAATACAAAAAATAATTGATACCTTTTGCCTGAATTTAGAAATATAGAAGCGTGCGAAGTATCTAATATTGATAAATGCCTTCGCCGGCGGTAGTCAATATGTATTGTGAACATTGTTCGGATATTACCACATTTTTATCATATATATAATTTTAATGTTCACTAACAATACCGTCATTTCAATATATTCTATATCATGTTGATATGTACCATAATTACTGTTACAACAACAGATCCGTGAAATTAAAAGATAATCAGTATTTTTTTAAATATTTATTCGTATGCAAAAAATTCTAAAATATATATAAAAATATGTAATGTTAGGTTATTTCTTCTTTCTGCCTCTGCTTCATGTTCAGCGAGGAGGCAACTAGCCTTACTGCTTCTTTTTTAAATATTGACTAGTCAAATCAAATGGTTATGAAATGAAATAATATTTTTATATAAGAAAATTTATTATCTATATTTTATGATACTTGCATGTGTTGGAAGTGGAAAATGAGCATTTTACTTTAATACTTATAGATAAGGCTATTCAAAAATAATTACAATAAAATTAACATTAAACATGTGTGTTCATCATGCCAGCATAAAGTTCTCTACCAAATTGTCTATGTTGACGCTTGTCTGATGTAGATTATGTAGGTCCCTCACGTAAGGGATTACCTCTTAGGATGGTCCTGGATCCTGGAACTGAAGTGCGGCCAACTGCTGGTGGTGCCAGCGTAGGGTGACGGAGTTCAGACTTGTAGTTGATTAACCATAAGACGATGCACAATTATCCAGGCAAACCGTAACTCTGAACGCGATGTTCTTATGCAATAGCGACGATCTGTTTCCGCGACACTAATTATATTGATCAACTTTTTATAGATCCAGCGGGACCCTTTTTGATACTTTCACATCAACGATTAAACGTAGAGTACATCACAGTCTAAGCTTAAACTCGAGGCGCATAGTTTAAATTTTCCCCGGAATTACAATCTATAAAGCGCTTGCTTAATATTTCAGAGACGATATTGATTTTATTTTCTAATTGAAAATAAAATCTCGTATTTGTGGAGCGAATTCTCCCAGCCCATATGAGAAGACTGGCCCGCCTAAGGTGATGCATCCCTTATGGTGCATTTGCCTACATTACTTTAGTCACGTACGCCGCACTCTTTATTGCTGTACCTACGCTGTGTCGGTCCACCTGCGTCTAACAATACTTGGTTTTATTAGCCTCCGTCCCTTACTTCGACTAAGTGCTTTTGTATCCTTGAACAACATATTATCTTGGGTAATTTTGCATTCCAACAGTAAGTATATTTTTTTCTGTTTTGTGATAACCAATAGATTATCCGGCAAATTAGTACTGATTTAATTAGAACATATATTGTAGAATTACATAAGTATTTGTGATTCAAGAGAATTTAACACGTTTCTTAAACTCAGTGTTCTATAATTGAAATAGTAATTAGTATGAATTTGCATGAAATATGTACGTAACTTTGTATGTTTTTTTAATATGTTATTTTCATTCAAATAAGATTAATAAATTAAGTATCAATTTTGTTATAAATATTTTTATATAGTAATTATTATTAGTAATATAGACAATGTGTAAATTAATTTAATTCATCTATATTTATTTATTTTGTTGTTAAAAACATCTTTAACTGTGAGTAAATTCAAAGATAAAATCACACGGTGATGAAAATAAAACGTAAATTTTTATAAAATATTTACAATGTCTCGGAAATATATCAAATTTTTGTTTATCTATATATATACCTATCTACGGATTTAAGGAAGATATGAAGGGAGAACTGCTCATTATGGTTTTAATATTTAGGAGAGAATCAACATTTCTTAATTAAATGATGAGTAAATCATGAAAAATTATATCGTATCTAACTTTGTACGTCAATATTTCACTAATATGTTTGTGTCCCGATACATTAAGAATATAAAAAAATGTTTTATTAAGATAATCCTTTTATAATACCGCAACGAGTTACTTACACCAAGAGCACATTTTAAAATCGTTTATTTTAATTCGTTCTTAATAGCTATAATAAAATACACTATATATATAAAATATTGTTACAAAAATCAAGATGTATTTATGTATTAATTTTAACATAAATTCTATTACTTTGCTAGTTCAAACATCCTTGAACCTTAATTGCTACGAGCATGCAATATTGAAAAATAATATTTTCTCATTTCTCAATTTTTCTCACAATTTCCTCCCTATACGTAGGTACTTCCTTATAAATACAACAAATTTTCCAGCAAATTTTGCATTACATTATAATGCTCAGCTTCGCGACGTTTCTCAAATGGTATAAAACTGAATGTTTTCTTTTCAGTTGGCGGTTGCGGTTCGATTTTTGCGACTATTTTTGCATTTGAGCTCCAAGTGCACTCTGTATAGTATCCACTTGTCGGCTGACGAAGGTAAAGGAAAACTGTTTGAGACTTCTTAAGTCCTCCCGACATTTTTCACCCTGAAAGAGGAAAGTTAGGCCTAGATTAACGAGGCATTTAAATTTTGAATTAAAGTACTCATTTAGATATTTTGATTATCATCAAAATTTATAATATTTAAACATAATTTATTTTAGACAACTGAATGATTTTATCATTAAAATAATTTATTATGTATTAAATAAAATAATAATCACTTTATACGAAACCACGAAATTTATTATACGTTAACTGGTTTCGCTTATCTCAAGCTTCATCAGGACGTATTTCTAAATAATCAGAAATACATAAAGAGTGCACGTATATTTATATATATATAAAAGAAAGATTGAATATAAAATTACATATAAAAGAGAGAGACAGAATACATATACAGATAGACGGAACATTAAGGGAGGGGAAAATACAGTATAGATGGAAATTAAATTGATTTTATAGGAAACATATTTTCCCAACATTGTATTTTTTCATACAAAATGATTGTTATTTTATTTAATATAATATCGTTAAACCACAATGTGAGGGCATTCAACGAAAAAAAAAAATTCTGTATTATTATTCATATTTTAATTCCTATAAAATATTGTAAATATTTGGTATATATGGTTAATAAACACTGAAAAGATAAATAAAAAAAATCTCTCTAAAGCTTTAATATAATAAATGTACAGTTTATTTTTTCCCACTAATAATTACACTCTTGTTTAAAATATATAGGATGTAAAAAAATTATCAATAACTCTATTAGATCAATTGCAAAACCTTCCGTTAAGTTTTATGCTTCTCTTTTTAAATGTTGAAATTGTAATTGAATTATAAGAGGCTTCGATAAATGTATTAATAATGTCAAAGTAACAGAACCGTTCTGTAATCTAGGGTGATAAGCAAAAATAATGTTTTTAAGATTGATTACGCAAAATAATTGAGAAATGGTGGTGGCTACAAAACTGCGCTGGAGTCTTTAATCGACGACATTAAATGAAAGTAAAATTCAACAAAATTCTAATGTAACTAGTTACCCATTGTTAACATGAGGGTTTTGGACGGCTCAATATTGAGGCAGACAGTTAACGACATCTGTGTCTCTTCAGCCGAAGCTACATTTGGTGTGACGCGGTGTCGGAGAGTGAATCGTGCGATCGGGATACGGAGCGCCAAAGGATTGACGATTCATCACCGCGCCATTCCCTCTCGTAAAATCCAATCCATTTGCAGTTTTAAATTGTGTTCCTTCTTATATTTTACCATATAGTTTAAAATTTATTTATTGTGACCTTTTAGACTTTGTGCAATCAGATGATATTACTAAGTAAACAGCCAGACAATACCACAGGTGCTTAGTTCTTTCATTAAATGATGCTTGCGCTGACCTCATAATCCTCTGAAACTGGAGTCTGCAAATAATTAATTAAGTAGAACTAGAAAATGAGTGTTTAAAAAATTAATTAATTAATTGGATTTCTTACCCTTCAAGTATTTCCATCTCGTTTCGTCTGAGTAACGCTCACTGGCGTTGGTCCTTTCCTCCAGCAGTTATTGGTTTAATTGGAGGTCTCCATCTTTACAGTATTGACAAAGGGTACGCGGATTAACGGGAACGGTGACCACACCAGCCCGAAGCTGAGAGAATAATAAATGTGTGTGACCGTCGTGAACCCCTTGGCCAACATTCGGACAACTGCTTGGCGATTTCGCCGAGTGCAAAAATACACAAGCAGGGTGTTAATTTATAAATTAAGTACTTACGTCACATTATTTTGCCACCTACAATTCATAATGTGATAATCAGGCCTATTCTCAAAATTGCAATATTGAAATGAAGGTGATTGTTACAACAACCCTCAAAAATAGTGTTATATTTGAATGAGAGAGAGAGGGAGCGAGAGTAAGGGAGTGAGGGAGATAAACGTACCATAATCTGTCAAAACTATCTGTCTATTTTTGAGGGTTGGTGTAACAATCACCTTCATTTTAATATTGCAATTTTGAGAATAGGCCTGAATGTTTGTTATTCTATTTCAAAACGCTGTATGGTGAATTTGCCTATTATCTAGTCAATAAATAATATAAATGTCAAATAATAAAATTTTATGTTAGATAGTTCGTAAATAGCGCACAATTTAAATCTCAAAATACAAAATGGGATCCTCTATAACATTCTTTAAAACAATTATATGAACATACGCGCGAGCAACACGACACATACCTATATGAATATTAAATGGCCTAGCGCACCGCGCCGGGATAGTATGCATATTGCAGTTTTGTGTATTTCGTGCACACATTGCATGCACTCGCATGATTTAATTTGCACAAATCTAATGTTTACTTCAAATCCAAAGAAATATAGAGCCAGTGTTTATATATAATGAATGTTTGTAAGCTGTAAAGTTTCGCTGAATGGAGAAGGTAAAGAGAATTACAGAAAAAAAAAGATTATATTAAGAACACATTCTTATTGTGAAGTTGCAATTATTCAGAACATAGGTCTGTGATATTTAAAATACAAACTAAATGTATTAATTTGAAATATATACATATAAAGTCAATAGTATCGAAAAATATTGTTGTTGCGCCACCGGGATTGGAGCATGGATCTCTTTCCAAACCGGGGAAGGTCTAAACTACATGACCATTCCAGGAAATAAAGTTTCACATCTCGTATAAAGAAATATGACGTATTTTATAATTATTAAATATATGATTTTTATTGAAATATTGCCTCACAGATACTTATTTATTGTATCCTTGGTAAATTTCATGCTTAAGATACACCAGGAAAAATGTTTGGATGATTAATTATCTGCAACACAAACTTCACGTATAATTTGTAAAAGCATGGTTCATGTAGACATGTTCCGTTACCATACCAACCACATAAACGAGGCTGGCTATAGCAGTCAAAATCTACAAATACAGTAGTCAATGCCCGAACTAGGTACGTTTATCAGAAAATTAAAAAGTTTTTAAATAAATATTGTATAGACATTTAAATTTGTAGATACCCACGAATGTAAAAGCAGTAGACATTAATATTATTAATTTAAATTATTATTCACACGAATATCGCGCACTGGCCAAATGTCCACCCAAAATGTACTATATTAATAATTTTGTGTCCATCTTGCTTTCTTCTTATCCTACCCTGTACACTAAACAAAACACCTAAGCGAATAAATTTATGGATTTTTACTATTTTATATATTTTTTTATTACGTCATCAATCAAAATTAACTGTGTAATCTAACTATGTTTTTGTATGGATTTATGAATTATTTATAAAAAGGCAGTACTTAAACATCAACATTTTTTAACTTTTGCGAAATTGTTAATAATCTCACTAATCTGCTAATAAACAGCCGGATAGTAAAAATAAATAATGTTTTCTTTCGCTCCAAAGTTTCTAACTAATTTCAATCTTGAAACTACTCACGAGCATCAAGGCTTTCTTGCCTCCCGGGGAGAGAGGCTGGAGCGATCTTAAGAATCTCAAAGAATCGCTTATCTGGGATGTGTAATTAGGTACGATCTTTAGTCTCAAACAATCAAAATGAGGTGTACTCAGCTCGAGTATCAATCGGGTAATAATTATCGAATTACTTGTAGGCGCCGCTATCAATTGTTTCAGCTGCTTGAATAACAATGGGGCACATTTAATTGACTTGACAATGGGCCCTTCCCCAGAGACCTTTTAGTTAATACACTGAGCGGAGTACAATAATATCAATAATAAATACAGGAACTACCCGAGACAAGGGTCAAAAGTTACCAGGTCGAGTGTATTAATCAATTCGAGTTTCCTTAAGAAATGTTGCCCTGGATAATACAATTAGCCTTATCAGAAAGCTCAATTCATTAAATAGTTCTCAATGTAATCTCTTCCCCGCAGTAATTAATAGATATGTGTGCACAATATTTATTTTCATATATTATACATATTTTATTATTATTTTTCAAATATTATGTTAAACCTAGTATTAAACTTTTATATACGTGTGTACCCAACTCTTTTTTTTTGTGACGTACTTTAGCTCTATAAGAGATAATATGTTTAGAGAGGTAAATCATTTACGTATTGTACATTATTTAAATATTAAATAAATAAACAACAATTTATAGTATAATTTTGACAAAATATCAACATTACATTATTAACAAAAATTACAACATAACATCATTAATTTAGAAGTGAGATTTATTTATTATTTTACATTTCAGAGTATCAGTATGCCTATATATATATATATATGAAAAACATTAAAAATATATTTGTACATTTTTTTTTGTAGATCGTTGAAATATTTAATACCCACATAACTATAATGATACTGAGTCGTAAGAGTATTTAACTTTGGAAAATTTTATGGAGCCATGAGTTCTTTTATATATTTAGTATCTATTCATGTAGAGTATCCAGCGGAAAAAATTCAAGATTAAATTATAATTGCTCGTAAACCATCAGGGTGAGGTAAGTAGGAGGGGTATTGTTCGACGCGCGTGATTTGCTGATTTGCCAGTCACTGATCAGGAGCGCACCGCGCGTTCGCATTGAGCAATATTTAAAGTGCGGTGATTCATTGGTTTGTGCGCGTCGCTTTTTTTGTACTCACTTTAATATTCAACGAGGAAGTGATGAGCCGAGCACGTAACTTAGCTGGTATTAGGTTCAAAAGTTCAAACAAGAAGGTACAATGGTTAATCAAACTCCTCCGGAGCCATTAATGTAAGCAGCGATGCTAGAACATGATGCTCAAGTTCGACGTGAACTTATGGCCAATCCGCATAAATCGATAAGGAAGATTGCAGCTTGTACTGGAATTAAAAAAAGTTTCTCAAAGAAAATGACTATTCTTCACGTAAAACCTTAGCGAGAACGATGCTGAAACGTTTTGGAACATAAAATACTGGTGCCCTGACAATCCAAGGGAACGCCATCAAAAACGTTTGCATTGTCCAAAAACGACAGTGTGATGGGCAATTTCTGCCCGAACGATAATTGTTCCTTATTTTTTTAACCAGCAAAAGACAGTCATTGCTGACATGTATTGCCAAATGATCGACGAGTTTTTGGTAACCTAACTACGACTGTTTTCAGAGTTCTATAACGAAACACAATTTTAGCAAGATGGGGACACTCCACACATAGCTA
Organism: Eubasilissa splendida; assembly: GCA_031772225.1. Lineage (NCBI taxonomy): Eukaryota > Metazoa > Arthropoda > Insecta > Trichoptera > Phryganeidae > Eubasilissa > Eubasilissa splendida. The sequence continues at coordinate 17,888,727 of CM062852.1, read as the reverse complement.
GAGTTTCAATGGAGAAGCTGAAGGGAATTTTTCCCAATAAATTAATAAGCAAGTAAGGAGACATACCTTGGGCCCCTCGGTCACCGGACCTTACACCGTGTGACTTTTTTTTGTGTGGATACCTTAAGAGAGTTTACAGCAACAATTCTTGAGCAATTCAGGCGCTACAAGAAAATGTCTGCTGTAAAGTTACTGCCATTGAACCAAGGCTTTGCTCTCACGTGTTCGCAAATTTAAAAGTCCGATTGCAAGAGTATCTTGAGAGAAATGGACGGCATTTATAAGATATCGTTTATAAAACGTAAAATCCGCATCGTTTAACTCCATTTTGTATAAATAAAATATGAGAATGACATTGTATTTTTAAAATTAATGTAATATTAAACTTTAAAATTTTCGGCTGTATACCCTTTATATGCACGTAATATTAAAATATCACTCTAATTACAATAATTCGATACATATGTGTAAATCTTAATTAAGATAGCTTAAACTTACTCGCTTTTTGGTATACAGTAAATTTTTTATTTTTTTTATTTATTTATTTAGAACTGTTGATATGAATACAAATAAAATGTACGAGTTATATATATGTATATATATACATTCAACAACAATAGAGTTATTCACCCCCAAATAAGGATGATATTGAATTATGGGGGTGGCTATCGACATTTATATAAAAACATAATCAAGATCTTAGTTATTCAAACATTTTCATAGTATCATATCATATTTACATATTTGTACACATTTAAATACATTGCCCAAACTAGGCAAGCCTGTTTTAGGGCAAATTGATACACTAATATAAATATTTAAAAAAGTGAATAAAAAAGAGAGAAGAAAAAAATATATATAAAAACAATAATAATAAAATAATAATAGTAATACCAATAATGTAAGCAGATATAAGGTGGATGGAAATATACAAGATCAAAACGCACAAAAGTACTGTAGTAGTAGTAAAAGTAGTATACAAATTATTTCATTATATAAAAAAGTTTACTCTCTGTATCTGCTCTTCCTAATTGCAACAACCAATTTGAAATATCTCTTTTAAAAGTCTTAATATCACTTAAATTTTTTATTTTATTTTCAATTTGATTATATATTCTGGGAGCTTGAAAGGTAAATAATCTTTAACCAAAACTAGTTTTCATTCTTGGAACTATTTTAAGCTTGTTTTCTCTTGTGGGATAATATCTTTTAGTCCTCACAGATGGAGCGCTTATTTTCCTATGAAAGCTAGTTAATATATTCTGCACATATAATTGTCTTATATCTAAAACCTGAAATTCCCTAAAATGTGGCTCTGAAGGATACGAAAAGTCACGGCGATGTATTACTCTGAGTATGGCTTTCTGAGCAATGTTTACTTGATATATGTGTACACCAGATGCACTCCCCCAACTATCAATACCATAGCTCAAGATTGATTGGCACAATGCATAGTAGACAGTTTTCATCTTATTTTTATTCAGAATATTTCTAAGTATTCTAAATATATAGATTATTTTTTGCAATCTTTTAGCTAATCCATCTAAATGAACATACCATCTCATGTGCCTATCAATATCTATTCCCAAATACTTTATTGATTTACAACTTGCTATACTAGGACAATTACAGCCATTTATATATTTACAAACACTTAAATGCAATTTAATATAATTTAAATATTTGGGTTGTCCTACCTGTGTAATGGAGAACGGAATAAATTTTGTTTTTGCCGCATTAAGTGTCAATAGATTTTTATCCATCCAACTATTGATAATATGTAGGTTTTTTTCAGCAATATGATAAACATGTTCCCATGTTGTTCCCTTGAATATTAATACAGTGTCATCAGCAAAATTTATGATTTTACCTTCAATTTTCAAATCACATCATTAATGTATATCAAAAAAAGCAATGGGCCCAGTGTACTTCCCTGTGGGACTCCATATTCGATCTCTTTTTTGTCGCTCACTACATTTTCACAAATTTTGGTAGTTTGTTTTCTTTTATCCAAATAACTTTTAAAGAACTCAAGAGCCATACCACGTATACCTAATAAAAATATTTTCCTCAGAAGTATTTATGTGACACCGTATCAAAAGCCTTAGCAAGATCTAAGAATATTGCTAATGCCCTTTCACTATCATCCATAGATTCACATACATATTTATTTAAAGAGTTTAATGCATCTCGGGTAGTTTTACCTATTCTGAAGCCAAACTGATTTTTTGACAATATATGTTGATGTTCTAGATAGGAATATAGTCGCGTTTTCATAGCTTTTCCAATTATTTTAGACAGTGTACTCAAAAGAGAAATTGGCCGATAATTACCCACATTGTTATTATCTCCTGATCAATGGTATTAATACTTAAAAAGTGAGGGGTTCTACATTACTGAGCGCAGAGAAAGAAATGGGACCTCAAAAGGTAAGTGGTTGTGTCATCCTGTTTCATCCTCCAGTATTTCTTTCATATAGTCCACTTGATTATCCTTAATATTCTATTTTCTGGTATTGGTATTAACCTCGGCTACCAAAGCTGTTTTAAGTTTTAGGAACTTTTTTAGGTTGAAAAGTTATCAAAATAAGGTTACTTGTATTTAAAGTAAGCAATTTCAAACATTAAATAGCCAGATAGACGCAATACTGCTTTTTCTAATTAAAATCATAATAAAAAAAGTTTGTATTTGGACTCGACAGGTAGCAAATCAATAGGGATTAGACCGCAAGCTTTCTATAAAGATTTCAAAATTATGTCGATAGAGCGTCTTCAGTATCTACGATTAATTTCCAGCAAGGTATCGCTGTGCTAAAAACTTATCAGTGGAATAAGGCTTTAAAAATAGGGGAAAGAAGGTGAAACTGCAAATATTCATACTATTAACAGCGAAACACAAAAAATTTAACGAAACACATCAATTATATTATCAAGCAGTTTCCTGAAGTGTATCCTCCAAATCTTGTGAAATTAGTAATAGCCTCGAGAAGTTTTCTTTAAAGAAGAAGAGGAAGATCCTTTACGTAACCAGTGGAGGAGCTTTCACTTAACCAAAGTGGAAAAAGTAACAAACACTTATCTAGTGACAATTCACATATCAGCGAGTTGCCAAGGAAAGTGTAAGAGTATAGTCAAGAAGATGTGAGATCACAAAATCGCAATCCTCAGCTGTTTCAAAAAGTAGTATTGTTGTCACCGGTTTTAGTTTTGTTCCCTCACCTAGTCCACTCCCAATTTAGTGCTCACTGTTTCTTCAGCTCGACTAGTTCGTTTTGTATTTATGAAATTCGGCGAGATTTTGAGTGGAAGTGTTGTCCAGACTGTGATCATTCGTTTGGATCCTATGGAAGTACCTTTCCGTCTAGCATGCCGGCTGGTTCTTCTATTTGTATTGAAATGCAACTCGTCGCGATTTGGAATTCATTGTGATCAGTATGATAGACTGATCAGTGTGGAACGTACTCAATCATATTTTGTGTTTATGTAATTATTTAACAGTGTACGGTGACTTCATAGGGGTCCTTTCTCCGTAAGCCACCCCTTTCCGTTATTATTGAAGGATTCCCTCAATTTCCCCTATTTCCCTTTCTAATTCTTTACTCCACCAATTTACCCATTCACCCATTTCCTTCTCCTATTCCATCCCGTTCAGATTCCATCACCACCGTTGGGATCGGCGACTTGCGTCGGTCACGTCAGGCATCAGGGACCAAGTGTTGAAATATAAATAAGAAATATAATTTGCATAAATTATTAAGCTTATTATACTTTTGGAACAACTTTTTCCTTATAATAAATATATAATATTATCGGTGTCATAAAGATCGACCGAGAAATGAGCCTACCCGCACAGATGGGATGGGGGTCGCTCTTTTAGTTCGGCTCTGAATACATTTACAAACATTCGTACCGCAGTTGGTGTCACCCACTGCAGTTGACAACAATGGCGGTGAGTAGGCGCGAAGCCACGAGAGTTGGCTGAGAACAACGTGGTCTTAGTAAGTAGCATGACCTTTGTGATTATGACATAAAGCAAATAGATGACACTCGATGTTTAAAGGTACTCATTGATTTTATGCACTGAGATGAAAATTATTATTCAATAACTCTTACATTGTACTATTAATTAGAAATATCATAAAATGTTTATTTAGTGTATGTGAATTAATCTTGTAAAACAAATGATAACATTCGGTAATGTATCCAGAAAATTATGATATCAACCTCTTAGAATAACAAGGTTTCAACTAAGGTTTTGGGCTAATATGAGTTATTGCATGAAAAGGGTTCCAAATGCATTATTCTTTATTTCTTCCGTACACACCAATTCTATTTAACGGATATTACATGAAATGGCAAGAACTGAAAGTTCCAACTGCATCAGCTATTTATTTCAATTTATGGATCATTATTATTAATTTACAATGTTTATATTTATTTTTAATTTCCCTCATCTCACAGTGGTCATTGCATCTTAAGTTAAGATCTTAAAACTGATCGTATTTGCACACTCAAATCAAAATATACATGAATATATGTTGAAATTCAATTAAAACTTTTGAGCTCATTATCACAAAATATTGTCAGTGTTAGATAGAACCTTGTTATTCTGAGGGATCGATATGTTATTCGTTCATACAAATATTTTATTAATTCTGCTATAGGCAAAAAACTTCTACATCATAAGTATAGGATAGTCACTTAATTTACATAAGCGTTTAACGTCACAGCATTAGAGATTGCAATGCATCTAATATAAATAGGTTTACCAGGAATTCGATTTTATAAACTAATAATCAATAAATAAATTGTAGGCATACATTTTATAAATTTACTTATATTACTCGTGTAATTATTTTCATAATGTTATCAGTCTCCACGTTAACGCAATCAGAAAAAAAAAATATTTAGATAATGTCAAAACAAATGATCATTTATTATACTTATATCTCTCAACACACATACGCAGGTTGCATAGACTAGATAGGTATTTATTATGATGAATTTATTGACATATTTCTTCAAAACGCGTCAATTTTTAATCTGCAGTCACGATATTAATTATTATGGGGACATCTAATCTCAAAGCGAATATCACCTGCTTACTTTGTTTTATTTAAGTGCCGTTAAGTTATAAACACAAAATTATAATTTAAGTTTTACAAAAGTTGTATATTTGTCCCGACAATAAAGTAGCGAACAAATGTAGTTTCTCATAACAAGCTTGCATTAAAATCCTTCCAAAAAGGGTTGCCACCTTCACAGTTCAACGCGAAGTCACCTGATTTACCTATTACATTACTTTTTTCCTCCAATGCTGTGGTGATGAAGACCGTCTTCTCGACGGTCGAATTCGGGCAGGTATATAATGAAGCGATCCCGCCATTTTGGACCAAATCCGAAACGGGGACCTGGACTGGTATCGTCACCATTCCTGGCAGGCGATATCTACATATTGCGGGTGAATTGGGACCCTAATAATCCCCGATTCACCGCATCCAAAATGCCTTTTTGAGATTATCATTTTCGCCCGCCATATCGGAGAGCCGCCCACCGGCGACCTCCTATCGCGGCCGGCCGACTCAGAAGTGCGTTCTAATCATTACCACTACTCGCGCTCTGATTGGCCCAGTGGTTACCATATGCAACATCCACACGGCTACCGTGCGCATTTTAATTAGAAATTATAAGGCAGCGTCCACAGTCACGATTTTGTCACGTGTTATAAAATATTAAAAAATAAATACCTTAGGATATTATAAAATATCAAGAGTAAACATATTAATTTGTATTTTTATGTTAACGGTCATTATTATTTTTTAAAAACATATGTTAGTAATATTATTAAAAAAAAAATTAACATTTCAAAATATTTGCGTGCAGTGCATACAAACAAAAAAGCTGTGCATAACTAAAAATTCTGAGAAACAAATATAAATTAAAAAATTGCATTAACATTAACGAAAACATTATTTTGCAATTAGTGCCATCTGTGTACCAGTAGAGACTTTAATCGTTTAGTTCTTAAAACTCACCTCAACTCACCGCTGTACTCATGGCGCTCTTTTTTTATTCGCCGCATCGTGATATTTACATTACTCAGTTCTGTCTTTAAGCTAGTGAATTACTCAAGTCATATAAATGGCTATTTACTGAATTAAAAATTCCTTTCGGTTGATCCGTTTTGTATGGAGTCGTTACCTATGCGGTTTATTAACAGAATAACATTAGAAAAAGTTACAACTGCGTGCAAATCATCGAAGTGTCTACTTTATCTTTTACTAATTCGCGAATTTTACTATCTTACTGTTTTTAACTTGTTGATTTCATGATTGTTTTTTAAATTTGATGCATAGATTGGTTCTTGATTTGAGAAAAATAAAAAGCAATTGTCATAACTATTTCCTACGTTAACCTATAATAAAAATAATTGTTTCCTTTAGTTATTATGTGAAGTATTTTCAAACAATAAATTAATCATGTTCAGTCATAAAAAGTGTTCTTAAAAACGTCCATACATTTTTATATGGGTAAGAAAGTATTATTTTACGTTAAAACTTAAACTTTAAAAACACTATTAACAGTACTCTAAATTATAATACATACATAATAGCACGAAAAAAACTGGCTACTTTAACATAGACGGCAGTCTAGTAAAGTAGTCAGGACAATGTATAACATATATCAGAGGTGGAGTCTACTCCATCCCACACAACAAACTACGAGTATATACTAAATCGCAATATAATTGTATCTTATGTTTATCATGTTATATTATAATACATTCACCTCTGTTACAACAAAAACATGTATGTCAATAAAGTCTAATAAAATAAAAATATATTATCTTTATTAATTTGTTAATTTTTCTGCTATTTCTTTAATGTTATTGTTATAGGTTGTATAATTTTTTTATTTTATTAATGTTAATATTAGTGTTCATGATCTTACTACATACCGTACACATGCGAATCAATAAATACTGACGTTTGAAATAAATAAAAATAATTTTTAGGCGTACTTCTGTTACTGGATAAATTGATTTTATCAGATAAATTTGACAAAGCTCTGAGGGGTATTTCCACGTCTGTTTGTGGTGATAATTGCCTTAATCGCCGCCACAATCCACCGTGAATATTGTATGACGCAGCTTCCTGCAATGTCAGCAGCATTTAGCTGGACCGCAAGGTAACTTGGTAGAGAACTTTCGAACAGAAGTCATTGTTCGTTTATATACCTACTGGATTATCTTTGAAAATGTAGTATTTATTTTTTGTGGTGTATAATTGTCACGTCGTTGAAACACAATTTATTAATTTGGTTTTTATTAATATATTATTTGGTTTATTATAATTATGTATGGAATATGACATCGTCCAAGTGGCCGCCTTTGGCAGCGGCACAAATGCGTACTCTTATTCTTCGTTTGTTATTTCAGCAATTTTATTTTGAATATTGTTCTGTAGCGCCGGAATTATTGTTAGCTTATTGGCGTAGACCTTATCTTTCAAGTACCCTTATAGAAAATAGTCGGGAGCCGTCAAATCAGGTGATCGAGGTGGCCAGTCGATATCACCACTTTTTGACATTATGCGGTCGGGAAATTTTTTTCGCAAAATTTCAAGCGTAGCTCGGACTGTATGTAAAGTGGTACCGTCCAGTTAAAACCACACATGTCGCAAGGTTACAGCACTGCCATTATAATTTAGATAAAATGTTTTAATGACTTCAACACGTTGCTGAGGCATTAAATGCTACATAATAAGTTGTTCTCTACGACTACCAAATGCGAACTGATAAATGTCTGCCGAAAAAAAAATAACGGCCAAACAAAATCGGCTTGTAACACAATATTCACCCTGTATTAGAAATTATAACTACAATATTTAAGGTTTCAAAATTTTCTCTCCCCGCTCTTTGATATTGTAACATTTTGTTTTTAATTGTTGGTATTTTTTTTACTTAATTTTGCTCAATCAATGACTTGATTGATCTTTATCTGATTTTGGTATTTTTGTCTCATTTAACTAGGTCTAGTGAAAATGTTCAGATAAAATCAAAAGAATAAATAGGTTTATACTCAAGACATAGATGTCTCACAGAGACGAAGCTATTATTGATCATTACGGGGCTTACGACCTGTCATCGGATGGCTTAAGTGATCACTTTATACAATGAAACATTCACCTATTTACCCATGCTACCATATCTATCAAATATTGCTTCGTCTCTGTGAGACATCTATATCTTGATGACAATTCCTTTAGGGGATAAATCCCAGTAATTGGTTCCTTCAAGGATTTGGACATACTCAAAATATTAGGTTTATACTCATTGAATCGTTTTATTGCACTCAGTAAGTTTCATGTAAAAAATACAAGTATAGTACAACAATATATATGTATTTTAAATTCATAAAGATCGATTGCATCATGTATTTTGTAGGTTCCATCTAAGAAACACTTCCGCTGCCCAGGGATGAGGATCATGGGACCTCCAAGCCGCCCCTACAACTTGTCACACTAAGATTTCTGGCCATTAGGTATGTTTCACCTCCGACTAGGGCGCGTTTCGCCGGGTCATCAACAGATGGCGACAGATATCTGCCATAAACTTTTACTTGCATTAAACATTACGCTAAGAATTATTTATGAGAATATCTATAAAGAACTGTTTGAAAAATAATAATTAATACTGCAACCACCTTTCATCAAATTACAAACTTATTATTATTTTCTAATCTATTGTTACTGTTGAATATGAGTAAAATATAGAATACTTGCTTTAAAAAAATTAGAGATATGACTGATAGTAAGCTTAATATTATATTACGTTGCAGTTATTCACTCCATATAAGTTAAGCACCCGAGAAAAAAAAATTACAAATTTACTTGATATTATAATAATTAACAATAAATATGCATCTATAATTTTATTTTTACCCGAATATTCATAATTTTCAACACATTTATTTTATCGGATGTATTAAGAAATACAAAATTTTCTTATTTTATTTTATGAAATTACTTTTATTATTCTTTTATCTGTAAGGTACTACATGTAAATGGGAAAATAAAATGATTCACCGGAAATTCAAATATTAAAAAAAAAAAGTCACTAAACTTTCCTTCATACTTTAAATTTTAAAGCATTATTTAAATGTGATTAAATAAATTTGACTCAAAACGACCAAGTTATGAAAAAGTTTAAGAAAACCGGAACAAAAGTGAAGAGTTATAAAAATTAACATTTATTCTATTGAAATTGTTATACTTCTTCTTAAAAGTGTCTTAAAAATCAGTCGTCAAAAATTTAAGAAATTTTACTTGTCATTATGAAAACTTAATCATAATATTTTATTATTTGTAGTACAATTTCTGTGAAATAAACATTTCGTTTTAAAAGTGCTTATGAAAATAAAAGTGTTTAATATGTTTATAACAGTTATTATTCCGAATTCGTCAACACCTTTTAGGCGTGTTTTTTCGAATGTTATGTTATTGATACATTTCCTTGTCCCATCCATAGATTTTCTCATACTCATCTTGTCAGAATGAATTGTGACTTTGACGTCAGCAGATGTCAACTTGATCGATATTTGTTCGATCGCGACATCGAGATAGCATTCGCGATGTGGAATTATCAGCTCCAGTGCACCAGCACTGTATTTGGTGATAATGTGTTTTATATTTCTTCAGGATGGCAATACTAATCAAAAACATGTGTTATTATTTCTTTAACAGAATCTATTTTAACAAACAATAATAATTTTTAAAATATTTATTTACGTGCATTTTATATTGGTAAAACGGGTCGAAATTTTAGTATAAGAGTAAAAGAGCACTAGAGATATTTGAACAATAGTGGATTTTCAGAATTTTCTAATCATTTGATAGAAAATGATCATGGTTTTGATAAAAAGTTGAGATTGTCTATTTTGCATGTAAACAATATTGGTCATAAATTAAATAATTTGGAATCGTCGGAGATAAATAAAGCACGTAAAACTAATCAAAAAATTATAAACCAACTAAATTTTAACTATAAGTCCCATTCTAAAATTTTTTTCCTAAAAATTATTCGAATAATTTTGTATCAAGTAATAATTTGAGTTAAGTACTAAATTTATTTTTAAATAATTATTGTTTAATTTTTAAAAATAGATTTTGTTAAAGAAACAATAACATGTGTTTTTGGTTAATATTGATATCCTGAAGAAGAAAATGATTTTTTTCGAAAACAGTAGATGTATTTAAACTCAATAAATGGTTAATAAAACAAAGGTAACAAATAAAAATACGAACTTTAACCACAAAGTTAATTTTGCTAATTTCAAAAGTAATATTGTGTTTTGAACACGTATTGTTTGTTGTTCGTGCCGTGAATGAAATTGTGATATCGCCGTTTTCAATTGGAAACGAAGATCTGCTCATCCGTATGCCATTTGTGTGATCTCAGCGGCAACTCAGGGGTGACGGATCCATCATATACAAGGTAAGGCGAGTAGTCCTTCCGAATCTCGGTTCCCGAGATCACTGCTCCTTCGACTGGACTCCCTATTCCCTTACCGACCTCATCCTGCACCGAGGTTATCCTCCTTTTCTTCCCTACCCTGCAGTAATTCTGATTTACGACCGGAATTGTCGTATTTCCATTCCGCGGGACGCGACGATTCGTTCATTTGGATCCTATACGATCCGGGGTTACGTTTCGAATTCAGTTATCATCATTATCCCTTCTCATGACTGAGGATCGTGATTTTCACGAACTCCTACCATCTTCACTTTCATCCTGTAGGTTTGGGAACTGTCACCAAAGGAGTACTTGTTACTTTTTCTAAACTTTTATCTAAACAAACAAATATGAGATATCTCATAGAGATAAAGCTAATTTTTATTATATTTAATTGAAAATATATGGAAGTATGGGGTAATTACAGGGCTTACGACCTGTCTTTAGCTGGCTTAAGTACTACCATATATTTTCAATTAAATATAATAAAAAATAGCTTTGTCTCTATGAGATGTCTGATATTTGTTTAATCTAGTATTAAATTATCACATCTAAGTAATCGAACTACTATGACTTACAAATACTTTTGTCATATAAATATGTATTGGCAAATTATCACATAATATGTTCAATAATGGGAAACTCCATTACACTCTCGGTTGACGTTATCAAAATGGTAGTCTCTTGCTCATCACTCGGGACTATTTTGTTCTTGGATATTGGTTTAATCTCTCTTGTAAATAGCTAGTTTCGGTATCTAAAATCTACATTGCCCGGGGAGCTTTGCCCAATAGAAGTTCATATGAAGAACCAAACTATTTGGTAATTCAAAACTAAACTCCAGTTAATGTGAAGGGACATGTGACGGTCTGGACAAAAGTTTCTTTAGTTCAAAATAAGTTTTCTTCAGCATGTCTCTGTGATCTAAAAATCCTCACTTCGATAACTTTTGCGTTGATTGAAATAGTATCTCTCAGAGAAAGCAGAAATCTATAAATTAAAAAGTTAAATAAATATTTAAAATATTTGCATTTAGTTGTTTTTTCATCAAGTATTGTTGTAAAGATATTGATAATCTAGTATTTAGTAATATTTGAATATGCCCAAGAACACACAATTACTGGATTTTTACCAACAAGTCTTTTAACTTCAGAATCTGTCTGAAGCTGTGCATAAAAAGAGGAGATGAAAGTGGGAAGCGGAATATAACTGACTAGAATAGCAAAGCCACCAAGCGACGTTTCGATAGTGAATTGTGATGACTCGAAAGTACTGTAATGTACTGTACATCTTCTGTATTATACACATATTCGGAGAAGTATATCTTGACTATATTATTAGTATATTTAAACTAAAAACTGAATCAATGCGCGTTCAAATAATAAGTTTCAAACACGTCATCAATCGGGGCTTCTGATCGATGATAATTGTAATTTTACCTGTTTAATTTTTTGGTAATCGAACAAAAAATATTATTACTTTATAATTTACTATTCCGGTTAATCCTAAACACGGTGAATATGACCGCGTATAACCGAAAGTACTGTATCTTCCATTAAAATAAACCAAAAATGTAAAAAAAATTGTGTGCATTCAGGAGAAAAATATTGTTTTAATATAAATTATTTATTTAGATTAGATTTATATTTAAATTAGATTTTCTTTATTTTGTGCTCAATACTGAGCATCGTGAACCACCATCCTTTTGCTCGCATTCCCACAACTGTCCTTGTAATTACGAGTTTAATGAGAATTTCGTCGTTCCCGCCTGTTTGATACGCCCAAAAGATGCAACAATATTTTTTTTCTAAGATATTAAAAGTCCTTCGGTAATCATTAAATACTGTTGGAAGATTGATACGTTTGTTTGCCCCGCTATCTATAGGATACGGCAGTAGAATCCGTATCCAACAACCCTTCTCTAAGCCTTCCTAATTTCTCAACGTCCATGTTTTCATTCCATACAATGCTATAGAGACAACCAAAGATTTATTAACGATAATCTTAATTTATATTAAATAACTATTTAAATAATATATTTTAATTTAACGCAATTAGTTGAAATGTATAAATGTAGGAGAGAAAATGAGCAATTTGAGTATATGCTGTTTATTATATGTAGACGACGCAGTATTAATGGCAAATAGTGAACAAGATTTACAGTCTAGTGAATATAACCTTATAAAATGACCTTAAGATGAATGTTAATCAAATAAAAAGTGATGATGTTTGAAAAGTTTGTATTAATTAGATGTAGAAGTAGATAAAACCTTCAAAAATCGCTTTTATGGAAAGATATAAATTAATGAGCAAGCTCGTGCAACCTTTATCCCCATGAAAAGATGTTATGCAGTCATGATCTCAACCTTAGATTACGAATGTGAATGGTCAGACACAATGTGTTCTCGATATTATTTTATGGAATGGAAGCATTGGACACTTACCGAAGAAATGATAAGGCGATTTGAAGTATTTGAGATATGGATATACAGAAGATTGCTCAAAATGGATGGATAGAGTTTCAAATAAAGATGTTGTGGTTCAGATGTATCATGAAAAATAAGTATTTAAAACAATAAAAATCCGATAACTTCACTATCTCGGATATGTAATGAGACATCCGGAGAAGTACGAGATCTTCCATTTTATAATGCTGGAAGTCAAGGCTTTGAAGGAAGGAGAACATCATGGCTGAAGAACCTGAAGCACTGGGCCGCAGTAAACAAAGTGATGATAGTCAACTCGAAAGCCAATGTTATATGAATGGATAAGGCACAAGAAAAAGATGAAGAAGAAGAAGAAAAAGAGAAGATATATGAATATGATGAAGAAATAGTCGTGTATCTGAATAGAACAATTTGGTAGTCCATCCTATCTGCTTATCCTCGCAAAGAAACTTGATAGTTGGTTATTAATAGTTAGTTTTTTAATCAATATTTAAATTAGATCTTAATTTATTTACAAACACATTAACAATAAATTGATTATAATTTATTGATAAGTTTAAAAGTTTAAGTTTCAACGAGGAAAATACTAGTGTGAATATACTCCAAATAATATAACTAAGTACTTACTAGGTCTCGCGGGCTAGGTGTGCATTCATACGAGAGTACCTACGTACTCGAGTTTGTATGAGCTACCTGACTTTTGTTTAAAATATAGATACGTACATGGAATACCAGTTACATCAATATGCAACTATTTTCAAACTAATCTAAACGCTAGTGTTATGAAAATAGGACTAATTTAATAGGCTCCTGGAACGAGCCTCAAACCCCCAATCACTAGTCACTAGGCGAGTATCGTAACCATTAAGCCACACGCACGTCGTACTCGAATTTATATATATGATTTTTTAATCTGTATTTAAAATTAATCTTTATTTATTGACAAACGCGTAATTCTAAAAGTACACGTGTTAAGGAGGAAAATAGTGGTGTGAATATGCTCCAAACTACATAACCAAGTACTAGGTCTCGTGAAATACGTGTGTATTCATACGAGAGTTTCTAGGTACCCGAGTTTGTATGAGCTCGCACAAGTCACGTCCCTTTTCACATCGCTTAACTTTGCGTTACTCCGCAGTCCAGCAAAATAGTTTTCGGTTCTTTAGACGTCGGCTTCTATAGTCCTTGGGGCATGCGGTGGATCCACCCCTAATGTTAAGGGAAGGGACGAGAGATTAACGTTACGATGGTCAGGACCGGAGGGCGGTCGGGTGGTATAGTGGGGCTGTCACCGGTCGATTACAAGGCATAAACATGATTTTCGTAAAATTATCATTCATTCAGATGACTGAATGGTGTGCTTTCATTTAAATAACTTTAATATTTAAACTAGTCTTATCTGGGTGATTTGTCCTATACGTTACATACTCATTTACTACTCTTAAATATGATGTTCTAAAGATAAGGATCGATTTCATCTATATGAGAGATGAGTAAATAAAATAATTATAAAATGTTTTAAAGGGGTCAAAAATTGTCTGGTCTGGTCGGTAAATATAGCAAATTTTAGCAATGTTTCAAAACTGAAATTCACTACGCAGGTATGGTGTTTGGGACATATATTAATGCTTGAACGAAGATAATGTACTGTGCTTTCCACCTCCCCTCCCTTCCTCACCTGCCACAGTGTCAGTCGATCGGCGACCCTGAACCGGTGCGGTAACGAGTAAATTTCGCAGTATAACAAACGAGTGAGACGTGTGTAATCCAGTGCAATCTGAAGAATTGTGTTACAAAACCTGAATTTACAGTCCACCTTGGAGGTGCCAGAAGATTGGGATTGTGGTGAGTGCGAACTTCCTTCCGAATATCTTGTTTCTTTCGGCATCTATGCTTTTACGCAACATATTGTATATACATAAATGTACATCGACACCCATGTATGTCCTTATACTTGTTTTTTTTGTTGTTAAGTAGACGGTAGATAAAAATAATATAATTTTTGAAAATTATAAGTAAACAGAGGAAAATATTTTTGAGTAAAGTAGATGTATATGGTGTAATGAATAATAAAACTAAAGAAGAAAATTAAAAAAAAAAACATCTTTCACCGAGGAAAACGGATCAAGGCAGAGGACTTCACTGTAGGGTTGTCAGACAGTTGAGTCGATAGTGGGCAAAGTGCTTTACGTGATATCCTATTGAAATCCGAGTTCACTGAGCAGTGATGGGGGCAGCGTTGATGAATGAATATACTCCACAACGGAGATAAGTAGCCGGAATTTTATTTTGAAGAGAAGAAAACAGTAAAAATGTCATTGTATTCGCTACTCACATAGTTGCTACCGAGTTGGTGACTTTTTAAAATCACCATTTGAAAATCTCTTGCCTTTTTCACTGAATATTATAGCCACCGAGTCGTCAAGACCCGCGTTGTTGTCCGCAGAGATGGGGCTACCGAGCGCGTTGGCAGGCACGACTCGTTAATAACAAGAATTAGTTGCGTGTAGCGTGGTCCGTTCACTTTCTTCGTTGGTTTTCCGGGTTTTGTTTTGCGACAAGACTTACCTTATTTATTCCCGAGTCCATTTTGATTCCAAACAAATGTGAGGTTACGACATATCGATAGTTTTTAAGGCGTAATCTACTTTTATTACCGCCACACGACAATAACCAATTTTAATCAACGAGATTTCAAATTTATTTTCTCATCTCACTCGTCAATGAGGTATTTTATTTGCATACAAAAGCAAAAATGAAACAATGCTACTATACAATATTATTTTTCACACTAGCTATGAATGATGCCATGAAAATCCGATAGCGTTAATGACACGATGATACGTTCGAAACAATATTTATTTACCTTTCAAACTATAAAAATTTTGCGATCCCGGTTTTACCCGCTCAATTATTATATATATTATATATATATATACAATTATATATAAATTCTTACACAAAATTTCAATTTATGGTTGAAAAGGATATGATTTTAAATAATGTGATTTTAATTTGCGTAATATTTTTATTTCATTAAATTTGTTCTACATTGGCGGTCTCGATTTTGATACTGATAAAGGTAAAAATAAAATATAGAGTAAAAATGAGAGTATATAAAAATATTATCACTATTTTTAAAAGCAGTTTTCGTGACAAAGGTTACTAGGGAAACCAACTATTTATTTATTATTTATTACTAACTATTTATTTATTTATTATTCCATATTTCCTAATTTGTTTATTCTTATTTTATGCTACTGTCCTCTATTCATTATTTCCTAATTTGTTTATTGCTTGCTGATGTCCTGGAAATAAATGTGCACTATATTTTTCCATTAAATATGACATATTTCTAGTGGAAAATAATTTTTAAAATAACTCTTTTTATATAAAATATATATTTCTCAAAACAATTGTTTTGTAGTTTCGCCCTTATCACCCTAAGCCTCCGATATAATGTTTTTTAGAAAGTTGTATATTAACGTCTAAGAAACATCATGACATAGGTCAATTTTGATAACTTTTCTGCAAATAGAAAAAACTATTTTATTTTAACTTCGTTAACTTTATCACCTGGATTTCAATACTTCAACATTATTTTACAGATTGTTAATAATGTATTTTAAATTAAAGGCAATTATTTAAAAAAATCTATAAGTTATGCTATGTTGATGTAATTTTTGTGAAGTTATGTTGTAGACTAAAGAAAATTTTACTACTAAATTAACGTACTATGAACTCGCTGGTCTCCAGGACCGAGGCTTGAACCTCCGACCACTAGATCACTATGCCAGCGTCCTAACCACTAAACTAACAAGCTACTCATTATTGGTACCAGTACTTCATTATGTACCCGCTGATAGAAAAATATATATATGTAAAAATCAAAAAAATCCTAGATTTTAAAATAAATTAATCAAAATAAGTATAAAAATCAGACACAAATAAAAACATTTTTTTAAATTACTCACTGACAGACACTAGTTTAACATTTCACGTTTGATACATTACACTGCAAACAACATCTGTACAGAAATATTAATTACAATGTATTCCGTACTTGCGTATCGTTTCATTATAATTCAGTACATACACAAAAGTTTACCTCAAACGTTTATACTTTAGGCGCAGACGAGCTTTCAGCCACAAAGATAGGGTTTGGAGCGTTTATTGAAATAGTTGCAATAGAAGCGGTCTACCGCAATTTCTCAGATCTAATTCGATTTTATTATTATGTTGGCCTTTCTTTTCATCTCAAAACTGGTTTAAGCATATTTTTAATATAAATACGTCATTTAAAAATTACATAACTTATATTTTTAAGGAGAACACATTCTTATTGTGACGTTGTAATTATTCAGAACATAGGTTTTTGATATACACAAATAAAATCAATAGAAAAATATTGTTGTTGCGCTACCGGGATTCGAACCTGGATAATTACAACTTCACAATATGAATGTGTTCTCTTTAATAATATATATGTTGTATCAATGTGTCCAAAATTTAATAAAAATGAATTGTCAATTCTGACGTCTGCTATCGGTTTACTGAAAGGAATTTGAGATTCCGTAAAAACAATGTAGATGCTTTCAAATAATGGAACAATAGATGTTTTCATTTGAAAAAGTGTAACATATAGGTTCGAAAATTTGTCGTCAAAAATACTGTCGCCGTAGCATAGTTGATAATGCACCTTCTCCGGATTGGAAAAGAGATCCAAGTTCGAATACCAATAGTGCAACGACAATATTTTGATATTAACATATTGGATTCACAGTTTCCTACATTTATAAAACTCTACCTTACAATGTTATAATAAAATATATGAATAGTTTATTTATTAAGAAGAACACATTTTTATTGTGAAGTTGTAATTATTCATAACATAAGTCTATGATATTTTAAATGCTAATTAAATGTATTAAAATCAATTTTATCGAAAAATTATCTTATTGCGCTACCGGAATTTGAACCTAGATAGATCTCTTTTCCAATCGGGGAAAAGTACATTACCATTTATGCTACAGCGACAGTATTTTTGACAACAAATTTTCGAACCTATATGTTACACTTTTTCGAATTAAAACATCTATTTTTCCATTATTTGAAAGCATCTACATTGTTTTTACGGAATCTCAAATACCTTTGAGTAAACCGATAGCAGACATCATAATTAGCAATGTAGATGGCTTTCAAAAAATGAAACGATAGATGTAATTATTTGAAAAAGTGTAACATATAGGTTCGAAAATCTGTCGTCAAAAATAAACCAGGTTCGAATCCTGGTCGCGCAATAACAATATTTATCGATAAATTGATTTTATATGTATATCTTTATAATTAATTCATTTAATAAGTATTTAAAACATAACTTGTATCAAAACTCTACAAATTAATAACAATGTTAATGATTCAATGCAATTAGGATTTATTTCGTTTAACAAAGAATATAATAAGATATTCCCTCTACATAAATATAAATGTCTGTGTATTCGTAATCTTCTAATCTTTGTAATCATAACTATTTTGAAGATTACATTGAACGTAAAAACTTAAAAAAATAAATATGTGAAATAAAATAAAACTTGTACGATCTCCGGCTCGCAAGATCGACATGAATAATAACAAGGGTTGCTTATTACCCGAGCTTAAATTATACTCTAACTCGCTCTCAGGGAGGATGGGAAAACAGGATGTACGTTATTAGGATACAATGGGAATAGGATGATATTAAACCACAAATAGGGAAGGACCGGGCTTCAGCTGGAGAAAGAGAAGATAGGTTTAACACACCTGCTTCGTTGTTGCATGACACCGACAATTTTGAGACCACTTTTTTCAATATTCTTAAACTGCCATTTTCACTCCCTCAATACCCAATGCACTGGCACTAATTTTACACAAGTTGTAATTATTCAGAACATAGGTATGTGATATTTTAAATACTAATTAAATGTATTAATTAGAAAAATATACATATGAAATCAATTTTTTCAAAAAATATTGTCGTTGCGCTACCGGAACTCGAACCTGGATCTCTTTCCAAACATAATCTGTGTTCTGAATAATTACAATTTTACAATAAGAATGTGTTCTCCTTAATTATATATAATGTATCCAATGTATCCAAAATTTAATAAAAATGAATTGTTCATTTTGGAGTCTGCTATCAGTTTGCTCAAATATATTTGGGATTCCGTAAAAACCAAAAACAAAATAAATGGCTTTCAAATAATGGAATAATACATGTATTCATTTAAAAAAGTGTAACATATGGGTTCGAAAATTTGTCATCAAAAGTACTGTCGCCGTAGTATAGTTGGATAATGCACCTTCCCCAGTTTGGAAAGGGAATTATATTTGAATCTCGATAGCGCAACAATAATATTTTTCGATAAAATTTTATTTGTATGTATATCTTTCTAATTACATTTAATTAGTATTTGAAACGACATTTAATTGACATCGACAACAATTGGTTACCAAACTTTTGTGACGTTTGAATTTATGCACCGAGGTCTGGGTAGCCTACTTTTCCGACTTATGATGACTTATGCTGTCTAAATTGACGAATCAGAGGCGAAAATCCGAATTTGGGAGGCAGCGGAGCGAGGCGTCACTTTTGTTGGGAACGCTCAAAGTGAGGGCAGCTTGTCGGTGGAGACGCGCTTCGAAGAAATATGGCGGTGAAAAATGGCGTAGATTAAGAGTGGGATCAACGCGGTGGACCCAGAGATGTATTGGCCTGGTCCACCCGCGGGTTGAGGAGAGACCCCGCTACAATAAGCAAGGAGGCGGCATTTGAGCGATAGCCGATAGATGGGCGTTATAGACAAGGCTGAGACGGGATGATCTCCTGGAGCAAGAGATGAATCCTGGTGCGGACATTAGGCGGCCCAGGTCCTCACCGAAATGATATTTTATGAAACCGGTAAATGTATTTTTAATTCATTAAGTTGTTAATAAAACAAAGTTAACAATTTAAAATAATGTATCTTAACCACAAAGTTGATTTTGCTAATCTAAAATAAAAACTAAATTACTAACACTCATTTATGTTAACGCACTCTTGCGTTCACTAACCGTTCAAGGCTCGACAAATGGATGAATTTTGACATACGATACCTAAATACCGAAATTTAGTATATTCAAATTACATCTAGGCGAATTAGTCTACAAGAGATACCTATTACGTCACGACAAATTGGTCGACACGGATACCTCTTGCATCGCGGTTAAACCATAATTTATACACACGATCATTTCGATATTGGGCACAACTGCCTTGCGGTTGATTCAACTTATGTTCAGAAAAAATTAAGAGGACAAATTTTATTTATTTATTCTGTTCATGTTCTTAATATACGTACATATTATACTTTATAAACATTCCTATAAATATATAAAAAAGGCGAACAAGCTTCATAATGTAAGAGATGTTCACTGTCTCCTTAACTAGACCGAAGTCTGTACTAAAGAAGACAGGTTCATCCGTTGTCTATCGTAAAAATATGAAAACCATTATTATTATTAATATATATATATATTTTTTTTTATCTAAACCAAAAATATTAGGAATGAGGTAAACATGGTTTTAAAATAATTCTTATAACATAATAAATAAGTAGAATACTCTCGCTATCCCATGATTGAAACACTATGCAAAACAGAAAGAAATGATGTTCTGTTCATGTGATTATTTACATGAATCTTTGCTTAGCTTCTTTTCTGCCAACACCCAATAACCAGCTCCTGAGATGGTGTTTGAGTTTGTCCATCGAGAATTGTTTCATACTGCTCGGCAAAATGTTACAGGCTTTGGGGGCCAGAAACATATGAAAGGATTGACCAAACCTTGTTTTAATTTTAGACTTCACGGTGATCCTATTCTTTTTTGCTCTCGTAACATAATTATGAGATGGATATTGATGCAGCCCTATGTTGGAATGAAAATAAAGGAACAGCCTTTTTACATAAAGTTGTCGAATATCAAGAAGCTGACATACCTCAAACAGTGAGACAGGGGAAACCTATATTGTTTTCTATAGATAATTCTGAGAATGGATTTTTGATATGATATTACCGCTTTCGATTCGTACACTCTTTTACAAAATTGAGCGTCACACAGAGGCCGGTCAAAATGCAGCGCGCCGGGTGATCATTTAATTTATACTGTCGAGTTCTACAGAAAAGGAGCCCGGGGGAGGACAACATATAACAATATCACGCAGAAATATATGAACATTAAAGTAGGTTTATAAACGAATGTGCATGAATACTGAATACTACCAAATTTTGTATTAATTTATAATTACCGTAATTTAAATCTTAAATCAAAAAATAAACTTTAAATTTCTTCGAATCCACTTAATAACAAAGTAAAAAATGGGACATTGAATAATTTAAAAATAAATTCACTATTTTTGGCAGCGAAAACGAACATGTAGTCTCTGTGATCATCTTAACAATGTATGGGATTCAGAATAATTACTTTGCAATTAGGTGATTGGTTGAGGTAAATTTGAAATCACTGTATAAAAATAAACCTGTCTAGATTTGTCCACTATTAAAAGGAGTTGTATATTCTGAAGATTTTTTAAAGAATTTTAAATTTAATTTGGTCTCATTTAAAAATGACATGTTGTATCATTTCCATTAAAAAAAAACAAATATAGAGATGACTGCTTTTGAAAATTACCTTCTGATATATAATTTTATATATATACGCAAAATACAATATATATTATTAATTATAGAGAAAAACATATCCAGTTTTACTGTATGAAATTTCACTAAAATGTTATACCATGTTTTATTTATTTTTAAATAAGAAAAATTACTGGATGGTCATGTCACTTTCATAATCTCCAGCCCCCGATATATTTCTAAATAATTAATGATATAAACTATGCCTATGCATATTATGCATTTTGATTACACTGTAGATGGACGTTTTTAAAATAGGTAAATTTCACAATATTTTGTTTAAAGATTGTAACAATTTTTCGACAAAATCCTCGCTAGAAAATAAAATAAGGGTTGACATATGAGTATCCGTTAACAAGGTTTAAATGATACTTTACTATTAGTTGGAGGTTGAGAAAGATCGAGGGTGTTATTTGTTCCCCGGTTGGGTAGGCACTCCTAGACTAGGTACATGTTCGTCGAGACGAAAATCACGAATCTACCGCTGACTCTGTTTTTACCGTTACTCGATCGGAACCGGAAATAATTTTTGAAAATCTAACACTGTTCTTTTTTTAACAAATAAACTGAATGTTACTCTCAAAAGTTTTTGTTTTATTAAAATCATAAACATCAACATTTTAAACGATAATAAAAAAATAAACATTACTTAGAATGAGCATTCTCACCGCACACCCTATTTTACTTATATGATTTATCATGTCTCAGAAACAAACACTATTATTATTTTTTTAAATTACGCGCACGCTACTGACTTCTTCTGATCTACCAATTTTACCTAAAGTTTTTATCGATGGTCACGTTACGAAAGCTACCCTGTATTCATCACCACCAGAATCGTGTCCATCATAGAGATATACGGCAGAATGTATCTTGAATACGAACTGTAAATCCGGATCGATAGGATCAAAATGAATTATATAATCTCTGGGTCGCATTTCTCGCGGAATAAAATACGACAATTCTAGTCGTAAATCTGAATCACCGGATGATAGGGGAGGGAAGTAGGAAAACAAGGAATATAATGAGTTCGGTGAGGGGATAGGGGTTCTAGTCGAAGGACCAGTGAATTTCGGGGAACCGGGATTCTGAAGGACTACTCACCTTACGATGTACATGACGCCTTCGTAATCCCTGCAGTCGTCGCCGAGATCACACAAAATGGCACGCGGATGAGCCAATTTTCTCTTTCAATTGAATACGGCCATATCACAAGTTCACCCACGACACACAAACAACAAACAATACGAGATCAAAACGCAATATCACAAAATACAGTGCTGATGCACTGAAGCTGAAAGGTCTACACCGCGAATGCTAACGCGATGTTGAGATCGAACAATTATCGGTCAAGTTGACGTCTGCTGGCATCAAGGTTACATTTCACACTGACAAGAAGAGCATGAGAAAATATATGTATGGGAATTTGAATGCGGAATTGTGTAAATAACAACGGTTGCGGCTGATTCGAAAAGACGCGCCAAAAGTGTGTTTACGTATTTGGAATATATCTATTAAAAAGATTCTGAACTGCCGTGAAAACTTGATCAAGTCAGTAGATCCTGACCTGGCGTCAAAATAAGCAAAGTCTTACACCATCCAAAAAATACTGTGAGAATGCAAAACCCAATCTATTAAATATACGATACAATCTGATTTAATTTCTTTCGAACGTATGTTTGTGGTGAAGTGCAGTGATCTAATTGATATATTTTCAAAAGGTTGATATATTAAATTTTTCATTCATATGTGGTGTGGTTTTACTGTGCCAGCTTTTAAATGTTGAAGCAAATACTTTACACCACATTATGCTATCAATATCATACAAATTACAATAGTAATATCTCTGTCACACATATATAATTGTACGTTTTATGAGAATGAGCTCGTTGGTCTAGTGGTTAATATATCGGTCTAGTGATCTAGTGGTCAGCGGTTCGCGTTTCATTCCAGGAGACCAGCAAGTTAGTCCTATTTTCATAGCATACGCGTTTAGCTTAGTTTGAAAACAGTTAGAATATTCATGTGAAATGTATTTCGAGTAAATATTTATATTTATAAAAAAAGCTAGTAAAGAGTACACGGACTCTCAAAGTATAACGCGAATTCCATATGAATTAAGGTTTAGAGTAAAAGTGAAAGTAATAGTACCTACCAGCTCTCTCAATGTTAAATAAATATATAATTTACATATTTGAATTAGTATCGTTTTAATTAAACATTAAAAATAATTTACAATTAATTAATACATTATTTTATCGGGAAGTTGTTATATTGAACTTAATTATTGAAATAGTGTTTACTTACTTACCATTGATCCGTTTCCCCGCTGGGGTAGGTAAAGAGGATAGAGTGCCACACTCTTCTGTTCTGACACACAATTCTCGCCTCATTCACATTCATACGTCATATAGAAGCTCGACGATTATTGAGGCTTCTAACAGGGCTATTCTCCAGTATACGGTTTACCTGGTCATGCCAAGTCTTCCGTTGACGTCCTCTACTTCTGCTGCCATCAACACTTGCGTCATATATCTTTCTTGCCATTATTTTCTCATCCATCTGTTTCATATGACCAAACCATCTAAGTGATCCTTTCTTAATCTTACTCACTATACTAAGATCTGCTTTCTTCCTTATTTCTTCATTTTTTACTCTGTCATAAATGAATCTGCCATATATACGCCTAAGTGATCTCATTTCCACTGCATTCAGTCTACTTTCGTTCCTCTTCTGCCAGCTCCAGGCCTTACTTTCATACATCAGTATCGGTATCATTGACTCCATTGTGAATCGCTAGTCTTGCCTCAGTTAACAAGTTCTCATTAGCTATAGTTCCATTCAATGCGCCGTTCACTTTATTCCCTGCAGTCACCCTCCTTTTGATATCTTTCTCTGTCTTTCTGTTTCTATAGAATATACTTCCCAAACACACAAACTCATCTACTTATTCCAAACATTAATTATTTACAAGTATTTTGCACGTTGTCTTACTTTCCCCTTTCTCGAATACCATCACTTTTTACTTGTTGACATTCATAATAAGGTCGCTTTCCTTGCATCCATCGTACATTCTACTCACTAGCTTCTATAACTCTTGTTCATTATTCGCCATTAATACTGCATAATCGGCGTACAATAAACAGAATATAATCAAATCGCCCATTTTCGGCCCTACATTCATATATTCCAGTTCTTTTACACAATTATCCATATACAAGTTGAACAGCCATGGAGACATTACACAACCCTGCTTGACACCCTTTGTAATGTCAAACCATGGTGTGAATGATACATTGATCCTTACACACGCAGAACTTCCTTCATAGTGTTTTCATTAACAGTATATAAGTTGTATCAAAGCTAGACCAAATTTAATAAAATAGATTAATTAATTCTGGAGCCTTCAAGCGTATATATTACTCAAAGATTTTTAGAATCCATAGCTACTCGTATATAAAGATGATTGGTTTTAAAAATGGGGTAATTAATGTATTTTTTCTAAAAGAATACAGAATACATTCCAAATTTGTCGAAAACTTAATTGGTTGATGACGTGAAAGTATAACGCGTTTCCCGCGATATGAAGTTTCGGATTCGCATCCCGGTAGCAACCAAATATTTTATAGACAAATAATTTATTTCAGTATGTCTAAGATTTCAATATTTACCGGCTTCTAAGCTAACGCTATTTTATTGCTCTACAATTGGTGAAATAGAGTGCTCTCATTTAATTATTATAATATTTATTTCATTTGAGAAACATACAAATGATAGGTATCAGATTAAAATTATTATATAAAGAAAAAATATATATTTTTAAATCACATAGATTTATAATCACCCACATAAATGTTCCCAAAACTATTTTGTGACGTTACTAACGTGCATGCAAATTAGTTATTTATTATTTACAGAAAACTAAAAGACTTTTGACAGCATATAGGAGAAGGATTCTCAGATACTTTGAACATGTTGTCAGAAGAAACCACGAGAGTCTCAAGAAGCTCATTATAATGGAGAAAGTTGAGAGAAAGCGGGCTAGAAGTTGATGTGCAATATGTATAGAGGAAGGAGTTAATATGGTCCTCTTTGATCGCTGCTATCAACATGGCTCAGAACGGGAAGGAATGGACACATATTTTGCACCAAGTTTCATACATAGCAGATGACCACAATTATCAGTATTGGGTACACGATGAAGAAGAAGAAGATACAAAAAATCTTTTTTTTAAAATACATTATTATAAATACTCAAAATGTGTTTAGATCCGCTTAAGTATTTAAGAATTGATGCGAGTCGTTTAATTCCAAACCCCTCTATAACGGATTTTTTTAACAAAACCCAGAAATCACGTAAAACGTTTAAAAATATAATTCTCATCTAAATGCTTCAATAGATGTTTTGAAGATACGTTGTATGTATCAATACTACAGGAGATTACAAAATTTATTGCAGCTTTATGCCATTTATAGAGGTGTTTGAAACTCAACACGCGTATTTTAGGTGTTTGTCGCTCACATTATTTGATCTTCTTTGGTACAAGCCAGTTAAATACGACTAAAACCTAATGGTCAGTTTCATTACTGAACCGTTTGGAAGTTAAGTTATAAAGGGTTTTGACGTAAAACTTAAACTTGTTTCTGTTTGTTCTTATTACTTAATTCGATATTTGTGGTAAGTATTTGAACCAATCGCAATTATATTTTTTTCCTAATAAATATGTATTCAAATATACATTTTATTAATTATTCATCACTTTTTTGGTTATAGAGGGCTTAAACGACTCATATATGATAACTGCAATACCTACACAGGGATCCTCAGTCACACTCGAACTCGCAATCGATAAACCATGGCAGACATCATTCTCGTAACGAGGGACCGCCGAAGATTAAATTATACAGATTGGTTACTGAAGTGCAATAACAGCTATTTTAAAAGATGACTTAGTCAATGAGGAAATACCAATATATAATATAACAATTTATATTAAAGTTACGACGCATCCCAGACATAAGGTTATTACATGTCAAGTTAGTATTGTATTGTAGACTAGTAGATGGAATGTTTGAAAATTCGTTAGTGTACGAATCTGGCAACTATAATATTGTATTAGGAAAACACATTCTTATTGTGAAGTTGTAATTATTCAGAACATAGGTCTGTGATATTTTATTCTATTTTGCCTGCGTACAAAAGCAACTAACTCCAATATTCGATTTTGAATCCGACTAATTGTTATCAAAAAGAGCTAAGATTGATTTTTAATAAATTAACATAATGCATAAAACTGAAAGGTGTTTTTTTAGAGGTATATAACTATTAAATGAAATAAAACACATACAAATCGTGGCAACGACCATAGTATTAGCTTTATTGGAAATATTGTTTAATGCCATTAATGTTTAAATATGATTTCGCGCATACGAGCGCCGCAGCTGGCTCGAATAAAGCGCAATCTGGATGTCCAATTTTCGACCACTTTTTGGAGTAGCTGATGCCATATATCGGCAATAACGTGGCGAATGTTGGCTTCAAAGTCATCTAGCGTTTCTGATTTATCGTTTTAGATTAGCAACTTCACATATTCTCACATAAAATAATCCAAAAGTGTTAAATCATACGATCTTGGAGACCAATTCACAGGTCCATTACGCGAAATTATGCGCTCATAGAATGACTCAACGAATAAATTGATTGTGGCGCGCGCTGTGTGGCGCCATGTGTGCTGTCGTGTTGAAACCACAGCTCTTTTACATTAATTCCATTTAATTGGGGAACGAAAAAGTCAGCATCATGGATCTATAGCGCTCTCTATTGACTGTAACGTTCTAGCCGGCATCATTTTTTAAGAAATATGGACCAATGATTCCGCCAGTCCATAAAGCATACCTTATAATGACTTTTGTAGATTTAACGGTGTCACAATAATGGATTTTGGATTTTCTTCACTCCAAATGCGGCAATTCTGCTTGTTGACGTAGACATTCAACCAAAAATGAGCCTCATCGCTGAACAAAATTGATCATGAGGATCAAATGATGATCAAGATCAATCTCGTTTACAGCCCATTTACCGAACGTACGATGCACAAGATGGTCTAGCGACTACAATTCTTTAAACAAGCTGGATCTTGTAAGCTTGTAAACTAGAATCTTTTCTACTTTTAAAATCAGCAATATTATCTTTGTGGTTAAGATTCATATTTTTATTTATTATCTTTGTTTTATTAACCACTAAAATGAGTTTAAATATATCTACCGGTTTCGAAAAATACCATTTTCTTCTTCAGGATGTCATAACTAACTAAAACATATATGGTTTCTTTGACAGAATCTATTTTAAATATATATATATATGAGTTAAGTACTAAAAAATTTTAATAATAAGATCTTTTCGTAAAATCTTCCATAAATCGGACGGCGAATCGACTCATTCGGGTCCTCCTCAATACTACGCTCCACTGCAGCAAGAGCTTCTTCGGTGCGCACTGCAGATGCGTATTATCAATTAGAGTATGCATGGTGTGAAAACGATCCATGGTTATTCGAATTACTTGCTTGGATGGACGATTATGTCGACCGTAAAATGGACGAAGCACACGGTATGTTTCGAGAACTGAACCACGATTTTCGAAATAAATTTGCACAGTTTGCATGCGTTATTCTGTGAAATGGTAAACTAAACTGAGCACAAATCAGCCGTCAGCTATCAACTTGGCTGTCGCTGTAAAAAATGTTGCTAATTTGAAAAACAAACCTCTAAAAATAAAATCCTTTATATGAGAAGATAACAGAAATAAAAGTTAGAGAAAAAACTGGATGTTGCTGACTGCACAACTTGTACTCTCAATTGTACAACATAATGTATTTATAAAATATCTAGTTAAAATAGCGTACATCGCGTATACTTGTAAAAATAACCATCTTATATTCAATTTAGGTAAATGGAAAACAGAGGACAAAATGTCATTATTGGAGACATATTATTTACGTCTTACGCACGTTAATCTGGTAAGAACCCCCGAGTAATAAGAAACAAGTCACAAGAGTTAAAAAGAAGAAGAAGATTTCTTTGCCCCGAGCGCGACTGACTAATCAGAACTTAATAATTCCAAGACCTGATGCGCCTTGACGTAGAAAGCCTCGAAGGAAGCTTTTGTACTGACACCACGGGGAGCTTTTACCCACTCGGAAAAAACGGAGCATTTTAAACGAGAAATAAAGTCTTTGTACATTGACCTGGATAATGATTCCTCTGTAAGATATGTATTTATTTTGAGATTTAAAAACTTGGATGAGATCTAGTTACCTTTGAAAGACACTTGGGAAATTACGGAACTGAATAAAGTGGATTCAATTAATGAATTTAGCAATTCCTATTGCAAATATTTGATGTAACTATATGTAACCTATAAATAGTAACATTTTTATTACAGAGAACTCAATTAAAAAATATATTTGACCCCCTCCTTTAATAGCACTGTATATCGATTTTTTGGTCATGGCACTTCGAGAATGTGTTGTGTACCGATGATACTGATCCATAAAATCCCTATCCATAAAATAATTAAACATTAAGCAAATCTTTGTACTATATTTATGATCGCACCTTTATATTATACATATACCTACTAGCAACAGATTTGTCAGTGGCTGATTGGATAGTGCCATGAATAAAAAAGATTAACGATCTGTAGACGGAGCGTCGGCCATCTTGGATGATATACAGTGTTTTTGCAGAGAAGCTTACTTAGGAATTGTGTTTAATAGTATTTTTATTTATTATATACGTTTGTTTCATATATCATTCGATACCCAAGATGATATATAACGTTGTGGCGTTCATAACTTAGATCTGCCCAAAACCGATATACAATATTGTTACAGGAGTGGTTTCATTTATTCTAATACCTAAGTATGTCAATAATTATTTATTTACGGTGCAATCGGATAGAGTAGAATAAATTATATCAACATTAAATTAGCATCGTCAAAATATTTTTCAGGTTTGAAAAAAAAAATTATTTTAAATGTATATATATATACATATATAACTTATTTTACATTATTTCCAAATGTCTTTCTGTGTGTCATAGTTAGATGAATTGGAGCGAAAACTGATACATTAAGCTTGACTGAAATTTAAATTTCTTCTGAAATGAGAATTAAGTGGATACGTGACTTTTTTGCTTTGAACGTACATTTGAAACATTCTGTCGGTAGGTAATTATTTTAATAATTACATTTTTTCCTATGAACATCTTTTGTCCGCGTATTGGAATGATATTTAATCACAGACCACCAAATATATAGACATGAACTAACGCAAATTTATTGTTCAATTATTTTTATTTTGGTGTCACCTACGTGATCACTTTGACTAGATTGAAACGAATATTAAAAAATACGTCTTGTTTACACAAAGCTTTAATTTTCGAAGAGTAAATACTTTTACTATTGCATAAATGTGTATAGAATGCGAATTTAGGTTTCCACCAAGAATGTGTGTAGAATGCCTCTCATCCCGTCACTAATGTTTCATGTCTATTAATTTACTTTTAATTATTAGTATTTGTTTACGTGCTTTTATACTTCGATAAGTAGGCCTGGTATAAAATTTTGAATATGTGTGTTCTTTTTGTGTGAATTTAAAAACAGAAAACAAAAGCGAAGCTGCTGCTGGGAAGAGAGTGTTTTTGCGATTCGGACGGACTTTTACGGCGACGATATAAAAACATTTTGTATTATATATTTTCGGATTATCGGTTGTAAAAAAATTTTGGTGGCTGACCAGCAGATTTAAGGAGCATAAGACTACAAGGAAAGCGACGTCGGCATCTATCAGCACAGGTTCACAGAGGTTTGTGTATTTTGGATTTGCATAGATTGAATTACTGTATTCAACGTTACCTATAGAAAACCCAGAACTAGCTATCGAAGTATTTACAAGCAACAGTATTCATAAATGTGTTTATATTTATACATATTAATAAAATATTATATCTTTATATTCGAGTCATTTTCTCGGCTTGAAATCTAGTATGAGCATATGTTCCGTACGGAAATTTTTAGATTTGCAAAAATTTTGTACAAACTGGTTATGATAAAGGAAACACGAAACAATATTAGAAAGAATGTGCTCCATTTTTAAAAGAGGAATCTGCTATTCAGATGCATAATGCACAGAAGCGTATTGTCTTTTACAATTTCATAACTTCATAATATGAGACATATTTGAGTAACTGGATGAAGCTTCCCTTAAAGACTTTTATACAAGTCTCTGTATTTATAGGGATGCGTGTACATGGATGAGACCTTGATCCTACGTCACGGAGTTTTGACGATAAAGGAAATAGAG
Source organism: Eubasilissa splendida (assembly GCA_031772225.1). NCBI lineage: Eukaryota > Metazoa > Arthropoda > Insecta > Trichoptera > Phryganeidae > Eubasilissa > Eubasilissa splendida. The sequence goes on along the minus strand of CM062852.1, from coordinate 17,857,693 downwards.
GCAGTTCCCTCCATGCTCAAGTCTTTACTGTCCTTAATGCGAGTTTCGAATGAGTGTTACCCGTATACGAGTACTCAAAATAAATGTGCTTTAGTCTTAACAAATGAAACTTGTAAATAATTTGTCACGTAAATCAAAATTTATAAACTATATTTTAACAACACCAACCCTTCTTTATTTTTATCCAACACTTAACTTAACTAACACTTAAATAAAATTTTGGAATAATAGATGTATCAATTTGAAAGAACTTCAGCTTATAAGTTTAACAATTTGTCGTCACCCGGATAGGAAAAGATTCAGGTTCGAATCCCGGTAGCAACAAAAATATTTTTTCAAAAAATAGAATATTCCTGTATATCTTTCTAATTGATACAATTAATTTGTATTTGAATAAATAATATGTATCTTTGAATGGCTGACAAATGTTTAATCTAGAATTCGTAATTACGGTGCTATATTTATAAATACTCCATGAAGCCATAATTATATTATAATCATATAAAAATATTTTTTGTATTTAATTATAATGAATTCATATTTTAGTTAAAAGCAATTATTTATACTGGATACTCAACAAAGAAAATCCTAATTGGAATTATTCATATTCAAAGAATAACATTACCTGGAGTTATTAAAATTTTCTACTTTGAAATCTGAAACAGGCAGGCAATTTATTTTTACGAGAGTATTAAGATAAATTATTTTGTTTCTTTTTTGGGCATTTTAGTCGGAAACACATGATCGTATTTATTGTTTATGATATAGCCTGCGGCGCCAGCTATAATTCGGCTGCGCCAGTTGTTACATCTCTACCTCTTGAAGAATTAGGTTGCGCGGTGACGTGAATAATACTCGGTGGAACCTTGTAACAATTTAGTGTTTTTTTCCCGTAACACAAGCACAGATTACAATTGATCTTATATGGATCTGCGTTGAGAGACGTGGAGCAAAGGGCGCTCCCACTCGCTGTCAGCCATTCATTCATTCCATTTTCGCCGGACTGACATCTCAATACGTACACACACACACAGATTCGTTCGCTCCGAACGTGCGTGCGCCTATCAATCCGTCATTATTAGATGACTTGTCATATCATAGACATCACAGTTTAATTATCGGAGAATGTAAAATTTAAAACACATTTTCAGTAACTTAAGAATCTTTTAGTATTATTGATGTTAATTTATCTCTCTCCTGGGCTCCTCCTTATCTTTCCCTCTCTCCGCGATATATATGTTAAATGTTATCCACTCCAAATTTTGCATCGTTTCACTTTTGGACTTCTCATCACGGCCATACCCATCGGATATAAATTATGTTATATAGTATGCCATCTATTCAAAATTTTGCATAGTTAATCTTTGGGACCCTGCGTTAAACATAGACACCCTTTCCTCCTATTAATTAGGACTCTGTTTTCCCTCTTTCTATGATCATGATTCTACACTAAAGATATATACTCTCACCTTTCACCTGGTCACCCTAACCCCCTCCAGTAATATATATGAGTTTTTATTTTGAATGTCATCCGTTCAAAATTTTGTTCAGTAGCACTCTAGAGCCCTGAAGTAAATATTATCATCCAACTTCACTCCTTCAGATATCTCGCTCTCCTCTATCTGGACTATATTTTGCATACATCGTTATCACGTTATGCAAATCAAAAGAACCTCATTTTCCCTCCCACTTAAACACCTATTTAAAATTAAACTGAATCTATATTCCATGTAGAGACTGATAGATTTTATATATCACCATATACTAGAAATAGGCTAACTTCTATATATATTATATTAAAATTTATAGTCAAATAGATACTAAAATATAGAATTACAATCATCAAAAATACTACGAAAATTGAGTAACATCTAACTTTTCAAGGGTTACCCTTAATGTTTACTGACAATATTTTGATCACAGACATGGTGACTTTTGCTCGGGCTAGTGGATGATGAATCATCGTAACAGAGCATTAGTATCTAAGAGGTTAAATAAATCAGAGTGAAAGTCTTAGCGGTGATTTGAAGTTCGAGCAGTGCCTAACGAATATCCTTATAGTGTACATAATTAATCATCAATGACTGTTCATTAGTGATACTTAAAGTATAATTATTAAATGAAAATGCGCCTATTGAGTGGTCAAATTATTCAAAATGCTGACTTGCGCTGTTAAACCGTGTTCAACAATCTCATTGGTTAGTTCCAACTAACAGTTTAGTTCTCAGCGTTCAGGAAGCTGATGAAGCTGGAGTAATTTTCTTTAAGTTATTAATTAATGTTACATACAAGAACGAAGTTTAAGTAGCAACTAGGTATTCTGTATTCTCGACTTTTTTCAATTCCCGGGACGCGAGAGTCAATATTTTCAAATCTCGAGAATCGAGACTAAGAATTTTATTTAATTAAAAATAAAATAAATTTTAATTAATATTCATATGTATAATAAACAGTAGCTATTAAGGATAATATCTGTGCAAAAAACATTCGATAATATTAATTTTATAAACAAACAAAAACTGTTTGATAAAATATTAATTACTTTATAATGTGGAAGTAGTTTTTTTTAAATTAAATTATATAACGTAAATATTGAATAAAAAAACACATTCATCTAAAACATAACAAAACAAAAAAAACATTAAAAATAAGAAAATAAAATATAAAACATACAAAAAATAACAATTATTTAAGAAACATAACGGAAGGTAAGAACGTATGTATTTAACTAAAGTCATCTGAAGTTCCCATACTGTTTTTCAAATAATTTCATCCCATACAAATTTTGTTTAAAAAAATGACACAATTTTATGCTAAAAATAAAAGATGACATTAAAAAAAATTAGAAAGTACCTCCTTGATGCAAATCTTTATGGCTGAACATATTATACAAATAATGGAAACTTTTTTTTTTTTTTAATATACTCGTACTTGCACATGCACTGCTCGTCACTGGGTCACTACCTACTGTATGTCAATGGACAATAAAAATAATTTATCATGTTTAAATGAATAATATCAAGAAAATGTCTTGAGTCGCGGATTATTTTTTTTAAAAGTCCTGGGAATTCCCAGGAATTTATTTCCGGGTTGTCTCTACACAGAATCTCAGTTTTCAGGTTTTGGATATATAACAATTATATTTACTGAATGTACTAACTAGTTTTTATAGGATAATTAGCGCTCCATCTGTGAGAACTGAAAAATATTATCCCACAAGAGCAAATAAGCTTTAAATAGTTCCAAGAATGAAAACTACTTTTGGTCAAAAATTATTCACTTTTTAAGCTCTCAGAATATATAATCAAACTCGAAATAAAATATGAACTTTAACTAATATTAAGGCTTTTAAAATGGACGATTCAAATTGGTTGTTGAAATTGGAAAGAGCAGTTACTGAGCGTTAACTATTTTATATAATGAAATAACTCTTATAACTACATTTGTGTGTTTTTATCTTGCATTTTTCCCTTTATCTTATATGTGTTTACATTCTACATATTGTATTACACATTGTTTTTTTTTTCTCTCTTTTACATATATATTTTATTTTTTTCAATATTTTCACGATAGCTTGCCTCGTGTGTTACGTATTCTATTTGATTGTGTTTTGGTTTTGTAAAATGTAATTTGTTTACCAATTTGCCATTACCTAGTTGGGCAATGCATTTTAAAATGTGTGTAAAATATATGTAACAAACTGTCTTTTTTTTGTAGCTGTACAAATTTTAAATAAGAGATATTGTGACAGACGTTCCACATATTTTTTTAGATATATAAATAAATCAGTCCAAAACAACAAAGGTCACACTGTTAAGTAGTCTCTGGTGTATTGTGTAATCGTAGGCTCTGAAGGTAAGGTAGAGAAAATGGATTGATGCCTTTGAAACATGGTGCTAGTGACGCACATTGCGCATACCATGGACGACAAGATAACACTTACATTTTTTTAACATCTTGCGAGAGAAGAGCTTATGGTAGGTTACGTCGAAGGTTGAAGAGGAATCAGAAGACTCTTTCTCCGATAGACCGAGAAAAGTAATAGACATTTCTCTGGTAATTTATCATCAGATCTGCAGGATTCCGAGAGAAGCGGAGATCTATAATAACCAAGAGGGCTGAAGTTTATGAAGATCACGATCCTCACTCATGAAGGGCCGACGATGATGACTATGAAACATATTTATTATTATTCTATCAACCTCTCCTACATAAAATATCATTACTAATAAATATGTCATTTTAGTCGTTCTAGTATTTCATCTATATTTGATGCATACTTTACTTAAAACTAAACTGCTGCCACTAAAAATGTATTTACTAAGAACCTACAAGTGAAATATAAGAAAAACTTAAAATGACCTATTTAGTTCAGCGATGCCGCAGCGACCTGGGGCGCCGCGACTGGCTTACAGCATCCAAGGTGCCTGTCATCTTTTATAATCGCTCGAGAAGATTTTAGTTTTCAAATAAAATTGCAACTGTGGAAAAGAAAAATAAATGAAGACGGTGGTAAATACAATTTTCCCTAATTACAGAAGTTTAGGACTTCCAATGAAGTTAAGTCTCACGACTTCTATCTAAAATCTATTTTTAGAGTATTAATCTCACCTTATCAACTTGTTTGAAAAATACCTTATAAGGGACTGAAACACATATCGCAAGGGATTTGTAGAGACAATTGTGGCACCGTGGTAAAACCCTGATGCCCCAAGAGTGCAGTGAACTAAATAAGTTTTGAAACCGCAGTGTTAGTTAAGAAAGGAGGGATCTATAAATGTATGAATTTAAAAAATATGACCGTCCGGTATCTAAACAGTTATTAATCTAAATTGCTGAATCTATCAATATTTTGTAGTAAATCATTAAAATACCAGAATAATGTTGTATATTATATTATTTCCGATATAATAAAACTTTTACGACTCACGTGGAGATTGTAAACTTCTCATAATGCTAGTGTGCTGTATATAACAATGTGTTCTCTTTCTCGATCTCTTGATATCATAACTTAAATCGGTCTAAATCATTAAATGATTGATACACCCTTTTTTTAATACGGTGAGGTAGTGATCAACAAATCGGCGTGCGTATAAAATGTTTAAAATTAAATTATCAATGAAAAAACAGTGTCAGATTATCGATTATATTTCTCTTACAAATTATAAGATTACCTGCTCGCGATTGATAGTAATGTTATTGAAGCATTTCTTATCGCAAGTACTGCACGAATGCCTTACATTTCACCCAAAGGGATATAAAGATAACATTTATATCGGCACCCAGTTATATCGACCCAACTCTAGTTTCTCGGAACGACACACGATGGCATTAGCTCTTTATCTTATGGAACTAACTTATCTGTTTTATGGGACGAATTTGACATTGTCTTGTACGTGGTAGAATGCAACACGACGATGGCGACATGTAGCTAAAATAATATTTATTTAATACGTTTAACCCAGCAATCGAACCATTCAATTGTATTATTTTATAAACGTTAGGAAATATAATATCGGTGGTTGTATGGTAAAGGGACCTGTAGGGAATTTATTTTTTTGGGATTCAAAACATTATATTTATCCCGCCATAGTATCGATAAATTTAATTTTTTTGTACCTTAAAATTAAGTACCTACCTTATAAAAATAATATCATAATACGACAATAGCGATCAATAGAAAGACAACAAAAAAAATACTTTGCGAAAAAAAAAAAAAACTAAATATATCACATTACAACTTTTTACTTGTTGCAACGTTTTGCTCTATGCTTCATCAGGTACAAAAATGTACAGCTCAAAAAATTTACTATGATTTTTATTTCATGCATGTAAAACTTCAGTTCTGCAATAAATGTTATGATATATTCAGAGGTAATATTGATTATATGAACTAAAACAATTTTTCCTTTTTATCAAAAGTAAATAAATATAATGTCATGTGATTGGTCACACTTATTGTAATACACATTTATATCCTCACATGTAAATCTTGTGGAAAATTATTCTTATCTTTAAAAACACATTTTCTTCATCCGTCAAACTTCACACCTTTGAATAATCATTTGTATCAATCAGCGTTCAATAAATCTTAATGTTTAGATTTTGCGACAACAACTTCGAAGACAGCAAATTCCGTGTAGCAAAGTTTCATGATTTTTTTTTAACGAACATGATTGCTTCTTGTCGGAAATATTTTCAAAAGCATGGTAACTTAAGATGAAAAGCGATAATAGTGATGGCGACCGCTTTTGATAATTTCCAGGTATTTTTTATTTGCATTTTGTACATTCGCTCCTAATTTGTTATTTGTTTACTCTTATGTACATAGATTTTTTTAGCACATGCTAATTCTGAAAATATTTTCCAGCGATTAATAATGGTGTCTTAAAATCGATTCCTGTGATAGTATTTATGGCAACGATGGATAGCTAGCTGGGGGAGGTTGAAAGGATACCGAAAACAATGGAATTGCGATAACGTAATGTAGGTAAGCGTGTGAGGGGAGCAGACAATGGCGGAGAAAGAAAAGCGAATAAAAGGAAATAATGAGTAAAAGATGAGAGTTATTATAGACGAGATGAAGAATGATTCACTTGAAATGTTCAAATAAGAGAAGAGAAGCATTTGCCAAATAATAGTTTGATATAATAATATATCCAGAGCTTGTGCGACGGTGTTACAAGTAATAGAGCAAACCCCGCAACAATTTAGTTTATTTTTAAATATATTATCAATATGGAAAAAAAACAAAAATTAAAAGAATATATAAATCTTTTAATATTGTATGCATACGTAAAGCGATGGAAATACAGGTGAATAATATTAACACACTAAATGGTTATAAATGCAATGCATATTAAGCTAAATTACAATTCTAATTAAACAAGATAAATGTATAATTTTTAGTGTAATTGCAAATATTTAAACTGATATCCAATCTAATCCAGGCACGTTAATAATGCAAATCAAATAAATTGCAAAGATTTCAGGGGATATTTGGGCACATGACTAAACTGACTTAAATTATCTAACTATAAACCTAACCTTTGACCCCTATGAAAAATTTCACATAACGATGGTAGTGGGAAGGTGCTATAAATAAAACCCCTTATCAAGTAAATGTAACGAACTTTTAAAATACATGATCCAAGTGTACACATTTTTTGAGATACCGTATAAATAAAATTGTACCCGAAAATATTAAAAATAAGATTACTATCAAAATATGTATAAATAAAAGTTAAAATCTCTAATTTTAATGCTTTTACAGAGCAAATTTTTTGATCCCACACTTCGCAATTCTGGGAGTTTTTTAGTCTGACATGTAGCAAAATTCCGGTCATTTCTTGGTTTATCCAATGTTGATGCAAGTTAAATATTACCATGTTTTTCCTTTCCGCCATTACATAATTCTTGAATATATCTATCCCGTTCTGGCTAACCTGTACCTAGACATTTCGGCCGAGGGGCGCAGAGTACATTTCGAGCGCCGATGTGTCACTACTAATTCCGTCGTAAGTGTTGCCGTGCATTAAATTCGGACCAAAAATATATATTTCGACACCATCCTGAAGTGCAATGAAATCTTATTTCCCCACCAAGACAGTGCGAGTCAACGGGAGGTGTAATTTGGCGTCCAACCCAGGACTTAGATAAAGGTTGCCCATATCTTTTCTGGAAGTGTCCTTTTCTTTATCCAATTCGGGTTGCGTCAACTCAATATAACCAGCGTAGATTACAGTTCTCGGGATCTATTCCCAACATATTTTGGTCCTTCGAGCCGGCGAGCCGAACCGGAACATATGGAAGACTATCTTCTCGCTTGTCATACTTGTACTTTCTTATTGATAACGTATGCAAGAATTATTTGTGTGCTGTGGTAAAACTTTTAGCGAAGAGTTCTTGAATAATGAAGACTCGGTCTTTAATCATTATTACACATAAAATTCATCCTATTGGTATTTTTATATGCTAAGTTTATTGACAGATAATTTAACTCACTCAAGTAATATTGAAATTCATATTCTTCACCTTACATCCATCTATTCTCTTAATGGCAAACATTTCTCTGTATCCGCTGTCCTTCACATTTAGCTGTTTCTTACGATCTTTCTTGTCATCAACCCAGCTTACTGAGGGATGACTTATGTTTCAGTTTCCAGTACGAGACCGGCATTTTAGAAATTATTTTACTTCAATGAAAACTAGCTGTCCCGTTAATGAAAACCTCATTTGTCCAAAGACATGCATGTTTTATAGGACCGCGGATATTCAATAAACTACCACAAGAGATGGTAATAGTATCGTATCTTCAATTCTGTGTCCTTATAAAGGAATGGGTTTTAAAAATTGGAAGAAGTCGGCTGGAAAAGTTCCAAAATGATCAAAGCTACTCAATTCTTTTTATTCTTATATCCTACCTAGTACTTACCATAGTTTGTTTACTCCATGCTTATTTATTTTCTTTCACTTCTTACATATCTTAAGTCTGTATCAAAAAAAATTACTTTTTTCAATTTACTTATTATCTTTGCTTGTCTCCTTTTGACTTTTGATTTTTATGCTTTTTTATTTTAATTTGTTACCTTACTTCCAACTTATATTCTAGCTTACGAAATCTTATAGCTACCTACCTCAGAACAAGTACTTTATATGTAACTAGCGAGGTAGGAAGCGGCCAACAGGCTTGCACATAAATTAAATGAATAATGTTATTTGTACTAAGGATTTTTATATTTATGCAAGCATTATCGTCACTGAAATGAAAAAAAAATGGTTATCAATCCTTCTGTTGAGGTACCCAGCCCTTTGTCATTTGCATGAATAGTTAATTTACTTTTCATTATATACATTTAATATATACATATTTATTTTTATTAATCTGTTATAATTACAAAAAAAACAATACAATAAGTTTTTATTTTTTTGTTCTACATCTTCTCATAAAAAAAGCATGTACTTGTGCAGAGAAAATAATACCGTGAATAGCGATAATTTTGATTGAACTCTTTAAAAAAATACTGCCAATTGTTTGAATTAATTTACCTATGTTTTAATTACATACTTTATTACAGCCATATTTATTATATAATATACCGATTTTATTCACATTCAAATCTTCAAATTCTATTTTATTTTAAACAATTGAATCAAATATCATTAAGTTTCATTTCAATTTATTCGTATTTGTGAATTAATTTAATTCTCATTTATAAATATATAAATAAAATGTGTTATTAATTTATAGATAAATAAATAAAAATATTATCTTATTAAACGCCTTGAAAAATTTAGATTATTGTAGTGAACCTTTAACATTGGTAATACAATTTATGGATATTCATAAATACGTATCCAAGAAATTCATGCTGATAAAAAAATATGTTTGTGTGATGTGGTGTTAACATATATTATTGTTATATAAAATATCTGTAAAAAATGGGATTAAAATGTTTCTGCCAAAAGTAAATCACAGACACAACGGTTACCGGCAAAAAGATTCATAAAAAAATTCTGCATAAATTCTTTATTCCATTTTCCCGTTAAATTCAATTCACATGCAGACCCCCCTTGAATCAGAACCGATCCGAATTGAAGTGGTAGGGTTCTGAATCCGACTGTCGCTTCCGTCACGCCGGATTCAATTTTCGTTAGAGGTAAGTGCTAATTGGATGGGTCACGAATTGCGGACCGTCCGAGGAGATCACCTGTTCAATGTTCGAACCGCAATTGATTAACGAAGGCCGGCGAAATAAAGGAAGAACGATTTTATTCGAAAATAAATTTGATTCAACCAATCCACTCTCGAGCCTGTGCGGTGTCGCTGGATAGAGGAGACCCTTTCGCAAATTAATTAATCTAGATTAGGAAAAAATGTCCGGCTTGTTCTACGACTTGTACCTCTATTATGGCTTCTCTTTGTGGTTTCAGGTCTAAATCCCTCAACCGCGAGAATGTGTGTTCTTCCCTAACCTGATGGAGGTATCTCAAACTGGGACACAAATGCTTCCAATTAAAAAATTCAGGAATACCTCGGCGGAATATTTTATTTCATTTACATACGGAAAATAAAATTCAATTACACTTCTTATATTTACGCTTAAAATAAAATATATACATTTTGTATTAATAATTTCGAAGATTTTTTTCGAAATGTTATTTCCCTATTTACAAAGCTTTTTCTGTATTATGAGGGTGAAGGTCAGCGTTCTACCCTCTTACTGGCTAGTCAGTGGTAAACACAAGTTCCACGGGTTCTTCACCTCAGAAACGCATACCCACCTTAGTTTGTTACATTCTACCTTCATTCTAAACTGGAAAAAATTTATTAATAATACCTGGAAGAGATAAATAAAAAGGTGTTATTCGTTATGAAATGGAATCTAATCATAAAAAGGACATAAAGATTAAATCAAAATACAATCCACTTTAACTAATCTTAATTTCATCAGGTTGGGCGCGAGTTTGACGTTCTTTATGCAGGTAGGTGACAAAAATATGTTACAATAGATGGCATCACTTCGGTCCATGCTCGTCCGACCATTCTATCTCCATGACCCATCATCATAGTTGATTCTCAGCATCCAGGCCGATGCAATAAAATTCGAATGCAGAATTATAGAAAATAAGATGTAAAGTAGCCCATGATACCAAAACAGAAGTAGTGAAATTAACCAAAGAGAAATATCTCGCTTCCTGTAAAGATTATTTACCATGCGATTAGATTAACAAATTAAGGTAAATTATGCACTAGTGATTGAATAATATAAAAATATTGACCCTTTGGTTATGTTGGATGCTCACGATTACATCTTAGTTCCGCTGGCCGCACAATTGAACCGCGTAATTTTGACACCTCTACTCAATGAATTGAAAAACAATCATAGATGATGACCGTTTTTATAACATTCAAAACAGATTGCGATACCAACATAGGAGCAATTATTTGTGATTACGAGGTACTTGACATTAAAACAAGTGACGGGACAATTTTGAACGTGGTACCAGTTTGTAATGTCACAATATATTTATAAGGTGTGGAATCATGAACTCTGAAATCAAGGGAGGGAAGGCGGATTGATGCTTTTGAGACGTGGTGCTGAAGACACATGTGTGCGTACTGTATACGGTGAGATGCATAAATGTCTCCATTTTGTAAGAATGAAACATCAAGGATCGACTGTCAACCATTTGCCTGAGACAAATCTTTCAATTTTTTGGGCATCTTGCGAAAAGGGAAGATAGCTTGAAGAAGTACGTCGATTGACGAATAGGAAGAAAAATATCCCTACCTTCTGGACTAACTAAGTGGAAAAAGTAATATACACTTAACTAGTGACAGTCTTAAGGTCTGCAGGATGCGAGGAGAAAAGTGGAGGACCATAGTTAAGAGTGCAAGAGTGACGTGGATGACAATGCTTTTAATGTGGATTATTATGTGTTTAGTACATTAATTAATATGTTTTCCCTATGCACTACATTTATGAGTCAATTTTGATTGAGCGTTTTAAAAATGTATCTTTGACAAATACAATGCCCAGGCTGGATTCGATTAAGCATCACAATTGGTGACTCAACGCCCGGTGGGTTTTGGCCTCTTAATGAACTTCCATCAATTGACGTCATTACTTCATCATAGCTTAAGCCTCCCCAAGTATTACTTGTAATAATGATAACCACCGATGAATATCTTTCTCAATTCCAAACCATAACCGAAAATGATATTGAAAAAATCATAAATAATTTAAAAACTTATACAACTCCTGGATACGACCAAATCACAACAAAAATAATTAAAGAAAATATATTAACTCTTACCAAACCTATAAAGCATATTATAAATACTAGCCTTCAAAGTGTTGTCTTCCTATCTAACTATAAATAAAGTTTTATCACACCAATATTTAAAACAGGAATCAATAATCTCCAACATAGCCAAAATCTACGATAAAATTGTAAAAGAAGAGCTCATGTCATATATCCGTAGCAATAACATTATAAATGAGAACCAATTTAGATTTATAGAAAAAATTAGTACATAAGATGCTATTGTAAAAATAATCTCAATAATAAACAAACATAGATGACAGTGACAAATGCATTGGTATGATAACCTGCTATTGATTAATACTGATAAAACATACTTTAAACGATTTGCTATTCAACAGAAAGATAACACTGAAATTAATATTAAAATTCACACCGAAGCCTGTACTCAGGGAGACTATTGTGACCATTGTTCATCAATTGAAGAAATATATTGTATCAAGTACCTAGGAATCATAATAGATAACAAACTAAAACGGAAACAACATATTACTAATCTTACAAACAAAATAAGGAAAACTACCTACATATTTTTAAGACTCAGAGACATCTTATCACTTACAAATCTGAAAATAATATATTACGCGTTTGTACAGTCACATTTACAATACGGTATTATTGGATGGGGAGGAGCATATAAAACTTCAATCTCACAATTAAAAATCACTCAAATAATGATAATAAAAATTATTTTAAAAAAATGACCATCCAAGTATACAACTTTTCACAGATTTCGAAGTACTAAAAATAATAGACATATACAAAAAACATTCAATAATTCAAATTTTCATAATTAAAAATCAATTAAACTTTTGAAGCGAATTCTGATCTACAAGATTTAGAGACCAAATTGATTTTCCAAAACTAAAATATACCGCAACCCAAAATCACCATATTTATCAAGGCATCAAATTTTTAACAATCTCCCCATTACAATTAGAAAAATTACAGACTACTATCAATTTGTATCTGAAGTAAAAAAAATATATACACAGACTAACTGAAATATAAATTATCTCGTATATACTCCTTTTCTATACACGAGTCCTACTCTCATAAAGAAGAAATATATATATCCTACTGATAATTCTATAATGTATTATATTTTCTAATATTTAAATAAAATAAAATATATAAAAATACGTATGTATTACCACTATACGAATAAATAAATATTTATTTATCTTGTGTTTCTAGATGCAGCAATTCTAAGCATTACATTGGATAATTATCAAAATAGTCGTTACTTATCGATCTTCATGCCATACATTTATTAGATTTTCATTGAAAATGATTGGTTTCATGCAGGCACGTAATAAATTCATAAACAGTTTCAAAATTTAGAAATACATACGCTTATAGCTTCAGATATAACTAATTATTATTATTTTCTAACTGATTATTATGAATTATTTTCAATAAAATATATCTTAAACTTAAAATAAAATTGTAGCAAAAAGTACATTTGTATATTTACATCTGTCAGACTGTATGTATGACTACTGCATCCTATATTTCCTACCAGTAATAAAATTGTTGAGACAAATTGTGGATATCTTATAGAGATGAAGCTATTTATATTATATTATATGAGAAGTATGGAAGTATGGGTATTATAGGGCTTACGAACTATCTTCGGTTGGCTTAAGTGATCACTTTACGTAACATATATATGGAGGTAGATTGGGTGGAATGGTGAACGTTACATTGTGTAATGTACCTTCGTCTCTATGCGATATCTATAATTTGTCTTAATGACAATGCCTTTGGAGGTAAAAATCCAGTAATTGTGTGTTCTTGGACACACGCAAATATTGTTAATAAAATTGTTCGTTTATATAATATGTACATAAGTCTATGTAAAGAATATTGCACTCAAACTCAGATTGCCATGGTACAGAAAACTCTCTCAAAGAAGGGGAGAAAATTGATCAATAGAATACAGAGCCCTATATCTATTTCATTTTCATTGAAAATTTATAAGTCGATACTGATCTAAGAATTTGAATTAAGACGCGCCATTTGCATTCGCGAACAAATATGTGACATGACTATGATTTTATATGTTAATTAATATAAGGGCAAACATAATATTAATACAAAATAAATGGGTTGACAAATCACTTTGATAAATCCTTACGAGTATATAAAAAATATAATTGAAAAAAAATGGAATATGCCTATTTTATATAATTGAAAAATAACGCAATATTCTCAAATCACTTGACTATCCTTTTCAGAGCATAAAAATACAGTATATTTTTTCTTTATACTTATTATTTTGGAAATGTTTCTAGCTTTAATTTTTCAGTGTATTTTGGTCAGTGGCTATCTAACATTCATGTTTTCCGTTTGTGATTCAAATACTTTTTTTTTAATTTGTAAGAATTTCATATCACCTGTTTTTAATGGTTCGCATAATAATTAATATTTTTATTTTTAAATTCTCACTAGCTATATTACCATCACGCCGTTTTCTTGCAGGGGTAAATAGAGAGGATAAAATTCCAAACTCTTTTCGGCAGTTGAAGCTTTTAACAGGGTCGTCCTCCATTATTGGTTTTTGGTCAGGTTTTTCGCGGACGCCGTCTTATGCCTTCAACACTCGCCTTGTATATCTTATTTAACCATCATTTTCTCACTCATACGTGTTATATGACTAAACCATCTCAGTGACCCATTTTTTAAATGACCGATTTTACTATAAACAGCTAACTACTAATTTATTAATTTCAGTCTACTTTCGGTTCTATTTTTATCTTGGGATAAATTTATATTGGCGATAATTGCCATTATAATAAATGTCACTAGCAAATATATCATACATTTTTGTGCCTATTTTTTTCTTACTAGCCTCTCAAAACATCACTTTTTTAAACAGAAGGAATGAAACTACTCGATCATAAGTACATATATTCACTAGCATAATAGTGAGTTTAAATACGAATCTAAATGTATATTCTTTTAAGGTACCAACATATTTTGAAATTAATTTCATAATAATAACAATATACAAATAAATATTAATTTTAATAAACTGTATAATGTGAAATATTAAACATGATGTAGATTTAGAAACATCCGCACAGAAATTTTGAAAGACACACAATTTTCTAGGATATCGAAAGATAAAGGCTCACTTCAAAGTTAATTTCTAATTAAATAATAAATTATATATAATTTAATTTACTTTGATATAAAACTAAGAGATAAAATCATTGATGAAAGTTTATCAGTCCTCGGGCATTAAGACTTTTTAAGGTACACACACCAGATATTGCTTTACAAAATGGAATCTTGTGAATTCTGGAATATTAGAATTAATTACGTCTGTTCCTAAAATATGTATGCTTTTGTAGAAGTTTGTTTTTTTATATATATTATAATATATCTTACGGCTGAGCATTGAAGCGATGTTTTTTCACCCTGTAACTTGAAAATTGAATAGTTTTTTTTCATAAAAATGATATAAATTTTAAGAATATTGTCTACATATAAATTATCTACGTACAAAGCAAAAGATTCCCATTTTCATTGTACTAAATTTACTTTATTTTTTTGTAATAAGTTGGGCACTTAAATAAGGTAATAATGTAGGACGATAATATTTTCAAGCTCTTTTTAAATAGCAAAAAAATATTGGTAAATACTTATAACTTTTAAAAGATGAGATTTTTTCTGTTCTAAATCATCAGTGTTGCCGTTTTACTGTATCTTATACTTTTTATCAAATCTTGGATTATTATCTTTTATACTTTTTAATAAACAATGGAGTGTCAAGTTGAGAAAAACAAATATTTTCGACACATTTCACCTTTAAGCAGGGTTCAAATGGCCATCCAGGAGTTCATCTGGGAAATTATGCCGTATCCACCTTTCATAGTCCCGATCTCGCTCCATTAAATTATCACCTTTTTCGGTCGCTCACCAATCAAATGCATGGTGTTACATTCAATAACGATGATGATTTCAGAAATTGGCTCTATAACTATTTATGTACCAGACCAAAAATGAATGAACAAAAATGGAGAATACATCATTGATTGAAATGTTGTAATTTATGTTTAAAAATAAATATTTAAACGAAACTGCAAAGATTTATTAGACAACCCAATATATTATGCTAAGATCAAAGTGTATGATTTATAACAAAGCTGAAATTACAATGTACTACAAAAGTAGCAATCGTTGAAGAAAAAGCTGAAGCCCAAATCATCTGCTAACTCACTGAACCAAAAACTACAGTAAGCAGCTGGATGTCAATTAAGGAGAACAGAGAGGAGTTAAGGAAGTGCCTTTAAGAAAATACTTTATCATACATATACGAATGATGTATTGATTTAATTTCATAGAAGATCATTTATTAATAAATATGTGTGTATCTATACTACGACAAAAAGTTTGCAATAATAAAAATAAAACCATGTTTAATTTTTTAAATATTTAATCACATACTCATAACTATCATAAAGTAATCAGTTGATATTGCTAGGTTCCGCAGTGGCTATGTTGGGTCAATATCTTTTGATATCATTAATTGATTTCGCAGTTAATTTGTAATGTAAAATTTTAACTAAAAATTATTATTTAATTTTACATTATACCACATGCACAATTATTGAATATTATTATTTTTTCACGACTAATTTCAGTAAGAGCAGACCCTCTCATCTACAGGTGTAAATAATATAAATTATTATAAAATATTACATTATTATACGCATAATTGTATTCGTAATATCAACGTAACTGGATTACGTCTAGGGATGTGCAGTGCATACAAGGAAAAAATATGTGCATAACTAAAAATTCTAGGAAACAAATATAAATTTAAAAATTGGATTAACATAAGCGAAAACATTATTTTGCAATAGGAGTCATCTATGTACCAGTAGAGACTACAATTACTTAGTTCTAAAAACTAACGAACTCTCACCGCTGTACTCATGGCGCTCTTTTTTATTCACCGCATCGTGCTATTTACATTACTCAGTTCTGTCTTTAAGTTAGTGAATTACTCAAGTCATATAAATGGCTATTTACTGAATTAAAAATTCCTTTCGGTTGATCCGTTTTTACCTATAATGTTTATTACCTATGCTGTTTATTAACAGAATAATATTAGAAAGGGTTACAACAGCGTGCAAATCATTGGAGTGTCTACTTCTTTTACTAATTTGAGAATTTTACTATCTTACTGTTTTTAACCTGTTGATTTTATGATCATTCTTTAAATTTGGTGCATGGATTAGTTTTTAATTTGAGAAAAAGGAAAAGCAATTAGCAGAACTATTTCCTAACTTAACCATTAACGAAAATAATTATTACGTTAAGGATTTTCAACGATAAATTAATCATGTTCAGAAATAGACAGTGTTCTTAAAAACGTCCATATATTTTTTATGTAGATAAGAAAGTATTATTTCACGATAAAACTTAAACTTTAAAAACACTTTTAACAGTTCTCTAAAATTATAAATTAATACATGGTAGGATCGTATAAACGACGGATTTATTTTGTCCAAAGACGTTGGTTAAACGAAAGTACATTTATTGTATTACAAATATTATATATGATTGTATAATATCATTGGTAACTGCATAACAATAGCAAAATGAAACCAATTTTTCATTTGTGCTAACCTAACTACCCACACATTTTTGTCACCGACTATTGTATATTACTTACTATAACATTTTTTCAATATCTTTTTATAACTTCTGATTTTTTTTTCACATAACTTTTTATTACTCACTCATTATACTTACTTACTTTTTAACATTTACAACTTTTAAAAACAGGTAATTGCTATAGAACAGACTACGTCTAATAAATCAATTACCTTATTTTTCATATGTACTATTTATGCTACAAAAAAAAAAAACTAAATCTATACCTACTGCACACCACTGGTTACGTTCATCCACAGGTAAAAAAAAAAGTAAAAATATTTATTTTACAGCAGTAAAAAAATATCACATTGAGAAGATTTCAATTTTTTTGTAAAATATCATTGCAATCTGACTGCGAATGAGGGCGATAGCAGATTTACAAACGAAAGTTTTTATAATACGTATATATGATGTTTAGAAAACGCAAGACCATTTCTGTCTGTTCTGACATTTGTGTCTTATTATTTCTGAATCAGTGCTTCGCAATCAATTGACTTCCGATTTTGGCGACGACAAATCGTTAAATTACACACAATAGAGAAAATGTTCGTCTAACATTTCCAACCTTAGAAATCACAATTCAATGTTCCCAAATATATAAAATTTCTTAATAATGCGCTACATAGTATAATGTACGTTACGTAATATATTATTGTGAATTTTATTTACAGCGATAAAAACTATAAAAAAGTTATTTTATGCATTGTATTGTAAATAAAACTTAAAAATAACTCGTAATATCGAAAATTAAGATTTTTTTTTTAAAGAATACAATAACTAAATTAATTACTTTGTTTATCACGATAATACCACACTTTTGCCTAATAAAATACAATAGGAAAAGCTGTCAATATATGTTTGTTTTACGTTGCTATGCGACACGAATGAAGGTAAATTATTAAAATAATGATTAATTATAATGTGACATGATAAAGAACTAAGATGGAAATATTTAATTGATTTTTTAAAGTCTGATTTTTCGTTTTTAAATTAATATTGGATATTGCGAACAACGACAATTAATTAATCTAATTTTGATACTGTTAGTTCATGATGGAATTACATTTTAATAAATTTAAAAAAATATAAATACTAACGCCATGTTAATTATTATGCAATAAATAGTTGATATTTTGTCTGGAATAGGCCTAGTTATACGATGGTTTATGACTAAAATAAATATGTAAAAAAGGTATAAAAATAATATTAAGAAATTAAAATAAAATGTGGGTATAATTTTTCCAAAAACTGTATTTTTATACATTTCTGGATTGTTGAATTGATAAAAATCCATAGTTGCTCAATTACGATCCATTGTTAAGATAAAGATCCTGAATATGCGAGGCATCAAAGCCCTTTTAATTCGGAATAAATGGTTGTCTTTTTTGTATATGTCTATTGTAGTTTTTGGAAAAAATATATTTATTTTATCAGTAAAACTAATTCTTTGTCATTAATTAATGGTTCAGGTTTTCACCGTATCTAGAATAAAGTTAATATTATAGTTTTTGCATAACATAATGAATGTTATGTATATTTATAGAAATCAGATCCTAGGTATGTTCGGTATTCGGACTTTTTCTAATAAATTATAAGTGTGTATAAGTTTATTCTCTTTTTTTATGCCCGAAATCTGGCGAGACATACATATATATATAGCTACTATATTTTTATAACGTGTGTGTAGAAATATCTGAATTATTCATGTGATCGCCAACTATGGTGCGAATTCTTGCATATAGCAATTTGTACCAGCCAAGTTTTTCCGAACATTTGATTAGACATCTGAGCAATGGTATCTTCTAACATAGTTCCCTAAATTTTTATTAGAAATTAAAATACATTGATATTTTTTTAAGTAATAAACATTTTAATTCTATTTTTAAAGAAAATATACCACCACAAAACCTAAGAAAACGTGGGTATCTATTATATTAAAATTGTACAGAAATTAATATAAATCTTTTAGGGATATATCACGCGGGATGATTATAATAATATGAAAATAAGAAATATACAGATGGTATAAATTTTATTAGAATGAGAAGAAGTTGAAAGGAAGAAATATATGGAAAATGATGATAACGTATTGTAAGAAAACTGAAGTGAAGTAAGGTGAAAACAAGAAGGCTGCAGTTGGCAGGATACGTAACAAAAGAAAATAAGTTCCGTAAAACCCTCGTATACAATCGAATAAGATCAAGTTTGAGAGGAAGACCAAGAAGTTGGCGGGTTGATAATCTAAAATCTCGTTCACTTGATTCATTCTACCAAATTCTTTTGAATTTGAAACTGATAAACCATTATATAAATTTCACAAATAAATTAAGTACCTACGATATGATTAGGTAATCTCTAATATCAATATCTCAAGCATTGCTTGCACACGATTTGCTGACAATTGGACAATTGCCTGCGCAGGGAATTTGCGTTTGTGAAAAATAGACTTTCAAATTTGTTATTAACGATATTAAATAAATATTGCCGTGACGACCAAATATAAATTAATTAATACCCATTTTTTCATTCTAGTATTGAGCGTCGATGTTTAAACATCTTCTTTTTAGCGGCCTCATGTGACTCAGAAATCCCGGACAGTGAGCCCAGAACATCGTCGTGGTGGTCAATTCTGTATTGGATCCTCCACCTCTTGCAGTTCTGTTTTAAAATTATCCACTCCCTTGCATCTAGGTCTTCTCCCCAGTCTTGTTATTTTCTTAATTAGTGTATAAAAGTTGTATGTATTGTATCCTGACAAATCACACCCATGTGGACGTTTCATTAGAAAATTAAAATGCACGCGATGGCCATGTAGATTTAGCATTACAAAATCTCCGCGCCAATAGAACGTGAGTGAGCGGTCCCCTGGTGGCGAGTGGGAGAAGCTGAACGCTATAGGCCACTTCTGAGCTGGGACTGGAGAGACCACCACCACGCCAGGCTTTGACTCTCGCTACTGGGTTTGAGATTAAGAAGACATCCGGGGACGCTGTGTCAGAAACATGACAGTTTTTGGAGCTAAAAGATGGAGGCCCATGATACTGGGTCTTTATTAGGTAACATTGAACCAAAATGATAGTGAACGAAAATGGTGTAAATAAACTCATGAATTTACACCGGACCAGAAGATTAAGAGAATAAAATTTGTTGTGTTGTGTTTAGGTTAAGTTGAGTATGTAGCTTGTGAAGGCAATGTTGTAAATATAACTTGTATGAAAATTTATCGACTTTGCATTATAAAGGTCAATTTCCTCCTGTCCGACGGAATATCCAGCGCCGCACCAAGACTAAGCTAGTTGGTGGTAATGCGTTCTGGTGTTTGATCCGCCAGTGATCGACATGTGAATATATTACGATTCCCAGAATATCCACATTGGTACTCAATGGCGAATGTCTTTTGTAACGGAAGTATCGTATTTATTTCATCTTTGAATTAATTCATCCCCTTAGTAGAATATTATGTATTGTGTCAATTATGTTAATGTTGACAATATAAAGCTAGAATTAATGACATAATATGAGATTAACAACGTAAAAATTATTCCACATTGAATTCAAGCCGATTTCACGGGGAAATGGAAAAAACCTTTGACTGCGCTAGTACTTTTTAAAATCCGAAATCCCTTTGGGCATGATTCAAAAGTATTAATTTATTTTTCTATCAGAAAAACTTTCAATGTGAAAAGCTATAAATATAAAGTCTTAACGTAAGCTATAGGGTGATTCATAAATCTGGTCGATATTAATTTTCCCGAGCCAGGGTAAGCCAGAGTTTCAGTCAAGGAACGAAATTCCCGCTGTTCGGCAGTTGTGTTTACTGCATATTAAATGCTTCTTGTTTAAGACTTGGTTTTAGCGTTATGTTTAATTTGTATATAATGAATATTGATAGAGTGCACTCTATCTATTAATGTTTACAATTTATGCAAGATAGCTATAGAGTAATTTGCATTATTCATGTTCTTTGAAACGTTATCTAATCTCCATAAAAAACGGTTATTTCGTTACTTATTAGCTTTCGATAAAAGTTGAGGGATTATTTGAATTTTTATAAAATTCTATTCTTCTTCGTCTTCTTCCACGGCATAGCAGGATCTGGATGCGACTGGCCCTTATAATTCTCAGACCCTCCCATCCTGTTCCAGTCTTCTTTCACACAGTCAGCCCACCTCCTCCTTGGCCTGCTTCTAGATAACTTCCACTGGGTATCCATTTAGTCATGATCTTTGGCGTCCTGTCATCTGGCATTATTTCAACATGGCCAGCAGACTGTACAACTTTATAATTTTTTCATGCTCAAATAAATTTTTCAGCTATGATTCCTTTTTTTCTGTAAGTTCCATTTTCTAGTGTAGGTCCATAAAATTATTTTTCGCTCAAAAACAACCAAATTTTTTTCTTCGATTTGGATTAGAAATATTTTTAAAATATTGTTTAGACGAGGGGTGGGGGAAATAGGATGTTAAAATTATGGTAGGAATTTGGCAAAGGAACTGAACAATAAGGGCTCAAGAACCAACTAGGAAGAACACGACTTACCGAGATTTTTTTTGATGTAGCCATAGGTCTCCTGAACTACAGGAACAACTTTTCCGCTTCATACGAAACACTGTAAATGCAATAATAGTTTCGGCGTGCATTGCGAGAAAACCGAGCATGAAACAATTGTAAAGTTCTGCAGGTCACAAAGACTGTAATATGCTGGCGATGTTAAAATAATGCCAGATGACAGGATGCCAAAGATCATGACCAAGTGGATACCCAGTGAAAGTTATCTAAAGGCAGGCCAAGGAGAAGATGGGCTGGCTGTGTGAAAGAGGACTGGAACAGGATGGGAGTGTCTGAGAATTATAAGGGCTAGTTACTGGAGACCACTTGTAGAGGAGGTATTATTTAATGTTTAAAGGGAAATGTAAAAAATATAAAATATAATTAATATTATGGGCTTCACTCCTAAACCCTGATAGTGAAATAATGTGGTAAAATTTACGTCAACACTATAAATAACCTTTAAATATATACAAATTAAATTAATCATCTACATATAAAGATGTACATAAAAATATGTATTTATCGAAGAAATATTTAGTTGCTACCGGGATTCGAACCTGGACCTCTTCCTATCCGGGGAAACGTATTCTCTATTTTCGCTGATTTTTTTTGGTGATTTTTTTTAAAATTAGTTTTACTAACGGATTGTACTTCCACTATTTACATTATAAATTAAAAATGCTCTTAAATTGACTATCCATTCACAAAAACCATCACCCTATCATTGTAAATACCGTTTATTTAGATATATAATTTTTATGTAACGTAAACTTTGTTCAATTATTATCTAACATTTTTTTTCTCGAAGGCAAATCCGAATCATTCAAATTTCTCATTCTCAAAACACATGCATAAAATAAATCTAATAACATTAAAAAATAAACAAAAAAAAATAAAACCATAATTCGCAAGAGAATTTAATGTATAAATAATTGCTATATATATATTTAGCAGCTGCCTACAATGTTTATTTAAACATTAAAGTTATATTATTGTTATTAAAATCTTTATGATTTTAATGATATATAATGGTTATAAAAATATTATATATGATGTGTTTTAATATAGAAAAATATACAATAACAATTCCAAATATTAAATACCTGTAATGATATTACTATATAAACGTATCGAAAAATATTGAATCATTGCAGTAAATATATTTTAAATGTAGATTACGATGATTTTTTGTTTTCATCTAAATTATTCAATCAATTATGAAAAATTTTAGTAAAATTGATTAACTACCAGTCGCAATTTTTTATTTCGTTTAGTAAAAATTAAAATAAAGTAATGCAATAAACTGAAACGTGATTTTTACATGAAAAACCAACAGGCTTTGGAAAAATTATTTTCCTTCATCAGGGTGATAAAAATTAGAGTTATATACAATATTTATCGGATAATTTTATTAAAAATTTAACCACAATGTTTATGCAGTAAATAATAATAATAATTTGTACATTCGCCTTTTCTAGAAATATTCCCAAAAAATAGGTGTTGAGAATATTTATTTACTTCTTTCAGATGGGGAGAATACCAGAGCTTTAACTAATCGAACTTATTATTAATTATTTTTAGTCATTATTAAGATATGGGACCCGGTCGTGGGGTCACTCCTATAACTTAAATATACAACAAATACAAAATCTTCAAACAGCCATAGTGAAAAAAAATGTAGGCCTGGGAGCATTTAAATTGAGGCATAATCTAAAATTATTATATTCTTCCGTAAACGTTCTTCATGTACACGGGCTGTTACTGTTTCTTTTAATAAAAGAAAATTATAACAATGATGCTCTAAATAAGGTGGCTTCACACGGATAAAATATAAGAGGTGTATCTAATTTGAATTTAACGATTCCCAAAATCACCAATAAATATGGATCTAGGACATTAGATTTTGTTGTACCTACACTAAAAATAAACTACCTGGGCCTTTACAAAATAGTATGCTTTCTCCCAATTTGAAAGAAATGATAAAAAGTCTTACTTATAAGCATGAAATGAATTGTTTAAACTGAGACACTGATTAGTTGTTATGTTTTGATTATATTAAATGTAATAAAATTGATATAAATAAACTTACAGACAAACGTCTAGCTAGATATTTTTTGAGTCTAGTTTAAATAACAAAAATAAATAATATATTAATTTAGAGTTGGAGTAATTCATTAAAATTTTTGTCAGTTTTGACTTAGCAGACTTGGCCGTAATAAATATCTTTTGAAACTGAACATGGAACTCTCCTAAATGAAATCACTAATCTTTTCTTAGTCATCAAGGGCTAAAATTATTAATCACTGCAGAATTTAGTTAAAGCGATCTTCTTTTAGAATTTTTGTCTTGCTTATATTACCTTTTATTAAAACTCATTTTTCTCATCCATCTAATGCTCTTCTTACTATGTTTTTCACATAAATATTGAAAATATTTGAAGATAGTAGGTAACTTTGTTAAACCGCTTTGTACACTTGAAGGGTTGCGATTTATTGTCACTTGTGGTTGTAGAAGTGTATAGGTAAATAAATTTGAATCAGTTTGAAAAATGAAACTGTTTGCTGTAAAATAATTTCCTGTTAGTCTTAACCAAAATATCCATATTATATTATACCTATCTAGATCAATCTACTTTTGGGTCGTTTATAAGGCTCAGAACCATCGTTCTCTACCATCAACCCCCTCAATGCCCATCTATAAAGAATATGGATCTCACCTATCACTGGGCGGTGTTTTATTAATATTAAAAAAAAAATCAGTTTGGCAAATGTGTTTCGAGGATGTTTTGATAGGAAACACAATCACCCCTAGCTGTTTGTACAAGAGACAGGGGCGCAAACCTTCAATGAATAAAACATAGGCAACATTTTTCAATTGTTTGCTTATGTAAATGACTATCTACTTCAGAATATTGATATATTTTTAATTAAATATTTATAGAGTAATTTAAAAAATCCCATTACATCATTGAAGATTGAATAAAGTTTTTCAAAAAATGTTTGTTTTTTTCTTGTTGATTATCATTACCACGCTAAATATATATATAAGCGACTACTGGAGTTGAAAATACAGAGTCGAAGCAAACTATTAATATATAAAATAATCATAAAACCAGTGGCCATGTATAGATGTAAACGTGATGGCTAACCCAACATGAAGAGAATAAATTAACAATTTTTGAGCACAAATAAAAATGTATGAACCCGTACTAGAGAATCGAACTAACAAAATAAAAATGAACTAAAAACTTTAAAAAATAATAAGTAAGAAACAATTACAATAGTCTGTAGCAAAAGTTCCGATTGGCTGGCCATGTAGAAAGAATGCCAAATGACAGGAGACCAAAGATCATGACCAAGGGAATACCCCAGAGAAAACGACCAAGAGACCAAGGAAGAGGTGGGCTATGTGAAGATTTGGGAACTGGTAAAGAATGGCCAGGAATCTAAGTCAGTAAAAAATAGTGATAAAAGAGGCCAAATCCCACAATGGGACGTAGTATAGTGGAAGAAATGGTAGAATAGCATTACTGATTTTTACAGTTACAGAATATTAAAATATATGTGGATATTTTACTATTTTATGTTCTTTTTTACCATTTAATTCATTACAAACAATATGCTTTTGTTTTCAAATTTTAATAAAAATACACAAAAGCGAAGTAATCTTATTATAGAAAGGTTTTAAATAATAATTAAAAAATCTAATTTAGATTACAAATCTTAATTCTGAAATTTGGACAAAGCTTATATCGATCGCGTGGGTTCTCCATCCATAACCTTTCGTATAACGTATAGTGTAAATATGGTGTTTTCGTTTCACAGCATGAAAACAAACTCTATGTCTATAAACCTTAAGTGCCATTAGCATTATGGTGTATTTAATAATAACGCGTGGAATATTTAAGGCCCGAGTAGAAATTTATTGATATTACAATGCCAAAGCACGCCAAGTTCCCAACTGTACCCAGGCCACACTATTTTACAACCTCATATTATTATGCATTATTTGAAAAAGCCCGCTGCTTATTTACGTAACAAATGACTACCTCGCCTAACACGATGTGCGTCACCATAAAATGCAACGCGGAGTAGAATTTCGTATAATTCGAAATGACTTGTACAAATGACACACTTACGATATTTTACACAAATAGATTCGATTTACTAGAACAGATTATAGTATGTACAAGAATATCTCTAAAATGAGATAATCTTGTTTAATGCCCTGAGATTAAAAATATTTTAATAATTATGTGCATAACGTACAAGACAGATACCTCAGTGCGGATCTTAATCCGTGAAGTAGGCAGAAATACTCTATAAAGTATAATATCTGTAACCACAAACTAGTAAATAAATAGACATGATATGAAGTGTGTATATAAAAGAGGGGTTTGAACAATTTTTGTGGAGCGAAGGATATTTATTCTACTCACATATATCCAACGAAACATAAATCCGATACATTATGATACATTTATTTATATAAAGAATTTACTTTACGAAAAATAAATCTTTCTGCAAACAAGACGTACATTTTACATTAATGCATTTTATATTGCCAGCATTTTAATTTTTATATTTTCATAGAAAGCAATCACTTTGTGGTTTGACATATTATATTAAGTAAAATAACAATCACTTTGTGTGAAACCACGAAATTTATTCATGTCAACCGGTTTCTTTCCTGATGTAGCTTGAGTTAAGCGAAACTGGTCGACATCAATACATTTTGTGGTTTCGCACAAAGTGATTGTTATTTTAATTAATAGTTAAAATTTTTGTTTAAAAAAAAAACAATTGCGGAGCTCTTTGATTACATGAGTGGCCACCAAAGTGATCACCACCAAAATGAAAATTTTGGGATAAGGAATTTGCGTTAATGTCTATTTATTTGGTGGCCTGTGTATGTAACCAATTTTATAGAGAAAAACTATGGGTGACTAAGAAAAAATATGAATTATCTTGTATTTCAACATTTTGCTGCCATTTTTACCACCATTTTTTAATACTACTTTACCATGAATTTTTGAAGTAGGTAATACTTTTTTACGGGTCACAGGCACGCATACTTTCGTAGTCGCAATGAGTAAAAGGGGCGTACACATGCAAATAGTTGTCGTGTGAGTGCGAAAGAAATGCTGGTACCTTCATCGTATTTGCAATTGCTTTTTTTTTTAGTTTGAAATTTATCCATTATATTCGTTTACAACTCAAGTCTAAGATAAATGAACCAAAAAAAACGTCGTGTTTAAAATAAATGGATAGACAATCACCATGATTGCTGTTTACGAATCACCAGGCCAACAAATTACTAAAATAATCGAATTTATTCATGAAATTCTATATGTGTAGTATTTGCAATAAATGTAGATAGTGCAGAACGTTTGTATCATAGTTTATTTGTAGTGTATTTAGTGTTTTTTTAGATTGTAAAGAAATGAATACATACTCGTATGACGAAATAAACAAATATTGTTATTTCAACCCCTCAGAATAACAAGGTTCCATCTGACACTGACACTGTTTTGAGATAATGAGCTCAAAAGTGTTGATTGAATTTCAACATATATTCATGTATATTTTGTTTTAAGTATTCAGATATGATCAGTTTTAATTCAATGTGGTTATTAGATTTAAAATTTAGACTCTCCAGCGTACCTTAAGTAATGTTTTTATTCATAAAAAATCATATAACATAAATTCATAGAACATAGTTTTACATACAGATGGAAAATGACTGGAAAATTAAGGTTCAAGGCAAACACTCAGGGATCCATTAATTAAATTCAAAAAAATTAGGTGAGGGAAATCAAAAATAAATAAAAACATTGTAAATTAACAATAATGATCCATAAATTGAAATAAATATCTGATGCAATTGAAACGTTCAGCTCTTGCTAAAAATATCCATTAAATAGAGTTGTGTGTATGGAAGAAATAAATAATAATACATTTGGAACCAATTTCACGCAATAACTCAAATTACCCCAAAATATTAGTTGGAAACTTCTTATTCAAAAGGGTCGATTTGTCAATCTTTTGTTGTCAGGGTTTAACAAACCTTCTGAATGTTATGAGGCAAAGATGTTTCAATTATACACACTATTTTTATTACATTATTTCAAATTACCCCAAAATATTAGTTGGAAACTTCTTATTCAAATGGGTCGATTTGTCAATCTTTTGTTGTCAGGCTTTAACAAACCTTCTGAATGTTATGAGGCAAAGATTTTTCAATTATACACACTATTTTTATTACATTATTTAAAATTACCACAAACTATTAGTTGGAAACTTCTTATTCAAATGGGTCGATTTGTCAATCTTTTGTTGTCAGGCTTTAACAAACCTTCTGAATGTTCTGAGGCAAAGATGTTTCAATTATACACACTATTTTTATACTTTTCACGCGGTTCCTACAAATCGTGTTAAAATAATTTCACATAGAACGATCGCTGGCAAAATGAGCTTGTGCATTGCGATCGTACGTTATGTAAATAAATGTGTGGTAAATGATAAGGTCGCATTTTATAAACTGCATAGTACCCGAGCAGTAATTATTACCGGGAAACTGCATTTTAAGTACAGTTATTAGCGCGGCGCACCATTTGATAATAGTCATTCGTTTGGCCGTTATCTGGAGCGGGACATATACTTGTGGAACGGTACGGGATGACAAATGATACAACTCCTAAGATCTGCAAGTCATGAATTGTAATGTAGGAATGAAAAATGTTGACCGTCATTCATTTTTGTGAGAGAGACTATTAATTATGGTGGCGGTTGCGAATGAGTTAACTTATTAATGTAATTAACAATGCATATATTTGGATAGATTGGTTTTTTTTGACGTATCAACATCGTCGCGGAATATTTTATGTTTGGCTCTTAAAAATATTCCTTAGTTACAAAAACAGCCAACATGAAAAAATGTTAATTAAAAGCAATAACACGAAAAATTTACTACGTTTTCAGAATATGTTATTTTGGAAACCATCAATATGTTATGATGTAACAATATATTAAAAATGTACAGCTATAACAGAAATTTGCATTATGTATGATTTTTCTTATGAATAAAATACTTACATTTAGGTACTAGCTATGTAATTATATTATTTTTCTTTTGAAGAACACAGTTTTTCAGAATATACTGATAGTTCCAAGATATTTTTAATACATAAATTAAATTAACTTGAAAGATATACAGAAAAAAATTTTTTATTGGGATTTGAACCTGGACCTCTTCCTATCTAAATGTTTCGGTTAGAATTGTTCTAGTTGATTAATTTGTATATTATTTTTAATGTTTAAAGTAAATACATTGTGGCTCATTTTTAAGAAATAATAGTTTATATATTGTGTTTTACAAACATTTTTTTTTTCAATTATATTTATATTAACACTTTCAGCCCGGTGGGTCAAACAAAACACGTCCGGCGATGGTGGGTCATTTTAGACCCACCTCAAGTTTTCGGTTTTCCAATCGCTTTGTGATAGATTTTTTATAGATATTTAATTTTAAATATGATTTAATGAGATAGCATGATGTGCCGTAATGTTTCTGCTAAAAAACGAAAGTTAAAATTTAAAAAATATGACGAATAATGTATATATTCTCATTCATTAACAGACGCTCTACATATCCAAAATACAAACATTCACTGAGCATGTGATCCTCTCATCGGAACCCGAGCAGGTGGTGTCATAAAACTTATAACATACAAATACATGGACGCGCACCTGGTATCCTTTGTCTACCCGCTCAAAACGTTGACAATATATGTTTTGGCGTAAATGCTGAGATTCAATCCGACTGGCTTAGGTCAGTTTTTGAGCATTTTTTCACATTTTTATCAATAACTCATTTGAATCTCGTCCGATAACATTTATTTGGAAATATTTAATAAAAGATTAGCTAGAAGGAAAACAGCATTGAACGAATATTTGTTTCATATTTTTACAAACACCCGGGTCAAATCTGACCCACCACCGCAGAGTATGTGTTAATTACAATAAACATATCATGACACGCACCTATTGACTAAGCGAGGACTAAATCGTTTTTTAAAGAATAAGTGATTAGCTTAGTTTAAAAATAGTAAGAATATTGACGTGACATTGTATAAGTTTATTCTTTTAAATATGTAGCCTTTTTAATAATGAATTATAAAATTAAAATTGCACCTTTCCTATAAAATATTAATTATCTAATAAAATCATCATCATCAACCGTTTTCTGACCACTTCTGGATGACGCCCTCTTCAAGTATTTTCCACTTTTTCTCTCTATGTTTATTTGTTGCCACGTATTTCCTGCTGGTTTCCTTGGTTTCCATCGGTTACCACTGGATAACTGCGTGTGTTCAATGATTGTCTGTCTCCCGAGCGAACCTGTTCATTATTATGCCATTTCATTTTTTTGCAATCTTAATGATTCCGGTGTTTATAAACTTACCTGTAAAGATTGTACTGCTTTTTATATTGGAAAAACAGGAGGATTTTTTAACATTAAATAGCATTTAATGGTTTTTCAGAATTTTCCAATTATTTATTAGAAAAGTATCATGCTGTCAATTAAAAATTTGGATTGTTTATTGTAGACATAAATAATGTTGGTCTTAAATTAAATAATTTAGAATCATTAGAAATGAGAAAAGAGTTTAAAATGAACAAAAATCTTATAAACAACCGACTAGATTTAACCACAAATCTTATCCTAATAAATTTTTTAAATGTTTTTTCCAATGATTTTGTATCATAAGTTAATTTCCACACCTTTTATCATCGTTACTATTTAGGTTAGGTAACAGATTTATTTTTTAAATAGTTATCATTTTTTAATTAATTATTTTTTAAATAGACAGAGTTTAGTATATTTGACGTCCTAAGAAGGAATTTGTATTTTCCGAAACCGATTGGTGTATTAAATTAAACTTATAAATAGGTTAAAAATAAAGTTATACTAATTGTGTTTTTAATTTAAATAATTAAATGACCAAATTTATCAAACAGTACAACGAGAACAAAAAAGAAATTAAAAAATAATATTATAGAAATCAGGTGATATTGAATTTCAGATCTGTGAAAGGTCAGAAATAATCTATATATTATTAATGGGTTTGTCCTATGTTTTATTCTAGATCTATGTCTTTATTCACTATTTCACAGCTGTCTTCATACCAATATAATAGATTTAAAATACTATTCGATATGTGAAAAATTTGCCCTAAAACCTACGAGACATGCGCTACTAGGCGTCAAACATTACATAAAACATATTTAATTTTTATTCATCAGTTCATTAATTTAAATAAAAATGCGGTGCACCTGAAATAACGTGTCATATCTATATTCTTACTACTTTCAACGCTAAGCGCTTACGCTATGAAAATTAAACTAGGTCGAAGCTCAAATCCTTTCAAACTTCTAGTAGAGTGTCTTATCGTCAGACCAAACAAGCACAAATTATTATTTTGTTCTTAGTTGTAATGTTCTATATATAAGTTGAATTTTTTTTATATTTATTAATATATATTTTTTTATAGGCGATAGAGTTTTGATAAAAATAAATAACACAATAAAACAAGAGTTGTTCTGATTTTTTGTACTTATTTTGATAAACCATTTGATACGTATTTTTCCAGAAACTCTTTTAGATTCTAATATTTTCCAAATATCAGATAGTTTATTCAAATAAATTAGGTACTAGTAATATTTCCATCAGTAATTTATCTTTATAATTCGCACCAGTTCGCGCAAACTGGTTGTTAAATTTGGAAACCCCTCGCCAAACGATAACATGGTAATCATTGTATATTTTCATTTACTCAATATTACATCATTCAAATAGTTCCAAATATTTAAGACCATTGTTTTTTAAAGAGTTGTGACTTACGAAGTCCCTCTCAAAACATAATAAATTATATATATTTAACATGTTACGTGACAAAACACCAATCAGCGACAAGGAAATTCAAGCTCGATATAAATCTCAACAAGATTTATTTAATTAATACGTGACGGATCCCTAATAATCTATAATAATTTATAACTATTTTGACATTCCTATAATTATATATGTTTCACATTAACCACATTTGGGATATGACAAAATTGGTTCTCCCTGACGACTTCACATCACAGATGAAATATCGATGGGTAAATAAACAAGTAAAAGAAATCAGAAAGGGAAATGATTTAGGATATGTGTGCCAAAATTGAAAGAAAGGTATTTTCTACCTCCGTTTACTGGTCCATAGAGTCCTGCTGTCGGGATCTCGGCAGACTGCGTCTTCATTCGGGGTTCCAAACGCATAGTTCCGAATCTCAAATTGGCAAAAACTGACCTCACTGAATCTTGTGTCATGGGGTATGACCTTAAATATGTAAGCGCTCGGATCAACTATTCGTGATTACAAACGTATCTCTAAAATGAATGTTATTGATATTCAATTTGTGGAAAATTCAAAGCAAATTGTGAATATATATATATATATTATTTTACGATTTACTGTAAAAATGTAATCTTTCTGTCTTTAACCAATACTAATTTATATTCAATAACACTTTTATTATGGAGAACACATTCATATTATGAAGTTGTAATTATTCAGAACATAGGTGTGTGATGTTTTTAATACAAATTAAATATATTAATTTGAAAGATATACATATAAAATCAATATTGTTGTTGCTACCGGGATTAATTCTGGCGTCTCCTATCGGATTATTCAAAGGTATTTGAGATTCCGTAAAAAATAAAGATGATGGTTTTTAAATAATGGAACGATAGATGTATTAATTTGAAAAATGTAACATATGGGTTCGAAAATTTGTCGTCAATGTACTATGGTGCTATAGCGTAATCGGTTAATGTATGTTCCTCGGATAGGAAGACATCCAGCTTCGTATACGGATAGCAACAACAATGTTTTTCAAAAATATTATTTGAATTAAAAAACACTTTTATTATACTCTAATACGCCTTTTATACGGGCTGCGCATTATTCTATATTTTAGTCTGCAGCAACTGTTTTTATTTAGGGACATGTCTTGCCAGGAGATCTCATTTTTTTGATCAATCAGTAGGAAGCTGTATCCGTTGAAGTCATGTTTCCAAACGTAATTAATTAGGGTGTCTCTTTTTTAAAACTGTGCTAGAGAGCTGGAAGGCATAATTATATTTATTTACACAAGGGGTGGGATAACGGGATGTAGAAAGGGTAATAGGAATTTGGTATAGAAACAGGACAATAAAGACTCGAGGACCAACCAGGAAGAACACGACTCACCTGGATTTTCTCTCCTGTACTCACAGATTCTGAACTATAGGAACCTTGTTCGATGAACAGCATGAAGCACTGTGATCCATAATAGCGATTTTGACACGCATATGCGAGAATCCGAATACACTAGCAACAAATAACTTTACAAAAACTTCAAGTTAGTGACGAGCGCTTAGCAGGACGTCCACTATTCTTGACAGTTCAAAAGTCATACACAAAACACAGTAAAAGTCGTGCTCTGTATTAAGGGTAAAAAAGAGGGGGGACAGATAGGTATAGTAAACATAATTGAATATCCACACGCGCACGGCCATCGACAATCTGTGGATCTGTCATAAATATCGAACACTTCTTAATGACACTTTTAGACGCGTGTCATTTACCGGGCGTGTACATGACGGGCATTGGTTAAATCTAGATAGTCTTATACGTATCTTCACCGAATGGCATAGGAAAACTTAATATTTGAAGATCGCTTATACCAAGGGATGCGTAATATAATAGTGAGGTTTGAACGGCGCGTCCTCTTGCTATTCTGGCTCAATCATTTTACTGTTTTATTGTTTAAACAGAATACAACCTTGGTCACGTGCCGCACGTAGTATTTTAAATAACAATAATTCTATATTTTTGTTTTGTTTCGTAACAAACACGGTTGTAAATAATAACTAAAAACGAATTTAACCCTTTCTACCCTGACAGTACTAGAAAGTACTATCAACTTTATCTACCGCTGTGTCAATTCTCTTACGATACTACAAAGTCTACTGAATATATTTATACTACTAACATTAGTCATTTTTTTGTTATGTCAACACTGCGGAGGTGTAATGTTAGTTGCGCATTGTTACAAAATTAGATCTGAAGCGCTTGTATTCCTTGTTATTTTGACCAAATTTTTTTCTTATATTATCAATTATTCTTTTAATATTTTAGAATATTTCCTCCGTGTATTTTGTACTATTCTACATGTATTTATTTTATGTGTACATCATGTAAGATCTGACTGTACTTAAAAGTACCAAAAATTATAATTAATAATAATTTAATGAATACTTTAAAAAATATATAATTTCTAGGTATTTAAATTTAATAATTTGGGAGTAGAAAAGGTTGAAGTATGCAAGAAGACTATGGGAGAGTTACTCGTATAAGAACGATTATTAAAATTATTTTAAGACACCATTTCATGATTTCTTAAGATTATGTCACTGAATTTTTACTCAATTTGAGCTTTCGTATAGTGCTATAAATCTGATGGTTTGCTAATATTTAAGCATAGTTTAAATAATAAGAGTAGCTATAGTAATCATGTAGTCCACTGGTGATGAACCTTATTACATGCGCGTGCCAAAAATCCTCAAATAATATATATCGATTCTTTAACTTGCCGAGCAGTTTTTAAAAATGTATTTATTTAAATATCTATACTTACCAATTATGCTTTAATTATTTTTTTACTTATTAACTTAACGCGAAAGCCGTATTATTATTTAACAGTATGGTTCAATAAAAATAAGTTCATTCGCCCTTCCAAGCAATTTTTAATAAGGGAAAAATAAAAAATAAAAATAAATTCTTAGTTTAAAAAATACACTTTAAGTTATTAGTGTTAATGAAATTTTTGTTGCTGTACATTCGATTCCAAATACTTGAAATCCGGTTCATATATCGTCACTTTTAGTAAAATGCATCCCTAATTAGATTCATGGATTAATCTACTTCTTGTACTACAGTTTATATAATTCATTTCGAAAAATAATGACTCACAAGTATATGCGGAAAACAAAAGTGATAATATTGCCGTCGCTAGTTTTTTTAAACAGTTAAATATTACTGAAATGGTATTCCAACTTCTTATTATTTCTACTTCTGTATTCTTTTTAATTATATTCGATATTATATCATTTTCAATTATTTCTGATTCATTTCTCAAATCGATAATTTTTTTTTTCTAGATCGAACTTGATTTGAGTTCAATTAATTGCATTTCTACATGAGTTAAATATTTTTTAAAAAATCTGTTAATTGTTACGTGCCAGTTAAATTGATCTACGTGCCATATCTGGCACGCGTGCCCTAGGTTATCCACCCCCTGATATAGTCAATTGAAAATAATATAAATAGTACATAAAAGATATGCGAGTATATTGAGATGTACTGGCCAATGTTAAAAAAATGTTATCTCGTGCAATTCACCCCCCAGCCAGTTGGCCCCTCGCGGGCTCAGCTTTTTTGTTTGTTCATAAAAATAATAATTATTTTTATTTCCGTAAAGCAGCGCAAATTTCCCAGTTTCACCATAAAGTAGGAAGGAGAGCGAACGAAACACGGGATTGGCGTAGCCCAAATTTAAAATAAAATGTTCCATGAAAAAAGATACAGAATTCACTCACAAAGAATGTCTCATATTTAAATTTAATTTGTTTGACATCACAAACTTATTGTTTCTGTGAAATTGGGGGAGGATAAAAAAAAATCTAAAATAAACAACCGCGGTTTTAAAATAAACAACAACAGAAAAAAGGACAAGTCGGACAACAGTACTAGTAATACTGTAGATAGTCATTTTTCAGTATTAATATAATTTTAAATGAAAGCTCATTTTTGTTACATATTTGTAATTTCCGTGATATTTTAATACAAATTATAAAATTATTAAACATATATTGAATGCCTTCGACAGCTGTTGTCCCTGGGTTTTCTATTGATATTATGACCATGTATGCAGATTATATGTATGTATTGTTTCTCTGGCGTCGTGTGTTAGTCCGATCTTATTGTTCTTCTTATCTCTGGTTTGTATTACAACAGACCGAAATGAACACTTCCATCGCTTCAATTATTGAGAGCTCCTTACTGGACGATGTACTGACCACAATTCAGCTTCGACTCCTTTGACAACGATCATTCAATCTCCGAAAGCGGCAACATTCATACAACATAAATTACCAATAACAATCAACAAGGTCGCAGGAGTGCCAGTCGAAGTAACAAAAGGTGTGTAAACAGATAATATGTGTCTATCGAAAAAATATTCGGTTGCTGCTGGAATAAGTAAGATAGAATAGTTATTTATATCTTTCTAATTTATATATTTATTTCATTTGTATTAGTAATATAATCTAATAATGGTACTAAAGTGTACATACCCGTTGGATGACGCTTATAAATTATTAAAAAAGTATAGATGTAGGACGAACTTAGTTCGAATACATTTTTAATAATAGTTTTTATTGGAAGCAGATTAGCGGAAGTGATATGGCATAGATTGGGAGAACATCGAGTCATGCTCAGGTATTCATCCAATAGTAAACTAGTAATGACTGATAATAATAATCTGGAACTGGCGTCTTTTTCTAAGTTAGACCACGATTTTTGTAGATAGTTTCCTTTCGGAAACCTAGTTCGACGTTTTGGCACGTTAACACGAAGCTGATCGGAAGCCGGTACGGCAATTGAATTAATCCGAAGAGTAATTATGGCTAAACATTTCAATCATTCGTATACTGCTTATCATATTACTCACTGTTAATTTGCAAGATGAACTTTCTTTACAGAAAGTAATTTCTTTCGTTCATTATGAGGAATATTTATAATGGTGTTACGTTTCCGCTGTCAATTTCGGCAGCGTAATCTTTAATGGTACTGCAGACCTGAAGGGAGGACGCTGAGCGAGTCTCCAACGTCGATCAAGCATTGGAGATGACGTTCTAATCGATGGTTGAGAGGGCTACGGATACATTAGGCGAGAAAACTATGCCACTTGTGAATCCTTGCAGACTGACATGGAGTTCTCGCAGGAGCGCCTCTATACCATCACAATATAACTGATTATTATTGCAAAAGACTATGGGTCCGGGTTTAGAACTAGAAGTAAATAAATTTCTGTAATTACATCTTGATATCCAGATATCATGCTGGGCCAAGTAAATAATATTCATTTTAATTATAAATTAGATCCCATTTTAAAACTGAAAACACCTTTTTATTTATCTCCCCAAGGTATCAATAATAAATTTTACCAACTAAGGAAGAAGGCAGATTGTGCAGATTATGGTTGGTATGCGTTTCTGAGGCGAGAAATCCACCGTTCTTATGTTCTCTCCTGACTAGCCAGTGGGGAAGATAGACCGACGGTCTCTACTCACAATATATATATATATATATAATACCTAGCCTAGCTTTTTGAGGCAAATCCTTGATAGTGGCACGTGTCATCTACAAAAAACGCAATCTAACCTATAAGACATACCAGTTACATAGATACACTGAAGATATCGGTCCACCTACTAAGTGATGCTGGACGTTTCTCACCGCAAAACAGAGTAGGGCATGAAATTTACGCGAGTTCGACTCGAGATTTAGATCACTTACTCACCTCTTACTTCATCTGCTCATCCAGAATTAAAGCGGACTTTGACTTAAAATATAATAATTATTTATTTAATATAACTTGTCAACTATCCAATCTTGATGAAATTTATGTTAAATTAAACTCAACAATAAAATCATATAAATCAAAATAACCATAAAATTGCATACTACAACTAAACATGTAAAATCGCGAGTTTGTCGGAAAAAGTCCCTGAGCGTTAATCAAACTTACCGTGATCTTTTAGCCTCATCTAAGGCTTCAATCAGGTTCTGGAAGCCGAGATGAGAACTCAGTATCCATCCATCACGGTAGCTGGTAAATAGCCATCCATCATAGCGGGTCTAATCCATACAGCAAAGTCATCAATTCTATCGCTGCATTTACATCCAGTGGGTTTCGTCAAAATGGTATTGGCCTGGTAATATTAAATCCTAATGGCAGCCAGAAGGCATCCAAATATAGCGGACCAAATATAGCAATGTTCCCGTAGGCGATTCATCTACCGGGATTTGGTATTTCTCAGACCCAACGTGCCCAACAAATTATTTCGCTCGTGACGACAACATCCGAGTATCAGACATTTTGTAATGATTTTTATAACCCAAAGCCGCAGCGGAGTGAGAGCAATAATACCCAACCACTCCACTGGGCCACCAGTAGACGTCTGTCCTCTCGGAGCGAGCGCTCCCCGCAGCCGCATGCCGCCTTAAAAGCATAGATTCAAATTTTACTATAATGATGATAATTCATTATTATAACCAGATTTTTACGGACCTATATGTTACACTTTTCAAATTAATACATCTATCGTTGAATTATTTGAAAGCCATCTACTTTGTTTTTACGGAATCTCAAATACCTTCGAAATTAAATTCGAACCCTGGTAGCAACAACAATATTTTTCGATAAGAGAGATTTTATATGGAAAAATTTCAAGATTAAATCGTAATTGCTCGTAAACCATCACGATGAGGTAAGTTGGAGGGGTGTTGTTCGACGCGCGTGATTTGCGGATTTGCCAGTCGCAATGAGTCACCGGTCGGGAGCGCACCGCGCGTTCGTGGTAGAACAATATTTGAAGTGCGGCGATTCATTGGTTCGTGCGCGTCGCGTTTTTTGTACTCACTTTAATATTTCACGAGTAAGTAAGCACGCAACGTATCTAGTGTTGGGTTCAAAAGTTCAGACAAGAAAAGAAAATGGTTAAAAAAATTAATCCGGGACCATCAACGTCAGCGGTAATGCCAGAACATGTGTCTCAAGTTCGACGTGAAATTATGTGCAATCCGCGTAAATCGATAAGGAAGATTACAGCCTGTACTGGAATAAAAAATTAACAGTGCACGTTATTTTGAAAAAGAAACTACAGTTTTACCCATATAAACTGCACATCGCACATAAGACAACGAATGAATATCTACACACCAATTCCGAGAGCAACAACGACATTCTATCAACGTTTCTACATGTTTTTAGCTCCAAAACTGTACCATACATTTAATACTAACTGAAAATCGTTCACTTTCAATTAGATTACGTAAATATGAACTCAATATATGATTCAGTTGGATAAAGATAAGTCAGAAGCATCGCTGTCGAAAATTCTAACTTAATCATACTAATAATTCACTCTCAAGAGAATAACTTAGTGTTGGCAGTAAAAAGAAACAAATGTGAAGTTTTTTATCGACCACTTTTAAAAATTTCCGCTAGATATATTTTCAAACGCACCTAAATACTTGACTATCATTAAAGAAAACGAAAAATATACAAAATATTACGTGTCTGAATATTTTGTTCATCCACGACATCATCAAGCACCCCCAGGCGCTTTTTGAACATTACCTACGTCATATCTCTGTGTTATTCCATTATTCTAAAAACTTGAAATCATAAACTTCGTGACAACCAACCTTTGAGAACTTACTTTACGTACGATACAACTCACAATATCAAAATATATTCTTCTTTTTAATTAAAAAGAGTTTTTTTTAAATCTTTTACGTTATATTTTAGATGCCTCCATCAATCGAGCCCAAAAAACCTTATAAAATAAAAACTGTTTTAAGAAGAGTTAATATCAGAAAATATTAAATAAATGGTATTTATCTGGATAGGAATATATAGCTTTTCATCTTCTTTGTATTCACGTGGGATTATGATGTTATGATATGTATGAATGGTACGCGAGTACTCGTATAATAGCTACTCTACTAGAAGTAAGAACGCTAGCAGACATAAGCCACTGTGAAGAAGCAAAAGCCTAAAACTCTTTCATTCATTCATTCTCACCACCAAGCTCTTTGGAGGTATAAATAATATTTGAATAAAACATTTTTCTTTTAAATATTAAATGATAAATTATTTTGGTTTTTTGACGAGACGTTGTGGTATTAGTTTAAAAGTACAGTGATGATACTCGACTGACTCAAATTGTACTAGCCAATTAAATGTGTAAGGAAGAATGGCATGTCGGGCATGTTAAATAAAGAGAACAATACCTTGGGTTTTGTTGTCTGGTTTATTTGCGATCCGCAGTCGGAACCCACTATAAAATATAGGTAGCTGTTAAATTTACTACAAAAGAAGTTACACTTTAAGAGATAACTTGTTGAGAGCACCAGCCACGGAAGCAGAATGAATTTCTGGGCTTGGTGCTCCCGTCTCGCCTACTATCGCCACGTCCCTCTGGTGGTGTCTACTGCAAGCTCGCTGTGAACCGGTGTGCTGCGTGTCGCGTACTTCCGCGAACCACCGTTAGGTGGCACTACGAGTCTGCAACACTTTTGATAAAATTATACAGTAACTTTATCACAACCACATGAGTTTTATACCAACTAGTTTTAAAAAATAATTTCTTCATTAGGGTAATTAAAACAATCAAAGAGAATATAAGATATTGAAATAATTATAGTTTCTGAGAATTTTCGAACCATTTATTAAAAAATTGTCATTATGATGAAAAAAAAAAGTGATAATCTATTTTACATATTAATAATGTTGATTTTAAATTAAATAGCTCTGAATTGTCAGAAATAAGTAAAATATGAAAAGTAACAAAAATATCATAAATAACTAAAACCTAAACCTAAAAAACCTGAGTATTTTGGACAAGACGGGTCTGGGTCCATAAAACTTGGACTCGTCGGGTCCGAGTCTGGGACCAGGCCAAATTCTTTTTCTATGTATTTTTCCTATAATATCCCATTAATGAAACAAGTGCATATTCAGTAAATTATTTATTTTTATACGTATATATATATATATATATACAAAAATGTTATCGTTAATAACATTTTTAGAAATATACAATAGCCGTAACATTAAAAATTGTTAGGTATATATAAACTTACAAAAGTAGATTCAATTAAGTTGTACACAATTTTATTAAATTTTAAATAATAACTGTTAATTTTTGTAGCAGGAGAAAAAACAAATTATTTATTTACAAAAATTTTCTAGCATTTTTGCAATAATAATATTACATTCCTAATAGTTAGTGCTAGGCGAAGAAAGAACTGAAGTAAGAATAATTTCAGAAGTATCTATAATAACCGTTTTTTTTATACGTATGAATAAAAAACCAGAGCATGCAATTATGTATCTGATAATCTCGAATGGATTTTAGTACAAAAGTTATTCCCGACAGAAAGGATTCTTTCTGTATTGCTTGACGTGTTGTTATTCAATATGTCACTAGGATTCAATAATTTACAAATTTCGTTGGTTCGTATTAGAAAATTATTGTATGAAAAAAAAGACACGAACCCACCGAGTCTAAGACCAGGTATCGGGTTAGACTATTTTTAGCTGAAACCGGCGGGTCCGAGTCCAGGTATCGACACAGCGCAGGACAGAGAGCAGTGAAAGAGTGATGTCCATGTGTTAGTCATATGATCATATATAACCAACTAC
Source organism: Eubasilissa splendida (assembly GCA_031772225.1). NCBI lineage: Eukaryota > Metazoa > Arthropoda > Insecta > Trichoptera > Phryganeidae > Eubasilissa > Eubasilissa splendida. The sequence continues at coordinate 17,816,054 of CM062852.1, read as the reverse complement.
ATTTATCTTAAAAAAAATTATAATAATTTTGAATCATTGCGTTATTTTCCACATCCTTAATAATCATACATTTTTTAAATTTTATTGACTGTATAAAATAAAAAAAAAGAATAATTACGTATCCAAGACAAAAAAACAAGAATGTATATTCTTTGATATTTCAGAATTTAAAAAATCTTTATGCTACAGTTATCTCAGAAAATATTTGATGAAAATGCATCTAAATAATCACGTCATACTCGTTATCATGGTGACTATATATTTTAATATGTACCCATATAAACATCACTCTTTATGACGTTTTTAAGAAATTTGCATATTTGATAAATCACTACTTACACTCGTTTACCTACAATCATATGTTCAAAAATTAAAAAATAACCTTTCACGTTCCAGTATATAGGTAAGAGCACTTTTTTAAAATCAGAACGTGTACAATAATTACTAAATATTATTTAAAAAAAAAATTAATTAAAAATATAATACATATAAAATACAAAGCACTTTCTAACAATTTAAATATTAAAAATTGCATTCCTCCCCAGTGAACTATACACAAAACAAATGTCCTCGATATGTTTACACATAACGATGAAAGTACTAAATGTAGAGTAGCCAAAAAAATTTCAGATTTCAAGAGGTCGTTTTCAAACAAAAGCAAAGACGGGCACAGAACCAATCCCTGCGGGATGCCTCCGAGAATGTTATGTCGGAAGAAGGGGCAGTAATTTACTACGGTCTAAGCGATGTTCTCTTCCCAAGGTTTGTAGGTATCCAAGTTTACAAAAGGAAGGAAGGAGACAATGCAATATTAATCTGTTAACTAGAACACTATACCACTCTTTGTGAAGCTCCTCTACGGACTTCCTAGTGATTGATGTAAGAACGATTTCCATGTAAACCGATTGTTCAATGCATATGAGCAGTATGTTGTTTAAGTATTTTAATATAATAGACAACATAAAAGTGAATACATTTTTAATGCAAATTAAGTTTGAGAAAATCACCTCCTTATGTTGTATTTCTAACGATCTTGAAAAACATGTTTAAAAAAAACACAATTGATTTATTGCAGTGTTGAATTAAAACAACGATTTTATTTAATATATCCACCACAAGAGTTGTTTCGGTCATAACAAAATCGTGTTATGACTTTTATAGTATTACAGTCATATAAAAATTGTGGACTTTTCTCCATCTATTTTGAGTACAATTTATTCATAATTGATTGAAAAAAAAACATAAAATTAAAATACAATACTGTATCTTCAAAAAAAATATGTTCCTACAGGATTTTTCAACGACAGTAGGTAGATTTTGTTATTAAAATGAAACAATTGTCAATTTTATGTTAATTGTATTTTATTTAGGCATACATCATTTTAATGGACCTCTAGCCACATGACCACATTTTGCATGACATTTTCACAAATTGTAACTTGCATAACGGCAATATTTTCTCGAATATTGGTTTTGAGTTGTTCAATAGTCTGTGGCTTGTCAGTACAAACCCACTTTTAAAAAAACATTTAAAAATTCAATGCAGTTGAAACCAGCGACTTTTAAAGCCGGTGGATTTATTTTTTATTCTTTTAAATAGAGATGCGTACACGGAATACGTGTCACATCAATATTCTTACTATTTTCAAACTAAGCTAAACGCTTATGCTATGAAAATAGGACTGACTTGCTAGTCCCTTGGAACGAGGTGCAAACCCCCGACCACTAGATCACTAGGTCAGCATCTTAACCACTAGACTAACAACCTACTCACGGTATTTAAAAATAAATTTACTCACCATATTAAAAAAATATAATTTATTGCGTACTATGTGCGACGTGGTGCTATTTTTATTAAATCAAATGTTGCGTAGACCCAATGTAGCCAATTATGGGCCGAAAAAGTTGTTGATCATGTTCCGATAATATTTGCCAGTGACCGTAATTACCTTGAGCGTTCTATGATAAAAAAATTATCTTCCAAAATTTAGGATCAATTTTAATGAGTTTTAATTTACAATTACTAGTGCTATTGTGACACTGTTCTGCATGTTAAGGAGCTTCTGTCAACTGGATATTTTATATGTTTGTAGGTGCAGATTGTTTTTTTAAATTCTGCATACGGTTGATTAAAATTGGTCCAGCTCTCGTGGATAGTGTGTGATGATGTGAACGCTCTCACACTTAATAACGATGTTTTCCAATGAACTAGCATGCAGAGTTGCTGAAGGTGTTGGAAACTTTACCAGCGAACTAGTTTCTTCACGTAAACGATAAATTGTGCTTGCTGCAGGCACATAATTATGGCCCAAAATTTCACATACTTTGCGCCGAGTCATTGTAATTACATATTAATTTAGATAATAAGTTTTCATTATTGAAAAGAGTTCATTTATTTGTTAAAAATGTACATAAGTCTAATAATAAAAAAAATATTTATATACTCATATTTAAATTAACAATTAAATTTGAATCTATCACATATTATTAAAAAATAGTATTTATTAAGAAATAATTAAATACACACAAAACGCCTTTTTTATAATATTTTTTATGTGCAAAAATAGAGTTATACACCCCCAAATAAGAATGATCTTGAATTATGGTGGATGGCTTTACATGATTAATTTGCCTTGTCTCTAGTTGACATTTACATCCTGCTATATCTTTTGTATTTGGACAAAAAATATTCAGAAATGTCGGGCATTTAAAATTTATCCGCTCTCATTGAGATACTCTGTATTTGAAATATCAGAATTTATAAATAAATTAATAATTTAACGCACATAACATAACGTAATAATTTTATCAAACATTATTTTAATTCAAAATCATTATGTAAGTATAATCATCATGTACGTAAGAAAACGTCATTCACGCACAATTATTGGATTGCAATCGCTACCTCATAATTCTTAGCCCGGAAAATTGTTCGCGTACGAAATAATGTTCAAATCATAATAAAAATGAGAAGCTACATACAGCTTTGTATAAATGTAAAACAATCGATTATCAATAAAAATAGTAACATTTATAATAAATATTTGGCGAACAATTTTTAATGTGAAGAATTGTGGGTGAACAATTTTCAATTAAGACCTTCACATATTCGTACACTGTTAACATCAGTCGAGTTCACGTCATTTTTGTGTTTACATTTCTTTTCATCTTCTCACCACCCGACTCTTCTTAAAACCTGCTCAACCGTTTTTTCCATCAACCCTCCTTTCCTTTTTCTCATATAAAATACACCCCATGGATTGCATATATTGTGAAAAAATGGTGAGCGGGTGAGTCCCTTGTATGGGTGAATATAAAAATAATAAGTAACGAGAAATGAAGACAACTTATTACAAATAGTTCAAACAGCTTATGTTCATACACAATATAAGTTATTGTGCATGAACATAATTGAATGAGTTATGTATATTTATTCATAATTATTTTTATCGTTTTAACACTTACTGCCCGGTAGGTCCAAACAAAACACGTCCGGCGGGGGTGGGTCATTTTAGACCCACCACAATTTTTCCGTTTTTAAAACGTTTTGTGGGAGATTTTTTATAGATATTTAATTTCAAATATGATTTAATGAAATGGCATGAATTTTGCTAAAAATAAAGATAAAAATTAAAAAATATTACCAATAATGTACATATTCTCACGCATCAACAGATACCCTACATAGCCAAAATACAAACATCCACTGAGCATGTAATTTATTCGTCGAAACCCGAATAGGTAGTGTCATAAAACTTATAGGTAGGCGCAATACCCCTCAAATAGTTATATTACTGGTATTGTCTAGGTGCCGCCAGACGAAAATAAGTCAAAACAAATACATGGACGCATACCTGGTATCTTTGTACCTTTGTCTGCCCGCTCAAAATGTTGACAATATATATTTTGGTGTAAGCGCTGAGTTTCAATCCCGTAAAAGCGACTGATTTTTAGCGTTTTTTCACATTTTTATCAATAACTCATTTTAATCTCGTCCGATAACATTTATTTGTATCTCAAATTATTTGAAAATACTTAATTAAAGATTAGCTAGAAGGAAAACAGCATTAAATGAATATTTGTAGCGTAATTCATATTTTTACAAACACCCGGGGAAACTGACCCACCACCGCAGAGTATGAATTAAATATATCTAAGTGTGTACTTAAATAATTTACTGTAATTATTTTTCGTCTACACAAGGAAATTGTTTGTATAATAACTATGTAACTGCGCGGCGTGTGAAATGAAACATTACTGTGGTGCAATACCAGGAACATCGGTGAAATACGGTCAAATCCAATATTATCATTATACAATGTATCGGTTTATTCAAAATTGTACAAGTGTTTGAATAGATAAACATGAATATTTTTTGATTCTTGAGTATTTTCGGGTCTCCCAAAATTTATCAACCCATTTGTATTAGTACCCATAACAAAAAAAATATTTTTTTTTCTCAGATAAAGATTTGTTTTAGAAATAATACGTAATGTTCCCGAAACACATAATATCGAAATACGAAGATTAAATTAAATTGGTCAGTTCGTTCACCAATTTTAATGGCCCCATATGTTTTATTTAAGGTGATCTAAGTGAAAAATGTACATCAACAAGTCAATTACTCTGCAAGACAATAAGCTAAGCATTTGAGATGACGTAGCTGTTCAACAATAAGATATGTAATACGCAATATAAAGGACTTTAATCTGGTAGCACTCTAATAGCGGGCACTTGTTAGATGTTATTTTTAAAATATAATAATAAACAACTCATCAAATTGAACTCCCATTTACCATTTCGAAAACATATGTGTTTTTTTCACGGGTTCAAAAGTTATAATAAAAATAAATGGGGTGATATATTGCGGGACACATTGTACATGACAGTGTGTGTCAACAAAGAGCTACATACAACATGTAGCGGCGATAAAGAACATTCAAACATTGTCTGTGCATTTTGAATGGAAATAATTTAAACCAACCGGTATGGAATGATCGTTCAACTCCATAACCATTCCGATTTACTAAGCATGTGCCAAAAAATCGCTTAATTCTCTAAATTATATATATGTACACTATATAATATATATATTCTGGATATACTAGTTTTATATTTTGATATACAGTGAAAAAAAGTGTAAGCCTGGAAGCATTCAAATTGAGGCATAATCTAAAATTGTTCTAATCTTCTATAAGCGTTCTTCCTATACACGGGCTGTTACTGTTCCTTTTAATTAAATAAAATTATAACAATGATGATCTAAATAGGGTGGATTCACACGGAAAAAATATAAAAGGTATAGCCAATATGAATTTAACAATTCTCAATATCACCAATAAGTATGGATTTAGGACATTAGAATTTGTTGTTCCTAAAGTAAATAATAAACTATCTGGGTCTTTACAAAATAGTACGCTTTCTCTCAATTTGAAAGAAACAATAAAAAGTGGCTTATCGAAAATAATTTGTCGTACTTGTAACTATGAAATGAATTGTTTAAACTGTGACACTGATTATTTTTTGTATTTTGATTATATTAAATGTAATAAAATTGATATAAATATGCCTGCATACAAACGTCTAGCAAAATGTTTTGTGGGTGTAGTTTTAATAACAAAAATTATAAAAGAGAATCTTTGTTCTAGAAACATAAATGCATTAAATATGTTGAAAGGCATTTTTTCATATTTTTTAATCAAATAAAACATTCGGAAGTATTGAGAGTGGATTGAGAAAGACTTAAATATAATTTTTAAAATAATCAATTTGTTTCAATTATACTTAATAATCTTAAAATCGTGTCATTTATTTTTTTATTAGTGTTTATAGGCGTATACGTACAATGATGTATCAAACTACAGAAATATGTAATTTGACAAGGGTCAAATTATTACATATATCTCATTACATATATTCCGAATATATTCTTTGTTGTCTACGTGAATTAATTTAGTTTAACTGCTAGAGACAGTTGGTAAGTAAATACTCCAGGCGATCATCTAAACACCAGCAACCATGAGCTGCTTACGGATTTCGGGGTATTTCATAGTTAAATACAGTGGCGTACCTACCGCCTGGAACCCTGGGAGGACGCCCGGAATCGGTAAATGATTTGAACAATACCATAATTACATTAAATATTTAAAAATATTAGTAATAAATGAATGAGTGTATAAATCTAAATTTTAATTATAAAATACCGTCGAGTAATTTTAATAAAATGGTTATAAATATCCAATCGAATAAACCCATTTAATGACGTTCAGTAGTAGTGACAGCTATTTGTACTTTACATTAATTCACTGCTGGATAAAGACTCTCCAACTGTCCCTAATTTTTTTATGCCTTTAAATGTGAAAATATAAATAAGCATTTGAAAACTAATTGCTTTAAATTATTTTCAATTTAAAAATAGGTGAAATGAGGTGTGTTCATTGGTAGGTAAGGGGCACGGTATACATGTTTGTCCGAAGGCTAACTAATTTATTGCTACGTCACTGGTTAAATACTTACTCGAGAAGTTATCCCTTACGAACGTGAATATATTTTTAAAACTACCAGAAACCGTGAAACGACGTGTTTTAAAAGATTGCTTTACATTTTTATTTTAATGATTGTGACTCTGTGAAAGGAAAACAAGTACAGCTCTCATTTTGAATTAATGTACACTTTTAAAATTATTAAACAGAAAATAAAATCAAACTACTCCCGTTAAATTACTATAAAATAAACTATTAAATACTAATTTATGTATTAATTATAAAGATATGCATATAAAAATAATTTTATCGATAAATATTGTTGTTGCGCTACCGGGATTCGAACCTGGATTTTCCTTTTTTTTGACGACAAATTTTCGAACCTACATACATTTATCGTTCCATTATTTGAAAACTATCTACATTGTTAACTATGGCGTCTGCTGTCGGTTTACTGAAAGGTATTTGAGATTCCGTAAAAAAAAAGTAGATGACTTTCAGATAATGGAACGATAGATGTATTAATTTGAAAAAGTGTAACATATAGGTTCGAATATTTGTCGTCAAAAATACTGTCGCTGTAGCATAGATGGTAATGCACTTTTCTCCGATTGGAAAAGAGATCCAGGCTCGAATTCCGGTAACGTAATAATATTTTTCGATATAATTGATTATATATATATATATATATATGATATTTTAAATGGTAATTAAATGTATTTATTATTATAAAGATATATATATATTTTTATAATTAATACATTTAATTACCATTTAAAATATCACAGACCTATGTTCTGAATAATTACAACTTCACAATAAGAATGTGTTCTCCTAAAAATACATGTCACTTGTATTGTTATTTATTATTTTACCATTTAGTAAAACAAATTCAATGAAAAAAAAACATTTGAAAAAACAATACATTTAAAACATTGAAAAGGTACGATTTAAAAGCAATGGCCTCAAATCGTACCACACTGATCATAAATTGTACTTAAGAAAAATGTAATATAATTGTCAATTGTTACATAAAAAAATACTACTGCTGACATGTGAATATATTCAATATTAATTGTAGCAAATATCACATAAATACAGGTGACCCAAAAGTCGCTAGACTATTTAAAATTCGAATAACATTCTAAAATTATTTAATTTTATTATTTTTATTTCAGGTTATTAAATCGTAATCCTTGGAAATTAAATATGAAGAAACTCACGACTGAGCAACGTATTCAAATAATCTAATTTAATCTAGAAATTATACGATCATGCGATCAACGATCAAAAAACGTGAAAAAACTTACTTTTAAAATATTTTTCAACAAAGTTATCACGCAGCATTCACTGGTAGGTATATTTAGCATCCTAGCCAATTATTGTTTTTGGATTTTACCACCATAGGAGTTCCATCTATCTTAACTAATGGTACAATTTAGGAACATGTAAGATTTAGGAAAGTTTACCTAACTTATCCGACGTTTTCATTTACTGAAATATTTTAACATTTTCATATAAATTGGTTGCAGTAGACATTTAGCTAATAACACAATAAACTTCTAATATTATATTTTGGTTAGTTAGTTGTAATAGTTCTTCTAATGAGCCTGTACCAATTTGTTAAATATGTACATTAAATGTAAATATTTTCAATGGCGTTCTGTAATTTGACCGTTTTACTTACACAGCGAGATACCCCGCAGTGCAAACCTTAGTTTCAACACTTGATCTTACAATGTGTTGAACTGTAGGGTAAACACATTTGAGGGGTTGGGGCTGGTCCGCCCCTAAGTTTAAACAGAGGAACTGTCAAATGCATACGCTATGTGTATTTTTCAACACCATTTACAAATATTACACAGCTTGTGTTACAAAACATTTCAGAAAATTAGTTTTCTGTACATAGTATAATTTTTTTTATAGGTTATTTAACATTGTTTATAATAATCACTCAGTGAGTAATTTTAAAACATAAACCGGTTTCTAAAAACATAATTTTCTTCTTCCGGATTTCAAATTAACTAACCAAAAACATGTCACATTATCTTAATATATAAATGAAAATCTATTTCAAAAATATATGAGAATAAACAATGTTAAATAATCTATAAACATAATTGTTATATATCAGTAATTGTGCCGATGATGATGTTCCCTTGTTGTGTGCGGTATTGGGTCGATGTAATAATACTCGTACGCGCAACAATAGTATTTAATCTTAAGCCTCTATATAATTCTGTACAAGTCAATTTTATATGTTATCAGTTCAACAGTTCGGAGGCGAGACGGCAGTGCGATACCTTTATCTCTTTCACGCACGTCATTCATACCAACCTTGCACGCGTCTCGCATTCGTTCCATAGATAAATCACAATAATATATCATTTAAAAAAAAAAAGATTATGACTAAAATGAACTCTACATATTTTTTTATGACAGAACGTATAATATCTCTGATGTATTTACTTCGATAATAAAGGGAGTTTTTTTAGAGGTCTGTTTCTCGAATTGGCAACACATTTTCCAGCGACGGCCAATTTGACAGTTGACAGCAAATTTGTACTTAGTTTGGTTTGCTATTTTATCATGAATAGACTTACGTCAGAACAACGCTGGCAAACTGTGCAAATTTATTTCTAAAATCGTAGTTCAGTTCGAGAAACTTACCGTGCGCTTCGTCCATTTTACAGTCGATATAATCATCCATCCGAGCAATTAATTCGAATAACTACGGATCGTTTATGCATCAAACATACTCTAATTGATATTACGCATCTACAGAGACGTCATACAATGTGCACTGAAGAAGATGTTGATTTTTTAAAAATTATGCCGGCCAGAATGTTAGTCTTACTGACTTTTTCGTTCCTCAATTGAATGGCATTAATGTGGAAGAACTATGGTTTTAATAATACGATGCAACATGCCACACAGCGCGGGCCATAATCAATTTATTGAAGGAAACATTCTATGAGCTCATAATTTCGCGTAATGGACTTGTGAATTGGCCTCCAAGATCGTGTGATTTAAAATCTTAGAATTATTTTCTGTGGGGATATATGAAATCGCTTTTCTACACCGATAAACTAGAGACAATAGATGACTTGAAAGCCAACATTCGTCGCGTAATACGGTCCCAGCTACTCCAAAAAGTGGTCAAAAATTGGACATTCAGATTGCGCTTTATTTGAGCCAGCCGTGGCGCCCATATGCGCGAAATCATATTTAAACTTTAGCTTTCTAATAAAGTCAATAGCATAGCTAACATAATTTTGATGTGTTTTATTTCATTTCAAACTTTTTTACCTCTTATAAGAACACCCTTTATTTCCAATTTATCAAATTCATTGTCATTAACAAATAGAAACTATCGTTTTTTTCTAATATTTATGATTTTTTTTTAACTCAAACTACTAAGTTCGTCGAAAATTTCACAATTTACAAACAAAATTCAAATTCCTAATTATTTTCATTGTTACTCTTCCAGCGTTATAAAATAAGGTGATAAAAGCATGTTTATAAAATTACGTATTATAACACTTTATTTAATAACTTCCATTAAATGAATGGCTTAAGAAGAAGCATGAATACAATTTGTAATATAATATACATATACTTTTAAAATTAGCAATATTATCTTTGTGGTTAAAATTCATATTTTTATTTATTATCCTTGTTTTATTAACCACTAAATTGAGTTTAAATACATCTAATATATATATATTTTTTTTTAATAGATTCTGACAAAGAAACAATATATGTTTTAGTAAGTTATGACATCCTGAAGAAGAAAATAGTATTTTTCGAAACCGGTAGATGTATTTAATTGATTAAGTAATTTGATTAAGTAGATGTTAATAAAACAAAGATAATAAATAAAAATATAATATACATATATTAAAAAAATATTTTTTCGAATGTATTTACGTATTATACATATTTACAATATGTAAATCCAATGTACCGTAAATAATTTTAACTATTACATACTTTATCCCCATTTATCCCCTATTCTTAAATGTCAAAAACATAAAGAATCTGTAAGGGCATTTATATTCATCAGCTGGTGGTGGTATTATAAATGTATAACATTTTTCATGGGGTGATTCATCTGCTATATTCCCGAAGTACCTAGAATATTACCTTCAACTACAGCTTTAAAGCACTTTACGTAAGACTTTTTATTTATTTTAAAGATAATTAAAATACTCAGACCAAATGCACAATGCAGTGCGATCAATTTTATAACAATGAGATTTCGCCTTTTTTGTACTCAAACCAGTAATAATGATTTTAACATTATAAAATTACTATAGTACAGAGTGTACTAATCTAATATTAAACTAACTAAAGTCTCTACTAAATAAATTCTAAGCACATATTAGAGATGTCTCATAGAGACGAAACTATTGTTTTTTATATGGGAAGTATGGAAGTCACGGGTATTTACAGGGCTTACGACTTATCCTCGGCTGGCTGGAGTAATCACTTTACACAATTGTAATGTTCACCAATTCTACCCACGGGCAACTGCCACACTTATTCTAAGTGATAATGTTAATAATTTTGTGTAAATAATTTAATTTAAAATATATATAATTTTTATATTGACTTTGTACTACGCACACACAATTTTTAGTTAATATCACTACTAGTTTCGGGAAGAGCAGTCCTTCCCATCTATAGGTGTAAATTGAACGAAAATAAATAAAGTTGACTATGGGCGCCATCGATAATATCAGTGAAGTTTTTGATTGTTGTGATATGTATTATCCATTAATGTTTTTTTCGAATTCAATTTTTTCTGGATTTTTATCATTTACAGATTATTCATTCCCACAGACCACCATCATTTACTAGTCTGTGATCTTTCCCTTATATAGTACCGAATGGAGTAATTTTAGAAAATTGTTTATGTGTGTAGTATAAAGTCAATATAAATTTTTTATTTTTTTAAATTAAAATTTTACACCACGAACTAACTACGAAATCAATCTCAATGATACTCATATAACCTCTATCTCTCAATCATCTCACGTCGTAACATCTTGGTACTCTGATTTGCTTCTACTACAAAACAAGACCCAGGATCGCGACAAGTAGAGACAATAATGCCTGGGCCTTGTTTTGTTGGTGCAACACCATGCTCCGGCCATTTATTGTACTTGATCCATCTTGTTAGAAATTTAAATCTTGCTTTTCGTCTGTGTACATTATATACATATATCAGCGCCACATCTCAAAAATATCGAGCATATCATATTAATGTCAAAATTCTTATATGGCTTTTGTTTACACAAGGGAGTGGTGAAACGTGATGTAGAAAGGGGGATAGAAATTTGGAATAGGGACAGAACAATAAGGGTTTAAGGACCAACCAGAAATCACAACTTACCTGAATTTTCTTTGCTGCAGTCACAACTCTCCTGAACGTCAGGTACAACTTTGCCGACTCACTCGAAGCAATTCGAACTCAATAGTAATTTCTGCACGCGCCGCGAGAAAACTGAAACACACAATAGCAACAATAACTATACAATCAGACCAGTGTAACGAGCACATAGCGGGACGATCAATTCACAAGTCATGGATCACACACAGAAAAAGTTATGCTCTCTAGTAAGGGAAAAGGGAAAGGGGGAGGAGGCAGGTTGGTATAGTAAACCTAATGGAGCATCCACACACGCACGGCGATCTGGTCCTGTAATAAATAGTGAACAGCTTTTTTATTAGGAATTTTCATTTTTTACTAGTGGCCAGTCTGTACAATTTGTACATCGTTTATTTGAAGTTTATGATAATTATTCGCCTAAGAATTTTGTTATGTATGATATAGGTAATGTATTTTTTGCAAGTACCTATTATTTACAAAAAAAAATCTTTTATCATCAGTGAATATATATTTTGTATAATTTTAGTTAAATATTACACCTATTTGTAAGAAAAATACTTTATGGAAAAGTTTTAGAAACAATATTTTGAAGTATATTTATTTTAAAAATATGAGCTAAAAACGTTTTTAACTACTGGAGATGAAGATGAAGACGAAATTTCAGTGAAAAAATATTTATATATTCGTATTTCTAACAGTAATATTTCAGGAGACATATTTTTAAGGTCTCCCGTTAAAAGTAAGCTAAACTGTTTCACTTTTTCGCGAACTTTTTTTCCTATCAAAATGGCAGACAAAGTTTTTTCAAAAGCTTTTAAAATTATTATTTCACCAAAGTTGTGAGAGATATTAATGGATTCCCATTAAACATTTGCATAGTCCAATACCATTTAGGAAATTTTCGTTAAAGAGCTTTGTTCTTAAAGGGATATTTTAATTACAGATTAAAATTCATTATTACAAAAATGATTAAAATATTTCAAGAATTCTATCATTCATTACATTTCAAATATTTTGAAGATTATCGAGTCTTTTTTTTATTATTTATTTTTTATTGATTAAATAATTTTAAATTAAATTATTGTAGGCTAATTTTTAATATGATATTTTTAACGAGAAATAATAATAAAGCCTATATTTTAACCGTCTTTCTAACTGGCTATCAAATGTCCGTTTCGCTAAAAGGTTTACAGTTTAAATCCAACTAACGACTATCCAATCAACCACTTATTCATATGGCACAAGCGATTTGGCACGATAACAATTAATGTAAAACATAATGTTATTGTATATTAAAGTATGTAAAACAATAATTTTAACCCACTTTAGGTGATTTCATTTTTTTTAAAATTATTAATTAATACACATTTTAGTTGTGATGTTACAATTTTTAAACATAGTTCTGTATTTTTAATACAAATGAAATTATTAATTTTTTTCAATAAATATATATTTTGAATTAATAATTTAATTTTTAATTTACTTAAAATTGATTTTATAATATCATTTTAAATTTTAATACAATTTTTTTAAACTAAATTATTAGTTATATCTTGGATCCAAAGTGTTTTTATTATTTTTTATTTTATTTTCATTATGAAGAAATCAGAATTATAAGAACATTAACGTGGTGTTATAATTTTCATAAATATGTAATGTATTTTTCTTGGTTTTTAGTATTCCTACATAAACGTTAAATGTGAGTAGGTACATATTAGATATTGATAAAGTCCATTACCATACAGGTTAATATGAAATTTTGGAAAGTCATCTAGAAAAAAATCAGATTCTGCAACTCGTTATTCGAGGTATAATTACCAGCACAAGACAAGTAATGTCCTATAAGATGAATAAAATTCTGGCTGAAAAATTTGTGGTCAAAGTTTGAGTTGATTATATGTTCAATCCAGAACTATTCAGAGCGACCGCAAATAAAATGATTAACTAAGTTGGAAAGATCAGAAAAAAAAATGGTTTCAATAAAAAAAATGATCAACAAATCACTTTTAATTAGCAATATAACTATAATAGATTTATCATATAGATGATAGTGAAGCGATGTGGTAAATATTTTGGTAATATCCATCGCGTAACACATTCGTAACCATACTAATAGAAGGAAGACGAGGACAACCGAGGACAACCGAGGAAAACATTTGTGGTGAGCATGTACATAGGGTGCCATCTGACAGCTAGTATTAAAAGTGCGTACCGACCGAGCACAAACGAAGTCAGTAAACGCAAAGGAGGAGATTTTGTGGACCACCGCGAGGTCTTAATGATGTAAGCATTCAGGACGATCTATTTGTAGCGGCGTTGTACCATTAGCCTCCATTAACTTACTACATTTATGTCTCGAGTATACCTGATTAATATTTTTCATATTATTATTTAGTAGGTTGCCCCATAAATAATGCGGCTTTTTTATACTTCTTTTATTTTTCAAGATTAAGATAAACAACGTTATTTTTTAATCTTAAATATACTCTCATTTACTTTCTATAATACTCTTCCATCTTTCTGGTAGACTTGTGAGGTTTCTTTTCCAAAATTCACTTGTCCGTGACGAAAAAAAATCCTCCACTACCTATTGTTCTAACCTCGTTTACAGAATTCATATTTTTTCCGTCCAAATGATTTTGTAAACTGCGGAATAAATAATAATCAGATGGGGCAATGTTCGGTCCAAAAAAGGTTCATGCCTGAAATGTGACGGCAAAGAAGAGCACACATTCACTCTGCACGATTAGACTCTGAAAGTTTATGAGGAACCAATTGACCCAATTTGCTGACACTTCCGATGGCACGCAGGTGTGGACGAATTGTTTAATAACCAAATCCAAGCTTTTATGCTAATTCCTTTACGGTTACAATAGAATTTTGTTCAACCAGGGTTTGCAGGATATCCTAATCGAGCTCTACAGATCTTCCACGATAAAGCTCCCCTTCTAGACTGTAGTTTTCGGCTCGGAATTTCTGTAACCACCGTTCACTTTGGCTAATGCTTATTGTCCGATCCCCATATACTGCATTAATATTCTTCGCACTTTCCATTGCGTTGTTGTCTATATTGAAACTATAATACAAAATATGCCGAATATGCTCATTTGTCACTTCCATTATAGTTTTGAAAAAATAACTGTAAAAATCGAACTGAACTCTTTAAAACTTGCACTAAGAATAAGTTACTGCCTGCTTTTATAACATGAAGTAATTTTACTTAACGCAGGTAGTATATTCGGTCCTCCTTCGACTTTTAATTCATGTAATTGAAATAAAACACATTATTTATGGGATGACTCAATACTTTAAAATGCAACTTCATTACAATGAACCCCAGTTTATTGTAAGTATTCTATATGTTTGCTTTTCTTGCCTCAATTTCACATCTTTACAATAACTTGAGTATTGAAAAGAGGTCGCTATACGGGAGTGACACGATAATACTAAAACCCTCATACATTCATTATCTGGGATGAAGCAGATGCAGAAGCTACCAAAAAGTAAAACCTCTGGCGCATAATACGAATGGGTAGAAAAAGGTAAAGAGAATGCCCCCTTAAAAAGATAAAGAAAGAACACAATTATCAACCGAAATCAAGAAGTTTTAATAGTTACAATTTACTGCACGAAAATTGTGTTAAGCATTTCCATATGACAACACTGGGTTATTAAGGAATACACAAAAAATATGTATATCATCTATCATGTCAACGCCATCATAAACTTACTGTAAATACTACGCTTTTATTACGAAGTAACAAAGATACAGTGCGGCTCAACAAAACTGGTCCCCTAAAAACGAGTGTGCTGTTTGGCCTGCGCACAGTACACCCGCGGGACACCGAACGGTACAATGTGTAGATGATGTATCGCTGTCAACAATACCAAATCCCGCAATGTGTTATAGAAATAACATGACAAAGTATATTATATAACTGTGGAGAAGAGAAAAACACTTATTAATTTTTATTTGACATTTTTTATAGTCATAATCTAATATTTTCGACACAATTTGCAACACGAATTTTACAGTAAAAGATTTAAAGTAATATTGTAGAACAATTGAAGTTATATAACCTTTAGTTACAGGTACAGGTATCTACTTCTAGTCATTGGTTTATTCAGCGCCTTTTCTTATATATTACATATATTATGGTGTTTAACAAGGATGTGCACTCTATATAATCAAAAAAGCTGTGATCTGTGATTAAAAGTGCTATAATCTTTACGTCTTTGCAAAATAAAAGTAAATATAATATTTATTTAATATATTATATATTGAGTATGTAAATCTACGCGAAAAAATCTCATGTTAACGTATTGACAAATAAAGCTGACCATGTATTTTTTCGCAAAATTTGTCCCAGACGTTTATGAACTACTAATTTAATGTATTAATTATTAATTTATACATATAAAATCAATTTTGTCGAAAAATATTGTTTTCGTATCCCGGTAGCGCGAAAACTTAAATATACTCTCATTTACTTTCTATATTACTCTTCCATCTTTCTGGTAGACTTGAAAGGTCCCTCTTCCAAAATGCACTTGTCCGTGACGAAAAAAATTCCTCACTACCTATTGTTCTGACCTCGTTTACAGAATTCATATTTTTTCCGTCAAAATGATTTTGTAAACTGCGAAATAAATAATAATCAGACGGGGCAATGTTCGGTCCAAAAAAGGTTCATGCCTGAAATGTTTAATGTATTAACTATATATTTATAATTAATACATTAAATTAGTATTTAAAACATCACATACCTATGTTCTGAATAATTACAACTTCACAATAAGAATGTGTTCTCCTTAATAAGTATATGAACTAAACACAAGTCTCGCACCGCGCGGTAGCCCGAATAAACGTATTCGTTTTAACAAACGTGTTGCAAAACGCTGCAAGTGTGCCACCAAAGCGGACTTAACTGAATGCATTCCAATACACTTTAAACGTGGTAATATTTTATATTATAATATATTTTAGCTCCTTTAGTTAATAATTTCCCAAAAATATCAGTAATAATACACACTCACATAGGTATACTTACACAAAAACATTATAACATTACGTTATAGTACCTACTCGCCGATAGTGCCCTTTAAAGGTGTCATCTAATATCAATCGCAACACTACTGCGCGAAAGGATCTTGGAGCAGGAGCAGAACAGGAGAGAAAGGAACACGAAAGCTATCGATATTTCGTAGAACGCAGTAAATTGCAACCATGTGATTTAATATTTAACAGGAAGGGATGTAAATCCCTTCCTGAGAATGTACCTTCACGTCGAAAGGCGCCATTATCTGGATGAAGTACCGCTTTTGCTAATTTTTTAATGTCTCGAATGAGAGTCATGGAAGATTACCCATGGACTGAGTAGGATGACGAACACGATTAGTATCCATCCGCTCGAATTATCTTCATATAGAAAAACCCTTATTTAAACATCACGCCGTGAACGAAATCAATTTACAAGTATCCCCAAAACTTTGATATTCATCAGGCAGCAAAACTTATTCAGTGAAATTCAACCTGTTGACCTGCTAAAGTGAAATTTTACACAAGGATTGCTCCTCGGTCGCTGATCATATTTTTCCACCTACCGATGGTATTGTCAAATAGGAATGAAAGTTGATTAATTGAGCTGCGGTTTAAACCTGAATAAATTCCAATTATGCTGCTGATGGAAGTTACTTTGTGTATTAAAATGTAGTTTAAGAGAGTGATTTCTCGGAAATAATTTGATAATGTTTTTTTATTTATTTATTTGTTTTAATTGCATTATTTGTGTAAATTATAATATTTTAAAATATCTCTCTAATTTGTATTTGTATTTCTTTGAGAATAATTGTTGAAAGCAGATGGGAGATAAAATAGCCAATTTTGTTCATAATACCCACAATCTCGTGTTCTACCTTGGGCGAAACCGGTGGACACGCTGACACTCCGTCGGGCACGTCACAACATGCTTCAGAGTGAATGATGAATACAACCTCTAATGATAATACCTATCGATAAGTTCATGCCTAGTGCACGCTGCTACTATTTAATACACATTTTTAAGAACAACTAAGTCAGACATCATTTAAATCATTATTTTTTGTAGACGGTCAATGCGGTGCATTGGGGCCCACATTAGATTGGGCACCAAAAAGTTTGCGCACTTTTGAAATCGTTATTTTTGCAGGTATCGATATCTTCCCCAAAGATAATAATAATCCACAGTAAAAAATGAAACTCTACAATTTGAAAAATCGTTTCTTACCTTTTTTTCAAAAATATGTAAAAACACTATCGATGTACACAGTGAGGCCCCGCTAACATGTCGGTATAGATCTTCAATTCACCAGCCCATCGCCGTAAAGTAAAGAATTTTTTTTAATTGCGAATGCAAATGCCTTGTTAAGTGTAAATTTTATGTGAGACAAGAGACTAATTTTGTTCATACTACTTAATGGATCTTATATATTGTACAATATTTATTTAGGGGGTTCTTTTTCCATTCTGCATTGTGGCCAAATTTTTGTAATTTCGCCACTGGTTGTAGGTATACATTTTTTGTTGATTTTTCTCTGCTAAACTGAAACTATTTTCAAAAACCAAACTATTGAATTTTTAATAAAATATTTGATAGTTTAAAAATTGAGATTCAAAATATTGTAAACATTGTTACGTAGCCAAACACATAAACGCATTATTTTGATAAACATGATATACCCTTAATCATGTCATTCGGCTGTACTGAAATGAGTCCGATCCATTGCATCATTATCTAACCAAGGGGAAGAAGTAATTTTCAATCAAATTCATGTTGTAATTTTCAAATAATTATTTATTCTAAATTATCAAAAAAGGGATATAAGTGATATTACGAGATACATTCATGGTAGCCACCCCCACTAGTTTCAAATCATATCATTTTTGAAGCTAAAATAAAAATCTTTCAATTATCTTAATTAATCACATGAATTGGGGACTTTTTGAGCGAGAGGGCAAGCAAGGACTTGTGCCAAGGCGCGCTCCATAAATAGATGTAGGTAATATGGGTTAGAAGTACCTCTTTTCTTCTGCCATGGTAGGTGATGCTGATCTGGCCAAGCGGGTTCCTGACGGTGAAATTTCATCCGATGCTGTTCCAGAAATGTCTGTTTACCGCGTGATTATATATTTGATCCTTTTTATTAAATATGATTTCGAAATATTGCTTCGTAACAACATCAAACAATGTAGGTACTCAAGTTTAACAATGTTACGCACATATTTAGTAAATTTATAATTTATTAGTTTTTATTTTTGTTTACATCCCTTTAACTCTTTTATTACAGTATTTATTTTATACGACAGTAAGATGTTCATCTAGAAGAATGTGAGACTAAAAGTAAGCGATGCCGACAATAATAAAATGAATTTCCTTTTCTAATTGGTTATTTGTTTTCTCCTTTATTTATTTTGTTTTATATTTACATAACGTTACATTTTATGATAATCTTTATGTGTAAAAAATACATTTTCGTTCAACAAACTATTAAATTATTTCATCAAATTTATAAATATTTAAGCTCCTGAAAATATTAATAATATTTCAAAAATAAAAAACAAAATTATAAATAAATATACTTAAAAAAATAGAAAATTAATAGAAGTTCTGTATAATACTCATTTCCACCTGAGAACTGTCTCACGTCATGTGGGAACATTGATAGTTAAAGTATGCTACAGTTTCTGATGACAATATTATATCTCCCGTAGCGAGGTTATATTTACAGGGAGAACCCATAAGAATTTAAATCATTACCCTTTATTTTATAGTTAATTTATAAATAGTTGTAATTATTGTGGACCGTAAACGTCTCACCGCCAAATATCTGATGTTATTAAATACAAATGAAAAGATATTATATTATTCAACAAAATTATTATACTCTTTACCACTTACATATAATTTAACAAAACGACAACTGTTTCTAGTATATGCATAAGAAAAATAATCGAAGCAGGATCACTTTCGAAAATTAGATTCTGAATTTTTTGCTACAATTAGGTGCTAAATGAAAATCATATCAGCCCAAAAGTAAGATAATGTATTATTTTATTAAATATAGAGTTTTAGAATATATAGAAAAATAAAGAGAAATAGGTTAATAGAAATATCCTAAAAATGTAACAATTTTAGAGAAGGATTTCGAGTCGATTTTTTGGAGAGCAACACATGCAACCAACGTTTTGTCATAAAAAATTCTACAATGTGTTCGGCTATAAATCTTTTTAATACTGCTGTATCTCGTAAACACGTTACAAAAAAAGTAATATTAAACTTCATGTTACCTTCAGAAAACCCTATACAGTACATACTTAGAAACACTGCAGACTACCAGGCTAAACGATGGAATACTTAAAAGCTCCCAAGAGTGTTGTTATCTTAAGGTAGAGTTAAAACCAGCGGGTCGCCATCTTCAGTCAGCTGTTTGCCCTCACCTTGACACTTAACATAAGAAACTAATGATGTTATTTCAGTATCGCCTTACTTCAAATTTTGGAAGTCTTATTGAGCTTGCACTTGGTATATTTGGTAACCGGCATCTGGATGTTTGATTGTAAAGTGCACATATGTGTCCATCCATTATTATGAAAGTAGGAGTCATGTTTCTTTCGTTTAGAGATATTTAAAGGTTTGCGTTTGAATTGATTGAAACATATTCTTATATTTCACAACACAATGTTTCAAAATTTGTTTAGTCTACTAGATTTATAATTTATTTCGATATATAAATGTTTCATGTGGCTTATAAGGTAAAATAAAAAATATTATTGTTATAATGACTTATTTTATTATTAAAATAAACACAAGCAGAATACTGTTGAACGTCGTAACAATTCACTGAATATAACACTTCAAATTTTTCAAAATTCTTCAAATTTGCATCATATTTGCATTATAATTTAAAACAATGTCTAGTAAAATAATTGATAAACTTATTTCATTCAATTTCTTGACTAAGAACACTTTTTTATTAATTAGCACATATCACGTTTCGACCAATTGACCGTAAAATATAAGAAACGTTCAACATTCTTTAGACTACTTGCAGTTTTTTTTAGTTCATTTATTTATTAGTTTTGTTTAAATTGAATTTGTATCCTTTAATAATATTTTCTATATAGTACATTTCCGTACATACATTTAATATGATAATTTATATAGCACAATTTTCGTAAAAACTTTTATCTCAAGAGCGCGAGAAATATTCGAATATATGAAAATATTCAATTAAAAATATACAAATTTTACAAAAGATGATTTTTAAAGTTTTTATTATTTTCAATGCTATGTTGTAAAATATTTTTATTTTTTTATTTTTTAACATAAACTGTGTTCATTTTATAGAACTCCATTGTTAATCAACACAACAAATCATAACTAGACTTATTTGGTGTGGTTAAAATAATGGTGCTTGATTTAATGCGTTCATTAAAATAATTTACTTATTTACATACATACTTACCATCACGCTGTTTCTCCGCGGAGGCAGGCAGAAAATATAGAGCGTCACACTCTTCTATCCTGACACAATTCTCGCCTCATACACATTCATACATCTTTCCATACAAGCTCGTTGATTATTGTGACTTCTAACAGGACCATCTAACCTGATAGTCTCCTGACTTCCTGATTACTAGGCGAGTGTCTTAACCACTAGACCAACAAACACGTCAATTACATACTGACAATCTGTTGCTATTCTCTGATACATTAAATTAATTAATACTTTAATTTCAACAAACGCACGTTGATATTCATCGGATTTGCAAAATATTTTTTATGTTTTCTGTTGAACTAGGAGAAACTAAAAAAAAAATATAGAAAATTTTCCATCTCCGTTCTCGAGTACGGTCGTGACTACTAAGATGACGTCTTTTTTAAATTGGTCCCGAGCAAGTATACCTAAGTACAACTTTCTAGAGTTGATACATCATAGCTTCTGCATCGAATAATATATTAAATTCATGATTCTAAACCATAAGCGAGAAATGGGTACATCATTTTTTTTACTATTTCCACACCACGTATATAGGCACGTGAAAATTTTCAATCAATTATTGCCAATGAAATCATTTAATTTTTATCTGAAGGTGAATTTCCACCCGCTTAGCCGTCACATCAATAATATAAGATAAGATAAAAGTTTATTAATAATTTGCTTACATGAAAGGTGAACTATAGTACAATAGCAATTATACAATCATATGCAATTAATACTTTTTGACAAGACTTTTTTCTGTGTTAGAGTAAATATCTCAATATATTAAGTATACAGCACGTTTACGCTAAAATTATTTTTTCTAAAACTAACCAAAAGATACACTTTTTAATTTTTTAAAAAATTATTCCTTTCAAGTTCAAGTTTTCTTATTCAGTACGTAAAATAATACTCTGTATATTTTCATGCTATTTAAATAATGTCGTTTTTTTTAAATACATATAAAATGCATGATAAATATGTAAAATCTGTAATAATTAATTATTTATGTACTTTTGAAATTAGCAAAATTAACTTTGTGGTTAAAATTCATTATTTTTATTTGTTAACGTTGTTTTATTAACCACTTATTGAGTTTAAATACATCTACCGGTTTCGAAATATACAATTTTCTTTTTCAGGATGTCAATACTAATCAAAATATATTGTTTTTTTACCAGAATCTATTTTTAAAAAACAATAATAAATAAATAATAATAATAAAAATGATAAACAACCAATTAAGTTTAATTACGAGTCTCATTTTAAAATGTATCCCTAAAAATTATTCGAGTAAATTTGTATTAAGTAACAATTAGAGTTAGGTACTTAATTTATTTTTTAAATAATTATTGTTTTTAAAAAATAGATTCAGGTAAATAAACAACATATTTTGATTAGTATTGACATCTTGAAGAAGAAAATGGTATTTTTCGAAACCAATAGATGTATTGAAACTCAATAAGTAGTTAATAAAACAAAGTTAACAAATAAAAATAATTATTTATGTGTTTAAATGTATGTGCTGGATTTAACTTGGAATATTCGACACCGTTGCTTCTAACTGATCTCTAATATGATCGGGTTAATATTCAAATATTTTCTTATATTTCTGAACTATTTCCAATTAGCGTTAAGCGTATTTTATAGTTTAGGGTAGTTAATTTAGATAATTAATAATTAATTAATATAATGTATTTGTTGCTCTCATTACCGGTATTAAGTTGTTCACTCGTTGCTATTATTATTTTAAATATATAATTATTATTGAGTGAGTATGAAAACTCTTTATAGATAAAACATATTATATATAATTTTGTTAAATATAATGTATTGATTGATGAATAAACGTACTCATATAAGTGAATATCCAATAAATACGATTAATAATCTAATAGGAAAAATATGAAATGTATTATAGGTATTTTATGATTTTAGTTGTATATAACTTAAATAAAATTAAAGTAGGTATTAAACGGCATTTCTCAGTATTTTAAAAACCGCTCTCTATAATAATGATGTGTATTTTATTCGCGAAGCAGATAATGTAATATGTCCATCAGTGTAAAAAAGCAAGATAAATGTATAAAGGAAAACCGTTTAATCTAAATTCAAATCAAGGAAAAAAGTTTAAATAGACATTAAGGAATTTTTCAATTTAGAATACAATGTATTCTTATCCTATAATGTATGTACAGGCTCGATTTTCATCCCTTAGTATCACCCCTAACAAAACACGTAGCAGACTCGATGGTTGAAAACTCTATAGCAGATAAAATCACACTTCTTTCAGCTAGCATGTCTTGATAAAAGAAATCTTAACTACTTTCTGCTGTAACTGCCCTCAGAGCCTCCCCAACATTGAGTTCGGTTTCAATACGATAAAATGGGTGAATCGAGCCACCCTCAAGAATTCGGAATTAAAAAAAAAATCTTTTATGTACATACATTAAACCCTTATAAATACGAGTAATTGACTTTTTTTCAAAGCGAGTTTTTATTTAAAGAAGGGGCAAAAGGAGAATATCAAGACATACGTTTCTAGACAATGATCTGTAAAATAAATTCTCGGCAAGATTCCTTTATTTATCTGACATCACAATTACGTAACACTAAATTTCTCTAATTTATTAATTCACAGGTCTAACATTAAAGATAAATCACCTTGCATTAGATTTTGTATAACATGTTTGTTTATTCATTTGTATTGCCTATTTAATTTCTACAGCAATAATAAATTCGTGTCATTCATATGAATATCTGCATATAAGAGAATTCAGGGAAAATAATGTGCTAATAAATTGGGACCACTCTTTCCAGATGTTTCCTTCAACAGTTCCATACCCCGATTAATAACATATTTCATATGGTTAAAAACGCACAAGATACTATATTGACTTTATAATGAATTGATCACAAGAGTAATCAATTTAAAATTATTCAAAGATTTTTTCAGCACATTCCCTGATTCTAATTAAAAATATATCTGAAATGAGAACTGAGCATTGCCAAGTAGCCTTACATTTGTTCAGATGTAACTAAAGAGATGGCCCGATATATGAGTGCAGAGCGGAGGAGAAGACCCTTGATCATGTATTTTTTACTTGTCCATAGCGGAACACAAGTTCTTTTACGGTGATCTCGTCAATAATAAATTTCAACTCGCGGTTAACATGTCATCTTCTTTCTCTCAACTCGCAATATTTGATCTGTATAATATCTATTTTTTAAAATGAAAATAGTATTCAGTTGTAATAACATATATTATATCTTATTCTAACATAATATTGTACTTATTCTATAAAATGTATTTTGTACTTGATTAATGGCACAAATCACTCTTGAAGGATGTATTGCCTGAAGTAAAATAATATGAAAAAGTATGTATACTGAATGACGTAATTAATATCGCGCACTTAATATTATTAAAGTTATTACCTACTACCTTCTGGGGAGGATCAAAAGATTCATTAGTACTGAGTCTTGTAAAATAGTATACAACTCTGTTATTATTCCTCACATCAACTACTGAAACAGCATTTTGTTTTCGGCTAATGAAGAAGAAATGCAACAGTTATCAGTATTGCAAAATAAAGCTTTGAGAATAATACTACTCAATAATTGATAATAATTGAGTATTACCTCGATCATTTCATTATTTAGCCCGATTCAAATTGTAAAATGTATCATAAAATTTATGATATGGTTATACTAGCGCCATCTATAAAATGGATAATAAAACTTTTACAGATATGTGAATATAATATTTCATACAATACCAGCAAATTGGTCATAGAAGCGTTCAAATATGAAAAAGGGCCAGATAATATCCCTCCCGTGAGGATTAACGGGACGAAGTTGAGTATTCAAAATAAGGTCAAATACCTTGGCTATATATTCAATGAAGATGATGATATAGAATGGCAGAGGAGACAGTTGAGCGTTTGTGCAAATATGCTGCAACGGCGTTTCTACCGATGCAGTAAGGAGGTGAAGAACATCCTGTGTAAACTGTTCTTCACCAGCATGTATACCTGCGAGCTCTGGTCGAAATACAAGCAAGTGACATATAACAGTCTCCGAATTCAGTACAAGTCATACAGAATACTGTTTGGATTGGCGCGTTATTGCAGCGCATCTACAATGTTTACTGAAGGCCGTATACATTGAATCGTTCCGCTTCTGAGACATAAAGCTACGGCTGGAGCTCAGCATCAACTCTCTAGTGCAAGCGGCGCTCTCATGGAAAGCTGGTTCCCTGACCAGAGAATGGCAACGCCTACAAAATAGCTACATATACAACAATGGTCGTGACTGAAGTAGTTTATATTTTGTGTGTGTATATATGTGTGAACTTTATACTTTTTATTTATTAATATTTTCCTTGGTTTTCTTTTTCTTTTTCATAGCATTATATTTATTTCGTAACATTAATGTATAACATAATATGTATTATCTTCATGGCGAATCGGGTTAAAAAAAAACCTGATCACGCTTTAATAAACACAAAGTCTTGAAAAATAATATACAACTCTATTATTATTCCTCTCATCAACTACTGCAGCAGCATTTTGTTTTTGGCGAATGAATAAAATTGCCAAGGCAGCAAAATAAAGCTTTGAGAATAATACTAAAAAAAATAGATATACTCTGATCAGTGCAATGCTGAAAGATCTGAATATTTATTTATAAAATCCTTACTAAGAAAATATCGGCATAATTTATACGAAAAATTGATGCAAATTAATATTCAACACATACATAAATTCAACATGAAACTAAGGAAATATGTGAAAGATAAGTTGTAGTAAAAATAAACAAATTTTATTTTAAACAAATAATAAATATCTCATTGAGACAAATCTATTTTTTATTATATTTAATGGAAAAATATTGAAGTATGGGTAATTACAGGGCTTACGACCTATCTTCGGCTGGTTTAAGTGATCATTATATATAAATATAACGTTCATCAATTCTCACCCATTAATCAATCTCCATATCTATCAAATTTTTGGAAGTTGTATATATGTTAATATCTTGAAATACTTCGAGTACCACTACACAATCGCTATCTATGGACTAAATTTGATATTTATTTCCCTAAAACAACATATACGTCACAATTAGATTCAATTTCTATTTTTAATTCTTTATAAGATATCTATTATTTATTATAACAGTGCCTTTGTAGGTAAAAATCCAATAATTGTGTGTTCTTGTACGTATTAAAATATTTCTGATTTTAATCTTGTTTATATTAGAGCATATTTATAAATACTTATGTATGCACTATAAATGTAGATAAAATTGGTTAAATAATAATTTTTTGCATAATTATTAAATGCATAATCATCCATGTGTCTCTCATAGCTTAGGATCGTGATTTTTATGATCTCTTACATCTCTTGACTTTTTTCGACATTTTACAGATTTTAGGGCTGTCACCAGAAAACTGCCTGTTACCTTTTCCCCTTGGTCGGTCCAACAGATGGGGAATCCCCTCTCTGCCCTGTGTTTCCAGAACCACATTCCAAAAGCATCAATTTGTCATCTCTCTCTTGCTTTCAGTATTGGTCCATGATTCCACATTATATAAAAATATGGAATACACCAGCTACTTAAAACGATCTTTCCCTGTTTGGACATAAAATTCTTTACCAAACTTATGCGTCGTTTAATTTCTGGCTCACACTCATCCCATTATAAGTAATTACTCCTTAATAAATAATCGTTCAGTCAATATTATTTGTATTCAACCTATACATTTTTTTTATTTTCAATTTGAAAATAAGAATACTTAACGGGAACTATTAGTACGCATATTAAAACAAATACCTTGTTCCTTAGTACGAATTAATTGTACAATAAAATAATACAAATTTTGGAATGTTAGATTAGCTTAGATAAGGTTAGGTTAGGTTTATTTATTGAATGTTAATTTTGTATTATGTTAATGGACAAATAATTTGTTTTATGGAACAAACTATTTATTTTAATGCACTGTTAAATCGTACCCATAATTAAATCGTAGATGTTACAAAACATACTTAAATTTAAAAGCATCTGTAATATAAAATCAATATTTCAAATCTAATAATCTTATAAGTAAATAAAACGAAACCGTGTGACAGACAAAATATAATGTGCCTATATATACATATTCTAAATTATAAGTCCACTTAACCAACTTACTTAGATAAATACAAATACCAATCATATATTGATGGGATAAGATCCCGTGAACTGTATCGATTACAATAATGATTAGTTGATGCAATCTGAATTGGATTCAAGAGAGGAATATTGCCATATGAATCTGGCCTACCTTGATCTTGATCCTGGATTAGACGTCAAGTTTTCACCTCGCACTTTTTTAGTGAAAAACTGAGATATCACTGCACTTTCGGAACTGTTTATAACACTACCTTTTCGTGGTCCTAGCGTTACGCACAGCGCTACTTTCGGGCGTTAAGAAAAGAACACAGATCTTGATGGTTCGGTGTCGGAAGGCAATCTGTCCCCCCGTCGTCGAAATCCCTAAGTAATTAGTTGACCAGAGCGGGACAGGTATATATTAAGGTTTATATTGGAAGGACAAAATGCACAAGGAGTAGGCACTCTACTTGTGTCAACATATATATTCATAAAATATTTATATTATACCATAATTTATCAATACAGTCACACATGGGCTGCTTGCAGTGATTATTTAAAAGCCTGTTTTAAATAATCCGATAGCACTAAGAATCCACGCCGACCGAATAAGAGAGGGAAATTTTGCTAAATAAATTGGGTTGTGTCTTTATTAAATTAGATGTTGGGTTTCAAACCCGTACAATAAAAGTGCAGCATGGTATTTATTAATCACACACAATTTTGAAAGAATATTAACTAACAATGCCAAAAAATGCCACAGTCTGTCCTGGTACACCACTTTTGCCTTGTTCACTTTTATACATCTTCCAAAGCACGGTCTTCGGTTGAAGCTTTCAAATCTTTCACGGACGTCTTCTGTTTCTAGTGCATATCATCACTTGTATCATATATCTTTCTTAGCATTCTTTCCTCATTGATTCATTTCAAATGACCTATCTACCTAAACAATCCTTTTTTTAATCCTGTTCACTATGTAAAGATCAGTTTTACATTCTCACTGCATATCTTAATATTTTACTCTATCATAAATAGATCTGCCATATGTACGGCTAAATGATCTAATTTCTACTATATTCAGTCTTGTTTCGTTTCTCTTCTATCAGAATTTACTTTCATATATCTGTATTAGTACTTTATTATAGTCCATTAGCAATTTAAACCACTTGCACTTAAACTGCATTTAATCTACCATTTACTATATTCCATGCAGTCAGCCTCCTTTCAATATTTTTCTGTCCTTCCGTTTCTATCAAACATACTCTCAAAATACATTTTCATCCTCATTTACTTGTTCCAAACATTCATTACCTTTGAATGATAAATAATTGAAAATACGAAATATAATCAGCAAATTGATTTACTCGGAAATTTTATTTTACATAGACATTCCTAGGTACGTAATACGTATGAAAAATATTACGTTTTTCCGCATCACTCTAAAATATAACTTGAATTTCTACCACAGAAAAATGAGACGTTAAATCGTTGTCACAAAACAATTCCGAAATGGCTTTTCTCTGCGTGTCAGATGAAATTTGTACCAAAGCACCAGAAATGTAGCAAAATGAAAATGTCTTCGCGTTTCTCGCACTGTAACGGCGGTAGGGGGTACATAGAATGCAATACAGTTAGCAATGGCTTCCTGAAAACTGATACGTTATATTTCCGACACGGTACTACCTCCCTCTAACGTAGTGGAACACTTTTTAGTAATATTCCATATTAATCTTAGTCATTTAAATAATCATAAAATAGTGAATGTGTTTGCCCGTGTGCGTGAGTATAAACGTGTATTTTGTATGTATAAACGAATATACAGATACGCAATAGAAAAAATAAAGTCATAATAAAATATACTACTTTATTGTATCAATTATTTATAGCTCTTATAAAAATGGAAAATAGATTTAATAATTAATTTTTAATATTAGAGTTAATCTTTACCACACTGATAAAAAATATCAACTAATTTTATTTAATTAAAAAGAAAATAAATTTCAATAAATATTCATATGCATGATGTACAGTAGTTAATAATGATATTATCTGTTTAAAAAACATACGTAAATATTAATTTTGTAAACAAATAAAAACTATATCTATGTGAAATATTATTTCATAATGTGGTAGAAATTTTTTTAAATTAAATTAAATTTTCGTATACAGAGTGTCCTGTAAATAGTAGTCCAAATGAAAACCATCGATAGCTGAAACCATGCTCTATCAGAATAACCTATGTCGTATATATATATTCATATTTCACCAACATTAGGAATAATAAAATCCTCCCCGAAATAACAAATGTTAGAAAATAAAATTAAACATTCATTTAACTCTTAAACGCATGTACCTAGTTTTATATATTTATCCCATTTCGGAAATGACTTCCTGCCTGATGCACATTCCTTAGAAATCTATCTCTAATTCTATATTTAAAATAATATTTTACTGACAAAATTAATTTAATAAATTAAAGTCTCTCGTACATTTTAAATCGTTGACGTCATAACAACACGTGGCCGAAAGTCATTCACACACTGACATAAGTAGAATCCCCAAAAAACCTGAGATGTAAAAGTAATATGTCTTTACCAAAGTTGGTAATCGAGCAAAGGTAAGATTACATGCGAAATTTCAATAAGAAGAAGAAATTCTCGCGTCACCCAACATAGGTTTTATAAATGTCACACGGTTTTTAAGATATTTTAACTTTTATGAATTTTCGAATAATTGGTATCATTTAAACTTTAATTTAAAAACCATCGCTCTCTATTTGTTGATTATTATTTCTAATAAGTTTTTCTATATAATGTGTGTCACGAACAGTTTTACCGGGAAAAATGTTTAAAAATGTGAATTCGGACCATTTAACATTTTTCAACAAAGTTTAAGACATTGTGGGGTAAAAAAAAGTATCATCACCATGTCCATTAGTTTGGAAACTTCTACGGTTAATGCCAAATTAGGAACAGAAAAAAAAAATTCTACTTATAAAAACGTTAAAACAATTTTAATGCCGCGGGAGACATTTTGTGAAAAAAATCAGGGTAATCTTTTTAAAATGCAGGTCTTGCTTCTGGTGCAGTAATACTAAAGTGTACAGTAAATTGAAAAAGTGGCCTTTGTTTTAAAAAAAATAATTTAATTTTGGAAATTGAAATAACTTTCAATGGACAATAGAATTAACTTAACTTGTTTAAGATTACTACTATCAAGAAAAATCAAGAGGAGTAAAAAAAACGTGGAATTCCCGGGATTATATTCTCGGGTTGTCTCGACACAGAATCCATAATCTGTACGCAGCCATGCTGTCAACTTCTATTACCGTACGAAATTCAAGTTTTTTAGCATTTCGAAGGCAGTGGAAATGAAATAACTTAGACGTATATGTGTCAGATCTATTTATAAAGAAATTACAGGAGAATGTACAACTGATCTTAGCATATTAAATAAGATAAAAAAGGATAGCTTAGGTGGTTTGGTCATGTAGAATGGGTAAAAAAAATACTAGAGGATGGTTCTATTAGAAGTAAGTTTCAATATAAATCGACAACCTTGTATGAGAACATTAATGAATGTGGACGAGGCAAGAATTATATGTCAGGATAAAAGAACATGGTGCCTCGTTACCTACCTCCGCAGGGAAACGGTATGATGATGAGTTAGTTAGTTAAAAAAATTTCGGCTTTAATAGCTTTAAAATAATTGATGTCGTACATATTAAGCATTAAAAGTAAAAAAAGGAAAATTTAGAAATATACTCAAGTGCATTCAACATGACTTTTCTCCTTATTTCTCTCCATACATACATTACTATTGAGCAATATAAATACGAGTGTGATATTTTTTTACTTTAATATTAAAGTAATACCTCTGTATAATATGTATGTAATATTTTTTTCCAATTTTATATCGGGCTGAATTTAAAAATAATCATTTTTGTAGGATTCGCTTTACATAATTTGTTTATCACTAGACATTTCTAAGCGTAAATTTTTTCCTTGAGATTAGCTAAAATGTGATTTTTATATTTCGCATATTTAAGAAAATATTATAAATAAGGAAGTTTAATTGGGGAGGTAGATCTTACTGTATGACTATGCAACAGCACATTTTTTGATTGATTTAATTAATTTTTTATAAGCTAATAAATTTATTTATAGTTTGAAACTACGTATGTTTTATTGCCCGACAAATTGATTTTTATTTTTATAACCAAGACCATCATAACTAAATCATAATGTAAAATAAACAATTAGAATAATTATGATGTGTATAAAATTAACTATTTACATTAATGTATTCCATACAAATAATACGCCTTACATAGTAAACACTCTAGGTATGAATATTATTTGATAAAATACTCTTAATAGCAACATCTAATACGTAAGAAGTTTTTATTTTATTTAAACAAGCAGTACCTGCTATTATCATACATCAGAGTACTATAATATTTACGACTTTTATATATTTCATGACCAGCATTAGTTATTACAAATAAATCCTTTTTACAAAAAGTACGCCAAACAACTATTCGTTAATATTGAATCATTGTAAGAGTCAAATGGACAGTAAATTATGTTATGAACTTTGAATAATGGAAGCGAATTTGGTACGAAATTAATGGTTTTTAGCATTTTGAACCCAGTGAAAATGAGATAACTTAAGCGTATATGGTATGTGGCAGATCAGTAAGAGTCAAATGGACAGTAAATTATGTTATAAACTTTGAATAATGGAAGCAAATTTGGTGTTCCAGATTGACAAACGAAATAAAAAATTACTACAGAAATCGTGATATTTTTGTAGGTTTTTCAAATTAGGTTTTTTGTGAAGCGTACTCATAGATTAGATAAATTGAATGACAATTATTATATTAGTACAAACATCTATTATTATTTTTTCTCATGACTAACATAGAAGCAAAGACTAATCAACAATATTTTATTTTTATTTTTGTTGTGTCAACCTACATATATATTATGCATATATATATGCAAAATAATACTTAATATATATGAATAGGTATATTACATTCAGAAAAATAAGATTAAGATCAAATATCTTACATATTATTAAATCTGTGTTGGTAACGAAACTGTATTGCTTTGTTTACATTATATTATGCGCTATAATATATATTCATTATAAGAGGTATACAAATTTATGAAAATTAATAACGTCTTGGGCAGGGTCAAGAAAAATGTTTGAAATATTAAAATAATTATTTAACTTTTTAGACAATGAGAGCGGACCCGCCACATTCCCAGGACTGATTTAATATTTTCAATGTTCCTATTTTGGTCCTACTCTTAAGCTACCTGGTTGGTATTTTTTTAATTTTACAAAGGAGGCTGTTCAATAGCACCTCTCACACAATGATAGGGCGATACCGCGCAGCCTCCTATACCAAATTTGCTCTCATTATACCAGACCTGTGTTTTATTTTTATTATAATAATATATACATAATATGAGTAACATTATATAAATAAAATCACACAAATAATCATTAAATTATAGTAACCTACACACCATAAGACTGGAGATCAGGAGAGATATTAAGAGTTACTCCTTTCTGAGGTAAAGGACGGCACAAAAAGAAATACAAGTAAAGAAAGGGGACTCACCCCACGCACCACTGCCGACAGACTTACTTTTTAGACAGAGAATAATCTTGAAAGAAGTCTTCGTTTAAATGAAACTTCAAGTGAACGGAATCATGATATAGGTAAATAAAACACTTCAAAATAGACGCCGAAACGAAATACTTCAAGAATGTCAAATTGAAACGCCCCAAATCATTACAGCTCGTAGAAAATCAAGACAAAATTTAAATGCCAAACAACAACACAATATCAATAAAGCAGTAACTCATCGCATTGTTCAAATTTAAGTTTCCATACCCTATCACGAAATCAATAGCAATATTTCAGATTTGTTCCACTAAAATATGGTAAAAAACTATGTGTTATGTCGTGATTTAGTAAGTATGTAATATTATCATCTCATTTTGGTATACATGGTAAAATTTAGCTCAAACTTGATATATTCCAGTATTCATGAAGTTGTTATTTTATGAAAACCATTATTTAATTAAATACAATATATTTTTAATATTAAAACATTTACTATGCTTTTTTTTTGTTTAGTTACTTTTATGGGTATATTACTAGATTAACGTATGAAAGTTGGTAAATGAATTTAGACAATATAAAAGTAACAGAAAAATGTAGTTTTATATTGTTTGAAGTCGATTCGATCGCACTTACTTAATACTTTCAATATTATATATAAATGAAATAATAATGTGTTCTCCTTAAAAATACTTTATATAATATTAAATTATATTTTATTGTTTGAAATATTATTATAGATTACTTGTGTTTCGGATCTGATCTTATTTATGGTACTGAAAAACTACTGGAACTGGGTTTTGTATCCAATTCCTTTTGCATGCTAAAATGAGAAGGAGATAAAATAACAGCACGAAATACGATAAATGAAATTCACTTTACACTATTGCTGCAATAGCACAGTTTACCGAGCATATCGTCTTTTAGAGTCCGTATTGCTCCGTTCTGTCTGTCGATATCTCATTGTCACTGAGATCGTCTATCAGGATTTGTTCGAGATATTAGACTTTGGAGATATTTTCCACAGTTCCTTCTTGTCTAGCCCAAGTTATATATAGTACATATTGGCTGATGCACAAGCTCGTAACATTTTTATAAAAACAATAAAATACTACATAAATAAATCGATAATATATTATCGCGTTCGGCTCGAGTTGATCGGGCATCCTAGCCACTCCATGGATCAAACGCCAGGCCCCGAGCTTCACGTCACCGGCTAGCTACATCGGCTCTTACAAGTTACACGGGTTCTTATCCCGTTAAGTTCATGGGCCGCTTCATGAAAGTCTGTTACTTCTGTAGGGGAGGTTAGATACACAATAATAACTAATTGGTTCACCTCACAAACTATATTTGAATATAAGTAACCCACCCACATTTCTCATGACATTCACTAATTATATGTCTCTATTCTCATGATACTGAAAAGATTCCACTCCACTTTCTTCTCCAAACACTATTTTTTTCTTTCGTCTTTGTGCAGCCTAAAAGTTCTTGCACCAAGTAGCCAGCGCGGATCACCACCAGATCTCGGACCCACCGTCTCAAATTTGCTAGCTCCGGAACATACCGCCATCTCATCAACGTAGTCAAGGACGCCCGGCCTCTCCAGCCATGGCCCTTAGCAGCCTCGTACTTCCATTTCTCGCTTTTTGCTCTGCCTCTTACTTCCACCTATCACCACCATCCGTCTCGATCTCTCTCTCAAAAATATCAGTTTCGCCATTTTTATTTTTCCCCTGCACTCATTAGTCGATGTGCGGGTTCCACATTGGTGGCTAGACTACGGCAGGTCACACACACAGTGTGATATTATATTACTGACATTTGGTGGGACCTTCACGTAGACGCATGCATCTTATAACGTCATAATATTCTCTGGATTATTTACGATTAATTCCCAATATTTTAGCAGTGTTTTGGTTCCACGTCTGAAGAAATCTGCTGATTTGAAGGTGAAGAAGTCGTCTAGCCAATTTTTAGTATTAAATTAGATTCTTGGGAAAAAATTGGACGGAGAAGGAAAAGTATAAAAATCGGATAGAGCAAAGTCAGGAAAATAGGACGAATGTGAAATTACCTCCCAACCAAACACCCGAATAGTCACTTTTTAGTAGTAGCAGTATGCGAACGCTGAAATTCAATATCACATGTTGCCATCTTCTCAGTAGTTTTTCTTGAATGTTGGCCTCAAAGCGACGGAGTTGTTGGCTATAAACCTTAAAAGTGATGGTTATATCTCTCGGAAGCAATTTACAGCACATGACGCCTTCTTTGTCCCACTGGATGCACATGGTTTCCTACGCCTTAACTTATTGGTTAAACTCAAATAAAATAATACCTCGGACATGTTTTTCTTTAGAAAACAATTAACACAATAATATTTAAAAATTCAAAACATATTCAATAAAATAATTTCATAGCATTAAAATAACATTGACTTGTATGTAAAAAAAATATTTCAAGGCAGAGGAGGCGCTTCTAAATAAAATAAAGAATAAAACGTTACAAACTTATGCATTAATCTAATATTTACAATAGTTACTAAATTAAACCATTTTCTCACTTTTTAAAGTTTTTTATTTTTCCACTGATTAACCAAATTTAGATATTTACTTATTTTCAATTAATTAAAATAACTAGCGAAGCCTCAAAGCCGCTCTCTTTTTATGTTAAAAATTGTGCTCTCTGAAAATAAATCGTTATTTTGTTTTTTGGGTTTTCATTATTGTTTTCAATTATATCTTTCATGTATATTAAATACAATAATATAATGAATATTTTTATAATGTCGATTGTTTTAAGTTATCTTTCTGTAGTTCGATAATAACCATGAAATATTACCGCCATGTACTTATGTTTCCAAATTTGTGTAATAAAGGATATATTCGGAAAATCCATTATAAATTTCTGCTTCACAGTATTTGAGAGATATTCATAAATGCTCACATCAAAGTCTAGTTCTTGCAGAGGGATTTTTGTTTCGAGTAGCGGTCAAGCAGTTAGGCGCTGAGAAAATTTTGCAAGCGAATCACAACGCGAATATTACCTTGCAAACGGTAATTTATGAAACCAATTGTAAATTATAAATACCCTACATATTTTTGTGTTATATAAGCGCTGCAAGTAAACACTATCAGTGTGCAATCTAATAATAATACGATAATTCTGGTTAAGTCAGAATTACTGTAAGGATGTAACAGACCTGGTGCACAATATTTTATGGGTGGATACCTGACTAAATTACGAGTTTAAAATGCTAAAAGAATATTCACATATTCTGCTCCTTAACGGAAAAATTACTATTGAATTTTTTACAAAATCATGTTAAGCTTTAAGACTAGGTACTTTGAAATAAATATTTGCGAAATTTATTCAGTATTAATCTATATCTTTGCTTCAGGCCCTAAATCAGCTAACAAAAAATAGTCTGGCCGCTCGAAATTCGAAGACCTTTAATTTTTTGTATTCAGTATATAATTTGGAATTAATTAATCGAAATAATCGCATAATTACGATTTTTGACATGGTTGACATTAGGCACATATTTGAAAATTTTCGACTCGAAATTTAGTCCATGAAATATTGTGAACTATGTCTATATATTCCTTAAAAGAGGTTTATATATGTTGTCTATAAGCACAATATAGAACATATTCAAATATAATAATATCGTTGATAATTTTTAACTACATTGAACATACAATACAAGTTATAAATGTATAATAAAATACTACCTGCTCTAATGCCCTACATGTTTAATGAAACATATCAAACAGACTATTTAGTGTAGTATTCGTAACCGCAACTTCAATAAAGACCACAAACCAATATTAGATTTTGAAATAAAGATGGAACTTAACTATTCCATAAATTATAAACAAATTTATATCATTTGTGGTTACATAGAGAATATTCTTGGTTCATTCATTCTCAAAGCCTAATTATACTACATGTTTTTACTTACATATTTACCATCACACCGTTTCTCCACGCGTGTAGGCAGAGAAGATAGAGCGCCACACTCTTCTATCCTGACACACAATTCTCACCTCATCCACATTCATACATCTTCTCATACTAGCTCGACGATTATTGAGGCTTCTGACAGAACCATCCTCCAGTATCTGGTTTACCTGGTCGTGCCAAGTCTTCCGTGGACGTCTTTTACTTCTGTTGCTGCGTCACACATCTTTCATACCATTCTCTCCTCATTCATCCGTTCCATATGACTAAACCGCGTAAGTGATCCTTTTTTAATCTTACTCACTATACTAAGATCAGCTTTAAATTGTTTCTTCATTTATTCATTCTTTACTTTGTCATAAATAGATTTGCCACATATACGCCTAAGTGATCTCATTTCCACTGTATTCAGTCTACTTTCGTTCCTCTTTTGCTAGCTCCAGGCCTCACTTCCATACATCAATGTCAGTACCAGGACTCCATTGTAAACCGCTAGTCTTGCCTCAGTTGACAAGTTTTCATTAGCTATAATTGCATTCAATGAGCCGTTCACTTTATTCCCTGCAGTCACCCTCCTTTCGATATCTTTCTCTGTTTTTCCGTTTTTATAGAAAATACTTCCCAAATATTCATCTACTTGTTCCATACATTCATTACAAACAAGTATTTTTCACGGTGTCCTGCTTTTCTCTTTCTCGAATACCATTACTTTCGACTTGTTGACATTCATAATAAGGTCGCTTTCCTTGCATACATCGTACATTCTACTCACTACTAAGTTGTCATATTATCTTTGTATTATTAATATACGCAAATATTGTATACATATACCAAAATTGTGCAACTTTAGTTTTAATATATTTTATTTACTTGTATATCATTTTAGTTACGTGTTTGTTTAACTCACTGTTATAAACAAAACATTTAACATTTTTATTGTTTTTCTCGTACATCTTTAGTCTCTCCTTAATACTGAAGTTCATGACCCTCGGGTTATGACCTGCAGATGTCCTTGACGAATCTTCTTCACCTTTTTCGCAAATCGTAATTCAGATGGTTCCTTCATGCATTCTAATCGTAAATGCATTTTTGTCGTGATGATTATGGATCTTTTTT
Source organism: Eubasilissa splendida (assembly GCA_031772225.1). Taxonomy (NCBI): domain Eukaryota; kingdom Metazoa; phylum Arthropoda; class Insecta; order Trichoptera; family Phryganeidae; genus Eubasilissa; species Eubasilissa splendida. Next base: position 17,777,779 of record CM062852.1, on the reverse strand, counting down.
TACAATTGGTTTTTATTAATTAGCACAAGTTTTTTAAGAAAATCTTAAAAAATATCATAATTTTAATTTATTTTCTATAAAGACCACGCAAAGCGTAATACATTAAGATAGTGAAGATATAGTGTTATATTATACTGTATATTTACATGTATGTCCAAATCATTAAGTAATTGTTATTTAATTTCACTATTATAAAGCTAATCTCTAACTATGTTTTGTTTAAATCGAAGATGTGATATATGTTATGTATTCATGTGCTTAATATTTGTGTTTAATTATGTATTTTTTAATTTTTCCGTAACGTTCACCTCGTGCATTTCCAATTTGATAATATGTACGTTTTAAAAATCTTAATGTTGAAAGAAAATTGTATTTACAAAAATAATTTTTTAAGGTTTGGGTTAATTGAATGACAGAGACAAGAGAACTCAAAGGACAACACACACATCCCCATTATGTCGAATAAAGGGAAAAGGCTTTGTTGTAGAAGGAAAATCCACCCCTGGCACTCAGTCGGACAGGAATGCTTAATTAAAACACGGCTGTTACAAAAAAAAAATGTTTTGAATTTTCTCGACTTTGTCGAAATAAAGCGACAACAACGAAAATTCATTTGTTTTAAATGATACTTGAATTTTTGGGTCGCGAGTAAACAAAACTTCGAGAATTTTTTTCAAATGAATTTTGCAAGATAAATTATTATTGTCACAAATTCGTATTTCTGTATACACCTACATACTCGTATATATTATATAATTTATTGTTATAATTCTAGTCCAAAATAAATGATCATTGAATGAATGAGTTTATGTTGTTTTTTTTTTCAAAAACACATGTCGATTATAACGATATTTTAAAATTAATATTTAAATCTAAAATAAATTTGTCATCCAAAGAATGACTGGTAAGATATATAATGGAAATTTGATGCCAACATGAATGCACTGAGTGAAGCCTGGAATTGGCAAAACAAGAATGAAAGTAGCATATACGTGAAAATCTGTATATGATAAAGTGAAGAATTAACAAATTTGGAGCGAATGATGTTTGTAGAATAGATGTACCTAAGATGGTTTAAGCACGAGGAATATATGAGAAAACATATGAGGTAAGGATTGAAGACAAGAAAAACAAAGGACGTCCACAAAATTCTTGGCCTAGTCAGATAATATAAGAGTAGTATTCTATTATCTATTATATTTTTTTTAGTATATCTGAGTATCATATAATTAAACGTATTTAAGACCTGAAAATGGTGTTTGACAAAAATGTGTACAGCACTTGGATCTCAAATTTCTAAAACTCAGTGGCGTGCAGTAGGTATAGACTTAGGTTATGCTGTTTCCATGATGTCATATAATACAATATAATATACTATATGCTACATTGTATATAGGTTTATGAACTTTCGTTTAACCGTCTTTAAACAAAATGAATCCATCGTAATAAAAAATGCATTATCTTCGAACGCAAAGAAAAATCATGAAAATAATACATTTAGTCAGGTAGTAAAATTAGCGAATCAGTAAATGAGGAAGTAGATGCTTCTATCAGCTCTAAGCCAATTTCAAAACCTTTCAAATGTTATTTTGTTAAAAAAACAGAGTAAATAAGGACTCCGTACAACATGGATTAACTGATTAATTTCTGACTCTCCGAGTGGAATTTTCAATTAATAGGAAGCAATTGTATGGCTTGAATAGAACGATAAATTAGAACTGTTTCTTGCAATTAAAGTAGCAATAAACTAAGAATAACCTAGTAGAAGATGTCACGCGGTAGCATCCAGAACTACGCAACAAATAATTCTACTGATACACGGTGGGCTCTAGCGTTATTATAACATATGGATTATTTCATTGATATTTGTTTCCCTGAATTTTTGCTTGTATGTAATGCACGCCCCTGATAAAACTATAAGTAGGTACTGTATGATAGTGTATAATCCATGGGAGCAGGCAGAGATTCCTATCGTATCACACATTTTTATAATGAGCACATATTTTTTTTATTCCGCACTAGAATAATTCAGTATATTTCTACATGCAAAGTTTAAAGTTTAAAGTTTTTGTCTTCTGTAGGTATATCTTAACTTTTTATATGACCTGAACTCGTCATATATACATATATATATTTATTTATTATTATTTAAACAAACATACATAATCTGTAGGTACTGATTCGTATTACGTCATAAATTTACATGTTAAACATATACTTTTTGTACGCATATTGTTTGGTACAATATTATTGGATTGGTGCATAATTATTGAGGCTTTTTTTCAACAAATTTTATTCAACAAAAACAATAACAACATTTAAGAAAAACATCTTTAAATTATTATTCCGGAGAATATTCACCAACTACTTCAATTACTGTTTCCCATTTGCTAGGTAACCGGTCGATCCCACGGGCGAAGAAGTTGCTGTTCTTAGAGATAATCCACTCTTTGACGTCGTCCACCAAGTCATCCAAATCGTCATAAACTTTGTTCGCGAGCCAATTTTTCAGCGATTGATTGATGTGATAATCCGTAGGCGCTTCTGTGGGAGATGGCGGATGAGGAAGCAGTTCCCAGTACTATAATTTTAAAAGGAAAACATGTCGCGAAAAAAAGCCTCAATAATTATGCAGCAACCCAATAGTAAGATTTTATCTTTCATGTAATTTAACAAGCCAACTTTCGTATGTTCGCGTAATAATTTTGTTGTCATATTTCGTGTATTATTTGAAGTATGATGCTTAATTAATGTTCTTTATATCCTCGTGATCGATCTAAACAATCGCGTTTCTCACACTTTTGAAACTATATATTAAACAACATCGGAATTCAATGGAAGATACTTCACGATTTTTTAACTATAAGGGCCAGTTGTGTGATCAGTAGTAACTTTTTACTATAGTAAAAAAGGTTACTAAAGTAAATATTTAGCAAAAACGAGTTGTTTGATCGTTAGTAAAAAGTGTTTACTTGTCGAAAGTACATCTCGTAATAAACTAATTTTACTCTCTGATATACGATAGTAAAAACGAGAATCGATAGTTAAATACGGAGGACTTTTCACAGGTGTTCCAAAAGTCATCTGATATATTATTGATACTTTGAATATTGCAGTAAACGTGACAAATTTCAAACGCTTAGGTGAAAAAATCCATAGATAATGCATATGCTTTGACAGTTGTTAATTCGATGTATAAACAAACTGGAGTTAGTAATATGTTACTATAGTAAAAAGATACCATAGTGGAAAGTTACTACTGATCACATAAGCAACCCTAATTGAATATATTTATTGTCTTTAGAAACTGCATTTTAGAAAGTGTAATTAAAATATATTAAGAGAACACATTGTAATTATTCAGAACATTGGTATGTGATATTAAAATTTGTATTAAATATATTAATTAGAAAGATATACATATTTAATTCATAATTCTAATTAAAACATAATTGTGGTTACAGAATTGTGGTTGCATCACAACCCGCAAACGTAAAATTATACGGTACTCAATTATTAGTCGATTATTACTACATACACAGCATGTGTTTACACCTTCTTTCACCGTTGCACTTTCCATTCACAACTAATATCCACATAGTCCGATTACAAGTTGTCCTCCCAGGAGCACTGAGGAGAGTTTCCGGAGTTCGATTCAAGCCAAATGTTGTCTGATAAACAGAATATTGTTCAGAAATATTAACACAACCCTCAACAGTTGTGCAACTACATTTTACATTTTCAGATATTAACAACGTTAGTGTTCTGAAAAAAAAAACTATTGTACATTGAGAGTTAATCGATTTAAAAAATGTAAAATCTACTAGAAAACCGAGTTTATTTATAAATAAATCTCAATTTTAATGTCCGCACCGTGAAGCATAAAAGGAAATATAAATTTTAATATAGATTATTTAACTTTGTTTTATACCACTTATAACGAGTTATTTAAATACACCAACCAGTTTCTGAAAATAATATTTTCTTCATCACGATATTAAATTAATTAAAACCATATATGTCGCATTATTTAAATGTAATTTAAAAAATATATATTTAAAAATAAATCTACTGCACTGAATTTATAAAAGATACTTGTATAAAGGTAGAAGTTAACTGCACAAAGAAGTTAATGCTGGGTGCGCGAATTGTTATTGGAGACAGTTTTTGGAGCTGTTATTTGGAAGACGTCGATAAGAATTGTGATCGCGATTCAGCCTCACTGAGTGCTGCTAGCCACGTTTGTATTGTTATTGCAGGTCGTGGGTACTTCGAGTCTTTATGGCTGATGGAAGTTGACACGAGTTCCGCCTTGCTTTGCGCTACTATGCTTACTGTCGGTAATAAAAGTTGCCTTGATTAGATTTGCTGCAGAATTGAGGTATTAATACGTCACACTATCTCCGAGATCTTCTTTATATCGAAGTCAACTATTTTAAGCTTGTCGCTATTGCAGACTATCTAAGTCTCCGATGCAAACATGAAGGTTTGAAAGACTAGAGCATGAAGTACATAATTTTGGTTGCTTGTTTGATGTCTCTGTCTTTTTATATTTACGTTAGTTGGTTAGTTAATATACTGGGTAGGACATAAGTTTTTCACTTTTTAAATCGCTTGTGCGCGGGGACCGCATCAAGGATAAGCACGCGGGCGACAGCGCGCGGGTGCTTGGTCCTTGAAATTAAGTTGCAATGGATTGCTTTACGAGGGAACAATGCACGTTCTGCGTTAAACAGTTTTACAAAAACAAAGATTCTTATGTGATTGTTTGACATGGGTGGGCCATAAGATTTGCACTTTTGAAAATTCAATAAAAAAAAAACTACACGAATATTTATTTCACTGATAGAACACAATAGGAAAAACCATGTCTTAAAAATAATATCATCTAAAACACACACACAACAATCACATTGATTCGCACTGTGTAATCGGTAGTGAGCGCTAAATAGGCGCCGATCTGTTGCAACAAAATTTCCAAGGACTAAACTCCCTCACACTGTCGCCCGCGTGCCCCTTCTTCACTTATAGCCCGCTGTATTATCTTTAAAATTTATGATAACTAGAGGTCTCATTCTCATTATGTATTATTATAATTTTAGACCAGATGAATTCAGCATTTTTTTTTTATAAGTTAGTCTATCAATAAGAACGAAGGACACTTTTCACAGTTTAACATTATAACTGGTCGCTATTGCAGATATTGTCCAAATCTATATTGCACACTCGTACATGAAGATAAGACAGTCAAGAACTTATAGGTACTAACGTAATTTTGTTTGTTTATCTAACGCCACTTCTATAAATATTCTCATAAGTTGGTTCAAACGAACTTTAGTTAGTTGGATGTGTTTTGGAATTTCCTGCCGAATGTCACCAATGTACGTGCTATTTGTGAGTTTGTGTTGAAGCATTAGCACGATTTACAATATTTTTGTTTTCAACCGATTTATTTCTAAGCCAATCGGCTTGCTCACGAACATTATTGTTTATAAAATTATTTCTAGTTTAATCTATGTACTGTGATAGCAGCACAAGCGTGATGTCATCAGCAAAACGTAGATTGATTAACATATCTAAAAAAACCATAAGCGACTTTAATCTGAAATTCCGTGAATGAGTCAATTTTCCTCTAGGTACAAATTTTTGAAAGAAATATCTTAATACAAACTTTGTTAAGAAAAATACAACTTAAAGAAATAAATATTTGCTTAAAACTGAAATACAATATTTTCCCTTTTTATCGTCTTATTCTCTAATTTATGACACAATCTTAAGAATAAAAATATGATTTCGAAAATACAAACTCAATTTAAATCAAGAAAATTCAATATAAATTTCAAAGCTGCCGATTGAGGCATTTATTAAAAGTTATTGTGAATATTAAATATTTAGTTTATTATTTGCCAGAGTTGAAGTTTTATAACTTTTGAGTTATTAAAACATTAATATAAGAAGTTTCCTAAAATATGGTGGTGATCTTTGAAACCTGCTTTTGATGTAATCATAATTAGTTTCTTAAAGTTATATTGCTATTCAAACAATATTGCAAATATATCTACATCATTATTAAAACACTAACTTCGTTGTTGAGTTCATGAAAACGTTAAAATATTTAAAAATATATATATACATATTTAAAATTATATAAAAAACATTAGCGTACCCTTCGATTTATTATTAATATTTTATTTTCACACAGCTTAAGTTTTACATAGTTTGTTAGAATGCGAAATTACCCAATACAATATTTTGTTCAAGGATACAAAAGCACTTAGTCTAAATAAGGGACGGACGGTAATAAAAACTCGCTATTGTTAGACGCAGGTGTACCGACGCAGCGAGGTTACAGCAATAAAGAAATGCGGCGAACGTGACTTAAGTCACGTAGGCAAATGCACCTTAAGAGATGCATCACCATAGTCAAGCAGTCCGGACAGAACCTCAGCCGGGAGAACTGGCTCCACAAAAGACGAGATTTTATTTTCAATTAGAAAATGAAATCTATATCGTCTCTGAAATATCAAGCAAGCGCTTTATAGATTGTAATTCCGGGGAAAATTTAAACTGTGCGCCTCGAGTTTAAGCTTAGACTGTGATGTTCTCTGCGTTTAATCGTCAATGTGAAAGTATCAAAAAGGGTCCCGCTGGATATATAAAAAGTTGGTAAATAAAATTGGTGTAGCGAGAACAGACTGTCGCTGTAGCATAAGAATATCGCGTCCAGAGTCCCGGTTTGCCTGGATAATTGGGCATCGTCTAGTCATCAACTACAAGTTTGAACTCCGTCACCCCACGTTGGCACCACAAGGAGCTAACCACACTTCACGTCCAGGATCCAGGACCATTCTAAGAGGTAATCCCTTACGTGAGGGACCTGAATAATCTACATCAGACAAGCGTCAACATAGACAATTTGGCAGAGAAATTACTGCTGGCATGATGAACACAAATATTTAATTTAAATTTTATTGTAATTATTTTTGAATAGCCTTATTTATAAGTATTAAAGTAAATTGCTCATTTTCCACTTTTAACACATGCAAGTATCTTAAAATATAGATTATAAATTTTCTTATAAAAAAAATATTCTTTCATTTCATAACCAATTGACTTGTCAATATTTAAAAAAAGGAACCATTTAGGCTAGATGCCTTCCCCCTGAACATGAAGCTGAGGCACAAAGAAGAAATAACCTAACAACTTGTATACTGTGCCTAACAATAAATCAAGTGTCAACCGTAAGTTGTTTAATGTTTTCATTACTTGCTCTGGTGATATATACAAAACATCTCGCGACTATCAAATGCACACGAGAATGGTGGATGAAATAATGAAGCAACCACTTCTCTCACATTAATTATATCTCATGATTAAAAACGTAACCCTCTGATTGGAGTCCACGTCCAAACAAACATACATGCATAATTCCGATTCTTCATACCCCATAATACCTATATATATAGGTAATACTCGTTGATATAGTTTTATAGTAACACTGCTCAGAACAGATAATCGAGGGTACGAAACGAATGTTGACTTAAGCTCTTAAACTTACTTACAACAAACATTACAGTAAGTACTCTCTACTAAAACAGTTAATGTATAAACTTGCATCTAAATTAATACTACAACTTTGTAAAACAATTTAAGAAAAAAATCTAGCGGATAACAAAAAGAATCCTTAAGGAATATTAATAATTATATAATATAAGATAAAGGAAAGGTCTGAAAAATACAAATAACTGAATAAATTACAAAATACAATAAATAAAAATTAAATTGAAAATACAAATAACTGAATTGCAATCAAATGGGTATTTGGAAATCAGAATTGTGTGAGTATGGTGAAAAATTATTTTAAATATTAATTAGAAATATATACGTATAAAAACAATATTTTCGAAAAAATTGTTGCGCTATCGGAATTCGAACCTGGATCTCTTTCCTTCTTCTTCTTCTTCTTTTAAACAAGCAATAACCCTTTAAGTCATAGAAAGCAGTACAATAATATTATAGAATAGGGAATATTGCGTTACAAGTTAATACCATTGACGTTTAAGAAATTTTCTATTATATATCTTAAATGTGGCGAGTTAAGGGAAATAAGATGACACAAGTTAACCGGGTGTTGAAAATTACCATTGACAAGATTATTGTAAAAAAAACCTGTGATCCGCAATAGACAGGCAAAAAAGATATGGTCAAGGGTTTCCTCCTCAGCACCACACTCACACATTGGGGAGTCTAAGATCTCTTTTCAAACTGTCATAAAATATGTCACTGTAGCATAGTTGGTTAAATGCACCTTCCTCGGTTTGGAAAGAGATCCAGGTTCGAATGCCAGTGGCGCAACAACAATTTTTTCGATAAATTGATTTTATATGTATATCTTTCTAATTAATACATTTAATTAATATTGAAAATATCACAGACCAATGTTCTGAATAATTACAACTTCACAATGAGAATGTGTTCTAATAAGAAAAAATATTTGTCCAGACTCGACAAAAGACCGAAGTATATCTTAAATCGTATCTGATTTATTCAGTGAGATGTGCAATCATGGACTCTAAAGTCAAGAGTAATTTTGAATTTTTCAAATATCTTATAAAAGAAATAGACTTGCTTGTTTTATATTTTTTAAATATCCATTTAGAACCGAAAGTATTCATATAATTCGTATACATATGAAATTGTTTCTTCAATCTATTGTAATGTATAATTTTTTGCAATGTTTCCTAAGCATAATATACGGAAAGACATTTCTAGGATATTATATTAAACCGGTATTCAAAACACGCACACAGGAGATTTCTGTGTAAAAATTAAATATTTTAAATAAGTACTTAATTTATATTACATGATACCAAGATCAATACCAAAAGACTCCAAAACTTTTTGTAAATCAATCAAGCGCTTGACTATGTTCGTAATATCCCAATAGACTGCGCGGTCAAATTGTCGTATTGATTTTTTTGTGTTACAATATAATAGAGTAATCTCACATTTAACCTTCAAACAGAACTCATTTTTCTACAGAGCCCCCCTTTAATTCAACTCATTTTCAATATTTCAGTTACCACAATTAAATCTAAATCACCTGTTTATATTTTTATTTTCTACTTTTTCTCTCACTTCTCTTATTTTCCGTATTATTCTTTGAATTTATGCAATAGAGGAGAAAGTTAATTCCTTTTTATTATTTTTTTGCAGCATAAATTTAATTTCGTTACACAGTTTTATAAGCTATTTTCATCTGCATCTCATTGACGTCATGGCATTATGGTTAGTATTTCCGCCAGATCGATTCTCATCCAAGGATATTTTTTTTTTTGATCTATTTAGCTAAATTAATGATTAATGTCTATGTACGCTATATGAGAGCTACTTTTGTCTACAGGGGAGGGTAAATCTACAATAATACAATGTTTTTCATTAATTAAAACTATATTTTGCAATTAACTTTACAGCTACCTACGCTTCTCGCTCTAGGCATACATAGATTTTCTATTGTCCATGTCCATGTTTCCCCAGTTCATCGATCTCTTGAGGCACGATTTATTCTACATCTTGACATCTAGCGCACATCAATAGCGCAGTGGATCTGAGCTGACGAGGCTAGCTAAAACCAGCTCGCTAAAACTCTAAAACGCCATCCAGAATTTTTCATTCCATTCCATGATTTGCCGGCACCAAATTAACAATAGTAGGGTCAGGGACGCCCAGCATCTCATACTGGTCCTTTCGAGCATAGCCTTCCTTTTTTATGTTTTTTTTTCCACATTTTGTCTAGCACTTTCTTACTTTCCGTCTTTTCCTCACCAGTCATCATCCGCTCGCCAGAATAAGTGACAAATAAGCTATTTTGATTTGCCATAACTAATGGGACTACAGTAAGCTCCATACATAGCGAGATATATTTAATCTATTATATTTGATGGGCCCATATACGGGGATGCATGAAAACAAAGGTGACAAATTGTAAATCATATTTAAACTTTAAATAACATTAAGGCTTTTGAAAGGGATGTTTCAAATTGGTTGTTGAAATTAAACAGAGCAGATACAGAGAGTAAACTGTTTTATATTATGAAGTGATTCTTATGACTGCATTTTTTGTGTTATACTAACTGCATTATAGCTTTGATCTTTCATATTTTCCTTTATCTTGTATGTGATTACATTTTTTTCTCTAATTGTATATATTTTCACGTTTACTTTTCCTTGTATGTTTCGTTTTCTATTTGACTGTTCTCGAAATTCTGAAATCATCGAAATTGAAATTATTTTTCTTATTGCATACACTTATAGTTATAAAGGTAATAATAAAGGTTGAGATTTAATTTCTAGTGTACCAGTGATTGTTCGACTAGCTAAGAATAATCACAGCTAACAATCATCATAACAATCAAACCACAATCACATAGAACAGTGAACATACAAATCCAATTCCAAGTCCCACACGCCATGAATGCATACTAACCTCCTGCTACCAAAATCTGATTCCTTTCGAAACATTTATAAATTGACACAGTGTCTCTGTGTCATTTGTCAAATGAAAGAGGTTTTGCTGTTAAGTAAACAATATAATTCAAGTCTTATACAATACATGGATACAACTCAGTCTAGTTACACACAGTAGGTAACTGAAAAGACTTAACTCGTGGGCTTTCATCCATTGACAGGCAGTGGTATGTAACTTCCAAATAATATGTTAAATCTACGAAATAACTCCCCTTGTACTTCTTAAAAATCATTAATTACACTCAATTCATAGGTAACAGACCAATCCTTCATGGATTGTCCTGATAATAATAAATTCTACGTTATCACAAACTCAAGAAATTTTTTTTTAAATAAAATACTTACACGGCGCATTCTTCAGCTGTCCCGTGTGCCTTTTCTGACAGACACTTGATGATGTTTGCATAAAAATAAGTCAATAAAATTATATAAAGTTACGTTTGAGGTGCGTGATGCATTCCTGCGAATATCTCATGATGCCGGTCATGAATTTAATATGAGTATGGTTTTCCCACCTTAATCTAGTTGAACTCCTTTACCGCAATACGATGGTTAACCCCAAACATCTTGTTAGGTTATTTCTTCATTCTGCCTCGGCATCATATTCAGGGGGGATGCATCTAGCCTAACTGGTTCTTTTTTAAATATTGACAAGTCAAATGGTTATGAAATGAAATAATATTTTTCTTATAAGGAAGTTTATTATCTTTATTTTATGATACTTTCATGTGTTAAAAGGTGAAAACGAGCATTTTACTATAACACTTATTGATAAGGCTATTCAAAAATAATTACAATTAAAATAACATTTAATATTTGTGTTCATCGTGCCAGCATAAAATTCTCTACGAAATTGTCTATGTTGATGCTTGTCTAATGTAGATTATGCAGGTCCCTCACGTAAGGGATTACCTCTTAGGATGGTCCTGGATCCTGAACGTGAAGTGCGGCCAACTGCTTGTGATGCCAGCGTAGGGTGACGGAGTTCAGGCTTGTAGTTAATTGACCACAAGACGATGCCCAATTATCCAGGCAAACCGGGACTCTGAACGCGATGTTCTTATGCAATAGCGACAGTCTGTTCACGCTACACCAAATTATTTTAATCAACTTTTTATAGATCTAGCGGGACCCTTTTTGATACTTTCACATCAACGATTAAACGCAGAGTACATCACAGTCTAAGCTTAACTCGAGGTGCAGAGTTTAAATTTTCCCCGAAATTACAATCTATAAAGCACTAACTGCGTCTAACAATACTTGGTTTTATTAGCCTCCGTCCCTTACTTCGACTAAGTGCTTTTGTATCCTTGTAGAAAATATTATTTTGGCTGATTTCGCATTCTAACAAGCCGATCACGTTGAAAACGTGTCGGCGTCCTTCCTTAAGGCCTGCAGTCGCCATGAAGGAATTCTACTGCCATAACGTGCTGAAAGCGTCACACCATCCGCTGTCATATGGGATTACCTCCATTATCCCAAACCAGCTAAAGAAAAATATCATTTCTGTAAGGATGGTATATCATGCAAATTAATTTAAACAATCCTACAAACGGTGCACTAGTGGCTGCACAGATTAATCATTTTTACCCATGAATTAATGACGTAATGAAGCAATTCTGACATGGTGTCGCCTTCCCGATGCGATCACCAACCTCACCACGTAATCTCTGGCCAAAGCCGCTCCTGTTACGGCTCCGGACCCTATTCGCCACTTACCGACATAACGTTGCCACTAACTAAGCATTGCCATGATTTGAATTGTGGCGCTATATTTAAATGCCACCCGGGGCATTTATTTGTAACATGACAATATATATAAATGTGTGTGTTAAATTTGACATTTTCACGTGTTGAGTATAATGTCAGAGAGAAGGTTTCTTGGTTACCCTGCGTCTGTTGGTCCTGAGAAGGACCATTGTTGTCCCAACGTTTAGGTTAAATGTCATTCCCCATATTTAGGGGATACCTTATCCGTTAAGTGTCGCTCTAAAATGATAGTCACACGCGTATTTTCAGGTCGACAGCTCAGCGGTAAGTGAGTTCAACTAATCTTTACTTTGTATAATTAGGGTGTTTACGACCTAATGTTTGGCTTCTGGTTACTCTGTGATTTAAATTGATGCTAATAGGATTTAATATTGTTGTCAAGGAATGGGATAGTTTGTCTTCTAATATTTTGAGTTAGGTGTTTGGAAGCCAATATATAACATTCTTGTTTTTAATACTCCAGTTCTAAACAAAAGAAAATTCTATTTTAGAACTGTAAGTACATAATATATATACAGGTTTAAAAATCTGTTTTGTTTCGATAATTATAGAAATAATTCATTTTATAACGAAAAAATATCTTTAAAATGAAAGACTATCGAGAGTAAAAAAGTTTTTGTAAAAACTTCAAAAAATGGCTCAACTCTTTTACCGAGCAAAATTTACATATCTTATTGCTCCTTAAGGTAACAGAAAACTTTCTCTAACTTTTGGACAGGTAAAGTAAGAACAAAAAAAACACACGGCCTTGATATCCTTAAATATATATATACCTACATATATGTTTGTACATAAAAACATGAGATGAAATACCTATAGTATTTTATCAATAACCAGTAATGGAGTGATTTAAAATACTGGAAACCAATTTAAGTTTAAAAATGATAAAAATATGTTTGAGTGTTTCTTCAATGTTTACTAAATGTTGTCACCGTTTTTTTCTGGGACAAATTCTTAATTAAAATATTGGTCTCCAAGTTAAATGCAAAATACTGAACAGAAATGGGATTCAGATTCGAATTGTTTTACATTCAATCACAATATTCTCATATACGTAATCCGACAGAACTCATTATACGGAAAAGGAGTTTTTAATAACTTTAACGGGAGACATTTCGTTTAGAGAAATTCTAAAGGGAATGAGAAAGTTTCCATTCGTTTAAGCAAATTTTGAAGTGTTACGAGACAGACTGATAAAATCTGCATTAATTCTTAAATATGAAATTTTTTAGTTCCGCTAATCAAGGATTCGTAGCGATCTCTCAGAGAAAACTCTTTTGAGAATATTTTAACGCTATTATTAATTAATTTATTACAATATATATTTTTTATTACCGACATTATTTTTTTTTTTATTAATATATACAATGGTGGATACAATGTTTCCAGCTGTGTGTAGAGGTCTACATATTTTGTTGAAACGAACACTATTTGTTTAACTTCGCCATTAACATCAGCCAATACCAAAAAGTACCTCAGCATAATATAAAAAGTGGTTATCACTCTCGATCACCCGATTTGACGGCTCCCGACTATTTTCTGTGGAGGTACTTGAAAGAAAAGGTCTAGAAAAAATCTAAAGTCTGACATCGAGACTTTAACCCTTCCTGCAAAAAAAAAACCCCGTGAATATTGGACTATTATAAAGCGAAAGCTAAGAATTAAGGCTGAAATTTCACTCCCTGGAGAAAGCATGTAGGTGAAAATGTGTATAAGCTATGTTGCAGTTTATTTTTCCTGAACAAATTTATTTTAACCCCATGTTGATAAGTCAAATAGGAGCTGAGATATGTAAATTTTCGCAAACTTTACATTGAAATATATGCCACGCCCCGTAAAACAAATATGGCCCCCACGCAAAAACCAAAAACAATAAAATTAAAATAAAAGTAATTTTGAACTAACAAGTTGGTTGCACAAAAATATGAGATTTTTTAAAAGTGGTCAAAAAACTAGTGCGAAGATTCTTCTGTAACATGTTCTAAATGCTGAGCTTTGTCGTCTCCCAATTTCTCCTTCAATAATTCAACGTGTAATTGCGAGTTTCTCAATAACTTCTTCGTTCTTTCCGTCATCATACCAAAAATATGCAGAGTTCTTCTTCCTATATGTAACCACTAAAGTAGGTAACTTATTATCTGACCCCCTCCCTATTTCATTAGGAGTACCACAAGCGTCAGTTCTTGGACCTACCCTTTTTATTATTTAATATAATCGACATCGTAAAAATGCTAAATCTAACAAAATAATATTATTTGCAAATTATGCACTCATATACATCGCGGAAGACAATTACGCAACTATACTAAATTAATTAAAATATGATTTAAACAATATAGCAATATGACTGAAGATTAAAACTAAATGTATACAAAACTAAATTCATGAACATTGGAAATAAAAGAATACCAATAACATCAGCAATTATCATAGATGGTGAGAGTCTGAAAGAATTGTTCACTAAATACAAAACACGCTAAAAAGATTGCTAAAAAAATCTCACTTCTGAGAAAGATCAGACGATTCATTAGTACTGAGTCTTGTAAAATAGTATGCAACTCTGTTATTATATTATTATTCCTCACATCGACTACTGCAGGAGCATTTTATTTTGGCTAATGAAAAAGAAATTATCATTAATGCAAAATAAAGCTTTGAGAATAATACTCTAGTTGAGAGAAAAAATAGATTAGCATCAGTGCAATACTGAAAGATTTTAATATGGTGACCTTTAAGCAAAAAATACTTCATTGTCATGGAATTTAAGATTCTGACTTAAAAAATATCGGCAAAATGTATTAGAAAAATTGATGCAAATCAACTGAGACTGCCATTTCGAAAAAAGGCTAAATCTCAGAATTCAGTGATGTATATATATATTAAGAATAAATAAATAAAATTCGGCAAAAAGTGATATTAATACATGCCTTACTTGCTTTATTTTAATAACGGGGTAGCAGCCTGGGTTTGGGCGTCCTCTAGTAAGTTTTGCTAGTCCAATCATATACATATATATACTCATATGTTCACTATATTAATAAAATTAATTAATTTTCGAAGAGCAAACATTTGCAGAATGTGCCTCGCGGTCCCATATATACATTATGTATGCATAACATTAGTGAGAAACTTGAAAGTAATTGATCTTTCTATTCTCGCTTCACTGGCGTGGTAGATTTTTCATACGCTGGGCTAATCTGATGTATTAAATGCATTAGTATCTCATAGATATTATTTATATAAAGGGTGTCCAGCGGAAAAATTTCAAAATTAAATTGTAATTTCTCGTCAACAATTAAGGTGAGGTAAGTGTGAGGAGTATTGTTCGACGCGCGTAATTTTCTGATTTGCCCGTCGCAATGAGTTACTGGTCGAGAGCGCACCACGCGTTCGCGGTTGATCAATATTTAAAGTGCGGTAATTCATTGGTTCGTGCGCGTCGCGCTTTTTGTACTCTCTTTAATAATCGACGAGTAAGTGATGGGCCGAGCACGCAACTCATTTGGTGTTGTGTTCAAAAGTTCAGACAAGAAGGGAAAATGGTTAACCAAACTACTCCGGGACCATCTAGGTCAGCAGCGACATGTAGCTCAAGTACGACGTAAAATTATGCGCAATCCGCGTAAATCGATAAGTAAGATTGCAGCCTTTACTGGAATGGAGAAGCTGAGGGAAATTTTTCTCAATAAATTAATCACCAAATACGGGGACATACCCAGGGCACCTCGATAACGGGATCTTACACCGTGTGACTTTTTTTTGTGGGGATATTTTAAGTCGAAAGTTTACAGTAACAATCCTTGAACAATTCACATATCCTAGAAGAAAATATTCGCCGTGAAGTTGCTGCCATTGAACCAACGCGCGTGTTCGCAAATTTAAGAGTTTAATTGCAAGTGTCTTGAGATAAATGGACGGCATTTAGACGATATTGTTTATCAAACGTAATATCCGCATCGTTAAACTCTATTTTGTATAAATAAAATATGAGAATAACATTGTAGTTTTTATTTTATTTAATATTAAACTTGAAAATTTTTCTCAGGACACCTTTATTACAATACATCGATCAGGTCAAATATTTCCAAGTAATTTTTGTTAAAGTTTTAAAAACAAAAGACATAATTAAATACATGTCTGTCTGTTTTTTCTCGATATTTCTCTACACCTCTTTCTTGACCAATCTAAACAAAAATGTTATTTTACCCTGCGCAAAACATAGGCATCCTCCCTTTTACCTCTGGCTCCTCGCCACCTCACGCAAAATAAATGCATATTGTAATGAAAGGCATCCGTTCTAAATTGTGCTCAGTTGCTCTCTAGGACCTTGAGGAAAATATAATTACCTCATCCCTTGCTTGATCCATATTTTACAAATTCCATTACACTTCAGATCCTGCACAAAATAAAGGCACCCGCTACCCTATAACTCCCATCCTAAAACCCACGCACGGAAATGTATATTTTGTACACCTTCCTAACCCCTCTTTCGCTGCCACCTAACCATATTTCTAAATGAGTTGATTCGAATAGATAAAGTATAAAAAAAATATCTAGTATTGATTTCTTAGTTAAGAAACGAAGCTTCTTGATAAATACTTCACGTTTTGCTATAATCTTAAATTAAGCAAGTCATGCGAATTTTTCACTTTACGAAATAATAATATCTATATTTTTGTGGGTTCAAAATGTAATAAAAATTCTTAAACGAAATCAAAAAACTAACTTTATTATTTTCAGTTTTCCACTAGAATTGAATTTAAATGTAAAGTAGACAGATATTTGCATTTAAATGGATTTCTTTTTAATATGAATTTTAAACATGAGAAAAACTATTAGTTTTTTTCGTAAGCAATGCCTCCGCTTTTAATTCTGAAATAAAATTTAGGCATATTTTCAATTTTTTTTTACATCTTATAAAGCTTTTAAGCAGTTTTTTTTTCAAGACTACTGGATAAACTATTAATTTTAAGATATTGTATAATAAAATTTTATATTATTATCAAAGCCCATCTCTGTCATGTTACGCTGTATACTAGAATTTTTTTTCCAAAATACAACAATCTTACGGATTTCAAAAAATTACCCGTTTAAAAATTGAATTTTTTGTATATTTAGAAATTCATTTCATTGATATAAATAAATAAATTAAGAATATTCTCATATTTTCACGACCATCTTCTATGTAGAGTTTTCTGGGCTATTTCGTCGTGTGTATCCGACCTCTCTGACTGATGTTTTGGATACCATTGAAGACTCCAGCGATAAAAATTCCACTGCATCTTTTTTTCTTCGTCTTTTTCTATGAAGATTTTCTTTGTTTTTAAAAATTTCGGATAATATTCCGCCGCATCTTTTTCTGCTTTCTCTTCTTCTGTCACATAATTTTTCTCCGTAAGATTAAACGCTTATTCTGTTTTTAAAAAAACTGATGACACATAAAATTTACTACTTTACTACTATCACATCTTAGGACGGGTAAGATGCTAGTTTAATTTTAGTTCTTTATGACATAACTACCTTTTTTATTTCATTCAACCTTCCGAAAGTACACACAATTTAGTAATTTTCTATTTGTCAATTATTATTACCTGCCTAATTAAAAATATTAATGTAATAAATGTCATGTATGCTTGTAAATATTATATTGTCAGAGAAAATTAACAAGTACATATTCGGAAAGTTAATAAGGGTTTAAAAGTTTTAAATGAATATCGATCGTTTAATATAAATGAGACAAAAGTTTTGTAGGTTATATATTTTGCCTTGACTTTACGTAGCTACATATACATAAATAATGCTTTTATAGTTACAAATATGGCACATTTAAAATAAAAATGTCTATATTGATATCATAATGGAAAAAATTATGTTTTTCGAATTCGTTTTATCCTTATGGAGACTAATTGTGATTAAGGATCCCAGACCAGTTTAAAGAATTTACGAATCCTAGAATTATTATGTACAATTCCAAAATTATATAAGTTAATTGATGAAGAATTTAAACCTTTTATTTATACGTTCAATCAAATTATACATGAGATATATAATTATATCTGTAACATCTTAAATTGTCAAATGATATTTTGCAATTTATATTACTTCTAAAAATAGTCACAACTTGAAAGGGTTGTTTATGGAAATATTCAATTTTTCATTCTAAGGACTCAATGCATATAAAGTGGGGTATTTTCCCAAAGGACAAAAAATAAAGGTAGGTACCGAAGTGTGGAATTTGCCCTTATGAAAAAGATACAAACAGGACCGATCAAGGTTGTTCCAAAATTTAAAACGGTATTTGAACAGATTTATAAATAACATGTTTATAAAATTTAATTTAGATTATCTTGTAAATCCAAATTATTGCCTGCTTTAGTTATTTCTAAGTCTCGCGGATGACTTTAATAAGCCACAATTGTAGCTACTGCGTAGCCATTATTAGTGTTTCTAAATTGATAAAAATAGATATAAAACATAAAACGTAATGAGAATTACAGTAAAAAATTCATCCAATATTGCTTTAAATTATACATTAATAAGATCCATGCTGTGCCTTATGCGAGTTTTGAGAAGTTAACATCCAATAAAACTTATTTTTCATTGGTTAAAACATAATTAATTTTTAGTAAATTGGACGTGGTTTACAACTATATAACTTATTTAACAAACCAAATAACATCAAAAGATACTATTCTCAAATAAAAATAAAAATCTGAATTGGATTGTACATTACGCATATAAATAAATAATTAAATATAAACAATACAGTTCGGGCATTAATTCAACCTACATCACGATTCAGGGCCAAAAACCGACTGCAGCTGACGAGTCTGGTGACATCAAGTGGCTCAATATCACTGCGACAGTAGAAGTTTGTGGAACTATATATTACTGCGGATCGATGTCAGATAATGGTGCTCAAAATCTCGAATGAGTATCGAAAGATTTAATATTTGTTTATTAACACATCATAAATTTCCCTTAATAAAAATATATTTTAAAATTATTTATTTTAATATAAATGATAATATTTATGCATATTCAGAAAATTTAAGAAAAGTCTGTACAAATATTATTACAATCTAACTAAAAAAGAGAGCGATTGGTTAGTTTAATGTCTAGTAGCCAAATTATAATTTATTTTTAATTTTTAATTAAATATCTAAATTAATCAACTCGTATTGATGGGATAAAATCCCGTGGACTGTATCAAGAATAATTTTAAGTAGTTGACGCAACCCGAATTGGAAGTCTGAAGGAACATAAGGGCAGATGGATCTGGCCTACCTTGCTTTGAAGTCTTGGGCTGGGCATCATCTTCACCTCCGGTTGACGAGCACGTTTCTTATGCTGAACTGAGATATCAATTTATAGGGCGGCAGAAGGAAGAACACAAGTACTTAATGCTTCGCGATTGGACAGCGATCGTACTCTGTGGTCCCGTCGGCGAAATTGCAAGTAATGAATCGGCCAGAGCGGGACAGGTATAGATTATTGGATGGACGAAAGGGGACAAGGAATAAGTATTCGACTCGCATCATCACGTATCTTCTGCACCTTAACGGAATAAATAGGTCGCATGTTGACTTAATAAGATATCGTCTGTGCGGATCTATATTTAATTAAAAATTGTTTGAAAACTACATGGAGTTAAAAAAATAAAGGATCATACCTGTTACCCAAAATACATATAAACAGTAGTACAAAGGGTATGTCTTAAAATGGACCATTTATAAAGCTCTGTCCTTGAAACCTTTATAGAATAATGTTAGATATAATGTATTATTCGAAATGGATACGAAAAAACCGTCTTCATAAAATGTGTATACGCTTGCAACGATGCGAGATTATTATGAAATGTCTTTGTTATTTTTATAAAATCAAACGAACAATAAAATATAAAATATGAATAATGAAATATGTGTTTTTTTTAAAGTCATAATATATTATATTACAGAGTGTGCCAATAAAATATGTCATTTTTAAATAATCTATTTTGTATATTTTTTAAATGAAAACACGTTTTTATTGTGAAATTACAGTTTTAAAACATAATTCCATGATACTTAAAACAAGTTATATGAATCAATTAGAAATATATACGGAAAAAATCTGTCTTTCGCGGATGCTCTCTGTTCCTGTGATCTTCAACACTTGACTCATATGTTTTCGTTGCCATCATCTCCTTGTTGTAACGAAAAGTTTTCCCCTATTAGATGGATATGATTCAGGACAGGTTATTAATTTTAGACAGACCTTTGATTAGGTTCTCGATCACCTACCTTTGAAGTTGTTATTGAAGTGGCAAGCTCTGCGGATAGAACAGTTCTCTTTCGTTCCAAGTTTACTCGAGGTCAGACTCAATATATGCTTTTATGGTCAGGGTATCGAAGTAAAAGGTTTATGTACAGTTAGTACAGAATGACATATATTCAATTAAAGTATGATGAACAGAACAAGTACAGTATAGAGTTGAAATATTTATGGCGACGGAAAATAATGTTAAAAATTTACATATGAACACATAGGATAATTTAGAAAACACAATATAAGGACTTGATATTTCTGGGTGTGCGGTATTGAGGCCGTCACATCACACTTGACAAAATTATAATATACATAAACTGAATTTACGTGTTGTCTTTGATTAACTGGAGAGTAATAATTTTTTAAAGTTTATTTTAATTGAAAACTGGTTTATATAAAGTTATAACAGAATATGGGCAGCGGGGAGACACCGAACGGATATTAAAATCATATTCTACCGGGTCGAGTTGGAATGTTCAGAGGAAATATTTCGAAGAGGGGAGGTTTATGGTAAATTCTGAACACTGGGGGACACATGGTACCTTGGTTTTAAACGTGGAACATGGTGACGGCGTATCTTATGATACGCGGAGCCTGGGGTCGTCAGGTGGGCAGAGGCGATCTTCCTGGGTCCACGAAGCTGATAGAAGGCGTCTGGGATGACTTCTTGGTGGATTCGAGCTCATCAGGAGCAATTAGGCGATGGAGAAAGTAGTATAAAATGTATTGAGAATCTAGGAAGTTGCGGCGGTATTCACAAAGAGACGTCGCATCTCCGTACAACCCGAGTAGTTTACTGGTGCATATTAAATTATTGATGGTACATTACGCCAAAAATATGGAAAGGGGGGAAGACAAGAATTAAAAAAGACCCCTAAAATATATACGAATACGCTGGTTTTTTCTTACAAAAGGGAATCGTTACGGGATGTTTCTGGTTTTGTAGGAACAGCACGTGTGCATTCGGATAATCTATTTTTAGACGGTACTTCTTGTTTACGCGCGACTTTACCGGTATTGTCTGATGAAATTTGCACGTAATATTAATATTTGCGCGGAGTCAATTTAGAAGTTATTTAAAATGATTATTATTTTCTATAAATTCTTAATTATTTATATCGTAATGGTGGCATGTTGTACAAGGGATAAATGTTTCGTTTATGAAGATTTAGTAATTTAGGATAAATGAATTTTAAAGACGAGTACCTTGACTGCGGCGAAATTATATACATGACATCGTATATTGTATTATATCACGGCTGAAGCTAATATCCGGCTGCGCCGATTATGGTGTATCTTTATGATGCCAGCTATGTACCGCTGCACCAGACGATTAGTTCTTCTTCTGAAGAATGTCGATAGATCGATGGCGTGAATAATACTCTGCTTCACGTAACAATACAGTATTTATTCATGGTCACAATAAATACAGTGTAAAATATAATATCAAATATCTATGTGGGTTAACGACTCGAAGCGAAGAAAGACCGATCTCTCGCTCGCACGTATACTTATAAGAATCACCCACATAGATTGACCTACTGACAATTTGCATTCGATGCATTGGAGCAAGTTTGGGGTCTCACTTCCAGGCTCCTATTCTGAGGCAACAGATGAAACAATCATAGCTGAAAAGTAGGTGCCTTCAAATATACATACTGCATTATAATTTATTATTACGTCCCGAGCAATAATTACGAAAAATTAATAGGTCTCAGTTAATACGAAACCTTAAAAAAAACAAATATATCAATGTGTGTCACCTCCCATTTAATTTGAAAAAATTGTAAATCCCCTAAAACGTTGTAAAAACTAAAAAAATGTATTTCAAAATAATATATAAACATATTAAATCATCAAATTCTTAATTGCCTGTAAAGAAAACAAAGAAATATTATATTGCACAAATTAATTTGAGTAATTTTTTACTGCTACCTAATGACAAAAATATTTTAAGACAATACTGATAAAAAATTTCCATATTTTTTAATGGAAAATTATTTTTCCTCGAATTGATAATAACGAAAACGTGTTACCATTTTCGCGCACAAGTAAACTTGCGATAGGCTTTAAATAGAAATAAATCCACGAAATACTTTTTTATTTTTCATTTAATTAGAGGTTACAAAATGCTTATATTAGTAATAAAAAAAATTATATTTATTATTTCCATTTTACTTCAACAAAAAAATTGAGATTGATAAAAAAACATATCAAGCACCTTTATAAAATATGTTGAGGGTTGTTAGAACTTTAATTCCAGGAATAATATTAAATTTTAAATCCGAAAAAACTAATTATTTATTTCAAAATGGCGACTGACGTGCGACTAAAGTACATGAAATAACTTAACTAACTAAATTACCATCACGCCGTTTCCCCACGGGGGTAGGTAGAAAGGATAGAGCGCCACACTCTTCTCTCCTGCATCATCTTCTCTCCTGCTCTCATACATCTTATACAAGCTAGCCAATTATTGAGACTTCTAACAGGACCATCCTTCAATATATATCAGATATATATTCCAGGCCGATGTTGTTTTTAAATAACTAGGAAATAAAACACAATTTTCTAATTAAGTTTTTATTTATCAATTATTTGGTTTATTACAATTATGTATGGAATATGACATCGTCCAAGTGGCCGCCTCTGGTAGTGTTACAAATGCGTGCAGATACCATATTTTGAACCACTTGGCGTGGTATTTCAATAATTTCATTTCGAATATTGTCATTTAGCATTGATCGAGGAGGCCAGTCAGTATCACCATATTTTGACATTTCTCATTTCTCAAAATTTTAAGTGTAGCTCGTGCTGTGTGTGGGGTGACACCGTCCTATTGAAACCACATGTGTTGCAGGCTCATTCGACTCAATTCGGTTACCAATAAGTTTTTCAACATGCGACGATAGTGATCACCATTAATGGTTACAGCATTGCCATTATTATTTAGATAAAATGTTTTAATGACTTCAACACGTTGTTGAAGCATTAAATGCTCCATAATATTTTTTTTATTAACTACTCTCTATGATTACCTAATGCGAACTAACGAATATCTGCCAAACCAAAATGGTGGCAAAACAAAATCGGTCTGGAACGTAATATTCATAATTGAAAAGTACATTAAAGAATATGTGAGATTTAACTGACCAAAATATCATTTTTTAATTTCTTATAATTGCTAATTACCATTATACGTCACGCAGCACCAAAAGTTTTTGATTTTAGTTTGAATCTCTACTTAATCAATATTAAAACTAGCGTGAAATTATTATGCATGAAACCATTCATAGACCACTAGATCCAAACCTCTTTAACCTCAAGTTTAGTTTTGTGCGCAACTATTTAAATATCGTTATTTAAAATTGTTTTCTCAATAGCTATAGTTTGTAAACTTTAAACTATTTAAAAAAAACCTAGGAAGTTGAAGTGGATATCAACCGATAAGATTAAAGTATAAACAATTAAGGAGAACACATTTTTCTTGTGAAGTTTCATTTTCGGAATATAGTTCTGTGGTATTCTAATACACATTAAATTAACGTATTTGTATAAATAATTGTTATTCTCTTACAAGTTGAATAAATAATTATAAAAAAAATTTACGATTGGAAGACTTTTCTCAGGTGTAATAATATAAATAAAATAAAGTCTTTAATATACGAAGGTATTGAATTCATTGAAGCTCGCACTCGAAACATCGAGTGCGCTCATTGCTCAATTCAATTTGTTAATGCAACACATTATCAAACAGATAGATCGTTAGCAAACAGAGTATAGTAGCTGAGTTGTACAATACATTGTTGGAACGGAATTGGAGAAAATCCACAGTATTATATATCTAAGTTGTAATATAAGAGAAATACGATATCCTTATGTGAAAATCAAATACCGTATTGAACAGAACAAAAAAGATGTCGATTACGAATGCAAATGGTCAAATGCTAAGCGTCCTCGGCTATTATTTTATTGAATAGAAGTGTGGCTAGTTACCAAAGAAATCATGAGGTGACTTGAAGCATTTGAGATATGGATCTACAAAATAATGGTTTAGATAAGCTGGATGGATAGACTTACGAATAAATATGTTGTTATAAGAATAATATGAATAAATATATATAAATATGGATCTGATAAATAAAGTAAAGTCAGTAAGTATTTAAAATAATCTGAAATTTTTAATATCTCTGATGTCATGTTAATGTATTAATAACAAAGCCCTAGAAAAATAAATCATGACCTTAGGCAATGAGTCTACAGTAAAGCCTTTCTGGGATGCAGTAAATAAATATATAGCTAACTGTCGATAATGGTTTTATGTTTCTGTGGTGTTCGACTTTTATAGGTATGATTTACAAGATATACTCACATTAACATCAGTCCGGCCGCGCACAGATATGTGATGCATGTGGCCCCAGTTGAGAAATTTCGGCTAGACAGTTGATTTAAGCAGACTTTATCTCATTAATGTTGTTGGTAAAAGATCAGGAAACCAGTAAGGGTGTCTCAAATAAAGGAAAAAAATATCATACAATTAAATGTATTCCTCACGGATAAAGGTACAAATATTCATGTAACCGTAATCAGAGTACTAAATAAGTTCAGCTTAATAAATAGGATGACGGATGAGATGAATCTTAAATGTAATGTATACAATCGATCAGTATTCTTCTCAGGACAATGGCACTAATAAGTATGTAACAGTTTTTAAGATAAATTTATAGAATGACTAATAAAGATTACACGAAGTAGGTAGAAGGTATTACTTCTAGTCTATGTGAATTTAGAGTTCTCTAGTAGCATTGATTTTTTTAAATCAAAAATGACACAGAAAATTTGGGGAAATAATATCTTGTGATCTTGAGTATACAGTGTTACCGAAGCTGGAGATGTGACCTGAACAGGAGTTCAGGTGGACCTCTTGGAGATCTGGCAGTAGTCAGAGGATAGGAGGAGAGCAGATTATTACCAGAACGCAAGATACAGGTCGGCACCCAATAGAGAACTAAACATTTCAACCGGAACAGCTAGAGAGTAAGGTAGAAACTGGGCCTACTTGTTGTGTTCCACCTTGACGAATAAGAACCGGCCTAATGGAGCTTCCGATGGTGATGGTAGAATTGCGCAGAGGTAGCAACACTTACTTGATTGCTAAACCAATGGTACACAAAGATGAGCGACCAGTACAATGTGTAAATTATCTCAAACTATTCCATAGAATATAGGGCTTCGAGGACGACGTGACTCAACGAAGAAAAAGAAGAAGAAAAATGCAAAACTTCATCTGTCGAGGTGAATCAGTACATGGAACTCAAGGTGCGCAAAAATATAAAATATTGTATTCTATGTATTGTTGCGTTGCGCTCTGGCTCCGACGGATCGAACGTCAGGGCAAGACAATGGTTGACATGAATATGTAGGTTCGGCTGAAATGATTCCTGCTCACCTATCTTCAACTGACGACCTTTCCCTTTCCCCATGTGGTAAATTTATTAAGTGTTTTGTAATTCGGACTGGGAATCTAACTTAAATAATGAAAGAAATTAATTTAACTGGACTCGTTTAATACAAATAAATATCAAATATCACGCCCACTTCATTCTGGCATCAAATACAACGTATCAAACGATGTGGAACAATAATAAATACTGAAGTATAGTTGATTCAATTGCTGCAGCAAGCTTCTCAGATATGAATTAATGCAAATGTTCACTTTAAGAATAATCCCACCCTCATGTTGGTAACAGTCACTCCCAGTTAACTTTACAATTAGACAAAAATTGTCACGTAACCTTAAATTCCATGCGCCTTAACTAGCGCTCATATTTAATCCTCCAAAGTACTGAATCGTAGTCGTCACGCTGGAGGTTGCCCGATGATCGAGAAAGTAAATTGTTATTTCTGCATAGGAAGTGAGTACAATGCAAACTAGATACTACAATATTATACAGATAGTGCACTAGTATTTCCAAAATATGATTCTTACCCTGATATTCGTACCGATTGAGTGCTTAATGGATTTTCCTCCGCGGCCGGCCGAACACCGACCGCGCTCGTCGGGTTCGCCTCTTGAAGAAGAAATGGCTCCTCCCTTTACCACGCGGTCTCATTGACCAGCACAGATAGATGTACCTACGCACGGAGCAGTGTTGCCTGCTGTATAAATGCGGCGGGTTATTTAAAAAGATACCAACTCGAGAGATTAAATTCTTACATAACAGTATTATGTATAGTTATCGGCGAACAATATATTTTAAATTACTCGGGAGATCAGCTCAATACGAGCCCGTGGACTATAGGGCTCGCGTCGGTGAATCAGATAAATTCCCACCGGAGATAGCGGCTACGTCAGATGACAGCTAATCTGGATCTGGTTAGAAGAACGCGATCTTTGCTCGATCTGTTAGCAGTGGGGGTAGCTATGCGTGTTAGAACAGCTTGCACGGAGATCGAGATCTTTCATAATATATACAGATTATACAAATCTGTTATTGTCTTTTTCCTTTTGCTTAAATGCGTGCGCAGAAGCTACATATTACTTTTATTATTTGGAAATAACATATTCTCGAATGTACACTTCGTACCATACTGAGTACGAATTAAAAGAAAGTAGGTATACAATGGTATTTAAGTCTTACCTATTAAACGCAAGAGAGAAGGCATAGGATATAAGTGTGATTTCATCGGGTATGAAGAATAAGATTATTTCCGGTGATTTCACGTCAAACAAGGCAAAACGAACGTTTTTAGAATATTAATGAGTATATTTTAACACTTTAATCTCATTATGATGTGAACTATAATACAAGTCTCTTTGTAGGAATATGAATTTCGGGAAATATCTCGACATAGCGTCCATTAAACGGATTAGATGTGTCGTGAAGATAAAGTATAGCAAAAGACACTAGAAGCACAATCAAATACCTCTCCTTGCCTTGGACTTGACCTCAACGACTGAACTTCGTTGCTTGATGTAATTGCATGGAGTATTCGATTTGACACTTCGTAGTTCTGAGCGATACCGATGGTTGCGCTCATTGAGGTGCCGATGATATTTTTTATTTGGTCTGACTGTCTTCCTGATCTTCAACACTCCCAGTGACCACTACCTTCTCGTAAATATCGTTTCTTTGGATAATGTATCTGAAATGCGAGAGAAATAATTTTTGCGTGTCGGCGAGTCCATCGATAATTTTACATCCAGCACCATATGAGAGATAATTTTCAAAAGTGATCAACTTTATCAATTTAATTTTTTAACTCGTAATACTCTATCACTCTTTTAAAAGTGCTTAACATTGTGTGATTTTAAATTAATTATCAAATTGATTTAATTTTCAATAGTGGACGAATCTAGATTGATTTATTTCAAACAGCGCAGTCCATTACATACCAAAGACAGACGTTATCTTGTTATACATTTTGAAGGTGATCAGAGAGTCTATACATTCGTTTTATGCTGTCAAAAAATAGTTAATTTATCTAAAAATCATTAAATGCCCCAGTTTCTCACTATGTCAAAAGTAGATTTGACTAAATTTTAAAATTACCTTTTGATATATAAATAGATTTTATACTATCCAAATAATTATTATGAAGGACTTTTGTGAACCGTTTTTGAATAATTATTCAAAATATAACCCTTCCAAGGTAAATAGTTCCCTGATAAACTCTCTTGTGCGCAATCCCTTATGACAAATACATATCCTATAAGTAAGACCTCACCACCTCACCTCACCTCAATACCTTCGGGTAGAGTTTACGACAGGCTTAAGCTTGCCATGCATCAAATATTGTAAAATAATGGATACCTAAATGCTGACATGTGTTTACACAGCTGAGTGTAAAATATATCGACGTTGTTTGAATAATTTATTATTTGATAGGAACTTTGAAAATATAGATATAAAAGGTTGTCCCAACAAGAGTGGATAATTTATATTTAGCGCCATTTTTACAGTTGTGCTTTGACAGTCAAGTCATTATGACATTTTGATGGTAGACAGAATGAATCGCTATTTGATACAACAACGCATTCTTATTTCTAAATATTAATTTTAAAATGATGAAAGTTTGACCACCACGATTCGCAAACTGCGTCCAATTTATGGTAATCAAGATATTCCAAGTACATTAGCTGTGATGAGAATTATCGAAACATTTGAGGGAATTGGGTCAATTACTGACGTCAGACCATCGACACGTATTTATCCAGGTCGTTCAGCAGAAAACATTACGGCTGTTCGATCATCACGGTACAGAATGTGGCCGAGAGTCTGGGGATATCCATTCCGCGTCGTGGTCAAGAATTGAACGTTTCAAGAAGCACTATGGAGTGTATTTTCACGAATGATTTGCATCTTCATGCCTACAAAATCCAACTGACTCAACAACTTGAACCTATACACCATACACAGCGAAGAGAGTTCGTCATCGAGTATTCTCCCGTTTGGGCGACCACAATTGACCGCCTAGATCGTGCCATTTAACGCCTATGGAATTCTTTCTCTGGTTTTTTTAAAAATCAAAAGTTTATGTCAAAAAGTCCACAATTATCCAAGCTTTGAAAGAGGAGATTAGACGCTGTATCACTGAAATCCAGCCACAGTTATGCCAAATCGTGATTGAAAATTTCGTCAAAAGAACGCAATTGTGCCAGCAAACCCCAGGAGGACATTTATCAGATGTAATGTTTCATACATAGTCTACTTTATGATTAAATGAAAAATTTGGTATTTACTCAAAAAACCTTTTTTTTATTTTAAATTAAAATTTTCGCTTTTATTGGGGCACCTTTATATATATTTTTTCAATTTCAATTATGCACATCATATATTTTTGCACATTTTTTACTAGTTAATATGAAATGATACATACACACGCAAAAGGACAAGAATCCAAGATAGAATAAAATCGAGTAGAGCATTTGGTAGATATATAGTGGCACAAATGAAAGATGTTTTACAATATAAATAAAATTAAATATATGAATCCAATCCAACTTTATAATAGTTACTCTTTCGGACCCCGCGCAAAATCTTAAAGAGCCATGCTATGTTAATTATCATTAACACCATTAATCAACACAATAAATCAAATACGATTTTTTGGTTTTATATTTAATTACTCCAAATAATTGAACGATCGTTTCCACTGTCTAGACCAGTATTATATTAAATGCCATCCGTTTCCATATTTTCTCACTTGTTACACTCTAGGACCCTGGGATAAATAGTCACCCGTCTCAACCACCCCTTCCAGATGTCTTCTAAATATTAAAAACATCATTACATTTTAAGGTTTAAGCAAAAAAAATACATCTTGCTCCAACCACCCCTCCGCCATTCAGAGAGAAAGTTCCCTGAATCTGCGGATAATGTAGGATACAGGTAGTGAAACTGTTTGTGTTTATTTTGTGAAAAGTCTAAAAACATTTATACAGTTTCGTTTCGTAAATAATATGTAAATTGTTCTTATTCAAGTTTTCCTATGGAAAGAAAAGATAAGAAAGGATTGAATACTAGCTAGTGATATACATATGTACGTAATATAATATATAGCAAGGCATGCAAACGGTAAATTAATAAACAACTTTTTACAATTCGATAGCAGAACTTTGGTAATAGTAAAAACTTTGATAATAGTAAATAAAAATTTTGTTAACCCGAAATAAGTATATATAATCATATAAATAAATTAATATTATTAATTTAAAAAATCGTTTATTAATACTGTAAAAAACACGACGAGTTATTGATTTTGATATGAAATCTATAATTGTAGATTAAAGTATGATAAGCTATAATATATTACATAATATGATCATATTAAATATAATAAGAGTATTTATATTTTATTTATCAAATTAAATAGTGAGTCGTAAGACTTTGAAACCATTTTAATGGCTGGCAGATCGTATGCCACGTTTATTTTATTTGGTGTTCATACAAAGTGGATAATTTAATATCGGATGAATTTTCCTATGTTGTTCTGGTTTTGTAAAAAAGCTAGTCATTCATAATAATACAAATAAAAAAGATGAATTTTAGATAAGCATGGATTTTGTCATATGTTTTTTACATTGTGTTCGTGTAGACCCCAAAATATTAAAAATTATAGCAATGTTAGAGTAATACCATAACATCAATGATTACTGTTCTCTTATAAATATAACCCTAATGTCTTTCTGTTCATCATAAATTAAAATTGAGTGGGAATTTCAAAGAGAGAAAAGTAATTTATCGTTTTGAAAGTGTATATTTGACTTTTTAGTAATAAATATACATTTTTTTCAAAAGAGGAAAACGAACAAACCTACTGTCAGATTTTTTGAAAAATTTGAACATTTATATGCTATTATACGGTGATGTCACAGACTACCAAATATATAGACATGAACTTGTTGAATTCCTTGTTTCATATATGCTTTATTTTTATTTCAGTGTCACCCACGTGATAACTTTGGTACCAACAAATATGACTCGATTGGAATGAAAATTGGTAATATTATATGCAATAATGTAAAAAACACGTCTTGTTTACAAAAAGATTTAATTTTCGAAGAGTAAATACTTTGACCGTTGCATAAATATCATAAATTATCAGATTCATGTTTCCACAAATAATGTATGTAGAGTGCCCCTCGTCCCGCAACTAATATTCCAAACCCCTCTTCTATATGTATACTTTATTTCATGTCTATTCATTCACCAGTCTGTAGGTGATTTTAATTTTATGTAGGTACCTAGGAGTAATTATTTCATTTTCTTGACACTAGATATATGACGCTGGATATTACAAAGTGTTTGTGGTATATAGTTTGTGATATTTCATTAATATTAAAGATGATCTAGTTTTAAAAAGTGAGGGTACCAAAAATTATGAACTCGATAAAATAATGACATTACACGCACAAGAAAGATGGGAACAAAAGTAAACTCTGCATCTGATTTTTCATACATTCCACACCAACTATAATGGGGTTAGTAATTATAATAATTTATTAAAACAAAAGAACCTTTTGCTTTGAATTAATACCCAGACGCGCTTTAAAAATAATTTCTGGCTTCACTTGAAACAATATATATATTTTTATGCACGTTTTGGATTGCCACTATAAAGGTTATATGACGCAAAATTTGAGTGCCTTTTATAACGGGGGCTATATTGTCAGGATCTCTTCAATTAAGGTAATTTCCTCGCTTGAAATCTCACAGGTAAATTTCCAAAGACCTCACTTGTTGGAATTTAACCCATCGTTTAAGCCGGGGTAACTAACATGTTAAGCACCTTCGTTCCTTACGGTTGAATGTACAATTACCATACTGTTTTACACTTTTACTGTTTGAACTTTCTACTTTGGGCTGTGACCTTTTGTTTGTAATTTATAAAAGTACTGAGAAAAACTGTTCATGAATAATTGATAGGCGTACTCTGAAATTTAAAAAATGTGATGTAATATTATAGCGGGAAATTATTCATAATGTTTGTAAAAGGGCTCAATTTAATAATAAAATTTTCAACATTAATTCACAAGAAATTTGGGTTTTTCCCTTCGGGAAAAAATATATTAATTATATTTTGACCGAAGAATATATTTTAAAACAATGTCACTCTAAAACGTCCTCCAAATAATTAAATAGTTTGCTTTATTTTAACGCAATAAAAACAATAATTCATATTTAAACATTATAAATTGTCAGAAGTTATAAAAAAAATACAAAAGATTTGTTCCAAATGAATCCTGAACATTTTGCATGACACATTTAAAAAATTTAATTAATATTATCAAAGTGTTTGTAGTCATATTTTGTTTTTCGTGCTTATTTTAAATTAGAGTAATGGAAATAATGTCTGAATTTAGAATTATAATTTATATTATTTCATAACGAAAACAGACAAGTTTTTTTCTAGGCTCCCTTGTAAGCAGGGGCGTGTAGTGCAAACAGGCAAAAATATGTGCATTACTAAAAATTCTGAGAAACAAATATAAATTAAATAATGTATAATATGGATCGTAAACATATATTTACGGATTTATAACAATTATTTCCATCTGTGTACCAGTAGTAACTATAATGACTTAGTTCTAAAATCTACCACGATAACCTAACCGTAGCGCTAGTAACTACAATCGACACATTGTTGCTATTCACATTACTATTTTCTATTTTTAAGTTAGTGTATTACTCAAGTTACTATTTCTTAAAATTCTTTTTGGTTGATCCGTTTTGTATGAAATCGTTACATATGCTGTTTTTTAACAGAGTAACATTTGAACTGTGTGGAAGTTATTAAAGTGTCTACTTCCTCTTTTACTCATTCGCGAGTTTTACTATATTACTCTTTTTAATGTGTTGATTTCATTATCATTCTTTTGCATTTGGTACATGGATTTGCTTTTGATTTAGAAAAAACAAAAAGCAATTGGCAAAACTATTTCCTACGTTAACCTATAATAAAAATAATTATTTCCTTTAGATATTACATAAAGTTTTTCAAATAGAAAAATAATCATATTCGATCATAGAAAGTGTTCTTAAAAACGTTCATACATTTTGTATATGGGTAAAAAAAAAATATTTTACGTTAAAACTTAAACTATTAGTATTAAAAAATTATAAATAAATACATGGTAGGGTCGTATAAACGATGGGTTTATTTTATTTAAAAACGTTGATTAAACGAAAGTACTTACTTTAAATACTAATTAAATGTATAAATTAGAAAGATATACATATAAAATCAATTTTATAGAAAAATATTGGTAATGCGCTATCGGGATTCGAACCTGGATCTCTTTCCAATCCAGGGAAGGCACATTATCCAACTATGCTACAGCGATAGTACTTTTGACGACAAATTTCCGAATCCATATGTTACATTTTTCAAATAAATACATATATCGTTCCATTATTTGAAAGCTATCTTATTTGTTTTTACTGAATCTCAAATACCTTTGAGTAAACCGATAGCAGATGCCAGAATTAAAAAATATTTTTTATTACATTTTGCACAAATTGTTTCAACTTATATATTATTAAGAAAAATACATTTTTATTGTGAAGTTGTAATTATTTAAAATATTACAGACCTACCATTATTATTATAGCACCGTATGGAAAAGGTTAAAACAAATTAAATTAATCAATCTTTTTCTATCTGGGGAAACATAAACTTGATGCCACTATTATGTAGTTTTTATTATAAATGATTTTGTTTATATTGCAATGAATCCAGGAATATTTTTACAATATTTTTTTTTTATACTTACCTGATTGATTGATTTAATTTTAAAACATATAATGGTGAAGATAAAATTGTTATTCATATTACTAGTTTTAGAGTAAAAATAAAATCTCGACTATCTCGTGAACGACTCAAAAATCAGTCACATATGCTCATACACTATTGTAGACTAAGTCTATCACATCCTATATAAATTATTTATCCGTATTCACGTGCGAACAGTAATCCCGAAAGCATGTGTATGCTGAGCTGAGCCACGTGTCACGCCGCCATTCTCTAGCTCGAATAAGCGATTCGTGGAGTCTGACGACGTAGAACGAAAGGTAATCTCGTACGACTGGCGTAGCTCGTAGCATAGTGCTCACCTGGGCGATGCAGCGGTGCATAATCGCAACTGCTGCATGCTAGGACGACGTGAATCTATTTTGTATTCTATTATAGTGCTAAATTTATTATTTACATATATATAAGTTTTTTTTTTTTAGAACACATTCTTATTGTGAAGTTGTAATTATTCAGAACATAGGTCTGTGATATTTTAAATATGAATTAAATATATTAATTATAAAGATATACATATAAAATCAATTTTATCGAAAAATATTGTTGTTGCGCCACCGGGATTCGAACCTGGATCTCTTTCCTAACCGGGGAAGGTGCTTTATCCAACTAAGCTACAGCGACAATATTTTTAGCGACAATTTTCGACCCTATATGTTACCTTCTTGATATTAATACATTTAATCGCTCCATCATTTGTTGGATAAAGCACCTTCCCCGGTTAGGAAAGAGATCCAGGTTCGAATCCCGGTGGCGCAACAACAATATTTTTTGATAAAATTGATTTTATATGTATATCTTTATAATTAATATATTTAATTCATATTTAATATTTATAAGTGTTATGTAATTCAGAATCAAATACTGGTAACATCTTTGATATTTAATTATTTTCTGTATATGGCGATAAAACAATTTTAAAATAAATTAATTCCATGCCATATTATTTAAAAATATAATTATACGTACTTACAAAATTTGAAAGTATACGATACCCGTAGGTTATTTCTTCTTCCTCGTTCATATCATTATTGACATATGTAGAAAGGATGCTGGATAATAATTTTATACCAACTATTGAATAAACAAATCTATAGACTAGCCCGCGAACAAGATGTAACTACTGTAAAAAATAGTCTGTCAAATTAGCTCTATAAATCGTTAACGCTCCGTAACATAAATTACAAATCCAATTTTTAAAATTTAAATGATGAATTAAATAGATATTTAATGTTTCAAAAATTCAACTTCAAGTATTCAAGCCAAACTGTCAAAAATACATCACACAAACAAATCTCTCAAAACGATCCGCTCGCTTCGTAATATGTATGCTATTCTGTGCATTACACCCATAAACATTAAACTGAATGCGCATCCACAAAGTAGAATACTTTCAAGCTTTGTGGATACGTAACTAATGATAGAATACTAGCAATATTTAAATATGTCCAAGAATTGCTAATATAATATACTGATCAAAATAAAAAAAATTAAAACTATTGATTTTTCAGGCGTATTCTAGTATAATATGTTAAAAAAACATTTTACAGATAAAGAATAATGCCTTAAAATAATTTAAAAAAAACCAGATTCTCATAGTGGCGACATGTATGCTGTTCAAAAAAGGAAAAAATTAAATATCAAATTTGGTCCATAGATGGCGATGGTGTAGTGGTACTCGAAGCGAGTCCACATACTAACATATATACAACTTTTTTAAATTTGGTAAATGTGGAGATTGAGCGATAAGAATTGGTGAACGTTATATATAAATATATATATATATACATATATAAAGTTATCACTTAAGACACATCGTAAGCCCTGTAATTATCTCATACTTCCATATATATTTTCCATTAAATATAATAAAAATAAAAAAAAGCTTTGTCTCTATGAGATATTTATTTAATAACAGTTCCTTGATAGATAAAAGTCCAGTAATTATGTGTTCTTTGTAGTTAGTTTACGCAATTCATAGATATTCGAAAGTTTAGAATTAATATGTATTTCGACTCGCTTCGTGCGCGCGCCATGTCCTAGTGTGTGTTATGACTTGGTATCTAAAGGACTGGATAAATTTATTTGCAGCAGTGTCATTTTCGACTAGAAACAAAATAATCTCAAGCTTTTTAACTCAAGAGATGCGGAGCATCCAAATTATGTATGAAGTGACCGCGTCTGATGGTGACCTCAATCAGATGAGATGTGATTCGTAATGCATCTTCACTAGTCCCAGTCCTGGGTCACCCTCACAGCTGACTCCAGGGTTTCTCCAGTCAGATGCAACGTATTTATGCACCATTGTGACATTTCCAGGTCTTCTTCGGCTCAAGCTCATTCGCAGGACAATCTCCTTTTCTAGGCCGTCACTGTGAATGTGGCCAAAGAATTGAAAGAATTACAATTAATATACATTTTAAAGGCAACTATTTTACACTTATATTGCGAACTATCCAAGTCTTTGCTGCTTATATGAAGATTGGAAAGATAAAAATGTAAACCAATATAATATTGCCTTATTGTTTTCTGTCACTATCTATCCATATTTTCGTAAGTTTGTTCATAGCAACATTAGCTGAACACTTCAGAAGCACACAATTAGAAAATAAATAATATTATAGAATACTTCAGAAGCACACAAATAGACAATAAATAATTATAGACTACAAATGTATAATGTATATATAAAATTATTACAGTGTAACTCCCTCTCCAAGCACAAGAGCTAGTCTCTTTTTTGGAGCGGTAAGCGAATAAAAAACATGTAATTTTAATAATGTACAATACTCATTAGATAACTTATATTATAAAAAAATTGAAAAATTTTCAAATAAATAATAAAAAAATGCCATTTATGGGCATCTCCGTATTTCCTGCTCACTGTAACTAGAATTCGGTCAGTTACCAGTGATCAGCACACCCAATAAATTACTTTTTCTACTACTTCACATCCTCCTATTTGAGAAGTTTGTTGTGATGCATTAGTAATATCTATAACCAATGTTTTCGTTTACAACCGATTTTTGTGTAAAAAATTTTGCAGTTCATCTCTGCACTGACCACAAGCGTGATGTTATCAGATAACGTAGATTAGTGATCTTCTATCCACCGATTGGAGAACCTCCTTTCCATTCTTCCAATATTCTTCCCATGACGTATTCTGAATAAATGTTGAATAGGAATGGTGAGAGTACGAAAACTTGTCTTACTCCCTTTCTTAATGGTGGGCCTTATTTGAAGTAATATTACTGACTTTAATTATGCCAGTATTATCATTGTAAAGGCTTCTTAGGAGTCCGATCAAGTGTTGTGGGACTCCTTTTTCCTCAAAAACCATCCACAATTTTATCTATTGAACATTATCAAAGGTATTTTCGTAATCACTAAAGCAAAGGTATAATAGATTGAAAAATGTACGTGCCTTCTCTAGTATCTATAGTACATTTAATATTTATTTTCTAGTTTCCCAAACTTTAACAAATGGTCTAAAATAAAGTTTTAGGATATTAGTAAATTAAACAATATGAGGTCTTTCGTGATATCGTTTCCAACCAACAATATATTAACGGTAAAAATGTGGTACTTTTAAATGCACCATCATATTAAAATATATATGTAAGTTTGCATTTCATGTATTTTTCAATGTGTAAACATACTTGTCGGTATTCACTACATGTACAGATTGGTAACGAAATAGTGAAACGTAAATTCTTACGTCACTCCAACCTAATCCCTGATCTTGAATTGACTTATATGCTACTAATCGCTCAGCTATTTATACCACCGACACTAATGTTCATTTAGAGTTGTAAATAGCGAACGTACATATTTCGTGAAAGCTACAATAAAATTTTACGTCACTCATAATATTTATTTACTACTCATAAAATTTGTTCATCAAAACACTTGTAGAATTACTGTGAAGAATAATGATCATTAGTATACCATACTTTCGAACCTTTTCAATTGTATGTTGTACGGAAAATAGGTTTTACATTTTGACTTATTCAACTACATCTTATTTAAATACTCAATATTTTTATATGGTATGGAATCATGGACTCTGAAGAAAAGGGAGAGAAAACGAATTGATGCTATTGAGATGTTGTACAGGGAGCATATGTTATGCATACCGTCGACGATAATGAATAAATGTCTTAATTTTGCAGGACCTTAATGTTAAGGACAGACTTTCAATCACTTACCTAAGATGAATCCATCATTTTTTTGGGCGTCTAGCAAACACAGGAGATAGTTTGGAGAAGCACACTGTGATGGGCTACGTCAAAAAATGGAGAGGATGAGGAAGATCCCCCAACAGTTAAATTGATTAAATAGAAAAGGCAACAAGTACTTCTCTGGTGAGGAGCAAAGTGAAGGACCATAGTGAAATGGACAGAAGTACACGGAGACCATTCATGA
Source organism: Eubasilissa splendida (assembly GCA_031772225.1). Lineage (NCBI taxonomy): Eukaryota > Metazoa > Arthropoda > Insecta > Trichoptera > Phryganeidae > Eubasilissa > Eubasilissa splendida. The sequence goes on along the minus strand of CM062852.1, from coordinate 17,739,439 downwards.
GAGATCGACGTGGATGATGAAGATATATTATTGTTCTATGGATGGCTTGATAGAACGCGTCTTATTAATTTTTGTCTATTTTTTACTGTTGGAACTATATGAATAATAAATTAATAAACTCGCAGCGAAAGATTATTATGTTTTTATTTTTTATTGCACGTTATATTAGAATGTGATCTATTTATACCAATATGGTCGTATTTATTATATGCTTACATCACGACAAAAACTTATTTAAGATTAAGTTGATAGATTAGGCAAGATAAAGATTATTTTTATTTTATATCTTGTGAATTATCAGCCAACTATTTGTTTTCATTTGTTATTTGCCTTTTTTGTAATGCTCAGGTTATTTCTAAAGTACAGCAATGCTTACAGAATGCATTATTGCACCGTGGACGCTGCACAACAAAGCAAACTATGCCCAGACAACTATTTTGCTTTGAACAACTGGTATAACGCAGTCGTCGCCATCCGCCATACAGATTTCTAGATCGTTCATGGAACATTTAACTGGGCACTTTCACAGCTCCAGTACTCTTAAGACCTGTGCGTCAATAAATAAAATTATATAATAATATATGCATATCTAATTACAGTTGAAAAATGTAACTTTAATTCGATATTTGAACAGAGCACATGTTGACGCAAGTCGAGTACCTACTCCCTGTACATTTTATCCTTTCAATAAACCTTTCCAGCTTTGGCCAACCAATTACTTAGCTTCTAATAGCCATATAAACACACCCGGTACCGACATCACAATAAATAAAGCATACGCCAATAATATGCGCCCCCAACCAAGGCATGCCGTCCCACTCCTCTCGCTGCTGCCTTCCAGTTAAGATTTTCAGCAAACCTTACTCTGTGTAGACTTTTCATTTGTATATTTCGAAATAATACACTTGTCACAACTGTAAGTAGTTTCTCTTCTTCAACTTGATTAGGCCACATATACATAATACACCTCCGTGAGCAATATCAAACGAACACTGAACGCAGGTTGAAATATATGGGACATCGAGCACACATAATCTATATATTCATAAAACATATGTAATCATCAACAAAATACATTTTCCCTAAACTTCTGAGAGTAATATACAGGGTGTAACAGACTTAGTCCATAATATTTTATTGGTGGATACCTGACTAAATTATAAATCGAAAATGTTCAACAAATATGAGCCTAATATCAACCATATCAGAGATATACGCATTTAAAATAATAATTGTTATGCAATTATTATGCTTTATTGATTTCAAATTATATATTGAACACAAAAAATTGATACATTGTAAAAATTTCAAACAATAATATTTTCTGTGACGGTGAAGAATTTAACATATTCTTTGATCATTTTCGACTAGAAATTTAGTCAGGTATCCACCCATAAAATATTGTGAATAAGATCTATTACACCCTGTATCTCTTAGTTTTTTTTTTATTTATTTGAAATTTTTACAATTTTTTTTATAATATGAGTTATTAATTAAGCATTGTACATTATTAAAATAACATGTTTTTTATTCGCTTACCTCTCCAAAAAAGAGACTAGCTCTTACTAATAAACCTACAAAAAAAAATGAAACTATGTCTAATGGTGCGCGCCTACACTTTGTATTTGCTTAATAGCAATTTGTGGTGGCCTTGCTCGCGCCTCACAGATCTATATAAAGAAATCACTTAACAGCCATACAGTCAGCCTGATACCCGCCAAATTATAGACAACAATACTCCGCGATCGAACCAGTCCAAAAAGCCATAGAACTGACCACTCTTATCCTGGCCAGCTTATCGGATACATCACACATTATACTTTTTATAATGTCACAAGCAAGTGTAAATTCAATCTGTAAATTGTAAATAAATACAACTATTGTAAGTACTGTTACATTTATAATATGCCCACTGCAGCCGCAAATACTATATTGGTAACTTTTCATGTAGGTACATACGAAAGAAGCAGGGACGTATAGGGCCCTCGATTCTCCCCGCCACATCCCTCTGATACAAATAATTAATATTGGTGATCCAAACAAATCATTCACACAAAACCACTAAGTAATTTTAGGGACTTTACTGATCAATGTCAGTGTAGACTCGTTAAGGTCACCAATAGGGAGTGAGACTTGGGGGCCCCATATATCTTCCCTATCCCGTAGGTATATTAAATTTTACCACTTTAGTGATTGAGTTTGAGATGTTTAGCTAGAGTAGGTGGATTATGCTATGAAACAGTACTCACAATAGTTGTGCATTTATTTACAAATTGAATTTACGTAGTATACTGGAGGCGGTGCCGAAGTGTGTGCGAGTAGATGTATCCGAGGATCTGGCCAGGAGAAGAGTGGTCATTTCTAGGCTTCCATGGACTGGTTGCGGCGCGACATGTTGTCTATTTTAGTTGAACCAGTCAGACTGTCTGACTGTTGAGTAATTACATTATGCGGCCATGTTTGTGGGGCGCGAGTAGGACCACCACTTAATAATTAATTTTGGTGTTGTCATTTTACATTTTATATAGTGAATATTGAACTAATCGATATGGATTGATCTTTATTTCTACCCTCGCATATATTGAGGTGGACACGTATCTTAAAAACGATAATGAATATTTTTGGTTTACACTTGTTTCGTAAGTATTTACAAAATAAAGAGTACTGTTTATTTAAACCTTGTTTGATTAATTGAGAGTATGTATATTTACCATAAGAATAAACATAGGTAATTCTAGAATTATCATTACCGATACGAGATAAATGAACTGATTTTGATTTTGATATGAGATAAAATTAACTTAATTTGTAACAGGTGTACAGAAATGAACTGAATGGTAAATAATCTTATTATTCAGAATATTAAGAGCGCGATTAATTAAAAGTATCAGTTGAAATAATATTTATTTGCAAAATTACACTAAACAGAGCCCCTCAGCAGTTAATCCTAATAGACATACAATGATACATTACCTAGATTCGAGAATAATATAATGTATATTGATGCCATAATTAACTTACTATATTATATTAATTATTACAAACCTACCATATTTATGTTAAATTCACCTTTACTTACTGATCATCATATATAGTTCTTACATTATATCTTCTGAAAAACCTGTAACTTGATCGATATTCTAAGTATGTCTCATTTTCTAATTAATTAATAATTTTAACATGAGTCAGTTTAGTTTTGTAAAATAATATAAATTAATCTTTACATTATTAATTTTAAGACTCAAATTATATTTTCAAGGTTTTAAGATATCAAATATTTTTTATTCTAAAAGATTACTATGAAATTATTTCATACACGATAAAACCTTTTAAGCTTATTCCTTGAGTACATTACAAATAAACTGTTTATTTTTATTTCCAAATAAATTTTCAAGGTTTTGGGGATAAATTTTTTTCCGCCTAAAAGTAAATAGAAGTTAACCATAGCAAAAAGGAGACTTATCTCCGGAGACGGAGTTTAAACTGAACAGGGATTAAACCTGCACGAACTAAAAGTAGAAGGTAGTTATGAACATACTTTACACAACCCACGCCTTATCTTTTTACAGCAAAAGGCATTATCAAAGATTTTTTGCTACTATGGAAGATGGAGGAGGGGCTTATGGTGTGGGTTTAGATTTATTTTTCAAATCGGCGCATATGTTTGTGGATAGTGAAATCCAGTTTAAGCGTCGCATTTCCAGCGAGTAAGGTGATAAAAGAACATGCCAGCAACGCAGTCACCGGACGGAGGTAGCTGACAGAAATATAGTCTTTATTTTTTACTAGTTACGATAATTGGCAATGATTTATATTAAACGCAAGAGAGACATTATAATATAATACATATGATACAATAAACAAACAAAGGTTTATCATAGAGACGAAGCTATTTTTTATTAATAGAAAAATGTGGAAGTATGGGTAACTACAGGGCTTACGACCTGTCTTCGGCTGGCTTAAGTGATCACTTTACACAATGTAACGTTCACCATTCCACCCAATCAACCTCCATATCTATCAATTTTTTTAAAGTTGTATATATGTTAATATGTGGAATCGTTTCGAATACCACTACTCTATCACCATCTATGTACTAAAATTGATATTCATTTTCCCTGAAACAGCATATATGTCACAATGATAACACGTTTACAACTTTCAAAAATGTTGATAGATATGGAGGTTTATTGGGTGGAATGATGAACGTTACATTGTGTAAAGTGATCACTTAAGCCAGCCGAAGACATGTTTTAAACCCTGTAATTACCTATACTTCCATATTTTTTCATTAATAAAAAATAGCTTCGTCTCTTTGAGATATCTATTATTTGTTTAATAACAATGCCTTTGTTGGTGAAAATCCAGTAATTGTGTGTTCTTGGACATATTCAAATATCGATTTATTATCAGTTAAGTGTATTATCCGATACACTTACGTTCCAATCATCGTCATTAATAGTATGTATAAACAAAATTATAGCCAATCAAACTATAAGTGACCTTATTTTATTTTCCTTCATTTGTGCCAATATAAATTATGCCCAGTGAAGCAATCTTGCAATCGTTGATCACGCTTAAATAAAGTGTGTTAAATAAAATGTGTGTTTTACATATCATAATATGTAGCACAAAATAGATCTGAGGTAAAATTTATATGAATATTAATCCAATTGAATCAAAAACTATTTATGTACATTCAAAAACACAAATATTCACCATAGTTTAAATAGATCATAAAATGATTAAAATATTTATAGTTTATATACTACTTCGATGATAACCATACCATGCATACCCCGTTCAAATGAATACGTAATTATTTTCAAAGAAAAGTTATTTTCCCCTTCGAAAATGTTTGTAAAGCGTGTAGTAAAATTTAAAATTCTAATATTGTGAAATGCCTATTTGGGGCCACTATCTAGCGATACGTTTCAAAAGCGGCTCACTATACATAATAAATCTACGTCAGGCGTCACGCACGAATTCGCCACTTTTGTTTTCGGCTTGTTGACATTTATGCTTCACTATGTCCCGTAAAGGGCGCATGCCCCACCTGGCGAAGGGCAAATATTGCCCCAAATTGACGCGGACATCGGCAGGGCTGAACGTGTGACATGAAATATTATATGTTTTTCGGAACATTATTAACTACAGCCGTAAAGGTGATTTATTTGCCTGCGTAAGAATATATTCCGTAGAATATTTTTCGAATGGACTCGAGAGTGTCATTTTGGTTATTTAGAGTATGTTTTCCATTCTGTAAAAAATAAACAACCTTAACAATAACTCTTGAGATAGTTTATTTGCATCCCTGAAATAATGTATTACCTTATGGATTCATATTTTGGAGTATGATGTAACATTTGTATATAGATTACTATAAGTAAAGAGACTATGTTATTAATCTGTTAGAATTTTTCATTCAACCTCTTTTTCGGAAATTTCCTGCAATCCTGACTTTCGGAAAGGCAGTATACATACCTTTATATTTATTTATAAAATAGTTATATTTCTTATTTACTTACCAAGCTGAGAAGGCGGAGCACTACACTCTTCTGTCCTGGAATACCACTCTTGCCTCGTTCACCTTCGTACACAGTCGTCGATTGTAGACAGAATCGTCTTCCAATATCTAGTTTAGCTGATTAAGCCAGATCTTTTGCTTGTGTTTCTTTCTCCACATCCCTTATATATTTTCATTACCAACCTCTCTTTAATCATCCGAGCAACTCTTTCTTAATTCTATAGACTACGCTGCATTTAGATTCATTCTATATTCACTTATAATTTATTCATTATTCACTCTATTCTTGCTTCTGAGTAGCTGCATTTCCACTGTATTCAGTCTCCTTCTTCATTAATTATTAGTTCTTGTTTTGCCAATTTCAGGCTTTACTTCCATATATTAGTGTTAGAACTATGCACTTCTATTCTTACTTCAGATGACAAATTCCTATTGGCGATAATTGCATTGAGAACAAATCTTTATTTTTAGTAGTTTCTGTGCGACATCTTTCTCTACCTTACTGTCCTCAAAACAATGTAAGCTGATATAATATGTTCTTGACTACATATTTAGATATTTTTATATTATTTTGCATTATTTGGTGGTACCTAGTTATATAAGTTTACATATTTTTAATATTTGTTGCAAATTTTTCATTGTGGTTTTTATTCATTTTAATATAGATTATTTAAAACTTTTTTAAGCAATTAATGCGTTATATTTAATACACTAACCAGTTCAATAATTGTTTTTATATTATGTACTTATTATATCATATATTTGATGAAATAACTTTTTGGTATAATAATTTTTAAATGAAAATAAATTATGATATCATTTTATTATTATAAAATATAGTTTAATGTATACATTTGGTTTTGTAAACCGCCTTGATGAAGGAACAGTTTTGTTTCTGATAGTTTTTTTTTTTAAATAAACTCTATATACTTAGTTTTATATATATTGATTATTATAATGAACATAATAATATATTAGAAGAACACATTCTTATTGTGAAGTTGTAATTATTCAGAACATAGGTCTGTGATATTTTAAATATGAATTAAATATGAATTAAATATAATTAAAATGAATTGATAATTCTTGCATCTGCTATCAGACTCCTCAAAGGTATTTGAGATTCTGTAAAAATAAGGTAGATGGCTCTTTCAAATAATGGAACGATTAAATGTATTAATATCAAAAAGGTAACATATAGGTTCGAAAATTGTCGCTTTAGCATAGTTGGATAATGCACCTTCCCCAGTTAAGAAAGAGATCCAGGTTCGAATTCCGGTGGCGCAACAACAATATTTTTCGATAAAATTGATTTTATATGTATATCTTTCTAATTAATACATTTAATTAGTATTTAAAGTAAGTACTTTTGTTTAATCAACGTTTTTAAATAAAGTAAACCCATCGTTTATATTATCTTTCTAATTAATATATTTAATTCATATTTAATAATATATAAAATAAGTTCAGAACATTTTTGTTTATCCTTACTATTTTTTAATACATATTGTAATGTGACTTTAAGTTACATACAACCAACAAATATGATATAAATATCTAATCCTCCGTGACTTTTGCATGTTGTTCAAAAGTTGTTTAATATACATATTTATTTTTATGAGATTTACTCGTAATCTCAGTTAACTATATTTTATTCAATTGTTGTATGTGTACATTGTAATTTGTACGTATTTAAATAATCCTTTCGTATGCCGTTTATTGTACTACAAATAGGTACTACAACCCCTTGTTCAACAAAATAATCAAATAGAACAACGCCCCATACACCCTTAAGTCTACACATTTAAACGTATATGAAAGTCCATGACCCTATATTTCAGTTTAATAATCATAATACGAGAAAGTTTTTTTGTGTTCATTAAACTTTTTTTAAATATAACAGATAAAACAACATTTAACAATAATCATTTTACCATAATCTATATCTGTCAAATATATATATGTCTATTATAGTATGTAAATGCTTCAAAAAAATAAAACAGTTTTTATGTTGGACCAAAACTAGCCACGTGATATATTCTAAACGTGGAAAAATGAAAAATGAAATGTGATTGGATGATCTATAAACCGGATTAATATTTTTAGCGAATGATGTTATTCAATCCTACTCCAAGCACAAGAGCTAGTCTTTTTTTTTGAAGAGGTAAGCAATTCACAAAAATATATAACTTTTGTTTCGTAACAGATTCAAGTAACTATTATATAACACAGTACTCTATGGATATTTAAAAAAAAAGTTTATTTATTGGCAAAAATAGAAGATTAACTGTTCAAAAATTTTGATACCATATCTGATAGCGAAAATAAGACTAGCTTAATCTGGTTTTGATTTTGTTTATTTAAAAGTGATTTTAATTCCAAAATCGTAGAGATACTAACAACAATAATTTAAACATCAAAAAAGTATTGATATTCATCTTCTCGTATGGTTAACGGACGTTCGGTGATATGCTTGATATCACCACTTTGAAAAGCTCCACAGTAAACTAGTCAAACGGGTTCTTTGGTCAAGTTATTCTTCAGGGTCTCGATTTCTAATAATCAGTCTTACTTCTAATCTGTCTCACTACATATCCTAGATATTTTTGGAATTATATTACGAGGTTTTTTTAAAGAAACATTATTTTTATACTTTACTTTCTTCTTCAACTATTATTAAGGCACTTGCCATACCGGGGCACCAAAATTTGTATATCTTCGTCATAAAATGATGCCGCTTGGTATAAAAACCATGTCTGTACTCCGTCTTTGAGTTCTCCATCGTCGTCAAAACGCTTGCCACCAAGGAACCTCTTCAGATGAAATAAAATATGGAAATCACTTGGCACCAAATTAGGACAAATAGAATGCATTTAGCGATGAATGTCAGCTGATTTCATGTTTCGTATATTCTAGAAACGAATCACGGACCGTATCTCACAGTCAGCGGGTTGATCTATTGTCTTGAACATTTCAACCACTCACTACAAGATGACCACACTATGTGAATGTCTCAATGTTGCATGTGGTGAGTTAACGGATGAAGGAGACCATTGCACATACACAATATTGCAACCGCAGCACTACACCGGGAATATTCGGCAACGGTACTTACTTAAAAAACATGCCTCATACATACTTTTATACCCATTTTTTAAAAATAGACATGAATACATGAAAAAACTGACAGATTAATAATCTTACTATTTTCAAAGTAAGCTAAATGCTTGTACTATGAAAATAGGATATTTATTAACTTAAAACTAAACTTACTTAATGGCCTCCCGGAACTAGGCTTGAATTCCCGACCACTAGAATACTTGTCGACTATCGTAACCACTTGACCACAATCACGTCTTTATATTATTTACTAGAACCATAATATCTTTTTTCGTAACTCAATCTACCCAGCTAATTAGTATTAAAGCTAAATAATTAACTAACTTACCATCACGCTGTTTCTCCGCGGGATAGAGGGCCACACTATTCTGTCCTGACACAATTCTCACCTCATCTACATTCATACACCTTCTCATACTAGCTCGCCGATTGTTGAGGCTTCTAACAGAACCGTCCTTCATTATCTGGTTCCGTTAAATGATCCATTCTTAATCTTACTCATTATACTAACATCAACTATACATTCTTTCCTTATTTCTTCATTCATTACTGTCATAAATAAATTTGCCACATATACGCCTAAGTGATCTCATTTCCACTGCATTAAGTCTACTTTCGTTCCTCTACTGCCAGTTCTAGACCTCACTTTTATAAATCAGTGTCGGTATCAGGACTCCATTGTGCACCGCTAGTCTTGCCTCGGTTGACAAATTCCCGTTAGATATAATTCCATTCAAAGCGCCGTTCACTTTATTCCCTGCTGTCACCCTCCTTTCGATATCATTCTCATCTCATATATACCAGAAAAATGTTTCAAATACACTAATATTTCTACATAATTATAACAATTGGAGATCTATAATGTAATGTTACTGTTTCAAATACTTGCAAAGGTGATCATGAAATATAAAGTATTTATAATTTGATATGAAATGTCAGTAATTGTATTTTTATTTATGAATTTTATAAGAAATAAGAATAAGAAAAAATAGATGTTATGTTACCATGTAGGTATATCTTTCTAAAACTCTAATTAAACTAAAACAAGCATTCAAAATTTCACAAGTTTGGTGTACCTATCTTTGATACACCGTAATTGGTTGACATGTTTGATATACCGCTCCTTGACATAAAATAAAAAGATTATTACAAATTTAATCACTTAATTTAATACAAGAAACTAGGAAAATAAAATATAAAAGGAATAGAAATCATCAAACACTACCGCATAAATTGTGATTCTAAGTAAGAATTGGTCTCGGCAATTTTTCCCACATAAAATAATAAAGTTTACTATTAATTTTTTCAAAGCTAAGTGAACAAAATTGTTACCTGACGGTTTGTCAGGTCAGGTATAAAACAGAATAACATGATAAATAGATCGGTTAACACTAACAGGAAAACCGTGAGTTTTAGATTAAATAGAGAAACAAATATGCTACAGAAAAGACATCTTAAGCTTTAAATTCCTTGAACACATAAAATGCATTTTTACAACCAGTGTGTTTGCGATAGTCATTGTCCATTTCTGAAGAAATTCACGGTTCTCATCAATTTGGTCAGTCAAAGGAACATGTTAAAAACTTGTCACTACTCGTGCCGTACATCAGACAAACTGTATTCTGACATCTGGTTCTCCTTGAATCGCTCACATCGCCTTCGGTTGGAAAAATTCATTTTGTCGAGTAGCCCGTGTCAGATTAATTGGTATGTCCACGACATGAGTTGTGACAAAAAGGCAAAATCACTTTCATTTCATAAAATTTAGAGTGAAAATAACTGGGCAATGTAAATCACTGATGAAAAATAATTTGGCGTAGTAAGCATTTTGTGAGTAGTAAAAGGAAAATCAATAAAGTTAAATATAAAAAAATTATGTGGAGAAATAAACTAAATGGAGAAATAAACTAAATGGAGAAATAAACTAAACGGAGAAAGGGATGCGTATCCTAAAATTTCACATATAATTAGCCAATTATATTGTTTTCACCCTTTCTCACTTATAAAAGTCACATCATCGCTTATTTAAAGAATCGGATGGTTCAGTCTGTCATTCACGACAGCTGTCACATAAAAAGACGTTGCACGAAATCGTCTCCAAGCGTGGGCTGTGTTGCCAACCTGATAATGTTAATCCCGACTTATTTTGCGCGCGGTAGGTATCGGATTTAATGTTTTAATATATAAATACAAATTAAATGTATTAATTAAAATTCGAACCTGGATCTCTTATTATCCGGGAAAAATATATTAACCGATATGTATTGACGTCCAAAATTTATCGGAATAGGAAGAGATCCAGGTTCAAATCCCGGGAGCAGCAACAATATTTTTCGATAAAATTGATTTTATATATGTGTATCTTTCAAATTAATACATTTAATTTGTATTTTTAAAAATATTACAGACCTATGTTCTCAATAATTACAATTTCACAATAAGAATGTATTCTTCTTAATAAGATATATAATATATTTCTACTAGCGAAAATATACTTTAACTAATAGGCGCTAGTGAAATTATATGCTGCTCTAAACTGTCAATTTGACAGTTGTGAAATGTCCATATGCGTGTTTTTATTTTCGCATAAAACACGTATTCATGTCGATTAAAATACAAAAAAATGTATTCAATCTCAGTTATTTTGTCGTCTAGTTATCAAAATAGTGCATATTTTCGAAAAAAAAAAAAAAAAATTTTCGGACTAATATATGAACAATACTATTTTACCGATATGCTTTAAAATTAAACTTCAAAAATTAATATTCAGCAATAATAATTATATAATAATAACTAATTACATCAGATTGTCCGTTTGTGAACAAATACAGTTTCACTGATATTGAGCTGTGAAATTATAAATCAATTGTTTACTATATTTTAACTGGCTGAGTTTGTGAAATTATATTTATACTAGTAAAATTATAAATTCTCTGTTACATATATATTATTTTAGAAATACGAAAGCTATCATTCATCCCTCTAAATTTTTCTAGTCGCGATCACTACGAGTGCTAAAATAATAAGTCCACCGAGATTATCAAGTAACTAATTAACTAACTTACCATCACCCCGATTCGCCGCGGGGATAGGCACAGCGGATAGAGGTTTCTAACCATCCTCCAGTATCTGGTTTATCTAGTCGTGCCAAGTCTTCCGCGGATGTCCACTATTGCATCTTGCATCATATATCTTTCTTAAGATTCTGATCCTTTCTTAATCTTACTCATTATACTAACATCAGCTTTACATTATTTCCTTATTTGTTCATTTTTTACAGTCATAAATATATTTGCCTCATGTACGTGTACATGCCTCAGTGATCTCATTTTCTCTGCATTCAGTCTACTTTCATTCCTATTCTGCCAGCTCTTCCATACATCAGTGTTGGTACCAAGACTCCATTATGCACCGTTAGTCTTGCCTCGGTTGACAAGTTCCCGTTAGATATAATTCCATTCAAAGCGCCGTTCACTCTATTCCCTGCAGTCACCCTCCTTTCGATATCTTTCTCAGCTTTTCCATTTCTATCAAACATACTTCCCAAATACAGAAACACAAATAAAGAAGTTACTTGTTCCAAACATGCATTACCTACAAGCAGAGATGAGACTAAATGCAAGGGTGACCACTTAGAGTTATCAGATATCAGAAGAAATACATTTAGATGGACCAATAATAAGGTGTCCCAAACAGATATATTATAGAGCACGTGTGAATGACACCTCGAGATGTCGAGGGACGCAAAATTACCACGGGAGCACAAAACAGTCAGTTTACTCTGAGGAAGTTCCTGAATATGTGGAACCCTGGCCCGGCTGGCATAAGGACATATAAATGTAGGTAGTTAATTAATTTATTTAGTTTGAACGCGCACTAAAATCGCTAATTCGCTGTAGGGTGGAAGTTGTTAAGTTAATAAACATGAATGATAAATAAATTAATTGCTTGCAATAATTTTACATTGGACATTCGAAATAAGTTTTAGATAACATTTTGAGTTTCCGAATAGGCATGCACTCCTTTATTAGAGCAGAATCATATCATAAAATATCTATTTTATTTTGTTTTGCAAACCATCTAATACAGCTAATTTTACGCCTACATCGTAAATCAGATTTTATGTTACATGTAAATCAAAAAAATGTTTTAATATATTGTCAGGTTGGTTGGAATCATATTTCATTATATTACATCAAAATTATTAGAATTGTAAATACACACACTATGTATAAATACACGAACACTTAAGGATATGACTGGCAAAGTAACTTCAAATAAATATAAAAAATATCACATTTTTACGAACGTTTTAAAAAATAAATTTTAATATAATAACTATTTTAGACAAAAAAATTTATGTAATATTTTTATGAAAGGTAGATTAAAAAAAATGTATCCTCCGATTTCGTAAACACACTTTTGGCGCATTTTGTCGATTCAGCTGCGACCATTGTTATTTACACATTCCGCATCTAAATTCCTATCCATACATTTCCTCATGCTCGTCTCTTCAGTGTGAAATGTGACCTTGACGCCAGCAGACGTCAATTTGACCGATATTCGTTCGATCTCGATGTGGACCTTTCAGCTCCAGTGCACCAGCACTGTATTGTTAGTGATTCTATGATGTGTATGCACAGTGATATCGTTTGTGCCGTGGGTGAACTTGTGACATCGCCGTATTTAATTGGGATGGGAGATCGGCTCATTCGCGTGCCATTTATGTGATCTCGGTGGCAACAGCAGGGATAACAGAGGCATCATATACAAGGTAACGCGAGCAGTCCTTCAAAATTCAGGTTCCCCGAAATTCACTAGTCCTTCGACTAGAGCTCCTATCTCCTCACCGACTTCATCACGTTTCATCCTATATCACGTTTCCCTACTTCCCTCCCCTACCCTGCGGTGATTCCAATTTACGATCGAAATTGTCGCATTCCATTCCGCAGGATGTGCGAACCAGAGATTGCATACCTCAATGTATATACAAATTTAATTATTTTTTTAAAACTAATGATTTAAAGAACCGTAATAATTTATGTTATCACACCCACTCTAGCTTCATGTAATAAAAATATATTTTTTTAATAAATTCTTCATGCAAAATATATGTTTAATTTATCGAGACACCTGTGATATCAATTCGCCGTCCGTATACTTCCATAAATCTATCGAAATAATATTTACTTACTACCGGGATATTTTTTCAATAGAAAGTTTTTTCTGTATATCTTTCTAGTTTATTAATTAAACACACCAACAGATACCTTTTTATATATATATATATACTGACTAAAGTACCCGGCGTTATCTGAGCTTTACGCAGAGTAAAGAGGCTTCATTTAGGGAAATAGAGGAGTTTTTTTTCGTTATCAGACATAGACAGTGACCTTCCTCTTGTTTTGAAGGTTAAGTATGCAAAATTTTATCAAGCTCAGAATCAAACTGTAGATTTGTATAAAAAACAAGCAAACAAACCAACAGACACTCTGCTTTATATATATAGTTATAGATAAATACTACAAAACTACGTTCTGAAAATGCAACTTCATAACAAAAATGTATTCTCCTTAATTAATTTAAATATATTTATCTTTAAAACAAAAAACGATAGTTTTTTAATACAAGTTTAAATTTAGAAGTTCTTTAAAATGTACGATTTTTTACGTTTTTCGGAATTTATAAAATATTTTTGATAATTTTTCACAGTGAAAACAAAGCGCCATATCGTGACAATCCCGAGGATAAATAATCGAAAAACTAAATCACATATCAAATCCGATAAATTTCCACGTTCAATGAGATTTCACGGCAAATAAAAATAGTTTACCACATTTTCGGGCTTTTTCACCATTTCGTATTGTTTGAACGTTTAACGCCCATACATTGGGTCCGGCCATTCTTTATACCGCCGCTCGGTTAGCCAAACATTCGTAGAACAGTTTTCTGTGCGTAAGTACGTACAAGAAATAATTTTCCCTCACAGGAAAAAACAGAATGATATATGGTGGCACGATATTACAATGGTAGACATTCTGCCCTATACCGCTACGCATCAGGGAGACAGTATCCTGGATACACTACTCTTACTGATTCACAAATATCGAATGTTTTAAATACGCGTAAAATGTGCTCGTCTTTAAAATATATAATAATATTAACAATAAAATAATAATAATAATAATTACTATTATTATGTTTATGTTGTTAGTGCAAGAAAATAAAATAAGTTAAATAACCCCTAAGAGTCCCACCTAATCCCGAAATCGTTTTGAGAGTTGTTTATACTTACTTCTATTCCACTCAACAAATCAATGCGTGCAATATTTTACAAAATCTTCAAATCTTTTGTGGATTTTTTTTAAAGTTAGAACAATTGGTTACTTTCCGGCAGTTAATTACTTAAACTTTGTGGCTTTCCTTCACTCTTTTCTTTTTCTGTATTATATACAGTCATTATTATATGTTTTATTACATTCAGTCATTAACTGATCTGGCTCCGGTATCATCGTACCAGAGTCATTCCTGTATTATCTACACTTTGTATCAATTTAACATGAGACTCATTATTATCATATTAAATTCAGAAGGTAGCCAGAGAGAAGCTATAGCTATATCCCCAATATGGGAGGGTAAACATCACATTTATGTATAAACAAAATGTAAATAATAATTTTGAGTTACGGCTATTATCATACCCTGTAGCAACGCTGAAGTCGATGCCATTCTTTGGTCAGGGAGCTAGCCTTTCATGAGAACGCCGCGTGCTCTAATGAGTGTGATGCTCCAGCTTTACGCCAGCAACTCGATGTCTCAGAAGCGTAGAAAATCCATGCACAGGGCCTTCGACAAACATTGTAGATGCGCTACTATAAACCGCCAACTCGAATAGTATTCTGTATGAGTTGTTACACTGAATTCGCACACGGTTGTATGTTACTTACTCGTATTTCGACCAGAGCTCGCAGGTATTCATGCTGGTGATGAACGATTTAAAAATAATGCTCTTCACCTTCTTACTGCATTGGTCGAAACTCCGTGATAGCACATCCACACGAACGCTCAACTGTCTCCTCTGTCGTTCGATGTCATTATCGTCGTGTTCATCTTCATTGAAGATATGGTCAAAGTATTTGACTTTTTTTTTTAATACTCAATTTAATCCCGTATATTGTACACTGACATGTAAAAATTATTTTTCAAATTAATGCAAATATGATACTTATAAGAAAAAAAATCTTATATCTAACGGTTCTTTTAAATATCTTTAAATATTTAACAAATAAAACAGCGGTAAATATATATATATATCTAAGTGAATGCTGTTTTATTTGAAACAGCAGGTATCAAATCAGGTATATGTATATATATATATATATATATATATGCTGATTTGTATTATATATATAATCAAATATGAAATATTTATAGTATTTAACAATAATAAAAAAAAAATTGAACTAAAAATTATGCCAAATGCAAAAGACCTCTTTATTTGTAATAAGAGCCATTTTTCTACTAGAGCTTTTTGATAGATGATACTTAATAGCTATTGGGTAGGCAGTATGCTTTCGTAAAATAGAACGCTATAATCAATAATTTATTTATTAAAATATGTGTTAAACTATTAAATGTTAAATTAATAGTTTTCTTGGTTGGTTTTTATAAATAATAAATACTTAAGTACCTGTATTCATTAATCATACTGTTTTTTAAATTCTTAATTACTTTACGAATATTTTAGAATATTCAAATAATAATTTTATATTTTACTACTCGATGTTCGAATATTTGGAAACTCTAAGTAGGTACTAAATTACATTAAATTGTGTCGAAAGATTTTTATTTTTTATGCGTATAAAATTTAACTGACCCAAAAATTAATTTCAACGGTAATTACGTAAATAAATCTGCTACTGCTTATTAGAACACCTCATATTATACATTAAATATATTCAAAAGATATTGTCATTGTCATTAATATATCTGAAATATATATATTTTTTAAATATATTTCATAGAACTTTGGTTGAACAACAATATATTACTTAAGGTTATATTCAAATTACCAATGAGAACAAGCTCGAATATACTTTTAAACAGCTTGATCTACGCTAAAAACTTATCCAGATCTTCTCTAAAAATTTTCTAAACTACATATTCATAATGGAAATACCAGAATCTTAGAGGAGAATAATTTAGTTATTCCTAGGATGTGCACCTCATACAGTCAAAGAAATTATGTTTTTGTAGCACCTAAATTGTAAAATTCTTTCCCTAAATACATAAAAAACATTGAGCAACTCAGACAGAACGTATGTTCATAGCGTGATCACCCTTTCAACATGAACACATGCAGAGTCAAGACTTCAGAGCCAACACCAATGAGTGAGCAGCTTGTGAATGCGTGTGTGTGTGTGTGTGTGTGTGTGTTAAATTGAATTGAACTGTATTATTTAAACTCGTTGAAAACGAATCCTTACAAATTTCGGGTAAGTTATAAATTTTTCAAGATCAAATATTGCATCTTATTTTGTTACTTACACTTTTTATTTTTTCCTTCTTTCTTATTCTAAATGAATAAACTAATTATGTATATTATTGTGATAGCATTCGTTTTACCACAAGTTCACTTTTTATCCTCTTATTATCGTCTTGTTATCTCGGGTACGGATTCCTTGCAAGCGAAACTTAGTATTTCTAGGTAACAATTATACATTTAATACAACACGTGAGTACAGTTAATATAATATATACACTTTAGAGTTAGTCTTAAAAGTTAAATGCAAAGGAGCTGTGATGAGAGAGGCCTCCCAACTGATGCGACGACTTATAAGGCTCGCCTCCCCCCACTCATCCTCCCACTTCCATAGCTGACACACACACACATTTATACACAAAGTGACAGTTCTCACAAATATTGATTAAAAATGTAAAATTTTTGCCTCAGTATGGGAGAAGCCGAATGAGGCAGATATTAAAATATCAAATATACTTACGACATATTACGATATGAAATAAAAATTAAAATAAGTAAATATTGGCTAAAGATCATTCTAATGCATCACCACAAACTTTACAATTAGCAGGATGTGAGGTAATTCAAGAGGTAATTTATTTGGGTGCGCTGATCACAAACGTCGGTAATAGTGGCAAGAAATTTTAAGTTGCATTCATCTACCTAAAGATTTTATGAAACGACCTACGATAATATTGAAAGACAGAGATGAAATTAGCATCCAAAATCATGATGATTTTACTACGTTTTTCTAATCTTCATGTATTGTGTGGAGTAGAGGCCCACGTTCTCCCTATTTACCGGCTAGTCAGTGATGAGCACAAGATCCGCGGGTTCCTCACCTCAGAAACACATACCTAGCTTATTTTGTCACATTCTACCTTCATCCTGAACTGGAAAAAATGTATAAGTAATACCTGAATGTGATAAATATAATGGTGTTATTCATTATAAAAATGACATCTAATCATAAAAGAAACATTAAGAAATAAAATAAAATAAAGGTACAATCCAATATAACTATTCCTCATTTCGTCGCGTTGGGCGCAATTTTGACGTTCTTCAGGCAGACAAGTGACAACCAGATGTTCTACTAGATGGCATCCCTTCGGTCCATATCATACGAGCATCCCATCTTCTTGGCCTATCATCGTAGATGATTCTTAGTAATCAGACCGACGCGATAGGATCCGTAAGCGGAATTGTTGATGATCACATCACATCAAAAATGTAGCCTACAGTGAAGCGAAGAAACCATACGGAAAAACCCAAGGTAGAAACCAAAGGAAAACATCTCGTTTCTTATAAAGATTGTTCACCATGCGATAAGATTAATAAATTATGGTAAATTATGCATTGGATAACATCAAATATTTACCCTTTGGTTATATTGGATCGCACACAGTTACATGTTAGAAACGCTGGTCGCGGCTATTGAACCGCG
This sequence comes from Eubasilissa splendida, assembly GCA_031772225.1. Taxonomy (NCBI): domain Eukaryota; kingdom Metazoa; phylum Arthropoda; class Insecta; order Trichoptera; family Phryganeidae; genus Eubasilissa; species Eubasilissa splendida. The sequence goes on along the minus strand of CM062852.1, from coordinate 17,720,827 downwards.
CTAATCTGACAGCTCTGCTCGATGGATGATTTGAAAAGGAACCATAGACAGTGACCGTTTTTATAATATTGAAAATGGATTGCGATACCAACACAAGGACAATTATTTGTGACCTCGAAGTACTTGGCAATAAAACAAGAGACGGGGCAATTTCGAACGTGACCCTAACTTATAATGTCACAGTATGCAGCATAGATTTGGAGAGTCACAATAGCAATAAGGGTATAATAGGCGCTTTCGAAATATACTGCTAAATAATAATGTTACACATCGATCCACGAGTGCCTCAATCTAACCACTAGCGAGGCCACACTATGCAATAGTATAACAGCCTAGAAAATAAAACTTTCGTGGGCACAACTTCAGGGTGAAGAATACTTATATAAGTGGCAGAACGGTGTATGGATGAATTGGATCTGGTTAGAGACCCAAAAGTCAGCCGGGTCTTATATGATTGAGGCTACTTTATGAGATATTCCCCTGCAACAACACTGTAGTTATAGATAGCCATATTGAATGATATACAGTATTGTATTTTTATTTATTTGATATGGTTTTTAATATACCATTCGATGCCAAAGAAGATATACAACGTCGTGAAAATCATAATGCAAATCAGATGGTATCTTATGTCAATACTGACATGAAAGAAAAAAGAAGAAGAATTTTACATGTTAATCATGTGTGTGAGGCAAGTGACGTATTTTTTTATTTAACTCCCTCTCTCTTAATCAAGCGTCCATTTTAAAATCAATGACATCCGACTAATTCACGTAAACAAATAAACTACACTAGCCAACCGTTATCCGAGTGAATGCCTTGCGTGCGTAGTAAAATGAACGAAATGAAATAAAAAATATATGATTATTTCTAAAATAGGAAAATAAACACAACCTAAAGATTGCTTATCAAGAATCAGAGATACGAGTTTTGCGTTGATTTGGGTACTCTAAATGTAAAAGGAGAAGTAGGTAAGAACCCACATCATATATGATATGATTCCTCCCAAATCCAAGTAATAGCATACTAGTATTGTTAAAAAAATCTTTCTTACGCCAATACGTGCTATTGATATTAAAACGATCATGAATGTCACATTTTTAAAAATGTGTCATATATGTGTATGTACAAATATTTCGAATAAAGTAACTCTATAATGGTTTAGCACTTTGTCACTTGACTGGATGTTAACAAATATTGCTTTCTGAATAAAAATATGAATTTTACTGTTATTATTGAGGGGTTATATAATTATTTTTTTTATTTTTCTCAGTTTGATAAAAATACAAATTTGTTTATCAATTCAATATTTATTCAAAATATCGTTTTACTAATATCTTTAACTTTTTATTTAATCATTGGTATGTGTGAGATGATATTTTTTATTTATTTGAACTTTATTACATATATAAACATTATTTTTATTATTTGCCAAAATTTTTATTATGGCATAGAAAGAAATATTGGAACTTTATTTTATTTTTATTAAATAAGATTTTGATATTTTTAAAACAGAAATTATTTTTGTTTCACATGCGTATATTATTAAATTATGTAATAGCAATTCATCAAAACCTACATCTGTAGCATAAGCACTTTATAAAAAAAAAACTTTGGTTATTGATCAGAAAGATAGATAAATAGATTAAATGCAATAGAGATGTGGTGCTGTATAAATAATAAACTTGACCAAATAATAACAAATGAAGAAGTTTCGAGGAGAGGTTTTAATTCAAGAAAACAAGTCCATAATAGACACCATCAAAAATCGAGGAACCCCATGGATTAAACACATTCTTGGAAGCACTGTATGCCTCAGAAATGTAATTAAAGGAAGGAGATAGAGGAAACTTTAGACAAAATATACATTCAGCAAATAATAAGGGACCTACAGACAACTCTGGATAGTGTCCGAGATAGAGACGCATGGCAAGTATTATACTAACAAGAACTTCTTCATACGAAAGTTTTGTCGGTATAATTCTAGCAGAAGGATCCACTTCATAAGATAGAAATTTAAGAAGTTCACACTGTTGACAAAAAAAATTCTAAAATATAATTTGTTAAATATGAATTTTCATTTAGCTTGATGGACGTTATTCAAGTATCAACTGATGAAAAGATTATATACAATATCCAAAACAAAAAATCTAAATAATACAACGCAATTTTAAACTTGTAATACAATAAAATATAATAAACTACCATAAATGACTTCATAATTTTATGAATACACATATACAATTCATAATATTGTGTAGAATTTTTTGTCGATAATTTTTTTTAAGAAATAATTGATTTTTAATTTTGTAAATATGTACCTACATAATGTACTACCGCCACCTACAAAAATAATTTTTAAATAACGTTGTTTTCTATTAAAATTATAAAAGAAGCATATCGCAAAATTAACAGATAATTAAGTAGATAAATTAGACTAGTAATTTAATTTGTGAGGATACCGCAAATATTTGATTATGATCAGTAAAATCATTATTTAATAATCGAAAGCGTTAGTCAAATAATACAGCTAATTAAGTAAATATCAAGTATTTCATCGATTTCCTTTAAGGACTAATGAATGAAATATTTTTTAAAAGAAATATATACTTTATTTGATTACGGAGAAGAGAAGTAAATATTTAAAATAATTGAAACTGCTTGTGAGCCCTGATATTTGATTAGGATTGACTATGTCTACCAGTGCATGGTAATGAAATCAAATCATGTTTTCACCGAGCCATCACGAAAACCAATATTTGTGATATAATTTTAAGTACCTAATCATTAATTACTAATTTAGTCATGTCAAGGATAACTTTGACAAGACTAAATTATTACTGAAATATTTAGTATTCTTATTTACGGGTGTTTGTCTTAGATTAAACCAAATTTTAACATTAAAAACTTACATTTGTACGAGGACAAGCTTAATACATAACGCAAGCATGAACAGACAGCTAGCAGCAACATCAATATAAATATAATAAAAATGTTATATAGACATATGTATAAATAGAATATGGTGATGAAGGCTTAGAAATATGGTGTTAGAAGAAAATGTTGAAAATTAGTTGGAAAATAACAATCATCGGGAGCAATGGAGACAGCTACAGCGATAGTATATTGTGACCCACCGCTTACATGAGCAATAGCTCCCATATCGGTCCTTCACATTCACTGCTAGGTTGGCATTTTTTAACACTACATGCCAACCATGCTATGCCGTAATACCGCATAGCAACAATGCAGCACGGCATGGCTGCCAACCGATGACCATTCACTATCCGTACAGTGCAGTAAAAAATATTTATTCAGTAAAACAACATAAGGCAGAAATAAATCAAACGTACACAACAGAATAGATAAAATATATACATAGGAATAGAGGCACCGAGAGGGATAGGAAATTATGGTTTCCTAACATACTCCTTAAAATGAAAAAGAAGACAATACACAAAAACAAAAAAGGTTCCATCCGGTAAAAAGAGGCCAAGACCGGTAGATATTAAGTCTTAGATTTTTTCGAGCAAAGGGGGAAAAACGAATGGTCCTCACCCTCTTTCTGAACACCTAACCATCTCAAAATCTCCCAGCGAGATACCCATACACCTAAGAACTACTGAAAAATTCGAAATTTTTTTCGTTCCTCATCAGGTCATCGTTCCGAACCGGACGATGACCTGCCACATCCAATCCCGCAAGCATAACCTCCCTGACGTCACTCATAATCTCGCACACCCAGAGTATGTGCTTCGGTGTCTGTTTCATACGGTTACAAACGCACCACAGGTCTTCGGTGAGTACCAGGTCAAATAATTTGGTCCAAAACTCACTGGTTACAGTGACAAGGAATTATCTCTTGAGAAAAATAAAAATTGAAAAACAAGTGTGTTATTTTAATTTTACCTCTGTACAATTTTATTCTAATCGCCATTACGCCATTATTGTGTTCTCATATTTTTAATATAAATCTCTCATACGATTGGTTTTACTTTATATGACTTTTGACAAATAATATTCAAGTAGATTTTCATAATAAAATTTTATTTTGACAATTCGTTATAAGATTGGTGAGGACTGAGGACTTTAGTTGGTCAGCACTGTTATTTTTAAGAGCCCACGTAAATTTTTGGAAACTTGGGTCTACCGTGCTTAGAGATTTTTTTCTTTACATTCTGGGACGGGGAAGGGAGATAACGGATTGGCAACAATAACGGAAACTTTCTACGTTACAATGTCAGTATTTTAGTGCCCCCCGCCACGCTGTGCTGGTAACGAAGTAGTAATAACGACCTGGCGTAGTGCTACGCCGTTGTGGCTACGGCGTAGCAGTTGAAACTTTACAGATTTTCATGTCAGCTCTGGTGAAACTTTTTACCGGCACAGAACCTCGTTATTAGTTAAAGTAATGATAATTTGTTTATTCTTTGAAAAAAAATTTTTTTCGATTTAGACAACGTACATGTTTGACCATGACAACGATTTTATTTTTATTATAATGAGTTTAAATACATTTAATGAGTTATTGTATTTAGGAAGCTTATATCCTCGGGAGCATGAAATAATATAATTTAATAAAAGTAATGTTGGATGCATCTAAACTTATCTAAATAAGTAAACATATAAGTTATAAATATAAAACTATAAATCTTTCGCTCTCGTAAAAGACTGCCTGACTAGAGAACAGCATATACTGCAGAGTAGGTACAGATATAACAATAGCAATATATAACTAAAAATTATTATTTATGTTTTGTTTGTCTATATATGTAAACTTTTACATCTTTTTTTCTTTTCCTTTTTTTTAACATTAATATTATTTTGTTACTTAAATATATTTTATTGCATTTATTATTTATATGGAAAATTGGGTTTTGCGCGTACAACCCGACGATGCTGGAATAAAACACATGATTATTATTATTTAAAGCTTTGAATTAATGATACATTTTGTGTATTATATAAATCATTATTATGTAATTGCTATTAATCACGTAAGACAATACTTAACTACTATAGCTACGAGATGTTCTTATGTTTTTTTGAACGTGCCTACAAAATGGTTGTTTAACACTTACTGCCCGGTGAGTTAAAACAAAAGACGTCCGGCAGTGGGGGGTCATTTTCGACCCACCTCAAGTTTTCGGTTTTTGAACCGTTTTATGGGAGATTTTTTACAGATATTTCATTTTAAATATGATTTAATGAAATGGCGTGATGTACCGTAGTGTTTTTGCTAAAAAATTAAAGTTAAAAATTAAACAATATTACGAATAATGTACATATTCTCACGCATCAACATCAAAATACAAACATCCACTGAGCATGTGATCTTCTCGTCAGAACCCGAGCAAGTAGTGTCATAAAACTTACAGGTAGGCGCAACGCCCCTCAAATAATTATATTATCTTGGGGCCGCCATGGACGCATACCTGGTATTCTTTGTCTACCCGATCAAAATGTTGATAATATATGTTTTGGCGTAAGCGCTGAGATTAATAACTCGTTTGAATCTCGTCCGATAACATTTATTTGTATCTCAAATTATTTTTAAATATTTAATAAAAGATTAGCTAGGAGCAAAACAGCATAAAACGAATATTTGTAGCGTAATTCATACTTTTACAAACTCCCGGGTCAAATTTGACCCACCACCGCAGAGTATGTGTTAATCCTTAATTGTAACAAATTAATGCAAAAAATTAAGATAGAGAAAAATTTCTAAAAAATATTTACCGCTGGAATAACGTCAATGGTGCTGTTAAAGCAGTTATCACTAATAAAAATGTGTCATCTGAAGGAAGACTATCTGTGTAGACTTAAGTTCTGGTTTAACATGATAATGGCAGTGATACCTCAAAACTAGCAAAATAATATTGCGCCTGTAATGAAGAAGAAACAAGTTAGAAGAGAAGATACATTTGTCTGTTGTGTGACATACAATCGTCAAGCAAACGTAGCCATACTCGCACCACAATGCACTAGCCGCACACGTCAGCATACGATGGCCGCAAAGAGCTCCCTAGCTCGCTCTTCATTTCCTTTATGTAGACTTCGGCCCCGTCAGCAACTTTTGTTACTCATTTCTTCAGCGTACTATCAATCTGTATATTTCACCCTATGTAATGTTACTTTAAATAAATAGTGTGAACTCACGAGTATTCGTTTCTTTCTTTTTCTATCATTACTGTGTGCCAACACCTATTTGGATAGATATCGCGATGCTTAAACGATAAAGAATGGTAAACCGTCTTGATGGCGGATTACCATTCCCAATTCATTTATTTGATACAACAACATAATAAAGCAAATTATAGTAAAGCTATTATTTTGTATAACTTATGCTATTAAACATGTATTATTTTCACTTTCAATATTAAAAATTATGTTTCGATATCATCGGCATATATCATATGTTATATTTCATTTCAGTTTTTAATTTCTTCTTAAATTATAAAATAATGTATTATTATGTAGGTATTAGGTGTGGTGTAGCTATACATATTGAATATGATTTACGATTGTAATTAAATAATTTAAATATACTTGTAATTTAATTTAATAATTTTAAACATAATTATTTTTTTAATATAAAAATAATTCAAAGGTATTGGAAAATGGTGTGGGTATTTTAGTTATCAAATTCACTTAATGTACCTAACTATGTGAGTGAGTAGGGGACTGCTTGAATAAACTACACGAATGCGGAAGTTTAATTAAAAGCTTGTTGCGCCATGAGTGCTTTTAGTGAAATTTAATTCAAAAGGCTCATTCAACATGTTTTGAAATTTCAATTGTTCATTAAATGAGACATTATTATGCCCGATTAATGTAACATCCGTGAATCTAATTTGAATAAATATTTCCACATTCAATAAAATTATTGCTCGTCATTAAATGTATTTAAATTACCCTACACAGTGGATAAATATTCTAAATTCATGTCAATTCAGTAAAATTATTCAATTTTTTATTATTATTTAATATTATATTATTTGGTAAATCCATAGAAACTATGTTTGGTCCATGTTTTAATTGTTTGAAAGATCTCTTAAAACTAAACACGAATTTACAATATCAGATCTTAGGCTGACATTTACACTATCAAACTTCGTACAAAAAGTATAATTTTAACATTAATCCATCCCAGTTGATAATTAACAATTCAAATTGAGTCAAAGTGAACAAAATAAATTAAGAAGGCGGAAAAATGATTATGTTTCTGTTTACGTATCAACGTTTCCAGGATTTAGTAATCACACAATATGGATTTACATTGTATTTGTTATTTATTGGTTAAAGTATTTTAGAAAAGTTTAGTATTTATACAGGTGAATATTATGTTCCAGGTCGATGTTGTTTTTAAATACTTAAAAAATCAAACTGAAATTTTTAATTTTGTTTTTATTTATAAATTGTTTGATTTATTACAATTATACGTTAAATATAACATAGGCCATGTAGCCGTCTTTGACAGCGGCATAAATGTGTGACCTTTTAAGCATATTTTTATAACATTCTCGCACACTTCGCGTATTATTTCAGAAATTTAATTTCAAATTTTGTCCTGTAGCATCGGAATTGGTATTGACTTATTAGCGTAGACCTTTTGTTATGTTGTTAACTCCTCACCTATAAGATTAATATGCTCTCTTCCAGGGTCGAGGCTCTCATAGAGCGCGACGATTATTTCTGAACATTTTCTTTAAATACTCAATGCTACAATAGGGTGACGGAATGATGATAAAAAAAGTAATTGAGTTGTCTTTACCAGTTTCATAATATAAGAACATGCTGACAATAACAGTTGACAACTTAGTGATTGGCCTAACTATCATTCTTATCATTCACCTATAAAATAATGTTAGAGTTAAAATTATAGTATAGCAAATTAGGATAGTATAAAGTAGTAATATAATATGAGCGGTCGGGCCATCCGCCCTAAATGATATAACAAGTAATCAGACAATATAATTGAATAAAACAATAGGTAATTTGTTATAGATCAGTTCAGTAATTAAATCATCTACCGAAACGATATTATCGTTTGATAGTACAAAAATAGGAAAAGGGTAGCTGCTGATTTTGCAGCACTTTAAGATTAATAATTATAGCATCTTCTCCACATAACGAAGACGAATGGTGACTCTCTGCTTAGTCAATATTTTTGAAGGCGCCGATCAATACCCAAAACATGGTGTAAACTGTACATTGGAGGCAGCAATATTTCTATCTTAGACACTCGTTATGCACATTTATATTATCGAGTAATCAGGTGAGCGCTCGCTCTGAGACTCGTACGCGCTCGAATGTTCGTAAGGTGACCACTAGTATGCGAATGGTTATTAGGTATGAAGAACTCACAGTTGCGTCTGGCTCGTCTCGTCGGAAAGGCAGTGCGCGTGACCTCACAAGCATAGATGCTCGCGCCTATTCAAGCACTCGCGCTGACTCGTTCTCGGCGGCAAAACCCACGGAGCGTGGTTCACGATTGACGCTGTCGTGAACCCGCCGGAAGTGAAAGTGATGTTTGCTGATGACGATGATGAACACCGCGTAGAAAATAACGTTTGTTTGGACAACAAGAGCCATGCCTTTTCAATAGCGCGGTATGTATTGTGACGCTTGCCTTTTAGCGCAACAAAATGGACTCTCATACACCGCTGTATAGAACGCGCTGGTCTTTACGGTTATTTGGATCCCGCCAACTTCGAGAAGGTTCTGATTTTACCGCGCACCGTCGATGTTTGAATATGCACTCATGTAACCCTCGGAGGACAACGGTGTGATACCGAATATTTCACCAATGCGCATTATGTGTTACTTGGAAACAATGTCGTGTATGAATCGTATGGCATGGCCAGGCACAAATATTCTGTTTCAGGGCAGTTGCCGGACTGCTGGGATCGAGGCGGCCGATCGAACGACCCCTGCCACCCGTGCGCTAGAAATTGACCGAAGAATATTTCATAACACTTTCCTTTCATGTACCCCACCCTTACAGTAAATAGTCAGGAGCCATCAAATCAAGTGATCGAGGAGGCCAGTCGATATTACTACTTTTCGACATTATGCGGCCGGGAAAAAATTCTCTCAAAATTACAAGCATAGCTCGGGCTGTGTGCGAGATGGCACAGTTCTATTGAAACTACATGTGTTGTAGGCCCAATCGATCCAATTCAGCCACCAATAAGTTTTCTAACATGTGACGATAGCGATCACCATTAATGATTACTAAACGGACATTATTTAGATAAAATGTTTTAATGAGTTTAACACGTTGTTGAGAAATTGTAATTAACTACTCTCTACGACTATTAAATGCAAACTGACAAATAATATCAGGTTGTCACGTTCATTCAGAATCTTCCGTGAAGACATTTCTAGGCTATTTTTCTGTCTACTAGAACCTCTATATTCGACTGGTTCGATATTCGTCACATTTTAATAACAATTAAACGTGGCACCCAAATGTTACCATAGTCAACCAAAACATAAATAGATTCAATGGTAATACGATTGACTGCTTCATGAAGGTTTTAAAACAACAGACAGAAACAGGCAACATTTGGCAAGTTCTTTGTTAAATTGAGTGCTGCTGAATCATCGCCATCCGATAACCATCACCAGAATTAGAGTTATCTGATGTTTAAATTGTCTCCTAAATATTAGTAACATTCCTCCTCTCCTCTACCATCATGACTCTTAAGTGCAATAAAGGTAAAGGATTGACATGAAATGTATTCATTTGTGTACTATTTTTGAGGGCTGGGAACGATTACTTAAATTTCAGTTATTTGTTACAGAAAAAACTGTTTCTATATTCGTCGGGCCCTCAGGAACAGATTTTATGACGAATATAGGAGTTCTACTGCAGTCCTAAAATATACAATATTCTTTTTTATAAAGAAAAGTTGCTTAACATTTAAGATGTTCCTAATTTATAACGAAAATAATAAAAATACGTTTTTTTAAATATTTTTAGTTATTCTTATTATTACCTAAATATTTTAGTATAACCTTGCGTACTTTTTACTGAACCTAAGCCCTTCGATTATTTTATTATCTTTTTAGACAGCCTTTGGTTATCCAACTGTAGTATATTCTAGACATACACTACAACATTGCTCTCAAGTCTGCGCAGTTATGTTAAATAAAACGTATAATCCTACTTGCGTTTGTAAAGTATTGGTCTTAGGAATTTCCCAGCTGCAAAGAAATGTCTGGGGTCCGCTAAGAGTAAGGGAGACTAATGGCGTGTGAAGCGGTCGGAGTCACGGGCGATCATGAAGATTGAAGAGGTATAGCAGAGTGCCCGCCACCGGATGTGAAGGAAGACTGATGGCGCGCAGTTGCAATCTTTTGTAGTAGGGTTCATCCCAGAGAACAAACAAAAAGGTGCCAACAAAATGGAGAACAGTAGTAACAGGTACAAATAATAATAAAATATGAAGGTGGCTACCAGGTTTGCGAGCTTAACTATTTATATTTAAAAATCACGAAATTAAAATTGTATCAAAAATATGTTTTTAAAAGTCCAGTGAATGTTGTGTTACAAAAATTATATTCAGTTTATTTAAATAAATTGAGTCTAAATAAAAATAATTTAATTTATATTTATAAGAGCCATTATTGACGTATAAGAAATAAAAATTAGTTAAGTTATTTAAAATTTTCTGAAGTCTGTTCTGACTAGAATTTAATGGCATAGAAAAGAATAAATGAGTACAATGGAATAGAATAGAATTTATTTTAGTAAAAACAAGTCTATATATGATTAAGTCAGTTTTACATTTATTTTTAAATAGTTAAGTATTATTTTTAAATCTTTCTTCATTGTATGTACCGCACCTATTTCATTCTTCAGTTGTCTTTGTTGAATTTTGACCATGGTTTCATTGAAAACCTTTTCGTTTACCATGTATCTATAGTCAAACATCATTATATCGGCAAGCCTATATCTCTCTTTAAACATCATCTTATCGGCAAACCTATATCTCTCTTTAAACATCATCTTATCGGCAAGCCTATATCTATCTTCGATCTCAAAATAGTTAAAAATTTTAGCTGTTTAAAGATCTCATAAATCTATGAGATGGATTGATACTTGAATGATATTTTTTTGTTTCTACGTAAGGTTTCACATCTATTTAGCACTATCGGCTATAAGATTATTTTTATTTATTCTTATAATGAGTTTTGCCATTTTATTTCAGCAACTTTGATGAACTTAATTAATATAATGTAAAGTTTAAAATTAAATTAAATACTTTTTGTTAACTAATTGTAAAATGTAATATTTAAAAGTGTATTAATTTGATTTGAAAAAATCTTCTCTGATGGAATTAGACTTATTACTTACAACAGATTATTAATAATTAAACTATCGGTAGATACGTATATAATATTTATGTGTTTCGAAATATTGTTTCTGATGAAATTGGATATAGTACCCATTTTTAGGATGTTGTAATATAATCTTAGTAACACATTAGTAAATAAATTTAATCTATTATTGTGCATGTATTTTTGAGAGTACCTACATGATATGGGCTGGCGCAAGTTATATTACATTACATGTTACTAATAGAAAATAATGTTTTTTTATGTATGATAGAGATTTTATAACGGCGATCAATGTGCATTATTAGTTAATTTATAATCTAAATTTATGTTTACTTTGCATATTAACTTTAATTTATTCTAATCATAAATTAATAATTGCTTCAAGCGTACGTTTCACTAGAGAAGCGACTAGTAGCAAATCTTCCCTAATTTCTCAGGTGGAAAACACATTTCAGATATTCAGAAATCAGAGTCCTTCTCACAGAACCTACGGAAGGCATGTCACGCCACATCAAAGCGTGATAAATCTATGTCATATGAAACACAGCATCCCGGATCGCTCGTCCCACATTTTCCTATTATCTTACATCCCAGGATTTGGGGACAAGGGATGAACCTGTTACTAAGCAACCGAAGGTACTAAATTACATATTTTAACGTCAGTCAGTTGACTAATGTTAAAGAATATGTCCACGGGTACAATATATTTATTAGTAATAATTGTCAGAAATATTAACGAATCCCTTTTGATAATGAAGACTGATAGGTATTCATTCAATCAAAAGTTATATAGTTATTTCACAAAAAAACTATAAAATTCTTTAATTTAAATATAAAAATAAAACATGTAATATTTAAAAAATATTATTAATGAAATATTTGAATAATTATTTGAAATTATCATTTAATAATGTGTCACTTATCACTTATTTTTACAAGATTTTCTCCATAATACCTAAGAGGTGTTTAATCTAAATACTTTTGATTATTTTATCACAGCGAGAATTACAGTGGAATAATGTTAAAATTTGATTTAATATCCACAATACTTTATTTCAAAAATATATAATTTGAAAACATTTTTATTCGTTTTTTTATTATCTTTGATATAATATTCTAATCATAAGTTTATACATTACTTAATGATATACAGAGCTTATCTAACGCAAGCAGCAAGAAATTTCTTCAGCCAATTGCAACTTCCTAGAGCAAACATTGCTTCCCCAACTCTAGTTATTGATTGGCTAAAACTTCGGCTAGTCATTCCCCTGTAATTACATTCAAATAGACAGAATTTCTGCAGAATTCTACTAGATCAGATGAGACGGTTCAGCACAACATCTTCGACCAGTCAAAACACCAACATTAATTAAGTACATTAATTTATCATTTCGCTGTGGAAGATGGCATATATTCATGAGAGTGGCTGAATGAACAGAGTTATTAAATGAATATTCATCAAAAATGTTTTTAATTGACAATAAATAAGGGTTTCTTGAAATGATAAAAAGTTAATAATTGAATACAAATCTAAAGAAAATCTCCAATAAACTCTAGAGAATAAGTTTATTCTAAGAATTGACTACTATGTCTTCATTATTGTCTGATTTTACAAATCTACAGATGAGGATTCTGTAAAGAAACATTGTAAGCCTAACAAATGCCTTGACACAACTTCTTAGATAATAGAATCTGTGACAAAAAGGCGAAACAATGAAACGGTTTCATTATCTCCGGAGACAAATTGCTGATTAATTATATATATATAATATATTGTATATATATATCAGTATTGTCGTTAAATTACCTGTGTAATGATTTAATTATTTTATAACTACGCGCCACGTATGTAAAGTTATGCAATAAAATACTACTAAGACAATGCAAATTGGCACCTATTTCTATTAGTTTACCTCAATAGCGTTCTGAGATACAAAAAAAATTGATATAAAAGTATTGTGGGGTATCACCCGCCGCGACTTGGAAGCGCTATTAATGAGGCGTGTTCTGGTGGACTATCCTCCACCGACTTAAGTAATAGGGGAGAGCATGAATTTGTGAGTACGTGAATCAGAAGCTACATACTTACCATAATATCAAGATCCACCTTGCCATGTTCTGGGAAATAAACTTTACTAAAATAACAGTAAAACATGAAAGGTGATATTTCATTATAAAAAAAAGTTAGTAAATTTTACGTTAAATTTTATTTATAGTTTAAAAGAATAGATAAATAGGTGATTTTTTTTTTTTTGAATAAATAAAATTAAAATTAAACTTCGGAGCTACATATTAGGCGGCAACGATAATAATACTAGTACATCAAATAATGCGTCGACCTTGGGCGATAACTTTTGCATCTGCCGCAAAACATGATTAACGTCTTCTTCATCCTGGGAGCAGCATCCACCGCCGTTTCCAAGTGCCTGGCAATCAGTCAGGACACTCCTTCAACCGGCGGCCCATGCACGAATCTTCTTCTCCCAGGTGGACCATGATAAGTAATATCAAAAGATAATGGGAAGAAGACGCAATATGAAGGAGTTAAGAAATACAATAGAAGAGGAAATAAATAAAAGTAGTAAAAGAAGAAAATAAATAAAAAAGGGAAATTTTATGATTTCCTGCAACATTAGAAATTCTTACGATACAATTAGAATTCGTAATGCTAGAAATGAGTGTGTTGTAAGATTGGTTAATTGTATGGATTTTATCCTTCAATTATTATCTCTGGTGCGATGCCCAAACGCCTCTCTGACATTGGCTCTGCGCCTGGATCCTGTATGGGCTCCATATTCAGCGTATCTTCTACGAGTGCAACAATGGCGGGAACAGCCGAATGGCCGCCCACGGGACAAACTCCCCAGCTCAAAGCGCGAATATAATTGAACACGTACCTGTTGGCGCTGATCCGACCCAAAACGATGGTCGCGATCCTAGTGACAAATATTGTAATTAGTACTAGGCGTTCCGAACCGCGCGTGAAATTAACTAACCAGGGTGTTCATTATTTCAATTAGGTACTAACGTTACATTTTGTCTTGTCCCAAAAATTCGTAACGTTATAATATATTTATCTGAATAAAATTGACCAAATAGAAAATCTTCAAGTTTTTACAGAGAGTACACAAATTATATATACGAGTATGTATTTAAGTCATAGATATACAGAATATGTAAAAAAGAAAACAAAAAACTACAATACTACACGTTAAAATGAATACAGTTGTACTTGTATTTAACCAACTATCTTACCATCACGCTGTTTCTCCGCGAGATTGGCAGATAGAATAGAACGCCATACTTTTCAGTCCTGACAGTTGTTAAATATGGCAACAGAAAAAAAAAAGATTCATTGATGACAATAAAGAATGAAGAAATAAGCAAATAATGTAAAGCTGATCTTAGTATAGTGAGTAAAATTAAAAAAGGATCACTTGGGTGGTTTGGTCATACGGAACGGATGAATAAGGAAAGAATTATATGAAAGATATTTGACGCAAGTGTTCATGACACTAAAAGTAGAGGACGGCCGCAAAAGACTTGGCACTACCAGGTAAACCAGATACTGGTGGTTATTTCGGCTTCATACAGAGTTGTGGAGTCAAAAAAATAATTAAATAAAAAATAATTTGATTTTAATTCATATTTACTAAATAAATCAGAATTATACATCTTGTACTACAATTGTACTCATTATCATGAAAGTGATCCGTCATGAAATTGATAAAAACGAGTTTATCAATTACTTCGCGTAAAATTGTTTTAAATTAATATAATATGATGAAAATTTTAACAATTGTGAACAATTTGAAGCTTTATATTCAGTGTATTGTTACGACGTTCATCGGTTTGCTAATGTTTATTTTGATAATTTATACGTACGTTTATATGAGTCATTTTAATCTTAACTTTTTATTTCCTTATAAGCTACATGCATCAATTTTATATCGAAATTAATTATAAATCTAGTAGACTTAATACATTTTGAAACATTGTGTTGTGTAATATAAAAATATTTTTAATCTATTTAAATGCAAACCTTTAAATATCTCGAAACATGATATAGACCGCTTTCATAATAATGGGCAAAAATGTTATCGGATGATTCAGATATTTATAAAAAATGCTATATTTAGTATTAAATTAATAAGAAAAATTTTTGCAAAAAAATGAGCATGAACATCATACAAGAAAAAGATGAACTGAGAATGCCATTCAGAAAGATCGAAATAGATATACAGGGCGATGAAAATTTTCATTTAAATACCAGATGATATAAGAATGAAGGAGAAACAACGTAGATTGAAAATGAAACTGAGCAAATATGTGCAAGATAAGTTATTATAGCAGAAAGGAAAATTTTGGTTTTGTTTATATATATATGTACACCATATTAAGAATAAATGTATTATTAATTTATTTTTCATAGGTTGATGTATTTTTTATAAAAATTAAATATTATCCCACTATGGAATTGAAGAATCTTTGCTACTTCTAGCACAGTGCATGACGATACATTTAAGAGTATGTCCCATTTTCGATCAAGGATAACATAAAGGCCTTATTATAAAGGCTTATTCAACTATTTGAAACAAGTAGAATGTTGTAATGAACTAACTTTTAACCATCACCCGGGGTGTTCGTAGAATGAAGATTTGACAAAAGCAGAACTTAAACAATTAGAATTAATTTTGTGAAGAAAAAACATACATCACATTTTGAAATAATCCAGAACTTAAGGGCGTTCATAGTAGATATGTCACGGTCAGAGTAATAAATCCGCTTATTATTATTAATAACCGGTAATTTTTAATTATATCCACGTAATTCGGTCAATGTGACAAACAATACTCTATTAATCACATTAACCGGTTAATGTTTATAATTTACTGTGCAGTTTTATTTATTTCAATATCCTTGTAACATAAATATTATGATTCGTCAATAAACTAGTAATTCGATAATTATTGTCGACGGTAGATGCGAGCCAGAAATTAAGTGACGCATAGGTGTGCCGAAATATCCATACTTGACAAAATATGGAAAGACCACGGTATTTCCGATAAAACGAAGTTCAGACTTGTTCAGTCTCTGGTGATGTGGTGCTGGAGACAATACCATGGACGGCGAGACGTACGAATATCTCAATTTTCCAGGAACTGAAAATCAAGGATAAGAACAAGAACAATTTTTTGGGCATCTTGCGAGGAAGAAAGATAACTTCGAGACGCTTGTTGTGGTGGGCCTCGTCAATGAACGATGAGGAAGAGAAAGATTCCCGATGTTTGGACCGACCAAATAAAAAAAAAACAAGCAATTCTCTAGTGAGCCCTAAGATCTGCAGGATGCCAAGAAAAGTGAAGGAGCATATTCAAGAGGGGTGGAGTTCATGGAGATCACAATCCTCCGTCATGAGGTGCCGACGTAGATTATGATGCGAAATACATAATTCCGTTTCTGTTAAGTAAATAAAGAAATGAGTAAATAAATAAAATTGGATCGCCAGTCGTCGTGCGCATGCATGTGAACATGACATACGTAGATCGGTGTATTATTTATTCACTACCACCCTCTATCTATCAAAAATGTTTGAATGAGGGGGTGGGGAAATATTAGATGCAGAAGGAATTTGGGAAAGTAACAGAAATGGGGAACAGAGAGCGGCTGAAGGATTATCCAGAACCATAAAACACGACCCACCTGTGAAATGCTCTATTCGGTATCTGGATCTTCTTCCACTAGATCCACGGATCTTTTAGCTCCTGGACGTGTACTCTCACCAGCTCATATAATTTATTTTTCTAGCAAGAGTCCACGTCTCACGTACATATGTAACAGCAGTGTATATTGTTGTGTGGCAGATTTAAATTTTGATTTGATGGTTAGTCGTTTTGATTTCATAAATTTCTTAAGAACAAAATAACGACTTTCGCTATTAATTCCTGCTTCTAATTTTATTTGGCACATCATTCTATCAATAATCAACATAACCCCAACATATTTAAAATTATTTATGGTGTAGCAAAAGGCACCATAGACCATCTGGCGATCCTACCACTAAGCCAGCTGAGTACCGACGCGATGCGTCGGACGCCCGCTAGGGGGGAATATCCCTCCAGAATGCTGGGCGCGGGGAACGAGAGATCCATTCTGTTCTTGCGGCTGGCATCTTCCACAAGTCTCATTAAGTGCAAATTACCGTGTACTAAAATATTGCATACCTACCTTCATTTTAATATAGTGTTACAGTACCGGACAATTAAAGCAACTACAAACCAAAGGTATTATACTTTTAATTTATCACACTTTGACTGTCATCTTTCTATACTTAAAACACCATAATGGTTTCAAAATCGTATAAATCTTGTAGTTTATGATATTTGCATTCAATTATGGATTACATTATATTACACTTCCTCTTGTCTCGACGTATGTAAAGGATTTAACAGCCTCTATAGATTAACTTACGATGTTAATGTCACATACATAATCATTGATTATAAATAATGGTAGCTTATTAAATAAAGCAGCTTATTTAATTATTTATAGAAGGAAAGTCATCACAGATATAATTAGTAACTGATACACCGAAATATTGCTGCATGTAGTTGCGAAGGCTACTCCGGCAATTTCATTACCAGTAAAATTTAATGTTTGGTTTACAATTTAAAAAAAAAAAACATTCGCTTTATATGAAACAACGAAATTTATTAGACCTCAACTGGTTTTGCTTATCTCAAGCTTCATCTGAACGTATTTGAAACAAATCATAAATACAAAAAGAGTGCGCTTATATACACATAAAAAGGAAGACAGAACATAAAATTATATGTGAAAGAGACAGACAAAATACATATACACATAAACAGAACATTAAAGAAAGGTAAAATATCACCTTGATGGATATTAAATTGATTTTAAAGAAAACATACCTAATATGGGGCTAATGGCAAAATTAATTTGATTATTGATTATGATTAACCCCATAATTTGTATGTTTTCTTTAAAATCAATTTAATATCCAAAAATCTCCTATATATAAGTGCACTCTTTTCATATTTTTGCTTAATATCAAATACGTCCGGATGAAGCTTGAGATAAGCGAAACCGGTTGATGTATAATAAATTTCGTGGTTTCATACAAAGTGATTGTTATATTATTTAATATAATACGTCAAACCACAAAGTGAATGCTTTCTACGAAAATAAAAGCATTTTTTACTCCAAAATAGAACATGTCATAAATAAATTGAAAAACAAGTCACGGAGCGGAGATTACTTGACAGCTGAACTATTCAAAAGACTTGTTGAAAATGGTGATAAATCTTATAAGATATTTGTAACAAAATATGAATATGCGGTAATTGAACTTGTGAGTGGGTTGAGTTTCAATTTGTTCCCGTACACAATGAGAGTTCCACAAGGAATTGTGAAAACAACTACCGTACTGTCTCACACATCTCTCGTACAAGCAATATTTTACTATCCATAGTCAATAGCCGTGTGAAATACAACACTAGCTGGCAAATACTCCATATACGGGCTGGATTCTTAAGGGAAAAGGAACCCGGGAGTAAACCCTTAATATCCTTCAACTCATCGAGAAGTACCGTCAGGTTCAAATACCGGCTGTTCTGTATTCATCTTTGTTTTGCTGACTATATGAAAGACTTTGACTATGTGAAATAGGAGAATGCATGAATTCTTATTTTTACTTATAATATCTGTACCCACTAAATGATAAATGAGAACACATTATTATTGTGAAGTTGCAGTTTTTTCAGGAAAATTCAATTTATCGAAAAAAATTTCAGCATGTTTCCAAGTAAAATTTGTTACATAAACTGTTTTACAAATAAATCATTAAAATATGTAGTAACATATTCAAAAAATAAAATGTATTAATTAGAAAGATTAGATGTATTCATTCAAAAAGTGTAACACATAGGTTCGAAAATTTGTTGTCAAAAGTACTGTCGCTGTAGCATAGTTGGATAATGCACTTTCCCCGGTTTAGGAAGAGATCCAGGTTCCAATACCGGTAGCGCAACAACAATATTTTTCGATGAAATTGATTTTAAATGTATATCTTTCTAATTAATACATTTAATTAGTATTTAAAATATCACAGACCTATGTTCTGAATAATTACAACTTCAAAATAAGAATGTGTTCTCCTTAATAATTATCATATACTCTCACTTTTACTCGGTATTTAATTCGCATATTTATCGGTATCGGAATCGACACCAGGTGCTTTCAAAACCTTTTTGAAATCAAAAAGATTTTGGGAGGCGTTATTGGAGAATCCACCCCGCTCTCTAAACGAGTGCTGTACCATTTTACTATTAACCTAACTATTGACTCTTATGTATTTATGTTAATTTTTTTGTGTTAGTATTTAATGCTCAGATAAGTTTTTTTTGATATCCTTTATTATTTATACTTTCTTAGCATCAAATTTGAATACTTAATTAGATTATTTAATAATGTAGTTGCATACCTTTGTTGAACTTTATCTATTATTATTTAAAAAGAGCTTAAGAAGGTAACTGTTTATTTCGCCTGACTTTTTGGCAACTTAATTATTAGTATTCCTATATAACGAAAGTAAATAAGACAAAATAAATCATAGTTTTAACTTTTACTAATTTTTTAATAATATATATCTACTCGCATAATTTAGATACAAAATTATTATTATTTTAGATACATACTTATATTTGTGGATCATAAACCATTTTTATGAAATTACGCATGAAATAACAGATTTACTTAATAGACCACTCCGAAACAGGCCGTTGCTTAGTGAAATAGTCGTATCTAATAAGGGAAATGAATTCAATCAAAAAAATATCGTATCTCGCTGGTTTTTGTAATTTTACATGTTTTTTGCCAACTGCATAATGCTTATTTATAATTTTATATATTCATTTATTTTTATTATTTATATTCTTTTCATCATAATTTAAAATTTGATTTAATTACAACAATTATAGAAAATGATCACCTTGTTGGTCTAGGCACTTGCCTAGTGATTTAATGGTGGGAATCTATTTGTAGTTCATAGTACAAATTCCAAATTATAAATAATTAGAATTTTTTATATAATATTTTAAGAAATCGAAAATATTCTTTCACGTGGCCAACGCAGATCTCATGTAAGGTTTATTTATCTGGCACCCGATCGATAATTGAACCATTCTTTTCCGCGAGCTTTTATAAATCTTCACTTACTTCATTACATTTGCAAAATATGGGCAGAAGTTCGAATTAAACGGACGAGCAGCGGGCTATTATTCATTCCCTTTTAGGGCTTTTTCTCGCCCTGATTGCGCAGTTTAACTTAGTTCCCGGGCGAAGGCTGTTCCCCAGGAGAAATTACCTAAGCCCCCAATAGCGACTATTTACCGTCTGTACAAGTGACAACTTTCCGATAGAGATAGCTTCGCGAGCGCGGAGCTTTCAATACGGAAAATCTATTGGATTCAATGTACGGGAAACAAGAAAGTACAATTCAAATTATTGCATTTGAAGAAAAAATAGTTTTTTATATATGCCATCTAAATAAAATCTGAAAAGATAACATAAGAGTAGTATGTTCTATATTTAGTAAGATAATTTACGATGGAGTACATTGGGTTTAGACAACTTTACGGTAAATGATAAAGAATGCGTTTGGCTATCACCACTTTGAGAAAAATTAAATATTCAGATGTGAGTTAGGTTAAACTGTTTAACTTACTTACTTACCATAACGCCGTTTCCCCGCGGGGGTATACAAAGAGGATAGAGCCCCACACTTATCTGTCCTGACACACAATTCTTGCCTCATCCACATTCATACATCTTCTCTTATAAGCTCGCCGATTGTTGAGGCTTCTAACAAAACCGTCCTCCATTATCTGGTTTACCTGGTCGTGCCTGTCGGACGTCCTCTCTTATAAGCTCGCCGATTGTTGAGGCTTCTAACAAAACCGTCCTCCATTATCTGGTTTACCTGGTCGTGCCTGTCGGACGTCCTCTATATTCATCAACACTTACGTCATATATCTTGCTTACCATTCTCTCCTCATTTATCCGTTCCATATGACCAAATCACTTAAGTGATCCTTTACATTATTTTCTTATTTCTATTATATTATTACAAAATATACCCAGTTGTTTCCTTTGGATTTTTTTAAACCACTATGGAATTATTTTGTAATGTCGGTCGTTCGCGGAACTTTAAATATATTAAAATAAGAATGCAAATAAAACTTAACAATAATAGTTTGCTTGTAATATTTGAAAAAAATTACATTGTGGTTAGATATTTTTTAAACTAATATTGTTCTTTCCGACGATCCGATCTATGTCTTCATTCATATGAACGGAATGGAAAATGGATAAATATAAAACTTTGGGACAGAAAATAATATAACCCTATTCAAATCTAATAAATTAACAAGCATATCTAGCAGCACTTCAATTATGAATGGTTGTCTTCCACCAGGGCGATACATGCAGGACTTACGTAGTGGCGTAGAGTTAGTGACAACCTATCATAACTTCACTTGGTGATGCTCTATTTTACAATTTAACTATCTCTATTAGGTATTTTAATATTTAAAGAGTGGTAAATAGAGATCTTTTGAGAGGGACTAAAGGCAAATATGTAACGCCTAATTCCAAAACGCGCTAAAATAGATTTCGAATAATTTGAATTAAATATGCAGTTTTGTAAAAAAAAAATTGTCAGCTATATACAGAACACATTTTTTCTCGCAAAAACCATTTTAATACATTGATATTGCATGGTTAAAATCAGTATTAGTTTCAAAATACCCCAAACCAGAGAAGAGTATATCACGTGATCTAAAATTCAGTATAGCTGCCAGAATTATATATACACAAAAACAAATTACATTACAGAATTGTTCCTAAAAAATAGTGATGTAAAAACAAACATTTTGTACATGTGCTTTCAAAATATAAGTTTTCATCCATAACTCATATACAAAGTTTTACGGGGTTTTGGAATTAAGCGCTACATATATATATTTATCGAGAATCTTTGAAAATAATACTTAACGTAAATATTTATAATGTTTGAGATTAGATATTAATTTCTACCGCCTGATGGATTAAAATAATCTTATTTGTTTATTAAAATTCTCTTTAAATCATTATATTTAATTCACAATCAAATTCAGAAATATGACATTTTCCACAATTCTGGTAATTCAGCTAATTTAATGACAAAATTATATGTTAAAGTAATTTATTAAACCAAGATTAATATTTATGCTCTGGCAAAGGGACGTACGTTATTCTAAAACTGGTTCGTGCACGGTAGTGGTAAAGTCTAGGAGAAATCTATGATGGACGATGACTCTGTCCTTTTTCTATTTAATATCTTTTTAGAATTACGTATTAATTAGTTTTATTCCTAGGCTGATAATTGTGTTAGATTATTAATTATTGTTTAATTTTGTTAATTATTACATTATATATTATGACCGAGTATTTTAAGCTCTTGGTAGGACCCCAAGTATAAAGTCCTCTAGGTTTGTGACATTTCAAAAACGCACGGCGACCTAGAGCGCTACTATACCGATCCGGGTGGACACGGTGGGTAAGAGATAAGGCTGGACGAAGGGAAGGGGACTTGCGCGCGAGCGGGCGAGGTACGAAAACTCAGTATCTATTCTAAATGCGACAGCACGGACAATATATATTTTCTCACATAACATATATTTTATGTGAACTACATAGAAAACCAAACTATCCTGAAATAGTTGAATTTAAATTCTGCTAGTTGATGTACAAGGTGATACATAATATGGCGACTCTGTAAGAGGTCTGCGTGCTAGGCAACTTGAATAGTGGATGTCAAACTCTAAGGCCATCCTCTACTTCAGCCGCAGGAAGGGTTTGTAGAACCGACCAGCCGTTGCCGGAAGTCTAAGTTTAGTGAATGGGCATTGGCCATGGCCAGAGTTCTTTTACCTCCGTCAAAAGAAAACAGTGCATTAGACTTTATTCAAAAAAGACTAATAACGCACCTTTTCAAAAAATCATTTCCATAAATTCAAATAACAATTTTTAATATTCAATACAAAGATATTGTAGGACTAAACAGTTTATGTTTTACGAAAATGGCGCAAAAAAATTATTCAATGTTATTATTATTATTAACAATAGTATATAGTTATTATTATTATTAACAATAGTATATATTTGTATGTACAAAATATGAATCATGTAAAAAGTTTTATGGATGGATTATTTTTCTTGAGTACTTCTCGTGAGATGTACATAAAAAGTATTATACTATCGTTCATGTTTTATATTTCAAGATGGTTTAATATTTTCTAGAATTCTCTTATCATTCATTGTATTTCTGTTTAAGAATGCTTTCGAAAATTCAACTCACAATGCGAATAAGGGATTTGAAAAGAAGGTCTGAAGTTGTTTTTGAAAATCGACCTAGAAAAATTCTGTTTCGATATCACGTTAGCGCCAAAATATTTAAATTTCTTCTTTGTACCCAGACAGGCCATGACTCACAGTGTAACGTACGGAAAATAAATAAATATGTGAAGCCAATATAAGCATTGTAAACTATTGGCTTTTGATCCCTTATAGTTGGAAAAAAAAGATAATGTACAATGACATACCGGACGATAGTCGAAATGAGAAAAATATTAAAATAAAAATTAGGACGTATAAATTTAGGCTGAAGATTATTTAAATTTAAAAAAAATGTTCAAATGTTAAACCTTTATGAATTTTTTTTAATATTACTAAAACAAAAATGCAAGATTCAGTCGTTGTTTTCAAGAAATATAAACACATTTTTATCTGTAAAAATATGTTTTTTAAGTTATGCGTTGGTCTGCAAATATCGTAAAAGTTTGTTTGGGAATGTTTACAGAACAGTTCGGCGAGTAACACATGTTCGAAATCGCCTAAAACTTATACGCACATCTATATTTCGCTGGACTATTATTTATGGCATAGCACGAAGCACGTGTCAAATGAACTAAAAACATTAAAACGAATTTGTGATAATTTTTGATGAGTGTGACCCGAAAGCTCTTTTATAGGTCGAATAATAAATTATATTATATAATCAGTATCTGCTTAAATGATCCAAATTCAAAGCAATTTTGTATTAATATTACGCTAAAAATATTCTAAATGCGTAGTTTAATTGTGAAAGTGGTCTAAGTCAAGAAATTGAAAAAAAAATGTTTATCAATTATTTTGCGTTACATTATTTTATATTAATACAATATAATGCAAATTGTAAGAATTATGAAAAATTTAAAGCGGTATACTCAGTGTACTATTACGATATTCAACGGTATTCCGCTAGTGTTTATTTTGATAATAGAATAAGTCATTTCAACCTTAATTTATTTATTTTACCTCATAAGCTACATGCAACATTTATATATCGAAATAAGTTATAAATCTTGTAGACGAAATACATTTTGAAACATTGCATTGTGTAATATAAAAATATGTTTTAATCAATTCAAACGCAAACCTTTAAATATCACGAAACGAACAAACATGACTTTGACCACTTGCATGATAATGGGCACAATTGTGCATCACATTATGACTTAACGTATTTAAAAACATTATTATATAAATGCAACATAATTGTAAAATATCATTCTAAGAATACTAATAAATTAGTATGTCCAAAATTTCTAGAAAATAATGGAAAATTGCAATATTAAAATACCTGGGTTAAATAAAAAAATGCATTATATACATAATATGTACATGTAAATGTTGAGTATTACACAAATATGATCATCATCTTTCTAATCCTCTAATCATTGTTTCTAAATAAATAGTCACCGATGATGTGCTCTAGATTTGCACTGACCAAATAAGATAAGTGTCAACAATCAAAGGAATAATTTGTCTTTATATAGTAGTCAAAAAATTTAAATATGATTATAAGACGTAGAACTAAATAATTTTGTTTATTTTTAAGAACAGCGACTTTTCAAGTATTCGATATAAATAATTATAATATATTTTTAAACATTATGTTGGTCAAACAGATACCACTATTACATACTAAATTTGATATATAATACTAATTGGATTCAAATTACATTTTCACAGAAGCAACTACAGGTACACTAGTGAGATATAACCTGAATATGTTCTGAATAATTACAACTTCACAATAAGAATGTGTTCTCTTAGATATAAACTGAATCAAGGAATGTATTTAATTCTTTACGTTTATTTCGGATGTGATGCAAGTGTTGATGGCTCCAAAAATAGGGAACGTCCGCAGAAGCTTTGGCATGACCAGATAAACCAAATACTGAAAAAAAATGGTCCTGTTAGAAATCTCAATAAAATCGACGACCTTTAATGAGAAGATCTATGAATGTGTATGAGGCGAAAATTGTGTGTCAGAATAAAATAGTGTGGCGCTCTACCCTCGCGGAGAAACAGCGTGATGGTAAGTTAGTTATTTCATTAATTACTTGGAGAAAAAAATATATTTTACCCCTCCGCGGCTCTGACTCCTGATAGCAATACTTACGTCACTGAATAATATATTTAATATTTTTGAATCACTTTGGATACTGAGAATGAAAAGGTTGCCTACTCCATGTGTGACCGAGCTTGTAGGTAAATATGAAGAATATTACCCTCACAGTCACGATTTTATGGAGATTTAATGCTATAAATTTCACACCCATCGTAAATGTATAAATATGTAATGCAAAATATCGCCATATTTTCTTTTTTCCGTCAAAACATAAGCTTATGTATCGGCCTCGAGAAATATTTTTGCGATATTCAAATTTCTTACTTTAATGGGAACAGCCTGGAATGGAATGTTTTCGCTTTTGATTTCATGAGTGCCTTTACTTACCCACCTTTGCAGAAAGATTGGATCCCACGACAGTATTACGAATACCTGACCTTTGATTTAAATATATATCATTTGACCTTTTTGTACCTTTTTCATTAAGAACACATTCAAAGGGATGAATCTAAATTCTTACAGATGAATGAAGTTAATAATAATAATTTATTCAACAATGAGACATACAAAAAAATATTTTTTGTTTAGATCTCGCAGTGGATATTTTATACGGCGGATACGTTAAACCCTAAAATAATAGCAAAGTATGCAATATTTGATATAGCCAGAAGAAGAGAACAAGTACAATAATGGACGAATGAAATTCAATTTAATAGATATTTATATGGTATCCGTGTTTAAGCAGAGCCCTAAAGAGAAACTATATAAAATTTGTAATTTTATTTGTAATGATGATAATTACATAAGAAGGGTAAGGCGGAGTATTTTACGTCTTTAAAATGTTTTGAAGTCATTGAAACATTAATACAAACACAAACCAGACTTTTGTAAAAAAAATCAACACGAGCAATGAAGCTCATTTCGACTTTCGAGGGGTTTTATTAATACACAAAACTAACTACCTTTACTACCACGCAGAGTATGGTGCGCCATATGGGCTAGCGAAATCATTGGACCCTATTTCTTTCAGAGTGCAAGAGGCAATTCTGTAAAAATGTATTGGTAGCGAATTGGGTCGATTGGGCCAGAAACACATGTGGTTTCAACAGAACGGTGCCACCTCACATACAGCCCGAGGTACGCTTGAAATTTTGATGAATGAAACATTGGACAGGAACATAATATTCAACCTGTATATAGTTAATAGGTTGCTAAAGCATTATTTTTTTAGTAAATCCGGATAATTATTTTAACCATAACAATAATATTTTGATGACGTCATGTGAGAATATTATTATTCAGTATACGGAATACACACAGCAATAATAATCCAACGGAAAGCATTGTGTATTGTGGTACACATTGAATTAAAACGTGATAGGTCAAAAGTGGGAGATATCTGTGTGTACTATGTACCCAGACAATAATACCCGGAGACCATGAAAACAATGGGGCTACACACACCTGTACACTGCCGCTCTTGGCGAATGCTATTAGGGGTGTTAGTGGAGGACGCTCCCCTCCCGCACGAGACAAAGACCCGAGGCGATACTTGAGACGTGGGTAAGCCGTACGAGAGCTTGCGAATTAATACCCCTCCGCTCGTATGATATCCCGGCTTCAGAGAATATGAGATAGCAGAATATTTTTAAAACTTGGCAACTGTTTTTGCCAATTTTAAGTATTTACCATGCTGTCCACAAATGCAATCTTGAAATTCACCTCAGTAAGGGACCATTTGCATCATCTTTAACAAGTTTAGTTATATCGATATTTTGTTTACGATTTGCCAAATTTGTTTTTTAGTTACGTTTGAGTCTGATTTATTACAATTTTTTTTATAAATTTTTATAAATAAAACAGTTATCTTATTTTGCTTTATCTAGTAACATGGTAAAGATGTACTGCATGTATAAGAATTAACATGTCATTTACACTATTTTTTCATATTACAAAAGATGTTCAATAGAGTTATGTAATCTCAACACTCAAATCGAATACAGTCAAATCTATTTGTAACGAATACCGAAATAACAAAATTCCAGTATAACGTATCTTCAATTTATCGCCGGAAAACTAGCATATTTCATTTTAACGATGTTTGATCACAGAAAAACGAAATATTTTGATCAGAATTTTTTTTTAAGGTAGATGGCTCTTTTAAATAATGGAACGATTAAATGTATTAATATCAAAAAGGTAACATAAAGGTTCGAAAATTTGTCGCTGTAGCATAGTATGATAATGCACCTTCCCCAGTTAGGAAAGAGATCCAGGTTTAAATCCCGGTGGCGCAACAACAATATTTTTCGATAAAATTGATTTTATACGTATATCTTTCTAATTAATATACTTAATTTATGTTTAAAAATTTGTTAATGAAGTTACAACATGACCCAATTTTTTCGAGAACTCAGTTCATCCTTGATATAAGGCGTGCCGGATGTGTTTACAAGCGACATCCTAGGTATTTCGCCGACCCTCAAACCACGTTGCAGAGGAAAATTTCCAATTTTTGTATATGAAAAAAATATATATTTGTGATTTTTGATCTTTTATCTATTCTTTTTCTTCAATTTTTTATTGCATTTGAATTTCAAGTTTTTTATAAATATTGTTATCTTGAATTTATTTTTATATAAAATATTTATCACAGTTTGACAATCGGTGTTTCACTGATGCATACGCACACACACTTATACTGTTCTGTACTATGTACATCGACCAATCATATGATGATAACGCGTCACGCGTTCTGTCGTGCGCCAATCCTACAAGAGGTTATTTTGATGATGTAGGTATAATATGGTAATTAAAAATAAAATAAAATTCTATCATCTTCTTTGCATTCGATATAATGAATTTTCAGTATAATGAAACATTTTCTTTGATCCAGTAAACTTCACTATACTGACTGTAATATGATTGCACTTCGTTGTTATCACAGAAATAATTAATATTAATGTCAATTTACAATCTTTCCGCATTGTGCAATAGATGTCGCCCATGTCTAATATTTTTTTAAATTGCTTTTGAATAATTCTTAGATATATTACATTATCCATATTTTTTGCATTGCAGCTCAAAACGGTTTTACACAAAATATCGTTGATCTTCATTTGAGATATTTAGTTTTTTTTTTTACCTATTTGTGAAATCTATTGAATGGTGACAGAATGACGGGCACACGAGCGTTCAGGGTGAACGGGTCTGCGTGGATGTGTACGTATGGAGAGGTACGCCAGACGAGAATGCATAAGTATGGCTGACAGCGAGTGGGTGAGCCCTTCGCTTCGCTCCACGTCTCTCAACGCAGATAGATATAAGACCAATTGTAATCTATTCTAGTGTTACGGAAATAGATACTTAATTGTTACAAGGTTCTACCGGTTACTATTTACGTCCCCACGTAACGTGTATTCTTCAAGAAAGTGATATAATAACTGGCGCAGCCGAAAAATAGCTGGCGCCGCAGGACATAACACTGTTCTTATTATTTCATTTCTTTAAATTCACTGTATCCTTCATGTTTATGCTTTTAATAACATTCAAACGATAATCAGATCAATTTAAGATAGCTCTAGACGAACATATTACTATTTTTTTTTTCTTACTGGATAAAGACAAAGTACAATGCGTGGTGCATTGTTAAAGTAGTATAATAAGGAATTTTTCGGATTTCCGCGGATGTTTGTGTATTTGGGAAGTATGTTTGATAAGAATGGAAAACCTGAGAAATAAACAAAGAAAAGGATGTTACTGTAGAAAATAAAGTAAGTTGTTAAAATGCAGTTTATGTGCAGATGGCTTAAATAAAAAAAGTACCAACACTAGTACAATATATCGAAATAAATCCTAGAGCTGAGAAACGAAAGAGGCTGAATACAGTTTAAATAAAGTTACTCTGTCTCCCTGCAACAATACTGTATATCGGTTTTTACAAATGTTGATAAATAGTTGTAACATCGGCCATCTTGGATGATATAAAGTGTCGTTGCAGGGAAGCTCACTTAGAAATTGTGATTAAAAGTATTTTTATTTACTTTTGATGCCCAAGAAGATATACAATATTGTGGCATTCATGACTCAGATTTGCTTAAAATCGATATACAGTGTTGTTGCATATGATAGAACAAAAAATTAACAAACTAATTTTGGATTTAAAACTGATTAAGGAAACGGATTAAAATAGTACACATGGTGTAGCAGACCTAGTCCACAATATTTTATAGATGGATACCTGACTACATTGCGAGTCGAAAATGGTCAAGGAAGCATACCATTTTATATCAGCAGGTTACATACAACCAAATATTTATTATTCGTATTGGTCTCTATCTTCTTCATCTTTTAAATAGACAATCCACCCTTCAAGAGTGATTTGTGCTATTAATCAAGTTAAAACTTTATTTTATAGAAAAAAGTACATTAATATTATAGAAAAATAAATATTACATTACAAGTCAATACCATTGCCGTTCAAAAAATTTTCTATTATATAAATTAAATGTGGTGAGTTAAGGGAAAGATGATGACACAAGTTAACCGGGAGTTGAAATTAGTATAGACGAGATAACTATAAAAAAACCTGTGATCCGCAATGGACAGGCAAAACAGATATGGTCAAGGGTTTTCTTTTCGGCACCACTCACACATTGGAGAATCTATTAAGTTCAATCTAAATAAATGATAGGCTACCTGGCAATGCCCAATTCTCATTCTAGAGATATTTGATATTGTTTTTTGGAGACATTCCTTTTGGAGAACCAGAGGGTGCGGGGAATAAATCTTTGAATTATTTTAAGCCGATTACCTTATGATTATTTAGATCCATCCATTGTGCAGTCCAGATAGAATTCGTATGTATTTTACCATATTGAGTCTGTCATACATCGGGATATGGAATTGATGGGGGAAAACTCCTGAAAGAATGGCCTCCTTGGTGTCCGTTTCTCTCACACCCAAACAAAAACAGATTGTTGTAAAGGTCAACATATTACTTATTAAGCAATAATAAACAACGAAGATATACAATGCACTCTCTATGTGGGAAAAAGACAATCATAAAAACAGTTTGAGTCACGCTTCGCAGAACGAATCAACGGTATCGTTTCCACACAAGGCAATTAAGAATAAAAACATATGTCGCACGAATTAGAAGAATATGCAGTAAAAAGTCTACAACGAGGAACATTTGTTAAAGATCTTGACGGGACAGCTGTAAGCACATTGATTGGCACCAAAAACATGCCGCAATGCAGCCAATGCAGTGCATTGGGGCCTACGATAGTTAGGGCTACAAAGAGTCTGCCCCCTTCAATACATTTAGCACCGTATTATTACTAAATTAACTTATAATTTCTAGAATCCACTACAGCAAGAAATTAAATAATACAATTTAAAAAATCCATCATGAATATGCGAATTTGAATATTACAAGACACCAATTTTATTCATACTATTCAGGAGAAATGTGGTTTAGAAAAAAAACGCATCTCCTGACTGAAAACTGGTTCCATTGTATTGGTTCAGAGTGAAAGTGGATCTTTGAAGAATATGATGTAATGGGTAAAACCACGTACCTATTTAATACTTCACATTCTTATAGCTTTTAGCTTATAATTTAAAATACGTAGAATTTTTTTCCCAATTTTTTTAGTTACACTGCTGATTGGTACAAGTTATTTGCGTCGGTAGTGGCGTGTTTTTGCTGATAAAAGCCTGGTTTTACACTCAAGTATCTGCAAAATGCGATCAGATGTCGTCGACAGTGTTGGTGATTGTGGAGGTGATAGATCTCCACAAATCAGTCGAAAATATATACGATATCTGAGTCTCAAAAAGTCTATAGGTACAGTTGAGGGAAAGCAAGTAAAAAAACAATTTTCTGCTAAATAAATAAACCAAATTAAGGGATCATTTTTAAACGCTATCATCAACAGGGGACCATGACTCTCAGTATTGACCGTGCGACTAATAAGAAGAAGATGCGTGCTAAATTATTAACCATTTATTTATGTAAGTACCATATATGTTTCTGTGTGTACTATATCTTCTCTTGAGTGTGTTTATTTTTCTTTCTTTATGTTTTCATTTACAATTTCTAATAGTTTCCTACAACCAATTTTTTTACATCGTTAATATATTTTATAGTTAAACATTCTTCCATTATAAATATGTGATTTCGAAATATAAATCCAGATTGATATGATCTTAATGAACGAATTGCGCAAACTACGGGTCGCGCGTCCCGCGGAATGTAAAACGAGAATTCCGATCGTGAATCGGAATCACCGCAAGATATGGGAGGGAAGTAAGGAAACTGTGATACAGGATGAGATCGATGAGGAGAAAAGGGTCGAAAGACCGGTGATCTCGGGAACCAGGATTTAGAAGGACTGCTCACCTTACCTTGTATATGACGTCTCTGTTTTCCCCGCAGTCGCCGCCAAGATCACACAATGGCACGCGCATGAGTCTATCTCCAATTCCAATTAAATACGGCGATGTCACAAGTTCACCCACGGCACGCAAGCATCAAACAATACGTGATCAAAACACAATATCACAAATACAGTGCTCATGCACTGGAGCTGAAAGTACACACCGCAAATGCTATCGCGATGTTGAGATCGAACAAATATCGGTCAAGTTGACGTCGCTGACGTCAAGATCACAATTCACACTGAAAAGTCGAGCATGAGAAAATGTATGAATGGGAATTTAGATGCGGAATTGTGTCATTAACAACGGTTGCGGCTAAATCGAAAAACAGGCCAAAAGTGTTTTTTTACGTATTCGAAACAGTATGGTTCCATTCATCTCAATTTTATTTGTACAATATACATAAAATTCAACTAATTTATATCATCATGATTAGGTAGGTACTATAGTTGATAAACTTTGATATCTATTGTATATTATATTGCTGCTGATAAACCATAAAAAAAAATGTTTATTTAAAATGTGTTGTTTGCACACCTATTTATCAATGACAAAACATTTTTAACGATATTGGTCAATTTTAAAAAAAAATACTTTATCTGTTCACGGATAAACGAAATACTTTTTGTCACGTATCATAAATGAAAATAGAGCGTTAAAAATTATACCTTTTATTTTTAGTCACGGCACTCACTCACTATTTCCGGAAACAAAGGATTGATGTTGCAATATAATGTTATCAAGTACGTGAACATTATATGAAAACAGATATCACCATTTTCAATCAAAATACTGTGCTATTAAAAAATATCTTCCTGGCGTAATATTTTTAATTTCTCAGCAATGAGTTTATATTTTTATTAATGTTACTTTTTAGTTACATTTTGATTAGAATAATATGTATTTTGTATATAGCCTTTTGACGCAACATCCGGAAAATTTCAATGCACTTCCTTCGATCGTGTTCAGGAGACCTCAAAACTGCTATTTTAAAAAAAATTGTATATGTATATGGGATATAACGGATTTTGTCACAATTCTGTCTCATTTTGTACATTTATATGAGATATAACGGATTTGGTCTCAATTTTGACAGAATTCCCACGGATATCATGTCAGTATCCGATTATGCTATACCAACACAGTGGATTGACGATAAACTTTCGAACCTATATGTTACCTTTTTCAAATTAATGCACGTTCCCCGGATTGGAAGAGATCCAGGTTAGAATCCCGGTAGCAACAACAATATTTTTCGATTAAATTGATTTTATACGTATATCTTTCTAATTAATACATTTAATTTGTATTTAAAATGCGTGGTAAATTAATGAACTCGGAATTCTTGATATTGCGGCAACCCGTGACAATATTGCAACTTTGGTAATGTTTTATCCATTAAATTAATATTGTGGTATTTCTACTGGATTTGTTTTAGACGTCAACCGATTTTGAGGTTAAAACTGTCGTTTATGAATATTGTCAAATATGTAATTAACGATCACATGTTGTGTTTCGTAGCAAAATGAAACGATGCAATGTTAAAAATGAGTGCTTGCCGCGAAGTTTTATTATTAATACAATTGTTCAATGATCAATTCAAGATTCGTTTTCATACAAAAAACTTTTCAATTTCCAATCCAAAGTGTCATTAATAAATTTACTCAGCTAAAGAAGATAAAGCAGAATGAAATAAAAATAAGCATGCATTCCTGAGGTTGTAGAACCTGCAATCTTCATGTTCTCCCTTGACTTGTCGGCGGAGGATAGAACTCCCCACTTCTACCCCCCACAACATATTTCATATTTTTTTTACATAAAGAAGTAACATAATAAATATATCTCATTTCTACATAGGACATGGTTTATCCTATGTAAATTATCATTAAAAAACCTCAATTATCTAGATTCCGACATTCACATATAATATTGTGTTATTAGGTGGTTACAGCTGATTATTAATCCAGTATTAGTAAAAGCTACAGGATTTTATTTTACTTATTATCAGTTTATATATTGAAATTCTTAATAACGAACTAACTAACTTACCATCATGCTGCTTCCCCGAGGGGGTAAGCAGAAAGCATAGAGCGTCACATTCTTCTGTCCTGACACACAGTTCTCGCCTCATCCACATTCATACATCTTCTCATACAAGCTCGCCGATTATTGAGGCTTCTAACAGGAACATCCTCCAGTATCTGGTTTATCCGGTTATGCTAAGTCTTCCGCGGACGTCCTCTATTCTTGATGCCATCGACACTTGCGTCATATATGCTCAAAAGTAAACCTTGGTATATACCGATTATTGCAGAAATGTCGACCATTTATTTATTTTATTTATTAATTACTTATTCTCAGCCTTTATAACAGTAAAATTAAAAATGCATTATTTATCGTTCTAACGAATAATTAAATCGTAATGTTTTCAAACTGAAAAAAATGTGTGAATGTTAGCATCAGCTGCTCAGAGTTTTTTTTTATAATATATCCTATATAATCGGAATAATTTATAGAAAAAAATATTATCAGTTGTTGTTTCTTTGACTTTTTTTTCTAATGTCACCTACAAGTACTACGTCGTAAAAGTAAATAATTTAAACAGCGCACTTTTAAAATGTGTTTATCAAATATATTTTCTTAAAATATTTCACTGCGTTTGAATTCTTTCATGAAACGATTTATGGAAGGTTTTATGAATTGTTCTAATATCTAAACTTGTATTTTTAGCAATTTATGAAAAAAATAATAATTAATTTAAGATATTTATGGAAAACAGTTTGTAAAACCACATCACTTTAAGCAATTTAATTTTGCTCACCCTCCATATACTTACGATGTATTGCTCATTTGAAATAATATTATAACACTTAAACGTGAACTGAAACATCCAATGTGGTAAACTCATACCATCATAATAAGGTAAGAAAAACACAGACCCGTCAACACGGCAGATGACGTGAGTGGCTGAGGCATTCTTTCAGCTAGCATCGCACATGTGTGTTAAATGGATTTTAAGCCATAGAGTACCTCAAAAATAAACCTACATTGCAGAAGTACTATTTACTCAAAATCCTCTACTGTTGATCTTAAGCGCATTTATGAAGGAAATGGAGCAAAATTATTTATCATACATCACATTTATAAAAGTATTAATATACTATTATCAAGGAGAACACATTTTTATTGTGAAGTTGTAATTATTTAGAACATAGGTCTGTGATATTTTAAATACTAATTAAATATATAAATAATAACCATATACATATAAAATCAATTTTACCGAAAAATATTTGTTGCGCTACCGGGATTCGAACCTGGATCTCTTTTCCAATCCCGGAAAGATGCATTACCAACTATGCTACAGCGACAGTATTTTTGACGACAAATTTTTTAAACCTATATGTTACACTTTTTCAAATAAATACATCCATCGTTCCATTATTATTTGGTTTTTACGAAATTTCAAATATCTTTAAGTAAACCGTTAGCAGATGTCAGAATTAAAAATTCATTTTTATTAAGTTTTGAACATATTGATACAACTTATATATTATTAAAGAGAACACATTCTTCTTGTGAAGTTGTAATTATTCATAACATAGGTCTGTAATATTTTAAATACCAATTAAATGTTTTAATTATAAAGATATACATATAAAATCACAATTTTGCCGAAAAATATTTTTGTTGTGCTACCGGGATTCGAACCTGGATCTCTTTTCCAATCCGGGGAAGGTGCATTACCAACTATACAACAGTGACAGTATTTTTATTGTCAATTTTTTGTACCTATATTTTACATTTTTTCAAATTAATACATCTATCGTTCCTTTTTATGTATATATTTATATACATCGCGGGTCATCTTTTTAAATTGTTGTCCCCGTGCGCCCACTGTTATAGGCAATCGTTATGGATTTTATTACTTCAACAGGAAATTATTTACTTTTAAAATTAGCAAATTACTTTGTGGTTAAAATTCACATTTTTATTTATTATCTTTGTTTTATTAACCACTTAATTGAGTTTAAATACATCTACCGGTTTCGAAAAATATCATTTTCTTCTTCAGGATGTCATAACTAACCAAACATATATTGTTGTTTCTTTACCAGAATCTATTTTTAAAAATTCTTTATTTAAAAAAAAAACAATTATTTAAAAAAAAAAATTTAGTACCTAACTCAAATTGTTACTTAATACAAATTTACTCAAATAATTTTTAGAATGGGACTCGTATTTAAATTTAGTTGGTTGTTTATAATATTTTGATTAGTTTTACGTGGGAGCACCCACAAGTCCACTAATAGTGGATATTTTTGTAGATAATTTGGAGAGGAATATTTTTGATTGTGATTATCCTTTGTTAAAAAATGTTTTGTTGTGAAAAGGTATGTGAATGATATATTATGTATTTGGTCAGGTTCACAACGTCAGCTAACTACATTTTTTAAATTCATTAATTCATTTAATAATAAAATACAATTTGCAATAGATATGGAAAATAATTCGACTCTAAATTTTTTGGATCTAACATTGATTAAAAATAATAATAAAATTGAATTCAACATTTTTAGAAAACCAACTTTTACAGATACTATCTATCATACACAATGAATCTAATTATCCATTATCACACAAACATTCAGGGTTCCACTCCATGATACATCGTTTAGTCAATATTCCTATGTCAACATCCAATTTCAATATTGAATTGAATACAATTAAAAAATAGCAGTTAACAACAGGTATAATACAGGTTTGATAGACACTATTTAAAAAAATAAATTAAAATAATAAAATAATCAATTTTTATATAAATCACAGATAAAACATAATGATAATAATGATGATTGGCGTAGGATTTTACACATAAATAACTTTTCGAATCAAATATCTAAACACCTACTACGAAACGTTAGACCGGCATTTTATACAAATAATAGTATAGGAAATTTACTCATAAATTCTAAAGACAAAGATGATAAATTTAATATTTCTGGTGTCTATAAACTTAGTTGCAAGGATTGTGCTGCATTTTATATTGGTAAAATGGGTAGAAATTTTAATATAAAAGTAAGGGAGCATTGAGATGTTTGAACAATAGTGGGTTTTCAGAATTTTCTAATCATTTGATAGAAAATGGTCATGGTTTTGATAAAAAATTGGGATTGTTAATTTTGCATATAAACGGTGTTGGTCACAAATTAAATAATTTGGAATCGTTGGAGATAAATAAAGCGTGTAAAACTAATCAAAAAATTATAAACAACCAACTAAATTTAACTACGAGTCCCATTCTAATTTTTTTTCCAAAAATTATTCGAGTAAATTAAGTAACAATTTGAGTTAGGTACTTAATTTTTTTTTTTTAAAAAGATTTTTTTTACTCAGTTAAGTGGTTAATAAAACAAAGATAATAAATAAAAATATAGGTAATTATTTACCGCACCCGAGCGCCAAGCATGTCGGTAAATTTTTAAAATATATTTCCGACAGTAGAGTGCTTGACAAACAAATAAATGTTTTTAGCCATTTTATTTCTGCTCCACTTTTGCGTGAACTTTCTGCATACTCATCAAAATACCTTGACATGTTCAAAATAACGTTACGGATCGGGAAACATGTTTTCTATGGATTATCGCCCAACTGTGAAATTTGGTCGGGACTTTTGCGCACAGACCGTCGATAACGATGATTTAAGGTGACAGTTAACGGCGGGAGGAGGATTTCAATGGGGGTTTAACTTAGTGCCATGCATTCTCGCATTAAAGTTTAAAATTCCTCGTTTACTTCCCAAATACAAGGGTGCATGATTCTGGGTGACGTAATTACAAAACAGTTCACATTTTGGTTCACGGATCAATAACACCAGATCCATCTGATTTTATTGTTCTTCTACTTTTGAGGTCTTATAAAACGAAGTCAATGTTGAGTTCTTTCTAATTCTGAACATCACCTTTCTGATACAAACTGTTAGACATTTGTTAATAACATAGATAAAGGGTGGTTAGCGGAAAAATTTCAAGATTAAATCGTAATTGCTCGTAAACCATCAGGGTGGGGTAAGTGGGAGGGGTATTGTTCGACGCGCGTTATTTGCGGATTTTCCAGTCGCAATAAGTCACTGGTTGGGAGCGTACCCCGCGTTTGTGGTTGAGCAATATTTAAAGTGCGATGATTTATTGGTTCGTGCCCGTCGCGCTTTTTGTATACATTTTAATATTCGACGAGTAAGTGATAAGCCGAGCACGTAACATATCTGGTGTTGGGTTAAAAATTTCAAACAAGAAGGGACAATGGTTAACCAAACTCCTCCGGGACCATCAACGTCAGCAGCGATGCCAAAGCATGTGGCTCAAGTTCGACGTGAAATTATGTGCAATCCACGTAAATCGATAAGAAAGATTGCAACCTATACTGGAATAAAAAAATCAACAGTGTACGTTATTTTGAAAAAGAAACTACAGTTTCACCCATACAAACGGCAAATCGTGCAGTTTCTCAATGAAAATGACTATTCTTTACGTGAAACCTTAGCGAGAACGATGCTGGAACGTTTTGGAACAGCACGAACGCTTGGAAACATATTTTTTACTGACGAACCACATTTTCACATCGATGGCTATGTTAATAAACAGAACATGAAATATTAGTGCCCCGATAACTAAAGGGAACGCCTTCAAAAATATTCGTATTGTCCAAAAACAACTGTGCGGTGTGCAATTTTTTCCCGAGGGATAATTGGCCTTTATTTTTCTAATCAGCGAGAGACAGTCACTACTAACGTGTATTGCCGAATGATCAATAAGTTTTTGGTACCACAACTTCAGTTGTGTCACAATTTCAGCAAAACGGGGCCACCCCACACACAGCTAGAGTTTGAATGGAGAAGCTGGAGAAAAATTTTCCCAATAAATTAATCAACAAGTACGGAGACATACTCTAGGTACCTCTGCTATAGGACCTTACACCGTGCAACTTTTTTTTGTGGGGATACATTAAGTCGAGAGTTTATAGCAACAATCCTTGAACAATTCAGGCCCTTTAGGAAAATATCCGCAGTGAAGTTGCTGCTATTGAACCAATGCTTTGCTCTCGCGTGTGCAAATTTAAGAGTCCGATTGCAAGAGTGTCTTGAGAGAAATGGACGTCATTTAGACGATATTGTTTATAAAACGTAAAATCCACATCGTTAAACTTAATTTTGTATAAATGAAATATGAGAATAACATTGTAGTTTTTTTAAAATTTAATATTAAACTTGAAAATTTTCCTCTGGACACCCTTACTATAATAGATGTTACGACTTTCAGCTTTGATCTCTTCTAAAACATGAAACAATAAATTCTCGAACCCACACGTAGGAAGATAAGTCATTTCTGTAAATTTAGAACTCTGTGAGGCCGCTCACATGGTGCCTTTAAATAGTTTAGCT
Source organism: Eubasilissa splendida (assembly GCA_031772225.1). Classification (NCBI taxonomy): domain Eukaryota; kingdom Metazoa; phylum Arthropoda; class Insecta; order Trichoptera; family Phryganeidae; genus Eubasilissa; species Eubasilissa splendida. The sequence goes on along the minus strand of CM062852.1, from coordinate 17,681,075 downwards.
AGACGTTCTTGATATGTGTTTACACTATGTATCCTTTACAGAAGTCGTCTAAGAAGAAATAGTAAGAAGCTGTGAAGTGTTAAATTCGACTGAAGTGTTTGAATTCTCACTTTTCCGAAATAATCACTAACTTTTTTTGCGTTTCAGAATGTTCACATTTATTACGTTATAATAATAAAAATATATTTTGTAATTGAGTCATACGGGATATACTGAAAACTTACATAATGGAAAAAAAATATTTCAAAATGAGTTTGTTTTTTAATTAATTTAAATATTTCGATGTTTGGTATACTAAGAACAGAAAAAGTGTATGTTATTTTTGTAGCTTTTATATTAAAAGTCTGCTGGTGTTACACACAAACCATTCATTCGTTGCATGCATTGAACAAACAAGAGCTTTTCAAGGTTTTTTTTCCAAGTTTGATAAAGTGGTTAGCTCACAGTACGCCTAAAAATTATGTTTTTAATTTTTATGATGTTTTTTTTCAATTTATACGTTAGTTTAGAAAAACAATATTAAATTATTTTTATTAATCTAATGGCGATTTTCTTTTTTTCTAATTTTGCAGTATCTAAAAGCTGTTTATAAAAAGGGTATAAACTGAAATGATTATATATGTCACGTGTTTATTTTTAAATTCTTCTTTAAATAATTATAATATAATTCCCCTTGTACCTGATTTAATTTTAGCACTCATTTCAAACATGTTCTGTCAATAATAATATTTTATATATTAATCCAATAAAAAAAGCGTCATAATTTTATGAGAATGGCATTTACTTAATTTATGGAATAATTAAGAGATGAAAGAAAGAAAGATTTTGAAATTAAGGGAAAAAAATTCTAGAATGTTAGTAAGCACTTTCTTGAATCTATTTATTGGTGTTTATTTTTTTGTTGTTATGAATGAATGTAATGTGGTTTCCCGACAACTGTGCCCCAAAAAAAATGCGCCTCGAAAAATACGCCCCGAAAAATACGCCCCTGAAAAATGCGCCCCCGTCTTATGCGCTCCAATAAATAATGTGTCCGGACTAAAATATTAAAAAAATATAATTTTAACACGACGACGCCGCCATCGATGTCTTATAAAATTATTAAATTAAATGAGAATTGATAAACGAAACATGATTATTCTTTGTATAATTAATAATATAACAACTTACTTTGGCAAAAGTTATACAAACTTAAGAATAAAACTAATATTATTAAAAAATATATTTATTAATAATTATAGTAAGCATTAATATAAATATTTTAATTTGTCATAAAGTTATATAAAACATTAATATTTTGAATATACACTCCTTTATTTTAATCTAACCTAACCCAACACTAACAAACAAACAAACTTTTTTAAAACCTATTAAAATAAAATTAAAATCTACCTAACCTAGCCGATTGTGACAAGTAAACCAGATACTGAAGGTCAGAGTTTGGCGCTCTATCCTATCCGCACCTATCCTCGCGGAGAAATGGCATGATGGTAAGATAATTGGTTAAAATATTCTAATTATTTGCGCACCTTCGCCTTCGTTTCATCTAGAACATCAAATAACATTCTCAAGAAAATTTAACAACATACATTTTACTTACACAATAGACAACACTCAGCTATAAAATAAAGTTATATTAAAGACCTAGGAATAATCCTCGATAGCAAACTTCCTTTCAAAAATCACATTGACCAAATTACCTCCAAGGCCTATAGAATGCTAGGATTCATACTTCCAACCTGCAAACACTTCTAAAATCCATATTGCTTCAAAATACTTTATTACGCATTCGTTCTTAGACACTTTGAGTACGCATCTCAAATCTGGAACCCATGGCAGATTACATATATTACGAGATTAGAACGAGTACAAAATAAGTTTATTCGATATCTTAATGTTAGATCTAATCTATCATTCAACTCCTAATTAGATGCAGCAAACTTCCACAATGTGAAAACCCTAGAACATCGAAGAACACGTGCTGACCAAATACTTATCTTCAAACTACTGCTAGGTCATATTGACTACCCCAGCCAATTATAATTAATACCTCTCCACATACCATTTAGATCGATCCGGTAATCCTCACTCTTTCACATTCTTAGAAGTAGAACATTTTACATACAAAAATCATTCATTCACCGGCCATTCATACCATAATGAAGAATTTACTTTTTCAACGTTAGCCTTACTACGTTTAAAGGGTTATTTTTATGAATCACCACAATCTCAATTTTGGCCAATCATTAAATCTACAAACACATCTTGCTGTCCCTTTACCGCAAAAATAGTTGCAACTTCCTCGCCCTTTCTCCCTCTCTTTTTCTTATTATTTATCTCCTGCACCTAAACAATTCTGTAGATATTCATAAATAGTATCACATGTTAAATATTTATTATTTTAGTTATAATAAGTTTAAAACTTTTAATAAGTTAACAAATAAAAGTATACTATGTTAACACTATCAAAATCCCTCGGTACAATTAAATTAAATTAAATTAAAAGAATCTCTGTCTCACTAGATAAATTATTCAATTAATACTTTCGCGATTGCTTTATGTATTGTACACGGAAGATTAGTAAAAATATTATTTCATTGAGATACAATTCACCTTTCACCATTTGCAACAACGACATATGCGCCCGACTAAATGTATTATTTTGTAGGACGCATATGTCGGGGGCGCATATGTCGGGGGCGCATTTGTCGCGAGTGCATTTGTCGGGCGCATTTGTCGGGGTGGTTTTATCGGGGCACGTTTGACGGGTCACCATGAAATGTTACTCTTTTACGACTACACACCATACGCTTTGCTACCTCTCCCCCTCACCCGGAATATATTATGTATATTAAACCTCAAACAAATTTTATTTAGTTGCATTCTAGAATCCTGAAGAAAACATAGTCACCCCACCCACTCCCCGAATATCTTACCCTCGCTTTGCCTGGACCAAATTTTGCATACATCGTTATTATTTTGGGCCTACGCAAAAAAGATATCCTCCCACCTCTAACCAATCTTTAGTAGTGATAGCTAGTATTAAATAAAGAACTGTCGAAAACTTATCAATTTAAAACGAATTTTCACAGTAAATATAAATGTTCACACCTACCGATTACAAACAATCGATGTCGTGCATTATTCATATATCCATTAATTAATGTAAATTTCCTACTACTGGAATACTGAGTACATGATATATTATATAATATCTTTAAGCCAAATTGTTACTTGCACTATACTTGATTATTTTAATATTGTATATTTAATGCGTAAAACGTTTAAGAAAATTGGCGAGTATTTTTTTTTTAAAATTTATATATATAATATTTTTTCGGGTATGGTTGTCATGTATAGAACACACGTTAAAATATGAAAACGTATCATAACTCTTCTCATTAATGCTTCATATCTCTAAATTTACGCCATTCAATTTAATTATTTAAATAATGTTTTGATATTATTTGTAAACAGTAAAAATAATCTGTTTTATATTTCTATCACTTAAAAATCAAAGGAGAAACTAAACTATTATAACTGTTTAAAAATAATAAAGATTTGATAAAAAATAAAAATATATCTGTACTTAAAATTGTTCACTTCCAATAAGATTACACAAATATGGACCAATTGGGTAAGGATCAATCAGAAGCATCGCTGTCCAACATTCCAACCTAATCACTAGTTTTACAACACTCACTACACACATATATATTTATTCCTGTTTAATATTTATCTTTCTTGAATTTAAAAACACCACAAAAAAAACTGGCTACTTTAACACAGACGGCAGTGTAGAAAAGTAGCCAGAACAATGCTGTATATATCAGAGGTGGAGTCTACTCCATCCCACACAATAAACTACGAGTATTATACTTAGTTGAAATATAATTGTATCTTATGTTTATCATGTTATATTATAATATATTCACCTCTATAACAACAAAAACATGTATTCCAATAAAGTCTGATAAATAAATAAACACTTTAATTGTCTCATCCTTCTACACCTGATGCATCAAGTAATTCATTATCATTTATTATTCTGTATCCAAAAGCCATTATTGTATCAATTAAAGTACTCTTATATATTCTTAGTTCTAGGCCTTTAATAAAACAAACTAAAAACATAATTATAGATAACAAGCAACCAGTTGGTTGTTTATGGTATTTCAACAATTATTGTTGAAATAGCCATCAATTAAACTCACCCCTGGATTTTGATGGCTCAGCAGGCTGAGTGTTATCGACGTAAAACGATGATATTATTCCATATTTTTCCGTCATATTGATCTTATTTGTTTTATTGTAGCAATAACATAATATTGGCCATTGATATGCCGATAAATGGCATGTAATGTAAAATATAACAGCAATGAAAAATAACTTTAGTTGTTAGGATATAATCAATACTGGTTTAGCAGATTTAATGTGTTATGAGAAAATAAGTGTCAATTTATTTATATATTTTTTACTTCCATTCAAAAATGGAAATGGAAAAATAACACTAATACAAATTACGTTAATAAAATATTATTATTTAAATTTACTCATTTCAATATATACAATTAGGTTTACTTTTAGTCATCAATGGACAGTTTATATGATATTAATAAATTTTACATCATACACAATATTAAAAAAATATGTTTCTATACAATAATAAAATAAACTTTTGAGGTACTTTACATATCGTTTTATAAAATATAGTTCATATGTATTATTTTTATTTTCTGATACAGTAATGTGTACATGTACAAGTAGATGGTGTAGACTTGCACTTATCACAGAAATGCTAATTTGAAAGCCTTTCATGATACCTAAAAATATGATTTTGTAGGTATTTTAGTGGACACGTACGTAAATTGCGATTATGTTCGGGTAATGAAAGATTAATTCTGATTCAGTTTCACTCTCCACTAGAGATGCTTATTGTCTCCTTAACTAGACCGAAATCTGTGCTAAAAACAATATGTTAATAACGGTATTACTTTACATAAGAATGTAGTTTTGTTATAAAAATAGAGGACATCCGCGGAATACTTGGCACGACCAGATAAACCAGATACTGGAGGATGTACCTGTTAGAAGCCTCAGTAATCGACGAGCTTGTATAAGAATATGTATAAATGTGTATGTGGCAATAATTGTCAGGACAAAAGAAAATGGCGCTCTGTTCCTCTGCCTAACCTATGGAAAACGGCGTGATGGTAAGTTAGATAATTTTGTTATTAATTAAAAACAATTATAACGAGTTAAAAGTTCAATAACTTTTTAATGTCCGCTGAAACTTATTTAACATTCCATCTAACTTCGATTTATAGTCACAACAACACAACTATTAATATATTTTTTAAATATATATATATACATATACACTATATTATATAAATCTGCCAAAAAAGAGTTAAAAAAATGTATATCAATATAAAAAGTGAGAGAGCAATATTCATAAACAATGAAACAGTTTTTCAATGATGTTACAATATAATTCTGTCTCTGGCATGAAATATTGTATTTTAAAACACAGTTTATAATGTCAGATGGCTCAGACATGCTTACCGCGAAGTGCGGTGTTTATGTACTTTAAACTTGAACGTACATTATACTTCTAATTCCACCGCAACAAACTACCATCTACTACCAACACACTTTCTGTAGAAGTTCTTCTTATTATAATTGGTGTAGTTTTCAAGTGCAATCTGAAAACGAATTTGAAAATTTCCATTGTCTAGATTTTACGAAAAAGCTTTAGCTATCTTCCCTCCCCTACCTTCAGTTGATCAAACAATTCATATTTTATTAAGTATTCAAAAAGCCACAACATGTTCAAAACTACAAATGATATGTCCTTTCATGTTCCGGTAGGAAGGTAAAAAACTTGTTTATGAATGCAAAATATACACGGTACCTAGTTAAAAAATGGAATGAATAAATATTATTTATTTTCTTTCTGTGTTCACTTTTTTTCAATTTTTTAGAGTCTGCAATATTCAGTATTTTACATACAGCTAATCTCTTAATCTCCGTACTTCGTCATTTTTATGATCTAATAATACATACTATTATAATATCTAAATTGGAAGGGTAAAAACCTTCAAAGTTTATACTGCTACTTATAAAAATATATGACTGTTACGTATAAGCATAGATGCCAGAATAATTCAGGATACGGGAGGAGTTTGGTACTCACCACAATCCGGTTCTGCTGGCACCTCCAAATGTGGACTGTATTTTAATTCACTATTTCATCTTAGGTTCCTTTAGACGACGACGAGTTTCTGACACTCTATAGACGCGAAGTCTCAAATGTATAATATTGTAATCGATTAGGTAAACGTATAACCAATCGCACTAATTCAATATCGACAATGAACTAGGCAACGACGAGGCCGGGAAAGAGCGGAAAGGGGGAGAAGGCACAGTACACTATTTTCGTTCATGAAAAAATATTTATTTGCACAAATAAATATATATCCCAAACAATGATTAATAAATTAATATTAGAATTTATCTATACCTATATTTGTTTTCAAATATATTAGGTATATACAAAATGTGTAAGATACAGTAATCCAAATAAAGCCTGCGGTTAGGGGACATCACCAGCAACCTATTGAACGTTAAATAGGAATTTCCAAAATTCAACTGTTTAGAAACAACACGAACTTTTTTGATTTTTGACATATTTGCAACCTTTTTACAAAAATTAGCGCTGTACCATAAATACTCAATCTATCGTTATACAATTTGTTAAAGCTATGAAATGACAATGTTTCTACCATATAAGCTACTAGATTTTTATTTACGACTAATTTAAATATTTTCCCTAAAAATCTCAAAAGTTTGAATAACTTCTAAACTGTTGAATTTCAGATGATCCTAGTTGACACATAATGGGTTGCAATCGATGTCCCCTAACCGTAGGCATCGTTTGGATACCCTGTATAATAGGCTTCAGGTCGACGCTGTCCGCATTCTGCAACTCAGTTTAAAAGATCTAGTGCCCTGTTGAGGAAGTATTGCCTACTGATCTGGCTCTATATCTGGAGGTTTCGGATAAGTTACCTTGGAATGAAATGGTGCAAGATTTGTAAAACTTATGAAATATGTCATGTCTGCCTTTTGTGTAATTTGAATGGCTTTATATATTATTTTGTATTGAAAAAATATATTTGTGTGAATGCTTGTGAAGACAAGCGTTGCGCGGGGAATAGCAGAATAATAAATGCAGAATATAAAATATTTTTTAATGTATCGAAAAATATTTTATGAATACGTTTAATGCGTTGGTATATTTTATTTATTTATACGAAGAACATATTATTGATGTGATGTCTCAGTTTTTTTGAACATACTTTTGTGATATTTTTAATACATATTAAATTAATCAACTTTAAGGATAAGCAGAATAAACCAATTTACCAAAAAAATATTTTAATTACTATCAGGATTCGAACCTGGACCTTTTTTTATTCAGGTAAGCGCATTATCCAGTTTCGTTATATCAACAAAGTAGTTTTACGATAAATTTTAAAACTTATATTCTATAGCCCTTTTGAATTAATACGTCTGCTATTCCATTTTTAAAAACAATCAACTTTATAATGCGGTGAATCTCAGATACCTTTAATACACGCTAGAATTAATTCAATTCATTTTTATTAATTTTGGATAAACCCAGATAGGAAGAGGTCCAGGTTCGAATCCAGATAGCAATTAAATTTTTTTTTCAAAAAATTGATTTTTTCTGTATATGTTTCGAGTTGATTAATTTAATTTGTATTATTTAATTTAAATAATATAACATTATTAATATTATATTTCCATCTGGGGTATTTATTGCTGTAACTTTCTACTGAAACGAAAAGGTTTAAAACGATATCGTGAAAAATGTAGAAACATTCAAATTGTCCTCCGTCGGCAATTCGTGTTTTGTTTAACACAAATCGGCCATTATCTAACCTTTGTATTATCATAACGGTGCCCGGTTGCTAAATAATTGTGAATATCATTCATTTCGGTTCATAAATCGCGTAATTATCCTAATTGGAGTCCCGCACACATTAAAAACAGTCGGAGCGGCCCATCCGACGTACTTGGCGCTAGCAAATTAAAATTAATAATTCAACAAATGGTCATTTTACGCTAATTTCCCCCGTAGTAAGTATTTCAGGCGGGTGTTTCCGGGTGTACCGAATACATCCCCCCACCCTCTTTCATTACTTTGCGCCGATTTAGCATTTTTGCGTAGTTCCTGCGCCCAAAGGAGCTAATTTATGTATCGGTTGAATTAATTTTTTTAACCTTTAACTACTGAAGCGGCGTCTGACCGACGTTTTCCATTGAAAATCTCAAGATTTTACCCCCCACCTCTAACCGCAACGTGTGTGATCATTTGTCAAGGCAGTGTGTTTATTTATATAGAGCTTCCGGCACCTTACAAATGTCATCTCAGCAATAATGTAACTAATTTTGTGCGGCAGAGTTATTTTTCTTTTATAAAATATCACAGTTAGGACTTTAAAATTCCTGTAAAATTGTTACCACGGCATTAAGAAAGACAAAGGTTACAATTAGCAATGAGTTGAATAAGGAATGCAAATGACGGTGATATCTCACATATAATTAAACAAGTATTCCCGAAGAGAAGGAATAAGAAAATGAATTGCATTTAAACGAAGAGAATACCTCTTAATCTAAGTATTTTTTATCAGATATAGGCTTATTATTCATGTGTAATATGTAAATGAGTGAAAGGATGATAGAGTGATAGAATACTGCACGTTTTCATAAATTGTGATATTTAAGTTTTTCAAATAGTTTTATGTAAATCTTATTTGTAATGTTAACGTTTGCAAAAAATATTTTTTTATTAGTTATTAATAGAAGAAATGTGTAAATATGTACAATTTATTCGAATGTCATTAAAAAAATTCCTTTCAAGATAATACATTTAAGTTTATACTTTTAACTAACTAACTTAACTAAACTTGTTAGCTGGTTAAAAATATATTTATAAAAAAAATATTTTTTATAAGAAAGGATCACTTACGTGGTTTTGTCCTATGAAACGGATAAATGAGGAGTGAATGGTAAGAACGATACATGACGCAAGTATTGATGGCACCAGACACCAGAAATAGAAGATGTCCGCGGAAGACTTGGCACGACTCAGTAAACCAGATACTGGAATATGGTCCCGTAAGAATCGTCAATAAACGATGAGCTTGTATAAGAAGGAGAATGATAGTCGAGAACAGTGTGGCGCTCTATCTTCTCTGCTCACCCCCGCGGAGAAACGGCGTGATAGTAACTTTATATTTTTGATACGTAAATACAATCAAAGTATATATGAAAATTATATTAAACAATATTTTATTCATTTAATGTGCTTGTGATCTAGTGGTCGGAGGTTCGAGCCTCATTCCAGGAGACGAGCAAATTAGTTCTATTTTCACAACACAACACAATACAAGCTTAGTTAGAAAAGAGTAAGAATATTGATGTGATATGTATTCGTATCATAAACAAAGGCGTCACTGACCTCAGCGCTTATGAAAATAAAAAAAACTCACTGGAGTAAAGTTAATATTGTAAAGTCATATTCACCATCCGTTCCGTTCAAAATCTTTATGGCGTAGTTTTCGGTGTCATTTCTGCCACTGCAAGGCATGAATGAATACATTATGTTTCTGTAACAATATTATATTTAATGTTCTTATTTTTCTGGTACCGTGTCCATTTCAGACGTAGGTTTCCATTTAGTTGCTGGACCACCGACAGAATCCATTATTTATCTAAACTCATGTCTGTCATTGGCAACTTAACTCTCCGCTTCTGAGATCGGTCCGTTTCTGGATGTTTCGCAACCAATTTACATTTACCCAAAAATCATTTGCCTTTAATAATTATTTCTAAGAATCGATATTTGAGTCTTAAGAATTATACCCAAGTATTAAATTAATTTTATTATTATGGCAAAAAATGATCTATAAATAAAATATTTATAATGAGCTATAAATAAAAATCTATTTTTTTGTAAGTAAGCACAACAAAATTGGATAATTCAAGTCAGAAATGGTGAGGCTCGTACGAAGATGATAGTTTCTGTAATGTTACCTGATTATATAATTGTAACCATATTCATTTTGGAATATCAATCAAAATTATTTTAACTGTATTTTAAGAATATGTATTTCTTAATTACAACTTCTGGTTTTTTAGAATATTTTCAGTATACAAAAATTAGGACCTACCTCTAATTATAACTAAATCCCGGGTGATGCCGGATACCGTATATAGACAAGATGTAAATAATCGTAGTAAATATATACACAGACAAGATATAAATCTCAATATATAATAATAATATTTTGATAGAATAATAATAAAAAATAATACGCAATGGAAAAAATATCGGGTTAAACAATAAAGTTTTATGACGACATTTTTTTTTAAATATTTTAAAATATAATACATATATATAAATAAAATATATATATATATATTAACATTTGTTTCTTCGCCATGAGAGTAAGACTCGTGTATAGAGAAGGAGTATATACGAGTTAATTTATGTTTCAGTTAGTCTGTGTACATATTTTTTTTACTTCAGATACAAATTTATGATAGTCCGTAATTTTTCTAATTGTGATGGGGAGATTGTTAAAAAATTTTATGCCTTGATAAATATAGTTATTTTGAGTTGCGGTATATTTAAGTTTTGGGATATCAATTTGATCTCTATATCTTGTAGATCGGAAATCGCTTTTAAAATTTAATTGATTTTTTATTTTGAAAATTTGAATTATTAATTTTTTTTTATATGTCTACTATTTTTGGTATTTTAAAATCTGTGAAAAGTTGTATACTTGGATATTCTTTTTTTTTTAGAATAATTTTTATTATCATTTTTTGAGTGATTTCTAATTGTGACATTGAAGTTTTATATGCACCTCCCCATCCAATAACACCGTATTGCAAATATTACTGTACGATAAGTGTATGTATAGCATTCTAAAAATAACCAAATATTATAAAATCTCTAAAACGAAAGTACTGATTGTAGATCGTGCTAATGCATCACAGCAAACTTCACAAATAGCCGAGAGTGAAGAAGTTTAAAGAGTCATTTAAATAGGCGCACTGATCAAGAATACAGTTGACAGTAGGCAGGATATTGAAAGATGCTCATAACTAGCAAAAGTTGCTATGAATCAAGTTACGATATTATGGAAAAACGCTGACATGACGACTCCTTAGAATAACAATAACTATAATATAACTAACATTTTGGGCTAATTTGAGTTATTTCAAATGCATTATTCTATATTTCTTCCATTCACACCAACTCTATTTAACGGATATTAAAGGAAATAGCAAAAGCTGAAAGTTTAACTACGTCTTATTTCAATTTATGGATCATTATTGTTAATTTACAATGTTTTTATTTATTTTTAATTTCCCTCGTCTCACCGTGGTCATTGATAACATTGAAAATAATGTAAGACCTTAAAACTGATCATATTTTTATACTCAAAACAAAATATACATGAATATATGTTGAAATTCAATCAACACTTTTGAGCTCACAATGTCAGTGTCAGATGGAACCTTGTTATTCTGGAGGGTCAATAAAGCGAGCTACTAAAATGATATTATTAAAAATATTTGAGTATGTCCAAAGTAATTTTAAGAATACAAAATTACTGGATCTCTTCTTATCCGGGTAAAATGCATTAACCGTTTATGCTATACCAACACAGTGCATTGACGACAAATTTTCGAACCTATATGTTACACTGCATCAAGCATACTCTGTCTTTTGTTTTCGTAAGCTTGTACTTGTACAAAATCAGGCCAGGTATTCAGTGCCAAAGTAGGGTTATAAATAATAGCCTTCCTGTATAACAGCGCTATAACCATGCCATATTTTACAGATCTTCATCGTCATCATATACATCTATTTTTTAAAGTTTCGATTTAATGACTTCAACAATTGCATCTTCAGTCCTTATTTTTATCGTACCATGATAAATTATTATATATTGTCAAAAATGTCAAATGTTCTTTTTTTCCTCATTGTTCAAAATTTTGGAAATGTTTACAGGCTTTTAAAGCCGGTAACTGAATACGGTACTGTAAGTAGGTCGTTAGGCGATCGGCACGCCGCCACACCTACACGACGACGACGGTAAACATTGAAGTTATTTGTATAACATGTTTTGTGATTTTAAATTTACTGTCCAAATTAAACGGAATGTTGTCCAAATTACGCGACATATATTCCTGTCAGTTCTTTAGTTTGGTTTGGCCCAAATAAACGGCGGCCCAAATTAGCGGAATCGAGTTTATTTTTATTTTACAAAATAACATTTGATTTTAATGTTTATACTATATAATAATATAACTTATATTTACTGTGCATTGGTGCCTAAATGTGTAAGTACGTTGGTGTCTAAATGTGATGGTGCGAGTTTATAATATTATGCACGGTCATGCATGAGCATACCAATTAATTCAATAATTACGCTGAAATATGTTCATGAACAGCTGCAATAAAGATTGTGGACTACTGGAATTGAATATATTAATATCAATAATAAGTTCAGATTTATTGTTCACTATGTAGATAGGTATACTTAATTTAATGATAGACAACACTTCCTTCACAGCCAACACAAACATTCATTTCTTTACTGGAATACATTGTGACATTATAAAGTAACTGATGCATTTGTAAAAAATAATTTTTACAAATGCATGATGTTAATTTGAATAGACCCATCTGTCGAGATATTGGACGTCTTGATTGATTTTGGGACTGTAAAATGTGGAAGGATTGTAATACTGAGTTCTGTACCTCGGATTCCAGGAGCTGCCATGGATTCGGTCGGAGAAGGGCAACCCAAAAACGCTAGCTAAGTGACTCATTAAGAGTAATTTTTCTACGATCTAACATTATTTTGACATTTGACAGTTTATTGTGAATATAATAATATGTGTGGCATAGAAGTAACTTTAGGCTATGATTAATAGTTGCTAGACATATTTCCATACGAATCGCCTTACGATTTAACCAGTTTATACTATCTATAGAAAAAGTAATTATTGTTTTATAGTTAAAGACCGCTTTCATTCTCGAAACCTTTCTTCTTATCTACACACTATACTTCATATTTCAGATAACAAAAATATACATTCCTCCGAAGATGACCAGCAGATGAAGTAAAAGGTGAGTAGGTGATTTGAATCTCGTATCGAACACACCTTATATTTTATGCTCTACCCTGTCTAGTCGGAGAGGAACTCACTTGAAGGCAGGATCGTATCCCACAACATATAATAATTAATACATAGTTATTAATTATTTATATATATATATATATAGATTTAAATATTTTAGCTATAATACAACTAAATAATAAGTTAACTAAAAATTAAAACACAAATAAACATTTTTATTTATTTAAAAGGATGCAAAATGAAGGAATCTTCTCAAGAAACAAAATATTTCGTTCACCCTCATAGGTTTCTAGCGGTAATATATCTCAATACATCCATTTAAACAGATTCTTCATTAGTTGTTTTATTTTGGTTGGTTTTTTGATAGTCGAATTTGGTTAAAAATATTAAAGGTTTTTCATTTTTTATTTATTTATCTTATGATTGCAACTAAATCTTGATAAAATTATCTGAATTGGTGAATAGTATAGGAAACAATAATACTAATTTTTTTATAATCGATCTTTGAAGACCAAAGTAATTTTTGTATTAAAAGTAAAAATATTACTCTATTTAAATACATTTGTTTATGAAGGTGTAATAAGTCATGTCTTTTATTTTTACTGAAGGAAAATCACCAAATTTGACTACGATTACTGAATGATGTATATTTTGGTTTGCCTGTTTAGTTTTATTTCAAAATTACTTTGGCACGTTGAAGGTGCACAAATCTTTTTATATGTCAAATCTAGTCCCAGTTCACTTTGAGTTCGGTCCATATTACAGTTCGAACTTCAAGCTCAAGTTCAAATTCATTATGAAATTCTGAAGCAAATGCAACGCGAGGTGAATCCCGGAGTCCTCTACCAAAGTCAAACTATTGTAATAAATCGAGAGTTCCTCCACGTTTCAATCCTCGTTTCCTTCGGACAGTAGATTAGTACATTTCTTTCGAGTGTTATTGATAGAATTTAAACTAATCCTAGTTCATCCAAATCGACAAGTAGTAAACCGTACAAAGTATTGAAGATATAAATAATTACCAAATCAACGAACCACTGCTCGCACTACAATTTTTTATTATTACAATAATTACGCAAATGTTAATAAAATTTTAAACAAATAAAATTAAAATGTATCGTCTTATTTTATCAAAATAGATCGCTCATTTGTCATCTGTTGTATTAGATGCATTATATGCATTGAAAATATTTTAAAATATACGTATTAATCATAACAAACTTTTAAATCATGTAAACGATTAAAATTTGTAAATTTTATCGTAAAATAATAATATTCACTTATTCAATATTAGCAAAATTACTTTATTGCCTCATTTTATATATAAATATTGAGACAAAATACTTTGTTTAAACCACTATTTATTAATTATTCAACATGTTTCCACACCTATACTGAAAGTATAGAAAACAGTGTATACTGAAATTAAAAATACAAGCATAGATAAAAACAAAACTATAAGGTGGTGGGTAAATAAATAGGAATAATATTTTAAATATGAATTAAATATATTAATAGATATACATATAAAATCAATTTCATCGAAAAATATTATTGTTGCGCTACCGGGATTCGAACCTGGATCTCTTTCCTAACCGTGGAAGGTGCATTATCCAACTATGCTACAGCAACAATATTTTTAGCAAGAAATTTTCGAACCTATATGTAACCTTTTTAATTTTTATTGTTTATCATTTAATTGTTCCATTATTTGAAAAAGCCATCTACCTTATTTTATATGTACTGAATAATTACAATTTCACAATTAGAATGTGTTTTCCTAATAGGGATAATATTAATAAATAACCAAATCCTCTTTGCTTTCATTTGTTTTCATTTGTTTTCATATTAGTTCCTACTTAGTAACCTACTACTTTACAGTTTTGTTTTTATCTATGCTTGTATTTTTAATTTCAGTATACATTGTTTCCTGTAGACGATACCATAGGTATTGAACCATGTTGAATAATCAATAAATAGTAGTTTAAACAAAGTGTTTTGTCTTTTTATTTATAATGATTTTCAATTCAGATCGGTATAATCCAGTGAAATATATAAAATATAAACAGATGCGTCATGCATCCGCAACTATTTCTTTTGATATAAAAATCTTAACCATTCCAAGGTGATTTTTATCAATGATTTAAAAAACAAACGAAAGCTGATATAACAAAGAAACCTGAATCTACCATTTTCTGTAGAAAATGCCAATGCGTGTGTGGGAATGTTCGCATATTTTTTGCCCTGAAACCCTTACTAAAGATGTACCTTCGTTCATTCCTGCCTATCTGCTGATTTTCACCAAAAACCTGCTTTTATTAAATAATCTTGTCTGCTATGTTCGTTAGTGTAAATAAACGAACACCTGAGGAGAACAATGATCAACAATAAATTTGTATTAAACTAGGTTAATATAAGTGGTATTTTCTTCCCAGCGATAATTATTATTTTATTGATAGAACTTACTTACTATCACGCCGTTTCACCGCGCGAGTAGGCAGAGAGGAGAGAGCGCCGCATTCATCTGTCCTGACACACAATTCTCGCCTCATCCACATTCATACATTTTCTTATACAAGCTCGCCGATCGTTGAGGATTTTAATAGAATCATCCTCCATTATCTGGTTTACCTGGTCGTGCCAAATCTTCCGCGGATGTCTTCTATTTCTATAACAAAACTATATTCTTATATAAAATAATACCGTTATGAACCAACTAAGTGATCTTTTCTTAATCTTACTCATTATAATAACATCAGATTTACATTCTTTCTTTATTTATTCATTCTTTACTTTTTCATAAGTAGATTTGGCGTATCTGTAGTGTTCTCATTTCCTCTGCATTCAGTCTACTTTTATTCCTCTTCTGCCAGCTCTAGAACTCACTTCCATACATCAGTATTGGTACCAGGACTCCATTATGTACCACTAGTCTTGAAAGAGATCCAGGTTCGAATCCCGGTGACGCAACAACAATATTTTTTGATAAAATTGATTTTATATGTATATCTTTCTAATTAGTGTATTAAATTCATATTTAAAGTATCACAGACCTATGTTTTGAATAATTACAACTTCACAATAAGAATGTGTTTTCCTAATAATACCTATTTTTACTTCTTTGGTAGTAACGGACATAAGAATGACATTAATGTATTTTTATAAATGTGCATCTTCATCGGTCGTCTACCCTTTCTTTAAACTTATTCAGTCAGGGTTGAACAGAGCAAATTTAAAAGCTTATAATGAACATGTTACATATATGAACAAAGGAAAACACCCTTTGAAATAATGAGAATTAAAAATTCAGAGTATAATTATTCTTCCATCTCAGAGAGTAGAGCTTTGAAGATAACTGGAGAGTAAAAGTTTCGCAGTTTTCATAGAATTTTTAAATTTTTCCCAGTTGCAATGTATTTTCTTCAAATAACTAAGTAACATTTTAGATTTTTAAACTCAAATATATATTAATATATTTTTTTAAATTGTTCTACTGATAAATAATGCTTAATTATATAAATTTGGATTTTATAAGAAAATATAAATGTTTTAAAGCGCAATTGCACGATTTATAGTTTTTAGACAAATCCCAATCAACTGTATCAAATTTTGTATACGTTGATACAAAAATGTAGCCATATATTATGAAGGATCTAACAATTGATATTGTTTACTTACCATTTTTTAAATTCTCAACAATATATTAATTAACTATTTTAGTATAGCTACATTAGATGTAAATGAGCCATCTATCAATAATAATATTTTACATAAATATTTAAAATTATAATTATTAAATGAGATTTATTATTATATTGCATTATATAATTTTTTATATTGTATTACATTTAAAAAATTATGAGCACATTAAAATTGATCTTATTTAATTATTTGATTTCTCTATTGTATTCCTTTTTTTAAAATTGTTGCTGATAAAATTTTAGTTTACTTTAATTTAATATGTTAATTACTTTAATTAAAAGACAATCCTTGCCGTAAAAATACTATGAACTTTAGCAAAAAATAAAATATGTTATGTAATATATATGAAACAGTGTTGAAATTAAAAAAATGGATCACTTTGGTGGTTTGGTCGTATAGAAAGAATGAATGAGGAGAGAATGGTAAAAAAGATATATGACGAAAGTGTTGATGGGACCAGAAAAGAAGACGTCCGCGAAAGACTTGGCATAACCAGGTAAACCGGTAATCGACGGGCTTGTACTAAATAATGTATGAATGTGGATGAGGTGAGAATTGTGTGTCAGGATTGAAAAGTGTGGCACCCTATCTACTTTCTTCCTACCCTCACGGAAAAATGGCATGATGGTAAGTAAGTAGTAATAAAGTAGCTTGTTGGTCTAGTGGTTGGTGCCTCATTTCAAAAGATAAACAAGTTAGTCCTGTTTTCATAGCACAAGCGTAAAATAGTAAAAATATTGATATGGCACGTATTCCATGTACGCATCTCTATTTAAAAAATATATACATTGAAAATAATATCTTTTACAAAATCCATTTTAACACTTGAAGGTCGATTAATGCCTAAATACAATAGAAATTAAATTAAAATAGAAAATTACATGAATAATAAATCCCTACATTTTATAGTTCTGAAACTAAAAGACGGAAGGTTGACGCTTTTAAATTATAGTGCTGGAGACAATTGCTTAGATTATTCTAGATAAATTATTTAATCCTGTCTGAACTAAAAATCAAAGAACATTCGATCACGCTTCAGTTACGAATTATACATTATATTCGTGAACGCTATATTGGCCAAATTACTTGAAATAAGCACTCAGTAAAGAGGCTTGTCATCCGAAGGGAAGATAAAGGTACACGATCGCGAGCTCCATCCCTAACACTCAAGGTCGACCAGATGTATAGAACAAAGACTGAATTTATTTTTCATAATTATCTTTTCAAGTGCTTGTTTCTTCAATTTTCATTACATGATTTATCTGACTGATATTTGTAAAGAGATGCGTGAAGGTATTAAGATTTTAGGATATACTCCACCAATAAATACTCAGTAGGTTATTACACGTTGTTGTTGTAGTGGTCAAGACGCTGACCTATTAATCTAGTGGTAGGGGGTTCGCGCCTCGTTTCAGGACACCAACAAGTTAGTCCAATTTTCATAGTACAAGCATTTAATTTAATTTGAAAATAATAAAACATAACATGTATTCCGTGTACACATCTTTAATATAATAAAAAAAAGTTTTATTACAAAAAAACGTTCTTAAAATATTTACCGTATCTTTATATTGGAAGATTCATTGCTTACATGCCATAAATAGGCCGTTATACAGATACTATATATTTTTCTTAGGTTAAAACTTCCACGTTACGATGTAAGAATTCTGTCCCGATTACATAGGACTACAGGCTTCACATGTTATTTTTGGTCGTTTAAATTCGTCACAGTTGGTGCACCATGTATTCCATGAATTGTCAGATAATTGTTATTCACGTTCGTAACAAAACTGATACGTCACATTAAGCTTCAGAAATAGAAGATAGTATACTTACTTATTTATTATTACACCATTTTCTCCCGGAGATAGGCAGCGAGGATAGAGCACCACATTCTTCTATTAAGACACGCAATTCTCGCCTCATCCACATTCATACATCTTCTCATACATGCTCGCCGGTCATTGTGGTTTCTAATAGAACCATCTTCCTGGTCATGCCAAGTCTTCCGTGAACGTCCTCTATTTATGGTGCCATCAACACTTGCGTCATATATCTTTCTTACCATTCTCTCTTCATTCATCCGTTCCATATGACCAAACCACCTAAGTGATATTTTATCAATCTTACTCATTATTCTAAAATCAGCTTTACATTCGTTCTTTATTTCTTCACTCTTTACTCTGTCATAAATGGATTTTCTAAATGTACGCCAAAGTGATCTTAATTCCTCTGCATTCAATCTACTTTCGTTCCCCTTCTGTCAACTCCAGTCCTCACTATCATATGTCAGTTCCGGTACCAGGACTCCATTGTGAACCACTGTCTTTCCTCGGTTGACAAGTTCCCATTAGCTGTAATTCTATTCAATGCGCCGTTCACTTTGTTCCTTGCTGTCACTCTTCCCAAATACACAAACTCATTTGCTTATTCCAAACATTCATTACCTACAAGTATTTCCACGTTGTCTTGCATTCTTCCTTCCCGAATACCATCACTTTCGACATGTTAATATTCATAATATGGTCGCTTTCATCATTTAACAAATGACTGCATTTTAGAAATATATATATTTAACGAAAATTTGCCAGGTTTCAAGCGGCGCTTGGATTTTAAAGGCTTTATCAATAATTATAATAACCTATTGTTCGTTGTTCATTTTTCTATTTTAAATTTGGTAATATATAAAATGGTTCATCTTTATTAAATTTTGATGCAAGGTTCCCCAATGCTCTCAATCTCTGCCCTTCTCACCTATTGCCTGCTACTCTTCCGATGTTATCCATCGTTGGCTATCTCTTCTCTAAAATTATTATCATGTATTTATTTCTACAGATAAAATGTAATCCTAAAAGGTCTACGTTATTTTGCGTAATAAAATGTAATAATTTTTATTCTAACAATGTGCTATACCAAACAGCAATAATATAATTTAATGTTATGTAAGATATAAAAAAAAGCAATCAAACAATTAGATAGATATACAGAAAAATCTTTTGAAAAAATAATTGTTTTCCATCGGGATGCAAACTCGAAACGTTTTCTACCCTATCGCGTTACCATTTTACCGCGTCAACCATTTATTTTTTTGACAAATTTGGAACTTATGTTCCATAGTCTTTATAAATGATGCATCTATTTTTCCATATATAAAATCAAACAACTTTATATTCCAATGAATTCCAAAAACTTTTATGTGATGCATGTTAGAAGCCAAGATAAAATCAATCAATTTTATTAAATTTTGATAATCTTTGAGAGAACTTAAAAACACATTATTATTCGAAATTTTTTCTGAAAAATAAATATAATATAAGATGTCACCAAAAGAAGTATTGATTATCGTCACGCTAGTTATCTTCATGCATAAAATACATATATACTATAATTAAAATAAAGATAAATCAGATTGTAACCTTCGGAGGAATTGTCTATTTATAGTCTTTAGAAATTCTTATTATTCGGTTGAGTCATAAATAACTTTCGTTTTTTTTCATACATTTATTTTTCAACAACAAAAAAATATATAAAATGTATTCTCCATTATTTGATATGACTTGTTCCCATCTTGTTTTAAATTTATCGATTCATTCCCCATAAAATTTGACTGGTTTCGACTGGAAGAAGTCTCGGTCAGCATCATTCACTACCTGGTCAGAATTGAAATTTTTGCCATTTATAAAATTTTGTAAGGAGCAGAAAAGGTCGAAGTCTGTTGGAGCAAGGTCCAGTGAGTATGATGAATGAGGTAAAACGGACCAGCCAAGTTAGAGAATTATTTTTTTTGAGTCACCCTTTCTGTATGCGTATGTTGTTGCGTTCACTGAGATTATGGGGTACCCATAATCTCAATTTACTAACTTTCCCCGATTTCTCAAGGTGGCGACAAACAGTTGATTGCGACTTATTTAGCTTCTCTGCTAACTCTCTAGTTGTTTAACGTGGATTTTGTTTCAATATTGTCTTCAAAATGTCGTCATCGAAGTCTGAAGGCCGACCCGCCCTCGATTCGTATTTTAAGGTCACGTCTGCATCAAGAAATATGACAAACCAATATCTAACTGCCCGATCGGTTATCACTCCTTCACCTGTACACACGGCATATTTTTTGAGTCGTGGCTGCATCACTTTTTCCTTGTTTAAATTTGCAAAACATCACATTACAAAAGCGTATTTTTAGATTCTCCATATTTATCGTAAGTTTTTTTTAAATGTAACGTGCACAACACTATACTGCCGTTTAAAAACTATACAAACTTTTAACTGTGTTACGAAAACAAAAATCTCTTATATGTGTACGTAAACAACAATAGTAGGTACTATCTACTTGGGCGGAAATTATTTATGACTAGAACTTAATATGTTATACCAAATATGAGTAAATATATAAAATGAATATAAAAAAGATTATCAGATTTATCAAAATATCTACACAATTTTATCGTATTTTAATATTTGTAATTTTTAAACAAATCTAAAGTATTAAAATTTAATTAAAAATGATCCGTTTAAGACCTTAATACTTTCTATTTTGTTTTCAATAATCTGGCTGTGATTATTTTAATATTGTAATCAAAATTAAGCGCCACAAATTGTGAGGAGGGAGATTAACGAACTCACATGTATCTTGTTATCTTACCCCATAAATCCGATATATTTGAAAGGTACTCCATTACTAAGCCTTGGGCTAATTCAGTTATTGATCACCAACCCTACCTACATCACACACGGAAGTAATACTAATCATGGTTCCAATACAATACATCTATCTACTCGTGTATCTGTTCAGTACATGTCCGATAGTCCTATTAAATATGGATTTAACAGCTAGAAGATTTTTTTAATCGACAGATATTTATGTAAAAAAAAGTCTCGACTTTCGACCTATTTATATTCCCTAATATCTTCGAGATGCAATTTTATAATATCAGTTTACCAAGCGCTACAGCTATATTTGGAGATATTTTAGGAATAAATTAATTAATAACTTAAAAAATTACTTAACAAAATTATCTACGAACTAAGTGATATTTTTACACGATGTCTACGATCGCCCCCTACAAACTTGGAAATATAAATATCTTAACTGCCTTTGGAGCAACAAATTTAAATTTACTAAATGACACAAAAAATATATTTTTGCCTTATTTCCGCGCTGCACAGACTTTTGATTGATCGATTTATAACAAATTATTCTAGAGTGTCCATTTGGCGAATACTTTTTATCTATTGTTTCTTGGTAAAGCTTTATAATAGACAGACCGATACATTCGAGGAATCAAGAAGACTAAATTAACAAAATTTTAAAATAATCTTAAAAAAATGTAAAAAACTACACTTTTTTAAATTAAACTAAGAAATGTTTAACTGCTTTCAAATAAAATAAGTAGCAAATTCGTGGGATAATGCGCGTACTTTAATGTATTTTTTTTAATGCTCAATATATATATTTTTTTAATTATATGATTTAATTTTCTTCTAAGAAAATTTTGTATCAAAATAATATTTTATTTCTCTACTTACGGCATCCAGATGATTATGAACGTGGACATGAACAAAAAAAATCATTTTCGGAAAGCAAATAATAAGATATTATACAAAAAAAAATGTTTTGGGTGATTTCGATAATTAGCTTTTTTAATATGATAGGTACGGATTACACAGCTTGACATTAAATGATATCTAAGAGAAATTTGTAGATTTTTTTTTAAAACGGTTCAAAATATTCTAATGATTACTTAAATGATTACTTATTTTAAATATCTATAATATCATGCAATTTGTTGGACAAAATCAGAAGAAAAGCGCAAGAGACAGCTGTGAAAAGCAATAAAAAAAGAGGCTAAACGAAGACATTAAAAAAATAAAATTACTTCAGAAATAATATCAAATGAATAATTTTTTTTTTCTACCTTAACGCAACACGTCTATCTTCAAATGGTGAAATGATTTTAATCAAGCTAAATAAATTCAGAAAGCTTAATAAAGTTTAATTTAAAAAATCTTTAGTTACTATTAACAATCTTTCAGTATTACATATTCCCAAAAATACTAAACTTGATCGTTATATATATATTTTTTATTTATTTAGACATATAATATTTGTACAGCTGCAAAAAAAAATACAGTTTGTAATAAATTTTTACATACATTTATTGCATTGCCCAACTAGTATTAAAATATTTAATACAGTGATTTTAAAAAATTTACATTTCTTTGAAATTTTAAAAAGCAATCCTAATTTTAAAATTTTTGACAATACAATTGAAATTGTGCGATTTGTGTTCCTTCTGAAAAGTTCACACATCCACCCTATTTATATTTTGAAGGAGAAAGATACTTCATACCAATGTAATGTATATTTTAAAATTTGCCAGCAAAAATAAGGCTTTTGCCATAAAGCCATGCTTTTATTTATATGCGATAATTATAATCTCTTATTCATTATATTATTTCTTGAAATCACTTCTAGACATACACACATTGATTAAAAAAAGTACACCGGTATATGAAAACAATCCAATTAGAGAACACTACCAAGAAAACTAATAATATAAAAATATTCTAAATAAATTACATACAACGACTTCTTAAGCATTTTCGCAGAATATTTATTGAAAAAACATTACTCCGACACCTTGTGTGCTAAGTTTTTGTAAAACTCTTGTAAAACTGAAGTAAACCGACGCGCTGGAACAATGGGGCTGAAAACCCATTAAAAAACATTTCCCCACCCCCGTCCGGGAAACTGAATCCGGATGTCTAAACTCGCCGGACAACTTTACTATTGGACGAAAGGCTGAACTTTCAGCCGCCCGGCGGCTGCAAGCGATTTCGCACCCTATCCTCCTATACGAGAGTGACTCATTCGCTGGGCCCGCACCGCCACCCGGTTCCGCTAATCGTCAGATTTGTATGAGGATTCTCGTCGGACCGGCGCAAAAGTTGGATATCCCATCTGGAGCCATTTTTTGCGCGATCGTTTTAACGAATAAACGAGAGAGGTTTTTTAAATTAATATTTAAACATAAATTCAGGTTGATTTTTAAAATGATTATAATATTAATTTTATTTTACGGCTACGGACGCGCATATATAGGACAGCCGAAGCTTTACCGGAGCGAACATAGAAGAACATTCTGTTTCTGATTTCTAGCCACGGCGGTTGGATCCAGCCCCACGACCAATGTTTTACCGGATTCGTATTCTAAATTTTACCTCCCGCGTAATTGCCTGCGCGTAATACGTCACACTTTTCATACGTCAATATTTTACTTGGTAACCTCAATTAACTTGAATTGTAAAGCAGAAAAATACAACAGCACTGTAAATCATTCATATTTGATTCTACATTTTAGACCAATTCGAAAAACACATCCAAATGGAGGTAACCAATAACCTGAACACAGTAACAACGAGTATTTTGGAAGGCTTAGGAAACCAAGAAGAAGAAATAACTTTCAATAGCTATTCAAATATTATTGCGTAATTATAATTTATTGAATATATCACTGCAAGAAAAAAATACCTAATACCGTATTTGCCAGTACGATATTAGGTATATAAGGTATTAGAACTACAACTTAATCTCAGCTAGCCGGTGGCCAAACTCAGCCACTTCAACAAATCTCAGTTCTAGGTTGCCCTCACAACTGACTCCATCTACATGGTCCTTCCAGCCAGATGTAATGCATTTATCTACCGTTGTGGCTTTCTTCTAGATCTTTTTCATCCTAAATTTGAGCTTAGAATAATTTCCTTTTCTTGGTTTTAAATAAAAAATGGTAATTACTACTGTTGATAAGGCTTGCTGTGATTAGGTTTATTGAGAATTGAGGTATTTATGCATCGTGCTATTTACGGGATACGTAATATTCTTCAAAAAAAGTACACTTCGAAGACATCTATTTTATTTGTCACTATTTAGGACTATACAAGTCTTATGTCTCATTTTCAATCTTTGTATATGCTACATGTATAATATTTAAAAAAAACTATAATATACAATAAACTAATAGAATTTTGGTTGCTTGTTTCTGTATTTGTCTTTTTGTATTCTCTTTGCTTACCTCTGTCTTTCTATATGCTCATAAGTTGGTTCAAAAGTTCTAAAAATCAGAGTCAAAGGGGGGAATGTTAGGAGCGCTCGACTTACCTCGATGGATCCTCCTCGCAAGGCCGTAGATTGTTCTAGATCTGATATTTGAACTCATACACAAAGTTATACACGAAGGTACACGAATAGTTGAATAGTCAAACCATGTATATCCTATCCAGCTGGACGACAACAACATGCAGATGCTGAGATTAATTATTTGATCTCAGCTTATTCAAACAATGACGAAGTAAGGCGAAATATGAAAAAAGTTTAAGGTCAAAGTAACTAATTAATACTCTCTGATGAATAGTTTGCAGCAAACTTGAGACTTACCGAACAATTTTGGAAATAAAACAAAAGTTAACTTAAAATGTAACATTTGTGCTAGTAACTGTTCGATCTTTATAACTATCCAACGATCAGCATCACCGTGTGTGCAATATGAACGCGATGTTGATATAATTCCTATCCAGTATCTACCCACTACCCTCTCCTCCTATACCAGAACACGACCGTTCTATGGTGTATTCTCTATGGTTTTTGTATCAGTTAAAATTGAACCTTTGAACTGTAAAGATAGCGTTTTACCATTGGTGCGTTGATTTGCCACCAAGTTCTTCCTGCTGTGTGGGAGCGAATTATTAGCTTGTAAAATATCGTCCTGCTATATGGGGCTGATACTGTCTATGCGTGATTACGCATAGACAGTATTGATTAAAGTTCTCGCTAGCGTGCAACTCAATTAGCGCTACCACTGAAGTGTACAACATGCTGAACAGCGTTATACGCATCTTGGAACCGGAAGACATGTGAATCCAGTGTAAGAAGATCACGAAAGGAGCGTTTTACAGATTGATAGTGTTTTCTGGTTCTGGGTGGACCTTCAGCCATCCCCTGTTCCCTATTCCTGTCCCTCTCCCGAATTTCTTCCATCCTTTCTGCATCTCTTATTTCTCCACCCCCTCGTGTAAACAGTAACAAAAAACAAATACTATATCTACCCACTTTATTTAAAGAAATACCCTGCTTTTAATCCAAGGTGTGGCCAAAAAAATCTACGCATAAATATCAAATTACGCACAAATTTTATGACCGCTTCCCACCTGAAAAGTCAAAAATTATGGTTATGTTGCACCTGTTAAATATTATGCTGACCATACGAACAGTTTGTGGTACACTCTATATCAGAATAATGAGCCCATTAATTTATTTATATGCTACAAATATTTCTATGGTATCTCGCGTAATATTACAACAGTTTAAATAGTCATACGTAATGATAGATATCATCTGTTTCAATAATTCGTTATTTCAGCACTAGTGACGTAAAACTTCTGAAATAAAATACTACTCTTTAAGCGATGCTTGTAACTGAAAATAAGATATCTATGAAAATAAGTTATATTTAAATTCCTGATCATCTTTACATTATTAAGAGAACACATTCTTATTGTGAAGTTGAAATTATTCAGAACATAGGTCTGTAATATTTTAAATATTTTTTTAATTATATTTATTTTAATATTCGAAAATATAAAACAATTTTGAATTATCAGTGGATATATATATTAACATTTGTTTATTCTCTATGAGAGATAGACTCTTGTATAGAGAAGGAGTATATACGAGTTATTTATGTTTCAGTTAGTCTGTGTACATATTGTTTTGACTTCAGATACAAATTTATGATAGTCCGTAATTTTTCTAATTGTGATGGGGAGATTATTAAAAAATCCAGGTTCGAATCCCGGTGGAGCAACAACAATATTTTTCGATAAAATTGATTTTATATGTATGTCTTTCTAATTAATACATTTAATTCATATTTAATCTTTACATTAATACATGTTGTTCCGTATTCGTAATATATGTATATTTTTTAATAAATGAATACATATACTTCCATAACTTGAAACAAATATTATTGTAAAATGTAGTGCTATTGTCACCAGTTTTAGTTTTGTTCCCATCTCTTAGCCCACTCTCAATTAGTACACATTGTTATTTTGGCTAGACTGGTTGTTTTTGATTTCGAGGGGAGGAAGTGTTTTCATGTAATTATTTGTGTTGGATCACTAGTTCATATACCGCTGTAATTTTGGTGTGCTGTGAACGTCCATCCCTTCCCTCATTTCCGATTCCCTGTTTTCCATTCACCCACCCCTTCCGATTCCATCACCCACCAATGTGATCGGCGACTTACGTCGGACACACATGTTTTTCAACAACGCTTGACAAGATTTGTTAACAGCTTTTTACTACTGAATAGCAACACAGCCTTTTACAATTGAACGGTAACCACCGAAGTGTGGTCATCAGCTATTATGAAAACCGAACCACGAAAGAAGAATCTTCACTTCAAATTTTTCTACAAAATTGTACTCGTATATACTATTGAAACAATACGGATTCTTACGATCGACCTTTGTTATCTGATCACCCAACTAAAAATTATCGTAATGAGCTTTTACCACTAATTTAGTTGTAATTCGTTAATATGGGATAGAAAAAATGTAAATCTACTCTCGTGATAAAAAATCCTTGCAAAGTTCCTGTAGGACGTTTTGCAGTAAAATTATCTACGTGTGAATAAATAATGTAAAGAAAAAATGGCGTCGTGAAGACTTTTGCTCGTATTGCAAAGATATATTAACTGGAATAACTATTTCAATATTATATATAAATATATGTTTAATAACTATTATAGTAAATTAATTTATAACAACAGAAGTATTTATTGGAAAAAAATAGTCAATATGATGTGAATATAAAAACATCACATAAATTAAATTAATTTTTATTAAAAAATATGAATCTGATTTATGTGTAGATTGACTTTATTGGCTAATAGA
The DNA here is from genome assembly GCA_031772225.1 of Eubasilissa splendida. Taxonomy (NCBI): domain Eukaryota; kingdom Metazoa; phylum Arthropoda; class Insecta; order Trichoptera; family Phryganeidae; genus Eubasilissa; species Eubasilissa splendida. The sequence goes on along the minus strand of CM062852.1, from coordinate 17,653,172 downwards.
TTTAAACTCTCATAATCTTATATATTTATTTATTTTGCAGCTACACAAAATATACATATATAGCTTTAAAAAATAATAATTTAATAAGCAAAACAAACAATAAAAATTTAGGTTTGATACATCAAAATAACAATAATAAACAAAATAAAACAGCATCAAAAACATCACTCGGAATATATCTACAATCAAAATCATTTCCATGCCTGTGAAGTCTTTGTGTGGGTGCATTCCTATAAAAATTTATATGTAACTGCAAGCTCTATTTGAAATGGAAGACACCACATAGAGTAAGACTAGGCTTTAATCTTTTAAATGTCATGAGCGCGTTGCATGAAGAATCAAAAATGCCGAATCGAGTTATCTAGGTAGAGTAGCAGGAGTATCAATAATGGACCGAGTAAGAATTACCAAGAACCCCTACTTCTACAAACATAAAGATTTCAATTATTGTGGCTTTCACACGTCTTTAGAATGCCAAAGATACTCCAGACAGGATTAAACAACAACAAAACTGTACGAACTGTGTGATGGATTGGATTTTGATCAGTCAAAAAGTACCGAAACAACGTGAAACAGGGGATGCTAGAAGCGCTTTTTTGGACATTCTAGGATAAAGGATCGAAAATGACACTTTATTAGTTTTGTTTACAGCGTAGAAGTATCATTTTTTAAGGGTCCTCTATCGCACTCGTGGTTTCGCAGTGTATTAAATAAACAAATAAAACTGCCTTCGACACTGCGCGAGTGAAATAATTGCCGTTCATTCTCAGACAGAATGTGTTGTATGTAATTTGACAGACGATTCAAAATGGAGCCGTACTCATTTTACGCGAGTGGATTTTATTATCCAGTACAAATTCCACACCGTGTAGTACACACTACAATGTTACCGAATTCGTTCGCGGCGCAGCGTTTCGGCCGATTAACTCGGATCGCCTCGCTGGCTCGCCCCAGCGGCAGCGGTTTTAAGCCGATGGTATTTAGAAAATTCTCCCGTGTTAATTTTACTTCGTGTTAATTCGCGCCTTTATCCGGAAACTGAAATGAGTTCAACTGAAAAATATTTTAGAAATTAAAGATATTTTTTTGTAAAAAATAAATATCAGATATCTCATAGAGACGAAGCTATTTTTATTATATTTATATTATATTACATTATATTATATAGCCAAAGACAGGTCGTAAGCCCTGTAATCACCCCGTACTCCTATATACTTTTCATTAAACATAATAAAAATAGCTTCGTCTCTGAGATATCTGATATTTATTTAATAACAGTGCCTTTATAGGTAAAAAATCCAGTAATTGTGTGTTCTTTGACGTATTAAAATATTGCTAAAATAATATACTGGTTAAAATTAGAGAAATATATAAATATTGATTTTTTGTATTAAAAAACATTTTACAGGTAAATAATATTGCTTTAAATATTTTTCAACAAAAATCAGATTCTCATTGAGTTGACATATAATATATGCTGTTTCAAGGAAAAATGAATTATCAAATTTGGTCCATAGATGGCGATGCTGTAGTGGTACTCAAAGCAAGTCCATGTAAAACAACTTTCAAAAATTTGATAAATATGGAGATTGAGGGGTGAGAATTGGTGACCGTTATATATATATATATACATAATGTGATCACTTCAAACTGCCGAAGTCAGATCGTAAGCCAGATAATCACCCCACACTCTTATATATTTTTCATTAAATATAATAAAAATGACTTCGTCTCTATGAGATATCTGATATTTATTTAATAATAGTTCCTTGATAGATAAAAGTCCAGTAATTATGTGTTCTTTGACATATTCAAATATTGCTAAAATACATTTTTGTATTTGTCATATTTGCTGTAAATTAAATGTACCGGAATTAAAATTGACAAAAGTTTGTTGTAAAATTAATAAAAAAATGATAAACTAACAAACCACTCACGGAAATCTGATCAGAGTTCTGATCGGGGATCCCGGTCTAGTTAACAATATTTATAATAATATGAGGCCATCCTTGCAACAACACTGTGTATCGGTTTTAGGTAAATCTGAGTTATGAATGCCATAACCTTGTATGTCTTCTTAGGCATCGAATGGTATATTAAACAATCATATACATATGTAATCTATCAACATTTGTAAAAATCGATAATACGCACAAGTTACAAAAATTGTATTTGTGTTAAACGAAATAAAGAAAGAAAAAAAAGACTAAATACACATATATAGATTTATGAATCCCGGGACGTACATAATCTAATATTACTTTAGGGTCCCAAAATAAGATCAAAACTAATTGTATTCATAATAATTAATTTGTTGCTATTTATTTGCCAATCTTGCAAAAAGTTTCTTACTTACTTAAATATAAATATCTTTCATAAATAGTAGGTATTTGTTCTTTTTGGTATTTTTTATAAATGTAATAGTATATAATAAAAAATAAAAAATTAAATACTACCCTCCTTATTATATTTATTGTTTAGACTTGTAATAGGATCGTATTCCGGTATCTGATTACTCAAAGTCTTCAGCGATCGTTCGTATATATAGATCCGTCAACAACACTTGCGTCATATATGTTGTTCTAACCATCTCCTCATATATATATATATATATATATATATATAATATATTTATATTTGGAGATATATTAGCTCAGTATGTTTACGAACATTTTCACACACAGCTCGGGCTGACCAAGCATCCTTTCTATGACATGGTGTCACATTACGAATTATAGATGACAAAAGAACGTGATGTAAGTACTTAATTTATAAGATAAACACCCTGGTTATGTATTTTTGCGCTCGGCGAAATCTCCAAGCAGTTGGCCGCAGGGATCGCGACGGTCGCCTCGCATCGAGGAACGCTCGCTGGTCTTGGTACATTATTCTCTTCGCAGCTTCGAGCTGGGTGGGTCGCCGAACGGCGGAGCCTAGAGCCACCATTAATCCGCGTACTCTTTGTAAATATTGATATAGGATAGAGACCTCTAATCAAACCAACAATTGCTTGAAGAAAGGACAAAAGCAGGTGAGCGTTATGCTGACGAAACGAGATGGAAATATAATACATGAAGGGAAATAAGTCAATTTTTTTTATTTACTTCAACTTCTTCTTTAATTACTTCTGGACTACTTATCTTTGCCTACCTGGGAGAATGTTCCGAAGTGATGGCCGAGTGGTCCAACCAGGACTTTGTATTGAAATTGCGCATGCAGTTTTATCTGATGGTTTTTAACGGCAGACGCTGAATGACCCTCTCTACAATCCAAGGTCATGACGTATTTTCATATGTAATATTATTATTGTCGTTACCGCCTATTTTGGCACCAAGTCTGTTTAACAGTTGGTGCAAACTTGATTATCTGGAGATTAGGTTATAGTTCTGTATTTATGACTATTTTTTGTTCTGAATTAATTTAACGATGAATCTTTCTCTGTCACTATTCTATTATTCTTTTTTATTGTAATAAATTTAACATATAATATGTTACAATATTTTTTTGCATATTTTTCTATATTTACACATTAAGTATTTCATTTAAGTAAAGATTTTTTTCTCAAAAGATGGTTAAGGTGTACTTCAACATCATGGTGATTAGGTAGCTTCGGCTTTACGTACTCACTCTCATGCTCACCACTGATTCTGGTCGGTAGGGGATAGTCCACTAGTTGACACCTCACAGTAGATAGAACGCCAGGCCCGAGTTTCACTTCACGACACTTACTAATTACTAGTTCTTACCGGGTGAAGTTCATCGCCCGTAACAGAGGTTGGATTACACAATGATGTACAATTTTGTTCACTTAACAACTATAATTCAACAATAACAACTTTTTCAACCCACCTACATTTTTTGTCCTTGTTCTCATGTTCCATGTTTCACTACAGTTTATGATTGATTATTCTAAGAGTAATCATGATGACCTAGAGCCTGGAGATCCGAGCTAACGGTGGCCAGTGCGGATCAGCTTCTGAAACCCGGACCCACCGTTTTCAAATTTTCCAGCACAACAATTGTGGATCTTTCGAGCCTTGCCTTCCCATCTTACTCGATTTCTTTCCCATCTTGGCCAGCTCTACTTCCATCGACCCCTCAATCTTCCTCCGCTCTAGTATAAAAGTGACAGCTCCATCATCATGCTTTGTTATTTACTCTCCTTAGCCAATCAGCTGACTTCTCATCGGCTACTGGACTGCGGCCGATCCCATACACAGTACGACATTTTATATCAGACGTTTTTGAAGAGCCCACACACATGGACGTATGCGTCATAACGTCACAACATGTACCTATATATTATTATGTATAGTTTTTAATAAATGTATTTCATATCTTATACGTACTGTAAGTTAAAATATAATGTTAAATTTACATATATATTTTTTTAATAAATATGTTATTCGATATATTATGTTATAAATAAATATAAATATTTATTATTTTATGTATTAGCTATCCCTGCCTGGTGTTGCCTCAGGATGCATATTAAAACAGGGGTTTATGGTGAAGTGAAGTGGTGATGGTGAAGAAGAGCTATAAGCGGGGAGCGGGGGTCCTTTGTTTTGCGCAGACCGTAGATAATTACGGTATAATGAAAAATTGCTCCAGGCAAGGAAGGGTGAGATATCAGGGTAAGTCGGATCGTGGCTATATTTTCTTCAGGATCCTAGAGTACAACTGAACAAAATTTGTGGGGCAATCAATATAGTCGGAAGGAAGTAGGATGGTCAGGGGGGAAACATTGAGATAGTAAGTTAGTTAGATAGTTTTAAAGACTTATTTAAAACTAATGAAGAGAAACATTTCATTTATGCACACAAATCTTCGAAAATATAGTATATATTATTACATGGTTCATTACGTGCATACGTGCACGTCATAGTACGTTTGTCATATATGTTTTAATCTAACGGGGTTCAATCGTCTTGTAAGTTAAAGTAAATGGTAGTATTATTTTATTTGTATCTATAAACAGTACTCGTACTGAATATCCTCATTTTTACTCGCGTAGGATTAAATGTGATATTTTAAAGAATAAAACATTCTTATTATGAAGTTGCAATATTTCAAACCATAGGTCTGTGATATTTTTAATACAAATTAAATGTATTAATTATAAATATATACATTTAATTTGTATTAAATTTGATACTTTTGAAATATTTATGTATTTCGTTTGGTGGTTTGTATTAATCAATATCAACGTAGATATATGTCATTTATATTTGGAGAAAGAAGACATGCTTATTGGTTTAGTTTACGACAATCGCCTAATATTCAGTAATCGGGAGTTCGAGCTTCATTCTAGTAATTCTATAAAAATAAATGTTATTTATACATTTATTTATGTTACTTTATACACTAAAAGTGAGATAAAAGCGTTTTTATACGTTCGAACTTTTTTTTATGATTTAAAATTATATACGGTACTTATAATGTGAAAATAATATTTGTTTTTAATATAATAACTACTAATATTTTATTATGTAGGTTACATATTTTAGACTTATTAATTTGTAGTTATAAGATTATTATATTATAAGAAGCTTAAGTAATTAAAAAATTAAGTGGATGACTTAAATATAAAAATATTTAGGTTTCTACTTTTGAGATACCTAACTTTTGTCATACAATATTCAAACTGATAAAATGTTAAGTATAAAGTATAAATGAATTTTTGGTACTCTTACTATACATTTCAATAGTCCCTATTCTATAATATTGTTGTACTGCTTTCTATGAAATAATGTTTTAACTTGTTAAATGGCACAAAACACTCTTAAAGGTGGATTGCCTGTTTAAAAGAAGAAGAAGAACTATACATTATAATATTTAAATACAAGAACAATATTAACAGGCTAGCCTGGAGAATGGATATGAGCGCTTTAGTACACCTATATAAAATTATCAATAGCATGTTGGACTGCCCTGAGGTGATGCAAATGGTTTCGTATAAAGTACCTACTTAAACGAGACAACATGAAGTGTTCTTTATAGGTACACATATAAACTATTATGCTATTAACTCGCCAATATCGCGGATGCATTGCCTTGGTAACAAGTTGAATTTCGTAGACATTTTTCCTTGTAGGGGCATACTTGAGCTGAAGAAATATTTGTTTGTAAATTATACTTAGTTTTTATTTTTTTATCTTATATTTAATCTGTTATATAAAAATGTCAATTAAAAATGTATTGTTATATTTTAAATAAATAAAAATGTATTCTTATGTAAAAGCCTACAAGGGCGTTGATGGTAAGAAATAAATAAATGTTATTAAAAAAGTAATTTACTAACGAAAATTTATTTCTCAATATAAAATAAATGCGAGAGTAAATAAAATTTTTATGTAAAGTTATCTTGATAATGTGTGCTCAATTATAGATAAAATCCCTGTGATATGTCATTTTAACTACGCCATCTGCACTTAAGAAACTATTTTATTACTCTAAGGGGCATTTCTGCGATATCATTCCTTAATATCTACATTCATAACTTTTCTCCATATTTAAACGCTGCCGAGTCATGGAATGCAATCTTGTTACATTGAAGAGTTTTATTAGAATTTGAAATGTTCTACCCTCGGGAACTAACGTTATTTCCATAGACTTCACAGTAGTTCATGATTGTGAAAAATAGACAGATAGAGAGAAGACAATTAACAATAGTTAGTGATTGTGAGAATACAGAATAGCGTGCAAGGATTTTTAACATCAACGTGTCTCTTTGAATCTCAATTTTTTATTTATAAGATAAACTTTTAAGTCAAATTAAAAATGTATTTTAACACACTTATTGTATTTCATTATAAATTTAAATATATCCAAGAACACGCAATTACTGGATTTTTACCTACAAAGACACTGTTATTAAACAAATATCAGATATCTCATAGATAGAAAACTATTTTTTATTATATTTAATGGAAAATATATGGAAGTATGGGGTAATTACAGGGCTCACGACCTATCTTCGGCTGGCTTAAGTGATCCATTTATATATATATAACGTTCACCAATTCTTACCCCTCAATTTCCACATTTATCAAATTTTTGAAAGTTGTATATATGTTAGTAGATATATAAATAAGAAAGTTGAATTCCACTAATTTCTATCTCAATGTATTTCATTAATAGATAAGCATATGAAGTACAAAATAACAATTTAAATGAAATTAAAATCTTGTTCGTATCTGCTATCTCACCTGCATAATATAACACCAATAATTTACCCAAGTAGAGCTAAATTACCGAGCAGATGATTGTAGGCGCAATAATGTAAAGGGCACAAAGCTCTACAGAAATTGTTATTGTGTCAAAAGTTATTTCGTTATGATGTATTTTATTTTTCTACACATTTACAAAATTCATAAAATCTCGAGCAGCACAAAGTTAGCAAGGTTGCATTAAAAATTTATTGAGCATGTAATCAGTTCATAATCACTCAACACCTGTTGGGACATTTTCCGTTTGGAATTTTCTGTTTTAATTGTGCGGAAAAATTTATCTTGACAATGGCGAATGTCTCATTTTAGTCTTATTTGCAATTATGTTTTAGAATTTAAATTATGTGGTTGATTAGGGGTTTAAAATTAAATCTTATCTGCGCCGAAAGTGATTTTACGCATATTGTACATTTTTACAGAACATTTTTGCAAAATAGAAAATGTCCAACGTTCAACATTGGTAAACAAATATTGAATAATTGACACATTGCAATTATTGTACTAGTTACAAACTAATGCTGTATCTTCTAATTCTGGCGTCAACATCGTTGAAGTATAATGTTCTGGATTCGAGTGCTGATTATACCATTTATAATTACCGACATGAACTTTTTCAATAGATAGGTAATACAAACGCGATACGAAAACACAAACCAATGGGTAATTTAAAAATATTTGAAAATTTTCGTGTTTAACTTTGTGGAAGCCCATTAAGATTAATTTTTAAAAAACTTTTAACAAAATTTTTAACTTATAAATTTTTGAAAAATTAATTATTAAAATAAAACACAACGTTGTTTATTTCACAAAATGAGATAAAACTGCTTAAATTATGTAAAGAAAAAAATATTGAAACCAGCTTTTTATACCAACAATAGCATTAGAAAATATATATTAACCCTTCCCAAACCATGCAGTAGCACAGGTCTACCATTATAATTAAACCTGTAATATTTCGGTAAATACATGCAACATAAAATTCATATTTTAGATAATTTTAAATAAAATATTAGCGCTTAATAATAACTAGTGAAATACCAATTATGAAAAGGGAATCGTACAAAAACAATTGTTTTTTCCATTCGACCGTTGTAAAATAAATATGTTGGTAAAAATACCATTTGTCATTGTTAGGTAATTTCTTTTTTCTGCCTCCGCTTCATGTTCAGGGGGGAAGTATCTAGCCTAACTGGTTCTTTTTTTAAATATTGACAAGTCAAATGGTTATGAAATGAAATAAATTTTTATATAAGAAAATTTATAATCTATATTTTAAGATGCTTGCATGTGTTAAAAGTGGAAAATGAGCAATTTACTTTAATACTTATAAATAAGGCTATTTAAAAATAATTACAATAAAATTAAGATTCAATATTTGTGTTCATCATGCCAGCATTAATTTCTCTGCGAAATTGCCTATATTGACGCTTGTTTGATGTAGATTATTCAGGTCCCTCACGTAAGAGATTACTTCTTAGGATGGTCCCAGGATCCAGATCCTGGACGTGAAGTGTGGTCAGCTCCTTGTGGTGCCAGCGTAGGGTGACGGAGTTCAAGCTTGTAGTTGATGACAAGACGATGCCCGATTATCCAGGCAAACCGGGACTCTAGACGCAATATTCTGATGCTATAGCAACAGTCTGTTCTCGCTACACCAATTATATTTATCAACTTTGTATAGATCCAGCAGGACCCTTTTTGATACTTTTAGATCAACGATTAAACGCAGAGAACATCACAGACTAAGCTTAAACTCGAGGCACACAGTTTAAATTTTCCCCGGAATTACAATCTATGAAGCGCTTACTTGATACTTTTAGAGACGATATTGATTTTATTTTCTAATTGAAAATAACATCTCGTCTTAGACGGAGCCACTTCTCACGGCGGAGAATATCAGAAGACTCGTCGCCTATGGTGATGCATCCCTCAAGGTGCATTTGCCTACGTGACTCTAGTCACGCTCGCCCGATTACCGCCGCTGTATTCGCCGCTGTATCCAAGATGTGTCGGTCCACCTGCGTCTAACAATACCGAGTTTTTATCACCGTCAGTCCCTTACTTCGACTAAGAGCTTTTGTATCCTTGAACAAAATATTATTTTAGGTAATTTTGCATTCTAACATCATACGAAAGACAAAGATCACATACTATTTTCACAGTGAAAAGGACAACAAACATACAAATATAATTGGCTATTTCTCAATAATTAAATGAAGAGAGATAAGAAGGAAGATAAGACCTAATGAATGCTCTAAATTATGTAATTAATCATTTTTTCAAAATTCAATGCTCAATATTTAATGTAAATTCATTTAAACTAATAAAAATATTTTTTCTAACTGTTATTTATGGTAAGACGAGTTGATAGCATGGCTGCGTTCGGGTATTTTATATCATGGTATGGCAAAGGTTAAATAATAAAACTAGAATAGATCCACTGAATAATAGTAAAGTATACACGATTAATTGTAAAAACTGTCAATTATCTTATATTGGTCAAACTGGAAGGAAAATATCCACACGAATTGTAAAAAGAAGACAAATAAACGTCTTGTTACAATATAAGTTAGGATTAGATAAAGTGGACGATTTCTCGTTCCACCTACCTTTCGTAGACTGTCCTCCCTCAGCCAGCTCAGAAGACGAGGATGTACAATTTGGGTAACAGGGGGATGATAAGTGAGATTTCACATCTCATTCAATCAATATGCCAAAGGTTTCAGACTCCATTAAATGAAATAAGGTTTTATGGTATAATTAAAAAGTTACAAGATAAGTCAAATAAGTCACGTGGCATGTGACAGCCCTCGACGGTCGAAACTAGATAGTGCGAGTTTAGCTAATGGTAATGAATGAGATCTTTTTGTGATAAATAATCATTCTAGGAAGAAGAGAGAAATTTCCTAAATTGTTTTAACAAACAATATTTTTGAGTATGTCAAAATCTTTGTAGGAACCAATTACTGGGATTTATTCCCTGAGGGATTGTCATCAAGATATAGATGTCTCACAGAGACGAAGCTATTATTTTTACATGGGGAGTATAGGTCTTGGGCATTACGGGGCTTAAGTGATCACGATGAGAAAATATACCGGTCTAAGTATGAAGTTAAAAAATTGAATAATACTGCCTTTTCAAACGTATTCTAGTATATATGTTAATTATTCGAATGAATTTCATACATGCACATAAAGGATATAGCCCCAAAAACTTCAAAAAAAATAGTCTCAGCGTCAGCGACATCTATACTGTTTCATGAGAATGATTTTCAAATTTTCAAAATAATCTCTAGATGGCGACAGCGTAGTTGGTAATAAATATTGAAATGTTCCAACATGATATCATATATACAACTTACAAAAATTTGATAGATGTGGTAGAATAGGTAAATAGGTGAACGTTACATTGTGTAAAGTGATCACTTAAGCCAGCCAATGACAGGCCGTAAGCCCTGTAATGTGCAAGACTTCCATACTTCTTATGTAAAAATAATTGTAAAGAAGACGTAAATCCTGAGCCAATCAAATCTACCCAACGCGTCCCGCGGATTGTATCACGACGATTGCGGCCGTAAATCGGAATCGCCATAGGGGGGGTGTGGAGGAGGTAAATGGGAAGGAAGGGAACCTGGATATAACGGATAAGGGTCTATGATAGATAGGGATTCCAGTCGAAGGACCAGTGATCTCAGGGAATCTGAAGGACTGCTCGCCTTACCTAGTATGACTCCTTCTCACTCACTCTCTTCAAACGGCACGCGGGAGGGCAGATCTCTGCTTTCAATTAAAGACGGCGATATCACAGTTTCACTCGCGGCACATAAAACAATAATCAACAATATCAATATGCACACATATCACAGGTTACAAACAATACAGTGCTGATGCACCGAAGCTGAACAATTTCACACCACTAATGCCATCACGGTGTCACCGTCGAACAAGTATCGCGTCGCATTAACATCTACTTACGCCAAGGTCACAATTCACACCGATGACAAGCAGTAAGTAAAAAGGATGAGTGTGAATTTGGACGCGAAGGTGTCAATAATATGGGTCGCGGCCGATTCTCAAGACGCGCCCAAAATGTGTTCTATGAATATGGAACAAATAATAGCTTTGTCTCTGTGAGACATCTATATCTTGCTTTAATAAAACTTACATTGGAGATCCCGTTGATGAGACCGGGTCTATCTAAGTGTGTTTGTGAATGTATTGAGGGGGTTTCTAGTTTGTTATTAACGATTTTATAGTGTCATTAGGTCTGTGATTTTTCGTCATTTCTTCAAAAAGTAGAGGTAAAAACTTTAGACTTGCTTATGTGTCGAGGGAATCGCTTAAACTTTGTCAATATGTTACAGATTTAAGGAACTTTCTTTGGATTTTTTCTATTTTATAGTTATGAACATTATAATTGGGTGATAATAATAAGAATTAGAAACAATCAAGCAAATATTGATAAACAATGATTATAATGCGAACCTTATTAATATTATTCTTAATAAGAAACTTAAACAGATAGCTACTAATAACATCTTATTCACTAGTCCTACCGGTATAAATATTAATAATGACGTAAGTTACCAATGGTGTAGAGTTTTATATATTAATAATTTTTCTTCCCTTTGCGTGAATAATCTTCCTTCTAATGTCAGGCCAGCATTCTACACAAACAACGACTTAGGAAATTTTTTAATAAACTCAAAAGATAAAAATAACAAATTAAGTCACTCGGATATATATATATATATAAATTAACTTGCAATAACTGTCTTTCATTCTATATAGACAAAACTGCTCGTAATGTCAATATTCTTATCAAAGAACATCTGAAATGTTTAATCAGTAATTGTTTCTCAGAATTTTCCAACCATACTATTGAAAAAGACCATTCTTTTAATAGTATCACAGGGGTCAATATCCTCAATAAAAACGGGTCTGGCCTCCAGTTGGATAATTTAGAAACCCCCGAAATAAAAAAGGCAATAAATAGTGGAACGCCAATTCTTAATAATCAAATTAATTTATCCATTAGCCTCATATTAGGTACGTTTAATTTAAAATCGATTTAATATCCATCAATATTATATTTTCCCCTCCCTTAATGTTCCGTCTATCTGAGTAAGTATTCTGTTTTTTCTCTTTCGCGTATAATTTTATATTCTGTCTCCCTTGATATTATATTTAACTATATATGTATTGTCTCTCTCTTTCACATGTAATTTTATATTATATCTCCATCTTTATGTATATATAAGTGCACTTTTCATGTATTTATGATTAGTCTTTAAATACGTCCTGATGAAGCTTGAAATAAGCGAAACCGGTTGACGTATAATAAAATTTCGTGATTTCATACAAAGTGATTGTTATTTTATTTAATCGAAAATATTTTCATTAAAATACTCACCGTGTATGATAAAAATATAATACAATCGCCAATCATTTGACTTCAATGGCAAGACTACAATAACACCAACCTAGACTCAACTTATGTAACATCTTGCTTCATTGAATAACGATTGTGTTTATTATTTATGGCTAGACTTATTGAATCAACCGAAATTTGGATGATCTTAAGGGCATATAGTTTTAGTATTAAATTATATGATTGATATCAGTAACGTAATAAAAATAATAAATAACTGTGTGTTAATTATTTTATGATACTGTATCATCATTTGATCGATAAAAAAGTACTATACGATAACTTGCTTCAATTTATCTGATGAAAAGAACAAAAACCTGATCTGTAGTTCATCTAAAACTGATTCCTCTAAAAATAATCCGGCTGAAAAGTTTTCTGAACCCCGGTAATACTAAAATCTTGAGTGGCCATAATATCTACTCACCAACAAACTATTATGAGGGAAGTTAAACCTTTAATACATTTATATAATACTATTTTCATTTTCATGCCAGCTCTCCGATGTATTTACTGTTAAGTCTGGCTTATAGGAAAAGAGTATCATTTCAACTGCCATTCACAGAACAACAAAATTACCACTTTTTTCATGAAAGTTTCCACATTGTACGATTACTGTACTTTCTATCGGTGACGTAAAGATTTATGTATAAAGCTTGTTAATTAAACACATTAGATGAAGCATTCTGAAGGATAAACAGATAAAATCTATCTGTTAAAGTAATATATAGTTATTACCGAGAGTAGATACTTGTATATAGATTGTTTTTTGTCTACTTATAAAGCATGTCCCAAAAAGAGCGGAAATAAAACACAGTTTTTTTGAGAGAATACCGAAGTTTTGATTTAATCATAAAGTATACATGTGGAAATTATGTATAGAACAACATATTTGATCAATTCCGTCCAAAGCTTTGTGGGACATTTTCGTTCTTTTAACGAAATTGTCATTCACGGTTTGGCATAACTGTAGCTGGATTTCAGTGACACAACATCAAATCTTCTCCTTCAAGGCTTAGATGGTCGTTGGCTTGTTGACATAAATCTTTGACTTCTAAAAACCCCATAGAAAGAAGTCAAAAAGCGTTAAATCGCACGATCTTCGGCGGCCAATTCTGGTCACTCAAAGAGGAGATTACACGATGACGAACTCTCTTCGCTGCGTATGGTCTGTAAGTTTGAGTTGTTAAATCAGTTAGATTTTGTAGGCATGAATACGCAAATTTTGTGTGAGAATACGGTGCATTGTGCTTTTTGAATTATTCAATTCTTGAGCACGATGCCGAATGGATGTTCCCGAACATTCTGACGAACACGCTACATTCTGACGAACAGCCGTGATGTTTTCTGCTAAACGTCCTGGACGAACACGTGTCGATGGTTTGAGATCAGTAATCGATCTAGTCTCTTCATAAATTCAAATTCTCTTCACAGTTACCAAAAATTAGACACAATTTTCGAATCACAGCAGTCAAACTTTTACCATTTTTGAAATAATAATTAACTCTAATAGCGCATTTTTGTGTCGAATAACGATCCATTTTTAAAAATAGCGGACTGTCTACCATCAAGCTATCATAATGGTTTGACTATCAAAGCATAATAGCTAAAATAGCGTCAAATTTAAATTTTTCGTTCTTGTTGAGACATCCTTTACTTCTAAGTGATTTATATAATTTGGTTTAGTTCTAAAATTGTAAGGTCACAATAAAAATATTTAATTTATAATAAATCAAGCATGTTCCATTTATTTTGTATTAAAAATAGTTAAGTTTTAATAAAAATTATGCATCCTTTATGGTAACTATTTTTTTCTTGTTCATTTCATTTTTCCAAAACATTGTGTGTTTTATACATATATTGAATATTATTATATATGTAATCAATCAATTTCTTTGTTTCACAGTCATTATTTAAAATACATATGATGACATGCTTGTTTATTCTAGTGACCAAGTGGTCAAGCAGCCGAAGGTGGGAGACCACCAAATTCAACACTTCAAAACGATTATTATTCAAGATGCTACTGATAGCAACAATAGTATTTTTTGATAAAATTGATTTTATATATATATCTTTCTAATTAACACTTTTAATTTGTATTTTAAAAAAACGTTTTAATTGACATGTCAAAAATGACGTTTCTAACCGAAAAATAACGGCTAGTCTGGATCACTCCATATATGTTGCTATGGATGATTTATGGGTATTAAAAATACTTTAAAATATCTAAAAATATGACATTTCGTACAAGAACTAACAGATTTTTTTTATTTTAAGGCTTAACACATTCTTATAGAATATCATCCAAATATTAATGTTGTCGAACACAAATAATATGTAAATCGAGTTTTATAAATGAAATCCTTCCATCCAATCACAGTTTTATAGCTCTCGTTTCTAAAGCTGGTAGCAAGGAAGGGAGCGAAAATGCTATTTTATTATATTGAAAGATAATTTCATGTAGGGTAGGTAGGTAGGTGCTCCTTCCACCCGAGCTGGTAGACCGCACAGCCAAGCCGGCCATAAAAATATACTCAGCGGCTTTACTTTACAAACCTTTATATTGCTCGCCGGCGGTAATGTGGGCTAAGCTTTATTTAGTATATCAATGTCTTCGTACACGGACTGCACAATTCAATCCCCTGAAGTGCAATGCAGTTCCGCGTAATTAGTTCCCTTATTGCGCCGCCACTGAATGTTCTTCCTCGGCGGAAAATGCTACAACATTCGTAAATGTCCCGACCCCTACTGCTCCCTATCTCTCGGGAGCGTCTAATGATTCGGAATCATAACATACACCACAAATCTCTTTTATGGCGTAATGAAATCTTACATTTTTGTATTTATCTTTATTAAATACATATTATACATAAATAATATTAGTATTGCGCGGCCATTAGTGACTGCTGCGCTGTCAGGGTCTCAATAGACTATATATATATATATATATCAAAACGGAAATCATTTATTGTATTTCTTTATCAATAGTGCATTATACATCCTTATTATATTGCTTTAGATGAAATATAGAATATACGGAAGCCATGGCCGCGCTGCGATTACCATGGGCCACTATCGGCCACAATAGCCACCCGCGGATCCTAGCAGCAAAAGGCAATCGGCTGTCGCTATGATTCGGCCACATTATTATATTATAGAGCTGATACATTTTATTTGTATTCAAATAAAACTCATTTTCTTCTTTCTAGAAAATTTGATTTGTGTGTTACACAATTTTAAAGAGAAAAATTATTGTCAAAATTTTGATATAAAAAAGTCAATTATGAAGTGTTAGACGAGTTTCACAAAAATGTGAAAAATAAACTTTTTTGTAATCATTTTAATTTCATTTCGAATGCTTCACGATCTACTTTCTATCCATACATAATACAAAACAATTTCAACGAATTTAAATTGTAAGATAAAATTTATATAAAAAAATTGCTTTTCGCATTTATTGAATTATTGAGTAAGTTAATAAATTACATATTATCCCATAGCATCTTGAATTCTTATATAAATCAAAAAAGTATTACATTTATTAAGACTGTGAAATTAAATTATGAAATTAAAAACAATATGTAAGCCGATTTCGAAATTTAAAAAATTCTGTCAAAATTGCTCGTAATCAATGACGTATTGAAAAGGTAAAACATAAAACGAAAATAATTATACTGGACTAACCTGTGGAAACCCTGAATAAAGGAATCCAATCTCGGCCCAGTTTATAGAATTTGTGAATCCCGGGATTGGTTCCCTTAATCCCGAAACATTCGGGATTAATATCTTGGATTAACATCGACCTTCTTGATGCTTTACTTCGGGCATATTATTCAAATAATAAATTTGTTTCACAATCAAATTTTTATTTATAAAATCTTGCATTCTTATTTATAACATTTTTTATTCAAATTTACCGGAATCTATAGATCATCCAAATCGCATCCCGAAATCCCATTATTGCAATTTTGTCTTGGGATTGGATTATCGCTGTAGCATAGTTGGATAATGCACCTTCCCCGGTTAGGAAAGAGATCCAGGTTGGCATCCCGGTGGCGCAACAACAACATTTTTTGATAAAATTGATTTTATATGTATATCTTTCGAATTAATATATTTAATTCATATTTAAAATATCACAGACCTATGTTCCGAATAATTACATTTTCACAATAAGAATGTGGTCTCCTAATAATAAAGTTATATCAATGTGTCCAAAAATTAATAAAAATGAATTGATAATTCTGGCGTCTGCTATCAGATTTCTCAAAAGGTATTTGAGATTATGTAAAAATAAGGTAGATGGCTCTTTCATATAATGGAACGATTAAATATATAATATCAAAAAGGTAACATATAGGTACGAAAATTTGTCGCTAAAAATATTGTCGCTGCAGCATAGTTCGATAATGCACCTTCCCCGGTTAGAAAAGAGATCCAGGTTCGAATCCCGGTGGCGCAACAACAATATTTTTCGATTAAATTGATTTTATATATAAATATATATCTTTCTATTTAATATATTTAATTAGTATTTATAAATTTTAATTTTTCGACAAATCTTTTCATAAACAAAATAGTGTATGTAATTTCAAATTTACTTTAGATACCCGTCAATGTTTCCACGGCGCTCTTGAATTATTCTGCTTGACATTTGACATATCGACCTCATTCAAAGCTAAATAGAAAATTAAATCTAGGTGGACCAATTATTCTATTTTTGGTTACGTGTTGAAGTTTTCACATTAAATAATTATAAATTGATGTTTTTGGTATTATTATACCTAATAAAATATATTATGCGCCGAAGATATACATGTTTTTTTTATATTTTATTACAATAGAATGTGCGTGTTCTGCAGTAATAACAGTATTTTTCGCATAAACTAAACTAAACTAAGTAAATAAATTCGTGCGTCTAATTATTCATATAACTAATAAATAAAGTTATATAAAACCTCGCCTATCTTTTGCTCTTACTGAAGCAAGATACTTCGCAAGTGACCTTGAACGTAATCTATATCTTTGTGTTTCTCTCGATCTTTATCGATTGTCAGAAAACTAAAATGAGTATATAATAAGAAAAGTGAATGTAGATGTGCAAGCTGCGCATTTGACAAACTACTATCACGTGTGTTTGATAACCATGAACTGCACAAAAGCACCAAAGTGTCAGTCTATCGTGCAATAGTACTGCCCGCACTACTAAATGGATGCGAATCACGGATATCATTAATCTTTAGTCGCAACCTAAAGGTCCTTGTGAAGTATCACAACAGATGCTTGAGAAAGATCTTAGGTATAAAATGCGAAGTGCGCAAAACAAACTTGACTGTCCTGGAAGAGACCAATATCTCTAGTATCGAAACTACGATGCTAAAGCACCAACTACGATGGGCAGGTTACTGTATACGTATGGATAACATACGGCTTCCCAAACAAGTTATGTTTGCGTAACTATCTCACGAAAAAAGAAAACATGGTGAACCGAGGAAAAGATTCAAAGATACCCTGAAGGTGAATCTGGGTATATGTGGTGTAGACCCTGAATACTGGGAAACTAGACCGAAGACAATGACGTTAAAAAGTACACCGAGCGGGAGAAATTTACGAACAAAAAAGGGCCTACGTTAATTACCGAAAAAAGAGAAAGAGTAAAAAAAAGGAGAAAAATCCGTCACTCAGAACCCCCTGCACGTGCGTAACATGTGGAAGGGTATGCGGTTCGAGAATTTGACTTCTCAGCCACACTCGGACTCACAATCGTTAACCATAGAAGACGTCATCCTCGTAAAGAGGACCCGCCGAAGAAGATGAGAAAAAGGCATACAATTAGTATCTACTGAACTTTTTTATATAAAATATTCAATACCTACAATATTTTTAAAATTTACATATTTTACATTTTACAAAAAAACATATTTTTAAAAACTAAGATTAAGATTATACTTAATGCTTAGTTCATGTATACACAAAAAAAACACTGAACTAAAACACATGTTTTTTAAACATGAATTTATTTAACTTTTCCCTAACGGTGCTAAAATAAATACGCGCGTTCCGGTGCTGTAAACTCGGTATACATATAAACTTTTTGGGATTTTTATGTCGGATAAATATGAATATTTTACATTTATTACTTATATTCATCACTTAAATAATAATTGATGTATTATATTTACATATTTATAAATATAGGGTATCTGGGTAAATACCATCTACCATCTTTCCATATAGGCAATACCCATCATGTAATACCATCCTAGTTTTATATGTATTTAGATATTATATAATATATAAATATAATGCATATAATAATAATGTCATAATTCTACACCGCTTAACTTTCTAACATTTTACTGTCATAAAATATAATTTAAAACTTTATTTAAATAATATCCAATTCTTTGAAAGAAACCGCTTCAGTCTGTCGAGCAGTTCTTAAAATTAAAGTAAGAAAAATTGTATTTTTGTTCAGATACAAAAGTTTGGAATTCAAATTTCTGATGATGCGGGCGAAATAGATATCGTGGATTTTAAGTGTTGTTGTACATGCGCGTAATAATATATATTTATTTTTATTGTGAAACAGATTTTTTACAAATTTTCATTTTTTCAATAGGTTCATTAATTTGTTTTATGTTTTTGAAGATGACAAAAATATGAATACGAATTTATTTCGTCATACGAGAAATATATTATGCAGAAGTGTTATCTTGTATCGCACATATCTCGAGAAGACCAAGTCATTACTGCCAGCAACCGCAGCCACCCTGTCCGGATCACTTCCACAGTCGCAAATACACAATGAGATGTCTTCAACAAACATTTCAAATATAGACCGAGTGCCTGTTTCGGACGGCTCAACAAGCGACCCTCCCGCAGTACCTACAGAGACAATGGGGCGGACAGGTATATTCTTCTGTCAAAAATAAACAACGATAAAATGGCCGGCGAACGGAGCCGAAAGGCTTGGTAAAATTAGTTTTATTTTTGCCATATTATTTAATTGAACGCTGATTTTCCAGTTGACCATTTTGATGTATCTTTACGATATCTACGATTATTTGTCATCCCTATGTAAATTTTTAACAAACGTTAAGTAATAAATAAACCTTTACGCAAAGTGGAATTGAGCAGGCGCAATTTCTTTTTTTATTGGTAATAAAAGAGATACAACTTTTAATGGTATTGGATATGAAATAATAAAATTGTAACAAATTACATATATTGCAACATATTTCACAGACAAGAAAACAACACGAAAAAGCATAATTCATAAATATTAATATTAGAGTCAAATGTATAAGAAAGGAAATAAAAAGTTTTAAACTTTGTAACGAACAATAATGTTAATTCAATTTTAAAATACTGTTTAAAAGTAGATACAGGAAGACTGAAAAAGATATCGAAAGAATAGTGATTTAAAGGTAATGGGAACTTGTCAACCGAAGCAAAACTAACGATAAACAATGGAGTCCTGATACCAACACTGATGTATTGAACTGAGACCTGCAGCTGGAAGACGAGGAACGAAAGTAGACTGAATGTAGTGAAAATGAGATCGCGACTGAATTATTGGAAGAAGTAGATGAGTTTGTGTATTTGGGAAGGGTGGCTGCAAGGAACAAAAGTGAATGGCACATTGAATGGAATTATAGCTAATGGGAACTTGTCAATCGAGGCAAGACTAGCGGTTCATAATGGAGTCCTGGTACCGGCACTGATATATGGAAGTGAGCTCTGGAGTTGACAGAAGGGGAACGAAAGTAGACTGAATGCAGTGGAATTGCGATCACTTAGGCGTATGTATGGAGAATCCATTTGCGACGAGTGAAGAATGAAGAAATTAGGAAAGAATATAAAGCTGACCTTAGTATAGTGAGTAAGATAAAGAAAGGATCACTAAAGTGGTTTGGTCATATGGAACAGATGAATGAGGAGAGAGGTAAGGAAGATATGTGACGCAAGTGTTGATGGCACCAGAAATAGAGGACATTGGCGGAAGACTTGGCACGACAAAGCAAACCAGACACTGGAGGATGGTTCTGTTAAATGCCTCAATAATAGGCGAGCTTGTATGAGAAGATGTATGAATGTGAATGAGGTGAGAATTATGTGTCAGGACAGAATAGTGTGGCGTTCTATCCTATCTGCCTACCCTAGCGGAGAAACGACGTGATGGTAAGTTAGTTCGTTAGTTATTTTTTAATATTGGTAATGAAATAAAATATATATCAGTGTCGTGCACAAATAATTATTGTTTGTATTCACTCTTAAGTGAAACCTGGAATTGGCAAAAGAATAACGAAAGTAGACTGAATAATACATTGAAAGTGCGGTCACTTAGACGCATGACAGAGTGAAGAATGATTTGAAATTAGAATGGTTTGGGTATGTATAGCATATTAGTGTGAATAAAATAGTACAGAAAATACATACGAATGTTAAAAATAACAGGAACACAGGGTATCCGCGAAAGATTTGGCACTATCAGGTAAACTGGATACTGGAGGTAAGCCCTGTTAGAAGCTTCAAAATTCGACGACCATGAATGAGAAGATGTTGAAAAGTAAACGAGACAAGAGAGATATGCCAAGATAGAAGAGTTTAGCGTTATATTTTCTCAGTCTGTTCCAGTGAAAAAACGTGATGGTAGTAAGCTACCATTTATAATGCACTCTAGTCAATTTTAATCCGAAGTTCAGGAAAATAAAAAGAATACGTATTACTTTTATTTAATTTCAAACATCGTTTGGCATTCAATAAGTTATATCATTTTTAGCGTCTGTATCAGAAATAATATTGCAGGGGTTGTGGCTGTTAAATATGATTGATTCGTGATTGTGTCAGAAGGTTTTGTTGTTGTGAGACTGGAACTCCTAACATCTTCTAGTTTCACGCGTGTTAGTATACGTCGCAGTGTAGGGTGTCTATTGTTGTAACTAAAGCAAGGTATAGAAATGAAGGAGCACTTACAAAGGTGATGGATGAATTGTACAGAGGCGTTATACAGTTTAATGCACTATGTGGGCAGTGTAGGGTTAAGACATTTTTTACAAGTTTTCAAGTAGTTTTACATTTTTTTGAAATTTAAATATACCTCTTTTGTTTTATTTTGGTTTCCGTGAACTTTAATTTATATTGTATTTACATAATTAAGGATATCTAAAATATACGGATAAATACACTATTTGTTAGCGGTCGAGAAAAAGGCAATTGCCTCGATTAGAGGTGACTGTTACTTTTTTGACCAATTGAATGAATCAACTAGAAAGATACATAGAAAAAATCAATTTTCGCTATAGCAATCGAATACGTTTTCGACAAATTTTGAACTTATATTCTGTAATCTTTCCAATTGATACATCGATTATTTCATTTTTAAAAGCAATCAACTTTATATTTCGGTGAATCTCAAATATCTTTGAGTAAAACACGGTAGGAGGAGCCATAAATAAATAAAACATTTTTATTAAATGTGGATCAACTTTGATATAATTAATATATTTTTAAGGCGAACAAATTTTGTTGTGAAGTTGAATTTTTGGAACATAGTTTTGTGGAATTATTAATACAAATTAAATTTAACAACTAGAAAGGAATACAGATGCAATTTATTTATCGAAAATTATCTCTCGGTAGCAACTAAATATTTTTTTGATAAATAGAAGTTTTCTGTATATTTATTTATTAATTTTATTTGATTGATATTATATATATTATACTCATTGATTAATAATTGTATTAAAAATATCATAAAACATTGTTCTAAAAATGCAATTCCACAACAAAAATATGTTTCCCTTCATTTTTTTATTTCAAACTGAATATAAATAATAGCCCACATACCTAGATACATTGAATTAATATTAATAAATATACATTTGAATGTCATACGTAGTTCTATGAAAATTGATATATTTTGTATGTTTGAAATGTACAATACCAGTCAGACAAAAACGTAATATTTTTAAAAACAGTACTTTTAGACAGAAAAAAGCAAAAATATACATAGATAAACAAAGAGTAATGTAAAATGAAGTTGAAATATATTTTCAACTCCTTTCGTGGTAATGTAAAAATTTTATAAACAGTACTTTAAGAAATAAATTACATATTGTAGAGAACTCAAAATGCTTTATGGTCTTGAAATAAAAGGGCCTGATAGTTCTGCCCGTTTTTTTACTGAATAAATTTATGGATTAAGTTTAGGAAAAGCTCTCGTGTTCATAGTATAAATCATGATAAATCGGAAAGAAATCCAAAGAGTATTCGTAAAAAAAGACATTAGCTAAAAAGTTAAGGCATTATCTCGCGTAGTTAAAAGATGGCCTTACTATAAGTACCTATCTACTTAACCATTTATATTGGTATAGGTAACATATACATTTTATTTAAATTTACCAATAAATACACATACATAATAATCAAAGTCAAAACATATTTATTTATTTCCATCAATTCCCTTGTAGGTTTTCACATAAAAATAATAACTTAATTTATATAAATATAACAGTCAATTCTTAATATAACATAAAAAACTAAGTATAATTCACGAAAAAATATTGCTCCTGCAACGAAAAATGTCAACTAAATTCAACTTGTTAATAAGCCGATGCAATCGTACCTACAAAGAACACTTGATGTTGTCTCGTTTGAGTTGGTACTTTATACGAAACAATTGTGTTAACTCAGAATAGTCTAACATGCTAATTTTATATAGAAATACTATATCGCTCACATTTCTTCTCCAGGCTAAATTTTTCAAATGTAGTAAGTAGACTCATTAAATAATTGTCATTTATATTTTCTATCAGAATATGCAATTAAAAATGTATAAATGTATCTATCAGAATATGCAATTTAAAATTAATAAATGTATCTATCAGAATATGCAATTTAAAATTTATAAATGTTGCACTCTTTCGATTTTTATAATTTGCGATCCATTGTAGGGAGACTACAGAGACGAGTTAAATTCTACTTGTACTTCTTACAATAGATGTATATAAAGTTGTTAGAGAACTGAGATACAGATACTGTAAAAATGACTTCACAAATAGTTAGGCGTTAGACGATATATCGAAATTATCTAGGACTTGTAAAACTCTTTTTTAATGGAAAGAATTTGACGCGTAGTTTATCTTCGATGCTTTTGACTTTTTTTGTGGAAAGCTTGATTGATGACTGACTATGACTATCGATTGCTGTGGGCGGACGATGATTTCTCTTCCAATAATGAAGACGTAAGATTTTTTTGCATACAACAAACTGAGAAAATACCCTGCGAATTGGTTTACGATTGATTTGATCGTTAGCATTCATTATCTTCGTACAAATATTCTGAAACTCAAAAACACAATTTCTGCACCGGGGCGGATACGGCTATTTTCGTTTATATCCCGACTCTGTTCATATTTTTATAACTATCACTATTTTTGTTTGATAAAGTGTACTTTTGTTATAATATGATAGACATCATTATTATTGCATTAACAAATTTCATCACTATAAACAACTAACACTGTATTTATGTTATACTGTAAAATACATTATAAATATGGTAAAAACAAACTATTAACTGTAATTATGCTATACTATCTAACTTTATATATGTATATTAATTGTTACAGAGAGCATACAGGGGCGTCGAAAGGTGTTATTCCTAAATTCACAAACTAACATCTCGTCTTTTCCATCTTAAATAATTACATATAAATGCTCGATAGCTAAACTGTTCTTACTTTAAACAAATAATAGATATCTCATGGAGACAAAGCTATTTTTTATTACATTTAATGGAAAGATATTGAATTATGGGTAATTACAGGGCTTACGATCTGTCTTCGGCTGGATTAAGTGATCACTTTATACAAATATAACGTTCACCATTCATAAATAGGTCGTAAGCTCAGTAATTACCCATACTTCCATGTCTTTCCATTAAATATAATAAAAAATAACTTCGTCTCTATGAAATATTTATTATCTGCTATTTGACATATTAAAATATTTTTTTACTTTCGTTGATAGAAACCGACGCGCGAGTGAAAACTAATAAAACGATTCCAGGAAAGAGTGGGAAGCTTTCGATGGTAATATAATTTATTCCGGGATGTACTGCAGTGTTTTGTCTTAGTCGACATTTAAGGCAACACTGCACACTAGAGACATGGCTAGGATTCGTTTTTAAAATTTGCCATTCAGTTATTATCACATAGAGTCTGTAAGCCAATAACTGACATATAGCAGAAAACCCTAATGAAAACTTATTATATTTGCCAATTTATTTTGTGACCAAATTCATGCCGTTTAAAAATAATTATTTCACTCTTTGAATAAACAATATTCTCGCAATATTACACTTTAAGCCAGCTTCAGATAGCCAGAAGAAGAGCCTTTTGAGTTAAGGATAATCGGTCCAGCGTAGCAGCGTCCCGTTTTATAAACTGTTATTGCTGGAGTAGCGACAGCCTGGAGAGATTACATATGTCAAGTGTACGTGAGGTTGCTGTGAGATGTTTCCCATGAAGCCTTAGTGTATTTGGAACCCTCTGTGGCCAAAATATGTGGTCATGCGGACTTGATATCTTTAACGGTTTTGTCTCTCGACAGTTTAGAATTCTAATATAAAATATAGGAAAATAGTATTAAACACTTTAAAAATTATAAATGTTACGTATCTCGAATCAGTAAAACATGGCGAATACGACTATAAATATGAATTTGAAATTAGTAAAAATGTTTTAACCACAATTGTTTAAAAATGATTTAATGATAATTATTACTAAGTCATCATCTATATCATTCCCTCATGACTGATGATCGTGATCTCCATGAACTCCCCCCTCCTGACTATGCTCCTCTACTTTTCTCGGCATCCAAGTTCCTGTTGCATTTTCAACTAAATCGGTCCAATGGACCATTCCCCATTTTCCTCTTCCTCGTCGTCCTTCGACATGACCTACCACACCAAGCTATCTTCCCATCTCGCAAGATGCCCAAAAAATTGAAGGATTTGTCTCAGGCAAATGGTTGAGAGTTTATTCTTGATTTTCAATCCTTGCAGAATTGAGACATTCGTGTGTCTCGCCGTTGATAACTTTTGCGTAAGAGTTGAATTCCAATATGACCTTTGTTTAAAATAACTCTCTTCTACCATTTATATTAATCCATTTAAAATATATATATATATATTGTGCAATTTAAAAAAAAAAAAAAAATTTAAATATTATTCAAATATTGCATTAAAATTTAACTTTTGTTTAATGGTTTTAATTACCGTACGGAAATTTAGTTCATTTTTGACAAAGATATATTAGGTAGATTTCAATAGATATACCGCTTTTTGCAAAATGTCTTATTACGCAATTTCCGGTAAATTTCAATTCACCTTCTTCAACCATAACCAGAAATCCTCGAAATCACCCTTAGTTAAAATGTTTACGTCTACATATATATATATGGACATAACATATTTCTTTAGTAGTAATTGCTTAAATTTGATCAAACTTTACCAATAAAATAATCTGGTAGAAATCTTAACTAAGTTCGTTGACTAGTGTGATTCGCCATCTTGTTTCAAAACTATTCTTAAACTTAAAAAATCATAACTCCTTTAACATTGGTCTTAGATAAAAAAAATATTGTTTCTTATTGCTGTTATCATATTTATAAAATAATTATAAAATTATAAAACATTTTAATTATTTAATATTGACCAAAATTGAGTATTTTATAAATATTTTTCATCAGTGAATCGATAGGGACTTTAAGACACTGTTTATTTAACCTCAAAATACTCCAACCTCTTCAATATTATAATTAAGTACTTACATGAAAACAGGCGATGTTAACAGATCCATATTGTACCGTGTGGGGGGTGCTATAATTCCATGTGTAAATCACCAGTGTAAAAGAACCCCCGCGAACCCAGCCCGCGCTACGCACTATTTTAAAGGGGTAGTCACCCCTCGTATTACCCTGTCTGATGACACGATGCGTGCCAGCACCCACCTAGTAATAGTGTACCTTTCAATTGTTAACCTTTATTTCTACACATGTAATATATTTTGGACTTTTCGCATCGCAACAGAAATGTTGAAGAATTGATCGCATCGTCTAAATCAAGTTCAATGTGGCATGAAACCGTACAAAGGGATGAAATCGATATGAGTCATGAACACTGCAAAGTGATACTGTTTAGTACATAAATAAACACACACATGCATATATTTAAAACTAGTTTTTCTATTACAATTTTTAGTATTTAAATTATTATTATAATTCAGATTACCATACGCATTCGACTAAGGTGTAAAAATAAATGATAAAAAGAAAATCAGAATGTTAAAATAAATAGTTCTAATAATAATTGAAAATAGATTTTTTAAAGTACAGAAAAAAACTATATAGAAAAATATTTACTTGCTGCCAGGATACAATCCTCGAACCTTATCTATACGAGAAAACGCGTTACCATTTTACCACTTCCGTAGTTGAATGTCGAGCTGATGTTTCAATAAAATACTGTGGACTGGGTCTGTTACATCCTGTCAAAACTGTATAATTTTTCGAAAGATTGATTATTTTCATTATATCTTTCCAAATAATTAATCTAGCATTTTCTAATCTAATTTGTTTCCCTTTGTTATATTTTATTTATAAAAAAAAAGTTAGTGGCACATGTATAGGTGCTGTGGAAAAAAAGTAGTATAAATAAATAAAAAATCATATTTTTAAGATTTGCTAAATCAACTTTGTTGTTAAAAAAAGAATTCAAAATTTTAATACACTTTATTTGTGTACTTTTTGTATATGACCGTCTTAAATTCACATTTCAATAAATTCTTATATAGGTATACAATATAGCTGGTCCCATGAGCAAGTACTCCCGGCAGTTCAGCGTTCAGTTCAAATATTGGGTCGTAAACATCCCAATTGTTCAAAGTTAGGATTAGTGATTTCACCTACCGCTGAACTGCCGACCTAGAAAGACGTATTTTGCGATACTTTCAGGGCGACACTTTACCGATAGGGCATCTCCTGAAGATGGGTAATGAGATTTACCCGAAACATTGCGACAACAATGGTCCTTCTTAAGACCAACAAACACGAGGTAGTAAAGAAACTTCCTTTGTAATAATATGTATATGTATATAGGTACATACAATTTTTTTTTAAATTTTCTTATTTATTATGGTCAAGAAACAATTAATTCGTACATACCTATCAAGATAAATCTTGACAAATTCACGTGCTTTTCTTTTGGATGAACTTATCATTACCTATAGAGTTATTCTCAAGTTCTGGACCACCCCCCCCACATAAGTGTATAATATATCAAATTATTTTACATTTCTCTCCACAGTCAGTGTGTTACTACTGCGCACTCTATATATACCTACAAATTAAAATAATTTCAGTGAAATTTGTTATGCGGGTCCATTCCGTTAAACAGTCTTTAAAAACTACAGCTTTTTCCGTTTTATGATCTCTTATAGGTAGTGATTACTCCATTCCGCCACACGACGAAGGAGATTCGGCAGACAGATAAAATCGAGATAGCGGTTCAGAACTCCGCTAAGTAACTCCGCATCCCGCCGCCAGGGTTGTTAAGATTAAGCCACTCATAAGGTCTGGTTGAGTACCGACCCTTATGTCTATTAGCTATATATGTATGTTGGTTTACATACACACATTTAAACATATGTGCGATATGTAGTATATATGTGTGTGTGTACAGGTAAAAATGAAAGTGAGAAGGGCTCGAGTTTGGATTCGCCAATTAGACACACATGTTTTACAAACATGTGTCTTAAGAGTTAGCATATTATATTAAAATATACATTAAATCAGCTAATTGAAAACCTTTTAAAATTATTTTATAATTATTGTTTTTGTATTTACTTAGTAAAGAGAAGTACACAATAATAATAATATTGTTAAGTATGAAATATAAACTAATACAGATTTAGTACTTCTGTTTTTATTCTGGTCGCTCTATAAATTTAAGTTCTGTGAGCTTATTACATATTAGATTTTTTTTCGTAAATATTATAATTATTTTCCATAGTACTTATCACTTTATAATAATGAATGAAAGAAAATGATAATATTCCAGAGAAAGGAAATTTAGACAGCGGGCGAAATAATAGTAGGGGATGAATATGTAAAATAAGTAGGTTGTAGATGTGTTTTTGGAAATGCTAAGAAAAATATCAGAAGGCGGACTATAATGACTAGGGAATGTGTATACATAGTAATTTGAATGCTAAAAGATAAATTAAAGTAGAATGAATCTAGTGGAAGTTGAATCGTGTAGGTTTACATATATTAATTCAATATAAATTAAATATTTCAACTAGAAAAATATACAAATAAAATCAATTTATCGAAAAAATATTATGGTTTCCGTCTCGATTCGAACCAGGAACTTTTCCTGTCCAATTTTCCGTAATATAAAGTGTATGGTTTTAAAAAATAGAATAACAGATGTATCAATTTGACAGAGCTGCATATAGGTTCAAAAAAATTGTCGTTAACTTTATGGTTGACATGGTGTAATAGTCAACGCGTTTCTCCGGATAGGAAAAGTTCCTGGTTCGAATCCCAGTTGTAATCAAAATATTATTTCGATGAATTGATTTTATTTTTACATCTTTCTAATTGATACATTTAATTCGTATTCAAAACATCACAGAACTACGCTCTGAAAAACTGTAACTTCACAATAATAATGTTTTGTCCTAAAAAATAGATTAATTCATATGTTAATTCACATGTGATACAATAAAGAAGTAATGTAAAATTATTTTTATTTATATATAGTTAATAGTTATCCGGATTGAGAAAGGGTCTGATTACGTGAAAAATATGGATAAGGAGAGAATAGAAAGAAAGATTTATGATGCAAGTGTTGATGACACAAGAAATCGACGACGTCTGAGAGACCTAGTTTAATAAGGTGAATCAGATACTGGAAGACGGTCCAATTAGAAGCCTTAACAATTGACGAGCAAGCATAAGAAGACATATAAATGCGAACAAGGATATAGATGTGTTAGAACCTGCGGAAAAGCAATAGTAAGTTAGTTAGTTAATATAGGGCAGACCAGGGTCAATTGTAACAAAAATCGTTTTTGTATCGTTCCTATAAGAAATATATAGGAAACAAATTTTCTCAACAATAAACAATTTAGTTGTCTTCAAAATTATAATATTCTCATATCTATAATTATAATAGGAATACATTGAATGAAATGATACAACTCACCCCGACCCCTGTGTCAGTTGTATTTGTAGGGGAATTGTACTTTAAAGTTTCCACTACATTTAATATAATACTATTTTTGTTAAAAAGTGTTAGTATAAACATGAACTATTTTGATATAATAAAATAACAAAACAAACATCTGAATATATTTAAATCTCAATAAACAACTTTTTATTTTCTTGTACTAGTAAAATGTGGCCCCCTAACGTCAATTTTAAATTAAAATATAGAATTTTGACTGTTCTCTACGCACAAGCGTATAAACCTCGTTTTCAAATATACACAAACGTCAAAAGAAATATGTGGATTAATTAAATTATCAAAACAGAGACATTAAATCATACTATCTCACTATTAATCGAATCGAAAAAACTTACTTTTGGCGCACAAAAAAATAATTTTACAAATGCAACCGTCCGCGTTCCACCAAGTCGTGTGAGCTACTGGAGTTAAATCCATACATATCAAACGCGCCTCCTAGCTGCGTGTCATATATGTACCTTTTGCATTGGTACCTATTAGAATTAGCCAGGGATTAATTGTACCAGGGAGCAATTAACCTTCTAATTGCCCCCTGGTACTATTAATCCCAGTCTCCCCTATATGCGTTTAGGTCTGCCACATTTAGCGCTTTTTAATTGTACACGCGCCGATCAAATAAAAAAATTATATTTGTCTACATTGATTGGCACAAGAAATATTGATTATATAATATTGAATTCTAAAATGTTTTTCTTAATAATTTTACGGTTTTGATAAACAATACACTAATTTTATATGTTTGACAAAAACAATTTAAAAGCTTATTTTGAATAATATTATACTAATTATTAGGTCAAATAATTGAAGGTGGCAAACATTATAATTCGGTTTACTTGATAAGATAATATTTCATCTTATTATATACACGTGCATATAGTTACATGCATACATATTTACATCCAAAAACCATCGTTCATAATGGTATCACAGGAGGTACTGGAAGATGTATTTCCAGCTGTCAGCTCTCACAGAAGTTTCCTCTTATATTTATCTAAGTGGTGGGAAGGGCGTCTCAGAGATGAACTCCTCAATAAATATTTCGCACTCGGTTAAAATTACGAAAAATTCATTTTATAAACAATTTTGTTGAGACATGGTGATGTGGCGGTAAGTGGTTCAGTTATTTTATTTGACCGATATTTTGGTCTATAGATAACACGTTCGCTTAATAATTGAGAGTATGTCAGTTATATCCTCGTCCCGGATGATCGGTAAGTTGGTCCCCTTTTTAACAGCCACAATCGTATTATTTGATTTGAAGAATAATAAGAGTATTAATACAAATTAAATGTATCAATTTGAAAGAATATATATATAAAAAAAAAATAGTATTAGTGTAGAGTATAGTATAGAAAATGAAGGGCCACACACAGTTTTCTATTTTGACGCAATGTTCGCCTCGTTCACATTCGTACATCATATGCTTAGTCGTCAATTGTTAAGACGTCTTCTTTGTCTTGTATCATTAACACTTGAGAAGTAAATCTTTCTCAATCCTAATAACTATTCTAAGATTAATTTTACGTTCATTACGTTACTTATAATTTGTTAGTTTTCTACTCTATTACAAGTGGATTCACCGTATATACGTATATGTACACCTAGACGATTCTGTTTCTTTTGGATTCATTCTACTTTCGTTTTTTTTTAGCAATTACTGCATTCATAATATCATTCAATGTCTAATTATAAAATATATTTTTTTTATTTCAATTTGAAAGGATGATAATGAACAAATAAGCGTACAATTATATGTTGTGCTAGCAATAGCTCCATG
Source organism: Eubasilissa splendida (assembly GCA_031772225.1). Lineage (NCBI taxonomy): Eukaryota > Metazoa > Arthropoda > Insecta > Trichoptera > Phryganeidae > Eubasilissa > Eubasilissa splendida. Next base: position 17,621,412 of record CM062852.1, on the reverse strand, counting down.
CTCAAGATATAAATATTACTCTACTTTTACAGTTGTAATAATGTCTATAATATACCATACATACATAGTACATAGGCTTATGAACCTTCGTTTAACCGACGTCTTCAGGCAAAATGAATCCATCATAATAAAAATGCATTATTCTCGAACGCAAAGAACAATCATGAAAACAACACGCTTAGTAAGGTGGTCAAATTTGCGAATTATTAAATAAGAAAGTAAATGTGTCGATCAACTCTAAGCCAAGTTCAAAGTCTTTCAAATGTCATTCTTTTAGGAAAGTGCATAAGTAAGGACTCCGTACAACATGGATCAGCTGACCCATTTCTGACTGCCGAGTGGAATTTTCAATTCGGTAGGTATCAATTGTATGGCTTGAATAGAACGATAGATTAAAATAGTATCAATTAGCAATTGTAGTAGCTATATATGAATAATAACTCAGTAAAAGACTACAGCACTCCGGTGATATTGCGCGGCACTACGCAACTAATGATACTACAGATACACGGTGGGCGTTAGAGTAATTATAACATATGAAGGATTATTTAATTTATATTTGATTCCCAGAATTTTTTATAATGCACAGCTTTTTTGCTTGTATGCAGTGCACGCCCCTGATAATAAAGCATACAAACATAACAAAAAAACTGGTGATGATCCCTGTGAAGATCTCCGATACTGTTAGTTTGTTCCACGGGTAATGGTACACTTCAGGAAGCTAAGATCTGAATAGGTGGCACTTGTTAAAATAATGCAAAAAAAACCATTTGATCAATGTTTTAATGTTCCAATTTTTTAAAACCTAGATATAAAATAATTTAGACTTTTAAAAGTATAATCATTGTCTATAACTTCACGATTGACTTGTGTACCTCGTAAAAAAATGAATCTATATATAAAAACTGTTTGTCGGAAAAATTATAAAATAATAAGCTTGCTAAATACAAGCAAAATCAATTTACTCTTGCAAGAATACCATAGGAACCGAATATTTTTTCATGTTAATCTATATGTATAGTATGGAACCAAAAATAGCTAGTCCACAATATTCTATGGTTGGATACCTGATTTAATTCAGAATCGAAAATGTGCAAATCTGCACCGTTGCATTATAAGATTTGTGCAAAATTATATTAAGCTTTAAGACTACGTACTTTAAAATAAATATTTGCAAAATATTAATCTATATTTTTGCTTCAGGTAATCCTTAGATCATCTAACAAAAAATTAATTCTATGTATTCAGTATATAATTTTGAATCAATAAAATACTTGAATTGATCGAAATAATCGCATGATAATGATTTTTTTTAAATGGTTATATATCTGGCATGGTTGAGATTAGACACATATTCTATTAACATTTTCGACTCGTAATTTAATCAGATATCCACCAATAAAATATTATAGCTAGATCTATTACACACTGTATACTCGTATTTTACTATATGTATACCATGGGACCAGAATATTCTATCATGTTAACCTTTCCCATACGATGTTAAATAATAACGCGCGCTTGGGTGCTGTAAACTCAGTGTACAACGAGACTTTGGCGATTTTTGATAAATTTTGATTTTGATTCTGAAAAATATGAATATTTTATAAAATAATAGTTGATATATATATATCAATTATTGTGAAAAAGTGCTAAGAATGAGAAAAAACATTGGTCATACGGAACGAACGCACAAAGACGCATAAGATACGTCTAACTCGATGATGTAACTAATATGACGATCGGCATCTGGCTCCCCGCGCCTCGCGCAATACGCCTTCCGCACCACTCCGCACGTAAACATACATGTGTGTATTGACAAATTCACGTCAGCTTCTTCGAAAAAATATTTTTTATTATTGCGTATGGTAAATACTTATATATTGTAATTATTTTATTCTAAACATAAATATATTACGCGGGAATACCTAAAATGGGAACTCTGTATTTAATATATTTACAGAGATATTCACATAATTAGAAGCAATGTCAACTCAGTTCACATCACCTGAGAGGAAAGGTTAAGCATGTCCTACTATATATATATTTTTAGGTTAGGTTAGGTTAGGTTAGGCAATATCAACTTAGTTTTCATCAACGAAGAGGAAAGGTTAAGCATGTCTCACTGTATGTATATTTTTAGGTTGTATACGCATAACATATTTAAGTAACAAACAAATATACACACATTATGTTTTATTAAAGAGTTAGTTAAGAGAATCACAAAGCAGATATCGCACGAGAATATGCAAAGAGAATTTATGTACAAAGTGCACGAGGTTATGCAAAGTGAAGGAAGATTATTAGGGTATATTTAAGGTTTTATCTATTGTCGACACGCGCGTGGTGCAGCGATGGTGACGACGATGGGGACGTTTTGAAATATGTTTTCAATTATCTCAAACCAAACCCTTGCAGCCTTCTGAGCCCCGTCTGTCGTCATCCAACAATTTGAATTCCATGCACGTAATCCGTAATCTCAGAGCAAATTCACGGGGGTCATGCATTTTTATCCCGTTTACTATTGAACCCGAGAAAATTTCCGATTCGAGTAATTTTGGATGCACCTGAATGCACCCTCACACAGAACTCGAGAAAGCAGAATATTATAGTCAAATCTGGGTATGGGCTTCAGTAAATTGTAAGAGATTATCTTAATATAGATTATTGAACATTGTTATTTTTGACCACTTAATGAGTTATATTTAATACGCCAACCGGTTTCGTCAATTCAATTCTAATTTTTTTAAATTGTTACGATGATGATAGGTGTGTAAATTGACTTAATGATTCAAAATTATAAGATTAAGTAAAATAAAAATCACTTTATGTGAAACCACGAAATTTATTGATGTCGACCGGTTTCGCTTAACACAAGCTACATCAGGACTAATCATAGATACAAGAGTGCACTTATATATATATATATGAAGAGGGAGATAGAATATAAAAATAAATGTGAAAGAGAGAGACAGAATACATATATAATTAAATAGAACATCAAGGATGACAGAGTATAAAATTATATGTGAAAAAGAGAGAAGAATACATTTAGAGATAAAAGGGAGATAAGAATGGAAAAGTACAGTGTTGATTAAGTTGATTTGAATGGAAACATAGTTATATGCAGTTAATTGATTTGATTGTTTAGAATTGACGTACCAATATTAATTGCTTTTTTTTATTTCAAGGGCTTCTAAATTGTCCAACCGGAGGCCAAACCCATTTTTATGGAGGATATTGACCCCTGTGGTATTATTAAAAGAATGGTATTTTTCAATAATATGGTTGGAAAATTCTGAGACACCGTTGCTGTTTAAACATTTAAGATGTTCTTTGACACGAATATTGACATTACGGGCAGTTTTACCTATATATAATATAAGTGCACTTTTCCTGTAATATAATTAAAACCGGGTGCGGGTGAAAAAAGGAAATTGACATTTATGTATGGGAAGAGAGTACAATGCAAATTAGATAACAATATTTTATAGATGATGCACTAATATCAACAAAAACTAAATTTTATCCTGTTATTTCCTCGATCGTGTACGAATAGATCCGCGCCGCCTCGCGCGTCTCCTCGAACTCGCTGAGACGTGTGTCGCTGTGAGTCAAGTGGCCGCATATGGCAGTACCGAACGAACTACTTATCTCTAATTCAGTGTTTTACTCATATAAATGTGGCGAGTTGTCAAAATTACAATTTGAGGGATTAAATTCAAATGTGACAATATTATTTTGACGGAGTCAATTTTTCGCTTGTCGTTATTGTACTATAAATATAAATTTTATTGCATACAGCAAATGTTTTTTATACTTGCATATATACTATTTATATATTTTAGACCTGCAAAATATCAAGACCATTTTATTTGGTGAACAAATAAATGATATGTTACAAGTTTAAATTACATGTTCAAATAACAATTTCATTATATGTCTGGGTAAATCGTTTATTTTTCTTTGTACGAGGCGCGTTTTTTAAGTAAGCACCGTTGCCGGATATTCCCAATGTTGCACATGCGCAATAATTTCCTTCATCTGTTGACTTACTACATGCAACGTTAGTGACATTCACATAGTGTGGCCATCTTGTAATGAGTGGTTGAAATGTTCAAGACAATATATCAGCCCGCCGAATATGAAATACGATCCTTGATTCGTCTCTTGAATACACAAAACATGAAACCAGTTGACATTTATCGTCAAGTGAGTCCTGTTTTGTACTGTAATTGGGCCAAATAATTTCCATATTTTCCTTCATCTGAAGTGGTCTCTTGGTGGCAAGTTTTTTTATAACGATGATAAACTCAAAGACGAAGTACAGGCGTGATTTCCATCCCAGGCGGTGTCGTTCTATGACGAAGATATATAAAAATTGGTGCCCCGTTATGACAAGTGCCTTAATCATGTTAACATGCACTATTGGACCTTTCAAACATGATAGAATTATAGTCATATTTTTAATTCATTTTACTATCTGTGGACGACAAGTTACAGCTTTTGATAGACTAGTCAAAACCCTTAAAGCCTAGTCTTACCCTATGTAGTGTCTTATATTTTAAATAGAGTTGGCAGTTAAAAGGTTAATAATGGTAGCAACTACATATATTCAGAAGACCTACAGATTAGGAGTTCCGGGTAATTATATTTGACATACTTCCATTACACTCCCTGTAAAATTTACTACTGAATAATAATAACATTTAATTAATGATTATACTATTGTATCTGCACACAATTTTTTTAGACCTAATCCAAATAATATTTCTGTTTTAAATATATTAATTATAAAGATATACACATAAAATTAATTTTATCGAAAAATATTGTTGTTGCGCCACCGGGATTCGAACCTGGATCTCTTTTAAAAACCAGAGAAGGTGTATCATCAAACTATGCTACAGCGACAATATTTTTAGCGACAATTTTCGAACCTATATGTTACCTTTTTGATATTAATACATTTAATCGTTCCATAATTTGAAAGAGCCATCTACCTTATTTTTACAGAATCTCAAATACCTTTGAGTAAACTAATAGCGGACGCCAGAATTATTAATTCATTTTTATTAAATTTTGGACACATTGGTACTGTTTTATAATAATTTTATCTTTTACATTATATTTATATCTAGGCTTATTAAACACACATAATTATCTGCCAAACCATAGGTGCTTATCATACAACACGTGCGTGTGTAGGTGAAGCATAATTTAATTATCAATTTGATATCTCCTACCAATACTTTGGTGATTCTAGCAACATTACGCACAACATATAGTTAAATTTTATCTTTAGATTAAAAGTGGAGAATAAAAATTTTATGTGTTATCAGAGTTTGTTGATTCCAAACAAATTTTCTTAGATTTTACAAAAATATAGTTGACAAATATTAATTGTACAGTAGACTCAACAACTAGACAAAATTAAAGAAGGCGTATATCATTGTAATATGCTATGCTGACATAATTTTTTTTGCAGTGCCAGGTTACAAACTGTTTTCTTTTACCATGCGTCGTTCAATTATTTATTGTTTTTTTTCATACTTTTATTATTTACTTGCATTTACTTACAGTAAATGGTAAGTTAGGTATCTTTTATTTCAACGTGTGATATATTTTTAGTACATAGCTTACGTAAAATACGTGGATAATAACTAACCTATTTAAGTATGGTTGATCCCATCTTTCAGACGAGCGGATTAAATACGGTAGTTTCTTAAATACCCGGGGTCGCATTAACCGAGTTGCAGATTAACCAGGACAGTATAAAATTATGCATTTTTTAAATAATATTTTGAAATATTATGAGTAGTAGTTGAAGGTGTGTAGCGTCCGAACAAAGTAAAGTGTTGTAAAAATGATGTGGTGTGTCTTTAAATAAAAAAGCGGTACTTAGAAACGCGCCTCTTAATATACTTTTTTTTTTAAATTTTGGATTTAAAATATTCCTTAATAAAAGTATTTTAATTTTTTGACTAAAAAAGTATCTAAGATATGTCTATATAATATAGTAAAAATAAATAAACTGACTGTAAAATAAACTGACAATAAAAATATTAAATGTTCACTCATACCACCGCATCATAATACTCGTGGATGATTTCAAAATCACGATTAAATATATTATTATGGCGCGTGCCTCATTTCATTTACAAATCTTCTATGTGAAGTTTCTGAGCTCTTCAGATCCGTTTATGAGAGTAAGGATTTAAGAAATAAAGAAATAATGTTAAGCTGATCTTAGTATAGTAAGTAAGATTAAGAAAGGATCATTTAAGTAGTTTGGTCATATGAAACGGATGAATGAGGAGAAAATGGTAATAAGTAATAATATAGGACGTCCGAGGAAGACTTGGTACGACCAGATAAACCAGAGATCTTGTATGAGAAGATATATGAATGTGGATGAGGCGATAATTGTGCGTCAGGACAAAATAGTGTGGCGCTCTTTCATCTCTGTCTACTCCCGCGTTGAAACGGTGAGATGGTAAGTAAGTTAGTTTGTTAGTTAAAGGTTCTGCATTTTTTTTTTCAGTTCAGACAATGTTCAGAGCATTTCGATCAGATCTGGTATTTTATTGTACACAATTTTGAACTAATCCTTCATATTAGGTATAATGCATGTTAATAACAATTACATAGCACTAAATGTGATTATCACGTTTAAATTAAAATAAAATGTAATGTATGACGCTGTGACAGCCTTTTTAAAAAATGACATACTCGGTAAAAACCGTTGTAGTACTATTATCGTCATCATTTATTTATTAATAATAATAGTCACACCGTTTTTTTTTTCGTACGGTATCAAATATTTTAACGACGCACCACCGGAACTCGTGGCTGATAATCTCCTTATCACAGCTCCACCAGAGCGCATGACTACGAAACATGTACATAAACTCTTCCCAGAATTCACCGGACGTGGTGCGACATTATTACCATATTTAATAATATACAAGTTTCGAGCGTATTATAATATGAATTAGGTCATTAAATATAAAATTTACGTTCAATTTCGAAACAATGGTTTGATTTATTATATCTTAAACATAAATCAGTGCTATTAATCAACGTATGCAACAAAATTATATATATATACTAAACACATTATTGCCAACTTAAAGGTAGCTTATTTCTGCCGGCGACGAGGTAGCCCTGATAGCGAGTAGCGATGAAATCCTAAACGGTGTCTTCCACAGCTGGTTAAAGTTCTCAGTTAGTGCAAATATTGATAGGTGACAGAGTTTCCAAGTCCGGCTCCTGGACCACCACACAAACAATAGCTTTTTTTGATGTATATTCGGACTGTATTTCAACACTTCATCTTTATCCAACCATTGTAAAAAATGACTTATATCAAATGGTTCAAAATTATTGGGAAAAAGCGTTAAACCTTCAACTAATTCACGTACAGTTTAGTATGTTTTTCTATCCACCATAGTTTTCAGATCATCGTTATCTACATACCATGATCTTTCTAGTTGCCCACGTGGCTTTCAAGAGTAAAATCGCCAGAACGGAACCTCTTAAATCATTGATCACATCCTTTTTAAATGCGTCATTGATATTTAGTGCTGTATGCACTGCATTGGTTCTACGACAGAGCTCATATTCAAAAATAGCAATAAATTATGGACTTATCCATAATTTCAAAAAAAAATATTCCAAAAATACAATTCGAAAGTTAATCACAAACCAAAATGCGCGTTTGAAAGAGTGATGACGTATCTTTACAACAAAAAACTGTCAAAGTTAAATGTCAGAGATGTCGACTCTCAAACTTAGTACTTAATAAAATCGAAAATTTCATATTTCATAACCTAATATTTCACCATTTTAATGTAAAACATCTGACTCCGACCATTAATGAAAAGATGCTTGAGGGTTTGAACAATGAATGAACTGAAAGGAAGTATTAAATAGGTACCCAGATAATTTCCTTTTCGTATTAAATAAATAATGTAGCAAATAATGAGATACTTTATATCCTTTGTAAGAATTTCGAGAACCCTCCATTTAATGCTAGTATTTGCGAATAGGCCAATTGCATCCACCCTCCAATAAATAGAAAACATCAAACATTCACACCCCAAAACTCCAACCCCTGTTATAGACTGAGTTCTGTATTATTTGATATAAACTGTGACTCATCTTATTACATCAAAGATGTATCACCGAAATGTGACCCCTAGGATAAAATTCGAGCCTTTCCCCCTATTCTGTTCAAATAGTGTACAGAGATACGTATCAAATTAACACCTTGGTGCCTACGGTTATTTATTATTTATGAGAAAAACACGTGCGAATACTTAAGTAGGAGTTTGTCACATTGTAATTTTTCTTATAATTATATAAGTAGAGGGATACTCACTTATATAATATGTATAAATATTAAAAAATAATATTTATTTTAATAAATTATACAGTAATTTTGTATTTAACTACCGTGAGCTTTATACAATTTTTAAAATTATAGAGAATTTAAATAAAAATCATTTTAAACATTTATTTATTTAATTTAGCGAAAATATAATGGCAAAATAAATTCATTTTTTAAATATATAATAAACATACATATGGTTACATACATACATGGTTTTTCTTTCGCTTACCTCTCCAAAAAAGAGACCAGCTCTTGTGCTTGGAGAGGGAGTTACACTACAATAATTTTATATAATACCTTACATATTCTATTCATTGTCCATTTGTGTGCTTCTGAAGTATTCTGTAATATTGTTTATTGTCCAATTATGTGTTTTTGTATATTATATATCTAGTACCTGTGAAAAGAAAACGTAGATCCCGCGCCGAATAGGATCTACAGAACGAAATTGGGCGCGTCCCGCGGATTGGATTACGACGATTCCGGTCGTAAATCGGAATCGCCGAAGGAGGGGCGGTAAAAGAAGAAAGGAAGGAAATAAGGGACTTGGATTAACGGGAATAAGGATCGATGATGGGAGGAAATGCAGTCGAAGGACCAGTGGATCTCGGGGAATCGGGAATCTGAAGGACTACTCGCCTTACCTCGTATATGACGCCTACGATACTCCCGCAGTCGTAGCCGAGATCACACAAATAGCACGCGGGCGGGCAGATCTCCGCTTCCAAATGAATACGGCGTTATCACTCATTTTATCCGCAGCTCAAACAATAATCACTATGCACAAATCACAGGATCACAATACAGTACTGGTGCACCGGAGTTGAACAAATTCACACCACTAATACAATCGCGATGTCACAACCGAATAAGTGTCGCGTCGCGTTAACGTCTGCTGACATCAAAGACATTATTTACACTAAAAACAAGCAGTAGAGAAAAAGAATGGGTGGGAATTTGAACGTGGAAAGGTGTCAATAATATAGGTCGCGATCGATTCTCAAGAAGCGCCAAAAATGTGTTCTATGAATACGGAACAATCTGACTAAAATTGTTATGCTGATGAAAGATGTGAAATGGCTGTGGTAAAATTTAGTTGATTATTTATTATATTATGATTACAAATCACTCTTGAAGGGTGGATTGCCTGTTTGAAAGAAGAAAGATTAATTGAACATGCTTTACATCTATTTAACGATTCTTAATTATTAAATTTAAAACCAACATTGTTTACATACAAATCGATAATTCCAAATTTTTATCAAACGTATAATTTTTTAATAAATGATTCGTAAATTCTGAAAACTCATGATTATTTAAACATCTTAAACGCTTTTTGACATGTTAAAATATCGACATGTTATTCCAACATAGATATCAGTTCAGTTTTTACAACTTAATTTATAAACACCGGAATGAAACCCGTTAAATATTTATTTAATGCTTTTTTGCAATTGTTTTCAATTTAAATTAACACTTTGGCAAAATTATAATTATCATTTCTGTGTATGAATATATACTCGTACTTAACCTTTCCATAGCCATGAAGTAACACTGGTCTACCGCTCGGTACTTGCCACCAGAGTTGACACCCGCGTCATTAATATTTCACATTAAATACTTAATATTAGAGTAAAAGTATGATGGCAACTATTTTAGAGGAATTATAAATAGTAAAGGCATTTTTTTCTCATTTAAAATGCTTAAAAATTACACATTCTTCAAGGTAACGCAAGTTAACATTATGGCTGCGTACGGGTATTTTTTATTACGGTAAGCTGAGGGTTAACTATAAATTAACGACACATTGTTAAAAATGAGCTAAGCGTTAGTAATTTGCAAAATAATATCTGCCAATATTTTAGTTGTTATGTGAGAGTTTTGCCACTAGACCAAACAAAATTAAACATTTTAAAATATCTTTTAATGCGAACGGATTTATAATTAATTTTTGACAATATTCAGTAGTTTCACTTATGCGTACGCAATCTTTGTATTCAATCCCATATTATATTTTCCCGCATATTTATTATTGTTGAGCTTAAAATCATTCGTGACCCATTCATGGGAGACTTTAATAAAGCAATTATTTTCTAAAGAACGATGCTAATAGCGTGTCAAAAATATTGTGCGTTTACTGCCAATGCGTGTTCCTAACATTAGTTGAGAAACTAATAAGTCGCATGAAAAGAGGTCGCGTTGCTAAGCGGGAGTGCATGAATTAGCAACTCTTTAGTATCTTAAAATTTAATATCTACTACGTGTTCTATATTCCGGAAATGGACCGGTACCTGGCCAGGAGGCCATGCAGGATTAAACCTGTTCGCACACGTTGGTGATTATTTAGTTACTTCTAGACTAAATTCATTTCTTGTTTCCGTTAATCTGAAAGCGTAATTGAGGGCGAAATTTCATTTATCCAGTTTTAAATTCGAGAAATTCTACACGAATTAGATATGCCTTTAAGATGAGGCTAATAGTTAAAGTATCAGATAAATAATTAATGGCGTTATTTGTTACGTAAATTATGTGAGAGAGGAAGGTTTGAATAGAAAGAGATGACAATAAAATTCTTGATTTTCTCGCATTCGATATAAGTGTCAAAAATAACTCGTATCTGAAGTATTTTCTATATTGATATATGGAATGAAATAAAAACGTGTTGTCATTTGAATTAATCCATCGAAAATTAAATAATTTATTATGTTCCTAATTCATATATTTAAATATATTTTGAAATCAGACAAAGTACCTACATATATTTGGATGATCACTAAAATTAATGTTCAAAATTTAAAATTGCTATGACAGCTTCTATTTATTGTTTTATTTAATATTATCGATATAAAACACCACGTTATGGCGGTTATATGGTGGTATAATTGTTTCATAATTACCTACAATTTATGAAACAGACAGCTAGTGTTTGAGATACAATAGTACAGTAACAAATTTGATTTTAAATAGTAGCTGAAGCCTTAAAGCATGTGAGTATATACAATGTATTATTTAAAAACGTATAAAATTGATAATATGTCCTGTAACTGGAAACTCTATTCACTTTAATATTTTGTTAATTTGTCTCAATTGAGATTTGTCTCCATAATCTTGGCTTCAAGATTATAATAAAATATATTTCGTTTGTGCAATAATTTTTCATATTAAGACAATATTGTGGTACGCGAAAAATGTATCCAAAAGTTGCGGTCATTCTTATAATGGTTGTATTTTTTTAATTAATTATGGTAATATTCAGTTTATTAGTTTTAAATTAGTGTAAAAGTCCTATATACGTAATAATTTTAAAAATTGTCAAATTTAATGTAGAACTTCTGATATAAATTAATAATTAAAATCCACATTTTCGTAAAAAACGCGAATATTTGAATTATTGTTTAAAGTCGCGCCTTAATAAATTATAAATAAACATCATGATAACTCTCTATACCTAATAACAATTAAATGAATCAGCTAGCACACCTCGCATACTGCTATTTGGGAAGTTTATTGTGGTTAAACCATACATAACCACACAATCCATAAACAGTATTTTTGTTTAAGACCAATGTCACGTTCGGATACTTACGTCCCCGTATATGCGTCCATCAAGAAAATAAGAGTGAAGAATATCATGCTACTTGTGTGCGCCTACTGTTGACCCATCTGCTAATAAGAAGCCCGCGGTTTGAAATGATATATGGCAAGTCAAGATGGCGACAGCTGTCACTTTATTGGTGGGAACGGATCGAAACAAACACTAAGAGGAGCATGCTGGCCAAAATGCGAGACGAGTCTCATAAGGGCTTGTACAAGATGCTGGACATCCATGGCCCTACTTTGGATAAATTTGGCGCCGGCAATTTCTGGAATGGCGGTGTTCTTTTGTTGTAAAAATTCTGGATTCTAAGTTTGGCGAGCAGATCCTTGCCTGTTCTCGTTAGCTCAGATCCCCTGGGACACTGGTGTGTGCAAGATGTCAAGAAGTAAGAAGAAATAGTGCGTCAAGACAAAGATGAACAAATGAAATGCGGACATGAAAATTATAAAACTATGTATGTCTAGTATCGAGTAGCGTAGTGAGTTGTAAAGATAATTGTAATTTTAGCTTATAATGTGAACAAAAATTGTTGTCATTGTGCAATCACCCTCTTCTGCAGACACAAGTAACTTTCATGTAGCGCCCCATGGACACATAAATATGTAGGTACCGATTGAATCTATAACGGTGGCGTGGAGATCGGGTCCTGGCGTTCTATCCGTGACATGGAAGGATGCCCGGTCAGCCCGAGCTGCACGTGACACCGATTTATTTTTAAACTAAACTGCTTGCTCGCGAATTTTGTCTTTTGTAAAATGATTCTCAGTTCAATATATATAAAGGGTGTCCCAACAAGAGCGAAATTAAAATTTGAAATGAAACACAGTTTTTTTAAGAAAATACTGAAATTTAGATTTAATCCTAAAGTAGACATGTGGGAATTATGTATGGAACAACACATCTGATAAATACCCTCCTCGGCTTTTCTGGCATATTTGCGTTCTTTTGACGAAATTTTCAATCACCTATGGCTTAACTGTGGCTGGATTTCAGTGATACAGCGTTAAACTCCTCTTTCAAAGCTTGGGTGGTCGTGAGCTTATAAACATTTTACTTCAAAAAGTCCCAGAGAAATAAGTCCAAAGGCGTTAAATTGAACGATCTACATATACATTTCTGGTCGCCCAAACGGGAGATTACACGATAACGAACTTTCTTCACTGTGTATGATCTGTAGGCTTGAGTTGTTGAGTCAGTTGGATTTTGATGACTTTAAGACGCAAATTTTTCATAGTGCCTCTTGAAATGTTTAATTCTTAAGTTCGATGCCGAATGGATGTTCCCTGGCTCTCAGCCATATTCTAGCGAACAACCGAAATGTTTTCTGTTAAACGACCTGGATGAACAAGTTTCGATGGTCTGACTTCAGTAATCGACCCAGTCTCTTCATATTTTTCGTATATTCTCTCCACAGTTGATGCACTTGGAATATTTTGATTACCGAAGATTAGACGCAATTTGCGAATCATGGCAGTCACCATTTTTTAAATATTGTTTAACATTAAGAATGGGTTGTTGTATCGAATAACGATTTATTTTTAATAATGGCGGACTGTCTACCATCGAACTGTCATAATGGTTTGAGTGTCAAAGCACAACAGAAAAATTGCGCCAAATTTAAATTTTCCGCTCTTGTTGAGAAACCTTTTATATGTTCATGATAAATAAGTAAAATATTTCTTAATTTGTTCGTTTATATAATATAATGTAAAAATATGTTTGGCTGTGCCCGTTTCACTAGAGAAATTTTGTGTTGAGACGGGCTTAGTTTACAAGCAATTGTACAATTAATTATTATTACAAATAGTAGATAGAATTAACATGTATTACCTTGTATTAACATGTATTACCTTACCATAAGGTGTATGTGAAAAAACAATTTTAAAGTGGACTTTCGAATATATTATTTTAAATAAATTTGTGGCAATAATTATTGAAGGTTTGAATCAATATGTTTTGGTGAGTACACCAATACTAGCTCCACCCATATTACGAATCCATGTTTTCATTTTCAGTTTCATATTATTGGGACATTTCAGCATACTATTAAATAGTTTAGGTCCAAAATATTTGTAGTTCCTTTGGCCATATGTTGTATGTGCTCTTGGGGTTTGTAGGTTATTTGTATTTGTCCGTGTAGAAATTATATTTTGAGTTATTTTAAAATATGTCTGTTTGTGTTTATATATGTACTTAAGAGTAGTAAGTATTAGCATATATATGTCTTATATCAAAGACATCGAATTTATTTAAAATTAAATCTTCAGTGCTCGATGTGATTGGTGTTTTGAGGATAACTTTTAAAATAGTTTTCAAAGCTGCTATTATTGGATTAATTGCAGACATAGTCGCTCCACCCCAAGCAATTATACTATGCTCTGTGATTGATGGACAGATTGCGCAGTACATTAATATTAAATTAATAATAATATTAAATTTATATTGATTTTGACGAATTGTACATGCCTATGACATAAATTAAATTAATAAGACATGGGTAGGTACATATTGTACATACCTTTCTTCTACTAGCAATAAATATAAAGTTTGAAGTATGGAGCTATAAGTGTTTTATGACGGTATCATTTTTACATAAAGACAGTGAAAAGTTTTTATCAAAAATAAAAAGGATGTATTTTGGATGCCGGAGTAGTTGAAGCTTTTACAAACTTTCACAATAAACATTCGGGCCCCGTAGTCTACCCAATATGCAAACGTCATTTCATCTGAGGAAACCATCTTAAAGTTCTGCTCAGGAATAAATGGAGTGTTGTCTGCTACGGACAATAAGAAAAATAACCGGATTTCAGAATGTCTGTCGTTAACTTTTTGCTCGCGTGGAAAAGTGGACTCAGCTGTTTGCGAGCAGAATGAAAAGTAGGTGAATTTTGTTTGTTGTCTTGATAAATAAATATTCTCTTCCATTATTTAAACAAACCAAGATATACTTTCTGCTTCTTACTATGAATGTAAATGCACTTTTATTTTGAAAGAAGTTCTTCATCATCATCTGTCACTTTTTTCTCACAATGATCTATGCTTTAACACTGACAAGTGGATTCTTCATTCTTATCGGTCTTTATCTGCCCTGGTATATCTTACCACTTCAGATATAGCCATTACAACAATTTAAGTATTTATGAAGCGTGAAGGATGTAAATCTTCCACAGTCTCCCACCATAACTACCGTAACTTTTGAGGAAAATCCTTGACAACGGGGCGTGTTACTGTAGCGAAATGTCAACGTTGAAAAACCATCCACAAAAAAATGCAATCTAACCTAGAGGAGGCACTACTTTCAAACATATTGTCTGAACTATGATTTAAAATGTAAGTGAACAAAAGTCAAAAGTACTAGAAACTATCGGTTTATATCTGCTACAATATAGTTGACATATTATAATAATTAATAAAAATAATATTTTTAAATAATACGCCAATGTAAATATTATATGTTTGTATCACATTACTTGCTAAATTGTTAGTTTATAAATTGTAGTGAAAAAATACTTCATATCATTCTTAATACCTTTAATAATAAAAAAAACATTAATTATTAGGAGAACACATTCTTATTGTGAAGTTGTAATTATTCAGAACATAGGTGTGTGATATTTTAAATATGAATATTTATATAAAGTAGATGGCTCTTTCAAATAATGGAACGAATAAATGTATTAATATCAAAAAGGTAACATATAGATTCGAAAATTTGTCGCTAAAAACATCGTCGCTGTAGCATAGTTGAATAATGCACCTTCCCCGGTTTGGAAAAAGATCCTGGTTGCGCAACAACATTTTTTTTCAATAAAATTGATTTTATATGTATATCTTTCTAATTAATATATTAATTAATATATTTAATTCATATTCAGTTTTTTTTTAAAATTTAATTTAATTAAGTAAATTCTCAATTAATTATTTCTTAATACTCTTTTGTTGTGAGAATGTTTGTCATACGTTGAATACCGTACACTTGATTGGACTTTAGAATTATTTGAACACAATCAAGCGGGCACAGGTGCCTTAGACAAATAGTCGTTATACACAAACTAAACATTTGTCCGGCCATGTCTAAACAAACTAAGTTTATGGTGTTGATGATATTGTCCTGGTTGCTTGCTGTATGAGCCCTTATTTAACGCGATCTGTTAGCAAGCCTACTTTGAAAGTTCCATAGTAATTTGCACACCCCAAAACAATGAACTAGGCCATTCTGTGTGCAAATATACCGTCATCTGTTTCGAATGGCAAAATTATATTCAATGGGATTATCTTTATTCAAATAGATATTGTTTGCTTCCATTAGAATCAAATATAGATTTTCCGAGTAAATACAACACAATTAATGAACAGTTTAATCAATACTTCCTTTTTATTATTTGTCACCACACTACATCCAGAAAACTTGAGTTTCGTCTCAATGATAAAATAATATATTATTTTTAATAAATGTGAAGTTAACTTTGTTTTCTTAAAAATCATATTTTTATTTTCATAAATAACATAACGAACACCAGTATTATATGAATTACTAAATACTTTCTGGGATGTTAATAAAAAATTAACTATTTTCTTATAATATTCCTGGTGCAATTATTTTATCATTCACATTGTAATCTATATACAATATATTTAAAAGCGTTAACTTCATAGTTAGACATAATTATTATTTTAAACAAATTGTTAAATTTGTATTGACAACATTGACTACTTGGACGTTGATCGGCTTCGACACCATTGTATAACAAATTCATAAAATAACTACAAAATAAATAAGCTGTCTAACTAATCGGGACATTACTGCATTACTGTAGTCGTAGATGGAGGACGGAAGAAAATAAGTACATCGAAATAAGACAAACAGTCATTTTTTAGATTTAATAGATTATGAATTATTTTTCAAATTAAATTTAGATTTGGTTCACAAAAGTTATAGTCTATACAGCATTTTTGAATGCTCTTTTTGAATTGCATTTTTGAACTGTATTAAACAATATTGTTCTATCTATTATATAACACATATTCATGTATACAAAATGTACATCACACTATATCAATATATTATATTATATAATAATCTCAACAAGATAACCACCCGTACCATATTATAGTAAAATCGATATAATTGGTTTTAAAATTTTATTTTCCTTCTCCAACCCCATCTACAAATGGAAACCACGAAATAAATCGAACTTGAAATATACACTCAATATCCAAGTCCATACCAAAGTATTAGCCACCGAAATATAGTTTATAGCAGCTGTACACATACCTACACCTATAATTTTTATGTATGAAATTAAGCAGAATCAATTAATTCACTTTAAACATTAATCATAATATGTAGTAGCTTGTTGATGTAGTGGGTAAGACGCTGGCCTAGTGATGACATTTGACACCAGCAAGTTAGTCCTATTTTCATAGTACAAGCGTTTAGATTAGTTTGAACAGAGTAAGAATATTGATGTGACATGTATTCCATGTACGTATTTGTTTTAAAAAAAATCTAATATGTTGATCTATAATAATAATAATTTAAATGTTATAAAAATAAGTAAATCTTTTTTAAATCGGTCTACATGCTCAATTTTTGATTGAATCTTAAAAAAAATGATATCATGTAGAAGAATGTCACAAGTCAACGTATTCTTTACTTAAATCAACTCACCGGTATATCAGCGACGTAGCATTACGATTTTTTTAGATACCAAGTAATGTTTAATTTATATTGTTATTTTGTAACATAAAAGTGTTTCTTAACATTTTCAGTACATATGTTAGAAAAAAAATCCATTAATTAATGCGAGATTGTCAAATTATTTAATAAAAGTTATTTGAAATATAAAAATATGACAACTAACATTTGTATTAGTCTAATTTGTTTTCTAAGATTAATCGTATTTGAAACCATACGTCGATCATTTTGCCAGATGACTGGCCAGTTCACCGGACACTACTGGAATGGATTTCGAGTAAGCCGATTTTCCTCAGTCAGCTTTGAGGCTTACTGCCTAGTAACGTGTCCTGACTACTGTCCACGGAATCACATCGGAAACAAATACGTAGGGAAATAAATAAATAAGTTCCTAAAAGAAAGTCACAATTACATTCTAAATTTACTTGCTTTCCAAATCAACACGTTACGTTTGTTTTTATTAACAAATAGAATGCACTGAGGAGAAATTGAATAATTTTTAAATGTTTTATAATATACTTACATTAAATTAAAAAATTGTTTTTTTTTGAAAAAAAAAATACTAATATTCTTTTAGGTATTCTTAACTTACTGTTTTAAAACTACGCCCGTATATCAGCACATTTCAATTTGATAACTTTTATATTATATCTACAATATATATATATATATTTTTGTATACTCTTTTAAAATATTATTATTTTACAGCTGCGATTTGTTATGGTATAAGCGTCCATTGAAATAAAACTGAGGTTAGCTTAGATAATTAAATCATAATTAAAAATCGGATCCTCGATATTTTGATCCATAAACAGGTATGCTGGACCAAAACTGAAACTTGTACATTAATAAAAAATACACAAAATACACATTGAAAGAAAATACCTATAATTATGTATTGAATTAATCAAATATACGAAATTTCATTTTCTTCTATTAGTATTCAAGACTACTGTCTTGCGGATTTGAAATGGAAATTAAATCATTTTGAAATGATGTAATTTCCGATATAATCAAAAATTCATCCAAAAATAATTTTGCAAAAAACATATGAGTAGTCTAGTCTTCATTGTATTTAAAGATTTTCTGTCTGATTTCAAGACATGGAAATTATCATAAGTTTGTCTCTTTTCATACGATATTTTTTTGACTTTTTATTAGTTTTTTTTATCTATTTTAATGTTGTATATAGAAAATATTTTTAGTTTGACATCTACTAACTGTTTTAAATTACATCTTTACTAAAAAAATATTGAATAATAAAATTAAACTCTTTTGAAATTAGCAATATTTTTCGAAACCAGTAGATGTATTTAAACTCAATAAGTGGTTATTAAAACAAATTAACAAATAAAAAATCCATCTATACCAACTACAAAAGAGGAACCACAATTTACAAGATATGTATAAGTTGATTGATTACATCAAGAATATTGAGTATCATATTTTAGTCATTATAAGCTGATAATTTTATTTTTATATTGTAAAGAAATTGATATATCCGAATAAAGAAAAATTGTTGTATATCAGTTTTGTGCTTTATTAAAGTAATTATAACCTTATTATATTATATTATAAGACTAATGGTGGAAATATTGGAAAATAGAAGGCAGTTACTTTTTTAGCTAGATGCTGATTTAATTATTTATCTCCTTTCTAACCACAAGACAAGCGACGCAGAATGTGTAAATACTATTAACACTCGTGTAAATGATTTTTTGTATATTTTATCGGAATTAAAAATATATTTATTGATACACATTAGCGGTAATAAAGCGGATTGAAGCGACGGTAGATTTGCCCGTATACAGTTCTAAGCCCACACTGAACTCATTGCAGCTCGAGAGTGTTGATTGCAGCGATCTCTTTGCATCTTCCTCGTGCTCAAGGGACAGATTAGGAATACTAGGTTTAAATTGTGATAATCGCGCATAGACGATGCGCGTGTATGAGTGCATTAAACGGTGCTAACAACTAAGAAGTTTCATTTAATTATTTTTTGTTTCAATTTATAAAACACTATTTATGTACCATTCTTACGATATATTATATAACAATTGTATATAATTCAACTGGTGTTCGTTTCACAGATCCACTTTGTGATAAAAATGTTATTAAAAGTTCAAAGTACTACAATGTAAGGTATTCTTCGCAACGCATTAGGTAAGCAATTTTAAAGTCCGTTCCGACGTATTCAATTATTTGTTTAATCAGATTACCCCACTAGCATTCGAATTAAGCAATATTGTGCAGCTAAGCTAAAAACGCTCCTCGCTTCGACGTTGACAAATTGAAGCACGACTGTAAAGCACGCTAACGGCGCGTACTGAATTACTAATAACGCCTCCGTTAAATCCAACCAGCAACGTCTACGGTCTACGATTGTGTGTGGTAGTAAAATTAGCTCGCGGGTTGAAGATGTCATTTTGCTACGTAGCGACAGCTTCGAATCTTTAATTTTCTCTTTTTCCAACAACAAATTATTGTTCACAAAAATCAACGAAAACATTTGATTACGGTACTATCGTGCTAAATACTAAAATTACATGCGCAATTCCTATACGAAAGATGTTCTACATGGGTAAAAATAAATCATACCACATATTTATTCTTTCTGAGGTCATTTTATAAAGCTTCATAACCACATATGTGAAATAAAACACTTGATTTTTCATAATTCTCGTTTAATTTACTTGAGACACGTTTCACCTTGTAAGAGCATTATCAATCGAACAATTTAACTCAACAACTTGTATTTATATCTGTAGTGAAAGACAGTTATACAATTTTATATATAAATATACTGTATGTAACAGACCTAGTTCACATTATTTTATGAGTAGATACTTGACTAAATTACAAGTCAAAAGTATTTAAGGAATATTTGCCTACTCTTAACCATGTCCTACGATTATTTAGATTAATTAAAATATTTTATGGATTCTCAGATTATGTATTGAGTACAAAAAATTAAAGTTCATCGAACTTCGAGTGGCAAGACTATTTTTTGTTACATTGTTTAGAGCCTGATCCAAAGATATAGATTTATAATGGATAAATTTTGCAAATAACGTATATATTTCTAAGTACGCAGACATGTTAACATGACTTTGTAAAAATTTCAAAAATTAATATTTTTCGTAACGGAACAGAATTTGCACATATTTCTTAAAAATTTTCGACTCATAATGTAGTCAGGTCCCATAAAATACTATGGACTAAGTTTATTACACCCTGTATATGCATTATTTATGTGTGCACTATATTAAGAATAAATAAATCAAATTCGGCAAAAAGTGACACAAGTACAGATCATCATCATGGAGCTGCCGCCTTGGTCCGGGCCTACTCGAGTAAGTGTTGCCACTTAAGTATGTCCTCTACTATATTTTTCTAATTTGCCATACCGACTGTATGAGCGTCTTAGGTAATGCTATCTAATCACAGCAATAAGGTTTTGCATAAAAACTATCTTCACTGGTCATTCTGCGTCCATTCGTTGAGCGTGACCACCTCAGCCGACTTAACGCTAGGTTCACCAAATTCTGCATCCAATTCGTAGTTTAAAACTCTTATTTAGAAATTGAAGATTTTTACGTGGAAAAAGAATTTTTGAATCGAAGATAAAACTATCTCGGATACTCTGAACTTGGAAACTGAGAAGTTACTTACGCCGAAAGACCCTGAGTCATGCATTTCATGATACAATTTGTTTTCTGCTGTTTTAGTGCTGAGAAACCAAACGTTTCACGTTCAAAGCTTTGCGTGCAACAATTTTATAGTTTATCGTCAATCGGGGATGTCAAACTTCAGAAAGATTGCACTGGTATGGTATACTTTGTAAGCGAGCGAAAAGTTTATCTTAAAGTTTATATATGAATATAACATATATTTTTCTTTACAACTGCCGCCTAATAACAACCATTCCAAATTAAAATATAGAATTTCGACAGTTCTCTACTCACACGCATTTCAAAACTCATCATTAAATGAACACAAATGTGTGGATGAATGAAATGCTGAAATCAAAGCACATAAATCATAATATCCAACTATTAATCTGATCGAAAAAACTCACTTTTGGCGCACAAAAAAACTTTTTCCCGCGTTTTGCCAAGTCCCGTGAATGATTGGACAAGTCCGTACATGTCAAACGCACCTCCTGTCGGCGTGTCATACATATACTTAGTATACTTTACGAGTTATTTGCATAATTAATAATGATCTCTGGTACAATTGATCCACCATATAGACCACATCAAAATTTTACTTTTTACGATAACTTATCTTGCATATATATTTTTAATTATTAAAATATATCATTTCTAGCAATATTTAAATATGTCCAAGAACACACAATTACTAGATTTTCTCCTACAAAGGCACAGTTATTAAACAAATAATATATATCTTATGGAGACGAAGCTTTTTTTTTAAATTATATTTAATGGAAAAGTATGGAAGTATGGATAATTACAGGGCTCACAACCTCACTTTTTCACTGATCACTTTATACAAATATAACGTTCACCATTCTCACTCATTAATCAAACACCTTGAATACCACTACACTATCGCCATCTATGAACTAAATTTGATTAATTAATTTCCCTGATACAGCATATATTTCACAATGAGAATCTAATTATCACTTTTTAAAATTATTTAAAGCAATATTCTTCATCTGTAAAATTATACTAAAATTTACAATTACTACAATTATATACAATTATACTAGAATACGCTTAAAAATAAATATTTTTCAATTTTATATATTTTATTATTTTGATGTTAATTTTTCCTCCTTTCTTAAATCATCTGGCATTTCATTAAAAATCTTCATCGCACTGTACATCACAGACTTCTGAAATTGGAAGCATTAATATGTACGATAAAACAAATACTTTAATCCTTAGAATGAATTATTTGTGCAATAAGATTATAAAAAAACTACAAGGTTGGGTTAGTTTAGGTTAGGTTAGGTATTTTTATTTACTTTTTATATTAATTTTTATCGCCGATTTCTGAGATTTAGCCTTCTTCCCGAATGGCAGTCTCAATCTATCTTTTCTTCTCGTATGATTTTCGTACTCGTGTTGATTTATGTCAATTTTTGTTATAAATATAGAGAGAAAATAGTGTTTTTAAAATTAAAAACAATAACTTCGAAATATATTGTCTTGGTTTTTCAGTATTGTACTGATTCGAGTGTGTCTATTTTTTTTTCAAAATTGTTCTCAAAGTTTTGTTTTGCAGTACTGATAATTGATGATCGTTTTCATTGGTCAAAAACAAAATGCGGCTGCAGTGGTTCATGTGATGAATGATAATCGAGTTACAAACTATTTTACAAGATTCAGTTCTAATAAATCTTATATTCCGGTCCATTGATGTGACTTGTATTCCTTATAATGAACTCTGTTAGTAAAAATTCTTCTAATATCTATGTAGTAACCATTACCTTACTAGAATTTCCGAAGCCGCTTATTTCTGTTATATTCAACATTCCAATTATAAATATGAATTAAATATATTAATTAGAAAGATGTACATATAAAATCAATTTTATCGAAATATATTGTTGTTGCTAAACGGAGAAGGTGCATTATACAACTATGCTACAGCGACAATATTTTTAGCGACAATTTTCGAACCTATATTTTACCTTTTTGATATTAATACATTTATTCGTTCCATTATTTGAAAGAGCCATCTACCTTATTTTTACAGAATCTCAAATACCTTTGAGTATACTGATAGCAGACGCCAGAATTATCAATTCATTTTTATTAAATTTTGGACACATTGATACAACTTTATTATTAGGAGAACACATTCTTATTGTATACATAGGTCTGTGATTGTGTTCTGAATAATTACAACTTCACAATAAGAATGTGTTCTCCTAATTCCAATTATACATTTTGCACACCTCTATATTCCATAATATATGTGAAAGTTATCAAAGTGATATTTTTATATTCTTAACACTATGTTATGCTATGTATTATGTTATGCTATATATTTTGCATAATTTTTTTTATTTTTCAGGGCAATAAATATTTCAATTTTTCTACTAATACCTCTGAGTAACATTCTGAATCCAGGCCCCACTTTCACACATTAATGATAGTGTCAGAACTCCGTAACGTATAGATATTATTACCTCGGATAGAAAATTAATATTAACGATAACTGTGTTCAAAGCATCATTCACTTTAGTCTCTGCGATCGTCCTGCTTTCAGTTTTTTCTCCGTATTCTTTTATTTATGTCCATCTATGTAACTTTACAAAATATTATTTTAAAATTCGCACATTTTGATGATGAAAAAATGCATAAAATATGATTTGATGAACATGCAAAAATTATAGACAAAAACGTACAGAGAGTAATCTACTGACACGAGAGAGATATCTTGTTTAAATATTTATAGCATTCGATCATATTTGTAGCCTCTGCAGTTACCTAGAAACGTCTAAAATTGCTGAATAAGTTCTACAAATACAGCATAAGTCTAAAAATTTTAGTTACGAATAGCAGGTATATCTTAAATTATAATATAAAATAATTTCGTGGTACCATCAAAGATTAGTTTTAAACTCTGAGCGTCCAATAAGACCGATTTGTTTTAGGACAGCAGCAGTAATAACAAATATTTATACTTATTTTAAAAACGTGTGCACCTAATAGTATTTTTTTTAAATATAAAATATATATCGACCCCTCTTACGTAAAGTATCGTAAGTAAAAAGTGACATTTTTAATCATTCTAGTATTTTTCACGTATTTGATATATTTTTAAATGGGTGTAATTTTTTAAATATTATCTTTATTAGTTGGTACCTATCATATATATTTCATGCAAAATACTAGAATGATTAAAGATACCATTTTCTACTTAAGATACGTAGGAGGGGTCGATTATAAACATGTGAAAAAAATTATAATAGTTATTTTCAATTGAAAAACAATTGAGGGGGCGTATACGTATTTGTTTTCCCTAATATAAATAATTTTACCAATAAAATTTTGGTTAAATTTTAATGTATTATATGAGAAATTAGTCTGATTCGGGTCTACATCCATCAATATTGTAACATATTTGCCTTAGCACTGGCAAAACCGTAAATACTGCCATGTTGAACGATAACCCGGCTAGAAGAGCCAAATGTACGATAAACCGGGTCGCTGAAATTAGACTCGAACACGCAAGTGAGGATGGAAAAATAGGTATGTAAGTTGTTGGGATTCAGAAAAGGATGATATTAAACCATAAATAGAAAAATACCAGGCTTCAGCTTAGGGGTAAAGAACGGAGACTCGACCCACCTGCTTTATTGATGCTCGCTACCAGCACTTCCGCAACGCGCTGGAACCACTTTTAACACCGCTTCTTTAATTCTTCTTATGGTTTTACTTGATATTTAACTTTTTTATATGGCACAATTATTACATTTGGACATTGTTACATTTTTTATTATATTCAGTCATTAACTGATATATTATCGTACCTGTACAATATGTATCAATTTGATATGAGACTCGTTATCATATTAAATTCAGAAGGCAGCCAGAGAGAAACTACAGAAGTCATGCACCCACAATTTAAAATATTTCAGTAAATAATAATGAAACTGCTAGTTTACTGTACTACATATTTAATATTTAGTTAATGAATGTTATCAATTAGCCATTTACTTTGTATAAATATGTTTTTAAAAATTTGATATTTACACTGAAATATTTATATTTCTTTTTTTCTTGAACTTATATATTTACTTACCATACTTATGCAATCTAACCTATATTCACCGCACATGTGAAAAGTGTGCTGAAACGTGTATTTACAAACAGAATTTACGTTATAGTAACAGGAAAAGAATAATACGAAACGAATTGAAAACCTTCGATGCGCCATTTTATATGGAATTCAAGTGAAACATGCATCCATATAAATTGATTCATTTCAAATTCAATTTCGTAGGAAATATATTTTCACATACAGTGTACCTACAATTGAAAACAGAGATGTTACACTCTTATCGATAGTTTTTATACTTTTGATAAAACGTGATCATGTTAAATTTATAAACATATTTATAAGAATCACTACATTTTTATCGTTAAAAAATTTGTACTTAGTATACTATGCATTTATTCAATCCATATTACAATATGCAATCATTAGTTGGGGATCAGCTTATTAAAAATCGTACTATATTGATGGAATTAATTTAAATTATTAAATAATTTGGAATCGTTGGAGATAAATAAAGCGTGTAAAACTAAGCAAAATATTATAAACAACCAACTAAATTTAACCACAAGTCCCATTCTAAAATTTTTTCCTCAAAATTATTCTAGAAATTTTGTATCATCGAATACCAATTTATGTTAGGTACTAAATTTATTTTTTAAATAATTATTGTTTTTTAAAAATAGATTTTGTTGAAGAAACAATATAACATACGTTTTTGATTAGTTATTGACATCCTGAAGAAGATAATAATTGTAGAATCGATCAACCGATGCCAGAAGTCTAAACGAGCTTTTGCAGTGGCAGGCCCAAAAGCGTGGAACCCATTGCCCTCCGTCATAAGAAACAGTGCATCAGAGACATTATTTAAGAAGAATCTAAAAACGCACCTTTTCAAAAAGTCATTTCCATAAGTGAAAATAACAATTTTTAATTTTAAAAAACAAGGATTTATTAAATTTATTTATTTTATTTATTGGTAACAAACAGTTTATGTACCCTTGAGGGGAAAGTTTTTACGAAAATGACACTATACAAATTATCCAATATTATTATTATTATTAATAATAAAACGAAGGTAACAATTTAAAATAATGAATTTTAACCACAAAGTTGACTTTGTTAATTTTAAAAAAAGGACAAAAATAAATTTAGAAATAATATAAAATAAACAAATCAATCCAATAATGCTTTACTTTACGTATTTATGATTTATCATTTATGTTGGTAATATTCCAAAAACATTTTCGAATAAATAAGGCAACACGAAAATTACTTAATGTGTTACGAATCGATCTTAAATTACTCAGTAACAATAGTTTATTTCCTATGCCAGTAGAAATGGGAAAATATCCCGCACAAGTGCGAAAATATACACTAGCAGAACTATAACTTGTGAGGGTTATGTGTTTAGTGCTGTGAACAAAACCAAAAAATACTCTGAAAGTGAAGTATTAAAAAAAAATTATTATTAGTTTCAAAAAAATATATTTTTAGCTTTGAAAAATGATTAGTTAATTTTTTTGTGTAAATGATGGATAATTAATTGTGTAAAATGTGTAGTACACCAAAAAGATGCATTACATGTCTCAGATGCATGTACCATACGTTTGTTTGTTAGAATATGTTTGTCTAGTTCGAAAGAATATTTATAAATTCAGTTAAATAAATAAAATTAAAATCTCTCTGGTGGAGAAAAGAATCACGATCTTCCCAATAGTCGAAAAAGCTAACCACTACACTGCTGAGGACTATGCATAAGACGTGAAAAGAGGCTTACAAATATCCCCTTCCCTTACCTTTTCCACTTTATATGTTTTATAAAAACACTTTTGTTTATCAGTTTTTTTAATATGTACTACTTTTAGTTTATTTTAGTGTAAAAATATTTTTGTTTATCAGTTTGTTAAAATGTATTGTTAATTCCGAAGAAACATCACTTGTATTATTTTTATATATCAAGTTTTATTTATATCAGTTATTATAATTGTACTGTTTGTTTCTATCAAAAATAATATTTAAAATATATCTCAAGCTCTTTAGCTTGATATAAAGTAAATAAAGAATATTTTTTTTAAATTTAAATTAATAAAAAATTTAATGGAGTGATTGAATAAATAAAATAAAAATATATCAATAAATTAATCTTTCCAATTTATAATACAAAAAATTATATACTAAAAAATATATTATTTTATATTAAAATTATCTATTATATGCTGACAATTTGACACAATAGTAAATTAAGGATTTATTGGAGATGGCAGAATACTAGCTGATATGTAAGATGTACATTGAACGATACTTAGCGTTACCAATAATTTATTGATTTCTACGTTTTACAAGCGCCAAGAAACAATCCTGATACCTGCAAAGTTAAGAGGACAGTGAACATATTTCACACATATCTTACCTATACTTATATTATTGTATCTGAAAGATTAAATAAAATCTTGATACAATCTTCCAGCATCTAGTTTTTCGTGGACGTCTCCTATTTCTGGTGTCATCAACACATGCGCCATATACCTTTCTTACCATTCTCTCTGCACTCATCCGTTCCATGTGAGCGAAAGACTTTAGTAATCCCTTCTTAATTTTACTCAATATGGTAAGATCAGCTTTATATTCTGTAATTAATTCTTCATTATTTTTCTTTATGATAGAAAATAAATATTAAAGAAAATAATGTGACACTAGGTATTTAAAAATATAACTAAATTTACGCAATTTTTAGAAGTTTTACTGGGGGATCCGCCGCAAAAACATTTTCTATATTTAAAAAAATGTGGCTGAATAATTTTTTTCATTGTGTATAATATAATGTATTTTTAAATATCTTCTGTAGGTTATTTCATAGCCTTTCGTTGAAATTTTCAAAAGCACCTATATGATTTTTATACAAGAATATTCCTTTCTCATATGCTCACAATCTGAATTCGATGTAGATGCAGCCGTTCGAAAATGTTTAATATCACTTTTCTCTCTTCCATTACGTGTATTGTATTCATACATATTATTTTAAATTTCGGATCAACTAAATGTTTTAAATGTACCTGGAATGTTATATTGACATTGAACGAATAAAACTGCTATTTACTTAGATATTTCTAACCTGGATGTCATAAAAATATTGATTTATATATTTCAATATAATACAATTAAATACTAATTTAATGTATTAATTATAAATATATACATATAAAATCAATTTTGTCGAAAAATATTGTTTTTGCGCTACCGGAATACGAACCTGGAACTCTATTTCCAATCCGGGGAAGTACACTACCAATTGTGTTATAACGCCAGTATTTTTCATGAAATTTTCGAACCTATATGTTACACTTTTTCAAATTAATACATCTGTCGTTCCATTATTTGAAAGCCAGTATTTAAAACATCAGAGACCTATGTTTTGAATAATTACAACTTCACAATAAGAATGTGTTCCTTTAATAATACAATTAGTTGAAATGTAAAACATTTTATAGTCTACAAACAAATCACTTTTAAACATCATTCTCATAAATTGATGCTTGGCTATCCATGTTCATGATCAAGTATTCTCCAACTATCCCTGTCTCGAGCCGAATTTCTCCAGTCCAAACCTGTTATATATTTGGTAATCTCATTCTTGCGCAGCCTAGTAGTCATGTTCCGACCGGGATTTTCTTGAAGACCTTTTCATGGAATTAAATATATACTATTTTGTGACTTTAATTGATTTGATTAGCCCACAGACTACCAAATATATAGACTAACAGAAATTCTTTGTTTCAATATTTTCATTTTAGTGTCACTCACGTGTTCACTTTGGTACCACTTACGCAATAAAATAGACCCGCTACTTTTTTTAAATATATGACTACATTGGAACGTATATTTGAACGCTAACGATATAATATGCATTATTGTAAAAAAAACACGTCTTGTTTACACAAAGATTTAGTTTTCGAAGGGTAAATACTTTTACTGTTGCATAAATATGGCATAAAGTATCGGATTTATGTTTCCACAAATCATGTGTGTAGAATGCCCTTCATCCAGCAATGAATGGTTCAAACCTCTCTCCTATATATATACCCTTTATTTCATGTCTATTCATTTACTGGTCTGTGTATGTATGTGAATGAAAACCTACTATGTACATTTTCGAGACAGATAAGAAAAAGTTTAGCCAACGCAAAATATTTTTATTTTATTTCTAGGTATCGTAATTGTTTCATACATCTATAATTGTATTACTACCTATCAATGAATTGTTTGTGTCTTCTAACTGTCTACGTGTATATAAAATTACAAAATTAAATATAATTACCTTTACAAGGGGACTTTTATGCACAGATGCACGCAAAATATTATTAATTTCATAGCCTCTCGCAAGTTCCCTAGTAATCTCGGGCAAAAAAGTCTTCTTCGAATCCGCCTTTAGGGATACCGGGGGCTAGAAGATCACTGGGTAATTTATTTACTATTTCATTATTTTTTAAATGCTAATAAAATATTACGTTTCTTATCGTAGAGCACTATTATCACATACAATTTTCGTAGTAATTTCCAAAATTATTTTCCCAACAATGTTATCGCTTACGTTTTAACAATTACGTAGATATTTTAATTGTGATTATGCACGCGTAAAATTTGACTCCAAAGTGCTATGATTCATTGACAGACAGTAATAACGTAACTAATACATATCGATCATTACTAACAAATCTCTGAGACGAAAGATCCGAGTCCACATCCACTCAGCGTACTTGTGTCATGACTTTTTATAACTGCTACCCATAAAGACGATAAAGTTACATACCTACAAATTTATTTATATAAATATTAAATAATGTCATCTCTAGTTCGTACGCCTTCCTAGTTTTTAATTTAAATACCTTAATAATATAAAAAATTATTATATTAACAGCGGTAGATATATTATGTTAGATGTTAAATTTTGAACCACAACTACTAATAATATTTGAAATATCGTTAAAAAAATAAAACTCAAATAACTCTTTACTATAGTAACATTTCAGTGAATATCTTAAAAATACTTAATGAGAAAAGAAGAATTTATATTTAAAGAGGGAGAAATAAAAAAGGATGGTGCATAATTAATAAGGACTCTTAGTAAGACAAGCGGAGATTCTCCCCTATCCTAAGCGTGAAGTGAAAGGGTCACTCTGACATTTGCCCTGGCACCCCAACATCATTTAAACCACCCTTTCTACAGACTTTAGGGAACACTGAGGTATTTTTATTTCCCTTAGGCTATTTTCAGGAGAAAAAATTTTAGTTGAAAAGTTAATTAATGGTATGTGTGAAAACAAATTTGTTAATATATTTATATAAAAACTCACTTGTCTTTTAAATCGACTTTCATTTTATTTTTAATTTGTCACGTAATTTTCTCAAATATACTATTTAGATCAAGTATTAGTGATTAATATATTATATTATTTAGAATTATAATATTATAAATCGATAGCGCATAAATTAAAATTTATACAAAGTTTAATCACAGTATTTTTTATTAAGAATTTAATTAGCAACACGTATGTAAACAATTTTTTTTACGACTTACACCTCTTTTTAATTTTTAACGTACTAAAATATACCTTTTTTAGATAAGATTAATAAACATTATTATTAGAATTAAAAATAAATTGAACAAAATAAATTTTCCATGAATTTCAAATATATTATATAAATAAATATTGGTTTAAAAACTTTATAGATAATGTACACAAAAATATATGAGAAAATATTTTCAACACTAGGATGTTAATTAAAAAATGTTATTTTCCAAAAAAATAAGTAAATAAACAGAGTAATAGTTTTAAAAAAAGTGTATAATTTCGATAAGGATCACTAATATTAATTTGTTATCTTTTTTAAGAAACTCCTTAAATGAAAAAAAAAAACAAAATTCCTAAGACTGCTAAAAAATTTATTTTTATATGGTTTTATTTAAGAGACCCTCCCCACACTAAGGGTGCCTCGTGCTTCGAGATTAATTTAAGAGAGATTGAAAAGCTGGCTGCAGGGGGAAACGGTATTCCCTATCTTTAATAAAATATATAAGTTCTTATAAAAAGGTCGTTAAATAATTTCACATGCGAAAAGTCTCACATACGAATGAGTCAGAAAAGCGATTCATTTTCATGCGACTCACGTCAAACTCTTCCGTAGGCTTCTAAATGAACCAACGTCGCGAAATCCTCCGAGTGTATTGTCAAGATTATTTGATACATAAATAATGCTCTCGTGAGAATTTTGTTCGTTGACTCTCTCTTATCTGGTTGAAACATATTTTATATAGTGGTTTACAATTTTTTTAAGCTATACAGGTAATGTAATCAATCATATAGGATTTCATTTGAATTTGTATTACATATAAAAATAAAGTAGATTCCTATTTATTTATTATTTATATATGTACATATTTCAATTTTTCACATCTTACATCGTCATATCGTAATTATCATCACCATCGTCAGAAGGTGTGCCTTGATTGCCCCAAGAAAATCCCTCTATGACTTCATCTTACACTTTGTGAAATAATTCATAAGGGTGGGTTACTTACAGGATAAGATTATCTAGCATGTAACTATAAATAAGTAGAGTCCAATCACGACCCTCGTTAATATGTTTATCGCGACATGACAGTTTCTAAGATAGCACTATATATATATGAAAATGAAATGTACACTTAAATTTATCATTATGTCAAAATAATCAGTGATGTTATTATTATGAATCCATGTTAATCTGATACTTTGTCATTTGATTATTGGTAAATCCTGAAGTCCGGAAACTGGATAAAAGTGAAACAATATTTAAGTATGTCCAAGAACACACAATTACTGGATTTTTACCTCCAAGAGTAATGTTATTAAGACAAATTATAGATATCTCATAGAGACGATGCTATTTATATTATATTATATAGGAAGTATGGAATTATGAGCATTGGATTTGATATACATAACCATAGATGGCGTTAGCAAAGTTGTACTTGAAATATTTCTACATGGTAACATATATACAACTTCCAAAAATTTGATATATGTGGAGGTTAATTGTGGATAGAATTGGTGAACATTATTTATTGTAAAGTGATCACTTAAGTCAGCCGAAGACAAATCGTAAGCCTTGTGATGCCCATACTTCCATACTTCCCATATAATATAATATAAAAAGCTTTGTCTCTATGAGATATCTTTAATTTGGATAAGAGTAGCTAAGCATAGGAGTCAAAGCAGTTGTGGAAGAGACCAAATCCTACCCTGGTATGTACCTCTATGAACGAAGAAGAATTGACAAATCACAAAATTTATAGAAAGTTTTGTTAATCAATTAATTATTTTAATTAAAAGATTACACAAAAAACGAACTTAAGAATAATATTAATTATCATTTTGTACTTGTAGCATTTGTCCAATGTGCATCATTTAAATGTTAGATAACTTTAATATTTTAGTAGTACATCAAACTACGGTAGTAATTTACTTAATAATAAGGTAAAACTAATGAAGTATAATACAGCCTGACCCTTCTCATCCTGCTATTCGAATCAGACATCCTTCAAGATGGGCGTAATACTAATGAAGATTGCTCGTCGCAATTTCAAACGTTTCAATCCTGCTTGTAATATGAATATATGAGCGATATTGCCCTCATGCTCAGACATATTGTAATAATATTTTAACAGAATAATCTCTCATCTTCATTAGATAACTCCCAGTTTTATTATTTTCACTAAAACATCTTCATATATTATGATAATATTTATAATGAATTACATACCATAACATTACATAATACAGTGAAATAAGTTGACATTACATTACATTCAGCATATAACTAACAAATTAACAGACGTGAGATTGAGAAAAAAAATCTATTTCAAATCAACTTTTTCATAACAGTGAAATCTTGATCGATCGTTCCTCGAATAATCGTTTTCCCGCATGTGTCGTTCATTTCTTCTAATCCCGAATTACTTTCACACAAAACACGTAAAAATCGTTAAAGAGCACATCCTAACTGATACCGAAAAAAATTTCATTTGCAACACCGAAAAAATACTGTTTACTTACCGCAATAACGTAACAACCAAAACACATGATGAATGATTATACATGATATAAAGTTTAATTAAATTTTGTTTCGTTTTCGTGCAGCTTTCTAACTTTATTTGTATTTAAACACATTCGTTTACATGTGAAATATGTATCTTTTTTAGAATATGATGTATGAAAGTAACTTTTTTCCATATTCCCGCATTCATAGTTTATTTTAGTAGGGACCTACAAAAATGATACATAGGTTTCACTGTATTAGATATATTTTTATTATTATAAAAACCCTTTAAGATGAAGAATATTATCATAAATAGTATTTAATTTATGATAATCTAGTGTATTATATATTTTTAATTTACTATATTATTTTAGTTAATTAAACATACTTTTTTAAAGTATACGTCAATAATTACGGACTTATTTTTAAAAAAAAGTTAATTAATTGAGTACATAAAAAAATTTATCTTGCATAATTTACACATTAGAATTTACGAAGTTCGGCAGTTCATACAATAAAAATAATAATGAACTTTTGAAACAAGGCTTTCAAATTATCTTTGCAATTTCATTTTATTGATATTCATATTCCAGGCATCTTACCCCCTAGTGACTGGAAGAGGAAGCTCGACATTTATCCCACCTACAACAGTAACTGCTTTCACAATAGGGCTTGGTGTCAGGCTGGAGCCAACCCTGGGGAAATCATCACAATTATTTCATGGGGGATGATTCCACCCCTTGATTTAAATTTGTTGCAGAACCGATGATGCTGGGTTGGTTTTTACTTAAATAATAAAATGGCGAGTGTGAACGTGTTGGTGCGTAAAATAAATTATTGTTTCATTAATGACGCTCAAACATGATAAGATTAAATTACTTAAAAAATGTATGGATATATTCGTTTTTTAAAAGATTTAATAAAATGCAATAATGTATCAATTATTTCTTGTTATAATGTCATCCGACAATTTTCTCTAAATACAAGTTCAACCATCGACTCTATTTCGTGTTCACTTTAGTACCATTATAGGGATAATCCTCAGACCAGTAAATTAATAAACATGAAATAAAGTGTACATATAGGAGAGGTTTAGGGGTTTAGAACATTAATTGCGGGACGAGGGGCATTCTACACACATTTATGGAAACATAAATCCGACAGTTTATGACACATGCAACAGTAAAAGTATGTACTCTTCGAAATATAAATCTTTGTGTCAGAGTTAAAATTAAGTTAAGTTAAAAAATCCCAGTCGGAACTTGACTACTAGGCTGCGCAAGAATAAGATTACCAGATATATTACAGGTTTGGACTGGAGAAATTTGGCTCGAGACAGGGATAGTTAGAGAATACTTCATCATGGACATGGATAGCCAAGCATCAATTTATGATGATGATGTTTAAAAATGATTTGTTTGAGAACTACAAAATATTTTACATTTCAACTAATATTGGAAGATAATACATATATTATATATATTTAATGAAAACAATTATTATTATGATGTTGCAATTTTAAAATATCCGTTATCATTACAATATATTCAAGTTTACAAATTTGAGATATATATGCAGTGTTTTATAAAAGATACATCTTAAATGCACAAAAATAATAATTTCAGGTTCATGTCATATTAGTAATAAAAAAAAATAGGTAGATTTTTTTTCTGTACGTCTTTCTAATTGACTTATCTAAATTGTTGTTGAATATAAATAAATATTATTTTTATAAACGTTCAAAAGTTGCCATTTTATGACAACAGAGTCAGCTTGATATAATTCATGTCAACATTCCACTAAAAAAGGCTTCCACAACATCGTCTGGAGGCAGGGGCTGAAGGAATACTAGTAAATAGAAAGCAAATGACGTACAAGAACATATTAATCAAGACAATAAGCCCAGTTGTATGGATGCAAGTTGCAAGGCCTCTCTCACCAGATTATGAACAGAGCATCTGCGCGTCTATTGGAAAATGATTAATGACTATTTAAGTGGGATAACAACCCACGTTCATTTGTAATTCATTACTGTTTTAGTAAAGAAATTTTTAAATGTATGTTTCGTAATATACTCTATATGTACTGTTACGGGTAGTCACAATGGACTGTATGATAGAATGTTAAACTACTCACCAATTAACGCACCGCCTCTCTCTCCACAATGGTTTATATAATCTCTCGATGATGCTGGTAGATGATCACTTTTAAGACACTCGAATTGGAGAACGGTTCCGTCGACAATTTTGGATAGATTTTTCGAGGTAGGTAGGTGAACCAGAGCGTAATCGAAAAGAAATACACATAGTTACATATTTTCAGTCAGGCGATCAACACTGAAGAGCAACGCTAGTTGGCGAGCAAGTAGGTAACTAAGCCCGTGTCTGGAATAGGTTGAATGAAATGAAATTAATTATTATTAAATTATTAATTAAAACCAGTGAAAAGGGTTTTGCAATGCTTGGAATATCTGAAATATAAGATCGAATACCAAACGAACTATAAAGAGCCATCTCCGCCACTCTCATCATTTAAAGACCACACAGCAATGCTGAACATATCCAGCAGGGCGATAATATTGTAACAATAAAAACGAGGCCAGCAGCTCTCAAACGATCTGACTCACGAGCATCACTTTACATATCGTCATATTCTAAGCAACATCTCCAGAAACCACTTCCAATAATAATTCACACACCTAGCAGCAACTTTTTTTTCACTATTATTTTTTACATAGAGATGCACACACGAAACTTTTCAAACTAAGCTATACGCTTATGCTATGAAAATAAGACTAACTTCCTGCCTCCTATAGCACTAAAAATGGCCTTCTGGAACGAGGTTCGAACCCCCAACCACTAGATCACTAGGCGAATATCGTTAGCATTAGACTACAAACATATCAAATACACAGTTAACTTCTACCGTTATAGGTACAAATAACTTCACTAAATTCAGTGCAATCTGTAAGAAGTTTCTGTTTTTGAACCTGCCGCCTATCACATACTCATATCCACCCACATACATCATTTTCCGCGTTACAAACGAACACAAGGATATTTACATGAATATTGGAGCTTCCTCACATAAATCACATCATACATAATTTTCTTCATCCTATAGATCTAAAACCAACACACACCCATACAACCATTCATAACCTCTTATCTAGTAATAGGAACTCGTTAGAGAATTAAAGTTAAAAATAATGAGCTTGATATCTGTGGAATCTGAAAAAATCGATGAATGGTAGGGAAAGAAGATGAAGATGCAACGAGTTGTATAACATTTATCAGAATAACAAACTTTATATTAAACTAGAACAACTTAGATAGGCGGGTCACGTCCAGAAGATGCAAAAAGAATCCTTAATGGAAATCCAGGTAGTAGGAAAGGAGTGGGAAAGCCCCAACTTCACTGAGAGGATGGCGTAAAGAAGGATGCAGTAGAGCTGCTACAGATTTCGTACTGAAAGATAGTCACCAAGAGTCAAAGCATATGGAAGCTTTCAGGAGACAAAGGGTATTGAAGAAAAATAATCAAAGGAAAAGAATATCCTGATGTACAGGCCTTAGATTAGATGAAGACGTGCTGCTCGGTTGGATGATTAGACATGATGATATAGAAAATTAGAGAAGCCTATATCTTGCACAGAGACACACTATTATGATAATGATGCTGATTAATTAACCACAGAAATAGTAAACTACCCATGACCTTCGTCATACGATCATCTTTCTCCCTACTGTATATCTTTTCGGAGAAACTCCCACCATCCCATCTATCAAACCCTTTCACATGTTTATCCTTGGTTTGTACGAAAATTCATTCATGCAATTTTTCCGTTTACTACTTTTAGTCTCTCTGGTATATTTTTCACAAAAAGAAAATTGCAATAGAAAATAATTTTATTGAATATGTTCATTTTAACGAATATTATGAAATAGTAGAGAAAAATAAGTACTTATTCCGAAACCGCCACTGGAAAAAACGGATAAGTAGCTTTCCTGATACATTTAATTTCGTACAATATATTGTCCTGATATTATTTATGAAAGCTGCTCTTTCACTAAATATAGAAAATAATGTGACCATGCGAAGTATAATATCGCAGCAAAACTTTATTTCATAGATCTTGATATGGAAGAATACACTAAATTCCATATTAAATCGGACAGAATAATTTCAAGAATCTTTCTACTCACATTCTGATCAAAAAACCTTCCAATCTAAACATCAGTAAACATTTATAATGAACTATTTTTGATAAATTTCAAACTCCATGTTATAAAATCTTGATTATTGTATTTAACCCTTTAATTAATAATTAGTCATGTTTATGATTTATAAATATTTATTTTATTTATTTATTTACACCCTATCCCGAATCGTTTTGAGAGTTGTTTACTCTTGTTTCGATGCGTCATAATTACGTATTTATTTTATTACATTATAATCATAATACCATCATAGGTTGGCTCTGGTATCATCATCAGGACTCGGTCACAGTCCGGCAGAAATTCACCCTATCCAGATCGCAAGAGGTGTGAGGTAGAGCCAGTAGAATGCTCCGTTAGGACTCTGTAGCCACTGCTCTTCCTGGCATCGCCATCCCAGTAACCCCCAGCAAGAGACCCACATCCTAATAAACACCCGGAAATGTCCGAGATTCCTTTTATTTCTTAATAGGTCATCGTTCCGGGGTATCCGATGACCTATTTTTTTTAATACCGTAATCTTGATCCTACGTGCATCATTAATAATCATGCAGTCCCGGAGGATGTACTCCGGCGTCTGCCTCAACTGAGCATAAACACACCACAGTTCACGGACAAGTCCTAAGTCGAAGAATTTACTCATAAAATGCCCATGACCCAAGATCATCTACATCTCGTAGTGGTCCAGTGCCGGAGGACCACCCCCACTTTTAATTTTCACCTCCACGAAGGGAAGAAAGGTCCACCAGCCCTCAGCAGCCCAGCACCAGCAGCAGCGTCCCACCTTTCTTGCCACTTTCTCAATGTGACTATTCGCAAAAATATAAAAAAATTACATTAAATAATATACTAATATACAAATCCAATCACGGTGAGCCTTGTCTGTGGTGATCAAAAGATTATTCCAATTATTTGGCCACATTATGTGTAAAAGTGATAGCCTAGGAAAGTGACACAGTGATGCATAGTGAAAGTGATAAGTTGCATATGACTGGAGAGGCTCGAGAGTTAGCTTTGGGTATGACCCATAATCCCCAAAAATGTCAGCTTTTACTCAAAATGCGATGCCGGGTGACTAGTAAGAAAAAAATAATTCATGCATTCATTTGTACCATCGGAAATAATATTATTGCAACTTTAATCACGCTACACGATTAATGTATTTTTTAATAATTTATCAAATATTTCACTAATATTAGTGAAATATTTGATAAATATACACTAATATATATATATATTGTTGCTGTAATTACCTTTGATAGCAAATCTTGGGCTTTCTTATTGGTTTGCTCAATATATTCGTTCAACCTATGTAAAAAAGAAGACACAAACATTTGCGAAACTGGGCTGTTAATCGCCGATTCTTCTACCGATGGTCGCTCTCCTTGCAGTCTTGAATCTTCGTAAACTCGGCTGGTCAGCCTCCGAAACTTTAAACAACCGATAACTGGAAAAGTATAATAATACAAAATATTTTATACCACCGCCGTAAAAATATAAGACCGATCCCGAAAACGTCTCTGAACAGAAGCAGTTTAGTTATTGTTTTCCGTTTTAAATTTACATAAATGAAATGCACATATTCAAACTATAATACCAGGCCTATCCATCGAAGTATAAAATGTATAAACATATATATTTTATATTTTTATTTTTTATCTTTGTTTAATTAACCACTAAAATGAGTTTAAATACATCTACCGGTTTCGAAAAATACCATTTTCTTCTTCAGGATGTCATAACTAACTAAAACATACATTGTTTCTTTGACAGAATCTATTTTTAAAAAAAAAAAACTATTTTTAAAAGAAAATTTTTTTATTTTTTTATTTCATTTTAGTGGTTAATTAAACAAAGATAAAAAATAAAAATATGAATCTTAACCACAAAGATAACATTGCTTATTTTAAAAGTATATATATTTTAAACCAAATTCAATTTCTCCATATTTAAATGAGATATCTACTAGTAGTGACGAATTAAACTGTGATTGTGACTGATTGTAACTACGATTGCTAACTGATTATTCATAATTCAGCGAGCAATCACCTATACTAGAAACTAACTAACGATTAAATTTCAGTTACCAATCATTGTTTAAATCACCAACCACATATCACAATCTCAATAAATGTTAAGCTCATCGCTAGATATGTGTATAATAAAAACATTCTGAGCTTTTTTTTCTATTCTGTTATTATCAACAATATTAAACTTATTTATGATTTTATTCAAGATTTTCATTCATAAATTCCGAAGAGACTAAATTTTGAAATATACAATAAATATAACTCTCTTCTCGATATGGATCTAGTAGGATAGGCAGCTTACAATGAAATTATTGGTAAATCCGTCTTCCAGCAATATATAAATCTGGATTCGAGTCTCGATAGTGTCTATATATTTTTGATAGATAGATTTTTTAAATAAAATAATGTTTTAGTTTTAAACCATCCCTATCCTTCTCTCCCACCCCTTACCTGATATTCTGTCCCACTGATATACTGTTGCTCTGTTTTCTTAACATTCTATTTAAATACCTGTACATAGGTTATTTTATATTTAATACAATATTGTCCTGAAGAAGGTTAAGTCCAACTGAAACTAGTTGACTTTAGTACATGTGCATAATAAAGCGGTTTAAAACTAAAAAAAAAAATTATTTTAATATAATGTCAAGTCACAACTTATATGCTTTCTTTCAAAAAAAAGATAGTTTTTTTGTACTTTTCTAATAGATTCATCTAATTTATTTTAATTATCAAATAACTATGTTACAAAATTGCAATATAAATTTGTTTTCAATTAATAAGTTTTTTAAATTGTTTATCGTTCCACACTGTTAGCCACCACTGATTGGCATTAATCGTCACCTTGAAAATTAACATAAATGTCTGACGGTCATGACTCCTTTATTGCATTTTGCGAACTAACACAAACATAACAAAAATAATATCCATCTGCAAACATAATAAATTAAATTGAAGCGAAGTAACGAATTCTTGAACTTCAACTGGCTACGTCAGCGGTTTTTATAGTTATTTTCACTTGAATAATACACAAGTTTCTTAATTGAAAACCGAGAAAAATATAACGCTCAATATCTCTCTATTTTAAATTTATTTTATTAATTAAATTAAGGGGGAGTTTCAATGCTCAAATCTAAAGTCAGAATAATATAAATTTATCAGTATAAATAATAAACAATTAATATTTAAAAATGTCCAGAAATATAATGTGTCGTGTGACGTTATACCTAAGTAAAATCTTTTAAGGCATCTAATGCCTTAACAACATGTTGAAGTCATTAAAACAATTTATCTAAATAATAATGGCAATGCTGTAACAATTAATGGTGATCGCTATCGTCACATGTTGGAAAACTTATTGGTGGCCGAATCGGGTCGATTAGACCTGCAATACATGTGGTCTCAACGGGACCATGCTACCTTATACACGACCCGAGCTACGCTTGAAATTTTTCCCTGCCGCATAATGTCAAAAAGTGGTGATATCGACCTGTCCTCCTCAATCACCTGATTGGACAACTCCCGAATTTTTTTTTGTATGAGTACTAGAAAGGAAAAGTCTACGTCAATAAGCCAACAATAATTCCGATACTACAGGACAATATTATAAATGAAATTGCTAAAATAACACGCGAAGTGTGCGAAAATGTTATAAAAAATATGGTTAAAAGAGCACGAATTTGTGCCGCTGCCAGAGGCGGCCACTTGCACAATGCTATATTTCAAGTATAATTGTAATAAATCAAATAATTTATAAATAAAAACAAAATTTAAAATTTGTATTTTATTTCTTATGTAATATAATATTCACCCAGTATATGGTAAGAAGTATGTAACATTTTTTCTTTACACCTGTTTTGTATACTTTTCTTTAAGCACTTTTGTGTTTTTAATAATTCTGGTGACAGAATAAATTTTGCTGCAGTCTATTCTTGTCACATGTGTTTTTATGATTTTCTCTAAAATTTATGGTAATAGATAAAATTCCGCCATCTTCTTTTACTTCTTTGGCCATATTCAAAAACTGGTTTGACCATCATCGTCTTAGAATGAGTAATATGCTAATACAATACACATATTTGTATTTTCACATCGTACAATGTAATAAATTGTAATTGTTTAATATTTATGACAGATCCACTATGTTTACTGTCCACCCGTTCCCACGTCCGTCTTTTAACGCATACTGTAAAAAACATGAAATAAATTTATTCAACGAAATATAATTTGTATAATATTGTATAAATATATGACCGAATGAATTACTGGACCATAGGCTGAAGGAGAACGTGTTCCAACTCAGACTAACAACGGCTGATTGTCACAACCGGGATAGATGAAGAAGGTGTGTGCTGACCTTAAATAGTTGAGATAAAAGAGAAAAAATATGTTATGTAGATATTAAATATGTATAGGGTAGGAATTTCAGAAGTTTTCGATAAGGGAACAGGAAAGGCAAAGGTGAAATGTTTTTAGGGTTCAGTTTATATGACATTTTTCACGTATTTAATAATTTTAAATTATGCATCAATATTAACACTTTAACTCGCTGAGATATATATTCGTTTCATATTTGGTTTTCTGGTAGGTACTTGGATATTAGAAAAATTATGACTTTGGTACTTCTGTACGGGGGATAATACATATTAGGTTAATGCGTAACAAATATATCACAACATTAATTATATTGTAAATTATATTGTACCATAACCAAAAATAAAAGCAAACTCAAAACATATGTACAATTATCATTTGGGGTAATAGTCACCGTAATCGTGGACTGATCGATGTTGAAGTTCTCAGCCAGTGTCCTGGTGGTGCAACTTTCGTCCTCTTCCATAGCCGCCAGAAGAGCCTGGTTATCAAAATCTGAAGATTATATTATGACAATTGTCTATTAAACGTCAAAATCAAAAAATAAAATGACGCGAAAAAAACGGCGAACACATCAACCTAATAATTAACTTTAAAGATAATGGATTTCCATCGTCATTAATACATACTAAACATGATATTTTATAACAAACTAAGAAAGGAGTAGAATTATACAATCTTATGGCCCGATTTTGGTTTCTTCTCTACGTCTCTTTAACGCACATAATACGTAATAAAAATCTGATTTATACACATTTTTCAATTGCTTTTACACGTTGAAAAAGAGTTCTGTCCGATAAAATCCATGTGGATTATTTAAAAGTTGCCAGTAACAAATTGCTCCTATACAAAATGATGGATTGAATCGTTATACACAGCTGTTCCCGTTTTTTCACCAACTTTTCATCATGCACATATGAGAAAAATTGCCGCTTATATTTGCTCGTTATTTTTTTTCATAAAATCTGATAGCACATGGCGGGCTGTAGAGGAAAAATAATACAAGCGGAATAATTTTAACCCTGCGCCGAAAAGAGAAATATCTTATGAGGATTATCACTCAAATATATTTAATTTGTGCTTTTAGTGGGCAATTTACATTATGTCCTTAGTCATCTTAGTTATCAGGTGAGTTTTAATAGACTATTTATATTTTAAATATTAATTAAATGTATTAATTAGAAAGATATACATATAAAATTAATTTTATCGAAAAATATTGTTGTCAATAATGGAACAGTAGATGTATTATTTGAAAAAGTATTCGAAAATTTGTCATGAATAATAATG
The DNA here is from genome assembly GCA_031772225.1 of Eubasilissa splendida. NCBI lineage: Eukaryota > Metazoa > Arthropoda > Insecta > Trichoptera > Phryganeidae > Eubasilissa > Eubasilissa splendida. The sequence continues at coordinate 17,577,974 of CM062852.1, read as the reverse complement.
TCGCTGTAGCATAGTTGTAAAATGCACCTTTCCCGGTTTGGGAAGAGATCCAGCTTCGAATCCCGGTAGCACAACAATAATATTTTTCGATTAAATTTATTTTATATGTATATCTTTCTAATTAAGACTAATTAGTATTTAAATATCACAAACCTATGTTCTGAATAATTACAATTTTACTATAAGAATGTGTTCTACTAATAATATTTATATTTATTTAGCTTTTCTGACTAGACCGAAGTCTATGCTAAAGAAGGCAGTTTCCTCCGTTATATCTGACAGTGACATCTAAACAATAACAAATTTCAATTCATTTAATATACAAGTTACAAAATTGAATAACCAAAAATATTTAAAATTGTTACCTTTTACTTTCTTTGTCTCTCTAAGTATCAGTGAGTATTAAATAAAAAGACAAAATATATATTTTAAAAAACATTCAGGTTGTATAAATGAAAAAAAATATTCGTGTAGATATGATGTTTTCTAACGGCAAGATTGAGATATCGAAAGGTTGTTCTTATGAAATAAAATTTTAAAAATATGTACACTTATAGTATCAATCTTATAAAATAAAACAATTTACAGGATAATTTTCATTCTATCTATATTTAATTTATTGTCTCAAAAATAATTTTGTACACCAAAAAATATTTTTAAAACAACCTTTTTTACCTCCTATCATATGAGTAGAGAGTGTATTTGCTTAATTATTTGTAATTTTACTCATTATTGAGTAATAATGGAATACATACAATAAGGTCGCGAGTAATTTCCCAATGTCCACATCATTAAATGTGTATTATTGAAATGTTAGAGGTCTGAGAATTAAATTCATTGTATTTTTTGTGTTGAATCAAGATTACAACATAATTACGTAATCGTGGAACTCTTTGAATAACGCTGCGAAGAATTCAGATTTGATGATGTATAAACGAAGATGATGGCATGCTACATACTGTTCGTGCAGACCAGTTACAACATGGAACGGTATTGTGACATGGAAAATGTTGGGTTAGGTTAGGTTAGGTAAAATATATATATATATATATAATAGCCAAATATTGAGGCTATCCTGAATATGAGAAATGTGGAACAGTAACACTAAGATGAGCAGGGTCGTGCAGTGTATACAAGCAAAAAAGCTGTCCATTACTAAACATTCTGGGAAATAATTATAAATTAAATAATTGAATTAACATAAACGAAAACATTATTTTACAATTAGCGCCATCTGTGTGCCAGTAGAGACTTTAATTGCTTATTTCTAAAAACTACCGCAACACTGCTGTACCCATGGCGCTCTTGTGTAATCGCCGCATCGAGCTATTCACATTACTCCATTCTGTCTTTAAGCTAGTGAATTACTCAAGTCATATAATTGGCTATTTACTAAATTGAAAATTCCTTTCGGTTGATCCATTTTGTATGGAGTCGTTACCTATTTTATTTTTAACATAATAACTTTAGAAGGCTTACAACTGCGTGCAAATCATTGAAGTGTCTACTTACTATTTTACTAATTCGCAATGTTTAATATCTTACTGTTTTTAACGTGTTAATTTCATGATTGTTCTTTAAATTTCGTGCATGGATTGATTTTTGATTTGGACAAAACAAAAAGCAATTGGCAGAACTATTTCCTGCGTTACCTTTTAATAAAAATAGTTATTACGCGAAGGATTTTTAAACAATACATTAATAATGTTCAATCATAGAAAGTGTTCATAAAAACGTCCATACACTTTTTATGTGGGTAATAAGGTATTATTTTACAAAACACTATTAATAGTACTCTAAAATTATAAATAAATACATGGTAGGGTTGTATAAACGATGTATTTATTTTGTCTAAAGACGTTGGTTAAACAAAAGTATTATATATACATTATATATAAAATTGTATAATGTTATTGGTAACAACATAACCTAAATCTGTACCTACTGCACGTCACTGAGGATAAGGACCAACTGGGTACCAAATTTTTGCGATAATATGAAGATATGCATCATTATTCAAATATAAGTAAAGAACGGTTTTTGGAAACTCTTCGTGTATGTGTGTTTACTGTTCCACTATGTTTACTGTAAATATCTGTCTTCCTCCACCCCTCCTATTCCTTACAACATAGAGCACGACTTTTCTGTGTGTATTGTCTATGGCCTTTGAACTATCAAAGACAGTGGATGTCCGACTTGTACTTAACACTAACTTGAAGTTTATATAAAGTTACTTGTTGCTAGTGTATTCGATTCCTCGCGTGTGCGTACCAAAACCGCTATTATGGATCAAAATGCAATGAAGTTCAGGAGTTGTAACTACAGGAGAGAAAATCCAGGTAAGTCGTGCTTGCCGATTGGTCCTCAAGTCTTTATTGTGCTGTCCCTATACCAAATTCCTATCACCCTTCCTACATCCCATTTCTCCACCCCTTGAATAAACAGTTATGTTTTACAAAATGCAGGTGTCGGAGGATGCTATTTTGTGTACGTTCCACTTAACTTTTACGAATATTATTGTTAGCGAACAATGTCTACGAACCTAAAAAATATACAGTATTTCGTTTTAATCTTGATATTGGAAAAGGTTATTTAAGCTCTTATTATAAAAGCTAGCTCTTTGTAGATTTTTTCGACTACTGTAACATATATTTATTTTTCCAACGTAAGCTTGCTGTTAAAAAATACTCCTAAATCACGAACAATGTCTATTGGCATTACGTTTATGTTACTTATTCTGTACGTATGTTTTAATTGATGCTTGTAAACGTGATTTGTTGTTATTTTTTATATTAAGTAATACTATTTTATCAGCGCGACATATAGACAATTTGTTTAAAGTATCTTGCAATTTTAAATAGACGGCTTCTCACTCAATTATTGTGTTAAATATTTTGTTTATGTCAATAAAGACGACAAATTATAATAATTATATAAATTGATTGATAATAAATATATATATATATATATATACAATGGTGCCTCGCATTACGAACGCCTCGCATAATGAACGCTGCGCATAAAGAACTTTATGTTCGTCCATTACGCAACTCACACAACGAACCTCGCTTCACATAACGGACTGCATCGTATTTCATCTTACCGCTCAAACGCATCTATGTATCACAAAGTCGGGTCCAGCAACATGATGAAGCTCAAAGGAAAGCTTCATCTGACAACGAGGAGGAGCAATCAAATCACCCAATCTCAACTACTGCCATCAAGGACATCCTGGTCAAATGGGAAGAGGTTCAGGAGTTTATGAACACTCACTATCCAAGCTCAGCTGAGGCCAACAGGATCAACGATCTCTACAATGACTCCCTTGCCCGTTATTTCCGGCAGGTGTTGAAGAAGAGAAAGAAACAGACAACCTTGGAAAGGTTTTTCAAGAAGTCAGCAGCCAAAAAGCAAAGGATGGAACAAGAGGATTTGACCCTGCAAACCTCGGTAGACTCTCCTAAATCTGAGTCTGACTAAAAAATAAAAAACATGAGTATCTTTTTTATGTTACAGTACCATATTTTATGCTACAGAATGAATTAAATATATATATATATATATATATATATATATATTTTATATTAAATATCAAATTTAATGTAAATCTGAAAAAATATAAATTAAAAAAAAAAAATTTTTACACTTTAGTTGAGTACACTTAGAATGTGTGATAAAGCGCAGGGTTCTATTTTCGTGTATGTCCTTAAGCAGAGTCTTTATGAATAATTTCCTGATATGCACCTTGAGATTTTGGAATAGCGGCTCTGATTCATGCTGAAAAGATTTATTGAGAATTATTCTCATTATGGATTTTTTCATTTTAATCAGTAAGTCGAGTATGTATTGTGATAGCGGATCCACCCCAACCCACTATACCATATCATATGATGCTATGACAGAGTGTGAAAGATACATTACTCATTTGTTTCAGCAAGCAGTATATAAGTTTCTTAATGTTACCAGTTAACATTTCAATATGAGCTTCCCATCTAAGTATATCATCAATAGTAACCCCTAGATACCGAATAGTTTTAGCATGTACATATTATGAGCTAATAAAACTTTAAGATTAATATTTTCTAAACTTTTTTTTATGAATACTGTCATTTTTGTTTCCCAAATTTGAACAGCGTCAGCATTGTTTCAGTGACATTTGTACATATCCCGTTTTGATATATATAGTTAGATATGGCGTCTTCCTTGACTACAAAGTAGAGTAAGACCACAAAGCACGAATCCAAAAAGAATTTTTAACGAAAACTTAGATGGTAGGAGAAAGATGGGAAGCCTTTGGATTCACTGGGATGACGGTATAAAGAAAGACGCAGTAGATCTATTACAGATCCGAACTTAAAGATGGTCACGAAGAACCGAATCACGTGGAGGCAAAAAACGCAGGAGGCCAAGGCTCGATATAGGTTCTGGGCTATTGGAGGAGGAGTACATTGGTTCTTTCAAAAACCGTCGTTTCTGTTTTTATTCGGAAAAAGATAAATACAAAAACATAACTTTTAAATATGAATTAAATATATTAATTAGAAAGATATGCATATAAATTAATTTTATCGAAAAATATTGTTGTTACGCCACCGGGATTTGAACCTGGATTTCTTTCCTAACCGGGAAAGGTGCATTATCCAACTATGCTACAGCGACAATATTTTTAGCGACAATTTTCGAACCTATGTGTTATCTCTTTTTCGATAAAATTGATTTTATATGTATATCTTTCTAATTAATATATTTAATTCATATTCAAAATATCACAGACCTATGTTCTGAATAATTACAACTTCACAATAAGAATGTGTTCTCCTAAAAATAATAAAGTTGTATCAATGTGTCCAAAATTTAATAAAAATGAATTGATAATTCTGGCGTCTCCTATCAATTTACTCAAAGGTATTTGAGATTCTGTAAAAATAAAGTAGATGGCTGTCAAATAATGGAACGATTAAATGTATTAATATCAAAGAGGTAACATATAGGTTCGAAATATGTCGCTAAAAATATTGTCGCTGTAGCATAGTTGTATAATGCACCTTCCGCGGTTAGAAAAGAGATCCAGGTTCGAATTTACTGCAATTTAGCCATTTTGTACACATTGCCGATATTGTTCCTACATGCCTCATGTCATCTTTCTTTCTGTTGTTTAAAGACAATTTGTGAAAAATGTACGTAAATATTATATCTACTGATCATTTTTGAACAAAACCGTGTTTTTGTGTCCCACGAATGCATTATTTGGATGCAAACTGTAAGTTCAAAGATTTTTCTGAAGACAGTTAGAATCGGGATGAGTATCGGGAGATATCTAAATCGTTGAAGGAAACACCCTTGAGAACAGGAAAGATGCCTTCTATTACTGGAAAGATATCTTTAGCAAGAAAACGAGGATTTAATGTAAATCGGGAATGCTAGTTGCTTCGAGCCACACAAACTTCGGGGAAATTTGGTCAATTCCAGAATCCTTATTAGTATTAAGTTGTATTATATATATATTTAAAGACTTTACACGAGTATTGTTTGTTTATGTGAGTTTTAAGAAAAATTGAAGCAGGGGGTTGAAGTATATATTGTATTATATAAGTATTAGGAGAACACATAATGTTCTAAATAATTACAACATCACAATAAGAATGTGTTTTCGATGTGAACGATTAAATGTATTAATATTAAAGGGGTAACATGTAGGTTCGAAAATTTGTCGCTCAAAATATTATCGCTGTAGCATAATTGGATAATGCACCTTCCCCGGTTTGGAAAGAGATCCAGGTTCGAATCCCGGTGGCGCAACAACATTTTTCGATACAATTAATTTTATATGTATATCTTTCTAATTAATATATTTAATTCATATTTATTATATAAGTATTTAAAGATATTTAAAGTATTTAAAAAAAAAAAAATTAAAAATAGATTTTTTTTAAATAGATTCTGTCAAAGAAACAATATATGTTTTAGTTAGTTATGACATCCTGAAGAAAAAAATGGTATTTTTCGAAACCGGTAGATGTATTTAAACTCATTTTAGTGGTTAATAAAACAAAGATAATAAATAAAAATATTATATTAGTAATTGGATTACTAATATCCTTTTTTTAAGTCAATCAAAATATTTTCCAAAGAATTTACATTTGCTTATACATACCATTATCGATTTTTCTTTCATGATAATTCATTGCACGTGAAATTGAATTTATTTAGTGTTTATTTTTAATGTTTCCTGCTTTTTTTTTCCAACTTCATTTCATATATATTATATAACCATTTTTATTTTTTTCCAAACAGCATAGATAGCAATCTTACGACAGAAGTTACAAAAGGCGTTCATGTTTTGCTCAATTTGTGTCATTAATTTATTGACATAAGATGAAGTCTGCGGATAAAATACTAAACTAACCTGCGACGTCTGTTGTAAATTGCATTTCGCTACTGAACGGCGTGCTGAGGTTCGCGACATCGCCATCGAGCCGTTCAGCGCTCCAATTCTTTACCACACCTCGTCCGCAAAACAAGTTCACTAGCAGAGTTCTACCTCGTACTTGATTCATATTTAAAGTTGCTTGTAATATCGTTATGTTTACTCAATAAATCTGTGATATAACTGTAAGTACCTACTTATTTTACTCACGCACACCATTGTGATAATCCATTATTCCTGACTGAAAGCCAAGTTGAGTATAAAAATATCTGAACAGTGAAGGTGAACCGTCATTCATTCGTTATTCCTTTTACATTCTTCATTCCTCTATAAATTGCTAAAAGCACATTTCTCGGTATCTTTTTGGACGGGAACTCAGCAGGCAAAATATTTAATAATAGGCATCACATTTATATTACATTGTAAGATCAGTTTTTTTATTTATGCGATTAATTTCTAAATAAGGTCGTTGAGGATCCTGTAGAATACATTCAGTGCTTCGTTTACGTCCTTCTTATTTAAGACAAATTAATAAAAGATATCTGAAATATGAATTAAATATATTAATTAGAAAGGTATACATATAAAATCAATTTTATCGAAAAATATTGTTGCGTCATGCGCCGCCGGAATTCGAACTTGGATCTCTTTCCTAACCGGGGAAGGTGCATTATCCAACTATGCTACAGCGATAATATTTTTAGCGACAATTTTCGAACCTATATGTTACCTTTTTTGATATTAATACATTTAACCTATGATATTAATACATCTAACCTAACCTAACCGGGGAAGGTACATTATCCAACTATGCTACAGCGATAATATTTTTAGCGATAATTTTCGAACCTATATTTTACCTTTTTTGATATTAATACATTTAATCGTTCCATAATTTGAAAGAGCCATCTACCTTATTTTTACAGAATCTCAAATACCTTTGAGTTATCTGATAGCAGACGCCAGAATTATCAATTCATTTTTATTAAAGCCTACTTAGCCTTCAGACGTTTTTCAATGTATATACAGTTTTGTCATTTATTAGTATACATGTACATCAATTAAGGAAAATAATAATATCAGGACTTTAGAGGCCTGACGAGGGCATGCCAAAACGGTAATGTGTGACGGTCCACCCTCTTCTTCAGCGTCGGTCCACCATCTTCTTCAGCGTCGGTCCCTCATTACTAGTGGCGTGCAGTAGGTATCGATTTTGGTTATGTTGTTACAAATTACATTATACAATCACATATAATTTATGTAGGTACTATATGTTATACATTGGATTATGAACTTTTGTTTAGCCAACGGTATTACGCAAAATGAATCTGATGTTCATACGACCCAACCATTTATCTATTTGTAATTTTTGAGTACTATTCATAGTGTTTTAAAAGCTAAAGTTTTAACGTATTATAATATCTTAATATTCATATAAAAATCAATATAAAAAATATATGGACCTTTTTTAGAACACTTTTTATGATTAAACATTATTCTTTTACTGTTTGAAAATCCTTCACGTAATAACTAAAGTAAATTATTATTGTTATTCATTAATAATTGTTAACCATTGTAACTATTGTTAACGTATGAAAAAATTTTGCCGATTGCTTTTTGCTTTTTCCAAATCAAAAACATATCCATCATGCACCTACAACGCAAAGAACGATCATGAAAATAACACATTAATAACAGTAAGACAAAATAAAATTCGCGGATAGGTAAAAGAGAAAGTAGACACTTCAATGATTTGCACGCAGCTGTAAGCCAAACTGAAAACCTTTCAAATGTTATCCTGTTAAAAACAACATAAGTAAAGATTCCGTGCAAAACGTATCAATCGAAAGAAATTCTGTACGTATCCAATTGTACGCCTTGAGTAGAACGATAGTTTAAAAACAGAAGATAGCAATTTTAATAGCTCAAAATGCCGTATAGGACGAAAATAGCGCTACGTCTGCACCGGCAGATAGTCGTGGAAGTTATTAGAACTAATTAATTAAAGATTATATTGGTACATAGATGGCGCTACCGTAATTGTAATAAATTGTCAGTTTATAATGGATTATTTAATTTATATTTGTTTCTCTGAATTTTCAGTGATGCGCAGCTTTTTTGCTAATATGCACTACACGTACTTGATCATTGCTTAGTACCGTGACTCTCCACTAAATCCAATGTTCTACCAGCTATTTCGGTAGAGTATATTGCCAAGGAGATTGAGGCACCAGCAGATATAGACTCCATTATTGGTCACACTATCGTCTGCGCATATGATCTCCAGTTTTCCAAGAACCACGATTCTCTTCTAATTTATCATCATAATGGCAACATGCAATATGAAGTAATGTCGAGGGGTTCGCTAAAGACACGCAGTTGATAATTCTTTTTTTCATCATAGTATTCAATAGTCTGTGATCCATTTATACTTTCATGTGACATAATATTAAGTACATGAGAAATTTATTTTTAGTATGGAACAATGATCAGTTTTTGTTTATGAATTAAAAGGCATTTAGTATTTATTATAAAACTCAATTCATTGTTATTTTAAGAGGTGAAATAAAGGTAATGGGATTATGATAATTAGTTTGAGATATTTTCTTTTCAATAACTTCTTGAAGGCAAGTTGGAAATGAAAAGAAACAAAAGAACGAAGGATTTCAATATCCGGCGTCGGAACTTCAAGCTTTAACAATGTAATGGTTGAAATCATCCTGTCTCTTTGGATTTGTATCTAAAGTGAGAAATTTTCGGTTCTTGTCACGAGAAACAAACTTGTGGCTGACGAGCGAGAATTTTTATAATGAAATTAAATACGTCACTTACAAAGATTTATATCCAAAAATTTTACACAAAATATTTATTGTTCAACAACAAAATAGCGTTGAGTTACCAGTATAATTTTTCAGTGGTGGAGGTAAATAAATTCTAAAGAAAATAACACCAAATAATATTTATAGAAATAAGTTATATCGAAACAAGTGAAATAAATGTGTCTTCTCTTTCTAGTGCTTATCGATCATTAGGGATCATATTGGGCATCATTATTTTATTAGTTATTTTTGATAGTTGGATTATACACTTTGATTCTACAGCCTGGATGCCCTCAGTCATTCGCTACCAATTTTGCCTTGAATGATAACATGTAGGATCTGGCATTTTTCTGCGTGTCCAATGTTTCATTATTGCATCCTTGTGCTTTATCCATTCAACAGACGTTGGCTATCATACTTCTATACTTTTATTCAATGTAATAATATTGAGAACACATACCATCTGATCATTTGCATTCGTAATCTACGGTTAAGATCATGACTGCAGAACATATTTTCCATGCGGATAACGATTGTACGAGCTTGTTTAAGGCGGCATTTGATTACAACAGAAGGATCCCATCTTTCATTTATATTGGATGCATACTTGTATATTATCACGTGCGAAATGAACCGTCTTTAGGTGTGTGCACTATCTTAGTAAATATAAACAAATGGGTTTCGACGTGTGTACACGCATGATGTTCTAGTTAGCCAATCAAACGCCCGCGAAGCGGAGGGCGTCTATGGTTATCACAAGATGGCGATCTGTGACTTTTTCTTGCACAGAAGAACGGCTCAGGTGGTCTGCTGTTTGGCATGTGGGTCATGAAAAGAAAGGAAGCAAAAATAGGAGGACGACCGCTCTCAGGGGCCGAGGGAGTTGTCTGGCATCAAGATAGAGGGATAATTTGATGGTGAATTTTGCCTGACCACCGAGGCAAAACTTTTGTAATACGGCGGGCGATCTTATAATAATAATCGATGACAACTTGGTAAATCGTAAGTATATATGGTATATATGTATATATATATAGTATAGTACTTTTTAATAACTGATAATTTTCTCCCTGTGTTTTGAACATAACATTAAAGTGAGGATGTTATTATTTAAATAATTAATAATGTTATTAATAATTTATTGTGTGCTATAAATTAGATAATAATATAAAATACGACATTTTTGATGAAATAACTTGAATATTTTTTCTATACAGTTTTGTTTATCGATCTTGTCCAGCGATTCGGGGTCTTTTGACGGCTTCCTAGGTAGTAGCAACGTCAGTTCTTAAATATATATATATGTTACAATGAATGTGTATTACCAGTGAAGTTAAATTTTCACTAATATAAATATTATAATAATTAATAAATAAAGGTAAACGGCGGGTCCACCCTCACAGTATAAATATAATTTCACTAACTCAGCCAGTTACAATGTATCAAACAATTGATTTGTATAAATAATAAGATAAAACACTTTGTGTAAACTACTGTTTATTGATAAATCAACATGTTTCGATACATATGCCATCTTCTACAAAACAGTGTATACTAAAATTAAAAATACAAGCATAGATGAAAACAAAACTATAAAAGTATTAGTGATGTGTGACTAAGTAGGTATCTTTATAAAGAATCTTATTATTTTTATAATATGTGACAACAAAGTAATTTTTCTAATATTGAAGAGTTGATTTACAATTTCGCTGCTCAATATAAGTGAAACTATTTGTTCACAAACGGACGATCGTATTTGTGTACCTTATCGGTATTTGTGTCATTGGTGCCACCTGACGTCGAAATATTTTTATCTTAGCTGGTAATATGTCGCCCTATGACACATTATGATTATTGTTGTATATGTTATATTTATATTAGTTTTAGACCTTTCATTTTAAAGCATGTCGGTAAAATTGTATTGTCCATGTGTTGATTCAAAAAAATTAAAATACCATTTTCAGACCGTAAGCACTATTTTAATAACTAAACGATTAAATATTTTTCTCGTATTTTAAGCGTAAACAAAAATATGCAAATTGATGTTTGACAATTGTTTAGAGTTTAGAGCAGCAATATATAGCAAAAATATATTCAAATGTGATTTCACTAAAACTCCAGTAAAAATATACTTTCACTGGGATTACACATTTACTGTAACATATTTAAATAAATAAAAAAACGAATATTTTGATATTCATAGTTAAATGGAATAAATGATTTTTTTTATGTAAGTACATTTTCCCAAATATTACTTACTTTTAAACTAATTCATAATTCATGTTAACTCTATTTAAAAATATTTTTTTATGTATAACATGTTAAATTTGATAATGTATTTTTTTAACAGTAGTAGTAATCGTAGTAGGTATATAATAAATGTTTAAATATGCATATATTTTTTGTATACATGTATATAGGGTTCATTTATGATGGGAATTGTCCTGTGAAGATGGTGGTGGAACTATTGGGTAAAACGATTATGCCAAGATTACATTTGAAGCAGAAGAAAATACTAAGGTTGGCACGTATCTAAGCAGGCGCATCACGATTGATTCGCTCTCATGCTGAGTATGCTTGATACGTTATAAATAATGAAATTTGGATACAACAACAGTTTTCTTATTTTCCGTAATATATTGTTAGAATAATGGGACGTTAACATCATAGCCTGCTCTAATTTACTCCAAGATGACTGCCAAATTCAATATCCTAATTATTTTATTTTACTCGGAAAGTTTTTTATACAGTTTCGAAAAGTTGCTGTCATTTTTCATTAATTGTAAGGCTGATGCTTCAAGCCCGGTTTTATCTAGGTAACTGCAATTTTTTTCTTGTATAAAATAAACTCTCATCAAAGGCTTCTACTTTATTAGTTTATGAATTACCGTTCGACTGTATATTATTAAAACGTAATCATTTTTGCCACGAAGACAGCTTGGTTAAAATGTGAAGCTTGGCTTTTTTAAAATATTTAATAAGGATTAACCGCCAGCTCTGGTTTAGTGCCAATAACGGTATTACCGCAAGACAAGCAAATTAAATGAAGACAGGATTCAACCTCTAAAATCTTAAGAAGGTAAAAGTCTTAAGTGAACACTTTGAAGGAAGAGCACGCACCCTTGTCACTTTTTACGGAGGTTTATTGAAAAACACGGAGCGCTTATGAACAGGGTTGCCAAACAACAACTAAACCAGTGCGACAAATGCGACAAACATTCATTGAAAGTTTATTATTTATTTGTTCCTATAAAGCATATGAAAATTAAAAATAGCTTAAACATACCTTACAATAAAATTAAAAACTTAATCACTCTTCTATAAAAAAATCTTAACGTTGTTAAAATAAAAAAAAATCGGTATTTTTTTTAAACAGTATTCTGGACATATCTGACGTATGTATTGCTTATTTTCGTTCGTACGTTTTAAATCACTAATTATAGGATCCATGATTAAAGTACATATGTAGCGTCTAATTTCAAAACCCCCTAAAATGACTATGTATTTTTGAGTTAAAGATGAAAACGAATATTTAGAAAGCAAATGTACAAAATATTTTTTTTTACATCATAATTATTTAAAGAGACAATTCTGTAATATTTTTTTTTTTTCTATATTTTCTTTTCATTCTGGCGGCCATGCTGGATTTTAGATCGCGTGATCATCAACAAGCTTTGTTATTGACTTATTCCATTTTAGTGGGAATGACAAATTATACTCTGTCTACTTTGGGGTATTTTGGAACAAACCCTGATTTTGAACATGCAATATTAATGAATTTATGTGACTTTTGCATGAAACAATGTCTTCTGCATCTAGCTGGTAAAAATATCTACAAAACTGCATATATAACTCTAATTATCCCAGATCCATTTTAGGGAGTTTTGTAATTAGGCGCTGCATAATTGATAATCGTTTATGCAAAGCAATTCTCAGGTCTTCAGTCGCTGTGTGCCTTAAACACTGTACTATATTACCTTATGTTCGAAATGCAGAGTACAGTGAAACTTCTATATTCGTCATTAATCCGTTCCTGAGGGCCGCACGAATATGGTACCTGATGAATATTGAAACAGTTATTCTCATTAAAAATAACTGATATTTAATTAATAATAAGAAAACACTTTGTTTATATGTTTATTGATATATCAACATGGTTCAAGACCATTAATTATCAATTATTAATTAATAATGAACATGATTAATCAATAATTACTTAGTATTAATATAATACGTATCCATAAAGTAAGTAATTTTGCAGTTAATAAAAAAGTGAAATTTAATCCATTTCCAATCCCCAATATTCGTACTAAAATAAATAAAAAATTTGTCAAAACTTTACCATTATTGTACTGAAAAAACATACATGATGGTAGTAGTGGAATAGAAGCAAAGTTATTTAACTCTAATTCTGATGGTTGTTTTCAAAGATTTAATAAAGAACTTGTCCAATATTACTTGTTTTTGTCTTTTTTAAAACTTACCCGAAGTTGTCAATCACATTATCATGGAATGTATTTATGTTTTGGTTAACTGTAGCAACATTTGTGTGCCACTTTTTGACCATATACTACGTTTTGGCCTAGTTAGACAGCCTTTTCTTAATGTCAGCAATAGGTGTGATGCCTTTACTTAGCTCTTCTTCACCGTATGAAATTTCCTCCATTGTTTCAGTTTCCTGGTGTTGTCTATCCAGTGCCGGGCGGTGGAAATGAAGATATAGATAATATTAACAAATATAGAAACATTTTTTGGTTATCAAAATGTGACGAATATCGAATCAGACGAATATAGGGGCTGAGGAATATAGAGATTTTACTGTACATTACCGGAACACTCTGAAATTTAAGTAGCACTAGTAACAAAAGGGCCAATATAATATACATGTATATGATTGCTAGTAGGCTGAATTCACGTTTTAATTAAATTTTTGAAAAAAAATACACGTTTTTAATTAATCTACATACATAAAAACTCTTGTTCGGTTATTAATAATCTAAAATAAATCTAGAATATTTTTAAAGGAATAATAATAGTACCTAAATAACAATGTATGTAGTGATACTTTTTATATACCATGCTCATTATCAAAAATCAATGGATATTCATATTTCATTATCATAAATTAATCAGCATTCTTACATTCTCAAAATCGTTCGCTACAATAATCGCATCAAACTTAAAATTATCTAAAATAAATTAATCGATTTCGAATTGATAATTCTGATTGTTACCGTGAACATTACATGAATGACTAATTTTTAAAAATTTAAAATACGAAATATTTAAAATAATTTTAAAAAACACAGGAGATTCTGTAATTTTAGTTAATCTTCATTTTTAGTTACATACCGTTGGTAAGAATTCTCAACTCAAGAATTTTCCTTCATTCATCCCTTTTTTGCTCCATTTCTCTCCATTGTAGGATCTCTAAGGCAGATACATTTTTGAGAATATTGTCGCGCCATCTTAGTTTAACATTATACAGTGCCAGAATCCCTACAACTGATTGGCAGTCGTAAAAAGTGAGTGAACGCGAGAGAAACATTGAATGTTCTCGCCCAAACAAAAATGTTTCACACTTCATTCTTATTGCTCAGCTACTACCACTTCGATAATTCACGTAAATTTAATTTATACATTAATATAAATTCTTGTCAAATATTTATATTCCATTATTTAATACTGCATCTTATAAAAGACCAGCCCTATTACAATTTGAGTTATAGGCAATATAGTGGAATGAGATTTTTACTTATAAATCATACTCTGGACAAATCGATATCATTTTTGATACTAGAGACTTCAAACGTAAAATAAAATGTTATATATATCTTTTTTACTCTATTTTGAGTAATTGTACATTTTTTAATTTCATTCTCTAATTTTATACAATATACAGTATATTTTTTTCAATTTTATATAAGACCCTTTTTTATTAATTAATTAAAACTAAATTTAAAAATACTACATTAAATTTATTAAGACAAGTATTAAAATAAAATACAATCCAATATTATTTTATTTTGATGTCAAATATATACGTTTTTGTGTGCAATTATAGTTTTCAACTCCGTATCACATGAATATTACACAAATTAGCGAAAGAAACTTATAAAGCTATGTTATCGTGTCTCATTAAAAAGTTATTGTGTGGTATTGCACGAATTTATTTATGTAACTTTAATAAAAATACTTCAGTTTTCAAAATATCACAGAATTTTAGTTAAAAAAATTGCCTTGGCTTAAGTTATGTGCGTGTTTTAAGGTCGAATCGTTTTTTTTATAATTTATAATTTTACCTCAAAGTTATTATTTCAAGTATCCGAGATCTTGATATTATATTTTTAATAATTTTTCCTATCATTTTTAAGTTAGTTTAATTTTAGTTATGTACTTTATTTAATATTTTTAGATACAAATTTGTCCTTTACAGGTAGACCAAAACCTTTTTTACCGCTTAAAAATTAAATTAAATTATACAAAAAAAAAATTAATCATGATATTCTATGTAGTATAAAAATTATTTTAACTATACATGAAGCTCGCTTTTTTTGAAAGTTAAAATGAGGGTCAATTACACGATCATATGTTTATGTATAGGTAAATGAAATATGTTATGTTAAATATCATGTAAAAAAAATATTTATTAAATTAATTTTTAAATATTTAAGTGACTTTTGATCCAAAATGTATTATTAGAATAGAATTCATGAGGTTTTATTGATAATTGTTCTGAAAATCTAATTTCTATTATTTTTTTTGCTGTGCTAATCTTGTATTATCTTATGTATTATTTTTATTCTTTACGTGCCGACTAATTAGTGGGTTTTAACCGTTAATTAATTTTAATTAATAAATACAACTCTATATCGTTTCGATACCAAAAATTGCAAAAAATCGTTATAAATTTAAAAAAACTAAAACTAAAAATTTATATTTAACATTATTTAGACCATTGTGAATTACTTATACGCCAACCGGTTTCGATACTAACGTGTCTTCTTCAGTACTAGCGTACAACTTAACTATTTCATGTATTAGTATTAAAACCGGTTGACGTATAAATAATTCACAGTGGTCTAAACAAAGTCAAATATAGATACAATTTTTAATTATGTCTAACCACAAAGTTAACGCTACAAACATCAACA
This sequence comes from Eubasilissa splendida, assembly GCA_031772225.1. Classification (NCBI taxonomy): domain Eukaryota; kingdom Metazoa; phylum Arthropoda; class Insecta; order Trichoptera; family Phryganeidae; genus Eubasilissa; species Eubasilissa splendida. Next base: position 17,561,574 of record CM062852.1, on the reverse strand, counting down.
ATAACCTAAAATATATAGTCACATTTTTCATACCCCACTCAAAGCTGTGCTGTTAAATTGCTTATATGGGTTAAACGACCACTCGAATTTTAGAATAGTCAAGGAAATTTGACCACATAGTAAAAACAGGCAATCAAAAATTACTGATTGATGAAACGAACACAGTCGTTGAAGTGAACATTCTGATATATTGTCACATATTTAGTAGGCAGGTTTAACGGATTCAAGATCAGATATATGTAATCTATGACTGAGCTGTTTGATGCGGTTTCCGGACACACAGATATGCTCCGGGATGTTTGTTCAGACCATCACAGTTTGGTTGATATTGGTTTGGTAATGGTAATAAAGACAGTTTAACTTTAAATTATAGATTTCTTTCTTATAACAACTTTTGATAAAAAAACATCGGTCTTCCATATTAAAAAAAAAAAATAACATTCGACAATTTATTGTAGTTTTATTTCCGTAAAATTAATCACCTTAAGGGCGCTTTACTTATAAACTATATAATCATTCAATACTTTTATATTTAAATAGAAATATAGTTAAATACTAATTAAATATATTAATTCAAAAAATATACATATAAAATCAATTTTATTCAAAAATATTATTGTTGTGCTACCGGGATTCGAACCTGGATCTCTTTCTAAACCGGGTAAGGTGCATTATCCAACTATGTGTTAGAATGCGAAATTATCCAAAATAATAGTTTGTTCAAGGATACAAAAACACTTTGTTGAAGTAAGGGACGGAGGGTAATAAAACCAAGTATTGTTAGACTCAGGTGGACTGACACAGCGTGGGTATAGCAATAAGAAGTGCGGCGTATGTGACTAAAGTCACGTAGGCAAACGCACTATAAGGGATGCATCACCTTAGACGGGCCGGTCTGGACAAATTCTCGGCCGGGAAAACTCCCTCCACAAAGACGAGATCTAATTTTCAATTAGAAAATATAATCAATGTCGTCTCTGAAATATCCGGGGAATATGTGATTCCGGGGAAAATTTAAGCTGTGCGCCTCGAGTGTAAGCTTAGACTGTGATGTACTCTACGTTTAATCGTTGATGTGAAAGTATCAAAAAGAGTCCCGCTGGATCTATAAAAAGTTCATCAATATAATTTGGTGTAGCAAGAACAGACTGTCGCTATTGCATAAGAACATAATGTCCAGAGTCCCGGTTTGCCTGGATAATTGGGCATCGTCTTGTCATCAACTACAAGCTTGAACTCCGTCACCTTACGCTGGCACCATAAGGAGCTGACCACACTTCATGTCCAGGATCCAGGACCATCCTAAGAGGTAATCCCTTACGTGAGGGACCTACATAATCTACATCAGACATGCGTCTACATAGACAATTTGGTAGAGAACTTTATGCTGGCATGATGAACACACATATTTAATGTTAATTTCAATATAATTATGTTAGAATAGCCTTATTAATAAGTGTTCCACCAAATTGCTCATTTTCCACTTTTAACACATACAAGTATCATAAAGTATAGATAATAAATTTTCTTATATAAAAATATTCTTTCATTTCATAACCACTTGATTTGACTTGACAATATTTAAAAATAATCAGTTAGGCTAGATGCCTCCCCCTGAACATGAAGCCGAGGCAGAAAGAAGAAATAACCTAACATATGCTACAACGACAGTATTTTTAACGACAAATTTCGAACCTATACGTTACACTTTTTTAAATTAATACATGTATCGTTTCATTATTTGAAAGACATTTACTTTATTTTTACGGAATCTCAAATACCTTTTAGATACCGATAGCAGATGCCAGAATCAATAATTCATTTTTATTAAATTTTGGACACATTGATACAACCTATTACATTTAATTAGTATTTGAAATATCACAGACAAATAATTACAACTTTATAATAAGAATGTATTCTCCTTAATAACAAAAATAGTTATTTGAACTTATAGATATGATTTTTTTAAATGATTTATTTTTAGTTTATTTTTAAATAAAGTCTCTGTTGCACTTTTCCTTATGACGGAGGGAAGAGTTCTACATTTTTGGCCCAGCTATCACAAACTAAACTTAGACTTTTGGGAAAGGCTGATCGGTTCTAGAATCCTCCCTGAGGCTGAAATAGAGGCTGACCTGAGAGCTTTAACGTCTACCATTCAAGTTGTTTGGGATACAGGCTCTTGAAATACATAAACACCATGTATCGCCATGTATAATTCAAATTCAACTTTTTTAGTGAAACGGAGCCAATTTAGTTTACGCAAAAGGCATGTTATATGAGAGAATTTTAAAGACTCGTGCTGCCGCATTTAGAATAGATGGTTGTCAATCCAACTGAAACATTGCTCGCCAGCATAAATGCTATTACAGTAGTCATCGCGTAACACCACAAATGCATTTATGAGTAGGCAAGTTGCCACGGGAAGAAGATGTCTCTAAATATTTTTAATATGTATAAATTTATAAAAGCAGGCACTGACAGTTTTGTTGATTTATGTATTCATGGAAACATCTGAATCAATGTGCACAACAAAAAAAATATCTTCAGATTAAGCTTTCGTAAGCCTTGATTCCTGAATTAAGTATTGCCTTCTAGATGTCGCAGTACATAATAGCTCTGTAATAAGTCATTGTTAAACTTATATATTTATAGTAATTATGTTTTAGATAGCAAAATATACAGTTCTACTCAATTTCCTAAGAATATTCAAAAATGTATCTTAACAAATATTAATGTTATGAATAATATTTAGCGTGGTTACATGTATTATGTATTTTTACTCAATTTTTTGTTATCAATTTTATTTACAAATATTGTTTAACTCTTCATGACTATATTTTGCCTAATCCTTTAAAGTAATTTTTAACGAGAGAACACTTTAACTTAAAAAGTACATTACTTTGGTTTACCTTATGCAATGTGTATGCCTAATAAAGGAATTTTAACATTACTGGCGTATCTTTATATTGTAGTGTATTTTATACTATTAATTTACTGTTGTTTAAAAAATATATAGTAATTAACAGGTAATACAAGTATTTTCAGGTTATTCAAAATTGTAAAAGAAGAAACGAAAATAGACTGAATGCAGTGGAAATGAGATAACTTAGGCATATACATATGTAGCAAATCCATTTATGAAAGAGTAAAGAATGAATTAGAAGAAAATATAAAGCTGATCTTAGTTGACTTGATCTATAGTTCGGTCATATGCAACGGATGAATGAGTGTGACTCTTCATCGCCACTGTCTACTCCAGCGGAGAAATGACGTAAGAGTAAGATAGTTAAAAGGGAAGTATTTTTTTTCAATGTAATGATAATTTTTGAATAACATATAACGTCAATAATTTATATTTGCATTATCACAATATGAACTGAATGAATTAATGAAGATAATATTGGAGAGGTATATATTTTTATTTTATTAAATTCATAGGTAAAAATTCTCAAAATATACTATTATTTGTTCATGTCTTATAAATACATATATTAAAAATAGCAATTTTACATTAAAATTGATAGCATTAGTCCTGCATTAATCGACCGTAGGAATACAAAAGCTTAAGCCTTAATCATAACAATGCCGTATATTCAATATGAAAACGTATACAACATTACAATTTACGATGGCTCGAAAATAACGACAAACTTTACTAATATATTTGAACGTAACATTTGAGAGCTACTAGCCAGTACTTCTGTTGTTGGGGAACCTTTAGTCGGAGCTTTGTGTGGAGCTTTCATAGCGTGCTTTGGCGAACAAATACCTGCACAATACTATAAGCTTACATACCGACAAGTTTCAATTTTGCTGCTACCTAGTGTCTTGATCGCGCTAGTCAATATTCCAGAACTTGTACTACTCGTGCAAATATTTCACACGAAGAAACCTTATTCCAATTTAATTTTTTTTTTTAAATAATAGAGATGTGTAATTGAAATATGTGTCACATCAATATTCTTACTATTTTCAAACTAAGCTAAATGCTTACATGATGTCCCGGAACGAAGCTCAAACCCCAAATCATTGACTAGATTCTTAGGCGTGTATCGTTATCACTAGACCACAAACACGTCAATACAATAAAATAAATTACGTATTAATAATCATAGATTGTCCATCATATATTTTAATCGGCATTCTATAGATCTTAGGCATATCACCAGAGAAGTTCCTGTTGCATTTTTCACTAGGTCGGTCCAGCGACTGGGGAATCTTTTCCTTCCTCTTCATCCTTTAACGTGACCTATCGCAACACGCTCTTTCGAACTATTTTCCCTTCTCGCAAGGTGCCCAAAATATAAAAGGATTCGTCTCAGGCATATGGTCTAGAAAAAACTTACAGATACCAATTTTGAAAACTGACTAAAGGAATCCAAAAAGCTGAAATAAGATTCCTCTAAAAACTAAGGAGTCACACTTAGGAACCGAGAGAGGAACAACAATATCCACAAGACTTTCTAAATGTATTTCCTCATGTTACAGTAAAAAAATCTAGTTGGAACACGTATAAAAAATACAAATTAAATTAATCAACTAGAAAAATATACAAAAAATATATATTTATCAAAAAAATATTTTGTTTCTACCGAGATTCGAACCGGGAGCTCTTCTTATTCGGGGAAGTGCAATTTCACAACAACAATGTGTTCTTAAAAAATAACAAGATTAAATATTGTAAGATGCGGTCCAGCCACCAAGGGAGACTGGACGTTCTACACGGGCTAGTCAAGCGAGAACAAGAGATTATGTGGGTTCGCTACAAGAATCAGATAACCTACTCACCCCGTACGCCATCTGATGATCAACATAGGAAGAATGTGTGTTCGTATATGTAGTGCATGTGTCGGTATGAAGTGAAGGTTATTCTAGAATAAAAGTCCATAGATTTTAACAACAAAAATATAATATGCATTTTACAGGAATCTTATAATAAAAAAACATTCTAGCAATTACACCTCCTTGCTTACAAATAATAAACTATAACTAAAATTTTAACCCCTATCTTTCCTAATATTTTTTTACGGTACTACGTCGTGTGTATGAATCAATGAAACATTGCCACTTATCTTGTACTTATGTCACGGCGCTCCATGCAACGACCGTGATAATGAGCGGGATCCGAGATAAAAACTCAGTATCCCTCACCGGTTCATTCCTGTTTGAACAAACTTCCCACATATAGTGTAGAAATCTCAACCCAAAATATCCATCCGAGTAGTCAGCAATTGATCAACTAGGCCTGGCGGCACCCAGTAACTTTTCCAGATATTCAATATGACAACATCTAATGCAATAGCACCCCGCAGGCGTTCCCCCATCTCCCAGGATCCGATAATCACCAATATGGCCTGTCTGACTCTCGAGGGTACGGAGTTGATTATTCTGGGACGGCCTCGTACAATTTCGCAGGGACTCCGACCGCTCGACCGAGCGGCTGGCACGATGGCCAACTCGCTCTCTCGGCGGCCGGTGGGTATCTTGTGAGCGCGTTCCGTTGCCGTTCCAACAAACCGACAGCTCCCTCCTCCAGTCGCCGCATTCGACATAAACTAAATCACTAGATTTGGTGATACCAGAAGAATTCATTTCAGTATGATAATTTTTTTTTTTTTGTAAATTCAAATTTTAAGAATTGCTTGACGAAATTTGTTACGTCACAATATGTTATAATATAATATTAACGGAAGAAAGGCGATCAGTTAGATGCTCCCAGAACACCTGGAAGAGGCAATTGGCACAACTGTAGGAGAATAAACTACACACTGAGAGACACAGACTAGACAAACGAAGCTACCGTTTGCCAGCAAAATGAGCCAAATTACATAATAAGGGATAACAAAAATAAGAATTAATACATATATTTTTAAATTTATTATAGATTCTTTTTATGAACCACCAGTCTCAATTTTGGCCAATCATCATAAACACATCTTGCTCTCCCTTTACCACAACAATAGTTGCACCCTTTCACCAACTTTTTATTTTTAATTTATCTTCTTCATCTAAACATACTTATGTTCCTAAATATTTAAGTGAATTTTCATAAATAATATCACATGTTAAATATTTATTATGTTAGTTATATTGAGTCTATACTGTCAAAATCCTTTAATAAAATAAAAATATTAATAGGCGGTATACACATCATAAAGTAAACTCATTCCTGACACAATTAGTAATTGTCAAACTAATTGATTACCATTTTAATATATCGCGTCGTCTCTATAACCATATTCCCCATAGCCAAAATCCCGATAGTCGAATTTTCTCGCCAAAATACAAATTTTCGATATCCTCGGAAGCCGCTCATTTTACCAGGATCCCAACACCCAAAGTCTCAAAGGTAAATAAGTCAATTTGATTGGTAAACTTCCATTATACGAGAATGTTTATGTACAAACACTTCAAATTATTAAGTAATTATTGTAAAATATTTCAGACTAGGTTTGGGTTATAATATATTATGTATAATATGTTCACTGCATATTATACATAATTATGAATATTTATATAATAGACTGTGATTGATTATTTAGATAATTGATGTGCTTGCGGTTAATGTGGTAAAGACACTATTCTAGTAATCCAATGATCGGGGGTTCAAGCCTCATTCCAGGAGACCAAGAAGTTAGTCCTTAGTTAATTCGTGTACTCATTTGTATTTAAAAAATAATTTTAAAGATTCTGCCGATCCGTTAGAACTCGACGTTGGTTGATATTCAGGTTTAATTGTATATTATTTAAAACAGTAAGTAAAATGGTGTGAGGGGCTTAATTACTCATTTACTTCTAGATCATAGAGTGCAACTGAACTGGAACTGATGCCATTAAATATAATATATGTTTATATTATTGGGATTGAAAAACTAACCACTAAGAAGAGGGGGCGTTCTTATGTTTTACGCAAAGTTCTAAAGAGAAATTATGCAAAATTTGGAATGGGTGGCATTCAAAGAATTCATTTATATCGATTTTTCTATCAAAAGTTTTCTGCTGATTAATATATACTGAATTTAGTAACTTAAATGCTTTTTTGTTTAAGGTTTTTGTATTATTACAGAAGATGCTCGTAGGTGGTCTGCATACCATAGATTTTAAAAACTACTTACAGATTATAAATACCCCGTGTCTTCATGTTTAGTGTGTATACTTAAATTGGGAATCCTAAATTTGAAGAATTTTATTTAATATTCATTATTACATACTTTCAGTACTTATCTATATACCTTGCAGTCCATAAATAAGACGAAAAATATTTATGCATTATAACAAAAATTTGAATTATAAATCATAAATATCTCTATTTAATTTGGAATTTATGAACCGCAAAAATATGTTAGTATACGTCATAAAACTAAATTTAAGCGATTTTTTAATAAACTAAGTATTATTTTTTTATTTATTAGTACATACATATATTTTTTAACTGAGGCTTTTCGTCAATTCTAAAGAATCTTAACGGAAATATATTGGTTAAAGTTACAGTCAGTTAATTAAAGAGTAGAAATTATTGTTACTTGGATATTTTTGAATAAATAAACGAATTTTTAAGAACTAAATGAGAAAAGGTTTCAAATTTTTAACTTAATTTAACATATATCTACTAAGGGTAAATACTTTCATTTAAGAAGATAATTAAAAATATATAAACATAGATACATATTAAAGAAGAAAGTTAATTTTATAATTCGACAAATACGCGGTGAATATTGTTCCAGGCCGATGTTCTTTTTTAATAATTATAAAATGTAATAGATTTTTCTCAGTTTATTATAATTATGTACTAAGTATGACAACGGCTCAGTGGCTGCCTCTGGTAACAGCACAAATGCGTGCCATTTTAACCTATTTTTCATAACATTCTCGCACACTTCGCTTGTTATTTCAGCAATTTCATTTCGAATATTGTCCTGTAGCATCAGAATTATTATTTACTTATTAACATAGACCTTTTATTTCAAATACTTCCCCAAAAAGTATTAGGGCACCGTCAAATCAGGTGGTTGAGGATACCATAATTATATATTAATTTTTAAATATTAATTAGAAAGATATACAAATAAAATCAACTTTATCGAAAAATATTGTAGTCGCGCCACCGGGATTCGAACCTGGATCTCTTTCCAAACCGGGGAAGGTGCATTATCCAACTATGCTACAGCGACAATATTTTTAGTGACAAATTTTCAAACCTATATGTCACCTTTTTGGTATTATTACATTTAATCGTTCCATTATAATTCATTCAACTATGCTAAAAACAGCTCAATATTCATTTCCTAAATATTTAATTTTCACTCCATCGTACATAGATTTTCCAATATTTTGCGAATATATATATATATATATTAAATATTTTTTTATTTTAATTCAGAAAAAAATACACATTATACCACTTTTGTGTTCATTGAATTCATTTATTAAGAGCTTCACTCGGAAATAGCTCAGAAATATTTTGAGTGATCGATTATTAATCTATTACGAGCAAAATATTTCAAGTATTCAGATATTTGATACCTGGGTTGACACCACTCTTCAGAACCCTTATTTTAGGAAGTATTAAAAAAGGTCCTTTCCTAGGCTCAAACTTTCCGCGTTATTCCGGTGAAACGACACCTTGTATCGAGAGAAAATAACACATGTCCTCCTTTTACGGACATCGAAAATTATATTCCAGGCAAAGGAAAAATAAATTAAGATACTATAGTCAGCTTTAGAATATCATATGTGGGTTAACAGTGAGATACTACTAAAGGAAATTCCTGTTATCAAAATACTCAAACAATATCATTTATGGTGATTTTATCATTATTTGAAGTTTCTGATTTTATCATTATTAAATTATACGACGGCGAAAAGTTTCATGATTTAATAAAATTCCAAATTTGACAAAATATGGAAAGTCTGCGATATTTCTAAAACAACGAAGAGCTTGTATAGTCTCTAGTGCATTATATGTTTTTATATAGTATGAAATCATGGACCCTGATGGTAAGGGAGAGAATACGGATTGATGTCTTTGAGATGTGGTGCTGGAGACACGTGCTGCACATACCATAGACGGCAAGACGCCCAAATGTCTCTTCTCAACTATTTGCCTGAGACGAATTCTTCAATTTTTTGACCACCTTGCAATAAGGGAAGATAGCTAAGACGAAGAGGAAGATGAAAATCTCCCACTCGCTGATCTTATCTGAAGATGGCGGCACTTCATGGAGATCGCGATCCTAAATCATGAGGGACCGACATGGATGGATGAAAGCCTCTGAAGAATAATTTTATATTATAATAAAAATAGTGGAAATATTTTAAATTCTGTTTTTAATAATTAATTAATTGGCATGAAAAGTTATCTTTTGTCTATATGCATTTATAGCCGTAACATTCTATACATACAATTATATTTTTAAATAATATTGTTACTATACCTATGTTCCGGTATGAAATTAATCTATTTTATTTTCGCCCAAAATCCGATGGCTAAATAATGCAAAAACCTATCTGCAAGTTTACTGAAGAGAGAAAAACTTTTTTTACAAGAATAAAGATAAATTTTTAGCTAACTATAAGTAATAAACAAACAAATTTTAACAGATATATTACATAAAGGGTATTTTTTCTATTAAATAGACTAAAAATTTGAACACGAAGTCGCGTGTCGATGTTTTAATTTTTGATCTACGAATTCAAGACATGTTTTAGATTATTTAACTACCTATACTTCTTCGGAAAGTATTTATTTGGAATACAAATTATAATGTATATCTTTATTATTAATACATTTTAATTTATATTAAAAATATCACAGACCTATGTTCAGAAAAATTGCAACTTCACAATAAGAATGTGTTCTCCTTAAAAATATTTATTTGTATTATGGATATAACTGTATATTCTGATTAAATCTGCATACGTAACTCTAAAATGCACTTTTTGTAGATAGATTTTTGCGTTGTTTGAATCGAATTGTTCTACAACAATTGTTCCCACACAATAAATTGTTCACCCACAATTGTTCCCGATCACAATTCTTCACGGCCATAATCCGGACCCCTCAGTGCATCCGACTGGAAAAATTTTTCGCCGAATTTATTTAAAAAAAAATGTTTTTGTTCATTACGTTATTTTTACTTTTTTGACTGTTATGATTTATAACAAATTGTTTTACGCTTGTCCAAAGCTGTTTCGTATACATTCATACTTTTTCTTTTTACAATGGTAATTGGAATCTAAACATAATATTTCTACTTAATATGTTTCTGGAAATATGGAAATAATATGTTTCATTAAAATCACTTAGACATATTACATAGAAATAATAAATCTAAATTTGAAAAAAATATTTGCTAAATATCATCAATTATAAAACGACTTGAGTATACTACTTAGTAAATAATAAATATTGGAAAATTCTATACATTGATTAATTCTCTGTACTTTATTGTAGTATTTATTTTTATAAGTATTTAAGTCAAAATATTGACAATCATTTAGTTTGGCAACCAAATTTTTTATTTAATTTGCTTCCTCGATTAGTTATATACATGGTCCAAAATTAAACATAAATATGTATGTATTTCATAGAATCATGCAAACATATAAATTCCAGAATAGCAAAAATAACTGTCCTTTTCTACAAATTACCATTAGTGTTGAAATTGAATGGTTACTTAGAATAATTTAAAGTGTATGTAAATCCTCAGAATTCCAATGAATAATGTTGTCCTTTTTCATTTCATGTAAATAAATTGTATATCCGTCCCCCATTTTAGTCATAAATACAAATTGTTGAGTAAAAATTTTTAGATTGATAATGCCCTTGCAAGGCGAAACGCGTCTCAACTAAGTTAAACGAATAGAATTAAAAAGTGTTTTATTGTAATATATCATGATGTAGCGACTGTATGACGCGCGCATGTTGGCAAGAAGACAGCATGAAAGGGATAAAAGAGCGTCACGCTCAGATGTGACTCGCTCTCTCTCTCTCCGGAATCGTAGATTAGAAAACATCTCTTATATATATATATATATTTTTATTTTTTTTAATAGAGATGCGTACACTGAATATGTGTTACATCAATATTATTACTATTTTCAAACTAAACATAATGCTTGTGCTATGAAAATAGGACTAATTGCTGGAGTCCTAAGGCGAAGACAACCGACCACTAGATCATTAGGCCAGCGTCTTGACTACTACATCCACCAGCTACTCATTAATACCTGTGTGATCTGTAATAAACTGTTTTGTTATACATCGAGTTCTTGAATGTCTGAATTCCCGCAAACAAGAAGATGTCATTGTTTGCAGCCGTATAATCGAGTTAAGGATATAACATTTATTTTCACATATGTGATTATGGAATTCTACAAACTTACCTCGGAAACGGTAAATATCTCTAAATATATACTTTTTGTTTTATTAAAAAATGACATTCATTTCCGATACACCATACTTAATTGAGCATATTTATGTATCGATTTTTTTTAATATCTTGTACTGATTGGTTCTTCTTTTTTAATGACTTTTTAAGTGGGAAATCGTTCACATGTTCCAAAACTATTATATCGCGACAAGCCAGCACTATTATTATTGGAATGTATCGAGGGAAATAGGTAGGAAGCAGAATTTAGGGCCATCAATTCAGTAACGAGATAGATATCTTCGGCCGGGGGCAAATTATTGTTTCCAACGCCAGGCCTTTGTTGTGATTGGTCAAGCCGAAGCTGTGGCTTGCTGGTTCGTTACCGTCATGAAACAATTTTCCCATTGGTCAAACACAGCCGGTGCGGGGTGGCGCGACGGAGGCCGAACGACCCAACTGTCCCAATTTTGATCCATTTACAAGACTGTCTAACGGAACCGTAACAGTTATCGAGAAATATAAATCGTACTGTTATGTATTGACTATTATTTTTAATTCATTTCCATAATTGTACGGTATTAGGAATTATGAAAACGGAAAAGCTGAGAAAGATATCGAAAGGAGGGTGACCGTAGGAAACAAAGTGAACGGCGCTTTGAATGAAATTATAGCTAATGGGAATTTTTCAACCAAAGAAAAACTAGTGGTACATAATGGAGTCCTGGTACCGACACTGATGTATGGAAGTGAGGCCTGGAGCTGATAGAACAGGAACTAAATTAGACCGAATGCAAAGGAAATGAGATCACTTAGGCATATGTATGGCAGATCCATTTATGATAAATATATAAATAAATAAGTAAGTAAAAATAAAAAAGGATCACTAAAGTGGGTCGGTCATATGGAACGGATGAATGAGGAGGGAATGGTAAGGAAGATATATAACGCAAGTGTTGATAGCACCAGAAGTAGAGAACGTCCGCAGAAGACTTACCAGATACTGGATGATGGTCCTGTTAGAGGCCTCATGTGGATGAAGCGAGAACTATGTATCAAGACAAAATAGTGTGGCGCTCTATCCTCTCTACCTACCCCCTCGGGAGAATGGCGTGATGGTAAGTTAGTTAGTTAGAAATTACTTAACTGAGTGCCATTTTTACATGTAATGCTTCAAAAATGTAATAAATTGTATTGTAATGTAATGTAATTTAATTATTGTGATAACGTGCTTGTTGTTACGATACTCGCCTAACAATCCAGTGGTTATTTTCATAGCACAAGCGTTAAGCTTAGTTTGATTATAGTAATAATATTGATGTGACATGTATTCCGTGTACACTTCTGATCCATGATTAAAATTAAAAAAATAATTGTTGTAAATATTATTCTGTACTACTTAAAGTAACCAGATTTTTTTGAAAATAAAATTCGGGTTGGCGCGTTACTGTAGCGCATCTACAATGTTTCTAAAGTGAAAAAAAAAACATTTAAGTATCATCGTCTATAAACATTACTCTTAGTAAAATTCTAGAAATTATCCCAAAATATATGTTTTTTAGATTAAATTAAATACAATCACTTTGTATGAAACCACGTAATTTATTATACGTTAACAGATTTCGCTTATCTCAAACTAATCATAAATATAAAAAAAGTAAAAAAGTGCACTTATATACATATGAAGAAGGAGATAGAATATAAAGTTATATGCGAAAGAGAGAGACAAAATACATATACAGATATACGGAACATTAAGGGAAGATAAAATACAGTGTTGATGGATATTAATTGATTTTAAAGGAAACTTACCGAATATGGGGCCAATAGATAAATTTATTTGATTATTAAAAATTGACGTACCATTATTTACTAACTTTTTTATTTCGAGGACTTCTAAATTGTCTAACTGGAAGCCAAACCAGTTTTTATGGAGTGCTATTATTAAAAAAATTGTCTTTTTCAATAATGTGGTTGGAAAGTTCTGAGAAACCATTACATTTTAAACATTTAAGATGTTATTTATATTAAATATTGACATTACGAGGAGTTTTTTCTGTATAGAATGAGGGACAGTTATTACAAGTTAATTTATATGGACCCGAGTGACTTAATTTGTTATCTTAATCTTTTGAGTTTATTAAAAAATTTCCTAAATTGTTGTTTGTGTGGAATGCTGGCCTGACATTAAAAGGAAGATTATTCACGCAATGGGAAGCAAAATTATTAATACATAAGACTCTACACCATTGGTTTCATACAAAGTAATTGTATTTTATGTAATCTAATATGTCAAATCACAAAGGGACTACATTCAACGAAAGTATATTTTTATCGACGAACTATAATAAAGAAGAAAAATAACAATCTATGTTATTTTTATAAATTTTTCAACATATTTTTAAACTATAGAATTTATTGGAATCAGAGTGAAACTACAAAAACGATTTAAAAATAATTTTAGGTCAGGAAAACTTTTAGTCAACATAAAGATACTACCTTAGCAGTAAAGTATACTTTTTTCTGTCCACAAGGTTCCATTATAAATCATATTACATATAATTTGTAAATCTTTACGTACTTTTTTTTTCATAATTTACATCACTTAATTTTGCAGTGACAGCGCCTTGGTCCGTCTTGTCTTTTTTCTGATTTTTTAATGTAAAAATATTCGTGGCGGGACCAACAAAAATTTTCTAACTGACCTACAACACATACTATGTGAAACGGAAATGCTAACATTACTACCAACTAGTAGTTATGTGATCTTAAACTAACTTATTAAACGTTATGGTTCTTAAATTTAAAAAAAGTCGGAAATTTTGGTTTTTTCGTTACGTATCAAATAATAATAATATTTTAATATAAATTATTTACAACTTTGTTTTTACCACTTTATGAATACATACATATAATTTGTTTCGTAAAATACCATTTCCTTCATCAGGATGTCAATTTAGCATCCATTTAGTTTATTTGACGTCCTGATGAAGGAGTTGGTATTTTCCGAAACCAGTTGGTGTATTGAATTTAACTCACAAAGTGGTTAAAACACAAAGTTTTAAGTATTTTTTATATTAAAATGAATGAAAAGCATAATCTCTAATTTCCAACAAATATTAAAAATAATAATATCATTAGTAAAGTGGGAAAATCTAGAGCGATCTTCATTAAAAGCGCTATTTGTAGTCACGGCCTTGATCTGGTACTTCGAATGAGATTGCTACGGAGTATACTGTAATATTAGACTCTTGCTGAAGCAGTGTTAAAGATGTTTGAATCGTGCAATATGTGGGTCTACAGATGCCTACTAAAAATATTATGTTAAGGAGAACACATTCTTATTGTGAAGTTGTAATTATTCAGAACAGACGATCTGTGATATTTTGAATACTAATTTAATGAATTAATTATAAATATATACATATAAAATCAATTTTATCGAACAACATTGTTTTTGCGCTACCGGGATTTGAACCTGGATCTCTATTTCCAATCCGGAAAATTACACTACCAATTGTGTTAAAATATTTTATCAATTATAATTTTTATTTTATTAATTATTTATTTTTCGATAAAATTGATTTTATATGTATATATTTATAATTAATACATTAAATTAGTATTTAAAATATCACAGACATATGTTCTGAATAATTACAACTTCACAATATGAATGTGTTCTTCTTAGTAATATAAGTTGTATTAATGTGTACAAAAATGTAATAAAAATTAATTGATAATTCTGGCGTCTGCAGTCGGTTTACTCAAAGGTATTTGAGATTCCGTAAAAATAATGTTGATGGCTTTCAAATAATGGAACGACAGATGTATTAATTTGAAAAAGTGTAACATATAGGTTCGATATAACACAATTCGTAGTGTACTTCCCCGGATTGGAAATAGAGATCCAGGTTTGAATACCGGAAGCGCAAAAACAATATTTTTCGATAAAATTGATTTTATGTATTTAAAAATATTATGGATTTATGAACAAAGACAATGAAATCACTCGCACCGCACGAAAACTTACGTACGTACTTTGGTTATGTAATGAGACACCCAGAGATTTTTGAGATACAGCACCTTGTCATCTTTATCTTCCTCTCCATTATTTAACATACCCCACCACAGCTCGCTTCTCCAAGTCATCAACTCTTCACGCAAAATGTCCATAAATTTTGAAAAATCATAATTTCACAAATCGTATTTTTCTTCTCGTGCCCTATCCGTTCAACGGCTATTAACAATCATCACTTTTTTCACTGTAGCCTAAAAAACTCTACAGTAGACAAAATGATTGCCTTGAGTTTTTCAGTCATGAAGTTTTCCTTCTTTAAGGGCTCCGACTTCCAGCAACCTTTCCCTGCATTATGAGGTGCAAGACCTCATACTTTTCTGGGTGTCTTTAAATATGATTATATTATTATACATTATGTTAAGAATAATTAATACAATATGTTATTAAGGAGAACAAATTCTTATTGTGAAGTTGTAATTATTCAAAACATAAGTCTGTGATATTTTTAGGAATACAAATTAAATGTATTAATTAGAATGATATCCATATAAAATTTCATATTTTATATTTATTTTTATTTTTAATTTTGATTATGAAAAAACATGCTGACACTATATCATTTTTTTCTTTGTGAATTATTCTGATAAAATTTTCTATTTTTTTACAAATTATGCTAATGCCTGAATAGATCGTGTATAATAATAATAATAAAATCAATTTTATCGAAAAATTGATTTTATATGTATATCTTTATAATTAATACATTTAATTTGTATTTAAAAAAAATACAATATGTATTAAAGATACCGGATCATGATAGTATCTTAATAAGTATGATATATAAATCAAATCATTTTTGTTTTTAATGGATGCAAACCCGTAATAAATGTAATACCTATCAATATTCTTACTACCTTAAGCTAATACTACTTTATAACGCTGGCGGGCTGAAAAATAGGACTAACGTATTTCTCTCTCAAAATAGATTCGACTTTCTGGTCTCAAGCTAACATTTTACCCGTAAACTAGATATATAGGTATCTACGTGTATTTTTATAAAAATTTTCTTCATCACTATTTAAAATAACAACTCTGCTAGTGGTGTCTGGTATCTGAACATAGCTCAAAAATAAATTTTATGATCACATGGAAAACATTATTATCATACATTCAATTAGTTAAAATTTTCATTTGCGATATGAGCATTAACTGCGCCATAACCATTGTTATTATGGTTTTAGAAGACAATTGTTCCAACCTGTTGGTTTTAAACTGGTAGTCAAATGGTTTTGGTTGCATCTGCATTATATGATTTCATTTTAATTACGTTTTATGATTTCTGCCAACCCTTACATATAAAGAGTGTAAATTAGTTACTTTTTTACGATACCACGGATGGTCTATTAACAAGTAAAAACCTTAATGGTAATTTGTTATATAAATCACGTTATATTACTTCAATTTAAAAACCTATTTGTCTTTTAAGTAAAGGTTTCCACATATGTTTTTATTAAATGAGATAGGTGTCGTTCTGACTTGTCTTATGTCTAGTAGTTCGAAATATATGTTTATTACAGTTAGTAATTCTTTAATAAGTCTATTCATTTTGTTATAAATGTTTTTCAGATATTGTCAATGTGTTGCACGAGTATACTCTTCTGCTTCAAGTGAAACATTTTATTTCACTAGATAAGTTTATAACGTTTTTTTTTTCAAATGTAAGATTTATTTGAAAAAAATAAATTTCAATACCCGATTATGTAAGGTAATGTTCTGCATCTTTTAGGACAAAGAAGACAATACTTTCTACTGTGAATTATTTCCAAGAAATATAACCATTACTTCTGAGGTTCCAACATCTTCGTCGCATTGTGGCCGCATTTCAAAATTAACGACCGAAAAAACAACATCAATTGATTTTTCAGTATGATAATGCCCGTCCACATACTGCTAATTCTGCTTTTATTTATCTCCCTATTCTTCCAATTTTGCTCCATCATATTTTAATATGTTTCGCTCTCTATCCAATAATCTCCGATAAATCTCGTTAATAATGACGGTGTTCTTTAAAATTATCTTGGCGACTTCTTCCAGACTATCGAATTTTTTCAGGCATGAAATCTAAAAACAACCAAAACATTGAGAGTCAATCTTAAATAATTCAAAAGAATCGATTAGTTTTCGTATAATATTTTGTGTATTTAAAAAATTATAATAAAAACTCTACAAACTTAAGGATTTAATCCGATATATTTACATTTTTCTTCTTCTTTTTTTATATTTTATTTAAAATTTACAATTTTCAAATTTTGATAAACTATCCACATTAGGTAAGTACGACTAAAATATTTATTAGCAACAATTTATTTAATACTTAACACTTATTAATTATTCAATTAAGTTTAGATAATTTATGTTCAGTAGGTTAAGTTTCGACAGAATAATGTTTGTTTCGTGATTGTCAATAAAGCGATTAGGTAAGGCTCTTAGCTTTGGCGCCCTAGCCCTTGACATTATAAACAGTTAAACCAATCCGCCATCCATGAAATGGGCGCACCAACAAATTGGCTATCACGATGTTGACGACATGTCCATATTTAAGAACGATATTTAAGAATAATTAATTGAATACGTCACCCGTTTAACGATGAACGGTACATTTTGATGATTTTACAAGAACTGTTTATTTAATCTAAGGATAGAAAAAAAAAATATTCGATGTGTGTTATTAATAGATTATAAATGATTATAACATATTTTTTATTTTTATCAAATTTTAATCTAAGATGAAAATAAGAGGGTTGAGGCGAAACTTTTTTTGAGTAGAACAATGCTGTATGGCATGTGCTTGACAGCGTTGTTTAATAAGGTGAAAATAAAAACAGATTATATTCTATGATAGTTGTGTTTATTTTAAAAGAAAAAGGAATACTGGTAATAAAACAAAAAATGTAAGAACAATATAATAATTACTATCTAAATGATGTTCGTCAGAGTTCAATGAATAAAATGTGTTGTATTGGAGTCTTTTTTGTAGCAATGGCTATGTCTCTCTTCCATATATATGGTTGACCAGTATCTTTTATCATTTATCATTTGATATCTCCAGTTTGACATTTTAGTTTATTTAATCTCCAAACATCACTTGGTGAGAAAACTACATCTGAGTGTTTTATAGCGTTATTCTACCACAGGGTATATTTCAACATGCTGTAACTCCGTCAAGTAGTAGAATTATGAACTACTGACTATATCAAAATGTGCGTAATTTGGCGTACAACAATGTTGCATACTCAACTCCACACGGCCCAAAACGGGCTGTACATCGTTGTTCAAGTGACATCATGATAACTAGATCATTTTAACTAAAACCTCCTAAACTTTATCCCTCAAGAACCTACATAAGAACCTAAGTCATGTATACAGAACGTTTGGGTTTAACTTTTATTATATACTTGGCTTTAAATTTTATAAACATAGATTAGATATCGATTTATATGAATTTAAGTTATCCGAATAGCTTTGATATAGTATATTATATATTAAATTTTATTACAATTAAATCGTCAAATACGTGCTTAATATTTAATATTATATATATCTAAGATGCACATAAAAGTAACAGTTATAGTAATATAGTAACTACCTACAGTCAATTCGGTGTAACTACAAAAATGAATAAATCGTTTACATGGTATGAGGATAACAAATATATTTTTATAAATATTAATTCGTACAAAGATTTCATGCATAGTGTATGAATTTGTAAACTTGTTTATCAACCGATTCCGATGACCTCCTGATAGGATCAAGGTACAATCTTCTTTTGGTTTATCAAGCGTCAAACGATTCCGTCTAATAAGTCATATATACAATCATGTTTAAGCCATACAAACTATCCTAATATAGTCAATCTAGTTTTAGTCATCTACCATCTCAGTTGGTGTTACTTATTTTGCTAATGTTACTTTGTGAAAGTCAAAGTTATTGAAAAAAATATAAAATTATCCTATTACCGCCATACTGCTGTCTTTACAATAAATTGTTTAACTTATTTACCTGTATTTAATTCATAAATAAAAATAATTCTTATGACTGTGTTTCAGTTCCCAAACAGGTATTTATATTATTTTGGAGTTAAACCGAACTGGCTTCAAGCAGTTATCATAAAACCTTCGTATGTAAGAATATTTTATAGACATATAACAATTTTATTACAATCGTAAGCATTCAGGGGTTTTGATTAATTTCAAATGGCTTACATTAAATACGATAAAGTAGCGGCGGAGGCAAGGATATATGCTAATTGATATTAATATGTTAGGTTATACATAACAAATTATTTATGTTTATGTGTCATCTTGCGACTGAGGGTTCCCATATCAGAAATCATACCTATCAGTTGAATCAATAGCATTATCACAATTAGCTACACAATCTCTGGTGGATCCTAACCATCTCAAGAGTTTTTGTGAGAACTGTCACTTTTGTATATGTGTGTATGTGTGTTTTAGATGGTGGTCTCTTTCCCATCGTTCCTTTGTAATAGTAGTAATCAATATCTGAGTTATATAATTGTACATTCTGTAATAAGTTGTTGTAATAAGCTATAAGTGTTACACATATCTATTGAGTTTCACTTACAAGGACTCAACCAAGAAATTTGAGAGTACATAGAGAGGACAGAACACTAAAGAGAATCGGATAGTATTTTCAAAAGCAACACACAGACGCAGTCAAATTGGAAAGTCACCACAGTTTACCTCGTTTGATTTCTGTAACGTGCCGTTTCTCTTCAATTTTACATTGTAATAAATAAATATATCATATATATGTGTGTACAATGTAATATGTAGTTAGGCAGTGAATAAGTGAAATAAACAGTGAATAGCTAGAATTGTGTATAAACGTATTATTTCTATGAATGTTAATATTTAAAAGATAACATGTAACATGTACACGAAGAACACAATTTGCATAAAATTTAAATACGAGAAAAACAATCACAGAAAAGTTATAAAACAAATTTCGTGTATGTTATTGTTATTGAAATTAATATTTTCGCGGATTCTTAGAAAATCACTTTAACCAGCACGCCATCGTTTTGAAAATATTATCTTATAATCTTATCTTTTAAGATAAATATCATAAAGCCGTGACAGACAATATAATGCATGTATGACAAATTTTTAATACCTTGGATCAAGTGTCATCTTATCGTAATCTTAAATAACATTGAGATTTAATATTATGTCTAGATCACATATTTTTCTGATAATAAAAAATAGCTTCGTCTCTATGAGATATCTATTATTTGTCTAATAACAGCGCTTTTGTTGGTGAAAATCCAATAATTGTGTATTCTTGGACATATTCAAATCAAACTATCTTATATTATTTAAGTAACTGTCGTGTCTCTGGTGCCTTCTTCTCTTTTCGATAGTAAACATTCTTTCCTACTACATAAACTAATTCACAACAAATAAATTCAGCACATTTGTCAGAAAGGTATATGCAAAGTACGTATTCAATACAGATTATACACCGAAATACGCGCCTGCTGCACAGATACTCTTATTTTTCACTGATATATCCAAAGATGAATGTAGTTATATGTTTCACTTTCAAATTGATACATCGTGTATCCTAGTGGCAACAAAATATTCATTAGATAAGTTGATTTTATTTGTATATCTTTCTAATTGATGCATTTAATTTTTATTAAAAATATCAGTATTAAATGTATTCATTAATTGTATTAATTTATTAATTAATTCTAACGTCTCCTATCGGGTTTTACTTAAAACTATTTGAAATTCTTCATATATATTATATGTTTTATATGAATTAAAAAAATGAAAAAACAGATGTATCAATTTGAAAGAGAAACATATAGTTTTGAAAATTTGTCGATAATTGATGTAATGGTCAATGAACTTCTCCATATAGAAAGGGTTTCTGGTTCGTATCCCGGTGGTAAACAATTTTTTTTTCGATGAATGTAGTTATTTAAAAATGTTGTCAATATATACTACAGACAATTTTTTATAAGAAATACAGTATTAATTTGGAACAACATATATAGGTTCCTACATGTTTTAAATAACATATGCGCGTTAATTTAAATAATAATAATTACACATTTATAATGAAGCTGGCAGAAGAGAAAAGAAATTAGACTGAATGCAGTGGAAATGAGATCGCTTAGGCGTATGTGTGGCAGATGATACAGTAAAGAATGAAAAAATAATGAAAGAATGTAAAACTGATCTTAGTATAGTGAGTAATATTAAAAAAGGATCACTAAGGTGGTTTGGTCATATGGAACGGATGAATGAGGAGAGAATGGTAAGGAAGATATATGACGCAAGTGTTGATGGCACCAGAAATATAGGACGTCCGCGGAAGACTTGGTACGACCAGCTAAATCAGATACTAGAGGTGATCCTGTTAGAAGTCTCAATAATCGGTGATCTTGTATGAGAAGATGTATGAATGTGGATGAGGCGAGAACTGTTTGTCAGGACAGAATAATGTGGCGCTCTATTCTTTCTGCCTACCCCCGTAGGAAACAGAATGATGGTAAGTTAGTTATAATGAATAGAATGTTTGGCGTCTTCGTCAAATCGGTTTTATGTTTTAAAATTACAAAGTTAACGAGCTCTATGATAAGTTTTGTCAGTTATTCTAATGAGCCAGGCATATGACTAGGATGGAGGAGTCTTGTACGCACATGTACTTGTACTGACATTCTGTAAGCCAAAAGAGAGATGGACAGATAGAGCGATGATCGGTAAACCGCGACTACGTTGGCTGGATGGGATTTGGAAGGAACGTAGATATTCTAGTGGTCGATAATTGGCAAGACAAGGCACAAAACAGACAGAAATATAGAGATCTTCTTGGGTAACCGAGGCTCACTTCGGTATTTAATGCCTTGATGGATAAATAAATGTTACAATTTTAATATCTGGACTCAACTGAAATATTACTTTGCATGATTTCGATCTGATATTTTAATGTATATTTAAAAAAATCTTATGCTTTGTATAGTGCCTACGGAGGCAAGTCGAAAATTATCTTTATTTATATACACAAACTTTACGGAATCCAAGCTCTTCGTGTATTATTTGATGGGCAGAACCATGACTGATGTTCAAAGAAGACGCTACCTCACCGATGGTAACTCGCCTATTCGCTAGAACCATCTTTCAAGTTCGCTGAACCTTATCGTCCATGGTGGAGGTTAACAGGCATCCTACTCACGCTCCGTTCATCACACTCGTCCGGCCACTTTTACATGATAAAACACTATCCCCGTATGTAATAAAAATCTACGATGAATTTCAACCCCTTTCACACCTTCCGACCAAATATATCGGATCACTGCTCGTTGGTCCTCCTCGGTGCAAACTGCTAGCGGAGCAGACATCTTTACACAGCTGGAAGGAAAATAATGCCATCGGGATCAAATATTTCACACGGGACCACAGTTGTACCAACTCTAAGCGTGCATGCGCAGAAGGCAGTATGACAACCTTGGAGGTGTGTTATGGCGAAATTGTAGATATTTTTTGACTCTCCCTCGTATTATCTAACATGTCATGATTTTTATTGTACCAATTATCTAACAGATTAAGTATATCTATACCAAATTTAATATAGAGTAAAAATTTGTGAATATATTAATGTTTTGTATTGCATTATATAAATAATAGATACACGTGTATCGTATAGAATGACAATCTATCTGAAATTGTCGGACACATCTTGGAATACATTTAATATTAGATTATTCGAGTTCTGAACCAAATTCTGATGATTTGTAACAAGCATCCCTTAACTAGTAATAGTACGTACCAACTCTATCAAATAATAGTTTGCTCAGTCCATAACACAATGAAAGTTTGTAATTTTCCGGAGCAACGGAGCATGAATCTCAAACAAAAGTTTTCGTTTCTGTAATGGAATTCAACTAACAAAGTATTGAACTCGGATGCTCACAAAGTATGGAACTCCGGAAATGGAATGTAAAAGAAATAAGAAACTTTCAATATTAACAAAAATGTTAATAACATATTTTTAATAATTAATTTAAATTATTAAGCTAACTAATGAATCAAAAAAATAATTATATACTTCAATATGTTTTTCACGTTTTTGATATGTAATATGAAGTAGACACAAATGGAACGAAATCTTATTATGGATGTGACATCACAACCACGCACCAATCGCGCTACATACTACACACTGCACCAATGACACTGATCGCGCGTTCATACAACGGAGTGACTGGAAATGTAACGGCCAAACGTTTCATGACCAATTACTTTGCTGTTTATGAACTGATTTAGACATAATAAATTGCTCATTGATTTATTTAGCAGTTACTTCGTGATATATATATATATATATATTTTAAATATGTAATTTTCATTTTCAAGACTAGTTTTGGGAACAGCAATCCGTTCCATCTGCAGGTGTAAATTGAACTAAAATTAAATACAGTTGGCTATTAGGGGGTGAATCACGTAAGAGTGGGAATGAATTTACTTTTTCTAGGAAACATTGATAATAGCGGTGAAGAATTTTATAATGTGTTTCATTAATGTTTTCTCCGAATTCTCATTTTTCTGGATTTCTATAATTTCATGATTATTCATTATTATTCCTTATATATGGTACCGAGTGGAGTAATTTTAGATCATGGCTGTCGAAAGAATGGTTTGTTGGTAAAATTATTATTTTTCAGAAAGCGTCGATGTTTATTAATTCGCGTATTTAAATTTCTCCGGGTTAGGCCAATGTATTTTTTGTTACAATCTCCACGAGTTATTTGATATATCCATCATACTTTTTTATAAAATACCTATTTTTGTTTAAGAATTTAGAAGAACTTTTCCAATGTTAGTGTAAAATGCAGGTCTAATGTAGGTAGGGAAACAATGTGTAATTTTATTAGAAATCGGACCCGTGTATAGGTGTTAATGTTATGGCCCTAGTATAAATATGTTTCCATAAATATATTATTAATTTTAGATTTTAGTATTGTATCTATAAACGTGCAATTATAACCGCTATCCATAGCAATTATTTTATTGTTTTAATTTAGTTATCATAATCAATTGTGGTATAAGCTAGTGATGCAACTCAAAAAATTGTGTGCGTGTAGTACAAAGTGAAAATAAAAAATATTTTATAAAATTATAATACTTTGCAATCAATTCATCTGATTAAATAAAAAATAAAAAGTCAATACTAAAAGATCACAAATAAAACAAATTCGTAAAACGCTAGTTTTCATTATTTATCCTTTAATGGCCGATAACGAATCAAAGATGCAGTCTTAATTTATTAACAATAAACACAGCCCCTCAACCATCAACCTATATAATGCCAAGTTCACCACCAGGTGCTCTTTCCCTCTCTCATATTCATAGACTAACTTACCATCACACCGCGGGGATTAGTAGAGAGAATAGAGCGCCACACTCTTCTGTCTTGATACAATGAGGCAGTAGAGTATTTTTTTTTAATTCTTCGACAAATTTCATTTACAAAACTAAAAAAAAATTTCGATAGCTTGAAATATGCCAGAGTTATAGATGTTCAAAGTTGTGTTTTAAAACGATCGGTTTATACCATTTTATCGCATGACGTCACATCTTCCGAGTTAACAAGTCGGTACTCGACACTCTAGCAAGCGAGTATTGACATTTATCCGAGCATTTTTCAACAAGACCAACTTTGAACGGCAATATCTCCGAAAGTATTACACATTTTGAAAAAATTCAAAAAGCATCTGAATTTATTTTCTTATTTTTTTAACATACTACAAAAGTTAATTTCTGAGATGCTCCACTGTGGGGATGGACCCGCCGCTTACCCAGGATCGTTTATAAACAAAAGCTCTTCATTTGCCGACTGATTGGCATTTTTTTAAATGCTAATAGGCAGCTGTGCAACTTTGTCTCGCACAATGTGACGAGACGGAACCGAACAGCTACCATCTCAAAAACCATCACAGTCCCCGATCTTTATTTATTAAAATTTACAATTATATTCATGAAAAAAAATAAACAAATAATTGGAAAGGAACAGTGTATAAATATATCAGAAATAAACATGAATGAGAGAGAATGAAAGAGAAATCTTTTTTTTTTGACATACTACAAAAGTTTATTTTTGATATGCTCCCCTACCTCATTCTCGCCTCCCACAATATTGTCGTATTTGTCTCCCATGCCGCATCTAAATACTAGGATGTTTCACAATCCTGTGAATTAAAGCCTCTCACAATGTTTTTAATGTCAATATTATAATCCATAATTTTACGTGATTTTATATTCTCTCCGACTCCTTCATGTATTTCTTCGTTCTTCTTATAACAGCCTGACTGCATAGGTTAGGTTATTTTAATAACCTGACCGCGAAGGTTAGGTTGTTATAATGGTAAAAATATTACTCAGATTTGCTTCTTATCCATCTCTTATTCCGTAGTTTAAATATTTGTAGCAAAATTAATAAAAATATATATATAAATAAGGCAAATGACTTGTATCGAAAATAAAAAAGGCTGGCATTTTTTTTCCTTCTACGCTTGTAAATCATATCATTTTATGTACATTATTATCAAAATTTCAAAAATTGATGAAATATTAAATTCTTGTCTCAAAGAGGGATGATTCATCGCGACACCCTAGATAAAAATAAAGATTCCAGTGGTATTAAAATCCCTTAAAACCGATAAAACACGCCCAGTAATATGTTTAATATATTTTGAACTGAGACGTGAACAACTTATAGCTAGAAGCGATTTTGGTTCGACTATTAGTAAGAACTTGTTTTCTCTCATGAATACGATTGAATATTAAATTTAATAAGTGTCACTGAAACTTAACTGTAAACAACTTATTTAGGCATTGTGCATGTAACTAAAAAAACACTAAAATCGTCAAATAAAATTGGGCAAAATTTCGCAATGCACAGGGGATGAATCTTAAAGTTTAAGCTTTAAAACTTTATATGTTTCTTTAAACCTTTACTTTAAAATAAATTCTTTACAAAGGTAACCTTTCTTCTCTCTTCTAAAAGGACTTCCTCTCCCTCTTCTAAACTTTCTGAAGCTACAACCATAAAGTTCAACCAGAAACCGTCGGAGAAACGAAAGCTCTGATAAACTTTTATCACTTATCAAAAGTTTTATCGTCAGGGTTGGTTTGATGAGGGATTATCTGGTTGTTGTGGCTCTCACTTACGTTGAATAAAGAAAAATTACTTAATATGAACTATTTAAGACTAGCAGAAAAACATTATAAAATAACGGTTTTCCTGAAAACAATTTATTGACAAAGCAGTTGCATTGTGGTGAAACAAGATTATATTATTTTTATTCATACCTAAACTAACGTATGTATTAAATACAAAACTGAGTTTTATATTTAGAACAACTATAATTTTATCAGGTGCACTTCTTGGTGAGAGAGTCTTTAGATTATGTAAAAAATTTAAATGTGAATTATATATATTGATTAGAAAGATATACATATAAAATCAATTCTATCGAAAAATATTGTTGTTGCGCCACCGGGATTCTAACCTGGATCTCTTTCCAAACCGGGGACGGCGCAATAACAATATTTTTCGATAGAATTGATTTTATATGTATATCTAATTAATATTTTAATATGTTCTGAATAATTACAACTAATAAGAATGTGTTATAATAAAAAAATTAATTTAATAAAAAATATTCTTGGATGACATTTATTTTTCAAAATAATAAAGATGTATTTGTGAGAAATACATAGTAATGCCTACTGCTTTAAAGGTAGTAAACTTTTGTTTTTGAATGTATTTGCTAGTCAGCAACTAAATAAATAAAATTCTTACAGACTAAGTACGAAAATCTATTAATCGCCATTTGCTTTATTATTAATAATACAATCACATGTTTCGAGCGGTAGCGACTAGCATATATAAATATATCACGAAACTATTTATAAAATATAATAAAATTATAATATAATAATGCAAAAAAATATTAATAAATACGTATATATTCTCAAAGCTTTTCTTTCAACCAACCAAAATCATAAAAATCACAATTTACGATGAAAATCAAAATACAGAAACAAAAAACGCCAATAACTTTCACGTGTAACGTTTTTTTACATTTATTATAGTACTATCACGCGAAGGTTCCTTTTACTGGCAACATTTTCAGTGTACATTAAAATTCTATTCAAATTAAAGCCCTAAATAAATCATACAATTTCTTGTAAAAACTCTAAGGCAAGCCCCTGCTTTCAAGGCTTGCTGTTGTGTCTAGTAATATTCTTAAGAAATGCCTCCCTGTTGCGGTCACGTGGTCACAGTATTTTCTTACTAAGATTAAGTTGTCGGGAGTAAATGAATTATCTGTCACGTGTACTTAAATGTTTATGGCGCCATGGTATTTTGAATCAGGAAGGGGTGTTTTAGCCTTTTGTTAAAGAAATAATTGCTCTTTACATTTGTTTTGAAGATTATAAATAGTCAAGTCTCAGAAATTATTGAGCGTAATATTCAAGAGATACTTTAAATGTTTATTTTTATTTGTAACTAGCTAAAGTACCCGGCGTTGCCCGGGCTTTACGCAGAGTGAAGAGGCTTCATTTAGAGGGGTGGGGGTAGTTTTTTTTGTCAAAATCAGATATAGAAGACAATAATTTTCATTTTATTTTGAACGCAAAGTGTGAAATTTTTTATCAAAAAGTATCAAAGTTCTGCTTTAAGGGGTGGAAAAGGAGGATGGAAGTGGTTATTTGAAATTTCATGTAGATAGTGACTTTTGTCTTGTTTTGAAGGTCAATTGTGCAAAATTTCATTAAACTGGGAATAAAAATGTAGATTTGTATAAAAACAAACTCTTCTTTGTATATATACTCGTACTTACGTACAGTTTCATATTTTGATATGAAAAAAACATTTTTTTCGAAACTCCTACTGAAAAAAATAATTTACAGTAATGCTTGTTTTTATAATGAAATAATTATTTTTAATACTTTTAATAATTATTAATAATATTGTTACTATACTTTTTTTTTTGGATTACTCTAGTAATAAAATATTTCAGTCACAAAATCATAATATTAGGGATATTTCAACAACTAGATCATGTACAGAGTATGACCGATGCGTAACACCTGAAACGACTGACATACAAAAAAAACTCGAAGTAAGATGAAGAATCGATGGTTGAAAATGGCAATATTATATCATTCTTGTGTCAGCAATTGGCGAGATCCAGCCCAGTGAAGACCGGTGGATGTGTATTCTTGAGGAGGCCAGGATTTGTAGTCAGAGATGATGATAGAATAGAAGATTATATATGTGGAAGCGAGTGATGAAATAAATTACGGGTTTATGTATAATTGCGTATATAAAATGGTGTATAAATAGCGCGGTGGCTCGTGTCGGATCAAGCGCTGAGGCGAGCGACAGAATACGACTGTTGTCGGAACTAGCGGTTTTTATTGTACAAATGTTGAGAGATAGGCGGAGCGTCGGCCATCGTGGATGAGATATAATGTTGTTATAGGGAAGCTCACTAGAAATTGTGTTCAATAGTATTTTTATTTATTTTATATACCAATTGATTCCCATTCGTAACTCAGATCTGCCTAAAACCGATATACGCTGCGGGGGTGGCTTCATATATTTAAAAATATGTATTTATATATTATTAAGTTACTTTTAATCTTTATCTTACACAGCGGCTCCAAAAAGGTAAAAAGGGAAGGATACCTTTTAAGCTCCTTAATATACGATCAAATTGGAAATAAAATTAGAACTTTAACTGAAATTAAGGCTTTTAAAAGAGACGTTTCAAATTGGTTGTTGAAATTAGGAAGGCAGATACGGAGAGTAAACTGTTTATATAATGAAATAATTTTTATAACTACATTTTGAGTATTTGATCTTGCATATGTATATGTGCTTACATTATTTTACATATTGTATTACACATTGGTATTTTTTACTCACTTTTGTGTATTTTCACGTTTACTTGCCTTGTATGTTACATATTCTATTTGACTGTATTTTTCCTTCAATTCGCTCTAAAACTGGCTTTCCTATTTGGGCAATGCATTTTAAAATGTGTGTAATAAATATGTAACAAAATGGTTTTTTTTTGTTGCTCTGCAATGCTGATATGTTATATGTGTTAAAATAAATAAATAAATCCTAGAGAAAAATGTAGTGTATAGTATTATATTATATGTAGCCTGATTTTCTCAAATACTTTTAACAATTCATTTAAATTCATATGTGCGCTGCTTGAATTAGTTTTGTATGAAGAGATGACAACTTCGTTTAAGGGCCACACATTGTTTCACTACGTATAAGTATGTGCACATAAATACTACTTAAGAGCAATTATTTTGATTAATTAGATGGAACGATTTTTGTCTTTTATGTTTTAAACACATTACGAAATACACTAACCAAAGTCCTTAATAAATCTAAAATATTAAAGCTGGAAAGATATTAATTTAAACTTAACACAGCGAGAAAATTACAAAGGGTCGTCTGGATAAAATTTATGATTTTACTTAGCCGTGAGTTTTGAAGTAAATCTGCAAATTATAGTTGAGCGTAACATCTGTTTCTTAGTGTTAACATGCTCCATTCTTTCACGGCCCAACTTCAGGATGAATTGTACAATTTTAAGGTTTTATTCTTATACCTTTTACTTCATTCATCACCGAATATATAAATAAAGCTATTTTTCGACACCTTTGAACAATAAGTTTGATAATAAAATAAATTATATGATTTAATAATCTGCTGCTTACGACGTTAAATAGTTATTAAGTAAAACAAAAATAACTATTTAGAGTATTCTTAGTGTTTGTTTGTAAGTTTTGTAGAACTCAATAACCGCATATGTGAAAATAAAACACTTGTAATTTGATTCTACTCGTTTAATTTACTTGATAAATCCCTTACAAGGCGAAACGCATCTCATAGTATATTAAACGAGTAGAATCAAAAATAAAGTGTTTTATTGGCGTTTATATATTTTGAGTATAATCTTCAATAATCAATGTTTTAAGTGTTTCATGTACATTTGGAACAATGTTATGGATTCTGTCAACAAAATATTTTTTTGCACGAGGAATCCAATATAAATTTGAAACCCACCCCCTGCAACAACATTTTATATTGTATTTTTACAAATGTTGATAGATAGACAGAACGTCGGCCATCTTGAATGATGTAGGATTGTTGCAGGTGAGATCTGTGGAGATAAAATGTAATGTTTGATGTGTGTATTTGTCAAAATGTTGATGGATCAGAAGAATATGCTTCAGCATAAGTAAATGACTGCCCTATTATATTTCACTCATTAACTAACATGTTCATTTGAATTATAACGCGGATTGTGTGTACGGATGTGTGCGTATGCGAGTGTGTGACCAAAGCAGGATGAACAATAAAAGGCTGTTTACAGTAGATCGATGTTTATTAATGCTTTAAACACAGTTAAGGATACAAGTATAAACAGTAAGATGTCTACAACATGAAGCGTTTATAAATGAACTAGTAATGGTTGGTAAGTTAGTTAGTTCTCATGACACCATAGGATATGAGAGTGGTAAAAATAATATTTTAAATACAAATTATATGTATTAATTAGAAAGATATATATAAAATCAATTTTATCGAAAAATATTGTTTTTGCTGCAGGGATTCAAACCTGGATCTCTTTCAATCCGGGTATATGTATTTCTTTTTAATTAATACATTTAATTTATATTTAAAATATCACAGATCTATGTTCTGAATAATTACAACTTCGCAATAAGAATGTGTTCTTCTTAATAGTAAAAATAATATTATTATATAATTTTAGCTAACAGTATTTTTAAAACTGCTTTCAATTATCTCATATTTAATAAAATTAAAATATTTTTACATATTACGTCTCACACCACATCTACTGAAAAAAATCGTTTGTATTTTAATGAATTATTCATCAAAATTCCCAAGTTTTACCAATGACACTACGTCATTTAATGGTGTTTCTATAGAGTATTTTCGGCTAAATTCCATTTACAAAGTCACTGTGATAAATGTGTTCATTTATCACAGTGCAAAAGATAAATCGTCTCATCTTAATATTCGATCTTTCTTCCAATATTAGGTTTACGCGTTTTTAGTATACATAATACACACTACTTTACATGAAACAACCGACAAGTTATCAATTGAAAGCAGATAGTATTAATTTAAATATAATGTATGCTAATTTAAGCACAAAATAAACAATTAAAGGATTTAAAAATAAAACCGAAAATAGTAACGTATTTATTTGAAAATGATTATCTGACAATAAAGGCAATTTTACAATTGATAAGTGTTCTTCAAAATATGTTTGTAAGTTTAAGAAGCATTTTATTTAAACATATCAATTTTAAAATCTCCGCCATGGCTGAAAAATCTCACTTTACTTACCGGCGTCCTCCGCACCGCCAGCTTTCGTTGCCGCCTCCGACCTTCAGTACATATAATAGTTTACGCGCTTATCGTAAAGCCTCAATCTTTTGTAAAAAATTCGCTTCAATAAATGCAATGCCAATTGTAAGCAGTTTCTATCCATAATACATCTCGGCTGCCTACATATACCAACATACCCATATATATTCCAGATACGCTTCGCGATACACTGAGAACGAGGGCTGTTGCGGTTGGTCATGGGGCAACCATGGCAACGATACCCCCACGCTTCAACCTTCCTCATATGCAGCCTTAATTTTCCATCCAAACCATGCACACTTACACACATATTACACTCAAAGTAGCTAGCACCCTCACTCATCTTCCCCCCAAAATGAGTTAGTCTATGGTTTTATCAAAGTACGAGTATATTTAAAAAAACATTTTAGTAAAATGTATATATGTATTTGTTTACAATAATAGTTTAGCTAGATTGGTTTAATGTAAAAATGTAATAAACGTATTTTTTTAATTAATAATAGAATGATATATTTAAAAAGGATTATCTAGCAAAAATTGCGATTTTATTATAGATAGGTGCTATTGATCACATGTTTGTAAGTTTGGGAAGCTTTTTATCTTAACATGTAAATTTTAAAATTTTTGCTATAGCTGTAAAATCTATCTCAATTTCGTCAATTGCAAGCTGACGGTTTTACTTTTTAACATGTTATTGTATAGAATACTGTTTTATACGTTATATTAACTTGTATGATTATATAATGTATACTATATATCCTTAGAATAATGTAGAAAGGTGGGCAGATAGCTTCTTAAAATCATTTAATGATTATTACCAATCAAAACTATTTCACAAATAATAGATATCTCATAGAGAAGCTGTTTTTCATTATATTTTAATGAAAAAGTATGGGTAATTATAGGGCTTACGAATGTGTTCTACTTAATAATAATCTTTTACGTTGTTAATTCATAAATACGTGTGCTTAATCTTGAAATATGAAACTGTTGGATTTTGTAAAATATAAATAAAATATTTTTTAAATATAATTCAATTTTACATTTTACTTTTGTCTGTTATATCTTGTGCATATCGCAGAATATTTGTCACTTTTCAATTTGTCAATAATAATTTATGTTGTTCTTTTGTCTAAGATAAATCCGTCAATTACTTACGAGAAGGGAATATAGCTTAGAGGAACTAGTTATAGTGGACCACTTCGAAGGACGGAGAAAAAAAGGAAAACCCTCCACCTGTTAGTTAGACCAAGTGGCAAACGTAACAGGGACTTCTCTGGTGACAAATCTGCAGGATGCCGAGAATAGTGAAGGAGCATAGTTAATAGGGCGGGATTTCATGTAGACTACGATCTTCTGTCAAGAAGAACTGACGTGGATGATGTCTGTTGGTAAGTTGTTATATAATTATAATCCGTTGTAAATGAATTTCGATTACCATATTTTTGTTAACAATAAATTTGTGTTAAAATTTACAGATATATACAACATTCAAAAAGTTATAAAATTTATTTGTTTATTGTCTAGTGGTTAAAATACTTGCTTAATAATTCAGTGATAGCGTGTTTGAGCCTCGTTCCAAGAGGCCAGAAAGTTACTCCTATTTTCATAGCATTTAGCTTAGTATTAAAATTGAAGAATATTGTTATGTCGCGTATTTTTTAAAAATTGTCACATAAAATTCCAAAAAATTCTCACTAATTGATTAAAAAAAATGCTATGCAGTGATAAATTTATTATTGTATCTTTGTTGATTGTAAATTTAAAACATCGAATAAAATAATGCGCAACGAATTGTAAATATTATCTCTAAATTAATTAAACATAAATTAAATGTATTAATTAGAAAGATATAGTTGTTGCGCCACCGGGATTCGAACTTGGATAATGCACCTTGCATTATCCAACTATGCTACACCGACAATATTTTTAGCGACAAATTTTCATTTTTTAATGTAACCTTTTTGATATTAATATATTTAATCGTTTCATTATTTGAAAGAGCCATCTACCTTATTTTTACGGAATCTCAAATACCTTTGAGTAATCTGATAGCAGACGTCAGAATTATCAATTCATAATACTAAATTAATTCAAATATTGATGTATGTATTCAAATTATTAAACTAATTCAAATATCGATGTATGAAAAAAATAAGTACATTTTTGTATTTCTTTTATAGTTTACGCAATATATAGACTACTTGAGTTTAAAGCTACAACCTAAAAATTTCAACTAAGACACTGGACTGGAATGTAAATCATAATTTCTGGAAATTATTATTTCCCTCATCTCACGGCTCCAAATTTAGTTATAGAGTTTTTAAAAAAGCAAATGTTTATTAGTTAGCCTCGACTTTCGCGAGCTGAAAAATAATATTCGTTGAGAAATCAGAATGATAAAGCCAAGCATTATGCATGCAGTTGTGAAGAACATCATTAAAATAGATCGCATTTATGGAGATGCAAATGGAAATAAAAATGTATTTTTTTATATATAGTTAAAAAATATATTCAGCCTTTGTAGAGTATCATGTAAAAGATATATTTAAAAAAATAATAATAATGATCTAATATTAAAATAATCTTTTGTTTACCCGGTATTTTATTAAATGGGAAATATAAATTTGAATACATTTAATAAATTTGAATTAATTTTGTTGGGAAAAATATCATTTTTTTTACTTGTAAAATATATATTTGTATTTTTTCCATAAAATGGTTGTCTTACATTCCTACAGTTATCGGAGAATGAAAGTTTTTAAAGTTTCGAAATACATTATTAAATTAAAACTGTAAATAATTTTTACCATTTTTGACTTATACTTATAGCAGCCTTGATACAATAATATTA
Source organism: Eubasilissa splendida (assembly GCA_031772225.1). Taxonomy (NCBI): domain Eukaryota; kingdom Metazoa; phylum Arthropoda; class Insecta; order Trichoptera; family Phryganeidae; genus Eubasilissa; species Eubasilissa splendida. Next base: position 17,526,797 of record CM062852.1, on the reverse strand, counting down.
TTTATTATTAATTCATAGTAAACCTGACATAAAAACATAAATAAATTCTTAAACAATACAAACTCGATGATATGGAGAGAATATAGATGGATTATGAATTTTCATTCTGTTTTCATACAAAATTTAAAAAAGCAATTTTGTTTATACAGCTGTACACCTACTAAGTATAAGTACTATCAAAAATGTGTATCATAGTCGATACAATACAATATATTTTTTGTAATAAAATATCTATCGAAAGATAATAATGAAACATATATTAACTATTAGAAACACGGCTTTTAAATTTAACTGTCAAATACGTTCTAAATTACTAACGTTATTGATATTTTTGCAGACAAAATAAAAATTTCTCAATTTTTAAAAGTACATTTTTATTTACACGCGTACACGCGATTGGAATAATATTTTCACAATGAACTATTGCGAATTGTCTAAACTTTGTTTTTTAATTTATTATTTTCTGGGGTTTTTATCACAAATTTCACAATCAAATCATCTCTTTAATGAATCTCAGCAGTGGTTTCGAATGTAAACACCATGCGTTGTTATAAACCAAACGGCGTCAGACAGTGATAGCGAGCACGCGGGTAGGCTAGTTTAGTTTTGTTGTTAGTGAGGTTAAACCGGAGCTGATGTATATTGAGACATTTCAAATAAACGCGCGAAGACCGAGGGCGCCATCTACCGATGCGAGTAGGCGCGGCCGGTGGAAAGAGTGGTTGGGGGAGAGAGGGGGACTTCGGTGCGGGCGCCCGAGCGGGGAGATGCGTGTGGCGAGGGCCGAGCGGCGCTCCGCCGAGATAGTATTGGCGACGGAGATCGACAATTGGAGGAGAAAAGCGGCAGATCAAGAGAGAAAGTCGCGTAAGGAGAGACTCTCCGCGGGAACTAGCGGCAGGCTGCGAACGTGCAATGGAGGCGGGACGAGCACTGCCCACGTCGCAACGTCAAGAGAGAGCCTTTTGGAAGTCTTCAGAAGTCGAGAGATGTTTTGGTCCGGCCTCGTAGCGATCCGAGACCTCGGCTGTCTCATCCCACCACGGCAGCCAAGTGAGTAACGTCGAGTAACATTTCAACCTCTAACCTAACCATAAACATAGTGTCAGTTTCGTAACCAATAGCGTCCAAATTCAGTGGATGGATCTAAGGAGTGTAAAGAAGATGAAAGACTCTGCTCGTACTCACAATGTCGCGTTTTATTTATACGATGTGATTTAATTGTTCTTAGTGTTATAAAGTATTTTGCATTATTCAGACCACCCACATCCATCTGAGACAGGCATTCCGACAACAATGTTCATTAACCCACAGACTGAGTCTAGCTGGTGGCGTGGTGCGCTGGCATACCATCCACTGGTGACAGCGCACGACGTAACAATGTATATATGCGATTATTTTTTTATCTATAATAATAATAATTCTTCAAAAGTCCATTGATGCAGTGAGTTAACCCTTCCCTATATGCACAATGTAAAACTTACATTTCACCTAGTCCTAAAAATATAATTTGTGCTTGATTAGTGGAAAACCAATTATGTAAAGCGAATCATAATAAAAATAATAATTTTTGAATTCAATGCTATATAAAATTGATGCGTTGCATGCTATCTGCTTTAAAAATACCACTTGTACCACGTGAAAAAGATCACACATTAATTTAAATGAAGAAAGATAAAGATGAAGATCATGTTAGATGGGTCTTTTGACGAATGCGTTATAAGAATAACGTTTGAGAATAAAATGAACGTATTTAATTATTATATTAATCATTTCTTATTATATTTATAGTAACTATGATATTAACTATTTTAGTCATTTAAGCTTGTAAAAACATTTTTTTTCCCATTTAAAGTATTTACAAAACTCAAATTTCTTGCAGTAACACAAGTTGGATTAACATGGTATGGTAAAGGTTAACGCCAATGAGTAGGTAGTTCAATTTTCATCTACTCGTAAGTTGATCGGTTGATTTTTGACTGCTTAACGTGTCATAAAATACGTCATATTACCTGCTCTGATACGTTGGTACTTTAAATAATTTTAAAACCTACGTCGATTCCTCATGACTAAAAATCGTAGGCTTCTTGAATCACCCTCCTAACTATACTTCTCCACTTTTCTCGGTGTTTATACAAGAGGGTGGTAAAACTGGATGTGAAAGGGTGGTAAGAATTTAGTATAGGGACAGAACAATAAGGGCTCAAGGACTAACAAGGAAGCACAACTTACCTGAATTTTCTCCGCTATAGTCACAACTCTTCTGAACATCAGGAAACTTCTTCGCTGATTCGCACAAAGCACTGTGTATCACTCAAAATAGAAATGTTGGTACACACCGCGAGAAATGCGAGAAACACTCTGGCAACAGTTACTGTACAAATAACACAACAGTGTAATGAGCACGAACAGGACGTTCACACTTCTTGATAGTTCAAAGTTCATAGATCGCACACACAGAAAACTCGTACTCTGAGGTTTAGGGTAAAGGGCGGAGGGGACAAATAGGTATAGTAAACCTAAAGGAGCATCCACGAACGCTTACAGCGAAGGGCGATCTGGTCTTGTCATAAATACCGAACACTCGGCATCCTACAGATCCGAGGGCCAGAGAAATGACTGTCATTTTTCAACGTGACCCACCACAACAAGCTTCTTTTCTTCTCGAAAGATGTCCAAAATATTTGAATATTCGCCCTAGGTAAATAGTTGAGAAACAATTATAGTTGATGAGTAGTTCCTGTAAAAAAGAGACATATGTGCGTCTTGTTGTCCACGGTATGCGCAATATGGGTTTCTAGCACCACATCCCGAAACCATCAAACCGTCTTCCCTTACTTGCTTTCAGAGTTCACGATTCCATACCACACAAAAATAATACATTAATAATGAAAATAAATTATTTTAAGAGAGCTATCTATCACCTTCACTCTCATATACAGCAAAACGCAGTTGAACATGGCCGTCAATGCGGCACCCTACGACCGAATCGTGAGATCGGGAAAATGCCCCGGCCGATGAAAATCAAAAATTCTGAAAAATAAGTTCATATTATAAAAAGTGTAAAAATATATAAAATAACTTAATTTGAAAATGGTATTAAATAATTTGCAAATATTCGCTTATCTCACCACTATGTTTACAAGCTGTTAAATATATTTTTAATTTGTTTCTTTATTAATTTTCAGCGTTAATTAAACGTAATTAGAGCTGCTCAAATCTATTTTAAGGCTTAACCAAACTTCTTCTAATCTAATCTTAAAAAAACGTGTAATAGAATACGGTTGATCTCGGTTAACGGTTGCCACTAAAATAAATGCTGGTTGAAATGCATAGGTGACTTACTCGGGGAGGTGGCGCCATTCCAGACAGCTGGTCCGGTCCCTGGCCAAGTTGGTGAGGCGACGGTCAACGGGAGACGAACGACAGCCGCAGCGGTGGAAAAATTATCTCGATGTCAATTTTGGTTACGAACGCTGGGTGTAGACACAACATGGTAAGCGCTGTTGTTATCAGGTCCGGCGGGCAACGGCGAGGATGTTGTGTCGGTTTCTTTTAGTGATTTGTAAGTATCCGCGCCACCATTATGTATGGAGAGGGATACACATTCACGCCTAAGATGCGTGTACCCACAATCCTTGACCTCGCGTCACTGCCCTTTCACTTTCTTCAGCGGGCGCGCTCGTGCTTGGGCACGTGACTGATTCGCGCCTGCGCAACAGCGCGATCGACCAGATATCTGAGCGCTGATGGTTAAAACTGTTTCATAATAATAATTAAACACCTTTTCGGCTTTGTAAAGATTACTAGTTAGAGCGATGACCTTGCATGTCTTTCAAAAACGTGGCTATACCTGACAAGTAACTACTTGTTCAATTTTAAGCATAATTGTAAATTATCGACGGTTAATGTGCTTATTGGTTTATTTTTTATTTGATTCGTGGTAGGGAATGTTTGCTCGCATAAATAGGCCAAAGATTGTGAGAGTGGTAAATACTACTTCTATAACTGTATCAAATATTTCAGGCTAACTATTCCAGGTATCATATATAATTGTAGATGAAAATATGAGCTGAAGAGTCGCAAATGCATATGTAAAGAGCCGCATGCGGCTCGCGAGTCGCGGTCTGCCGACCCCTGGTCTAGGCCATATGCAATCATGGATACACTTTAAAGCTATAATTTTCATATCGTCTCGGCAAGTTGCGTTTTAACATTCAGTCACAGATACCATTTAAATATCATTTTAGAAACAACACAATACTCTACATTTTTTCAGAAGCTATTTTTTCATTTTATATATTTTCATCATATATAGAAGTGGATCTACGAATCTGGCCATAATAGTGCACATATGGTGCAAATATCTTGATTAAAATTATCATTCATCAGCCGTTCTCTATCCGCTGTTGGCAAAAGGCCGCCCTAAGTATCTCCCACTTTCTAAGTTCATTATTATTCGCTTCCATGTATTTCCTTAGAATTTATCAGTCCAGCGGGTTTAAGGGCGGCCTGTCAGCCTCATGATTACCCTCGGGTACCATTTGATATCTGCATTCGTCCAACAATTGTCCATCCTCCATGCTTGCCTATTGCCATTTTATGTTTTTGGTGTATTCAATTCAATTTATATTATGCCTTTAATGACTTTTTGTCTAGATTTCGTCAATCCATATGGACTGATTTGACTTCGGGTCGATTAAAATTGTATACTTTTTAAAATATATATTTTAAATGGGACATTTTTAATTAATATCTAACTTTTGTCGATTTTTTAATCTAAGTGATTCAGATAAAATACAGTCAGTTAGTACAGAAATAACTTATGTCCGCGATTTTTTAATGACTTTTATTATATAAATTAAATGCATGAAAAATAATAGATTTTCGTGAAATATACATTTAAGTGATCTTACAATTTGTACAGACTTAAAATTTAACTAAAAAGTCACCAAATCTCAATCCATTTATTTTTATACATTTAGGGTTTCTTAAGTGAACAAATTTAGTATCATAATTGGCATTCATCGTCGTGTATTAACTACGTACATAATTAAGATTGCATTTCCTTTTCTTGTTATTATTTCTTAGTTGCTAGTTATTCAATAATAATAATAATAATACAACAAAATAAAAACTCTAGCTATGTTAACTCTAGCTAAATTTATCAAGAGAACTGCTTATAAAATATCTACAGACGTCTTATATAGGCAGATTATTATTCCTTCCTACGTGCTATTTATAGTGTATGGTAGACATAACATATAAGGAAATTTATCCATTTATAACCTATATATCATCTCACATAAAATAGTCTGGAGCTCAAAATTCGATGATCTTTAATACTTTGTGTTCAATATATAATTTGGAAACAATAAAATATTTCAATTATTCGTAATGATCGCGTTATGATGATTTTCTGAAATGCTTATATCTCTGACATAGTTGAGATTTGCCACATATTCTTTGAAATTATTTCGATGAATTCAAATATTTCATTGATTACAGGTCAGGTTATATGAATCAAAGATGCAGAATAATAATGGATAAATTTCGTAAATATTTATTTCGAAGTACCGCAGATCTGAAGTTTAACTTAGTTTTGTAAAAATTTCAAAGAAAAATATTTGCACATATTTCTTAAATATTACACCGAAATTATATCATGCATCCCTAGTCTGGCTTTGAATAAGAAATTCCAATTGGCGATAACTACTTTCGAAACACCATTCATTGTATTTCCCGCAGTCTGCTTTCGATATCTTTCTATAGATAAGATAAGGATAAGGTTATATTAATATAAAATAACAAGAACGTCCTCGCAAATTTTTATCGAATCTATTTCATTCTTTGTTTACAGGGATTCAATAGCAACGAAAAATAATCGCTTGCAGATAGATCACTTTTCACAAAAGACAATCCACAGCTTTTCACTCGTAAAGGTAAGCGCTCAAGAATAAACTTTTATCGTTCGCATCTCACAGATTCAGAAGCATGCGAACTAACAAAGGACTCTTTTATATTGTATCCCCTCGAATTTTGGACTCGTCAATGTAGGAAAAAAATATTTTATCCGCGCCTGACCAAATTTTTAATCGAAAATATCAACTCATTGTATGATGTTTTCGCTTGAAAATTATAATATATTCGGTTATCCCATAAATAATGCAGTTTTTTCAATTACGTGAACTAAAAATCGGACAGGGACAGGATAAACTACCTGCATCATGTTTAATTACTACCTGCCATAAAAACAAGTAGTAATTTGTTCTTAGTGTCAGTTTTGAAAAGTGCAGTTCTATTTAACAGTAATTTTTTCAAAGCTATAATGGAAGTGACAATAGAGCATATTTGTCATATTGTGCTTTATGAGATCAATAAAAGCAATAACGAAACGGAAAGTGCTAGAAATATATATGCAGTATATGGAGATCGGACGATAAGCGTCAGCCAGTGTTAATCGTGTTTCCAGAAGTTCCGAGCCGGAAACTACAGCCTAGAAGACGTGTCTTGTCGTAAGAGTTCAACGAGAACATCCTACAAACCCTGGTAGAACAAAATCCAGTCGTAACTGTAAAGTAACTAGAAGAGAAACTTGGATTTGGTCATTCAACTATTTATTTATCGACACCTCCGTGCATTGGGAAAGTCAGCAAATCGGGTCAATGGGTTCCTCACAAACTTTCAGGATCTCATCGCATGCAGAGAGTGAATGTGTGTTTTTCTTCGCTGTCAGGTCTCAGTAATTAACCTTTTTTAGAAATGATGTTCCTCTCACCATATTCACCGTACATTGCCATATCTGATTATTATTTATTCCGCAGTCTTCAAAATCATTTGGATGGAAAAAATATGAATTCCGTGAACGAGGTCAGAACAGTATTGCAGCGGAGGAATATTTTTCGTCACGGACATGTGAATTTTAAAAGAGGGACTTTACAAGTCTACTAAAAAGATAGATGAGCATTGCATAAAATGAAGAATAGGATATATTAGATTTAAAAAAAAACTTTGTTTATCTTAATAAACGTATAAAAAAACCGCATTATTTATGAGATAACCCAATATATATAATTTGTATTTTAGTTGAAGCAACTGAAAACTAACTAACTATCGTGTTTAATTTTTTACCGGAGTTATAAGGATTCTTTAGTATTAATAGGTCTTGTACTAATTACAGCTAGGAGGGACCATCATCTGAACATTTGGAAGTAGTATTCTAGAGTCATCTAGAATTCCATGAACATGTCGAATCAATACGAAAAATGCTGGATTCTGTACGTCGTACTGCAAGTGTTTTTGAATACACGCGTACTAGGATTATTTTATAAATCACCGCCGTGAAGCAGGCTTGGTAGTTTCAATGATATGGACCTCATACTACGTGATTTATTATATAACAAAATACTATGGTCTACGTATGCGATCTTGTCTTACCGATTTCATTATAATATGTATACAATAGTTTTTAGAATAGTTTCTTGCTACACATTTCTTCCGATTTGTGTTTTCCCATCATTATCCTTCTAAATATTTATCTCATAAAGGATACAATATTCAAAATTTTATTTTAGCTTCAAAAATAATAATATGATATGAATTATAACCTGGTGGGGGTAGCTACCGTGAATGTATCTCGTAATATCACTTATATCCTTTTTTGATAATTAATAATAAATAATTATTTGAAAATTACAACATGACTTTGATTGAAAATTCCTTCTCCCCTTGGTTAGATGATAATGCAATGGATCGGACTCATTTCGGTACAGCCGAACGACCTGGTTAAGTGTATCTCATGTTTATCAAAATAATGAATAATCTTGTGTCTGGCTACGTAATAACTATTCTATTACCCACAGTAGATATAAGATCAACCTATCTATGCTCATGCAGCTGAACCAATTCTCTTCGTAGAAAAGTATTGTCCACGTTAGCGCGACAGTGTCAAGATAGTTTAAGAATGAACGTATGGTTCTAATCTCCTCACTCCTGGTGGTGACTTTCTTTGAAAAACAACTAATCACATTTATTTTTCTCCGTACAGTTATAAAAAAAGTATAAATTGTATTATGCTTTAATCCTAATATATACAACTGTGTAATAATTTAGCAATATATTTATAAATTTTAAATTAACAATTGAATATGTTTGATTTTTACACTTTATTATTGTGATGTTGCAGTTTTTCAGAATATTTTGTATTTTAATACAAATTAAATGAGTCAATTAGAATGATATACAGATAAAATCAATTTATCGAATATATATTTTGGTTGCCCTTTTATATCCGAGGAAACACGCTGACCAATTCACCATGTCATCCTAGGTTAACGAGATATTTTCAAACCTATATGTTGCAGATATTTATTATTCCATTTATAAGTAATCCACATCATATTACGGAGAATCTCAAATACCTTAGTAACTTGAGTAAATCTCGGTGGCAACCAAAATATTTTTTTTAAATTTGATTTATCTGTATATCTTTTTAATTGATACATATAATTTGTATAAGAATATTTGTTAATTTATTTAGACACGTGACATGATTTTTGTGGTAAATAATCATACCGGGAAAGAAACTGCTTATAAAATTTACAAAAATCAAAATTACAACAATATAGGATAATTTTAATTAATTAGAACATTTTAGTATAATAATAATAATAAATGTTAGTACTGAAATAACTCAGTTTCCGTTTCTTCTTTTTTATTTTCTGATTTAATAATCAGAAGATAAAAAAATCAAAAAGTATTTGGGTATTAAGAGTGTGAGATTATGATTAAATATTATATGTTATGGACCTGTACATATATGTTCTAAGAATCTGAAGGTTATGTGTATGAGCGCCTAGTCCAATAAAATATTACATCCAGCGCTCACGTGTTTTTTTTAATATAATCGCGGAGTGTGTGTGGGTGTGTAACCAGAGCAGGTTGAACAAAAAAAACTACTTACAGTTGATAGAAGTTTATTGATGCTTTAGCACAATTATAGTTAAAAGAATATGTATTAAAAAGTCTACACCTAAGAGCATTTGCTAATAATTTTGACGGGATAATAGCTACGAGAGGAGTAAAATGGCTACAGGCGCATTGTATTGGCATGTGTTATCCAGTCGGTACCGGCATGTTTTTGCGGCTGATGAAAGCTTAGTTTTACATCCAGATATCTGCAAGGTACATAATTTTATTACCTTTAAAAATGATTAATTTAGTTTAAAAAATTATACTGGATACTATAAAAACTTAATGAAACTACTGCACACAATTTAATGCATAAAGTCAAAGGCTTTGTAGGTACTAATAAATTACTATTTTACTTTCTCCAGAAAAAAGTAATCACATCGAGAAATTCATCTGGAATCGAGCTCATTTATTTGATGAAAATACTTTATCTTGTGATCTGAAAAATCATAATTGGAATCCTCTTTCCAATCCCAAGATAAATAATAAAATCCCACGCAAACACTTCTAGTATTCATTTGTAAATCCAGGCAAGATTCATTTTCACCAAGGGATTCTGTTCCGTCCATACTTTTTGCTTCAAAACTTAATGAGTATAAAGTTACAAAAAGATATGTAGCTAAAGATATTAATATTTGTATTTTATGAATCGTTTTTAAAAAAATTATAATGAATTCTTAATTTAATATTCACGTTCTTTATTATCTATTAAACACAACACTCAAGTATAGCATTTATAACTTATGTCCACGTTAGTACGTTAGAAATTATATATTTTAAAATTAGCAACATTAATATTAAGTGATTAATAAAACAAAGATAATAAATAAAAATAGAAATTATATCACCTATTTGTTGCATATTTTAAATTAATTTTTATTTAATATACAATAATATTTTTTTTAAAAAAAACGTGTTTTCTTGATTTTTAATGACTTTAGTTCATCAATGTTTATTTATATAAATTTATGCTAACATAAATGGCAATTGAGTGTCGTTTCTTTAATATATATATATATATATATATTATTATTGTTAAAACTTGTAGCATTTGTACAAATTTTCTTTTAAGATATTCGTAACTTTTTAACATTGTCAATAATTGTTGTTAGATAGTTATAAAACTGTATTTTAAAAAATAATGTCCTATAAATGTTACTTAAAATTTTCTGTATTGACTTATTTTCTAAATAAAACACAAATTATATCGAATAGTGAGTTTCTTTTTGAGTTTGGTTAAGTGATTAAAAAATATTAATTATTATATGAACAAAATATAAAGACCTTTCAACAGCGATACTTGTGTATTAAAAAACATAATTATTATTTTTATTTTTCGATATTTTTTAAAATAATAACTGTTTTATTTTATATTTTGACAACACTGTGCATTACAATTTAAAATTGACAACTAAATATGTATTAAAAAGATTTTATGATAATCAGAAATGTTTAAAATGATAGAAGCATATTTTGAACAAATATACCTACCTATTTAATATATAGTGCATAGTCAGATAATATAATATATTAAATCTTCAATTCTAATTAATAAGTCGAAGGTAAATCATTGCATTCATTATAAAATATAACAGTTAGTTGGTAAACTTATTACTGAGCATGATTTTGTCACAAAAAATATATCTTCTTCGACCTTCTGTCTACCTTCTGATAAAAAAATTTGGTCCAAAAAAAATTGGCTACAAAGACAATAAATTACATCACTTTTAAAATATCGCCTCCACTAAAGTCGCGGAGTAGAAATAGAAAAATTCCACGAAGACTATTAAAAATTACAAACAAAGACAAGATAATCTTGTATTAAACATTAAAAAAAAGTTATTTTATCCGTATTAAATAACTCTGGATTCTCACAAAAATCTTTTTGCACCGCTAATCTAAAGACATGAGAAACCTTAACATCTTGTTTTTAAATTATATCGAAAATGTAGTATTTTGTACGGCACTTTTCGGATGAGTAGGTTGTTTAACTGAGGAGAACATGTGCACCTTTCCTCCTCGGTTAGTATGCATCAGTTGGTCATTCTGATTTGCATACAAAATACAATAGATAACGAATGACTAAGCTCGCTTTGCAGTAATTCTGATACTGTTCTTCATATTCTTCTTTTTCCGCGACATTACATCCCAGGATAGGCTTTGGCCTCTTCTACGAGTACTCTCCACCAACTGTTATCCTTGGCATTATTCTCCAGTTCCTGGACTCCCATACTACTTCAGTCTTCTTCCACAGTCAGCCCATCTATTCCTTGGTCTATCAATAGGTTGTTCTACTGTGGTATCCACTTGGGCATGATCTTTAGTGTCCTGTTATCTGGCATTCTTTCAACGTGGCCAGCGATGTCTTTGGGACTTACAAAATTGTATGATTATTTCGTGTTCAATAAAGTTAATGTAACACAGTTTCCGTGAATGCCTTCGACAGCTATATTGTTTCCGGGTTTCCTATTGATAATATATGCAGAATGAAAATTACCACTAACCTTGATTGACAGTAGTTGTTTCTCTGGCGTTGTGAGTTGGTCCGATGTATTGTTCTTTTTATTTCTGGGTATTATTCTGACCGAGCAAAATGCACACCCCCGAAGCTCCGATTATTAAAAAATCTTTAACCGCTCAACTGACCACAATTGAGCTTCAACCATGATTTGACAGCAATCCTTCAGTCTCCGAAACACAACACAATATAACATAAATGACTCACAATAAGAAAACCCTGGGGTGCCAGTCAAAGGAACATAAGGTACGTAAACAAGAGTAATGCGTGTAATAATAACAATATCATATATTTTCCTAACAAAATTGAACAACAGCATGTTAACATGTAGATTGAAAACATATTGATTTAATTCCCCTTCCCAGTAACCTTACTATAATAATCATATTATGTAAACACCAACTTATTTAAAAAAAATGTACCTATATAAATATTTTTTTCTGTTAATATTTTGATATCGATGAGAATTCTGTATTGCGTGAATAAAATGAGAAAAATAAATATGATTTGTTATCAAGAATCAAAAGCATTCTTTTTCTCTTAAAACTTTTTACGTTTTTATCAATAAAACAACAAATTTGTATGAAAACATAAAATAAAACAAAGCCGCTGGGGAGAGTGCAAAGAATCTTTTTATTGCAATATTGAATTATTGCCAATGTGAGGAACATCCCCTTTCGACGCCATAACTTTGCCCTTCTTCAAATCCCTGAGGTGTTTGAACATGTTTGTCATTTTTTAGGGCTGTAATCCCCGGGGATTTATCATGTGGGAGGCCTGGATTTCGGAAAATGGTGACATAAAATTTTATAAATTGTAATATTTCACGCTTTAATATTAACCTCAAATATTGTTCGAAGTTGGTAATTTATAGTTTGATAAAAGATTTCTGAAACAAACACCCTTTACCGACCTTCATGACTTGTAAAAATTTTAAAAACAAGTCTTTAACATATGTTTTACTTTTTAACTTTCAAAAAATATTTTCTAAATAAAAATTATAAAACTTATGCTACACGAACATACTAATGAACTGAGATGGAGGTCTTTTATATATATATATATACACTAGTAGCTTATATACAGGCACCATGTGCTCTTACAAGATGGGCGCTATAAATCATAGATGTCTCTAGTATTTCATTTTGAATTACTGCACAGTTAGAAAGTCAGTAATGTGAAAAGTATTAACATAACGTACATACATACATCATAAATTATTTTAAGGGCATTATAAAATAGATAAGTCACTTTAAAATTGAATGTTTAATCATTTTATACTTAAAAAATACTTTTACTCACAAAAACTATAAAATAAAAATTATTATTTAGTAGATATTGATTTATTTAGAATATTAATAAATTACATTACAAGGCATTAATAAATTACATTATTTTGAATAAATTAAAATTTTTATATCCGTGGTTCTTTTAGGGCGGCCCTTATTCCCGAAAAAATAAAAGAAGCCCAACGCTGACGGCACAAACGTGTGATGATCACATGATTCATAAAACCACGAGTGTCAAGACCAAATTGAGAAGACTGGCTAAACCATGATCTTCGTGATCGGGTATTTGAGATTCCGTTAAAATAATGTAGATGTCTTTCAAGTAATGGAACGATAGATGTATTCATTTGAAAAAGTGTAACATGCAGGTTCGAAAATTTGTCGTCAAAAATAGTGCCGCCGTAGCATAGTTGATAATACATCATCCCTGGATTGTAACAACATTCCGGTATCGCAACAACAATTTTTTTCGATAAAATTGATTTATATGCATATCTTTATAATTAATACATTTAATTAGTATTAAGGAGAACACATTCTTCTTGTGGAGTTGTAATTTTTCAGAACATAGGTCTGTGATGTTTTTAAATACTATTTAAATGTATTCATTATAAAAATATACATATAAAATCAATTTTGACGAAAAATATTCAAACCTGGATCTCTATAGCGCTATAATACAATTGGTTGTGTACTTTCTCGGATTGGACATAAAGATCCATGTTCGAATCCCGGTAGCGCAAAAACAATATTTTTCGACAAAATTGATTTTATATGTATATATTTATAATTAATACATTAAATTAGCATTTAATTAGTATTTAACCGATTTTTATACTTTATTTTCGTAAAATATGAAAATGATTATACAAAAGACGACAAGGGTCTTAGTAGATATATACAAATAATAAACAACAAATCAATTGAATACGACTTCTATAGTGGATAAAGAAAGGAATTACGGTTTTTAAAATAAAGCAAACATTTATCCACGGATTTAACCAACATAATGAGAAAAACAAACATCAAACAATTCGTGCTAAATCTAATTCATCCCTGCACACCAAACAAACTAATTCCAAACAACATAAAAAGCATTTGAGTGTGTATAAATCGATTTTATGAAATGTTGAAACGTAAGGATACATTTTACCGAATCAAATAAGCCCTTTCCTGAACGAGAACCAAGTAAAAATGTACATTTCATTACAGTCATATCTACACTGATGTACAAGAATGTCCGTTTCCTTTCATCGTGAATGACCTGTCTACTTGATTAGACGAGATGTGAGATTGAAATTGTCGTGAAATTTGAGCCTTGCAGAATTTCTCCGTAAGGTCTATTTTGGTGCGATGATTTTCAAATCACTTACTTGTAGGTTGGCACACGTGTTAGATTAGATTTATTGGCTCCCATTCCGAACGCGGGCAAGAAAGAGCGCTACATAGGTTCAGGAAATGAAATATTTGTTCATTTCAAAGGCAAAAGAAAAAAGAATGTTGAGAAATGGCTACACAACTTTCGCAATTAAACATTTCAATCAAACGAAAGAATTCTAAGATTGGGGATATCAATACGGAAATAAAAAAAAAACGTTTTCATTTTTCTGAATTGATTAAATATTTTTATTCAATAGTTCAAATAATAAATTTGTTGTGCCCATTATTATAAAAGTGCTCTAAGTCAAAAAATTGAAAAAAATGAGTGTATCAATTATTTCGCGGCACATTGTTTTAAATTAATATAACATGATGCAAATTGTAATAATTGTGAAATAGTGCAGTGTTACGACGTTCGACGGTATTCCGCTAGTGTTTATTATGACAATCCTTATAGTTTCCTTATAAGCTACATGCAACATTTATATGTAGAAATAAAATATAAATCTAGTGGACCAAATAAATTTTGAAACATTGTGTTGTGTAATATAAAAATATGTTTTAACACTTACTACCCGGTGGGTCAAAACAAAAACACGTCCGGCGGTGGTGGGTCATTTTAGACCTACCTAAAGTTTTCAGTTTTTCAACCGTTTTGTGGGAGATTTTTATAGATATTTAATTTTAAATACAATTTAATAAAACGGCATGATGTGCCGTAATGTTTCTGCTAAATTATTAAAGTCAAAATAATTAAATATAATGTACATATTCTCACGCATCAACACACGCCCTACACACCCAAAATACAAACATCCATTGAGCATGTGATCTTCTCGTCATTTAGCGATTGCACTACCTGCTGGTGTGTAACAATGGTTATAAACGATTAAAATGTATTATTTATTTTTTATTAATTGGTATTTTTTACTCGTTAACCGGATTAAAATAATTTTATCAAAATATTTATAGAAGTGGAATAAATATATTATAAATAAAATATTTAAAAAATTACATCCTTTTTATACGAAACGCAATCAACAATATTATAAGGAGAAGCAAATATAATTGACATAATTTTAAAAAAGAAGTACAACAATATACAATTTATACTCAAAATATATATAACATTGATTGTGTTCTGTGAATTCCGGTCAGTAAATTGTTTGTTATTATCAGAATATGATTGTCAAAAATATAAATAACAATTACCCTATGGCCAACCCGCTTCTAACTGTGTTACAGGTAGGCGCAACGCCCCTCAAATAGTTGTATTGCTGGCGTTTTCTAGGGGCCGCCAGACGAAAATAAGTCAAAACAAATAACAATATAAATCTGTACAATAATTGGACTGGCTCTCAATATACGGACGCATACCTGGTATCCTTTGTCTACCCGCTGTAAAAGATATGTTCAAAATATTGACAATACATGTTTTGGTTTAAGCGCTGAGATTCAATCCCGTAAAAGCAACCGTCTTCGGTTAGTTTTTGAGTGTTTTTTCACATTTTTATCAATAACTCATTTGAATCTCGTCCGATAATATTTATCTGTATCTCAAATTATTTTGAAATATTTAATAAAAGATAATAAAACAAATATTTGTAGCGTAATTCATATTTTTACAAGCACCCGGGTCAGATCTGATCCACCACCGTAGAGGATATGTTAATTAATTCAATTGCAAACCCTTAAATATCTCATCAAATCATATTTAAAATGAAATATCTATAAAAAATCTCCCACAAAACGGTTGAAAACCAAAAACGTGAGGTGGGTCTGAAATAACCCACCACCGCCGAGCGTATTTTGTTTTGAGTAAGTTTTATCATCGAGAGACTTAGGTAATAGGGGTTTCTTACTTAATTGGCTGCGTAACCTCAGGAAGTGGATCAATATCCAAAATGTTAGAGATTGTATCCATCATTGCAAAGTATTTATATACAGGTGAATGTTATGTTCCAGGCCGATCATTTGCATTGCGACATTGCATGTTGTATTGTCTTTCCTGAATTTATACAAACGGTGTTTCTAGATATCATTTTTGAATTATATATATTTTATTAATTTTTTTTCGTCATTCCACTTAAAGATATTCTTGAAAAAACTGAGATCATGTTTACAATAAATACTAATTCCTAAATAAACGTAAACATTACGAACATATATTTGACTACGCAATATGACAGATGGTCAATACGCTTGCCAGTCGGAAAAATTTATACGATTTCGCTACTATAATAAAGACAATGTACCTACACCTCATTTCAAATCGAATGTATATTTACATACTCTTATTAAATATATTAAAGAGAAAATATTTAAGTAATCTTATCCTAGTGATATTAAAATCACGTTCGACATATTCGCTATTTTAGTATTCTTTCTCACTGGCAATGACACATATACAAATACAGATCTAATAGCGAGAGCGACGAACTGCAATCATAAGATATTAATTATCACTGCCTTCCCCGAGGATTTTTAATTATCTGTCTTTAATTTTTCACCCATATGTTTTCCGTTAATCTTTTGATGTCACTCTTTGAGGACAGTCAACACCATACATTTATATATATTTTGATGTGAAACATATTACATGTAGGTACATACAAGGTGAATATTCCAGGCCGAATTTGTTTGGTCGCCATTTTGGTTTGGCAGACATTTGTCAGTTCGCTTTTGGTAGCTGTAGAGAGTTCATTTTAATTTATTTTTAATTTTTTAGTTGAACATTTGTTTCTTACATTCTTACATATTATACATTATAAACAATTCTTATAGTATATAAAGGTGAACAATCTTCATAATGTAAGACATGTTCACTGTCTCCTTAAATAGACCGAAGTCTGTACTAAAGTAGACAGGTTTATCCATTGTCTGTCATACAAATATGAAATTATTTTTTATTTTATTTTCATCTAAATCAAAAATATCCATGATAGAAACACTATGCAAAAGGAAAAATGAATATAAAGAAATGACGTTCTGTTCATGTGATCATTTCCATGAGAGTAGTTGATTACAATTTGTTATGAAACATCTAACACATCAACAATATTTTAAAATTATAAAACATTTCACATAAATAATAATGGCAATGCTGTAAGCATTAATGGTTATCGCCACAGTCACATGTTGGAAAACTTATTGGTGGCCGAATTAAGTCGATTGGGTCTGAAACACATGTGATTTCAGCAAGACAGCCCGAGCTACGCTTGAAGTTTTTTTTCATATTTCAAACATAATTGTAATAAATCATATAATCGATAAATAAAAACCAAAGTAAAATATTGTATTTCATTCTTTAGCTACTCAAAAACAACATCGGTCTAGATCAGCGTTTCCCAACCTTTTTTGGCTCGCGTACCACTTGGTAGTACATCACGTTTAATTGTATCACTTCTTAAAAATTATTGTATTTCGAGAAATTTGTTATTCTATTTGCATTATAAATTTTATAGGGTGACTATATTTTCCAGAACTCAATTTATTTAAGTTTATAAAAAAATACCAAAGGTTTTATTTTTTCTGATAAAAATGAGACATTTGAACTTAACATATCACAATGTTTTTTTTTAAATAAAAGGTGCCGAAGCTCATTTCTTGTCGATATTCAAAACCAAGACATTTAAAGAAGTATTTTTTTAACTAATTATTATTAAAAAAAAAATACATAGAATTAAATTAAATTATTTGTATAAAACAAAAGGAAATGTGCCGCAGACAATTTTTTACCGACATTAATAGAAAATATATGTATATAAAAATAATTAAACACGGTGAATGTAAGAATTCTTCTGATGATTTTCGATCATCGACTGTACATATTAACAACTGATGACTGATTTTTTATGTCCGCCATTACTGATTATTTTTCGCGTACCACCAACTATCCACTTGCGTACCACCGGCGGTATGCATACCACAGGTTGCGAACCGCTGGCCTAGACCATAATATTCACCGTGAATTTAAAATATATATTTATGACAATTTCCTGTAGATGATTTTTTTTCTACATAATGACATTATTAATCTTAATGATTTTACGGGTATAAGAATAAAATAATAATTGAGTATATTGTATACTACAGCCGAACAAGGTCATGTGGCTTCGTGCCCCTCATTAGCCCGCTATTTCCTTCCCCTCCAACAAAGAAACCATTTTTACCGACTGATGAAACGCTGAGCGGTATTCGATCTGACATCTGAGATGATTGTTTGATGTTTATATTGATTGCCAATTAGGTCGTCGTTTCGTTAGCCCTATGCCAGACTGGTTTTAAATATTATCTTAGATATCAAATAATAATATTACGTTAATATATTTTTCATATTGATGACGTACCTACCTATAAAATTTTGTCTGGAGAGTACCTCCGAAAGTCAACATATATCCGTTGAGCCAGTCATTCAAATATTTTCGTTTATATATTATACAAATGTTAATCGATATTTATATCACAAGATGAAAATTAACCTGTTGAAAAAGTTTTTAGAGAAAATAATATTATTAGGAGAACACATTCTTATTGTGAAGTTGTAATTATTCAGAACATAAGTCTGTGATATTTTAAATATGAAATAAATATATTAATTAGAAAGATATACATATAAAATCAATTCTATCGAAAAATATTGTTGTTGCGCCACCGGGATTTGAACCTGGATCTCTTTCCTAACCAGGGAAGGTGCATTATCCAACTATGCTACAGCGACAATATTTTTGGCAACAAATTTTCGAACTTATATATTATATCTTTGATATTAATACATTTAATCGTTCCATTATTTGAAAGAGCCATCTACCTTATTTTTACAGAATCTCAAATACCTTTGCATCTGATAGCAGACGCCAGAATCATCAATTCATTTTTATTAAATTTTGGACACATTGCTACAATTTTATTCTTTGTAGAACACATTCTTGTTGTGATATTTTAAATATTAATTAGAAAGATATACTTATAAAATTAATTTTATCGAAAAATTTGAGATTCTATAAAAATAAGGTAGATGGCTCTTTCAAATAATGAAACGATTAAATGTATTAATATCATAAAGGTAACATATAGGTTCGAAAATTTGTCGCTAAAAATATTGTCGCTATAGCATAGTTGGATAATGTACCTTCCCCGGTTAGGAAAGAGATCCAAGTTCGAATCCCGGTGGCGCAACAACAATATTTTTCGATAAAATTGATTTTATATGTATAACTTTCTAATTAATATATTTAATTCATATTTAAAATAATATTAAAATAATATTCCTGCATAGAATATATTTTTTATATTTCTGACGTGCTGCTTCTAACTTTCTATTATATATTTAACGCAATATAAACGGAAAGCATTCGATAAAATATATTCAGAGTAAAAATACTGTTTAATAAATTTTAAATAATAAATTAAACTCATTACATTAATTATTTATGGTTATTGAGTATTTGAAAAGCTCACTTAAAAGTTGGTTCGATAAACCAAAACTTAAGATAAACATCATTTTAACGCATCTAGTCTCCTAGTTGAGTAGATACTTCTGTATCACCCTGATTCAAGATTACCATTCGCTTATATAATAGTCAAGATATGTCCCCTGGTTCTTTATTCATCAGTTTTTTTTTACATCTTTTCACATGTTTTTATATTTTTCTTTATAATATGAATTTCGATTCCACTCAGATTCATTGTATTTTTATAAATTTGATTGAAAAAAGTTGATGATGTCAATCAGTTTTTTTTATATTAGTATATGTTATTGGTGTCCTTTAGTTTAAATTCGACGATAAAGGTGCAGTAGCTAGAATAACCTTAAAGGTCGCGCCTTGTCGAATCTACCGCCCTTGGCGAGTATTCCTTCATAAAATCATACTTTCACATCGATGGTACTTCCCATCTCTAATACCCTGTAATAGGTTCATTACGCACGTAAATTAACTATTTTCATCCCTTTCTCGCACACCTTTTGCCGTACAGATAGCTTTTGTTTCAGTTGCGCCCAGTCGTCGAATCGGTTACGCGCGCCTAGCGTTCAAGGAGTTGAAAAAATTACGCGCGACTTTCTTCACTAAAGTTTTTCGCTATTTGTGTCAAGAAAGTTCGCATTGTTGTGCGTATTTTTATTATAAACAATGACTCAAACATATAAGAGATGATGAAATATTGAGAATACTTCTTGAAGAAGATAGAGAAAGTGAACCAACGCTCAGTGACAAAGGTTCAGAGGCTTCAGATCTATCAGATGTGGAAGAAACTGAAGAAATTTAATCTGTAAATGAACCAAGGAGCTCAAACGATGATAATATATACTCATCAGTTAAAGCTGCATTTTTATGGGAAGTGATAAAATGGCGAAAATCTAATAACGACAGGGTGAGACGTCAGCCACAAAATATTCTTACAGAAATGGCTGCATTCGTAGAAACGGCGTAGGGTTAACCGCTTTTGTACAAGCCTGGAATTTCTTCATATGTGAAATTGAGGGATAAAAACTATAATGTAATTTATTATTTAACTTCACCAAATGTTGATTATATAATATTGAGTTTATGATTAATAATTGTTGCAAAAATGATTTTTTTTTAAGTTTATGTAATATTTTTGTAGCCAAAATGTTTTCTAATCCAAAAACAATGTCTAATATTATAAGGAATTAATTATTATATTAATTTATGTTTTATAATACCCAAAAAGGTCGAAAGGACTACCCGCGACCGCTGCCGTTTTAAAAGATCGCCCACCCGCTTAAAGGTTAAGTAACCATTGCAGCGAGGTGTAAAGCACTTCTTTTGGTGGTCCAATACGAGGCCGACAGAATTTCTCACTGTAGGAATCACGATAAACTAAAACAATTATTGTTTATGTGTGTAGCATTAACTTTGTGGTTAAATTAAACATAATAAAAATTGTATCTATATTTAACTTTGTTTAGACCACTGTGAAATATTAATACGTCAACCAGTATCGATGCTAACGTACCATTTTCTGGACTGGTGTGCAACTAAAATATTCCATACAACTTCTTTTTCTTATTTCAAACAGGCAATTCATCCTTCAAGAGTGATTTGTGCCATTAAACAAGCTTAAACATTATTTCATAGAAAGCAGTACAACAATACTATAGAATAGGGAATATTGCGTTACAAGTTAATACCATTGACATTCAAGAAACTTGCTATTATATAGCTTAAATATGGCGAGTTAAGGGAAAGAAGATGACACAAGTTAACCGGGAGTTGAAAATTACCATTGACAAGATTATTGTAAAAAAAAACCTGTGATCCGCAATGGACAGGCAAAAAAGGCATGGTCAAGGTTTCCTCCTCGGCACCACATTCACACATTGGGGAGTCTATTACGTTCATTCTGAACAAATGTGAGGCCACCTGGCTCCATACAACTTAAACGACATCCATTACGGGGTGTAGGCGGAGTCTTGGTAAGAGTGGGGAGATGATTGAAAACGGGAATATATTAAATAGCGGGATGTTTTGATGCCTTAATAACAATTCTTGTCACTCGTAAGTTTATATATTTTTTAATTATTGTGGTTTATGTAATAATTAATAACAATTATTGTAATAGCTAGAAATTTAATTATTTGACGACGCTTGAAACATGATAGCAACTAGTTAACAGATCGATCGTAATGCTAAACTTTAATACACGTGCAGATGAGCTGCCGCACAATGGTTACTTAATTGCACCTAGCTAGTTGCATACTTATAATATTTGTAACGAATGTAGGTTATGTTATGTTATTAGTTTAAGTACAACATTTTAACACCATTTATAAAATACACAAAATATGTAAACGTACTTCAAATTGCTATTTCCAAATTGAGAGACAAGATACAGAAATTTCGTTTTAAAATAATAAATATAATACATTCTGACAAACGAAGTTCATATACGTAATATCTATGAAACCTAATAATACTTACTACACGCTAAGTAATAAGTGATACTCGTACGTTATCCTATATGAATAAACTATTATAATATATCTACACAACAACCATTAACAACGAAACTAAATTAACAGCTACATATTATATTATAATAATATTGTTTAGCCACTCTGACACATAGGTATAATGAGAACTCGCTAGATCGGTAAACAAATAAAATACGGAAAATTGAGTATCTATCTTCCCACGATTCATATATTATGATTAATTGTTGGTAGGAATGTAAGAACTTGTCTGTTTTTATTTTCAGTATTCCATAATTATATTGATGACGTACACTGAAACATTACACTGACATTCATATGTAAATTACACAGGCAGTGATTATCTTGTAAAAAAACTAATAAACAAAAATATTATAAAGTGAAGACATTTCAAAAGAGTTACTAGAATTTAAAAAAAAAAAAAAACATATTTTACCAACACACATAAAAAATAATGCATTAACGGAATGTAGTAAAAAAAAAATTCCCATTGATAATCCATAATAGTATTATGTCTTCCCGTTTAATTCTATGGCTTTTTTGACATCCCTGATGCAGTGTAATTATGGCTGTATTGTGAAAAACGAAGGTTTTTTAGTATCTCTAGGTTAATATTTTAGCGAAATCGTATATTGACATATGTTATCTTTTTTTCTGTCTATATAATGTATTACGTTGCGTAATTTTTAGTTAGTTTCATTGGCAGCTATTTTTAAGGTCAATTGCTCATCACTAAGTGAGAATCAGGTTAGAATCAGTGGTGATAGTATTTTTGAATATGTATTGGAATATTCTACTTATACGCATATGTATTGTGATAATTAGATATCATTTGACATTTTTACACATACAGTCAAAATTAACTTTTTTTATCAAAATTTTTACAATAATTTATATTTAAAACTATGTTACAAACGTGTCAAATTTCCTAGTAGTTTAACCTTTCTCTTTCGGTGCTAAAATAAAAACGCGCGTTCCGGTGCTGTTTTTCAGTCGAATAAATGTGCAAAGTTTACTATAATTACTTATATTTATCAACGTCTTACTCTCATAGAGAAGAAACAAATGTTAATATATATATATCTACTGATTATTCAAAATTTTATTTTATTTTTAATATTAATTTATAAATAAAAATAATAATAATAATAGTTGCATACGTATGTATACCTACGTATATAAGTGGATAAATATATATGTAAATTATTGTGTAAAAATGCTAAAAATGAGAAAAAATCATTGATCATCAAGAACGACAGCATAAAGACACATAAAACACGTCTAACTCAGCCAGCGCACGCTCTGCCACTAAAGTGAAGATCGGAATCCAGTACCCCGCGCCCCGCGCCCCGCGCACTGCGCCATTTGCATTTCTCCGCATGTACACATACACGTATTAACAAATTCATGTCAGGTTCTTCGAGAAAACATTTTTTATTGTTGCGTATGGTAAATACTTATATATTGTAATTATTGTATCCAATATATAAATATATTATGAAGGAATACGTAAAGTATGAACTTGTACTTAGTATGTTTACAGAGATATTCACATAATTAGAGGAAATGTCAACTCAGTTTACATCATCGGAGAGGAAAGGTTAAGACATAATAAGAGAACAAAGTTTTGTTTTAGTGGCACCTTAAAATGCAATCATTTTTTAAAATAACAACTTTTTTTAAAAGAAATGAAATACATGACTTAATAATATAACGTAAGTACTCGAAATTAGGAATCGGTTTAGTTTACTCTGTAAATTATAAAACATAAAATTTACCTAATGGGCGATGAACTAAAGGCCGCCAAAGTAATCAAAAAATTAATATTCATGACTTTGATGTTCAATGGCACGATATCGTAAAATATCAGTAACATGATATATGTTTCCACGACTTGTATCTTCGGAAATGATTTCTTTAAATTTCACTAAAACATTTAAAAAGAGAATTGATGGAAAATTAAAAATAAATATTGAACAAAAAAATATTTTGTTAAATATTATTTATTATTTTTATCTGTCCAGTCAAGATGTCTACTATTCAATTATATATCGCGTGACAGAGTTGGGCCGCGGAGCGGTAGACAGGGCTAGAGGTAATATAAATAAAAATAATATTTCATACTCTTTCCCTCATTATTCATTCCTTTATCTTGTTCCAAACGTCATCTTAACAGCTGAAATAGGTCGTGTATCCCTTACAGTACAAGTATAATACAAAGTATTTATTGTTTCCTCCTGACAACACATTTCTCATATTCGTATTACAAATACCCAGTAGAACACAAAATATGATAATGAAAATAGAACAATTAAATTTGAATAATTACTAAGGTCAAGGTTAAAAGTATTTATTTCAATAATAACTGAATATATAACTAAAAATATAAATAAGATATAAGATATGATGATTTATCTCAGCATGGGTTATTTCTGAAACAAATTTGTGCATTAATATGAATATATGATAGTTGTGTAGGGGTGACTGTTGTAACTGTGATTGATTGTTATTGTATCAGAAGGTTTTTTGGATATAAGACTGAAGCCCCTAACATCCTCTAGTCTCACGCATGTTAGTTGTATGTCGCAGTGTATACGGTGTGCGTGTATGAGTATTTATATTTTGTTTAGAGCAAGGTATAGAAATGAAAAAGCACTTACAAAGGTTGGCGTTTATTGATGGATGAATATACAGAGGCGGTATACAATTAAATGCGCGTATATCGATAAACGCTGGAGTGGCTCACTCGAGATGCCGATGAAAGGAAGTCCTGCGGAGAAATGGACGCTAAATTCTAGGGCAGTGTCCGTCACGATGTATGGTGTCTGCTGATTGGTTGAGTTTCAGCTATATATGGTTGTTAAGTTAATCCCTATATAGCCATGTATGCAGAGCGCATCCAGGGTCATCACAGTTATATTGTACACTATCCTATAGAATTTTCGGATGTAAATAATTTTATATCGTATTTTTAAAATTAATAAAATCAACTTTGTGGATAAAATCCATTATTTTAGATTGTTAACTTTGAAATATTAACCACTCAATGAATTAAATCCATCAACCGGTTTCGAAAAATATAATTTTCTTCTTCAGGATGTCATTAACTAATCAAAAACATATGTTATATTGTTTCTTTAACATAATCTATTTTTAAAAAACCATAATTATTTTAAAAAATATAAGTTAGTACTACTTACAATTTAAGTAGTACCTTATTTAATAAATTAGGTACTACTTAAATTGTTACTTGATGATACAAAATTATTATATTATATCAAAATCACGTTCATTTTTCAATATACAGCCATAATAACACTACTGAAGCCGGCATCCAGCCAGACCCATCCAGTCATAGATGTAGACGGGGAAGCATACTATTTATTTTTACAAAAGTTTTTTATTAATTCTCGAACTGTTTGATTAATAATTTACATTTCTATTAAAAACAAATTCAGGAATTTATTAAGATTCTTCATTATATTATATTTATATTTTACATATTTATATAAGTACTAGATCAATTAATGCTTCGAGCCAGATAAACACACGTACAGTGTGTTGTGTTTGTATTTCACTCACTCCCTGTGTGGTTTTCAATTTGGAATAGAAACATTACTCCCAGACACTTTGACAGTTGTGTTTCATCTCACACTATCATCCCCCTTCATCGGGTTGAGCCAATTAGAATAAAACGATTATGCTAAAAAGGGGTGCATAATAATTCAGGACTACCATTGGAAGCAATCTCCAGGGGGCTGTTTTACACGTGTGAGAATATTAAAAATCTCATTCAATTTAAAATCGGTATCTCTTTTCAAAGTGATTTAATTAATTTAATAGATAAAACAGCAGTTAATCTTGATCTTCCAACGATAATTATTCCTTAATGTTTATAAAGTATATTTGTAATGAAAGTCAGGTTAAATTACACATCTGACGTCATTCATTGGCAATCGTCTTATGGTGAATTGTATATTGTGTGTTGCGTATTAGGCTAAAATAAAGCGATTAGAAGGTTTAAGGTATAAGAGCAAGGTTCCCCATAGATCAACTACTACCCCGGTGCTATATTGTGTATAGATAGATAAATATTATACATACATTTTGCAGATGTAACTGAGGGACAAATATTATGGATTGAAGCTTCTTATTGTTGGCACTAAATTTATAGAACCAAACTTATTACAAAGATTGAGGCTTAAATCTGAGCTCGCAAACTGTGTATCGAATGTGTCATTAGGAAGCTGCTGTTACAGTGGACGTCAGTACGTAAAATGAAGAGATTGTCTTCAGCCTAGAGCGCTGCTAGTCGATGTTCGCTGTTGCACGCAGCCAGTAATTTAACTTTATGGGTGGTAGTAAGGAACCACCTTGTTGGGTACGTTTAGCTTAATTATGTATACGGGTGAAGAGTAAGACTGTTTATTCATTAATGTAAAACAAATAGTCTCTATGAAATTTCGTAATTAGATATAATAATAGATTTTTTTTAAATATATATTTTTTTTGTTTTTTAATTTTTTTTGAAAACTCAATAAACATTTTACACAATAGAAATTTTAATTATTTTATGGTATATAACGACGATGAACTGACGGACGGATTTACTTTTCTACATATGTCATCATTGGATTTCTATGCCAGAGGAAAATGGGTTTAAAATAAAATCGTTACAAATAATAAATTCCATAAAAAGACATTTTTAAATTATGTAACACGAATGTCACGTTTTTATTATATTTTACTATATTTTTATTCGTTTCTTGGTCAAATAAAATAAGACCATTTATTTTAATAAACTCAGTAATGCCTGTGTCTTATTTTCCGTGGTCGATTGATTTCAGTACTAGATATTTGGACCATAAAAATAAATTATTATTGTTAGTTACAATAAAAAACTAATAAAAAGATTTTTAGCATCTTTCAACCATTATATTATATAATATACTTTAATTTGAATATAGTTTGCATTGAAAGAGAGTGACAAATATGCGTTACTATTAGTAGAAAACTTATTTGTTCATTTTTATTAGGGATTTTTTCACACATATAGTTATTAACTATGACAAGTAAAATGTATTCTCTTCTACAATTGAAACGTTAGCCTGAGCACCCATTGAAGGGTAATAAAATTATATGTCGTACCTGTGCTGCTCTATGGTGTCGAGGTGTGTATATTGAAAAAAGCTACCATTAAACTTTGTGAGACATTTGTGATGCGGCTACACCAATTTACGCGAAATTCTCCTGGGTTGCCCACATTACCAGTGAAGAGTCATAAGTAATTCAAGAGAACTAATAATAACTATCAAACGAAAGAAGCTGGACCCTTCTCCCCAATGAGAAATATAATATTAAAAGACGCCAGAGATGTGGGTAAAAATATATTATTTTATCTGGGTAACCTCAGAAAATGGCTGAATGTGTAAACGTTAACACGTAGCGTAAATGAAACGTTCTTACCTGGGTTCATATCCTAATGGTAACCAAATATTTATTCCATAGATAGATTTGACTGTGTATCATTTTAATTGACCTATATATTTTGTTTAAATAAATTTTATTATTATGGAGAACACATTATTATTATAAAGTTTCAGTTTTTTAGAACACAGTTCTGTGATATTTTAATACAAATTAAATGTATCAATAAGAAAGATATAGAAATAAAATCAATTTTACGAAACAATATTTTTGTTGCCATCCGGACTCAAACAATAATATAAAGTAGACTGCTTTCAAATAATGGAATAACAGAAGTATCCATTTTAAAATGCAACATATAAGTTCAAAAATTTGTCGTTAACTTACAATGTTGAGGGGTGTAATAGGTTAGCGCACTTCCCCGGATAGGAAGGTATCCTGATTCGAGTCCGGGTGGCGACATAATTTTTTTTTTCAATAAATTGATTTTATCTTTATATCTTTTTTATTTATACATTTATTTTGTATTAAATAAATTTAACTAAAATATAGCGAATTCGAGGAAAAGTTAGAATAACATCTGAAATTCTATTTATTTTATTAAAACATTATTCGCAATAAATTAGTCAGCGTTGAGTGAAGTATCGGTACACATGTTACTTTGTCTCTGAAAGACGAGCATAAATCTCCTTCAAGACAGCTTAATTTTAAAGTACATTCAAATCAGCCCATTCTTCAAAAGCCCCCCACCCATACCGCGAGAGCGCCAGTTCTTCAAAAGTAAAAAGCACTCCCGCTCACTTCATTTAAATGGCTGAAGCTTCGCATTGATTGTATAAAGCTACACATAAATTGCTTTGGTAATTTATTATCTTTATTTGTAAAATATCGTGTTTACGCTTCGGAACGGTTTGAGCTTAAAGCTCCTGAGAGCTTTCGATGCCCGAAGTTCACCGCTCAGCGCGTGCCCCACTATTTTAGTGGGGTGTTTTCCACACTGCCGTTTGAACTCTGGACAGTTGGTGCAAAAAATGTTTACACTGTTGAAATACTGCCCCGGAGTTAGTGGAAACCAGTCAACTGGGGAAATTTACCGGAGAAATTTTGCAAAATGGGCTTGCCTTCATTTCCGCATTTTAAATATTTAACAATTTTAACATACAATACGTTTATTCAGCGAATACTAAATTTTGTCACGTTAGTCGTGGTGCTATAGATTTTAATATATTTTATATTTTGACTTATATTTTTTTCTATACAAAATTAGTCACAATACTTTGTTTAAACTACAATTTATTCATTATTGAACATGTTTCGATACCTATGGTATCTTCTTCAGGAAACAATGTATATTGAAATTAAAAATACAAGCATAGATAAAAACAAAACTATAAAGTGGTAAATAAGTAATAACTAATATGAAAATAAATTTAAAAGGTGACTATTTGCAAAGAGGATTTGGTTATTTATAATATTTAGCTTGCTATTAACACTTTTTCTTATTTATAAAATTTAAAATGTATCTAACTGTAAACCCCTAGCATTTATATGTGCATTTTCTAAACCCTTGTTAATATTAAAATAATGGTTTGCTTCCAAATGTTGTTTTTATTTAGGCATCAATTACAAATTTTAGAAATAAGAAAAAGTGTTAATAGCAAGCTAAATATTATCAGCACTTTACAGTTTATTTTTTATCTGTGCTTGTAGTTTTAATTTCAGTACACATTGTTTCCTGAAGAAGATACCATAAATGTCAAAATATGTTGAATAATTAATAAATAGTGGTTTAAACAAAGTATTTTGTCTAATTATTTATGTAAAATAATGTCACAAAGTGATTTTGCTAATATTGAAGAAGTGCATTTTTTACTTATACCGGCCGGTACCTGGATCGATATCAGAATAGTTCGAATCTTTTTTTAAATAAAAATATTTTGGAGGCACCGAGTATCGATTCCACTATCTCTAAAATGCGCTTTCATATTGCTATTTTTCTAATTGATTGTGGTATCAAATCTACATACAAATATATAATGTAATGATTTTTTTTGTGTTAGAAATTAATGTATTGACTTTCATTTTTCATTTATTTTCTTTGCGTGTGCGCTAAGTATGATCTTTCTATTCCCCCAACTTCAAAAAAAAAATGAATATGTATTTAAAAAGATTTTAATGTGTATTTATAATAACATGTACGTATCTATATACGCTATTTAAAAAAAAAAATAATGCGAATTAAAATCAAATTTTAATGCCTATATTTTTTAAAATTTAAATACTTCTATTGACTGAACTTTGAAGTGGCTGGTGTCGATAAATCTAAATATATTTGTAAACTGCTATTTTCACATCTTATTGATCTCTGGGCAGCGTAATAATTAGTTTCTTCGCCTGTCGCGCGGGTGACCTGGTTCGGTTCTCCGCCAAGGTGATTTTTATTTTATTTTTTTAATAAATATTTAGCAGAAAAACATATAATTTATAGGAGTGATACATATGTCTGAAAAATGCAATGCTTTTTTTTACCATCTTGGAGCAATTAGTTATTATTTATTATCAAATAAATTCAAATGAAATTATTTTGTATTTATTGCGTGATTTTTTTATGCTAGTGAAAATAAATAATCTAGCAACAAAATGCAAATAAAACTTTATCGCATACTTGTATATAAACTATACAATATTTGTCTCATATTTAACATCAAATTTTGTGAAAAATGATTAATTCAGATAAATTTGATTGCCTAAAATATGACATTACATGTTGTTTACACAAGGGAGTGGTGAAACAGGATGTAGGAAAGGTGGAAGGAATTCGGTACAGGGACTGGGTAATAAGGGCTCAAGGACCAACCAGGAAGCACAACTTACCTAGATTTTCTCTACTATAGTCACAACTCTCATGAACTTCAGGAACAACTTCACTGATTTGCGCAAATCATTGTGAACATGATAATAGTTTCTGCATATACCGCGAAACCGAAACGAACGAACGCGAAACCGAATACGCGAGAAACAGAAACACACAATAACAATAGTAACTGTACAATAACAGATCAGTGTAACGTGCTCGGGGAAGAAATATCACACAAAAAAAGGTATAAGATATAATGGGGACAGATAGGTATAGTAAACATACTTGAGCATTCACACGCACACGGTGATCGGAGATATGTGGACCTGTTATGAATACCAAATATAGGTTTTCGGCATACACAATATAAATAGTGGGTATACAAAAATATTATCAACAAGAAATTTTTTTTATTTATATTTAGTTTATATATATATATATATATATTTATCTTAAATCTTTGTTAACTTTATATATATATATATAAAGTTACCAAAGATTTAAGAGACAGGAACCATAATTCCTTAACTTTATTTCACATAGTTATGGAAATTCTTCGTATCCGAAGCGATGCGTTTCAGAAATTTTGTATATCTTGCATAGAGCATGACCATTGACAGATTGGTCCTGCAAAGTAAGAGATGGTACAAACTATGCCGATGTTACCAAAGAACTCAAAGGTTTGGTACAATTTAGAGGTGAAAACCCATAATATTCATATTCTATTTAAAAAATATCCCATTTCACGTAAATTTACAGCAATTTGGTTAAAAAAATTCGATAGGTTATAAAAATAAACAAAGTCCTTTAAATAAATTGGGTGGCATTGATCTTTAAAGCTTCTTATCGTGCAGCATATTGCTTTACATCGATTTCTTTTTCTGTTATTTTGGCGTCACTAATACGCAATTTCTATTTATTTTTTTATTATTGAAAGCAATAATATATTGGTAATACATCACTGCTTGGGTACTTTTTCTTAATTATTCAGAAACCAATTTTGTTAAAAAAATATATATAAAAAATATAGTGGGTTCTGAATTCATAAAACACATTTTTGACGCGTCTTGCGAATTGGCCCCGACCCGGCATCTTGGCATCTTTTCCCCGTCAAAATTCCTCAACCATTCCTCAATGCTTGTCTTATCAGTGTGAAATGTAACCTTCACATCAGGATGTTAATAATTTTTTGATTAGTTTTACAAAGTTAACAAATAAAAATAATGAATTTTAACCACAAAGTTAATTTTGCTAATTTCAAAAGAAATATTTTATTATTACCGAGATTTGAACATGGACATTTTCATATCCGGAGGAACGCTATATTATTTTCAATGTATGAATCTATTATGTTTAAAAAAAAATTTTGAATAATATTCTGTAGTCTTTCCAATTAATACATCTATTATTCCATTTTTAAAAGCAATCAATTTTATATTCCGTTGAATCCCGTATACCTTTCAGCAATATACTTTAGAAGATATATTTTTATAGATAGATTTTTTCTGTATATCTTTATAATTGATTCATTTAAAATATCACAGAATTACATATGTTCTAAAACAAAAATTTGTTTTTATTTAAAATATTTATGACACCCTATTTCTTTATAACCAAGTTCGAATGTATGTCTACTAGATACTTTTTCTGTGTTTGTATTGAAAATTGATTACAAGCAAATTCAAATTAGAGATGTTCGAATAATAGCGGGCTCTCAGAATTTTCTAATCATTTGTTAGAAAATGATCATAGTTTTGATAAAAATTTGGGATTGTCTATTTTGCATGTAAACGGTGTTGGTCTTAAATTAAATAATTTAGAATCATTGGAGACAAATAAAGTATATAAAACTAATCAATTTATTATAAACAACCAACTAAATTTGACCATAAATCCCATTCTAAAATTTTTTCTTAAAAATTATTCTAGTTATTTTGTATCATCAAGTAACAATTTAAGTTAGGTACTAAATTTATTTATTACATAATTATTGTTTTTTAATAATAGATTCTCTTAAAGAAACAATATAATATATGGTTTTGATTAGTTAATGATATCCTGAAGAAGAAAATGATATTTTTCGAAATCAGTAGATGTATTTTTAATTCATTAAGTGGTTAATAAAACAATGTTAAGAACTTAAAATAATAAATAAATTTTCTTTTGTAAATCTTTTGCAAAAAAGGATACTAACAAATACAATGCACTAGACTTTATTATATGTTTCTTTAAAGATTATAGATATTCAATTTTGGAAAAGAAGAAAAATAATGTAAAGGACAAAGGAGGTTTCTTGTTATACCTACCTGTGATGCAATATCTAGATGTAAAGATGAAATTCCTTTTTTATTGGGAGAAAACATGTCATATGCCACAACAAATGTACCCGACCTTTGGCAATGGAGAGTACCCTGACTTGTAAATTTGAGCAATTTGGAAACAAATCGAATTGGATGTATTTAAATAACCCCTCGTCAGATCGAATTTTAGGTACTATTAATGTAAGTACATGAAAATGTTTTACCAAATTTTAATAAGGTAGCAAACCAAGTATTTTCTCAGAGCTTAAAATATATTTTAAGGCATGATTTTCATAAATCATAGGTATTATTAAATTAAATAAACAGATTTTATTTTTGAATGCACCATTATAATTTGTATTAGACAAAGTGTAAATAATAATTATATTTTCTGAAACCCATACAATTTTTTTTATTTATTTTTATTTAGACATGTATATATATAGTTTGTAACGTATATTTTACATACATTTTAAAATGCATCGCCCAACTAAGCAAGACTGTTTTAGGGTAAATTGGTTAACAAATACATTTTGTAAAACTACAACTCATCGATATATAATATACAAGGCAAGTAAATGTGAAAATATAAATATTTATTATATATATATATGTGTGTATAAAATATTATAAAAAAGGATAGTCATTTTTATATAAATTAAATTTGTCTGTAGCTTTTGTAAATAGTTTGGGTTTGCTATTATTAATATAGTTAGAAAGTTTGAAATAGCTTGGTTTATGGATTCATTTATTAAACCATTATGATGTCAATATTATCCAAATAAATGTAACTAATCATATCTTCTTCAGCATCTTCATGTCTAATACAGAACCACGTCTCTCCTAACTTTTCTGCTCTAACGTAAGTTCACTGCGTATTACTGCCTATATATGATTAATCATTGATGTTGTTAGAATGCGAAATTACTCAAAACAATATTTTGTTCAAGCATACAAAAGCACTTAGGCGAAGTAAGGGACGGACGGTAATAAAAACTCGGTATTGTTAGACGCAGGTGGACCGACACAGTTTGGGTACAGCGGCGAGTACAGCGGCGGTAATGCGATAAACGTGACAAGAGTATAGTATTTTTTAACTACGAGTCCCATTCTAAAAATTTTTCCTTAAAATTATTCGTGTTATTTTGTATCAAGTAATAATTTAAGTTAGGTACTAAATTTCTTTTTTAAATAATTGTTGTTTTTTAAAAATAGATTCTGGTAAATAAACAATAACATATGATTTTAGTTAGTATTGAAATCCTGAAAAAAAAAATTGTATTTTTCGAAACCGGTAGATGTATTTAAACTCAATAAGTGGTTAATAAAACAAAGTTAACAAATACAAATAATCAAATATTTATTCGATAAATAGATTTTTTATGTATATCTTTCTAATTGATTTATTTTATTTGTATTGTAGTCGTAGAACCAGAGCTATATTATTTACAATATAGTATCCACTTAAAGATACTTATTTTTAAAATTATTGATATGGTCACTATTTTAATATATTTTATCTAGACTAAATATTCCTTACAAAATAAATGAAAAAAAAATACAACGAATACTTTTTGCAAACTTCGATATTTTTGGCACTGCTTTCTATTACACAAATAATCGAAAGACACTTTCATTTATATGCTGACTTGTTTCCGGTGGAAAAATTCCTTTCCAACTGATATTGCTCTAAAACGACTGCATAGTGATGAAGCGACCTACGTACAATTAGTTATCGTTTCAAAATAAACATTTTTCGAAATAAATTGTGCAAGTAATTAAAGTAATACGAGCATAGAAATAACAATAGGAATGACAATAGAAATGACAATATTATTGACAATAAATTAGGGGGACCGAAATGTAATCAATTTTTTTTTGCTGATGAAAAATATTTATTTAAAAAAAAATCTTAAATACTAATCAACAAAATAATTTCCATCATTTTCTATCACTTTTTGACAACGTAATGGCAATTATTCAATGCCTTTCTTGAAGTCCTTTGATTTTTCAGCGAAAAGTTTTCTAAGTGCGTTTTCACTCCTCCAACATTATTAAATTTTTTACGTCTCTTAGTATGCTCTAACGATCTAAAAGGTTACTAATCCGACTGCGTGAGATCAGGTTAATAAGGTGGATGAGTTAAAAGTTCTAATCCATGCTCCCTTATTTTTCCCTGTGTTATTTTTGCGTTATCGTGTTGCAGAATCCTTTTTTGGTTATTTACCAAAACATAACGTTTTTTTACAAGCTCTTGTTCCATTCGCTTGAGTTGCTCACAATACACTATCGCTGTAATGGTCTGACCGGGTTCAAGCAATTCATAATAAATAATTCCAGAAATATCCCACCACACACAAAGAAGGACCTTCTTTAATGTTAGTGATGATCGAAAGGTCGGAACAGGTACTTGTCCGGAAGAAAGCCATTGTTTTTTCCATACAGGATTATTGTACAGCACCCACTTCTCGTCTCCAGTTACAATTCGGGCAAAAAAGGATCAGCTTCATACCTAGACAGAAAAGATGCACAGACGGTACGCCGTTGATCGAGCGCCGTCTATGTTAATTCATGGGGAACCCAAATTCCTTGTCTGTGCAATATTCCTATGCAACGAAGATGATTCTAAACTATAGACTATGGACAACCACTCTTCAACGATAATTCCTCGATTGTTTGACGAGGATCTGACACAAACTAACTGTAAAAGAGCTTGTCGTAAAAAATTTATTACTTTTCGGTCTCCCTAATAAATGACAATAGAAATGACAATAGGAATGGCAATGCTTACCTCCATTCCATCTACAAAAAAATAACCTTATGTCATAAAACGATTCATAATCCAATGCGACTCGTTATATAAACCAAATGAACACTTTCAATATCAATTAATAGTTTATAAATTTGATTTTATAAATCACTATGAGTTATTTATATTCAACCAATTTCGGAAAAATACATTTTCTAATTAAAATAATACATCAAAATGTTCTTGTGATTTAAAATTCAATTTTAAAAAAATTGATTATGAAATGATTTAAAAAATTAATCTAGTATGTACCTAACTTAAATTTTTCCTAAATAACTTACCGTCACGCTGTTTATCCACAGGAGTAAGCAGAGAAAATAGAGCGCCGTACTCTTCTGTCCTGACACACAATTTTCGCCTCATCCACATTCATACATCTTTTCATACAAGCTCGCCAATAATTGAGACTTCTAACAGGATCATCCTTCAGTATCTGGTTTATCTGGTCATGCCAAGTCTTTCGCGGACGTCTTCTACTTCTGGTGCCATCAACACTTGCGTCAGATATATTTTTTACCATTCTCTCCTCATTCATCCGTTCCATATGACCAAATCAACTAAATGATAATTTCTTAATCTAACTCCTTATACTTTATCAGCTGTGCATTCCTTTTTTATTTCTTCATTCTTTACTCTGTCATTGTTGGAAACTGACTTAATGATACAAATTCAAGAGATATTATTTTAGGAATATTTTTAGAATAGGACTCTTTGTTTTAGAATAGGACTCAAAGTTTGAAATAATCTATATTAACAATAATAAAAACCACAACGTAAAATTTGCAACAAATATTTAAAAAAAAAATTTTTTTTTTTTTTAGGAGAACACATTCTTATTGTGAAGTTGTAATTATTTAGAAAATAGGTCTGTGATATTTTAAATATGAATTAAATATATTAATTATAAAGATATACATATAAAATCAATTTTTATCGAAAAATATTGTTGTTGCGCTACCGGGATTCGAACCTGATTTACTTAAAGGTATTTTGAGATTCTGTAAAAATAAGGTAGATGGCTCTGTCAAATGATGGAACGATTAAATGTATTGATTTCAAAAAGGTAACATATAGGGTCGAAAAATTGTCGCTAAAAATAATGCCGCTGTAGCTTAGTTGGATAAAGCACCTCCCCCGGTTAGGGAAGAGATCCAGGTTCGAATCCCGGTAGCGCAACAACAATATTTTTCGATAAAATTGATTTTATATGTATATCTTTATAATTAATATATTTAATTCATATTTAAAAAATAAATTACTAAAATGAACCACAACGTGTTTGATTTAAATATATTTTTTAAATACTCTCATTATTACATTATAGAGCAACGGCTGGTAGGTTCTACAACCCATCCTGCGGCTGAAGAAGAGACTGGCCTGATGGTTTGACGTCTATCATTCGAGTTTTCAAGTTGTCTAGGTTACAAAGCTCTTAAAGATACAGTGGCACCATGTTATGTGTCGCCTTGTACATCAACCAGCACAATTTAAATTCAGCTCTTTCAAGAAAACGGAGCCAGTATATTTCACGCAAAAGGTTATGTGAGAGAATTTAGAATCTTCATATATTATTCGTACTGCCGCATTTAGGATAAATTGTAATCTATCCAGTTGAAACGTTGGCAGGTCATCATAAATACTATTACAGTAGTCCACACGTAATACCACTTTTGCATTTATGAGTAGACTGGCTGCCTCGGGGTAAATATGTCCCGAATACTTTTAATTTTGATTGTCTCAGTTTTAAATTATTTGTTTTTTGGCCACCTTAGCAATTTAGAATAATTTCCAAAATTTCACTATCCATGAAATATGGTCGTTATAACAGTGAGCATTTTATACAAACACTTGTAAATCAAAATATTTGTAATGTTTTACTCATTATAGCAGTGATATCCTTATATTAGTGCTCTTTATAATCTAGTTCTACTAATTGTAAAAAAAAAATGTTTTTCTCTAACGTAATATACGCGCTCGACATATTCTCAATTTAAATGATTAAAACACACAAAATATAAATGTGTTATTATATTCCTATTTACTTACCTATCAAAAACATCCATTTAATAAAACCTTGCGGCGTGTCGGAATGGTTAAGATTTTATGTGAATAGTTCACGGCGTTGGGTACTGTACAATACTACCTTTAGATCGTATTGAAAATTAATTGGTTTCGTTAGTACAACACCAGTGCGTCCGGGCGCGTCGCCATGTTTCAGAGACGTCTTTCCCTTTGACGTCTACAAAGTAATGTCACAAAGAGATGACACTTCGCGCTGGTATAATCATACTGTACACCATACAAATATGAGTTGACTTTTGAGGTAGATAAAATAATTTGAATAAAAGCATTTATATTTCTAATATTATTTAATTTAGTGTCTTTCACCGGCACCTACATAAAATTAAAAAACGATTAAACCTCGTCCTGGAGATGAACGTATGTTTCGGAATTTATTTACAATATATATATTAATATACATATTTACCTGCGACATACTCTGTTTAAACACTTACACCAGTCTATGCTAGGCACTTTTTCCGACCTGTAGGGACTGTGATAGCGCATGTACACTGCTAAGATTTATCTCTAAAGCCCGTAAAGGACAGTACAGAGTAGAGAGCGAATTGTTATGATTCAATACCATATGTATATTGTACGTAGATTATAATTACGGAAGTAATACATATGTACCTACCTCTATCGACATATCTCTGAGATGATAAATCCAAATCTCGTCTCATCACATGCCATCGCTTCCAGTAACGCTGCCATTTTTATTCTATGAACTTACTGAAAATAAAAAATAAAAATATTAGATAAGTCATCTTTCAATCAAAAACGTAAAAATCAATATACATATTGAGATGAAACTCAAAACAAAAAAAATGTTACTTAGAATAAGGGAACTTGACATATTTCATTTTTAAACAATACGTTTTCTAGCATTATTATTATGTGGTTGCTATTGCATAATAGATTACTCTGCGTGTGTCCTGTGATAGTATAATATAAACAACCGTTATAATTTAACATGTACGGTGATATTAAAATACTATGGTTTCCCGCAGAGTTTATTACGAGTATAACAATATAGGTTGATACTGCGCTGCGTATCTGCTATCCTAAACTAGAGTCTACCGCAATAATTGCGCGTTGAAACGATACAGATACAGTTTATCTTTTATACTTGTATTAATGGAAAAAGGATACAAATATTGCGTTTAATGATACAAAAGAAGTCGAATATTGTATTCCGAGAAATCGTGAAATTATCTCGGATTTCTGATTTTCTTATTGAATGTTGCTTGCTCTTTTGAGTCATATTATTGATATCATGTACCCGAATAATTATCACATTATTTCACGTTTACCATCATACTGTATAAATAATTACTCAGACGTTAAACAAAATTGAAGAACTCTAATAATTTGATATTATAATAGACATAGTACAAATATTTTTGGATATTTTCAATTTAAAGCATGACTTAAAATAATAATAGGTGTTTCCGAGAATGTATTCGACAGTTCCCGGGTTCCCTATGGATGAATGGATGATGTGAATGTTCCCGGGTTTCCTATGGATAATATGGTCGGATATTAAATATGAACACTACCACTAACCGTTGATTGAGCGCTGATACTCTGGTGTAGTAATTGGTGCGATGTTGTTGTTCTTATTCTGGGTAGATTTCCGAACGACCAAAATGCGCACTGATTATTGAAATCTCTTTACCGTACTGTGTACCGGATGCAATTGCGTCTTGTCATTTTGCACGCTCTTCAATCTCCGAAAAGGGCGGCAATATTCATACACATATATAACCAATAACAATAACAAGAAATCCCAGGTGTGCCAATCGAAG
Organism: Eubasilissa splendida; assembly: GCA_031772225.1. NCBI lineage: Eukaryota > Metazoa > Arthropoda > Insecta > Trichoptera > Phryganeidae > Eubasilissa > Eubasilissa splendida. The sequence goes on along the minus strand of CM062852.1, from coordinate 17,487,424 downwards.
GAACAAAAGCGCGTAAATAAGTGAATTTAATTAATATGAGAGTATTTTATTTTCCCTAGTTATTGTCTACAAGGGTATTTAGTAGTTTATTTTGTGGTTGTGAAACGCAGTGACTATAAAAATTGGGCCCCAATGCAAAATGTAAAAAAGGCCCTTTTTTTCTAATATTTAATTTAATATTCACCCTTTAAAAGAACAAAACTGCGTTTGTAGGTATTTATATGCACAACAAAAATCATCGCTTCGTTTTATGGCAGTTCTATGGTCCTTAACCTGACATAATATTAGCTGGGTACTATTATATACATGAAATAATTTTTAAAATTTTATAGATATATTTCTTGCTGCGGTACATTATTATTTATCCATATAGCGCTGAGAAAAGTATCGATATAAAAGGTATTATAGGACACGAATCGCATCGGCTGCATTGGAGTAGGTTACGCCACTGGTAAAACGCACAAGTGATTAAAATCTGTATATTTTATAAAATTTGTCTTCAATATATTTTATGTTGAAAATCTAATATTATAGCATTTCAATTACATGTGATCGAGACGAAGGAACCATAAATAAGAATTGTGATACAATAGTTTTGTCGAATACCTAAATAATTATCATGAGCTAACTTATATATCCGGCCTTGCACGGATAGAAAATTTTAATTTCAATAATCCATACAAATTTCACGAAGCTTTTGAAAACTTTTTTTTCTATAAACCTACCCCACTCTCCACTCTGAAAAGGTACTCCCAGTATCTAAGCCTTTTTCAACGCCCTTAAAATCTTTCATCTCGCCAGTCTCCAATCTTTACAGCACATGATTATTCTTTGTTTTAATATAATGGATATTTTGATTTGACTCGTGCACAAATTTTTAATTTAATTTTTACTGTACTCATATTGCATTGCCTACCATTCGCTAAAAATAGAGTGTAAATGATGAGTGAATGGCGTTTTATTTATTGAATAAAACGACATTTGCTTCGGGATTCCGTGACAACGTGCATTTAAGCTTAACGATAACATTACACTGCAGTCATAAATCAGTATACAAGATGTTAAGTAATGGGTATAAAAAGTTATAGAAGTGATAACTGCACGCCATATGCGCTCCTAACGTGTATAATTTATCGATTTTTATGCGTAAATATGTTGTGTTAAAGCAACGTTAAAGCATATTATACGTGATATCTGTGTTATTCATTTTACACCCGTAACCCCAGGATAAACTTTTTTCAACCTTACGTACATCAAACGCAGCTCTTTATCAACAATAACATCTTGTACGAAACCAGATATATTGTGACGTTACGTAAGTACTATCACTTATTATTTTTAATGCGCGCCATCCGTTCTGTGCAGTGGTATCCCTGGTGTCGACCAATAGAAGGGGTGCGAGATACTTATTTTGACATTTCCGTATCAGATCGAGACAAACGGGCAGTGTGCGTATTCGTGCACCCCGATCTAATATTAAAATTTAAATCCTTTATCATTCGGTCTTGTAACAAGAAAACGTGCATTTACATTTTCACTGGGGAGATTTTTTTTTACATTGCGTAATTTGGATGGCAAGGACAATTTAATTATATAAGCAGGATGTCGTTAAATGATGTTGTGAGATCCCTCCCATGCAGATGAACCAGCATAAATATGAAGGTACAAAACTCAGTACCGATACTGCGGTTGCCATTAATTTGAATCATGGATCCACAAGTTAAAGGATGTACCTCAATATATTACGCTGCAAATTGCACGGAGAATTATACGCATCATCAAAGAATTACAAATTCTTTTCCTTTATTTTGTACACTAAATTTATAATTATTTTGTGACCGTAAATTCATTCAATTTTAATTATATAAAATACAATTTTTTTTGAAACTCTCAAGTAAGTAATTATAACCTATCTTCATATTTTCCCATATTAAATAAAAAATTCTACAAGTGATGGAGGTAAGACTTTGTTGGTGAAAGGTGGGTAAGCGATTCTGAGGAAAGTGACCCACAAACCTCACGCTCTCGGCTGAATCCCCATCTTACCCCTCATAATATTCAATACTATACATATAACGACAACTATCATCTTACCCGTAAAATCAAATATGTTAAATGCAAAAATACTATATTTGTAATGACAACCAAAAAATGATTATATTACTACATTTTATAATCGATGCATAAATATGTACAGAAATATCTTAGTAACTGGCCATCTTAAACAACATGTTACTAAACTAAACTTTACCTGTTACATCTGTTAATCCAGTCCATTTTCCTACATCTTATATTTTTCGTATCTTATCAATATTTCACGTACATACAACATCATACATCATTTATTTTTAAGTACCGCAGAAAACATAATTACTTTATACTGTATAGAAAATATATAGTTGTATTTCTAAAAAACAGTTAATAATTATTTTAATTAAATACAGTATAATATTTTTCACTGTCAACCTTTCCGATACGGTGCTAAAATAATAACGCGCGCTCCGGTGCTGTAAACTTAGTGAATATGGAGACTTTTGCGATTTTTAAGTCAGATAAATGGGAATATTTTATATTTATTACTTATATTTTATCATTAAAACAATAGGTGATACATATATAAGTGAATATAGATATCACTTTTAATAAAAAAGTGCTAAGAATGAGAAAAAACATAGATCATACGGAACGATAGCAGAAGACATGCCCTACTCGGCCAGCGTACGCTGACGATCGGCATCCGGCACCCCGCGCCCCGCTGCGCCTTCCGCACCAAAATATTTTTTATTATTGCATATGCTAAATACTTATATATTGTAATTGTATTATCCCTTACATGAATATATTACGGAGGAATACCTAAAATATGAACTCTGTATTTATTACCTATATCTACAGAGATATTCACATAATTAGATGCAATTTCAACTCAGTTTACATTACCGGAGAGGAAAGGTTAAAGCAATATTAGGATTAATATAACAGAAATGGAAAAATCTGCAGTAAATGTAATATTTTTTCATAACTTGGAACCACGTGACTTTTTTTAATTGTTGATTTTTCCCGGTTGCAAAAATATGGCCAAACTTCAATTAAAATTCGTACAAAGCTTGCTGAAATCACTAGGGATGAGTCCATCACATCACGAAAAAAGCATCAAAATATTGTGACAGTGTCATTTCGGCCGTGCGATTTGCACAGCACATTAGGCGTCCGGTGACACGTGACGGCGGCGGGGCAGAGCGTCAAAGGGACCGCGGAATAAAAATACAACAACTCACGAATAGCTCTACCGGGAAACCGGCGATGCTTCTGCGAACGGATTAAAGGTGACAGTCAAATGCTGGTATTAATCTATTGCCATACGATCGGCGTGGTTCTAGTATTTTTATTTCACTGAATAATCATGTTATGTATCTACGTAATGGAAATTTATTATTAATTGTAAACAAGCAGGGTAAGTTATAGTATTTTGCTTTGAATTAAATAAAAATAGAATTCATTATTTATAATGGCGCATGTAACTGCAGACTGCAGTAGTTAAATATTCGCTCTTTTAAGTTCACAAGTTAAATTGGTTAGTTCGGCTTAGTTTAGTTAGGTTAGGTGAGTTAGTTTAATTTAACAATCCTATATGCCTACACATATTAATGATGATGTTTTATTATTATTATTATGGTATGGTATTATCGTATTATGGTTCTTCGCGTAACTCTAAAGTGAAATATTTTTTATATATTTTTGACTTAAGGATCATTTTCGCTTGTTTTGAAGTTTTTTGGAAATACCAAACCATAGTTTATTGAAAACCACGCCTTTTTCATAAATCTCAATAGTTAACCATAGATAAAGTGTTTAAAAACATAACTTATTATTTATTATGGTGAAATTTCAAACTTGAATGTGTAATACCTTTTTTAATACTTGCGACCGGATATTTTTTTTTAAATTAGGGCACTCTATTCTATTGGAAAATATATTTCTCGTAAAAATCCAAGAAAGGACCATATTCCCGAAGTTGCCAAGAAGATACTCTGGCATTCGCAAAACTTGTCAAAACCACCTTAATTGCGATTTTATAAATAGAAGTAGGGGCTCCATGCCAAGTATCGTGCCAATGTAACTTCTACTACTCTTGTTTATGCAAATGCCTTCGATAGCTGGTTCCCAGGTTTCCGATTAACAATAAGCACACATATGATATATGAACTGCACTAACCTTTTTAATTTTGTTTTTCTGGTCCGATGTTGTTGTTCTTTTAGTTGGGTTGTCTTCTTTAGATTTTGATCGACCGAAGCGCGCACTAGTGGTTTATTTGGACTGTTGGACTGGTCGAAGCACGGGATGTAATTGAAGACGCCTGTCGGTTATTGTTTTCTTAGCTTTCCGAAAAAAGGGCGGCAATACTCACACACACACATGTATATTATTATATACCAAGAAACCCAGTGGTGCTAACCGAAGTAACAAGGCGTGTATACAACTCCTTCAACGTAAATTTTTTCATTCTCTCAATTAGGATCCACATTTGATGGCTATACATTTTTGAATCTGTTTTATTTCTACATTTTTTCTCGCTAAGTACAAATAAAATGTTTTCATTATTATGATCATTTCTTTACTTCCGTCCATCCGTGATGAATAAGCAAAGTATTTTTTTATTATTTATAATGATGATAATTTTCTAACATTATTGTTAGGATATTTCTAATAATAAAAAATTTTCAAACTGATGATCACATATTTGAAATCAAAGGAATTCTACGCTTTTTTATCCACCTTAATTTTTCAAGACACGCAAAAATATTTTTCAGATCTTTTTTTTTATACAGAAGAGTGTCATTGAAAATTAGAAACAAATCTACATTTTTGCACATTATTTCACGCGTGGTAAATTTAAAGTATATACAATTATTACTGATGTCACATTTTTTCCATCATAATTTAAATGTGTTATTTTTTTGTTGTTTTTTAACTCTTGTAAATAATTGTTTATTTCTGATAACTGACAATAACATAATAATAAATTAAGTATGTATTTGTGTGGTTGTGATTACAAAAAAATGTTTACTTGTTATTAAATTTATTTTTATATTGAGTACTAATATAAGCTTAACATTTTTCTATTCCGTAAAGCGATAAATTTATGTTAGCACTCTCATTATAAATACGGTAATATTCACAAACCTTGCATTTGCATGATTGATCTGACTAGAAATCAGATGGTGAGAGTAATTTGTCTAACTTGAAACCACTTATTTCTTTATCCTACAGGCTGCGAGTATTTTTAAAGTTTGTGTTTTTGAAATTTTAATTTTTTTATTATTTATTTTTACGAAATTATTTTGAAATTTCATTTACATGTATTTTATTAAAAGATAAAATTTATTTATATGTATGTATTTTACCAATTTTCTACTGTTCTGTAATTTCGAGTGAAGTTAATAATAAATACCTGATTAATTGACGACACAGATTTATTTTATAATGTTTTATTAATATCTATAGATAGATTGTGATGAATCAATGTATCCAATATTAAAAAAGATTATTTCCATACCGAAGATAAGTACTATAATATTATTATCTGAAGTTATATATTATTATTATACATTGTATAAATGTATACATATATACCAAATACATATAAAAACTGAGCAAGACTAACGGTCCTGGAACCGACACTGATGCATAGAAGTAAGGCCTGGAACTGGCAGAAGAGGAACGAAAGTAGACTGAATGGAGTGGAAATAAGATAACTTAGGCGTATATGTGACAAATCCATTTATGACAGAGTAAAGAATTAAGAAATAAGGAAAGAACCTAAAGCTGATCTTAGTATAGTGAGTAAGATTAAAAAGGGATCACTTTGGTGGTTTGGTCATATATGACGCAAGTGTTGATGGCACCAAAAATAGATAACGTCCGAGGAAAACTTGACATGACCAGGTAAATCAGATACTGGAAGATAATCCTATTAGAAGCCATAATACTCGACGAGCTTGAATGAGATGATGTATGAATATGGATTAGACAATTATGGATGGTGCACCGTTTATTAAAATAAGCGATTAAAAAAATATATACATGAATTATTTATCGGTGATAAAATCCAAAAAAATGTTTATTATTTTTTCAGCCATATCACTTTATTAGAAATTTACATATGGGAAGCTATAACGGAATTGAACAACACCATACTTTTCTGTCCTGACACACAATTCAGTTGTAATAAACATTTTTTTGGATTTTATCACCGATAAATAATTCATGTATATATTTTTTTAATCGCTTATTTTAATAAACGGTGCACCATTAGATAGATTTTTTCATTGTTTGCGTGCATGGAGTTCCTCTGAAATAAATTTAGTATTATTTTTTAATACTAAATGTAACTAGAGAATCGTATCAAGAAGTAATTCTTAAACATTTCAAGTATGCTTAAAACCTTTGAAAACTATATATCAAATGTAGGTAAACTATTTTAGACAAATAAAATTATCAGAACTAAATTTTATTTATATCGGTTGTAACATGTTTATTGAATTCAAACGTGATTTTATTGTATACAGATAAATTAGGTATATGATATTAGTAATTATTTAGACTTCAAAGAAAATTAATCACTTTAATGACGCACATTTACTAGATTATTTATTTATCGAATTCAAGGAATTACAAATTATTATTTACCAAATTAATTTTTATTTGTTTAGGATAATGAAATTCAAACAATATAATTTTTTTTCATCTTTTATGATATATTTTTACATTATTTTTTGTTTATTAAGCTCAACCCGTGTTTACCAAATTTATTATATTTAACTAATTGTTATTATGTTCTAGGAATTCAAATCGAACCTACTTTTTATATGTTATAGTTATTTATTTTGGTTTTTTTGTTGTTTGATTGGATTGTTTATTCCTTTTTTTTGTTACTGACACATTAATTCTTCTGTCGTGGAAACATTTTTGGTACTATAATCTGGGATGAACAGGGACAGATTGCAAAGTTTCCATTGCTATAAATTGACACACGTAAGAAATATTTATTATCACACAGCCAATATTTTTTTTTTTGAACGATGTCTTACTTTTTTCCATCTCTAATAACATCACTTTCGACTTCAACATTCATAATAAGGTCGATTTTCTTGCATACATCATACTTTCATTTAAAAAATAAATATTGTATTTAAATGTATGTGAGGCACTGAAATAAACATATTACCTTACTTAAGAATCGAGACTATTTCTTTTCAGTCAAATTTTGTCGAGAGAATCATCCAAATGGATTAACTTATTTAGGAATTGAGGACGTACGCCTGTCGCGTGTGTGTACGTCACGGCACTCATGAATATCGTTTGAGTGATTTATGCGAAATAGTATCGACATTTGTATGGACTAGGAATGTGGGTAGGTACTAAAAATCCATGGAAAATGGGATTACGATAATTATTATGAAATATAGTATACGGTATTTTAGGTGCAGCGACAGATTCTTGTTGAGGTTTTGTGATACCTTCACGCTAGATACACCTTCGTTTGGCGTAAAAGGTCTAGTGTTAAGAACGGCCTTACACGCAACGGTATACCAGACAGGTATACTTATTCACGTAAACATGTCAAGTATACCGAAGCTCAACTTTGGCCATACACGTAGCGGCAAACCTGTGGCAATCGCACAGTCAACCATGGCATCGGAACAGCGCAACTACGACGATACAGTAGCGCTAGTAGGTCTTCTCGTCGTCCTACGAAATAAAACCGTAACAAAAGTAATATAAAAAATGGTTGTTAAAGGAAAGTCAGTATAGTCACGTCAATTTGATAATGGAATTTAATTTAGATTACTGTAGTTATTTAAGAATGGATGGCTCATATTTATACAATTCAATAAAATCTTCCACAATTACGCTACGCTTGCGAAACGCCATTTTTTTGAACTATGCAACGCGACCTTTCTCTTTGCGGTGGATGGAATAACTGAGACCTAAACACACTCGCTCAGATATTCTTGAAGTCAGCACTTACTCACAGGTAGAAAATATTAATTTTCAATTATTGTCAGGTCGCCTGTACAGGTAGGGATACCGGCCAGCTTTGTCACATACACGCTCCGGTTTCCTTAAAAAGCAACCTGAATAGATATACCGTTGCGTGTATGGCCGGCTTTAAGATGAAATTAGAATTTTAAAACACATCTCTAAATACTTATTCTCGTAATTGAATATTATATTAATAATATTTTAGTACGTCCAAGAACACACAATTACTGAATTTTTACCTCCAAATGTCATTGTTATTAAACAAATCATTAATTTGAGACCATAGATAGGGACATCGAAGTTGTTGTAAAATAGTTGTATATAACCTAACATGTAAAAATACTTCGAGTAATAACTACAACACATGAGATATCTATAATTTGTCTTTATTTTAATACCTTTGATGGTAAAAATTCAGTAATTGTTTGTTCTTGGATATACTCAAATATTGTTCATATAATATACTAATCTAAATAAGAAATATATGGAATTAAAAATTAAATTTTCAGGCGTATACTAGTGTAATGTGTTAATCATTTGTCATATATACAGATAAAGAATATAGCTTTCAATATTTCTTATAAAAATTAGAATCTCATTATAGTGACATCCATACTGTTTCAAGGAAATTAATATCAAATTTCAGTCCATACATGGTAACATATATACAACTTCTAAAAATTTAGTAGATATGGAGGTTGATTTTGGGTGGAATGGTGAACATTACATTGTATAAAGTGATCACTTAAACCAGCCGAAGACAGGTCGTAAGCCCTGTAATTACTCATACTTCCATATTTTCCCATATAGTGTATTTTAAATGGCTTTGTCTCTATGAGATATCTATGATTTGTTAAATATTATATTATACTTTTAAAATCAGCAATATTATCTTTGTGGTTAAGATTCATATTTTTATTTATTACTTTGTTTTATTAACCACTAAAATGAGTTTAAATACATCTACCGGTATCGAAAAATACCATTTTCTTCTTCAGGATGTCATAACTAACTAAAACATATATTGTTTCTTTGACAGAATCTATTTTTAAAAAAATCTATTTAAAAAAAAAAAAAATTTTTTAGTACCTAACTCAAATCATTACTTAATACAAATTTACTCGAATAATTTTTAGGAAAGAATTTGCTAATCATTTGATAGAAAATGGTCATGATTTTGATAAAAAATTGGGATTGTCAATTTTGGATATAAACGGTGTTGGTCACAAATTAAATAATTTGGAATCGTTAGAGATAAATAAAGCATGTAAAACTAATCAAAAAATTATAAACAACCAACTAAATTTAACTACGAGTCCCATTCTAAAATTTTTTCCTAAAAATCATTCGAGTAAATTTGTATAAGTAATAAGAAAATAAAATATTAAAAATAGAAATCATTAAGCATTACACCATAAATTGTGATTTGATGATAGAGATGATCTCGGCAATTTTGTCACATAAAATAATAAAGTTTACCATTATTTCCAAAACTAAACGAACATAAATTGTCATCTGACGGTGTGTCGGGTCAGGTATAATACAGAAATAACTTGACAAATAGATTTGTTAACACGAGCAGGAAAATCACAAATTTTGAATAAAGTAAAGAAACAAGTATACTACAATAGAAAAATATTTGTTTAAATGAGAATATTAGAAGAAAGATTAATGTTACCATAAAAATAAATCATAAGGTTTAAATTCTTCGTACACAATAAAAATGCATTTTTACAACCAGTTTTCTCGTAGTCATTGTCCATTTCTGTAGAGATTCACAGTCTTCATTAATTTGGCTAGTCCAAGGTACACGTTAAAACTTGTCACTTTTTTTACAGCACGTCAGGAAGGCTGGATTGTCTGACATTTAGTTCTTCATCTATCGCTTGCGTCTCTCTTGGTTGAAAAAATTCCTCTCGTCGGGTACTGTCAGAGGCAGATTAACTCGTACCCCTCATCCATTGTACGGGAGAAATCCTTCCCGTAGCATCCCGTGTGTTGTGGCATGACTCCTTCACCGCCATGTCCGCGAAATGAGTTGTAACAAAAGGTAATAATAACTTTTCTTTCACAAAATTTAATAGTGAAAATAACTGGGAACGATATAAGAAAGTGAATGAATAAATGACTGAGGAAGGATTTTAGTAAAGAAAGAATTTAGTGAGTAATAAAGGAAAAAAATGAAAAAGTGACGAAACAAAAAAAGGAATGCGTCCATCCTGAAATGTCACATATAATTAGTAAACAGATGAGTTCAAATATGATGCAGAACAACACAGATGTTAAAATATTTAATTGTTCTCACCCTTTCTCACTTAAATGAAGTCACATTTTATGCTATTTATGGATCGGATTTGTCCGTCCGTCTGCAATGCTAGCTGTCACCCGAAAAAGACCGTTGCTCGGAATTCTTCCCTGCACGGTCAGTGTTTCCAACATATGAATGTTAAATCCAACACATCTCGCGCGCGGTAGGTACCACGTATAATGTTATAATATATATATATAATATACTTATATATTTAAATAAAATTATATTTATTTAAATATATAAGTAGACAGTACAGTTTCAGCTTCCCCAAGAAATTAAAAACATGCTACCATGTCGGTATGCCACTATACCATGCTATTATACTGGCACATGTAGGATGTGTTAATTTTGTCCTTACAAAAATACCACCCTTGGCACTTTTTATGTTATTACTTATTAAAATATGCATATGGCTCGAAAATTATGCAGTGTAGTATTTACAATTAGTACTCTTAAATACTGTACTAACTGAAACATTTATTTTTAAGGTATCATTCATAGTGTTAGGCTCCACAAAATCCTCTGCATGGACAGGATAAATACTACGAAATTGCGAAGAGCTCTAATCTCAGAATCTAATCATTTCGGAATCCTTGACATTGTACAAAGCTCTCAAATATCCCTACGTGGGCGGTACAGTACAACACCACCTACACCTTAAACAATACCACGCGCAGGCCCCTGTCGTGGTCAACCCAACGAACTAATCACAAATAAACCATGACATCATCCTCGCAACGAGAAATGAACGAAGGAGTATTACAGACAAAACGCCCACTCGTCTTTTAAATATCGATCATTGAAAAGGACCAATGTAAGCAATATTGTTGATGTTTACTGTGATATTGCCGTTAAACGTAATTAATTATTTTTAAAATGTTAAATAAATAATAATCATAAAAAATATTTTTATCCATCCCCCTTTAAAACATAAAAAATTGGAATAATATCGTAGAATAATATGTATAAATAAACATAATAAAAATTTACAAAATTACATTAGACCCACATTTTCTACTAAACTCCAAACATCCAGTAGACCCGTTAAATATTTCCGCTATTTATAAACTCAATTTCGATGACTATTGAGTATTTTATATAGAAAAACACCACATAATTTCAACATTAGAATAAGTTGCCGCTGTTATAATAACTTCTCCGAATTTTCTAACCATTTTTTAGAGACTGGCCACCAATTTAAATAAGAAAACGAGGTTAAAATTTTACGTATAAATAATGGGGGTTTTAGATTAGATACGTTAGAACCACTTAATACTTAATTAATAACCAATTAAATTTATCGAATAAACCGTTCATTCTCTATTTCATTTTCGATGTCTCCTCCCCCCACTCCCACCACGACTGAGGCCACTCCATCGCCAGAATATTGATTTATTTGCATATTTTATTTATGGATCCGTTAGTGTGCGTCCATCCTGATGAAGATTCAGTAGTGTTGAAACTTGTCGACGTTAAATTAATCAAAGTTTTTTTTTTAAACTTATAAATTTGAATAACTTTAATTGTAATTTTAATCAACTGCATTAAATATTTAGATCCACCAAAACAACTTGCACTCCATCAAAACAACATAAATTGTCCGGATTTATTTTTCAAATTTATTTCCTCACCAACTCATGAAACTATTACGGGCAATTAAAAATATTACTTTTGATGTAAGGGAAATATTTAATAGAGCGGCAACCCCTCAGTGGGTCGTCCGGGCGGTTTCACAGCCTGCACCAGTCAATATTGGCGCAATACTTAATGGCTAATTGCCAGCGCTGTAGTTGGCTATCAGCTGTCAGAAATATTTGTGTAGTTCATGTAAGTACTGGGCTACAAATTTAATCGGTCACTTATACACATACATACATCGATAATATATAACATAACGTTAATACATCCATAATACCAAAATTTTCAGATGATGACGTTTAAAGTTCTCAATACTTATCTTAAGTCGCAGAAACTGTACAGAAAAATTATTAACAATATTAGAGTATATCCAAGAATACACAATTACTAGATTTTTATCTCCGAAAGCAGTATTAACCCTTCCAAAACCATGCAGTAACATAGGTCGCAATATAAAATTCATATTTTAGGTAATTTTAAGAAAAATGTGTATGCTTAGAACTGACTAGTGAAAAACTAGTTGTGTAAAGCGAATCCTACAAAAATAATTATTTTTAATTCAGTCAGATGTAAAATTAATATACTGGTAAAAATACCATTTGTGGTAAGACAAATAAATAAATATGGTATATTAATTTCACAATAAAAATTATAACAAACACACGAATATAATTATGATCTCTCTTTCTCACTAATTTAATGAATAGTGATAAGAAATAAGGTAATATTGTATAGGACTCGATGAATGCTTTGAATTATATTAGGATATTGATACCATTTTCGTAATTAATACTCATTATTTAGAGAAGGTTTATAGAATTAATAATTTTAATTATAAAGCCATTTGAACTAATTAAAGCTTTCTTCACAATTAAAATGTTAAAAATTTCTTACAGTAACACGAGTTGACAGCATGGCTGCGTATGTGTATTTTATATCACGGTATGGGATAGGTTAATAAGACAAATTATTGATATCTCATAGAGACGAAGCTATTATATTAAAAGGGAAATATCATCATCAAAACGCTTACCACCAAGGAACCGCTTCAGATGAAGAAAAATACGGAAATCACCTGGCGCCAAATCAGGACAAAACGTGACACACTTGGCGATGAAAGTCAGCTAGTTTCATGTTTCGTGCATTCAAGAAACGAATTACGGACCGCATCTGAGAGTTGGCGGACTGATCATTTCAACCACTCACTACAAGATGGCCACACTGTTTAAATATCTCTATCGTTGCATGTGATGAGTCAACAGATGAAGGAAATCATTGCGCATGCGCAACAACTCAACCGCAGCGCTACACCGGAAATATCCGTCAATGGTACTTACTTAAAAAACGCGCCTCGTACACACAGATTGTACTTTATTATTTTTATAATAACACTATTAGAAAGTACTCGAATTTTATTATTAAGGAGAACACATTCTTATTAACATAGGTTTGTGATATTCTAAATACATACATATAAAAACAATTTTATCGAAAAATACTGTTGTTGCTACCGGGATTCGAACCTAATAGAAATACTTATAGGAAATTCTTTGCAGTTTACTTAACTGCAACTTCAAGACTATAACGTATAATTTATTTGTGGTAACTAAATACACACTACACGTCAGTCCAGTAAGCCTCGTCGTATCAAAAAATTAAGTGACTTCACATTGAAACGGCACCAAGCATAGACCCAGCTGAATTGGTGACAGCGACATCACGGTATGTGCATTACGGCATTTTCATTGACAACTATATAAAATATAATTACTTTTCTCAATTCACAAATACTAAGGCTCGGCTTTGTGATCAGTGGTAAATTATTTAATTTAATAAAAAAATATATTTTTGCGAAAACGGGTTGTTAGATCGTTGCCTAAAAATATTTCCTTATCGAAAGTACATTCAGTAGAAATCTAATTTTACTCTCCGATATCCAATAGTGAAACTAATTCAAAAGTCATCTGTCAAATTGATAATTTGAAAGTGGCAGTATACGACAATTAATCATTCAAAATTTCACTATTTTAGTGATAAAAGTTCGTCTGATGACGATCTCGCTATTAAATTTATATCATCGAAGATTTTTCGTTAACAAAGTAACAATAAAACATAAATAGATAAAGCATAAAATTGTATGTAATGCCAATGGTGAATATTTTAAGGTTTTTGATGATTATTCGCCTTGTCACACTATAAGACGGGTTTAATTAACTTTGACAGTAGTAAATTTGACTTTCAAACAATTCTCAGACGTTTTTTATCGAGAGCGATGGTAAAAAGTTACTAAAGAAAAAAAAACAACAGCCCCTAAGTGCTAATAAAAACATGAATGTGTTGAATCTGTATTTGAAGTGTCACATTACACTATTTATTACAAGAAACATAACAAATCAATAATAACAAAGTAAGCGCGATGATACAAAGTCTTTGAAATCTTAAACTTTCTTCTCAGTGAGCACACACAATGTTACGGATTTAGTACATATCGATTTATACCCAGCATGTCAAGGGGTGAAGTCGCGACTAATGCCAGACTGCCATGGGGGTTATCGCAGCCTTGGTTCTAGTCCGCTACGCTTCCTTTTATCTTTTTATCTTCTCCTCCAAGAGGTTATCCTGACGCCATCTCGTCACTGTGGAGTCCGTCGAGTCCATGCGTCTGCCATCGCTCGCAAGCGGCCTCCCTGCAGGTGACAGTAGTCTCCTCGAATGGATCAGGCCCAGTTTAAATCTCTGAATCTATCGCGAAAACTCCAGCTTCAGTCTCCACGCCGCCGCCAATCTCTCTCTCCGGAGAGCGGTCCCACCGACCCGCTACTCCCTCTTCGAGCGTCCCCCAAAAAGTGATGCCTTGCTCAGCTGCCCGCCAGAATTGGATTTCCGTCCCTGATTTATAGTGAGACAGCCTATCATGACTCGTATCACAAGTTAGTAAAACGGGACGCCCAGGCGTCGGCGCGTATATTGAAATATCACAATGTATTTTGTAAAGAAAACAAAAAATAATGTATTATAGATTGTAACATTGTTTAAAAATAAGCAATGTAACTGTTCTCTTATTACGACGTTAACAATTACAAAACTCAAAGGACGATAAATAATAGAACGAATACGTCTAGACCCCAAATTACTTATAATTAATTACCCAAGAATCTTTTTTATGTATGAAAGTTTTATATGAAGTACGAAATATATCAGGGTGTATTTTACGAGCTTCCAAGAACCCGCACATACGGTTGTATCGCCATTCACGCTCCTTCTAACAGCCACATTAAAACCACTTATGAACTTTTTATTGGCTCCGAAATGTTTCTCCAAAAAGAGTGTAACATCAATTCGGCATTAAGTGTACAGCGAAGTCGCCGAAATTTGTATGGAAACAGTTTTATGGCTCATACTAAAATAATTGACTCGTAAAATCTCGCGACACGCGCACAGCGAGTTTACATAATGAAATTTCAATTAGGTTCTTCGATGATCATAAAAAACGACATAAACTTTCGTGATTTTACCGGGACAAATAATCATACATTTAGCGATGTTCAAAACAAATCTTTGGCAAGTATATCGTAAATGTGGGTGTGGTTTGACTTAACTGTAAAGAACGTGTATCACGACATCAATAAATTGGTATTTATTTTTAAGACGTATTGCGAAGACATTTTTAAATTAAATTACCTTTGTATTTATTCGCATAAATGTTTCGGAATGATCCTTTTTCTTCATCAGAAAATAGACTATAAAATATGAAATTAGTATGATGAAAGTTACTGATTCGTAACTATGTGGTTAAATACAAAAATGTTATTTTATTAAAATATATATTTTATTAAACTCTTAATAATATGAACGCGTTTTGATATTTCATCTTCGTCTTACTCTCGATAAAAGTAGTTATGACCATAAAACCGCGACTAATTGCGGATGACGGCGTGGATACCAGATATTATTTTTTTATATTCTTCTTTTTTTCTTTTTATTTTTGTAATTAAAAACTAGACCCACCAAACATTTTGCTGGATGTATGTCTGCAGGTACATTCAGATTCATTTTATTACATTTAATATAATCAAAACATAATCTATAAGTCACTTTTTTATCATTTATTCAAAATTGGGAGTAAGCGTACTCTTTTGTAAAAACCCGGGTAGTTTGTCTTCGGTTCATTGATGGTTTATAAAATAAAACAATATTTAAATTAACAAAAGCGAAACACTACTTGCTGTGTGAAAATAAAACCATACTATTTTTAATATTCGCTGCTCAATTCAAGGAACGTTAATTACCTCTAATAGTCTATATAATTTCTAACATCGCCAATTAATTAAAAATTTACCAATTGACTGATAACATATTATATAACGATCGATATAATAATAAAATAACTTTTATAGTGAAAAGAAATAAATTTCCTGGTTTTTGACGCTGAACTTAAAAGTTTTGATAGATTTTTTTTTCTGTATATATTTCTAGTTGATTCATTCAATTTGTATTATTAATATAATATAATTTATGAACTTAGAGACTCAATGCTTATAAACGGAGAAAGACTTCGGTGGTTGGGCCATTGGAGACGATGACTGAACAGAAAATATCGAAATCACTGCTGTACATTAGACCTATAGAACGAAGGAGCTTGGGAAGACCTAATCTAAGATGAAGTGATAATGTTATCAAAGATATATATGACTTCTTAAGGTTGATTCAAATCTGAGAGAAACATCACAAAACAGATATCTCTTTTGATAAATCTTTTGTAAATAAATAAAACGGTAAGAGTACAATTAATTAATTTGTACTTTATACACATCGTTTTAGCCCACATATGATTTAAAAAAGCATACAATCTTAACGAAATCGTGCATAATATTAGATGTGATTTTTTATTTCTACATGTGACAACAAAATTGAAGACCAAATTTAACTTCAAATGTAACTTAAAAGATTTCAAGAAGATAACAGTTATTAGCATATTCTAAAAAAATGTAAATATTCTTGACGAGTTCAAGTTGTAGTATGCAATTGATTTTACATTGTGTAACTTTTACAATTATCGCATTTATTATGTAATGAATCATATGTTTTGTATTATATACATGTTGAGTTAAATTAGTTCAAGGTGAATCCATTATTAACGAATCCGAATGGTTGTATTGAAACTATTGATGTAATGCCTCGACAAAGCCTAGGTTTCCGATAAAAATTATCTACTAAAAATGCCATATAACTTAGAAGAAACATCAGTTCCATATTTCCATACATTGTCCGGTAGTTCAACGCTAGATAAGTTAAACTAATCTTTACTTTGTAAAACTGAGAGAGCAGTGATGAGATCACTTAGGCATATATGTGGCAGATCCAATTATGATAGAGCAAAGAATGAAGAATTAAAGAAATAATGTAAAGCTAATCTTAGCATAGTGAGTAAGATTAAGAAAGGATCACTTAGGCGGTTTGGTCATATGGAACGTATAAATAAGGAAAAGATAGTAAGAAAGACATGGCGCAAGTGTTGATGGCACCTGGAATATAGAACGTCTGCAAAAGACTTGGCATAACCAGGTAAACCAGATACTGAATTATGGTTCTGTTAAAACTTTCAATAATCGACAAGCTTGTATGATAAGATATATGAATGTGGATAAGACGAGAATTGTATGTCGGGACAGAAAAGTGTGACGCTATATCCCCTCTGCCTACCGGCGTGATGGTAAGTTAGTAGTTAGTTACTTTGTATAATTACTTTGATCACTTAGCGCCGAACTGCCGGCCTGCGGACGAGTCTCACGACTATGTTACAGTGACACTTTACCGATAAGGCATCCCCTGAAGATAGGTAATGAGATTTACCCGAAATGTTGGGACAACAATGTTCTTTCTCAGGACCAACACACGCGGGATAACGAAGAAACTTGCTCTCTCATTATACTCGACCCTAGAAAACATCAAATATAACATATATATTTATTAATATACCTATATATTATATTTGTAAGCTATCAAACATATTAAAATAAATATATATATTTATTAAAAAAATATAATGGAGTAGCACAGATAAATCGTGTTATAATAAGACGAAAACGGTAAAGTTAAAAATACTGGTGTTAAGCGCTTGGTTCACAATTTGTTATGCGTCACTTTAAAATCTGTGATGAAATATGACGTCGGCTGAAAAAATGAAGACAATATATTTCCAGCAGAGAATCCAGAGCGTTGATATTTGTTAAGTTAATTAGGTCCCGAGATGACTTATCGCTATGTTCATTGTGATAGAGTGCTTCAAAAAATGAAGCGTTTAATGTGTTTCTGATTGGGTGCATCCTTCGACTCTCATTATTAGATTATAAATCCATTTATTTAGTGTTTCATCACACGTTTATTAAAAAAAACATAAATCATTTATATAATTTCAAATGCTTTAAAGTGAGGTCAATTTAGAGTTATCTACTCTTACTGTCAACGGGCAGCGGTTTCCAAAGTATGCCCTAAGGCGCTGCAACTGACTCATTCTCTCGAAACTGTTTTTGAATTTATCATATCTTATTAACTGGTTTGAAAAATACTTCTAAGTAGATAATACCGACAAATTTGCATGAGTGTGCAAAAGGACAGAAACACAGTGGAAAAATTCTGATGCACCATGCCGTGTAACGTATAAGGTTCTTTACTCTTCTTTATCATTTGAGATGCTTGAACAATAATGGATTTTCATAATTTCTATTCATTTGATAGAAAATGGTCATGGTTTTGATAAAAAAATTGGGATTGTCAATTTTGCATGTAAACGGTATTGGTCATAAATTAAATAATTTAGAATGGTTGCAAAAAAATAAAGCATGTAAAACTAATCAAAAAATTATAAACAACCAACTAAATTTAACTACAAGTTCCATTCTAAAAATTTTTCCTAAAAATTATTCCAATAATTATGTATCAAGTAACAATTTGAGTTAGATACTAAATTTATTTTTTAAATAATTATTGTTTTTAAAAATAGTTTTTGTTAAAGAAACAATAACATATATTTTTCGAAGCCGGTAGATGTATTTTAATTCAATACGTGGTTAATAAAACAAAGTTAACAAATAAAAATAATATAAGAATCATTACGAAAAAAAAAATAGTTTTGTAAAATTAGACCTATGTCACTACAAAACATTGTGACGTACACTTAAATTATTGTGGAAAAATTTCACATTTTAGGATATTAAAAATATACTCATGATGTACAGAATACCCCCTCATGAAAAAAATATTTAATTTAAAAAATGACGCGAAACATATTAATTATCTGTCAATTATTTAGGGTTTCGCATTCGATATAATCAAATTACCATAGACATAAAACGTATTACTCATTCTCCATTTTATAAAATCCTGCTATCGCTATTTTCGCTTGCTCATCGGATTGGACTAATTGGTGAAACATGTGTTCCCAATGACGTTCGCTGGCTTCATTTATCTATGGCGGCATTGTTGAAAATCAAATTATGCACATACTCCTCGCTAACTCTGCCAATGATTAACCAAACTCTGGAAGTGGAATATAAACATGTACCAGCTAAATGATGATTTTTTTCATAAAGGTAGTTGTACACGTATAATAATTATTATTATTAGGGAAATTTTTTTGATTATATATATATATTGTGAGGGTGAAGGTCGGCGTTCTATCTTCTCACCGGCTAGTCAGTGGTAAACACAAGATCCGCGAGTTATTCACCTCAGAAACGAATACCCACTTTAGTTTGTCACATTCTGCTTTTATCCTAGGCTGGGAAAAATATATTAATAATACCTGAAGGAGATAAATGAAAAGTTTTTATTCGTTATAAAATAGAATCTTATCATAAAAAAGAACATAAATATTATTAGAGTCAGAATACAATTCACTTTGACAAATCCTAATTTCGTCGGCTTGGGCGCGAGTTGAAGTTCTGCGATGCGGGCTGGTGACAACAAAAATCGAAATGTTATAACAGATTGCATAACTTCAAACCATGCTTGTCCGTGCACCTTCCATCGTAGCATCCCATCTCTATGACCCATCATCGTAGATGGTTCCCAGCATCCAGGTCGACGCAATAGGTTTCGTATGCCGAATTGTAGAAAATCACATATCCCGAAGTAGTAATGTAAGCCAAAGGCAAAGTAGTGAAAGAACCCAAAGAGAAACGTCTCGTTTCCTGTAAAAATTATTTATCATGAAATCAGATTAACAGATTATAGTCAATTATCCACTAGTGATTGAATAACATAAAAGTATTTACCTTTTGGTTACATTTAATGCTCTTGATTACATCTTAGATCCGCTGGCCGCAGCAGTGAACCGCGTAAATTTGACAGCTCTACTCGATGAATTGAAAAAGAACCATAGATGGTGACCGTTTTTATAACCTTCAAAACAGATTGCGATACCAACGTAATTTCGAAAGTGACACCAGTTTGTAATGTCACAATATATCATATATAGTCCCGAACTAATTTCATACAAAACACCCAAAAATAGATCGGATGGTTCGTTCTTCTATGCATCATTTTACCGCATTAATCGTTTAAATTTCGCAAAATACTTCGCAGCTAAACACTTGGTTTCGATTAACGGCACTTGTAAACAATGGGCGCAACATTCTAGAGAGAGATTTTTCTGCTACTGACTGCCGTTTGATATTATACAATACAAAATGTAATTGTTTTTTTTTTGTTTCTGTGCTGCTTTAAAATTTTATTTTTATTTAAACACATTAATTTACATGTGAATATGTACCTTTATTGGAATATGTGTTAACATGTAACTTTTTTTCTATATTCCCGCATTCATTGTTTTCCCGCATTCATAGGTTCCTTCAAAAATGATAGATAGACGTTTCACTACATATTTTATTGATCATTATGAAATTTCCCTACAATTCAATTTTAATGTACGTATTTATTATCTGTGCACTCGTATATATGTATCTCAAATTATTTGTGATGGCAATATACGTTAATCTTCATGATAGATATCATAAAATTGTATTTTTCGCTCTTCGTTGTTATCAATTTATTATAAAACACGCGATCATTTCTATTAAAGCTATAAAATTTTTGTTTGATTTTTTATATTTTAATGTCGTTCGATGAAACACCTGAAATGCTAATGAAATTGGATTTAGAATAGGAATGAAATTGGATTCCGATAAATAAATACTCCATTTAATTTGTGAACGTTATTCATTTTATGCCTACAGGTGGGAATCCAGTAAGTCACATTTTTGCCGCGTGATGATTTTATGACGTATAAAGGAAACCTTAGGAATGATATTATTTTGATGATTAGTAATATAAATTTAATTAAAAATATATATATATATATCTATGTAGGTAATAAATACAGGTACGTATGTATCTGAAATTAGTTGTACACAAGTAGGCGTATTCAAATTATCAGACGTGTTTTGAAATAAGTTAAAAATAAAACGCAATTAAATATTTATTTGACAGATATTTATGATACATTAAAATATGAATAAAATGATAATATTACTAGATACATATTTTTATTACGATTTATTTCTAAAAATACTGACTGTACACCGCTACAAATGAAGTATATATAAGTTTCATATATTATTAATTTATGTATTTTATGATAAAATATGGCTTTATCGTAACTTTTTGAGGCAACTTGTTACATTAGTGTGCCGTAACGTTGGTTTATGTTTTCTCAAGGAAACTATCCACAAAAACTCGATGTAATCTAGAAGAGACGCCTGTTCCATACATTAGTACTCTAGGAAACCTTAAATTAAAGATATAATGTGACATTACAAAACTAATGTCACGGTCGAAATTACCCCGTTATTATTTTTAAAGTCAACTACCTTAGGAATCACAAATAACGTCCTCATTTTGGTAATGCGAGTGGTTTTAAAGGATATAAAAACTGTCGGAGTTTATGGTTGAGATTAATTTTTCGCTCAGAGCTGTCAGAATACACGGCTTAGCTGCTACGGACAGCGAAGCTATTTATACAGAATCCAAGATGTATCCGTAACGATCCAACATGTTACATTAATTAATTAATCGGTTTACATTCATTCTCATTACATTATTTTTCTACAATTCTTTCTACCAATCCTATTGCATTAGCTTGGGATGCTGAGAAAACTATGACTACGACGATGGGTCATTGAAATACTCTACTTATGATGGAATGTGCACGGATGAGCATGGATTTAGAGGTTATGCCATATTTTGTAACATTTTGAATCTTGTTGTCATCAGCCTGCCCAGAAAAACGTCGAACCCGACGAACACTTGATTGTAATCTGGTCTAATTTAACCTTTTTTTTTTGATTAGATTCCATTTGATAACTTAAAATATCTTTTCATTTATGTCTCCCAGGTATTAATAATAATTTGTCCCAGTTTAAGGCTAAGGCAGAATATGACAAATCAAGGTTGGTATGCGTTTCTGTGCTGAAGAACCCTCCGTTCTTGTATTCTTCACTGACCAGTCGGTGAACAATATATATATATAATCATGCATGAAATAAAAATAAATCACTTTTTTGAGATAGATTTCGAATGATTTTTTTCTACCTAGTACGAGTACAATTATAAAAAACTATTTAAAGAATATGATATTTACTCAAAAAGTGTGATAAAAGTATTTTAAGAAATATTGAATATAATAGTATCGAATTTTTTCTAAAAAATAAATATAGATTTTAAGTGTTGTGAATTTTACTTTGCTGTTGAAAGGTTATTTCTAGTTTTTATTTGTATCTTTTCGTATTTAAATCAGTCCATTGGTAGCCGATCATTAAATACTCGTATATAATGACAAGGGAACAATGGTATATTCAGCATTATACAAACATAAACCCTTTAGATAAACAAGCTATACATTTTACATATTTTTTTTAAATTTATTTTTAGCATCATCCAGTGGAAGAAGAATATTACACATCTCAATGTAAGAATATCATTCATTATCAGCTGTCATCGTGACATATTGGTAAACAGATAAATTATCGGGAGACATTCTAAAGCCCGGTCTCCCTGCATTTACCTAATTAGAAATCGAAGATTAAGCGAAGCTTTAAACGTCAAAACAATGTATAGTGCTTAAGAAAACAGGCACATTACACCAATGTAGGTTATTGATATGTGAGTGTTTGTATACATGAGATCATAAGGATCAAGTGTGTGAATAATAATCCAACCCCAAGTCCGCTTATTATCAATCGTGTTCCTGTATATCGATATACCTTGGTTTGCTTGCACCTTTGAAGCGAAAGGTTTCCATATAGTGACGAAGTAGAATGGTACTCATATAAGAAATCGCTAAGTTTATTGTACGTTTTACAATGAAAAATAATATTACACGCGTAAAAATTATTTCACTGAATGGTAATACGAAGATCGGAGCTAAACGGTAGCTACTATCGATAGGTTGTGACGTAGGTAACCAGAATCTTGTTCTGACTAGATCAGCGGAGAAGACATGAAATGTGAGTACGGAACTCAGAACTCACCTTGCTGAGACCTTTTCTCTTCACTTGTGGTAAATTTGTTACATCTTGTGTAATTCGGATGGACAGGAATCAAATCTAATCTACATTATTTAAAGAAGTTACTATTAATTAGAATAGTTTATAAAATGGAACAGAGCGATCATTACAAATGCAAACTAGAGTGATCCTAAACAAATATAGTTGAAGATGTAGAACCGTTATCACGGTAGGTTCACAATCCAACGCAGACAGAAAAATACATCAACAATAATACATGACCTTGGGCTTGGGATGCGCTTCCTCCACGTTTTGAACTCGTTACTTATAATTCCTTGTCGCCGCGTACTGATTTGGAATGCCCGCATTTTATAGGCCCGGGTCAACCACTACTCTTATCGATAGATCGTGGCCAGCGATCGGACACCCATATACATCCCATTTGTGACATCGTCCAACAATAGTTCTGGAGTTTTTCATCCCGCACCCAAGCGGGAAATAAAATATTTCTGCAGAAGATATGAGTACAACGCAAATTATAATTTATTACAAGATTAATAAAATGTCGATGCACTAGTAATTATAACATTTTTCTTACCCTATATCCTATTATGGATTTATTAATTTATACGAGTTTAAATTAACTCGTTCTATAGTCGGCAGCGCCACCATCCAGCGCCATCCTGACGGCCGGTTAAAACCCACGGGCGATTAGCATGGCCAATCTTCAGGTTTGTCTCCATGCAAATGAACCTCTCCGCGGCACGCAGGCCCAAGACACTCGATCACCGATCGCGACAACCTACCTCGCACGTGCGTTATTCAAAAATATATTACCAACCGAATTATTTCAATGATTTAAATAATTTAACTTTACTAACGTAGCATGTGTGCATAGCAGTGTGTGACTGACGTCACATAGATCCAGATGCATTCAGTACCATGTCCAGCTCATAATGCATTTGATCAAAGCTACTCGTTCTATGTAATCCTTTTCTATCCTTACATCCTACCTCGTACTTATCATGTTTTGTCTGCTTCCTGCTTTTTTCTATTCTAATCCTAATCCTTATTTTTACTCTGATATTCTTTCTACTCTACTTTGATCTTAACTCCGCTTTTTTTACTCATTTCTTATGTCTACTTATTATAATCTGTTATTATTTTTAACTTCATTTCTTTAATATGCCCTTACTTTTCTGTGGATTTTCATATTTAGTATCATATGTTAAATATTTATTTTGTTAGTTCTACAATGCTTACACTGTAAAATGATAATTAAAATTAAATTAACCTACTTTAATGTTCTCTATACTATGTTCCTTACTTACATGTCTTCAATCTGTATCTAAATTTTTACTTTGTTCCTTTTACTTATTCTCTACTTGTCTTATTTTTCTGTTTTTTTATTATTTAATTTGTTTACATTAGTCCTACCTAACTACTTACGTATATATTAGTTTTCAGAAATATTAAAGACAATAATAAATAGCTAATGGAACCTAATGGCTACCTATCTCAGAACTGGTACTTTATATGTACCTAGCAAGGTTAGAATCGGCTAACAGGCTTAGATGTAAATACAATGTAATATTTAATACTTATTGTACTTACTGGTGTATTAATTATTTAAAAAAAAATTATATCAATGCAAGCTTCAAAAGAAAGTTATTTTGCAAATAAACGCTGATTTATCGGCACTGAAATGAAACTGATATTTTGAGGTATGTTCTTATAACTAAGTCTTCACATTTTATGATTACACAATATGTCACCAACAATTTCTGAACGTTTTACTGCCTACACTACTTAAGAACCACTGTGATTTTAGTATTCAACTAAATATAGTGGCCCCTCCTTTTATAAAAATAACTTTTTTCAAGTTCGTTTTCAAAAAAAAATTAACAATAATTTAGTACATTGATAAATTAGTTTTTTTCGGGAGCTTCCAAAACGTGTGCCAAGAAATTGCTTTAAAAATTTAAATGATACGACACATGTGTCTGAGACATGAATCGAGTTTTTACACTAAAATATCATAGAAGTTTCGGGGTGGGTCAAGACTACGCGTAATCAATTGATTGTATATATTCATTATTCTAATTACATATATTTTAAAACACTCGCCTTAGTATTTTTTTAAATAACAATACAGATCGCATGTACATTTATTATTATCAAGCAAAGAGCCAAGAGCTTGTACTATGAAAAAAGGACTAACTTTCCCGAGACGACGTATTAATGAGTGTCTTACCGTTAGATTAAGCTAACAGTAAGTAAATTGGCTATTAAAGTTCTATTATCAATTAAACCATTTATATTATTTTATATATTTATTTGATTGGGTTTCATAAACTAGAATAAGTATTTAATTACCGTCATTCATTAATTTATTTTTCCTACAAAAATTTCACATCGTTAATCAATTATATACGAGTCCAGGTAAAATATTATTTCTTAACCCATTAGTGGAGGTAGTTTAGTTTATAAAGGTTATTTTTTTAGAAATTATTACAAATTTAGACCAAGTCACACTTAAATAAGCAAAATAAAACAAAAAATTTTTTTTTTACTTTATTGTAGAATATACGGACCGTCCGTTATAACGGACAAGACACAATCATAATATCATACGATGATTTATAAAATAGTAGTTTGGTTGGAGCCCAACTTGTTGTTGATAGGTAATTTCTGATAACATCAACCCGCCTAGAATAGTAAACATTTCATCGCGAGTAACATTTAAGGCGGAATTGCTTTTGGAACTGTATGTGTCGGTTTGTTACAATATTATTGATAACATTGTCATCAAAACATAGATTGAAGAAATCTCTTGGGTTTAATAAACGTGGTGCTATTTCTGTATAAGTTGTAACTAAATTTACATTTAGTTGGGCAACTATCCAGTACGCCTTTTTATAATTTGTCGGTATTTTTGGTTGGAGTGTGGTAAATCATCTTCAGACTACCAATCGTTTTTTCGAGTTTGCAGTTTACACAAAGTTTTCAACAAACCATGACCAAGATGATTGATGTCACCTTCGTGCTCATCATCTGAAAGATCGCTATCTTAAATTTGTTCCTCTGGAGGCAGTATACATATTGTTGCATCTTCCCCGATATTATTGTCTTCCATGAGGTCAGGTTGTTAACGTAAATGCAGTTTTTTAATTTATATTGTGCTTTTATGCATAGTGTCTTTTATGTATAACGGACATAAAATAAAAGCGTAAATATGAATAAAATCAAGGCAGCGTATTTTTAAACGAATACTTTTTATTATTTATTGACATCTCTTATACTACATTATATAATCGTCTTAAATTATTATTTATATACTTTAATTTTATGTTTACTTCCTTCCCTGTCCAGAATTAAAATGTTTAGGGTCAATTGTACAGAATTAGTTCAGCTTACTACACAACACAAAACCACGCTTAACAAAACAACATGCAATAGAATGTGAGATTATGTAACAACATGAAGCCAGCTACAGAACTCTTGTTATACAAGTCAGCGCTCTGGAATTTTTTTAATAATGAACGTCTAATAAAACAGACGCTATCCACTAATGGGTTAACCTCTACCAATTTTTATATTTCTTTTATAAAGTCTGACATTGAATATATATTTATTTCAAGATAAATGTATATTCAATGTCAGACTGGTCGTAATTAATATTTTAACATTTATGTTTTGATCGAGCGCTTATACTACCTCAAAATTAGAGGCTTCGTGTTTGTATCAACATAAATTATTATTTTAATAAAAATATTTGATCCGATATTAAATATCGCAAAAATAATTTACGGAATACAAACCTCTCGGGCACAATAGAAATGAAAGGCTTGCCTCGGTTTCGATTCACTGTTTATTCGTTTACAGTTGGAGAAGCGAATTTGATAGGTTCAGTAAATTAGGTCACAATACTACATTTAAGAGTGATTACAATATTTCACACAATAAGACAATGCACTATTAAAGTTGCTAGAATTGACGAGAGAGCGAAAGGGAATGTTCATTCATCGCCTGCGCCCATCTCTGTCGACCGAACTACGAAACTATGAGCACCGCATCTGCCGGCTGCACCCTCAAGCTTGCATGCGACTCGCTTCTCGGGGTGTGTGTCGTGGCTACAGCGTATTCACCGCATGGCCACAGATGTCTCTCTCTGTCCGCCTTCCTTCCATACACTTTACTTGGGAATATGTGTAGAGAATATTTGTACAATATTATGAAAGTATTAAAACAATTAGGAGCGAATTTAGATATATTAGTCGATACGAATATGAAAGAGTCGCTACAATATAATATAATAGAATTTGAAATAGATGAGCGAACAGGATGGTATAGAGAATTTATAAGACCAGTGTTAAGGACCACAGAAACAGAGAAAGATCTGGCACGATCTTTTGCGAGACCAGAATCTAGAACAAGCTCTTAGGAACTTCAGCAAACGAAAAGCGTACATAAGAAAACATATGAAATTAAACGAGGAAAAAGTAGACAAGAGCTAATAGGAAGACTGTTTAATTCACTAATATCCCATTGAGTAACAGCGCATGTTATATAAGACAAAAAAAAATTTCACCCAATTCTTTTGCCCGCTCTTTTCTCCATCCTTCCCCAACATCAATATCTAATTAATCTATTTTAGCACCATATACTAGCATAAACATAGAATGTATTACAAACATGTATTTATTGCTAGTAGTCGCGGGAATTGAATAGCTTAAATTCCCACAACCTTTTCTATCAATGACAAGCGTCTCAAACACGTTAACACACGAGCCAGGACGAGCCCTAACATACTTACCCTTCAGTTTGATATAATAAACTGAGGTTCTTGTATCCAAAACAAGATGACAAATAATCCACATGCATCAAGTTGTATCACTCCATCTACTGCTCTCGCCACAAAGCCGACCCCACCAAACTTCAGACGATCGTCGCCAGAGCGGGCTCGCTTAAATAATCTCCCGCGACAAACGTGAAGCGAAGTGACAGCTTCGTATGCGGCCCTCCGAGAAATTAATGACTATTTTAATTTGGTCCAACCCAGCTATCGGTCGATACCAAACTCGGCAACAGCATCTGTACCGAAGCCGCACCGATTTGTCTTCTGCGGCTGCGGAGACCTGTCGGAAGATTTGGGATCTGTTTTACATACTAATTAAGCGATCGTCTCGGTCCAGGTTGGACGTATTCCCAATTACTTTTTGCTAAATTTAACTCCTCAGTTGATGTTTGTCACCTCCATCCGATCGAACTTTACTGGGTTTCTGGGTAACAACAATTCTGAAGAATGATATTTTGAATTCTGTATTATCAAAAATTCGTACATAATATATTTTATAATTACGTTCTGAGATAATCAATATTATTGAATGTTACATTGAAAATAATTTTTAATTATATATATTTTTATGAACAAATTTTCCAAAATATTTTAGAATAAAATGTTTTGTTAAATAATTATTTATTATATTAATATTCATGTAATTGTAATATAACGCAGCTAGCCTTGAATTAATAATAATAGCATAATCAAATTTTATCTACAATATTCATATTTTTCAAAGTAAATGAATTAATCTTATGTTAATTAAATGTAAAAAAAACGTACTTGCAATTCTTTATATTTAAAATATATATATAAAATATTTATAAAATGTATTTAAATCGTGAAAACATTCGCCTCACCACTTACATTATGTATGTATATTAACACTTTCTAACATATACAATTATATTATAATTTTACTGGACATTCCTTAGAGCCATATAGCATTCCTATTACGTAGCGTATCAATACAAAAAATCGTTTATTTCTGGAACCGTGAGTTCAAATCCTACCGGCTACGAATTTTTTATAATTTTGTTTTTTTTTCAGCTTTAAATTTAAAACATGACTTACATATCATTAATTGCAATCGCGGTTACTTTACGGTGTTACAAATAAAACAGGTATACTCGTAATTAGTTTATTATAATTAATATAAAACATATATCTCTGATTTCTGAAAAGTCACTCTTCAATCGATATATTATATACTTACATCAGTTTTATGCAAACTTTTCTTTATTATATCGTTTTAAAAATAGAATTTAATACATTTACCGGTTTTTCTCTTATAAATTGCTAGTTAATTTAAATTAGTCATAAGAATGACAGTTTTCGTCCCGCTGAATTTGGAAGTTCTCATTATGAAGGGGATTTAAATTTATTAATCTGTATGGTCAATTATATTTATGCATAATGATTGAATAACCAAAGCATTTTTCGAAAGTATTTATAATCATGACTAATGTTCTTCTTTTTAAACTGGTAAAGTTTTTCAATCAATGAAACTCTTAGCAAATTACCCTGATTATAATTTATATATATTTTCCTTTACATTTTTAATTATTCGGAAAGTAAGAAAAATTAAGAACGTTGTACGTATTTATTTGAATTTAATAAATAATAATTGGAATCAATAGTGTTTTTTTTTTTTTTTTCTTTTTTTATTAATATTAAAAATATAATATAATTTCAATAATCAGTAGATATATATATATATATATATTAACATTTGCTTCTTCTCTATGAGAAAAAGACTCGTGTACTTAATTTATCTTTCAGATATTCTGTGTACATATTTTTTTTACTTCAGTTACAAATTTATGATAGTCCGTAATTTTTCTAGTTGTGATAAATATATTGATTTTGAGTTGCGGCATATTTTAGTTTTGGAATATTAATTTGATCTCTATATCTTGTAGATCGGAATTCGCTTCTAAAATTTAATTGATTTTTAATTTTGAAAATTTTCTATCTGAAGTTTGTATTACTTCTTACATAACTTTTATAAACTCAAGATATTGTAAAAAAAAAAATTCATATTACTTATTTACCGCAAATAATAAAATATTTAACGTGAAATATTGAGTCAAAGAAGAAAAAAAATCATTACGAAAACTCTCTTTGAAAATACCTTATTCTAAAAAAAAATCGAAGACCACATTTTATTTCCCTTATTTTTCCACGAGGCATGAAAATTAATGATGACCCTAAAATTGTTGTGCTCCTGGTATAGTATACAGAACCTATATCAATTTCTGTCGACAAACAACAATTGGCCCCTGACAATCTGAAGGCAAGGCTACGGAAATCCATTAGAATATTCATTCAGAACCGGAGCAAAGGATTTGTTTGGTTCGAATACCTCCTCGCATGCTATGCCCTCCTGGTAATCATTTATGCCGAGTTAGGGGGGTTTTGGCGTAATCTTGGCCTACACACTGCAGAATTTTTTGTTCGTTTTAATGGAATAATTATTCACTGATGGATGAAATCCTGATAATTAATATCTTTAATTAGATATGGGATTAAGTAAGAAAAATATAGCAGAAAATTTCTAATAAACGATATGAAATAGTCGATGAAAAATTAAATAGATCTGTATGTTTACTAGCTAGCAATGCATTATATAAAAATTTGTTTATTTATATTTTTAATATTTACTTGGAAAATGTTGCGGTTGTTTGTTTTACATAAATTGTAAACGATTAACTTTGATTAAATTAACCACATGAGTTTTACATTAAAAACTAACGGAAAGATTGTTTTGTTTCATCGGGATAACAAAAGGTACCTAATTTATTATTTATTGTTTTTATTACTCTGATGAAGAAAAGTATTTTTTTAACACCGGTTCGTTTTTAATATATAATTAATATTATTAAATACAAAGTTAATTGTTTAATTTTTATTTATAAATATTATACACTGTCTTTATGTATAAATAACGCGTTGTATATTTATTGATATGTTAAGTTAATCTTCGAGTATAAAAAATATATATTTTAAAGTTGCTGAGGTTATTATCAGAACTTATTTTATACTCATTAATTTTGTTTAACATAAGCATGTTCGAAAAATACGCCTGTTTCTTCATTTTCAAACATAGTATCGAATATTATATTAATTAAATAAAATAAATATTTAGTATTCTATTTAAATTAGGGTACAGGTATTACAACGTAAGCTTTATTATCATGTTTATTTAGCTGACTGCATATTTTACCGCATTGGAGTAATTCGTTACCTCTAATAACAAACGAGCCTTCATAACACATTAATTGTAAATTACCCCGCCTTGGCACTAAAGCAGTGATAACGTGATATTCGTGATGTAGTTAACCCTTAGGAATTTTCAATCTAACGGACTGACATATGATTTCTGAATGAGTTGAGAGAGGAGAGCTCTCTGTTATGTGTTCGCTCTCTACAAAGACATACCGCGAGCGTAATGGAAGACGGAATTAATTTAGAGGCAATGTACCACAACTGACACATCTGCTGCACTTATACGGTTAATGGAGTCTCTGTGTTGGCAGTCTGCGTGGCTTTGTGTTCACGGTTTGTTTTTTTATATACATGTCTACTAAGGAAAACAAACGACGTCTTCATTCATCTATATATATATAAAACTGAATATCTATCTGTCCATCTATTCTTTATATAATCCTTCTTCCTTCGACCGATCTAAACTAATTTTATTTAGGAGAACACATTCTTATTGTGGAGTTGTAATTATTCAGAACATAGGTCTGTGATATTTTAAATATGAATTAAATATATTAATTAGAAAGATATACATAAAAAATCAATTTTATAGAAATATATTGTTGTTGCTACCGGGACCAAATAATGGAATGGTATATGTATTAATTTGAAAAATGTAACACACGGATTCGAAAATTTGACGTCAAAAGAACTGTCTGCTGTAGCATAGTTGGTTAATGCACCTTCCCCGGATTGGAAAGAGATTCAGGTTTGAATCCTGGTAGCAACAACAATATTTTTCTATAAAATTGATTTTACATGTATATCTTTCTAATTAATACATTTAATTTGTATTTAAACTAATTTTGTAAAAGTCACACTTCAGGACTTACGCAAAATTATAAAATGTACGATTTACTCGTTATTTAATAACGATAATTTGCTATTAAAAATATGTGCTATAATAAAAAATACGTGTTGGTTACCACGTCAATGTAATAATCATAAGTCAATTGACATGTCGATTAATTTGTGGCTTAACATGATTATTTAATATTTTTAAAAAACTATCCTTTTTCCGTTGTCATTTACTTCCGATAATGAAAGGAACTGCACACCTCTATACAATAAACGTAACAAAAAAATATCTCCGTCTATGTAATACAAAGTGTGTTTAGTTTATTCAAATGAATCATGAGTATATTTATTTGTATCTAATAAAACTCTACCACCGTGCTTTGCGTCGTTTGAATACTAACTATTGTAAGTATTATATTTTATACAATTTAATATTTAAAATGGAATTACGATTTAATACGAGCCTTGGATTTCATATGATTTCTCAAACGTACCAGTGGTAATGATATTATATAAGACTTCTCTTAGAATATTTGCAATAGTGCTCAAGTAAACATGAACAATTGAAATATCAAAGAGAGCAAACCGAGTGTAACGTTTCAGACGTATTATATTATTTCCTTCTGCACTGTGTATATGACTTCTTCTTTCGAAAATAAATAATAATATATTGGTAGCTTGACTATAAAAATATATTGAATTTTGTGGTTTTTTTTTTATAAAGAAATGTACATAAATTATAAAAAAATAATAAAGTATACCCCTTATAAATCTCTCAAAAGACCTGTGCGCATACCGTCAGAAACATGAGCACTGACAAAACATGATGAAAGAATTAGATCATAGAAAGGAAAATTACCTTAGAATTTTTTTGAAGAGTGGTGTAAATAAGACAAAATATAATGATGACGGTGACGGTGGCTGTGACGTTGACGTTGAAGTTGACGTTGACGTTGACGTTGACGTTGACGTTGACGTTGAAGTTGACGTTGACGTTGACGTTGAAGTTGACGTTGACGTTGACGTTGACGTTGAAGTTGACGTTGACGTTGACGTTGATAACGACAACGACAACGACAATGATGAAATATTCCAGAATCATCATTTTAGTCAACTCAAAATACTTATCGCATAACATGTTTGCTTTTTTTACCTTTATAAATTGACCAACATAACACATTTCCGAATCTTTGAGAAAAATTTTGAAGCCGTGCCATATTCTGAAGATAAAAAATATAAATTAATCTCCTTCAAAATACCTTGAAAAAAAATCAAATCATTTTGTAAATTGGAAAATATTTCACTCAATTTCGCTGAAATATTTGTCCGCGATAAAAAATGCGAATGAAATCGCGTCCTACCGGGACTCTCCAAAAATTCTATTCATTAAATTTAATTGTTTAGGTACAATAGAGGTTTAATACCCAAAAAATAAATGTGCCAGAAGAAAGTCAAGATTGTAATAACCCATTGATTTTGTGAAACGCGCATAGCCGTACATTCAGGAGCATTCATCTGTTAATGAGATTAATCCCTTTTCAATGTTTCCGACTTGGAAGCCGCACCCTTTTCTTTTCCCTTTGTCATTTCGTCAGCGGGGTTTGGAAATTCTCGCAATTCTCTTCTGTTTCATTATTCAGGGAGCAGCCTTGAATTATGTGCGGGTATTTTGCAGACGAGGGTCGGTAAGAAAAATATTATTGATAACGTCTTTTTGTTTAAGGGGATGTTGTTTTACACGAGGAATCTAGAAACGATGATGACAGTGGTTGGATTATGGTATCCCAACTCTTCCAATTCTAAATCTTTTGTACATTTATTTCTAAAAAATAGCAAAAATATATTCTTAGTTCAATTTTACAGTGTTTGAATTACATTATTGAGTCCGAAATCGTAATCAAAAATAGTAATTTTAAATATATTTCATTTGTGTTAGCATGTCATTTAATATTTTTGCACTCACCACAATCCGGATTCTCCTGGCACCTCCAAAGATGTGAACTGTATATTTTACTCTATGTTTCGTCAAAGATTCAGACACAGCATTGACGCAAAGTCTAGAATTAGTTGAATATTGTAAACTGCACCGTACACATATAACCGTACTGGCTCAAGGTCGCCGATCGACCAATCGGCGGCGCGGTCGGGTGGGGAAGAGAAAGGGGGAAAAGGTACAGTGCACTATTTTTGTTCAATAATTGATATCTCAAACATTATATTTATCACGTTTGCTAATAAATAAATAAATGTTTTTATTTGAAGCAAAAAAATTCTGCTCAGTCTTAACTCTTTAATCTTGACGTTGCAACAAAAAAGTTGAAAACTGGTTCGAACTTTATAAAAATTATCTATGTATTTATTACTATCAAGGAGAACACATTTTTATTATGAAGTTGAATTTTCAGAACATAGTTTTGTGCTATTTTTAATACAAATTAAATTAATCTCACTACTTGTTTCCTACCCATGGAGTCAAGATTTTAAGAGATATGAAAGTTATGGCCACCAAATTTGCAGGTGACATTAAAAGGAAAAACGTTCCTAAAAACAAAAGATTAACATAATTTTGAAAAATATTTTAAACACCTCAGTTTTCTGCACATTTCGGAGGCAGATTAAAATTGTGTCCAAGGTGAAAGACCAAAATAGAATTGGGATTTATTGCACTAATATAATTTAGATTATAGTCGTGTTGACTTATTTCCAAGATTGCTATAACCTAGTTTAATAAAATTTTATATAATATATCGAAAAGGCATTTGTTATCTTTTACCATACCATGATATAAAATACCTGAACGCAGCCATGCTGTCAACTCGTGTTACCGTAAATAACAGTTAGAAAAAATGTTTTTTTTTTAGCTTAAAAGCCTTTAATGACACAGATTTACTCTAAATATTTAGCATTCAATTTTGAAAAAATGATTAATAACATAATTAAGAGCATTTATTAAGTCATATACAATGTGTCGATCCTTCTAATCCCTCTTCGTTTAATTAATGAGAAAGAGACAATTATATTTGTATGTTTGTTGTTCTTTTCACTGTGAAAATAGCATGTGATCTCTGTCTTTCATATCATAAATGATATATTTACCAACGTATTCATTTTACAACGGATTGAATGGTAAAAATAATTATTTTTGTACGATTTCTTTTACATAATTGGTTTTTCACTAGTCATTACTAAGCGCTAATATTTTCTTTAGGATTATCTAAAATATGAATTTTATGTTACATGTATTTACCGAAATATTACAGGTTTAATTATGATGGTAGATTTGTATTACTTCATGGTTTGGGAAGAGTTAAATCGTTTCTTATTTGCATTCTAGAATTATAATGATATTTTACTGATTTGTGTAACTGAAATAAATAACTATTGCAAAATGTTTATTACTGTATACGGCGTATACATTTAAATAACGTAAAATGTATTATTATGCCGTACTGAATTGGTAATGATTAACTACTTGTCATCAGAGAATATTTATGGGGGTATCTGAAGGCGTACATGTGTAAGAGAAGACGTCTGAGAATGATATGAATAACTTACAAAAAATACTAAAGACACATTTTATATTTTTGTACTAAAAAAATTCAAAAAATAAATTTGTAAAAATATAATCATATTAACGAATGAGAACTTATCAACTGAGATAAAACTAGCGGTACACAATGAAGTCCCGGTACCGACACTGATGTGTATAAGTGAGGACTGGAACTTGCAGAATAACAATGCAGTGGAAATGAGATCATTTAAGCGTATACGTGGCATATCTATTTAAGACAGAGTAAGGAATTAAGAAATAAAAAGAGAATATAAAGGTGTATGAATGTGGATGAGGCGAGAATTGTTAGCGCTCTATCATCCCCGCCTATAAAATAAGTCAAAGAAGTAATTGCACAAAGTTTTCAGTAAGGAATAATCCCTTTCGAAGATAATAGAATAAAGCACAAATTGTTTGAAAAATGTGGAAAATTGGCAGTCGTAAAAATGCCAACATAGGTTGAGTAGGAAAATATTTTATTAAAGAGAACACATACTTATTATGATGTTGTAATTATTCAGAACATAGGTCCGTGATGTTTTTAATATAAATTAAATGTATTAATTAGAAAGATATAAGAAAAAAAAAAAAACAAAGAAGATAGCTTTCAAATAATGGAACGATAGATGTAATAATTTGAAAAGTGTAACATATACGTTCGAAATTTGTCGTTAATACACTGTAGTACTATAGCATAATCGGTTAATGCACGTTTCCCGGATTGGAAGAGATCCAGGTTCGAATCCCGGTAGCAACAACAATATTTTTCAATAAAATTAATTTTGTATGTATATCTTTCTAATTAATACATTTAATTTGTATGGAAAATATTTAGTCCAGTATGACTCTTATACAGATTGAACAAATACATTAGACACGTACGTACTGGAAAATTCCCTGCCTGCATGATTCACAATATTTATGAATAACCCATGACTAGACAAAAATCTAGCCATGGATTACGGTAATCCTGATAATTACAGCCAGTTTTTTCAAAAGACAAAAATTATTTCATTAAGTTTTATTTCCCAAAATCTTAAGTAATGCACAGCTTTTTTTGCTTGTATGTAATGCAAGAAGATGTTGTTACAAATGTACTGTGCAAATGGAATTCTGGTGTCAACACTTACGTATAATGTATGATGTGAAGCCCGGAATTAACAAAAAATCCGGCTGTAATGCAGGAACTTAGGAGCATATGTAGAAAAGTTATGTAAGATAAAGTCAAGAATAAACAAATTTGAGGAAGTGTGGGTCTGTCTGTAGCGTACTAGGAAGAATTAAGAAAGGATCGTTGTGATGGTTTGGTCATATGGAACGTATGAAAGAATAGATGGTGTAGAAAATATTTGAGGTGAGTGCTGAAGTCAGCAGGAACAGGGGGCGTATGCAAAATTTATAGCGTAATCAGATAAGTCAAATGTTGGAGAACGGTCGAAGAAACCAAAAAGTGTGTATGAAAAGTTGTGTGAAAGCGGACTATGCAAGAATGTTACGCCAAAAAAGAAGAGTGTTATCAACAATTCTATCCTCTCTACTTACCTCTACGAGAAAATGACGTGATAACAATAAAAAATATTTTTAATGAGAAAAGGTTAAGAAGTTTAATTAAAAATACTCTCATTCGGAGAACAGCTCATATTTTTAATATTAACTTATACATAACATCTCATATTTTATCAAGACGTCAATGTCATCTTTTAAATTCCATGTGACTAGCAAGGAGATGAAAGAATGCAGGAATATGATTTGGCTATTGATGCACATAGTATTCTCTATTTAACACTAAAAATAATGAAAGATAATTTTAACGGTATATCAATACATAAAAAAGATCATCGACAATCCAATTCATAACAATTGTATTAGTAGACATAATTCATTTCAGTAAAGCGTAGTCTCCTTTCGATGACTGCACATATTATGAAATTATTTGTAATCTAAGTCCTGTTATCAGGATAAAATGCACTCAGTTAATAAATTTTAATTGTCAGAAAACGAATCCCAATATTTTAAACTTATTAAAAAAAATATTTACGTTATCTGATAATTACCGGAAATGATTATATCGTTGATTAGGTTTAAATTTAACTGTTACCAATTTTCTACGATTGATTAACTATATTACCAATTGGTAAGAAAAATATTTGTACTTTATTTCTATATTTCAAGACTGCCATGTACAATATTGTACAAGCCGTACATAACCATTAATTACAATTGACGACCCTGTGCTGCCAACATATGAACGTCTTTAAACAATGCAAAGTCTTTAAAAAAGAAAAAAATAACATTTAAAACAAACGCAAAGGCGACGGGAATGCGTCAGTTTTGTCCGGTGCACAGTGAAAGGCGTCGCGACGCTGCTGACTCCACCGACGCCATAATTCTTTCCGCTTTGATGTCGGGCCGCCCTGACAATTATACTTTGGAACACTCAGTGTCTGCTAGTCAGGAGTTGTCACACAATGGTTCCTGAGACTCTAGAATTTTGTTTTGTAGTTTTAGTAGTCTGTGT
The DNA here is from genome assembly GCA_031772225.1 of Eubasilissa splendida. Classification (NCBI taxonomy): domain Eukaryota; kingdom Metazoa; phylum Arthropoda; class Insecta; order Trichoptera; family Phryganeidae; genus Eubasilissa; species Eubasilissa splendida. The sequence continues at coordinate 17,448,948 of CM062852.1, read as the reverse complement.
AAATTTATTTTCCAAAGAAAACTCTAGTAAAAATGAAAAATATTAATTAATTAACCAAAATTGTATATAAAAAATATCAGTAAAATTTTACGTGATATATTTTCCAAATAAAAATACAATCAAAACCTTTAATTCAATAATGCCGTAATATGTAGTATTCTACTTCAAAATATTATTTAAATAGTAAAAATGATTAGTTCAAAATATTTGGTTTGTTTACGAATTATTCAGAGTAGATATAGGGTGCTAAATAGAAGCAGGAGAGAGAAAAACTGGAACTATTAACGGTTCATTTAGTACCTACAGCAAAATTTATGAATAGTTACATAAAATAGAATGACAAGTGTATTTATAGTATAATCCATATTTACAACAAGATAAAAATAGTAGACAACCATTATTTGAGTAACTCAATGTGACTTATACAAAGTTTGTTGGTTTATAAAAATTAATAATTTTGTCCAACCGCAAAGAGAACGCTACAAACATCAACAATACACAATGATCGCTATCTAGAAACGATATCATATTTAGGTAAGAAGCTATATCATTTAGACACGATGAGTGTGATTTTATATTATTACATAATTAAATTCAAATAGCTTGGAGACAAAGAGCAAATAGGTTAAAAGTATTATACAAAACACACCATTAAATGTCAGTCATGAATTAGGCCACGTGAACTTTTGACATACTCGTATAAATTGTACATCGCTATAATTAGATTATTACATACATTTAATATGCTACGCGCAGATCAGAGCTTGTGATTTCAATGGTACGTGATGTTTTATTTAATTTAATAAGAGGTTAAAGTATGTGAGTAATTGTAGGTGTATCTAGCCAACGGTTGGAGATTTCTCTCCCCGAAACAGATGGGTATATCAGAATTCCAGATCTTAAGATACACAGTGACAAGTTCACAAAATAAGATGTTGAATATTCAACTCAAAGCTTTGAAACTACAGCTTCAAGGTAAAATCAGAGACGTGAACCTGTTAATAGAATAACCAGAAGCTGTAGTTATTTTCTAGTTATAACAGCATCATTTATGCAGTAGGTATTATTAAACTTATATTTATAATTAATATTCAAATATCTAGATGAAATAAATATAAAATGAAATAAAACAACGACATACCGTGAGAATACAATTAAGTAAAATTACGTTAAATATAAACAAAAATAATTGTAATCAACTAAGTAAAATAATAAAAAACTTCATATTTTATTAAATTTTTGGCAGTAATAGAGATGATGATGTGATATATGAGGAGAGAGAATGTTCAGTAATCTGTGTAAAAGAATATAATCTGACCATTTATAACTAGTATCTAAATACGTAAAAGTTATTATCAAACATCATTTTAAAACGATGGTGTATCTATTGCTAAAGTTAGTTCCACTAAGAGCAATGGATAAATAATTATACACGTAGGTGGATGAAGATCTTCTATAAATTAATATAATGTTAACTTAATATAATCATATAATACATACGTGTATAATGTAGGACAAAATTGTTTAAATGTTAGTACGTTATATATAATATATATGATTATATCAAAAATCACCGTTTTTATAACGACGGCATCTCAGAAGTTTGGAAGGCGGCCCTATAGCTATTTAAATAAAACCAAAGAAGAATAAGGCACACTTTTTTGTTGAAAAACGTACAAATGAATACGATTTTCAAAGTTAATGGAATTTTTTTAATGAATACACATGTATGTTATTTAGTTGCAATTCCAGAACATATATTTGTGGTATTTTTAACTCAAATTTAATTAATCAATTAGAAAGATATTGTAAGATAAGATAAGATATTTGAATTTGAACCCTTTCCTATCCGAGGAAACGCGTTACCAATTTCAAATTAATTATAAGTTTAAAATTTGTCCAATACGTGTTCGGTTGATGTAATCGTAGCAATATTGGTAATGCATTTCCTCGGATCGCAAAATCCTGGTAGCAACCTAATATATTTTTTCCGTATACGTTTCGAATTGATAAATGTAATATTTTTAAATAAAATAATTTATTTTCAAAAACAAAATATTATCTAACTAGCTAATATACCAGCGCGCCATTTCCCTGTAGGACTCTGAAGGAGAAGATGGAACGCCACACTATTATGTATACCACTTTTGCCTTGTCATCTTTCATACATCTTGTAATGCACGCTTTTCTGTTGTTGACGCTTCTAACAGAATCCTCGTCACTTATCCGGTTTACCTCATCATGACAGATCTTTCGTGGATGGCCTCTATTTATGTTGCCTTCAACACTTGCTTCATATATTTTAGTTAGAATCCTCTCCTTACTCATACGTTCCACTTGGCAAAACCATATTAGCGATCCTTTCTTTATTATATCAACTAGGCTACAGACAGGTCGATATTTGATCATATTTGTTCATTCTTCACTCTGTCGAACATTGCTTATTACGCATGCGCCTAAGTGTCCTAAGCCTACCTACAGACTGTGTTACAGACAGACCTACATTCGCTCCAAATGTGTATAAACATTATCTATGATAACTACAGTTGAACTGACTACTTGTTCTCAAATCAGGTACAATAAATATTATGAAATGCAACATTTGGTGAATATCGTTCAAATGCAAACAATCCATGCCTATTTTTGGGTCTTAGCTTATGCCAAAAATCACATGAAAGAACTTTCTAGATTGTTCTATTTTGAGTATTGGCGTTTATAATAGCCTACGCGTCGTTTAGGCTTACATTCCAGTGGTCGTCATCGCGGCTGGATGATGATTCTTGGCATTACGTTTTTAGATCCAATTAAATATTTTATTGGGAATCATATTCTTATTGTGAAGTTGTAATTATTCAGAACATATGTATATGATGTTTTTAATACAAATTAATTCGAAGGAAAAATATTGTTATTGCTACCGAGATACGAACCTGGATCTCTTCCAATCCGGGGAGCGTGCATTAACCGATTATACTATAACAAGACAGTTCATTGATGGCAAATTTTCGAATCTATATGTAACACTTTTCAAATAAACACATCTATCGTTACATTATTTGAAAACCATCTTATTTATTTTTACGTAATCTCAAATACCTTTGAGTAATCCGATAGGGGACGCCAGAATTAATATTTCATTTTTATTAAATTTAGGTGATATTGATACAACTTATACATTATTAAGGAGAACACATTCTTATTGTGAAGTTGTAATTATTCAAAACATAGGTCTGTGATGTTTTCATTTCAAATTAAATGAATTAGAAAGATATACATATATAATCAATATTATCGAAAAATATATTGTTATTGCTACCGGGATACGAACATGGATCTCTTTCCAATTCGGAGAAGGTGCATTATCCAACTATGCTACAGCAGACAGTCAATAAATTTTCGTTACATTTTTCAAATTAATACATCTACCGTTCTATTATTTGGTTCCATTATCCTGGTTCGAAACCCGGTAGCAACAATAGTATATTTTTAGATAAAATTGATTATTTATGTATATCTTTCTAATTAATACATTCAATTAGTATTTTTTAAATATCACAGAACTGTTCTTCCTGTACAACTTTACAATAAAAATATGTCCTCCTTAATAATATATATTTTTAATAAATACATTTAATTTGTATTAAAAACAAATATTTGTCCTAAATTTAGGTAAAACAATTCAGCAAGTAGAAAACCTAATTAAAATTAATTACTTTTATACTTTAAAAAAATTAATACCGAACTCTACGTCAATTTTAATTTAAAACGTCAAGAAAACAAGTTACCAATTAATTTTTTTAAATAAAGATGCAAGCACATGATACACGTTATACGTCAATATTCTTATATTTTTTTTCCAACTTAGCTAAATGCTTGTGTTATAAAAATTGAATTAACTTGCTGGTCTCCTGGAATTAGGCTAGAACCATTGGATTACTAGGCGAATGTCTTAACTTTCACTATATACACTAGATCACTAAGTACGTTAATTGATAATACAGTCATTGTAAAATATTTTTTATTTTTTATTTAGGAGAACACATTCTTATTGTGAAGTTGTAATTATTCAGAACATAGGTCTGTGATATTTTAAATATGAATTAAATATATTAATTATAAAGATATACATATAAAATCAATTTTATCGAAAAATATTGTTGTTGCGCCACCGGGATTCGAACCTGGATCTCTTTCCTAACCGGGGAAGGTGCTTTATCCAACTAAGCTACAGCGACATTATTTTTAGCGACAATTTTTGACCTATCTATACCTATATATCTAGGCGTCTGCTATCAGTTTACTCAAAGGTATTTGAGATTCTGTAAAAATAAGGTAGATGGCTCTGTTAAATGATGGAACGATTAAATGTATTAATATCAAAAAGGTAACATATAGGGTCGAAAATTGTCGCTAAAAATAATGTCGCTGTAGCTTAGTTGAATAAAGCACCTTCCCCGGTTAGAAAAGTGATCCAGGTTCGAATCCCGGTGGCGCAACAACAATATTTTTCGATAAATATGATTTTATATGTATATTTTTATAATTAATATATTTAATTCATATTAAAAATATCTTTGTTTATATTTTTTCGAAGATTTTCTTTGCTTCCTCGATATGTACTTATCATTGGCAGGACGGTCATTATTTGAGGGTCTAGAAGAGAGCTATTAGAAAGGATCGATGAGAATACATAAATATCATAAGTTCCACAACTCAGTTCGTTCTCACGCAACTACGCAATTATGTATTGTGGATGAGAGAGAGAGAGAGAGAAAGAGATGTATGAGAGAATATGGTGGGGTGACTTTTTTGTCCTCAGGATCCTAAAGTGCAACTGAGGAAATTTTAAATATTTGATATTCAATAATATACACATTTTTATCTTGGAGAGGGGGTTGCCTATATTTTGCCTATTATAGAGTAAGTATTTTAATGCAAAAAAAAAAATTGGATCGATCGAAGTATATAGGATTGTATAGAGAACAGACATATATTCAATTTTATTTATATATGTTAACTTATTCTCATAGGATCTTCATTTCTAGAATACCCGATTAAATAAACGTTTAGATATATATTATATATATATCATTACTTTCTGTAACTTCTAACCAATGAAAGTATGTCTTATTCATCAGATATACTGTCTAAGATAAGTTAAATTTATTGAAGGGCATCATGATCAGAGAGTAAAGATCCGTGTCTACAAAATGAGATACGATGAAATAAATCTCAGGGATTTAATTGAGAAAAATTTCAACACCGTGCACATGATTTAAAATTTTAATCTAGATAAAGACAGAGATCATCGCTTGAGACAAGTGGGATCAATCCGTATTTATGGCATTCTATTTGGTAGCAACATACGCGCACAAATATTACCTAGAACTATAGATACCTAAAAAGCTAAACAGAAGCCATTAAATTAAAACATTTGTTTGTTTTAATCACAATAAACTAACGAAATTGACATTTAACGTATGATGTACAACAAGCGTGAAATGAGGCGTGAGACAAGTGGCGGTGCTGTAATCTCTGAAAACTGGTGTGCACACGGTGGACTACGAAAGTCGAGATTATCTTCTAAGAATCTCATGAGGCCATTGCCATTGTCTTGAGACAAAAATCTCTTGGATTGTGGATACAAGCCATAAGAGTTTTTGAACGCAGAAAAAACTGAAATTATCTTATTATGCACTAAATCAGAGGTTCCCAAACTTTTTTGTGTCGTAGACCCCTTGCCATATTTTTCGGTTTTTGGTAGACCCACTACTTACTTAATATTGATTTTCTGTAAATTTATAATTGTAGTGAAGTTTAGTGTTAAAATCTTAAACCACAAAGCAAATGCCTACATCCTACAACTTACACAATTTTATAAACATATATAATAAATTTTTTACTTCATAGGTACTTTTATAAATAATGTATATGTCTTTATATTATAAGATTATAATGTAAGTAAATAGGAACTATCAGTGTATGTTGAGATCCACTATTGTGGACCCCCATTTTCATTTCATGGACCCCCAAATTTTTTTTTCGCTGACGTAGACCCCTTGCAGGTTATCATAAACCCCTGGGAGTCGATATAGACCATTTTGAGAATCACTGCACTAGATGCATACAACAATTTAGATGATTTTCGTGTTATATTAATAAACTAAATCATTATTCATGTCCATAAAAATACAAATTATTTCTTGGTTTTCTAAAAAATAAAAAAATTTCGATAAAACTATTTTTCAGTAATTGTATATACTCGTATGTTCCAAATGGCGAAATGAAACGAAGGAAAAGTTTATAACTGGTAAAACAAAATAAATAGCCATTTATATGTTTGTTTGAAAGAGCTTTGAATTGAATGTTCGGCATGTAAATCGCATTGAGAGAAAACAAACAATGGGATAGGGAAAAATGTAAAGAGGTGACCCTGGCACAAAGCAAAATATTTATTAACGCGACTTCTAAGCGGAAATTTTAATAAATGTATCACTGCCATAAGTAGTAATAATAAAATATTTTCATAATTATGCTTTTTTCAAAACTATATATTTTTATTATTTATGTTTAAATAACATATCAACTACATTCGCACATTGTTATAAAATATGTTTGTACAGAAAAGACGATGTAATATAATTATATGCATCTAACATATGAGTAAAAAAATGAAATTTTACTAATTATGTTTTGTTAAAAATAATTTCAAATAATAAAATTGTTTATGAATCAATATGAAATATATATATAAAAAGATCCATCTATCGATAAAATATTTAGTTGTTACCAGAATATGAACCACAAACATTTATATTCGGGAAAGCGCGTTTAATTTCACAGATTAATATAATACTGATATAAATTTTTTGTCAGAAGCTCAATTCGTAATACATAATTTATTCAATATAATTATAAATTATTGTTTAATATAAACATGTTATTTTTTTTAAGTAAAAAAAAATATTTGGCGGCTTCACTGGCTTTTATGTCACTATTACTACAGCGCGATTATTAAAGTTTACGTATTAAGTGATTAATTACGTAAATTACAAAACGAAAAAAAGTTTGTGAAAATTAAGAAATAAGTTTAGAGCACAGAAGTGCTCGAATTGATTGCAAGACCCTGATTCGTTGAGTAACGTTTTACCCTTCCAATACACGGGTAGACACAGGCAATGAAGATAACGACTACGAGGATAGCTTAAAAATGGTCGTTGGAAAACCGGTCATGTACTACCCACGTCTGCCAATATACGCCCAGGAAAAACGATCAAATTAACATTTGCAAGCGATTAGGCGGCAAAATTTAAATTGAAAATCAATAGTCGATACCGGTCTCGCGTTACGACTGCTTCACCTCTCGCCGACCCGTATAATTATTATTTGTTTAAACGAAACAATAGCCGGCGGTCTCAGGTGTCTGGAATTAAAATCTCCGACCCTATTACCGAGAACTATTCATTCCGCGGTATCTTCCAGCTGTATTCGGCTGTTTCCACAACTTGGGGGAAGTGAGTGCGTTTAGATTTGGAGGGCTGATTCCACTAAGTACTTCGGGTGAAAATGCTGATTTTTTCGGAGTGAAAAAAGTGCTCGAGTGGTTGTGCTTTGGACTCGGAGCGTCTCTAATGTCTTCGTCCCCTGAATATTTAAACTTATTCAGCTTTTAAGTTTTATCTAAAATTATATCGACACTTTTGTAATCTTGGAATCTTAATTCAAAAGGATCGTGAAAAGTTTTTTTTAAGTAGAGGCGAAATATTATTTAATCGTCAATTAATTTTACTAATGAAAAAACATTGATATTTAAATATGTTTGTAGAAAAGAAAATTATTCAATTTTCTTATTATTCATACTGATTACGTCATTTTATATCATTATAATTTTCGTCCCCTTATCCTAGAACAGGGGTCGGTGGACCGCAACAAGCCGCACGAAGCTCTTTTCATAAGCATTTGGAACTTTTCAACTCCTATCAACATTTACAATCATATTTGAGACAATTAATAGTTTTCCTTAAACATATGACAATAAAAGAACGAATGTTTTCGATTCTCACAAATTTTGCCTCTAATTATTTATGCAAACAAACATTCCTTTCCACGAATCAAATAAAATAAAAGTTAGGAAGCAAATTAACTCATGATAATTTACAATTATGCCTAAAATTAAAGACAAGTAGCTACATGTAAGACGATGCAAAGCGATGCCAAGTCACCGTTCTAATTTGTAAACTTTACAAAGCTTAAAAAGTGTTTTGGTAGTGTTTCATTATTTAGATTTTCTTGTTTTATAAAAAGTTCACTGAGCTACTGAAATGTATAACTTCTAAGTAGCCCACGATTGTATTGTGAATTTAAGTTTTAAATAAAAATCTTAATTTTATCTCGTTTTTTTTGGTCATTAAAATGTATATGGCTACAGTGAAAATATATGTTGTGACTATGAAAATTTTAAGATACTGTTAACTTAATATTTGGCTTTTCTCATTAGAAAGTCTGCCGACCCCTGGCCTAGGAGGATCGAATGTCTAAACTCTCAATAAAGCGCATCCATCGTTCCCTATCCTACGTACGTACTTACTTGTTGACCAATTAAGACCCAATCTGTCTTCATCAGACTCTGTTATCATTTATTCCAGTTTGGTCTTGAGTATTTCATAGGTCCTTGTCATTCCTCTAGAATTCGCGGGATATGTCCAAGCCGACTTAATTAAGGTGGAATTTTATATTAAGGTACAATTTATTTATTTTTTAAATGGAGATGCATGCATTGTAGTACGTATCACATTAATATTCTAACTATTTTCAAACAAAGCTTAAAGTTTGTGCTATAAAAATAGAACTAACATGATGGTGTCCTAGAAAGCCTCCGAGTATCATAACCACTAGACCACAATCATGTCGTATTTTTTATATATCTATGCAAGAAAAAGTGATTATAAAATGTCACTAAACGTAATAATTTAAATCAAGCAATGTTTCGGTACTTAATGGTGACTTAAAAATGAACAACACAAGACATTTCGTCACATAATATTGAATTGCTAGATAGATGCACAATTTGCATCATAGTTACTCAAAGTTAAACAAATGTGTAAACCATTTACCAAATCAACTGTCATATCGACCCCTCTTACGTAAAGTATCGCAAGTAAAAAATTACATTTTTAATTATTCTAGTATTTAACATTTATTTACGTGGCAGATTTTTTAAAAATATATTATATTTAAAAAAAAAGTTAGTCTTAAATATGAATTAAATATATGAATTATAAAGATAAACATATAAAATCAATTAATATAATTAATTCATATTTAAAATATCACAGACCTATGTTCTGAATAATTACAACTTCACAATAAGAATGTGTTCTCCTAAATAAAAAAGTTAGTCATTTAAAATTGTATCAAATACGTGCAAAACACTAGAATGATTAAAAATTACATTTTTTACTTACGATTCTTTACGTATGAGGGGTCGATATGTTTGTATTATATTACGATCCATTAAATATTTTAATTGTAAATAACTTATTAATTTTTAATTTGATATAAAATATAAATATAACTTTCATGGTTTATTTTTTACGTTGGTAGAGCTTGATTTAATTAATTAATTTTCTATTAATTTATTTTTGAGTTTTTTTACACAATTGTACATTGTGACTTTAAACTCATCTGTATATAAAATGTCCCTTTTATTTCGTCATAATTGCGAACTTAAAGACAGATACAAAATATAATTGTCATTAAAAATATTCAGTTTCTATTAACTTTTTTATTTCTACTAAGTACGATAATCTGTATTGCATTTATTGTAATCGGTATGCTTTGCTTACTTAAATTTATTTTATATCTCTATTATTATTAGTATTGTAATTGATGATACGTAACAAAAATACTGCCCACCTTGTTTCGGATTTGTTTCTAGTGAGGTGGGTAGGGATCACATGAAATGCACCTATAATTGAATTTAATAAGTAAATTAAATCAATAAATAACAGATATCTCATAGAGACGAAGCTATTTTTATTATATTTAATCGAAAATATATAGAAATATACGCCCGTCTCGATACAGAATTTCTCTAGTGAGACGGGCACAGTTCAAACACATTTTTACATTATATTATATAGTTACCAATATATAAAAAAATAATAGAAATGTGGGGTTATTACAGAGCTTACGACTTGGCTTATGTGATCATTATATATATATATATATATTGCGATGGTGTAGGTGGTACTCGAAGCGAGTCCACGTACTACATATATACAACATTCAAAAATTTTATAAATATGGAGATTGAGGGGTGAGAATTGGTGAACGCTATATATATAAAGTGATCACTTAAGCCAGCCAAAGACAGGTCGTAAGCCCTGCAAATACCCCATATTTCTATACATCTTCTATTAAATATAACGAAAATAGCTTCGGCTCTATGAGATATCTGATATTTATACAGTGCCTTTGTGGGTAAAAATCCAGTAATTGTGTGTTCTTGGACATATTCAAATATTGCTACAATAAATAAATATTTGGTTCGCACAATTTTTGCAATATGTTATATTTTCATATATGCAGAAAATATTGGATAGTTCGCAATAGCCCCCTTCAAAATATATGGAATGCCTCAATCTTGCAACAAAGTCAACTACGGCAAGCTCTGTCTACGGTAGTGCACTAAATATTTTTGAAATTTTTTGTACACAGTATGTGTCAATATGACGGTCGCAAGGGAAATATCCAGAGCGACTTGGAAGAGTACCATAATAGTAGATATATGCTTTATATTTAGCTGAAAGTCTGGAATCCCTGGAGTCAGCTGTGAAGGAGACCCGTGAACGAGAAATTACGAAGTATATTACACGTGGAAGTGAATTACGATCCTTTGCTTATCTAATTGAGACCAATTAAAGAATCGAGAAGAAACCTTTATAAGAAGTTAATAATATTTTTTTATAATGAAAACACTATTTTGTGTGAAGTTACAATTTCAGAACGGAGTTATGCTGTATTTTTAACACAATTAAAACTGATCAATAATAAAAAATACGTTTTATGTTATTGTAATATCTTTACAATGATGATTTCTCTCGTGTGCCAGCTATCTTTTTATTTTCTATCTTCTTAAATAGCTATCTCTTTCGTATTCGCATTCGTTCGTACCAACCATTCATGCCCTCACGCATTCGTCAACCATAGATATCACAACTTTTATAATTCGCTTCTACATATTTCTGTAGAGTTTGATGATTTCATCAGTCCGGCGGATTTAAAGGCGACCCATCGGCCTCTTGATTTCCCTCGGGTAGGTACCACGATTGTTTGACCAATTTGGCCTATCCATTTATTTATATATTTATTAGACTTTATTGACATACATGTTTCTGTTGTAACAGAGGTGAATATATTATAATATAACACGGTCAACATAGATACAATTATATTGCTATTAAGTATAATACTCGTAGTTTATTGTGTGGGGTGGAGTAGACTACACCTCTGATATAAACAGTACTGTCCTGAATACTTTGCTAGACTGCCGTCTGTGTTAAAGTAGCCAGTTTTTAACGTGCTGTTGTGGTGTTATTTAATTCAAGAATGATAAAGATTCAACAGGAATAAAAAAATAATAATTATAAAAATCGAAAAAAAATATATAGTAAGAGTGTTGGTATTGTATTGTGATTATATTGGAATTATTAGTGATACTTCTATATGATCTATACCCAATTTAATCATATATCGGGTTCATATTTGTGCAATCTTATTGAAAGTAGACAATTTCCAGTTGGCGTTAGGTGTGTTTTACAGTTTCGGAGATAAAAACATGTAGAAACATTGATGAAATGTTGTTGCTCTCAGAACTGGTGTGCTTTTTCATTTTCTTGTCGTAATCTACTATATCGACTACCTTGTTTGTTCTCCTTTCCACGCGTTCCTTGTCCTGTTTCTTCGTGTGTCACCATCATTTGCGTTACTCCAAGTTTTGTCTATATTTGTCTATTTAACTATATTTTTTTAACATAAATGTCCATTGAGTGAATAAAATAGTTGAATATTACTTCAGTCTTTGAGGCGTTTATCGTCATTTCTGATCTGCCACTGAAGTCTTATAGTTCCTGCATTTTTGTTGAAGAACACCTGCATCTCTGAGAATATCACATCATCTGTAAAACGTAAAAACCTTAATACTTTATGCAACTGCCTTTCTCCTCCCACTCTAGTTACCTGAATAGATTTTCGAGAGTACCTGTAAATAATTTTGGTAAAATTAAATAATTACTACTGTTATTAAAAAGAACACATTCTTATTGTGAAGTTATTATTATTCAGAATATACGTCTGTGATATTTTTAATACTAATTAAATGTATAACTTAGAAAGATATACATATAAAATCAATTTTATCGAAAAATATTGTTGTTGTTACCGGGATTAGAATCTGGATCTCTTACAATCCGGGGAACGTGCATTAATCTAATAAAAATCAATTATTAATTCTGGTGTTTCCTATCAGACTACTCAAAAGTATTTGAGATTCCGTAAAAATAAAGAAGATGGCTTTCAAATAATAGAACGATACATGCATTAATTTGAAAAGTGTAACATATAAGTTCAAAAATTTGTCATCAATACATATTTAATTTGTGTTAATTATTACTGTGTTAGTGACTATCTATATTACTTATTGTGTTTACATACCTTAGCGATACCTTGCTTGCTAACATTACAATGAGTGATCTAGGAAATATGCCTCCATATCCTATATTTATAGAACATTAAAATATATTATTCTCTAGTACATTCCTCAAATATATTTTATTTTTTATTTAACCACTGTATTAAATATGCAGAACGCATATTTTTTCTCGAATTTCCAACATATATTTTACAGCTCAGCCTTCTGATGTCACACCGCAATGAAAAAACAGAGACATTTCTAATACGTTGGAGAAATATAAGTCAATCGACAGACAGACGTCGCCTTTTACATATGTAGAGATAATTTACTTACATACTTACCATCAAGCCGTTTCCCCGCGAGGTAGGCAGAGAAAATAGAGTGCCACATTATTTTGTCCAAACACACAATTCTCGCCTCATCTACATTCATACATCTTCTCATTCAAGCTAGACGATTTTTGAAACTTCTATACTTCCCAAATACAAAATCTCATCTACGTGTTCCAAACATGCATTACCTACAAGTATTTTGCACGTTGTCTTGCTTTCTCGAATACAATCCCTTTCGACTTGTTGACATTCATAATAAGGTCACTTTCCTTGCATACATCGTACATTTTACTCACTAGTCTCTGTAATTCTTGTTCATTATTTTCGCCATTAATACTGTACCATCGGAGTACAATTAAATCGCTCATTTTCGCTCCTATATTTATATATTCCAGTTTTTTCACACAATTATCTATATACAAGTTGAACAGCCATGTAGATATTACACAACCCTGCTTGACACCTTTTATAATGTCAAACTATGGTGTGAATGATCCATTGATCCTTACACACGCAGAACTTACTTCATATAAAGATGCGATTGCGTGTATAAGTTTGCTTTTCACCCTGTAGTCAGGGAGCACCATCCATAACCTTTCTCTTATAACTCTATTAAACGCCTTTTGCAGATCTACAAAGGCACAAAAAAGCTTTTGATTTTTCGCTAAAAACTTTTCCGTCATCACTCCTAGAGAAAAGATCTGATCCATGCATCATCGTCCACCCACAAAGGCCCCTTGCACGTCTCCTTGTCAATCTGATTTATCATTGAAATTAGGTTGAAAATGTCACTATAACATTATCCTACCAAATATAGCTACTAAATAATAAGCAAAAAGTTTATAAATAGAATAAACGGATTATTTTATATCTTCACGCGTCCTTTTTTGCAGAAAAAAATAGAAAACGTCGGAATCCAAATGTATTGCGATATCTTGCAAACATTTTGCTACAAGGAGACGTCTAATAAAATGCGGAATGATTTATGTTGTGATATTATTACATTTCCGCTCAGTTTCCATATTTTTGCAACTTTTAGTGTATAAAAGTCCTCCGAGATATGCGATCAACGTCTCAAAAAGCAAAAGCTTCAATTTTTCTTTTTGAAAATTCTGATGAATTTTGTACTAAGATCATTTTTAATACGTAGGTCCCTTGAAATATTAATAAACTACATTTTTCAATTAAATCATTTCTCAAATTATTTTATACAAATACTATCATCATCTTTGACTCTACAACCCGCTATGGGACCTGGTTTCGTCTCCCCAAGATCTCTCCACTGGACTGCTTCCCGGTAATTGCTGAACCCAAAATAGGTTTTTATTAATATTGTCTTGCTATCTCATGTATTGGTCGTCTTCTTTTAGGTTAATTATCGAGAAGACTTTTCGCGGGATTCGCATCATTCATATGGAGTGACTATCGAAGTATTTTTAACTTTATAAATTTTATAACTTTTGTCTTATTATAATACGAATAATATTTACAAGTATTAAACATTAGAACACTTTTTAAAAATACCTCAATGTAAAATTTTCAAGCACAATAATTTATTCGCTTATTAAGAGTCTTCTTCCTTTTTCTCACCTTATCACATCTGATGTGTAATACTCTGATCGTTCTACTGCACTTTGTTATATTTTGAGCTGCATCCTTTTTTATGGTCTTCTCTTATTGGTCACAATACTCATGGTAATAAAAAATGACAATAAGCAAGGGAGATAAGACGGATTGATGAATGTGGTGCCTGAGACACATGTTGCTCATACCACAGATGGCAAGACGCACGAATATCACAAACGAAACATTATAGACCTACAGCCTGAGACGAATCCTTTAATTTTTTGGCGTGTTTCAAAAAAGGAAGATAGCTTGGAGAAGCTTGTTGTGGTGGATCGAAGGACGGAGAGGATGACGAAGATTCTCCACACGTTGGACCGACCAAGTGTAAGAGGCAACAGGCACTTCTCTGGTGATAGCCGAGAAAAGCTCAGGAGCTCAGTTAAGAGGGTCAGAGTTCACGAAGATCGCAATCCTCAATCATGAGAGACCGACGTAGATGACGAATAATCTACATGCATTCAGACATGTCCTTGGTTAACTATGACCATGAAATATGAAATAAAATTGATATCAAGAAAGAAAAATAATATTTGACTTCGTGCGATTATTTTTATAAATTAATCATTTGCAAACGACCGCAATTATAAAA
Organism: Eubasilissa splendida; assembly: GCA_031772225.1. Classification (NCBI taxonomy): domain Eukaryota; kingdom Metazoa; phylum Arthropoda; class Insecta; order Trichoptera; family Phryganeidae; genus Eubasilissa; species Eubasilissa splendida. The sequence goes on along the minus strand of CM062852.1, from coordinate 17,433,707 downwards.
TTTAAAAATTTTAAAATATTTCGTCTTTATTTTACATCAAAAAAAACTTTTTTGTGACCATAGATTTATTTTTAAAATGTTGCGAGGCAATAAAGCTTTTACTTGAGTGCTTATAAAATAGCGTGTACTTTAGCTATATTCGTGGCGATAAGTACTTAATTTAACTGTGATTGATGGTCTTGCAACTGCTTCAATTCATTATTTGATTTAAAGTTAAATTACGGGTTAATAACGAGTACTTACTTATTTTGAACCCGAAGAAAACGTAATTGTTTGAAGAACTACCGAGCCTTTACCTATTAGCACATTCAATTAATTCGCCCATGTCACTCAACCGTTCATTCGTATAATCTTCCCACTGGTCATACACTGAAAAATATGAACAATTATTCATCTTTTGTTTATGCACTTTAAAATCATTTACTGATCATCTACTATCATCACTATCAAATTTTTGTATTCATAAAACACTTTTAAGCCATTATTTAAGTAATATGTTTTTTATTTCTTCACTTTATTCTCACAGAGATCATGCATTGAAATAATAATCACTGCGTGTCCTATATTCATATCCGTTCACTAAATCACAAAGCGTTCGTATTTTTGGAGTCCAAATCATTATTAATTTTCATGAAACCATTTTCAGAGCAGCAAATATCACACTAGATCATTATTAAAGTTTTTTCGTAGTTGTTAAAAATCCCAATAGATTTCCGTTGGTCCGAGGGAAATACAAACATGCATACCTATAATCTGAATGAACAAAAAATATTAGTTAAAGTGGTCGGATGCTAACAAATTTGATATAAAACGCTCGTCCGCGGTAAATTCTGAAAAAACCAAAAGGTGGATTTATTTTAGAGTGTATCTGCTCTAATTTAAAAAAATACAATACACCAAAAACTAAAATCATCAATGCCATTCTAAATACACATTAAAATCAAATGAACTTCAGATTAAAAAAAAAATTTAAGTGAATGCAAATGAAATGTATCAATTTGAAAGATATACAGGAAAATTCATTTTATTGAAAAAATATTTTTGGTGCTACTGGGATTCGAACCTAGATCCTTTCATATCCGGAGAAATGTATTAACCGATTATACCACACCACATAGTAAGTTGGCGACAAATTTTCGAACTTATATGCTGTAGTTCTTTCATCGATTTTTTTTGCTCTTAATTTAATTCTTTATAGGACTACACTATTACAATTGTTTGTGTTTCAACTCAATGGTGACGGTTAAATTGCTACTTCACATTTTATAGTTACTATTTATTTTTAATTATGTAATAACATTATGTAATTAATGCCTGAATAGGGTGTGTATTAATTAATAACCACATCTATTATTCCAAATTTAAAATTTATGAATTTTAAAAAAAAAAAAAATTTCAACAATATTAAATTTTCCTGTATATCTTTCTAATTGATACATTTAAGTTTCATTAAAATGCTACAAAACTATGTAATGAAAAAAATGCCACTACATTAATAATGTGTTCTCCTTAATTAATTTATATGTATTTTTTTACAGTTTTGATGATCCATTAGTTCACTTCTTGGCTTATTAAATTATACGAGTATTATTATTCTGGTTATATTAACGCAATAATAAATATTGTAAAATTTACCAAAACCTTGGCCATAAAATTTAGATTTATGTTAATTATTGTTCCTGACCGCGTTGAAGGTGACATAAATGATTCGTTACTTTGAGAAGGATTTCAAGGATTTCAAATGAATGGTAAAATTATAATAGTAACCAAGATTATGAAGAAAAAATTAGTGTAACGCATTAGAATAAAGATCGATTCTTAAAGTGAAAGATTTGTTTAATTTGCTGAATTTTTAATAATTTTTTCGATTCACCGTGAGATAAATTTTGACGGTCGATTCGGGTGAATAGGTATGAATTCATAGCGAGATATCACTAGATACAATATACAGGATGTAACAGACCCAGCCCACAATATTTTATGAGTGGATACCTGACTAAATTACGAGTCAAAAATTTTCAAGAAGTATGTACCTAATATCAACCATGTCAGAGATACAAGCATTAAAAATGTCGTAATTATGAGATTATTTATATTAATTCAAAATTTTTTTTGATTCAAAATGATATATTGAATACAAAATATTAAAAAGATCAAATTTAGAGCGGTGAGACTATTTTCTGTTTTATGATATAGGACCTGAGGCAATGATATAAATTAATAATATATCAATTTCGCAAATATTTGTTTCGAAATTTGAAGACGTAGCTTAAAAAGATTTTGTAAAAATATTTTCTATAATGGGGAAGTATTTACACAGACTTCCTGAATATTTTCGACTCTTTATTTAGTCAGGTATGCACCCATAAAATATTATGGTCTGTGTATGTTATACCTTGTATATTAAAGCATGAAATACCATAAAAATGATATTATGTAAATAAAGTCATAAGTCATGAAGGACGTAAGTAGAACATACTTATAGCTCTTTTTTAAACTGAGGTAGGTATTATTATTATTATTTATATAATATTATCTTGAATAAAAAACAATCAGTTATTATCATGGTGCTATAATATCCCGATTATGGATACATAAAAAGTATAATATATATCTACGAAGTTCTCGGAAAATAAAACACTTTTATGAAAGTACAGCATTTAATTGAGTGATATTAACTCAATGAGCTCGAGACGTAACCAATATTAACCCTACACTGCCCATTGTAAACCATCTAATACATACCAAAAAAAGTAATAAAATACTTTTCAGAAAATTGTATCACTCGGTTCCCAGTGTATGATATTGTCTACATACTAGCTTACATAATGTAGTTCCGTAAATGGCCACCAAAAAAAATTTATCAAAGTAAATCTAACTCAAATGTCAGTTGATATGTCATCTCTCAGAATGTAATTCAGCTGATGTTTGACTAGTATTTTCTGCAGTCGTTTTAAGTATTATTAACTAAAATAATTATTGTGTTGTGTATTTGTTACGTACTTGCGTGATAAGTACTTGTCAAGTTATATATGGTGGTCTAATGAGAAACTCTTATGTGACAATATCAATCTTTATTACACGAATAATACAGTAAAATGGTACAAAGTATATAACTAGTCACGGAGCCAAACTGTAGCGAAAAGAGGCCGTGCCCCGCGCACGTCATCCTTTTAAGCCCGCCACACACACACACACACACACCCACATACATTTCGCACCAGCGGTGCTAGCGTGCTGACTCACACACATACACACAAACTCAAGGACATCACGGTATTTCACATTACTATTTGTGTTAATAAACTTTATAGAACGTGAAAGTTAATTATACGGTTTTATTTTTGATAATTCGTTGTGTAACAGATCCGCATGGCAAACTATGGACATACCGATCAACAAATATCCAATTTGCTAGCAGATTGTAATGAAAGTGAAGACGAAATAGATAATTCTGATGATTAATAATTTTACCGAGGAAGAATTTGATATTTTAAACTTTCCTACGGACATTTTGGGAGAATTTTCTTGTTCATCTCAAACCATTGAAGATTCTTAATATATTAAAGTTATTAAGGATAGAATTGGAGAGGAAGAGAATATTATTAAAGACTTACCAGAAAATTTACAATAATTCAGGCAAGAACTAAATAATGAAAATTCGATAAATGCACCAACTACCATTAAAATACCCTAATTTAAAAGCTTTACTTTTGTAAAATATACGAAATGTGCCGTTAATTTATGTTTGAATAAAAATAATTATTATTTTCGCATTTTTCATCATTAAAACATGCAATTATATTAAAAGCGAAAAAATTTTGTAGTTTTCTTTTCGAACCGTTGATGCCTGACGTCGCATATTATTTACATACTGAAAAAGTAAAAATAAAGCTAAAATGTAACTTATTATTTTCATTATAATCTACACCAAAAAATATTTAAAATAACTATAAAATAAAAATTGAGCACTGTAGGGTTAAATAAATATTTTACTTCATAATGTTGAAGAATAGTACTTTCATCAGTTATACAGGTACTAACTGTATTTCAAGCAAAAAATTATTAAAAATTTACAGAAGAACGTGATTAAAAACATCCCTCTCATTTTCAAAATTTTATTCAATAAAACACGGACACGCTTTTAATATCCGACGACACACTTTGTATTTAAAAGACATGAACGAATTTGGACTAAAATACATTTAACACGAAATTAGAAATAATAGGTACCATGTTTTATAAAAGGAGGGATGCCCGAGGGTTACTCAAAAAGTTTAAATTCAACCTTATAAATTAGTGTGATTTGGGTCAGGTGGTTTATAATTGCGTTTGCAGTTCTTGGAAGTTATTTTGATTTGCAACTGGAATCAGAAATAATATTATAATCACACTCAATAAATTGTATGTTTTCATTGTTGTTTCTTAATTCTCGAAAATCATTAAAAAATGTAATTACTTTTTTATTATACTGAGAAACGTGTCGTGATGCAACAACCTTTTTAAATTAAATACGTAGCGTTTTGTGAAACTAAAAATTTAAGCGTTTAACGCTCACGTTAAAGTGAAACTCTTCAAAACATTAAAAGGTTATTTATGTTAGAGCAATATTAATTATTCCAACATATCCATTTCCTCAAAATCTAAAAATGACTTATCTATTCAAATATCTTGCAAATATACAGAGCTTCATGAATTTCATTTATTGGTTAGGTGATATGAAAATGGCAATCAAAAGAACTGTTTGTACATTTTCTACAATACGTCAAGTAGCACTATAATTTTGTTTATTCTGCCTCAGGCGGTTCATTCACACATTTTTTTTTTACGCCATCATCTTTTTTGCATACACAGGTGAAGTATTTACACGAATACGCCGCGTTACAGCGATCGGCGTCGTCTCTTTCGCACGCTTAGGTATAGGTTTGAAATATTTCACATCATCACAACGGCGTACGCGACGTAATTTTTTTGATCTAAAGCGGTCATCACATAAAACATTATAAGATGTGTTTTTGATTATCGAATTATTTATGAATTTTGCGACACCTTGGCAAAATAAGTTTCACTTCTAAAATGACCGCATCATCGCAACATAACCCTACCGCAATCGTTGCAAAATGTTGAATAGAATTTGATGAAAGATGAGATCGAGAAGGAATAACATGACACGAATTTAGAGGATTGTTTTATGCACAATACTCACTACTTAGAATGTTACTTTATGATGGTAGCGACAATGATAGTAATATTCTCGAAAAGCTTAGAGGCGTAATTAATGGTTGAGCTGGTCGGAAAAATTATCTGGTTCGAGACTGAGATATAAAAATGAACCCTCCACTAGGAGGTCACTTTAGTAATTTTCTTGGCAATAATCATGTACTTATTACGTACTCTGTATTGAGTAGAACTTAGCAGTAATCTCTCGTATACTTGTAAGTATATGAAGATAAAATAATTATTCAATCTCCTTTCCCTTTACAGATTAAGATACTTTTTGCCTTAACGTATAAATTAAGGTGCAGTTCTTAGAAAACGTTCCTCGTGAATTAGTGTATTTTATACGCGTTATTGGCAGACCTATTGTCTCTCGGAAATACTAAAGAGGTAAGGAGGTCTGTAATGTCAAATTTTTCGTTTAAATTTTTTTTATTAATTTTGAAATATGCATACATGGGTTCATATGAACACATGTCATATTTCTAGTCTAACTAGCTCAGCACTTGCGCTGTGAAAAATTACTATTTTTCTTGTCTCTTTTAACCGCCAGATGTTTTAAAGCATGTCGATAATTATTTTTAATATAGCCATGCTACTAGAATTCTGTAATTACTTCATTTAATAAAATCATATATTTAACAACTTAATTTTACTAACGAGATAAATTCGTATCATTATTGTTTATTGTTCTACAGCTCACAATGAAATCAATTGTTACATTTTTATTTTTCTTGTAATATAAACTTTTATTATTAGATTCTTTCTGATCTCTCTACCCACGCATCATAAATATTATTGTATCAAGGCGTAAATAAATCGTTTTGAAAAACAATCATCTAAGTAGCGTGTTTCTTTTCTTAATGTCTTATGAATTAAATGAAAAACATAACAACGTGGGCTTACGAGTAAAACTAACCAACTTCAAAAATTGATTTATTTAACTTCTTCTTAATTTATAAATTCTTTATAAAATGCTGCAAAGTAGTTTTTTAATTCCTTAATTAAATATAATCATAACAGCAATCTCTTGATTGACTAAACATGTTTTGGGTATGGTTATTATAAAAAATAAAATACGATAAATAACAAAGTCTTAAATAACTACTTTTTATATATGAGTTGTTTACTTCCAAACCCCTCTATAATCAAAAATAAAAAATATATATTTGAATGCAGCTATGCAAGGAAAAAAAATATACTTATGAATGGTTCAAATACTGATCACAAATAATAATTTAAGGTATAGCACAAACAAAAACATGTTTATGTTTCGTGTCAAAACCCTCAGTAATTGGGTACTTTACTTCCAAACGACTCAATAATGAAACTGACTATTAGTTTTTAGTCGTATTTAACTGGCTTGTACCAAAGAAGATCAAATAATGTGAGCGACAAACACCTAAAATACGCGTGTTGATTTTCAAACACCTCTATAAATGGTATAAAGGGACAATAAATTTTGTAATTTCACAAAATCGACAACATATTTGTATTTTTTTTCCTGTAGTATTAACACATACACCGTATCTTCAAAATATCTATTGAAACATTTAGTTGTGAATTTTAATTTTAAACGTTTTTTCGTGATTATCGAGTTTAGTTAAAAATCCTTTATAGAGGGATTTGAAATTAAACAACTCATAATATGTAAATTATATAAATGTTTAAATAATCAGCCTGCTTGATTTTTTGTTATCAATTAATATATTTGATACGCAATTTTATTTTAATAAATTATCAAAATTTATCTTATTTTATTGTAGAATATTAATGAAATAGCATAGTATCTACTCAATAAAATCTAATAAGTAGAGATTCTCTGTATAGTTTAATGAAAGTCTTTGTTTTACATAATATTAATTATCTACTTACATTTAGTAAAAATTTAATTTAGAATTATTTTATTTTAATTGATTTTGTATGTTGTTGTCTCAAAAATTTATGTAAAACATTAATTATTGTAATTGGTCAGTTTTAGTTGTCCGCCCAATGTATACAAAATACGATATTTTGGGCAATTTAAACCACATATCACGATGTGTATATGAAAATGTGGTGACACAGTTCGTGTCGAGGTACAATTATTTTCGATACAAACGTGTGACAGGTATTATTAAAATTTAACCCTAGGATACTACCCACCATTAAGCGTTACATAGTTGGACGTCAACTCATCAAGTCGTTGTTTTACACAATCAGTTACTGCATAAATCTTGAGTTTAATAGTGATAAGTTTTTTGAGAAGACGTAAGTCTAATAAGTAATCTCATCTAGATATGCATCCTTTAAATAATTATTGTGTAGATCACAGTACTCCATAAACAAAATAACAATTTATTTTATTTAAATTTTGCATGCGGAAAACACGATCAAATTATCAATATTAATTTTTAATACTCGTCAGTCATTTTTTCTGAAGTACTAAGATTTTCACTATAATTTACGTCGTTCGTAGAACATATTATATTCGATGTTATTTCTCGTAATTTATAATTATAAATAAATAATTTTAACTATTTATTTTGATTTAAAGTTATTAAATGAGAGGAAAACTTTCTGATTCATTTTAATTAGGATATTTTTTTTATATATCTTTGTTATATACAAGCATAAATGCCAGTTGAATTCAGGATACGGAAGGAATAAGCACTCACCATAATCCGGATTCTGCAGACATCTCCAAAATGTGGACTGTATATGTTATCCACTATTTCGTCAAAGGTTCCGACACAGTATAGACGCGAAGTCTCTAATTAGTAATATTATTTATAATATTGTAATCCTTTCCATATACGTATAACCGCGCCGGATCAAGGTCACCGATCGACTGGTCCGCGGTGTGGCCGGGAGGGTAAGAGAAGTGGAGAAAAGCACAGTGCATTATTTTGGTTCATGAATAAATATGTATTTACATAAATAAATATATGTCTCAAACAATATTTCTAATTAATTCGTGTAATTTGTTATTGTGTCTATTTCTCTACGATTCATCTATCATGTTTTTTTATCAAAACATCTTAGAAAAATTGCAAAGAGCTCAAAATAAATGTTATTTTTTTTATCGACATGCTTATTTCAGAATAATATCATGCGCTTGGAACAATACGGTATCGTCTGACATTAACATCAAATTGATAATATTGAGCTTCAAAGTTTGAAAAATATTTTTTTCGAATTCATCCTCGATGTTTGTTTCATCGCCCATGAAATGAAATTTTTTCAAAGATGGCACTATATCTTAGTGTTTAATAAATTAAAGTGATTCCTGATTTTTGGTATAAATTATATATACACATAAGTTAGGTATAACTTATATATATATATGTATATCTTTCTAATTAATATATTTAATTCATATTTAAAATATCACAGACCTATGTTCTGAATAATTACAACTTCACAATAAGAATGTGTTCTCCTACTAATAAAGTTGTATCAATGTGTCCAAAATTTAATAAAAATGTATTGATAATTGGCTCTTTCAAATAATGGAACGATTAAATGTATTAATATCAAAAAGGTAACATATAGGATCTAAAAATTTGGCGCTAAAAATATCGTCGCTATAGTAGTGGGATAATGCACCTTCTCCAGTTTGGAAAGAGATCCATGTTCGAATCCTGATGGCACAACAATATTTTTCGATAAAATTGATTTTATATGTATATCTTTCTAATTAATACATTTAATTCATATTTAGGTACAACTCTTACATTTTATTTATATTATAATCAGCTGTTGTTATAGGAAAAAATATTACAAGTGGTACTTTCACATGCATATACACTGCAACATTCATCCACACGCGTGAATATTGAAAAAGATTGGGCCTCCTGATCCGAATTACATAACCATTAAACGTCAGTCATTCCATCCAAGTGACTCGACAACTCAAAGCGTACACACTTTTCGAATCTATATTAACTGATAAAGTTAACCACTGTAATATTGACATGGGTTTTAGGTTTAACGTTAAGATACTCACTTAGTGACCAATTGGTCTGGGATTGAACCCTTGTCCCGGAAGACCACCAAGTTCTACATTCTACATCGCGAGTAATTAAATCAGTTAAAAATTGTAAAAACTACTTGTATTACACATTATAGTAATCCACCTCTTTTATCAGATTTAAGCTGCAGTCATATTATTGAATAATCATTTTTAAATATGTATTGGTATATAATTTTTTTTTAATATTTTATGATGATTAATATGACTTATCGCGTCATACTTGTCCTTCAGTCGGTTCCCGTATCATTGAGAATCTAGAGTCATGACGTGGAGAATCGCTTTACAATAGTCACGAGTGTGTTTGATTTGATTGGTCCAACGGTTGGAGATCGCTTTCTATCTATTTGGTTCCACCTCACTACCAGACTTTTTTTTAGACTTTCACATACCTACAGAGCGATGATGTGTCCGAAAAATGGGGGGATGCGTCTTAGACCGACAGTGGGCAATCTATTTAGGATCCTTATTAGTTCCAAAGTTAAGGTATCATGTACGTAGTACGCGTTACTACCCAAGGTATTCAGAGCATATTCGTACTGATTTCAATAATAAAAATTGTTAGGGTTAGACCACCCTGGAATTTTCAAAAAAAAAAAATATATTTATTTTATTCCATTGCATAAGTTTAACGTTTTTACATCAATGTAAGCACACTCGCTTGAAAAAATTCAAAAAAATCACCGAGATACAAAGGATCAAAGACGGCACGGCTGGTATTCGGCTGCGTGCGTCGAGGAAGTCACATTTTCATTCTATCGCGTTTTTCTCGAAACCATGTTTACCGAACTTTTTTCAATTAACTGAAATTTTTTACACATATTTAAGATAACATTATCTACAATAAGCATACGGATTTTTTAATCTGATTAACCATTTGTTAATAATAATTATTTTTAAAAAAATTTTAGAATTTTTTTTTCAAATTACTCTTAATTTTACAAAAAAAGGGTTATTTTCAAATTTGATATGCTACATTTTATATATTTTATTTCTGAATAAGTAAGTATTGTTAAATGCAGGCCAGTTACGCGTACAATAACGGAGGAGCTTTACGAGAATGGACATGACGTTATCATTTTTTTTTTCAATTCATTTGTTCACTGTTGCAGATAAGGCTGGCTATAGTTGGATTTGTTGCAGGATTGAGGCATTCATGCATCATGCTATCTATCCTTGGGATCCGTAACATCCTTCAACAGCAATACATTTTAACCTTTCCTCTCCAATGATGTAAACTGGGTTAACAAATCCTCTAATTATACTAAATACAGAGTTCATATTTTAGGTATTCCTCCATAATATATTTGTGTATTGGATAAAATAATTACAATATATAAGTATTTACCATATAGAACAATAAAAAATGTTTTCTCTAAGAACCCGACATTTGTCAATATGTGATATATGATATGTGTATGTGTACGTGCAGAGTGATGCGAACGGTGCAGTGCGCGGGGCGCGGGGTGCCGGATACCGATCGTCACTTAGTGGCAGAGCGTACGCTGACCGAGATAGACATGTATTATGCTGGTATTTGTGATGATCAATGTTTTTTCTCATTTTTAGCACTTTTACATAATAATTTATATAAATATTCACATTTATATGTGAGCTAACTATTATTGTAATGATTAATATAAGTAATAAATGTAAAATATTCATATTTATCCGACATAAAAATCTCAAAAGTTTTCATGTACACTTGAGTTTGCAGCACCGAAACGGGCATTTTTATTTTAGCATTTGCATCTATTTTACACTTGTCGCTCTTGTGGACTGTTCAAGTCTCCGCTGCATACATAAAGATATGAACCAACATAATTTTTATGCTTGCTTTATGTCATGTATAGTCGTACGTTGGTTTATAGCAACTTTAACTAGTTTTATGTGTCCTAGAATTTCTGTCACTGTCACCAGTATTCGTGATCAGCGCACACAAATAATTCACTTCTTGAACTACCTCACAACCTGCTATTTGGGAAGTTTGTTGTGATTCATTAGCATTATCACATAGTTAATAAAATCAAGTATAACGTTCATATATTGAATTCACTAGAATATTCTATCTAGTAATTTCTCTCATGTTTGTTATTACTTTTTAAATACATTAACATAACAAAATAATATTAAAAAAAAGATTAACTTTTTCAACACAAACACTTATTGCAAAATTCCCAGTTCCCAAAATAGAAAACATTTACAAAAAAATCTCAATTAATCAATTAATTAAAGAAAATAATACTGTAAAATTTGAAACAAGCACATCATTAAGGTTTAAAAGTAACTTTAAAATCCCTAAATGTAACATCAAACACTATCAGTAAATTTTTATATATTTAAGAATAAAAAAAAATGTCAATAGCCACCCTACACAAATTAAAGATATAAAAGAGTTTAGAAAGAAATTAAATGAACACTTCAGAAACACATAATTAGAAAATAAACAATATTATAGAACACTTCAGAAGCACACAAATAGACAATAAATAAAATATATAAAATATTACATAAAATTATTAAAGTGTAACTCCCTTTCCAAGCACAAGAGCTAGTCTCTTTTTTGTAGAAGTAAGCGAAAAAAAACCATGTAATTTTAATAATGTAAAATACTTAATTCATGTTATAAAAAAATTTTAAAAATGTCAAATGAATAAAAAAAAATGTTTTTTTTAATTAGTTACCTACTTAAGATTATTATTTAAATTGTATTTCTCTTGTCCAAGAAATTGTCATTTTTATGTAATTTTTACAGCATTTTGTCAAGCTTAAATATTATTTTTACAATTCCTATTTTCTATTTGGCATCATACTCATTAGCGTTGCCTGATTGTGCATATACGAAGGTAAACAGATAGTTAGAATTTATATCCCAGTTGTGTGGGTCATAGTTAAATACTGCTGTCGATTGCATCGCACCTTTTTTCTATCGATAGTTTATTAACACTTTATGTCGTCAGCTTTAAATACACACTCTAACTCATTAATTACCAGGCACGAGATGGCGTGTGTTAGCTTTTTGCAATTGCGATTGTATCTTGTCGTGTATAGGGTGGACTTAACATTTAGCGATGCAATTTAATTTATTTATAACTATTTATTTTTTAGGGGTTTTAGTGGTTAATGTTTGTGTATACTCATTAAGTTCAACAATAGGGATTATTTGTCAGAAGGATTTGTACGGTGAGAATCGAAGCCCCTCCTCTCATCTCCTCGCTTCTCCCGTATGCATATGAAATGTTAAGACTTATTATGATTTGTGTTTGAGTGTACAGCTAGAGCGGGTGATTATGACAATGAAACAGTACTTACTGGTTGGCTTTAAATTAAAGATTGAATTTACACTTATTGTTATATTACAAAGTATAAGATAGACGTGATACGCTGAAAGCGGTGCCGAGGTGCGAGTAGATGTATCCGAAAAGCTTGCCACAAGAAGAGTGGTCGGTTCCAGTTTTCCTCGGACCAGTTGCGGCGCGAAGTATTGCTATCTGGTTTGGTGGATACTAGTCGGATTGTATGGCTATAGTGTGATTTCATTATGCGGTCATGTCTATGGGGTACGAGCAGGACTACCACAATTTATTATTAAAAAGAAGACATTATTATTATTGGGAAGTTACAGTTTTTCTGTGGTATTTTAATACAAATGAAATGAGTCAATTAGAAAAATGTACAAAAAAATTCAATTTATTGAAATAAAATTTTTGTTGTTACCGAGTTTTGAACCTGGATCTTTTTCTATCCGGGGAAATGCATTAAGCGATTACACTACACCAACATAGTAAGTTGACGACAAATTTTCGAACTTATATGCTGTACCTAGTTCTTTCAAATTGATACAAATATTATTCTAAATTTAAAAACTATAACTTTTTATTGTGAAAATCACAAATACCTTTGAGTAATATTCGCTAGAAGGATCCAGGTTCGAATCCTGGTATCAACAAAATTATTTTTTCGATAAATTAAATTTTTCTGTATATCTTTCTAATTGATACATTTACTTTGTATAACTATTTATTTACTTGCTGGAGTAGATGAGAAATTGAATGCTGTATAATAATTGTTATATAGTTTTCCATTGCTTGTACTTGTTGTAAAATATTCGCCTAGTGATTAAGTCGTGAGTTTGTACCTAATCCTGGGAGTTCAGCAAGTTAAAACTCATAGCACAAGCGTTATTCTCAGTTTTAAAATAGTATGAATCCTGACGCAACATATACTCAGTGTATGTATTTAAAACATAAATACTGATAAATTACTGGCATTATTCAGAATAAGTAAATACATAGAAAAACTGCAGTATTACATTGCTCCTGTTAGATACTTGAGTACTGGAAAACTGTCGCCTCCACAGTCGGCAACACCGCCGACCCCCCCTGATACCTGGGTCTTAAACTAGGCTTTCATCAGCTGCAAAAACACGTTGATGCCGACCACAAAATGTGCCAACATAATGCGCCTGCAGCCGTATGGGAACCCGGTCCCTGAGCGCGCCACTTCTCTCGCGCCCTTCTTCCCGATAAGATCTCTAGCAAACGCTCCTCGTTATAGAATTCTTATTTTACATTTTTTAAAAGTAACTGAGCTCAAACATCAATAAACATCTGTCAACTGTAAGTAGTGTTTCTCGTTCAACCTACACACAAAATCCGCGATTATATTCAAAAGAACATATAAATGCTGGGTGTAATACACAGGGGCATCAGGCTCTTACACATATAACTTTACAATTCATAACATTCAATCCTACCCGCATCATCACTTATCTCCAAAAAAGTATAAACCACTCTGGTCATAAACTATAAAATAATGATAGTTAAAAACATATCGACAATATATGTTGGACAACAATTATGACAGTCTACGATTTGGATAAAACGAGTTATGAGAATAACAATGTTATCTTTTAAATATTTATACAGACACATGTTACGTATCCAAACGATGTCTTTTTTATACTATTAGGATAATGCATATGTTCGTAGCGTTTTTGTTTTCCAACGCAATAGTATCATGTTGTGACATGACAAAGTCACACTCTTGTGCACGCCATATTATGCAATTGTAATGCGCACAGTGGCCATGTATATTGTTCATTATGAAATCTCCACGCCAATATAATATGGGCGAGCGGTCCCCTGGTGGCAAGTGGAGGAAGTTTGATGCCATCGGCCACTTCCGAACGGAGTGAGATACGGGGAGGCAAAAATCACGCCAGGCCTTGACCCTGGCTGGCAAAATGGAGATTTTGAAATGAAGAAAACGAGTACAGAGTTATCGGAAAGGTGGCCATAACAACAATCCAGGCAGGAGTCAGAAATAAATCGTCCGAATAAACTAGATGCACCATGACTTCGACTGGGTCCGAGATTTGAGAGGCATCTGGGGGTGCCGTATTCTGATACAGCAGTTGGAGCTAGAAGGCGGGGGCCCATGACACCGGATCTCCTTTCGATAACATTGATAAGCAATTTTAGTGATGGTGAACAAAAATGATGTGTTACTAAATTCAAGAGCCTACGCCGGACCACATAATCATGAGAGATTCAAATTTGTTATGTTGTTGCCTAGGTTAAGTTAAAAGATAGATGAAGTTTGTGAAGGCGATATAGTAAAATATAATTTGTGTTAAAGATCTTGACTTTGAATTATACAAATCCGTCCCGTCCTATCCGACAAAATATCCGGATCCGCACCAAGCTGGTCAGTGGCAATGCATTCTGGCATTTGATCTACCAGAACAAGCATGCATTGTAACAATATGTCAATGTCACTTTAATACCACAGTTTTGCGGCTATGCGACTATATAAGAGTATGGTTGGGAGATTACTCCACATCTGCTCTATTCTCCTGGTCTTGCTATCCATAGTCTCCAAGGAATCGCCTTTAGTAATGGCGCTATTCTTCAAAATTGACTTGAGGACTTGACTTTTTCACTTCCTAACGACCGGATTTCTTCAAACTTAATCATAAAACTGGCAGAGCATTGAGAGTCAATCGTAATAGTGTAGGAGAATATATTGTTGATTAGTTTATGTATTTTGGTAATTTAAAAAAATAACGCTACGAACTTTTGCGACAAAATAATACTAAATTTTCACTGATTTTATTATCATATAACACTTATAGAATATCCAGACCTCTTAAATAAAACAAAAACAAAAAAACATGATCATTATATATAAAAAATAAAAAAAATCGTTTTTCGTGCATAAATTCTGCGATTTATGGTAAGTACCTTTTGCAAAATCAAAAGTTTCTCCCCGAAAATCTTGGCATTTTGGATATATCATCATTGTGCATCACAGGGTGAGCCAAAAAAAGTGAGAACACCTCGTAACACATGAGTTATTTCAAAACATAATATAATTAATTATAATTTTTAATACAATTTTTTTTTGCACAATATTTAGCTAATCAGAAATCATCAAAACACCCCATATTACATAATCTACTGGATTTAAATCTGGCCTATTCGGTGGCTACATACCTGGCTCGATGAAATTAACATTCTTATAACGAAGAAAGTTGATTGTATTTCTGGCTGTGTGAGATGGAGCCCCGTCCTGCTGAATGTCCAGTTATGCTGTAATGTCTAGCTATACTCCAGGCTTTGTTTTAAAACTCTTTGATCATTTTCCTAGCACCCTAACGTTTTTCAATTCGCAAATTTTTGATCAGAATACGATCTTCAGCAGGGATTTCTGTCATTCTGGACAACAATTTGAAAAAAACAAATAAAAACAATGGGAAAATTAATAATCAAAGATGGCGACCGGAAATCGTCAAAATAAAACATAATATAGGTAAATATGTAAGTAAGTAAATTAGTAAACTATTTAATCTATTGTTGATATAGTTAAACTAATTTTGGTGTAATTATATGACATTTTAAGAAATGTTCTCCTTTTTTTGGGCCACTCTGTATATAGTCAATGAGAAAGACATCATAAAAACATATATTTTTTTTAGAGATAGACTGCAACCCACACCTGTCACTAGATTCTTTCAAATTAAACTACGCCAACTTTTTAATAACTATTGATCTAAATTGTTTATATATGTACTTGCGTGTATGCGCGTATGTATGAATATGAGTATAGGAATATGTATAAGTATATACTTTTTTAATGCAAAAAGTAAATTATATATTTTTATCACATCCCTTTCCATTTTCTCTCCATCCTCTCCTCTTTAAACATTTTTATTTATCTTTTTATTAGTATGTACTATTTATTAGTTTATCCAGCTAAGAAAAAACTTCAGTATGTCATAAGTTACTAAATATTTTTACTGTTTGTTTCCCATAAATAAATAAAATATTGATTGCATGCACAAAAATTGGGTTATACATCATACTTCAAAAGTGTACTTTTGTATCATTCGTAGTAATTTTCCGAATTTTTTGTTTCAATTCAGGGGAAAAAATGTCGATATTTGACAACACATGAACAATACACATATTCTGGTATTCATGGCTACCCGCTTTCAGGAATAGGTAGTGTTCTTCGCTACGGAAGTCCACGGACACGCCTGTCCCCCACGGGCTTGTACCGAGTCAGCCAGCGACTGATTCCGTCCATGCTCGTGGGAATATGGAAGGGGAAGACCGAACAACGCTTTCGATATTTTTCGATACCAATTTTATAAAATTGCACAGCGATGATATGATTCCAGTAAGAGCATTATATAATACAACTAGCAAAAGTACAATTTTTGAAAGATAATTGTTTTTAACAAATATATTTTATGTTTTTACTTTTCGTTTAATTTATTAATTTAACAATTTGAAAACTGTTGTAATACAAAAAAATTTTAATTCAGAGAGATCACAAATAACAACATAAAATTCCCTAATACTTCTCTTCTACTGTCCATATTCCCTTTAACGTCTGAAACCTCCTCCCCCCTCTTTACAAGCCCCGTTCCGTTGTCCGAATAGACTATTATACTGTATTTAGTATACTTATCACCTAATGATGAGAGAGACTTCACCTCTCGAAATAAGTAGTGAAAAATAACCCAACGTGTATATAGTATATAATTTTGTTGTGAAAATTAAAATGATTGATGAATGCTGGTTAAAATAATACGATCGGATATTTCGTAAATTTCAATTAAAATACTAACTATTGAAAAAGGATCTCGTGTCACGTATCACAAAACTCTGCAATAGTTACGATAAACGTTCAATGCACTTTATGTAATTATAACCAGACCTCGAAACTACCGTCTGTTTAAAAAAATGTGTATTTAGTGTCTCAAATGGTACTTTTTAAAGTAAAGCCTTGAAAATGCCAGGTGTATGTTTCTTCAAAGAAATCATCCTCAAAAACACGATCTAATCTAGAAGTCACCAGTTCCACATATATATAAATATTTGAAGGCTTCGGTGATGATGAAAATATCGTATTTGGAATCGAGTCATTTATTATCGTATTATCAGGGAACAGGAAAGGAAGAATATAGAAGAAAGCAGAACGTGAAGATGAAGAAACTTTGTTATGCCTTCGTAGATCTATAAAAGGCATATGATTGAGTTATAAGAGAAAGGTTATGTATTCGCTGATTACGAGGTGAATAGTAAACTTATACACGCAATCGCATCGCTGTATGAAGGAAGTTTTGCGTGTGTAAGAATCAATGAAACATTCACACTATGGTTGGACATTACAAAGGGTATCAAGCAGGGTTGTGTAATATCTCCATGGCTGTTCAACTTGTATATGAATAATTGTGTGAAAGAACTGGAATGTATTAATGTAGGAGTAAAAATGGATGATTTGATTGTATGCTGTTTGTTGTACGCCGATGATGCAGTACTAATGGAAAATAATTAACAAGAATTATAGAGTAGAATGTACAATGTATGCAAGGAAAGCTTATTATGAATGTTAACAAGTCGATAGTGATGGTATTCGAAAAGAAGGAAAGCATGACTCCGTGCTAAATACTTGTAGGTAATGAATTTTTAGAACAAGTAGATGAATTTGTGTATTGGGAAGTATTTTTGATAGAAACGGAAAGGCTGAGAATGATATCGAAAGGAGGGTGACTACAGGGAATAAAGTGAACAGCGCTTTGAATGGAATTATATCTAACGGAAATTTATCAACCGAGGCAAGGCATGGAGTCTCTCTGCCTACCCCCGCGGAGAAACGGCGTGATGGTAAGTAAGCAAGTACATATTGTCTATTTTAGTTTTTATAAAAAATTAATAAGATTTTAACATAACATTAGGCATATACTTCGTAGTAATATAAGTAAATAATAACACAAAACACTTTGTTTAAACCACTATTTATTGAAGAATCAACATGTTTCGATACCTATGGTATCTTCTTCAGGAAACAATGTATACTAAAATTAAGAATACAAGCATAGATAAAAACAAACCTATAGAGTATAATTGGTAGGTAATTATGTAGAAACAACTATGAAAACAAATTTAATAGGTGCCTATTTGCAAAAAGGATTTGGTTATTTATAATATATAGCTTGCTATTAATACTTTTTCTTATTTCTAAAATATCTAATTTAGCTAACAGTAAATCATTAGTATTTGTATGTACAATTTCTAAAACCTTGTTAATGTCAAAATAATGGTATTTTTCCAAAAGGTTGGACAATAGATTGGAAATTCAGAATAGTTGTTTCTATTAAACAATTATATTACTACCAAAAAATCATAAAGCATTATGAAGACGAAAATATTATTGAAAACCACAGCCACAGAACTCGTCAGATCACAATAGGCAACTCAAAATGCCAATAGCCAACAATTTCTATGAAGACAGAACAACAGAAATCTCAATTCCACGACTCTTCAACTAACTGCCGGATTATATCAAGACCATCACCCAACCTGCAAAGAGAATATAGGAACAAACAAAGGAAAAATATAGAAAGTATTGGGGAAAGAAAGAATAAATATAGATGAAATATCATGGAAAAAACAGTGATGGAAAAATTAAAAATTACTCTTGACAAATTTTTCAATATATTCAATGACTCAATAGAGAGCATTAAAATATCCTGCAACCAAAAATTATTAAATTCTAATTATTACCCCAAACAATTTGTATGTACTCGCCACGGCCAACGATAAAAACAATAGCTGGAATAATTGACTAGAGTACTGTTATGATGTACTAATATTTAAGAATTTATTAACAAACGTGCCGACAAGCCATAACGGCATGGTACGATCTATAATAAAGTAAATTTGTAAAAGAAGAAATAAAATAAATTTAGGCATCTCAAGTGCTCCTTAATGATAATATCAAAATTTCTGCTAAAAGTATTTTGTCTTATTACTTATATAATATATGGCCATAAAATAATGTTGCTAATATTGATGAAGTAAATATGATACGGTTTATTTATATGAGACTTATTTCCATAATGTGTTCCTCCGTTCGCTCTCATGGTAAATACAGAGAAGATAGATCATCACACTCTTCTGTACCGATTTATCGCTTTATCTACATTCATATAACTTCTCACGCGTATCGATTTCTTAGCAATCTATCGGAACCATTTTCCCGTGACTAGTTTACCTAGTTACGCCAGAACATTTGCGGACGTTATTTACTTATTATGCCATCAACACTCGTGACATATATATGTCTTACCATTATTAATATTATTTCCTCTGGTATGTATCTAAGAAGCTCAAATGATGTCATTTTAGCTACTTTCAGTTTACTTGTATTCTTATTTTCACTTCCAAACACCGATGTCGTTACGAAACTGCATTTTTCGCCGTAAATCTTGCCTCATACGACAATATTCCATTAGTAATGACTTAAATATATATTTGACGCCACAGACCAGTAAATGAATAAACATGAAATAAAGTGTATACATAAGAGAGGAGTTTGAAATATTAATTGCGGGATGAGGGGCATTCCTCACACATTTTTGGTCGAAATATAAATCCGATGGTTTATGATACATTTATGCAACAGTAAATGTTTTAACTTTTCGAAAATTAAAACTTTGTGTAAACAAGACGTATTTTTTACATTAATGTATTAAATGTAATGTGTCAGCGTTTAAATTTTCGTTGCAATAAGTCATATATATAAAAAATTACGTAGCTATTTGATTTCATAAGTGGTACCAAAATGATCACATGGGTGACACCAAATTGAAAACATTGAAATAAAGAATTTCCGTTAGTTCATGTCTATATATTTGGTAGTCTGTGTGTGATGCCCAATTTCGAACTAATATTTCAAATTTGTATTTTTTTTTTAAATCCAATTAACTGAGCACCAAATTTATTTATTTACTTAATTGTATTTTTATTTATTATTAACTGTTGATTTTAATACAAATAAAATTTTAAATTATTATGTATATATGTATACATGCAACAATAGAGTTATGCACCCCCTAAATAAAAATGTTTTTGAATTATAGAGAGTGGTAATCGAAATTTATATAAAAATATGATCAAGATCTAGATTATTACAATTTAAAATTCAATATCAAAATAATATATCTCATAAAAATGTTAAAAAATTTATCAAATTAGAACTTTGAAATTCATAATGTTTTTGCAATAAACATTTTTAAAATATTATTTAATACAAATTAGATATTTGTATTATACATAATATATAATTGTATTATACATAATATATAATTGTATGTATAAATATTTAATTAGACTCTAGATTATTCAAAAATAGGATTTTAAGTGAAATGAAAATAGAATTTGGTTGTAGGCGATTAACTAATGCCGACGGAGTTATTTTTACGAAGTACTTTATCTAATCCACAAGTCCATTACAAGTCTGAAGAACTTTATATTTATTAAACCTTAATTTGAATATGAGATAAAAATATAAGACACTGCCACTTAATCTTATCCAAATACCTTCATCGGTGGCTGCTGAAAGAATACAACAGTTATCTGTCTTAGCTCGGCAAGGGTTTGTTTTATTGCGTTTCAGTATTACGACAGAAAATCGCACGTACACGCTACATGGTTAACGAAAACCACAAAATCCAATCACGGCCAGTTCCGTCTAGACTTCAGTAGAAATAAATAAAAGTGAGGTAAAGATAGGTAAATACGTGATCCATTAGTTACTAAAAAAAATCGATATTACATAATATATTATGTAGGTGATTTTCCATTACCTGGGTACTATGTTCTCAAGGGTTGGTTGAAACACGGTGACCTTAAGAAATACAATAAATAATATTTGTGTTTTAACTGGTAATGGAAATATATTGTTCTACGCAAGATTAACAATATGTGCTTAATATAATATATAAACCTCGTACATACTCATACTATCACTAACGTATAGAAATGAGACGTGATGGCGATGAAAATCATAAATAAATCTGAATGATTATGGTATGGATGAGTTATATAAATATATATGTATAGATAATCATGTGAGTATAACATAAGCAATCAATAAATAAATTATAAATTAATAAAACAAGAATCAGTATCCAATTTTAAATACGACGGATAATCTTTGCGTTTATAGCGTTTGAAGCGAATGGATGAAAAAGATCCCTACAAATTATCAACGGTACGAATGTCGAAGTAAATAGAAGTCTAAAACCACATCAGATTACTTATCACGACCGGGTTAATCAAATACTATAAAACTTGGCCTCCTTGACAATCGACGAGCATGCTTGAGAGAGATATATACCTTTGGAGGACGCAATAATAAGAAGAGATTGGTGGGTACTACGTTTTATCATTATTTACCTAGCGTACCCCAACAAAGAAACTACGTTATATTACTGAAAAGAGAATTAAATAACTTACCGTCGCGCCGTTTCTCACACAGTGCCACACTTTTCTATACTGATACACAACTCTCGTCTAACTCGTCCTGTTTAACAAGACATTCTACCAGTATCTGGTTTAACTGCTTTAACCAGTCGCCATCCGCAGATGGTGTCATCTATATATATTTTTTCATTTATTCGTTCAATGTACCCTAACCACCTAAGCGACCATTTTTTAATCCCATTCACTATGTTAATATCAGCTTTACATTATCTTCTAATTTATTAATTATATAATGTATTACAAAAGGATTTACCACACATATATATATATATATATATGCTTTAGTAATATCTCTCCCACTCCATTTAATCTACTTTAGTTCTTCTCCTTCCAGCTTCAGTATTGGTGCCATGTAGTCTCCAATTCGAGTACTAGAGTGCTTAGTACTCGAGTTTACTGGTCCATTTTTTAAATACTTGATAATCGAGTATTTAAAAAAATATATTTTATGTTTGTATTTTTACTAATCCGTCAGTGGAAATTATAAACCGAAACATTTGTATATTTTACACTTTCAAAGTAAAATCAGTTCTTGTGAATCGTTGAAAGTAAAAGGGATGTGTTAAAAATGTATGTATTGTGTATTGTGGTGTACTGGATTTGATAATTAATATTAGGTGAGACAATTTATTAAATGAGCATGAATTCGAATTACAAATAGCTGTTTTGGTACATTGGAAACTGAAAGTATTTTCAGATTTTACTATAGTAGTTGATGATGTCGATTAATTTGAGTCTCTAGTACCAAGACTAAATATAGCGTATTATTTATTTACTAAATTAAACAACTGTGGTTATTTTTTTATAGTATTAATTATTATTTGATTTTAAAAGGCGGCGCTGGGAGATACTAATTTTACATGTTATCTTAATATAAGTTTATATTTGATTCATTTAATTTATATTAAAAATAACACAGTACTATGTTCTGAAATTTCAACTCCACAATAAAAATATGTTTTCATTAAAAAATGTATTTTATGTATATCGACCAGGCGAAAATCCATCAATAATGACAGGTAAAAATAAAAATTAGTAGGGAAGTATCTTGTGGTATTAAATTAAATTATTATTAAACATATGAGAAGACGGTACCTACCTAGGTGAGTAGTTACACAGAGCTCGGTTAATTAATTTGAAAATGCGGATCGACAAGAGTAATATCCAGTCTAGTGACAAAATGCCAGATACTTATACGATTATTTTTTTCGAAATATGCGCGCACAAGGCTTGCGCTATTAATACTGTGGCCGAAGCACAAACGGCGAGAATTATTTTCATCTTGATACTAAAATGTGTGATGTTTCGTTCGACGAGCTTATGTATTACGTATAATATGTACTCGTAGATGTAACGGAATAGACCTTTGTCCAAATAAATTGTAAAAGAAAGAGATCATAATATCATAAACAATTTTTCGGTAGAATACATTATGTTACATTTTATTATATTTAAGAAGAATACGGAATCATATAATTATTTCCACACTAAAAAGTACTCCACGAATTTAAAAAAATCGTGAAGTACTTTTAGAGAGAGAGAGAGAGACTTGGGTGGATGTCTTATCGGCACCCCGATAATTGCGCGCATGTAACTGTGCGTCGACAATCGCACTCAGACAACTGCGAGCAAGGCTAAAGCGCGCAGTACAATCCCGACAACAGCGCGCAGACAATAACGCGCAAAACAAAAATACAAAATTATTTTTTTTGTAAGCGGGATTTGAAACCTAGAATTAATATAAATGAAAACATTTATCCGTGTGTATTGTATTTTATATCCAACCAAAAATAAAACTCAACTTATAATATGAAAAAATCACGAATTATTCAAACCAATAATTTACATATTAAATAGACAGTTCAAATTTCACCAACCTAAATAAAATAATTAGTTTAATTAAAAAAACTGTCTTTCTTTGTGAACGATCTTATTTTCTGTTTTTTTTTGATCTAATGAAAAATACTTTTTAAAATGAAATACTTGTGAATAAATGTCCTCGTTTACTTTTTTTATTGTGACACCGTCTTATCAGTATAATACATCAAATTTGATAAATAACTCAAATTTATCAATTTTGGAACCAACGTTACCAAAATTTCTATCTTCAATTCCTCTTTTACCAAATTCTTGCTGTCAATTGTTCGGTTATAGTAAAAATACCCGACGTCCTGGCATCGGTCCGGTACAGAGGAAATTTTGCGTTGTCTATCAAGAAATCCAGATTATAAAAAGGTTGAATATCCATGAAAGTCGGCGACACCAAGGGTGTAAACTTGACAGTGGTCATTGGCGGGTTTTTTGAGCTACCCTCAATCCTTGTTCAAAACAAAGTATTTTCATTTTCAGTTAAAACAAATTGTATTTTAGTTATTTATTTAGATGTTACAAAAATAATACATTTTTTAATAGAAAATAAATTATCAACTTAAATATGTACTAATTTATCCACTCACGAATATAATTAATTTTCTAATTAAAAAATTAATTTTCAAACCTGAAACTCGCTATAAAATATAACATTACTGTAACAAAAAATAATTATTATAATAAAATAGAATTTTTAAAGTAAAAAAATAATAATAACATGCGATGTGTATGTATTTTAAGCTTTTTATTAAGGGTGTATGCTTTCGAGAGTATTTAAGAATGTTGAGAATAATGTATTCCTTTACCCAAATTACTTAAATTGTTGTTTCCGATTCAGAAGAAAAATGACTGCTGGGATGGAATACATCTATTCACTGAATTTAATGTTATGCATTAAAGAGATGATTGAACATAGTTTAATTTCACTGACGACACATGCATTTAAACACGTTCAAAGAAAAATGGCAATATCGAGAATATGGTCCTTTCTTTCTCGGAATTTTACAAAAAATATATTGTCCTCGTAGAATTGAATGGCTTTTTTTCAAATATGAAAAAAAAACTGGCCGTAAATATTTAAAAATGTATTACGTATGTATATACAAATCAAGAAAATATATTTTACGCAAAAATCCGATTAAGAACCATATTCTCAATATTAACCGAGAAAACTTAATATTGATATTTTGGTGAATAATATTATGCAGAAATATTATATATGATACAGTGCGTCTATTTTTTTAATGCGAAGTTTCATGAGAGGCTATTTTTCTGCCGAACTTTGTTATTCTTTTATTATTCGTTTGGGAAAAGAAAATTTGTGTTTTTTTAAATATGCTTAGCCTGTAAATAAAACATAACAGTAACAATACTATTACAATATTACATACAAACAAAATTAATCAACAAGAAAGATATACCGAAAAATCAATTTATCGAAAAAATATTTTAGCTGGTACTGGAGTACGAACCTGTACGTATATATTTTTACATAAATTAATTTTTTCTAGTTGATTAATTTTATTTATGTTAAATAGCACAGAACTGTGTTCTGAAAATTTTCAACTTTACAATAATAATGTGTTCTCCTTAAAAATAATATTACACATTTTATAAATCAAATACGAATTCATTGTTCTAAATATAGGATTACTCGCGCACGCGCTGATATGATAATTATTCATTCATATTCATTTATCATTTTTATAACTAATATAAGTCATCAATAAAATTAAAATAACTTCATTTTAATCGAAATATAATAAATGCACTTCAATTCAACTTCAAAAATTGGTAATTTTTTCACTAAATGAATGGTACGATAAAAAATTCTGGACAGATATTATCTAAACAGTTCTAGATAGCATTGTGTTGAAGCTCAGCATCAAGTGCTCACAGAACACGGATCTGATGGTAAATCCAATAATAATCATGTGTTGCTGAAGTTTCTCGGGATTTAATAAAACCCTGCGACGCTCATGATCCAGAAAGGATGTTGTTCCCAGGAAATGCACCGCAGTGGTCTGTTTTCTCGTTACTGCTCGAAGCTTAATGATACCTTCGTTTATCCCTGGAATATCCACTTCGAGGAACAGAGTTTCGTTTGAATGTTTGTCTTTCTATTTCTATTTGTGATCTGTAATACGATTCCGGTAACTACTTCTATATCAAAACCATTTATAATTTAATAAATCTCTTTCAACACGACTGTAACAACAATTAGATAACTTTAATTCAGACTGAAAATATTTAATCGACATTTATTTAATATTTATTATATAATTATATTTTAATTAATTACCTACTTCTATTATATTTTTATATTATTCCAAAAATATATTGTCGTATGTGCATATTAATTAAGTCGGTACTGTGTCATTGTTAATAACTAGATTTTATTTAATATTATGCAGTATATTAATTACAAAGGGTGAATTTACTTTTATATCCTTAGACAATATTGTAATTTGCAAAAGAAAAAAGAATCAATATTACAATATGGAATACTAGATTGGGACGAAACTTATCCCACACATCTCAAACCAATAATAACAACTCAAAAGATAGTAATAAAAATAATTTTAAAAAAAGTTAGAGACCCAACCAAACAAGGTTTTAAAGATTTTTCTATATTGAATTTATCTTCTTTATTTAAAAAAAAAACCGTCTTATTTCATTTTTTTAAAGAGGATAAAATAAAATTTCACCATAACTATCAGACTAGAAGCAATACTAATGAACACGTTATTTTTAAAATATCCAAATTAGGAATAGAACAGAGACATGCATCATACATTGCTCCTAGACTGTATAACCAACTACTAATATTAATTAAATTAGCAGCAAATATAAATGTTTACAAAAAAAGTTTTATAATGGATTAAAGGTCTTCATAATTATTAAACTATGTACTTAACATCTTTTCCTAGTTATAATCTGATCA
Organism: Eubasilissa splendida; assembly: GCA_031772225.1. NCBI lineage: Eukaryota > Metazoa > Arthropoda > Insecta > Trichoptera > Phryganeidae > Eubasilissa > Eubasilissa splendida. The sequence goes on along the minus strand of CM062852.1, from coordinate 17,406,826 downwards.
ATTTCCCAACATTTTTATATATTGTTAATTTTTATATTGTATTATTAAAGATATATTTTTTTTATTTGTTGTAAACAAATTCTTGCATCTAGTTTATATTGATCTTGTATTATAAAAACCACCCCCATAATTCAAGATCTTTCTTATTTGGGGGTGCATAACTTTACTATTGTTTTTTTTATGTCGAATGTATATAAATAAAAAAATAAAAAATATACAGTTTTAAGATTTGAAATAAATTATAGGAGTACCACACTTTAGTAATTATAGTTATTAAGTTACCATACATAATTTTAAAACACAAATATTTCATTTAAATTTATCTATTGGTGTAACTACTTTTTATGTTACTAAATATTGTTTTTTTGTATAGTCCTCTTCGAATTAACGAACACCGTGAATAGGCAAAATATATTTTTTAAATCCACTTAATAAAGACATTCAACAATATTTATTTTTGTACAAGCTAATCCGCGCAAGATAATAAGAAACTTCGTGGATTAAAATTAAGCATAATATTATAATCAATTATTTACTGCGAAAACATTACATTTCACTAATACTCTATGTATTATATATTAAAAGCTTTTCGTTTAATGACTGAATTATTATATGAAAAGTGCGAGAATTAAACGGAAAAGAGATAAATTTTTACATTTTGAAATTTTACCGTTCCAAACTGAAACTGTTGCCCACCTAGTGGGTAGAGTAATATCCCACCTAGTGGGTGGGGTAGGTATTAGTGAACCCTTGTCGGTATACTCTTCTGTGTATGTAGCACCGGTGACCGACGTGTTTGGGAAAGATTCTAGCATTATCGGGCAATAAAAATGATTTACATTACCGCTCTCTGGTCCGTTTGATATGTACTACGTTTAAGCGTACACCGAGATATTCAACCTTTTGAAATTCAACTCGCCTTTCGTTTATTTTACACATTTTATATCGCCATTTTGTTTTTATGTGTTACTGTTTCTGCATTGTGACATTCTTTACGTGATATTACACAAATATATATATTTCACACTTAGCATTAAAGTATAAAAACTACTTACTCAGAAATAGAATTATAATCAAACGGTTGATCGGAAAGATGAAATGAAATATATTATTTATATATGTATTTAATTTCATCTTTCATACACATTGTTGCCAAAAACATACGTATACTAATATTTTTTATGTAATGAAGTTTTAGTGAATGGGTCGATGACTGATCAGCTATCGGCGATCGTAGAGCTTTGTTTTACTTAATTAATTAAACTAAACGACTCCAGTTTACAGAAGATTACGAGATGAGTGGAAGCGTCACAGGTGTATAGCAAAATAAATACATGCCTTAAGTTATGTCTCGTGTTTTATTTTTGAAGATAATTTAGATGAACAAAGTCAGGTAAAATCAGTCAGAAAAAATTAAGTTACAAAGAAAATTAATTAACGCAATAAATAGAAAACAGTGAATGGCAAGGTTCACGAGAGAGAGAATGGCGACTCTGCTGAACTTTCAGGCCCCTGATCTGTGCCGCATCATCGGGAAACTCCATCGGTAAGACGATGAGACCTCTACTGACAGCACGGTGAAGGTCACTCCTCGATCTCACCGCCAATGTAGCTTCGGCGCGTGGGCACAGATAGCGTTAACTGTTCACCTCAAAGCTTATTCTATATCATAAACATGTATCTGTATATTTTTTTATAGTAGTACCAATATATTGCGTTAAATAAAAATAAAATGTCATAATTATGCGGTGCCTATACAACAGACAGGTAGGTACCAAAGATTTGAGTATCAAGTACAGCCTATTCAAGTTTATATACTGTTCGTGCTACAGTACCTTAACATAACAGATTAACATGAAAATTGAATCTTGTTTAAATAAATCTTATGAATCTCAGTAGTAAAAATAAAATTTCTAAAAGTAATGATTCTTTCTTAATAAACATAAAATACCGTGTAAATACTTATTTAAAATTGATACACACATTAAGAGTATATACTGAGAATCCCGATCAATGACAGTTTCCAGAGCGTTCAAACTTAAAATCTCCTGAAAATCTAACAAGCTGAAGAAAACAGATGAAGAACTAACACGAAGATGAGGTTACCCCAATGGACAGTGTTTCAACCCTAAAGCGAAACACCTAAGGAGTCAAGGAAATTTATACATATGATGTACTTACGGTAAAGCAACCGTTTTGTTAATAGTTACTGATTTTCTTCCATCCGACATTTGTGAGATACTTAAGTAAATTTTTATTTATTTAAAACTGCAAACGGACACAAATTTATAAATAAATATGATAAATTTACGGATATAAATATCATATACAGTTGACTTTTTTGTCCAAAGAAATTATTTAATATTTTCCGTTAGTATCATTTTAGGCTATTTCTGCTGCGTGTATCCAACTTCTAGCCGATATTTTGGATTTCATTATTCCCGTATACTTTGCATGATTTTGATGTTATAGTATTGTCAACTAGATGTATTTTTTATGATACGGAGATGTTTATTTTTAAAATTGAATAATTTTTCGCCTCCAATAAATTCGAATCATCATTCGTATTCAAATATTTACGTATTCAACTGGGCTTATAGTGGGAAATAAAAGACTAATACGATGGTGGGCGTGAGCAAAATGAGTATGTGCGGTTTTATTGCAGATTTATTAAATAGAGGTTAAGGCACTAAATCTATGGTTTTACTACAGATTTAATAAATATTATTTGCGACTCTAAATATAAATTAAGAACGAGATGGAGAGCTATGAGTAAATGCTGTTAAGAAGTGACGCGTCGAGCGAAGTTTATTTCACTTCGCTTCATAACATGATGCGTGCGCCGCTGTGTCGTCCGATCTGCTACCCACTAAAGACATCGCGATGTTCATTTGGCTTATCTTCCACAGATGCCGTTTTGTGTCTTGCTTGCCATTATAACATAACATATTTTTTTAATTTAATTAAAATATTATTAATTTTTCACAGCAGATATAAATAAAGTATACGTATGAAGCGTTGCATAGATTCTATGCTGACATGGAGCTAATATTTGTAGAAAATTCTCCATTATGTATCAATTCAAAATTAATCTTACAAAAATAATATATCGAATTCCTGTTGTACGTGTACAGCGAGTGCCGTACGATAAGAGCAGGTCCTAAAGACTTTAGAACCGGGATGCTGGAATTTTAACCGCATATTGGGGACCTCTGCTCCAAGCTATTAACTGAACATGGCCACATAAATATGCCGCCGCTAAAGGATAATTGCTATTTTAGCCTCCCAATTTACGGTCAGGGGATGGTCTGACTTTGTGAAAATTCATTTTAACTACCTGAAGAAAATTATTAAAATGCATATTTAAACGCTCAAATTCCTCTTACAAATGTATCCTTAAATTGAGATGTGTATTTTTTAAATATAATTTGTGTAAGTAAACATTATAATTATTTGTTTTAGGAATTAGCGTTTTTTTACATTCTTAACACGTTAAGTTTTTACAAAGCATGTCTGGTACGTTATTAATAACTACCTATACAATGAAACTAATTAACAATTAAAATAATTATATACTTGATAGCGGTTCATGTAACCACTTTACTTAGTCTCGCTTCTCAACCTCTTGTCAATTAAAAACAATCCAATCAACTTAGTAAACGCACCAACATTGTTTTTACACAATGTATTGTAGTCAAGTAGGTATTCAACCTAACCAGCGACATTATGTACTTGAGGCGTGTACTCTTAGAATACTCTTTTAAGCAGGTTTCACAGATGACGTAAAACACAACAATGTATATTTAAATCACATATCTTATTAAACATTTACCCCATTAGGCTATAAATATCGATAATTTGGGGTGACGTGCGTCAATCGTATTAATTTAGAAATTAGAGTAATTATTTACAGACACTGGATATTATTATATCTAGTCTTGTGGTATATATATAGGTTTAGAATAATGTACATTAAACATTTGTAAGAAAATATTTTAACTTAAATCGTGATGTGAATAAACAAGACACTTGGGGTGAATTACTGCACTAATTTGCATATAAAACGAATATCATATATATTTCTTTTGCGCAAAAACTATTATATTGTTCTTCAATGTTAAAATAATTATAGTAGGTACTACGAAGTAAACATTTACCCAACTTTTCAGGCTATAGACTAAAGTTTTATAGAAATATTTTGTCGATAAAATGGAGACATACACCATCTATCTGGTTCAAAGTCAATTCTCAATTGACATACTTGTCTATACTCGTATTTCATAGAGAACTTCATCATAGTAGCATAGGAAAAAAATATAACATTAAAATTCTCACAGTTAGATAAACACAGTATTTCTAAAAATTGTTTTCGTGGTATTATATGTACGTATATGTGGTATACAAACATTAATGATTTGATTTTACAGCAAAGTTCATTTAATAACTAATATAATTGTATAACATAATATTAAATAAAAGCAAAAATATTCGATTTTCATTAAATAACGAGAAAGATTTTTTACGTTAAATTATTTGTCATTTTTTATAACATAAAAAAGAGGTCGATCTGATTTTAAATCCGATAAAAGTGCGAAATTGAAATAAAATGGAATTAGTCATTTTATCAAATGACATGCTCAGTTATATTTAAGCTGTAAGTCACTTATGTTAAAAATAAGATTTGACGAATACCCAGAAAAATATAATTTTATATTCACTCCTACATGAATGGAATCATAAATATATTATTGTCCCTAAAACTTTTCCATCATCTAGTCATTGTAGGTGACCTTGCAAATAGACAAAATATACCCATTAAAATTTATGGTTTCATGAATTTCGGTACGCTTTTGGATATTTTATCGGGGTCTTGCTCCATGAGAAAATGTCCATCAAAATGAGAAATCCGACGTTTGGACTAGATAGATAATGTCATGATTTATAAAAGGAAATGATAATCGTGTTACAGAATAGACAAACAGCATCTCAAGGAGAAGCTTTCATTCGAATGATTATTCTTAATATTTGAGAAAACAGTTACAGATTTTACTAGATGAAGGTGACATTAAATAATAAATAAATTGAGATATATTCGTCATTTTAGTTATTGTGATAAATCTTATATTTCCACCAGATTCCTTTGGGATTCTATCCTCTGATTACTGTCTAATTTCTTGGGTCCCAATTCCTTGGAAGTGAAGCTCAGTGTTTCCAGGTAATAATATTATACGTTTATTACAACACGTTATACACTAATAAAAATTATACATTCAGAGATAGACTAGTTATTCAGAAGAAACTGTGATGGAAGAAAGCTGTTCCCTCAGAGACGGCATCTTATAAGGTTCGTCCCCCACCACTCATCTACTCACTTTCATGACACATACACACATTTATAAAGCGACAGTTCTCGCAGTTATTTATTCATTTTTTAAATAAATATATTCTAAGAAGTATCACGTATATATTAAATCTTATCTTTCTCTATCCAAATGTTTTCATGATTTATTTTAAAATTCTGATAATTTTGGTGTTCATTTTCAAATTTACGGCTCAATTAACCATTTTACACAAAATATTATAAAATACCTATTTGAATTATGAACCCATTATTCATAGTTGGCATATAATTAAGAGTTGGAGTTAAGTAAGTAAAAATAATATAGTTTAAAAGCAATAAATATATGATAAAACAATTAGCACTAGGTAAAAGCAACAAACGCGTAATTAAAACAATAAATACAGACTAAAAATAATAAATACACTATAAAAACAATAAAACGCGATAATATATTTAATAATTAATGAAAGAAGGAACATAGTAAAAATTTACAAACATGTATCCATAGGGTGTCCAGTAGGAATTTTTATATTTTTATAACCAAAGACACTGTAGTACTGTCACTTCTGAAGTTTATTGCAGTGTTGTTGATGAGTTTTTAGTACCATAATTCCAAATTTTTTCTGGATATAACAACAAGACTACTAGGGTCTCGATAGAGAAGCCGAGGCCCATTTATCCAAAAAAATTATGTCAGAACAGAGACATATTCTAGCCACCTCGGTCACCAGATTTAACGCCGTGTAATTTTTTCTTGTGGGGATACCTGAAATCTAAAGTGCACTGTAATAATCCTTGAACAATACTGGTCCTACAAGAAAATATCCGGAGTTAAATCACCGCAACCAACCCAGCATTCGTCAACATGCAGGTTCGGTTAAAAGAGTGCATTGCAAAAATTGGACATCATTTAGACGTCATAATTTTCAACAATAAAACTCGCAGATTTCTATTACCTGTTAAAACAAAAATAAATATAATAAACTTATTTGTTTGCTTTTATTTCAATTTCAAAATCTAAAAATGTCCGCTGGACACTCTCAACCTATTAAGAATCACCAAGATAAAAATCTATTCCAACAATAATTCAATCATTCTACATGCCTACTTACTTAGCTTATAGTAATAGTTTTAAATTTAATGCAATCTAGGCGTTATCAAATAGACATAACATGACCATCATTATAGGCTATTTTAATAAGGCCATATTAGTTTCGATTTATCAAATGTTTCAAGAGAAGATTGATATCAAGGCTTTCATATGTTTTTAATATTGCGACGTGTTTGTCGTCTAGTAGTAACAATACTCGCCTAGTAATCTAGTGGTTCGAGCTTCGTTCCAGGAGACCATTAAGTTAGACTCATTTTCAAAGCAAAATAGTGAGAATATTAATGTGACACGTGTACGAATCTTTTTTTTTTAAATAAGAAAAATAAAAAAGAGCTGATTTTACACAAATAAGCATATGGTTACAAACATTACTTCCCCATTTTTAAATATGTATCGTTAAATTAAATTTTATCCCTTTATCTACGACAACTACAAGCATTTTTTGAATTTGCATTTGACATTCATTTATTAGCCATAAATCAGAAATCTTTATTATATTCAAATGTTAAGTTTGGTTCAAGAACAGCATAATCACATTACACCTCTATTCGTTTAAAAATAGTTTTTTTAAGGTTTATTCAACATCATCCCAAGCAATCCGGTATGGGTTCTGGCCTCCTCAATAATACACTTTCACAAGAATCTGCATTGGGCTGCTTCCCACCAATTGCTTTCGCCTAAAATGGATGGGTCTTTGAGTATTCCGTTTCCTGTTTATCTTATTTTAGTCTATCTGCTTTTGAAGAGCGTCCAGTTGGTAAAGTACATACATTCCAAATACAGATCTTTAGATCAATTGTTAATTTATTTCTTCATAAAAGTGAACATGAAAAGTATTATTCGCACTCTCCTGTCAGCGCTGTTTTTAACATATTTGTTACTTTGAAAGATTTTAGATTTGCTGTGTGAGTATGAATATAATATTTTTAATAACGACATGTATCGTATTCTGGAAGCAACTGACAAATACTAAATTTATTAAGCTGAAGTACATAACATTATTTTAAGAAAATAATTTATCACGTTTTAATTTGATGGAAAATTTGGTCCAATAGCATTATCGTGCTTAGATATCAATTTGGCAGGACATCCGTATTTCAATTAACCTAATGTTATCCTAAGTGAAAGAGACACTGTAATTCGCGCAGGATTGAGAGGTTACCAGAATGACGCCAATAAAGTGATGTGATAAGGACACGAGGCAGTTATTACAGTAATTTAAATATATAAAAACGTCGAATCGTCAACGGGGCGCCAGACAAACGTGGAATAGATTTCAACAAAGATTTTAATTTTTTTTATGAAATACGCCTTGCTGGCGTCTTTTTAAGTTCGCTGAAATGGTAGATAAAACTATTCTTTACAAATAAATGTATAATACAAATCCGTTTAATAAGAACTCTGGTATATTCTATATTTTTTTACGGCTCTAACAGAATTTTCAGATAGTCTAGTAAAAATATATGTACAGGGTTTAGGGGGTAGGAAAAGAATACAAAAATCGAAAATTCATTGTCGGTATGCACCTATCACATACCTTATTATGCAAGATCGTATATTGTTGAGGCTTCTAAGAGAATCATTCTAGCCAGATCTAGCTATTCAGGATAAGACTGAATCTATCAGAGGTGATACGTACTGCATCCTACTCAAATAATAAGTTTATAAACAATGTATCTATATTTAAACCTTGTATAAACCACTATGAGTTATTTTAAGTTCACTGGTTTCAATACTAACGTACCTTCATCAGGACTGGCGTATTAAAACAACATCAATTATGAGGCAGGAGCGTAGACTTAGTAAGAGTCGGGAGGTGGTTGACAGGAAGACATTGAAATAGAGAATTTGTTAAATATCAGGTTGTTTGTTAAGTTCAATTGGTTAACTCACAGTATTTTATACAAGGTACATATAGATACAATAGATACAATACAGATACAGTACATATAGATACAATTTTTAATTTTGTTTAACCACAAAGTTGACGCTCAACACATCAAAAATATATAATTGTGTTAATAAAGCCTATCCTATCCTATATTATCTTCCAATATCTATTTTTGGTGTCATCAATACTCGCGTCAATATCTTTCTTACCATTCTTTCTTCATTCATGCGTTCAACATGACCAAATAATCTAAACGAGCTCTTTATAATCCTTTCCACTGTGCTAAGATCAGTAATAAAGAGTGCCTATGTAAGATTACGTGAAAATAATAAATAAATATATATTTTACAAAAATAACTGTTAAATTTAAGATATTTATTTTCATCGGGATATATTGCCTAATTTTTTTTTCAATAATATATTAAAGTAAAAGCACAAACACAATAAAATTTGCAGTGACAAAATATTACTTGAATAAAAGCGTAGAATATAATTGAACGAGAACAATTCTAGTGGAAAATTCTCTCAGGCGTTCAAACAACTTCATTCAAATAGGACGGGTGTAAAAATAATATTCACCAGCTTAAACTCACCCCTGCATTCCTGGGAGGCCTCGTCCCCGCCGACACACGTCATAAATTAGGATAAAAGATCCCACGGGAGGCGCGGACACTCAAGGGTTGGTTCTGCATAACTCAGCAAACTTTTAATCTCAGACGAAAGGCTTAAGTGTACGAGAATGTATTTAAAGCTTTTTTTTTAGAAAATACTTAGTTTTCGTTAGAATTGCATAATTATGCAGTCATAGAAAAATAAATGTAGAATTTCAAGTGTTATTTATTGATTATTCGGAGAGTCCTTATCATTGCTATTTATATTTACGTATATTATTTTTCAAAAATAGAAGCACTTGAACTTGCTAAACTATTGCAATTTTTTAAAAACATTTTTATTCTGGGATATTTTAAGAGTTACATTAAAAATAGCCATTAAGCCACTGCTGAGTGTCTAATAATTCATTAACTATGAAGGCAGTTTTTAACTTTATAATACCTATGTGGTTATGAATTATAATTTTTGAAGCATTGTTCATAATAATGAAAAATAATAAGGTATGTATTCCACATGTTTTTTTCTATAAGCCGGATGAGACAAAAGTATTAAAAGGAAAAATTACAAGAAGCGTCGATAAAATAGGCGAGTGGATAGCACTAAATAGACTTACGCGGAATCTATCCAAAACAGAGTTTCTATGAACAGCAACACCTAGAAGGCAAGACTTAATACAGGAATCAATGTCTGCCATCGTTAGATCTGTAGGTAAGTTGTTAGGCGTACACATTGATTCAGATCTTTCAATGAATACACAAATTAGCAAAACTGTCAGTGCATGAGTTTATCAACTGAAACAAATCAAAAGTATTCGGAGACATCTTCCTGTTGAGGCAGCCCGTCTACTTATAAATTCATTTGTGGTGTGGATTAATGTAACATCATTTATGCTCGCCTGCCAATGTTTCAGCTGAATAGACTACAATCCATTCTAAATGCGGCAGCAATTAAGAGTAATATAAGTACAATATAAAGAATTTCTAAATTCTCTCATATAATATAATTTTTGGACGAGCTACATTGGCTCCAATTCTCTAAAAGAGTTGAATTTTAATTATGCTGGTTTATGTACAAGACGACACCTAATATGGCGCTTCTGTATCTTCATGATCTTTGTATCCCAAACAATTTGAATAGTAGACGTCAAACTCTCAAGTCAGCCTCTATTTCAGCCTCATGAAGGTTTGTAGGACTGACCAGCTGTTGGCAGGCCCAAAAACCTGGAACTTTTTGTCCTCTATCGTAAAAAACAGTGCATCAGAGACTTTATTTAAGAAAAGACTAAAAACGCACCTTTTCAATAAATCATTTCCATAATGTTTTTTTAAAAATATATGGATGGCGTGTTACCCAGTGAATATGGTGTCTATACCAACCACTAGTCAAGTTCGATAGAGCAGACCTAGACATAGGAATCTAGGGATGGGGATTTCTCCATATGGACCAACTAAATGTCGAGCGATTCACTGCCAGTTAAATGCATACTTACAGCTGAATAAAATTAATTTTTAAGAAATGTATTATTATTAAAGAGAACACATTCTAATACTTATGAAATTAGTAAAATTAACTTTGTGGTTAAAATTAACACATTCTTATTGTTAAGTTGTAACTATTCAGAACATAGGTCTGTGATGTTTTAAATACGAATTAAATATATTAATTATAAAGATATACATATAAAATCAATTTTACCGAAAATATGGTTGTTGCGTTACTGGGATTCGAATTACTGAATACTGTCGCTGTAGCTAAAGTTGGTAATGCACCTTCCTCGGATTAGAAAAGAGATCCAGGTTCGAATCCCGGTAGCGCAAAAACAATATTTTTTGATGAAATTGATTTGTATATATCTATATACTATATCTATATCTTTATAAGTAAAACATTTAATTAGTATTTATTATTAATTTTAAAATTAAATAGCGGCAGTTTAGTAATCAAGTCGGTCAGCAAGTAATACTAGTATGCTTTTTCCATAAGTTTAAATAACAATTTTTAATTTTTAATTCACAGATAATGTAGGACTATAGAAATTTATGTGTTAAGCGCCCTTGACCTTTTTTTTTACGAAAATGGCGCTATATTATTATTATTATTACATGTTACATCTGTAATGTGCATGATACATATATGCAGGTACGTATAAAAATAAAATAAAATAAATACAATCGTTCCTTACTCATAGATCTTTTTCGTCTTCGACTTACTCTCAACGAGAGTATTCGCTATCATGAAACTGAAGCTTATTGTAGATAACGGTACTAATGATCTATTCTCACCTATTTCGGTTCAGTGCATTCCAAGAGTGGGTTCTTCATTATTTTGTAACCATATTTCTATGATGTTTACATGTCTGGTGACATGGAGAAAATTCCTGAAAATTCGGAACTGTACAGTTGGAGATAGATTCTGGTCTGTCCACGATATGTGGAGTATGCGGCAGTACCAAAGCATTTATCATATATTTTCGAAATCTATCGAAAGCCATTTTTTTTTATTTTCACGGAATCTCAAATACATTTGAATAATTTTACAGGAGACGCGAGAATTAATAATTAATTTTTATTACACATTGATACAATTTATACAGGGTGGCCCAAAAAATGTGAGAACATTTCGTAAAATGTGATTTAATTACATCAAAATTAGTTTAACTATACGAAAAATAGCTTAAATAGTTTACTAATTTACTTACTTACCTATTTACCTATACTACGTTTTATTTCGACAATTTCCGATCGCCATCTTTGATTATTAATTTTCCCAATTGGTTTTTTCATATTTAGTTTTTTCAAATTGTTGCCCAGAATGATAAAAATCACTGCATAAGACCGTATTCTGATCAAAAATTTGCGAATACAAATTCAGAAAACCATAGAGAAAGGTTAGAGAGTACTGACCAGTCATTTCTGTTTTCCTGGTTATATAGTCTTGCTATATATTTTTCGGATTTACGTGGAAACATTAGTTATTAGATGAATGATTATAATATTCACAAAAAATTGCAAAACACCACATGCTTTACTGGTTCTAAAATACAAAGAGAATATAAAATTAAATGTAAAAACCATTTTCTTTGAAGATATCTACTTCAAAGAATTACTCCAGTAAACATTTTTGTGATGAGAGCATTTGTTTATTGTTAAAGTAGACAAAAAATAGCAAACGTTCTATTCAGACTGTGGCCGTAAATACTTCGATAGCTAGTTCTAGTTCCTTTTCTAAAGGTAATGTTGAATACAGTAATTCAATCAATGCAAATCTAAAATAAACAAACCTTTGTGAACCTGTGCTGGTAGACGCCGACGTCGCTCTTCTTGTAGTCTGATGGTCCTTAAATCTGCTGGTCAGCCACCGAAAACCTTCTCACAACCGATAATCCGAAAATATATAATACAAAATGTTTTTATATCGCCGCCGTAAAAGTCAGTCCGAATCGCAAAAACTTTTTTCCCAGCAGCAGCTTCGCTTTTATTTTCTGTTTTTAAATCCACACAAAAAGAACATACATATTCAAAATTTTATATCAGGCCTACCTATCGAAGTATAAAAGCGCGTAAACACAGACGTTTTTTGTAAAAAAACATTATTACACTATTAATTACACATTTCATGTATATCTACAGCTCTCTTGTCAATTATTTATTAATTTTGTAATGGCAGAGACATATTAAATATTATAGAAAAAGTTTAACATGATTCATCGCTATTCAAGATAGTCTTAAGTTTACAAAAGGATAAAGTTTTGCTGTTGATGATTTATGCCATTATATAGCAATCGGTGACAAGCGATTGCTCTCTGGAATTTGCCAGGCCCTACTCAAAAAACATTTTTATTAAATATTTATTTAGTTTTGTTTAGTAGCAACTATATTTACCTGCAAACCAAATAGCGAAATTATCGTATTCTCTCGGATTCTAATTTTGATTTCAGTTTTGGTACATTGTTTACGAATTTTATTTTTTGTTATTTGTAGGTATTCATTTATCATTTATGTCATTTACTTATATAGAGGAAAAGCAGTGGAGGCGGAATATGAATAGATATATAATTCTTATTTGAAATGGTGTTCATAATGTAAATACATAATATCACAAAAAAGCGATCAATTGAACTATGGAGTTTTGCAGATTTTATACTGTAACAATATTTTAATATTTTATTTGGAAAACATACAGTTAATCAACAATGGTTAAAAATAATAGTAAATTCAACCAAATTCTCTAAATTATTCTACAGTAACACAATACAGTATGGGTTTTGAAATAATGTTAAGCAGTATAGAAGATATTGAAAAGAGTGACAGCTATCTCTTATATTGAAGGAATAAAAAAATAAGAAAATTTCTAAATTAAAAACTTTAAATTTATAAAAAAATACTTATATGGAATGGAAAGGAGAAGAAGAAGGAATATGGGATAAGGATTAAATTAAAACTCGGGAACTACTAAAAATTCTACGAGAAGAACCACAACTTATTTATAGTATGATTCTATCTAGGAAGACTGTATTATATGATTCTAGCTAGGAAGACTTTAGGAAGACTTGTCTTATGTGCACTTTCATTTTGCGTTCACTTGCCTTGTGGGCACTTTCCTTGTATGCACGTGTCGTGTGTGAACTTGTCGGGTGTGCACGTGCCTTGTGTGCATTTATTGTATATGCACTTGTCTTATGCGTATTTGTCATGTGCGCATTTGTTTTGTGCGCACTTGTATTATGTATATTTGTCATGTGCGCACTTCTCTTGAATGCATTTATCGTGTGTACACTTGTCTTGTGCGCATTTCTCATGTGTGCATTTGTCTTGTGCGCACTTGTATTATGTACACTTGTCTTGTGTGAACTTGCCTTGTGCGCACTTGTCTTGAATACATTTGTCGAGTATATACTTGTCTTGTGCAAATTTGTCATGTGTGCATTTGTCTTGTGCAAATTTGTCATGTGTGCATTTGTCTTGTGCGCACTTGTCATGAGTTCACTTATCGTGTGCGCACTTGTCTTGAATACATTTGTCGAGTATATACTTGTCTTGTGCGAATTTGTCATGTGTGCATTTATCTTGTGCGCACTTGTATTATGTACATTTGTATTGTGTGAACTTGTCTTGTACACACTTCTCTTGTGTGCACTTGTGTTGTGTGCACTTATCTTATGTGCACTTGTCTTGTGTGCACTTGTCTTGTGTGCACTTGTCTTGTATGCACTTTTCCTGTGCGTACTTGTTTGTGTGCACTTGTCTTGTGTGCAGTTGTCTTGTGCGCACTTGTCTTGAATGCATTGATCTAGTTTACTATTAACCAGTTATTAAAGGTATACTATTAAATATTACAGAAACGCATACATGTACGTGAATCCTGGATTATATTAATCGAAAACGGGTGTCCATTAATGACGATATCCGTTAAAAATATTATTGTCCTTTAAACTCCGCTTTAGTGTGCTTTTCGAGACGGTCAGACTTCGCCCTAATGATTTTCTGTATTTATGATTACCATTACATTCCAATGCATCGCTGAGTATTTTTATCATCACCTTCAGATGTTCTCCTTGATATATCCAGTGTGCTCTCGTAGCTAAGTGTTGATTATTTCCTCCGTCTTTGCTGGATGTTTGTGGAAATTTGCATGTAGATAATGATGTGTGTGGATCAATTCTCTGTAGACTAAATGGACTTTCATCTGCGTTCTTATACATTTTTACATCAAAAAAGTATATTTTCTCTCTTCTTGATGGTAGATCCTACAATAGAAACGTTGACCAAAGTGGTCATAAGCACATGGCAAAATAACTCAAGAAAACTGAAGCTTTTAAACGGCCGTGAAAATATATGAACATTTTTCACACTTTGTTAAGTTTGTTTTTGACTTTCAAATTATTTTGTACTGAATTAATGTATGAGAGTTTTCAACATCATTTTTTTACCACAGCGCTTTGCAAAATCTACATTTTTAAGCTGTGTACACGAATAAGTAATTATTACTTAAAATTCTTATTTCACTCCGACGTAATTAAATAATTTTGTGCTTTTGAATTTGACATTAAATTCACTAAATATATTTTATGTGTGTGGCCTTTTTTTATCCGTTTTTTATATTGAATAAATTTACTTTGGCTACGTTAAGAAAAATTAAATATATGCATTTTGTCTGCGAAGGCGCCCTTGTAATTAAAATAAACGTAAACCGCTCATTACTGCCGCTTAAGCACTTGTGACGTACAACTACATAATTTAACTAATTACAAGTACTTTCCACTTGTCGGAAATGAAGCAGTCATTAAGCTAACAAATAGAGAACGATTATAAACACATTTCTAGAACAATCACTGCCATTGGTAAATAAATAAATACGAATATTATATCCCGCAATTCGCTCGTTACTGCATGTACTTGTGTTTATAATGGGTACGGTGTATGTCGCCAAGGGTATGTTTGAGAAAATTTAGCTCATTACAAATGTACCTACATTATTTACAAAGTGTAATTATAATTTGTCTATACGAAAAAAATGCAAATCTTGACGTAGATATTAATCAAACAATCGAGACACATACCAAAGAAATATTTGAACAAAAATGCTGTCAATCTTAGTCTTTTTAACATGTTTTTAAATGTTTAAATTCATTTATTTCGTGATAACATAGAATTTTTAGTTTTATTAATCATTTCGAGTAGGTTTTATGGATGACAGCTGCGTCTTTTTATATTCAGTTGGTCACCACTTCGCAAATATTAAACTCAACTCATCTAAAAATCCAGATTCCAAAACGTCGATACTAGTACTCTGATGCACTACCTAAAAATCACCACGAAAACAATTATGAATAACATTTAAATACATATCACAACATATACAATCACATCCCTATATGAAGGAAGTTATGCGTGTGTAAGAATCAATAGAACATTCACACTATGGTTTAACATTACAAAGGGTGTCAAGCAAGGTTATGTAATGTCTCCATGGCTGTTCAATTTGTATATGGATAAATATGTGAAAGAGCTGGAATGTATGAATGTAGGAGCAAAAATGGGCGATTTTATTGTATGCTATTTATTGTACGCCGATGATGCAGTACTAATGGCGAATAATGAACAAGAACTATAGAGTCTAGTGAGTAGAATGTACGATGTATGCAAGGAAAGCGACCTTATGATGAATGTTAATAAATCGAAAGTGATAGTATTCGAGAAGGGGGAAAGAAAGACACCGTGCAAAATAGATAATGAATGGTTGGAACAAGTAGATGAATTTGTGTATTTGGGAAGTATGTGTGATAGAAACGGAAAAGCTGAGAATGATATCGAAAGGAAGGCGACTGCAGGAAATAAAGTGAACGGCGCTTTGAATGGAATTATATGCAATCCTGGTACCGACACTGATGTATGGAAATGAGGCCTGGAGCTAGCAGAAGAGGAACGAAAGTAGACTGAATACAGTGGAAATGAGATCATTTAGGCGTATATGTGGCAAATCTATTTATGACAGAGTAAAGAATGAAGAAATAAGGAAAGAATGTAAAGCTGATGAAGAGTAAGATTAAGAAAGGATCACTTACGTGGATTGGTCATATGAAACAGATGAACGAAGAGAAGATGGTAAAAAAGATATATGACGCAAGTGTTGATGGCACCAGAAATAGAGGACGTCCGCGGAAGACTTGGCACGACCAGGTAAACCAGATAATGGAGGATGGTTCTGTTAGAAGCCTCAACATTCGACGAGCTTGTATGAGAATATGTATGAATATGGATGAAGCGATAATTGTGTGTCAGGATAGAAGAATGTGGCAATCTATCCTCTCTGCCTACACCCGCGGAAAAACGGCGTGATAGTAAGTAAGTAAGCAACATATATAAGAAAATTGACACTGTTTTCAATATGAGCATTTTCTGTTTTATAAAATTTTGTAAACCTATATTTATGCAAGCTTATAGTTGTGTTGTTATCATCATCATCGTTATCATTTTCTTCTCCTGGGAGGGTTAAAGGCTAAATCACCGACAAGGCGCTTCCATCTTCCCGTGTTTTGCGCTGTTTTAATAAATTACGACAAATCAAAACATAATCTGTCACTCGCCAGATGTGTCCAAGCCATCACAATTAACATATTATATATGCAAAAGAAAGGTCTAGGGTTTCGCCTATTGTGATGCTTTTCACTCGGTACGTTATTATTACTCCTGCTACTCCTCTAAGATATCCCGACAGTCTGGATTCTTGGTCTCACTCTCTCCGTGAGAATCTCTATTTGGAGAGATTAATACATCAAGTTAATTAATGATAAATATTTTCAAGACAATATGATGGATTGGTTGACAAAACTGTAAAACCAAAATTTAATTAACAAGATAACCAAAGACGACATCTCTGATGAACAGATGGCGTATACGCAATCCAATACACCCGCGCCACAGAACACTGCTAAAGAAAAAGAATCACAATAAAATGGACTGACTTGATTACCGAGGTCTCAAATAATATACAATATCTATAATATCTGTATATTATACATTGTGTAAGAAAATAATAATCTATATTATTTATCTTATATTTTTGAGTTCCAAGATTCGAACCAAATGTGTATGTCAGTTGTATCGAAAACATGTGGTACGAATGTGACATTCCTTAAACAATAAATTTCGTGTTTTTGGGTATTTTATGTCTATTTAATATTTTAAATACAAATTAAATGTATTAATTAAAAAGATATACTTATAAAATCAATTTTATCGAAAAATATTGTTGTTGCTACCGGGATTCGAACCTGGATCTCTTCCTATCCGGGGAAAGTGCATTAACCGATTATTCTACAGCACACAGTTTATTGACGACAAATGAATTGTTAATTCTAGCGCCTCATATCGGATAACTAAAAGGTATTTGAGATTCCGTAAAAGTAAAAATGGCTTTCAAATAATGGAACGATAGATGTATCAATTTGAAAAGTGTAACATATAGGTTCGAAAACTTGTCGTCAATTTTCTATGTGCTGTAGCATAATCTATTAATGCACGTTCCCCGGATTGGAAGAGATCCAGGTTCGAACCCCGGTAGCAACAACAATATTTATTGATAAAATTGATTTTATATGTATATCTTTCTAATTAATATATTTAATTAGTATTTAAAATATCACAGACCTATGTTCTAAATAATTACAACTTTCCAATAAGAATGCGTTCTCCTTAAGAATATTAAATATTGATTTGCATGTAGCGACTAACTTTATTTTGATTCTGATCTCACTATTGTACCATTCTGTGCCAGTCGCTTTTCCTGGGCGGTATCAACTGGAGTGCGTAATGCGTTATTTTTTCTATTAATTTTATCCACGTTCTCCCAAGAGGGAAATTTTACAGAATTCATAATCAGAACCCGTGAACTTATATAGTTCAGACAAAATTTCCGAAGAGAGTGAAAAAAAATTTTTTGTCGACCATTGTAATATTTATATAGTCCTAGAAGCGACAGCAGTTTTCAATAACCTTTCCGTAAATTTGTATTGTATCAAACCTTGCGTCGGGTCCTTACTAGTATTAAAAAGCAAATAAAAAAAAGAAGTTAACAGTGTGTCACATGTCTAAAAAGTACAAAAAATACGCTTTTCAAGTGTATTATATAATAGTATAACGAATAAACTAGACCATAAAAGGTTTTTACTTATTTAATGAATTAAAAAATAAATAAATAAATTTACGCTATACAGGAAAACAAATAAAAATGAATAGTCAGATCACTATACATTCAATACAATTTGTTAAAACTACAATTAATCTAACTGGCGATGATACATTTATTTTATAGTTTTTCGTGCTTTTATATGGTCTTCTCCTTAATCATTTTCTCAGATTGATTAATCATGTAACAAAATGTAATTACTCAACTTTTTTTTTGAGGTTTTTTGTTTTCATATTAATATAATTTCAAGATAATAAATGACTAGTGAATGGGTTAAAATCGTAACGGCACAAGTAACAAAAATTACATAAATGAACAATATTATGTATTTTATCACTCGACAGAAAAAATATTATTCGACACGATGAATACATTTTTCTGCATTTATCTCTGTACAAAACATGTATGATATAGATAAATTGGTAGGTACTGCGATCTTAAATATAATTCTCCAAAAAAAAGGATGTAAGTAAACCTTCACAACGCAACGCTTTTAATAAATGAGATTTAGAGATGTTATATACCGTATTTCTTATTTTACAAGACGCCATCGATTATAATATGCATCCTTATTTTTATGTATCAATAATAAAAAATTAAAACATTGTGTAAACTTTATTATAACAAAAAGTCATACAATCACAATAAAACATATTTAAAAATAGGTATTTTATTTATGTTCTATCACCATCAGAGTCTGAAATTTCTTCAGATTCAGTGTCCGATATTTCTTCAAATTCAGTGTCTGATTTTACTGAATCACTTTTCGACTCAATTCTACTATTAATCAATGATGAATCATCACGACTGCGGAATTTTACAGCGATTGTAAGATGACATCGATTATAAGACGCACCCCGAATTCAAAGATGTAAAAATAGGAAAAAACGTGTTTCTTGTAATCGAGGAAATACGGTACATAAGCTAACTGATTATCAATATATTTGCGACACACGTGATATAAGGTGACTGAGTAAAAACATCCTAAGGATCATCATAATATTAAATATGTTTAGCTATCCAAGACTTATTTTATCAATTACTTTCATATTGTTTTAAGACAAAAACAATCTTTAATGTTCTTCAATCCAATGTTTAATCCGGGACGATCGAAAAATATGAAAAATCAAAATTGAAAGGATTCGTAAAATGCGAGGAATATTCATATATGTAGGTATACACAAAAATCTCTTGTATTATTGTACGTATCTTACTGTAAGTCTCTTACTGTATTATACGTAAATAAATTGATAAATTTCATTGGATTTCAGTTTTGAAAAGAACACATGTGACATTTTCGTTCCGAAGTAAACAGTTCAATTAATTTATACTCTCAAAAATTAAAAAAAAAAAAAATTGCAGACATGAGCATTTTACAGTACACGACACGTAATTATTTAATACTTACTTGATTTTAAGTTTATTTTTATATTTCTAACGATCGTTTATCAAAATTACATCGCCAACCTATTATTCTCTACGTTACAAGGTGTCGGTTGTAAAAAAGTGTTTGTGTTGTTTGGTTTGTTGTGTTTAATTAATATCAAAGAAGATCTATGAAAAAACGACGTCCTAAGATAGCTTTTAAACTCTTGTTTTGAAATATTATATTATTTACTAGGGTAGGTAGGATATCCAAACAAAACTAGGAAGCAAATACAAAACGCTATTTATTTATTTGAAATCTGCTGTACGAAGTAATTTATATTAGAAATACTCTAATATATCAACATCATCCGTGTTCTATCCGCTGCTGGATGAGGTCCTCCTAAAATTTCTCTGTCCATTATTATTCACTACCGCACATTTCCGCTGATTTGAATATTTCGTCAGTCTAGCTGGTTTTAGGGCCGCCTGTCGGCCTATTAATTCTCCTCGGGTGGCTGTCTATACAACAATTGTCCGTCTTTCGAGCGATGTTGTCTGTATACGCACTATTTTATTTTATTACTATTCATGTATGTTCTCTTATGCATTGACTTATTTTCTTATCTCTTCGTGTAATACCCAATATACATTTTTCTCTGTCCCTCTGCATTATTTTCTTTTCTTTTTAACCTCTCTTTTATTGAGAGTCCATGTTTCGCAGTCGTACATGAGCACAGGATGTATTTATCAGATGAACACCTTCCGTTTCAAATACAGTGAAAGATCGCTTTCGAAAATAATGTTAGTCGTCCGAAAGCACTCCAGCTAAGCTTTGTTCTGTGAACAATTTCGTCGAATACACCTCCGGTTATGGAAATTTGGCGTTCCAGGCAGACTAATTATCGACTTGCTCAAGCAGGATTCCATTAACATGAACGTCTACCGAGTCAACAAAGCAGTTCATCATTGCTTTTGTCACATATTGTTTATGGTATATGTAAGAATATATAATTTAATTTTGATTAATAAATTTAAATAATTTATGATGGCAGATTATTTTTCTTAATTATTTTAAAAAGAAAATTACGTGATACAATTTGTACCAATGTTTTGTGAACGCTTCAGGTACTGTTTCTTATTTACTTACCATTACGCCTTTTCCCCGCGGAGATAGGCAGAGAGGATAGAGCACCACACGCTTCTGTCCTAACTCATAATTATTGCCTCATTCACATTCGTACATCTTCTCAACAAACTCGCCGGTTATTGTGGCTTCTAACGGGACGATCTTCCAGTATCTGGTTTTAATGTTTGTTACATTTGTTTATGATTTTATTATTTACATCAACATTTTAATATTTTCATGTTACCAAGACACAAGAAACCGCTATTTTAGTACTTAAGTATATAATAAATATAATTATATTTATTGTATTTCGTAATGTTACCAAAGTGAATAAAATTCTAGATCAATTATAAATCATCCAGCTAAAAATGTAAGTAATAGTTCTTTTTTTTCTAAAACACAGAGTGTGCCAATTACATTTTATAATAGTTTCATCTACCAAAGAAAAGTTAAACACATAATATTATGTCATCACTATTGCGTGAAGGCCTTCCAAAGATCTCTCAGTTTTTGTTGTCCATTGTAATTCGTTGCCACGTATTTCCGTAGTATGATTTCATTAGTCCAACGAGTTTAAGGGTGGCCTGTCGATACCTTCGAGTGACCGTGTATATCCAACTATTGTTCATCCTACAAGCGATGCGGTCTGCATATGGATGGATATAAATGAAACAATGTTATTACCCTACTCGAGTTTATTAGCACTACTCGAGTTTCGAAAGAACAGTAACTCTCATCGACAGGTGAAGTATTAAACTGACTACACATAAATATAGGAGACAAGGCTAAGGTGGTAGACATACAAGTAATTAGGTACTTATAGATGGAGAAGAAGAGGGTCGAGTTACTGGTGGATGGTAGAGGGGTGGTTGTAACGGTAATATTGAGAAGAGAAGATGAGTTAAAAAATGTAATATTATTTAAAAGATTTAATACCTGAGTTCAAATTCCTTTTTATTGACAGGATGGAGAAGTTTAATGGTACATGAATGAAAGGAATGATTATTATCCATGATGTGGTTCGCAAGTTCGGAAAAGTTGTTACTAGTTAGACAACGACGATGCTCTTTTAATCTTATTTTTGACTTTGAATTGAGAAATAATGCACCTAAGTTGTTGTTGGTGCAATACACGGTCTGCATATTGTATTTTATTTTCTAACATGCCAAGAATATTATATATTATGTGTATATTGTGAATCCTTATAAAAAACAATATTTTTGGGAACGTCACTTGCACCATTATAAGTTTAGGCCATTCGTAGGTAATATGAATTATTAACAGTGTTATGAGATAAGAGCAAGATAAATCATTAACATCGTTACAAGACAAAAGTGTACAAACTACAGGAGAGTACCACCGCGCACAAGCGCGTAACAGCTGGTGACACTTCCCTCCGCTACGCGTGTCTATAAATACGGGAAGAAAAAAGCATGGCGAGTGTTAGTCGGCTCTTTCTGGTATAACCAGAGCCTTAGAAGATAGCTCGTTTGTTCCATCTGCGGCCCCATCCCTCCGCCCTATCTCTCCGGAGCTATGACGACACATCCCCTGTGAGCCCAGTTGCGGGTGCGCGCGCAGCCCGGCGCCGAGTCTGCGCACGACGCGCCGCGGCGCCTCGGAGACAGTAGGCGCCTAGCCGCCCCAGCGCTCGTACGGCGGTGATCTGTCGCTCATTCGAAACGGTTCAAAAGTTACAATTGGCGCATTTGAAAGCTCTCAAACGAAAGTGGTGTTCGTGATCGACCCAAATTGTATGTATTGCCTGTGCTCGGAAAAATATTTCCGCTCTAGTCGGTGAAAATAATCGCGTGTTTAGACCTTAAAAATTAATGCAAACTTAAAAGACTATTATGTACTGTTTAATTATATGTAAAAAAAATTAAGAACACATTTATTTAAAAAAATTAACAATATAAATGTGATATGGATTTCCTTGTATAATTAAGTTAGACCTAAATAAATGTATAGTGCATATTAAAAACTGCTTAGAACAAATAAAAAAACTAAAATATAACTAGTAAATATCATAACATAAAAATATTTTTAAGCAAATGCATTTGAAACTTTTGTGTAATTCTTTGATAATTGCAGTTGATTGATTTTATTGTTTGCTTGATTAACTAAAGTTATTAGAAGTTAATTAATATAAAGTGGAATGTTTTATGTGAAAGTGTTACAATATCAGTGGAAAAATGAGTCTTTTAGCAAGAGGATGATGTAACTAAAAAGGGTCCAGCGCTTCCACTAACAAGTACGATTACTGATATTATTTATAAATAATGAATTACAATTTTTCTTTTACTAATGCATATCAGATAATATTTATGGCTCATCCGTTACATGATATATGGATTACATTGTACGTATTATTGATAATTATTATTTTATAACATGTTTTAATTCATTTTAAAAATTCAATTTAGCTAAAAGCACATATTTACTAAATTAATCAAAAAAAAAAGAATTTTGCAAAAAGTAATTAAATAGTATCAATATTACCATCTCTACTTATTAATCTGGAGAATAAGTTATTATTCTATTATAATATATATTTTATTTTAATTGAATTGTAGCAAGAAATGATTTCGAACATTCTGAATTCCAAATCTTATCACTAATTGTACATATATATGTACCTTTATCGTATTTCTATGGTTAATTTTTGAGTTCAAAGGCAACATTTTTATAGGGTGTAGAGTAATAGTGACACCAAAGTATTATTTATCTCTTTAATTAATTATTAATAAATAATATGATTAGACTTATATAATATATTTGAGGCATTATTTAGAAATAATGTGCGTAAAAATACGTGTTTTATTTAGCAATAAATGAGACTAATATTATTTGATTTATTTTAAACTAATTTAATATATTGATATTTTCATTTCTGTTCAGTAGAGCTATCTAACGCAAGTGGTGTATTAAGATGCTGCGTTAGACGAGAAAACGAGCGTCTCTTATGCCTACACGGGTTCTTTAGTAGCACAAGGCTTCTCCATTCATCTCTGGTAAACATTGCATAGCCATTAATTATCAAGAAACATAACGTGAATTGTGGTCTGGTATTACACAGCATATTTTAAACTGTTCATAACTTTTAAGTTTACTCACAGACTCGACTACTAGCATAACAAAATGCACTATTGTTAAAAAAAACTGTAGAATTATTATGTTTCTTACGATCTACATTGGTGTTTTATATTTCATAACTTTTTGCGACAGCTTACACCGGTTTCCTATTATAAAACAGTACCTTAATATCGATTAAAGCATAATATGAGATAGTATCAACATATATAATACATCATACACAGAATATGCGAGAAAAGTCACCACACTGAAATCGGTTCAAAACAAACGTGTTTTCTCATTTACATCAAATAATGTGAGCTACATCTTTAAGGCTTTATCTGCTATCTATTAAATGAATTGTATCTAATTATTGTTAGAGTACATAACCAATTAAATTAAAAAAATATATACAAAACAGCGATTAAGGATATACTAAACTGAACTGAATAAGTTGTCTAAATAATGCTGTGGTTTCATCTTTTTCACATTTCACCCGCATTTAACGATAGTAAGTGAATAGTCGTACCTTTTAACAGGGAAATACAAAAGCTTCAGTCGAAGGTTTTACTTCCTCCTTTCATTACATAAACACCGGCGTACCGCAGGGATCGATTTTAAAGCCAGGAATGTTTTTCAGAATTTTATAATTCCAGAAGAGTTCGCTTATTCATTTCTGTTTGTTTCATATATGTTAGCACAATTGAAATATATTCAATTCATAGATAATTTTAACAGGAAACGAATATCGAGACAAAACAAACACACAATACGAAAAGTTTCATTGGACTAGCCTTAAAACGATCACTTGGTGACCATGAAGTTTGGGTTTCTATATTTATACCAACAAGTTAATCTACGTAGCTTAGTTATAAAAACAGTAAATAATATATTTCGTGTACTCCATGTACACATCTATTTATATTTTTTATTTTCCAGAGTTACTTTTATTCTCATCAAAACGGAGTTTAATGGCAGCGGAGTTTATAACTTATAACAGAGAATCCATTAAAATTCTTGGTATTACGACATCAAACAAATTCAAGTAGCGGGACTCCTTAAAGACTAGGGTGAAGTTAGCTTCCAAAAACTTGGTGTATTATACAATTACAAAACTTGAGTGTATTCCATTATGTAACACGAAAATATTAGATATATTATTTGATCGTGTAGAAATCACAGACTAACTCAAATATTGCCAATAAATGTTGTCTAAGTAAACGAAGAATTAATTGGGCTCTATGCTTTCGGTGTTAATAACCCGTTGTTGATTTACATTTAAAATACGTTATTTGATATACCTACTTCCTACAGACATTAAAAAAAAAATTATGTTATTATGCAAAAACTTACAATTGTTTTACGAAAAAGTGAGTCCAAATCGTGAAATCCCGGATTGCAAGAAGGAGAATGTTCAAAAGTCAGCAAATAGTTCACATCCAAGCGGTAGCGCACACATGAATGATTCAGAGAAACCAATTTCACTGACATTTTGTAAAGCTGTAAGATACGAGCTTATTGATTTCATATATTTTATTCGTTCTCGGCCTTAATATACAGAGTGTTCAAAACGAAACGTTAATAACTATTAATATAGATATGATATAAAAATTAAAACAAAAATTTGGTTTAAAATGTTCTCACTCCAGGAGACCAGCAAGTTAGTCCTATTTTCATATCATAAACATTTAGCTTAGTTTTAAAATAGTAAAAATGTTGATGTGATACATATTTCAAGTAATAAAAAATTACCGAGACAATAGAAAAAATAATACTGGCGAGGATTATACATTCTGAAATTATCGCTATTTCTCATTATCGTAAAATTTTTATTATTGTCAGTAATTCCGCTGTTTCCGAGAGTTGTTAGTAGTTTCTTTATTTATTGGTTTCCTATTTGACACGGTAACTGAGTTTTATAGAAATCAAAGTAATATATTTTTATTTTATTATTACATTATTGGCCTATTCTAACGGATACAAATGTTTTTTATGTTATCATCTTGTTTTTAAAGCAAAAATTTTATTTCAAACTGCTTATCGAATGTTCTGTAAATCTTCAACTTTTTTGTGTGACATATTTTAACAACTTTTTTATCTTGGCAACTCATTCATTCATATTTTTTTCATTTTTTAAAGGTACATTGATTATTATCTCCAGACTAGTACCATTCACAATGTCATCATCAGATCATCTTTTTTTGTTGAGTTACCTCAACTTCTCAATCGGCTGGTACTGGTTATCAATGTTTGCTATAAAGGACCATTTGTATATATTTGAGACCGGTATCCTAAAAGGAAAGTCTCCAAAAGAACAATATCAAGCATTTCTAGAATGAGAATTGGGCATTGCCAGGTAGCCTCACATATATTCAGATTGAACTTAATAGATTCCCCAATGTGTGAGTGTGGTGCCGAGGAGGATACCCTTGACCATATATTTTTTACCTGTCCATTGCGGATCATAGGTTTTTTTCACAGTAATCTCGTCAATGGTAATTTTCAACTCCCGGTCATCTTATTTCCCTTAACTCGCCACATTTAATCTATATAATAGCAAATTTTTTGAACGACAATGATGTTGACTTGTAATGTAATATTTCCTATTCTATAATATTATAGTAATTTTAATAAAATAAAGTTTTAACTTGATTAATGGCACAAATCGCTCTTGAAGGGTGTATTGCCCATTTAAAAGAAGAAGAAGAAGTCCGGTATCCAAGCAGCATTAGGTACTTCAGTCGAAACTTTTTGAATGCGATTATTGTTTTCGATATTACCATTAACTGATTCCTGTATTTCTGGTAATGCTGAAAGTAATTTGGTTAATTTTCTGGTAATGGCGGTAATAGCAAAACCTAGTGGTAATTGAATTCCTAGAGAAGACTAATCAAGTACTGGTGCTAAAATATGACCCAAAATGTTAACTTCATACAAAATGTTTATAAAAAACCAAGACGTAATAATCACTTTATATAAACAATAAATACTTTTTTTTATAATTATCAAGAGACTACATATTTTATTTATAGCAACGTTTTAGCAATTAAAATGTATTTATAAAAATATTAAAATTTTAAAAATAATAAAAATGCTATATGAAAAGTTGGTCTAGAATGTTGCATTACAAATATTTTAAGAAAAATTCATTGTTTTCGAAATCATCAATATATTATATGTTTTAACGTACATATTTTTTCACTTTTAAGTTATACATTATAGAACATTCTAGCAGTTTGAGCATTTGAGTATGCTTATGAACGATTCGGCAGATTTATATTTAGTTCGTGGAAATTGTTTTTGTTTATGATTCTGTCTTTGCAACCGAAATATTTTGATCACATCATTTAGTCATTTTAAAAATAACTTAGTAACTTCACAGCACGTCACCTACCCCATCCTATCACTTTTTTGTCATTTTTACTCTGAAGACGCTGTATCAAGTAGACCCATAATTCATCTGCCAAGCAGATGCTATGGAAGGGTTGCGAAGGGAAAGGAATTTATTAACCCGTATCTTGAGCAGACCCAGGTTAAAAGATGACAAGAAATACAACTTTAACAAGACACAGAACCTTAACGTGGAGGTTTGAGACGTAATTAGAACTAGAACATGTCTCTTGTAATTAAAATATTATATAATTTTGATTATTTATTTATTTGTATTTTTTAGGAATGAAATTCATTTGAGATCAGCAATGTAAAACGATAATAAGTGGCAACTGAAACAAATCAATAGTGAACTGAGATAGAAATTAGATTTATATTTCAAAGGATTGCTAGCGATCCGCAGTTATGTCTCAATATCGATACTTATATTGTTCTCCAACAATTAATTAAAAATAATAGCGTAACTCCGAAAACAGTTGTTTATTTCTCAGAAATAATATTTGTACAAATAACAGGTAATAAATAAATAGCAATACTTTTGAATGTATAAGTGCTAGCTCTTAATTAGAGGTACAGTGTGTCCCAAAAGTATTTTTCATTTTGGTTCATTCGCTGCACCAACGCAACGAGCTGGAGAACGGGGGGGTGTAAAAGATGTCATTTTACGGGGTAGGTGAAATCCCGGCAAACCAAGCAGGGAATAACGTGATCGTGATAATTAAAAAATACTAGCAGATAAGCAAATATTTTGATGTAGAAATCCCTACATTCTTGAAAAATATGAACAAAACATTGACACAATTGACAGCGACACAGATAAATATATAAACCATAGAGCGCGACATGATATGACCATAGACATAGATCAGATGACAGTATACTTTTCTTATCTATGTTTGACAAGAGTGTTACCGTTTTCACCATTCACAGTCAGCCGTTTAAGCAAGTACCTACTTTACAGCCTACCGAAGCAAATGACGGTGCAGTAAATAATGAAGACGACCCTTACAGCGGAAGGACATCAAACTCCGGTTATTCCAGAAAAGGTTACAGTATCGTGGACATGGTTTTGCCGAATAACTGTTAAGAAGATAATAAAGGTTCTAAAGATCTCACGCGAATGAATGGTATTCTTAGTTTAGGACTCACACTTATCAAAGCTTTCTGCGTCCGGCGTCAGAAAAGACATATTCATGACTGGAATTTACGGAACTATGTTTGATGCTAATCCCGACAACTTCTTTGCACAATTTGTGACAGATGAGGCTTGGATTGAATCCCACGAACTAGAGTCTAAATATCAATCAAAATAGTGACAGCATACCACTTTACCGTCTTGTCAACTGTCGTCAGTCTTCTATAATTGTAAAGATAATACTATCACAGAGTACTTAAACAAGAGAAAAATAATAAATGGGCAGTGCTATGTTAATATTATAACCTAATTGACAAAATAAATCAAAGAAGGATGACCATGCTGAATGTCGCTGGCTTCCAATGGATAAACTATCCGCTATTTATCTGATATAGTACAATCAGAAATTCAAATCTTCCTTAACCTTAAAAAAAATCTTCACGGCAAAAAAAAATTACCTGAATAAAACTGTTATAGCGACTGTGGAACAGGATTTTTAAGACCTTGATGAATGCCTCTATAAACATGAAATATCAGTATTGAAGCATTGTTGAGAATTGTGTATTTACTCTTAAAGATTATATAGTTTAATAAATTGTTAATTGTTTAGGCATAAATTTTATATTTATTTGATTCACTTTTATTGATCACAACATTCTAGTATTCTATATATAATAGAATTACTAATCAATTAAATACTAAAAGATATTCACGACTTAAGATGGGCTAACCCATTAGAGGATATTTTATTACCCGAAATGCCAATTGGATAATTAAAAAGACTTTCGAAAACTAGTATAGTGTTTGAATTCTCTAGATCATACAAATATTTGCAATACATTATCCTTATTTATTTAAGATTGAAACAATCTATGTGTAAAGATAACGTCAAATTTTGTAACAACAAAAGAATCTAAGAAAGCCGTTTTTTTGCTTCTATTTTCAAACAATCGCCCATATTCGGTGAATGAGTACTCCCATTAAGGAATCCAATTCCGCAATTTCGTCTTCTTTCACGGGAGTTTCCCGCGATGGGATAAGTCCACTTTTCTCAAAGCTTCCCTCACATTCCCGATCCAAACGTCCCTCATTTATCTTGGCCCCTTTTGTCTTGGATCGCATTTCACGTCCGGATTTCAAATCTTAAACCGACATTCTTGTTATTACGGCTGGCATACATCTCGGTGTTCTCGGAATTCAGGTAACATTTTATATTCCTTTTCTTATTCTTGTGGTTACATTTTACGCATGTAGGTGCGCAGCTTGTGCGGTTAAGTACATACGATCTGAGAGGAAGGTTTAGATATTTAATTTTGCACAAAATATTAATCTCATCATCAGGTGTTGTGGACTATTTTTGAAAATTTAGTTGGTTAAAATATAGACGCCATTTATTCATACATGTGTTTTTTTTTTTCATATTTAAGTTATTGCGTATAATTGCTAATTTATTATATTTTATAAAAGTTAATTATCAACTGAAAATTACAATCATAATATGTTAGAAATTAAAATAATAGCAAAGATTTTAAATGTAGCTAAATATAAAAAAAAATCTTATTTTTCTTCGTTCCCACCTTTCCCGTTTATCTTTATTCTAATCATTCTGCTTCACTTTATTCTGTTCTAGGCTGCATACTTAGTCACGTTCAGATTTTTAAAATCGTGACTGAAGCTTCATGTTGCTCGCGATCTTCCTGGTCTTCTATTGGTCTCGATGCTTAAGGTTTCAATTGGTTTTTAGTCTTACCCGATTGTTTCTTTATACTCACCCAACACTTTGATCCGTAGGTAGAGCACAGTTCGTCTAACCGTAGTTTTATAAACTTCGTCAAAAATATCTAGTTAACAAATAATTTTTGTATATTTTATTTTAAAAAGATTAGAGTGTATGTTTTTTATTTATTATTATTTCCTCAAACGTAAGCGTCAGATTTCTGGTCAGTTTCGGTATATTCTTGTGTCTTGAAATATTTCATATAATAAATAATTTAGTTTACTAACGATTATGTAAAGTTTTTTTACATTTTAAAACATATTATTTTACGTAAATTAGTGGAGTATAAGTATTTTAAAACCAAGCTCAGCATTTGTATTGGGGATCTCCTGGTACAAAGGTCTGACCACTTTATATATCCTTATATTACTTTTTGAGAAACATTTATTGATGTTTAATTCTACGTAAGATGGTCTACTAACTTAATTATTTAATTAGATCGGCAGTAGAAGATAAATTATACTCATAATTACGTTACTCGCACAAATAATACCAATTATTTTGATGTTCAAGGGGTCGTTTTTATGATATTCGGGCTATCTCGAGAAATGAACTGGCTTTTACAAAAAGTCTTTAAAATTAAAGTTAAGGAAATCTAGGTCGACGTTTCAGTACGATAACACTTGACATTGTCAAGTTTTTGCCTCAAAAAATTACGGAATAACCATCCTTGTTCGTGGGAAATATAAATCTGATATAAAAGAAATATAAATCTTATGCACATAGAAGAGATACAAGTTCCATACACCAGTACTCGCGGAAACCTTAAGTCACCACATTTAATAATAATTCAAAATTTTACGAAAATGTGGGTTTTTATTAAACTATTACTTAGATAGGACCATTACACTTATTTAAAACTAATAAAGTGAATGTTATTTGCCATAATTAAGGCAATAAAGGCATTGTACGAAAGACCGCGACCTTTAAATTCATTTTCCGCGTGCCACTAAATTGTCTTATTATGGAAAAATTTTGCATATACGAAATATATTTTCTTCCGATGTTGAAACCAAGATTACGGAGACAAATTTGAATTGAGATAAATTAACAAAATGTTAAAAATTAATACAGTTATAAGTACGTTATTATTCTAGTCGTATAATGGTAAACCTATTGATATATGATGTAATAAGTCGCCATTATGAATATATATAGTAAAAATGAGCGTTAGAAACGTGATTTAAATTATTTCAAATACTTAATCAATTCTAATTAAAAAATTTAATTTAATTATTTTGTCAATATTACAAAATTAGCACCCGGTTGAAAAATTAAGGCATTTATCACGATCACTCACCATGCACGCCTGATTTTATAAAAAGTGAATAATTATTTTTATAATTAATATTTATCCACACAGATAACAGGCGTATGCATTCAAATCAGCTGTAGGTACAAACAAATCTTTATTTATTGGTAAATAAATCATAATTAATATTTCTATCTAATAGAACTATAGAGGTATTGGATATGTGTTAAATAAGAAGGATTTTTCAGAGAATGTCAAAACGCCTCCGTATGTCGGTCCATCATTTGTATTCAATATTTACGACGGTTTGACAGTTAGGAAAATGTATTTGGAAAGTGATGAGGCGTGATCAGAGAATCACTGAATGTATTGACTAAAGGTGTACAATAAATCGCGCGGGTATGAATAATTTCGAGGCGTAAAGCAAAGTACAAGGTTAAAGTGAAATGATCTTGTCAGGCTTTCGTAGGTACGTCAGAGAAGTGATCGTTCAACGGGGTGCTCGCCGTTACGGCTGATAGTGCTAGCTGTATCTGCTGTGTCTTTATACGTACTGTTGTTGGTTGTCCTGGTTACGACGTGATTGCTGGATGGCACCTTGTGTCCGTTTCATCATAGAATATTATAGCAGAATAAAATGTGAATAATACATTAATAATTGCGCTAGGAATTAAGATATATTTTAGCTTATTTGAATATATAAAAAATATGCCACTGTTATTTACTGCATGGATGATGATTGCTAGACGCGATAACTTTATGCATTTTCAATTCTGCATGGAACCTGTAAGCTCTGTAAAGTAGTTCTACTTAATCTTCAGATTTAATGGTACTCAAAGCTGGTCTGAAAGCTTTCCTGATGCCAAACATTACACCGAGTTTTTGTTGAGTCTGCCTTTCAAAATTACGTACAAAAATATATTTTAAAAGTGACTACTTAATTCAGTTTAATTTTCTATTTTTTATTAAACATTTAACACGTTTCAAGGCCAATATTATATTGTGAAACTAACCCCAGGTGCAGGCAATTTCAACGTTGGCTCCAGATTTTATTGTACAAATAAGATACCTTATAACTGAGTAGGAACCTATCTTCAGGCTACTTTTTCCTTTTGTAGTACCTACCCTGTATTGATCTTCCATTTGGCTATACAGGGTGTCGGATAGAGGAATTGTCCGGAGGATTCGAGGCTTTTGCGGTATTGTTTCTTAGATTTTATCGAATTTTTTTTTGTTTCATATTAGTATTATGGTGTTTGTGTTCTCTGTATGTATTTCTGTCATTTTCGATTGTTCAAATATAGAAGATTTTAAAAAGTTTTCATTCCGCAAATGTGGGTAAGCTTGTTCAATTGTTTCCAAGGTTGAAGGTATCTACTCGATCAGATTACCGTAATAAATACAAAATAGCGATCAATGTGCCACCGCCAAAATAGCCGCAATGACACTTAATAATAAAACAATTTTATTTTTATGATATATATTAGAGGTCATACTTTTCATAAGCACTAATTTCATAATCTTAAAATATTCTACAATATAAGATACAAAATTTTGTTTAAGTGACCGCCAAAAGGTCAATTTATTTCTGTATTCGAATATCCCTAACTAGACTCACAATTGAATTATTATTACATATCGTCAGACCGTCGACGTTTCAATATGTTTGTTCTTTCACTTTATTTACAAGGTGATTGAATATTTAAAGCAATACATAAAATTTATAGAAACTTTGTAAATTTTGAATTAAGATATGGCACAGCTTTATATAACGAATGCAAAAAACAGATTGTAGTTAATTTATTTAAAAATAGAATAGAATAAAAATAATCAAATTATTTACATGGAGAAATGAATTACTAGGTTTTTTTAATACCTACTTAATTCTACGTTTATCTGTGACTTTTATATGGATATATTATTAGATATGTAAGTGTCATTTGCCAGTAAGAAAAATTCGACATACCTATTCTCCAAAGTAGCGAATATGTCAAACTTGTTTTTAATATAATAAGTTAAGATAACTTAAATGTTTTTTTTTTATTTCAAAAACAGCACATAAATATATATTCAATTTGAAATGAAGTATAGTGTCTTTATTACGAGTAAGAAAAAAACAAACATTAGCGAAATCGTACAAATTTTTACAACTGGTAAGTACATTGAGTATCTGTCATCTAATGGTCATCTTTCGTCACACTAACAAATGCGACCATAGAATAAAAATAATACGACGCAAAATGACTGATGAATGTTTTGTTCGTAATGTTTACGTTTGTTCGATAATTATTTATATAATTTTTCAGTTTTTTCGAAAATATCTTTAAGTGAATATACCTATTTATTTCATAGTTTCTACAATTCTAGGGGCGGGGGGGGGTTCAAAAGTTATCGACAATAGCTTTCGACCTTTTGCTGTTAGGACCTGCGGGCGGCTATTGTAGGAGCTTAACGGCCGATAGTGGTCGCTACGCAGTCCATGGTGACTAATCAATACTTCATCTCAAGCAATATAATAATGCACAATGCACTGTTGTTAAAACAATATAATAAGGGATTAGGCCACGAAGCGGCCATATTGGCCGCTCGCAGGTTGCTACCTAATTGCTTTCCTGCAAGTATTTATTTTAGTTCATTTCAAATAAGAATATTTAGCATTTTTATTTAAAATTTAAAACAACCCATAAAATTAAAGAGAGTCATTATCTTTTATAGAATCAATTAAATACACGGAGAAAATTATGTTCCAGGCCGATTTAGTTTGGCTGCCATTCTGGTTTGACAAATGTTTATTAGGTCGCATTTGGTAGTCATGAGGAATAGTTGATTACAATTTATTATAGAGCATCTAACGCCTGAAAAACATGCAACAGTGTATTTTTCAAGAATTTTTTCCCGGCCGCATAATGTCAAAAAGTGGTGATATCGATTAGCCTTTTTGATCACCTGATTTGATGGCTCCCGACTAATTACTTTGGAGGTACTTGAAAGGAAAAATGTATGCCAATAAGCCAACAATAATTCTGATATTGCAGTATAATATTCGAAATGAAATTGCTGAAATAACACGCAAAGTGTGCGAGAATGTAATGAAAAATATGCTTAATTATGCACGCATTTGTACCGTTGCCAGAGGTAGACATTTGGCCAATATCATATTTCATACATAATTGTTATTAACTATATATTTGATTAATAAAGATAAAATAACAAGATTGTGTTTTATTCCTTAGTTATTCATAAACAACATCGGCCTGGAACAAAATATTCACCCTGTATATACATTTACCAATATTCCATATTGCGCCACGTTTCCAAATATATAACAATCTGGTATAATATCTGATAATACATAATTGTCTGTGAAGTTAGCTGGCGACAGATATTCACTGAAATAGTATAAAAAGTATACTCAGTGTGATGTGAAAAGGAAGTGTTGAGATAATAATGCGTCTAAAATAATAAAATTTTAATTAAAACCTATTGTTTGAAATCTCAGAATTATATTAAAATATTATTCATGATCGCCAAGTTTATCAAAATTTAATCAGTTAGTCGGTCTACCATGAAATATATATATTTTTTAAACACTTAAAGTAACTTCGTTTTTTTCTAATTTATTTACTACATTATTAAGGAGAACACATATTGTATTTATTCAAAACATAGGTCTGTGATATATATCTTTTTTTAAGAAGATTGCTTTCAAATAATGGAACAATAAATGTATCAATTTGAAAAGTGTAACATATAAGTTCGAAAAATTGTCGTCAATGCACTGTGTTGGTATAGCATAGTCGGTTAATGCACGTTCCCCGGATAGGAAGTACATATTTCTAATTAATACATTTAATTTGTATTTGTTGACTTTATATTTAGATATTGAAATGCAATTTCACAATTTCAGAAACTGAATGCAATAATATATCCATGTTCTGAGAATGAATATTGACCAACTTTAAAAAAAGAAAGTTAAAATATGTATAGAATTTAATGAAATATTGTGTATTATTATTTATATTCTGATTTTATAAATCAAAAACCTTCTTAATATATATTTCTTAATGTGCATCTAATATGTTATTCACATATTTCTAGAAACGTGTCAAGGCACTGTAGTTTATCAAAAGCTTATGCAAATTTTATTCAGTATTCAACTCACGCTCAGCAACTGACGTTCTATTTATTATTTACATCCAACAAATACAACTGTTTGCGAGAACTTAGTATAAATAATGCCGAACATTCTTCATAAACATGAACAAAATATTTCAGAGAATTTTTATAATAAGCGTATTTATTGTATTTAATTACTTTTAAATTTTGTATATTATAATCTTGATATTATTCAACGTATTGTTTTTTAAAAGAATATCTAAACTACGTTAGTTAAGATAAAATTAGAATAAATCAGTGCCGTTCTTTCATTGTATAATATATAGAAGTTAAGAATTTTAATACAAATTAAATTAATCAATTCGAAAGATATGCAGAAAAAATTTATTTAACGATGCAATATTTTAAATATGAATTAAATAAATTAATTAGAAAGATATACATATAAAATCAACTTTATCGAAAAATATTGTTATTGCGCCACCTGGATCTCCCTCCAAACTTTAATAAAAATGAATTAATAATTCTGGCGTCTGCTATCAGTTTACTCAAAGGTATTTGAGATTCTGAAAAATAAGGTAGATGGCTTTTTCAAATAATGGAACGATTAAATGTATTAATATCAAAAAGGTAACATATAGGTTCGATAATTTGTCGCTAAAAATATTGTCGCTGTAGCATAGTTGGATAATGCACCTTCTTCGGTTTGGAAAGAGGTCCAGATTCGAATCCCGATAGCGTAACAACAATATTTTTAGATAAAGTTGATTTCATATATATATATATCTTTCTTATTAATATATTTAAAATATCATAGACCTATGCTCTGAATAATTACAACTTCACAATAAGAATGTGTTCTCTTGATACAATATTTAGTTGCTACCGGGATTCGAACCTGGATAAATAATAATAGATGGATCAACTGGAAAGATTACAGAATTCCAAAAATTGTCGAACACCTATTCGATTACTATAGCGAAAATAGTAACGCAACTTATACGAAGAGGTTTAGGTTCGAATTCCGACAACAACTAAATATTTATTCGATAAATTGAATTTTTCTGTATATCCTTCTAGTTGATTCGTTTAAATTGTGTTAAAAATGCCACAGAGTTATGTTCTGAAAAATGCAGCATCACAACAAAAATAAAAAGTGAAGAATTTTGATTTGGACAATAGATGGTCAAGAACAATTTGACATTGGTTGAGGTTTATCCTAAAAGTACACCAAAAATATGTCCAATCTTGTTTCTTACCTACCAATAATTACCGCGTGCGGAACTTTTTACGCCAACATTTGTAAAACCGAAACGTTTACATCACCTACGTACAAATATGATGATATACGATTTATCTTGTTTCACATTTAAAACTTGTATTATTGTTACAATACTCGCAATGCTTGCTTAGCAAGCATTACATTAGCACAATCCAGAAGACGTCTATAGGTATCTGTATTTTCCTCAGTCATTATGTAGTATCTCTTTCTGTTTTCTTCTCTAGATGACATTTCTAAAATAAACATTGTGTTTGTCTAAAAATGTGTCCTATCCATTGAACCCATCATTTAATTATGGATCTTTTTCTTGCACCTTTCTCAAAACACCCTAAGTAAAAGTAAACATTGTATCTTAGAATGTGTCCTATCCATTGGACCCATCGTTTTATTATGGATCTTTTTCTTGCACCTTTCTCAAAACACCCTTATTGAAAGTATACATTGTGTCTAAGAATGTGTCCTATCCATTGGACCCATCATTTTATTATATACCTTTTTTCTTGCACTCTCCTTAGAACACACTATTTTATTCCGGCTTATTCTTTCCATTATTTTTCAGCACTACATCTCGAATACTTCCTTAACCTATTTCTCTCTCTCTGGTCAATTGTCCAGGTTTATTTTTGTATGGCGCAGTGCTCAGGATGTAAGTTTCAATAAATTCTTTACGAGTGGTAATTTATGTGCCCAGCACTTTGTATGCCAAGCCTTTGTACGACCCTATACTTTATACATGTATAGAAGTTGTACGTATCTTCCATATACATTTACCATAAAAAAGTTATCTTGTCTTGAAACTTTATACGAACAAGAACCTGTAATAATAATTATTAAATTTGAATTGAATATAATTATTTTGTGTATTTCATTCTCGTACGAGACAGCTACTAAAGCACTATTCGTGAGATTTTTACAGTAGATTCAATTCTCACTGTTTTAATGATAGTAAGATAATATAATTAAATAATTCATATTTTTATGTTTTTTATATTGGTATACAAAACGTACTATCATATACAGTATACTATTTACAAACAGAACTATACACTATACATAACTATCACCTTTTCGAGTACCTCTATGACGATTTTTGTCAAAAAAATTCATTCAAAAAACGGCAAAAATACCTTTAAAGAGATTTATTCTACAGTCATAAATAAGCTTGTAATTCACTGGGAAAATTGTATTTATTATTTGATTAATAAAGTTTATATTTATCAAAGTTATTTTTAATTGACCTTGAACGTTTAAATCAAATATTATTTCCAGAATAACAATATGATTTATGTATTATATTTAGTTGAAAATAATTATATATGTTTTCATATATGAAATCAATTCATTTATCAAGATTTATAATTCATTAAAATAGGCCACATACAATAAAAGAGGTCTGACACAACTATGAATATGTTGTCGATTTTCGTTAAATAAAAAGCGTAATGATTTAATAAATATAGTTTTACGAATTTACTTTACTATTTACAAACGTGTGATGTTATATAAGATAAAACCGTAAAAATTAAAATATCATTTTATTAGGAGAACACATTCTTATTTTAAAGTTGTTATTATTGAGAACATAGGTCTGTAATATTTTAAATATGAATTAAATATATTAACTAGAAAGATATACATATAAAATCAATTTTATCTAAAAATATAAAGGTAGATGGCTCATTCAAATAATGGAACAATTAAGTGTATCAAAAGGGTAACATATAGGTTCAAAAATTTGTCGCTAAAAATATCGTCGCTGTAGCATAGTTGGATAATGCACCATCTCCGGTTTGGAAAGAGATCCAGGTTCGAATTCCGGTGGCGCAACAACAATATTTTTCGATAACATTGATTTTATCTGTATATCTTTCTAATTAATATATTTAATTCATATTTAAGATATTATTTTACGTATAACTAACTATATATAGGTACATATAACATATTTCTAAACTAAACTATAGAAAAAAATCATATCCCTTGGAATTTGACTAAAAGAATTGACTTACTCATAATAAAAATGTGAGTATTAATCATAGTACAAATAATATATAAATGAATTGAGGTTGAGTTATGCACAAAGTATACATAATTAATCTTTTTATAATCTGTAAAATTCATTTCATTATTCGTTAGCCAAACGTGGTGTGCTAATGTGAATAGATATATTCTCGTTATATTATATGATTATAACATGACAAAATGATTTTTTTGTTGTTGGCATTATAGGAGACTCTCGCCAATGGTTGGGAACTCGGATAACACATACGGATTTTATCTCCGCACCGCTGCGGACTGATAACGAGCCAACGCGTACCCAGTATCCAATAATTCAGGGAGGACAAACTAGGGTGATACATTTTTTGAAAAAAAAATGTTCACAGATGTTCTACAAAATAAATTAGCATATCTCGACATACTTTAATTTATATTTAAAAAAACGTTATTTCAGCTGATGTTTTATAATCAGCCCACATAGTAATCATTTTCGTTATTACAATTATCATATCTCAAGGTATTTCATGATTGGTATGCTCAATGATAGTGTTTGGGACATATATTTATGCTTGAACGAAACTAGTGTACTCTGCCTTCCACCTCCCCTCCCTTCCTCATCTGCCACCGCGTCACTCGATCGGCGACCCTGAACCGGTACGGTAACGAGTAAATTTCGCACTATAACATTGGAGTAATACGTTGTATCTAATCCAGTGCAATCTAAAGGACTAGGACCCTGAACGGAGATTGTGTTACAAAACCTAAATTTACAGTCCACCTTGGAGGTGCCAGAAGATCGGGATTGTGGTGAGTGCGAATTTCCTTCCGAATATCCTGTTTCTTCCAGCATCAATGCTTTTACGCAACAGATAGGTAGTCATGGTGTCAATGGTTTACAACACACTATACCCCCTCCTAAATTCATACAGTTCACTATCCCCAAAAAAACAAATTACTCTTGTACAAAAAAATCATCCGTTCTATACTCACATAGGCTAGCTCAATCAGGGGTTCAAGTAACACAAACTTTTAGAATCCAAACAAAACTACATCCCTAAGAGAATCACATACTCCCCTGGTTTGTCAGGAACACTATCATTCACAAAGACTCAAACATACCCTCACTCAAACAACATATACACAGTTTATCTTTTAAATTAATTTCTATCCCAAACCCTTCCATAAACTCCCTCGGCTTATATGATCCCTCATCATCTTCATCCCATTTCACTTCTTTACCCTGTGCTTGATCCTATTGAATATAATTTATAAAATGATTAAAAAAACATTACTAACAATAGAAAAATTTAAAAAAATACAAAAACAAACAAAAAAAGAAATAACATAATATAAAAAAAATTATATATTTTATAAAAAAAAATACCTACATTATACAATTATACACAAAGTTACAATAAAACAATTTCACCAATTCGAATGTTTTTAACTTCTTTAACAATGCGTTGGTAAGTGCGAGCTCATACCGACGACTGTCTATCGTATGACAGTTCTGTCGTAACGGGGAGGACTATGAGAATGTATGGCAGTACGCACATTGATGACTAGTTGATGACGAACTGTCGTACGACTATTTTTTCCTCAGTATGCGTTCGCTCTAAGGGAACAACTTTCCACCGTGCCAATCTCACTTGATCGAGCGTGACTACAAAGAACGTTTTTTATTTTAATTAAGACAATCCTGGGTTTTTTTTCTTTTGCAATTAATCTTATTTAATAAGTCCTACCTCTCATATTAACAATTATTATAGAAGTGATAGCCATATCTAAAAATCTAATTATAAAAATTTTCTTATTCATATTGACTTATATGAAAACAGGTTGTGAATTATTTGAGACTTATATCTATAACAAAATAGCAAAAAAAAACTGAACTGAAAGAGTTGCAAAAAGTAACTATAAAAAATAAGTCTTGTTATTTATTATTTTCTTAAGTGAACGGATATTTCCTAAACTTTTAATGCTAATACATATAATTTTCTTTCTTACTTCGACCGCACTACGACAAGATTTTTTTTTACTATTAATTTAAGTATTAATAGTAAGACACCAATGTCTAATCTGAAACAATATATTTTTTTTACGGTGACTTAGGTTTTACTTAACTTTGCAGATTCAAGTATATCCGTCAATATGCATAAAAAAAAAATATTTCTGGGTGTGAAAATTTCTGTGATCTCTTCTCTTTCAAAATTCTTATTTAGTGTTTTTTTTGTTATACATATAAATGATCATAATATATTTTATATATTCTTCACATTACACTTTAAGATTGATTCATTATTAATATATTAATAGAACTGTTTACTTTCCTACTAAATTTGATTCTAACATTCATTTCTATTTATTTGTTCAATATTATAAATACAAACATTAATCTCTATTTTAATTGTGTATTTTAATTATTAAAATCAATCAATATTATATAAACATGGCTACCACAGTATCGTATTAACGTATAAATATAATCAGAAAAGATAGAACGTCACATGTTTCTAACATCTACAAAACTGTTTTATAGATGATTGGTTTTTAAGATCTCTGACTCAAACGACAAAATAAAAATAGCAGTCTTAGAAAAACAAAAAAATAATTCTACAAATTACGATTCCATAAAAATCCTAAAACCCACAATTGTTAATAGTAACCGTTACAACCCTAAATTTTAAAGCTTATCTTGAATTGTCATATCGTTTTAACTTTTTAATAGGAGCTCAAATCGCATTCCTTTTTTACGTTTTAAGTACGAGTAAACCCTTTTTGTTTTATGTTCGACCTTGTATTGTTGTTTCAACGTCTTAAAGCTTATCTCCCAGCTGTTAACACGCAAATCCATGATAAAGTAAAAGCCTTTTACCGAATTTTCGTGTTTTAAATAATAATATATAAACCATGTATGTAAGGTAACTAGATAAATTTAAAATAATTATGAATGTAATGCAAAGTACATAATTATAATAAAAACACGTATTTGTTGTGAAGTTGTAATTTTAGAATACAGTTTTGTGGTATTTGGTTGTACCGTAATTTTTTGAGGCCTTAACAATGACGCGCATTACCGTACCGAAATGTCGGCCTAGGTTTTCTCAGAGAAACCATCTACAAAAAATCTGCCATTGCTTCTGCATTCCCCATTAATGTAATGCATATACTGGTACGGCATAATGAGTAGTACTGAACCACTAACGCGTCATACAAATACAGTGTCCAGAAGATGGCCAAGTCAGTTCATTATCATCTCCAATACAATAAGTTCAAATCACTAGGCAACACTCAAGTCCAAAAAATAAGGCAAAAATCTTTATTATAATTACAAGAACAATATGAATACAAAACGATGTACACCATATATGAAGTAGCATAACGTACTACCAAACACAATAACAGACAGAGGTATGCAGCACATGTCAAATGGTTTCACTCTCTATCTCACTATAACTCATGTCAAATGGCGTCACTATCTATCTTAGTCTAACGCACATCAAATAGCTTTACTGCAAGTCACTCGGACTAATTATTTGAAATAATTTCACAATAACTTCCTATTGTAATAAAACAGCAATATGTTTTTATCTAAAATAAAACATAACAAATGTAATACAATTTTAAAAACTACTCTAAATGAGCAACTTTTAAAAATAACTTGCCATATTTTGATCTTCTGGTCAGTCATAAGTTGGCCTATCAGCCCTCCAAGGGATAGCGATGACTTTTAGAACCCTGTATGTATCCGGTAGCAACCAATTATATTTCGATAAATAATTTTTTTCTGTATATCTTTCTAATCGTTTAATTTAATATATATCAAGGTATATAATGCTGTATTTATTTTCAATGCATTAAATTCTCCAATTTTATAAATGGTTTATTATCATTCTCGTCATTTTTTCTCCCTATCTTGCGCCTCTTTAGTACTTTCTGACCAATCTGTCTTAACACATATTCTACGGTGGTGTGTCAGATTTGACCCGGGTGTTTATAAAAATATGAATTACGCTACAAATATTTGTTTAATGCTGTTTTCTTTCTACAATATCTTTTATTAAATATTTATAAATAATTTGAGATACAAATATATTTTATCGGACGAGATTCAAATGAGTTATTGATAAAAATGTGAAAAAACGCTCAAAAACTAACCTATGACAGTCGGATTGAATTTCAACGTTTACGCCGAAACATATATTGTCAACATTTTGAGCGGGTAGAGAAAGGATACCAGGAATGCGTCCATGTATTTTTTTTTTACTTATTTTCGTCTGGCGGCCCCTAGACAATGTCAGTAATATAATTATTTGAGGGGCGTTGCGCCTCAAATAATTATAAACCGAAAACTTAAGGTAGGTCTAAAATGACCCACCACCGCCGGACGTATTTTGTTTTGACTCACCGGGCAGTAAGTGTTAATACAGTTGTTACTTTGATGCTGTTTTTCCAGCCTGCTTTGGAGTATCCCACCGACCGCCTTCCTTTTGGAGTTGCCAAGCAAATATAATGACTGCCATCATTTCTCTAACATTCGAAAGACATGCCCTAGCCACTTTATTTGAGATATTTTTATATATAAAAGTATTGACTCCATGCCGTATTGGCGAAAAGTTTTGGTCCATGAGCGTTACTCTTGCTGCTCCCCTAAGAAGATGAGCTCATTTCAGACATAAATGAAATCTGACATAGAAATGTAGGTAGGTATATTATGACAATGCAAAGCACGTAAATATATTTGAAATGTTCCAGACTTTTGATAATTTAGTATTTTTTACTAACAATCAGTGAATTTCAAAAATATATCCGTGTCACTAGACACATTAACCATTTAAAATTATATTTTATATTCATTTTTGGTGGTACTTTCACATATTACTTTTGTTAAGTAATAAATTACATTTGTATATAATTCTGAGGTCGCCTCTTGATAAACTAATTAATTTACATGTCGCACCATACAGTAACTCTGCGTGGGTGTAAAGGTCGTTGGTATATCAATTGAGAGTTTTCAGTGCTCCAATAACGACTGTTTTTTGTTTAATAACAAAAACCGCCAAGTCGAAATGAGCTTCGTCAGTCATAATGATTTTTTTCCAAAAGTCTAACGACTATTTAGATAAAATGTTTTAATATCTTCAACACGTTATTAAGAAATTAAATGCTCCATAATAAATTTTAATTAATTACTCTCTACGACTAC
The DNA here is from genome assembly GCA_031772225.1 of Eubasilissa splendida. Taxonomy (NCBI): domain Eukaryota; kingdom Metazoa; phylum Arthropoda; class Insecta; order Trichoptera; family Phryganeidae; genus Eubasilissa; species Eubasilissa splendida. The sequence continues at coordinate 17,362,459 of CM062852.1, read as the reverse complement.
CAAATGCGAACTGACAAATATCTACGAAATCAAAATGGCGGTCACACAAAATCGGCCTTGAACGTAATATTCACCTGTTATATACAAGCAATTTTAATAATGTATTTTTTCACACGTTTTAGAGCTTCAATTACTATTTTAAATTATGTTTTGTATCTAAAACACAATAATTTATTACTAAATAATATTTTTGTTAATGTGTATTTTTACTGGTTTTTTTTACCGACTCGAGTCGATGCACTGTCTAATTACTAGGAGCGTGTACTGCATACGAGCAAAAAACCTATGTATTTTTAAAAAATTTGGAAAACAAATATAAATTAAATGTTATAATTACTCTAACGCTCACAGTGTATTAGTGGAATAATTAGTTACGTATTCTGGATGCTACCATATGACGCCACTGGAGCACTGTAGTCCTCTACTTGGTCATTATTAATGTATTGCTACTACAATTGCTAAGCACTATTTTAATCTATCGTTCTATTTAGTCCATACAATTGCTACCTACTGAATTAAAAACTCCATTCGGTAGTTAGAAATGGATCAGCTGATCCATATATTACGGAGTCCTTACTTATGCTGTTTCCTAACAGAATTACATTTGAAAAGTTTTGAACTTGGTTTAGAGCTGATCGAAGCATCTACTTCCTCATTTGCTAATTCACAATTTTACTACCTTACTAAACGTATTGTTTTCATGATTTTCCTTTGCGTCCGGGGATAATGCAGTTTTATTATGGTGGATTTATTTTGCTTAAAGTCGTCGGCTAAACTAAAGTTCATAAACCTATGTACAATATAGCATATAGTACTTATATTATTATATATAGTTTTATATATTATCACGGTAACAGCGTAACCCAAGTCTGTACCTACTGTACGCCACTACTTATTACTCGTACTCAGTTTCAATAAACGATGTGTTAGTTATTGAAATATATACGCATCGCTATATTAAATATCTCATACAAATAATATTATCTTAAAAAAATGGTCGATTGTTCTCAGAGAACAAAAAGCGTGAAAGTGTTCAGTTTCAAAAAAATCCATAATACTTGATATTTTGTAGTGGCAATATACCTTTAAAAAATCTCAATAGAGAAATCCGCTGTAAGTGATCTGAATTCTATTGGATAAACTTAGATAGATGCCGATGTGTTCTTTCCTGCAAATATTTATTCTCGTATCCATATACTTTTATGGCCCCATATAAAGACATAGGAATATTGATGTAAGTGCTTTCGACGATTCTCTTTTATAAACTTCGTTCTACGCGAGAAAATTTAAGGAAATATACATTTTGAATATCCCATCTCATACTCCGTAAATTTTTATGGTATTAAACTTGAAGAACGCTATTTAGAAATTCAGGTAAAACAATTTAAAATTGTCCAGGTATTTGTTAAATAAATTGGGTAAGTAACTAACAACATTCTCGATTTTAAAAAAACATGAAATTAAATCAATTAAAAGTTAATCTAATTAGAAGGTCACTTTCGATAAACGTTATTAGGAATGAATGCTTTTGAAATAGGACAAATTATAAGAGAAGATAGAACAGATATGATTACGAACGTGTGAAATAAGGTTTAAGACCATCATTTATTTTTTAGGAGATACGTTATTATATGATAGGATTTTTAACCTCTATGGCTTGATAGTATGAATATTTTAAATAATATACATATTATAATTGTGGTGTACTTATATATGATTTGTTATTAATGTTAAGCGTGTCGATTGCGGGGCGCCAGAGCACCCACGAGTCTGAGTGGGGGAAGGAGACAAGAGCTATAAAAAAAAAGACGCGCGTTAAAGGCGCTCTCTTTTATTTTCTTCGTCAACCACGCTCGTAGCCTTAATTCAGCCAAATCAACCGGCGAACTAAAAGACATCACAACTGGCGCATTGACTAACTTATTAAGTGCCTTGAGGATAGATAGTTAAGATTAAACGTACAATTTTTGTATATTTTACAATAATTATTAGTTATTATTAATCTTTCATTACCAGATGCCAATCCAAATAAATACTAAAACTTAATTATATTTTATTTGAGTAACTTAAAGTATCTGACTTTATAATTGTGTTTACTTGGTAGGGCGTGTTAGTTTGCTTCCAATTTTCAATAAACTATATAAATATATTTATCAAGATTATGTTTAGAGAGCTCAATGCATAATGCCGTTCAGTGAAGCTGTTGAAATACGTATAAAATAAATTTATGTATAAAAATCAGTTTATGACATTTTATTTTAATTTTCCATTTATTTTTAAATTCTGATAAATAATACCATGCTTAAAAAAACTTAACTTTACTCACTTTTTACTGTAGCTATGTATATTTACTGAAATGAAGTCAGCAAATATTTAAATAAATTTGAATAGAAACTGATACATTATGTCGGAGTGGTGTTTTTTTTCTTTAAAATGCGAATTAAATTAATGTGTTACTATATGTATCCTGAACGTATAATAGATACATTTTTTTAAATGTCAAATTAAACTGATTTAATATTGACATTTTTAAGGAAGTGACGCGATCAATAAATCCAATGTAGGTGAAAGTCCGAATAACAGGAAGTTTGTACGAAATACGGCGTTTAATGAAATGTTTGAACTGTAAATCTAAATTAATTCATTTTTAATGAAAACACATTTATAAAATTGCAATTTCACAACATGGTTGTATGATATTTTTTAATGCAAATTAAATCAATCAATTATAAAAAATCTATCCAAACCCCGATAGGAAAGTTTGTTATCTTTCTAATTGATTCATTTAATTTGTATTAAAAATACGACAGAACTATGTTCTAATTTGCGACTTTACAACCAAAATGTGTTTTCATTAAAAATAAATATTTATATCACTAGAAGTAAGATATGTCTATCTTTTAGAATGGAGTAAATTTGTAATTCTATTACATAATATATAGGGGTTAAAATAAAAAAATTATATATAAATTTTTCGATAAATAGTTTTTTTAATATATTTCTATATAACTTTGTGTATTTTTTAACTTATGTAACCTAGTACGTTAGTATCAATATAGCTTAATATTTAATTATAATATTTATATCTTTAACCAGGGAGTTAAAGACTGTTTATTGCCGTACACAACGGGTGGAGAAAACTAGAGCTTAAACATTTAAAGACTTGGGAGTTCTAAACGAGATTCGTCTGAATTTCCATTATCGAATTGCTTTAGAGACAGATACATTTCACGTCAGATAAAGATAAAGTTTAAGAATACATAAAGAACTTACGTTTTACATCTCCTAGTTATCTGGCAACCTTCTAATTAAACACAATTATTTTTCTGATTTAGTATTTTAAATAGTTTTTCTATACTCATCGTATTTTACGTCTCTTAAACTCATATGTATAATTTAATTACATATACTACAGTTCATTAATTTGGAAATAATTTGATATAGTTTTATGACCGTACACGCTTGTCACTATGCTTCCAAAAAAACTTATAAATGTAAACATGAAAGTTATAAAAATATAAATTATCATAAATATTAATCATCTGCCATCACCGACGACCGACCAGCTAAAGAAATGGGTAAAATAGCAATATTATTATTTAGTTATGGTAACAGTTCATCCTTCGCACAATAGGATATCAACGTGAAAGTTAAATCACGTGCGTCAGGGAAAAAACAGAAACAATAATAATGGATAATTTGTATAGCGCCATTTTCGTAAAAACTTTCACCTCAAGGAACTGTTTATAGTTCTACAATTATCTGTGTTTTTGAAATTAAAAATTGTTATTTTCACTTATAGAAATGACTTTTTGAAAAGGTACATTTTTAGTTTCTTCTTAAATAAAATCTCTGATGCACTATTTCACATGACGGAGGGTAAAGAGTACCACGCTTTTGTGCCTGCCACCGCCAATACCCATTCACTTAATTTAGACTTCTGGTAACGATTGGTCGGTTCTACAACCCTTTCTGCAGCTGAAGTAGAGGCTGGCTTGAGAGTTTGACGTCTACCATTTAAATTGTCTGGGATACAAAGTTCTTGAAGATACAGAGACACCATGTTATGTGTCGCCTTGTACATTAACCAGTAAAGTTTAAATTTAACTCTTTCAGGGAATCGGAGCCAATGTAGCTGATTCAAAAGGGATCTTATATGAGAGAATTTGGAAACTCCATATATTATCCGTGCAGCCGCATTTAGAATAGATTGTAATCTATCCAGCTGAAACATTAGCAGGCCAGCCTAGATGATGTTACATAGTCTACACGTGACACCATAAATGCATTTATAAGTAGACGGGCTGCCTCAAGAGAAAGATGTCTCCGAATACTTTAAATCTGTCTCAGTTGATAAAATCATGCACTGACAGTTTTACCGATTTGTGTATTCATTGAAAGATCTGAATCAATGTGCACGCCCAACAACTTAACTGCAGATTCAGCATTCGCAAACATTGATTTCTATATTAATTGTTGCCTTCTAAGTGTTGCTGTCCAGATCAAGATACAGCAGTTACCCCTTGAAATATGTCCTTGACTATCAACTAATTTGTTTCCAAATCTTTCTGGATGGCTGGAGTATGCAAAATTTTTACATGTAACTAATTCCTGTTAACATAGAGATATTTTGTTAAAAATGCAGTTTTAAATATTAAAGTTATTTGAAATGGATCTTAAACAGCTGCAATAATACAGATTATTATTAGAGAGATCAACAATATTTTGTTTTAAATAGTGTTTTCAATATTAAAGTTATTAGAAATTGGTCTCCTTCTTCTTCGGTAGTCTCTCGTTAGGAACGGTCTTCCATGGCTTTATATACATTGTGTAACCTCACATTGCTTAGAAACTCTATTGATATATACCAGCAAGCGAGGTTTTGAGTATAGAGACTTAATGGTTGAAATAATTATGTTTATTAGGTTCAAATGTACAAAATAATGTATTCACGGAAATGTATTGAAACACGAAAATGTATTAAAACACGGAAATGTATTCTTTCTTATTATAACTTACACGATCTAATTGAAAAAGGTTTCGACAATCACTTGTATTGGCGACGCATCAGGCGCTAACGATGGGAATATCTCCAAATCTTAATTTCTAGGCAATAAATTTGAGTAAAAATGTCGAGTGTGGTTTCAGTACAAAGACCATTTACAAAGAATCGTATAGTACAATAGCGGTCAGTAGTGTGGTCAATAGCGGTCAGTTCATTAAGACAATTTATTACTTGGAGTTTTGCGATGCACCTTCTGGAGCAGAATACCTTAGATAGGAACACAAAAACAAAAACGGGGAAAGAAGACTCCCGCATAATAAAGTTAAATGATTGATGCAGTCCTTCTTTATGGAAAGGTGTAGATGTGACTTAGCACTATCTTCAAACCGAACTCTTTTACTTCTGGATAGGAAAACTCGAAGAGTTTTATCTCCTATTTTTCCTTTATTTTCCTTTTTTCAGTTAATGCGATAGCCATCTTTCATTTATTAGTTTCTAAGCCATCATTTAATTTTTGATACCAATGCACTGTAACGCAGATAACTTGAGAGACTTCCAGTGTTCAGGGTCCAAGCAACTTTTTTTTCAAATTCCCTTTAAGAGTATCTATTCTTTGATTCACCATGTCTTATGGGGCAACTACATAAAAATAACTTGTTTAAAATTAGTAGCCAGTGGGGATAGCAAGATATAGAACATAGAAATAGAAAATATATTAAAATACTAATTAAATGTATTCATTAGAAAGATATACATATAAAATCAATTTTATCAAAAAATATTGTTGTTGCTACCAGGATTCTAACCTGGATCTCTTTCAATCCGTGGAACGTGTATTATAGGTATTTGAATTTCCATAAAAATAAAGTAGATGCTTTCAAATAATGGAACGATATACGAATTAATTTGAAAAGTGTAACTTATAGGTTCGAAAATTTGTCGTCATAGTACTGTGTGCTGTAGCGTAATCGGTTAATGAACGTTCCCCGGATTGAATTGGATTATGTGTAGTATTTCGAAGATTATTCTTTATTTATTTTGCTATAATTTTATTTAGTGTTTCAAATTAATTAAATCTATTTTAAATTTAATCAATTTTATTTTTAACATGTTCACAATATAACTTATTACATAATGATAATTTTACTACCATAATTATCTGTGCATTTTTAATTTATAAATTACCACATACAAACAATAAAAAATAATATTTAATTTATGAAATCAATCATGTTCAACAAGCAGCCACAAAATAACTTTTACCAGTGTTGAGCAATATGATTAATTTTAAAGCACATTGTTTTCGAATAAATAGTAAAAAATATACTTTCATCATTTATGAAAATCGTATTGAACAATAAAGTGCTCTTCTAAGAAAATATATATTTAAATAATGCTTTAACAGAACCACTACTGGTTATTTTCCTAAGAATAACCCTTCTCGTAATTTAATAAGAATATCCTGAAATTATTCGCAATGAACATTATTTTTCTAAAAGCAATTCGAAATACAATATCGTCCCAGAAACATCTTAATATTGGTACATAAAAGGAAAACCAATTTTTATTTACTAAATCCCTTATTCGTTCATAGGAGAATAACAATACCAAATATTTCATTTTGCTGTGTTGGTTCAATACTGATACAACAAAAAAAAAATATATAGATGTCAAAATTTTTCAAACATCACTACGCTATAGTGTTTTTTAAAATATATATTTTATAATCAAAAAATAATTAGCTACCAAGCATTATATTTACTATGTTCTACAGGAAAAAATAATACCCACATTAATACTTTATATTTTATTTTTAAATGAAATAATATTATTAATTTTAAAAAACTAACAAACTATGTATCAACCACTTTAATTAATATAACGTCAGCTTTGATACTATTACTTTCATCAGAATGGACGCACACTAACTGATCCATAAAATAAAATATACAAAGAAATCAGCTGTCGGGCGGGGGTGTGGATCATGACGTATTTCATTTTATTGACATAGAATTTGACTTTTGTACCCACGTAGAATCTCTGTCAAATCGAACTGAGTTTATTTCTAGATCAAAATCTAAACACGTGTACACAATACTAAGATTTATCTCATCGTCTCTAATTCCATGTATACGGGCCATAAGCTAAGATGGAGCAACAATTTCCTCAAAGGCATACCCGCTCAATGGATGATAACTCTTAAGAAACCCAGGACACAATATAGGGTGTACAATAATGATGTTAATATAACATTTTTTGAGTTTATTTTCACGTTTATACATTTATCTTTTTTCAGTTCAATGATGTCACCGACCGTACTGGAACTAAGGACGATATGTCCAAAATTACTCTCCGTTTGGATCCTCATACTAACGGAATTTGTTACAGGTGAGTCTTAGTAATTCAAAATCTTATTTTTCTTCATCTAGCTCTCAATGAGAGCAATCGTGGTCATGGAACGGCTGCTAACTTTGATGAACGACGGAAGGCATCGATAATTTTTCACATAATCGCAGCCGTAGCGCTACGCCGGGAATACCCGACAACAGTACATACTTAAAAAACGCACCTCGTACATTGTAAGTACCTAATATTCAACAAGCTTTTACCCAGCTGTTAGTATAGCTATAAACTGGACCAAACCTGAATTCATCAGGTTCCGAGATGTATGTGCATAACGTTAACGCTGTTTAAATTTTCGCTCAATTATGTAAATGCATTGAAGATCGCAAAATAAATTAAATTATAAAAGCACGTTTTAAAGTACTTGCCCTTAAATATAGAATTTTTAGATATAAGATAATAATACAAGTCTGTGTGCATGTTCATAACAAGCATAATACACTAAAAATATATATTATTTTGAACGAACATATTTTTACATATACACACATTGTCGATTTGATGATTTTAGTTTCTACAACATTCTTTAAAATACATCAAACAAATTGATATCCTAATCATTTTATCACTATTATTTGATAATCGTAATCTTAAGAATCTTAAATTTTGAGAAACAAAAAAGGTGCGTCATTCGTCGGAACGCTAGATGAATGACATCATCCAAGTTATCGTTTTGAATATACAAATTTTGTTTCCAAAATTGTATTGCCTGAACGTTTTAAAGTGTTAATATTATATCCTTATAACATGTTTCCTGTCTAGTAGATTTTGAAATGAATCTCAGGTACTCAAAAGATGACATCAAGACTCTACGAAACATCAGTTTTAATTGAATACTTTGTTTTTATGCGGTGTTCAAATTAATTTAATTAGATTTTTATGTACATTATTTTATGGCATGGCTGTAAATGTATGTTGCATCATGTTTATTATTTTTTTATGAACGTAACATAACTATAGCAACTATTTACCCCCGTTACTGACAGGAACTGCGTCTCTTCAAAATATAATCATTATAAAATTAAAACTCAATTGTGTTTGCAGTACAAAATTAGTTCTTAGGAGAATACATTATTATTGTGAAGTTGTAATTATTCAGAACATAGGTCTGTGATATTTTAAATATGAATTAAATATATTAATTATAAAGATATACATATCAAATCAATTTTATATACAAATATTGTCGTTGCGCCACCAGAATTCGAACCTGGATCTCTTTCCTTACCGGGGAAGGTGCAATTTTTCGATAAAATTGATTTTATATGTATATCTTTCTAATTAATATATTTAATTCATATTCAAAATTAGTTCATTTAATATATAATTATACTTTTAAAATAAGCAATAAAATAAAAATAAAAATATAAAAAAAAAAATAAAAATAAAAAAATAATAAAAAATAATATATAATTAATTACTCCTGAATTTTTTTTTTCTCAAGTTATACATTTTTACTGTTATTCTCTATTGCTTTATTAAGTTAAAATTAATAGTAAAATGTTTTTACCTTTATTGGTTTTATTTATTATTGAAAGCATACGTGTAATATTTTTTATGACATTAAAATGCGAGTATTAATTGATCAAGTTTACTTAACTTAAAGTTATTAAAATACCCCATTAGACATTAAAAACATTAAAAACATTAAAATCTAAAAATTTCTGACATCCCAATTATCAATATTTAATGTGCTGATAAACTGGCCAAGGAGGTCACTCTTTCCGGAGTTTCTCCCGCAATTCCATATCCCAATGTATGACAGACTCAATATGGTAATAAAAACGTACGAATTCTATCTGGACTGCACAATGGATGGATCCAAATAATCATAAGGTAATCGGCTTAAAATAATTCAAAGATCTATTCCCCGCACCCTCTGGTTCTCCAAAAGCAAAGTTTCCAAAAGAACAATATCAAATATATCTAGAATGAGAATTGGGCATTACCAGGTAGCCTCACATTTTTTCAGATTGAACTTAATAGATTCCCCAATGTCTGAGTGTGGTGCTGAGGACGAAACCCTTGACCATATATTTTTTGCCTGTCTATTGCGAATCATAGGTTTTTCAACAGTAATCTCATCAATGGTAATTTTCAACTCCCGGTTAATTTGTGTTATCTTCTTTCCCTTGAACTCGCCACATTTAATCTATATAATAGGAAATTTTTTGAACTACAATGGTATTAACTTTTAATGTAATATTTCCTATTCTATAATATTATAGTAAATTTTAACTTGATTAATAGCACAAATCACTCTTGATGGGTGGATTGCCTATTTAAAAGAATAATTATCACTATTATTTCTCACATAATTTTCTATTCAAGGAACATCTTTATAAAAAGTAAGAAAAACGGATACAACTCCGAAAATGTCAGTATAATTTTCCCAAAATGAACCAAGATCCAGGGGATGTAATGCCAATTAGGTAAATAGTGAACCCGAGCAGGCGTGAGATGATCGATCATCCAATCGAGAGGCTGTATTGTTGGCGGAAGCCCGGCTATCCGCTGCTCCGTGACAAAGGGTAGTGGCGGAGGAAACCGGAGCTTATCACGGTTAACCCAGCCTCAAGGAAAAGGGTAGAAAAGGGTGGTTGTCCAAATTCAAACCGAACCTATCTTCTATCACTTTTATAAAATAATATAATTCTCACGTAACTATTACCACGGTAAATGTCAGTGTATTTTTTTTTAAATTTATTTGTGAATGTCCGCGACAATTAACGATAGATCAACTTGATAGTTTTTAATGATGGATTGATTTAGCCATTGAGGGCAAATTGGTCTGACAGCTAACGATGAATCGACTTGACAATAATTAACGATGGATCGCAACGGAAAACAGAAACCTGAATGTATTTAACTGAAAAAACTTGCCTCTGTTTTGAGATACGAGTACCTAAATCTTTTCTACATTATTAAATATATCATTATACGTCATCTTTAGTTATATTTTTCACTATATTGCTATAACAGTAATATGTAAAAATTCAATAAATGTCAATTCAAAAAATATAATATATGTTATGTGACTTATTTTGAGTGAAGAATAGTTATAGATACCTCAATGAAGTAATTAACTTTCTATAAACAATTATTTAATACATATTTTAACAATAAAATAAAGCTGGTAAGGTTAAAAAATTTAAAGCTGATCTAAGTTTAAAATTACTTTCATATATAATATTTGAAAAAACCGACATATCGTACTTAAAATAAATTTACGTTACAGAAATTATGTCTTTTGTATATTAATTACTAACATTCTTCCAAAAAATGTTTTTCTGATCATGTCGAGACTTTTTGTATTATATCTTAATTCGGTGTTTACTCATATTCTTAATAATTTTAGTTTACAAGAATCTACAAGTACGTAATTTGAGTACTTTATTCCCTGGTCCAGTTCTACAAGTGCGTCTATGTACTCGTACTACTTTGACTACTTTATATCTATAAACATCTAAATATTAACACTTAAATCATTGGGATAGTTCATAGATTCAGATTCGTTAAAAAATTCAACTAATTCTCATCCTACAAAAATATCCTTTAAATATTTTACGTATAAGATTCTAGATATTTTCTAAGCTTTAAAAAGAAGCTGAAACTTAAAAAAAATATTTTATTGACAATTTTTATTGATATTATTGTTTCGGGATAATTCTTTTAATGTTCTATCAGTAAGAAGCTGGTCAAGTAAATAATGTTTACTGCAAAAAATAGGTCGACATCCAACATTCAACTTCCAACAAGATTCTGAAGGTTTCCAAAAGTCTGTTCTTCACTTAAATCTTTAGACTTGAGACTTGGCTCCATAAAGTGTATAAACAGGATGTCCCTTGTAAACCGAACCGTGGCACAGGGATTCCAGTATAAATCCGGTTAAGCTTTCGTTTGCACCGTTTTTACGCTACCGGGCGATTGCTTTTGTATTTTTTTTTTACTTTTGCAGTACGGTAACGCCAGTCGAAATAAGTTTCGTAATTTATTTTTTAGATAAAAAAAAACCACGAGTTTTATATTTTAAGCCTACTTCATGAAACCGTAAAATTATTATAAATAGATATATACGTATGTACACTGTAAAAATCTTTCGCCCAGATTTCAGTAGTACCTAATATATATATATATATTGATGATTGTAATTTAATTATATCTTACAGACTTACATCATTAAACTATTATAATATATAAATTTTAATTGATTTACTTGTTTAAAATATTTGTACGTGTATATATTCGTACGTTATGCACATGGCTATAATGTTTGAAAGTATGTGCAACGTAAATATTTTTATTTGTGATACATATTATATATTATGACGCAATAAATTGCCTGTATTACATCGGATGCTAAAGTTCTTCGCATGTCAGAGGCCTCGTAAGAAGACAACGTAACAAAAAAATATCGTTAAAATTTACAGTTGTATTAAATAAATTTCACCGGTGGCAAAAATTCATGAAATTATGGAACGTTAAAATTTCGTTACAAAATAGCTCTGAAACTCAAAGGTTAAGTGAGGAATGCCAGGTGTATATAGTAGGTTATTTGTACTGCTTTTCTGGTAAAAATATCTCTTTACTTAATGTAAGAGTCAGTGGTGGTAAAATAAATAGGTGTAAAAGTATAAGTAGGTGTATAAAGTGTAAATTTGTAGAACCAGAGATGATGATGATGAAATATAAAATTATAATCCAAATTTAATTCTATTATAATAATAAATAAAAACAATTACCGTGCTACCGAAACCGATTGGTGTTAGCAAAAATAAGGTGATGTTTAAACAACGTGAATTGTTTTTAGTTATATTTAAAATGAATTATTACCACAAAGTTATAATGGAATACAACATTATAAATTGTATTCTTTCAAAACAACAACGTAACATGTTCACAATACCAGTTTTACCCAAAACGACGACATAGAATTGATGTACATACATCACTGAGGTCATAGAAAATTAAAATAGAAGAAACTATAATCATATGATGGATCTAATTATGCTACCCAGCTTATATAAACATAAATAGGGTATTATTCGACACGCGTGATTTGCGGGATTGCCATTCGCAATGAGTCACTGGTCGAGAGCGCACTGCGCGTTCGCGGTTGAGCAATATTTAAAGTGCGGTGATTCATTGGTTCGTGCGCGTCGCGTTTTTTGTACTCACTTTAATATACGACGAGTAAGTAATGGGTCGAGGATGCAACTTATTTGGTGTTGGGTTCAAAAGTTCAGACAAGAAGAGACAATGGTTAACCAAACTCCTTCGGGACTATCAACGTCAGCAGCGACGCCAGAACATGTGGTTCAAGTTCAACGTGAAATTATGCGTAATCCGCGTAAATCGATAAGGAATATTGCAGCCTGTACTGGAATAAAAAAATCAATAGTACAAGTTCTTTTGAAAAAAAAACTACAGTTTCACCCATACAAACTGCAAGTCGGGCAGTTTCTCAACGAAAATGACTATTATTTTCGTAGAACCTTAGCAAGAACGATGCTGGAACGTTTTGGAACAGCACGAATGCCTGGAAATATATTATTTACTGACTAAGCACATTTTCATATCGATGGCTATGTTAATGAACATGAAATACTGGTACCCCGACAACCCAAAGGAATGCCATCAAAAACGTTTGCATTGTCCAAAAATAACAGTGTGGTGTGCAATTTCTGCCGAGGAATAATTGTCCCTTATTTTTTAACCAGCGGAAGACATTCACTGCTGACGTGTATGGCCAAATGATCGACGAGTTTTTGGTACCACAACTGCAGCTGTTTTCCGGGTTTAACAACAGAACATAATTTCAGCAAGATGGGGCCACTCCACACACAGCTAGAGTTTCAATGGAGAAGCTGAGGGAAATTTTTTCCAATAAATTAATCAGCAAGTACAGAGACATACTCTGGGTACCTCGGTCACTGGACCTTATACCATGTAACTTTTTTTTGTGGGGATACCTTAAGTCAAGAGTTTACAGCAACAATTCTCCAACAATTCAGGCCCTACAAGAAAATATCCGCCGTGAAGTTGCTGCCATTGAACCAACGATTTGCTCTTGCGTGTTCGCAAATTTAAGAGTCCGATTGAAAGAGTGTGAGAGTTGTGAGAGAAATGGATGGCATTTAGACGATAATGTTAATAAAACGTAAAATAAGCATCATTAAACTCCATTTTGTATAAATAAAATATGAGAATAATATTGTAGTTTTTTTTTATTATTTAATTTAATTATTTTTTTATTATTTAAACTTGAAAATTTTACGCTGAACATTTGAATAGTGTGAGTGTTTGATTTTTAATTAATTTTATTCTTCATATTTTTTTTTTCTGTAAAACAGTCGGCAAACAAACAAAAAAGTCTTTTCACGTAATTAAGAATTCTATTTGTATTTATCTAACCTTATTGTTGCTTAGAATTAACGGGTATATTTCGCTTATGTAAAAATTCAGAAACATAAAAAAAAGAGTATTGAACGTGTATATTATTTTGTATATAAACCCACAATTAATAGAAATAAATTTTAAATGTTATGGAGTATTAGAAAATGCACGATGTGAAAAAGAGAAACACAATAAAAGAAAAGAAACGCATACATTAACTGTTCCGCACAGCATTGCAAACTACGGACGCGAGAAAAAGTGGCCCGAGAAATGAATGAATAGGAAGAGGCCATTTTTTCCGCGTCACAGAAACATTCCGCCCGGCACCCCGCGCCGCTGGATTTTCCCCGCCACTGCGCCGACGGACCGCCGCGTGGAGGGGGTAGCGGGCCGCTGCGAGACTCCGCCCCCGCCGGCGCGCAGACTATGCCGCACTTAATTTTAGTATAACTAGTTGTAGAAAATTATATTTTATAAAAATGTTATGAAAATAAAAAGAGAATAGAAGGGGCGATCGCCCGGCGATAATATTATGCACCTCAAAAATCATGTAGGTATTGAAAACGAGTTTTCCAAGTTTGAGGTGCGATAATTAATTCCCCGGGCCATCGCCCCGGATAAGACTTATCAGGCATCGCGAGGAGCAATAAAGACTATAAGAAAAAAATACTCGCGGTGCCTGAGAAAGTGAAATTGTGAAGAGGAGAAGAGAAATGCCGGAGAAATTCAGAGTCTGCCGTCCTCAACTGCACGGCGAGAAAAATGAACAAAGTTTCGAGATCTCGCCGCCAGGGGGTGGCTGCGCTGGACCGCAGCGGGGCGGCAGGGGGACGGATCCGGCATTCTGATTGGAGGAGATCTCCTGGAGCCCGTGGCGCTCGTAGTATGATAACATGTTAAATAAATAATGGTCCAGTGGCTGCAAAGATCACTCTCGTCTCATTCGTCTCTCGCACCACTGGACTTGATAAAGCAAATTGGATTTTTTATTTCTCTCATCATTGGACCTCTGCTATCATCACTACCACCGAATCTTCTGGCTTCCTGACTTTGCAACGACTTTGGATCACGGACCTGGAAATTCACACGACTTGGCTGCTACACTGGACGAGATTTTTGGACCCCCCTGGACCGCTGCACCACGCTGCAGACAATCTAATCCGAGCTACCAGAGCGAACCGGCGAACCACCCCTACGTTTACAGTTCTTGTTTCCTGTACGGAACATTAACATTGCCCAAGGAATGCAAATGTTATACCATAGTTGATTGACTTGATTCATCACATTTATGCGTTTTAAGTCTTCACCAAAGCCCGATAGTCTACCTGAACATGGAAAATCATTAATGTAAAAATGGCCCTCTTTTAAACGAGAAAACCATTTTCTTGCTGTACCTACTTTTTCTAATGGCATTCTTCTCGTAAACGGCACAAATGATTCTTACAGCTTCCGATGCTTTATCATCTCGGTTAAATTCAAACAATAAGATATGTCGAAAATGTTCTTGACGCTTCATTTTCTTTAGCCAACAATTAGCACAAACTTTTTATAAATTGAAAAATTCAACACAAATTCTGTAAAATAATATAATGACCTTAAAATGACATTGACGTATGAAAAAAAATTCTAAGCCGTCTTGCTTTGGAAAACTAGAAATCGATGAAACTATTATATAATACCCAATATTCAATAATTAGAAAAAAATATATAATAAGTTGGTCAAAATAGCATTTAATAAAATTTCATGTTACCCAAAATGTAACGGAATATTCAAATACAAAATATACTACCATATATGTAAAGAAAGTGGATAATCTAGTGACTTAAAATTACTCTTTGATTAAACTCTGAATATCGCTAATCGTCAATATGAATATAAGGCATCTACATATTGGTAAAAAACAATATTAATTATTATAATATTCAATATGAAGCGTGTCATTTTCTCATTAAAAATATTTTCTTATTAAATTTTTGAAAGATACGCTAAAATAAATTATTAAAACGATGAATTATTTTACCATTTTTCGGAAATTTCTTAGAATCAGAATCAGAACTAGGGATTCTGTAACGAGACAACCCGGGAATATATTCCCGGGAATCTCACGGGTTTTTGCTGTCCCGGGAATTTAAAAAGAAATAACCTGAGACTCGAGACTCTTTTTATTCTGGATATTATTCCATTTAAACTAGTTAAGTAATATAAATTAATAGAGATGCGTACACGGAATACATGTCACATCAATATTCTAACTAGAAAGACATGTAAAAAAAAAATTATAAACAAATATCAGATATCTTATAGACACAAAGCAATTTTTATATTATATTTAATGGAAAATATATGGAAGTACGAGGTAATAACAGGATCCATAATCCACTCGTATTGTATAATGGTACTTGAAGCGAGTCCATATACGAACATAAATACAACTTTCAAAAATTTGACAAATGTGGAGAATAGTTTTGTCAGTTTTACAAACAGGGGATTATGTTTCCTTGTAAAATGTGATTTAAATATTTAAGATAGTCGTGTTATCTTATGTCGAAAAAAAATTTTTATGTGATGAAATTATTTGAAAAAAGTTATTAGATGGCTTCAGTTTGTCATTGATTTTCACCAAATATAAACGTTTTTATCTTCCTATATGTCGATTTATCAATTGTTTTGTTTTGTATATTTCAAAAAAAATATATTGTTTTTTGTAATTTTTATAGATGTATTTATTTTTTGTAATCAATTTATAAATGTAAGCTTAATTTATAATTATTTTATCAAACAATTTTATTCGACCTAATAAGGATAATATCCCTAATAGCTACTGTACATAATGCATATGAATATTTATTAAAATATATATATTTGTTAATTAAATAATTTTCCCGGGAATTGAAAAAGGTCGAGATTGTGGCATCCCTAATTCACACTTTATTTCTTATTATATAAAAGAATTTAATATCAACATTATAAAAAATGCACTTCAAAAATATTATATCATCAATCAAATTTGTTTTTAATTTTTATTTTTCTTATGTGTTGAACATCTCAAACATCTCAGCAGTATTGCTGTGACAAAGTACCGGAAAATCAAAGTACATATATATACATAAAACTTATTGTATATTCTGTATGCAATCCCACACACCTTGACTAATGTAAACCAACACCCACTTTCTGGCTACCCCGCCCCCTCTCACGATTTATTGAACCCCATCCAAATTTTGCTCAGATGTACTCTAGGATCATAAAGAAATTATGTTCACCCCACCCCACACCACCGGATATCTCACTCTGCCTGGACCAAATTTTGCATATATCTTTAAAGCCTGCACAAAACAAAAGCACAAGGCTATATTAAAAATCCAGGTCAATAAACGCATAAAAATTGTTTAGGTTAGCCAAAAATCTATCCATAAAACAATGACTGTTTACATTAACCTAGACAATTTATTTAGGGTGCACAAAGCCCAAAGCGGCGGTAGATTATTACTATGTTTTGGATACTGTTTGTAAGAAATTCTTCTTAAATATATCAACATAACTCTCTTGCAAAGTATTTCAATTACGTCTAACCTGTAAATTTATCAAAACATTAGTGTGATAAATATAATATACTCACATGACCAAGAGGTATATAAATGTATGTTCATATTTTTAAATTATCGCATTTCCTCGATTATAAGATGCCATCGGGTACTGATCGATGATCATAAACGCATAAGAAAAATAATTTACATTTTTTAAAGGAATACGATGTATAATTGACTACAAACTCTTAAGATCGGTGTATTTTGCACTCTGCTAGTTCTTATTAATTATGCTATTTTAGTTTGGGGATGAGCAGCAAAAACAATATTAGAGTCGGTAAAAATAGCACAAATGACAATTCTTAGGATAATAAATGGTCGTCCCTTTAGATATCCATCAGATTTTATATTTAAGAAGTACAATTCCCTAAACATAAAACAAATCTATATGTTGAGACTCGTCCAATATTTCCATGCTTACAACTTACCCCAAGCAATAAATCATGGACACAGCACAAGATAAACAATGAACATCTACACACCAGTTCCGAGAACAACAACGACATTTTATCAAAGATTTTACATATTCTCAGCTCCGAAACTGTACAACACACTCAGCACCAACTGGAAATCGTTTACTTCTAATAAGATTATACAAATATGGACCCAATAATGATCCAATTGGGTAGAGATCTATCAGAAGCATCCCTATCCAATATTCTAACAGCTTAGTTTGAAAATAGTAAGAATATTGATGTGACATGTATTCCGTGTACGCATCTTTATTTAAAAAAATATATATATACAGTGTCTACACTAATAATTCACTAGTTCTACAATAATCTCAGTACATTTTTTTTCTCAATTTTTATTTTTATTCCTGCCGAATCTATCTTTCTTGAATTATATAACACCACAACAGCTCGAAAGAAACTGGCTACTTTAACACAGACGGCAGTCTAGCAAAGTAGCCAGGACAATGCTGCATATATCAGAGGTGGAGTCTACTCCATACAACAAAATAAACTGAAAGTATTTAATGACAATGTAATTGTATCTTATGTTTATCATGTTATATTATAATATATTCACCTCTATTACAACTAAAACATGTACGTCAATAAAGTTTAATAAATCGATTATAAGACGCACCCTTATTTTTATATATAATATAATAAAAAATAAAAACATTATGTTAACTTTATTATAACAATCACAGTCATACAATCACAATAAAATGGATTTAAATATAGGCATATTATTTATGTACAATCACTATCATAGTCTGAAATTTCTTCAGACTCAGTATCACTTTTTGACTCAGTTCAACTAGTAATCAGCGATAATTCATCATGTCTGCGGAATTTTACATCGATTTTAAGGCGCACCCCGAATTCAGAGACACTAAAATAGGAAAAAATATGCGTCTTATAATCTTAGAAATACGGTAGTTATTTTATTACTATTTTTGAATTTATTTCAAATTTTCTTGCACTCTTTATTGAACGTTGAAAAAACTTTTGAGGACTTGTGTTAGTAGTTATATAGTATACAATAACCCAAATATATTGTGTTAATACCTGAAGTGAGATTCTATCTGCATACCGCCGAACCGCCGCGACCTGATCGGCACCCATTGAAAAGTGAAGCATCGTTTTTCAAAATGACAAAAAATATTTCACCTTAACAATTGACAAAACATTTTTCCCTTTTCGAAGCTGACCCTAAATTTTGTGAGAGGATCCGCGTCTCGGTAGTAACTGCCATTTTAACGGTTATTCTTCGCGACTGATGACCCCCGCCCTTACACGATTCCGCCATAAAAAGTTAGACCCTCCCTTCTAATGGCCCAACTTTTACGACGTCCTGTGGGTTACAGCAATGTATCTGACGACAATGCGTTATCCATATTTTTATTTTTTAATGTAACGTCTTATGACGCCACTGTTCCGCCGAGGTCATCCATAAAACGTAATGTAATCATTCTAAGGGTATTTCATGCAGATATTTGTCACCCGGCAAGGCTCGGAAAACGTACTCCACTATCTCAATCCTCCTTCAATCATAACTTCTTGAGAAAGGCAGATCATACTTATTCATCCCCATTCACACCAGTTTAAACAACTTATATCCCTTCTTCATCCAGTGCAATCCGTTAACAGATACGAGGCGCGTTTTTTAAGTACCGGAATTTTTTTTTTAAAGAAACTCAACATTATTTTCAAAACACTACTTTCTTCGGACGCTACACACCTTAAACTACTTCTCATCGTACTCGCTATCATTATTAAGGCACTTGTCATAACGGGGTACCAATTTTTGTATACCTTCGTCATAGAACAACGTCACCTTTGATGAAAACCATATCTGTACTCCATCTTTGGTTTCATCATCGTCATCAAAACGCTTGCCGCCAAGGAACCGCTTCTAATGAAGGAAAATATAGAAATCTCACACTTAGCAATGCATGTCAGCTGGTTTCATGTTTCGTGCATTGAAGAAATGAATCACGGACCATATATCATAGTCGACGGGCTGATCTATTGTCTTGACAATTCAACCACTCACTGCAAGATGATCACACTATGTGAATGTCTCTAACGTTGAATGTGGTGAGTCAACAGATGAAGGAAACCATTACCAACCCACACCTGGAATATCCGGCAACGGTACTTACTTAAAAATACGCCTCATATATGCTATCATATTGACTATTCAGACTTTCATTTACAGCTACCTAGAAGAGAGGTTCTGATATCTGATCAAACAAGTGTCTAAGATTTTTAAGTCCTGAGATTCTTCCTCGGCCGCGATGTCTTCATCCATGGATTTTTTCTTGTATGGTAAGGTGCAATATCTTATAAGTTTCACAACGTATCCAAAGTACGTATGTTTCCTTATCTTTACGGTAGAAATTGTGGAGATCTATCGCCTACATAATCAGCAACACCGAGGATGGCCCCTGAATGCATCTTACAGATATCTGGACATAAAACTACGCTCTCATCAACAGCAAAAATACGTATCAACTGACCGGATAACATGTGTCAATATAATACACTTACAGCCGTTCAAACGCTCTTCATCGTAGGCTTTTTATTGCACTGTTTTAAACAGTAACAGTGCTCAATAAGCCTCTGTCAACTGTAATTAGTTTATCTCGTTCTACCTGCTCTGGCCACATACACACACATTCACTCCTCGATCGTATTCAAAAGAACACTAGGTGGAATTTATGGGGGCACCAGGCGCTCACACGCATAACCTTCTGATTCTTACAACATATATACCGATCCATAATTTATCATAATATTCAATCATAATCTTCTTGTTCAATCCTTTGCTTGCACGAAGAAGTTTTGAATCGTCAATATATAATATTACAGAAATATTTTAAATTTTGGTGTATTTTTATTCTACTGTAATGTACAACGCAATAACAATGTAAATTTGCATCTAACTTTTAGAAGATTAGAGTTATTGAGTAGAAGTAGAGTATACGTGTTATACATTAGGTATTTTTTTAACTCACAAATCATACGAATATGTCTGTCTCAGTCGACATGTTCATTCATGTCTGAGCATCGCGGTTTTCGATCTGCACACAATACAGCACGCTTGCCTTCACTCTTCACAATCCTGAGCCTTTTCTAGCGTGACGTGGAGCGAGGTTTTAGTCACTTTAATGACTTGATCTGTAAATCTTATTGGAGATCACTTCTGGCTCTTTGCCCTTACACTTTGCCAGTAATCAGCTACAACATCTCTTCTAGCAACATGCCCAAATTACGCAATTCTTTACCTGTAAGTAGAACCTGATTTCAATTTAGAGTTCCTATAGAATGTAAACATTTACATCTCGATAGTTTCTGAAAATACACTAACGAAAATATTATAAATACCGAACTAAATTTAACCACAAGTCACAACCAAACTTTTTTCCTAAAAATTTTTCCAACAATTTAGGATCATTGGGTCAATTTTCACATCTTTCATCATTGTAACAATTTAAGTTAGGTACTAGATTTATGTTATAATTATAAATATATATTTTTTAATTTAATTTAAAACATTATAACAATTTGACATATGGTTTTAGTTAGTTTATTTGATATCATGATGAACGTAAAGGTAGTTTCCGAAACCGATTGTTGTATTAAGTTTAACTCATAAAAGTGGTTAAAAACAATGTTTTAAGTAATTTATATTAAAATGAATAATCACAACCTAAAGTTTACAATAAATAATAAAAATATTATATTTTTTACTTTATTATTATATTATATATTACAATTTTTTAACATAATGAAGCATTATCCAGTTACAAATTATTATTCCCTGTTAATAGCCACTAAAATACTACATTTTTACAAGATGTCGAATTTAAATAACGATGTGTTAGATATTTTATTATGTTCCGTAAATAATCAAATAAATTGTTACACTGAATTCGAGTTATCTGATCTCTATAATCAATCCAATTGACAGAGTGGGTCAATGCATTGACCATATTTTTAAACGGATATTTATATATATATACATATAACAGATTAAATGACAGAAAAACAGATAAACTCTCTACCGTGTATTCTTGCAAATTTTAAATATGTAGTGATACATATAACTTTGGAACATGTAGAACTCCCAACCTCGGATAACTCCGTGTGTAATGAACACCAGATTATATGTGCATTGCCAATATTTACTAGAGGACAAGCCCACAAATTCGCGGCTCCGCTAAAGCTCTATACGTAAAGTGCACGTACCTGGTCAAAGGCTTTAGTAGCACAGCGATCAGAATACCCGATCACATAATCCTGAAAGCAAACTGTCGTTTTCTATAGTGTATTAAAATCTGTAAAATTGCATTTCAGTAATCCTGATATGAAATGTTTGTACCTTTTTTGGAGGGGTTCAGCGATATAAAAAAAAATGTGGCATTAATTTGTATAGTTTGTAATCAAGTAATACATAATATAAAATTTTAAAAATTTCAATTTAAATAAAAAATATATATTTAAAAATTGATAGAAATTAATATGTTTTCTTTTTGTTTAAAATAATCCTAAGTTAAAATTTTATCATTTCCTGATTTACCGATTAGTCTAAATTAAATACGTACTTTCATATATATACACAATATTAAGAAAGTGGTCTAAGTCAAGAAATTGAAAGAAATGAGTTTATCAATTATATTGCGTCACATTGTTTTAAATTAATTTAATATGTGATTATATAATTAAAAATTTTGAAGCGTTATATTCAGTGTATTGTTACGATGTTCAACGGTATTCTGCTAGTGTTTATTTTGATAATAGAGTAAATCATTTCAACCATAAAATTTGTATTTTTTTACAAGCTATATGCAAAATGTGCATATAGCTTGTGTAAATTGTAGAGATGAATTGTAAATCTAATAGACTAAATAAATTTGAAACATTGTGTCGTGAATTATAAAAATATAGATTTTAATCATTCAAACTGCAAACTTTTAAATATCTTTTAACCAAAGAACCATATTTTGTGACACTACGGAGTAAAAGATTTTTTGATTAACCAACTAGTATATGCCATAAATTTGTTGTTAAATATATCATAATATTAAATTCATTATTATTAAGGACATTCTTATTTTGAAGTTAAAAATTATTCACCACATAGTCTATAATATTTTAAATACTAATGTAAATTATTAATATAAAGATAACATACATAATCAATTTTATCGAAAAAAAAATTTGTTGAACCTACAGAGATTCGAACCTGGATCTCCCCCTTTTCTATCAAATAAAGTAATAATTTTAAAAGTGTAATCATATGGGTTCGAAAATTTGTCGTCAAAAATACTGACGATGTAGCATAGTTGTAATGCACATTACCTGATTGGGTAAACGAAATCCCAATTTGAATCCCGGTACGCAACAACATTTTTTTCGATAAAATTGAATTTTTATGTAATATTTTTATATTTAATACATTTTAATAGTATTAAAAATTCTTGTAATTTACCGGTATTATAAAAATTGCCTCGGATAATTGTAAAAATCAACACTATAGTACTATACTTGATAGCAGTTCAGGAAATATGATACCAGTAGTAGCCACTGAATTACCACGTGGGGGGCAGCAAATGCGACAGCAGCTCTCGAGCCAAATTTTCGCATGATCGCGAACTGATCAACTACTACTACCACCGTACGTATTCAAGAGTTAGCAATCGCCAAATCATTTTTTAAAAATTTAGTTAAACCTTTATTGACTACATTTTTTGTACACTTATTACAATGTGTGATGCTGAAGGTATTAATCTCTGATCATATAAAACTGTCTGGCTACTTTGCTAGATTATCATCTGTGTTAAAGTAAACAGTTGTTTTTTCGTATTTTTGTGGTGGTTATTTAATTAAAACTACAAAGAAAAGAACGACAGAAAAATTAAAATAGAGTAAGAAAAAATATATTTGTGTGTTGTAAACTAAAGGACATTAGATAGTGTAGTATGTATTGTGATTATGTTTCTAATAGCTGGACAGCGATGCTTCTGATTGATCTCAACCCAATTGAACACATATATTGAATCCATATATGTGTAATATTATAGGAAATGAACGATTTCCAGTTAGTTAGTTAAGTGTGTTGTACATATTTGGAACTAAAAACATGTAGAAACGTTGATAGAATGTCGTTATTGCTCTCGAAACTGGTGTGTAGATTTTCGTTCGTTGTCTTGTGTTGTGACCATGATTTATTGCTAGAGGTGAATTATTATTAGAATGAAAATATTGCTCAAGTACTTTCGCCCAGTATTTTAAACGAAATCATTAGTATTTTTGCACATTTAAGTGACTTATATAAACACGTTCTTGCTTTATGTTATTCTCGACTTCATTAAACAGACTCGTGTAGTAAGAATACATTGTTTATAGTATATAATATATACACTGGTCCATTTTGGCCAATAGTTATCAGTGTACACAAGTTGTTTGACGTAGGTACGTCATTTCACAATTATTCCTCTTGAATATAAACCTTTTTTTGTATTTATATTTATAATTAATTTCAATAAAATTTGCACAAATTGTACACAACTCACGTTATTAAAGAATTATATGTTCTGAATGTACTACATTAAAAAAAAAAAAAATATTCTAGAACTTGCCCTAAGCGAACGCATAAACACGCTACTCTAGACCTATATGCTGTAAGCAGCACATATACAAGATCCTTGCAGTATTTCGTTTTCAATATTCAGAGGTAGAAAATTTATATATGTATCTACCTACCTATATATTATATTATATTTCACCTCGCCCTTTGCAAATCATGGTGCAGTCTCTCCCCGTCCGCACGCTCGAAGCGGGCAATTTATTTCTTCGGGCGACGGAAAATAATATGCAAAAGATATGAGTTTTCCCGGATATTACGAGTTTCTTGAATGCTTCCGTCGTAATATGAAGCGACGGACGTAATGTCCCCTTATACTCGACCTTACTACGTTGCTTGTGATTTAGTTTGGGTACAGTTGTTGTCTTGATATTTGATATTTGTTACGCGAAATAAAATTTCTACGGAATATATTATCAACGTAAGATCAAAATACTTCCACGATGTATATATTTTTACTGCTGTGGTTACAAAAGGGTTATTTTTTGTCGATACTATTATGCCGTGCCATTTTTTATAACAATCGTTGTAGTTGTGTACCAAATATTCAAACATTATGTTAGGTGATTTCTTCTTTCTGCCTCGGCTTCATCTTAAGGGGGGAGGCATCTAGCCTAACTGGTTCTTTTGTAAATATTGACAAGTCAAATGGTTATGAAATGAAAGAAAATTTTTATATAATAAAATTACAATCTATATTTTAAGATACTTGCATGTGTTAAAAGTTGAAAATGAGCAATTTACTTTAATACTTATAAATAAGGCTTTTCAAAAATAATTACAATAAAATTAACATTAAATATTTGTGTTCATCATGCCAGCATTAATTTCTCTGCCAAATTGTCTATGTTGACGCTTGTCTGATGTTGATTATTCAGGTCCCTTGCGTAAGGGATTACCTCTAACGGTTGGACGTGAAGTGTGGTCAGCTCCTTGTGGTGCCAGCGTAGGGCGACGGAGTTCAGACTTGTAGTTGATGACAAGACGATGCCCAATTATCCAGGCAAACCGGGACGCGATATTCTTATGCAATGGCGACAGTCTGTTCTCGCTACACCAATTATATTTATCAACTTTTTATAGATCCAGCGGGACCCTTTTTGATACTTTCACATCAACGATTAAACGCAGAGTACATCACAGTCTAAGCTTAAACTCGAAGTGCACAGTTTACATTTTCCCCGGAATTACAATCTATGAAGCGCTTACTTGATACTTTTAGAGACAACATTGATTCTATTTTCTAATTGAAAATAAAATCTCGTCTTTATGGATCCAGTTCTTCCGGCGGAGAACTTGAAAAGACTGGCGGCCTATGGTGATGCATCCCTTAAGGTGCATTTGCCTACGTGGCTTTAGTCACGTTCGCCGCATTTCTTTATTGCTGTACCTTTGCTGCGTCGGTACACCTGCGTCTAACAATACCAAGTTTTTATTACCGTCCATCCCTTACTTTGACTAAGTGCTTTTGTATCCTTGAACAAAATATTGTTTTCTAACAATTATTAATATTATGTGGATGTCGATGTTCTAACGCTAGACTTTTTATTTCTTTAATATTATACCTATTATGCAACATTATTGTATCATACTCTAAAATGAATATATATATTTTTCACTTTTTCACTCTTTCACTTTTATATGACTATTTGTAATTTTGTATTATTATTAAAACTTTTTGTTTCATTGTTAATTATTTGATAGCATTATTTTAATGGCATATTAACTTGCATTCCTTTTAATAGAGAAATTTAAATTGCCGAAATCCGTAGGAACGCGAATTTACTAATAAATATGCGAAATTCCCATGATCGTTAGTAAAATGCCGAATGAAAAGATAATATCAGTTATTTACTGCAAATTTTAGTCCGTTAGCAAATATCCGAATTGATTATGAATATTGCCGTAAAAATAAAATTCATCATTTTTATAGAGAAAAACATGCTTTATTCGAAATCTGACCTAACCTGACCTAAAACTTATCTAATCTAACTTACTTAACCTATTAACAGTTAATATCTAAATTGAAGCGTTTATTTATTAAAAATAAAAATAAAAGGTTTGTTTAGGTTAGTAGGTAGGAAAAATAAGGTATTCACTAAATACTTCATATACAATATATCGAAATGTCTAAGCAGTAACGAAGATGTTTCTTTGTGGCTAACTTTGCTTCATTTATTTCATACATTACAAATTTTTATATTGGGTTTTAGTTAAAATAGTATTTTTAAATATATTCACTACATAATAAATAGTTATTAATGAGAACATATTCTTATTGTGAAGTTAGGTGAGCTGTTATTTAGAACATAGGTATGTGATGTTTAAAATACTAATTTAATGTATTAATTATAAATATATACATATAAAATCAATTTTGTCGAAAAATATTGTTTTTGCGTTACCGGGATACGAACCTGGGTCTTTATTTCCAATCCGGGGAAGTACGCTACCAATTGTGTTATAGCGCCAGTATTTTTCAAAAATGACAAATTTTTTAACCTATATGTTACACTTTTTCAAATTAATACATCTGTCGTTCCACTATTTGAAAGCCATCTTCATTGTTTTTACGGAATCACAAATACCTTTGAGTAAACTGACTGCAGACGCCAGAATTATCAATTCATTTTTATTAAATTTTGGACACATTGATACAACTTATAACTTATTCCGGTAGCGCAAAAACAATATTTTTCGACAAAATTGATTTTATATGTGTATATTTATAATTAATACATTAAATTAGTATTTAATAAATAGTTTATAAATATTTTTCTCCGCACAATCAGCAAAGGAGTAGTCATTGTAGTACGCATGCGGAATACTACATTCGTTTGCCACGTTACATGATGACGGTGACCAATAGGCACGCGACATTCTTATCGAATGTTCTAATTCGGATACTTACTAACGTTCGTGGGAACTTCGCGTATTTACTAGTAAATTCGCGTTCTAACAGATTTTGGCAATTTACAGCAATATAACAGTCAATAATTCGTTATATATGTTATTTTTAATTGCCTACCCTTTAAGTATGATATTTATATATGTAAAAAAAAAATTAGTCTACTAAAGTTTTATATATTTCCTTATAAATCTTTATATTTTAGAATAAATATATATGTGTACAAAATAATATTGTACCTATATAATTGATAATAATTGTTTAATAAAAAAGTTTTAAATAAATAATATAATAAAAAAATACGGTAGATGGCTCTTTCAAATAATGGAACGATTAAATGTATTAATATCAAAAAGGTAAGATGTAGGTTCGAAAATTTGTCGCGTAGCATAGTTGGATAATGCACCTTTGTAAATGTATGTTGCATCATGTTTATTATTTTTTTATGAGCGTAACATAACTATAGCAACTATTTACCCCCGTTACTGACAGGAACTGCGTCTCTTCAAAATATAATCATTATAAAATTAAAACTCAATTGTGTTTGCAGTACAAAATTAGTTCTTAGGAGAACACATTATTATTGTGAAGTTGTAATTATTCAGAACATAGGTCTGTGATATTTTAAATATGAATTAAATATATTAATTATAAAGATATACATATCAAATCAATTTTATATAAAAATATTGTCGTTGCGCCACCGGGATTCGAACCTGGATCTCTTTCCTTACCGGGGAAGGTGCAATTTTTCGATAAAATTGATTTCATATGTATATCTTTATAATTAATATATATAATTCATATTTTAAAAAGTTGTCTTCGCCAATGGTTTCATAGATGGCAATTATCATAATCACGATAGTACCTAATAGTCTTCGATAATTTTAGACAGATGGCATTATTTAAGATATTTTTATGATTGCGAATATCAGTCACTGTAATAAGTTTCTCACAGATGTCATTATTGCAATATAAAAAACTTTTTAAATCATTACATCATTGCTTTGACAATTAATTTAAAATACATATAAAATTTGAGAATAAAATACCAGATCATGCGAATACTCCCACACACAATCAAAATCACGCCTAAAAGTAATATTACGTTTATCGAAAGAATATCATGTATTGAATAAATATTGTCAAAACTTTATAATTTAAAGTGTAATTTCATTAAAATTGATTTAGGGTAAAGGCTCTACTATTGAACCATCTAATTTCAAAGTATTATATATTCATAAATATGAGTAAAAGAAACTACATACTCAGAATTATATTTTTTTGGCTTATTGTTGGGTTCAATCATATATCAAAAATAAATCATATAAAAATAAATATTTAAATAAAACCAAAACAAATTGTAGGCCCTTCATTGAACCCGTGGCTCCTTGATTGGACCACGGAATGGCTATTATTGGACCAGGGTCCTATAGTGGTATTTTTTGCAGAAATATTTAAAATCAGTGGTTCATTAAAAATAATCTTCTGAATAGTTGAGCCTGTTTAAGGCCTGTTTCATTCATATTAAACAATTTCATTGTGATCTTTCAATAAGACTTTTATATCTGAGAGTCAGTAAAGATACATGCGCACTGAATTTAATATATATGGGGTGATAATTCATAATTCGCTTCACGTTGAACGCTGAACTGTCCTCTATGTGAACTTGAGTCGAATCTCTGAGGCAAATTTCGTCCGTGGACACATGGTACATGATTTATATTATATTTGTTATAAATGACTTCCAGTTTATAAGTAAAGAAAAAACGTTGACAGCAGTTTAAATAAAAGCTGTTGCACAGTCAACCTCGCTTAGGTTGACGAAAAGACAGTTCGTGATGTCGTCACATAAAAGCTGTGAACCATTTTCTATATTAAATCGGTATTTAATCTTTTATTTTACAGATAGTTAAGGCAAGTTAACGAACATCTTACCTTGCACAAGAGCTTGCTCTATCTCAACTGGCAAATCAGTAGATCCTGAAATTTTGTGATCCTCCTTGGCTACTTTATTAGATCCATCCTAACTACGTTTTAATGTAACTTTGGAGATCCTAAACATAAATACATCTACAATAGAGTTCACGTCTTAATGTTCTGAAATAATGACAAAATTGTCATTACCTTCATTGGATCGGTCCATTTTTAGAAATCAAAAAGTGGTGCATTAAATCCCCTTTTGCAAAATGTATAAATTATAGAAGTATAAGAAACAACCAGTAAAAAAGTTGTATTATTTAAGTAACTTAAGAATCAACATAAATGAGATAGCGATGCAAATTTCAAATAGTAAATATATTTAGAATTAACGTTAATGTTTTCGAAGTGACAATTTTTATCAGCGGCTCCCTAAACACTTACATTCAAGACTAACCTCAACAACTCCTCCTCGAGTGGCACTGGCGTGCAATCGGAGGACAGGCTGGGGCTTGCTTTAGTGCAATACTATATTCAATTGTTTGTTACGACTATATTTTTCAAGAAATATCATCGGTCCATTGGTGGCACTGGTCCAATGATCGAGCCTTTACCCTACTATGTAAAACCTTCAAAAATTCTGAGCACGTCTCCAATACATTGCCATGTCATTAAAACAGAATGCGCCACTGCACTTATTATTAGAATAAAAAGAGGTAAAACAAACTCATGCCTGTATTTAGCCGGGCTTTTAAATTTTCAAATTGTCCTTCATCAATGAATTGTTAACAGACATAGCGCTCTCGTTAGCCAAGTCAACCGGTTGACTAAATACTTTAAGATTCTAGACTACGAGTGACTGCTAAATACAGTTACTTCAGTTGAGTAGATACTATTAAAGTATTTGCGATCGCTATATACAAAAACTATATGGTTTTATAGAAGCAAACTGTTATCCTGGTTTTTGTTGCATTTCATATTTTTACCTATTTAAGCAAGTGTAAATGTTGTTTCCAATTTAAAAAGATTAATAAATGTAGCTCCTTATTCCGAAACCGCTTAAAACGACTTCATGTGTTCTTGAGTTATGGATGAAAAAGTATATTTTGAAAGCAATTGTACAAAAATTTTGTTTTTACATCAGCATTTTGTAAAGAGACAATTCTGTGATGTAAATTTATTTTTCTGTTTATATCGTTCTGGCAGCCATACTGAATTTTAGATCACGTGATTATCAACTAGTGTTGAGATTAGCTGATTTCATTTTAGGGGAAATAGTAACTGCTTTGGGGTATTTTGGAACTAACCCTGATTTAGAACATGCTACATCAATGTTTTTAAGTACCTTTTGCAAAAAAAAATATGTTCTGGATGTAGCTGACAAAAAAACTCGAATTATCCCAAATACGTTTTAGGTGGTTTTGGAATTAGAGGCTACAAATCGTTTTCCTTTTCTCTCTGTTTCTCGATTATTTTTTTAAAAAAGAAATGCAAATTTAAAATATACGTTACAATATTTTAAAAGGGTTAAACTCCTGACTGTTTCATTATTTACCACGTGTGTTACCACTGGACCAAGCACATACTTTAAGAGTATTTTATTAATATACGTAGCTTATATTTTGCATATACGTTGTAATTACATATTATTCTGCAACAATTATGTCAATATATATATATATATATATATATTGACAATATATATATATATATACATTTTAAGGATTTTAGTAATAGTACGATCATAATTTAATTAAAGTATAATTTGTTATCTATCGAAATACAGTCACAAGCTTAGATACAAATTATCTAAACACTGCACGTATATAAAACATAATATATATGCATAAAATAATTTGTTCACCAATATTAAAATGCCATTACATCAAGTAAATAGTAAGTAAAAAAAATTAGATAATCTTAATGAATTTTCCAGCCATTTCATCTAACGCCGCTCGCAAGAAAATTTGTGAGACTGGCGAAAAGAAACCAGAGCTTGCGAGGCTTTTTACTGCTTTGACATGCCTCGCAAGTGAATATCCTAGAGTAAGTTCACCGTCACCGTCACTTGCAACTTAATCAAAGAGAAGACTCACCAAAGTAAAGCTTTCTCTTTGAGATGTTTGCTCAGAGACAGTTGCAAGGATTTGTATTAACAGCGAATGAAAGAATCTGGCATTGAATGAATTTTTTATATTAAAACAATAAGTTAGTTCAGTTTTGTGTGTAGTAATATAATAACACATTCATCAGCTGTTCCTAGCGAAAATACCTAATTGAGTAGGTTCGTATTATTAATATATTTGAATTCGAATTCATTTTCAGAATACATAAATACGAATAGAAGAAAAACGTTTTCTTAGTTAATATTATATTATTAAGGAGAACACATTCTTATTGTGAAGTTGTAATTATTCAGAACATAGATCTGTGATATTTTTAATTCAAATAAAATGTATTAATTAGACATGTAAAATCAATTTTATTGAAAAATATTGTTGTTGCTGCCGGGATTTGAACCTGGATCAAATTTTCGAACCTATATGTTACATTTTTGAAATTAATACATCTATCATTCCATTATTTGAAAGCCATCTTCTTTATTTTTACAAAATTTGTCGTCAATGCACTGTTTTGCTATAGCATAATCGGTTAATGCACGTTCCCGGATTGCAAGAGATCCAGGTTCGAATACCGACAGCAACAACAATATTTTTAGATAAAATTGATTTTTTTTGTATATCTTTCTAATTAATACATTTAATTTGTATTAAAAATATTATATTGCGAATTAAGTCGTAAAATAAATTCAAATCAACAAATAAAAGCCATAATTATACAAATATATGAAAAATAGATATTAAATTAAATTAAATTAAAAAATTAAATTAAAAATATATTTAACTTTATTGTATAATTCTTACTTATTCTTCACTGTAGTATATACAATAAAATTGAAAACAACATGGGAAATTCGGCCATTGTAAAGAACTCAAAACATGAGAAGCTCTATTTAGTACTCAGCGATGATGTAAAGATATATATATAGATTGCTTTGTTGACTTTGTAAGGCCTTCTAAAAGGTATGACGTACCTAATAAGTTAATTGAGATATTAAAAATAGCAGGCAATGATGATAAAGATATAATAACACTTCCCATGTAGGGGAGTTGTGTTCCAGTACTTCTTTTTTTACCACTACACTGCATCTATGTACATCCAAACGTTCTGTGAAGCTGGCGTATGAGTACAAATATGTATAATAATTAATGAATAAATAAAAATAAAAAAAGTTTATTATAAGGATATAATAAAATGATCTTAGTATTTTTATTAGAATGATGGATTTTGTTAATATTTCATTTTCAGTTCTCCTCAGATATTTTTCACATAAAAATTAATCTCAAATAATAGGACTTGTACTAGAGTATAAAAGTTGAGTAGCCAGAAGAAGGTTGACCCACAATATCCATTATCAATGGTAAACACTAAGTTAACACTTTTAATAAGCCTATCAGAAGGAAAAGCATTTGTGTATTTAAAAGTAATCATTTATGATACAACAAATTTTTCAGAATTTATTATTTATATATTAAACGATACACGAACGGTTAAATTTTCGATAACAGCATATTTAAAAATCATAGAACATAAAATGCATACAAACATTAATTTGAAATTTATAGAATTATAAATAATCGTGTGAAATAATATTTAAAGTTTTTAGCATCATTCCGTGCAATTTTAGTTGAAATATCCGGCAAGATAATATATATACGTGTGAGTACATATGTAATGTATGTAAATAACTGTATGTCAGTTATCCATCAGGATACATATGCCAGTCAGAAGCTGTTCGGAAGGGTTCTGGGATCTTGAGCAGAATTAAGTTAACCCGTGTCTTGAACACGCCCAGATTAAGAGGGGGAGAATACACAAAAGCTTTTAAGCCACTTATTTAATTACTAGATCGTCTAACATTCTATATAATAAGTCAAATAAATTATTCAGTTGCGTTTTATTGACAAATTCTTAAATTATTTATGAGTTTTCCTTTATACTAAATTATTACTCAAATATTAGAACTACTTATTTTTCTAACTATGAAGAAAACGCCATAGGGTCCCACTCTATCCCGGAATAGTTTTGAGAGTTGTTTACTCTCGCTTCGATTCCACTCAACAAAGCAACGCGTGAAATATTTTACAAAATCTTCAAAGCTTTTATGGAATATATGATATTTTAAAGTAAGAATTGTTAGTTACGTTCCAGCAGTAATTTACTAAAACTTTGTGGCTTTTCTTCATACTTAACTTTTTTATTTTTATTTATTATATGGCACAATTATTACATTTTGTCAATATTACATTCAGTCATTAACTGATATAGGTTGACTCCGGCATCATCGTACCAGAGCCATACCATACAATATGTATCAATTTGACGTAAGACTCGTTATTATATTAAATTCAGAAGGCAGCCAGAGAGAAGCTATAGAAGTCATGCACCCCCAAAAGCCCAAAAGGGGATGGTAAACGTCACATTTATGCGTTGAAGTCGCAAAACTCAGTCACAGTTTGGCAGAAATACATCCTGACCAGGTCGCAAAAGGGTGTGAAGAAGAGCCAGTGGAGTCTCCGTTTCTACCCCCTCAGCGGAAATAAATCCCCTCAGCGGAAAATAAATTTCCGGAAAAGTCCAAGATTCCTATAATTTCTTAATAGGTAATATGTTACTAACTAACCAACCATCTACATTCATATATCTTCTCATGCGTGCTTGTCCATTATTACGGGATCATCTTGCAATTTATCTAGTTTACCTGGTTGTTGCCATGTCCTTCGCGGACAACTATCATTTTTGGTGCCATCTACACTTGCATTGTATATCTTTCTTAAAATGCAAATTAATATCATTCTAAAATAATATCTAGAAATGCATACAAAATACATATTATATAATTAAATTACGTCACATTTTTAAACACAAGTAAACAATTTTTAATGGAAGGTTTCTTTTTGCTCGCGCTCTAAATGGTGGTGGTGAGAGGGTTGACAACTAAAAGCGAGGCTGTTGTTTTGGTTCTGTTTTGAAGCTCTTCGGAGATCTTTGTATCTATTAAATGGAACTGTTTTCTAGTACCTACATACTACTGAGCTGCAAAGTATTATAAACGAAAATGTATCCGTCTTCATAAATCTTCAAGCATTAGAATAAATAAAAAATAATTTACATTGTTAGTTTTCTTTGGTAAATAATAATTAACATTGTTAATATTTATTGTTTTTTTTAAACCGTGATACATTTGATTTATGAATAATTCCTCTAAATTTAAATCTTCTTCATTACTCTTATATTGTTTTTGTGTAAATAGTTTTAGCATGTTGTAAATTTTATATAAAACAACATATTTGTCTAAATTTTAATTCTACTTTCATACAATACAAATACAATAATGCTTTAATACAATTATAAAGTATTAGTAACATATTTAAAATATTTATGTTATAGATCACATTAAAATAGGTTTAATATGCTACAATATTTTATGAAAAAATCAAGAATTATTTATTTTTAGTACATATTTAAATAATCAACAAGAAAGATGTAAATACAGAAAAAATCTATCCATCGAAAAGATATTTAGTTGTTTTTATACCACATAACTATTTTATAAAAATGCAACATCACAACAAAAATGTGTTCTAAATATTTATTTTTATTTTAAATATATACATAGTCAAAGACCAAATAAATATCGTAGAAAACCTTTTACATAAAGTCGTTAATAAGACGTGCATGTTTTTAATAATAGATTTTACCACTTAACTCGACGTAAGCCCCCCCCCCCTAGTAGTATTTTTGTATAGAATGTGTAAACAAAATATTAAAGTTTTGTATTATAACGGAACAAAATATGTTGCTTTTAGAAGAGTAATACAAAAGTGCAAAAAAATAAAGAAAAATTCGATAGCAATATTAAAAATTCTTATAAAACCAATTAACATAATAACTAATCATTTTATTTTGGCATTCTATATATTTAATATGATTTTTTGTATAACAATGCCACCGATTTTAGCTAAAAGCATTGTTTACTGCGATCAAATAAATTATACTTCATTTTAAATTAAAGATCATTTTTATATTTTTTTAATGTTATTAACGCTGGGAGGATAAAATAAAAAGCATTTTGAACCGGAGAAAAAAAAATAACGTTGTGTTTACTCTATTTCTGGAATATTTTCACGGTGTAAAAGCGGGAAAATTTTCTTCCATATATACACACTCATAAAATATACACACGCCAGAATGGTAAGCAAATATTGTGTGGCTACCTAATATATATTTCTACCCCCGGCCTCGAGTCAAAACACGGCCAAAAAGTAATTTCTTTCATTTCTTTGAATACAGTGAAATGGAGGGTGGGTTTATTAAGAAAAAATCTTTAGGCGACCCAGTTTATTATATTGTGGGGATAGAGATACCTTCGCACACTTCCTGTAACATTAATTACTCTCTCACTTTTCCTCATTTTTTAAGATTGTAATTTACTATACCAGTATTTTACTGCTTTAATAAGCCTATGTACAATATTTGCTTTATTACATTTTCCACTCTATGAATTGCCGAATCGCAAAAATCTGACTGAATATTTAATTTTCTCTGATCTCTTTGGCCAACGGTTCGAATCCTATTAAATAGTCTTTCTCAGAGTTCATGCGTCTTGAGGTTGGTTTGATGTCGGCGTTATATTAAGTGTTGATTTGCAACACCGTACCGAAAATAGGATTACGTTAACTATTAGATTATAATACTGTATCGAATGCAGGATGTATCGGTGTATTAACAACAACATTAAACCCCGATGATGGTTCCTACAAATGGGATCTAAATATCGGCCAGAGAGAAGACACATGGTTTTTATTTTATTTTAATATTAGAAAATATAATAATTTTTTAAATAATTAGTAGGATATATATATATATATATATATCATTTCTTTTAAAATTTATTTCTTCTCTATGAGAGTAAGACTCGTGTATAGAGAAGGAGTATATACGAGAATTTGTGTTTCAGTTAGTCTGTGTACAAATTTTTTTAAATTCAGATACAAATTTGTAGTAGTCTGTAATTTTTCTAATTGTGATGGAGAGATTGTTAAAAAATTTGATGCCTTGATAAACATGGTGATTTTGGGTTGGGGTATATTTTAGTTTTGGAATATCAATTTGGTCTCTAAATCTTGTAGATTGGAATTCGCTTCTAATATTTAATTGATTTTGAATTTTTACACAAAAGCGTATCGTGTAAGTATATTTAATAATATATAAGTATACACAATAGTCTCCGTATTTTATTAAGATGCGATTTAATTCACAAGTTGAGATACAATATCGGAAATGGTAGAATCGATAAAAATGAGGATGAGTATATCCTGGCCATTAAGATTTAATAATATAGTAGACCCATTATATAGCATACCGAATGATAGTATTGAACCAGAGAGATATAAAAGTATGTCCCTCTCGGGACATCGGATTGGTTAATATTTGAACGGCCACCACCTATCCAAATGGCGTCTAGGTTCGATGATGCCAAGATAAACTATAGATGTCCATAATACGAGTGCGTAGTATTAATATTGCTTTTACTTTTGTTTTTAAAACTACATTTTTAATTTGTTTTCAACAGTATAGTTTAAGATTATTTTTAACACTAGAGATTTTATTATTTATGTTATATCTTTAACTTGTGCTGATGGTGATAGATCCTTTTTGGATTGGATGATCATAATAATACTCGTACGCGGTAACAAAAGTATTTAATCTTAATGCCTCGATACAATGCAGTACAGGTCAATATACTTGAATCAATACAATGCTGAAAGATCTGAATATGATGACCTTTAAGCAGAAAATATATTTCAATGTAATAGTATTTATTTATAAAATCTTCACTGAGGAAATATCGGCAGAATTTATGCAAATCAACATGAGAACCAACATCATACAAGAGTAAAAGATAGACTGAAACTGCCATTCAAGAAGAAGGCTAAATCTCAGAAATCGATGATGTACAGTGCGATGAAGATTTTTAATAAAATGTCAGAAAACATAAGAAAG
Source organism: Eubasilissa splendida (assembly GCA_031772225.1). Taxonomy (NCBI): domain Eukaryota; kingdom Metazoa; phylum Arthropoda; class Insecta; order Trichoptera; family Phryganeidae; genus Eubasilissa; species Eubasilissa splendida. The sequence continues at coordinate 17,325,008 of CM062852.1, read as the reverse complement.
GAGGAGAAACTATCGATTTATAATTAAACTAAGTAAATATGTGAAAAGGAACGATTTTGATCCTGTTTATATTAGAGCATATACAAAAATACTTATGTATGCACTGCACTATATTAAAAATAAATAAAAAAATATGAAATATTAAAAGTTCAATGATTTGGAGGCGAGATACCGTGCCAATCGCGGCGCGATACATGTATCTCTTTCACAATCTTCATCGTACCAATCTTCACGCACTCACAATCTTTATCCAAAAAATATTTAATAACAAGATATAATTCGTCAATAATAGCTGGAAATTAATAGTTGTCTTCACTTATTCAATAAAATACAATTGCAATCCAAGAAATATTTCAAATATTTATATACTAGTACTTATATTGATTTTTTCTTTCACCTAAGAAAGTATAATGATGGACAATCAAGCAATGCATGCCATAGCCGAGACCCACACCAGTGTGTAACCACGATACATTGACCGCATGCGCCTTCTACAGTAACTGACTACTTCCGCGAGCTCCGTAAATTTTCTCTCCGGTTTCCGACCTGTCAGCTCCTTCTTCTGCTTATATTTGAACGTTTTTTTATTTTACTTCAAATAAATTCAGTGTAAAATTGTAAGTATGCGTTTCTATTCAATGTATCTTTACTACCATTGTAAAAATGTAAAATCGCTATCTTTGTAACTCTTTGAGATGATACGATAGTGCGAAACCAACTTGGAGGCGGATTACGATTTCATTTTCATCCTTCTAATATCACCTCTATGAGTGGTGACCCTGTACGATGAAACGGTTTCTAATTTGTAATCTAACATTTAAAAAATCTTGAAAAAAATTCTGAAAATAACATAATTAACGAACGAAGTTGTGACTTCGTGCGAAGTTCGTTTTCTACTCATTAATAAATGTTCACCAACAACTTGGCCGACTTTTCTTGTTTCTCGCCACCCGTGATGGTGGCATTATTTCTCGTGTGATTTATTTAGAACTCACTTCCAAATTACGTGCCGGCTGATGTTTACTTAAGCATCCAAATTGACGGCAGAGGTCTCATTAGACTAGAGTAGAGAGTAGAGTTGTTGGCCAATGTGAATTAATTATCTGCAAAGGGAAAAAACTTTTACAAATTGCGTCGTGTGCGCTAGTGTCCATCTAGTATTTTCAATCTCTTCTTAAATGCCTACAATTAAATAAGAGCGTTTATGTATTGAAAACAAAACTGTATTGTATTTTCGCTAGTATAATTCATCTTAGATATTAAAAACAGATATTTTGCTTTTCAAGAAGAGAAAACACTAGTGAAAATCTAATACATATAAGCAAACTGGTCCCAATAGATTGAACGTGATGATGATGTCCATAGCTAGACCGACTCTGCGTAATGGTGGCGCAAATATAAATAGAATATGTATTTATTTTAATAATTTTATTATAACATCTACTCAGTATTCATAAGGATACATTTTATCCGTTGTTTTATATGACTACAGTCTGCGCCTTTTTCCTTATATTTCCTCACAATTGTTTTCTTTATTCAAAAAAATTCAAAATGTTTATTTACCTGGAATAATCTTATAAAGTCCCATTTCATTGAGTGAACACGTGACTTGGTTCACTATTATGAAAAATTTGAAGCCTTTATGTCTACCTTTACTTAGAACGAAGTTGCCGATGGAAATTTACCTGAAGTAATAGTTTTTCAAATCGATTGTGTGTTACTAAATCCCATTTTCAGTTCATTCACGTCATTTCATAAAAAGTTGGCGAAGGCTTTAGGTATGAAATTTACTGAGAGATGGAAAATTCTTTATTTATTTTACAATTTTTAATCAATTTTCCAAATTGAAAGATAAAACTATGATGACATGAAATTTATTATAACATAAACTTCCCATATACGTCGGTGAACAATCTAAATGTATACTTTCAGAAGATTTTTTTCTTTTGAGAATGAAGAATAAGAAAATGGAGAAATCATGTAAAAGTATACTTTATTCAGGATGTCAAAAAATGTTTTAGCAGATCGTTTATTTTATAATGTTAAGAGACACAGTTTTTTTGTGGAATTACTTCTCACGGTTATTAAATAATTTTTAATTTCAATACAATATACATTTGAAGTAGCCATATAAGGTGAGACAGACATTAAGACATAAATTATGATTTTCTCTAATTTTCATTGAACTTTTTTGAAGCTGAGCGAAAGACGAATTATATTATTTTTGATCTAGTATGTCTTTTTAAAATTTTGCATCTTGAAATTGTTAGCCCTAATTTATTGCAGTTAATCAACGTGTTAACAAATTAATCCCTGCCAGAAATACTAGAATATTTTATCTTATTACTGTAACAATATTGAGACTGTTGCTTAGTTTAATTCTCCATTATGCTGAATCCAAAACATGGATAACAAGTATGTGGATGTTGCTACATAAATACAGAGGAATTCTAACACGTTTGTTTATGACTGACAAATCGGACTGACTAATTTAAAAGCAACACAAGCTACAATAAATGTTTATTAATGTTTACATTTATAAATAAAAAAATTGTCGAATTGTTTTCTTATGTATATCTAATTATAATGTATGGATATAAAAAAATAGATTTTCAAAGGTGGTGCTTAACAAAATTGCTATACTTTGTTAACTTTATGTCATTCTATTTTCCAACATTTTCTTTACTGTGTTTTTGCCATGTATTTAATGATTTTAACATTTATCATGTACCTATTTATTGATTTTATTTCACTTTATATACAACTGTAATATATTATGTTTAGTATAAAATACATAATAAAATAAATAATAGTTGTTTTCAGAGACATATTGCACTATTTCCATGCTTGCAATGGAAACTTATCAATTTGTTCTCTACATTGAATTTATAATAAAACCAATAATAAGTTCTGCTGTTCTTCTTTTATATTATAATACTATATCAAAAAAAGGTATTCTTTTTTGTTTGTTGATAACATAAAATATTTTTATATTTAAGTTTCAAGAAAAGGTGGTACATTTATAAAACTATAATATTAAAATAAATTGTCAGCTAATGTTCCCAGGATGTTATTTCTTGCTTGTGTTACCGATATTTTTGCATAAGCATTTTTGGGAATTGATGTTTGGTTTGATTCTAGCAGATATTCGATTTTCTGGATTATATCTCACATCTCATGTCTCGCATCGTATTAGCAATCTGTCATTTCTCTGAGGGATTCCATCTCAGTTGCTTGAATACTTGACCCAACTATTAATATGTTTATTTTTTCAACCATGAAAATGAATTCTGAAATAAGTCATTACATCACAAGTGATTGTTTCCTTATGATTCAACCGCTTTTAAAACATAAAATAAATATATGACATACAACGTATGTCACATCAATATATTCATATGCTAATGTTTTCCTAACACCAACGACCAAAGGATTATATATAATGAAAGGCCTGAAGCCACAGCTAGTAGATCACTGTGTTTTGGGTATCGGTCATGGAAAGTTATTTTTAAATAAATTCATTAATTTATTTTGCATAGTGTATAAAGGATATACTTATCCTTTAAATTCGGCACTCTGATGGTACGAGAAATATAATATGCATGTTATCTATCTCAATATTAAAAATCAGTTCCACAGATTACTTCTAATTTGCTTGAAAATGTTTTTTTTTAAATTTTCTCGTATTATTTATCTCGTAATAAAAACAAATGTATTTAAAGGACAGCTCCAAATCGACAATTCACTTGTTTTGCCTCAGTTTATTAAAGCGAAAAAATATTTTCTTGGTAGGTTAGCAATTTTAAACTGCTGTAGGTGGGCACTACACAAAAACTGTGAAAAAATGTTTCCAAATGAATTGTTTAATAAGTCTTAACACGCTACGACGATATTTTCAAGAAAGGAATTTGCGATACGACGAGAGGTTTTTATAAATAATATTTTTGGGTATGGTAAACGAATATTTATGGCCTTTTCGTGTTTTTATAACAGCTCTTAAATATCAGTAAACAGGAAGATACAATAATAAAATGTTTATATTAAAATACATTTTCAGACAAAAATATGTGACATTTTAGAAATTATGATACTAACATTCGTTTATTTTTTTATCAGTAATTTATGCGTACATACTGAGACAAAGATCGTGTTTGTTTCCGTAACTACGAGACGCTTTCTCATTTTGCTGTGCGCTAAGAAATGCCGGTAAACATTTAATAATGTTTGCAAAAGAGCATGTGGAATATTGTTTGAACAACAAATTCGTTCCAGTTTCTTGTACAAAGTTAAGAGCAACTCACTCAGAGAAATAACAAGACGATGTAGCTATTCCTTCGTTAGTCCTGAAGAAGTTGTGTAAGTAGCTACATATTGTGTGGCATTTCACTACCTTTGCGGATGTGTCGTATATAAATTCAGCATATTCGAAATACGGAAATTTATTCCTTCCGGTTATGATCATTCGTCGGAAATTTTAATGCGAAGGTTGTTTTTTGAACTGGGCTCAGCTGTGAGAACATTTTTCCGGCAACAGAAGTTCCCAGTTTTAATCCCGAGAGCAAACAACTTTCAAGCAAGGGTCGGGGCTAAAGGTCGACGGTTTGATCCTACTAGCAATCCAATATTTTTCGAAGGTAGTCCCAAATTCATAGGACAAACGTTTGAGCTTTGTTTTAATACATTGAATACATTTAGGAATAATACAAACTTTTTCGTTATCAAACAGTTATTATACATTTCATTCATTCTTTCTCATTATTTTCAGATAATTAATAAATGTTTACAATTCGTATAATGGTCTTCTTCTATAACTCTACCCCCAAGTCATTGAATTGAGCAAAATATCAATGGAATATCAATAATAGAAAAAAAAAACAATGCCTTAAAAATATTATTATTTTAGTTTTCTACATGAAACTAAGCTTTTGCAACAAAATAAATCTGAATAAGACACGCTATTATTAAATAATAAATACATTTTTACCCATATACTTTAGTTGACATAACCAGAAAAGTCATTCAAAAACTTCAATATTTATTTATTATCAAAATATACATATTTAATATATTATACATAACATTTGAAACAGACCTAGCCGACAATCGTTTATAAACTGACTAAATAACGAGTCGAAAATGTTTAAGGAATATGTGAAAATTCTACACCGTTACGGAAAATATTTTGTTTGAAATTTTTACAAAATCATGTTAAGCTTTAAGTATTCCTGCTTCAAAATAAATGTTAGCGAAATGCATTAATTATTATTTTTTATCTTTGTTTCAGGCACTAAATTATCTAACAAAAAATAGTCTGGCCTCTCGAAATTCGATGAATTTTAATTTGTTGTACATATTCTGACACGATTGAAATTATACACATATTTCTTTAACATTTTCGCCTCTCAATTAAATCAGGTATCCATCCATAAAATATTGTGGAGTAGGTCTGATATGTCTACCACATAAGCCTTGTCTTCTGAATATTTATGTGTAGTTAGTTTAATACATCACCTGTTGATGAGTTACTGTTTCTCACGAAACTCGAGTAGTGCTAATAAACTCAAGTATAGTAATAACATTGTTTCATTTATGATTTATGTCCATCTCCTGTTAATATTTGTTTAAGTAAATTTCAAACGTTTGGGAAGAGATTCTAACATTGAAGACATTAAATTTTAGAAGAGAATGCCGGTGTACTACGCCAACGCTTACAAACAAGGGAAAGTATTATGGGATGTATGGTTATCAGAAATCAAATTAAAGTAAATAATATTACGGTTACAACACAAATAATCGAGAATTCTAAAACCGTTAAACGAGAATTGTTTGTATGAAGATTCGTAAAACTCCCAGGAAGAAATAAACCGCGACAAATAATTAAAGAGAATAAATATGTTACATGTGTGTACGATCCCCCATGTAATATTCCATTGCATAATTTCCCGCGTACAAACTTCTAATACCGTCTTGTGTTTGTTTGCAAGTGCTAGTACTGGTTCCTGCGGAGGGGAGCGAAGGGTGGGTAATTTAAATCGGAAATTTAAGTCTCGAGCTAATATGATCATTTGTTCTTAAGCCGCTTTCCTAATGCGACAAACTTGTGCCTCGCTTCACAGTCGTTCGAGCGAATAGGCAAACAAGCATTTGCCCCTTCAAACGTGTCTTGCTATAACAGCTTTACTTGCGCCTAGACTAAGAGACGAGGCTTAAGCTCTGCTTCAGGTTCAATCTCAAACGCTATTACACCAAACACTTCAGAACAACTATCAAGTTTTTTTTCATGAGTCTCTTTCGTTTATTTCATGTAAACCGTTGGTAATTGATAGATAAGTGTTAAAAATAATTTGGCTTTCTTTATTTATTTATTTTTCAATAGTGATACATACACGGAATATAAGTCACATCAATATTCTTGCTAATAATATTTGAGTATATCTAAAAACACAAATTATAGATATCTCGTATAGACGAAGCTATTTATATCATATTACATGGGAAGTATGAGTATTATGTTGACATGTAGAAATATTTCAAGTAATTTACAACAACTTGTGTAAAAGTGATCACTTAAGCCAGCCGAAGAAAGGTCGTAAGCCCTGTAATACCCATACTTCCGTACTTCCTATATAATATAATATAAATTGTTTCGTCTCAATGAGATATCTATAGTTTGTTTTAATATTAAGTATTTTCAAACTAAGCTAGACGCTTGTACAATGGAAACAGGATTAACTTTCTGGTCTTTTGGAACTAAGCGCGGACCCCCGACCACTAGAACACTAGGCCAGCGTCTTAACTACAAGACTAATAAGCAACCCAATTATTGAATAACTAACGAACGAATGTCCCCATTCTTCAGGACCTCACCAGTAATGTATGTGATTAATATCTGTATAATTAACCAAGACACAAAACATTCGACACTTGTTATTTGACTATGTAAAGCAGCGCTCGTGTGTTGCGTTATCGCTGGAACAGTACATCGTATATTATGATTTATATATTTTTAATAATTTGTCTTAATTGAATTTTTTTTACGTTACGTTATTGAGTTAGGTTAGGTTTACTTTTCCCCGTTTTTCTTTCCTTCTTTTACGGTTGACTTATTATTTTAAATAATTCAATGTGCCGGGTAAACCAGATTCTTGAAGGTGGCTCTTTCAGAAGCCTCAATAATCGATGAGTCTAGTGATCACAGGGAATGTACAAGGGAGGGCGAGAAGTCGATTTCTAATAAGATGGCATGACATGACATGATTGGAGCCTCGCTACACGTCGCACTAAACAATGCCTAAAATCGGGAATATAATCAAAAGGGAAAATAAGAACTTCGGCGTGTTTATTTGTTCAAGAGGCAATGCACTCGCAATTCTTTGGTAATTCTTATTCCGAGAAACCGCCAAGATGGTTTTATTTTTCTGTGAGTAATAATTTTATTGTAATATTAAGTTAATTTTGATAACTCTTTTTTTTAAAATAAGTTACAAAATAAAATATTAAACTAAAAACCTCATCTAAAATAAAATTAAAAAAAACAAAATTATAAGGATTTTTATTGAATGAAAAAATAATGAATCAAACTTTATGTAAAAAATTAAATTAAAAATAAAATAATGAGGAGGATAGAATGGAAAATTAAAATTTTGAAAATAGTGTCATTTGAATTACGAATTAATAATTTTATAACGCTTTATACTAGTAGGTGGGTAAGATTAAGAAAAGATGACTTAAGTGGTTTGATCATGTGGAACGGATGAATGAGGAGAGAATGGTAAGACACCAGACGTAGAAGACGTCCGTGGAGACTTGGCATGACCAGGTAAATCAGATACTGGAGGATGGTCTTATTAAAAGCCTCAATAATCGTCGAACTTGTATAAGAAGATGTATGAATGTGGACGAGGCGAGAATTGTGTGTCAGGACAGAAGAGTATGACGCTCTATCATCTCTACCTACCCATGCGTGATGATAAGTAAGTATACCAGTTAATTTGATAATATATCGCAAATGTTTTTTCAGAAATTATTTTTATATTTAATATGCAATCCATGTACAAGTTATATCCATAAATAAAATAAACATAAGTGCAATTGATGTACATTTATTTTAAACCTAATATATTATCCTTACATATTAAAGGTAGCCGCTTCAGGGCCATGGCCAGTGTTTCTGTAAAACTTATTTTTCAATGTTAAAATTACAATTTTTTTTAAATATTGGTAAGTGGTCCACAACAGTATCACTAAAAGAAATAAATACTGAATTATGTAGATTTATTCTTAAAATTATTTATATACGCAATTTATCAATACAGCGACACACGCCTGCGATACCGTCTAGTGACAGATAATATTTGAGGTCTTGCTGAAGAAAGTGGTTTGTGTCTTTACTAAATAAAAGTAAGAAAAAACTGGCTATCTGGAGATTTATACCTACCCTAGTTAGATGTCTTTAGTCCGCTCACTCGCAACCGATATTACCGTTTATTTATATATCTTGACTAAAGTATACACCACCGCACATTTCTGAGGAAACTAAATTACCATCATGTCGTTTTTCCACAAGGGTAGGCAGAGATGATAGTGCGCCACACTCCTATGTACTGACACACAATTCTCGCTTCATCCACATTCATACATATTCTCATAGAACTTCGCCGATTATTGAGGCTTATAACAGAACCATCCTCCAGTATCTGGTTTACCTGGTTGTGTCAAGTCTTCCGCGGACGTCCTCTATTTCTGGTGCCATCAACACTTGCATCATATATCTTTTTTACCGTTATCTCCTCATTCATATTCCAAACTACACGTTTCTAAGGTAATACATATTAAATAGAATATAAACATTTATACTTTGCATGAAAAACACTACTGACACTAGCTACATATCTAATCAGATTATTGAAAATACAGTATGATTATAACCAAAATGTTATTCTGTTTATCAAAAATTGCACAAAAAACAATTTTTTCAACAGATATTTTCCTGTCATTATTCCATTAGCAATAAATTATTTAATTTGTATGCTGAATATGCGAAAAGGAGAATATACAACTTTATTAATAATATTATTTAATTACATGACCTCTTCTACTTCACAACGCATATGTTATGCAATATATAGATTCGATTAAAATGCAAATATTTAAAGGACATTTTTTATATTATTTTAGATAAGATATTAATATTAAAGCACCTTCATTAATATTCAAATTAAAGCACATGTTACACATTGCTTTGTGAATAGTGCGTAAAGATTATTTAATTTCAAGACCTTAAAATCTGAGGTCTTATCCGAGGCTGCGAACCTTCTTGTGATTCGAGCCGCACGACACGCATCCAGAGAAACATTAAACTGAGATCCTGTGCCTCCGACATATTTAGCTCCGAGCCCAGAGCTTCCCAGCGATAAAAGTAAGATTAAAATCAAGTTTACAATCATTAGCAGGGAGGTTTGTCGGCATGTTCCACCCCTGAAACAAATTCTGGCTAAAGGTACACGAGCATTAGTTTAATGAAAAGATTTTAATTAAATTAGCTGCAAAGCTCTTTGTATTATATTATGTCGATTTAAATTCAAATACTGTCTCTGAATGCCGAATGTGTTTCAATTAAAAGGCCTAAATATAAATGAGAGAATTGAACCAATTTAATAGACGATTCGGGTATACGGAGCGAATCACGGATAAATGAATTCTCCAATACGTAGACGCAAGAACAGAGTATTTAAGGTTGGGGGCAAGATATAAAACTTTTATTGGTAAAATTTCATAAAAAGGCGATGACGTACTTATTGGGTCTAGTGGTAATATACTTTCTAGTGACTGATGTTCGGAAGTTCAAGCCCCATCTCAGGAGACCACCGACTTTATCTAATTTTGAATTATGCCAGCGCTTAGCTTTGTGTTAAAGTAAAAAAATTGTTGTACCATGTATACCGTTTGTTCCAAATTCGTAAAACATACTTTTGGCGCATCTTTCGATTCAGCCGCAACCACTGTTATTGGCTCTATCCGCGTCCAAATTTCCATGTTTTTCTTATCAGTGTGAATATGTGATATGTGAATATGCGACCTTGACGTCAGCAGACGTCAACTTGACCGATATTTGTTCGATCTCGACATCGCGATAGCATTCGCGGTATGGACTTTCAGTTCCAGTACACCAGCACCCTATTTTGTGTTTTGATCACGTATTGTTTATTGTTTGTGTACCATGAGTGAACTTGTGATATCGCCGTATTCAATTGGGATCAAAGATGCCATTTGTGTGATCTCGGCGGCGACTGCGGGGATTACGGAGACGTCATATACAAGGTAAAGCGTGCAGTCCTTCCGAATCTCGGTTCCAGAGATCACTGGTCTTTCAACTATCCCCTGTCCCTTCACTGACCTCCTACTGTACTACGGTTCCTTATTTTCCTCCACTACTCTGCGGTGATTCCGATTTACGACCAGAATTGTCGTATTCCATTCTACGGGATGCGCGTCCCAGAGCTAGCGCAATTTGTTCGTTTAGATCCTATCAATCCGAATTTACAGTTCGAATTCGCCTTTATATTTAAAAAATAGACAATGAAAATTAAGAAAATAACTTTACATGTAGAATTTCTAAAGACATCTATATATCTTGACATTCTTTCAAATTTACCTAGCCATACTTCACACAACCTAAAACCCACTTATAATCTATAAGCGTAACAAGGAATATAATACAGTAGGGCTCCATGAATATGTTTTATATACTGAATATATATTATAAAAGAATATTATTATTATTATGCGATGTATTTATTAAATAGCATGAACAAAATTACAATTTAATGCAAAAAATAAGAGTGTGTTTTTAGACATTTATAGCAATAACAAAAAAAATCCTCGCTTCGCTTTACAGTGATTTTCGCCTTTTGGCAGTGCTTTGGTTTTTATCAGCTTGATGCGGAAATGCTCGGAATACAACCCCACGCCTCGACGGAAGCACGAGATTAGCTGCTGAATACATAATCAGCAAATATATGATCATGATTATTATTGAGTATATTTCTCTATAATCAGAATGTAAAATTATTTTTTAGATTAATTAATTATATGTTAATTTGTATATTCTTAGAGTCCCAAGTATGATTTTAAGCTTTATTTATATGTACTTTGTTAAGCTACATAAAATTGATGTTTTTTTATTGAGGACTTCTTGAATAATAAATTTATTCAAAGTCCTTTCTCTCGTCTTTTTATGAAGAATTATTTAAAATGAGATTTTCTCACTCAAATATTTCTTACTCAAGAATTGAACATTATTAAAGCTGCCTAGTCCATTTTCTGACTTTTAAAACGATTTGGCCTTAAACCTATTTAGTCTATTTCCTGATTTTTGAGGCGAGTGTAAATGTTTTTATAATTTTTATAAACACGCATTTCACTGGAAATAGTGATACTTGTAGTATTAATAGCCACTTGTTTTGGCAGATTAAGTATTATGGAATGACTAAATTATTTTCAATAGCAATATTTTGACGTATCGTAATATACGTTGTGACATTACAAATTAGAGTCACGTTCGAAATTGCCCCGTCACTTATTTTATTGTCAAGCACCTCGAAATCACAAATAATTGCCCATACGTTGGTATCGCGATTCGTTTGTAAAGTTATAAAAACGGTCGCTGTCTATGGTTATTTTTCAAATTATCGAGCAGAGCTATCAAACTTGCGCTATTCAATTGCCGCGACTAGCATTTCTAAGATGTAACTGTGTGAGATGCAGCATAACCAAAGGGTCAATATTGTATGATATTCAATCACTAGTGAATAATTAACTATAAATTTGTTGATCTAATCGCGTGGTGAATAATCTTTACAGGAAACGAGATGTTTCCCTTTGGTTCCTTCGCCTACGGTTATTCTCACCGTGGGCTACATTTTTCACATCGCTTCACATTGTAACCTCGGGCTATGTGATTTTCTACAATCCCGCTTACGAATCCAATCGTCATTTACGATCATAGACCAATGACACGGGTTGCTCGGATGGGTATGGACCGGAGTGATGCCATCTAATGGAACATTTTGTTGTCACCTGCCTTCATCGCAGAACGTCGAACCATCGCCCATCCCGACGCAACGAGGATTTATTAATGTGGATTGTATCTTTCTTTTATTTCCTTTGTTCAAGTTTTTTTCATTATTAAATGCCATTTTTATTTATCACCTTCAGGGTATTACTAATATTTTTTTCCAGTTTAGGATGAAGGCAGAGTGTGACAAAATAAAGTGGGTATGTGTTTCTGAGGTGATGAACTCGCAGATCTTGTGTTCACCTCACCACTGACTAGCCGGTGAGAGAGTAGAACACCGGCCCCCACTCCCACAACGTTAAAGTGAAAATAAAAACATCCGTCTGTATCCATTTAAATAAAATTAATATTATTTTGTTAAATTTTTAAAGGGTGTCCCATAGTTTACCACCCGTTTTGTTTTTAATATAAGGTATAAACCAATGAAAAACAACTTTAAACTGTTAATGACAAATGAGAGTTGAAGTAAATAAGTTATTCACTATTAACTATTAAAAATGTAACAAAAGTTACAAGTTCTGACAGGTTCGAGACTTTTCTATTCATGTTCATTCCAATGATTCTACGCAGAATTGCTGGAAGTACTGGTTTATAGTGCTGATACACACTTTGGACCATATGTTACCAAATCCGGTGAATACACCGGCTAATTTAAATCTCTGTATTTCGAGATTATGCGGTGTGGGAAATAGCGAATTGTTTCCAAAATATATATTTACTATTGCCGCACGCTGTTGAAATGTGAAGTAATTCATTTTTAAACTAAATGTATCCTTTAATAATACGGATAAATAATTAACAAAAAAAAAATTAACTTAAAAAGCTATAATAGAAAAAATACAGTGATGAATTTTGGGACATCATTTATAAATGCACCGTTTAATAATATTTTTGATGGTAAATACCACAGACCACTCAAATTTCTTGTCCCAATATTTTCCTTTTGGTGACATCTACGTAATCACTTTGGTATCACTTACACAATCAAATTGCTCTGCGACATATTTTTAAAATATGACTTGATTGGAAGAAAATTTAAACTCTGACAATATAATATGCATAATATAATATAAAAAAATATGTCTTGTTTACACAAAGATTTAATTTTCATTTGCAGTTGCACAAATGTATCATAAACTATCGGATTTATGTTTTTACAAATAATGTGTGTAGAATGCCTCTCGCCCCGCAACTAATATTCCAAACTCCTCACCTATATGTACACTTTATTTCACGTCTTTTCAATTTACTGGTCTGTGGTAAATACTTATTTATACCCTTAAAACTCAGTTCTAAATGTTGAGATTCTCGAAAAATACATGAATCATCTAAACTACTAAACGAAGTCAAGTTAAATAATTTGGTCTAGTTTACACGGACAACACCAGTTCAGCTCGATCCGCGTTCGTGCGAGAATGTCACTTATTAATTGAAAATTAAAACGCTCACCTATTCATTTCTGTAAAATGTGTGTAAATTTATATGAAATATATTCTCTGGGAAAATTCAAAACATGCCACCGAGTCCACAGAAATGTTTGGCGTTATTGTCGTCTGACATGCGAGAACACACTGACCGTAGAGGCCTTGAACTTTTCCCGATCCTGATCGTGAACCGCGGCCATTAGTCATCTCATTTCAATTGTGATCTCCACCTCGCACGCCATAATATATTGTACATAAAGGATCATTTAAAGTATTTATATGCTTTATTATGCTAAATTATATTACATGTATTTTTGTGATTAGGGCTTTTAATACCAAAATCTTGCGATCAATATAAAAACATCAATACCGGTATATATATTATATAAATATAATTAATTAGTAGAATCTCACTAATCCGGCACTTCGGAGGTCCGGTACGTTCACTAATATAACACTATCTGAACCGAGGTAAGGTTGGGGATATCTCGCGATCATTTTTATCGCGATTATTTTAGTAATCAAAAGAAAAACTTTCTGTTTTGCTAGAAATCTTAAAAACTGAATGATTTTTTAAATTCGTATTATTATTTTCATAAGAAAAGAATATAAAGTTGATATTAGTATAGTGAATTAGATAAAGAAAGGATCACATAGGTGATTTGGTCAAATGGAACGGATGAATGGGGAGGGAATAGTAATAAAGATATATGACGCATGTGCTGATGACACCAAAATAGAAGACATCCGCAGAAGACTTAGCACGACCAGGTAAACCAGATACTGAAAAATGGTCATATTAGAAGCATCAACAATTGGCGAGCTTGTGTGGAAAGATGTATGAGTGTGGCGCTCTGCCTATCTCCGCGGAGAAACGGCGTAGTGGTAAGTTAGTTAAATTAATCAACTAGAAAGATATACAAAAAAAAACCCATTTGTAAATTTATTTCGGTACAGCAGGTAGCGACCCAGCGGCGAGCGGTGCACGTGTACTAATTCTTATAGATTCTAACTACTAACAAATCGAAATATGCGGTCAACTATAATGATTCTGAAGAGAATGTGTTTCCTTGCAAAATGTAAGGTAAATATTTAAGATCAAATCGTGTCATCCTTTGACGAAACACAATTTAGATGGGATCGATGTAACCACATTTTGAATCTCCCTGTCTATAATACTTTTTGATTTTTAATTTAAATCTGTTAATGTATTTGTATGCTTTGGTACTAACTGGCAGAAAATATATATCTTGTTTTATCTATTTAAGTCTGCACTCTTTTCTTAATAAAAATGTGAATATTGTATTATATTACTACAGAAAATTAATTATTATTAATTAATTTCCCTTTTTGTAATTTAAAGAAAGTTTCGTGGTGAAAAGATTATTTATCGGGATAATTTTTGTCAAACACTAATGGCACAATATTAACGAGATGAAATGTGACGTTTGTTATTTAATAATTATGGCATAATTTTTAAAATACTAATTTAATGTATATATTTATAATTAATACATTAAATTAGTATTTAAAACATTACAGACCTATGTTCTGAATAATTACAACTTCACAATAAGAATGTGTTCTTAATAATGGCATAATTTACTCGCGACGCTTAAATTATTACGTTGCTGTTATTTTTACATCAAATTACTCCGATTTTTTAAAATATAACAAAATGATATATGAAGTCAATAAATCTTTTGCGTTAAGTAAACTACCCAATTTGATAGAAATCGCTCCACTATGCTGTCTTCTTAGCATTATCATCAACCATTTTCAATATATCCACTGCTGTTTTTCGTTGACACTTATTTCTGCAGAGATTGATCCCACGCTCTCTAGTAAACCTAAGTCAAAAAGATAAAAACACTATTGAAAATCTGGGTGAAACAATAGATTGACACAGTTTCAACAACATTCATAAAATAAGCAGTTGAGAAAGGTTTCGTTTCATGGTGGGCAGCTGTTTCAACGTTTCAAGGAAGGACAATTGTTTCAAAGACAAAACATAGAATATTCCCCTAAATCGGCAGATATTTTGTGTGATGACACAAAAGCATTATCGTACTGAAAAATAATTTATGTTAAATAATTTATATCAGACAATCGTGTAAAAAAAATTCTAATGGGTTGGGTTAGAATAATAGACCCCCTATCTTGATTTACCCCGATTGGGTTTCGCTATTTTTGATTGAAATGGTAGAACTGGAGGATAACAAAAATGTCAATTTCATCCTTCCTTGTTTGGTGACATTCTTTCACGTTTTCATGGATTTTCATTATCATAATTCATTATTCATCATAATCAAAAAAACAAAGCTGGTCGTTATTTTTGTCTTTGACCAGCCATCTAAAATCACGTAAGTGTTAATACATTACGTACCTATTGTACTTTCTATTATAAATAGCTGTTTAGTTCCAAGTCTTACCGTTTTTTTCATAACGTAACTTTTGTTTTGATAGGTCTAGTAGTGGGCAGGCTTACTCAACTTGCCCCACTATATTTTTATTACAAAAAGTTAAATTTTTGTTTTGCATTTCATTTTAGAGTGCGGTGATATAAGAAAAAAACTTCAAACTACGAGTCAACAGCAAAGTCACGCAGCAAAATCTGTAATGGACGAACACAAGAGTATGAACGCCACTGCCAAAGAATTCAACATCAAACTAATATTAAAGAATAAGATACATTTCAAATTTGAAATTTGAAGATGGATTGTTAGGAAACTTATTCTGAGAATATCTACCTGAAGAAAACTTGATCCAGTGTCAGGCTTGCATGCAATGGCCCCGCACCGAATGTGTGCTGAATGCTGGTCTATCCTATATTCGTTTGCGTTAATTGCAATAGCGACAATGATGACTGATGATAAAACCTGCATTTATATTTTTGATCTCAATACATTACTCACTTCATATTCTTATATTATGTACTTGAAAATTAATAAAAAAACATAATTTTAAGCACTAGTAGTGTAATAATAACCAAAAATAAAGAATAAGTTATGTTTTGTTTACTTTTGATTTTATATTGATAAGTAAATAATGCTTTTTGTTTCACTGTACAATTAGTACTGGAACATAAAAAATATATTTGATTATTAACTGCAGCTTTATTGTAGATTTATGCCATTTCCATATCACTATTGAGCTCATTCTTTCCACTGCTCAACTTGGCCCATACCCTTGCTCAACTTACCCTACCCATAGGGCATGTTGAGCAACTCGGAAGTTTCTCGCTTTCATGGCAATATCTTCTAAACCAGACCTGAAATAGTTTTATTTTCTAAAGACGTTTAGAGCAGAGTAAATTACTTATCTAATATTGTAGGAATCACGTAAATCTGATGTACCGTTTAAGAGTTATGATGGATTAAATAAAAATTTGCTCAACTAGCCCCTCCCTACCTTACTTTAGTATAAATATGCTTTAGTAGGTACCTACTAAATTTATATTATTAACAATTATATAAATTACTAAGCACATTTATATCAATTATGACCTTCACTAATAAGAGTAATCCGATGTGTATCGAGTACGAACAATACCAGCGACAGAAATAAATAAAAAATATATTTTTTTAGGGAGAACACATTATTATTGTAAAAAAATGGAACGACAGATGTATCAATTTAAAAGTGCAATACATAAGTTTTATCGTATAAAAATTTATCGTCAACTTACTGTGTTGGTATAACATATTCGATTAAAGCATTTCCCCGGATAGGAAGAGATCAAGGATTGAATCCCGGTAGCAATCACAGTATTTTATCGATACATTGATTTTATATGTATATCTTTCTAATTGATACATTTAATTTATATTAAAAATATATATTTTACAAGGCAGAACATTATATTAATATTTTCAATTTATGACTGGGCAATAGTTTGAGTTTTTAAAGTGTGTAACAAATTTATAGACTCAGCAGTTAATATTGTTAAATCAATATACTCTGTGTATTATTTTCTGCGAAATCACGTTTAATTTTTACTAGTCACTCTAAATTCATTTCAATAAATCTCTTGTTACTGTATAAATAAACATATTAAATTACAGCATTCAGTTAATCTATACCATCGTAATAAATTATTATATTTTTTATAATTACGTAATATTATATAATATAAATCATAATAACCAATTAGTATTAATTAATATTAAATCATAATTACAAATATAAAGACAGACATTTTTTAACTTCTCTTCTTAGATTGTAAAATTATACAGCTGTACAAATTACCCATGACATTAAAATATCATTATACTGAAAGGTTACTTAGAATAATTAGAAGCATTCAAAATGTATGGAAATCCTCAGAATTACAATTAATAATGTTGTCCCTTTTCATACCATGCAAATAAAATTGTACAACTGTCCCCCATTATAGTTATAAATACAAAACATACTAAAAAAAATATTTTTGATTTCAAACCGACGTAAAATTGAAAACATGAATGTCGAATGCAATAAAAAAAAACAAAAATTACAATAGAATAAAAAGAGTCTACGCATTAGTTTCGCAATGAAATGTAGAAAAAACTTACGAATAGGTAAATAATGTTCGTTATCATCATTATCAGACTATATCTCTCAACTGCTAGACATAGGCATCCCTCAAGCATCACCAATCATCTCTGTCCTAAGGCCGTTCTCATCCATCAGTTGCCAGCAATTTTTGTGTGAATAAAACTAAAAACAATCTGTTACGGCGGCGCAACGTGTAACGTTTTTCTTGATGTTATTGTGTTTGAACATGTTTCAGCCGGTATTAGAATATTTACGAAAAGCCATCGAGGATTACAGACCGACGAGTTGTAGGCGAGATTACACAGGTTAGTGGTGTTATTTGCATATTTTGAAAGGACATACCAGCTACAGGCTAGACCAATATAAAACTAGGAATTAGCTAACATATAATATAATTTTAGAAGAGATGATAAAGACTGTAAGTACTGTGACTCACCACAGGTACTCTGCCAGATCCTCTCGACTAAGCATGAGAGGTGCCGATCGCGAACACTATGCACGGTGAGAAACGAGAGAATGTGTTGTGTCAAGAATTTTTAATAAAATCAGTAAAGAATTATTAAACATTAAATAAAATAAAGAGATATCAGTGAACACACTCAAATACAAAGTCAAACACGTTTTTATTTCATAATTTGATTTCTTCATTGTACTACATTAAAAAAAAAAATTGTTGCTGATAAAATTTTAAATTCTAATAAAATGTAATAATTATATAGATATACATATAAAATCAATTTTATCAAAAAATATTGTTGTTGCGCTACCGGGATTTGAACCTAGAAAATGCACCGAGAAAGGTGCATTTTCAACTATGCTACAGCGACAGTATTTTGGACGACAAATTATCGAACCTGTATGTTACACTTTTTCAAATTAATACATCTATCGTTTCATTATTTGAAAGCCATATTTTTATTTTTATATGTATTATATATTTTTCGATAAAATTGATTTTGTATGTATATATTTATAGTTAATACATTTAATTAGTATTTAAAACATCACAGGCCTATGTTCTGAATAATTATAACTTCACAATAAGAATGTGTTCTCCTTAATAATGATTATGATGATGATACTTTTTTGTGTGTGCTTTAACTTTAATTTACTATGTTAATTAATTTAATTAAATGTCAATCCTTTCCGTACAACTGCTACGCAGTTTAGCAAAATAAAAAATTGTTATGTAATATGAATGAAACCAATGTTCTAATATAATAATGCTACTCTCTCTAAAAAACTCAAAATTCTTACGATAGCATTAGTGGATAGCCCAGCTAGGAATTGGTATTATTTATCACGGTGTGGTAAGGGTTAAAAATGCACTTTTATTTATTTCAAATTTTCATCGTAAAAAAAGTTTCGCTAAACAAATTACGTAGCCACTGCGTCGTGAAATTTATGCCACGATTTAATAACAAAATTACCCCTAGCACCCCCCGCTCCGCTCCCCACCCAGCCCATAGACGCTATGTCATAACCCAGCGTGTTCATTACATCAACCCAATAAAATTTATTTTATCTCAGCATTACACTTAGGCACGCTATGCCTCGGAAATAATATATCGCGTAAATACGATAACGGGCGGAGACCGAGCCGCGCAACTAAACACCACGGCCGCAGAGGGGACTCCGCAAAGTTTGATGTAGCGAAAATCTCCTGACGCCGAGTTTCAGCAGTTATTAAGAGTTCAGTTATCCCCCCAGCTTGGGAGGATTTCGATAAGACATGTACCGACTTTCTTAATTCATCTTTCATTAAATGATCGTGCGCACGTACTTTTGACTGTAAATCTTTTTTGTTTCACTTTAAGATCGGTACAAAAATAATACAAGTCAAAAAAACTTTGTATTATTTTTCAAATCAATGCCACTTCCGCTATCACACGGGTTGGAAAGTAAAATGAATAATTATAAATTCATTTTATAATATTTTACAGAAAGACTGCTTATGTTTTAAAATTCACGTCGTTTTTTTAACGTTGTGTATGTATGTATGTATGTATATTTTTTTATATTAACATAAGAAAAAATTCAATTACATCGTATATCACTTAATATTAAAGAGTTATAAATACAAAATAAGATAAACACATGAAATAATCAGTTATTAAACTTAGATACCCATTACATATTAATATTATTTTATTAAAAATTGTAAACTATTCACTTTGTCAGTCTCATCAGTTACGCAATATGTGCATGG
Source organism: Eubasilissa splendida (assembly GCA_031772225.1). Classification (NCBI taxonomy): domain Eukaryota; kingdom Metazoa; phylum Arthropoda; class Insecta; order Trichoptera; family Phryganeidae; genus Eubasilissa; species Eubasilissa splendida. The sequence continues at coordinate 17,304,763 of CM062852.1, read as the reverse complement.
GGTAGTGCAGCTTTTACTTCAATGGTTCTCTCATTAAGACTCAGAAATGGTCATCAGAGTAATAAACAAGAGACCATTTAGACATAACTCTGAAAAACTCTTTAAATTAAAAAGATATTAGACAACTGTTTACCAGAGTAATCTTAAAACAATTTTTTTTTTTAATTAATTTTACTTTCACAATCCGATTCTAAAGAAACTAGGAACAAAACCTTAGGATACTTTTCAGTGCCAAAATTTAATACCGAATTCACTCAACGAACATTCTTATTTTGTGCTCCGCGAATATTTAACAAATTTCCACTAGACCTTAAAGGGTCTAAAGTGATTAACGACTGGAAACCAAAAATAAAAAAGTGGTTGTTGATATGGGTAGAAAGCAAAATGAATCGAATTTGTCATTTTTGCTAACGTAACTACCTACATATTTTTGTCTCCAACTATTGTATATTACAGACAATAATATTTTAATAACTTTTTTTCAATAATATTTAATAACTTCAAATTGTACTTTTTTCACATAACTTGTTATAACTTACTTACTTATAAACAATTACAACTTTTAAAAACTGTATAGAACAGACCACGTCTATTAAAGTAATTATCTTTATTTTTTCATATGTACCATTTATGCTACAAATAAATAAATAAAATAAAATAAATTTGAAACCTTTATAGAATATACTATTTAGTGTTCCTGCAAGATTTGTTTACCATGTTGAAATATTGATAAAATCTGTGACGTGCGAAAGAGACGACATCGCGACCGGCGTGCTTTCGCACGTGAGGATCAGAAGCACGTTTATTTTCGCAATCGCAGCAGGCAAGATACAGTTCATTTTTGTACATAGATCTATACGTGTGAAAGTGTTAGCGCCACTTTGACGACACACAAAACTTTCGATTGGTCAATGGTCAAAGAAACAAACAATTTAAGCAGTTCAATGAATTACAGAAAATTAAAATATATAATTACCTTTTACATATATAATCTAACCAAAAAATCACTAAAATAATCTATTTTATACATGAAATTCTGCATATGCAATATTTGATGAGATTACAGTGAAGAATGATATGATAACTAAATTATGTAAATAATAATAATTTAGCCTTGGCTGGCAGCATACGCGTGTTGCGTCATCGCCGGAACGGTACATCTTATATTATGATTTATATTATTTTAAGAATATGGCTGATTGGTTCTTTGTTTTCGTTAATTGATTAAGTTAGGTTTGGTTTCTATTCTGCTCCTTTTTTACTTTTCTTTTTATATGGCTGACTTTAATGGATAATTTTAAATATAGTTCAATAATTATTATTTATAATTGTAATATGTTGAGCACTCCATATCAAAATGGAATATTAAATAATATTGCGTCGCGTACACACAGGTTGAATATTATGTTCCAGATCCATTTTGTTTGGCAAACATTCTTAGGATAATAAATGGTCATCCCTTTAGACATCCATCAGATCTTATATTTAAAGAGTACAATGCTCTAGACATAAGACAAATCTATAAGTTGAGACTCATCCAATATTTCCATGCTAACAACAACTCACCCCAAGTAATAAATCATGGACACAACACAAGACAAACAACGAACATTAACACGACAGTTCCGAGAACAACAACGACATTTTATCAAAGATTCTACATGTTCTTACCTCCCAACACTCTGTACAATACACTCAGCACCAACTGGAAATCGTTCACTTCCAATAAGATTACACAAATATGGACCCAATATATGAACCAATTGGGTAGAGATCAATCAGAAGCATCGCTATCCAACATTCTAACATAATCATTATACAGTGTGTATGCTAATATTTCACTAGTTCTACAACACTTTCACTACATTTTTTTTTCTCTATTTTTATTTTTATTCCTGTCGAATTTTTATCTTTCTTGAATTAAATAACACCACAATAGCACAAAAAAAACTGTCTATTTTAACACAAATGGCAGTCTAGCAAAGTAGCCATGACAATTCTGGATATATCAGAGGTGGAGTCTGCTTTATCCCACACAATAAACTACGAGTACATACTAATTGCAATATAATTATATCTTATGTTTATCATGTTATATTATAATATATTCACCTCTGTTACAACAAAAACATGTATGTCAATAAAGTTTAATAAATAAATAAATACATTTTTCAGTTAGCATTTGGTAGTCATAGAGAATAGTTGATTACAATTTATTTTGGAGCATCTAACGCCTCAACAGCGTGTTGAAGTCATTAAAACATAGCCGCTATCGCCACACGTTTGAAAACTTCTTAGTGGCTGAATTGAGTCAATTGGGTCTGCAATATATGTGGTTTTAACAGAACGGTGCCACCTCATACACAGCCCGAGCTATGCTTGAATTTTTTTGATAAATTGTTCCCGGCCGCATAATGTCAAAAAAAGTCTACGTTAATAAGTTAACAACAATGCCGATGCCACAAGATAATCTTTAAAATTAAATTGCTGAAATAACACGTGAATTGTTCGAGAATGTTATGAAAAATGTGTTTATAAGAGCATGCATTTATATCGCTGCCAGAGGCGGTCACATGGCCAATGTTATATTAAATTATTATTATATTAAAAAATAATATTTCCTTTTTTAGTTATTCAAAAACAATATCGGCCTGGAATATAATATTCACCCTGTATTATTTATGCCTTCGAAATGTGGTGTTGGCGACGCAAGCTTCGTATAGCACAGACTACGAAACGATCGAATATCTCAGGAATATTCAGGAACTTTGTACTACTACAGGTTGCTAGAGAGAGTAGCCTGGAGAAATTGGTGGAACTCACGAAATATTTACGGACGGAGGGCGAGAGGTCAGTCTCCAATAAAATAGATAGACTAAACTGAAGCTTCACTACACAAGGCCCGTGATCACTAAAGTGGACGCAGTTAAGAGTACGTTGACCGAGAGAGAGAAAGAGACTGCGGATATCAAACATGCACAAGTATATGCTTGTGGGATCGCAAATCGCTCTCGCATATTATAGCCGTGCGTTATCAGAAACATATTTTTTTTATAGTGTAGCTGCCAATGTGATTAAATATTATTTTATTTTTATTTGTTAACTTTGTTTCATTAACCACTTATTGAGTTTAAATACATCTATCGGTTTCGAAAAATACCATTTTCTTCTTCAGGATGTCAATACTAATCAAAATATGTTGTTTATTTACCAGAATCTATTTTTAAAAAATAATATATATTTAAAAAATAAATTTAGCACCTTACTCAAATTGTTACTTAATACAAATTTACTTGAATCATTTTTAGGAAAAAAATTGTTGTTTATAATTGTTTGATTATGTTTAAACAATAGTGGGTTTTCGGAATTTTCTAATCATTTGATAGAAAATGGTCATGGTTTTGATAAAAAATTGGGATTGCATGTAAACGGTGTTGGTCATAAATTAAATAATTTGGAATCATTGGAAATAAATACAGCGTGTAAAACTAATCAAAAAATTATAAACAACCAATTAAATTTAACAACAAGTCCCATTCTAAAATATTACAATTATAATCACCTTAATAGAAAAACTTCACACCCCTCATTTCTCACGGAAGTGTAACAAATTGAAGTAAAATACTGTCACGAATACTGATAATACAGGATGGTGTAATAAATTGAAGTAAACTACTGTCACAAATACTGATAATACAGGATGGTGTAATAAATTGAAGTAAACTACTGTCACAAATACTGATAATACAGGATGGTGTAATAAATTGAAGTAAACTACTGTCACAAATACTGATAATACAGGATGGTGTAATAAATTGAAGTAAACTACTGTCACAAATACTGATAATACAGGATGGTGTAATAAATTGAAGTAAACTACTGTCACAAATACTGATAATACAGGATGGTGTAATAAATTGAAGTAAACTACTGTCACAAATACTGATAATACAGGATGGTGTAATAAATTGAAGTAAACTACTGTCACAAATACTGATAATACAGGATGGTGTAATAAATTGAAGTAAACTACTGTCACAAATACTGATAATACAGGATGGTGTAATAAATTGAAGTAAACTACTGTCACAAATACTGATAATACAGGATGGTGTAATAAATTGAAGTAAACTACTGTCACAAATACTGATAATACAGGATGGTGTAATAAATTGAAGTAAACTACTGTCACAAATACTGATAATACAGGATGGTGTAATAAATTGAAGTAAACTACTGTCACAAATACTGATAATACAGGATGGTGTAATAAATTGAAGTAAACTACTGTCACAAATACTGATAATACAGGATGGTGTAATAAATTGAAGTAAACTACTGTCACAAATACTGATAATACAGGATGGTGTAATAAATTGAAGTAAACTACTGTCACAAATACTGATAATACAGGATGGTGTAATAAATTGAAGTAAACTACTGTCACAAATACTGATAATACAGGATGGTGTAATAAATTGAAGTAAACTACTGTCACAAATACTGATAATACAGGATGGTGTAATAAATTGAAGTAAACTACTGTCACAAATACTGATAATACAGGATGGTGTAATAAATTGAAGTAAACTACTGTCACAAATACTGATAATACAGGATGGTGTAATAAATTGAAGTAAATTACTGTCACAAATAACCACCCTGACAATACGGGATGGTGTTCAAGAAATCAGATCTGCTTTTAAAATCACGTGACATCAGCTATTCATAACATATAATTATTTAAGAATGTTTTTCGTTATAACTTGTCTCTTTTCGTGTTATATAACGTCGATAGCAACAATACTCACAACTAGTTGAAAATAAAAAAATAATGTTACTTAGCAAACATTTATACATTACAGCATTAATTTAAAATAAATCAATTATTATAGTTTAGGTACTATTATTCGTATAATTGGGAAGGCTCTGATGGCTAAGCCACCTAGAGTATATGAGTAATGCGTGGCTCTCTAAATAGCTACTCAATAATAGACCTGAATAAAGACGAAGAATTGAGAGACCCAAAATAAGGTGGCAAGATAATATGAATTTATGAACCTAACCTAACCTAACCTAACTATCAGCATTGGCGAGAAACAGCCCAGGTCCAGAGACCGGTGTGTTCTTGAGGTGTGTTCTACATCCCTACTTCTATAACCCATAATTCACACCAGGTTATAGAGATAGGGATGTTGATAATGACTATACAGGATATTTCAAATGAAGCATGTATCTGAATAATTCTTGTATCTCTGGATAAAAAGTTAAATTAAAATAAATATCTAGTCTTAAATTCTCCATTACCGAGAAAATAATAAAAACAAATAGTACAAGTATGTGATGAAAAATCTCAAGGAATTCAATCATTGGATGATGCAAAGTAATTAATGAGGCATTATTTTGATCCTGTTATTAAGAAATAAATATTATTTTCATGTATTTTGATGGCAGAACACTTTATCATAGCAACAATAATATTATTTTGTTATATTAGTTCCTTCCAAGGTTCCACTAATTTTAGTCAAATCTGTGCTTGTTTCGTTAAAAACACTCTGTATAATAAATTATTAGATACTTAACACTAATTAAATAATGCGCAATAATTAACATTTTTTTAAGTAGAACTGCGAAAAGGAGTAGATAAAGGCGGAGAAAAAAATACGATAAACTTAACATCACTTTTCTAGTAATTCTAATTGTTATCGAAAGTAAGTAAATAATCTAAGTAATTCTTAAAATAATCTAATTTATAATAAACGCTTATTATACAAGCCCTACATATCAGATAATTATTATTCATTTCATTTATTAAAATAGAAATACGTATACACGACACAACTGTTTTATTAAAAAATATATGTTTATATGTTTCAAGTTATAAAGGTATAGTGTACAAATGGACAATGTTTATTATTCCACAAGCGTTGTATATTTTATCTTATTCGATATATTCAGATGGCTATTTTAGAAACAGCTTCACACAATATTTTCATTATTTAAAAAAAATATAAAAAGGTCTTTGTATTTTGTTTCCTTATACGGGTGGTTTCCGTTTTCCCCACAGGATGCGTAAGGCTCTAACAGCGCCACCTTAGCGCGTAAGGCTTAATCAGGTGTCTCAGTATCTGGAACGGATCGGTATTTATCTAAAGCTCTTCCCTTAATAACCCTTCCTGAGCTTTTTTCACCCGACTATTAGAGAGAACCATGCGCCGACAATTATAAAAAAGAATCATTAATATAAAATAATTTTGTTTATAACCACAGACGTTGTTCCGAAACCGGTCGGCGTTAAACAATAAATTTCTAGTGGTTATACTCGTATGTACAATTATTTTATATTAATTATTAAAAAATCTAATCACAGAATTATTGCTTCAAATGAAATATCGTTTAGTTTCCCAATTTGGAAATAACACGCGCAATAATCATCCGTTTCACTTTACAATTCTGTTATATGTTGTGACTTCTCAACTTGTTTATAGATCCAAATTTCCAAAATTTTTGTGCTTCTTATACATTCGTTATATAGTCTTAAATATGGTATGCCTATTTAATGTGTAAATTAAACGAATAATAAAAAAAAATTATGAACATATTAATAGGCATTAGTACTAATTTTATTTTCAATTTGAATTCAATTTTAAAAACGTCACAAAATCGATAACTCAGTTCTTAAATTGACGAGTGTGTTTGAGAAATTCCACAGAAGTGAACGAGGATAAAAGAGCGTTGCGTAATTTTATTCTTTCTGCTTACTCCAGGAGTGACATGGCGTAAGAACAAGTTAGATATGTGTCATGTTTTTGCACATGTTGAATAAAGAATGTTTAACGAGGCGTTCTGCCCCACTTCCACGTGCCACCTTGGTAAATTGGAAGCAGGCTCACGTGGGCAAGCAAACGGAGTCGCGTGATGTGCCGTGCGTCAGGATCGCTGTTGATTGGTTGGAGTGGCGTTCGTCAATGCGAATGTCGTTTTCTAATATTTTTCGAATAAATAGCGAGGCCAAGTATCGTAGCAGTAAAAATTTACTCTGGACCGTATTGATCGTCTTACGTACATATATATTTATATATATATATATATATATAATATGAAGGTTTTGATCAGAAGGATGTTCGATGATGATAATTACCCCCCTTCTATATATTGGACCAATATACATGTTCGGGTACTTCAATATTCCCCTTGGCTATAGTGAGGAATGAATAAAATTTAGACAGTAGCGTGGCATGAGCAAAATACCGTTTTTATTAAAGAACATTTGATTTATTCAAAACAGATTTCAATGAAATGTGCGATTATAATTTATAAAAGAGGTGGAGGGTTAAAGTGAAAGTGCAACATGGTACCCGACGTCACGCACCTCAGACCCGCTAAATGGCGCTAGTTCTATTGTTAGTTGGGAGTTAATCCGATAAATACCACATAGTATTCAGCCAACCTTACCGGTATCACTGGACTTGATTTTGAATTTTGTGTTTGGATGTATGTACACTGAAATACTATTTGCTGGAAACCTAGCATGGAAGGGAATATTGACAACTATATTTACACACATATCTAACAAAAGCACATTATGACACCTTAAATGCACTCAGTTTATATGATATTTTTATTAATAAATTCAAAATCATCCGAACTTCACAAAGAAACAACGTTTTTAGTTTCCACGCATAAATTATATTAAAATAAGTATATAAACTGTTTCGATAATGGATATGACAACTTATTGTAAATTTTGAATTTATTATTATCAACAGGTATTTAAATAAATATATACAATTCTAAATAGATAAAGAGAGATAAGTAGATTTGTATGGTTATATGTAGGCATATATTGAGACTACTTTACAAATACTATACTGTAATCCTACAATATAATTTTAGGGTAGCACTGTACCATAAAGGAATCAGGCTAGATTTTTAATTGTATACTGTGTGACTCATAAGTAAATCAGTGATGGTTACAATTGACGTTTGATCTTTAATAAAGTAAATTTATTCTGATTAAATAAAACACAATCACTTTTTATAAAACCATGAATTTTATTACACGCCAACCGGTTTCGCTTAGCTCAAGCTTCGTCAGGACGTATTTAAAACTAACATCAAATACAAAAAAAATGCACTCATATATACATAAAAAGGGAGACAGAATATATATACAGTTAGATATAACATCGAGGGAGACAGAATATAAAATTATAAGCGAAAGAGAGAAACAGAAAACATTTACAGTTTGACAGAACATTAAGGGAAAGGATAGTGCAGTGTTGATCGATGTTAAATTGATTTTATAGAAAATATACCTAATATGAGGCTAATGGATAAATTAATTTGATTATTAAGAATTGCCCTACCACTATTCACTGCCTTTTTTATTTCAAGGCCTTCTAAATAGTTTAACCGAAAACCAAACCCGTTTTTATGGAGGATATTGACCCCTGTGCTATTATTAAAATAATGTTTTTTTTTCAGTAATATAGTTGGCAAATGTGCCAACCGAAACTAAACTAAGCGAAACCGGTTTGCGCGTGTAATATAATTCGCGGTTTCATACAAAATGATTGTGTTTTATTTAATCTAATATGTAAAACCACAAAGTTTTTTCTTTCTACTAAAATATAAAATTTATTCTGGTCAAACCTAATTAGCTTTTTTCAGTATAGATCACGTATGGGACGGAGCGTATCTTTGGAGCCATGTTTTTGGTAATGTTAGCTGTTAGGTCTCCAAATATTGTCCAAGTTGCCCTTTCTTAGTTGGAATGTTTTGCTTTTTAGCTAGCCGATGACTGAAAGTTTTATTTCTCGTATGATAGTTTTTTTTTAGTAGTTGTAAACTGTGAATTTAAAATTTATTTACTAAACTACTTTCTTAATATTAGTATAAATAACATTTCATATTTCTTAAATTTAACTTTATTTTTGTGTGATACTAATAAGGCAGCTGTTTACTTACTTTACATGTATTTTTTATTCTCATGACGAAGAATAAATTCCAACAAATAGATTATGATGTTCAGATTTTTTTTATGCAATAATATTTTTTTTTTTTAAAAGAGAACATATTCTTATTATGAAGTTGCAAATTTTCAGAACATAGATCTGTGATATTTTTAATGCAAATTAAATGTATTACTTAAAAAGATATAGATATAAAATCAATTATCAAAAAAATATTATTGTTGCTACCGTTACTAATAACTATGGGCATTTTCTACCTTTAAAAAAATAGGTTAATGTACTACGATTATGACGTTATGTAAGTTAATTATTCCATAACCCATACACAAGGAGCTTATAAATAATTCAAGAGAATGTCTACGAAAGATATACCTACACAGAGAATTCGTTTACTGAGTTTCGAAAATGCATAGAATATATTTACATGAAAGCTTCTAGCATCTATCAACATGTTAAAGTGTAACTAAAATCTCAGTGTACGAAGATAAAACTTTTGTCACAAAACTTGTGTAACGGACAGCACAGAGGTAGTACGAAGTGAACTATCATTCATTGTGTATTGCATTTTGTATGCAAAATAGAACAATCAATTGTAAAATGGAATTCCCAACCTTTACCGCCAGATTTCTTAGACTCTAAAAAAAATCTTCATTTGGTGCGCTTAGTGATATTAACAGACGAAAATGTATTTTTTTAGTAATATAGCTTATGTACGTAAATAAATTCATGTGATTTATTTATTTTAAATGCAACTAAACAGTATTATGGTTGTAAAAATCTTAAGTTCTTCACTGCATTTTTAACTAGTCAGACATCCTCGAGTTATGGAGCCTTATTTTTCTATGTTTATTCCAAGAAATTTAATCATACTCTGTCAACCGTGTATTTTTTAACAAGTTATTATAACTTTTCGGTACAACCAACTTTTAACGAATATTATTTTACGTAAAATCACATTACCTACCGTAATTTGTTTATATTTTTATCTCCTCTAAAAATATCATATCTAACTTTCGGTGCAAAAGCCTCCATCCATTAAAATGAGATTTCGTGTAAAAAAGAAATATGAATAATGAATTATTTATATTTCACGCAAAGTTTTTCTTCATCCCCGCAGATTCCATTGATTTTCTATCGCACGCACGTTTCCATCCACGCCCTTCCCCCCTCCCACTTTCTCCCTTTCCAGTTCGCAGTCAACCCCACTCATCCTCCCTCAGCGGTTCCCAAGCTACAGTCTGAAAACTTTGCTATTTTTGTTTAAAAAAAGCACTTCAATATTCAGAGCAAAGTAATCTTTAAATTATTTTTAAGGATAGCATATTCTTATTGTGATGTTGTAATTATTCAGACCATAGATCTGTGATATTTTAAATACAAATAAAATGTATTAATTAGAAAGATATACATATAAACTCAATTTATCGACAAATATTGTTGTTGCTATCGGAATTTGAACCTGAATCTCTTCCAATCCGGGGAACGTACATTATCCGATTATGGTATACCAACACAGTGGATTGACGACAAATTTTCGAACCTATATGTTACACTTTTCAAATTTTATCGTTCCATTATTTAAAAGCCATCTACTTTGTTTTTACGGAATCTCAAATACCTTTAAGTAAAACGATAGGGGACGCCAGAATTAATAATTAATTTTTATTAAATTTTGGACATATTGATAAATAAATTGATGAAGTAGATAACTTTCAAATAATGGAACAATATATATATTAATTTTAAAAGTATAACATATAGATGATTTGAAAATTTGTTGTCAATTCATTGTGTGTTTTGTGGCATAATCGGATAATTCACGTTCCCCGGATTGGAAGAAATCCAGTTTCGAATCCAACAATATTTTTCCATAAAATTGATTTCGTATGTACGAGTATATCTCTCTAATTAATACACTTAATCTTTAAATTATTACCTCATCTGTTTTTTGCGTGTTAAAATAACGCACGCACCTGACACTCTCAGAGATCAAAGTCGATGAGGGATCAACATACAATTATTTCCTTACTTTATTAATCTCAATTTTTAACGCACTCTGATATATATTAAATTAAACAGCATCTAGGTAAAGAACGCATGATTGGGTTCAATTCATAATGAATTTAAATAAAAACAATTCTGTCTTAATAAGAACAAAACAACAGATAATAGGATTAAATTAAGTGTCACATTTTTTTTCTAAACTACAATAAGTAACCGAAAAATAAATGTTTTATCATCATGTAACATTTTTCAATTGATCTTTATTATATGATGAATTCTAATATCATTTTAAGACGTTCTACAAAACTGCGCATTTAATTTAAAATATTTGACACATTTATCGTCCTAGATTAAAAATACGGCCGCCTTGACCGCCTTAAGGAGATTCCTGTCTGCGCCATGTTTTGTCGGCATCATGTAATGATACATGATCTCTTCGGATCCCATCAAGGATATCGAGGTCAATCAATACTCTGTCTTTCATCCATACCCAGATATTCGACCCATCGAAGACATTCAATTTTAACAACGTCAAACTCATCGGTAGAACTCATAAAACTAAATATTATTTATGCTTCGAAGACTTTTGAAAATTTTGTAAACAATTCCAACAAGTCACCCTTTTACCACTGATGAATCACAGATTAGAGATCTTTGTTCTTCTGAACAGATTCTTCCGTCTCCCTCATTCGCATTTGTTCCGTAGAAGTACTTGTTTTCCATCTCACCGGCGCGGTTGCATCATATAAATAGAGAATAGAAGTAGAATTTAATCATATAAAATGTTTTTTTTTTCGAGAACATCTGCATTCTACGCCAAAACAAATTGAGAGAAAATGTATTGAAAATGTCAATTTCAGTACTTTGTTTTATCAGCACATCGGCAGATAACTATTTTGGATCAAAAAAAAAAAGTGATTTTTTAAATATCGAAAAAATATTTTTCATTTTTCAGAATTTTTAATGGTTCTCTTTAGTTAACTTTTGCAGAGCGAATTTTTTACTGTCAATACGTAATTGCGTTGTATACTACAACTCTTTTAAACGTTTTTTCATATTTTAAGGATTCTTAACATTTCCCGACATCGGCAATTGTTAGATTTGATTACTTCAGATTTTACTTGATTGCAATGCAATGCATAAGCAATACTTTCTACATTTCATCTTGACAAATATCATAATTTCAAACTCGATCTTACATTTTAATATTATCAGAACTAAATAAGCATTATTTCTACTTACGCCATTCGCAATTTCATAACATTTAAAAAATGTGTATAATTAGACAAGTATTTCCATCGAGCAACCAATATTTTACGTCATTAATATCAGATATAAGTAGTGATTTCTTGAAAGATATTTATTCATAAATTTGAATTTCTTTACTCTCGGATTTCATTATAACCTACGTTATTTCAAAGCGATTTTTTATATCCACCAAAGAAAATTTAACGGCGTCTTGAAAATGTCTCGATAAAACGAATAACCCCCACTCCAATGTTGCCCTTAGATTCTTAGAAAAAAAACCTTAAAAAATGAGAATTTCATCACGGAATCACCTGTCTCACTCTCCGATCGTGCCGCCCCCTCTCATTCCACCCCTCTCCAATTCCGCCCTGTACCCCTCGGCCATACCTCATTTTCCGCCAAGCATAAACTGACTCAGCCCGCTTTCATTAAATAAGGTGAGCCTTCTAGGTCCGAGGGTCCGCCCAGAATACGGAATGTATCGAGATTATAATCGACTTACACGCACGCACGTACTATCACATATACACACAAAGAACTTATAGAATTAGTGTTTTTATTAATATATACCAGACCTGCTACGCTTTGTATTTTATCTACCTAGTACATTCAAATAAATATGGTTAGCGCTTGTTCATTTTTATTATTTTAAAATGCTGTGAAACCCATTTTTTAATCTTATCTGACTTGAAACTATATAATGCTTCGCTGATAAATCTTAAAGATCATTTTTCGTAAATAATAATCCAACCTGGTATCGGCGCTATTTATTAGAAAATAATGTGACACCTTAGTTTTTCAATTTTCTTTGATAATCTAAGATTATAATTGTAAGTAACCATTGATTGATCAATAGACAAAAATTAAAAACGTTCTCAACTGAAAATTAAGCTAATGTGAAGATTGCTACATTGATTGTTGAATAAAAATTTAAAGTTATAAAAATTTAATTATTTACTCATAATAACTTCTACTTTACACACTTTACTATCTCTATTGGCGTAATAGTGGAATCAATTTATTTGTAAACCATATTTTAGATTTTACAATTATGATTAGGTATATATATATTTTCTTTCAACAACCTTTTTTTGAGTAGGTGCTTAAATTTAAAAAAAAATTAATTAAATTCCTGCACAAAATATATTTAATACCAATAATAAAATTTATTGACAAGATGAGCGTTATATCTCACATAGTTATATCGCATTCGCTAAACAAGTACTTTTACTAACATATCTTCATGGGATAAAAAATATTCATTACAATCATAATCACAATTAAGATATTCTCTCCAGCTTTGTCGTCCACAAGTCTTCACTAAGAGAGCAAGATGCGCACAGATTCGTAACTTTGTCTAAAAATACTCTTTTTTTCACACTTTATCCGCTCACGTATTTAATGAACATTTCTCCGCTTGTCGGCTCCTAAGATATGAGAGAAATGCTTTATTTACCCAGTGGGGACGATATACTATGTGGGACATAAACAAACCTTACCAATTTTCGCTGTTTTATGAGATGTTTCTTGCGCGTACGTGAAACAGCCTTCATATGAAATTTTCGTTATTTCTGTGTGCACACGAAATGTTTGTATTTTAAGACAACGCATGACAAAATATTATGATACGTTCTTCCTCTATGTCACTCTGTGATTCAACAATTCTATACTATAATAGTCAAAAGTAGTATCTATGACTTTCTGTATGTGTTGGCGTCGGTAATGTTATTATTGGTAGTTTATGGTTATATAGTGCTTGATTAAACGGTAAGGTCTATGAGACACAAGCATGACAAAAACAAACATGTTTTTAATATCTCTAGGTTAAGATTACTAAAATATTTTCTCTTTTATATATTCAATAACAGTACGTAAATATTTATTCAATTTGAAATAAAGTGTTAAAGTAAGAAAAAAACATTTCAGCAAAATCTTATATTGACATCTATCATATTTTTTTTTTCGGTAAAGGAGATATTTTACTTACCATATATCCAAGATTCTTATTCATGTCATCTAGGTGTTATTTTTGTTCATTTTAACAGTTAACTTACAAAGATGGAATAATTTTAATAACATCGACATTTTATTTACATATGGTTTGTTTTGGGGAAAGCTCTATCATTGAAATATAGATCATATTGAGACCCTGACCATGCAGCGGTCACCAATGGCCGCGCAGCGGCTATTATCGGCCGCGATACGGCCACAATAGCTGCCCACTGGGCCTACCTTATCTGCTTGTAAGCAATATGTTTAATATGACAACGTCGTGTTGCTGTAAATATCGATTAAGTTTATAATTGTATTTGATCAATCTATTACTCATTAAAAAATATATTTTAAAACCAAATTTATGACATTTAAAATCATTTATTATTAAAAAATTAATAGTGGTAATTTTGTTACTATTTTGCAATGATATATGGTCAGTACAACAACAAGAATATTTTTATTCAGTTGATAGATTATATGTTTAGTTAATAAATTACAATTATTAAGACATTTAGACATTTTTCCGATAGACAACCTTTATTTTTATCTATCTACCTGTCTATTCTCTATATAAGCATCTTCCTTAATATTTTTTATATTATCTTCATAAATGTATGTGATATTGAACGCAATTCTATTCAAATTTTGTTCAATTACACTCTAGGACCGCGATAAAAATATAATCACCCCACCCCTTCAACATCTCATCTTTCCTTACGTAAATCAAATTTTACATACATTTATCATTATTTTTTAGTATCTGCCTAAAACAATGACTTCTCTACTAATATTTCTACCATTACGTATCCAACTAGTTACAAACAATTGTATTATCGTGTCACCGGGTATTTCAAAACATTGTTTTACATTATACGAGTCAAAATATGAAATATTGTTGCCCAAAGTTGTGGTCGCTCCAGGCGACAATTTATTATTGGTCCCTATTCTTGATATTGTACGATTATGGTCCAGAAAATGTGCGATCTTTTTGAAAAAAGATTATGATAGTTCGAATACACAATTTATCTTAAATCACCGATGAAACAATGTACTCATATGTATTTAACAATGCTGTTTCCTTGATTTAAAATATTCTGAGAAATGCTAGAGACTATAAAAATAACTAAATTGAGTCTTTGTGTGCTTCATATTATTTTGAAACCTTTTTTTAAACTACGTTAAATTGATTAAAAATTAATCCAATACATGTTTAAAATCGCATACAAATAATTAAATATCCTAACATATCGCATATCTAGATAAGACAACTCAAAAAACAAGAATTTTGAGTTATTATTGTATTGTCATATACGCAACTAACTTAGCCCCAATTCTCGATTAATGTCATTTTAGGATACATTTATGACCTAAATTGTTATTTAGTTTCATAACTTTAGTAACATAAAATGGAGAAAAATGTTATTAATTTTTTATCTACTGAAAAATTACTATTTGAGTTGTCTTAGTTGTGGTCTAGGTGTGCGAATTATTATAATTAAATTAAATTTTAAAGTTTTTCTAAAATAATATTATAATACGCAAAATAGTTTTATTTAGTTAAATATTTGTTCTTATATGTAGAGAAAATATTTCTATGAAATAACAATTTTTTTATTATTTATATAGATAAACATAATAAAACTCGTACTTTTTATAACAATTGAATTATCATGTGGTATAGACATATTTGTTATAAAAATAAGTACACATTTGATGTATCAACTCGTAGCCAAGCAAATGGTAACTGCGGTTTCAGGAATAGTTATAATGTCTAATTGATCAAAAAGGACAAACGATTAAGATACAAAAAATGCTAGAGAGAACAGCAATGCTAAAAGGTACTTTGCATAGAAATACAAATTAAATTAATCAACTAAAAAAATATACAGAAAAAATGTATCTATCGAAAAAGTATTTAGTGCCTACCGGGACTCGAAGCTGAACCTCTTCCTATTCGGGGAAGTTGATTAATTTAATTTGTATTAAAATACCACAGAACTATAATCTGGAAATGCATCTTCACAACAATAATGTGTTTTCCTTCGCAATACATTGAGCTCCGACTATTTTTTTAGCCCAAAAAATTAAGTTATAATTAATATTAGGTACACTATGCCCTAATATACTGAGGGTTTTTATATTTTATGATATCCTAAAATTTTGATTTTGTTAATAATTTTTTTATTTTTCTGAAATATATAAATTTTTTAAAGTTTCTATATTTTTTTCAACTAAATAATTTTGGTGAAACGATTTCTCAAACTTGTAACAGAACATATTTTCAAATAAACAATGTTTTTAAAGAATGCTTTGAAAATTGTGTAAATTTCTTTGTAATTAATTAAATATTCACAAACACACATTTTCTCAAGTTTATGATTGCCGGGTTTTGGAGGTAAAACATTCAAAATGTTTCTCCCCATACCTAGATTAACATTTTAGATATCCCAAAAGCTTAAATTTGATAGATAAACCTTTTCTTATAAAACCGCAGACGTTTTAGTGGCACTAAGCGTGATAATAATATTTAGTTATTTTTTACAACACCATAGATTTATATCCATAACGGCATAAGACGGCAAACTAATATTCATAAAGTTGATCAGATTTCGTAGTGTGTAATAAATTTAATTAAATGTGAATCATTCATAATTTAAAATATGAATTAAATATATTAATTAGAAAGATATACATATAAAATCAATTTTATCGAAAAATATTGTTGTTGCGCCACCGGGATTCCAACCTGGATCTCTTTCCTAACCGGGGAAGGTGCATTATCTAACTATGCTACAGCGACAATATTTTTAGCGACAATTTTCGAACCTATATGTTACCTTTTTGATATTAATACATTTAATCGTTCCATTATTTGAAAGAGCCATCTACCTTATTTTTACAGAATCTCAAATACCTTTGAGTAAACTGATAGCAATTAATATATTTAATTCATTTTTGAAATATCACAGACCGTCTGTTCTGAATAATTACAACTTCACAATAAGAATGTGTTCTCCTAATTCATAATTTTCATTGCATTTAACATAACCTTATATAATTGTCTATTTATTTTATAGTCGTGATTAATTTTCTTTTTGCGAAAGGAAAATTAGCATATAAATAATATGATTTTTTCTATTTACTACATGTAAAAAAATGTTTAACATAATGATATATAAAACCATAAAAAACGTTTCTCATCTCATGAGGTCTCCTACGTAAAAATAACATTGGTTTATAATTACTTTAAAAAATATTGAAATAAAAACATTGTATTATTCTAAGAATTTCCAAAGAACTTCCGGTAGTCTAGATATAAAGTAATAAAAATTTAATGAATCAACTAGAAAGATATAAGTACGTTTAAAAAATCTATCTATCAAAAAAATATTTTATTTTCTACCGGAATAGATTTTTTCTGTATATTTTTCTAGTTGATTAATTTAATTTGTGTTATAGTATGTAAGAGATGTTTACTATTTTTTTTACTTGACTGAAGTCTATGCTAAATGAGACAGGTTCATTCGTTATATCTAATAATACAAAAATGAAATAATTATTCTCGATCTAAACCAAATTTTAAAAAATTGAATAAATAAGGTAATAACGGGATATCCTGGTAGCAATATTGCAATGTGATATTCTGTGTTATTAAAATACCATGTTCTGAAAATGTAACTTAACAATTAAAAAAAATATTTTATTTATTTAACATTGCTTACAATCATATATATATTTTAATTGATTATATTACATATATATTATATTAAGGAAGTGCTTTTTCCAAGTTTTGGAATGTAATTTTCTTTGATTAATTATTATTATGAACCTATTTTAAAAACTAGACATTTTAAGAAAGTGTTTTAATTTAAATTTAATATTTTTTCAACATTTTTTTACATTAGATATAATGTGAAGAATTGCTGCATTTTGTTAGAGATATTTAGAGAAAGACTCTTATATTAAGACACAGTGGTAGTTTTTAAGTACCATATTTAATACTCGTACACTCCAGATTATACACTTCAGACTAGACGCCCGATTGTTCAGGAGATTGCTATACGCGAACGACGCTTATCGACGAGCCTGCGACGTGTCCTGAAATTCTTTATATTTATCACCAAAAGAGAACGACAACATGGAAGGATTAAGCGTCGAGAGAAAGAAGACAACCTTCTTTCCAAAGACCAAGTAAACAGTGTTCCCGACAAATACGTTTATTTTGTTTAAAGCAGATTTATAACAGTATAAAAATTCGGATATGTGTGAAATTATTACTTATTTCTCCCTGTAATAATCAGTTAATTGGAAAAGGCTTCCCCTTGAACGTTAAGCCTTTCTCAGAACCATAAAATGAAATTATAGAACGCTGCGGCACTGGCGCACAGATGGCGCCTTGTGTCGGTGTACCTCCAGGAGGAAGGAAGGAAGGCTATATGCTGGAAGGCTCTCTACTAATATTATTCGAGCTATTACGGTTCATTACCTCACCGCAGCCACTTCTTTAGGCACTACCCTTTTGGGATGTTTCATCCCTTCTATAGGTACGCTTTCTTAACCCGTTTATTTCCAACATATTTTAATAACGTAACGTTTTATAAGTTAACATTCAAAATGATTGTACGATTTTTATTTATTTTCTTACATTCATTTTTAACGAACGTTTCTAAATACTTATAAAGACTACTAGGAAATTATAGATAATAATAATATTGTAATATCATCTCTTTAAAATACTAAAGAACTATTTTACAGTCAATATTTTTTCAGCCCCATAATATAATTACAAATAAAATGCTGAAATAAAGAAAATCTGTTTCATTTAAAAGTAAACGTCATGTATTAATATTGTTTTTTCTAAACAGTTTGTTTACACAGTGGCAATTTCAGCATATATTAAGTATCCTTCTATGTTTATAGAGAAAAATCCTAATTTTGTCTGAATAATGTCTTCATTGGAAATAATATTAAGCAAATTCCTAAATTATCTAAAGCCTGAAAAGAATACTAAATTATATCAAAATTGGTGGGTTAAGGCTTTAGTTTTTCTTCAACGTGAGGGTAAATTTTTTTGCCTCCGCCAATTTGGCGAGGAACAAACGCTGGGAGGGTAAGGGCTAGAGAGAGCATTATTTTAGGCCAACGTAGGAATAAAAGGGTACTTTTCTTACCCGGGATGGGAAATTGATTCTGCATGGTATTTCTTAGGAGAGTCGCGCGACCTAATGCGACCCTGTGATTGGGTCATGTTAAATAATGGTAGAAAAAAGGAGCCTAAGTAGATTATTGAAAAATAAGGGTGGCAGTTTTTACACGGCACGTGTAGCCGCCCTAATGAAAAGCTGGCCAAAGCGAAATGGCTTTACTAAATAAATACAGGGGAAAATTGGTATTCGGTCGGTCTAATGAACGCTTAAAAAAATTCTCTCCTTTCGAGTCCCTCGTAAAATTGTCATTTAGGAACGCTGTTTATTTAACTTCGCGAATGTATAATTTTGGAGAGTACAAATATTCAAAGCGGTACTAATTAAGATTTTTTTATCTTTATGTATGTACCTACTCAATTTTTATATTAATATTTCTGAAACCCTTTAAAAAAGGCACACACAATTGAAACAGGAAAAGGTGTTATTATTCTAATTGTATTTTTATTAATAAAAAAGTTGTCCGCTTTGTGTGCAGTACAATAAACACCTTCTATAGTGAAAATGACAAAATAAAATCAAAGATTTTTTTAAATATTTACGCGATATGTGAGTATCTTTGATCATAGTTAATTAACAAATTTAGAAAGCAAATAAAACACTATTAAAGTCTAATAAGTTAATTATGAAAACACCATAGCTATATAGCACAAATACCATCAAAAAATTGTTTTTTTAAATATATTTTTGATTACAGCAAAAGTTTTCGTAGCCTGAAAGCCATTTGACCTCAAATAAAATGGAGATGAAATTATTTTAAGCGAAATAAAAGTAATATATTTTTACATTTGTTTTTTCTTTTTTCATTTCAATTCCACCAGGTGTTCAAAAACTCTCTGTGGAGTATTAATATGCTACAGTTCTCCTAGTAAAACCTGAATGTAATGTCCATATAAATATAAGTAGAGAGAATAAATAAGGCTGTTGAGTGTAGAGGCGAGATCAGGTGGGAGAGTAGATTGGGGCAGAAAAAATATTTGACAGGAATACGGTGAATTCTGCCCAGAATTTGGAAAAGGCAGGAAAGTTTAAACGATTGGAAATTGGGCCGTTAAAGATTCAGCGTCCCCTTTTAATTACCAAGAAGCCCACATGCAATTTTTCGTAGTAGAATATCGATGTGGGTATTTTTAACAGTTGATAATTTTTTATAGTGGTAAAAAAATAGTTTTCTTGTACAGTCTATCTTGAATTACTGAGGTATTGAAGTATGAAGACAGGTCATTTCAGTTCATGAACCTAAATGGTGAATTACACATCCGCCGCTAGGATGTGCACCTGGGCGAACAATCGGAACATCTTAAGCACGGGAGAATAGGTGACAAAGGAAGCGAGAGATATTGGGGGAAGAAACTCAGGTGGAAAAATACAACGCATATTAAGCGCAGAAATAAATATACCAAGAAATATTTCGTACTATTTTTCATTTCTAGGAGAAGAATCACATTTAATGTGGTTTTTTTATTAATATGAAAATCTAATCCGTTTTCAAAGATGACAAGAATATATGTATATTCGTATTTTAATGATGCTCTAAATAGGGTGACTTCACACGGAAAAAATACAAGAGGTGTTGTTAACCTAAATTTAACAATTCCCAAAATCACCAATAAGTATGGATCGAAAACATAAGAATTTGTTGTGTCTACACTAAAAAATATACTACCTGTGATTTTACAGAAATGATAAAAAAATGTCTTTTCGATAATAAACATGAAATGAATTGTTTAAACTGTGATTGATTAGTTTTTACGTTTTGATTATATTAAATGTAATAAAATGGATTTAAATATACCTGCATACGTTGTGTGAGTCTAGCAAGACGTTTTTTGAGTCTAGTTTTGTGAGACTAGCAAGAGATTTTTTGAGTCTAGTTTTGTGAATCTAGTAAGACGTTTTGTGAATCTAGTTTTAATTAAAAAATAAAAAGAATATTTTAAAAAATAATTAAATGTATTTATGGAACTAGTGCCTTTTCTAGGTTAAATTGTATTTTTTGTAAATGGTTTCATTTTAAATGACAATTGTACTTGTCCGCAAGAGATATAAATCTCCCACAATTGAACATCTCGCAACATCGAAGGAAGTTACAGAGTTGATTTGTAATTAAACTTTACTCCACTGCGGGAGATTTACATCCCCGTACCGTAATTTTTAGGCAAAGCTTTGACAATGACACTTGTTAGCATACTGAAATATCGGCCTAGATCTCCAAAAGGAAACTATCTATAAAAAACGCAATCCAACGCCAGTTGCATATATTAGTTCTCACGGAAACCTTAAGTTAAATATTTATATACATACATAAAGTAACAGCCATAGTCTACAGTATTTAACACTTACTACCCGGTGGGTCAAAACAAAACACGTCCGGTGGTGGTGGGTCACTTTAGACCCACCTCAAGTTTTCAGTTTTTAAAGCGTTTTGTGGGAGATTTTTTATAGATATTTCATTTTAAATATGATTTAATGAAATGGCATGATGTGCCGTAAAGTTTTTGCTAAAAAATTAAAAAATATTAGAAATAATGTACATATTCTCACGCATCAACAGACGCCCTACACAACCAAAATACAAACATCCACTGAGCGTGTAATCTTCTCGTCGGAACCCGAACAGGTAGTATCATAAAACTTACAGGTAGGCGCAACACCCCTCAAATAGTATATTACTGGTATTGTCTGGGGGCCACCAGACGAAAATAAGTCAAAACAAATACATGAACGCATATCTGGTATCCTTTGTCTACCCGCTCAAAATATTGACAATATATATTTCGGTGTAAGCGATAAGTTTCAATCCCGTAAAAGCGACTGATTTTTGAGCATTTTTCCACATTTCTATCAATAACTCATTTGAATTTTGTCCGATAACATTTATTTGTATCCCAAATTATTTTGAAATATTTAATTAAATATTAGCTAGAAGGAAAACAGCATTAAACGAGTAGAGCAATTCATATTTTTACAAACACCCGGGTCAAACCTGATCCACCACTGCAGGTATGTGTTAACGGGAATATCTGCCTAAATTCTGAGAAGTTAATCATGATGATATTTAATATATATTTAAAATATTCACTTTTTTATGTATTATCATATGTTGTAAGTACATTTGGTATTTTAATATCTACCTCACTGGGCTTCGCCCATGTTAAGGTAAACATTTTACATTTTAATCGACAATAATATTATACATAATTATTTTAGCAACTATAAATTTAGAATAAGAAAGAAGAAAAAAGATGAAAAAAATTAAAAGTGTAAGTAACAAAATATGATGCAATATTTGATCTTGAGAAATTTATAACCTACCTGAAATATAATACACATATTAACAAGTTTACAGCACAATTTAATTTAAAACACACACACGCACAGGCTGCTCACTCATTGGTGTTGGGTCTCGACTCTGTATGTGTTCATATTGAATGGGTGACCATACATGAACATACGCTCGGTCTTTTTAGTTTTTAGTCAGAATTTTATTGCGCCTTTGATATTTTTTATGTATTTAGGGAAAGAATTATACCATTTGAATGCTACAAAACATAGCTTTTTTCCCTTATGTGGTGCACATCCTAGGAGTTACTAAATTGTTCTCCTCTGAGATTCTGGTATTTTTGGCATTTCCATGGAAACCCCAGACGTCCTTATAAATGAATATGTAGTTACGAATATTTTTACCGTAGATCTGGACAATGTCCAGTATTTCCAGTATTTTTAACCTACATAAACATCTTTAAATAATATACAAAGCACTGTAATATTATTTCTACTAGTTATAAAGTCTACATTTAAGATTGGTATTCACTTAGTAGATTGAACATGGTAAGTACCTGTGTATAATATACTCGCATTATATTATATTTAGGTATTTGTATATTTTTTGTAAAAATATATACATTTTATCTGTGAAGTTACGCTTTTTCAAAATATAGGATAATTAAAACAAATTTAGATAAATCGAATTAGAAGCACTGATGATGACTATATTTTTTTCTATAAATAGATATGTTTTACGGTACCTTTCGCTTATAATGAAATACCAGACACGACACTAATGTATGGAAGTGAGACCTGGAGCTGGCAAAAGAGAAACGAAAGTAGACGGAATGCAGTGGAAATGAGATCACTTAGTCGTATATGTGGCAAATCTATTTATGATAAAGCAAATAATTAAAAAATAAATAAACAATGTAAAGCTGATGTTAGTATAATGAGTAAAATTAAGAAAAGATTCTTTAAATGGTTTGGTCATATGGATCCGATGAATAAGGAGATAATGGTAAGAAAGATATATGACGCAAGTGTTGATGTGCACCAGAAGTAGAAGACGTCCGCGGAAGACTTGGCCCGACCAGGTAAACCAGATAATGGAGGATGGTTCTGTTAGAATCCTTAACAATCGGCGAGCATGTATGAGAAGATGTATGAATGTGGATGAGGCGAGAATTGTGTATCAGGACAAAAGAGTGTGGCGCTCTATCCTCTCTGCCTATCCGCGCGAGTAAACGACGTAATGGTAAGTTAGTTAAATTTTACGCTATTGAAAGAAAAACATGCTGTTTGGGAATATGTTAATGGAGAATTATTGTCGAATAAAGATAGGGCTGTTCTAACATTTTCTATTTGGTTTTCTCAACATTCACCCTTAGGTTAATTTGTTTCTTTCTGAAGGGTGATATTATTATATTTAGATAGTAACTAATTTACCATCATAATGGATTAGGATAAAGCTCTATACTTTTCTATTCTGACACACAACTCTTGCCTCAATCACACTCATACATCTTATCATACAAGGTCGTTAGGCTTCTTACAGGACTATCTTGCAGTATCTAATTTTTTTGATCATATCAAGTCATCCATGGGCATTCTCTATTCTTGGTGCCATGTTTTACATGACCGATACTTCTAAGCGACTATTTCTTAACCCTATTCACTATCCTATGCTCAGTTTTACACTCTCCTAATTTGATTATTATTTACTCATTATAAGTGTCTTTGTCACATATACGCCTATACTATCAATACAATACTTCAATCTTTTGGATATTTTAATATTTGAATAATGATTTGTCGAGGGATGCATAGAGATTATGTATTAATAAAAACTCCGCCAATTAAAACACAAGTTGTTTCATGTAAGATTTATTCAGGAGAACTGGTTACAAAATATTTACCGGCGTTTTATACAGGCAAAATTCCAGCCCACGTGCTATTTACTAGCATATGAATACGTATATACGAAATAACTTGAGAATTAGTTGCACGTAAGGCTGGCAGGTGTTCTTTTTATGCCGTTAAATGTGGCACACGGGAAACGTCATACATGAGAGTTATGTATTCAATTGTTTATAAGTAGATGGATTCTCGATTATCCGTGTTCGTAACAAAGTCTCAATGATTTCATTTTTAACTGCATTCAGTATACTTTCGTTCCATTTAAAAAGAGGGTTAACAAAATGTATATTTTCTTGGTACCTTAAAGATAATCTATAATATTTTCAGTAAAAAAACCTTGAAAACTACCAATTCTTTCTGAATTACAAAATATCAACTTATATTATTTAACAATATTCTACGTGACAAGTATTCCCAATATATAAAAACATTAGAAAACCCATGCAATATTGTGGATTCATTACGTGGAAAAATATACTACAGTCCGTACATTTTGTTGCTTACCTTCGCTGTAGATATTCTACAAGGCTTTTAGGCGTGGCAAGTATAGTTAAGTAAAATGCCTTACATTAACAACATAAATTTCTTTTAAAAATGATGGATTTACCCAGAAGCTCAAATTGACTTCCAAGAAGCTTTTACGCTTAACTGTGAAAATGAGTGAATCAAAATTAATGTTACAAATTTTCCCTTAAGATTTTATTTCAAAGTTCAACAGTACTTAAATTTCGACTACTAAACATGACTTAGTGAAGTAAATTTGTTTTGTACGCTTTCTTAATATATATTTGAAACACATTCTTTAAAAATGCATAATTATTCGACCTACATTTCGTTACCCAAAACTTACACGTACGTATATCGTAATATGTAGAAATCATTTTAAATACAAATACATATATTAAGACAAGCTTTTTTGGTCAAGCGATGAAACACTAACCTAATGACCAAGTGATCGGGGGTTCACAACTAGTCCAAGCGACCATCAAGATCATTTTATTTGTAAAACTAATATAATAAAGTTACGTAAATATCGATGCATATACCATATAGAGCTTATGAATGATACTCAATCCCAAAAGTGGCAGCTCAATAATAAACCTGAAAGATGATGATAAAATTATTACATGAACTATATTGTAAGAACGAACATAATTGTGATACTGATGATGCAAATGACGCGCACCATAAACCGCAAGAATGTCTATAGGCTAATATGTAATTATCGTAAAAAGCAATTTGACTAATTAGATTAAATAAAACACAATCGCTATGTGTAAAACCACGAATTTTATTAAACGCCAACCGGTTTCGCTTAGCTCAAGCTTCATCAGGGCGTACTTAAAACTAACAATTAATACAAAAAGAGTGCATTATATATACATAAAGAGGTAGTCAGAATATAAAATTACATGCGAAAGAGAGAGAGAGGATGCATATACACTTTGACAGAACATCAAGGGAGGGGAAAATACAATGTTGATGGATATTAAATTTATTTAAAGGTAAACATATCTGAAATGGAGCTAATGGAAAAATTTATTTGATTATTAAGAATTGCACTACAACTATTTACTGCTTTTTTATCATAAGCTTAAGCTAAGCGAAACCAGTTGGCGTTTAATAAAATTCGTGGTTTTATGCAAAGTATTTTATTTAATGTATTATGTAATTCTTTCGGAATTTAAAATCTGGAAATGTCTTTCTTCTAATATTCGTGTACCAAAATACATTGGGTATATTTTAAAGCGCGAGTTGACGTAATCAAATTGAAGGTAGAATAGAAGGATTTCCCTCACTGTGGTAAAGGTTTCCATCAGTAGTTCACTCCAAGGATGCGCCAAAAGTACGATGAACTTAATCATAAGCCGCCAAAAATAATTTCCGCTTCTTTGTCAACTGCGGAATACCAAGTCACATCTGCTTTGAAAAGAGCAAGTCGAATAAGAAAACGAAATAATTATTTAGACAGTTATCAAATTTCTCTTATTTAATAAATTCATAATACATTCGATAAAAGAAATACATTCATGACTAAGTTTGAGAACTGTAGAAAAATTATCCATATCGGTCTCTCATGACAGCCGCTCTCTTGACTATGCTGTTCCACTTTTCTCGGTATTCTGCAGGTCTTAGGGCTGTCACCAGAGAAGAGCCTGTTGCTTTTTCATCTTGGTCGTTTCAATGTGAGGGGGATTCTTCCTCTTCGTCCTCCGACGTGACTCAAGCTATCTTTTCTTCTTGAAAGATGCTCAAAAAATTTAATAATTTGTCATGGATAAGAGTCTGTCCTTGATGTTGAGCTCCTGTAGATTAGAGATATTCGTGCGTCTCGCCATCCGCGGTATGCTCAACACGTACCTCTTTCATCACATTTCAAATGCATAAATTCGTCTTCTTTCCTGTGCCTTCTGGGTCCATAATTTGATACCATATGAATATTTTATTTGTAAAAAATATGTAATAGCAATAATAAAATGAATTAATTTATTTGACCGAAATTTGGTGGTTTGCAGCCCTCGGAAAGGCTGTTTTTTCGTACGGCCGTGAAAATATTATTTTATGAATATCCGACCAAACAGATTGCGAGACTCGCGCATTTGAGTGAAAAGCGAGAAAGAATCATTCCAACTGAAGTAAATATTTTTTCTTTTCTTCTGTCGATTCCATTTAACAACATGCAAAGAACCTTTTCGCTCCACTTTGCGCAGACGAAATGATTGATGGTTGAAGTTTGAAGGCTTTTATTCTACATAGTAATTCAGGCGCCCGAGCATTGCGCAGCAGTCTAATTCTGTTTGATATCTACCCTTGTTTTCACATTTCAACAAGCCCCGTTTTATCAAAACATTGACATACCTCATCCTGCCGTATTGTAAATCCTACCATTAAAATCTACTCGGAAAAGTATCTTAGGAATGTTGCTACCTACACGCGATACCCACGACGAGCTCCGTAGGGGAAGGCAGAGAATATTAATTACACCCCCCTCCCATTCATTATATATGCTCATTTAATAAATAATTCATGAAACGACTGGCATTTTTCTCTTTCTTTCTCATTGAGTAAATAACTTGTATATCAAGAATAACGTTTGATTTATTACTTCTGATTTATTTATTGGCTTATGTATCCATATCATTATTTATATTTACTTATTTGTTTTAGTGTAGTATCAAATAATACATACAATTATAAACATAAATAAAATTCTATTTCAAACATTCAGTATTTTTAATATTTATTTTAACCTCCCTATTACGTCATTGATAGTTTTACTTAAGGTATTCTGTATTACTCCTACCAATTTGCCAAATATACATACATAATTTGATCATTTATAGTATTCTCATTACTTTCTCTTAACAAATCTCACACATAGTTTTCCTATACAACCTTCTTCTTTCCATGTGTATCACTATGTGTGATTTTCTCGAATAGTTTATTTCACCGAAAACGAAACACAGAGTAAATCACGTAAAAATGATAATACAAAAGCTTAATTTGATGAATGCTTAAATTTAAAATCTAATTTAATCTTAGATTTCAAACTTACCCGAACAGCGAACAATAGCTGACAGCATCTAGCACATAGATTTATATAGTGAATTTGTCATTATCTTGGCTGGATATTCGAGCAGTATTTTCCAATCCCCTCTACCTCCCGCAACTTTACCCCTGTTCCTATTCCTTTTCCCGTTTCAGGCTTTTTTCAATCGCGCTTTATCTATCGCTCGTTTCATTCTCTTCTAGTAGTGCAACACCACCTGTCTCTATTTCCATAAATCTATTCACCTGCCAGGAGAGCAGATCGCTTCTATTCGTCCAACCGATCTTTGGGTAAGAGCAGGAATGGAAGATTAATCCCGACCACTATTCATCGACTTTGAGAGGTTTCTCAGGTTCAATATGCCTGTTCACAAAAGCATTTATAAGTTATCCGGAAAATTAAATACTTTTTTATTAAATATAATACACCCATTAATACATTTTAAGTATCACGTCATCTTTTTCTTCAGAGGAAAAAAATCTATAATTAATATTTTCGGTTACAAATACTAAAGCTACTAAGAGATACATGATCTACAATTATAATATAATAGAATCGAGCAAATGAACTGACGCGTATTTAATAAATAATTTAGACATCTTTTAAGACTAAGATATTTTAATTAATATTCATTGCGTTATTTTAATTTTAAGTTTAATAAGTTTATATTATAGAAAATATAATTTAATTATTATATTTGTAAATTTTTGTTCAACAGTCTACATAATAGTTTAAAATTTTCAATATAAATAAAATGAATTAACTAGAAAGTCATACAAAAAATATCATCTATGGAAAAAATATTAAGTTGCTACCGGGATTCGAACCTGGACCTCTTTCTACCCGGGGATTTTATAAATATGTCGATTCAATTACTGTTAATAATATTTATACTAACACGTGCTCCTTTCAATTATATGAACTAATCATCTTCTTGTTAAAAGGGGAGGCACTGTCATTACGGTACTTAAATATTCCAGAAGTATTAAAAAAACATAAAAGGATGGTTGATAAAAGTAAATATTTAGATAATATACTTAGTTTAACTTGGTGTTAATGAATAACTATTTATTAAATATCTTATTGTTGTTCTATTTTTAAAATAGCTTTTTAACGATATATTATTAGGGTATGTATATTTTATGTATTTACAGTAAGAAATTTAATAAATAAGATTAAAATTGTTGAAATGTACTATCATCAGAATTTTTTAAAAATATTTTTGTTGATTAATCTTTGTATTACTTATAGACATATATATTAGATTTAAAGACCCCCCTTGAACGATCAGGCAAAAATAAAAAATACAGTCTGTATCATGGTTATTCATAAAATATTTATAAAGCAATTGTTATTTAGTAAAGTTACCTATTAAACCACGTAAAAATATAATAATATGATTTTTTTAATTCATTCATTTTGGTAAAAAAATATTCATGAAATAAGTCGACTAAAATAAAGTAACAAAATGGAGAACCATTATGTTGACAAGCATTAGCGAAGCAAGCAATACAAGACTCGACTCACTCCATTCGTAAAAAGCCAAGTACTTTGTACTGAATATATACTTAACTATATATTGAAAAATAATTTCAAAATCAACTATATCTTTTAATCATTTTTCATATGAATAGCAAAACTGAAAATCCAGTCATATATTATCATATAAAAAAAAATAATATGGGTTATCCAATAAGTGTTATAGAACATTAAAGTGGAATTAAAAATTTTAAAATCAAGTATTATTTCAATATTTTTATTTATTGAAAGAACATTCGGTGCCATTAATAATGAAATATAATATCATTCAATTGTGCACCACGACTATGTATGACACAATGCATTCTTTGGATCCAATTTTTAGCCACACAAGTTATGTTATCCCGGTAGCGTAAAAACAATATTTTTCGCCAAAATTGATTTTATATGTATATATTTATAATTAATACATTAAATTAGTATTTACAAGTTATGTTGTTTTTTAATTGTTTAATTATTGTCGGTTTATCAGCATAAACAAGTGATTACATATATGTACAGAAAATAGTCTAACGGAGAGATATCACATGATCTAGGTAGAAAATTGACAGGTCGACTATAAAATTCACGAAGTTCACGTTAAGCTTGTTGAATTAAAGACTGATTTTGATAATAAGTTTTGATAACTTGTAAACGTTGTTCCAATCTGAAACGCTTCGTGGTAAAATGGCAGACTATCCTGAATAAAAATAATAATGACAACTACCAAAATAATAATAAACATGGCTACAAATCTTATTTGAAATTCTATCACATTTGTTAGATAGCCCTGTATTTGGAAAATTGTGAAAATTTAAAAATTTGGGTTGAATATAAAGCAAGGTTGTAATTTCTATTTTACGCAAAACAAATGATTCGAAGCGGTTATTAATGATAAAATCAAACTAAAATGAAAATTCTTGATTGCAACAAGATTGATCTTATTTAAATGTACAAAATTATCTCTGTTCTAACTCATTCAATGATTAGCTCTATAGGGTAATTTGAATACACATACTTTGGCTACTTTAACCTTTACCATACCATGAAAAAAATATACCCGAACGCAGCCGTACTGTCAACTCGTGTTACCGTAAATAACAGTTATAAAAAATGTTTTTATTAGCTTAAATGGCTTTAATGACACGAATTTACTCTAAATATTGAGTATTTAATTTTGAAAAAATGATTAATAACATAATTTAGAGCATTCATTAAGTCTTATACAATGTGTCCTTCCTTCTTATCTCTCTTCATTTAATTAGTAAGAAAGAGAAAATTATATTTGTTTGTTTGTTGTTCTTTTCACTGTGAAAATAGTGTGTGATCTCTGTCTTTTATATCATAAATTGTATTTTTACCAACGTATTAATTTAACAACGGATTGAATGGAAAAATAATTGTTTTTGTGCGAGTCCCTTTTCATAATTGGTTTTTCACTAGTCATTTCTGAGCGCTTATATTTTCTTTAGGATTATCTAAAACATGAATTTTATGTTGCATATATTTTCCGAAATATTACAGGTTTAATTATGATGGTAGACCTGTGTTACTTCATGGTTTGGGAAGGGTTAACACAGACTAGAAAATTAACCAGGAAAAGCTTGAATAACTTTAGATACGATACCTACTACATCCCAAAAAAATCTAAATTCTAATAGATATGTTATTTGATTTTAATTGCTCACCTCTCTATATTTATAGAAAGTAATGAATGGCAGCTACTACATACTTTTATTAAAATAATAATGATTCATTTTTATTTTTAAATAAAATATGAAGAGTATCGTTTAAATTTTTTTCTTGTGCCATGAAAATGGAATAATCTTATGGCGAGGATTATTATCCTTTGTAAAAGTGTTCCAATAAGAGCGCCGGATTTAGTTTTTGAATTAAACAACCTAATGGTTTCACGCGAAGTGTACCAGGTTGCACCGTTTTGCTGGAACCACATGCCTTAAAGATTCAAATCCATAAATTCTGGCCAAAAGAAATCAGTTCTTCATTCATTATTCTGTAATCAAACCAGAATGAACAGTGCACTGTAACCGCACCAGATCAAAAACCGCACCAAACAGTGACGCGAAGTAGATGCATGGCTTCTCTCGAATCACTCTTGGATTTTCCGCACCCCAAACTCGACAATTTTGCTTATTTATATAGGCCATTGAGTTCAAAATGTGTCACTAAAGATGATTTTCTTAGCAAAATTGTCGTTCACTAGCCGATGTCCCGAGTAGTAGTGTAGTGGGGCCAGGGCGCCGCCCTGGCATTTCTTTTGACATGGAACATACTTTTCAAGTATATTTAAAAATATTTTGATACAAAGTATTGCGCATTGAATTTGTCCATCAAATATCATGCATCAGACGGATATTACAAAAATGCAAAAAATATATATAGGACCGGAGCATTTCGCCAAACGTGAAGTCAATACGAAAGAATTTATTTTATTTTTGTTAAGATTGTATCATCTGAGCACGCGGCGGTATTCAATCCTTTCAACCATTATCCGCATGCACTTGGTACTCAAAATATATGAAATCAAAACCTTCAATTTACATAACTCAATAGTTTTTTTTATCATGTGCATGATTATAGCGTTTATAAAAACTAATTTATTCCTGAATAAATTAATTTCTTAATAACAAAAAAGCGAGGAGGGGGGTTAAAATCAAATACCGCCCAGGTAATTTTTTATTTAGCACTACACCACTGTGTTCCATCAACCAATAAATTCTCTTCACTTAGAATGATTATCTGGTTAGAGTTCTTGGGTCAGTTGTATCTTGTAGGCATACAGATCCAGATCGTTTATGAGAATTCATCGTAAGATGCTCCTTGAATCGTCTAATTCTTATGAACAATGATGAATTAACATCGCTGGAGTTTTAGTAACATTTTCTCTTACTGCGATTGTGTTTTTGAGTGAACGCCCGCTACGAGGACGCATGGGTGATTTATTGTTCAGAATCAAACCAGTTTTCTCAATTATTACGCTATGTTCTTTCGTGTAGCATTGCATATTTACTGATCGTGAGATTGATAGATGTTGCAAATGATTTTTTTAGAGCTGCCAACATTATAAAAATAAATAGCGCGAAATTTAAATCCAGCGTTCTTATTAGGACACTTTATATATGTAAGAAGTACAGATCCACACAGCTATGTATTGAAGAATGTTTAAAATAAGATCATTAATCCATTTTGAGATAACCATAATCAAATACTTTGTACCAACGCAACGGAAATACGAAAAAATGAATTATTTTTGAAATTCTCTCCTTTAAGGTATTTTTTAACATTTTTTGTAAAAATAAAATGTAAATTAGAACAGTATCAACTTTTTCGATACTATTCAAAAAACTAAAAGAATCACCAATTCGAAAATTAAATGGATATAGACGGATCGGTTAAATAGATGTAACCAGATTCATAGTTGTGCAAGACAGGAATAAATCGTTCTGCCTGCCTCGAGGTAAATGCAGCACAATGGATAATAGTTTTAAACTGCATGATTATTTAACCAGATAATAATTATTCGAACCTTGCTAATTTATTTCACCGCTCAACAATAAGCACTGTAAGTACCCACTTCACACGAGATTAAAGCACTTATTCAAATTCTCGTTTATTCACTTCGCATCAACTTAAATGTGGATCCTGGTTCCCAGCGCGGGGCTGCCGGTGCGCTCGCTGGTGTCGAGCAATTGAACATGAAATTCGGAGCGAAACCCCGCCGGAGAATACACGAGTTAATTGGCTTCAAGTGGGAAAAAGTGAATAGCGAATAGTTCCACGAAAACTGGGCCACAAACAAAGCAGAGCTGTTGAATAATAATAGGACCAGGTATTTATCTTCATTCGTATTTTCTTTAGAATCCTCGAGACTTCCACACCCACAAGCTTTTCTCCTTCCTTCTATTCCTCATCCTTTATCTTTTGTCGTTTATAAATTACTCGGGAAAAAAGGTGGAATTTATGTCTTCATTTCTGAATAATCGTACCATGTCGTTCTTAAATAAATATTCCAAAAATAAGTTTACCACATTACAAAAATTCTTTGAAGTTATCAAGTGACACTGTGATTTTGCTGAAAAATCTTTAGAGTTTTGAGAAGTAATCAGAATGGCCTTCGTAATATTCATTATTTTTTTACATTTATTTCAGGGTACTCGCTCAATTTATAAACTATTTTGAGAGTATACTGGGAGCATACCTTTTTACCAAATTTTTTTATAAAAAAGTAGTAGTGAGTGAGGTATTATTTAAAAATTTCATATTAATATTACGGTATTCGTATACCAAGGTATAGTAAGGCCCCGTTTAACGCGGGGGATACGTTCCAATAAGTTCCAGCGCTAAATGAGGCAATTTTAACACGTAAATAATGGGTATAAGTCAAACAGAACAGAAAATAAGTTACTTTACTAGTTTTTCTTGTAACATTTATTGTTAAATACTTTTTATTACATCAATTACATATCTACTGATATATTACTAGTATTTATTATATTCATAAAACATTCACAACAATAAAAACAAGTTCCGAGTAAAGAAGTTATGTTAGCTATAAGGAAGGTTCTTTCTCATTTGACTTTTTATTTTTTTTTATGAAGAAGTCATCTAACTTCGTTTGTCTTTTCCCGTTTCGTTCAGAAAGCAGTTGTCGATAACAAGACATCGCATCAATGACACTCTGTCTTGCCTTAGAACTTCTATAAAAATTAGTATCATTTTGAATAAATTGATCTATAATTTCCGTCATAGTGGCTAAACTAAGATTGTTCTCGCTTTTTCCATTATAATTGATCGACTTAATGGCATATTGCGTTCAACTTCATTTTCAATCTAGATGGAAAGTTGTTTTTCCATTTCCTCAATAACGTTGCTTCTGGAACGGGTAATTTTGGTTGCTGTAGTCCTTGTGATTGTAGTTGCTGATGATACGATTTTTTTCTTAATTTTTTAGAATTCGTATTATTGAAGTCGACATATTTAATGCAGCACTTAATCAGATTGCCGTTCATCGGTGTTCGAATTTAAGTTTCTAGCGAAATGATTTTTCTTGTCACTTTACTTTCTTTTTTTTTGCAATCACCCATTTTAGGAACTAATAATTGATATATTTATCACAATAAAATAAAATACATATTATTGTTATATATTTATACGTACACAATAACGTTAATGACCGATAATAAATTAATTATGACGCAGCAAACAAGTGTTCGTAATGAAACGCACCGCGAGACTGCAGGCGAGTGTCAAAGCAACGAAATCTTGCGCAATTTCGGGGAATTCCATTTTTACCGCGTAATACTGAAACAGCCTTAAGCGGGACCTTACTGTACATCACAATGTATCATTGGTTAATGCTATTTTTTTTCGTATACTATTTACATTACAATGACTGGTATATAGCAATTTCGGTCCGAACAATTGTTAGATAAACGGAGTCATCTAGTGGTACCTGATGGGGAATCAAGAGGCCGGTAGGCTGCTTTAAAACATGCTAGACTGAAGAAATGATCAAACTCTACGGAAATAGAGCAGTGGCAGCGAATAAAAATTGGCGGATTTACTGTTTCCGACAAGTTTGTAGAACTCCATAATCACATATGTGAAAATAAAACACTTGTTTTTTTATTCTCTTCGTTTAATTATCTTTATGTTGTCCCTTTTCATCTCATGCAAATAAATTTGTATAGCTCTCCCTTGAGGTAAATTGTTACATTAATAATTCCCTTACAAGGCGAAACGCATCTCAAGTAAATTAAACGAGTAGAATCAGAAAACAAGCGTTTTATTTTCACACATGTAAAAAAGGATGGAGAAAAATAGGAGACACTTAATGGTGACATAAAAATTTTGACTGACAAGATTGGCCCAAAAACTCACTATTACACCAAAATAAATCCAAATGTACAATAAAATGTATTTTTGTACTTACAGAAAATAGAGAAATTGATTATTAACCAGGTTAGCGTTCAACGTTTTGTTGCAGAATTGATTCTGAACCTACAGCTCTCTATACGGGAATACGGGTTTCTAAATATTGGGAAATAAAACAAACCTTCGCCGATGTCGAAGATATAATTTTTAGGTATTGCAGATTTATGAGTATTTTATCAATTTGCAGATATATCAAATATTCTATTATACACATGTGTATCTGAAGTGAAGCTCGCGAGTGGGTCTTCCTTTTTTGTAGGTGCATGTTATTCCCACCCGACGTCGGTACCGGTCGTGTTTTTTCGGCTGTTAGGAGAGCTATTTTACACACCGGTATCAGCAAGGTGCGTTCGGGGGTCGTCTGTGGTGATAATGATTATGCAAGCGATAAACCTCATGTATAACAAAATATCATAATTTCGTTTGGATTAAAAAACATATCTTATCTAAACTGTAATTGAATACCTAAATAATTAGAATACTTTATAAGTAAACACAAAAACATTCCTGTTACTTAAAAAATATCATTAGGTCTAACGAGATGGCTTGCGATTTGGTTGGGGATTTAATGATGGGGTGATTTGACCGTATCACGACTGCATCTCTTGGATTGGTTAAAAATTCAGACCCAAGGTTCAAAAGTTATGTAAACTGATTTTGAAATAAATCGTCAAGTTTATTCAGTATATATACAAATTTTGATATTTTAAATATTTTCACAGATCCTATCTAATTTTATATAGAAGGAGCCAACACTAATTTAATTAGCACCTCCCCCGGTTAGGGAAGAGATCCAGGTTCGAATCCCGGTAGCGCAACAACAATGTTTTTATTTTTCGATAATATTGATTTTGTATGTATATCTTTATAATTAATACATTTAATTCATATTTAACTAATTTTATTATTTAAAATTTAAATACTTTTTCTATTTATATTATTTTTTTATTTATCTTTTACGTAATGGTTATTTTTTTATTTTATTTATAAAATACATACTGATCTAACACTACGTGTACAAATATGTGGGCATATACTACCTTTCTATATGAGATAAATCTCGTACTTAGAGAGGAAGCTCGTTTACATTGAGAACATAATTATGGTAGAAATACAGTTAAACGATCATACTTCTATTGAAAGTATAATATGGTGCTATTAATATTATTAAAATATAAAATTCAAGAAGTATTGACATGAAAATAATAATTAATTTAATGCTCATGACTGGAGATTTCTAAAATAAATAAATAAATCTTTCTAGATTCGAAAAATATAATTTTCTATAATAAAATTGTATAGTTTGATTTACGGTGTTACAAAAAACCTAAGTTTTATATAAATATTAATTTTAAAATTTGATTTACCATATATTTATATCAATATCTAATAACAACATTTCACAATTTTCTCATCTCTAAAGTGGCTGATTTTGAGATATATTTTCACGACTCTAATCCCTCAATATATTGTGTACGATCAGTCAAAACTAGTGAAGTTATTAATCTCGTAAGTTTTAATCAAAATCTCGTAGCTTCGATACTCGAATTAAGATTAATATCTCTGTTACAGTTATACTATGTGACGTCTCTGTAAGCCAGTGTTACTCGTATTTTGCCGCTCCGGGAGATTGTGTTTCATAGCTATTCACGGTACTAAGAGTTGAAATTAATTACCCATAAGTTTGTGTTGCTTTCAATAATTCATCACTGCCAAATATTACTCAGCATAGATCAAGGGATTTGGTCCAGACAATCTAAATGGAATACCATGAAAGCGAGTACTCAATTCAATTGGATGGCGACAGTATTATAGTAAAGACAAATGTAACGTTAGTTATCTTATCCTATTACTTTGATGTAAATCTTTTAGACACAAATTTGTTCCTTTCAGTCCTAATACATATGTACTTCAAAACATGTATTAATAATACCTACAGTTTATATTTATTTTATTTTCTCTTTTCAGTAGCTTATGCATTGAATAGATATATTATATATCGCCCAGTTAACGGAAAAGTGACACAATTCAAGTTATAAAAACTTAACAAGAGACAACTATTAAAGTTTTTTTATTAATTTAACAATTTTGATGGGCATATAATTGGCCAGCTATATTTTTGTGTAATTATTTTTGGTGTACCTAATTTCAATATACTATTATATTTTCAGGTATGTACATTATTTTCGAGCCCCTACAAAACGGTGATTCAAATGAAACTGACATTTATTTATAAAACGAGATGAGCGTAGTTTTCGAAATAAATAACGACACTGTGCCCTCTTGATATCATTTTTAATTTTTTTCATAAAAGACTACACTATTTTGAGATTACACAATTAATTAAATTCGAAAAATAATTAAACGATTCGCCATTTAAATATTGGATTAGCAAGAAAAAACAGCTATTAAATCGTTTGGAAAAATATCAGGCTCAATACGTGGTTAGGTTA
Source organism: Eubasilissa splendida (assembly GCA_031772225.1). Classification (NCBI taxonomy): domain Eukaryota; kingdom Metazoa; phylum Arthropoda; class Insecta; order Trichoptera; family Phryganeidae; genus Eubasilissa; species Eubasilissa splendida. The sequence continues at coordinate 17,266,674 of CM062852.1, read as the reverse complement.
GGTTAGATTAGGTTATGATAAATTTAGAGCTACCTAATATGTCATTATTTGCTGATCAATCTGATGACTATATTTGCCGACAGAAAACATTTTAGTTTTGACCAAAACCTCAATATTCTGCTGACCTTTCAAATGACAGCCGTGTAAAAAAATTCAACAAATTTATCGATAAAAACATTGAAAACAAAACATTAACAATGTATAAATAAATCTTACAATTTAAAAAAATAGTTGATTCGAATGGAAATAGGTATATATCTCACTAAAAAAGTAAGACATTTAAATCAAAATCAAATGACAATTTATAATTTATTATTATTGTAATTAGTAAAGCAGTCCACCCACATTTAGTTCCAGATTCGATAGATTTTTTTTTCTATGTATCTTTCTGTAATTTATCTATTAAATTTTTAAATACCAAGTATCTTTGTTCTGAAAAATCTTGTGTATTTATGACTTGTCATGAAAAATATAATTATTTTAATACAGTATATAGTCGTTTGTATAGAAAATTTCAAGTTTCTACGCTACTATAGATCATTCGTAATTTCTTCTTCAGTAATTGTTTTGTTCGTTTGCCATTCTCAAACTTTTGTATCATCCATGCCTTATACCATCCCTTATAATTATGTACATGTCTGATTACTAATGAACAAGCGCTTCATCCCTGAAACTTTATTCTATACTTTATTATTGTTGTTTTTATTTATCATAACATATATCTTTATGATAATTTTTGCGTAAGTAATGCTGACAACAGGTTTCTTATATCATATGCAGTTGAAGTTTCAGCGGAATCTGCGTCAAAGTCTTAAATCCCAGTCTTTAGTGATTCAGCCAACATCCATCTGAGATGGAGAAGCAGGCGTGACGTCATATTATATTTATATATCCAACGGAGGGTAAAGGGTGTATAAAAAGGGGGAAATCGAGGACCCAAAATATATTTCTTCCGATAAATAAAAAAAACGGGAGTGGAATTTATATCGAAATAAAGGTCTTTGATTTCGTCAAATGCTATTAAATAAACTGTCGTATATAAATCTCATGGCAAAGCAATAAATCCATAAATACCTCTTACTCTTTTAAAAATATACTTTTATGATAGCTGGGAGACGTTTAAATCCACCGGATTCATTGAAAGTTTTGGGTGTTAAAACGCTTCTGAGAAAGATATCGATAAGAGAAAAATTGCAGAAAATAAAGTGAACGACACATTGAATGTAGTAATTTTTAACGAAAACTTGTCAACCGAGGAAAGACTAGCAATACATAATGAAGTCCTGGTACTAACACTAACGTTTGAAAATAAAGTCTGGACTTGACAGAACAGGAAGGAGAATGCAGTGAAAATGAGACAGATATGTGATAGAATGTGATAGAAATTCGGTATAGAGTCAGGACAATAAAGACTCGAAGACCAATCAGGAAGAATACGACTTACCTGAATTTTCTCTCCTGTAATCACAGCTCTTGAACTTTAGAAAAAATCTTCGATGATCAGCACGAAGCACTGTGAATTACAATAGCGGTTTAGGCACGCACACGCGAGGAACCGAATATACACTAGCAACAAGTGACTTTACAATAACTTCAAGTTAGTGACGAGTACATTGCACGACATCCACTCTCCTTGACAATTCAAAAATCATAGACAATGTACACAGAAAAGTCGTGCTCTGGAGTGTGGGGTACAGGGGAGGGACAAATAGATACAGTAAACATAGTGGAGCATCTACATACGCGCACGGCGATTGGCGATCTGTGGATCTGCCAAATATACCGATTAGATACATTATATTACATTACACACTTACGAAGATTTAATTTTTGTATTTTAATTGAACCAAACTTTGTATAATACAACTCACACGACAGTATTATTTGTATCAATACCACGCGTAGTGATATAAAAATCCGTTGTTTTTAGTAATAATTATAATTAAGAGATCTCTCGAAACTAAAGTCGTGATAAAAATAATTATTTTCGGTGATGTGCGATATGCAATGTTTAATATAATAAATCTGAATGGAAAATATAGTCAGGCATTACTTTTGTTTTCGGCTATTGAATAACTAATAATTTAGAATAAAAGAATATCAGACATTGAATAAGGCATCGTAAAACTGATAGTTTGATCTATGGTTTAACCGTTGTTGTCTTATTTTTATAAATAATATTTCAAAAAAATAATATATGTAAATAACATTCATGTGAGTAATATCATAAACATTCGTTAACCATCTTATAGATTCCCGTTCAAGAAAAGTGTCTGACAATATATTTATAAAATATTTTCGACTACTCTAGAAAACCTGTTCTGGCAACAAGAGTGGAAGAAAAGCATTTGTGTAATCAGCGAGTATTTAAGCCATCTATGCTTTGCAGATGACCTTTCAGACGATCCAAGAGAACAGACAAGAGTTGTCTATCTAGTAAAATACGCTAAGAAAATGAAAAGACAATGGACAGGCCACGTCCCTCGGAAAATCGTTGTACAAACGCAGTCGTCCATTGGTACCCGAGGGGAATCAAGAAGCCGATAGGCCGCCCTAAAACCCGTTGGGTAAAATCATCAATCACTCTGTGGAAAGACGTGGCAGTGAATAACAATGAACAGAAAAAATCGGGTGAAAGGGGCTGGTGATGATGATGATAAGCATTATTTAAACATAAAGGAGTATTTGTCAATTATACAACTACAGGTAATAGATCTACAGAGATATCTGAGTACGATCGTAATCGGAGAGTAAGATCTATTATTATGGATATTTAGATTTTTCGAGTTTATGTTTGTTTTATGTATTTATTTGTAAAAATATTTTTTCTCGCTCATTATTTTCACAGACAGTGACGTCAGCTTTATCGTTAAAATACTGGCAGTAACTGCGTCTCCGTCGCTGACATCCCTACTTTAATGGTATTAGAACATAAGGGATTATTATTTTCAACACTGATAATTCAATGGTGAAGAGGTTAATAAATAACAAAAACAGCATTTTTATCGATAGTTTTGGTTCGGGACGCAAAGCGTAGTTTCTCACATGAAATATGGCGCGCGGAGTTGCCCTCACAATTTTTCACTTTTATGTGGGATTTTCAACATCTGGCGCGGGGATTACTCTTTGTATTTGGTTTCATATTGAAAGAGCTTTGGTAGGAACCTTGCAAAAATCCCACATTCGACTTGAAAATTTAAACCTCGAATACATCCGGCGGAGAACGCCAAATATAGATAAGCTTGCAGCATTTCTCCATAGATGGAATTTTATACTTGTATAAGTTTTGCGTAATTTTGCACAAATCTTAGAAAGAATAAATCTTCTTTAAATATTGTACTTAAATATTTAAATTTTAACACAATATCTTCTTAATTTATTTACTTCAAATAGTCTCACTCTCCTCCCACCATTATAACTGAACCTCTTGTGTGGGCTTATAAATAAATTTAACCAACCTTATAATTTAATATAAACAACAAGAAAAATACTTTGTTTAAAACCACTATTTATAGATTAATACCATAGGTATCGAAACATATTGATCTTCAAAAAACAATGTATAACTGTAATTAAAAATGCAAGTATAGATAAAAACCAAAATTATAAAAGTATAAGTGGTGGGCAACTGATTATAAGCAACTGAGAACAAATTTAAAAGGTAACTATTTGCAAAAAGGATTTGGTTATTTATAATATTTAATAAATCAATAACACTTTTTCTTATTTAAAAAATATCAAATTTATCTAACTGTTAACCCCTAGTATTTATATATATAATTTCCAAACACTTGTTAATATCAAAAGAATGTTTAGTTTCCAAAAGATGATTGGCGAATTAAGAATAGTTATTGAAATTTAGACATCTCAAATGCTCCTTAATTCTAATATCAAAATTTCTACAAGTTTTATCTATATAAATTAATTTTTAGATCCTTGATTTTTGACTCGTAAGTATTTTAATTTTCACAACAAAACTTTGTATTACACATACGTTGGGTTATTTTCAATACTAGTTTTGCAGTCCCTCTCATTATTGGGTGATAACTAAACTAAATACAGTATTGTGTCTATTCGGGAAATAGGGCAGGGCATGGAAACAAAGGTACTCAGTACTCGATAAAGGATTAATAATGAGCAATTTGATAACTATATTCCCGTTAACGACCGAAACCTCCCCCTATGCCCCGCCACATTGCCAGAATAGACATAATATTGTATTTAGTTTAGTTATCACCTGATGATGAGATGGACTGCGCCTCTCGAAACTTGTAGTTAAAATAACCCAACATGTGTGAAATACAAAGTTTGGTTGTGAAAATTAAAATAGTGATATTACACCACAAAGTAACGGCCATGTCAATTAATGACTCATAAGTAATTTTTCATTAGTATGGCGACATCGCAAGAAACTTGTAATTTTACTTTCATTGTCGCAAAGAAATGCTTAATATAGATAATATCAATTTATAATAAACGTTATTAATATCAATAAAGTAATATTAGATACAAGACAATTAAAAGATTTTTTTAAATTTTAAATAGAGTTATACCAGAAAATTACGTTATCATTTTATGAATATATCTAATTTGGTATTTATTTGCGTTAGATATTCTTACCTCTTTTTTTTTTGATTAAATATAATTTCAACTCTGAAAAATAAATACGTTTTACAGGAATATTGACATTTAAAAAAATAAGTTTTACTGAAACATGGAAAAATGTAGTATTTGATTGTTTTCTGCTATTATTTATTATATTATCGGGAAAAGTTTCTAAACAAAATACTATTGTCCTTGATTTAAGATTCATAAAAATACTGGGCACAGTCTATTTATCCAACTTCGTGTCAACATAATTTATTTGATATGGCATAAATTTCGCGCGTGCTCTCAACACGCCGCGCGCTGGGGGAAACACCGCTGGTGCTGAACACAAAGGCTTCAGAATCCTGAAAACTTGTTTCAGAACAAATACATCCAGTCCCGAGCGAATAGTCTCGTGATATCACACGGAAAGCTTTAAACTTTGCGACAGGGCTTCTCAAAGCTTTCGCCTTGTTGAGCGGATCTGACCTGAATGCTGCGCCTTGCGTGAGCGCAGATGGTTTCTGAAAATTCATCAGGTTGAGACTCATAGAACTGTTGCTACTTTTACTAATCTCTCACTATTCACGTCTATGATACAACATATGTATGTATGCCTTTCAATCGTATATATATGTCTGCCCTCTCAATTTATATATTTAGAACAACGACTGTTGATTTGAATAGAATACGAGTACAAATATGCAACAATAGAATTGTGCACCCTAAATAAGAATGATCTTAGAATATAAGGGTGGCTGTAAAAAAATATCTATAATATTACAATGTGAAATTTAGTAACAAAATAATATTTTATAAAAAATGATGAGAAATTGATCAAATTATAATTTGTGAATAAGAAAGATGTTCAATACTAAATTATTGATTTATATTGATGGGATTTAAGTAATTTTAGTACCTTTTTTGTACATATTTATATTTGCTGCTAATTTAATTAATTTTGGCAGTTGGTTATACTCTAGGAGCGTCGTACGATGCATGTCTTTGTCCAATTCCTAAGTCAAACATTTTTAAAACAATATACCTAAAACAGAAAAATCTTTTAAAACTAGTTTGGTTGGATTATCTCTAACCTTTTTTAGATTTATATTTATTATTATCTTTTGAGTTGTAATTATATATTTGAGAAGTATGGGATAAGTTCCTCCCCAAGCTAGTATTCCGTATCGTTATATTGATTCAACCAATGTGTGGTATGTCATTTTAAGAGTTTTCAAATTACATTACTATTATGAAGTTGAATAAAATCAAAGTTTTTTTTTTTTTAGGAAAACACATTCTTATTGTGAAGTTGTAATTATTCAGAACATAGGTCTGTGATATTTTAAATATGAATTAAATATATTAATTAGAAAGATATACATATAAAATCAATTTAATCGAAAAATATTATTGTTGCGCCACCGGGATTCGAACCTGGATCTCTTTCCAAACCGGGGAAGGTGCATTATCCAACTATGCTACAGCGACAATATTTTTAGCGACAATTTTCGAACCTATATGTTACCTTTTTGATATTAATACATTTAATCTTTCCATTATTTGACAGAGCCATCTACCTTATTTTTACAGAATCTCAAATACCTTTGAGTAAACTGATAGCAGACGCCAGAATTATCAATTTATTTTTATTAAATTTTGGACACATTGATACAACTTTATTATTTTAGGAGAACACATTGAGAAAATTGTCGCTAAAAATATTGTCGCTGTAGCACAGTTGGATAATGCACCTTCCCCGGTTAGGAAAGAGATCCAGGTTCGAATCCCGGTGGCGCAACAATAATATTTTTCGATTAAATTGGTTTTATATGTATATCTTTCTAATTAATATATTTAATTCATATTTAAAATCAAAATTAATTACAAGAAATCAAAAAATTTCTAATTAAATGATTATTTTCTGAATGTGGAAAATCAAACTTCTAATTATTGTCTCTGTTTTCCAAATCCTTTATTGCGTAGAGTTGGATTACTTTTGAGTAATAAATTAAAAGCTGACAGGATTAGTTCTGAGTGAAGATTTTGTAGAATTTGTATAATATGTATTTTATTTTACCAATAAATTATAAATTAATTTGATATATTTATTATTTCAGATATGACATGTACTCTTAACTAATTCAGAAGATTCAATAATTATGTATATTAATTTAATTTAATTTCTAGTTTTTTAGTAAGACCAAACATTTTTTTTTACACTTAAAGAAATATGCCCATTAAAAAATTAGTATGATGATTTTATTATAGAATTGCAGTATGTTGCGATATTTACGATACGATGGCATCTTCATGTAGTGATAATCTAAACCGGTATATTAAATGTAATTATTTATTATTTTTATTTGTTAACTTTGTTTTATTATACACTTATTGCGTATAAATACATCTACCGGTTTCGAAAAATACCATTTTCTTCTTCAGGATGTCAATACTAACTAAAAACATGTTTTATTGTTTCTTTACCAGAATGTATTTGTAGAAAAAAAATTGTTACTTAATACAAATTTACTCGAATAATTTTTAGGAAAAAGTTTTAAAATGGGATTCGTAGTTAAATTTAGTTGGTTGTTTATAATTTTTAGATTTGTTTTACATGCTTTATTTATCTCCAACGATTCCAAATTATTTAATTTATGACCAACACCGTTTACATGCAAAATTGACAATCCAAATTTTTTATCAAAACCACTATTGTTCAAACATCTTAAATGCTACTTTACTCTTATATTAAAAGTTCTACCCGTTTTACTAATATTAAAATTCAGCACAATCCTTGCAACTAAGTTAATTTTGCTAATTTCAAAAGTAAATGTAATTTTAACTATATTGTGATTTGTGATCACTTCTGATGTTGATTGTTAACTGATTTTTCATAATTCCAGGAGCTAATAATAACTGGTATGTTAGACTAGTGCCAATCACACAATCATTGTCATGATAACGATTTAGCTCACCTTTATCTTCAATATTCAGTACATTATTTTTATACTAAAGACATTTTGTGTAAATAAGTGTATTTTTATAGTTTTATATGTAAGTAGTTTACTCTTGGGGTATATTCCATTCACTGGTGATGATATCATCAAAAGAATTGTTTCGAATCGCGTTTTCTACTGCCAGTTTACCTTTATTTATACTCACTTACGTGAGTATGTGACCGACGCAAGTTGCCGTTCACAATGGTGGTGATGGAATCGGAAAGGATAGATGGATGGGAAATAGGGAATCTGAAATGAGGGAATGATGAAGGATGAGGGAACTCTTCGATAGCGGACCAGGTTGGCTAACAGGATAAGGAGGACAGCACGACTTACCTGATGATAACGCCATTACCGGCTTATCCTGAAGTTCACTCCAAAAACAAAACTGACACGCCAAAACTCTGTTGAACTTCACCGTCCACAAACATAAAATTTACAGCGGTATGACACTTCGACAAATTTGACGAAATCAAAAATAAACCAGTCGAACCAAAGGAACAATGTGTACTGGAGAATGGGCTAAGTGACAGGACAAAAACAAACTAAAAACTGGTGACAATTACTACTACACTTTAGCAATAATATTTTCTTACGTACATGGAACGTAACTAATAAAAAATAATTACGAATACGGAACAGAGTGCATGGAACTTCTTTTTCTTCTTCTTCTTCTTCTTCTTCGTGTGCCGACTTATTTTGACGACCAAGTTGTCGTGTGCTGATTTATCTTATGCAAAATGTATAAGATCTCCAACTTTGAACATTGAGCCACTTTCTGAGGTTACCCAAATAAGATAACCATAGTGAGTTATGAAAGATCATATCTTTCACGGATAATGTGTCCAAAGTATGCAGCTTCTCTTCGTTTGATCATTGTTATTAGTTATTTTTACTTATTTTTGTATATTTTTAATTTAGTTGTAAAAATGTTCTTACAACTAGTATACAACATTTGTGCATCTTAATACAACTTCTTTGATAATACGATCAACCCCAAAGTCAATCTTTTACATGGGACGGTCGATATAGTCACATCTCAAATAGCTCCAGCCTTTTATTCATGACTAATTGTTCGTACTAAACTATGCGTTTGTTCTAACAATATAAATGGTAATTATCATCCCGGAACAAAAAATTCCCATTACTGAAAACATATGTATGAACATATTTTATTTTTATTAACAAGTATTAAACATTTTCATTTAGATTTATTTTGGTTCGCCGATCAAATTGTAAACATTCGCAAAATGAATTTGATAATATATATATTTAAATAAAAAATCGCATTTCACAGATTGGGAGACGCTTTTATTCCTGCCATCTTTAGTGTCGGTGATTTTAATTATTTCTAGTGATGTTGAATTCTCAAAGGATTACTACACATTCATGTAAATAAGCCGGAGAGATATTACAAATATCGTAAAAGTAATCTCTTTAGCCTTTCAAGCTTCAACAATTTAAATTTTTTATTGCATTCGTTTTAAAGGGTGACCAGCGGAAAAATTTCTAGATTAAATTGTAATTGCTCGTAAACCATCAGGGTGAGGTGAGTGGTAGAGGTATTGTTCGACGCGCATGATTTACGGATTTGCCAATTGCAATGAATCACTGGTCGGGAGCGCACCGCGCGTTCGTGGTTGAGCAATATTTAAAGTGCGATGATTCATTGGTTCGTGCGCGTCGCGCTTTTTTTTTACTCACTTTAATATTCAACGAGTAAGTGATGGGCCGAGCATGCAACTTATCTGGTGTTGTGTTCAAAAGTTTAGACAAGAAGGGATAATGGTTAACCAAACTCCTTCGGAACTATCAACGTCAGCAGCGACGTCAGAACATGTGACTCAAGTTCGACGTGAAATTATGCGCAATCCCTGGAAATCGATAATTGAGATTGCAGCCTGTACTGGAATAAAAACAAATCGTGTAGTTTCTCAACGAAAATGACTATTCTTTTCATGAAACCTTAGTGAGAATGATGTTGGAACGTTTTGTTTACTGACGAAGCACATTTTCATATCGATGAGAATAACATTGTAGTTTTTTTTTTTATTTAATATTAAACTTGAAAATTTTCTACTGGACACCCTATATAATTATTTTCCTTTTTAATATAATAATTAATAAGCACCCAAATAAAAACTGTCACATATTTTATTACAATATCGAACATGTTTAAATCAAGCGCCTTAAATCAAAAATATGAAATTACACCAGGAGAATAAAATACTAGATCCATATTATATTTATATATATATATATACTTGGATACGCCACCTATTGATAATGATAATTATCGCCGTACGGGTGGCGAGATTCTTTAGAATTATAATCTGTCGCCAAATAGCACTTATACGGCAGAATATATTATGTTACCTAAATAAAAATGTTTGATTGGTTGCGTTAATTCATTGTTACATTGCACTGCGTTATACCACATTTTTGGAAATAAATTATATTTTTTATATTGAAAAATAAGGTGTCACTAAATAGGTCGACACTGTTTAACAAAAACAATCGGCAAAGCAGAATGCTTTCTGTTAGTAATCGTTTATTTTTCCAAAAAATATAGCACATTATTAATATAACATTTTATCATATCATATTTTTTAAATTTGTTTGCTGATTGATCTTGTTAATATTTTATGGTGTAGCTTAACTGATATATATAATATTTTTTTTAAATCTTAACGTATTTTCCATGACGATAATTTTATAATATTAATCTTTTTGCTGGAATGTACATCAAGCCATCAATAAAATACATTAATTTACTCTACTTTTATTTATTTGTTCAATACATTTTTTTACAGCCCTAATGATCTAGTTATTTTAATTGTTATAGTTGTGTCAAATTAATACCAACTTTCAAATTATATAGACTCACTGAAAAACACTCCCGTATTGAATTGTATAAATATCCTAGCTTAATCAAAAAATGTACCAGTCTGTAAAAGGCCGCGAGAGACTGAAACCGGTAATTGTCATTAAATAATAAAAGCTAAAAAGTGTTTTAAAAATCATTATAATGGAATTCCACTATAAATTAAGAGTATCAAAATTAGAAGTTCCCGTTAGATATATCTCCATTCAAAGCGCCGTTCACTCTATTTCCTGCAGTCAATCTCCTTTAGATATCTTTCTCAGCTTTTCTGTTTCAATCAAACATATTCCCCAAATACACAAACTCATCTACTTGTTCCAAACATTCATTACCTATAAGTATTTTGAACGGTGTCTTGCTTTCCTCTTTCTATAATATCATCATTTTTGACTTGATGACATTCATAGTAAGGTAGGTAATTGCTTGCATACATTGTCCAATCCAACCTATTGCAAATAATAAGTACGAACGAACAAATGTAAATGATTCAAAGAAAACACTGTCCATGTCGATATGGACTCTGATCTTGTTAGGTGGGCAGGGAAACACATTAAATATTGAATGTATTGAAGTTAAAATAAATAAATAATAATAAAATAGCATGGTGATTTTTTAATAAAGATATACATAATACTTCAATCATAACATGATCATTGTTATTTAACATTATGTTGTATAAAATATGTTTAAGATAAATTTTCTAAAATATGCATCAAATCGGTATTAAATAGTAATACTTTGGTTAATCTCTAAAGAAAATTACCTTACAATTTTAAAGCGATACAATGTAAATGGACGTGATTTCATTAAACTCCGCTTTGGTGTCTAGAGGAAGATTAAAAATATGAAAGGTGAAATTAAAATTCCTTACACACGCCGCCTGGTAATCAAAACTGATATTATAATTTATGCGCCGGCCGGCTTCCCGTGAGAGTGGTTTTAATTATTTTCGAAGATAATATTATGAAATTTCGTGAAGTGTCTCGCGAAGCCCCAGTCTCTGGCTGCATCCCCCGACAATGTGATGAAAATATTTATTCCGGAATTTTTAATCTTGTTCCTCGGAGATATCGTCGGCCACACGGTAAGGGCAGGGGCGCATTGTTACACAGGCGTTGAAATATAAAAATTCTTCCCAAAGCGGTATGTTCGAAAAGATTCATGTTTCAATTTTCAACGGCCCAGAATGTCTGATAAACGTGTTTAGAAAACATAAATCAAGACATTTTTTAACTACGTGTAATAAAACAGACATAAACATAGATAATATTTAAGAACTTGGTCTAAGAAGCATTTAGGACGTCAGAATGAATTATGAACATCCCTCACCTTCCATAAATCTTTTGTCTCTCTCCATTGTTGCGTTTTCGTTATTATTTTAGTAAATTCAAGTGAAATATATATTTAGTTTTCAAAAAAATAATATTTATTATTTTATTTTTCTTCTTCATTTTCTTCTTCTTGTGCCCTATGTATTCAACAGACGTTGGCTATCATCACTTTGTTAACTGCGGCCTGATAAATCTCCACAGTCGACTGGCCAAACCATTGTCTTGGGTTCTTCAGTCATGATGTTCTCCTTCTTCCAATGCCTCGACATCCAGCAATCTTTCCCTGCAATATAATGTGCCAGATCTTGTACTTCTCCGGATGTCTCAATGTATTATTTTACATTAACTAATTATTTTTTAGCATTGAGTATTGTATATTATAGCATTTTAAATGCAGTTACCCAGACTGAACCAAACAATATTATAATTAATTGAAAATGCATATATATGTAATCTTAATTTTATAACATTTTTATCCAAAAATATTTTATATTTATTTAGTAGGTGTATGAAAATTTAAGGAAGATACAATAATGATTTTTTTCCAAATTAGACATACCATTTTAGAGAAACTCAAAAAGATGGTTTAGTAATATTACACGTCTACAAAAGTATAAAATAATAACGTTATAATTTTTATTTAATGTAGAATATAAAATAAATCAATAAACATTTAGAGCTAAAAATTGTTAATATATAAATAATCTTAAATTTATTATTTTAACCAAAAATTGTAATTTTTAGTTTTAAAAAAAATATATAATTTCATAAATATGGTAATATAATTGGAATAAATACAATAACAATTTTTAAATTAGAATTAATGTAGACTTTCAAAAAATACACGTGAAATAATTTTATTAACAAACATCTACACAAAATTAAAATAAGAATACGTGCAAATAACCAATGCAACGCTAACGCTCTCTTTTCTGTTTACATTATTTTTTTAAAAGAGTAACTGTTTTTTTTTCATACGTATATTAAATTGCTTTTAAAATTACTCCGCATGGCGTAGTAATGCAGAAAAAGCCTCCAAGCAGACAGCCCATCCTACATAAATCAATGATTCCATGAATAATGAAAAGATTTTTATCGTAACACAAATTTACATTTCCATCGAAAAGCTTAGTACTTCCGTTTAGTACCAATTATACATTTTAAAAGCTCAGACGCGAAACGGATGTATTACTTTGATATTCTATTGTGTATTATTTTTTCTACAATACAAATTTAGTTATCGATAAAGTCTTTTTTTATAATGGGACAATAAGAGGCTTTGATAATTTAATAATGTTAGATTATAGGTCAAAGCAAGATTTCCCTTTTGAAGAGAAAACGAATTAACTTCGTCAAATTCAAAGCCTTAAAAATAAATAATTATAAATTAGGTGCTGGCAAAATAAATTGAATCCAAAAAGGAAAGTACTTAGTAGATTAGTTAAGCTCAGTAAGAGCTACTTGTTCGTGAGTTGTGGACAAACAAAACATAGTTTAGTCAACATTGCGCCCTAAAAATACACGTGATACGAAATGCCTTCCGTTCTCAATTGTTCGTTATCAAAGAATTCATTATTAACAAACAATGACAACTTGTTTATACGAGGTTATTGTTGACTATTTAATAAGAGTTAATAAATGTTTTTTCCGTGTGTAAACTATTTTTCTTTCACATAAAATTACAAAATTATTAAAATTATTATATATACATATAAAATCAATTTTGTCGAAAAGTATTGTTTTTGCGCTACCAGGATTCGAATCTGGATCTTTATTTCCAATCCGGGGAAGTACACTACTAATTATGTTATAACGCCAGTATTTTTCATGACAAATTTTCGAACCTATATGTTACACTTTTTCAAATTAATACATCTGTCGTTCCATTATTTTAAATATTTGAATATTTTTCGACAAAATTGATTTTATATTTATAATTAATACATTAAATTAGTATTTAAAACATCACAGGCCTATGTTTTAAATAATTACAACTTCACAATAAGAATGTGTTCTCCTTAATAACATTGTTTCAATACATGTTTGTACATGTGTTGTGTTTTCTAAACTATTCCACCATGTCTCTCCAATTTCTGCGAGCAACGTTTCTGATCCCATCGTAGGGCCCATCTTAGAAATGAAAACACACACACACACATGTTTGACCCGAACGCGCATGCGCCTGTCACCCGATCATCAATCCACAGACATTACAGAAACTAATTAGTTTTATTATCATTTCATGTGTAACATGTAATGTAATTTATTTAACACTTAATATGTTTTAGATTTCATTATTTAATATTTTCAGCCTTAAATATTTAATCTGCAAAAAAAGTGTGAATATTTCAAAAATCGTTATAGTACCTACTTAAGATATTTCATTCACTCTAAAAGTTTTAATCTGAGGTTCCTATTATTTTTTATTTTTGTTCTATATCACTGGAATAACTATTTACCCTCTAAATCAATTAATGCTCCGAGCTGTGCGAAGGGGAGTGAGACTCGAATGAGTCTGGGCAAACTTTTAGCTCTCCGGGCTTTTCTTCCTAGCTTCGGAAAAGTTCTTCTGTGTTTATTTTGTAATTCAATCTTTATTGGAACGCCTGAGGCTCCGCATTATCGCTCATTCAGTAATTATGGCGTAGAACCTTTTCTTAAATACCATTTCGCTTCTCTTTAATGTAAAAAAATATGTATTTTTGTTATATGTTTCATATTTGTTCTCCCGTCAAATTAACCATTCATCTTGATTTGTCATTACCTGCCGTTTAATTACCAACTAAATAATTTTGCATTTCCAAAATAAATCTCGAGCCTGCGTTTGATAAATTTATTAAAAGTTCATCGAAGGGACTTTTAAATTAACCAGTAATCTTAAGACGCTCAAACAATTAAAATTTATTGAAAATAATAAAGCATAAAAAATATATACTTAGTTATAAAATTAGACAAATTATTTAATCATCTAGTTGATAAGTTTATATTATGTGAAAAAATCTCGGACTGTATTTGATAAATTTGATTAAATATCATTATTACATTATATTTACGACTGAAAATCTAGTGTTCAGCTCAAATAATAAAAGGTGTCAAATTATTGACTATTAGTCCTACGTGAAGTTTCCTTAGATAAAATATACACATGTTGGGAACCGTTGCCGACGTCAGGCTGACAGGGTAGGCTTTCGAGGGGTGTTATTGTTGTAAGCGACCATTCCGGAGAGCTTTTCGTTGTAATCAAACTTAGACGAGCGGAATCGGCACCCAACTTACCCTTAACAATGGTTTCTGAAATTTAAATACTGTAGTGAAGTTCCCGACAATTTTCTTATACAATATTCTATATGGTTACTATTATTTTTGTAGTGTATTTTTTTAAATGTATATTTATGAGTTGTATTTTAAATTATGAAACAAAATTAAACTATTTGTTAATTAAGTAAAACGATTTTTATAAATAGTTAACTTTAAAGCTATTCAATTTAATATCATTTTCAATAGTAAAATCGTTTTAAAAATTACACTTATTAAAGCAGTTATCTAAATCATCAAAAGTACCAGAATTATTTTTAAAAGATAGGTGAAACTATGGAATCAATATATATAGTTAATAACATTTTACAGGTAATAGTTAATTTAAAAATTAATAATAGTAGGTTTTCAGAATTTCTAATCATTTGTTAGAAGATGGTCATGGTTTTGATAAAAAATTGGGATTGTCGATTTTACATATAAACGGTGTTGGTCACAAATTAAATAATGGAGATAGAATTGAATAGTTGGAGATAAATAAAGCGTGTAAAACTAATCAAAAAATTATAAACAACCAACTTAACTTAACTACGAGTCCCATTCTCAAATTTTTTCCTAAAAAATATTCGAGTAAATTTGTATTAAATGACAATCTGAGTTAGGTACTACATTTATTTTTAAATAATTGTTTTTTTTTAAATAGATTCTTGTAAAGAGACAATAATATATGTTTTTAGTTAATTATGACATCCTGAAGAAGAAAATTGTATTTTTAGAAACCGATAGATGTATTAAAACTCAATTAAGTGGTTAATAAAACAAAGAAAATAAATAAAAATATAATTTAAAATTTTTTAATACTATCATTTTGACTTCGTTATTGTGTAGAACTATATGGGTAGGCGAGCAGTGTATTAATGATAATACTAAACTGTCATTATCATTCTTTCGTAAAAAAAACTCTTATAAAAATAGATGACACCTAAAACCCTATAAGCCTAAAATAGTCGATAAACTGTAGTCCTTAACTATTATTGAAAATAGTCATTCACCAAGAATAGTAATTAAGTGGTAAAAATTGTCACAATGAACCCTTTATTCCCATTATCCTAATCGAGTCGTCGGCCTAACGCTTAAATAGCACTCTTTCACACTGCCTAGTCCTATGATGTGTCGATTACTTGGAGCCACTGATACTTCCATCATTTCCCACAGAGTGTCTCCATTTGGCTTTTCCATGCTCTCCTGGGTCGTCCTGCAGGCTTTCTTTCCTCTGGCACTGATGAAAAAATCTATTTAGGCAGTCTTTCGTTTCTCATGCGGAGGATATTATACCCAAACCAACTTAGCTGAGATTTTTTATATTTCAAACAGCAACGGGTTTATTCCAAGATCCTCTTGGATGTTATCTTTCCTGATTTGATCTCTCAACGTCACTTCCGCTGCTTTTCTTAGGTATCTCATATCTGCAGCCTGGATTCTTGACAGAAAAATTACAGTAATTAAAAATTCAGAAATGTAAAAAACAATTATTATTATCTAATGTTTTCACACAATTACAAAATAAATAAATCAATGAACCTAAAATTATAAAAGAATAATGTATCAGCATGTATATATCAAAAATATGTGAATTTTAAATCGAAACTATATCTACGTGTTCTGGATTTTAGATTATTTTATTAGTATAATTAATAAACGCTAGCGATGCAACTTTCGACGATGCATATTAATTTGTTAAGGCTTTTTGGATGGCTAAAAGATTTCCAAATATTTTTTGACCTGAAAATGTGCCGATGAATAGTTAAATTTGATAATAATTTACTAACCATAGTAAATATTTTACATACCATAGAAATAGTTTACATAAATGAATGTAGCTTTTATTTTAATTTAATCAATTTTTTAATATTAACTCGAATGTAATTTTGAAAGCACGATAATTTCTGCGTATATATAAGATATTTTTAATTTTATCTTAATCTCAAGTTTGTTAATAAGATGAAGAGCAATTATAATAAGTGTGTTTATAAAAAATATATAATATTAAAAATGTTAACGTTAAGTTTAACTTTTTTTATATAATTTGCCAAAAATTACCACAAAAAAGTTTATTACGCAAAAATTTGTTGACAACTCGTTAAATTAAAAATATATTTTAAAAATACATTTTAAATATACATGTTTCAAAACAGTGAGGGTTTTTCAATTTGTTGTGAAAATAACCTACAATTTAAATCAGACATTAATCTTTCATTTCCAATCTCACATTTAAATTTAATCAATACGAAGCCTTTGAAAGAATTCAACTACCGTATTTTTGTAACTAAAATAATTTATTTTTATATCGCGCAGTGTCGTTACTTACTAATGTTTAATGCACCCTCCGCAAAGGATGCTGTACCAACGAATTCTGGACCGTAGATCTTTTTTATCTTCCGCACTATTTTATTTTTATGTTCTCCTGTTTCCTTTATTTTTTTCTTATAAAATAGCAAAGACCCAGGCGTCAGATGCTATTTTAAGCTTAATTTCTTTGTTTTTGCCTATTGGCAGTTTTTTGTCCCCTTTTCAGGCCAACGTCTTCCTTTAAAAGATTTGTGTTCATGAAAAAGGCGTTTACTTTTATCTCAAATTGTATATTCAAATTTAATTGGCTAAAATTTCTGCCAGCAAGGTTTAATATTAAGTGTAATAAAACATTTCTCTGAAATTTTTTGTGCGCAATAATTATTTTTTTTATATCGAAAAAAGTTTGAATTTTTAGAGCGAATTCATCGAACAAAGAATTAAAGTGATAAAAATATAAACTTGAAAGCTGTTTTTAAAGAAGCCATGATCGATTCTCGATAAAATTATAGCTATAAAAAGTGAATTTTTTTGTTATTTCAAATTAACTTTTTTTTTCCACTACATGTTTATTTCAATGAAAAAACGCCCTTTGCGGTATTATATAGCAGGTGATTTCTAGATAGTTTTAATAATTTAACCATTTGATTCGTACGGTACGTTTTTTTTTTGAGCACACTCGTTAAATGCTAACTTACTATCTAACTATCACACCGTTTTCCTCGTGCGTAGAGAAGATAGAGCGACACACTTTTCTGTCCCGATAAAAAACTATCGACTCATCCACATTAAATACATATTTTCATGCATGCTCACTATTCGTTGAAGCTTCTAACAGTGCCATCTTCCAGTGTCTGGTTTACCTGGTCAAGCTACGTCTTTCATGAACGTCCTCTGTTGCTAATACCATTCTCTCTCGTATCATACATTAATATTATACTGTTGTATTCTTCTATAACTTTGTGGTAATTCATTATAAATATAATTAAAAACAATTCACTTTATTTAAACACCACTTTAATTTTGCTTACACCAACCGGTTTCGGATCCACTGTTCCTTCTTTAGGGTGTACAAGGTACTAACTTAGCAGTACAGATTATGGGCAAGTTTTAAAGTGGAGGAGTGTAACTGGGGGGAGTAAAAAAGAGACATGATATGGTGAATGGGAACATATTTAAGATAGGACTGTAGGTTATATTTTTTTGGTATTATTATGCATTCATTATTATTTATTGACTTCTTGATTTCCAGTGCCTCTAAGTTATCTAAGCATTTATCTTTGTTATCATTATGGAGAATATTGACTTCTGTATTTTTATCGAAGCAATTGTTATTTTCATTAATGTGATTGGAAAAACTATTATTATTTAAGTATCTAATATGTTCTTTAATCCTAGTATCAAAATTACGACTCGTTTTTTGTCCTATGTAAAATGAGGGGCAGTCCTTACATTTCAATTTTCCTTTTCCAATTTAGTTCTTTCCCTAATCATCCACCACTACTTTCACACCTGACACGAATGTATGATTGACCATAATCTGTAACACTAAGTTAGTATCTTGTAAACCCTGAAGGAGGAACTGGTGGTGTTCGCAAAAATAAATTGCTATTTAAACAAAGTGAAATGTTTTAAATTATATTTATATTATTTTCATTTTATTCTCATTAATTATTTATACTTGACCAAACCATCTAGGATCCTCTCAGTTCTGTTCACTATGCTAAGGTCAGCTGTAGCTCTAAAATATTATTCGCTAAATCTAAAATGCTTATTGCTGTACCTTTTAAAATATTAATTAATAAAGGGCAATTATTTGCAAGTAAGGGTTATATAAAGCAGTAATAGACTCGTTATAGCTACCTTACTAATTAATTTAATATATAATAAATAGTTCAGTTCCGACAATGATTTTATTTTCATTATTTTTAAAATTTTGCAGCATCTGAAAATTCGTGGGTCTATTGTTACGAAGAAGCAGAGACATACAAAATAATATGTTAGAAATTATATTTGTCGCACTCTGTCTTTTCTGTTTGCATTTACGGAATGCATAGTTAGGTACTTACGTCATTCCGTATCTCACGTTTTACGTGAACTAACAACTTTCACATTGGCGTTCCAAAATGTTATTCGTTATTTGTTGGCCGCATTCTTAAATTTGCAAAATACATATTGTACACAGCCATAATTAAGGATTAAAACAATGCATAATTTCGAATGGTCTATAAATATAATACAATACATGTTATTGTAATACGAGTATACATTTTGATTTTTGATATATTATATGTAACGTAAACTAAAAAAAATAAAAAAGATAGCGTACCTACTTGTTATTTTATTAGATAAATAAATCAATATTTTTTTTCTGTATGTCTTTATAATTTATTTATTTAATTTGTATTATAGTAATTATGTTATATATACTTGTATATATACATATACATGGATTCAATTTTTATTCGGTTAAGATAATATAGTATTTATCTATTTACGACTTTTAGTAATTTTATCGTTAATTATAATAAAAATTATCGTTTGATAAATCAAATGTTTGTAAACTGAGATTTGCCTTAAAATTTATAATAAAGCTTCTTCTGAATAAAGCTAAAGAACTGAAATTTATAAAATAAATTTACCACTGATGTGCCATTTTGTAATACTAAACTCAATACATTGAATGTGCTGATAAACTGGCCAAGAAGGCTTCTCTTTCCGGAGTTCTTCCCCATCAATTCCATATCCCGATATATGACAGACTTAATATTGTAAAAAAACATACGTATTCTATCTGGTCTGCACAATGGATGGATCCAAACAATCACAAGGGTAATCGTCTTAAAATAATCCAAAGATATATTCCCCGCTCTCCTTGGTTCTCCAACAGGAAAGTCTCAAAAAGAACAGTAGCAAATATATCTAGAATAAGAAATGGGCATTGCCAGGAGGCCTCACATTTGTTCAGAATGAACATAATAGACTCCCCAATGTGTGAATTTTTGCCTATCCATTGCGGATCACAGGTTTTTTTTTTACAATAATCTTGTCAATGGTAATTTTCAATTCCCGGTTAACTTGTGTCATCTTCTTTCCCTCAACTCGCCACATTTAAGCTATATAATAGCAAATTTCTTGAATGTCAATGATATTAACTTGTAATGCAATATTCCCTCAATAATATTGTTGTACTGCTTTCTATGAAATAATGTTTTAACTTGTTTAATGGCACAAATCACTCTTGAAGGGTGAATTGCCTGTTTGAAAGAAGAAGAAGAAACTCAATACATACCTGATTATAGTAATGATATTTTTATTACTTTCGAATTTTAGTTTTCCGGTTTATACATAGTTGATTGAAAGATGTGAACTTTAGGCAATTTCTTTCTTTGTATTTATTGTTGATAATGTTAAAGTACTTTTTCAAGAAATAAAAAAGACATGTCTTTAAAGAAAGTTGTCATTACACTTTTAATGTTATAAAATACATTATTGTCTCAATTTAAAACAAAGCATGGAGAAGTCTAGTCATTGGATACGAAACTAATTACTCCAAACACCGCAACTTTGACAGTTTCTGCCTTTTTAAGAAATTAAACCGGCAACTGCCTTTCATGCTGTCGGTAAAGGTTCCCCAACCAGCGAAGTATCTAGACTGTGAAAAGTTGTTTGTTTTTTGTAAACCCTAATGGAAGGCTTTCATCCGCACTGTCTCGGTGTATTTTCTTTATTAACAACACAGCCTTACACATTCACGGAGACGCACTCGTTTTTCTTTGAATTTATGTTCATCTGTACCATCTTACTCACGAAGCAACGGTTATTGATTTTCTTTCAGCGCTTCTTTTTCTTTCCTTCAAATATCCCACGCTTTAGAATAAACTTAGGCGAGGTAAAGACTTTTAAATGATATTTATAGATGGATGTATTCAGTTTAAAAACAAAAGCGAAAAAAAATCATATTTAATGTTTTTATACTGCCCTTGAAAGTATGAACAATTTATTAATTTATATTATTATAGTTGCATTTAGATTTACTAGATATATTTTTATAATATGATAGTTAAATCAAAGTAAACATGTCATTTTATTTCCAACATTGAACTCAAATATTACCTATTATTTAATATGTCTGGTAGTCTGTTCTATTTGATGTTAAATGTACAATTAAAATTATTAATGTTTATTTGGTACAGTTTCCACTCAAATAAATTTGAATTAATTTTTGTACTAAATTTGAATTAATTCGAGTTAATATCTCAAATCCATCAAAAAGTGAGTATGCTTTTTTGTTAGAAATATGCATTTTCATTATTTCTTGATTGAATTTTTTGTTAAGCTTCCCCTATTCAAGACAATATTCACTCACACCAAAACTCACAATCATTACAGTTTATTGTGTGTGTGTGTGTACCACTTCCACAACTATTTTCCGAAAGAATAGTTAGTCCAGAAATAGCCGATAGCATCCTGGAGGGGTGAGTTCGCATCCCGTGTTAGAGATAATCTTTATATTGATCTTCAATCAATCAAAACCGTCCTACTTGGGCCCGCCCTTGAGCTAGCGCCTATTGAAGCCTCCGGATACATACATCTACACGGTTCACACGTGCTTCTTCATAATCCTATAATATTCTCTTGACACGAGGGCAGCATTCGGGTACCTACTGATTAATTATTCTGCCGTGGATTATTCTATTAATCTATTTTTTTCTTTGTGTATTTATAACGTCTATTATTAAGCTGGCCATAATTTGCAAACATATCATACGTTCATTTATATAGCAAAAACTGCAATACTTTTATTTATTATATGATACAAATTAAATGAAGCAAGATGAAAAAAATCTATTTATCGCTAAAATATTTGGTTGCTACCGAAATTCGAACCTGGACCTTTACTTATCCTTTACCATACCAAATTTGGAACTCATATTCTATATAATTTTATAATTGATATCTATTGAATCCACTTTAATTTCATTTAAGTAGCTCTGCTACGTACCTACGTACTTAAGATAAAATGCATTAATTATGTTAAATTCTAATCATAATCCCAACAGCCCGAAAATACAAAATATAGCGCTATAAAGAAATATCGTTTATAATCGATTATGCGTCGTATAGAACTCCATTACATGTACTTATAGGTATAGTACATAAACTATTCGAACCTCACTTAATATTACCAAATATTTTATAACACAATGATATTATTTTATTATTACGGATGTTATGTTATATTAACTTTATTAACCCGTATTTTGGCTTGATGGGAATCAGCTTGTCAGGATTTTAGCTTCTATTAAATAACATGTCAAATCCTAAGCAAAGAAATATAAATGACTTTATAAAGTATGAATAGTAAGAAAATGAACGCGGAAGAAATAATAATAAATAATATAAATAATAACGCAAATAATGCACTTGTCATTTCAAAAATACATTTTTAGAGTATTTTGTATATTTTCATTTAAAAGTCTATTTAAATATAGTTTATTATTAGGAGAACACATTCTTATTGTGAAGTTGTAATTATTCAGAACATAGGTTTGTGATATCATGATTAAAATATCACAGACCAATGTTCTGAATAATTACAACTTCACAATAAGAATGTATTCTCCTAATAATAAAGTTGTATCAATGTGTCCAAAATTTAGTAAAAATGAATTGATAATTCTGGCGTCTGCTATTAGATTACTCAAAGGTATTTGAGATTCCATAAAAATAAGTTAGATTCAAATAGTGGAACGATTTAATATATTAATATATATCAAAAAGGTAACATATGGGTTCGAATATTTGTCGCTAAAAATATCTTCGCTGTAGCATAGTTGGATAATGCACCTTCGCCGGTTTGGAAAGAGATCCAGGATCGAATCCTGGTGGCACAACAACAATATTTTTCTATAAATTTATATATATATATCTTTCTAATTATAATATATAATTCATATTTAATAGTTTATTATTTTAATTTTGATCATGAAAACCTGTATATACTATTATATATTATTTTCTAATAGTTGTTAAAGTCTAAAACTTTAAAAAAAATACAAATCTAGTCATAACTGTATTTGTTAACAAAGTCTTAAAAGATGTCTCAAGTATAAATGTGCTACATAAAATTATACGCATATATATTAAGATTTAAAAAAGCAGGTTAAAGTAGTTGGTGAAATTGAATACGCCAAGAAAATAAATTGGCCATGGGCAGGCCACATCGCTCCAGAGAAATGCAACTGTTAGATCAGGAGGCCGACAGTCTGCCTCAATTATGAAAGTTTGCGCAAAAAATGCATAGAAAAGTGTAAGAAACTCGAAAAAACCTTCGTGCATTAATGGATAAGAAACAGTACCAGTCGCAAGAACCTTCTCCAAGGGGTGTATTATTCTTTTGATGTAAACAATTGCATTTTTCCACTTCTTCAATATTTTAAAAATTACTTTGTGGCAACATATTATTTAAATATTTGTCAATAATCTTTTGGAAATGAAACATTCTTTTGATTTAAATCGGTTTACAGGTAAATAAATGAGAAATTTTAGAAGAATGTTTGGAACAAGTAGATGAGTTTGTGTATTTGTGAAGTATGTTCGATAGAAACAGAAAGACAGAGAAGGGAGACTGCAGGGAATAAAGTGAATGATGCTTTGAATGGAATTATACCTATTGAAAACTTGTTGACTGAGGCAAGACTAGCAGTTCACAATAGATTCCTGGTACCGACACAGATGTATGAAAGTGAGGCCTGGAGCTGGCAGAAAAGGAACGAAAGTAGACTGAATGCAGTAGAAATGAGATCACTTAGGCGTATATGTGGCAGATCCATTTATGACAGAGTAAATAATGAAGAAATAAGGAAAGAATGTAAAGCTAATCTTAGTATAGTGAATAAGATTAAGAAAGGATCAGGTAGGTGATTTGGTCATATAAAACGTATGAATGAGGAGAAAATGGTAAGAAAGATATATGACGCAAGTGTTAATGGCAACAGACGTAGAGGACGTCCGCGGAAGACTTGGCCCGACAAGGTAAACCAGATACTGGAGGATGATCATGTTAGAAGCCTCAATAATCATTGAGCTTGTATGAATGTGAATGAACCGAGAATTGTGTATCAGGACAAAAGAGAGTGGCATTCTATCATTTCTGCCTACGATGTCCTATGAAACGGTGTGATGGTAAGTAAGTAAGAAATAAATAAAGGTGTTAATAATAAATTAAATATTATAAATAACAAAATTCATTTTGCAAACCTTTTAAATTTGTTTAAGCAGTAGTTTCGAATTAGTTACTAATCACTTATATTGAAAGTTTTGTTTTTTGTCTATGCTTGTATTTTTTATTTTAACATACAATTTGTATCCTAATGAAAGTACCGCTGGTCTTGAAACATGTCGATAAATCAATATATATAGCGGTTAAAACAAAGTGTTTTTTCTTATTATTTATATAATTGTATTTTTTAATAATAAAAACGTAATTTACCTGGATGGTGCGAATTAGGGGCGGCTGAACAATACGCCATCTATTACACAATCTTCCCCGAGCGACTACGCTTTCATTTAACCTTGTAACCTTTCTAAGGGCCGGCCATAATAACACACTTGAAATGTTGAATAAAAACATTTGGATACAACATTACTGAAAGGCGCCCACCGACGCGCGCAGACGCACACACGCGCGCGAGTATATACACACACGCGCCCACGCGCCCGCACACCTCCGCACAATCTTCTCACACAGTTATGAAACTAACGGTGTTCATTGTCTGGAGTTTCGTATGTTGAAAAGAATTTGAGTAACGGTGAACGTAAAAACACACAGAATAACCATTTTAGGGGTTATTTCTGAAAAACTTCACAACAATGATAAAGTAAAATATTTTTTCAACAATGGTTGTTCCTGGCGCTTTTAACGAGGGAATAAAAAAAACTTTTTGTTAACATTTAAGAACTCCAAGGGTTTTACTTTTTAATAGCATTAAGGGTGGTCCAATATATTTCTCCACCGTTCCTAGCAATTTAGGCAACAAGGTCCATATTGATTATAAAGTAATTAAATGTCCTTATTTCCTTCCTGCTGTCACTTTTTACTAATATAAAAAACACTTATTTTCGTAAAATTTTATGTTTGTGGTCTAGTGGTTACAATTACATTTAGTGGTTGGAGGTTCGAGCTTCGTTCCAAGAGACCATCAAGTTAGCATATTGTTGTTACTACCGGGATACTTCGCAACCTAAATCTTCGCAACATTTTATATGTATATCTTTAAAATTAATACATATAATTAGTATTTAACTTATTTACTTTCATGCCGTTTCACCGCAGAGGTAAGCAGAGAGGATAGAGTGCCACATACTTCTGTCCTGACACACAATTCTCGCCTCATCCACATTCAATACATTATCTCATACAATCTTATCTATTTTTGAGGCTTTTAATAGGACCATCCTCCAGTATCTGGTTTAGATGGTCATGTCTTTCGCGAACATCCTCTATTTTTGGTGTCATCAACTCTTGCGTCATATATCTTTTAAACTATTATCTCCTCATATATCCATTCCACAGCATATAGCTTGGTTTGAAAATAGTAAGAGTATTGATGTGACACGTATTCCATGTGAGCTCTGTATTCCTTTTTAATTATTAATAAAAATTTATTAATTAAATTTAATTAATAAAAATTAATTAAGGTGTTGTGATATATTCTCTACATTTATCGTCAGCAATTTTACAACATCAACAGATTTTAAATATGACATTCATGTCACAATCACGAGTATATCAAAATTTAAGCGAAATATAACATTGTGAATTATGTATACTTCGGTCTTATCTACTTTCATTTTTCATTTGGCAATTCCAGGTATCACTTTAAGGTATGTTTATTTGTATCGGAACTATATAAAATCATCTCATTTTAATCCTAATTCCTGACATGTACTGATAAACACATTCGATTCAACTATTTACCGATGCAAATAAGGGTCAAGGTTAAATTAAAATATATAATATGTAAGTTATTATAATAGATATGTCTAGGTAAGCCACCTCACTAAAAAGTTGCTGTTACGGGGCTACCTCACTAAGTATTTCCGTAAAACTTATGTTTTAATGTTGAAATTATAAAGTGCTCTAAATACCCAATTACATGTATTCAAAAAATAATTTAAATACTTGATTCACCATTTCGGCGATACCAGGTAAGGATTCTGTGTCGAGACAACACGGGAATAATTTCCCAGGAATCCCATGGTTTTTTGCTATCTCCAGATATCGAATGGATATTATTCATTTAAACGAGTTCAGTTATACCTACAATTGTATGCAGCGAATAATGAACAAGATTATAGAGTCTAGTGAGTAGAATGTACGATGTATGTAAGGAAAGCGACCTTATCATAAAAGTTAACATCGTGTAAAATACTTGTAGGTAATGAATGTTTGGAACAAGTAGATGAGTTTGTGTATTTGGGGAGTATGTTTGATAGAAACGGAAAGGCTGAGAAAGATATCGAAAGGAGGGTGACTGCAAGGAATAAAATTAACGGCGCTATGCAATAGAAATAAGATCACTTAGGCGTATGTGTGGTACATCTATTTATGAATGAGTAAATAATAAAGAAATAAGTAAAAAATGTAAAGCTGATGTTAGTATAATGAGTAAGATTAAGAAAAGATCACTTAGATGGTTTGGTCATATGGAACGGATGAATGAGGAGAGAATGGTAAGAATATGACGCAAGTATTGATGGCACCAGAAATAGAGGACACCCACGGAAGACTTTGCACGACCAGGTAAACCAGATACTAGAGGATGGTTCTATTAGAAGCCTCAACAAACGGCTTCTAACTACTAACAAAACGACATATGTGGACAGTTTTAATTATTCTGAAGGGAATGGTTCGACGGTTTGTTCAAATAGGAGACTGCTTCCTTGTAAAATGTGAAGTATATAATTAAGATGAAATCGTGTCATCTTTTGACGAAACATAATTTAGATGGGATGAAATTATTTGAAACAGATTATTAGGGGACTTCAGTTTGTCATTGATTTTGACCAAATATAAATGTTATTGTTTTCCGATGTGTTTCTTTATCAATTGTTTTTTTTTATTCAAATTCTTTGTGTTTTGTAATTTGTATAGATGCATTTGCTTTTTGTAATCAATTTATAAATGTAAGCTTAATTTCATTTACAAAAGCTACTACTGATAATTATTTTATCATTCAATTTTTATTTGTTTTTATATGGATAATATCTCTAACAGCTACTGTGCATCATATATGTGAATATTAAATTTTTTTTCTTCATTAAATAAAATTTATTGTCTCGGTTCCCGGGAATTTCCGGGACTTGAAAAATTTTGACTCTCGAGTCCCGGGAATTGAAAAAAGTCGAGAATACAGAATCTTTAATATCAAACTACACGCAGCTGTGATGCCACCTAACAACAGATAATATCTTCTGGATAAATAAAGTGGCCTGTGTCTTTACTAAATAAAAGTTAAAAGAAGAAGCTAAAAAAATTTAACCTGTGCTCCCATAATTTCATTCCTTGTCAAACTGTTGGTAAAAAAAAGCGTGTCGATATTACCATATTTATATGTGTTGACTAAAGACAACATAAATATGGGGGTTACTGGAAATTCTGGGCTAATATTATATATAATATCTTAAGATTTTTTTCTATTATGTTATGTCGTACTCAAGACAACATGCGAGGCATATTTTTTAAGTACCGTTGCCGGATACTCCCGGTGTACCGCTGCAGTTGCGATATTGCACATGCGCAATAGTTTCTTCCATCTGTTGATTCACCACATGCAACGTTAGAGACATTCACATATAGTGAGTGGTTGAAATATTCAAGACAATAGATCAGCCCGCCGACTGTGAAATACGATCCGTGATTCGTTTCTTGAATGCACTTAACATGAAACCAGCTAACATTCATAGTCAAGCGTGTCCTGTTTTATCCTGATTTGGCGCCAAATGATTTCCATATTTTCCTTCATCGAAGCTATTCCAGTGGCAGGCGTTTTAATGACGATGTCGAACTCAAGACGGAGTACAGACATGGTTTTCATCCTAAGCGCCGTCGTTCTATGACGAAAGTATACGAAAATTGGTGTCCCGTTATTACAAGTGCCTTAATAATGGTGGCGACTATGTTGAGAAGAAATTTACGGTGTGTAGCGTCTGAAGAAAGTAATGTTGTAAAAATGATGTTTCCTTAAAAATATTCCGACACTTACTTAAAAAACGCGCCTCGTATCTGTTAACAGATAGCACTTGATGACGTAGGGATATTAGTACTATTGAAGAGAAAATGTAGATAAAGAGCAAAAAAATTATTTAGACTGGTGTGAATGGGGATGAAAGAGTACGTCTGGCCTGGTTTTCTCAAGATGTTATGATTTTGTTTTTTTTTTAAATCTGGTACTTACTTAAAAAATGCACCTCGTGATTACGGTGTATTTGAAAATGCATGAACTCCTCCCAGGCTAGCATATTTTATTTTGTTAGCGAGTATTAAATTTTTCCTTAACATTTTCCTTCCATTCTAAAATCAGAATATAAGAAGACGAGGTTGTTAAATCCCCAGAAAGCCAAACAACGATATATTGCTGTTTGCTGGCCGGGCTTAAATTGACAATTCGTCTTTTCTACACCTACAGTATACTTTGTGTACTGTGTAATTATCTCGCTCGTGAACCATTTATTATTGTTAACCCAGTCAACATGTTAGGTATCTATTTATACTAAGAATATGATTTTCAAAACTGATTTGAAATCATGTTTTGTTTAGTTTGTCTACATATTTTTTTATTATGTGAGCAGTGGCATTTTGATGAATAGTAACATTGTCATCGTTTAATTTAATTATTTAATAAAAATATAATGTTTCTGTCATTATATTTGTATGGTTATTAATCATAACATGTTATATAAGTTGTATGACTAAAATAACATGATACTGTTCTCCGGTGATTAAAATATGAGTCAATCAATTATATTACATCAATTGTTGTGTTTTATGGCACTAACTATATTCCGCTGCGCCATTAGTTATATATCTTCCTCTTGAAAAATATGAACTTCAGTGGTAGCGGGAACAATACGCGGTAGATCTGGTAACAATATGGTATCTATTCCGATCATACTAGTACAGTTTACGATATGTTCTTAGATTTTATCCGCGTTGGAAGATGTGAAGCAAAAGAAACGCTTTTCTTGTGGTCTGTCATACTTAAATAAGCCCCGTACGCCCGTGCACCTGTCATCCGTCCTCGTTCCATTCTATAGACATCACAATAATAATGTATACATTAAAAATATTCAAATAAAAATCAAAATTTTTAAACAAATATATAAAATAATATTGTGTACATTAAGTGTGCCGTAAAACTATTATGCAGTTTGGCAAAAATTATAAATTATAATGTAGGTATATATATGTAAAAATGTTTAAAAAAAGAATAATTAAAAGTTGTCCAAAGAGGAATGAAAAGGGTTATGCTTAGACTATCTCCAAGAGATTGAATTCGCCAAGGTGGATGCTAAAATAGAAATAGGCTGACATTTTTGTACTAGCCGTTCTCAATGCAATGTTTTGTCTACAATTAATTTGATAAATAAAATTAAAAAAATGTTAACTTATGTACCTGCTTAAAAAGATATGTAGAAAAAATATATACATCGATAAAATATTTGGTTATGTGGATTTATATCGCCTCCACAGCCATCATAACCACCGACGACTCCTGAACGCACCTCACATTTACCGGTACGTAAATCCAGAGCTCTCAATTGCCAGAATACACGCCCGGTACCGGCACCAATATGTGCCAATAACATGCGCCGCAACCAAGAAATGCCAACTCCTGAGCGTTACTCTTCTCGCTGCTGCTTTTCAATTCTCCAAATCCAAGATCTCCAGCAAACCTCTTTCTATCTGTGTAGACTTTTCATTGTATATGTCGAAACTGTAACTATGCTCTATCAACAATAAACTTGTGTCACCTGTAAGTAGTTTTTCTCGCCTCCAACTTACTCTAGTCTGGCCATACATACTCCGCGATCATAATCAAACGAACATGTGAATGAATGTGTGGTTATTAGGGCACTCATAAACTCACGCTACAACATATCATTTTTATTCATCTACCATACGCTATCATAAATCTTAATCGTCAATCCCCACAAAACATTATTTCATAACCGCATCCAACTCTATTAATGATTGAGTTGCCGATCACACTATATTAACCATGTAATTTAACATCGAATTTTTGATTATGTATGTGTTGCTTTTATTTTAGAATTATTTTCCATTAAAATCTTCCATATTTTTTATGGTAACTCATTCTCTTGACAAGAAAAACTTCTGGATTTCAAGAGTTTTAATTCGCTATTTTTATTTGTTTATTTATTTTGTTATATCTATTTTTTTTAATAATGGTATTTAAAATACATTTAATAAACTGTATAACAAAATTTTAACCAACAAATTTTATTCGGCAAAAAATTTGAGTTCAAACGAGAAATTTTTGAGAAGAATCGACTAGATGTAAATTGTAAACTGCTTGAGTATATTTTTGTATATTCATGTAGAACCTGATGCTTTACGCGACATACACTCAATTCTTGTGTTCTCCAAATGTTGAATCGCGGATTTTATCACATTGAGACCTAAGGCGTATCTCTATATTCAGTGTATGACCTTAAGCAAAAAGCGAGCAATGCCGTTTGAACAACAAACGGAGTATGTAGTTGCTATCGTATCATCTAAAATATACATATGTCATTTGTAAAGTTAATTATGATATAACTATAAAATCAACCATTCAATAATAACCTCATTAGATACAACAAAACAGCCGCGAAACGTGGATAAATATACTGACACGATGAGATAAATCTACAAGTTTTGAGATTTTCAGAGATCAACTTGAGATTGGTAGAAAGAGACAAAAACTCAAATTCATATACACGATGTACGTCACGTACACACAGAAACTATAACGAGTTTGAGTTGATAAAAAGTAAACTAGCAGACATCTGTCATCTTGTTTTAAAATGGTACTCTTTAAAAACTTTAAAAAATTTGTTTAAGTTAAATTGAATTTAGAGTAAACTCCGTTAATAATAATACGTTAATAAAAAAAATTAAATCACACTTTACCTATTGTTCCCGTGAATGCCTTCCTGTTGTTATCGAGTTTCCTATTGATAATATGATCATGTATGCATAATGAACATTACCACTAAACTTTTGATTAACAGTGCTGTTTCTCTGGGTTGATTTCCGACCGACCGAAATGCGCACTCCCGATACTCGGATTATTTAGGACGTGTACTAATTGCAATTGCGCTCCGCTGGTCGTTTGACCGCGATCCTTCAATCTCCAAAAGGCGGCAATATTCAAAACATAAAATGACCAATATCAACTAACAAGTAATCCCAGGGGTGCCAGTTGAAGGAACCAAATGTGCGTAATCACTCACAAACAAATTCTACCCGATTTTTTGGTATTTAGACGTGCCGGTGCTAGAACTGATTCATTTTTCTTGATTATATATAGAAATATACATAATACATAAAACAAAAACGGCGTAATAATATTTTAGTTTTTGTATGTATATTAAAGTATATCCTATCAATTATCATAGATATAAGACAAATCTTTATGTTGAGACTCGTTCAATATTTCTATGCTAACAACAACTCACCCCAAACAATAAATCATGGACACAACACAAGATAAACAACGAACATCTACACACCAGTTCCGAGAGCAACAACGACATTTTATCAAAGATTCTACATGTTCTTAGCTTCGAAACTGTACAACACACTCAGTACCAACTGGAAATCGTTTAATTCCAATAAGATGGACCCAATATATGATCCAATCAGGTAGAGATAAATCAGAAGCATGGCTATTCAACAGTCTAAAATAATTTGTACAATACTTACTCTAATAATTCACTAGTCCTACAACACTCCCACTACATATTTTTTATTTATTTATACATATTTTTTTTTATTTCTCTTTTTATTCCTGTCGATGATTTTAATAACAGCACGAAACTGGCTACTTTAACACAGACTTCAGTCTAGTAAAGTAGCCAGGATAATGCTGTATATATCAGAGGTGAAGTCTACTCCATCCCACACAATAAACTACGAGTATTAATTGTGTCTTATGTTTATTATGTTACAATATATTCACCTCTGTTAGAACAAAAATATGTATGTCATCTAATAAATAAATAAATAAAATTCCTAAAACACCTTCAATCCCAAGCAACAGCAGTTCATTGATTTATGTATTAAAATATTTATAAAAATGTTCTGCTTGTTCTAAATTTTATCCTAATCAATTTAATAAAATTTTAATTTGACTTTTTGTGATGTGGAAATAATTATGAGATTCAAATTTGCCTGCATTGCTAATCGCATACGAAGATTGAGACGAGTTTAAAAATGCTCAGTGTCTTCAACACTCATAAAAGTTTTTATCAATTTAGTCTATAATATTTAATGTATAAAATATGTCAGTGAATTTGTATTTTGGAGCAGAAATATTCACCCATATTAAATTAAAAATACATTTTACCAAAAACTTTTATGTACGAATAATTTTTCATTTTCTAGTATTATCGCACACAAAAAGCCGGTTATGAAAAGATTCTTACCTATTTTAGTTGATTTATGTATCGCCTATTTATTTTGTCTATATAATTTAATATTAAAATAAAATTCAATTGCTTTAATGAACCCTTTACTTCCCTCATTGTTGGAAAGTCCTTTAACAGGCGTTCGTAGATAGCAGCAAATTTACTGACAAGAGATGAATCTCAATACAAAATTCAAAAGGAGAATAAAACCGCGGAAATTGTGGTGTTTTAATCATTTTTAATTTGAAACCACAGGAAAACAAAGGAGAAAATATTCCCAAATAAAAAAAAATTACGCCGATAAAAAACGATTAATTTTTCTTCATTCTAGAGCCTAAAATTAATCAAAATTATTCAATTAATATATGATATACCTCACAGCAGTATTTTTGTTTGCATATACATTTTCTGAAAACTCGGGATTATAATTTAATCAAATGTAATGTTGTTATATCATGGATTACGAAGAGTATCGATTGAAACCTGTGAATGTACGTCGATATGGTATATAACTAGAAGTACTAGATATTCCTTATGTACCTGAAGTATGTTTTTTTTTGCCTATAAGCATAATATTTGGCTATAAGTATAACATTAAATTCCTTTTTCCCATTTCGTTAAGCTGTTACGCCAGTTTGCCAACGGGTGCTACAAAAATTCGGTTGGAGAAGTACTCATATATTTTATAGTTCTAGACATAGCATAACATAGTAGTTTTTTTTACTATCTACAATATATGAATACATTCATAGAAATAGATGTACAAAAATATGTCACAGGCTGTAAGGTTAATACAACATCTCACAATTTTAAGGAGTATTACAAAAACAAAATTAGTGTA
Organism: Eubasilissa splendida; assembly: GCA_031772225.1. Taxonomy (NCBI): domain Eukaryota; kingdom Metazoa; phylum Arthropoda; class Insecta; order Trichoptera; family Phryganeidae; genus Eubasilissa; species Eubasilissa splendida. The sequence goes on along the minus strand of CM062852.1, from coordinate 17,232,726 downwards.
TGTTTTCTTGAAATTGGTTCTCCCCAGATTCACTAAATTACAAACCATTGTTATATTTTAATATGGAGGTAGAAAAAATTGATGAAACCTTCGTATATGAAATATACAATGAAATAAGTCAAATCAATCTACGTTTTCGTGGAAATGTTCCTTATTCATTCATTCTCAATGTAACATATTAATCGTTTTCCCATTTCTCATTTATCTTTTTTTATTATTTATTACAGTTACAATTACTAGAATAATACTTTACCTTAGAGTGTTCATTATAATATAAATAGTTTTTAAGTGATGTGCTACCTCTCTTTAAGAGAAAAATTTCGTGTGCATAGAGAGAGATAGAGATCATTTACATATGAAATAAATAAAATAACATTTAATTTTAAATAATTAATCTAGTTATATATCATTAATTGATTCGACAATTACTTCGTGGTGTAACATTTTAATTTAAAATATTTCTAGGAGAACACATTCTTATTGTGAAGTTGTAATTATTCAGAACATAGGTCTGTGATATTTTAAATATGAATTAAATATATTAATTAGAAAGATATACATATAAAATCAATTCTATCGAAAAACATTGTCTGCTATCAGTTTACTCAAAGGTATTTGAGATTATGTAAAAATAAGGTAGATGGCTCTTTCAAATTATGGAACGATTAAATGTATTAATATCAAAAAGGTAACATATAGGTTCGAAAATTGTCGCTAAAAATATTGTCGCTGTAGCACAGTTGGATAATGCACCTTCCCCGGTTAGGAAAGAGATCCAGGTTTGAATCCCGGTGGCGCAACAACAATATTTTTCGTTAGAATTGATTTTATATGTATATCTTTCTAATTAATATATTTAATTCATATTTAAAATATTTCTAACAAACAATACACCGCAAAAAAATTTCCGCCGAAAAAATTTTTACACGGGTCCAATTTCTACTAAAATTACACAATATTTCCGTGCTTAAGTATATTAAATCAACATTTTATACAAACAATGAAATTGGTATAATTCTTCATAATTCTAAAACAAAAATAGCCACATCAGAAAAAAGCGGGATATATGAAATAATTTGCGGAGATTGTAATAAAAAATATATTGGCCAAACCATGAGAGATCGCTGCTGTCTAAAAAACAAAAATTTCTCCGAATTCCTAATCATATTATTGAAACCAATTTCTATTTCTTCAACTTCGACTTGAAACCAATAACTATTTAATCAACTTAAACTTCTCCACTCAGTATCATATAAAGGAATAATAATGAACACTCTAAATATTGTAAAAATCCAGAAAAATCTAAACTCGAAATAAAACGTTAATCAAAAATATTACTTTCCCAATTATCAAAATTCCCAATTGAACATGAAATTCTCTCAATTTTTCATACTCACCGCTCCATCTGATAAAGACATAATGGTAAAATGTATAGTATAAAAATTAATTAATGTTTTTAAATCACAGATGTCAATCAAATCACGCACTTATTTTTTTATTCTACTCGTTTAATTTATTTGAAATGCGCTTCGCCATGCAAGGGCATTATCAATCTAACAATTTTAATTCAATAATTTGCATTTATAACTATTATATAATGAGGGACAGCTAAAAGGACAAGGAGATGAAAAGAAGCAACGTTACTCATTGGATTTCTAAGGATTTCTGTACACTTTAAATGCTTTTAATTATTCTAAGTAATCATTCAGTTTCAACATTAACACTACTTAATTGTTAAGTTAAAATTGTTAGATTGATAATGCCCTTTCAAGTCGAAACGCGTCTCAAATAAATTAATCAAAGTGGAATCAAAAAACAATTGTTTTATTTTTACATATGTGATTATGGAGTTCTACTAACTTATGTCGGAAATAGTAAATAAATTTTTAAATCAATAATCATGTTTGTTTATACACTAATGAATCGACATGTTTTTTTAAATATTTGTATTTCACATAAGTTGTTTCAATAGTCACTGTTACTTATCATTTTATTTAAGCATTAAATATTGTATTATTTTAAACTACCTGTTACGTACATATATAAAATTTGTCTTAGTTATGATTATTCGCAGAAAAATATTAGCATCATCATCATCAATATTGGTTTATCAATTCTCTGTGTGTTTTAGCTTCCTTCAAGAATACCTTCCATCTTTTATCTGGAACCAGTGTCCTTCAATCATCGGCATAAGGCGCACGGCATTCTCGGTGCTACAAGCTGTCCAGAAACCGATAGAGCTACTATCGTTTGGTCTGTTATTAGGATGTGCCTCATTGCTGTACTCTTATTCTATCTATTTGTTTCACAAATTACATCTCTACATTCCTCTGACTTTGAAACCATTTTTTTTCATCCTGAACGCCAATTATTACCCTCTTGTATTGGCCCGAAGACGTAGAGTACGCGCACTTCAATCTTGTTAAGAGTTCAACATTCTGCGCTTCATTCAATACAGGCCGGGTCAACGTTTCGTATATTATGATTTTTGTGCAGCGGAATCGAATCCTTGACCAGTTTTGTTTTAATTCAGGTTTTGTTTTTCAAAATAGCAATTGTATGCTTCTATAATTTTCTATTTTATTTCTTTACAAATGATATTTGTATATATTATCATGGTCCCATGATTCACAAAACTATTGAGACTTTTAAATATCCATTATTAATTAACTTTTAGAATCTCAGAATTCCATCCTATGCTTTGATTACTCCTTAAAAATGTAGTTACGATTTTTCCGCTTTCTTTTAACGGAACAGATCATTTGATACAATGCAAGAATAACTTTGGATAAACTTGTTCATTTCTAACTAGAGAGTGATATGTAATCCCGTAAAATAGCCCACTTCTTCATCTCATAGGCTGATGTAATAATTACATCGTGGAAAAATTAATTATATGCCTATTATTTTAGTTTGAGGCTGTTTTAAGTGAAACCTCTTAACCTTATTCAAGAATTTTTCATAATGCAGACCTATAAACTTCTACATTCACATAAAACCTGAGAAATAAATAGGCACTGGAAAGTCTTAAACTTACGGTATAATTAATTTCTACTAATTGCAGGCCAATGTTTTATTTATAGTTACGATTATTAAACCATTCATTTAATTAGCAATGTTTGAATCAATATGCTTTAATATTATGAAAATAATATTTTGAATAATACAAATTGAATGTATTATTAATTATAAATATGTACATATTAAATCAATTTATCGAAAAAATATTTTTTTTGCTACCGGGATTTAATCCTGGATGTCTACTTATCCAATGAAATGTATTAACCGATTATGATACACCAACTCGGTAAGTTAACGACAATTTTTTGGAAACATTTATGGAACTTTTATATTTTTTTAAATGTATTATCAATTAATTATGGCGTCTCCTATCGGATTACTCAAAGGTGTTTAATATTCCGTAAATATAATGAAAATGGCTTACAAATAATGGGACCGACAGATGTATCAATTTGAAAGAACAACATATAAATTCGAAAATTTATCGTCTTTGTGTAATAATTTTATTCAAATAAAAGTGAATAGAAACGTTATAATGAAATCTTTAGTGTGTGCCTTTATTTCTTTACGCTTTAACCGATTTATTTTTCTGCAATTATAGTTTAGTTAAAAAAAATTACCGACATGTATTCAAATATCAGCAATGACTGATTTTTGATAAAAATAAAAACTCGTCATTGAACTTATTCAATAGATAAAAAGTAAGTTCGAGTATTAAACTATAATATGAAATACGTTTCAATCTTTATATTTGTGTTATTAATTATGTTATCTCCGATTAACAGTTTAGGGTATAGTAAAGTTTTACACGTTATGATAGTTAACTTTGGAATATAGATACCAACAATAAAATATCATATGCCAAAATGTCTGAGCAGTGAGTCAGTTTAATAGTTTCTCTAAGGAGAAATCTTATATTGTGACGTACAACCTTCACTTTGTTCACATTCATATATCATCACATGCATTATCTTCCACTGTCATCCTCATATGTGAATGAAGTAATGCCCGAAGTTTCGCGAATATTCTATATTTCCGATACCGTCTATTTTCATATTATATATCTATACTCTTAACATCCTTTCTTTACTTATTCATTATACATGACTAAACGTTAAATGGGGTATTATCAGCTTTTTGTTTATTCCTAATTTGTTCAATTTTCACTCTTTCATGAACAAGAGGGTGGGAAAATACGGAATGTAGGAAGGGTAAAAGGAATTTGAGAGAGAAACAGGAATAGGAAACTGAGAAATGCTCCTTTAGGTATCTGGATTTTTCTTTACTGGAGCCACAAGTCTTCTAGATCCAGGACACCACACTTTATTGATAGCGCGAAGTATTCTTTAATTCACAATTTGTTGATGGCGCGAACAACAAACACTATAACAATATCTACTAATGGCACGCACGGTAATGAGAAACCGAACACACATAGTACACTTTCCGTCAATTTATCATTCGCATACGGCAGGAAGATAATTTACGCAATTTTCATAGCCTACCGTACCACTGGTAAACGCTAACTGTCAGTTCAAACTTCAACTTTCAACTGGTCCAGACCATAGACAATACCACAGAAAAATATCGTGTTCTGGGTTGAGGTGGAGGAAGTAGTGAACAGGTAAAAGACAGGAACTCTTATATCTACGCGTTAACGTGCGCGCGAGTCGGCAAACAGCCATCCATGAATCATAAAGATCCAACAAATGGATTTGCTATAAATACGCCTCGATGTCCATATTCTAACTGAATTCGTCTTTCACCTGGCTCAAGCTTCACTTCTTTACAATAGTGTTAGTATTAGAACTGTATTTAGCCACTATATTTTTTCTTTCTTCAGCAATTTCTGTACATAGCAAAAATAAGAATCGCTATGTCAACGAAATCCAAGATTTTAATCAATGTGATCGGTCTAAAACAATCTCTCTTCTTATTCTCTTAATGCGTATTTCTAGGAATATAACCTTTACAATAATAAAAAAATATCCATCTAAAACCTTGGGGAAAATTGAGAAATGTTGCCATGCGCCCACGACTTCCAGTGAATCGTAATTCCGTCGCCTTTTCCTTATCGTAACCTCGCTTTACCCGCCTGCCCGCCATCTCCCCAAAGACAGGGAAAAATTGTGATGCTGACAAGGGATGTATGGGAAAGTATGTGTAATATTTATGTTTGTCAAGCCTGCTTTATAAGTTCATTGCTTCAACTCTTTGACGGCACTTTAGGGAAATGAATTTTTTAATGTTTATAGAATTATTAGTTTTGAGTGGATTATATATAATAGTATTATTATATGTCTTAGAGGGACGTTATCTCATTATAATAGCAACACGTTTTTTTACACAACCGAAAATTAAATTAGTTCCTGATTATAAATAAATTTTCAATTCAATAAATTGAAAATTTATTATTAAATCAATTTTGATGTAGATGAATGCCAGGATGCTGCAGAGGGTATACTATGATATGGAGATAGCGAAAGATCTAATTTTGCAGCTTCACCTAATTCTTATATTTATTATATTAGGTATACCAGTCCGACGTTAGTTTGATCCAAATAGGGAAATAAGATATTTGAGCGAGTGAAGGGAGATGATTATATTTTCCTCAGAATCCTGGAATGTAATAAAGCAAAATTTTGATCAGCATTCAATATAATATACATTTATATTAGGGGGACGTATTAGAGTGCGCGTATTTTGTGCAGCGTTTTAAAGAGTAGTATGTAACTATGCAAAATTTGATTTGTATAGAAAAAATATACACATTCTCGTACATTTTACTTCATATATACCGACATACATAGAAGGTTTTTTCGAGCGCTAGTGTATGGAACTCAACTCTACTGTGGTAGATTTATATTTCCTGCAAAAAATTAAGGTTGTACCTTAACTTTTTATGGCAACGCCTTAACAATGGCACGCATTTCCGTGCTGAAATGTCGGCCTAGGTTTCTTTAAGAAAACCATTTACAAAATACTGTGATCTAACTTAATAGAGGCGCTAGTTCAAATTTTTGGTTTTTATGTAGGCTAAATATTAGCTCATAGCAGTAAGTGGTTCTTATATTAATACAAATTAAATGTATTAATTAGAAGGGATTCACACTTGGATCCTCCACTCTGAAAGTTATCTTCGGATTGGAAAAGATCCAGGATCCCGGTAGCAACAAAAATATTTTCCGATAAAATTGATTTTTTATGTATATCTTTCTAATTAATACATTTAATTAGTATTTAAATTATCACAGACATTATTAACTGAATTATCTGAATAATTACAACATCACAATAAAAATGTGTTTTTCTTAATAATCTTATATTAATATTTATATGTATCATTTTACACTTTCTTCTGCATATGACAATAAGATTCTTTAATGGACATAGGTAGGCTTCGTATTAAGTGTAAAGTGATTTTTATTTAAAAATAAAAATATATTTTGTTCATAATAGAAAAGAAACTTGCATGAAATCAAGTTTTAAAGATAACCATTACATAAAGGATAATAATTTTGAGAGCAATATATGGAAGACATCGTTACATCAGAAATAACTTTTCGGTTATACCAATACTGATAAAGTCATACCAATTCTGACAAAGTCATACCAATACTGATAAAGTCATACTAATACTGATCATACATATCAATACTGATAAAGAATGTAGAAAATTGGGTCTTGAAATAAACAAAGAAATAAGAAAGCTATTGGTCGTTAATCGACATATTCAGCTTTCATGAACAGATTTCCTTTTAATCCTTGAAATTTTTAAAAACTTATATTATTTCGGATTCATAATTACTAACGATGATAGCTGCAAGCTAGAAATCAAACGACACGTAGGTATGAAGAAAATTCAATGTCCAAACTAGACAAAATATGGAAAGACCATGGTATAGTGTGTCCAGCGGAAAAATTTCAAGATTAAATTGTAATTGCTCGTAAACCATCATGATTTGCTGATTTACCAGCAAATCACTGGTCGGGAGCGAACCGCAATATTTAAAGTGCGGTACTTCATAGGTTCGTGCGCATCGCGCTTTTTGTACTCACTTTAATATTTGACGAGTAAGTGATGGGGCGAACACGCAACTTATCTGGTATTGAGTTCAAAAGTTCAGACAAGAAGGAACAATGGATAACCAAACTCCTCCGGGATCATCAACGTCAGCAGCGACAGAAGTTCAACGTGAAATTATGCGCAATCCGCGTAAATCGATAAGGAAGATTGCAGCCTGTACTGAAATAAAAAAATCAACAGTGCACGTTATTTTTAAAAAGAAACAACTGTTTCACCCATATAAACTGCAAATCGTGCAGTTTCTTAGCGAGAACGATGCTGGAACGTTTTGAAAGAGCACGAATGCTTGGAAACATATTGTTTACTGACGAAGCATATTTTTCATATCGATGGCTATGTTAATAAACATAACATAAGATATTGGTGCCCCGAAAATCCAAGGAAACGCCATCAAAAACGTTTGCATTGTCCAAAAACGAGAGTGTGGTGTGCAATTTCTGCCCAAGGAATAATTGCCCCTTATTTTTTTAACCAGTGAGATACAATCACTGCTGACGTGTATTGCTGAATGATCGACGAGTTTTTGATACCGTCACTGGAGTTGTTTCCCGGGTTCAACAACAGAACATAATTTCAGCAAGACGGGGCCACTCCATACACAGCTAGAATTTCAATGGAGAAACTGAGGGGAATTTTTCTCAGTATATTAATCAGTAAGTACGGAGACATACCCTGGGCACCTCGGTAACCGGACCTTACACCGTGTGACTTTTTTTTGCAGGGATACCTTAAATCGAGAGTTTGCAGTGACATTCCTTGAACAATTCAGGCTCTACAAGAAAATATCCACCATGAAGTTGCTGCCATTGAACCAATGCTTTGCTCTCGCGTGTTCGCAAATTTAAGAATCCTATTGCAAGAGTGTCTTGAGATAAATGAACGGTATTTAGACGATATTGTTTGTAAAACGTTAAATTAGCATTGTTTAACTCCATTTTGTATAAATAAAATATGAAAATAACATTGTAGATTTTTTTATTATTTAATATTAAACTTGAAACTTTTCCGCTGGACACCCTTTATATCGGAAGACACATGTTGCGCATATCCTGGATAACGAAACGCATGAATCTACCAGACTCAACCTAAGATGAATCATTACATTTTTTGGGCATATTACAATAGGAGAAGATAACTTTGAGAAACTTGTTGTGGTGAGCCACATCTAAGGACGCCGAGGAAGTGAAAGATGCACCTCAAATTGAAGTTGAAGTGGAAAAGGCAACAGGCACTTGTTATAGAGATCACGTTCCTCAATTATAAGCAATGGTGTAGTGGATCCAGGGCGATCACCGTCCTGGTACTTATTTTGACATGTAACATACTTTTCAAGTACATTTAAAAATATGTTGATAGAAAATTTTATACATCAAATATCGTGTAGCGAACGGATATTACGAAAATGCAAAAATATATATATAGATCCGGAGCAATTCACCAAACGTGAAAGTCATTACGAAGAAATTTCTTTCAAATATTAACCACGTGCGCTTGAAGGCAGGTGAAATATGTGCACTGAACTTATATAAATTGTCATCCCTAAATATAGATGTTCTAGCTTGATATTTTTTTTGACATATGCATGGTTTTAACGTTTACAAAAGCTAATTTATCGATAGCTTTTTAACCTTAAACGTGTTCACCTAAACATACTAGCACTAGATTTATTTTAATTTTTATAAACATATTTTTAAACATTCGAACTAACTTATTAGGATTTTTTTTAAATATAACTAAAAAAAAGGGGGTGGGGGGGTTAAAACCAAATACAGCTCTGGTACTTTTTTATTTAGTACTACACTGTTCACAAGGGACCGACGTATATGTGGTAGAGTTAAGAAGGAATCTTACATTTAGAGACACATAAAAAATAGCAAACCAATTCTTTGTAAGTTCTCTAGCGCACCTTACATTAAAATGTCGGTAGAAATGACAGCGTACGCATTTTTCGTCTGTGCTTTTAATCTTATAGGGAGGTTGTCAACAAGACGAATCGCTCTCTTCTGTACAAAGTTAAGCGGGTTTTCCAAGTGCCTACTTATCTTCAAGTTCCACCGAGTTGTAAGTACGTGTGTCCTCAGATGGTTTTTTATACAATTTTATTTTTTTATTAATATAATTTTAATTTTATACCTTCATATTTCATAATTTTTTAGGTGTACTTTCCGTAAACAAAGAGAAATGAGATGAATAGGAATCGGATATTTATTGCGATCCCATGGGATGAAATGATCAGCAGTCCACATAATAAAATATCCATCTAAATTGAGTATGTCGACATTAATCGTAAATATTCAACCGCTGACTATTGACATCTTGGATGCATAGTCCGTTATCTATTTCGCAGTTGCTACTTAAAATAATCTTATGAGGTGTTACACCACAGTAGTAACCATTATAACATCTGGCTCATCATTTAGATATTGATTAGGGTTGTCAACTGTCCTTTTTTTCAGCATTCTCTGCTTGCCTTTCTTTGCGTTTGACAAAAGTCCTTGATACAATATTCTTCCAAACATAAATATTTCTACTTTTAAAATCAGCAATGTTATCTTTGTGGTTAAGATTCATATTTTTATTTATTATCTTTGTTTTATTGACCACTAAAATGAGTTTAAATACATCTACCGGTTTCGAAAAATACCATTTTCTTCTTCAGGATGTCATAACTAAATAAAACATATATTGTTTCTTTGACAGAACAACCAACTAAATTTAACTACGAGTCCCATTCTAAAATTTTTTCCTAAAAATTATTCGAGTAAATTTGTATTAAGTAATGATTTGAGTTAGGTACTAAAGATAAATAGATTTTTTTTAAATAGATTCTGTAAAAGAAACAATATATGTTTTATTTAGTTATGACATCCTGAAGAAGAAAATGGTATTTTTCGAAACCGGTAGATGTATTTAAACTCATTTTAGTGGTTAATAAAACAAAGATAATAAATAAAAATATTAAAAAAAACATAAATATTTCCACTGAAATCTTCAACAAATATAATTATATATATACTTACTATTGAATACACCAAGAAAATGAAATAGCATGTCACATCGCTCGGAGGACAGTTAATCGATGAACGAATGCTTTCATTCAGTGGTACTCAAGATACTCTGGGAGATACTTGGGGAGGCCTTCATCCAACAGAGGATAGAATTACTATTAATGAATAAATAACTGATAATGATTAATTTTTATTGTGGAGATATTTCACCTCAGGAGGCATCCGAGAGGCCGGTTCTTGAGCGGCACTCCTCTCACTGCTAACTTCCAGTCAAGATTTCTAGCAAACGCTTCTCTGTGTAGACTTTTCGTTGTATATTTATAAATTGTAACTGTGCACAATCAACAATAAACTTTTGTTAATCGTAAGTAGTTCTCTTCTTCAATCTACTTTGGCCACATACAATGCATCTCCACAATCATTATCAAACGAACACGTGAATGCCAGGTGAAATATATAGGGCATTCAGTATTCACTCATATAACCTACATATTCATACTTATTCTTCTTCTTGTGCTCTATCAGTTCAATGGACTTTGGAGAGCATCACTTTGTTTACTGCGGCTCGGAAAACCTCTATAGTAGACTGGCCAAACCATTGCCTAAGATTCTTCAGCCATGATGTTCTCCTTCTTCCAGGGCCCCAACTTCCAGCAATATTTCCCTGCAATATGAAGTGCAAGATCTCATACTTCTCCGAATTTCTGATTACATGTCTGAGATATTGAAGTTTTCGGATTTTCATAATTTTATTATTTATTCATCCGAACCATAAAATCTTCATTCGTAACTACGCCGGCTGCGTCAATGTGTGATATCTTCGGATAACTGCTTGAAGCTGTCTATATTGTGTGCGGGATTGAGTAGCACTTAGTAAAAAATAGTCTTTATTATACAAAGCTATACATTTATAAGTCAAATACAAGAGATGCGTTTCGAGCAACGGCTCAGATGCGAAAGACCGCGCCCGACAGCCGGGCGGTCTTTTATCCCTTTCGCACGTGTGTTATTCAGGCCTTCTTGCACCCATACACTCATCCATAGATACATCACAGTAACTCTAACCATCCATCCAATTTTAAATATTCTTCTATAGATCCACATCTCAAATGCTTTAGGTTATCTTATAATTTCTTTGTTAATTTTTCATGCCTCCATTCCATAAAATAAAATTGAGAACACATAGCACCTGACCATTTCCATTAATAATATTTAATGATAATTAATCATCAAAAAAATACATGTTTTCTCCACTAGTGACTGCAATTCATATCCTCATATTAGTATTCTATTTCCTTTAGCAACCACATCAATGTAGTTAAGGAAACAGTGCACGATTCTTACATTATATACTTTTATTATTGTATCTGAAAGGCAAAATAAATAATTAAAATGACATCGAGTTACACACGTTGTGTCCTTTGAAACACTAAAAGTACAATTAGCTGTGTAGCAATCCTGCCGTCCTGCGTCAGCCAAGTTTATAACCAGTTTTCCACAGGACACATTTTAACATGTACAATTTAACGTGAATAAAAAATAGCTTATAAAAGCTATTGTTTTATTAATTAAAAATTCCTAATTTTTGTAAACTTAATTGTTTGAAGAATTACGCAATAAAAATTACGGCGTGGATAATGGTGAAAATGTATTGTATCACTTTTTCAAACTAAATCTTTCTTTTGCTTTTTCTTTAGCTTTTTCTCTTGTTCTTTTTTTTCATTTTCTTTAGCCTTATTTCAAACTATATCTGGATGTACATGGGTTACCCGTGGTATGGTCTTCTGAATATTCAAAATTATGTATACAAGCATCATCTACGGTGTTTAGTCGAACAATATAAAAATGCATTAGAACTTTCCAGTAAATTGCATAAATACGTATTAAAATGTATATATTTCAGATATTTCATCAGAGTGTTTGTATAATTTTTTAATGAATATTATTTTATTACCTATTTTTATAAAAAAATCTTTAAAGGTTTCATTTTATGAAAGAGTTTACTGAGAAATGTTGCCTTTCCAGATAAGGTAACGTTTTCAAATGTATCTTATGAGATAGTAATGCTTTCAGGCTTGAACTTAACTCGCCACAAAAATATTATTGTGAAGTATATAGTAAAACTGATCCGCACGTAGAAAACTTCAACCTTACAACACATCGCTGTCAGGGTGCTATCACGGGAAAAGCACATTTTTACACGGATCACGTTACTAAATAAAACATTTGAAGGGATTTATTCTTTACCCAACCACTCGCACTTATCTTTATAGAAATCCACTGAGATGTCCTTAGTCATAATATTGTGACTTTGTACCAGATAAAGGGATGACGTATTTTATGGGAACCAAAGGGGTATATACTGACGTATTAAGAAATATCTCTCAATTTGGACGGTGATGACATCAAATGGTTTGGGGCTATATTCGGAAACTTTTTATTTATTCATGAGTTTTCTTAATAAAAACGCGTCATTTTGTTACAATGCTTTGACAGAAATCACAAACATTTTGGTTTTTGTCAATTCATAAAAATATAAAAATATTGCAAAGAAAGTAATTGTCTTGCTTTACCAATATATTACTAAATCAATTAATTAAAACTATATTTATTAATGAACATAGAAATTTACAAAATGTAGTGAAAATATTTCAAAAATGGAAATTAATTATTTATGTGATATTATTTTTGTAGCTAGTTTCTTATTTAGGTACTAATTATGCTTAATATGCATTTCCTAATCTATTTTGTATATAAATATTCTCAATGAATCTTGTTTCTACGTAGTTCTACGTAGTTTATATTCGCGAATATTTCTTCATATATTAGATCATTTTTGTCGCAGAATTAGTTGAAGTGTTATAAATTACTCATGGATTGAGAAACACTTCAAATTTAGTGGTAATCAAACTAAATTTTATTAAAAAGAAAAATATTAATAATTAATTTAGTCTTGCCTCATTAGGCAAACATTTAAAAATAATACAAAAAATATATTGAATAATCTATAATATATAATAATATTGAAGAAGCGAAAAATTTTTTTTAAGTAGAACACATTATAGTGAAGTTGTAATTTTTTCAGAACATAGTTGTGATGTAATATTTTAATACAAATTAAATGTATCAATAAGAAAGATATACACATAAAATCAATTTATCGAAAAAATATTTTTGTAACCGGTATATTATATAGTAATTTTATATAATTCCGATAAATTTTAAATATAATAAATACAACCAATTAAAAACTAGTAATTGTATCTTAAAATATTCACAATTCATTCATAGATAATAAATCTTTATATAATAATAGTTAAACAATATAATATTTAAGTACATATAAGTTAAATCGTAATTTGATTAAAAATAGTAATATATTTGATTTAGTAATACAGTTTCTTAATTATTAAAGTTTCCAGTAGTAATAATTTAATTTAATTTTCTAATATAAGTGGTAAGTTAAATTCTCCTTTGGTAGGATTAAGTCACATTTGTAATTTAACCCTACTGTATCTTAAAACATTGGCTTGAATTAAAAATAGGCTAAATCAACAAGGAAGGTCACTTTCTGAATAAAATGTAAATTTATCTACGCCTAAGGGAATCACTAAGAACCTTAATTTAATTACTTTATCTTAATTTACGTCTCCAGAATAAATTACTGAATAAAATATGAAAGTTTATTCCTTAACTTCTGTCTCCTAAAGAAAGTAAAATGCTTACCAATCAAAAACGTAAACATTACAATTTATAATGTTCCATGAAAACTTCGATATCCTTTTCGCTGTTATCAATGTTTTCATATTTTTAAATGAAACTTGAAATAAATATTGAGTAAAATTATTTATGACATATACTATATGCAAAATGTACCAGAAATGTTTCCAAAATTTAATCGTGTTAAAATATAATAAACCTTTTTATGTATAATCTATATCTGTAATTTATAATTTGTTATCTTCACATCAAATAATGACTGATAAACAGATTTGTATGCTATTTTCCAGCAGCAGGCTAGATATTTCTCTGGAAATATTTCAAGGTATATGGTATACAGGTGTCCAAGACACAGTAGTCTAAATGAAGCCTATGGTTAGGGGACATTACTAGCAACCGATTGATCATCAAAGAAGGTTATTCAAAATTTAACAATTTAGAAGTTATTATTTTTATTTGTTAACTTCGTTTTATTAACCACTTTTTGTGTTTAAATACAAAGTTAATTTTGCCAATTTTAAAAGTAATTTAGAAGTTATTCGAACTTTTGTGATTTTTGCAACCTGCTTTTACAAAAATGAGCGTACCATAAATACTCAACTTATTGCGATGAAATTTTTATACATATGCTGTGATAAGCTACCTGATTTTTGTTTACGGCTTGTTTAAAAAGGTATTTAACTTTTTTACTGAAAATTACAAAAGTTTATATAACTTTTAAACCGTTGAACTTTGGATAGCTCTACATATTTGACCCTCAATGGATTTCTAGTGATGTCCTCTAACTGTAAGCTTCCTTTGTTTTGACACTCAGATACACCCTGTATAAATGTATCATCCGAAAATATGTCACCAAAATAAAAATAATAAAATGTGCGTGCCTAAAATTAAATTCGGTGTGGTGGCTTTCCCGCAATTTCCCAGATTAACAGATAACTCACAACTTGATGTAAATGGTTTGTATACACCCGGGCAATGCTTGTATTAAAAATAATTACAAAATTTAAATATAAAAATCACATTTGAGAGGGTGTAATTGTAAATGAGAAATTTTACTCGGTCAAAGTTCAAAACTAAAAAAAAAACGACGCCGAAGTTCCTTGCTCTCTCGAAAAAATATTATATTATTTTATTTTAAAATTTCAATTTAAAAAACAGTTAAACAAATCAGTAGCATGTATTATTCAAATGCTTTAAAGATTCATTGCAAAAAAAAGGTGATTTCTCATTGGAAATAATAGAAAGTCTCACTAAAATAGAAGGAACATACTTATATAAAATCAAAAAAATTACGTGACGAGTAAATGGTTAATACAGTTAGATAACTCAGACTTCCGGCAAGATAATATTCCGGATTCGAGTCCCGGAAGGTAACTAAATAGTTTCTCAATAAAGCTTTATCTGTGTATTTTTCCAGTTTGTTAAAGTTAAATTGTTAAATGCGCGCACCGAAAAAATATCTAATATCACGCCAGAAGTCGAAAATGTTTTTTTTTTTACTCAAATACATTATAATCTAAATATGAATTAAATATATTAATTAGAAAGATATACATATAATATCAATTTTATCGAAAAATATTGTTGTTGCGCCACCGGGATTCGAACCTAAATCTCTTTTCTAACTGTGGAAGGTGCATTATCCAACTATGCTACAGCGACAATTTTTGAACCTATATGTTACCTTTTTGATATTAATACAACATAATAATCTTTCAGCAAATTTTAAAATTCAAGACGTTGTCTATAAAACAATACATTGGCATTCAAATGCCGTATCAAAAAAAACAATTTCCGAAGCACTCCTATCTTGGAAAATAAAACTTCTACGAACATGTACATCAACATAATAATGCGATAAAATCCGCATATAATATTGATTTTAGATACTCTTTTCTCTAAGCTAACAATTTACATCTGATTTTTGTGAAACACATCACGAAGTTTTCAACAAAAATTTATCCAAACAAGCATTATTCCAATATATTTTCGGATTGAGTTAATCTTCGTACCACATAATTATTACACAAGATTGCGAAATATCGATCGATCCCGGCTAAAACCGGCGCACAGCCCACTCGGTTTACGCTGTGTCAATTCTTAACCTTTGCGAAAGTGAGTGTTTATTCTCAAAATTGTTAAAAGACCGTTGTATTAATAGCACTATGCGGTAGATTTTTTGTCAACAAAACTCTGCTTGTCGAATCAATTTCCAATAACTGTCGGCGGTCTTTCACAACTTCAATATTGAAAGGAACAATCTGTCTACATCCGAGAATTACAGAATTCAAGTATTACCTACAAGAAGGTACTTAAAAATATTTTTATGTAACTAGTTTACTCCGAGAAAATATTTCACGCGAAATAAAAATATTTTTATTGAAACTCACGGTTCACTAATATTACACTTTCTTGGCAATAATTTTAGTAGAAAAATACTTTATTATTTAATAAAAAATAATTATCTTAAGTCCATTTTGCAGTTTTTTTTTTTAGGAAAAGAGTAGCTAAAATCAAGGAAATAAAACTCAAAAACTTACTTTTTGTATGACAGACGTCTAATGCATCTATAGTAGAATTTAAAACTACAATAACTGGTCAATTTTACGACATTACCAGCTGCTGAAGGGTAATTTCAAGTTATCTAGGATGCAGAACTCTATGAACCAGTATTCACCAATTACATAAAGAACTACTATTTAAAATATACGTGGGTATATTTAAACTTTACGTGAGTTCTGTCACAGTTTAGAGTGGGTCAGCCATGGATTATTAATTAATTGAGTAGCTTGTTGGTCTAGTGGTTAATGTGCTGGCCTAGTGATCTAGTGGTCGGGGGTTCGCACCTCGTTCCAGGAGACCATCAAGTTAGTCCTATTTTCACAGTACAAACGTTTAGCTTACTTTGAAAATACTAAGAATATTGATGTGACATGTATTCTATGTACACATGTATTAATTTGTAAAAATATATACATATAAAATCAATTTTATTGAAAAATATTGTTGTTGCTACCGGGATTCGAACCTAGAGCTCTTCTGAATAATTGCAACTTCACAATAAGAATGCGTTCTCCTTAATAATTCTATATTTTGTGCTTATGGATAAATAATTGCATTTAATGTAATACTTTTTTCTAAATGTTTGTAAATATAAGATTTTAATCATACAGAGATTGTTTTTCTTTGTAAAATATAATATAAAGTAAAAATCATTTTCTACGTCATATTAATAAATTCACATGAGTCAAAATTTTAAAAGCTGGATGTGATATATATCCAAAACTAGAGCTGATAGAAATAATCTAATGCTACTTTTTAAATCAGCGGCCTAATTGTATTCAGGAAAAGGTCAAACTTTTCAAGCACCAAAATGTGTGTTGAACAGTGTAATAGGATGTGTAAAGAAAGGGAGCTTTTTATGCTGATAAACTAAATATATCTAATGTGCATTTTTATTTACATTACTCCCAGCTACAACAATATAGAATGCACTTTACGAGTTCACTTTTCTTCTACTTTCATGGTCAAACGATACTCTAAAGTAAGTGGTCACAACCACCCCTTAGCGTCTTCTATCCTTGGACAATCCGAATCCCTAACTTAATCAAATAAGATAACACGTAATTTGGAAAGAGATAGCAGAGCTGTTGAGTTAAAATAAAGCATTTCATAGAGCCAAGATGTTGCCCATCTCTGTACTTTAGATGAAATATATAAATTATGAAAGAAATTTATTATCTTTACTGCAATGGATTATTGAATTTTATTGTAGACACATTGAAGCATGAATAGTCATTTAGAGAAATGGACAAAAAATGTTATGTGTCAAGCAGATGCTCAATTGTACATCTAAGATATAATAGAAAAATATTAACGCAATGAAATAACCACTGACAGCTCTAAGCTGAAATAAATAAAAAAATAAGGGAAAAAATTTGACAGTGCACTAATGTAACTTTTAAAAAGTAAATTATCACATGATTGATAAAAATATAAACTCACATTTGATACCAAATATAATGCATTAATTATTAAGAGAACACATTCTTATTGTGAGGTTGTAAATATTCAGAACATAGGTCTGTGATATTTTAAATACTAATTAAATGTATTAATTATAAAGATATACATATAAAATCAATTTTGTCGAAAAATATTATGGTTGCTACCGGGATTCAAACTTGGATCTCTTTCCAATCCGGGGGAGGTGCATTAACCGACTGTGTTACAGCACACCGTACTTTTGACGACAAATTTTCGAACCTATATGTTACACTTTTCATTTAATAATAATAATAATAAGCTTGTATGAGAAGATGTATGAATGTGGATGAGGCGAGAATTGTGTCAGGACAGAAGAGTATGGCACTCTATCTTCTCTGCTTACTCCAACGGGAAAATGGCGTGATGATAAGTAAGTAAGTTAGTACCAATAATATAATACATGAAGAACAAAATTTAAAAAATATATTTTTACTCCGCCCTAATATAGGTATGTATTGTTAGGTAATTTCTTTTTTCTGCCTCGACTTCATGTTCAGGGGGAGGCATCCAGCCTAACTGGTTCTTTTTTTTATTAATTTACAAGTTAAATAGTTATGAAATGAAAGAATATTTTTATATAAGAAAATTTATTATCTATATTTTAAGATACTTGCATGTGTTAAAAGTGGAAAATGAGCAATTTACTTTAATACTTATAAATAACACTATTCAAAAATAATTACAATAAAATTAACATTAAATATTTGTGTTCATCATGCCAACATTAATTTCTCTGCCAAGTTGTCTATATTGACGCTTGTCTGATGTAGATTATTCAGGTCCCTCAAGTAAGAGATTACCTCTTAGGATGGTCCTGGATCCTGGACGTGAAGTGTGGTCAGCTCCTTGTGGTGCCAGCGTAGGGTTACGGAGTTCAGGCTTGTAGTATATGACAAGACGATTCCCAATTATCCAGGCAAACCGGAACTCTGGACGCGATATTCTTATGCTACAGCGACAGTCTGTTCTCGCTACACCGATTATATTTATCAACTTTTTATAGATCCGGAGGGACCCTTTATGATACTTTCACATTTACGATTAAACGCAGAAAACATCACAGACTAAGCTTAAACTCGAGGCGCACAGTTTAAATTTTCTCCGGAATTACAATCTATGAAGCGCTTACTTGATACTTTTAGAGACGATTTTGATTTATTTTCTAATTGAAAATAAAATCTCGTCTTAGGTGGAGCCACTTCTTCCGGTGGAGAATATGAGAAGACTGGTAGCCTATGGTGATGCATCCCTTAAGGTGCATTTGCCTACGTGACGTTCGCCGCATTTATTTATTGCTGTACTCTCGCTGCGTCGGTATACCTGCGTCTAACAATACCGAGTTTTTATTACCGTCCGTCCTTTACTTCGATTAAGTGCTTTTGTATCCTTGAACAAAATATTGTTTTGGATAATTTCGCATTCTAATAGTATCTGCTATTCATTTATTTTTCTGTATAACACCAGAAAGTTATGTGTAATTGTCAACATAAATACGAGTACTGTGTAGTATTTGGCTCAGGTGTTACTGTATACATTTAACGATAAGACACCCACAAAATGTCAACCTCCAACTTAAATTCTCACGTGTTAAAATTCCCAGCACTCTTTTGACCTTTCTGCGAAGCTTAATCCTGAGCAACTCCACTTCTTCCGTTAATAGCGGGTATTAGGAATTTCACGTAAATGCGATATATATATATAATACTAACTGCCTGTTGTAACTGTTCGCGCGCCATGTGAAATTGAGATATTTAAAGTTCACTTCACGCCGTAGACATTTATTTATATTACATACCACCTCATTAAAAGTTCATGTCTTTCCAGTCCACACGCTATCCGAAACAAATTCTATTATAATATATTTTCAAGGTTCCCGATATTTCCCACAATCAAATGAGTATTTCTCTCGTTTAATTTCCTCGGTGCTTTTCCTTTAAACTTGGCAATAAATTATATAATTAATTAATCACTAAGACTATCTATTATACCCGGTGTAAATAATCATTATTTATTAATAATAATAAAACATTTGTAGTATAAACAAAGTAACTTTGCAATTATTGAAGAAATCGTTATTTATTTTGAAATTGGATTTGTATTAACAGTCTTGTATATAAAACATTTTTCGCTTTCTAGGTTTATCCGACTCTACAATAATGCTTAACTATAAGATTACTCGAGAGGTTTAATCACTTTTTTAATTATGTTCCATACCATATGAACTACCCTGAGTCTTCTCGATATACTAGATTATATTAGATTAGATTTGAATCATATACTATATAATATTGATATATTTTTGGTAGTTTGAATATAAACTGAAAAATCAGTTACTTCGTCATGCATCGGTATGAAAAATGCAACATTTTTTTGTGTAATTGTAGAGTTGTACTTAACTACAAAAATAATCTTAGTGTTGATATCTTTTAATTGGTAGCCCTTGGGTTTTATGTTGTTGGCACTTCTGTTTTGCTCAGTATTGACGGAGACGCTACTTAACTTAACCATAAAGTGTGTTACCGCCATCGGAATCGGTCCGCTAT
The DNA here is from genome assembly GCA_031772225.1 of Eubasilissa splendida. Lineage (NCBI taxonomy): Eukaryota > Metazoa > Arthropoda > Insecta > Trichoptera > Phryganeidae > Eubasilissa > Eubasilissa splendida. The sequence goes on along the minus strand of CM062852.1, from coordinate 17,212,300 downwards.
CGAGAAACCCTCTAGGGAATTAATTCGGTGCATGCGAGTAATTTATGGAAACCGACCAAGAACGTACAACATCAGAATTCATCAGGAATCAGCAGAAAACCGGACAGCAAGCCAGTAGTCCATATTAGTGATCTTAAAACGCTCTTATTATTTATCAATAGAAAACCTGAGACTAGGATCTGCTATCGAAGGAATTTAACTCATCGTTAGATTAGTCTCATTAGATTAAAATATGGACTTTTAAAATTATAGTTAATTTGTTCACGACATAAAATGTATGTATTACCTGTGTAAATGAGTTAATCATGATAGAAGACATTGGCATGCACATGTAGCAAGGGCTACCGATTAGATTACCGGCAAGAGCACATAGTGGTAGGACAGCTATAGCTCACCGTTTCATAAACGAGGTAAACTCGAAGCAGTATTAGACTGACGTCTAAAAGAAAAATTAGAAGTCGTAATAGAAATAAATATGTTAAAATAAATAATGAAATTATATTACTTATTAAGATATTAGCGGAAGAGACTATTAGAAATAACACAAAGTAAGTAGAAAATTAATGGTTATGAAGAAATATACCAGAAGGATAAATTTACATTACTAAGAGCAGAATGCGACTAATAAATAATAACCATAAAAACTTAATAATTATAAGTATGTACATTACAGCAGCGTAGGGAATTAAAGAGGTAACAAAATGAAAACATAAAAAAGATTTTTTTTAAAACTGCCCATTATGCTATTACCGCACAGCAAGATGTAAGAGCTTGCAAATGCTCAACCCTAATTTTGCTTAACAGTATTTTTTTGGTGAAAAAAAAATCTACGATGATTTTAAAAGAAAAAATATACATTCAAAGAGTTGAAAAATTAAATTATAAGTACTGCTTAATTAAGATGGGCAATTTCTCTATTCCAGCAGCCCTTATGTCCTTATTGTGAGTATCGACAAGCATTTTGCAATATATTTATTAATATGTAGTACATATTATATTTCTTGCAACACTTGATGCTGTATATATTATGTATAGATAGTCTTACTGACAGAGTTACTCAATTATAAAGCACAGTTAGAAGATTTATTTATTTATTTTATTTATTTACACCCAATCCCGAATCGTTTTGAGAGTTGTTTTACCCTCGTTTCGATTCGTCATAATTACATATATACATATATATTTTATTACATTCAGTCATATCATCATAACACCATATATTTATTAATTACATATATTTACATAATTGTCATAGTTACATATATTTTTATTTATTTTATTACATTCAGTCATATCATCATAACACCACCATAAGTTGGCTCCGGTATCGTCGTACCAGAACCATACTTATACAATAGAGAGACTTGTTGTCACATTCATTTCAAAAGGCAGCCAGAAAGAAGCTATAGAAATCACACACCTCCAAAAGGGAAGGGTAGACGTCACATTTATGTGTTTCAGTCGCAGAACTCGGTCACAGTCCGGCAGAAATTCACCCTGTCCAGGTCGCAAGAGTGCGAGGGAGAGCCAGTAAAATGCTCCGTTAGGTCTCTCTAGCTACTGCTCTTCCAGGCATCGCCCATCCCAGCAACCCCCAGCGGGAGACCCACACCTTAATGAATACCCGGAAATGTCCGAGTTACAAGATTTACAATATCAACATATTTTGCTACTTTCAAGTTTTATTTGTTGTATCGTAAAACCTTGGAATAATAAGTTATAACGTGATATTATGGCCGAAATAGACTTTTATGTATATATGTAAAATTCTGACAATAATGTTCTCTTTAAAAGCGTGATACACACGTGTCATCTTTCCCAGAAATTTAGGAAATAATTCAAGAAAACAATGTCTTATTTTAGTAGCATTTGTAATATTTTTTTAGAAAATATCTGCTGATTCGAAAATAAATAAAATATATTAGTTATATATAACGTTCCCAAAATCAGGAATTTATTAACTTTATTATTCTAAATTATACATTTTTGTAAAATTTCACTACATGGGCGATTAATCAAACTCCATGGAATAAATCTAAAAACATGTAAACATCAGATGATACTTTGTTGTTGTTCCAAGTTATGTGGTTGTATAATTATTTTTTAGACAGATACGTGTTTTATAAATCGAATAACAGTATTACAGATTTTTAAAAAACTTTAAAGGATATTCGATTCTTTTCTATAAATCTTTATATAAAAATAAAAGAAATATTGTAAATTGATGAATTTTTTTATCTATCTCCAATAGTTTATAAATCATCTGCATTTTACATTAAAATAAAATTTAGTGATTACGTTTTGAATAATGAAAAGGTCAATTATATAAACATTATTTTATTATTAATATGTGTGTTACATAACATCATACAATTATATTATGATATAAATTACACAACACCATACAGCTATATAATTTTTTGCTCGTTTGTTACTTAAATATAATAATATTTGATATTTAAATACATATTGTTTTATGTTATAAATTCTTTTGAATGTAAATCATAAACAATTTCAACTTACAAGTCCCACGCGGAAATTGGATTTACACACTATAATTAATAACCTACATTTCACAATTAACTGGAGATGTGGACTAGATACATAAATTAATTAACTTATTAGTATAGTATATTTTGTCGAACTCTGGGTATAATTTTTATATTATTACTTGCACTACCGTGTATTTATTGTTTTGATCATGCTTATTATCAATATGTATTTAGATTTCTGATCACGTATTTAGTTATATTAAAAATAATAACACGTCAATTAACGTATGCTAAGTAGGTTATTAAAAATATTAATAACATTTTTTAAGACGAATAATTTGATCGAAGCCGTTAATATAATATACCTACATATAAATAAAAAATATTTACTTCGTTCATATTTTATCACGCGTGTACGTCGTTGAGGCTAGTTTGCCTAGTTTACGTGAAAACGAAAAGTTTTGTCCGTCCTTTTCAACATTTGCTTTGAATGTTTTTAATCTATTAACTTGTTACTCTCATAAAACATTTCGCATTCATGTGTTTAACGTTCTTAATCTTATCAATTTATGGTTCCATTAATAATAATAATTTGTCTACTTTCTGCAAACGAGGTCACTAATCGTGGCTTAATCCATCAAAATACAAATTTCGTACGGTTTTAGGTCAACGAACAGTGTGAACTACCCGCAACCCTTTTGGAATTATCTCCCTACAGCGCGGAGTGTGACGGACACGGGATACACGACCCGAAACCCGCCGCGCCACCCCTAATTGTTCCTACAAAATTGGCACACGTCCAAAACGATTATGTAACCTCATAATAAATTTCCAAAGTCCTGGAAACAGCCTACTGCGATGAGAAATGTTGTTGCCTTAGGGTTGCAAAGACAAACTGAACTCCGTTAATGCTCTTAACTTTTCTGAAAGCGTTTTCGTTCCTGGCATTCAGTATTCAGGAGGTGTACTTAATTAAAACTTCATACGAAGGGTCAAATCCACACCTTTCCACCGTCGGAGTCTTTGCCCAGGTACATGCTCAAAGCAGACTGATGGATGGGATTTCCCTCGAAATTGCTTGTGTTTCAAATATGTTCTATGTTTACTTTTCATTTAAACTTTATCCCGCGTATGCTGAAAACACACATCGAGCTCTGTACGTACTGCATGATATTGTTCCACATTTGTGAAAACACCACTTGTTGTGGTACTCACCTCCGATTTGATTTCTGATAATTGAAATGAGATATTTTTGTTAATTAAATAAACATTCTTAAATAAAATCATTGAACTTTTGTATATATTTTAAAAAACGTATTTATATTTATTTTCATACTTTGATTTTACCATATTTTAAAATTATTTACAAATAATCGCAACAATTCAGTAAATAAACATTAAATTTAATATTTAACTAATGGTATTTCACAAATAGTTGTGTATTTTAATAACAAATATTTTAGGGAGCGATAAAATTAACTTGAATACTACGATTCAGAACTATTAAAAATAATCAATTTTATTTGCTCTGATGTAGAAATCAATGTAGTCGTACTTTATTAAACTCTACAATCATGCTTAAAAATATATTAATGACACTCCTTGATAACTGTTTTACGTAAATGATATATGCAAATTGTAGACATTCTAAAGCCTCTACACGCAGATAGACGGACGAGAACTGCACGTGCACACGTGTCTGAACAGTTATCTAATATTAATTTCCCTCGAAAATGCGAGTATCCATTAATATTTAATACAGGAAAGGGAATACTCGAGTGTTTTTGCGTTTGTGGTACTACGACTCACCAGAAAATGAACACTGAAACCGAGTCGAGCTCACAACTCGGAATTAAACATGAGCTATTCCTACCGCTAGATTATTTGTATAACGAAGATAAAATACTAAATGGAGAATTTGCATGACGTGAATAAATTTTGAGATAAATGCGACCAACTAAACACGCGATTCCTTCCAAATTTCTATGTTTTAATAAATTTGTTACAATACAAAACTCTCACTGCTTACTTGAAAACAAGGTGAAATTAAGTTTGTTTCTATGAATACAAGCAGTGGAAGGAGAGTTTCTTTTGAAGTTATTTGATTATTGATCCTTCTTAACATTTAAGTTTTAATTAACTGTCGTAACATTTTATTTCTTCGTTTTTCTTACGAATACGAAAGTTTCCATTATTTACCAATCAAATTATAAAAGTCACATAATTAACCAAAATGTAATCACAATATCTAGGACAGAAGTCGTCTCAAAAATGTGGGAAAGTAAGAATATAACATCTGACATTTTATTTATTTATTTTTATTTTTCATATACAGGTTTACAGGATCATCTATTATAAATGTTTAACCATGATCAAATACAAGAAAGACGGTCATCACTATAGTGAAATGAGTTATGTCGAAATGTGAGTTGATCAGAAGGTAGTATGCGTGGAGATGGGGACCTATTTCTCCCAGCTCTCCATTGAGTTCGTTTGAGGATGATTTTGCGGAGTGTCTGTGTAGATGTGTACATGGATGTGGCTAGAATAGTTTGGACAAATAAGATAAATAACTTACAGTTAACAGACGTTTATTACAGACAGATTCACATGTTCAGGAAGCTGACTGGGAGAGAAGTGAATTGTTATTGTTATTGCCGGCTCCCCGAGCGGCTGCGCCGCAATGTATTGTCGTCAGTTTGTAGGTCGGTATCAGATGTACCTTTAAGGTTGATGAAAGCTTTTTGTTTGCACCCAGGTATATTCAGGGTGTATGCACAATGTAAAGTTGATAGATTTCCACAGATTATTAACAGGTCACTAATAACTCTAATAGGTAGTCCTAGGTCATCATTGTTCCGATTCTGAATTTTTGTTTTGCAATCAAGTATACAAAGCATCATATATCAATCTACAAATTGGGTAATAATACGAGTAAGAAATCAAGTCAATCAAACACGTATCATCATAATTAGCCGTTTTCTATCCTTTTCTGGATATCGTTAATCCAGCAAGATTTAGAGCGCCCTATATTGATGTACCACTGGATGACTGTGACTGGATGTGACCTCCCTATTGCAAATTCATTTTCTTGACGTATTTTACTATGGCGGCTTTTGTAATCCAGTAAGCATGATACTGGCTTCTCGTGCTGGGGGCTCCGGGTTCAATTCTCGGTAAGGACACAATAAGTTCTCGGTAAGGGCAAACTCTGCGCGGTATCGCCCTATCACTGTGTGCGCTATCCAACAGCCGCCTTTGTAGCATTAAAAAAGTGCCAACCAGACGGCGTAAGAGGACCGAAATAGAAGCTATGAGCTTATTTAATTATCCTGGAAATGTGGTGGGTATTTTTATATTGTGTTAAAAATTATATCGATCACTCTTGTCTATTATCGTGCCAACATTTATTTCTTGTCTTTTCGTGTATCACTCAACATACATCTCTCATGCCCCTTTTTTAAACTTATCTGTAGTTCCATGTTTCATAATAATACGTAAGTACTCGACGTATGCATTGGTTGAACACTCCGTTTTAGAATTACTAGTATTTAGACACGGTGTAAATTCATGTTCAGACATCAGAATACATTTCAGCCCAGCTTTGATTTGCAAACAACCTCGTCGGTTACGCATCGGGATATGGAAATATGCTGTAGTAGGTAGACATAATTATCAACTTATTCAAGGTTTCGAGTCAATAAATCAGTTCAACATTACTTTAATTCTTGATGTAATTATCCTGAGTTTTCTCTTGATAATAAGACCGTGTCACCCTAGTTAGACAGATCACTTGGGCTGATCTCCCAGATACAATCCGAACCGCTGACTGATGTTGCATGTTCTCTGTCGATCTCCGTAAATTTCGCGCATACTCGCTGAAACAGCTGGATACCTTATATCAAATAAAGTGGCGTCTCCGCCAGTACAGAGCAAAATAGGCATACCACCAACATAAAATCCAGGGCTACCAACCAAATAATGTAAATCACGCGCAAATACTAATATTAATACAATTATACATTCACAGTGACGTAACTATAAAAATTGGGTCCCAATGCAGAACGGAAAAAAGACCTCCTGAATAAGTATCGTGTATAAGATATATGAATCTGAATACTGCGTCGTTTATCTATTAAATAGTAAAAACAAAATTAGTCTCATGTCTCATATAATATTCACATTCACACTTCCATGAAAAAAACATTAGTGTTCTTAGGCACTATATGCACTTGCAATTTCAAAAATACTTCCTTTGCTTTAAAACAATTTTCACTTTACGGCGATGGTTTGATCCCTGACCCAACATATCATTAACGTATCTTCATGATATTCTAAAAACATTTTTTTAAAGTTTTATAATTATATTTACACATATTTACAACATCTACACGCCAGTTCCGAGAACGATGACATTTTATCAAATATTCTACATATGCATAGCTCTGAAACTGTACAACACACTCAGCGCCAACTGAAAATTGTTCACTTCCAATAATATTACACAAATATGGACCCAATATATAATCAATTGGGTAGAGATCAATCAGAAGCATTTGACATTCTGATGAAGGAAATTATATTTTTAGAAACCGGATAGTGTAATAAATTAATCTCATATAATGGTAAAAAATAAAGTTTTAAATAATTTATGATGGATAAAAGATATATACCTTTTACACATCTAGCAAACTCTACTTGATTTTCACTCAAATACTCACAAATGTCAGTAAAAAATGAAAGCAAGCTTTCGGCTCAGCATTTGCTATCAGCATTTTTTTTCTTTATTTTGATTTTTATTCTTATTTCTTTATTATTCTTTATCTTTCTTGAATTAAATAACACCACAACAATACGAAAAAACCTGGCTACCTTAACACAGACGACAGTCTAGCAAAGTAGCCAGGACAATGCTGTATATATTAGAGATGGAATGTACTCCATCCCACATAATAAACTACGAGTATATACTTAATTGCACTTTAATTATTTCTTATGTTTATCATATTATATTATAATATATTCACCTCTGTTACAACAAAAACATGTATGTTAATAAAGTCTAATAAATTAAATGGTCAGTTAGCATTTGGTAGTCGCAGAGAGGAGTTGATTAAAATTTATTTTGGAGCATCTAACGCCTCAACAGCGTGTTGAAATCATTAAAACATGACCGCTTTCATCACTCGTTGGAAAAATCCTACATATAAAAATAAATTTCTTGCTATGAATTACTTATAACCCTGAGAAAGGTATGGACACGCAAAAATATCAATACCAAATGGATTGTGGACGGCGCGAACTTTTTGGGACCCTGTCTAACATGGGCTCCAATTCACTGCAGTGGCATAATTACGCCACTGCATTACACCATAATTCTCAATTTGACCACAAATATAAAATCTCAACCTCAATTTCACAAAACCTTGCCGAATATCGATATTTCGCGAAGACAATGTGTTGAATGCAGCGCCAGCGTTAGACTTTTCACCGCCACCGGCAAGATTATTTTTTCCGCCCTAGTAACTGATATTTTCAATTTTTGTAAAACCAATCCCATAAATTGGCCGCCCCCTAAATCGACCGCCCGCGTGCGGTATTTTGTTAGGCCGGTATTTTAAAACTTGCCCAAGGTCGGCTTTTTACTAAAAGACGTTGACTACAAATTACTGCTTTATTAGGAAATAACTATAATATTATTTATTGGATTTGATTTCTTGAATTGTTTATACCAGAATTATTTTTATTACATACTATTATCGATTTTCAACTTAGGAATAAAGGTAGACGCCTGTGTGTAACACTGGTGCTGGCTCAATGACATTTAAGAAATTCGGTTTTGAATCATTTTGAATAAAATAAACATTTGTTTCAGTACTATCCTGCGGGGAGGTCCCATTGCCGAGGCACGCGGTGAAAAGATTCTCAGGCCTATACACGGGCCCTTACTTCGACCCTGCAACACCGACAAACATCACTGCTCAACTTGGAACCCACGCTTATCTTCCTTGCAAGGTAATTGATTAGTTACAATTTTAATACACCACATCTAACCTAATCTATTTATTTTCTACTTAAAATATATTTAAATGTTTAATAAATGTATCAATTATAGATCATTTTGCCAAATCTACTATCTTTAAATAAGAAAATGCTATGGTTTGTGAACCAGCTGGGTTACATTCATTTTCCTATAGTCTTATTTACATATTCGCTTTTCAAAAACAACATTTTAAAAATATCAAATCGGCGTATCTTGTGCAGATTAATGTTTTTTAATTATTATAAATATAGTTACATTGTTCAATGGTATAACTATCTACATAAATTAATCAAATAAATATGTATTATTAAACACAAATTAAATTATCAATAAGAAAGACATATAGAAAAATCTATATATCGAAAAAATATTCGGTTGCTACCATGATAAGAACCCGAAACATTTTTTATCCGGGGAGTCGTTTCCATTTCGCCATATTAACCGGTTACGTTTTCGACAAATTTGATCATCTTTTTTATTATTCAAAATTATAATTTAAAAAAATAATAATAAATGCATCACGTCGCGTGCCTAATCGTAATCGGTTGATATGGCGAAATGATAACGCGTTTCCTCGGATAGGAAAAGTTTCGGTAGAATTTTTTTTTTGATTCATTTAATAATATAAATTAATATAAATATCACGATACTATGTTCTGAAATTGCAACTACACAACCAAAATGTGTTTATTAAAAAAAATGATTAAACCACAATCGTTTTTGATTCTTTCGATAAAATGGAAAATATGTTCACATGTGAAAAGGAAAAGGTTTACAGTAAAATATCGTACATTTTTAAACAGTCAGACCCGCGTTTAGATCAGATATTTTGTTGCGCGAACCTTTATTTCTTTCCCCATCAAAATTGCCGGGGAAAGTGTACTTTGAAAATCTCCCAATAGACATAAAAGCAGGTTTACATTTGGCCACCTGTAATAGGCTATCAAACAGAAGTACCAGAATGGGCGATCGTTATCATTGTCAAAATTACACCCGCATAGCCATATCAGCTTATTCTGGCCGTACGCCTATACGGCTGTATGGTCAGGGAAAACGATTTGTTTTTATATTTATTTATGCTGATATTTTTGGGAATCGTCAATTTGAGTTTCACGGGAGTGTGAAACAAGCAAAGATTGACAAAAAAAAACATTGTAGGTACCTCTCACAAGCATCCTTTATTTTCTGTCTTGATTTTTTTACCTCCATAAATTATTTACTTACTTTTACTTTTATCTTGTGTTTTATTTTCACCTTCACCACTACCAAATTCTTTTGAAATAATAAAAAATATGGATCCTGACATCTCTCACACGCTAAGTTAGCGCCTTGCCATCTTAACCAAATCTTTAATAAGCTGGGATATCTAATTGTCATACAAGAATATAATTCAGATTTTTATGATTTAGAATTTAATGAATTGATTTCATTTTTGATATACTTAATATATTATCAAATTTTAATACAAATATTTAATATTATTTGCAAATTACCTCTGGTGAACTTAATGACACACTTGTATAAATTAAGAGTTTCAAATGTTTGTAAACTTCTAAAACTTAGTTCGTAGCGTCGTCAGTGCAGTGGTTAGCATCTCCGCCTGTCATGTGAGAGACCGAGGTTCGGTTCTCTGTCAAAGAGATTTTTATTTTATGTATCTTACTAAAAACTTGTGTTTACACAAGGAGGAAACAATATGTACGAAGGATTATGGGAATTAGGTATAAAGATAGGACAAAGCTCAAGTACCAACCAGGAAGAAATACAATCCATCTGGATTTTCTCTCATGTAGTCACAACTCTTGAACTTCTGGAACCGTCTTCGATGTTGAATTCACGAAGCACTGTGATCCGCAATAACAATTTCGACACACACACGCGAGGAACCGAATAAACTAGCAACAAAACCTTACAACTTCTTCAAGTTACAAGTTACACTCTCCTTGATTGTTTAAAAGTCAATTCAAGACAGAAAAAGTCGTGCTCTGAAGATTTGGGTATAGGGAGAGGGGACAGATAAGTAAGGTAATCATAATGGAGCATAAACACGCGCACGGCCATCGGCGATCTGTGGATCTGTCATTAATACCGTACAACGTGAATATTTTTTTCGATCCAGAAAAGAAAGAATATTCTGTGCAGGAATAATACTACGATACATGTGTATGAGTTATAATTTTTTTATAAATCGAAATATTGCACAAAATGTGTACATAAAATTAAATTAGTAGTACGACACATATGATTTGGAACGTAGGACTTATCTAATTATATTACATTTAAAAAAGTATAAAAACTAAGGTTTAAGAAGATTTTTAGTTTTGAAAAAATTATTTAAAAGATTTTTGGAAATGAGTTATGATGGTATTCCGACGTATGTACATTATTTAATTAATAATTAAATGTATTATTTAGAAAGATATATATATATAAAATCAATTTTATCTAAAAATATTGTTGTTGCTACCGATATTCGAACCTAAGATAACTTTCCAATCCGAGGAAGGTGCATTAACCAACTATGCTACAAAAGACAGTACTTTTTAGAAAATTTTTCGATAAAATTGATTTTATATAAATATTTTTATAATTAATACATCTAATTAGTATTTAGAATATCACAGAGCTATGTTCTAAATAATTACAACTTCACAATAAGAATGTGTTCTCCTTAATAATATATTATTGAGAGTTTATTTATTTATTAACGCCTCCAATAATTGTCTTATGGGTGAAATTTTATATTTTCTTTTGGTATTACTTACTTTTTACATTGACTTTTATTGCATAGTATAATCATGTTATGAGTATATTAGATATATATGTTTTGGTATAATATCTGCATTCTTACATACACTCGTATTTAAGCTTCCGGCATTACTTAACTCCAGAATTTATTCTAAGAAGTTTACTGAGCCATCAACCCTCGCAAAACACTCTTCCATCAATCATTCCTCCTTCTCCATATGTAGGCACAATCTGAGTAAACCTATCTCAATTCAATCTATGATTTTCACCTCGACATTGTTTATTAATTTCCTACCTTGCCAAGTCATAGTCTTCGACCGTAGTTTATTCAGCTTAATGGCCCGTGTCCACGGATGAGATTTTAATGAGGCTTTAAACTCGCAACAATCTTTGAAATTGGAATTATGCACCCATTCAGTGACGCAACTAGGCCAATGCAGCCGTATTATCGATGTAGACAGTAATACTCTGCTTATATATCGATTTGGGACCAAAACATCTATACCTAAAACCTAAATACCCTAAATATACGTTAAGTCTTTTGTTTCATGAAAATTTGTAGGAGAGACGAAACAAATTTTGTTCTTATTATTAAAAACTGCATAATACCTGATTTTAATTTTATATACAATTCAAATATAGAGGCCCCTTTTTTCATTTTGCATTGGGGCCCAATTTTTCTAGTTACGCTACTGTTCCCATTACAATATTTGATTCAACTCACTATTAGCTTATCGTACGTAAATCGTCAAATCAGTCTAAACATCTTTAATATTCCGTTCATCAGTTGAGTCGATTTATCTCCTAAGTATTTGTAATTAATGATCTTCTCATTCCGTTAACATGGGCCAAAAGCTTGCTTTCATTTTACACTGACATTCGTGAGTATTTGAGTGAAGATTAAGTAGAGTTTGCTAGATGTGTAAAAAATATATATTTTAATCTATCATAAAGTATTAAAAACTTATATTTTCATTTGTTATCTTTGATTTATTAACTACTTAATTGAGTTTATATATATCTACCAGTTTCTAAAAATACCATTTTCTTCTTCAAGATGTCATTACTAACTAAAAACATATATTATTGTTTCTTTACCAGAATCTATTTAAAAAAAAACAACAAATATTTAAAAAATTACTAAGTTAAGTGATTAATAAAACAAATATAACAAATAAAAATATGAATTTTAACCACAAAGTTAATATTGCTAATTTTAAAAGTATTATTAAAAACTTTGTTTTTAACAACTTTATGAGTTTAATTTATTCACCAACCGGTTTCGAAAAATACCATTTCCTTGATCAGAATGTCAAATCAACTAATTAAACAATATATGTGTGTCAAAAAGTTCAAATTTTTTTTACAATTCTATTTATAAATATATATTTAAAATTGTTACAATGATGAAAAATGTGGAAGTTGACTTAATGATACAAAATTATTAGGAAATAAATTAGGATAGGACTTGTGGTTAAATTGAGTTGGTTATTTATAATATTTTGGTTAATTTTACACGCTTTACTTACTTCTAAATTATTCAATTTAAGACCAACATTGTTTATATGTAAAACAGACGAGCCCAATTTTTTATTAAAAGTATGATTATTTTCTAATAAATAATTGGTAAATTCTAAAAACCATTACTATTTAAACATCTTGACCTGCATTTTCAATATAAAAAGTAGTATAATCTTTACATCTAAGTTTATAAACACCGGAATTATTAAATTTATCATTTTTATCTTTGGAATTTATAAGTAATTTTTAAAGTGGTAAAAAACAAAGTTTTAATTAATATATTAAGATGAACCACAATGCGAAAATTGCAATAAATATTCAATTTTGTATATCTCTCATACTCAGTCAACCTCACAGTAAATTTGTTTTTTAGGAGCATAAAAACACTCGCTTTCTTCAGACATTCTCACACACATAGAATCAATCACAGACCATCTCCTTAAATATGATCACCTACATACATACACAACATTTTTTTATTAAATTTCTTAACACGTCCCTGTGTTATGTAATTGCATACATTGTCTATGGCATCTTTCTGGCCACTTAACAATTTACACTCACTTTAAGACAATTTACGAGTATTGTGATGCGAATATATTCGCATCTCTATATATCTGAAGTAGTGATAACGTCTCCATATTCTTACTTCTCAATTTTTTCCTGCTGTATCGTGTATTTTGATACATCAGAATATGAAGTAAAATTTGGGTGAAATAATTTAATGGGTGGTGTGACAAGCGCAAAATAGTATATTTTATACAAAATGTAAAGATATAAAAGCCTGATATAATAAGAAATTATACGCAAAAGATATTTGTGATGAAAATAATTATATTTTCGTGATAAGAATGAAAAAGCCAATTTTCTTAAATACTCATTATCTCAGAATATATTTATAGTATATCATGTATAAAATTTGAAACAAAGCACTTTCAGTATCTATTATAGATAATAATGACCAAATTATTATATTATAAATCTCTCGAGTCCTGATCAAGTTTAAATATAAAGACATTGGAGAATATAAAAGTTTAGATTTATCGCGATTTGAAATATTCTATGCCGGAAATTTCAGTCGCTAACAATCTTCTTTCGCCAGAAATGATTTATATCATTATGGCGTCTGTTCTGAAACTCCATGATTAATTCTGAAGATTTTTTTTTTTAATATTGTCGACAGTGCTCGGTGATTGAGTTACATATATCTGATCATCCCATTCTTTTTCTTCTTCTTCTACGGCTCTACAATCCGAATCTAGCCATGACCTTCACAGACTTTCGGTATTATTACAAAATGGGAAGCAATTTCTTATGGTTGTGTAAACAAATATGTCCGTCTCATATCTCCTCTCCAAAAAAATCGTAAGCGAGAACAAAAAAAATGTATAATGAAAAAAGACAAAACATATACGTCATATTTGCTACCATTGTGACATTATATTTTTCAGTACCCATTAACATCATACTTACGTTATTTCACACACGATTGAAAATTTTAATTTGTTCTTTCACGTTCCGGTAGGTGATTAGAGAACATTCTTGTGAATTTAATATGCAGCACTTACCTAAAAATTTTAATTAAAATAAATTAACATATACCTTAGTACCTATGCAAAATATCATGCTGTGCGACCGTTTTCAAAAAAAATTATTTTCAAATGACAAAAATAAATGTAATACAATTTCATTCCTTCCTTCATTACCAGTGAACTATACACATACACAAGCGTTGTTTACGTAACTACGCGAGCACTAATAATATTCAATAATTTACTAAATTTTACAACCACGAGACTACTAACTATACTCAATCGATTTTTTATTCACCAGCAGAAGGTTCGTATCACCCTTCTTCGCATCGTCTATTATTTTAACAAGTTTTCCCTCCATTGTACTCTTTTTTTAAATTCAAACATACGTCCAACATCTCATATCATAAAATAATTACTCAACACGAGATCACTGACCTTTGCGGTGACCTTTTTTTTATTATTGTAATAATGTTTTATTAGAATACTTCTGCAAATTGAATCGGCCCGCCTCACCCTCAGAACTACCGCTATGGAGGAATCACTCAAATGGAGGAAATTCTTAGGAAGTTTAATGTTCGAAATCTAATTATACTACTTTAATAAATTCATAAACATTAATTTAATAAACTTGGGTAACACGACATTACCCAAAATTACTCAGTTTGAAAATATCAATTTAACCTTTGCTTATATAGCTACATTCCGACTAAAAAAACTCACTCTTTTCTGAAATTGCCGAATACATTTGTATGTTATTACTGAAGGCCATGCCCGATTTTCTTCTGACTCTGCGCGTATAAATATGTACGCCCTGATAAGGGCCTTATAATAATATGTAAACAGTCTGTTGACTTCATACTTCATAATAAATTATTCAATTTAACGAATTTTGTGCACCAGCTGATAAGCTGATTTTTGTGAGCGTTCAAACATAAAGGAAATACTGCGACTGAAGAATACATCAAAATTTACATTTAAAAAGCTTGATATTATTTTTTCCGATATAAATTAGGCCTACCATACCGGAAATAGTTTACCTCACTGTCCTGGATTCTCCAAGAATACACCTCTACTACTGTATACAATGAGCTGACCTGGGGCGTGCACTGCATACAAGCAAAAAACTGTACATTTTGCAAAGATTCTGGGAAATAAAAATAAATTGAATAATACTAATTAAATATATTAATTATAAAGATATACATATTAAATCTATTTTATCAAAAAATATTATTATTGCGCTACCGGGATACAACCTGGATTTCTTTTTCCAATCCGGGGAAGGTTCATTACCAACTATGCTACAGCACTAGTAAATTTTCGAACCTATATGCACTTTACACTTTATTTAAATTAATACAACTGTCGTTCTATTCATATTTGAAAGCCATCTACAATGTTTTTATGGAATTGATTGAGTTGATTTTATATGTATATTTTTATAATTAAAACATTTAATTTGTATTTAAAATATCACAGACCTATGTTCTGAATAATTATAACTTCACAATAAGAATGTCTTCTTAATAATTATAAGTTGTATCAATGTGTCCAAAAATTTAATAAAAAATTCATTGTTAATTCTGACATCTGCTATCGGTTTACTCAAAGCTATTAGAGATTCCGTAAAAATAATGTAGATGGCTTTCAAATAATGGAACGACAGATGTATTCATTTGAATATATATATATAGGCTCGACAATTTTTCGTCAAATTTACTAGCGCTGTAGCATAGTTGATAGTGCACCTTCCCCGGATTGGTAAAATAGATCCAGGTTCGAATCCAGGTAGGGCAATAACAATATTTTTCGATAAAATTAATTTTATATGTATATCTTTATAACTAATACATTCAATATGTATTTTAAACATCACAAACCTATGTTCTGAATAATTGCAACTTCACAATAAGAATGTGTCTCAATATAATAAATTTAATAATCTTTATCTTACGAAAATACCCTATAAAATTATTACCCAGATTAGCGTAACCCACAACTAGACCTTTGTCTAACCGTGGGTTATTTAGAAAATTTTCGAATCATCTGTGAACAACTTCATGTCAATGCTAATCTAATACGTGTGCATTGGTACGCATCTAATTTATTATTTCAATCCCCATAACAATCTGAAATATGAAAATCAATATTTTCCAATACAAAATAAATGTATTAATTAGAAAGATGTACATATAAAATCAATCTCTTCTTATAAAGGAAAAATGCATTAACCGATTATATTACACCAACACATAAAGTTCACGACAAATTTTCGAACTTATATATACTTATAGGTATTTGTCAATTTATCATCTCTCCAGCGAGCGAGTTTGCATTTTTGGGATATTAAGTTAGATTATTACTTACCAATATTAAATAAAATCTAGAAATAAACATATTTCTATTGTGAGTTTCGGCTAAGGTAATTTTAAAAGTTAGTTATTTAAATGTATTTTTTTAACACTGCCGATGAAACATTTTAAAACCTTTGTCCGAAGGAGAAATCGAAAATAGTATTTTAAGCAAAAGCATGCAACCTACGGTATGGCCCAATAAAAAACTTGCCTATTTTAAAATAATAATTTCACAATTATATTCCAAATTTAAATTTATGAAATTTTTCTTAAAATTAAAATAATGTTGATACCTAGTATAGGTACCTATTTTATACTTAGTTAACATCGTCAGTAACAGCATAACCTAAGTTTGTACCGACTGTACGCTACTAGTTTTTACTTATCTTCAAGTCTCTTATTGAGTAGCCATTTCTAAGATTGCACATCATTCACACGTTCTATATGGCCTAGCCATCGAAGCCTCATGAGTTTTGTAGTTTTCGGCTCATCATAAAGTTATTGGTTATAAGGCCTACGTCACATTGAATTGTTGTTGACAACTCTGAATATTCCTGTATGCTTTCTTATTTCAAATATGACTAGTTTTGCTTCATCGCTCTTAATTGGGGTTTCTGAAGCGTAGGTAAGCATTGGTCTTATCAGAGTTTTACACAATATTACATTTTATTCTTCTATAAATCATTTTTTTATCTCAAATTAATTAAATAAACAAATAGTTAACAGAAGTGAGAAGTATTTCGAATCTCACCATATCACAAGTGACTGTGACTGAAAATAAGTACCTACCTAATTATTTAAATCAGGCAATTTTTTTAGAAAAATGTTTGTAATCTTAAATTAACATTGCAAAACTGGTGATGTAGTTTTGGGTTCGTATCCCGGTGGTAATTTTGATATTTTTTTTCTTATATATAGTTTTTTGCTGTATATCTTTCTAACTGATTTTAAAATTTAATTTACATAAAATTATCCATATTAAAGTAGTTTAAATGTGTTCATATAATGGTAGCGGATCTATAATTGCCTACATATATCGCTTTGCCTTTTATATTTCTTTAATCCAATTTTATAGTGAATGTTCTCAGATATTTCTGCGGGCAAAAGCTTCCGTGCCTTATTGCTCGATGGCTAAATCTCGGCCGTACAATAAACAAAATCCAATAACGCCCGAAGGAGGCATAAAATTGATCCCTCTTCGTCCTTCTATGTTCGTACCTTGACCCTTTTTATGGTAGTGGAAATAACGCTTCGACAATGTTAACTTAATTTTCTTTTACGACAACGTTAAAGTGTTTAATGGTTTTCAAGCAAATGACTTGCGACAAATTTTAACAGCCGCAGTTAAATATACGAGGCGCGGATCCAAAGTTTCTTGCAGTCTTGCATGTAAAACTTCTTAAAGTTTTAAACGTTCATGCCGCTGCGCGCTGAAGACGGGTTATAACTTTTTCCAAATGTCCATAAATATTTTTTAGGGTTACTAAGTGTCTACTTAAAATATTTAAAAATATATATGTCTTAAATACTAATTTAATGTATTAATTATAAATATATACATATAAAATCAATTTTGTCGAAAAATATTGTTTTTGCGCTGCCGGGATTCGAACCTGGATCTCTATTTCCAATCCGGGGGAGTACACTACCAATAATATTATTGCGCCAGTATTTTTCATGACAAATTTTCGAACCTATATGTTACACTTTATAAAATTAATACATCCGTCTTTACATTATTTGAAAGTCATCTACATTGTTTTTACGTAATCACAAATACCTTCGACTAAACCGACTGCAGACGCACAATTGGTAGTGTACTTCCCCGGATTGGAAATAAAGATCCAGGTTTGAATTCCGGTTGCGCAAAAACAATATTTTTCGACAAAATTGATTTTATATGTATATATTTATAATTAATACATTAAATCCGTATTTAAAACATCACAGACCGTCTGTTCTGAATAATTACAACTTCACAATAAGAATGTGTTCTCCTTAATATATATGTATTATAATTAAAATCCTGGTCTACTGTAATGACTGTTTATCAAAAATAAAAATTAAATAATAAATTCATTGAAGAGATTAGTCAAATTTTTCGGTTATATCATAGTTGTAAACAAATAAATCTACTGCCATATGATATATTAAAACACTTTTTTCCACTATTTATTATTTAACGACCATTACCGGTTTCAGCCACACTACAACACAACATTACTGCCAGATATTTGAAAAAATTGTTAAATTGCAGTGCTGTTGTAATCTTATTTAAATTATAACAAGAATCAATGTGTCCAAAAATTTTATAAAAATTAATTGTTAATTCTGGCGTCTGCTATCGGTTTACTCAAAAGTATTTGAAATTCCGTAAAAACAAAGTAGATGGCTTTCAAATAATGGAACGATAGATGTATTTATTTGAAAAGTGAAATATATAGGTTCGAAAATTTGTCGTCAAAGGTACTGTCCAATTTGGAAAGAGATCCAGGTTCGAATTCCGGTAGCGCAACAATATTTTTCTTAAATTTTTTTTTTATATGTATATCTTTCTAATTAATACATTTAATTAGTATTTATATTAATATGGATTAAAAATAATAAGGTGATTTATATTTTATGTGGGGTACTGGAGAATTAATCGTAATCATTCCATTATAATCGGTTTTCAAAATTAAAACGTTAAGTTATTTTTCTTAACGTCGGATAGTAAAAAGTGTTGATTGTGTTTCATTAATATGCAAAACGATCGAGTTCTGAAAAAGTTAGACTTTGATAAAGAAAAATACCAAAAATGGTGAATTCGATAAAGTAATCGCATTAAAGAGACTACATATGGAAAATATTGATGGAATGGTAAATCCTCACATGCAAAAAGGAACAAACGCTATTGATATCCTCTACCACGTTAACCATCTCGTGTTCGTTTTAGAACGTTATTTAAATACAAGTTTGTGTATATTGTTTCTGCGCATTTAAACAAATATCTACAAACAAACAACATTATTATTGGCAATTTTATTCATAATTCCAGCCCACTGAATTGTGCCTGTACACTGAGGAAAATATTTTACTCTTTGTATGTAGATGCTAAGTACTAAAGAAATTTAAAAAATCATCAATAATATCAGTAAAAATATTGTAATTGTCAATAATATGTATGTAATGTATAATATGTATGTAATGTATATTATGTATGTAATGTATAATATGTAATAATTATATACTGATAATTAATTGTGGACTTAATTATTTACTTAATCAGTTTAAATATGCTTAATTTAAATGTTATATAATAATTTGAAACATTAGGTAGTTATTTTATATACATCATCAAAAAAAAAGAATATTAGAAAGATTCCAATCTGACACAGACTGAGAACGATATCGATATTACAGACCTACAAATGAACATATTTATTATTATATACGTGCTCCTTCTTTTTTTCGTGTCTTCTATAGGAAGTTGGAGACCATGTACAAGAAGTAGGTATAAGTTTACCTACTTCTTGTACATGGAGCCATTTTTTAAGGTTATTCAGCCAACATAATATCATTTTACTTATGCCTCTGCTACCTTCTATATTTCTCTGCATAATTACCTACACATATTTTATACGTTTTCTAAGTATGCATTTTTTATTAATTTCATAGTTGTTATTAGTTCTCTTGACTTATTCGTGCGTCTTAGTACCTCTTTATTAATAATGCGGTCAACTTAGGAGATCTTCACCATAGTAATCGATAATCATATCTCAAATATTTAATGAAGAATTCATGTAACGTCCATATCCTGACTCCATAAAGCAGCGCTACCTGCTCAGACTATGTCTTGATTATATAATAAAAGATATTCTTCATTTTCTCAAAAGTGATTATATATTATATGTACATACACACTATAAAATAATGTAAATAGGAATGTTATATAAAATATGATATACTTTGACTCCAAATATCTATAATTAAATTTTATCTTAGGATCTACTCCAGGTAGTGTCCAGCCACTATGAGAATGCGCATGAGATTTCGGCCACGCACATCTGAACGAAAACATTCGTAACACGGGGTAACATGCTGAATGCTTAAAGTAGGTAAACTGAAAAATGATCTTCTGATTTAAATTGACTTTTTATTTTGTGCATTATTGAAAGATACACATAATAAAAAGTCAGTTTCTGCACAGATTATTTAAAGTGCATCCTTAGACTGGTCGTACTCTACGCAAATATCTGAACTGTTCATGGATATAACTATCCTGCAGTCTAACTCCGGATATCATGCTAACGACACATATCGTTAACGTGAGCAGTCCAAGCGCGATGTCCGTTTAGACAGCTTAACAATAGGTGTACGTTGTTGGCACAAAACCTGAAATAAGGCCGTAATTGGCGTTTGAAATAAATATTTTTTGAAATTAGTCACGAAAATCAATCTCTTTATTTTGACATTTCTATTGTTGAATAAATTAATAGCAATATTTGAATATGTCCAATAACACACAGTTTCTATATTTTCACCTACAAAGGCAATGTTATTAAATAAATAATGGATATTTCACAGAGACGAAGCTATTTTTTATTAATGGAAAAATATGGAAGTATGAGTAATTACAAGGCCTACGACCTGTCTTCGGCTGGCTTAAGTGATCACTTTACACAATGTAACGTTCACTATTCTACCCAATCAACCTCCATACCTATAAAAAAAATTGTACATATGTTAATATGTGGAATCACTTCGAATACCACTACACTATCGCAATCTATAATTAAGTAAGCTCTGTAATTACCCATTCTTTCATATTTTTCCATTAATAAAAAATGGCTTGGTCTCTATGAGATATCCGTTATTTGTTGAATAAAATACTATTTATTAATAAAGCAAAAAAATCTTTAGAGGGAGGAAGTAGTAGATTATTCTATATTTTGTAGGAATTAAAATATTTTTTTTACAAAGTTATTTCATAAATGGTAAATCAACATTATAGATTTGAAATACGTTTGTAAGATAAAGTATAAAGAACACCAAATGTAGACTTAAATTAATTATATTATTATTTAGGATGTGAGATCAAAACTTCAAAATGCTGAATAGCTAACGCTTATACTGAATGGAATGAGTTAAGGAACTCTAATATGTATATAAATTTTGTGTAGGTAGTTTTCTGTACGTTTGAGTATAACATACACGTTAACCACAAATAATTATAAATTTAATTACTACTATTCATACGAATTTATTTAGTAAATTGGAAAAAATTAATTACGTAGAATTTTATTAGGTAGATGGTCTATTTTTTAATCCAAATTAATTCAATATTATTTTTAATATTTACAAAATTAACTTTGATGCTTAAATAGTAATGTTTATTTCAGAATTTTTCAATAATTTGTTAGAAAATTATCATACTTTTGAAAAAAAATTAGGATTCTCTATTTTACATATCAACAATGTCAGTCTTAAATTGAATAATTTAGAATCATTATAACTAAATAAAGCATGTAAAACTAACTAAATAATTATAATATAAACAACTAAATTTAACTCCCATACTAAAAAAATTTCAAAAAAATTATTCTAATAATTTTAAATCATCAAGTAACAATTTAAGTTAAGTATACTAAATTCATTATTAAGGATAACACATTCTTATTGTGATGTTGCAATTATTCAGAACATAGATCTGTTATATTTTAAATACTAATTAAATCTATTAATTAGAAAGATATACATATAATATCAGTTTTATCGAAAAATATTGTTACGCTACCGGGATTTGAACCTGGATCTCTTTCCAAACCGGGGAACGTGCATTTAAAATAAATTACTAAATTTATTTTAAATAAATTAT
The DNA here is from genome assembly GCA_031772225.1 of Eubasilissa splendida. NCBI lineage: Eukaryota > Metazoa > Arthropoda > Insecta > Trichoptera > Phryganeidae > Eubasilissa > Eubasilissa splendida. The sequence continues at coordinate 17,189,750 of CM062852.1, read as the reverse complement.
TGTTTTAAAAAAATTGTTATCAAATTATTTTATTTTATTAAAAAAAACAATAAAATATATGGCTACTTGATGACATTCTGAAGAAAACCACGATATTTTTCGAAACCAGTGGATGTATTTAATTCATTAAGTCGTTAATAAAACGATGTTACCAATCAAAAAAATAATAATTAATTTTAATTTACATTTATTTATACTTGTCTTACTCAATATTAGTGCAGTATTGTTTATTTATTTATTAATGGTATTCGACACTACTTTTATCTGAGATTAGCGGCTGTTGAAAACGTTTATTTCGTTTTGATTTCCGCTGCAAGAAGAGACCGGGGCTATTACGTCACATTAATAGGATTTATTTGCATTAGCATTTAGAGTTAATGGCATAATAGTATGTATTGATGTGCGGTATCTTCTCTTCAAATAAAATTCAAAGGCAATTATTAATTAATCACAGCTGACTATACTCAATCCTTTATCATATTTGAGTTATATTCTAGATGAATTATCTATCTATTATTATCTTATTAAGGCAGAATAAAACGGCATCTCAAAATAAATACAAAGTGGTTATCATTAAACACCAAATACTTGTAGGTTAATATCTTAAACATTTCCAAATTGACTGCTTCAAGTAGTTAAAAATGTATATTCTCTGATGAACTGTATCCACTACACCGGCTAGACAATAGACGAAGTGTCTTCATAAGAAAAGTAAAATAATAACGACGATAGTTACACTAAAAATCTATTCCATATTGTCTATTTTAAGGCTTTTATACAGGGTGTCCCAACAATCTTTTTCATTCGTTGCACCAACGCAACGAGCTGGAGAGGAGCAGAATGTATGCCAACCGCTAGCTACGTTCTTAGAAGTTCAGTCGCTATGGAGCTTATCCTTACCAGTACCATTTTCCCTGGAAAATTGATGTCCCGGCGAAGTGACATAAATGTAGTCCCAACTTGACACCATTGTAGTTTTTTTCCTTTGGGGCTACCTTAAATCAAAGGTATACAGTAACAATCCTCCCTCGCTAGATCAATTAAAAGAAAATATTCGAAAAGAAATGGCAGCGATCACGAAAAATGTATGCTGAGCAATTCTGTCTCCCATTTAGAAGAGTACCAGCGAAATAACGGATCACATTTAGAAAACATAATTTTTAAGAAATAAATTCCCATGGACTGTACTTAAATGCAAAATAAACATTTTGCTATTAAACCCATCCATTATTTTATTACAGAATTTTTATTATAAAAAAGACTTTTGTAGCATCTTGATAATACTGCAAATAAAACCTAAAAAATAAAGCTAATAGTCACTAGACAATACATTTGATAACATATGTATTTAATGGTTGATGATTTTAGATAACTTGGCTCTAAGTTGAACATGCTAAATGATGAATTGAAATCAGCTGAAAACAAATGCTCCTTTGCTTGTAAGCGAATGTTGAGACCGAAAATACTGAGACAAAAAAGCAAACTGCTATAGTTTATATTTAAAAATAATAAGACCACTTATGGTTGCAAAACATGCTGCCCAACCCAAAATGAAGAAAATTAATGAGTTATTTTTTAATGTTACATAATAAAAAATTATGAATTTACACTATAAATTGAACCGCGAGTTCAAAAATTTTATTGAGCAAGAAACAATAGCTCTCAAAAGGCTCAATGATTCAATAGGTCTCAATTTTTGCGATAGGCTAGCTATTGAAGAATTTATTTATTTATTTTTATTTATTCAATACTACAAGTGCCTTTCATCTGATCCGCTTAATTAGATCAGTATCGAGATACGCAATACGATAGGACCAAAGATTATGATTAAGTAGATACGTAATGGAAATGACCTAGATGCGCATAGCAATAGAGATGAGGTTAGAACAGGATGGGAATTTTCGGAAACTAGAGAAGTCGCAAGGGATAAGAGTCTATCAAGATCAATTGCGGAGAAAGTTAAAAACGAAAAATAAGATTTAGGCATAGATAATTCAATATATAATACATATATTATGCTTTAATAAAACATTATAAAAATTCATGAAATAATCTTACACAAATATTTTTCTTTTCATCGTAGGTCAAGCAATTAGGAAACAAATCAGTATCCTGGATCAGAAGACGTGATGCTCATATCCTGACAGTAGACCGGTACACCTTCATAGCTGACGAAAGGTTTCAAGCTTTCCTCGTAGAAGCCACAAACACATGGACATTACAGGTATTTTCATAAATAATTTAAATTAAATGTATTTATTTATTTATTTATTTTAAAACAAGTTATTATATTTAACCAGAAACATATCTGTTAATGTGATCGCTAATAATTTTAATAGGATTGATCAATTTGATTTAATTTTGCGGAATATCGATTCAAATATGTATGAGCTTTTGTCCTTGACCTTGAACGGAATCAAAAATCACTCCAATCAAATCACTACATATTCTGCACTTCTAAATCTCTCATTTAAATATATACTCGGGCGTTTTCAGATTTTATACAATTTTAAAAGTATACGGAATACGTATCACATTAATATTCTATTACTATAAAAATAGAACTAACTTGGTGGTCTTCCGGGTCGACGCTCAAATTTCCCACTACTTGATCCCTGGGAAAAATTTTTCGGCTTACGTTTAATTACGTTCTGCTTTAAAGTAGAGAAAAATCATTAAAAATTATTGTAATTTAGTCCGTACATAGTCCATACGCAAAATAATATTGTATTTATACTTATTTCTATGTAACATAGAGGATCTCATGATGGAACTTTAATGCACCTTTTCCATCGTGATCAGAAGACTTCAAAACCACCCTTATTTAAATAGTTTATATAATATTTTCATATAAGTAAATATGGGGTATAACCAATTTTGTTTAGAGGATAACTTAAATCTATAATAACACGATAATAAAACTCGTATGTATATAGTTATTATTAGATTTAAATCAAACTTTTTTGAAAAATTTTGGTAAATATCTCGGCTACTTCAATGATCAGCCTCTTCCGTGGATAATTTTGTTTCAAAATAACGATTGTTGAACAACACACAAAATTCGTAACTCTGTTAATATCGGACCTAAAGAAAAAAATATATAGATAATAAATTCTCCCTCCTTTTTGTAACCAAACCAGTACAGAAAATGTTTTTTTTGGCGCCTTTTATGGCCAATTAATTACATATATTTATAATAGTTACGTTGATATTTAAGCACTAATGTATTAATAAAACGAACAAAAAAATCAAGAAAATGCTTAACTCAATTTTTTTAAATACATTTACTTGCCAATGGCACTGAGTTTTATTAGTAATATAAAAATAAGTAGCAAATAAATGTCTACATATATTACCTGACACCGCTACGCCAAGAAGAGCTGGTTGCCAAGTTTAAGATAGTATTGCCACGGATTACCGCTACGAGGTCCTCGGGGAATTGAAACAATAATTATTTGACTTTTTTATCGACATCATTTCGAAAATTACAAAGCGAATCTGTTCGCTCAGTCACTGCCATAGTGTTGACAAAATACGCGTTAATTGATTTCATCATATTCAATTTTTTCAGTTTTCAAATTCTCGGGTAGCGCCAGATCAATGTCTAGAAATAAAAGACATTTATGGTTATACACCGTAATCTGTTGCCAGGCGGCGTCGGTTCACTGTGCGAAATACTCGACAATCACGTCGAAATACATTTATTGTGTTAATGCTGGAACGGTATTATACGTAAATGTCAGATTTAGTAAGTGGGCACTTATTTGCATTAATTAATTTAGTTAGATTGTATCTGCTGTATGTTAGATCACTTCTTTGTTAATTTCATTGTTTTAATAATAGACTAAATTTAGTAGGTACATTGAAAAATAGATTTAACGGAAACACCGACCGTGGTTGCGAAGCTGCCATTACGCACAAAGTTCCCGACCTGCCATGAAGAGAATATTTTAATATCATATATACTTTGTAAAATTATGGATTATAATTAATCATGGCACTGATAAACTTTTATTAAATAATACTTATTCAAGCATATTCATTGCGTTCTATATTATTATTATTATTAGGAAATACTTTATAGTTCAATGAAGAGCTCAATTTGATTCAGTAAATTTAAATAAGGTCAAAAAATATGTAGGTACATTTATTTAAATAGATATGCCATGTGTATCACGAGAAGACGTATGAAAGCGAACAAGGCAAGAATGGTACATCAGAACAGAAATGTGTTGGATTTTAGTCACTCTGCATGCCCCTGCAAAACGGTATGACAGTAAATTAGTTAGTTTAAAATAATAGGTGGACCGGAAAAAAATGACATTTTTTAAATGAAAAAAATTGATATGATTAAAATATTTATTTATCAAAACTTAGTCCAAAATATAATTTCCCGTATTTGATATGACCTGTTTCCACTTATTGGTCATTTTTTTAATCCCTCTTTTGTAAAATTCAGCTGGTTTTGAGGCAAAATACTCAGATATGCCCATCGTTACGTCCTCATTTTTTGCCATTCAAAAAGTGTTGCATTGACCGTAACAAATCATAATCGGACGGAGCAATGTCCGGTGAATATGGTGGGTGACGCATGGTGTTGTAGAAACGGGGGTTTTGAATTTAATTCCAATAGCTCTGTGCTCACGTTTATTCGCTCATCTAGATTCTCTTCACTTAACTTGTACGATATCCATTTTCCTTGTCTCCACATCTTGCCGATTTTTTTATTATGCTCCTGTACACTTAACCATGCACATCCGAGTTTGTCCGCGGGTTAATCGTTAATATTGGATTTTGTTCAATCAGATCACCTAAAATGTCTTCATACACTTTAACTGGTCTTCCACTTCCAGGATTATTATTTAAACTAAAATTTCTGAATCGAAACTATTTAAACTACCTCTGATATTTATGAACATCCAAAATATCTTTGAGTATATCACAAATATTTTTTGTAGCATTTCTTGCGGTCTCTTTCTTCAAGAAATGGTAAAGCATAATATTTCGAATAAGTTCCTTATTTGGCAAAAAGCTATCCATTGTAAATATGGTAGTTAAATTTTATATTTAAAAGTCTCAATACATTTTAAGTATGTATCGTCAACGAAACGACCCAAAATACGTTGTACTAACGAAACACAACTGACCATTCAAGAGCGATAACAATAAGAACGACATTTTTTCCGGTACTCCTATTGTTAGCAAATACACATGACACTTTCTTACTTACTTCTGTACTTTTTATTATAAATAATAAAAAAAGGTTAATCCTATCGTAAATTATATAAATTTAGTTGAAATATAATGTTAATGTGGTGTAATGATAGCTCGCCATTACACAAGTATTGCTGCTCAAAAATATAACAATGGTTTTTATATATTTTCTGAAATAAGATTGAAAAATTTCGCCTTTTGAAAGACCATTTTCTCTTCATTCTTATACAGGTAATATTTCCAGGCACAAAACAGCACGCATGTAGAAGCGAACAATGAATTACTTTGATAAAACGTTTTGAATAATTTGTGCTGACGTGGTCGTTAATTCGAAAAGATAACCCCGAGTTAGTAATCATTTAACATGGAAGACCTTATTAAATGTGCTCTAGAAAAAATGGCATTATCACGACTTTTGATATATCCTATAATGACGGTTTATTGTTTGATATTAATTACTTTTGTGAGGATGAGCATTCGTATCATTTATCATTTTCAGGGCTGTACTGAAATGTAATTTAGGAAATTAGTATTTATGTTTTAAGAATCTAGTGGTTTAATTTAATTTTGATGTGACTTTCATCAACTTGTGTTTAAATATTTACTGTCAGCAACATTTGAATCTGCCATAAAATAATTATGTTTTGATGATTAATATAAAATAACTTTCTATATAATTAACCTTTGAGTTTTATTTTCTAAAATCAACTGGCTTCCAAACAACTTATGTTACTTCATCGGGACAGTATATAACTAAGTAATTGGTGGTTTATTTTTATGTTTTAATTTTAAAACAAAGGAACAGACGTTTCGAAACTAAATACTATTTGATATTAATTCAATTATTTAATTAATTAATTTTAAATATGAATTAAATATATTAATTATAAAGATATACATATAAAATCAATTTTATTGAAAAATATTGTTGTTGCGCCACCGGGATTCGAACCTGGATCTCTTCCCTAACCGGGGAAGGTGCTTTATCCAACTAAGCTACAGCGACATTATTTTATAGCGACAATTTTTCGACCCTATATGTTACCTTTTTGATATTAATACATTTAATCGATCCATCATTTAACAGAGCCATCTACCTTATTTTTACAGAATCTCAAAATACCTTTGAGTAAATCTGATAGCAGACGCCAGAATTATCAATTCATTTTTATTAAATTTTTAACCAACAAATGGATGAAAACTAAATATGAGATTACCAACATTGTACAAACTGTCGCAAAATTGAAGTGGAACTATATCAGATTCGTGGCGATACTGACCGATGAACGTTGGAATGGTGAAATCCTGCGGTGACGTCCATAGCTAGCCAAATAAATAGAAGCTGTTCACAAATGCACTAGATGGTGAAATAAAATAGACTCTTGGCTTGCGTTGAAGGAAGGCTACGCAGAACAGAGGATCGTGGAGAGCAACTAGGAAGATCTATGTATATCATTGAACACACTTAACAGGATAAGGAAGAAAGAAGAAGAATAAAGATTAAGACTAATAATACCACAAATAAAATGTTAATAAAAAATATATTTATTTTGAGCCAATTAGTGTGGTGTCTTTAGTCCACCAGAGATATCCCTTGCCGTGCGCATTCGTCGCGCTTGCAGAATGCATACGCCCAATAATGATAGAGATGCCACATTTATTTGTTAAAAATGCGCTTTTTGTAATGTATTTAAAATACAACCAATATTTTAGCTCCGCAAAAAATTGTACTATCATAATGCGTGAGTAGGTGCAAAATATCCAACTAATCTATAATAGTAGTCAATGATTAGATTTCAACTCCCAGAATCCTCAAAAGTCATCAACTCTACGCTGAAAAACTACTGTTGTTTTTTTACCATATCTAAATTGTTTCGTCAAGTGCTTGTAAAAAAGAAGTCAGAGGTTTGATTCTTGTTTCGGGAGATCTGCCAAGTTAATCTTATTTTTCGTAGATCAAGCACTATATAAGTGTGAAAAATATTAAGAATTTTGATTTGTCACAATGCTCTATGTATTTTTAGTAATAATTACATATTTGTATATAAGTAGTATTCAAAAAATATGTTAACATGTGTGTAATTTCAACATTTTAATGTTTTTAAGACTCAAGGCATTAGAGCTGTACGATCAGCCCATGACTCGTCAAAATCTCATAGAATAGAATTATTTTTAAAGTATCATTTTACAGTATTATTTATTTTACTTTAAGTTTTGTTTACATAATAAATAAAATAAATTATATTTTTAAATGCAAATTTCAAATCTTTTTGCTAGGCTAATATTTTTTTGTATGTAATGTATTTGATAACTCATCGGATGATTTCATTAAAAAAAAAAATTGCAGGTGAAATATGTTCAACCACGTGACGCCGGACAGTATGAGTGTCAAGTTAGTACGGAGCCAAAGATGAGTCACTTCATACAGCTTAATGTTGTTGGTAAGTATAATTTTTCACTTATTTTAAATTAGTTATATTAATAACAACAGAAGCAATCGGTTTGCGCCGATTTTTATTATTAGACTATGCAGGCTTCTGATTTGTGGCTGACGCGCGGTTATATGATGGCTATGATCACTGTCTTTGGAATTGATAAAATAGTAATGAAAGTATTCTACGTGATGTTCTTTATTTTTCTGCAAGGTCCCTTGCAAAATTTGTGATATAACAAAAAATATCATTGCGATCTGACTAAGGGTGGTTCGCACAGACAAACAAATGAAAAATTATTGATATTACTAGTATTATTAATAAAGCACTCGCCATAATACAAGCAGGTGCGTGGAGTGCATACAAACAAAAATGCTGTGCATTACTAAAAATGTTGGGAAACAAATATAAATTAAATAATTGGATTAACAATAAACAAAAACATTATTTTACAATTAGCGCCATTTGTGTACCAGTAGATACTTTAATTGCTTATTTCTAAAAATTACCACGACAACTCACCGCTGTACCCATGGCGCTCTTTTATATTCGCCGCATCGAATTACTCATGCCATATAAATGGCTATTTACTAAATTGAAAATTCTTTTCGATTGATCCGTTTTGTATGGAGTCGTTACTTATACTGTTTTTTAACAGAATAACATTAGAAAGGCGTGCAAATCATAGAAGTGTCTACTTCCTCTTTTACTAATTCGCGAATTTTACTATCTTACTGTTATTAACCTATTAATTTCATTATTTTTCTTCAAATTTGGTGCATGAATTAATTTTGATTGGGAAAAATAAAAAGCAATTGGCAGAACTATTTCTTTCGTTAACCTTTAATAAAAATAATTATTTCCTTTAGTTATTACGTGAAGAATTTTAAAATAATAAATTAATCATGTTCAGTCATAAAACGTGTTCTTAAAAACGTTCATACATTTTTTATATAGATAAGAAGGTATTATTTTACGTTAAAACTTAAGCTTTAAAAACACTTTAAATGGTACTCTAAAAATTATAAATAAATACATGGTAGGATCGTTTAAAGTTTGCTGCCATTGAACCAACGCTTTGCTTTAGCGTGTTCGCGACTTAAAGAGTCCGATTGCAAGAGTGTCTTGAGAGAAATGGACGACATTTAAACGATATTGTTTATAAAACGTAAAAAAAGCATCGTTAAACTCCATTTTTTATATATAAAATATGAGAATAACATTGTAATTTTTTATTTATTTAATATTAAACTTGTTAAACACTTTATACTTGAAATCGTACCGATATTTCAGATATTAGAAAAAAATTGTTTATCTACGTTTTTTATATTAAGTTAGATAACCAAAGGGACAGTTACATGGTTACTACAACAAGTATTCAAATGTTTAAAAACAACTATTTCAAATTTATTTATGTGACGTATGGTCTAACAAATACAACACAAAATTAAGAGAAATAGCATTATTTTTCTGCGAGGAACAAAATACTAAATTATTTCTACGTTGAAAGGGATTTCAGGAAATTAACAAATCTATTAATACACACAGTCGTAAAAGAGAAATGAATTGCATTTTCAGAAAATATAATTAGCTTCATAGCGAGCAATGTCCTTAATCCCATATATAATGTATAACTTAACTGCATAAAATATTATGAACTTTACATTTACGGCCTAGAGTACACATCTGTATCTATATCTTCGGCAAACTCTTTGTTCACTCTCCGAAATGAAATACTATTTACTTTTTACATATTTTACTTCAGTATACTATCTAGAACTAATTTTATTCATCAAATAAGTTCTCTGACATTTGTCCTTTCAAAAATAACTGTCATTTTAGTAGTTCTGTCACCAGGGTGGTGAAGTTGATGGAAATAAATATAGTAACGAAATATAAATTGATTAAAAAATATAGTTTTAAAATGAGATAACACAATTTAAAATTAATATATTCACTAACATATAAACTTGTGAGAGTATGAAATAACAGAAAAACAAGTTAATCTAAATTACATTAAAAATTATGTCTAAAAATATGATTGTTTATGGCAGATGTAAATTGTTTGAAGATGACAATTTATGGAGCGGTATTTATTAATATTTTGTTATTAGTTTTATTTCGTGCATATTTTATAGAATTGTTGTACTTAATTAAATAGATTCTCTTTTTAATATGCCAATCATATTTTATTCGTATAATCAAATTATATTAAAATATAAATGTGAAAATGGCGCCTTACCCACTCTATCTGACTTACTTCACAAAGAAACCACGATAAAGCTGTTTTTATTTTTTGAAGCCATATCTCTATATATTTCTTCTATTTTATATACGGTAGGAATTCAATTGATTAAGAGAGTATTTTTTATTTATTATCTTTATTTTATTAACCACTTAATTGAGTTTAAATACATCTACCGGTTTCGAAAAATACGATTTTCTTCTTTAGGATGTCATAACTCTTATTATGGTTTTTTTCGAAACCGGTAGATGTATTTAAACTCAATTAAGTGGTTAATAAAACAAAGATAATAAATAAAAATATGAATTTTAATCACAAAGTTAATATTTCTAATTTTAAAAGGATTAAGGAAATGTTCAATGTTATTCAAAAACTTCCATTCCGAAAATTTTAACATAAACGATTTAACAATGACCGATATAAATGTAAGATTCTAAAATAGATATTTGGAACCAATAATGATACGGTATATATGCTGCAACCACGAATTTTACGCAGAATTTTGTGAACCCAACATTGTCAAAGTTATCAAAATAATACAGCTGAAGAGGGCTGGTCATATAGATTTAAAACGACAGCGAAAAAAGCGTTTGAAGCACAATTTTTCTTTAGCCCATTGGTAAAAGAGTGTTGAAGGACGCAAGCTACGTTAGTGTAAGACCTGAGTACACGCTTAATACAAGCGTTCTGCAGAGCGGGGCGTGCAGCATGCATAGCAATCTTATGTTTATGAATGCCAGTGTTCTGAGTGGAGGCCGCCTAGAATGGTGGCGAAAGCGTAACTGTTTGCGTTCGGCATCGCGTATGCATGCGAGTTTAAACCAGTTTAACAGCGTTTATGATAGTGTTTACGAACAAATATTAGGTGAAATTTGGTTAAATCCTGAAATATTGTAATTTTTTTGATATATACTCAAAGGTTGATAATGATATTTTTGTATATTCATGAAATTTGGCTGTATTAATCCTTAAACTATTATATAATTTTGAAATTTCTCCGTTTAACAATGACACTTTGACCATTATTATTACATAAATGATTTTATTAAAATGAATTTTCTTCCAAATACATATTGATTATATCATCAGCCATGATCACACTTCAAATATGACCGTCTCTTTTTTGAACGCTCTAATTGCATACCTTCCGAAAGCTGCATGCGACGCAGAATGCTCACTTGTTATACGGCCCACACGCCGCAGGCCGCACGCGCACGACGACGAAGCATGGCGCACGACGCACGACGCACGACGCACGACGCACGACGCACGACGCACGACGCACGACGCACGACGCACGACGCACGACGCACGACGCACGACGCACGACGCACGACGCACGATGCACAACTTTAGTTGGACAGCGTTATCCATAATGCGAAAGTAGTTGGCATCACGGACAACAGAGGATAGATTGGAGTAGTGAAAACAACTTGTGCTCTCATTGATACTTATAAAGTAGTATAACAATCCACAGACATTTAAGAAAAAAGATAATTTGTCTAAGTGTGGCGTATTGATGTCTCAAAAATTATTACCGGAGACGGAGGGAGAATCCTTTATGTAACCACTTAACGTAAAAACGTAAAAGACAGTGGAAATAAAAAAGCAAGTAAACGTTACTGAGATTTATCTCCAGTTTCATTGTCAATTTGGGTAGAAAATAAATAAATAAGGCACTACTGTCATGACAAACATCGCAAAGCATCAAAAAAGTTCTATATAAACTTTTGTAGAGGGGTGCATTTTGTGAATATATTTAAAAAACGCAAAGACTTATGAGACAATTTAGGTTTACATTAATTTAGGTTTAATGAAAACCATTATTGAATTTGCGTTTATTGAAAACCATTTTTCCTCTCGCAATTATTAGTAATAATGTAACGCTCCCACGGATTTTCCTGTGCCAAAATTATCATTCTGAACAGACCTTTCAACTTTATCCGATTAATTTTTAATTACGTACATATTTTAACTACAAAATAAACCCAAATTACAAAATCAAAAGCGTTCAACTCCCAAAAGTAATAATTAATCCTTCTTTATTATACTATTAACATTTTCATAATCCCTTCTCGCAAAGGCTGCTTGTGAAATTTTATAGATTTTCCTGAGTTCATTAACATATTGATAGTCAGCGACTGAATTTTGTGGATAATACACAGGGTATTCTGATCGAGGAAAATAAAAAGACTACTTTTCTAAAACTAATAAATATAACAAAAGAAACATATTTTATTCATTATACCGGGTCAACTATAAGATTTTGCACTTTTTAAATCGCTTCTGCACGGGAACCGCGCGAAGGAGGGGCACGCGGGCGACATCGTGCGAGAGTTTGGTCCTTGGAAATTTAGTCGCAAATGTCGCAATGGATCGCTTCGCAGGGGAACGATGCGCGTTCTGCGTAAAACAGTTTTACAAAAACAACGATTATTATGGGATTGTTTTGTGAGAGAATAAAACCTGTAGGACGACCCTGGATAACATGAAACTGGCAAATTGAAAGACTGCAAAAAATATGGAACTATCGCGTTAGGCCACTGAACCGATCAAGATAAAGGGGATGATGAAGAAGATGATATATATTTAATACTAAAATTAATTAAGAAATTTTCGATACTTCAGATACCACAATTAAATCAAAATACAATATATAAACCCAAATGGCCTTCATTTTATTTTTATTACATCGATTTCATTCCTTATCCCATTTTCGTTCCCCATCAACATCGCTTTCCCCTGAAAATTTTTCGTCTTTTTAACTATTATCTGTCCTCTTTTAATATATATTTTTTAATTTCTACTTTATCTCTTCTTTCTTTTATTTTAAGTTTTTATTTTATTTAAGTTCTCACTCGTGTTTTCGTTTTCTGTACTACAAAATTCATTTCTTGTTACTAAAATCTTAATAAGCTATTGCATCACCTTAATAAATCCTATTCCAATTATTGTTTTAGACTGTATCTAGTACATTGCTTATTCATAGAAGTCTTACACTATATTTAGTATATTGTTAGTTCAATTTTTGTTACACTTTTATTGTGATTTTTTTTACATCGATTAACTATTTATTTTCCACATAATATAAAATACTCTTTCAAATTTTTGAAAATTAATTTGATTGACACTGGTTGTACCGAACACTCGATCTTCTTGTAACTTAGTATGCTTGATCACTTATCACTTTCTTTGAAAATGAAAAATTATCAAATCAGATAAATGTACTTTCGCCGCACATAAATATTATAACAAATTCCGAAATAGTTTCCACTGATGTTTAAAATATTCCCCTTGATCTTGTGAGCCATAAACCCCGTTCACCGACCCACACGAAATATTATACATTCGGAGTGAGATAGATAATAAATCAAGTAAATTCCACGTCTCTTGCGTCCATTTGCTCTTTTATAGTTCCACATAAAAATCCAATGGAGTAGAACCATATATCTCATAAATGATGCAAAACGGGACATAAAATTATGTTCATTGAGTTGTTTAGATACTCAAAATGACAAATTCCCGTGTTATTTCCGAGCTAGTTGCGGACATTCCGTATATTATATTAATCGGATTATAATTAAACGTCAGAAAAATTTATGTAATTTAAGCTCGTTTAAATGAAAAAAAATTAATAATTCAACATTTTCAGGTGTATTTTCAGATTTCTGGGGTAATTTCTCGAGTAGATTATTTATGGGTCTATTAAAGTAATGAATTATAAGAGCTATCTCAACTAAATAATACAAGCAAGATCACCTTGTAAGTTACAGAAGTAGACTTCTTGGCACCATAGATCACTAGAATTGCCTTAAGATTTCCCCCGGGTTCTGGATAAAACCCAAATACAGTCTCTGAAATGAAGATTTTCATCTTCCTAACTACACCATTTCACGTTTTACACGCATAGTCTCAAATATATACGTTTATATTTAGCTACGTTTTAGGTAAACATATTTCACGGAATATAAATATAGGCGTGCAGAATTTGTAAATCAATAAATATTTGGATGCAGATTATAATTTTGTTAGTTAAATAACCCGCCAGTTATGACTGAAATAGTCATCAAAATATCAATTCGGGAATTAAATTAGTATGTATTTTAATCAAATTAAACTAGTTTAAAAAAAATGACAATAATTCACAAATTGATATAATTGTTCATCAATTTCTCTATAAATTACACATTTTTTCAAACCAACTATAAATTTTGATAATTGAAAAGCATCCAAGTAACTACTTACCTAGTGTGATGTCGATCAACGATATTCCACATTGATAGATTAGAAATCTGCGTTTATTTTAAATAATTAATTGAAATATACTACTTGCCGTTTTCTAAATTATATGGTATTTTGCTACTTTTATATTACAACATTGCGTCTTCTTTGTTTAATACACGATACAAATATCGGACAGACATAAGAAAATTTATATAGAGAGGAAGTTTTTAGTAACCCAGCATTTGTTGGTCCTGAGGACGATTGTTGTCCCAATGTTTTTCGGGTAAATCTTACTATCCATCTTCAGGGACTGCCTTATCGGTGAAGTGACTGTCTAAAACGAATGTCGAACACGTATTTTTAGGCCGACAGTTCAGCATTAAGTGAAATCACTTAATTCTTATTTTGTATAATTAGGATGTTTACGAGCCAATGCTTGGCTTCCGATAATTCTACTGGTTTACTATTATTATTTGTTTGATGATAAGTATCGGATTCAGAGAAATAGTTGATGTTAATCGGCTTTCAATAGATCTGTATAAATGAGGAGATTGTTGTTAGTGGGTGGTATAATTTGTCTCTCTTCTAATATATCATATTAAGCCATGTGTTTGGGAGTGTGATACTGTCGTCTCAATTATTTATTTCAACAGAAGCGAAATTACCAAGAAACTTCATTTATATTATAATATTCAACTCGTGAGATCCTCAAATATAACATGTCGATGATCTAAAATGTAAAATTACTAACTTTGTATTTCTCAATTTTATAGGAAATTATAACTGTAGTTTTTTTAAATTTACAAAATGTACACTTATAATATTTTAAATTAATAAGGAAAAACATAAAAATTCACTTAAAAAAATACTCACACAAGACTACACAGAGATGAATTACCATGAAGTAACTTAAACCTAATCCTAAAAAAATAGATACGTAGATCGAAGGATAAAATTTCTACCAATGATTTTCGTTTTTTCGACATACAAAACTCGTGTAATTACTTATTGTTACGTACTTGACTTCTTAGTACATCTTTAGTGTTCACTTCGTAATGTGAAGGTCCAAGAAATAGACTTTTTAACAATTAATCTTTTATTACAATAAGCTACAATTTAGTTCAAGGTATATCACTAGTATAAGCCGATGAACCGCAGACAAAAGAGACGCGCGTACTTCTGCGCCCCGTCTTTATGGCCACACATACCCGCACTGGCGGTGCGGCACACATGCACACATACACACACCATCTCACCATTCCAAGGACATCACACTTATCATTACTAACTTTCTCGACTCGTTTGGCATGCCGTTCTTACCGTTCTGTAATTGTGTTTTACCAACCTTCTACACTTAGCCAAAACTCACACCAGAATTTCAGATATTTTAAGCGATTTCATCGAGAGCTCATTCAAACATTCAGATTTTGTACATATTTTTTCTTTTAAATATGAATTAAATATATTAATTATAAAGATATACATATAAAATCAATTTTATCGAAAAATATTGTTGTTGCGCCACCGGGATTCGAACCTTTATAATTAAAATATTTAATTCATATTTAAAATATCACAGACCTATGTTCTGAATAATTACAACTTCACTATAATAATGTGCTCTCCTAAAAAAAATAATAAAGTTGTATCAATGTGTCCAAAATTTAATAAAAACGAATTGATAATTGTGGCGTCTGCTATCAGATTTACTCAAAGGTATTTGAGATTCTGTAAAAATAAAGTAGATGGCTCTGTCAAATGATGGAACGATTGAATGTATTAATATCAAAAAGGTAACATATAGGGTCGAAAAATTGTCGCTAAAAATAATGTCGCTGTAGCTTAGTTGGATAAAGCATCTCCCCCGGTTAGGGAAGAGATCCAGGTTCGAATCCCGATGGCGCAACAACAATATTTTTCGATAAAATTGATTTTATATGTATATCTTTATAATTAATATATTTAATTCATATTTAAAATATCACAGACCTATGTTCTGAATAATTACAACTTCACAATAAGAATGTGTTCTCCTAAAAAAATAATATTTTTTCTTTGTTTCACAGTTCCAAAGATCGAGATCGTAGGAGAGTCGGAGATGTACGTCAAGGCTGGCAGCACAGTCAGCCTCCGCTGCGTGATCAGCCGCTCCCTCGAGGAGCCCGCCTACATCTTCTGGTACAGGGACAGCGAGAGGGTCCTCAACTACGACCGAAGCCTCATCGACATCCGCATGGAGCGGATAGGAGCCGACACTACTGTAACCGTTGCATTTGATTAATTACTCTTTCTTTACTGTATCTTATTTTACATTTTGGCTGTTGGCTTATTCATCTTCAGGATCACAACATATTTTCAATTTATCTATTTTTATTAATTAATTAAATTGTTTTGGTTTCTTTTACTAATTCATACGCTATCAATAGAAAAATAGAGATTACTACGTCAATTAACAAACTCCTATGTATCTAATAAATAATAATTAATATACTGATTAACCAATCGTTATTGATCCCGGTAGATAGTCTTACAAAGATATTATAATGTTAACCTTTTTGTATGTATTAGAAAAATTAGAAACACAAAAAAATCGTATGTGACAAGTTGATAATTGAGGAGAATGAACAAATAGTTAAAACTATCGCACAAATATCTACAAACTCGCATGGGTTTCAAGGTCAACGACATCAGAACACGTGACGCGCGACAGTCCTGGGCGATCAAAATCGTATAAATTACATCGTTTATATTTTAGAAATGAATAAATAAAATTGTCAATAGAAAACAATTGTGTCGCCCTCATAGTAGTTGTATTATCAGTCCAAATTAATTCGTTTATATGTGGATTTTTGAAAAATTGCACATATTTCAGACGGTCTCATGACGCAACTCCCGTTAAATTTAAATGCACGTATTTCGATCATGATCAGTAAATCTCAAAACTCCTTCTGTTTAAAAGGTTTATTTTTATGAGAAAGTAATATTGTTGATATGTTAACCTATTTTAACCACCTTGTTTCTAAATTGTGGCATTTCAATAACTTTAAACATAAAAAAAATGTATAATCCACGTACTCATTGACGAAATTCACCTAATTATTGGGATCAAACAAGACATATTTAAAAAAGTGCTAGAGCCTGAACGAAAATCCTCCATTCGATTTATTGGACGAACACTGCAAATTATTTCAAAATATTGTTTAAACTATTGGCACTATCTCGGAAATAAAAAAAGATCTAAATAACCTTAAAAATTTTAATATAAATTTACTTAGTTCTCATTTCTTATATTATCATTTATTTCAACAGGTTGGCACACTTATCATCTACAATACAAGGCGAGAAGACTCAGGAAACTACTCTTGTAGTCCTTCCAATCTCGACTCTGCTAGCGTCATGCTGCATGTCCTCAATGGTAAGTAGCCAGAATTTCAGGACCTCCGTTTACACAACTATCGTGGATTATTCAACTTTCAAGAGTTTTAATAGCCCATGTCCACAAATGAGATATTTAAGAGACTTTCAACTCGAGACAATCTCTGAGATACCAACGAATTATACTCCCATGAAATTCTCAAGAGACAACTCACAGCTTTCCACGACATGTCTCTGAAATTCACTGTCTCCTACCTATTTAATGATATTATTCATCAGTTGAGTGATTGCGCGATATAAAATATTAAAAAAAAATTGTAGAATGCGGAAAATTTTCTTATAATGCTTGTATTAGACTAATTATGGCAAATAATATTCCATTTTTTTGTTTTAAATTAGTATAAAGATCCTAATATCTAAGTAATAATTTTTAAAAAGTCTAATCGTGTGTGTAACTTCTGATATAAATGCATCATAAAAACCCACATCTTCGTAAAAAAAACCGCGAAAATATGAATTATTTTTAAAATGGAAGCCTTAATGACTTGTGCTAACTTAGCACAATATATAATTGCTCGGATCTATGGTGGTTTTATGTGATGTTTTTGAGCACGTATCAAACCTCGCTGTCAAATTGAACGTCTTGTACAGTGATTTAAGTTTCTACCAATCTGAAACTGTTTTCTGGGTTTATCTCTATTAAGATGTATCTCAATTAAATCTCATCGCGTTTCTTGTCGTTATTTTTGAAAACTTTTTTTTCAAAAATTATTTGACTCCCCTATTTTTATTATTCTCAAAATGTGAAAAATATTATCGCGTCCATCATATCCAGTGTTGCCCCGAAAGGTATAAAAGTCATCCTATTTTATACCTCTTATTTCTCAATATTAATAATAATACTGCGTGCCAATAGGGAATCAAAAAGCGTCATATATTCCTGACCTAATGTAAACTTAGCACGTACCATTTTGGACATCGTCTTCGAACCTGCGCTCGGTTTTCAGGTACCTGAAACCTGATATTGCTCTCTTTCTTTGAAAATTTATTAGATTCGGTCGTACCAGATAACACGTGACGCCTCCGACTTCCTTCACCGTCCCTACATATCTTATAAGTATGTCTACCTAACCATTTAATGTGATGGATTACACACGCAAGTCGGATGGCTGGAATACCCCACGAATTTATCAACGTTTCATAGTTTTCGTACATTACATAATTTCGTTATTTATACCAAAAACGAATAATGTTACGAGTATCAGAACGTACATCCACAAGAAATCAAGGGTGGTTCGTCGATCTGCACTTCTCTCAACTGGTAATGATGATTATGAGGTCAGAAGAAATGAAACACAAAATATATTCAATCTAGGGACACTGCAGCGACAGAATCAAAAATTAATTTACGCCCGCAGAATACCCCATTTCATTTCGCCACAAACAATACATTCATTCACTTATATTTTTCCCATCATTTCAGCGAGCAGTCCTCAACGGGCGCCAGCAAGATGTATTTTATCAAAAATGACAATCTTTCCTTGTTGAAAACTATCTCACGTTTTTTTTGTGCCCCGCTGATGATTCGCCGTAAATATATTTTTAATAGCTACCTCGTGTCCTGTCATATCATTTTATTGTCATCATTTCTGCGACCTCTCAATCCTATGCGATATAAGTATATTGATATGTGCATGTGGTCTACATGAATGTGTATCAATCTACTACAATATCACATCTAGCATTATCCTCTCTTTCTATCTTAAGAGTCCATGTTTCTACTCCATATAGTGCTGAATTAAACACCAGATAATTTACCATACTGTTTTTGGTAGTGGTACCTAAGTATTACACTACTTTCTCCACTTTCAGATTATAGAAGATACGTTAAGATGTGTACTGTGTATACGAGTTGAAATTTTGATCTTGAGACAAACTCCGACATCTTGAGTTTGGTAAGACGAGACAAAATGCAATCCCTTACACGATATTCAATTTGACAGTGAAACTCGACACTTGACCATAAATGTCATCTCGAACCATAGACACAACTATTTTTTTTTTGAAAAGTTTGACAAACAAAAAGCGTTAAATTACGAACATTAATAGTTACACTATTTATATTTTTAAGAATAACACATTTTTATTGTGAAATTGCATTTTCAGAACATAGTTCTGTGTTATTTTTAACATTCATTAAATATAAATATATACAGAAAAAACTAATTATCGAAAAAAAATGTAATTACTACCGGGATTTGGACCTGGAACTTTTCCTATCCAGAGAAAGGCGTTAACCAATTCCGCTATATCAACCAAGTAATCAATTTATTATGCAATGAATATCAAATAACTTTGTGTAATACATGCTAGTTGACGCAAGAATAAAATCAATTGATTTTATTAAATTTTAATAAGACAGACGTTTGAGTTTGAACAACAAGCAATAATGTTGAACTGTAAGATGAAATAGATATGAAACCCTATCTAGGCGGCTAGACTCGGTGAATACACGATGGACTGAAAAAGCCGAGATAATTATTAATTCAGAGATTGCCTCGAGACAAAAATCATCCGTAGACACGGGCCATTAGATCTAATAATATACCAGTGCTGTTCAATCTGATAGCTGCAAAATGAATATTAAATATATCGAATAGCGTCAGAGGACAAATCATTGTGCTTCGATATATTGTCATTATTTCCGGTGTCATGCAATGTAGGCTTTGTCCCCAAGTAATCGTGAATTAAAAACAGATAAAACAATATTTATGGCCATTTTGGTATTTCCATATCCACTGCAGGATTAATGCATCGAATTTATTTATTTATAGGTTTTGCAGTCAAAATAAAATATTCATGGCTTTATTTTGTTTGTATTGCAAATGGTTATTCCTGTATTCGACTAATAAAATATGTCCGCGGTGGAAATGTAATTTGAAAGAGCGAATCAAAGTGAGCAATTAGTAAATTAATATTTACGAATCGGAAAATTCCTCGCCGAGAAAATTATTTACCATTATTTGAAATAATTATATTAGCTTAGTTTGAAAGGAAATAATAGTTTTGTAGTATAATTAAATAATTTATTACAAATGATAACCAAGTTTATTATGAATCATAATCATGTTTATAAATAACATTTAAAAAATCGTTATTATTGATATATGAGAATATGCACAATACAGAAATGCAAAAATAATTTAATAATAAACATTATGAACATCATTTTATTAGAAGAATCTAGTAAAATGAAGGATATCATACTCATCAACAAGTTTTCTTAATTGTGCCGCATAGTCAATATTTTTTGGGTTTAGGTTAGGTAATATGCGATGAACTTTCTGCTGTGCATTGTAGGCAGATAATTTTTCATTATTTTAGATTGTTAACTTTCTTTTCTCAACCACTTAATGAATTAAATACATCTACCGGTTTCGAAAAATATAATTTTCTCCTCCGAAAGAGATCCAGTTTCGAATCCCGGTGACGCAACAACAATATTTTTCGATAAAATTGATTTTATATGTATATTTTTCTAATTAATATATTTAAATCATATTTAAAATATCACAGACCTATGTTCTGAATAATTACAACTTCACAATAAGAATGTGTTCTCCTAATAATATAAATTCATTTATCATTGAAATTTCGTGTTTATTTTTTCATTACAAAATACTTTTAAAAAAACCATTTGGTGGAAATATTAGGTGAGAAAGGATGACATTTACTTTTTTGTCTGCCTGTCTGGATGCTGGTTCAGGTGTTTACTTTTTTTCCACCAGAAGAACAAGCGTTTAAGCGGGATGTATAAACTAACACTGTTAACACTCACGTACAAGGATTGTTTTTATGTATTAGTGGGATTAAATAAAGATTGATTATGAACGTTAGCGGTTAATTGTAAGCGACGGTAGTTAGTCCGTATAGTTCCAAGCACACACTGAACTTGTTGCAGTTCGAGAGTGTTAATTACGGCGACCTCTTCTTTCTTCCTCGTGCTTAAGGACAGGTTAGAAAAAAAGGAAAAGAGATACGCAGGTTAAATTTTGGGTAGATCGCGAATAGACACTATGCATGTGTAAGTGCGAATGTGAGTGAGGCAACAAGTCAAATGCCAAAAAATTTAATATAACCAACATAAACGGCGCTAACAACATTATTTTTCTTCTTGTTTTTTACTCTTCTACTGCGTACGTTAATTTATTCCGTAGTTTTATATACCTTGTTTATTTTAAAGTATTTTATATTTCTTCATTATTGTGATTAAATTAATATAAATAATCTAAGAAAAAAATATCATTAAGGAAAATACATTCCTATTGTGAAGTTGTAATTATTCAGAACGTAGGTCTGTGATATTTTAAATGGCTTTCAAATAATGGAACGATAGAAGAATCAATTTGAAAAGAGTAACATGTAGGTTCGAAAATTTGTCGTCAATATACTGTGTACTGTAGCATAATCGGTTAATGCACATTTCCCGGATTGGAAGAGATTCAAGTTTGAATCCCGGTATCAACAACAATATTTTTCGAGAAAATTGATTTTATATGTATATTTTCTTTCTAATTAATACATTTAATTTGTATTTAGAAAAATACCGCCCACCTCGATACTATCCTTGATTTAGTGAGGCGGGCAGGAATCAGATAACTGCAGATGTAGTTGTTAATGAATAATAAAACCTGCCCCATCATCGTATTGCAGCTCGGAGTGGGTCATGGCTGGCTCAAGAAATTAATCTCCGCTCTGAGCCTTGCTCCACTAATCATCAACCCCGAGGATATCTAGATTCCTCCGGATCCCATCCAAACAATTTATTTATTTATTAGACTTTATTGACATACATGCTTTTGTTATAACAGAGGTGAATATTTTACAATACAACCCGATAAACATAACATACAATTATATTGCACTTAAGTATAATACTCGTAGTTCATTGTGTGATTTGTCTCCCAACAGCAGAAAAATATTTGTAATTAATGATCTTGTTCGATTACCATACATACCTGCAATCTTTAGATTATTGATATTATGGCAGTGAGGTTTATCTCAACTAAATTTCTGGGATTCATCTCATCGTGTCTTGCTTTCATTTTTCACTGACATTCGTGAGTATTTGAGTAAGATCAAATAGAGTTTGCTAGATGCGTAAAAGGTATATATCTTATATCTATCATAAATTATTTAAAACTTTATAAGTTTAATTTTTGACACTATCCGGTTTCTTAAAATATAATTTTCTTCATCAGGATGTCAAATGCTTCTGATTGAACCTACCCAATTGGATCATATATTCTGTCCATATTTGTGTAATCTTATTGGAAGTGAACAATTTCCAGTTGGTGTTGAGTATGTTATACATTTTCGGAGCTAAGAACTCGTAGAATCTTTGATAAAATATCGTTGTTGCTTTCGGAACTGGTGTGTAGATGTTCATTGTTTGTCTTATGTCGTGTTCATGTGTTGTTAGGGGTAAGTTGTTGTTAGCATGGAAATATTGGACGAGTCTCAACATATAGATGTGTCTCATGTCTAGGGCACTGCACTCTTTAAATATAAGATCTGATGAATATCTAAAGGGACGAAAAATGGAGTAAACAAATAATTATTTTTGTAACATTTATCAGGTGAGCAGCCAGCAGCGATGCAGCACGGAAACAGTGGTGCGCGCGCGCGGCCCGTCGAATGGAGGCGGGCCGCAGCACCCTTCGCCGCCATGCTCGCAACGCGGCCAAAGCTTTTACTGTTACTGGTTGCTCTAATAGTCATGTAAGTTCAATTAACTCAAATAATATTTTGTGTTCAAAACTTTCCTTCAAATGCCATGAACGAAGTAAATCACATTTTTATGACCAAATTTGAAATACAGACAAACAAAAAATAGCTGAATAACTGCTATCCATGGACAATTAAACTTATATGAAGTACATTATTAATCAATGAACAAACAAACATAGATGCTTGGTTCAGAAGAGCCAGCTTCTACATTAGTTTCATGTTCATGTTTCTATTAATCCATAAAACAACACGTAAACGTTAAACGATAATTAATGTTAATACAATATTTGTTATTAAGGAGAACACATTCTTATTGTGAAATTATAATTATTCAGAACATAGGTCTGTGATGTTTTAAATACTAATTGAATGTATTAATTATAAATATATACATATAAAATCAATTTTGTCGAGAAATATTGTTTTTGCGCTACCGGGATTCGAACCTGGATCTCTATTTCCAATCCGGGGAAGTACACTACCAATTGTGTTATAGCGCCAGTATTTTTCATGACAAATTTTCAAGTGCAATATATAGCAAAGCTTTCAAAAGCGATTCAAGGTCACCGTTCTAACTAAGAGGAAAAAATTGTTTTATTAGTGTTTAATTATTGAAGTTTTCTTGTTTAATAAGTAGTGTATTGAGCTACTGAAGCTTATAACTTCTATATATTATGTTCTTCTAAGTAGCCTACATCTGTATTGTAAATTTGAGTTTTAATAAAAATCTTGATTTATTCTCGTTCTATTTCATTATTAAAATGTATATAGGTAGTTACAGTGAAAATTTATGTTGCGGCTCTACGAAAATTTTGAGATTCTATTTACTTAATATTTGGCTCTTGTCGCTAGAAAGTCTTCCGACCCCTGGCGTATGCAATAATCATAATAAATTCTTGAAATAATTTTTTTAATTATTCACCAAGTCTTCACGATAAGTCACTACTGGTCTTCTACCTAACACATTATTTTTGCCATTGGTTTACTACAAGCTAAAGAATAAGGTTTGCCACTGTTTTTTTTAACATTGCCTAGGTCACCTTTTGGTCGTCAAATGACTAGCTTTATTGAGATAATGATGATTTCAGAGAAGAATTACCAAAACGTATCTCTCAAAAATTTTAACATATTGTATAACATTTAATAAAATAAAAGTGGTCAATGATGTGTAACGCGTTTTAAAATAAATCTCCAGATTTCCTACAGATGAAATATGTAAAATATTTTTTTATAGATGAAGTTGCATTAATTGTATTTTATTTCTTCGCAGAATCGCCTGCCACGAGAGCGATGACGGGAAGTAGATCCGAAGGGAAAGAGGAAGAGAGGAGTTGTAAATAATGTCCACTATTTAAGGTCAATAAATAATAACTCTGTAAATTCTTAGCCAGGTTAAACATTTTGAATAAATAATACGTTAGACAATGTTAACAGGTTAATAAAAATATATTTATATTATTATGTAATATCAAATGAAATATTTAAAATAAATCTTTGCAAATATTTAACTGTAAATAAATTAATATTTTGCAAATTTAATAAGAACTATTTACTTATAAAAATGTTTCTGTAATGAACGAAGAAGTTTAATAAAGTCGTTGATAAATAATAGATACAAAATAGGTTATAACGTATTGCCTATTTTTTGCGATTTTATGATATCTACGTAAATAATTTAGAAAAATTTCACATAAATGATCATTTAATGAAGCTGATACAAAATTCTTATAATTCATTAAATTTTTTTAAATAAGATGAGACATTCCAAATTTAAAATGCTATTTTTAAACGAAAGGGTATTTTTTTGTTTTTTTATTAAAAGTAATGGACCTTAAATAATGACAGAAACTGAAAAATTTTTCAGTGCTTCCATATTAAAAACAGTATCAGTATTTCTTTCATAAAATATGCTTTTTCTGTCTCTAATTATTTTTTACTAGAATTAGTTTTCATATTATTTTAATAATATATATTTATATGTAAAACAAAAATATTAATTGTGTTCTCAGAACAGCATTTACACATTATGCCCTTGGCATTAAAATTAATATCATTATTATCTATCGTACTAGGCAATACTTGTGAGTGAATTAAGAAAATACATTAATAATACTAAGTCTACATCAATATTATACAACAAAAGTGTAAATATTTAAAATATAATTTAATTATTAAAGAGAGATAAAGAAAATGTAACTTATCTTGTAAGAAAAATACTATTCCATTTAATTATTACATTTGTAACATTAATATTTAAGTGTACAAAATTGTAAATAAAATGTTAATGATTAACTCTATTTCTTTGTTTTATTTTGTTAGCTAAAGGAAATTTGAAAGAAGACTGTTTTTTATTTTGCTACAAATGTTTGTTTGTATATTTACACAACATGCAAGGCTGAATTAACATAGAATGTAGTATAATGAGTAAGTTGTTGGTGTAGTGGTTAAGACGCTGGCTTAGTTATCTAGTGGTCGGGGGTTCCAAGACACTAGCAAGTTAGTCGAATTTTCATAGTATAAGCGTTTAGCTTAGTTTGAAAAAAGTAAGAATATGGATGTGACGTGTACGCATCTCTATAAATAAATATATTTGTGTATGTGTGTGTGTGTGTGTTTATTCAGCAGCTCAGTAAAATATGTCACGAATAGCGCGTTGGAAAATTTTGTTACATTTTTATTTTACCTTGTGTTTAGTTTACACTTTTATAGGTACCGAGATATATACCAGGTGACACCAACATTGTTTTGAAATGTATATATAATAAAGAATATTTTTAAAAAAGATTTTAAAGACGCCAAGTTTCGATCACGATAAATCTCACATGTCAAATGAGCGTTCTACCATCTTGTAATTCCTTATTTGACTATAATGTCAAATTGTCATATAAGAATATTTTATTTGTTAAGATATACTGCAATAATTCTTATTTTTGATATACTTTATTGTATATATAGTTGTTTTTTTAAACTATTTTCACACCTTGTGTTTCTCTGTAATTCAGTGGTAAGTATCCTTGTTTACCATATGAGATGGGTTCGGTTATTCGCGAGGAAGATTAAAATTTTATATTATTTATTGAACTGAATTTATGATAATTTTATTCGACTTTTAAAAATTTGTTCTATGCAGGGGTAGTATAATATTATTCAAAAATCTGACACATATATCGCGCTTTTATTTTCAAACATAAACAGTATTTATCGTTAGTTATTAAGGTTTACAATTAATCAATACAAAGTTATAATTAAGTAATTACAATTATTTTTCAAATGAAGCTCACCATGCCGAATTGGAAACATCTCCATAACTATATATACCAAGAATCATAATTTATACATTTAACGATGATATATTTTATATTATTGCAATATAAAATTTGACATGCAGAAAAGCCATAAACCTATTTTTAAGATATGGTTTATATCGTTGCACGATATTTTCTAATTTAATCATAAGTATTATAGACGAGTATATATTATTGTTTTACTAAAACGTACACGCCTTCAGGTTGAAAGGTAATAAACATTTATGAATACGTATTTATTACACATATACATACGTGATAGATTTAAGTGCCGCTGCCGAAGAAGTCGTAGCAATAAAAGTTCTGGATGCTGAGTTTATATCCAATTTTAACCACACTTTCAGCACTAGCTCACTGCTGTCAGACAACCGTATAACGGTATACATATACAGGATGAATATTATGCTCCAGACCGACGTTGTTTATCTCGCAAAAATTTTAAGCGTGGCCCGGGCTGTGTGTGAGGTGGCATCGTCCTGTTTAAACCATATGTGTTGCAGGCCCAATCGACCCAATTCGGTTACCAAAAAGTTTTCCAACATGTGGCGATAATGATCACCATTAATGATTACAGCATTGCCTCTTGCATCGTGAAATAAACTCTTACATTAAACCATACAGTAACTCTGCTTAGGTGTAAAGGTCGTTAATGTATCAATTAAGGATGTTCAGTGCCCCAATAATGGCTGTTTTGTTCATTAACAAAACTCAAACCATTGTCGAAATGAACTTCGTAGCTCATGATGATTTTTTTAAATGATAATAAATTAAACAAGTAATAAATATCTCATAGAGACGAAGCTATTTTTTATAATATTTATTAATTTTAATAATAAACTTCAAAATAAATTATTAATTATACACATGAGTGTTAAAAACATTTTACAAATAAAGAATATTGCTTTAAATAATTTTAAAAATAATTAGACTCTCGTTGTGATATATACGCTGTTTCAGGGACTTGAAGTATCAAATTTAGTTTCTAGATGGCGATAGTGTAGTGGTACTCGAAGTGTTTCCTTTTGTTTTCAAAATTTGATAGATATGGAGATTGATTAATGGTTGAGAATAGTGAACGTTATATTTATATAAAGTAATCACTTAAACCAGCCGATGACAGGTCGTAAACCCTGTAGTTGCCCATACTTTCATATATATCTACTAAATATAATAAAAAATAGCTTCGTGTCTATGAGATATCTATTATTTGTTTAATAACCGTGCCTTTGTAGGTGAAAATCCAGTAATCGTGTGTTCTCGAACATATTCAAATATTGCTGATAATTAATTAGATTAAATGTTTTAATGACTTCAACGCTTTATTGAGGTGTTAGATACTCCATAATTAATTGTAATCAACTACTCTCTACGACTACAAAATGCGAACTTATCGGCCTGGTATATAATATTCACCTGTAGTTATCTACCTACTATTTACGTACATACACCAGAGGTATATGACTACTGATACGTCACAGGCATCATACATTGGAGTAATAGGTAAGATATGTATTTGAATTTTACAAAAATCATTTCAGCCATTGGTCACAAGAATTCGGTAAATTTCTTATGTGTGTGAATTTTTTTCAACAGCCAAATTTTTGAGAAACCACCGAGATGTTTTTCAGAAAATTCTCATTTAATAAGATATTCGTATCCACAATTTTTTTTATATCCCATGTCAGCTGTATGGTTAGCTGAGCTATATATAATTTATATATATATATATATGGTTTGGAAATGGTATTGAAAAAAGAAGAATTGTTTGCATGAATTTCAACATGAATACTCAAATAGCACATAAATTAAATCATATGTTGAGTGAGGGAACCACTTCTGAATGAACAATGTGGCGTTGGTTCGAAAAGTTTAGAAATGGATACCAATATAAGATTATAAGTTGATGTGAGTGGAGAACGTCCTGCTAAAAATTGGAAAGCTTTAATAGGAGAAACCACATAATAAACAACCAGCACTGATTAATAGAAGAAGACTTGTCTTGCTTCACGATAACCTTCATTTTTTCAAGCAGAAAGAAGAGAGAAGTAGCAGAAACAGTCTTTGAAAAATTATTTGGTTCTAATCCTCCTGAGTTTTATTCTGCGGGCATATGCTTGAATTTGGTAGAAAAAAATAGGTAGAAACGAATTAATCATACTTTGATTAATAACTTTTATTTAATGAATGGATATAAATGAAACAATGTTATTACTCCACTTGAGTTTATTAGCACTACTCGAGTTTTGAGAAAACAGTAACTCTCATCGACAGGTGAATTATTAAACTGACTACACATAAATGTAGGAGATAAGTAAATAATTTGGAAACATTTTAAGATTAAAAGAGCATCGTCATAGTAACAACATTACCGAATTCGCAAACCACATCATGAATAATAATCATTCCTTTCATTCGTGTACCATTAAACTTCTCCATCCCGTCACGCGTAAAGGTAATAAAATTAAACATTTTGAAAATTTATAAATAAAAAGGAATTTGAACTCCGGTATTAATCTGTAAAACAATATTACATTTTGTAACTCATCTTCTCCCCTTTCAATATTCCCGTTACAACCACCCTTCCACCGTCCACCGGTAACTCCGCCCTCTCCCTCTCCATCTGTCAATACCTGATTACTTATATGTCTACCACTTAAGCCTTGTCTCCTATATTTATGTGTAATCAGTTTAATGAGAGTTACTGCTCCCTCGAAACTCGAGTAGTGCTAATAAACGCAAGTAGAGTAATAACATTGTTTCATTTATATCAATCCATTATGATGAAACTCTATAAAGTTAACGTCGATTCTATTAATAATATAACTTTTACTTATTTTTAATTGAGTTTGAAGAATTAAATCAGCAATTATATAAAACAACCTAATATTTTTGTTTTAAATCTGCGTGTAGTTTTTAAATTCATTTTTTCACTTATTGTTTGGAGATATCGTTAAAACGATTAATCCTTGTCAAGTAATAAATTACTTAGATACTTTTTGACCCCTCTCTCCCAACCTGGACCGCTATATACAAGTATATTACGTATCTACCATTAGTTTCATGATGCCATCTATGTCCCATACTACAAATGCTATTTTTGTTTCTCTTCCGTGATATCTCTTTATATAGATTTGATAATTTATTATTTGAATTATACTACGTTCTGGTGCTGATGAAATTCACAGAATACCTACTTAGTATTAGCCAACAAAAAATAAATTTAATAGTTCGAT
Organism: Eubasilissa splendida; assembly: GCA_031772225.1. Classification (NCBI taxonomy): domain Eukaryota; kingdom Metazoa; phylum Arthropoda; class Insecta; order Trichoptera; family Phryganeidae; genus Eubasilissa; species Eubasilissa splendida. Next base: position 17,159,932 of record CM062852.1, on the reverse strand, counting down.
ATATTTTCTTTTCTACAATTACTTTTAAATCAATCACACATTATATTACGTACGTATGTAAATGGATTAATTATCAAACAAATATCATATATCTCATGGAGACAAAGCTATTTTTTATTATATTTAATAGAAAATATATGGAAGTATAGGGTAGTTACAGGGCTTACAACCTGTCTTCGGCTGACTTAATTGATCACTTTATATAAATATAACGTTCATCTGTTTGGATTCATTATCAGCTTTTAATTAACTAATTTATTGGATCTTAGAAACACAATCATTATTTATCATCAGTCATTATCGATCAACTACTGGATGAAGACCTCCTCATAACTCTGCAAAAGAGTACGCATTCTCCCAATTTGGAAGAAGTGATAAAAAATGGCTTATCGACAATAACTTGTCTTATATGTAAGAATGAAATGAATTGTGTAAGCTGTAACGGATTAGTTATTATGTTTTTGATTATATTAAATGTAACAAAATCGATACAAATGTACCTGCAGACAAACGTCTAGCAAGACGTTTTGTGTTTCTAGTTTTAATTAAAAAAACAAAATGCCTACACGAAACACGTACCACGTCAATATTCTCACTATTTTCAAACTAAGCTAAACGCTTGTTTCAACGAAAATAAAACAATAACTTGATGGCCTCTTGGCCTCTTGAAATGAGGCTCGAATTGATGTTGTCATTGTCAGTGCAAAAAAATCGTTAAAGTAATTAGCTAAATACCGTGAATTTTTAGACATAAATAATATTCAAGAAAGATTTTCACAAAGTCGCAGATAAATAAAGCAGTATAAGAGACAAAAATAATACATCCGATTTTAAATATAATAAACGTTTTTTATTTAAAACTGAGTCCAATACATATCTACTTATTCTTACAAAAATGAAGTATTTTCTGAACTACCCAGTGTCGGTTTCGAGCATAGTTTACATCGTGATCCTGTTTCTGTAGTGACCTTTAAATGAGATCAAAACCAATATACCGAAGATTAATTTAGAATATTATATGTGTAGGTAGTTTATTATTATTTGACGATCGAAATATCGTACGCAACCATTTGTATCTATTCCCTGCTAGAAATTAACCAAATGAAAACAAAGTGCCCCTTAAATATAGATTCATCCCTAAAATGGAATCCTTTGAAATGCTCGATATCACAATATCAGACCTACTCAAGTACCAGGGTTTAATTAAAGTCAGGGTGCTGTTGGGTGTATTGTACGGCATCCAAATGTATTTTAGTCTGACCCTTTATGACCAGATATCGAAGCTGGCAGTCATCAGTGGACTAATGTCACTAATTATATAATTGACTAACACACTAGACTTAGTGCAAAGGTAAGTAATTTTTCAATTAATTTTAAATAAATCACATTTTATTTCTGAAGTTGCAATTTTTCAGAACACATTCCGTAATAATTAAATATATTATTTTAGATTATTAAAACTTTGTTTTATCAAAAACTTAATGAATTAAATACATCTACCGGTTTTGAAAAATATAATTTTCTTTTTCAGGATGTCAATAACAAAGCAAAAACATGTGTCATTGTTTCTTTTACAGATTATATTTTTAAATAAATATTTTTAAAAAAAAATTAGTGCCTAACTTAAATTGTTACTTGATGATATAAAATTGTTAGATTAATTTTTAGGAAAAAATTTTAGAATGGGACTTGTGATTAAATTGAGTTGGTTGTTTATAATATTTTCATTAGTTTTACATGCTTTATTTATTTCTAATGATTTCAAATTATTCAATTTACGACCAACATAGTTTTATGTAAAATAAACAATGTAAAATTTCAATCAAAAGTATGATCATTTTCCAACAAATGATTAGAAAATTCTGAAAAACCATTATTATTCAAACATCTCAAATGCTCCTTAACTCTTATATTAAAATTTCGACCTGTTTTACCAATATAAACAGAGTTGTACGGTAGTTTTTTGAGGCAACATCTTGACAATGGTACGTGCCGAAACGTCGGCCTAAGTTTCCCTAATGAAACCATCAACAAAAAACACGATCAAACCTAGAAGAAACACCAGTTCGACATATACATATAACATTAAATGTCATCGTTATAGTTGTACGTAGATCCAAAAATACGCAAACCTAAAAAAATCTTACGAATATATTTTTTTTATGATAGAACACATTTTTGTTGTGAAGTTATATTTTCAGAACATAGTTTTGTAGTATTTTAATACAAATTAAATTAATCATCTATAAAGATATACAGAAAAATATTTATTTATCGATCAATTTATTTATATACCGGAACACCTTATCGGGGAAGTGCGTTAACCTTTTCACTATAGAAATCGAATACATTTTTGACAAATTTTGAACTTATTGTTATCTTTCTAATTGATACATCTATTATTCCATTTTTAAAAGTATTCAACTTTTAATTGCGGTAAATCTTAAATATTTTTCAGTAAAACCCACTAGCAGACGCTAGAATTAATTAATTAATCAATTAAATTAAATTTGGATAGACTTTCCAGACAGGAAGAGATCCAGGTTCGAACCCCGATAGCAACTAAATATGTTTTCGATAGATAGATTTTTTCTGTATATTTGTCCAAGTGGCGTGCACTAGGCATGGAGTTAGGTTATACTGCCAATAACAATGCTGTATAAGCGATGATCATTATCACTAGATGTTGTATTTATCATACACTCTTTCAAATTATTTTTTTTATGAAAGTATACCTATGTGAGTTTATTTCTGTTCTTGAAAAATATTAATAATATTACTATCATTCTTGGAAAATTTTTCACCCTGTTAAGTGAAACGTTTTTAAAGTATATTGAAACGCATACATTCAAGTCCGCTTCAAATATACACTTGCAGCGTTTTGCAACACGTCTTTTAAAACGAAGACATGTATTTAGAACACCGCACGGCGCGAGAGTTGCATTCAGTCCATATACATTTGGGGAAAATTCTAAATTCTTCTGCTAACTAGATGGTTTTAGCTAACACATTAACATGAGAATGTTGAATTATTTGCGCGTGGACTTACTCCATACCTTATACATCATATATCAAATAAATATTTAATTTAGATTTATTTCGCAGAAATTATAGTTATGCACAGCTTTTTTGATTGTACGCCCGTGATCTGTCTATTTGATTTATTTTATTTGTATCTATTATTATTATACACGCCCTATTCAGTCATTAATATATATTTAAAAAAAAATAGAAAATCTCATCAATCATACACAAAGAAAAAACATAATCAAAATAAATATAAAATTTGAAGTAAAGCAATTTATCCGTCACCATTGAGTTGAGACACAAAAAATTGTAATAATGTAGTCCTATAAAAAGTTTAATTTATATCAAAAATGTCGACTACCTCCGCATATTCATTCCCCAAAGAATGCAATCTGGGGACTGCGGTATTAGTTAATGCACGAGTTCTGACATTACCACTGTAATAAAACAATGAATTGTGTCTCGATAATCTCAACGGTGCATGAAAGTCAAGCAGACCAACAATCTGGGGGCAGTCTACCATATCATTAATGATCCTGTATAGAAATATATGGTCGGTCATCGTACATGTCACTGATAATTTTAGCAATTTCAGGCGACTAAGGAGATAATCATAATTGATATCCTCAGAGCGTATGTTAATTTTAAAATTAATGAATCATATTTATTTTATTCTATACTGTATCGAATCATTGACGAATTCCACCAAAAACACTATAAACAAAGGCTTCCGTAGGAAACGCGGTATCCCAGAAAATGTTATGACATTGGTTACGTGTTCACATTTTTATTTAAGAACTCGTGTATTTTCATGGGAAGGTAGGTAGGTAGGTACCTACATTTCTCCGTGCCACCTTTTCAAAGCCTGCGTGTTTACGTGAACGTAATCCTTATGTTCAATTAAGGTCACTTGACCGTAGAACAGTGGGCCGATAGAATCTGTGCTACAAAGCGCGCACTTACGTACTTTGTCGCTAGATCGTATCGCTTGTTTTCTTCAAACTTGTTGGTTCGGGAATATTTTCATAATATAAATAGCGCGGTCCTTGTTAACACATCCACACTTACCTTTGTTCCGATCGTGACTTGACCGCTTGCACGAAAAGGCTAGTAAATCAGCGGTGATTAAATATTATAACTATGAGAGTTTAACCCTTTTTACCCCGAATTATTAAATTTAAGTGCCTAGCAACCGCATATTTTTTTTAGTATTCTTCAAACATAAAATAAGCAAATTGTGATGGTAAATTAAAAATAAGTATATAAATATAATTTGTAATTACAGTCAGACCTTATATGACATGCACAAAAAATAAAAATATATAGCATAGTACAAACATATGAAAGAAATATTCTAAAACATTAAAATAATGGTTAAAAATTTAAAAATAAAAAATACTATTAACCTTTCCCATACGGTGCTAAAATAAAAACGTGCTTTACGGTGCTATAACCTCAGTGTACATGTAGACTTTTGCGATTTTTAAGTCGGATTATTGTGAATATTTTACATGTACTACTTATATTAATCATTAAAATAATAGTTGACATATATGTAAGTGAATATATGTATATATATGTATAAATATATATATATAAGAATTATTGTGTAAAAGTGCTGAAAATGAGAAAAAACATTGATCACCACGAACGACAGCATAAAGATTCATAGGACACGTCTTACTCGGCTAGCATACGCTCTGCCACTAAAGTGACGATCGGCATCCAGCACCCCGCGCCCCGCGCACTGCACCGCCCTTACCTCTTCGCGCATATACATACACGTATTGGCAAATTCACGTCAGGTTCTTCGAAAAAACATTTTCTATTGTTGCGTACTTATAAATATATTGTATTTATTTTATTCAATACATAAATATATTACAGAAGAATACCTAAAATATAAACTCTGCTTATTTAAACTTAAACTATACTTACAGCAATATTCACATATTCAAAGGCAATGTCAACTCAGTTTACATCATCGGAGAGGAAAATTTAATAAATACAAGCGCGTCAAACCTAACCTTATAACAATGCACAACTAACATTTAACCGGCCGCAGTGTTGACATAACAAAAAATAACTAATGTTATTAGTCTAAATAAATCGAGTAGACTATTATAGTAAATTTGACACCGCAGTAAGATATACGATTAGATAAAGTTGATCGTTCTTTAAAGTACTGTCAGGGTATCAAGGGTTAAAATATGGAAATTATAAAATATTTTACCATTTTTTTGTGAAGAGCTGTTTTTATTAAATGTATGCGATATCGATGACGAGTCAAATAAGTTTTATCACATTTCAACTTTCTTTGAGCTTATTCACCTTCGCCGAACGAAGCTTAAGCCATCAATTAATGTTCTATCAGGTGTTTCAATCTGCTACCACTAAGGGCTGATTTTGCGTTATTTTTAAGTCATTAGTTAGTTTTTTCACCGTAATCCATTAACTTTCGACTTTAATTACTTTAATCTTTAATTACGTCTTAACAATTCTACAGTTGTGTTTTCCAGATAATCTCCGGATATTGACCAACGTTTTAATTCAAACGACTTGATTAGGAGTGAGTAGCTATTTATTCAGTGATTACTAACTGTCGAAAAGTAACGCAAGCAAGACAATAAGTTTATAGTTAAACTTTTATTTGAAATGAAACTTATTTTAAATAGGCAATCCATTTGTACCATTAATCAAGTTAATACTTTATTTTATAGAAAAAAAGTACAATAGTATTATAGAATAGGAAATGTTATATTACAAGTCAATACCATTGTCGTTCAAAAAATGTACTATTATATAGATTTAATGTGGTGAGTTAAGAGAAAAAAGATGACACAAGTTGAAAACTACCATTGACGAGATTACTGTAAAAAAAACCTATAATCCGCAATAGACAGGCAAAAAAAATATGGTCAAGGGTCTCCTTCTCGGCACCACACTCACACATTGGGGAATCTATTAAATTCAATCTGAATAAATGCGAGGCTACCTGGCAATGCCCAACTCTCATTCTAGATATATTTATACTTTTAAAATAAGCAATGTTATCTTTGTGGTTAAGATTCATATTTTTATTTTTTATCTTTGTTTAATTAACCACTAAAATGAGTTTAAATACATCTACCGGTTTCGAAAAATACCATTTTCTTCTTCAGGATATCATAACTAACTAAAACATACATTGTTTCTTTGACAGAATCTATTTTTAAAAATCTATTTTTAAAAAAAAAAAAAAAAATTTTTTTTTTTTTTTAGTACCTAACTCAAATCATTACTTAATACAAATTTACTCGAATAATTTTAATAATAATAATTTTAATAATAATAACTCGTTGGAGATAAATAAAGCGTGTAAAACTAATCAAAAATTTATAAACAACCAACTAAATTTAACTACGAGTCCCATTCTAAAATTTTTTCCTAAAAATTATTCGAGTAAATTTGTATTAAGTAATGATTTGAGTTAGGTACTAAAAAAAAAAAAAAATTTTTTTTTTTAAAATAGATTTTTAAAAATAGATTCTGTCAAAGAAACAATGTATGTTTTAGTTAGTTATGACATCCTGAAGAAGAAAATGGTATTTTTCGAAACCGGTAGATGTATTTAAACTCATTTTAGTGGTTAATTAAACAAAGATAAAAAATAAAAATATATCTAGATATATTTGATATTGTTCTTTAGGAGAGTTATCTTTTGGAGAACCAAGGATTGCGGGGAATAGATCTTTGAATTATTTTAAGCCGATTACTCTTATAATTATTTGGATCCATCCATTGTGCAGTCCAGATAGAATTCGTACATTTTTTTACCATATTAAGTCTGTCATATATCGGAATATAGAATTGATGAGGGAAAACTCTGGAAAGAGTGGCCTCCTTGGCCAGTTTATCAGCACATTAATTTCCATGAATTCCCTTATGTGCAGGAATCCAAACAAATGACACCTGGTTATTGTTGCTGTCCCAATTAGATAGACATCTTCTGGTGGAACAGATTATCAAATTATCTAGCCAAACTTTCATATTAATAGAAAGGGATTCAAGAGCTGCTTGCGAGTCGGAGAATATAACAGCCTTATCGACGTTCCGGAGTACGCAGATGTCCAAACCCTTTTTAATTGCTCAACATTCTGCTGAGAGAAATGAATCTTATTATTATATCATTACAGGATAGTAGGAAGTTAATATTGTATCATCTTTCATTATTGAAACAATTTAGGTCGGGTACTAGATCTACTTTTATATAGATTTTTAAAAACATTAGAATAACGTGATATATGGTTATAGTAAATTAATTTGACATCATGATGAAGGAATTGGTATTTTTCGAAACCGGTTGCTGTAATATATGATATTAATGTTATTAATCTATATTAAGAACAATGTTATACATGGTGTAATCTCAACTATGCCAGAGATATAAGCGTTTCAAAAAAATTGTAATTATGTGATTATTTCGATTATTTTTAATATTTTATTGATTCTAAATTATACATTGAATACAAAAAATTAAAAGTCATCAAATTTGAACGGCCAGACTATTTTTTGTTCACATGATTTAAGGTCTGAATCAATGATATATATACAAATAATGGATAAATTACGCAAATATTTATTTCGAAGTACGTTGACTTAAAGTTCAAATTTAAAACAATAATATGTTCCGTAACGGTGAAGAATTTTCACATATTCCTTGAACATTTTCGACTCATAATTTAGTCAGGTATCCACCCATAAAATATTATTGACTAAGTCTGTTACGCCTGTATAATCTAATTAATATTAAAAAGTTAATATTGATTTTTTTATATAATTTTATCTAGTCATGTTTAATTTATTTTATATTTTTTCATTAAAAAATCATAACATATATTTACATCTGTATAGGCTTTAATATATAAAAATATTAATATTAATACATATATATATACGTTTAATAAAATATTTTATAATCATAACAGGAATTAAAATTACAAAAGAATCATTTTTGTGGAGAAGAAAAAAGAAAATATGAAAGAGTGGAAAAATGTGCATAAATATTTTAAAAAAATGAATACCTTAATAATTATTTATACATACATATGATTAAAAGTATAATACGTTAAAAATATTGAAGTTAAGCAGTATAATTATTATTATAATATTATTGATTCAAAGAATGCAATAAGTTTATTTTACGAGTTTGGTTAATATGTATTTACAAATCCCGCAGCATTGTCATACCAAAAAGACGAGGTCATATTCATATTTAATATTTTTTTGAATTAAAATTATACCGTTAATATGATGGTAATAAATTATTATTAATTTAATAACAAATTATGGTTTAAGCATACAATTTATACCGCAGACCATAATTAGTAATAATTATAATGGATTCGTCTGACCGCCTAGTAAAATATCACCAAATCATTAATTAATTCATTTAATTTTTCAACCGTCAATTAATTTATTTTATTGTATTTCCATGATCATACAATCATAGCGCTTGTTGGATAAAATCATTGGTTTTTGTGTTTTTAATGAACAGTGTAATAAATTAAATATGATATATTTCCACTCTACCCAGAAATATTGCTGGATATAATAACAGTTCTAAAATTAAAATTTTTAATTAATAATTCAAAGATATGTTACATGGCAACATTTTATAAATTATATATCGTACACAAAAAAAAATCAAATCAGCGATGAAATAAAACCGGCAAATTATAAGTTATTTACAAAGAAGTTTTACACAAATAAAAGAAAAATAATCTATTGAATAATTGTGGTTTTTATAAACATTTGCGTATCAAAAAAACACCAATCGCTTTAACGTATACTTTTTTTTTCATTTTTCGTTTGAAATTTGAGAAAGTCTACGCAAATTACACACTCTTTCAAGCCCGGACTAATAGTTAAACCTGCAGTGTTTTTGCTTAAGCGTCACCTAAGAACTCAAGGACGTTATTTCTTACGTAAATCTTGCCAGAGTGGAACGTTATAATAAAAAGAGACGACAATAAAAAATTTAATTTCCTCGCACTCGAGATAAGTGCAAAAAATAACTAATTTTTTCATATTAATATTATAAAACAAAATAAAATGTGTGTTGTCATTTGAATTAATTAATCTAAAATTGAATAATTTATTGATGTACCTAGTTCATATATATGATTACATTTTGACATGCCGTTTAGCGAGCTGTTTATTGCATAATTACGTAGTATTTCTAAAATACAACGATGTGACATGTATACGTAAAATTACGAGAGCGCGAATTTGACGTCTATCTCGAGACCGGCGGGATGATGCGGAAAAACGGTAAAAAAACACTTTAATGGGATTGATATAAATATTATTTAGTAATAAATTATTATATTTTTGATATAAATCATAAATCATAATAGCTGAAGCCTCAAAGCATGTGAATAAATATAATATATTATTATACTTTTAAAATAAGCAATGTTATCTTTGTAGTTAAGATTCATATTTTTATTTTTTATCTTTGTTTAATTAACCATTAAAATGAGTTTAAATACATCTACCGGTTTCGAAAAATACCATTTTCTTCTTCAGAATGTCATAACTAACTAAAACATACATTGTTTCTTTGACAGAATCTATTTTTAAAAATCTATTTTTAAAAGAAAATTTTTTTTTTTTTTTTAGTACTAACTCAAATCATTTCTTAAACAAATACTCGAATAATTTTAGAAAAAATTTAGAATGGGACTCGTGTAATTTGTTGTGAATTTTGATTTCAGAATAATTTTAGAATGTGGACCGTATTTAATTAGTTGGTTGTTAAATTGGTTTACACGCTTTATTTATCTCCAACGATTCCAAATTATTTAATTTGTGACCAACACCGTTTATATGCAAAATTGACAATCCCAATTTTTTATCAAAATCATGACCATTTTCTATCAAATGATTAGCACATTCTGAAAATCCACTATTGTTCAAACATCTCAACTGCTCCCTTACTCTTATATTAAAATTTCTACCCGCTTTACCAATGTAAAATGCAGCACACTCCTTGCAACTAAGTTTATATTCAACAAGCATAATTTACTTTAATTTGTTAATCTAATCGCATGGTGATAAATCTTTACAGGAAACAAGATGTTTTTTTTTGGTTTCTTCGCATCACTCTAGACTACATTTTGATGTGATGTGATCTTCTACAATTCCGCAAACGAATCCAATTGCGTCGGCCTGGATGCTAAAGATCATCCACGACGATAGGCCAAGGAGTTATGAAAAACTGCGCTTTCACAATAACAATGTGTTTTTAAAAATATATCCAAGTTCATACAATTTTAATAAAAAATTTATTGATTTATTTCTGACATTTTATTTATTTGTCGCAATATATAGTTGATTGATTTTTATAAATTGAATTGAAACAGATGTATCAGTTTGAAAGATTTTCTACCTATCTTTTATCTTCTACTGCATAACTAGATCATAGTTTTCATTGCGGAAAATGTATCTAAGGTTTCGAGGTTTTCTTTGTTTAATAGTTAATTATTAATTATCTTGACTTTTCCATGCGTCTTAGTAGCCCTTCATTGGTAATGTGGTTAATCCAGGAAATCTTCACCGAACGTCGATATAGCCATAAGACACTAACCACCAGTATAGTTAAACTGGTAAGGTAATTTCTTTCTTTCTTCCCCATAGCACAAATTATAACAATGGTCCTTGAAATAGCACATTTTTTTATGCGCACATCGTAATCCAAGAATTAAAAATAATATTGTTTAAGAGGTCGAGGTGCTTATTTTGAATTGCTCTTATTTTCATAACAGCATTGTAAAATATTTCATTTTTTTCTACTAATTTCATAAATCAGTGCTCATTCTTGGGACGAATCTGATCGCCACTCGGGTACAGAGAGACCCTTCAGAAACTGATAATTTAGTCTCCCCCCATAAGATATTGCCTACTTAGAATAATTGTAATCACCAGGGCCCCCATAGGGCGTAATTAAATGGGTACTATGAATTGGATTTAGCTAGCCCTTGTCCACCGTTAGGCTTTATTAATCTTTTATACAAATTAAATGTAAATTCTATGAGATTTTTTTAACAAAGGATACGTAAAACTATTCTCTGATTAAAACCATCGTTATGTAGAAAATGTTTTAAAATCATTATTATAATAAAAATGTATAATATGACATGTAATGTTCTAGGCTTCCAGATGGTTGATGTAATCAATGATGCTTTTGCGAAATTAAACGATTTATATCTAAGTTATTTTTAATGAGTTAAAATGTTCTACCTAAGCGAGTATCGAACCTGCATCACTGAGTCACAAAAAGAATGTCTTACCGCTGAGTCAAGTAAAAACGACACATTTATTGTAGAGGTCAAAAGAGGTAAAATTTGGTTTCATTAAGCTCGGAACAAATTTACAGTTTTATTCCGAGCTTGATGAAATTTTGCACACTTGATCTTCAAAACAAGAAGAAGATCACTATCTACATAAGATTTCGAAAAACTACCCCCATTCCCCTTTCCCGCCTCTTAAAGCAGAATTTTAGTACATCTTGATGAAATTTTCCACACTTAACATTCAAAATAAGAGGAAAAATTCTGTCTACATATGATTTCGAAAAAAAAACTACTACCATCCCCTTTAATGAAGCATCTTCACTCTGCGTAAAGTCTTGAGCTAGTAATATATAAAATAGGTACTTAACTCCACACAGTGTATATTGAAAATAGCCCTGCTCCACCATTGATTTGTGGTTTATCCTCATAGAACAAAATACAGTACTCTATGTGACCTTTCATTTGAAGTATCACTATAATAGTATATAATGTTACTACACTTGGGACAAAATGCCCCTTCACCTTCAGATTGTTTTTGTATTAGTTTTGGTTTGACGAAGGAGCGGTTTCATTATAACCGGACGGCATCAAAAGATATATTCTTAGCGGTTGAAAGAAAGCTAGTTGTTGAGCTCTACAGAACAGTATTTCTGAGTTTCTTCCCTTTGCACTAAAAATGCGCACACAGATGAACTGTCAGTAATATTGTACACGCAGTATAGCATTAACTAAACGAGCTCTGCAACAATTGTTTGGACCAATTTTACGATATGTACATTTATGAGAAATTAAATATTATTTTTATTTTCACCATATCCCGAATCGTTTTGAGAGTTGTTTTCTCTCATTTCGATTCGTCATAATAACGTTCAGTCATTATTAATATTATCATCATAATACCATCATAGGTTGACTCCGGTATCATCGTACCAGAGCCATACCTGTACAATTTGACGTGAGACTCGTTATCACATTAAATTCAGAAGGCAGCTTGAAAGAAGATATAAAAATCTTCTCCCCCCCCAAAAAGGGGGGGTAGACGTCACATTTATGTGTTGCTGTCGTAGAACTCGGTCACAGTCCGGTAGAAATTCACCCTGTGCATGTCGCAAGAGGTTCGAGGGAGAGCCAGTAGAATGCTCCGTTAGATCTCTCTAGCCACTGCTCTTTCCAGCATCGTCCTTCCCAACAATTTCCAGCGAGAGACCCACACCCTAAAAATCCCAGAAATGTCCGAGATTGCTTTCATTTTTTAATAAGTCATCATTCTGGGGGATTCGATGATCTATTCCTTCCAATTCCACAATCATGATCTCAAGTGCATCATTCATAATCACACAGTCCCAGAGGATGTGCTCCAGCGTGTGCCTCACCACAGTTCACGGACAAGTCCTAAGTCAAAGAGTTGACTCATGAAATGACCATGACCCGAGATCATCTGCATCTCGTAATCTCGTGAATTAACAAACTGTGAAAGTGAAAATCAAAGTTCAGATAAGAACCACTGTGCACTACATTATACCCCACTGTGTGCCCCACCGCGTGCCACATCGCGTGCCCCATCGTGTGCCCCACATATCCACAATAAATATTTAATTATCAATCACAAACATCATTTTACTAGGCCCGTTTACATTGTGAGTAATTTGGATATTAACTCACTGCAAATCTGTGATTTTAATACAATCGGAATAATTCAGAATAGCTATCAGTTCTGCGGTCGGGTACGGCAAACATTATATCTCTGTTGTACCGTCTAGAACAGTAAACTTGGGATACGAGTATTTAATTTATTTATATAATCATTATTTATTTATCTTATCATGCAGATATTTATTGTTTAATTTTAAATTTATATAATTTATTCTCTTTTCTTACGTCATTTGGCATCTCATTGAAAATCTTCATAGCACTCACTGTACATCGTTGAATTCTGCGATTTGGCCCTCTTCCTAAATGACTGTCTCATTATATTTCTTTATTTTGTGTGATGCTCGTGTTCATGTTTGTTTTCCTCAATTGTTGTTACAAATATTGCCGATATTTTTTTAGTGAGGATTTTAATAATTAACACCATAACTTTAAAATATATTTTCTGTTCAAAGGTCATTATATTTATTTATGCTGATCCAAATACATATATTTTTATTTCTTTTCTATATTGTTCTTAAAGTTTTATTTTACTGTACTGATAATAATTACCTTTTAAAACATTAATTTATTTTTAAGAACATATTTTTTTGTTATTTTTAATATAAATAGAAATAAAATTAATTATTAGAAAGTGAGCGTTTCCACGCACAAAATTTATCCTACTTCTGTAAAATTTTAAATAACTTAGTTGACTCGCCCTATTTATTAGAATAAATAACTTTAAACTATGCCATATACCTAACAAGATCAAATAATATTTTTTACCTAAATTTTGGCAGAACTCATTACATAAAAAATTGTTTTGTGATCCGCTCTACGTCAAAATATAATGCCGTAAATTCTTCTAACAACTTTATTTTCAACGATAAATTGCTTCCCTTTAAAATTAAACTACGCCAACTTTTCAATAACTATTAACTTAAATTGTATATATTGCATCTTATTTCTCTCCCCTCTTTACCCTTTCCACTTTGTATGTTCAGTTTAAAAACACTCTTTTGTTTCCATTTCCAGTTTTTGTTTAAATTTATACTATTTTTAGTTTATTATGTACCAGTAATTTAATTCCGAAGAAACTTCACTGGTGTTATTTTTATATATTATGTTATTATCGGTTATTATTGTTACACTGTTTCTTTCTCTAAAAATAAAAAATAAAATAAAAATATAATCAACAATAAATATGTTTAAAAAAATCTATTTTTGCGCGCGGATTAGAATGACGCATCTATTTGAATATAATATGTACGAAGGTACCTTAAGCGACTCTCAAATATGAAAATCACATTAAGCGATCATCGTGAACACGGACTATAAGCGTCCACACCTCACGTGCGTATGGTACACACCACAAATTATTTTTCTTACACTTTACATTATATTTTGTTTTTGCTATAATTCATTATAAATGCTATTACTGGTCTCACAGTATTTAATGTATCATTCTAGTGAATACATTAATCATATATTTAAAAAATATCCCAACGCTTGTCAATGTACTCACTGAGCATCGTAGTATGATAGACAGCCCCGGATTGTTGGTCTGGCTTGACTTTCACGCACCATTGAGGTCATCGAGACACAATTCATTGTTTTATTACAGTGGTAATGTCAGAACTCATGCATTAACTAACTCAGCTGTCCCCAGAATGCATTCATTGGGGAATGAATATGCAAAGGTAGTCGACATTTTTGCTGTAAATTTAACTCTTATACGACCACATTATTACAATATTTTGTGTCAACTCAGTGGTGACGGACAAATTGCTTTACTTCACATATTATATTTATTTTTCATTTTGATTATGAAAAAACATGCTGACACTATTTAGTTTTTTTCTTTGTGTATTGCACTTCTCATGAAATTTTTGTGTTGTTTTACAAATTATGTTAATGCCTGAATAGGGCGTGTATAATAATAATAAATAAATATAACAAAACAAATTCTCCAGTGTGTCGTGCCATATTAATGAGGACTTTTTTTTTCGATGCTTTATATTATGTACCTAGTGATATTCATTATGGTGTCATATTATAAGCTAGTTTTTTTATAATACTTTAAATATTTTTTTTATATTAAATACATCCATTGTTATTCTTCTTCTTCATCTTTTTCATTATATTTATTTGCTCTCTTTATATGAAAGTGCCAGGGTGTTTTGTTCTGAACGATCTCCTAACTTATGCGTCTTTCATTTTCTTCTCGATGTTTGACCATTTGTTTGATTTTATCTATATATTTGTATAATTGATTCATTTAATTTGTATTTGTAATATACCACAGAACTTTGTTTTGAAATTTTAACTTCACAAAAAAAGTGTGTTTTCATTTCATATTTATTATTCTTTCATTATATGAACTTTCCATTATCCTTAATCAAATTAAATTATAAATATTTGAGGTTTTCAATTACTGAATATTATGTTTCAGGCCTATTTTGTTTTTAGGTTTGGCAGACATTTATTAGTCGTAAAAAATAGTTGATTATAATTTATTATGGAGTATCTAACGCCTCAAAAATGTGTTTAAGTCATTTTATTTCAATAATAATTATAATGCTGTAATCATTAATGGTGATTGTTATCGTCACATGTTGGAAAACTTCTTGGTGGCCGAATTGGGTCGATTGGACCTGCAACATATGCGGTTTCAATAGTATGGTTCAACCTCATACATAGCCCGAGCTACGCTTGAAAATTTGCAAGAAATTTTTCCCGGCCGCATAATGTCAAAAAGTGGTAATATCGACTGGCCTCCTCGATCACCTGATTTGACGGCTCCCGACCATTTTCTGTGAGGGTACTTGAATGTCTACGCTAATAAGCCATCAACGATTCCGATGCTACAGAACAATATTCGGAATGAAATTGCTAAAATAACACGTGAAGTGTGCGAGAATGTTATGAAAAATATGGTTAAAAGAGCACTCATTTGTGCCGCTGCCACAGGCGGCCACTTGGCCTATGTCATATTCCATACATAATTGTAATAAACCAAATAATCGATACATAACCAAATTTAAAAAAATGTGTTTCATTTCTTAGTTATTCAAAAACATCGGCCTGGAATATAATATTCACCCTGTAGTGACATTTAAAGTCTATGCTTGGACCCATCCCAGTGTGTTCCTTGTCTGTCTAAAGTGCCTCATTATTTTGGTTTTATCTTCGTTTACTATCAAACTGAGTACGTTCTAAGGAGTCAAACACTTTTTGAACAGCTGGCAGAGTTCTTCTTAAAATATTAAGATCATTTCCTCACATATTCCCGCTTCAGGGCAGTTTAAATATTTGATTACACATTATAAATGATAAGCTTGCATGTTTGTATGTAATATGGTTAAACATTAATAAATATCATTATACACTATTTATAGCTGATGGCTAAATATTCTACTTTGTAGTTCGTCTTGTTTTTAACCCCGTTTGTGAAATACCCACCGGCGCTTTGCTTGTCCTCGCGAACCACGGTTCGGTGACAAACAAACGATTGAGTGAGGGTCTCGTCGGCTGTTGAATAATTTTGCATAAATTTTAGCTGGTGAACCTCATATGGTGACATGCAGACTGTACTTCATAGGGCAACTTGGACGATATGGCCTCTTTAATGGCCCCTCGAATTAATGAGGGATGTGGGATTATGTAAAATGTATTGGTTCTAGAGAGCCTACTCATATTATAGGTGGATGATACGACCAAAGGACTTTCTTTTTCGTTAATGAAAAAACATTATTGCTCGATATCATAGAAACTAGACCTGAATAGTTGTTATTTTTCATTATATATACATGTATCCTTAATGTTTACACTCTTGTTAAACTATATCAGTGGGTAGATTGGTGTTTATTTAAATAGTCCCATTACCCACCCTTGTCGCGGCCTGAGATTGATTGCTGATGTCTTCGATGTAAGATATTTCAATATACAGGGTGAATATTATGTTCCAGGCCGATTTTGTTTGGCCGCCATTTTAGTTTAGCCGACATTTGTCAGTTCGCATTTGGTAATCGTAGAGAGTAGTTAATAATAATTTATTGTGGAGCATCTAAAACCTCAACAACGTGTTGAAGTCATTAAAACATTAAAGCTAAATAATAATTGCAATGCTGGAACTATTAACAGTGATCGTTATCGTAATATATTGGATAGCTTCTTGGTGGCCAAATTATTTATATTGGACATGCAACACATTTGGTTTCAACAAATCGATGCCACTACACACGCAGCCCAAGATACGCTTAAAATTTTGCGAGAATTTTTTCCCGACCGCATAAGAATAGATAGATACCTAAATGGAAAGGTCTATGCCATTAAGCCAACGAGAATTTCGATACTACAGGATAATATTCGAAACAAAATTGCTGAAATAAATCGAAATTGCTGAAATAAATAGACAAATCGATAAATAAAAACAAAATATAAAAAATTGTATTTCATTTCGCAGTTATTCAAAACCAACATCATCCTGGAACACAATATTCACCCTGTAATTCGAAACCATACTTCAGTATCGATAGGTTGCTTAATTGATTTAACAATGTCAGATTAAGATGCTTAATACATACACAAAGATCTCGACTAAGTGGATACCCCACCCCAGTGGAAGCAACCTAGAGAGGCCTAGGAAGAGGTGAGCTGACTGTGTTAAAGAAGACTGAAGCAACATCAGAATGTCTGGGAACTAGACAAGAATGGTCAGGGATAGAAGTCGACATAGAGTAACTTGTAGCAAATCTCATCTTGGGATTTAAAAAGAAAAAAAATACATACCAAATCAATATTCGTAAAAAAACTAAACACAATAACACGTTTTATTGTAGTGCTAAGACGAGATGAATTATTTGAACTTGGAGACGCTTTTAAAAGGTATACGAGCATTGTAAACCGACAATTGTCCATCCACTAATCTTCACATGGTTTGTGATCATAATTGTTCGCGGTTATAATCGTTCGCTGTCACAATTGTTCGCGGTCCACAATTATTACAATTCTTCAACTGAAAAATTGCTCGTCGCATATATTAAAAAAAATTTTTAGATTAAAACTTGCTTTTAAAAATTATAATTATTACTTATAAAGGGTGTCCCAACAAGACCGGATAAATTTTATTGGGAGGAATTTTTGCTGCTGTGCTTTGACAGTCAAACCACTATGACAGTTTGATGGTAGATAGTTAGCCATTATTAAAATGGATCGCTATTTGACACAAGAACGCATTCTTATTGTTAAACATTATTTCAAAAATGGTGAATGTTTGATTGCCATGGCAAATTGCGTCCAATTTTTTGTAATCAAAATATTCCAAGTGCATCAACTGTGAAGAGAAGAATCTAAAAATTCGAGGAGTCTGGATCTATTACTAATTTCAGACCATCGACACGTGTTTTTTCAGGACGTTTAGCAGAAAACACCGGGAATGCATAGTCAATGGTAAACGGTATCGAGGCATGATAACCCAGTTTTTTGTGCCTTAAATGGATGGTATGGATCTTGAAGACATGCGGCTTTAACAGGACGATGCCACATGCCACACATCACGTGAAATAATGGCATTGTTGCACGAGACATTCCCTGATTACGTAATCTCTCGTAAGGGCGACCAGAATTGGCCACCTAGATCATGCGATTTAACGATTTTGTACTTTTTTTTCTAGGGTTTTTTGAGCTCAACAGTTTATCTCAACAAGCCCACGGCGATCTAAGTCTTAAAATAGGAGATTAGATGCTGTATCATTGAAATCCAGCCATAATTATACCAAACCGTGATTGAAAATTTCGTTAAAGAACTCAAATGTGCCAACAAAGCCGAGGAGAGCATTCATCAGATGTGTTAACATACATAATTTCCACATGTCTATTTTATGATTAAATCAAAATTTCGGTATTTTCTCGGTCTTTCTTTTCTCTTCGGTATTACGGTGTTTTAATTTAAATTTAAATTTTCCTCTCTTGTTGGGACACCTTATATATGAATGTAGATATAAATTTATAAAAAAACAAAACAATGTGGTTTATGAAATAAAACATGTATTAACAGAATAAAGTTCAAATTAATTAACCAAACCTATCCATTGCAAAAAATAGGTTGTAAAAATATACACATCTTTGTACAAATTTATCAAAAACAAAAAAAAAAAATTACGTATTCAGCGAAGAATTGTGGTTTAACAATTGTGGCCGGAAAGAATTGTGGGCAAGCAATTGTGATCTAAAATTTGTGGACGAATAATGTACCGAACATTACTTCTAATCAAACATACTCTACTTATCAATAGTAATTTATAATATAAAACATAGATACCTATACATAAAATTGTTGTATGTCGTATTGTGTTTACTTTGATTCCGAAAAATCTGATGTGTGACATCATTATTTCAACTACTGGTTGATTTGATTATCAGTTATGGAGTGAGTAGCTATAGACTGACATATAAAACATATATTAATAAAATTAAACAGTTATAATTTATTTTTTTAAAACTTATAGTAGATAACAGAACGAAGTGTTTGTATAAAGATGATTATAGTATTTTTATTTTTTATCTTTGTTTTATTAACCACTAAAATGAGTTTAAATACATCTACCGGTTTCGAAAAATACCATTTTCTTCTTCAGGATGTCATAACTAACTAAAACATATATTGTTTCTTTGACAAAATCTATTTTTAAAAAAATTTTTTTTTTTTTTTAGTACCTAACTCAAATCATTACTTAATACAAATTTACTCGAATAATTTTTAGGAAAAAATTTTAGAATATATTTAAACTCATTTTAGTGGTTAATAAAACAAAGATAAAAAATAAAAATATGAATCTTAACCACAAAGATAACATTGCTGATTTTAAATGTATGATTTTAGTAAATTATTTTCAATATGCAAAATCTTATCAGTTGACAAAAAATTAACATATGCTATAATATTCGAAGAGTTGATAAATAATGGAAATATAAATACTGATCCTCACCATAGCTATTCAACCAGATCGTCGGGTCGAACCGTGAGAGTACCGCGAGAGAACAATGTGTACGGTGAGCGAACGAGAGAATGTGTAGTGCCAAGAATAATTAACAAAATCAATAAAGACCTATTAAACATTTTTTTAAACGGTGAGACCCCAGTGACCACCTTAAAATACAAAGTAAAAGAACATATTCTTATCTATTTTTTTATTTCATTGTTATATTATATTATATTCAGGTATCCACCAATAAAATAATGTGGACTAGATCTGTTACACCCTGTAAAAATTGTATATCTTTTTGAATTTCGATTGTATATCTAACATCTTCCTATCTAATTTTTTACATCTTGTTATATTTTATTTAAATATATATATTTAACTATGTAAAAGGTAATCCTTGTCGTAAATCTGCCATGCAGTTTGGCATAAAATAAAATCAAAATGGATATATATGTAATAGAAGAAACAACAAAAAATTAACTATAATTTGACTGGACGTTCGCATGCACATAATTTACTATGTTAAACATACATGCATACAAACATATTTGTATATGCAGGATATGAATACTTTAGTACTATTATTGAATAACTCTATACCATCCATCCCGTGTTATATGAAAAATTATTATTTTGTTTGCTTTCGGTAAGCTTACCCGCAAAATACAAAATT
This sequence comes from Eubasilissa splendida, assembly GCA_031772225.1. Classification (NCBI taxonomy): domain Eukaryota; kingdom Metazoa; phylum Arthropoda; class Insecta; order Trichoptera; family Phryganeidae; genus Eubasilissa; species Eubasilissa splendida. The sequence goes on along the minus strand of CM062852.1, from coordinate 17,139,278 downwards.
AATCAACTGCGTGGGTGATTCAAGATGGAGAATTGTGGAGGCGTGTAGCGAACAGTGTCTAATCTAATTGAGGCCACTGTATATAAAATAAATTATAATTCAAAATATAGTCATTGAACATTTTACAAACACTCATCCATATGCGTTTGGTATAGTGCGATTACCCACCGCAGCCTGTAGATACTACAGTGCATTGACAATGAACTACATGAAAGCGTAAAATGTAAAATAATTAATAAGACAATATATATAAGAACATAAATATAATTATTATTAAATATTTAGCTCCAAAATAAACACATTCAGCAACAATACAAACAAACACGTAAATGTCAAGTAAAGGTTATTTTGTAGCATTGTAATGAATTGGAAAATATTTCTTACTCATTTACTGTGTTAATTTAATTAGACAATCTACACATGCGTGAAATCGGATTAAAGAACGTAATATTGCTGTGATAGGCATCTAGTGTTAATGTTTTATGCATCCTTGTTGTACACGAAATACATGTCACAATATTGTTACTATTTTCGGACTATACTAAACACATGTTATTATTAATTTATTTTAACTATGTAGAGTGATCTGATTAATATTGAAAACACAGCAGTTTTACAAATATATTCATACATAAACACATTCTAGAAAACAACCTAACAAGACATTAGCTATATTTTTCTCTGCCTAATTAAAGTTCAATAATGAGAAATACACAAAGAACACATCTTTGATGTGAAATTGCATTTACGCTTGTGTTATGAAAATAGCGAGGCGCGAACCCCCGACCGCTAGATCACTAGGTCAGCGTCTTAACAACTAGATCAACAAGCTACTTAGAGATCAGTGAGCTGTCGAGCATTAACAATATTGTGAAGAAACATTAGATCAGCAACATCACAGACTTTTTAATCTATTGTTTATCAATGCTTCATTATATGTCAATACTAACATGAAGGATGTAATCACACTTTTGTACGCAAATGAGTCATGCAAATAGCAGTCAGTATAAAATAATTCTGAACGCTGTGTAATTGGACGCATTAAGAATAATATATGATAAAATTATGTATGGCCAAGTTTCAAAAATGTATTTAATAATTTGAGATTTTGAAGCCAAAGTGATATTAATTTATAAGTTAACATAAATGATTTTGGCCATCTTATTAAATGAATGGTGAATTATAGAATTCTCAAACATATACATAGATGCATATGAGGAGACAAATGCACTTTATACTGTACCAGTCTCGCTAGAATTAGATATGAAATCTTCTAAAAATATCTCTGTAATACAGTTGATAATCGTTAACAGAAAATGTATGTACTATATTTCTGATTATATCCATAAACTACATTGCTTTTGTAAACACTGACTAAAAATAAAGGATAATAAAAAAATTATTAGCCTCGAAGAGAGGTTGAAAATATATACTTTATTTATTCAATAAAATTCAGTTTTGTACAATTTAAAATTCAATTTTGTACACCCAATCATCCGTTAAATTTGAAGTATTGACTATTCAACATAATAATCTACATGAATATGCAATACTCTTTTGGTAATCAAATCACATACGAGTAACTCAATTATATTTTAATTATTTTATTTACGAGGTGTCAAAGGTTATAAATTTAATTTAAATCATAATGCAATACAAAAATATGTATACTTATGGCATTGTTTTAAAATTGTTGAATATTTAAAATAAACGTAATAATAAAATGTTGTATTTAAAAACAATAAAGTTTGTTAGTTGTATACGTTACGATAAATAATACCCAGAATCGCGAAGAGTGAAGGCAAGAAGCATTATCATTTTTCATATCTTATTTATTTTCTCATTATTGATTTGACTTGTTTACAATATTTATTTGATTTCTTTTTTGTTTATCTCATCTTATTATATAATAATACGTACTAAAAAAATATACGTAAATGGTATTTGTACCGTAAATAAATAATTATATAGATGAATATGGGTTTGGAGAATAAGATTCAAGATTGATATAATATTTCACTTTATCCACATGAAACTACACCGACTCAGATGGGCGAGTCACGTCTATAAGGCGCATAATAGTAGAAAAAGAGTGAAATGATTCCGACTCAGCTGAAAAGATGGCGTAAAGTGAAAGCAGCAGAACTGCTGCAGATGCCGAATTGGATGAAAGTCATCAAGAAACGGAGCATGTGGAAACGAAAGATTTAGAAGGTTAAGGAGGAAGCAGAAAAAGTATTTTTTATACTGTCTACAGACCTACATTTTTGTCAGATAGATAAAAATATACTTTATTCTTAACACTATTTTTGCTCCATTCGTAATTTGTTATTTTGTTAACGATATCTTATACTATTGTGTCATATTCGTATAAGCACACTATAGGCGTGCGTCAATATCGACTGCGAAGAATGTAATCGTCACATATCCGCGTCCAAATACACGTCCTCTATCCATTTCCTAATGCTTGAGTTTAGCTCTTGGCGTTATCGAGCGCCACTATCAAAATTGGAATTTAATCACGACAACAGCGATATCATTCGCGTTATAGACCAGTCATCTCCAGTGCGGTGGACCACTGTTTTTAGTGTCGATTTGTGAATTATTGTTTTTGTTGTTTGCGCGTGCCGTGGGTAAAATCACCATTTTCATTTGGGAGTGTAGATCATTGGACATCTCAAGCATTGCAGTGTGATTTTGGTGGCGACTACAGGGAGTTCGGAGACGTCATACTTGAGGTAAGACGAGCACTTCTCCTAAATTCCGATTCCCCGAGACCAATGGTTCTTTGATAGAACCTTTTTTTCTCACTAACCCTTTTCCGTTCCATCTCTCGATATCCTTTGCCCACCTAGCGCTAATTCCGACTTACAACCGGAGTTATCGTATCCACTCCACGGGATATTTAGAAGAAATAGCACACAAATAATGCATCGCTTCATAAGTGTTTTTAATTGTAATTTGTCAATATTCATGCAAAATAAAATGTTATGCAGATATGCAGATGGTTTTCTTTGGACTTTTTGAGATAAATTGAAGAATATTCTTAGCCTTTCTAGTAGTGACACAAATGAGTTTGTTTGACAAAATACGAGTATATACCCACTCACCCATCCACCTACCATAGAACCATTTTCCTAAGGTAAAAATTTTCATATTTATTTTCTTGGTGAAGTGACTTGGGAAGTTTTATCCACTCCAAATTTATAGTTAATCCACGTCCACTGTAGAAGCATTTCCATTTTTTTCTGAAATTGCTGAACCCGCTGTTCCATTGTGCGATCGACGAATCTCTCGATTTTGAATTTATCAACCAAACCACAGCCGTCAACGCGCCACGCGCCGTGCGTCATCGCGCTATGAATATTAAATTAAATAAATTACCTTAAATGCATAACGGCCCTCGGAACATCTACCCGGGAAGTGATCTCTTCTATAACGAGAAATAACTCAGAGAGGCAGCAACTCTTAAAATTCAAGAGCGGTCCGTCGAAAGCGTTGAATCTTTTTTTACTTCGCAAATCAAACAGCATTCATTTTTTAAATAAAAAATTCTTCCTCACTTAATACACTTTAAATAAAATCTGATGAAATACTTTTGTAGATTTTACTTATACACTTATGGTAGATAGCTTATAAGTTAGTAATCAGTTATTATTTTATTTTTTATTTGATTATATTATTTATATATTCTTATCTTAACTAGAAACTTCTTTGATTCATATTTTATAACTCATTATAATATATATAATATATCGGTAGCTCTTTACTGCTAAAATTACTTATATTATAATATTTTAAATTTTTGCAGAATTTACACCTTACAGTTTAAATTATATATTTTTATTTTCCCTTTACTCATCTCAGATACTATATTTACTTTTTGTTTTATAAGTCGGTACTTTAGATTTTCTTAAGCTTTAGAGTAACCATATTAATATTAAAATTTGAGATCGTTGTTTGGTCTAGCGGTAAAATAATTGCCGATTAATCAAATTATCGGGTTCGATCCTCATTCCGTGAGACAACTATATTAGTTCCATTTACAAAATCATCTTTATCTTCAATTCCTTGATCTAGGTAGGTTTGGAACCCATCATTTTCAGGTGCAGAGTTGCTTAGCCTACAAAGGCCTAGCCTCTCTTCATATACTTTCTCTACCTTTTTCCCAGCGTTGCCTAAAGTGACCACCTGGGCGTTTTCCTTCTGGGAACGCCGAGAAAATATTAGCACTGCCTTTCTAATTACATGCTCACGCCAGCTCATCTGTGATCTCTCTATGAAGAGAATCATTGATTCTTTATGGAACTCAACCTTTGGAAAATATTAAGTTCTGATATGCTTTCTGTGCGCGAAACTCTTTTTTATTTAAAAACTGCAGCCGAATAAGTATCTATAGAAATGTGATGTAATATTTCAAAAGTAACCAAATATTTTTAGTAATTAATTTTAGTAAAATATCACAGAAGATTTGTTTTTTTAAAGCCGAACCGGTAGACATAAAGCCATAGTTACCTAAAACACATCCATTAAACTTACGCCATTATTAAAGAGCAGTAGGTCTACTAACTCCCTGCCTCTCATATAATGGTGTAAGTTTAAGTTTAGTTGTGTAAGCCATGAGATTCAAGTCCAAGGTAGAGTTATAGCAAATGGGCAAAATAACAAATGTTTTTTTACTCTTGATGAAGTATCGGAAGCTTTGAAATCAGTCGACGTTAAATAATAAAACACATGTGGTTTACGTACGTATTAGTTAATGATATTTTTATAATTAAATTTCCTCGGAAAAAATCGGCACACGCTTTGGCGTAATGGTTTTCATAGCATTATTTTATTATATTTGACAAAATTATACTATTCTCTCTCAAGCCATGATCTTCTTAATTTTTTGTCTACAAAAAATGATGCACAAATTAAAAGAAACAAAAATATATTTATTTTTTGTATCTGTATGTTTATATTCTCAGATCATTATTCCGTTTCTCCATAAACGTAAGGATCGAACTAAAAGAAAGGATACTTACATGTACATGTGTCCTTCATTTCGGTATTTTCGTACGTTTTTCTCAAACTAAGTAGTATTAAAAAATAAATAAAAGTCGCTAACATCAGAAGCGGATGACTATGTTAGCTGAAGCCGCATGTTTAGACGACTTTAACTGTATACATCGCGCTTTGTCTTGTAAAATCCGTACCTATCCCTCGACTCCATTTACTACATTTTTTATATCTTTGGGATCCTTTTAGAAAATGTTAGCTAAATGTGCGGTGGAGGTTTTAAACCATGTTTTCAAAGCATTAATACCTATGTCTTGGTGATCTCTATACGTTGTAATCTTCATCTTATACATCTATTTGAAGACTTTTTTGAAAATCTTCTCCCACCTAATCGTAATCTGGATCACAACAATGCACAATATTATACCATCTCTATTTACTATTATTCAGAAATATTTTATTTAAAACTTCTTAAAGTCTTATTTTTTGAAAGCGTGTTATTTTTTTTTCTTCAAAATTACTTTGTGGCAACATATTATATAATAATAATAAAATAAAAAATGTTTAAACCACTATTTATTGATAAGTCAACGTGTTTCGATACTTATGTTATCTTCTCCGGGAAGCAATGTTTACTAAAATTAAAAATGTATGCATAGATAAAAATATAATTATAGAAGTATAAGTGTTGGGTAACTAATTAGAAATTACTGTGAAAACAAATTTAAAAGGTGATTATTTGCAAAGAGGATTTGGTTGTTTATAATATTTAATTTGCTATTAACATTTTTTCTTATTTCCATGATTTCAAATTTATCTAATAGTACCTAAACCCCTAGCATTTGTATGTAATATTTCTAAACACTTGTTAATGTCAAAAGAATGGTTTATTTCCAAAAGATTATTGGAGTATTTAATAGCTGTTGCTATTAAATAGCGAAACGTGTTGATTTATCAATAAATAGTGGTATAAACAAAATGTTTTTTTTTTATTCTTATAAATTATATGTTATTATTTTGTCAATTATAAAAAAAAACAATGATTTTGGATTTGGCATCGTTATTGTATGACTAGCCCTTTTCTGGGTCATTTCCAATAATGATAACTGTATATAAATATTCTAACTATATTTGTTTTTTGTATGTATATAAATGCATTATGAAATAAATTATTAAAATTAGTTAAAATAATTTTTTATTAATTTCTGATCATAATAAATTATTATCCTGTATTTTAAAACGTTTTAATCAAAATCACGTTTCTTGTGATTGTTATTAATTACTGAAATAATATTAATTACAAAAAGCGGTGTTTCAAATGCAATTTAATTACTCGAGTATATTATAAACCTGGAGAAAAGTAGATAATCTTCAAGGGGATAATTGATATAATCTTTTGTGCCAGGTAAATCTTAGAATCGTGTGTTTGTTCGTGCATACAGGCTGCTAATTGGATATCAATGCACACTAATAGTCTACCTTGAACCACCCCTAAAGCGGAATCTTCCCTTATAATATGCTTAGGACAAAGCTCGACAATTCAAAACGATTAACGTGAAGACGAGCTAATAAACTTATAGCTAAGCGAAATTTAATTGACTCTGGGTAGTAAATCGTCTTTGTCATATTAAGTGATTTATATAGATATCTGTTAAAGTTAATATCTCAAAGGGTCGAGTGCTCGAACGTTTTTAATACTTTATACTAGATATTTAATATTTACATAATTTATTTTAAAAAAATACTATTTTTTAAATAATTACACGAACAAAAAATGCTAAAATATATTCCGTCATGGCCGTAGTTTGAAAAGTGTGTATGTTCAAAAATACTAATTAATTATTATATCCTAATATTTTCAAATTAATTTTATTTAGAAAATAGTTTGATTAAATATATTATATTATGTATTTAGGTGGTTTTGGTTTAACATTCGAGGGTATTCTGTCAAACCCCCTTCCCCCCCCACAACTGAAATATTAATACCATCAACAGTTTAGGACCGTGGTTAGTTTAACCAGAGATCCGATTATCTGTATTCGCTTCTACAGTTCGAATAATAAATATAGGTATTATCATTCATCTTCCAAAGGTTTCAGGTATTATTTTTAAGAATTATCATTTATTTATTTTATTTCAGAAAAATTGAGAGGAGAATAAAATGATTGTATCCGTGTTTTTCCTTGTATTTGAAAAAATAAAAGAAGACCTACTCAGATGGTATGGATATAAGAAGTGAAGGAAGGATGATCACATGATTCATAAAACCATGAGTATCGAGATCAACAAGAGAAGACAGTCGTGATCTTAATGATTTGAACATTACTAAGATGCAGCTTAGAAAAGTACAAAGTGAACTAGAATTAATACTTATATAACCTTCACATTTCACTTATTTTAATTTATTGTTAAGTTAATTTTAACATTCCGACATGAACATGATGAATTGGAGATCCAACTTCTAGTTGGAAATAGAAGCTTCTACGCATAAAAAACTACGGTCGAAAGTAATACGTCATCGAAGCAAACTATTAATATACAAAACAATATTAAGATAAATAGTCACTTATTGTTTTCACGCCTTATTTCTTCGATTAGTACTACTGGGTTTCCTAGTTTATAATAATATACACGTGTGTGTGTGTGAGTATTTCCGCCCTTTTTTCGGAAGCTAAGAAGACAGTAACCGAAGGGCGTTGTTCTTATTACATCCCGTGCTTCGACCAGTCCAGCGGTCCAAATTAACTACCAGTGTGCGCTTCGGTCGGTCGAAATCTAAAGAAGACAACCCAACTAAAAGAACAACAACATCGGACCAGAAAGACAGTAAAATTAAAGAGGTTAGTGCAGTTCATATATTATATGTGTGCTTATTGTTAATCAAAAACCTGGGAACCAGCTATCGAAGGCGTTTACATAAACATTTCTGGTTGTGAAATATGGTGCCTCACCCAAATTAGCAGTCTTTAAGCATAAAATAAGAAAAATCTATGGACCTACACTAGAAAATAGAACTTTCAGAGTAAAAATGAATCACAAGCTCTTAAATTTGTTTGAACAAGAAAAGAATTATAAGATTCTATAGGTTCCAGACTGCAATGGGCTGCCCGTGTCGAAAGAATGCCAGGTAACTGGTCACCAAAGATCATAACCAAGTGAATACTCCAGTGGAAGCAACCTAGAGATAGGCCAAGGAAGAGGTGAACTGACTGACTGTATGAAAGAAGACTGGAGCAGGATAGGAGGTCTGGGAACTGGACAAGAATGATCAGGGACAGGAGTCAATGAAGACTATTTGTGAAGGAGGCCAAATCCCACCCTGGGATGTAATGCCGTGGAAGAAGAAGAACTGTTAATATTCGTTATTTTAATGTATTATATTTCTTATTTAAGAGAACACATTCTTATTGTGATATAATTATTCAGAATATAGAGCTGTGATATTTTTTTAAATACAAATTAATTGTATTAATTAGAAAGATATACATACAAAATCAATTTTATCGAAAAATATTGTTTTTGCTGCCAGGACTAGAATCTGGACCTCTTCCTATCCGGGTAAAATGCATTAATCATTTGAAAAGTGTAACATATAAGTTCGAAAATTTGTCATCAATGCATTGTATTAGTGTAGCATAATCGGTTAATGCATTTTTTCCAGATAGGAAGAGATCCAGGTTCAAATCCCGGTAGCAACAATATTTTTCGATAAAATTGATTTTGTATATATATCTTTATAATTAATACATTTTATTTGTATTTATTATATGTCTTCCTATTTCCACTTTAAGACGGTGTAGTAATAGAAATCTAATATTATTAAACAAGCAAAATATGATATATCAGTACGAAAATATGGCGTTTCATCCTTATTAACTATTCCATTGTGTAGCGTGATGGTATATAATTTTACAGTCTTCAACAGGAGCGTAAAATTACGTTTTTTTACTATTTTATCATTAAGTATCACTTGTCTAAAGCCTGTAGTAATATGGTAGATTATACGTTAAAATTTTATAATATTTTTACATGCCCCAGGATCATTTTAATTAACTGCTACTTAATAACTATTTATATTAAAATATTTTTTTATATAGGTAACATTTTCTATGGTTCATTTAAGAATATGCTTTCGTTCTATTGTGCGGACATGGCGGTAGGTACCTGTGTATATGAATATTAAATTTTTACCTCTATCGTAAATGTGTATAGAAAAATACTGGCCAATGTTTTCGACATAGAAATTTCAAAAAGGTGCCTTTAAATAAATGGGTATTGGGTTATGTAGGTGAAGGGTATATCAAATTTTCACAGTCCATCGATAAAAAAAAACAACAAAGGTGTATGATGAAAAATTCCAAGAATTTTCGTGAAGATCACAAAAGCGAGAACAGAAAAAGGCTTTCGATATATTTTTTTAAATGTCCACGAATTATGTGAAGTGTTATAAAAATTGTGTTGAAATCAGCAATGAATCTGATTTATTTATATAAAAAAATAAATACACATACAAGCTCGAATATGCAAATATATAAAATATACGACCCATATTTCAGATGGTTTTTGCTGTATAAAAAAATATTTTTAATTTTGTTCTATATAATTTAATAATATATTCTCCTTCTTAAAAAATATGATATAATGTTATGTGCGCATGTAATGTGGATACCACCCTAATACTGGATAAATCTTATCTGTGAATTTATATAAAAATTTAATCATTTACCTAAATTATAACGCTATTAATAATTCTTACGTATTTGAGATGTCAGTTTTTCCCAAAGTTGTGTACCTCACCGAAGATTGTTGATAGTCCAAATATGAAAGATGTTAGGTGCCAATTACAATCTTTATTACAATAATATTATAATGGTACTATAATACACACCAATTCACGGAGACAAGCGGCAGAGTAAGAGGGCGAGCTCGGCGCGCGCGTCATACTATTAAACCCGTTACGCACACACACACACATAAATCCAAACAGGCGGTCACAATAATAAAGAAGACAAAATTATTTATGAGTATATATTACTAGATAAGATTTAATAAATTAATGCGTTTTTTAACGAGTCAATTACTTTTTAATTATATTTCTTACTTTAGAAAATATAGTTACATTTGGAGTCCACTATTTATAAATATATGTATAATATAAATCGTTATTAAGAAGCATTATAGAATAAATCATGTTTAAAGTTATTTATAATACAAAACGTTATTAAGAAGCAGAAAGCAGCCAACTTGCTCCGTTATAATAGAATAATACCAGAATAATGCACTATTCAATTAAAGAACCATCTCCAATCCAATCATCTTTCTCCTGTTTAAATTTACTCTATCGCCCGAGCGCACTCTCTTGCCAGTTTCATTGGTGTATGTTGCTTGTTACCATAGTTATCGCTTGCTTAATATTAAGTTAAAGAAAATATTGTTCATGGTGTTTAACATTTCTTGTAATTGATATTCAGTTCCGACTACTATTGCTGTATCCTCGGCTAACTACTCCATTTATTGTACATACTTGTTTTGCTGTTACCTCTATAGAGACCGAGTATAAGCATTTAATGGGAGCATCCTTACCTCACATCTTGTAATTGCTGTTTCTGTGAACTGCTCATACATTAGTATTGTATTCTGATTTTTTGTAATAAATATTCATCTTTCTTTTCAATCAAACCTTCAACGCATAATTTTACAGTTTATTTTTTTAAACGCTTTGTTTAAATTTATAAAAACTTTTAACGTGTTTGTGTTGCAACACGTGACTTCTGTATTATATATACTTAACCTATGTACCACATCTTTATTTTATACTATTTTTTCAACTATCCTTCTGTTCTTGTACTCATTAACTTTTTTCTTATTATTAATTATTATTTTTGTAATATTTAGGAGCCTTGCAGTATAAGACTATGGATATAAGAATATGTAACGATATAAATATATATAACTAATCATTTATTCAAACCATATTACAATATGCCATCATTAGTTAGGGATCAGCTTATAATACTAGCCTGATTTCCAGTAAAAAATGTACAAAAACTAATCATAGAAGTAATATTAAAAAAACTAAAAGATTATCCGACAATATTACTTTTTGAAGAGTTCAAAGTACCAGCATTTTGTGATCTATTTAAAAGAAATTCTATTCTTCAAATATTAAAATAAAAAGAATAATATCATTTTATTACTGAAGATCGTATTAGGTTTTAATTTGCATTTTCATGTTCAAAAATCAACACATTTGCACAACACGACTATACGCACATAGGAAAAAATATTTAACAGCTTACCCGAAAATATCAGGAAGATTAATTAAAATAAATATATAATCAATGCTATCAAAAAACACTTTAAAGATAAACATGTACCTTGAAACTTATTGTATTTTTATATCGTTATTGCTATTAACTATTATATTTTATTTTATTATAAGCTAGTTATTGTAAACAATAATTATTAATATATACTCCTCTTCTCTGTTCAAGTATATTCTTTTTAGAGAAATATAGCACAAATAAATAAATAAATATTATTTTGTATCATTGTACAGATTAATAATAAATAAAAATAATAAAAAATATAGTGAGAAATGAAAGGAAACGAGACAGTGGCGTGTACAAAAGAATAATACTTACTTGAGAACACTAAATTTATTCAATACAAGAGATTACAATAAAATATTGTATTATAATTTCCGAATGAGGTGAAGAGTTAGTATGAAAGTTATTATCTAGTTGGAGCTCAGCAGAAAAGTAACTTCTACAGCGAGGGGCGCGCGGCGGACTCATGTCTAACTCATTTTACTTATTGTTCTCATGGATTTACTAACATCTGTTTCTCCAGTTCTTTTCATTATTCGTATGTTTATACTATCAGTTTTTTCTGATTTATTTCTGATGTCTTTTGTAGTGTTCTGTCAAATATATCTCTCAATATCTCTGCACCAAACAAGTATTTCGCGATTCAAAGTTTCTCGTTTTTCTTTGTAACCGTTCCTATGTACCGTGTCTACCATTTTATCAATCTACTAAATTTCTTAAATAAAATAAGAAACGTGGTTAGTGTAAATACTTTTCGCCAGAGATCTATTTATCTATATGCGCCAATACAGTCCAAATTTAAATTTTTGTAATATTCAAATTACAGTTTAAAAAATTTGGATTAATAACTTTACCTTTTAATGCTTCAAATTTCCTGTCATATCCACACGCATCTTACGTCAGACGATCAGTCTACATCAAAATATAATATATACTATAAAACTTAAAATATTTTTAAAAATATCAGTTTCATCTAAATATCTTCAAAACATGTTGTTATTTATGAAAACCTGAATACCTCCAAGCGATTTTAAACCTTGCGATTGCTATTTTGTACGTCGTACTTTCAAAAGTTCTCTAGATTCGATTATGCGCGAGCGTATGTGTTGGAATAATTCTTCTGGTTAAGTTTACAAATTACATGGTGCGAAATTGTTCCTAAATTGCGAGTAGGTACTTTGATAAATTCTTGATCGTTCAAATTTATGACGGAGTGTGTCGGAAAGTTTGAATTTATGTTGTGCCCACGTCATGCGTCAAAGAATTCAAAATCTGTTAAATTATGGGCACACTTGACTTGTATTACCACGCTGTGTCACACACAACTGTGCAGACGAAGCTTGTGTCTTAAATATAAATAAATATTTAAAATTTACAAATAAAAAAAACGAAAAAAGTTATTTATTAATAAAATGGTTTAAAATCAACATCACGCTGGACATTAGAATATAATGCCGATCTATATATTTCCAATCAATACTTTCCTTTTGCTCGTCTATGCTGCATAACAATATAAAACAAACATAACAGACATGTTTTTAAACTTTTTCAACACAAACACTTTTTGCAAAATTCCCAAAATAGAAAACATTTACAAAAAAATCTCAATTAATTAAAGAAAATAACACTGTAAAATTTGAAACGAGCACATTATTGAGGTTTTAAAATAACTTTAAAATCGTTAAATGTAACAAACACCAAACAGTATCAGCAAAATTTTATATACGATAAAAAATTTCAATCGCCTCCCTACACAGATTAAAGATATAAAAGAGTTTAGAAAGAAATTAAATGAACACTTCAGAAGCACATAATTAGAAAATAAATAATATTGTATAATAGAACCTTTCAGAAGCACACAAATAGACAATAAATATATATTTTTGTATAAGTGTAAAATAAATGTAATAAAATAAAATAAACTATACGTAGGAATCAAAAATTTTTAATAAAATAACTTTTTTTTATCATTCACGTGATATTTTATGTTATGTAAAATGCTATATGCTATGTAAAATGTTATTAAAAATGCAAAAATTATTGTGACTTTTGATCAGTCCTGTAGTATTATTTTTTGTCGATACCAGACTGCATGTAAACGCCCGTCATAATATATATAATTTCGCATACAGTAAACTAATTGTGAAAGAGATATCACATGTTTTAAATGTTGTGTATTCACTCGATTGTTTTATATAATAAATCCACTTCAATGTTTTATCGAAAAAGTTTAACTAAAACTTCTTTCAAATCATTAAAAAATGACACAACAATGAAATAATACCTTCATGACCTACAGCTTAGAATGCTAGGCCATAACAAAAAATTAAAGAATACTAGATATTTTAAAGAAAAATCGAGACAAAATTTCGGAGCTGTACAGAGAAATGGTGCACAGCAGACAAAATATCACCACGAGCTATACAAATTGTTTGAAGAGTCTTCAATTTCACGGCACATTAAATTGGGACGATTCCGTTGGGTCAACCACGAAGCAAGAATGGACAATAATCGGCCGCCTAAGAGGGTCCTTGACAACAAGCCAGCAGAAAGTAGTATCGGGAAGCTCGTGTTGATGTGGTTGAATTGTGTAGAAACAAACACTGCAGCATGAGCATCTGGAGATAGGCTGCACGAGATAGATGAGAGTGGAGACGTTTCCATAACGTGGTCAAGGTACGGATGGTTGGTAAGAATGATAAAAACGCTTACTTGATGATTAGATATTCCAACTACAAGAAATGTTATATTTGTTAATTCGAATTCGTGTCAATATCATAAATATTATATTACGTTGACGTATTGATGTGATTGAAGGTCCTGTGGTTAAAACACTCGCCTAGTAATTCAGTGGTCGGGGGTTCGAACCTCATTTCAGAAGACCAGCAAGTTAGTCCTATTTTTGTAAGAAGCTCAGTTTGAAAATAGTAAGATTATTGAAGTGACGCATATTCCATGTATAAATTTTAAATAAATTTAAATTAATTCAAGTGTGGACGTGAGTCGCGCCTTTGTGTGAGAAATCACTAAAACTTTGTAAGGCATGACATACGTGTGTCACTAACATATTAATGTTTTAAATCTATTTTTCTCTAAGCTAACTCAACACATGTTAAAACTACTCAATATAAATATATCGTGTTAAAATTATAACACGCAAATTAATTAATTAAATTATATCGGTATCAGATAATTCAATCTATAATTAAAACCAAAGTTTTATGAATTCTTTGAAATTCTGAATTTTATACTTTAATCAAAAGATTTGCGAACGTTAAATAATTATAAATGTGGTGCTTAAGTCTATGATTGCCGAGAGAACCAAACCCCGACCTTTCTTGTCAAAAGACGTCTTTACTCAAGCACACAACTCAGCCTTGAATTTCTGATTAAGCTTTCACGGAAATCTTGAAAGTAAGTTCATGCAAATTTAATCAATTTTATATTAACTGTCTTTGTGTCAGAAAGCTTAATTCATAACATTAAAAAGTTATCGTATAGCTGGCAAAAACTAATTTATTTCACATAAGAATATTGTAGCAATTCTCTAAATAAATCAATGTACACGACATTTATTTTTCAATCCTATTATTTTAGTTTATATCATTTTACATCAAACTAACACTTCACATTCATAAATGTTAAAATAAAAATATATAGATATTATTATAATAAACATTAATAAAATCAGAAATATAAATTTTCTTTATTTTATACCCTGTTTAATTATATATTTCACAATCTATTAAATATCCTAAATAACTAAATTTTTTTTTATTTGTTATCTTTGTTTTATAAACCACTTAATTGAGTTTAAATACATCTACCGGTTTCGAAAAATACAATCTTCTTCTTCAGGATGTCATAACTAACTGAAAACATATTTTATTGTTTCTTTACCAGAATCTATTTTTAAAAAAACAATAATTGTTTAAAAAATAAATTTAGTACCTAACTCAAATTGTTATTTAATACAAATTTACTCGAATAATTTTTAGGAAAAAATTTTAGAATGGGACTCGTAGTTAAATTTAATTGGTTGTTTATAATTTTTTGATTAGTTTTACACGCTTTATTTATCTCCAACGATTCCAAATTATTTAATTTATGACCAACACTGTTTATATGCAAAATTGATAATCCCATTTTTTTATCAAAACCATGACCATTTTCTATCAAATGACTCAAATGTTCCCTTACTCTTATATTAAAATTTCTACCAGTTTCACCAATATAAAATGCAGCACAATCCTTGCTACTAAGTTTATTTAAAAATAAAATATTTTTTTAAAAATAGATTATGGTAAAGAAACAATAATATATATTTTTTGTTAGTTATGACATCCTGAAGTAGAAAATGGTATTTTTCGAAACGGGTAGATGTATTTTAACTCAATTAAGTGGTTAATAAAACAAAGATAACAAATAAAAATATGAATTTTAACCACAAAGTTAATATTGCTAATTTTAAAAATATTAGATAACTATCGTTACAAAATAACTCATATTATCTCTTATGTTACAGTATCTTAGATAAATTTTGTGTGATTGCAATAGAAGCCCTGACCGGAAACATTTTTTGATCGGATCGAAAAATCGGTTAAAGCGGAAATATGAAACTGAAACACTTTATTATAGATAACTTATAACAAAATGCAACATAACAGATTAGAGCAAAAGAGTAATTTGATTCCTCAGCACAATCCTTTCGAATTTTTATTATTAAAACATAGTTCACTATTATTTCAGAGTGATGTTTAATATCATTAAAAACGAGATCTTATGCATCTTTCGCTGCTGCGTGTCTGATTTTTCTCTTTTGCTTCTTCATTTTTTCCTTTTAAAGGGCAATGTTCCAGGCCGATGTTGTTTTTAAATAACTAGGAAATAAAACCAATTTTTTTTACTTTAGTTTTCATTTATCGATTATTTGGTTTATTACAATTATGTACGGAATATTACATTGGCTAAATGACCGCCTCTGGCAGCAGCATAAATGCGCGCTGTTTTAGCCATATTTTTCATAATATTCTCGTACATTTCGCGTACTATTTCAGCAATTTCATATTGAATATTATCCTGGAGCATCGGAATTGTTATTGGCTTATCGGCGTAGACCTTTCTTTTTAAGTACTCTCACAGAAAATAGTCAAAAGCCGTCAAATCAAATGATCGAGGAGGCCAGTCGATATCACCACTATTTGACATTATGCAGCCGGGAAAAATTTCTCACAAAATTTCAAGCGTAGCTCGGGCTGTGTATTATGTAGCACCGTCCGGTTAAAACTACATGTATTGCAGGCCCAATCGACTCAATTCAGCTACCAAGAAGTTTTCCAACATATGACAATAGCTATCACCATTAATTGTTTCAACATTATCATTATTATTTAGATAAATGTTTTAATGACTTTAACAGGTTGTTTAGGCACAAGATACTTTATAACAAATTGTAATTAATTGCTCTTTATGACTATTTAATTCAAATTGACAAATATTTGCTAAACTAAAATGGTGGTCAAATAAAATCGGCCTGGAACATAATATTCACCCTGTATTTCTGTCACAGCATGTATAATTTTCGAATCTATTTCTTTTTGCACCCATATTTCACTAAACTCGCCATTTATATTACAATAGCAAGTGCAGACTGACAAAATACGCCTTGTAGTTGTGCTTCATATTCGACTTCTTAATCGTTCTATTGAGTATTCGAAAGTGTTAACCTAAAACATGTATAGAGACTAAGTATAAATTAACCTCCATAACTGGCTGACAAACTCCAACTCTCGATAATATCCAACAACACTTTTCACCAAATTTTTGTTACTGAATGAATGTTATAAATGAATTTCAGACAAATCTCTTCCATTACGAAAATTATCCGGTAAGCCAAAATAATTATTTAAATTAAAACAAAAAAAAAACATTGTAAAATTCTTCCTTTTGAAAGCTTTTACAATTATGTCATTTTTAGATATCTGTTCCCTAGACATAATTTATTATAACCGACCCATTTAACAAGTAGAGTGAAAATCATAATTAATTTATTAGTGAGAAGTATAGATTGAATATTTTTTGAGAAAAGAACCTCGATTCTGAATCTTTGTAATATTCATATGAAAGACCAGCAGTTAGCGAGAAAATTATAATAACTCTGTTTATTGACTATAACATGCTTCTTGGCGTAGGGAACAAAGTACACATATATATACACATATACAAACACAAAAAAAAAAAAAAATCGTAATAGGTACTAAATATTCGTAAATATAAAAAAATACAATTTTTAAAAGACAATATTATAACAAAATAAAATACATAAAAACAAATTTATCAATTTTAAATCAAATGTTCCATCAAAAGTGAAATGTTTATTTTTAATTTTTCAATAAAATCGATAATGAATTTCTGTTTCATTTTCTCATTTTCCATTCGAACTTTCTATCTTATACGTAGTAAACATAACGTAATTCTCTTAGTATCCACTACCTTAACTCTTAACTTAATACACAACCCGTGGAACTACCGGGTGATTCGATGAAGTTTTGAAACTAGAGAACCACTCAAATATTAACATAGACCATAAAATAAATTCATATTATACATATAATACACACGTAAATACAATATTAATACCGTGTATGAGTGGTACTAACGTTTTTATTAATTTATTTCTACATAATGATTACATTAAATTCTTGAACATTCCCGTAAATATTGTACATACTTTTTAGTGTAACATTCTATGTAAAATGTATAATCTTCATTTTCATAGTTTCTCTTTTCCATTTGTTCCTTGTACAAAGACACCAGTTCTTCTGACTCATGTGGGTATCGTGCCACATCAAGTTTCGAGAGCCACGTTTCATTCGTGTACACAGACCCTAAGAATAAACGATCGGGTGGACGTAGACATGTAATGGAAAATGTTTCTAAAAATTATATATTGGACTATCTCATATTGCGATTTAAATCATAAAAATATTACCTAACTACTAATCCAACTTTCACAGAATGTCACGCTAAATTAATGAACCTTTTGGAGACATATTGTATGCATGTTCATATTTTTGTACTTTTTTCATAAACTTTAAATATTTTATTGAACTTACTTACTTACCATCACGCCGTTTCCCCACGGGGGTAGACAGAGAGGATAGAGCGCCACACTTTTCTATCCTGACACACAATTTTCGCCTCATCCATATGATTAAACCACCTAAGTGATCATTTTTTAATCTTACTCACTATACTAAGATCAGCTTTACATTATTTCCTTACTTCTTCATTCTTTACTCTGGCATTAATGAATCTGCCACATATACGCCTAAGTTATCTCATTTCCACTGCATTCAGTCTACTTTCGTGCCTCTTCTGCTAACTCCAGGCCTCACTTCCATACCTCAGTGTCGGTACCAGGACTGCATTGTGAACCGCTCAGTTGACAAGTTCCCATTAGCTATAATTCCATTCAAAGCGCCGTTCACTTTATTCCCTGGAGTTACTCCCCTTTCGATATCTTTCTCTATCTCTCCGTTTCTATCGAACATACTTCCCAAATACACAAATTCATATATTGTTCCAAATATTCATTAACTATAAGTATTTTTTTTTAGGAGAACACATTCTTATTGTGAAGTTGTAATTATTCAGAACATAGGTCTGTGATATTTTAAATATGAATTAAATATATTAATTATAAAGATATACATATAAAATCAATTCTATCGAAAAATATTGTTGTTGCGCCACCGGGATTCGAACCTGGATCTCTTTCCTAACCGGGGAAGGTGCTTTATCCAACTATTTTGCTTTCCTCCATTTTTTATTGAACGCATCCATTATTCTACTTCTTCGTCATTTTTTCCATTTACTTGGGGTTGGTTCTTCTTCTCGCTTCAGAATGTTCTATAGTAGAGCTTTCGTCTCCTGATTTATGTGGGTATCCTTTATTTACACCAGATCGTTTGATGACTATGTTATTTGAGGTCTTCCTGGTTGTATTTTTAATGTTGTATTTACTCTTCATGCAGTTTTAATGATATCATCATCTGGTCTCCTTATTACGTGACTGTATCATCTCAGTATTATTACTCCCATCATCCTCAATCTTATATTTTTTGCTGATGTATTATCCATTCTCGTCACTGTTCCAACCGATTTGTGTATTTTAAGTTCGTTGTTACTCATTATGATACAATTTTAGGAAATGGTTATTGTTTGCTTTGGATTGTTGGCTGATTGATCCGGATGGAGTTTATAGGTCAAGCATCATCCGTTTTGCAGTGTTGTTTTCTTGAGTACTAAGCTGTATAAAGATATCAGAAGGATTTACCTTGTGGTGAGACTGAGCCATAAATGTCCTCAGATCTTATTGATTGAACTGTGACTAGAGCAGGTGTATTATATAAAACGTTGACTGACAATTGATCGCGTTTATTGTAGAATGATGCACAAATGAATTTACACAAGTTGAAGTTAAATTACAGGTAAAAATTGATAACTGGTAGTGCTCACTGGAGATGAGAGAGAAGTGGTTGCTTTAGGTGGCCTTCTTGGAGTTGATACATAGAAAAGTATTGCTACTGAATTTCGATCGGTACTAGGTAAAGTATATTAATAATTCGAATGAATTTCATACATACACGTAAAAGATATAACCCCATACTTATTCTCATAGTAAGAGTCTCAGCTTCAGCGACATCTATACCGTTACATGAAAATGAATAACAATTTTTTTTTTAAATCATTCATGGCGACAGCATAGTTGGTAATAAATAATTGAAAGGTTACAACATAATAACATATATACAACTTCCAAAAATTTTATAGATGTGGTAGCATGGATAAATAGGTGAACGTTTAATTGTGTAAAGTGATCACTTAAGCCAGCCAATGACAGATCGTAAGCCCTGTAAATGCCCAAACTTCCATACTTCCTAAATAAATATAAATAATAGCTTCGTCTCTGTGAGATATCTATATCTGTCTGTAAAGTGTTTGAATAAACGGCCAGGTCAGTGAGGGCCTCTACACATCATATTTTCAATAAATTAATGTAATTTATGTTTATATTCTTCAGCTCTTTAAATAATAGTTCAACCTAAATTTAATCTGCCGTTATCTACTTAACACGTGCGTTGTAAGTTAAATTTGTTTTGTTTTTTTTATTACGTAAAATGATTTTTATTTGAAACATTATTTAATTACATTTTAATGGAATAAAAGTGTGTAATTATTTTTATTTCCGTTATTTTTATTCAGTCGATGTAACGAGATAAAGCACCTAATGCGCCACGCTCATAGTTGCCACTATCCAGGACAAGCATCTCCATGAATGAACTGAACCTATTTTTTACATTTTACCTCTCACGGATGTCGACAGAATTTAAAATGTTTCTCTTTTCGCCGTGGTTCAATTAATATGAGATACCCTGTACTGGGTACAATGTGTCTCGCTGCAATACACTCCAGTAATTACGTACACTATTATTCGCGCCTAATGACGTAACTGCTCGCTTTGGCGCGGCATAAAACCTTACTAATTTACGACTAATTACATTTGCATTAGGGAAGAAACCGCCGTGCGGTCAGTGACTCATGCGCATTGTGTGGTGAAATTGTGTCTAATAGTGTATACAAGATCTATTGATTAATAATGTTATATTCTGATTTGCTAAATGAATATCTAAATTACAGTGGACCGAAAGCTGCCATTTAAGTATTTTTATACTTAAAAATACTAGGTCGTTTATTTTGTTTCAACAAAACGTCTTTAGGCATTATACACATTTTAGTTGTTAGCCCTGGTTTTTAAAAACTAGAGTGTGTGAACTGTATTTTTATGTGGGTAGGATTCCAAACTTCTGCCGGCGCTAGAATCATTTTTTGCAGCCCAAGTTAAACATATTTATTCTACGATTCACATGGAATACGGATTGCGAATTATTTTTGGTATTTATCGGATCAAATTGAATTAAGTTCTGGAGAGAAGACAAGAAGAGAAGACAGAAGGAATCAGAGGAAGACAAAGAAGAAGAATCAGGTTATAACGGAAAATTAGCGGGCGTGACCGCAGAGGAGCAATATATCTGCATAATTTGAAGAATACAACCGATAGAAAATCAAGGCTAGCTAACGAAGGAATATTACGGAGACAAAATTTAAGAAAGAAGAGCCTAGAGAAATCACAATATCTCGCTGGGTATATTAATATATATCAATTAATTTATTCCATCAAGATTGTGTAGTATCTAATCTAGTTTCCTGTAAAGATTATTCACCATACGATTATTATTATTAAATTATATTTAAATTATAGTCAATTATGTTCTAGTGATTGAATAACATAAAAGTATTTACCCTTTGGTAACGTTGGATGCCCATGGTTATATCTAAAATCCGCTGGCCGCAGCAGTGAACCGCGTAATTTTGATATCTCTAAGCGATGAATTGAAAAAAAACCATAGATAGTGACCGTTTTTATAACCTTCAAAACAGATCGCGATACCAACGTGAGGGCAATTATTCGTGATCACGAGGTACTTGGTATTAAAACAAGTGACGGAGCAATTTCAAACATGAAATCAGTTTGTAATGTCACAATACATATCATATTTGGACCAAGGATATATTTTAAATATCTTCTTAGGATCAAAAATACGTGATCGTTTTACTTTAGCTATCATACACAAAATAAGTTAAGCAAAATATAGCACGTATGGACGGTTTACTAAGAAAATTTAATATACCAATAGCGTCAAATTGTGGTTACAAATAATGTTGTCTAGTAATACTGCTCAAAACAGATTAGTAATTAAACCACTTAAAGCTACTTATAGCTTACATTAGAATACTCTTTATATAATAGCTACTTATAACTTACATTATGGTACTCCTACTAAAATAGTATACGAACTTGCTTCTGATTTAATATTATTTCAAATTGTAACTTATGAGAAGATAATAAATAATATATATTTGCGATACAAAATATTACCTTAAGAGTGAAACATAATATTAAATTTAAAGTCAAACTGAAACGAAATATTAAACTCATTATTACTACGGTATTAGATAAACATTTGGAAAACATCTAACTGAAGTCCTTATCTTTAGACAATATTATAATTTTCAAACGCTTAAAATGATATACCATGCATTGGTTGAATCAATATTACAATACGGAATACTAGGTTGGGGCGAAACTTGTCCCATACATCTCAAACCAATAATTACAACTCTAAAGATAAAAATAATTTAGAGGCTAGAAATTACCTAACCGAACAAGTTTTTAAAGATTTTCCTGTATTAAATTTATCTTCTTTATATAAAAAAACTGTCTTATTTAATTTTTTTTAAAGATGATAAAATAGGATTCAAATTAGGAATAGAACAGAGACATATATTATACATTGCTCCGAAACTGTTTAACCAACTGCCAAAATCAATTAAATTAGCAGCAAATATAAATGTTTACAAAAAAAGAGTTTTAAAATTAATTAAAGGTCTTCCAAATTATTAAACTATATATTCGGCATCTTTCCCTAGTTCTAATCTGATCAATTTCCCAACATTTTTATATATTGTTAATTATCATATTGTACCTATTATTATGAATGTATGTATATATATATATATTATTGTTTATTGTAAACAAATTCCTACATCTAGTATAATATATTGGTCTTGTATTATATAAATGTTGAAAGCCACCCCCATAATTCAAGATCTTTCTTATTTGGGGGTGCATAACTCTACTATTGTTTTTTTTATTGTCGAATGTATAAATAAACTCTACTAAATATTGGATATAATATTGATAGGAGAATGAATAGACAAAGATATCACCAAAAACAATCTCTTTAATTTAACCATCACCATCACATTATATCTATATATTTATGTTAAGATTATTCATATTAAAATTAATACGAAGATTTCAATTGAAGCTAGTAGTTAAATATATAGTGAATAAATCAAATATTTTTTAAATGTGGCCTTTTAAACTTTAAAAAACGTTTATTTTTTTAAATTTAAATATTTAACCTTTGAAGAAGACATTCCCATTATTGTGCAGCGAATCTCGTTGACAGAACTTTTTTGCGTACGTTATTAAAATGTATTTATGTACAGCTACCGTTTACGGTTACGTACAAGGCTAACACGAATTTCACAAGTAGGAAGATCTTTGTATATTAATATATTATATTATAATGTTCGATATTTTCAATACAAACATGGAATGTTTTCGAACTAGTTACAGAGAATCGCGTAAACACTATCCAAGGTTTGGCGGTAATTGGGCTGAGATGTCACGTCCCGAAAAATTCTAAGAATATTTTTCTGTATATAGAAGGTATGTAGAATATATATATGATTAAGATTTTTTTTGGTCCAATCATAAAAAAAGTTGATAATTTTTTTGTCTTATTTTTATAATTTTTTGTATGAATATAATATTATAATGTGTCTTACATATAATTATCTTTGAAACGATTCATCCAATGATCTTATCTTTACAAATAAATCTGCAAATTATGTAATCAGGTTAAATACAGTGAATACTATTAAAAGTTTCAGTTTTCTCTACTGCATTTTTATTCGGGAACTCAAATGATCAATCTATCAGTAATCTTATTAAAAATACATTAAATACAAAATTAATCGCATTTAAAATATGTTCAGTGATATTAAATTAGATTATCATCATTTCAATGAGATTGGATTTTTTACAAAACGTTTTTTTGAATGATTTTTACCTAATTATTTTTATTAACTTTTATAATTGTTTTATTTTATTATTTATTAATATTTTCCTTGTTTTTTTTTCATAGCATTATATTGACTTCATAACCTTTAATATATAACATAATATGTATTATATTTATGGCGAATCGGGTTAAGAAATAAACTGATCACGCTGGAATAAACACATTATTATTATTATTACAGAATGAATATTAAAAAGATGCTACCGTATAATAATTAATTATATGTGTAATAAATTTATTGAAAAGAATTTTTCCTTTACAAAACGCGTTTCAAATCTTTTCATACGAGCATAAGATAAATAACGAATAAGCCTCTGGCAAAGGATTTAGAAATCTTACTCTGTCATACCATTTCTTTCTTGGATTCTATTTTCACTTGAAAGCTCACAGCTTTCAGCTTTATATAAATCTTTCTAGCGTAGCCAAAAATGTAGGAAAAAAATGAAATTGTTTAACACACAGCCTCGTTCACCTCTACTTTTTCCTAGAAAACGTATCTTTATAATTTTTAAAATGCATTTTACAAAGCCTATTAAACTTAGTAGTCGATAATTCAGTACGTACTTATCAAATTCCTGTCTGCCGATAGCTGAACCTATTTTTATATGAGAGAATCTATTTTTTTGTCACTATTATAGCTTATTATGTGGGTTGAACACAAATGCAATTTAAAAAGAATCATGTAGATTTCGGTTATTGATACAACACAGTACAGTTCATGCATACATAATTGGTTTCAGTTTACGAACGTGTATTTACAATATCGTGTACCAATAACATAAAGCACAAAATGTCATAGTAGAAGATTTATTATTGAATTAAGGTAAAAATAATTAATGTGATATGATTTCATGATTACGTATTTAATGTAACATAATTTTAAATTGTAGATAACTTCACGTAGGTAACCAAATCATACTTAAACTATTTTTATGCTTCTTAATAAAAATTCATATTTAAAGTCCGTCTTTGAACGATGTTCAGATTTAACTTTTTCTGAATTGAATCTTCTTCCATATTAATTAAACACTATTTGATAACTATTGTATTCAAATGTTGAGAAAAATGACTTGACATCTTATTTTTGAAAAACGGTCTTTACGAATAGGATAATTTAAAAAATAAGGTATTAAAAAATAGTGGGCTCTCTACAAAATATTTGCATCAGAAATACCACTGTGTAAATTCTAGTTTTCGAATTTTTGGAATATAAATAAACATTTTTGTTTACTATTTTGAAAAAATAGTTAAAAGTTTTAGAATAACAAGTTCGTATACCAATTTGATACGTCTCTTCAATAAAATGCATGAATTTGCCATTCAATTTTCGATTTGTGACGACTACTTTAGGTTTTTATTTATAATTTTTAATGATAACACATTTTTATGGTAACGTTGCAATTTCAATATACAGTTCAAATGTAGAATAAGTTCCAGGTTCGTATTCCGGCAGCAACCAAAAAATAAGATTAAAAAATTTAACGCACATTTTTTTGATAACACGTAGCATAATTCTTTGGTTGTTTTTTATAAGTTTTTCACTGTATTTACTTCAATTTACATAAAAATTCATTCTGACTTAAACGCTTTTAACTCACTTTACTCAAACCGAATTAATCAAGATTAGAATGTTCGTAGTAAGAGCCAGATAGATAGATACCTTTATTCTAATGCACTTTGTGAGATGAACCATAAATTTCCTTGTAAGGGGGGGTAATCATTTGAATAGGGGTTGGTCCTATCATGTAGCAGTAAAGTACGGTGAGTCTTTTACATGTCCGCGTTTCATAGCCTATATTTATGTATTGTGTTAAAATAATAACCTATTTACAAATATATTTTCAGTAAAATCTTTTAATCACAGCTTATTTAAAAAAATAATTTAGCGTTAATAAATAAAATATCAAAGAAATATAATGTTATAATTTTTCTCGTTCCTGGTTCACAATCAAAACTATGTAAAAAATAATTTAAATGTATTATTATTATTATTATTATTATTATTTTCCAGATTTTTATTGCAATACAGCACATGGTAAAAATTTGTTCGGTCTATATACTATATTAATATAAATCAACTAGAAAGATATACATATATATAAATAATCTATATATTGAAAAAATATTTTAATTGCTACCGGGATAAAAACGGATGTTTCAATTTTAAAAAGTTACAAAATATAAATTCAAAATTTACTGTAAACCTACATAGTTGACGTGGCTAAATTGGATAACGTATTTTCCCGGATTGAAAAAGGTCCAGGTTTTAATTAATTAATTTATCACACAACTGTGTTCTAAGAAATTGCAACTTCACAATAATAATATTATTCGGTATTTATGACAGGACCAAATCGCCGATCGCCGTACACGTGTGGACGTTCCATTCAGTTTACTTTACCTATCTGTCCCTTTGCGTTTACCTCAGAACACGACTTTTCTGTGTGTTGATGTGTTGTGAACTATCAAGAAAAGTGAACGTCCTGCTCGTGCTAATTACTTGAAGTTATTGTAAAGTTACTATTGTGTTATTGTGTTTCTGTTTTCTCGCAGTGCGTGCCAAAACTGCTAGTGTATCACAGTGCTTCATGCTAATCATCAAAAAAGTATCCAAAATCCAGGTAGGTCGTGTTCTTCCCGGTTGATCCTCGAGCCCTTATTGTTCAACCCATATACCAAATTCCTATCATCCTTCCTACATCGCGTTTCACCACCCCCTTGTGTAAACAAATGTATTCTCCTTAAAAATATATATATATATATATTAGTATATTTATTTATATATTTTTAACATATTTATTAGTGATGGTAAAATAGTTATTTAAACCGTTACTTTAACTGTTATCGTGAATATTATTCTGTTCTACTATAAGGATGATTGATAAATGATTAACGTAATTCTTCGAGCAATGACATTACTATAAAGTAAGCCTCCGACGGTTAAATTTTAGTTACCAATCATCATTAAATCTCAGTTACCAATCATCGACACAGTCACGTAACGGTTTACCATCACTAACATTTATATATATTTATTATACGTTTATTATCTTGTACCTATCACATATAATAAAATTCTAGTAACAAAACATCAAGTAATTAAAAATTACTTGGCAATCGAACGAGGAATATGAAATTAATTGGATGGAATCAGAAATGAAATAATTATACAAATTTTTCTTTTTGAAGTGAAATAAATTTTCATTAATTTCTTAATCTAATATTTTTTTTAACATTTCATAAAGTTATTTAAGGGACGATTTATAAGTTGTCATATCGGCATTAGTTTCATATTTTTTTACGTACAAAATAGGCGTGTTTATATACATTTATAATTCTCAAAATATTGATTCGGTCTGTGATGTAATAATTTTATCAAATTATTATATTTTTCTGGATAAGCTCGGTAGACAGTCGAATCGACATCAGGGCAGCATCCGTTCTTACGGATAATTTTATTTGCGTTAACTTATATTTTATACTTATTTCGAGAAAGCTTTGACTTTGATCATTTATTTTATACTGTGAAAATCTGGCAAATTTTATTTCATCTGAATTCGAACATCGAATTGATAACGAAATAGACATTTTGTCATTTAAAACGTTCGTTATTTAAAAATTGAAAGCCCATTTAATTAAACTTATAGATACGAATCCTTAGTAATCATAAAGTTCACACGGATACTGAGATCCAGTATCCTTACGAATTTGTGAGTCAAATCCAAGTATTATTTGATTTTTTAAATAAAAAAAAAGATTTCATGGCAAAAAAAAAATGTATTCAGAGTACCTATGTAACTGCGGTATGAAAGCTGGCTGAAAACAGACAACAACAATAAATAAATATATGAACCTTCAGACATCTCGGAGACATCATTTAGAAGTGGATATAATAGGTATACATATTTTACAATACATTTTTGATGTTCACAATAATAATAAAAATATATATAAAAAAAAATAACAAACATTCCCTCAACAATATCAATTTTTCTGAATATTTAAACCATGTTTTAAAGATGAACCATGCTTTTGATGAAGTAAATTGCATTTGACATTTAAATTCAGATAATATAGAATTTTTAGAATAAATATTGTAGAAGATTTTGAAGTCAAAAAATTCCGTAATCCTCTATTAAATGTATTCTTCACCGAAGTCTTGGTGGGCTAAAACTGATTTTTTTGTTTTTTTTTATATAGTACGTACGTTCTGACGAAGATGATGTAGTATCTTAACTGATTGATATCAAATTAATTAATGAAGTTTGTACGTAGTGTAGTTTATTATATTTTTAATTAATAATAAAATTAAAAGTTTGAATACGTGAATAACATTTCTCATTTTATATTAATTAATAGTATTTATTTTAAATCTTTGTGAATCATCAATATTCACTTCGTGATTAATATTATATCATATTTTTCGAACTATGTAAAGCATTTTTTTATTTTAAAAATCGAAATAAAATTAGGGGTGTGTTTTATCTTATGGTCTGAAGATAATTATAAGAATAAGGAGAATCGTGGTAATAGGTCCCTGCAAAAACTGTTTACTGCCTACCAAAAGAAATATCATACACACCTTACTTAGTATACATATACAATCTACCTAATCTAATTTTATATTAATTGTAATGCCTGTTTTATATTTTTATTCTTATTAAGGAGAACACATTCTTATTGTGAAGTTGTAATTATTCAGAACATAGGTCTGTGAAGTTTTAAATACTAAAACATTTAAACATTTGAGTATTTAAAACATCAGAAAACTATGTTCTGAATAATTACTACTTCACAATAAGAATTTGTTCTCCTTAATAATATAAGTTGTATCAATATGTCCAAAATTTAATAAAAATGAATTGATAATTCTGGCGTCTGCAGTCGGTTTACTCAAAGGTATTTGAGATTCCGTTAAAAAACAATGTAGATTACTTTCAAATAATGGAACGACAGATGTATATACGTCTGACACCACTAATAAATAAATTAAACTAAGCGTATATTTGCTCATTGCCACATTCGTATATTTTTTGTAATAAAAATAATAAATGAAAAAATCTAAAAGTCTGCCTTACGGTCTGGTCCGCACATACAAAAATTCTGCGTTAATAATGAAGGTTTGTTAATCAAACATTTTGCCAATCAGCAGGCTTGGCTGACGAATGCACTCACCTCCACGTTAGAGTACATGCAATCATTTATATATAATATAATGTACGTTGGTGCATTTGGATTAAGTCGTGAAATTCCAGTCGCGTAAGTAACTTCTATTATTAAATGCAGTGCCAGGCACACAGAAGCTCAAGGCGTTTTAGCGGCAGCTTAGTAATATATTGTTACAATGTCAGAGACAGTTCACATTCGGGTATAATTAATGGCAAAAGTTGATAAGTGATGCTGTCATTTTTCTACTATGAGTATGCAGGATATTTATATATAACTGAGTAGATTATAACCAAATTATATTTTAATAATTTAAAAAAATATTATTTATTGTATTATCTATGTATATATTAAATAAATGGCTAAAGTAATGTAATTTATAGAAAAAATCTAACGGATGACGATGTTAAGAACTTTTAAAATCTATGAGCATTTTTAACGAGATGTGATGATGATTGATGTAGGGGATAAAAGGACGTGTGGATGATAAATACTTACAGTACATATTTATAAATTCCAGAATTAGAATATGTAATCCAGAAGCTTTCGGGATTGAATTTTTTTGATATTAGACAATACAATAGATATTTAGAATATCGAGTTGATCTGTGTATAGTTTATATAAAAAAAACAAAGTGTTCCGGTGCACCTGTACTACGGAGGGCACCTCCTCATCAACAATGTTCCCTCTAAGGTGTACGGGTGTGCGCGCACACATGGTTTGGCGCATACAATGTTTATCTAGAATGCTTTTCTTCACATGCTTTCTATCGTAGATATGCAACCATGTTGATTTATCCTGTATTAGATCACTGATATTTTGGATATTGAACCACTTTATAATGTTACATAGTCAAGATAATTTCTTCCTACCTCCACTACCAACTCTGCTGCCTTCTATCTCGCCCTGCATAATGACTTGTAAAAGATCTTTTCATTGTGGAGAATACGATAGGAGTATGCAACTCTCCTATATAGTTATTATTAGTTATCTTGACTTATTTGTGCTTACATCTTATTACGTTTTTGGTTAGTTTAATGTTTTCGGGTGTTTTACGATGAAGAGCACTCACCTCGGATTCATGCAGGGCACCGGTTAGTTCTGTCAGTAGAGACCTGAGTCAGGCTTCTCACGGAAGAATAGGTTCGTTGGTAGATGATATCATTGCAATGGAAGGGTTTTGCATGGTCGTACACCCGCGTTCATTAACTACTCATCGGATTCTGTGGTGCCTATCTTCTCCAAATCATTGATATCGATTCGGCATCGACACGCCCGATCAGATTATAATAATTGCAAAAACGATCATTCAGAGACGATTCTTCTCCTTCTCCTTCCCTCTTCGCCTTCTGGCTGACTCGCCTCTAGGCTCGTTCGAGCTCGCGGCTCGAGCCGAGCGTTGCCGAGGACCTCTGAAGCTCGAGTCGGCGAGTTCAAGACAGCCGCCCGAGGGGTGTTGGATGTATCTATTGCAATTTCAGTAAACCAGTCCGCGACCCGGAGCCGTGACATTATATGCAACATGACAATGTTCATCAGTAATGTTGTCAAACTAGGTTTTACCAGTAGTCTTATATTAGTTTTTCTTATTTTCTCCCCCACCGCCACAGGGCCATAAAATTGCACCGTGGTCCAAAATCAGAGATAACATTGCTCATCACCAGAATTTTTCAGTATATGCTCGTCAAACCTTATATCTGAGAAAAAATAATTTTTGAGAAATAAGTAGTTCTAATATGATAAAACACTTGATGCTGCTTCGAGCATATTATTCGTTATAAGAAAAAAATCACACTCATGTTGTTGTTTATTTTTATTTATAACTTTCTTACTTACTTATATTAAATCTAACCTATTTGTTATTTTATTATTTTTATAAATACATATAACATTATTGAGCGAACAGCATTATTTAGTTCCACGACTAGCCCGGGATCCCGGAATCATTAAAATCGAATGCCGGAATTGCTATTTAACCTCGAGATTGGATTCACTATTCATATTGTATTGGAGAAAAAAGAATACCGTGAATCCCTTTCCGAAGAGACCTACCTCTGTTAAACGGGTATTATGTCAGTGAAGGTTGAATTTTTAGGTAAATACGCTGTATCCTATTTGAGATACATAAATTAAAGTTATCTTATATTTACCGTGATCTACATAATTTATTATAGATGATTGTTATTTATTTTAGAGTGTTGTACTTAAGATTAATTTATTTCTTTAAATTGAAGATTATTCCTTTATAACTTGTTCTGCCATTTATAGTATAACTACAAAATTATTTTTAAACGCTCATGCGCCAATAGTTGCTTATTTGTTGAACCACAAACTCAGCAAAATACTAATGACAGCATTTTTTCTCAAAAATATTGAACGTTATTCCATAGAAACAGCGCTCCATTAGAGCATAATAATTTTTGAGTACAAATATGTTAGCATAGATAGAGATTTGATACTTCTCTCTCTAATTTCTATACTATTTTACCATTAGAAATATATTAGATTAAATGAAACACCACTACATTGTACAAAACCACGAATTTTATTAAAGGCTAACCGGTTTCGTTTAGCTCAAGCTTCGTCAGGGCGTATTTAAAACTAACAATAAATACAAAAAGAGGTGTACTTATATATACATAAAGAGGGAAACAGAATATAAAATTACATGCAAAAGAGAGAGAGAGGATGCATATACACTTTGACAGAACATCAAGGGAGGGGAAAATACAATGTTGATGGGTATTAAATTTATTTAAAGGTAAACATATCTGAAATGGAGCTAATGGAAAAATTTATTTCGTTATTAAGAATTGCACTACAACTATTTACTGTTTTTTTTATCATAAGCTTGAGCTAAGCAAAACCGGTTGGCGTTTAATAAAATTCGTGGTTTTATATATAGTGATTGTGTTTTATTTAATGCAATATGTCAAACAACAAATGAATGTCTTTCTATGAAAAAAGAAAAAACTTGATGATTTACAGTATATATGTATAGTAGGTACCTACATACGCATAAGTACCAACGATTTTTTGCTTAATTATCAATGTATTTTTTATATTTATATATATTTTTTAAATGTTGTCACAGTTCTTATATTAAATTAAAACAGACATGATCTAATCCGTATCTGTATTTGACTTGTAAGAGTACCTCATTTTTTGAAAATTTACATTGTTCATTCATTTGAGTTTTCCCTGATAATGCACATCTTTTGTGTAATGTTTTATTTTATTTAAAATGACATATTTTAATTTTATACGGGTGTATTCAGAAATATAGATATGAAAAAAGGGGGCATCAACAGAACAAAATGCTAATGTAATATTCGCATCAGATGTTGTATATTTCAAAAAATAAAATAATACTTTCTACGATGATAAATTAGTAGCTTTTGAATTATAAATTTAAAAAATATTTTATTTTAAAATACTATTCCTATTTTCCTCCATTAATCGAATACTTTTCAGAAATGAAAATACTTATTTGATAGTTAATTAATAATAAAGATTTTTCTTTTATACTTACGTTTAATTAAATAATAATTAATGTACGCATTTTAATAAATGTATCTGATTGTAAATAATATATTTATTTTCAAAAATCAGTATAATATTGTACGAAAAAAAAAATACAACATTCTCGAAGTATAAATTTGTCATTAATTGGCAATAGCGATTACTTTGTGGTGTAACATGATTATTTTAATTTTCACAACTAGACTTTGTACTACATACACGTTGAGTTATTTTCACTACTATAGATTCGAGTGGTATAGTCCCTCTCATCGGAAAAATTTGCCTCAATTCAAAAACAAAACTAATTAGAAAAAAGCTGAATATATAAAATAACTTGTGGAGATTGCGTTAAAAAATATATAGGCCAAACAGCGAGAAATGTAAATACGATAATAAAGGAACATTACCGCTGCCTAAAAATTAACAACTTCTCCGATTTTTCCAACAACATAATTGAAACAAACCACACCTTTGATAGTTATAAACTAAAACTTCTTTGCGGTACCTTATAAAGGATTAATAATTAACTATTTAGAAACCGTTGAAATACAAAAAAAAAATTCTGAGAACAGTAATTAACAACATAATACTTAACCTTTACTGTCCATATTCCCATTAACAACCGAAATCTCCCCCTCTTCCCAAGCTCCGCCCCATTACCTGAATAGACTACAATACTATATTTAGTTTAGTTATCACCTGATGATGAGAGGGACACTGCACCTCTCTAAACTATAGTAGTGACAATAACTCAACGTGTGTGTAATATAAAGTTCAGTTGTAAAAATTATAATAAAATGTATATTTTTCTTCTAGAGCCAGTACCTAATGTATACAACGTAACTTTGTACGGTTTTATTGACTTATTTTCATGTTTGAGATAAAGTAGAATCTATTATTATCAGGACAATCTGTGAAGGATTAGTCTCTTACTTATTATTTGAGGGTTATGAATGAAATTTGGGAATTGCAAGGAGAGTAATTTCATGGATGTAACATCATATTTGGAGGTTATAAACCACTGCCTGTCAATGGGTGGAATCCTGTGTGGGAAGTTTTGTCAGCTACCTACTGTGCATACCTAGATAGAGTTGTATTTAGATCGTGTTACAGGCCATACCTGATTGTATTTGTTGAATACTTGAATTAGATTGTTAATTAATAGCAAAACCCTTTTCATTTGTCTCCCTGTGTCAATTATAAATACTTTCTTTCTTTTTTTTTTCGTAGAAAGCAATCACTTTGTGGTTTGACATATTATATTAAATAAAATAATAATCACATTGTATGAAACCACAAAATTTATTATACGTCAACCGGTTTCGCTTATCTCAAGCTTCATCAGGACGTATTTAAAACTAATCATAAATACAAAAATAGTGCACTTATATATACATAAAGAGGGAGATAGAATAGGAAATTACATGTGAAAGAGAGAGACAGAATACATATATAATTAAATAAAACATCAAGGGAGACAGAATTAATACTCCCACACGGGATTCCACCCATTGACAGGCAGTGGTTTATAACCTCCAAATCTGATGTTACATCCACGAAATTACTCTCCTTGCAGTTCCCGAATTTCACTCATAACCCTCAAATAACAAGTAAGAGACTAATCCTTCACAGATTGTCCTGATATTAAAAGATTCTACTTTATCTCAAACATGAAAATAAGTCAATAAAACCGTACAAAGTTACCTTGTAATGCCTGTAAAGCATTCCTGTGAAACTCTCATGATGCTGGTCATGAATTCTACGTGAGCATGGTTCTCTCACCTTAATCTAGTCGAGGTCCTTTACTGCTGATCCGATGGTTAGTCTCAACCGTCTGATCGTGTAGAAAACGTGTCCGGCATCCTTCTCTCAGGCTTGCAGTTGCCAGCGAAGGAAATATCAATTTCTGTAAGGATGGTGTATAATGCGAATTAATTTCGAACCATTCAACTAACGACGCACTAGTGATTGCAAATCTTAATCATATTTACCCTTCTAATCATGATTCACCAATTACGACCTGGCGTCGTCTACACGAGACAATCGCCAATCTCACCGCGTAATGTCTAGCTAAGGCCGCTTCTGTCACAGGATTGGTCCGCCCACGGCTCCGGTCCTTATTCGCCCTTGCCGCCATGAAGTTGTCGCGAACTAAGGATTGCCTTGATTCGAATTTGGCGCTAATTTCAAATGCCACCTAGGCTATTTTTTTCTAACATGACAACATATTAATGGTAGTTTTGTCTTATTTTATTAATTTCGGAGTCTTATTATTTATTCAGAGTCTTGTAAATTATATATTTATTCAATCTGGAAAGTAGACGAGCTTTCCACATAGCATTCAATTCATAAAATTCTAGCAATTTACAAGATATTGCCAATTTATTTTTAGTCATTTTTTTAAGTAAAAGTAAGTAATACGATGATGGTATTATATACAATAATGTTCCTAAATTCAATTATTCAAATACCGTAAACTAATCTAGCTGTAATATAAGACAGGCTAGCAAATTTGAAATATTAGACGTAAATATATTATAAGGATCTGATACCTATTTTACATGATTAATTTACTTTAAAAAATTCATAAATAATATAAATACATGAAATTTATTTAATTTACTTTATACCGTATTTAAAATTATATTATCTAAGGACTACTTCTATGATACTTGGACGTGAACCATTTCATTTCAATGCTGAGATTATATCAATGATAACATTTTGGAAGAAATTGAGGGGAAATAGATTTATCCAGAGGACGACATCCTCCGGTACAACACATTCGTAACCGCAGTGGTAGAAGAAAAGATAAACGGAAGAAGAAATACGAGTACTTAATGGCAGACGAAAATATTTTTGAGTCAGTTGCTGGAGTAGATCAGATGCGGCAGCTATCGAGAAGTAAATGACCTGGAAGAGAATAGAAATCAATGGGGAGAGGGATACAGCGACAAGATAATGTCCCTTGAAGAAGAAAAAAATAATAAAGTAGTTTTTATTTATACACATATAATCTCCAATTAAAAATAACACATCTAATGTTTAATCGCTATAGGTGTTTGTTTCAGTTCTTCCATTGGGACCCTTGTTTTTTTTGTACGTTGATATGTCCGTCTAAGCAGTGTGAAGATCACTATTTTTTTCGACTGGCGCCAATCGCTGTCAGAACCTCGTCGGGAACGGATCATTTAACAGGCGGCGCCCCCGGTAGTTTATTATCTCGAGCGGTCGAGATAATTCGCGGAGGCCAATCCAAGCGCAAACAATGTCAGATATTAGTTCATCCAACATCAGAGATCAACCGGTCGTCAGTACCACAGGTTAGTGGTGATCCGTCTTACTGTATAGATATTTATATTATTAATAGAAAACTCGAGAACAACGATAAGCTATCGAAAAAACTCATATGCACAACAGGAATCTTCAAAAATTAATCAAAGCTCGACTTTACAATAATTCTACCAAATAAATTTCCCACATTTTACGTCGGATTATAAATTTTTAACAACGCATTCAATTTACATTTCAGTCAAGCGTAATGAAACAACCATTAGTTAGGTTTCATCAATCCAACGTTATGTTTATTTATTCTACATATATATATCCATAATATGATATTTATATTCAACTCATTATAATACAGATCTAATTAATGTGACCAAAATTATAGGAGTTGTTTTTATTTAATGGAGTTCTTACGTGTCTTCCGTACAAGTGTGTATATATTCTATATATATATATATATATATGATATACTTTATCTTTCTTTATGCTCTTGAAAAAGCAGTCATATAATATATGATAATTATGACACCACAGACAAAACGATCTTCCAGGATCTGCAGCATTCTTAACAGCTTCCTGACATGAGCCATTTATTATAGACTTCACCAAATCCGACCATCTAGTCGGCGATCTTCCGCAGGAACGGATTCCCTTGTCTCCGCTTTATACTACCAGTTTCTCCATTGTATCCATGTCTGTGATATGTCCGAAGCATTTCTGTATGCGCATTATGCGCATATTATAAAATGTTCATATGGTGCGATCCGGCTCTGGCGGATATTACGCCAGACTGCACCTTCACCGACTAAGATCAGTCTGTGTGTATGTGTGTCGGCTGATACATCGGATGAGTAGAAATGGAACAACTAATGAAAAACACTATTTTACTTAATATACAATATTATTTCAGTTCTACAAGATATTTTAAATATATTAATTAGAAAGATGTAGATATAAAATCAATTTTATATAGACTTTTTACAGTGACGCTATTGTATGGAAAATACTTCATTCATACGTAATTAAGTGTCATTGTCATTACTGGGACCTTTAATTAAGTATACAATTATTGTAAATATTAATTAAAAAGATATACATATAAAATCAATTGTTTTGAAAAATATTGTTGTTGCGCCACCGGGATTCGAACCTGGATCTTTTTCCTAACCGGGGAAGGTGCATTATTCAACTATGCTACAGCGACAATATTTTTAGCAACAAATTTTCGAACCTATGTTACCTTTTTGATATTAATACATTTAATCGTTCCATTATTTGAAAGAGCCATCTACCTTATTTTTACAGAATCTCAAATACCTTTGAGTAAATAGCAGACGCCAGAATTATTAATTCATTTTTATTAAATTTTGGACACATTGATACAATTTTATTATTAGGAGAACACATTCTTATTGTGAAGTTGTAATTATTCAGAACATAGGTCTGTGATATCACTGTGTTCTCCAAATCTACAAGATATGCCCGAAAAACATAATCGTACTATTAGAGTTTTAAATCTTCTTCACGTCTCATTGTTCTTTCTGCAGAATGAGAAAGACACCTTTAGTTACGAATTATCACGATGGTTTTTAAAGTTACAAATTTAAGGAATTACTTCATTGATACTTGACTTTATAAATCATACTAGAGATTCCAAGGGACGCCATCTTGCGCCGCTCTCAGTGAGATCCCCCCGCCTCGTTCAGCCGCCGCCCGCTGGCAATCTTTACGCTAGTCCTGGCCGATAGGTCTTTCCAGCACGCGGGTGGATCAAGGCCTATATTCTCTCAATCCACCGCGTCTAACAAAAACATTGTTTCTCGATGTTTGTCCGTCGCTATTGTCCTGTACCATTGTGCGCGGTACCGTCCGTGTGGAAGTTCCCGTATTCTCATCAGCCACTAGAGGTCCAATCTCCCGTCACCATTGGTCGAGCAAGTTGTAAAACTGTGTTCCCACGGTGCCTGTGTGCGCTTTTAATTTGCAATCTAAAGCGGTGTTCACACCGCTGAATTTGTTATATGACAATTTATTTTTTTGTAAAATGGATCTGTTCGATTTGTGAGCTCGTCCATGGGATTCGCAATATACGCCTCGAGTACCGCATCTCTAAAGCGTATATCTTTCTGCACTCTTATTGGCACAGTCTTCATGTCTCTGACCCAAATAGAAAGACTGGAAAGACTACAGTTTAGCTATGTGTACCTGGCTTTTTTTTACAAATTCTTAGTAGTCTTTATTATTTAATGACGTCATATAGAGGATAACATCACTTTGAAATCGAAATGAGTTTAGTTTGAGTCCTTGTGAGTCTCAGATTTAACATATTAACATTAAAACTATTGAATATCATAGAACAAGAGCTGGTTAATAACGTGGTATGTTTACTGATTTGAAAGCTTTGAGATAAAAATAAAACCACCATATAATTTTTTGTCAGTGCAAATTGAAAATATTTTTTTATTATTTAATTAAACCTTTTACCTAACTTTTCTTGGCAACCCTTGTACCTATATTTTTTTACTGTGAATGTAAAATAAAAGAATGCACTGAAATTTTATAAAGCCTCACATTTGCAATACATATTTATAATACATGCATAAATGACATCAAAATTTATTTGAAAACAATTTGTCGTATAAACTCTTTCAGAATTTATTGGGTGAGGAGAGTTTTTAGTGCATTTATCGATATTTCATTGAACGACGGATATCAATAATAAATTGATAATCAATTTTAGCAAAGGCTTTATGATAGTTAAATGTGAATAAATTATCACAAACAAGTATTTTTATGTATACGCATGAAAATTCAATTTTATCCAATACTGAATACTTCTGACTCCAAAAGTTACCGTATTTTCAGTAGTATTGTCAGACACTAGCTTGTTTGTTTGAAAGTTGTGCAAATTTTTAAGAAACCCTATGATTCTCAAAACATAATTGGTTGGAATTGGTAAATCTATAATATTTTCATTCAAACCATTTTTCTTTGCAAATTCAGATCCAGAACACTGTTTTGAAAAAAAAATCAAATTGACGATTTTCTTTAAAACAGTACCGTTTAAAACCTTATTTAAGTCATTCTTTACAACAAAATTTACATTATTTATTATTGTTGATATGTAAATTGATTTCTAAAAAACACTTTTGATGTTTGATGTAAACGT
Source organism: Eubasilissa splendida (assembly GCA_031772225.1). Lineage (NCBI taxonomy): Eukaryota > Metazoa > Arthropoda > Insecta > Trichoptera > Phryganeidae > Eubasilissa > Eubasilissa splendida. The sequence goes on along the minus strand of CM062852.1, from coordinate 17,100,026 downwards.
TGTTTGGAGGTACCAAGAAATGAAATACCCCAAGAATCGCCTATTCCGTACACACTATTATCTATGTTTAAAAAAAAAACTTCCAAGTTCAGGTCCCGGTCTTATTTTGCATTTTTACAGTGACATGTTTACTTTGCTTTCATTATACGTATCATTGAACGTGTACGTCATGAATAAGGATTCTGTATTCTCAACTTTTTTAATTCCCAAAACCCGAGAGTCAACATTTTTAAGTCAATTATTTTTTTTAATAGATATTCATATGTATGATTTACAGTGGTTAATAAGTATATAAAATTATCTGTGTAAAAAAACATACATCATTATTAATTTATTAAAACAAATAAATACTGCTTGGAGGACTGCGTATTGACTCTCAATGTGTTTATAGTTTATATATCTTTAAAAATTAATTAATTATTCATTAATAATATCTATAAAAATTACAAAAAAACATGCAATTTAATAAAATCAAAAAATAAAATAGAAAACATACGAAAAAAGAACAATTAATAAAAAACACATCTATTTGTGTGTCACATCGCCACATCAATTACATATTTAGCCAAGTCCCCTAATAAAGATTTTTAAATAATTTCATCCCACCTAAATTATGTTCCGAAACATGACATCACATTTTTTACAAGGAATCATATTTTCCTGATTGAACAAACCGACAAAACCATTTACTTCACATTTTTTTGTTAGTAGACTAATTTTTCTTAAATGCAATTTATTATGGATGGAAATTTTCAATTTTTTTAAATATTATATTATATTATATAATACTTAGACATGCATCACTCGTCGCTGGGTCACTACCTGCAGTAGGATAATGGCCATATAGGATTAACTCAAATAATTAGTTTAAATTGAATAATATCAAGAAAAATCCGAGAGTTTTGAGAGTCCCGGGATTCAAGACAGCAAAAAACCATGAAATTTTTGGGAACTTATTCCCGGGTTGTCTCGATACAAAACTCTTAGTCATAAAGCATCATGAAGATCAAATTAAATTAAATTTTATATTCTAATTGATATTATTATATTTTTTCTCAAACTAGACTATACCCCCCTCTGTGCTGTGAAAAATATGATAGCTAGGTTGTCTCCCGAGGCAATAATTGAATTTATCATCCATCTGATCACTAGGCGTGTTTTATATTTCTCAGATAATAGGAATTTATAAAAAAAACATTTTTTTTGTAAAAGATTAAATGTTGTATTTTCCATACCTTCTGAATTATTTGTATGAAGTCTTATTGTTGAAAATCCTTAGGTTGTTATTAACTTTTGTAACAAATAAAGAAATCTTCGAAGGTCAAAATTGAATTTGAACTTTGACAAGAAATTTCCATAGCCTGCGTGTATTTGGCATTCATAGAATAAGTATTGAAGATTTAGATTCAATTTTAATAGTGAAATATTATTTATAAGATGTTTACCTTAAGGTTTTCAAGTAAATTAATGAAAAGAAACTTATATAAACGTGAACTTAATAATAATATTTATGACAACCGTATTCCGTCCCATTTGTCATCTGTCTCCTGGACAACATGGACACGGTAATAAAATACGTCACGTCATTATAAAAAAAGCAATAACATATTGTTATTTCGCAAACAATAATCGCTGAAGAGCCTTCATACACAATTTTCTATTATATATCAAGCACCTGTAAATTTTTTATATACGAGTACATTGTATTGCTATATTTTTAATGTATATTTATATCTTATCTCGCCCTTCCCCTCCTAAATTTTCCTACTAAAGTAATCTCAGAAAAATATGATGGAAAAATAATCAAACAAATACGTCATACTTGTTACTATAGTAATAATAATGTCCACCTCGATTCAGACTCTGCTCTAGTGAGGCGGGCAGGAAACAAATAAATAAAAAATATTATAACGTATTAATTAAATAAATACATAACAATTGTTTACACAAGGTGTAAGGAAACGGGATGTAAGAAGAATTATAGGAATTTGGTATAAGGACAGAACAATAATGACTCAAGGACCAACCAGGAAGCACGACTTAACTGAATTTTTTTCGATGTAGTCACAACTCTCCTGAACTTCAGAAACAGCGTCGCCGATTTACACGAAGCACTCTGAACACAATAGTAGTTTCGGTACGCGCCGCGAGAAAATCGAAACACACAATAGCAACGGTAACTGTACAATCAGACTAGTGTAACGAGCACATATAATTTTTTTGGTTTCGCTTTTAGACTATTGGTGCTGAATAACAAATGAAATATTTGTTTAAAAGTCTTGTTTTTTTGGGACAAAATAGTACTATATCATTAAGTGACGGTACGTATGAGTAAAAGTTTTTAGAATACTAAATACTTATTAAGTATAATGTATATATACCTACATCTGAACGATGTCCATGACATGACATTCTTTAAAGAGTGCTCGTGAAGGATAGCGGAAAGGTTTCTTACGAATAACTTTAACTGCCATTTTTTTGGGTTTTACTTAAAGAATCTATAATTCTACTAGCCACACAAACGTAATTACATATTCTATAAAGTATTCATAAATGACAAAGTTTTGACACTTTTCAGAAATACACATGTCACGGTACTTATCTAAAAAAAATAATTCAATAGATAATACCTACCTATATAAAGTACAATACTAATAATTATGACATCTTCTAACAAATTAAATTTTAAAATGTCAAAAAATGTCATTTATTCATTCCTCACAGTGAATTGTACACATAACTGCTCATACTCGCGATGCGCAAGATTTCACAACCATGAGTATTAATTGCACTCACTCGATTTTTGTAAATAATATTTTTAATTTATCGATACATGTACCCATACACGAGTAATTAATTAATACACATGTGTATTAACCCAACGCAACCTTCAATCATTGTAGTATCACGTTACGTTAATTCACGTTGGTATTATGTGAAACGGCATTGTATAAGAGCACACATTTGGTACGCAATTTCTGTCACATACTAGGGAAAAATAAACTAGCGATATCTTATGATAGAAATGTCATGAGTTATTGCAATTTTGATAATCGCGGACCATGTTTGAAATGTTTGAGGTGGTAATTACCATAAGGAAGACAACCAACATAGATAAGACCAAGATGATCGAATCTATTTGTCATTAATCATCATTCCAGAAGACGGCACGTGTTATCCTGCTAAATCGTCATCAGGATAGTACCTACATCCATAATCGCGAACTAAATAAAAAATCCCTTCCTGCACTAGCCGCAAAAACCAATTAAATTTCTCTAGAACCAATATTAATTGCCAATTTTGTATATTTTTAGTGATAAAAGTTTTTAAACAACCACCATTTTGAAAAAAATATGATGGTTAAGGCTGGTTAACAAACATAGCCGAGATATTAACGAGATCTATTTTTGAGAAAAGTTTCATATAAATACAGTATTTATCGTTTCCACAAAACTATTTCATATTTCCATATAACATCATAACAGAGATAACAAATGTAACACCAAACACTATCAGCAAAATTTCATATACTTAGGGATAAAAAAACTTTAAAAGCCTTCCAGAAATTAAAGAGATAAAGGATATAAAAGATCTAAAAAAGAAATCAGTTGAACACTTCAGAAGCACAAAATTAGATAATAAATAATATTATAGATTACAAATGTATAACCTATAACTCTATATAAAATATTACTGTGTAAGTCCTTCTCGAAGCACAAGAGCTAGTCTTTTTTTAGAGAGGTAAACGATTCAAAAAAGTATGCAATCTTAATTTTGTAAAATACTAAAGTAACTCATATATTATAAAAAATTGTAAAAATATCAAAATTATTAAAAAAGGTAACATTTCAAGGTCTCCTCCAGGACTATTGAAATTTTCCAAAAGTTGCGTCATGAAACCCATCGCAGCTGGTAGTTTCTATTTTTTTTAAATCCTTCGAAAAATGACACATTGAAAATTTAATGTATTAAAATAGGTATGTATATTTTTTAAAGTGTTTTAAAAATATCAATTTCTGAATTATACAAGGGAAATTTTTTTAATTCCATTTTTTGAAACTTAAATATCAATCTTATTACAGTGGCAAATAAATTCATTTTTATTATTATTAAGTAGAACACATGCAGATGGCTTTCAAATAATGGAACGACTGATGTATTAATTTGAAAAAGTGTAACATAAAGGTTCGAAAATTTGTCATGAAAAATACTGGCGTTATAACACAATTGGTTGTGTACTTTCCCAGATTGGAAATTGAGATCCAGGTTCGAATCCCGGTAGCGCAAAAACAATATGTTTCGACAAAATTAATTTTATATGTATATATTTATAATTAATACATTAAAATTTAGCATTATTATTATGATTTTTTTTAAATATTCTTTTGCGCATATTCATAAATTTATGAAATAACACTCCATTAATTAACATTACAAAAAGAATAAGATTTTGTTTTCAGAAGAGACTTCAGTGGCCGTTAGATCTACTATTTATTTTTTAAAACCACTTTTTAATATTATTTTAAATCTCTTGTGTTGAATCCCTGGAATACTTTTCGCTGTGAAATTTATTATCCCGAGCCATCTCGCCGCGGCTGCCTACGGAGTGAACTTTGGGGGCAATTTTTCAACAAATTCGTTGTATTTAAAGTTGCGCAACAGCGTTGTGTAATATGCCCATCATCAAATAACGATTCTGGACATGTGCCGCCATAAGTAATTTATGACGCGCAGCTCGATCTGGCCGCGGTACACCGACACAATCATAACACTATTTGTATATTATGGGATCTGTGTGAAGAAAATTTAAATACTTATTAATAAGTATAAATATAATATAATCAATGATATACATTATAATATTAATGTAATAATACAAACACTGCACAACACAACTTCAGATATTAAATATTATTATCATAATAATTTATTTTAGAAGTGCATTGATAGAAATGTGTTCAAATTTAAGTATGTTTAATACTTGCAAGAATAAAAATGTATCGAATGAAATATGGAACAATCATTAAAAAACGTCTATTTATATATTTTTATTTATAATAAACAATAAGGACATTCTGTAAAAAAAAAATGTTATTTTGTCTCTTTTTAGATGTCTTTCTTATGTTTTTCATATTATTTTATCATTTACTTTGTTATTTTCACTTAATCGTTCTTCAAATTATCTTATAGGCTTTAGTGAATTTATTTTATAAACTTTAAGCTGCTTTAACAGGGTGAATATTATGTTCCAGGCCGAAGTTGTTTTTAAATAACTACAAAATAAAACATAATTTTTAAATATAGTTTTTATTTATCAATAAATTAATTCATTACAATTATGTATAAAATATAATATTAGCCAAGTAATCAGTATAAGTGTGTTATCTCTTAACCATATACTTCATAACATTAATATTGTCCTGTAGCATCAAAATTATTGTAAATTTATTGGCGTAGACCTTTCCTTTCAATTATTCCCACAGAAAATAGTCGAAAGCCATCAAATCAGATGATCGACGAAGCTAGTCGATATCAACACTTTTAGACATTACGCAGTAGGGAAAAACTTCTTGTAGAACTTCAAGCCTAGCTCGGTCACCGTCCTGTTCACAAACCACATGTGTCGCAAGCCCAATAGACCAAATTCGGCTACCAAGAATTTTTCCATTATTATTTAAATAAAATATTTGAATGTCTTTAACACGTTTTTGAAGCTTTTAATTTTCTACAATAAATTGTAATTAATAACTTTCTACGACTACTAAATGCAAACTGACAAATACCTGCCAAACCAAAATGACAGTCAAACAAAATCGGCCTGGAATATAATATTAATTCTGTCATTTCATATTTTTGAAGGACGGTACACCTATAATCAGTCTTATTTTGTATTCTTTCGTAAATTGTAATTTGAAAATCTTTCGAATTTAAATTAATAGACTTGCTGAATAGTGTATATGTAGAGTTCTTTAAACAATTATTAATTTTTTTTAAATTGTTTCAATTTTGTGTTGTCGCCCCTAACTTCTTGTATTTCCTTATATATCATTCCAACCTTCCTTTCACCACACATTTGTTCCATGCGCGACCCTTTCCTTATCTTATCAGTCACGCTCATCTCGACCTGGTGAAACCGGAAGTTTTTGGGCCCGAGGTTACGGGAGATATAAGTTGAAATAACGGTACTTAATGTAAAGAAATTATTTAAGTAATGAAATTTGGAGTTGAATCAACATTCGTATTACACATCAATCTAGGGCGGTTTATTAGAGTAGATTCATTTTCAGTTCATATATTAGCATCATAATATAATTTTGTATGTATAATATGTATATATGTACTTTTTTTATATTTATTTATCAATCTGATATAAGTACAATGATACAATGCAATAAAAAAAATTCATGCTACACTTCTCTTGAAAGCATATACTTGTCCAGAGAAGTGGAGTGTATATTAATAAAATGTATTGTTTACAATAACTAGGATATAATAAAATAAAATATAATAAATTAATAGCAATAACGATATAAAAATAGTATAAGTTTAGGGGTACGTGTTTATCTTTAAAGTATTTTTTTAATACCATTTATTATTTCTTTATAATCATTAATCTTCCTGGTGTTTTTGGGTAAGCTATTAAACTTTTTTTTCCTAGATGCATATAGTGGTGTTGTGCAAATGATATGTTGATTTTTAAGCATGAAAATACAAATTTAAACCTAGTACGATTTTAAGTAATAAAATAATATTTTTCTTTTTCTTTTAATATTTGAAGAATGGAATTTATTTTAAATAGACCACAAAATGTTAGTTTAAATTCTTCAAAAAGTAATTTCGTCGAATAATCTCTTGGTTTTTTTTAATATTACTTTTATGATAAGTTTTTGTACCGATCCCCAACTAATGATGGCATATTGTAATATGGATTGAATAAATGCATAATATACTAAGTAAAAAAAAAATATCGATTAAAATGTTCCGATTCTTTAAAATATGTACTATATTAACTTTCTAATATTTTTATAACAGCTTGACAAATTTTATTTTTGCATTTAAAATTTGTATCGATATATCTTCATACCTTCATTGTTTTTGTATCTACAATATATTTACATATCTCATACACTTACATTCTAACTGTAATTGACAAATGTATTTCATAAATTCAATCAATTGAATGTATATTTATAATACATAAAAAATTCTGAAATACACCTATCTCTTGATTTATGCTGTAGATAAATTTCAATAAAATCCTTGTAAATCAAAAGGGTGTAAATTGAGATAAGAAAATGATATCAAATCATTAGAAATAACTCGCAAAACGAATATACCAACACCTTCACAGTTGACCTTTAATATTATAACCTTTTTATTTCTCGCTAGTTCTAAGTCTCCATCATCGTTTCTAGAATCACTGTGCACTACCACATACCTATTAATTCAGATTCATTTCAAGTGGTACCTTCAGCGTCATACTCTTTATATTCTTGTTTAATTTTATTAGACAAAATTCAATACTTGTGGAAATTGACCGAACATTTTATTTAAACGCGTTATGATGAAACCGCGTAAATATGAAAATAGATGTAATTACTGCATACGTAAATTTAATTAATACAATGTGTGTTTATGAAACTAATTATACGAGTAAGTTATGCAAACATAAAATTAAAATTAGCTTTACCAATACAAACGTCTACTCTTTATTTGAAGTAAATTATTATTTTAAAATTTGTAGACACAATTTAATAATAAGAAAGAACATAATAATTTAACGACGTAGCTGTACCTCCGAGCACATGCTCTAGAAAATTATGTTATTTTCATAGAAATATTTTATGTTCCATAAATTATGTTAACTTGATACATTTATTACATTCTGCTTAAAAAAATATATGTATATAGTTATTTTATTTACGAAATAAAAATAGCCAAAGTTTAAAGAATGGTCACGTCTGATATATCCATTAATTCGTTTTGCCAGTTCACAAATAATATTCTGTCAAACTCTCGTACCAGTGAGCTCTCTTGTCAATGATAAAGTACTAAATTATTTTGATGCCGAAGATAAATTGTTATTATTAAATGTCGATGATATCAATCTGTCATTCGACAGTCAATCACAAAACAGTGACATTTTTTCATTGGATTTGAAATCTCAATTGCAATACTTTTTCGACATTTTTTTGCTAAACATACATACATAGTAAATATGCATAATCATATATTTGGTTATATTTTTTGTGATTTCGATAGGTAAATAATTTTAGCAATTATATACCTACCGGAGAATATTTTACATAAATTATAAATTATTGAGAAAACTAAAATCGTTTGTAGACATATACGTTATTTGATTCAGTTTTTTAATTTCAATTCAATATTATCTTTAATTATTAATATATGACGTTAGATGCTTATTATCGATTTTTAAATTATTAAAATACAGTACCATCAGTTATAGACGCAATGACATCAGGTGTGGGTTTTATTAATAATATTGTTGACGAATGCAAAAAAATTATCCGGGTAGATATTTACTTCTTTATAAAGGCATTTAACTCTATAAGGGATTATTTATGAAAAATCAGTGGATCTTTGTGATGCTAGAGACATGTTGCGCGTACTAACCGTACGTACCAGGGGCACAAATGTCTGCATTCTGCAGGAATTAAATATCAATTTTTTGAGCATCCTGCAAGAAGGAAAGATAACTTGGAGAAGCTTGTTGTGGTAGGTCACATCGAAGAACGAAGAGAAAGAGGGAGATCCCCACCCGTTAGACTAAACAAATAGAAAAAGCAACAGTCATGTCTCTGATGACAGCCCTTAGATCTGAAGGATGCTGAGAAAAGTTGAGAGGTATAATTAAGAAGGTGGAAGTTCATAGAGAACGCGATCTTCATCACAGAACTATTTTTTGAAAAACTACAACTTCACAATAATAATGTGTTCTCCTTAAAAATATACACCAAAGTTGTATTAATGTTTCTTTTTATTTTATAAAACTATTAATTTATTATATTTTTTCTTTACTTCTAAATCATTTTAGTTAAATTTTTAAATTCAATATCACATCAGTGTAATTAAATGCGTATATTTAAATTGATATTGATAACGTTAATTATTGGAAATATATAAATAATTAACGTGAATATATTATTAACCACATCAAACTAAAATCCACGTTACATCTTATGATTAACTAATAAAATTACATGGAAAATACTTATAAATTTATTTATTTAAATAAGACAGTCTACGCTATTCGCTAATTATGATAATTCTATTTGAAGGGTAAGTGCTTTAAATTCAACGTAATGAGAAACTCGTGGATTTTTCATTTCTCTTAAATTCTTTTAAACGGCCATTTTAATACATAACATTTTTTGCTTTAATGTAGTGTTTTTAATCATACATAATTATATATAATACAAATTAAATGAATAAATTGAAAAGATGTACAGAAAAAAAATATTTGTCGAATAAATTTTTGTTTGCTACTGGGATTTTTTCTGTATATCTTCTTATTGATTAATTTAATTTGAATTCAAAATACCACAGAACTATTCTGAAATTACAATTTCACAATAAAAGTTTGTTATAATTTTAAATAAAAAATTATATCACGTAGGTTAATATTTTAATGTGCCGTTTAAGGCTTCCTTTTTAATAATAATTCATATTTTTGCGTTTTTTATGAAAATGTATGTTTTTATTATTCATTTATATAAAAAGTTTAAACTAGATCAGACTATTTTAAAACCTTTATTGAGATATGATCTTAACATCAATTTAAAACTGATATACTGAATCTTATTTGTCATAATTAAGACAATACAAGCATTATAAGAAAGACCGCGACCATTAAATACATTTTCCGCGGGTCACAAAATTGCCTTAATATGAAAAATTCTTGCATATACGAAATATATTTTCTTATAATCTTGAAGCCAAGATTACGAAGACAAACATTTTTAGCATATTGTATTTTCTTACATGCTTTGACACTTCAGCTACTATTTAAAACAAAGTTTTAATCAAAAACACAATCATTTCTTACTAAATGATATTTGTATCGATCCTATCGATGTGTATTTTTTATTGTCTATTAGCATCATTTCGCCACTCAATCCAGCTATAGTGGGCGTGTAATCTGTCGCTTCCTTAATTTTTGGTTAAATAAGTTGATAATACAAAGTATTTATTGATTGATTTCAAAATATTTTCATATACATATATAAAATAGGTACTTTAATAAATTATTTAATTCTCGATAAATTAATTCAAATAATAACACACATTTTATTTATTTCCTTAATATTAATATTGAAACACGTGGAAAAGACTCTAGATACGAATTATTTTTGACACTTGTCTCGAATGCTATAAAATCAACAATTTTATTTTCGTATCTCTCTCTATTCAAACCTTTCTCTCTCGCATGATTTACGTAACAAATAATATCATTTAGTATTTATGTGACATTTTTAGAAGTTTAACTGTTAGTCCCATCTTAAAAGATTATGTAATTTGCGCAGAATTTCTCGAATTTCAAACTGAAAAAATTAAAGTACACGCTTAATGAAATATTTATAAATCTTATTAATGACATATGTTGACGATTTACTGCCCCAAAGCTTATCAAGAGAGGTTATTAAAAAATAATATTTTTATTTTCAATGAAGAAATCAATTTATGTTTCTCCCGGGTGAATAAAAAAAATGCGTGTTCATAATCAATCCAGACCTCTTGTGTGGTTTGTGCTCCTGCTCTTACTAGATCTCTCTGTTAAACCTGGTTACGACTAAAGCGACAACAATTTTATCACTTTAATAAAATAACAATGTCGAATTATTTTATTGCTTACACAGTGTACACCACCAGTCTGGAAGTGTTCTTCATCCGCATTAGCTCTATCGTATAATATGATAAAAGTATTGAACAAACGAAGACAACTCATAAACTTGTGAGTCCTTTAACAGAGAATCCTTATGTTAAGGTGCAATTCATTAGTATGTAGGATTCATTAATTATTTATTAAAATATTATGAAATACATTTTAAAAAATGCTGACTTAAAACGACATTCCTAATTCCTGACTTTGGGGTTTTTTACTCAGTTTCTCAAACCAAGATGCGCATGCTCATGTGAACCAGAAAATGTCGATATTACGTTTCCCCGTCTACATTTGTGACTTTGGCTACGGTAGTGTTATTATGGCCGTATAGTGCTTGATTAAACGGCCAAGTCTGTAAAAACGAACGCGCTTTTAATATTTCTATATTAATATTTTAGCACAATCGTATCGTATTTTCTTCTGTCTATCGAACCATAGAAATTGTCTATCCACTATTCTTATAAGTATGTCATTTTTGTTCGTTTTGACAACTAACTTATAAAGGTGGAATAATTTTAATTACGTTGACATTTTATTTGCGTGCGGTTTGTTTTGGGGAAAGCTCTATCATTGAAATATAAATTCTATTGAGACTCTGACTTCGCAGCCCACAAAGAAAGAGTGATTCTGAATTAATTTTATTCATATGTGATCAGTAAAATACGTACAAAAGTAATTCACACCTGTGGTTGTTATTTCACTATTTCTAACAATTCTAGACGATCTTTCTTATGCCGCCCTACCCAGTAAAAGCAAATTATTTTCCTCTCATCAACGAACACTTATCACACCTCAATTATTCAGGGTGGAATTCAGGCTCCGACAACACAAATTAGCGTATTAGATTCGCCGAATTCAAATCCGAACTGCCTGAGAAATACCCAGAAGGCGAAGGCACTAATGAAATTATTTTTATGTGAAACATCTTTACGAGTATTCCCCTGATTTCAACCCGCGATCTCGCATATGTCGCAAAATCTGATCGCAACTGTAACTACATCATCGTCATCGTCATCTCCACCATCAAGTCGGCCGTGACAACCTCCGCTTAATAAAAGTAGAGTAACCAGCCTGCGTAACATTATTTTTTAATACATTCACTGTTACCGGTATATCTCGATAGTAATACTACCTACTGCAGAGGGTTTCGTGACGTATTTTAAATGCAAACGGATTTTGTGAACACGATAATTCCCGCAGTACTTGACAGAAATCGATCAAACTTTGCAGAATAATTAGTCCGTATATATCGTATTTAAAAGTCATAACTCCTTTAAAATTAAACTTTGCATCTATTGCTCGAAGAATTATTTATTTTAGATTATCTATAATGCGCGTTCCTGCAACCAATCATTGTCACTTCGCGGCCAGGGTTTCTATATGCGGAAATCCCTTATTATATTGCTTTAACAATAGTGCATTGTGCATCCTTATTATATTGCTTTAGATGAAATATAGATTCTACGGAAGCCCTGGCCGCGCATCGATCACCACAGGCCGCGTAACGGCCACTATCAGCTGCTTCGCAGCCACAATAGCCTCCCGCAAGGGCATTATACATTGCTCTCCTAAGAATTAATTGTACATACAGTGTGCTTACGTATCAATTTATTTTCACTTAGACATTCTTAAAAAACTGAGATCATGTTTACATAAATTTTTATTAAACACGCGTTCCATCAGCGTCGCATTATTGATTGCATCTCTATTCTATAGTCACATTTGACAGTGCGACCATAGATAAGAATAGAAAAAAAAAATTTAGCTAATGTATGTTTTTTTTACTCGTAATTTACGTTTCATTTCAAATTGAATATATATTTATATATATTTATTGAACACCTGCAAGTGATATCAGTAATTATTATATTTTATTAAGCATATACTCGTAACAGACAATAAGGGTACTTGTTACACGGATGCGACCCCCGTACACCGGCATGCCTCGGTGATTACTATTATTATCTATATAATGGGATTACTGTCAACATTAAAGCGCAAATAAATTGACTTAATATAATGAACGGTACTTATTAGTTATACAAATACAACAATATTATTATTCACACGCAATAATACGTGTTTCATTTCATATAATAAATAGCATTATTTATTCACAAAATAAAATATTTTACGAAAATTATAACATGAGAATGTAAAAATTATGTGAAAACAGCAATGTAGCGATATCAACATATAATGTTTCCAATAAATAGGTAATTACGAATAAATTTCCCTTGTTATATATATATATTCATTTTTTAAATTTATTATATGTGAGGGGTTCAGAAGCAAAAGTATCACTATCCAATTGGCAACACTGAGATTAACGTATTTGTAATTGATTTTATAACAAGAATGGAGATTTCATAATTAATTTGCTTTTGATAATATGCTTCTAAAATATATAAACATGTTTTCAATAAAAGTTATCAATTGTGAAAACTGTTATTTCAGTTGCTTTTGCCAGATAATCATTTTCAAAATTTTCGTCAGTTTAGCAGACAAATACCGATCAAAGGCAGAATATATCTTATTATTATGGAGAACACATTCTTATTAAGTAATTGTAATTATTCAGAACACAGGACTGTGATATTTTTTAAATACAAATTAAATGTATTAATTAAAAAGATATATAATTAAGAAGAACGCATTCTTATTGTGTAGTTGTAATTTTTCAGAACACAGGTCTGTGATGTTTTAAATACTAATTTCATATAAGAATTATATGTATATATTTATAATTAATATATTAAATTAGTATTTAAAATATCACAGACCTATGTTCTGAAAAATTACAACTTTACAATAAGAATGTGTTCTCCTTAATAATATAAGTTGTATCAATGTGTCCAAAATGTAATAAAAATGAATTGATAATTCTGGCGTCTGCAGTCGGTTTACTCAAAGATATTTGAGATTCCGTAAAAACAATGTAGATGGCTTTCAAATAATGGATCGACAGATATATCAATGTGAAAAGTGTAACATATAAGTTCGAATATTTGTCATCAATGCACTGTGTTGGTATAATATAATCGGTTAATGCATGTTCTCCGGATAGGAAGAGATCCAGGTTCGAATCCTGGTAGCAATAACAATATTTTTCGATAAAGTTTATTTTATATGTATAATTTGTATTTTAAAGAATATATCTAGCCACGTCGCTTCAGTCCAGTATTACTCAGTCTACTCTTACGGAACATGATTTCATAGTACGGACAATCAGTGTAAAAGGTTGAGAACCCTATCCTAAACATTAGCTACCGGCGAAAACGTTCTGTAATGTCTTTATTTGTCACGAATGAATAATTCAGCCCTGTCCGCGGCCAAATGTTTCCCTAGGGGATGGTTTACCGAGGGTAGGTCGTAACCGTAAATCGCCCTTCGGCGGTAAACATTGAATAATAATATTCAGATTTTGCGAACCAACCCTCTTTACGCTTCCATTCAATGTATCGAATGCTACGCGAATGTTTATATTCCTCGGCTAGGCCAGGCGCTGCCGGTCTCTACTATTCTATTTTTTGCGACCTTTTAGAAATTCACAATTTTTTGCAGCATAAAATATAAATACACATATTAAAATTATTAAATTTGATCCATACCATGATAATAATTTTACTATATTTTTTTGATTCTTAAATTATCTTAAATGAATACCCGACCTAATATTAATGAAATGTTAAATTACGTATAATACGTCAATTGTCTCCAATAAATTTGGTGAATTTTTATATGTCTATATTTTATATAACATTAAAATCAATAATATACCTATCTACAGAAAAATTTGATTGTTTCTATGTATGCAAAGAATCTTTTAAAAAAAAGTGCTTGATGTAAGATAATTAACACATATTCAAAATGATTTTGGGCCTTTACTCTCAACAGTAACTACTGAATAAAATTAATAATATCTATTTGTTTACGGAGAACACATTAGTATTGTGAAATTACAATTTATTTTTTTAGATCATAGTTCAGTGGTATTTCAATACAAATTAAACATACATTAGAAAGATATACACATAAAATCAACTTATCGAAAAAATATTTTAGTTAAATAATAAATTATTATTAATTAATTTGATTGTATATCTTTCTAGCTTTTTTTTCCTTCTTTTTTATATTTTTGTAATTAAAACTATATCCACAAAACATTTTGCTAGACGTTTGTCTGCAGATATATTCAGATCAATTTTATTACATTTCATATAATCAAAACATAACAACTGATCAGTGTCACAGTTTAAATAATTCATTTCATGCTTACAAGTAAGACACATTATTTTCGATAGGCTACTTTTTTATCATTTCTTTCAAATTGGGAGAAAGCGTACTATATTGTTATTATTTTGAGAATTGTTAAATTTTAATTAGCCACACCTCTTGAATTTTTTCCGTGTAAGCCACCCAATTTAGAGCATTGCTGTTATAATTTTATTTTATTAAAAGAAACCGTTACAGCCCGTGTGCCTCAATTGAAATGCTTCCACGCTTACAATTTTTTTCACTATGGCTGTTTGATGATTTTGTATTTGTTTCATATTTGAGTTACAGGAGTGACCCCATGATCGAATCCCATATCTTTATAATGGCTCGACCGAAGAAAAATTAATTATTCGTTAAACTGATACATTTAATTTGTATTTAAATACCACAGAACTATGTTCGGAAAAAACTGCAACATCACAATTATAATATGTTATCCTTAAAAATATATAAGTTGTTGTATCAAACTTTATCAAAATTTAATAAAAATGAATTGATTTAATCTCTGGCGTCTCCTTTCGTAAAAATACTCAAAGGTATTTAAGATATGTCGCTGTAAAAAAGAGATGTTCGAAAATTTGTCATAGAATCCGGATAGAAAAAGATCCTGGTTCGCATCCTGGAGACAATCAAAGTATTTTTTCTGTATATCTTTCTAATTGATACATTTAATTAGTATTATTAATAATTTCGTCTTATCCGCGGCTTGAGGTTGGAAATGTAATGTTTATAATGTCTTAATAACTTTCTTACAGAAAACACAACACTATTTTTTTTTATTCTGTTCAGATGGTGTTCAAAATGATAACCTGATGAGGTGTGACAGGAATTTCGGACTCTTTTAAAAGTTCGCTGGGATATGGATATCTCGATGGAAGATCTGAGATCGAGGGACCTGGCAGGGGTCGAGAACCTCCCATTTCCTCTTAGTTTTTCAACCAACTCCGGCGAGAAATCTTTTGACCTTGGTTCTTTTGCCTAAAGCAACACTATTAATTTTTTTTCTTGTTTTTTTCCTTCAAGGGGATGTACGGTTTGCTCCCTCTCTTTTTTTAACATCACTGCTCTCAGCCTTTTTGTAACGCCCATGTTCTTTATTTACATATTTTTTGTTACATGCTAATCGCTACCGTGCTTTTTCGATTTATTGTATTTGTTTTTTATTGTGATATACCTGACGTCTGTCAAACGATTACATGTGTGTGTGTAGGTGACAGATTGTGGTTGTATAGGTGAGAAGTCCGATCGGGTTGTTTAAATAGCTCTGAGAAGAGCTCTCATTACTTCTCGGTCTTAAAATAACTTCCTGGTTAAGGTGTTATTGTAAATATATCGTGTACGATTCAATCAATTGTAAATTATTGTAAGCACGGATTTTATTGCTACACTAACACAGATTTGTAAATGTGTATATATGTGTGTTATTACAATTATTATACATTATTTATTTTGATCCTATTACTTGACTAATACGCGTTATACATGTATTGAGTATTTCTGTTCTTTTGAAAATATGAAGTATGTACCTCTGGTCTTATGTGGATATTTCGCATAACCTGCAATGGTAGAAATAATCTAGCCGCCATCGATGTTGGACCTACTATAAATGCTCTCGGAACGGAATGGAATTAACATCAGCGCAATCACATGACAGCGCGCGAGATCCAGATAAGGATTCATCGATTTAATTGTCGGAGACCAAACAGCACCATCAGCAGAGAGGACCCAGAAGATAGAGAGAAAAATACCATCAGAGAGCACCCAATAGTTTAGTGGCTTTATCCGCATAATTCTTGGAATTACATATTTACGTTACCAATAGAAAACTCAGGACTAACTGTTATACATCAAAGGATGTTCATGCAAACACACCTATAATATCCCTGTTATTTTATTTTTATTGTAATGTTATATTCAATAACGGTGTTCTCCGAGGAAAACGTTTCTAAAATTTTAATTACATGTGTTCACACCGTGTCTTTCGCAATTATCCTCCACTTCCATGCAAAATTTCTGATTCCAAAACTTCATTATTACCTTAGATGACATAACCAATCACTACATTAGTAATTGTCGTAGATAATCTAACTCATTATTTTATTTCAAACATACTTCCAAACGCAACGCTTCTATTGTTATCCAGTTTTATATGCGATATTTTTTGATAACTCGCTTACAAACATAGTGTATCCTTTACGCTAGACTTTAGACTGTAAAGCGTTAACTATATTAAATTAACTATCAACTTAGCATATGTATATTCGCAACACATAAACAAACATACCTTATACTTGCATTTAAATTGCACATACATACAAAGAGAATATTATGTTCCAGGCTGATTTTGTTTGGCCACCGTTTTGGTTTAGCAAACATTTGTCAGTTCACATTTAATAGTCGTAAAGAATAGGTGATTACAATTTATTATGAATTATCTAATGCCTCAATACCGTGAAAAGTTATTAAAACATTTTATCTAAATAATAATGGCAATGCTGTAATCATTAATGGTAATCGTTATCGTCAATTGTTGGAAAAATTCTTAGTGGCCGAATTGGGTCGAGCCCGAGCTACGCTTAAAATTTTGCGAGAAATTTTTCCCGGCCGTATAATGTCAAAAAAGTGATGATATCGACTGGCCTCCTCGATCACCTGATTTGACGGCTCCCGAGTATTTTCTGTATAGGTACCTGAAAGAAAAGGACTATACCAATAACTCAACAATTCCGATGCTATAGAACAATACTCGAAATTAAATTGCTAAACTAACAGGCGAAGTGTGCGAGAATGTTATGAAAAATAACACGCATTTTTACCACTATTATAGGAGGCCACTTGATCAATATCATATTTCATACATAATTGTAATAAACCAAATAATTGATTATAAAAACAAAAATAAAAATATGTGTTTATTTTCTAGTTATTCAAAAACAACGTCGGCCTGGAATATAATATTCACCCTGTGTGTACGAAGTCTGAGTAAACACGTCTCTTACTATTACTATCCTACCGATACATAAAAAATTGTGAGTATTATGTACATACAGAAAAGGGTTATTCCATACATATCTAGATTTTAACAAACTTCGATAACTTTTATTTAGACAAATTATCTATTTCAATTTAAAATATTTATTTAGGAACGAAATAGAACAATTCATTTTTAATGATATCAATTTATTTTAATATATATATATATATATATATTGTTCATATCAATTAAAGAAAAATACTGCATCAAGTACCTAGGAATCATAATAGATGACAAGCTCAAATGGAAAGAACATGTTACTAATCTTACAAACAAAATAAGAAAAACTGCCAACATATTTTTAAGACTCGGAAACATCTTATCACTTACAAATCTGAAAATAATATATTACGCGTTTATACATCAACATTTGCAATACGGTATTATTAGATGGGCATATAAAACTTCAATAGCACAATTCGAAATCACTCAAAAATATATAATAAAAAATATTCTAAAAAATCAATAATCCATATTTTCAAAATTAAAATACAATTAAATATTAAATACAAGATTTCAAGACCAAATTGACATTCCAAAACTAAAACATACCGCAACCCAAAATCACTGTATGTATCAAGGCATCAAATTTTTAAACAATCTTCCCATCACAATTAGAAAAATTACAGACTTCTATATATTTGTATCTGAAGTAAAAAAATATGTACACAGACTAACTGAAACATAAACTGTCGTATATACTAATACTATTTTTCTATACACGAGTCTTACTCTCATAGAGAAGAAATAAACGTTAAAAGAAATGATATATATATCTTACTGATTATTTTTAAAAGGTATTATATTTTTTAACATTAAAATAAATATGTATCTTCTCCAGCGGTTCATTATTACGAGAATGACATATGCCATGGTGAGTTCGAGTGTGGCTGAGGATCCCTATTCTCAAACCGCCCACCCTTCTACATGTTCCACAGATCTTCTCGCTATTCTTTCTTCTTTCTCCTTTTCTCAATTATTACATCGGCTATCTTCCACTATCTTCTATCACGGGTTACGGTTTACCAGTTTACAGGATTTATGCCACATCTGCTCAAATTCGCCTTCACGGGGGTGTCTTTGAATCTTTTTTTTCGGCCCACTCTGTCTTCTTTTTCCGTGAGATACCTACGTAAACATAGGTTGTTTGGGAATCCGTGTATCATCTGTACGCACACAATGATCTGTAAAATACCTGAAAAATATGTTATATATGTATATTGTGTATAATTTGTTTCGTCTGTGGATTTAACTGAGATATGTATGATGTTTAAGGACAGGATGGACGGTCATCCTAGTCGTATGATATTTTATATCCATCGCAGAATTCAAACATTAGTTGCTGCATTTTGTCTGTCCGCGTGATGGTTAAGAAACATGTTTTAAATTTTCACAATTAAATTATACAAATCAATATAATTTAACACTTTTGTACCTGCCTCACATTATTTGTTTTATCCTCCGTTCTATTTAGCTTTGCAAAATAACTTCATTTACTTTACGCAAGGCTTGGATGCATAAAAATATACGTTGTTTTATGTCTGTTATACATTAACATATTTTACAGAACTTCAGATAATTTAAATAAATCGGCGAAAATCTGTATCTGACTTAGGGCTTGCATTACCAGTTTACTGGTAAACCGGTAAATCAACTACAACGCACCATAGGTAATTACCGGTAAATTGTGAAATTTACTGATAATTATCGAAAATTATTTTACAGCGAATCAAGTATAGATAAAAGTAGATTATAACGAAAATTTATTGTAAATATATATTTTTTAATTTTTATTAATTTTATTATTATTTTTATATAAAAATAAAATAAAATAAATCTATATAATATATGTACAATATACATATATCCATATCAAAAAAAAAACATTCAGTTTTAATATTATTTTATTTTATTTCAATTCCGAATTTATATTAGGTGTATATAAAGTATGTATTCATACACGTAATGTATGTTTTACATACATCAATAAGTTAATAATATTAACTCCTCACAGATAGGTAAACCAAATATTATACAGTCGTAATTCAAATTAACCAAGCTCGATGTGACATATACATAAGTGATTATCTGATCTCCCATTACCATATCTCAGTAAAAACAAAAAATACATCATATACACATGTATGTATTTATATGACATTTTTCACCTGAAACATATTTGAAATTATTTAGGTTTTAATCTAGGATACCGTTTTTAGTAAAAGTAGCCACACACAGTTATACTTTAATCATCTAATCTACATCTATTTTTTTTCATTTATCGATAAATAAACGGTAAACCGGTAATTGCAATTTGACAGTAAATTGCAAGACCTAATCTGACTATAATTTTATTATTTTTACAGAAAATTAACTTAATATTAATATTGACTTAATTTAAATCTAATATACCTTGACTCTTTGCTAATCTCTATTATCATAAACAGCTTTAAGAAATATGTAATAGTATTTTGATGAATCTAATAAAAATAGTTCACGCACTTTACAGGCACAAACTTAGAAAATTCATTTCTACAGCATCATTGCTCTTTTGTGAGCTACTGATGAGCACTGAGCAGCATCAAACCACCACTGTATAATGACAATCACATGCACGCCGTAACGCACCACCGGCCGGCCGCCAATCTTCTGTCATTCCGAGCCGATCAACAACGTTTCACTCCGATCTCTGTATTAGCATTCCACCACACAAATAGTACCTGCATAATCGTTGTAATCGTAATTCAATAAACTCAGTGTTTTTACGTATAAATACTGTTATTTTCATAGTACTGATGAGAACAAAGACAAAACGTTTAATCATTTTTTTATCAGCAGTTTGAGTATTCATCCCACGCAACGTGAGTATAAGAGATTTCTATGTACGTATCAAATTTCTACGGATCGGATGATTCTAGACGTTTCCTTATTCATTATTAGTATACAAAAGAAAACTCTTCTTCAAAATCCCATATCATTTATTAATCTGCCACGAAGAATCCGGCTTTGCAGGTATAAGCAAAACATATTAAGTTATAAGTTATCTATTGATCTGGGTTATACTCGTATGCCCTTGCTCGAAATCATTTCACCCATCCTCGTGTAAATACAGGCTGGACAAAAATCACTTTACCATTTAATAATTAAATAACTTATTGTATTGTGCTTTATATTTATCTTTTACGACGTTTTTTAAACAGCGTGTAATTTTTTTAAATTATATTTGAAAAATTATGTCTCGTAAATGATCCTTATTTTCATCTTTGCAAATACGAACTTCAAGTACACGTAAAACAAATTCATGATGATGTGTAGAATATCAAGTATAAGAAAAATAAAATTCAAAATCTAAATTCAAAAAGATATTATTTAAAAATAACCTTTTTTATATTATACAAGTAAAAAATTCTATGCTATGTATAATATTTTATAAAAATAAACATAAAAAATAATTATAAATTTAAAATTTAATCAATTGACTTTTATCCCGCCTGTATAAATGTAAAAGTTAAATATACAAACCGGTGTTACCTTTTTATACATGGGATACAATAGTACCTTGGTTTTTCTTACGAAAACCTTACTAATATATGTTTAATATATGTAATTTGTCTAATGGTATACTGTTACATGTATTTCTAAAAAAAATCTATAGAATTTTCTTACAAACGGCTTCTAAATCGGTTAAGGCATTCACGAGTAATAACAAATATATAGACAGATGACATATGTAGAGATGGATGACATTTACAAGCTATCCGTTAATTTGTTTAATACTTAATTTATAGCACTAATGATCCTTGTTCCACGGGCTAGATTTTCATCTAGAGACAATCTCTGATTATAGTCCACCGTGTTCACACTAAATATGCTTGACTAATGTCAATCGTCAGTCCATAGACTATTGATACTTTAGGTAAATTTGAATCAGTTAAAACAGAATAGAAAAGAAGAGAGAAGAAAATTGAGCCATGAGAGAAACAAGGATAAAACAATGCTTATGAGCATTGATCGACATAACCAGCTTTTACGGACAGATACTCTTCCAGACTGGATTTCAGTAATCTCGGGTCCATAATTACTGACGACGGTAGCTACGAGCCAGAAACTAAACGACACATATGTTTTGTGGAAGGTACTATGTCCAGATTTGAAAAAATGTGACGAGGCCGCTGTATTTCCATGACATTAAAGATCAGGATTGTACAGTCTCTGGTGTATTCTATATTTTAATATTATTACGTATTTGCTCTTATGTGACAATTATAATCTTTATTACACGGTACATAACTAGTCTCGGAGTCAAACGGTAACGCAAAAAAGAGACTATCCTTCGCGCGCGTCAACCTTTTATCCCCGCTTACACATACACATATGCATCTCGCCCCGGCACACACCGAGAGCTATCTTGCCATGTCTCATTCCAAAAAAAATAGATTTTTAAAAATATAAAGTAATGAAATGTTTGTGGCTGATGTAAATTATAAGTAAAGTGACCTGATTAAAATTACAAATAAAGTGTGAAATTTGTTCTGCATATTGTTAACAAATAAACTATTTAAAGATTACTAATTTGAAAATCTTTGAGGTATTATGAAATAATAGGTATTGTTAATGGAATTAAAACAAAAAGTATTCACTCGTCTAAAGCGTTAACTCTTTGATGAGTGAAGAGAAGAGAAAATCAATTTGGCCCAAAGGTACTATGTTTTAGCATCGAATAGCTTCACACGAAAAGTCTGGCCATTGATGTGGTTATTTCGAGGAGTCAGAGAGTCATCCAGTGACATTAAAGTCGGTCCACTTTGATCTTGACAGCTGTCAAACCAAATGTCACATTAAATTGTAAAAGATTCCTGACACGTAATTATATACACTCCTGGTGTTCGTTCCTGCAGTCATGTTCTTTGAACAAATTCAATGAACGTGAGTCGTCAACTCTGTTTAATGATATTTTAAGTAGATTTTTATCGAAACACTCTTTGTTACTTGAATTGTACTTTTAACATAGTATGTATCGTCATCTAATCTAATTATCTATCTAAGTTTTTTATCCAATTAAAATATTTATATCATTGGATTTGAATATTCGCGAGAAATCTTTCACTTGTTTCACGATAGCTTCCGTTGGGGGCGTGCAAATCAAAGAAATGTAATCACCACATATCTGTAACCTACCTGTAAAACTGCGCATAAGTCAAGATAATTATACCTAAGTTTTGTTCAGTTTCAGTTTAGAAAGAATCTGCTCCTCTTTACAATTCTATAGAAGTAAGTAATACTTTAGTAATTCTACAAAAATCATTTAAACTTAATTATGTGTCTCTTTTGTAAAATACACAATTCTTAGATATGTGGTGTTGCTGCTTTGATGACGATATATATGTTTGACTAGCAAACACTAATTTGGGATAAAATTTGTCACAAAAACTACTTTATAAATAGTGCGTTAGATTTTTTTTATACATGTGTATGTACTGTGTTTTATTTTCACTTTACCGATACTGAGATCGCCTCAAAACCTATGTTGAATACAAAAAGATTTTGTGGGCAATAAGTATCGATTTCACTCACATGCTAAAAGCGCTCTACCATTTTGCCATTCTTCTATTAGACTGTGGTGTCATATTGTAATGCTAATTTTTACAATTAGAATTGAATGCATAGATTTGTATTTTGATATATTTAATAATTTATACATTCTTGATATAAATTTTTAAAACTAATATTAAACTTTAGGTGAAAAGTTGTTACGCCTAATAAACTTTGAACTGAGCTTAAATATTAAAAAGCTTATTAGTAAAGAGCTTACGATATTTTTAAACGTTTGTTTTCATGTCGCATTCGTTTCCATCGGTAGTGCAGAAATGATATGATACATGCGACGCGTTTTTTAATTATTTTTAACTTATTGACATAAAATTGAGTCTAATAATTTTTTAGCTAATATACTCGGCTACCAGATTTTTAATTAATTTCATTTTTAAAAATTGTATTTATATTTAACACAGTGGTTTAAACACAGTTAAATATAAATACAATTTTTAATTATGTCTAACCACAAAGTTAACGCTATACACATCTACAATATTAATTGTAGTTTGTATTGAAAATCCACAAAAAAATAATTTAATTATTTATTTAAATATTTTTGTCAATTTATAAATCTTTTTAATTTATTTTTTTTACGTTTCGCCAATTTTAATAAAATATTTTATTATTTTACGCGGAATACTTAGCACGACTAGGAAACCAGATACTGGAGAATGATCCTGTTAAAAAGCCTCAATAATAGGTGAGTTTGTATGAGAAGATGCATGAATGTGGATAAGGCGAGAATTGTGTCAGGAATGAATAGCTTGG
This sequence comes from Eubasilissa splendida, assembly GCA_031772225.1. NCBI lineage: Eukaryota > Metazoa > Arthropoda > Insecta > Trichoptera > Phryganeidae > Eubasilissa > Eubasilissa splendida. The sequence goes on along the minus strand of CM062852.1, from coordinate 17,075,445 downwards.
CGCTCTATCCTCTCTGCCTGCCCCTGCGAGGAAACGGTGTGACGGTAAGTTAGTTAGTTATATGTATAAAATTTTACTGTAATTTGATAACAATGTTTTGTAATTTTATGAAAAATATGTACCTATATCACTTTTTTTTGGTTATCTTGTTCATTTTATTCGGATACTTACATGTAGAAAAAACTAAAAGTGAACAAATTTTGTTTAGTATGTATTTATTTTCTATAAAATGGGTAAATGCTTCACGAATATTTACACTGCCTCCAGTCCTATACATCTAGGACTTTTGACGGATCAGATTTTTTTTTCGAAAATTTTCTGTTAGCAAAATTTACTATGCACTCATTCGTTATTACTGCTAGATTCTCAAGATGTTTACTCATATTTCGTGAAAAAACTGAAACCCTCCCCTCACCGATGACGATGTATAATCTTTTGTCCAATAAAGAAATTTTACGTTTCAGATAAATGAATACCGAAGGATATAAAAATTACAACATAATATTATAAGAGAGAGAGTTAAGTAATATTCTTACATTAAAATTTTATGCGCATCACGCATGTAACTATGTAAAAAGTAATATTCTTCGGAAGATAAACAAAACATATAAAATATTATCTTTTAATCTTAGTTGTTGTTTTTAAATATTTTAGTAATTATTAAGTAAGTAATATACGGAATATAATTTGTTGCCATGTTTTTGGTCGATATTGAGAGCATGTATTTTAATCTGGGTAAAATAATTATTTACGAAGGAAAGGCGTGATAGCTAATCATATCAGTAATCAGCACGTCAATAAGAATTATTTTGTTTTAAGAGCTCACGGATTGACTATGTGGATGCAGGTAGGAAATAAAATATTATTTTTGAGAGTAACGGTGCAACACCCTGACACGCCCGGTCCGCCTCTGGAACCCTGAACCACGGCACCAGCGTGTCATTATGCTCCATTTATCCTCTTCCTTCCTTCATGCTCTCACAAATCCACGATATATCTAGGTTTTATCTAGTCTAATAAGAGTCTTGTATAGACGAATTTTGATTTTACGTAATACAGGTGAACTTTAAGTACTTTTAGAGACCAAAGTAGCTTCTGTTGGCTGATAAAAATTCATTTTGTTATTTCATCACCGACTTCGTTGTCATTCTATATAGATCCTAGATACACATAGAATTATTTAGTATCTTTTATAAATTACATAATTTATACTCGCATTTGTGTTGTGAGAGAGACATATGTGTTAATTAAAACATCAATTAATGTTTAGTGTTGTGTGTGCCTCAATAAGGGAGGCATAATTTTTTGCTAATCATGAGAGCTATAATTTGTTGCTGACAACGAATTTGACTGCGATATTCTCAAAATATTGTAATCATCTAATCAAGTTTAACCTTAAATTCTTTATGGCCCCCTCATAAACTTTGGATTATATTAATATATGTGAGCGATATCTAATCGTAAGTTAAACTAAAAAAAGCCATCTTTATAATTCAAGTTAGCATTTTAATAGTTGAATGTAAATCAAAAAATAGTGAGTTTGGCCATATAAAATACTAAGTAACTCAATATTTTAATAAAGTGATTTATTCTGTTCGGGTATTTTATCGATTTTAATCCTGTTTCCTAGTGGCTTTGGCACGAATAAAATAGTTCGCTATTTACCTTAACATTTTTCATATTTTGTACTATTACGAAGTACGATATTGCATTTAAAGTTTTGGCCAAGTCGATAAATACAGCAATGACAATAAAATATTATATTTATCCATTAGTACGTACTCACATGATGTTGATATGGTATTTTGTGTTCAAATGTTAGTTCTGAATATTTCTAAACTTTTAATATAATATTATGATTTTTACAACCAATTTCATTGACCCAGCATTATAAATGTAGACATGTAATATTACATATTTATTTTTTAATTATCACTCATTTAGTGGTCTTTTAGGTATCTTTTGATGAATTCTGGGGCTTGGGAATAACAACTGTGGACTCTTTCTTGTTAGTTCCAAACATAATATTATTTTTAGTTCTAAAATGAAATTGAATCGATGATATTTAAATAGGTAAGAGTGAAAAGTGAACCTGGCAAAAAAGTCAAATCCTTCAAATTTAAGACTAGGTCATTTCACATTATGTATTTTGTTTTGTGAAACTTATCAAGAATTCACACGCATCTTCAACGTCTTTCACAAACTCGATAAGATTATCTTCCTTCTCTTTCGGTGGTCCCTTGTTACGAGGTTGATGTCTACCATGGCTTATTGTATTGTGAGTCCGAGTGTGGCTGAGGAGCCCTATTCTCGAACCGCACACCTAGGGCTTCTGAACCGGGTAGAACCGGAACCGGAGAACCTGGTACCTGCGTGTTTTAAAAATAATCGAGAACCGAGTAATTTTCGACAGGTACCCGATTCTTTGAAAAATTTTTAAATTTATTGATTTTTCCAAATGAAACATCTTTTATCACATATTATTTTCGTGGCATTCAGGTATATTCAGGTATATATAGAAAACGTTATCATAAAATCAACTGAAACATAATCCATTAGCAATGCAGGAATTTCTGCTTTCATTTCCGCGAGAATATTGCTTTTAACCGTTTCAACTCGTAAGTCCACCCTCAGTAGATATTACAAACCCGACCCACAACTCGTTAGTCTATTGTGAGAGAAAAATGTACACCGTTCATTCAAATGCGATATTTATCTAAACTAGACAGGATATCGGATGCTGAATGACACAAGCTTATAGAGGAAGACTTTGACATCTACAATGTAGGTAATGTGTTAACTAAATTTATGTAATGTAATGTATTAGAATATATAATTATAATGTATGTTATAAAATAAAATGTATTTGTTCTTGTCTTCTGTCTATTATTATCCCCTTTTTGTTTAAACGGTATGAGTGTACATATTAAGAATATTATACAACTCTTTCAATATTATATTCGAAAAAATTATATTTATTTAAGTAAATATTATTTCAATGCAAAACTTAAATCAAACATTTTAGTATATATTGTTATATATAATATGAATCAAAACTCTGAATCAGTATAATAGTGGAAAAAAATTACCCAAAACCGGAACCGAACCGGGTAATGAATCAGGCCGGGTATTTGGATGCCCTACGCATACCCTTCCACATTTGTGGACGTACATCCGCTGAGCATTGAGGTTCTGAGGGATGGCCTTTTGCTCGATTAGTTGGCCACAATATGACAAACCATACAAAAATCAACATTTACCATTTGTGTTCTCACTACTGGTTTCCCATAGTTCAAATATTTATTTCCGACATTTTAATCGTGGAAATATATTCTTAAATTCGACTTTATAACTTAATTTCGTCTCTTGTTTGTGATCTTTAATTGAACTGTTTTAAGATGAATTCCAAGAGTTATTACAAATTTAGAGCAATTATAATATGTACATGTAATCCTGCTCAAACTGACCACTCGACCACAGATCAGAGGTTTATTAATAACTATGGTAAAATATTCTTAGGATATGAAAATCTAAGATAGCGAACACTTCATTTATTTAATTCTCAGGAAAAAGGGGAAAAATAAATCATTTTTATTTATTGAATTTTTAGCAGATTAATATTCCTAAAACTGCTATCCGTCACACCGAGTCATACATTAAACTAAAGTTAGATTTATATCCGTTAGTATAAGGAATATTTTTCTCCCCCTTTCAAGATTTATTCCAAAGCAACAGATGATTTATAAATGCTTTGAGTAAATTTGTACTTTATTAAAAGAATTTGAGCAATATTTATATCTTCATTAAAGCTATCAGTTGTATCATGTTATAAAAAGAGAATTAATTTAATAGAGTTTTTCACTTCTTTACTTTCATTTTACATTACTAAGCTAACAAACTCGGTTAAATGATAAAAAAAATACCAGCAAGTAATCAGTATGGGAATCATTTAAAATCACCATAACTATTTTGAATCAAAATATATTGTAATAAGAATTAACGAAATATATATAGCGATGGAACGTTTACTAATAAAGTAATAAAAAAAAATTAAAATCTCAAAATAACCTAAGATTTTATTTTAAAAATACAAGTATCGTTAATGTATTAGAAGACATGTTCTAAACATTCTGACAAAAATAATTCACAAAAATGGCCATTGATGTATAGAAATTTCAAAAAAACGCATATGTGTCTCAATTACATGTATCATACAATATCTGTATAATATATAAATAATAAAAAATTAGCATTAAATTCTAATATAAATTAGGCATTAAATTCTAATATAAAAATATATCCAAATATTATATAAGACAATTTTATACTACAGAATACTGTATTAGGACAGTAGGAAGATGGTATTTGTATGTCAGAGGTAACGATAGCGATATTTGGCGCACCCCTAAATCTTTTTGATTTTTAATAGGATTTGGAGGCGCCTGGTATCGATCCCGGTACTTGTAAAAAATAATAGAGTATATAAAAAAGTCATAAATTTCTAATGCAGTTATAATAACAAATTGTACTGCTATTTTCTCAATAAAAATATTAAATTTAACATTTTAAATGCCATGAGCGCGTTAAAACTCCAAACTTTACATGTTACGCCAAGGCATAAGCGTGATAACGCGCATTTTTTGTCCTTGCAGAGATTAAAGTCATATTTTAAAAATTTTGCCACCTGTGAGAGATAGTTCCCAGTTTTTGATAGATACTTTTAAGTGAAAACTCTTAATGCCTACCTTTACGCTATGCAGTTAAAACGTTAATACTGGCAAAAAAAAATTAAATGATATTATTATATACTGCCAAAATGCAATATGTATAATGTGTCATAGAAAACTTTTAAATAAATTGTATAGTTTCCTATTAAAATATGTGGCCGTCTTTTACATTAAACCACCCTCCAATGTGCATAAATGTGTAATTTTGTAAGATTAGAAAGAGAGAAAAAATCTAATATTAAAACAGAAATTAAACAATTTTGTAAAATGTGCACTAATTTTTTTTATTTCTCCTTCCATTAACGCCAAGAATCAAGGACGTTTTCTTATTTTCTCAGTATTATGGACTACCTCTCAAACGACTTCAATTTCGGCAACCCCGAGTCATTATCAGCTGTTCATTTTTCACAATAATTTATCAACAAATTTATCAAATACCAAATCCTAAATTGTTTAGATTAATTGTTTTAGTATGTATTCTTTCAAAAAAGTTTCATTTTATTTTATTAAAATGTTAATATAAATATATATTATGCTTTAGTTGAAAAAAAAATTTATTTAAATTTCCTTAAAACCTGCTCTATTTCCACACTACAAATTCTTACGGCACTTATGTTTTACAAAAATATTTCACCCAAAGTAGAAATACATATATGTATGAGGTACTTAACGTTATGCTAAATTATTCAAATATGAACGAGCTCTTATCTTGACGTTTTTATAAGGAGGTATGTAACGATGTAATATGTACCGTGTACTGTATAATAGGGGTGCCTTCTATAATAATACACCTTAGGGACAAATGTTCACAAGCTTTAATACTCTAAATATAGTTAATTATTACAATTCAAACTCAGTTCTTCTCTACATACAAATCGACAAATGTTACCAATTTTTATATTTAAACAATACTTAAAATATTTTTAGCTATTCTTAATCTAGTGTATCTATAAGTATATAAGTATAAAGAATATTAATAATTGCTTTTTTATTATTCTTATATTCTTATTCAACTTATCTTGCACATATTTGCTTAGTTTAATTTTGTATCAACATAATTTCTCCTTCTTTATTATATCATCTGGCATTTCATTGAAAATCTTCATCACACTGATGTTCATGTTCATATTGATTTGCCTCAATTTTTTTATAAATTCTGCCGGTATTTATTTAGTGAGGATTTCAAAAATAAACACCGTAATACTGAAATATGTTTTCTATTTAAAGTTCATCATATTATAATATTTTAGCATTAAGTATATCTATTTTTTATCAATAGTATTCTTAAAGCTTTATTTTGCAGTATTGATATTTGTTGCATTTCTTCTTCATTAGTCAAAAAATAAAATGGTGGTTCATATGGGGAATAATAATTATTATTTGCATTAGTTGTATACTATTTTACAAGACTTAGAACTAATCTTCATCTAATGAATCTTCTAATTCTTCCTTGAAATATAATCTCCTTACATCCGTTAGCCCATCTGTCCATGTTACTTAGCTATTATATAAAAACAAACATAGAATCACAAAAAAACAAAGAGTTACATGGAAATATAAAATAAACATGATCTGCGTGTAGTTATCGCGCCAAACTAAATCAATTATTTTTCTATTGTATTTTAGTTAATTTTTTTAAATAAATTAAGGCAAATAAAGTAATCTCGTGACTATTGACGGGTTTATTTATTTATTTATCTAAATAATATTAAAATTGTCATTTGAGTGCACCTATCACACTAGAATGTTTTTTTGTGACAAGCAAAGTTTACAAGTAGTTGTTTAAAGTAATTGCAAAACTTCTAAGTTTCACCGCGGGAGTAGGCAGAGAAAATAGAATTCCACACTCTTCACAACAAGCTCTCGCCTCAACTAAATGTATACACCTTTTTGTGTAAGCCCGTCAATTATTGAGACTTCTTACTGGACCATCTCTCAGTGTCTGTTGAATGAAGTGAATGTAACGTCTATGAATTAATTGAAGCAATGTAAATATAAGAGTAAAACGATAGATATATGAGATTATTTGTAAAAAGATTAATACATGAAGTTAATTATTAGAATCCATTATACGGTTGATAATATTATCCTTCTCGACTATATCTCTAACTTGACGTGGTGAGGAGGCTTGTGTGCGCCAATGCTTCCGAGAGCATTACTGGCTGTAATTGACTACCGCCCTAGCGGTAGCGGGAGGCCCTAGCCTCCCAAGCCAAAATGGTTGAAGATGAGGTTTCACAGTAAAGGATACCCACTGATGGAGGACAACGATATCGACGATGGACCGGCTTGTCTCCAGATTACCATGTGTACGGTTGGAACATTGATAATGGATATTTATTTATTTATTCAAAGTTTTTATTTGAACGAATACAGATATAAGTAGAATGTTGGCATTGGACATAGAAAAAAATGGTGACAATTAACTTATATCCTAACATATTTCACATGAACAAGTAAACGACACCGAAAAAAAATATAAAGTAGGTACATACTATGTAAAAAAGTTATCAACATTAAAAAAAATAATTTAAAAATCATTTACATGTTGCATCGAAAAATATTGTTAATCAGGTTTTTGAATATATAAGTATAGAATATATTGAATATATTAATCCATTCGTTTGGATGATACCATTACAGAAATTTCAGTACATATCTTAATACATTGGAAGAGTTTAAAGTTATGCACTTTACGTATGTGCAATGCTATGTACCAATATATAACAACCAAAGAATAGTTTTTTTTTAAATCTGACCGAAGGGAACAAAATATATGGGGGATTTCAAAGAAAGCAAAAAGGCTTGAGAATGAAGGATAAACCAATTAAGAAAACGCGGATTGAAAAATGCGATCCGAGCAAAAGGATTGCTCGACCTACCTTCGTCTGATCGGATCCTTTATCACGTCCCCGTAGCTTTCCGTGACTGAAGATCAGATTAAGAAGTCATTAAACACCTTTCACGCTAGTAATTGTATAAGTTATGTGCAACAATTTTTGCGGGCAATCGCATCGCAAAACAAGCGATTTTTCTTATAAAGATTATATATTTCGTAAATGACAAAAGCTATAGCCGGAAATCGAAGAGGTCGGTATCTGAAAATATATGACATCTGCATACCCGACAAATGCACACATGGTAACTACGAAAAATCCATGTGTACACAGTCAGATTATTACTCTGCTGCCGTGATTTTGTATTATATAACCAAATTTATTTATTTATTTATATGTGTAAACACTACGTAGTATCATAAAAAAAAACAACATAGTGTAAAATAAATAGCAGATCCCTTATATTGTATTAAAAAATAACAGTGTGTGACCGTGCTACATGAGATGGTCTCAAATTAGTTATGCTGACCTGCCACCTATGACCAAATTTGTTAGAATTTTTTCGCATTTAGGTAATCGTCAGGATAGGACGCCATGCTTTCACATCACTGACTTGCTCAGTGGTTCACATGATGGGCGTAAGTCTTTGGTTACAGAATTTACTATAATGTCTTGCCTGTCACTCCAGCCATCGTACTCAGGGAAAATAAAAGATTATTACAAAATTTTAACACTAATTTAATACAAAAAAACTATGAAAATAAAATATAAAAGGAATTGAAATCATCAAACATTACTGCATAAATTGCAATTTAAATAAGAGTTGTCTCGGCACTTTTGCCACATAAAATATAAAGTTTACTATTAATTTTTACCAAAGCGTGAACAAAATTGTTACCTGACAGTTTGTCAGGTCAAGTATAAAACAGAATAACGTGATAAATAGATCGGTTAACACTAGCTATAAAACCTTAAGTTTCAAATTAAATAGAGAAACAAATATGCTACAAAAAAGACAACTAAGTTTTAAATTCCTTGTATACAATAAAATAAATATTTACAACCAGTATGTTTGCGATAATTATTGTCCATTCCTGCCGAAATTCACTGTTCCCGTCCATTGGGTCAGTCCAAGGTACACGTTGAAACTTGTCACTGCTGGTGCCGTACATCAGACAAACTGGATTCTGACATCTGGTTTTCCTTGAGTCGCTCACATTGCTTCGGTTGGAGAAATTCACTCTATCGAGTAGTGCATGTCAGAGTAACACGTTGCCCTCATCCCCTGTACGGGAGAAATTCTTCGCGTTGCATCCAGTGCATTGTGGCATGACTCCTTGAGTCCACGACATGAGTTGTGACAAAAAGGCAACAACACTTCCATTTCGGAAGATTTTAAAGTGAAAGTAACAGGGCAATGTAAATCACTGATGAACAATACTTTAGCGTAGTTAGCATTTTGAGAGCAGTAAAAGAAAGATCAAGAAAGTTAAAAATAAAAATTTACGTAGAGAAATAAACTATTTGGATAAATACTCCATGGAGAAAAAACTGCATGGAGAAAGGGATGCGTATCCTAAAATTTCACATATTATTAGTCCAAAAGTCCAGTTTAAATATGAGGCCGGACAACACAGATGTTAATATATTATATTGTTCTCACCATTTCCCCATATAAAAGTTACATCTTGCTTAATTAATATAATCGGATTGCTCAATCCGTTGCACTCGACAGCTGTCAGATGAAAAAAACGTTGCACGAAATCGTGACCCCGCTTGAGCTGTGTCGCCAACCTGAGAATGTTAATCCCTACTTGTTCTGCGCGCGGTAGGTACCAGATTTAATGTTATAATATATATATATACACATATTTCACACATCAGTGATATCTTCGTATTTGTTACCCAAGTTTAATATTCTATCTAACGGAGAATTAACCTACAATGTAACATATCTTAAAGGAATGTAAGCTATCGTGAGTTAACTTATATTAATTTATATAATATTGTATTACTTTGTGTGCAGTTATCTATGTGTGCACCACCTATCGTATGTGCAGTGCAGTTATTATGTATTTAGTTGTCAGTATAGTTACCTGGTCACCGTTGTCTGAATGTACTTATGTCTTATTTAGCTCAGTGAGATCTTGACATTTGAGTAAGAATATTTCGAAATATAACAATACATATTTGTAAAAGATCATTGTTCAGTTATTTCTTGCAAAAGTTATCATGCATTACAAAAAAAAATTATAGACCAAATATCAACACATCGATGTGATTTTAATAGCTCAAATCGACGTAAATTTATCATACTAACTCTGGGCCACGCGGTTACCCCGATGTTCTCACATTTTCCTCTGACTAACCTCCTATGTCATTCTTGGGACTGGCCACAAATTTGCTGTCAAGTCGATCAAAATAAATTAACCAGATACTGAGAATATTTGCTAGACAGAAAGGAGAAGGAATAAATACATCATTAATAAAATAATGCAGTAAATAAGTCTGATTTTTATAAAATTTAGTTTAAAACATCTACAAACAGAACCGTTTTTATACTAATTTTACCTTAGACATTATCATAAATGTGTATTACCTACATAATTAATCGATTTTACCCAAAATTCAAAGGTCTAACATTCTACGTGTAGATTAACGAAACAAAATTTTACTAAGATTTTATTCAATTACTTCTATATTTTTATTTTTTGTTAAAAAGTTTTAAGTAGTTAATATTCAGTGCGTAATAATATTTTAACAACTATAAACAACTAAATAATGTTTTCTCAGGGCCGGTTGCATGATCAGTGGTAAATTTTTACAATAGTAAAAAAGTAACTTCAGTAAAATAAATATATACAAGTTGTGACGGTATAAATGGGGGACAAGTACAAAATTTACCCCGTCATTTATTTTTGTCAAGCACCTTAACATTTCACAAATAGTTACCCTCAAGTTGGTATCACATTCAGTGTCTCGGCTTATAAAAACGGTTACGATCAATGGTTCATTTTCAAACCATCGCCGAAGCTGTCAGACTAAAATGTAGGTGTTTGTAATTCACTATACCCGAAGGGTAAGTATTTTTTATTGTTCAATCACTAGTACATAATTTAATATTAACTTATTAATCTAATCGCATGGTAAATAATCTTTACAGGAAACAAGACGTTTTCCTCTGGTCTTTGCCTCTGGTTTTTGCCTCTGGCTTTTGTCTCTGGCTTTGCCTCTGGTTTATGCCTCTGGTGCATACCTTGGGTTTTAACTTTTATTTCTACTTTGGATTTACCTTGGAGTTAGTCGCCTCACTGAAGGCGATAATTTTTATCATGATGATCTACAACAAACACGTCTACGAATCTGATCGCGTCGGCCTGGATACTGCGAGCCAAACGTGATGTGATGCCAAGACATCTGGTCTCCCATACAAGAAGGACTTCGAACTCGCGCCCAACCCGATGAGATGAAGATTTATCATCTGGATTTTGCTTTATTTTATTTTTTGTAGTCTTGTGTTTTTCTTGATTAGATGTCTTACTTTTACTAATGACTAACATCTTTTATGTATCACTTCCAGGTATTATTATAATTTTTTCTCAGTTTAGGATGAAGGCAGAATGTGAAAAAAATGAGGTGGGTATGTGTGCTCAAGTTCTACACTATCTAGCCGGTGAAAGGGAAGGACGTAGGTCTATTACCCCACAAAGTATAAAAAAATGGGTTGTTCGATCGTTGATAAAAAAAATTACTCATTGAAAGTACATTTAATAGTCAATTAATTTTAGCATTCAATATCAAATGGTAAAAATCATAAATCGTTAGGTAAAATTGGTGGATTCTTTATAGCTGTTTCAAAAGTCATCCGTCACATTGATATTTTGAAAATTGCAGTACACGACAATAAATCATTCAATATACTGCTATTTTCGTGATGAGAGATTGTCCGATTATGATCTCACTGTAGAATTTATATTAGCATATAGATCGAAGATTTTTCGACAGAAAAGTGACAGATTTCAATCGTAGTGATGAATAAAACCATAGCAAAAACATAAAATTCTATATTTTGCCGATGCTAAATATTTAAAATAAATCAAATTCTCTAATATTTTATAATTAATCGCCTTGCTACTCTTTTATACGAACAACCCACAATCGTTCTTTACCACGGGTAATGATAAAAAATTAATACTATAGTAAAAACTTACTTTTGTCAAAGTTTACTACTAATCACACAACTGGAACGGCGTCAGTAAATTTCGTTGGTTATTATAATTTATTATATATTCAGTTTAAATTGATCATTTTATTACGTCCTGGTATTTTATTATAATTTCTGAGTATTTAAAATGTTAAAAAATGCTGACCCTATTATCACCAACCCTATGAAATGAATGTTATTATTTTTTAACAATATATCCCAACGCAGGGTAAGAATTTAACTGTAATTTTATCTTACTACCACAAAATCTAGAGATCATATCTCCAAAAGCAATTTCCAGTCTGATACAAAGGCTCTTTGAATTTTGATACATCAAAAGGACAAACAAACGTATCAATAGCAGAAGCACCCGTATTCAGGCGCAAACCTGGACCGGGGTGGGCAACCTTAAGAAACGTAATGTAAATAAATAAAGAAATGTAATAGTAAATAAATAAATCATTACTTATTTGAAATACCGTGGCATTAAAATAAATAAAGATAATTGTTTGCGATTTTGGCTTTTTTAATGATTACAACTTATGAAGCAAATGTTGGATAAATGAATAGTCAGACACATCTTTCAGAAACACAGTAGCGAAAAAGGGTGCAGATGCTTGTTTCACATACCATGAATCTAGCAAGACTAATAAGAGAAATTTTAAATGGACCAACATATGTAATCTGTTGTGCAATGGCGTTTATATATATAAATATATAAAAATATCTATTCAAGAACGGTAGCTCACGTGATTAATGACCTTAATTTCTCTAATAAAAGCAAAACTTAATAAAATATTATATATCATAGTATGGTGAGCTGGACACAGAGTGACGTCTATCAATAAAAAGCCAAACTAGCACCTTGACGTCACCACGAGCGCCAGAGCGCGGCACATTGAAGTGCCCACCTGGCACCGAGAACAGAGTAGCCAGTTCTCTATCGTACCTCTTCTAGATAACAACTTCACTCACAAAATTTCATGTAGTATTTAATTTATATTTAGAGTCACGTATAATATTGTTAATTGTGATGTCTATGGTTTGTCGTATGACAGCGCACGCGCGAACGAATGGGGTTATATGTCGGTGAGCGTGTGTGATGCTTGTAAGTATGTATGCGAGCGGGAGATCGGACTCTTCGCTTTGAGTCGTCAACCCAGATAGACCGTCGGTATTATATTGTAATCTGTACTTATTGTGACCGTGAATAAATTCTGTATTATAACCTGAAGTAGAGTATTATTTACGTCACCAATCTACCGACATTCATCTGAAGAAGAACTAATCGTATGTTGCAGAGGTAACCAGCTGGCACCATAAAGATACACCACAATCAGCGCAGCTAGATAATAGCTGCAGCCATGATACACTAAGGCAATATATACTCAATGACTCTTGTCAAACAATATGTTTTTATTTTGCATATCCACATCGTTTTACTTCTTACTGTAAGTCAAGGTGAATATATAAATATTATAGTACGAATGATAATTTGAAATTATTAGAGGTGAACTATCGTTTACTGTTATTGATACCTCGTTCAACAAAGATACACAATGCATAGTTAAAGATCAAGAGGCGAATGCTTGTCAGCTGGACAAACTTCGAAAACCTCAAGATTTTTTTCAAATCAATCATATCACGTCACCTTTATAAAAAAGCTTTGTAGCAACCATTTTCTTGATGATAATGCTAAACGTAGCCCAAAGAGCTGTGGAGAGATCAATGATGGGAATTTCACTACGTGAACGAAAGATAATTGAGTTTATAAAACTGAAATAGCAGTGGACAGGGCATCTCGTGATATGACAGGAAAACAGACGGGTTAAAAAGGTGGCTTAAGGAAAACCTTGAACCGTATGGCAAAATTAGGTACGCTGGGCCGATTACATGACTGGTCTCGCGATACCAACAACAAAGAATCATGGAGTAATTTGAGGAGACAAATATCCTGAACTGTACGCAAAGTTGTTGGAGATCTCGTTATTTTTAAGAACAATAATAAATAAATCGGTCTAAAATGAAAATACTGGTTGTGGATCGTGCTAATCCATCACAACAAATTTCCAAAATAGCAGTATTTAAAGTAGTTCAAGAAGTAATTTATTAAGAACATTGATAATAATGGGCAGGAAATACAAAGACGCATACAACTAGCTAAAGTGGCTATGAACCAACGAGAATATGGATAGACAGTGACTTAAATAATTGTACGCAAGCAACTAAAATTACGTTGGTTCACCCTCTTATCTTCATATATGCAGCGGAGACCTAGTCAGTCTGCGATAGTGATAAGCGTAAAATCGATGCCTTTGAATTAGTAGGTGAACTCGCCGCTTACCCAGGACCGTTTATAAGCAAAAGCTTCTATATGATTTTACTCATTCGCCGCCTGGTTGGCATTTTTTAAATGTTAATAGGCAGCTGTGCGATTTCGTCTCGCACATAGTGACAAGACGGAGCTGCACAGCCGCCATCACAAAAACCCCCATTGGCCCGGATGTTTTATTTATTAATAGTTAACAAACATTTTGACAAATAGACGTAGTAGATAAAAAAACAAATAAATGAAAATATGGCCTTGATCGGAGATCCGAGGGAGGAAAAGAACACGCCGCCGAAAAAGTGAAAAGGATAAAACAAAATTAATAATAAACTGACCAGTCATCAGAGCACCACTGCCGGCCGTGACATCCCAATGACATCCGAATTGCTGGAGAAGGATGTTATGCATCCAGTAGATAGCACGTCACACGAATGCCTCAAATTCAACCACAGCTAGAGTTCAACCATTCAACCACGCCAATGTGAGCGGCGTTCTACTTGATGTTGAAAGTTCTCCACCAAATAGCACAGAGCAGAGCAAGAAATGCATGGGTACTTACCAAATTCAGATTACCTACTCACCATATTTTTTATCTGATGATCACGACTTCAGGAATGTGTAATTATGTTTAAATAGAACAGTGAACAAAAGATTTTTCAAACTTTTTGGCCACATTATGTATCAAAATAACAGCCTAGAAAGAATATTATCCTGGATATAATCTTAGGCCGAAGAAGAGTGTCACAAAGGTAGATAGATACGTTGCATCTGACTGGAGCGACCAGTCAGCTGTGAGAGCGATCCAGGACTAAGACTTGTAGAGGTGTATTAAGAACCGAATCTCATCTGATTGAGGTCACTGTATGTCAATAATAACATGAAGAAGGAAAGAATAAGAAAAATGTTAAGGGTAAAAAACATTACTTACCGATTGAGCTAGTTTTAATAAAACATCTCTCTGATTAATTATTTTGAGATACACTGAAAAGATGATCCGTCCCTGGCCTAAAACATTTTCACTTGTATTGTATTTGCCAATTTAGTTTGCACTGATATGTTGTTATTACTAATTAATTTAAATAATTAGTACCGTACTGCCTTATAAATTGATATAATTTCATTACATTACTAACAAGATGATCTGAGATCGTATATGAGTACGCATACTAGATAGTATTGAGAAATAGACTAAATTTTGAGACGTTCTCTTAGAGTAAGTTAAATCAGGGTTTAGAATGCACTGAGACCTAGGCTTCATCGAAACTAACTTCATTATTTAACTGCGATTCCGGTCCATTTAGGATCCATACTAGGTAGATTTTTCCGATTCGCGATGCAATTTCTGCAAAATTTCAATGCACTTTCTTCAATCATAACCAAGAAACTACCCTCCATTTAAATGTTTATCTATGTATATATACAAGTATATGGGATGTAACGTTTTCGTGAACCTGATTATTTTTGTAGTTCTTATCAAATTTCAACCAATATTTTCAGTTGACAGTTAGTTCATTGACCTGGTAAATATTTGAACTTAAGTTAATTTAATTTAAGTTTATTAACTAGTCTAATCTCAAATACTTTCGTAACTCTGTTAATATTTGATCTAGAGAAAAAAGTAAAAAAGCATATTTTCTCACATAGATGTAATCTCTTTGATTCTTGTAGTCGGTACGGAAAGGGATTAAAAAAATAATTAATGGTTTGCAAGTATTAAAATATATATTTATATCTTTCGATTCTAATAGAAGGTGTTTTATTCTCAATAAATTCTCTATTTACAGTTTTAATCTGGAAAAAATATGTCAAACGCTTTTTTAAATTAACCAAATAAATACATTAAACATATACGTATTCACAATATATATATATACATATATTCAAAATACTTCTATAAATAGTTAAGTTCTGAAGGTTTAAGATTTTTTTAAATTACTGAATTCCTAATCAATACAAGATTATTAAATTATAATATCATCGTTAATTTTTTTTTATAGAATATAATATACCTATGATATCTCATAAAAATAAAGTTAAAAGTAGTGCACTCAAATGTAGCTATAAACATATTTAATATACATAAAATATTTATACACAAATTAAATGTGTCAATTAGAAAGATATAATCAATTAATCAAAAGAATATTTAGTTTGCTCCGAGATTCGAACCAGGAACTCCTGTACAACATCATGTCAACCTAGTTAATAAAGTGGATTGCTTATAAATGTAATAATAGATGTATCAATTTGAAAAAGAAAAAAAATAACTGTAACATATAGGTTCGAAAATTTATCGTTAACTTTCTAGGTTAATATGGTTTAATGGTTAGTACGTTTCCTCAGATAAGAAAAGTTCCTGGTTCAAATTCCTGTAGCATATATATATATATAATATTTTTTTGATAAATTGATTATATATTTCTTATTTAAACATTTAATTTGTATTAAAATACCACAAGTCTTAAAAATTGCAACATCACATAAATGTTTTTCTAAAAAAAAAAATTGTTTAATTTTAGCATCATTCATTTAAACAAAAATAGAAGTATGTACATTGTGTCTACTTAATGCATTATGTAGGAAAATAATATGTAGGTACAACATTTTACAATAATTGTAAAAACAATATTTTGAACAAGCCGGCGTTTCTCCCATTTATCGGTTTCGGAATGCTTTACTATCAGAACTTATTATTTAAAAATTCTCTGAAATATTACATTGAGACAACCCTTCGTAAATTTTAGAAATATGTTTTGTCAAAGAAAACTGAATGTAATATTGGGTAAAAAAAATGAATGAAAGATCTGTAAAAGTACAATAAATAATAGATACAATTCATTCTAAATCTTACCTTTTTTATCCTTATTACATACATATTTATGTGAACCTATTTAGGGGAAAATGGATGGCGAGGGCTGTACACGCGCTCTGCAGAAAATTTTCTATCAGCGAGAAATATAAAATTTCCATTCAAAATCGAGTGCCTGCAAAGTAGGTACTTCTTCAGATATGCAGAAAACCTTTCCACTTAAGTTTAAGCACTTCTCGACCAGACTGTAGTACAGTGGTTTGCGGAAATGTTTTTTTAATAATTGAAGGATTTCGCATATCGCAGAATTTTTAAATATATGATTTCCAATAGTTGATTATATAAACATTTTTTTTAAAAATGAGATCCTTTTTGATGTTTTTCGATGAAGATAATAGAAAAAAATATTTTTTTTATTAATTATCTTATCGTAATGCAGTTACATTTGTAAAAATAACATTGTAAATATTATAAATCAAGTGTTTATTTGATATAGCAGCAACACAATCACTCATTACATGTATATATAATATAACAAATATTGTCTTAGCGCTGTGATTGAGGGATCGAATCTCGTTTCTAGAACCCAAAAAGTTAATCTAATATTTTAAACCAGAAACGCTTAATTTACATTGAAAAATCTTAAAAATAATTTCGTACCATTTGTTCAATGTATACCCTGCATTTTTTATAAAATAGAATTTCTTTAATGATTCAAAAATGTGATTATTATAAAAAATATTTTAGATATTCTTCAAGGTGAATTGTTCTGTATAATATTCCGGTACCACCGACGAGCAATACAATTATATGTTCATGATATTTTATAGCTTAGCTTGAATTGATAAGTTAATCACTCAATTTATTATATTTAAAATATTTTTTGGTCATTCATCGACCCCGCTTGGGGATGGATAATATAATATAATATTCATTATGAGTTGCATATTGAATATTAGTTCATCCGGTATCTTGAGGCAAAATGGAAGTATCAACCCTATCATTTTTAAGTCATGTTAATAGAATATATATTATAATACAGAACTCTAGAAAATTTAAGATAAATTATCTTACAATTAAATGTGTGTTTTAATATTTAACACAATCACGTTCTGATTAAACATTTTAATGATAAATAAGAACTAAAAAATCTTATGTAAAAATTTTGACCTATTTTTCAAATACAAAAGGCAGTATAATCTTTGCAACTAAGTGTATAAAGATCAGAATTATTTGATTCCAAGGACAATTAAGATAATTAAATAATAGTGATTTTTCAGAATTTTCAAATAAAAAAATATCTGACTTTTGATAAAAATTTGAAATTTGGTCTTAAATAGAATAATTTAGGATTGTTAGAATTAAGTAAAGCTAATAAATTTAACTAAAATATCATAAATAACCAACTAACTTTAACCACAAGTCCTATCTTAAAAAAATTTCGTAAAATTTTTACACATCGTTCTATCATCATTTTAATAATTTTAGTAGGATACTAAATTATCGTAACAATAATTTGACAAATAGTATCAATTATTTATTATTATTATCATCATGATGAAGGAAAAAGTATTTTTCTAAAGTTAGTAAATTACACAGTGGTTAAAAACAAAGTTAATGAATTATTTACGATATAAAATATAAATATCACAGATTTAATAATTAAAATACCACAGACCTATGTTTTGAATAATTACAACTTCACAATAAGAATGTGTTCTCCTAATGATATAAATATTAACCAATTTCCTAATTGCACATCCACTTATATTTACAGGAATGTTTGAAAGCCCTTCAACGAAAAACATAATCAATATTAATATTAATAGTTAAAATTTATTTATAAACCTTGTCATAAATTGACATGAAGAAAAACTAAGATTATGTAGACATATTTCCAGATTCAGTGTATACAAGTTGAATTGATTGAAATATTTACAAAAAAAAATTCAATACTTTAAATTAACAATTTGTTTGTCAAAATTGGCACTCAAAATTATTTTTAAAATGCGGTTCTCGAGCAGACACCATTTTTGCTAAAATTTAAATAGATTTAGAGTAGGTACTTTGCGAGATTACTGCTTCAATAAGCTGAGTATTCAATTACGTAACATTTTTATATGGATTGGTTGGAACGAAAGATTACAAATTGACTACATTATTTATAGTATAATCCATCACAACCCGTGCAGTGGGAGCCAATTGAAGTAAAATCACTAAAATTCATACACATTATAGTATTGTGCTATGTATGAACCATAGAAGGATTCCTGCGTAATAGTACTGTACGTTCATAACACATGGACTACATATGTTATATTTATTTCCCAAGATTTCTAGTATATAATGCATAGTTTTTTTTGTATTTAGTACACGACTTTGATTATAAATATTAATTTATTTTAAATAAATAATTTATGCAATAACAATGTAAATGTAGTACTGAAGTCATCAATGTAATCTAATATTAATGTTATTACCTTTTATTTTTAAGGTACTCGTACTCCGATCTCAAATCTAACGATACAATTAAAATTCAATCAAGAAAGCTTGTCAGAGGAGGCGGAGAGAGAGTGTTGGCCGGGGTTAATCGCGGGTTGGGGGGTGAAGGCTTCACTAGTTCGGCGCCCGTAACGAGCCAAGACGCCGGCGCCGCGAGGAAGTCGGGTGGGGCGCGCGACGCCACACAGGATAATAGGTTTTAAAAATACCCTCAATAAAGGGGTGGGCGACTAGATCTTTCTAAAATAATCCCAGAATAAATCTGAAAAACTTTATTTTCCCCTCGGGTAAACGTGATTTTTCGATTGAGGAAATCTCCAAAAAAATATACAAAACTTTATTTACATGATAACACTGGGTAAAGAATCATGTATTGCCGTGTATTTATTTTACTATTAAACTATAAGATATTATTTATTTTTAATGATTAAGTGAATCTTATTATTGTATCATACAAATTACAATTACATATATTTTTTACTTTTCTCATCTCACTTGTTTAAGCTTAGTAAGACCTGTATTAAGAGAGAAAGAATTTTAATCAGATAACCATAATTTTGTTTATATTATTAGATCATAAACAAAAAATATAATTAAATAAGAACAACATTTGGATAAAATATGAAACATTAATCATGCAGGTGTTACCACATATTTTTAAAAGTTCATTAATCTTTAGTAATAACACCTTCCTGTCTTGCATTTTATCGGCAATAACGTGACGTATGTTAGCTTCCAAGTCGTTTACCGTCTCTGGTTTATTAGCGTAGACTACCCACTTCACATATCCTCACAGAAAATAATCCAGAGGTGTTAAATAACACGATCTTGGCGGCCAATTCACAGGTCCATTACGCGGCTTCAATTCTTGCACGAGCTGAATCTTGTAAGCTTGTAAACCAAGATTTTATCCCAAAATCTACCATAAATTGGATGGTTCTCCAAAGCTCCTAAAGCTCCAATTGCTGTGCATGATGGCGAATTGACTCATAGCTTCTTCAGTGTGCACTGTACGACGTTTCTTCGGATGCGTATTATCATGCGAGTATGCGTGGTGCGAAAATGATTCATAGTTATTCGAATTACTTGTTCGGATGGACGATTATGTCGACCGTGAAATGGACGTAGCACACGGTAAGTTTCGCGAACGAACCACGATTTTAGAAATAAATTTGCAAACGTTGTTCTGACATATTTATGGTAAAATGACAAACCAAACTGAGCACAAATTAGCTGTCAGCTATCAAATTGGCTGTCGCTGAAAAAAGTCTTGTCAATTCGAAACAAACAAACTTCTAAAAAAACATCCTTTACAATGTTTCTTACAGTTTAAAATGAATAAAATATGTCATATAAATAATTCAAATAAATAATAGAAAGAACTTGTGTTTTAATGCCAACCAATTTCAGATTCGATCTGAAACCGGTTGCCATTATAAAATAAAATACAAGTGATTAAATAAAAATATTATCTAGTTTATATGTTAAATTATCTAACAGTTACAGATTCAAACATCAAAAACATATTCATATTTTTATGAAGACGTTGCTGGCTTTTCGACGCTCGTGGTTTTTCAATGCTTCTGAATTTTGCTCTCTTTCATAATATATTAGGTTTCCGGTTTAGCGTACTCGTCCCGACCTCAACGCCACCGTACGCTTTATTCGCGTCATTGAAATATTCTGCATTTATTTATATATATATATATTGCTTATAGGATAGAAGTGAAAAATCGATGCAATTTAGTAAATTTCTATATTGGAAATGGTTCTATAGAAAAAATATATATAAATAATTCATTAAAGTTTCCTATTTGTTGTATTAATATATTTTATTTATTACATTAATGTAGTCAATAATAAAACAGTCTAATATAAACACCAATACATATAAATATTTGAAAACTTTAAGATTAATGTATAATTGAGTCGCACAGTAACAGAAAAATTTCATATTTCGTGTAACGAAATAATTAACTTTGAACATACGTTCAAAATTAATTATTTTGTATTCGCTTAATTTAATGTGCAAAGATACATTTATAGAAGCGTAACATAATTATAATGAAGTTAATACATAAATTTTTGTTATAAATAAAAATATAAAATTTCGTCGTCTTTTAAATCACATGTATCTCCATTTGAACACTTTGCAGACGGGCTACTTTCCCGCTGCCGACTCAATTGTGAACCTATTTAATTTTCTGAAACTATAAAACTCGGCTGGGTTTTGCTCTACTCTCGCAAAAAAATCTGAAACCGTCGACATCAAATAATAAAATCTAATAAAATAACAGCAATTTATTCTAACTGCACTTATTTCGTGATAATACAAATTTTGTATCGAAATAAGCCTGAAATATTTTTGTTGCGATGCTATTAATGAATAACGTAAAATGAGAACGTTTTTTTTTTGTATTTTCACAGCAATTATTTTTTCTGTGCGAATATGTTTATACACATATTGGTTATACAAGTCCCATTATCTCAATGTTAGTCAAAACATTAGCTGGTTCATGCCAACTTTTCAACATGTACAATGCACAATAGTTATGCACATATTAACATGGCACAAAAGAAAAAATTGTAATCAAAATATTGTTAAATACCATGTTTGATATTCCTTGACTACATTTTCAAGAAAATTACAGAAAATATTGTTGGAAAGAAATTTTTGTAAGAAATGTACTAACCTAATGCGTTTCAAATCGATCTTCAATCAAGTAAGAAAGTTTTGTGTATTATACCAATTAAAATGGATGAAGAAAATGTATACAAACACGAAACTTTTTAGCAAAAATTACAACATTTTAGTCTATGATATATTCTCCGTTATTGTTTAGGACTTCATCCCATTTTTCAATCAATTTTTCAATGCTTTTCTATAAAAATCGGCTGGTCTGGTATCGAAATAGTTACCGAGCCAATTTCTGAGGTCATTTTCATTATTGAACGTAACGCCACGCATTAATTTATTTATTATTTAGTTTGTAGAACTCTGTGTTTATTTTTAAATTTAAAAAAATAACACGCATTTGACTGGAGAGCAACTTAAAAAAGTGATATTCTGAAGGAGCAAGGTCGGAACTGTGGTATGAATGCGACAGAATTTTCATTTAGAAATTGATTTAAGGCGAAATGTCGTTTTTCTCAAATTGACACGCCATTATTTAAGCCCAAAAATTAATAAAAACTATAAGATACAGAAAAAATGCAATCGAATAGAATATCATTTTTTGTCACAAAAAATAGCTAGAAAATAGAAAAAATGCTATCGAATAGTATCATTTTTTGTCACAAAAAAAAATATTATTTAAAAAACACAAACACTTCACACAAAACACGCAACGACACAATACATCGTTACTAGTTTTTCTTTTTTATATATTGCGCAACTGTATATTATATCTAAAGCGACGTACAAATTATACATACAACAAAAATGGGTTTTTTGCAAACATAAAAATTCTGAGTAGCATACGGGCTTAGTATTTAGGAGATTAAATAATTTTGTTTTATTAACCACTTATTGAGTAAAAATACATATATTTATTATGTTGCCAATTTAAAAATACATATATATATATATATGTAGAGGCTTTTGCGCCATAACTGTTATCTTTAATTTTTAGTGCTGTATGATATTTTAGTCTTTTTTTTTTAAATTACAAAATCAATTTACTCCACCGGCCTCCCGGATATTGGTGGAAGATTATAATCAAATTAGGTACACGAAACACCTTGGGCTACTTCTTTTCGTTTAGTGTATTTCTTCTCTAGAGATAATGGTTAATGTTAGTACTTACGTCAGTGAAAATTTTTAGCTTAATTCCAAAATAATTTGCTCTTTTATCATTGATTTTCGTTACTCGTTCATCAGTTTATTCGAATTATTATATAATAAGTTTATTTGTACTAATCGACAAAACTGTATTTAATATAAATTTATCATATGTACCAGAGATTCACAATTTGCTCTTCACAAAGCTTCAATCATGCCCATTATTATTATTCTTTAGTTTTGTTACTCCACTTGATAATTATCTACCAAGGTAGAATTTTTAATACACCGAGATATTAAATTTTAGTTGTTACCAACAACAATTTTGACAAAAGTGACATTTCAATATTTTGAAAAGATATCGCCAAAAATATGTTTGCGTAAATCTAATCGTATAAGGTCGCCTCTTTTATCATTGTTAACCACATGTCAGTAATTTTCGTTTTGTTAATTTATGATAAGCGAAATAAAATTGAACGTAGGAAGCGACTTCAAATTTATACGGTGTATGAAACTTGTATAATCACACATTTTCGGTGGCTGGCAACACTTAATTATAATAAATTTATTTTATCGAAAATTTAAAATCTCGGTTGCAGTGATATTATATTGTTATATTGAAAGTAAAATTCGAAAAATGTAATACTCGTAAAAGTGGGTTTTTGCATTAAATTACTTAATTTTTCAAGATCAAATTCAATGAATAACAAATAAGAGAATGTTTACTTGTCCTCTACGTATTATCTATGGAATTATATATTTTTATTTTATTTTATTCATTTATAATTAAACCTCATTTAGTAATTAATATAAATGATGTTCACTTGTGTGACTCAATATTTAAATTTTTGCTTCTTTTAAAACGTCAATTATGTATATACTGAAAATAAAAAAGCGCATTAATAGTTTTATTGTATGGGGCAATAACTTCACAAATAAATATTTTAAGTATTGAACTACATTAAACTTTTTACTTAACTCCTGCTCTTTTATATACATACCAACCGGTTTACTCTGAAGAAAAACCGTTTTTTTCCGAAACCGGTCGGTATCAAAAGATATAATATTAGCAACAACAAGAGTAATTTAAGTAATGTGTAGTGTAAATTTAACACATTTTTATTTGTCATAATTAATCAGCGTTTAAAAATATTAACCATAACCTAGTAAATGCCGCCCAAATGATTTGAGGTTCACTATGTTCATCGATTGGTGTTTTACAACTAATTTTCAAATAAATATATTACTACCTTTATTACAGTAACTTCCACAAAATCGCATAAGATGCTTTTTTTCACGTTTTTGACTAATATTAGTTACATTTTACAAGTATAATTAAGTGCCATTTCTTTGTCTTCTCAAAAAAATTCCATTAAGCAATAAGTATATTTATTTATTTAAAAAAAATATATATATATATGTAAATTATTTTCATTATGGCTGTTGCGATTTTTCAGCACAAATTATTCTTTGATAACTAACAGAACCAAAGAAAATACGTCTCTGCAGAAATGTCAAGGAGATATCTTTATGGAAAAATACTGCGCTGCCACTAGGATTAGAAGCCGGAACCTTTTTATTGCTGGAAGTTGAGGAGTTTCCGGTTAGGATAGAAATAGAATAGAAAGAGAAGTCCCATGGCAAAGAGGTTTTTTTTGCGAGAGTACTGTAAATGGTTAAAATATTAACTTTTTTAAAGTCATCTATGGTATTTATAATACTCATTCAGTACAGCATCCTTTCTACAAGATCTGTTAAATTTTTTTTTGCACTTTTTTTTCATTCTTCGGTTTAGGCATTTACCACATCTGAAATGATCTATTTATCAACATTTTTATATAGCGGTATGTGTATATAGCCCGCCATTTACAATTTATAATAAATATATAAATAGCGGATTTTTAAAAACACATCACTCGTTACTACATTACGTTTACCATATATAATATCGATGTAATATTTACGTGTAGTAGGTACGTAAGTATTAATTTAATAAATAAATATATAATATTTATGAGATGTCAAAATACTTCAAACAAAATAATAATTGTGTTACGTGATATAATTGAGCAACGATCTACGAAAATTACGTTTTCATCTTTATTAATTTATCATCAAAGCGAACGAAATATAAAGGTTTATTATTTAATAAACATATTACGGTTTTCCCGAAATAAATTCGTAATCGTCTGATAAATTTTGAAAATTAACATTTAAATTAAAGTTGATTGGCAATCAGGCCATTTATCGCAGCTTCTTTGGCAGAGCCTCATCAACAAAAAAGGGGTCACAGACCAACATCAATTATTTTCTGCGGCATTCGATTCATCCAAGTCCAGAGAAGTATTTACACTTAAAGCGGAACCATCACAACACATTTCTACAAGATCGAAAACTACATACTCGCTAAAACATTCTCACTGCGCATCGCCCGGATAGTCTGCTATATTATGATAGCCTTTTGCCTTTATGACGCAAATGGTCAAAATGAGGAAGTCGGGTAAAATTGGTAAAAAGTAATAAGAGATAGGGAGCTCTGGGAAGCAAAAAAAGAAAGCTTTTATTCAACACTGGACGCAGGTCGGCATAAAATTGTATAGTATGGTTATGGGTAGACGCTGATGATGTTTCATCTACAATCGAAACATTATCCATTCTCCTACGTTCCCGCTTAACTTAATAACTTAAGATGCCTCATTTTTAAAAAAACAATTGAATTTTCTAACCAGCTTTTAGAGACAAGCCACACTTTTGAAAAACAAAATAGTATTACAATTGTACTCGTACATATAAATAATAAGGTCTATAATTAAATAATTTAGAAACGTTAAAATAATTAACACTAAATCTAATGTTGAACTTAATAAATAATCCATCCTACCACGACTAAGGCTGAGATAATTGATTTTTTATTTTATGGATCAGTTAGTGTGCATTTGTCCTGACTTGGTTTAATTAAACTTTCTTAATATTTAAAATAAATAATTTTCACTTCTTCAATATTAATAATTATACAAAATACTTTATTTAAACCACTATTTATTAATTATTCTACACGATTCGAAACAATGCATACTACTGAAATTAAAAATACAATCATAGATAAAAATAAAACTTTAAAATGGTAAATAAGTTAGAACTGATATGAAAACAAATAAAATGAATTAAAAATGCTAAGAGGAATGGGTTATTTATAATATAAACATTTCTATTATTAAAAATAAACTAGAATTCAATGTTTCGTAAAGATACTTAGAGTCACTCTAATTTTCTGATTTTATCCTACAAAAAAGTCAAAAATATTCGTCCGAGAGTACATCGCGATAAAATATTTTCGGATTCAATCAATTCAGAATATTTTAATTTTTTTTATAATAATGGTTGTTAAAGCATTATAAAACGTCTTAAACCAAACTAACACAGTTGTGCGGAAGAGAGTTAAATGGCATTGAATGCAATAAATCTAAAGTTAAAATATTTTTTGAAATATAAAGCAAACTTGCCAACTCGGAGCATTTTGGTCGTATTATAATATTATATTAAGCTTCTAAGAAATTTCAGCTTTATGGACTAAATTTATTTAAATTTTCTAAAAAATCCCCGAATAGCCTATTTTTTTTTTGAGAGTGTGAGATGCGCCTCGGCTATGAGAGAATAAATACTCCGATGTCAGTTCCGAAAGTAAACCATGCTTTTACATACAACAAACCTCAATTTGTACTTATTGCTGTTGTTTGATTTGTGAGTACCAAAATAAGTCATTACACCATTGTAATAATTAATTATTATAATTTGTCATCTAATTAATCACAATTTGATCCGTGTTCCAAATTTATCACATTTTCCAAGAAACCTGTAATTTGACTCATGTTCCAAATTTGTCACATATAATTTGATGTATCTTCCAAGGAACCTGTAATTTGACCAAAGTTCCAAATTTACCACATCTCATTCGATTCATCTTCCAAAGAAACTGTAATTCGACTCGTGTTGCAAATATATTTCGTCTGTCGCGAAATAAAAAATTTTTACCCATGTTTTAAATAATTTTCAAATTCAAACATCATACACACGATTCAAATTGTAACATCATACATACAATTGGAACATTAGTCTATTTTGTTATCCTGATAATTGCAAATTTGTTACTTATCAAATGCAAATACAAATGCAAACAATATGCACATAACTGAATGATTATGATATTGATTATTGATTTGATAAACCTAACTATATTCAAATTATTAGGATATATCTAGAATATAACTAACATGCTCATTGCAGCGTAACCCTAACCCATCCCAACCTAACCTAACCTAACCTAACTATCTTCAAATTATTAGGATATATCTAGAATATAACTAACATGCTCATTGCAGCGTATATAATATTTAAGTCAAATAAAATAATTAAATTAACAAACCTAAGAGATTAATTTTTCTTAAATATATACTTTTTTATTTTCACTTTGTACTGCACACACACTTTTTTTTGTGTTGTATCACGACGGAAGAGTGGTCCTTCCCATCTACAGGTGTAAATTAAACTAAAACTAAATCCAGTTTGCTATTGGGGCGGCGGGGCACGTAAGGGTGGGAGTGGCTTCATTGTATCTAGGAAACAGTAATAAAAACGGTGAAAATTTTGAAAATATGTTATTGTTCATTTCTCCGTTGTATTTCGTTGTTTTCTCCGAATTCATATTTTTTGGATTTCTATTATTTCAAGATTATTCATTCCCTTATATGGGTACCGAGTGGAGTAATTTTAGATCGTAGCTGTCGAAAGAATGGTTGGTATCTGTTTGGGACATATATTTATTTGTTAATTATTCTTGAACGAAAATAATGCACTGTGTCTTCCCGCTCCCCTCCCTCTCCTCGCCCGGCACGCCGCCGCCAGTCAAACGGCGACCTCGAAGCAGTGTAGTAATGAGTGAATCGAATTATATATATCGTGAATAGTATTAAAATTGAGACATCGCGTCTAATACAGTGCATTCTAAAGGATTAGGACCCCTGAACGAAGATAGTGATAAGTTTACAGTCCACTTTGGAGGTGTCTGAAGAACTGGATTGTGGTGAGTGCAAACCTCCTTCCGAACATCTTGTTTCTTCCAGCATCTATGCTTTTATGCAACAGTATCAATGATATGATTAGCGAATTCGGAAAAATTATTATTTTTTAGACATCGTCGATGTTCATTAATTCGCGTATTTAAATTTCTCCCAGTTTCGCCGATGTATCTTTTGTTATCTCCACAAGTTATTTGATATATTCCTCTTTTTTCTAAAATACCTATTTTTGTTTTAGAATTTAGAAGAATTTTTCTAATATTATTATTAGTGTAAAATTCGGGTCTAATGTAGGTAAGTGTGTAATTTTAGTATAAATCAGACCCATGAATAGAATTTTTCACCAAAGAGTATTTATTATCAGTGGTGTTAATATTATGGCCTAAGTATAAATATGTTCCATTTGTTTTATTTATTATTGCTCTATTATAATGTTATGGCCTAAGTATAAATATTTTCCATATGTTTTCATTACTTTTTTAAAATTGAACCATTTATATCCTCGTTATGAGTCATTTAATGTCAGATAATATTCAGCATGAATAAACCATACACGCTTACCTACACGCTCCCTTAAATGTTCTTTAATTTGAAAAACTTTAACATTGAATTTATAACCCTTCAAAGTTTGTGTAATTTTTTTTAAATACCCGTGTTCGTATAAACACCCTTCGAAAAACAGTATATAATTCCAGAATGTTATACAGGTAAAGCCACTAACCTATTTGTCTGGCGGCGATCTCTTGGACTGCAAACTGATCTGCTCAGTTTCTCCCGGCTGCTGTGTTGATGGTGCTGACACTTAAACCGATAAAACAAGATCGTGTACGCCCGCTGTTAATATTCCGTTTCCGAGAGCGTTTTTATTAGTTTTGACACCTGGGACGACCCAATTATTTCTGCCGTTCTAGGATTTTTGTGGTGTACCCGCACAGCACTAGAAGGTACATACTTCGTGTTTTATAAAGCCCAGGATTGCCGGCCGAAGCATGTGTAATGCACAAACATCCTGTACATATGTAGGTCTCCCGAACAATAACGCGTTATTCTAGAAGCTTCCAGATCTTTTCATACCGATTTATAGTACACAAACAATCCTCGGACTATCTGAAACAGGTATCTAACGTTCTTCGTAACATTTTTTATTTAGCTGACAAAATTATTTCCCATTTGATCATTAGTACCAACCAGTACCGAATCATTTTTTGAATCAGTCAACTTAACAACTACTTTAGGCTTCTGACATTCATATGTAGTACACCTTCAGCATTCATTATGCATACAAATATGTTTGGAGGTAGACTGGTTGCGGAGGGGCGGTGGGGCTGAGGGGCGGCGGGTTTCAGGGGCGGAGGCTGTAATTCCGGCGTGCTGACAGGTCACGTGACATCCGCAGTAAACAACCTGTCAACGCTAGGCGTCCTCCGCTTGATTCGACCGATGTGTGGTGATTTTGTCGAGTTGGTATGCAAACAAAATATTTATTTATTTATTATTCGCTTCCGTTAATCTTTTCAATGTATATTCGTGTAATCACTATTAATAATAAGGTGATATATTTATGACGGAATTTTTTTTTTCATGTACAGATTATCAATAGGTTGTTAGTGACCCTGATAGTTAGTCTTATTATAAGATTAAGGTACATTGTAAAAATATTTTAAAACAAATATGGGTATAAATTTTTTTATAGTTAAGAAATTAAGAACACTAAAAAATTTTAATAAACGTTAAATTACAAACCTATAATTTAGGAGAATGAATGAAGTACGTCAAGGTCAACGAAGTATGTTCACACGCTACAGTCCTTAGCGTTAAAATCGTTGGTATGGTAGGCGCATATGTCATAAAGATTTTATCCATATTAGTATTAATAAATTCAATATATTCAAAAAAAAGTATATAAGTAGAAGATAAATCTTACAAAATTACAAAGTTGTGTATTGCATGTAATATAATTTTTCCCAGACACAAGTGTTGGAACCAAAAAAAAACGTATCTTAAATAAATATGTACTTTTTAAAAATGTAATTATTATTTCTATATCCATGTACATAATAATTTATAAAAAAAGGTAGCACAACAGTATGTGGTATATGAAGCAAAACGTATTGGGTGTTAACATGAGCAGTGTCCTTTTTTATAAATGAAGAAGATAAAAGGACACAACAAAAAAAAATTGCAATAAATTAGTCAATAATGTATTTTCCTTTATTATTTACAACTATACCACTGCAGCAGCAGCAGCTTTGGCGGCTTTATTCTCTTGATTTAACGCGAATAGAAGG
Organism: Eubasilissa splendida; assembly: GCA_031772225.1. NCBI lineage: Eukaryota > Metazoa > Arthropoda > Insecta > Trichoptera > Phryganeidae > Eubasilissa > Eubasilissa splendida. The sequence continues at coordinate 17,044,893 of CM062852.1, read as the reverse complement.
TAGGTGTCGAAAATACTCACTTTTGTTTACTTGACATTCCACTTTGAAGGCCTTGAATTAAATTAAATAATAAATGTCACGTAAAAGCAAACACAATTATCTTATAGAGCAGAAAATTGTCTTTCGAAAGAAGTATAACCATTACTAATACACCTAAAATATTAATGAAACATTCTAATGAATTAACCTAACCTAACCTAACCGAACACATACAAAAAGTGTAATAATGATCATCTGTAATAATTGTGCCATAAAGTAAAGATAAATAAAAAAGTTAACATAAAGGAAAGCCATAAGGTTTAGTAACTAATCTGCCGGAACTTAACTAACTGCTCTTATTTTAAAAATATAATCCAAAAAAATATTTTAAGATTTTGTAAAATATTGCACGCGTTGCTTTGTTGAATGGAATCGAAACGAGAGTAAACAACTCTCAAAACGATTCCGGGATATGGTGGGACCCTTTAAACATAACCGAACCATTATAAAAGAAGAATTTAAAATACACTTCTTATTTTTCTTCTTGTAAACTATCCGTTCAACGAACGTTGGCTATCAAGTTGGTTATCATCACATTGTTTACTGCGGCCCGGAAAATCTCTACGGTAGACTGGCCAAACCATTGTCTTAGGATCTTCAACTACTACTTCTTCTAGTGCTCTGACTTCCAGCAATCTTTCCCTGCATTATGAGGTGCAAGATTTCATACTTGTCTGGATAACTCATTGCAAGACAGATATTTAAATTTTCGAATTTTAATTGTTTTAAATACTTATATTTCTAAACCATAACGTATTTACTCGTAACTCCACCCACCCAGATTATTTGGAGTATTATTCTGTAGATCCGCATCTCAAATGCTTCAAGTCGCCTTATCATTTCTTCGGTAAATAAAATTACACCGATCATTAAAATATACACGGATCAATATATAACAATGAATAACTATGCATTCTAAATTAAAGAAGCCAAAATAACAAAATTCAGAATAAATGAAAGCAGTAACGTTTATCAAAAACATGTTATTTGAATATATTTGGCGATCAAATTTTCAGGTGACGAATTATGGAATAGCAATTGAGGCTGGGAAAAATAGTGGGCGAAAAATATTCCGGACACTATATATATAATATCCAGGTCTGTTTTGACACTATCCATCCATCTACGTCATGATCTTCGTTTCGGTCTTAGACCTGTTAGATTGTGGTCTTTGTACGTGTTACGGAACTAATCTACTCTTTACATATCTCGCTCGCTGCAACCTCCCTGCCGTCATATTCACGTACGTAATACCGTTCCCAAAGTAATCTATAACCTCCTGCATTTTTCGGTTAGGTCACGTATTGGGTCAAAAATCTTGCGTTAGAATTTATTTAACCTACTGTAATTTTGAATTGTTTTTTAATTTTTTTATATTTTTCACTTTTGACTACGTTTTGACAAACAAACAATTATCAAAAATTGGCAAGCTTAAGAATTACAAAATACAGAATTTTTTTTTCGAATAACAAGCAAACAAACAAACTTTAAGAAACAGTAGCATGAGTCCTTAACCAATGTCGAATTCAATAATTACTAATAATAAAATCGGTGTAGTGAACTAGAATAAAATATTTAAAAAGTAAACCCCAAAATGTAATCTGATTTTCTAAACCAACTCCGCGGTCCGTACCCGTCGTTGCCCGAAATTCAGAGGGGGGGGGAGCTAAAGAGTATTGATACGAACAAAATTTAGTCCAGGTAGGGAGAGAGGGTATGATGTCCGGGATAGTGTGACTATATTGTTGTCAGCGTCCTAAAGCGCATCAGGGAAAAATTTGGAAAGAGTGGCATTCAATATAACTCACATTTAACCCGTTGAGGAGAGGGAGCCTATTTTTTGTGCAGGGTTCTAAAAAGTTACTTTATTAAATGTGGTATAGGTTGGTCAAAGGGATTGTATAGAGAACGGATATATATAAATTCGTATTTATGTACATAGATAAAAATGTCTTATATCAATTTATTTTGCGTTTTTTTTTCATTTTTGACAATTGAACATATATAAGTTGTTTTAAGGTCTACTCTATTTATATATTACAGAATTAGACCGATCTTCATACCCATATAGATTAATACAATGCAAAATTAAAACGATACAAAATTACGGTGAAATAATTGTTGAAGTATTATTCAGGTATCACCTACAGCGTATCCATCCATAGTACTCACGTTTCATTACTATTTTACATTACTCAATATAAATTATGGATAAAAAATTATTATAGTATTACTCCCAAAACTCATCAGGATATGTGGCTAATACATAATTTTCTACCCACATTAACGTACTCGATTAATACACAAACAAATAAATTCACAAAGACTTTATAAAAAAAACTCTTTTTAGATTAGTCGAGAACAATATTTTAATATTTAATTATAAACAAAAACAACCTTCGAATTCGTCAATAATTTTGAATATGAAAAATTTTAATATACCTACACTTATTTCATTATCAAATTCATGGACGGAAAAAATGTCTGCATATAATTGTATTAAATAGGTGTAGGGGCGGCGATTTAAATCCACCGCCAGCATAACCGCTCCTATCTGACGAACGACGCGAGCGACACCTGGATTGAGGACGCAGGCTGTAGCAAAGAGCAGCCGCCTCTGTCTGGCCCGATCGCTCACTAACGAATACCAACTCCAATCAAATAAACGACTCTAAACCATTTCATACAGACCACCTTCCACATAGGTATTTATATAAATTATTACACGAGTAATTTACTAACCTTTTTTCATCTACTTGGCTTGTTCCATACCGACGGGCCTACAACTCTGAAAGCACTAACGCAATACAGCTTTCATTAGCACAGCAATACTGGCACTGCCCGTTCATTGGCATTACAAGCACACTGATCTCTGATATAATATATAATGATCCTTTTACATTTAGGGATATTTAATTATTTATCCCGTCATGGATTCAAAGATAGCGCCTAATTCCAAAACCTCTTAAAATGACTTAATGTGTTTTTGAGTTATGGATGAAAACATATATTTTGAAAGCATTTCTTTTTTATTTATTTACACCATATCTCGAATCGTTTTTGAAATTTGTTTACTCTTGTTTCGATTCGTCATAATTATATTTTTTTATTTTTTTATTCAGTCATTACTAATATTATCATCATAATACATACCATCATAGGTTGGCTCCGGTATCATCGAACCAGACCCACACCTGTACAATTTGACGTAAGACTCGTTATCACATTAAATTCAGAAGACAGCCAGAAAGGAGCTATAGAAATCATACACCCCCAAAAGGGGAGGTTAGACGTCACATTTACGTGTTGCTGTCACAGAATTCCGTCACATTCCGGCAGAAATTCATCCTGTCCACGTCACGAGAGGTGCGAAGGAGAGCCAGTAGAATGCTCCGTTAGGTCTTCCTAGCCACTGCTCTTTACGGCATCGTCCATCCCAGCAATCCCCAGCGAGAGACCCACACCCTAAAAAATCCCGGAAATGTCCAAGATTCCTTTAATTTCTTAATAGGTCATCGTTTCGGGGGATCCGATGACCTATTCCTTCTAATCCCGCAATCTTGATCTCACGTAAATCATTCATAATCACACAGTCCCAGAAGATATACTCCGGCGTCTGCCGAATATTTGAAAGCATATGTACAAAATGTTTGTTTTTAAATCAGTATTTCTTAAAGTGAAAATTCTGTAACGTAATTTTGTTTCTGTATATAGCGTTCTGGCAGCCATACTGGATTTTATATCACGTAATCATCAACAAGCATTGCGATTGGCTGATTTCATTTTAGGGGGAATAGCGACTTATGCTCTATCTGCTTTGAGGTATTTTGAAATTATCTCTGATTTAGAACATGGAGTATCAATGGATTTAAGTAGTTATTGCAAGAAACAATGTGTTATGCATATAGCTGATAAAAAAAATTTTCAAAAACTGCATATTTAACTATAATTATCCCAAATCCATTTTAGGGGGTTTTGTAATTAGGCGCAACATATCTCAGAAAAGGATTAATGTGGCAACATTTTTCGATCACATAAAATCTGTCCAGCTGCTGTATTGAATATTCTGCCCGGCTGATATATTGGCAAACTTCTTCAAATTCCATCACAATCGTCCAAACATGGGAACACAAAACTTGTATATTTTATCTGTCTTACATTAAAGAAATACGGTTTGATGGTATTCATTGTACACATGTCAAACTATAAGTTAAATACTTAGAACTCAGTTGATTTACCAGTGAACATGACACATCCAGATAAGAATTATTTTTTAAATACCTATTCAAATGACAAAAGTGCGATTATTTTACAGATATTTTATTCGATTAAAAATTAAACATTCTTAAACAAAGTCTCTGATGCACTATTTCTTATAACGGAGGGCAAAGAATTCCACGCTTTTGGACCTGCCACCACAAATGCCCGTTTACTAAATTTAGACTTCTGGCAACGGTTGGTCGGTTCTACAACCCTTCCTGCAGCTGAAGTAGAGGCTGACCTGAGAGTTTGACGTCTACCATTCAAATTATCTAGAATACAAAGTTCTTGAAGATACAGAGGCGCCATGTTGTGAATTATTAGTTAATACTTTAGTGATATCGAATAATTGACGTAATAAGACCGTTAAGCAACATGTTCAGGAACATCATTTGATTATTTCTCTTATTACGAGTATTTCCAATTGGATCTGACATAAATTGAGAATATTATGAATTATATCGAATTTTTACAAAAAAAAATTTTCCTGTAGAATTGAATTTTGTAATTTCAAAAATTATAAAAAAAATATCCGGTCGCAAGTATTTAAAAACATCGATTTAGAAATTTCACTATAATAATATTTGATATTTGACACATTTTATCTACGGTTTCCATTAAACTACAGTATACATACTTCAAAAAAGAAAAAATTACTCTTGAATCTACAATTCTAAAAACACTATATTAATACAATACTATAATTTAAGAACAAATCCAATAAACACACCATCATCGATAAATGTAGGCATTATCGGATTGTAAAATTAAACTAACTGACTTAACTAATCTAACCTAACTAATTTAAACCACTTACTATAAAAAATCAGAAAACGAGAATTTTGTAAAATTATCTCAGAATTTAGTATGTTTTTATTATATTTTTGACTTGTCGTTATTATAATGATTCGAGCAAATTTATCATATTCACAGAGTGTTTAATATGTCAAAATGTATAATGAAAATTCAAAACTTATCACGGCACTCAATTTTTTTTCATTAATAATATTTCATAATTAGCCATTATATGTACATACAAATTAGATATATAATATCTTAAATATATAAACAATTTACATAAAGGAAATAATCAGCGGAATGAATTAAAATTAACAAAACTGCAACATTACTGTTTTCAAAGATAAAAAAAGGTAATTCTTTTAATTGAAATAAAATAATATTAATTAACATCAAGACAATATAGTTAATGTATAAAATTATACATTCATAACATTAATAAATATAAAATAGTAACTATAATAATATTAACAAATTATAAAAAATAAATGTAAATCATTCGTTAAATAGCAATGAATACATAAAAATCGCCAAAGGAAGTAATAAATTATAAATTAAACAAAATTATCAGCATTGAAATTAAGATTCCCTTATAATTAAGATGATCAAGAAAATTGTGAGGGTATACAAATTATTCATTTACATTTCTCTTAATGTGAAACAACCAAAAAAAAACATTACATCAAATTTATTAATATTTCCATTATTTTAAATATAGTACATATATAGTAATTGTACAAATAGTCAATCGTGTTTGAGATTCCCTACTCGCAAGCTTTTATTGCCAGAGAATCGGTGGTTTCATTACCAATTATACCAACATGACTGAGAATCCATGCTAAAATAATATTCGAATTTTTGAAAAACAAACTATAAAGCAGAAATTTTATTTAAGCGAAAATATGTGACAGGTTTGATTTAAAGATAGAAGATATTAATAATTTAAGACAATTGAGTGAATCTGTAAAAATGGTTACTTTATCGAGTCTATGTAAGTCAACAAACTGAAGGGCTTCAAGAATTGCTATGGATTCAGCAGCAAAACTAGAAGTATCATCTGGGAGTTTAAAGACTCCAGATAAATGTTGATTAACACAAAGGAATGCTGCTCCTTCCGAGGCAAAAGAGTTTTAGAATCATCTGTACAGATATAAGAAAATCCAGGCCATCTTTCGTGAGTTACCCGATTAAATTCATTTCGAACAATCGAAGCATTTATGATTAACAAATTTTTTTTGTTAAATCCAAATCAAGACAGATATTATTTTCCAGAATAATACTTTCATAAGGAATCATGTACAGTGGAATTGAATGGTTTCGATAAATAGTATGAGCGTAGTAAGATAACGAATGGTAACTCGTCACAAGTGAAGGATGTGTTTTGTTTCGCTGAAAGGATTTGTTGTGACAGTTACCATGCAAAAGTAGTAATTTTGGTGTTAATGGATGAGAAGCGTACTAAGATGGTTGACGAAAAATTGTCAGTTGGCGTCTTATTTCTAAAGGTGGTTTGACATTTTCTACCTGGAGAAAGTTAATAGGTGTCGATTTTCTATATCCAGATATCAGCCTAATAATTAAATTTGATTCAGTTATTTTGCTATGTATTTAGGCAAAGGATCCAGAAGAAAAGAAGCATAATCAAGATGAGATGTGACAAGTGCATTGTACATGAATCTTAGAACTGTAGGATGAAAACCCCACCAAATTCCCGCTGTTGCTTTGATAACATGGAAGTTTTTGTAGCATTTTGATAAAATTTCAGAAATATGGTTATACCAAGATAAAGACGATTGGAAATTTAATCCAAGAAATTTTACAGAGGAGCTTATTTCAAGGGGTTAGTTGTCGAAATATACAAAAACATTTGGGGTTATCTTTTTTTTGGAAATTTAAATAATTTTTCTATTTTCTGGGGATTAGCACAATCCGTTGTTTCTATGCCATAAGCTTAAATCATTCGGGACCTTCTCAATTGTTTTTTTCTGAAATACAAATAGTTATATCATCTGCAAATGAAATAATTCTAGTGTTTGGTAATAACAGGTTCTAAATCTGATATATATATAAATAAATAAATTGAAAAGTATGGTACTTAAGACTGATCCTTGTGCGAGATCTTTCCATACAACTCTAGTAACAACTACACAGGGCACTCACTTCTAAAGAAAAAAATATTTTTTTGTAAAAACCCGCGAAAACACCTTATTCTCAATAAGAATCCCTAGTCTAAACCAGTGTGGCTTCCACTGTAGGAAATAAACTGTTGATCTCTTATGTCTGTGGGCAAGTTTATGCTCGCTTGGTTTCGAGTAAAAAAGACATACGCAATATATAATACGTACGATATACACAGCAAAAAATATTTGTGTAATCTAAGACTTGGAGGTAACCTTGCTTTACGTGCTTAGTATTTTTTTTCTTTGGCGCAATCTACCCATTGAAACTAAAATCGTTTCACATATTTAACCCAACTCCAAATTTTGAAGTCATAGCAGACGATCTCACTAAAGAATTCCATTCCTGAAAGAGCAGATAGGTACCTACATGCGTCAGAAACAGATATTTCACCGACAAAATAGGTATGAAAATCTTTATGTCTCGTACAATCCCTAAACACCCCGGGGAAAGTATGAAAAAACTTCCTCTCATAGATCGCCCAGGCGTTTCATATAATGCCGGCCTAGTTTTCAACAGTTTGTGGAACGAGAGCCGTCTGACCTTCACACTCTAACTTGAATTATATTCATCCAACATGTGACGCTTATTTTCGTACGCGCACTAGTGATGTACTAAATCGTTGTTATTACTGTAATTTTGAGCGTAATTGTGAGATTTGTGTTCAATTGTAACTATGATTATTCGTGGTTCGGCGACAAATCACCAGTACACTAGAAACTAAAACTCCAATACTTTACTCTACTATTGTTGCAATCGAATGCCAATAACACAATTACAGATTACAATTAACAGTTCAGATTAGGTTAGGTTTTGTAAGTTGTATTAATAAACTAACCTAAAGTATAAAGACAACAAATTAATTAGCAAAAGCTAACTACTCTATCACCACGCCATTTCTCCGTAGGGGTAGGTATCAGAGAAGATAGAGCGCCACACTCTTCTGTCCTGATACATCATCTTTCAGTATCTGGTTTACCTGGTCGTGCCAAGTCTTCCGCGAACGTCCTCTTTTTCTGGTGCCATCAACACTTGATACATATATATTTCTTACCATTCTCTCTTCATTCATACGCTCCACATGATCAAACCATCTAATCTTACTCACTCAATGAGGTTACATTACAAGAGTCGAAACAAATGCGGTGATTTGAAGCTTCAGCGGTGATTTCACAAAATCCGTGCGGACACGTCTATTAGTCTTCTTCTGCCTTCGCTGGTGGCGCTTGACTGTCATTATTAAAACAAAGTGTGCATTTTGAGTGGTCTAATTGTTCAAAATGGTGACTTGTGCTGTTAACTTCATTAGTTAGTCCAACAAATGGAATTGAATATATAAGTATGTGAAAAAATTATAATATATTATTGAAAAATATTCAACACGAAATGAAATATTAAACACCACAACAGTTCACTACAATATATAAAAAATATTAGTGCATCAAAAATTACGAGATATAAGAAATAGACAGATTTTGAATTGTTCTTCAGCAATAACAAAAATTAATAGCACAACTGAAAGTTATAGACCGTAATTTATAGAAAATGAATCAAATGTGATAGTGAAAATCTATCAGAATTTCTAGTTACAAATTTAACGGATATTTCTAAGCAAATAATTCCGTATATTGGTGGATTCGTTGTGCGACAATTGGCTAAGAAGTTATATTGCATGACCTGTATAGACAGTCTCTTTGCCAACGAGAAATCAGTTCGCCATAGTTTTATCATACAGAAAGATAGGGGAGGGTTTATTATATCCATCTCAAGATATTATTGATATCTGTTCACAAGTATCAAAAGCCTTAAATAGATTATTAAATGTAAATTTCTTTGACAGTGTAAACGTTAATTGTAAGAAACGCATCTTTTAGATAATTAAGTTGAGAGCTATGCTAGATAGGTATTTGTCTATTCGAGTAAGGTATTTTACAAAATTATCAAATATGAAACCTACCAAAAGGCAGTATTAGAATAAATTGGTAATTTTTAGTGGTATCTAGTGAATGAAATGGAAAATAACATTTATTAATTTATTATAATTATCTCATACTCTAAATACTACTTATCTCTTCTTTTCAATACAAGAATCGTACTTTCTGGTGTGCACGTACACTGTTAATGTAAAAATACTTTTAAAAAAAAGGAAAAGTACTATTATTTTTCCAGTTTGAAATTCGAGAAATTCTACGTGAATTACATAGTGTATATTTTACGGAGACATTAGCCGTACTTTTGTTTCCGTAACTACCTACTATCTAGCAAATCTAATCCTGTTTAATTTAGTGACGAATCCCTACGAACTTGGTCGTATTCATTAAACTCGTAAATTCAGAGAATAAAAATATATAACTAGTTTTAATGTTACATTATCTTTGATGCTTTAAAAACAACTCAAAGAATGACAACGCAACATTTTGAAATAAACAAAACACGATATAAATATCGACCTTTATAAATAAATCAGATTCGAGTGAAAATAAAATAAATTTACGTAATTAGGTGTTTTCTGAAAATTGACTGATTATTGTATTATTGTAATAACGCCCTTTACGTTCGAGTATTTTCGAGAACTGCCGATCATTGCCGAACAATCCGAATGGCCTTTTCACATATTACAAGACCTGGCTTCAAAATATTTCACAGTACAATAAGATAGTTCAACTCTCTGGATAAATACTCTTTGTACTCACTATACTAAGATTAGCTTTACATTATTTCCTTATTTCTTCATTCATTACTCTATCACAAATGAATTTGCCACCTATACGCCTAAGTGATCTCATTTCCACTGCATTCAGTCTACTTTCGTTCTTCTTCTGCCAACTCCAGGCCTCACTTTCATACACAGAGTCGGTACCAGGACTCCATCGTGTACCGCTAGTCTTGCTTCGGTTGACAAGTTTCCGTTAGATATAATTTTCTTCAAAGCACCGTTCACGCTATTCCCTGCAGTCATCCTCCTTTCGATATCTTTCTCAGCCTTTCCGTTTCTATCAAACATACTTCCCAAATATACAAACTCATCTACTTGTTCCACACATTCATTACCTACAAGTATTTTGCACGATGTCTTGTATTTCTCCTTCTCGAATAACATCATTTAGTGCTTAGTAGCAAGTGATTACATATCTAGTTGGCACAATTCTAAGATTTCTTACGTCTATATGTATTGGACGGAAATTCGTACTCCAGCACTTATACGATTCAACGAACGACTCACTTATACGAACGTACATTTGTACTCCCAGCACTCTGTATAATTATATTATTCAATGAGTGTATGTACTATTAAACCTAATCCATCATAAAATATGTTGACAAAAAACGTTAATTTTCCTATTTTCTAAATTATCATACGAGGCGCGTTTTTTAAGTAAGTACTGTTACCGAATATTACGGTGTAACGATGCGGTTGCAATTTTGCGCATTCGCAATGGTTTCTTCAATCTGTTGACTCACCACGTGCAACGTTAGAGACATTCATATAGTGTGACCATCTTGTAGTGAGTGGTTGAAATGTTCAAGACAATAGATCAGCCCGCCGACTGTGAGATGCGGTCCGTGATTCGTTTCTTGAATGTACGAAACATGAAACTAGTTGACATTCTTCGTTAAGTTTTTTGTTTTCCTGGTTTCATTTTTTCTAATTTGGCGCCAAGTGATTTCCATATTTTCCTTCATCTGAAGCGGTTCCTTGGTGGCAAGCGTTTTGATGACGAAGATGAACTCAAACATTGTTTTCATTCCAAGCGGCGTCATTCTATGATGAAAGTATACAAAAATTGGTGCCCCGTTATGATAACTGCCCTAATGATAGTGGCGACTACGTTGATAAATAGTTTAAGGTGTGTAGCGTCCGAAAAAAGTCAATGATATTGTGTGTCTTTAAAAAAATTCCGGTACTTACTTAAAAAACGCGCCTCGTATATACGAGTATTTTTTTTTTTGTATTATAAATAGTACATATGAAAATAAAGGTAATTGCTTTACTGGACGTGGTCTAAACTAAAGCACTACCTGTACAGTTTTTAAAAAGTATATCTATAATCTTCCATCATTTTCTGGTAATTTGCAGTTAATTTTGATTTCACTTTGTTAATAACAATAATTGAATTATTAGGAGAACACATTCTTATTGTGAAGTTGTAATTATTCAGAACAAAGGACTGTGATATTTTAAATATGAATTAAATATATTAATTAGAATTTTATCGAAAAATATTTAATAAAATTGAATTGATAATTTTGGCGTCTACTATTAGTTTACTCAAAGGTATTTGAGATTCTGTAAAAATAAGATAGATGGCTCTTTCAAATAATGGAACGATTAAATGTATTAATATCAAAAAAAGATAACATATAGGTTCGAAAATTGTCGCTAAAATGTTGGATAATGCACCTTCCTCGGTTAGGAAAGAGATCCAGTTTCGTATCCCGGTGGCGCAACAACAATATTTTTGATAAAATTGATTTTATATGTATATCTTTCTAATTAATATATTTAATTCATATTTAAAATAATTGAATTACTTAAAAAAAAAAAACATTAATAAAAAATGTAAAACAAAATGCAAAGTTTGAAAGCATCGTTCGAAAATCGGTATCGCTGCCACGCGTGGGGGGGGGGGGACGTATTCAACTCGCTCGTATTTATTATAATGAACACAATTATTATTCAAGTTGTCTTGTAAAATGGTTGTCAAACCGACAGACACGCGACACCTCCGCCGTAAGTCAATAAGTCGGTCCCGACATTCTCCTCGAGAATGTCAAATATTTCATAAATTAATTCCCTTTTGAGAAGAGTATTATAATCAATTATACATAATGATATTATAATATTTTTAATAAATTAATATTATGTAGATCTAAACATTAATTATTCATTATAATTCTCAGTAAACTTGTTTCTTGCGAATATTTTTTCAACATTCTTCTCAACGATGCTGATTTTTTCTCTTATCCATTTTGAGAAGTAAAATAAAAAAATTCTTTGAAATAATACAGAGCGCATGCAACCTTCAAGATCAAACATTAAAAACACACACGTTCAAATCATTAAATATATTCGTTATATTATAAGGTAGAATAAATAGCGTATACATATACAATAAAATTATATAAATTAATACAATTAGTATTTATTACAAATGTTAGAAAACTAAAAAAGATAAAATCTTTTTAGTTTCATTGTTACTGAAGGTGTACTTTAATTAATTTGAAATACGATTATTATTTTGTTAAAATATCACCAACACTAACCAGTTGGTTTTATCAGAAGGCGCTTCCACAAATTCTAAATGTATTTAAATTTGAAGTATAAAATTATAAACTGTAAAAAAAATTCACGTAACCTAATAAAAGAAAACCAGTTTAATTATAGTATGAAGTATTACGTATATACAAGATAATCTCTACTGTTCGGCAGTTGTTCGTTGAAAATTCAAGTGTAGTATTTGATATATATATATATAAAGGTATAAAAGTTACAAGGCGTCTATCCAACAAGTACATTAATAGTACTAACATAGTTGGTGTCCCTTACCAATTGATCAATCCCTTGGTCTCGGAACAAAAAAGATTGAATCAATTTAATAATACATTATTGACGGACAATTCAAATATGGAACACAATAGAATCAATATTTATATATTACGTATTTCCGTCTATTTCTATGACATTTTGGACGTCTGGGACATATTGGATCCGGAAAGTATACGGCTGTATAGTGCTTGATTAAATGGACAGATCTGTGAGAGGAATCTGTAGTATAAGTATGTTCTTTGAAAAGTTTGTACTAAATATAACATACCTAGTGCACAATATTTTAAGGGTAGAGACATTTAAAAATATAATCTAAAAATGTTCAAGCTGAATGTATCTGTGCTCAGCTGTTAGTCAGAGACATACGCATTTTTAAAAAGTCGTAGTTATGCGATTATTTCGATTAATTGAAATATTTTATCAATTCCAAATTACATATTGAATACATAAAATTAAAGGTCATAAAACTTTGAGCGGCGAGACTATTTGTATTGGATGATTTAAGGTCTGAAGTAAAGATACAGAATAATAATATAACAATTTCGCAAAAAAATATTTCGAAGTACGTAAATTTAAAGTTTTACATGATATAATATAACGATATTTTCTGTAACGGTAGAGAATTTGTATATAATCCTTGATCATTTTCTACTCATAATTTATTTGTACTCCTACTTACATAATTACTCATATAAAAGATTGTGGGCTAGGTTTATTACACCTTGTATAGTCTTAAATCCGAATATATATTACTTGTATTATCGAAGATACTCACATTTATTGTTCCCATGTTAAACAATAAATTACCGGTATTTAAATATTTGTATACTAACTTCAAACATTGAGGCGAAAAAAAAAAGTTTTATATTAAATTTACGAGTTATTTGTAAATATTAAACTGACTATTGAATTATGACACTGAGTAACTATTTATTTTGTTCATTTAAAATATTATTTATTTGTAATATTGTTTTATTAAATATAGCTATGTATGTTTAGTGAAAATAACCAATAAGATTTTGTGGGCCTAATTATTAAAATTTTATAAAAAATAAATAATAAATATGGTTGGTGTTTTTAATCCTGATTTAGTGTACATGTGGTTTAATAATAGTGATATAATAAATGTTGGTATATAAACATTTTGCATGAAGGCTTCATTCTAACCACATAGAGAAAATTAAGTTACCCTGTCAAAAAGCATAACAGCTTCATTTATAAAATATAAAAATATGTTTACATTATTATTTATATCACGGTCTTTTTTTAGTAAGAAAACTTTCTTCCCGTTCCCGAATAGAGCGTAAATGAATATGTGTACGTAAAAAATATAAATTTTATTTAAATTGGCCTTTCTCTGGCGGAATGGACACTTAGCAAAATCAACGACGATGAGCCTGATAAAGTGAAGTTCCTAAGTCGCGCGGTAATCCGCTTAGACTTCATTTTATTTCCCGCCTTTGTCGAGGATGGCCCGAATCGGTCATTCAGAAAAAGCCGAACAAATCGCCACGTAACACGGTACTAATGGTTGAAGCCTTCACGGGTGGCACCCTTTGATTTATTTCTTCCGCAGGGTGGGTTCACCCCTTTCTACTCTTTAAATTTAACATTTATATTTAATGGTCTGACACTTCTGTAAACAGCGGTCGTGGACTTTTTGCACACGAGGATTAATCAAATTGAAGAAAGCGATAAATATCCTTTGTTTTTTTTTTATTTCGAGTCCTCGTCGCCAGTTTGACATGATTCATGATTCATTAACCTGTAAAATCTCAGTAAATAATAAAGGATCAAATATCTAAGATTTACACAATTTATTTTTATGATTTATTGGGAAAGGTATTTTATTGGGGACGTGGGTGTTTCAACAGACATTTGTTATAAAGTACAAAGTGGCAGTTATATGAAACCGGTTGTACGAAATTGAATGAAAATTGTTAAATTGTTTTTACCATGAAACAAAGATTCGAAGATTTTCTCAAATATAAAAAAAATATCATGTTTTTTGTTTTTCATTCGCTACGGCCATCTTTTGATAATAAAAATCTAACAAATTGCTTAGGCATCCATAAAAAAAGATAAAATATTATGTTTTCATTTTTATATAAATATAAATAAATAAAGTATGTAAAATTTACCAAAATATTATAAATAACCAACTAAATTTAACCACAAGTCTTATTCTAAAAAAGTTTTCCTAATAATTTTGTATCATCAAGTCAATTACCACATTTTTAACATCATAAGAATTTAAGTTCAGTATGTACTAGTTTTTTATTTTATAATTATTTTAATTAAAAAATATTTTTATTTTTTATAAGATATATTTAAATATTTTAAGAATAATGTGACATATATGATTTTGGTTAGTTAATCTGACATCCTGAAGAAAGAAATGATGTCTTCCAAATTCGGTTGATGTTTTAAAGTACTCATTAAGTAGTTTTAATAAACAAAGTTAAATAATCTATAAAAAAGGAAAAAAATCTTGTCTCTGATCTAAGTGATTCTTTAAGAACTGTATGATCAGGATCGAGCATGTAATCCACGCTTACCACACAGCCAGATTCGCACTGCTGTGAGAACTCAATTTCGCACAATTGCGAGAAGTCACGTCGTTACGAACCTCGGGAGTCACGCACTTTGCATTGTAACATTTCATATTCTTTACTATTTTACTTTAAAATTAGTTTTCTGGTTGTTTTGTCTTTAAGTTTTATTTTGACATTTAACATATTTTATTTGTGACACTCTACAAGGATCATTAAGGGATTCATGAATAATATATTTCATGAAAATAACTCAATAACTGACTAACATATCATCAAGCCGCTTTTCCTCGAGGATAGGTAGAGGGGATGGAGAACCACACTCTTTTGTCCTGATATATAACTTTCGCCTCATTTATATGGTTGCTTTTGATTGTTAAAACATCTAACAGATCATGTTTCAGTATCTGGTTTACCTGGTCACGCCAAGTCTATCGCAGACGTTCTCATATTTCTGATGTCATCAGCGTCATATAACTTTAAACATCATATTCAAATAGAAAATATAAATTATATCTACTTTCTTAATAATTTAAAACTGTATATACTATCGCAAAGGCGAATAATAAATTTTACTTTCAGCGATTATTCCAAATCTCTACATTTATTCAATTTGCAAGTACCTATTAGGCAAACGTGGCACCGTTCATTATTTTATTATTATCATTTAGTTACAAACTATCATAAACATTCCACTGTCTTTCATACATAATAGACACTTAAAACACTCCTTGGTGAACTTTTTTCACAAACGAATCAGTTTTAAAATATTATTGTAATTTATTTTTTATATTAGTATTATACTTATGTATTGTTATTTTTATTTTATGTATATGTATATTTGTATGTAATTTTTACCTTATATATTAATGATAAGTACTGCGTTCCATATGTATACAAATAAATAGGCAACTTTATTATCATTCTCTCATTATTTATTCATTCTAGATGATTCTAGACTACATAAGCGACTCTTTTTTATTCCATTTCATTGTGTTAAGATCAGCATTAAGACCCAAATCCACAATGATCTCTAACTGAGACGTTGATCTCTGAGAGTCAGTAAAGCTACCATCGTACTGAATGCATCATTCCAATCCGCGCGTAAAACATATGGGGTGATGATTCATAAATTGGTTCTTGCTGAACTCTCCTTTATGCGAACTCAAGTCAAATCTCCGAGAGAAATCTCATCCGTATGGGCCATTACACTCCCTCCTAATTTGTTCTTGATTTGACACATATACACCCTAGTGATCTCATTTCGCCTGCATTAAATCTAAATAAACTACTAAAATCAAAAGTTAACTCTACTAATTAAAAAAATAATAAATACTAATTAAATGTCAGGAGAACACATTTTTATTGTGAAGTTGTAATTATTCAGAACATAGGTCTGTGATATTTTAAATATGAATTAAATATATTAATTAGAAATATATACATATAAAATCAATTTTATCGAAAAATATTGTTATTGTGCCACCGGCATTCGAACGTGGATCTCGTGGAACGTGGAATTTTGGACACATTGATACAACTTTGTTATTAGAAGAACATATTCTTATTGTGAAGTTGTAATTATTCAGATCATAGGTCTGTGATATTTTAAATATGAATTAAATATATTAATTAGAAAGATATACAGATAAAAATTTTCATCGAAAACTATTGTTGTTGCGCCACCGGTTAGGAAAGAGATCCACGTTCGAATGCCGGTGGCACAATAACAATATTTTTCGATAAAATTGATTTTATATGTATATCTTTCTAATTAATATATTCAATTCATATTTACTAATTAAATGTATTAATTAGAAAGGTATACATGTAAAATCAATTTTATCGAAAAATATTGTTGTTGCTGCCGGGATTTGAATCTGAATCTCTTCCTATCCGAGAAAAGAATTGATTTTATATGTATATTATTTCTTCTGCTCGGATTTCGATAGACACTCGAGACCAACGCCTTTCCAGTAGTGTTAAAGTGGCATAAAAATGAATCGTTTCTTTGAACCATTCGATTTGTTTAATTCATTCGTTTGAATGTCCGCTCGGGTGTGACCGCAGTGGCTCGTTTCACCATCTCTGTTCTCACCCTTCCGTGCGGTGGTAGTTCACCCTCATATGTAGAACGAGTGAGCGTAATTTATATTTTGAAAATGTTATAGCAGTGAATATTCTGAATGCTTAGTTTGGTACGTGATTTTGTAAAAAATATTTAAAACAAAAATTTTCTAAATGTTTTACTGTTTCGAACGTGAAAAAAATGTCCATGTTTCCATTTCTTTCTATTTTTATATTTTGTAAAATTACGAAATAGTTTCTGTAAATATAAATGTATCTTCTTATTTTCATACTTTATCTATTCAATCGGCCAAATCACTGCCTTAGGTTCTTCAGCCATAATGTTCTCCTACTTCCAGGGTCCCGACTTCCACCAATCTGAAACCTACATTATATTGTTTTAAACACTCATTTTTTTTTATTCATCTGAACCATAACATTTTCATTCGTAATTTTATCCATCCAGCTTATTTTGAGCATCCTTCTGTAGATCCACATCCCAAATGCTTCAAGTTGCCTTATCATTTTTCGACAAGTGTCCATGCTTCTATTTCATAAAATAATACCGATAACACATAGCATCTAACAATTTGCAGTCGTAATCTAAGGTTTATGTTTGAAGTTTAACTTAGTCAAAACATCATTTCATGCGGACAAAGGTTACACCAGCTTGCTCAATAGCTACATATTCTATATATAACATATGTATAGTTGTGTTATATTCATGTCAGTATGAAAATCTTTGAAAATCATTTTTTTAACAAAGACATCACATAAGGATGTACCTTAACTAAAGTAACTCTAAAGATGGTACTTCTAAAACAACATTGAGTCCCGTTGATAAAGTCCAAAAATTTCTACGTATAATTATTATTACGAAACCATTTACATATTCAAGTAACCAACTATACTGGATGAATATTATGTTGGCCGTTGTTGTTTTTGAATAACTAACAAAAAAAAAATGGTTTTTATTTATCGATTATTTCGCTTATTACAATTATATAAAGAATATGACATCGGCCAAGTGGCCGCTTCTGGCAACGGCAAAAAATGCGTGCTCTTTTAACCATATTTTTCATAACATTCTCACACACTTCACGTGTTATTTCAGCAATTTAATTTCGAATATTGTCCTGTAGTATCCTTTCTTTCATGTTTTCTCACAGAAACTAGTCGGGAGTCGTCAAATCAGGTAATCGAGATCCGAGACATCACCACTTTTTGACATTATGCGGCCGGGAAAATTTCTTGCAAAATTGCAAGGGCATCGTCCTGTTGAAACCACTTGTGTTTCAGACCCAATCGACCCAATTCGGCCAGCAAGAAGTTTTTCAACATGTAACGACGGCGATCACCATTAATGGTTACAGCATCGCCATTATTATTTAGATATAATGTTTTAATGAGGCGTTAGATACTCCATAACAAATTGTAATCAATAACTCTATAACCAACAAATCCAAACTGACAAATGTTTCCCCAACCACAATGGCGACTAAATCGGCCTGGAATATAATATTCACCCGGAATAAAGAATTTGGAGAACGGAGATGATTGGAGATGTTCAACAGACTGTAATGTATATTTAATCAATACTTTATTATAATATTATATTATATAATTCGGAAGCTGTTAGAATTCAGATAACTGTCTAGTCTGGTTGGCAACCTGTCATGCATTACAATAACTAATGTATCTTTATGTAATAATAAATAAACTAAGAACAGTGCTATACAAGTAGTACATTATTTGACTGAGATATAGCATATTACTTTTTTAAAACAAATTAGGCGAATTAATTAGAAAGATATATAGTAAAAGTCTATCCATCGAAAAAATATTTGGTTATCGTTATTTTTTTCAATACTTTTATATCTTACGCCACTCGAGAACTCAGCTTATTGAATGTTATCATGTCGATGCAACGGGTGGGGAATCTTCCTTTTCCTCTTCGTTCTTCGAAATGGCACACCACAACAAGCTTCTCTAAGCTTTCTTCCCTTCTCCCAAGATGCCCAAAATTGTTGAAGGATTCATCTCAGGGAAATGGTTGAGAGTCTGTCCTTGATGTTTAATTCCTGCAGAATGGATACATTCGTGCATCTCACCGTTCATGGTATGCGCAACAGCATTACGTCTTAAAGGCATCAATCAATCTTCTCTCCGTTGCTTTCCATACCATATGTGTGATTTCTTTGAGATCGAATATATGTGTGTGTGTCAGAGCGCCCGCACATATTTTAATTATTAACATATTTTAGAAATAGTGAACATATTTAACTCACTTACACATTTTTGTATATGCCTTAAATTAATTAATTAAAAATCATACAAATCTTTAAAAAAAATACTAAATAAGAAAACATAAAAAAGTAACACATGGAATGTATGGGCTCAGCGTAGGTTTTCATATATTATTTTTGGATTTGTATTGTGAATAAATTGATGAGTGTTTTTCAATAGGGCCTTTTTCAAAAATAATCATATTGTAGTGACGCAGTTATTTTCATGATTTAACCCTTTCTACAATAGTAACGCGAATATTATCATGACTTAACTCTCTCTATTGTAGTGAAGAGAATATTTTCATGATTTAATTCTCTCTATTGTGTTTACTGTATACCTTCCTCCATATGTTGAAATCATTAAAATTGGTAATTTTTCCTTAACATATAAAAAGATTATAACCGGAGCTCTACGCCTTTTTATTTTTAATCTCAAATAATACACAAACAATATTTTTATTCGTCATTGACTTTAGTAATTAGGTTCATTGAAAAAAAATTATTAAATTTTAAATAAAATATGATACTATTTCTACCTGTATTTGAAACGTAAATAATAATTTTAATATCGCATATGCTTACGCGTCTTGTTACTTCAATTGGCACCACTGAGGAAACCCAGAGTGGTTTATAATAATGTGCATGTGTGTATGTGTGTAAGTACTTTTTTCGGAGTACCAAGAAGACGGTAACTGATAGGCGTCATTCAATTACATCCCGTGCTTCGACCAGTCCAACGCTCCAAATAAATCACCAGAATAAATCTAAAGAAGACAACCCAGCTAAAAAAACAACAACATCGGACCAGAAAGATAGCAAGAATAAAAGATTAGTGCAGTTCATATATCACATGTGGGATTATTGTTAATTAGAAACCTGGGAACCAGCTATCGAAGGCATTTACATAAACGCATATAAAAGTACCTTTAATGCAACAAAACAACTCATGACAGGTTGATGTGAAACATACTTCTGGTGGATATGTTGAGCTAGAGAGCAATTTCATATACGAATACAAAAGAGGAAAGTAAGTACCCAGTAGTAAACATAGCGTTAGCGAGGTTTATGTTGTTTGAGAGGTTGTGACTGAGAAATTAAGATGGCATCTTTGACTCGTGAGTGAAAAGAGAGAAAAATATTTTTCTTTTTTAAAAAAAGGGAGGTCTCGTGGAATATGTTTTGTATCTTGAGTTAAATGTTGTTT
The DNA here is from genome assembly GCA_031772225.1 of Eubasilissa splendida. Taxonomy (NCBI): domain Eukaryota; kingdom Metazoa; phylum Arthropoda; class Insecta; order Trichoptera; family Phryganeidae; genus Eubasilissa; species Eubasilissa splendida. Next base: position 17,023,959 of record CM062852.1, on the reverse strand, counting down.
ATTTTATCCAAATCCGACAACAAACGGAAAGTATTGGCGATAAAACCTTTAACCATTACACTCGCATTCACTTCGTCTAACAAACGTGCGATAGTCGCGAGGGATAAGTACTAATGTAATATGAGATATTAATGGGTGAGGGATGGGATTTTACTTCCATAAATAGACTATGTTTCATTTGTCGATTTTTTATAATTTATCAGTTGCATAAGTAATTCAATTAAATATTGTTTATCTCGGAAAGCAACTTTCTTACCGAAAAATTTTGAAATACTCGTTTCAGGAAATAGATGATGCGAGGCCGAGGTTCAAACGTACAAGGTCTGCCATGTAGAAATTTAGATAAACCGCTCCATCTTTCGAAACGTAAAAGTATGATTAGTTATTGGGGTTCTTCATAGTTCTCCTTAGGATAGAAATGGATCGTGAGAAGGAAAGAAAGGAACATGGCGTCGCATATGCAAAACGAACGAATGTCGCCATTCTTCGAGAATTCCGCATTAAAAAAAGTCTGGAGATTGGGCGCTATACAATAATGAAGAGCGATCTCCGATAAAAAGTACAGACAAGTCCAAAAAACCGCTACATGTCGCACTAAATAAGGTCCAGGATCACGAAGAGTGGTGCAATGAGAACAGTTCACGCTGTGGAAGCAGAATGAGCACATTAACCGAGAAAGAGATATTCAATTTGATTTCGAGTCTTTCCTTTATACCGTACCGATCGATAATCAAAAATATCCGATACATTCATTCACGTCCATAACCGACTTTATAATACGGTTAAAATAATGTTAAAAACCATTGTGAACTTAGTTAACTTTCTGAAAAAGAGCTTTAAATAATGTGAAAAATAATACCCATTATATATTCTCACTGTTTTTTCCCGCAACCATTCTTAGTTATATTCCCCGACGATAAATCACATCGCCTCGCTTCATTCTTTTAACGCTTCGTGTATAAATACAGACACGCTGCTCGTACAAGTGGAGCCTGATAAAAACACAGAACCGTGGGAGAAAAACAAAGATAGATTACCGCCTAAAACTTATTTTTAATCTTCAATAGCTGAAGGGAGAAACGAACGGCTGCCTCAATATTGCTACGTCATGTTTCTAGTGTTTTTTTTTCCCCTGGAAAGGTACAAAGGGGTAACGAATACATAAAATGTACACAAAATAAATCAATCAATGTTCAACAAATTCTGTTATAAATTTGATTCTAAGACAAATCTTTTGACCTTTCTCTGTGTACTTACCTCTAAGAAATGAACTGAAAGAGAAATAAACTAAAAATGTTTGCCTTTTTTTCAGAATACGGAACATATTGGCGGTGTTTTAATAGAACTTTGACGATACTTTATTACAATAAGACATGAATTGTACATTTCCGCGGAATATTGATGATGAGTTGAAATATAATATTTAATATTTACTGTGTATTTTTGAAATGCATGTTGTCCTTTGAAATTAATTTTTTTTATGACCCGGCAATGCTGCGGCACGATTTATGACATTTGACCCATTGATATTTTCTAATCATTGTTACGGTGCCTTCGGGCCCTAGAGGATAGGAAGCCATATGGCCTCCGATCTAGCTCAGTCTGGGTCCTCAACTGTGTGTGTGTGTGTGTGCTCTGTTGTTACCTACTACCTCGGATGGGAAGATAATAGATTCAAAACAACTCTACTTTCAATCTACACATTTATTCACAAAACATAATTAATCCCGACATTGGATGCACAAAATATGTTCTTTAGATCTTTTTTCTCCGGTCAACTTTCCTCTGAGGGAGGTCACTTTTATTTGTATTGTCTATTTATGGAGTTTATCTATATGCCAACATCAGCCAACGCGGCCGTGGGGTCCCGCTGCAGCTGAGGTCCCAGGCCGCCACACGCCTGCGCCAGGATTCATCTCTTGTCCACAACGCCCATCCATCGGCCATCGCTCGCATGCCGTCTCTTTGCTTGTTGCAGCGGAGAATCTTCTCAGCCCGCGGGTGAAGTAGGCCCATACATCTCTGAGTCTACTGTGGTGATCCAACTCTTAGTCTACGCCATCTCTCGCCGCCATATTCCTCCGAAGCACGACTCCATCGACCCGCTCCCTCATTTTGAGCGTTCTCACCCAAAAAACGTCTCGCTCCGCTGCCTGCCAGAGTCGGATTCTCGTCTCTGATTCGTCCATTTAGACAGCCAATCATCATAAGTCAGCAAAATAGGCTACCCAGACCTCGGTGCGCAAATTCTAACATCACATCATATGTAACTTATGTTGGATGTGCTTATCGGATTGTTTTTGCACTATTTTGAGGAATAGACTCTCAAAGTGTGCTTTAAATTTATTTTCGAGTTTTTTTGTACGAGACAGTAATATAAATTACACAGTACTAATAACTAAGACAGTAATAACTAGATATAATATTTACCAATTTACCGCCGTTACGCACTGCCTTACCTGCCTATGCCCATTATGCATTATCGTAAATTTCCAAATAATTAATTTTGATAACTGTTCAAAGGTTTTATCTCCAAACACACCATACATTACTATCTAAAAGTGTTTTTAATTTTAGTTGAATTATAATATTGATAATGGAAAATGTTCCCGAAAACGTTCAAACGTTTAACACAAAAAAAATATATAATGGAGTAAAACAGTGTTTTAACTCAATTTACAAATTAATTTTGATTTAATTTGATATACAGATTATCAATAGACTGTTAATGACACCGATAGATAGTCATACAATATTTTAAAGGAAATGGGCACTTACCAAAGAAATTATAAGGTATTTTAGTAATAAATAAAGCATTTTAGATGTTGATCTACATAAAAATGCTCAAATTAAGCTAGATGGATAGAGTTACGAACGAAGATGTTGTGGTTCGAATAAATAATTAATAATAAGTATTTAAAACATAAAAACTTCAATATCTCAGTAATGTGATGAGACATCTAGAGAGCTATGAGATCTTGCATCTTGCATATCATAGTGCAGGAATAAATTTCTGAAAGTCGGAGCCAATAGTTTAGCCAGATTACTGTAGAGTTTTTCCAGGTCGCAGAAAACAAAATGATGACAACCAACATGACGAAAAGAAGAAGATATTAAAGTACAATGAATTTTAAGACAAGTTGGGTAATAATATGTTGTTTTTATTTCGACCAAATATACATACAGATTATACATTATATATATTAATATAAACATACTAATACAGCGAACATTCAAACATACATATTATACTCAAGATTGATAATATAAGAGACGTTCACTATCTCCTTAACTAGACCGAAGTCTTTACGAAAGAAGACAGGCTCATCCGTTATATCTATCAATACAAATATGAAACCATTATTCCTAATCTAAACCAAAAATATTAAAAATGAAGTAAACAAGGTTATAAAATAATTCTAATAATATAACCTGCGAGCTCTGGTCGAATTACAAACAAGTGACGTACAACCGTCTCCGAATTCGATACAACAACTCATACAGAATAGTGTTCGGATTGGCGCGTTATTGCAGCCCATCTACAATGTTTGCCGAAGGCCATATACATGGATTCGTTTCGCTTCTGAGACATCGAGTTGCGGGCGTAAAGCTACGACTGGAGTTCAGCACTAACTCTCTGGTGCAAGCGGCGCTCTCATGGAAAGCTGGTTCAATGACCAGAGAATGGCAACGACTACAGAATAGCTACAGTTACAATAATGGCCGTGACTGAAGTATTTATATATTTTTTATATTTATATATATGTGTGAACTTTTTATTTATTTATATTTTTCTTGTTTTTCTTTTCATAACATAAATAATATTTCGCAACTTTAATGTATTATATAATATGTATTATCTTTATAGCGAATCGGGATTTCATAAAAAAAAATCCGATCACGCTGAAATAAACGCATTATTATTACTATTATTATTATAACTAAAATATTCTCGCTGTCCTATGATTGAAACACAATAAAAAACAGAAAATTAATATAAATAATCTATTCGTGTAATCTTTTCCATGAATCTTTGCTTAGAACTTTACAGAACGCACATTCTTGCGGTTGAAAAATTTTAAACAATATTATAAAAAAGATATGATACAAATTGATAATATATTTAAACTACCGATCTATTTATGACAGAGTAAAGAATGTAAAGCTTATATTAGTGCAGTAAGATTAAGAAAGGATCGCTTAAGTGGTTTGGTCATGTAGAACGGATGAATGAAGAGAGAATGATAAGACAGCGTTTGTACCTCCTCTCAGCCTACCCCCGCGGGAAAACGGCGTGATGGTAAGTAAGTAAGTTAAAACTACCGCACAGGTTCCGTGGTCTACGATGTCAAATCACGTGACGCGCGACAGTTCTCGGCGTTCGAAAGCGAATATATAGTGCCAATTTGGCTTATGGCTTATAGTAGCAAAATACATGCTAATATAATTCGTGTAATACGCACATTCAAACGAATATCAACTATGTTTAGTACAATTTCGCTTTTAAACTAAACTTGTGTCATGATGAATATATCTAAGTTAGCGTGATGGATGAGATCTCGTTGTAGTAATTAGGCATTTTAGGCAGTGGAGAGGAATAGTCTAGAATTTATCTTATCACTAATTGATATGATTATATATATATCTAACGGCTGTTATGCTATCTTATGGCTGTTTCAATTTATTATTGGATGTTATACCCACTTCATTCTTTGTCCTATTGTTACATATCTGTTACTTTAATTACCTTAAATAACTACTCGTAAACTTTGCCTCTAAACTCTGATTATTCTAGTTAGACAGGCCAATATCAGATGTTTAATTAATTTTGTATAGCAAGGTAAATAAATTAAACCTTGACTGAAATATAATTTTACAGGGTTTTGAAAATACGAAGAAAATAGTTACACAGGATGTAACAGACCCAGTCCACAATACTTTATGAGTGGATACGTGACTAAATTACGACTCGAAAATATCATGTCAGATGGCATTTCAAAAAAATTTTAATTATGCGATTATTTCGATTAATTGAAATATTTTATTGATACCAAATAATTTGTTGAATACAAAAAAATAAAGGCCATCAAATTTCTATCGACTAGATTATATTTTGTTAGATTATTTAGGGCCTGAAGCAAAGATATAGATTAATAATGGAACAATTTCGCAAATATTTATTTCGAAGTACATAAACTTCAAACAATAATGTTTTCCGTAACAATACAAAATTTGCACATATTTCTTTAACATTTACGACTCATAATTTACCCATAAAATATTGTGGACTAGGTCTGTTACACCCTGCATATATATTTTAACGATTAACTTTTTTAAATATATAATATTTTTTTATTAAAAATTAACATTATCAACATGTTTATACTAACACACACGACTATTCATTTACTGAATTTAGCTATTTAAATATACTTTACGTAAGTCACATAAATATTATACAATGTTTAAGGCCTGTGTTTACGATAATCTCTAATGAGTCTCCAAAGGTACATGTGAACTAGATACGTCATTTTAATCCGCGATTCCGAACGGTTGGAAATTAATTTTATTTATTTATTGAGTCAGATATTTAATTTGCAATTTTGCAATACTTAAATAATTCAGATACGGGATTGAAAAAAAAGAATTATGTGCAATCGTTTGCATGATTTCAAACTTTTGTATTATGCATTACAAACCATTGTAGAATTTACCATGCACTGGGTTAAAGAACCACTTCTGAATAAATGGTGCAGCATTGGTTCAAAAAGTTTAGTAATGAAGACGTAAGTCATAAAGATGATGGGGGTTGGGTACGTTATGCTACTGTTGAAAACGACGAATTGAAAGCGAGAGAAAATACACGACAAACAACGAAGCACTTATTAGCCAAAGAGGATCATTTTGCTTCACGACAACTTTTACCTTTCAGGCACCTCGAAAACTATTTATGGCGCAAAAATTCTAAAACATGAAGCAGCAGAAAATACCTTTAAAGAATTATTGGATTCTATTCCGTCTGAGTTTTATTCTACAGAAATAAATAAGCTGGTAATTCGTTGGAAAAATTGGATAAAATAAAATGGCTTTGAGATTTAAAATATTTTTTTACTCAAAAGTTATTATGTTTAATTGAATTTAAAGGTTAAAATCTGTATTTTCGGAATAAATTAATATAATTAAGATAAACCTATGTTTATCAGAGATTAATTAATTCTATCGCATTAGGCAATAAATTCGTTCTAAATATTTTAAGGCGGGAAGATGTTTTTGTGGGAATTAGTTTTACTACATTTTTCATTGAAAAATCAATAATCATGTATTATAATAATATTTTAGCAGTACTGCATTACTGTGTTTTGATTCGGGAAATTATTAAATGAACCTATCGAATCGATCCCTGCAATATACAAATTGTTTTCTAGCAAACTCCTCTTCTTCCTGGTAAATTATGTTTATATTTTATTATTTTTCCTCATGATTATTGTAATCCAATAACCCCACTTTTTTTTTTTAAAAGTTCTGAAACTAGGAAACATTACGTTTTAAAAATGGTCTTAAACAATTTGGTGCGCCGAAATACGAAAAATAGCATAAAAATAGAATAACCGGATTCCAAAGCGGCACCATTTTATTTTTTATATATCATTCACGAAACGTATCGTATCGAAACAAATATTTTTATGATCACATTATAATTCAAGATTTATTGAAATTATATAAGTATATTGAAATTATTAGATTACTAGACGATCTCGTAGCTTAAACTATGTCAACAAATGTTATTTTTATAATATGCAACAAGTATAACAACAATACCTCGATAATAGCGCCATTCAGGTGAAAGTTTTTACAAAAATGGCGCTATATAAATTATCCAATATTATCAATTTACAGCGGAATCTCGAAACAGTCAAATCTTCATACACGACTATTATGTATTCAGTACTATATCAGGATGTAAGAAATAAATATTTCAATTTTATAATTAAATTGTTATAGTAAGCGCCTCATTTTATTTTAAAAAGTCAAAATAATGCAATATCTGTTATTATTAGTAATCAGAAATATTTCAATTATTTTTAATAATAACACGCCATTGCCGAGGAATCCGTTTTACGATTTTGCACTTTTTATTTTAGTTAAGACAATGTTCAGAGCTTGCCAGACAATTGTGATAGTTCTTTGGTATTTAAATAAATTAGATGAATCACTTAGAAAGTATGCTGAAAAAATATATCCACTACTACCGGGACATTTACCCCGAACTTTCTATTTCCGGGATAATTCGTCACTATTACTTTTATTAATTTAATTATTAATTTTAATTAATTTTGACATTAAATTCTTAAGTGAGACATCTTCCCATAATTATTTCTTAAGTCCAACAGATGCTTCGGCTTCGGTTTCGACCACTTTCGGCCAAAAAATACACCTTCGGCTGCACATTCGACTTCGGTTAAAATCTTCCGAAGTTTTGACCGAAGCCGAAGCGTTGTATTTAGCCGTCAAAAAGTGCCGAAAATGCACGAACTATTACGAATGAAATAAAATTTAGTTTATCATTTCTGGAAAACTGCAATTTATTTATTTAATGGATATATTTACATTTATTATCGACACTACAACGCAGAAAACTAAGTAACTGTAAAATTTACATCATGTATACTTTCTAGTCGGTATTCTAAGATTTCTAAGTACGATTGAACCTTCGGTCGAGCACTACTTATTTCCTATGATGTAATGGTTTTCTTTTATATACCGTTTTACTGCCATTCAATTTGGCAAAAAATAAAATAAAATAAAATATATACTATGCAATAAAAAATAAATAAAAAGTGATTTTGATCGAATTTATTTTAAGTATCATATAATAAATTACCCATTTTAAAAATGTCATTTCATTAAAATATGTTTTATATTAATGTACATCCCGCTTGAAAATTCAAAATATCTATTTTTAAATATTCTAAAATTATCTATAACGCCATCGTGTTGAAAACCTATGATTGAAAAATATTTCAAGTGCGTGCAAAATATTTAGTGAAACATTGTAAATCTCCTCTCTGGGCCAATTTAGCACAACATCCAAAAATGCGGAGAATAATACACAATCCGAACTAAACACGGACACAGTTTTCAATATTACGTCACGTAACGGTGTATCAGCAAAGCCATACAAGCTGCTCCCACTTTATTCCGGTGGCGTACGGCGTTCTGCTTCACCTGTATGTAATAAAATATTTCTACACAGACATGCTCCGAAGCTCCACACTTGTGAATCAAAATATATTTATAGTGGTTGGTGTAAAATGCCAGAGAAATTGTGTCAATTTTGCATAAACCGACGGGTTACATTTTATAGATATTAAATATTTATATGCCACTTTTCGACATCCCAATGAGTTATTCGTACTAGAAAAATAATCGTGAGATTTTTTGGTTGAGTTAAATAAAGAGTTTTAATAATTTATGTTCATTTATTAACCGTACATACTTATTTTTGAAAAATAATCGTTCTCCAGAGGTCCGATTTGTATGGCATTATACCTACAACTAAATGATGGTTGATATCACCCAAACACGATTAATCGATGCATATACTTTCTGGGAATTCTTTTGGCATAATTTGAAATGAAAATTGTATACTATCTTAGAAAATTTTTATTTTATATTTTCTATAAGACAAGCTGATTTGACTTGGAAATCTTTCTTCATATTCCCGTTTAAATGCATATTTTATTCGAATATTTCAATGTGAGTTAGGAATAGTTGAATTTTGTTATTATTGTAGCTTTATATTTTTCAGTTATTATATATCATTTTAATATTATATTATATTATATATCATTTTAATATTATATTATATATCATTTATAGTGTGGCGCTCTATATCCTCTGCCTTCCCTCGCTGGGAAACGCGAAGGAGGGCCACGCGGGCGACAGCACGCGGGAGTGTAATTGAGCAAAACTTGTAACGAACGACATTCAACATAATATACATTATTATACATTACAAGGATTAGGAGGTGAAGACGGGAGTGTTCCAATACTTTGTGCAGGAACCTAGAGTGCAACTAAGCAAAATTTATAACGGACGACATTTAATATAATATACATTAATATCGCAGGAAGGATTTTTCCAATTCTTCGATAACATTATGCGTCAAAATGACAGGCTAGAAAAAGATATTATTCTGGACATAACTTTCGGCTAAAGAAGACATGGAAAAATGCCACAATGGTGTATAGATGCCTTGCATCTGACTAGAGAGAGCCTGGATTCAGCATGGAAGGCGACTCTAGACCGGAATATGTGAACATGCGTTATGGGCCGAGTCTCATATGATTGAGGCCACTAACTTCAATATAAACATGATCAAAGGAAGGGTGCGTATGTTTTTCACAGGGTATTTAAATAGTAAATATGCGAAATTTTAATAAAATTAGTCAAAGAGTATAGAATTGCACAGAGAACAAGAAAACTGATTATTATACATATATTTAGTGATGAGCTCAAAATCACGAACCGTGAGTCAATCACTGATATCTTTAAGTCACACTCACTATCAGTGATTGAATATCTGGGATTATCGCGATTCGTGATTTATTTTTTATTTTATTAATATTTTGTTCTGATCGCGTTTGAGACAAAAATATGCATGAAGAAAGCGCCATCTAGTAGATTCTCCCAAAACGTTTTACGCATTTGATCCGAAACGCTGAGAATTTATCCCGAAAAATAAACTAACATTTTTCTAAGCGTTTTCATTATTTTTGTGATGATATTATATTTAATTTCATACTTATATATTAATCATTTATGATAAAATATGTTTTTTTTTTTATTTGGTGTGATATCGTGTGGTGCGTGTGCATTAGTAATGAAACTGTTATCACAGTCATAGTTTTCAATCACTGATATTATTGAATACCAATCACAATCACACCAGTGAGTCAAGAGAAAATTCTATTTTTAATTAGAGATTTTCAGATTATTGCAGCTTTTAAAACAGGCTATGCTGTCTAAAAGACTGGTGGTTAGTTTGAAATATTAAGATTTAAACAATTATTTTTGTGAAAATGTTCATTACAATTATTTTTTTTATTAAATAATAATTAAATTATAAAGAAATCGTATATTATTTTCTACACCCTGTTTCTATACATCCTCTTGTGATATTAGTACAATTTGTATTTAATAATGTGCTGGTAAATTTAATTGGTTTATTTTAAGGGTTAAAGGAATTTCAAAAGTAAGTAACGTAATGACCTCGTATGTATAAGTTATTGGGTATTGAATAGCGCTGAGAGACGAATAATAGAGTTATAAATATTATACATTCTTTTAACATGTTTCGTTTCTGTAAAACTTGTGGATGGTAGAAAATGATCACACAGGGGTCATTAAATTTTCAAAACCCACTTACAACTACCGAAAAACTTTGCACAGCTTACTAGTAGATAAACCACGTTCTCTTAAAAAACTTTTTCAATTTTCTTTAATCCTTCCGGAGTGTGATAAACACCAATTAATATTGAAACTTGGTTTAAGGACCTGCGATGCTTCCTTTGGCGATACGAAAAGTTATTTTCTCAACTATTTTGTTAATTATAATTCTCGAAATTTAATTTTCCAATTTAGAATACTAGTTTCGAGGCTTTTCTACCGAATTTGTACCTACTGTATGGAGTTTCTACTAAAAGATTTTTCTCTTAGAATTTTAATTCGGATTTCATATTATTATTAATAATAATAATAATAATAAATATTTATTTATTTGTAAGTATACTTTTTACTATTTATGCAAGATACCAAAAAAAAAAAATACATATACACATATGATATTAAATCTAAGCGATAGGTATATATTATTTTTTATTTTGTAAATTATGTCAAAACTCTGTTTTATTCCACTACACTTTTCCTTGTGTTAAATGATATAACGTTTTCGGTAACATCTTCCCATTATCAATATTATAGTTTAACGATAATGGGAAGATGTTCCCGAAAACGTTATATATCATTTAACACAAGGAAAAATGTAGTGGAATAAAACAGAGTTTGACTCAATTTACAAAATAATCATGGTATTCCACAAAGTTTCACCAAAAATCTAAGAACAGTTATTTTTTTAAATTTAAGATAGAGATATATATATAAAGTTTTCCTAGAATACTACACGCTAACAACTAATTTCATATATTCTATACAAAAAAACCCAAACGCTCTAAATGACTTCAATATAACTGACATTATATGTCGCAGCGTTTGTTGTATGCTTCCAGAAAATAACAATCCAATAAATGACAACTGACATTTCTAGCAAACTACATATATCTGCAGGCGATTCGATTCAATTTCAATTCAGTCAATTAATTCCAAGAGATTTTTGTAAATTAGTGAACAACTGAAGATCGTTTAAGAAACGATGTCAAATAAAGTTGCTGAAGCTCGAGTAAGCAATACGTCTGTGATAACTATAGACATACGTCACCGACCAATAACATAAACAGGATACCAGCAGATCGGACCCCGAGAGGGCTGCGCGTCGATAGAGTAGACTGATGGGCCAACAATAAGGATAAGATCATCTCCACCCACCGAGTAGAGCAGTAGCCAAAACAATCATATAAATTTTGAGAGCTCCATTTAACTTACGTCGTGCGAAGTACTTTCAAGTAATTAGTATTATAACCTTCTGTTCAAACATTATTTCTTATTCATTCACCATTTTTAATCATTAACCAAGATTAAACAAACATCCAATTATAAGTGACCTTTAAAGTGTGCTTTAACTATATTTTAGCATTTTGTATAAAGTTCAGTATATTTTCATCTTATCTTACCTTATCTTCAAGAATCACATATTTTGTGCCAATGCTATGTGTAAGTATTATTTAAAAATTGTCTGGAACTATTCACGCCGGTTCACAGTATCACGTTCTGTTCCCCAAAGGAACTGTAAAGGTTGGTTGACATGTGTCAATGGATTCAGTCTCCACCAATAAGAAATATATTGGAGTAAGTCTAGCGACTCGGCAATACTCATATAAAAGACTAAGCAAAGGCAACATATTATACTCACAAGACCAAAACGTACTTTGGGATTGGCTCCCTTTAAATACATGACGTTTTGTAGTATGAAAATATACTTGCCGGCATCTACCACGTTTTTCGGATTAAAGTTAGTCAATCTATAGTATAAAATGTGTGAAACGAATTATTATTTTTATAATTCCATTGTTTTGAATATGTATATGTATTATAATAATCTACATAAATATAATTCTTACCGATAGTATGAAAACAAATTAACATTATACATTAATTGAGAGCAATTTAGAGTTACATGTTTTGAGATGAATAAAAAATAAAAAGTTACAAACGTACTAACAAGAAAAAAATATTTACTTACTGCATCGTAGAATATTGTTTCATTAATTTTTACAAAATATTTATATAAAAACGGTGAACAAATCAATGTAATTTCGGCACATTCTCACTATAGGAGAACGTTATCCAGCTTTGGTTCAACTTGTTGGAATACTAAAAAGAGGATGTGTTCGTGATAATGGAACATAGAAATTTATTAGTTACAAAAAACCCTTTTAATTATAGCCTGCAAATATAAGTCATATTGTCACTTATTTATTTATTAATTTACATACTACAAGATATTCATAAGATTGACAACGAAACTGTCTTCATATGTAACATATTATGTAGGTAGTTCAGGATGCCCTATAAAAATATTTCCGTTCGGATAAATCGTCCGCTCTCGCTGAATGAATTCGAAATTCAAAATGGAAATTCCCGCACAGGGTTGGAGGCTGCGCTTATTCCGCATCTGCACTGGGGTGTGAAAACATATAAATGGCCTTCGCGAGCACATTATTTTATTGTATTCAGGAAGACACTTGAATGCAGTGTTTATGTTATTTTTCTGTTGAAATCGTATTGCGCAATCATCACTAACATCTTTTCCGTATTCTCCCATTCTCTTCTCTGTGAACAACAACATGAATATTATATACAAATTACACGACGATTTATAACAGAGGTGACTTTTACAGATATGCGAAACATATGCCAGTGAACACAATGTTTGATACAATGCCAGATAATATCCCTCCCGTGTGGTTGGACGGGACGAAACTGAGCGTCCAAAATAAGGTAAAATACCTTGGCCATATATTCAATAAAGATGAATAAGACGATGATGACATAGAACGACAAAAGAGATAGTTGAGCGTTCGTGTCAATATGCTGTCACGGTGTTTCTATCGATACAGCAAGGAGGTAAAGAGAGAATCCTATTTAAATCGATTCTTCACCAGCATGTATACCAGCGAGCTCTGGTCGAAATGCAAGCAAGTGACGTACAACCGTCTCCGAATTCAATACAACAACGCATACAGAATACTGTTCGAGTTGGCGCATTGTAGCGCATCTACAGTGTTTGCCGAAGGCCGTGTACATGGATTCGTTCCGCTTCGAGTTGCGGGCGTAAAGCTGTGACTGGACCTCAGCACCAACTCTCTAGTGCAAGCGGCGCTCGCATGGAAAGCTGGTTCCCTGACCAGAGAATGGCAACGACTATAGAATAGATACAGATACAATAATAGCTGTAACTGAATTGTAGTAATTATATTTTGTGTGATCTTTTTTATTTTTTTTTTGCTTTTCTTTTCATAAATATTATTTTGTTACTTATATGTATTATCAGTATGGCGAATCGGGTTTTCATAAATAAAAACCCGATTACGCTGGAATAAACCCATTATTATTATTATTTTTATTATGGACATGAAATCTAGACTAAATCTTTTTAATCACGTAATACGAATTTGTCATTTACGCCGATCGCGTATTCGTCAGAAGGATTAATTACAAATATAATAGCCGAATGCATCGCTAATAATTTGATGCTTGCAGTGAGATTTAGATAAAATTAACTGCATTCAATTCATTTAACTAACTCAACGAAATGCGAATTAAGAAAAAACTTTCAAAACTAAAAGTATTTCTTAAAACGTACATCAATTTCTTTATTTCTCCTTTCATCGTCGCTAAAAATTTAAAGATCCCGTTTTAATTGCTCAGTTTTATGCACGACCCCTCAAACAACATCAACCCTGACAATGCCGAGTTCACCACCAGCTGCTCATTTATCTCTTTTGTATTCGTGGACGACATTGACCTGTGTGCCTTCCGCATAAAGTTACCAGATGTAAAAGTAAATTGAAGAGTACGACATTTAAAAAAAAACAAAAATGAATGTTGTCTTTCATAATAAACAAGAGAATACTTTACATATCTCAGCACACCCCATCCATAAAATGTTTTTCTTACATATTTCTTCTTGTTGATATCTATCTACAAGGTAAATCTTGATATAGACGCTACAATAAGCTTTACACTTTGTATAATGATGTAAGCGTCTCAAGATTTATTAAAATAAGAAGACTTCCGTAGATGGACCATGTAGAGAGGGTGGCCGAACAGCAATCACTGAAATCATTTCTGAACGCAATACCAACTGGACGCAAGATGTTGGGAAGGCCAAAGCTAAGATGGAGTGAAAATATCTTCAAAGACATATCTCTGTCTCAGAAATCTAGGACTGAAATTCGGAGAAAAATGTCTTGTAATAGGAAACAAAGGAGGAATACCAAATAAATAATGATAATAATAATTATGGTGATGATGATGACGAGGGTATCTATAATAGCTATAAATACCCATAAGAAGCTTCTTCTGTTATATATATCGATCTAGCTGTGAACCTTATATTTATATGACATTATTTATCTTTATTTTTCGAAATTTTCTAACGCCGGAAACATTTTTAAGATTCTGGGGGAGCCTCCAAAAGAAATACTATTTTAATAATCTCATAGCATAGTGCTGATACTTCCTATTTATCAAATTTGTGGAATGAAATCAGGTAGCAAAATATTTCGTATTATTTTACGTCATCAACGATAACGTTTCTTTTGTTTAAGAACTACTGCGGGTGATCTGAGTTGAGTATGTGAATCAAAATCAAAATCGGAGGACATTTTAAGGTAAAAGAAGGACATATTTTAGTAGAAAAAGAAGGACATATCTTACTTTTGGATACCGTGATCCTACTCTCGCATCATAATACCCATATCCACGTATTTTTCACAACATTTTTTAACTTTTACTTCTACTTATTATATTACGATTTATATAAAAAGTGTACAAAAAGAATATTTGTCTATATTTTGCAGACAGGCGATATAATATCTGATTCAACTACATGTTTGAATGCATGTAACGAACGTAAGAAATGATCCAGATGTGATCACTAAACACACGATCATTACCTAGACAATATAATTATTACTTCCGCTCTGGACCGATATCCGAGATTTTTTTTATTTTTACACTAGTTTGTTGTATCCTAGATATCTGGAGGAATTTTTTGAATAGAATCGTCTGTATTTACTTACGAATAGAACGTACAGTTTTAAATTACACGTGTAGGTAGCTTACAAAAACAGACAAAAATAATATATTCATGAATAATTTTTAATTTAATTAATTAAGTGATTTTAACAGTGTAAATAAACATAATAGAACTAACATAATAAATATGTAACATATTATTCTAAGTATGAAAATCCACAGAAATGTTCAGACACATAATATAGCAGAAGAAATAAAAGAAAATAAGTGGGAGAAAGGATGGGGAGGTTGAAACTATTGTTATGGTAAAGGGAGAGCAAGATATGTTTGTAGGTAGAATGATTGGTTAAAATTGAGATTGTAGTGGTTCATAAAAAAAACTCGTTAAGCGTAGTAAGACTAATATTTAAAAAAGTCAACTTCTGTTAACTTCTCATTATGGTATATGCAAGAAAGGTGAATAACGGTGTAAGATGTTCTACTTCTAAGAATATGGAAGAGTGTGGACTGCCGGGTCGATCTATATGGTATGTCTAAGGATATTAGTTTTAATTGGCTGGGACAGTCAATATGGCCTAGCTGTAGTTTAAAGAAAAGTATTTGGTCAGCACATGTTCTTCCATATCCTATGGTTTTCATATTGTGTTAGTTTGCTGCTTGGAAGTTGATTAGATCTAACATTAAGATGTCGAAAAAACCTATTTTGTATTCGTTATAATTTCGCAATATATGTAATCTGCCATGGGTTCCAGATTTGAGATCACTCTAAGTGACTGCAAACGAATGCGGAATATTTTGGAAGTGTTTGCAGGTTGGAAGTATGAATCCTAGCATTCTATGTCTTGGAGGTAATTTGGTCAATGTGATTCTTGAAAAGAAGTTAGCTATCGAGGATTATTCCTAGGTCTTTAACATTGCTTTTATTTTCTGAGAGCTGTCTATTGTGTAAGTAAAATTAATGTTATTAAAGAGAACATATTCTTATTGTGAAGTTGTAATTATTCATAACATAGGTCTGTGATAGCGTCTGCTATCGGTTTAGTCAAAGGTATTTGAGATTCAGTAAAAACAAAGTAGATGGCTTTCAAATATTGGAATGGTAGATGTATTCATTTGAAAAATGTAACACATGGGTTCAAAAATTTGTCGACAGAGATATTGTCTGCTGTAGCATAGTTGGATAATGCACCTTCCCCAAATTAAAAAGAGATCCAGGTTCGAATCCCGGAAGTAACAACAATATATTTTTCTATAAAATTGATCATATATGTATTTCTTTCTAATTAATACATTTAATTAGTATTTAAAAAAATTAATGTTGAATTTTCTTTAAAATGTTATTTGAAAACATGTTTTTTCACCTTGCGGTAGGCTGCAAAGCGACATAAATGTGTTGGTAATGGACACAGACCGCCATCTATCGGCCGGAGCGCACAGAAGTGTGCCGACGAGACGTTACACAGGCGGACGGCAAAGGGCCAGCAAGCGAATCTAGAAAAGCGACGGGCGACCGATCCGACTAGACAATTTCCTACTAACAACTGCAGCGACCGCCAAATCCTGTGTTAATTTTTAGAAATTCGGTATCTGCCTTCTTTAACCCGTGAGAATAAATTCATTACACCTAAAATCTTGGTTTTTTAAACTTACTTATCTTTTGTAACAAACATGTACTTGTAAGTCACCTGTTTAATTACTTATATAAAAAAAATTACAATACACCTTTATTTCATTGCTATTATGAATAATATGGTGATGGCTTCACTATATCTGCCTTAATACAAGCAATTTCGAAACAAAATAGCCGCGACTGATACTGTTTCTATTCAGGATTCAGGATAATTGAGGCACGTACTAAAAAAATGTAATAATACTGTATATCGTTTTTGTGCAGATCTTAATTACGAATACATAAGCGTTATATATCTTCTTCGGAAAATATTAAAAAACCATATAAAATAAATTAAAATACTATTACGCACAATTTCCAAGTGATTTTACTTATAACAACACTATATACAAGGTGAATATTATGTTCCAGGCCGATTTTGTTTGACCGCCATTTTAGTTGATTATAGTTTATTGTGGAGCATCTAACGTCTCAACAACGTATTGAAGTCATTAAAACATTTTATGTAAATAATCGTTCGACTTTTGGAGAAAAAATTATCATGAACGACGAAGCTCATTTCGACTTGGCAGGTTTTGTTAATAAACCGAACAGACATTATTAGGGCACTGAAAATCTTCAATTGATCCACCAACGATCTTTAGCTAGCGGAATCATTGGGCCCTATTTCTTTTAGGATGCAAAAATGAATGCTATAAAAACGTATTGGTGGCTGAATTAGTGTTGAAGTCATTTAAACATTTTATCTAAATAATTATAGCAATGCTGTAATAATGGTGACCGCTATCGTCACGTGTTGAAAAACTACTTGGTAGCCGAATTGGGTCATGTGGTTTCAATAGCACGGTTCCACCTCACACACAGCCCGTGCTATGCTTAAAATTTTGATGAAGAAAACAACATCGGTTTAGAACATAATATTCACCCTATACTTTCTTGGCAACTCCGAAAGGAAGACGGCGAGGTGGTCTTCTCATACTAAGTTTGAATAAACAGCATCAAAGACTGTATGAAGACAGATTTAAGTCTGGATTGGCAAACAAGTACTAAAGTGGCACAAGATAGGGAAGGATGTAAACGATTTATCGAGACTTGGGCCCCCGACCCTTCTAAGATAAGTGAAGGAAAATGATTTCTAAAAGATCAGAAATTGAGTACTATTAAAACACCCTGGCTCTGTATTATACAGAGTGTAACGCACAATATTTTAGGGGTAGATGCATATTTAAAAATACGAGTCGAAAATATTCAAGATATATAGTTACTCAATATCAACCATATTAGAGATATAAGCAATTTTCATAATTGTATTTATTACAAATTAAATTAATCAATTGGAAAGATATAAAGAAATATATATATTTATCGTAAAAATATTTATTAAGAAAAACACATTCTTATTGTAAAGTTGAAATTATTCAGAACATAGGCCTGCGATGTTTTTAATACAAATTAAATGTATTAATTAGAATGATATACATATAAAATTAATAAAAAATAAAGAAGATGGCTTTCAAATAATGGAACGATAGATGTATTAATTTGAAAAGTGTAAAATATAGGTTCGAAAATTTATAATGCTATAACATAATCGGTCAATGCACGTTCCCAGAATTGGAAGAGATCCAGGTAGCAACAACAATATTTTTCGATAAAATTTGGTTTTTACCGGAATAGATTTATGTTTGTTTATATTTTTAATTGGTTCATTTAATTTATATTACAAATACCACAGAACTATGTTTATGAACTTCACAACAAAATGCGTTTTCATTAAAAATTGTTTTTCTGTTTTTTTTTTTATAAAAGGAAAATAACTCATGATAATAAATGTAAGCAACATCTTATTGTATGCCTGTATATGTGACCTCTGGTTTAACTACTCACACATGCACAATTAAAGTTCAACATTCTCATGTTTCGACAACCCTTATATGATATTACCGTGCATCAGATATGTTTGTGACAGGGAGGACAAATGACTTTGAGAGTATTGTAAGATACAGAAGCAACTGCGGGAATGTAACAATGAAGTCGTCACGGCTGCCTGTCTCGGCTTGTGAGGGGTTGGAAAGTGGCTAAGCTCAGTGACAAGTTGGGGAGCTACGAGTAGGTGACACGATACATATAAAAAAATATATCACCACGATTGTATTGTATTGCACACAGCGACATGCTTTCTGGGGAACTGTTTTTTAATATATAAAAGGTGTCCAGCGGAAAATTATCACGTTTAATATTAATTTTTTTGAAAACTGCAATGTTATTCTTATATTTTATTTATACTAAATGGAGTTTAACAATACGGATTTTACGTTTTATAAAAAATATCGTCTAAATGCCGTCCATTTGTCCCAAGACACTCTTGCAATCGGACTCTTAAATTTGCGAACACGCGAGAGCAAAGCGTTGGTTCAATGGCAGCAACTTCACGACGGATATTTTCTTGTATGACTTGTAGGAATTGTTCGACGATTGTTACTGTAAACTCTTGACTTAAGGTATCCCCACAAAAAAAGTCGCACGGTGACTGAGGTGCCCAGGGTATGCTCCGTACTTGCTGATTAATTTATTGGGAAAAATTCCCCTCAGCTTCTCCATTGAAATTTTAGCTATGTGTAGAGTGGCTCCGTCTTGCTAAAATTATGTTCTGTTGTTGAACTCGGGAAACAGCTGCAGTTGTGGTATCAAAAATTCGTCGATCATTCGGCAATACACGTCATAAACGACTGTCTCTCACTGGTTAATAAAATGAGTGACAGTTCAAACGTTTTTAATAGCGTTCTCTTGAGTTGTCGGGGCACTAGTATCTCATGTTCTGTTTATTAACATAGCCATCGATATGAAAATGTGTTTCGTCAGTAAACAATATGTTTCCAAGCGTTCGTGCTGTTCCAAAACATTCCAATATCGTTCTTGCTAAGATTTCATGTAAAGAATAGTTATTTTCGTTGAGAAACTGCACGATTTTCAGTTTGTATGGATGAAGCTGTTGTTTATTTTTCAAAATAACGTGCACTGTTGATTTTTTTATTCCAGTACAGGTTGCAATTTTCTTTATCGATTTACGCAGATTGTGCATAATTTCATGTCGAACTTGAGCCACATGTTCTGGCGCCGCTGCTGACGTTGATGATCCCGGAAGAGTGTATAAGAAGCGCGACGCGCACGAACCAATAAATCATCGCACTTTAAATATTACTCAACCGCGAACGCGCGGTACGCTCCCAACTAGTGACTCACCATTGCGACTGGTAAATCCTCAAATCACGCGCGTTGCAAAATACCCCTCCCACTTACCTCACCCTGATGGTTAACAAACAATTACAATTTAATCTTGAAATTTTTCCGCTGAACACCCTATAGAATATTTTTATTGAGAAGATAGCTTAATAAAATTACCCCACGTAAACTGCGTTAAACTAAGTTCTATCAATCCCGATACTTCTCGCAAGCTAAGCCAGCGCTGTCGACTTAAAAAAAATTAACTTAAAAACAGCAATTTATCAAAGAATCATCATATAAGTATATAATGCGGTTTTTCTTGCGTTTTTATACATTGACATGTATTATTTAATTGAGATATTGTCAAAGATACAATATGCAGCTAATATATTTTCGATGTCTTAAAAACACAAAAGCCTATCATATAAAAAATACGTTTTTGAGTTAAGTGTGCAGATAATAATGACGTCACTAGTTTTGGTTTAAACGCCCACAATCAAAATACAATTTAATTTAGTTTTTCATTTACCGATACCGATGATGCCTGCGACAGCCTTAATATGATTCTCAAGCATGAAAATATTTCTTTCGAAATTGAAAAACTATAATAAAATCATTTGAAGATCACAATTTTGGGTTCATGCATAAGTTTTGACTTATTTTTATGGGAAATTATTTTTTTTTTTTAATCATTAATATAATTTCCATCGGTTGTTATAACGGTCTTCCAAGTTATTCCATTAAAGTAATATTCCTGTTATTTTAATGCAAAAAATGAGTCAAGGGATGTTTATACCTGCGATATTGTATAAATTTTTTTGTCAATTAAAAATTTTTTTAGTGACCTGAATAAGCGGTAGTCGGAAGGA
This sequence comes from Eubasilissa splendida, assembly GCA_031772225.1. NCBI lineage: Eukaryota > Metazoa > Arthropoda > Insecta > Trichoptera > Phryganeidae > Eubasilissa > Eubasilissa splendida. Next base: position 17,002,796 of record CM062852.1, on the reverse strand, counting down.
GCAAGATCTGTAGAATAAGATGGGCGCTTAATAATATCCTAATTTAGTTTCTTGAGTTTATGTTGGGTCATCATAACCACATGTGGTCGAAGTTGAAAAACTATAATAAAACCAATTTTTATATGTATTGTAAAATATAATGAATGACATCAATATAGAGTTTGTAAAAGAGAGTTGGTTGATTATTAAATTGCAATAATTTACGCACGTTGTGAACATTTACAAGAGATTTTATGAACACATTATTATTGTTACATTGTACAAACATTTGGTGTTTCATCAAATTGTTAATAGGCTCGGATTGTTCCGCTCTTTCAGTCATTAACATTTTCGCTCTCATCACAGAAGTTTTCCGTCCCGACTCATGTGACGACCCATTTTTTGACACGAGAGAACGGCTCTGTGGTCGGCGTATGAATTCGCCCAGCATATCTGGAGCGCGCTGAATTGGCCGCAAAATCGGAGGCAAGACGCTCTATTAGCCGACCGGTGTCCTTCGAAGAGGGGGCGGGGCATTTAGAGGGATATATGTTTGGCAAGAACCTCGCACGCGGGAAACTTGTTAGAAGAAGCAATTGCAATTAGCTGGTAGATACGGATAAAATTCTTGCAAAAGAAAAATCTGACAATAATGAGAAATGTTTAATACTTAACCAACACACTAAAATGTATGTATATAAAGTCATTTGACCCAAACATTATTCGTTCTTTATACGATTCATCTGTAGATACTTGTATGGCTCGAAAAATAAATATTTGCGGTTATACTTTTCTCGTTTCTGATGTTTGGCTGCAACTTCGAGTAAGTAAGTTTCTTAGCGGAGTTCGGTTTATCACACAATTTTGAGCACTAAAATTTTACGTTTGAAATATTGCGAGAAATTTTACACACATAATTTCAAATAGTGGTTATATCGACTGGCCTCCTAATTCACCTGATTTGATGGCTCCCGACTATTTTCTGTGAAAGTATTTGAACGGAAAGGTCTATGCTAATAAACCAATAACAATTTCGATGCTACAGGACAATATTAGAAATGAAATTGCTGAAATAACACGCAAAGTGTGCGAGAATCTTATTAAAAATATGGTTAAAATAACACGTATTAGTGCCGCTACTAAAGTGGCAAATATTATATTCTATACATAATTGTAATAAATCAAATAAAAATTATTTAAAAAAAATGTATTTTATTTTTTAGTTATTCAAAAACAACATCGGCCTTAAACATAATATTCACACTGTACGTGAATCTTTGTACTGTTTCAAAGATTTGGGTTTACCAAGGCTACGAGAAATTAATTACTAGTCACTAATCTAAATGCTTATCGGTTATTACTCAATCGATTTTCTTAATAAGAAATATAATATCACTACAATTGCAAGTAATAATTAACTTATATTTATTTGATCAGTATTTTTATTTATAAATGGACAGTATAAATATTTTGATCAGAAGGAATCAAAAAGTATTCTATATTAGCAGGGACCGTGGACAGGGAGATCTATTATCACCTAATTCTGTAATACGTGACGACGAGACAGCAAACAGACATGGTCAAATAGATATGGGCATGTGTAGGTGATTATGTGTGTTCAAATTAAATGTATTAGTTAGAAAGATGCACATACAAAATCAATTTTATTTTTATTAAATCTTGGACATATTGATTTAACTTATATATTATTAAGGAGAACATATTCTTATTATGAAGTTGTAATTATTCAAAGCATGGGTAGCAACAACAATATTTTTGATAAAATTGATTTTATATGTATATCTTTCTAATTATTTATATTTAAAAAAATATCATAGATCTATATTCTGAATAATTACAACATCACAATAAGAATGTGTTCTCCGTAATAGTAATTTAATATATTCGATTTATATTTTTGATATACTGTATTATTTATACATTTTTTAAATCAAATTTTAGTATTTAATTTTATTCTAAAAATATTTACCACTATTCTCTATTATTGTTAACATCAAATTCTTATACTTTCACAAAATTATACATTCTTAAATCAAATTTTAATATTTAATTCAATGAAAAATAGCTACCTCTTTTTAATTATAAAACAAGCAAATAATTTAAAAATTAAAATATTAAACGTGTATTTTCATGCCTGTAGATTTTTATTTTATTTATTTAATTAATTTTATGTATGTTTTTTTAACTAAAAAACATATATGCAGGGATGGTATGATACATGTGTCTGAGACATTCAATGTGTTTTTTTTTTTTAATTGTGCTTTTATTACTGAGTAAATAACAATAATAATTAAAATATTCCTAAATCACCCAGTCATCTATGTGCCTCTTTATAATATACATACATAAACAGTTTTATCTTAGTAAATAAATATATTTTTGAGCATACCAAACTGAATATCACATTTGAAACTTAACCAAAAGGGATAAATAGAGACTAGAAGCCTTCGAAGTGTGCTGCTATTAGCTAATTAGTTCAGTTAAAAGGAAATGATGACATTAATAGATTAATTATGAAATGAAAACTGAAAAAAAATTCTGCGAACAAAAGGGGAAAATATTTGAGCCATAACCTTCAATACAACACATTCGTAACCATGGTGATAGACAAGAAGATTATTAGAAGAAGAGGATAGCCAAGAAATACAGATGTAGAAGCCACCGACATGTAAAAGACCTAACATAGAATAGGTATCGATTAAGGGAGCTGCAGCGAAGTAGAAGTATTAAAAAAATGACAATTGGAAAAATTAGCCAAAGAAATTACATAAAAATAAAAGACCACCAAATGAAGTTAATCCTATTTTTTAATGTGATTTTCAAACTTCGTGGGGTCTAGTTCTATCTGAAATATAAGGCGAACAATCACATAAGAATCGTTGTTTATGTAAAATTGTGACCGAACTCCCGCGCGCTGTCGCCCGCGTGCCCCTCCTTTGTGCGGTTCCGGCACAGAAGCGATTTATAAAGTGAAAAAACTATGACTCATGCTGTATACATTTTTTAATTTGAAATAATTTTCAAGTTCACTTTTAATTTTTAAAATTACAAATATCGACTTGTTTTGCGTGAGATGGGCCTCGGAGCCCAATGATGATTTCATTAATTCAATTCATCGAAGGAATAATAAAAACAAGTCTTCAGAATTTTAAATTGAAAAGCTTTCTAAATGTAATCTTTATGTTATCTTTTAATGCTTTGTCAGTAAGCTGAACTGAAAGATATTTATCTTCCCTTCTTTTCTTCGCTTTATGAGCATTGTCGACTGAATAGCGCCCCTAATGCGGCCCGCTTGCAATAAACAAAACAAACAATATAAAGGCCCCCACTCGGAGAGGATCCAATCTGTACTTCTAAAGGAAATTGAGATCTTTAACTCTCTCAGGTAAGTTATCGGGAAAACGGCTGATGGATATTGCCATTCAAAAACGACGTTTTGGAAGGGACGTACAGCAGAGTGTTTCAAATAAGATGATACAATTCCTTCGGAACACGTCTGGGGCTTATTGCTCTGGGAAGGAAGGCAACGTTATTACTATCGGGTGTTGAATTTTATTTTATTTTTCATAAAATCGAATGCTTTCACTCGCGCTGGAGAATCTGTTGAAGGATTCACGGAAAGAATCAGATTTACAAATTTGCGATACCTGAGCTGTATTCAATTATTTCGATACACAGAATTTTAAACGCTATTTTTAACATACATGCTTGAAGAAGTCTAAATCAGTCAAATAATTTTACAATTTTATATTGTTGAAGTTTGTAGCGTTAACTTTGTAACCACAATTAACATAATTTTAAATTGTATTCAAAATGTAGCTCCAACAATGAAAACTACTTTTTGTCAAAGATTATTTACCTTTCAAGCTCCCGAATCGGAAATAAAATGAGAACTTTAACTGACATTAAGGCTTTTAAAAGAGATGTTTCAAATTGGTTGTTGAAATTAGGTGGAGCAGATACTGAGAGTAAACTGTTTTATATAATGAAATAATTCTTATAACTGCATTTTGTGTATTTTTATCTTGCATATTTCTTTTTACCTTATATGTGGTTACATTCTGTTATATATTGCACATTGGTATTTTTACGTTTACTTACCTTATATGTTTCGTATTCTATTCGACTGTATTTTGCTTTCAATAAGCTATTTGATTTTGTGAAATGCAATTTGTTTGCCAATTTGCCCTAAAACAGACTCGCCTAGTTGGGCAATACATTTTAAAATCTGTGTAAAATATATGTAACAATCTGTCTTTTTTTGTAGTTGCACAATGCTTATATTTTATGTGTCTAAATAAATAAATAAAAATTAAATTTATATTTAACTTTGTTTAATCGACTGTGTTATTTTTACGTAAGCCGATTTCGATACTAACGTATCTTTGTCAAGACCGGTGTATAACTGAACTGTTTCATAAAATTTTAACGATATCCATTCCGCGGTGTAGACGGAGTAGGGAATTTGATAAATAGCGGAATGTCTGTAAGGTTTAAACCTTTCAAACAACCCGCTATATAATATATTCCCTACTTCAATGTCTCCCTGTCAATCATCTCCCCACTCTTACCAAGACTCCGCCTACACCCCGTAATGGATGTCGTTTAAATTTTATGGAATTGTTCAGTTGTACGCCAGTCCTGACGAAGATATACTAGTATTGAAACCGGTTGACGTAAAAATAACACAAAGTTAAATATAAATACTGTGACCGACGCAAGACGCCGGTCACCAAAATAAGTGGTGGGTGGTGGTGGAGGGATGGAATCGGAAGGACGGGTTAGATATAAAGTAGGGAATCGGATGAGAAAGAGGATGATGAGAGGATAGCGGACCAGGATGGACTCACGGAACCAAAGTACAGCTTGACTCACCTGGTTGATGACACCGTCACGTTGCACTTCCGGAAGTTCACGCCAATGTAGTAAATAACACAGCACAAAAAAACTCTGATGAATGTCACGTTCACCATAACAAAATTCATGACGGTGTGCGAGTAGTGATTCAACACGAAAAATCACACAATACACTTTTTCTCCTCGACCTCCAAAAGGACAACCAGTCGAGCCAAAGGAACAATATGCACTGGGGAGAGTAGGCTATGGGGGTATGAATTAACTAAAAACTGGTAACAATATACTACTAGTAACAATATTATGACTGAATGAATAAGTTTGAAAGTATATGTATTCATCTACAAAATAATAATTAATTTAATTCATTACAAATACAATTGAACAATATATTATTTATTACAAAAATTTCACGTTATACTCATTGTAAACTTATAGTAAACTTGTCATATTTCAACTTTGAGATCATTCAATTTTAAACAGCGTCATTGTTGGTCATTCTCCTAGTTGAAATTAGTAGTTCTAAATATCACATGATTGTTTAATTCACACAATTTTAAATTTAAACATAAATATTGAAGAAAACTCTGAAATAATTGTAATATGATTTTTTAACAATATATTATTAACTTATTTATATTACAATACATTATTAAAACATCAGTCTACCTTGCTTTCGAATGAGTTTACTTAGCTTTTTTTTAGCAAAATAAATAGAAAATTAAAATATGTTTTACTACGAACCTTAGAAGTGTTTTCTAACATTACACGTTAGGAAAGTAACATAAATTTTCTCTTGTAGTAACTGGATCAAATAAATGTTTAATAATTAAGACAAAAATATATAATTAATTTAAAATACTAATTAAATGTATTAATTAGAAAGATATACATATAAAATCAATTTTATCAAAAAATATTGATGTTGCGCTACCGGTATTCGAACCTGGATCTCTTTCCAATCAGAGGAAGGTGCATTATCCAACTACGCTACAGCGACAGTACTTTTGACGACAAATTTTCGTACCCATACGTTACACTTTTCAAATTAATACATCCTTCCATTACTTGAAAGCCATCTACTTTGTTTTTACGGAATCTCAAATACCTTTGAGTAAACCGATAGCAGATGCCAGAATTAACAATTCATTTTTATACACAATACTACTTATATATTATTAAAGAGAACACATTCTTATTGAGAAGTTGTAATTATTCAAAACATTGGTGTGTATGTTCTAAATAATTACAACTTCACATTGAGAACTCTTTAATAATATTATTAATTGGTGGGCGGTTGAGTGAACTATATTAAAATTTACAAATTGAAACACAAAATATAAAATTTCCTTCTAATTCTTAATTCAAAACAGCTTTTTACTCGTATATGCTAAGGGTGGACAATAATTTACATCTCCCAAAATACCCCTGTGATTGTAATCAAAAAATTAAAGTTACTGACTACCTATCTGCCGTGTTATATTGCAATACAGAAAATTTTGTATTGCTTTTTTTCTCGTGATCTTATCGAGATATTTTAGAAATGCCACCCCGCCGTGTCCGGCGAGAATATGCCGAGTTTAAAATTAAACCGTACTCTGACAATAATTTTAAATTACATTTTTCGTTTTAACCAGAAACAAAAAGTAAACGGTCCTTCTTAAAGTTTTAATTCTCGAGTCGGAGGAGCAAAGCTGAAAAGCCAATTATGCGAGAGAAAGGAATAATTTTCTCGACTGGAGTTTAATGAAATAATCCGAAGTCTCATCTGTCCGCAAATTTTAAACTTTTCTATTTTTTTTTTGAGATTCTGCACGAGATTAAACCGGATATTGCATGGACTGTATTGAGTATGAGAAATACTTCGCATATTTAACGAGAGCCCGAGTCTGTCTCGGTATCCGTGCAAAGGATCAAGTTAAGGAAGATATATTGTGCTGAAGAAATATTGAAGCTAAAACGTACCGTAAATATTACAACTATGTTTTACAAACTGCAGGAAAAATAATAAGATTAATTAAATCATATTTAAATAAATTAGATTAATCAATTAGAAATATGTAAAGTAAAAAATGTTAGTTAAGTTTAAGATGACGAAAAATTTGAAACTTATATAAGTAGTCTTCTATAAATGATGCATATATTATAGGGATCGTATCCCGGTGGTAATCAAATATTTTTTTGATAGATAGATTTTTTCTAATTGATTCATCTAATTTTTTTTAAATATCATCAAAAATATTTAATATTTAAAAATATATAATATTAAATATCAATTGTGACTTGCCGAAAAAATATAAATTATATTGTTAGTTATTTTTTTGTTTAACCATTTAAAAAATCTTTTTGGTAATGATTTAAAAAGCGTTACAAACAATAACGTTCATATTATCTTAAACGTATCAAGGGTCTCGTCCGGAGTGACCACCAAGTTAGTCTTATATTTCATATCACAAGCTCTTAGTTTAGCTGTAAATAGTTATAAAATTAATGTCACATATATCAGGGTTCATTAGTATTTTTTAAATTAAATAAATATTTATGTTTTATGAAAATGTAGAATTTTTTTACCATTCAATACAATAATGCATGGAATATCCACTAACATAAAGATGTCATATCCACGAATATTATTATACTATAGTTATGTAACCTGCAATACATTTTATTTAATGAGATACGCATATTGGATACGTCTAAATCAAAAGAAATTAGTCGACTCATCGTTCGTGTTCAAGTTACTTTGATATTCATCTTGGTTTGATAGTTAGAAATATATATTTAAACAGGTATGAAGCGAGAATAAAGAATATTATACTTATGTGTAGGACACAATCAATTGCTCGGGTATTAATACGTTTACAATTAATGCACGGGAAAACAAAGTGTGTACAAGGTTGAAAAAAAAAAATCTTGACATGCGTAGTAGAGAATTAATCGTTCAGCGGGGTGATTGGTGTTTTTAACTTATAAATTATGTACGGTTTATTTTTGTAGACGTTTCCTTTCAATGTGCACTAGAAAAAAGATGAGTAGTTGTAGAAGTCAGGTCTGATAAACGAGCAGACAGAGTCAATGGAGGAAAATTTGAGGAGGCTAAAACTTACCAAGGATCGAACACCCAATAGTGATGATGATGAATTCAAAAAATATAAAATTTTATTATAATGACAACTGTTGATTTGAATAAAAATAAAATGTTTATTTTTTATTATGCGACGTGTTTGAAATCAGTAATCTATTTATTTTATGACTTTACATCATAAAGGGTCATCGTTTATGACTTTACATCAATACTATTCAGAATTTTCCAATCATCTTTTGGAAATAAACTATTCTTTTGATATTAGCAAGGGTTTAGGAATATACATACAAATACTAGGGGTTTACAGTTAAATAAATTTGAAATTTTAGAAATAAATAAAAGTATTAATAGCAAGCTAAATATTATAAATAACCAAATCCTCTTTGCAAATAGTCACCTTTTAAATTTTTTTTCATATTGGTTTTTACTTATTCACCACTTAATAGTTTTGTTTTTATCTATACTTGTATTTTTAATTTCAGTATACATTGTTTTTTGAAGAAGACATAGTTATCAAAACATGTTGAATAATCAATAAATAGTGGTTTAAACAAAGAATTTTGTCTAATTATTTATTTAAAATGAGGCCACAAAGTAATTTTACTAATATTGAAGAAGCGAAAAATTATTATTCAAAACTTTGATAATTATTATTAATATTTAATTCATATACTCGAAGTTGCAGCCATACAACATTAGAAACAAGAAAAAGATGACTACCAATAATGTTTGGGTCACATAATTTTAAAAGACTTTATAATCTGTTGGTTAAGTATTAAACATGTCTCTAAGTCGACCATACTTATGTACTGTCAGCATTTACTTTTGCAAGAATTTTATCCGCATTTACAGCCAATTGCAATTGCTTCCTCCGACAAGTCTCTCGCGCCCGAGGGCGCTGCCAAATATGTAGCCATCTGACTGCCCCTCTTAGAGGACACCCGACCGGCCAATAGGGCGTCTTACCTCCGATTCTGCGGCCAATACAGCGCGCCTCCAGATATGCCCGGCGTATTTGGACACCAGCGACAGTCATTCATTCGGGACTTCTGTGATGAGAACGAAAATGTTATTGACTCTGAAAAGGCGGAACAATCATACTGTGGTAGATGTAATGATATTGAAATTTGAATCAGGTTGAAATATATATTACACGTAAAATAATAAGCACGTACGTGCATACGTACATACGTATACCTTAACTACAATTTGATTATATTATAATGTAACCATTTGTTCGCAATGTAAAAATGAAACTATTGATGATAACTGATATATGTTATTGACTGTAAATGTTCTAAATATCCACAAAATTCTCACATGATAAGTAGCTCGTTCGGTGTCGACGCGCGGGACCGCTCTGCTGACAGCGCCGCTTGAGCTCGAAGAGACGCGCGAGACGATGCGTTGTGAAGACGCAGTCGCAAATCCATTCGTACACGATCGAAGGAATATCAGGATAAGATTTAAATCATGTTGATACTAGTGCATCATCTGTAGAATATTATAGTATCTAATTTGCATTCTGCTCTCTTCCTATGCAGAAATGACAATTTCCTATTTCGGGCCTCGGACTAAGGACACCCGATTCTAATCTGAAGATGGCATCACGGGTAACTGGGATGAATGTGCATGGAAGGCAGTCTCCATTTGAGATAGGGGAATCTTCGGCACATCCAGCGTGACGGCCACGATCCCATACGACGGAGGATCAAGTGTGTGCAGTAGTTACGGCGCACGGATTTCGAAGTAACGTGACCATCATTTTAACTTAGTTGTAATATCAAGAGTACCAGAATAGCGAGATCGATTACTTTATAATTATATATTTTATATTAAACAATCTTTTTTTAAATTAACCTATTTCATTAATTAGCTTTGACTCCTAGTCCGAATTACACAACACTGAAATAAATTTACCACGGGTGAAAGAAAGGTAGAGGTAGAAAGCTGAAGGTAAGTGCGCAGGACTCAATTCCAACCTCAACCTCAACCTCAAGCCAACCATTGTCTAGCCGGTGACATTGCATTATCGTTATATCTGCCAGAACTCATCGTAACAATATATATATATTACACTTTTACAACTTCGAACAAATATATAATATATTATTGGTATGAAGAAATATGCATTATTGTAAAATTAACATCAATTAAATAATCATACTTTTAAAATTAGCAATATTATCTTTGTGGTTAAAATTCATAGATTCTGTCAAAGAAACAATATATGTTTTAGTTAGTTATGACATCCTGAAGAAGAAAATTGTATTTTTCGAAACCGGTAGATGTATTTAAACTCAATTTAGTGGTTAATAAAACAAAGATAATAAATAAAAATATAATTAAATAATCACTCAATAATCATTGCTGTTTTTCAATAGTTTTGAATTATTGGGCATTCTTCACCTTTTCCTTCGTGAGCAACTATTCACACAAACATCCTTTTCGAAACATGACTAAAAATCACATAATTATAATTTTTCTCACGTAATTGAAATTGTGTTCAAGTAATTGGAATGATCAAACGATGGAGATTGCGTGAAACTCAGTACAAGGAATAATAATGCTGTTATCATCATGTGATTCGACCTAATGAAAAAAGATGCAATCAAATGAGAAAAACTGATTTTCTGTTACGGCGATGTTTTGCTTGACTGAGCCAAGTTTACTATGCAATGGCGTGACAACATGTAAGAAGACATTAAGCAGTATGGGGTTGAAAAATGGTTTACGGAAACTATACCGCGATAAGTAAAAACTAAGTCTATAAAGCCAAGTCAAAAAAGGCTGGAGAACAGTTTTATTACTCCAATACCTGCTTTAAATAGCTTTTTTTTGTAGAGATTCTCCAATAATGCCTTTAAAAGCATAATTTTATTCTATTTTACAAATTAATTTATCCTGAAAATTCGTATATTTTGTTGCTAAAATAACTGCATCCTATAAAGCGCGGTGCAAAACGAAATGAGCTCAGGGAGTGAGCCAGCCCTTTCTTAAAAGCTTTATGTGAACTGCAGTGTTGCAATTCCCCGTTGCAAAAAAAGTGCATTCATTCCTAGTTGCAGAATGCAACTGTTCCTGTACAGCTAGCCGCTGCACTTATTCATTTCAGCGGCGGGTAATTTGTTACAAAATGTTTTATTATCTGGGAAAATTTAATTTGAATACCACCTTTTGGTTTTTTTTAAATAAATTAGGCAGAAAGCTTTAAAAGCATTTTGTTCATTTTCCCAAGAGAACTGTTAATCATCAATTTTTTTAAACAAAAATGTGAGAAATACAATTTAAATTTTCAAACTAAACTAAAATTTTTGTGCTAATTATTTTAGTGAGTATTCACTAAAGGCATTCAAACCTTCGATATATGTTGTAAAAATAATGTAAACAATTGACTACATATGCCATCTGTTTAAAAAAAAAATTAAACTCAATTTGTACATGTGTACTTTTTTTTTGATAAAATACAAATTAAATTTAAATAATTAAACGTATTAATTAAAAATATATACATATAAAATCAATTTTTTCGAAAAGTATTGTTGTTGCGCCACCGGAATTCGAACCTAGATCTCTTTCCAAACCGGGAAAGGTGCATTATCCAAATGTGCTACAGCGGCATTAATTTTGAAGACAAAGTTTCGAACCTATATGTTACACCTTTTCAAATGAATACAATTATCGTTCCATTATAGGACCAGCCATCTACTTTGTTTTTACAATTTTTAAAATTTGTCGTCAAAAATAATATTGCTGTTCGAATCCCGGTGGCGCAACAACAATATTTTGCGATAAAATTGATTTTAAATGTATATCTTTCTATTTAATTATTTTAAAATATCACAGACCTATGATCTGAATAATTACAAATTCACAATAAGAATGTGTTCTCCTAATAACAAAACAAATTAATCACTTAGAAAGATATACGAAAAAAATCAATGTATCGAAAAAATATTTAGTTTCAACATTTTCATTTTATTTGTTTTCTTGACCTTTCTCCTTCAGATCAGAGTCACGATAGATCACCTCAATCTTCTTTCTGTAAATGTCTTTAACCTCGTTTAGCATTTTCTCGTGCATTCAGGAGTTTTTTCCATTCTTGAGCTCTGAAATGTGATTTTTCCTTTTCTCCAAAACTGAATCCTTTCTCCAGATATATTCAGGATATTAGTTTAGAATTATTGGTCATAATAAATAGAGGATTTAAATCATATTATCATTTCTTATGAGTAAGTTAGTTAAAGTAAAAGACATATACAAGTTTTCATTAATATTCCAATTTGCAGCCTTGTCCATGAACCTGTGTTGGGTAACATATAACTGATCAGTCGATGTACAAAAATGAAACAAAAATATACATAAAGTATATATAAATAGACGAGTGACATAACACGGATGATTTCAAAGTCTAACATTTTCAAATACGATCGATATAAAAGTCGAAATGTTAACGTGATGAAAGGTCGATAACAAATAGACTTATAAATTTTGTAATATTATGAATACGTTATGAAAAGTATGTCTATCTAAGTAAAGTCCTAAACAAAAGGGCCACCAATAACTCAGTTGAGGCATTTGATGCAGGTGAGGTTTGAATTTCTTAATTCCAGCTGATCTTTAAAAATGAAATACAACAAACAAGAATTCCGTGTCTACTTTTCTACAGATCTTAAGTATGTAAATGTAAAATAGAATATCTCAGAGTTGCAAACATAATTATTATTACCACCAGTGGTTCTCTAATATCAGATAAAAATTAGTAATCTGTGAAAACGTATCGCAGACTGTAAAAATATGAAAAAATGTCAATTTTCTAAAGCTGATCATTTAGATAAAAATTAGTATTACTTTTACCAACTGATAATATTTTATTATATCTCTTTGAAGTTATTCTATATATATACAACCTAGTAAACGGTTCGTACACTCTTTTTCCATCTATCCCGGCTCTAATAATCGGCTTTTATTAGACTGAGTTGAGGCATGTCCTCATTCAGCCTATGATCCGATGTCATCTTTATCTGTCTCAGTATCTATTTGGTAACTGCCTTTTCGTAGCTTGTCTTCTTTAACGTAGAAATCACCTCCTTTCATTAGTCACGTCCAAATCAGCGTAATCGCGCTTCGTGGGCATTGTTTACAATTGACACCACCTTAGTCTAGTGCTTCTCTAAGGCTAAGGTTTTGAATATTTATCTAATTCTATCCAATCTAATTATAAATAAGTTTTTAGTTTTAAACCAAGCGTAAGAAAAGTCTAACCGGCCTAAATCATATGAGAGTCAGCTCGTAATGCATCTCCACGAATCCTGGTCTTGTGTCACTCTCAACTGACTCCAAAGTCACTCCAGCCAGATGCGATGCATCTATCCACCACTGTGACACTCCTCCAGGTCTTTTTCGACCCAAAATTGTCCCCAAGATAATATATTTTTCTCAGTTACGTCGAAGAATTAGAAGAATCTTTTGTTGATTGAACCATTCGTGCGTTATAAGTAAATCCACGAGTAAATCTTTTTACGACCTGGTTATTGGTAGGAGTGTAGTGTTGTCTACTCGATACAAGTGTAACGTTTTATTTACGCCCTCACATCAAACTCTACCCAATCAACGGTAGTGACTCGGAACTGAACTGGTCAGCGCGACAGAACCGCTTCATATGTGACGTCTATAGTAGAGAGTGTGCCTCTAGAATTGGGCAATTTTCCCACTGAAAAGAGAGACTGAAAACCACAACTAAGTGAGAATGGCGTGGGGATCCTAAAATGCGAGGCCCGGCACCAGCTAGTGACTGAATAATGAGAAGCGAACGAAGCGAAGTGGTAGCACATAACGTGACCTTGGAACTATTAGGTACATGTTCATTTTTTAGTCATGCACTTCAAGAATATGTTGTGTACCGATTATTATTATTAAAATGTGATTAATATTATTTCATTTCTTATCCATAATATTTGTTTATTTATTTTATGAATGGGGAATGAAATAATATTTATCAAATCTTAATAATAATAATCAGTACACAACACATTCTTGAAGTTCCATGACCAAAAAATTGACCTGTATCAACTGACATTTTTAGTCAAAGTGTACTTTTTTGTATTAAAATTCTAACGAATTATATTATGTAATATAACGTACCCAAAATCAGGTATAGGTTTATTTTAAAGTTTTTAAAATAAAAAATAAAATAAAAACTTACCACACGGGCGAAGAACCAAGCTCCCCTAAATAAATTGAAAATTAAATACTTAAAACTTTGAAGCGCAATACCTCCTGTCAGATGATGATGTCAAATTGTTGTTCCAAGGGCACGATAAGTCTGTTAAAAGTCAAAAACTATTTGTCTTTGACATAAGCGTTTCTTCGTGATCTCGATTCTCATCAGTTTTACTTCAAAATTGAGTGCCGTGACGCCATCGGCAACAAAGCGGGCGTCTAGTCATCTTGCGGCTCCCGCTCACTCCGGGAGTTTCCCGCCGGTACATCACTCCGAATTAATTAGTTGTCGGAGTTCGTTCCACGGATCAACTTGCATCAAGTAATTGATAAAGTAACTGGCTACACACCGCCAGAACACGAGCTCGCATGACTGAGCACGCCGCGCCGTGTCGAAACCAGTCGATTCGTAATATGGCTGCAAAGTTTACCGACCCAATATATCCCAAACGGAAAGTTAGCTAAACCTTATTCGGAGGTAATGTGGGAAGTGTGGAAATTGCTTTAATTTTACACAGCGGGTGCGAACGCTTCTACCCTTATTTTTCGATAAAAAAATGTTCACGTATATCCCATTTAGTAATGGTACACGGTACGCTACAAGGGCGCATTATTTTCTTGGAATATATATAGATGCGTACACAGAATACGTATCACATTAATATTCTTACTATTTTCGAATTAACCTAAACACTTGTGCTATGAAAATAGTACTATCTTGATGGCCTCCTGGAACGAGACTCAAACCCCCGAGCACTAGATCACTAGGCGAGTATCGAAAGCACTATACCACTAGATAACAAGACAACAAATTCTGCTGCAATCAAAGATTTTAGTTTTTCTTTAAGGGTACTCAAAAAAATGAAGTTTTTATAAATGAAAATCATTTATTTTCACAATATTATTCAAGAAAATAGTCTCCATCGATAGATATAACCTTCTTCCATCGCTCGGGCAAATTTTTAGTTTTTCGTTTGTAAAAAAAGACATGCTTTGATTTAAAATATTGAGAGAGGGATGTTTTCACTTCACTGACACTTAATTTTTTTTACATCTAAATTATGATGTAAAGACCTAAACATATGGTAATTCTATGGCGCCAAATCAGGAGAACGTTAATTTTTTTTCGCGTTATTTTGCTGGCCGGCTGGACATTGTCGTCGCTTTTTGCGTGCGATACCCATATCCCTAGTTTCCACACCTTTCCGATTTTTTCAAAATTCTTGGAATGGCCCATGAAAATCCTGTTTCTTTTTGTTAATTTTCTAATCGACATATCTGAATTGCTCTTTATTTCTGCAGCAAAAAGATCTTAATCGATAATTTTTGGTGTCCACTTCTAGGCTTGTCATCGAAACAAAAATTTCTTGATTTAATTATTTTGAACCATTGTTAACATTGACGAACTAGTAACGCTTCACCATAGATGTCATAATTGTTCTTGGTTACTGTGGTTACCGAATTTTTTTGGTGAAATTCATACAGCAGACAAGAGCATAAAAACGGCTTGCTCGTAACGAAGTCCTCCATTAAAAATAGGGTTTGTTTTTTTAACTGTTATGCTCGCGATGTACTCTCGAGATGTTGATCAAACATTTTCGAAAGAAATCTGTCCAATTCATACGACAAATAAGTCTCAACTGACCGTCAAAGTTATTCACATAAAATGCGGCCTTTTTTTTAGGTACACCTAACATTTACTCAGAATCTAAATCTTATAGCCCACGTCCACGGCACGAGGCATGATGAGATAAGTCTCAGCAATTTCTCGGGTGGAAAAATCTTCACCATGTGGCATTCCATAATCCAGATGGTAGATGGAGCTTTAGGAGACCTCAGCTCCGTAGGCTGGAGAGCATCCGAAGAAACATGTATTTCTCGGGGTCCTTGATTGTCGAAAGGTGGCGCAGAGCAGAGATTCTCATAGAGGGCTGTAGCGCCATGATTAATGCCCACAGCACCAGACAATACACTGTGCCACAAAAATCTGATTTATTTGATGATATTAAATTAAATATCAGACTCATTAAATATCATGCAAAATAAAGAGACCCCCCAGTGACCACTCTAAAATATAAAGTGAAAGAACACATCATTCTCATGTAATTATTTGTTTCCTTTCCATTTGTTGTATTGTATTTTTATTTATTTGACATGTTTACAACTTTTTTATAACATGAACTATTTTACATTTTTTAAATGTTTTTTTTCACTTACCTTTCCAAAAAAGTGACTAGAAAATTATTTATTGTCTATTTGTGTGCGTCTGAAGTGTTCTATAATATTATTTATTTTCTAATTATGTGCTTCTGAAGTGTTAATTGAATTTCTTTATAAACTCTTTTATGTCTTTTGTTTCTTTAATTTGTGTAGGGAGGCTATTGAAATTTTTTATTCCCAAGTATATAAATTAATTTTTCTTTTGTTGTAGATTACTATGTGAAGAACAATGCTTGCCGTAAAATCGTAATATAAGATATGTATCTACATACTGCTTAATACTGCTTAAAATCCCTTTTATGTTCATTTGAATGCGTTCTAAAATATAATTATCATTTCAAAAAATGGAACACAGACACAGACATGCCAATCTTACCGAAGAAAATTTCGTATTTAATTAAAATGTTGAACTGTTTTTGTTTTCTTTCGAAATGGATGATCATAATCGCACTTATTATTTGTAAATGTCTGGAGCCTGACTAGTCTCCAATTCGAGTACTCGAGTATACTCGTCCATTTTTTAAGTACTCGATAATCGAGTAATATTCGTAAATTATAATTGGTGGAATTTTTTTTTTTAATGTTTTATATTTAACTGCGTTCTGCGCTCGGCATTTACTGGCCGGGTTAGAGCGGTTACTGGCAGGTATGATTTTTTGTACAGTTTTGGTCGTCGGCTATACTAATGGGATACGATGGAATAATTTATTTTGTGTCTTCGTGTCCTCATTTGTTAACTAATGGATCAACCATGGCTTAAACTGTTGTTTAACTTGGAAATTATGTTATATGTTTGTACTTGTACTAATTCTTCAGTGGAAATTATAAACCAAAATATCTCTGTGTTCTACGCTTTCAAAGTAAAAAGAGGTATGTGAAAATTCCTATGTTATGTATTGTAGTGTACTGGATTCGATAATTAATATTAGGTGAGATAATTAAAATCTAATTTAAAAACGATTAAATAAATAATAAATAATGTACTGTGTATATTTTAGTTACTCACGTGAAAATTTTCTAAAAATCAAAACAATTGTGACTACGAGTCTAATATTTTTTAATCTCTCTGTGCATGCAATAGCCGGTTATTAATAATTTTCTAAATATATGTACTTACTATAAGTGTACTAATAACTGTATAATATTTCAGCCATGTCAAAGCGATCAGAAGTTTAGACTTATTATTTTAAATTAAGTAATAATAATAAAATTTAATTGTAATAAATTAAGTTGACCCTCCCATATACTTTATATTTATTTATTATATGTGCATTAATTTGAATTATTAATAGCTATTTTGGTACACTAGAATAGAAACTGCTCGAGTATTTTAACATTTTACTACTCGATGCTCTTGTAGTTGACGATGTAGAATAATTGGAGTTTTAAGCCTCACCCACGCATTTATGCCCAGTCTCGATAAAGTTTATTAATCAAATACACATTTGAAATTCAATAAAATATATTTCGTAGAATTCTTTATTTCTTTCAGTATAAATACAGAAAATTATCTTCTTAACACGTGAACACACGGGGCTCGACAAACACAATGGGATAAATAAACCTTGAGGTAAATTAATAAACCCTGAACAATGCCCGTCTACAGTTGAGAGTCTAGACTGTACTGTACTGTGTTATATATTTAATGCATAACGCAACCCTTCTTTAATTAAAATCATTAAATACACTTCAGCTAAAAGGTTCCACGGGTACTTAAACAAAAAAAGAGAGAAAAACAGTAAAACGAAAATATTTCTTAATGAAATGGCTCCATAATTCCTTACCTAAACATGAAGAATTTTTTTTCATTTTGAAATAATGCTGATGTATTCAAAAGTAACGTTAATGTTAACACTTTTGGCCGCTTTAGATGGTTGCCATATTTATTATCGTTTCATTCTTAAAAATCCATAATAATATTACGCTTCCCTATCTACATCTATGACTTTCTAGGTGTGTCTTCAGTAGTGTCATTATGGCTATATAGTGCTTGCTTAAACAGCCAGGTCTGTGAGACGCGAATAGGATAAACACGAACGTGTTTTTAATATCTCTAAGTTAAGATTACTTAAATTCCTTTATATATTCAATAACAGTACGTACATATATATTCGCGAAATCGTATTACGGCTGGCAAATATATTGAGCATCTGTCATCCTATCATTGATAAGAAAGCATCCTGTCATCTCATGGTCGTATCGCATCGCATTATATGGTCATAGTTTTTTTCCTTATCTAGAACTGTCAAATATGACATGATGTTTGTTCGTATTTTTCAAGAATGGATATATATATTTCAATGTTAATACGTAATAACACCGTTTGTACAATTCCCGGGAGAGCAATATAGAATAACGGTGATAGCCGATTGCTTTCCTATTAATGGGAAAAGCAGCATTGCTTTTTTCTGATAGTGTTTATTCGATTTCTCGTATAATGAGAAGTCTAATGCTGCAACCTTCTGGAAATGCACTTTCTTCTATCTTGGCTAATAGTCTAACCAAATCAACAGGATGAAGACGTGCATGGGAAGATGTATAAAAGTAAATGAGGCGAGAGTGATATATCTGGATACAAGAGTATGAAACGGCGTGATGATGAGTTAGTTACTTATATCGGCGGCAGGGGGTAGGGTGGCCAGGTGGTCCCTATGTTTTGCGTATAGTATAGTAATAAAAACAATTTTGTATAAAATATGAGATATAAAAATATTAATTATAATATAACGCGGTTTAATCCATTACATACTAAGAATAAAGATGATCCTTTGTCTCATGAAAAAAAAAAATACAGAAAAATAATAACTACACTGGAACCCCGATTTTACATGCTCGAAATTTACGTTTGCCCTCTATTCGCGTGTATCCAGAAACCCTGTTTAACGTTTGTTTTTCCCGCAATTTACGTTTAAAATTTAATTTAATTTATTCGACCAGTTTGCTATTTATTCCCTATAGAGCCAAGAGTATGTTGGTCGTTTGCACGCATTTTTCAGTCTTATACCTACGTAATTTTTACGATTTGTTTTTATATGGTTTTTTACAAGCAAAAAAATTGCGTAAAAAAATAGTATAGACAGAATTGATGGCTGGGAAAAAAATTAAAATTACCCTTGCAGACTTACTTAGATGTTGATTCCAACGTAATAACATCGAACGTAGTGGAAATTGATGATATAGTGGACAGACGTATAAACGAAAACTTGACAGAAGAAGAACCTTCCTACGACGAAGAAGTGTCTGCTTATTCCATAAACCCAGTTCCCACAAAGGACGATACCATGAGGTGTATTGAAGATCTCAAAAGATATTATACTAGTATTATTAATGTACCGCCAGAAACCTTTAATTTCATTGATAATATGTAAAGAACTAAGTATTTAAAATAACTAAAAAAACATAGTTTTTTTTTTTCAATAAAAAATAATTTTTATTTTCTGTTTTATTTAATACCCCCAATTTACATTTTCCCTCTGTTTACATTTTGTAGTTAGTCCCTTCAAAAACCTAAAATCGGGGTTCAACTGTAGTTTAAAAAAAATTATCGAATTTTAAACTTTTTTTAAAACGTCAACAAATTTCATCCCTAAAATAGTTTTCGTCTCAATTTAGCACTTGCCTAGTCATCGATCAGTTTTAAGACGTCAATTTTTTTAATTTCATTAGAATTTTTACCTAGTGGCGTTACCGCCAATAGACGTGCCTTGGAAAATTCATTATTCATTTCAATTTCGAAAACAAACGTTCCGCTGTTGCCATCTTGACATAAATAGTTTTGTACGGACCTCTTGGGCCCTTATCTAACTTGGGTCCCAATGCGCCCCCCCCCCTCCCCATTGGCTGCATTGGCTTAGTTATGCCGTATGAAAGTATAAATAACATTATATGAAGTCAGTCTAGCGTGATAATGTCGGGTTTTATGACATTTACATTCATCGCAAAAATACAAATACATTTTCTAATAACTTCTCAGCAGATACAATACGTATACAGTACGTATTCAAATTTGAATTCTGATAATCAAATAACATTATAGTTTTAAAACATTCTAGATAAAATTGTGCTCGCCTCGTTTTCTTCCAACTCTGTCCAGTAAAAATTGCAATTTTTTTCTATATAAAAGGATTGAAACTACGCGAACTTTCATACTTTATCTATTCTCTATTCTGTAATTTATAACAAATTTATATAAACTAAATAATGGTGGATAAGATATTTATTCAGTTATACAAGGTAAAAATATGGTTCGAGACCAATTTTTTTTGGCAGACATTTGTCATTTCGCAATTGGTAGTCGTAGAGAGTAGTTAAATATAATGAATTAAAGCTATTAAAACATTTTATCTAAATAATAATGGCAATGCTATAACCATTACTGATGATCGATATCGTCGCATGTTGAAAAACTTCTTGATAGCCGAATTGGATAAATTAGGCCTGCAACATATGTAGTTTTAACAGGACAGCACCACCTCATACACTGCCCGAGCTAAGCTTGAAAATTTTCCGCATAATGTTAAAAAGTGGTGATGTTGACTAGTCTCCTCGATCAGCTGATTTGATGGCTCCCAACTATTTTCTGTAAAGGCACTTGAAATAAAAGATATACGCCAATAAGCCAACAACAATTCCGATGCTACAGGACAATATTCGAAATAAAATTGCTGAAATAACACGCGAAGTGTGCGAGAATGTTATGAAAAATATGGTTAAAAGAGCACGCATTTGTGCCGCTGCCAGAGGTGGCCACGTGGTTAATATCATATTCCTATATTTACATAATTGTAATAAACCAAGTAATGTATAAATAATAAATAAATTCAAAAGTTTTGTTTTATTTTCTAGTTATTTAAAAACAACGTCGACCTGGAACATAATATTCACCTCGTGTGTAGAAATTTATCTTATTTCTATGCGTTATAATGGATCACCTAGGTACATTCATATTTTAACACGTGTATGCTAAATGAATACTTAGAAATCTTATGTATAAATCAAAGTTGCTTTCCTAAATGCATAATTAAATTTATATATCTACTTACTTTAATAACATAAATATTTAAATACTTTTTAATGTACCCACTATTAAGATTACATTATTAACTCCATAACTACAAGCACATCCGTCGAATACTTTCTCAAGATTGATTTTCAAATTGTAAACACTATAAATATAAAGATTCAATTTATTAAAAAAATATATTATTTTATTTTTTAAGACAGTTGTAAAGTTGCATTTTTGGAACATAGTATTGTTAGTGCAAATTAAATTAATCAACTAACAAATTAAATCTAAATTTAATAAAATGGATTAATTAATTTAATTTTGGCCTTTCCTAGCGTATTTTACTATATATATTTGAGATTCACCGCAATACAAAGTTGATTGCTTTTATAAATGGAATAATATATGTATCAATTGAAAATATTACAAAATTTAAGTTCAAAGTTTGTAGAAAATGTATTCGATTGCTATAGCAAAAATGGTAAACGCGCTTCCAAAGAGGTCCAGGTTCGAACACATATCGAGATTTTGATCTGGAAGTAAACTCTGAGATCAGCTTGAAATTAGTAGAAAGAGACAAAAACTTAATTCAGTGTGCACGACGTTCGCTCTGACAGATTCGACATATGCACCCAAACGTTATCTTAAATCACCAACGATCTATTCTGAAAATTTCACGTAATTCATTAAACATTAACATTAATAGAAGGTTTCAAATTACGAACATTCATTTCATTTCAACAACTGCTGGGGAGATTCAAAATCACCCAACTAAATGACGACAGTATCATTTATCGTTCGACATACGTCGAGCGTGAAATGGGGCGTGAGACTGCGAATCTCTGAAACATGGTGTGTACATGGGGACCACGATAACCGAGAATCGTCTCCAAAGAATCTCGTGGGAGTAAAATCCGTATCTCATTTGTGGACAAGGGCCGTAACGCTAGACCAAACCACCAGTCGAAATGCATTATTCAATTGCTATATATTTGTCAAACTGACATCGTATTCATTATATAAAAAATACCCAATTGTGTGCTCCGATGTAATGGAAATATTTATTTCTTCAGAAAGTAAAATAAATATTTTATGTGAATATACTTTTATCATCACATATTTTAAGAATAAAATATAATAGATTTTTATTTTTAATGGTTTATAATTGATTTAAATTATTATTATTAATTTCCTCGGCACGATATTTAAATTTGATAATATAAATTTGTTAATTTCAAATCATGGCTATGATGAAAAATGAATCATTCGTATATTTTAAAATTTTAAACTCTAATAAATATGGAGAGCAATATAACAAAATAGCAAAAAACCAAAAAACAAAATAGATAACATTTTGAGAGAATTCTAGAAAAATCTTTATAATATTATTTTAGTAGCTTGGTGCAGAAGTAAGAATATTAAACCTTTTAGTGAATTATGCACTCAGCTTATAATATACTCGTAAAAGTATTATGCGCAAATTAGACGTGCAAATAGTTTTCAATTGGTGAAGATTTTTGCTTCATGAATGATTCTACTTCATGCCATTAGGCAGAGTTTATTATAAAATTACAGTGAACTCTATATGTATAGGACTAGAAATGTATTTATATATTTAAACTATGGGAATACTATAGTAGAAACTAAGCAAGACTTTCCTCAAATTTTTTTTGTCATTGATGATAAAGCGAAAGCTAAGAAAATCAAAAAGCTTGTCAAATGGGTGCCGCACGAACTGAACGAAAATCAAAAAAATCACCGTTACCAATTTGTTGGACTATGAATTACCTCTTCCACCATACCTAATTCGCCAACAGGCTCACTTTTTTTTTAAATAAAATCAAATTTTTATTATGAGCTTGCAACTTCACAATAAAAATATGTTTTCATTAAAATTATATATTTAAATTTAATAAAATGAATCAATTTAATTGTAGCATTCCCAAGCGTGTATTATACTCAAAGGTATTTAGGATCCATCGCAATATATAATTGATCGCTTTTAAAAATAGAATAATAAATATATCAATTATAAAATATACAAAATATTTTTTAATTTGCCGTAAATTTAATCGATTGCTGTAGTGGAATGGTGGCAACCAAATATTTTTTCGATAAACAGATTTTTTTTGTATATCTTTCTAATTGATTAATTTAATATGTATTAGATTATTATTTCAACAAATTCTTACAGAGAACTCTAGAATTCCGGAATGTTACACCATCGGAATAAATAAACTTTTAATAAACTACCAAAGGGGTATCAATTTTAATGGTGGTTATTTCGATTATTCAAGTTGATTATTAGCTGAGAAAAATGCGTTTGAATTTGAAGGTCTTATACTGCAATTATTTTTGTACCAACCTAACAGCATCATGAATCAAACATGACACGTTAAATGCGAAGGGCATAGCTATAAGATAGTTATATGATTATATTTCGCGTATTCTGACGTTTAATACACCACCAACATACAGAGTAACATCTAAATATGAGTGGGTGACATCCTTTAGAATACATGACACGGAGATAGTACCCGGCGTAAATTATTGGGCCCAAGTGCAGGAGTCGGGATTAGAAGAACAGCAGATGCAATGCGGAATCCAATCCGTTCCGAATAATTACACAGCGGAGCGGATTTGTCGGTAACGATTGCTCTATCGGCTAACGGCCGTTACCGCTTCCGTTAGCGGGGTGGACTACGCTTCAACCCTTGCGTTATTTACGGCTCCATATATTCAAGTGTTATACATTACGGATATTGCGGAATCTTCGAATTTAAGAGTACCACTTTCGAGTTTCGTTGAATTTTCTCCGAATTTACTATCTTCGCGTTGTAAATTTATAAACTTGGATACATTTAAATTATGTGCATTGAACGTTTCAATAAATTTATATGAGTAAGAGTTTGTGAAGCGATTTTCGTCATTGCACGATTCGATTATACAAAAATTACCAACTAATCATGCATTATAAAGACCCGTGTCTACAGACAACATTTTTATCTAGAGACAATTTCTGATTGTAATCTCGTATCTCACTTCATGATTGTTTACGTCAAATGTTAAATGTTAGTTCATTTCTTTGGGTGAATTTGAATCTCCCCTGTAATAATTATAACAGAAAAAAATGTTTTTATTATAATACCTTCCGTTTGTGTATTTTTTTAGAATAAATAGTTGTAGGTGACGTTTGTGCGCACGTGTCGAGTCTTACCATCAAATCGAATACTATGTATATGCATATGTGAAAATAAAACACTCGTTTAATTTACTTGAGATGCGTTTCGCCTTGTAAAGGCATTATCTAATAAACCTAACAACTTGTATTAATATCTATAGTAGGGGACAGCTATACAATTTTATTTGCATGGGATGAAAAGAGAACATTATCCATTAGAATTGTGAGGATTTCCATAAATTTTTTAATGCTTCTAATTATTATGTTTCAACGCTAATGATATTTTAATGTCATGTCAATATGTAGAAAGGACAGCTATATAATTTTTTATAACATAAGAAGACAATACGGCAAGAGACATTTTTGATATTCTAGAATTCAGATAATGTTTGCATGATTCTACCAAATAATTATGTTCAACGCAAATAATATTTTTCAAATTATTGTAGCATTGTCGAGTTGGTGATCTTGTTCCACATCCTTAGTACAAAATAGTAAAGCCATGTATAAGGGTCGATCCTACTAATTTCAAGCGGCGATCTTTTAGTTGAACACGTGTATATGGAACTGAAACTGATTTCAACGTGTCTCATTCCGTAGATATAGGCCATACTAATGGCTTACTTACTTAAGTAGTGTAATTTACATAATTTAACGATCACATTCATAACTTTCAACTGCCGTTCCTTTTGCGATTACTTAGTAATGATTAAGTACCTATAATACATAGAATGAAGAAATATTTACTTAGATGTATCAGGTGTATGGAGAGAATGACTAACGATAGGGTATTCAGAAAGGTACAGGTGTATGAGACTTAATCCGCAATATGTAAGGGCGGATACCTTTTCAAAGTTCAAGCTGGAGGAACAGAATGTTCACGTTTCAGACACATCGCACATCCAATAGAAAAGTGTTGTAAGTCAATTTTTTCTTTAATTTAAATGTGTCAACAAGAAAGATATACAAATAAAATCAATTTATCGAAAAAATATTTTTATTGCCACCCGGACTCGAACCAGAAACCCTTTTATTTAAGGTTATTTTAGTTTTTCCTATCCGAGGAAATGCGGTGACAAATGTTCGAACTTATATGTTGCACTTCTAAATTGATACATATGTTATTGCATTATTTGTAAGCTATCTACTTTATATTTACATAAAATCTCAAATACCTTTGAGTAAAATCCGGTAGGAAATGCCAGAATTAAATTAATTATTCATTTTTATTTAATTTTGGATACCTTAATACACTTCGCAAACTGCAACTTCACAATAATAATGTGCTCTCTTTAATAATGAACATTTTTTTCTGATTTACGTTTTATTTCGGAATAGTGAAGTTAACATGATTCTCTACACCCCATGAAAACTGTATTAAAGTTAGTTCACCTCTTCTCCGCATATTCCCACTTCAGTTTCTCGACAGTTCGTGCAATGTACCTACTATCCAGCAGGCGTTAACTGATTGGGCTTTTGTGGATTCTTGACATCGTTTTATTTTATCTATACTTTTGAGCCAATCTAATAATTTATCTTCCATTTCGATTTTTCTGTAATAGAATCTAATAATCTCCCCTTTTAGAGTTTTAGAGTGTCCAAAAAAATTGATGTATTTTTATTTTTATAATCTATTTTGTGCGTTTTTAATATTGTGTTTAATTATTAGGAATTTTATAGACTATTACAGGGGTCGAAAGACCGCGGGTCGCAAGCAGCATGCGGTTCCTTTCATAGGCATTTGCGACTCTTTAACTCCAGCTCATATTTTTATCTACAACATATTTGATATTTGAAATAGTTTGCCTGAAACAAATATGAACAAACATTCCCTTCCATGAATCAAATAAAAATAAGTTAATAAGGCATGATTGTAAATTATCCGACGATAATTTACAATCATGCCTTATGTTGAACAAGTAGTTACTCGCGAGACATAGCAAAGCTTTCAAAAGCGAAGCAAGATCACCGTTCTAACTAGTAAACTTTACAAAACCCAAAAAGTATTTAATTAATTAGGTTTTATTGTTTTATATGTAGAGTACTGAGCTACTAAAGCTACTTCCATAAATTTTATTCTTCTAAGTTTTTCCGGTTTTTTTTTTTCATTATTAAATTTTTTAAATTTACAGTAAAAATTTATGTTGCGGCTCTATGAAAATTTTTAGATTCTGTTTGCCTAATATTTAGCTCTTCTCACTAGAAATTCTGCCGACCCCTAGACCAGCATCTATATATAAAAATGTTCAAAATGTTTACCTCAGCACGGGCATGGCCCAATGAGGCAGGCATTTTGAATGCAAGTAAGGCAATTTACGTATAATAATTAATAATAATAATAATAAATAACAACCTTAGATTATCTTTTCACCCAGTTAGTTTAGTCTCTGTGGATTTAAAAATGTTGACTAACAAAACGTGGTGCATAAAAAATAAAAATAAAGGTTTTAAAGACAGTACAAGTGTTCAATTTAAAATAAATATATGTTAAATGTATTAATTATAAAGACATACATATAAAATCAATTTTAACGAAAAATATTGTTGTTGTACTACCGGGATTCGAACCTGGATCTCTTTTTCAATCCGAGAAAGGTGCATTACCAACTATGCTACAGCGACAGTATTTACGACGAGAATTTTCAAATTAAAACATCTATACTAATACTGTCGCTGTAGCATAGTTGGTAATGCACCTTCCCCGGATTGGAAAAAATATACAGGTTCTAATCCCGGTAGCGCAATAACAATATTTTTCGATTAAATTGATTTTATATGTATATCTTTATAATTAATATATGTAATTCGTATTTAAAATATAACAGACCTATGTTCTGAATAATTACAACTTCACAATGAGAATGTGTTCTCCTTAATTAATATATGTTTTTAATCAAATTGCAGGTAGGTAATGTTGACGGAAATAATACGTTAATAACTTGTACTGATCTATATAAGAATCAACAATATCAATGGCTTCGCATCAACTAAAAAAAGACACGGTATCATTGGGATATCAATTACTCCGTCAATATTTTTTTCGAGTAAAGAAACCCTCTTCAAATATCAAAGTCAATTATTATTAACCTCTCTACGAACTAATATTTTTTTCACCTAAAGTTTCATCCTGAGTCATACCGTGTATACCCTACTTTATATATAGGTATTACTTTTACAAAATAAATTACTCGAATAAAATAGTTTCAGGTAATTTGGCTCGTATTGAGGAGGCCGTATTTTCTGACGTTATGAGTTTTTGCGAATTTTAATGTTGTTTCTTCCATTGAATCCAAAAATATAAAATTATTCTCAAGCATTACGTCAGTTTGCGTGGATATAAATTAGATTCATTTTTGAGCGCGCCACTGATATTACACAATTATTGCTCGAATTCGTGCTTTCATTTTAATTTTTAGATTTTAAAAATTAAAATAAAATCATTTTTCATCCACCCAGTCCATAATTGAATTTTTAGCAATATTGTGAAGGAAAAAAAAGTGTGTTAGTTTTTCTTTCTGTACTATGATGCATATCATTTTAATAATATGGTGGGAATAGATCCAGTGGACTGTGTCGATTGAAATTTCTTTTAAATAAATGTATTAATTAGAAAGATATACATATAAAATCATGCCATGATACGGCTACTGGTGGGGCCTGGGTTGATCACATTACTAATGAAGATATATTAAGACGCATAAATAAGTCAAGAGAACTAATAACAGCTATCAAGGAAAGCTGCATACTTCGGATACATTCTCCTCAATGAAAAATATGATATTTAACAACTTATTATACAGGGGGAAATAGAAAACGGTTCAATGTTTATAATGTTGGTGATCTTATACAGACTAAATCAACAAATTGTAACATGGTCGCCAATCTTTGATAGAAGGTGGCGCATGAAGAAGTCTTGTTAAAAATTGGGTGCGCGTTTTTTTTATGTGCACTATGATACCAGATCGCGTGCGCGCGCACATCCGCACACCGTAGAAGGAGCATTGGTTAGAATCCTTACCTCAACTATTATACGGCCTCGAAACCTCAGATATTTTGGCCATGTTACCAGACTTAAGGATTCCAAAGAAAAATAGGTTATCTAAAAGAGAATGGATGGAACCAGATCGCGATGGATCGATCTAATTAATAAAATTACCATACAGAGCTCCTCCTAGAAGGCTCAAGAAATACCATGGACCAGAATAGAAGACGACAAATCATCCATGCCGTCGTCCACAATTTGCCGCAGTTTCATGGTCACGACTGCTACCATTGCGAGTAATGCAAAGATGAAGAAGAACTCGGTTGTCTCCCGAGAAGAGACTCATACCTTCGATCTCACTACATGAGTACCTTACCGCTGAACCGCGCTTGTCAAAAATATAGCACGTCATGAAATAATTAATATGATCCCTTTTTCAGGTACCGATTAAAATGTAGAATTTATTTCATCAACGTATTCATCGCATTTATTCGGTATGTCATTATTTTTATATACGATAGACCTTTTCGAAAGTTTATTGAAAGTCCGGGGAAAACGTTTAAATGCTTTTTTCAATTTCTTTAAAATGGTGTTGGCCTTTCAGCGGGAGAGGGACGAACGTTAACATTTCATTTTTTTTACTCTCTTTTTAAATAGGTCTAAGCCATAAACCGGGTGAGGATATCTAACCCTTGACCTTTGGAATTTGAATGTTTTGTATCACTCACCCAGCCAAACTTCCAATCTCCGTTAGATTTTTTTATGACACCACATTCAACGCAATGTATTTGGAATTTCATATTCAATAAAACTGTAATTTTATCATATGTTTGGTACGATCATTTCAAAGGTTGTTTATTCAATGTAATTTCACAATTTTAATTTAGTATTTTTTCAATAGAGCGGCGTTCGAATTTCGTTTAAAATCACAGACTAGTAAATAAATAGACATAAAATAAAGTGCACATATAAAAGAGGGGTTTGGAACATTAATTTCGAAACGAAGGGCAATCTACACGTTTTCTTTGTGGAAATATAAATCTGATAGCTTATGATACATTTATGCAACACTAAAAGTAATTAATCTTCAAAAATTAAATCTTTGTGTAAACAAGACTTATTTATTATTACATTAATGCATATTTTATTGCCAGTGTTTAAATTTTTGTACTTTGAACACTTAAAAAAAAGTAATCACGTGGGTGACACCAAAATGCAAATATTGAAACAAGAAATTTGCGTTAGTTCACGTCTATATATTTGGTAGTCTGTGTTTAGAATCATAATCTTGTATCGAGAAATAAAAAATCGGATGAGTACTATTAATACAGTCAAGTGTAAATATCGTGTGCGCACATGTGAGAATGTATATAATGTGTACGGTTCACTGGGAAGGAAAAAGGAATGAAAAGAAAAACATTTTAAATTTTCATTTATTACAAAACAGTTGGTTTGTGTAAGTATATATTAGGTATGAATTACTTTTTTAATTATATTTTTATGTACATACCTACCGAGACGTCAAAGGGCATTTTGTAATCTTCAAACATGCGAGTGTGGCTTTTCGATCGAATATGTGAATTTCTAAAAATGATCTAAACGTTAGTTTAACGTTTATGTGTACTGAATATCAGGGGCGTGCAGTAGGCACAAACTTAGGTTATGCTGTTACCGACGATGCTAACTAAGTGTACAATAGGTAGGTTTACTACGTATCAAAAAAAACGTTAGATTATTTTTTTTAGTTTTGTGAACAATTAATTCTATCAATTTCAAAATCGACTATAATTGTAAATTTATTATTAAACTTTAAAATAAGCAAGTTTTTTTATTGCTAGGTACCGTACTCTACTTTCGATTTTGCTTAAAATATTTTCTACGATTTCTCCTTCCGACAGCGGATTTAAAATGTTTCATTAACTGTGTTCAAAAACATTTATTTAATTAATTAGCTTTACAAATTAGCATAACTCATAACAGAAAAAAATATATTTTTACATTTAATTTAATATTGATAATAATGTAACTTAATAATATCCTGAAAAATGCAAATTCACTCACTTAACAGAAGATAAATTATAACCTATAAATTGTATCTACGCAAACATCGAAATATGGAATCATAGGTTGGAATATACTTCAAGCATAAAACGTTTAGTTTATCAAGTAAAACAAATATGTAGAAATATTATTCTACGCAGTAATAGCAGTATGCAGTACGCAGCAACCTAACCTAACCTAACTTAACCTATACATTTTATCTACGCAGACATTGAAATATGGACACATAAGTTGGAATACACTAAGAATATAAAACGTTTAGTCTGTCAAGTAAAACAAATATGTAGAAATGTAATTCTATGCAGTTTTCTGTAAGGATTAATCCTTTTCAAAAACGGCAGCCTTATGCATAAATTGTTTAAAAAATGCAGAAAATCCCCAGACGTCAAGATGCCGACATAGATAAAGTAAAAAAATATTTAGTTCAGTACAATTATTCTAAGAATTGAAAAAACAAGTTAGGTTCATTCAAGATCTAAGTGCTAAAAAAATATACATAGAGTTGTTACAAATAGTTCGCAAATAACCTACGGCTAGATGCGGGTTACATCATATACAAGGTTACGCTAATCCAAGTAAAAATGGCTAGAATTTCTTAGGGTATTTTCATAATATAAAGATTATTTAATTTATTTTTATTTACCAAAATTTTTAGTAATGCACAGCTTTTTTGCTTGTATGCAATTCATGCCCCTGTTGAATATAATATATAGTCACCATGGTAATTTGTATGACGTATTTATTTGATAAATTTTTCGTAGCATATTTTTCTGAGATTACTGTTAGTTTGCACATCAATAAAAAAAAATACCCTCAATATCGTCTGAAGAGTGGATGGGTAGAGTTTACTATGAATGTGATTAAAAGTACAATTAAAATTCCATTTATTTATATATTATATAATAAATAATGTTAACAAATTGAATTAGTAAATTTGTGTACAAGTATCCTTCATCCGTACTATCCATGTTTTAAAACCATTTAAATTATTTCATTTCAATTAATTAATATATTAATTAATTTAACTAGTTAAGATTATAGAATCTCATTTCGATTAATTAATCTCATCCGTTTAAGATTCTGTAGAATCAGAAGTGAGATTATTGAGTAAAGAGTTTTTCAACAGAGATGCGACCTTGACATGCATGTAGAATATTTACTTTGTACTTTTTACATTAACCTACACACTTGTCATACGTCATTGTCATAGGATGAACTTGATTATTTTTTGGAATGATGATCGAATACCGACCACTTTGGGCGTACGTTGTATTGCAAGTATAGATGGATAATATAAATAATTGTATATAATATTATAATGAGTAATTTATTGGTGTATTTGTTTAAACCAGCGGTCGGCAAACTCTTGGAAAGAGCCGGATCGTAAAATTTTTAGGCTCGGCGGGCCAGGTATTTTTACTCAAAAAGCAACAAAAATAAAAACAGGTTAAAAATTTTAAATTAGGAAGTTATATTTTTACATAATATTTATACGCATGCTGACACAAAAAAAAAACAATAAAATGTTTACATTTATTAATAAACGTATTATAGAACTGGTTAAATTTTGTATTTTTCTAAGTGAAAATGAGATCACTTAGGCGCATGTATGGAAAATCCATTTATGACAGAGTAAAGAATGAAGAAATAAGGAAAGAATGTAAAGCTGATCTTAGTATAGTGAGTCAGATTAAAAAAGGATCACTAAGGTGGTTTGGTTATATGAAATGGATGAATGAGGAGAGAATGGCAAGAAAGATATATGACGCAAGTGTTGATGGCACCAGAAATAGAGGACATCCGCGCAAGACTTGGCGCAACCACGTAAACCAGGTACTGGAGGATAGTCCTGTTAGAAGCCTCAACAATTGGCGAGCTTGTATGAGAATGTGGATGAGGTGAGAACTGTGTATCAGGACAGAAGAGTGTAACGCTCTATTTTCTCTGCCTACCCTCGCGTGATGGTAAGTTATTAGTTAATTCAATTTTGTACGTATGTGATGAATGTAATTCTTTTATCTGAGATAATATTTCATCATACTGTAATTCGAGGTTAGTACTTCCTATCATTTAAGTTGTTTGTAATTATGTTTGTTTGTAAATATTGTTTGTATTGTTTGTAAATAATTATCTGTATTACGATTTTACATACTTCATTTTCGAAAATGTTCTTTCACATTAGTAAGAATTACCAAATTCAGATATAAATTCGCCGTGCATATGATTTTATTTGACCATATTTATTTTCAAAACAATAACCCGCGGGCCGGATTAAAAACATACGGCGGGCCGTAGTTTGCAGACCCATGGTTTTGACCAATGATGGCGAACCTATGACACGCGTGTCAAAGGTGACACGCCACAGCGTTTTGGGCGACACGCCAACGTTCACTAATATCAGAGTTATCAAAGAACACGTATCTCGCCACCAGTCGTCTGCCCGACAACAACGTTCGACTTAATCACTAGGTACATATTACATATGTATCTCTTTTGGATATCTCACTTTATGAAAAAAACAATAAATTGAAATAAGCAATTTTATTTTTATTTATTAGACTTTATTGGAATACGTGTTTTTGTTGTAACAGAGGTGAATATATTATAATATAATATGATAAACATAATTATATTGCAATTAAGTATAATACTGAGTAATATTTTATTGTGTGGGATGGAGTAGACTCCACCTCTGATATAAATAGCATTATCCTTGCTACTTTGCTAGACTGCCGTCCGTGTTTAAGTAGCTAGTTTTATTCATTCTGTTGTGGTGTTATTTAATTAAAGAAAGATAAAGATTCGACAGGAATAAAAATAAAAATAGAGTAAATATATATATAGGGAGAGTGTTGTAGAACCAGTGAATTGTTAGTGTAGGTGTTGTATGATGATTATGTTAGAATGTTGGATAGCGATGCTTCTGATTGATCTCTACCCAATTAGATCATATATTGGGTCCATATTTGTGTAATCTTGTTGTTATGAGTTGTTGTTAGCATGGAAATATTGGACGAGTCTCAACACATAGATTTGTCTTATGTCTACGGTATTGTACTCTTTAAATATAAGATCTGATAGATATCTAAAGGGACGACCATTTATTACCCTAAGAAATATCTTTTTTACATTTTTGCTGCTCCTCCCCAAACTAAAATAACATAATTAATTACGGAGTAGCAGAGTGCAAAGTACAAGTGCAATTAATAAATTGACATCAAATCAAATACTACGTGTTAAATTTAAACAATTTATTTTTTTGGGGAGGTGGTGACACATCAGCAAAGTTAAGATAGACTTTTTGAAATTTTGACACGCCGTGTCCAAAAAGTTCGCCATCATATTAGCGAGAAGGATATGTTCCATTCACTACACATACACAGTGTCAGCCAATTACAATCGGTCAAAATGAAGTAGTATTTTTTCATAAGAATATTTTGCACATAGCAATTATACTCACATAGCAGTAATCAAAAAAAAAAATTCAATTAAATTCAAGCCAATAGTCGATACCGCGCGACGGCAAGCGATCACTTTTTACTAATACATAATATATAATAATACATAATAAAACATTTGCATTACATATACTACTTTTCATAAATGCATATATTTTCGATCTTTGCATGAATCTTTAGAAGGAAGGGAAATCTATAAATCTAAAAGGAATATTGGTTTATTCATAAAATGCAAAGATTACAAAAACTGAAAAAATAATATTATGATATTTTAAATACAAATTAAATGTATTAATTCGAAATATATACATATAAAATCAATTTTATCGAAAAATATTGTTGTTGCTAGCGGGATTCGAACCTAGATCTCTTCCTATCCGTGAAAAGAATTGATTTTATGTGTAAATATTTCTAATTAAAACATTTAATTTGTATTTTAAATAATATCACAAACCAATGTTCAGAATAATTACAACTTCACAATAAGAATGTGTTCTCCTTAATAATATTATGTTTATATTTTCATTTATTATCTTTGTTTTATTATCCACTTAATTGAGTTTAAATACATCTACCGGTATCCATATATACGGTAAATATATTTAAACTCAATTAAGTGGTTAATAAAACAAAGATAATAAATAAAAATATGAATTTTAACCACAAAGTTAATATTGCTAATTTTAAAAGTAATATTATGTTTATTTATTAATTTTGCAATAAATAATTTTAAATAAAAGCAGACTTCAAAACTGTCACCATAATTTTGAATATGACATCACATCACATGTGACGCAGTAATAAGTTAGCACTGGCATACTTTTTATTGATCAAATTTCATTATAAAATTATTTATCCATTTGTATTTTTGTTGACTTTTAAAATATATTATAGTTATTAATACTATTAATTTGCCTTCATCATTATTGAGGCACATGCATAATTGAAGTATATTTGAATAAAACCGCCATCTGGTAGGTATATAATTGAGATATTTAAGAGCAAAACCCTAACTTGCATTTGACGAAAATAAATAAGAATGCTGGGAAATCAGTTACAAATATGTTTTGTCTAAATTTTTCCAATTGTAAATTGGTAGTTTTGCTTTTGAACCTCTCGATTGAGGAATTTTTAGACTATTCTAAGTGTTACGTTTGAATCTCTACATTTCTATTTAATAATTCATGTGCCCATTTTAAATTATTACAAAATCTTACTTTCGTAGCGCTACGTAAACATATTGACCAAGATACCATTTTGGCCGGGTGTTAAAATATAATTCTCTCAAATATATATAAATATTTATCAGTCGGTTGAGTCAATATTTCCCCACACACTCAAATTGTGCCACTGCTTCAGCTTGTACTCCGACTTCGTTATTAATTCGTTCTTCGAACCGTTATTATCGGAGACGCTGTTTCCGGATTGTTAGTAGCTCAAGGAATTTAGTACAAAGCGTAGCCTTAAGGCTACGACGGATCCAGCATGAGCCACCCGAAGTAATAGTGGAAGATGTGGTTTCTAGCGGCGGAAGCTGCGCGGTACTTTTCCCTAAGTTCAGCTCGATGTGACCTTTGAGTCTAGATAATTCAATTAAAAACTATTTGGAAAAAAAACGTCCGCAAAGATAATGTATTTATGTAGTTTTTCCTCAATTCTCATTAACGCTTGTCTTGCTAATCATCATGTTATATAAAATAATGACGATATACCATGTGTGTATGTACAAATTTGCCATATGATTCTATTTAACATTCTTGTTTATATATATATTGTGATGGTATGATGCATACGTCCACGTGTGAGTGCCCACCAAAAACGTCAGATATAAAATGTCGCACTGTGTGTGGGACCGGCTGTAGTCCGGCAGCCAATGAGAGGCCCGCTATTCGACGAATAATCTATGGCACGAAGCAAGATGGGAACTGTTACTTTTTCTGCCGAGCGAATCGAGCTGAAACAGGACAGGACAAAAATTTGGTATGTCACGAGCCAATTGTAACTAGCCGGTGACGTAAACTCGGAGCCTGGTATTCTAGCCATGGCATAGAACGAATGCGCAGTCAGCCCGAACGTATTATATCGTATAAATATACGAGCTGCGACAACTTAATTCCCGGAATGCACTTTCAAAGAGTGGACGTGTAGCTATTATTGCCTTCAAAGTACTGTCCTTGTACATCTACAAGACACTAACTTATAAGTCATATTCAAGAAATTGGAATGCCTTATGCGACGTTTCCATTATAATTAGTTATATTTTTTGGTAACTTAATAAATCGAGAGAACATAAATGATTATTGAAATGACATTTTAAAAAATTAAACTTAAAAACTAAGGTTTTATTTTTGCATGACGGCTGGTTTGGAATTGATACATATTCGTCAGGACAAAATAAACATAAATCTAGATATTTTTTGTGAAAATTTTAGTATTCATTTCGAGGCTGCACATTTAAATGAACACGAGTTACTGCATTTCACGAATAAATATATTATTTTCAAGTATCATATATGTCAAGTGTCATGAAGTTGGTAGTACACTTTTTCTACCCAGATAAAAAAATGATCACTCCGAAAATGGACGATATCGAAAAATAAAACTGTCTTGATACAAATTTATTTTTCTAGGTGAATCATTCTCTATTTTTGCATTTTTCTGTTACAATGTTTTGCTTTATACATTAGTCAATGTGATCTACCCGATAATCCTCGCCACTCGGTATAAAATCTATCTTTTTTAATGATGTGTCCATCTCAATTAGTTTTTTTTTTTTCATAAATCTATACATGTATGAAAGCGTAGGCAGTAATGACTGACAGGTGATTGAAAGTCTGAATAAATTTCGTTAAAATGGAAATGTATTGATTTTTTATTTATTTAACCATATTTCACACCATGCAATCAACATTCAAGCACACCAGAATGGAATTCAAATAAATATTCAGACGAAAAATTTTTTTTAAATATATTTGGCATTCGCAAACGTAACAGGAAGTCATGCAGTATCCTTCCTGGCGGAAGGATTAAAAATTTACTTAAGCGTATAAAGTATTCCGCTGTTATTAATAAATTAAAATGCAGAAAAAACCGCCTTTTTCAGAGAGATTAAATTTCTAAATTTCTCGCAGAATTTTCAGAACCATGATTTAGAAAATTATTTTATTTTATCTATATACGCACATGTATATATGATAAAACATAAATAAACGTGCCTCTATATGACTATCAGTTTTCTATACAATCTTACACCCTTTGACCAATCTAAACCAAATATTGCTTCGTTATTCATTGCAGTGCAGTAGGCAGAGTATCGAATAACGTGTTCTTATTGTGTTGCATTGTTGGCTCCATATTCCTTTATAGTTATTTCACCCAAACCTTGCAGACATCTCCCTCTCTCTACCTAGACCA
The DNA here is from genome assembly GCA_031772225.1 of Eubasilissa splendida. NCBI lineage: Eukaryota > Metazoa > Arthropoda > Insecta > Trichoptera > Phryganeidae > Eubasilissa > Eubasilissa splendida. Next base: position 16,965,314 of record CM062852.1, on the reverse strand, counting down.
AATTTTGCACAACATCGTTACATTTTAGAGCTTGCCCTCTATCTTACCCGTTTCTGAAATACCGGGCAATGTCGTGTACGAACCGCTAGTTTAACATTCTATTAATATGTTTTGTATAATACATACGTTAACAATAAAAATATTTAAACCATCAAATTGGATGCTAATGCTATCTGTCCCACTTTAATAATTTAAATATCCGAATAAGAATATGTAATTTACTTACAATTGCCGGTGCTGGAATTGAATAATTTTCATTTGATTAACATGCATGTAGGCTTGCATAAACCAATTAAATTGCATTTTTTATAATCGAGATTTTACCACTTGTATTAACTATTCTAATCTTAGTAACTAGTCTAATCCGAAACTAAACATATTAATATTGTAAGCATATAAAGTAGATTGCATTCAAATAATGGAATGACTGATGTATCGATTTGAAAGTGCAAGTTATCTTACTATGGTACCATGGTGTAATAGATCAGCGCACTTTCCCAGATAGGAAGGGTTCCTGGTTTGAGTCCAAGTGGCAACAAAAAAATTTTTTTAATAAATTAATTGTATGTATATATCTTTCTAATTGATACATTTAATTAGTATTAAACTTTACTTATTAATTTAAAATCTTAAATCATCATTATCCAAGTATTAAACCATAAAGGAATTCTAATAATACAAGATAAGTCATACGTTCGTAAACAATGGAATCATCTTACCTAAAAACATCGACGTAAAATATTTCACATAATAAATTGAACAATCCCCCGAAGACGTTCGCTCTCTTTCATCTACCACTAGAGCACTACTGCAAATGCTTCCATCTCGAATTCGTATGACATCCCGCATACGAAATGCTCCAAATGAAAACGAGCGGAAATTTCAGGCGGATTATTCGCTCCGCTGATAGTCGGGTTTGTCAATTACTTATACAGTATTTATAACAATCGCTGATGAGTCAATTTAAAAAATCATAAAAAATACTTTTAAATCGGTCAATTCATCACCATATTCGCATGCAGTACAAGGTACATACCTCCCTCAATTTCTTCCAGGCTTTTCTGTTGTTTGTATCGTGGATCAACTGTCTACCCGCTACTGTCATTGGTTTAGTGTTCATTGACATTTTCATCCATTAGATAGCCCGGATAATACCATTTCAGCTTTGCCATTCAGTAACTTATGTTAACTCATTATTCTTTCATTCACTTAGCTGTAGGATCTCTATTTGGATCATATTGAACATTGTCGTTTTATAAACCGTGAGTTTATGTTTCATACCCGTATGACAGAACAGGTAGCACGCGCTCATGTATACAGAATTTCCGCACCTCGTATCTCGTGTATTTTTTCTAAATATTCATTAGTTTTTTAAACCTAGGAATATTAAACACTTAACAAATGAGAGTGTATACATATTTTTTGTGCTATATATGCCTTGGCAAGTAGAAAAAGCTGTGATTCGCTTTACGGTGGTAGTATGAAACGTAACCCGCTATATGATCAAAGAATGCCGGTAGCTGATTCTCTTTTTTAAAAATTCAGCTTATTATTCTACCGCACAATCTTTCAACAATTCATCGTTGTAAATTGACATGGACTGTTGGAGTGTCCTCTTAATGCATAATGTTATTTTAACCCACTTGCTTCTCTGCATTATGCGCGGAACGTATATTTACAACCTGGCAACTTATAATTTATGTTTATGTCAACAGATCGCTCGTATAGTATTACCGTGTGAAAGCGAGGAATTCTGCAACGGGTCATAAAGCGGGTTTAGACAAACTGGTCATAAGGGCGCAGTAGTTCATGAATATTTCACATACTGAAAATATGAACCCATCTGTCGAAGATGTGTCATTTGCTTATTCAATAAAGTTGGTATTGGAGACAATATATTATTTTTGTGTAAATATAAAAGTACTGTACATTAATTTATTTTCTTTGTGATTACGAATTCAAAGAATAAACTTCGTGGAAACATATAAAAAAATTAGGCTCCACTCGTTAACAATAGATTTGGGTCGCTGGCAGCCCGAGTGACCGCTTTTGAGCGAATACCTCGTCTATTCGATTATGGTCCGCGTACCATGTCAAACTTGTAATTTAGTTCAAGATCATTTTATTTACAAAGCGGAATCTTATCTCAGCTGTATTTACTTGAACGAGTTAACACTTAAGTTTAAAAAATTTCAACTTTTTAAAATAATTTTACAATAATCAAACATTAATTTTTATATTTTCTCATATTGAAATAATAAAATACCTTGTATCGAATATTATATGTGTTATGTTGTTTTATATAAACAACGAGAATTTTATGTGTTTTACTTTAAAATTATATTATTGAATTAAAATCTACTGGTAAAAACGTTGCATAATTGAATAAAGATAAGTGTGTACATGTATGTGTGAGTGCGTGTATGTTTGAGTTTCCTTTTTCTAGTTATTTCTTTTAAATTAGAGTGAGTAATGTTTTAAATGAACGTAAAACTATGTGTAAAAAAGGACTGCTAGCTGAAAGGATAATTAATACGTCAAATTTTTCAAAATATGGGAATAAATATCAATCTCAAGAATATCATAATATTTTTAAAATATGTTCAACACAACTACAATTGGCAAACCAGACACTTTGTTAAGATGTAGTTGGGAAAATGAAGATTCTATAGCCACCATCACTGTAGTTCCTTCATCTAAAACGTTTCTTTGAAAAAGCGGGATCTGCACGATACACTGATTCGAGGAGCAGCTGCTTTACGAGATCAGAGCCATTGTTAACTTTTGGCCGATTTCTTTGTTTTCTCATGCTCCAATATCTGGCGTGATTTCAAATAACTGAGAAATCTTGGGAAACGATCTAGTTATATAATGTTTGTAACCTGATTAATTATTTCTGTTTTCGTATTGTTTTTATCATGTGACATGAAATATCTTTTTTTTTGGAAACTTGCCGACTTTTTATCACTTTATATTTTTTAATTTAGCTTATTTAGTCGGTGCTTATTATTTTTAACACAATATAACTTTAATTTAATAATAATGCTAATTAATTCAATTATCCCTATTGTGAACGATCGTATTATAGATCATCTAAATATATGTTATATTTTTTTCCTCATAAACAGATAAAAAAATTTATTCAGCTAATTCAGGAAATTATTTAGGAAACTTTCAGCAAGTACAGGTTTCTAAAATTCAGTTCATGTTCCGAAATTTCAGTTCAGATTCCAAAATTGTTTTTTTCTAATCCGCGACTTTTTTGATCCACACATTATTTCGTTCAGGCTTCTAAATTAAGTAACCCAGAAAATCTTCTACACAAGTTTTTTTTAATGCTAATAATTAGGTCAAGGAATTTCTATAAATTCAAAGAAACTTTTTGCAGAAATAGTCGACACACAAATTAGATTATTGTGACTAAATTTGAGCTCGAAAATATTGAAAATTTCTGAGTGTTTTCAAATTGCTATAAAAATATGAGCACGCAGGTCACATATATACAGGATGTAACAGACCTAGTCCACAATATCGTGTGGGTGAATACATGACTAAATTACGAGTCAATAATGTTTCAGGAATCTAATTTAAATCATGCTAGAAATATAAGCATTTCAAAAAAATCATAATTATGCGATTATTTCGATTAATGGTCATCTAATTTTGGGCCACCAGACTATTTTTTGTTCCATGATTTAGAGTATTTAACAAAGATATAGACTAATAATAGATAAATTACATATTTACACATACACACTTTCGACTTGTAGTTTAGTCAGGTTATATAAATTATTATGGACTAGGTCTGTTATACCCTGTATATGAAATCTTTAAATATTTTTTTATTTCGACCCACTTCGCTTTTCTGACCAACTGACTGTTTTTATTTCGTGACTGGTATTGACGGTCAATAAATTGTAACGGAGGTTCACTGAAATACATCCTAAAAAAGTTCATCGCCGACAAAAGTTATATTTTAAACTTTAAAATATATTTTAAAACGTTATGTATTTACTAAGTAATTATCTAACTTATCGTATCGTTTCCTTGCAGTGGTAGGAAGAGTGACTAAAACCTTCCAACATTTTTGAAGAGAATCCACTTTTCTCATTCATGCTTATTGAACCTTCTACTTCAGTACTTTGTTTATCTGGTCATGCAGGGTCTTCTGCGGATTCCGTTTGTTAACGTTGCCTTTAACACTAACCTCACCATACGTTCCACACGACCAAACCATCTCAGCAACCCTTTCTTTATTCTATCAACTCTCTCTCTCCTATCAAACTAGAGTAGCTTGTTAGTGTAGTGCTTAAGACGTTAGCATAAGAGTCGGGGATTCGCACCTCGTTCCACAAGACCAGCAAATTAGTCTTATTTTCATACTACAAGCGTTTAGCGTAGTTTGAAAATATTAAGAATTTTGATGTGACATATTAAAGAAAACCGCTCCTACATTCGCTCCTAATTTGTTAATTCTTCACCATATCGTACATAGATTTCTCACACATGCGCCGAAGCGGCCGCATTTTCACCTCATTCAGTATACTTTTCGTTCCTTTTTTACCAATTCCAGGCTTCACTAACACACATCAGTGTTAGCAACAGAACTCCATTATTTATTTATTTTTGTAGCATAAATAGTACATATGAAAATAAAGGTAATTACTTTACTAGACGTGGTTTGTTCTAACGCAATTACCTGTACAGTTTTCAAAAGTTATAACTAATAAGGTACAATCGTAATAAAATAAGGTAAGTAAGTATAATGTAAAGTAACTTATAAAAAGTTATGTGAAAAAAATATAATCAGAAGTTATAAAATGTTATTGTAAAATAAGTTATAAAAATATTTTTGTCTGTAATATACAAATGGTTGGAGACAAAAATTTAGACCCTTTAAGGTTTAGTGGCAATTTTTTAAATATTCGTGTTGCAACAAGAAAGTTTATTAAGTGAATTTGGTATTCATTTTTGGCACTAAAAAGTATCCTAAGCACTGCTAGTCTAGCGTTGTGTGACAAATATATATTCGATATAATTGTATTCAGAACAACATTCATTTTATTATGTTACTAATATACCATCACGCCGTTTTTCCGGGGGGATAGATAGAGAGGATAGAGCGCCTCACTTTTCTGTCCTGATACATAGTTCTCGCCTCATCCACATTCATACATCTTGTCATATAATCTGGTTGATTACTGAGGTTTCTAACAGAAGCATTTTCCAGTATCTGGTTTACTTAGTAATACCAAGTCTTCCGCGGACGACCTCTATTTCACTTTTTGATGTTACATAGCCAAAATGCATTCTTTAAACCTATTTATATGCTGCCTTCAATCTTCTTCTATGTAATGATAGACAAAAATAATAGACATATACAAAAAAAAACAATAATCCAAATTTTTTAAATTAAATATAAATTATATATTAGAATCCGATATCCAATCTATACGATTTTGAGACCAAATTTATATACCGCATCCCAAATTCACTATATTTGTCAAGGCATCAAATTTAACAATCTCCTCATCATAATTTGAAAAATTACAGACTATTATAAATTTGTATCTGAAGTCAAAAAATATGTACACAGACTAACAGACACATAAATTATACACTCTCGTATATACTCCTCTTTACACAAATCTTACTCTCATAGAAAATAAATAAATGTTAAAAGGAATATGTATATATTATATTATATTATTCATATATAAATTAGTTGTAATATATCCTCTTTTATTGACTTCTTTATGCGTCTTAGTATATTTTCATTAGTAATGTGGTCAATGTTTTTTTATGCGCATTTTCAGTACCTAACCAAATCACCTAAGTGATCATTACTTAAACTTACTCACTATACTAAGATCATATCTATCATAAATGGATTTATTATGTATTTATTATTAATTTATTTAATGTTAAAAAAAAAAATTTTTGAGCGACCGCCGATGTTACTAAGGTTTTCATACACAGCTTTTAATTTTAAAATAAACCAAAACAAAAATGTTCTACGGCAAAATATTTTATCACGACGTAAAATTACTGGAAGAATTTCACCTCGGGCTCGGCTATTGGCAAAATAACCCATTATAGCCCATTTAACTCGATTCAGACAAGAATGGTTGTCGCCATTAAAGGGGCAGTAAAAAGGTTAACTGGCCTCCCTCTGCCGGCGATTCCATCTACAGACTTACAGATAAACATTACCTTTTAATATGGTAATTTAACCCCTATAATTATTCCAAGTTTTCTGAAATATTGCTTTTTTTATGATACAACAAAAATAAATAGGCCCCTTTGTTCTGTTGAATAGAAGCATTTTCTTCAATGATTTTAGAGTAAGTAGAAAGAAACAGTTGTTTGAATGCCGAATGATAATCGAAATGGAAAAATAAAGAGTGGATTTTTATTTAAACACACATATTCGTCAATAGTGAATTACCATTTTTATTAATTGAAACAAGATACATAAAATCTCGCAAGAGATCGGCGAACTATCTAGAAAAATAACTCATTATTTCGAGAAGGTATTTCTAGTACATGGCTGGCCATGAAATTTTTTGGATAATTCGATGGTTTAACGACACAAAAACCTTTCTACAAATTACCATGTTTTTAAGAGAGAGAAAAACATTTTTTCATTTTAAATTGAGTTTTGATTTTTACAAATATATAAATGGTATCTTCTCCTTTGAATAGACTGAAAAGTTAAGCACAATAATTAATAAGATGAAGCGTCATTATGTTCATTTTTTTAACTTCAAACTCATTAGATTATATCAATTCCTGTAGTTTTTGGAATGCAAGCATGGACTTTTATCGAAGAAATGATAAGGTGACATGAAATATGAAATACATGAATGCTTAAAATAACCTGGATGGATAGAGTTACTTATTGTTGTTGTTCGGATGAATAAATAACAATAAATATTTAAAACAATAAAAATCTAAAAACTTCAAAATCTCGGACATGTAATGAGAGATCCGGAGAAGTACGAGATCTTGTGCTTCATATTACAGAAAAATATATATATTATATATTTATTTATTTCATTCTTAACATAATGCATACAGAAGCACTCTTATATATGCTCTAGTATAATATAAACAAGGTTAAAGACTTTTCTTTTACTAAATCTTATCTTTTACATATCTGGTCAGTTTCAGTTTAAATCTATTCAATTTCTCCTCCTTTCTTATATTTTCTGGCATTTTATTAAAAATCTTCATCGCATTAAACATCATCGATTTCTGAGATTTGGCCTTCTTCCTGAACGGCAGTTTCAGTCTATCTCTTCCTCTTGTACGATGCTCGTGGTCATGTTAATTTGCATCAATTTTTTGTATAAATTCCGCCAATATTTTCTCAGTGAAGACTTTATAAATAAATATCATTATATTAAAATATTTTTTCTGCTTAAAGGTTATCATACTTAGATTTTTCAGCATTGCACTAATCCTAGTACATATTTTTTAAGTATTATTCTAAAAACTTTATTTCGGAATACTAAAAATTGTTGCACTTCTTCTTCATTAGCCTAAAACAAAATGCTGCTGCAGTAGTCGATGCGAGGAATAATAATAACCGAGTGTTATTATTATTTACAGTTTTAGTGGTTAATAAAACAAAGATAATAAATAAAAATATGAATCTTAACCACAAAGATAATATTGCTGATTTTAAAAGTATAATAACAGAGTTGTATACTATTTTACAAGACTCGGTACTAATGAATATTCTGATCTTTCCCAGAATTGAAATTTTTTTAGCAATCTTTTTAGTCACGTATCTTGTATTATACGATAAATTTCATTTTGATTATATTATGACTCTCAAATTTTTTATTTCAGTCAGTATTTAAGTCGAAGCTCAAGGCTGGCAAGAATCAAGGCTGAAGAACCTTAGATTATGGTTTGACCAGTCTAATGTAGAGCTTTTCCGGGCCGCAGTAAAAAAAGTTATGATAGCCAACATGGGAGAGATTGGACACAAGAAGAATATAATAGTTTTTGGGAAAATATTTCTTATGTTACGAATAGAGCCGCTTTTCCGAATAAACCTGCATATGTATTTAAATTTAAAATCACATCTTTTGTAGACATGTTTTTGTATTATTGAGACATCAATTTGAATTAATCAATAAATAGATATTATCTCAAAATTTGTCCGAAAAAGATTTATATATTTTATCAAGTAAAATGTAATTCAAGTGTTCCTTCATAGGCAAATGGTGTGGAGTGTCCCAACTGCTAATTAAAAGCAATTAATTAGATATATTGATTATACGATGAAGTCTGTCTACGTTTTTCTCGTACTATTAACTTAACAATCCATAATATATGTTCAATGAATATGTTTTCATATAATATGCAATTGCTTTCATTCTTTTATTCACTTAGCATATCATGTAATATACAATCATTTTCAAAATTTTATTCTAAGTATGAATTAAATATATTAATTAGAAAGATATACATATAAAATCAATTTTATCGAAAAACATTGTTATTTCGCCACCGGGATTCGAACCTGGATCTCTTTCCTAACCGGGGAAGGTGCAATATCCAACTATGCTACAGCGACAATATTTTTAGCGACAATTTTCGAACCTATATGTTACCTTTTTGATATTAATACATTTAATCGTTCCATTATTTGAAAGAGCCATGTACCTTATTTTTACAGAATCTCAAATACCTTTGAGTAAACATAAAATTGATTTTATATGCATATCTTTCTAATTAATATATTTAATTCATATTTAAAATATCACAGACCTATGTTCTGAATAATTACAACTTCACAATAAGAATGTGTTCTCCTAATAATATTTTATTCACTTAGATAATGTGTAATTTAATATGCAGCCGATGTCAATGTTGTTTTACATAATATTTCATGCAATGATTGTTTTATTATTAATACGCAGTTATATTAAATATGTTATTCATTAATTTTCGATCGCTTTCAACACTTTTTTAATTAAACGTGTCATGCAGCATGCACTACAGTTGAAATTTAATTAATTACATTATGGTCGCTATTACGTAAAGACTGTATTCCTCCATTTTTGTATTCTTTCTCACGTGCTGGTTTTTAGATCTTCTAGAAATTTTACCTGACTGATAATGATTTATAGAGACGTGCGTGAAGGTTATGTATTACGATTTTAGGATGTACTCCGTCAATGTAAACTTAAGTTATTTCACGTTGGATTTATTCAAGAAAACTGGTTACAACATATTTACCAGCGTCTTATATAAACAAATTTCCTGCCTACGTGCTATTTACTCGTGTATGGCAGACGTGACATAAATAGATCCTTATATTATATATAAAGACACGTGTTTATACATACGAAAAATGTGGGAATTTGTCGCATGTATGGTTTGCAGGTGTTTTTTTTTGTCGTATCTAAGGCATCATGTATTCATGTATTTGTAGAAAGATGCACGAAACGCAGTTAATATTTTATTCACTTAGTATGTCACTAAATATGCAGTTATATTTAATATAGATTTACTTTCAATACTTTATTGATTTAAAATACGGTCACTGAAAATATTTTATTTTACACGTAAAATGCAATCATACTTAGTAATTCAATTATGTAATGTTCGGTCGCTTACAATATTTGATTCACTAATCAGTTGTTAGGTAACATCTTCTTTCTGCCTCGGCTTCATGTTCAGGGGGGAGGCATCTAGCCTAATTGGTTCTTTTTTAAATATTGACAAGTCAAATGGTTATGAATTAAAAGAATATTTTTATATAAGAAAATTTATAATCTATATTTTAATTACTTGTAGGTGTTGAAAGTGAAAAATGAGCAATTTACTTTTATACTTATAAATAAGGCTATTCAAAAATAATTACAATTAAATGAACATTAAATATTTGTGTTCATCATGCCAGCATTAATTTCTCTGCCAAATTGTCTATATTGACGCTTGTCTGATGTTGATTATTCAGGTTCCTCACGTAAGGGATTACCTCTTAGGATGGTCCTGGATCCTGGACGTGAAGTGTGGTCAGCACCTTGTGGTGCCAGCGTAGGGTGACGGAGTTCAGGCTTGTAGTTGATGAGATGATGCCCAATTATCCAGGCAAACCGGGACTCTGGACGCGATATTCTGATGCTATAGCGACAGTCTGTTCTCGCTACACCGATTATATTCATCAACTTTTTGATACTTTCTCATTTACGATTAAACGCAGAGAACATCACAATCTAAGCTTAAACTCGAGGCGCACAGTTTAAATTTTCCCCGGAATTACAATCTATAAAGCGCTTGCTTGATACTTTTAGAGACGATATGGATTTTATTTTCGAAATGAAAGTGAAATCTCGCCTTAGGCGGAGCCACTTATCTTGGCGAAGAATATCAGAAGACTGGTCGCCTATGGCGATGCATCCCTCAAGGCGCATTTACCTACGTGACTCTAGTCATGTTTGCTGTATTCGCCGCTGCACCCAAGCCGTGTCGGTCCACCTGCATCTAACAATACCGAGTTTTTATGACCTTTCGTCCCTTACTTTGGCTAAGTGCTTTTGTAGCCTTGAAAAAATATTGTTTTGGGTAATTTTTCATTTTAACACAGTCATGTAAATTAATAAATACTTATTTTAGATTTCACGTAAGATATGGTTCATAATTGAGTGCAATAATGTTTTGATCTTACAGCATGAAGAGTATTTTCGACTATTATCCGGTCTTCTTCACACACCATAATACCAGTTGTGTGAAAATATTTCATGCCGTCTTCTATCTCTACGGACTAAAGTGTGATTGATAATAAAAAGCTGCTCAGATGATAATGAATACTATGAATATTATTTTTATTTTCATTGGTCCAGACCGAACAAAACTACCAAAACACTATATTCTCTGAGGATTCTATTCACTGTATTTTTGGAACGCTGCCAGGGTGCAAAAAATAAGGGAAGATATTGATTTTTCAGTTTATACTCGAGTACGTGAGTACCTATATCCAAAGGCAGAATTCTTTTCGCGATAGTTAAATAAAATATTTTCACCGGTGCGTTAACTAAAATTCTCTCCAAAATGTATATTGTCGTTCAGCCGGACGCCGTGTAACGTGACACATCACGAAACTACATCATTTTAAATATCCAAACGGATATTATTTAAACAAAAAGGAAAAGATTTTTTTATTTCACGATGGCCCATTCCGACTACGCTAACTGTAATATTAAAAACTAGTAGCCCGCAGGGAGGATGTTCCTTGTGTGAAAGCAATTTTTCAAATTATAAACCTTCTAAAATAATATTGTTACTCATTCGACCTCCCGGTATGGAATTAATCTATTTTATAAACGTAAAAAAAAAATTATCTCCAAAATAAAAAAATAATTGAAAATTATTAAAGAGATATGCATTATAAATCATAGATTTATTTATTATTTTTTAATACAAATTAGAAAGACCTACAGGAAAATTCAATTTATCGAAGAAAAAAAAAATTCTACCAGAATTCGATCCTGGATCCTTTCCTATCCAGGAAAATGCGTTAACCGATTAGAAACTATGTAATTAAGTCTATGTTTGTACAGTCACATTTGCAATACGGTATAATTGGATGGGGAGGAGCATATAAAACTTCAATGTCATAATTATAAATCACTCAAAAAATGATAAAAAAATTATTCTAAAATAAAAAAAACACATATACAAAAAAATTCAATAATCCAAATTTTCAAAATTAAAAATCAATTAAATTTTAGAAGCGAATTCTGATCTACAAGATTTAGAGACCAAATTAATATTCCAAAACTAAAATATACCGCAACCCAAAATCATTATATTTATCAAGGCACCAAATTTTTTAACAATCTCCCCATCACAATTAGAAAAATTAGAGACTAGTATAAATTTGTAACTGAAGTAAAAAAAATATGTGCACAGACATAAACATGAAGCATGAACTCTAGTATATACTCCGTCTCTAAACACGAGTCTTACTCTCATAGTGAAGAAATAAATGTTAAAAGAAATGTATATATCTATATATATACTGATTATTCTAAAAATGTATTATATTTTCAGATATTAAATAAAGAAAAATAAAAATTTAATATATATACATATTATATATGTTCTGAAAAACTGCAATTTCACAATAACAATGTGTTCTGTTTAATTAATATTATTATTACTTATCTAAAAAAATATGTAATGATATTTATATATATCAGTAGCGTAAACTCCAAAATAAACACTGAATATTACATCAAAAAAATCGTGCAGAAAAAACATACCTGTTCACTTTTCTGTATATCATACTCAAAGTTAGAAAAATAAATAAAATATCTATCATTTGTATGAAAAAAAAACTATGAGAAGACAAGCCATTTATTTTGTGTGTTTGAATAATAAATCATTGTACAGAAGATTTTTTGTGTGTATAGCCCACCATCCTCGCTTTATGACTAAATTGTTGAATGGTATATTGTGGGTATATGTAGAAGGTATTTTTATACAAACATTTTTTTTTAAATCTGAAACCGTCATAAATGGTAAAACCTGGTAAAAAAATATCCAAAAAAATACGTGTAATTTTTAAACTAACTTACTAATTTACCATCACGCCATTTGACCAAGATTTTATAGGTAAAGAGGATTGAGCGCCGCACTCTTCTGTCGTGATATAAATATCTTGCTGCACTCACATTCATACAGCTTCTCTTGTAAGCTTGTCGATTGTTGAGTCTTCCAAGAGGACCAGCTTCCAATATCTGACTTACTTGGCTCTGTCATGTCTACTATGGACATCTTCTATATCTGGTGCCATCAACACTTTCGTCATATATCTATCTTACGACATATCCATTCCATATGACCAAACCACTATGCTAAGGTCAGCTTTACATTCTCTCCTAATCTGTTATTTCTTTACTCTATGATAAATTAAACTGCCGCATGTTCCAATCTTATTTCCATATTCATTACATAATTTGTTTTTGTGAAAGTACATAGTAAATAATTAAACACATATAACCTTTGGAAGTAAAATTTTTTTGTGTAAGTAAATAGTTATTTACGTAAATAACATATAAAGTTAATAAAACATTTTCATTGTGTCTTCAATATAAAATATATATCAACCAGATTAGTTATTATGTTAGTTATAAAGGACGCTGAACAGAGTTCGAAAATAAAATTGTTTTTCAGGATTCTGCGCGGTTCTCACTTCATTATTGGGGAATTATTATTTGAATAGTTAAGAACACTTTGATTAAAAAATAATAAAACGATCCAAATTCTCAATTGAAGAAATTATAATATTAAAATATCTTGCTACGTTTGCATTCATGTCGAACATCAAGATGAATTTTCAGTAAGTACTGGAAAATATTTTCAGTTGAGTGACTGAACCAATGGCGAGTACTTTAAATATGATTCTGATGGTTCATTTGCCTGATTTAAAATATTTTTAAATACTTGATAGTTTTGATGTAACCACCCAATCAGTTATTAGGCACGTTCCTAAGTATCAGTACATGCACTGTTTTATTTCAGTATATAATTCTAATTTAAACATACAATATAGACATAGCTTTTTTTTTTATTATATTTAATGGAAAATATATGAAAGTATAGGGTAATTACGACCTGTCTCTACTCTCTACTCGAGATTCACCTCGCATATAAGTGTAGTGTATTTCAAACTTTGACTAATACCTAAATCTAAACTTAAAATCAATTTAACACGTGTTTGTTTATTCATGTCAAATTATTTAATATTATATACATCTATATATATGCGGCGAAAGGTAACATAGGCTATCTGGTGGTCTTAACACCAAGCGGCCGAGTACCGATGCGATGTGTCAGACGCACTCTAGGGGAACATTTCGCGAGGCTGCCGGGCGCGGGAAACGAGAGAGCCATTCTGTTCTCGTGGCTGGTGTCTTCTACATGTCTGATCGAGTATAAATTACCGTGTACTTAATACTTCATACCTACCTCAATGTAATATCGTGTTATTGTATCGGACGAATAAATTACTAACAAACCCTAGGTATTGAAGTTTTTATTTATCACGCTTTGACTTTCATTCTTCCATACTTAAAACACCAAATATATATAAATACTCACAAAATGACTTCTTAAAATAAACAGTTACAATTTACAGAACAATGACAATCAAATTGCATTTTTATTAAAAATATATAAAATGATCGCACTATTTCCGCTGCCCTGCGCCATTGCAACGTGGCTAGTGGCTACCAGGGCGACACGTTAGCAGGGGTTGCATTCGTGGGAGATGGCGACCGCAGATAGGCCTCTAATACCGCTAACCCGATCCGGCTTAATGTGTTAGCCTTCCCGGCAAGAGTGGCGATCGGAAATTGAAGAAAGCGTTGCTGCGCACATTCTTAGGAAATAATCCGATTAGTATTAGAGCAGTGTAATACGGCTATAATCGCGTATTTCAATTACTGCTTTAATTTCTTATTAATTAATGTGAGAATGCTGTTTATCAATTTATTACATAGTCACAGTTTTTAATTATTTATTATTAATAATAAACAACCACAACGTGTTTGCGTTAAATATTATAAATAACTTTTCTTTAGTTAAAATTATTCCCAAAAACGAGTGTGATTTAATAGTATGCTAAACTGGAAAAAGATAATACAAATAAAAAATACAATTATAAATCTAATATGACTAATCTGATATTGTTTTGCATCAGTATTATTGTTTACACGCCTTGTTACTTCGATTGGCACCACTGGATTTCCAGGTTTATAATAATTTACATATGTGTGTGTGAGTATTACCGCCCTTTTTCGGAAGTTAAGAAGACGGTAACCGACAGGCGTCATTCTATTACATCTCGTGCTTCGACCAGTCCAGCGGTCCAAATAAACCACCAGTGCGCGTTTCGGTCGGTCGAAATCTAAAGAAGACAACCCAGCTAAAAGAACAAAATTGAAAAGGTCAGTGCAGTTTATATATCATATGTGTGCTTATTTTTAATCAGAAACCTAGGAAACAGCTATTAAAGGCATTAATATAAACAATTATCGTATTGTATTACTAAGATTGTAGGTACACAAATCTTATCAGAACAGTACTTACACATGCGCCTGGGTACTGGATGTTTCTGAAAGGAAAATTTTGATCATACCTAACATTGGACCAGTTTTAGAAAATGAATTTGGTATAGATGTTACAACAGTGAACTGTACGAGTATATTTTGTTTAACGAGGTAAGCGTTTCAACATTTATTATATTACGAGAACTTCGGTGATTGAGTAATGTGGAGAGGATAACTGAATAGCAATCTTGCTGAACACAAAACCAATAAAGTGTAGGAGCTTGGAAAGTGTAAATCTAAGGTGGAGTAATAATCTCTTCAAGGATATTTGTGTTTGTCTTAAAAATCCAGAAGCGAAACAATGTGTAATAGAGATCATTATCGGAAAATTTTCGAGAAGGCCAAGGACTCACCGGGAGTTATGGAGCCAGTAGTTATGATGACAATAAGGCGTACAAAGAACGACATCTGTGGCCATGCGGCGAAGCTGTTGTAGCCGCGACACAACACATACCTCTAGCAGCAGGTCGCGTGCGAGCTTGAGGGCGCAACCGACAGATGCGGTGCCCATAGCTGCGTAGTTCGGTCGACAGAGACGGGCGCAGTAGGCAGCTCCATACAATGATGCGCGTCAAGTCTAGTGCATCAATCTTAAATGTAGTATTGTGACCTATTTTACTGAACCTGTGAATTCGCTTATCCAACGGTAAATGAATAAATAGCGTATCAAAACCGAGGTAAACCCATCATTTCTATTGTACCTGAGATGCTTTCATTCCTGTAAAACATGATGATCTGCAGTCTAAACATGAATTAACTTGAGTGCACTTTCAGGCATCAATAAACAACTCACCAAAGTGGACTCCCGACTGGAAACACACAATTCACTAAAATGGTAATGAAATTATACGATTAGGTAATCTCGTTCTCATGCCTTCTTAGAAGTCTTAATTGACGAACGTACATCAGAAGATGTGTGAAAATGAACAAGGAATCAGTCCTATATCAGGTGAGTACATACGGAAGTGTGTGGCGTTGTATCGTATCGGATAAACAGTATGATGGTACATATATTAAATCGTTTCTTATTTCGAGATTGAGGATAATTAAAGTAACTTTGCGGTTAACATTGCGGTTATTTTATGATGTAACATGATTATTTAAATTTTCACAACTGCACACGCGTTAGGTTATTGTCACTACTATAGTTTCGAGAGGTGCAATCCTTCTCATCATCAGGTGTATATAGTATATAGGTCAAACTATAGTAGTGACAACCCAACGTGTGTGTAGTACAAAGATTAGATGTGAAAATCACTCTTCAATCGGATACATCGTATAGAACTAATTCTGAAAGAAAATAATAAGTAAAGGGTGTCCTGCGGAAAAATTTTAAGATTAAATTGTAATTGTTCGTACACCATCAGGGTGAGGTAAGTGAGAGGGATATTGTTTGACGCGCGTGATTTTCGGACTTGCCAATCGCAATGAGTCACTGGTCGGGAGCGTACAGCCCGTTCGCGGTTGAGCAATATTTAAAGTGCGGTGATTCATTGGATTGTGCGCATCGCGCTTTTTGTACTCACTTTACTCACGTATATTGTCATGTAAATGATGGGCCGAGCACACAACTTATCTGGTGTTAAGTTCAGACAAGAAGGGACAATGGTTAACCAAACTCCTCCGGGATCGTCAAAGTCAGCAGCGATGCCAGAACATGTGGCTTAAGTTCGACGTGAAATTATGCGTAATCCGCGTAAATCGATAAGGAAGATTGCAGCCTGTACTGGAATAAAAAAATCAACAGTGCACGTTATTTTAAAAAATAAACTACAGTTTCATCCATACAAACTGCAAATCGTGTAGTTTCTCGACGAAAATGACTATTCTTTACGTAAAACCTTAGCGAGAACGATGCTGGAACGTTTTGGAACAGCACGAACACTTGGAAACATATTGTTTACTGACGAAGCACATTTTCATATCGATGGCTATGTTAATAAATAGAACATGAGATACTGGTGCCTCGACAATCTAAGGGAATGACATCAAAAACTTTTGCATTGTCCAAAAACGACAGCCCGAGGAATAATTGGTCCTTATTTTTGTTTTCCAACGAGAGACAGTCACTGCTGACGTGTATTGCCAAATGATCGACAAGTTTTTGGTACCGTAACTGCAGCTGTTTCCCGGGTTCAACAACAGAACACAATTTCAGCAAGACGGGGTCACTCCACACACCGCTATAGTTTTAATGGAGAAACTGAGGGGAATTTTTCCCAATAAGTTAATCAGCTAGTACGGAGAGATACCCTGGGCACCTCGGTCACCGGACCTTACACCGTGCAACTTTTTTTTATGGGGATATCTTAAGTTGAGAGTTTACAGCAACAATCCTTGAACAATTCAGGCCCTACAAGAAAATATCCACCGTGAAGTTGCTGCTATTGAACCAACGCTTTGCTCTCGCGTGTTCGCAAATTTAAGAGTCCGATTGCAAGAGTGTCTTTAGAGAAATGAACGGCATTTAGACAATATTGTTTATAAAACGTAAAATCCGCATCGTTTAACTCCAGTTTATATAAATGTAATATGAGAATAACAGTGTAGTTTTTTTTTTTTTATGTTAAACTTGAAAATTTTCCGCTGGACACCCTTTACTAGGTATAGAATATATAGTGAAACTAGGTATTATGATAGTTTGTATTATAGAAATGTATAAATATGAAGGATGTCAAAGGAGTATAATATGATGTTTTTTAATCTTGAAATATGAATAATATATATCAAAATTCAATAATCTATTGCATGTTTAAAAGAAACACGATACACTACTTCTGATACTTTGAGCAGATACCCAAGTTCTAGAACTCTTCCGAGAACTACGACATGACCCCGGGCATTTATATACCCCGATATTTGAACAGGGCCATGAGACACGATGTCAATATTGGAAAAATAATTTAACGTTATAATTAATAATTGTGATTTGTCATGTTAATAATATTATTTACACATAGCTTATATTGTTAGACAATTAATAAATGACTTGATCAAATTTTATAATTTTACATAGAAAACTTTAAATTACTGTAACAAATATATGAATCAGACAAATTAGTAAAAAAAGATTTGAAATAAAATTATATTTTTATTGCGAATGTTGCGTACAAAGCACAGATGCCGGAAGATTTTCAGGACTGGAAGGAATTTGGCACTCACCACAATCCAAATTCTGGTGACATCCAAAGATGTGGACTGTATAGTCTCGAATTAGTATAATATTATATACATGTATAACCTTAATGTCTCAAGGTCGCCAATCGACTGGTTGGTGGCAAGGCCGGGTGGGAAAGGGAAAGGGAGGGAAGTCACAGTGCATTATTTTCGTTCAATAATTAATATTTATACACCAAATAAATATATTATTAAGGAGAACACTTCTTATTGTGAAAACATATGAAATCAATTTTATCGAAAAATATTGTTGTTGCGCTACCGGGATTCGAACCTGTATCTCTTTCTAAACCGGGGAAGGTGCATTATCCAACTATGCTACAGCGACAGTACTTTTGATGACAAATTTTCGAACCCATACATCACACGTTCCATTAATTAAATGAATTACTTAGAAATATATACCCGATAAAATATATAGTTACCACCGGGACTCGAACCCGGAACATTCACTTGCCGGGAACGTGAGTTATCAATTTCACTATGTTAACCAATTACTTTCACGTCGAATTTTCGTCTTTATATTGTTACTTCGATTTTAGTGAGACATCTGTTATTTCGTATTAAATATAAAAATATATATATGAATAATAAAATATAATAAAATCCAGCAAGAGAAATTTCCGAGTTCAAATCCTATCTGAAACCTTTAAAAATGTTTTTTTATGGTTGATTAAATTTTATGTTATATTGTTTATTTTATTGTCACTGAAAATAGTATGAAACCAAAGTAAAAATTAAAAAGCAAAAAATTAATTTAAATCTGAGCTACCACCAAGACTTTTCTGTTGCTGGTAAACTGCTCTGAGTTTTTTCAGAAGAAAGATTTGTCCATTGCATTTTTCCAATGACATATTTACCTTGGTTTAAATATCGTCGAACGATATCTTGTAAAATATTGCAACACAAAAAGTGAGTTTAATAATATTAATTCAATTGTTTAGTTAAAGGGCTGTGCTTGGAATATTTCTGAGAGATCGAGTACCAAATATACAAATTCGCCAGAGAACCAGCGCGGCCCATAAAATTTGCATTCTCAAATAACAAAGCTCGGTATATCTGTTGAAGAAATTATGCATAGTGGAGAAAGCATTGGCGGCCTCGTTTTCACAGACGAAGCCATCCTCAATAAAGCGAAAACATCCAAAGATGAACGAGTAGAACTGAAGGTAAAGAATGTTGGCAAGCTTTGGGGGAGACCTATAATAGCCAACAGTGGAGAGACAGGCTGATATAAAGAGGAATTCAATTATAAACATTGATATACCAACGAGGCGCATTGTTAAAAAAGTACCGTTGCCGGATATACCCAGTGTAGCACTGCGGTTGCGATGTTGCGCATGCGCAATGGCTTCCTTCATCTGTTGACTCACCACATGCAACATGTAGTAAGTGGTTTAAGTATTCAAGACAATAGATCAGCCCGCCGACTTAAGGTGCGGTCCGTGATTGATGCACGAAATATGAAATCAGCTGACATTCATCGCCAAGTGTGTCTTATTTTGTCCTGATCCAAGTTATTTCTATAATGTCCTTCATCAGAAGCATTTTTATGACGATGATAACTTAAAGACGGAGTGCAGGCACGGCTTTCATCTCAGGCGGCGTCGTTCTATGACGAAGGTATACAAAAATTGATGCCCCGTTATGGCAAGTGCCTTAATAATGGTGGCGACTTTTTTTCGAAGTAGTTTAAGGTGTGTAGCGTCCGAAGAAAGTAAAGTGTTGTAAAAATGATATTGTGTTTCTTTAAAAAAAATCCGGTACTTACATAAAAAACGCGCTTTGTATGAAAGAAATTTTTCCCTTACCCTTCGTACTTTAAGGTGTAGGGGTATCTAGTCGTACACAAGTCAAGACACGGAAATTTAGCGATGAACGTCAGTATACATCAGTTCAATAGGCTGCATGACTTAGCATACCCCGCACTAACTGTGTACTGCCTTTTACGAAAGTTTGGATAGCGAAATTTCGTCAATTACCTTAGGTTGTGAATTCAACGTTGATTCCATAAAATGTTACCTCAAGCGTTGTCTCTTGCATTTGTACGGAAAGTAAACAGAACAAACTAACAAATAGGTATCGATGAGTATCGCTACCCTGCGCATACGTCTAGGGAATAAAATATAATCAGATACCAAACTATGTACTTAGTTTTTTTTTTGTATAGTCTGCGCATAATAAAATGGCGCAAATATGTTAAGCATATTCCGTTCTTCCTTCTTTATTAGTACTGTGTCTTGTAAAATTGTAAACAACTCTGTTATTATTCCTCACATCAACGTGTTTGGCTAATAAAGAAGAAATGCAACAATTGTCAGTGCTGCAAAATAAAGCTTTGAGAATGATACTCAGAAAAATAGATATACTCGGTTCAGCGCAATACTGAAAGATCTGAATAACTTTTCAGCAGAAAATAATAATTCAATGTTCGACAGAATTTATATAAAATAAATTATGAAAATCAATATGAGCACGAACATCATACAAGAGGAAAAGATAGACTGAGACTACCATTCAGGAAGAAGGTTAAATCTAAGAAACCGATGATGTACAGTGCGATGAAGATTTTTAATGAAATGCCTGAAAACATAAAAAAGGAGGAGAAACTACATAGATTCGAAATGAAACTAAACAAATATGTGAGAGATAAGTTGTAGTAAAAAGGAACGATTTTAATCTGGTTTTTATTAGGGCATATATAAATATACTTATGTATGCACTATATTAAGAATAAATAAATTAAATAAAATTAGTTATTGGCAAAAACCCACATTTTACCCCTATTCCAATACATTTTTTTCTTTTAAAATCAATCTAATCATAAAAGTCAATCGTGTTTAAGGAAAGGTAAGTCTAATGGCCCTCTCGTATCTCTCAATGAGACTTTGATCTCTAAGAGACAGTTATGTACGTAAGTACTGTAAGTGTTATTCTAATTCGATGAACACATGCGATGAACGCAACATGAACAAACCTTTGCCAGCTTTTGAAATAAATCTCATCCGTAGACACGTGCCATAAAGACTCTCCAAAATTCCATCATCACTTATTGGAGCTGGCATATCTGAAATGAGTTGCCAACTCCTATAACCGGAGTAATAGAAGTATAAGGTTGAGCAAGAGCGCGACTCTACGCCGATGGGGCCTTCATTCTGTCAAGTATTAGATTTTAGTTTATCCTTTTGAGATCCTGGAAAATAACTTCGTGAATGATCTTCCACGCAGTGATGTTTTAAATATCATAGTTAAAGGATTGAAGATGAAATTCAAACATGTGAGCCACGCTAACTACGCTCCGCAGGTAATTCATATTGTACTTATAAAAATAAAATGGTATTATATAAATCTATGTAAACAAATTGACGTAAATGTGGTATACGTATAAAATTTTACATATTTCTTGAATGTACTCGTATAAAGGCTATCTTATATATAATATCCCAATGTTCTATGAGTCACGCATAGGAAAATTTTAAAGGAAACTTATGCATATATCGGAGTGAATTAACAATTTCCTTTGAAATACACTAATTTTGTGGACATGTAGGCTTTTTTTTCTGAAGACACGTTTGGATGGAATAGAAATTTTACATTGTGGTTTATATTAATTTTAATATAAATTATTTAAAACTTTGTTTTTAATCACTTTATGATATACCTGATGAAGAAAATTGTATTTTCCTAAACCGGTTGGTGTATTAAATATAACTCATAAAGAAATTAAAAACAAAGTTTTAAATAATCAAATCATATTTATCAAATTTTAGAATTATTAAACTAATAATTATATCTTAGTGCCTAAATGTATTAGCCATGTCTGATAAATTCTTAGTACTTAATAAATCTAGGCACTAAGAATGAATGAACTATTATTCAATTATGCGTTTTTTTTTTCAAAACTAAATTTGTTGATTTTTTATATTCCTCATTCTTACCTAACTTCACATGCATGAAATATTCTAATAATTGCTTATCTTTTGTATTAAATAAATTAAATGTACCTATATGTAAGCTATTAAATATTATCGATCTGGCGTATCAGTCCTACAAAGAAATGTACACACCTAGTAGGGCAGATATGAAATTATAAAAAATATAAATAAATTATCTGTTATTGTATTTGTACTGATTGCGCATGTGTAGAGAAATTAGTTAATTAAATAAGTGAAATGTGATACCTGCATATTTCTGATGCGAATATTATCTTAGCAGCTTCTGGATAGCGAGTATTGCACCAACGAGTTCGCAGTTCTTAAATATGAAAGAATATTTTATTATTATTTAATACTTACATGATTATATACTTAATTCTTTATAAATATCCTTGTTCATAGTGATCATTTTTCAAAATTAAAGTGTCAAATTATTTTTCTATCGTTGGTAATTTTAAAAGTATCTTGATATTTAATTAAAATGAAACCAGATCCGGTTCAGAAAAAGCAATACATAAACAACGTTCCAGGACGCATTTTAAACACAAGTTGATAAAATATTTTAAAGGAAATTGGCAATTATTCAAACCAGTGCGCTTTGAAATATTTGGTACGCCCTGAAAAGTACCGTTCACAGTTCAAAAATAGAAATACACGTATTTGTAGTATTACAAGAAAAAGATTATTTGAACGCTCTTATCTGGCCTTTTCTTATACAGCAGTTGAACCTCGGTATCTGTGAATCTTGTCCTTTAAAAACTTTCTAAGCGATTTATTTTCTTTTGGATTTTCCCCTTGAAGCGGGCGCGGGCGTACGGGGTTAAGCCAGCGTGACTGATAAACGGTCCCCCAACAAACGCCGTCTGAAATCAAAGCTTAAAGCCAAAGGGACGAACCCTTAACCTGTGAAATTCTGGCAATCATTCGTAGGGACTTTCAGATAAATCCTTCAGCAAACAGTCTAAGCTTTTTTTGCTTTGCGAGTTCGAGCATACCAGTCAAATGATATGTTTATGTTCGGATAAAATGTCGCGCGGGATTGAACACAGAAACAAGCAGCCTTCGATTTTATTGTTTTATTTATCTTTACTCTGCCCGTCAAAGTACATTATCAGATACACCAATTGTCACTGAAAATATTTAACATGTGAATATCGCTTTCTTTCTTGGCTTGGGTTTGAAGTATTGAATTGTATGTGATATATGTATGTGATATAGGGAATGCTAATCCGCCTCCAAGTCGGTTTACCATTCTGTGTTTATTTTTTTAATTACATTTTATTTCAATTACATTTGAACAGAAATCGGTTGGCATCAAACCGTAAAAATAATTTGCTTTAAATTTAATTATTTAATATATCCTTCTTCTTCTTAAGGAACATTTCCTTTGTCACTGGAGCTTTCTCCGTCGATCCTCATTCTCCACCAGGACTTTTACTTCACGATGGCTTTTCCATGTGACCAACCTCTTCATCTTCTTCTGTGGTTATAAATGTGTTATGCCAGAGATTATGACTCAAACATTTTCCGCGTCTGTTCCCTATAGTCCTCGGACTAAATCTATTTTTTTCCGTTTGTTACAAAATTTTATAAATAAAATCATTTTGTAAATATGAATAGATAAAAATACATACAAGTATGAAATGCATTATTAAGATTATTAAAATAAATATTAACCGACCACCAACAATGAGAGTAGGATCCGTGTAGGATTAGAGTACTTTCCACACGACCTACTTCACACATGCGTGGTGCGGGTCGTGTGAAAAGATGACATGGCTGTGAGTTATTCTTCAAGAAAGTCACTCATTCTCACGCAACCGAGTTAACCATATGCTGGGTATGTGTTTGTCGAATTTTCTTCAATATATACCAAAGCATTAGAAATGTCACAATTGAACACAATTTTGGTAGCCAGGTAAATTACTCTCTTTGGCACCTGTACATTATGTTAATTTTCATATTTTGAACAACTTGTCAACGGAGGTAAGACTAGGATTCCTGGTACCGACACTGATGTATGGAAGTGAGGTCTACAGCTGGCAGAAGAGGAACGAATGTAGACTGAATGCAGTGAAAATGAGATCACTTGGGCGTATATGTGGCAAATCCGTTTATGACAAGAATGAAGAAATAAGGAATAAATGTAAACCTGATCTTAGTAAAGTGAGTATCATTAAGAAAGGATCACTTAGATGGTTTGATCATATGGAATGGCCGAATGAGGAGAGAATGGTAAGAAAAATATAGAACTCATGTGTCGATGGCACCAGAAATAGAGAACATCCGCGAAAGACTTAGCTCAACTAGGTAAACTAGACATTGGAAGACAGTCCTGTTAGAAGCCACAATAACCGGCGAGCTTATATGAAAAGATGTATGAATGTGGATGAGGCGAGAATTGTTTGTCAGGATAGAAGAGTATGGCGCTCTATCCCCTCTACCGACCCCCGCGGAGAAACAACATGATGGTAAGTAAGTAAGTAATAATAACTATAGATTAATAAGTGTAAGTATAATCTTGACACCTGACTCAAATGTTATTAACAAAAAGCTAAAAACTACTTCAGCACTGATTCTTCTGTCTATTTCACCTTTTTATCACCCTATTTGATTATTTTTAAAACCACAGATCCACTATAATATTTGACTACTAAATTGTGGTCTAGTGGTTACGTTACTCGTCTAGTGATCTAGTGGTCGGGGGTTCGTGTCGCGTTCCAGGAGGCTATCTAATTAATCCTATTTCCATAGTACAAGCATTTAGTTAAGTTTGAAAAAAGTAAGAATATTGAGTGACACTTATTCTGTGTACGCATCTATATATTTTTTTTAATATGAATTCCTACGGAGAAAATGAGAAGAATCCAGGATGCCAAAATGAGTTATCTTAGGGGAGTAGTTATAACATAATTGAACCGAGTGAGAAGTACCAAGATAAAGCATACCCTCGGCATAGAACGTCTTCTTCTAAATATGTATACATTAAGGTGGCTCGGACACGTTCACAAAGTAAATATTATGTTCTAAACCGATTTTGTTTGGCCGTCATTTTGGTTTGGCAGATATCTGTCAGTTAACATTTGGCAGTTGAGCCACGAAGATCATTTCGACTTGGGGTGTTTTGTTAATAAACAAAACAGCCTATTTTGGGGCATCTTTACACTTACGCAGAGTTACTGTATGATTTGCCATGTGAACCAGCGGAATCATTGGGCCCTATTTATTTCACGATGCAAGTAAAAACTTATTGGTGGCCGAATTGAGCCGGTTGGGCCTGCAATACATAGGGCGGTGCCACCTCACATACAGCCTGAGCTACGCTTGAAATTTTGATGAATGAAACAACATCGTTCTGGAACATAATATTTACCGTGTGATTTTTTAGTAACTCCGAAAGGCGAGGTGGTCGCCACAGACTAAGCTGAGATAAACAGCATCAAAGATAGATTAATTCTGGATTGGTCGGCAAGTACTGAAGCGGCACAAGATAGGGGAAGATGTAAAAACCTTGTCGAGACTTTGAGCTCCCGACCCTTCTAAGATATGCAGATGAAAATTATGATGATTTCTAAAAGATTATTCGAAAATGTATTATATAACGTGTAAAGCAAAATATTTTAGTGGTAGATACATATTTTAAAAATACAAGTTTAAAATATTCAACGGTTTTAATATGTGTACCTAATATCAACTATCTTATAAATATAATCATTTTTAAAAAGTCGTAATTATGCTATTATTTTAATTGTTATTACAACACACAAAAAGGTCATCGAACTTCTTTTTTTTGTTAATTGATTCCAATTATATATTGAATTCAAAAAATATTAGGTCATCTATTTTCCTGCTATCAATAATATTTTCTGTAGCGGCACAGAATTTGTACATACTCCTTAAACATTTTCGACTGGTAATTTTACCCACCAACACCAACAAAATCTGTAAAGCAAAAATATTTTTTTATTATCAGTGTTTTTGTAGTGTCAGTTGTAATTATTAATTTAAACTAATATTGTATTAAACATTATCATTACGTTTATCACGTGGTTAACACGAAGTTGTATTATATTTAAATTAACAACAAAAAAAATTCTAGGGTATTTCAACTGAAACGTACATAAATAAAAGTGTCCGTTCAGCGCGAAAAGTATAAACTCAATCCGAGGGTTTAATATCGACCGCTGAATAAACCTCTCGTGATAATTTACTTTTAAATCGACTAACAAAACATTGGTTTGTATTTCCTTTTTGATTTCCGATTTCCTCCTCGCCCGGCGGCGGGCGCTCTCGGTCGTTTTACGGTTCAAGCCACCGAGTAAAAAGTATCGAATCTGGAAAACCACCGCGTCGCGAGGCTGGTGGCACCCGTTCGACCTAAAACTGATGAAGCTCTATAGTAAAAACGGCTTTGACAAAAACCCACCCACAAAAAACGTCGTTACCAACTCATCACTTCATTTATCTCTCCGGAGTATCGAGAGACGTTCGGAGATGTTCTTTCCCTTTTCACAGCGGTGACCAAACGGTTTTATTCAATATTTTTTAATTTATGTCACTAATGTTTGTTTGATCCATAACATCTAACATAAATATCGTATAATAACAATAGTGGCTTTTCAGAATTTCTAATCACTTGATAGAAAATTGGAATTGTCAATTTTGCATGCAAACGGTATTAGTCATAAATTAAATAATTTGGAATCGTTGGAGATAAATGAAGCGTGTAAAACTAATCAAAAAATTATAAACAACCGTCTAAATTTAACTACAAGTCCCATTCTAAAAAAATTTCCTTGTAATCAAGTAACAATTTGAGTTAGGTACTAAATTTATTTTATTTTTTAAATAATTATTGTTTTTTAAAAATAGATTCTGTTAAAGAAACAATAATATATGTTTTTGGTTAGTTATTGACATCCTGAAGAAGGAAATTATGTTTTTCGAAACCGGTAGATGTATTTTAACTCAATAAGTGGTTAAAACAAAATTAACAAATATCACATATTTTTAAGTGTTTTTAATTTTTGACTATTCAATCACAAAAACTGCAAAAAACACTAGTAACATTTTGTTTTCCTAATTGCCTTAACGTATTATTATATTGTATTGGATCATTGACGACCTGTTGATAATCTCTATATTAAAAACTAAGTAAATAAAAACAAGATTAAATATATAAATTAGAAATATATACAAATAAAATCAATTTTATCAAAAAATATTGTTGTTGGGCCATCGGGATTCAAACGTGGATCTCTTTCCAAACCGGGGAAGGTGCATTATCCAACTATGCTGCAGCGACGATATTTTTAGCGACAAATTTTCGAACCTATATGTTACCTTTTTGTTGATATTAATACATACCTTATGATTACGGAATCTCAAATACCTTTGAGTAATCTGATAGCAGACGTCAGAATTAATAATGGATTATGATGGTTTAATAATTCTGATTTTATTAAAAATTCTTGGCACAACACATTCTCACGTTCTCTCACCGTACACATTGTCCGATCAGTACTCCCACGGTTCGTCCCGAGGATCTGGTAGAAAAGCTATGGTGAGGGTCAGTATTCATATTTATATTGTTTATCATCTCTTCTAAAATTATATTATGTGTTACTTTTTTGTCAACTGGTAAGATTTTTTATATTGTAAATAATTTGTAATAATCATCTTTATACAAACACTTTGTTCTGTTATCTATTATACGTTTTAATTTGGGTGTTTAATTTTATCTGTATACGTTTTATAAGTTAGTCCATAGCTACTCACGCCATATAGTGACCTCAATCAGACGGGACTCGACTTTTAATGCACCTCCATTTTTTCTGCTTTTTAGTTACCATTATTACTTTACATTAGTTACTTATCACATTTCTTCCCAGACATTTAATTAGAGGCGATAATGATGATGGCATCGAGGTGTTATATTTTGGCAGCGCTGATCTCAATTTCCACCTTTCTACTGTGCGTTATGAGTTAACCCGTGCACATTTCGATACTGATATCGATACGATACTACTAATGTAATGAGTAGCTTGTTGGTGTAGTGGTTAAGACGCTTGGCTAGTGATTTAGTGGTCAGAAGTTCGCGCCTCGTTCCAGGACACCAGCAAGTTTATTTTCCTATAGTCCTATTTTCAAAGTACACGCTTGTATCTTTGTTTGAAAATAGTAAAAATATTGATCTGACATGTATTCCATGTACGCATTGTAATAAAAAATTATAAAAAATAATACTTTTTATTTATAAATTATATTTTATTTTTTTATACGTTTAAATTACTAGTTGAGAAAGACCTTGGTAGACATGTGGTATTGGCGTAGTGGGCTACGTATCCAATTAACGCAGACGAACGAATGTTTCTATTCTTCAGGATAAATTTTAAAGAATAAATAATCTTCTTTTCTTTATTTATTTTTTGTTCAGATTATTAACTTTAATAGATAGTATTAATATGATATTATTATATATGTGATATTGTTATATAATTGGTATTAATACGTGATACATACATCATCAGAATTATTAGGTAAAAGAGGCATAAATGTACATCAGGATAGAAACAAGTAGCGTTCTATCCTCACTCGTATTTGATCTACCTATAAATAGATATACATTTTGTTATACAATGGAATAGCAGGGAGAAAAAATGTATAAGTATAAAAAGAATCGTCAAAATATTCGTTAAAAACTGTAAGAATTTCAAATTCTGAAACGTTTGTATATTCAAAATGAGGATAAAATAATATTGTACGTTCGTATGAGAATGAAATTCAAGGGTAATATAATTTCATAATGTGTTAATTCTTTAATATTTAATTGAAACCGTCTGCAAAGTGCGTGTGTGGGATACGAACATACATACGTATGCATACATGAATGTTAATAAATTAATAAATTAATGTAAATCACTCGCTTTGAAACGAATTTGAATAATGGAGTTTTATTAGGCCATTGAATAGACAACATTCTTCGCCATACATCGCCAGGTACTTGGTTAATTTTATGTGATTTAGTGAATAAGGAATTAAAACGCTTACATTTACTGCGCAAGAAGAATTTATTTTACGTGTTGATTTATCAATAAAATACTGTTTTACAATTCATATTCACTTCATATAAGATCTTTTAGAAATAATCATTTCATTTTGATTATTATTAATTGTAACCTAATGTAATGTACAGCCTTAAAAATATAATATTTTCTTGATTTATTAATAATGTGTTCAATTCCCAATTTAATAAAACCATTTTTATTTCTTGATTTTTTTGAATTAAGAACATAAATACATTTAGTTTTTATAACATATTTATTTATAAAATAATTTATCAAAAAAATAATTAGTCACATTTGGATAAAAAGAGATCCATGAAAGACCTGGTGCAGCCAGGTAAACCTGATAATAGAGGATGACCATGTTAGAAACATTAACAACCTAAGGGTCGGTTGTTTTACCAGTAGTAAATTTTAACCATGGTAAATTTTTACTATAGTAACTTTTTACCATCGCCCATAGAAAAAAAGCGTTTGCAGGTTGTTCGTACGTCAAATTTACTACTGTCAAAGTTAATCCCGTCTAATCGTGTGGCAATGCGAAAAATCACCAAATACATACAATTGTTTGCTTTATCAATGGCTTTAATCACCCCTGCGTTCGAAATCCGTCACAATACTGGCGAAAAATCTTCTGTAGTATAAATTAAACAACGAGATCATCATTGGATGAACTTTCATCACTAAAATAACGAGATATTCATTGTCGTGTACTGTAACAGTATCAATGTGACAGTTTGACTTTTGAAACAGCTGTGAAGAGTCCGCCATTTTTAACTAACGATTTACGATTTTACCATCGGATATTGCAGAGTAAAATTAGTTTTCAACTGAATGTATTTTCGAGAAGTAAATATTTTTTACCAACGACACGATTTTGCAATTTTTTAAACTTCAATAAATTTTTTTACCATTGTAAAAACTTACAACTGATCACACAAACGGCCTTAAGAGCGTGCATGTGAAGATGTGTGAAAATAAATGAGGCAATTTTTTTTTTATTTCAGTTTAAAAACAATTTTTACATTAAAAAAATGTTATATTCTTAAATTAATTTGTTTCTTACATCAAGACATTACTAAATATACATACTTTCCCTTCCAATGTATTTACATATTATTGCATGTAAAACAGTATACAGGTGTAACAGATCTAGTCTACAATATTTTATGGGTGGATACCTGACTAAATAAGTTCAAGGAAGGTGTGTCTAATCTCAACCATGTCAGAGATGTAAGCATTTCAAAAAAATCCTAATTATGCTATTATTTCGATTAATTGAAATATTCTATTGATTCCAAATTCTATGTTGAATCCAAAAATTAAAGGTCATCTAAATTCGAGCGGCCAGACTATTTTTTGTTAGATTATTTAAGACCTGAAACAAAAGTTTAAATTAATAATGAATAAATTTCACAAATATTTTTTTCAAAGGACGTAGATTTAATCACAGCGCGCACGAAAAAAATTCTGATGGTTCAATTTTCTCTCTTTATAAAATGCAATAGATGAAATTTAAATGAATGACTTAATTCCACCTACGAACTGACCTAAAGCCTAACAACAACGTAAAAATTTAAAACAATAATATTTTCAGCATTAAGAGAACACATTATTATTGTGAAGTTGTAATTATTCAGAACATAATTAAATTTAAATTATCACAGACCTATTCACAATAAGAATGTGTTCTTCTTAATAATAATAAGTTGTATCAATGTGTCCAAAATTAAAAATAAATTATTAATTCTGGCGTCTACTATTGGTTTGCTCAATGATATTTGAGATTCCATAAAAACAAAGTATATGGCTTTCAAATAATGGAATGATAGATGTATTAATTTAAAAAGTGTAATATATGTGTTCGAAAATTTGCTGTGAAAAGTACTGTCGCTGTAGCATAGTTGGATAATGCACCTTCCCCGGTTTGGAAAGAGATCTAGGTTCAAATCCCGGTATCTCAACAACAATAATTTTCGATAAAATTGATTTTATATGTATATTATTCTAATTAATACATTTAATTAGTATTTAATAATATTTTCAGAAATTCACATATTCCGTAAACATTTTCGATTTGTAATTCAGTCAAGCCCACCCATAAAATATTCTGGACTAGATCACCCTGTATTATGTGATACATTATTATGTAAATATTTTAATATCAATATTAAATTATATTGAAACTAAATAAAAGCCAGGATAGAAGAAAAAGGGAGAGAGAATGGGGTACCAAAGTTTGAGAATCTCTGCCCAAAGCAGTGACATATTGCTTGCTAATATATACTGGTTGGGATAAATGTGCCCCGAAACTAATGCATCGGCAAAATTTTTCACTTACAGGTCATTAATAACTCTATTATACAGGGCCGGCCAGGGCGTGGTCTCCGCCGCAAGACGTCATGTGGTCATTCTAGACATATTTTGAATTATTTAGGCACAATGCACAATGAATGTTTTCCGTGTAAGTAATGTATTGATGTATATTTGCAATGAATGTGGTGTTGAGAGGCAATACTAGGTTTCGGTATCTTAGTGGTTAAGCATCTTTTAACAATAAAGGTACCAAAAATATTACCTTATTATTAAGGAGAACACATTCCTATTGTGAAGTTGTAATTATTCAGAATATAGGTTTGTGATATTTTAAATACGAATTAAATGTATTATTAATTACCTTAAAATAGCCTGCCTTGCTTGCTTTTAAAAATGAAATTTAGAAGTATCATTTATAAAGACTACATAAAATAAGTCACAAATTTGTCACAAGTGGTCATGAATATATCCGAATACGAAGAGTTCCAGGTTTGTATCCTGATGGTAATAATTTATTTTTCTTCGATACATAGATTTTTTTTATATCATTCTTATTGATTCGATTAATTTGTTTTAGATAAAAAATTGCTTCGTAAGTATTTGAGAATATTAGACAAGCTGGTATGAAAATTTAACGTCTTTCTCAAGATATTTTTACTAACATTGTTATAAATTGCGATAATGATGATAAAATTTATTTATATTTTATTAAACGTGGAGTTTAATAAAACTTTAAAAGTTTAACTCCTTAAACTTACTCCACTAAAGCACTCCAACCATCTACCGACTAGAGTTGGCACAAGGTGAATTGAATACATTTACCTCGGTCTAGTCATCACATTCAACAAAGTCGAGCTATCAGAAGGCAAGAGGTCAATGGCACTCGGGTGGGCAAGCTTCAGAAATTTCTAGACTATCTTCATATCAACACGAATACGGTATATTTAATATATTATAACCATAAGCACAAAAAAATTTTCAATCCAAATCAATGGTGTGTTTATTGCGTTTCGAATCCCTGACATTTGCAGTCAAAGGCGTGCATCCTGATATTCCGAACATTCGACTCCAAAAACCAGATAACAATCAAACCGTTTTCTAAACGCATCGAACAAGAACAAAAACAAGAAAAAATTAATGATTATCACGTAAACCCTGACATGACTTCCTAGTATCGAATTAAATATTAATCATAACAAGTCGAAAATGATGGTATTTGAGAAGGAAGAAAACAAGACAACATGCAAAATACTTCTAGGAAATATATATTTGGAACAAGTAGATGAGTTTGTGTATTTGGGAAGTATGTTCAATAGAAACGGAAAGACACAGAAAGATATCTAACTTGTCAACTGAGGCAAGACTAGCGGTTCACAATGAAGTCCTGGTACCGACACTGATGTATAGAAGTGAGGCCGAGAGCTGGCAGAAAAGGAACGAAAGAAGATTGAATACAGTGGAAATGAGATCACTTAGGCGTATATGTGGCAGATCCATTTATGACAGAGTAAATAATGAAGAAATAAGGAAGGAATGTAATATAATGAGTAAGATTATGAAAGGATCATATGGAACAGATAAATGAGGAGAGAATTTTAAGAAAAATATATGACGCAAGTGTTGATGGCACCAGAAATAGAGGACATCCTCGGAAGATTTGGCACGACCAGGTAAACCAGATACTGGGGGATGGTTCTATTAGAAGATTCAATAATCGGGGACCTTATATGAATGTAGATGAAGCGAGAACTGTGTGTCAAGATAGAAGAGTGTGGCCTTCTATCCCCTTGCGGGGAAATGGCGTGATGGTAAGTAAAATATGGCAATCAAAAAGATTATTTTTACGTCTGCAGTCGGTTTACTCAAAGGTATTTGAGATTCCGTAAAAATAATGTAGATGGTTTTCAAATAATGGAACGACAGATGTATTAATTTGAAAAAGTGTAACATGTAGGTTCGAAAATTTGTCATGAAAAATACTGGCGCTATAACACAATTGGTAGTGTACTTCCCCGGATTGGAAATAGAGATCCAGGTTCGAATCCCGGCAGCGCAAAAACAATATTTTTCGACAAAATTGATTTTATATGATATATTTATAATTAATACATTAAATTAACTCTTATTATGTTTTTTTTATCCGAAACCAATTGACAACACTAGTGACATGAATATGGAATTAATGTTAATATAGGTTGATTTTAACGTAATTTAACGACCTCGATTCTAAATTGCCATCTAGATCTCGTTACATCAAATTCGGAATTATAATTCTATTTCACATGACTTGTCAGACATAAACTGCGGCAACTATACACACTTAATTACACCGAAAATTTCAGTGTGTGTTCGTAGGTCTTTGTTTTATGTTAATGACATTGTGCAACGAGACGGAATAAGTTAATTATAAATTAGTTCTGTATGGTACTGGAGTTACTCGTAAGATGTCAGCGACCCGTTTCGGTTCGAGCTATTCATTCAGTGTGATTATAATATGATACAACGCGTGACGGTGAAAACGCTACGCATTTATAAAATATTTGTATATTTTATTTCAGTACAATTCAGCTATTCAGGGGACACAAACTCCAGAAACAGGGTAAAAAATTAATAAATTGCGACAGAATGTATAGCTGATCGAGTAAGCTCCAAAGTGAGAAAGTTAATTTATATTTTCAAAATTTTACGCGGCTTCGTAAATATTACATTATTAAAAATGTGTATACTATTCTTTAGAAGAGCACATTCTTATTGTGAAGTTGTAATTATTCAGAACATAGGACTGTGATATTTTAAATATGAATTCAATATATTAATTCATATTTGGTATACTATTCACTTTGTCAGTTGCGCAATATGATCGTGGGTTGGTGCGGCTCTTACTTTAATAGATATTCTAATTAAGGCTCAGAAATGGGTCATCAGAATGATAAACAAAAGGCTATTTAGGTGGAACTCTGAAGAACTTTTTAGATCCTTTCATGTTTTAGATATAAGACAACTGTTTACCAGATCAATCCTTAAACTATTTTTAAAAAAAATTCCTTAAAAATAACTTCACATCCACGATCCGATTCAAAGGAAGTTTTTGGTGCCAAATGAGAATACCAAATTTGTTCAACGAACTTTCTTGTTTTGTGCACCGCATATATTTAATAAATTTCCACTAGACCTTAAATGGTTATTAAAGATTTTATACCAAAAATAATAATGCGGTTGCTTGATGTGGGTAGGAAACAAAATTAAACTAATTTGTCATTTGTTCGAACCTGACTACCTACACACTTTGTTTCCAAAATAGACATAGCGAATAATACTACAAAAAGATGACTTAAGTGGTTTGGTCATCTGGAACGGATAAATGAAGGGATAATAGTAAGAAATACATATAAGTGTAGATAGCACCAGAAATAGGGGACTATCCGCGGAAAACTTGGCACGACCAGGTAAATAAAATACTGGTAAGTCTTGTTAGAAGCCTCAATAATTGACGAGTTTTTATGAGAAGATGTATGCATGTGGGTGAGGCGAGAACTGAGTGTCAGGAAAGAAGACTGTGGCGCTCTATCCTCTTCGTCTACTAATGCGGGAAAACGGCGTGATGGTAAGTAAATAAGTAAGTAAAAAATATGAAACGCTTTCTAAAACTTTTGTTTGCGCGTAACAACTCCGGTTTACCGTATGACCTTTATGTAGACTTTAGTAACTTGAAGTAACACAATACCTTCACCATTGAGTTATTTCGCCACAAGAAAACAAGTCTTACTTTATATAATATGCATAAGCTACATCATCTACATTGTTTTTTTTAGTCGTTCAGCCTTTAATAACAATGGGCACTGAAAATTATATATTTTTACTGGCAGAAAGCATTTAACATTTAAGATTGCATTTGACATCACATTAAGCATTTAAAATTATTTAAAACTGAAAAATTATTTTATTTTATTATAATGTCAAGCCACAAGACGTTTGTTTTCTTTGAAAAAAAACTTCAATACTATATTTTTTTTAAATTAGAAGAAGTTAATTTTGGTAAGTCTGTGAAAATTATTTTTATAACTGAAAAAAACAATTTAAATTTTTTTAATGGAATTTCTTGAAAGTTATCTCAAATCGTATCAGTGTAGTAATAATGTATTTAGTTGTATTAAAGTATATCCAAAATTTAATAAAAAGGAATTGATTTATTTTCTGGCGTCTCCTAGCGAATATTACTTAAAGGTATTAGAGATTTTTGCAATACAAGTTAATATCTTTTAAATTTGGAATAATAGATGTAACAATTTGAAATAACTGCAGCATATAAATTTGAAAATTTGTCGTCAATTTACTCTGTTGGTGTGGTGCAATCGTTTAACGAATAGAGAAGGATCCAGGTTCGAATCCCGGTAGCAACAAAAATATTTTCACAATAAATTGAATTTTCCTCTATATCTTTCTAATTGATACATTTAATTTTTATTAAAATATCACAAAACTATGGAAAAACTGCAAATTCACAATTATAATGTGTTCTCTTTAATATAAATATTATTAATCCAATGCGCAATAAAGATTATGTTTCCTTGCACCTGTTTTATGTTAGTGTGTTTTTTCCCATAAATTAATTAAATGAAGCACATTAAATCAAGTTACGTACTGTGTACATTTTACATTTTAATTATGGTGTTAAATATAACACCATATTAGTTAGACATTATTTATATGAAATTAAATATATCTACTCTAAATTAATTTGAGATGCTTTAGTATGTGATTCTAAAAATCCTAACTTAAACTGGAATGGAAAATTACTACCATAATTAAAAATGCCCGTCGAAATTTGAAATTTAATTTTTAATTTCTTGTACTAAAATAAAATTATAAAAATAATGTATCACACGAACACAATAATTTTTATGGAATTTCAGGAAAGTCAGGTTACATGAAGATAGGTTTCTCTTCCATATATATTATTAGATATGCATAAATGTTATTCGAACGCTTGTTCATTCTTGTACTCATTATTAAATATTTGTCTTTTTATCTATTAACCCTTCCCAAATCATGCAGTATCGCTGGTCTACCACCCCAATATATAGTTAAATACACACAGCATAATATAATATTCATTTAAATGAATAGTGAAAAACAAATTACGTAAAGCGAATCATACAAAAATAATTATTTTTCAATTAAGTTTTTTTTAAATTAATACATCGACAAAAATATCACTTGTGGTAAGACAGAAAGAGATGACACATCAATTTTGCAGAGAAAATAATAACAAACATACAATTTTACAGAGAAAATAACAACACACATATCTTACGGTAACACGAGTTGACAGCATGGCTGCATACGGGTATTTTATATCACGGTATAGTAAAGGACAAGCTCGAGGAATGGAAAATTGTGACTTAGATCGAGAAAATTAGTGAAATAATTTTAAGTTGTTATATAATTAAGAAATATCCTTCTCGAGTCTTTGATTTGATAAAGATTTGTAGCTTTACAATAATGCTAAATGATGTTAAACTTCGTTATTAAATTTAAATACTCGAAGAAACTACACAAAGGATAAACTCATCCGAACAAATTCAAGAATAATTTAAAGATTTAATTTGTTTCGCAGAATACAAAGTTCATTTGATAATATTTCAAGTATATTTTATTATTTTTGCTCCGAAAATATCAGTGTACTTACCTGTTCTTTGATCCCAAAATAAATAAGTTACTTTAAATTAAGTTTACTGCAAAGAAAATACTTACTTCGGATGGAAAATCAAAATCCCTTTTACATTTTCATTCGACATGGCTGACTCAAGGCAAAATCAGAACTAATAATAGACGTACCTATACGTACAATCTTAAATATTGTATTATCTTTCCTTTCTTACTGTAGTATCACTTTGTTCTGATTCAGAATGAGACCTACAGATAAATTTATTTAAAATTTCGTTTGATATTTGTTCCCATATTCAAAGAGCTGGAGATAAACTAATGAACGAAGACATATGTTGGCTATTGAACCTGATTTAGAAGGAGACTTTAGAACCTGAAAAGTATCTTTAGAACCTTTTACCATCCTCATTTATTCGTTTATCAATTGACAACGTATTCGAACATCCCCTAAAATCAATTATGAGTAACATTAGAATTAATTTGATTGCATCACAGATATTAGGGTCATTCTATCTTATTTTTGTCGTAGTCTACATTTCCGATCAAATAACGGACAACATTTTAGGGGCTATCAACACAGCTTAAAACGACCCACGACAAAATAACCCAATAGAAATTCTATTATCATCTGACGACGTGAAAACCATATTATCTCACCTAAAAGATGTTCAAATATATAGGACCAAGAACTAATCCTTGAGAAAGGCACAAAATGATTTCAACCATTTATTTCAATAGTAAATATGTTTATTGAAAAGGTGGAAAATAAATTATTGGTACTTAACCAATTTATTTTCAAATTTTCATTCAGTGAAAAATATAGTAAAATTCAACTGAATTCATTGAAGACAAAAAAAGGTTACATCGGGTGGTACACTATTAAAATTCACCTAGAATGCAGCATTAGAAATATTGATAATTTCAACTTCAACATTGAACTGACGTATAAACATAATATCATCCATTTAGAAATGTCTCTACAATTTGTATAAGAGTAATAATTAATTAGAAATGATTGAAAAATTTAACAAAACGTGAAAACGAAAAGAAAAATTTAAAAAAAGAAACAAGAATAAAACATTAAAAAAATACTAAACAATTCTTTTATTTTCTCAAAATTCATCTTAATTACAAATGTTAATTATTTAATAGTATTGAGTTAGAGTAGAGAGGCTGAAATTTGTCAGAGTTTGATTATTAAGTTACGTCATTGTTGGTACCCTACCAAACACAGCTACGATTATTTTTAAGGACCATTTTAAAACATCCAATTTATCAAAAGTAATTAGTTTTTCAACCTTCTTTTACATGATAGTAATTATATTTATAACCATCTATCTACAAGGTATTCTAAAAGCAATATAAATAATGGTAATTAAATTAGTATTGGAGAGTGTCGTGAAGAAGCAATATTTAGTTTAATTTTGAATCTTCCGTCATGGCGCCAGTGCTCCTAGCGTTAATGGACAGATGTCGCTGCTTCCGACCAGGGATAATAAAAGTAATGAATATTACGTATAAGAAAATTTACGTCCTATATTATTCTTAAACAATTAAAAATATATATAGAAAACTATACCCACGCTAAAAAAAATCTGTAAATAAAATGTAGAAAATAAAATAATGTAATAAACAAATTTACTATATATTTAGACAATATGTTCAAAAGTCATGAACACAAAAATGCTTTTGCACATAATTATTTACTAGTCAAGTGTTTCCAAATTTCTTTTCAATCTATGCAAAAAACATTTTTTTTTAAATTTATTTATTAGAAAACATACAGTTAATCAACAGTGGTTAAGATACAGAATAAATATTATATTTCAGGCCGCTGTTGTTTCCAACAAAAAAAATTCAAGCGTAGCTTGGGCTGTATGTGAAGTGGCACCGTCCTGTGTGTTGCAGGCCCAATCAACCAGATTCGGTCACCAAGAAGTTTTTACAGCATTACATCTTGCATCCTGAAAGAAATAGGGTCCAATGATTCCGCTGGTCCACATGGCGCACTATTAGGGATTCTGTGTCGAGACAACTCGGGAATTTTTTCCCAGGAATTCAAAGATTTTTTGCTGTCTCTTGTCTCGGGAATTTAAAAAAAAAACAACCCGGGACTCGAAACTTTCCGGTTCAAATTTTATTTAATATATCCTACATTTATTTTTTCAAAATAAAATCTGCATAGTCGAAAACAACCCATGCCCGGTTTGTACACAAGCAGGTTACAAGCGGAAGGATCGGCAAAATGACTCGATTGTCCTTGTCACGTTGCGTCGGCACTCGGCAGTGATAAAAAAAATCCTTTCACATTTACCGATCAACAAAAATATTTTCAAGGAGACAGGTAATGATTTATTGTAACGAGAGATTATATTGTCTTTGTAGTAAAAGCTTTCGTCGTTATTTTTAAAATATACTTAAACGAAAAAAATATATTTTGAAGTATTTACCCTCGATTTCTTTCGGCATGTAATTACAAATACGATGCACGTGTTATTCCTAGAATAATTTAAAAGAATTCTCCTCGGGTTGATTTTATTTGTTGAAAGTATCCGTTTGAATTTTGACTTTAGCCAAATACGTTCTTCTCGTACTTACGGTTCCCGTCGCTGTATATTCTGAACTGCGGATTTCTGACTTATAATTTTTCAAATTAAAATTACAAAGGTTACTATTTATTTACCTTATTTATATTTGTCATTCACAGTACGTACAGAATCATTTTTATTATTCAACTATTTTCTTTGTTAATTATTTAAGCCCATAATGGATAAAAATCAATCCGAAGTGTGGAAACATTTCAAAAAAACTCACACAAAAGGAATCAGCCCAATGTATCCACTGTCCAAAGCAAATCTCTTGTAAGGGGTCAAACACAAGTGGATTGGGCAGACACTTAGAAAGAATTCATCAAATTCACATCGATAAAAAAACTCCGAAATCGACCGATATAGGATGCTCGAAATGTCCGAAGAGAATCAAAATAAGTCAACCATCATTATCAAATTACGTTAAAAGAAAATCACTTTTTGTAATTGTCGCCCGGCTAGCTGCTGAAGATGGTATTAGTGTCTAAGCTATTACAAATAGTGCTTTTATTCGTGAATCCATCGAACAAAAGCGTTATACACTGCTGAATAATCTGTCGGATACCATGAAATTAATTTTAAATTTTTACAAATATAAAAAAAAAAAGTTAAATAAATAATCTTAAAAAGTTGGGGGATGAATTGACGAGTTTACAAAATAGAAGGTATTTTAACATCGTCGTTCGTAGTGAAAATAATCAAAGTCTTGAGTCCCGGGAATTTCCGGGACTTTAAAAATTTGGGTCTCGAGTCCCGGGAATTGGAAAAACCCGAGACTTCAGTATCTCTACGCACCATACAGTAACTCTGCGTGGGTGTAAAGGTCGTTGGTGGATCAATAGTAATTATAATGTAACATTCACCAATTGGGTAAAATTGGTGAACGTTACATTGTGTAAAGTGATCACTTAAGCCAGCCTAAGACAGGTCGTTAGCCCTGTATTACTTCCATACTTCCCATACAATATATAAATAGCTTCGTATCTATGAGATATCTATAAATAGTTTTATTTCATGTTTTTAAAGAGGACTATCAGAATCGGAGTAAAACTACATAATGAACATATTACATTAAAAATGTCCAATTTAAAAATAGGACAGAGACATGTATCATACATAACTCCTAGACTGTACAACCAACTGCCAAAATCAATTAAATTAGCAGCAAATATAAATGTGCACAAAAGAGAGGTTCTTAAATGACTAAAAGGTCTTCAAAACAATTATGTATTCCGACATTTCTTTTATTCACAAGTTCTAATCTAATCAATCTATTAACATTTAAATAAATACTTACTCTTTCACATTGTATTATCTTGTTTTACATAAATGTCGATAGTCACCCCCATAATTCAAGATCTTTCTCATTTAGAGGTGCATATCTCTGTTGCTGTTAAAAGTATATATATACTTACTTACTTACTCATCATCACGCCGTTTCCCCGCGGAGGTAGGCAGAGTGGATAGAGCGCCACACTCCTCTGTTCTGACACACAATTCTCGCCTCATCCACATTAATACATCTTCTCATACAAGCCCGCCGATTTTTGAAGCTTCTACCAATTACCTGGTTTACCTGGTCTGGTGCCATTAACACTTGCGTCATGTATTTTTCTTGCCATTCTCTTCTTATTCATTCGTTTCATATAATCAAACCACCTTAGTGATCCTTTCTTAATCTTACTCACTATACTAACATCAGCATTACATTCTTTACTCTGTCATAAATATATTTGCCACATATACGCCTAAGTGAACTCACTTCCAATGCATTCAGTCTACTTTCGTTCCTCTTCTGCCAGCTCCAGGCCTCATTTCCATACATCAGTATCCATTCTCCATACTCCATTGCGCACCGCTAGTCTTGCCTCTAGCTATAATTCCATTCAAAGCGCCGTTCACTTTATTCCCTGCAGTCACCCTCCTTTCAATATCATTCTCAGCCTTTCCGTTTCTATCAAACATACTTCCCAAATACACTCATCTACTTGTTACAAACATTAATATGTAAATGTATATATATATTAACACATACATTATCAATATTTGTTTTAAAAATAAATTAAATTAAAATTTTGAGGATTTTCAGTGCCCCAATAATGACTGTTTTGTTTATTAACAAAACTCGCAAAGTCTAAATGAGCTTCGTCGCTCATGATAATTTTTTTCCTTAAGTCGGATTTGTGTTTGTTTAAACGACTTCAACACGTTGTTGAGGCGTTAGATGCTACATAATAATTTGTAATCAACTACTACAAATGATAAATAAAATAAACATAAAAAATAATAAATAATTCAACCAATTACATGTTTTCTCTGAATTATTAAATGCAATAACAAGATACAGTGTGGGTTTGGTAACAATTCTAATAATAGCACACGTTTTATTTTCCATCACAATCGCTATCCTTCGACACTTCTAGAAATAATGAAAAATTTATATTAATAAAGAAAGAGAGACGTTTATCTCGTTCTTATTTATGGTTTACAGATACCATTCTTCTTATTATTATCATCCGTACCACAAACATTATATTGGTTGTTGACCCGATAGAGCTCTACAGAAGACTGGCCAAACCATTGCTTCAGGTTCTTCACATGATGTTCTCCTTCTTCCAGGGCCCTGATTTCCAGCAAACTTTCCCTGCAATATGATGTGCAAGATCTCATTCTTCTCTGGATATCTCATCACATGTCCGAGATATTCAAGTCTTCGGATATTTATTGTTTTAAATACATATATTTCTATCTTCATCCAGCATATTTGGACGATTCTTCTGTAGATCCAGATCCCAAACACTTCAAGTCGACAAATTATAAAGAAATAATATTCAGTATTCCAGCGTTGACTACAACTGTTTTACAATAAACGCAACGCACGTGAAAACTATTTTAAACCATAAAATAAAATATGTCATCAAGGAGCGACCATAAATTTAAATGAACGGTCTCGAATATGTTAACACGTTTTAATTTAGCCGCTAGACACGAACATTTTATGACACTGGAGTATCGATTTGTGGAAAGGATGTAGAGTCATGAAATCAGTCACCTCTTACAAATAAGATGTGGCTACAGCGGCGTTCTACCCAGTTATCTGTTAACATCAAAATATTTTAAAATATATATTTCAATTTATTTGCCCAAAAATAAACACAAAATTTTGTTTATAGAATTACTCTGTATAATAGTATTCGGAACGATTCGGAAACGTTCGTGAATCATTAAAGAAAACAATGGCTACCATTTATTTTCTTCTTTAAGGGAGAATAAATTTTGGATTTAACTTTCCCAACAAATAAATCACTTCCCCCTTCTAATCCCTTCCTTTGCCGACCCTGAGACCCTTAAAAAGATTATTTTTAGATGTTGCAGTATTTGAAAGGAATTGCACCTCCAGATGATAAATGATATGACCAGATTAAAAAAAGATTTTAAGGGTTTTCGTGGATAAGTACCAATAAACAAAAATATTTTCTTATTTTAAATATGAATTAAATATATTAATTATAAAGATATACATATAAAATCAATTTTATCGAAAAATATTGTTGTTGCGCCACCGGGATTCGAACCTGGATCTCTTCCCTAACCGAGGGAGGTGCTTTATCCAACTAAGCTACAGCGACATTATTTTTAGCGACAATTTTTCGACAAGGTAACATATAAGCCTTTTTGATATCAATACATTTAATCGTTCCATCATTTGACAATTTTTATAATTAATATATTTAATTCATATTTAAAATATCACAGACCTATGTTCTGAATAATTACAACTTCACAATAAGAATGTGTTCTCCTAAAAATAATATATTTTCTTATAATTGATTTTTTGTCGATGAAATAATAGAAGCTGTGGGAGTGACGATGTCACGAAAATTGGCGGAGGATCGATCAGTATCGATCGGAGGCCTTCGTCCAGCAGCGGATTAACAATTATTATGCTGAATAATCAACCCAATTGAATTAGATTATCTTGTTCTATATTTTAGAT
The DNA here is from genome assembly GCA_031772225.1 of Eubasilissa splendida. Classification (NCBI taxonomy): domain Eukaryota; kingdom Metazoa; phylum Arthropoda; class Insecta; order Trichoptera; family Phryganeidae; genus Eubasilissa; species Eubasilissa splendida. The sequence goes on along the minus strand of CM062852.1, from coordinate 16,921,433 downwards.
GCTATATAAAGTAAATATTATATTTTAGGCATCGGTTTGATTGATTATATGTTTCGAAGTCGGGGTTACCAGTTTAGTGTTTCGATGAGAGTTTGCTTTGTGATATTGTGTTAAGCCACCAGTATGAGGTGAGTGATGTAAAATTGAGGTTTTGAATATTCGAAGGATTTGTTTAAGGTGAGTCTGAGGGCCCTAACTCCTCAGATCTCATGCGTGTATGTGAATGTCGCAGTGTATATATATGTTGCGGTGTATATAGGTGTTGGGTGTCTGCGGCTAGAGCAGGTTGATAAATAAACACAACCTACAATCGGTTGGCGTTTATTGTGGGATGATGCACAAATGAATTTACACATTTAGAAAGTTAAATTGCAAGTTAAAGTTAGAGTCAAGCGATGTTCACTTGAGCTGGTTCCGAGACGGCGACCAGGCGAAAAGTAATCGCTTCAGCTGGTCTTCAGACGCCAATTAATTCATGTCCATGTATTTGGTGGTCTATGCTTTCAACTTTAAACATTTCAGTCTTGTAAATATTTAAAATATATTTTATTATCTTCAGAAAAGTTCTAATTCAGCAAGTTCGTTATAACTTAAAATCATAAAACTTTTTCACCTCAGTTTGAAATTCTGCATTAATACAACTTCAACTGCATTTTCAACATAATACATCGCAAAACTTGAATGAACTTTTTTATACGGCTAAACTTTTAAAGAAAGTTTTTTGTTGTTCAAAGCAAATAAATCAACTAAGCTGCATTATTATTCTTTAGGATATTTCTTTTTTTTTGTATAAGGTAAAAAATGAAATATTTTCAGACAAATTTTTAAATGTGATTATAACAAAACAGAACACACTAAAATATATGAAAAAATTATTTTGTTATCTATGTATTAAATTGTTTGTATTCACTGAATGCTAATCTCGGAACATTTTAGCTAGATAAATGATTTTTTTTATTTGGAAAACAAAGTGTTGGATCAATGTAAACATTAATAATAGTCATAGTATTTAAATAAAACAAATCTAAAAAAAAATCATAACAAAAATTTAACCAATTACATGTATTTTCTGAAATTTCAATATACTAGATACAGTGTAGGACAACAATTTTAAAAAGAATTATTAAATTGATAAATAGCTAATTAAGACTTTGTTACGTACGTGTCTTCTTAGTACGTCTTTAGTGTACACCTCATCCTGGGAATGTCTTAGGAATAGACTTTGTAACAATCATCGGTTTATTACAGTATGATACAAATGTTACAAGGTATCACTAGTAACATTAAGCCGACGTTATTACGGAGAAAGAGGGCCGCGCCCTGCCGCGCGCCGCCTTTTATAGCCTCTCATACACACGCGCCAGCGGTGCGGCACACACACACACACACAATTCTAAGGACATCACAAATAGCAAATGAATTTTACGCTGCGTAAAGAATAAAAACTGTGCAATAAAATTAAAATTAATGCTATTATGGTTTATATTGAATTTTTGAAGGTTGAATGTGAGATTAGTTCTGATTGACCTAGATGGCACTCGAATGAGTGTGTCTGAGTAAATTAGGACAGTCTACTTTGTAGCTAGCTATTTTGTGTAGTAATATGACATCAGCCGTGTCTCTTCGAATTTGTAGTGATGGAATTTTGAAAATAATAGATGTCTCAGTATTGCTGGTTAAGGTTCGATGACTATGAAAGTTAAGATGTTTCACTAAGCTATTCTGTATTTTTTTGATTCTCAGTATGTATGTGCTGTATCTTGGATTCCGGACTTGGGAGGCATATTCGATGTTTTTTAATACAATGATTATATTGCACAGCTAAAAAAAACTCTACCTGGCAGAATTGGTTAACATGTTTTAAAGGCTATTTGTGCTATTTAAAGCATCTTATACCAGCATATATTTTGTTATTTCTATTTTGACCAATATTTTAGACTAACATACAAAATTGACTGTTTATATTGATATTTTCACCCCAATCTCCATTAAATCTAACACAGAAAGGTCAGAATTTATTTATTTTCTAAATACCAGTTTAACCATAAATTCGATACATGCTATAATACAATAGCCGATTGTTGATCTGCTAGTATCAGGTTGATTACTTTAGTTACAGCAACTTATATTGTAATTTTCTTACAAATAAATATAATTTATTACTGTAATTCATTAGTAGTTATTATTGGTTAAGTTGGGTTATATGTATTGTGGAAATACCGGCGTTGGCTGCGCAGCGGTCAACATTGGCCGAGAAATAAGTGGATAGGTTGGAGTTGTACTGCGATTATTTTATAACTTTACTTTTGTTACTTATGTGGCTTACGTAACCATATAATTAATCTTAACTTCTTTCTGAAATTTCGTGTGTGTGTGTGTGTGTGTGTGTATTTCATTTTAGATGTGAATTTTAATACCTAAATTAATTTGTAATCAATTAAAAATTATATGCAAAATAAGATCGTAATCGTTTTTTTTTAAATACATGCAAACTGAAAAAACATTACAGTTTTTAATATTGCTGAACGAGACAGTTTAGAAAAAAATCCCCCGAGTGTGTTTATACCTAATAACAATTTTATAATCGTGTTTATGATTCCAAAAGTGTATAGAGGAATGAGACTTTAATACCGAATATAATATTTACGTAGAATTTGTCAGTATTCATAATCATTACCATTAATTTTATTAACGTTAAACAAATATCTTTTCGCGTATTTTTTACACATAATACGTATATAACAATAACACGTTAATATTTTATTTATTTTTTCATAATAAAAAATGTATTTACTCAGACTTCTATTATAAATGTTTTCAATACTAATTTTATGTATTAATTATAAATATATACATATAAAATCAATTTTGTCGAAATATATTGTTTTTGTGCTATCGGGATTCGAACCTGGATCTCTATTTCAAATCCCAATTTTACACGGGATGTGTAAAAAATGAATTGATGACTCTGGCGTCTGCAGTCGGTTTACTCAAAGTTATTTGTGATTCCATAAAAACAATGTAGATGGCTTTCAAATAATGGAAAAGTGTAACATATAGGTTCTAAAATTTGTCATTAAAAATACTGTCGCTATAACACAATTGGTAGTGTACTTCCCCGGATTGGAAATAGAGATCCAGGTTCGAATCCCGGTATCGCAAAAACAATATTTTTCGACAAAATTGATTTTATATGTATATATTTATAATGAATACATTAAATTAATATTCAATTATAATTTGATTTAAATAATTATCACAGGACGGTAACGCATATATTCTACAGTTATTGTGACTTGTAATACATAATACTGATTAACAAAAATATATATTATATAATACATTGAAATTAATTTCTCAGTATTTTATAATAAATGAATTGTGACTATTCTATAAAATAATTTATTTCTAAATGTAAATAAATGCAAATTTCATTGAAATCTGACTGAGAATGAGAGTGATATCGGTATTATAAACGTACAAACTAAAGTTATATTTACACATTAAGTCAGATTATATAGAAACTTATTATAGTTTGCACAATATTCTTTATTTATTTAAGCATTTTTTAAATATTAATTAAATATATTAATTTGAAAGATATACATATAAATTCAATTTAGCGACAAGTAACAAAGTAATCTAAAAGGTAACATATAGGTTCAAAAATTTGTCGCTAAAAATATTGTCTCTGTAGCATAGTTGGATAATGCACCTTCCCCGGTTAGGAAAGAGATCCAAGTTCGAATCCCGGTAGCACAACAATATTTTTCGATAGAATTGATTTTATATGTACATCTTTCTAATTAATACATTTAATTCATATTTAAAATATCGCAGACCTATGTTCTGAATAAAGTTATAACTTCACAATAAGAATGTCTTCTAATAAATAATTTTTTATACTTTTTTTTATATATTTTGATTTTGCTTAACTTAAATTTCACAAATAAAAAAACTTTGAAAGTGTAGGTAGGGCTTACGTCTGCATGAAATAGGCCAGGCCTGGTAGGAAGATACTAAATAAGTAATGTGTTAACAGAAGCCCTGCAATAACTAAATATTTTAAATTTGTAAATAAAATAGTTGTCAATACAAAAGTTATAACTTATTTGATTTATCAAGAAATACAGTTATTATTCAGAATTATTTTAACGCTCATGATTTTTTTACATATATGTATCGGTAGATATTTTCTCATCCAATAAATAAGTAAATGATTTGGAAAACATGATTTGAAAACACGGTTTAAAACAAATTTTCTAAAATTTCCTCAGATATTCGACGCTTTGTTTTATATTGGATACCTGAATTGAAATCAATATAAGTTTTCTCAGAAACGGAGAGACGCTGTAGAGAGAAAAAGGGCTATAGGATCATAAGAAATATTCTGTAGGTACCAGAAATAAGTTTGACAGTACGCTTGAGTGACCATGACAGTATCGTTAACTTTTATATTTGTTACATTGAGAAATTTTATGGAAATTTTTCTTTTTCTTTTATATATACTTCTATCAACTGTATCTTTGATTTGACAAATCACAAAAAATATTTAACGTTGATAATCTCGAACGCGATTTAAATTTAATAGCAGATCTGAATTAATACAAATCTTTAATTGCGAAGTCGTAAACAAACATATACCTATCTAGGATCTTGTGGAGGGGTATCGCCTCCATTCTCATCACCCAGAGACAACAAAATGATTACAACTCAATTTCCACCAGCCATAAAGGCTGCGAGGTGCGATAATACACACGCGTCAGTCTGCGCCCGGACGGGCCGAGCCACTACTCATCACTTGATCTATTGACATCTCCCTAATGGCAAATTCAGAAGCAGCTTTCGATATTAGGTCGCGTACCTGGTGCAAGCTTTGTATAAATGAAATTCAATTCAACTGTAACTGGTATCTGTTTATATAACCTAGTGTCTGTCACACTTTCTTATCTGCATACATTCCAGACACACAATACCTACACTTCGCGATACTAAACAACACGAGGGTATCGACTGAACATTGGGGCAACCATACACTCACACAATCTTAAAACATCGTGATCGCTCCATCCGAGCCCGTAACACTTAGATCACCCCAGAACGGATGACATACAAACTACAAATCATTCTTAAAAATCTAACAAATGGGGGATACTGCGAGGCAGAAATTAATCAATCAAATTAATTAATCAAAAATATAATGATAAGATCGAATCTTATCCAAGAAAAAATTGACTGGTATCTTTCCGATCATACTCAGTGGGTGCTGAAACAGGGACTATGAGATAACGAGAACGCAAAAGATAGACGCTCTGGAAATATTGTGTTGAAGATCACAGAAGAATTAACATAAGTATACCATGTCAAAATTGGTGATCCAAGAAAGTGTGAAAAGAATCAGATCTCATGAAAGGTTAGCAACGTGATAGACTGCCTGATTAGAACATTGATGCAGAGACCAATCCTAAAATGCATAAGAAATGCCACGGACTGGAATACGTGGCAACAGATAATTCGTCCATAATTAGCCGCAATTCCATGATTACGACTGCTCGCATCAAGAATAAGACGAAGATGAAGAAGAATCGCGAGCACCAATACACCCAAAGTTTAACCAAGGGATTAAGAAATGATGTATCTTATATCTTTTCATGATACAGGGTGGCCCAAATTTAGACATATATAACAGCTGCAAAAAAAAAGACAGTTCGTAACATATATTTTACAAACATTTTAAATGTATTGCCCAACTAGGCAAGCCTGTTTTAGGGTTAATTGGTAAACAAATACATTTCACAAAACTAAACAACATTGACTGCGAAACACAATAAGATCGAATACATAACATATAGGAAGTAGACGTGAAAATATTTAAAAATATATGAAAAAGAGAGAAAAAAAATACCAATGTGCAACAATATATGTAATGTAAGCACAGTATGTAAGTACGGTAGATGGTAATATGCAAAACGAAAAAACACAAAAGTAGTTATAAGAATTATTTCATTGCATAAAAAAGTTTACTCTCTGTATCTGCTCTTCCTAATTGCAACAACCAACTTAAAATATCCCCTAATGGTTAAAAATATCCATAACTTTGGGTTTAGAAAAAAAACTTCGTTTTTTTTTATATAGTAAAACTATTCCGAATTGTCCATATCTTTTGGAAACATACATTCTTTTGACTTATAAGGCTTAGAAATTTTAATATAAATACCATGGGTTTACATTTAGATAAATTTAAATTTCGAAATCAGAAAAAATATGAATAGTAAAGTTAAATATTATAAGTAACTTATTTCTTTTACTAAACCTTTCACTTTGTTTTCACATTAGTTCCCCATTAGTTATAGTTTTGTTTTTTGTTTATGCTTTGTATTTTAATTTGAGTATAGATGTGTATCTTGAAGAAGGGATATTGGTATTGAAACATGTTGATTTATTAATAAATGTGTTTAAACAAAGTGTGTTTTCATATTATTTATATATTATGTTACCACAAGTAATTTTTTGTAGATATTAAAGAAGGAAATAAAACATTGTTTGGAGATATATTATATAATATATATATATTATACTATAGATTTTATTATTCTAATTTATTTACTTATTATACATGGCTAATTATGTGTGCAGCAAAGTGTTAAAATTATTGAATTTTTTATTCTTCTGAAGGTCTATTATCTTAATCAAAATAAACTCGAAATACTTTCTCTCCCGTTTAGAGGAACAAGCCTCAGTAGCAGATCTTCCTGGGAAGATGGTACTCATCGGTCTGTGTGCACTTTAAACAGTTGTGGATATGTAAGCAGAGTGTGTTAGCTTGTTTGCTGTAGTGGTTAGACACTGGCCTAGTGATCTAGTGTCGGGAGTTCGCGCTCGTTCCAGGGACACCGCAAGTTCGTCCTATTTTTATAGTACAGCGTTTAGATTAGTTTGAAATAGTAAAAAATATTAATGTGACATGTATTCCGTGTACGCATCTCTATTTAAAAAATTATTTATATTCCGTTCATTTTAAACCCTTCAGTCTCATTTGGGCCAACTCTTTAGTAATAGGAATATATGTTCCAAAGCGATGTTGTTTTTGAATAACCAGCAAATTAAACACATTTTTTAATTTGGTTTTTATTCATTGAAATTTATTGGGCTATTACAATTATGTATGGAATATTGTATTGGCCAGTTGACCGCTTCTGGTAAGGCAACAAATGCGTGCTCTTGTTAACTATATCTTTCATAACATTCTCGCACATTTTGCCACATTCGCGTGTTATTTCAGCAATTACATTTCGAATATTATCCTGTGGTATCAGAATTGATGTTGGTTATTGGCGTAGACTTTCTTTCAAAGTACCCTTATATATCACAGAAAATATTCGGGGAGTCTCAATTCAGGTAAGCGAAGAGACCTATCGATATCACTTTTTATTTTCATTAGTTCCCAGCGTTAGTTCGGGCAGTATTGTGAGAGGTGCACAATCCTGTTGAAAGCCTTATGTGCTTCAGTTCCTAATCGATCTAATCAACCACCAAAAATTTTTTCAACATGTGACGTTACGATTTCACCTTAGATGGCATTGCCATTATTTTATATCAAATGTTTTATAACTTCAAACGTTTTTTGTGGCATTGATATTGCATAATAAATTGTAATCAACTATTCTTTTCGACTACCAAATGCGAACTGACAAATCAAAATGGCAGTCAAACAAAATCGGCCTGGAACATAATATTCACCCTGTATGAGATATAAAATATTATTTTAGCATAACAATTATTAAATAGAGTTGTATTTTATAAAATTATTCGTATAACTCAGTATTATATGTAGACCTACGTATATAAGTGTAAAATGAAAATACTTTGCTTTTTAAACCATTTTCAAAATACTATCGGACTTTTCTACCCTCATATATTCCTCCCCTCGTGTTTTCAATGGTCGTTGGATATGTTTTGTAAATGTCATACATATTATTTGTTTGTTGGTTGTTTCCATGGGCGGATCGACCCATTGGGACGCCACGTGCCGAACAAATGCCCGGTGGGCCGATCACGCGGCGCGACTTTGTCCATATATTAAAAATTATATAAATTTGGTGGAGAGCCAAATGAATTATAATTAGGGAAAAAATACGAGTATGGTATCTCAGACAAATGTAGTATACCTCATTTACATAGAATATGCTTTTCTGGTTCGAAAAATAATGAATTACTTGAAAAAATTAAATAATAATAAATATCTCCCTGGCAGTGAACCAATCCCGCGTGAATACCAACCATTATGCTACCGAGAAGTAATTGATTTCTTTGCACATTTTATTTTATGGATCAGTTAGTGCACGTCCGTTTAGACAAATATAATGTGGTATCGAAACCGGTCAGTTAATTAACGTGGTTTATGCGAAGTGTCTTTATTTTTTCAATTGACAAATATGTCCAACCACAAAGTTAACGCAATAAACATCGAACACATTCAATATGTCATTAAATTTGTGAAGTTAACTCGTACTGATACAGTGATAGAGACCGCGTGTACCAATGAAACGAATTAGCAACTAATACGCAGACCAATATCCCAATGTTGCCGGATTCACAATCGAACACCTACCACGAAACCTACTTACCCACTAAAGCACGTCATTACGTGCGAGCCGCCGGACGCGTCTAATGGTTCACAACACACACGAAATGATAAAATAACCACCAGAAAATTGTGATAATAATATTTTATTCATTTTCCCATCGTGTGTCTCTACATTATTTTCTTCTTCTTTATTTTTATTTTTATCTTTAACGTTTTATTACATTATGAACATTTAACTTCTTTTTTTTTTTGTTAAATTATCTAAATCTTTTTTATTAAGGGAACACATACTTAATGTGAAGTTGTAATTATATAATTGTATATTTTAAATACTAATTAAATGTATTTATTAGAAAGATATACATATAAAATCAATATTATCGAAAAATATTGTTGTTGCGCTACCGGGATTCGAACCTGGATCTTTTATCAATCCGGGGAAGGTGCATTACGAACTATGCTACAGCCACAACCAGGTTCGAATCCCGGTTGCGCAACAACAATATTTTTTGATAAAATTGATTTTATATGTATATCTTTATAATTAATACATTTAATCAGTATTTTAAAAAAATGTCTTTAATTTTCTCCTTTTAATCATGTATTAAATACTAAAAAACGATAAAATAAAGCTATGCTGATTAATAAAATTTAAAAAATGATTTTACAGTTTCGCAACATTTTTGTACATTTCTAACTTGTTATGATTAACTAACGCCGCGCACAAACGAACATAACATCGCTAACGTGTTGGTGATTGGCTGTACGTCGCGCAAAATATTCGTTGATTTTGTATTAATCAAATACATATATCATGAATTTCTCATCAAAATATTAATATCTGCATGTTTTTAGATAATTCCAGATTTTTCTGCTTAAATATTAGAACGTACTTTAGAAAAATATGGGAGTAGCTTTTTTCATGTCTCTGTTTTTTATCACGGCCGTTCCTGGTAAGAGCAAACGTTAGCTTTTCTAATGGTGATGGGGTTGACTGTGATTTTGGTGTAACAATTATTGATAATAATAAAAATAAATATTATTATTTATTTATTTGATTCACAGTACAGTATATTGTTGTAATCGGATAAACATTTCAACATAGTATGATATATATTTCGGTACCTTGCCTACTGCACTAGTATTTTACTGTATTATAGCAGACAGTGCTTTTCTGGTATAGTAGTAAACAAAATGCGATGTTGAATGTACAAAAATCAAATATATATATAAAGAGTAAAACAAGCTGCAATTAGGTAATTCAATATATAAGTACTGTTGTAGCAGTTTTAATCTCAAGTTTAGACTTTTAAAAGTTTTTGACCGTAATTTCTCCCCATTTCGTGGAGCCAGAACTACTGCACTTGCACTTCGCATTTAGACTGCTCTTATCTGCAAAAGTTTTGTTTAATTTTAGCACGAGATAATGACAGTTGACTTTTGCCCTTAATAAGCGAGGGTGCGTAATTTTCTCGTGATGTTGTTTATGTCGGTAAAAGTTTTTTAGTGTAGCAAGTATGTACATTTGACGGTTGTCTAGGACGTGACATTCTTTGAAGCGTTTTAATTTCCGGCTTACCGGCGATTACTCACCAAATTACGAGTAATCATTATCTCACCATTACTTACTAATTATTTAGTTAATGTACTTCTGTCCTGGTGTTTCTCGGTCACGTTTTTTCCATTTACAATTGGGAACAAAAAAAACGTGTCATAATAAAGGTATTACATAACCGATTTATTTTCCACTTCGCCCTTAGATAATATCGATTCTTTTCTTTTTCTTTTATCCCTTCTACTATTTTCATATTTGTCCTTCAAATTTTTTTTCATCTTTTTCCAGAACCATATTTCAAAAAAATATAGACTAAACCTATATTTTATGTCGCTCAAAGATCTTTCGACATTCTAAACTTTTGTGTATCTTCTAATCTTTATTTGTTGAACTGAACACAAATACAAAATATTCATGTTAAGTTATATTGTAGCATGATATGGACTCGAGAGGGTCACCAATATTTATTGTGTGAGTCACTCGTACGAAGCGACAGAAGTTAAGGGTATGTTGTATCAGGATTGTTTGAGATAAGAACCGAGGGCCCTATTCTCCTCGAGTTCTCATAGCAGGTCGATTATAATGAAACAATACGTACAATAAATTGCGTTTATTATCAAATAATGCACGAAATAAATTTACAGTGATGGTTAAATCGTAAATTAAAGTACGTTATTAACGAAGTTTACTGAAGGCGGAGCCGAGAGATGCATCCAAGAAGATGGCCAGGAGAAGAATGATCGGTTCTGGTGTTTTCTTGGACTGTTTGCGGCGCGATGTATTGTTGTCTGCATTTCTGACGATACCGGACGGACTTGAATGGTTTTCGAGTGTATGGTTACGCGGCCTTGTCTGTGAGGCGCGAGCAGGGCTTCACAGTATATAATTAAAATATGTATACATTTACACCGTTAAAACTAAGCAAATATTTTTGTTTGTGAGCTGTTTGTGTGCGAGTGTATACAATTACATAAATATATTTTTTTATATTTACGTCGTTCATCGTATTTGGTCTAGTCGTATATCGTTCACCTAATGATCAATAGGTCTGGGGTTCTATCCTGGTCTAATGGTATTTCTAAATATAATAATCTAACTATTCTATGAATTCTATGTTACACATCTTCTGTATAGTGGTACTGGTCTATTCTGCGCACTTACATTTCGAGTCCCATTACAGAGTCCATAATCAGACTGACGACACTGATTAGTGACACCAATTAAAACCTGAAAACGAGTTATATACCTGTGTTTGAAAAAATGTTCAAATATAGAAACATTTCTACTATACGTAACGTTAAGATCGCAATCATTATTTTCTTGTCTTTAATCATTTGCTTTTATTTTTACTTTTGTACGAGTCTGTTTGTTTCTCATGTACTTACTTTAATTCCATATATTTAATCTGATTATTCCAGTAGTGTATTATTATAATGGAAAAGTTATAACATTTTATATGTATATTTATAGTATTTTTTCTAACTATAGTTACCATTGTCAAGTAAATAAGATTTTAATATTTTCTCTAAACATTTACAACAAGCAATTACAGCTTGTGATCAGCTAAATTGTTACCATCCATTGAGATGGCGGTTACTTTGTGATATGACATGATTACAGTGGAATCCCGATTTTACATGCCCGGAATTCATGTTTTCCCTCTATTTGCGTGTTATTTTTGCAGTCCCGTGTCATTTCAATAAGTACATTAAAAACTCTATTTTACGTTTTTCTTTCCCGCGATTTACGTCTAAAATTAATTGAAATTCGTTCAACCAGTTCGCTATTTGCTTTAGAGCTAAGAGTATGTTGGTCGTTTATACACATTTTTCATTCTCATTCCTACGTAAATTTTACGTCTCGTTTTTTTTATTAATTTATACAAGCTGGAATCAGCAAGAAAATTACCTAACGCTGATGGCTGAGAAAGAATTTATGAATAACCCTTGCAGACTTAGACACGTCGACTCCAACGTAATAACATCGGACGCAGTAGAAATTGATGAAATAATGGACAGTCGTATAAATGAAAACTTGACAGGAGAAGAACCTTCCCGTTCATCCCATAAATCTAGTTCCTACAAGAGACGATGCTATGAGGCGTATCGAAGGCTCCACAGCATATTTTACTAGTATTAGTAATGTACCACCAGAAACCTTTAATTGAATTTATAATACTGAAAGAGCTATTTAAAAACAACAAAAAACATACATAAAAAAAAAATTATGATTTTTTCAATAAAAAATTAATTTAATGTTTTTTAATACCCCCTAATTTATATTTTCTCTATGTTTACATTGTTCTTTTGTTGGACCCTTCAAAAATTTAAAATCAGGGTTTCACTGTAGTTTAATATTCGCAATAAAACTTTGTCTAGATACACGTTCACCTGATGATGAGAGGAACTGCATCTCTCGAAACAAGTGGTAAAAATAACCTGACGTGTGTGTTGAACAAATTTTTTTTGTGAATATTAAATGTTAAATTGTTTGTTGAAAGTTAAAAAGTTAAAAAGATGTAATCGTGACTGTGTTCGATTGTAATAATAATTTGTAACTGTAATTGTAATGTAAACGTGTAATTCGGCGACCAATCACTGGTAGATACTTTAGAAATTTAACCTCCAACAGTAAAATCACAGTTACCAATTATTCTTAAAGTCAAATGCCAATTGCACTATCGCAATCACAATAGCGGATTAGCTCATCTCTACCGCCAGCTTTATTTCTATTATAATTCTCCAATATTTCCTAAGACCAACCCTGTCTCAAATGTAATAAAATTATTTTAAAAAATACTGATTTATATTTATATAATATCTTTATGCCTCATTTCAAAATAATATTGTTGTTTGTCCTGTTTTGATGTACAAAAATTAATTATTTGTTTCGAGTTTTTCTTCGATGCGCCCCTGAAGGCTCTGGGTCTTGCCGGAATGAAATAAAACAAAGTTGAGCCAAGTTCAGGAATCACAGGTGAGCGGTGAGCCCCGGGTGAGGGGGGTGGTGCCATTTATCCGTCAGGATTAAGGGTGAACCGCTCCAGGGTCGGACAGGGTAATTTGTCGCTCGAAAAAAGTCCCAAGATTCTTCGAACTTTATCACGCACGCAAGTGTTGGCGGCAATCAACCCTTGATTACGATGAAATTTTACCAATGAAAAAAAGTAAAACTTTTTGGGACGAGTTAGAACATAAAGCTGCACATACAAGATGCAACAAGCTTAAAGAAATATTTTTATAATACGCGTAATTTAAAAATTCATTTAAGATTTATTTCATCAATTTTTTATATTAACCCACTAAGGGAACACAATATTATATATTTTACAGGGTGTAACAGACCTAGTTCACAATATTATATGGGTGGATGATACCTGACTAAATTTCAATCGAAAATGTTCAAGGGATATGTGCAAATTCTCCACCGTTACGGAAATTATTATTGTTTGAAATTTTTGCAAAACCATGTTAAGCTTTAAGAAATTTATCCATTATTAATCTATGTCTTTGCTTCAGGCCCTAAATCATCTAACAAAAAAAAGTCTAGTTTACCGAAATTCGATAACCCTTAATTTTTGTATTCTATATATAATTAGGATTTAATAAAATATTTCAATTAAGCGAAACACTCGCATAATTACATTTTTTAAATGCTTATATCTCTAACATGGTTGAGATATAAGCGCCGATTAATAGAATTCAAGGGGTGATTGCTAAAAACACATTAATTAATAGATGAAAAAGATCACGATACATTTTTTTTTTTCATGTATAAATGTGTTTTTTATCAATCATCCCTTAACTATTTGGCAGTTTATTCACATCTGAGGATCATAATCTATGAACATCTACAAACCAGTTCCAAGTGCAATAACGATGTCAACGTTTCTACATTTTTAGCTCTGAAAATTTACAACACGTTTAACACTAACTGGAAATCGTTCACTTCCAATAAGATTACGCAAATATGGACTCGATATATGATTTAATTGGGTCAGTCAGAAGCATCGCTGTCTAACATTCCTACATAATCACAATACAATACCTACACTAATAATTCACTTTAGTTTTACAATACATTCACTACATTTTTTTATTTTCTCTTTGTCTTTGTCGAATCTTTTCATTTTAATTTAAATTAAATAACACAATAGTACAAAAAAAGACTACTTTAACACAGACGGTAGTCTAGCAAAGCAGCCAGGACAATGCTTTATATATCAGAGTCCCACATAGTCAACATATATATTATATTATTAAGAAGAACACATTCTTATTGTGAAGTTGTAATTATTCAGAACATAGGTCTGTGATGTTTTAAATACTAATTTAATGTATTAATTATAAATATATACATATAAAATCAATTTTGTCGAAAAATATTGTTTTCGCGCTACCGGGATTCGAACCTGGATCTCTATTTCCAATCCGGGGAAGTACACTACCAATTGTGTTATAGCGCCAGTATTTTTCACGACAAATTTTCGAAACCATATGTTACACTTTTTCAAATTAATACATCTGTTGTTCCATTATTTGAAAGCCATCTATATTGTTTTTACGGAATCACAAATACCTTTGAGTAAACCGACTGCAGATGCCAGAATTATCAATTCATTTTTATTAAATTTTGGACACATTGATACAACTTATATTATTAAGGGGAACACATTCTTATTGTGAACCCGGATTGGAAATATAGATCCAGGTTCGAATCACGGTAGCGCAAAAACAATATTTTTCGACAAAATTGATTTTATATGTATAATTAATACTTTAAATTAGTATTTTATATATTATATGTTTACTTATAGTGTACAAAAAAAATGTATGTCAATAAAGATTTAAATAAATAAAATCAGCTCCTAAAAATAATAATATTCAATTTAAATATTTTTTTAATAGTTAGGTATATGATATTGTACCAAAAACGTAATTTGATTATTTAATATTGAGGGTACCTATAATAATGATAGTATGGGTAAGTGTTTTAAGGGTAGTTATAAATTGAACAAGGAGTAGAAAGGACGGAGCTGAGAAGCATGACAGTATCTTTGGTATCTAAAGCCTTGAGCTTAGTGATGGTAAACATTAATTATATTGGCCGGAAACTAAGGGGCGACACATTGTTTCCTCGGGATATTGTTTCAAAAATAGATTTTCTATTAATAATATTTGACTTCGCAGGTGTTACTTGCATTTATTGCCGTGCATGTAATTTTAAATTTTAAATAAAAATGTGTGTGAAAAGTGGAGATGGTTGAAAAATTATGCTTAAATGTGATCAAACTACTGTCACATCTAAAAGTAGTAGATCCGTTGTCAAGCAACATTTCGATACTGAATGGTAGTCTTGCACCAGAGTAACACAGATATATTTTCCAGCAGAACGGACAGATTGTACGTATAACATATGAGCAGGCGGACGCGTAACAAAATCGCGGGCGAGCAAAAAGCGCGTGATCTCTTATCCAAATACTGACAACGCTAAGAATATCGTTATGGGAGCAAATATATTGTATACTTACCTAACATAACCCAATTTTATCTAACCTTACCTTATTTAACTAGAATATTTTTAATACAAATTAAATTAATCAACTAGAAAGATATACAAAACAAAATCAATTTATCGAAAAAATATTTTAGTTGCTACCGGGATTCGAACCCGGACCTTTTTCTATCCTATTAAATACTACAGAACTATAATATATTCTGAAAAAACTGCAACTTCACAATAATAATGTGTTTTCTTTTAAAAAAAAAAACTTTTTGTTATTCTGCCACTGGAATAAATCAATTGGTACTAACAATATTTACAATCTAAAATATGTCTTCTAGTTTGTCAGATGCCATTATTATATTTTATAATTGGTTTTTACTAAAGTGGATACATATTATAATAATGTTAGTTTTCTAAATTTAAAATTGTTACTTTATATCTTTAAAAAAATTTATTTAAATGAATTAATGATTTGTTATATTATTGAATATATATATATACTTGCGATGTTCACGTATAGCTATTAAATATGCCATTTGGCGTAAAGGGGTATGGAAAGATGTACAGGGTTATTCAAAATGATGGACTCAATTTCTTAACTCTATATTTCAAACTGCGAACGAGTGACAAATATGAAGTAAATTACATTTGATGATACTCACAATAATGTTAACAAAATGTTAAATGTGACCCACATTAACTGCACGACATATATCTAATCGGTAGTTGAACTAGTTCCACATTCGATGTACCATGTCTTGTATTACCGAGTTCACCGCAGCTGTGATACGGTTCCGCAGGTCGGCCAAAGTTGTTGGTAGAAATGGTACATAACCTTCTTCTTTTACGAACACCCTCACAAGAAAAAGTCACAGGGCGTGATATCAGGAAATATCGGGGGCCAGAACTAAAGGGCCAGGTCTTCAGTCCCAATACGACCTATCCATCGTTGAGGTAGAAGAGATTCATTCAAAAAACCTCGAAAATCCCAGTGCCAATGAGTTGGAGCTCCGTCCTGTTGAAAGATGAAGTCTTCCGAATCTTCATTTAATTGTGGAAGAAGCCAGTTTTCCAGCATGCTGAGATACGTTACCCCAGTAACCGTTTTCCAGCAAAAAAAATGGTCCATAAACCTTTGTTTGTGATACGGCATAAAACACATTAGCCTTTGGTGAGTCTTATGTTGATCATTCACATGATTTTTCAGATTGATTTTTCTCGATATTATTCTTTTTAAACAAGTTAAGTTTTATAAATTAATTTATTCAACTGGAAAGATATATAATATATACTAAAAATAATAGTAAAAATATTATTGTACATGATCATCTATAAAGATTCAGAAGGGAATAGTTTTGTCGGTTTGTTCAAACAGGTGATAATATTTCCTTGTAAAACGTGATGTAAATATATAAAATAAAATCGTGTCATCTTTTGATGAGAACCAAAATTTTGATGAGATGGATTTATTTGAAAAATGTTATTGTCTTCCCATGTGTTTCTTCGTCGTTTTTTTTTATATTTAAAAAAAATGTTTGTAATTATTATAAATGTACGTATTTGTTTTATGTAATCAATTTATAATAATTAATAGTTATAATAAAAGCTTAATTGAATTTTTTTTAAAACCACTAATAATTATAATATCAAACAATTTTTATTCGATTAAATACCGATAATATCCCTAATAGCTACTATACATAATACATATGAGTATTTATTAAAATCCAACATATTTTTTACATTATATTATATAGTTATAAATAAATAAATATATATATCTCAATTTCCGATGATTCCCAAGAATTGAAAAAAGTCGAGAATACAGAATCACTACATGCAACGTATTATTCAGGAAATACAACAGTATCAAATTGAGTCCATCATTTTGAATAACCCTGTATATTGGGTATCACACGAAGAGACAGGAAAAGAAACGTATGTATAAGAGAACAGACAAGGGTAGTTGATATACTTAATTGAATATGCAAAGAAAACAAAATGATAATGGGTAGGCCACATCGCTCGGAGGAAGAACAATCGTTAAACGAATGCCTTCATCCATGGACCCAGAATCCGCTAGACTGACGAAATTATTGGAAATACGTGGTAGCGAATAACAACGGATCGGGAGGCCTTCATTTAGCAATGGAAGATGATGTATTATTAAAATATATTTTTAATTAAATATTTATAAAAAATTTCAATAAAAATCTAATTTAAAAAATCTACACGGTGAGTACATAGAAAGCCTTAGCGATTTATAGTAGGGGTGAGATCATCGATCAAGATGGGGGGTACTATCAAATATTACTTTCATTATTTTGAAATCGTTATTTTTAGAATCCTAGCCCATCGCAAACAGATTGCTTCAGTGTTTAAGCGGAGCGCCGGCTAAATGGATGTCGATATTGCGTATGCTAATACCGGTCCGAATCCCTAAATTAAGGCTTGTCAAACGGGAGATTTGTGAACCTGGGCCTAACGAATGTATAATTTGCCTTTCTCATACCCTTGAGCTCAGCTTTACACAATCGCCAATTCAGATCCTGGCACGTTTTTTGCGTGTACAGCGAGCAACCTCCCTTCCGTGCAAAAAATAGACAGGTATTACCTGACGAATTGTTTGTTTAATCTTTTACCCGGCTAAATATTTCTTCATTACGACGTTTAAACGAGTAGAATTCCTGAAAATACCAGCACAATGAAAAAAATGTATTAAAGAAAAAGGGTTTTCATTAAATTGAGGTACTGTATATTGGATTTATTATTAAAAATACTTATTACATACTTCAACCGAACCGCAGATCCGCATTTTATTTTATACTTGGTGGTTTTTAATTATATCCCCGGGATATCATTGTTCAAAGTGTTCCAAGGAACGATTCGAACAATTTAGGGATGAATTAAATTTGGAGGAATGTTGCGAAACAACTCCGAGCAACAGAAGATTTCTCGATATTAAGATAATTATTTTGATCCGACACAGGGCGCACTTCAGCGATCTATGACGTCACCACGCGCCGACAGTCCACAGCAGACGCAGCTAGTGACATTAGCGGGCCGTGACGCCAAACTCCCCGGTGAACGTTCATCTCTCTGTCCCACGTATGCCTGACAAGATCGTTTCGATTCGATATTGTACTTTGCTTTCCACCGCATATTTATTCATACCCGCGCTGTTTATTGTAAATCTCTAATTAGTGAAAAATCTCAGTTTGATGAAATTATTCTGATTCAATATACATCCGAAACTTTTATAAACCGATATTACCCAAATAATGAATCATGATTACAGACTACCAAATAAATAAACATGAACTCACACAAATTCCTTGTCCCAATATTTTCATTTTGGTGTCACCCACGTGATCATTTTGGTACCACTTACGCAATCAAACAGCTTCACGACTTTTTTTAAATATATGACTCGATTGACAATTACGCATTCATGTAAAAAATACGTTTTGTTTACACAAAGATTTAATTTAGGAAGATAAAACATAAACTATCGGATTTACGTTTCCAACAAGAATGTGTGTAGAATTCCCCACATGCCGCAACTAATGTTCCGAACCTTTCTCCTATATGTACACTTTATTTCGTGTCTATCCATTTACTAGTCTGCGGTCTTGATCTATTTAATAAAGTAATTATTAAGTTTCACGAAGGGATGATAAAAGAATTTAACTTAATATTGTTTTCATTTCATATTTTATTCAAGGTAGTAAATTACAGGCTGTCTCAATGAAAGAATTTCGATTTCGAAACAAAAGCAGTCTAAAGTTTTATGGGATGAATAAAATTGACGTCTCAGCCGCGGCGCTGAGAGCCACTAAAAGTGGTTTCATAATTTATTTTCTACTGTATCAAAATTTGCGTAAAAAGTGCCGTTTTCCTAGGAAAGAAAATTGCTTTGACTTGTGTACGTCAATAAAACATAAAAACTTCCCGAGCAAACTGTAAACAGAATCTATACCGCCAAGTTAGTTTTCATTTATTCAAACTTCACTAAATGTTAGCTATGTTTTACGTTGCCTTCATAATAAATTGAGAAACATTCATAAACTTTTTACCTCGCCTCTCGGGAGATTAGGTACTTTGGTTCAATATAATGAAAAACAGAACTGTTGGCGCGTTTCAGATAATAACTATGTACCTATAGTTAAAAGTAATGTTTTCTGTGAAAACAATAATTAAATTTTATCCTTCAGGGATTATATTCAAGAAGTGAGATCGCTTTTACAAAGAATTATAAATGTATTTTTTACAAAGGCTGTTGTACCATTTTCTATGTTACCTTTCTTCAACAATTCACTTTAAAATATATTTTTCTTAAATCATTTCCGTCATACGTAAACGATTAAAATCTTATTCTACAGTGCATATGAAAAGAGTTTATTTGTTTTTTAAGGAGAACACATTATTATCGTGAAGTTGTAATTTTTCAGAACATAGTTCTGTGATATATTTAATACAAATTAAATGTATCAGTTAGAAAGATATACTGATAAAATCAATTTACCGAAAAAATATTTTCGTTATCTTACTACGGTGCAGTTGTGTATCGGTCAGCGCACTCCCCGGATGAGAAGAGTTCCTGGTTCGAGTCCGGGTGACAACAAAAATATTTTTTTGATAAATTGATTTTATCTATATATCTTTCTAATTGATACATCTAATTTGTGTTAGAGTTTATTTGAATTTATCATTCAATATTTTAATCATTTTCTCTTGGAAGTGTTGTCTTTAATTTAATGTGAAGTAAGAGAATAAACACGCTAAAGTAGAAATGATAATCTTCTTCGTCTTTTTCTTCATGCCCTTTATCCTAATCGGGTCGATTGGACAACACTCTTCCACCGGTCTCTATCTGGCGCTGTGTCGATTACTCGAGGGCACTGTAATCTTTTTCATCTTTTTTTTTGAGTCTCTCCATGTTTTCCTGGGTCGTCCTACGGGTCTTCTTCTTCAATCTTTCGTTTCCCATACGGAGGATGTCTCCAAGCCAACTTAGCTGATATTTTTCTATTTAGAAAAGAAGCGAGTTTATCGAAGCAAATCGAAGTCGGGACGACAATGCAGCGTACGTTCGCCAGAAAGTATTGATGCAGTGGGAAGGAGTGTTCATGAAAGTGCTGCCACTTCTTCTCGATGCCGTGCACAAGAATTGAAAATTGCGTTGCTACTTGAATAAAATTCAATTGACGCAAGCCATACAGGAAAATGACCATATACGCTGACGAAATTGTAGCGCACATGTTTTGCAGCTCAATATTGATGGCCCCGACTTTTGGATAGAAATCATCGTGAACAACGAAGCTCATTTTGACTTGGCAGGTTTTGTTAATAAACAAAGCAGCCGTTATAAGAACACGCATTTGTGCTGATGTCATATTTTATATATTCACAATGGCTTATTACATACATGGCTTATTAAATACATGGCTTATTACAATTGTAATAAGCCATGTAATCGATAAATAAATATAAAATAAATAAAGTTGTGTTTCGTTATCTTGTTATTTAAAAACAACATCGGCCTGGAACATAATATTCACCCTGTATAAAGTAAATTATTTGTACCCTCGCAAATGTTCCAGATAAACCAATGAATAATTATTTACACTATTTAATAAGCAAACATTATTATTTCCCATGATACATCATTATGTAAGTTTAGAAAAATATATATTTATATTATAAATAACGAATGTAAATTATATTATATAAATTAAATTAATTAACTAGAAGAATGTACCGAAAAAATCAATGTATCGAAAAAATATTTAGTCACTATCGAAATTCAAACCTGGACTTATTTCTATCTGGGGAAACGCGTTCTCCACTTTCGCTATAGCAATCGAATTCATTTTCAATTTTTTTTAGTTGTATGTACTTGTAGGCGACCTGAATACGCCTTACCTGACTGCCAATCCAGGTGTACCCACAGAGATGCAATCCTAGAAGCTAGCGAAGGCCAGCGCGTCCGCACTTCTCACTTCTCCGCCACTTCAAGCGAGCATCTCCCGTTACGAACTTTATTTGTGCAAATTAACTTTCTAATCATCGTACTTACAATTGTGAATCGACCCGCAATAAACGCCAACTTTTGTAACTCACGTTTTAATTAAATACCTTGCTTTAGTCGCAACATATACAGGTTGTCCCAAAAGTCTACATCATCTCTTGGAGGGCTGATGGACCAACTCACGACTGACCTTAGTAAAAAAAAACATTGATTTTCGAGATAGTGGTACTTTGATGAATTTCGTGAAAATCGACACCTTGGATCAGTTTTTCGGGAGCCACAATTAAAAAATATCACATTCTAAATTTCTAATTTTTGTTACGCAACAAAAATTTGAAATTATACTAATAGTGGTATACCTTTTAAAAAAAAAACATTTTGGATCGATTCATGAGTTAATTTTTTTTTAGTAACTAACTTTGACTCTTCGTGCTGTAAAAAATAATAATATAATAATAATATATACCACGCTAACCTATAAGTTATTTAAAAAAATGCTCATTCGTTGTTGCCCCTACATGCTTATATTCTGCAATATTTTAAATTGATACATCTACTATTCCAATTTCAAAAGCAATCAACTTTATATATTACAAATACTAATTAAATGTATTAATTAGAAAGATGTACATATAAAATCAATTTCATCGAAAAATATTTTTGTTGCGCCACCGGGATTCGAACCTGGATCTCTTTCCAAACCGGGGAAGGTGCATTATC
Organism: Eubasilissa splendida; assembly: GCA_031772225.1. Taxonomy (NCBI): domain Eukaryota; kingdom Metazoa; phylum Arthropoda; class Insecta; order Trichoptera; family Phryganeidae; genus Eubasilissa; species Eubasilissa splendida. Next base: position 16,899,035 of record CM062852.1, on the reverse strand, counting down.
CAACTATATTATAGCGATATTATTTTTGACGACAAATTTTCCAACACTTACACGTTACACTTTTTCACTAATGCACCTTCCCCGGTTTCCTCTAGGTTCGAACCCGGTGGCGCAACAACAATGTTTCAATAAAATTGATTTTATATATATATATATCTTTCTAATTAATACATTTAATTAGTATTTCAAATACTACAGACCTATGTTCTGAATAAAAACAACTTCACAATAAGAATGTGTTCTCCTAATTATATGTAAGTGGTATCAATGTATCCAAAATTTAATAAAAATGAATTGTTAATTTGAGATTTTGCTTAGATAATGCGCTTTTCCCGGTTTGAAAAGAGATCCAGGTTCGAATCGCGATGGCGCAACAACAATATTTTTCGATAAAATTGTTTTTATATGTATATCTTTCTAATTAATTAATATTTAAAATATCACAGACCTATGTTCTGAATAATTTCAACTTCACAATAATATATTACAACTTGAAAATTATTGAAAATGTAACTTCACCACAAAAATGCGTTCTCCATAAATAAATATAATTATAAAAAGTATAAAAATCTCTCTCTCTCTCTCGGCCTATGTGCTCATAGCTGAGCATCGTGGTTTTCTATTCTGCTTCCACAGCGCGTACTGCATGCCTCCACTCTTCGCGATCTTGGATCTAGATCCGTCGTATAACGAGACTCCGATCACGTCTCAGACATAGTCAGTCCATTATATTGGAGTTCGATTCCTCTCCCTCCGTTCTCCGTGATCACTAATTTCTTTCCGACCTATCTCCAACTATTCTAGAACCATGCCTAAGGTAAGAAAAATATATTTTCCTGCATGTTGTATGTATAGAACCTTTCATTAGTGCGGAGTTCCTGAAGAATGTAGACTTCGTTCGTTTAACAGTCCACGATATACGCAACATGTGACGTTACTACATATTGAAAAACTCATTTCGACTCCGCGCAGATCTATACAAAAGTATAAAAATATCGTAACCTAATTTAGTAACACATAATTTAGTTTTCATTTATATTTTGCAGATAAATCCGGCATTACAACGAGATAGTGGAATCTTTTTTTTTAATTCTTTGAAAAATCTCATTTACAATACTGAAAGAATTTTTTCGATTTCTTGAAAAATATTTATTTATTTAATTCTTAACATAGTGCATACATAAGCACTCGTACAGATGCTCTAATATAAACATGATTAAATATTTTCTTTTACTAAAATTTATCTTTTACATATTTAGTCAGTTTCATTTTAAATATATTTTATTTTTCCTCCTTTCTTATGTTTTCTGGCATTTCATTAAAAATCTTTATCGCACTATACATCATTGATTTCTGAGATTTTTCCTTCTTCCTGAATGGCAGTCTCAGTCTCAGTCTACCCCTTCCTCTTGTATGCTAGGGCTCATGTTGATTTGCATCAATTTATCGTGTAAATTCCGCTGATGTTTTCTTATTGAGGATTTTGTAAATAAATAACATTATATTAAAATATTTTTTCCGCTTAAAGGTCATCATATTCAGATCTTTCAGCATTGTACTGATCCGAGTACATCTCTTTTTTCTAGGTATTATTCTCAAAGCTTTATTTTATAATACTGACAATTGCTTAATTTCGTCATCGTTAGCCAAAAACAAAATACTGCTGCAGTAGTTGATATGAGGAATAATAACAGAGTTCTGTACTATATTACAAGACTCAGTACTAATTAATCCTCTGATCCTTCCCAGAAGTGAGATTTTCTTAGCAATCTTTTTAGTCGCGTATCTTATATTTTGTGATAAATTCAATTTTGAATCTATTACGACTCCCAAATATTTTATTTCAGTCACTTCCTCCAGACTTTCACCATCTATAATAATTGTTGGTGTGATTGGTATGACAGAATTACAGTTATTCGAAGCTGCGTGTTTTAAAAATGATCGATTTATACCGTTTTATCGTGTGACGTCACATCTTCCGAGTCGACAAGTGTTGGCGTAGTGACGTCACATCTCTCGTACGTACAAGAGATGTGTCATCACACGGTGGATATGATAATCCGAGCCTTTTCCAACAAGTCCAACTTTGAACGTCCGAAAGTATTGCATATTTTGAAATAATTCAAAAAGCGTGATAATTAAGATTTTTTTTTAAAACTTACAACAAAAGTTTATTTCACAGGTGTAGATACTTCTACTGGACCAACTCTCCGATTACCCTAGATCTCTTTCGTCAGATTAATCAAAGGTAAAAATAGAAGGCAAATCCTTCCAAATACCCTCCCATATCCGTTCTGCTTCTAATTATAATTTCAGCTTTTTAACCCTTTTCCCACGACCGTGATTTGAAACATACACATATTTTAAGAAAAAAAATAATGAAGATAATTGAATTTTTTAAACAAAATGTATCGATGATGTACAGTGCGATTAAAATCTTTAGTGAAATGCCGTACGATATTAGAAAGAAGTACTACATTGATTCAAAATGAAACTAAGCCAATATGTGGAAGATAAGTTCTAGTAAATAGGAACATTTTGATGATATTTGTATTAGAGCATATCTATACATATTTACATATTGTTGGAGACGGTCCACCTACTAAGTGAGGATGGACACTCCTCACCAGCTAGACAAGGTAAAGCATGAAATGTACATGAGTTCGATTCGAGATTCAGATCACCTACTCACCTCTTACTTCATCTGTTGGTCATTATCAGTGGAATGTGTAATTATGTCATCTAAAATATGAAGTGTGATGTGTAGGTGAGAAGTAATGTCTCCAGAATGAAAGCACACATTAACCTTAAAAAAACAATTTATTATTTATTTTTCACATTGAAATTTTTTTTTTATAAAACTCATCGTTCAGCAATTCATAAACAATTTAAACCATCTCCTTCAAATCGAAAAGAAAAACCTGTCTACAGTGCACTTTCCTGGTATCCTTACGGGTAGCTGACGAGTTCAAACCCACTCGCAGATCCTGGGATCCGAGATACAGAACTCAGCATCCCGTCCGTCAAGGTAGCATGGAAATTATCGTCCTTCATTTCGGTCCTTGTATGTGCCAGGTCATCATTAGATCATCCTTCTCGGGTGCATTTACGTCCAGTGGTATGGCAAAATATAACGGGCAGCCAGGACGGTCTCTCTGGCCGCCTTGTAGAATTCACAAACCATTGTGGACCAACTCCGTGGTTCCCGCAGTTCCCGGGATTTGAAACATCGAATCCTTAATTAATAAAATAAATGTCGTTCCAACAAAAACATTTTGACGGATTCTAATCACTTCCCGCCACAACCGGGTGGGACCATAAACACCATACACTCTGCTGGGCCACCAGTCGACGTCTGCCCTCTCGGAGCGAGCGCTCCCTGCGGCCGCCTGCCGCATTAAAAGCGTAGATTTAAATTTTACAATAATGATGCTTACTAAAAAAATAATCTCATAATTATGACAGACCAATATTAATTTGTAATTTGTAATGTCACAATATAAATTAATTAATTAATTAACATTTATGGCTATCACAAACTAACTGAAATAACAATTGAACAAACAATATTTAACATTATAACTGATATAAAACAATATTTGTATTTTTTATCAAAAAAACAACTCTTTACGTCTACTGAAACATAATATTTACCCTGTAATATAAAAAAAATAATTTCCCCGAACTGAACTCCGATCTCACACGTGACAGGCGGAGACCAATCACTAACAAGACGTGAAAACAATATTTCACATTAAGATATCTCTTCATTAATATTGGCTAGTTGCAAAAATCAACAGCGGTAAATATTTTTTAAATAAAATTTCATTATCATTAATTAATCAATAAAAAAAAATTCAATATTTTTTCCTATATAATAATTTGGCACCACAGTCTACTAGGGGAGTAGCTAAGATGGCAAAACACTAGCTTTAGTGGTGAAAACAAAACATAACGTAAGAGAGAAAGTATATACAAATGTTGCAAAATTTTTTGACGCACTATTTCCATCGCAGTTTTCGTTTACTTTTTGTAAGGGACACAATGATTAAATAATGTGTTAAAATCACCACATAAAGTCACCCAGTACATTTTTAAAATTCTTTACGAGATCAGATTTCGTGTTAAATGTGTTATTTAAAAAGAAAAAAACAGTTTTTCAAGTAATTCAAGGACCAAGAAAATTCGTTTGACCAATTTTATTTTTTTATGAATATCTTTTGATGGCGATATGTTTCTGTTTTATTAGTTTATAGAAAAAAATATTATTATAATTAAATATAATAAAGTCGTGGAATTGTTGGCGGCCACAACATAAATGTGAAACAGTATAATTTAATTTCATGTGAGTGTATTTTTATCTCTTGTGTATTAGTGTTAAGTGTTGCGGCAAACATTTGAAACTAATTTATCTAACTTATAAAACGCTAAAATGTATATATATATATATATGATAAAAAAATTATTATAAACACGATAATATACACACATCTCGCATCAGCAACCGTAGCCGAGCGGTTTAGGTGTTTGACTAGAGATCAGATTTAGATTGTTGTTTTTTTATTATATGGTTTATTTTCACGCAATCATTTTTAATTTTAATTTGCATAATCATATACGAGGCGCGTTTTTAAGTAAACACCCGGTGTAGTGTTGCGGTTGGAATGTTGCGCGTGCGCAATGATATCTTTCATCTGTTGACTCACCACATGCAACGTTAGTGACATTCACATAGTGCGGCCAAATGTTGAAATGTTCAAGACAATAGATCAGCCCGCCGACTGTGAGATACGGTCCGTGATTTATTACTTGAATGCACGAAACATTAAAATAGCTGACATTCATCGCCAAACTTGTCCTGTTTGTGATTTCCATCATTTTCTTCATCTGAAATGATTCCTTCTTGGCGAGCGTTTTGATGACGATGATAAACTCAAAGACGGAGTACAGACATGGTTTTTAATTCCTGGCAGCATCGTTCTATGGCCATGGTATACAAAAATTGGTGCTCCGTTATAACAAGTATCTTAATAATCGTGGAGACTATGTCGAAAAGTAGTTTAAGGTGTGTAGCATCCGAAGAAATTGTGATTCGTCCAAGTCCCTTCATGGAAAAGAGTACTTGATAGTTAGCCCTTTAATGGCTGTCTTGTACTCACTGGTTTATTTACTTCCGTACATAACACTTGATTATCTGTTTGTTTGTAATGTTGTTATATAAAAATAAATAAAAATAGCACTTAAAAGGGCGCAGGAAGGTTTAAATTAAAATCTCTGTACGTTTTGCAATCTCTTACATTAGCTTTTGTTTTTCTTCTTTCTTTTGCGTTTATTAATTGTAGATTTCACGTTTCTGTAGCACTGTGTATGGAACCGATAAAAGAAGTTGTAACTTCTACAATGATATCGAAAAAGGGTGGGTCCTCCTCTTCTAGCGCCCCTTTAATGTTAATGTGTTTCTTAAAAAAAAATCGGTATTTATCTAAAAAACGCGCCTCTTATTATAATTATTATGCTATGTATTGTACACTCTTTATATACAACCAAGGCGAACCGTTTTATGTATTTTTCCAAATATTTGTCAATTTTTGGTGAATAGAAAGAAGCCTGACGGTGAATCCTGAAGCGCGGCACACGGCAGTCGCCTTAAACGTTGCAAACTATGAACGTGAATGCACACGATGGCCGTGAGCTACAAGTTTATTACTAGGCTACTAAATATTTGTTTTTATTTCTTTATTTCCCATAATAGTTTAATCATGATCCAGTTTATCTCTCGTAGCCCCCTTTTATCTACATCATGCATGTTCGTATATACTTTGACTTGAAGACAGATTTTAAAAGATTTCCTGGACTAAATTATCATGCTATGTTATAATTAGGGAATCCAAGTTTGCAGTATATATCAATCTCTGAATGAGTACGTATAATCTTCTAATCAAATCGGGGTTAATATTTTGGATTAGTTTAGGGGTACCGGAATTATATCAAGACTAATTTTTGAAACACTCAAAATTCTACTATTGCTACTGCAATTATTATTTATCAATCTTGCAATACTATTTAAGTTATTTTTTCCAAACATTTCTGTATTTTGTATGACAAACATATAATAAAATACATAGATAATATTTTTAAAAATTCATTTTTCCTAAATAGTAATTAAATGTATTAATTAGAAAGATATACATATAAAATCAATTTTATCGAAAAATATTGTTGTCGCGCCACCAGAATTCGAACGTGGATCTCTTTTCAAACCGAGGAAGGTGCATTATCCAACTATGCTACAGAGACATCATTTTTGACGACAAATTTTGGAACCTATATGTTACACTTTTTTTTTTTTATGTTGAAATTTTTACAATTTTTATAATGAGTATTGCGTATTATACATTATTAAAGTTACATATTATTTTTAATCGCTTACCTCTCCAGACTAGCTCTTGTGCTTGGAGAGGGAGTTACACTGTAATAATTTATATAAAGTCTAACGTATAATATAATGGTTAAAGAATATCTAATTTAGTAAATACATATATAAATCAGTTATAAAAAGAGATTAATTAAATTAGTATTGAAAGTCTTTCCTACGTGAAATGAAAATGTTATTCAATATTATATGCTCTAAAAATATTTATGTAATAACTAGCCTATAATAAAATAAAATATAATATATTAAGAACAACGATATAAAAATCTATACATCTTTATACATTATTTGAAAGTATTACTTTTATTTTTTATTTTATATGTATATCTTTCTAATTAATACATTTAATTAGTATTTTTTTTTAAATAATCATAGACCGTCTGTTCTGAATAATTACAACTTCACAATAAGAATGTGTTCTCCTAATAATTCATTTTTCCGTTTAGCAAATTTCTAAACAAATGTTAACGATAATTATAAATATGAATTAATTATATTAATTAGAAAGATATACCTATAAAATCAATTTTATCGAAAAATATTGTTTGTTGCGCCACCGGAATTCGAACCTGAATCTCTTTCTTAACCGGGGAAGGTGCATTATCCAACTATGCTACAGCGACAATATTTTTAACGACAATTTTCGAACCTATATGTTTACTTTTTTGATATTAATACATTTAATCGTTCCATTATTTGAAAGAGCCATCCACCTTATTTTTACAGAATCTCAAATACCTTTGAGTAAACTGATAGCAGACGCCAGAATTATCAATTAATTTTTATTCAATTTTGGACACATTGATACAACTTCATTATTTAGGAGAACACATTCTTATTGTGAAGTTGTAATTATATATACCGTCTGTTCTGAATAATTACAACTTTACAATAAGAATGTGTTCTTCTAGATAATTGTAACGATAACGATGGTTATTGCAATATTGTATGATGTCAAGTATATTTTTTATACAATTCCTAATTAAGAAATCGTTTACCACAAAATTTAATAGAGATTTAATAATTTTAGTATTAGTAATTTTTTGAATTCATTGACAAAAAATCCTGAATCCTGATTCATTAAGATGCCAAATGTACAAAAAGGCTACCCAATTTTTAAAATATTATTATTTTTCAATGTGAAATGAAATAAAAATTCTGGCATCTAATCACGGATAGGCCAATGGCATATTTATGTATGCAATATTGACTATATAATATATTATATATTCTCGTAGGTACGCGTAAAATAATATTAATGTTTTGACTAAATTGTAAAAAAAAAAAGAATTTATTCGTCTCTTTAAAATGCGAAAAATATTTTTTATTTATTTATTAACACCCTACAAAGTTGGTATGGTATAAAAAAAAACAAAAACATGAGCAGCTATACAAGTAGCATGGAATATATAAATATATGACTTTAAAATTTTTTTTAAAGTAAGTAAAACAAACAATAAAAATTTAGGTTTGATACAGAATGGCTGAGAATCAAGATCAATTGTATCTTTGACTCAGAACAGCATCAAAAACATCACTCTTATATTTAAACTTTGAATATCGGAATATATCTACAATACCATAATCATTCCTATAAAAAAAATTATATGATGAATTTACGTGGAACAGCGCCGACGACCTGGTAGGAACGTCGTATACAATAAATTTAGTTAAATTAGGGGCGTCCAGTATGCCATTTACTATTTCAAATAAAAATAATAAATCACCTAAAGTTTTTCTACACGACAAGTTAGTTAAATTAAGAGTGCTCATTAGAAAATCATACGGGTATACAGTTTGAAGTTAATAATCCTTTAAATTTTATGCTGAATCTTTTCTAATTTTAATTCGTGTACTTTATAGAATGGAGACCAAATAGTTTTATTGAATTCTAAATTGCTACGAACCACAGCCATGTATAAAACTTTAAGCGATGATTTAAGTGAATTGATATCTTTCGCCGTTCTTAATACAAAACCATGACATTTCATAGCTTTATTCGTGATTTCATTAATGTGTGGAACGAATGATAGTTTTTAATTTGAGATACTTTTTTAAGAGTAACGCTGTTTATGCTGTCATGAAAAACAGTGGGTTTTTGATTCTGCAAAACGTTATAGATTGGCATTTATCAATATTTTTTGTAAGTTTGTTGTGTGTACACCACACCATTCATGTAATTTGTTATGGTTAGATTGAAGAATAAGACAGTCACTTATCGACTCAATTATTCTGAATATCTTAAGGTCATCGCCAAACAACAATATGTCGACTTTATCAAATGTAGCAACAATATCGTTAATAAATAATAAAAATAAAACTTAATGAAAATGGAGAAGGTAGTATTGTTTGTCATCACGATAAATTATCCACCTGTAATTTTCCATCTCATTTGAACGCCTTTGTTTTCTCGGAAGCTCGTCTCGCCCGGTTCGATGAAGCTTGTACCGGTTCATGCTACTGTCGGAACATTATAACCCAACACGTCCGCCCGACCACAGGCGGAGCCTGGTACAACCTACTGCTGTACAGCCCGCTTAAACGTTACAATCAATTACAAACTCTGCCCGTGGACGATCCGCATTATCAATTAAGGCTTTTAGAAGGCTTTCGTGATCCGTCAACACCTGCATTAGCACGAGAACCGGATCCGAGCAGCAGTTGGACTCCTCAGTAATGGATTTTGAATTAGAGTGATTTGCACGAATGTGGAAAAATTATCCATTAATAAACTAGCACCTGTATAGCTGCTCGGATCTAGCGCAGATCGTTTATTACTTTATATTTGTTCGCCATAAATCAAAACTATAGTTGTCTATCTAAAGATTACTAATAAATCATATGTTATTTTATAAAATTAATTATGGGTATTTAGCTTAAAAGCTGGTACGGAGAATTTCTCGCATCTAAGGTAAAGGAGCCATTTATCAAATAAATATTAAATTTAATATAGTTTACATCCCACAGGTAAAGGAAATACGACACCATACATTCCGTTCGATCGACCCACACATTTAGCTTCTTATACTCGACAGAAATGCTACCTATCACAAAGCGTCTCATAATGTCCAGAAAATTTATTATTATTATTATTTCACTTCCAGAAAATTATATACCTACATAATATGTAGATAAATTTTTAACGAAGGTGGTTTCGAGGTATCCTGATCGTGATCGAAATAAAGTGCATTGAAATATTTCTGAAGTTTAGCCATGAGACTCTCTCTGCATTATATACCATTTCTATCAAAATTTGTGACGAAAATTTAAGTACTAATTAAATATATGAATTATAAAGATATACAAATAAAATCAATTGTATCGAAAAATATTGTTGTTGCAATACCAGGATTCGAACCTGGATCTCTTTTCAAACCAGGAAAGGTGCATTATCCAACTATGCTACAGCGACAGTATATTTGATGACAAATTTTTGAACCTATATGTTACATTTTTCAAATTAATACATTTATCGTTCTATTTCATCCAGCAACAGTGAATTTGATAGCTGATAGCTGATTTGTACTCAGTTTGGTTTGCCATTTTACCATGAATAGACTTACGCCATAACAACGCTTGTGTATTGTGCATATTTTTTTCGAAAATCGTGGTTCAGTTCGCGAAACTTATTACTACGTCCATTTTAGGGTAGACATAATTATCCATCCGAGCAAGTAATTTGAATAACCATGGATTGTTTTCGCACCACGTATACTCTAATTAATAATACGCATCCGTAAAGACGTCGTGTGAGCACCGAAGAAGCTGTTGTTTCTTCAAAAATGATGCCGGCCAGAACGTTATAGTCAATGGAGAGCGCTATAGATCCAGGATTACTGACTTTTTCGTTCTCCAATTGAATGGCATTAATGTCCGAGAGTAGTGATTTCAACAAGACGGCGCAACATGCCCCACAGCGCGCGCCACAATCAATTTATTGAAGGAAACATTCGATGAGCGCATAATTTCACGTAATGGACCTGTGAATTGGCCTTTGACATCTTTGGATTATTTTCTGTAGTGTTATGTGAACTTGCTAGTCTACGCCGATATACCAGAGACGTTAGACAACTTGGAAGACGACATTCGTCGCGTTATTGCCGATATACGTCCCCAGCTGCTCCAAAAAGTGGTCGATAATTGGACTTCTAGATTACGCTTTATTCGAGCCAACCACGCTAATATGCGCGAAATCATATTTAAACATTAATGGCATAAAATTATCTTTCCAATATATACCGTGGCCATTACCACAATTTGAATGTGTTTTGTTTCATTTCAAAGTTCTATACCTTTAAAAAAAAAACAACCTTTATATATCGTAAATGTTCTGATGCCTTTCTTAAATCCCCATATTGTCAACAAAGCGTAGAAAAATTGTATTCCCGCGTCGGTTCCATTTATGAATTTCGTCGAATCTACAAAAACTTCGACTGCATGTGTCGGTGTTACAGAGAGCGATTCTGCCGACGAGGAAAATGCACAAGTACAAACGGAGACCATTAGCGAGCGGCTATTTTGTGGATTCTCGCTGATGACAAATGTGTCCAGACCCCCATTTGTTCAAGTCCATTGTGCTCCGTCTATACGTCATCCATAGATGTAGTCGTGTCTCGCTGAGAGAAAGCGGCGACCTTCTCCTCTCGGACATTTATTTATTTGAAACGGAATTACCACAGCCATCCAGTCTTTAATGTTGCTCATAAACAAAAACCCTAAAAATCTGTAGCGCTGTATAACCTCGCTCGATTTATATTATGTCCGGGGTTTTGCGAAAAATAAAATAGAACAATTACTATTGTGTCCGTTCTAGATGTTTACAATTAGATATTCGTACAAAATACATGTATTATTATTTGTGTAAAACGAAAAGTCATTCGTCCATTTTGGATTCATATCGTAGATAAGAAATAATGTATATAAAAGCATGAAACATTTTATCGGCGGTTTGAAAAACGAAAAGCAGAATTTTCACACTTACATTTTAATATTTTTGTATGACGAAATCGAATAAAAAAATCATTAACATATTTAAAAGATAATCTATTTAATTAAATTTCAAAATTCATTAAGGGATTACCAATTCTCACCCGTCAATCTCCACATTTATCAAACTTTTGGCCTTTAATTACCCCATACTTCCATATATTTTACATTAAATATAAAAAAATAAATATAACAGTGCCTTTGTAGGTAAAAATGCAGTAATTGTGTGTTCTTGGACATATTAAAATATTGCTAATTTTTATCTGTCAAATCTTTTGAATTAACTTTTAGTTTTCTGATATTTCATAAGTTTATATATTAATGAGTTTATTTGTTTTAAATTGTATATATTTATCTCAATTTACAATTTTTTTTTTAATCAATTACAGAGCTCAATTAACACTTCACTTTTGCTCTCACTCCATGCCAACTTACTCGAAGGAAACTAAAAAAATTCTTCGGAACAGTACTGCAACAGTGAGGTTTTTTTTCATTTTTGTATGGAACACGTAGGCTACGATTTAAACATAAAAAAAAAACATTTTTATTGCCAGTAGCTTAAAATAATCTTGATTTATTTAAAACGAGAAGCAAATTTTAATTTAAATTAAGCTTTTTGGTACAAATTTGAGTAACATTATGAAGCTATTTAAGTATTATGACCCGTATCCACTGGATGAGACTAGATGGAATAAATGTCAGAGTTGAGATAAAGTACCATGTACACGAATTGAGATTTTGATCGGAGATTAACTTGAGATTGGTGTTTGTTGAGAAAGAGACAAAAACTCAAACCCATATATACGATGTTCGAATATTAAAACGAAACTCGGCATATACATCACCTACAACGATAGTCACGTATAATTATTTATTCTGAAGTTAAACAACAGAAGGCGGGCACAAATTATAAACATTTCCATTTTAACAACTGTTGGGATGATTTAAATTTAACCAACTGACAAACGGAACATCAATCCCATCAATCAACCCAGTCTCAGAGATTGTCACGACATAAAATTCTCTTAAAAATCTAATCCGTGTGTGCGGGTCTTTGTGAAAAAAATATGGAGAATTTCGCAATATTCATAAAATATAAGTAAATAATAAATATTATGTACATTTATGTCGTGAAGCTACATTTTTAGAACATAGTTCTTGGTTTCTAGTTTAATACAAATTAAATTAATCAACTAGAAAGATATACAGAAAAAATCTATCAATCGAAAAAATATTTAGTTGCTACCGGGATTTGACAAATTTTGAACTTATATTGTGTAATATTTCAAATTGATACATGTACTAGTTATAACTTTTTCTTGATGTTTAACTTTTTCACATGGAGAGAGAATCGTCCCTAACCTGGAGGACTTGGGGAAGAGTTTTCTTTCTCTTAGCTGGGTTGTTCCAGATTTAAGGCACCGAAGACCCCCACCCTTCATCCTCCGTCCGTTAGCCGCTTTGAACCCATGTTCAAGCGTTGCCTGGGGAGCCCAACTTGGACGTGGACGGTCGGATTTGCTGTTGTTATATCACATCTATCGTGTGTGCTAATAGTATTGTTCGGTATTTAGTTAGGCCCCGCTCCCAGCCCAGTGAGTACAGAGACGACTCGCCAACCTTCGCTCGAGTGAAGGTTGGCGATGTCAAGAGATGTGTGGCGCTCCGTTGTGACTGCGGACATGGACTTCTCAGTACCGTGAGACCGTTAAAGAATAATAAATATTAGTTTATTAAAACGTCTTTGGTACCCATTATACAACTGATTTTAAACACTACATATAGCGTCTTCAACACGAAAAATATATAAAAAGTTTAAAAATATTGCTTTAAATAATTTTCAAAATAATTCTGATTCTCATTGAGTTGACATATATACTGTTTTAAGGAAAAATGAATTATCAAATTTCATCCATAGATGGTGATGGTGTAGTGGTACTCAAAGCGAGTTGACATAATAACATATATACAAGTTTCAAAAATTTGTGTCGATTGAGGGGTAAGAATTGGTGAACGTTATATATATAAAATGATCACTTAAGCCCGCCGAAGACAGATCGTAAGCCCTAAATTATTTCATATTTCTATATATTTTCCATTAAAATTATCTGATATTTATTTAATAACAGTGCCTTTGTAGGTAAAAATCCAGTAATTGTGTGTTCTTGGACATATTCAAATATTTCTAAAAAATATACACGGTTTTTTTTACACGGTTTCGAAATAATACGGTGCTACATCCCTTGTCTGTGTGTACTACTTGTACTATGCTCAGAGAGGTATGCGGAAGGAGACAAAGATAAAGCGGTGTGACGAATTTGCCCAGAATGTGTTAAAACTAACTAACTAACTAACACTAACTAACTAACTAACCGTATTAGCCCGAACACAACTGAACTGCATTCAGATATCATAACTGTGGCACTTGCAATTGGTTAAGAAGGCTTTCAAGAGCTAATTATTCAACACATCGCTGCTTATGAAGTTCACAGCGAGGAAGAAATACTTGAAAGTGTTTTAGAGGAGCACACGAGCCCCGAGGAAAGTAGTGACGATAGCGAAGGAGGTCCAATAACAGCGTATTTAATCTTTGAAGGCCAGCAACTGGCTAATAGACTTGGAAATCATTTTATTACAAGTGATCACAACATAGAACGAGCTTTACAATTTCTACATGATTTGATCGCTTGCATGGCTCGTTACCAAGAGTCATACAAGGGACTCACAAAAAACAGTGACAGCGATTCATAACAGAATTTTTTGTTTCAATTCAGTCAACCCGAAAATTTGGAATGAAATATTGCACAGGCTCTGGATATCTCAAGTGATGGAAGCGTAAAATGTGCGTAAACGGGTTCGTCTATTGCTTGATAGTTAAAGATCTTTGTTACGATTTTTTTTAATAAAATTCAGATATTGTAAACAATAATAAAAAAAAATTTAACAATGTCCTGAATTGATTTTTATACGTGGAAACCTAGCCACAATTATTTTTTATTTTAGTATACTATACGGTGGATACGTTCCACGCAATACCGTGTAAAAAGAGACTTGTGTATATATTGTTTCGATCGATGATTTTATTTAAAATATACAGTAATGATGTAACTATGTCCAATAAATGCCCAAACCAGATCCGAAACTTACTGGAGATATATTACGTACACCCGCAATTTTACACTACCCTTAGGGCCGGTTGTGTGATCACTAGTAATTTTTTACAATAGTAACCTTTTACAATCGCCCGTGGTAAAAAACGTTTGCCGGTTGTTGGTACGTCAAATTTACTATTATCAAATTATCTGTCACTTTGCTGGCGAAATCTTTTTAAATTATATGCTAATGTATTTTAAACAACGAGATCATCATCTGACGAACTCTCACCACTTAAATAGCGGGATATTGAATGATTAATTGTCGTATTCTGTATCTTTCAAAGATATTTGAGAGTAAAATTAGTTAACCATTGCATTTTTTCCCAACGATCAAACAACCCGTTTCCGCAAAAATTTATATTTTAGTAACTTTTTTTACCATTGTAAAAAATTACCACTGATTACACAACCGATCCTAACTATGAGAAAACTGTGATACCTATGAGGTAATACATACAAACTTGCAATAGATAAAATGTTACATATATAATATTAGAATGCGGATCAATAATCCTGAATCCTTCTATCTTACATAAAATATTAACAGACGAAGGTCGTAACCCCTTTCCACATTCCTGAACCCTTTCACCTCCTCTTTTTTTAATAGACCGCGACTTGACATAACCCTTAAAACAACAAGGTATTATCTGACATTTACATCAAACTGAAATACCGAGCCTTAAAGATTTGAATATTAATTTTTCGATTCTATCGACGGAGTTCAGTTCATCGCCCGTGAGGTAAGATTCTTGGGAAAATAATGTTTTATAATTTAAAGTGGGTAATAAAATAAACCAATTCCCGATTTCGGAGAAGTTATATATTATAATTCATACATTATATTTGTATTCAAATCAACAATCAAAGTTGTTGTTCTAAAAAATATTCTTACAACAATTTTTGCGAAAACTTAACATTGTTTTCTTGTTATCTCGTAAAGTACTAGGAAATTTGATACGTTTGTAACGGAGTTTTGAAGAGAAAATTATTATAAGAATTTTGATACAAATAAGACAACTTTGACTGAAATATCAGATGATACCTTGTTGTTCCAAGGTCACATTAAGATGACGACTCTCGTGAGAATTATACAGGAAAAAGAGAAACTGACAATTGCATTATTTATCACGATCAGAAAAGTTTTGTGTTCAGGCGACATTATTCATGACATTGTTTTGATAATTAAACATATCTTATGTAGTTAAAACCATGCAAAATAGTGCTAAATATAACCTTTTTTTTCATTAGATTTTTTTTACGTGCTTGTATGTCTAGCAGTAAGAGGCTTGCCTAGAGACAATATATTCGAATTCAATATATCCTCACTCTGGGAAACCATCAAGTTTGTTATTTTTATAACTCACTTTAATTACAAAAATACAGGGTAGGTTTCTGAATTTTTTATTTATCTTTCATATGATATTCTTCTACATAGAAAGAATTGAAAATTAAAATAGATGGCAAGTAAAAAAAACAGTTCTGCTATGTAGAGTAGCATGTAAAATAATAAATATACAAAATAAATATTAATTTTTCAAACAGTAAAGTGACTTTTAGTCTATCCTCTAATAAGAATTTATACGTGCCTTGTATTATGTGTAAATCTGTAAATCATTTTTAAACAAAATTATACGTGCGTAATCATGAAATTTATTTTATTTATATGCATTTTTCATCGTCATCATCAACAGTGCTCGCATACTCCCGATGAAGGAGCAAGGGGTCCTTCGGACCCGGTACTCCGCAGTGCCATGATATTAAAGTTCAAAAAAATCAATAGTGCTACAATTCAGGGAATTGTTGCCGTTCAGCGGCATCCCTACCACGACAGTCTGACAGCACGGCAAACTACTACCTCTTCGTCAGGCCATCTTCGATCTACCCATTCTTAAAGCATCGATATTAGCAGCATAACTAAATCATGCTCATACATGCATTATCTAAGATGAACTTTACGATGTGTTATATATGCGCGAACTTTTTATGATACATTTCACGTACCCTAATTCCTCTGATATCACGAACATACAAACTCATCCTCCAAAAAATCTTTATCGCCGCCAGCTAAATTCAACGACTGTATAAAATTACATCGCTTATACGGTTTTTTGTTGAACAAATTTTTTATAATATGCAGACTGGGATGGAATATCTGTGCTCATTAATATAACAAAAAATTAACTTTCATGAAACCCCCTTTGTGATGATTACAGCCTCTCAACGCATTATCGTGTACCAGAATTACCATAGTCGACCGGAGTCACCTATATATTTTTTTTAATATATTTTGTAGGACGAGCATCTGCTGTGAAAGTCTTCATTTGCGGTTTGGGACATCGTCAGTTTTCCCAATGGCATCATTAGTACTGGCTCGGTAGGGGGTGGCGCTGACGCCGGTGAGAGGGATGGAGGGGTGCGGACAATTTCCCCTCATAAAGAGTTGCTCCCTCAACCCGAACGAGAAAAGACGCCATCTTAATTATTTCGTAAACATAACTTGTCGCGGGCGACACCGCTCGAGATGGGGTTGGACTACTTCGCCGGAGATCAAAGATTATATTAAAATTAATGAAGGCGATTTAATAAATAGTTTTTCTTTTCGTATATATTTTAATTAAACCTTCTCGAACCCAACATTTTTATTCTATTAATAAAAGTAAAAAGCGGTCAATTTTAATGAAATTACATTTTATTTGTGGAATCACATTTTAAAAAAAAAAAAAATAAGATGAAGCAAAGAGAAAAAAATCTATGCTATAGTGACACTACACAATGACGTCAGGTTCCATATATATTTATGTAAATTTTTAGTGAAACATCTTTATTTTACCGTTGAAAGAGAGTATCTTTTTAATTTAAATGCTTCTAAAAAACCTTCGAGTTGAAAGTGCTAGGTTTTATTATCACAAAACTTTGAACGTAACTAATTATATTCGTTTTAATATAAGTAAATCACATTTTATTAATGACGTTACGATTTTTCAGAGTTGTTTTATTTCCTGTACAATTAAGACACATTAAATAAATCACAAAAAAAACATAGTCATCACTGGTACTCAAACCCGGAATGTACGATTAAAAATTTTAATATGTGTAGTAAATTTCGGACTCAAATGATTTGTCTGAGGTCTGAATTAAACTGTTTTTATGTGTGTTTTTAATTAAAAAATATTATTTTAGATTGTTAACTTTGTTTGATTAACCACTTAATGAATTAAATACATCTACCGGTTTCGAATAATATCATTTTATTCTTCAGGATGTCATTAACTAATCAAAACCATTTGTTATATTGTTTCATTAATATAATCTATTTAAAAAAAAAACAATAATTATTTTAAAAAATAAATTTAGTACGTAACTAAAATTGTTAATTGACGCAAAATTATTATAATATTTTTTAGGAAAAAAATTTAGAATGGGACTTGTGGTTAAATTTAGTTGGTTGTTCATAATATTTTGGTTAGTTTTAAACGCTTTAATTATTTCCAATTGATGAAATTATTTCATTTACGACCAGCACCGTTTACATGTAAAATAGACAATCCCAAATTTGTATTAAAAGTATAATCACTTTCTAACAAATGATTAACTAATTCTGAAAAACCACTAATATTCAAACATCTCAAATGCTCCTTGACAATTATATTAAAATTTCTACCGGTTTTACCAATATAGAAAGCAACATAATCCTTACAACTAAATTTATAGACACCGGAATTTTTAAGTAATTTTTTTAAATAGATTCTCTTAAAAAAATAGTATAACATGTTTTTGATTAGTTAATGACATCCTGATGAAGAAAATGATATTTTTCGAAACCGGTAGATGTATTTAATTCATTAAGTGGTTAATAAAACAAAGTTGATTTTGCTAATCTTAAAAATATTATTAAAAAATAATCTAAAATCTAATTACATCAAATTTCTCACGACATTATTACAGGACCTCAATCCTCCTACCATTTTGTCACTCTGTCGGTGTCCACTATTGGATGGTATCTGCATCAAACTCAAATCAAACTTTCTAATGCCATCCGCACGTTTTGTTGGGTGCCTCCTAACATTCCTTTTCAGAACATTTTTTCCCTCCTTTTAACCTTTCTCTCCGAT
Source organism: Eubasilissa splendida (assembly GCA_031772225.1). NCBI lineage: Eukaryota > Metazoa > Arthropoda > Insecta > Trichoptera > Phryganeidae > Eubasilissa > Eubasilissa splendida. The sequence goes on along the minus strand of CM062852.1, from coordinate 16,880,349 downwards.
GATGTAAACTGAGTTGACATTGCCCTTAATTACGTGAATATCTTTGTAAATATACTAAATATAGTGTTCCGTAATATATTTATATATTGGATAAAATAATTACAATATGTAAGTATTTACCACACGCAATAAAGAGAAATGTTTTCTCGAAGAACCTGACGTGACTTTGTCAACACGTGTATTTTGTACGTGTTATTTTTGATATTTTTTGAACATTTTCGACTCGTAATTTAGTCAAGTATGCACCCATAAAATATTGTGGACTAGGTCTGTTACACCCTGTATGTCATATATCAAGGAACCCTTACAGAAATGTCTAGTCCAAACCACTCTAGTATCGAGACCACTCTGGTATCGAGACCACTCTAGTATCGAGACCACCCTGCAAATTATATAATAATTCTGATCTCTTCTTTATGCCAAGAGCAAATACTCTACGAAACTTGAGTCCCAAGATATGTAAACCCAATTACTAAATTAATTGAGATCTACTCGCACTTCTTGAGTAAAAATAAGATATTTATTAATTTAGCTTTTCTGATGCAATAATATGATACACAATGTTAGAGATTTTCAATAAAAGTCTCGGTATAATTTAACCTTATTTCAAATACTAGAAGAATATTAAATTTTCACCTACTCATGGATGACTTATTTATGCTCTTTCTCGAACAAGATAATTAAAAAATTCATATTCGTTTTACCCGAGTCCTGAGAATTTTTTCTACATTGATGCAATGTCTGTATAAAAATTTTAAACACTTACAATAACACGATTTACCCCCATGACAACACGAGGTGTGTAATACTTTATTTTTCAATTTATTGTACACTTTTCGCTACATACTTAGGTAGATCACTAAAAGTGTTTAATCGGATTCGGGTCATCGGCTGCTGTGAGGCTCTTTCGTAGTTTAGAGAATATGAGATGAAAAAGTTATACATATCTGGATAGATTATGCCAGGTGTAGTGAAAAATTGCCTACAATTTCAATTCATCATTTATGTTTAAAACATGTAACTATTCCGCTCGATTTTACAGACTAACGAGTGTTTATTAGTCAGTCACAAGTTACATTGTGGAATGCTATTCTAAATATTCTATAACGTTACGTTGTAGTACCTACCCGCCGATAGTGCCGTTTATGGTTGTCATGTAATAGCAATGGCAACACTACTGCGCGAAGGGATCTTTATCTAAGCATTTCCGTTGACGGAGAGCAGGAACGCTGTCAATATTTCGTAGGACGCTGTAGATTGCAAGCATGTGATTCAATATTTGAGGAAAAGTAAGAAATATCTAATGTGAGGCATCTGTGTTGTATTGTATTTGTTTTCTTACAGAATGTAAATCGCTTCTTAAGAATGGACCCCCACGTCGGGAGGTGCCATTATTTGGATTGAGTACCTATTAAGCTGATTTTTTATATACCTTGGATGAGAGTTATGGAGGATTGCCCATAGATGGAGTAGGATGATGATTACGATCAGTATCCATCTGCTCGAATCATTTTCATGTGGAAAAACCCTTATTTATACATCACGCTGTGATTGACGTTATTTTACAAGTAAACCCAAAACTTTGATATTTATCAGGCAGCAAAACGTATCCAGTGAAATTCAACCTGTTGACCTGTCATAGTAAATTTTTGCCACACAACGATTGCTCCTCGACAGCTGAACAATTTGTTTCACCTACCGGCGGTATTGTCAAATAGGAATGACATTTGATTAATTAATATAATATATATAATAAATATAATAAGTTTGAACATGATGAATATATCCCATTCGTGCTGCTGATAGAGGTTACTTTGGGTATTAAAATGTAGTTTTACGGAGTGATTTCTCGCAAATAATTTGACAACGTTTTTCTATTTGTTTATTTGTTTCAATTGTAAATTATAATGTTGTAAAATCTATGTCTAATTTTATTTATATTTCCTTGGGAATGACTGTCTGAAGCAGGGGGAAGATAAAATAGAATCTCAGTGGAACCGGTGGACGCGCTGACATTATCGTGCACGTTACAATATATAATGAAGTTACTCAGTAGTGTAGCGAATAACTTTGCGAAAATTGTTTCTACCTGGCGCGCGCCGAGCGAAACGGGCCGGCACGCCCAAACAGTACGCTCGTGGCGCTATATAGCGAGCGTTAGCCATAGTTAAAGTTTGTCTTGAGCTCCCGTAGATGCCGCCCTATGTCCATCTCTTCATACTGTTATACTAAATGTCTAAGATGTTTTACTAAACGTCGAAACATTTTCTGATGATTTAGATTTAGAACATTTCGGTTTGACTCTTATGAATATTCTTTGAGCTAGAATTTTTACCTACCTATGTAGCAGGGGCATGCATTACATACAAGCAAAACAGCTTTGCATTACTAAAAATTCTGGAAAACAAATAGATATTAAATAATTTATAATATGGACCGTGAACGTATATTTACGGATTTCTTACATTTGGCGCCATCTGTGTACCAGTAGAAACTTTAATAGCTAACCTACCACTGCAGCCGTGGCGCTCGTATCTACAGTCGACGCATTGTAGCTATTCACTTTACTATCGTCTACTTTTAAGCTAGCGAATTACTCAAGTCATACAATTGGCTATTTACTTAATTGAAAATTCTTTTCGGTTAATCCGTTTTGTATGGAGTCTTTACTTATGCAGATTTTTAACAGAATAACATTATAAAGGCTTACAACTACGTGCAAATCATTGAAGTGTCTATTTCCTCTTTTACTAATTCGCGAATTTTACAATATTACTGTTATTAACGTGTTGATTTCATGGTCGTGTTTTGCGTTCGAGGTGCATTTGGTGCATGAATTTATTTTGATTTGGGAAAAACAAAAAGTAATTGGCAGAACTAATTCCTAACTTAACCTTTAATAAAAATAATTATTTCCTTTATTTATTACGTGAAGAATTAACAAACAATAAAAGAATCATGTTCAGTCATGAAAAGTGTCCTTAAAAATGTGTCAAGTTACAAATAAATACATGGTAGGGTTAAACGAAAGTTCATAATCCTATGTACAACATATATTGTATATGATTGTTTAATATCCACTGCTATGTAGATATAATATAGTTGTATATATCGCAGCGAGCGAAGCTGCAAGGGGGCCACTCGTACGCCCACTTGTGAAGCGCAAAAATGATTCGTCATCACTAAACGGTAGAAGGATGTGACGTCATCTGGGCGATTAGAATGTTCGGGATAGAAGCGCGCGTCACAGCCCGACAGACGGCGTGGAACTCTCTCGAAGCTGGGTAAAAAGCGGACAATGTAATATTTCACATGGAATTGAAGCACTTCCAATATTTTCCTCAAAGCTTTACCGGTGATGGATTACATTTTTGTTTCCGAAGCAGACGAGCATTTGGTGAAAGACTTTATAATCATTATTACAACCTATTTTATTTTTCCAAATCTACACGCAAAAATTACTCAGATTGACAACTGACTTATTGCCTTCGTAGGAAAAAAAATATTAAGGAGAACACATTCTTATTGTGAAGTTGTAATTATTCAGAACATAGATGGCTTTCAAATAATTGAACGATAAATGTATCAATTTGAAAAGTGTAACATATAGGTTCGAAAATTTGTCGTCGATGTACTGTGTGTTGTAGCGTAATCGGTTAATGCACGTTCCCCGGATTGGAAGTGATCCAGGTTCGAATCCCGGTAGCAACAACAATATTTTTCAATAAAATTGTTTTTTATGTATGTCTTTCTAATTAATACATTTAATTTGTATTTAAAATAAGACTTGCTCAAACATATAGTAAAAAATTTTTACTCGGAATTTTTATTAAAAAGCATATTTTTTTCAAATTTTCATTGAATTTAATATACTTTTTTCATTCTTAATTCCTTGTACAGTATAATTTTCAAATATTTTTTTTCTTAGTACTCATTTTCCAGAATTATCTTATTTTAAAATGATTTGATTTTTATAAATATCATATAACTTAACTAACTAACTTACCATCACGCCGTTTCCGCAGAGACAGGCAGAGAGGACAGAATGCCATACTCTTCTGTCCTGGCATATCAATTTTGCCTTGTCTACTTTCATACATTTTCTTATGCACGGTCTTGTAACAGGGTCGTTTTCTAATATGTGATTTATCTGATCAAATAGGTATACAATTTGTATACCTATTTTAGTATATCAATTATTTTCATAAATGCATCAAAGATTAAAATATGTCTATCTAATATTCTGTACTTATTTAGTTACCGATAAAATGATATATTTTCTAAAAAAAATATTCTTTTAATATTTATTATAAAATATTTTATTTTATTATGAGAACATAATTTATCTGTAAATACAAAAATTATAATAAAATAGAATCAATAATTTAACCAGTTAAAGTTTAACAATTTAAAGTTTAAAAAGAGCAATAATGTATTTTCTCCTCTAATGCAGAAAAAAGTGAGAGAAAAAGTTGAAAATAAAAATATTAAAATATAAACAGATGAGAGATAAAATTTATACAGAAGAAAACAAAAAAATATGCCAGGAGAAAGGAAAATGGGATAGTGAATAAAATCTGTGTGATAAAAATAAAATGAAGGCCATTATAGTTTATGTATTGAATTTAGATGTAATTGAGGTAACTGGAGTATTGAAAATCTCTAGTTCGTTTAGGTGTGAAAAGATAAAGTGGTATATTGTATCTCATGGGTAGACAGCTGGCTCAGGAGTAGGCGAAATAATCGGAGTAGTGGGAGTAACATGGCGATGGTTGGCAGATGACCGAAAAAGTGGCAATCATGGCAATGACTGGTGATGATAATTTTAACTATATTATTGTAAGCTTTTTATGTCATCGCTCAGGAATGTTGTTCATAAATTGTATAAAAATACCTTTTTATATACGTATATCTATACAAACAAACAAAAAAATATACGAAAATATGTCACGTCATTTCTTACTATTTTTCAAACTAATCTAAAGATCTTAAAAAATATTGTTTACTTTCTATATTCCGGGACAATAAATCTTACCCACGACCCCTTTAGCACTGGTCCAAATAAGCATGTCTTTGAGATAAAAAATAAATACATTAAATTTAGTCGGTGACTGGTACTTTAGAAAGTTGCAAGTTGCAGCCTTTCAAGAGCAAACGATACGTATCAGTTAAGGTAATTCTGTTTTGCGTATAAATGACAATGAGTTACAGCTCGCTCCGCACTCAACTCTGTACTGCAACAAGATTTCTCCAAAAAAACCATCTACAAAAACGCGATCTAACCTAGAAGAAATGCCAGTTCCATACACTAGTGCTTGCGGAAACCATAAATCAAAAATGTATATGGTGGCCCAAAAAAAGTGAGAACATCTCGTAACACACGACTTATTTCAAAACATAATATAATTAATTGTAATTCTTAATGTAATTTTCTTTTTGCACAAAATTTAGCTAATCAGAAATCATCAAAACATCCATATTGCATAATCTAGTGGGTTTAAATCTGGGCTATTCGGTAGCCACATGCCTGGCTCGATGAAATTAATATTCGCACGACGAAAAAAGTTGATTGTGTTTCTGGCTGTGTGAGATGGAGCTCCATCCTGCTGTAATGTCCAGTTATGCTGTAATGTCTAGCTATACTCCAGGCTTTGTTTTGAAACTCTGATCGTTTTCCAAGCACCCCAACGTTTTTCAATTCGCAAATTCTGCAGTGATTTTTGTCATTCTGGGCAACAATTTGAAAAATACAAATATAAACAATGGGAAAATTAATATTCAAAGATGGCGATCGGAAATTGTCGAAATAAAACGTAATATAGGTAAGTAAGTAAATTATTAAACTATTTAAGCTAGTGTTGATATAGTTAAATTAATTTTGATGTAATTATATCACATTTTACGAAATGTTCTCACCTTTTTTTGGGGCACCCTGTATACACGTTGTATATTAGGTTTATGCATAATTATCCGCCGTTTTTCAAAAATGATATTGTAACTTAAAGTATATTGTATTATTATATTTTAACATAACCAAAAACGAAAACAAACTTTCTGAGATGACGAACAATCGTGAACTAATTGATGTTGAAATTCTCAGTCAGAATGCTGGAGGTACAACTTCCGCCCTCTTCCACAACCGCCAGAAGGGCCTGGTCATCAAAACTCAAAGATCGACCCTTTCCTGACTTGTCGTCTAAGCCGATATCTCCAGCTTTGAAGCGAACAAACCACTCTCAGCGTGCCCTTTCGCTAATCGTTCCTTCGCCGAAAAGATTGTTGAGATCGCGAAATGACTCAGTACCTTTCCACCCTTTCTCGAAGCATTACAGTGGCGTATATGTGTATGGTTTTTGATGCGCATTTTAATTTCCTAACCCTATTAAAGAATTATATTATGATAAATGCATCAACCTAATATATACTAAAATCGCTAATAAAGCTCTCTGAAGTGAAACTTCTTTAGCCATTACGTAATGATACTTTTTTGTATCTTTTTAGTGATTTATCTAATTTGTTTTAGGATATTTATTGTTTGAGAGTATTGTCGATATTACATTTTATTATAATTTTATTTCAGTTTCATGTCCACCAATTACGAAAAAAAACATTATCATGTAGTACTAATATTATTTTGGGTATATTGTCAACGGTCACCAATTCGGAAAATTGTTTGCGGTAAGCTCGGATATATAATATATGTGTAGTTTGTGTGAATGTATGGATGCCCCAATCTTCATCCAATGCGGTTGTGTTCTTTTGTATAGCGTGTGAACGTATTGTGTCTGTAAATGTATAAGACGGTAGGTTATTAGAAAACACTGAATTTATTAAAGTTAATTGTACAAAGGTAGAGGTTAGTGGGTTAGTTATTATTACCGCGACAAAACTATCGAGTCGAAATCGATGAACTTCACGATTTCTACTCGACTATACTGTTTAGTTTTTAGAAGTGCGCATACAATCAATCAGTTGCCAATGAGATCTCCCATACATCGTGACGGATACTGCCCTAGGATCTAGCGACCACTTCTCCGCAGGCCTTCCTTTCATCGGCATCTAGAGCGAATCTCTTCAGCGTTCAACCACATACACGTATTTAACTGTATATCGCCTCTATATGATTCATCCATTGATAAACGCCAATCTTTGTAAGTGCCCTTTCATTTTTATGCCTTGTTCTAGACAAAACATGAATACTCATACACGCCCACCATATATACTGCGGCCCATACAACTGGACGGTGGCAGATCGACTGTTTGGTTGAATGTATGCACACGGCAATGTACATAGCTGTCGACCGACTGTTGTTCAACTGTTTTGTCAAAAGACGATCGATAAATTTTTTTGATTTTATTTATCGAGCTCGATAATACGCGTACTCCCATATGATCAAAATACAAAACACGTGACTAAAAAGATTGCTAAAAAAATCTCACTTCTGGGAAGGATCAGAAGATTAATTAGTACTGAGTCTTGTAAAATAGTATACAACTCTGTTATTATTCCTCACATCAACTACTGCAGCAGCATTTTGTTTTTGGCTAATGAAGAAGAGATACAACAATTGTCAGTGTTGCAAAATAAAACTTTGAGAAAAAATAGATATACTCGGATCAGTGCAATGCTGAAAGATCTGAATATGATGACCTTTAAGCAGAAAATATATTTTAATATAATGGTATTTATTTATAAAATGTAAAATGGAATTTACACGAAAAATTGATGCAAATCAACATGAGTACGAGCATCGTACAAGAAGAAAGGATAGACTGAGACTGTCATTCTGAAAGAAGGCCAAATTTCAGGAATCGATGATGTGATTTTTAATGAAATGCCAGGAAACATAAAAAAGGAGGAGAAACTGAATAGTTTTAAATTGAAACTGACCGGATATGTAAAAGAAAAGACTTTAATCTTGTTTATATTAGAGTATATATATAGGAGTGCTTATGTATGCACTATGTTAAGAATTAAATAAATAAATTGCATTTTTATATACAACTAAATAGTAGAGCGATTAAAAATGGTATGTATACGCGTAGCTTAAGGTTTCTAGATCTACCTTTGGGGAGATGTCGATAGATAGAGTGATGTGTAGTGGCACAGCCCGTCCGGGTGCAGGCTGCCGCGTGTGTATTGTCGCACACACCGGGTACGCTGCGTCTTTATGGCTGGTGAAAGTTGTATTGTAAGTACTGCCTCGCTGGGTACATTTAGATGCGTTGGAGGCGATAGCATTTTTTTAATTTCGTACTAATCAAAATGTACTAAAGTATCTTTTAAAATAAATAATTTTAAAATCTCCAGGTGTTGGATGTCTTTAATCTCTCATTCAGCCCTGTAATAAGTGAGTCTGCATTCTATGTAATATATTACTAGTTCCCGAGACCCTTTTCGTCTGTATTTTAAAGGAAAATACCGACTTATTGGCATTGCTAAACATTTCATTCTGAAAACCCTCTTCACTGGCATGACTAATGCGATGGATCCTTTGAAAGTCTTTCTACCGGCTAAAGGTGAGTAGGTAATACGTACACCCACCTACGCGGGACTACGGAGTCCTTGAAATAAGATACACCGGCGTTAATGGCGTGTTCTTATCGATTACGTGGTTTAACCGAAAATATGAACGCATCCGTAATTTAAATCTTCTTTTGAAACTTGGCAATCATTTTTATCGTTCTAAGACTTGAAACGAAATATTGTTTTTCTTTACCGGAAATATATCGACTTTTCACAACGCATCGTGCTGCCGTCTGCTTACTATTGTATACAAAAGTGATCTTGATATGTTTCACATTAAATAATTATTTTATTTTCTTCAATATTACAATAATTACTTTGTAGCCACATAATAAAACAAAGTACTTTGTTTAAAAACATCGGAGGTCTACAAATTAATTTGCAATGATTGCAATAATTTTTATATACCTACCCTACGCGGTTCTAGGAAAAAGATCAAAGAGTTTCAAAACAAAGCCTGGAATATAGCTATACATTACAGCAGGACGGAGCTCCATCTCACACAGCCAGAAACACAATCGACTTTCTTCGTCGTGCGAATATTAATTTCATCGAGCCAGGCGTGTGGCTACCGAACAGCCCAGATTTAAACCCAGTAGATTATGCAATATGAGGTGTTTTGATGATTTCTGATTAGCTAAATAGTGCGCAAAAAAAATTACATTAAGAATTATAATTAATTATATTATGTTTTGAAATAACTCATGCGTTACGAGATGTTCGCACTTTTTTTGGGCCACCATATATATATATATAATTGTGGTTGGACTGTGCCCGTCTCACTAGAAAAATCTGTGTTGAAACGGGTATAGTTTACTTCTTTTTTTTTATTCTTCAAAACATCTCATTTACAAAGCTGAAAGAATTTTTTCTATATCTTGAAACATGACAAACTTACAGATGTTCAAATTGCGTGTTTTAAAAACGATAGATTTTTATCGTTTTTTCGTGTGACGTCACATCTTCCGAGTCGGACAAGTCGGTACTCGACACTCTAGTACTAATATCGTTAGTACTGGGCCAGTACGTACGAGAGATGTGACGTCACACGTTGGATATGATATCCGAAGGTTTTTCAACAACCCCAACTTTTAAAGTATTGCACATTTTGAATTTAAGAACATAGTAATCCGAATTTTTTTTAATATACTACAAAAGCTCTTTTCTGACATGCTCCACTATCTCATTGTATACATAAATTAGTTTACAAGTATCTGACCGAATTAACAGTTACCTCATATACCTTACGTACAAGTTGGACATTCAATGTATTATTTTAATGAAATTTGTGACAACAATTATTAATAAGGTTTGATCAATACATATGTAGCGACCATGATTCAAATGTACCGCCATCTCAGTCGGCATCGACGCTAGCGACAGCGCTGCCGGCTGCTGCCACAAGTCTGGCTCAATTCACCGCCAGACAGTCTCTCGAGTTTCAGCGTTTCACAATGGCGGTCTTGCCGGCTCGCCTTAGCCGAGCAAGACCACCAATTCATTTAATTTCATAATTTCCTACATCTTCATTCACTGCATTCATTTCTATCTGTCTTCATTGTTTTTATCATTTGTCACAATAAACTTCAACACACGCGCCAATCACATTTGTATTTCATTTAACCACCGTCCTAACCCCCAAACATATGTTGTTTTGATCTTGCTACAATCAAATTTTATCTGCCGCTCCTGATTTTTAGAGCACAAGCTCTCCAGCTCAGTTTTAAAAAGTAGGAAGAATATTGATATGTGTGACATTTATTACGAGTACATGTACGCAATGCTAACTAACTTACCGTCGCGCCGTTTCCCCGCCGGGGTTGGCATAAAGGTCGCCACACTCGATTATCTTTCAATATCTGGTTTATCTGATCGTGCCAAGTCTTTTGCAGACGTCTTGTACTCTTGGTGCCATCAACACTTGCGTCATATATCTTTCTTACCATTCTCTCCTAATTCATCCTTATTTCAGTGATATTTTCTTAATCTAAGTGATTTCATTTTCATTGCATTCGGTCTTCTTTGGTTCCCCTTCTGCCAGCTCCAGGCCACACTTTCATACATTAGTGTCCATTGTGTACCGCTAGTTTTTCCTCGGTTGATAAGTTCCCGTTAGATATAATTACATTCAAAGCGCCATTCACTTTATTCCCTGCAGTCACCCTCCTTTCGATATCATTCTCTGCCTTTCCGTTTCTATCAAACATATTTCCCAAATACACAAACTCATCTACTTATTCCAAACATTCGTTATTTACATGTATTTAGCACGGTGTCTTGCTTTCCTTCTTCTCGAATACCATCACTTTCGACTTGTTGACATTAATAATAAGGCCGCTTTCCTTGCATACATCGTACATTCTACTCACTAGACTCTGTAATTATTGTTCATTATTCACCAGTACCATTGCATCATCGCCATACAATCAAATCGCCTATTTATTCAAAAACATTTTTTTTTATTATTTTAAATTATTTCGGATGAAAATTTTATATAGGCAACATAAATACGAGCTGATGGCTTCATTAAAATTAGATCTTTGAGGCTCATGACACGTAATTAATTTAGGAATCGTGTTAATTCATCTATTGTACATAACAATTCCTTTGATTATAATCTATTGCACATAACAATTCCTTTGATTATAATCTATTGCACATAACAATTCCTTTGATTATTATCTATTGCACATAACATTGTATCAATTAATTGTGCGCAACTTTTATCGCGTACGTAATAATTCCTTTCACAATCCGAAATTATTTAAAGTTGTATATTTCAGCGTAGATTTTTATTTTTATCACATTTTTATGTGCAGGTAAGAGAATACTATTGTAATTATTTAGATTTTCACCTCATATTCATTGACTTAAAAGCTTTTGATCGAGTACCGAGTAGACGTTTGGTATGGGACTCAGTGTCTAGGACTCAAGGAATTACCGAACAATATATCTATGATGATACTGGTTGGATATCTGCTGTGGCATAGGTATTGTTTTCACAAAGATAAGAAATGACTCAGGGATTATTCTCTACCGCGTTCAGAAGGCTAAGGGTATCACAGATGAGTCAAAAGAAAGAACGTAAGTAGCTTAGTTTCCTCTCGCGTTTATATCCTTAAAGTTTTATACAGCAAAAAAGATTTAAATACATAAGTAACGAGTACTGCCGAACACACCAATGCCACGAGAATGAGTAATTCCGGGCATCCTAAACCTCTATCGACAGTGTACCGAAGCTCGTTTATTGAGTCGCACTACACCGAGCTTCGACGTGCAGCGGGTAGATGTTGCTACCTGTCCGCCTCATATAAAGTGCTACAGAATATGTATAACGATATTGTGGTTTTAGAGGCGCGTGTTATCGAAGTAGGATGAAAATACACAGGGATACTTGACCCAACTCCCAAGCGTGCTCTCCCTCTGACAGGTAAAGATGATGATGGGTGTGATAGAATGGAGTATTCACGGCGGTGTGGTTTATTTACTGATTCGACCGCTAATGTTGTTAGTTACATGATCAGGTATCGAACGAGGGTGCGCGCCCCTCGTGGTCGGTTCTCCCCTCTTCGGTCACGCGTGCAGATTGGGTGTGCGTCCCGGGTGTCAGAGGTTGCTCCGCGTGCCGTTAGAGGGCGACTGCTGTCCATGCCATACATGGCTTCCCCTACTTTTACAAAATTGTAAGTCCTGCCGACATTAGTGAACATTTTAAGATTAAAGCACGGTTTTATCATTATTTGTTATGGTAATGGATTGTTTAATCCAGCCATACTCAACCTGCGACCCGCTGAGCTTTTATATGCGGCTCGAAACGCATTTTTTTTTATCAGAAACGTGATTTTTTTTAAATCTGGTATTCTAAGTTTTGAATATCTTGAGATGTGCGCGAACAATCTGAAATACGCTGTTGTTAATGTTTGACTGATAAACTGATAAGCGATAAGTATTATTATCAATCTGTTTTAGTTTAAAAAAATATTGTTGATTTATCAAGTGGCGGCGCCCTAATTTTAAATCAAACGGGTTTCAGCCAATGCTGTTTTTCCTATATGAATTTTTTTTTCGTCATATCAGTATAATGTTGTGTCCCGCGTAACTTACCTAACATGTGTGTATGTGGCTCGAAGAAGAAAAGGTTGAATATGTATAATATACTAAAAAATCACTTTAATGTATGAACCTGCCGAAGATCTCCAGGATAGTACAAATCAATGAAAGAAAACATGCCCTGGAAATCAACGAACTTCGAATTATCAGGAGTAAAACCGAAAATACATGTACCGAAAAATAATAAATTTAAATACCCTAGCTCCATGATAACCTCCACAGCTGACTAAAATCGAGAGCGAATCACTCATAAAAATAAACCTCATGGCAAAAGTGGCGCTCACTCACAGGTGTTCTTTGCGACCCAAAAGTGCTAATCAAGGTCGAGTATACAAGATGCTCTATTGCACCGAGTGCTGGACAGCGAACATAAAATGAGCACCAACTCTAAATATTCACACCAGCTACAGGAGTAGCAAGACTAGTTAGAATTCGGAATGAGTAGGTACATCAGAGGAAGTTTTAAAGATGCACCAATCATATGGAAGATGGGAGAAGTCCGTATGGTATGGTAACGTAATAAAGAGACCCACAGACTAGTAAATGAATACACATGAAATAAAGTGTATATATAGGAGAGGGATTTGGAACATTTTTTGCGGGACGAGGGGCATTCTACACACATTATTGGTAGTATGATACATTTATGCAAGAGTAAAAGTATTAAATATTAAATCTTTGTGTTAACAAGACGTATTTTTTACATATGTTATATTATATTGTCAGCATTTAAATTTTCGTTCTTATCGAGTCGTATATTTAAAAAAATTGCGTAAATGGTACCAAAATGATCATGTGGGTGACACCAAATTGAAAATATTGAAACAAAGAATTTGCGTTAGTTTATGTCTATATATTTGGTAGTCTGCGGAGGAGACCAGATGATTATATCATTAAAACTGCGTTAATAATTAATTAGCATTAAAACTAACTGAAGACAACGGAGACAACTTCAACCAATCTGAAACAACGAAACGGAAATGAAGGACGCCCGCGTAAATCAGGAGACCGTCTAGGGCAGAATCAAGGAAAAGGAAAAGATAAAGAAGGTGAATAGTATTATTGTAATTATTTATGATTTAAACTTGCGTTTCGGATACCGTGTATTTTACAATTAGTGTAAATATTTAGCAAATTATGTTCCCGTGAATGGACGATGTGATGTACTGATCGTATTGCGCTCCGCAGGTCGGTTAACCGCGATCCCTCAATCTCCGAAAAGCGGCAATATTCACAACATAAAATGGCCAATACAAGCCAACAAGAAATCTCAGGGGTGCCAGTCGAAGGAACAAAAGGTACGTAAACAACGTACATTACATACGCAATTGTATTTATAATGTCAGCCTCACTGGGCTACACCCGTGCTGATGTAAACATTTTATACTTACCATCTTAAAGTACCTAGATATTTGAATACTTATCAATTAAACGAAAGAGAATATGTGGAATTTAAATGAACATGTCAATTTAAATATACTTACAATATTTTTCTATTTTATTTTCGTTGATTTTTTAATTAATTTGGATAATAATTTCAAAGTTTCGAGTTATTTTTATTTTTACAATATAATATGATATCGCAAAGAAACACCGACGAATGTTCACCTATTAAATATTTAAATATGAAGAATGGATTATATTCCAGTTTTTGATCTGTTGCAAGAACCTGGTGATCGGCACAATGTCAACCATGATTTCTTCAATAATTCTGAAAATATGGTTCATGAATATTAATCCGGGAAGCTTCAGGGTGCTGTTGGTAGCTTCCATTTACATCGGTTTCTCTCTGACTACCGACTCGAGGCGTATTTCCTCATTTCTCGTTAAAAAAGTGTTTAACTTTTAGAGACAAAAGCCCTCCAGTTTTTTAATACTTTTGCACGTTCTTCAATGAAATTAATTTTGAAATTCTGATTAAAAGGGTTTTAAAGGGAGAAAACGTAATTAACTGCTTATAAAATGTAAAAATATGTCGTAAAACATAATTCTTTCGTCGCTTTAAATTAATATTTTCCACTTCGTCTTATGTAGGCACCGCCGTAAAAACGCGAATCCTCATTAAACTAGAAAGTCTTTGAAAGGAATAAAAATGTAATTAATTATGAAGATAAATGGGTTTATTTTTATATAATTTATATTTCTAAAATGAGACAGGAGGTAAGTTATTACTACATTATTGCTTTTTGAAATATTCTACATTCTGGAGAATTGTTATTTTTAACCAATCACAGCGATGTGCAAAAAGTTTTTCGTACTTTTAATTTGAAAATTACTTCAAGAAAACGTGTTGCCGCTTTCTAAGACGCCCGGGAAAACGTGCTTTTAGTAACATAATGTAAATAATATTACTGACAATTTCAGTCCATTTTAATATTGATTATTAATGTATTTTGTAGGCAGGAGTTGCAACACCGACGTATTTTCCAATACCGGAATTCCAGGATTAGAGATCTGAAAAATAAAACTGTATTTTTAATTAATTCGTATTAGAAAATGACAGTTAATTTTCTCGCATAGGTTAACTATAAAGATCATATTTGTTATAATATGTTTTTGATAAATAGATTTCTTTTATATATTTTTCTAATTGATTCATTTAATTTGAACATATTGAATATGTATGTGTCTATAAGTCATAAAAAAACTAATATAATATCATGCTAAAATTTTGAACGTAAAAACTAACATATATTACTAAAAAATATAGGTATAATATTCATTAAGGCTTACCTTTCAAGAATTATTCATATTTTCGCATTTTTTTTTTAACAAAACGAAGTGTTTTTAAAACGTCGAAAATTAATCATAAGTACTGCAAATTGAATTTTTTATAATTCTATTAATGTTTAATATTTTGCTAATTTGGTTCAATGCAGATTTGTTTCCGTAATCTTGGTTTTAAGATTATAAAAAAAAATATTTCGTATATGGAAGAACTTTCTATATTAAGGTAGTTTTGTGTTTGAAAATAAATTAAATGGTCGCGGTCTTTCTTATAATGCTTGTATTTTATTAATTATGGCAAATAACATTCAATAAACTACATTAGTGTTAAGGTTCTAAGTAATAGTTTTAAAAAAAGTCAAATATAGAGTATAACTTCTGATATATATATTTTTTTTATTTTAATATTAGAAAATATAATACATTTTTAGAATAATCAGTAGGATATATATATTTCTTTTAATATGTATTTCTTCTCTATGAGAGTAAAACTCGTATATAGAGGAGTATAAACGAGAGTTTATGTTACATATTTTTTTTACTTTAGATACAAATTTATAGTAGTCTGTAATTTTTCTAATTGTGATGGGAAGATTGTTAAAAAATTTGATGCCTTGATAAATATAGTGATTTTGGGTTGCGGTATATTTTAGTTTTGGAATATCAATTTAGTCTCTAAATTTTGTAGATCGAAACTCGTTTATAAAATTTAATTGATTTTTAATTTTGAAAATTTGAATTATTGAATTTTTTTGTATGTCTATTATTTTTGGTACTTTAAAATCTGTGAAGAGTTGTATACTTGGAAAGTCTTTTTTTTAGAATAATTTTTATTATCATATTTTGAGTGACTTCTAATTGTGACATTGAAGTTTTATATGCTCCTCCCTATCCAATGATACCGTATTGCAAATGTGACTGTACTAACGCGTAATATATTATTTTCAGATTTGTGAGTGATAAGATGTTTCTGAGTCTTAAAAATATGTAGGCAGTTTTCCTTATTTTGTTTGTAAAATTAGTGATATGTTCTATCCATTTGAGTTTGTTATCTATTACGATTCCTAGGTACTTGATACAGTATTTTTCTTCAATTGATGAACATTGGTCGCAAGAGTCTTCCAGAGTACAGGCTTTGGTGTGAATTTAATAATAATTAGCAAATCGTAGAAAGTATGTGTTATCAGTATTAATTTATAGTAGGTTATCATCCGTCCACTTTTTTATGGTATTAACATCCTCATTGAAATATTAAAACCCACATTTTCGTTAAAAACGCGAAAATATGAATTATTTTTGAAAGTTCGCTCTTAATAACAAATATGAAAGCTGAATCCTAGTAGAGCGCGCTACACGAAGTAAGAGACTTTATAAAATGTTATTACATAATGCCGAAAATTCTATATTTACGGTAGGTACTTATATTTCGGTAAAAGAAATGCACAAAATTGGCCAGTATTCCGGAATTTCAGAATTCCGATAAATTCCAGAATTCCGATAAATTCCAGAAAGTAAACTAATACAGCTACTAACTTTGTATTTTTCAGATATTAAACAAATACAAATATAATTGATACCATACGGATGAATAATGTATAGGTATTAGGGATTCTGTGACGAGACAACCCGGAAATTCCATGGTTTTTTGTTGTCTGTGATTTTAAACAAGTCAAGTTATACAATTTAAATTAATCAACTCGAAAGATATGTAGATAAATAAAAAAAAAATATCAAAAAAATATTTTATTCAGTGACCATTGCGGTACCTAGCGGCAAGCGGTTTTAACAACTTACTAACAAAGAGATAAATATATGGTCAGCTATAAAGATTCTGAAGGGAATAGTTTTGTCAGTTTGTTCAAATAGGGGATTATGTTTCCTTGTAAAATGTGATGTAAATATTTAAGATAAAATTGTGTCATCTTTTGACGAAACAAAATTTAGATGGGATTAAATTATTTGGGGAATTTGTCATTAATATTGACCAAACATATATGTTATTGTCTTCCGATGTGTTTCTTTATCAATTGTTTTTTTTTGTATATATTTTTTTCAATCTTTTGCATTTTGTAATTTTTATAGATGTATTTTTATATTACATTTACATTTTCTTTTTGATTAAATAAAATTCACGATCTCGAGTCCCGGGAATTGAAAAAAGTCAGTCAAAAAGTCCTAACAGGTATAGCTTTGGTACAATGATACCAGAGCCAACTTATATCACTAAATGGATAATTATAATAAACATTTGTTTGCTAACTGTGCTATATAATAAATAGAAGAAGAAAAAAAACTGTGAAGGAAACCCACTACCCCCCGGAATATAACTAATCGAACTTAACTTTATAATATTCTAAAAAGCTTTGAAGATTCTGTTAATTAATGCATACGTTGCTTTGTTGAGTGGAATCAAAGCGAGAGTGCACAACTCTCATAATACAAATATAATACTAAATTTGGCTTTTTTATGATACTCACCTTAATTTTCATTTTTTCGAGATATTTTTGCATTTTGCATACCCTTTCAAGATGAGACTAATAGTTAATTATTTTACAATATCAAGTAAACATAAAAGTGCGTTATTTTTAGGTAAATATTGCTAGAGTGAAAGGTATCAATAGAAAAAGACAAGTATACAATTGTTGGTTCTCTTGAATTCCTAGGTAATAAGCTATCAGAAAATAGCAATTTCTTGAGCATTCGTAATACATATGTGTTGCCATTTGAAATTATCAAGCGAAAATGAAATAATTATTTAAGTTCTCACCTAAGAATTGTTATGTTTATACTATGAAGAATTATTGTGTTTATGATAAAAACCATTGTTTGTGTCTATAAATATATGATTATAAAATATTACAATTTTTCCCCGATTTATAAGGAAAAAATTCTTGTAAATTCATACTGATAAAAAATGTTGATTACTTTCGAAGCAGCTGTATTTGTGAAGAGAAAACTATTTATGCTAATATTATTTTATATTATATTCATACTCCGGTTGTAATAAAAAAAAAAAGTTTTTTTTTTAATATTTATTTATTATTTTAATACACATAATAATACATTACATGTACATTTAATATTAAAATATAAATGAAAATATGACAAAAGTATTATTATTCACTGTTAAATAATTAGTTGTTCATCGATCATATTATCGTTGTTCAGAATGGTGGTGTACGCTGTACCTGAAAACATTAAGGCATATTAATTCTTAGTATAATTATTGATATGAAAGTAAAGTTTCGAGCTGAATTCCACAACCACCCAGATTGATCAGAGGAACACATTTTCTTTTTTTTTTAACATAATTAAATAATAATATTAAAGAATCCCCAGTAGGTATATGAAAACCTGTCTTCCCATGATGTTCTTTCTCTCTCAATCAATATTACTTCTATTCATATTATTTATCTTCCGTACATTCGCTCGGACATACTTAAACAAACAAACTCACTTGTTGCAATCATTATTTATCCTTATACCATAGCACCGACAAATTATCTTTATTTTTATTTCTAAATCATTTTATCAATGTCTGGGGGTCATCAAGCAAATTAAAGCCTAAATTAAAAATAAAGCCTCGTCCCGGAAGACCACCAGTTGTTCATGACACAAGCGCTTAGTTTAATTTTAAATATACAGAGAATATCAAAATGATATGTATTCATTATTTATTTTTAAAAAAAGTGTTTTAAAAACCAGATGTGACAAATGATTAAAGTAATTTTTCTATTCTTTTCCTTGATCGTGTGCTTTGTTGAGCTTTATTTTCTATGGCTTTAATTATATGTTGCGGGTCTTTGATATCCATGGACCTCGTTTTTCTTGGGTCAATTAACTCCGGGACCATGCAATCCATGTAAAACGATTCAAGTTTTGTAAAAAAAATTTCGTACCAAAAATTTATTTATTTTTATTTTATAATTTATTCCCGTCCAAACTCCAAAAATACACATATTTTTATTACTAATGTGCAATTGTTTTTGAACTTGATAATACCAATCATGATTTTTATTAATGTTCTTTATTTTATTTTTGTCTAATTTCCAAAATGTAACTTTTCGCTTTACTACAGCTTCATCAACAGTCATACTTGAAGCAGATGACGAGCATTTTATTTCTATAATGATATCATTATCAGAAGTACCATCCGGAGTTGTCCCCAAAAAATGATATGTACTATCAATAAACAGGCCACATCTATCAATTGTAATGTTTTCTTGAAGTTCTAATTGCCGAAGTGCAGTAAATTCATTGACTTTGCCGTATTGTATAGACGCTACGTGACATAAAGAAGGACCACACAACATACTGCTTACCAAAGACCCGCAACTTATGCCTAACCGCCTTTTACAAACTTTCCCGAACCGCGATGTTGTTAATAAATTTTATTTTTTTTCTAACCATTCCCCGCAATCTGATTGTAAACGGGTATTTTTTTCAATATCCAGTCGTTCTGCAGCAGACAACGTAAGTTTATTTAAAAAGTCTTCCTTAGTCTTACTAAATGTGCCTTCATCCACATCAGGTCTCTGGTAATTTTCACCATATTCAGCGTCTTCCCGAGACACTGTCATATATTTTAATTCTGATTGTTTTCTAACATACTTTTTTCTCGAGGACCCTATCCTAATTTTCTTTTCTTCCAAATGTTTTATATACATTTTTGGACTTGTATCAAAAATGGATTTACTCAAGAAGCTGTGAGGAGTTTTTGACTTGAAAGATACTACAGCAGCTGCACACCTCCCACTGTACGACTGTCTTCCTGTAAAATTTATTCTCTCCCCCCCTACAAATTGAGCAACTATACTATTATTACTATCTACATGATATATTAAACTACGCTAATTGTTGGCCAAACGAGAACAATGGTATAACAGTTTTGAAAATAAGTTACAAGATATCAAATCTCCCGTAAGATTTTGATCCAAATTAAAACTTTTACAAAAATACGCGTCACATTTTAAATGGTCTAGGACTGTTTAATATGTCACGATTACTAATTTTTTCTTCCAATGCATTGTGTTCCGATATTCTATATTTAATGGCGACAGTGACAGCCACGCGTAATCGCTTAACTCTTTGTTTTAAAATCTTCCGTACCGAAATGGGAAAAGAAGTGTCAGACGATAACACATACACTTTAGAGCAATAATTTCTCAAAAGATGATTACGACATTCATGTGTGTACGTCGACCATTCTTTTGTCATTCAATTTAGGAAGTTCACACGAGTTCACACATTCAATGCTCAGTTCGGGAACATTTTGAAAATAATTTATAATATCATTATTATATTGTTATTAAATTATGTTATGTACTTTAATAAATACAATAATTTAAAATTGAAATAAGGGTTTGATTAATAATAATTCATTAATAATATAAGATGCCACCGCTGGTTAGATATGGAGACCTTGTTTATTAACATAGTATACTCCACTATATAGTTGCAATGTTTTGTCCACAAACAAGAAAATATATTGAGTAATCGCCCACAACTAAATCCATTTAAATTAAATATATTCAATAATATTTAACAGTGCAATATTCGTTATCATGATAATGTGTTTGGGGGTTAGGACGGTGGTGAAATTAAATAAATGTGATTGGCGTGTGTTGAAGTGTTTATTGTCGGTATGATAAAAAACAAGGAAGACAGTTAGAATGAATGAAGATGTAGAAGGTGCACGTGTCTTATGGAATGAATGATTGAAGAGTTGGCGGTCTTGCTCGGCGAGCGCGAGCCGGCAAGACCGCCGTTGTGAAACGATGATACTGGAGAGACTGCCTGGCGGTGAATCGAGCCAGACTTGTAGCAGCAGCGACTGAGATGGCGGTGGATATGAATTATGATCGCTATACATATGTGTAAGAGATAAAATCAACAGACTGTACAAAAGAATTATGTACTTACAATACTGGTTGAAGGAAATGCTTTGTGGTTCTTGTTTGTTTGTATTTCAGTAATTTCCTAATAATAATAAAATCAGTATTTTTATGTCTCAAATATTAAAATACGTATTTATTCGTTTATATGACTATAACAAGTACATGTATATCAATAAGACAGGTCTGTCATGTATTATTATTTTGATAAAATTATATATCTTTAAGGATATGTATTTCCAATAGAAAATAATTTATCTGCACTACATAATATATGTATATTGAACTATATAATTTATATTATTAAATAAAATAGATAATTGTTATAGGAATGTTAAAAATTATCAACTTACATTGCGATTTTTAAAAAAAAATTCCAAGAAGTTTATGAACATTTAAAATGTTGTTGGAACACTTCCTAGAGCGTGTCAATGGATACTTTTTGATCTTAGGCATCTTGAGTCAGAGGAGGCAGTAATTTCAGAACAATAATGTGTATAATAATATATTATTGACTTTTAATGAGAACAAAAAAATCGCGTTTCACAAATTTCACGTCTTCGCATATTTCACGGCAACGTTGTCATCTTAAAACATGACAGCGCATGTACTGTCAGTTTCTTAAACGTTACGAATGGTGACAGAAGTTTGACGTATGTTTAATATTTAAATGTCAAAATTATAATCTGTTTTCGTATAAAAACAGCTATAGTTTACAAAAATAAGCAATTGGTATCGAGAATAAGTATAATATTCATTCATATTGTAGTAAAAATTTGTATTAAAATGTGTTTTATATGCGAATTTAACTCAAATCTATCGAAGCGCAAATTTCACGACCGCCGTAGCCGTGTCGAACGGCATACTAACATTGTGAGAGCTACTTAATAATATCGTATTTCATAAGACTGGAAATATATTATTTAAAAAATTATTATTATGTTTCTGATATTGAACTTAGTTTTAAATAGTAGTCGAAGCCTCAAAGCATGAGAGTAAATATAATATATTATTTAAAAACGTATGTTTATACTAAAACAAAGTATTTTAAAAACGAGAAAAATTAATCAAATATACTGCATATTGAATGGTTGAACTCTATTCATTTTTAACATTTTGCTAATTTGGTTTCTTACAGATTTGTCTCCGTAATCTTGGCTTCAAGATTATTAGAAAATATATTTCGTTTATGCATTAATTTAGTGTATTAACTCAATTTCGTAGCACGCGGTAAATGCATCTAATAGTCGCGGCCTTCTTTATAATGTCTGTATCGTCTTAATAATGGCAAATAACATTTAGTTTATTAGTTTTATCCTATCCTATCTGAGTAATAGTTGAAAAAAAATCTAATCTATTGAATAACATCTGATATAAATGAATAATAAAAACCCACATTTTCGTAAAAAACGCAAAAATTTGAATTATTATTGCAAGTCGCGCCTTAATTAATTACTGTATTAATTATACAGAAACTTAAATTATAGATTTTTGGCTTGATTTTCTTTACATTTCAATTGCTTTTATCAGCGATGGCGAACCTTTTTACACAAGCGGGTCTAAGTATGTGTTCGATATCTTTGTGCGTCAAATAAATAAAATTAAAAATCAAAACGCGTTTTTCATTTCAAAACGTATTTTAAGTTGAAGACTCATATCAACTCATTACAAATAACACCGTATTTACTAAACCATCTTTCCTGATACAATTGTCTATGTCCTCTTGGTCCAATGCTCAGTTTTTGTTTTTTATTTATAGATATATTGTTTCACTGAGACTCGAGATACGGCACTGGAGAGAATAATGCGCATGCACAGTGGTGGCTACCGCCCGGGAAAAATGAACTACACGAAGAAAAAATAATTGAACTTACAAAACTTGTTTATTTCATGTCATGTTACATATAATATTACAACATATACCATAAATTACTTACATACGTTAACAACCAACAGAGGCTACTTGCCAGGCCCCGGCTAAAGTTCTATGAACTAAATAGATATTTGTTTCTTAAGTAACTATACATGCTTAATTAACACCAAAGTAACGTTTGAACTTGCATCAACATTAAATAGATTGAATATTTGTATGTTCAGCATGAGAGAAAATTTTGTGTTCACGGTCAGATTAACCCCGCTTATGAGTATTGTAACTAACAAATAGGTCATTTTTAATTGTTCTATACAGTAATATCTCGCATAGTCCGGGTAATCGATTCTGCCAATATTCCGGACTCTTTGAGACCGGACTAAACGAGGAACGCAAAAAATGATAATTGGATCTAAAAAAAAATTCTCAATTTTTCAATAAATAAAATCTGTGTTAGAAATACATTTTATTTTTTAAAATGCATGCTTATCGTAATTCATTTTTTATTTTTTAAAAATCGCAATATCGATATATGCATATTTTTCTTCTCCGGCATTTTCTCTTCATACATTTCTTCTAAGTAACAAACTGCATTGTTTATAATTCGGCGAATTGTAAGGGTTCGTTCAATATTGGGATCAATTTCCATTATATGCTTTAAGATTTCAACTATTCCAATATTTTTTTATAGTTGTTCAGCTATTAATTCTATGTATCATAATATATATGTATCGTATTGAATAACTTTAAAACCGCATAAAAAATAAACCGCTCAAATAGACTTGACTGCATAAAGAGAAAAAACTGATTATTTATGTATAATATTAAAAAATAATTTTGAGTACTAATTTTTAAAATTTATTTTTGTTCGGCTCAATTAAAATTTAGTTTGTTTTGAAATTTTCAAATTGGACTATAGTGAATCCGAACTATGCGAGGTATTACTGTATATTGAATTCAATAGAACATATAAATAAAATATTACCACTTAAAATTTGTATCAAATAACAAGTGAACCGAAAAAGAATATTGTTTTTTTGTTTACCGTTTTCAACTGTTAATTGCGCTTTGACTGCAGCCCTTACACGACGTGTTTTGTGTTATTCTGGTGACTATACATACCAAAAATGAATTATAATTTATAAAACTGAAATTGAACAACCTATTTACAATGGACCAATTTGTACCAAACGAAGAATTTATTCGAAATTTGATGATATATGATTACTTGAAGAAAGAGACAGCAACGAGAGCCACTAAAAATATTTGTGATATACTGGGAGATGTTTTGGATGTTCGCAAGTGTCTAAGATGGTTCACAAAATTTAAATTAGGAAATTTTGATTTAAAAAATAGAAGTGAAAGACCTATTAAAGTGGATGACGTCATACTGGCTGCCCAAAACGGAAAAAATCGCAGACAAACTCAGATACTCATGGTCAAGTGCTCAACTGCACTTTAAAAAAATCGGCATGGTGTGCAAACAAGAAAAATGGATACTACACAACTAACACAAAATCAAAAACACCATTTTTACAACATCTGATAACTGGAGACGAATAATGGGTGCTATACTCAAACCAAGGACAAAAGCAACGGTTTTCGAAAGGTCGGGTTACAAAACCCACCGCTAAGCCCGGCATCACAATGAAAAAAATCATTTTGTCTGTTTGGTTGGACTGCAAGAGCATTATTCAGTTTGAAGCTCTCAAACCGGGACAAATGATAAATGCACAATTGTATTGTGAACAACTGAACCGTTTAGAGGCGGAAATTAAAAAAATTGTAAGTGTGATGTTTACCTCTGTTCGCCAGTTGTAGACTCTGTTCTACTGCTGGTCGCGTTGTATTGTCGTGGTATTAAATGAATCAATAATACGTATTAGACAATATAATTTATTCCAGGAACAATATAATAATCTAGTTGGAACTATGAGAGTGGTGCCGATTGTAGTATCTAAAAGAGACCGAGTCAGCACGCATCTGCTCTTTTATATACAATAGGCTTCCCCGTCCACCACTCCTACCGCACGGGCCATGTACCGCCGGTCGGTGCACACATTAATTACACTTTATAATACTCGTATATTGAACATAATAATATTATTTCCTAATTTATAAATACATTCAAATCTTTTATTTAAAAAAATTACATTCATTTTGGTACCTCTAATATGTATAAGCAAAATTCCAGAACAACTAAAAATGACCTATTTGTTAGTTATAATAAATACTTTACATATCGAAAAATAGAAAAAAAAAATGCTTCCATATGCAAAAAGATATGCTTACTACTATAAAATATATATTTAAAGATGGATTTACAAATGTTCTCATTAAAACAAACGTAGATGGAAGCCTGACATTTTTGACAATACTGTTCATATTACAGATCAATAATAATGGACACAATACAATGCATCTGTTTTGGTGGATTAGAGCTGCTGCTACTCTTAGAGAACATAACATGTCAACTTATAAAATATAGATACAAACTACCAATTTATTATTATTGTATTACCTTCAACTAGACTCAAAACAGTTTGAAGCATAAAGTGGTCACACTAATAGAAATGAAACTGTATTAATATTTGTGCTATGTATCATTTTTTACACATATGTATTATAGAAAGTAAAAAATATGAAGAATGTTTGCTCATATAGTTGCATTTATTTTGTTTTGAAACTTCCTGTCTTTCTTGGTTGGGAAAAGGTAAAAGCATTGCATACGTTTAACAAAAATTTTTAAATTGTAGTATTTGATAGCCAAACGTTAAAACTATATGTCGTTATTGCTGTCGTACATCGTACACGTCTAGTTTTCACCATTTTTGATGAGAATCAGCTTTGCATAAGATTGTACATATATATTGACGATATATCATTTTTGGAGCTTATGCCTAATTAATTTTTGTAATGGTACTGACAAGGTCAGTGCCATAGTTATTTAAGTGATGGTAAAACGTTATTTAAACTGTTATTGTGACTGTGTTCGATTGCAACGATGATTGATAACTAATTAATGTAATTCTTTGAACAATGACTGGTATACTAGTAAATAAGCCTCCGACAGTTAAATCTTAGTTACCAATCATCGTTAAATCTCAGTTACCAATCATCGACACATTCACAGTCACGTAACAGTTTACCATCGCTAAAGGTAAGTACTTCTGACAATATCATATTTAAATTTGATAGATTTCATTTTAAACAATTATGTGTTTAAAAATCAAACACTCAGTTTAATCATTTAATACTATTGAATTTAAATAAATATCACATTGTTTTTCATAAAACTTGAATTTCCGAATTGATGAAATTATAAAATGTTAGTAAGAGATACACAATATGTTACACTACTCAACCATATATTCGAAGATTTACTATGGTTGATAACTGATCTTGACATAGTTCACATCTGTTCTACAAACTAATGTAATTGATCTTAATAATAATAATGGATAATTTGTATAATGCCATTTTCGTAAAAACTTTCACCTCAAGGTTGCGGATCTTGTCTTGTATTTAATTCACATATCAGTTTTATTTTCGTAAAATTTAATAAATTCCCTGTTATTAAAATACTGAAAATAATTAATTGAAAAATTATGCCTTTGTTTTGCAAATGGGGACTGAATATTAAATAAACAACAAAATCATTTACAATAAAAAAAACTCATATTTTTATCTTTTAAAATAATCAAATATATTATTTACATTCACACACACACCGCAACGGTCAGTTGAACCTGAAAAATATTTATCTCAAAACATGAAATATTTAATAAGCAATTGGACGTTTAATTTGTCTATCTTTTATGAAATTCTTATCTTATTTTATTTTATCGTTAAACAATATCCATTAATCAGGGAGATATTCATTTATGAACCCTCTTTAGAGAAGGCTTCTCGAAAACTTGCTTCGTGCCCGCCTTGGCTGAAGCATGGAATCTGGCATTCTGTGGCAGTGTTTCAGTGGACCATGGCGAATCAAACTGAGTTGTGTCCTGGTCAACCAAATGGGTATACTTTGTCCTACCCGATCTTCCGAATTTCTTCACTTGCATTACCTGTTGAGATAAAAAGTAAATGCATTATTTCTTTCACTAAAATTTCATAGACAGGCATTTTGACTTAAAATTAAAAATAACAATATTTTAATTCTATGGTTTTAGAAATGCTGTGTAGAGATTTTTTGAAATTAATCTGAATAATTTAATAGTCTTCTCTTTCGTTATGAGGGTGATGTCGGCCATGGTTCACGATTGTGAGTCCGAGTGTGGCTGAGGAGTCCTATTCTCGAAATGCATACCCGTCCATATGTAGTGCACGTGCGACGGATCTTCCTCCATCATTTTTGTGACCGCATAGGAGTGATCCTGCTGAGTACATTACCGATCAGCTTATTGGGTTGGCCATGGCAGAGGCCTGTGCATAGAATTGTTTAATGTGTAGGTGGTATTGCACAGTACCACCCACACACTCTTGGAATAAAGAGGGATTGGTCCTGTGGCAAGAGTGGTCCGAGACGACTGGAGCTCTCCGTTACTTTGCATCCTTTTCCAATCTATGCGCAAGACTTTGTACAGACCTCAATATAGTAGGTTCCCAGATGCGTATAGTGCCGAGTGACATATTGCGGGATATTGCATAAATTCAGTCAATTTATGGCCTGACATCTGACACCTGTCACTTGTTACATCAATTTGTTTATTCCTGTTTGTAGGCAATCGGTTAAACATTACCAATAAAGGGCAATTATAACAACACTTGTGGCGTTTCTGATTGGTCGCAGCGTGGACTTCTGCTTGACTCTTGTTGGCTACAGTGGTCGTCTACCCCACTTCGTGTTCCGTGTGACATTGACTTACTATTTGTCGAATTTCAGTTAAAACTACCAGATTTAATTGATTTAAATACACTCGCAATAATCACTAAATGCACAATAACTGCACTGAAGTCACCATGTCCACAATAAGTCCAAATATTCGCTATTTTAGGCCTCATTTCGTGCCACACCTTAACTCGACAACCCACACGACAAGCGCAGGAACTAATGATTTTAACGAATTTAATAGTAATGTGACATCTAAAACAGATAATAAAGACAATAAAAAAAATTATAAAAATATGCATAATTTGAAAGAAAAATAAAAATACCTTTGGTAATACGCTCTTGTCAAAGTGATCATCCAGCGTAGGCCCTGAGAAATCTTGCTTGAGGACATCTTCATCCTTATCCAGATAGAAAGCACCCCTAGAATTAGTAAAAAGTCTATTGTAGTAAATGTACATATTAAGGGTTTAAAATAAATGCTGCTAAAAATAAATAAATTTACCTTGTGTAGCATTATTTGCATTTGTATAACATTTTTATCATGACTATTTCAATTAGTAAGACTTCAAAGATGTCCATTACTATTTTATTTTTTTAATTTGTTTAACATGAAAATATATTTTGGTAATACAAATGTAATTATTATTAATAATTATTATTATTAACCTAGAAAGACATACAGAAAAAATCTATTTATCGAAAAATATTTAGTTGCTACCAGGATTCAATCCTGGACCTCTTCTTATACAGGGAAACATGTTAGCATTCCACTACAGCAATCGATTACGATTACAATTACGACAAATGTAGAACTTATATCTGTATATTTAATAATTGATACATTTATTATTTAATTTTTAAAAGCAATCAACTTTATATATTGCGTTGAATCTCAAATACTTTTGAGTAATCAAAAATGTGTTCTGCTTAAAAAAAATATATTTTGGTCCCCATTTCAACGATTTTCACTGTACATTATAGTACCTATCCCAACCCTAGGAATCTATGGAAGTAATCTGCGCGAACCACAACACTAGCGGGCGATTGAAAGGCACATGTTTTCTGTGGTAAACGAGCGATACGCACAGTTGAAGGACTCCGTAAGGATCATCAAAATGTAACTTCAATTTATCAGGAAAGGGTAAATACAATCATTAAGTGGCATTTATGCAATTTATGAATTGGTTAAGATATGTGTGTGTGTGTGATAAGGATGATCCCTTTTCTGGTGGCGATTTCACTGTTGGCGGTCACGCACACGGTGACGCCATGATCTACCTATTTGTTTTTGAGCCGGGAGGAAGGAATACCCTGCTGCTTTTTTCTGTTTTATTTAAACTACACAATCTATCATGGATGACTGTCAACGGAAGAAAGACACGATTGCTGTATGGAAAAATTATACAAAACTGACATCACCGCTTTAATGGGAGAACACTGTTGCAGTGACGCAAGTAATATTTGTTTATTTTTAAATATTTGATTGATCCGGTGTTGCGTAGCTTGGACTTGGACCTGTGATCGATCCAAAGTGGATGAAGAAACTCAGATTTAACTTCAACTGTCAAGATGTATCAGAACGATTTGTGAATGTCATTGTTTCTCTATTAACCTAAATGTAAATTTAAAAGATGTAGTTTTAATCACCAATTTGAGTCCACCTTATATTTGTATGATAGGCTTACATGATGAGGTTTTATTTATTTATATATTAATCCCTAATGCATTTGATTTATTCAATCAAGTTGTTTGTTTCTTTGATTATAGTAATGTGTATCACATTCTCTATTTTCCCTAGAATAGCTGTCCATGGCTGATGGTGGGAGTAAGTAGTCAGTTCTGGACATTGGAGACCCTATAATCTCATGCACTATCCTGAGTAATACTCGGTGGACGTACAGACATAAGGTCGCATACGTCACAACATACAAAAATTAAATAACAAACACAGTTTTGCAAAGAACCAGAGAAGCCACTGACAATTTTTTTTAAATTGCATAACAAATTGAATCCATTTTTTTTCCATCATCGAAGAACATAGTTAATGTGATGAATTTGTGTTTAAGATTTTTAATAAATAAAAATGTATAAAAAATGCATAACTAACCTGTGATAATATTTTTGTAAGAACTTATATTTTCCTTTGGCACTTTTATTGGTAACCACTTTAGGATTTATTCTCGCCTCTAATCTTCGCTCTTCTTCTGTCATGTTGCGCATTCTTTCAATCTCTAAAGCTTCTTTCTCGAGCCTGAAAATTAATTAATTAAATAATTTTATATTATATCATTATACACAAAGGTAGGATTAAAATATGTACATATATTTTTTCTATCTCGACAAATAAAATAAATTATAAAATCACAGTTTTGTCGCTACTTACGTATCTCTTTCTTCTTTGTCCCTCTTAATTCTTTTCATCTCTCTGAGTTTCCAAGCCTCGTATTCCACTTCATCATTTTCATCATCCGTACAGACATCGTTAATGTTGCT
The DNA here is from genome assembly GCA_031772225.1 of Eubasilissa splendida. NCBI lineage: Eukaryota > Metazoa > Arthropoda > Insecta > Trichoptera > Phryganeidae > Eubasilissa > Eubasilissa splendida. Next base: position 16,849,890 of record CM062852.1, on the reverse strand, counting down.
CTCTGTATCAACCTGTCAAACAGAACAATACATTTTCCCAACAATAGATAAATAAAAAATGAATAACTCAGGGATGAATGAGTTTTTCTTTACGATGCACACATAAAATATAAAATGACAATGTACAATTTGCGAACAAATTTCATCTACGACACAGAAAAGTCATAAAATATTGTGACACAAAAAGCACTACAAAATTTCAGTGTCTGCAAATGTTCATACTGATGGAAAAGTCTCAAATTGAATATACAAAAAGCATAATAGTAATACATATATAGCTAAAATATGTTTGTATAAACTAAACTACCCAATACCTAAAGTAGCTATAAATATAATTTGATAAAAAATTATAGATAAATTTTGAAATCCTCACAAAAAAATGCCTTCCAACACTTTCTGCAAGAATCAGGTAGATTTTGACTGTGTGTAACAGTGTGTTTTTATTTTTTTCTTAACATAAATTTTGAAACAAATAGCTAGCTGAAACAAACTTTGCTAGGATATTTGCCAAGCGAATGTTTTACAAAAATTTGATTGAAATCTGATACGAACTACGAGAGTTATAGTATCCACAGAATCTGTTATATATACACATATATGAAAACTATTTAACAGAGAGTGGTTTCACGGTCTCCTAGTTATGATCGAAGAAAGTTTTGAAGTTGCATCATGATACCTTCTGCAATAGGTAGTATTCTTATCGAAATCTACCTAAAATGATTGCACCCGAAGGTACTCTTGGTGATATTTTAAATTTAGGACCTTTTGTTTTGTATAATACACAGACGCTTATGTCTGGATATATGTATGTTTAGCATTTGAATATTGCCTCGCTGGATTATAATAAAAACATATCAGTGACTAGATAAAAATTAAATATAATTAAAAAACAAAAGTAGTCGGATAATATGCCATTTTAAAGTATGGAAGCGAGACGCCATTGAGTTTCTTAGTAAAATATTCTACAATGAAAATATAATGTGCCAAAAAAGAATTCTGAAGTATCTTAGTCTTAGTCTATGAAGTAATTTGAAGTCATCACGTCTAACAATTATGAATCTATTTTTAAATATTTAACAAAAACACAATTTAATCATATTTAATAATAAATAATTCATTAACTTTGTAATATTTGAAAATGTCCAAGAACACACAATTACTGGATTTTCACCTACAAAAACACTGTTATTAAACAAATAATAGATATTTTTTATTATATTTAATGGAAAATAGCTTCGTCTCTATGAGATATCTATTATCTGTTCAATAATTTTGTGTTTAACCACAGAGTTAATTATATTCACCAACCGGTTTCGGAAAATACCAAAAAAATATATACAAAATTAACCAAAATATTGTAAATAATCAATTAAATCAAGTCCTATCTTAGGATTTTTTTCCGATAACCGTATAACCGATAACCATATAGTCCGGTAGGTCCGAACAAAACACATCCAGTGATGGTGGAGTTTGTTAACCATTTTTCGAGAGATTTTTAATAGATTTTTTATATTAAATATGATTTAATGAAATGTCATGTGTATAAAATAAACAAAAATATAATTAATAAAATATTTAAAAATTACATCATTTGTTATATGAAATGCAATAAATGAATATTGGATATCACAAAACAAATGGAATTGATATATGTAATATATATTTAAGATTAAATAAGTAAAACAAAAAAAACAATACATGTACACGGTAAATCAAAATTGATTGTTAATCAAAATCGCTTGTGAAATATTGCATAAGAAAGTATAGTTTTTTATAATTTTTACAAGGACAAAATTATTATTTTTTTCTTTTTGATGATTGAGGTTCTTAATTATTTACATGCCTTCTCAAGTGTTATCACATGCTGAGTGCTTCACAGCGAAACTATTTAATTGCAATCAATTGAATTTTTTTATAAGATTTTCGACTCGGGATAATCTCCGAGATAGGGATTTTGCGCCCATTAATAACAAATATGCATTTAAAATGAGCATAAAATACAATCGTAGCAAGTTTATGATCAAAAGTAATATATTACATAATATGCGTCACACGTGATACGGAGCGAACTATGGATGGTCGTGCCGGAGCGCTTGCCTAGGCCAGTGATGGCGAACCTATGACTCGCGGGTCAGACTCTGACCCGAGCAGCCTTTTTAATGACCCACGCGTTGTCTACATACTAGCTAACATCATTTAGTTCCATAAATGACCACCAAAGGAAATTTGACAAAGTAAATCTGAATGTCATTAGATACAATTAAAAAGGAAGAGAATATTATTAAAAACTTAGAGACCATAAAACTTACAACAATTCAGGCAAGATGTAAATAATGAAAATTCGATAAATGCACCGATTACCATTAAAATGCCTCAATGTGAAGGCTTTATGTTTGTAAAATGTACGAAATGTGCTGTTCATTTATGTTTGAATAAAAATAATTGTTTTTGCAATTTTCATCATTAAAACACACAATTGTATTAAAAGCTAAATAATTTTTGTGGTCTTCTTTACAAACATATTATCTATATACCTGAAAAAGTAAAAATAAAGCAGAAATGTAACTTTCTCATTTTTTAAATTATTTTTCCTATAATTACACCAAAAAACAATAATGAAAATATTTTTTTAATTAAAAAAGAAAAATTGGGCACTGTAGAGTTAAAATCATTATTTTTTTATCGCCGTTTCTACGTAACTATCTGCTCTTATTAAAAAAAATTATAATAGCAATATCCATCTTTTTAAAAATAACATAATTTTGAAGAAAATGTTTAATTATAATAGTACATAGTATGTACCTATCTGTTTTTATGTATTTATCTATAAAGTAAATTAAAGAATTAATAAAATAATATAGTGTAATATGATGTATTCTCTGTATTAAAAGCCATTTTAATATTTTAAATATCACTATCCAAAAATACAACACTGACCTTTTGCTTATCTTGCAGTTCCCTTCTCACAGATTCTTCTACCAATCTCAATGCCTCCCTCCTTCTATCTTCTTTTTCTCTCTTGGCTTCTGCTTCTGTCTGTTTTTGCTTCTGCGCAGCCTTCTCTCTCTCAATAACTGTCAGGCGGTCCTTTGCTCGCACAAACACTGGCTTCAGTCGGGGACCTGGACACGAAAATCATTTCATTTGAGACATAGTACATTGTTACGTTGCATTCTGGCTCCGGTGGATAGAACGCCGGGGCAACGCCACCGGCTAGACAGTGGTTGACATGAACTATACATATTCTCCAGAGTTTGCTCCATCCGACTTTCACTTATTTCGGTCATTACAAAATTATCTAAATGACAAAAAATTTGATACCATAGTGCAGGTAAAAACATCCCTCTCGAATTGTATTTTGATGGAATAAATAAGCTAATACAAAGGTGGGTGACAGTCATAACATGGCATGATCGTGACAGTCATAACATGACATGATCGTGACAGTCATAACATGACATGATCATGACAGTCATAACATGACATGATCGTGACAGTCATAACAAACGAGGGAAATTATATTGATGATTAAATTAATTTAAAAAATTAATTATTTATTGTAAAAAAAACATCCAAATTTTTGCATCAACCCAATACATCACAAAGATGTTAAGCATATTTCTTTCTTTCATTGAGATCAATATCCATTTCAACTCCATACAGAACTATGGAGAATATCAAGACTTTAAGAAGTTGTGCTTTTATGTTTTGTGAGGTATAGCGATACACACCATATATGTAAGTTTTAGTAGTAGCTCCTCCATACATCATTGTACAATAGACAATAATGCACAGTAGAGAAGAAGACAATAGACAAGATGAAGAAATATAAATGAAACAATGTTATTACTCTACTTGAGTTTATTAGCATTACTCGGAACAGTAACTCTCGACAGGTGAAGTATTCAACTGACTACACATAAATATAGGAGACAAGACTTAAGTGGTAGACAAACAAGTAATTAGGTACTGACAGATGGAGGGGGAGGGGGTGGAGTTACCGGTGGACGGTGGAGGGGTTGTTGTATATTCCCGTTGTCTTGTCTCCTATATTTATGTGTAATCAGTTTAATACTTCAACTGTCGATGAGAGTTACTGTTTCTCTTGAAACTCGAGTAGTGCTAATAAACTCAAGTAGAGTAATAACATTATTTCATTTATATCCATCTATTATGATGTAACTCTACAAAGTTAACGCTTATTCTATTAATGATATAAGATGAAGAAATGTTAAATGAAGGCACAATATTTTAGTTTTATTTTTTACATTCGTTTCACAGGAGAGATGCCATCATGCACTTTATCACATGCGGCTCGGGCTGACCGGGCATCCTTCTGTGTCATGGATAGAACGCCATGTCCCCGAGCTTCATGTCATCGGCTAGCTCTAATTGGTACTCACAAATTTCTGGGTCATCGCAGGGTAGTGTAGGGCCCAAGGGGGCCGCTACATGAGAGTTACTTTTGTCTGCAGGGGAGGGTGTGGGCACAATGACAACAATTTTCGATCACATTATGAACTATATTTTAACCTAAAAGTTAACCATTACACATTTTTACTGACAATACAAATATCCAATTCTGTTCTCATGACATGCACTCTCTTGCTTCTCACCAAACATCTCAAAAGGTTTCAAAAAGTCTCACCAAACCATTATTTTTTTTACTTCTCTATGAGAGTCGTAGACTCGTGCAGAGAGAAGGAGTATAATGAGGATGAAAAGATACAAATGTAATATGACCAGACATTCACAGGCATCTTATAATCATTTTTATGTATCTGCTTATACATATCTCCTTCTCATGGTCACCACAAACCAGGTCGCAGTCCTTTTCCTGGTTCAAGATACCGTGCAAAAACGCCATGATTTTGTGTCTCTCTGCAGAGCCAAGCCAATTGTTGATTACTTCTCCTTTGGTGGCCTATGGTAGAGATCCATCTCTGGCCATCCATCAGTGGATATCCAATTTTCCAATTTTTGTCACTAACCGCAACGTGGTTGCTAAAATTCTCTCCCACTTTGTGGCTGGAGCTGCACGCAGCGCCAGCTCTCTCCCAAAAAGGGACAGCTCGCCATTTTGACTTCACATAGATGTTTTCCGTACAGCGGGCATTTCATTGGCCAACGGGAGTATGGTGGGCACACACACAGGGACGCATGCATTCAAATGTAACAACATTCACTTCAGAAATGTTAAAATATTTGACAGTAAATTATCACTCATCCCCCATATTGATTTGATGACTAATAATAATAATAATAATAATCTGTTTATTCCAGTGTGGTCAGGTTTTTTTTTTAACCTGTTTCAGCATAGAGATAATACATATCATGTTATACATTAAAGTTATGAAATAAATATAATGCTATGAAAAAGAAAACCAAGGAAAATATTAATAAATAAAAAAAAAAGTATAAGTATTACATATATAACTACTTCAGTCACGGCCATTGTTGTATATGTAGCTATTCTGTAGGCATTGCCATTTTCTGGTCAGGGAACCAGCTTTCCATTAGAGAGCCACTTGCACCAGAGAGTTGGTGCTGAGCTCCAACCGCATCTTTACGCCCGCAACTCGATGTCTCAGAAGCGGAACGAATTCATGTATATGGCCTTTGGTAAACATTGTAAATGCACTGCAATAATGCACCAATCCTAACAGTATTCTGTATGAGTTGTTGTACTGAATTCGGAGACGGTTATATGTCACTTGCTTGCTAATAAAGGTCTCAAAATGTTGGTATTTGTTTTGCAGACTGCAAAAAACTTTTCAGACCTGCACACTTGTACCTCTATACTTCTCTAGATATAACTTGGTCATATGGTCGCCTCACTACATTGTTCACTTGACGGCGGTTGAAAGAATCTAGAGAATGTTTTTAAGATTCATTAATTTTAAATTAAACATACACTCTGAGGATATCAATTATGATTATCTCTTTAGCCGTCTGAAATTGTTAAAATTATCAGTGAGACGTACGATGACCGACCTTATATTTTTATACAGGATCATCAATGGTATGATATACTGCCCCCAGATTGTTGGTCTGCTTGACTTTCACACACCATTAAAGTCATCTAGACACAATTTATTGTTATATTACAGTGGTAATGTCAGAACACACGCATTAGCTAATTCCGCAGTCCCCAGATTGCATTCTTTGGGCAATGAATATGCGGAAGTAGTCGACATTTTTGCTGTTTATAAGACTACATCATTACAATTTTTTGTGTCTCAACTCAATGGTGATGGATAAATTGCTGTACATCTTGTATATATTTTAATTTTATAATTTTGATTATGAAAAAACACGCTGATATTATATAATTTTTTTCTTTGTGTATTGCGCTTCTGATGAAATTTTCTATTATTTAAAATATATATATGTTAGTGCCCGAATAAGGCATGTATAATAATAATAAATAAATATACGTTTTAAAGTATATCTTCAGGACCTTTAAATATATTTATATTGAACTTAAGCATCCCATAATGCATGTACGTCCATTTTTCACGATGCAAAATTAGTAACAAATATTAAATAGAATCTGCAGCTATGATATAAATACCTGTATCCTCTTCACTGTCTGTGTATTCATCATCTTCTGCGTCTTCATCATCATCATCATCCGATCTTGGGGCAGGAGGAGCCACCCCAGGAAGTATTCCCTCTTCTTCCTTCTCTAACACTTCCTTCTCATCCTCAACTGCTCGGGACATGAGCTTTTGACGAAGCAGTTTCCTTAATGGATAAGGATTCAAACAATTAATAAATAAATATGATAAAATATTCAATAATATTATTATTTATCAAAAAATATAACGACGATAAAAAAACAACTGATTTTGCTTTTTCTGAGTAGAAGGCGATCCTGCACTGCCCTGGTGGTTTGTAGGAAGAATTCAACTAAATTTATTTCATATTCGTTTTATGTTTGAATGAATTCCTTGAGAAAAAAATAATAATTATTGATTTGTAAATTTTGAGATGAGCAAAGTGAACATTTACAAACGAATTCATCTATATATATATATATATATATATAGATATATATGTATAAAGAAAATGTCTGTTGATTTGTTTGTTTTTTATACAAATCTACAGTTTTATTCTGAGCTTGATGAAACTGTGCATACTTGACCTTCAAAACAAGAGGAAGGTCACTGTCAACATGAGATTTAGAAAAACCACTTCCATCTCCCATTCCCACCCCTTAAAGCAGAATTTTTGGTACTTGGTATATGAAATTTTGTATACTTGACATTTAAAGTAAGAGAATAATACTGACGATGTTCCACATTCAAAATGTTTATGGCAGATTCAAGTCTGCTTTTGTTTAAAAATATTTATTGCAATATTGTTGATACATTGACATGTACGTGGCGGAATTGTGGATGTGGAATAGCTATTTATATAAAAAATAGTGTTTATTTTTTAAAACATTTTAACTGTAAAATAAATTAATTTTTACTAAAAGCGCTGTGTTCATATACTCTTTAGAACAGTGTTAACAACATAACTGATAACAAAAAAAAACTCAACTCTTCTGACAGCAGTCCACACTTGCCGAGTCGAGACGTGTGAGACCAAACGAGATGGCACAAAACGACACGAGATAGGCGAGGCAAGGCGAGAGTTGCTATACATTCTCGTGCTCAGCCCCTCTCGCCGTGCCACGGCAAGAGTGGACTACTGGCATTCAAGGCGACAAATAATCGATCGACGGATAGATTTTAACTCATACCTATCGCAATGCTCCCGAAGAAAAGAACGAGTATTGGTCATAAAAACCCTGCAACTAAAAAACAAAAAGCTATTCGGGCATCAGAAATAACTGAACAATGGGAGCTTCGTCTACAGCAGGAGCGTATGAGAGCTTCTACGTCTAGGGCAAGGGAAACTTCAAAGGAAAGAGTGCTGCGTGTACAACAAGATCGACGTAGAAAGGTGTGAATCGACATTCAGATCCAAAATTAAGAGGGACGGATGGATGTTGTATGTAAACATTGTCATGCAAAGAAATATAAATGCGAACCAGCGGGAATGTGTTGCTCCAATGGAAAAGTGAAACTGCCGCCTCTTAATGAGCCTCCAGAGCCGCTGCTATCTTACAAAATAAGAGGAAAATATATCTGATTTCGAAAAAAAAACTACCCCCATCCTCCTAAATTAAACCTCTTAAAGCCCGGGCAACGCCGGGTGTTTCAGCTTGTATACAATATATGCACATATATATATGTATTCATTAATGTTAATGATCTGATTTTCATTGTGATGATGATAATGAATATTATTTTTCATGGGACAATATATAAATATTTTTAAATCACCTAAAAAAAATTATGTGTACAGTAATACCCCGGATTATGAAATAAGTGGGACCGGAAAGCATAATGTACGTCAAAAATTATGTAAGTCGGGCTACCTACAGATTCAAATATCTAATTTCAAGGACATATGTACAATTAGGTCCTTAACTGCCACTTTATTACCAACAAATAACAAAAGTTTATACAGTAAAACCGCGATATAACGAAACCCGATATAGCGAAAAATGACGTATATCGAAAAAAAAATCGAAATTTAGTCCCTAAAACCAATTTTTCATACAAAAATGCATTTATATAACGAAATCCCGTTAATATTTATAACAAAATCATTTTTGTACCGTACGAAAAAATGCCAATACATTTACGTAAATTTATAACGAAATAAAAAAATGTTAAAAGATGAAAATATTATTTCGCACTTACAAAGCCGCGCCGCTGCATCTGCCGTATGCGAACGGTTTAATGGCCTTTTCGGCGGTGCGCGGCGGTCTGCCGACAAGGTAGTAAAACAATTCAAACTTCTTGGGTTCATAGTATCATATTTTGAAGTGGTTGCCGCCGTTACCGGTAAGTACCTTCGTAATTTATATACGACTCATTTTATAAAAATGCCGCGATTCAACTGTCAAATTTTTATTTTTGAATTATTTTTTATGTTTCGTGCCCAAAACTATGTTTGAAGCGGCTCTATATTTAAACACAATTAAAATATTGTTTTGTGTTTGCAATATTCTGGAATTTACAAAAATATCTTCCAATTGGTGTTGAATAGGTTCTGTTCTTAATTTAATTCCTTTGATTATCTGTTTTAATAACAAAACTACTAAAAATATGTAGGTATTCAGTTCCCTATGGCCTTCTTCCTCCTTTGTTTGCAGAATTTGCGATCTTTTTTGAAGCCGCGCAACATTTTTTTGCGACGGCGCGTAACATATAGTAGGATTTTTTTTATTTATTTCGTTATATGTGGGAATTCGTTATTACGAATTTTTATTTTTTGGGCCCTTGGATTTCGTTATATCGCGGTTTTACTGTAATAAGTAATTGTACTTAATGACTATTGATCAATAAATGAAATATGTACATACACATATATATGCACTATGTAATTGTGAAACAAACAAATAAAATATATATATAAAAATGCAAGTTTGACAAAATGCTTGACGTCTCAAAAACTTTCTTCTCGCGTAAAATTTCTTCATAACAAATTATATTTTTATATTTTGTCTTGCTCTCATTATGCGCTCTTCATTCCATTTTCAATATGGTTCATTTTGCAATAACCAATGCTGGCCTACATGTCACGATTAATATGTGGGTGTGGGATTGGGCATGGGAGCAGGGTGAAAAGTTATCTGTCTCTGAATTTACTTAAGTCGAGGTATTATTATTTTATTTTTTTTCTATCACAAATACCGAAGCTGATTTCCTTTTCACCTATGTTAAAATTTGACATTGTTAATATATACGGGACACAAATTTAATTCCACCCACCTCCTAAGCTCAATCTCTTCCTCATCCAACTCCTCATCAGACTCAACAGAGCTGTCATCACTGCTTTGGTCACCCCCTCTTCTGTCTCCCTCCCGGTCTCTAATTTCAGGCTCCACGGTCTCCGTCACTAGCACTTCTGGTTCCACTGTGTGCCGCCTCCTCCCTTCTTCTCCGTCCTCAAGAGCTGGTGCGGAGCGGGCTGCACGCAAGCGCCGCAAACGGGGATCATCAGTCTGACACAAATTTTATTTTTATGACTTGTATATTGATTTTTATATCCAAAATTCATACGCAGAATACATGTCACAAATAGTATCACTAATTTTTAAAACAAGCTGAGAGCTTGTGCAATGAAAGCAGCACTAAATTGGTAGCCTACTGTGATAAAGCTTGAACACCGACCAATTGGTTAATAGGTGTCTTACCATTAGACCAAATTACATATATTATTTATTTGTAATTCAGGTTAAAAGGGATTCTTTTGAAAATACTTCTAAAACAAAAAATGTTTCCAAGAACAGATATCAATTGAAAACTACAACTATTGACATATAATCATTTAAACCATTAACGAAACCTCATATTTTCGTTAATGGCGTCAGTGGCGGCTTTATGTACGATACTTTGCTTAACTAACTCGTACGTTTTAAGGGTAGAAATAAAACATACTTTTAAGTCAGTCAAAATCCATTAAGTTAGTACCAATCTTAATGTCAACTCGGTGCCTACTACGCTTTCAAAACTCACTTGTTTAACTTGCGTGCAATAAATCAGATTCACTTTTGTCATACAAAGCAATAAAGGCACGGTCCCAAAAAAATCGCTCAATTCAACACATCAATCAAATCAATTATACTTAATTTTACAGTGTATAGGTTTACCACAATGTTTTTGCTTAGTTATAATTTTCAGATGGAAGTATCCCTAATATATCACATAATGAATATTGGCATGTTGAATATGAATTGCATAAATTGTACCTCCTTATCTGACTCCACATCCATCTTCTCATCATTGGGTTCTTTTATGACTTGTGGGAGGAACTGGTGTCTCTTCTCCAGCTTCTGCTGGTCCATAAAGTCATCCGCGTCCGAATCGTTATCAGATGATGAAGCAGGGGCATATTCGGGCCTTTTTCCAGAAATATATCTCTGAACTTTCACTTTTTGCATGGACACTTCACCTGAAATTTTTAAAACAAAATGATCACTTTTACACTGTTTTTATTTATTTTTTTGACTTCCATATAGAAGAGAGTGATGTTCTAAGGTCGGGAGATTTAATTTCATAGACTTAAAAAGACCCTAATTATGAATAGGAAGATAGAAAAGAGTGGATATTACATATTCCATTAAAATAGGAAAGATACCACATATTTATTACCCACGTTCCAGAGATTGAAAACTATCTATCAACAATGAGACGCTCTCCTCTGCAATATAGCATTTTTAGGAACTCCAGCCCCAAATGTCGGGTTTTATGGTCATGGATAATACCAAGTAATTGAAACTGGCTAATTAGATTTTAATTTTAGGTACAAAATTTCAATTTTAGCCTCTAAAGATATCATTATTTCATTATTTTTGCCTTTTATCAGAACTAAAATCAATTAGCCTGGGTTTTAAAAACTAGAGCTGATATGAAAAAAGCCATGTATTTTTAGAATCAGCACATCAAAAGTCAATTCTTTTCCGGCACCAAAAAAAATAATTTTGTCGCCCAGTGTAATCTCCCTCGTTAACCTGTTTATAATACAAACAATTTAGAGGTTAAATTGCAAAATGGTGCTCAAAAATCATATGTATAAGTTTTACAACAAATTAACTGAAATTCTATGTTATTCGCATACCTCGACATTACGTTTACAAGTACAAGTAAAATAATAACAAAAATATTAACGAAATGCAACATAATAATACCTTTATCATTACGCACTGGAATAGCACCAGCGGTACTTTGTATCGCCATCTGTAATGAAGTATTCATCTTTATAAGTCTTCAAAGAGTTAATGTGAAATTAAATTACTAATATCTTTTTTACAAAATTACTAATGTAATAAAATTGACATTTGACAGAATTCAACCACAAACAATATTATGAATTGTTTTGAATTCGTGATTTGAATATCCATAGAAAGTCTTAAGTCAGCGTAGATTTCTATAGACTAAAAATATGAAGTTGTGAAAATAAATTTTATTCGAAAAAATAAAGGTAATTGGATATAAAGGGGATGGAATAAAAATCTAAGTTATTCGATAATAGATCAGGCTTTACTTATCATATCAACAGGCTCAAATAATAATAGATGTTAAGCTGAACACATTCATAGGGGGGGGGGGGTTGATTAGAAATGGAAGAAGATAGAATCTCTTAATTAATCATTAGAGCGACACCCTGCACTCATAATAAAATGTTTCACTTAGCGATTCATTTTTCAGATGTCACAGTTTTATTTTGTCAGATGACACAAGGATTGATTATTTATTCTCTACTACATTTACGAATGAGTGTAAATCTTTAACTCTATTTAATTCTAACTTGATCTACCTTATGGTTTCCTCCAGAGACTTGGTCTTTGGCCGGGTGATGCGGCGTTGCCGACGACTGCTCCCATTGACTGGGTTGCTGCGCCCTGACTGACATAATAGCGGGCAGGATGGTTGACTGACGACTGGCTGCTCAGTGCGGGTCCACCCTCATTGTTCGTTGCTGGTCTCCAGATTCTTGACGTCGGGCAGGGCAGCCGGCTGACGATTGGCCACTCGTGATTGTTCCCTAGGCTTCCTTGGCGGCGGGCAGGACTGCCGGCTGCGTGATGACGAGCTGCTCGTGGCTGGTCTCCAAACTTCTTGACTGGCTTTTGGATTCAGTAGTAGACTATCTCAATTCCCAAACAAATCAAGCGCATTCTCACCATTTTTCGAACGGGCTATGTCAACTGTCTAAAGTGAACTGTGTTGACCGACTGACTATTTTCTTGAGTCCAAATGACAGACTGCAGTACTAGGCTTACTGATAGGTTTTTCGCGAAGAACCATTTTCACGGCCTCTTCCGAATTCTGAGACCAACTGTTCAGAATCCCGGCATCCAATTTCGTATACCAAATTGTCAACTCTCCTCGACCTTTGATGTCATCTGTCTATTAATTAGAACAATGATATTCTATCGTTTTCAAGCACTCGCGGCGAGGGTGTGTTCTCCTCAGTCGACTGGTTCATCCCTTCCAAAACTGACGACGCTTCATTGGACGCCCTTATGATTAAAAGGATTTTATAAATAACTATAATCCATCCTTTTGAAGATTGAAGAAATAAGGAAATAGTGTAAAGCTGATCTTAGTATAGTGAGTAAGATTAAGAAAGAATCACTAAGGTAGTTTGGTCATATGGAACGAGTGAATGAGGAGAGAATGGTAAGGAAAATATATGACGTAAGTGTTGATGGCACCAGAAATAGAGTACGTCCGTGGAAGACTAGGTAAACCAGATACTGAAAAATGGTCCTGTTAGAAGTCTCAATAATCGGTCAGCTTGTATGAGAAGATGTATGAATGTGTATGAGGCGAAAACTGTGTGTCAAGACAAAAGAGTGTGGCGCTCTAACCTCTGCCTATCCCCGAGGAGAAATAGCGTGATGGTAAGTTAAATAATTAGTTAATCACTTAACATTCTTATTGTCCATCTCATCTAAATAACCACTTAACATTATCATGTTCACTAAAACTCCGGGTCCAGTGTAATAGTGAACCAGTACACATCGTTTTATCTCTGTACAACTTAGTAATTACATAGTTTTTCAAAATCACACATTCAATCATATATGGAGATTTTTTTCTTTATTATAACTTTTCATACAATTATAATTGGTACATGTTAATCCATCTATTATGAAATCGCACTCTGAATTTCTTATATCTATATTTATTACATATCTCTGTTTTAAACCTGCCCATTCGCTACTATACATTATTAATTTTCCAGTAAAACAGAGTCCACCTTAATCATAAGTTTTAATTTTATTTTAAATTAATTTGTTTAATCCTTCACGCATGTATCTACTAAGGCGCTGTTCTTAAAACCGTCCCCTCATATGGCGGCCGCAATGTGTATTTCTTGACGGCCCAACTAAACAAAGCAGTGGCATTTCTACCATTTTATTTTTGCACCCTTCTATAGGAACTTCCTACTGAAACAATAACCCAGGAATCAATTATTCAATATTGCATGTCACTACGAGCGATTCCAACTGGTCATTATACGTGTTACTTTGTACATGATATATCTCGAGAATCGTAGTTGCCAAACAGGCCGAGCGAACAGAATAAAGTGTAGAAACAAGCAAAGGTGAATCGGACGGATCAACAGATGTTGATCAAATGGAGAAGTGGACCGCGACCTTGATGGCAGCGCAGGCGCCCAACCAAGCGGATTCCAGGGCGGCAAAGTAACGCGGGCGCCCAGCCCAACAAACACCAGGATGATGATACCGCCCTCCATTCGATCAAGAACCGGAGGTGAGGCTGACTCCAGCAACACAACGCGTCATCAATATAAGATGGTCATAATTAGATTAAGTTAATTATAAGAAATCCTGCCTGCCCATTGTAGATATGTTGTAGAAAATAAATAATCGATCTGAGTATTATCTGTGTTTTAAACATTCACCTGTCTCCTATAATCATTGTACAATTAAAGGCTGGAAGCCTCCCAAAGTCGAGAGATGTTTTTGGTCCAGCCTCGTAGCGATCAGGGACCCTGCCTGCCTTATCATACCATGGCAGCCAAATGTGATTCGTGTGACAGTCCAACCTCCAACCTAACCGTAGTGTCAGTTTAGTAAACAATAGCATCCACACTCAGTAAATGGAACTAAGGCATAAGAAGATGAAAGACTCGGCTCGTGCTCGCAATGTCGGGTCTTGTTTATAATATATGATTAAATTGTTCTTAGTGCTATGATGTGTTTTGCATTGTTCAGACCACCCACATCCATCTGAGACAGGCATCCCGACACCACACTTTATCAACCCACAGACTGAGTCTAGCTGGTGGCTTGGTGCGCTGGCATTCTATCCATCGGTGTCAGCGCGCTCATATATTGTAGACATAATTTTTACTCAACTCCAAATAATAGACATACAAATATATATATATTTATTTTTACCTTACTTTTGTCATCAGCTACCATAGCTTTCAAAGCGGACTCGGGATCTCATGGCGTTGGGTCATCAAATCAGAAAGGTAATATAGACAGGTCATATAAAATAAAAGAGGTTTATTAGTTACGAATATAATAACACAGTCAAACTCGGTTATAGTGAGATCATGGTTATAATAAGGAAATACTTATTATTATTTTGATTGAGGCCTGTTTTCATACAACTCTTCACTGTTATGGTGAGCTCGCTTCGCTAATATAACGTACAAAAATATTGTTAACGAGTGAACAAAATACACTACACGGTCTAAAAACCCTAATTCTTGAGAAGTCATAAAATCGAAAATAGAGTCTGCCGACGAGGTTCCTTATTGTTTACGATTCCTTTTAAGTTTGTGAATTCTTAGAAAAAAAACAATGGGTGTTTATTTTGTGTGCGTAGTAAGTAGAAGTAAGTTTTAGACTTTAAAACAGAACAGTGTTTTGCATTTTGTTAAGAAATAATGTGATTGAATGTAGTAATTTATTTTTAAATGTTTTTGTTCATTCAATTATAGTTTTTTGATTTTTCATATATATTTGACTTGCTTTTAATTTTATTGGATACTAAATATTTTTTTTAATAATGTATTAGTGGCAGTTATAATGAGCAAATTTAGCTAGTCCCTTCGTACTCGTTATAACCGAGTTTGACTGTATTTATTTTCATGAAACAAAATTTAAAACTGAGGGTGAAGAAAGAATTCTAGGTTATAGGCTAGGTGATGAGGTGATATGGACACACTTTTGTTATCCCGACAATCAACAACGGTACATTAAAGTAACATATTAAAATAGCTGAGTAGAGGGTGTATAGACAAAAGGTCTTGAAATCACTCATTTTGATGTTGAGATGTTAAGTCTTTTGGGGTAGAAGCATTGAATATATGGAGGTGTTAAGATGTACCAGAAGGATGGTAGACACAAATACCTTGCCGTGACTTTACAAATCACAGTGCCTGGAGATCTTATCTATGGCTGGAGGTGAAAGTGTATCTAAGGAAGCAAAGTGGTGGGATGATTAGTGTGTTTTGGCGGGATTGTCTCGTGTCACTTTTTAATTGGTCCAGATCTAGAGAAACGTTTGGTGCTGCCATTAAATCGGTCTGGTAGTAAAAATTGGAACTATAAAAACGGCAGCAAGGATGTACATTGGCGACATTTCGATGTTTACGGAGAATCTATGAAAGGAAATGAGCCAATCACAACTTGAAACATGTTTTCATTGGTTCATTATTCACAGAAATGGCCTTGAAATTGAAGCACGGTAAATTTGAAATATTTTTTTAAACTAAATAAATTATATTTTCGTAGAAAGTAATCACTTTGTGGTTTGACATATTAGATTAAATAAAACACATACACTTTGTATGAAACCACGAATTTTATTACATGCCAACCGGTTTCGCTTAGCTCAAGCTTCGTCAGGGCGTGTTTAAAACTAACAATAAATACAAAAAGTTTCTCAGTATTTTCCAACCATATTATTGAAAATACCATTCTTTTAATAATAGCACAGGTGTCAATATCCTCCATAAAAACGGGTTTGACCTCCGGTTGGATAATTTAGAAGCCCTTGAGATCAAAAAGGCAGTAAATAGTGGTAGGGCAATTCTCAATAATCAAATTCATTTATATATTAGGTATGTTTCCATATTAGGTATGTTTCCTTTAAAATCAATTTATAATCCATCAACACTGTACTTTAAAATCAAGTATATTTAATTAACGTTATTAATCGAAATAACCAACATTAGAATCGACACATTTTTGCCAATTAATTACAAATTTATTTATTCCGGTGGTGTAAAATTCTGGAGTTAATAAAATCTCGAAATACACTTTCGGCAGCACCTTAGTTGTACCTTATTCTGTAAGAAGTTGAGGAAATGCTTTAACAAGTGATATTATGATGTCTGGTGAGTATGGAGTGGGGTGATGTTTCATGGTTCAACAAACTTTGTAAAAGTGAATTTTTTGTTTCTATTCAGTTTGTGCGGCACCCACTTTCAAGCTTTTTTGAGTTTCCTACTTGTAAGTAGTCCAGAACTATTAGATAACTATAGCCTAACTTTTGTACAAGCTCTTGAATTATTGTGCGCGGTTGAATGATGCCCACGACTTTATTCATCTTCAAGGTATCTCGTCCCCAGCATGAAATTTTTGGAACTGCTATTGCACTGTCCACTCCTTAATAATCCACCCCAAATGCAGTGTTTAGTTTAGTTTACGAGCAATTTCTGCTTTACTGCCTGTTTTCAACTCACAAAAAATTGCTCTTATTTGATTTCTTTCCTTCATTAATTCAATAGCCCTATATTTGAAGCAAAATTAATAAAAATAAAACTAAGTCAATTTTACCAAAATATAGACAGAATGATGCACTTTAAAACGACATTAACATGGACACAATGACATTCATTGAAAAATATTAATTAGTCAGAATTCAGAAAACTAAAACTGTAATTTTTTTCTTATCAAACCTAATATTTATTAAATGACACTAGGCCACTTGTTACGACAAAACTTGCCAAGAGAGTGACAGTGATTGAATATTTTGTTAAGAAAAGTCAGAACATGTATGTTACAAACGTGTATAACCGGGAATACATTTATCTACAAATTAACAAGTATATAAAGGCCCATATACAACATTTCTTGTGTGCTATATTTAACGGTAAAAAATCATCTGACCAATTCCCACATAATTTCACATATAGAAACACATGTCCTTATTCTGCTTATATAAGACATCTGTAATTACTTTCTAAGCAGTTCTCTGGAAAAATGTAACATGAAACATCGTACCGAGTTTTTATTGTCCGAGTACATTCTGAAATCCTAATATATAACTTTCATGCATCTGTCTATACAAATCATTGTAAATTAGTTAAAATATTATGAAAATTGAAAAATAAACACCTGTGAATGAATAAGAAGAAAAGGAAATAGTCTTTCTTCTGTACGTAATGCATGTCCTAAACTCGTCTGGTTCAATATCAAAACATTTCTAAATAAACCAGCGGCATAACTACAAAAATTGGGCCTCGATGCAAAAAATGCAATGGACCCCAAAGCAAAATGGAAAGCCCCCCCGATATGTATTGTATTATGTACATATATAATTACTAAAAATATTTGTGTTAAAAGTATAAACAAAATTGGTCACTTCATATCATGAAAAAAATAAGGTGGTAAATAATTTTAAGCATTTATGTGTTTATAAAGGAAAACCGCTATTGAAAAAAAATATTTCTTGTTCCTATTAGCGCGTTACTACTGTAAACATTGATAATATATTCATGTATTTTCGTAACACGAGTGAGAAATGATTTTTTAAATTTTATAACTGCATTTCTTGCTGGTGGATTTTAAAAATTATTAGACCATATTAGCACTGGGAAAAGTGACGATACTTGAAAATGTATCAATACCAAAATTATTATAAGTCGTGGACCTTTTAGGTCCCGAGCTGCTTTGGCGTAGTTACACCACTGAAATAAACTCTCAAATCGCTTTCGTTTCAAAACTATGATGTATTATTTATTATTTTTATTTCTAATTTATTTAATTTAGGATACTTCAATATTTATTATTATTATTATACACACCTTATTCAGGCATTAACATAATTTGTAAAATCACAAAAAATTTCGTCAGAAGTGCAATGCACAAAGAAATAAATTATATAATGTCAGCATGGTTTTTCATAATCAAAATTAAAAATAAATATAGAATGTGAAGAAAAGCAATTTATTTAAATTATTAAATTTGTAATAATGTTAATGAGTTAAATTTACAGCAAAAATGTCGACTACCTCCGCATATTTATTCCCCAAAGAATGCATTCTGAGGACTGCAGAGTTAGCTAATACATGAGTTCTGACATTACCACTGTAATAGAACAATGAATTGTGTCTCGATGACCTCAAGCATGAAAGTCAAGCAGATCAACACTCTGGAGGCAGTCTATCATACCAATGATGTTAATATTGAATCAAAAGGGCACAAAAAAACTAATAAACTCACTTAAATAACTAATGCTCATTTTTGAGCTGGTTGACCGATATACCTTTGTGATTAAACTAAAATTGAAGAAATGATAACAAATTATTTATTTTTGAAGTGTTTATTTTCAATGATTCAAACATTTTTCATAAGCATAGGAACAATTATGCATTTAGACACATTACATCTCAAATTCTAGGGTTCCTACGAGCATCTTACCTAGACAACATGTATTGTGAATCAGTCAATTTTATATTACTCCAAGACTATGATACAAAATCAAACACATAATATAAAAGAAAATCACAATATATAAAATAATATATTCAACGATAATGTATGATACAAAAACCTTAACGTGCAAAATTTTATTTATACTATAATTCGCATAAAAGTGTTTTGAGAGCTCGTAACTACTGTATGACAAATAGCAAATGCAAGACTGAATCATTGTTAGACAATGTCAATATACAAAAATGGTATATAAAAATTGTTTTTTCTACAACTTTAATGTACTTAGGCCATAAATCATAGGCATTCCAAAACAATCACAAATGTCCATATAATATACAAGACGCCAAAGCATTTGCTGTAATAATTGTCATGGCTTCAAAAATACATACAATTTCACAACACTGACAATGTACAAATTTACATACTCCTTAAAGAACTAAGATATTTATTATATACCAGTAATTAGAAAATAAACTGTATTTTTCTAATAAAACTTAAAATAAATTAAAATTCTGGTTAATCTTTTCGGTTGATATTTTGAAAAATGTATATTTTTATGCGTACATACACAAAAGCTACTGTTAAGGAATGATAGATGTAGGTAATAATGTTGGCTCATGATTTTAACATAATTAGCATAAAAATAATCAGATAATTACCTAACGCATTAAAAAAATATTGATAAGTTTCTGGGGGACAGACCTCATCTTCAGAGCGCAAGCGACAGGGTAGAAAAAAGTATGTAGCGTGTAAGTTATGTAACATACAATCTATAATATTTTCTACAAGAAAACTGTTTAAGATTTTACTTTCTCATATAATAAATGTGAAACTATATATTGAAATAAGATAGCATGAAAATAATATTACATCTCAAACGTTAAGATAAATTTGACTCAATTCAAAGCAATACTGTCATCATCTTGTTTATTAACATAAACATTAATCGCAAATAAACTTTTCACTGTTGACATAATTTAGCTATTACAATTTGAGTACCGACAATTGCGCTAAACGAAATGGCACTGTGAGGTTTTCACAAACAGGTGTTGAGAAATAAAATATGTTTAGTCATTTTTGAAAATGTTACATTGATTTACTGATTATACTTAGGTAGGTACTTTCCAAAATCTTATGTGCTAATAAAACTGAGAACACTATTTCAAAAATAGATAATGAAAAATGATAGCAAACCTCCGATGATAAACTGATATTGCATTTGGAAATTACATAACAATATTTTCTAATTTGAGATATTTATTATTCTCGAAAATCGAACTATATTTGCAATATTATTCCATAAAAATATTTTTTACATGATTTACAAGTAAAAGAATAGCTTTAATCGAGATAAAATATTTATACACATCTTCTAAATTCACTAGGTAATGTCAAACAATAAGACACTGAATTATATTCATATATAATTAATCTTTGCTAACATTTCATTGTGTAATATTAATTTCAATACACAAACCACATTCTTAAGAAGCGATACTCCGTGTCAATGTACAATTAAACACATTCCTGGGAATCCAAACTAAACATAACAAGATCCACTAAATGATAATCTTCAATATTCACTTCTACAGAGTTGCACTTTCTATTCAAATTAAAACATTCAACACTTATTATACATAAATAACTTTATTTTTGCAATGTCACTGTTCACTTATTAATTTAAAAAAATTAAAACAACGAAAATGCACCGCGTAAGAGTTCTAGTTTTTATAGATACAAGTAGTAAATGGATTTCTGTAATGTTCTCATAATGAAAAATCAAAGTCCTATCACTGGTAGAGTCTATTATATTATATATCACATTTATCTTCTAATGTGCACTTGTGCTTAGTAAATCACTTCGTAGACCGTTGCCTTCTTGTCTCCCGAGCCTGTCACAATGTATTTGTCGTCTGCAGATATATCACAGCTGAGAACTGATGAAGATTCTTTTGACTGTAAAATAAAAAAATACCCATTATTCAATTGTTTAGAATCATAAACTATAATTACATCTTAGCATTATAATATATTAGTGACGATGATTTTGATTACAGTTTTTGGATTGAGTGATGATTGATGACTAGGATAATTTACGATTTGCTTGGAATACTACAAATGCCAAAATCACATGAAATAAAAGAGTTCATTGGAGATAATTATGTCAACACCAATGTTCCTTTAAGTTTGGTCACGGTGTGCGCTTAAAAAATTATTTGTGCAATTTTAAGGACCGATGCGATTATCTGTGGAGAAAATAAGAATTTCCATACCGATATAAGGCTAAAAGAGAATTAATAACAACTCTGAAGAAAAGCTGTATACTATAAGAACACATTCTCCGCAGTGAAAATTATGATATTTTACAACTCAATATGCAGGGGCGGATAAAAGGCAGCAGGGGCGTATACAGAAAGAGATTTTCTTGGCTGTATAATCTCAGAACATGGTTCAGTGTCCAAATGTCAGTGATCTTATACAAGATAAATCAATATATTGCAACATGGTCGTCAACTTTCAATAGAAGGCGGTACATGAAAAATAACTTTTGCTGAAGAAATTGTCTGCAGGCTATATACTTTTGCATGCGCTATGATGCCAAATCGTGCACACCTTGGAAGGATTGGTTAGGATACATACAAACAAAATATGGATAATCTACATTTAAAACAAAATGGCAGATTATTATTTCATTTCAATTGAGTTCAAATTCACCTCACAATTATAATATTGTTATACTTTAGATATTTTTTACAAAGCGCTGCATGTTTTATAATACCAGATGCTAAGACTAATTAAATAAATATAGCTAGAATAAATAGTATTATCTTATAGTATACTATCTGATAGCTAGTATATTACATGTATGATAATAGCTGGGGCATCTCAACTTCACAACATGTCCCTTTGAGCAATGTGACATTTCCACAAACAAACTGGTAAATTAAATAATATACAAATGAAATTTTAAATAAATACCTTTTATTCAATTAGGACTTTAGATCGAAAAATTATTACTAACATTACACAAATAATCCTCAAATAAAACACATTATCACTACTTAAACACAATGTCAATGTAATGATGAAAGCTTACCTGGAATATACTGGCACCGTAGGGTGTTCTCCAGGCGTTGAGCAGGTTATCCTTTCCTGTTGAAACAAACCACTTCCCGCAAGAAGCAAACCGCAGACTGAGAACACAGCTCTCGTGGAGATGGAGCTGATACTTATCAGGTTTCGCTGCATGCAATACTTCCACATTGGAATTCTCCATGCCAACAGCTAACCACTCTCCTGAGAAATTAAGAGATTGTAAATTATTTAACTGCACTACTGAAATATTAGGAGCAATTTTTTATTACATATTCTAATTATTTGACTCACTGATAAATATTAAAAAACTAAACACTTCATTATCAAAGTAACATTTGAAAAATGAAATATAATTTGTAATTGATATTAATGAATAAGAATAGAATGAACCATACCTGTCGGACAGTATCCTAATGAGAATATTTGAGAGCTGAAGTCATGCTGCTGTAGTTGTCTTCCCTCTCTCAAATCCCAAGATCTACAAAACAAAAATATTTTAAGATTAATTTTTCCAAAATATTAGCACAAATAATTATTTACTTTTGAAGTTAAATTAAAATCCACCGTTTACACAAATGTCTGATGAGTGTGGCATTTTATGCCTCTTTATAGTAAGTATGCAGAAGCCACAGCTAAAATAGTCTCAGACTACAAAATAATACAATGAAATAGCATAAAAATGCCAAATTGGTTTTGGATTTAACTAACCAAATTGATTTTAAATTAACTAACCAAATTGGTTTTAAATTAACTAATAAACTTCTCTTCTTCTTCAGTGGTCCCTCGCTGCGAGGTTGACTCTGCCATGATTTATTAATTGTGAGTCCGAATGTGGCTGAGGAGCCGTATTCTGAAACTGCACACCATTCCAAATGTTGTGCATGTGTATCCGCTGGGCAGGGGGGTTCTGAGGGATAGATCTTCCTCCTTTTCTTTCCTCTTTCTCCTTTTCTCGGAAATTAGCCGAGCCCTCTTCTAATCAACTAACCTGACAGTATTGTCCAATCCTCCAGTCCACAGTTTGGTTCCATCGGCTGAAATATCAATACAACTGGCTCCATCTGTGTGTCCCTGGAACTGTCTGACAAGAGTCTGATTGTGGAGGTCCCACACTGCAATGTTTCCATCAGAACAGCAACTGAAGCACACCTGAAAATATTACAAAGTACATATTAAGTATAAAATGTAATATATGTGACATTTGAATTTAAGCGGCGGCGCCGACAGTGACCTACCATACGATTAACGAGAAGGTTAGACGAATGGGACGGTGAGTGAGGTTTGTGGATGAGAGAGAACTCCGCCGTTCATGCAGAGCACCATGCATTTTGCAGGGCAAATGGTGACAACCAAGATCGCTAACGAGATTCAGAGATTGAAAATGGGTCTGATCCATCTGCAGGATTATGCGAGCAATGGCAGACAAATGGGCTCGACAGACTCCATCACGAACAAAATGCCATCAGGATAACCTTCTAGAGGAGGAGATCACTTCTGGTACAGGGGCGTGGCGGCCTGGACCAAGGCTGCGATAAAACCCCAGGGAGCCTGATATTTGTTGCAAGTTCGCCCCATGGCAAACTGGGAATAAATTGATGTGTGCTAAATCGGTAACATTGTATGTCCTCACCAAGAGGAAAGTTTAAATAGAAGAAGAAGAAGACGAAGACTATTATCGTGCTTACAATGTCAGGTTTATTATGTTTCATGTAATTAAAGTGTAAATAATTTGTTGAATCTAGTGTTATTACTGTTTGAGACCATTTCCATCCATCCGCCACAGCCGCTCTGACACCATACACACATACACCCATAGAATGAATCTAACCGGTGGCATATACCCTGGCGTTCTATCTGCCGAAGCCAGAATGCTACATAACAATATATTGGAAAATAAATGTAAAAATGTCTGCCTTTAGATTAAGACGATTTAATCATTTTTTAAAGCGATAGATGAGCAAAATGATTTAAATTAGTAACCCACAATGAGTTTTTAATTCCAAATTATATTACACATTATTAACTAAATAACAAATCAATCATATGAATCATATTTAGGTTTTCAAAAATAACCTCTATTTTAAAAACCTCTTAACTGAAAATAAAAATTTCTAAAACCATTATTACCTTAGAATCAGGGCTGATAGCCAGAGCATAGCACGCTGGGGCACTGGAAGTGAGTTCAGCTTTAATTCGAGGAGTCGGGCTGGCTAAATCCCATATAGAGAGATTTGATGCCTCTCCTCCAACTATTAAAGTTCTACCATCCGGTAGGAGTTTCACAGATCTGATGTAGTTATCCCTTTGCTGAAACAAAATATACAATCATTAGTATAGAATAAATACACTTTTTATAACTTCTTAAATTAATAGCTAAATCCTTTGTTTACCAAATAATAAAAGTTCATAATTAGGATTCATATAATCAAAAATGACCAACATTATAAGAAAATGAGTTATTTGAGTATTTTTTTTGTTTCCGATGTAAGTTTGTGGAACTCCATAAAACACTTGTTTTTATATTCTACTTGTTTAATTTATTTGAGACACTTTTCGCCTTGTAAGAGCATTATCAGAGATTGATAAATCAAATAAATTAAACAAGTAGAATCAAAAACAAGTGTTTTATTTTCACATAATATGTGAAGTCATTTGAGATTTGAAATTCCCCATCATCAGAATTCTAATCATTAATTAATTTATGTATTATTAATAATCATATATATTAGACAGAAAGAAACATAACATGAAAACATACTATAAATCATACTTGATACTATAAAACTCAATACAGCTATGTCACAAAACTAAAAAGTTTATACATGTGTTTTTCAAGAGTTTTTATCATAAATGTTGTCCTATATAATTTAGACAGAAAATCTTACTAATTCAAACATTCAATTGTACACCTGGGAACAATAACGCTACCGACTCACCAAACAATCCAGTTGCGACACGGGGCTCTTGCATCCGGGCTGCGAGATGTCCCATACTTTGACACATCCCTTGCCCCCCGTGTACACGTACTTGGTGGGGTTGGAGATGGTCACGGCACACACCACCTCCCCGTGAGAGAGGGTGTTAATCTGCCGGGCATGCCTAGGTATACCCGGGCCAATCAGGGCGTCGGGAGGAAAAGGTACCGGCTGCATTTGACCATCGGCCGTCACGTGAAAAGAATAAGCGCTGGAAACAAAATGCAAAAATAGATTTAACATCAAAATCACTCTGATAAATAAGATTGAAAAATGGGGATAGAACCATGATTTAGATGTTCATGAATCATGAAAAAATTTACACTTTTACCTTAAAGAATTAAATATTATACGAAATTTAAGAAAGTCAAAAAACTGATTTATGGACTTCCAATTTCTAGTACTTTTACAGACCCTTAAAAATATTTACACTTAAGACATAAAAGAGTAATCTGTAATAGAAACACTGAAATAAATCTTGCAATTGGATAAAATAAAATAATGAAAAATGAATTTTTATATTCTTATTACAGTAATAAGCATCAAATAAAATTAAAATTAAAAATAACTTACGGCTTTCCTCCGGGAATCGCAGACATCGGTGCCCTGAGCGGCTCATACGGCTGCAGGGGAGCGCGCGGGGGGTACGGGGGCGCCAACCCCGCACCGTGGAGCACCGCGGCTCCACCTCCCGCGCCCCCGTACGCCGCTGCCAGTTCGTGGGCTGCATGGCCTGCACCTAAGAAATAAAACATTAAGTTAGAAAGTTCATTATATTTTATCTGTATGTATGAAATAGTTTACATTTTCTCTTTATTTACTTGACTCTGGTTCCATCTCTGATTTTAAATCCCATATTTGACTGATGTAAATTCTGCTCACAAATTCATAGAAATTATTAATATTATTTTTAAATTCAGAGATGATTCCCATCATTTATTAGAAATTTTAATTAAAACCCTTGCAACAACTTCACTAATATTACGCTGTAATTTATGAATGACGTATTTAAGTCTATTCATATTTATCGACACCAGATTTATAATTGAATAATACAAAATGATGTAAGAAAATAAAGATGATAACTTACTATACTGACCATTCATCCCAGCAAGGTGGTATGGGTACTGAGCCAGGGCTGGGGGCTTACCGAGAGCTGGCTTGAGACCTGCGGGGCCTGCACCACCCCCTCCTCCGGAGCCTCCGCTCGTGGGGGTCACAGACTTGGAGATAGGGGTAGTTGGCTTATCACCATCTAATTTCTTAGTGGATGGTGTGGAGGCATTACTCGAGGTCCCCGATCTGAAAGAAATAATGTCTGTAAGTCTTACATAACAATGTGTGTTACATGATAAAAGAGAATTTCTTTAAGGTGGGTTAAATGACAGATGGAGTACAAAGCCAAAATTAGACTCATAATTTAACTGTACTAGCTAATTAACTAGAAACCGCTTAACCACATTTTAATTTTGTGGAAAGATTTTTTCATAATTCAATAATAATAAAATTAATTACTTCACAAAATTTACAAAAAAATTCTTGTACCTACAAATAAATATGCATCTCGAGAGGGTTGTAACTAACAATTATTTTTAGATATGTTTCAGTTACCTGGGACTGTGCGGTCCTACATGTTCCTTCTTTGGCTGCAGTTTATCAATCCCGTTCTCTCTCGGACTGGCTGTACCATTGTGTGGCGAGACGGGATCCTCTGAAGCATCATCCACCACGAGGTCCTGGTCAGACTTCTCCCCGTCACTTTGCTAGAATAATAAAGAAACCCCTCATATTGTACTCATTTAAGTTTAACATATCTTATTTAATTATTTTTAACAACACATAAGAACTCCATTGTTGGTGTACTTCAAACAATTTTCAAAGTTATAGATGTCTCATCAATTTTAACTATATTGATTTTGAAAGTTATGTGTAATAATATCATCAATGAACAATTTAATATCTGCAATTCTCAACTAAAGATATTATCCTTGGTATTTCCAACATTAAGGAAATGTTGTATTATTAATCACTTAATATGTAATATCCAAATTTGTATACAAGCTCACCACACTGTTGTACCAGTGATGGCGAACCTTTTGGACTCAGCGTGTCAAAATTTCAGAAAACCTAACTTAATTTTGCTGGCGTGTCACCCCCCCCCCCCCCCCCCCCCTCTCCTAAAAGATTTCTTACCTATGTAACAGACGATATTAAACAGTGTTGCTGTTAAATAGTGTTGTTATAACACAATAATAAATAAATAAATACACGGGATTTGTGGTTATATAAGAAAAACAAATGTCAGACTCACAGTAACTCTCGTCTGGCACTGTCAGAGCCGAAGATCCAAATCAATGCACTCATATTTTTAAATAAAAAAATGATTTCAAATAAATTTAGCTTGGGTATTTAATTAAATATACAGTATCCAGATTGTATGTATGTACAACGTAGTCAGCATATTCCCTAGAATTAGATATTAAATTCACCAATAGCGACCAGTAGTTATTAATATTTTTACTCACATGACCGAGGTCCTTTTCTTCCTTCTTCAACTTTTTATGATCCGGTTCTGAAGGACTTCTAGGTCTGTATTTTTCTCTTTCTCCTGGTGAAATTGAATTTCTCTGAAAAATAAAAATATTATTATCAAAATGTTACAAGCACAATATTAAATAGGATATAACCCAAATGAGAAATATCCGT
The DNA here is from genome assembly GCA_031772225.1 of Eubasilissa splendida. Lineage (NCBI taxonomy): Eukaryota > Metazoa > Arthropoda > Insecta > Trichoptera > Phryganeidae > Eubasilissa > Eubasilissa splendida. Next base: position 16,821,840 of record CM062852.1, on the reverse strand, counting down.
TTATGAGTAAAAATTAAGAAATAAGGAAATAATGTAAAGCTGATCTTAGTACAGTGAGTAAGATTAACAAAAGATCACTTAGGTGGTTTGGTCATATGGAACGGATGAATTAGGAAAGAATGGTAAGAAAGATATATGACGCAAGTGTTGATGGCACCAGAAGTAGAGGACTTCCACAGAAGACTTGGCCACGACCAGGTAAACCAGATACTGGAGGATGGTCCTGTTAGAAGCCTCAATAATCAGCGAGCTTGTATGAGAAGATATATGAATTGTGTGTCAGGACAGAAGATTGTGGCGGTCTATCCTATTTACCTATTTATGGTGTGATGGTAAGTAAGTAAGAAATATTGCGAAAACTTCATATTTATGTAAACAGAATATTATAATGTCACTAGGAGAAACCCGTCAAAAATGACGGAAAAATATTGAAGATGATATTTTTTATAATAAATACAATATCGAAATAATTTACTTTGTTTGATGTTATAAATGCACAATTTTCATGTGATAGAATACGACACGGACAGCTATTGTTTGTTTTATGTTGCTACGTGATACAGAAGTAATAAAAAAAATATTTTAATAGTGATATTTTCATAGAAAGTCAATAAATACGTCATTAAAAACCAGTCTGTTTTGTCATTTGCTAACCGATTGAGAAGGGAAACTTGATTTAAATAAGCGACCAGTATTAGTGACATTCGAGTATTTTTAAATATCTACACTAAAATTAAAACAGCTGTGAATTGCAATTTTGTTGTATCACGGAATACTTACGCGTCGAATTTCTTAAGCACCCACATGTGTGTGGTCACAGAGGCGTTTTATGTAAATCATAAATCAATATCATAATATATACACGTATAAAAAATATTTCCTAAGCCCGCTTTGTATTTTATTTATCGAGCAAGTTGGCGCCGTGACGGGCAACTGATTAAAGGAAATAACACATTTTAAAAATTTTACAGATCTTATTCTTAGTATAATAAAATTAATTTATCGGTATTCATTTAAAAAATAAATCTTTTTCGTATGACAATACATTATAATATTCAACATGAGTATATACACGAATCGGTAAGCTTATGTACAAATAATTCTGCCACTAATAATTCACTACCCACGGTTACGAGCTTCCACAAAAAAAATCTATCACCACTGTAGAAAAATGTGTATCATGAAATACGTTAAAATCGTACGAAGTAACAAAAAAATAACTGCTTCCCGTAATGTATCGTAAAATATTTTCATTAATGACAATCTTTTACTACTTAAATATTTCTATCCACAAAAATAAAATGTGACCGCGAGAATGGCGTGCCGCCCGCGTATTTACCGAGCGCACACGACCCGACTCTAATATATTTGTGAAATGGCTTTCGGTACCATAATTTCAAATCGCGTATCAACCGAAAATAATATTAAGCTTCACGTGAGCTAAGCTCGAGTGGAAGCGTCGCGCGTCGTTTCAGTAATTAAGATCCTCCAGATTGGGGAAGTTTGTCAAGGCTTTGTTTTCATTATTCTAGAAAAATAAATACGAGATACTTTTTGAATTTCTGATTTGATCCATTTTAAAAACTGAATAACAAACATATCGTTAATGAAATCACATTTTTGTCGTGAAGTTGCAATTTTAGAAAACAGCTTCTTGATAATTAAAACAAATTAGAAAGGTACACAAAAAATATAAAGTAATAATATTTTTTCTGCATACCTTTCTCAGTGATTCATTTGATTTGTTTTGAATAATAAACGTTAAAATTTAGGTTAGGTTATATTTTAATGAAAGTAGAAAAAAAGGTCATCAAAAAAATGCAATGTCAGGTATTCTTAAACGAACGTGATTGGTTCTAGAACCTCAATTTGTTATATCATCGATTTATACAATTAAATATTTAGGTTAATTAGTTCAACACCCACAGCCTAGAACAAAGTTAACGTTCATCATAAACATTTTAACAGGAAAAATACCATCTCTAATAAAAATCATTAAAAAAATTCCAATTGAGACATCCCCGACACGTCGATACGTCATTTGCAAGCACGTACCCGAGTAGCGATTTAATCGAAAACATCTGTTCGTTGTAGCGTCGTTCGTTGCAGCATACCCGAATGCTTGCCGAAGCGCTACTGTCGTGGAAAATTCATTCCGTATTTTAGAGAAAATGATCCACAAACGGAAATCCATTTTCCCGCGCAATACGGAAAATGGTGACGTAAATAAGTGAATAACGGCGCGAGTGGCGCCGGTTGTCGCTACCTTCACTTAACCCGCTACAAGTCTGCGCCAGGGACGGCTAATGTGGATGAAAAAATGTTCCGGAGGACAGGGGCACAAGTTGGAGATTAAACGTGTGAGGTGCGGCCATAAAAGCGGGCGGTTGACGCCACGTGGGTCGCGGGTGGCTGGGGCCATTTCCATTCGATGCATCGCCTCCATCTTTTAACCCTTTCGACTTCAGGTAAAGAAACACCAATTAAAAACGTTCTTTAAAAATTTTAGCCATACACGGATAGCTCCTCTGTACACAGTAGACTATCGATTATCTGAGGTCGCACTAAAAGTCGATCAGTAGTAACTTTTTATCATGGATAAAAAGACACTAAAGTAATTTTTTTGGGAAAACGGGTTGTTTGATCGTCGGTAAAAAAATATTTACTTCTTTAAAGTATATCCAGTAGTTAACTAATTTCACTCTCCGATAACCGACAGTAAAAAATGAGAATCGATGGTTAAATATGGCGGACTCTTCACAGCTGTTTCAAAAGTCATCTGTCACATTGATACTTTGAATGTTGCAGTATGCGACAATTAATTATTCATGAGTAGCTTGTTGGTGTAGTGGTTAAGACGCTGTCCTAGTGATCTAGCGGTAGCTGGTTCGCGCCTCGTTCCAGGACTCCAGCAAGTTAATCTTATTTTCATAGCACAAGCGTTTAGCTTAGTTTGAAAATAGTATAAATATTGAAGTGACATGTATTCCGTGTACGCATCTTTATTATTATATCCCACTATTTTGATGATAAGAGTTCGTCCGATGATGAGCTTGTTGTTGAATATAAGTACATTAGCACATAATTCAAAAAAAAATTCGCCACTGAAATGACAGGTCTCGAACGCACATACGAATAAAACCATAGATAAAGCATAAAATAAAACGAAAGCTTGTCACACTGTGAGGCGAGATTGTCTTTGACAGTAGTAAATTTGACGCACCAACAGCCCGAAGTCGATTCTTACTATAGAAAAAAATGATTACTGATCACACAACCAGCCCTAAACGGAGCAGAAGAAAAAAATCTAATTTTAATAATAACTAATAACAATTTGTCGTATGCTCCCCAAATAAAAGGTGTTATGAAATAGGGTTTAAAAAATACGTATGTAACATTTTATAAGTGGCGGAGCAAATCGGAAAAACCTATTTTATTGTATATAAGGGTGGTTAATGAGATACGTGCATTTGAGATATGTAACAAATTTTTTGTTGTTGTATATATATATAAGGTTACATTAAAAGTCAGTGTTGGATTGCTGGACAAATTTGGCATACGAGTATGCTGGACAGCGATTAGTGCAGTCAATGATATGTTTTGTATGCGAAAAGATTTTATAGAAGTCATAAAATGGCTTTGGAATGAGGCACCACCGATGATGTTTAAGATAGAAGCTAAAAATAAAATGGCAAGATAAACGCATAAATGATGGTTTGCTTGGAGATGCCTGATTAACGAACATTGGCCATGTTCAGAAAGCCTGAAACCAGACATATAAAGGAAATAATTTACTCAGCTATCCCGAGGCCAGCATTTACATAAGGGACAAAAAATACTCTATAGACTCCCTGAAAGCAAACCTTGAAAAGGCCAACACTAAGAACTAGCTGCGGGAAACCTAACTAGAGGACAGTGGTGTACAGTGGCATCCAATACTTCGAAACAGAATGCTGTGAACGAGAGAAGACAAGTTGCCTTCAAAAACCCAAGATATCCCAGAACTAGCGGATCCAGAATTGGACTCTTCAGCCGCCTGAGGACCCACGACAGTGAAGGAGTCTTCTTCGATCACGAGGAACAGCCGATGATAATGTAAAAGACGACGCATAACAAAAGAACATACATTAATACAGAATATGTGTCACATCAATATTCTTACCATCACGCCTTTTCCCCGCGGGGGTAGGCAGAGAGGACAGAGCGCCACACTCTTCTATCCTGACAAACAATTCTCGCCTCATCCACATTCATACATTATCTCATACAAGCTCACCGGTTATTGTGGCTTCTAACAGAACCATCTTCCAGTATCTGGTTTACCTGGCCGTGCAAAGTTTTCCGCGGACGTCCTCTAATTCTGACGCCATCAACACTTGCGTCATATATCTTTCTTAATATTCTTTCCGCATTCATCCGTTCCATATGACCAAACCACCTAAGTGATCCTTTCTTAATCTTACTCACCATACTAAGATCAGCTTTACATTAATAAAGAATCAATATTCTAAATACTAATTAATACATTTAATTAGTATTTAAAACATCACAGACCTATGTTCTCAATAATTACAACTTCACAATGAGAATGTGTTCTCTTTAATAATTAATATTCTTACTATTTTCAAACTAAGCCAAACGCTTGTGTTATGAAAATAAAACTAACTCGATGACCTTCTGGAACGAGGCTCGAACTCCTCACTGGGCGAGTATAGTAACCACTAGACCAATATCACGTTACAGCAAGCTCTTTACAACTCGAAAAATAAAAATGTTTTGATTTTCAAATGAAACAAAGATTTGGAATAAAGTTGTACAAATGTAATTCAAAGTCCTCGACAGTGCACCTGTGGTACATATTTCCGAATAAATCAGCGCGAGTTCTCTCCACTGTCGACTGGACTCTCGGCCCGTGGCCCGCGGCCCGCGGCCCGCGGCGCACACCCACCTGGAGGTGTGAAGACGGGTTCCACTTGCGAGGGTTTATTGCCTGGAAAATGTTCCAGCACTCCCTCGCCTCCCCTAACCGCCGGCGATATCGCCGCCGCGCCGCGTGGAATTAATTCCGACTGTAAACCGACCTTTACGGGGAGACTCGCGACATGTGTTCACCGGGAAATAAGAAAAGCGCAAATTTTATGTTTGGACAAACAAAAATTTGGAAGGCAGTAAGAAATAATCACACTTGATATTACGTTTGCGTTGTTTTCACCAGCCCTATCATTATTAATTCTGGCTTACCTACCGATTCATTTAATATTTAATAAAGTACAGATAAAAATACTATAGTTAATCTTCATATAAATGGATGCCCGCCCTCATGATATATATGACTCACAGAGACGAAGCTATTATTAATTTAAATAAATAATAGCTTCGTCTCTGTGAGACATCTATATCTTGATGACAATGCCTCAGGGAATAAATCCCAGTAATTGGTTCCTACAAAGATTTGGACATACTCAAAATATTGTGAAATATACTGGGCTAAATAAAAAGATTAAAAAATTGAAAAGTACTGACATTTCAGACATTTTCTAGTATATGTATTAATAATTCGGATGAATTTCGTATATAGCCCTATACTTCAGACAAAAAGAGTCTCAGCTTCAGCGACATCTACACTGTCACATGTGAATTAATATCAAATTTTCAAACCATAGATGGAGACAGCGTAGATGATAATAAATAATTGAAAGGTTTCTAGATGATAACATATATACAACTTCCAAAAATTTGATAGGTGTGGTAGCATTGGTAAATTGGTGAACGTTACGTGCAAAGTGACCACTTAAGCCAGCCGATGACAGGTCGTAATCCCTGTAAGGCCCAAGATTTCCATACTTCCCATGTAAATAAATAATAGCTTCGTCGATAAATCCAAGTAATTAGTTCCTACAAAGATTTGGACATACTCAAAATATTGGGGAAAAAATAGGATGCACTCATTGTTAGAAATAAAAAATGGTTAACAAATCTTTTCAATTTATCTGATCTAACGGTAAGATAATCGCCTAAAATACGAAAGATCAGGGATACGATCCCATCTCGGAAAATCATCAATAATCATATTATATTTCTCACAATTGAGTTTGAAAAGCAGTAAGAATATATACTTATTACTTTAATACAGTTAAAATTTTCCTGTTATTATAGCGATATTAGGTAGATTTCAATAAAAATACTACCTATTACGAATGCAACTTCCGGAAAATTTCAATACACATTTTTATTTCATGACAAGGAGACTTCGAAGCCGCCTTTTCTATAAGCGACATAACGGAATTTGTGGACACGATAACTCCCGAAGTTTTTATTAGATTACGATTTAAGTTTTATGGAAATCATCAAATCAGTCTGATCTGCTGATCTTGTTTCAAAATAGTGCGCGGTGACTGTTCAAAAGTTTAAAAACTCGTTACTCTGTTGGATCTAGAAAAAAAAAATTAAAATACACTCGCACAGACGAAATCTATTTAATTCTTTCGGCCAACGCCGAAAGGGATTTTTTAAATACGACGTTATCTAAGATAAAACGTTAAAAAATTAACCAACTCATGTCAAAAAATTTTAAACAAGAAGTTTTCTATATACAAACTTCGATCTCGCTTCATACTTCGAGATATCAATACAGGTAGGGGCTAGTACCTAGTGACTATTTAACGTCAAGACAGATTAAATTTAAAATGAGAGAGATAAATGTAGAACGGAGGCAAATAAACACTTATCCAGAAAACGTATTTAAAATTCTGCTGTTTTTAATCAAACAAGACAACTCTCACGACCGGTTCACAAATAACAAGACGTAAGCAATCAAAATTCGCAATGTAATAAAAAGGAAAAGATCATCAATTTCATAAGACATTACGACAATAAGAAATGTCACGAATCCTTTCACAGATTTTAAAGAGAATTTTCTATAAATTCTTCTCAAGAATATCAAAGGTGAAATCAAAGGTTTGAAAAATATTCCACTTGAAAGAATAACCCGATTTCTTGACGCCACGATTTCTGTGACAAGAGTAAAAAGGACGGTACATAAGTAAATACAGTAAAACTTTGATATCCGAGTCAAAATACTCTTTTTATTAAGTGTTTTTAATTTGTTTGAATCTTGAATAAACATTGTGAGCAGGAGTTTATCCGTAGTATTGTAATTGTTTGTCGCGGGTAAACATCGGGGTGGGGGCGTGGTGTGGAAAGGGTGGGAAGGTTGTGAAGTCAGGAGCAATAAAGGGTATCCGCTTTGCAGGACAAATGTTTGCTCTCGCCCCGCTGTGTATTGTCTGGGACGCCCCGGGCGAAGGGCCCGGGTGATCAAAAATGTTTGTGTAAAATTATCTGAAATTTTGCGAAGTAGATTTTTTCCAAAAAATATTAAAATTTGAAGACCCGAGCCTAAGTACCTAAGTGCTTAAATATTTGCTTACGGCACTTTTTTCTTGTACAAAAGAGCCTCCTCCGTACTAGGTAGCAGATGTTTTTGTGAGCTTTTTTTAACAAATATATATCTAGCCGATTAAAAGACCCAAATTATAAAAATGCTGAGAAAAGCCGTCCCTTATCCACACCATACCGTTTATAAAAAGTTTATTTAATACATATTTAGTTTATAATACATATTTAGTTTATAATACATATTTAGTTTATAATACATAGTTTAAAGGGGGAATTTGATGTGTAGTTATTTTTATATTATGTAGATTCTGATCGTGGTTTGACGCCCTGGATTGGGTTTACTACTACTTATTTTAAATATTAAGGAGAACACATAGTTATTGTAAAGTTGTAATTATTCAGAACAGACGGTCTGTGATAAGAAAAACAAAGTAAACGGCTCTTTCAAATAATGGAACGATAGATGTATTAATTTGAAAAAGTGAACATATAGGTTCGAAAATTTCTCGTCAAAAGTACTGTCGCTGTAGCATAGTTGGATAATGCACCTTCCCCGGTTTGGAAAGAGATCCAGGTTCGAATCTCGGTAGCGCAACAAAAATATTTTTCAATAAAATTGATTTTATATGTATATTTTTCATTAGTATTTAAAATGCATGTTATTAAATATTATGTTGCGGAAACCAAAGGAAATTGAGTTATGATAATTTTAATGTGAAATGTTGATAAAGGAAAAATGTGCGATTAATAGTATTAATCTTTTTTCTGACGACTATACGAATACGAGAAAAATTTTAATGGCAATGGGCGGGCCACAACGCTCGGAAGACGGACAATCGTGGGACGAATGTAGTCATCCAGTGGTACACGAGGGAAATATAAAGCAGCAAACAATAGACAGAGAAGAATGGAACACAGTGGTGTAGTGCACATCTTTTGACACGGAACTTACTTTTCAAGTAGGTACATTTATAAATATTTTGATACAAAATATTTCGCATAGAATTTTGTACATTAAATATCGTGCAGCGGGCGAATTTTACGAGAATGCAAAAAATATATACCAATAGTACCGAAGCATTTTACAAAACGGGAAGGCCATTACGAGCAAATTTATAGGTTTTTTATTAAGAACTGGATCATCTAGGCGCACAGCTGTATCCCATTACTTCAACCACTGACCACATGCACTTGGTGACAGATGAAATATGTGAATTCAACTTAAATAAACAGCATCCCTAAACAAGTTACAGTTCGATAATTTTTTTTTACAAAAGTAAATTTATTGCTGGCTAAATTATTTATTTTTAACCTCAAATATATACAATTTCAAATTTCTGTGGGAATACATGGAATAAGAAAAAATAAAAAGGAGGGGGGGGAGGTTAAAATCAAATACCGTCCTGGTACTTTTTTTATTTAGCATTACCCCACGGGTATTTACCCCTAAAATATTGTGCACTAGGTGTGTTACACACAATGTGACTGATTCTAATAACCGCCCCGCTGCCAACTGTGGTTTGATTTTGTTATGTGTAAAAAGTAGGCAATATTATTTGCAATATTTATAGGTTTTTTGTTAAGAATTGTATCATCTAGGCGCGCGGCGGTATCCTATTATTTCAACCATTGACCACATGTACTTGAAGACAGGTGAAATATGTGAACTCAACTTAAATAAACAGTTAGTTCTAAATTTACTAAATTACACGATAGTTTTTTTTTGACGTATGCATGGTTTTAGCATTTACAAAAGCTAATTTATTAGTGGTTAAAATCATTTCTTAATAACGAAAACGGGGGGAGTGTTAAAATCAAATACAACCTCGATACATTTTTTTAACTTTATTTGGACACCTTCATCTAGCAATGTATATAAAACTGACTGACTGACGATGGTGACACGTGTCTAATACTTAGTTTTAATTAGAATTAGTAAATGAAAGATGCTGTATATGAGTACGAATAAGTAATCATTTCGAGCAAAGGTATACAAAGAGTTTCAACTTCATGGAAAGAAAGAGTCAGTGGTAGAAAATTGAACCAAAATGATAACGTTTTAATGATTGCGCACACCCTGTGAATAATATATAGTATTACAGGGGTCGGGCGGTAAGCGAGTACCCACGTAGGTAGGCAGAGGCGGGCACGTGGGTATTCTTATTTTCTTTATATTTTCATCTTGTTCGCTTAACGACGCCGAATTCCGACGCCGACGCCCGCAGCGCGGAAAATGAAGTTATAAATGACCGCATGTTTTATGGAGACGGGACCGGGAAACTAACGTAAATATTTAAATTTGATGTCACGCCCCAGATAACTCCATTACTACCGGCGGAATTTCAAATTTCGTCTCAAAACTGTTTACACAGCCATTACTCAAGTTATATTTTGCATCGCAAAACAATCATTTTCAATTGTGTAAACCGGCGGGAGTTGCCACGAGAACTTTGTATTTTTTTTTTTACTTTCATCGGTCGTTCTATCAACTCTCGCGTTATTTGTTGGCCGATGATTTGTGGCAATACCGTGCCAGCAGCGAACGTCTCGTGATGACATCATCATCTGTCCGCTTGCAACTCGCATTAGAGAAAAGAATCAGGTTCATCCGTGCATGAAAGGAAAGGACACCTAATTACCATTTTCTTGAATAAATTACTTTTTTTATATTCATTTCTACCATTTTGCGCCAAGACGGCGCATCAGGTTGGCTATCAATCGTAACCGAAATATTTACAAGAAAAGTTTGATCGATATGTGATAAGAATTAGGGAAGTTATTGTGTTTACGTAATATCTTGTATGCAATGTGTGTTTAAGAATGAATATGAAAATATTCCTTTAAAAAGAAACTACAGACTCTTTAAGATCAGGGTACTATGCAATCTTCTACGTTTTAATTAAGCGAAGGAGTTTTTAATTAAGTATGGGGAGGAGTAGCAGAAACAATATAAGAGTCGGTTCAAAGAGCACAAACGAGAGTTCTTAGGGTTCTTTAGGCTGTCCTTTTAGATATCCATCAGATATTATAATGTTTTGACTTAAAACTAATTTATTAACATTATTAACAGAAATTAGGCATGGACTTAGGTTATGCTACTAATGTCGATGGTGTAAAAGCGCTGGGTATTATCATTATATGTTGTAAAAATATTAATTAGAAAGATATACATATAAAATCAATTTTATCGAAAAATATTGTTGTTGCGCCACCGGGATTTGAACCTGGATCTCTTTCCTAACCGGGGAAGGTGCATTATCCAACTATGCTACAGCGACAATATTTTTAGCGACAATTTTCGAACCCATATGTTACCTTTTTGATGTTAATACATTTAATCGTGAAAGAGCCATCTACCTTATTTTTACAGAATCTCAAATACCTTTGAGTAAACTGATAGCAGACGCCAGAATTATCAATTCATTTTTATAGTTGGATAATGCACCTTCCCCGGTTAGTAAAGAGATCCAGGTTCGAATCTCGGTGGCGCAACAACAATATTTTTCGATAAAATTGATTTTATATGTATATCTTTCTAATTGATATATTTAATTCATATTTAAAATATCACAGACCGTCTGTTCTGAATAATTACAACTTCACAATAAGAATGTGTTCTCCTAATTATAGGTTGTATTCATCATTCTTCTTTCAGGAGCATATTTTTATGTAAGTATACCTGTGTGAGTTTATTATCCATTCTTGAAAAATATTAATATTATTCCAAATTATTAACTAAAGGATTTAATAATATAAAATGTTCCCACGTTTAAAGTGTATTGGAATGTATACAGTTAAGTCCGATTCAGTGGCACACTTGCGGTGATTTGCAACACGTCTGCTCGAGCGAAGACGTGTATTCAGAACACCGCGCGGTGCGAAAGTTGTGTTTAGTTCGCATACGTCTGGGACAGATTTTGCGAAAAAACACATGCGCAGCTTTATTTGTCAATTCTAAATTCTTTCGCTAGTTGTACGGTTTTAGATAACACGTTAACATGAGAACTGAATTATTTTGCATAGATTTACATACTTAATATATAATATATCAAATAAATATTTAATTTACATTTATTTCGCAACGATTATAGTTATGCACAGTTTTTTTTATTGTATAGAGTGCACGCCCTGGTCACAACATAAGACAACTAATAAACATCTACACACCTGTTCCGAGAGCAACAACAACATTCTTTCAACGTGTCTATATGTTTTTAGCTCCGAAACTGTACAACACACTTAACACTGACTGGAAATCGTTCATTTGTGTAGAGATCAGTCAGAAGCATCGCTGTTCAACATTCCAGCTTAATCACAACGTATAACATAATTATGTCGAACAAATTTCAAATAAATAAATAATATATACTCGTAAATAAATAAACTGAAGAAATATTAAAATTAAGAAATATAGGTCAGTACCCGTCGTTGACCGAGATTTAGGTTAACTTATAATTAAAAATAAGATGTTAAGGGAAAGGGGTGCCTTTGTTCAGAGAAGCCCCTAAATAACTAATTACCATGTAGGCAAAATTTGGTTCTGGCAAGGGGAGTGTGAGATGTCCAGGAGGGTGTGATGTATTTTAAAGTGCAACTGAACAAAATTTAGATCGGTCAGAGGGTGAAAGAATGTATAGAGAACAGACAGAAATTCCGTTATACAGGGCGTGACAGACCCAGTCAACAATTTTGTATGGGTGCATGGGTAAAAGGTCCTTGAGAATGAGTAACGCCACTTACTCGAAACGTCGGGAGTATAAAAGTCATTCTCAGGACTATTTGACGAGAGATCCCCAAAAAATAATCCGTTATATACATACATATAGTTTAAAAATCGAATAATTTTATTTTATTTGTTAGATATAATATGAAAAAAATATGCTACCGGGATTTTCTATTGTGACAAAACTAACTAAACTTGTAATAAGTCTAGTACAAACATTAAAATTTTAATAGTGACGTCTCGATTTATTTTATTAAGCCGATTATAAAAACAAATACACGGAACACCGTCGATTTAATTTTAAAAAGCAAAATACAAGCCAACATTTACATTCCAGAATTTCCAAACACAAAACCTACACTTTATCGACGGTACTTATCGCTTAGTTTTCTTGGAGGCTGTTAAACTTTTATTGTGTGCATGTCGGTTTAAATAACACGTCGGGAAACTTGTTCCAACCACAATAATGCACACGACGGAAAATATTAAATGGCGTTTAAATTAATGATCTATACTCTGACGTAACACTGATGGTAACATTATCTTATCAGCGAGCAGCGGCACGTTCAATTGAGATTATTATTAAAATGTCTGCAAAATGTGTATATAATACAATGTAGATGTGTGCAATCGGGAGCTACCCACCACACAACTGTTCGGATGGTGGGTTGCGATTCAATCTAATATCCATTTCTTGATTAAAACTAGAAAATCCAGGAAGAATGCTGAAAGCTTGGTATTGTTCAATGAATAAATTTAATTTTCAAACCGATTTACGGTCGGCGGAAGGGAGTTTCAATACCCGTGCGACACAGGTTTTTTTTGCTAGTAACTAGACAATTAAACGCAGATAAATACGATTCTCAAAATTCATTAATTGAAAATAAGTGTTACGATATAAGAATAATCATCTACAACCTCTGGTGGATCATGGCCTCCTCAAGAATTTTCCTCCATTGTTATCTAAATACACTCCATTTCTTTCCAGTCGTAGATTTCTAACACAGATATGTAGCGCCTAATTCGAGTTAAATATGCAGTTTTGTAGATATTTATGTCAGCTACATGCAGAACACATTTTTTTTCGCAAAAATCACTTAAATCCATTGATATTGTATTCAGGGTTAGTTCCACAAAATACCACAAAGCAAACAGAGTATAAGTTTGTATTCCCCCTAAAATGAAATCAGCTAATCACGACACTTGTTGATGATCACGTGATCTAAAATCCAATATAGCTGCCAGAACGATATATCCAGAAAAAAATCACATTACAGAATTGTCTCTTTAAAAAATGCTGATATAAAAACAAGCATTTTGTACATTTGCTTTCAAAATATTTGTTTTACTACAACTGAAAAACACATAAAAGGCGCTACATATGTCGTTACTCTACCTTAGAGTCGGTCTTTAGTGATTGATGTTCGGTCATCCTCTCCAACAACCGAAATTTTCATATTTTAACAAACCCTAAGACGCTTAAGATAAGATAAATTTTTTATTCGAAAACATTTCACATAGCCTTAAACTAAGCCAATTATTGCATTGGGTACTTTTATACGTGTAGGCGTCATGTACTGCGTATACTGAAAAACGAACGAATGTCTCCACAAAATCCAGGAAAAGAATTTTTGCGTACTTTAGGCATATCTTAAAATATTATAAAATGGGTAGATACGATTTAACAGTGCATTAAAATAAATAAACGTAACCTAACCTAACCTACTCTAAGCTAACCTAACCTTGCTAAATTTTTATTATTATATTGTACAAAAAATTCGTTCCAAGGAACAAAGTATTTGTTTTAATATTCGTATTAATAGTTCCCCTATAAAATGAATATTGATTTACATACAGTTATTTTAAAATATGTCAATAAAATTAATAAAAATGATATTTTTCATTAGAAAGAAGATTTGGAAACCTCTGGCGAAATTCAGCGATATTTCTGGGGATCGGTAAATCTTGTAACCTTTCATATTTCTGGCAATTATAAAAGCATAAATATCAAATGTGGAGGTATGTTTATGGTCTTCTTGTCCCATTCCGGAAGCGGCTACCAAAAACAACTTTGATATAATGCCAATATTATTTTCATATATTATATAAGACGAAAATGTTTATGCCATTTTTAATAATAAGTGTTTCCGACAAACGAAAAAATGTTTTACGAGATAAGTTAAGAGTGTATACTCCGCCAAATAGCTAAATAATTATTTTAAAAGTAAAAGCGTATTATGTATAAAAAAAAAAAGAGTGTTTCATTTATCAATAAAATTTATAAAATTATTTTTACAATGTCAAAATAAAAAGAGAATTTTTAATTATCATTGATTGATTTGGCAGCTACATCGTAGTGTAATTTTTTATTTTGACTTTTTACTACACACACACACATTTTTGAATTAATATCACTACCAATTTCGAGAAGAGCAGTCTTACTCCATCTAAAGGTGTAAATTGAACTAATTTAAATACAGTTTGGCTATTAGGGCGGTGGGGTACGTAAGGGTGGGAGTGGCTTTATTGTTTCTTGGAAACATCGATAATAGCGGTGAAGTATTTGAAAATTTGATATTATTCATTAATGTTTTCTCCAAATTGAAATATTTCTGTATTTTTATCATTTCAAGATTATTCATTATTATTCCCCTACATGGTACCGAGTGGAGTAATTTTAGATCGCGGTTGTGGTGATATTAACTTTGTGTGCAGTACAAAGTAAAAATAAAAATTATAATTATTCAATTTCATTAAAAATTAAACTAAAATAATTAATTCTCATAATTCTTATATTTTGAATTAAAATCGCTAATTGTTCAGCAATAAATAAATTTGAAATGAAAACCATTATTTAATATTTTTGCAAATCTTCCTTATTCCATAACATAGTTTGTTGATTCCAATGTGAATTATTCGATGGACTAAACCCGCTGGTATGCATGAACTAAGTTCGAACAAATAAACATTAAACGCTTTGCAAAAGGTATGGTCGTAATGTAATCAACCTTAAATTAGTATACAGTTAACATTATCCATGACCTGCAGAATATAATTCTAAAGTACCAAAAGTCAAAATAAACTTCTGGAAGTAAATTGCAAACGAAAGCGGAAACCTCATTTGAATAAATATGAAAAGATAATATTTTACGATGTAATCAAAAGCAGTGCGATTGGCGCAGTGGTCCGAGCACCAACCCTTCAGCGTAAAGGAACATTTTTAGACGCATAAAAATATTTTATTGATGTTTAAGGGCCCGGTTGTGTGATCAGCAGTCAAATTTACTATAGTAACTTTTTACCATCGCCCGTGGTAAAAATCAATTTCGGGTTATTGGTACGTCAAATTTACTACAATCTCGCTTCTCAGTGTGGCAAGGCGAATAATAATGAAATATGCTTTATTTGTAGCTTTATTCGCCCCTGCGTTCGAGACCTGTCACTTCGGTGGCGAAAAATGTGTAGAATGTGGTAAAATAGTAGGATATTAAATGATTAATTGTCGTATACCACAAGTTTCAAAGTATCAATGTGACAGATGATTTTTGAAACAGCTGTGAAGCTGCATTTAACCATCGATTTACATTTTTAAAATATGATAGTTAAATTAGTTTACTACTGGATATACTATCGAGAAGTAAACATTATTTTACCAACAATCAAACAACCCGTATCACCATAGTAAAAAGTTACTAATGATCACACAACTATTGGGCTATTTTTACTTCAGCATATTTGGTAATGGTCTCATCGGATTTGTAATGTTATTTTGTTTGTAAAGTATTCTCGGAAAATTTAATTCATACTTTATTATTTATTTTTTTTGCCAAGTGTTGTATTCGCCCCTCTCGTTAATTAGAGTCGGTAAATAATCCACTCGATTTACAGCACATTACAAAATGTTAAGTTATCAAACGTAGACGCACAGATTTAAGCCGATGACCTTTGAGAAGAACGTGCCAAATTGCAAAAAAATGAACACGTCTGGCGACAGATGATAGCGAGAGCGACGACTCTAAATAAAACAATGCAGTGCGCTTGACCAAGGTCGGGAAAAAACTAAATATAAAATCGTCATCAAATTTCAAACCATAGATGGCGACAGAGTAGTGAACTTAAAAGGTTTCTACACGGTAAATATATATATATACAAATTTGATAGGTGTGGCAGTCGCCCAATGATAGAATTGATGAACGTCGTTACAATTATATAAAGTGATCACTCAAGCCAGCCGAGGACAGGCAGTAAGCCTTGTAATACTACTATACTACCCATACTACTCATATAAAAAAACAATAGCTTCGTCTCTATGAGTCATCTATAATATGTATAAATATAAAATAATAAATTAAAGAAAGCGGCGGCCAACGTCTGTAACCAGAAATTGAAATGGTAATTACTGACTGAATACCGTCAGAAATTGGCTAAAAAGAATGAGCTACACCAGTATTGATTGTTATGTCACTCCAAAAATACTTAAGAATACGGGTTATTTATAAATACCTCGATTCTATTTATTTATTTATTTATAAGACTTTATTGTCATACGTGTTTTTGTTGTAACAGAGGTGAATATATTATAATATAACATGATAAACATAAGATACAATTATATTGCGATTAAATACTCGTAGTTTATTGTGTGGGATGGAGTATACTTACTTCACCTCATATATACAGCATTGTCCTGGCTACTTTGCTAGACTGCCGTCTGTGTTAAAGTAGCCAGTTTTTTTCGTGCTGTTGTGGTGTTATTTAATTCAAGAAAGATAAAGATTCGACAGGAAAAAAATGCAGTGAGAGTGTTGTAGAACTAGTGAATTATAAGTGTAGGTATTGTATTATGTTAGAACGTTGGACAGCGATGCTTCTGATTGATTTCTACCCAATTGAATCATATATTGGGTCCATATTTGTGTAATCTTATTAGAAGTGAACGATTTACCGTTAACGTTGAGTATGAATAGATAATAACTAATAAAAAAGGCTCTTCACAACTTGTAGGAAAATAATTATTTCGTATGAAGACAGCCTGGAGACATGGTCCTTCATGACTGAAGATCGTAATTTCCATAAACTCCCGCCCTCTTGACTATGCTACTTCATTTTTCTCGGCACCGTGCAGATCTTAGGCCTGTCACCAGAGAAGTGTCTGTTGCCTTTTCCATTTGTTCAGTCCAATAGCTGGGGTCTTCAGATGATCAGTGGCGATGTACGAGTACAAGGACAGAGGGCGATGGACACACCAAGTCCGAGCATGACCTGAACCTCGCCATACGTCACACCAAACAAAGCCCATGATTACGAACAGTGGACACGTGCTGTGAGCGCTGTAGAATCAGGCTAGATGACTACAATACTCAATCACGAGCACAACCTGAATCGCTCAAGCGCATGTGTGAAAAATCCATCCTGTTCTAAAAGACAGGATGAATTTAATTGCACATACTACAAGCGGGTCGAAATACATTCTCAACTTTCGAACATATATAAATCGCGTAAACACACAGATACCAGCAACAGTGGATTCTATCATTCGTTCCGCATCCACAAAGTTAGAATTTTCGAATACTGTATACCCATTCGTTACAGCATCCAACGTACAAAAAACGACTTTAATGCTTATGGGTATAATGCACATAATAGCGTACATATTACGAATCGAGCGGATTGTATTGAAGAATTTGTTTGGCTTGAATACTTGAAGCCGAATTATTGAAACATTGAATATCCTTCGATAATCTATATATTTCATTATTTAAATGAAAAATTAATATATAAAATAACATGGATACTTCATCAACGTGTTCTAACGCTGTAAACGAGTGTTCGTGGGCTAGTCTATAGATTTGTATATTTGATAGTAGGTATAAACTTATTATTCAACATACTTTTTACAAAAAGTCACCGACCGCCACTGCTATCGACCCCTAAAATATTGCGCACTAGGTGTATTACACGCAGTGTGGCTGATTCTAATAACCACTGAACACAATAACCGCCTGTGGTTTGATTTTATTAAGTGTAAAACGTAGGCAATATTATTAGCGTTGCGGCCGCGAAGGGTTTAAAGAGCTCACAGGATGGGCGAGCGCCGAGCAGCCAGAAGCCAGCAGCCAGCAGCCAGCAATACTGTTGTGCGACATGCGATTCGTCGACCGGGGCGTGTATCGAGATAATTCATTGCAGTTCAACTGTTTGCTTTATCATTATTAATAGCAACATTACGTATGTTAATGCAGTGCGCGGTTTGCGCGAGAATTATCGGTCAGGCGAGTGCAACCTGCGCGGGAGCGCGAGACTCGTTCAAGCGGTGGGTTACTTTACGCGTCTGATTAACCCTCCGGTACTATGGTGAGGTAGCGAGGCATCATGACTTTGGTTGGGTCGGATCCGACCCACCCCAAACATGGTTGTCTCTCTCATTTGATCGAATAAAAAGCAACATTTGAAAGGTAAGGTGTAAGGTAAACATTTGGAGTACATAACTGTAAGTAAGTAAGTTTCATAAATATAAATAAAACAAGTATAAAACTAATGAGAATCAGTATCACTATTATGTACCTCACAATCAAAACATTTTTGACAGATCGCTCGTTTGTGCTTTCCACAAACAGAATACACAAATCTCGTTGCCTTTTCTGTCCTTTCTAACACAAGTACCAATATTGCATCTTTTTCTTTTCTTTTGATGAGGAGTCAAGGAGACAAGTTTCAATGAAGTAAGAATTGTCTGAAAATGCAACGTACCTATGAAACATCGTACTCGTCCACACCTGTTGAAAGACTGACTCGAAAGATAGCTGAGACCGCTCAACAGTCTGGCCATTGTGGTAGGGGTAGCATAGAAAAGTATTTGGCTTGGGTCGGATCCGACCCGCACCATACTACCGGAGGGTTAACATGACTCGCAGAATAGCCGTAATCTTTTATCGGGTAAATGTAACGGGATTTATTTGTGTAATATCGTCTTCTTCTTTTAAATAGGCAATCCACCCTTCAAAAGTGATTTGTGCCATTAATCAAGTACAATAATATTATAGAATAGGAAATATTATAATACGAGTCAATACCATTGTCGTTAAAAAAATTCGCTATTATATAGATTTAATGTGGCGAGTTAAGGAAAGAAGATAACACAAGTTAACCGGGAGTTGAAAATTACCATTGACGAGATTACTGTAAAAAAAAACTGTGATCCGCAATGGACAGGCAAAAAAGATATGGTCAAAGGTTTCCTCCTCGGCACCACACTCACACATTGGGGAATCTATTAAGTTCAATCTGAATAAATGTGAGGCTACCTGGCAATGCCCAATTCTCATTCTAGAGATACTCGATATTGTTCTTATGGAGACTTTTCTCTTAGAGAACCAGGGGAATAAATATTTGAATTATCTAAATCCGATTACCCTTATGATTATTTGAATCCATCCATTGTGCAGTCCAGATAGAATTCGTCCGTTTTTTTACCATATTAAGTCTGTCATACATCGGGATATGGAATTGAAAACTCCGGAAAGAGTGTAATATCGTCACATCTTGCTAAATTTTTGAGCTCTACATATGAACATGTCTCAGCATAAACTAAATGCAAAACGATTTTAGATAGATTTCGACAGAATAAATTTCAATGCACTTTGTTAGATCATGATCAAGAGATCTTTAAACTACCCACCGTTAAAATGATTGAGTTTATAATGATTTTGTGGACGCGGTATCTCCCGCAGTCGAGTCAGTTCGATCAAACATTTCTGAAAAATTGATATGGTAGACATCTCTGCTAAGTTTGTTAACTAGCCTGATCCGATCTTGTTTCAAAATAATCATTACTACGTTAATGCGACCTAGATAAAAAATATTATTTTGAGTATGTCCAAACCTTTGTAGGAACTAATTACTGGGATTTTATCTCCTGCGGGATTGTCATCAAGATATAGATATCTCACAGAGACGAAGGTATTATTTTTACATAGGAAGTATGGAAGTCTTGTGCATTACATTATCACTTAAGCCAGCCGATGACCTGTAACGCCCAATACCTCCATACTTTCCATGTAAAAATAATTGTTTCGTCTTTGTGAGACATCTATATGGAAAAAATATTCTTCACCCGGTTTAAAACTTTAAAAAATAATTTAATTGCTTAAATTATTAAAAGTGTGAGCGACGTACAAACAGCGATAAATATTTTAACGTTGATGTTGATGACAACACTAGTTTGAATATATCTTATTAAAAGTTGGGTCGAAATTTTTGAAGTGTTTTGAAATTAAATTGGAGTTTTCCAGCAATCATACGCTGTAATAATGTATAAAACAGTTATAGTTTAATTGCATCACTAATAAAAACGAAACAGAATTTTCACATACAACTTGATCATTTTCGGCTACGGACTAAATATGTTATGAAAAATACACTTCTAAAATTTTATCACATAAATTAAAGAAATTTATGAGATTTTAGTACTTTTTAGCTTTATAAAGTTCATTAGCAATGGACATGCAAAAAGATATTAACCAAAGTTATATGGAAGCAAACAAATTGTGAATTTTAATAAATTTTACTAATTTTGATTATGATGAGATTAGTTACCTACTTAACAGATAAAAATAATGTAGTAATGCGCATCGGGACCGCTGGTTAGCGGTATCCTATGAATTACCTTATCCTAAGGATAATGTAGTCCGCAACAAGACTTGAAAATTTATCGATAAAATAAAAAAAACAAAGCAGGGCAATCCAATAATATAAAGATACTTAACAACATTAAATTTATCCGAAACAACCCTTAAGTAACAATAAAAACAAAACAGAAACAGACAAACAAAAAAAAAATCTATGTTTTTTTTTTTGTTTGATGGCGCAACATTTTTGCGAGTTTTTTCTCCGTATTGGATAAACTCTAATGTTTTTATAGGATTAAAATATCTACTAGTACAAACAAGGGTCCTTAAAAATATGTTTAATTAAAAATAAAATAAAATAAGGAACCAACCCCGTCAGAATGAGGTCCATGTCGTCCGCCACCGTATGTCGTGTTGCGAGGATGGGAGGAAGGCTGCGGAAAAGGAACAGTTAATCCGAGTTTGTATTATGAATCACTAGTAACAAAAACATTTTTTAAATACATATATTACAGATTTCTTAAACTAAAAGAGTACAATAAATAAATACATTTGTACATCAACATTTTTACTCCGCGCGCTTAGCAAAAATATTAAATTTCACGATCCAAAATAATTTATCACAAACATATCCGAAAGCCTTACAGATGAAGAAACCGCGACCGCAGGTTCCATTAACCCTCCCTCCCCACTCGCCGCGGCCCGCCGCAAGATAGTGAACTACCCTCACCCGATGATAACATAAAACACACATTCACCAGCACACCCCTAACCCTAAACCACCCCACCCTGCCCTCCGCCAGTCGTACCCGAGGCCCCACCCGCCCGAGATTCCCGCACAGAACTCGGTTTGGGGTAAAACTGTAACAATGATTTTAAATAATACCCGACAAATTAACTCATATTTTTACGAGGTGGATCAATTTAACCGGTTGCTTTTTATGCGCCTCGTCGTTTGGGGATTGAGAAAGAAAGTAATGGTTATAAGTAGAAGTGGGAGCACTATTTGCCAAGTTCTTCGGTAAAAGATTCAATACGGCTTGAGAAGTTTTTCTTACGGCGTGTGTAGCCTGGGTATTATTTCAAGTATTAATAAAATATGATCCAACTTTTATTAAGCTGAACATTTTTTTAGAAAGAAGATTCTAAATTCTTTTAAACTAAGGAGAAAATAAGTTTTTTTTTTAAATACACTTTTGCTTGTTAATCTTTGTAGGTATGTTTTATTCAGTAATTAATTCTTTTTTTTTTGGATTCCGCAGTCCATGAACTACAGATCGCCATCAATACTTGACATCTCCACTGTTTAACAATTGAATGCTTCAGGTTTCTGAACATTACAAACTTCTAACATTCCACGTAGATTAGAGTCTAATGAGTAGGATGTACGATGTATGCCAGGAAAATTGATCTTACTGTGAATGTTAACAAGTCGAAAGTGAAGATATTCAAGAAAGAGGAAAGTAAAACAATGTATAAAATACTTGCAGGTAATGAATGTTTGGAACAAGTAGATAAGTTTGTGTATTTGTGAAGTAATATATGTTTGAAAGAAACGGAAAGGCTGAGAAAGATATCGAAAGGCATGTAAAGTGAACGGCGCTTTGAACGGAATAATAAAAATCTAATGAAAACTTGTCAACCTAGGCAAAACTAGCGGTATACAATGAAGTCCTAATACTGACACCGATGTATAGAAGTGAGGCCTGGAGCTGACAAAAGAGGATTGAAAGTAGACTGAAGTGGAAACGAGATAACTTATAACTTATTAGCGTATATGTGGCAAATAATAAATAAATTAGGAGAGAATGTAAAGCTAATCTTAGCATAGTGAATAGGATTAAAAAGGATCGCTTAGGTGGTTTGGTTATATAGAACGGATGAATGAGGAGAGAATAGTAAAAAGATACTTGACGCAAGTATTGATGGTGCCAGAAATAAAGGACGTCCGCGGAAGACTCGGCATGACTAGAAAAACCAGATACCGGAAGATGATCTTGTTAGAAGCCTTAATAACCGACGAGCTTGCATGAAAAGATGTCTGAATGTGGATGAGGCAATGATTGTATGTCAGGACAGAAGAGTGTGACGCTCTATCCTCTCTGCCTACCCTCGCGGAGAAAGGGCATGATGATAAGATAATAAATAAAAATTAGACTAAAATATTAATTAGATATCTGATAATAGTGCCCGAACAAAAGCCTTTAGGTATTCGCTTAAATTAAGTACTAAAAATAGTTGGTTTTTTTTACGAAAAATATGAGATTAAATTAAGAATCAATATTGTAACTACAGCGTGTCGTGTTTTCACGTTCTCATATTTACTTTTATTTAAAAAAAAAAAAATCTTTTTCAATTTTCAACCCCTGATCGGGTACTTCAACGTGTTATTTCCCTCGTCTCTATTGAATTAGAGCGGGAGGGATGAGTGCTATACCCACTCAGACATATTTACATCGTTCCGTTTCACTTCGTCACCCACACTCTAGCGCGAGTGCGATGGAAACGGGAGAAGGGTTGAAGGTTGGGGTCGCGGATAATTACAGAACTAATTAGAGCAATTAACACCCTCCTCCGTCTCTCTTTGTCGAGGGTTGATTAAATGGCGGCGAAGCGAGACAGGGAGAGTCATATCTTTACCGCACCCATGAGATACTTGACGAACAAATTTTGTAGGAAAACGTGGTTTCTTAACAGACCTGCTCCGAGTAATATCATTCTTTATTTAATTTCAATTTGGAGCACTTTCTCATTTGCCATATGTTGTGATATAATAAATTATTAGCGAGACTACCTAATACTATAATTAAATGTTGTTAAATTATTTAAAGTAAGAATCATTAAAATCTAAACTTTACGTAAATACACTACCAAAACCAAAGGCGTCAATAGCTCCAATAAAAAGGAAGTATGTATTATGTAAGAGAAAAAAATCCCTTTCACCACTGGATACAAGAATCAGATAGAAATTACAAGTTTGGGAAAGTAAAAGATATTAGAGTTGATGTTTGTAGCGTTAACTTTGTGGTAACACATAATTAAAAAATATATTTATTTTTAACTTTGCATAAACCACTGTGAGATATTTTTACGTTTACCGGTTTCGATACTAACGTATCTTTGTCAGGACTGACATACAACTGCACTATTCCATAAAAATAAAATATTAAAACGATAAAAGATATCTCTCGTTAACATGTCACGTGGTACCCAGTAGGTACTAGGTAAAAGTCGCGAAAATTAAAATGTTTGAACAACGTCCGTTTTTAAACAAGACGGTTAATAAGGCTGGCTAACGAACTTAGCAGAGATATTTACAATAATAATTTTTCAGAAAATTTAGATCGAAATTTGATAAAAATTAAAGAAATATTAGAATTATCGTACCCGCAAAATTCACCATATGAATATATATATATAATACAATAAATGATATAAAAATATTCAAAAAGAGGGTTGTTTCAGGATTTCCTAGTTGTAATCCAAAAAAGTGCATCGAAATTTTCCGGATGTTGTGTCACGAGACCGTTAGTATTTCTATAGAAATCTAGTTAAAGATAGGACATTCCTATCTCTACGCATTCTACTAAGTAAAAATTTTAATGCTAAAAAATGCAGAAGAAATTTAATTAAATTTTATCGTTTTTGTTTAGTTTTTTTAAAGAATTGTCCTAAATACTTCATTTTTTTCCCGCTCGCGCACTACATTACTATTCCCTGTTCTAAGTGTTTTCACAATAGATGAACAAATAATAATGGGTAAACACTACACATTTTCGGAAGTTGTTAAAAAAAACAACACACGTGAGTGTGAGAAAAGGCCGTGAACAAAAAACAAATAAAAATGTCAAATATTTACGGGCGGCGGCCGCGGCCTACAGTGCCTTGTCTACGGCCTCGATAGTGTACACATAGCGAGAGAAGAAAATACCGTCTATACCTAATACATTTGTGTCGATGCAAATCAAATTCGCCAGGACAAACACAATTTTCGGTAACTAGCATTTTCCATTTATAGCCATTTTTATTACACTAATGAGATTGTGGCGTTCTATCCTCTCTGCCTACCCCTGCGGGGAAACGGCGCGATGGGAGGTTAGGAATCAGGTACATTCGTATTTGATATAAAATATGTGGATTTAGTTAAGCATGAAACAAAATCTAGTGAACACGCGCATATTTGATTTGTCAGCTTGGAAGGAAGATACAGACAACGGCAGCATTACCAAGTGTTTGTTGACTTTTGATTGGTTCAAATGGACTCAAGCGAGTACGATTCGGATTGGATTTAAGCATTTATGAAAACAAGTTTAATATTAATTTTTCAATGTAAATGTAAATGCATTTTCTTACGTAGAATCAATTCAATTGTTGAAAAACATCATAGCGGATTTGGGCGAATTTAGTATTCATCAGCACGTGTAGTATCTATGATACATTGTTAAGCCGCGTCTGGGGTGAAGCCAATCCAAGTTTACACAATAAAACAAATCCAGGAAGGTTTGTAAACAAGCAGGAGAAAATGGATAAATGGCGCTCAGCTCACAACAAACTGCTACTTAATAATGACACATCTTATGATAATTTTTAATAAAATACCTAACAATCCGTGTCTCCAAAAATCATCTAAAATATGTATTAAAACAAATTTAGATACATCATTTAAAATACACTCAGAAAACATTTATCAACAAAAATAATTATGTCCCAGTGGCGGCTATATATATTACTATTACAAAGAACCATGTTCTAAAATTGTAACATCACAATAAAATGTGATTTTATTAAAAATAATAAATATTTTAATAATAAGATAAAACACTTGTTTAAACCACTATTTTTTGATAAATCAACATGTTTCGATACCTACAACCAAATCATTTTTGCAAATAATCACATTCTAAATTTGTTTTCACAGTATTTCCTAATTAGTTACCCGCCACTTTTACTTTTATAGTTTTGTTTTTAGCTATACTTGCATTTTTAATTTTAAAACATTGTTTCCTGAAAAAGATACCGTAGGAATCGAAACGTGTTGATTTATCAATAAATAGTGATTTTAAACAAAGCATTTTATCTTATTATTTATATAATACGTGGCCACAAAGTAATATTACTAATATTGAAGAAATAAAGATATTTTATCAGGATACATTTTCCTTTATGTGTGCAACATTTGACCCTATTCCCTACAAACTTCACAGTATTGTCTGTCTCGAGAATTGCAAGCTCGGCTTAAGGTCGAACGGCTGAATAGATTCTTCAGTTCAAAACGTTTCATAATATCGTTGCAGACAGTCCATATTATTCTAGAACAAGGACTTCATCCATGTCTCGGTAAGACTTTGTACAAAAATTTTACAGTACGTCTATTTTATATGATAAAACAGTTACGGTTATTAGTATACTATTATTGCAGTAAAACAGTATTAACAGTGTAATAATAAAGTCAACGAATTACGTGTTTCCTTTAAATTACCATCACATACATAATTTATTTATGTTACGTTAGAATTTTCGTCATAGACTGCCTAAATTTACAACTAATTTTAATAAAATATTTTGATATTTCCCAACTAATATAAACTATTATATCTTATTGTATTTTTAACTACTGTTAAAACATACAGGCAAGAAATTAAATGCATATTGTTCATTTAGGAATCTTAGAATTTCCGGGCTGCGCAAACGAAATTGATTAACTAATCAAAAACACACAATGAAAGAACGTTAGGTGATCGAAATGAATTAATGAAACCCTCAAGTGTTGCCACAACACAACAATCTCCACGGCGCGGACCGACAATTTGGACTCATGATAAATCGCTGTTAATTTTTCCCCATTCCCGCCCCCGCAGTAAATGATTTCACTCCCATCACCGAGACGAGTGTCAGCTGTTTTCCCCGCCGCCATCTTTTTTCTTTTCCCGCGTTACTCGCCCCGTCCGCCCCGTCCGCCCCACCGCCCGCCATCCGCCGTCCGCCTCAACAACCCCGCCGCAGCAGGCTTTTTATTGTTCTCGGCGCTACGAGCCGCACACGCTCCGAGCCGCACACGCTCCGAGCCGCGCGATGTTCCAATAAAGAGAGAAATAACATCGCGTCAGACCTTTCCAAACGTGTGAATATATTTATTTTATTGCAAATTTTAAAGGGTCGTACAATATTTCAACGAGCACCAAACTGTTAATTTTGTGACAACATTTTTATTTAGATCGCGTTGAAACGTATATCAAGCATGCAACTAAAAAACTATATTGTTTTTTAAGAACACATCCTTATTGTGAAGTTGCAATTTTTCAGAACATAGGTCTGTGATATTTTTAATACAAATTAAATGTATCAATTAGAAAGATATACATATAAAATATAAGAAATATACCTGACCCAAGTATGGACAACACCAGACCATGACCAGATAAACCAAATACTGGACGAGAATTCTATTGGAAACCTCAACAATCGACGACTATGCATGAGAAGATATATGAACGTAAATAAGATGAGAATTGAAATGAAAGAAACGTTCTCATTGAATTTTTTGACTTATATGTTAATTTCCAATTTTAACGTCATATTTTTTTCTATTTATCCTTAATTATTATTATGTTCTAATTGCAATATTACAATAAAAATATTTTTTCATTTAAATATAAGTACATATTAATATACCCACTTACACGAAAAACTTCGACAAATGTTGCGCAAAAATTTCCCATCACCATAACAAAGAAAATATGTCATAAAAATATAACAAATACAAATTAAATGCATTGATTAGAAAGATATACATATTTCTAACTGTTAAATCAAGGCGAGTATTAAAATAATTTGAACACGAATGATGGATTTCCATAATATGTCGCTAATGGATAACATAAAAATAATAATTTGTCATCTTGTTTGTATAGGTACTTAATAATAAAAAAATGGTATAACTCATTAAAACACTAAAATAAACCATATAAAGAGATGAATGTAAAAACTCACACATATCAAAGTACATAAATGAATTGATCGCGGGTAGGTACCGATTTACCGTCAACTCACGTCAGGCATTTCGTAAAAAGGAACATATACTCGTACATACCTCCGGCACACTTGACAACTCGGTGGAAATCGCAAACATCCAATTTATATTGCAAACTTAATTGATTACCGGGTCGCTAGATGGCGCGCGGCTCCGGGAGGCTTCTCACTCCGCCGAAGGTGCGACCGGAAGTAGCGTGACGGGGGGAGGGAGGCGGAAGTTGGCGCTGCGGGAAATTAAATAATCCATTTCCCATATCCGGCGGTAACTGGCGATATTCACCAGTCGAGTCCCGATACCCCCGAGGCGGTCGAAATTTTCCCGACATTTTAAATCAATTTTAATTGGTAAAAGAAAATTTAACTCGGTGATGAGATTATAATTACATTATAAAATAAATGTTTCGTAATAAACGAAGTAAAAACACACTATAATTACAATAAAGACACACGTACACACGATGGTTTTGGAATCCGCAATTATTCTAAAAATTATATTTATAATCCAAAAAAAAATATTTTTGCAATAAATATGTATGTAGCAATATTTGTCGATAATGTATAAAATAATGTTCTGAATATCAACATCACTCGTGTACTTTATATGTGGAGTAGGTATATTATATTTTAATATTATGTTTTTTTATCGTATAAGTAAAACGATTCAAATATTTTTTCTTTATTTTCTAAAGGTATTTTCATGGTGTTTTCTTTTAAAAATGTACTGTGTGTTATGAATGTTATTTTTTTTTCTCTGATACACGTACCATAAATATAACAGTTTTCGGATTATTTATAATTTAATTTTAGAAATAACAGTATAGTATTTTATTTTAATTGTATCTATTGAATAATCAATGAGTATTTATGGACCTCATATTTTTTTCACAAAATGACTGATTAAAGTCTCGAGTAAGAGCGTTAATTATTAAAAAGCGCCTATATAATATTTACTATTAATAACATTCATAAAAGAAATGCCTTTTCAAAACTACGCTTCACTTCGCTTCCAATTTCCACAGGTCCTCCATCTCAAAGGCCGCGGCTGGCCGAACACAAAGGGGTTGCGATAAACCCCGTAATTAAAAAATATAAGGGAAGACGGGGTGTCCCAGACCCCCGCGGCCGCTGCGGGATTTTACGAGTGCGAGGGAGTCGGTAAAAAGTACAGTAAAAGAGTGATAATATTAATTTCATAATGATTTTAAAATTTCGTGGCGAATCTTAAATTATCAAAGAAGAAGGGAGGAACGGAGAGTACCGCGCCATTACTGCTCTCAATCTGACTTAATTTTTTGAAAACATTTACCATAAAATTGAGCATCGAAGTATGTCACTTTAAATATAATAATTAGCGATAGTGTTCAAATAGAAGAAAATAAGACGAATATAGACAACAATTCATCTTTTCCGTCTTGTAAAAGAACATCGTTATTATCTGGTAGCGTTTTCTTTATCCGTAATTTGGTATTTTTACTTTTATCTTATATTTACTACCTATTAATACGTGTACATACATTTAATTGAAAATAATCCGCTTAACGAAAAAAAATTCATCGTACATTTTCAATTTGAATCATTGTATGCAGACCACAGACCATCAAAATAAGCAGATCAAAAAACGAATAATTATTATATTTATATTTTACTATAAAAATATTAAATTACATATTTCAGATGTATGTATCATACAACCCCGGTAAATAAAATGTTTTTTATCCAATATATTTATTCCAGTTTGATGTCTACAAAAATATTGTCGTTATTTTATTTTTAAAATACCTATTAGTCAACGTCGTAATGATCCTGATAAACAGTACTAGAATGACATTAAGGTATTTATTGTAGTTAAGAAATTCTAAACACTAAAAAAAAAAAATATATAATGAAAATGATATTGAATCTTCTACGCAAGTACAGAAGAGCGTAAGTTCCAAAGTTAATGATGTTACATATTATCACGTGACGCGCAATAGTCCTCGGCATTTGAAAGCGGATAGTACGAATATGTTTTAGAACCCCGAATTATTAAATTTAAGTGCCTAGCAACTGTAAATTTTTTGTAAAATCTAGACATATAAATATTATTAATTATAATATGCGGTACTTCTAAGAACAGTCAGATATTACGTGACGTACACAAAAAATATAAATATATAGCACAGTACAAAAAATAGGAAAGACATAAAAAGAGTTGCAAATTTAAAAGAAAAAAATTTGGTCAAAATAACTATTAATAAACACAAGGAATACAAGCGAGTCAAACCTAACCTTGTAACAATGCGCAACTGACCAATTTCACCTGCCGCAATGTTGACATAACAAAAAAATAATAAATGTTAGTAGTCTAAATAAATCTAGTAGACTATTATTTACGTACACTTAGTAGTACCGTCAGAGAATTGACACCGCAGTAAGATATATGACTACATAAAGTTGATGGTACTTTAAAGTACCATCAGGGTAAAAAGGGTTAAAGTAAGCACGCAGTATTACGCGCTCGTACGTTAACAGTCCTTCCGCGAGCCTCCTATAAAATATTACGAGATATTTCTTATTATTTTTTCACGAGGAGCCTTCGATAAAATATATTCAATGTTAAAACACTTTATTATTGTTTTTTTGCTAAATGTACAAATTTAGTGTGTAATATTTGACATTTCGTTGTGTTTTCTTCATATTACAGCCCGAGACTTATCCTTGCATTGATCTTAAGCTCCTTACAAAAAAAAAATAATGCAAGCCGTTATTAAAAAGTAAAAAGAGCGTGAAAGAATTTTTTTAAATCTAAGGCCCGCTTTACGTAAACTAAAGAAGTATCCAAGTATGCATATGCACACCCATCTGGAGTGTCTACAAGCCCGCATGGTAGCGTAATCCACTTTGCAGTGGGTTGTCGGTACCGGCAGGTACGTCGTTAGGTACCCACCCGCCCGCTGAATAGCGTCGCAGAAAAAGTGCACTTTAAACGGAATATTATAAATCCGGGCTTCCTGCTTAGCCGGGCGGCTCGAGCGGTGCGCCAGGGGTCGGGGGGAGAAGGGAAAGGCAGAAATATTTCGTTTCATGTTTGCTTTGATTATTTTTCTTTTTTGTCCACTACTATAAATTTAATAACAATATTTATTACCTTATTCCTACATAGTTATAATACTGCCATCTCTACGCGTCCACGTGTATTACACAGATAACAATATTTCTATCAAATCTGTCAAAATAATGAAGTACACCGAAACAATAAATAAATACTGTTTACTTATAGATAAATTTATGTATTCAGATTATAGAAACAATTAATTTCCCTTAATTATTGACGGGTCATTACATCTAGTAATTATTTAAGATGAGAAAATAATTGTATAGATAAATTTTTAGTAATAATCTAATAATGAAAACGAAGTTAAGCTGGAAGTTGATCCAATGAAATTATGTCGTCAAAAATATGTTAAGTTATGGATAGTCGTTAAAAATGCCAATTCAAGGATGCTGAAAACTAATACAACTAAATTTAGTAATCTTCACGCCATTTCTCCGCGGTTTCCCGATTATGAAGGGTAGACAAAGAGAAACGATATATTCTCGCCACGTCTACGTAAGCATGCACGCACATCGATTGCTGGGGTCTCCAACATGAGCATTTTCCAAAACCTCAATTATCTGATTATACCAGGACTATTGCGGTTGTCCTTTCTTTCCGATTCCAATTTTATCATCACTCACATCTATTAAATCTAATTCCGAGTCAAAATTGCAATCCAGGGATATCGGAATTCTATTTAATTCTGCAAGTAAGGAATCTTAAAACAATTTTAATATATGCTTTAAATAATATAAACACCAAGTGTTACATTATTTTGCCTCGATCCTATGTTGGTTAATTTAATCCCGAAAAATTCGGGAATTCACGTATTAATCGTGGGATTCATAAACACTGTAAACTGAAACGGGATTAGAGTGTCTACTCAATGTCATAAATAGTCGAGTGACAAAAAAGATATTTAATGTTCAAATGCCAGAAAAACTTGCACGTTTTGGGTGATAAAATTAAAAGAAGGCGTACGTACCGAATGAATAAATGATTGACAACAAATACGTCACGGAATCAGCGAAATCCTCCCCTGGCCGAGAGTCACGGGCGCGGGTCGGGAGGGCTGGGGGTGGGGGGCAGGTGGGGCGGGCGCTCTGTTCCGAATGAAAAAATCTCCAGCCCGCCGAGCTTTAGAATAATACGGGGGAAATTTTTAAATTCGAGAGAATTACTTTTCCCCGATTTTTTTCATTCATTCCTTTTTACATTATTTTCGCTTCACCGACCGGCGATGTTCTCGGGGCTATAACCCGGAGGCTTAAGAGTTTTTAAACTTTCCCGTGATTATATCTGCGGCAAGCCTGCCCATAAATGGTGCGGAAAATATAAACAACGCACGAACAATATTATATATTGGCTTGATGCATAATTTCGTAGTGTTTTTATTAAAATTAAAATTATTTTTTTAAACAAACAAAATAATATAGTATATATTCCTACAATTGACTCTAAACATTCTAACAATTTTTCGATTCTACGCCTGAAGAAATTCGTCGTCGTTATTAAAGGAGATTCCTCGGAGATGGAATAACCACCCATCGCGAGTTCTTGAATAGCCGCTTTTGTAATGTTAGCAGAATGCGGAAGAGCATTATCGTTCTGAAAAATCACTTATGCCGTCTTCTTAGTAAAAAATAAAACAGGTTGTAACATTACTCACACTTTTAGCATGTCATCCCACCTACAAAATGTCTTATATTGAAAAGCAATCTATTTCATTATTTTATTTCTGTATGTATTTATTTAAGAAATGTTACTAAGTATATATCAAGTATTTGATGTTTTTGAAAGGGTGCAGAAATCTAAGAAAAATGCCTTCATAAGCAGCCTATTCTAGTGTTGTAAACACAAACAACGTTTAGATTTAGAATGGTGGTAATTATGGTACAGAATGAAATGAGAAATACGGATGCACAAATGTGCCCATTATTATGAAAGTGGTCTAAGTCAATAGATTGAAAAAAAAAAGTGTGTATCAATCATTTCGCGTCACATTGTTCTAAATTAATATTATATGATGAAATTTGTAACAAATGTGAAAAATTTGAAGTGTTATATTCAGTATGACATTCAACGGTATTCCGCTAGTGTTTATTTTGATAATAGAGTAAGTCATTTCAACCTTAATTTTTTTTATTTCCTTATAATCTACATGAAACATTTATATGTCGAAATAAATTATAAATCTAGTAGACTAAATAAATTTTGAAACATTGTGTTGTGTAATATAAAAATATATTTTAATCAATTCAAACGCAAACCTATAAATATCTCCAAACGTTACTCTTGACTAAATGGTGTGATTGTGATTGGTATTCAATAATATCAGTGATTGAAAACTGTGAAATACACATGCGCTGCGCGATATCACAATACACGAATTTTTTTTAAACATAATTTTGAGCATATTTAAATATATTATTAAAACTATATGTAAAAAACATATTCTAGCATAAATAATTAATATATGTATATCTAATTTAATATCATCACAAAGAGAATTAAAACCCTTAAAAAATGTGAGTTTATTTTGCGGGTCAAATGCGTTAAACGTTTTGGCAGAATCTACTAGATGATGATGATAAATAATATAAAAAAATTAATAACGATATTCCCAGATTTTCATTCACTGATGGTGAGTGTGACTCAAGACATCAGTGATTGATTCACGGTTTGTGATTTTGAGGTCATCACTAACAATTATGCTTGGAATTTTAAATTAGTATAAATCAGGATCAAAAGTAAACTGAAATAATCCGTTATATATAAATATCATAAGTAAATAAATACATTCCTAAAACCACCCTGAACCTTCGTGTTCCAGATATTGCATTTGTATTTTTTCTGTGCAGCATCATCCCCTAACATTCTCGGTCTCCAGAGGAAGCGATACCCGGAGACGGATAATATAATCCGGCGCAGCAACCCCCGGTCCCACCTGAGTGGGCCCCTCACCCGGCTCACCCCGGACTGTTTATCTACCCCACAGCTCTCGGCGGGCGCGGGCGCGGGCGAGGGCGGGTTAACAACCATTATAAAACGAGTAGTTGATTGCGTCCCATATAAAAACACCCCAGTTATTAATAAGGTTCAAATTGAATATGTGTTTGCTTAAATGAAGGGGGCCACTTAGATTATCCCTTCTTGATAGCGTTAAACTCATCATTTTTTATTATATTACAATTAAAATTAAAAATTAAATATTGACTCTGCAAATTGTAATTACTTACTTACCATAAGAGTAATACAATATAACATTTTACGGCTGTATTCAATTTTATATCTATAACCTCTGATTTATTCTAACTATCCCTTATTCTAAAACATATGTACTGACAAATATTAAATGGTATTTATGTTGAAGTTGGACTCAAATTAGTATTATAAATAAATTCTTCTAAGTATTTGTAATTCATCATGATGTAGCGATTTTATGACGCGCGCATGTTGGCGAGAATGACAGTGCGAAAGAGATAAAGGCGCGACTCTCTCTCTCCGGAATCGTAGATCAGAACACATCTCTTATACTGTATCATAATTGTACGATCTGTAATTGTTACGTACTTTCCAAGTTGTATACCTCACCGAAGATTGTCGGTAGTCCAATGAGAAAAGCCAATAATATTTATGTTATGGTACAAAATATACTAGTATTCACGGAGACAAATGGTAGAGAAAAGAGGCCGCGCTCAGCGCGCGCCACTCACACAATCTCAAGGACATCACAGTAATAAACTGTATTGTTGTACATGGAGTACATGAAGACTACCTGAATTCCCGCACACAAGAAGACACCATTGTTTGCAGCCGTAATAGTCGGGTTGAGGATATAACAGTAATATAATGCATAAATCTAGAATCCAGCTTGAGCGCAATACTATTTCTGTAATTTTATACTTTTCTTCTTCTTCTTCTTCTTCTCTTGTCTTATCCATTCAACGGACGTTGGCTTGTTAACAGCGGCCCGGAAAAGCTCTACAGTAGACTAGTAGCCAAACCATTACCACGAGTTCTTCAGCCATGATGTTCTTCTTTTTCCAGGATCCCGATGTCCAGCAATCTTTCCCTGCATTATGAGACGCAAGATGTCTCATCACATGTCCGAGTTTTCTAATTTTAATTGTTTTAAACACTTATTTTTTTTTATTTATCAGAACTATAATTTCCTAATTCGCAACTCTATCCGTCCAGCCTATTTTGAACTTTCTTCTGTAGATTCACATCTCAAATGCTTCAAGTTGACTTATCAATCCTTCGATAAGTGTATATTTTATATTATTATGTACTTTTATCAATCTACATAAATATGTATGTATACTATACTATATATTACGTATGACAAAGACACAGTCGATACGGACTAAAGGTGTATAGAGATACAGCAATTTACATGTTATTAGATCGCGTATTAATTCTAGATGATGTATGTTTAAAAAAATTAATTAACCAAGAATGACAAACTTGTGTGAGATGTTCGATGAAATCAAAAACCTGCTACATGAAGTAACACCTGCCGTTGAATAAAACATTCAAATCACGTATTTCGCGGGTACTGTGGGATAGCAGAAGTCAAATTAGCGAATGGATTATTGCAGGTAATACGCTTTCGAGATGAATTTACTCATTAAACGACACTTAAAAAAAATCATATTATAGTTATTCTAAATGAAGAGATGAAAATATCCGCGTGAGTTCATTCCGAAATATAAAAGTCACAATTCTAAATGACACCTTGACACTTAAGAGACGTGATAAAAGCCAAACAACAATGTCGACAGACTTTCCAACAGTTGTTGTATCTATAAAAATGTTGTTAGACCGTGGAAACTTTGTAAAAACAAAAAAAGGACACTTTTTTCATTATAAACGAAAAAAACTCTCAAAGTATAAGACGAGAGCAAGAAAGAATGGGGTCTCGGGCAAACAATATCGCCGACTGCGGAATAGGTCTGGCGCAGAACACAGACACAGAAACGGCCCATAATGGCGGGAGATGTCTTTTCCTTCGTATCATTTCTCCTTCTCATCATTCCTTTCCCCCCTTTATTCCCTTCCTCCGAACCCATCCGCGGAGATTATCGTCCGTCTGCCCCGGCGCAGACAACATTGTTCGGCTGGAGCAAAATTTCCAAACAATTGGTAACCCAAATGTCAATACCCAGGCAGCCGAGCTTGGCTCTCGGAGATTATTATACACCTCCACCTTCTCGGGCCGAGAAGGTCAAACTTTGCACCTTACCAAACATTTTGTCTTACCGAATATTTTCTATGTCTTACAAAATATTTTGTATGCTTTGACAACGGGTAAATCATTTTTCAACTAGTAATGCTAAACCGTTATCGTGACTGATGTGTTCGATTGAAACGATTATCGGTAACCGTTGGAGGTTTAGTTTCCAGTGTACCGGTGATTTTCAAATGTACAATCACAATGAGAAGTGTATTGCGAACACAATAATCAAAACTTTCCTGTGAGATCCCTTCACTAGACAGATTTAAATAAGTAAAGTAGAATCCCTCGGCACCGCCCGCGGCACAGTTGAAGGCTTCTGTGACACGAGCCGCCCCCTCGCTAAGCACCCTGAGAAGCCTCCGCCGAGAGCGGGGCAGGGGTGGCATGAAAGCCTTATCTGTATTTCGCTGAATAAGACGTCGTAGGATTCACCCCCTCCCCCCGAAGATAGGGGGTGCGGTGAGACCGTTACATAAACTTGAGTGGATTGCCCGGCACCCCGAACCTCCCTGCCCTCTCCGGGCTGATTAGCCACAGTGGCGCATTAAGGACTCTTCAAATCGAACCATGTTTTATGATGTGTGTTTCAGTCTGACAGCCTGACCTAGCCTAGATAGTCGGGTCAATAAGTCTTCAATTGTCATTGAGAATACATTTCAGATTTTATCTTTCTGAGAAGAGTCGAGTTAAGAATCCGAAACCATTACTATAAATAGTTTACGTGAAATGTTACGAGTTAAATGAAAAACCACTCGAGAACATATCGGCGCTTCACCACTGAGGAATGACGTCACTCTCCCCGCCGGACAGTAGAGGAAAAAACAGTTACCATCCATTTTTATTGTTTACTAACAACCCCTACGTCCTCCGGGCGTGACGGGGATACACACCGCTTGATCTGTACGAGAACTCTCCAAAATACACATCAAGGGCTAAACTGTTATTTTCAATAATATATTTAAGTATTGGTGCAAAAGCTATATCACGAGAAAAGGAAACATCGTATTAATCTTCATTTTCTTGGTGTGTTATAACAATTTTCAAACATTCCATTGTAGAATCCACGATAAACGAGTTTATTACACGAGAGATATTCAAAGTAGGCACTAATAAAGAATGTCACCACCGGATAACCAGAGAATATAATTTGCTCAAATTTTTTGAGTACCGAACCCTAGTACCGTCCATATGCTAAGCAAGTGCGCTGCCATCTTGCCTATCGGGGTTTTATTCGATAGATATTTTTTTTCTCTATATCTTTCCAGTTGATTCATTTAATTTGTATTAAATACTACAGAACTATGTTCTGAAAGTGCAAATTAACAACAAAAATGTGTTTTTTAGGAGAACACATTCTTATTATGAAGTTGTAATTATTCAGAACATAGGTCTGTGATATTTTAAATATGAATTAAATATATTAATTAGAAAGATATACATATAAAATCAATTTTATCGAAAAATATTGTTGTTGCGCCACCGGGATTCGAACCTGGATCTCTTTCCTAACCGGGGAAGGTGCATTATCCAACTATGCTACAGCGACAATTTTCGAACCCATATGTTACCCTTTTGATATTAATACATTTAATCGTTCCATTATTTGAAAGAGCCATCTACCTTTTTTTTACAGAATCTCAAATACCTTTGAGTAAACTGATAGCGGACGCCAGAATTATCAATTCATTTTTATTAAATTTTGGCTAATGCACCTTCCCCGGTTAGGAAAGAGATCCAGATTCGAATCCCGGCGGCGCAACAACAATATTTTTCGATAAAATTGATTTTATATGTATATCTTTCTAATTAATATATTTAATTCATATTTAAAAATGTGTTTCCCTTAATATATAAATTGTATTAAAGTTTTAAAATTTTATAAAATATATTATATGCAAGGGTGGTTTGATACATGTGCCCGAGACATGTAACGCATATTATCTTTATTTGTTATTTAATTCATTCAAACTTTTAAGTGATACCAAAAATATGTTCCCTACAAATGTCAGCATTCGAGCAATATCAATCATTTATTACGCGACAGACAGTTTTTATATCACAAAGACAAAGTGGGTACATACTATGTGATTCATTTATTGTTACGAAGATATTAAAAAACACGTCAGTCATACGCGAACAAAAAACTTGACAATTTTAACCCTAGATTAGTATCGTAGGTAAATTTTATGTGTTGTTCAAACAAAAGCATTTGTTCCGCCCACTTGCCAACTCTGCCGCCTGCCCCACTCGAGCAATGCTCCCCTGACTGGAGATGCAACACCTTCACGTTGTCACTCTTCAAGTCAAGTCTAAATATCCCTAAATTGAGCAGAGAGCTTCGTGGGTCCATTTTGAAAGTTATACAGATACTCCGGCCCGAGGATCACAAGCGCAATTGCAAGGTCAAGAAAATACTGCAGATTTTGTCCATCTGCAAAGAAAATAATGACGACCTCTTATTGCAAGTGTGGAAAAGCCATTTGCGGAATGCACCAAACGAAATTTTTCCCAGTTTGTACTAAGTAATAATAGTTTTTTAAACGTGTTCCTAATAATAATATACATATAAAATCAATTTTATCGAAAAATATTATTGTTGCGCTACCGGGATTCGAACCCGGATCTCTTTTACAATCTGGGCAAGATGCATTACCAACTATGCTACAGCAACAATATTTTTGACGACAAATTTTCGAACCTATATGTTATACTTTTTCAAATTAATACACATATCGTTCCATTATTGGAAAGCCATCTACCGATAGCAGACGCCAGAGTTGACAATTCATTTTTATTACATTTTGGACACATTGATACAACTTATATATTATTAAGGAGAACACATTCTTATTGTGAAGTTGTCATTATTCAGAACATAGGTATAAAATATCACAAACCTATGTTCCGAATAATTACAACTTCACAATAAGAATAATGTGTTACTTATTTATGGCCAAGTACCAAATGTATTTATACCCAGACACGTCAATTTTACGTATCGATAGCGACCACATCGTATTTTTTAACGATACTAATCAAGGGTTAATTAATTCTCATTAAACATTACAAATCATTTTTATCAGTTCTTCGTGGCAATTCAATGGAGGACTTTGATAAGCGTAAACTGTAAAAAACGTAAAATGTCTGAAATTAACATTGATAATAATAATAACATACTTATTATTACAGCGACTCTGATAAGACGATTAGGATTTTCCTTGATAAAAGGTACATTGCATCCAAAAATGGAACCATATACATTTATAAAACACGACGCGATAAAACGAAAACACGATTTAGCAACAAATAATTGATAAGAAAATGGTACAAAGTCGGATAGATAACAAGTGAAACATTTAACCCAGATCTAATTACGTAGTAACTCACATGAGTAGATTGTTCGAAAATTTAAACAATGAAAATGGTTGAACAATAATTAATCTATGTATATACATATAATTATCGTACTTTTAATAATGACCTGCGAACGTAAGACATGGTAATAATATTGGATAATTTGTATAGCGTCATTTTTGTAAAAACTTTCACCGTAAGGCCGCTGAAGCACGCGTATTTCAAATAAAATGATTATTTAATCACTTCTTGAATATTTACAAAATTACTTTGTGGCCTCATTTTATATTAATAATTAGACAAAATACTTTGTTTAAACCACTATTTTTTTATTCATTCTACATGTTACGATACCTATGGTATCTACTTCAGGAAACAATGTATACTGAAATAAAAAAATACAAGCATAGATAAAAACAAAACTATAAAATTTTAAGTAAGTAAGAACTAATATGAAAAAAAATTTAAAAGGCGGCTATTTGCAGAGAATTTGGTTATTTATAATATTTTGCTTGCTATTAACACTTTTCCTTATT
Source organism: Eubasilissa splendida (assembly GCA_031772225.1). Taxonomy (NCBI): domain Eukaryota; kingdom Metazoa; phylum Arthropoda; class Insecta; order Trichoptera; family Phryganeidae; genus Eubasilissa; species Eubasilissa splendida. Next base: position 16,781,851 of record CM062852.1, on the reverse strand, counting down.
TCTAAAATTTGAAATTTATCTAACTGTAAACGCCTAGTATGTATAATTTCTAAACCCTTATTAATATCAAAATAATGGTTTGTTTCCAAAAGGTGATTGGAAAATTCTGAATAGTTGTAATAATAATATAATCATTTAATCGTCTGACACTTTGGTCACCACTTACTAGAATGGATATGAAAAAATATTGGTGGCTGGACGAGACATTCTTTTAATATGTAAAATAATCAACTGAGCTTCTCATATGTTCGATAATAATTTAATTCGATACCAGAATGTAGGTACATACCAACTAATATAATGTATAACGTATGTATATAGTTAATAATAAAGCAATAAGTTGTTGAATTTAATACGCGTCTCACGGAAATTAAATGAGTAGAACTAAAAATCAAAGTGTTTTTATTTTCATATGTATGATTGTGGAATTCTACAAACTTATCTCCGAAACAATAAATATAATATCTCGAAACAGACAAACTTTTAGCTACGCATTACCTACTGAGTAAATATAATTTTAAAGTATGTAAAAACTCTGAATATGCAGCGAAAATATTTATTTGTAATTTGGAAACATGAATCATCCGAACAAAATTGTAAAACACTCGAATTAATGAGTCACGGTAACGATCTTTGTTATTGAGAAGTCAAGAGCTCGACTTTGTGCAGCTCGAGTAGTTTGACTCGCTAACGTTGGAGTGTTGAAAGAGCCAACAAAAATAGGGTATCATCGTCAGCAAACCGCCGCTAAGTACTAGAGGATTCCGGGTTCCTTATGATCTGTGAAAGTTTTAATACGTTTTGGCCCGCGTCCAGGGCGCTTCTGCTAGCTATACCGCTCCTGCGCCTGCTATTAGGCGGCCCAGGGTACTCACAGAGCAATGTATCGTATTTTTAACTTCGGTAATAAGATAGGTACGCGCGTGAAAATTAAGAAAAACATTGCTGAAGGCAAATCACTCACATTCGCTGGTCTTAAACTTAAGCTCGTCTTTTATTTTTATTTTAATGTCGGACAATGAGCGACGTTCTGGTGAAGATAGTTGAATTATTCCTTCTTTACTATCTAGCTAGTTTTAGTGCTAACAATGAAGAGCATTTATTGAATATTCTTACAATGAAAACCCCAATAACTTTATATGTGTCAAATGCAGGAAAATTGACACACATTATTATAATGAAGTGTCAATTTCTTATACAATGTTAATATGTGACCTTTTTGTTCAGTAAATATATTTTTTAACTAGTAAACAATTTTATTGTCAAAAATATGAAAACTAGAACATATTAAAGCTGCTGAACATTATGAGAAGGTAGGTAATCATATAAATCAATAGTAATAGGTATTTCTGATATGAATATAAGGTAGATAGGTTATTAATTAAAAGTTAAAACGTAAAACTATTTTTCTTGACGTTTCAAAATGTTGATTATTAAATGGTTTACGTGTGGTTTTGTGGAATTTAATGAATATGAAAGAAGATCCAGTTCAGGTCGATTTTTCGGTCATGGCACTTCAAGAATGTGTTGTATACCGGTATACGTCAATGTGTGCGTGAACGCTATTTAAGCGAGAAAGAGACAACATGACAGAGTCATGATTATAATTAAGGTCTGATGACTATTATTTCATTCCCTATCCATAAAATAATTAAACATTAAACAAATCTATGTACTATTATATTGTAATAATTAAAAAAAATATACTAGCAACAGATTCATCAGTGGCCGACTGTACAGTGCCATGAGTAAAAAATCGACATGTAGTTAATTAAATATTTTTTAAGGGATTTTTTGATAATTCAGAGAAAAATGACAAAGTTTGTATAGTGTCATTTTTGTTTTTAATTATTATATGTATTTTATTGCATAAGTTCGTAGCGGTTTTGTTTTCTGTACTGTTTTCGTCTTAATGAAATAGTATTGTTTTGTTTACAATTCGTATGAAGTTTGTGTTAATTGTCGACTAAAGAAAATAGTTTGAATTGTAAAAAAAAACAACATTTCTATATATCCTTTTGTTTGACTGAGACATCGCAGGCCGCTAGAAAGATTTACTATAAATGTAATCATCTACTATGAGTTACTTCTCAGGATAATTGCTAATAATAACTCCATTACCTTTAGACCGCAATTTAAGAAAAACGGTATCAACATTTTTCAGCGCGATAATCTCTGTTCACTAATATCACAAAAGCGGCTATTCAAGAGCTCGGTTGGTAGATTATTTCATATCCTTCATATTCTCCTGATCTTGCTCCATCAGATTTTCATATTTTCCTTTAGCCAATAATCTCCGGGAATAAGGACAGTTCCCTTCAACATTGCCTCGATAACTTCTCATCTCCAAACCACCAGATTTCTTCAGGTGTAGAATTAGAAAACTGGCGGAAGATTGGGAGCCAAACGCCAACAATGCAGGAGAATGCATTATTGATTAGTTTAAATATTTTGTTTATTTAAAAAATACATTTTTTTAATATTGAATTAAAACGCTACGAATCAATGCATCAACCTAGTATAACGCGCTATTTGAAGTTATCTAAACAATCATTTGAAATTAACACCGTAGTAATTTATCTGAAGCAGACACCGAGCATCTCTAGTGTCATAAATAAGATAAATCGCTGTTTATGTACAGCAGCTTCTGGGAGATGTTTATAAAACGATGTCTTAATATCTGCACTGACTCAGCCGAGTGGACCGGCGCTAGCGGTTTAATTAATTCGGCCGTATATAAAATATAAAAAAGATGATTGCTCGCTCATGTAATCGAACGTCAAATAAACACCGATATTATTTATAAACCGTGTAAAATGAATGCGAGGCATAAAAATACGTCAACGCGAATCGGAAAAGTAAACATAGGTATTAAAATTAAAATACGAAAATATTAGACAGAATAAATAGCACGTAGGCGGTACGATAAATGTTTTAAAATACCTTATATTATAATTTACGTGTTTTGATTGCTATAAATTACTATTAAATGTAGTGGTCGTAATTTCAAAAAAATATGTCAACTTGCTTTCCACAATTACAAATCAGTAAAACATTCTGTATTTCTTAGAGACTCTCAGTCAGTAGATGTTAAAAATGTATTTGATCACCAATTTTTTTTTTTATTATTTAATATGTATTTACAGTATATATTTATTATTAGTATCTTTACAGAGAATAAAGAACGAGCTTTATTATTTTTTAAGCAACGTATTGAATGATCCAAAACACAAGTATTTTTAAAATATGATTTATGATATGATTGTGAGATTAAATCAATTCGGGTAAAGTATTTATTTGCTGCAAGCTTAGCGTCGTTTGCCGCGACTAAGTTTCGTAAAAGCTCTCAAATAATGCAGTGGGGTACCTATTAGAATTATCTCTCGTTACTGACTAATGACAAGGTTTCCAAGTTCAGCAAAGACAGTAAGTTCAGCAGCACTCAGATTAATGTCGGCGAACTCTAATGAGGGGTGGTATCAAAAACAAAAACTGATGGTGGGGGGGGGATTCAAAAACTTTACTATGATATCAAATAGTGAACATTATTTATAGAACTTTCTAGATGTTTCTAAAAACGAAATTTAAAAAAAAAGATTGAGCTCGATGTTTTGACGTAATGACAGCTGTCAACACTGTATAGATAGTTCTCGATATGCCTAGAGCTTTCTGTTTCTGTTCCGTTCAAGCGGCCATGCAAATGAACAAGTGCTAGGTTGCGTTAATTTTTTTAGAGTGGTCTCGTCAATGGTAATTTTCAGCTCCCGGTTAACTTGTGTCATCATCTTTCCCTTAACTCGCCACGTTTAATCTATATAATAGCAAGTTTTTCTAACGACAATGTTATTGACTTGTAATATAGTATTTCCTATACTATAATATTATTGTACTTTTTTCTATAAAACAACTTGATTAATGGCACAAATCACTCTTGAAGGGTGGATTGCATATTTAAAAGAAGAAGAAGAAGAAGAGAAGGTTGCGTTAACTTTTGAGTGATATCCAGAGATTAAACGAGTAATCGGCAAAAATTTGAACGGAGTTCCACTCCCCTACAGAGGTTTTAAATTAATATGAAATTAAATAGAAAATTATTTTTAATTTAAATTGTAGTTAAATTTAATTTCCCTATTCATTCGTTACAAAGATTTTCAAATAAACAAATGGTGCGATTATTGCGATTGTTGAAATTGTTATTAAACTTGGATATAACTTATAAAGATGTCCCAAAATTAACGCAAGATTTGAATTTGCCGCCATTTCTGCAGTAAATTGTTGGGCACCCTGAAAAAAATAATTTGACAGCTGAGAGTTTAGGGTTAGTAAAAATGGGGCGTTACACAATACAACAACGTTTTTTCATCATTGAACAATATCTCAAAAATAATGAAAGTTTGGCGGCCGCAATTCTAAAATTTAATACAAAATATGGTCGGAATAGTGTTTTAAATTCATCAACTGCGAAGAGATTAATTGAAAAATTTAGAGAGACTGGATCAGTTGGAGACGCTAAACACACCGGTCGTCCAAAAACAAGCCGTTCAAATGTCAATATCGAAGCAGTGCGTGAGAGTGTTGGTGAAAATTCCGGAACATCAATTCGGCGTCGTGGACAAGAATTGAAAATTTCAAGAAGCTCTCTACAGCGTAATTATAAATAACTCTATCCCATGTACTTTATGATTCAATAAAAAAATAAAAATCTAAAGATTAAATACTGTGTTTTCTATTTAATTCAAATCATGCGTTAATTTTGGGACAACCTATATATGTTAATGAACTTATATACTGATTTAATTCTGGCGCCTCCTAGCGTGTATTATTTACTCAAATGTATTTGGGATTCATCGCAATATAAAGTTGAATGCTTTTAAAAATTGAATAATAGAATAATGTATCAATTATAACGAACTATAGAACATAAGCTCAAAAAATTGCTTGATACAGCGAAATTGGTTAACGCGTACCCCCAGATAGGAAAAGATCCGGGTTCGAATCCCGGTAGCAATCAAATATTTTTTCGGTAAATAGATTTTATCCGTATATTTTTCTAGTTAGTTAATTTAATTAGTATTAAATTAATTAACTACCTTTTGTACCTTTCTTTCCATAAGAAATAATTGTTCACCACCCGGACGAGGTGTTAGAGCTGTTTTATAATTAAACTCGGAGACAAGTGCGATTACGGAGCGTCTAATGCCGTGGCGATAAAACGTGAACGCTCGTAATACTAATCCTTGTACACACATCAAGTCTCGAGTGAAAATTCACGTTTATTATCCGCGTAGATCGCAATCTACATCAACAGGCGGACGAATCGTGTCCATTACAAAATGCACTCCTCGATCTATATAATTGGCTTGTGAGCCATTCTGACAACTAGCCGTCTAAAATGAATCATCAACTGGTCGTCGACCACCTAGAGACCTCCAAATGTACCTTTTTTGCAATAGCCTGAGTGAACCACTTTTGTGTGCCACTCATTCTGAAATATCGCTATACTTTGAACTCTGTATCAGCGCACGGTCATAATCACATTTCTTATGTAATTTAATGTATTAATTAACCTGGATCTTTATTTCCAATCCGGGGAAGTACACTACCAATTGTGTTATAGCGCCAGTATTTTTCATGGCAAATTTTCGAACCTATACGTTACACTTTTTCAAATTAACACATCTGTCGTTCCATTATTTGAAAGCCGTCTATATTGTTTTTACGGAATCTCAAATAAATAAATTAGTAAGAAGAACACATTCTTATTGTGAAGTTGTAATTATTCAGAACAGACGGTCTGTGATGTTTTAAATACTAATTTAATGTATTAGCGGTAGCGCAAAAACAATATTTTTCGACAAAATAGATTTTATATGTATATATTTATGATTAATACATTAAATTAGTATTTAAAACATCACAGACCGTCTGTTTTGAATAATTACAACTTCACAATAAGAATGTGTTCTCCTCAATAATGACAAATATGTCGTTCGCATTTTCGTTTCGGTAAATTTTTCACACAATTCGGTATTTAATAATGCTCATGGCTTAGCTCTAAATATTTTAAATGCATAGTTAACGCTGGGATTTTATTCAATTTCGTAGAATTGTTGATGTTTTTATAATTTAAAATACTAAAAAAAAATTAATTCAGCCCTACTTGAGCGCGTTGTTTAAAAGGACCCCCCCCTGCCTATACTCGTAGCTCTCACATTAGTAATCTGTCTAGATATTGTTTGGTAGAGAGCCCGCCTAGAGATCATGAAGATGTCAGGGGTTTGATACTCTACTTTACTTTAAATAGTAGGAATATTTCTATGATGTGAGTACTCAAATATTAATAAAAAATTAAAGTTTTTTTAATAAAATGAATTTAAAAAATACAGTGCCAGCTCTGAATATATGTATATTGAATGCACCAGATGACATTCTAGAAGGCGCCGTAACATTTGCTAAGCTACGGATCAAGAACGTTCTCATATAACATCTCCATTACTAGTATATGACAGTTGTATATTCGCAAAACGTGTATATTCGCAAAACGTTTGAGAAACAGAATAAAAAACAGGAAAATCCTAGCCATCACCGGGACTCGAACCCAGAATGAGAGCTTTAGATAAAATTTGTATTAAGCATCATAACTTACCGATTAAGCCCGTACAATAACAACCTTTACACATGCACAAAAGTGGCCAAATTTCATCTACACACGTATTTTACAAAAATTGTTTCTCAAAAACCAATCCAACAATTTTATAAATAGGTACATCTTTATGTTTATGTATGATTCGAGGTGAGTTTGTTTTAATTTTATCTCAGTTCGAAAAATAATAAGAATATGTACCTATATGAAATATGTTCGCACGCATTCCAATTATTTGAGTAAATAACTGTGTTCTAATCATCAGGCATCTTGATAATATGAGGACACGCGGCCTTGACTACTCGCACGTTACCCGTACGCACTCGTATTTGCACGTGGAACCAACTGTGACCAGTCCAGCGGAGGCTGTAAAGTCGGACGTGAATTGAAGATATCGGGGAATAAAATGTACAACAATACGACGGCGCGTGATCCGGCAGACGGTTAACGGGCGGCGGGCGGTTAACGGCCGGCCGACGGTTAACAGGCCGGCGCTCGTAAAGCGGGCGGTTTATCTCCCGAGATGCCCTTTGGCTCATTTCGAGCCGGTACCGCCATAAAATAGCGCCATTTAAAAATTATACTCCGGAATTAAAATAGCATTTATTATCTTAATGCGAATTCCTCGACGCTCATCGGCGCCATTTGATTAACAAAGGTTCCGTAACTGCACACGATTAAGTTTAGTGTTTCTTAACACTAATGTTTATAGTTAAAAATTACCGGAATTTATAATACCATTTATGGCGGTACATAAAGCGTAAGCTAATTTACATGGTGTGGTAATTTTAATTAAACCACGTTTTATCTGCAAAGTTACAATTTTACAGAGCATAGTTCTGTTATGTATGTACATACCCTCCGAAGCCACATACCTATTTTTTAGTTTGTCAACCTTAACTTTTCTTGATGTGAGAAGAGATATGGATTAGAACCATTATTTTAATAGTTTTGACTTATCTTATTATTTATGCTTTCTGTAAATGAATGTGTGTTGAAACGATTATTGCATATCATCTAATTTATGATTTTGTTTACCCGGATTTAAAATATCTTCTAATGGGAGAAGTATCTTTTTAAACTATAACACAGCCCTTCAGAGATCAGATCGTATCTAACATCCAAATGAGAAAAAACTAAAAGTCTATTTGTTTCAATACATCTCCGTAAACACGCTACCTTATACATTTGTGCACCTATAATATATCAATAAAGGAGTTATTTACAAGTACCGAGTCGTGATTTTAAGACCTCCCGAGGAAGGGACATAAAAGTTCCTTGAAAATCCGAACAAATTAGATGAATCACTAAAAAAAATTACTGAAAACAAGCTATTTACTGATAATATATGTTATACGTAATTGTCACTGGGATTAGAACCTGATACTTTTTCTTGCAAAAAAAATAAATAAAATGTAATATGCTTTTAATAGTTAAATTCGCAGAAAATCGAAAAAAACATTTAAGTACGAAATACATATACAGATACATAATATGGCAAACATGAGTGATTGCAAAAACAAAAAGGAAAGTCGGAAAGTTACATAAAAATAAAATAGATGTCCCACTAATAATAAGCAGGCCCGTGCGATCAGTACAATGAAATACGCTGTATGTAACTATACATTTTTAAAAATAAAATGATATTAAATATTTATCTGACAATATTACGACATATTAAAAATCTAAACAATGTGACAGGACATATATTATTTTCTAGTTAAATACAGCTTATTTCAAATTACTGACTACACGTCGCTGCTAATAAGATAACATATGTATTGATGGAATGTGATGACATTGTATAATGTAAATATAGCATCAATGGTTAAATCGACTACCGAAAGAAAGAAAGTTCCTGGTTCGAGTCCCGGTGCTATATCCGCATACTGTCGAAACTGTGTTGTTCTTTTTAAACTTTTGTATCGTTAAATAAATATTATTTCACGCACGAGTTCACGATTCAAGTAATAACATTTCACACATGATACAGATAATATTGAAGTTAAAGACGTCACAAATTTTAGTTTGGTGGATAACTTTTGAAGAAGGAAATGCCAGGAGCTTTAAAAACATATACTTTTGAAGAGTGACTGCAAAAGACGGTCAGAAAGTTACATACAGAGATGAGTATTACTATTAAAAGAACTGATTTTTAATACATAAATATTTATACTTAATCACTTCAAAGAGGGCCAGGAATAATTTATTTATATATAAAACCCTATTTTTAACTAAATACGTATATACTTGATTAAAAAAATAAATTTTAAATGAATATAAACGAAGTCGTAACGAAGCTTAGATCTCTTTGCCGTTGACAATTTTCTTTCAGAATGTATAACTCTAAATCGTAAAGACATTACTTCAAAATGTGATTTTTTTTAATTGAGCCATATTTAAAAGTCACTCTTTATTTAGCTGGTGGTTGTATCAACTTTAAAAGCCGCGAAGCCACCCGATAATGATGTTGAGACCTTTGCACTCCGAAGACTGAGGTCATATTCATTTATACGTATATACCGTGTAAAGTCGCACTAAAATTATTATTTTCCATTGACCTTACCTACTTGCAAAATTATATTTTATCGTTCGACACGAAAGGACGATGGCACAATAATATAAAAGATATTAAAACATGGAGGTAATAAAAGTGGTACTTACATGTCTCTCCTCGGCTGAACTGAGTCCTGGATTCCGAAAATAATTGTTTATACATTTATTTTATCGCGGCACATTTATTTTATTTTTTTATTGCGCATTAATGAAACATTATTTTTTTAATATTACAACACAATCACAATCACGCCAGCCATTTAGATAGTAGCACAATTAATTATATATGTATTTTTGAGATAATCGATGACCGTAATCGCAGCCATTGACGACGACAGCACATGGAAAAAGAAGAAAACAATTTATTTTTATTAAATCATAAACAAAACATTTAATACAATCACAATATGAATCACTGGTATCTACAAGTCACAATCAATAGCAGTGATTTAGTATTTAAAAATATCGTGTTTGTGATTCTTGTCTGAAAACACATATTTCATCTAAAATAGCCATTTATATGAATATAATAGCGAATTTAATTAATTCATATTGCTATATTTTGATATACTAATTAATGATAGAAAACTGTGGATTAAATACGCTTTTTGGAAAGAATTTAAAGCTGATGTTAATATGATGGTTTGGTCATATGGAACGGATGAATGAGGAGAGAACGGTAAGAAAGATATATGACGCAAGTGTTGATGGCACCAGAAATAGAAGACGTCCGCGGAAGACTTGGCACGACATGGTAAACCAGTTAATAGAGGATGGTTCTGTTAGAAGCCTCAACAATCGGCGAGCTTGTATGAGAATATGTATGAATGTGGATGAGGCGAGAATTGCGTGTCAGGACAGAAGAGTGTGGCGCTCTATCCTCTCTGCCTACGCTCGTGGGGAAACGGCGTGATGGTAAGCAAGTAAATACGCTTTTTACGTGAAGGGAGGATCAATATAGGGATGGAACAGAATAAACTTAATAATATAAGGTGCTAATTTATTGCTCGTTTATTTTATATATTGTGATATTTTTCACAATTTTCAATCACTGATATTACCCAATAACAATCAAACGCACACCAGTGACAATTTATCCCATCAGTAATATATAAGAATCATTAATACATTCCTCGAATAGCAGAAAGGAAGTTAATAAAATAATTCATTTTTTAAACGAAGATGAACACACAGATGCATAAGAGCTGATTAAACCAAAAACGCGAGTAATACTCGCGGATTTTCCTCAAATATTCCCACTTCTTTATCACCCACGAGGGGTTGATAGGCACCCCCAGGGACAGCTTATGCGATAGCAGCCCAGACGCCGCCCTGGGGAAATAGGAAAAGTTGCATGCCGCATGTGGTTACAAACAAATAAATATATATTATTCAATACTTTTAATTCATATTTATTTAAAATATCGCAGACCTATGTTTTGAATAATTACAATAAAAATGTGTTCTCCTTATAATAAAGTTATATTAATGTGTCCAAAATTTAATAAAAATAAATTGATAATTCTGACGTCTGCTATCAGATTACTCAAAGGTATTTGAGATTCCGTAAAAACAATATATATGGCTTTCAAATAATGGAACGATAGGTGTATTAATTTGAAAACATATAAGTTTGAAAATTTATCGTCAATCCACTGTGTTGGTATAGCATAATCGGTTAATGCACATTCCCCGGATTGGAAGAGATCCATATTCGAGTCGCGGTTGCAACTACAATATTTTCAGATAAAATTGATTTTATATGTATATCTTTCTAATTAATAAGTTTAATTTGTATTAAAAATATCACAAACCTACGTTCTGAATAATTACAACTTCACAATAAGAATGTATTATCCTTAATAATGTGAAATAACGCTAGAATTGTAAACATATTAATTTCTCGGATAAACATTTTAAATAAAACACTGAAATATGAGGTAGAATACTTAAAAAACCTAAATCTTAAAATTACATACGCAGTCGTTACAATATTGAGCAGTATATTAAGTTCACTGTCTGTCGAGTGTCTCAAAGTTTATAAAAATAGGTCAATGACCAAACAGCAATCACCGAAGTCACTCATAAATACCACACGCTTGTTAAGACCTTAGCTAAGACGGAGCGACAATGTCCTCAAAGGCATGTCTACCTTCAAGATCCAAAACGAATGGAAACAGATACCAATGGAGGAAAACTCTTGTGGAGGGAAGCCAAGACCCGTGTAATGATGAAGATAAAATTTAATGTAATATATTTCAGTATTACGTTTCAAAAGTATAAGAATTAATGGTAATATAGAAAATTCAAGAACTATATATATGCCAGATTTAAAAGGTCAAGATAAGATAGTCGAGGGTCGTAAAGCAGTCGGGATAGGTCACACTCGGTGACACCAAAAATTAAAATTAAATTGATGATACATAATAATAATTTGTGTACAAACATAGTATTCCAACATGTATGGGTCCGTAGATACTTGAGGGGATCCTTGAAGCAAGTGAGCTGGGGGCAGTGAGAGGAGTGAGGGTAAAAGGGTGCGAAAGACGCAGAGGGTGGAGAGAGAGCCCTCGAAAACCCTTGACCGCGGAGCAGCGCCATTCGTGTACAGGCGTTCATTCATTTCAACGAAATGACATTTTCATAAATAAAAAACAAATTATTGTGGAACCGTTATCGGAGTTGGCGTGTCAGTATTAAAGATATCATACGCAATTTAAAATGAACTCTAAATATTTCGTTTGTATTGAGCATTTACAATTAAACAAATTCGATTAAAACCGGTTAAATTACGAGAAATGAAAATAATATCTATGCGTCGAATAGTTTATGAATTTAAAGAAATGTTTATTTTTGTGAATAATTTACGTTATAATTCATGAATTTAGGACATCTATTTGATACTATATATAAATAATAATAAATCTTCGGTAAGTTTGCGATCTCGATAATAATTAATGAAAACCTTTATATTTGACTTTTCTATGGTTAGCAGTAAATAAGATAACACATATATTATATATAGTATATTAACTAAATCTATATATATATATATATATTATATTTCCACACTCTAGAATAGGTACCCATTTCTGCCGGTTAGTGCTTTTTTTTATTAAACTTATTTAACACTTGACCCACAAAACTCAAAAACATATCAATCAGTCATCGTTTATACAATACATATTATTCTCACAGGTAAGACAGGTTATTTTCTATAAGCCTTTTTTTAATAATTTCTTCTAAATTAGGAGAAAGCGTGCTCTTTTGTAAAGTCCCAGGCATTTAATTTTTTATTGCAGGAAAAACAAATTCTATTGTCCTCGATCCATACTTGGTGATTTTGGGGATCGTTAGATTCAGATTTGCTACAACTCTTGTATTTGTACAACGCTAGGTAATATAATAATAAATATATATGCATTTAATTACAATATTCAGAGTGCACTGTATCTACATTATTATTTCTTGACATTCTAACAGCACGAGTAATTTTAAAGCAAGTAATTGAGTTTTTTCTGGCACGCGTCAGTAAGCAGATTACTATCTTACCGCTTGTAGGGATCTCCGCAGTGTACAGTATAATATCATTATTAATTCAATCAACTTATAACCATCAATTTGATAGTGCAATAGATCCCAGCCCATCTGCCTGCACGACACTTAAATTTCATAACAGAGGATGCAAAAAAAAATGGGACATGTGACAGAGGCATTCGTTACGTCATTTGTGCCATCCTTTACAGGAAGTACGCGTTTAGTGCCGGATTACCCCGCTGCACGCTGCAATTCTTTATCTGCCAACTGTTACCCTTCCCCCGGCCCCGCTGACAGGCCGCCCCCGCACAGCGCGCGCCGGCTGGGGTGGTTTACTCTCGTACAATATAAACCGAAATAGCATCATCCGTCACCCTTATTAGATCCAGCGAGGGTCGGCGCGATGGGAACACTATCACGCTCGTATCACGGTCGAACGTGTGTGACTGATTGAGTTGCGATGATTAAAAATATAATGTCGAGTGGCGAAAAGTGATAATGAACATAGCGTGCTATGTTTCCAGACTAGGGGTCCTCCAGTCCATGATTCTATTATTTTATTTGTGCGCTTTTTAGCAAACTTGATAAAACTTGCAAACCGTCAATGAAATCAGTGGATGACATTTTTCCCTATACAGTGGAACCTCTCATAACGAGACTAATTCGTTCCAGAATCTTACTCGTTATGTGAAACACTCGTTAAGCGAAACAATGATTCCCATACAAAACAACGTAAATGACAATAATGCGTTTCCTGCCAAAAAAATCATTTTTTATGTTTTTAACGTTTAATTAAATTACATACTTATACATTGTTAAGGAGCGTAACAAGCTGGAATGTTTCCAATGTTTTCGTTAATAGTGTCGCCTCGCAATTGCTTTTCGTTTATCCATATGAGAAGCAACCTTTCAACATCATCAACAATAGGGAACCGTTTCGTGGACATTCTTGACCAATCCCTTTGAAGCATCTATCTTTTTCATGTTGTCCTTGTTCTTGAGGATAGTGCAAATCGTTGATATAGACCGATTGTATATGCGCGCTAGATCAGCCACGCTCACACCTCATTCTCGCTTTTCAATGATTTTACGTTTCATTTCTACAGTTATTTTTATTCTTTTATGGCTGTCATTTTGTAGTTTTTTTCTTTAGGGACATTTCTGCAAGGGTTTGCACAAAAAAAATTACAAATAATGTCTGAACACAAGTTTGGAAAAATGTGTAATCACATGCGACACAAACGTGCTGGCGGAACGAGTGCTAACCGGAGACTGACGCACTGGCGCGGAAGTCCCGGCTCACAAGTGAGTGATGTGAAGATGGAACTTCCACTGTTATGCGAAATGTCGCTCGTTAAGGGAGCGTTTTTTGCACAATCTGTTTTGCTCGTTATGCGAATTACTCGTTATGGGAGGTGCTCGTTATGAGAGGTTCCACTGTACTAATTTATTAAAAATGCCGTAATCACATTTTTTAATACTGAAGCAAACTAAGATGCGCTTAAAAAAAAAGTTCATCACGGAGGGAACTTTGTTATTATTTTGACAAATAATCTGTTCTATAAATTATATTCAATAAACAAATATTATTACTTCTTCAATATTAGCAAAATATAATTTGATATAAATGATTAAACAAAATACTTTGTTTAAACCACTATTTATCGATTATTCAACATCTCTCGATACCTATAGAATCTTCTTCAGAAAACAATGTATACTGAAGTTAAAAATACAAGCATAGATGCAAACAAAACTATAAAGTGATGAATAAGTAAGAACTAATATGAAAACAAATTTAAAAGGTCACTATTTGCAAAGAGGATTTAGTTATTTATAATATTTAGCTTGCTATTAACACTTTTTTTTTATTTTTAAAATTTCAAATTTATCTAACTGTAAATCCCTAGTAATTGTATATATAATTTCTAAACCCTTGGTAATATCAAAACAATGGTTTGTTTCCAAAAAGTGATTGGAAAATTCTGAATAGTTGATGCTATTACCACTTGAGATACCTTAATAATAAAGGTTGATGTATAATAATCCGCCGTTTTTTGCGCGACGTTTTCCGCCATTGCTACCGGTGGAATGACTATGATGAGCGTCAGGAGTGGCGAATCCCGGATATAAATGGCCAGAGGCAGTACCAACATTAACAACAACGTGTACCTGACTCATTTTGATTGCCTTTGTACTGCCAATCTACTGAAGAGACCGCGCGAAAAGGAAGCAAATCGTTTTCCACCACGACAACGCTCGTTCTCATGTCGAACGCCATGTGATCGAATCCATCGCTAGCGAGAGATACGATTTGCTCCCCCATATGCCTTACTTTCGCACCGAGGCCCCCGCAGACTACCACATCAATCGCTCTCTGAAAATTCGGCAGGCTGGCAAAGTCTGTGATGATTTATAGGAATTGATGGAGAATGTTAAATCGTGGATTGCCTCAAAAAACCAGCGCTTCTTCGCCCGCGGAATCGACCGTCTCCCAAACAAATGGGAAGCAGTAAATAACGTTGATGGAATACTATTGCATTATTTTTAGTTAATTATTACTATAGATAAATATTTTTAAAATACTGTCAGCTGAAAGCAAATAAACTTTAAAACTCGAGTAGATACATTTTGTTGTTTAGAAAAAAAAATCTTTCTACCTTACTTTTTTACCTACGTACTATCTTACTGCCTACCATCTATTGAATTATGAACTGTAAATCCAAACATACTGTACTATAAAAATTTCACAAATTTATGATAGTCAAGACCGGGAAACTCGATTTTTTTACGTATTTCATCCACCTTACCAATAAGAAAAAAAAATAACTGAAAATTTTTACCTACACCCAATGATTGGGACATATATTTATTTGGTGTAAATATAAATTATCAAACGAAAATAATACACTGTGCCTTCCCCCCCCCATCCCTTCCCGGCCACGCCGCCGACCAGTCAATTGGCGACCTTGAGCCAGTACGGTTATACGGTAATACGTGTACGGTACAGTTTACAATATTATACTAATCGAGACTTCGCGTCTATACTACGTCGAAACCTTTGACGAAATAGTGAGTTAAAATATACAGTCTACATCTTTGTAGATGTCAGCAGAATCCGGATTGTGATGAGTGCCAATTTCCTTTCTGTCCTAAAATTTTTCCGACATATGTGCCTTGTATGTAACATCCACATTGCCGTAGGACATTTTAGGTTGGCCGTGGCAAAGGCTTGTGCGCTGCACTGTTTATTGTATAGGTGGTGTTGCACTGTACAGTCCACTCTCTTGAAATAATGTAGAACTTAGTCTAATGGCAACGATATTCCGAGATGACTGGAACTATCCACTACTTTGCAGCCTTTATCGGGCATATCCACAGGACTGCTTACTTTTGCATTTATTCGTTTATGGTTCAATTTAAACTGTATTACAAAATTTAAAATGTAATATTGAAAATTGGCATTCTAGCAAAATTGTTATTGAGTACCAGCAAGCGTAACATGCAACATTTCTAAACGGATAAACGTAGAGCGAAAAAAATCGTAAAATACAAATCGGTTACGATACCCATCGATATACAGTAATATCCAGCGAAGTGTGTTTTCAGAACAGTCAGGATCCCCACGACAAAATTGGACGCAATATGGGTGATCTTGTTCAATCGGCCCATTAGTCGGTCCACCCCTGCGCTACCGTAATAGATACGTAACGGGCTCATTAAAGGAGGGTGGGGGGGGGTCGCGGCGCCTGCATTAATAACACCCGATGAAACGCCGTGGGGTAATCAAGTGTCACTTCAGGGTAGGCAGGAGGTACTCTGAACGGGAAAACGGCGTCGGAAACGCTTTAAATATTTCGCCCAATAATTAATTTATATTTTCAGTTTGCATAGTAAGGGTGCTTGCGGTTTGCAGCGCGGAATAATAACTTTATTTATTAAACATACATTGAACGTTGGCTTTCGGATATACAGCAGACACAAACTAGCGGTACATAAGTCCAGGTACCAATACTAGTGTATGGAAATTAAACCAGGATCTGGCAAAGAAGGAACAAAAGTAGATAGAATGCAGTAGAAATGAGGTTTTTAATACAAATTGAATGTATTATAAATTAAATATGAATTAAATATATTAATTAGAAAGATATACATATAAAATCAATTTTATCGAAAAATATTGTTGTTGCGCCACCGGGATAATACAATTGTCCGAAATCCGGGATTGTCCAATCCTTAATTAAGGATTGGAATAGATCCAGGATCGAATCCCGGTAGCAACAACAATATTTTTCGATAAAATTGATTTTATATGTATATCTTTCTAATTAACATAATTAATTCATATTTAAAATATCACAGACCTATGTTCTGAATAATTACAACTTCACAATAAGAATGTGTTCTCCTTGAATGTATTAATTAGAAAGATCATATAAAATCAATTTTATCGAAAAATATTCTTGTTGCTACCGGGATCCGAACCTGGATCTATTCCAATCCTTAATTAATTTATTAATTACTAATTAATTAACCTTTCTAATTAATACATTTAATTTGTATTAAAAACATCACAAACCTGTTCTGAATAATTACAACTTCACAATAAGAATATGTTCACCTTAATAATACATAAGTTGTATCAATGTGTCCAGAATTTCATAAAAATGAATTGTTAATTCTGGCGTCTCCTATCGGATTACTCAAAGGTATTTGAAATTCCGTAAAAATAAAGCAGATGACTTTCAAATAATGGAACGATAGATGTATTAATTTTAAATTGTGTAACATATAGGTTAGAAAATTTGTCGTTAATGCACTGTGGCGCTATGGCATAATCGGATAATGCACGTTCCCCGGATTGGAAGAGATCCAGGTTCGAATCCCAGTAGCAACAACAATATTTTTCGATAAAATTGTTTTTACATGTATATCTTTCCAATTAATACATTTCATTTATATTAAAAACATCGCATATCCATGTTCTGAATAATTACAATTTCACAATAAGAATGTGTTCTCCTTAATAAAATATAATTCTTCGATACATATGCGTCCACACACCGCTTATAAAGATTATTATAAATTTCGGTAAAACGTACATGTTTCAAACAGAAAACATGAAAGTTGAGAACGATAAAAAGGTTGTGGGTTACTTGTGCAATTTGAAGATGAATACAAAGTTTAATCATAAATAAAATGTAGAGCATACATTCATACACTCGCGAATGTTCATGCGCCGCTATTATTTTGAGCCGGACGTAAAATGTGAGAGAACTCCGGGCTAACGGGGGTGGCGTTATAAAAGGGGAGAAAAAATCGCTTATTTGTCGCTGCAAGGCGAGGGATGAATAGCGTGTGTCTGCTCTCGAGGGGGGGCGGGGGCGAGAGAAGAAAGGCCGAGATGAGGGTGAGTAGTGAGTACCAGCCGAGAGCAAGCAATCATTTTTGAAGACATCTCGGATAAACGGGTGGGAAATGGGAACTTCATTTTGGTTTTATATTATTACTCTCTATAACGATGGGGTGAAAACAATGATAGAATGTCTCAGATGCAAAAAGATGATTATTCTTATTATATCATTCGATGCAAGGTCGATCGTTGAATTTATAAATACTTAATACCTTAAAAATACGACCGAAGGTAAATTAAATGAATCACAGAAAAAAATCAATACATATATCGAAGAAATATGCAATTACTATTAGGACTCGAACCCCATTATATTGCTGGTAGAACATGTTACCTTACTTACTTACCATCACGCCGTTCTCCGCAGAGATAGGCAGAGAAGATAGAGCGCCATACTCTTCTGTCCTGACACAATTCTTGCCTCATCCATATTCATACTTCTTCGCATACAAGCTCGACGATTATTGCGGCTTCTATCAGGGCCATCATCCAGTATCTGGTTTACCTGGTCCTTAACTCCTGCTGTCATCAATACTTGTATTATATATCTTTCTTACCATTCTCTCCTCATTCATCCATTCCATATGACCAAACCACCTAAGTGATCCTTTCTTAATCTTACTCACTATACTAAAATCAGCTTTACAATATTTCCTTATTTCTTCATTCTTTACTCTGTCATAAATGGATCTGCCACATATACGCCTAAGTGATATGCATGCACTATATACGAATTTTTAAAATTATTAGTGAGATATCTATTTTTTCAATTTAAACATGTCTTATTAAAAAATAAAAATAAACTTATATAGTCCAAATTAGATGAGATTGTATAGTTATTGTAGCATCCTACAGGCAATAGAATCTTCCGGCTTCGAATTTTGGTGGTAAATTCACTTTCTACTCTTTTTTGTTTTATTTATCAAGGAACTGTGTTTTAAAATCGCAGCATAAAACGAAGTGCGACATATATGGTATGTTCGAAAATTTGTCGTCAACTTACTCTGTTGGTACGGTGTAATCGGTTAATACGTCCAATTGATACATTCAATTTGTATTAAAATACCACGGGATTACTATGTTCTGAAAACTTCACAATAATAATGTGTTCTCCTTAATATTATATGTAACTAAAAATGTGATTTCAATAAAGTTTTTAAATATATTTATCTCTTTAGCGGAATTTATTTGAAACAAAATACAAATAAGTGTTGCCAACCCATGTCCTATTGTTTGTCCATCTTCTACGTTTACTTTCCTCTCTTTGGAAACTATAAATTGTTTATTTTGTAAGGTCTAGATTGTACGTATTTGTAAGATGGATGTCTTCTTGTTTACTAGACGTAACCAGTTAATAATGATTGTTAAGGAGAACACATTCATATTGTGAAGTTGTAATTTTTCAGAACAATCCCGGTAGCGCAAAAACAATATTTTTCGACAAAATTGATTATATATGTATATATTTATAATTAATACATTAAATTAGTATTTAAAATAAGGATTGTGTTCCCATTATCCTTAATGCGCCATTTTACATTAAATTTGTGTATTCACTTTAAAAATAACCTGCCAAAACAAAGAAAAACGCCATCCAACTCATTAACATATTGTATTATACATAAGTGCTGTACATAATAGAAGAAGACTAACTAACTAAATCCTTCACGCCGTTTCCCAGCGGGGAGTAGGTAGAGAGGATAGTTCACCACACTCTTCTGTCCTGACACACAATTCTCGCCTCATCCACATTCATACAAGCTCGCCGATTGTTGAGGCTAACAGGACCATCCTCCAGTATCTGGTCCTCTATTTCTGGTGCCATCAACACTTGCATCATGTATCTTTCTTACCATTCTCTCCTCATTCATCCGTTCCATATGACTGATCCTTTCTTAATATTACTCATTATACTAACATCAGCTTTACATTTTTTCCTTATTTCTTCATTCTCTGTCATAAATAGATCTGCCATATACACGCCTAAGTGATCTCATTTCCACTGCATTCAGTCTACTTTCATTCTTCTTCTGCCAGCTCCAGGCCTCACTTTTATACATCAGTGTCGGTACAGGGACTCCATTGTGTACCGCTAGTCTTGCCTCGGTTGACAAGTTTCCTTTATTCCCTACAATCACACTTTCTTTTCGATCCTCACAATCCTTTCGATATCTTTCTCAGCCTTTCCATTACTATCAAACATACTTCCCAAATACACAAACTCGTCTACTTGTTCCAAACATTCATTACCTACAAGTATTTTGTATTGTACTACGGTGTCTCGCTTTCCTCCTTTTCAAATACCATCACTTTCGACTGCAAGAAAAGCAACCGTATCATGAATAGAAGAAGAACTCTTCCAAAACAATTACAATTGGAGTTAGTCGAGTGCGCAATAGAGTTATAATGTATATGCGCAATTAATGAAAATATAGACATAAATAAATAATGTATTACCCATTTAATTATTCATAAACGTGTTGCAATAAAAGACGTAACGAACGTTAAATGTTTTAATGCTATTTTCTCAGCTGCGATGGGAGCGTCAAACAAAACTGCGCCACAAAGAGCGGCCAGAGGGTTAAACTACGGGCACCGTGAACGGGTTAGCGATGAAAAAACGAGAATAATGCCAAGAACAGGGTGTCACGTGACCGAGGGTAGGGTGGTCGGCCGGGAGGGTGAAGTAACGTTCCCTCGTTACTGCGGGGAGTGACAAATGAATGCACTGCTGCGGAAGGGGTCGGGGGAGTGAGGAGACCTTTTTATATTAAAAAGTGTTTCATACAATGAAGAGTGCAAGATAACGCTTTCAGCACCCAATTACAGCATCGTTTGAAATAAATAAACCCATACAAGTCGGCTGATTCGTGAATTTAAATTTATATATTTTTAATGAAATCACATTTTAATCATAAAACTTTCATAATTAAAACAAATTAGATGTATGACTTAAAAAATACTGAGAAAAAAGCTATCTATTGAAAATATATACATTGTAGTAGTATTGATAGCCAGGTACTATAAAGCGCGTTCGGGCCGCCTACGTATCCTATTGCAATTTTTATTCGGCAAAAAAAAAGTATTGAGTCCCGATGATAACTTAACTATATATTACCGGGAGAATGTGTAACCAAATACACTATGTGAAATAAATAAATTTACGGCGAATTTTGGACGTTGTATGTTATTCATATTATTTTAGTGAGATATCTATGATTTATTTTAATTATCAAAAAAACTGTTTTTTAAAATATGTATAATATTCCATTCGTTCCGTATCCGTGAAATACACTTTTAGCGCGCGTGAATATGAGCCGCGACTAATGTTATTAAAACATATTCCGCGTCCAAATTCCTACTCTCTACCCATCCAACTTTTCGTCTTTAGTGTGAATTGTGTCACCAGACGTCAACTTGATCAATTTTGTTTGGTTTATCTCGACATCGCGATATCATTTGCGGTGTGGACCGTTTATCTCCAGTGCAGTGAAGCATTGTTTTGTGTGATCACGTATTGTTTGTTGTTTGTGTGTGCCGTGGGTGAACTCATGACATCGCCATCTTCAGTCGGGAGCGGAGATCGTCACCATCCGCGTGCAACCAATGTGTGATTTAGGCGGCGAACAGAAGACTACATAGGCGTCACAAGATAAGGCAAGCATTCCATCCAAATCCCGGTTCCCCGAGATCGCTGGTTCTTCTTCTAATTCCCCTCCCCTCATCAACCCCTCCCTGTATCAATCTCCCGATTCCTTCCGCACCCTGAGGTGATTTCGATTTACAATCGGAATTATCGTATTCCATTTCGCGAGAAGTGCGACCCGGAGATTGCACGCCATTACTGACATTCTTCATATTGTTTCAAATAATTCCACTGCACTCAAGAGGGCACATAAGATGGCCAGTTTATTAGTCAGCTGCTGTGACTTTGCATTAAGTAATCTAACCCAACGTAACCAACTTAATGTCAACATATCGTAGAGGAATGTAAGCTATCGTGAGTATATAAATTATGCAAGGTCATGTGTGCAATTGTCATATATTATACTAAAAAGACACACACCATAGTAACTTTTAGTAATACATCATACTAAAAAAAATTCTACAATGTTAATAGATTGGTAATATACTAATATAAAAATTCAATAAACCCCCCCCAGACAAGTTCATAAAACTATCATCAATTGGAGCCTTTCAATTGAACGTGTTGCCGCACCATTTTACCAGCAGTCATATTTCCGACATGATTATATGGTATTGAAATGTTTATATGGAACTTAACAGCCCCTCAGAATTTTCCCGGACTCGTCACATTACTTTTATCGCGTCGGCTTAGCGGGCATCGAGCCTCGACCCTTCCCCTACCCCCGCCCCCGCCACCCCCGCACCGACCGGCACCCGCCCCAGTCCATCGGCTGTCACGCCCTCGGTAGTAATTAATATTTCATTCAGCGCCCCACCGCTCAGACGCTCCGGGCGGCGTAATTCCGCCTAAAAACGACAGCCCACTCTGCGTTTCCGAAGGCAAGGGATGCCAATTATTATATTATATATTTTCGTAGAAAGCAATCACTTTGTGGATTGACATATTACATTAAATAAAATAACAATAACTTTGTATTCAACCGGTTTCGCTTATCTCAGGCTTCATCAGGACGTATTTAAAACTGATCATAAATACAAGAAAAGTGCACATTAAATATAGTTAAATAGAACATCAAGAGAGATAGAATATAAAATTATATTGAGATAAGCGAAACCGGTTGACGTAAATAAATTCAGTGATTTCAAATAAAGTTATTGTTATTTTATTTAATACAAATATAATCCATTTTTCCGGACACTATCTTTCCGGATACTGTGACTATTTCAGACACTGATTAATGAAAAATATTCTTAATATTATATTTTTTAAATATATGTTTTAACGTAAACATTTTAATTGTTAAATTTTCGACCCCGCAGTCCAATATAACCTAACCTAAACTCGGGATAAATCTATATCCGGAATAAACATTATCTGCAAAAATCGTGTCCGGAAAATTAGTGTGCGGATTAATCAGTATCCGGAAAAATCCGAGGTGCAAAATTTTTTGTGTGCGCTATAATATCAAACCGTGCGCGCGCGCACACCCGCACGCCTTAAAGGAGACATTGGACACCATCGAATATAGGCACAACTCAACCTCAAATGTAATTGAGAGAAAGGGAAAGAAGAAGACAGAGAGGAAAGCGTAGACAAAAATATATCCACCATATTATGAGCAAGGCGAATGCAGATAACTTGTAAATAGTGTCCAGGAGCGAATAGTCACAGTACATATAAAACGTGTAGCCTAAATTTGTGGTGTTATTTAATTCAAGAAAGATAAAGTTTCGACAGGAATAAAAATAAAAATAAAGAAGAAAAAAAAATACAGCGAGATTGTTGTAGAACTAGCGAATTATTAGTGTAGACACAGTATAATGATATTGGATAGCGATGCTTCTAATTGATTTCTACCCAATTGGATCATATATTGGGTCCATATTTGTGTAATCTTATTGGAAGTTAACGATTTCCAGATGGTGCTGAGTATGTTGTACAGTTTCGGTACATGAAGAATTTTTGATAAAATGTCGTTGCTCTCCGAACTGGCGATAGTTCAGAATCTTATATATATTTTGAAATGTCCCTATATTTCGTCATTAGATGCAATACATGTATACGCACGCGATACCTGACGAGATCTAAGGTACGGAGGGCACATTGAAGAACTTACTAGGGGATTCATTTGACTAAAAATAACATAAATCTATCAATGGGGTGAGGAAGTGTTCGGAAAGGAGGGATATTGAAAATACAGTAATAAAAGAAGTTTCTTTACATTTTTAGATGGATCTCAAGGGTTCTTGAAGTAAAAATGTTCTACCCTTACGATTAAATTAGCGTATTTACGACAACTTATCTACAACCATAAAATAAATGTGTAAATATTATCACAAAAATAATTATAACATTTGTAATTATTTTTAATATCGTTATTAAAACCGGGCCACCGCGGTTTACAGCAGTGCTATTTTTAAAAGGTATAATTAATATATATTAAAATGAAGTGGTGGCACCCCTATTGCCGCGCGGGACAAGATGAATAATGGCGCCCGGAATGGATATGAACTCGGCAGAAATTTGAAAAAATTCTGAAGTTTACGAAAGAAGAATGGGAAAGACGGCCGGGGCGCCGAAGAGCGGGGGCAAATTTAAGATGGTAATTAACGCCTTTAAATTAAAAGCCATATCGGATCCGAGAAACGGCAAAGTGAAAGGCGAGATGGAAATATTAAACGATTCAGTCAGTCTTAAATACTTTTAGTTTCGTGAGTATTAAATAATAAGATATTTAAATAATATCGAGTTCAATTCCCTGAAGTGTAAGCAGTATCGTCGAGTTCTATGGCACTGATTTACTACAACTCACGATAAGAAATCATACTATTTAATTTTTAATTTCACATTTTGTATTATTCTCTCAATTCTGAATTCACGTAAATTCATAAATTAAAATCAAAATCTATCGTATCGACTGTGTGGCACCAAGCTGCTACTAACTTCAAGTCAAATGCAGAAATATAACTATATTATTGCCAAAACTGTGAGAATAATTAATTTAATATTGATTGTTTCGGAAACGATTACTAGTCTTGAGTGTAATAATTTGACGAGAAGCTGTATATAAGGTATAAGTACTACGGTATATCTGCAATAGTTAAATGCCTAGGATAGGATGGAGCCCTATGGCTATGGTAAAACAGTATCGCTATGATAGAACAGTATAGCAATGGTGCGCCGCGATTCAAAATCTTCCATCAGTATTAATGACGCAAATATTGACTCAACGCATGACTAAATTGGGTAGAGATCATTCAAAAGCATCGTTGTCCAACATTCCAACTTAATCACTAATAATTCACCTTAGATTTACAACACACTCACTACACTTTTTAATTGTCTATTTATTTTTCTATATCTCTGTCTAATCTGACACTTTCTTTTTCATTTTTATTAAATAGCACCGTAGCAGCACGGAAAAAACTATCTATTTTAACACAGGCGGTAGTCTAGCAAAGTAGCCAGGGCAATACTTTATATATCTGAGGTGGATACCTACTGCATCCCATACAGTCAACTAATAAGTGGATTATATTATTATTTTTATTTTTAACTTTGTTTTATTAACCACTTATTGAGTTAAAATACATCTACCGATTTCGAAAAATATCATTTTCTTCTTTAGATAAAAATAGATTCTGTTAAAGAAACAATAACATATGTTTCGGATTAGTTATTGACATCCTAAAGACCGGTAGATGTATTTTAACTCAAGAAGTGGTTAATAAAACAAAGTTAAAAATAAAAATAATGAATTTTAACCACAAAGTTAATTTTGCCAATTTAAAAAATGATTATATTTAAAAAAATTAATGTAAAATAAATAATAATAAAAAGGATTGAAAGTTTTTTTCTTTAGACTATTATATATTTGTCATTGCAATCTGTATTATTGATTAGTATATGTACACACATACATGTGAATGAGATTATACTTATTAATTGCAAATACATTTAAAAATACGTTAATTTACAATGTACCACTGTGTAATAAGAATTGTTAAGTCTTGTACAAAAGATATGTACACGAAGTAAATGTTGTCACTTAAGATTAAAAAATCCTAATTAACGGAAGCGGCGAAGAGAGGATGTCTCAGAAAAGCTTCAACATTAATAACTGGCAGAAATAAGAAAGGAAAAAACCCTTTCGGGACGTCAACAGTCCTCGAAAAGGCGTAACCCGTTCGGGCCGAGAAGGCGCTACGCCAAGCGCACTACAGCGAGGACTCGAGCGTCGCTCCTCGACGCCTTTTATACACTTTTAGCGGGTAGGTGCCGGCAAGCTCCGGGTAGGCGCCGGGCAAACTCGCGGAAATGAGACGCGACTCGATGGCCCTCTACGACAAAGGCTACGGGTAAAATGTAGAGTTCTACGTTAGAGTGTAGCGCCTGTACGGCGTTTTTTTTTTGTTTTCATACAAAAGAGAGTTTTATGCGAACTTATTTGTACAAAAGTGCCTTAAATAAATAATAATAATAAATATTGGATAATTTTTATACCGCCATTTTCGTAAAAATTTCCTCACGGGCGTTTTACACATAAACTGTTTATAGTCCTTTATTGTCTTTGTATTTAAAATTTAAAAATGTTATTTTTAACTTATGAAAATGATTTTTTGAAAAGGTGTGTTTTTAATCTCTTTTTAAATAGTCTCTGATGCACTGTTTCTTAAAGAGTTCCACGCTTTTGGGACTGCCACCGCAAATGACCGTTTACTAAACTAAGACTTCTGGCAATGGCTGATCGGCTCTACAACCCTTTCTGCGACTGAAGTAAAGGCTGACTTGAGAGTTTGACGTCTACCATTCAAATTGTTTTGGATACAAAGC
Organism: Eubasilissa splendida; assembly: GCA_031772225.1. NCBI lineage: Eukaryota > Metazoa > Arthropoda > Insecta > Trichoptera > Phryganeidae > Eubasilissa > Eubasilissa splendida. The sequence goes on along the minus strand of CM062852.1, from coordinate 16,755,220 downwards.
TCTTGAAGATACAGGCACCATGTTATGCACCATGCATTGTACATCAACTAGAACAGTTTAAATTCAACTCTTTCAAGGAACCGGAGCGAATGCAGCTCATGTAAAAGGGATGTTATATGAGATAATTTAGAAACTCCATATAGTGCCGCTGCATTTACAATGGATTGTTATCTATCTAGCTGAAATATTGGCAGGCCAGCATAAATGATGTTATATTAGTCCACACGTGACACAACAAATGCATTTATAAGTAGACGGGCTGCCTCAAGAAGAAAATGTCTTCGAATATTTTTAATCTGTAAGTTGATAAAAGCATGCATTGACAGTTTTGCTGATTTGTGTATTCATTGAAAGATCTGACTTAACTGCAGATTTAGCATTCGCAGACATTGATTCCTGTATTATGTTTTACCTTCTAGGTGTTGCTGTCTATAGTAGTTCTGTTTTAGGTGGTCTTCTTAATAAAGAAATTAGTTATTGAGTGTAAAAGAATTTCAACCGAGATCGATAGAACTTGTATCGGAGAAATTTTAGTTTTAGTCAATTTTGTGTTCGACTTCTAAAAATAAACCAATTGTGGCTTGTCCATGCAATGAGCAAGTAGAAATGTTATAATTTTTCAATGATCAATAAAAAAATAGAATGTAAACATCAACGTCAAACAAGTTGGTATAATGAAAAATAAAATAACTATTTCTGATGGCAATCTTTTCTACGATCATTAAGTGATGAAAATAAAATGTGTGGGTCACCCTCACCCACAAGATCAATGGTCCGACATTAGGCGGGTAGCAGGGAGCAACTGGATGCGCAGAACGAGAGGCTGCCGAAAATTTTAAGAGGCCTGTATCCAGTAGTGGATAGACACAATATGATATATCTATTAATTAATTTGTTTGTTTAGGAAACAAGGACTTATCGTATAAGGAAAATAATAATAAAGATCCACAAGCGTTTAAACACGGTCATAAGACAAAATATGAGTTGAAAGCGATAAGGGAGTAGAACTGGGTGGAGAAAGGGTGAGCAGGTTGACATTAGAGCAAAGGTAGAAGGAATGCGATAAGATACGTAGCAGATAGCAATAAAATGAGGGGTGAGAATTGGTGAACGTTATATTTATATAAAGTGATCACTTAAGCTAGCCGAAGACAGGTCAAAAGGCCTGTAATTAACCCATACTTGAAAAAAATAGCTTTGTCTCTATGAGATATCTGATATTTGTTTAATAAAATGATTAGCTAAAATCGATTTAGTAATGATTTTAATTTACATAGTTTAAAAGTGTTTCCAGTGTAGTAAGGTTAATATTAAAAATGTCAATTTGGATTCAATCATCATTTACATGAGTGGTGAATGAAGGAATTTTGGGCATAAGAGGTTCTACTTCTGGGAAAATATACAATATGGGACACTTTTTTTGACACGTAACTTAATTTTTAAGTACATTTAAAAAATATATTAATACAAAAACTTGCGCATAGAATTTTGTACATCAAATATCGCAGCGGACGGATATTACGCGAATGGAAAAAAATGTATAGGATCGGAGAATTTTGAAAACGTGGAAATTACGGGGAAATTTATACGTTTTTTTTGTTAAGAATTGGATCACAGGCGCGCGGCAGTAACTCATTATTTCAACCATTGACCACATGCACGTTGAGAAGGATGAAATATCTCTAAATTTCCATGTTATAGCTAGATAGTTTTTGATATACGCATTGTTTTAGCGTTTATAAAAGCCAATTTATAAATGGAAAAAATAATATTTTTAATCTCAAATATATTCAATATCAAATTTTCATGAGTATACATGGAAGAAAAAAAGGGGAGGGGGTTAAAATCAAATGCCACCCTGGGACTTTTTTATTAAGCACTATACCGCTGGAATGATTAGTTCTAGTTGACAGCGTGGAGCTGTGCAACTACCCTCTAATATATTATAAGATTACTATAGAAAGGGCGTGTAGGGCGACGGGATGGAACGTACCGTTGTTGGGCTTGCCGTCCTCCTGCTGGCGGTGCATGTCCGGCTTGGCCATGCCGCCCACGCCCACGCCGAGCGGGTGGTGCGGGTGCGCGGCCAGGCCCAGCAGCGCGCCCGCGGCGGCGGCGGCGGGCGGCGGCAGCGCGGCGTGTGGCAGCAGCGGCACGGGCAGGGGCGGCGCCGGCACCTGCTGCGCGTGCATCTGCTGCAGCAGCCGGGGCAGGTCGGGCCTCTGTTGCTGGAAACACAAACAAAAACGTCAGACCGAACAGTCCACAATTACATATTCTACATATGGCCGAATGGCGCATATTCTTCTTTAGCCACGGTGCCGTATTCGAAGCCACCGTCACACGGATTTGAAACGAAAATGAATAATCAGAAATACATCTTAAAACGTTCTACTAAAATTAAATACAGATTAAATGCATCAATTGGAAAGATATACAGAAAAAATCTATTTATCGAAAAAATATTTTGGTTGTTACCGGGATATATTTGTTTAATAAATTGATTTTTTCTGTATATCTTTCTAATTGATACATTTAATTAGAATTTATATACTTAATTTTAGTAAAACATGTATTTTAATACACATTAAATATATCAATTAGAAATATATACAATAAAAATTAATTTATCGACAAAAACATATACCGGTGGAAACCAAAATATTTTTAATTTAATTTAATTATTTAAAATTACGTAAAAAAAATCAATTACAAATTAAATGTATCAATTAGAAAGATACACATAAAAAATAAATTTATTGAAAAAATATTTTAGTTGCAAAATGTTCAATTTATAAAAAAAATATAAAGAGTAAAAGAAGATGATAGGATAGCATATCAATACAATGTCAAACTTAACGTAAATTTTCAATGTTCAATTTATAAAAAAAAAAGTCGAGAATATTTGTATCATATTTTAGTTAATAAGCCAATAATTTCATATTTAGATTATGAAGAAAGAGATATATTATCTGAATTAAGAAATACTTAATCTATCTCCTAATAATTTGCTTTATCGAAATAATAATAATTTTTTTTATTCTGAAGCTAAGAACTTTCACTTTAATAGTGGGTAAGTGTTTTAGTTTCACATACTCAGTTTTTTTTATGAACGATCGAATAGCGCATATTTTATATAGGACCGAGTGACGCACACTGACACGTAGCACTCGAGAGACTAGTGGAACATCAGGCAGACTACCCAAAAGACGAACTCAAAACATATTCTCAGATCTATTATACGAAGAAGATAATTTCAGTAAAAATGATATTACAGCTATAATGCATATTTAATTTACTCTAGGTACATACCGCAGAAATTGTTGCACCTCTCATATCGTTTTTTTAATTTATATAATAGATTTAAAGAGTCAAGAGACGGAATATATTTAAATTTAAACTAGTATTTATTCATGTAAAAATGTTTAGCATTACGTATGATATTCAAGCCAAAAGTCCAAGTGATGATGATGATGATAATACTGCATACTGGATTCCTAAGTAATATTACAATATTAAAAATGACCGGTGTTTCCATATAATGTGTCCATATATATATGAATATGCGGAGGTAGGCGACATTTTTGCTGTTAATTTATTCCTTTATATTCTTCCTACATATTTCTTCCTCGTTGGTGTCTACAAAGAAACTAAATACCCGTAACAACGTTCTTATATATTATATTACACCCCTACCTATCGAACTTCCTTCAAATTTATTTTATGAAATTTTCTAACGGTATATTTAAAACGTTCTCCGATAAAACACATTCTATGATAAAAATGACTTGAAATATTTTTAATGTTTTCTCATAATCACAGGCGTCACGGCGCGGTCAATCTTTCCAATACGGGGGTAAGTTTTTTCTAAGTACACATATATTATGAAAATAAATACACACAAGTATCGAGCGAAACACGAGCCGAGTAAACAATAAATAAAAAGCTCGTATTAGCCGGTAGAGTGGAACCAATATAACCAAAAAACCTTTGTTGGCCGCCGGCATAAATCATAACATGTTTTTCTATCGCAAAAAATATCATCGGAAGGTCGCAGATTTCCAGTTAAACAAAACCTTCGAAAGTCGTTTGTTCACAAATGTAAACATTATTTTTCTCCCAGTGGTGAAATTTGACCTTCGTGTCAAATAAAAATGAAACATCGGCGTTTGGGTTGAAGGCAATATGCGGCCGAACTGACGTCGTAAAAAATATGTACGAAGTGGGTTTTTGGACGATGCTTTATGCTATTCGTGCGGAATTTCAGAATGAGCATTTAATACAAATTGTGTATTGTGTAAATTTTGAGGATCAAAAGTGATGGCTAACCGATCCGTAGGCCAGACACTGTTACGTGCAGCATTTTCCCTGAGTGCTGTAGTCGGCATTGTTAGGTTTAAAAACGGTTCGAAACAATATTTATCAGTTGTAAGGAGTTGATTAAAGAACAAAATTGAACTAAATAGCTCACCATCACGGCATTGCCATCAACACTAGCGCCGAGTATCTTTCCTATCATTTTCTGCTCATTCATTCGTTCAACATAACCAAATCACCTAAGCGATCATCAATTGTAAATAAAAATCTGCTGATTTAGATGCAAAAAAAACTATGGAAAATAACTACAATTACAAATCAATGCATTCTTATCCCCGGAGAAAATTACATGCCGAAAAAAATAAGGATTATTTTTTTTTAAACTGTCATTGTGTTTTTTTGTAGAACTCCATGTTTATTTTTAATTAATTTAAAAAAATCTAATTATAATAGATAATATAATAATCTCAGTAGTTAAAATAATTAGTGGCACTTTGAAAATATTTCAACTAATCATTTCACAGAAACGAGAAAATTGACAATTAAGCTTAACATAAAAGTTTTACATCAATAAATCCATTAGAAAACATAGATATTATACACACAAACGGGGAATTCTTAATGATAAGTGTAGTGCCTCTGAAAATAAAAATATTAATATATAATACATCGGTTTCACCGAAACCACCTAATTACCCATAGAGGAAGGGGTAACTAAAATCATTTAAATAAGTCGTTTGTACGTGGTTTATCTACTGTTTGAAAATGGCCTTAACATCTAAATAAAACTTACGCAAACTAGCATAACTCAATAATAATATTTATTTTAATTAGATTTTAAAATCTAATTTTGAAAAATGAAGGGTTTAAAATAATATGAAAAATACTACACTTATAATTATTATTATACCTCTGATTTGCTGAATATGATGACGTTATAAAGCAGGTGGAATATTATTTTAATCCAGGTAAAATAGCAAAATCGGAAGAGATTTTCACATGGCTACAAAAAGTCGTTACTTGTTCCAGATGAGTTAACGATATTTCCAACATCGCTATAATCGAGTTTCATGTCTTGTAATAAATATTACAATGGTTTAAAATTATTAACAAAGACACAACATTTAAGCGATTACGATATTACTGCATTGTATGGCTTTTGTATTAATGTAATGTAGATAATAACAATATAATACATATTTGTTTGAGATATGTATTTATGTGTGTATAAATACATTTATTTTTCAATGAAAATAATGCACTGTGCCCCCCTGAATTCTTCCGGCATCTAAACTAAATAAAACGTTTGTGCCATGAAAATAGAACTAACTTGATGGCCTCCTGAACGAGGCTCGAACCCCCGACTACTAGATCACTAGGCGAGTATCGTAACCACTAGACCACAAGCACGTCAAATGCTGTTCACACTTTTCTTGTTTTAAATATTCTGGTAATAGATAAAATTCTAAATACTAATTAAATACATTAATTAGAAAGATATACATAAAAAATTAATTTTATCGAAAAATATTGTTGTTGCGCTACCGGGATTCGAACCTGGATTTCTTTCCAAACCGGGGAAGGTGCATTATCCAACTAAGCTACAGCGACAGTATTTTTGACGTACAAGTAGCGCAACAACAATATTTTTCGACAAAATTGATTTTATATGTATATCTTTCTAATTAATACATTTAATTAGTATTTAAAATATCACAGACCTATGTTCTGAATAATTACAACTTCACAACAAGAATGTGTTCTCCTTAATAATAGATAAAATTCTGCTGCATCTTCTTCTACGGCTAGATGTCGATTATTTTTTCCAGTTTTTTTATCAGGACCGAAGATTTGAATACACATGACTTGCGAGATTTAGAAAATTTTGAGTAACGGCCGTGTTAAGGATGGATATGAAATAATAAAATAAATCTGCACAGATGGTAGCTATCCCAGGACCTGAATAAATGTATAACAAAAGTTTCCCGGGCGCGGGCGGCGCCCTTCCACGCAAATTTAAAATTCAGCGCTACGCTTTTGTGTACGGAAAAAGTGATTTTGGGAAATTTCACAAAGAAAGCCGACAATTCCGCGCGACCTTTTATCCGGGATAATCTTCGGAAAGGGAGCAGCTGATCACGCTGTGAATAAAATATTGTCCCAGCGGATAAATATCGGCTCCAGGCAAGACGAACAATATGCCAAATAAATAATCTGTTTTAAGAAGACGCAACGCACCCAGAATATATAGATATTATATACTGGGTGTAACACATCTTTAGGGGTAGATACATATGAAAAATGTTCAACCTGCGTGTGTCTAGTCTCAACCGTATCACAGTTATAAGCATTTAATATAAAATAAATAAACATTGACGTTATTTTAATTTTCACAACAAAACTTTATACTGGGTTATTTTCAATATTAGTTTCGTGAGGTGCAGTCCCTCTCATTTCTCATCTCATTCTCATCATTCTTGTGAAGATTGCGATAAAAATTACATAGGTCAAACCGCGAGAAATCTAAATAACAACTTCTCGGAAATTTTCTAACCACATAATTAAAACAGACCACTCTTTCGATAGTCATTGAATAAAACATCTCCGCTCGGTATCTTATAAAGGATTAATAATGAACAATTTGGAAACTGTTAAAATACAAAAGAATTCAAATTCGGAGAAAACACTGATTAACAGTATAACATTCCCTAATACTTTACTGTCCATATTTCCGTTAACGACAGAAACCTCCCCCCTCTTCTCAAGCCCCAACCCATTAAGTTACATAGTTATGAGAGGGACTGCACCTCTCGAAACTAGTAGTGAAAATAACCCAACATGTGTGTAATACAAAGTTTTGTTGTGATAATTAAAATAAACATGTTACACCGCCATGTCAATTAATGACATTAAGTATTGATGTGCTTATTGCTCTAGTAGTTGAGTAGTTAAGATACTCGCCTAATGATCTAGTGGTCGGAGGTTTAAGCCTCATTCTAAGAGACCAGCAAGTTAGTCCTATTTTAACAGCATTGACGTGTTACATATTCCATGTACGCATCTCTATTTTAGTCGTAGTAATGCGATTGTTTCGAACTCTTCTTTCCTTCTTCGTGTCAGTATTGCCATATAGTGGCCTCAGTTAGATGAGGCTCGGCTCGTAATGCACCTCCCCGAGTCCCTCCAGGGTGTCTCCAGCCAGATGCGATACATCTATCCACCGTTGTGGCGCTCTTCCAGGCCTTCTTCGGTCCAAAGTTGTGCCCGGGATAATCTCATTTTCAAGACTATTTACTTTGGCCGAAGAATTGGAAGAATCTTTTATCCGTGGTTGGATTTATTGCCGCATTAAGGTATTTCTGCGGGAGTTCTGTTCACGGGACACGTAACATCCTTTTCCAGTAATACATGTTACGCTTGTCGCTATTGTGGACTGCAGCATATCTCGATTAATTGAAATGTTCCACTCCAAATCATATATCTAATACAAATAATAAAAGGTTGTCGAAATTTGAGCGAACAGACTATTTTTTTTTTTGATGTGTTGAGGCCTGAAGCAAAGATACAGAATTATAATGGGTCTTTTTCTCAAATATTTGTTTCGAAATGCGTAGACTTAAGTTTGACACTATTTTGTAAAATCCTCATACAATAAGATTTTCCGCAACGGTACAGAATTTGTATATATTCCTTAAACATTTACGACTTGTAATTTAGTAAAGTATCCATCTATCTACCTATAAAATATTGTGGAGTAGATCTGTTAAATCCTGTGTCGTGCTCAATTTGAAGGGTTATATTCCACCTGTGCGAGTATACACGTACATACTATTATCAAAATTATTGGAATACAACAGTTTAATTAACCTTTCCGTCCCAGTGATTTGATTTAATATTATTTAGTATCTGTTGACTCGATAGCCATTTATGTTAATGGAAGCCAGCTTGAACAAGTCGATAATTATGTACGCCAAGGACAACAAATTTCCAAATGTTCAAAAGAACAAAACTGAGCTAGAGTGGGCTCAGACGTTTGAACATGATTTTCAAAAATGATCTTTCACTGTGTCGAAAAGGAAAAGGCGTCGATCTATGCATACTTCTTGTTGGCGTATGACCGCAATAGATGGACTCTCAACAAAAGAGAGATTTAAAAACTTAGAATACATGGAAGGATGTACATTGGGCATCACACCAAGAGGCAGGAAAAGAAACGTGTAGATAAGGGAACAGACAGAAAAGGCATTGGGCAAGCCGTGTCGTTCGTAAGACGAACAGTCTCGAAACGAATGCAGACATTCAGTGATACTTTAGGTGAATCAATAGAGCAACAGGCCGCCCTAAAGTTCGCTGGACTCATTCATCAATTTGCTCGCTTGACAGATAATAAATTATTTTCTATTTTATCTATGTAAACACCGAAAAATACATGAAAACAAAACGTTTAGTCTGTCAAGTAAAACAAATACGTAGAAATGTAATTCCACGCAGTTTTCAGTAAGGATTAATCCCTTTCGAAGAAACAGAATTAAGTATAAATTATTTAAATTAATTCATTGACAAAATCATCAAATTGAGTAAAAATATGTGTTAGGGAATAGCAATGCAGAGAGTAAAGTGGGAAGCCTACATCCAGCAGCAGTTTGGATTCAACGACTAATATTGATGATGATGAATGACGATATATACCTACTCGTACCTGTTACCATTGTATGTATTGCTTCCTCTTTGTACAACACTAATACAAACTAATCTTAATTTTTGTATTAATCATTGACATCATTCTATTTACTATTGTTATGTACTTTTTATTACGCTCACAAAACTTAAACAGGGGTAATTTGATGTGAACAAACTAATATATACTTTATGTACCTAATATTATCGTCGATTTGACAAAAAAAGTTAAGTCTTTTTATAAATCATTACTTCGTTTTTGTATTCCTACATTTTTTTTTTCATGTTATTAGATTTTAGTCTTGCTAATAGATAAGGTTTTTTTTCTTAATAAATGTTTGATGTTATACATACAATAAGGATATTATTTTTATCCAAACTTTCAAAGCGATTGTCTCAAAATAGTATTGGGACATTTTTGTGTACCTACTAATAATTTTAGCAGAGAAACTCGTATATATATGGATAAAACCATTTTATAACTCACAAAATTCATTTATTTAATTCTTCTTCTGCGCTTTCATTTAGACTAGAGAAATCTGATTATTTCCAGAATTATGGTTATTTTATATAATACCTTCATTAATATTAAATTTATTGTTTATTTATTTATTAATTTACGCCCTTACGGGCTTTTACAAAATTGGTTAGGTATAAAAAAAACATGAGCAGCTATACAAGTAGCATGGAATATATAAATAAGAATATAAATTAAAGAAAATATATTTATAAATAGAAATTGATAGAATATACATAATTAAAGCTTTAAAAAAAATTTTAAAAATAAGCAAAAACAAACCATAAAAATTAAGTTATAAGACAGAAAAACAATAAATATTTAGGTTTAACACGTAATGGCTGAGTATCAAAATCAATTGTTTCTTTGACTCAGAACAGCATCAAAAACATCACTCTTATATTTAAACATTGAATGTCGAAATATATGTACAAGACCAAAATCGTTCCCAAACCTGTAAAATTGAAGTTTAATTCACATTACAATTTAATAGCTGTCTAAATACAGGCGTACACCTGGTTCGATAGTAACCTAACAAAAAAATTACAATGTACTTAACTCTGTATTACTAACAATAATCAAAGGTTACTTACCTCCTAAGAGGACAGAGTAATGTAAACTTTTGGTAAAGGGGGGGGAACTTGAGCGTTAAGGGAAGCTTACAACTATTTGTTTGAAACAATTCATCTCCTGCTATGGTGGGTTAATGCTTCTGTATGCTTGATATTTTTTAAACAATGTTACAATGCGAAATGCCGGTTTGTGTTGAAAATTCAAGGCATTCGTGTTACAGTTCATGCATGCACTGAACTTTAAAGTGACACTTTACTGACCAATTTGTATATAATGTGTGTAAAATTAATAAATAACCAAATATATCATTTTAATAAATATTATTATTGATTTCTGTTAGTTTGCGTAAAGCATTATTTAAATGTTACAGCTGTTTCGGCGGTTAAGGCCATTATCAAACTGTGGATAAACGACGTACAATCGATTTATTTAAGGGATCTTTGTCATATGGGTAATTAGATGGTTTCGGTGAAGCCAATATATATTAAGATCGTTTCTCTCAGATGTATTTACCATTAAATAATTTCTCCGTTTATGAACATAATAATGTTATAAAATTTTATATTAAGCTTAATTGTCCATTTGCTCGGTTTCTGTAAATGATTAGCTGAAATATTTTGTAAGTGCCTCTATTTATTTTAACTACCGAGATTACTACATGTTGATAAATAAGTCGATTTTACGTTGTTTATCCACAGTTTGAAAATCGCCTTAACCGCCGAAACAGCTGTAACATTTAAATAATGATTTATGTATCGCACAGAATTACTAGACGAGAAATTATAATATAATTGATATGATAAGACACGTGTTAATAATTTAAAGGTGTAATCATTGGCGTGGCGCCGAAAAACCCGTGGGATAGATTTTAGGAAAACAAAGACGTCTTAGTAAAACGTCACAAGCGGCGGCTTGTCGCCGTGTAGGTACTTACAAATATGACTACATATATTGTTATTAATTTGAATAAAAACAGAGTATTCTGCTGGCGGAAGCCATTCTCGATTTTGCAGCCGTAGTGTGCCTATATTGAACAACTTTTGTGTTTCATTTTTTTCGACCTCATAATCATCATCATCATCATCGCCGATTGAGAGAAGCTGATATTGGCGAACCACCCTTGTCAACATTCTTGTTTCCTATACGGAACATTTTACGCAAACTAGCAAAACTCAATAATATTATTTGTTAAAATTAGATATTTTAAATTGAATATAAAATAAACATGGAGAACAAACAAACTAAACACAATAACAATAAACAACAAAATATAAAATTTGAATGCTAGTAATGCAGGGTTAAAGTCCATTATAACTCTCGCGATAATATTGAGAGAAAACAATGTAACGCAACCCATCCCTATTACTGGTGGGCCGGCATTGTAATGACGGATCCGCACGAACACTATTAGATTAGGAAACACGCTACAACCACGTAGAAAATGGTGAATTTATAAAACCCACTTTCCATAAACAACTGGCATGTTCCAGCGAGCGGGCACGGAGCCGAGAGGTATCAGCACTCCATATTTCTCTATTCTGCCGGCGCCATAGGAAAAAGCGGATTTGGTATGATTTATTCACAATCCTGGCCGGGACGGGGTGGGGCGCGTGTTTTTTTGGCCGGTGTCTGTGCGCGGGGCGGAATATTGAATGAGCAAGAATCCGTGAGAAGAATGCCGCCGCGCACGCGGACAGACAAATAAATTGAACGGTCATAAAGCGATACGCCGGTACCCGGTTCTGGAACCTTATTCGCTTAGTTCGCCTCACCCTTCCGTTTAAAAAATGCCCAATCATCTAAGTGCTACATCCTCAGCGCCGCTAACGAGAAGAAAATGGGTTAAATAACTTTACCCAACTGAATTATATCGGTGTCAGCAAAATTATAGAAGCGTTTTTAAATTATTTAAATGTTAACGATATATCTAATAGTTATCTAACATGCAAATGCATTTTTGTCGTTTGTTGGGGCTTCGAATTGGATCATTTTCCACGGTGCATCACACATGCATTCATACAAATCTAACGACACATGAATACTATCAGAGACTAAACTAGCAGATAAAATTACATAAAGTTTACTGACAATTTAAAAAGTCAAATTATTATATAACACATATTATTATTGAGTTCTGCTAGTATTATATGTTACAGCTGTTTCGGCGGTTAAGGCCATTTCCAAACAGTGGATAAACCACGTACAATCGACTTATTTAACTGATTTTAGTTACCCCTTCCTCTATCCATGTGTAATTAGGGGGTTTCGGTGGAACCGATGTATATTAATATTCCTTATTCTCAGAGACACTACCTTATCATTGAAAATTTCCCGTTAATATGTATAACATCCATGTTTGCTAATGGTTTGCTAAATATTCTACAAGTGCCTCTATTTATTTTAACTACCGAAATTACCCCATTGTGATTGGTTATTTTGTCTTGATTTTAGGTTTTTTGAACATATTAAGATATTTTTCTGTCTTGTAAAATATTTTTACACCGGAGGTGAACTACATTAACAATAATATTTTTTTTAATATATACATATCGGAAAAAAATTGCTTTTTAGATTACAAATTATTTATTTTATGCGAGATGCGGTAGGTATCACCACTGATAGACATTCAGCTTTGTCCTGGCAACTATGTTAGATTTTCTAGTAGCCAGTTTTTTTTAGTGTTGTTTATGATGTCTTTCTTTAAATCTAAATAAACTAATATATTCATAAATACAATACATATACTGCTATATTATAAAAATATAACGTAGACAAATACTTTTATCAATAATTTCAAAGATTAAAAAAAACATTTCTTGATTAAAATTTATACATTAGTATTACTGATATTAAATATTTTTTTATTTATTTAGATACATATAAAATATACGGATTGAACTTCTACAAAAAAGACAGTTTGTTACATATATTTTACACAAATTTTTAAATGCATTGCCCAACTAGGCAACCGTGTTTTAGGACAAATTGGCAAACAAATTACATTTCACAAAACCAAATAACTCATTGAAGGCAAAACACAATCAAATAGAATACGAAACATACAAGGCAAGTAAACGTGAAAATATATAAAAAGAGAGAAAAAAATACCAATGTGCATATACAATATGTAAAAGAATGTCACATATAAGGTAAAGGGAAATATGCAAGATCAAAACACACCAAAAGTTTACTGTCAGTAGCTGCTCCAACCAACCAGCAACTAGCAACCAATTTGAAACATCCCTTTTAAAAGTTTTAATGTCACTTAACGTTCTAATATTATTTCAAATATGATTGTATATTCTGGGTGCTTGAAAGGTGAAAAATCTTTGACCAAAAGTAGTTTTCATTCTTGGAACTACTTTAAGATTATTTGCTCTTGTGGGATAATATCTTTCAGTCCTCACAGATGGAGCGCTTATTTTATTAATTACATATTGTCAACGAGTAAATAATACCGTCTAAATTATCCCAGGAAACAAAAATATGAAGTATACTTATTATCTTGACAAAATTATTGTTGCTCATGTATACTCGTAGTAAGTAAAATATGAGAAGGGGATTAGTATGAGTGAAAGTACCAGGGGCGTGTGCGAAATTAGCTTCTTTATCCATCGCAGTTATTTATGTGTAATTAATTGAATCGTCGACGATAAAACAAAGCGATAATTTTACGATATATTTCACAATATTTTACTGAATGTGTCTCGAATAACAAATGACTGTGATCATTTTAATATGAATATAAATTTTGAAATCGGGTTACGAAACAATATTAATTAGTTGAAATTTGGTAAAGAAACAGTTGACATAATTATTTAGGTTCAACAAAGCCATACTTATCAAACGAAATTAGGGGACAAGTAATTAAAAATGCTATCTTCATTTGATGATAGCATTAGATATTAAACCATTTTTGCTAACGGTCTAAAGAAGTCGTGAAGCCTTAATAGAAGCGGGGTAAACTTTGACAAAAGAAGCTTTCACGCAAATTAATATAAATTAAGAAGGGGAGGCAGACTGGGAAAGAATTAATAAAGGAGAGTGATAAAAAAACAACAACGGCGCAATCAATTCGCAACCCCTAAATTTTTAGCGAAAATTTAAAATTCGCCTTCAAGAAACGCCGGGAGCGGGGCGGAAGGGGCGAGGGTTAAGCTATTCGCGATGAAGCTTATTGAAGAAACAGTTGTATTGAAGTGACGACTCACCCTTCGCGAATTTTCAACGATTTAAATCTCGTTGAGGATTCCCCACCAGGGACGTTCTTTATTAAAACGCTCAGAAAATGAAAGGAAAATTACAATATTGTTTTAAGATACTTCTGAAAGATAATACAATTTGTATCTACAAAAGATATTTCATTCAGACAAATGAATAATATCGTCATTTTGAAAGATGTTTTTTTAGGACCAGATATACATTCATACAAATATAGCTTCATAACATTACCCCTAGATGGGCAAACTGGCATTGAGTGTCTTTTTAAAAACCATTCGATTCCTTAATACGGTCGTCCAACGGAATCAATTATGTGTTATCGAGAATTATGCGGTATCAAAAATTATGTGGTATCAAGAATTAAGCGGTATCAAGAATCAAGTGGTATCAAGAATTATGTGGTATTAAGAATTATGGTATAATATTACAACCAAAATTTCAGGATTCAATTAGCGTTTATTCCGAAGTAAGCCGATCTAAATATGAAAGATGTGCTGTCAAAAAAAATGTGCATTCACCCGCCACCACATATCTCGGTACAAAGTTTTCCAAGCGTGCTCTTCTCAGATGTTAGTAAATGTGTCGGTGGCCATGTGGCCATGTGTCCATCTGACCTCCCCTCCGCAGAGCTAGGGGATGGAGAAGTTCACTCCATTTGAGTGCGCTCATTCAATAAGCTTCCCCCAAGGCAGCAGCGGGGTGTAGCAGCTAGCGCAGGAGGGTGAGGGAGAGGGAGCGACTACGCCATAAGGAACACCCTTCAGACACTAAAAACGAACATTGTCAAATTACATCCACTTTTCAAAACCGAGAGAACTATTTAAGCATGTACTTGAAGTTTGGTATATCGTCAACATAATACGTCAATGAAAGATTGAGATGTGATATTAAGAGATGAAGATCAAACAACGAACAAACTTTAGTTCTATAAATGAAGTAATATCAGGAGATATATATATCTATTTTGACATATTTTCCATATATAAGTAAGCATAAAATATTTTTGTAAAGAAATATACATATGTCTTAATGTAAAAAAACGTTTTAAATGTGGGTATTAAAAAACTTAGTGTGAGAACTGTCCCTTTGTAAATGTATGTGTATGTGTGCGTATTATGAAAGTGAGTAAATGAGTGATGGGGGACAAACTTTATAAGAGGCCATCTCTGGGGGAACAGGTCTCTTCCATCACAGCTTCACCTGAATAACTAGTCTATCTTTGAAATGTATAATTTATAATTACTGTAATACTTGATGCAATAAATAGAATAGAACCCCTCCCCTCCCAATCATGATGGAATCTGGTGTTACTTCCAAATAGCATCAACTAAAATCCACATCTGTATTGTTATTTACTAATACCTACATGTCCACGTCTTCCAATAAAAAATCTAGTTATAGTAACGTACACATGTTAGTTAGCATTAATACAAGTATGTGTATAAGCATTTGAAATATAGATCTCCAGACGGCTTCTAAAAATAAATAATGGGTTGACAGGGCCACTAATGACAGTGTGATACTTAGAATGCGAAAAGAAAAAGAAATCCTTAAAATAATAAAAACCTAGAAATTACAATATATTGGCAATAAGATGAGACATGCAGAAAAATTTCGGATTCTGCATTCAACAAGGCAACATTGAAGAGTTTAAGGCAATGATCATCGCTAACCGAGCATTAGAAGAAGAAGATTAACATATTAGGACTTTGACAACTCATCTAAGGTTATCGATTTTGTATTTCTCAGTCACAAACATGGTAAGTATAAACATGTCAATTTTGCACTGTGCCAATCAGCAAGAGTAATAATCTAAGGTGGGTGCATTCAAGGCTCAAGAACTTTACTAAGGATCTTCAATAGATGCCCGCGAAAGTACATCTACTCCACTAATCTCCATTCAAATGGAGGACGTCAAAGAGATTCTCACTCGCTTCTGATGTCATTCACAGTAAAAGAAAAATATACGCCAGTAACGTACTCGTACATTTCGCAATGCAAAAACCAAAACTGTTTTAGCACAACATTATTTCATCTTTCGCAGTTCTAGAATCTTCCATATTCAATGGTAAAACACGAAGGATGTAAAAGTAAAATAAAATAGGCGTACCATTAATAAACATGTATCAAACCCTTAAAGTTGGATCCTTAGGAAAGGAAGGGTGGGTCCATAGCAAATACTTAGGGTTGAATCGATAACATTATGCAGAAGGAAGGAACGAACCGTAGCATATGTGTTGGAGAATGGTAGAGTACGCAACAAAAAATCAGTAAATCGTTCATATAAGATAGGTCGCATAAGGGGTTGATCAAACGAATGTAATTCGCTGACGTAAACGATGTACGAATGTGCCTTAAACTAGAGCAAAAGAGACGGAAATATGAAGATATTCAAGATATTGTAATGGTAATAAAGATACTTTTATATTTCAGACAACTGTGACAAAATTCTAACATTTGAATTCGGTAACTTATACATAATAGATTGGAACAAAGTACACGCAAGATAAATCTTTCACTGTTTAATGAATATCCAGTAGTTTTCCAGCGACAATTGCGAAATGGAATCTCATTTTGTTGAAGGTTTAAAAAAATGTATAATTATTTTTCCCCTCAGATTTGTTTTAACCCACCCGGTACTGGCTTCCTCTTCACTTATAAAATATTCCAATAACAGTCCCCCATCTCCCGGGGGAAGTTAGGCGCCGGGTCCTACAAATCTGGGTTGGAGTATCGCCACTCAAAATGGAGTCGGAGCCGGAAATGGGGAAATATCCGTAGAAGACATTTCAAATGTGTAGCGAATGTAGTCAACTGCAAGGAATCGGCTCTTGCTTATATTAAAATATCATATTTTACAACAGCTTACAAGGACGGCTAACAATACAAAATTACATAATAACATACTTTAAAAAGGGTGAAAAAAAACATTTCAAAACTATGTTACTAAAATAGTACTGAGATTCTTTTTGCAAGAAAGTGGCCACATCGCGGCCAATCATGACCGCTACATCCGTACTTCGTCAATGTTAAAAATGAATTAAATACGTATCGTTATCGTTCCGGTGACACACCGACATGACACGACAATCGTCTAGCGGCGATTATTGAAAAGTCTGCCTTTACACAGGACGGAAAGATTTGTGTCATCGCTAACAACATCGTACGTGTCACTCGCATTTTTGGGAGAATATTCATACACAATTTATACACGCAGTATTCTGTAGAGTTAAGCTGAGATAATAATATTTTTGTTATGTATTATTTATTACATACAATTTCTCAAATATTACACAGTAAATATAAAATCATGAATTTTATTTTTAATTAAAAAATACGCCATTCTCTCCTTGCAGCCCTGTTTTTGAGGCTGAATAAGAAGTAAAGAAAGGGGGTGGAAGAATATAGAAAAGACGGTATGCTTATATAAGGGCTTATAGACACAGGGGTTGTCTTTGTAGCTAGGTTTACCAGTTGGGCGGAACGGTTCAAATACTGGGAGGCTATGCTAAACAGGGCTACTGAGGACCACTCTTTTAATGAGAAGAAAGCTACGTTAACCGAAGTTAGAGTTTTGTACAACAAGAAATAACGTCGTGAAAACGAATAAGGTAAAATGATATAACAGGAATGAAACATGATTTATTATATTAAAAATAAATCAATAAAATTAGACACTGTTGTAGTGAGCTTTGACATAATGAGCGTTCGAATAAAATAACAGCATCATTGAAGGGTTCAAAAAATAGGAGTCACCCCCTGGAAATAAATGTTTATGAAGGTTTTTATAAAAGCTTATTGTAATAATGTTAATAATGGTAAATTAGGGGAAGGAGTGGTATTTAATTACAGGTATAAGGGGAGGCGGGGGCTTCCAGGGAGACTTATTGTAAACCCGCCGTTTCTGTTTCATTAAGAATTGATGAATTGAAAGGGTAATAGCCGGAAAATTGGGAACTTTAAGCATTTTTATTTTATCATTAAAACGAGATTGTTCAGGTTCGGCAGGATTAAATTTAATGAGAATTTTTCGGAGATGGAGATTCATCATAATCGAGAATTCCTTTTTCTATCTCGTTTCTTATTAAATAAACAAGAATTTCATCTAACAACCAATGGAACTTTAACAAAAGTACATTTATCACGATTTCAAATATTTTTATCTTAAACAAAAGATAAAGTTAATGTTTTAAAAAGCGAATAAAAAAAAGGTTGTAAATGAAAATTCAAAAGTCCTTAACAAGGTAAATCGATTTCATACTATAATAGCGTAATATCTAAAACATAAGATATATGATTAACAGTTTCTACAGTATTATAATATTGTATACATTCCATAACTTTTGCGGAAAAATGTGAATGAATATATAGGGGTGATAAACACGTTTGGAAGCAGAGCTAAACACATAAAGTTCACTTTTTCCGACCTCACAATGTACGGTAGCAGCAATGAGATTTTTCAAGAAATTATTATAAAGTAAATAACACGATATAAAGCAAAATGATGCCTTTATTCGGTAATTTCATTTGATTATTTTTAAAAGGTATAACAGGAATAACTAGTCCGATGCTAAACTTATTAAATAAATAAAGAAAGAAACATGCGAGTGCTAAACAAATTAGTTACATAAAATGAAAGCACGTAGCTATAAAGTTTAATAAATGAATGTAATATAATAAACGTAGTAAAATAACATATTCATATTCGTATTGCTAAATTGTGAATCAAGATGGGCAAGTTCTATATTTGTTTTCAACACCACCGGAAAAAATTCAAAATAAAATAAATATTTTGTCTCGATGCCAAATTGCCCCATTTACCCCTTTCTTGAAGACAGACCCTCACATATTTGAGCGACCCTCGTTTCCGTGGCACCGGATCACTACCGGTGGGAAGTGGTTGTTACGGGGTGGAGACCTTCCTTCCCCTAAAATGTAACATGGCCCCTAGTAAGCTAATCTGAAAATCCAAGCGTGGAATAATATATTGTGCTGCTGCTGAATCTGTTTATAGTGTATTTTGGAATGGATTCGTAAATTGTAATTTTTACATATAATGTCGCATTAAATACAGCATTTTCAATTAAATTTCTTAACATATTTTTGTCAATTGAATAAATCTGATATAATCTTAAACTCCATTGTTTAATAATGTTTATTTGACACGTACTTAAACAATTGAATCATGCTCAAGCAGAATGGTATATATGGGTAATATGGTTGAAAGCAAATTGAAACAATAAAAAAATAATAATAAAAATTGAAAGATAAAAATACTATTATGTATATCTATAACAAAGATTTTTAGGTCATAAATATGTTTAATACTAAAATATTGATCCTTTCTTTCATGCATTATTAAACATCATATTACATTATTAACAAGAATTTAGAGTAAATAATTCACTAAAACAATACAAATTGTTATTCGCAATAATAATATAAACTAGCAGCAAGCAATCGGCTGTCACCGTCACAATCCCTTATTGTATTGCTTTAACAATAGTGCATTACGAACAAAACATGCGTGTCACATTTGACAGTGTCATAGATAAGGAAAGAAACCATGGAATGCGACGCGATATGACCATGAGTCATAGATGAGATGACAGGATGCTTGATAGATGCTCAATATATTTGCCAGCCGTAATACTATTTCGCGTACTTTACAGCCACAAATGACACTACCGAAGCCGCCACTTCCAGAAAGTCATAGATATACGGTAGATGGGGAGATATAGAAGCGTAATATTATTATGGATAGCGATGTCTGTTTCACGTCATATACTCGTATATGTATATAATCCCTGTAATACCCGCAATGTTTATTATTATTAAGATTAGTATTTACTTGCAACAGCTTGAAATAGTTGGTCGAAATAAAATCAATAGATATTGTCTCGACATGAAGATGACGAACTAATTTTGAGGAAATCTCCAAGTTCGACCGCAGAGGATTGATAAAATTTGTGGCTAAAAACATGAATAATCTTAATATCAGCGAAAGAGGTTTAAATAATTTTTTTCATAAATTACTAAGCCGCTTACTTTGGGTCCGTAGGGGATGCGGGGGAAACACGGCCTCCGGGCAAGTGCAAGATAAACTTCTCGCCTGATCGGAATCCTGATTAGGGTAGCCGGAGGGTGGGGAGGGGAGAGGTCGGTGTGCTGTCACCGCTCGTGTTCTTTCTAGGATATTATGAGACCATACTGCTAAACATTTAAACAAAAGAGACTTGCGCCAGCGATATATCGATAATTGTATATCTATCGGATAATTTAAAAATAAATGTATTACCTCCCATTCTCACCACAACCGACGTCACGCCTCCGTGGATAATTGATTTCTTTACACATTTTAT
This sequence comes from Eubasilissa splendida, assembly GCA_031772225.1. Lineage (NCBI taxonomy): Eukaryota > Metazoa > Arthropoda > Insecta > Trichoptera > Phryganeidae > Eubasilissa > Eubasilissa splendida. The sequence continues at coordinate 16,734,553 of CM062852.1, read as the reverse complement.
TTTATGGATCAATTAGTGTACGTCCGTCCTGACGAAAAAACAGTGGAATCAAAACTGGTTGAAACTACTGTATTTACTGCTTATCTTAATTTAATAGATGACATATAAAAACAAATTAATATTAAGCGGTAGACTGTTTTGAAAATAGGTACGTACCTATATTCCGATAACCTCTAAATTATAGAATTAAATATTCAAAATATCTTTTCTAGAATTATACATTTAGAAAACATAAAGAAAACATACGTAAAGAAAAAAGAAAACAAATTATTCAATAACGTATTTACACGTATTTTAGAATATTTCGCTTATAGATGTGGAGACACGTAAAGAAAATCAATGTCGATGTCGGAACATTGTCGTGGGCGCGTCCACTTGACGCCTGCTTCCATAAAGTGTGTGGGTTGGAGCCCTTACAGCTTCGGGTCGGTTCGACCCTTGGACCATAAACGGCTCGAGCAATTTGGACAGGTGAAACGTAAGATGGCTGAATAATTTAGAATAGGGAGAGATTATACCATGATCTCGCCATTCGCAGGCACCGCTGCTGCGCCTTCGGCTTGAATACCACATCGCGTTTTCATGGAAGTGAGAAAAATCGCAAAGGTTTCTATCACTTATTCAGTTCTTCAATAAAAAAAACATTTTATATATACATTTATAATATACTTTTCTCTCTTCTTACACTCACCTAGATCTTATATCGGATGTGCAATAAAACTAACATCCCTTTATACAACGAATTAGGTTGATGAATAATTATCCGCCGTTTTTTAAAAATTATATAGTAAATTATACTGTACTTACTTAGGTTGTATTATAATATAACCAAAAGCGAAAAAAAATGATTACGTGCAATTATTATTCGTGGACTGATCGATGTTGAAGTTCTCGGCCAGCATCCTAGTGGTGCAACTTTCGTCCTCTTCCACAGCCGTCAGAAGGGCCTGGTAGTCAAAATCCGAAGATCGACCCATTCCTGACTTGTCGCTTTAAAGCGAACAAACCAATCTCGACATGCCCTTTCACTAATCGTTCCTTCGCCGAAATATCATTGAGGTACAATATAATGTGGCGTATATATGTATAGTTTTCGATGCGCATTTTAATTTTCTAACTCTATTAAAGAATTATATTATGACAAAAAATGACAATTAAATGTACAAATTCAAAAAGAAAAACGTTGCGAAAAAAACGGCGGACATATCAACCTAATAAAATACTCTCCTACTCATCATCTGCTGACCTGGCTCCATAACCCAGTGTGGATTTTGGCCTCTTCAAGAAACCGCTCCACCTCCGCCGGTCTGCACTGAAATGCTTCCAATCAATTGTTGACGTCAATAATGGATAGGTCTTTACTTACATTGTCCTGCCATCTCATTGCGGGTCTACCTATTCTGCGTCTTCCTTCAGGTTGATCGTTGATCAGCCATTTCGAGAGTTGCATATCATTTTTCCATTCTGTACGGTCTAGCCATCGAAACTTTTTTAATTGTATGGATTTCGTGGCTTGAATACATTTTTAATTTTTTTAAGCGAATAATGGATATAAACTAATATGTAAAAAAATCTATAAAATTAATGTCTCCGTGACTTCCTGTTTTCAGTAGAATAATTATTTCCTACGTTGAATTCAGTTTGTATAGTTTACTAAAAGTACGAATAAAATTAAAATTATGGCTAAAATGAACGTATATAATAAAAATTAATCATTTTTGTAAACTCAAAGAGAAAAATTAAAAAAAAAAACAAATCGTTTCCACAATTTTCCGTGGGTCAGTGAAGTGCGGACGCCACCGCGAGGCGAGATAAATTGCGCGGCGATTTAAGAAATATACGAACCGGGGGTACATTTTCAGAGATAAAGTGGGGACCGAAAAAAGGTCTCCGGATTGCCCCAGCTTCCCCGCGTCCCCTTCCGATCTCCTTCGCTCCCTCGCTCCTTCCCCATCCCCCTCTCTGCGGGTGAGAGGGCAGACCTGAAGAATTGATTCACTCAGGCGGAACAGCGAGAGCTACTGAGGACAGAGGCGCTAAACGCTAAACAACCAACTAGCCCATTAATAATAAGTTAGAAGGGAAGTACTAGACTAAAGGAATATACCTACCTAGTTTGTACCTACATATAACATAGAGCTAATAACGCTTGTTTTTGTTTAAAATACAATTATTTTCATAGCGATTTAATCCTCGAACATCAAAGATACGTATAGAAGGTGATTAATATTTTTCAATAAATGTAATCATACGAAAACGACACTAACATATATATAAAAAAAATTAAGTACAACTTAATTACAGAAGCTTTGCTGCAATTAATTTGTTCACTGATATTAATTTGTACTTAAAATTACCATAATCCCGATACATGTACACTGATATATTTAGTTTTTAGAGTTGACAGATTATTTTAACGATGTATTTATTTAAAATACTAATTTGACACATCCATCTATGATTTTAATTAGTTTGTCATATAAAATATTTTGTAAATCTTTAAAGTGAATTTTCTTTTCTCGAGATATAAAAAAATATGATAATCTTAAACATTACGATACACTTCATGCAGACCTGAGTGGGATAAGGGTACAGACATTTCGGAAGGTTGAGAGGAATACTCAAAATTCAAAACAAGACAAAATGAATTAGCAATGAAAATAATTGCAACAAGCAATAAGAACTAAGATCGGATGATAGAAACTATTTCGTTGAGAATAAATAACTGTATAATAACATAATGGAGACTTTAAAAATAAAAATGTATAAATATTTGAGAGTACTGGAATCGCGGGGGAAACTGGGTCGAAACGTACCCTCCTCACGGATGAATACATTTGCAAATTTAAAAATACGCAAAAAAACACGCCGAGGCGAAAGCAAGGTGAATATTTATGAACTGTGGAGAAAACGGACGGGGTAGGGGTGGATTCCGGGCTCTCTGTTCGCGGCGCAAATAAAACATTTCGCAGAAGACAAAGAAACGACCGGCTTCGGTAACAAAATGAGATAGAAATTTGTAAAGTTTAAATAATAAATAATTTTTCGAGTATTGTTCTCACTTTGACAAAAGTATTTCAAACAAATTAATCATTATTATGAACACAAAGGAATTGAGATCTCCCCGATGTAAATATAATTGATTGTATAAAATAGTATAAGGGCAAGTTTAACACGAGAGAAAGATTATTATGCACTATATTGAGGGCCTCGAGTAGCTGGGGAAAATATTACATAGCACTGTAGCCGGGCTTCGGCTGATATATCGGCTTATAATATTTGCTGCTATAGTAACTTCAATAGCAGTATCCACACATTATTATTGCCCAAATTACTTACCTACAAAATAACGTTGAGATAATATTTTACTTCGAAATAGATCAAATTAATAATAATTCTTTATTTTATTAAAAATTCTTTTTTTAACATAATTTTTCGATAATTTTAATAAATTATATGAATCACTTAGAAGGATATACAGAAAAATCAATATATCGAAAAAACATGCAGTTACCACCGGGACTCGATTCCGAAACATTATCTTGCCGGAAGAATGCAGGGCCAATTATTACACTGTGTTAACCATTTAGTATCACGTTGAATTTTTGGCCTTATATGTTATCCTTTCTATTATAATGAGACATCTATTATTTTCGATTTATTGCAATTGGAAATAAGATATATCACACTATGATAAAAGAAAGAACATAAAACTGACGAGATCATTAAAGTCAACAGAAATACGTGCCAGCGAATAATAGAAAAGCGTGGGAGACCTTCATCCAGCAGTCATATTAGATATAATTATTTATTTATATCGTACATATTAGTGATGGTAAACTGTTATGTAACAGTGATGATGATTGGTAACTAACATTTAATTTACTTTCTAGTGATTGATCGAAGAATTACGAATAATCACTTATCAATCATTGTTAAAATCGAAAACAATCACAGTCACAATAGCGGTTTAAATAACGATTGTAAATAGTGTTAGTAATTTATTTAATTTGTTTTAACCAATTCTAGAAAAGAAGCGCTCCAAAAAGATATTTGTAAATAAATCAATTCAGTTAGCAGTGAATAATATAGGTTTCAAATGTTATCAGAAACTGTCATCTGAAAATAAGTGATACGACGCGGGATCGTTCGGCACAAAACGAGAACGCGGACAATTTGGAGCGAACATTTCGCAAACGGAGAAACAAAAGCCATTCGGGACATTTCCCGCGCGACGGCGATGCCGGGGTGCGAGAGTCGCGCTCTATTGAACAACAAACGATATTATCACCATAAAAACGGTGCGGCAAACTGAGGAGGTCGGCGTACCCTTCGATTCTGGTTAACCCGTTACAGCCAAACCATCCGAATACGCAGTCGGGCTGACACGTTCGGAATTCGAAAAAGCAACGTCGCTACTCTCCTTGACAGTAAGCTGGCAACGGAGTGATGAAATGAAGTCGACGCTGATAGAAACAGACTATTACCCCACAAAGAAAAATGTTAAACTTGATAAATATTATTGAAATCAAAATACAGTGAAAAACTGTATCACAATTTAATTTATTTTCTGACTAACGAAACAGTGTACCGGCCCGCCACGTCGTCATCAATCTGTTTAATGTTTATGATTTGATGACTTTTTTTTTTTACTAGGCCGACATCTGATGATAAACAGTAGATTTGGCAACTGGACAAGAATGCCCCTTGCTACACACTACATTTGGTATTTTAAACGTTACCCAAATTACTTACTATTTATGAATTGAGTACATAATTTTCTATTAACTATGGTCACGATGGTTTTATGTTAAGCGATTTCTACTTTACATAACTACACACTACCTTTTTGTACTTTTTAAAATAACTATCTTTAACAACAGTGTGGTAGATTTCTGCCAAATCCTATCATAATTGAATAAAATAAAGCATTTAATTACTTTCCTAATGCTACTACCACTAATGCAAAATAATCTTAATATTTTTACTACGTGGTAAAAATATTACGATTATTTTAGAAGAACTTCAATCGTCACATATTTTTCGCGGTCCAATCCGATAGCATTTAATCAATTATTCTGAATGGTACAAAGCGGTTGAATACGTGAGAACTTATCAAAGAGCGCCCGTATACGAAATTTGTGAGATTTTTTCCGTTGATACCGAAAAAAGTACGGGTCAAAGATGCGAGAAGAAAGGGTGGGGAGGAAGATATATGGAGGAATGAAGTGGGGGTAATAGTGAAGGGGAAGGAACCGACACAACCATACCGCCAATAATACGGAACAAGTCGATAAATTCCCGAGCGTCCTTTTTCCATTTGCCTCGTCCGGGGAAACTTTCGAGATTTTCGGAACATTTGTGAATGAAGGGACGGTTAGCTGGGGAAAAATTCAATAATCTGAACTAGAGTGTTAATAGAAGAATCGCATTTGGTTGAATTAACATTTGATGCCTTTGAACTTTTGGACAAACTAATTGAATAACTTAATTTATATATATGATGAATATGAATCGTGAACCGTGGAAAAGTTCCTAGTATTCCGTAAACATACGTTGCGAACGCCGCACACTGCCACGTGTCACGAGATTCAATATTGTTGGCCTGGGTAGCCATGCGCTTCACATTGAATTAATTATATTTAAGATATTTTGTTATTTTTTTTCAATGTGTATTTAGGTGTTTTAACTTAACTTATCACATATTTAATATTACATCATAGCACCACCATCACATACATATGAGTTTAAATGTACGTACGTAAGACTAAGAGACTTGAGATATAATACTCAAGGGACTGACGTCAGAGATCAACCACACCACATTTTTAATAATTTAATTATAATTGATAGACAAAAATCTGTAATATAATAATACTATCAACATTTATTTTAATATAGTAAATAGTTATTTATTTATTTGAATACATAAAAAATGATCTAACAGAATGGTGTATTTATTAGGTAAACCGGTCAATTTTCGTTTTCTTCGTAAAAATCCTAAGTATACAAATAAATACGTCTTTCAAGAACCTGAGAGACTTCCCGTTATATCTATATCTCTACCTCTCCACCCGGGGGAATGGAGGGTTGAGAAGCATCTGTAGGTAAGTCAAGAGATACATATGGTGCGACTCACCCCAACATCCCCCGACCGGCAAGAAAATCCCTCGTATCGGAAAAATCTACAGTTTTCAAGAAAAACATTTATTTTTATTCTTACAAAGGATTCGCGACTCTCGGATGGCAGCAGAAACATTACAAATTGATAAAATAATGTGGTTTATCTTTCAATCTTCGTTCGGTGGAATATTTTTGACAGGGGTTTGAATTTCAAGCAATAATCGACAATATTTTGAATACCGACTGTAATCTTCGCGTTACGAAATATCTACATTATTTATCGATAACTTGGAAATATTTAAGTGCCCCGCTCGATCGAATCGGGAAAACTAAGTATCAGGTAAAACAAAACGTAGCCGCGAACCACGCGAGGTGAATAATTGGAGACCACTCGTGCAAATCGAACCGAGCGCGCGGCGGCTCGACAGGGAATATCAGATCTGTGTAATGTATTATATATGGATGAGGGGGAAAACAAAAGTTTTATTTTTCTCTCTGACGCGTTCACCTTCCCCGATCTTTTTCCGGTATATAAAACATGTATCGCGAGGAAGGGGAGTCGTGCACGATTCCGGCAATAATCGCTTACTCGGCTAAAACACAATTCCGAGAGACGGGAATTTCGAGAAACATTGAGAGGCTGAAAGAGCTTTCTTTCCGAGAATCTTGATTCTTGTATCAATATTTGTATTCCTTTTCCGCTTGTCGACATATCTGTGTATTTAAAATGTCAGAAACTTTTTTGTATTTCTTTTATTGCGCACCTGTATTTTATCTTCTCGGATCGGTGTTTTATCCAACGGTGGCAAGCTGCCAAGCGGGAGAAGATTGTTTATCGCGCTGGCGTACTTGAATATAATATATATATATATATATATATCATACTTACATCATTCCAGTCTCGACATTTCATTTATCATTATCCCCGGGGTATGAAAATTTTCCGCGAGACTTTAATATCTGCAGTGGCCCAACGTGCGTGAACTGCTCAAAGAGCACAAAGAACGTACATTTCATTCCAGGCGTGTTTATTGTGGAGACGAAATTAGAGGTGCCCAAATAATCTACAAATTAATACTTGCATAAAAATCCAATAACAGAATTCTTCGCTCAGGTATACGGTCCGAATACGAAAACTTATCAATTATCAGTATAAAAATGTTCTTAAATGAATAAATATTAATATAAGGCACACTTGTTTACATTAAGAATCCATTAATTGGATTACAAAACACTACTACCGAGCGAAACACTCCCCTAATCGTTCTGACAACTTTAACTCTGCCACATTTCAAATAATTAACACAGCTAACACGCGGGGGTAGAATCATAAAGAGATGAACGATAACGAGTGAAATATGCACTCCTACCCTCCCGCCGGGGGTGGCCCCGGGGGTTACTTAGCGGGGAGACACGTCACCCCTATAAAGTTAGGCTCCCACGACCTTCTGGGAGATTGGCGATACGGGCAAAATAAAATCGCGTTATACATATTTACCTTTTCCGAGCTTTTATTGCACCCCGACCTCATTTACATAATTTCCACGTGAAAATATTCAGAATAACCTTGTTTTATATATTTTTTCCTCACTCCGACCCCTCTTTACTCACTCAATTCCCCGAGCGCGGGGGCTCTCGCCGGGGGTGGTGGGCGGCGGGCGGGTGGGGTGGCGCGGGGGTAACGGGGCGCGGGGTTTCGCGAGATTTATAAATACAGGCGGGGTAATGTAGGGGAATATTTAACGAAGAATGAAGAAAATTAGATTAGGGAGCTCTTCTGAAAGGATAGAAAAATCATTCACGTACAATCTAAATATAAGATATGCCGAGAAAATCTTTGTGTCATATTATTTGTGCAAAACTTCGGTAATACGATTTTCTACCCATCATTTTACACAACTTTGATTGACTCCAAAATAAATTGAATGTTCAGCATGAAAAAGGATTATTAGAAATCATCTAGTGCGCAATTCGATAAATCAACGGCAGCTGGAAATAATGATAGCGAGATTATTCGGAAATCAAAATTCATCACACTGTCGTAGCCCAGTACCGGCGAAGCTTTAAATAAATTGAAAGCTTTGACCGGGTGATTACTATACTGATACTAATAAGAATAAACAGATATACAATGTAACTCTCAGAAAAAAGATTAGGCTCGACATATGGATAAATAAACAAATGTAAGGCTTATTACCTTTGACTACCCCTATAGAAAGGCAGCTTCATTGATGTAAATAAAACAATATTCTCTCCTGCCGATCAAATGTATACATTTGCGGAAACTGTACAAAGTTGTTACAATAAAGTAAACATAAAAGATAATCTTGTAACATTCCCAATGTAAAATTGTTACAGCCAATATTCTGCGACAACACGTTTCGCGAATAAAACTAGAAATATGATGTGTAAAATGAAACGTAACCGCGACACTCGGCAGGCGCGCCGTCCCGCGGAGTCACGTACGCGGTGAATTAGGACGGGCGGCTTCCCGGCGCTCCCGATTCGGGGCCGCATACGGCGTACTGCGATACGGATCCTCGGCACACTCACTTAGCGGCGCGCGGGAGGCAAACGAGAGAGCGCTCGTCTGCAAATTTTACATGAATATTGGATGCAATTTTTACTTTTTTATTCATAGGCATCTCGCTGTGACGCGGCGAGTATTTAAGATGAACTTATGATCGTCGTCGCAACGCTGACATAACTAAATATTACGTACATTATTTATAGTCTTATGTACTTTGGAATCTATAAAATAATCTAACAAACGGGGGTCGGGTCGTAGCGACGGTGATCATGTATTTTTCGAAAAAAATAAAATAAAGATCGAACAGACAGAACAATAAAATCATATATTAATTGAGTTATGTTATTTTTTAAAGGTAATTAAAACAAATAGTTAGAGAAAATGACTTACCATTCGTGTCTCATTTACTTCCACACACCCTGGAAGCTTCTAACGTGGCCTAGTCAAGACGTGTGTGAAAATGGCAATAAAAATATTTCTTAGAAAAGTCGTGTTAAAATGATTCGATAATTTAATTATCAACCAATCGGTGTGAACTCGGATTAAAAAGATGTGATCTTGAGAATACATTATTCCACATATGTTAAAGAAATCATTGTATTACGTGTGAATTGCACAAAAAATGTATAGAAAAAAAAATGTGACGCCACTGCAGCGGTGCGGTTACATATTGTGGAAGATTGGCACCCCCGGATCTGTCGATCCTGGCTCCCTCTGTTCCCCGATGCAGCACGACCCCACGTTTTATGCCTGTTGGGGTGATCATGATTTTATCATAAACCGATCAAGTGGAGATTGCTTTTCGACTAAATTGTGACACATAATATGACGAGGATAGTTCATACATACAGCTTTAAGGGAGTGATCATTCTATACAAGTGAGTAGTGTTCAAAAAAATTCGCACATTTTTTTATTTATTTACACAGATTCAAAATGAAACTAAGCAAATATGTGCGAGATAAGTTGTAGTAAAAAGGAACAATTTAATAGTGTTTATATTAGAGCATATATAAATATACTTATGTAAGCACTATATTAAGAATAAATATATTAACTAGATTAATAATATATATTAACCAAGCATATTAAAGTGAACATGTATGATTCAAATGATGGCTCTCATCAGATGCAATTCACATCCGCCGTGCACAATATTCGGAAATTAGCACACCGAGCGATAGCAGGAATGGCAGAAGGCATCACTTGTACAATTTGCTTAGTAAAACGGAAACAAGAGTGTAGATGGGAACCTAAACAAATATCTATTACACCTGTTAAGTACATATTCTTTAATGAACAAACGTTCACCGTCAATAATCAAACATTGTTTATTTGGAATAAATTAAATAGAACTAACGACAAAGTCAATTTTAGAAAATTTGAAAATCGATAAGCAGGTGCTTTATTTTAAAATATGAATCCCACTCGGTGAATTATCTTAGTTGTCAAATTGCTCTTAACGCATTATCTAGACAAAGCCATGTTCGCAAATTCCACTCAGCACACTATCCAGACAAAACCAAGTTGTCAAATTCCTCTCAACATATCTAGACAATTCCATTCAGCACACTATCTAGACAAAGACAAGTTCAATGGATATCTAAAGACTATTTGCATAAATTACCATTGTGCTTAAATATCTTTGCGGATTTTCATATATGCTACACATTATGTGAGTATATTATAGAAGTTGTTTATTTAAAAAGTAATTAAATAAAAACAGCAAAAAAGGCAGTAAACAAATAATCGTTTTTTTTTTGTTCCGCGCATTAAATGGAGAACGCTCGAGTTATGTATGGAGACCTCATTTTTCAGGGCAGGTCAAGAAGAAAGTGGACACAAAAAGTTTTCAATTATAAAATAATATTTAGCATTTAGAAAATACGACACTGGATAATCTCGGTAATTTTCCCGATTCCACAGCGAGTTTAAAACAATTTAAAACTGCCACCAACATGTCAGGCCATAAATAATTCAACACGATCGGAAGTGTGCGGAGTCGGGTGGCGGCTATCCGTTTCCGGCTGAATAAGGCGCAGAGTCGACTTCCGCTCTATACAACGCCACGCGCCACCTTCTACGAGTACATTCACCATGTGTCCTACGGAGATCGTAAGGGCGTAGCGGCATAGAACCTGTCATGTCAGCAGTAACTAATTACTCTATAAGCGCCATTTACATAATCAAATAGTAGGCGCCCAGGTTTTTAAATAAGCGTCGCGTGTGTCACCGGAACGATACATTACGCTATTATTTAAATCAATTGAAGAATGTCTGGTTGGATGTTTGATTATGTTAATCGGCTATGTAAGCAACCCCAACTTCGGTGATTGATTTCTGCTAGTTAAATTGCGCATTAAAATATAATAAGAATCTCATACATTGCCTATTATTGTTTATACATAATACATTTAGATAACCTTATTTATTCCTGGGAAAGTTTTAATGCTGTGAAATTCGGTGGCCGTATATATTATTCAAAAACTTGTCATATTATAAAGAGATATAAAAAAACCGCCGTAGAGCTACGTGGCGCACGGTATCGCCCAACGCTGACATCATTTACACGAACCGCAGCCTTCTCCCGAGTCGGGGCGGTCCCTACTAGGGTGTCTTTATATTTATTATTTCGTGCATACAATAAAGAAACATTTTTAAATTAAATAAATTGCAGAATATAATATTTCCGGATAAAGCGTCGAGAGCAATGTTCATGCAGGTGGTTAATAGTTATAGATATTTAAATTATACGATTAAAAATAATTACGACTAAAATATGTAAATGTGAACCAATATTTTAATGTATATTTTTTTAAGTTTCGTGTGTATCAAAAAGACACTAAAATACTTGAAAACCTGATTGTTTAAAATTGGATAGTAAGAATGATATATCGTGCAGTGAAAAATCTGTGGAGAAAGAAATAGGACCAGAAGACGGAATTTCTGGCTGAAAAATGAGGAGAACTCCTCAGAGAGTGAAACAAAGATATTTTAATATGATTTCATAGGCTAAATTAAAACACTGCTTCTAGGTTATTCTATGTTTAATAATGCGTGTACACCATACACGAATGAGTCTCGAAACTCGTATTGAGATGAGTGCGGGGCAAGCTATCTGTGTTGTCTGTACTATCAAATCTCCAAGACAAAAGAGCTTATATTTATGTAACTTTTTGATAAAGTTTCTCATATTATAAGTATGTAGTTACGCTATTTCAAAAATACAATAAAAAAAATGTATTTACAAATATTTAAAGCCGTAAATTGATGACACAATAGGTACCAATCGCATCAATACAATTTTCTTTATGACTCAACCCTACAATCTGGCAATGCAATGGTTGGCTGTATATTAACGGGATCACAAATAAATGTACCGAATTGCTGGTTAAATTTAACACAAAATTGCCAAAATTCCCGCGCTCTTCTTTGAAAATAGTCACCGCCAGCGAGGGAATTGATGGGGATGGGGAATGCTCAGCATTTCAGTCACGTCCGGAATCTATTCACCCTATCCGACTTACCCCGATACCCGTCCGACCCCTCCGTGTGGGGGCGCCTCTCCCTCACAAACCGACGGGGCGCCGCGCGCAGAAAGAGGTGTAACATTTACTCAGTGTTTCTCAAGATCAAATATCGAAGAGACGGACCGTTTTACCGAAATCTTATCTAGTCGGGTATCTAGCGTGAGGTGTGAACTGAGTACAAAATAGTATTGGGGGACGTTGAGGGAGAACGGAACGCGGGGAAAAAAATTTCGAACATTTTTAAGATCAACGAGTGATACCGAATTAGTATTTTAGGCAAACAGGATAATTAATTGAAATGTGTTTCCACGTGCTTGAGGGTGGAACGCAAGTATGATGGAGAAGAAACGAAATGTTTGTAAATACAGTTCAAGGTAATGGATTCATAAATAAACATCAAAAATATATTCGAGAAAGTAATTTTCTACTGTTTATAATAAAGTTTGAGAACTGTCACTTTGTAAATGTATGTATATGTGTGTGTGTGTGTGTCATGAAAGTGAGTAAATGAGTGGTGGGGGACGAACATTATAAGAAGCCGTCTTTGGGTGAACAGCTCTCTCCATTACGCTTCTTCAGAATAACTAGTCTATCGCTAAAGTGTCAAATTTATAATTATTGTAATACTTGTTGTAATAAACCTAATATTGTTACTCAGACATATATTACAAGGAATTGGAACCCAAGTAATTAGACAGTAAGCAGAGGATAGAACCCCGAGGGAATCTAGTGATACTTCGAAAGCCATCACATAAATAAATTAATACGATATCACAGCCCGAGGCACAGGCTTGAAGGCCTGACCACTAATTCTTCCACATCCTTCCAATCCACTATATTTATAGTTGGCATTAATTATTCAATACATGGATGTTTTTTATTTATTTTATGCGTTACCTAAATATAATAATAAAATAATAGCGCCACATTCAAAGACAACATTTTATCGCTTATTGTGCCCAAGCAAGCTAACCACCATCTTGTAGGTGTCTATACTTATATGATACCTTGGGGTTCTCTTGTTATAAATTTAACATTAAAAATTAAAAATAGTTCGTATATCTAATTAATAAATCTATTTGAGTGGGAAAATGTATTGTCTTGAAGGACAGGAATGTAGAGTTTACGAAATCAAGCACATTGTGTAGTTTAATATGTATAAAATAAATAAAATATAATAATGTCCACCATAACAATAGCGACACTAAGGAACCCGCTCGTTCGCTGGGACCGGAAATGTGTTCACGTAACGCAAAGTACATATAACAGAATTGTCCCGTGTACAGTTGTTGCCCCCGCCTCCCCCAAATTAGGATTGATTAAGTTTGTTTGCAGGGCTGTGCGGTCGGAGATTGTTGCTAAATCCCTACCAACCCCCGGTGCGCCGAAGTAGGCGGGTTAGGGGCGGAAAGGGGGATCACGAGCGCGTGTATTGGCAAAAGAAGAATCGGCAAGAAGTGTGGATACCGCCTGGAATATTGATGCTCCTTTGGGATGAACGCGGCCCCCGAAAGGTGTTGCAAGATCCTCTTTTAAAAGGCAAAATGAGAAAAAGTGTGAACGGAGCAAGATTTTGATAGTAAAGTATATGACTATATATTATATTGGACAATCCAAACTGAACCGTTATTTGAATATCGCTCTAGTTTTTTGTCTTTCAGGTTTAGAAACACTATACGTGACGTCAATCAAATAAAAACCATACAATTAACGATACACGATCGAGCAGCATAAGGAAAGTGTGAAAAATCACTACAAAATGGACGAAAATTTCGCGGAAACAGTACGTAAAGTTCGAAGAGCTTTTAGTCGATATGAAGCGCCTTCTCGTTCGGTTGATGTTGATTTAATCAAAAAAAAAAAAATTAACGTTCCGGCAGTATTGCTCGTGAAAAAAGAGGATACATTGCTCGCGAACAACCGGCCCGAACATTTGAAAACATTTGTACTGTGCTGAAAGTGCTGCCGAAAGTCCAGATATGTCAATAAGACGTGCGCAGCAATTAGCCACTTCTTATGGCACTTTACACCGCATTTTGCATGAAGATCTTAGCTTGAAGCCATAAACAGTTCAATTGGTGTAAGAATTAAAGTCCACAAACAGCTCACCCGTTATGTTTCCGTAATGGCAAAGCCATGTTTAAGTGCCCAATGCTATTATATTTTATTAATTTTTGTACAACAGATTGATTTTATCATCCAAAAAATTTTATGATGAAAATCATAATACCTTACATAAAAATAGTTATGCCCTGGTGCCATCTAGCGATGTTTATTCAAATGACAATTCCATGAATTTTTTCACGTGTTCAAGTGTGTCAATGGGGAAAAATTTAAAATAGAACATCGATGAATAAAGCAGTCTACAGACAACGTAATGATTCCGGATTCGAACCTTTATGGTATGCATGTTTCTGATAATAAAAAATCAGTATAAAAATGTATTTAATATCAACCGTATAATTATTGATCCAGAAATAAAATTATACAATGGTTAGATTTCTGAAAAATTATAGATATTTATTAAAACACAATAATATTACATTTATAATCTAATAAGATTGAAATAAAGTCAAACACTGAACATATTATAAAAACCTTGGTGCATTGTGTGAGAAGGCTGAACCGTTGCAACGAACCCGATGCAAGTGTACTATGTATCTAGTATCTACATATATAGTATGTCCATGTATGCCTTAGAACAGCTTCTCCCGCGTCTTGGAAACCGCTTACCATGATAATACTGAAAGTCAGTTCTCCGCGTTGCAAGAAGCTACATTTCCATTTAGGGTATGAATGTATAATACAATAAATAATGTTTGAGTGTGAGACGATGGTCTTCAATTTAAATGTACCAGTGAGTACTTACGTTAGATACAAAACGTCAAGAAGGAATTTATACAAAGAATGACTTCAGGAATTCTTAACGACATTTCACATCATATAAAATATAATTTGAACAATATTGTAATACACAGTGAATATTATGTTCCGGGCCGATTTTGTTTGGCCGCCATTTTCGTTTTGCAGACATTTGTCAGTTCGCATTTAGTAGTCGCAGAGAGAAGTTGATTATAATTTATTATGTAGTATCTAACGCCTCATCAACGTGTCTCTATTTCTTTCAGGATATAAGAGGCAATGCTGTAACCATTAATGGTGATCGCTATCGTCACATATTGGAAAACTTCTTGGTGGCCGAATTGGGTCGATCGGTCCTGCAATACATGTGGTTTCAACAAGACGGTACCACTTCACACACAGCCCGAGCTACTTCCCGGCCGCATAATATCAAAATGTGATGATATCGATTGGCCTCCTCGATCACCTGATTTGACGCCTCCCGACTATTTTCTGTGAGGGTACGTGAAAGGAAAGATATACGCCAATAAGCCAACAATAATTCCGATGCTACAGGACAATATTCGAAATAAAATTGATGAAATAATACGCACAGTGTGCGAGAATGTAATAAAAAAATATGGTTAAAAGAGCACACATTTGTGGCGTTGCCAAAGGCGGCCACTTGGCCGATCTCATATTTTATACATAATTGTAATAAACCAAATAAACGATAAATAAAAACCAAATTAAAAAAATGCGTTTCATTTCTTAGTTATTCAAAAACAACATCGACCTGGAACATAATATTCACTTTGTATTTGAATGTGGCATCTCACCATGAAGTGTCGATGCGATGGAAAATGTTTTTTTTTTCTTTCATATTATATAAAATAAGAACTGTATTCTCGTGTAGAATGTTTGCCATGCATACCTTTATTCTAGACACCATCAGAAGCTGACTACATTCGCGTTGCTAATTTAGGTGAATGTTTTATCTAGACCTCTGTGTCTGTCTCCTTCCCTCAATTTCTATCTAAGAATGTTTCCTATCCATTAACCTCTTCGCTTTTCAATTGCATCTTTAACTCCCCTCAGCCCGGGAAAATTCGACGCCGACATTGTTTTTAACTATTTACTATTTTTTTTTAAGTATGATAATCGAGATAAATATGAATATAAATCGTAATAAAATAATATAACGTTTAGTTTTAAACCAATATTATGCACATACTCTAAAATCAACCAGTTTCATGTCAAAAAAAAACCCGTGGTGGTAAAGAAAAACGTGGTATTAAAAAGGATATCTCGGAAATGAATCGTATGGAGGTCGGGACTCTCGGTCGCTAAGCAGCGAGCGTCTTACCTTCGATCAAACAAGTCTTCGATAAAACAATCTAATTTTGTTTTTATCGCATTCGGCAACCCTGGATCAGCATTCTTCATTTTTCTGGAGCAGCACTCCTGGGATTGTTTAGAACAGCGTTGTTTTTATTTTTCCACTTTCCATAAGAGAAATAACGCGAGCAAACATCCTGCGGGGAGGATAGTTTACACTATAACTACCCTGTAGATACTAACAACGCACATCGCCACAGGGTGATCGCTATAGAAAATTATTATTATAGAATTTAGTTAGTTAGAATATAGGAAAAAATTTAAGCTTAAAGCTTAGCTTGTGCATGAAACCCGCCAGGCTTCACAATGCGCAATTTTCCAGAATATTATAATGCCTACTAGACAAAGGTACATAATATAAAGGTATTATGTTTAACGATAAGGGTTTAGAAACTGATCCCCGCTTCTCGTATAAGGGGATGTACTGTATATTTGCTGAGTTTTGATTGTATATATCACGAGTGGTATAATTAAAATATATTTAGTTAACATTTAAAAACTAAACAATTACAAAAATATATATTTATTAAAATATAAGTGGGTGACGGTCCATTTTAAATTATCCTGCAGAGAGCTATAATTATCGGGTGTCTAGCCTGACATAACCCTTAAGAGTTTTTGTTACCTTACATATTTTAATATATCCGTAATAATATTACGTCTTCCCATCTATTTCTATGGCTCTCTGGACGTCTAGGATGTAGTGTCATTTTGGCTATATAATACTTTATTAAATGACCAGGTCTGTGAGACGCCAGAAAGGTAAAAACGAACGAATTTTTTAAGTAAGGTAAGATTAGTTAGATGTTTTCTCTTTTATATATTCAATAACAGCATATAAATATATGTATATCCCCTAAATCGTATTATGGATAGCAAATTTATTGAGCATCTGTCATCCTGTCATCTCATATATTTCTCATGGTCATATCGCGTCGCACTCTATGGTCACAGTTTCTTATCTATGATAAAACTGTCATTCTGTTATATTGTGCTAAAATAATAGAACACCCGTATGGAATACATAGTAAAATTTACTTTTCAATATTGAAATTCCACAGGCAATGTTTGATAAGTAAATATCTATAATTTTAATAAAGTAATTAATTTATGTTTTAACAAAAAAAGTTTAAAAAATCCATAGATAAAATAAACTCAGCGGTAAGACTTGAACCTGCGCTCCCAGAATCTGATTTCTAGACATATGCCCTACTCTGCGAGATGTATCGATATTTATTTATCTTGGCTAAGTGTACATCGCTACTGACGGCGTTCAAATGGTAATATAACATCACTACAGAATTATTCTTTAACCCTTTCTACCGCGAATTATAAAATTTAAGTGCCTAGCAACTGTATATTTTTTGTAGTATTCAAACAAACGTAAAATAAGAAAATTTCAAATTTAATAAAAATCTAGGTTAAAATTCCATAAATAATATTAATTATAATTTGTGGTACATATTTCTAAGTACAGTCAGTACCTTAAATGACGTCCACAAAAATAAAAATACATAGAATAGTACAAAAGATAGGAAGGAAATATTTTAAAAAAAGATAAAAATTTAAGAAAAAATAATAGGTCAAAATAACTAATAGGTAATGATCACAAGAAATACAAGCGCGTCAAACCTAACCTTGTAACAATGCGCGACTGACATTTCACCTGCCGCAGTGTTGACATAACAAAAAATAAAAATAAATAGAATAGTTTCAAAAGATAGGAAAGAAATATTTTAAAAAAAGATGAAAATTTAAGAAAAAATAATAGGTCAAAATAACTAATAGGTAATGATCACAAGAAATACAAGCGCGTCAAACCTAACCTTGTAACAATGCGCGACTGACATTTCACCTGCCGCAGTGTTGACATAACAAAAAATAAAAATAAATAGAATAGTTTCAAAAGATAGGAAAGAAATATTTTAAAAAAAGATGAAAATTTAAGAAAAAATAATAGGTCAAAATAACTAATAGGTAATGATCACAAGGAATACAAGCGCGTCAAACCTAACCTTGTAACAATGCGCAACTGACATTTCACCTGCCGCAGTGTTGACATAACAAAAAATAACTAATGTTAGTAATAGTAGTAGTCTAAGTAAATCGAGTAGACTTAATAGTATTGTCAGAGAATTGACACCGCACTAAGATATATGACTAGATAAAGTTGACGTTACTTCAACTAAAACGCGAATAATTCAATTAAATTATGTCAAAGTTGACTCTGCGTTGTGCTGCTTGAAATTAACACAAGCCATTGAGTCAACAAATCTTGTTCGATCAACGAAATATTTTTTCCTCGCAATGTAAATACTGAACAGGCACCCCGACACCTCTGGCGATGGAGGGATGAATGGCGAGTGAGCGAGAGGGCACTCGGTTGGGTGCGAGGCGAGGGGAGGGGGCACTCCAGCGCAGCGCCTGGAGAAAATTAAATATATATTCACCGGCGTGCAAACAGTTCACACCCCGTGCCCTGCAGCGAGCGCCCCGTACGGTGTGAGCTCCGCACCGACGCGCCGGGCTGAAATACGAGTGCACTTTCAGGCCGTAAATAAAGAAACACGGTGTTCAAGAAAAAGGTAAATGCATTTTTTCCCGACAACCTTTTAACGTAGATGTGTACAGAGCATTAACAGTTTAATGGCAGAACATAGATACAGAATAAATTAGTAAAAGGCCCTCTGCACGATCATTAATACTGTCATTACTGCACTTCATCATTACTCCGTCATTACTTTTGTCAATGTGCCCTCTAAACTATTAAAAATAGCGCACACCTCTAATATTGTCAGCACACTACTATCTGATCTAAATGAATACCTTCATAACAAATGGTACTAATAAATGGCAAATTGTATGTTTGTTTTGCGCCAACGTTGTGAAACATGTCAATTTTATAACGAGACAAATTGGTCGAGATAATATTGCAGGCACAGATGTAAGTACAATATTCAAGAGTTTGACGCGAAACCTTGAAATCTGGGTTTATAACGTTGTGACTGTGACTATGATGTTGTAATTCACTAGCTTAAAAGTAAACAATAGTAATGTGAGCGATTGTAGCTACTAACGCTACGGCTCCAGCGTTAGGTTGTCGTGGTAGTTTTTAGTTTTTAAGTCATTAAAGTTTCTACTGATACACAGATGGCGCTAATTGTAATAAATCCATAAATATACATTCACGGTCCATATTATAGATTATTTAGTCGAAATTTTTGATGTTAATTTAATTCTTTATAGAACTACACTATTACATTTTTTGTATTTCAACGGTGACGGACGGATAAGTTGCTACTTCACATTTTATATTAATTATTTATTTTTAATTATGTAAAAACATGCTGACACTATGTCATTTTTTTTCTTTGTGTATTGCACTTCTGTTGTAAATTTATCTTATTTTACAAATTATGTTAATACCTGAATAGGGCGTGTATAATAATAAATAAATATTTGTTTCCTAGAATTTTTAGTAATGCACAGCTTTTTTCTTGTATTCACTGCACGCCCCTGTCTATATGGTTACGCTTACCGTAAGAGTGATTTTTTTAGTCTACCGTATCGCTTCGGCTCAATGTTCTTCATAAGTTGCCAACATAGCGTACGCAAAAAAATATTTATACTTTTTATATGCACACACCTAAATACACTGATATGGCAATGTTTTATACTAAAATTGCGTTAAATATTGCAGTTGCACTTAACACTGAAACTTATACATATATATTATATCATAAAAAATGAACGCAGATGTCATAAGTTGGTGTCATCAAATTATTCCGCACGAACGCCCTGAACGCGACCCCCTCCCCCGTACATGTGTAAGTAGCCCTTGTAAAATGCAGGCGTCCTTCCGTTTCAAAACTACCCGACGCGCGACAGCGACGTCACGCACCCTCGGGTGAAAAGGGAAGGTGTTCGCGATGGAGCGAGAAGTGGAAGAGGTAGAACGTCGAGAGCTCGTTTGCGCTCAAGCCTAGAGGCATAATTGGCTGAACCATCGCAAAAAGTGACAGTAACTAGAAGGACAATATTTGATACATGAGCGTGTTTGTGATTTTACAAATGAAAGCAAATTCATTTCTCCACGCAAAATACTCAAAAGGAGAAAAAATAGGTTTATATGATGCATGAAGGAAATTTTGAGTTTTAACAAAATGTTAAACGAGGGAAAATCATTTTACAGATCCCATTTATTTGTGATTATTCGCATACGTGTTCATAAAAAAGCCCTCTATAATTTGTTATATGTATTATGTGGGAAAAAAAAGGAAATTATGTGAAATATAATAGCAAAATATATTATAGAAAAATAGATTAATTAACACCTACTTGGTTTAAAACAAGGCCAATTGGGTAGATCCAAAGTTTTTTTTTGTAAAATACAACATACTGCGCACAAGATATAAACTGACGTTAACACAATAAAGGCCCATTTTGGCATTTCCTGCCACTACAATTTAGCCGCAAGTTTACTATATTAAGGTGATCTCAAACCAAACCTGGAAACCACTGGTCAAGGTGTCGAACGAGCAAAAGCTTTGACCAAGTAACCGGCTTTATATGAAAAGGAAATTAATCGAGCAAATATCTGATGAAGCTTCTTCAAATATCGTTACGTTAAAATAATTTCGCTTTCCGTGAATGTTCAACCTTTAGTGGATACTTTTCGCTCGCTCTGTTTTATCTGTCGACTTGCGAACTATGACTTTCATTTGGCCAATTAGTACATAGTGCTTCCTTGTAGCCACCCTTTCCAAATGTTCACATTCCGAGCGTTGGGAGTCGGGAGACGTGTAGGGAGAAACAGTTAGACTGGGACATGGGACTATTGTTACGAACACTTGGAAAACTTTTAATGAAAATATCTAATTACATATTTTGGCACTGGTGTTTAAGCCTATTTTTATGTATGAAATTCTACTCTTCATATGTGTTACGTAAATAATAAATCGATATACAAATAGAGAAACATAAAAAATTATAGTAAAAAATATGCAGCCGGCTAACAAAATGTGCATTTAATTAAAAGTAAACAGAATACGGTTCAAAAATTAATCATGTATTTTATTTACGTACGAATAATTAATATTACCTACTTATCTACCCATATATTACGATGTCACATTCAACGGCGACTGAAATCAATAACTTTATAATATTATTAAGTTGGTTAAAAAGATTTTTACTACAAATAAAAAAAAATTAATTACCAACGACTTGCTAAGAATTTGCTCGGACTTTTCCATCTTTGTCATACATATTTTAGTCGACTTCGATGTCACTTTACTAAATTAATAGTTATTATTGGCTGAGGGCACATCTTCCAAAGATAAAAACGTGCTACTGTTAAGGTCTCTAACCGAATCGTAGGTCGTCTCCCAGCTTGCTAGATATAAATAGGAGTGTAGGTTGTAGAAAAATACTGGATACGCATAAGGATGAATAGATATAAGATAAGAACTTTATCTAACTAAAGGTAAATTTAGTTTAATTTTTTTTTTAAGAAAACTAATAATAATCTTAAACATTTCTCCTCTGAACACCTTGTGTATGTATGTAATTATGTACTGTATATTTGTTTTTATTTTATTTATATTTATCATTGTATATATCTAAAATTTAAGGTATTTCTTTCGATGTGCTTATATATTAATTAATAATTGTTTTTATTATAATATTTTGATTTGTTTAACCCATTTTCCATCCAAGGTATCCAAAAAAAACAGGTTGATTAGTTAGTAAAAAATTCTGGAAACCGTGAGGTCAAACATTTACCAAATAACGAATTTCGGTCACATATGCACTGTCTATTAACTAACGACTAATTTAATTAATATAATTAAATTAAAAGTATTATTAAAGAAATTATACAGTAATTGTTTGTTCTTGGATATATTCAAATATTGTTAAAAATATTATTAACTGAATAATTTATTTAGTTATTTACAGCATGCCGTTTCCACAGAGAAGATAAAACGCCAAATATGTTTATTTTGACAATTAATTCTCACCTTTTCCGATACATTTGAATTTGTCAATTCTATCATTTGATTAATAAACGATAAAATTAGTGTAAACATATCAGTCATCTTGTGAAAAATAACAATTTTGAAATCAGAGTTACTATTTCATTTAACATTATATTCGTGAATAATATATATTTGAAAGTATTTGAAATCAAAACACATTCAGCGGTAAAGTAAAGTAGTCCGAGCGGCGGTATCTCCCACCAGGTTCATGAAAACCCGTGTACCGACTCGCCCGCCTTGTCCGGCATAAAATTGTTTCGAGCTAATAAAATTTCCCGGTACACGAAGCGAATTGAAAACACGGCTGTTTTATTAAATCAGGGTGGGTTAACATTTTTTCCGACCGTTACGACGGATATCGCCATACCTCGGCAATCAAATTAATAAAATGCTATGTACACCCTCTCGCCAGGGGCGGCGCGGGCGCCGGCCGGCCCGCCAGTGGGACGAGGGTTGTATCTGCTTTTAAAACGAGAATTTTAACATGCAGTGGACAATTGTGTGATGTGTTAAAATTAACTGCTAATTGTAAAATAATTATTGAGCTCAATTTAAAAAAAAAACACATTGTCGTTTATAAACAATAAGAGTATTATCAGACTTGATATGTTATACATATTTATACATTTTAAATATGGGGTTAAGGTGTCAAATATGAGACCCTTGTGAAAATGGCGATACACGCATTACTTCCTTAATTCAAGTAACTTCTGCCATATTGAAATCACTTCACTGAGAGTTGGACATATGTTACAATGTTGACTCTATTGACATCGAAAATTATTTAAATTTCAAACGCATAAATTTGTAATATGAGACTCCAGGGGATTTCATTATGAGATACACAACAGACAAACAAAAAAATAACAGATCTACGGTAAAGCATGCTGACGTATCATCGCCTGTTGATTCAGCTAATGAAGTTAAGTGAAAAAGTGTGAGGAGGAGTGGATGCTGTGTACAAAGGGCTACCGATGGGCCCATAAAAACTGTGGGTTGACAAGGCCCTATTCATAAGTCCTGCTTATATATTTTTTTAAATAAAACAAAAAAATTTCATATTAGATACCCTTTCTTACTTTTTAAAATTTTGCGTTTTTTGTGATTTTCTACTCTTCTTCTTGTGCCCTATCCGTTCAACGGACGTTGGCTATCATGACTATTTACTGCGGCCCGAAAAAGCTCTACAGTAGACTGGCCAAATTATTGTCTCAGGTTCTTCAACCATGATGTTCTTTTTCTTTCGCTGCATTATGTGATGCAGGATCTCACACTTCTCCGGATGTCTCATTACATATGTGAGATATTGAAGTTTTCGTACTTTAATTGCATATTTTTCTTTATTCATCCGAACCATAACATCTTCATTAGTAACTCTATCCATCCAGCTTATTTTAAACATTCTTCTATAGATCTACATCTCAAATGCTTCATGTCGCCTTATCGTTTCTTCGGTAAGTGTCCATGCTTCCATTCTATAAAACAAAATCTAGAATACATAGCATCTGACCATTCTCATTCGTAATATAAAGTTGAGATCATGACTGCAGAACATATTTTTCATGCGGATAAAGGTATTCCAGATATTGAAATTATTTTATTTTGCTTTTGATAAAATATTACATAGCTGATATATTTTAATTATAGCATTTTTATCAACATTTAGTATTATTTTAATTTTAAAGGGGATTATTATATTTGGCACCTTTACTCTGTGAATTCGAACTGTAAATCCGGATCGATAGGATCTAAACTCCAGGTCGCACATCCCGCGGAATGGAATACGACAATTCCGGTCGTAAATCGAAATCACCGCAAGGTAGGGGAAGGAAGTAGGGAAAAGTGGTACATTATGAGATCGGTGAGGGAATAAGAGTTCTAGTCGAAGGACCAGTGATCTCGGGAACCGGGATTCGGAAGAACTGCTCACCTTACCTTGTATATGACGCCTCTGTAATCCCTGCAGTCGCCGCCGAGATCACACAAAATGGCACGCGAATGAGTCAATCTCCGATCCCAATTGAATACGGCGATGTCACAAGTTCACCCACGGCACACAAGCAGTACGTGATCAAAACACAATATCACAAAATACAGTGCTGGTGCACTGGAGCTGAAAGGTCAACACCGCGAATGCAATCGCCATGTCGAGATCGAATAAATATCGGTCAAGTTGACGTCTGCTGGCGTCAAGGTCACAATTCACACTGAAAAGACGAGGATGAGGAAATGTAGAGATGGTAATTTAGATGTGGAATGTGTCTATAACGGTGGTAGCGACTGAATCGAAAAGACGCACCGAAAGGGTGTTTACGAATTCAGAACACCCTGCATACAAAATAACGTAAATAACAATACCATACTAGTGTTTAAATACGGACACAAAATACGTATATAGAACGATTGCTGTGAAAAAAATTAATAATTTAAATAATTGCCTGTATACAGAACACTAGCATTACAGTGTTTCAATTATCACATAATATACGAAATTAAATTGTTACCATAGTGTATTTGATAACTTTTATTTAAATATCAAAAACTATTTTCTAAAATTGCAAGTTCACAATAAATATGTAATTTCATTAAAATATTGTATACCAAGATATTTGTACTGGCCGTTGGATTTAACTTAGAAACACTAGAAAATAAATACAATTGCTTCCGATTTTGGGAATAATCGACTGGGTTCGCGTTTTTCCGTCGACGTGGAGCATTTTGTATTATTTTTTGTTGACACCAAAATGGCGAATGGCGCGCGCGCACCGGCACGCTGTCAATTAAAAGGAATGTTTGTTCAATTATCGGATGTTGGGCGGCGAAAAACAAAACAAAAATCACGGACGGGACGGGCTCTGGGGGGTGGGTTCACGTTTTTTTCCATAATGCAGCATCATTGTTCACGCCGTCATTGCGTTCACACTTTCCATTACTGCATATTCAGAGGAACATTTTTTACGCGACATTTTCAATCACATGGTACAGCCGCCAATCCAAATGCGCACTTCATAAAATGTTAATATTGATTTTTTTTTTCTTCAATCGTTAACATAGTTACGTAAACGTAATACTAGATACGCTTAATTAGGATAAATTAATCTTAATCAAAATGCAAAAAGATCTTTTAAATTAGGTATACTAAATATTTTGGGTTGATGATGTTGTGTTTGAATGTGTTGATAAACTGGCAGGGAGTTTTCCCTCATCAATTCCATATCCCGATGTATGACAGACTTAATATGATAAAAAAACGTACGAATTCTATCTGGACTGCACAATGGATGAATTCAAATAAGGGTAATCGGCTTAAAATTATTCACAAATCCATTCCCCGCACTTCCTAGTTCTCCAAAAAGTCTCCAAAAGAATAATATCAAACATATCTAGAATGAGAATTGGGCATTGCTAGGTAGTCTCACATTTATTCAGGTTGAACTTAATAGATTCCCCAATGTGTGGGTATGGTGCCGAAAAGGAGACCCTTGACCATATCTTTTTTGCCTGTCCATTGCGGATCACAGGTTTTTTTCACAGTAATCTCGTCAATGGTAATTTTCAACTCCCGGTTAACTTGTGTCATCTTCTCTCCCTTAACTCGCCACATTTAATCTAT
This sequence comes from Eubasilissa splendida, assembly GCA_031772225.1. Lineage (NCBI taxonomy): Eukaryota > Metazoa > Arthropoda > Insecta > Trichoptera > Phryganeidae > Eubasilissa > Eubasilissa splendida. The sequence continues at coordinate 16,708,482 of CM062852.1, read as the reverse complement.
ATAATAGCAAATTTTTTGAACGACATTGGTTATTGACTTGTAGTATAATATTCTCTATTCTATAATATTATTGTATTTTTTTCTATAAAATAAAGTTTAACTTGATAAATGGCACAAATCACTCTTGAAGAGTGGATTGCCTATTTAAAAGAAGATGTTTCTGTTTTCCAATGCATTTTTTGTTTTTCAATGTCATTTTAATATCACAGTATGTCAATTTGGACATAAAATGTAAGTCATTTTAATGCCATTGTATTGTTTTATTGAATACGTCTTGAATTTTTAAATTTATAGAACGTTTATATTAATTGTTGGCTAAAGAAAATTGGGTGTCAAATATAAAATACGAACATTTCCGACGTATCATTTTGAGATTAACCGAGTAATTAAAGCATGAATTGAATACTAGTACTAATTACTATGAAATGCTTCCGAAGAATGTAATCATCAATTCGGAAGTTTACGTGAAATAGTATATGTGAACCACCGTGTACAAAAATACAAGATCGAGAATGCTTGAAATCGTATAATTATGAATTAGTTAAAGAGACACCAGAAAGGAAATTACGATTATAACAAAAGCGTTTGTAATTAGTTAACCAATATTATCAGTTACGACAAAATTACAGATTATAAATGAGTATTAATAATATAATAACACATGTAAAATTAAACTTACCCCGATAATGGCATTGAGCTCCGTCATGGTGACCTGTTTGGCCCTCTCCACGGCCGTGGCCACCTGCTGCTGGTGTTCCTGGCTCAGAAAGGGCAGAATTTGGGCTATTATCGCGTTCAGGCGCTTCGCTATCTCCGTCTGGAATAAAGAGAACAATCAAATGTTATATTATAATTAGCAAGGGCGTGCACTGCATACAAGCAAAAAATCTGTGAATTACTAAAAATTATGGAAAACAAAACTAAATAATCCATGTGTTATAATTGCGCTAGCGTCTACCGTGTATCGGTATAATAATTAGTTGCGTAGTTCTGGATGCTACCGCGCGACGCCACCGGAGCGCTGTAATCCTCTACTGGGTTATTATTAATTTATTTCTACTATAATTGCTGGCCACTGTTTTAATCTATCGTTATATTCAAGTCATACAATTGCTACCTACTAAATTGAAAATTCCACTCGACAGATTCAGAAATGGATCAGCTGATTCATGTTGTACGGAGTCCATACTTATGCTGTTTGATAGCTGATTCATGTTGTACGGAGTCATACTTATGCTGTTTGATAGCTGATTCATGTTGTACGGAGTCCATACTTATGCTGTTTGATAGCTGATTCATGTTGTACGGAGTCCATACTTATGCTGTTTGATAGCTGATTCATGTTGTACGGAGTCCATACTTATGCTGTTTGATAGCTGATTCATGTTGTAAGGAGTCCATACTTATGCTGTTTGATAGCTGATTCATGTTGTACGGAGTCCATACTTATGCTGTTTGATAGCTGATTCATGTTGTACGGAGTCCATACTTATGCTGTTTGATAGCTGATTCATGTTGTACGGAGTCATACTTATGCTGTTTGATAGCTGATTCATGTTGTACGGAGTCCATACTTATGCTGTTTGATAGCTGATTCATGTTGTACGGAGTCATACTTATGCTGTTTGATAGCTGATTCATGTTGTACGGAGTCCATACTTATGCTGTTTGATAGCTGATTCATGTTGTACGGAGTCCATACTTATGCTGTTTGATAGCTGATTCATGTTGTACGGAGTCCATACTTATGCTGTTTGATAGCTGATTCATGTTGTACGGAGTCCATACTTATGCTGTTTGATAGCTGATTCATGTTGTACGGAGTCCATACTTATGCTGTTTGATAGCTGATTCATGTTGTACGGAGTCCATACTTATGCTGTTTGATAGCTGATTCATGTTGTACGGAGTCCATACTTATGCTGTTTGATAGCTGATTCATGTTGTACGGAGTCCATACTTATGCTGTTTGATAGCTGATTCATGTTGTACGGAGTCATACTTATGCTGAATGACATTTGATAGGTTTTGAACTTCTACTTCCTCATTTACTAATTCGCAAATTTTACTACCTTACTAAACGTGTTATTTTCGCGATTGTTCTTTACGTTCAAGTATAATGCATTTTTATTATGATGGATTAATTTTGCTTAATAACGTCGGTTAAACGAAAATTCATTAATCTATGTACAATGTAGCATATATATAGTATTATATAATATCATGGTAACAACATAACCTAAGTCTATACCTACTGCACGCCACTGATAATTAGGTATTTAGAAATAATACCGAGTTTTCCCTGTCATTAATAGTTTCCAAGAAATATTGATTATAAATGCAGATTTCCGTCACGATATGTATACAACATATTATATAAGTACATATTTATAATAAATGAATCAAGATACACCTATGTTGAAAGAATGCCAGACAGGACACCAAAGATGATACCAAGGATGGGAGGGTCTGGGAACTGGAGAGGAATGGCCAGGGATAGAAGTCGGTGGAGAGAACTTGCGGAGGAGGCCAAATCTCACCCTGGGATGTAGTGCCGTGGAAGAAAAAGAATAAAGATACATCACTCACATTTATGTACTGCGTAGGTGTACACTCTCACTAATCCGCTCAAACGCGACCGTTTCGCTAAATAAAATGGTTTATGGTCTTGGCTAAATAAAAGTCTTAAATAATTGACCAGTTGGACATTTGAACCTGCGCTCCTAGATTCTCACTAATTCCCACTAAACCGCGACTGGTTATGCAAGACATGTCGATATCACCGCACATTTATGTGTTTCAGCTTATGTGTGTATATATGATTACTTGTGTTTCAGGCAATATAATATAGGAGTAGCAGAAAGCAATCGCCGATTATTGTTAGGCCAGCCGCAACACACCTGCTTTGCCGTGACTACCCAGTACTAGGCCAAGTACCGAGAGAAGAACAACGCCGTCTTTTGCCAGATTATAGCAATACAAAACGTTGGTACAGTGAACAATAGTTACATTTTAAGTTAATGCCAACTGCCATATGCCAAATATAGTTAGCAATTAAAAATTAATGTAGGTGTATATTTTTGATATACATAAAAATTTTGCATTTAGAGTATATTTGGTCACTGCTAATTCTCCCAAAATATGAAGAGAAAAGTAAATGTATCAAAAAAGTGTGATTTGAATTATTATTTTAGATATTGTTTATTACTTTCACAAATCTTTCGCCAAATGTCCAATCATTTTGATGCTTTAAGTAATAAACACCCCATTATTTTACGTAAATTGATGTTGAATAAGTTTTGATTACCCAATTGAACAAAACTCTAATATATCAACAGTAATAGAATAAATTCCACACGATTAACCGTTTCAGCATCACCGCTGTGCACGAACGAGGATCCGCAGCGCAGGGGTTATCAGTTAATGCATGTAAACTGCATGCAGACCGGGTGCATGAGATATGACAAGGGCTCAGTGCTCGGGGAGACAGTGTTACGCCGCTAGAGACAATATGCCGATGGAGGGATTAAAGCATCACCGGATTCGGTGGCGCGAAATAGGGGTTGTTGAAGAAAATTACGAGAGGTACAACTGATGAAAGGCACACCAAAAGTCACTCACCCGATTAAAAATAAATTACAGTTACAAATTAAAATCAAACAAATATTTACAAAAAATGCTTACGAAAGTATTTCGAGATGGAATAAAAATACAGTTTTTCAGCTGAAGCAGCACATAAAAATATGTATGTATACTTTAGTGTATACATACATACTTTTACGTAATTGATTTATTATTGTAACGATGATTGGTAACTAAGATTTAACGGTTGGAGGTTTAGTTTTTAGCGCACGAGTGATTCACTGTGACCCACAATCACAGTCGCAGGAGATTTACAATAGTTTGGCCATGCAGCAATGAAAATCAGAAGAAGCATATTGTGGTGGAACGACATGAAGGAGACACAGCAATCCACGAACAAGAGGAACAATCCACTTTGTCGAAGGCCATGAAACCTAAAGATTTTTGATCAAAGTAATTTTCCGAGAATGTGATTCCTTCAATCCTGATGAACATGATCGTAATAGTAATAGAGGATGATTTTTTTTAGAAGTATAGAACTTTAAAATGAAATAAAACGCATAAGAATCGTGGTATTAGCTATATTGGAAAGATAATTTATGCCATTAGTATTTAAATATGGTGACACAAATCAGCTGTCAAGTTGACTGTCGCTGGAAAAAGTGTTGCCAATACGAAAAACAAACCTTTGAAAAAAAACACTTTTTATGTATAATTAATTATTAAATTTAAAAATTAATACTTAAATAAATAGATTGTAGAAATAAAAACTAACGTAAATCACGCCATACAAAAAAATCCGGTAAGTATTCAAAATAGTGTGAGTTGCTAATTTAGAAAATATATTTTATACTTAATTTTATAGAGTAGCGATGTCTGCTGACTTTTAAAACAGGCTGTAAAACTGCAAATTACGTGCATTCAATTTCTATAAGGCGTAAACAAATTTGAACTTAATATTTTAGTATTACACCTAATTTCTCACCAAACAAAAAATATAAAATGTATTATGATCTTGCGCGATCTGGTCATTAAAATAACCCCTTGAATAATGTGCGGGAGGGGGTGTAGGGTGAGGAGTGGGGCTTGAATGGGATTAACCGACCGTAAAGCCAGACTCACGGAGTGCCGGGGTCCCCGAGGAGGGTGCTCACTGCTCGTCGCTCACCCCTCGGGGCCGGGAGAAGTCTACAGTCATTTCAGACGACGCTGAGTACTTAGAGCTCGAACCACAAAACTATATTATGTCTTAACTCGACGCTCCCAGCGTAACCGTATGCAAATGAGGAGGAGAGCTTTGAAAACGGTCTGAACTGTGATTATGTAATTGTAGATTTAGTATCGACATGGTGCAGAGGCGAATTGCGACTGGAACCATGGTATTTACATACAATGGGTATGGTTAAATTTTTAATTATTCCGAAATATATCATGTAATAAATCAAAATTGCATACGTTTTCAGGGCACACTGAGTGGTTCAGATTACAATTACTCTAATTCTAGCATTATCCTATTAAATATCGTTTTCAATTGCTTATATAATATAAATAAGTCAAAGAGAACATATTAAAGTAATTAAAATAAATACAAATTAAATGTATTAATTAGTTATTGTCTATTGCTTGTTATTGCTATTGCCTTTAATATTCGTTAAATATAGTTGGTGTATACGGAAGAAATAAAGAATAATCCACTTGGAACCCATTTCACGCAATAACTCAAATTAGCCCAAAATGTTAGTTGGAACCTTGTTATTCTAAGGGGTCGATATGTTAACAATTAAAAGAACGTGGAGTTGCATTATTTAGCATATAATATTAAAATTGATAATTAAAACAGATTTAACGTAACGAAATACTTCAAAGGATATACTGAAAAATGTATCCACAGAAAAAATATATAGACTGGTGGTAAGATAGATTTTTTGCGTGATTAATTCATTTATCAAAATAGCGTTAATAATTTTAAAAAAACATGTATTTAATTCAATCATCAAATTCAAAAAATATCAAATAGTATGCTCATCAATATTAAACAAGAATGTGTCAACAATCTACAAAATTTAAAATATTAATATACGAAGTAGCATTTTCCAAATAAATGAAGAATTCAAATGCGCAAACATTAGGTCTAGTAGAGATCTATACTATAGCGACGCAGCGACCGTATCTCAAATGCTCTGCCGACAAAAAGAAGCTGTCAACTCGCATTTCTCGAGTGACATCTTCATTCCGCATCCGCGCTCGTTGCGCGACGTGTGTGCCGACTGCCACAATTCGGCGCAGTGTGACGCAGACGGCGTGACATGCGGCGTTCCATTGTTACGGATGCAACTAGTTAGTTACACATTCGGTGTAACGAGCGAATTTGTAACAATCGCGTGTTTTCAATTACGAAGTTGGGAGCGGCGCCATTCTGCTCCGCACGGACTCTACCGCGCGAGCTGGGGGTAGCAGCCGCAAACAAATTGGATGCTGGCGTATACTTCGTTCGGAGATGGTGCGCGTGAAATATAATTAATTTTTTTATTCAACAAATAATTCTAATCTAGTAGAATTGTAGAACATATAGATGAACATTAAATAATAAAGACAAGATAAAATAATGAAATAAAACTATATGTGAAATATGTACTTCATGAAAAAAAGCGTACATATAGGTTAGCTTGTTAGATACTCATTAATTATATTAATCTACAAACGCCAATAACTATCGCCACCTCTTAGCCGAAACACAAATCGCTCGGTCCGTTTATTAATTATAGCGAAAAACAGCAATTATGAGTTAAAATGTCAAGTTATGTTGTACAGCGATAGATCACATTCCTTTTTTGTATATTTTACAGACACACTGGCCCTGGCAAGGCCTTTTGCCTTCTGTTACTGATTTATAAATGTAAATGGGTAAGAATTCCGTGTGAATGACAGACAAAGCGAGTGTGATATTTAATATGTGTAATATATTTATCAACTAAGTTACAATCATCTAAGCGGCTTGTACCAGCTTAGAAGACTGCTAGTAAAGTCTACCCCGAATCCGATAAACCCAGGTAATCAAATAAATAATTTGCGAAGGAAACTCGAAAACAGACTACGATCAGATGAAAAGTTGAAGAGGATTAAGTAGGGGTCGTGTAAAATTCAGGAGATGTGGATTTATTTACTAAAGTCGGTAGAAAACGACTAAGGGAAACAATAATAATTGATGCCCCACGCCCGCTGAGCGTGACGCTGGAACAGCTCACCGCTCGATGCATAAAACAAGCGGCAGACATCGAACCGCGATAGGGAAAAACACCGGCGATGGCCGCAGACGTGACGAGCATCCTGATGCCGGCAGACCGGACTGAAACATTTATCGGGAACGGGGGACACAAGCCATCGAGGGCCATTGCCATGGAAGGGAGCGCGGTAGAGAGCATAGTAGAATTAGTAAAATGCGCCATGATTACATTTTAAATGACTAATTACTTTAACAAGATGTTTGAAAAATATTTACTTAGTTGCACGTCACCAGATGATAAAAAAATTAGTATATTTATAATCAACACGATAAAGGAGAATGAGTATTTTACAGTGGCGTGCAGTGGGTATAGATTTAGGTTATGCTGTTACCAATGACATTATACAATCATATATAATATATGTACTTTCGTTAAATAGTCAAAATAAATTCGTCGTACCATGTATTTGTTTGTAATTTTAGAGTACTATTAATAGTGTTTTTAAAGTTTAAGTTTTAACGTAAAATAATATCTTCTTACCCATCCAAAAATTATGGACATTTTTAAGAACACTTTATATGACTGAACATGATTCATTTATTATTTGAAAATCCTTCACGTAATAACTAAAGGAAATAATTATTTATATTAAAGGTTAACGTAAAAAATAATTCTGCTAATTGCTTTTTGTTTTTCCCAAATCAAAAACCAATCCATGCACCAAATTTAAAGAACAACCATGAAATCAACACGTTAAAAACAGTAAGATAGTAAAATTCGCGAATTAGTAAAAGAGAAAGTAGACACTTCAATGATTTGCACGCAGTTGTAAGCCTTTCTAATGTTATTCTGTTAAAAAAAATAGCATAGGTAACGACTCCATACAAAACGGATCAACCGAAAGAAATTTTTAATTCAGCAAATAACCCAATTATATGACTGGAGTAATTCACTAGCTTAAAGACAGGATAGAGTAATGTAAATAGCTTGATGCGACGAATACAAAAAAGCGCATTGGGTTGCCGTGGTAGTTTTAAAAACTAAGCAATTAAAATCTCTACTGGTATACAAATGGCGCTAATTGTAAAATAATGTTTTTGTTTATGTTAATCCCATTATTTCAATTATATTTGTTTCCCAGAATTTTTAGTAATACACTGCGCGACCTTGGTATTTTAGTATAAATTCTGTCCCAAGAACAATGTGCTTGATTTGGAGTTTGTGATTTGAATTTTGTTGATGTGTTGTTAGTTTGGAATTCATCCTCGTTCTTTTAATGGAGGTACCACTCTTCGTGTTACAATACTTGGGACTAAACGCCAATTCCCTTTTGCTAATTTATTTTTAATAATACACTTAATGTGATATTTTATAGCAGTATTCCAGGGGCACTATGGGTCCGTATTTTTTGTACGCACAATTATATCTGGAATCATATTTACAAATAGTATTTGCCTTCCGATATGGAATTAATCTATTTTACAAATTGGAAATATCTCATGATCATCATCTAAAAAAAGAAATACTTACTACTAACTGACATCTCTGTAGTATTTCATACTAAATTACTGAACAGTATAAAATGTTAACACATCATACATAGCTTCTTATAACATATATCGTTAAACACGCTAAATTAATAAAATGATTAGAATGCGGATAAATGTGGCAGCGATTAACATTGGACGTAGAAAAATGGGAGACAACGGGAGACCTTCATCCAGCAGTCAATAGAAAACAATTGATTTACATATTTAGAAAGAATTAATAATTATTGAGTGAAAAATTTAACCAATTTTTGTCTCCTTTTTAATCCAATTTTAATCTGCTCTTTTCCAAAAGCCTTTACTCATTTTCTTCCAACCTCAGATGTACTCACCCTAATACGGGTGATTCTCTAAAACGAAATAACAATAAATAAATCAAAATTTTCAAATATTATTCAAAATTAAATAAATAAAAGTAAAATAAATCTGTCACATAACATTTAAGAAACTATCTTAATATAGAAATGGTAGAATAACAAAATGAGAGAACGCGGGAAGTTAAAAAAAAAACGTTAGGTTATAATTGATTACGTCTGCTCCGAGGGTCCCTCGCGGGGGAGGTGGCGGAGTGCGATTGTCACGCGAGTGGCACTCCAGCGTTGAGTGAGCTAGGGGCGACCGTAGTCGGTGCGATCGGGGGTTGTTTAAATTCACAAAAAGCGTATTCATAATTTTACAATCAACAAGTTTGATAATTATAGTGATTTGTAGGTAACACGGTAAGTATAGAAAGATCACTAATTATATAATCGTTAAGATGTCTGAAATTAATAATCAGGAGTCCTCTTTAACGTAACAATAATTATATTACATATTTTTTATAGCGCCATTTTCGCAAAAAAATTTCATCTCATACGCATAAACTGTTTTAAAATTGAAAAATGTTTTTTGAACTTACAGTTAATGCAAGTTTCTATCAACTGAGACAGATTAAAAGTATTCGGAGACATCTTCCTCTTGAGGCAGCCCATCTACTTATAATTGTATTTGTAGTCTCACGTCTGGACTGTTGTAACAGCATCTATGCTGGCCTGTTGGATAGATTACAATCCATTCTAAATGATTCCCTGAAAGAGTTGAATTTAAATTGTGCTGGTTGATGTACAAGGCGCCTCTGTATCTTCAAAAGCTATGTACCCCATACAATTTGAATGGTAGACGTGAAATTCTCTGGTCAGCCTATATTACAGCCACAGGAAGAGTCGTAGAACCGACCAACCGTTGCCAGATTTATACATTTAGTGAACGGGTATTTGCGGTGGCAGGCCCAAAAGCGTGGAACTCTTTGCTGTCCGTCATAAGAAACAGTGCATCAGAGACTTTATTTAAGAACAAACTACAAACATACCTTTTCAAAGAGTCATAAATCACAAACTATAAACAGTGTATATATAAAGCGCCCTTGAGGTGAAAGTTTTTTCGAAAATGGCGGTATACAAATTATCTACTATTATTATTATGGAAATAATTTTTTGAAAGGGTGCGTAATGTATCTGATGCACTGTTTCTTATGATGGAGGGCAAAGAGTTCCACGTTTTTGGGCATGCCGCCGCAAATGGCCGTTCACTAAACTTGACTTCTATAACCCTTCCTGCGACTAGTAGAAGCTGACCTGAAAATTAACATCAAGGTCGATTCTGCTGTTAACTACAATAAATATAGTTTTCTTGTTCTCTATTGAAGTTTTCGGGTTATTATTATTTTAAATACTTATTTTTCATTATTCATCTTATTTATTATTAGAAGAAGTACAGTAGAACCCCTCTTATCCGACCTTAACCGACTCGCCTGATTATCCGATGCCCTACCTACGACGATATTGAGGAGTGAGAATTGGTGAACGTTATAAGTCCTGTAATTACCCCATACTTCCATATATTTTCCATTAAATATAATTTTAAAAAATAGCATTGTCTCAATGAGATATCTGTTTAATAACAGTGCCTTTGTAGGTAAAAATCCAGTAATTGTGTGTTCTTGGACATATTCAAATATTGTTAAATATTTGAGTTAAAATTTACGTATTTATTATTATATTTTTATTATATTTCAAGAGTTTATTTCGGGTAACTTACACAAAAGAAGCATTTTTAGAAAAAAACTCATAAACATTGTGAAAATGAATGCTAAGGTTTTGAATGACTAATATTTTAATTAACTAGAAGATCACGTTTATAAAGTTCAACAAAAAAAATGCCGTAAAGATCACAAAAGGGATTCTAACTTCTCACTATACAATTAAGCCTGAGAAAACAAAGGTAATTAATTATTATTAAATTAAATATGTTTTTACCATTTCCTTTTTATTTAATAATTACCTTTATAAGAAAGGTATAATACCAAATGTAAATTAAGTGAAAAGAGCTAGAAAATAAAACTCCGGTAAAATAGAAGATGTTCCATCCAAAAACTATTCGGTTGCAAACTTTTAGAACTTCATAATATTGTTAATTGATTTTAGTTATAAATAAAAAATATTCAAATAAATTTATAAGGAACATAGTTATAAAGAAATCCCTTCCGGCACTACACGTAAGAATCGGGTAGGTTTCGTTTTGTGTGTTAAGGGCGCTTTTTACTTCTAAATCTCCAAATCCAGCATTAAACAACAGCCGCCATTTTGAAACAAGATAGCGGATCAGGCTGGTTAACGAACTTAACCGAGACATTTATGAGATTTCTCAGACAAATTTGCAATAGGCAGTAAAAAATGTTACAATTTATTTTTAATACATTTCTACTGTTGAGGTTTGTTTTCGTAGACTGCACCTATATAATTATTTCCCTCCGTTTTTATAGCTAAAAATTTCACTAAGCCTCCACATACTATATACTATTCATATAAATTACAATATAAAAATCATGACATTACAGTTTTAAATAAAGAACAAAAAACGAGGGATGAATAAAATATAACAATATTCAAGTACAACATTCTACTATAAATTATAACTAATCAACCATCAATGAAGAGTATAATCCTCGGTGCGCGGGAACTGTGTGTGGGTGTGGGTGTGGGTGTGGGTAGCGGGTAGCGGGTAGCGGGCACAAGTACCAAGACCAACCACCGTGTCGGATGCCTTCCAAGCCTGCAGTCAATAGCCGTGACGCGTGACGTAAACCGAATCGAATGAACAACACTCGCCACGCTGGTCCGTTTACGGAGCGATGACCAAAGGAAATGGCCGAGATTGTTACGGTGCCACAAATAAACTGTAGGATTTACACTTCATTACGGCGGAGGAACGACGGTCGAGGTCCCAAACAGGGGTTTGTTCAAAACCACGACGGTGCTGCAGTTAGGGTATCCAAAAGGAGGATATGTCTTCCATTTACCTTTTTACTTTATAATGTTTTACTTACTCAACTCGGATGACCCACAGTTGTTTTTGAACAAATTACGTCAATTTATTAACAGAGGATATCAAAAAATGTCTAACGTATTGTGCCGTTTAATCGTAGGAGTAAGCGGAGATAATAGAGCGCCACTCTTCTGTCTTGTGACACAATTCTCGCCTCATCTACATTCGTACATCTTTTCATGCAAGTTTGACGATTATTGAGGCTTCTAACAGGATCATCTGGTTTACCTGGTCGCGCGAAGTTTTCCACGGACGTCCTCTATTTCTGGTGCAATGTTGAATGTAATATGTTATCTTATAAATTGGAGATTCTTGGATGGACTGTAATGGATAAGAACGTTATTATAGGTATTAAGTATCTTTGTAGACACCGACATGTACGAAAAACATATTCTATGCAGGGCTGATATGATATAGCATTTTTTTGTTAGATTTACCAGACGAGGATTTGAATCCGCTACCCCAGATATGATTCTGATTTCTAAATATGGCGTCAACATTATCGTATTTACAATAAATACAGACTGTATAACATCATACGCAACGTCCGACGCTGGTACATTACTCGCATTTGTAGCACAATAGAATATTACAGGATACATTGAAAAGGTTTTCCTGGTTTCAAATGATGACTTTTAACGGTTGAACCTGATTGATTAAGTTCTAGATGCACTCTGTTTTAGTTCTGTTTACTCCAGGAGTTTCTCCAAGAAACTGAGTATGGATCAGTTGATAGTATCGTTCGAGGTATGCGGTAAGATATCAAATCATCATGTCTTTTTTATTTATTATTTCAATACGTCACATAAATATGTTTATTATTTTCTAACTGCTAAGCGCTTATGCAGTGGAAAAAATTGCTACTACCTCGAGACGAAGCTCGAACGCCCGACCACTTGGTCATCAGGCTAGTGTCTTACTTTAGACTCTCATAAATATATGCTCGTGGACTATGTTTTAGGACATGGCCGCATAGTGATTGTGAGCACTCCACCGTCGTCAAACATACTGCAGTCGCCATTACTCGCCGTGTCCGCATCTAAATACAAACCCCTCGTGGATGGCATATCCGCGGCGGCGCTAGGTGTAGTACTAGCGAAACGTTTTGCGTCGGCCGCACGCTTTCAGAACCTCGGCCTGTAGAATAGGGCATTTCTAAATGGTGTATCGTTGGGTTTGTCTTGACGAGATTTATGCGTAGACGCCACTTTGCTAAATTTCTGCTTGTACTTATTAGCCAAATACCTAAACATTTTTCACTTAAACCTCACAATCATCTTGTGTTTGAACTTTATTTGTATTGTATGCACGAAAGGTTTGTAAGCTATCGTTTAAGACTTGTTTCGTCCCAATCAGACTTACGGTTCAAAAGCCATGGCGTTCCGAAGTTGCAATTCGTGCCGCTTACGTATTCCTCTCACACGGGGCGAGGAGGGGGGTGGCTGACACAATCTAAATAAATCTTACACTATTAATTAACTTCCACCCGCGTCGTGTACTTTCCGAGATGCAAGCGTTTAAAGTCTGACGTACTTTCATGACGGTCAGATTGTTAAACATGCGTCCCGTACGTCGAACCGATTTTAATGACGTAGTCACGTTAAAAACGCTACGAACTTACGCATCAACCCAATATTTGTTGACGAGCGGTTAATGAACGTCATCTGAGTGCGCGACCCGCCCCAAATTATCTGTCAGCGTGTAGATATCCGCCCACGGGTTGTGATAGCGCACGGGATGAATAATTAGAAACACATTAAACTCGATACCGCGCCTGGGGGGTAACTAATTCATATAGTTCCCTTTTGTTATGGCTATCTATCATTCATTGAACAAATTGAAATGCTCCTGAAAATAGTTAAATAGATAGAAAATAAAAATTATATTATTTGCTACAAAATAAATTAATCAGCCAGAAAATATTTATAAATAATAAGAAAAACACTTTGGTTAAAACCACTATTTATTGATACATCAACATGTTTGGTATGGTATCTTCTTCAAGAAACAATTTATACTAAAATTAAAAATGCAAGCATAGATAAAAACAAAACTATAAAAGTAAAAATTGTGGGTAACTAATTAGGAACTACTGTGAAAACAAATTTAAAATATAACGGATTTAGTTATTTAATTTAATTTCCTACTAATACTTTTTCTTATTTCTAAAATTTCAAATTTATCTAACTGTATAGACCCCTAGTATTTGTATGTAAAATTTCTAAACCCTTGTTAATGTCAAAAGAATGGTTTGTTTCCAAGAGATGATTGGCGAATTCAGAATAACTGTTGCTATTTAGACATCTCAAGTGCTCCTTAATTGTAGTATCAAAATTTCTGCATGTTTTACCTATATAAAAATGATTACAATCATCGCAAATAAATCTGTAGACCTTCGATTTTTTTAAATATCATTCTTAGAATTTGGGATATTTTTTATAATTAAATTTGAAGTATGATTATTTAAAAACACGATTTTTCTCTACTGCTTCCCACTATCAATAAATTATTGGTGGGTAAACATATCTGATCAACAAATTATCTATTAATTTAATATTATAACCATTATTAATTGCAATTTGTTTAATAATATTTAATTCTATGTTGAAGTTATTTATTGATAGAGGAACATTATTTATATAATATGTTACCACAAAGTAATTTTATGAATATTGAAAAACATATATTTAGTTTATCCCGGTAACAACTAAATATTTTTTCTGTATATCTTTCTAGTTGATTATTTAAATTTGTATTAAATACCACAGAACTATGTTCTGAAAATCCAATTTCACAACAAAAATATGTTTTCCTTATCCTTAATATATTAATTGTGTTGTGAAAAAAATTGCCTACAACCAATTGAGTGGATATTTTTATCAACATAGTGATCCCTCATTTGTAAAGTATCTTAACTAACAAATATAAATAAAATTTTAGTTATAGTATTTCAAATATATTTTATATATTTTACAAAAGTCAATTTGGGCTGTAACGCCATTTAAGACGAAGAAACTGACTCGTTAAAACGACTGACATTGTAAGTATGTACACATGGAGTGTGATATATATATATATATATAGAGTTATTGAGAAAATTCATAGAATACTTAAATACTGGTATATTTAGACAATTTTGTTTACCGTACGATTAACAAGAACAAATGCTAGTGAAAATATATATTAGATTAAATAAAACACAATTACTTTATATAAAACCACGAATCATATTAAACGCCAACCGGTTTCGCTTAGCTCAAGCTTCGTCAGGACGCATTTAAAACTAACAATAAATACAAAGAGTACACTTATATATATATATATAAAGAGGGAGACAAATTATGACAATAAACAGAACATCAAGGGAGGGGAGAGTATGATGTTGATGGATATTTAATTGATTTAATAAATAACTAATAAATATATATATATATTGACCCCTCCTATGTAAATTATCGTAAGTAAAAATTGAAATTTAAATCATTCTAGTATTTCGCATGTATTTGATAGTTATTTAAGTGGTTAAGATTATTTTTAAAAATATATTGTATTCTACGATGAAGGTACTAATAAACATAATATTTTTTAAATTACAGCCATTTAAAAATGTATCAAATATGTGCAAAATACTAGAATGATTAAAAATGACATTTATAACTTACGATACTTTACGTAGGAGGGGTCGTTATATAGGTAGGTGAATAAAATATAACTAATTTAAGAGTTTCCACTCATCATATCTAAGAACGACTCAAGATACAAGATAAATAATAAAAGTTCTCCCATCACGTTGAATGGGTAATGTTACATAATTGTCAATCAATAGGAGGCTATTTAATAATGAAAACAGCACCGTAGTATAATGCTCATTTTCCCCTCATTACAAGCGACGTGTAATGAGGGGAAAATGTATTATTACACACAGATAAATATTACATTAATCGAATACGCGTACACCTTTACAGATGATACGGCTGATATGGAGGTTCCAGTGAGGAAGGCAAACAGAAACCAAACAATTTTTGAATAGTTTTCGGAGAAATAAATTAATATAAAAAATAGGACTGTGTACTTGCTGATCCCCCCGGATGATGTCCCCGAGTGTTCAGAAGATAGAAGATTACCGTTACCCGGTATATCGATTTCTAATATCGATGATGTTAGCAACTTTGATCGCTACATCAGAAGGTACATCTATTGTGGCAAAAAATAAGGTTAAAAAAAACAATATGTTTAAATAAAATATATAATGACGATGAACTGTCGTTGTTTTAGCAAAGAGTTGTCGTGCGGCGCAGAAGTCCCTCGCAACTTTCAATATCACGCATCAAAGACAAAGGTAACTTTAAGGTGAACCCACTCTAAAAAGAAAATATCTCCCGCCCTCGGCAATGGCTACACTAAAGTCTAGAGTGAAGTCGGTCACGCCTCCGCAGTCACGGAATTGCCTCGAGTCGTGTTTAAAGTACGGAACTCGCGCAAACATCTCTCCGCCGCTGCGGGGCGCGGGCGGTGCCGTGCCGGGGCGCCGGGGGCCGGGGGGCGCCGGGCCGCCGCGCCGCCGGGGGATGGGGGCGCGGTTAGCCGCGGAGAGTTGTCCGACCGCACCGCGCGCCGCGGAACCGACTCAGATGAATGAATGGATGTTACAAAACCATTTGCGAAAGGTGGCGCGGCAATTTACGATTCAAAATTATATTTTATTCATTTTGTGTTATTTTGAAAGGAAAATTATTCAGTATAATGAACAACCTTTAATTAACATCGCTTTTGCTAGATAATGTTTCCGCACCGATTGCTTTTGCAAGGAAAGTCGTGACAGCAATAATGCAAAATTCCGCTTTAAACAATTCTTCACACAAAAAAATTAGATAAATCATTTATGAGGAAATGATTTATTTATTTAAAAAATATTTGGTTACCACCGGAGTAAGAACCCGGAACTTTTCCTTTCCGGGGAACTACAATACTAATTTAAGACTTAATTTTGAGTAAATAAATCGATTTATTTTATTTTATATGGAATATCTTTAATACAACAAATATTTTTAATGAAAACACATTTTTATTGTGCATCATATGAAACAATTAAATTCGATATACAGAAAAAATATTTCATACTGAACACTTAGATTGGTCACTTCTCATTCTTGCCATGACTACTGAAAACTCTAAAATGTTTAATTAAACCTCGGGCCAGACGTTTTTGTGGAATTCAGACAATTATACAAATTTAGGGTTACAAGGATTCTGTATAAGCGTAAATTATGATTTTTCGTCATTAATATGGTTAACGTGTTCCTTCTCTATAAACAATAAATAATCAATATTTCCCAAAATAATGTGCCCCATTTCTGTAAATCACTAGTTCTTTGCGTAATCGACCTACTCCACATATGACATAAATATTGAACATTTTCCCCGACCACTGATTTTATTTTATGTAATTGTAGTCAAAATAAAATCAATTGTAGAAAAATCTAATCCAAAATAAAGTTTTGCAACTTAACTGCGCTTACATGATAGGTACCCAAGTAAAGAGAACCAAATTGTTTGGCAGGGTAAAAAAAACTTTTTCAATACATGTTTATCTCGGTCTAGATAATATTCCACTTGTCGTTTAAATTTTATGGAATAGTTCAGTTGTACGCCAGTCCTGACGAAGATACGCCAGTCCTGACGAAGATACGTCAGTATCGATACCGGTTGACGTAAAAACTACACAGTGGTTTAAACAATGTTAAACATAAATACAATTTTAGATAATATTCAATAATAATTTTCAAATGGTCTAATATTAAAATGTATGGAATAAAATTATCATTATTAAGGATGAGAACACATGGCCGAGGGCAACCAGGAGAACAATTATGTTTTAATAAAATCATCGTCCACGTGGATCTTTGAACGCCCTGGAATCACGTCAGCAGTTGTGTGATGGTGGAAACCGCAGGGGTCGGGGGTGCGGTCTGGGGGAGGAGGGCGGTCACTCGGGGAGGGCGGGTGGGTGGGACCGCAACACACCCGCCGTGATCCCAGTCCCGAGGGAAACCAGACACTGTAGCCGGGTTCGGGGTATAATATGTATGATGTATGACATGGTACCTCTGAACAGAGTTACAAGAGTTGCATGAAAAAAATATCGATTGTATCATGGCAAAATGAACATGTACGACGTCAGTATATACTAGTTGTTGCGTATAACCATAGATGCCGAAATAATTCAGGATACGGAAGGAGTTTAGCACTCACCACAATCTAGATTTTGCTGGCACCTTAAAAATGTGGACTGTATGTTTAATTCACTATTTCGTCTTAGGTACCTTTAGATGATGACGAGTTCCGACACTATAGACGCGAAGTCTCAAATGTATAATATTGTAATTCTTTCGATTCACGCATACCGCACTCGTTCAAGGTCGCCAATCGAAAAGAATGGGGGGAGGCACAGTGCAGTATTTTCGTTCAAAATAAATATCTATTTACAAATAAATATATGTCCCAAACGCTAGTGATGAAAACAAAATCACGGACTGTGAGCCAATGACCGTTAACTTTATGTCACGATCAATATCAGTGATCGAAAAATGATAATAGCATGATTTGTATTTACCGATATTACAGCGAAACTCACTGTGAGCAATCACCGATATCCTCTAACTTCTAAATCACAATTATCAATCATTAAACACCTACCACGAAGTAGCAGTTTATCTCTTCTTCTTTTAAATAGGCAATCCACTTTTCAAGAGTGATTTGTGCCATTAATCAAGGTAAAACTTTATTTTATAGAATAATGTACAATAATATTATAGAATAGGAAATATTATATTACAAGTCAATACCATTGTCGTTCAAAAAATTTGCCATTATACAGATTAAATGTGGCGAGTTAAGGGAAAGAAGATGCCACAAGTTAACCGGGAGTTGAAAACTACCATTGACGAGATTACTGTAAAAAAACCTGTGATCCGCAATGGACAGGCAAAAAAGACATGGTCAAGGGTTTTCTCCTCGGCACCACACTCACACAATGGGGACTCTATTAAGTTCAATCTGAATAAATGTGAAGCCACCTGACAATGCCCAATTCTCATTCTAGAGATATTTGATATTGTTCTTTTGAAGACCCTACTTTTGGAGAACCAGGAGATGCGGGAAATAGATCTTTGAATTATTTAAAATCGATTACGCAATTTATCTCATCACCAGTTCAAATCGAAATGATTTCAAAATATTTTATTAGTTATTTTAATCTAAAATAGATAAACATCAGTTATATTAATTAGATGTACGTTTTGGTGAAATATATAAATAATTAAATAAATGATTTTACGAAATAAATATGAAACCATAAATCAAAAAAATAATGTCATTTTTTAAATTAAAATGTTACTGGTAAAGAATACATTGAAAGATTCTTAGTTATCATACCTCTCATCACTATCTCTGCTAATTCTTGTTCAACACTTTTGCCTTCAAGCGCTCTCCCAATCACAATATTACATACACCACAACACTGATTATTACTACAATTGTTTTTTAATGGAATACTTTATTGAATTTTTAATGAATTATTCTAAATAGTAATGCGTGCACGGAACACGTGTTAACCAGGAAACAAACTATCACATTATGATGGTTTCCCGGTTCGACATTTCTCTTTTAAATAGGAAGCAATTATATTCCCCGAAAACAAAACAAATAAAAGGCAAGCAGATGCGCAGTGCGTAAATCATACGGTGCAAATGACTCTCTGGTGTATTTTCACGGACACGCATTGTCATATCGATATCGGGGACGGCGAATAGCGTCATCACGCGACGGCAAATACCGGGCGGCAGATACTGGCCGGAAGGCGACCGCAGCGAATGTACCGGGCGGTTTGGGCGGGCGATAATTGACGTTTAATTAACCGCCCACGGGCGCCTACCCTCGGACCTGACCGGGGGCGATGAACCGGGCTAATATTCAAAATTGGAACAGGAAATTTATAGGCATCATTTGCTGGCTCAGTGAATGAAAGTGCTTTGCTGAAAATCTGTTCAGAGAATAATTTCAAAGTTATTTCACTGATGATAAATTTAAATAGCAACGCGATAATCTTTCTTTAGCAATAAGAAATACCACTACATCGTCAACCAATTTGTGCAATATTGCTCGACAAATATATTTATACAACTGATACCAGGTATGATAGATTTCGGTGGGGAGGGTGATCGAACAGCAAACATCGAACAACAGAACTCGGGAACTAAGATGGACCGACAATGTACTGGAGAGAAACGGAGGAAAACTCACGAGGTGGTCAACAGCCTTTAGAGGTTCTAGAGCCGATAGTGATGATGATAACGATGATACCAGGAAGAGAAAATCAAGCAAAACTGTCACATGTCAAATGACATGCATGTTTGCATTTTTAGAAAGTTAATTAATTACTTTCAACTAAAATATAATTATTATATATTTACTCTAATTAATGTAGTAATTTTAATCCAAATACGTATTTTATAATGATAAAAAAAACATGGCAGGTTTTGAAAGACACATCGCGTTATATCGGGTTTTGATCACCCTAACATTATACTTAATATTGTTAGCTAACAAAGCTTATTTTGAAAATGATACATATATTTATGAAGAAATAAATTAATTCCAAATCCAATGATATATAATATATAACTCAAATTTGTTTAAAAAGCGTTAAAGCGGATTTTTAAATTCAGTGACACTTAATGATCTCTGTTTTGCGCCATTTTCTTTGAGTATTGGATTTTTAATTTAACCTACATATTATAGTGGGATTTAAATAAATATGTTTAAATACAATAAAACCGCACTGATATCTGTAAAGATCTCGGCTGACAAATGTAGTATTTCACCCACCATTGTAGTATTTCTCGTCTACTTAATGATCCCCACCGATACTGGCTCTCGAAGACAGCACAACCCGCATCGAGCGCCGAGCACGCTTAGCGCCAGCCAGCCAGAAGCCGACGTAATCTCGGTACAAAAAATGGCTGTACAAACACAACAAAGCTACCGGGAGATCCTCGCCCGAAGGCACCTAATCAGCGGTACCTGGCTGGGCAAACACCGCCCCGCTTGCTCCGGACCCGTTGTTTGCCAAGGGCGCGACTGTTTGTGTTTGTCGAGGGTTGAGGGAAAGGCGCGGCGCGGGGACTGAGACCCCTCAGGCAAACACCCGCCATTGGAGTGGTGATATTAGATTCTTTGACATGGGATTTTATTACGTCGAGGATTTTTTCTTATTTATTGACCGACATTATAAGGCGGAGAGGTTGTGGTCAGGCATCCGATATCTAACCGAGTGTTCCGAGAATACAACTATAAGAAATTAATTAAAACATAATTATGATCGAGAGATGTTTTTTTTATGAGTGCATTAAAACTAACAAACTATTTTACAAAATAAAAAAATTACAACTATAATATCCGAATAAACGTAATTCAATAAAGCTAAGAAAAATATCTAGAAAAATGCTAAGTTATTCAAACAAAAATAAACTTCCGGATAGTAAATTTTTTTTTTCACATATGTTCTCATTGCACAGTTCGGCAACCCCGGGAAAATAACTGTGTGAAGAGATAATAAATAAGATGAAAGAAAAGATGTGTCTGCCAAGCCGAAAATACTTAACGCATAAACTATGTATGTGTTCGTTCCATCCAATATGTTTTGTATGAATGACTGACAGGCTCGAAAATTAACTTTTCGTGTGCACTGACCATAATACTGCCTCTATTACACGTGATGTTAATTAAACATAAATAACGAGACAAGAGTGGAGGCTTCTAGTTGTTCACACAAAATGTAACAAATTTCAAAGCAGGGGTCAAAGCCGCTTAAAACCTGTAGACGTGTGTACGAAGATGCACGGATTATGTAATACAAGCAAGGGATAGAAGCAAACCTGTGAAATGTGGGGAGCTGTTACTTTCTACACGACCCTAGTCCCAACGGCAATACAAGGAATGTTATGTATTTAAACTGTTCTACATATTTAAATTACGAGTTTTATCGGGATATTAGAATTCAAGAAGAAAAAATATCTTTATTATATGTATACTTGTAAATTTTTAATTCTTACGTCACTGAACTAAATACTTAGTAAATATTTCAACATTAAAAAATACATTTTCTTTACCTCAATTAATTTTAGATCGTAATTATTTTATTTATTAATAAAACGAATAACTAAGTATAAAAAGAATTACGTTTTTAAACACTTCTTTTGATAAATTTTTGGATCAGTTGAATTGTTCTATTTTAGTAACAATTTGGCTTGAGCAGCGTCACATAAATAATAATAAAGGATAATTTGTATAGCGCTATTTTCGTAAATAATTTACACATAAACTGTTTATAGTTTTTTTTTAAATTTATGACTTTTTGAAAAGGTGCGTTTGTAATTTTTTCTTAAATAAAGTCTCTAATGCACTGTTTCTTATGACGGAGGGCAAAGAGCTCCACGGTTTTGAGCCTACCACCGCAAATGCCCGTTCACTAAATTTAGACTTCTGGCAACGGTTGGTCGGCTCTATAATACAACCCTTCCTGCGGCTGAAGTAGAGGCTGGCCTGAGAGTGACAAATATTTTTAGATTTCATTATTGTAACCAGTAAACTACCCGTTACTACGTAACTACGAAAGCTTAGTAAATATTTTAACGTTCAAAAATAAACTTTCTTTATCTCAATTAATTTTATTTACTAATTACCAAGTATAAAAATTTAATCAGTTAAATTGTTCCATTTCGGAAACAATTTGGCTTGAGCTCAGCTACAGTCACATGTAGTATACATACGAGTTGTATAGATACAGATTCTAAATTGAAAATCAAAATGCCTAAATCCACATATAGATTATGTGTCAAAACGCATTTTGTTTGACAACCCTTAATTTATCGGATACACCTGAAATACAAATGACCACTTAATTTGAGGTTGTAGAGACAGTGAATGAAGAATGAAGGATGATGAAAAAACATGATTAATCATTGTTATGTACAAAGCGTCATCCAACGAACCCCTCCGTGGGTGAGCCCTTGACCAAACAAAACCGAAAAAAGTATATTATATACGGCTCAAGAGGCGTGGACAAATATTGTGTTTTCAACACCCTGAAAGTTTATTAATTAACAACTTACTTGCACAATTTAAAGTTAATGACACAGATATTTTTTAAAAACATTACATACTTCGTAAAAATGTTAACATCATGTAATGAAATGTAAATTCAATGTCGTATAATTTGACCTAGTATATCATTATCATAAAATTAATCATAATGTACATACATTCAATAATGTGCGACTCGGTCAGTAGATGTGATAAAGTATTTTTTGGAAGTGTTTCATAAAATAAAGAGTAATGTACGTTCAAAACGTGTAACACGGTCGTTACAGGCTTGATGAAGTGTTTTAGAAAGTGAGTAATGCGCTCTCAATAATGTAATTTTACCAATTGATAGAGTAGTGTTTCATAAAGTGTGGAATAATATACGTAGTAATGTGTCAGAATTTAATGAAGATTTTACCAAGAAAAATCTCTTATAGTCAAAATTAATGTCAATTTTGCATTACCTATCACAACAAAAATCACTGTCTGCTATAACCAGAGGCGTGCAGTGCATACAAGTTAAAAACCTGTGCATAACTAAAAATTCTGGGAAACAAATATAAATTAAAAAATTGGATTAACATTAACGAAAACATTATTTTGTAATTAGTGCCATCTGTGTAGCAGTACTTGCTTAGTTCTAAAATCTCACCACTGTACTCATGGCTAATAAGCTAGTGAATTACTCAAGTCATATAAATTGCTATTTAATGAATTGAATATTCCTTTCGGTTGTTCCGTTTTGTATGGACTCGTTACCTATGCTGTTTTATAACAGAATAACATTAGAAAGGCTTACAACTGCGTGCAAATCATTGAAGTGTCTACTTCCTCTTTTACTAATTCGCGAATTGTACTATCTTATTATTTTTAACCTGTTGATTTCATAATTGTTCTTACATTTGGTGCATGGATTGGTTCTTGATTTTAAAAAAACAAAAGGCAATTGGCAGAACTATTTCGTATTTACGTTAACCTTTAATAAAAATTATTATTTCCGTCAGTTATTACGTGAAGGATTTTCAAAGAATAAATTAATCATGTTCAGCCATATAAAGTGTTCTTAAAAACGTCCATACATTTTTTATATGAGTAAGTATTATTTTATGTTAAAACTTAAACTTTAAAAACACTATTAACAGTACTCTAAAATTATAAATAAATACATCATAGGGACGTATAAACAACGGATTTATTTTGTCCAAAGACGTTGGCTAAACAAAAGTACATATATTGTACTACATATATTATATATGATTGTATAATATCATTGGTAACAGCATAACCTAAATCTATACCTACTGCACGCCACTGGCTATAACATAGTAAAAAATAGTGTAGCAGACAGGCCACCAGATGAACTGTTTATTTTTCTGCCAAAACCGTCAGCAACGAAGCTACTGAAATTTATATTGAGTAAGACTGTTAAAAATACTAGAAAGTAATAAACAAATTTTAAACAAAAAAATATATGCAGTAAGAACTGGTAATCTCACTAGTACATAATATTTTTTTGTATTATTAATATGATGTTGATCAATCCGTCTATTCTCATACACGATACATAAATAAATATAATAATTTATTAAAACAAATGACTTGGAAATGTACACAGAAAAAATTAACTGTCGAAAAAATATAAAAAACTCGAAATATTTTGCCGGGAGAATGAGTTACCAGTTACACTATTTTAACCATGTAACTTCATGTCGTATTTTTGATTAACCTTCTTTAGTTAGATGATTTCCCGTTATTAAACTAATAAAAACTAAAGTTCGTGGTAAAAATTATATTTTTTCAGGTAGATTTTTTCTGTGTATTCTTCAAAGTAATTCATCTAATTTGTTTTAATTACCAAAAAGCCGTGTTCTAAAATTGCAACTTCACAATAAAAATACAAATAAATTATTATTTTTACTTCTTAACTTTGTTTTATTAACCACTTATTAAGTTGAAATATCATACATCTTCTTCAGGATGTCAATAACTAATCAAAAACATATGTTATTGTTTCTTTAACAGAATCTATTAGTCTAGTAATTTTGTATCAAGTATCAATTTGAGTTAGGTAGACTTTATTTTTTTAAAATATATTCTGTTAAAGAAACAATGATATATGTTCTGATTAGTTATTGACATCCTGAAAAAGAAAATGATATTTTTCGAAACTGGTAGATGTATTTTAACTCAATAAGTGGATAATAAAACAAAGGTAACAAACAAAAATAATGAATTTTAACCACAAAGTGAATTTTGCCAATTTTAAAAGTTATATATATTATAGTTTTTTTTGTTCCAATATTTTTTAAAAAACAAACTAAATAGATTAAAAGTACTAATTAAATGTATTAATTAGAAAGATATACATATAAAATCAATTTTATCGAAAAATATTGTTGTTGCGTTACCGGGATTCGAACCTGGATCTCTTTCCAATCCGTAGAAGGTTCATTATTCAACTATGCTACAGCCACAGTATTTTTGACGACCAATTTTCGAACCCCTATGTTACACTTTTCAAATTAATACATCTATCGTTCCATTATTTGAAAGCCATCTACTGTGTTTTTTATGGAATCTCAAATACCTTTGAGTAAACCGACAGCAGACGCCAGAATAACAATTCATTTTTATTAAATTTTGGACACATTGATACAACTTATATATTATTAAGGAGAACACATTCTTATATAGTTGGATATGCACCTTCCCCAGATTGGAAAGAGATCCAGAGATTCGTATAGATTGTAACAACAATATTATTCGATAAAATTGATTTTATATGTATATCTTTCTAATTAATACATTTAATTAGTATTTAAAACACCACAGACCTATGTTCTGAATAATTACAACTTCGCAATAAGAATGTGTTCTCCTTAATAATATGAAAGTAATAAATAACGCTCGATACGAATGCCATACATACTAAAGCGAAATTGTAACCAGGAAGAACGTAAAAAAAAAAATTCAACACTCATTCGCACACAACACAACAATCGAATCCTTTTCACGTTTCAAGTACAAACCGTGCCGCACAAGTGAAACAGTTTTACTCGACAAATATCAACGTTTCTTTGATTGGACTACCTGCACGACTATTTGCACAAAAAAATATCACGAACAGACGGAAGTCCGCCATTGTGCTCCGGGCACGGTCTTAAAAGTGGCATCACCGTCGTTTCCTCTATAAAAACACGGACCGTCCTGTTTGCACACGGTCCCGCATACGACGACCACTTTCCTCGCCGAGCCCGCGATCGCCGCACAGGAGCCCGCATCAAGCGGTTATAGCCATGCGGCAAAATGGCAAAATATCTAACTTCGCGTTTTACAAGGTATGTATAATATTGAAAATATTACATTTTTGCATACGATCTTCTGTTCTGGCACGTCAGTTTTGCCTTGTTCACTTTCATATATCTTTCTCATGGATGTTCTTGGATTGTTAAAGCTTTTAACAGGGTTATCCTTTGATACAGTGGACCCTCAATATTCGACATTTATCCGTTCCCGAGGTAAATAAAATTTTAACCAGAAATTTTACCTTTTACATGAAAAAAAAAGGTTTCATTTTACACACAGGTTAAGATATTGTTTGGAAGGGGAGTCACCTTCCATTATGACATCAGGTAATGTCAATTCTGGTGATTGATTAATATCCTGATGCACCAGCATTTCCAGACGATTCACCAGCACTCGTTTTTTAAAGAACTTATCCAATGTTGTTTGTTGTGTTCTATTTTTAAAAAAATTCCCAAAGTGTCCAAACACATTGTCATCAAATAAATTGATACGTGACAGGTAGGACGAATATCAACTTTTCAGGCGAATATAAAAAAAACATGGTACATGGTTTATTTGGTTACTCCAACACTTCCGCGGGTGCCTTCTGCTTCTGATGCCTTCAACACTAGCATTAAATATTTTCTACGCGTTTTCTTTATTCTATCAACTATGCTACAATGTATTATATTAATAAAAGTAATTTCAGATAAACGGATAAATATTAGAAATAAACTATAATTTTGGACATTAATAATATTTTAGTAAGGATCGACTCATAATCATTACTACAAATAATAAAATGATTACGTACTATGACTTGTGAAATAATTTTACAATATTTAACGTCTAAATTAACCTTTTAGTTAATTCACCCCGACTCGCCTGTTATTTGAACGCTGAATCCGGAGCTAGGGTACGGGCTCCGGGGGGTAAACACGGCTCCGTTGACACAACTCTGTAGCGGCGGTAGGGTAGTTCGGTGGAGGCTGCTCAGTAGTGGTAGTATAAGAGAAAACCCGCTTTGGACTGCGGAGTTTTGCATATTTACTGTTTGTTCAAATTGGCAAATATGGTCGTTCTCCCCTGTGTACCAAATCTGCCGTGCAGCCTCACCAATAGATGTCACTAAAATACCGGTTTATTATTATTTGATTTACGCGGAAAAAAATTGCCTTTAGGCGTGGGCAATAGAAAGTTAAAATTATGTCTAGTTTAACATATTTTTGTTGTAATGTTGCAATTTTGTGGTATTTGTTAACACAAATTAAGTTAATCAATTAGAAAGATATGAATACGAATTAAACTTTTTCCTGTATCCTTTTGCCTGTATAATTCTTTAACATTTTTTTTATGTTTGATTGGGTTATGTTAACAATAAGATGATTTACACGAAATAAAAAACTTAAAGGAATTAAGAATATTCCTAAGATGTTAATATTTTGTATTAAGGAGAACACATTCTTATAGTGAAGTTGTAATTATTCAGAACATTGGTCTTTGATGTTTTAAATACTAATTTAATGTATTGATTATAAAGATATACATATAAAATCATTTTTTTCGAAAAATATTGTTTTAATTACATATAATGGAACGACAGATGTATTAATTTGAAAAAAGTGTAACATATAGGTTCGAAAATTTGTCACAAAAGATACTGGCGCTGTGGCATATTTGGTAATGCACCTTCCCCGGATTGGAAATAGAGATCCAGGTTCGAATCCCGGTAGCGCAAAAACAATATTTTAATTAAAATTGATTTTATAAGTATATCTTTATAATTAATACATTAAATTAGTATTTTATAATTTTTGATAAAATAATATTTTCTACGTTTTAACTCAATTATTGTGTTATATCTATTTTATAGTATGTGTGTATGTATGTACATAAAACAACACTTGGCAACTCTCCGTATTTTGACAGTAGGTTTATGATACATAACTTTTTCACTTTTCTTATAGTTAAAGTTTACAAATAATCACAATACGATGAAGATTGTAGACAGAACAAGGGTTACAAAATAAAAACAGATAAAAACAAGATTAGCAGGAAATTAATCATTATTCTCCGATACCAAGATGAGAGGATAGCACAGTATCAGGTATTGTATTGGACGGGGCAGGGGCGGGGGCAGGGGCAGGGGGAGGGTGAGGGTGCACGGCAACCCTTATATCTGGAGTGCAGACACATCTGGCTTCAATCTGAATGAATAAACATGAGCAGTATCAGAACAGTTGTGTCTGTAGCACGCCGTACAAGCGCAACGTGCCGGAAATATTTATCTGCGGTGGAGGTAGGTTATGGTCAAAGAACTGGCAATATATACTATCTTCTTCATCTTATTTTAAATAGGCAATCCACCCTTCAATGTGGTGATTTGTGCCATTAATCAAGTATAATAATATTATAGAATAGGAAATGCTATATTACAAGTTAATACCATTGTCGTTCAAAAAACCTGCTATTATATAGATTGAACATGGCGAGTTAAGGGAAAGAAGATGACACGAGTTAACCGGGAACTGAAAATTATCATTGACGAGATTACTGTAAAAAAAACCTGTGATCCACAATGGACAGGCAAAAAATATATGATCAAGGATTACCTCCTCGGCACCACACTCACACATTGGGGTATCTATG
Organism: Eubasilissa splendida; assembly: GCA_031772225.1. Lineage (NCBI taxonomy): Eukaryota > Metazoa > Arthropoda > Insecta > Trichoptera > Phryganeidae > Eubasilissa > Eubasilissa splendida. The sequence goes on along the minus strand of CM062852.1, from coordinate 16,679,690 downwards.
TTCAATCTGAACAAAGGAGAGGTCACCTGGCAATGCCCAATTCTCATTCTAGAGATATTTGATACTGTTCTTTTGGAGACTTTCCTTTTTGAGAACCAGGGGGTGCGGGGAATAGATCCTTGAACTACTTTAAGACGATTACCCTTATGATCCAGATGATGATTTGGATCCATCCATTGTACAGTCCAGATAGAATTCGTACGTTTTTTTAGCATATTAAGTCTGTCATACATCAGGATATGGAATCTATGGGGGAAAACTTTGGAAAGAGTGGCCTCCTTGGCCAGTTTATCAACAAATTCATTTTCATGAATTCCCTTATGTGCAGGAATCCAAACGAATGACACCTGGTTATTGTTGCTGTACAAATTAAATAGACATCTTCTGATGGAACAGATTATCTCTAGAGAGGGATTCAAGAGCTGCTTGCGAATCGGAGAATATAACAGCCTTATCGACGTTCAATATATACTATCATACTAATAGTTTTATTGAATCTGACTAGTCTCAATTGAGTTATGTTAATCTTTATTATGATAAGTAATGAGAATGTAAATTGAATAGATTTTAAAATAAATTTTATTTATAAAAACCAACCCCTCCAAAACTTTCATAAATAGACTTAAATATCCCTGTCCGATTAATGAAATCTCCAACCATATTTCACACCAAGTTTTACAATACAAATCTAGACTATACCTCTCCCCTGCCCAGAATTCTTAATTACTACAACGGGATCTCATCCATTTTTCACGTCACAAGCGAAATAGTATAATATTATGCAATTGTATATTAATAAATGCTTACCTATTCACAGTCACGTGTCACGTAATTAGACCTTGTAGACCTTGGAGCCATGCGCTTCTGTAATTATGCTCTCATTATTCTCCTCAATTTCCAATTTCTCAACTATATAAAGTGTATGCTGTATCATGCTATTTCCTAATTGTATTGAAATGATTTTACATCGAACTTTACTATACTAATCGAACCTTACTGTACGAACGATACTAGGATTGTCTATTTTCTATTCTAGAACTAATTAGCATTCATCTAGGACAGGGTCATAACGACCAGTACATTAAAAATATACATGAGTAAAGAATACAAATTAAATGTATTAATTAGAAAGATATACATATAAAATTAATTTTATCGAAAAATATTGTTGTTGCTACCTGGATTCGAAGTTGGATCTCTTCCAATCAAGGGAACATGCATTAACCGATTATGCTATACCAACAGAGCGCTTTGACGACAAATTTTCGAACCTATATATTTGACTTTTCAAATTAATACATCTATCGTTCCATTATTTGAAAGCAATCTTCTTTATTTTTACTGAATCTCAAATACCTTCAAGTAATCCGATAGGAGACGCCAGAATTAATAATGCACCTTTCCTGGATTGGAAGAGATCTAGGTTCGAATCCCGGTAGCAACAACAATATTTTTCAATAAAATTGATTTTACATGTATATCTTTCTAATTAATACATTTAATTTGTATTAAAAATATCACAGACCTATGTTCTGAATAATTACAACTTCACAATAAGAATGTGTTCTCCCTAATAATAAGTAAAGAAAACCATCAATTAAAATCTCATTGTATTTGTCTTCCAAACAGAACTGAAAAAGCCAAAGAGATGGTATTGAATCAATATCAAGATCTTGCCGATGTTTAGATTGAGAATTAGGAGAGTTAGGAGAGAGGAAACTATTACTGGCCAAGGGTTCGGGAGTCGATCGAGGAATATAATTGTTTAATTACATTTCACACCGGCTGCGTCTGGAAGCTTCTCACCCTAACGTCATTTCAAGGGACGATTTGCTTCGTTGATTGGCTTCTAAGCGCATAAATCAGACTCGTACTACCTGACAAGGAATCTAGAAGGCATGTAAAGAAAATTTCGGTTGCCTATCTTGAAATTAAAAAACTTTCTCAAGTGATTTATATATTTTTATTATCAAACTTACTACGGTACAATATCGCTAGGAAAAAACCTTATGGTCTTGCTAAAATAAACTAAAGTGCACGTTACAACATAAATAATTGGAATAATGAATCAGCAAAACTAACAAAAACTCGAAGCACAAGGAGTCACTTTTTATTGAAAAAGCATCGATCATCTTTTTAGAAAGTGAAGGGCAATGTTTATATAACTAGATTTGTTTTAACTGAGATACTTATTTCTTCATGTTATATCTCTAATATCTAACTAATTAACTAACTTACCATCACGCCGATTCTAGGGCAAGGGTAGGCAGAGACGATACAGCGCCACACTATTCTGTTCTGACACATAATTCTCGCCTCATCCACATTCATACAATATTTCGATCGTCGATTATTTATTTATTTCTTCAACATTAGCATAATTACTTTGTGGCCTATTAAACGAATTATAATTATAATTAAACGAAATAGTTTGTTTAAATCACTATTTATTGATTATTCTACATGAACAGGACTATCTTCCAGTATTTGGTTTACCTGACTGAGCCACGTTTTCAACTTCCGGTGCCATCAACACTTGCGTCATATATCATTCTAAACCATTTGACCAAACCACCAATGTGATTTTACTTAATCTTACTCACTATGCTGAGATCAGGTTTATATAAATATTTATTATTATATTTAAACTATTTATATAAAAAAACCTTAAATTTAATGAGTTCTTATAATGTATCCATTACCCGAATGGAATCCCGGCGGTCCTTAAAGCGCTTCAAACATAGCTAACTTCCAAGTTCTTCTTTCTGAAGTACAAAAACAAGACAGAGCGAAGTACACGAGTAGTTAGCTAACGAACAGTAATTAGTTCCACAGGCAGATGAGGCGGTGTTATAAGATCTAGAACCCCCGCATCCCCTAAATCTGTGAGAGAAACATTCATTAATTCAGAGAATTTAGGGGCTAGTTGTAAGTTGTTAGCCTTTAATGATTCAGTCGTGAAACTGGGGGTAAATTACTCTGCTTAGCTTACAATGAATAGTAAACAACGCACAAATAGGCCTGCAAAACATTTGAGCTAAAAAATAGTCAATTATTTATAGTATTTAGAAAAAATATTTATGGCACCAAAGCTTTTCTAATCATTCTATGAATGTGATAATTTTAAAAGACTTGGGAACATGTTAATAAACTTTTAATTAATGATCTCTTAATTCCATAATGTAATCGAATTACTAAATAATTGAGGATACTGTGTAGTTAGAATCTCAGTAACCTCCATATTTTATTATTCGGAGATAAATATGATAAAGAGCAATATATTTATCAAAGCACTTATTATTATAAATGACGATTATCTGATATAAAACACAAAACAAATACAACACCTTATTTCAAAAACAAATAGTGTCCATTTAAATTTGAGAGTAACGAAGGCTGCTATTGGTCGAATTTTAATATAAATAGTGGCGGGCAAAATAAACTGACTTTGCAGCTAACACCGATTTTGAATGATCAATTTAAATCAAAAAGAGCTAAGTTTAGTTATTAATAAATTAACATAATGTGTAAAAGTTATGCGAGTCGTGAGGTTGCTGTAACTGTAACTATCATAACAATAGATTGTGGCATTTTATCTATACACGAGTCTTACTCTCATAGAGAAGAAACAAATGTTAAAATATATATATTATCTTTTTTTTTTTTTTAGGAGAACACATTCTTATTGTGAAGTTGTAATTATTCAGAACATAGTTCTGTGATATTTTAAATATGAATTAAATGTATTAATTATAAAGATATACATACAAAATCAATATTATCGAAAAATAAAAACATTGTTGTTGCGCTACCGGGATTCGAACCTGGATCTCTTCCCTAACCGGGGGAGGTGCTTTATCCAACTAAGCTACATAAAAATAAGGTAGATGGCTCTGTCAAATGATGGAACGATTAAATGTATTGATATCAAAAAGGTAACATATAAGGTCGAAAAATTGACGATAAAAATAGTGCCGCTGTAGCTTAGTTGGATAAAGCACCTCCCCCGGTTAGGGAAGAGATCCAGGTTCGAATCCCGGTAGCGCAACAACAATGTTTTTATTTTTCGATAATATTGATTTTGTATGTATATCTTTATAATTAATACATTTAATTCATATTTAATATATATTATCCACTGATTATTGAAATTGTATTATATTTATAATATTAATAAAAAAAATATAAATTTTCGCATTTTCTAATTCACAATGTAAAGATAATCATTTCCATAAGTTCAAATAACAATTTTTAATTTTAAAAACAAAGATAATGTAGGACTATAAACAGTTTATGTGTAAAGCGCCCTTGAGGTCAATTTTTTTTATAAAAATGGCGCTTTAAAAATTATCCAATATTATTATTATTGTTGACTGGTTTATCAATCTTCCAGATGTTTCTAAAAAAATGATATCTTATAGTTCCGCCGTTTTTGCAATTCCCTTTCATCCACACGGCCCATGTGTCCAGTTAAAAAGTTTACTTTAATTTACCAATTTTGTTAATAAATTTAGAATCGCCCCCACGTTCACACTCAATCTGTATATTATTGATGATGTAATTTAAATCTTGAATTTTGATTTCCAATAAGCTCATTTGACGCAACAAACTGAGCTAACCCTACAACAACCTTACACCTAGGGTGCGACCCCTGTCGAATTACGGATCTACCCTGACGACCGTCGCCCCAGTATTCAAATTTTCTATGACCCCAGCCACCCCTCCGGGAGGCCGTTTGCACCCTGCGTGGAATCAGGAGGGCTGTATTCTTGTGCACGATACATCCATATCTAGCACGGGGGTGATACGCTTTGAGGGGTTCAAATATTGGCTTTTCTTGATAATTTGGTGACCGCACCGGGCCAATGTTGAACTTCAGGCTTTGCAGAAAGATTTGACATTAGATAATCACTGGCAATATTTACTTACAAACCCTCGGTTCAATTGGAATAAACAATCGATACAACAAAAGCAAAACAATATATATAAATTACATAATAAATATTGACCTATGGCAGCAATAATGCATCATCTTATTAGTCACTTACAAAATTAATGACATTGACTAAGTGCCCGCTAATGCGCTTTATAACAGATCAAAAGAATGGCATATTTTATTGATCATCTAACCGCTTGAAAGAGTTCATTTCGTAATGACGTACTTGTTGGTCTAGTGATTAAGACACTACCCTAGTGATCCAGCGGTCAGGGATTCAAGCATCATTCTAGAAGACCAGTAAGTTAGTCCTATTTTCATAGCACAAGGGTAAGGCAAAGGTTAATTTGAAAATAGGAATAATATTGATGTGACACGTATTCCATTTACGCAACTCTATTTTTTAAAAAAGAAAACCTTTTTAAAAAGCTAAACATTCTGCTCCCTCAAACCTGTTGTTGACAATATCAGGTCGAAAATATTAAGACTGTCGCGAATTTACCTAGCCAATTAAAAATGAAATGAAAATTATATATTTATTTATATATCAATGGCGCAATAGTTCGGTGTGCGGCCTGGCCTCCCCGAGTAACTCTAGTGTCCTCCGCTGTCCTTTTGTGGTAATACTCGAGATAAATATCTATAACATAATATATAATATTTACATTTTATTAAGTATCACATATTAGGTAAAAGTAAATCTAACCATCCAGGCTAGGTTAAAAATAAGTTTTTCCCTAAATATTTGAGTAATATTTATAAAATGTTGAAATGACACTGCCATCATCGTATCCCGTCACAGCCACAAGCGTCCCTTGTATAATATAAGCGAGAACGTAGTATTTGCTTTAATCAAAGTGAAATATTCCGCGGCGTCTGCAGCGTGCATACTACCCCCGCCCTCGGGAGGCGTACAGTAGTGACACGGCGTTTTAAGACATCGAAGAGGGTTGACTGTATGACACGGATCGTCACGGCCCGATTACTAATGAACTAATTATTTTCGATTAATTAAAAAAAAAAACAATAAACTAAACAACTTTAATATAAATTTAGACTCGATGATATAATAATTCATTGCAACAAGTCACATCAATGTTTGTATACCCGTTGAATTTTTTAAAATATGCATCTTTATCAAATGTTTAAAATAAACCAGTGTAAACTAGCGTAATTGGCGGAGCCTAATATACACAACTAGCTTACTGCTAGGCCATGCGGTCGGTCAAGGTCTCATCGGCTATCGCCGATTGTTTGCTGCTAGTTCCTGCAGGCGGCTATTTTGGCCGTTTGGCAGCCAATAGTGACCGCAACGCGGCCATTGGTGACCGCTGCGCGGTGGGTCTCAATAGAATTAACATTTCAAACATAGAGCTTTCTCCAAAACAAACTACACGTAAATAAAATGTCGTAATTAAAATGATTGCATCTTTTAAGATAGCTGTCAAAACTAACAAAAAGGACAAATGTCAATATACGATTTCGCTAAAATATTTACCTAGAGATATTAGAAACACGTTCGTCTTTCACTATACAGCCATAATGACGCTGCATCTAAGACGTCCAGAAAGTCATAGAAATAGTTGTAATATTCTTATGGATTATTAAAATTAAATTAAAAATTATTGCCTGGAAACAAATAGTAAATAATTCAAAATTGAAAAAAAGTAAACAAGTAAAAAAAAAGAAAAGAAAACTCGCAGCCGGTACGATTCGAACTGACATATCTAGAGAGAATCTGATTTCTAGTTAAACGCCATGGTTGGTGATGCGAGATGAGCGGATATTACAGCATTTATTAGAAAATGTTAACATAATATTTAGCATTAATGTTGCTCGCCTTAGAGAGCCAAAACCAGAGAGAAACAGAGATCAATGAAGAATCCACCAGGGGTTATAGACACAAAAGATGATAATGACGATATTAATTTAATAAACATACATATTAATGCATTTTGGAACTTACTAGAATGGATCTCACAACTTATTGGACCCCCAAACTGTCTGACAACAAATCAAGATGTTAAATAAAAACAAATGTATGATACTTACTTTTCATATCTTTATATTATTATTGTTACCTTATTATAAATGTCAACAAGTCGAAAGTGATTGTATTCGAGAAGAAGGAAAGCAAGACACCGTGCTAAATACTTGTAAGTAACGAATGTTTGGAACAAGTAGATCAGTTTGTGTATTTGGGAAATATGTTTGATAGAAACGAAAAGGCTGAGAATGATATCGAAAGGAGGGTGACTGCAGGAAATAAAGTGAACGGCGCATTGAATGGAATTGTAGCTAATGGGAACTTGTCAACTGAGGCAGGACTAGCGATTCACAATGATGGAGTCCTGGTACCGACTCTGATGTATGGAAGTGAGGCCTGGAACTAGTAGAAGAGGAACGAAAGTAGACTGAATGCAGTGGAAATTAGATCACTTAGGAGTATATATGGCAGATAGATCCATTTATGACAGAGTACAAAATGAAGAAATAAGGAAAGAATATAAAGCTGATCTTAGTATAGTGGCCATATGGAACGTATGAATGAAGAGAGAATGGTAAGGAAGGTATATAACGCAAGTGTTGATGGCACCAGAAATAGAGGAGGCCGCGGTTGACTTGGCACGACCAGTTAAACCAGATACTGGAGGATGGTCCTGTTAGAAGCCTCAATAATCGGCGAACATGTATGAGAAGATGTATAAATGTGGATGAGGCGAGAACTGTGTCAGGACAGAAGAGTATGGCACTCTATCCTCTCTGCCTACCCCCGCGGAGAAACGGCGTGATGGTAAGTTAGTTAGTTAGTGTTGTTGAGCAATCTAGTCCAGAGAAAAGAACAAATCAACAAGTTTTTAAAAACTACTATATTTAATATTTTTTAATATAATCCTCTTATTAATGCGACAAATAATATAGCGAACTATTTCGTAATTCCCGTGTATTTTACAAAAATCTAATAATTAAATATGTATTCCGAGTCACATTAGGAGGGCAAGATTTGTATTAGGGCTTATGTAGGTCTTGAATTGAAACAGCGAAACCCAACCATGTTATCGAAGCTTTCCTCCGTAATACTGTACACGTACGATTATCGGGTTGCCTTCTGGGAACGGTACACGGGTGGGGTGGGGGAAGGGAGGGGGCTAATCTGTATTACACACACACCCCCTACACAGTGGCGTAGCTAATGCTGAACAATCAGGGGTAGAAGGTCGATATTACACCGCCGTGATTTCACAAGTCACGGTAATGGCAGAAATGATAGGAGCATATCTTACGAAAAAAAAAAACAACATAAAAATTATATCAATATTCGAATATTAAAGAACCTCAATTACTGGATTTTTACATATAAAGACACAGTTATTAAATAAATATCAAATATCTCATAGAGACGAAGCTATTTTTATTATATTTTTAATGGAAATGATATGTAGAAAATATTTTCTACAAAAATTAGATTCTCATTGAGTTGACATATAATATTTGCTATTTTCAAGGAAAAATGAATTATCAAATTTGGTCCATAGATGGCTATGGTGTACTGGTACTCGAACTTTTAAAATTTTGATAAATGTGGAGGTTGAGGGGTGAGAATTGATGATATTTATATATATAAAGTCATCACTTAAGCCAGCCGAAGACAGGTCGTAAGCCCTGTAATTAATTATCCCCCATATTTTCTATATATCATTTCCATTAAAAATATAATAGAAATAGCTTCGTCTCTATGAGATATCTGATATTTATTTAATAAAAGTTATATGTTATCCAATAAATGTGATTGAATTTCAAATAAAAACAATAGCCATGTGTTGAAGCAAATCTAGTACTCCCTGTTGCATTTCGACGCCGATCTGTCAAGAATCTTTTTTTATGGACCGAAGTTGTCGCCGTATGTAAAAAGTCCGAACCGCGAAAAAGCTGGGTTCTACACCATCTGGGAAGTGCAGTGATATCTCCGCTCTTCACAACAAAAGTGCAAGTCAAGTGGAGGTGAAATTGTAGTCCAGGACTTAGATCAAGGTAGACCAGATCTGCCATCATTTCCTTTCTGAATCCGATTCGGGTTGCGTCAACTAAACCAATAATAATTAATCGATACAGTCAACGGGATCTTATCCAGCCACCATGTTTATTCAAATGTTGAAAGTCATTGTTATTTTTATTCAGTAGGTATAGTCTGCTATTTTAGCATGGAGCGTTTCACACTGGAATAACGTTTGTTTACAAGTTATTAAAACTTATCAAAATCATTCAACTCGGCAGACCAAACGGGAACTTCGTGAATTTTATGGTCGAAATAATCATCAATCTGAACAAGCTTTTCGTTGAATCGTCAAAAATTATTCTTTCCAAGATGATAGGACAACCGGTAAGACAAAAAGATTCCCGGAGTGAAACCAATAATGCCGATGTAAATAAATGTGTGAGGGATGATCCAAAGTTATCGACTCCACGACATTCACAACATTTAGGTTCATCATACGGCACAACGTGGCGCTTTTTGCGTAAAGGTCAAGCGCCTACACCCCTACAAGATCCAGTAAGTGCACCAAAAGCAACAAAAATTAAAACAATTAAAAAAACAACATAACTCGTGGTATTGGTGCAATTGCAGTGGCTAAAAATTGGATCCGAAGAATGCATTGTATCTAACTAAATCGAGGTACAAATTTGAATGGAATAAAGTTCCATTGTTAATGGTATCAAATGATAATTTTAAAGCTCCATCACCCTTGTTAAATAACCCTGTATAAACATTTATTTATTTAATTAACAAACAAAACATAACCTCTATAAATCACAAAATCTTATAGATACAGGCATTATTAGGAAGGAAATTGTCCACAAGGATAGCGTATAATAGACGTACTAAGAGATTTTAACTTTGAAAGTACCTACCTATCTAGTTTTAAATTAGTAATAAAGTTGATTAAACATACATCTTATCTGCTGCTGTTCACTTTTATCATCATCAAGACAAAGGATCTTGAACAATAAAAATAAATATCGCCTTTTTATTATTAATTCTAGATTTTTAAATTTGATAAATTTATCTATTTTCACATCAAAAATGTATGAAACTTATTCGTATATTTCAAAGGACTCTATTGACATTTCATTCCAAGGTAATCGTTTCCTTTCAAGATTCAACTCTTGCAACACGTAGAAGGATATTATCATCATCATTTTCGTTCCCTTATCCTAGAAAAATCAGGGGTCTAAGTCTCGAGAAAAATCTGGGATATTATATAAATATAAATTAGTATTATTAACTCGCACGTAAAAATACATTTATTTTGATTATAGCATCGCTTCTTAAATTAACAAGGACGTGTAAAAATCATTATCATCATCAGCCGTTTTCTGTCTACTGCTGGATAAAGGCCCCCCCAAGTGTTTCCCGTTTTTCTCTGTCCATCTTATAAGTTTGATGATTTCATCAGTACTGTGGGTTTTAGAACCTCTTGACTCCCCTTGAGTAACATCGGATGACTTCATTTGTCCAAAGATTGTCCGTCCTCTGAGCGATGGCTTGCCTATTGTCATTTTATTTTCTTGACATATTCTATTATATCGCCCTTGAAGATAAGAAGGAAGAAGGTAAATGGGTAAGCATAAATAAGCCCCAGACTAAGTAGGGATAATCATCAACAAAGACTGAATGAAGATATATTGGGTTTTAATTAGTCAACAAGTACTAAAGAGGTATAAGACAGGGGAATATGGAAGCGCCTTGTTGAAATTTTGGACCTCCGAAACTCCTAGGACTAAAATGACGATGATAAAAAAACAATTATAATAATCAAATATTATTGCATTTTTATTAAGGAGAACACATTTTTATTGTGAAGTTGTAATTATTTAGAACATAGATCTGTGATATTTTAAATTCTAATTAAATCTATTAATTAGAAAGATATACATATAAAATCAATTTTATCGAAAAATATTGTTGTTGCTACCGGGATTTGAACCTGGATATCTTCGTATATGTATATCATTCTAATTAATACATTTAATTTGTATTACATTTTTCATTGAGATACATTTCTAGGTTATTTTTTTAATATAAAGAAAATTTTAAAAATCTAACTTAACGATGACTTAAAATCTATTAAATTAAAAATATCCTCACAAGCTCCCTTACGGGCGGTGCCTGTGTTTATAGGTAATTACAATCTTAATTAGTCGCTCCGACACCGGGTGAGTGCCTGCTCTCGTCGCGGCGGGAGGGGCGGGGGTGGGTGCTGAGGAGGCTGCACGCGAGGGTTGCGGGGCGGGCGCGGGTGAGGGCGAGGGTGGAAGAGGTTGTTTATCGCGTTAGCAGGCGCTTAAGTAACAAGAAACAGACTGCGGCCGAGACAAGTTATTCCGTCAAGACTCGGTACAAATGACGCTATGTAAGGGGAGTTTCGTTTGAAGAGTTTTGTAATGATTCTCAAAATTTTCTACAACACTAGAAAACAATTTAATATCTTGTAGATAGTAACTTCGGATAATATTTATATAAATCACGTCATTTGTGTTTATGTGTCAATAATGCATTGACAGCTTCAAGATAATTCTTCAGAATGTACGATGGATACAAGGAAAGCGACCTTATTGTGAATGTCAACATGTCAAAAGTGATGGTATTCGAGAAGGAGGAAAGCATACTTGTAGGTAATGAATGTTTGGAACAGGTAGATTAGTTTGTGCATTTGGAAAGTATGTTCGATAGAAACGGAAAGCCTGAGAATGATATCAAAAGGAGGGTGACTGCAGGGAATAAAGTGAACGGCGTTTTGAATAGAATTATATCTAAAGGGAACTTGTCAACCGAGGCAAGACTAGCGGTACACGATTGTGAAGTGGAATGCAGTGGAAATGAGATCACTTAGGCGTATATGTGGCTAATCTATTTATGACAGAGATAAAATGAAAAAATAATGTAAAGCTGATGTTAATATAATGAGTAAAATTAAGAAAGGATCGCTTAGATAGTTTGGTCACATGGAAGGGATGAATGAAGAGAGAATGATAAGAAAGATATATAACGAAAGTATTGATGGCACCAGAAATAATGGATGTCCGCGGATGACTTGAGACGGACCAGGAAAACCAGATACTGGAGGATGGTTCTGTTAGAAGCCTCAACAATGGGCGAGCTTGTATGAGAAGTTGTATGAATGTGGATGAGGCGAGAATTATGTGTCAGAACAGAAGAGTGTGGGGCTCTATCCACGCGGAGAAACGGCGTGATGGTAAGTTAGTTGCTTAAAAAACGAGCCTAAAACTCACAAGTAGCATAATCAAACATCATATCGCATGTAAATAAATGTCAAACTTTGTGTTGAGAGGCAAATTTGAAAGGAAACTGATACATTATATCAGAATAAATTGTCAATTTCTTTTGAAATATGAATTATGTGGATGTGTAACCTTTTGTTGAAGAAAATATCAACTTTATTTTGACTATTATTCATTTTAAAATCGGATTTGTTTGTGATAATTTATATTAATCTTCATATTATTATGATCTGTACAGAATATTTTATAATAATACAAACATTATAAACTTTACGTAACTAACTTTCCGAATTTATTTAACTTTGAAAAAACATTTTCAAATTTAAAGTAGAAGCTGTAGTCTTAGCCGAACTCACAAAGGCGTGCTGTAAAAATACCGATTTTTAGGCCAAATACGTTTTATTGTTGTGCGTTTAAAATCATTCCAAAGTACGTTTTCACTTTTAATCTAATTCTTCTGCCGATCTGCATCCAGTGTTGAATATATGCCACCCCTTTTTTACTTTCCACAGCTTCGCGTCTTAGGACCGGTTGTGTGATCAGTAGTAACAGTTTTACTAACGCCCGTAGTAAAAATCCTTTGCGGGTTGTTGATACTACAAATTGACTATTGTCAAAACATATAAGTGTAACAAATAATCATAAAATATGCATTATCTATGTATATTTTCGCCTTGGTGTTCGATATGTCACTTTGAAGGTGAAATTTTTTAGTATTATGTGTAATAATGTATATTAAACAACGAGATCATCATCAAACGAACTCTCATCACTAATATAACGAGATATTGAATAATTAATTGTCGTATACTACAATTTTCAAAGTATTGATGTGTCAGATGACTTTTGGAACAGCTGTGAAAAGTCCGCCATATTTAACTATCGATTCTCGTTTTTACTATCGGATATCGCAGAGTAAAATGAGTTTACTACGGAATGTACATTCGAAAAGTAAATATTTTTTACTAAAAATCAAACAACCCGTTTTCGCAAAAAAAATAATACTTTAGTAACTTTTTTTACTATAGTAAAAAGTTACTACTGATTACACAACCGGCCCTTAAAGACGAGTTAAAGGCTACTTACAACACAAGAGGCTACGCAAACACTTTTGAATTTAATATTGTAATATATACTATTGCAATACACAACAAAGTAAATATATTTGAATCCGGATTTCTGTGTAACTGTGATGTTTATTTCAAGGGATTTGTAAACGGATATCATTAAAATAAAGGTATATTTTAAGTACACACTCCTGATGTACTTGTAGAATTCTGTATTTTGAGAGCACCTATCATACCCAGACCGCAGCGTAAACCAACCCTTAGGTACTGGTGTGTTGGTTCTGGGTACTTGCCAGTGGCGTGCACTAGCCATGAACTTAGGTTATGCTGTTAATATAATGAGAATACGACTAAGGTTATGCCACTAATGTCATGTAATATAGAAAGAAGTAGTGATGGTAAACAGTCTGTGATTGTGTCGACGATTGGTAATTGAGATTTAACGATGATTGGTAACTATGATTTAACTGTCGAAGACTTACTTTCTAGTGTACCAGTCATTGCTCGAAGAATTACGTTAATCAGTTATCGAACACAATCACAGTCACAATAACAGTTAAAATAACGGCTTAAATAACGATTTTACCATTACTATAAATAAGTACAATGGACTGTATTTCCACTAGAGATTATATTCATCTAAACTGGAGACATTTTGTCTGGGAAGAAATGCAATATTCAGAAGTATGATATGTTATTGTAAAAACCTCACCTTTGATAGTTTCTTAAGTTCTTGTATAATATTAATATAATTATGTAGAGAATTGAAGTGAGTAGTAAATGTGACATAATAGTACGTTTATTATATAATGAAATGCATAAATCCAAGTTCGCTAAAAAAATAGATTTACGTTATGTAGTTGAAAACATTTGGCAACACGTCGGTTCAAGACAATACGTATATCAAGAACACCGTGCAGTGAAAGTGAGAAATATTGCTATATAGATTTGTTTGCTATTGCTAAATTGTTCCGGTAGATAGTTCGTAATACATATGAAATATGTTCTTTACATTTATTTTACAAATGATAGTTATGCACAGCATTTTGATCATATGGAGTGCACGCCCCTGGCACACACGACCCTTTTAATAACTCCCAGCCCAGCCGCGAGGGTGGGATGTGAGGGATTATTTAACCCTCTTCAAGGCGAACCTTTGTAACGCAATAAGCCCTGTAACCTGGTTACTAAAAGGTCGCAAATTACAACCCAGAGACGAAACGTCTAATCACGATTTGATTCAATTGAATTTTAAAACAGAATCAGATAATTGTAGCGAATACAGAAAAATTTAGCGAGGATAACATTTAGCAGTACTAAGGGTTGAAAATGAAAAATATATATTTTTTTAAATTGCGGTACGGGTTGGCGGTTAAGTATGAAATGTTGTTTTCAGATTACAATTAGACTGAATTTTTAAATACATTTTAAAACCTTAATTTCGAGTGCAGACTAAATTAATTCAATTGAATACAATTTCAATCAAGATATATATTATAGATAGATATTTTAAATACTAATTAAATGTATGTTAATTAAAAAGACAGTTGTATTAATTTGAAAAAGTGTAACATACAGGTTCGAAAATTTTTCGTCAAACATAATGTCGCCGTAGCATAGTAGGATAATGCACCTTCCCCGGTTTGGAATCCCGGTGGCGCAACAACAAAATTTTTTGATCATATTGATTTTATATGTATATCTTTCTAATTAATACATTTAACATCATAATTGTTTAATTTAAAATTTACACCATTTTAATATAAAATTCATATTTTGCTACAACACCTGTTTCGAAAAATGTGTATATGAATAATCGGAATAAGTAAGAAAAATAAATTCATTGTTGGGTATATATCTACTTAAACCGGTAAACACATTAGAACCATTTAGTATATCATATCTTATTGTATGTGCAGACAGAAAAATCCCGTGAATTAGGTGTAACCATAAACTAATATAATAGACATTAACAAAGTTGAAAGTTAAAATTTAATTTAATTGATGGAAGGAAAATAAATAATAGTATTTTAGACTCTATTATTTACTGTCTTTTTGCATTCGTTAAGATTTCATGTTCCTTATATGTGGTGGAAACTAATAACCTAACAATAATAATGAACGAGCCGACAGTCGCACATTTTACTATCGTTTCAATTATGACAGATAAAATTATGACGGATAAAATTATGACAGAAAGACCATACATAGCGAAGTCACTAGCGAATTTTATTTAAAAAATATTTACCTCTGTTAAACTTTGTAAGAAGCCAGTATTAATAAAGAGCTTGTCATGTCTGCTATTTGCCTGCTATTTTCACGTCATACTTGATTTCTCGGTAATATAATGTAATAATTTTCTCCTGTTACGCGGGAAACGAGGTTCTGTTCTGCGCTAGGAGATGATTATTTTATTTATTTAAATAGATTTATGAATATTTATTTCGAACCAGAAAAATATACTCTATGGGGGGATACCTTGATACATACATGAAGTATCCAAAACATGTAACGTTTATTTATTTTTCTAATAACTATGTTAATATAACAATATGTACTGTTATAGGATATATTCGCCGCACCGTCAAGTGCCAGAAGGGCGCTAGCGATGAATATTTAAGCAACCCTTCCGAAATTTTCTTCATCCCCCGAGTGTGTATCACCCCGACACTAAGCACATCCGTTAGTGTACCGAAAGGGTAACTAAATACATAACTTCTTAACCCCTACCCCACTTCTGGGGTTAGACCCGACAGGTAAATGTGGCGAAGGAAACCCGAGCCACCCTCCGCAGTAAGGCGGGTGAGTAGTGAGGAGTGAGGAGTGAGGAGTACAAAGGAAGATGAGGCGGCGTAAAGCGGCACAACAGTCAATTGAGTGTTAATACCCAACCAGCCCCTAAGGGCGTTTTCGCACGGCCTTACGACTGTACGGCGCGACCACAGCGAAGGGATGGAAACGAATAAATAGAAAATTAAATATCGCGCCAATTTGTGCCGATTAGCTTTGTAATTACCACGTCCAAACGATCAATCGCCACAAAAACCGAAGAGGATAGTTTAACACCTTCCCCTAAGTTTTTCAAGACATTTTTCACAACCAGATGACCGTACTTGCGTGGAAATAGTAAGCCAAGCCTCGAACGGAAGTAATGCGTAATTGAAAGAATGAAAATGTAACTAATTAACTTAGGGGGTAACGCGGGGGTAGGGAGAGAAAATAGAGCGCCACACTCTTCTGTTCTGACACACAATTCTCGCCTCATCCACATTCATATACCTTCTAATGCAAGCTCGCCGATTATTGAGGCTTCTAACAGTATCTGGTTTACCTGGTCGTACTGAGTCTTCCGCGCACGTCCTCTACTTCTGGTGCCATCAACACTTGCGTTATATATAAACATTCATCCGTTCCATATGATCAATTCACCTAATTGATCCTTTCTAAATTTTACTCACCATACCAAGATCAACTTTACATTCCATATTTCTTCATTCTTTACTCTGTCATAAATATATCTATTTATGAAAAATGAACCAACCCTAAAGATCAAATGCCTACTTAATACAACAGTAATAGTTACACATTTTATGTTAATATTTTTGATAGTTAAGTAGAGAAACTAAATAAAACTAGTTCTGTTAAAAATTATACACATATATGGTATACGTATTAAAGATTGAGTGAGAACTGTCAACAGAAGCAGGTTAAAATTGAATTAATGTCTAAACACATAAAATATTATATAAAGCTTGGTCTATTCTTGTACTGAACTATATGTTCTATAATTTTTTTATTATCTAAATCATATTATTTTAATTATAAGTAGATGTACATCGGAATATGATACGATGAAATATAAGTCTTAAAGGTTTAGTTGAGATAAATGTCAGCACCGTGTACATCAATCAGTACGTGTGATTATGATATAGGAGATAAACTCAGAGATCACCGTTTGAGATTGGCGAGACAGACCCATGTACACGGCACGGAACGAGATTCTTCTCATGGAACCTTAGTAACCTACATGCAACTATTTATTCTGTAAAATTAGACAAACTAAATACTTACTAGATTTAAATATGTATTTCCATGCTATACAATCAAAACATCATTTGCATACCTAGGGAAAAAATTATTTAATAGCTAACCTAAAAACATTATGAAAATAGTGATACTAAGGAACTAAAAAATTCTACTAAATACACACGAGGTGAAGAAAACCAGTGAGCTTCAAAATAAACATGTACACTTAAATTTGAGTTGTAATATAATATCATTTAACACTTATTGTAAACAATAATTTTTATTGATTTATACAGTCCACTTCTGTACACAAGCATAGGCTTTAAAGAGAAACGTAGTACGAAAAAAAAAATTATTGTACTTAAGTACCATAAATATTGTTGAATTATGATTAGAAAAATAATTTTTAAAATGTGATTAAATTACAAATAATTGGACCATCAACGGTCAATGGACTGACGTTTGATGGTTGAGGCGTTGAGTGAAGTGAGACTTGGTGTATACACGGTGGACTACGAAAGCCGAGAATTGTCTCCAAAGAATCTCATAAAAATCTCATCAATAATAGTCCAAACAGCAATACCAAATAACGTTAAAAAAAAGTTCTGATCTATAAAAATATATTTTAAAATTAGTTAATTAAAATTCGATTTACTTATAGAAACTAAAATTTTAAGGTTCCTTGAATTACATACCACATTAATTAGTTAAAAAAAAATATATATATAGACATGAACTAACGTAAATTCCTTGTCCCAATATTTTCATTTTGGTATCAACCACATGATCATTTTGGTATCACTTCCGCAATCAAATAGCTCCGCGACTTTTTATTTAAAATATGACTCGAGTGGAACGAAAATATAATATGCATTAATGTAAAAAATACGTCTTATTTACACAAAGATTTAATTTTCGAAGAGTAAATACTTTTACTGTTGCATAAATGTGTCATAAACTATCGGATGTATGTTTCGTTGAATATATGTGTGTAGAATGCCCCTCGTCCCGCAACTAATGTTCCAAACCCCTCTCCTATATGTACACTTTATTTCATGTCTATTCATTTACTATATAATACTGTTAAACCAATGATAAGGATACAAAAAAACTAATAAAAATATTCGCTCGCAAGCCTGAGCCGCACAGCGTCGGCTCGTCCTATCTGACCTTAAGAGTCCCTGATCCATTGTACCCCGAGCCGCCCCGACCGCAGGGCGGTGGCGCGGAGCGGCGCGGGGCGCGGGGCGTGCGGCCTCCCAGAGGTCACCGCACATTTGTGGCTTGGGCCCTCAAAACCACCCCTGAAACACCGACCGTTTACACACAAGCGTAGGAATATGTTTAGGAACACTAAATGAACGCAAAACTAAATTATTTAATCATTGTAATAACGAAGAGAAAAGTGATTTTAACAAATAAATTTAGATTGCGTGCGAAAGTAATACATACACACGTGGTAAATCCGTTTACAATATACTAAAGAATAAAAATATTAAGAATTAATATAAATATGAGTAAACGAAAATACTGGTTGTGGATCGTGTTGATGCATCACAACAAACTTCCCAAATAGTAGGTTATTCAAGAGGCAATTAATTTAGACGCGCTGATCATGACCACTGGTGACAGTGAGACGTATACAACCAGCTAAGGTTGCTGTGAACCAACTGTAGAGAAAGACCGTGACATCAAGCAAGGAACTAAAATTATGTTGTTAATACAAATTAACGTGAAAATTAGAAAGATATACAGTAAAATCAATTTATCGAAAAAATATGTAGCCATCGAGATTCCAAACAGGAACTTTTCATTTTCGGGGAAATGCATGTCAACATAGGAAGTTAACGATGAATTTTCGAATTATTATCGTTATTCCATTTTTAAAAGCAATCCACTTCATATTACTGAAAATTTCAAATACCTTTGAGTATAATCCGATAGGAGACGTCAGAATTAAAACATTTTATTAAATTTGGAATCATTAATACAACTTTTATATTTTTAAGGAGAACGAGTTGCAAATAACACAGAACCATGTTCTGAAAAACTGCAACTTCACAATAATAATGTGTTATTCTTAAAAATATATTTTTAAATGTTGGTTCACACTTCACTAACGTGAACAGCGCGCGACCACAGCCAATCCTATTCTTCCAATTTTGCGTCATTATGCGTCAAAGTAAGAAGAAGACCTGGAACAGTGCCACAACAGTGGAGAGATGAGTATCGTCTTACTAGAGAGACTAGGAATTGTGGAGGTGCATCATCTGATTGAGGCCACTATATGTCAATACTGGCATGAAGCAGGAAAGAAGATCGGGATTAAGTATGTTTGGTTATGTGAAACGAATGATTCAGAAGAGGATGGCAAGAAAGTTATACGACGCAAGTGTTGATGGCACCAGAAATCACATCCACGACAAACCTGGCGTGACTAGGTGAACCAGCAGCTTGAATCCAAGTTTCGCACTAGCAATGTACTAAGATAAAAATAAAACTACAGTGAAATGCCGATTTTAAGTTTTTGAAGGGACCAACAAAAAAAATAGGAAACAGGGAAAATGTAAATTGGGGGTATTAAAATGTATTACAGGGAAAATGTAACTAGTGGGTATAAAAAAACTAATTAATTATTTTTTAAATATGAATTAAATATATTAATTAGAAAGATATACATATAAAATCAATTTTATCGAAAAATATTGTTGTTGCGCCACCGGGATTCGAACCTGGATCTCTTTCCTAACCGGGGAAGGTGCATTATCCAACTATGCTACAGCGACAATATTTTTAGCGACAATGTTCGAACCTATATGTTACCTTTTTGATATTAATACATTTAATCGTTCCATTATTTGAAAGAGCCATCTACCTTATTTTTACAGAATCTCAAATACCTTTGAGTAAACTGATGGCAGACGCCAGAATTATCAATCCATTTTTTATTAAATTTTGGATACATTGATACAACTTTATTATTAGGAGAACACATTCTTATTGTGAAGTTGTAATTATTCAGAACATAGGTCTGTGATATTTTAAATATGAATTAAATATATTAATAGGTTCGAATCCCGGTGGCGCAACAACAATATTTTTCGATAAAATTGATTTTATATGTATATCTTTCTAATTAATATATTTAATTAATATTTTAAATTATTTTTTATTTTAAAAAATTAACAATGTTTTTTGCTGCATGTTTTTCTGTTGTTTTTAAATAGATCTTTCAATATTATGAATTAAATAAAATAATTCTGGTGGTACATTGCCAATACTAGTAAAATATGCTTTGATGCTTTCAATATGCCTCATGGCATCGTCCTTTGTAGGAACTGGGTTTATGGGATGAGCAGACACTTCTTTGTAGGAAGGATCTTCTTCTGTCAATTTTCGTTTATGCGACGGTTCATTATTTCATCAATTTCCACTACGTCCTATGCTATTACGTTGGAGTCAATGTCTAAGTAAATCTGCAAGGGTTATTCATAAATGCTTTCCCAGCCATCAATGTTGTCTATACTATCTTCTACGCAATTTTCTTGTTGATTCCAGCTTGTAAAAAAACAATAAAACAACGAAACGTACAAGTTACGTAGCTATTAGAATGAAAAATGCGTATATACGACAAGCAAAAGAATAACACACTCTTGGCTCAATGGCGAAGTGCGAACAAATTTCAATAAATTTTAGACGTAAATTGCAGGAAAGACAAACGTAAAATAGGGTTTGTAATGTACTAAAACAACACGGGACTGCAGAAATAACACGCAAAATCGGGGTTCCACTGAATCTATATCTAAGTCAGAGATAAAAAATAATATGTATTAACGATTTTTTGACTATGTAAAAAGTTAAATCACATTATTTTTAATCCATATTAATTTAAATCTCCTTAGAGCATCATTGCAATGTTCCATTTTTTTATTGATTTTGATTTAAGTGATTTGACAATTTTCTTCAATGAAATGTATGAATGAAAACTAATATAGTATTTGCTGTGCCATTAAGTGACATCGTTCGTTGTTCGACCGACCAAACTGCAATAATAAATATGGAAAAACTGTTCAGCTCAGCCGAGTCCGCGTCCGTACATTTTTAAATTCACAATGTACAATAGCGTTCGTAAAAACTCAGAACCTTTAAAAACTTTTTTAATTATGATGCGCTCATACCACGTGCTCAACAATTTCATAACGAGCATTTTTCTTTGATCGTGAAATAAATTCTTTTAATTTATGGGATTATTTTGAACGCGCGGAAATGTTTGCAGGATATTTATGTATATATTGTATACGGTTTGAAAATTATAAGAAATTTATAGCACAATCTATGTGTTTCCTCATTATAATAAATAGTCTTGCGAAACAGTCACGGACAGTGACATGTGGACCATGTTCATTTTCATAGTAAGTATAACGAACTGGATAGCTTGATGCTTACAATCATAATAATTTAGAAGGGGGCTTTGTTAGTCTAACGACGACATAAAACATTTGACATGGCGCACATCGGCTAACAAGCGACGCTTGTACTCCATATAAATAATAATATGAATATGAACCAAGATATGAACCGAATTCATATTCATTTCATAGAATTCTAGAGACGTTTTGTATAATATAATATATTATTATTTGTGTGTAAGGTTACCTCGTGAATGCCTTTGAGGATCAAAGGACGTGGGCAATAACTTTTGTAATAAAAATATTTTTAATATTTATTTTTCTTCGAGCGGCCCGCGTAGACGGATGAGAAATGAAGCAGAAATATGTTTTTAATAGTCTCCATATTAAAAGTATAAATATCAGTAAACCGAGTCAACAATTCTAAGACTGTCATAATTAAAACATATACAGAATATTATTATTACAAAACTCAACAATAGTTTAAATAACAGTATCAGACTCACAAACATCTGGCAACATACAGACAAATTACATTAAAAGAAAATGCATTAAAATTAATATTTTCTCAGAACAAACAAATAATAAAATTAATATTTCACCTCAGAGAATTACGAGACGCCAAACATACTAATTATACAAAGTAAGGATTAGTGTTTTTAATCAACGCTGAACTGCCGGCCTGATGAGAATATTCCACGATTGTTTTAGAGCAACACTTTACCGATACGGCACCCCCTGAAGATGGGTAATGAGATTTACCCGACACGTTGGGACGACAATGATCCTCCTCAGTACCAACAAACAAGTGTCAACCAAGAAACTTATTTTGTAACACATACACACATATATATATAAACATGTTCAAGTCTTCTTCTTCTCGAGAAAAACTGCAACATTATCTGTTCAAATCATCGCCGTAGATCTTCATCCACAAGGTTCGCCATCTTTTTGATACTTTTCTGAATGCCTCACAATACGTCATTATATTGGCAGTTTTCGAATTTTAATTATGTTGGTAACTTCCTTGTCTTTATTAATTCGATCCAAAACATCTTAGTTTTATACACTGTCCAACGAGTTAATCTTGAACATTATTCTATAGATCCACATCTCAAAAGCATCTAATCGCCTTAGCATTATTTCGGTAAGCGTCTACAGTTTCCTTCTGTAGACCAATACTGAAAACACGTAACATCTAACCATTCGCATTCAAAGGTTTTGCCTAATAGCTCAAGGCTGCAGAATATCTGCACAAAAAAAAATTTGAATTTGAAATATTTTAATTGCAATAGTGAAATACTTTTGATTTTCGCATTTATTTTATTGCAATTGTATTTAAAACTATTTCAAAACAAAGCTTCTCGGGATTAGACCTCTTTTACTCAGACGCCATCAATTGAAATCATAACAAAATGGTTATGAAAAAAATTAATATTGAGTAATCTTTATTTTAAATGCATGGTAGATATTTAATAATAAGACTGGTCATACCCATTAAAATCAAACAAATTAAGTGTTATCTTGAAACGTGTCACCCGTCGGGTCCAATCGGACAAAATTGCCGGAGATTAAAATACTAACGAGCGTGGCAGTCAATTAAGTTATAAAAAAAAACGTTGTAGACTCGTAAAAAACGCGGGAAAAAAGCGGAATTCGAAGTTCTCTGAACTGGAAACACAGATCGGATTCTTTCATCCCCAAACTCCCGATCCGGCCAGGTCGTTTTTCACATGGAAATTCACGTGAGGGGAAGCCAAATGGTACAAAAAAAAAATCCCAAATTAAATCGCTTCCATACAATCAGAATGGAGGATCATTCGGATTCAGTGTGCTCGTCACACATTTCATTTCTGTGACGTTGTGCTGAATGATAATAATTGTCAAAAGAATTGTGAAAACATTTGATAATAAATCTATGCAAAATAACCACAAACTTATCTCGTATTAGTTGGATCGTATGTTATTTTATTTTCTCACAATGTTATTTTCTCTGTTCGTGTATTATATTGTTTTATATCACCCCTGCATATAATATTTAATGGCTAGTTATCTGGATTTTTCTATTTTAAAAAATATATATTATATATTCTAAATACTAATTAAATGTATTAGGGAATTAGAAAGATATACATATACAATCAATTTTATCGAAAAATATTGTTGTTGCTACCGGGATTCGAACCTGGATCTATTTTCAATCCGGGGAACGTGAATTAACCGTCTATGCTACAGCACATACCCCACAAATTTTCGAACCTATATGTCACACTTTTCAAATTAATACATCTATCGTTCCATTATTTGAAAGCCATCTACTATATTTTACGGAATCACAAATACCTTAAAGTAGTCCGATAGGAGACGCCAGAATTAACAATTCATTTTTATTCAATTTTGGAAGAATCGATACAACTTATATATTATTAGTCGGTTAATGCACGTTCCCCGGATTGGAAAGAGATCTAGATTCGAATCCCGGTAGCAACAACAAATTCGATAAAATTGATTTTATGTGTATATCTTTATAATTAATACATTTAATTTGTATTTAATAGTAATTTAAAATAATAATTGATAAATATAACAATGCTTTCTTCAAATTTGCCAGAGCAAATATCATTTATATTTAACATTTGATATTTGAAGATTCAATCGCTAAAAAAAATCTATCTAAAAAATTAAGACATAAATTTTCAAGACCGAGTGGGATAAAATAATTTCATTTGCAAAGCAGATAATGTGTATCTAGTTTAGTATATAATTTTGCGACACGAATGAAAAAAATTCAATTCGTGGATCGAGAAAAAATCTGTTTCTGTACGACTGTGTGCGTGCATATGTGTGTGTATTGCTGCACCGATGGTTTTACAAAGCGGAGCCAATTTGATTATCAAATATCGATCCGTCTCACCGCAAAATGGAGGAATTCCTATGTAAAAGAGAAAAATTGGCGGGCTGGATTTTTTCAAAAATATATACGTTTGGACGCCATTCGAATTGGCGGTAATGTACTTGTATGTCTAGAGAAATGAACAATTAAATAATATTATAATGGAGAACACATTGTTATTGTGAAGTTGTAATTATTCAGAACAGACGGTCTGTGATATTTTAAATACTAATTTAATGTATTAATTAGAAAGATAGAAAGAAAGACAAATTTTCGAACCCATATGTTACACTTACATATATGCATCTATCGTTCCATTATTTGAAAGCCATGTACATTTTTTTACGGAATCTCAAATACCTTTGAGTAAACCGATATCAGACGCCAGAATTAACAATTCATTTTTATTAAAATTTGATACAACTTATATATTATTAAATAGAACACATTCTTATTGTGAAGTTGTAATTATTAAGAACATAGGTCTGTGATATTTTAAATACTAATTAAATTTGTCGTCAAAAGTACTGTCGCTGTAGCATAGTTGGTAATGCACCTTCCCCGGATTGGAAAAGAGATTCAGATTAGAATCCCGGTAGCGCAACAACAATATTTTTCGATAAAATTGATTTTACATGTATATCTTTCTAATTAATACATTTAATTAGTAATTAAATAATAATTAGTAATGTAATAAAATACATAGAATTTAATATTATACATGTACAATACAACGGTACTTGTGAAGAAGGAAGCTCTAATTCTACGTTAGCTACATTCGGGTCTCTTTTTATGCGGTTTTAAAGCTTTTTTTTTTTAAATAACTATTTTAGACCAATTCGACATGATGAAATGTTAAAAAATCCGGAGAAATTTGTCTGTATATGCAAACAGTCTGCTCCAGTACAATTCAGCCGAAACCAAGTGAAGTTGGGCATGTTTTCAGAAATTATCAGTGAGCATTAGACATTCAGACGTGTTGCAGTTACGTTATTTACTTTAAGGGCCGTTCTTATAAGAGTCAGATCAAATATCGGTTAGTTTACCAACAATAAACTAACCGACGATGGTCCGGTAGTAAATCTTACCGGCGGTCATCCTATAACCGTCTGTTAGTTTACTGCTAAATTGTCTATGGTTCCTACAGCTGTCAGCGAATTTTCAAAAATTATGGAACCTAGAGGGGAGATAGTTGTTATTGGTTCTCCAGACTTATTAAAGCGTCTTAGTACCTCTCCAGCCTTTTAAGATTCAAACCTCAGGTCTATAAAGCAATACGAGTGTGACGTCGGATACTACGTACACATGTTTTCGATACGACGTACGGATTCAAAGCACGACATAAAATGGTCGAGAAACGAACGTATTAAGAATACGTGACCACGTTAACTTTCAATAAAATATATTTAAAAAATTCATAAAAATATACTATTAGCTCTTCGAAAAAATTAAGGAGCTCATATCACGTAATACAATTTGTTGGCGCTCACAATAGCTATTCAATGAAATGAAAAAATATACGTTAAGTACTCGTAATATTGCATTTGCGTTAATATTTATTTGGTGGAAATTATTGTTTTGATTGATGCGATTGATCCTATGAAGGATAAAATGGGCTAAGCCATCGAGCCACTAGAAGGTTATAACATATTCAAATAGCAGGAGATTGACGCGAACTATGAAGGATAAAATGGGCTCAGGCATCGAGCCATATTTATGACATATTTTAAACATATTTAAATAGCACAAGATTGACACGACCTATGAAGGATAAAATGGGCTAAGCCATCGAGCCACTAGAAAGTTATAAAATATTCAAATAGCACGAGATTGACGCTAAAAATGAAAGATAAATAGGCTAAGCCATCGAACTACTAGAAGGATATAGCTTAACAAATAGAATAAGACTGATGCGAAGAATAAAAATAAACCATGAAGCGAGGCAATAAGCAGTCGTGTAATTCAAAAGAGAAATCTTTGTAGATAAAGTATTAAAAATTAGCATTTCATTCGAAAGCTGCAGCACAGCTGAGCATAAAAAAGGTAATTCCGGGCTCTTGCGAGCAGAATGTTGCAGGTTTTAGTTGAATGTGGGGATTTAACGTGCGCTGTTTTTTTTTGTAGGCGCCCATTGCCCCGCACGGCTTTTTGCAGCGCAGCAGAAAGCACAGTGCAGTCGACAAAATGGCGGATCGTGGCGCCCAGCCCGGTGGGCGGAGGGGGTGCTGTGGAGCGAAATGGAGACGCGACAAGGATGAAACAACGCAAAACAATGATGGCCCTAACGAGTCAAGAAGCCAAATTGGCAATCGGGACACTCTACCCTAACAAAACTGGGAGTTGATAAGAAAATGAAAATCAATTCAGTTCGTTCGTCCGAAGCTAGGAGTAAACGAAATTCCTAACCAATGTCAAAAGTCAATTTGATGGAGAAATTTTTGTATAGAACCTTGTTGTATAGAGTATCATTATGTATTATTTAAACACTAAAATCGAGCAGACGACGACGTCGCTTGTTACTAGACTAGACCTTACGGGCGGTTATAGGCACGACTAATTCATTTATTATCTTAATAATTTTTTTGACAGGTGAAATGGTTAACTTAACCAAATGCAAAACAAATACTCGATCAGACATATTTAAAAAATAATTTGAATACGTAATGTGCCACTCCGGTAGTAGCACGACGCACGCGCGTCGGGCACGTATTATAACGAAAGCGTGCCATGCAAAAGTTATGCCGGCTCCGCCTACCGACAGAGACTATTTGGACAGTCGTATACGATTTAAAATATCTACTAATATTAGGGTAATTAATGAAAGCATCAATCAATTCTTTTCACCGAATCATTTCTCATCATTCCGCAGAAGTGTACAAAAGTGTGATGTCAAAATACAAATAAAAATAAATAAAACTTGTTACCGCCAGGCGTAACTATTATTCAAATAAAATTAAATATTAAAAATTTTATGTTAAAAATGAATAAATATAAAACAATACATTTAATTCTAACACAAAAAAGTGTGTAATATACCTACTCCTATGATAATTTAATAACACTTTTGATATTAGGTACTCGAAATACGTATTGTTTAAATGGATCATTTTTGATGTGAAACTCACAATAGTGCAGTATGTAGACAGTTTTAAACAGATAAATACACTGACAACTGCTAGTCACAGATCAGGGGTTGAAGATGCTCACATTAGATACATGGACGGTTTTATTACCGTAACCGCACTAGAGCTGAAAGCATAAGTTATTTAACACGTAAAGACACATAATAGCAATGTTGTCTGCGTTGAAATTGCTCTACAGCTATCAATAGATGTCAGTAAATTACATTGGAAAGCTGGCAACGTCGCTCAGTACCTCGGCTCCGAGATGCTCCGCGGCCAATAAAGTTAATCATCTCGATAAATTATTCACGTGCAATTCAGCAGTAAATTACCATTGTCAAGATAGCGGTAATTGCGTGGTCAGGACAGCGGTGTTCCAGCCTGGACGAGGAAACCTCGGTGCCCGTCAAGATCTCCAATTTAGATGGACCGGGTGCGATCGCACGACTCGCAATCTTAAGATTATCACGTGTTGTACACTACATACATATAAGCAGGAGCGTGCATTCTACATAATCAAAAAATCCGTGCATAACTATAATCTTTGCAATACTAATTTAATGTATTAATTATAAATATATACATATAAAATCGATTTTGTAGAAAAATATTGTTTTTGCGCTACCGGGATTCGAACCTGGATCTCTATTTCCAATCCGAGTAAGTACTCTACCAATTGTGTTATAGCGCCAGTATTTTTTATGACAAATTTTCGAACCTACATGTTACACTTTTTCAAATTAATACATCTGTCGTTCCATTATTTGAAAGCCATCTACATCGTTTTTACGGAATCTCAAATACCTTTGAGTAAACCGACTGCAGACGCCAGAATTATCAATTAATTTTTATTAAATTTTGGACACATTGATACAACTTATATTATTAAGGAGAACACATTCTTATTGTGAAGTTGTATAAAACAATATTTTTCGACAAAATTGATTAGTATTTAAAACATCATAGACCGTCTGTTTTGAATAGTTACAACTTCACAATAAGAATGTGTTCTCCTTTTATTTGACATTTTATGTATTAAGTGTGCAGATCTAAACGAAAATAATTCAGTTCTCGTGTTAACGTGTTAACTAGAAACGTATAACTAGTGGAAGAATTTAAAATTGACAAATAAAGCTGGGCATGTGTTTTTTCTAAAAACGGTCCCAGACGTGCACGAACTAAACGGCAACTCTCTCACCGCGCGGTGGTCAGAATACACGTTTTCGCTTTAACTGACGAAAATAATCTAGAGTCGTTGAGAAAGTTCATAGTTTACTAATCGAGTATGCGTGTTGAGATAAAAACCGAATTGACATCTAAATTTCAATGACTAATTGAATGCATCGAGAACGAAATACACACAAAAAATAAAACTAAGCGTCACCCCTGCAGGACAAAATTCAAATCAAAATACATCGCGTGATTGTTGATGATTCAATTCAGCGTGTCCAGTGAAAGGTACGACAACACTGGTTTCCGGAGCATCGGCTTATATAGGACCGCGCTCGCCGCAGATTACCGAACACAATCATATCCGATACAATTATCCGCCATTAGGGCTGCGCTGCGGCGCGCGCCAGCCTCGGCGGCGGGGCGGAATCGGGCGAGGGGCGGCGGGGTGGGAACGTGCGGGACATTTGTTTGTTGAGTGAAAACCGCAAGGGAATTCATATTTTACATTAATACACACACACACCATATTATTGGATTGAATCACAAATAATCACATTTTAAATTTACAAAGAATGTTACAATCAATCTAATCAAGTACTACCCCGTCCTCACTTAATTTCTTCCTGGAAGAATTATGCATATTTTTATGATATCAAAATCTCATTCAATGCGTTTTTTATTACTAGAAACATGTCGGGACAAAGTCCGGAGAGTAAGGAGGGTGTGGTAAAACCGAACATAAAAGTGCTACTTACTTACTTACTAAGCAAGCACTGCTTCGTAACTGTCGAACACCCAACTACATAGTAAGTAGATGCCATAAAGAAAAACTACTTGATCAGAAAATATAATAAATCTCTTACTTATAAAGGCGCATATATGAGTATATCTACCTAATATGTTATGCGTGCTTTTATCTTCTGTCTTAATTAGATGGTAATTTCTTATGGGATCCATATTGTTGCAGTAATTATTTATATAAATAATTAACTAAGTAAAGCTGTCAAACTAAAATTTACAAAATAAATTATGTTTACAAAGTCATTTACATCATTATTTTTCCTTATAGCTGAATAGATTACAATCCATTCTAAATGCGGCAGCACGGATAATATATGGAATTTCCAAATTCTCTCATATAACATCCCTTTTACATCAGCTACATTGGCTCCGATTGCCTGAAAGAGTTGAATTTAAATTGTGCTAGTTGACGTACAAGGCAACACATAACATGGAGCCTCTGTATCTTCAATAACTTTGTATCTCATATAATTTGAATAGTAGACGTCAAACTCTCAGGTCAGACTCTACTTCAGCCGCAGGACGGGTTGTAGAACCGACCAACCGTCGCCAGAAGTCTAAATTTAGTGAACGGCCATTTGCGGTGGCAGGCCCAAAAGCGTTGAACTATTTTCCCGACGTCATAAGAAACAGTGCATCAGAGACTTTATTTGAGAATAAACTAAAAACGAACCTTTTCAAAATGTCATTTCCATAAGTGAAAATAATAATTTTTAATTTCAAAAACAAAGATAATTGTAGAACTATAAACAGTTTATTTGAGGTGAAAGTTTTTACGAAAATGGCGCTATACAAACTATCCATTATTATTTTTATTATTATAGATTTGCACATTTTCATTGCTACAATATATAAACGTGCATGCTCCATTACTATTATTATGTAACATTTAATGAAAATACGTAGGTACACATACATTAAAAAGTTGGGCTAACTAAATTATCCCGTACTAAAGTTGTCCGAACGATATTTTCCCAATAAAATATAGATAGGTTACTAACGGACGACAAAAAATAAAAATGTCACAAATAAATGTGTACGCATGCTTTCGTCAATCTGTATGAGAATTAAAGAATTAAATAATTACCAAATAAAAATTAATACACGTTAAATGAAAATTGAGCAACAATGTTCTCAATAGCGTATCAACCTTAAAAATCAAAAACTGAAAAAAAAAACGGCGCGAAACAGAGGTTAATAATGGAAAATCTTGTCTGATGAAAATTAGACTAGCTGATATAGTCAGACCAACGTAAATTGGCGAACGGCGGAGGGCGCCACTGTACACATACTGAACCTTATGAAGAGGGGAACAGCCGCGCGCGGACGGCGGGAATGTTAGTTCGAAAAGTCACCGCTCGCCAATTTACGTTGGTCAACGAAGCGCAGCGGGAAACGATAGATTTTTAAACGATTTACAGCCCTAGGTTCCTAAGACGTTGCACGGTATCATCGGCGAGCATCTGGCTTAAAAATGAACTTGCCCAATGCCACGTGCTTCGAATAATCTACGAGCACAATGTCCAATACGTATGACGTGCACACCTACGCGAATCTGTAATTTCAACGACAAATTAAAATCAATCAATTGTTGACCTCGCCGACATCAGAAATCACGCAGCCATGAAAGCGGCGACTGACGCACAAATCGATAATTGCAATACCGCTATTTCAGATATCAATTGCCACCCAATTGGCAGTTAGCCGTGAATTATAAATATTTATCTGCCCGGCTCGAGTGAACAGAGGTATGCCGCGCGCATCTGATCTGTGAATATTCGATGATTGTTAAATGTTTATCAACATACTATCGTACTTCTCGATCGTGAGATCGATCACTACCACTCTCGAAACTGCGTTGTACGCTATAGTACTGGTATATTGTAACAATTATTAATGTTATTTTGTGAATTGAGTTAAAACACTGTTTTATTCCACTGTATTTTATTGTATTTAAACGTTAGTATGTTTTCGGGAACATTTTCCCACTATCAATAATATAATTCAACTAAAATTAAAAACACTTTCAGACAATAATATATGGTGTGTTTGCAGTTAACGGAGGTAGGGGTGGGTGTGGAGTTAAAATGGATAAGAGAGGGGATGTAATGCGCGGTATTTGAATGTTCATTATGTTCTTATTATTAAATATTTCTAAATTCTCCAATATGACTTTCTTTTTAATTATTAATAAACATTAACCAACTTTTAAGTATTCAAGGTATTAATATACCATAATATATGAACAGTGGTCTAAATAAAAAAGTACTAGGGCGGTATTTGTTTTTAGCCTCCCCTTGTTCGTTATTAAGAAATAATTTTAACCAGCAATAAATTATTTTCAGTTGTTAACTTTGTTTTATTAACCACTTAATAAATAATGAAACATGTTAATGACATCCTGAAGTAGAAAATGATATTTTTCGAAACCGGTAGATGTATTTTAATTCATTAAGTGGTTAATAAAATAAAAATAATGAATTTTAACCACAAAGTTGATTTTCCTAATCTTAAAAACAGCAATAAATTAGCTTTTGTAAAAGGCGTCAAAAAAACCTATAAAACTGTAACTTGTAAATTTAAGGATGTCTGTTTATTTAAGTTGAGTTCACATATTTAACATGTCTCCACGCGCATGTTGCCAATGGTTGAAAGAATGTGACCGACGCGCGCACAGATGATCCGATTCTTAACTACAAAAAACTATAAATTTCCTCGTAATGACTTTCACGTTTTGTGAAATGCTCCGGTCCTATGTTTTTTTTCCATTCTCATAATAGCCATCCGCTGCACGATATTTGATGTACAAAATTCTACGCCTGGCCAGCACCGGTACGTTGTATATGAGTATACTCAGATCTATCCAGGACGTCCGAATTGATATTACAAAATCTCTAAAAACAAATATTACAAAATCTAAAAGCCGATAAAATAATTTATATAATTATTTCTAATTTTTAATAATAACACGCCATAAAAATGTAATAATAAAAAATTGAAATAATTTATATAAAGAATTAGACAAAATACTTAGTTTAAACCACTATTTATTGATTATTCTACATGTTTCGATACCTATGGTATCTTCTTCAGGAAACAATGTATACTGAAATTAAAAATACAAGCATATATAAAAACAAAACTATAAAGTGGTGAATAATTAAGAACTAAAAAATAAACAAATTTAAAAGGTGACTATTTGCAAAGAGGATTTGGTTATTTATAATATTTGGTTTACTATTATCACTTTTTCTTATTTCTAAAATTTCTAATTTATCTAACTGTAAACCCCTAGTATTTGTATGCATAATTTCTAAACCCTTGTTAATGTCAAAAAAATGGTTTGTTTCCAAAAGGTGATCAGAAAATTCCGAATAGTTGTTATTATTTAGACATCTCAAGTGCTCCTTAATTCTAATATCAACATTTCTGCAAGTTTTACCTATATAAAAATAATTGCAATCATTGCAAATTATAAGTATAAGTAATAGTTTACGTATATAAACAATTTCGACAATAGTGCATCTTGATGCAATAATGAATTAAGCCCTGAAGAAAATTATAGATTAGCTTGTTTATTATTTGACTCTAAAAACCATGTAATAAATTCATTATAATTCTTCGGATTTTTAGCCGAGTAATACCGCAAAACTAAACATCAAGCTGTAAGATAATCGAGAGTGTAACATAACGTACTATATACACTGCTTTTTCAGTAAATGATGGAAAAATAAAATAAAAATACGAAACGGAAAATAAAATTTGAACCGTTCGCGGACGGGCCGCGCGCCCGACCTTTCTGCCCCGAGCCCCGTCTGTACCCGACGTACAATGATAGAATGATAAAGACTAATCCCTTCACAGCGCAGAGCCGAAACTAAAAAGGTGAAAAAGAAAGAGAACACATAAAACGACACAGAATGTAGCGGGGCTTTAGGGAGACAAAAAAGATATACAGCAGACAGGGGACAAAAACACCGGCCGTTTTGTGGAGAGCAAAATGCGGGACCCCGGGCTGTTTCACGGAGGGCGATTCAGGGTTGATCAATTCAATTATTATAAATTCATTTTAATTGATCATAATATTATTCTTGTTGGTGCAATGCTCGCACTGCGTCTCTGTCCTGGACCTCGGCCAATAGTTGTCTATCCAGTTCTTATCTGATGAGGTACTTTTCTTAGAACCTTCTCATTCGTAATTCTTTCGGTCCAGCAAAGCCTCTTCTTTCTTCTCCAGTATACCATCCCGAATGCTTCCAACGTATTTCTCTCTCTGTCAGGTTACTCTCAGGTTGCGTAAAGTACTATGATCGTAATATTACGAGTAGTTAAATAATGATGATCCTTCTGTTTAAATCAAACGACGCATTGAACAAGCTCGTGCAACCTTTGTCCGCATGGTCTCAACCTTAGATTACGAATGAGAATGGTCAGATGCTATGTGTTCTCGATTTTATTTTATGGAATGGAAGCATGGACACTTACTGAAGAAAAAATAAGTCGACTTGAAGCATTCGAGATGTGGATCTACAGAAGAATGCTTAAAATAAGCTGGATGGATAGAGTTACGAATGAAGATGTTAAAAGAAGTAATTAAAATATCTCGGACATGCAGGGAAAGATTGCTGGAAGTCGGGGTCCTGGATGAAGGAGAACATCGTGGCTGAAGAACCTGAGAGCTTGGCCAGTCTACTGTAGAGTTTCTCCGGGCCGCAGTAAATAAAGTCATGATAGTCAACGTCTGTTGAACGAATAGGGCACCAGAAGAATAAAAATAAATAAAAATGTTGCTTAATATTTAAATAGGAAACTAAATCTATTGATAATACGCAGATAAAATATAGAATGAAATTATTTTCATATATATTGATATTATAAATGAAGTTACTGAAAGTGTACACTTTGTGATGTTGGACAATTACACGGGGGACGTGTTCTATCTATGCATGCTCGATCTATGTGTTTAATAAAGACACACTATCAAATAAAAATGTATACATAGAAAACAGAAAAGATAAATTTAAATAATTTTGCGGTAGTCGCGGCAATATTTGGAGCCAGTTCATAAAGAGGGCGAAATTGATCCACTATGAGGTTGCCACGACGGAGTTCTTCGACCTAACTCTTCAGATCTGACCAGTGTATAATGCATAGAACAACCATTATCGATCACTCGCCAGGATTGTATAATAATTATTACCGATACTCACGGGCGGCATGTTGCGCGCCACGACAGCTCAGAGCGTGTCCCGCCTATCCAAATTGTATCTTTGACTCGTAATGTTCAGGCTAGCGTGTAAACCGTGTGATCAAATCTGCTGTCAATTTCTCAATTATTTATTCATTATTTTTTTAGGTTTATGCTAGGTAAATAGTATGCATGCAATAGGACAGTACGTTCCGTGTTAATCATTAATCATAATTAAATTATTAATAATAAAAATTGATCTTAATTCAGTAATTATTAATTATTATTTTATCGGGGAAATAAACTGAATAATATAATATTGAATGGAAAATAGGGATTTCAATGTTGAGTTTAGATTAAATTTAGACCGGTTGAAAAAGTCAACATGAGTAGAGTATTAAATATCACACTTACATATTTATATGGATACGGTTATTTACAGCAGCGCGGATTAAATTAATATTATTATCGTGATATCACTAAATATACTTATGTTGTGACTAAAGTACTAAAAGCTTGTTTGTAAAACATATACACAATTAATTCATTATCATTTTTGAGAACATATTTTTGTCGTGAACTTGCAATTTCAGAACATAGTTCTGTGGTACTTTTAATACAAATTAATTTAATCCCGGTAGCAATTAAAATATTTTTTCTGTATATCTTTCTAGTTGATTCATTTAATTTCCGTTAATTAATAAAGAAACCGAAAGCAAATAAGAACAATCAAATATATTTATTTATTTAAGAAGAGTTGTATCAGAAGCTTGGTGCATGGACGAGCAGTGTATAAATGTGGATGGACACATGTCAGGACAATTCGTGGCTTTCTATCCTTTTTGTTTGCCTATATTCGAATACGGCGTGATGTTGAAATAAATCTTGAAAAGCAATGGAAAAGTTTGCCTTACGTATAATTATTTTATACTGCGTTCTGCCATCTACCATATCTGTTCACGAGGAAATTCCTTATTGGTATGTTACTTGATTTTAATGGAAAAACGTGCACAGTACCCAGTAGCCTCGAGAATACATGATGCAGTACTTCAGTAATGTGTCAAGAACATCGTAATGTTGGTTGACCACTCAGAGACAGCCAAATTAACATTATCCGAACAATGTCGTCAAATTTTATACTATATTATAAGATTCCAATATGGTTTAACGTCATTAATATAAATAATTCTCCTAGAAATCAGTATGTTTCTTATTATGTCGTAGAATAACCGAACCGAGTCGCTTTATACAGTCTAGCCGTTTGAACATCATCGGTTCAGAGCGTCGTGCATCATTGTGAAAGTTGAAACAATCCGGAACGATCTTAAAAAAGGAAATACAAATACTTCGGTTTGCTACCAGATGTTATTTATTATCTAATAATATGATGGCTGTAAAATATTTGATATATTCTGAATAATAATGTTTACGTAAATCCTTCGATAGCTGGTTCCCAGGTTTCCGATTGACAATTATGTGCATACATGATATTGTGAACACCGCATTAACCTTTTTATTGTACTTACTGTCTTTCTGATCCGATGTTGTTGTTCTTTTGACTGGGTAGATTTCGACCGACCGAAGTGCGCACTGGTGGTTTATTTGGACCTCTGGACTGGTCGAAGCACGGGATATAATTGAACCGCCTGTCGTTTACCGTCTTCTTGGCTCCCCAAAAAAAGGCGGCAATACTCACATAAACACACCCACAATACTATTTTAATCAGGAAACCCAGTGGTGCCAGTCGGAGTAACAAGGCGAGTAAACGCATGACTTTTAGTAAACAAGTTGTACAAAACATAAAGATTGACTTTATAACATATTATTATATTTTTTTTGCCATAATGTCACTAGGAGATAGGAGGCCGATCGAGAATATTCATAATATCCTTATAAAAAGTAAATAGTGTATACTTATATGACATTGTGTTACATATAATAAATAGTGTTTCCTATTATATAATCACTACATTCTGATCTGACAAGGCACATACAAAGTAATAAAAATGTAGAACACAAAGACACGATTGTATAGTTATGTAACAAACTTACTCGTAAATAACACTTGAATACATATTTAGCTTCACAATCTTTATTTAATGATATCTAAAGGTCGAGTGCATATCTATTTATACATATTATTGTTATGCGCCAGATTTCGAAACTTAATTAAGTTATAACTTAACGATTTATAAGGTAATTATTTTTAAAAACAAAAAAATACACAGATTTAAAATAAGTCAGACAATGGTCTCTTCGGATATGTATAAATGATAACATTCTAATACTAACTTAATATTTTGTAACATTTAATACATCGCTTATATACTGACAAAATATGTTATTATTGTTATTATTATAATATATTAAAATCTAAATAAAATTATAAGAATGCGCAATAATTGAGATACATATTTTATTTCGTAAAAATTCTAGTTAAGTATAGCTTTTCTAAAAGTACTGACTGTACGATTATAACCAATTGCCATTAATTCTATAATAAATTAATTTTAAAAATCTATGTATCATTCTAGTTGATATATTTAATTTGTATTAAATATCACAGAACTATGTTCTAAAAAAACTGCAACTCTAGAATAATAATGTGTTTTTTCTTAAAAAAATATTTCTTTTTAATGCCTTTAAACTGAAATAGAAAAATAACAGATTCGAACACTTATTTTAAAATAGTAGTTTTCTATCTTATCTATGGTAGCAACCCTTTTATCAATAACGAAATGCTGATACTGTCGAAAATTTACAAGTACTCTCATAAAAATCCGAAAAATTCCACTTTTAACAAGTTAGTAATCCTCCCTTGTGGGACTTGAATTTCAAATATATAAAAACGGGCTATTTTTTGCAAGGGGTGGGTCGGCACGGGCGCTGCGGAGCGAGCCCCGGGGTGGCGGTGCGGCGGGGGCGGCGGGGGCGGCGGGAGCAGAGATGTCGACACAGACAATTCGCGTCAGAGGAAATGAATTTTAACACTCAAACCCGGGTACAAATGTGCGACACATGTGCGAGGCCCGCCGCCGAGCGCGACGAGAGATTTATGTACGTAACACGGCTGACACTACAATAAGTACTTCTCGCTAACACTGACAGCGGTGTAATGTACCTACCTAGGGTATATCTATATACATGTTCACAATAATTGTCAGATTTACATTTTTTAAATTGCTTAATTCTAATTCGGTTGCCTTTTATATGTAGAATGTCTGCAAATGAGGCATTTGAGGTAACACAATTATTTTATAATATCTACACGTATGTGATTTTCTACTGTTTCTAAAATGAAAGGTGTTGTTAAGGTGTGTTCAATCAATGTCTATTTCCAGTGCTCACTTATGATTGTGAAACATGGACTCTCAATAAAAATGTAAAGAGGCATGGAAAGATGTATGTTGGGCATCACACAAAGACAGGAAAAGAAACTTGTGCAAAAGAGAACAGACAAGAGTAGTTGATATAATTGAATACGTCCATAAAATCAAACGGCAATGGACAGGCCACATCGCTCGGAGGACGGGCAATCGTTCAACAACGAATGCAGTCATCCAGTGGCACCCGAGAGGAACGAAAAGGCAGATAGTCCGCCCCCAGCTGGAAAACCAACTGGACTGACGAAATCATCAAATTCTGCGAAAACACGTTGCAGCGAATAACAATGAACAGAGAAGAGTGACAAACACGTGGAGAGGCTTTCATCCAGCAACGGATACAAAACGACAGATAATGACCACGACATATTTACTGTTCCCGAGGTAAGTGTGTAGAACTCCATAATCACATGTGTGAAAATAATTTCACTCCTTAAATTTACTTGAGACGCGTTTCGCCTTGTAAGGGCATTATCGATATAATAATTTAACCCAACAACTTGTATTTATATCTATAGTTGAGGACAGGAAATCAAACGAGTAGAATAAAAAAAACAGGTGTTTTACTTTCACATATATGACGATGACACTTGAATGAAACACGAAAGATATGGTGTGATCAGATATGGATGTCGTCGAAATCAAAACATTAATCGATGCACTAAATTCTAAACGCAAAAAATAAGTATTATATAATACAATGACAATTTCACTACAGTCTAAAGAGGGTATGTGATGTGAGAAGTAGCAGGATTGATACTGGAGCTTCTAAAATTTTTTTGACTTTAAATTTGTTTTGGAGACGCCAAGGTAAAAGTGTATAGAAATGTTACGAAATTTTCTAACGCAGTTTTTTTTTTTAAATTTATACTTGGGGAGCCAATGAATAAACATAGTATCTACAATATGTTAAACATTTCCAATAAAAAATAATATTATGTGTTCCGCACAGCATTGCAAACTACGGACGCGAGAAAAAGTGGCCCGAGAAATGAATGAATAGGAAGAGGCCATTTTTTCCGCGTCACAGAAACATTCCGCCCGGCATTCCACGCCACTGGATTCTCCCCGCCACTGTGTCAACAGACCGCCGAGTGGAGGGGGTAGCGGGCCGCTGCGAGACTCCGCCCCCACCAGCGCGCAGGAAAACGATATTTTTAGAATTAGCATAA
The DNA here is from genome assembly GCA_031772225.1 of Eubasilissa splendida. Classification (NCBI taxonomy): domain Eukaryota; kingdom Metazoa; phylum Arthropoda; class Insecta; order Trichoptera; family Phryganeidae; genus Eubasilissa; species Eubasilissa splendida. The sequence continues at coordinate 16,640,217 of CM062852.1, read as the reverse complement.
CTAGTCATAGGAAATTATTTGTAAGGAATATGTTATGTTAATAAATAGAGAATGGAAAGGGCGATCGCCCGGCGATAATATTACGCACCTCAAAAATCATTTAGGTATTGAAAACGAGTTTTCCAAGTTTGAGGTGCGATAATTAATTCCCCGGGCCATCGCCCCGGGTAAGACTTATCAGGCATCGCGAGGAGCAATAAAGATTATAAGATAAAATACTCGCGGTGCCTGAAAAAGTAGAATTATAAAGAGGAGACAGGAAATGCCGGAGAAATTCGAAGTCTGCCGTCTTCAACTGTGCGGCGAGAAAAATGAACCAAGTTTCGAGATCTCGCCGCCAGGGGGTGGCTGCGCTGGACCGCAGCGGGGCGGCAGGGGGACGGATCCGGCATTTTGATTGGAGGAGGTCTCCTGGAGCCTGTAGCGCTCGTGTTATTTTTACATGTGAAATAAATAATGGTCCAGTGGCTGCAAAGCTCACTCTCGTCTCATTCGTCTCTCGCACCACTGGACTTGATAAAGCAAATTGGACTTTTTATTCTTCTCATCTTTCGACCTTGCTACTACTTGGACTACTGAATCTTCTGGCTTCCTGACTTGGCTTCGACTTTGGATCACGGACCTGGAAATTCACCCTGACATCGGCTGCTACACTGGACAAGATTTTGGACCCCCCTGGACCGCTGCACCACGCTGCAGATAATTTTGTCCGAGCTACCAGAGCGAACCGGCGAACCACCCTACAAATACAGTTCTTGTTTCCTGTACGGAACATTATGAAAATATTGAAAATATACAGAATGGCCAATAAAGTCACTAGACCTTTATTTTTGAAAATTCACATTCACTTAATTAATTAATAATTACGTCCTTCAAATTGTCACCATACCACGCAGGTGCATCCTCAGCAGCAAGACGCACGAAAACATCAGCATCTCCCGATCCCTTACTCTGTTTTCTGTCACATCTTCAAAGAAGTAAGGACCAAAAACTCTTTGCAGCTCAGCTCACGTTGGTGGACTTGGGTTTACGTCCATCAAAATTTGATATTTTGTTTATTGACAAAGCCGTTTAGGTGAAAGTAAAAAAATAATTGTAAAAAGTTATTCAAATTTTAAACGGTGTAGTAACTTTTAGGCCACCGTGTATAAGTAGGTAGGGAAAAACTTTTGAACCGCCGACGTGTATGTATCCACATGAATGTACCGACGAAAATATTCCTGATAGCCACAAGAGAAAACATAAAAGATCGAAAGGCTGACTTATCAATAATGGATAGGGTTCGACTCGGAAAGGTGTGCTGTGTCGCCCAGGGTCGGCAGTTAGCGAGCAACCCCACTTAGGGGAGATGTGGGAGTGAGAAATGAGTGTTAAATGTGATCCCACGTAAAAGACCTACAACTTCGTTTGGTGGGGTCTATGTCTATGAAACGAATATTGTGCAGGAGAATGGGAAGAGGGGGTATGGGGAGGCAACGATTAATCTGAATCGAAACATTTCTATAACACTCAACTCAAACAGGGTTTCTTTTACAACTAGGGTTACAAAAATAACATTATTATTTTTTTAAATAAATATGTATAACAAATACCGACTATGAAACGCGTTTCATATTATTTTCAGATTAAAAATTTCACTTTATGTATGTATTAAATATTTCTGGACAAGACTGTTTTTAGAAAACAAATCTATAAATATGAAGATATTCTAAAAATAATAGTATTGGTGAGGACATTATTGTTATTCAAACAATAATGTTTCATATTTTTAAAATTGGCAAAACTAACTTTGTGCTTAAAATTCATTATTTTTAACTTTGTAGGATTTTATACTCAAATAAATTTTCGAATCAAATATCTAAACACCTACCATGAAACATTAGACCGGCATTTTATACAAATAATAATATGGGAAATAAATTCTGAAGACAAAGATGATAAATTTAACAATTCTGGTGTCTGTAAACTTAGTTGCAAGGATTGTGTTACATTTTATATTGGTAAAACGGGTCGAAATTTTAATATAAGAGAAAAGGAGCATTTGAGATGTTTAAATAATAGTGGGTTTTCAGAATTTCTAATCAATTGATAGAAAATGGTCATGGTTTCGATAAAAAATTGGGATTGTCAATTTTGCATGTAAACGGTGTTGGTCATAAATTAAATAATTTGCAATCGTTGGAGATTAATAAAGCGTGTAAAACTAATCAAAAAATTACAAACAACCAACTAAATTTAACTACAAGTTCCATTCTAAATTTTTTTCCTAAAAATTATTCTAGTAATTTTGTATCATCAAGTAACAGTTTGAGTTAGATACTAAATTTATTTTTTAAATAATTATCATTTTTTTTAAATATATTGTGTTAATGAAACAATCACATATGTTTTTCATTAGTTATTGACATGGTGAAGAAGAAAATGATATTTTTCAAAACCGGTAGATGTATTTTTGCTCAATAAGTGGTTAATTTAACAAAATTAAAAATAATCTTTCAATTTGATATTTCGAAATAAACCATAATCCGTTAAATGTTTATATTTATATTGTGTGGTGGTCGGTTACTACTATATCTGAGTACGACACAATTGAAAAAACGTTAAATGTTATGAAATAGTACATAACCAATTGGTATTGTAGGTATTATTTTTTTAAAACTATTATTATTGTGTCATATATATTATTATATATTTTCAGTCAGTGAACGTTTATCATAGTACAATTATTAAACAGCTAATGAAATACAGACTTCAGCACCGTCTAAATTCATAATAAAAAAACTTTTATTAATGAGCGCAATAAACTCAAATAATTGGTATAAAAATAATACAATAAGATTAGGAGGAAGAGGCGATTACTTTTTATAAAGTCAAGGAAGGAGAAACGAACGTCCGCATCACGAGAATGATAGGGTGTACGTCCCTGCTAAAGGAGATATAGGGCGCAAACAGCCCCGATAAAACCACCCGACCACGCTCGGCTGAGCGCAAATAATGCCCGCTCGGTGTTTGATCCCGCTGGGGGTCGCGCTTGGCGCTCGGCGCTCGGCGCTCGACGCCTGACTGCCGATCTGTGATCTTGTTGCGTCACAACAAGCTAAATCAACATATTTCTCACTGGAACAAACTGGAACTGGAAACAAACATTGCTAGTAAACAATAAATATGTGAGTTCACATATCTATTCGTCATTTTCCTCCCTCTATCCTAGGAGGGTCGGGGGGAACAGGCCCGACAAGACTACTTGTATACAATTAATATATTTTTTGTCGTTTAAAAAAAATTAACGTCGCTGTAAATGCAATAAGGCTGTATATCAAAAATGCCACACTTTTCAGAAGAGACAAATAAACCGTCAACCTAGTGTGACGTAATACGCAACATACATCAAAATGGTGATAATACCATCAACAGAAAGCTAATTCAATTAATATAATAAAGTTAGAAAGAATCGGTGAGATGGGGTAGTTTTTTGTCTCTCTTGAAAAGTTAGGTATTTTTGATATACAACCTATCGCATTTACCACGACGATAAGCTGTTTATGCAACCTAACTTAATTGAGATATTTTTTATGTAGAAATATTATAGAAGTACCTTTTTTTTTTAAATTTTAATTTGTTTCTTACATTCTTACATATTATACAGTATAAACAATTCTTAAAGTATAAAAAAAAGGTGAACAATCTTCATAATGTAAGGGATGTTTACTGTCTCCTTAACTAGACCGAAGTCTGTACTAAAGGAGACAGGTTCATCCGTTGTCTGTCATACAAATATGAAATAATTTTATATTTTATTTTCATCTAAATCAAAAATACCCATGATTGAAACACTATGCAAAAGGAAAAAGAATATAAAGAAATTACGTTCTGTTCATGTAATCATTTCCATGAATCTTATCTCGACATTTCTCACTTGGTTCAATAATGTTACTCCTGCTACTCTCCAAAGATAATTCATTTCGATACCCTGGATTCCTGATCCCGTAAGAAAATATCTATTTATATTTTATTTTCATGGAATACTAGCTGATATATCCAGCGTTGCACACGAGTAAACATTTTTATTTTGTAAAACCTTTGAGAACCGTTTAAAATCAATCCCACCCTCCCTGCGTCCTTCGTCACCCCGACACCTCGTTAGGCGTATGTTATTTATTTATTATTATGCACGCCCTATTCAGGCATTCACATAATTTATAAAATAAGATAAAATTACAACAGAAGTGCAATACACAAAGAAAAAAATTACATAGTGTCAGTATGTTATTACATAATTAAAAATTAATAATAAATATAAAATGTGAAGTAGCAATTTATACGTCACCATTGAGTTGAGACACTAAAAAATTGTAATAGTGTAGTGTAATAAATAATTAAATTAACACCAAAAATGTTGACTACCTCCGCATATTCATTCCCCAAAGAATGCAGTCTGGGGACTGCGGAGTTAGCTAGTGCATGAGTTCTGACATTACCACAAATAATTATTACTATAATTACTATAATTAATTATAATGTTATACGCTGTAAAAAGTTATCCTTAATAAGTTCTTTAATATTGCCCTTAGAACCTCTATAGTATATAAACATGAATGCTACTTTCGTTTTTTAATACTCGATATGATCCTACGACACCCCTGGGATTCCTATAGTTTTTTTTTCTTTGCGATAAATACGTTAAATACTGAAAAGACGTTTAAGAAATAATTTCTTCCGAAGCATGATTAGAGAGCCGCTCTTAATTTTCCAAGGGTTCAAACTAATACACTGAAGGTTCAGAAATGACTTCACCGCAAAATCTGTTACAGAATATCTTCAAGAAAAGATGACTTACGTTTTGTGCCTCTCACATAACTCACCTGACCTAAATAGAAAATGTATGAAATAATGACAGGTTCATTTTATTTTTTCGTATTCTGATTCAGTAAATCATTATCCATTTAAAAATTGCGTCGACAAAAAGAGCCGCAATTATTTATTCAAAGTGCGCCTCGCGAGTCACGGGTTGACGACCCTTGCTGTAGCAGTACACAATGCGCAACGATACAAAGTGGCTTAAAAATAAAATAAAATCGTGGAAATAGTGTAGTTTCATTTCGTTTGTGTTTCAAATCATTTTAATGGAACAAAACTGTCCAAATTCGTAATTAAGAGGATTGATTAAATCCGTTGAAATGTGGCAGCATAGGATTTTCCCTCTTTGTGCTGGTGTCCATTTTTGGTGGTTACGTCACTAATACTCGAATCATTCCTCTCACACTCCTTGAAAATTTCCGAATCACTCTGAACAAAGCACGGATTAACCCTGAATTCGAACGCTGCAACATCGTCCAATTCATAGTCCTTTCCAAGACCTATTCTATCAATATTTTTCATGACGTATGTCACTTTATACCGTTACTTTCTTATACTTTGTTTCTCCCCCTTCTAGATTCATGATGTTCGTCTTTCTGCATACTATTCTCAATCATCTTATTTTCATTATATTCACCAATCCATCGCTTTCAAGTTACACTCGCGTAGCATACATCACTGTCGCTACTGAGATCCCATAACGGAAATCAGCAAGACACAAAAATGCGATGTAAGCAAAGAAGCCAGAATCAACAGTGATGGATGATACCGAAATCGTCCGATTTTGTCGGTTCGGCAGCCGCTTGTTACGCGAATCCTGAATTTATGCCGCTGAAATAAAAAGAGCCTTAAAAAATTAAGCTTCGCCTTTCGGAAACACCCTTTTAGCGGAGGGGTGTGGTAGTAAAATGGGGTATTTTACGTTTGCCCTGGGGGAAACTACGTCCCCCCTTTAAATAAAACAATTCAGTTGCGCTTTATGCTCGCGACCCAACCTCTCCACACCCCTGTCCTAATGGCGGGGTAGCTCTGCACCCCTACCCCACGGTAGGGAGATTCAGATAAAGGATGAACATAAATATGTTACACACTCACTTTGGAACGGAGGTTTCCAAACATAATTTAAAATTTGTTCTCAATATGTATATTATTTTATAAAATAATACTTCAAAGAAATTTATTGCAAACATTTTTGACTTGTGGTTAACATCCCGAGAGTGATGAAAGGATATAAATGTGAATTTTGATTCTAATTTTCAATCGTTTGCCACTTTCTTCTGCGTAAAGTTTAAGCTGATTTAAAAAAAATTATATAATAGGTATATTGTTCACAACATACTTAAGTAGTACATTCGTGTACGTTTGAAAACTATTTGTTTTGTTTGTTTAAATGAAATAAATAAATATTTAAATTGTTGCCGAGGATATAATAAACATTATATTAATGATATTCTATAGGAAATGGATCAATTGTTGAATAAAAGTATAATTACATTACAACACAAAAAAACTCACGAAGCTTATCATAATAATTATTTAGATCAAAATAATACAGTTTCGTGCGATTAGCGAATTATCAACGGCGTTCCAAAACCAACGTTACTAAACAAATCAGAATTTATCAAGCCTGTTTATCAGTAGATAACATCCCTTTCATCGCAACATCGCGACGAGTACAAAAATCGTTTAATTTCATTTACAATGCTGGCACAAAATTGGACGGCTGTTATTTGAACACCTTTACCGAAATAAGCATTGTGTTCACTCGAATATGAAATCAAGAGATACAGCGGATAACCCCATTCATGCCAGCCCCGGGGGCCCCCACCCCCCACCGCGCTGGCGGATGGGGGAGAGGGGAGCGAAACAATACAACCGGACTAAGCGGTACATCATTTTATTATATACGTTTTTATGAAACGATCGAGCGCCCCTCGGCGAAAACACGCTTCAGGCGGGTCGTCCAAACATCATCCCTCAACAATACACGAAAGCCTTAACGAAATACGGCATTAAAACCTCCCCTCACTACTGACTCACGCTCACTAAAAAAAAAACACAATTAGGGATAATTTCAGAATGATTTCATAATGCGCACTCAGTCACACACCCTAGTTGATTTTTTTCACAACCCGCGCGTACCCGCGCCGGCCTCCCCCAGTACGCGTTGTGTCAATAACGTAAGCGAGATGTTCGTCACCATGTCGCTTGCGGCGAGGGATGTAGAGTTTTATTGACGTGTGCAACTAAATCATCGAAACCATTCGATATTAATTAGTAACCATTAATGAGATCCGTCATTACGTGGTGTATATGATACACTAGCCTTACTAGATCTAAATCACCAACTGTGAACTAATCACTGATCTCTAAGTCACAACCACCAACGATGATGGAGATTCTGATAATCTTTAAAAATATTAAAACACATACTTAATTAAAACAAACTAAATACACATTTAATTAAGTTTAATGTGTTCTTATTTACCATTATTTTATTTTTATTGACTTAGAAGAATGGTTTACTTATGCTTATGAATTAAACGTGCACTTTAGATAAAGGAAGGGTTTAATATAATAATGGGATAATATTATAAAACAGTGATCAGAGTTACAGTTTCCATCAAATACCACTTTAACAATACTTTTCATTGTGTAAAATAATATATAACGTTTTCGGGAACATCTTCTCATTATCAATATTATAGTTCAGCTAAAATTAAACGCACTTTCAGATAGTAATATATGGAGTGTTTGGAGTTAACGGAGGTGTAACGTATATTACTGTCTGAAAGTGCTTCTAATTTTAGTTAAACTATAATATTGATAATGGGAAGATGTTCCCGAAAACGTTATATATCATTCAACACAATGAAAAGTGTAGTAAAATAAAATAGAGTTTTGACTTAATCTACAAAATAATCATGGACTTCCACAAAGTTTCACCAAAAACCTTTGAACAGTTATATGTACTATAATTTGAAAAACAAGGTATCTTACATTATATATATATTTAAATATCGTATTTTTAGAGTAATTAATATTTTTTTGGGATTGAAGCTAAATTTTGTACAAAGTTTGGTGTCCTTGAAACGTACATAATTAAAAATAATTCAATAATGAAGTCTCAAACAACGTTATAATAGCCTTAATCGACGTTCTCCTCACTTTACGGGGCTCGCCTGTTACATTTTTAATGAGGCCCAATAAAGTAGCAAAACAGTTTCGGATAAAGCGTCGAGGGCGGGGAGGGAAAAGCCTCAATAAAAACAAAACCCGTAAGGGTAAACATGCACGCACCCGCTCGGCGCGCTGTTTAATCAAAAGATTATTTCAACTCTTGAATAAAAATCTACCCCTAATTTTGAACCCTCAAAATCCTTTTTGATTTTACAGAGGGACAGAGCCAGCGAGAGACGGGGGAGCGAAAAGGCCGGGTAAACAACCCTTCCATGAATAAATTCGTATAATTTTGTTCGGCCATACCGTAGGCCAGATAACCGCAGCGCGGCCGTGTAAACAGGAATAAATAATGTCACTCTGGAATATTATTGTTGCGGAATCGTACTTATTTATCTCAAATGTAAATTGTAGTGGCAACACGAAAACCCGCCAGAGGACGCGAATAAACGTTCATTTGGAAATCAAAATTTGCCTTTCCGAGTGAACTACACAGTCGGGTGTTAAGTGTTGTCGGGGAGTCGTATTTGAACGAAAGTTTACGAATTGAATTGTAATAAAAATCGGGTTGAGGGTTTTAAAACTACCCTCACACCCTAAGCGCTTAAATAATCAGCCAAACAAACAAAACCTCATGCATATTAATATCGCGTGCAAACTTAGTGGCAATTAACGTATGGGCTTTTGAATTGTGAGGGTTTAAAATAATTGTGTTCAACGAAGTAAAAGCCTTACAGTCGAAAATGATTACTAATAATTTCGTTATTATTTCGGGCTCGTTCACAAAATGTATCGAGTAAGTGAGCGCCAATTAATATGATCATTTTTCAATAATTAATTATTATAATTATCCGATTATTCATACCTTTACAGATAAAATAAAAAAAGGTAATTAGTCCCAGATAATACTTGGCACGGTTTATGTATACCGATGCTGTAAATTTACCTTCGAGCACAAAATATTAAGAAAAACACTAAAAATGGAACCTACAGAATAAAAATTAATCCTGAGATGCTGCAACTCCCAAACACTGCGATGGGTTGGCCATATTGAAAGAATGCCAGATGACAGGACATCAACGATCCTGACTAAGTGGATACCGCAGTGGAAGCAACCTAGAAGCAGGCCAAAGAAGAGGTGGACTGACTGTGAGGAAGAGACCTGGAGCAAGATGGGAGAGTCCATGAACTGGAGAAGAATAGCCAGGGATGGCCAGAGATATAGTGTCGTGGAAGAAGAAGAAAAACATGCTGTAAATTTACAGATCAAAACTGTAATGGACAAAATATGCAACATAATATTTTTTGGTACAACTAAATTCAGTATTTCTTTTGTGCCCTCGGATTCTATTGTTGTATTAATAAACCAGATTAAATATTATTATTTATAAATCATATTAGTTAATTTACCTCCCAAAGGATCCAAACTCAATCTTCGTCTTTGCAAACAAGCACGTCCCACGTAAGAAAAATGTTTTTTTTTAAATAATTAGTTCATCATTACACCCTATTAACACATCAAAATATGTAATTAGCGATGTATTGTTTCGAATTTTGATTCTTGACATCACTATTAACCATCGGCGCGTGGAGATCGCGACCATCTATCAGGGCGCCGGTGATAGGGGCATCGCGCTCGGACTTCCCCTAACAGGCTCGTTGGCCGCGTGCAGGCCAACCCCTCTGGCCGGGGAGAATGGGAGCCGCCGACCGTGAAAAAGTGACCGCCGGTAGCCTTTTTAATGCGGAAAATCTATCCATCATTCTGACCTCCGCCTCCGTGTTGGGGCAAGTGGCCCGGAAAATCGTAAGAGCACGCGGTAAAATGGACATGTTTTATTTTAACAGAGTGGAGAGAAACAAACGACCACATGAAGATTATTCTTTAGGGTCAAATGAAATTTCGCAATTTGATTCACGTCAAGATTATTTAAATAAATAAATTTATTTAATAAACTAATAGATGATGACTTAAATAAGTTAGCTACTATAAAAAAAAACGCTCACCTGTAACATACATACATACATACATACATACTAAAGTTACCGATAACGTTTACATTTTATCGATAATTTAGGAATAGCACTTGTGACTCAGTTTTATTTAATCATTAATTTTAAAAAAAAAATTACCTTATTTTTTTTGGTAATTTTTAAAAATAGTTTTGTTCCATCCCAGCGTAAATATAATATAAATAAAATAAATATATAAAATTGCCTTCACGTTGTTGATGTTCAGACAGCTTAATATGTCTCACAGAGACGAAGCTATTATTTTTATATGAGAAGTATGGAAGTCTTGGGCATTACATGGCTTACGATCTGTCATCGGCTGGCTTAAATGATCACTTGACACAATGTAATGTTCACCTATTTACTTGCGCTACCACATCTATCAAATTTTATTTTTTTGGAAGTTGTATATATTAAATCAAGATGGAACATTTCACTTATTTATTACCAATTATGCTGTCGCCATCTATTGACATTTTTTTTTATGATTTTAAGTACTGGTTTTGAATACAGTTTTAGGATTAATTTAAATATGAAATATTTATAATCTGGATTGTGTCTTCGAGTCAGGGCGTGTTTGACAAAAAGTCCAAGGTTTATTTGTTCACAACATTACGTATAATGCTTCGTGAAGTTTTGTAATATATTTATTTCCCTTTTCGACCGTACTCTCTCTCTACCACAACGTCAGTAGTTTGTGTCGTGTGAAACAGCAATATATTATAACTCGCCTACGATAATCCATCACGTGGTTCTTTTTATAAAGGAATGCGCATATGTTTACTGTTTACTCAAATTGCATACCAATATTGCGGGTTAACACGTCCAAATTGGATTAAAATATAACCTCTGCGCGGGGCTCCGACCTCAGTTCCTAACGTGATACTGAAAAATACTAGTCAGATTTCTATCTGCGTAATAAATTCATGACGATGTATATTTCTATTTACTTTTCCAAAAACGGTAGATATTCTTCGCGATTTAAAAATGCCGACCAAAACTAAAGATCGAGTATACAAAACGGTCGTACGAACCGCGATAAATAAAATTACTAATTACTATTTTGTAAATTGAGTTAAAACACTGTTTTATTCCACTATATTTTAATGTGTTAAACGTTAGAACGATTTCGGGAACATTTTCCCATTATCAATAATATAATTCAACTAAAATTAAACACTTTTAGACAGTAATATATAGTGTGTTTGGAGTTAACGGAGATGGGGGTGGGGGTGAAGTTAAAATGGATTAGAGAGGATGCAATGGACGGTAATTGAATATTTATTATGTTTTTATTGTTGTTTTTATTATTAAATATTTCAAAATTCTCTAGAATGTATAGCTTTCGTCCTTTGGCACAACTATGTATAAGTTGTAAATTACTATTATCAGATGAATGTCCCTCCATTCTTGCGTGCTCAGCCATTTCAGAGTTTAGACTGAAGTTATTTTATAACTTTCCTATGTTCTTCCAATCTTTTCCTTATTTTTCTTTCTTCTTCTTTTCGAGAAGATGTTCCCTAAAACGTTCTAACGTTTAACACAATAAAATATAGTGGAATAAAATAGTGTTTTAACTCAATTTACGAGAAGATGGAAGAAGCCAGGCTGAGATGGTGTAATCATGTAATGAGATCAGATGACTGTATCGTCAAAACCGCGTTAACAATAAATACTGGCAGAAGATAACGAGGAAGACGTTAAACATTCATAAAGAACGAAATGAAATGTGTTAGCCATGAAACCATTCAGGACAGATCGTCCTGGGGAATTCTTACGAGTGTCAACCACAAGCAAATGGAAAAAGAGTAAAGAAGAAGACTTTTCCGGAAGGATACAACAGACAATAAACAGATTTGGAAAGAAAGCAAAGCGGACTGTAGCGTGACCGACAAATGTGCAAAAATTTCGCCCAGTTTGAGCATGTGAAGAGCTTGAAGAAAAAACTTTAGGAAAGGTTTACCGAGGAAAAGCATAACAAGACGAAGAAGAAGTCGGTGATGGACTTAACATGCTCAAACAAACCTACAGTATATACTAAATCTTATGCGAACTAATTAAAGGACGTATGAATTCGGACACATGGAAATATGAAAACGGTGAAGAAGTGCCAATTTATTTATTTTATATTTTCCAAATATGATAACAAGTCGGAGTACTAAATACTAAATCACAATAAAAAATAACCAGTATTTTGGTGGAATTATTAATATTAAAGTGTAACTTTCCTCAGTATTTAGAGACCCGAAATTAGCACATTTTAAACTCGAATAAAGCGATTCGAACAAAATTCTACCTGAAAGATAAAGGAATTAATTTTAAGCTCTGTTAATTCCAAAATGATAGCAGCAGATGTAAAACTAGTGGAGGGACATCAACAAGCAAATTGTGTGACTATCGAAAGGGCCCAAACCCTCGCTTCAGTGGTTGAAGAGGGTTAGCTGGACCTGTGCGCCAACACTAAATATTAAATATATTTTTTAGGTTTTAAACAATGCTTTAAGTATGTGAAAACATCAAATACGTTTTGTATCTTCAAATATAATGTGATTGATAAGTAAAATGAACATTACAAAAATAGAAATTGATTAAGTCTTATTCAATACTTTTATGCATATTCTGACTACCACAAAGTACAAATGGCATGTAATTTAACCTTTAAATCTTGTGATCTAGTATAAAAAAAGGATGTATAGGATATTTAACTCGCGTTAGTTTCAATGTATTCAAAATTAAGGAGGCAAAATAATATAATCGGCGCAGAACGCATTGACAAGTAAAGCCACACCTGGCAAAAGGATCCGACCCTTATACGAAGGAAAGGGGAGGTTTTAGTGACAATCAGGGGGTAGTGGCAGCAGGAGATACAATTAGGAGAAAGCCCAACCGGGTGGAGGAAAACTACCCCAAACCGCCGGCTAATGTTTCATTCATGAGTCAACTCCAAATGCAGCTGAATTGAAGGATTTAAGGCACCACTTTGTGTATGCACTATGTTATAAATGTAAAATAGCAGTTAAGGTCGTACATGGGAAAGCTAAAGTATACATATTTAAATATTTAATGAGTAATTAGAAAAGACAGACAAAATTAATATTGTGTGAGTAGTTCTCATATTTGAAAATAAATTTCAAGAGGCGAGTGACATATAAATATTTTTTATCAAAAATACCGATATATAGCGATTAATTATTTATTAATTTTAATAAATACTTAAAAATGTATGAGTTTAATATATAAGTGTAGATATTTAGTTTAGTTATCATCTGATGATGAGAGGGACTACACCTCTAGAAACTATAGTAGTGACAGTATAACCCAACAACGTGTGTGTGTGTGTAGTACAAAGTTTAGTTTAGTAAAAATTAAAAATAATCATGTTGCACCACAAAGTAACTGGCACGTCAAATAATGACAGCTAAGTTTTAATAATTTTTATTATAAATAAAAATGTATTTTATAACAAACAAATTAGATTTTTATAAAATTTATACGAGTTTATTTTAACGTAATTTAAAAAATTGTAAAACAAAATTTAAAAAAACTGCCTTAAATTTGAGTATTTATATTATAACAATTAATGTTAATCATATATTTTATAAATTAGGTGGCTTTCATAAATGACGTCACAGGTTTTTCGTGAATTTTTAATCCCCCCCCCCCCTCCCCCGCCGCTATGTCACAAATTGTCATATTATGACCCTACCCTCCTGTCCCAGACTGTCACAATTCCGCTGACCCCCTCCCCACCTAAACCTGTGACATCATTTATGGTGGCCGCCTTGAGACATAAAAAGATAAATTCGTAAAAAGTCAGGATACCGCACGTTGGCGATTTTGTCGTAGTTTCTTTACAGACTGATACAAGAGTCACTTTTCTTAATCTCTCGGTTGTATTTGGACGTTTGATAAATTTGCGGTAGTATTGGATGCGGCGCTCGCGCTTGGAAACGGAAGCGGCCGCAAACCGCACGCCGCTATCTGCGGCCAGGCTGTGCGACGAGCCACCGGTCCGTTCAGCCAGCCGAAGTGATCACATCTCTGCATGGAGCGCGACTGTTAAATGTCAGATGATATTACAATAATTTGATCCCAATCTCTCAGAACGCATTTCAAATACACACATTCAAATAATAATGTTTGGGCAACTTGACAACTACAAAATGAAGAGAGCAATTCGATGGCTTCATAACACAAAACCTATCTACAAATTGTTCAGTATTCAGGAAAGAAAATGTAGTATCTAAGTTTAATATCTGATCATTTTTAATGTGTTTATTGTCTTTTGTATTTATAATCTCTTTAATATATTTTTTATGTTTTCTAAAGTTTTGCATATAATTTTTACAACTACTTAAATTAAAAATTTAAATTTTAACAAATATATACCAAAATGGCGGCCAAACAAAATCGACCTGCAACATAATATTCACCTGTAATAAACCAACTAAAAATGATATTTGTTACTTACGATACTTTACGTAAGAGTGGTCGATATATTTTTAACATAAATATTATTTTATAACTTGTATGTATGTATTGTGGGTGGATACCTGACTAAATTACGAGTCGAAAATGTTCACGAGATATGTGCCTAATCTCAACCACATCAGATATATAAGCATTTCAAAAAAATAATTGTAATTATGCGATTATTTCGATTAACTGAAATATTTTATTGATTCCAAATTATATATTGAATACAAAAGGTCATCGAATTTCGAGCGGCTATACTATTTTTTGTGAGATTATTTGGGGCCTGAAGCAAAGATACACATTAATAATGGAACAATTTCACAAATATTTATTTCGAAGTAGGAAGACTTATTTATTATTAGAAAGTTATTATTTTGTGGAATTAATTCTCAAAGCGAATTTCCCCTGAACGATGTTTTATATTTTTTATTTTACAATTATTATTTTTTTTACTCGTGTATCTTTAATTAATAACATAACATTAAAATTAGTAATTTTGAAAATATTTATTATTTTTTTTGCTTAGTCTAAATGATTTTTAATATCTTTATCAATTCGCGTAATACAGAGTTATTTTCTAATATTATTTGTATGTAAGAATATATTTTTATTTTTTGTTAATTATACTAAGTATTCGTATCATATATGTATATATACCTAAGATACGATTAGACACATTATCAGCAACCTTTAAAGGAATTGTATGAAACAGTCTTTATCACACGTTTCATACAATATTCGTCTCATTATTTATACTTAAATAAATGTTTGATTTATGTTATAAATCACGGTCTTTTCCGCCAATTCTATATTATTATTACTCAACAACTTAATCTGATAATAAATAAAGCTAAATGTTTTACAATAAGTGTGTTATATTTGAAATCTTTCTAGGTATCTAAGATAACAAAAAAATATTATTAACATAAATTCATTATCGGACTGTGATCGTGGCATTAAAAAAATATTATTAAAGAAAACTCATATTGACATTGAAAGATTAAACACGACAAAACATAATCCATCATCAGATATTAAATTATATAGATACGGTGGTGAAAACGAGAAGCATACAAAATGGATACATTACATACATACATGCAAAATTTGTTTACTAGTACGACCGCGGTAGGACGTAGTTTAACAGTCGGTAATGCACGGGCCTAGTTGCGACAGAACCCGAGCCGGCTAATCCTCAGCATACACGCTGCATTCAAACAATAATTGGGTTTCAATTGCATAGGCGAATGCACAAAACAATTTGCTCACGCGCAATTTTGATTTTGCGGTAGATTGGAGAACTGATGGAGGTACCGTGTACGGCCGTAATGGAGACCGTGATGCAATGCAAGAAGGCAATCGTGCCTGGTGATTGGGAAGAGAAATCATTGTAATAAGCCAGGATCAATCAAAATATGTAATTTACCTACGAGAGAATATACATTGATGATTATTTGATATGTCAAATAATCATCAATGTATATTGCGGGCAATAGTTCACCATCTCTCTCATTTACGTGTAGTTCAATTTTCTGAAGACTCGCCGATGGGATAGATCCCGTGGACCGTATCGATTAAAATTATGGTTTAGTTGACGCAACCCGAATTGGATTCAGAAAAGAATGGATCTGGCCTACCTTGATGATAATTTACACCTCCAGTTGACTTGCACTTTTGTGGTGAAGAACGGAGATATCACTGCACTTCGTGGATGCTGGACGAAAACCGCTTTTTCGTAGTCTCCACTTTCGATCCACAAAAAAAAACCTGTTGACAGGTCCGCGTCGAAATGCAATCTGTCACAAGTCTGTCGAAATCCCTAATTAGTAGTTGGCCAGAGTGGGACAGGTAAATTAAGGTTATAGGAAAGACGAGGAGCAGTCGACTTGCGTCAACACTTGCACTGAAGTGGCATTTTGATCAGTAATAACGAACTTTGAAATTAGTCATCAAGCATTACTGACATACATACACGTCTGTTTCTGTGTTACCTATCAATGCAATTATGGGCGTACGAACATAGCTTAGTCATTATATCACCATGCATTTATTAGAAGTAACTCACTGTGTATCGTACAACGCAGCAGGCGTCCATGTTGAACATTTTAAATCACATTACGGATAGGTAATCGGTATGTTACACCTTGCCGATTAAATATATTATATTTGGTAATACTTTCATTTCTCCTGCGTAATATATAGGGACTACAAGATTTTACAAGTCGTGCAATTTTACTATCGATATCGTACAATTAGGTACATTAGTTATAAAAATATAGTATTTAAAATATAAATAACATAATTTAAGAGATTTCGATCGAACGTGTTACGTAAGAATGTGAAGCGTATGAAGAAACTTGACGAAACTAATAATTTGATATCGTGCACAGATGGTGAGCGTGTGCCCTCTCTGTACTGTCCTGACATCACCCCGGCTATTCACTAGGACACGCCACTGAACATGCGCGCGATAAAAAAAACAAAGAGTAATTATTATACACTATACTATAATAAGCGGTTAAAACTTTAATCACTCGTTATAATACTATATTACAACACGGAATCTCTATCAAAACAAGTTGAATGAATATAACTGATTTGGATGTAAAATAATTAAAAATCTGACTAATAAAAAACAAGACACACAATAAATTAAACATTTTAATACACGATTCACGTGTTTTCAAGAAATTAAAAAATCTTACCTGTTTGTGCATTTCGACGTTGAGTCCGTAAGACATTTCATAGTACTGAAATATAAAATAAACAAATCATTAGTTTCACAAAAAAAAACACGAAAATTCATAAACAAATTTTAAAATTATAATGTTTTCAATTTAATGTTTGTTAAATTTAAATAATCGTACACTTCGGTTTTTCCCAAAGAAGTCGTTAGGATTGATATACAACAAAATAAATTTGGTTTCTAATGTTTTGAAGGATCAAAAACATTAAGAATTAACGAAAATGTTTAATCATGTCAGATAAATATAATTATACTAATTTTACTTTATAATAGCGCCTAATAGATAGTCTTGCATAGACATACTTATGTAAATTGTTAAGACAAAAATATTACAACTGAGTCTACAATAAAACACGTTACATGGTACATGCAAAATTAGTAATAATGTTAGGAGAACACATTCTTATTGTGAAGTTGTAATTATTCGGAACAGACTGTCTATGATATTTTAAACATATTAATTAGAAAGATATACATATAAAATCAATTTTATCGAAAAATATTGTTGTTGCGCCACCGGGATCGAACCTGGATCTTTTTCCTAACCGGGAAAGGTGCATTATCCAACTACGCTACAGCGACAATATTTTTAGCGACAAATTTTCGAACCTATGTTACCTTTTTGATATTAATATATATAATCGTTCCATTATTTGAAAGAGCCATCTACCTTATTTTTACAGAATCTCAAATACCTTCTTTTTTTCGATAAAATTGTTTTTATATGTTTATGTTTCGAATTAATATATTTAATTCATATTTAAAATAATAATGTTAAATAAATATAATAATTGTACAATGTTATCATGCAAATGAAAAATTAATAATATTAACTATTAATCAATAACGACCACCAAAATAACCAAAGTTATTATAAAAACAAATCTAATTGAAAACATCAAAGAGATTAAAAAATCGTTCGCGCGGAAAATATTTTTCGGCTGAAACCGAATGATTAACTCACAGGTAATGACATTGAAGCGGAAAATTACACAATCCATTACTTTGAATTATGGACGGTTTTTGTCCGACAATTGTGCAAAAAAGTATGAACGCTGAAAATAAACTATTAAAACGCGAACGCTAAAATATACACTAAAAATTTAATGAATGCCAGTTTATCGCAATTTTAATTTATTGACATATAACTTTTTTGTCATATTTTATTTAGCAAGACCAGGCTTAAGAATAGAAGAATGAGCGCTATCGGTAACTGAGTGACTCTGGAACATTTCATCTTCTAAATTCGATTTATAAACCTGTCTTATCGTTCTCTCTCTCTCACCCACTCGTAAATTCCTCATTTCCAAACCACTTAAATCTCAAGTATAGTGCTAAATCAGCATTCCTATCACCATTTGTGTATTATTTATTTGCACGGTGGTGCTGTACCACGGTCTTCTACAATTGGACCTGAGAAAGCTCTCATCTGCACCTACCTATTTCAGACAAAGACAGAGAAAGAAACACTCTTCACACACAGTACCAATCAACTCAGTAGAATGCGCTATAATTTGAGAGATCACGATATAATTCGTAAAAAAATGATCTCCCGCATAAACGTTTCCGGTAAGCATATGTATTCGGTATTGATGATTCGCTCTCATCCCAGACTTCTGAAGCGTACATTCGTTACTGTATAAAGTACCCACGACACATACAAGTACGTTATCGATTAATTCAAATAGAACGATTTCTGACAACTTCGACGACTTTTAACCTATAAAAATTAATCATTTTTTTGGATTGTCTACTAAGGTTTGCCAAATTTTTAAACAAAACGAGTGGCGTTGAAGAAATATGAAAAACTAAAACTAACGTAATTATTGTGAATGGATTATCGAGAAACGATATTTAGAGTTTTTTGCGACTAAAATACTTGAATAAAGAACTTGCAAGCATTGCGAAAAAAACATACAATAAATATTTTGAACAATTTCTATTTCTAATGATCATACAAACTTTTAGTATTATTTTATAACTTAATGGATTTTGAACTTATAGCTATCTATTATCTACTATTACTTATATATTTTTATTAAATTATACCTGTTATAAAATAATAGTTTTTTATTTTATATAAGCGGCAACCCTCGGAAAGGCTTAAATTTTAGTTAGTAATACGCATAGAATTATGTATTAAGCTACGCAAATCCATCAATTTGTGGAAAGAATGAAGTCTTTTAAAAAAGAGAAAGGAATTTAGTGTGATGTCGATCTCCCTCATTGATAGATCATATTCACTATGACACTACATCCCTCCGTTCTTCTCTGTTCTGAAGAACTCGAGAGTATGTAGGTCTTATTGTAGTGTACTGATACTCCATCTACCCTCTAGTTTATGAAATGTCAGGTGCGCCCGTGGTGAAAACACTTCCATCGGAGCCCGGCCTATCGAAGTCATTGGATTTTAATGAATTTAAATTGTGTATTATTTAATCATAACAGATTTGTTTAATAGGCGAGAAAAAAAGTCGCGTAGGCGTTTGTGCCGATTTCTTGCGACGCCTCAAAATGGACTTGTAATTATTAATTAGTTACCACTTCACACTATTATATATGTACCCGCATAATACGTGCTTAATGACTTTATAATATTTTTAATGTATGGCCTCATGAAATACTGTTGCATTATTTGTTGTATAATATTATTATAAATTAATACTGCAGCATCAATGGCGCGGCGCGCCTAACACGTAATGACACAAAAATATTTCCAATTACTTTTCCGGTATCTATTACTAACGTACGATTAAGCTCGATTACGATGTTATACGCTGTGCTCAGATCAGCGGCGTAACTTAAAAAATTAGGCCCCAATACAAAATGGAAAAAAGGTCCCATCTGTATAATTAATATAATGAATATAAAATATAATAATGTTAATTACTACGTAATGTTTAGCTTATCTCCTGTAATATTCAAAAATGTGTTACGCACAGAATAAAACATTGTTTCGCTTTGCGGCGATTTTCGCTATACGACGATGAAAGTGTGTAGGTCTGGTCCCAAACCAGATATATTAGTGGGGTCAACCTTATATGTATTCGATGTTTTCATTATACACGTGAGAAATAATTTTTAAATTCTAATTCTCATTGATTAACTTTAAATTTTTTTGTCCAAATCAGCGTTGGGAAATGTATCGATACACGTAAAAGGATCGATACCAAAAGTATAAGTACGGATTTTTTGTGCTATTGTCTAATGTGAGCCCCCAATGCACCGCATTGGCTGCTTCGGTATAGCTACGCCACTTCCTTAGATAATTCACATTCGGTTAGTGATCGCTAATCATAAATTAATAAATAAATTATAGATTTATAAATTCAGAGGGACGAACATCAAATTGAAAGCAATTAACTTTTACTATCTGGTCCTGGGAACCTGTCAATATTATTGGAATACCGAGAACGTTTGCCACATGACACCTGATGATGGTGAATGTCTCGGGATATACACGGACCGTGGGATCACCCGATGAAATGTTCCAATCACTGTGCTAGTAAGAGATAATACTACTTATTCACACCTAACAGTTTTTTTTTTTTTAAATATTAACTGTAATTCACATATGAAATTTCCAAAAAATATTTAAATCGTAATTGTATAGAAATAATTGACAAAAACAATTAAAAACTGCTCAGGATTGAGGATATCATTATTTTCATACGCTCCATGTACTTACCATCACGCTGTTTACCCGCTAGGGTAGGCAGAGAGGATAGAACGCCAGTCTTCTGTCCTGACACAATTCTCGCCTCATCCACATTCATACATATTCTCATACAAGCTCGAGCCATCCTCCAGTATCTGGTTTACCTGGTCGTGTCAAGTCTTCCGCGGGAGTTCTCTACTTCTGCTGCCATCAACACTTGCGTCATATATCTTTCTTATCATTCTCCTCATTCATCCGTTCTATATAACTAAACCATCTAAGTGATCCTTTCTTAATCTTACTCACTATGTCCTGACTAAAAAACATCAATATCAAGCTGAGCAACTCTGACGTTACAAAAAAATCTTTTATATATTTCATTTCATTGATTGATTCGTACAAAATTTATTTTTCGAGCTAAACCAAAATATAAATAGCCTCTTTCAATAAACATTTCTCGCCCCTATTATCTGGAGCTTCTGTTCCATTGTGAGTCGTACGCGGCTACGTCACGCGTTACCACATTGGTCACGGCCCCGGCACTGCACGCCCCGTCGGAGAGGTGCCGTTCGACCGACTCGGGAGGCCGGGGGTAGAAAAAGACATTCATCACAAAGCACAATGGCACGTTGCGCGATCATCGCGGTATCAGGGTTGAACAAAAGTAAATATAAATACACTTTATATTTTTTTTAAAAAAGCGTTAAAAAAAATATTAACAAAAGAAGACAATTGCAACGTCTGTCATCATATACATATCGTATTATGCACACATACATTGGTAATTAGACTGTACTGATCATAAATAAATATGCATAATAATATAATATAAGACGTCATATGTCTGTCTGTTTTTAGAACATTCTTAAAATATTTATATTCTCTTCATATTATTATGAACTTTGTACCACCTGGCAACTATCTTTTTAAAAAATGTATTACTTTAGTAAAATTCTTTCTAAAAACAAAAATATGGCTTAATTTTGAGACTCTTGTCACTGTAATCAATCGCGGAGGTTCTAAATTTGAAAAATTAAACTTAAAAAGATGTTTAAATATAGAACATACGTAATATTAAAAGTTCACAAACAAAATGTTACATATCAATTTATTTAATATTTCAAAGCAAATTGAAACTCCAATTTAATCAGTTTCCGTATAAAAAGAAAACATTAGACACAAAGATAAGCTTTCATTTATGGAGAAGTTATTTTGAATGGAAAACAATCGAAACAAATATTTTCAGTCGGCAAGGCCGATGAAACTTGTTAGTCATTAAGTAATAATGTCCATTTAGGCGAAAACGTTGTGGTAGGTGTATTGCACATGACTAAATACATAAATATTAAACTCCACTGAGACGAGTAACCTTGGAAAGACAAGGTATCAATCAGTATCAGCCATATGGCATTTTGATCAAAACTGACTTTTTTAAATTCTGTCAATAATTTTCTCTTCAAAACAGTGTTATAAACATGTCCGAATAGTTTATGAGGTAACAAATAAACAATGTTACATTTCAGTAGCACTTGTATTATTATATTTTTAGAACAATATAATACAATTAAGAGTTATACGTGCCGAAATCAGGAAACCGTTTACTTAATTACTCTCTTAATACATACATTTTCGTAAAAATTTCACCACACGTGCAATTAAACAAACGACAAATAATTCAAAATAAATAATATTCAAAACTTTGTAGCTCTATTTCTCTCTCAGTTTAGTGTCAGATAATTAATAATTAACACCTTGTTGTTTTAAGGACACGAATTGTATTTTCATTATAAAAATAAGAATCATTACTTTCTTGTTTAATATAAGTAATAATAATACTAAATGGTATAGTAAAATTATGTACGTATTGAGAACCCTAGTTTAGAGGCAGCCCGCATCCTCCGCCATACAAATAATAGTCACTTGAACGGTCGGAGTGATTCAGTGAGGATCTCATGATGCGTGTAAAACTCAAATTACACCATTTATTTGGAAAGCCGTAGCAATTTGACGCTAAATTAAAAGATTTATTTATATTAGCCATTATCAAGAGACCGTAATGGAAGAATGCATCATTGAATTAAAATGTTCTGGAAATGTCAAGTTTATTGGAAACTATTGAACTTCATTTCTATTCAGAGACACAAAAATCCGACAACTGTTCCTTAGTAAATGTATACATAATTGAGAAACTGGCAGTAGAAAGTAAAAAAAATGGTATGCCTCGAAATGTTGACAGAAGGCAAAAAAGAAGTTGAAATAAATTATTTAATTCTTAACATAGTGCATACATAAGCACTCTTATATATGCTATAATATAAACAAGATTAAAATCTTGTCTTTTACTAAAACTTATCTTTTACATATCTGGTCAGTTTCACTTTAAATCTATTCAGTTTCTCCTACTTTCTTATGTTTTCTGGCATTTCATTAAAAATCTTCATCGCACTATACATCATCGATTTCTGAGATTTGGTCTTCTTCCTGAATGGCAGTCTCAGTCTATCCCTTCCTCTTGCACGATGCTCGTGCTCATTCATGTTGATTTGCATCAATTTTTCGTATAAAATCCGCCGATATTTTCTTATTGAGGATTTTATAAATAAATACCATAATATTAAAATATTTTTTCAGCATTGCACTGATCCGAGTATATCTATTTTTTCTGAGTATTATTGTCAAAACTTTATTTTGCAACACTGACAATTGTCAATTATGACCTTCTAATTGACAAAAAAGTGCGTATATATGAACTTTTAATTAAAGGCTGACGGTAAGAAGTAAGAAAATGGTATCCCTCAAAATATTGAAAAAGATATTGCAACATTCTGGTGGACAAAAAGTACATATACCACATATAAATAAGTTGATGGGATACCATTATTATGTGCCACAGTCATCTGTTGAAGAATATCGAAAACATTTGATAAGAGATAGATAGTACAGTATTGGCAGACTGCATCGAATTAAAAAAATAGTTTTAAAATCAGCAATGTTATTTTTGTGGTTAAGATTCATATTTTTATTTATTATCTTTGTTTTATTAACCACTAAAATGAGTTTAAATACATCTAATAATAAAAATTTTAAAAATAGATTCTGTCAAAGAAACAATATATGTTTTAGTTAGGTATGACATCCAGAAGAAGAAAATGGTATTTTTCGAAACCGGTATATGTATTTAAACTCATTTTAGTGGTTAATAAAACAAAGATAATAAATAAAAATAAAAAAATAGTTTTTGACATTTTATGGGATACATGTATTTACTGCCTCAGAGCGAGTATCAGAAATTACAATAAAATTATGGTTAAAAAATGAAATCAAAATTATCCGCAATCAACTTTCGCAAAAATATCCCAAATACGAGTAATAATTATTCGAATAACTACTTAAGTCATTATCGCCGATGGAAATTTTTCAACGATTTCTGTTAAAACATACATATTATATTTGTAATTTCTAATGAATAATGAATTGCATGTTTAATAGGAATCATGTGACCACGCAATACGCTAATAAATACAACATAATTATTGAACAGATAAATATATTACACTGTGTTTATTCATCAGGCGCACCGTCATACGTTAAGAGTAATGCAATAATTTAATTTATTCAATTCAAAGAAAACATTTATCTGAAAGGAATTTATGAATACGTAATATATCCGCTACACGCCTTCGCACGCGAAATGTTGACGGTGTCAAATAAACCATTACGAATTATTAATTACGCCATTAATTAGTACCTATGATTATCTTGGACGGTGATAATAAAATGTTGAAACAAAGTATCCACCGTGTAGTCGTAACACAAATCACGATGTCGTTACATCAAACTGCCTACTGTATCACAATTTAGATGCGATTTTCATCCCAGTTGACTACGGGAGAGAGGCGCCCGACTGCGAGAGTCGGACACGACCGGCTCGAATGTGGGGCGAAGTGAGCAACTGCCGAGGGCGGTGTTTTTTTAAATATTTTTTAGTAATGTGACACACTTGACCCTGAACCAAACTCCCACGGCACACCGATCAATTAATAATAATAAGACACGATGCTTCTTGTAAAGAAAGTGCAACTCGCAACCTTCATCAATTCTATGCGATTGACAAAGTCTTTAATTCTGCTTGTGCAGCTTCAGCTAACAAAGCAGGTAGGTAGAAAAAAAAAACTGTTATCAGTACATAAAAAAAAAAAATCGAACTAAAGTGATGTAAAAGACTGCAAATATTACTTATAAATCGTAAGTTTGTATTTTAAAATTACTTCTGCTGCGGGAACAAAAAAAAAACAGAAAAAAAATGGCGACACACTGTTTGAAAAACACCGGCCAAGGATATGGTTTAAAAAAATGTTAATCTAATCGGAAATGAATTTTTTAAATATTGAATATATTAGAGAATATATTCATTAAATACAAATTAAATGTATTAATTGGAAAGATATACATATAAAATCAATTATATCGAAAAATATTGTTGTTGCTACCGGGATTCGAACCTATAAAATAAAGTAGATGGCTTTCAAATAATGGAACGATAGATGTATCAATTTGAAAAGTGTAACATATAGGTTCGAAAATTTGTCATTGTACTGTGTGCTGTAGCATAATCGGTTAATGCACGTTCCCCGGATTGGAAGAGATCCAGGTTCAAATCCCGGCAACAACAATATTTTTCGATAAAATTGATTTTATATGTATATATTTCTAATTAATACATTTAATTTGTATTTAATGAATATTTTCTCTAATATAATCACATTTTAAAAAACTTTTTCTAGAACGAGAAAAAGAAAGAATCGTGCAATTTATCGCAAAAGGGCGACATACGTCACCGGACCAGCCCTGTATGTGGCCCTGATGCGTTTGCACCGGGTGTTGAAATTAGTGGCGTCAGACATTTACCGGCAAACACGCGGCTAATTGGGACCAATCATGGCTGGGAGTGATTAGCTGTAGCCAATAAAGAGATGGCCAATGGCGGGGAATTCATCACACCACGTGACCCCGACAGAAAGCTTAATTACTTCCTTCCTGTCGCTGATTTCAGTTCAAATTCAATTAAATTATTCGAAATAAAAGCTGGTCTACACAAAGACGCTGAAAATATTGTTGATCGAATTTCAATCTAATCTACTTACTTAGTTACCTACTTACCATCGCGCCATTTTCCCGCGGGGATAGGCGGAGAGGTTAGAGCGCCACACTCTTCTGTCCTGGCACACAATTCTCGCCTCTTCCATATTCATACATCTTCTCATACAAGCTCGCCGGTTATCGAGGCTGCTAATAGGACCATCTTCCAGCATCTTCTGGTTTACTTGGTCGTGCCAAGATCCAAAGTCGACGATCGTGCACATTCCATTTTAGTGGTCATCATCAAAGCCGATGTGATGAATAAATTAATGTCAACATGGGAATACGGCGTCGGCGGCATTTAGGCACATCGTGCACGACTGATTTCACGGAAACTGCACACAAGACAACTGCACACAGTCAACTTATTACTATATACCGTGATTTTGTAGATATTAAATAATCTAACTTGATGTAACTTAAAATAACTTATCCTAAAGGAATGAAAGCTGTCGTGAAGTAGTTTATTTTAATCTACATAATATTACGTCTTATGTGCAATTATCCGTGTGTGCAGTTGTCATGTGTGGAGTTATTCGATCACAACGGCAGAATAACTCAAAATAAATTCTGTTATCATCCGACGGTCGTTAAACTGTTATATCAAGCTAAAAGTTAATTCGGCTTAATCACTCATAAATTAGAAAGTTTGCTTTATTTGTATAGATGCCTACCAGGAATAAATTTTAATTATACTATTTTAGCTTAGAATATAAATAAAGTGTTTCAGAGGCGTTCACATTAATAATTCAACGGTTAAATTTGTAAAATCTAATTTGTAAAAATAAACACTTTTTTATTATAAATTTAATATTCGTTTGATATGTATAAACGGTGTCAAAAAAAAAACTTAGTTATTTAGTTAAAACGTTAAAAATTTATTAAAAATTAAAAACAAAACATGCACACACAATGAACAAATGAGCCAACACCAACAAATTATTAAATAATGTAAAAATACTATATTGTTGATGTTTGTAGCGTTAAATTTGTGGTTAGACATAATTTAAATTTTTATTTATATTTAACATTGTTTAAACCACTGTGGTAATTTTAAGTCAGTCCTGGCGAAGATACGTTAGTAAGATAACACAGTGATTTGAAAAATGTTAAATATAAATACAATTTAAAAAAATATTATATTATACATGTAGGTATCAAGCTACTACGTAAAGACCTCAAAGGTCATCATTTTATGGAAATGAAAGCAAATGATAAATCGTTTTGATATTACTACAATATTTAACTGAAGCATAAGTTTGGACTAGAAAAGCAAACTGAATGTGTAGAGTATAATAGTATTGTATATATATATAATATACAAGAGGTGTAGTTTCATGCATAGCTAGGATTACAAACACAAGGAGTCGGCACTTACCATCACATAGTGCCTCTGCATCTCAGTCTTTTCCTGTGCCAGTTTCTCACATTCCAACTTAAGACTGTACACATTAACGTTAAGCGGATGCGATTACAATGTGACACGACACATGACACAACGTGCAGACACATAGCAATGATGGTGACAGACAACAGGCGGGTTTTGAGATCATCCGTACAATTGATCGGGTTATTTTTATGTGTGGGTTTGTTTTTGATGAGGTGCACCGGCGTCACGTGATGGGTATAAAACAAAAAGAGAAAAAAATGAATTAATTAATGGGATATGTTAGTCACGCAATTGGACAGAGTAGGAAGAGTCCATTCACAAATTCCAGAGAGACCAGAATGAGACACGAATCCCCGAATAACATAAATTAATTGAACGTGCGTCGTTAACATTGTTACTCGCTTCTGGGCTCTCGGGGACAAGGAATTTACATTAAAAGGAAGAGATAAAACTATCGAAATTAAGGAAACATCATGCGGGCGCGGACGGCAACTGCAAAGAAAAAGTTAGAACGATCACATGTACCGGTAAAATAAACCAAAAGACAGCTGTTTTGATCAATCGCAGTCATCAACATTAATTACCTTCTTTTCTGGACAATAATGCGAAACCATCTTTTTTCACTAATTTATTACCAAATATAAAATAAAAGAGATTACGTGCATGTATTAATTGAATGCTGATAAAGATAATCGTTGTGAAAATGAAATTACAATATTATTGTACTTCAGTTAAATATATTATCCGTTTTGGCACATTTTGCACGAACATCATCAGATAGAAAGTAGAGATTATTTTGGATTGTCAGATAAATTAAATTATTATGAATTATGACAGTTAATTAAGGAAGTGCACTCAATATATTTCTTATTATGTTTCACACAGCAAGTGTTTAGATAACGCGCGCGTTATTGTCCAGAAAATGCGTAATATTCAAACCAAAATCAAGGTAAAATATACGAGTGTGTGCTTAACAATTGATCAAAACCACCTCTTTCGGTCCGGATTAATAGGTGAACATGAAAAGCGATTAAGACGAGAGCTCACAAAGGTGCAGCATGCTTCGTCACCAGTAATTCTGGACGTGTGAGACATGGTATTAGGCATTAGGTATGTACACGATGAACAAGCCGCTATGTACTTGGACGGTCCAAAACCCCCGCCTCGGACTTACCATGACGTAGTGCCTTTGTATTTCGATCTTTTCGCTGGCCAACTTCTCGCATTCCAATTTGAGGCTGAAAATCGGAAAAGAACATTAAAATGCAAATGGCGCGACTCGCGCGGCGAACCGGACCATCGTGGCGGACCCGCAAACGGCTGAAGACACAAGACACTCCAAAATCGCTTCGACATTTAGCATAAACAACATATCTGTGTCATCGGAACATTGATACACAGCATGCAGACTGCATTTTGAATAATTCATGCATCTGCAAGGGCGGATGTCGTCAGATTCGTCGAACAAGAAACTAAATGACTGGAATATCATTTGGTACTCCGAAGAAAACAAATACACGGATTGATCCAAATTTTACATATACAAAATAACAATAGTTTAGATGATTCAACTTAAATGTTACCATTAGAATACATAAATATTGTTGTTCATAGACATAATTTAAAATTGTATTTATATTTAACAGTTGTATCGAAGCCGGTTGAAGTAAAAACAACACGGCGGTTTAAACAAAGTTAGATATAAATACAATTTTACATAAATATTAATTTAGAATCTTGGGCTGCCTGGTTGGTACATTCAATACACACATTACTAATTAGTCCTTTAAGTCATCAATCTGTAAATAAAAAAAATGTTAACTGTCGATGCCTGTCGACCATTCAAATAAACAATTGGCCCATATTAAAAGGAAAAATTAAACAGACAGACAAATAAAACCCGTGACGAGATACATAGTGACTTGTGACCATTATAAATAAACAACTCTGATCAACTACATTCCTTACCATAGTCGTGGATCATCGACGTTAAACGGCTTCTTATAAAAGACGAAAGAAATAATGTTTATTTGATTTTTTATATTTTTCAAGGCAAATTTCGGTCTCTTCAAATGTCGTTCGTTGGAATACCACCTACGCCAGCAAATCACTGTAATATCGACACTATAGAGCACAACGGTGACAGGTTCATAATACCAAAATGTTCATAACACAATACTTGTGTTCCCCTGAGCGAAACGAAACATATGTACTTTTGAAATTAGCATTTTAACCGGCATTTTATACAAATAATAATATAGGAAATTTACTCATAAATTCTAAAGACAAAGATGATAAATTTAACAATTCTGGTGTCAATAAACTTAGTTGCAAGGATTGTGCTGCATTTTATATTGGTAAAACGGGTAGAAATTTTAATATAAGAGTAAAAAAGCATTTGAGATGTTTGAACAATAGTGCGTTTTCAGAATTTTCTAATCATTTGATAGAAAATGGTCATGGTTTTGATAAAAAATTGGGATTGTCAATTTTGCATATAAACGGTGTTGGTCACAAATTAAATCATTTAGAATCGTCGGAGATAAATAAAGCGTGTAAAACTAATCAAAAAAATTATAAACAACCAACTAAATTTAACTACGAGCCCTATTCTAAATTTTTTTTCTAAAAATTATTCGAGTAAATTTGTATTAAGTAATGATTTGAGTTGAGTACTAAATTTATTTTTTAAATAATTGTTTTTTTTTAAATAGATTCTGATAAAGAAACAATAATATATGTTTTTAGTTAGTATTGACATCCTGAAGAAAATGGTATTTTTCGAAAACGGTAGATGTATTTAAACTCAATAAGTGGTTAATAAAACAAAGTTAACAAATAATTATATGAAAAATATGTACATATATAAAATAAATAAATATTTTTAAATTATCAATGTTTAATTCAATGCTCCTTTTAGCCAAATTATGGATAGGTCACCATTGTGCTCTATATAATCGATACTATATACCTAAAACGTGGTCATCATTAATATGAATGCATACATAAAATTAAATATGATTTTGGACACACACTAGTAAATGAATAGACATGATATGAAGTGTATATATAGAAGAGGGGTTTAGAACATTCTACACACATATCCAACGAATCATAAATCGGATAGATAGCAAGTAAAAGTATTTACTCTTCGAAAAGTAAATGCAAATTATATTGTCACCGATTAAATTTTCGTTCTAATTGAGTGACATTTAAAAAAAAATTCGTGGACCTCTTTGATTGCGTGAGTGGCACCAAAGAGATCACGTAGGTGCCACCAAAATGAACATTTTAGGACAAAGATTTGCGTTAGTTCATGTATATTTATTGGGTGGTCTGTGGTTTAAACGATTAATTGAAATATACCCTAGCTTTAATAATAAAACAAGATTCTATTTATTTACTATACTGTATCACAATATTTCAGACCTTTCTGAAATGATTTATTTATCGTTTATCTTTTGTGACAGACCTTTAAATGGTGCATTTATATATAAATGCATTAAATATCACTTGAAATGTGTTACAATATCAAACTCAATTATAATGCTTTGATTTTTCTCTAATAAAAAAAAAAATAATAATACAAAAGTAGCGGATACTTTTTTTCCAAAAAGTGTGCACATTTCTGGAATGTATAACTGTAAATATAAGGAATAAACTGTAAGCATGTATGTAAAAAAAAAAAGAATAAATACTGACTTGTGATACTGTGCCTGTAGAAAATTAAACTCTTCTTTAATCCTATCGCAGGATTCTCCAACTGTGAATTTGAAAGGCTGTCCGGGCTGTGGTGGACCCTGAAACAAAGGGACAAAAACATATTGAGAACCATTATACAAACAGGAAATTCATAAATAACTAAGTAAATATTAAATATTATATACTTCGACATGCATAGAGTCCAATTCGAATATAACGAGATCCAATGGATCCTTAAATATTACTCGTTAAAGTCGTTACTCATCATAACATAAAATAGTAGAAGACTCTTAAGTAAATAAACATTTCCATAAAATTGGCACAACTAAATTTTTTATACTAATTTAATGTATTAATTATAAATATATACATATAAAATCAATTTTGTCGAATAATATTGTTTTTGCGCTACCTGGATCTCTATTTCCAATCCGGGAATAATTACAACTTTACAATAAGAATGTGTTCTCCTTAATAAACTTTTTATGTTATCGGTCAGACCGATTCAGAAAACTTCTCATCAACGCTGTCTGAAAAATAATAATTTCTCCGAATTCTCTAACCATATCATTGATACCAATCATTCTTTTGACAGCCACGATCTAAAATGATAGAAACCCAGAAAAATTTGAATTCGGAGAAAACATTAATGAACAATATCACATTTTCAAATCCTTCGCCGCTATCTATTATCAATGTTTCCTCGAAACATTAAGGCCACTCATAAAGCCAATAGCCAACTGTATTAATTTTAGTTCAATTTACACCTGTAGAGATGGAAAGGACTGCTCTTGCCGAAAATAGTGATACAACTCAAAAAAATTGTGTATGTGCAGTACAAAGCGTAAAAAATTCTCACCTCATCCACATTCATACAAGCTCGACGATTGTTGAGGATTCTAACAGGACTATCCTCCAGTATCTAATTCAGGTAAATTAGAAGTATTAGTCGTGCCAAGTTAATACTTGCATCATATACCTTTCATACCATTCTCTCCTCATTTATCCATTCATACCATTCGCTCCTCATTCGTTCTATATTAATCTTACTCATTATACTAACATCCGCTTTACATTATTTCTGCATTCCTTACTATGTCATAAATAGATCTGCCATATATACGCCTAAGTGATCTCATTTCCACTGCATTCAGTCTACTCTCGTTCCTCTTCTACCGGCTCCAGGCCTCACTTCCATACACAGTGTCGGTAACAGGACTCCATTGTGTACCGCTAGTTTTGCCTCGGTTGAAAATAATAAAAATTATATGGTTCTAAAAATTAATTTGTTAAAATTTTATGCAATTATTGTCATATACGTAGTTATTTATTTAGTACGGTCATACCGCATATTCAACACTTTGAATCTGAATCCTTCAATTTTAAGAAGTGATTCTTAATTGTCATGGCGGTTACTTTGTGATGCAATATAATTTAGGTATTAGAATTTTTGTAATTTGTGCTACACACACGTTGGGTTAATTCGTCACTACTGTAGTTTCGAGAGGTCATCACGTGATAATAGTTATCACCTGATAACGAGAGATACTGCACCTCTCGAAGCTATAGTATTGACGAAATAACCCAACGTGTATGCAGTACAATGTAAAGTTTATTTAAAAATATGTATATACTATATGAAATCGACTATACTTGTTCTTAGTACACAAAGAAAGCGTGTTTCAAAAATTACCAATACGTAAGTATCAGCAGTCAAAAACTCACGACAGTTTATAAAAAAACACTCGGTAAAATCTTGTACTTAAAAACAAAAACTTTAATAAAATACAGTACATTGTTTTTACGCATTCTGTAGTTAGGGTAAGGTCCATTACAAATCTCTGCATCTGTGCTCCCCTCCCCTCCCTCGCGGAGTAGGTCCGCGGCAGTGTTTTTAAAAAGCAATAAAAGTGTCAACCGTAAATACCAAAGTGAACACACGCCAGGGGCGGACCAGTACCAGTCCACGGGAGTCGTTACAAAGACCCGAGACCTGAGCGCCAATGCAATTCAATAAGAAAATTTAATAAAAAGCCGTGCCGTAATAAAAAAGTCATAAAATCAGAAAAACTAAAAATGGTGATAACTTATGAAAGTAAAAACTTATAAGACAAAAAATGCACACAATTATTTTAATCTTACTGGGATCTAGTTTATAAACTGAATATAGTGAATAAATTGCAATTGAATCTGTTATATTTGACTGACTCGCTAATATTTTATAATATCGATTTATTCTATAGATATACCTAAGTACAATATTAAATAAATTTCACATAAATATAAAAAAGGATGTGTACAAAAATACTCATGAAGTAAAACAAATGTGAGTTATATTGACACAAAATTTAGAATGAGAAGAGAAACTTTCAAGTATTTACTATTACTAAAGTTTTTCTTGTTGAAGAGCAATAAATACAAACACAAGTATCTACCAATACGTATTATTTTTTACTGTTCTTCAGAGATTGTGTGTCGGCGCACAGGTCTCTGTATGTAGAGCGATCCAGAGTTACAGAGTCGAGAGTTCGGTGAAGTGGTTTCGAGAGTGCTCTCGAGCCGCTACCGGATTCAAATCCTCGACGAGGCCTACGTGAGACAAGTAGCGAGTCAATTGACCCGCCACTCGCTCGAAAGGTTTCTTCAATGAGATCAAGAAAGTTACGCAAAAGTAAAAGTGTATACGGTGATCTTTCCGCAAGTCGCAAAAGGGTATGTCGCCAGGAGATCTTTTCAATCAATCGCCTGCAATCATTCAAATAGGTCAGTCGTTTGCTTCCACATCTAACATTTAATGTTGTAAAAACTAACGGGACAGATAGACAAATTTATCTTTGTAAAGGTTAACGGGACAGGTTTTATTTTAATTTAATTTTTTATTTTTAGAGAAACAAACAGTGATAAAAAAACAATAACTAATAATATCAAAATAACACCAGTAAAGTTTTTAAAGGGATTTTATGGAAACGCTCACTTTCTGACGGGACAGGTAGACAAACTTAACTATGTAAAGACTGACGGGACAGATAGACAAATGTATCTTTGTAAAGATTGACGGAACAGGTAGACAAGCTTGACTATGCAAAGGATGACGGGACAGGTAGACAAATTTATCTTTGTAAAGATTGACGGGACAGGTGGCAAGCTTAACTATACAAAATCTGACAGAAGAAATTAATTCACAGAGAGTGATAAAAACATAATTTTAGAAATATTAGTTCTTCATAACGTTATATATTTTAGTGAAAAAGAAAAATGCGGATACGACAAAAAAATTCCACATAAATGACGGCATACTATATATTTGTTTAAATTCACTTAATACAAGTATGTACGCGTCTCAGAGAACAAGGAGGTATGTAAATATGTCACTGGAAAAATTCTAATTATACTTATTTGCCGAAAATAAACTGAACCGCTACTGGGATTAGGACCCACCCACCCGGGTCCATTCTGCATTGAGAATTACCATAGCGCTCTATCCACTGAGCTATGGTAATTGTGTGGATTGAATAAAATATCAGGCAGACCAGGCTTTCTTGTTGATCGGAGTTAATAATAATAATTTAAAATATCCCCAAAGAAATAGACGACTCGTATCAATTATTATTTTGGTGAGCAAAGATTTTGGCATTAAAAAGATTCCAGATTTGAATCCAGGCAGCAGTTCAGTTTTATTTTTGAAAATAAAAACGCAATTATTTTTAACATGGAGAACACATTCTTATTGTGATGTTGTAATTATTCAGAACATAGATCTAAATCTCTTAAATATATTCATTAAAAAGATATACATATAAAACCAATTATATCGAATAAATCTAAACATCTTTCTAAATAATACTTTTAATTTATATTTAGGCAATTATTTTTATTTATTAATAGGCGATCTTAAGTAGTGACAGCGGTCACAGAGTTCAGAGTCCCGTGTGACCGCTAAAGAAAAACGGTTCATCAATGAATCTATTACTTTTGATAAATCTAGGAATAATTAGTATTAAAAACCCGTCCAAGGACGGGTACGAATAGACCAGAAGTTCCCAAACTTTTTTGTGTCGTAGACCCCTTGCCATGTTTTTCGGTTTTTAGTAGACCCACTACTTACCTGATATTGATTTTTTGTAAATTTCTAATTGTAGTGAAGTTTAGTGTTAAAAACTTAAACCACAAAGCGAATGCCTACATCCTACAACTTACACAATTTTATAAACATATATAATACATTTTTTACTTCATAGGTACTTTTATAAATAATGTATATGTCTTTATATTATAAGATTATAATGTAAGTAAATAGGTACTATCAGTGTATGTTGAGATCCACTATCGTGGACCCCCATTTTCATTTGATGGACCCCCAAATTTTTTTTTCGCTTACGTAGACCCCTTACAGGTCGATATAGACCACTTTGGGAATCACTGGAATAGACTAACAAAAAAAAAATTATGATATATTTTTTTGTATATTTTGTGGAAAAATGTACTTTCAGAACAACAAGGTTACATATATCCACATTTCAAAAGAAATCGACACTTCTCCAATGAAATGTAACATGTGACACATAAAGAAATTGAGGTTTTATATATATGAGAATAATATATTTATGTAAATCACCATGTATCGATTCTACAAAAATTGTAGGTATACAGTATACACCGGCACTTAAAAGTATTTATTAAAATAATGATATAATATAATAAACGTATGATTTATTGTATGTTAAATATTGCCACGTTGCAAATTTTTAATGAATACAGCTTTGGATTATTTTGTGCTCCACTGACCGAGATATTTTTATGAATCGATATATTTTTTAACACGAGTTCAAATAATGAAACCATAATATCATATACCGTGTGGGTGTTGCAGCATATGTACGCAGATAGAAACGTATGCAAATTAAACGATAAAATATTTGTTCGTCGCTCTTAACTGCCTCGTCAGTGTCAATATTATTTATGTTGAAGTCTAATTAATTTTCGGTTGAGATGCGCAACAGTGTTTCTAAAACATCGTAAAAAAAATACATGGTATTGGGTTGATGTATAAAGTTTATAAGCGTATTTAAAATACAATAATATCCTCTTGAATTGTTCACGATTGATTCCCAAAGTTCTAGGCAGTTTTTCGATTACATGACTGAAGAAATCCGTTGGTTTGGAGGCGAAGAAGTAGTTAGAACAATTTTGAAGGGCAGTCTGTATTAAAGGAGATTCGTAGGAAATTGTTGGACAGAGAGCGGAAAAGATAAAAATCTGATGAAGCAAGATGCGGTATAGTCGCTTTTGTAATGCTGGAAGAATGTGGACGGGCATTACCATGCTGAAAAATCACCTGATTCCGTGTTCCCGGTCGTAGGTTGGTATTTCAAAACACCGATTACGTAACTACTGTCTTTTTTACGATGAAATACAGAATTAAAAAAATAAGTTTTTATTTCGGATAACATTTTATTGTTGGTAGGAGTTACCTACATTGGTGAAAAGAGTTTTATATACAAAAAATCTGATTAATATCTAACCAGCAACATTTCAATAATTTTCTTTTATAATACAATATTTGTATGCATGTACTATGTACATAATATTATAGATAATATATAAATATGTATTGATAGCTCACAGGGCAGAGATTTAAGTGAAGCGAGACGTATTTAAAAGAAATAACCATTAACGTGACTGGCATGAATAATAATACGGGATAATTTATTGCAATTAACATAAGTTATAAATGGCCGCAATATATTGAAAGCAGTTTTAATTCCACTGAAGGAAGTGACAATGCTGTTAAAACATGCAGCAGTCGATACGCCCACGCCGGCCAGGTATCTAATTGAAAAGACAAACGAGTGGGCAATCGACACGATCCTGCTAACACAATAATATTATATATACTAACCGGTCATCGCACTAATCTATCCGGTACAAATTATTTCAACATTTACTCAACAAATTGATATCTTATACACATAATCGACAAAATCAAACTGAGCAAATTCTATGCATTATTTCAACAATGCCGTATGCTAACAAGTATTTTACTACACGAGGAATACACAATAGCACAATTTTTGATTACATTAATTTATTCTTAAAACTGTGCCAACATCATTATTATATATACAACATTTACTTTAATCAATTTTTCGAGTGAGAATTTTAAAAATAAATAGTATAACATTAAAAAATATTATCTCTTTTTTATTTATTTTTTAAAGAGAACACATTTTTGTTAAGTTGCATTTTCAGAACATTGTTATGAAGTGCATGTTTTACTCAAAGGTATTTGAGATTTACCGCAATATAAAATTGAATGCTTTTAACCCGTTGATCGCGTTCATAAATACACGTGACATCTTTCATACGCGACACTTAATTTGGTGACATTATAATTTACGACTTTACACTACGATAATGCAACAAATTAATGATTTGTTTTTAAGAAATCGATAGCCAAGGTTCTCAAGTATCCTCACGAACATAAAAAAATACAGAAATCAGAACCATATTTACAAAATAACGTAAACAAAATTATTCATGAGAGAGCACAAAAGTGCCGTACACCATCACTACACTAACACCATTTGTGGTGATACTTACTAGAGTGAAATAGTGATCTGCGCCGGCACTGATTTCTTAGACTAATGCACACTATTTAAAAGTGTTTAAATGCTGACATTAAATTTAAATCTATAGTTTGAAACGCATTACATTCTACACGCATAAACTGAGTTTGAAAATTTGAATAACTGAACGATACTGGATGATACCAGGACTTTTATTATTTCGTGTTTGTTTATAAGATGGCTAATAATCCTTGACAAAATATCGACAGATGTCGGTAAGATAAAGGTTCCAAATAATTTTGGTACGATTTTCACCGCTCCTCAGCGCGTATGTGCACACTAGCGGCGGGCGAAACACGGCGACTCATATACGAGTCACCCGCGGGGAATGGGTTAAAAACGGAATAATACATGTATAATTGTAAAGATTACAGATTACATCTAAATTTGTCGAAAGTGTATTCGATTGCTACAGCGAAAATGGTGAACTCGCTTCCCGGCTAAAAAGTCAGGGAAAATAATGTTCTGAATAATTACAACTTCACAATAAGAATGTGTTCTCCTAAAAAATAATAAAGTTGTATCAATGTGTCAAAAAATTTTAATAAAAATGAATTGATAATTCTGGCGTCTGCTATCAGATTTATTCAAAGGTATTTTGAGATTCTGTAAAAATAAGGTAGATGGCTCTGTCAAATGATGTAACGATTAAATGTATTAATATCAAAAAGGTAACATATAGGGTCGAAAAATTGTCGCTAAAAATAGTGTCGCTGTAGCTTAGTTGGATAAAGTACCTCCCCCGGTTAGGGAAGAGATCCAGGTGGCGCAACAACAATATTTTTCGATAAAATTGATTTTATATGTATATCTTTATAATTAATATATTTAATTCATATTGAAAATAATAATGCTATTAGGATTACATATCACTTTCAAATTTTTATCTAACCTCGAAATAAATGGAGGATTATAAAAAAAATCGTATAAACAATATGTACAATTCATATTATCCGTGTGTATGTTGATGTTGACCGGGCGATACAGCATTTTATGATATTGCGTTATGTTAGACCAATATTTGATTTGAACGACACCAGGTTGTCAAATGTCAACACGTAAAACTAATGTGCCCACCGCAGTGTACACCCACACGACACTGATAATAAATGGGGCAATCAAATATGTACGAAACTTTCGATTAGTTTATAGTGTATCAATATTTAGTTTCGTCAACATTTATGTTGCAAACTAAATTGTTAGTTATTGAATTGAAAGGAGTCAGATGATTGCGGTTACATTAAAATCAAAATAAATAACTAACTTAAACAGCAGGTGTAGGCAGAGAGAATAGAACGCTATACTCTTCTGTTCTGAAATATAATTCTCGCCTCATTAATATCCACATATCTTTCCGTGCGTACTGTACTGCTGCATTGTAAGAATAATAAATTCTGACCCGTCAGGGTCCACCACCTGCTTACCGGAGTTTTCTTCTTCTTCTTCCTTCACTGAGACGCTGCTGCTCCGACGAGTTTCCGTAATAATAATAAAACTGAATCATTTTTATAGCACCATTTTCACCTCAATGGCGCTTTACACATGAATTATTTATAGTCCTACATTATTTTTTATTTAAAATTAAAAATTCTTATTTTAACTTATGGAAATAATTTTATGAAAAGGTGCGTTTTGGTCTCTTCTTAAATAAAGTCTCTGATGCACTGTTTCTTATGGGGGAGGGCAAAGAGCTCCACGCTTTTGGGCCTGCCACCGTAAACGCCCGTTCACTAAACTTAGACTTCTGGCAACGGCTGGTCGGTTCAACAACCCTACCTGCGGCCGAAGTAGAAGCTGACCTGAGAGTTTGACATCTACCATTCAAATTGTCTGGGATACAAAGCTCTTGAAGATACATGGGAGCCATGTTATGCGTCACCTTGTATATCAACCAGCACAATTTAAATTCAACTCTTTTAGGGAACCGAAGCCAATGTAGCTCACGCAAAAAGGATGTTATATGAGATAATTTAGAAACTCCATATAGTGCTGCCGCATTTAGAATGGATTGTAATCTATCCAGCTGAAATGTGCAATGAATATGCATGAATGTATTTTTGTTTTCAATGTATACATAATCTTAATTTCATTAATATGCTTTTATTTGTTTTTAAAATGAATATTAATGTAGTATTTTTACACCGATAATATCCTTAATAGCTACCGTACATAATACATATGAATATTAAAAAAAAAAAAATTGAATAAAATGGTCTCGATTCTCGGAAATTCCCGGAAAAATTTTGATTAGAGTCCCGGGAATTGAAAAAAGTCGAGAATATAGAATCCCTATCTGAGACATAGCACGTCGCGCGATCGCGAAGAGTAAAAGCAAAACAATTCGCGCTGTAGAAGCAAAACAGTGGACAACGATGCTCAGATACGAGCACATCGATCGAGAGAGAGAGAGAGAAAATTTAAAGAAAAACTGACGAAAGAAAATATAAAGATAGGTCACATGACCGACTCTCGAATGGTTCAGAATTTTCGAAAAATAACTTTTGAGAGACAGACACCGCCCGATTACCATTGAAGAAGTTCCCAGGACCGAGGAAGGGTGGAAAGGGAGACAACAAAAAATATGAAATGCTGAATAATTCAATACGCGACGACGAAACCTTTTGTTGTCATTTTCGTTTTTTGTTCATCGTCCGAACACTGAACACTTATTAATGATCGCCGAACTTGTTCCCCAGCGCTAATAACAATGTTTCGGTACATATTTACCATCCAAATATGGCCATTAATTAATGCGGATTTTTTATGATATTTCATGATTATACAGTTTATGAGACAAGCACCTTTTTGCCCGACGTTCGATGTAAAAAAAATAAACACGTTTGTATATTAAAATAAAGCTATAAAATATGTAAAGTAAGTGGTGTGTGTGGCTAATGGTCGTTATGTTGACTTGCTTGGAAACTATATATTAAATCGACCTGTTCAGTACCATTAATAGCTGTATATCTTATAACATTTAAATAAATATCAATATTTAAATGGTATGTTATGTATTTTAGTAACAAACTGTTTAGTAACTCGCTACTAGTGACTGTGATTATGGCGATGATTGGAAACTAAGATTAAACTGTTGGGGGTCAACTTTCTAGTGCACCAGTCATTACAATCACAGTCCAAATAATGGTTTAAATAACGATTTAACAATCACAACTCACTACCAAGAAATATTCGTTCTTAACTTAGGTTGTTCAATTTCTATTCTATTCTATTTTAAGTTTGGTTTAACGTTTTGGCATTGGTTGGTTATTTTATTCTAGAAGATTTATTTAGATTATTATTTATTTAGAATAACACTATCTACAGAATATTGAAATTTTTGTAAGGTAATTTAAAAAGCAATTACAATTTTTTTATTATTTAAGTTATTTTTAAATAATACGTCTGTCTTTAATAAACTAGAGACACTTAATAAGAATCCTGGAACCAACCATGATGTATATACTCAAAGTAGTAGCAGGAGTGACGAAAGAATGCTGAATACAGTGGAATTAGTCACTCCGACGAATATAATATGCTAGAGTAAAGAATAAACAAATTAAAAGTGAATGTACAGATAATCATAGTTTAGAGAACAGGGTTTAAAAAGGGTACCTTAGATGGTTTGGTCGTGCGGAACGAATTAATGAGCAAAAAATGGTAAGAGATATATGACGCGAGAG
This sequence comes from Eubasilissa splendida, assembly GCA_031772225.1. Lineage (NCBI taxonomy): Eukaryota > Metazoa > Arthropoda > Insecta > Trichoptera > Phryganeidae > Eubasilissa > Eubasilissa splendida. The sequence continues at coordinate 16,598,750 of CM062852.1, read as the reverse complement.
CTGATCGCACCACAAATAGAGGACGACCGCGGAAGACTCGGCGTGACCAGGTAACCAGATACTAGAATATGGTTCTATTAAAATACATTATGTAGGTACACCACCAGTTTATATTATATATTTGTTATATGGGAAGACATCATGTTAGCATTTTTATCAACCCTGCTTGTGCTCAAAAATGTATTCTCAAATTTATTATAATAATACGTCCAAATATTAATATTCAAGTCACCAAATAAATTACTAATTTTATCTATAAATTCGCATTTATGTATTTGTTTTGTCAAAAATGCAAAATAATTATATAATTAGTTAACAAACTTGGTCGCCGACCTTCGATAGAAGACGCCATAATATGAAGAAAAAAAAATTATAAAACGTAAGAATAAAGAAAATTAATTGATATCTGTATGTATGTATGAAATTCTCACTTGATACACAACCGACACACTGCACTCCAAATCATTATGCTAACCAAAGTGCAGCAGGTTTAGGTACCTAAAAAAAACGGTGACATTCGAGACTGGACTTACCGAACGGCACTCCAACTCCGCCGACCGCACGAAGTACACAAAAAAAAAGCGTTATACGTCTCAGACTCACAGAATACGTCACACCGCCACAGCGCGGAATACATTTTTCCGGTTCGAGAAAAATATTCATATATTCAGTAAAATAAATAAAATAATAATAAAAAGTCCCCAGCGGGGAACCGAACTCGGTCTCCAGCGTGACAGGCGGGGTTATTAACCACTGCACTATCGACGGATACGAGTGGGATGTGGAAATAAACGTTTAAGGTCAGGAATAATTAAGCTTGTTACACGTAAATTGATGTGAAGAATGTATAAATAATAAAGTACAGCGGTGTCTTGACTTGCGAGTTTAATTCGTTTTGTGACGGAGCTCGTTACCCAAAATTACTCGTATATCAAATCAATTTCCCTCATTGAAATGAATTAAAATGCTATTAATCCGTTCCGGGACTCCAAAAATCACCGCAAATTTTTTTGTTACATGTTTTTAACGTTATAGTTTGTTTTGCTTATCAATTTCTATTTATATATACATATCATCGCGGTACCTCCAGTGAGCTGCTTCTCCGTCGACCACATACCATCAGCAGTTTAGAAATTATTTTAACGGCCTTGACTGGCGGTTATAGCCTCTATCGACTCCTTCTGCTTCAGTGTGGTGCAGATTGTAGAAGTGCTACGCTCATACTGCTTCGCCAAGTCGACTACACGCACACCTTGGTCATGTTTTTCGATAATTTATTTATTTAATTCAATGCACAGCATCCGCTTCTTCTCAGTACTATCCTTCGCGCTCATTTTCTTCGGACTCATGGTTGGAAAAAATAAATTTTGCAAAATAACTGCAAACACAAATGCAAGCACAACACTATTACTTCCACTACGTAACCGCTTAAAGTAAACAAGTTAGACACGGGATACTGGGCAGATGTTGGAGGCAGGCGTTTACTGTGGCGTACGCGGTGGGGTATCTGAAGCTGAACTTTAGCTCTTAACTCAAAACAAAAAATCGGCCGACAGACAGCTCGTATCTCGAAAAACTCGTTAGTTGGGACACTCGTAAGTCAAGGTACCACTGTATATCAAATATTATATAAATCAACGCATTAAGTTCTAACACAAAAATATATGACAATTTGATCCTAGCATACATTAGATACACTGCTAAAGATATCGACGAAATTATCAAGAATTCTTGGTGACAGGGACTGTTGACGGAAGACGGTCTTCTACAAGATGGACCAAATAAAGGAATTGACAGTTGTTTAAATGATTGCAAGCGAAGCTGCAATCAACATGGCTCATGACAAGGAGGAATGGAGTAGTATTGTGCACCATGTGACTGAACTGACGACCACAACAATTGGGGCATGATGAAAAACAGGCTAATCAGCTAAAAATCAGATTCTCATTCAGTTGACATATAATATTTGCTATTTTCAAGGAAAAAATAATTATCAAATTTAGCCCATAGATGACTATGGTGTACTGGTACTTGAAGCGAGGCATGTAATAATTTCAAAAATTTGATAAATATGGAGATTGGGGGATGAGAATTGGTGAACGTTATATACATATATATATACATAAAGTGATCACTTAAGTCAGCCGAAGACCGGTCGTAAGCCCTGTAATTACCCCCCATATTTTCTATATATCATTTCCATTAAAAATAGCTTCGTCTCTATGAGATATCTGATATTTATTTAATACGTACTAGTGGGTCAAAGTCATGGTTAGAAACACGCGATCTAAACAGTAAAGCGTAATGTATAGTTTTATGACAATCGCGAATATCTCATCTGTTTTATCATCATCATCTCAACCGAGAAAAGCAATACGATATGCAAATTTATCTTATAACAAACTGTTAAAATATAATTCAACGTTGTTCAGCGAAAACAGCGTGGGGCTGCCTCTAGAACGAACCTGCCAAATCAGATTACAATGCGTCTCACCGACTTTAATAAAACTAGAGAAGAGAAAAATAATATAACAAATCAAAGACACCACATTATTTCTTATTTAAATGATTACGTGCAATTTTACGCATCGAAAACAATTCATTTAAAAACATAATTGGGATGATTTGAAAACGTCAAAGTGACGGGGCCGTCGTTAGTTTTTAGCCACTGTCAGTGAAAATAATAAATGATACAGTAGATCGTTCGCCAGATAACGTTGTATAGAAGCCGAGCCGTTCGGATAAATAGCAAAAAATTGATAGAGTTTTGACAGCGTGCTCGAGTGTTGTTTTGTGATACGACGAACCGACAGCTCGGGTGCACTCGAGTGTGTATGTGGGATTTCACAGCGGCCACGAGAGGGAACGGAATCCGACACCAATGCACAGCGTCTCTTGAGTCCAAAATCGTGGCCACTATTTTCAAACGGTTAAAAAAGATTAGTTACAGTTTTTTTATACGTCGTGTGAATAGTTTTAGTTCAAGGCGAGGTGTAATCGAAATAAATATGTATTCGTATTACTAAAAAAAAAATCATGAGAAAATGCAACATTCATGAAAGGATGTAAAATATCCCACTTGTGGATATACGGAATATTTCGCTAGAGAGGATAATGTCGTATATGAATACAAAAGAGGACAATGAGTTGCGGACTCTGTCGGAGTTGATGTTATTTTAGGGGTTGTACATAATACTGAGAAATTAAAATGGTATTTTTGAGTTGTTAGAGTCAAATATACATATATTAAAATATTAAATAAAATAACAATCACTTTACATGAAACCACGAAATTTATTATACGTCAACCGGTTTCGTTTCATCAGGATGTAACTATATATGTTTTGTCTCTCTCTTTCACATGTAATTTTATATACTGTCTCCTTCTTTATGTATATAATATATATAAGTGCACTCTTTTTGTATTTATGATTAGTTTTAAATACGTCCTGATGAAGCTTGAGATAAGCGAAACCGGTTGACGTATAATAAATTTCGTGGTTTCATACAAAGTGATTGCCTTCTACGAAAATATATATTAGAATGTTGTAGATTTTAGACTAGATGAAAACAGTTTATTTTATCCCAATTAGACCACAAACAGTGCAAATATTAATAGTGAAACGTTTGACGACACTCGCAGTCACTCCGTCGGACGAACGTGCACTGCTGCACCGTTGGCACAGCCAAAAGGTGTACTGTCGCTTCAGTGACAATGTTCCAGTTTCAATGGTCGATTTTTGATGATTTACTCTTAACTGGTGCGTTCGTAGTTTTTTCATATCAAAAACGTTAACATAAATTGAGGCCAAGCCGGCCCGGGGTCTAGTGTTAACAACCGTCGTGACCGGATGTTTCTAACTGCAAAAAACTGCATACTAAATTAACGAATAAGAAATTCTACCATATCGAGACGTACGTAACATAGACAACACATATTGATACAGTATTAGAGTACATGTGATACAAGCGGCGGTTGATATTTGTCTCCCGGTGATATTTGACTGGTTACCGTCCAAGTCACCGGACACCCAACACTCGGATATAGTAATAACCGGTTCCACATAATCGACCGAGTCGGCCACAATCTTTGGAAATTAATAACGGATGATCTGAATCCGATTCTAACTTTCGAAATGCATGATCCAATGCGAGTTAAGAGTTAGGACGAGGGGAAGGTGGCTAAGAGATTGCAAAGATTATCCTGGCACCGACAAATTTTTAAACAATAAAAAATGTCGAGATTTAACGAATAAAACAATTCGAAAACAACCTTATTGATCAATATCATTCAGAAATTTCGAAAGTTGGAACCGGTTACAAAAGTAACCGAACCGATGTTGATTCGAGCTAATTTACTTTTTTAAAGGAATACAATGTATATTGACTACAAACTATTAAGATCGGTGCACTTTGCACTCTGCTACTCCTTAATTAATTATGCTGTTTTAGTTTGGGGAGGAGCAGCAAAAGCAATATTAGAGATGGCTAAAAGAGCACAAAAGACAATTCTTAGGGTAATAAATGGTTGTCCCTTTAGATATCCATCAGATCTTATATTTAAAGAGTGCAATACCCTAGACATAAGACAAATCTATATGTTGAGACTCGTCCAATATTTCCATGCTAACAACAAGACAAACAACGAACATCTACACGCCACTATCAAAGATTCTACATGTTCTTAGCACTGAAACTGTACAACACACTCAGCACCAACTGGAAATTGTTCACTTCCAATAAGATTACACAAATATGGACCCAATATATGATCCAATCGGGTGGAGATCAATCAGAATCATCGCTATCCAATATTCTAACATAATCAATATACAGTGTCTACACTAATAATTCACTAGTTCTACAACAATCTCACTACATTTTTTTTTCTCTATTTTTATTCCTGTCGAAACTTTATCTTTCTTGAATTAAATAACACTACAACAGCACGAGAAAAAAACTGGCTACTTTAACACAGACAGCAGTCTAGCAAAGTAGCCAGGACAATGCTGCATATATCAGAGGTGGAGTCTACTCCATACCTCACAATAAACTACGAGTATATACTTAATTGCAATATAATTGTATTTTATGTTTATCATGTTATATTATAATATATTCACCTCGGTTACAACAAACACATGTATGTCAATAAAGACTAACAAATAAACTAGAACTGGTGTTCCAGCAGACCGACGATATCAACAATCGCTAGTATGTACTGGATTTTTCCTCTGCATAAAATTGCTCTCCCATAAAATTGGATCTGTCCCGACAAAGCGGCGGATTCCGTGTTCATAACCACATACAAAAAAGAAAATCATATTTATTAAATGCTGCACATTGCGATGCAGCAACGAGAATGGAGCACGAATTCCTGGTGACAGGTACCCGCCAACAGTCTCAATACAGCTCGCCTTTGTTTCGAAATACTCGGCATATTTTTATATTATTAATTCCATATTAACGGTACTTTAAAATCGTGTGTCACCGTGAATTTATTGTAACGGATACCCAGCCGCGTAATATAAGACGTTCCCGATAAGCGATGGGCACTAATTGGGTTCGTGCAGGCGGCACCCTGCGGAGATACACGCAGCCTCCGGAGGTTAGCGACTGGAGACTGGAGACTGGAGACATGCCTCAACACAGCGCTGGGGGGTGCGTAGCACAGGCGATGGTTTGGATATATTTTGATGGGAACACACTTTTACTATTTCACATCACATATTTGGAAATAAAACACTTATTTTTTGATTCTACTCGTTTAATTTACTTGAGATGCGTTAAAACAACATTAGTGTTGAAACAGAATGGTTACTTAGAATAATTAGAAGCATTTAAAAATTTATGGAAATCCTCAAAATTCTAATGAATAATGTCGTCCCTTTTCATCTCGTGCAAATAAAATTGTATGGCGGTACTTTACTATAGATATAAATACAAGTTGTTGAGTTAAATTGTTAGATTGATAATGCCCTTACAAGGCGAAACGCGTCTCAAGTAATTAAACTGGTAGAAAGTTTTTTTTTTAAATATTACAATAACACATTATAATAGCAGAAAATGTTATGCTATGTAGTCGGGATGTCTGTGCAAGACCCGATTCGCCATATAAGTAAAATAAATAAGATGATATGCTCGTACATACGATTTCAATACGAAATACAACAAATAATAGTAATAAATGACTGACACACAATCGGTACATTTTTAAAATTATTTGTATAGTATGTGTGACAAGGAACCGAAATGACGTATTTTATTATAACCTACTAACTCACCATCACGCAGTTTTACCGCGGAGGAAGGCAGAGAAGAATGAGCGCCATATTCTTCTATTCCGACACACAGCTCTCACCTTATTCACATCCATCCATCATCATTTATAATATTTTTATATCGTTGCTATTAATTTATTGTATTTAATTTTATTATAAGCTAGTTATTGTAACTCTGCACAAGTGCATACTTTTTAGAGAAGTTGTAAAACTAAAAAAAAAACTTATTATTGTATCGTATAAGAGTAATTATAACAGATTAATAAATAAAATAAAATCATAAGTTCATTGATTATTCAGGCTTAACAGGACCATCTTCCGCCAGTATTTCTGATGCCGTCAACACTCGCATCGTTTATCTTTCTTATTATTGTCTCCTCATTCATTTGTTCAACATGTTCAACATTTCTTAATATATTAATACGTTACTCATATATATAATCATAAATGGATCTACCACATATTGTATATGCCTAAGTGATCTCATTTCTACTGCATTTAGTTTTCTTTCAATCCTCTCCTGTCAGCCTCACAAAAAAACTACCTCACCTATCGAACTACCCATATTATATTAATATATAAATAATTAACCATATACATTTTTAATATTTCTACTTTCTACATGTAATATCACAGATTAGCAACTATTTTTCTTATTCAGTTATCTCAAAATAGAAGGTAACCCGATAAGATTTTTGGGTATAGGTACGAAAAAAAATATATGAGAGGCTTCAAAATCAGTACTGCACTGAATATATCAGTACGTCTGTTGTCAGTAGTTTCAATAGTAGGATTTCAACAATTAAATTTTAAAATGTTTGCTTTCAAATATTGATATGACTTAAATAATAAGCAACGTAAAATGAATAATATTTCTCTATATCAACATCAGCCATACTTTTTATGAGTAATTATTATTTATGTTGTTAATAATTCACAGTCACACTAATAATAACTGATAGCTGTTTATCATAAAATAAATACATTAAATTCATATTTTTTTATGAATACAATTACGAGAAGCGAAAATAAACAATAGCCCTCCCAATCTGCACAAACATTTTCTTTTATATCGTGCACTTATATAATTAACTAATTTATTATGAGGCCGTTTCTTCGACGGAGCAGTCAGAGGATACATAAATATTTATCTATTTAATAATCTATATAATAAATTAATTCATATCAGAATCATCATTAGCCGAAGTAGGCGCGAATGTACTATTTATAATGATTTGATCACGACGATAGTCCCATTTATCAACAGATGAAAATAACAAGAGACAAAGGGACTGTGCCTATTAAAATAACTGAAGACAAAGTTTGGTTTAATAAAAAGCAATCATATTGCTACCGCATATTAGTGAACGGGTTTATTTAGAAATAAAAATGACATAATAGACAAGTGCACAGTGCAGAGAGTACCGAAGATGTGATGATACAAAGCTTGTTCATCCAGGCAGCAGGCACCGGTCGCGCACATGTTGCGAGTAAAGACCATCGTGACAGCCGCTGCATCTCGGATGATCCTAAAAGGATAAGTGGATCCGGCCGAGCGTGACACGTCACGTGATACGGCAGCCTCACCCTCACGCGAACAAATCCATTCTCCGAAGGGAAAAAACATTTTCAAAAAAGAGGAATGCCGCTTCGGCCCCCGACCATCACGATTCTGGCGGAGACGTGGAACTCAAAATAATTGTTTTAATTATTTTTTTAAATCATGATTGACAATCAAATAAGCAATCGGTAGCGTGAAGCAAAAAATTAATACTACGTATATATGTATTATGCATACATTTTCTTTCTAGAACCATAAAATACATGTTGATAATAAAAAAAAATCTTGAATTTATATGAGAACGAAAATTATTATGTCCGCTGATAAATGAACAAATTATAAATATGTAATTACCATACTTAATAATATTATACATTTCATATTATATTTAAACATTCAAAAACTGTGCAGTAATAATGGTGATTTTAAATGACGGTTCATTTTAGCCGAGACACTATCTCTATTTTATGTTATCTGAAGGTTAAAGCTGCACATATTTTTAAACAGTAAACAATAATATAATAACTATCGTCAATATTAATTAAATTACTTATTATTATATAAATAATAAGATAAAACAGTTTGTTTAAACCACTATTTATTGATAAATCAACATGTTTCGATACCACAGGTATGGTATCGTCTTCAAGAAACAATGTATACTAAAATTAAAAATTAAAGCATAGATAAAAACAAAAGTAAAAATTGTGAGTAAATAATTAGGAACTACTATTAAAACAAATTTAAAATGTAACTATTTGCAAAAAGGATTTGGTTATTTATAGTATTTAATTTCCTATTAACAGTTTTTCTTATTTCTAGTATTTGTATGTTTAATTTCTAAACCCTTGTTAATGTCAAAAGAATGGTTTGTTTCCAAAAGATGATTGGCGAATTCAGAATAGTTGTTGTTATTTAGACATCTCAAGTGCTCCTTAATTCTATAATATAAAACCTTTATAAAAATTATGACTTTTTAATCTGTTTTCACAGTAGTTCCTAATTAGTTTCCACCACCATCAAAGTGACAACAAAGTGTTTTATCTTATTATTTAAATAATTTAATAGGTTGTGTGAAATTGATTGTCTCTACTCAAGACTTGACGGTAAGTGCAGTGGGGATGAGCTAAACCGTTATTGTGTGATTGGTATTCGGTTGTAATGATGATTGGTAACTGAGATAACTGAGACTGCAGTAGGGTGGATTAGTTTCTAGTGTAATAGTGAATACTCGCCGAATCAGTAATATGAATAATCAGTTGCCTAAGAATCATCGCTATAATCGAACACAAACTTCACAATCACAGTTAAAACAACAGTTTATTAATAGGTGAATTATCCGTTATTCATAAATATTAGCATGTTGCTAAAAATCGCTTAGTTTTATTTTTAAACTCTGTTCTTTGGTGACTGTAAACTTTTATTGAAATTGGATAAGAATCTACAACAACGCGTGTTTTATATATAATATAATATAAACACATTATTCACCCACCAAATATGTTTAATTGTTTATGTATGTATTACTAGAACCCAAAAGTTTTGAATCTAATAATTTTTAAAATAGTTATTGATGAGCTTTCCTGATGTTCCTAGATTATTAAATGTATTACAGCTACACGTTACGTTTTTACATCTATTCGTTTTTATTTATCTAAAGCCAGTTTTCACAGCGTTTATTTCATTGTCCCGAGTCATTCGGGTGGTCCTTCGAGATATTCTGTAGGATCCTCAGATCCCGGAGATTAACCGAGTTCATAAGGGATGATGTTAACAGTTTACTTGCAGGTTTCACCCAGGAATAGAAAATATACAAACATGCCGTATTAAGGCTTGACGACAATCCAGCTAAAATCATTTTACATGAAACCATGAGGACCGAAATATGTTTCCATGTCAAACGAAATTATTATTAATAGAATTTTTTTTAATAATCAAAACTTTAACTAAATACACAAATCAAATTACCATTTTGATTATATAATACTGCGCAACTATACAAACATGATTTATTCAATACTCTTTAATAATACACATTTACCACAACAGGCATAAGAATACATACGATACGTAAAATTCTAAATGAAATAAATATTTATAATAAGAATACCAGATTATTTTTTGTGATCTGTTTTTTTTTTTGCATCTTTGTATCTTGTTATTTAATGACAGACGCCAACCAGTCAATAGAAATTTAAGTCGTAAAATCATGTACATTAAACAATTTGGTGATAAAGCGTTCATTGGTTCACGTTAAAAGGATTTTGAGATTATTAAATAATTAATAATACAAATTAAATGTATTAATTAGAAAGATACACATATAAAATCAATTTTATCGAATTATTAAATAAAAATCCCGGTAGCAACAACAATATTTTACGATAAAATTAATTTTACATGTATATATTTCTAATTAATACATTTAATTTGTTTTTAAAATATCACAGATCTATGTTCTGAATAATTACAACTTCTTAATAAGAATGTGTTATCTTTAATAAAATACGCCAACCGGTTTCAGAAAATACCATTTCCTTTTTCAGAATGTCAAATTATCTAACCATAAACATATATATATCATGTTATTCTAATGTTTTAAAGAAAATAATATCTAATTATTTAAAAATTAATCTAGTACGTAACTTAAATTGTTACGATAATTAAAGATAAGGAAATTGACATAATGATATACAATTATTAGAATATGACTTGTGGTTAAATTTAGTTGATTATTTATAATATTTTGGTTAATATAACACATTTAATTTATTTCTAATGTTTCTAAATTATTAAATATACAAAAACGTAAAATATTTTATTCCGGTACCAGAATTTTTTTCATGTAAACTGATTTTATATATTAAACATATATTTAAAAAATTATACCATATATTAAAATGTATGAAAAATATTGACACAGCTCAGGTTAGATAAATAATCGTTTTAAAACATTTATTTGGCCAAAAGTAGAATTAAATATAATTTCTAGTCACGCTTGCAAGATTCAGGACTCGCAATTGGTAACAATTAAATCGTAAACAATATCGCCAACTTACTCCGCTGCGCTTCAAGACTGCTTTACTTGGCCCGCCTGCGGTATGTTTGCGGTTTTACGGAACTCGTGCGGAACCCACACGGCCCGTGGAATCACAGCCAATGGTCGTTATTATAACAGATTCATTACGTTAACATTTTCGTATTGGGAAACTTTAATGAAAATGTTGGAAAGCCGAGAAAATCGGCTTGTTCTTAACACCAAGTTCGGATTGATTGTCAAGAGATATTCAGATATATAGTATTAATAATGTTAATTAATTTTTTTTGAAACTCAAAATTCTAACAATCTTGGGTGAATTCCTATGTGCATATGAGTTCCGATGCATAACGTGCTTAGCCAGAGCTCGAATCGGGGTCCGCCTCACTAGGCCAAATGATGATATACACATCGTGAACTACGAACAGCAACACAGATATAGAGACAACGTTTTACGTTAAACTACCAATTATAACAGACCTGGAGTCTAAAGATCTCGATTAGACAAAGAACGAAGTCGTGAATACACAATCCGATCTGCCAGTATTTTCGAAGCTAAAACAAAACTAGGCCTTTTTCTTTTGCTCCTGATTCTACCTTCCTTCTCTCGGAGATTCGGGGAGCCTCTGGAAAGCTTGGCCTCTCGCAATTGCGATTTGCGCGACTATAAATCTGCCTAGCTAAAAGTAACGGTTTCGAGTCCCGACGGGTGCAAAATTAAAAATAAATATGTGACTTGTACGTTGTTATAAGGCGAACATCAATTGCTTTCGGGTGTGGTGAGGATAACGAAGAAAATTAAATCAAATTGAAATCACACACTACAATTTTTCAATAATTCATTTCTTAGAATCCCTCTCCATTGGCTGCACAACTTGTGCAAATCTCAAGTAAGGACAAGACCGCATGATGACACTATATAACAAATCAGGTATGACGTCATCATCATAACGAGGGACCGCCTAAAAAGAGAAAGAGGATTAAAATTTTGGTGTAAACGAGAATCGACTAAAACTCGAAAGATCAGAAATCAAGAAAATCACCTTTGATTTCGAAACCAACAAGATTCTTGAAACTAATTAAATCACCAGAACAATCTTTGTAACCATCTTTCCATTCCAAGATCCGTTTCATGGAATACTTCACGTCGTATACAACATTGAAAAAAATCAATCAGATAGAAATTACACGTCTACATTGATCGATTTTAATTAGATCCTGGAATGCTCGCTGTGTAAGTTATGCGATCTCCGATTGTCTGAAAAACGGTCATGATCCAACAATGGAGTCAACGCACGTGACCGCCAGCGTCCCGAGGATAAACCACCGCACGGCAGCACACCTTCTGCACGGATAATGAATCAACCGGTATTACGTATTTTTAAGCGAACGCAAGTACCGTCCGCGAACGGCGACAGAAATGGCGTACCGATCGTTCGGCGCTCACGTCTAAGTGGAACGAAAATTATTGCGAGATTCGCAAGATGCACCGCGGCATCATTGCTGCATTCGTCATAACGATTGTTTTATGGGCGGAATTACACGCGCCACGACTGTCAGACGGAGTGGTTTCGTTAATTCATTCTTGCGAAATTACCGCCATTGTACTTCGCGATCGGTAGGGTAAATGTGCACCGACTGATTTATATTTGTTAACACAATAGGCAATTATTAAGCGGGGAAACTGTCTGTCGCTTTTTACAGATTATGTTAATATTGTCATTTGCATAGCTATTTGTTATGTAATAAGTTTATTCAGCAGCAAATTCCACGCAGGCGTCAGACGCCATCGATACATTCAACAGCTAAATTTAAAATGTTGTAATATTATCCTTTCTCCTTTTCTTTTTTGCGTTCTAACCATAGGCAAACAAATAATAGATATCTCATAGAGACGAAGCTATTTTTTATTAACGGAAAAATATGGAAGTATAGGTAATTACAGGGCTTACGACCTGTCTTCGGCTAGCTAAAGTGATCACTTTACATAATGTAACATTCACAATTCCACCCAATTAATTCTATATCTATCAAATTTTTTTAAGTTGTATATATGTTAATATGTGGAAACACTTCTAATTCCTCTACACTATCGCCAACTATGGACTAAATTTGATATTCATTTCCCTGAAACAGCATATATATCATAATGAGAATCTAATTATTTAAAGTAATATTCTTTATCTGTAAAATGTTTTTAACACATTATACTAGAATACGTTTTTTGTTTATTAATTGAGATGAAAATTGTTATTATTCTGATTGATATAACGGATGTGCCTGTCTCATTTATCAGACACTACGGTCTAGTTAAAACGACGCGACAGTGAAGATCTATTTGTATGTATATGCCTGTATACACTAAACAAATTAAATAAAAATATATGATTCGATTATAAAACCACCGGAAGCTACTTATTATTAGATTCCCAAAAAAAATCTTCAGTAACAATCTAACTTTTATCCGCCATAAAATAGCCAGTTTCAAACTGAATTACGAACCGGAGATTGGTTTTTCGAAAAGAATGATTTTCAAAAAAATATATGCTTACACATACACTTTAGTATTAAATTCATTAAATAATTCATCTAAGGAAAGTTATAAAAATATGTAGTAAACAAACGAGTACAATAGTTCTAATTGTTGGGTATGTTAGAATTTTAAATAATATTTCGAAATGTTATTAAAATTAAGAATATTTTACGTCCCGGGTTAATTTGTAATCCCGTTAATGCGAACCCGGATAATCAGTATTTTAACCGGTGAAGAAAAAACTATTCACTAAAGTATATAATATAAAAATAAGAATAATAAGAAGGAAAGAAAAATCAAAAATAATAGTAATAATTAAAATTTTGTTAACTATACTATATGACCGTCCTTTGAAAGCTGAAATGTACGATATAAATAAAAAACATGATTGAATTTAAACGTCAAATTGAAATCCATTCACTTAAAATAACCCTATGACATTTAAAATAATTATTAATATTATTTAACTATTCTCAAATTGACAACGTTTTATAGATTCAACTGAACATTACGTAAATTTTGTACGACAAATCGTCTAAAGAAAAAAAAGATTACATTGAACTTAACAACGATAGGCCATCTTGTTATAGATAACCAGTTCCTACACATGAGTTCACACCGAAGTGACTCTTAACACCGCTACCTTAATCGAAGTGATTAAATTATTGAATTATAATACCGATATTTAAACTGTATCACGGCGTTAAGGTGTGTTCACACACGTAGTCGCGCGCGTGGGATGCGCGCTGGCGTACAACCGGTTGGACAGCGGCGGCCTGCCGAGCAGGTCCGCTCGATCATACGTTGTAAAACAACGAGACGTAGTGCCAGAACTGAACAAACTAAATTTTGTACTACACACGTGTTGAGTTATATCATGCTTGTCCTTCTCATCACCAAGGATAAATGACAACTAATCTAAATACAAACGAAAAGCTAAATAACAAAACAGTCAACACCGAACTGTATTTAGCTTAGTTATCATTTATACCTAACATCCCCTTTGTACGAGGTACATTGGCTCCTGTTCCTTGAAAGAGCTGAATTTAAATTGTGCTGGTTGGTGTACAAAGCAAGGCATAACACGGTGCTTCTGTATCATCAAGAGCTCTTATCCCTCTAGGCCCAAAAGCGTGGAACATACAAAACAGTGCATCAGAGACTTTATTTGAGAATAGACTAAAAACGCCTCTTTTTAATTTTAAATACAACGATGTAGGACTATAAACAGTTCGTGTAAAGGTGCTACAAAAATTATCCAATATTATTTTTAATAATAATGATGACAGGTGCTGCACGTGTCGAAACTATAATATAATAGATAGTGAAAAAAGTGTAACTCAACATGCGCGTAGTAAAAAATTTATTTTAATTTTAAATAATCACTTTGCACCACAAAGTAACTGTTATGTCAATTAATAATAACAAATAGTTTGTTAAAAAGCAAAACTATTTTTTTTTACAATCCGGCTTCGTGAAAATTTTCTCAACGTTTTAATTTTGGGAAAAATTTATGACGATTTAAGGAAAGCGATGAGGATTTTAAATGAAGATAAACAATATAATAAATAATACCTGCAAATGCGTGAGATGCATTTCATTTTAACACAATTTTAAAACTCAATATAATATTAGTGACATGTAAAAGAACGAAAATTGTACAAACCAATTAATTTAACGTCGACCGATTTTGTTATTTGTTCTGACAAAGGGCGTATACCAAATTAGAATACGTCCCTTTTGAAAAAGACACAGAGGTTTCGAAACCGGTCGAAGGATAAAGAATTCTAATCTCAGTATCAACCGCGAGACAAAGATAGAAGCGTGAGGTGAATGCAAATACTTGCGAGTACTTACTCTTCTGGAAACTGAGAATATAAGTAGATTTAACTATTCACCCTGATGATAAACCGGTTTACTCGCCTAATTGGAATACCGGTTGGCATCCGGAACCGAACCGTCATGTTGTGCCTGATGAGAACCGGAACCAAAACGAGTTTGACGCCCTGGTAATAAATACACACTTCTTGCATGTACGGTCGATATTATTATAAAAAAAAGCCTCGATAAAATAATCATCTCGGAACGATAATTGGAAAATCGGCCCGGTTATGTACCACCAGAGATTAATAATTTATAACCACTGATAAATAATAATTATTGTTGTTTTAAATTTGGACTCGTAATTCGTGTGTGTTTTTCTCTCAAAATAAATATTGACTAGATATTCATCATTGTAATTACTAATTGAACCAGGTAAATTACATTTGTATGTTAAAACGTGTATCTAAAGTTCAAAACAAGATAAATATATACACACCTAACTATGATTCACATTCTGAAATCCGTTTTGAAAGAATGATGGTAATTCGGTAATGAGTACCACAAATTTGTGATTTTTTTTTTATTAATAAAATTCTCATATTCTATCCCTTGTCTTAAGAGAGAAAGGAAATAGATAGCAAGGCACTTCCAGGTGTCCCTGTCCTCCGCTGTTTTAGCAAATTTCATTGATTATTTTAATATAGCGTACATATTTACATGCGTAATGACCAGCTTGTTTAGTGCACACCCATTGAACACCAACTCAGAGATTAGACCTCGTCCCAAGAGGGAGGAGGTCTAATCTCCCTCGTCAGTTTGACTTTTATTTATTATAGATACTTGAAAAAATAATGATTAATAGTAAGTAAATTAAATGCGACATTTTTATAAGATATTGTCCATCGCAACACATCACAAAAGTTTGAATAACTTCTAAATCATATATTCAATAAAAGAACAATCACCATATCCATATAAATACATATTTTTCCCATCCATATCTATAAAAATACATATTTTTTTACAAACTGTTCCCATTCCTTAACGTTCCGTCTATCTGTATATGTATTCTGTCTCCCTCTTTCGCATATAATTTTATATTGTCTCCCTTCATGTTCTATTTAACTATATATGTATTCTGTCTTTCTCTTGATCAGTTTTAAATACGTCCTGACGAAGCTTGAGACAGGCAAAACCAGTTGAGGTATAATAAATTTCATGATTTCATACAATGTGATTGTTATTTTATTTAATATAATATGTCAAACCACAAAGCGATTGCTTTCTACGAAAAAAAAACTTCTAAATCGTTAAATTTGTTATGTCCCCTAACCATAGGCTACGTTCGGACCGCTGTCTCTTGGACACATGTACAATAATACTCTTCAAAAGACGTTACAAATTTCCAACTCTTTGATTTATCGGAAGATCAGAGAATCAATAAAGTGAGTAATCCTCCGACTCTGCCGATCAGAAGCTTTAAGATTTTCCACCCCCGATGACTTGGATTACGAATCTTGCATTTCCAGAGAATTCTATTTCTAGATATGCAAACTAGCCGAGAGAAGACTAGTCAAACAAAAAAGAGAATGGAAACTGTTATTGCCCGCATTACGCTCCCATCTGCTCGCCCTCTATAGTCGTCTCCTTCTCTCCTCCTCCCTCTAGGATTATGTACGTCAGCCATTCGTCACCGAGAGAATCTCCTGTTGGCCCTACTGTACAAACACGGGAAGTATATTAAAACCATACCAATAGACGGATACGCCGGGAGATACAAATATTATCGTAAACAGGGGTTGTCATTTGGAAACAAGGAAAATTAATATGTACATATATCACAGTGAATGTGTATTAAGTGAAATCATATTCGAATTCTTTTCCACCGAAAGAAATAGTTTTCTACTAGCGAAAATACAATTTAACTGATAGGCGCTAGTGAAATTATATACTGCTCCAAACTGTCAATTTGACAGTTGTAAAACGTCAATTTGCGTGGTTTCGTTTACGATTAAAATACGAAAAAATTATTCAAACCGATTATTCAAATATTATTTCAATTTATTTATTATTCAAATATGCTTTAAAATTAAAGTTCTGCATAACACTAACATAATGTAAACAACAATAATCATAATAACTAACATTCAAAACACAGTTGTGGGGCGACCAGCTAAGCCTAAAATGTTCCGACGTCAGATGGCATCAATGACGACAATGACAATTCCGTACGCGGACCGGCATTATCATGCTGAAAAATAAGTAAGATTCTGTATTCCCAGTCACTTTCCTTGTTTCTTAAATTGCGTCCTCAAGGCGACGAACTTATTGACAACAAGCGTCAGAAGTGATGGTTACATTCCTCGAAAGACGACGTTATTTATTTTCGGGCAACAATTTCAAAATAAATATTGTTTATTATTAAAAAAAAAAAAAATTATTACAAATTCACAATATTGACAGATTATTCTATATCTCAATATTTATTTATTTTTCATTTTTAATAATTATATGACGAATGTTTATCGGTGAAAAATCGAGCTAATATGAAGAATAACTAATTCATTTAAATACTGTAGATTCACAAAGCCTTTACGTTAAGGCCTCAGGTAGAGCTTTGAAAATTATCGAGTGTGACTTTAAAAAATGAGATCCGTGACATCCTGTACAACCAGAAATGACGTAATTTTTCGACGTACCTATGTATGCACTGCAACTTTGAACAGATGTGACGGTATAGCGAGCCGCCAGAACGTGTGTTTGTTGGTACGAACATGGAACAGCTATCACAGCTTAAGTATGTACAAAATTGATGGTAAACCCGTGAGACGTTTAATAATCATAATAATATAAGAAATATTATTTTCCAGAAGTGAAAAATCGATAAAACTCAAAATATAATAATGAAAAGTTATGATTTTTTTAAACATTGTCACGGTATGAGTGAAAAGTAATTTGTCCGAAAGAAATTTGTTGGAAGATAATTTTGTTTGACGGAAATTTGTTAACTCCAAAAACAAGAAAACAAGAGAATAGTCACTAACTTACACGAACGAATAGACAGTCAAGTTTAAAAATTAGCAAAAGATGTACGCTAATATTACAAAGAACTCTCCTATTAAAGGCTTTATAAATTATGAAAAATATTATCAGCTAGAAAATAACATTTTAGAAATTAATTTTAACAAGCCGATCTCACATTTTCGCCTGCTAATAATAATGTATTTTTACCTACATACTGTAACATGATATATAATTACCCACCATGTATTTTACTGTTCTACATGAACGATGAATAAATGTAATTACTTTTAAACAAGTGTTCAAAAATTGTTTTGAACTAATTATCTGGAACCCGCGAGTCGTGCTCAAGGTGCAGTCAATATTTAACACTTTTATTAATACCAGTATTCTGTGGTTATTATGTAATAATAGTTCAGTATTATACATTCTTATGTTATTACATTATACTAGCATTACATTAGACACAAGTCAACAGGATGAAGATCGAGAAGACAGGTATAATATTTATTTACACCCTATCCCGAATCGTTTTGAGAGTTGTTTACTCTCGTTTTGAATCGTCGATATTACATTTTATTTTATTACATTCAGTTATTAACATCTTAATAACATCATAGGTTGGCTCCGGTATCATCGTACCAGAGCCATACCTGAACAATTTGGCGTGAGACTCGTTATCACATTAAATTCAGAGGGTAGCCAGAGAGAAGCTATAGTAATCATGCACCCCCAAAAGGGGAGGGTAGACGTCACATTTATGTGTTGCAGTCGCAGAACTCGGTCACAATTCGACAAAAATTCACCCTGTCCAGGTCGCAAGAGGTGCGAGAGAGAGCCAGTCGAATGCTCCGTTAGATCTCTCTAGCCACTGCTCTTCCCGGCATCGTTCATCGCAGCAACCCCCAGCGGGAGACCCACACCTTAATAAATCCCGGATTCCTTAAATTTTTTAATAGGTCATCGTTATATCGTATAGATATAATAAACAACCACATGACTAGATGGATGGCCCTGTACTGTTCTGCCACCTTCTTATAAAAATTAATAATAATCGTCTTCAAATTTTTTTTATCGCAAAAAAACCATTTTAAAATAAAACGAAAAATCAAAATTGCAAAATACAACAAACTCTAAAATCTATTCTTAAATTCTCTTGAAATTCTGACATTTTAAAAGTAAAGAATATTAGTTATTTCACAAAAGTGATTTTATCTCAGTTCGACTTTTCTGTGGCTAACTGCTTTTCGCAATACTGCGTTCAAGTATTTGATAAAAAAATATATATATTATATTTTTTAATAATATTGTATGAAAAAGGTTTAGAAGGCCAGATGTAAACAGTGCAGAGGCGGGCCCGTGTGTGTGTGTGTTTACACTAAGGTTTAATATTTACACGGGGCATTATGTTTGTTTAAGTGTTTTCATTACGGACATGTGAGCGCGCGTAGGTAGGTACCGCGCGGTGGGGCCGCGAGCGCTAGCAGCGGCTGATGAACTATTAATTGTGTAAACTGTGTCAGATATTTGATTTGGATGATACAACGCAATCTGTCTGTGTGCGGACTGCGGACTGAACATTACAAAACGTTGTTAGTAGATATTATCTGTTTTTTGCCGTTGCACGAAAACTGGCGGACAATCGGACACTTAGTATGTCGGTAAGAAAACACAACTGAAACCTGCAAAAAAAAACATCATATGTAAGGTTTCCTTTAATGGGCGCTAAGCAAAGTAAAAATCTTATATATATATATATACATTAATGTTTGTTTGTCCCGTATGCGTTCCTATACCGTGCATCCGATTGCGATGAAACTTTGGTGAGTTGTTGTGCGCTCGCCCGCGAAGGTTTCTGAATTAGTACAACCATTTTACAATAAGAAAGTTAAATATTAATTTAATATATTATTTAGAAAGATATACACATAAAATCAATTTTATCGAAAAATATTGTTGTTGCGCCACCGGGACTCGAACCTGGATCTCTTTCCTAACCGGGGAAGGTGCATTATCCAACTATGCTACAGCAACAATATTTTTAGCGACAATTTTCGAACCTATATGTTACCTTTCTGATGTTAATACATTTAATCGTTCCATTATTTGAAAGAGCCATATAAAAACACGATAACGCTGGAATAAACGGATTATTATTATTATAAATATGATATAACGTAATTCCCATAAAAGTTGTCAAGCCTTCGTGGCAAACTCATTGCAAAGATATTGCACTCACACATGTGCCTGCAATATCATCTCGACAAATTTGTCTCGTCATAAAAGTCACATGTTTTACAATGTTGATGCGAAACAAACATAAAATTTGCCATTTATATGTATCATTTGTTGTGAAGGTATTCATTGAAATTAGATAGACGCAGTGTGCTAACAATATTTCAGGTGCGCGCAATTTGTCGTCATAAAATTCACCTGTTTTACAATGTTGACGCAAAAAAAACATACATTTTTCTATTCATATGTATTATTTGTTATGAAGACATCCGTTGGATATATTATATTTATTGATTAGATTCTAAATGATAGAGGGAATGTTGATTACATGTTGTCTGAAACTGTGGTAAAATATATTTTTTATGTATCGAAAAAAATTCATGCAAAAACGATGATGATGATGAAGGGCGCTTTAAGATTTTTTTTTCTTCTTTAAAAAAAAATAGATATAAGTACAAACTTTATTTTTTGCCGCTTCGGTACTTGTTGACCGAGCAAGACCCTACATACAGTATTTTTTGGAGTTAATAGCAATCAAGTCTCGGACGATCCACCGGCCGATTTCCCTCCGGAAATACCAAGGAGATATATCTTCTTCAATTACTTTGTGGCAACATATTATATATTAAATAACAAGGATAAAGACGATATTTAAAAAAAAAATTGGGAGTCTACAAATTAATTTGCAATATAGATAAAACATGCAGAAATTTTGATATTAGAATCAAGAAGCACTTGAGATGTCTAAATAACAATAACCATTCTGAATTCGCCAATCACCTTTTGGAAACAAACCATTATTAATGGTTTAGAAATTTTACATACAAATACTAGGAGTTTACAGTTAGATAAATTTGAAATAATCAAATCCTTTTTTCAAATAGTCACCTTTTAAATTTGTTTTCACAGTACATAATTCCTACTTAGTTAACCACCACTTTTATTTTTATAGTGTTTTTTTGTCTATGCTTACATTTTTAATTTTGTTGGATATATAAAAAAATAGTATTTTCTTCAGTTAAATAACTTAAATAAAAAGGTAAATTTCCCCCACGGAGAACCAAATCCCGGTCTCCCGCGTTGCCAACCAGTGCATTGCTAACAGATACAACATAGACAGACGTTTACAAATATTGTAAACGTCTGTCTATGTAATCTTAATAATCGAGCTTATTGTTAAATTCAGTACTTATTAGTATTCAAATTTAATGTTATAAATATTAAAGCATGTGAAAATATAAATGGTCTACGATACATGTGTAACCCCCCCCCCCCATAACTCTTCTTCTCGTCTGTAGAACACAGAACACGAGTAGGCGTCACGTCTGTGTATGATTTGTCTGTTTACCGTCTTCTTAATACAATATTTGCCGAAGGCATTACAAACAGTGCATCGAAAGAGTTCATATTGTAAAAGGTGGACAAGCTAAAGTGATATTATTATAATTTTATTATTATTTTCAAATGTCAAATTCAAATTTTTTTTTACTCGTTTCTTCAAAGGTCAATATGAATAGGTTAACTTGTAACGTCACATATTATGTAAAGTCTTAGGGCGTTCGAAAAGAGGACAATTTCAAAAAATATTTTTTAATGTTAAACCAGATTCGTCACCATGGTGACTACAAATTTTATTGAGTACCCGTAAATGTAACACTTACGTTTCGAAACATCCTCTCGGCGAGAAGACAACAGATGTACAAAAAAGAAATAATAATAATGGATAATTTGTATAGCGCCATTTTCGTAAAAACTTTCACCTCACGGGCGCTTTACACATAAACTGTTTATAGTTCTACGATTATCTTTGTTTTTTAAAATTAAAAATTATTATATCACTTATGGAAATGACTTTTTGAAAAGGTGCGTTTGTAGTTTCTTCTTAAATAAAGTCTCTGATGCACTGTTTCTTATGACGGACGGCAAAGAGTTCCACGCTGTTGGGCCTGCCACCGCAAATGCCCGTTCACTAAATTTAGACTTCTGGCAACGATTGATCAGTTCTACAACCCTTCCTGCTCCTGCAGCTGAAGTAGCAGCTGGAGTAGAGGTAAGAGGAAGTAATGGCAGACAAAATTCCCGCTGAGCAGTAGCGAGGAGACAGTGGAATATGTGCCGAATATGATAGTGATGAGGGCTAATTTTTAGAAGATTACAGATATGTCTTGACTAAGGATGAGGATGATATCGCTTAAAATACACACATTAACATATATTAGAACAGGTCAATATCCCTGATAGTACTCCTAGTATGACATTAAAAGCTAAAGAAAATCTTCAAAACCAAATACTAGCGACGGTAAACCGTTACGTGACTGTGATTGTGTCGATGATTGGTAACTGAGATTTAACGATAATTGGTAACTAAGATTTAACGGTCAGAGGCTTACTTTCTAGTGTACCGGTCATTGCAAAAATAATTACGTTAATCAGTTATCAATCATCATTACAATCAGTCACAATAACAGTCAAAATAACGATTTTACCAACACTACAAAACACTACAATCTCTAAAGCCTACAACTACAACCAGTGCTCCCAGTACTTTCATACATGAAGCCTAGACGTGAACCCTCACCATCAATGTCATACAAAAATTAAAAGTTGTCCAAAGAACAATAGAAATCGCTAGGCTTGGAATATCTCTGAGAGATCGAGCTCCTGACGTCCAAATTAGCCAAAGAACCAATATAACAGATGCCCAAAAAATCTGCAAGCTCAAGTGGGGAAGGAAGATTCTAGAATGGAGGCATCTCACTGGTAGAAGTGTTGGCCATCCTCAAGCTCGACATCAGATGGACGAGAAAGGCTGAAGTTAAAGCCTGAATCCTTGGCGATCCTTGGGACCAGTTTAGAAGCTGGGGCTTTCTTGTCGGTCCCACTCATCAAAGTTAATAAAAATACGCAGCATTAATTCAATAACATATTTAAGTACTTAAGTATATGTATATAAAAAAAGAGAAGAAATTCAATGTGGTTATTAGCAATTATCGAAAAGATTTTAAAAATTAGACCCTCTAACGTCCCTTAAGTGCTGTTTTTATTCATAAAAATCATATAAAATAAATCCATTGAACATAGTTTCACATACAGATGGAAAATTAAGGTGCAGTAGTTCAAGGCAGACACTCAGGGATCCATTCATTAAAAAACATATCCAAAAGAGGGACAGTGGACGAGACCCAAAATGCATTGAGTCACACTTACACGGAGAGACTAACGGAGTTGCAAAACATGAGGTATGGAAAGTGAGGGGTGGGCGCGTAGGTGGAGTCCCGCCCACGCAGGCCGGCCTAACTACCCACCTAAAGAGCTCCAACGAGTCACCCATTCCCGAATAAATCCTTATATAAAACAAGATTCGTCCCATCACAGTCAACCCACCAATCACACATTCACGTGCATCTCTAAATATCTCACAAGTCCACAAAATATGCTCAGTTCGATTGTTTAATGTTTAAGAAATTATAAATACCATTAAGCTACACTACACTAATATACAAATAAACGTTGATCAAGGTTTTAGAATTTAACACGAATGGAAAGTATCGCGATTAAATAAAACAAAACCGTATCAAATAAAGTAGCCTCCCTTCGCATCTAAATGGAGATTTTTTGCCTCCCGTCGCCTTTATTAAGTATTAACGTAGCACGCCACGTCTAATCAAACATGAGCCCGTGTGTACCGAGCATACGTATTTACCTGTAATGGTCTCGTTTGGTATGCACACATTAATTCAAATTTACGCAAATACCTTGTAGATGAGTGTTATAAAACACGCAACACGGCCCACGGCCGTATTGTGTGGGTAATGAATATTAATTATATTCCGTTTGTATTGTCTTGGCGATTCTTTTGTTTGATGTGTCGTTTGCATCTCTGCGCAGCGTGCGCGACTGATATCGCGGCGCTTTGTAATTTCAAAAATGTCTTGTATTATATTTCATTAATTGATTTATTTTTAAATCCTACTCACATATTTATTTCATAATATTAACAGCTTTATTTAGTATATAATTGAGGAATTTTAACAGTAGAATGATATACAGCATCATATCGTATCAGGTCAATAAATATGTATTAATAAAAATCTACATCGTATTAAATTCAGTGTTAAGGTGTCCCAACTAAAAAATGAGATTAAATTTAAACATTTTAAAAAATGAATACACAGTGTGATTTAATGAATTCTAAATTACTAGTGAGATTTAATGAGTTCTAAGTTACTAGTGAGATTTAATGAGTTCTAAGTTACTAGTGAGATTTAATGAGTTCTAAATTAATCTTTGTTTATAACCGAAACCGGCACAATAGAATAGCCCAGAACAATTTTTTTTCTAACGCTTATGAAAATCAAATTATATCTGTATCGTGCCTTTGGAACAGCTTGGTATAATCTGACAGTTAAATCAAACAAACAAGTCTTCGACCAACGTCGAAAATTTTATAGAATCAGAAAAGTAACAGAAATAGGAATCCAAGGTTCGAAATCAAAGCCACCGCAAAGATTAACGTATTTGTACTTGATTTTCTAGCCAGAGAGATATTAAAATTGATATGGTGTTAAGGAGACATTTTGGAGCTGTCAAAGAAAATGGAACGTAGCGTAAGAGCGTTATGACCTGGAACTTTTCGACTTGTATGAAGAGTCGAAAGTCACAAAATCAATTAAAGGAAGCTTCGATGGCTTAGCTAGAACATAAGATTGACATGCAACCCCCGAAATGGGTGGTAAATAATAAACCCGAAGAAAGACGAAGACCCAAAATGAGGTGACAAGATAATACAAAACCTATCCATTCTCGACCTCAGGAATTGGCGAGAAGGCCAGTGCAGTTGTATTCTTGAAGAGGCCGGGACTCATACTGGGTTGTAGAGCCAAGGATGGGGATGATTTTGATCAAATGCTTCTAAAATATACAACACGTTGTTACGGGCCTTCCAGCCCTAGTGGATAGGGTGCCAGAAGTACAGCCACCGATCTAGCTCAATCTGGGTTCTGTAAGTGTGTGGGTGTGGGTGTGTCGCTTGCTACCTCGGATGGGTGGAAATGGTTTTAAGAACAAATACTGAAGTGACACATGACACTATTTATTGCATGAAACAACAAATGCCGACATTGTAAGTACGATAATAGTCCTTGAAATCTTCTTTCTTCCGGTTAAACTTTCCTCTTACACAATGTTACAAATTTAGCACACATCGATTTATACCCAGCTTGCCAAGAGGTGAAGTCGCAACAAATGCCAGGC
This sequence comes from Eubasilissa splendida, assembly GCA_031772225.1. Classification (NCBI taxonomy): domain Eukaryota; kingdom Metazoa; phylum Arthropoda; class Insecta; order Trichoptera; family Phryganeidae; genus Eubasilissa; species Eubasilissa splendida. The sequence goes on along the minus strand of CM062852.1, from coordinate 16,573,005 downwards.
TGCCACGAGGTGTTGTCACGCTCCCGTACCAGAATTAATTCCATTCTCCAGAAGGTTACCCTGACGCCATCTCGTCACTCTGCAATCGCTCGCATGCGGCCTATCCTCTGGTTGCAGCAGAGTCTCGATAGATAAGGCCCATTTTCAATATCTGAATCTACCGCGAGAACTCCAGCTTCCGTCTCCACGCTGTCGCCATTCTCCTACGGAGAGCGGTCCTACCGACCTGCTACTCTCTCTCCGAGCGTTCTCTCCAAAGGTGACGTCTCTCTCAGCTGCCTGACACAGTCGGATTTTCGTCCACGATTCGTTCTTTTAGACAGCCAATCATCACTCGAGTCATAGGTCGATAAAACAGGCTACACAGACCTCGGCGCGCAGATTCAAACATCGCAACGTTTTCAAGAGCAGTTATCAATTGTAAAACTACCACTATCGCCCATTTTCGTCGATTATTGCGGACTAGTAACACGAATAAGTCAAAACAACAATTTAAGGTATTCTCTCTCTGTCTTTCACAGGTTAGAGGGAGATGTGATGGAATGTAGGTGGGTTTGCAGATTTTTTAATATGTAATTCAGTAGTACGTATCCACGTACAATCTATACAAGAAAAATCACGCAATCAACAGCTTAAGCAGCCGACAACAGCTAAAGTCGGCGTGTTCCTAAACGCACGACATTAATTCACAGTAGGAAATTCCGTACAATGCGAAATACCACCGAGTCACGCCAAGTTGTATGGAAAAGTTAATTCAATTTCCTGCAGACGTATGATGGTGTCAGGCCCGGGTGCGGGTAGGTGTATTGTACGAGCGAACAGTGCGCGCAGTGTGCACGGACTACACGGGTCATGAAGCATGAGTAATTGGTGCTACAGCTAATCGATTACCGTGGCGGAAAACTATTGTTCTTTCCGCAAAAACAGCCGCCATACAACTCGGTACAGCGCGTGAACAATTTCTTGTACGTACTTAGCGGTTCGTGCTTTATTGCCCGTATTGTAGTTCCACGCTATAATATCAATGTAATTTCACAGCTGGTTCTTTTAAAAAAGTTAAATACACCAACCTTTTCAATATTTTACCTGACCTACAAATCCGACCAGTTTTAAAATAAAATAATCAACATTCAATAAAATAGACTTTATTAGGGACCTACTAAACCTGTAAAATATTATGAAAACATGTCCCAAACACAGGATCTTACTTGGAAATAATTAATTAATTTTTCGCAAAAATTTGGATTTTAACGTTTATTTATTTTGTCAAGGTGATGCGCGGAGAATTTTGTGTAGTACGCCGCAACATCTTAGTGGGAATATTGCTTCTGCCCCCAAGGTAGACAACCTCAAGATCTCGTATTTTTTAATATTTTCGACACATACATAGACAAGACATAAATTGCCATTTACGATCATACAAAATAACTTTCGGTGCCAAAATATAACATGTTAAATATATAGGTTTATACATTTTCAGACCTACTTTTCATGAAACTAACCATTGCCAAAATCGCAGATACTTAGCAGCACATCAAATAAAATCTTTTCAATAAACCTACAATTTGTAACAGTGTACAAATTTTGGCGTCGATTCAACGATGCAAAAAAAAAATTATTGCATACCATTTTTCGACAAGAATATTATGAAATAATTTTTCTATTTAAAAATTAATTCACACTAACAGCATAATTGTTCATAATATTATTACAGAAAGCAAAACGTTTCCTTAATCAAACAATCTTAAAATTGAGTACGTCTTGATGGACCAGTTAATGGGCCGAAGGAATTATTTCTCCACGATCTCGTGAGCTGCTAATTACTCGCTTCATGAGAAGTATTTCAACTCTCCGTCTGACGAATTTATTATCTTCATGACCCGAGGCATTTCACGAAAAAATATTATTTACGTACTTAACCCAGAGAAGTTTAATTTCGGGTCCAGATATAAGTTCAAATACACGACCATAGAAGCTGAATTATAAGTACAATAATGATGAGAAATAAAATCAAAATGGTAATGGTTTTTTTAATACAAAAAAATAAATAATAAGAATGGTATACATTTTATGGTAGTAAAATAGAATAATGTAAACATATTAAATATATTTAACAATTTCCCAAAGCGACTTTCTGAAATAGCTGAGTATAATAAAAAATAAACGTGTATTTCCTTGACTACGGTTGTTAAATTACAGTCCGTGATTTCTAAAATACTAAAATACATAATATAAAATTTTTAAATTACATAAGATGATAAAAAAAAATTTCGTAACCGCATTTACGGACCAATGATTGTATATTTTAATTTTATTTACTTTGTCATTACAACCCCTCAGAATAACAAGGTTCCGTCTGACACTGACACTGTTTTGAGATAATAATCTCAAAAGTGTTGATTGAATTTCAACATATATTCATGTATATTTTGTTTTGAGTATGCAAATATGATCAGTCTTAAGGTCTTAACTTATTTACAGTATTATCAATGACCACTGTGAGATGAGGGAAATTAAACATTCAAAAAAACATTGCAAATTAACAATATAAATTGAAATAAATAACTGATGCGGTTGGAACTGCAGCTCTTGCTTATTTCCTTTAATGTCTGTTAAATAGAGTTGGTGTGTAAGGAAGAAATAAAGAATAATGCATTTGGAACCCTTTTCACGCAATAAATCAAATTAGCCCAAAATGTTAGTTGGAACCTTGTTATTCCAAGGAGCCGATAAGGCAGCTTTTTCGATAATGTACATGAACATTCAAATTAACTGTATTATTAGATTATAAGTGAACTAGCAGAAAGCAGTGTTTCTGTAAAAGCATTTTTTTAAATATTGTAAGTATATTCGTGTTGTGGCCTACACACTAAGTGGCAGTGGTCTACCATAGTACAACTTAACTTAACGAATTAACAGACAGACATATTCTTAAAATGATAAATAGCGTAATTTACCATTACCGCGACGTACGTGCCGCCTGAAGGACCGAGCCGTTTGTATCTTGGCTAAACATTAGATTCAACAGAAACACTACTTTGGTTTTTTTTCTTCGCGCAATACAAACGGTATAACATCGTACGGGTTACTTGCGTTTTTGACACAATGTGTTTAATCTTATTCAACATGTTACTTAGGACTGGTTGTGTGTTCAGTAGTAACTTGTTACTAACGCCTGTGGTTAAAATCATTTGCGGATTGTTCGAACGTCAAATTTACTATTGTCAAGGCATAGATTGAGATGTCTATAGGAGCGACAAATAATCATGAAATATGATTTATTTTATGCATTATCTATGGATTTTAATGGTCATTTTGGTGGTCAATTTTTTTCGTTTTACGTGCTAATGTATATTCAACAACAAGATCATCATCGGACTCTCATCATTAAAATAGCGGGATATTGAATGATTAATTGTCGTATACTGCAACATTCAAAGTATTAACGTGTCAGATGACATTTGGAACAGCTGTGAAAAGTCCGCCATATTTAACTAACGATTCCCGTTTTTACTAACGGATATCGGGAAGTAAAATGAGTTTATTACGGGATGTAGTTTTGAGAAGTAAATATTTTTTACCAACGATCAAACAACCCGTTTTCACAAAAATATTTACTTTAGTAACTTTTTTACCCTTAGTCACACTGTACATATTTATGTTCTTGGGAACCGCTTGCAGCGCGAAGAATAATTAAGTTTAATTAATCCAAAATGCAATCTCGAGAAACAATTTAGATTTATGGATTACAGAGATTTTATTATCATATAAAAAACAGGATAAATGTAAAGGGATAAAGTGCCAGTCGGGCGGCATTTCTAGTGCAATGGACCCACCTTTCCCGTGCGCGAGCAGCACTGACTCGTTAAAAGCAACGCGCCCATAAAACCTCTATTATATGATGAACTTGATAATAAAATTGCAATCCTGTCCAGTCAAAGTGCCGCATTAAAAGTGAACCCAACAATAGTTAATTTAAAAACGAATCGCGAATCATGAAATGATCCGTCATATGAAATTGATTTATCCGGACGAAATTTATTTTGCGCGAGACTGACGGGAACGTCACGACTTCCAAAACACGGTTCATTACTCTCAAGTACGTCAGCTTTCTTCATCATTTTATTATTTATTGTTTATTTACTGCCAATACTTAATAACATTACACGTATGTGTAGATAGGTCGTACGAATAAGTAAGTACAAGATGTACTCACGGGATGCAATCTGAAACCTATAAGTGTGTGAAGGAGTAAACAAAAAATCCGGTGAAGTAAAAAAAATAATCAATTTTTAATTTATCTTAACCGAGTCCATTATTTTCAAGCAACAAAATAACGTTTTGATCAGAATAGTTCGGTATTTATGACGTATGGATCGTCGATCGCAGTCTCGCGCGCACATACCTACCCACTACCCCCTCCTCCTATACCAGAACATAACCTATTTCTATGGTGTGTTCTCTATGGTTCTGGAGTTGTATCTTCGAACTGTGAGCGTTTACCATTTTGGATGCCTTTATTGCTGTGAATTATCGTCCTGTTGTGTGGACGGATTTAGTGCTGTACATCTTATGTATATTAATGTGTACTTCGTGCTGAACAGCGTTGTACGTGTCTTGGAGCCGGAAGACCTGTGGATCCAGTGGAAGAAGATACCGAAAGAAGCATTTCACAGGTGGGTCGTGTTTTCTAGTGGTCCTTCAGCCAGCCTCTGTTCCCTATTTCTGTCCACCTCCCGAATTCCTTCCACCCTACCTGCATCCTTTATTTCCCCACCCCCTCGTATAACAAGAATCCAATTCGAATTTCTCCCAGACAAAAAATCAATTTAAAACTGCCCGCCAGGCTAAATCGGATCATTTAAAAGAAAGAAAAAAAACTAAATAATATATAAATAGAATTTGTATATACTCCTTGAACATTTTAAACTCGTAATTTAGTCGAAGGTGCCCACAAAATATTTTGAAGGAGATCCGTTACACCTTGTATATTTGACATTTTGTTATATATTTTTAAACTACAAAACTTCAGTACAGTGAACCCCAAGCCATCGTAAGTACACTCTAGGTTTGTTTTCTCGCCTCAATATCTTTACATGAACTTGAGTATTACAGTTCGGCCGAAGGAATATGCCTACAAGGGCTGTAGAAATCGCTACGTAAAAACCCACCCCTAAAGACAGTGGTGTAGTGGAGCCCGGGCGCCGCCCTGGCACTTCTTTTGACATTCAACTTACTTTTCAAGTAGTGATGAGGTAAACGTTATTGTGACTGATTGTCCGTTTGGTATTTATTTTTTTAACGATGATTGGTAACTGATATTTTACTGTTAAGAGGTTTAGTTTCCACTATATCAGTGATTGCTCGTCGGTTATTAATCATAGTTACAATCGAACACAAATTTCACAATCAGTCACAATAACGGTTTAGACTATTTTGAAGTACATTTAAAAGTATTTTATACATCAAATATCGTATAGCGAACATATATTACAAGAATATAAATGAAGAATGCCATTACGAGGGATTTAAAAAAATTAAGAATTTGATAAATATGGGCGCGCGGCAGAATCCCATTCTTTCAACCATTGAACCATTCTTGGAAATAGACGATATATGTGAACTCAATTTAAATAAAAAGTCATCCTTAAATTAATATTAGAATTTCTAATATTAGGATATATTTTTATAATATAACGAAAAAAAGAGGGGGGGGGAGTTTAAAATCAAATACCGCCCTGGTACTTTTTTATTTATCACCACTGCCTACAAACATGTTACAGTATATTCCACATGGTTTGTTATGAATGAACAGAAAATAAAATAATGTTTTGTGTAAAATGAAAATATACATATCTACTCCACTGTTCGTTAAAGATTATTATTCCTATCGTGATGCTTATTGATATTCTATAGCTTTCCATTTTAGGGCTTGACCACTACGACGACACAATTCGAGAATTTAAATGTTGCAAAAAATGCAAAACAGAGTGGGTGGAACTAGGACCATTAAAATGCAGTGCATGCGGGGCTATAAACTGGCCCGGAAAGCAGTTAAAATAATTTGATGTGTTCTGAATTCGGGTCAGCACGTTTAACATTGAGACTGATTTATATTTAAGACGTGTACTTAAAGTCATTATACATTGCAGTCACACGGGCCGTAAAAATACTCGTATAGAGGTGTACACTTTAATATCTTTAAATAAATATTAAAAACGTCATCGTATAATCTCACACCTCGCCGACACACGGCGCTGTGTATAAATAAGCTCTTCGCTTTTTATCTCGACACTACTGAAGGATGCGAAATCATTAGTCAATAATTCTAAATTATGAGGCTATGACGCCAGGGAAAGAAAAACACAAAAATAATTATTCATACTGGTCGTGTTTGAGATCCGTGGCCAGTGTAATCTAATAATGCAATAGACACAAATCATTGGTCATTTTTTGAGAAATGGATTATTTTCTGATTTGCTGAAATTATAACTTTTTTAAATATAATTTACGTTGTTTGTGAGGAGAAAATAAATATAATACACAGTAGAAATCGTTTAACATGCAACAATTGAGACCGATTTTTTTTAAAAATGTGTTTAACTCTCGTGTCTCAGACTTTTCTGGGAATTTATTAGGGTGCGGGTCTCCCACTGGGGGTTACTAGGATGGACGATACCGGGAAGAGCAGTGGCTAGAAAGAGCTAACGGAGCATTCCACTGGCTCTCCTTCGCACCTCTTGCGACCTGGACAGGGTGAATTTCTGCCGGACTGTGACCGAGTTGTGTGACTGCAATACCTACCCTGACGCCTATTCTCCCATTTTGGGGGTGCATGATTTATATAGCTTCTCTCTGGCTGCCCTCTGAATTTAATATGATAATGAGCCTCACGTAAAATTGTACAGGTATGGCTCTGGTACGATGATACCCGAGCCAACCTATGATGTAATTAAGATGTTAATAACTGAATGTAATAAAAATAAAAGTAATATTGACCGATTGACCAATAATAAAAAAGGAAAACAAAAAATTAATATGAAGGGACATTATAAGGTTTTAGTAACTAACTGCCGGAACTTAACTAACTGCCCTAACTTTAAAATGTAGTCCAAAAACAAGCTTTTAAGATTTTGTAAAATATTGCACGCGTTGCTTTATTGAATGGAATCGAATTCCGGGATCGGGTGGGACCCTTTGAATCATGCCTGAAATTGAACAAGTAGTTATTTACCAGACATAGCATAGCTTTGGAAAGCTATGCGATGCCCCCATTCTAATTAGTAAACTTTACAAAACCCAAAAAGTGTTTAATTATCTAGGTTTTCTTGTTTTATAAATGAGCTACTATTGCTTATAACTCCCATATATTATATTCTTCCAAGTAGCCCACGACTGCATTGTGAATTTGAGTTTTAGATAAATCATTTTTATGTTAAAACCGTTTGAAAGTTGATCTCGTTCTTAATCGTTTGAAGGTCTCTCTTACTGCTAGCTAATCAATATTAGAATTATTAGGAGAACACATTCTTATTGTGAAGTTGTAATTATTCATATATATTTAAATATGAATGAAATGTATTAATTAGAAAGAAGATATACATATAAAATAATCTTTTGCGGTGGCGCAACAACAATATTTTTCGATAAAATTGATTTTATATGTACATCTTTCAAATTAATACATTTAATTCATATTTAATATAAGAATTGAACAAATATTTAAAAAATCCGATAAATCCACGAACCGAAATTATTTTTATGACGTATGCCTTTGAAGGGGGTTTTTAGATGAAATACATAGCTTCAAAGAAATACCTTTTTGAAAAGCTCGGCAGGAAGGGAAAGAATAAATATACAACAGTAAACGAGCACGGCGAAGAATGGCTGAAAGAAGTTGTATTGTGTATAGTATCTCCAGAAAGCAGAAGTAAAGGGTGTGACAGACAAGTATATTTTTCCGATATTACAAGCTGAATATTTGAGCTAGGTGCAATCAAGTTTATAAAATGAAAGCAATACAATCACTTTATACTGTCAAAGAAAATAATATTATTTCTTATCCTATCCCTCTTTATTACTGTTATCTATACATTATAATAATTCTCGGCGTAACTTTTAATAATGGCCTGCATGCATAATTAATATGCACACATGTTTCGAATTAAGTCGTCGAATATGAAAAAATATTTCCAATTGGTCATTACATTTTTAAAATTAAATTAATTAACTAAGCACTGCCCGTCCTACTTACTTCCCATGTATGCAGTGGCGTGCAGTAGGTATAAACTTAGGTTATGCTGTTACTGTGATATAATATTATATTATATATATACTAGGTATATGCTGCATTGTATATAGGTTTATAAACTTTCGTTTATCCAACGTCTTTAAGCAAAATTAATCATAATAAAAATGCATCTTAACAATTTTGAAAACAACACGTTTAGTAAGATAGTCAAATTTTCGAATTAGTAAATGAAGAAGTAGATGCTTCGATCAGCTTTAAACCAAGTTGAAAACATTTCAAATGTCATTCTGTTAGGAAACAGTATAAGTAGGACTCCGTGCAACACGGATCAGCTTATCCATTTCTTAATCTGCCGAGTGGAATTTTCAATTCAGTAGGTAGTAATTGTATAGCTTAAATAGAACGATAGATTAAAACAGTGGCTAGCAACTGTAGTAGCAATACATTAAAAATAACCCAGTAGAGGACTAAAGCGCTTCGGTGGCGTTGCGCGGTAGCATCCAGAACTACGCAACTAATGATTTTACTAATACACGGTGGGCGCTAGCATAATTATAACATATGGATTATTTAATTAGTATTTGTTTCCTACAATTTTTAGTAATACACAGCTTTTTTAGTTGTATGCAGTGCACGTCCCTGCATGTATGCAATAATAATGTAAATAATAAACATAATTTTACCTGTCATTATTCAGTCTTACTTAGCATAGTAGGGCGAGAGGAGGAGAGTTCATGGAGATCATGACCCTCAGTCATGAGGGCCCATAGTGGATGGATGACTTAATTGTTATTATTACAGGAAAGCAACTTTCTATGGGATAATTTCGTGATTCTTCACACCCTTCGTTTTTTATTTATGAATATCCATCAACGCCCTTGTAGACTTTTACATAAGAATAATTATTTATTTAATTTAAATAGAACTGTACATTTTCAATATAACATTTCTATATAACAATTTAATTATAACATAAAAAACTAACGAAAAATTTAAATGAAATTCAACTTGTTACCTAGCCGATGCATCCGTATTATTGGCGAGTTAATAACATCATTATTTATATGTGTACTACCTACGGAGAACACTTCATGTTGTCTCCTTTGAGTTGGTACTTTATACGAAACTCAGGGCAGTCCAACACGCTATTAATAATTTTACATAGAAATACTATATCGCTCACATCTTTTCTCCAGGCTAATTTTTTACAATGAAGTAGACTCATTAAATAATCGTAATTTATATTTTCTATCGGAATACACAATTTAAAATTGATAAATATTAGAAATTTATATTGCACTCTTTCGATTTTTATAATATGTGAGCCAAAGTAGGGAGACCACAGAGTCAAATTAAATTCCAGTGTACTTCTTACAATAGATGTAAATGAAGTTGTTAGTGAGCGGAGCGATAGTTTTTGGATGTCCTTAACACAAATCCTAAGGATTTTATCGGCGTGTTACAAATTCCGTTGTAATGTTGAATAAATGACAATTTTTCATCTAAGAGCACACCCAAATCCCGCATCTACTTAGATCAATATTGTTAAAGCTGTATTGAAAAAGGATTTTTACTTCTATTGAAAATTATTCGTTTACATTTTTCTACATTAAGATATATTTCTTTACTACAGCATCACATATAAAGCCGATTTTGTTTTGCAAAGTAATACAGTCATTTATCTTAGAAATTGTTTTATATATTTTAAGATCATCTTCAAACAACAGAATATGAACTCCATTAAAAATGTCAACAATGTCATTTATAAATAGTAAAAATAAAATAGGTCCAAGGTGGGACCCTTGTGGTACCCCCATTGGACGCTTCAAATTGAAAATATTTATAATTATGTATTGTAACGTAAAGTTATCTAGATGTGAGGTAGCTTTCGATCCATTTTAAGGTGTTATTGCTTATTCCCAGAGCTTTTATTTTTTTAATAGTAGTTTATGTGAAACCTTGTCGAATGCCTTGCTAATGTCCGTATGTACCGCGTCCGTCTGCAAATGTTTATCTCCTTTTTTGATTTACCTTAAGGATAATTTATCATCGATAGCGGAGATCCTTCCAAACCGACGAATTAAATATACCTGCATTGTCAACAAAAGAACATCAATTCTGGAAACCTACCGCAGTCCAAACAATAGAACATTAAATAAAGGGTCCCAGTATTTAGAAAATCCCTGTAAAATCATATGAGTCAGACTCTAATATTTTTTCGTTGTCTTTTTATTTTATTCAACCCAGATGTGTGTCTTTTGAAGACAAACAGAAATGAGATAATCAATTATTTAAAATTGCATCAGATTTTTTTTATCATGCGGCACTGTTCACTTTAATACGTGTTTCAAAAAAATAACATATTTTTCGCTTGGCAGGGTGGTGGTTAAATGAGTCGATAAGATTCCAAGGGTCACGGGTCGAATATAGACAGCTGCAAATTAAAAAACCTCATGAAAAATTGAATAAGTATATAAGTACTGCGATTGTCTTGTTATGTTTGAAATATTGTAATATTTTGAAAATATATAGATATATTTTTTATACAAGAAAATTGTATATGTAACAATTCCAGATTAATATTTGCAATAAAAAGAAAATAACTTTAATATTCATAAATAATCGTAAATACAAATAGCACGGAGTGTGTGCGGAATAAGGTATGGAAAATGAATAAAGTATTTTATGTTTGAATGTATTCAATATTCAAATCGATTATTCAAATAGATGGACGTCTCAAATCCCTACAGTTAATGAGAAAGTTATAGCCAACACGAATGCCTGACATTTGAGTAATTTAGTAGAGTTTTGACGTTATCGAATTTCCTGTAAAAAAAAAACGTATGGAAAAAAAACACTAAATCTCTGCGTCAGTCAACGGCCGTTCGTTATTTATCCGCTAATCCCTCGGAATGGCAGAAATCCCAGGAAATTGTTATATAAATTCACAGGGCCAATTTATTCGCAACGTCCCGTGGACTGCAAAAAAAAACAACCCCAAAAAGGGAGAGAGGCAAATGAAAATATACGGCCCTTTAAATTCGACAGGGACTTGCGAGGGAGCCAACCCCTAATCTCGGGCGCAGATATTCTCAACCATTTATCACAATCATTTTTTGGTGTACGTAATTCAGGAATTCGCTCGAAAGAGTATTCAACAAGGGACAGGGATAAGTAGGCTCGAGGCATTTAGTCGTGAGGCATTTCAATTTATACATGCACAGTGCGCGCGCACATTGCACGCAGTAATATGCAAAAGTCTAGAAACATCTAATCAAAAACGTGTTAACTCTATCTCTTATGGAATACATTTAAGGTTTTCACGGGTAATAGATAACGGATTATTTTCCGGGGGAACCCGCGTCAAATAGTCCTGAGAAGGACTTTTATACTCCCGACGGTTCGAGTGAAAATCATTACTCATTTAATCTTGAATCCTGCCCTAAACTCGACCGTTTAATGCAAGAACCAAAATGAAAGTTGTTTTGGTTCTCGCATCTTGCATTAAACTCGTGAGTTTAGAGCAGGATTCAGGATAAATGCCCTTGAGAATTAGTAATGATATTCACTCAAAACGTCGGGAGTATAAAAGTCATTTTCAGGACTATTTGACGCGAGTTCCCCCAGAAAGTAATCATATATATATATGTTTATATATTATTAAAAACTAACAAAATATAACGATTAAAAATCAGCTCTGATGATTGACCCTGCAACAGGAACCCAAACGTCGACCAAAGAGGTCGAAGAGGAGAGATCCTATAATATACATTTCGAATGAACTTAACCGCTATGTATTCGTAATTTATTGGAATTGTTGATAATAATTCATGGGTGCATTAAAGATAACCAATACAGATGTTGAGAACTCAAATTTCCACTAGACATAGCGTCCTGGGAGCGATCAACGTTTGTTTGATTATATTACGAAATTATATCTTGATATCGACACATATTGCTGTTCGGCTCAAACAATTAGCATTTTTAATTATATATTTTGCGGATCACTGTACGTGTACTTCTTGGGCCCGTCTATAAATATATCAAAACGAGTGGCAGAGTAATCTCAGCCTCTAGCCTCCCGACTCGTTAGCCCCTAAACAATGATTACTGGCGTCACCCTCCATCCTCCCGCCGCCGCCAGACCGTCCGAGGGAGAGAACTAATCAAGCACGCGAGCCCCCAAATGTCAACAGAAAATTCACCACCCCCGCCGGTTTAATCTCGGTCCGAGCTGGTGCCACCGATTTTTTCGGTCCATTTTAATCCATTTGCAAACCCCATCTTCCATGGAATTTATCGTGTCCTTTCGCACCCTATTTTTTAGCGCCGGCAACCCCATTAAGGGAATTGCCCGAAGGAAGGGGCGATTATTTATTTATCTGGCAACATTGCTGTAAACCGGGGACCAGGATTTTTTTTATTAAAACAAGCCCGACAAACAAAAATCTAATTGGGCTCTCACAAACGGGATGTATGTTGATTATTTTGTAATCGGTTTAAATCCGATTCTCCCTCGGAAATATGATTTGTGTCGGCGTTCAATCGGTTTTAAAACATATCTCCCAAATAAAATTATTACAGTGTTTGTTTGAAAAAAATGATATTGCGAAGTCTTGATCTTAATAGAACGAATTCAAATTTAAATATACAGGCAGCCCTCGATTTTCGCGCTTAATAGGTTCCTAAATTGTGTGCGAAAGTAGAACCACGTAAAAAAAAAACACCAAAATGGGATGTATTATCAGTTATGTATTTATTTATCAATCACACACGTATGCATAATAAAATAACAATGCATATTTGGACTCAGGAATCTTCTTTATGAAATTATTAAGAGATTGTTGAATGCCACCCTGTATTTTCTTTTCCTGATAGAGAGTTCTATAACATGCCGTATCTCTATCGATTGCCAAATGTACTTGAGATATACGCTCTGCACTGGGATCACATTCATCCATGATAGCCAAAAAATTATCAAGATGCATGAAGGCTACATTCATATTTTTGATTGTCAAAGTCTTGAAGATGTCAGCCTCTTCTACGCATTCATTTTCTTCTTGTTGTTCAATTAGGTATTCATTCGACAAAGGCTCTGAATGAGATTCGATTAATTCATCAACATCTTCGTTGTTGACGTCCATGTTTAGTTCATTCATCATTGAAACTATTTCACTTATGATAGTTTTCGGAGATTTATGAAGGTTAAATGATCGCCCATCATTTGTGGGCATAATTTTTTCCAAGATCCTTCGAAACCCGCTGAACTTGTTTACATACATTTCAAGGACGGGGAGAAAGAGACAAGGAGAAAAAATAAGAAATAGCGAATTGTGCGAAAGTCGAATATATAGTATATAAGATAACGATATATAAAAATCAACAAGCATTTACCGAACAGGCAACCGACAAAAAAAAATAGAGATGTTAAGCATGTCGTTCAGACTCACCATACTGCATGACGAAAGAGTCATGATAAGTATTTTTAAATTTTGGGCTATAGACAACCATGAAAATAAATGTTTAATTGCGTACTAAATTCAACACGAATAAATCAATACATAAAGAAAAATAAACGTACAATTATATTTTCAAATAAAATTGTTACGTATCTTGTTATATAATCTCGCCGCCAGGCTATTATCAGCAGTACTTGGAAAAATAAATAAAGCGGTTTGTGTCTTTGTTAAGTATACATGCAGAATTATTGGCGTATAACGTAATACAATAATAGATGAAAAATAAATTTTATTATAATTTCATGAATACATATATATATATACACACCCGATTCTCTTTTTGCATGGAGAATACGTTCCAGAGACAACTGTGTTAAAAAAAAACGAGTAAAATTGGAGATAGGTTCCACCATATAAATCACCTGTAAGTTTTATTAAAGGTTATTTATATTTTTAATTGCATTTATTTTGTATTTATTTATACATACATATAACATAATTGGTCATTCTAGACAATACACGTGCTCGCTTTCGATAGTTTTGCAATAGTGAAAAATCACTCTCGTCACTGGAAATATTTAATGACAATATATTTACTAGAGTATCTTAAATAATATTAACATCTTGTGTTTTGCTCTTCTTGCAAGTGCTCTCAAGGGATGCTACAGTACAACGCGATACTTTATTAAGGTGTATTTATATATTCGACAATAAAACAAACAATATTAGAGTTATTCAATCCAAATAAGAAAGATCTTGAATTATGGGGGTGGCTTTCAATATTTATATAAAACAAGATCAATATAAACTAAATGTAACAATTTGTTTATATTGATCTTGTGAAAAAAATATACATACATCTATAATAATACAATATAGAAATTAACAATATATAAAAATGTAGGGAAATTGATCAGATTATAAATAGGGAAAGATGTCAAATACATAGTTTAATAATTTTGAAGACCTTTAAACCATTTTATAACTTATTTTTTGTAAACATTTATATTTGCTGCTAATTGAATTGATATTGGCAGTTTAGGATCAATGTATGATGCATGTCTCTGTCCTATTCCTAATTTGGACATTTTTAAAATAACATGTTCATTAATTTTTCTCCTAGTCTGACGATAGTTATGTGAATTTTTATTTTATCCTCTTTAAAAAAATGAAATATGAGTTTTTTTTTTATATAAAGAAGATAAATTCAATACAGGAAAATCTTTAAAAACTTATTTGGATGGGAATCTCTAGCCTTTTTTAAAATTATTTTTATTATTATCTTTTGAGTTCCAATTATTGGTTTGAGATGTATGGGACCTACGTTACTAATTATTGGTTTGAGATTTATGTAAGTTCCGCCCCAACTTAGTATTCCGTATTGTAATATTGATTCAAACAATGCATGGTATATCATTTTAAGAGTTTTCAAATTACAATATTGTCTAAGTATATAAAAGTAAAATAAAAATTTACGTAATTTATTATTTAAGTACGTTTTATACTTTTATATACCTACTTTTTAGATTTTTAACTCGTATTAATTATTTTTAAATATCCCTTTTTTATCTTTAACCGTGTTATTTCAAAACCGTGCAAAAAGAGAATCGGGTGTAATATATATTAAAAAGTGTGATGTCCTTGAGATTGTGACGATGTGTGTATGTTATCCCGCGAGCACCACTTGTTGTAGATGTATGTGTGTAGCGGGTTTAAAAGGGTGACGCGCGCCGAGCGCGCCCTCTTACTCTGCCGCTCGCATCTCCGTAAATACGTGTATATTATTGTATCATAACAGTATTCTTGTAATAAAGATTGTAATTGGCACTAGACGAGTTTCATTACTGAACTACTGAGAATCTTATGTTGGGTACTTGACAAAAAGTTTAAAAACATCAAAGATTAATTGTAGGATTCAACCCTATGCTCTCAGAGAAAATCTGATATTCTAGTCGGGCAAGGCGCTTTTGACATTTTGTTTCAAGTCAAAAAGTCATCGGAAGCTCGGGAGCTTCAATGACCGCTGACCATTATTTAAAGGGTGTAACACAACACAACACACTAAATACTATTTATTAGACATCCCCAGCTTGTGGGGGAGGAAGTACCCTTGAGCAATAAACCTCGTGGGAGATCCACGAAAGGCTGCACGTGCCGAGCCACTTCCGGTCACGTGGCCGGAGGATGGGTGCTTGAGAGAATGAGGAAGTAGATAATATGTATATTTCCGAGGGCACGGAGATTTCTACCCTCGGTGCCGGGGCGCAAGACCTATTATTTCATGCGACAAACGAGTAACATAGGTATCTCCCACGTTTTCGTGTGATTAATATCAGGATAGTCAGGGTTCACGCAATACGTGAATTGTCTACTATGCGTGTGGATAGTGTAAACAATTATATTACCTACGTATATGTATATGTAACTATCAACAACAATAGACGAGATAATGTTGCTATTTATTGAGTTGAATATACAAATCGACCCCTCCTACGTAAAGTATCGTAAGTAAAAAAAAATGCCATTTTTAATCATTCTAGTATTTTACAGGGGTCGAAATCTTGACAGTTAAATTCAAATAATAATTTAAAAAAATGCTTAATAATTATATTAAATAAGATATCAAATAAGTGCGCACAGAAAAACTGAACACAAAACAGATGCATGCATAGACAACTGCGCATTGTGAAAAGTGGACACGTAGATAACTCCACACAGAGTAATAGAATATTAGGTAGATAATTAAGTAAGGTTATTAAATACTAAGTCACAGTCACTAACAAACCGAGTGCAGTTAGTTGTCCATGTGTACACTCGTCACTGTGTGCACATGTCTTGTGTGCAGATGCCAGTCGTCATGGAATCAGATAGTGCGAGTAAGATCACACGAGACAATTGTACTCACCATAGCTAAAAGTAAAAAATTGATAATGATAATCGCTATAATTTCGTAATTTAATAAAAAAAAATTGGTCAAAAAATAATCGAAAATGTAATACAGAAAACTCGAATAATATCTTCAGTCTGAATTTTAAATTGGAAGGATATTAGAAATTGTCTTCTGAATACTGATTTAAGCAGTGGCGCATCTCGAAACTCGTTATTTATTTGGCTTCATGGGCGCTCGTGACGGCTGTGAATTTTATTATATTTAAGCAGATGTCAATTCCCGGATTATCATAAATTTTTGAAGATAGTCTGACGTATAAACAAATATACAGATTACTGTGTATGCATTTCGCGCAAACGTCACAGAGCTTAATTCAAAACTGAAATACAACGACAAAAAGATTGTTTGGTTTTATTTATGTATAAAAACATTAATAAAAAGTAAATACTGATTAAATGTATTAATTATAAAGATATACATATAAAATCAATTTTATCGAAAATTATTGTTGTTGCGCTACCGGGATTCGAACCTGGATCTCTTTTTCAATCCGGGGAAGATGTATTATGTAAGCATGCAGTAACACAGGTCTACCATCATAATTAAACCTGTAATATTTCGGTAAATACATGCAACATAAAATTAATATTTTAGATAATCCTAAAGAAAATATTAGCGCTTAGGAATGACTAGTGAAAAATCGTACAAAAACAATTATCCATTCACGCCGTTGTAAAATTAATACGTTGGTAAAAATACCATTAGTGATATGAAAGACAGAGATCACACACTATTTTCACAGTGAAAAGAACAACAAACATACAAATATAATTATCTCTTTCTCACTAAGTAAATGAAGAGAGATAAGAAGGAAGGACACATTGTATAGGACTTTATGAATGCTCTAAATTATGTAATTAATCATTTTCTCAAAATTGAGTGCTCAATATTTAAAGTAAATTCGAGCCATTAAACCATTTAAGCTAATAAAAACATTTTTTCTAACTGTTGTTTACGGTAACACGAGTTGACAGCATGGCTGCGTTCGAGTATTTTATATCATGGTACGGTAAAGGTTAAAGCCGGCGCTATGTGATGTTTCTCACACTATAAGGCACTTCGGAATAAAAATAAACGAATACATCTCGTTTTTTTATCATCTATACAAAGTGGTTTTGTAATAATAGCCGACTCCCTCATTGTAGTCGGTAATGTTTGCAGGGGTAATGTTTTAAGCAAACAAAAGTCTTATCAATGTTTGTGTTTGTATTCCAACGTACCTACTCTGTCCGTTTCTGTTGTACAAACACGGGCATGCAGATAAGTTCCAGTTATGAATGCGTTCTCTCATGTATCTATCACCTTCAATAAACATTACGCGGATTGAGGTAACAACGTTTTAGCACTCCATCACATTTTTGATTGTTGTCTGTAGGTTTGTTTTCTACATAAGTGATATGTAGAGTTTTTCTAAATGGAATTTGGTGTTGCCTAACCGCGGAATACGCCTAATTAATTAAATATTTTTTCGATAGATTAATTATATCGAGCACGGTTGTAGTGAGATCACGGTTGTAATGAGGAAATAATATAATTATTTTGATTCAGGCCTGTTTTCATACAACTCTTCACTGATATAACGTACAAAAATATTGTTAACAAGTGAACAAAATACACTACACGGTCTAAAAACTCTAATTATTGAGAAGTCATAAAATCGAAAGTAGCTTCTGCCGACGAGGTTCCCTATTGTTTACGATTCCTTTCAGGTTTGTGAATTCTTAGAAGAAAAAACAATGGGTGTTTATTTTGTGTGCGTGGTAATTAGTAAACTTTAGTTAAACTTTAAAGCAGAACAGTATTTTGAATTTTGTATATAATTTAATTTAATATTTAATTCAGTATTTTTTTAAATATAATTTTATATTCTGTCTCCCTTGATGTTCTATTTAATTATATATGTATTCTGTCTCTCTCTCTTTCACATGTATTTTTATATTCTATCTCCCTCTTCATGTATATATAAGTGCATTATTCCTGTATCTATGATTAGTCCTGATGTAGCTTGAGTTACGTAGTTGAGTCGACATCAATAAATTTCGTGGTTTCACACAAAGTGATTGTTATTTTACTTAATACTCAAACCACAAAGTGATTCTTTTTACGAAAATATAAGTTATAATTATTTAATGAGTCTACTTGAAGAGATGTGAGCGACATAGTATTTTTATACAAAATTATTAACAGCATGTTGGACTTCTCTGAATTAACACAAATGGTTTCGTATAAAGAACCAATTTAAACGAGACAACATGTCTTCTTTGTAGGTACTCATAGAAATAACTATGCCGTAAACTCGCCAATAACACGAATGCATCGGCTTGGAAACAAGTTGAACTTCGTTGACATTTTTCGTTGCAGGAGCATACCTGAATTGAATAAATATATGTACTTGAATTATACTTAGTTTTTAATATTACGTATTATTATACCGAAATAAAATGATATTATTGTTTATGTAAAAGACCCACAAGGGCGATGATGGTAATAAATAAATAAATAAATTAAATGAAGTCACCTAATCAAATATGAAAGAAGTAAATGTGTTATGCGGTGGCGTTACCTAAGATTGCATGGCACGGACACGAGGTATGAATGGCTGGTTATATTATATTATATTAAAAGAGATAAAGCTTTGTGCTAACTCACCGGATGCCTGGCCGCAGCGACCGCCGCAGCGGCGGCCGCGGCGTTCATCGCTCCTGCGCTGGGGTACATGCTGCCGGGGCTGACTGGCTGCCGGGGCTGGCTGGCTGCCGGTCCTGGTTAGCTACCGGGCGGCCTGCTCAGCCTGACCTCCTCATGGAGGCCTCGAGGGCAGGGGGTATCCCGACAGGCACAACGACGCTCGTTCACGCGACGCGAGCACTCCACGCGAGCCGCTGTCCGGAGGGACCTCGGGAGGAGTGGACGACAGCTACGCCCTGTCAGAAGAAAGATCTTTTGAAGATTTCGCAACGCCCGGTGGTATTACTCTGGCGATCGTTATTTGCGAGGTTATTATACGGATTCGACGGGTCTCGCAAGCCGTCAAGTCCCGTTTATTATACACGAGCTTATCCCTAGAAGCGCCAGATGACGAAACATTAATAACAACAGCAACACGGAGATCCGCGGTCGCCTCACAATTGCGGCCGATCGAAATAAAACGTGACCAGCTCAACCGACCGACACTTTCACTGACGGACACTTCACGATTAACATTTTGCACACTCGAACACAATAACACCGAGACAATATGTACACCACTTAATCCTGAGTCATTTACTCGCTATCGGAGGTAGGAGGTAGGTACCGCTCGATAAAACCGCTTTATCACGGGACACCGATCGCAATCCGATTTACAATACCTAATTCCGTACGAGACGACAGCCGGATTACTTGGCGTCATTCACCTCAGATGGCTCCAGCGCTCAACTCTCCACGCTCCACGCTCGCCTGGCGGTGATCGAGCCTGATCTGATAGCGAGAAATGATTATCCTGCAAGAACAATTAAACAAACTCATTAGACAACATCAATCAAAAAATGTATTCTAAAACAAAAATGTCTAAATTCGTCGATTCGTCCCCCCGCACATTCGCACCTCCACTGCGACAGCGGTCGTCATTAACCATCCTAATCGAAAGCGACCACAGCGGAACCGCAAAATCAACCGAACACAACAAGCACACAGCTAAATTCAACCATATCATTTTACAAAACCGCTACTAATTTCACTACACCGATCGATAGCTACTACTTTCACTTCGCCAATTTGCCGTTCTGGATTCTCGATAGCCCGAATATGTACACTGCTAATCGCCTGTCGGGGAGCCATTCACTAATTTGTTAACGATACATAATTACCAACACACATAACTTTTTCTGTCATTATCATCTGTTATATTGCATACTTATACTGCTATACCTTACTTTTACCGGTTTTGGGAAGATTTTCGAAAAAGTCATAAGAAATAGGTTCAATGCAACTTGACGGCTAGTAGTGATCAGATTTGTTCAGTACTGGGTGAACTCTTGTTGAAGCACTATCGCCGGTGCCTTCGATAATGCTTCATGGTCGATCATTTTGATCTATCTCAAAAATAAGCAGTGTCCTTCATACCTGTTTTAAATGATACTCATACTTATGTACGGGCAAACCAACATGGGTTGCCCCCAAGGCTCCGTGCTTGGATCCACGTTGTGGAATATTATTTTTTTATTGTTATATTTCACATAGTTATGAAATAACGAATCGCATTTAATATTTAATATAAAAGTGTATTTTATTTGAAAGAGACGTCGTCCATAATCATTAATACAGTTAAATAATATGTGGCCTTTTATATGGTCGTATTATTTATATAATATGTGGTCACAAAGTAATATTTATGAAATTAATATATTTATAATGTTTTAATAAACTAAGCAAAGCTCTTGTATTACAGAAGGTATAATTAACTAGCTGATCTCCAGAGTCAAGGATCATTCGTTAAAACTCTTTACGTTTTACCTCTAGACCAAAGAAACATTTAAAAAACTAATTATTTAATGGACAGTCAAAATTACGAAGCAAAATAGATTAAAATATTAATTAAATGTATTAATTAGAAAGATCGAAAAATATTGTTGTTAACGCATTTAATTAGTATTTAAAATATCACAGACCGTCTGTTCTGAATAATTACAACTTCACAATAAGAATGTGTTCTCCTTAATAACAAAATAGATTATCAGTTCGTAGCATTCACGTGCATTTTATTTCTAGTCTATGAATCTGATTTCTGTTCAATAGAAAAATATTTTTTTAAATATATTCTGATACTGTTACATAAATTCTTATATTGTTTTATCATTTGATTATTAAAATTTTAATTTTTATATGTAAATAAAATCTCTGTCGTTCTGTATGTCACACGTAACGAAATTTACACATATAACTGGAGTGAAGTGTCAAAAAAAAATTCACTTATGTATATATATATCTATTATGTACTGAAGAATTTAAATGTAAAATCATTTTTGAAAGAATGAGAAGTCATTATTTTTATTTGTTAACTTTGTTTTATTAACCACTTATTTACCGGTTTCAAAAAATACTATTTTCTTCTTCAGGATGTCAATACTAACTAAAAACATGTTATTGTTTCTTTACCAGAATCTATTTAAAAAAAAAAAACAATTATTAAAAAAATAAATTTAGTACCTAACTCAAATTGTTACTTAATACAAATTTACTCGAATAATTTTTAGGAAAAAATTTTAGAATGGGACTCGTAGTTAAATTTAGTTGTTATTTATAATTTTTTGATTAGTTTCTCCGACGATTCCAAATTATTTAATTTGTGACCAACACCGTTTACATGCAAAATTGACAATCCCAATTTTTTATCAAATCCATGACCATTTTCTATCAAATGATTAGAAAATTCTGAAAACCCACTATTGTTCAAACATCTCAAATGCTCCTTTACTCTTATATTAAAATTTCTACCCGTTTTACCGATATAAAATGCAGCACAATCCTTGCAACTAAGTTTATAGACATCAGAATTGTTAAATTTATCATCTTTGTCTTTAGAATTTATGAGTAAATTTCCTATATTATTATTTGTATAAAATGCCGGTCTAAAGTTAACAAATAAAAATAATGAATTTTAACCACAAAGTTAATTTTGCTAATTTCAATGAGAATTCAAAATAGAAAACGTTTTTAAAATCTGGTATTAATTTTGCACGCTAATTTCTAATGATACGATGAAATAGATTTAATCAATTTAAATAAGTCACTATAAAAAAAAAATCTAAGTTTACCATTTTTGGAATCTATTGTTGGTAAAATTTAATAATAAACCAGCACGATGAAAAGTAAATATTATAAACACCATTTTCTGCGGTTCAATGCAAAATCCCTATCCATTAACATTAAAAAAAAATTGCCGTTTATGCGTCGGTCACATTTTTATTAACGTAAGCCACAAGCACGCGTTATAAGCGTCTGGCACTCGGTAATTCGATATGAAAAAATATTGCTCTCTGAACAACTTTTCAAATAAATCAACCGAGCTTTTCGTATCCAACCTAGGAAAGGTACCCACTTATTGTGTAATTTTAATTTTTTTTTGTCCGTCATTATTGACGGGTTTTCACCCAGTGAACATTTTACATATAATTCAATAGACAGATATTCATAGCACTCGCATTAGTAATTACTACTTTTATATTTTATGTCGCCTTAATTATTTTTACGATGGCACTACTTACGATAAGTGGGTACTTTAATAATATTAATTGTCACGTAAGCATAACAATTATTTTTTTTTAAATATTTTTATTTATTATAATTGTAAATATTAAATGTATTAATTATAAAAATATACATATAAAATGCGCTACCGGGATTTGAACCTGGATCTCTTTTTCAATCCGGGAAAAGTGCATTACCAAATATGCTACAGCGACAGTATTTTTGACGACAAATTTTCGAACCTACGTGTTATATTAATGAGTATTTAAAACATCACAGACTTGTGTTCTGAATAATTACAACTTCACAATAAGAATGTGTTTTTAATATTATTATTTTGTTTAGTTTGTAGAACTCCATATTTCGGCGAATAAGGCCATTTTCAAACTAAATCATTTTAATAATACATATTTTTTAAATTATTTTTCACGTTTTCCGTTCTTCTTTTTATTTTCGTACCTTATCGGTTTAACGGATCACTTTGCTTTCAGTTCATACGTTGATACGTTGGTACAAACTTTGAATAAACTGTGATTGTGTGATTGGTGTTGAATTGTACCGACAATGTGATTTAAAGGATTAGTTTCTAGTGCATCGATGATTGCTCGCCGAATTACATTTTACGAATAATCACAGTTGCCAGCCATCATTACAATCGAACGCCAATCACACAATCACTAGTGTATGCTTCGTTTAACGGCAAAATGCGACACCATAATTGTACTCGACTTCTCAGAACCTTGCATCTTTTAATCGTTTGAGTCATCGTTTCGGTACTGAATTGTGATTTGGTTCTCAATTGCCATTTGAATAATTTCTACTTTAATTTATGTTTATTATACAGACCTAGTTCACAATATTTTATGGGTGGACAGCTGACTAAATAATGAGTCGAAAATGTTCAAGAAATTTCATCATCCACCCATAAAACATATATTTATTTGATTAAATTATTAATTTTAACGTGAACATCAAAGGGAGGGGAAAGTACAATGTAGATGGATATTGAATTGATTTAAAAAAAACATACCTAATATGGGGCTAATGGATAAATTTATTTAGTTATTAAAAATTGCACTACAACTATTCACTGGTTTAAAAAAAAACCTTTTTTGAATTACCCTTATGGATAAAATTAATTAAAAATGTGATGTAATGTAACAACGGCTCAGCAGTCGTGTACTAAACAAAAGCTACGTGAAACAAATCGGACCTGTATCAGTATCGCCCTGTTGCAAATCGGCCAATAGGGTACAAAAAACAATACAATCGTAAGTTCCAAGTCGGGTTATATTTCTAGCATTTCGTAATGCCTAATAGTATTCAGATATACACCAGAAAGGTAAAAAAAAAATGGTTTACAAAAAATCTGAAAAGAACATTGTTTCCGAACAAAGAGCTCGGCCAGTAGGTACACGATTTCTTTGAAACGCTTCGCTGTAATGCATAGAAACACGAATAAGTCACGCACAATTGGAGGATAAATCAGTGCCAGTTTTGCATACAGGCTCGGCACACGGCGCATGCAGTTGCAGTAGCTTCCGCTAAGGGTACCTACGTGCCGAGGAAACATAACGCACCGATTGGACAGCCAAAAAAAATGCGCCTGTCCAAAAATGCGGTCAACGAACCAGCTATTCTGGCGTCGGCTACTTGCAAAACATCGCCACTCAATTAATACGTTGTCTTCTTGATATTCGTTTAAGTATCCAACTAGACACTTTGTAAGAAGGAAAATACATATTTAAAGTATGTAAAAGTCGTCCCGTGCTAAAAAAAATTATTAACTAACGGATCAATTCTCGATTTTTAATCTGTAGATTATTGTGCACCAACCCAGAAACCATACAAGCAATATATACACTATATTATGCCAAAAACGTAAGTTACCCAAACAATGTTGTGCATAGGCAAGAAAAAAACCAAATTGAATAGGATGAAAAAGGGATCGCTCGGGTAGTTTGGTCATATGGAACGGATGAATGAGAAGAGAGTAAGAAAGATGTATGATGTTGATGGCACCAGCAATAGAGGACGTTCGCAGAAAACTTGGCACGACCAGGTAAACCAAATAGAAGATGGTCCTGTTAGAAGCCTCCACAATCGACGAGCTTACGTAAGAAGATGTATGAATGTGTATGAGGCGAGAATTGTGTGAGACAGAAGAGTGTGGCGGTCTATACCTTTATATCTCTATACCTGCCCCCGCTGTGAAACGGCGTGATGGTAAGTTAGTTGGTTAGTATAAATAGTGAGATTTAGGTCTTGGCGAGACAAATAATATAATCTGCCACCACCACATGACATCAGTACCTACGTGTACGTCACCCGAGCGGTATGTTAAGTGATTATTTAAAAATAAGATTAAGTTTAACTGTACTACCTGTAGACCACTTCCCTTTTTATATAATATATTATATTTTTAACACTCGAAAATATGTTTTACGGAAACACAGGACGTGGCCGCACTGCGGCCACTACCTAGACTTTCTGCTAGATTTGTATAATATATTTAAACTCGTTTTTTTTACAATTTACTACATTCTTCGGTGATACTTGATAACGCTTATTCATTTAAAAAAAACACTAGTAAATTATATTGTCAGAATCATTAAATGATGTGAAATTGTTAGAATGGCGCAAGATAATATCACTTATATGTGAAAACACATTAATTATGCGGACTAAAAATCAATTTCATACAATTTCATGAATATAATGAAGAAATAAGCGATTATCTATTAGAGTTCCTGCTTGGTATTTAAAATAAAATATAAGCAATTATTTCCAAATAATAATGTTTGAATTGTGTGGACTACTTTGCCTTGTTAAATGTTATAATTGCGCATTGTTATCAGCAGCCATGAAGTGTTGAAATACAAAATTTCCAAGTCATTAATTTTTATGAAAGCCATTTTATGTTCCACGCCAGATTTTCTTATGAATATGTTACTCACGAACGGGGGAAACAATATTTTAATTGCTTATTTAAGTAAAACGTTATTTTTTTGTTAATTTTATCTTTCATTTTTAAACTGTATTTATAATCTCAACATCGAGCGTGGAATAATAATTACTGCAACACGACGTCTGACGATACAAAGTTAATAAAAAATAATACGAAGAACACGATTGCCTTTCGCACTCGATTACAGCGTGGCCATATGGCCATACTTTGGAGTTTTATTACAAATAGTTGATAAATAATGAAAACAAAATTCACTTAATTGCAATGGAAATTAGTTTGTACTGTTTTGTTTGCACCAACATAGCGCTAATAAATTTGATTGAGTACTAACAAAAAAAATAATACAGGATGTAACCTAGTCCACAATATTGACTAAATTATGGATCGAAAATGTTCAAGAGATATGTGCCTAATCTCAACATGTCAGAGATATAAGCATTTAAAAAAAAACGTAATTATGCGATTATTTCAATAAATTGAAATATTTTATTGATTCCAAATTATATATCAAATACAAACACATAAAAGCCATCGAATTTCGAGCTGCTAGACTTTTTTTGTCAGACGACTTAGGGCTTGAAGCAAAGATATAGATTAATAATTGAAAAATTTCGCAAATATTTATTTCGAAGTACGTAGACTTCAAGCTTTACACGGTTTTGTAAAAATTTCAAAACAATAATATTTTCCGTAGCAGTGCAGAATCTGCACATATTCCACAACATTTTCGACTCGTAATATAGTTAGGTATCCACCCGGTTATATTTTCAAACATAAAATATAGGAAATTAAAACGATGCGAAAATTCCTTAATGTTGTCGATCTATCGAAGCTGTACTGGTCACAAAATTGTGGTTGGCGCTGATGGTAAGTGCATTTTCTTGACTACAGAGATCCTCAATTATTTTGTAATTTTTAGCAACGTCACACACATGGCTGTATAACTGACAACTAGACACGCGCAGTATCTACGCTGCTGACGAATAATGATCAGTGTCATTGTGTGAGAATTATTTAATTAAAATATACATAAACGTACATTTTTTTGTTAATTTAAACAATAGATGTCAAAAATTTTAACAGTAGAAAAAGACTACATATATATATATCCCTACACAAATTAAAGAGTTTAGAAAGAAATTTGATGAACACTTCAGAAGCACACAAATAGACAATAAATAATTATAGACTATAAATGTATAACTCTCCACATAACATTATTATAGTATAATTCCCTCTTCAAGCATAAGAGCTATTATCTTTTTTGGAGAGGTCAGCGAAAAAAAAACATGTAATTTTAATAATGTAAAATACTTAATTCATGTTATAAAAAAAATTGTAAAAATGTCAAATAAATAAAATAAAAATAAGTATCAAATTTGTCGACGTTGTACTAGGTTAACACATTCTCCGTAGGAGAAAGTTCCGGGTTTGTATCCCGGTGGAAACCAAATATTTTTCCCATAAATATTTTTTTCTGTACTTCTTTATTTCTAAGTGATAATTTGTTTTAAAATGTAATTAGCACTATTTTAACAGTTGCTAATAAATTAATTATTAAGGAGAACACATTCTTATTGTGAAGTTGTAATTATTCAGAACATAGGTCTGTGATGTTTTAAATACTAATTTAATGTATTAATTATAAATATATACATAGAAAATCAATTTGAAATGATCATCATCAAAATTGATTTTAAATGTATATATTTATAATTAATACATTAAATTAGTATTTAATAAATTAATTGATCTAAAATTGAGGAACCAATAAATAGTTTACACGACACAATGATATTTCAAAAGTCCTTAGAAAATCTTATGTAAATAATATATGTTTTATTTTAAATGTACGAAGCTTTTGAAGTCTGTGTGTCTAATTATATCGTATTTATTTCCGTTAATACACAAACAAATAACATCATTATAATGAAACTCCGACTGAAAAATGGTATTTCTTCGTAATGATGAACGACGAATTACACGTTTCGGCGACCTCGCGCGGTACACGAAATGTCGCTTCTTTCTAACGCTTAGATTGTTTTTATTAAAATTCAGTTTAATATCACAAAGACAAAAGCGGGCGGGACCGTGCTGTCGTCGCGAGACAACACACAAAGCGAACATTTCTCTGAATCAATAGAATGGAATGTAGGAATATAAAATGCTAATGGAATTCTAGGCAGCGAAATAAAATCACTGAATATGTATGCTGATACATGTGTCGGAAGAGAACCTACGTTTGTTACGTTTGTGCTCAAATTATATTGTTCATTTTTGTTGCCGACTATTTTTGGAGCAGACATTTCTTTATTATTAGCATAATAGGTATTGAATTGAAATAGACATTTTATGCAGATTGATTGGAATAATTTGATTCAACTTGTATTTTTTTCACTCGAATAAAAAACCGGACATGAGAGTCGAGGCGGTATGGAGTATTGGGTGCATATAAAAATGCATTCATATTGCTACGTGATATACGTTGTATAATGTGAATAAGAGAATGAGAAAGTTACCACAAATCATTAATATACAAACAAATATTTATATTTTTAAGGAGAACGCATATTCTTATTGTGAAGTTGCAATTTTACAGAACATATATTTTTAATACAAATTAAATGTATTAATTAGAACGATATACATATAAAATCGACAAAGTATTGCTGTTACTACCGGGATTCGAACCTGGATCTCTTCCTATCCGAAATGTATTAATCCCGGTACCAACGATAATATTTTTTCGATAAATTAATTTTATATGTATATCTCTCTAATTAATACATTTAATTTGTATTATTAATATATATTTATAAATAATAATACATTTTTGTCATGAAGTTGCATTTTCGGAACAATCAACTAGAAAGATATACAGAAAAAATCTAGCCATCGATAAAATATTTAGTTTATATTTTATATCGATTGTTACGATACACAGATTTCTTCTGTATGAATTTCTGTATATCTGTACTCTTCTGTATTAAAAAAGAACTTATATAAAAATAACAAAATATATAAGTTGTATCAAAGTTTATAATAATTTAATAAAATGGACTGATTAATTTAATTCTGGCGTCTCCTAGCGTGTTTTACTCAAATATGTTTGAGATATATCGTAATATAAAGTTGGTTTGTTTTAAAAATGTAATAATGGATGTATAAGTTGGAAAGATTACAGAATATAAGTTCAAAATTTGTTGAAAATGTATTCGATTGCTATAGCGAAATGGTGAACGCGCTTACCCGTATAGGAAGAAATCTAAATATTTTTCCGATAGATAGATTTTCTTGTTCTGTATCATACTGGTTGATTAATTTAATTTGTATTAATACCACGTGTTCATCTCATATTAGAGTATAATAAATAATAATCTTATCGATAGCTACATATTATTACATAGGAACTTCTTACAAATACGAAATACTCCAGTAATAATAATTTCCATCACAGAATAGCATTAAAATAATTTATTTGTACTTTCATATTAAATATGAAATGTTAATATTTGAAAACGGGATAAATTGACACATTATGTACATGAGGCACATAATAGTTGGGTCCGAAAACGAGCAAAACTAGTTCGATAACCCCCCAGGTAGATACATATGTACCGCCTAAACACAAATCTTTTGGAACTCGACAATTATTATCATTCTATATCATCTATTATTTCAGATTTTTTTTTAAATAATTCAAAAAATGTCGGATGATTATTCACGTGTGCTGCGGCTGCTTGAAGAGAGGGTGCCGAAATGGAAAAAATCGATTTGTGTCATACTGACGTGACCACGTGCAAACTGGACGTGTTGCAGGGGTGACCACTGACCGCGAACTATCGGCTCGAACAATATCCACGCGAAGCAATTAATGATGAAGGATCGTGCTTGCACACCGTTTGACGGTAACCTTCGAACTGCTCGAATTATAATACCGAACTAGGACCCTGATCGAGCATCGCATGAAACCTGTTTACATGTGACTAATTTATTAATATTACATTAGAGCCAATCGCTTAGTTATGTGATAAATTGGTATATGTTTTAAATATTTATAAAAATACAACACCAATTCGTCGTAAAATCTGCAAACTAGTAAATATTTTTTGAATTAAATAATATAATGTTTAGTTTTAAACCACTTTATTATGTATATACACTAAAGTCAACTAGTGTCAGTTGGACCCCAACCTTCTGTAGGACAATATAAATGAATTAATAGATTTACCCAATAGTCCGATTTTAAAGAAGGGGAGGGCCCTCCTCTCCCACCCCCTACCTGGTACTCTGTCCCACTCTGATATACTGTTGCTCTGTCCCCTTAACCTTCTATTTAAATATCTGTACTTAGGTTAGTCTATACTATATTGCCCTAAAGAAGGTTGAGTCCAACTGAAACTAGTTGACTTTAGTGTATATGCATAAAAAAGTGGTTTTAATCTAAACATTCTATTATTTAATTATAATGTATAAGCCATAACGTGTTTGTTTTCATTGAAGAAAAAAAAATTTGAATTGATAAATGCATAGTGATGAAACCAATGTACGTGACTTTTATCTTTTTTTTAAAAAAAAGGTAGATACCTTCCGATGATACAGCTTAATTTTTAGGTACATGTTTATGAATTAGATGATTATAGTAAATTATTAACAATGTGCAGAATCTTACCAGTTGACGAAAAAGTAACATATGCTATAATATTCGAAGAGTTGATAAATAATGGAAATATAAATACTGATCCTCACCATAGCTATTCAACCAGATCGTCGGGTCAAACCATGAGAGTACTAATCGCGAACAATGTGAGAGAACGAGAGAATATGAAAAAAATCGATAAAGACCTATTAAACATTTTTAAAAATGATGCGACCCCAGTGACCAGTGACCACCTTAAAATGCAAAGTAAAGGAACATATTCTTGTCTAATTTTTTATTTACCCATAAAATTCTGTAGACCAGATCTGTTACACCCTGTAAAAATTGTTTATGTTTTCGAAAGATTGATTTTTTCCTTCATATACATTTTATTCTTTATATCTTTCTAAGTAATTCATCTAACATCTCCTTATCTATTTTTTTCCCCTCGTCATATTTTATTTATATAAAGAAAAATGTTTAACTATGTAAAAGGCAATACTTGCAACTGCGATGCGGCTTGGCAAAAAAAATAAATTAAAATGAATATACATGTAATAAAGAAGACTTCCGATGATTATTAATTACTTACACATATAATTTTATCTGTTTATCCATCAAAAAAAATAAAAAAATACGTCGTAATGCAAAATAATAATTGTGTGTATAGTGAATAAAATTAAAAAAAGAGTCGCTCAGGCGGTTTGGTTATATGGAACGGATGAATAAAATAAGATATCATATAACGCAAGTGTTGATAGCAGGAAAAATAGAGAACGTCCACGGAAAATATGGCACGACCAGATAAATCAAATACTGGAAGATGGTCCTGTTAAAAGCCTCAATAATCGACGACCTTGTACTACAAGAAGGTGTATGAATGTGGATGTATCTTCTCTGCCTACGTGATTGCAAGTAAATGATATATCTACATAAAATTAACTCATACTTAGCGAAAAAACAATTATTACCGTTTTCATAATCTATTCAGTGATAAACAATCGATGTTACAATTTTATTAAGTAAATTTAATTTAAAGCTTATAAATGCGGGCCGACAGCTGCGGTCGCTTCACACGGGCATTCTGAACACGGTCGTTATTGGGTACGTTCACTAGGCTTAACGGCCAGTTTTATTATTCCGCGTTATTGATTACGCTTTGATAGCTCTGGGAATGGCGGTAATTCGGAGTGGAT
Source organism: Eubasilissa splendida (assembly GCA_031772225.1). Taxonomy (NCBI): domain Eukaryota; kingdom Metazoa; phylum Arthropoda; class Insecta; order Trichoptera; family Phryganeidae; genus Eubasilissa; species Eubasilissa splendida. The sequence goes on along the minus strand of CM062852.1, from coordinate 16,541,314 downwards.
AATCATAATTCACGAAACAATCATGTGCAATCACCCCTGAACTGAACTAGCTAAAGGGCAGGCCCGATAACCCGTAATGGGAGTTACCTCGTGCCGTATACCCACATATAAATGATACGATGTAAAACGGGCTTAAGGCACGCAAATGAAGACGGAAGATTACCCGCGCGGTACTGTGAGTGCTTATTAGTGTTATTATTATTGCGATACTCGTACTCGTAATAACGACATTGGTCTACTATTATATTACTAGCATTTTACCAGAGGCGTCCACTTTACACGAGTACAATCATAAACCTGTTCACAACTATCATTTCTGTGAAATACTTAATTTATTTGTTATATTGTGTATTAAATATGTTTCTCACGGTAATATGTTGACTATAACCATTAACTCATATAAATAAAGCTGCGCTTGAGTTTCGTATAATTTTTCGCAAAATCTGCCTCAAATGTATAACTATAATCGTAACTCTCACGCCGCGTGCTGTTCTGAATACACGTCTTCGCTCGAGCAGACGTGTTGCAAAACAACGCAAGTGCATATTTGAGGCGGATATTATTTTAGATTATAAAATATTTTAAGCCCACTTCATAACTTATAATATTAATATTTTTCTAGAATGGAAATTAACTCACACATGTAGAAAATGCGTCTGAAGATTGTATTACTTTCATATTTCACCTCCAGTGACAATACAGCCCATCGTACTTTTACACCACCAATATTAACAGCATAACCTAAGTCATAATGCATTGTGCATTCATCACAATTAGATAACATCTATAAAAATTGGAAATAAATGACAAGATATAGGGATCTGTGAAAAACAAAAATGGGAGGTTTTGTTTATCACTGGATGTAGATCGACAGAAGAGAAACATTAAAAAATGAATAATTCTGATTGGTGGAATAGACCGAAGTCTTTTACGTTTCTTTTATACTGCGGTAATAAATAAATCCGAGTTAAGTATTAAGACCAATGCAAATATTTTCGCATTTCAATATACGGTCACCAAATAAGGATCCTAACAGAGAGAATGAGAAGAATAATCCAGGCTGTCGAAATGAGGTGCTTCATCTGGAGTCACATCCTCGACATGAAGCTCCTATTTCTACATATCTGAAATATCGCAATGAGGTGCTTTATCTGGAGTTACATCCTCGACATGAAGCTCCTATTTCTACATATCTAAAATATCGCAATTAAGATGGCTTGGGCACGTCTTGCGAATGCTAGAGAAATGTCAACCGAGATGCATCTTCTTGGCAACACCGTCGCAAAGGTGGCCCAGGTAGTGGGGCCATTGGTCCCCTAGAATAAAGATGATAATGATAACTTAAAAGTTAAATCATTATGCATTCAAATGCGCAATGTTAAAAATCAGGACTAACGGAACTCGCCCGACAAAGGACGAGTAAAAGGATACAGCTTAAGTTTCCACTTTAAATTACAAAGTGATTATTATAAAGCTGAAAACATTCAGGAAGGCGATTGCCCGAAAGTTATTACCATAAAAATGTTTTGTTACTTGTTAAGACATATTACACTTGAACGTTTATAATGTTTACATTATTAGAATATTCGCTGCACAATTTGTAAAAAATACAAAAAAAAAATCAATTACAGAAGAAATAAAGATTAAAAATCAGACAGTAAAAATGTAATTGTTCATTTTTGTATTTGAAAACTGTACCTTCAGAACCGAAAGGTTACACATCAATTACTTTCGTATTTCATAGAAAATTGACACTTCACTCAGATGTGAACACTTCTGAAGTACACAAATAGACAATAAATAATTATAGACTACGAATGTATAACTCTCTATATAAAATTATTACAGTGTAACTCCCTCTCCGAGCGCAAGAGCTAGTCTCTTTTTTAGAGAGGTAAGCGAATAAAAAGAATGTAATTTTAATAATGTACTATACTTAATTAATAACTCATATTATATCTGCAACATTTTGCAATACGCAATGTCCCTTAATATGCACAAAGGTCCAATTTTATTAGTCGGGTGATTCCTATGAGCCGTATCATGCGAGACTTCGTTTCAAAATATATTTAAGTGTTGGGTATATCGTTTATTTTATTGGTAATTTACAAACCACCCCCAAAATATTCAGTGAACCACACGGCAATATGAAGGGACGGATGTCGCTTTGTAGTGACTGCAGCCATGAATTTCCGAGACACGTGAGGCCGTTAAAAAAGATGAAGTATGTATTCATAAAATGATTATATGGAAATATAGTACAATATATAATGCAAGAAATAATGAATGTAAAAGTTATTAAGGAGTACACATTCTTATTGTGAAGTTGTAATTATTCAGAACAGACGGTCTGTGATGTTTTAAATACTAATTAAATGTATTAATTATAAAGAGAGATATATATAATCAATTTGTTGCGCTACCAGGATTCGAACAACAAATTTTCGAACCCATATGTTACAATTTTTAAAATTAATATTAATTAATTAATTAATTATTTGAAAGCCATCTACATTGTTTTTACGGAATCTCAAATACCTTTGAGTAAATCGATAGCAGACGCCAGAATTAACAATTAATTTTTATTAAATTTTGGACACATTGATACAACTTATATATTATTAAGGAGAACACATTCTTATTGTGAAGTTGTAATTATTCAGAACACAAGTCTGTGATGTTTTATTAAATACTAATTAAATGTATTAATTATAAAGACATACATATAATTTTGTCGTCAAAAATACTGTCGCTGTAGCATAGTTGGTATTGCACCACTTCCGGAATGGAAAAGAGATCCAGGTTCAAATCCCGGTAGCGCAACAACAATATTTTTCGATAAAATTGATTTTATATGTTATATCTTTATAATTAATACATTTAATTAGTATTTTAATGTAAAAGTAATGAAAATGCAAAACAAGATGTGGGCAATGCTTCTACCCTTTCTCCTCGGCTTCTGGTCTACCGATTTCGTATTTGCCAGCCCGGGATGGAGAAGTATGGACCAGACAGATATAAATGGAAAAGGGTAGGGGAGTTAATTAAAGCGTTGTATTTCTCGTTGGCCACTTACCAGACTTTTTGCGGTATCGTAAGTATCGTAATGAAACTTGCCCGTTTACGCAACGTTTAATGTGCGGCCCCCCTTTTTTGTTGGCGACCCGCCCTGCCGGCTCCGCAAATCTAGATTTCACTTTTATGTCGGAGCAAAGTGATTCTTGTTTCGGCGGAATATCATCACCTTTATTCGGGCGAAAACAAGAACAAAGAAGGCGGCAGGTGTCTCTGTAATATATCGCAAGAGCGGTTTGTATTATGCGTGTCCGACAAGGCATATGACTGTTACGTAAAGGCTATCAAGAATACGAGAGCAATTTCTTTAAAGTTTATTTAATATTTAACAAATGAAAAATATTAATATAAATAATAAATAAAAAAAATACTTTGTTGTTTGTTTAAACAACTATATCGACCCCCCCTACATAAAGTAACGTAAGTAAAAAACTACATTTTTAATCATTCTGGTATTTCGCATGGATTTGATACTTATTTAAGTGGCAGATTTAAATATATATAGATATTGTATTCTATGATGTAGGTACTAATAAACATAATAATTATAAAATTAAATACTAGAATAATTAAAAATGTTATTTTTTACTTACGATACTTTACGTAGGAAGGGTCGATATAGAATTAAGGAGAACACATTCTTATTGTGAAGTTGTAATTATTCAGAACATAGGTCTGTGATATTTTGAATACTAATTAAATGTATTAATTAGAAACAAATGCATATAAAATCAATTTAATGCACCTTTCCCGGATTGGTAAGAGATCCACGTTTGAATCTCGGTAGCAACAACGATATTTTTCGATAAAATTGATTTTATACGTATATCTTTCTAATTAATACATTTAATTAGTATTCATTTATCAACATGTTACAAGACCAATGTTCCCTTTATCAGGACGCAGGTACTGATATTAAAAATACAAGCATAGACAAAAAACTATAAATATAAGTCTTGAGTAACTAATTAGCAACTACTGAGAAAACAAATTTAAAAAGTACCTATTGCAAAATAAATTTGAAATTTAAACAAAAGTGTTTTTTCATATTATTTATATAATATGTTGCCACAAATATTCATTTCATCAAAGCACTTAATGTGGTTCAAATCGCACATTGATGAACTGATTTCATCAACCCATGTGGCGATGCTACGCCACCTTTAGAGTCGGCCGCACGCGACATATATATGCATGAGCTGCGGACCGAGGTGTGCGCCGGAATTTCAACGACAGCTTACGGCGCCCGCGATGTATCGAAACTATTTTTTAACGTAACTAAACGCCAACTTACAAGAATAACTAATATTAACTGCATTGTTAACCTGAGTAAGTAATCTTTTTGAATGTTTATTGCATTTATGTTCGTGTTTTTTTTTGCGTTCATATAGAGAAATCAAAATAGCAGCAATACCGTATATACCTATTATTAGATATTGTGTTTTGTATTGGAATCCAAGCTTGTATTATGAGCATTTTATTGATAAGGTATATCCCGCTTCCTTTTATAGCGGTAATAAAACAATAATGTTTACTCTTTATAGCTTTTGACTTTTAGGCATTGTGTATTCTAACAGATACGGGAGTCGATATAAAGTTACCGACCAAATCAATTTATTCTAAAACGAAGAGGCAACTCATCAAAACATACCTACGTCTGAAGCGTACCACTTCATGGAATCAAAACCGAGAGAAATATATTGAAAGATGTGACGTTGGAGAAGGATAGAATTGATGCATAATTATCCCTCTTTTTTAAAAAATTATATTGTAACATAACCAAAAGCGAAAACAAACTCAAAACATATTATGTACAATTATCATTTGGGGGCGTAATCACTGTAATCGTGAACTGATCAATGTTGAAGTTCTCAGCCAGTGTCTAAGTGGTGCAACCTTCGTCCTCATCCACAGCCGCCAGAAGGGCCTGGTCATCAAAATCTGAAGATCAACCCTTTCCTGACTTGTTTAAGCTGATATCATTAGCTTTGGAGCGAACAAACTACTCTCAGCACGCCCTTTCGCTAATCGTTCCTTCGCCGAAAAGATCGTTGAGATCGTGAAATGACTCAGCACCTTTCCACAATTTCTCGAAGTGGTACATGTGGTTTTCGATGCGCGTTTTAATTTCCTATCCCTTATCGACCCCTTAGAATAACAAGGTTCCAACTAACATTTTGGGTAAATTTGAATTATGTGAAAAGGGTTCCAGATGAATTATTCTTTATTTCTTCCATACACACCAACTCTATTTAACAGATATTAAAGGAAATAGCAAGAGCTAAAAGTTCCAACTGCATCAGTAATTTTTTTCAATTTATGGATCATTATTGTTAATTTACAATATATATTTTTTTAAATTTCCCTCATCTCACAGTCCCTAGTCCACTGTTCCTATTTTGGGAGTGTTTATTGATGAATGGAACCCTGAGTGGTCTGCCTTGAACTACTGCACCTTAATTTTCCATCTGTATGTAAAACTATGTTCTATGGATTTATGTTATATGATTTTAATGACTAAAAGCAGCGCTTAAAGGACGCTGAAGGGTCTAAATTTTAAAAAATTTGCGAAAATTGCTAATAACAACATTGAATTTTTTCTCTATTTTCGTTTTGCATAAAGTTGAATGTTACTAAAAGTCGCATATTTGTATTAGCTTTGATGAGTGGGACCGACAAGGAAGCCCTATCTTCTTAACTGGACCCAGAAAAAAGTGGGTCCTCCTTATAGTGGTCATTGATAATACTTAAAATAAGTTAAGACCTTAAAACTGATCATATTTGCATACCCAAAACAAAATATACATGTATATATGATGAAATTCAATCAACAATTTTAATTGTGTCAGATGGAACCTTGTTATTCTGAGGGATCGAAATGTCAATTAAACGTTAAATTAAAAAAAAACGGCGGATAATTATGCATCAACCTAATACAAATCGCCGTAATAGATTTAATGCATAAGTTCACGTTGCATGCCTCAGAAATGCAATTGAGGAAAAAAAATCATACAAAATACACTCACTAAAAATGAGCAAGGCGAATGCAGACAACATCTGGAAAGGGTCCACAACAGAGAAGCATATCGAGAAGATGAACAAACTAGTATTCGAAGAACACTTTCATTTGCCAGTAACATAATTACTTCCTGAACATGAAAAGCAATTATTAATAGAAATGTGACCGCATTGGATTACACTTCCCTGGGATTATCTGCCAACTGCTTATCTTGTTCGAGAGGAAGCAATCAAGTTTAGTCCTCACTTCCTACGGCCTATCAGTCACACTCTTTTATTTCGAAAGAAAAGAATGCACGAAGATAATGAAATGACCATTATGAGCAACCGCAGCGAAACCGCGGCGCGCCTTATCTCTAGTGCCGGCCGACACGCGGAACGGCCGCGCAGCCGGCACCCGGCACCCGGCAGACACGTCACCGTCACCAGTCACCGGAGTCGGTTGTTCATAAGCGGTTTAGGCCCAGGCTATAAAGCGCTAAAATTATTTAAACGTATACATGTCATGTTTAACACTTTTCTACTGTTCAGTAATTCATAATAAAGAGATTTTCTTGCCGTGAGGGGTTTATTTTGTCTAGTAGATGTGTATCGCCGCCCTGTTGCCCGTAGCATGGTGGTGCACGGTTGCCTTTTTAGCATTAAAAAAATGCCAACGATCGATATGGGAACATTCGCTAATAGAACGGTCCTAAGTGAGTGGTGGATCACCTCTCACTGTTCAATCATTCAGAAAACGATACTGGACACATCCATAATTTATAACGCACATCTCTTTTATAATATATGTAATTATTTTTTATTTTAATATTAGAAAATATAATACATTTTTAGAATAATCAGTAGTATATATATATATATATATATATATTTCTTTTAACATTTCTTTCTTCTCTATGAAAAAAAGACTCGTGTATAGAAAAGGAGTATATACGAGAATTTATATTTCAGTTAGTCTGTGTACATTTTTTTTTTTACTTCAAATACAAATTTATAGTAGTCTGTAATTTTTTTAATTTTGATGGGGAGATTATTAAAAAATTTGATGCCTTGATAAATATAGTGATTTTGGGTTGCGGTATATTTTAGTTTTGTAATATCAATTTGGTCTCTAAATCTTGTAGATCGGATTCGCTTCTAAAATTGAATTGATGTTTAATTTTGAAAATTTGTATTATTCGAAAATACGATTCCAAATACAAATTAGTTGGGTTTACAACTATACTAAGCTCTCGCTAATATACAATGAAACATTCAATGAAAACCCGTGAAAGTTGAATGATGTTCTGCAACAACGTGTTAATGTTAGTGAGTTGTAATGAACAACAGTACAGAGATCAGAGCGAAGCGATCTATGAATCATCACTGCATGTGTTTTTCGCACAGATTAGAAGATGCTATCAGTAAATACGTGTCTTCACCGACTCCCAGGGATCAAAGTCTCTAGGTTGCCTTTTGAAATTTCTTGTAAAATACATTTATTTCGAGTGCATAATAAAAGAGACCTAGTTGTTTTGTCTATAGTTTAAAAATGATTAAAAACGTCGATGTTTGATATATATTGCTTGCAGATGTTCAACGCAATATTTTTGTGAACGATGCTTTGAACGATTATCCTTCATACTTCACGTACAATATTTTTTTCCCTTTACCGTAATTATGCTCAGTATTGAGAAGGACAGTTCCTAATATTTATTACTTTGTATCATCATTTGATGAGGAGAACTTCAGTTTCAATCAAGTGTTCTGTTTTGAAACATGGAATTGGAGCGAAAAGAATAGTACAGATTTCTGCGTCAATCTTGGAACTCTTATAATCTAAGATTATTCTAGGGTTATTACAGTCAGATTCTTGAACGAGAAGTCATATTCGTTATTTACTTATAAGACGTTTGCAAAGTATTTTTAATACCACAATAAGTTAACCAACGATCGTCCACAGGAACATAAAATGAGATAAATGTGTTTTTATTATTTAAAAAATTCTCACACTGCTCAGTGCTCAGTGAAACATGCACTCACATGTTTTATAATAAATATATCAAATCTTTAACGTCAAATATCTCAGTCTGAGTTGAGTGCGCCACAAAACAATGTTGCTGAACACCATCCAACTGTGTAACATAAGCAGTAAACTTGTACGAGTGTTACAGTGGAATTCGGATATTACAATCACAGATAATGTTATCAATCGGTTATTGTTATCATAACTAGTCGGTCCTAAAACCATATACAGTCGAATATAAACTCTATATTCGTCAAATTTTGTTAACAAACAAATGTTTTTATATTCGTCACTTCCACCGCCCGACACTGGATAGCCACGCATTCAAGTAGCCAACTTGTATCCAAATGTTGCCAAAGCCAACAAAAAAAATGAATGAATTTAATGATAATGTGATTGGCTACTTCAGGAAGGTTTTAAAAAACAGACAGAAACAGGCAACACCTTTTCCGCTTCTTCCATCATGTCTCATCAGTACAATAATGGTAAAGATTTGACAAAATAATTATTCTATTTATTAAGAAGAACACATCAAACATAGTACTGTGATATTTTAATACAAATTAAATGTATCAATAAGAAAAATATACAGATAAAATCAATTTATCGAAAACATATTTTTGTTGCTACCCGGACTCGAACCAGGAAGCCTTCTTATCCGGGGAAGTGCCTTTCTTATTGATACATTAAATTTGTATTAAAATATTTTTTTATTCATGTACCATTTTTGGGGGCTGGGAACGGATTAATTAAATTCAATAATATCTTCGTCAGACGAATATAGAGTCCACTGTATATAAAATTTCTTTAAAATAATCTGCCTATTATAATCAAACTTCGGCTATTGTTATCAATGGATACAAAATTCGTAAATTTTAAAGAAAATCTTACAAAATGATCATTTTCTTCGAATCTTTTTAAACAAAGTACTCGACAATAATATATATATATATTATTATTATTATTATTACGATATTGAAGCGATAGCTACAATGACTTTATCAGAAATATGTAAAGAAGTTACTGATAATAACTCTAAATTATCGAAAGAGAATGAATGGAACATGCATAATGCATACATAAAAATATTTTTTTTAAAACACTATGAATATTAAAGAAATATAGTTCTAGATAAACAATTGATAATTTAATTGTTTTATTTTTCAAAAATTATATATTATAATCTTCTGCCATAATCAGCCGGCAATTGTTATAAAGAGTTACAGGTCCCATAGCGATCACAATAAGCGGATTCCACTGTATTTTAAAGTGAGCGTCCATCGCTAAACGTGCCCTGGCCTGCCACGCTGCGGTGTGGCGTGGCAACGTATTGTGGAGAGAAGCTCGTGTGGGGAAGTGCATAATGCGGGGGAAGCTACGGGACTACCTGGTGGCGCTCCCCTCCCCCCGCGCCGCCGCCCGCCCGCTGCACATGATCGTAATCACTACATTCCATTGTAACAAGCCGTAGGATAGCTCCTTCAACACCGAGCGGCCCTTGTCGGGTAACGCTCACTTCAACCTTTATTAATCTCCCAACAATCTACTATTTTTTCTTCACATTGTGTTTAGGGTTAAAGAAATCGTGAACAAAGTCGTATAATCTCTCATCGATAACGCGCTGTGAAACAAGAATTAAGCTCGAATACCTTTAGTACCTACATGGAAACTTAACTAGAGATTCCCGAGACTTTTAGACATAATTAAAAATGTGACCTATTGTAGATCCAAACCTTTCTTCATATACGTATATATCAATAAAAAAATTATTGATCATAACAATCCAAACAATATTTCATTTCTAAACAGTCTCGTCGTCAGACTTTTATCGACAGCACTTGACGGATATTTTGAAAAATAAATAAATCTGCAAAGTATACAGAGTGCTCACCAACATTACCAGCGTGCAGCATAATATGTATAATACTAGATGATTACGCAAATTAAATTATTTTAAAAATGGTTGTGTGAAAATAAAGTAAATAAATAATAATGTTTTAAAAATAAGTTGCAGCCGATAGGAATAGAACCTATGCTCCCAAATGGAAGGTGATTTCTAGATTCTAGTATAATACCGATTTCTTTAAAAAGTTAACACAACACATGTACAGGCCCCTCTTAAGTTACGTAACAAATATGTTATTTTTTGTTGTTATCTCCTGCGTCCTTTAAGTGCTGCCTTTATTCATTAAAAAAACATAAATCCATAGAACATAGTTTTACATATAGATGAAAAATTAAGGTGCAGTAGTTCAAGGCAGACACTCGGGGATCCATTCGTCAAAAAATACTCCCAAAAGAGGAACAGTGGACGAGACACAAAATGGATTGAGTCACACTCACAATTGCAAAACACGAGGTATGGAGAGTGAGAGGTAGACGCGTAGATGGAGATCCCATCCACGCAGGCCAGCCTAACTACCTACCTCAGGAACTCCAACGTGTCACCCATACCCGAATAAATTCCTTATATAAAACAAGATTCATCCCATTACTAATTAGGTCTGCATTCCTGGACGGGCAGTGTCTGAATTTAGACAAACCACCAATCATACGTTATCATTGACGACTGTGAAATGAGTGAAATTAAAAAAAAGAAAAAAACATTGTAAATTAACAATAATGATCCATAAATAGAAATAAGTACTGATGCAGTTGGAACTTTCAGCTTTAATATCTTTTAAATAGAGTTGGTGCATACGGAAGAAATAAAAAAATAATGCACACGGAACCCATTTCACGCAATAACTAAAATTAGCCCAAAATGTTAGTTGGAACCCTGTTATTCTAAGGAAACGAAAGAAACATGACTTGGACCACTTTCGTAATAATGGGCACAAATTATCGGATGGCGGCGAGACAGAAGCAGAGTGTGTAGCTGTCGCAGTGTGCGCAACGACTGGCCGTAGTACAGCGCCGAGGTACCCTCAATAAAAGCAAAAAGTGCGCCCGGGCGCCCGCCACGGTTGACAGAATAAATTAGCACTTTAAAATGTATCTAGCAAACAGAGTGTGACCGGACGACACGCCAAAGAGTGATTAAAGGCGATGTCTGAGTTCCCATCGCGCGGTCGCGTTATTATTACCGACGGCCTCGGCGGTATTCTGCTACGTTATGTTCTCTCTGAGATCGTGATGTCGACATTATAAATCTTTTGTATTTTTAATATTTAAAAAAAAAAAAAAAACATTGCGGTTATTCATTTTAAATATATAATAATTACTTTAATTTGTTTTTAACCACTGAGTTAATTATGTTCACAAACCGGTTTCGGAAAATACATTTTCATTCGTCAAGATGATATGTCAAATTGTTCTTGTTTTTTTTTTTTAAATATTAGGTAATTAAATCAAAATAATGTTATTATGATGAAACATGTGGAAATAGACTTAATTATTGGAAAAAAAAATTTAGTAATTTTTTAAGGATAATAATAATAATGAATAATTTGTATAGCGCCATTTTCGTAAAAACGTTCACCTCAAGAGCGCTTTACACAAACTGTTTATAATTATACAATTATCTTCGTTTTTAAAAATAAAAATTGTTATTTTCACTCATAGAAATGACTTTTTGAAAAGGTGCGTTTTTAGTTTCTTCTTAAATAAAGCCTGATAGCACTGTTTCTTATGACGGGGGGCGAAGAGTTCCAGGCTTTTGGGCCTGCCACCGCAAATGTCCGTTCACTAAATTTAGACTTCTGGCAACGGTTCGTCGGTTCTAGAACCCTTCCTGCGGCTAAAGTAGAGTACGACCTGAGAGTTTGAAGTCTACCATTCAAACTGTCTGGGATACAAAGTTCTTGAAGATACAGAGGCGCCCTGTTGTGTGTCGCCTTGTATATCAAACAGCATAATTTTAATTCAACTCTTTTAGGGAATCGGAGCCAATGTAGCTGATATAAAAGGGATGTTACATGAGAGAATTTGGAAACTCCATATATTATCCGTGCAGCCGCATTTAGAATGGATTGTATCCAGCTGAAACATTGGCAGGCCAGCATAGATGCTGTTACAATAGTCCACACGTGACACCACAAATTCATTTATAAGTAGACGGGCTGCCTCAAGTGGAAGATGTCTTCGAATAATTTTAATATGTCTTAGTTGATAGCAGTACACACAGACAGTTTTACTGATTTGTGTATTCATTGAAAGATAAGAGATAAGACTTGTGGTTAAATTTATTTGATTATTTTTAATATTTTGGTTAATTTTACACGCATTACTTAGTTTTAACGATTTCATATTATTTAATTTAAGACCGACATTGTTTATATGCAATACAGACAATCTCAAAATTTTACTTAGTTATTTTATGTTAAAATTTCAATATTTTTTCCAATATAGAAAGCAGTACAATCTTTAAAACTATGTTTATAAAACATCCTGACGAAAGAACTATTGATAATTAACTCGGTGGTTAAAACAAAATAGATAAAATATATATATATAAAATAAATTATGTATAACCCGAGAACATTTATAATTAGGTTTCATGGAAAGTAAGTAATATTGCGCTCTTATGAAGAGGGTCAGAGGTGTTGTGCTGAATTTATATATAGTATTCAGATTCAACAAAATGTTATTATTGTTTATGACATTATTAATTTATTTCTGAAATTTGTAATATTTATAATGCCCGTCATAAACACGACCCGCCTCATCACGGACCTTTGTCAAATCAGGTGAGTGTGTTGTTGATATTACTGATGTATAAAATAAACAGAGTGTAGAAAAACTAAAAAGAAAAATATAGAATATGTACACTTAAGTAATTGAATGATACCAAGAAGGTATCTAATGCCTTAAACCATAGACTATACATAGAGAATAGGCTCTCAACTAGTGATGAGCTTAAAATCACGAACCGGGGGTCAATCACTGATATATTTGAGTTACACTCACTATCAGTGATTGAATATCTGGGAATATCGTGAGTAATTTATTCATTTTATTTATATTTGATTGTGAACCGTGATTCGGCGCATGTGCATATAAAACGAAAATATTCATGAAGGAATGACGTTATAATACGTGAAAAGCGCCATCTAGTAGATTGTGCCGAAACATTTTACGCATTTGATCCGAAATGCTGAGAATTTGACCTGAAAAATTAACTCACCATTTTTAAAGGTTTTCATTGTCTTTGTGATGATATTAAATTAGATATATATTTATCATATATGCTAGAATGTGTTTTTTACGCAAATACGCTCAAAATTACGTTTTATATATATTTATGTTTTTTTATATATTTATTTCGTGTATTATGATATCGTGCGACGCACGCGTATTAAACATGAAACTGTGATCACAGCCACAGTTTTCAATCACTGATATTATCGAATATCAATCACAATCACACCAGCGAGTCAAGAGAAGCATTTTTTCTCATCACTACTATCAACCAGAAAAAGAACAAAAAATATGCGCAACCTTTTAACGTCACGTGGCTCCGGCAGTTGAATGTAAGGAAGGAATTAAAATTATTATTTAGAATGTGGTCAGAACACGGCTTGGTACGACAGCTTTTTAATGGACTTATCCAGCTGGCCACTTCAACCAGAGTGTGATGAAGTGGAAGACGTGGAGTACATCCTAGGGAAATACCCAAAATATGCGATTCGGGGTCAGGAGGAACCCTAGCCTTTAACCCGCATGATGATATTTCGTACAGACAGGTATCAATCATGAACCAGTTGTTGGCGTAGAACAGATACAGAATGTTGAGAAGCAAAAGTTCTGGCACAGAATATGGAATAGGGAGAGAAGTAAAGAGAATATCTCTTAACGTATAATAATATTTATTTTCCATATACAAGTATGTATGCACATATGTCTAATCGGCGGCGTGCAGCCAACACTTTGAAATAAGCTGTAATGAACTACAGTTTCAGCGAAATAAATTATATAGGGTGGCCCAAAAAAAGTGAGAACATTTCGTAAAATGTGATATAATTACATCAAAATTAGTGTAACTATATCAACAATAGCTTAAATAGTGCACTATTTTACATACTTACCTATTTACCTATATTACGTTTTATTACGACAATTTCCGGTCGCCATCTTTGATTATTAATTTTCCCAATTGTTTATATTTAGTTTATTCAAATTGTTGCCCAGAATGACAAAAATCACTGCAGAAGACCGTATTCTGATCAAAAAATTGAAAAACGTTGGGGTGCTAGGAAAATGATTAAAGAGTTTCAAAACCAAGCCTGGAGTATACCTAGACATTACATCAGGACGGAGCTCCATCTCACACAGCCAGAAATACAATCAACTTTCTTCGTCGTGTCGTCAATGTTAATTTTATCGAGCCAGGCATGTGGCCACCGAACAGCCCGGATTTAAACCCAATAGATTATGTAATATGCGGTGTTTTGATGATTTCCGATTAGCTAAATATTGTGCAAAACAAATCACATTAAGAATTATAATTAATTACTAGCATGTTTTGAAATAACTCGTGTGTTACGACATGTTGTCACCTTTTTTGGGCCACCCTGTATATCTCATAATATTCCTATCACAATTATGTAGACTTTAATATATCATCATATTCTGTCAGATAAATATGTATTTATCCATTATTTCTCAAAATATACAGTTACGTACAGCGTATTTCAATGTACTGATTGCACACGCCTGTATATAATTACAATCTACAATTAGATACACATACAATTTAATAATTTTTAAATCTCCTGTCCATCCCGCAAAATAAACACCTGTCTCACGGCAGACTTTACTGGTGAGTTTATGATGATTTAAAAAATATACACGAAGAGACGTAAATGTGAAGTGATGAACGCTTTCCACGTTTAGCAGAATAACCCTCGCAAAGCAGGATCGGCCGAGAAGCGGGCGGCGGTTGGGCAGCGCAGTTACACGGTTACGGAGTAAAGTAAGTGGCGAACGCTCCGGCGGAGATGACTTCACACGGCCACACAAGGGTGATGTGATGGAGACGAAATCAAGATGGCCACCGTTCCGGAACGCTGGCGGGGAAGTGTTCAACTAATACGTTCGTGGAAGAGAATATCAATTACAAACATTTTCACATTCGTTATCGTTGCCACATTGGAGAGCCGTCGTGCAAAAATAAAAAAAGATGATTAACAAAATCCTCCCAGTAGTATTATTTTTTCGTATACTTGAGTACATCTTATCAGATATGAATTTCAACATTCTCGACACTGATATTGTCTGCGTAATAGAAGTGGATTAAAAAAATGACAATATATATTTTTTATTATAAGTCCCTTCGCTATCCTTCAAATGAACTCTTCGAGGAATGTCACGTCCTAGACATCCGTCAAATGTACATATCATCAGCAAATAACGCATCAAGGACAAAATTAAACAAAACTTTTGCACAAAGATTCCACTTGTTTCTAGCACCAAAAATACACAACAGTCTAAATGTAGACGTGAAAAATTGCAACCAGTCTTACATATTTTTCAAGAAAAGCGCAGTTTTGCCTCCGCGAAATGGGGAGAAATTACGCCCTGAGAACTTGTGATTAAAACTGCTACATACAATTAAATATTGCATTTTTTACTCTTCTCTGTAGTTGTGTTGGTATTCTATTTAACTGAACTTTTTTCAATCGTTTTATATTAAGCATTACAATTTTACTTCATATTTGTATATTATTTACTTATTTGCTCTTACCTTTACTTAGTTTTTTATTTTTTTATAAATGTAACATTGCATTTACTTTTAAGTTTTACATTATAGTTATATGCTATTAATTGCATCCTGTTTTACTCTTTATACAATATTTTTTTACTTTTTATAAACATTGAACATTGTATTTCTGTATATGATATCTATAAATATTTATATATTTTTCTACATTGAACAATGCATTTACTTTAAATTTTACAATGTATTTATATGCTATCTAATCGCATCTTGATTTACTCTATATATATATATATATATTTATACATTGAACACTACACTTTGTTTATTACTATTCTGGAAAGGCACCTGTCTGCTATAATACAGTAAAATACTAATGTAGCAGGCAGGGTACCGAAATACATGTCTTATAAATTCTCGCGTCTCCTATCAGTTTACTCAAAAGTATTTCAGATTCCGTAAAAACAAAGTAGATAGCTTTCAAATAATGGAACGATATATGCATTAATTTGAAAAGTGTAACATGTAGGTTCGAAAATTTGTCGTCAATCCACTGTTAGTATAGCATAATCGGATAATGCATTTTTCCCGGATTGGAAGAGATCCAGGTTCGAATCCCGGTAGCAACAACAATATTTTTCGATAAAATTGAATTTATACGTACATCTTTCTAATCAATACATTTAATTTGTATTTATTGTCATTATTTATGATTGCTAAATAATTAATTTTGAACTTATGGTGAATCATGTGTCCGCCACGGCATTACATACTATAATTAACGAGTTTTTAGTACTGTTTTTTTTGTGTACGTGAAAATCTACCATAAATTATAATTGCTAACGTGTTAATATTGGACTTATGGTGAACCGCGTGTCCGCCACACTTTTACATACTATAATTACCGAGTGCACTAGCTGTAACCTGATATAAAGTGGTGATATACCTACTCGTGTTTCCATAGTAACAAGTAGCATCGAAAATTTATTTACCACAGCGCGAGAGTAAACAGAGAGGGCAGAACGTCACTCTTCTAAGCACTCTAGACGATTATTGAATCTTTTAAAATGACCATCTTCAAATTTACCAGATAATGTTAAGTATTTCGTTGACATATATCGGTTATAATGCTTCCTAAGTGTATTTTTTATATACACCTTAGCATTCTACCATGTACATCCACCTAAGACTTTTATAATTATATTAGTAAAATATATTGGGTTATCCGACAAATGTGATGAATGAATTTCAAATAAGAATAGTTTTGACAGCTCTCATTGCTATTTTTAGTCAATATGGTCTGCTATTTTACTAAGGAGCGTTTCACATTAGAACAACGTTTAAAAGTTATTGAAACTTTTATCAAAATCAGTCATCCATTGTGCAAACTCAATATTTCGTGAATTTTTTAGTCGATTCAATCATTTCCAGAAATTGACCTGTCAATTGGCCGCCTAGATTGTGTGATATCGAACAACAATTGAACAATTAAAAAACAATATAACTCATGTTATTTGGTGAAATTGCAGTGGCTAAAAATTGGATCCGAAGAATGCATCGTATCAAACTAAATCGAGGTACAAATTTGAATGAAATTAAGTTCCATTGTTAATGACATCGAATGATCTTTCAAATAAATAAAAATTATTGATATATATACTTGGTTTTTTAATTTTAATTCCATTTTAAAGTTCCATCACGAGTGTTGGATAACGCTGTATATTGAAACCAAATTATTTACGCAAATAGATTGTACCACATAAACAAATAATAATAATTTGAAGGTGTCCACTCACCTAATAACCTGATACGAAGTGTATTAAAGCCGAAAGCAACAGTCAGGTCCCGTTAATTAATTTGGTAAATAAGACGATTAGTGAAATTCACAAGATGCTCGGAAATTAGACGTTCCGTGAACGGGCTGTGAAAATTCCCGAATGTCGTCCTAATTCCGGGACGGCTGGTCGCCCTCGGCGGTGGGGGGAGAGGGTGGGTTGCTACCGGCAGGGGGAGGGATGGGACGGGCGAGGGTGTAAAGAGAGCAAACCGCAATCTAATTGTAGATTCACTCGGCGGGCGTCGGCAGGAATGGCTTCGGGACGAGCGCGTGGATGAGACGTCGGGGGTGTTTCATTAGTGACGAGGAGGGCTGGAAGATATTAAAGTAGGGGTGAAGGAATTTGGACCGTTCTCTATTTAAAAAAATACTTTTAACATAATTAATTGAGGCGATCGATACATAAATCTTCAATTTAATAAAGCGCTAAAATTTACGTGAACGCATTCGGCGCCTGTGGGAGACGAAGAAGAAGAATTGCAAATACGAATAATTGTATGTGCAGGCCATTTATAAGTAATAAACTACATTAAATCTGTACAGACTGACCTTGCATTGAAGATCACGAAACCATGGAAACGAAAATAAAAGATGAAGATTACCAAACGCCAAACATGACACTTAAATAAATGATCAAATTTATATTTTACCTCCAAACGTTTTCAAAGACTTCATTAAATATTATATTTACATACCGTTGCAATTTATTTTTAAATTGCATGATTAGATTTAATGCAGATATTCCACGTCGTTAGGAAAATACCACGATAAATCTCGTACTAAAAAATAACAATTTTAAAATTCCTACTATCTCCGTTATGTTTCTTTTATGACTTACGATATACTAGCGCTAAACGCCTCAATTTATCAATTTCTTATTGGAGTTTTTATACTCAAAACTTCTTGAGAAAATTGCGTCCCGAGAGTTTTAAATGTGCGTTGACATTGATGAAAAATTTCTCCCAAAACTCGAGACTTTTAATTACATTATGCATTTATTTGCTTGAAGAGCAAACGAGACTAATTTGTGTATATTGATCTTTCCTACCGCTCCGTTACGAGTGCAAATTTTCATGGACACGCACCAGAGTGGTGCCATGTTTTTTATTCCCGCTGAACCCGGGAATGACACAAGGATGAAAGAATGTTCTGAAATTGCAACTTCACAACGACAAAAAATGTGTTCATTAAGAGTAGACAAATAATATATTGTACAAGGCGAGCGCGAGCGCTACCAATTAGAACAAATTCTGAAGGCGGGTAAAATCAAAGGAATCGAAAGGAATCGTAAGAAATTGTGAGAAAAAAAAAAATCTATCCCCATACAAATTAGAGTAAAAATTGTGTCAGGACAGAAGAGTGTGGCGCTCTATCCACTCGACCTACCCCCTCGGGAAACGGCGTGATGGTAAAATACAAAACCGCGTTACGGTGGTTCGACCCGCCCCATGCCGTGTACATGTTTTATTTTAATATCTTCACGCATCCCTCGAATTATATTTCAAGTTCAGAAGGGATTATGAATTCTGAATGCTAAATAAATAAATATAGACCCAAAACAAGAAATCACAACAGTTTCCGAATTTAAATCACAAATTTTTTAATTAGTGATCAATTTTAGATTTAATTGAAAACCCCTAAAATTTTTATTTCGCTTTATTTAATTATTGTTTTCTATAACTGTATACTTTTGTTTAATAAAGTAACACTCCTTATTTGTTTCTACCAAAAAAATTAAAAACAAATATTATAAAAAGTTGTACTTCGTTATTCAAAACATTTTTGTTTGTCTTTTTTGAGTTCTTTATTAACAGTTTTGCAGGTCAGTGACTCAATGGAGTGTTTATATGCATGATAAATATTTTTTCCGTGTACGACCGAGTCCAGATGAAGGTCATCGAACTTATAATTTAGAATGAATCGAGTAGATATAACGCCACGTGTTACATATCATATATTGCACCTTTTTTCCCAAACAACTTTAAATACATGTCTGGAATATTGAAATGAATTTTATACATGTAACGACTTGAGATTACGCCATTTATTGGTCGAGTATAATTCTTCGTGAATTATTAAAGGTGCCCCCTCCAGCGCCGCCTCTCCGGGAACAAATTTGGACGAGGCCGGAGCGCGAGGTGTTATGATTGATTACTATGGCCGGAGGGCGGATATTTCGGCTTAAATAACGGCTTGTAATTAATAAAGAACATTTCAGATACATCGGGGTGATAATAATGGTTATATGAAGTTGTACCGGCCGATGTTGGTTTAGCCGTGGGTTCGACACAACACTAATTAACTAGCGTACGATTAGTTAGAAACGGTCATTTAACGCAAACTTAAAGACGACTTCATCAATCTAGAATTGGATCTGAAGTCAAAATAGAATTTGGGCACGTTGCGACATTAAACTACTCACTGTCACTGGCACTGCGAAGTATTATGAATATAATGCGGGGAACTTAATTGGAAAAATTAGTTGATCATGATCATTAATTGATAACGGGAAGATGTTCCCGAAAACGTTATATATCATTTAACACAATCAAAAGTGTAGTGGAAGAAAACAGAGTTTTGACACAAAGTTCCACCAAAAACCATTATATATACATATATACTTTTTTTTAATAGAGATGTGTACATGGAATACATGTCACATCAATATTCTTACTATTTTCAAATTAAACTAAACGCTTGTACTATGAAAATGGGACTGACTTGCTGGTCTCCTGGAACGAGGTGTGAAGCCCCGATCACTAGGCCAGCGTCTCAACCGCCAGACCAACAAGCTACTCAATTGCAAACATAGAAGTGAAATATCTGTTACATTTTATTTATTCAACAGTTTCCGAACAATATTTACATGGTGCAGTAGTAGATTCGATTATCCGGAGTCACATTAACAAAATGACCCCACTAAGTGGCGAAAATTACTCGTTTGATAGCATTAATAAATTCACATATCTAGTAAGATCCCTATAAACGAAAGTGACCAGCAGATAAAAACTCGTACAATGAATGCTAATCGTTACTACAGAAACAGCTGTCCAGCGAAAATGGGGGGATTTCGTCCGAAACCTGAACGATGAAAGAACAAAGAAAGATGAAACAACACTAGAGATGTATTTGAAAGGAAAGGAAAGGATGACAAACTCAATAATAAAATATCAATACCTTTGTAAGAATGTCCATTAATGTAAATTACAACACATTCTAGAAGAGGCTTATAAAAGGTTTTAATTGAAGACTGGTAGATAGATAGAAAGTAAGGAAATGTACGTAATGTAAGTAAAGGAGGTGTACAACAAAATTAATCCTTTGTAGGTGCGGAGGAGAGTCAATGTAATTATGGATATTAAAACCTAACACCGAACTATTCATATTCTATTACACATTACATATATTATCGCCACACAAGACATGCCTCGTGTTATGGTGGGTCCATGTCACCCTCGGGAAGGATGTCGTGTCGTTCTACTTACTAAAACCAGCAAATACAAAATATATTAATAAGCTATATAATACTACTCGTGGGAATAAAACAAAATTACAATAGTAATTAAATTATAAAACAAAATCAAACACGAATTGCGTCATCGTTTATTTTTTTTCTCTCAAATTGGCATTTCAAACTCACAGCGTTGTAGGCAAACAAAACACAATAATTGTCCCGGCAAACTTAATCCAAAATGCTAATGTTTCAATCCGCGGGGTGACGGGGTAGGAGGGGGGAGTCGCCGAGGGAAAGGTGACCGTGCAGTATTAGTACCTACCCAGGAAGCGGCTCCCCCGTCCCCTGCCGGCTCGGCGCGCGCGGGGGGAGGGGGGCAGTAAAACAGAAACCCCCGCGGAGGGGAGGGTTGCCTCACATAAATATACGGGCGACCCTTAGCAATAAAAATGCGCAATAAAACACACATTTTCGTGGGGTAGAAAGGAAAATCTGTGAATCGCCGTACGCACACCACCACACACCTACCCCAGCACACCCATCGACCCAACAATTTAGTATTTATTTATCTACTGTGTGTTTGTATTTATTCCCTTCTAATTCAGATGATTCAAAAGGACTTTTTTTATAAAGGTCTGTTTTATGCTACGGACGTAGAACGGGGACACAGCTTTTGTAGGATTATATCAAATTAATTATTTTTATTTATTTCATTTAAGAAAATTTCTAAAATAAAAAGTATAATATATTTTATATGTACATATAATATTACTTTATGATCAATTCATCATAATAAATTGCAATCATCCCTTCAACTGCAAAGTTAAAACAAGTAATTCCTCATTTCTAAATATGTATGTAAATGATACATTCTTTCTAGAAAAAGGGTATGTATATGTTAGGTAGGTAGCTTCATTATACGCACATCGTTAACCGTTACTTTCTAATTTTTCATTCCATTACTGATCGAATGTTCAAGAAGAATTCAAAAAATCATCATTACAAAGCGCATAATTCCAAATTCAAGTCGGCCATCGGAATCATTTATAAAGATGGGCCAGGACACGATACGAGCGAAGGGAGCCCGTCAAAATACGCCCGCATTAAAAATTATACAGGCCCGAGCGCCGTGGAAGCGAACATTTTTTAAAAACAGAACGCGCAAACAAACCGAGACACGCGATTCGTCGCCGCGGACGAAAAAACGCGCGCCGCATTCACGGAGCGATAATACCGCCGGTCGAATCGAGCGTCACATTCCAAGGTAAACAGCGCGGGGCGAACGCCGAGATGTGCGATGAGACTGCGCGATCGCTTTAAAGCGACCCCGTGTTTAACTCGGGTTATATTTAGCCGCGCGCTAGTCCACGTGGACTGAACGAAGCGCTGAGACTAGGCCGGCGCGAGAGAGAATACGGTCGAGCGGTGCGGCAATTCGTAACAAAGCGCCTCCCCAATTTAGCGATAACGAAAAAACAGCGGGTACATTTTTATGAAGTGTCTCTAAGTTACTAGAAAAAGTTTTCACTTGGCGCCGTATACCTACTGCATGACGCGACTCGTACAACGATGGCCCGCGGTATATTAGTGTGGGAGCTATAATGGCTTTTGCTAAACGCGAAGAAGTTTTACCGCGAAAAGGTGTGAAAGGAAATCGGTTCTGTTTATACGTACACACAAAGCACACACACTCTCGAGCGATGTCAAGATAGTGGTTGAAATTGGAAAGTTATTTTATTTTATTGACACGATAATAATAATTTATTATGCATCAAATTTACTTATGAAAAAAGCACCTTATTCAGTTTTAACAAAGACTTTTTTTGATTTTTTTCATGTGTCGACATAGACAAATGTTCGGTCATACCAACATAATCGGATACTAGATTATGTCGGTATAACTAATATTGAAGATCATACTCGATAAATATATGTATATTTGAGATTAATGACGTTAGAAAAATCATTGAACGTAGCTTAATAATTTTTAATAATCAGTTTTCCTTAAAAACAGTATGAAAAACTAATGGTGACGATTCATTTGAGTTCATTTTTAAAATGATTAAATACATATTATTTTTAAACGTCACTGCCTTCTTTTTTCAAAACAGCTGCTTCGAGTTTCATTTAGTTTCTAGTGTATGTTGATGCACTCCTAAGTACCTATAGGTATTCTCAACTTATTCAAAGGATCCGGGTATAGGGGTCGGGGATATAATTTACGGAAAAATCACTTAATATCCATACATATTAAGTACATTTATGTAATATAATAAATCGAGAAATGAAAGATAGAGAGACAAATAATAATTCGGGTATATACCTACACACAAAAAAATGTAAATAAAAATATACAATAATATTTAATGGGTTTTATGTACATAGACACTTGTAGGATAACAAATAGTGCGTGACTCAGTTTCTATGAATGCTAACGTGTTTAATTATAAATGTATTCATATCTATTCAACGTTAAAACAATTGAATGTCATCCGTATTATTTATTGTTTATGTTCATAGAGGGCAGTTACCGAACAGTATACATTCGCGTGCATACTTCGGTTTGTTTAAATATCAAATAGAATTGTTTACAAAGCAATGAACCGGTTACGATCCGATTGCGAGTTTACAAACGGAGCATTTGTTATTTGATTTTCGACCGCTATTGTTGTTAATTTGTTCGCTCGCTCCTCGTCCCCGCCGGGGAGATTAATCGAGAAACTTCCACAACAGATGTTCTCGGCAATTAGCTGCCAACCTGGAGAACTTATTTATTTTTACGACACCCGCCGGCGGGAAAGTACGGCGATGGCCGCGGAAACGGCACGGCGGAATTATATAGGTACATGTCGAAATGCGACGAAGCATTTAAGTTTTTTTTCTTTTCCTAATTGTTAACAAAGACGTGACGGACGTTAGCGAATTTAACGAGTATTCTTTAACGGGCGTAACGACGAACGCTAGGCGATTACTCGCCATTTCAATGACACCGCACGGTTACGATAAATAAATTCAAAAAACATTAGAGGAAATTTATTGTACATATTGTAAATATTAAAAATAAATTGTAAATGATCTGAAAACAATTTCGACACCAGATTCACGGCTCACCGCGTGAAAGTTTACCTATATTGTGAGATTGAGATAAGCAA
The DNA here is from genome assembly GCA_031772225.1 of Eubasilissa splendida. Lineage (NCBI taxonomy): Eukaryota > Metazoa > Arthropoda > Insecta > Trichoptera > Phryganeidae > Eubasilissa > Eubasilissa splendida. The sequence continues at coordinate 16,517,116 of CM062852.1, read as the reverse complement.
ATATAAGTGGTAGTATAGTATGAAGATAAGAATACTCAATGGACACTCGATGTCGATTATCCTTTCGATTGCTGCTGAGTAATCCACAAAATGGCACAATTATAGACAGACACAGGTATAATACTGCATTAACGTATTAGCCACACTCATGCAAACACCCAAAACCGCACTCTTCAACCACAAAGAAACATTCCCAGATGTATACTCAAATTAAATTTAATAAAAACCAAGGAAAACTAACACGTGGATAAGTTATTTAGTTTAAATATTTAACACGAAATTGATACTTCGTTAGAGCACACGCGAAAATAACGGAAAAACGAACCGACGTAGTCTCCCCTCGACGGACTGACACGTACTGGTGAATATTGGAGTCGGAGCTGTTTGTTTCGATGTCCCGTCTCTCTCCAGCTCGCGTTGCTAGTATATAGGTATTCATGTGCTGTCTCCGTCGCGCAAACCTGTCAGTGTAAGGCCAGTAGCCCCCAAGCTGTGAAATAATATTGTGGGACGGATTTGAAAATAGAACGTGTTCGAAAAATAAATTAATGTTAAAATTAATAACCGTCGTCGTGTTTCTGTAACCGGTATGAATTAAGGTGGAAATGTCGAGAAAATATTGCGTTTTGTGTAATTTTTTTCGGAAAATCACCATAAATATAAATGCCAGTATTTCTTATTGCATTTTATAAACAATTTCGTTTACCTCGCGTTGGAATGCAGATAAAACCAACGTGTTGATCTTGAGAACAATTTTTTGTTATTTTTTTAAAGTTACAATTTATGAAATAAAAAATAAATATTTTTCCATCTATCACAAAAAATACACATATTAAAGCCATCTCAAACAAGTGGAGAAATCCTACAAATAATAAGTATTGATACGTTTATCGTTAAACAAATGGCAGTTCGTAAATATCTTTCCCTAGAAGCAAACATTCCGCTGAATTAAAAATATAGAAAGCAATAGTATATATGTACCTAGTAGAATATAATATTGATGTTGAGCGGTTCCACATAGCTTCACATCCAACACCATCTGCTTCTGAACAAAATAAATAAATAAAATAAATAGAAGGTTGTTGCGGTGTAGAGCGACGAGCAAATCCAACTCCTAAAGGCTTACAACGAACACGATCTGTTCAGCAAAGCAACTTTTTCAAAAGGGTCAATTTCAACAATATTCGTACATGACTCGACTAAATATATACTCGGTTCTTTTTTATGCAATCTATAAACTTTCGAAGCAGTCACTGCCGTTTTTAACCCCGGCCGTTACCTATCACGCCGGCTCTCTTTAATGTGTGGTGTTTAATATAAGTCTGTCACTCTCGCACGCACTTAACCGTAGTCCTTACACGAAGCCACTTGTACAGCTATCGAAAAGTCGAGTACACTCAGAAAATACTTTATTATTTATATTACAATTTTTTCCAATGGTATCATGCATAGTATTGTTTACTAGGCGTGAATACAATGATAAACACTTTTTTAAGTAAGCTTATTTTTTGTACATAAATATTTTGGACATTGCTTATATATATATAATATAAAGATATATTAAAAACTATTTAACTATAACAATTATTCTTTTTTTACAACCTTGGTTTTTTCACCATCCTAAACTTCATCCAACGCTGGAGTTCCGCAGTGCGAGTTCTCAAAAAAGGATTGAATTGAATGGTCGATTGGAAATCGAACCCCCTTACCTTTGTTGTCGAAGGTTAGCTACCTGACCGTTTTTAATATTTTATTTTGATATTAAAAATTACATTACATCACATACAGTGAAATCTCGATCGATCGTTCCTCGAATAATCGTTTTCCCGCATGTATCGTTTATTTCTTCCGGTTCCGAATTAATTTCATACAAAACACGCAAAAACAGATCGCTCCTCTATGCATCAGAGAGAGAGAGAGATATATATAATGCTGCTACTGACTGCGGCTTGACATTATACAATACAAAGTTTAATTCTTTTTTTTTTGTCTCTGTGCAGCTATCTAATTTTATTTTTATTTAAACACATGTAAAATATATACCCTTTTTAGAATACGTATTAAACATTTAAGTACGAAAAATGTAACTTTTTTCTGTATTCCGGCATTCATGGTTTATTTCAAAAGGTCCCTTCAAAAACGATAGATAATGGTTTCACTGTAATACAATAAATATCACTATGTGTATTTACACAAACTTAGCAATGGCCTGGTCTCGTAACTACTATGTAGAATAAGAAAATTAAAATGTATATATGTATATTTAGAATACCACGAATTGTAGCTATGTAAAAACTAGTAATAGTAAAACAACAATAAAAGAAGTTCATACTCTAAATATATCCTTAGCATACATAAATTTCTTTTAATAGAGATATAGTATATTATGTATATGTTCACTGATATAAATACAATTCCACTTGCTCGGCCAGTCAAAATGTACAATTTCACTGCTCAATACCAGTGAAACTGTATTTGTTCACAGACCGACGATCTGGTATAATTAGTTATATATTAGAACTTTCATTTGAAAGCATATCGATAAAATCGTTTTGTCCATGTATTGAAGCGAAAAAATAAAATAAAAAAATTCCTATTTAGACGACAAAATAACATTCATAGAAATGGAAAATTTTGTAGAATATGTTTATTTATTTATAATATTGGTGCGATACAATATATACATACATATGAAATGATTTTATAAATTGTACATACATGTAAAGTATACTGTAAGCCAAGTAACGTATCTGTGTACCAGTAGAAACTTTAATGACTTAGTTCTAAAAACTACCACGACATCCCACCACTGTAGTAGCTACAATGATCCGATTGCAGATATTCATATTACTCTGTTCTATTTTTAAGCTAGTTATTACTATTACTCAAGTCATATAATTAGCTATTTACTGAATTGAACATTTCTTTCGGTTGATTTGTTCTGTATAGAGTCGTTACTTATGCTGTTTTTTAACGGAATAACATTTGATAGGCTTACAACTGCCTGCAAATCATTGAAGAGCCTACTTCCTCTTTTACTAATTCGCGAATGTTACTATCTTACTATTTTTAAAGTGCTGATTTCATGATTGTTCTTTAAATTTGGTGCGTGGATTTGTATTTGATTTGGGAAAAACAAAAGTAGTTGGCAGAACTATTTCCTACGTTAATCTTTAATAAAAATAATTATTTCCTTTAGTGATTACGTGAAGAATTTTCAAACAATAAAACAATCATTTTCAGTCACAGAAAGTGTTCTTAAAAACGTCCATACATTATTTATATTGATTTTCATATGGGTAAGAAGGTATTATTTTATGTTATAACTTAAACATTAAAAACACTATTAATAGTGCTGTAAATTTACAAATAAATACATGGTAGGGTCGTATAAACGACGGATTAATTTTGTCTAAAGACGTTGGTTAAACGAAAGTTGATAATCCTATGTATAACATATATTGTATTACATATATTATATAATATCATTGGTAACAGCATAATCTAAATCTATACCCACTGCACGCCACTGAGTGTCGTGCACCTACAACGTGTTTGTGAATATGTTTGCATCAAATCGTGTATATTATGTGAAGCGAACTTGTTGAAGTTTGAGAGTTATATAAAAAAAAAGCATTCATGTCGGTACATAAAAATATATGTTATGGGAGTTTTCCGTGAGCCAGCTCCATGAAATCGAGTGTTATGAAAGTAAGACTAGTTGGGTTCTGTATTGTATTTTGTTGGTAGTATGGAACTGATTGTATCAAAATCAAATATTTAAACCCTGGCGCATTACATATATGATTCATTACCAGTGCGACATCCATAATTATAAGAACATTTCTAAATATTCTACAAAGACGCAGTATTGTAGGTTCAAAAAAATAATAAATAATAATCAGTTTCACGTGGAATTCAATGTCGATTGCTTTAGAAGATTTTTTCACTCTGAACCACAAAGAAATATTGACAAGTAACAAAAACAACAGAATTTGTACTCTTTCTTCATTTGAGGACGATATTTTTAAACGATTCGTCGATTATACGATATGGTATTTAAAATATGTATAGGGTGGTGGAACGGCCATTCTGTAGAAAACCCCTTCGGTGATTGAGCACTGCGATCAGCGACTATGATCCCTCGTAGGACGAACAGATATAGTCTGTCGCGTGTTTTAACCACCGTTATTCCCCTCGTGTCGATTTAAGTCACGTCAGTAGTCACCAATTTGGGGGTTAGGTCAGTGGTTAAATGAAAGAGTCGGCGATCTCGCTCGGCGCGCGTGGGCCGGCAAGACCGCCGTTGCGAAGCGATGAAACAGATCGTCGCTGAAGGATCGGGCCAAATCTGTAGCGGATGCCGGCTGAGATGGTGGTGAATTTGAAGTACATAAGAATATATACATATAGAATCAATTTTATCGAAAAATATTGCTGTTGCTACCGGGATTCGAACCTGGATCTCTTCCAATCCGGGGAACATGCATTAACCGATTATGCTATAGGACCACAATGAATTGACAAATTTTTCTAACCTATGTGTTACACTTTTCAAATTAATACATCTATCTTTCCATTATTTGAAAGCCATCTTCTTTATTATTATTTTTATCGATTAATGCACGTTCCCCGGATTGGAAGAGATCCAGGTTTGAATCTCGGTAGCAACAACAATATTTTTAGATAAAAATGATTTTTTATGTACATCTTTCTAATTAATACATTTAATTTGTATTTAAAAAATATCACAGACCTGTTCTGAATAATTATAACTTCATAATAAGAATGTGTTGTCCTTAATAATGAAAACATTAACACCTGCTTGCTGTAAACTATTAGCTGATTGGTATGGTGGCGAAATCGAAAAAAGCTTTCCTACAACATATCTAAAGATCTTGGGTTCAAAACCCACTAAAATCCGAATCGAACCGGTCGACGAATATTTTTTTAAATCCATCACAACTAGAATGGAATTATATCTTTTTTAAGATCATTTCTCACGTGAATTTAGAAAACATGTGAAAACCTAAACTAACACGTCAGGTTAGGGACCATTGCCGTAAAGCGATGTAAGGATTTTTTCAGTTGCATTTGCATATAAATATCTAAAAACACACATTTGTTTTATTTTAATGTTAGTGTTTAAATTATTGGAGACAAAGAGAGTAAGTCATTTTGTACTAATTAATAAGTTTATTATCTTTGTTTTTTTAAAACCACTGTGAGATATTTATATTTTGGATCATTAAATCATTTTCCACATGTATCATCATCATCGTAACAATTTAAGTTATTTATTTTATAAATTATTTTATTATTTGATTTTGAAAACATATAAACATTTTTTTTATCATCCCGACGAATGAAAATGTATTGATGATTATTAATAATTAACAGTGGTTTTAAAAATTAATTTGATAAACTATTATTTATTAAATTGAACTACAACGTGTTTGTGTTAAATTTATCAAAATATAAAAAATGTAATTAATATTTAATGAATAAAATCACAAATATTCTCATATATACAATGTAACATAGGTGAATTGTACAATCTACGAGTCATACGTCCCGCGGAATGGATTACGATAATTCCGGTCGTAAATCGGAATCACCGCTGGGTAGAGTAGGGAAGTAGGGAAACGTGGTACAGGATGAGGTCGGTGAGGTGATAGGGGTTCTAGTCGAAGGACCAGTGAATTTCGGGGAACCGATATTCGGAAGGACTGATCGCCTTACCTTGTATGTGACACCTCCGAGATCACACAAAATGGCACGCGGATGAGCCGATCTCCGATCCCAATTGAATACGGCTATGTCACAAGTTCACAAAGAACAATACGTGATCAAAACACAAAATATAGTGCTGATGCACTGGAGCTGAAAGGTCCACACCGCGAATGTTATCGCGATGTCGAGATCGAACAAATATCGGTCAAATTGACGTCTGCTGGCGTCAAGGTCACAATTCACACTGAAAAGACGAGCATGATAAAATGTATGGATGGGATTTTGGATGCGGAATGTGTCAATAACAGTGGATGCGGCGTATTCGAAAAGACGTATGAGGGACACTTCCTTCTATTTTGAGGGCCCAATATTTTAGTTACGCTACTGATCACAGTATTGTACCTCGTCGATTTATAAGACTTACCGCGAGAAACTAGATATTTGAGTGTTTTCGGTAAGCGAGTGCAAATATGACGACATATTTATTTTCTATTAATTGGCAACGGTCCAAGTCCCACGCGACACATTTTTCAACAGGGAATGGAGAAACCTCTCGACTGATCCGCGTGACGTCATAGACACACGCGCAAAAAGTGTACAACCTTTGACAATTTTTCCTACAGAGTTTGGGGAGGAGAACGCCTGGGTCGGCCGGGAGTCGGAGGGGTAGACCGAAGACGCACTCGCTTCAGGGTTGGGGTGTAACGACCTGTTTATTTCGAAAGAAAGTTTCACCGGGTCTCAGATTATTTAAACGTGTAATTGAAAATTTACAAAGACATCAATACAATATGCATCTATATGATGATATTTTTGTTTTTTCGGTTCGTGATTACGAACACCTGTTGTCGCCAGAAAATGATAAAAACAATCTAAAATTTAAACAAACCTAATTCATAATATATTTTGTAGAGTAACTAACAATGTCTGTAGTCAGTTAATTCATTTCTTCATCCTATCATACTTACTACTTTCATCAGGGGCGTGCACTCTATACAAAAAAAAGACTATCCAAGTATACAACTATTCACAGATTTTAAAGTACCAAAAATAGTAGACATATACAAAAAAAAATCAAATTTTCAAAATTAAAAATCAATTTAATTTTAGAAGCGAATTCCGATCTACAAGATATAGAGATCAAATTGATATCCCAAAACCAAAATATACCGCAACTCAAAATCAATATGTTTATCAAGGTATCAAATTTTTTAACAATCTCCCCATCACAATTAGAAAAATTACGGACTATCATAAATTTGTAACTGAAGTTATTAAAATATGTACACAGACTAACTGAAACATAAATTAACTCGAATATACTCCTTCTCTATACACGAGTCTTACTCTCTCATAGAGAAGAAACAAATGTTAAAAAATATATATCCACTGATTATTGAAACTGTATTATACTCCTTCTCTATACACGAGTCTTACTCTCTCATAGAGAAGAAACAAATGTTAAAAAATATATATCCACTGATTATTGAAACTGTATTATATTTTTAATATTAATAAAAAAAAATTAACAAAGCTGTGCATAACTATAATCTTTGCGAAATAAATGTAAATTAAATATTTATTTGATATATTATGTATTAAGTATGTAAATCCACGCGAACATAATTAAGTTCTCATGTTAACGTGTTGACTAAAACTGTATAACTAACGGAAGAATTTAGTATTGACAAATAAAGCTGCGCATGTGTTTTTTCACAAAATCTACACCAGACGTATGCGAACTAAACGCAACTATCGCACCGCGCGGTGTTCTGAATACACGTCTTCGCTCGAGCAGACGTGTTGCAAAACGCCGCAAGTGTGCCATCGAAGCGGACTTGACTGTATGCATTCCAATACACTTTAAACGTGTCATTATTTTATATTATAACACATTCTGCTCCTTTAATTAATTATTAATATTTTTCAAAAAAGGATAATAAACTCACACAGGTGTATTTACACAAAAACATGCTCTTGAAAGAGTGAATGAAAGATACAACCTCCAAAGATAATACCCATCGCTTTTACACAATCGATACCAGCAGCATAACCTAAGTCCATGCCTAAAGCACGCCGCTGACTATCATCGATTTAACCAGAGACCGTATAGACGTATTTACTGGTGTATCACAACTTGTACGCAATATTTTAGGATCTAAAAATATGGAAAATGTTCAAGCAGCATGTGTCTAATCTAAACATGTCGTAGATATTAGCATTAAAAAATATTAAAATCGAATTATATACGTACTAATATAATTATTGTGAAGTTGTAATTATTCAGAACATAGGACTGTGATATTTTAAATACTAATGTATTAATTAGAAAGATATACATACAAAATCAATTTTATCGAAAAATATTGTTGTTATTGTTGTTACACCGGGATTCGAACCTGGATCTCTTTCCAAACCGCGGAAGGTGCATTATAAATACTATCTATTATCTATAAATACTATCCAACTCTTATAATGCTGACACCACGTATAAAAATATGCAAATGAAATATTAATGAATTCTGTTTTGTGTTTCCTAAAAATGTATTCACAGTCAACGCGGTTAGCGGGCGAGCCAATCTGTCAATAGGTCCCGTCAGCGAACGATGAATCCATTCAGCGAAAAGTTTGCGGGCGAGTGAGTGAGTGAGTTTGCGTTCACCGAGTCCTAAAACTAATGGTGAACTACGAACCCCACTGTTGAACATTGAACCATTCACTCATTACCGGACCAGATCCCCAGCCGAGTCGCAACGTCGGTGGTCGCGAACCGACTCACGAGTCGGCTCAGTAATGATATTCGATATTAAATCGTATTTATTCCGATATATTCGTATACATATTTTTTATTAATCTTTTGGTATGGTAATTATTTGGATCTTGGTCATGTGATCCCAGCAAATCTACAGTTAAAGATCAAAACGGGGGTAACGAAGTAATCGGAAGCTTTTAAAAATATTAGAACGTGATGAATAAAAAAAATCTCTTGAAAATGTAGTTACCACAGGGATTCGAACACAGAATGTTATCTATTATGTCATCATTATCATCTGATTTTATCTTAATATAATTTTTCTCACCTAAAAGAAAAATACGAGTGTATTGATGTTTGGGACATATATTTATTTGTGTAAATAATATTTTTTTGATTCATAGTACAGTACGGTGTGTTATTATATTGTTATAATCACATAACATTGCAGCAAAGTTAAATATCATATTTCAAATAAATAGTGATGTTCAATGTACAAATAAATATATATAAAAAGTAAATCAAGATGCGATTAGATAGCATATAAATACATTGTAATACTTAAAGTATGTAAATGCATTGTTCAATGTAGAAAAATATATAAGTATTTATAGATAGCATATAAAATATATGTATAAAAAGTAAAACAAATGCATTTAGATAGCATATAAATACAGTGTTCAATGTATATAAATATTTATTTTGAATAAAAATAATGCACTGTGCATTCCCCCCCATTCCTTTCTCATATCGGTACGCCGCCGACGAGTCGACTGACGACCTTGAACCGGTGCGGTTATACGTGAATCGAAAGAATTACAATATTATACATTAGAGTGTCGGAACTCGTCGTCGTCTAAAGAAACCTAAGACGAAATAGTGAATTAAAATACAGTCCACATTTGGAGGTGCCAGCAGAACCGGATTGTGGTGAGTGCCAAACTCCTTCCGTATAGCCTGAATTCTTCCGGCATCTATGCTTATACGCAACAATACCTACATCAATATAAAACGAGTGAAAATAAGATGAAAATGAATAATAATAGCCCAGAGGTTACTATTGCGTAAAGCAACCTACCAGAAATATAAAGTTTATGGTTTGAGTCCAATGATAACTATATTTTTTCGATTGATAGATTTTTCTGTGTATCTTTCTAAGTGATTTATTTAAATACAAAATAAATGTATTATACATATAAAATCAATTTTATTGAATAATATTGTTGTTGTTATCGGATTGCTCAAAGACATTTGAGATTCCGTAAAAATAAAGAAGATGGCTTTCAAATAATGAAACGATAGATGTATCAATTTGAAAAGTGTAACATATAAGTCTGAAATATTGTCGTCAATGCACTGTGTTGGTGTAGCATTAACAGTTAAAGCATTTTCTCCTGATAGGAAGAGATTCAGGTTCGAATCCCGGTAGCGACAACAATATTTCTCGATAAAATTGATTATATATGTATATCTTTCTAATTAGTACATTGAATTTGTTTTAAATACTAATTAAATGTATTAATTATAAGGATATAAATATAAAATCGTAAAAAAATGTTGTTGCGCTACCGGGATAAGAACCTGGATCTCTTTTCCAATACGGGGAAGGTTCATTACCAACTATGCTACGGCGACAGTATTTTTGACGACAAATTTTCGAACACGAATATATGTTACACTTTTTTCAAATTATTATTCGAATCCCGGTGGCGCAACAACAATATTTTTCGATAAAATTGATTTTATATGTATATCTTTCTAATTAATATATTTTATTCATATTTAGAATGTGATCTCCTTAATCATGATTTATTTCATTTGTTATAATTTAGATTAGCTAAAGCTGAAAGGAGATCTTTCAAGGGTGCGTAGGTTCCATTTTTCATTAGCTTTGTAGTTTACTTATTTCCTAGTGCCTCAGTAATTTGGCAATTCTTCGATATGATCATATACGAATAAGAATAATTGAAAACTAATTGATCCGCCAAGCATCGCATCTCATCTCACGCAACCAAGTACCGAGACAAGATTTCAATAAACTCTCGCAATTAGGACTGAGCCCCGAGACAATCCTCACCCCTCCAGCCGCCAGGCCCTAAGAGCGGCCGAGAAATTCCTCCCCCGAATTCCGCGCGAGATCACGTCTCGTCGCCTGCATTCACGGCGGAGCTGAGGGTAGTTTGTAGTCGCCGCGAGACGCCGCGAGACGCCGCGCGCTGAGGGGTGCTGCCCGACACCCTCAATTATTTATGACGTTTCAGATCTTTTAGGACCAGTTTTCCAAATGAAAAGTTTATTAATTAGGACACGGCATTATTATTTTTTATAATCCCTATTTTGTTCTCTTTTATAATAGTAAATCGTTTATGTGAACAATAAACTGTATTATATCGGCATATCAGATGTTATATCGACTCCTCAGAATAACAAGGTTCCATCTAACACTGACACTGTTTTGAGATATTGAACATGTATTCATGTATATTTTGTTTCGAACATGGAAATATGATCAGTTTTAATGTTTTAACTTATTTTCAGTATTATCAATGGCCACTGTGAGATGAGGGAAATTAAAAATAAATAAAACATTGTAAATTAACAATAATGATTTATAAATTGAAATAAATAACTGATTCATTTGGAACTTCAGCTTTTGCTATTTCCATTAATATCCGTGTATGGAAGAAATAAAGAATAGTGCATCTGGAACCCTTTTCACGCAATAACTCAAAGTGTTAGTTGGAATCTTGTTATTCTAAGGGGTCAACATTGTATTATAAAATTTTAAACAAAATTTTTACAAATTTCAAAATAAGACGAATTGTAATTAATAAAAAATCAGTGGTTAAATAAATCAGATACTAGATACAAGATTCTCATTTTGAATTATAAAATATATGAAACGTGTTCTGTCATGTTTGAGTCAACTTTACACTCGGATTACCATAGAATGTAGGTAATATTTATATAAAAATATAATACTTAAATTAATTTATTATTATTTAAACTCCTACACTCCGGCCAGAAGAAATTATGATCATTGACAGCAGTTCAGGGTTTTATTAAATTTTTGATAGCATAGCGTATTATATTATATTCTTAATTAAGGTTGCTTGGATATGTTTTGCGAATGTCAGTGGAACAACTCCCAAAGCGTATTTTCTTGGCAACTACGGAAGGAAGGCGGCCGGTGGATCAGCAACAATGACGAGGACAGATAAGGTCTTAATCGGTTTTCAAATATTGAAAAGGTGCAAGGCAAGTGCAAGGGAAGATGAAATCGCTTTGTCATAATGATGATTAAAATAATAATGTATTGAAAATTGAATTTCACATTCAACATACTAGATAGAATATTTGAAAAAATTTTATGTACGTGCATTTTTTATCATTTACTATTTTAGTTAGTAATTCGTATCGTCACTCCTCTATTGATAAACCAGAACGAGCTTGGCTTTTGGCACACCGAGACCCGAGAACTGTCACGCGGGGTGTCGGGGGGCCAGGGAAGCGCGGGACGGTCCGGTGGAAGGAGGACCCTTCTGCCATCCCCCGGGTGCAGACGTGACCGCCACTCTAATGGCCGCCACTGGCATCACATCACCACCGAGCACCTCCCTGGTCATCTTACATGCTATTGTATAGGAATTTTCGATGTGATATAACTCTAAAATACGATAAAAAAATGTTTTGTGTGTCACGCTGTCATCAACTCAGCATTGAAAATTTAAAAGTATTTAATGTTACACATTTGAGGGATAAAATAATGTAGATACCTACATTTAATATAAAAATTGGTTATATTGTATAAGCAGTCTTCTATAAATAATCATAATAGAACATTATTTAATATACCTAACCAAATATGTTTGTTTGTAAACTTGTTTTTAATATACATTACATTGTAAAAAATCTCCAATTTTGTCGAGATCTAAATTTTATCCAACGATTTTCAATCATAGCTTTACTGTTTGATTTAAAAAACACGCCTAATCGGTTAATAATACACGTTCCCCGGATAGGAAGAGATCCAGGTTCGAATCCCGGTAGCGACAACAATATATTTCGATAAAATTGATTTGATGTATTTAAAAAAACATATAAATGAATTTTAACACATTATAAAATAGAGAGATTACTAGCAGTAATGTTATGTGACGTAGTTGTGTCATTAATATACAAAGATTTTTTCGATATAAGTAGTCTGAAAACACGTCATCAACCAGGAGACTAAACCGACACTGTATTCTGACTACACGAGACAATCTCACCGAGACAATGCGCCGTCTCACACCTCAGCGGTCGCCCGGGTGAAAATCTACGAATTACGGTTTGAACTGCTTGACCACCCTCCTTACTCTCCAGATCTAGCTCCAAGCGACTTTTTTTTGTTCCCTAAGATAAAAGTTGCGCTCGGAGGACAGAGATTTTCATCAAATGAGGAGGTATATATATATACATACCTTTGTAAATAACTATTTGGACGGGTTAAAGGGATGGGAGCATCGCTGGGAGAAGTGACTTTCAAGGAGACTATGTAGAAAAATATAAATTAATTTGAAGAAAAAATGTCTTGTTTAAAGAAACAAAGGTTAGGTCGGAAACTTTTCAGACAGCCCTCATTAAAACTAATAATTGTTAATATATTAAATTATTTAAAATTAAAATAATATATCCGCAGTTAAATTGTTGGCTGTATTATAAAATACGACTAACCTGAACGGTCTTTGGTATTCTGTCTGTACTTTCCACACAAACACTATCTGCATTTGTCCTCCACGGCACGTTCTTTGTATCCTTGCGTCCATCATTCGAATAAACTAACGTCCAGAGATATAAAGTCTACACGCTGGCTTTTTATTCAATCTGAAGAATACCATTAATAAATTACTGTGGATTTCTTGTAATTATGGTTCAGTTCTTACTAAATGTCATTGGACTCGAGGCTTGGAGAATTTTCAGCATCTACGTTAGTATTCCCATTGCTATTAAAATTCATTAGCTGTAAGCAATATTCCATATAAAATTTTTACTTAACTGAACTGAATAAAATATTTCTACGCGGCGATGCATGTTTTAAGATGAACCGAGTATTTTGGGAGTTATTAGGTACCGAACCCGTAAATTATGATATTTTATAACGAATTTCCAAACGCATGGTAATGTAACTATCCAATATTATGGTCAAGGGTTAAGGTAAATTTCGTCAATTTTTTGTAAATCATGCGCAGAAATTTGGGGAGATGTTTTAATGTTCATTATTTGTGTCAGAATTCTGTATAGTGCGCGGGAATATTCATAAACTGTTGTTTTATAATATTATTGCTTTGGTTTTATAAAAATACTTGATTCAACGAATTTAAATGCGATTTTGAGCTTATTCTACCTTCTCAGCATACACGGTAGCAATCCTGGGCTAGAGCAATTTTAGTGAAAGTTGTTGGTCTAATGGTATGGCACACTAACCTTGGAATAAATTGGTTCGAGCCTCGTCTCAGGACACCACCAAATTTGTCATTTTTTTTATAGAATAAGTGCTTAGTTTGGTATGCAAATAGTAAGAATATTAAAACAAATTAGATGGATCCCTATTACAGAACACATTTATTATTTTCTGTTAGTAGGAGAAAATAAATATCTCAGTAAAAAATAAAAGGGTTTCGTATAAGTAAACTTTTAGCGCGCGTTAATATCGTTTGTCCTTGATCCATTTTCTAAAGTCAGACTTAAGTTTGAGTTTGGCTCCTGGCGCTATCGGGCGCCACTAAATCAATATTGGAATTTGATCTCGACAACGATGATATAATTCTAGTTATGGACCAGGCATCTCCAGTGCGGTGGTGCACTGTTTTTAGTGTCGATTTGTGGATTATTATTTTGTTGTTTGTGTGTGCCGTGGGTGAAATCGCCGTCTTCATTTGGGAGCGGATATCGTTGGACATCGTCGTTCATTGCAGTGTGTGATTTTTGTCGGCGACCACCTAACGGTAATTCCGACTTACAGGCGGAATAATCGTATCCTCTTCGCGGGACATGCAACCCGGAGATTGTACAATACCTAAAGTCTGAATTTGACGGTAAAAGATTATAGTGGCGTAATCAGTAACGCATTCTACCGGCAACAAAAAACGTTTGTAGAAAACAATAAATTTCTCACTAATAATAAAAATTTATATAGATAGTGCAAATTTAAATTGATAAGATTATCGTGATATATTCGGTAAAGCATTTTATTGGCAAAACAAAGTTCCGGTTTCGAGTCCTGGTGGTAAATGCACATCTTTCTATAAATAAGTTATTTCTGTGTATTCATATAATATGCTTTAATTATGAAAGAAATTTTAAAATTACAACATCACAGAACTAACTAACTTGCCATCACGCCGTTTCCACGCGGGGGTAGGCAGAGAGGATAGAGCGCCACACATTTCAGTCTTAACACACAATTCTCGCCTCATCCACAACCATCTAAGTGATCCGTTATTTTTCAAGAATGGACAATAAGAATATTGGTAGATATGACATGTATTCCGTGAATTAAAATCTCTTTAGTCACCAGAAAATATCTGCAGTCAATATTTTTCTGTGTTATTAATAATTATAATATCAAGTAGCTATTCAAATTAACAAAGACCATTTCAATTCAACAATTTCCACAAAAATAAGTAACCGACCAAGATCGCGTGGCAACTTAGAAATCCCCAAAATTAAAACCAGTGCTTCTCAACACCATTACGCTTATCAAGGTGTACTATTTTTTAATACCCATTCTCTGATCAGAGAACCAGCTTTCTATTAGAGCGCCGTTTGCACCAGAGAGTTGGTGCTGAACGAATCCATGTATACGGCCTTCAGCAAACATTGTAGATGCGCTACCATAACGCGCCAATCTGAACTCTGTATGAGTTGTACTGAATTCGGTTGTACGTCACATGCTAGTATTTCGACCAGAGCTCGCAGGTACACATGGTGTTGAAGAACCGATTTAAACAGGATCCTCTTCACCTCCTTACTGCATCGGTAGAAACACCGTGACAGCAAATTTGCTCGAACGCTCAACTGGCTCCTCTGTCGTTCTATGTCATCATCGTCTCTCCATCTTCATTGAATATATGACCATATTTTGAACACTCAACTTCGTCCGTTAAGATTTTGTAAAATATTGCACGCGTTGCTTTGTTGAGTGAAATCGAAACGAGAGTAAACAACTCTCAAAACGATTCCGCTTAATGGTGGGACCCTTTGGAATTTAAAAAAAAAAGTATTTATTATATACGGAGACACACCTTACAGTGAGTAGGTTACTTTATGTAAATCGATTTTCGACGTCAGAATAAAATATTGATGGAATAATAAGATGTTTCATCAGATCAGGCCCCACGATTTATCGAGAAATACACTTGAATACATTTATCTTCAAAAAGGAATAGCACACCTGAGGAAAGCACAAGTCTACCTGAGAGTATTATCAGCTGTTTAATCGCCGACTAGGTGTTTTGCCTCCACGTACCTTTATTTTCTTTGCTGTCAATTTTTTTTTTTTTACCTTTTTCCACCGGGCCGGGGCCGGGCGTCCGGGTCCCCGACGCGAGCAAGTCAGCAGGCACGAGTGTGTGTAGGATCTGTGCAGTGTCTAAAACAAAATTCCGACCTTTACAATCTTCTTTTAATCGCCTCATTCGCTTTAATATATTTGTATCATTGCATAAATTATTTCGGTGAACTTCAGTAGAAAAAATACAGTACGGTTCGATTAATCTGAGCGAGACCACACGACTGTAACAACACTGTATATCGTTTTTAGGCAGATCCGAGTTGTATATCTTCTTGGGGATTGAATGTTATTATATTAAACAACAATTTAAATAAACAAAAATACTACATGTTATACATATTTATATGTAATGTTACCTGCAACAACACTGTATATAATATTAAAAAAAACATTTGTAAAGACAGTACAGTACAGTGTTGTTGCAGGGGGGGTATCATATCAAATATAAAAGAATTATAATGTTTAAAGCCTATCGACAATAATACCATATTTTAGATAGAATTCGATAGAAATACTAGGTACCTATTGCAGAGAATTTCATGACGCGACATCCGAAAAATTTCAATGTATTTTCTCCGATCATGACCAAGAGACCTAGAAGCCATCCAAACGTATATAATACAGGTACAGACGGTTTTTTTGGACACGATAACTCCCGAAGTTCTTATAAAATTTCAAAAAAATTGATGTCGTAAATATCTCGGGTAAGTTCGTTAGCCAGCCTAATCCGCAATCTTGTTTCAAAATGGCAGCTGTTAAAAAAAAAAAAAAATTCAATTAATATGGGTTCTAGAGAAAAAGTAAAAATAAAAACACTTTTACACGAATCTAAAAACTTTTATGAGATATTGCTCTCTTATTAGTTCCTTTCAGTAATGAATCCTGATTATATATTAATTACGAAGCTAGTTACATTTATGTTCAAGTTTAATAATTACTAAAAAAAAATTGTGTAAAGTGTGGTAAAATAATACACATTTTATTATTTTAAAACAATCCCGTGACAATGGAGAACTTGTTTAGTTTTTCGCCCACTCTTGGCTATGTCCAGTGACATTTTATTCTACTACTCTGGTGAGAGACAAATTTCTATTTCAGAATTGCAGCGACTAAACGTGAGAATTCAACAAATTGCCGAGTTTAAAATAGTCAAACAAAACTTAACTTGTCTAGCTGCTGTGTCGTGCTGTCAGACGGTCACGTGGTCAGAACGCCGTCTTTGACAACATATGAACATACACAGGTCTCTTAATTCGCTAACGGCTACCAGTCCTATTTGCATTCGGCTTGTTTTTAACTGCTTACTAAATTTAATGAAAATATGCGTACAAAAAAATACTTTCGTTTCCCAAAAATAGTTAATATTCACCAAATTTTACACCACTAGATCCTGTTATTTATTCTATTATATTATTTGCCCCTATTTTTTTGTGTTCTAAGATAACTTAACCCAACTAAAATGTTTACAAACATAATCTCTAAGATACTTTGGCCATTCAGCCAATTAGTCTTGTCCTGTGGTAATTCTACTTCCCACCAGCTAAAATATCGTTCCTAAGTTGTCGTATATTTTACATTCCAATGTGTGTATCACCGCTTCGATTCAGTGCTATTTTATTTTATATATCCTAAGTATTTTTGGATTTAATATATTATTTAAAGTACAATGCTACAGATTCTGAGTTTAATTTGGTAAACAGTGAGATCATTATTTTCAAAATTATTATATATATTTTTTCTTCTTACTCCCGCGGACAATCGGCGCAAGGGGTTGGTTACCTATGTATGCTTAATTTTAAAATCAAAATTCTCGGCGTTTCAAGACGTTTCCACGTTCCATCCTCGGAAGTCCTGTCTGATGTAGTTCTTTCTTCGCACGTACTCTTTACGTGGAGACGTGGTGCGAATGGAAGATGAAAAAAATATATAAACAGATGGTGCAGGAGGTAGAAGCAGTCGTGGTTAACAATAATTAATCACACGTCTCCATTTATAATTTGAAAGAAATTCACGTTAAGAATTTTAATACGACCAGCTTTTACAGAATTATAATAGGCAGGTATCAAGCGGTGATGCAGTGCACCTCGTTTCAAGACAGGGCGCCGCTTTTTCTGACACGAAACTTACTTTTTAAGAGCATTTAAAAAATAATATTCCGCATAGAATTTATTACATCAAATATCGTGCAGCGTATCACGTATCGGCGTATCAGCGTATCGATATCGAACGGATATCACGAGAAAACGTGAAAGTCACGACGAAGAAAATTTATAATTTTTTTTGCTAAAAAATTGATCATCTAGGCGCACGGCGGTATCCAATTACTTCAACCATTGACCACATGCACTTGGAGACAGATGAAATATGTGAATTCAATATAAATAAACAGTCATCCCTAAATTTACATGTTCAACAGATTTTTTTTTGACATATATGTATGGTTTTAGCGTTTACTAAAAAATTGATCATCTAGGCGCACGGCGGTATCCAATTACTTCAACCATTGACCACATGCACTTGGAGACAGATGAAATATGTGAATTCAACATAAATAAACAGTCATCCCTAAATTTACACGTTACAGCTCAACAGGTTTTTTAACGTTTATTTATTGCTGGCTAAATTATTTATTTTTAACCTCAAGCATAAACAATTTAAAATTTTCAAATGGAAGAAAAAAGAGGGGGGTGGGTTAAAATCAAATACCGCAATGGTATTTTTTTTATTTAGCACTACACCACAAATGATATAACAAAATCCTATTTCCTGTATTGTTTCACCGAATCTCGCGTTTATCATTACATATCTTATCAACCGCCTCGGACTAAATTTTTCTGTTCGAAGACGCGCATACCTTAACACTGATGTACCCGCAGATACTTTCGGAATATCTCAACAATTCTGTATAAAATAATGTCAGAATTATTGTGAATCTTTAAATCTATCAGAATAAAAATCTTATCGCTACATTTATGAGGTTTCTGCGTGCTCAAACAATATACCTATGATATTAAATTTATTTTTAAATATATTCATGACTTGAATATAATAAGAAATGCGATTTAATATGTACAAATCATAGATAGTAAGTTCTTCATTATATTAAAATGATGATTAAAAATAATGTATAAAAATAGTTATAATCTTGAATCTGACTAATCGCCTAAAATTACATATGTTAATAGGTATGTTGATTATATGTAGGTACATACGTGTCCATACATTGTATATGTTCCGAGACGAGTTTCTCTAGCGTAAAAAGTGAATTATATTATCAAAAATTACAATATTTAACAGGCACACACCTTCCCATAAACACGAATAATTTTATTCAGAAAATTAAATCGTGAGCTTAATTATATTATATTATATTCTTGGGTGTTTTTTGATACACGTATTTCGTTAAAACATTTTTGAAGCAGGAATAAAATTCTAAGTAGTTTGGTACTTGTCCAGGCTTGACAGAATATGGAAATAGAATGACAGAGGCTTGTACAGGCTCTGGTGCATTATATGTCTGTATGTGGTGTGAAATCATGGATCCTGGAAGCAAGGGAGAGAGGGCGGATTGATGCCTTTGAGATGTGGCGCATACCATAGACCGTGAGACGCACGGATGTCTTCATTCTACAGGAACTGAACATCTTCCTGAGTCCTTCAATTTGTGGGCATCTTGCTAGAAGGGAAGATACCTTGGAGTAGTTTGTTGTGGTGGGGCATGGAGAAAGAAATTAAACTAAACTAATGCGATTATTCTTAAATAGGTAAAACTTGCAGAAATTTTCGAATACATGAGACGTCTAAATAGCAACAACTATTCTGAATTTTCCAATCATCTTTTAGAAACAAACCAATAACTATCTATATATATTTTAAGTTTTTTTGATCTCTAGACTTTGTATGATTTATTGCGTATTTCGAAGTATAAAACACGTGGAGATACCGCTTTACTGCAGAAGGTAAATATAACATTAAATATTTATATTTTTTTAGTACTTTCCAGAGATTAAAACACTTTACAAGCAATGGAATAGTCATGAGCAGTAAGACCTTATCAATACAAAAAAATCAAAGAAGACCATAAAAAATGCATTTATTAAACATTATTGAGTATTAACCCTTCCCAAACCATGCAGTAACACAAGTCTACCATCATAATTAAACCTGTAATATTTCGGTAAATACATGCAACATAAAATTCATACTTTAGATAAGTCTAAAGAAAATATTAGCGCTTAGGAATGACTAGTGAAAAATCAATTATGAAAAGGGAATCGTACAAAGACAATTATTTTTTCCATTCAATCTGTTGTAAAATTAATATGTTGTTAAAAATACAGTTTGTGATATGAAAGACACAACAGATCACACTATTTGCACAGTGAAAAGAATAACAAACATACAAATATAATTGTCTCTTTCTCACTAATTAAATGAAGAGAGATAAGAAGGAAGGACACATTTTATACGACTTAATGAATGCTCTAAATTATTCAAATTATTATTTCAAAATTGTATGCTCAGCATTTAGAGTAAATTTGTGCCATTAAGGCCATTTAAGATAATAAAAACACTTTTTCTAACTGTTAATTACGGTAACACGAGTTGACAGCTTGGCTGCGTTCGGGTATTTTATATCATTGTATGGTAAAGGTTAAGAAAATGATTTAATTTAAATTTAAAAAGGATGGAATATTATTCACCACGTTGGATGCTTAGGACGCAAAATAACTTAAATTATTAACACTAAATACACTACAATATTACTATGCTACTCTTTCCTACATACGAAAAGGTAGAGGAAGATCCCCTCCCGTTGGACTGAAAAGGCAACAGGTATTTCTCTGGTAACAGATATGCAGGATGCCGAGAAAAGTGGAGGAGCATAGTCAAAACGGCGAGAGTTCGTGCAGATCACGATCATCAGTCATGAGGGAATGACGTGAATGACTTAAACATGACATATAATTGTTTAAAATACATTTTTATTTTTAAAATAATACAATATTCTGTAGCAGAGTATTTTGTTTTATTGCCCAGCATAGAACAGAATAATCTAGTGCCTAACGCCCAATCATTCGAGAGACTGACATATATTTGCATATTTTTCAATTTTATATTTAAATACGTATACACGTATCTCCGGTAAATCTCCGTGCACGAACGGGTAGGCAATTTTTCACTCCAAGATTGTATCTCCATAATGCATTCAAAACTCGTAATGATGTCTGCTTCTGTTGTCTCAAAAAATATTTTTATTGTTTTATAGAATATTAAGTAGGTAACCGTGAAGCATATCCGTATATGAAAGATACCTTATCGTGAATAATAACTCTTATAGTTAATTATCTGAAAATTATCTTACGTATAAATCATAGGTATCATCACATAATACAGAGGTACCACTGACACATCGACCCCTCAGAATAATAAGGTTCCATCTGACACTGACACTGTTTTAAAATAATGAGCTCGAAAGTGTTAATTGAATTTCAATATATATTCAAGTATATTTTGTTTTGAGTATGCAAATATCATCAGTTTTAACTTATATTCAGTATCATCAATGACCACTGTGACATGACGGAAATAAAATTTTTTAAAAAACTTTGTAATTTTACAATAATGATCCATAAATTGAAATAAATAACTGATGCAGTTGGAACTTTCGGCTCTTGATATTTCCTTCAATATGTACGGAAGAAATAAAAAATAATGCATTTGGAACTCTTTTCACGCTATAACTAAAATTAGCCCAAAATGTTAGTTGGAACCTTGTTATTCTAAGGGGTCGACATGTTAAAATGGAATAGAAAAAAATATGAATAGATGTGAAACTTGAAGAAAACCTTGACGATGGAAGATTGTTTTTTCTTAAGTTAACATAAGTGAAGATGATGTGAACTTTTATAAAACCATCCACATAAATTGGCCGCCCGCGTTTTATTGGATTATTTATACCTGAATTATTTTTATTATACATTATTATCGTTTTGCAACTTGTGATTTTGTTTTTCTATTTTTATATATTTTTCGGCCCCCGCAAACAGGCGCCTGCTCCGCCTGTGCGTTACGCCGGCGCTGATGTCTGTATACAGGGAAATAGTGAATGCCCGGGAAGAGATCCTTTTGATCATTCAGATATAATGGATATGAGAAAAGTGGTATTAAGAATTAAGATACATAGAAAGTATAAAATGTGAATAGTTAATAATGGAACTGGTAAAACAAATACCGGGTCCAACTTGGCAGTGCTGAGTTAACGATTAATATATAATGTCAGTAATGTTTTTGATTTTCTGGTGATATTCCTTCCGAAAGCCCAAGCAAACTGGATGAAGACATACTGCAGCCATTGTTTGAAGTTGTCCGTTGCTGAAGCGAACAAGATTTAGCGGTCAGCTATACAAAACACTTTTTGTGTTAATAAAATGATTGTAATTCTCGACAATGAATCAATTTTTAAAATATAATTATATTGGTGGTCCGGGTTTTGACGTCCTATCTATGCGCTATTAAGTTGCGTATGAGAAATGCGATAGAGTTCGACCCACATTGTTAATTCTGTCTTCTCTCCATATTATATACAAATAGTGTACATATAATGAATGACTCACTGCTATGTTTACCTAACATTAACTAACAATTTGGATCCAAGATACATAGATTATTCACGATTTGTATGAGACGCATCCACCAATTTTTCGGACACATCTGAGAGAATGAAAGAAAAATTACCCAATCAAGTAATATCCTAGTATCTCTAGTATAGAAAATCCATTAGCCTATGTGTATCGAAAAAGATTCTCAAAGATCAAGAAAAATCAAAGAAGTTAAACTGAATTTCAAAAAAATCATTCCTTATCGTATTTTATGCTATAGTACCCAGTATCCAGCATCGAATCTCAGCATCCTGTGCCAATGCCGGCTTGTGAAAACGTATCCCGGTACTGGGTAATTATCTATGACAGATATGTGAAAATAAAACACTTGATTTTTTATCCTACTCGTTTAATTTACTTGAGACGCGTTTCGCCTTGTAAGGGAATTAACTATATAATAGCTGTCCCCCATTATAGTTGTTTACGCGCCTTGATTTACAATAATATGCATGTGTGTATGTGAGTATTGCCGTCTTTTTATCGGAGAGCCAAGAAGACGGTAAACGACAGGCGGTTCAATTACATCCCGTACACCAGAAAGACAGCAAATACAATAAAAGGGTTAGTGCAGTGTTCATATATCATATGTGTTCTAATTGTCAATCGGAAACCTGGGAACCAGCTATCGAAGGAATTTACATAAACAATAGTTATAAATATAAGTTGTTAACTTTAATTGTTAGATTGACAATGTCCATAATTAAACGAGTAAAATCAAAAACAAGTGTTTTATTTTCACATATATGCTTATAGAGTTCTACAAACTTACCTCGGAAACAGTATCTTTAACAAATGTCTAAAAACACAGTTACATATCTATGCGCGATACATAATTATATTATATAAATAAGCTGCATCTAGCACAATTTTTAAGATTCGCGCATGGATTTCAGAACTGAATAATACGGATCAAATTTGAGAAAACCTTTTATGACTGGTAAAATGTATGCAAAATTATAAGTCCCGCGCGCCAGATGGTTATTAGCTGTAATGAATATCAACCTGTTGATGTGGAGATTGTTCAGTGAAGTGGAAATTCGTCAAGTGTGTGATAGCGCGATGACTGCAATGCGTGTGAGTACCTGACTGAAAGAAGGCTCTCTAATGATATTAAACTTTAAAAAAATCTCAACCAAAAATTATTTGTTTATTATTTAAAAAAATATTAGCCGTAGTGTTTACCAGGGGCGTGCACTGCATACAAGCAAAAAAGAAGAATACGAGCACTTCGATATACCAAACAAGCATAATCAATGTTTTCGATAAATGCACGTCTTCAGTGGCGCGTTTGGGCACAAACGGCCTAGGGTCTGTGCTAACCCAGCTAATTTAAATGTCACAATATTCATACTCGTAATGTCTATCTACTTAAGAAGGCATGAGTAACCTTTATATCATCTAGTATATAAAACCCAAACCAACTATAACCCGTCCTAGAACGCGAAAGACGTACATAGCGCATAATTTACACAATTTAGACTTGTTCGTTTTCAATTTGAAAAAATGTACTTTCAGAACAAAATGATTACATGTCTACCTAAGACGTATATTTCAAAGAAACTTTGATCTTTTACTACACAAATTAATATATGGCATTAAAAGCACGCTGAAAAGTGTGGAGACAGGATAAAGAACGGTAAGATGATATTAGTACGCACATGTGCAAAAGATGGAGGATTCGAGGTTATCCCACACGACAGCATAGCTGCATAAATGACTCCCTGGAAATAGTTATTTGTAACACTGGAAGGGCAGTCGGAGCTCAGATCCCAAGAAATAACCTAATAGAGTAACATCTACAAAAAAAAAAACTTTTAAAGAAAACTACAAATGGAACAGTGTTACATAGCATATTAAAAATATATAATCTTATATCTAGGTACATTTTTAATCAGTTTATCAGATGGGGCTGCTCAACTAGGTGACGCATGTATCAGAGCAGCCTGATTAACACACTTTATATTTACATAAGAAAAATAAAATTAAGAGAAAAAAAAAAGAAGCGTAGTAAACATAAAATAAAAAGGTAATTCTAGAGTGAATCCATTTCGGAAGGCTGATTTTACGTATCGTGTAAAAAGGAGTATTTTTTGTTGTCAATAATTAATTTTATTTTTAAATTTAAAATATTTTACATTTTAATAGAGAATAAATTTTCAGATTATTTTCTGCCTTTATTAACCAGTTGGTGAATGTTTTTGCGGACGTTTTCTGTTATCTACCCGCCCTCTTTATTGTTATCTCCCCGCCACTGTGTGCTGACTCAGTTTTTTTATTTTTATATTTCTTCTTTATTACAAATATATTCATTTTAATTTAATTTTTTTGCCAAACTGCATAGCAGTTTTACGGCAAGGATTGCCCTTTATGTACATAGTTAAACAACATTTTTAAATTTTTTATAAATAATATATAACAAGGCGACAAAAAGTGCTTAGAAAAATATAAAGAAAAAAATCAATCTTTCGAAAAATTATACAATTTTACAGAGTGTAACAGACCTAGTCGACAGTATTTTATGAGTGGATATTTGAATATAATATAATATAACAAGGAAATACAAAAAATAATGTTATCTTTTATTCTCGTTCTAATACAGATGATTCATTGTTTATATATATATATATATATATCTATATTTACTAGTACATCTGATAAGGTTAGGTTAGTGTAATTTTTTTCATATATTTCTTAAAATGTTTCAAAATGTATTAAAAATGTAATTTTATATATCGATTAGAATTCAGCAGATAATACGAGAGATCTCTTTAGGCTTCCGTAGCACCTAGGAGCACAGACATAAACGCATAAACATTCTCGATCCAAATGAACATTTTCACACGTTATTTTTTCCCGTATCACTGATAACTTGAAGAGCCTGAATACAGCTCTCCCGCAGGGCTGAGGGTAGTGTGTAGTGGGTAGTAGGGTGTAATTTGACGATGTGAAGAGCGCTTTACACGGTACGGCACTCACTAAATGTTTACTGCTCGCGCCGGGCGCACGATCCGCACCCAGCTGCCTGGTCCTTCATTAGCGGGCCGTGTTCGACCATTTATTCTCATCACCAACTTGCCACTTGGTCTTCCGTGACGCCGTGACGCCGTGACGCCGAGGAGACAGTTATCATTTTACACACAAACGACCATATTGTTTTGAATAAATTAAATAATTACTCGTTTGCTTCTCGTTTTATACAAACATTATATGTAAATAAATTAATCAATTAAATATCGCGAGATTTAGGTGTTTAACAATTAAGTCATTTTTTAATATAACAGACGGTGCTCTTTCACGGTGATGGGATAATATGAGATTTCTAAAAAAAATTATTAACAGTAGAATTATAATATATTAGTAAGAAAAATTTACAATAAAAGTAATTTTACTGCGTATGCGTTTATTATATAAGTTAATACAAATTAAATGTATTCATTAGAAAGATATACATATAAAATCAATTGCATCGAAAAATATTGTTGTTGCTACCGGGATCTCTTCTAATTCGGGAAACGTGCATTAGTCGATTTTAAGAACTTATATGTTACACTTTTCAAATTAATACATCTATCGTTCCATTATTATTAATGCAAGTTACCCGAATTGGAAGAGATCCGGGTTCGAATCCCGGTGGCAACAAAAATATATTTCGATAAAATTGATATTATATGTATATCTTTCTGATTAATACATTTAATTTATATTAAAAATATCACAGATCTATGTAATTACAATTTCACAATAAGAATGTGTTCTCCTTAATAATTATATAACTAACCTTAGAACAAATTTTGTGTGTTCCCATTTCGCGAAGTATTTTAGATAAGGTTAGGAGGTTACCTCCTATTTCTCATAATGTTATGTTTTCTAGGTTACATTTTAGGTTGTTGTATGTTTTTACATTTATATTTATATATTGAATATATGTTCTAATTGTCTATACAATTCTACAACCATTGACAGATCCAAACCAAATTATTCGCAGTTATCTTCAGGACCTTGCACAAACCTCTCCTGGCCATCCTACCCCAACCCTCGATATAAATGTGTACTATATATATTCAATGCTACTTTTTCTCTCAATTATGCTCAATTGCACTCTAGAATCCTGAGGAAAATATAAACCAATATTTTGCATACATCGTTGCTACTTAGGGCCTGCGCAAAATAAAATTGGTCCCTACATCTCAGACATGAACTAGTTATTAATTATTAAGAAGAACACATTCTTATTGTGAAGTTGTAATTATTCAGAACAGACGGTCTGTATCCCGGTGACGCATTATATGTATATATTTATAATTAATACATTAAATTAATGTTTAGTTATTGCTTAATTTTTCTGCGATGGATTTGTTTATTTTTGACACAATAATATCTGTAGTTGTTTACGATAGTAAAAGAACTTAATGTTAATGTCGAATGTTTAAGACGAGATATTAATTGAACTCGCTTGAAAATATAATATCCTAACTAGCTTTAATTTATTATAACTTTCTTAACACCGTGCATTATCATCATCTTGTTGGCAACCGCAGTTTCACCGAGTGCTTTTTGTGCTGGCTCCAACTCTTCATTATTCCCATCTGGTGTTGGTGCTAACTTCTGTTACTACCACATGTCATTAAGGAAACGCGTTCCGTTTAACCCAATTAAGGTGTTCAAACACATTAATTTGAGTTATTAAGGCAATAAATTCCTTATATCTCCTATGCTTCTTAGAACACCCAGTTACTTTGCTTTGTATTTTAATTATCCCAAAGCAATTGAGTCAATGCCAAATATAATTGTTGTTACCTTTCATCTGTGTATGTGTATTATATAATGAAGTGTTTTAAAATTTAACATATATTGTCTGAAATACTAATTTAATGTATTAATGTATATAAAATCAATTTTGTCGAAAAATATTGTTTTTGCGCTACCGGGATTCGAACCTGGATCTCTATTTCCAATCCGGGGAAGTACACTACCAATTGTGTTATAGTGCCAGTATTTTTCATGACAAATTTTCGAACCTATATGTTACACTTTTTCAAATGAATACATCTGTCGTTCCATTATTTGAAAGCCATCTACATTATTTTTACGGAATCTTAAATACCTTTGTCAATTGTCAATTCATTTTTATTAAATTTTGGACACATTGATACAACTTATATTATTAAGGAGAAGAGTTCTCCTTAATAATATATTGTCTGGTTAATTGTTATTAAAAATTGGGTTCTGTGTATACGTAATAGTATAGTATGTACTGTATTGTATCATGATAATTGATATATTGACTCACTAACTTAAGAAAATCAGTATATTGAACTATTTGACCAAAATAACTTCGAAATAACAATCTGAAAATACTTCTTTTTTAATGACGAATTAAACCGAGAAAATGTTTTGGAGGAGTTCCGGGTAGCAACCTAAATATTTTTATTATGTATATATTTTTAATTGATTCCTTTAATATGTATTAAAAAACATTACAAAAAATATTTATTTAAATGCATACGTTACAATTTATAGATTCGTTTTTAATTAAGTCGATTTTTAAATGTCATTGAAAAAAGAGATATAAAAAAATAGATGGATCACTTGAGAAAATGCAAAGAATAAATCTGACTCCATTAAAAATTAATAATATTTAAATAATTAGACAAAATATTTTGTGTAAACCACTATTTATTCATTATTCTACATGTTTCGATATCTATGGAAACAATGTATACTGAAATTAAAAATATAAGTATAGATAAAAACAAAACTATAAAGTGGTGGTGAACAAGTAATATGAAAACAAATTAAAAGGTAACTATTTGTAAAGAGGATTTGGTTATTTATAATATTTAGATTGCTATTAACACTTATTTCTAAAATTTCAAATTTATCTAACTGTAAACCCCTAGTATTTGTATATATAATTTCTAAACCCTTGTTAATATCAAAAGAATGATTTGTTTCCAAAAGGTGATTGGAAAATTATGAATAATTGTTGAAAAAGTGTTAATAGCAAGCTAAATATTATAAATAACCAAATACTATTTGCAAATAGTCACTTATTAAATTTGTTTTCATATTGGTTCTTACTTATTCACTACTTTATAGTTTTGTTTTCATCTATGCTTGTATTTTAATTTCAGTATACATTGTTTTCTGAAGAAGATGGTATATCTATTGAAACATGTAGAATAACCAATAAATAGTGGTTTAATTATTTATATAAAATGAGGCCACAAAGTAATTTTGCTAATATTGAAGAAGTTAATAATATTTCTTTTTTTATCCTTCATAAATTTGGTATATGTGATTGGTAATGTTCTTTCTAGACATTCTAAGCTTTCTAGACACAACTGTACTTACATATAATTTTACTACAACACTAGGTCGCCCTTGTATTGGACCGAATTGAATTACTAATGTATATCTAAGTGAATAAAGTCTACCGGTCTAAATGTCAACGGTGGGATCTAATTAATTTGGCATCATTAAATTAGAACGATTAATTTCACAAAGTCAATTCCGTATATTTCCATAAATACATTACATAAATTATCTTTTGTATAATATGTAGATGTTTGAAAATTTGTCACATGGCGCTTAAGTCTGGACAGTCAAGAAAGTATTTAATTATTCTGTCGTACAAAAAGATTTCAGTGAATACCTAAAAACTTAAATAACTGACAATAAGAAAAGATGACAATTTGATTTATATCATTAACTGATTGTGGTTGCAGGAAAAGAGTGAATTATTAAACTAATGCATTTCTAACTATGGGCAAACACGACGATTTATATTTGCTGGCGTGTTTACAGCGATCATACTTTCATCGACAAATAACTCTCGTGTTTGATCAACTCTGCAAATATCCTCATTTGTCACAAAAATACCGCTACATTACCAGGTCGCGCACTCTTCTCAAGCTCATAAATGCTCTGTACGTTCTCAATGTAGGTACAGGTGTTAGGTGATTTATTGGAAGGATTTTGGCCATGAAACGCCACGATCAGTAGTTTAATTAATTTGGATTATGGACATCGCCGTTGGTTCTTGCTGTTTAAACTCTTTCGCTACCAGACGTTCTACTTTGTCACGTGTAGTCTTTAAGTCACACATGAATTAAAAGTTGGCTAAATAGCAATTGAGAGGGCTATGCTTGGATTATCTCAGAGATCGAGTTGGTATCTAACATAGAAATTCGCCAGAGAACCAAAGTAACAGATGTTACACAAAAGATCTGCATTCTCAAGTGATAAACTGGACAAATTTGTTAAAGAGATGATGGGTGGTGGGGAAGGAAGATCGCGAAATGGAGGCCTCGTACAGATACCTAGACTGTCCACAAACTTGATGAAACGTCACAGAGACACAGGCTGATGATGATGATACATTTATCCTAGTACTATTGCCTCTACAACCTCTGACGAGTCTGAGACCTCCTCAATTGTTTTCCTCTAGTGATTTTTTATACTGTTTATCTCCAGTTTTGGATCTCCAAGGAAGATGCATGTCATACGCATAGGAATTGATGGTGTGTCGTCTGGGACACACCTTTAGACTGTCGGACGCTCAATACAGGATTCTGTGCATGCGTGTAAGAGAACTAAGTATGAAAAAGTGGCAAGAAAGATGTGATGCGGCATCTCAGGGGAGATGGACTTACTCTGTCCTCCTCATAGTTGCCGTGAGAGAGAAAGTGAGGCCAGGAGGCCATTACGCTATGCAGTTTGTCGCGGGTCACGGGCAGTTCCGGAGCAAGCTATTTAGGGTATAATTTGGGGTTTGCCTCTGACCCGTTGTGTATATGCCGTGTGAGACAGACGCCGGACCACATCCTCTGGCACTATGTTGTGCGGAATGATGCGAGAGAGAGTATGATTGAGGGCAGTTCTGCAAGGAACTGCGACCTATTTAGATCTGGAATTGTTTAGGGACTTTGTGAGAGTGTGTGGGTCCTCTAGGTGGGAAATCCTGGTTAGACCCGTTGTGGAAGGTGTCTGACTGGCTTGCCAGTCAGTGGTACTCGGATATGAAATCAATCCTATATTTTGTTTGTGTTTGTCACATTTCTTGTGAGGGAGTGTTCGTGTTACTCTCGACTTCTGTGAGTTTGTGCCTCTTTATTTTTCTATTCTTTTAAGTATATTTTGATAATTTTTTGTATTGATGTAAGGTAATGCTTGTATTTTGTTATAACGTTTGAATGCACTGTACTTTTTGTAAAATTTTATTCAATAAATGAGGATATTTTGTTCGGGGGTTCT
Organism: Eubasilissa splendida; assembly: GCA_031772225.1. NCBI lineage: Eukaryota > Metazoa > Arthropoda > Insecta > Trichoptera > Phryganeidae > Eubasilissa > Eubasilissa splendida. The sequence continues at coordinate 16,486,158 of CM062852.1, read as the reverse complement.
TAGGTCAACAGGGGATGTTTTTGGTTGGCGACCGTGCGGCGTGGCTTGGTTGCTTTTGCGCTCTGCTGCGTTGCACATATAGGAGCTTTTACTTGTAGAACTTGTTGGAAATGAGATCACTTAGGCGTACATGTGGCAAATCTATTTATGACAGAGTAAAGAATAAATAAATAAGGAAATAATGTAAAGATAATGTTAGTATAATGAGTAAGATTAAGAAAGGATCACTTAGGTAGTTTGGTCATATGGAACGGATGAATGAAGAGAGAATGGTACGAAAGATATATGACGCAAGTGTTGATGGCACCAGAAACAGAGGACGTCCACGGAAGACTTGGCACGATCAGGTAAACCAGATAATGGAGGATGGTCCTGTTAGAAGTGGATGAGGCGAGAATTGTGTGTCAGGACAGAGGAGAGTAGCGCTCTATCTTCTCAACCAACCCCCGCGGGGAAACGGCGTGATGGTAAGTAAGTACTCATAGAACGGTCCTTGGTAAGTTGTTGGTCTCCTTTCATTACACGTATGGGAATATATGGTATGTACATACATACATTATATTTGAGGACATGGTGACTTCATCTCGGCTAAAGTCTTCCCAAGCTCCTGCGAACTGTTGATCTGGTGTTCTTTATATCTACATACGAGTAATGTATGGACGTACAGTCGAACTTGGTTATAACGAGTACGAAGGGAGCAGCTCAATCTGCTCATTATAACCGTTACCCGTTATACATTTTTTTATTTAATATCCAATAAAATTAAAAGCAAATTAATAATTGTATGAACAAAAACATTTTAAAGTAAATTACTACATCACATTATTTCTTAACAATATTCAAAATACTGCTCTGTTTTAAAGTGTACAACTTACTACGCACACAAAATAAACACCCATTGTCTTTTTCTAAGAAATCACAAACCTGAAAGGAATCGTAAACAATATGGAACCTCGTTGGCAGACGCTGCTTTCGATTTTATGACTTTTAAAAATTAGAGTTTTTAGACCGTGTAGTGTATTTTGTTCACTGGTTAATAATATTTTTGTACGTTATATCAGTCACTGTAACAGTGAAGAGTTGTATGAAAACAGGCCTGAATCGAAATAATAATAAGTATTTCCTCATTATAACCGTAATCTCACTAGAACCGCGCTCGATACAACCGTATTCGACTGTATTACTAAGCAATAAATATGTAAAAATACATATACTTATTTCATCATTCATTTGACGTTTCATCGCATTATAACACTCATGTTATTATATTACAATAGATTTATTGAATTATTTTTATTAAAATACCCGAAAATACGGATACCCATACATATGTGTTCTCTTGATTCCTGGCGACTGAATCCATTAGGAAAGAAATTTAACGTAATTTCCGTGACTGAATTTCTGTATTGCGTCGCCAGTTTTAATATTCTGAATCTAATCTTGTTATTTGTGCACGTGATTCAGACACTTGTGTAATATGCAGTTACTTTCATATACACGCACGCCATCTGGAAGAAAATGTAATATTTGAGTTTTATATGGGAAACTCCAGAATGATGGTAAAGTATCACGCAGTCCACATTTTGATGGCGATTTTATCTTCACTGTACATCAGATATCGATAACTGGATACATATTTTAGTGGTGAATACCTGACTCAATTAAGAGTCGAAAATATTCAATGAATATGTGCAAATTCTGCACCGTTTCGAAAAATATTATTCTTTGAAATTTGTACACAATCATGTTATGCTTTAACCTTTTAAATGCCATGAGGGCGTTTACACGCCAAATTTTGCTTGTTACTCCAAGCCATTAGCGTAATAATACGCACTTTTTGACCTTGTGGATACTAAAGACCCTTGCAAGGATTTTTAAAAATTTCATTATTTTGAAATTTTTACAATTTTTTATAATACATGAGTTACTTGAGTATTTTACAAAACTAAAATTACATATTTTTTTAATCGTTTACCTCTCCGAAATATAGACCGCTCTAGTGCTTGGAGAGAGACTTTCAGTATAATAATTTATATAGAGTTGGAAGTTCTATATTTGTAATCTATAATATTATTTATTATCTAATTGTGTGTTTCTAAAGTTTTCATTTAATTTCATTTTTAGTTCTTTTATATCCTATATCTCTTTAATTTCTGTAGGGAGGATATTAAATAAAGTCATATTTTAAATCATTTTGCCATTTGTGGATGATAGTTCCCAGCTTTTGATAGATACTTTTATGGTAAGATCACACCCTATGTGGTGTCTTCCACTTCAAATACGGTTAGCAGTTAAAAGGTTAAGTAAATACATATTTGCAATTTCTTTTATTATTAATATATATCTTTGCTTCAGGCCCGAAATTATACTCAAAATTCGATGACCTTTAATATATTGTATTAGAATCAATAAAATATTTGAATTAATCGAAATAATCGCATAATTAAGCTATCCTATAGTAACGTAAATATTGTGGACCAGGTCTGTTACACCCTGTGTATTATATTGAGTTGACGAATAAGTTCGTAACGCTTTTTTCATTAAATAAAATAAAATACATAAACTAATCAATTGCATATATTCCTGCATTTATTTACCATTAACCCGTTAACCGGGTATGACGAAATATTTGTTATTCCAAGAAAGCAACCGTAGTGGGTATAACGAAATATTCCGTCAAGACCTTTCTAAAACTACCCTCTAATGGGCGTGACGATCTACGGTTTATTTTGTTTGAGTATTATATAATATATAAAATACATATAGGTGTCGAGTTGTACGGACTCACTGCACGTTTTTATTGTGTTTAACTCCAAATTTTGATATTCCTCTTCAGTGTCGCATGGAATTTCGTACGGGTTAGACTATATTATTATTCGTGGCAATACAATAAATATACTTAGATAACTGGTATCCCAGCATTGATTTAGCAGAAAAATTGTGTGCAAAAAACAATAATGTTGTGGCGAAATAACATCATGTAAGTTGAGCAAAGGTCAGCATATTTCAAGGTATAAAGATAAGATGGTTATGGAGTGAAATAATAAAAATATTTTATTTTATTTTTTTATTTATTATCTTTGTTTTATTAACCACTAAATTGAGTTTAAATACATCTAACGTTTTCAGAATTTGCTAATCATTTGATAGAAAATGGTCACGGTTTTGATAAAAAATTGGGATTGTCAATTTTGCATATAAACGGTGTTGGTCACAAATTAAACAATTTGAAATCGTTGGAGATAAATAAAGCGTGTAAAACTAATCAAAAAATTATAAACAACCAACTAAATTTGACTACGAGTCCCATTCTAAAATTTTTTCCTAAAAATTAATCAACAATAAAAATATGATTTTTAACCACGAAGTTAATATTGCTAATTTTAAAAGTATAAAAAAGTAATTGTCCTGAATACTTTACGTGATGATAAAATGGTGAAATATGAAAAAGAGATAAAATCATAGCGAAACCAGAAGTCATCTTGAACAATGACAAATATATAGGTGGTGTCGACTTGAGCGATAGTCAAATGGAATCGTATAAAATTGCCCGAAACAGAGTAAAAAATACTACTTCAAGATTTTTTTACATATTTTGGATATGAGAAGCCTAAATTCACTCATTCTTTATAAAAAAGATGGAGGGAAACTCGACAGGCTACATTTTCTTGTTGAGGCGGTGGAGAAATGTGTTGAAAACATTAAATAACTTCTTCTAACGTAGGACGACCATCACTTGCACCAAAGCCATTATTAAATTCTCATTTTACAATTTGATGTTATTTTTAATTTATTACTCTTTCTTGTTTTTATTTTATTTAATCTTTTTTAGCTGTTTTATATGTTTACTATGGGCGTGACGACATTTTTCGTCATTGCGATTATTATTATGGGCGAGACGAAAAAACCCGTCACCTATAGAAATAATTACTCGCTGTATATACACACTTTTTAAAATAATCAAAATTAAATTCCCATTAACGGGTTAATTCCCAAGATTATGGCAGATTTTCGATTCCACGGCTGCAGAAATCCGGTGGTTTGGAGGTGAGGTCAAGTTAATTTTGAAGAGCAACTTCGTTATTAAAGAAGATTCCTCGGAGATTGTTGGATAGAGAGCGGAAAAGAGATGGAGCGAGATTAAGAGAATAGGGCAGAGGTGGAATTACTTCTCAACCTAGCTCTGGAAGAGCCGTTTTTGTAATGTTAGAACGGGCATTATCATGCTGAAAAATCGTTTGGTGTCGTCTTCCCGGTGGTTTATCTTGAATTGCGGCCTCTAAACAATGGTTAGCAATTCATAGTTAGTATTAGTAGTAATATTCAATTCATATCGTAACTATCATCAATTGACATGGCGGTTACTTTGTGAGTGTAACGTGATTATTTAAATATTCACAAACAAATTTTGTACTACACTCACGTTGGGTTATTGTCACTACAATAGCTTCGAGACTACTTCAGTTATCACCTGATGATGAGAGGGACTGCACCTCTCGAAACCGCCGTGTCAATAACCCAACGTGAGTGTGGTACAAAGATTTAGTGGTGAAAATTAAAATAAACATATCTCAACTTTTCGGTTAACTCAAACAAATGGATATGTCGGAAATGTTCGTTTATTCGTAGATACCTGACACTCCATTTGCTTCAGTCAACAATTTACTCAAACACTCGACCAATTAAAAAATTCAATAATAACATCTTAGGTATGGCATTAAAATAAATAAATATACATCAAGAAACGTTAATTCTCTTACCTTGGAATACACAAGTACTACAAAATTGTACATCAACCCGGTTGATGATATTATTGTGTTTGTAACTCCTGACCCTTCTGTAGGTGGGCATGTTAAGGCTCGCGGTATGAGGTTGGGTTGTGTCGGGCGGTGTGTGAAGGGTCTCCGGTGTGCGTAGCGCCGGTGCGTGCGGCCCGTGTTAACGCTGTTAACACGCGTGTCGGCGGAGTCAGTCACTACACGTTATACACATTATAATCGGGCAGCGCGAGGTGTGACCGGTGACTAACGACTGCACCTACACTTACATCTAACGGCGTGTTCTTTAGAGACAGCTTGTGGCTCGCACTCGTTCTGTCATCTCGATGCATATAAAATATACGGAGCAGATACTGAAAAAAAAACCAGCACTAAAACTGCATAGATTAATATCGCTTCGTGTCCAAAAATTTAATTAAAAATAACAATTATCAAGGACAACACATTCTTATTGTGATGTTGTAATCATTCAGAACATAGGTCTGTGATATTTTAAATACTAATTAAATGTATTAATTATAAAATCAATTTTATCGAAAAATATTGTTGTCGCTACCAGGATTCGAACCTGGATCTCTTCCAATCCGGAAACGTGCATTAACCGATTACGCTACAGCACACAGCGCATTGACGACAAATTTAAACAAATAATGGAACGATAGATGTATTAATTTGAAAAGTGTAACATACTCGTACAGGTTCGAAAATTTGTTGTCAATACACTGTGTGCTGTGGCATAATCGGTTAATGCACGTTTCCCGGATTGGAAGAGATCCTGGTTCGAATCTCGGTAGCAACAACAATATTATTCGATAAAATTTATCTTATATGTATGTTTTTGTAATTAATACATTTAATTTGTATTTAAAATAACAATTTTAAGAAGTTAGTTCAAAATAAAAATGAAGATTGCCACAAAATTACATAGGTCAAAATGCGAAAAACCTAAATACGAAAACACTAATTAATAACATCACATTACTAATACAGGTTCTCTTTTAACTTTTTATTTTAGTTTCACCTGAATGATGAAAGGGACAGCACCTCTCGAAACTATCGTAGTGAAAAAACAACACTGTGTTTGCAGTATAAACCTTCAAAATAAATAAATAATCATGTATTTGACATCTTTTTTATTCACATATTCTAATTTGATCAATTTCTCATAATTCTTTATAAAAAAAAATATTTTATTAAATTTCACATAAATATTGATCAAGTTTTTTTATAAATGTCGATAGCCACCCCCATAATTCAAGATGATTTTATTCTAAATAAATAAATATCAATTTATTATGTAAATAGTCGCACCAGATTGTTGTCAGTTTTTAAATTATATTTTTATTATAATATTAGAAAATATAATACATTTTAGAATTATCATTTAACATTTATTTATTTTTTATGATAGTAGGACTCGTGTATAGAGAAGGAGTATATACGACATAATTTATGTTTCAGTTAATCTGTGTATATATTTTTTTTACTTCAGATACAAATTGATAGTAGTCTGTAATTTTTCTAATTGTGATGGGGAGATTGTTAAAAAATTTGATGCCTTGATAAATACAGTGATTTTGGGTTGCGGTGTATTTTAGTTTTGTAATATCAATTTGGTCTCTAAATCTTGTAGATCGGAATTCGCTTCTAAAGTTTAATTTGGATAATTGAATTTTTTTGTATATGTCTGTTATTTTTGGTACTTTGAAATCTGTGAAAAGTTGTATACTTGGATAGTCTTTTTTTTTTAGAATAATTTTTATTATCATTTTTTGAATGATTTCTAATTGTGACATTGAAGTTTTATATGCACCTCCCCATCCAATAATACTGTATTGCAAATGTGACTGTACAAACGCTTCTATTGTTTTTCTGATTCTTCTTATATTAACGATTTTTTTCTAATAATGATATAGATTTCATCTTCAACACATCTTGTATCCCAGCTGCAAAACCATTCTTGAATAGATACTGAAACGTTACATGATATAGATGCTATATTTTATATTTAGTAACCATTTCTAAATAAACGGGATATAATTTTTTCCTACATTCCTTTCGTCTTGTCTTTCCCACGCAACAAATTGCCTCTTAACAATTGAATTATTGTAGATTGTTTGTAAGATGGCCTGTGCAGGAACAATAAAAAAACACTATTAAGTAAGGAAGAGAAACAGATAGGTACGGTGAAGGTGTGCGATGGGTAATTGGTAGCATGTTTTGATTGGCAGACCGCATAGTGCGGTGTTATCACTTATCATATCAACATTGTATTATAAACACAAGCACAATTTTGCAGAGGGTTTTGCCTTGGAAATGTGTTCCGGATAATAAAGTGGAATAATTAGCTAAGCGAAATAGGCAGATGCACATCATCATCATCATCATCCCTGACTTTATAATCCGGTAAGATCCTGACCTTCTTAATTATACACGATCAAACTTCCATAAAAAAAAATTTAATTATCTGATAAATGAAAATTAATTAATCCTTCCCTTTCTTTCCTCACCTATCTTTAAGCACAAAGAAGAAAGAAAATGTCGCAGTGATTAAAGTCTTTCAACTGCAACAAGTTCAGTGCGCTTGGAACTTTTGTACGGTCAACTACCGTCGCTTTACTCCGCTAACGCTAATTAGTTAATCTTACTTAATTCCGCTAATACATAATAATCCTTTACGCGAACCCTTTCTCAATCGCTACTTATAGAATATAATATAATCATCAAAATTAAATTTGTATAATTTCATTATCTTAACTGTCTAAATATGTTTTGAATTTTTATATCACAAAAATTGTCAGTTGTAACATTTTTAATTTTCACATTGTATTTTATTGTCTTCGTATGAGTATTAGTCATTAATGACCTGATGATAAATTTTCTCAATAATGAATAAATAAATAAAAACTCTTTAATCTTTAACTACCAACTCTATTTGAAATGAAAGACACCACACAGGATAAAACCAGGCTTTAAGGGTCTTGACTTATCTGTCAAAAGCTGGGACCTGTCGTACACAGATGGCAAAATGATTTTAAAATACTTTAATTCCTGCAAGTTTACAAGGTCAAAAAGTACGGTTTAACACGCTAATCGCTTGACTTGACATACAAAGTTTGGCGTGTTAACGCGCTCATGGCATTTGAAAGGACTTAAATAAAATCTCCGAATCGGTTGAGATTCTGCACAAACAACTTAATCATTATTGAACTATTTTTTTTAATGATGTTGACCATTAGAGTTGATCATGTCACGTAATTTTGAATAGGTACCAATACTTTCAAACAAAAGTATCAGTAGGTATTCAAAATTTAGATACTGATAACTATATCATATGCCTTGCTGATATACCTACATCGTAGTCCGAACGCAGTGTACGTCCTTCCGATAAGTTTGAACAGTTTTCTACTCAAATTATTCACGACGTTTCCGTGCGAATAATCCGCTCAGAAACATCTCGTTTCGTATTTATTTAAACAAAGTCTGTTCAGGATTATAAATAAAACTAGTTCACGACAGCGATGCACTTCCGAACGTACGTTGGAAGCACAATTAATTACTCATAAATATTTCATGCAGCCATTCGCTGGGCACGGTCGGAAGAGCGGGGGGGGGGAAGCGTGCATTCTGCAGTGGAGAAGCAGAAAACGCATCCACTTCCCTCGGAGCCAATTTACATACCAAAATACCAGTAGAATAATAATTATACTCATTTAATATCGCCTATTTTACAAACTCAAAGATAACTGGGCAACCCCACTGTTGCCGGAAAAATCTCTGGACAGGAATGAAATTGGCACACTCACCACAACCCGGATTCTGCTGACATCTCCAAAGATGTGTACTGTATATTTTAACTCACTATTTCATCAAAGGTTTTGACACAGAATAGAGGCGTAGTCTCGAAGTAATATAATATTGTAAACTGTACTGTACACGTATAACCGTATTGGTTCAAGTTCGCCAATTGACTGGTCGCTGGCGTGGCGGGAAGGAGGGGAGGGGGGGGGGGGGAGGAAGGCACAGTGCATTATTTTCGTTCAATAACACCACATAAATATATGTCCTAAACACCTACAATCAGTACAACCTTGTATTGTACTAGCCTTTATCCATCTTAAGGCCCTGCGGTCAAGAAAATTGAAGAGAAAAACATGAAAGAAAATTGGCTAAAAAGGTGAAAAGAAAATATGGAATAAAAGACATAGAGCTGTAAAAAAAAAATTAACACTTAAGATTGACAGAAGATAATAAAGTATAAAGGGTATAATTATTTTAAATGCCCAGAATTATTGCTGGCAGAAATAGGTTTCGGTACTATTAACAATCTTTCAGCGTTTATAATGTTCTTAAAATACAAATTTCATTTCACAGCAGGTACAAATATTGTAATAATAATGTAAAGTTATATAGTCCAGAAATAATCTCTGAAATGACATTAGAAATGGAATCGTTCGTGTTTCTATTTGAAAAATGTACCTAGCTTCAGAACAAAAAGGCCAATTCTCTGCCTAATTCGCATTTCAAAGAAAATTTACACTCCATTGTAATGTATCTCTTCAAATTTACACACAAAATTAAATCATTAAATACAAAGCTGTCTATTAGATGGAATTTTTTTTAAATATATGGTAAAATTTATGTAAGTTTCATTGGAATCACATTAGTATATTTACATATGATGTCATCTTAGTTTATTTTTAAATATCAAGTGAAGTCATCTTAGTACACAGCTTCCTTATCAATACTCGTGCTTGTGATGATACTAGCCATCTTTGATAAGAGGTACTTACGATTACACTCGTATCATGACGTACTCCATGATAGCAGTGGGCAGAGAGGACAAAACGCCACACGTGGCAAATAATTGTCTTGATGGCATCGCTATTTATGGACGAATTAAAAATTGTGACCAAGAAGGACATTAATATATATTTTTAACATTAAATAAAAATGTTGGACGGTCTACCAGGTACCGCCAACCTTTCATATAATCATACAATTTTGGATCCATCCTGTTACCTCTTACATGTTAGGTGAGCGCTCTACCATCTTGCTGTTTCCTCATTAGATTGAGATGTCAAATTGTCGGGATTCTTTCCAATCCGGGGAAGGTGCATTAGTTAATCAATTAAATATCACAGACCTATGTTCTGAATAATTACAACTTCACAATAATGTGTTCTCCTTAATAATAAATTACAAGACTAAATTCATTTTCATTCAAAAATTAGTCACCCCTGGTGAAATTTGTAGCAAGTTAAAGCATTTTAAACGGCTATTTTTACATATTTATGTTTATCGGTAGTAATTATTTCCGCCTGTCATGCGATAGATCGGAGTTCGGTTCCCCACCAGGGAGATTTCAACAATCATTTTCATGAATTAATTTATGTATTTTTATGAGTTAATTAACCAATTATTATAAATAACCAACAAAAATTATTATTAAATAGATCATTTCCACATCTTTCATCAAAGAATTAAAAATTATTTATAAAAAAAAATAATTTGACCATATTGGAACAATTGACATATGGTTTTAGTTTACTTTAAACATCCTGATGAAGAAAAAGTTATTTTCCGAAACCGGTTAATAATTAACGAATGAATATTTTTTCGAACCAAAAATCGTATTCAATGCAAGTGTGGTATGACAAATAATCTGAGACCTGTAACGCGTTTTTATTTTATTTTTATTATAACCTGAACTAAAACGACATTTTGTTGAACTCTCGAGACAAAGGCGTTTTGTATAACGCCATCTGAAGTAATTTTCACGTAGCCGTAAAATTTCGTTTCTCCACAATAAAAAGTGGCATAAACGGCGGAAGCCCAATTCGGTTGACGCGTTTCGATTAAAAGATCCGTGAGAACTTACCCAAGGCCGGCGAGTCCGCCCGCCGCGTCGTCACGTCGGGTTACCGGTTGCCTGGCCGGATCGTCTCGCGGGAGTCTGAACCGGTAACTGAGTGATTCCGAGAACGCGAGCGACGTTCCGAGATGTCCGACTGCATGTCGCACAAATGCGTTACTAATGGATAATCGAAGATAATAATAACATTTTTTTTGTAAATTATTTATTTATTTCTTAACATAGTGCATTACTATATGTGCTCTAATATAAACAAGATTAAAGTTTTTTTTTTTTTTACTAAACTTATATTTTACATTTTTGGTCCGTTTCATTTTAAATGTATTCAATTTCTCCTCCTTTCTTATGTTTTCTGGCATTTCATTAAAAAAGAATATCGCACTATACATCATCGATTTCTGAGATTTGGCCTTCTTCTTGAATGGCTATGCTGATTTGCATTAATTTTTCGTGTAAATTCGCTGATATTTTCTTATTGAGGATTTTGTAAATAAATACCATTATATTAAAATATATTTTCCGCTTAAAGGTCATCATATTCAGATCTTTCAGCATTGCACTGATCCGAGTATATCTATTTTTTCTGAGTATTATTTTCATAGCTTTATTTTGCAACACTGACAATAGTTGCATTTCTTCTTCGTTAGCCAAAAACAAAATGCTGCTCCACTAGTTGATGTGAGGAATAATAACAAGAGTTGTATACTATTTTACAAGACTCAGTACTAAAAAATCTTCTGATCCTTCCCAGAAGCGAGATTTTCATTTAAAACATCACAGACCTATGTTCTGAATAATTACAACTTCACAATAAGAATGTGTTCTCCTTAATAATAAACTAATAATTAATAAACTGCCAACGCACACTTCACATATCATGAACAGCCCGCAGAACGACTTTGAATCAATGTTCCCTGTGAAGTTTGAACATTAACCTCAAATTTGAATTTAATAATATTAAAAAAGATCAAAACTTTTCATCGCGGAGAATGTGTTCGAAGTATACGGCGTTCCTAGATAGTTGTTCGTTCTGTTGACTTATTTATGCAACATACATTACGCTCCGAAGCCTCTGATATTTTAGCCATGTTACCAGACATGCCATAGAAAAATGTGAAAAATGATGAATGTGTGGAAAGAACCAGATCTTGTCACCAGCACGATGGAGCGACCTTATAAAAACTTCGAAGCAGAGCCCGCTCCTGGAAGAAATGTCACGAACCGGAATAGATGGCGACAAATCGTAGATACCGTCGTCCACAATTGGCCGCAGTTCCATGTTGATAGCAAGACGAATATGAAGATTTTTTTTTTTCAACTTTATTACACACATTATAATTTTTATTTTTTGCCAAACTGCATAACAGTTTTACAGTAAGGGTTGTCCTCCACATAATTAAAAAGTTTTTTTAATAATGAAATTAGTCCAAAAAAAGAAACATAAACTTCTTTCACTTTATAGTTTAGGATGGTCAATGAGGTCTCATTATTTTTCATAATGTTTAATAAGTCTTTTGGCAATTCTGCGTACATCTGCGTACTCCGGAACGTCGATGAGGCTGTTATATTCTCCGATTCGCAGGCAACTCTTGAATCCCTCTCTGTAGATAATCTGTTCCATTAGAAGATGTCTATTTAATTTGGACAGCGACAATAAACAGATGTCATTCGTTTGGATTACTGCTCATAAGGGAATTCATGGAAATGGATGTGCTGATAAACTGGCCATGGAGGCCACTCTTTCCGGAGTTTTCCCTCATCAATTCCATATCCCGATGTATGACAGACTTAATACCGCGGACTTGATCAGTAATGCAAGGAATCTCAAGCTGTATAGGGATTTCATGAACGTGGACTACGAGATGGGGTATATTAAGCAGATGAGGACAAGATCGTGTCAGCGAGAACGCGGACACTTCACTTTTCATAAGTCAAATTCTTAAAACAAACAAAATCGTGCGTAACTCCGTTAGCCTGTACCGTGTAATGGCGTGACTCATACATCATTGCGTTACGTCCAAGTCTCTTCATGGGAGAGTGTACTTGATAGTTAGCCCTTTAATGGCTGTCTTGTACTCACTGGTTTATTTACTTCCGTACATAACACTTGATTATCTGTTTGCTTATAATGATATTATATACCTGTATTTTAAAAATAATAATAAAGATAGCACTTAAAAGGGCGCAGGAAGGTTTAAATTAAAATCTCTGTTCGTTTCTACAATCTCTTATTAATTGTAGATTTCGCGTTTCTGTAGTACTGCGTGTGGAACCGATAAAATGTGTTGAAACTTCTACAACAGTTCCGGGAACGGGTGGGTCCCCCTCTTCTAGCGCTCCTTTAATAATAATTAATAGACTTAATATGGTAAAAAATGTACGAATTCTCTTTGTACTGCACAATGGATGGATCCAAATTGGATCCTTATGATTGGGTAATCGGTTTAAAATAATACAAAGATCTATTCCCCGCACCCCCTGGTTTTCCAAAAGAAAAGTCTCCAAAAAAACAATATCAAATATCTCTAGAATGAGAATTGGACATTGCCAGGTAGCCTCACATTTATTCAGATTGAACTTAATAGATTCCCCAATGTGTGAGTGTGGTGCCGAGGAGGAAACCCTTGACCATATCTTTTTGCCTGTCCATTGCGGATCACAGTTTATTTTTACAGTAATCTCGTCAATGGTAATTTTAAACTCCCGGTTAACTTGTGTTATCATCTTTCCCTTAACTCGCCACATTTAATCTATAAAATAGCAAATTTTTTGAACGACAATGGTATTGACTCGTAATATAATATTATCTATTCTATAATATGATTGTACTTTTTTTTAAAAAATAAAGTTTTAACTTGATTAATGGCACAGATCACTCTTGAAAGGTGGATTACCTATTTAAAAGAAGAAGGAAAATAAGTCTTTATTGATTTAATTGAATATTCGTGGCACAAGACATTCTCTCGTTCTCTCACCATACACACTGTTCGCGATCGGTACTCTCATGATTCGACCCGACGATCTGGTAGAATAGCTATGGTGGGGGTCAGTATTTATATTTAAATTATTTATCAACTCTTCTAATATTATACAATATGTAACTTTTTTGTCAACTGGTAAGATTTTGCATATTGTAAATAATTTATAATAATCATATTTTCTTGTAGACAAATTTTGAAATTTCGTTCAATGAATTTGGTGATCTTTGTATTCTGAAGGTTCTGAAAGTAGATGCGTTTTTCAAAAGAAAAATAAATGACTATATCTAGTGTCAAAATTATTAAAATTAGAATTTGATTCTAGATTTTACGACTAATATACGGTTACAGTGCGTTCCAGCTCTGGTGGATCGAACGCCAGAAAGCATTGACACGAACCAGCTCGGTCTGGGTGCGGCGCGGTTATTTTCTCAGACAGGTGAAAATGAACCCGTAAATGCAAACAGTGTTTATTTATGTACTATTCTAGTAGTTTCTTTGACATATTATCATTTTTTCATACTTTGCTCTTTATTTTCAATATTTTCTTACTACTTGCATATTTATATTTTATATTATTTTTGTCTCTTTGCTTTCCCACATCACTGAGATGAGAACTGCTGGCAGTGGTGCTCCGAAGACTGGTCAGATCGTTTTTCTTTTATTTTGTCATTTTCCCATTTCTCAGGGGCGTGTTCCTTCTCTCCCTCGGCTCCCTGATCAAAGAAAAATACTGACACTCTGTTGACATTGTATAATCCTTTGCAGTTTTATTTTATTATGTTGGTTACTTTGGATGGTATTTTCTCCTCTTATTCATGTTTATTTCTGAAATATTTATACACTGTTCCTTTCCATTTATTTGTTTATTTAATTTCATTAAAACAAATGTAATGTAAATCTTAATAAATAAAAGTCAGGGACTGTGAGGGTTTTTGAGATGGCAGATGTTCGGCTCCGTCTCGTCACATTGTGCGAGACGAAGTTACACAGGTGCCTATTAGCATTTATAAAATGCCAAGCACGCGACGAATGAGTAGAACCATATAGGAGCTTTTGCTTATAAACGGTCCTGGGTAAGCGGCGGGTCCACCATCACAGTAAATGCAAACACGTTAAATTCTATACACAAATTATAATTAAAGTAAACAAGATTGATAATTTACAAAATTGAAGAGAATGAAACGAGTCAAAGTCGAGTCGAGACCAAAGCAGGTCCACATTGAGTTGAATGGGCACATTCCATGCCCCAGCCACTGCCAGACGATGCTCAAATCATGTCATCGTCAGGGCAGGGCTGGCCCGAGAGGGGAGCGAGCTCGGGCCCCGCTCGAGGGCACCGAGCAAGCCGGGACGCCGAACAAGCCGAAATAAAAAACGAAAAAAGGAGAAAGAGCTACGGTTTGAACAAAATAAAAAGTTTATGAGTATTACAAAATACATAATACAAGAAAAACAAGACGAACGTCGTATAGATCCAGAAGATCCATCTGCTTCTTCAAATATCATCACAAATGTCTCCGCTGTAGTGTTGCCCTGGAGAATGGCAGCTAATTTTCCAGTATCACAATAATTACAGCTTATGGGGTTCCGTTAAAAAAGGTTCATCCAAAAACTTACCTCAGCTGTAATCTTAATAATAACTGGGAAATGAGCTAAGAAATCAATGAAGATTCGGAAACTGGAATATTTAGCCTATGTGAAGCAAAACTTGAGAGATACGTGTAATGCAACACCCTCCACCTTATCATCAGCGTAAGACTTAATGACGAAAAAGAGGGTCTGGACCAGTAAGACGTTGTAGCTGCAGAATCTGAAAGTCTGAGAGAATGGTCTAATAGATCAACCGTTTTTTTTTTAATCAGGGATGGGAGCGCCCAGAAAAATTTCGCCCGAGGGCGCCACAGAGGTTAGGGCCGGCACTGCGTCCGGGTCTTATTATTCATTTCATCCTATCTACAATCTAAATCGCCCTATCTTTTACGCTTCCCAATTTTGTTGAAATTGGAAAGTAATTTATGCATTTATTGCGTTTTAAAATATGCCCAACAATTATATCATTTGCGCTTTCCTATTTTGCCCAACAACCTGCCTGATGGTATCTGACAACCGTGTTTTAGAACGGATAAAACGGTTGTATTAAATTCCTTGCAATAGATCGCTTAACGTGGTTACCACACTTAAAACGCGAGCATGATAGAATACAAAGAGACAATGAGACAGAATGGCATTTAGGAAAAAGGCCAAAATTCATTATTCTATAATGTACATGAAACGTCACAGGAAATAAGAAAGGAGGAAAATATTAAATATAAATTTAAAATAAAACTTAAAAAATATATGTTGTATAAAATATAAAATTCTAGACAGGTTTAAAAATTATTGTACATTTTCTGTCATTATATTACAGCATATATATAGGTATATGAACTAGGTAATCTAGAGAGTAAAGACTTTTATTTAATTATTTATAATTATGTTTTTTTAAACACACAGTATTTCTTTACATGGTCATCTTCTACATTTATCATATATATTGCCAAAGCCCCGGTATTAACGTCAGATCTGAATTATGAATACTACAACGTCGTATATCCACTTGGGCATATACGACGGCAATGAATTATCAAATTTGGTCCATAGATGACGATGGTGTAGTGGTACTCGAATCGAGTCCACATACTAACATATATACAACATTAAAAAAATTGATAAATGTGAAGATTGAAGACACGTCGTAAGCGCTGTAATTACCCCATACCTCCATATATTTTCCATTAAATATAATAAAAAAATTGATTTGTCTCTACGAGATATCTAATAAAATGACTATTAAACACAATTACCAAGTGATCTTGCCTACAACAACACTGTATATAATATAAAAAATAAGTGAAGAAGAAACTAGGAGTTAGGTATTGTCGGTTCATTGAGAGTATCATATTGCTTGACGTTACGCAATTATTACCAAAAACATAATTTCAACCACTTGCAGCTTGTATACAGTCTTGCATGTGAAATGACTTTATATCAAATAAATAATATTAATTATTAAATATGATAGTATTGAATAAATACTAAATAAAACGATCTACAAGTAAAATCTTTAAGTAATTACTCGTTTATTAAATTGAATCAAAAGTTTTTTCAAATAATGTAACCATATTTATATTGTTTAAATTTAAAACATATTTGATAATAGAGTTTAACCCGTATTAAAAATAAATTAAATATGGCAAAGCACGACACACAATACACATTTGCACATCATTCTGACAAATCAATATTAAAATTTCTCTAAAAATTGGACATTTCACAGTAAATAAATTAATCGTTTCAAAGAATTTAAAGTAGCGAGCATCTCGACCTTGAATCAAAGTTGTGCGAATGTGCACGCGCACACGATTTGGCATCATAGCGCACGCAAAAAATGATAGCGCGCACACAATTTTCAATAAGACACTTCCTTATGTGGCGTCTTCTATCGAATGTTGCATTCTATCGCTTCTATCGATCAAGTTATGCTGTATAAGATCACCGGCATCTTGGCCACTGAACCACCTCAAGGTAACCTCTTTCTACCTGCATCTCTGCTATCTTCTACCTACGCTTTCTGTCTTATCCTCCATAATGAGCTGCAATAGATCATATTTAATGTGGTCAACTCAAGAGTACTTTAGCATACGTCACCATAAGACACTCGCTTCTAATTAATGCATTGTACACACACAAGTCATATATTATATAGCCTTACATCGGGTCAACCCATAAATAACGTGGTTTGTGATACTTCTTTTATTTTTCGAAATTAATATAAACTAAAATATACTCCTTCATTTTTTACAATACTCTTCCATCTTTCTGGTAGACTTGTAAGGCCTCTCTTCCAAAATGTTTACTTGTCCGTGACGAAAAATACTCCTCCAGTAATGTTCTGACCTCGCCTACAGAATTCATATTTTTTCCGTCCAAATGATTTTGAAGACTGCGGAATAAATGATAATCAGATGGGGCAATGTCGGGCGAATATGCTGGGTGTGGCATCATTTTTAAAAAAGGTTTGTTCCTGATACGTGACAGCAAAGAAGAGCACACATTCACTCTCTGTACGCGATTAGACTCTGAAAGTTTGTGAAGAACCCAATTGGCTGACTTTTTCGATGGTACGTAGGTGTCGATGAATGGTCGAATGACCAAATTTAAGCTTCTCTGATAGTTGCTCGACAGTTACATCTTTATTTTGTTCCACCAGGGTTCGCAAGACGTCGCTCGTCTTCTAGGCTGTAGTTTTCGGCTTAGAATTTCTGAAACCACCGTTGACACTGGCTTACGCTTATTGTCCGATCTCCATATACTACATAAATATTCCTCGCACTTCCGAATATGCTCTTGTATCACTTCCATATAGCTTTGAAAAAATAACTATTAAAATCGAACTGCACTTTTCAAAACACTCTCCAAGTAGTAATTAATTCGGATGCAGCTAGTATATCTCGTCCCTCTCCAACTTTTGATTCATGTAATTGAAAAAACCGCATTATTTATGGGATGACCTAATATTATACTTTTTACTGGTAAGGTAAATGTTTTCTTAATTTCTCCCCCAGAGCACAAATCATAACATTAGATCTTAAAAATTTTTGTGCGCACACGGGGATCCAAAAATTGGAAGGAACACTGCTTTTGTCCACATCCGTGTATTTGGTTCGCCTTTTTAAGGGAATCGGTGCCTAATAAGATTAATGGTTTATTTTATTGGTAATCTCAAAAACACCCCTAAAATATACAGTTCGGTTCACAAAAAAAAAACGGTTAAAATTTTGCAGAAATATTTTATTCCGCGCAGAAAGTAACAGAAATTACAGAGAACATGTGACGGTCGTAAAGCCTACGATTGCGTGTGAGACATGGAGCACTTATGTATTATATTTTCATGTAGAAATAACAGTGTGCACGAGCGTTCTTTATGATTTCTCATGATGAGTGATTTAAAAGTGAGTAAAAGCGAAAGCGAATTTAACGATAAGTGAAATTATGGCGATTGCTAACGACGTGTCGTTAGGGGCGTTTAAGTGAAGCGAATAGATCACCGTAAGTGAGTTGTAATTGGTATCGCGTTATCAAGTTTCTAATTTCTTAAAACTGCATATTTCATAACATACATATTTCGATATGTTAATGAATTTACTTATTTATTTTCAATGTACATACAGCCAAAACTGTATAAATAACAAATTATTTAGTCTTTTGAGTGATTCAATAATTTAAGTGTATCCTTCTAATTATTATAGTTAGAAAAAATTGTTTGATATTTTATCAAATTCATCACATTTTTTGAAACATTTTATTGTGATGTTATTTAAAACAATCTAAGAATTAATACAGAAAAAAATTATCTGTAATTACCAATGGTTACCATCGGGATACTCGGAACTTTTCCTTTTAGAAGAACCGCGTTACCAATTTCGCTACGTTAACGATTTAATATTTCGGAAAATTTGAAAAATGGAATAATGAATCATTTAAAGAGAACACTGTATTATTTTGATAGTTAGATTTTTTCTGTATACTTTTCAAATGGATTCATTAAATTTGTTTTTTCATTGATTGAAAATTGTTTAGTTGGTTTAATCAGTCAGTCAATTTTAGAAGATATGCGTAAGATCATACAAAAAAATATTATTTTTCTATTTTTTGTATTTATTAAATTTTGGTTATAAGGCACGCTATATTGGACCTTTTTCACACAGCATCAAGTCGAACTGCGAACTGCAATCATGAACTTCCCCATAGAATTTCGTGTAATATTAAAATCTTCTTAGATTCGAAGAATTTTTATAGCAGGTGCCGATTCAGAATGAAGCAGACCGTGACATTTCGCACGCTGCTGGTTAAATTTCCACAGCATTAATTGCGCGTCTGCGCTTTTCTCATGGTTTGGACCGACTCAACTTTTTAACTCAATCGGCCGTTTAATCAGTCGCCAGTAAGAGAGCGGTCTCGTTTACTTATGTTCATTGCTTGCAATAAATCAGTCATTAAAAAATGATTAGCAGAAAGCAATCGCAAAATCGCCGCGCGGCCACGGCTGTTGTTTCCGTAAAACGTGTTTTTTTATGTTGAAAACAATTAATTTATTGTCAAAAGTGCCAATGGAACCGATAGAATATCATTATGAAGTGGTTTGTGTCTTGATTTAATATACAGAGTGTACATTTTTGCGAAATAAAATATGTTCCTCGTATTATTCCTATCTCATCTCTGCATCACTCCCGCTACTCCTCTTACTTATTTCATCAGTTAAGAGATATCAATCACAAAATCGCCGCGCGGCCACGGCTGTTGTTTCCGTAAAACGTGTTTTTTTATGTTGAAAACAATTAATTTATTGTCAAAAGTGTCAATGGAATCGATAGAATATCACTATGAAGTGGTTTGTGTCTTGATTTAATATACAGGTGTACATTTTTGCGAAATAAAATATGTTTCTCGTATTATTCCTATCTCATCTCTGCATCACTCCCGCTACTCCTCTTACTTATTTCATCAGTTAAGAGATATCGTTCGAGAGTATCTTGGAATTTATCTGGTGCTGCTCAAAATATAACATTTTCAGCTGAAATGTATATTTATTTACTAGTCTGAGATCATAATACTCTGTCTCATAAATATTTAATTTTACTTTATTTCTCTAAATATTATATATAGTTGTGTACATCTTGGATATTTAAGGTGCAAAATAGTAATACATGTTCTTATATAAATTAATATACTTTTATTAAGGAGAACACATTCTTATTATGAAGTTGTAACTATTCAGAACATAGGTCTGTGATATTTTTAATATTAATTAAAATGTATTCATTAGAAAGGTATACATATAAAATCAATTTTATTGATGAATATTGTTGTTGCTACCGGAATAATTACAACATCACAATAAGAATGTGTTCTCCTTAATAATATATAAGTTGTATCAATGGTCTAAAATTTAATTTAATGAATTGTTAATTCAGGCGTCTCCTATCGGATTACTCAAAGGTATTTGAGATTTCGTAAAAATAATGAAGATGGCTTTCAAATAATAGAACGATAGATGTATTAATTTGAAAAGTGTAACAGGTTCGAAAATTTGTCGTTAATGCACTGTGGTGTTGTAGCATGATCGGTTAATGCACGTTTCCCGAATTGGAAGAGATCCAGGTTCGAATCCCGGTAGCAACAACAATATTTTTCGATAAAATTGATTTTATATGTATATTTTTCTTTATATGTAAAAATAACACCAGTGAAGTTTCTTCGGAATTAAATAACTAGTGCATAAGAAACTAAAAAATGTTATACTAAAACAAACTGTTAAACTAATAGACTTTTACATTACAATAAACCTACACATAATAAACTTAAAAATAGTACATCTTAAAAAAAAAAAACTGAAAAAAGAAACAAAAGAGTGTTTTTAAACTGAACATACAAAGTGGAATGGGTAAGGAGGGGAGGGAAATGGTATGCAGTATACACAATTTATGTTAATAGTTATTGAAAAGTTGGCGTAGTTTCATTTTAAAGAGAAGCTATTTATCAAGTTATTAGAAGAATTTACGACATTATATTTTGACGTAGAGCGGATCGCAAAACAATTTTTTATGTTATTAGTTTTGCCAAAATTTGGGTAAAAAAGATTATTTGATCGTGTTGGGCGTGTGGGACAGCTTAAAGTTATTTGTTTTAATAAATAGGGCGAGTCAACTAAGTTATTTAAAATTTTATAGATGTAGGATAAATCTTGTGTGTTTCTTCTATTTATAAGGAGGGGATTTTATGGGAACGCTCACTTTCCGAATGAGTTTTAATGTCTATGCGGGCACGTGAATTTAATATATTAAAAAAATTATGTTGAACATTCTCAAGTCGGTCGCTGTTGGTGGAATAATGTGTGTTCCAAACTACCGATCCGAATTCAAATTGACTGCGTATAAATGAGAAATATATAATAATAAGAATAAAAGGTGATTGTAATGGGTTAGTTTATAGTAAATATACAAATGTTCAACACCGCCCGCTTTTTTTGGATAACATAAAAATAAATATTAGTTTTATACTTAACTTATTGTATGTTTAAAAGACAGTTCCACCGGGTGATGGAAACGGAAATGACGTTGAAAGATCTGATTCAAAACATTCTACATCCGAGCAAGTCGCACACGTGAATGATTAAGAATCCAGAGATTCGATTAATCCTGGTGTAGAAATCGTGCCAAGCACTTGACTCGAGTGGGCACCGCTTCAATTGCATTAATAAATGAACAAAATAATAATTATTTAAGCATCCATCAACAAACCGTGATAATATACTACGGCTACGAAGACAAATCTTTATACCGGTTTAGTGTTACCGGGTGTCCAGTGCCGGGTGGGTCGCGGGCGTCTACCGTGTCCGCAATTACGCCGTAGTCCGCAGCTATCTATCGGAGTTAATCGCACGGTGAACAAATTACACTCCGATTATATTTTTTGTCCGAATTTTGTAATAAATACCGATTATTAATTGTAAATTATACGAATTTGTTCGTATCCATTGAAAAAATATCGCCATGGGAATTTTGTACAAGGCTTTGATAGTAGATCATATCTTAAATAATTTAATAATCTATTGTTTCTTTTTAAATATTTTTTCTGATTGTTCTTTAATAACAATCGACATTTTTGATAATTGTGAAAGACATATAAAATTTTAATTAAAACGAACAATATATTATTAATTTGAGGGGTGGGAGGCATTAAATCTGACAACAGCGCAAAGACCCATCGAAAAAAAACACAACATGGGTTACAAGAAAATACAACGTTTCCGACATGCACGAACTGTCGCCGAATTGAAGTGGAGTTATATCAGATACGTTAACGGTAAAATGGAATTCTACAGTGGCATCTATGATTGGATAGGACGCCCACAGATGCGCTGAACTGACGATGTTAAGAGAACGAAGAAGAGTCGCACAGGACCGGGGGTGATAGAAGGCAAAGAGGGAGGTAATGGATGCAGTCTAGTTGAAGAATAATAATATTTTAGGATCTATCTATTGTATGTATATGACTTTCGTGCACCCAGGCGTCTAATATTAACCCATGTTGAAGAGATTAAAGGAGAGAAACAGAGCTTCACAGCTCAATTAAATATAATCCTTAGTATGAATGCAAGTAAATAAAGTATTGATAAAGCTTCGCGTGAAATTTTTGTAACACCTATAAATCCATTTTAATCTATTTTTTCCAATATTCAGATATTTAATTGGCTATCACATCTTTGTTTAAAATATCGAAAATTTAAGATCCTAAATAATAAAATGTACATGTAAGTCAAATTCATGTTGTGCATGAAACGGCAAAACACACTTGAATCGTGTACGAAGAGCAAAAAACGTAAGATAGCCTATTAACGTTTCTCATTAGTTCTTTTTATATTCTTAGAGATATGGGTACTTCTAAAAAAATTACATTAAAAAAGGATAAAAAAGGAAAATTAACCCTTCTTCTTCCCTATAATTTTTTTTTGGTGGATCTAAACATACAAACCTTTCTCTTTATTCTTTTGTTTATCCAATAGCCATTTCAAGAAGGGCCATTTAATAATAATATAGATTTATCTATGATCAGACGGTCTTTGACGTAATTATATCGAACGTATTTTTAATATTCCTAGGTTAAGATTACTTAAATGTTTTCTCTTTTACATATGCATTACGTTACAGTATGCATGTACTAAAAACTATGTACATCATTTTCAATATTTATAGGTTAAAATTGCTCGATCATGTTTAAATACTACACTCTCTAAAATTTCCTCTCTTTCAGTCGGTGTGCTCATGACTGAGCATCGTGGTCATCTAGTCTGCTTCAACAGCATTAACTGCTTGCCTCCACTCTTCACGATCCTGGACAATGGTGGGCTGCTAATACGTTAACAAGGGGCTCGCGTAATCTCAAAGCTAATCGCGGTGTTCCGGGGAAGGGGCGAATTCTTTTATCACTCTTTAATAATTATTGCGTATAATTGTATAAATGTGATAAAAAAAATCGCTCGGCGGTGAGAACGAGAGGTGTCATTAGACACGGCGGCTGCCGGCCTCGGCCGGCAAGCCATTTATAAAAGGATCCAAGATGTAACCGAAGGAAAATAAGTATTTCGAATAAACATTTGTTACTACCGAACTTCTGGCTATGGAATTACTAGATACCCGTATTCTTTCAACCGAAATTCTTCTACCCTTACTTATTTCGTCGGCTTGGTAATATGATGGCATTACTATGTGACGATGGCGTCACTGGGAGGCTTCAACTTGAGTGACTAGAGAAACCAGAATTAGGTGACGACATCTGGCCCACAAGGACGATGTGGACCTCTACCGTCATGGAATCCGTGGAATACGATGAGATGTTACACGGACGAGCTTGGATTTAAAGGTTACTCCATCTTTTGTCAGATTTGAATCTTGTTGTCACGAACCAGCACTGGAGATCATCGAATTCACGTTGGACCTGATGGGATGATTATTGTTTTATTTGGATTCAAATCGTACTAATTTAAGTCTGGATTATTGAATTCATCATGGGAATCGATTATATCTATCTAATCTATTGTCTGGATGAGTTTGATTATATTACTGTTAATTTGTACTAGAATGATACATCTGTTTAATTTGCAATAGATTCTCTGTTTATTCTGAAAACATATATTATTTATCGCTCCAGGGTATCAATAATAAATGTGCTCAGTTTAGGACGAAGGCTGACTGTGACAGATCAAGGTCGGTATGGTGGAGAACCTACAATTCTTATGCTTTTCTCTAACTAGTCGGTGTGGAGGCTAGAACGCCGTTTTCCACTCTCAGAAATGCGATCGAATTATAATTAATATACCTACTTATATTATGTAACAATATGCAATATTCTGTAAAATAATTCATATCGATAGCTTAAAAATGTATTTACCTACTAGTGGCGATCGGTGACCTTTTGTAGAAGGGATGCTGGATAACAAGATTATACCTACTATCAAATATAACATATAATTGAAAGATATTCAATGTTTCAATAATTCGACTTCAAGTATTCAAAAATGCGTCACACAAACAAATATCTCAAAACAATCTGCTCGCTTCGTAATATGTATGCTATTTTGTGCATTATACCTATAAACATTAAAGTCGTTTTTTCTACATTGAATGCTGTTAACGAATGCGTATACAGTATTCGAAGACGTTGACAAGCGAAAGTCGAATACTTTCAAACATTGTGGATACGGAACGAATGACAGAATCCACTGTTGTTGGTATGTATATATATGCTGTTGAGAATGATCTGAATTGATATTCTGATCTCTAAAGGACAGGACGAATTTATTTGCAGCAGTGCAGTTTTCGGATAGAAACAAAAAGTCCACAACTATTTGACTATAGAACACAGGGGATGCGGAGTATCCAAAGCCTACCTACCTTAGATTGCAAGAGTGAAGGGTTTCAAGATGGACGCAGAGATAGTTACTATTCTTGTCGCTCCAACTTCATGTTTCAAAACAGAACACTGGATTGACTGACTGGACTGAAGTTCTCCTTAGTAAATGACGGTACAAAGTAACAAATATTAGGAACTGTTCTTCTCAAAACTGTGCACAATTACGGAAAAGGAAAAAAAGGTGCACGTGTGAAGTATGAAGGATAATCGTTCAAAGCATCGTTCACAAAAATGTTGCGTTGTCTCTTTTATTATGCACCCGAAATAAATGTATTTTACGAGACATTTTAAAAGGTAACAAACTCTTATGTTTCTAATACCATCCACAAAAATTGCAATTAGGTGCTGATTTGATCTGATAATATAGTTTTTATTAATTTAACAAGGAGCTCGCTGGCTTAAGTCAAATTTAAAGAGGGGCTCGCGCGAGCCCGCCCCCGATCTTGGACCCTGTTTACGCGACGTGTTGAGGAGCTCCAGTCATGCCTCGGACTTGATTTGTCCATCTTGTTGGAAATGCGGCTGGGTGATCAGTAGTAACTTTTTAACGCCTGTAAAAAAAAATCTTTTGCGGCTTCTTGGTACATATTTCTATTTTTATTTTTATTCCTGTCGAATTTTTATCTTTCTTGAATTAAATAACACCACAACAGCACGAAAAAAACTGGCTACTTTAACACAGATGGCAGTCTAGCGAAGTAGCCAGGACAATGCTGTATATATCAGAGGTGGAGTCTACTCCATCCCACACAATAAACTACATCTTATGTTTATCGTGTTATATTATAATGTTATATACAACAAAAACATGTATGTCAATAAAGTCTATTATATATAATAAATGTAATGTAATCAAATTTATTACTGTCAAAGATGGTCAAAGACAATGTCACCTCACAGTGTGGCAAGGCGAATAATCATGAAACGTGCTTTATGTGTGGCTTTATTCGCCCCCACGTTCGAGACCTGTCACTTCAGTGGCGAAATTTTTTCGGATTATGTGCTAATGTATATTAAACAACGAGATAATCATTGGACGAACTGTCATCACTAAAATAGCGAGATATTGAATGATTCATTGTCGTATACTGCAACTTTCAAAGTATCAATGTGAAAGATTACTTTTATTAAATTATTTATTTAATTAAAATATTATAAGTACATATATTTATTTTAATATCTGCCTCACTGGGCCTCGCCTGTGCCGAGACAAACATTTTACAGTTACTCGATGTTAATTAACAATCAGTAAATAAGAAGCAATGAAAATTTAAATTAATAAAAACGAAGGACATGAAGGTATGTTTAAATTTAAAAAAATAAATTTGTTAAAATGTGTTCTTTTAAATTGTATAATAAACTGCACTCAACTTATCTGATTGAACTTTACGAAATCCGAAAAAAACTCAGGATTAAAATAATTTTATGAAACATGCACCAGTTTTCTTTAATTCTCCATTCACTAATGAGTTAAAAATATTTTTTTTTTCCTTATAATTATGCACAGTCCGTCAAACGGCATAATTCTCGACAATGCCGAATTCACCACTGGCTGCTCATTCCGTTCTTTCGTTTTCCACCAGTAGAATATTTCACATCAATTCTTTTGAAACAGCTGTTATTCTCGTTTGTACTATCGAATATCGGAGAGTAAAATCATTTTACTATGGGATGTACTTTCGAGAAGTAAATATATTTTACCAACGATCAAAAAATCTTCGCAAAAAAAAAAATACTTCAGTAACTTTTTTTACAACCGTCCCTTATTCATTGTGCTACAATCGGAATAGCAGTGGCGTGCAGTAGGTATTGACTTAGGTTACGCTGTTACCATGATATTATATAATACTATATCCTACATTGTACATAGGTTTATGAACTTTGCATTGAATTGCTGAACGCAAAGGACAATCATGAAAATAACACGTTTAGTAAGGTAGTCAAATTTGCGAATTACTAGATGAGGAAGTAGATTCTTCGATCAGCTCTAAGTCAAGTTCAAAATCGTTCAAATGTCATTCAGTTAGGAAACACATAGGTGAGGACTTCGTACAACATGGATCAGCCGATCCATTTCTGACTCTGCCGAGTGGAATTTTTAATTTAGTAGGTAGCAATTGTATGGCTTGAACAGAACGATAGATTAAAATAGTGGCTAGCAATTATAGCAGCAAAAAATGAAGTACAGGACTATAGCGCTACGGGTAGTATTCAGAACTTCGTAACTAATGATTATACTGATACATGGTGGGCGCTAGCGTAATTATAACATATGGATTATTTAATTTATATTTGTTTCCCAGAATTTTTGATAATGCACAGCTTTTTTGCTTGTATGCTGTGCACGCCCCTGCGGAATAGGTAGATGTTTGGAACGAGGTCTAGCGTACTCTGTCCGCTTTGTGTTCTCAGTTCTCAGCTCTTATTTGGCTTTACAAACCGCCGTGCGCCCTACAATGACTTGTATGGGTTTATCTGTTCCGCTGGCCACGGGCAGCGCCGAGCGGCGAGCGGCGAGCGCTGCGCGGGTACATGTCACGCCGCGGACGCCTGTCACGGTCGGGCGTTGTTCCTTTGCAGGCCGATTTCACAGGCAAACTGCTCGGCGTCACGCCGCGGCGGGGAATCAATTAGGCCCGCGCCGAGTCGCCGAACTCGGGATAATGGTCCGAGCGAGCCGCGGAGAATCTGGCGCAAGAAGTCGACGGAGTCATGAAATCGCGCGATTACCACTTTTCACGCGCATTACTAAATATTTATATAACACAGATGAAGTCGTTTACGGTGGAGTCCCATCCCTTTATTATTAGATCGGTAGCCCACGTTTTGTACGTACAATTATATTTTCAAATTATATTGATACGTACCTCATTATACAGTATCGCCACTTAGCCGCCAGTAAAGATAAATAAAGCGGTTTGTTTCTTTGCTAAATATATACCAAAATTGCTAGCGCTCTCAAAATAACATTTATAATCAGAAGACTTAACCGCTATACCACCACAGCTGATGATGCGAAGTAGGTATATCAATATTTTGGGCGTGTTGCTAGAAGAAATTTATTTATGTATTATTCTTATTTGGGGATGCATAACTAATGTGACCAAACATCCCGCTTTTATGTAGCCTATCCCTTTGTTCCAATGCACAGCTTCGGGACGCCGAATTGTCCCGTTTTCACAATTTTAAAAAAAAGGCGCGAAAAATAAAAAATAAATGCGACGTTAGCGCTTAGTAGCGCGGCGATGACGACATGCGCAATACGTCTCACGCATATGTGCCTGCTAGCTCGTTCGCTCCTCGGTTGCGAATGCGCGAAGACAACTCGCGCATCTTTCTTGGCTATTGGTTGTTTTTTAATCGACGTGTATTATTGAAGTCAATTTAAATTTTTTGTTCGTGAATTTTAACAATGCAAGTGCACTTTTAATGTTAAAAACTAAGTATCCGTTTATAAAGCAATGAAGTACTCCATCAGACGTCAGATGTGACAGAATTTAGCTTGTTTAGATGTTCTGTTTGAGGACCCTAAAAATTAATAGATGTCCCGTTTTAACGATAAAAATAAATGGTCACGTTATGCATAAGTCTATTGATGTCTAAAAAAATGAGTATGAAAAATGTATTTCATAGGTGTAGATACTATTAAAAATAATAAAAATGGAGAAATTGGCGACCACGAGGAACACACAAAGATGGAGGTTGATCTCCAACAAAATGGATAGTTCAAATCTGAGACACGACCGGAGCATCGCTATGGTGGACTAACGGTGGAAATATGAGGAAGAAAGGAAGGCACTTACTATTCGTCTGACGGATGCTGGTTCATTGAGAGATTCCTCTCCACCATAAAAACAAGCGTCGCGGGGTGTCTACAATGTTAACACTCGCGAAAAGGATTATGATGTATAAACGGGATTAAATTAATATTAATTATAAGCGTTATCCGTACAAAAGTTCCAAGCGCACTAAACTTGCTACAGTTGGAAGATTTTAATCACTGCGACATCTTATTTCTTCCTTGTGTTTAAGGATAGGTGAAGAAAAAAAGGAAGGAGATATGCAGGTTAAAATTTAGTAAACCGCGAATATAATGTATACATGAGGCAACAAGCCTAACGCCAAAAAACTTAATAGAATTTAATTAAATATGAATTAAATATATTAATTAGAAAGATATACATATAAAATCAATTTAATCGAAAAATATTGTTGTTGCGCCACCGGGATTCGAACCTGGATCTCTTTCCTAACCGGGGAAGGTGCATTATCCAACTATGCTACAGCGACAATATTTTTAGCAACAATTTTCGAACCTATATGTTACCTTTTTTATATTAATACATTTAATCGTTCCATTATTTGACAGAGCCATCAAACGACGCCTTCAGAAACTCAATAGAAGTTCTAAAATGTAGAATTCAAGGGAACTTAAGATAATTTAAAAAAAAGTAAAGTGTTGAAAAAAAAAGTTAATGTAAAAAAACGGAAAGAGATTATAAAGAATTAACATAACATTCATTACAATACATAAAACTGACTAGTCTAATCCGCGATCTCCACTAATCCAATCACACGAATCCACGATCTTCATTTTGATTGTTTTGGACATCGTCGTCATAAACAACAGTTTAATTGCTTCAGCTGTTGTGTGTGACTGTAACTTTAATCATTGCAATTGAGTATTAGCCGTCGTGTTCAGCGTTTTTTCACTTCATTACGCACGCCATCGCCTTGTATTTTCTCATACCGAGCGCCACTTCTTTCAATTATTGGAATGTCGTCCATTTTTTTATCACTCTAATATACGTTGACGAAAACTTACATTTTCAAGAAGAGTGTTTGTTAGACACGTGGAACGGGCGTGTTTGCAACTAATGCGACAACTGGAACGATAAAAAAAATGATACGGTGTATTAAAAGAAAACAAAAGGTAAGAAATCTGTTACTCTTTGAACATTATTAAAGTGAACGATTGTAGGTATCGATTTTGAACGATTTACATTTATTATAAATTAATATAATATTGTAAAAAAATGCTATTGCCTCAAATTCATTCTTACACATAAACAAAGTACAAAGACCTCATATGCGTGCCTCCAGTGGCGTAACTAAGAAAATTGCGTCCCAATGCAAAACGCAAAAAGGACCCCATGTATATTTATTATATATTATAATATAGTACTGCGCGATTGATACATTATTATTATAACAAAATTAGTCTAATATGCTGAAAAACAACTGAAAAAATCATTGCTTCGCTTCCCTAACCGACGTATTATCGGGACTGCTCTATTATTATATTGATAGTGTTCTCGTAATTCGATTTATTAAATTTTGTTATTTCACTTCTTGCTGTGGTGAGTTTAGCGATGGAAAAACTATTGATACTCTCAAAATGATCGCTAACAAAAGTATTGTATTAGCGAACCATTTAGTCCCCTATCTAACATGAACCCCAATGCGTTCATTCCATTCCACTGCTTGTCTCCCATCAATGGGGCAATGCTAGTTTAGATTTTGCGACGTTGATAGGAGATTTGTTTACCTGACAGCTGATTCTAGCACCTAACCTAACGTTTTTACAGTGTTTTAATATTAGAAAAACATATATAGAATAAAATGCGTATTTACTTTTTTCACACTTACTACTTCTGAGTTTGGTAATACAAAAAGACTTCAGTTTATATAACGATTGGATCTGAGGGATTCGTGTGTCATTTTGTACACATAATGACACAAGTCAAACACAATGTCCATTAGTCTGGAATTGATTACCCACTTTCTTACAATAAAACAAAAACACGGAAACCACCATTACGCACAAGAATAAAACTGTAGATACAAGAGTATTCAGTAATGGAATATGGAAATGGTATAAAATTGACATACTCGAATTAGACAAATATGGATACATTACATTGTCTATAGTTTGTTCACTAGTGGAACCAAAAAAAAGTACCTCAAATGAGTGTAAAGGACTGTAAGTATAAAGGTATAACAGATGATATAATGATGTGGTGATATCCCCTCTACCTCGCTTCGCACTTCGTCACTTAGTCGCAGGTGCACGCGTCTATAGATTATTAATATGGTTGGCGAGTTTCATTTCAAAATTGCACAATTTTTGGTTTTGTGACTACATTTTCTTCTGCTGCGTATGACAAGTAAGTTATCCTATTCGCTTAGAGTGAATTTTTAGCCATGTAGATTGTCATTGTTTTATAATTTCGGCGTGGGGTTAAAAGTGCCGCGGTGGCATTTTCTACCCCACTCCCGGTACTGTTTGTACTTTTTCTTCTTATTTGCAGAATAAAGACGTACTAGAGAAAAACTGAGCGGGGAAAGACTTCCATCAACTTATGAAACAATCTGCTGATTTGGTTATAAAGGAAAATAAATAAATAAAAGTCGATATTTGTAGAATGTCACTGAAGAGATTCATAAATTGGTTATCGAAAAATCCTGAAACAGTTTTTTTTTTTTTCCAATTCCTTAGAGTCTACGATACTCTGAGTACTCTACATGCGGCAGACCGCCAAATCTACTACTACGAGTGCATCAGCGCTAATCGCTTTGACACTTTTACTAACTACCTTATTGTAATAAACATCATAAGTGTTTTATATTAATACATGAATTGGAAGGGTAAAAATTCTGATAAAAAACCCTCTAAACAATTTACTGGAAGTTAAGTATTTAAAATTAATTAGGCGCGACACTTTATGTACAGTGCCGCCTTATTCTAACATAATACTTATAGGTAAACTAAAGTAAATTACTACTAAACTTAAGAATATTGTTTTTTATTTTTACAAAGTCATTTATTGGAGGTCCTGAGGCAGCAGCATATGGGGCGGGTATGGATCAGCACGCCGGGTTTTCCAGGACAACGAATAAATGATTTTGGTACTGATGGCACTTTTTACCCTGGAACTTTTAACCCCGCGAGTGAGGAGTGTTTTTAAATAAAAATAAAACTCAAAGCCATTAAATTGTTTTCAGTATATTAAATTAGTTTCAGATATATCTTCTTCCACACACATAAAGTATTGTATAACATGAAAGCTCTATAATCACGTCATCCTGTCGTTTGTAAAAAGTGGCACTTTCATCCCCACCCTACCCTATATGCAGCAAAGAAAATATCAAACAAGCATACCTACTCGTTTAAAAATATTAGACTTCTTTCAATAAATGTAAATACGTTGCTGTTCACGAAAGCTCGTAATGTCTTCCATTTAGAATGGAGTGACGCATGCAGTAAATGTGATCCTTGCAACTCCGTCAGCCTTCGATATCCGCCTCTATAAATAATACTCGCGGAGACAATAGAATGGCCGCCGTCTGCACGAGCGTCCTGATTGAATTAGCGCCGTTCGCCCCGTGTAATGTGTCGCCTTAATTGGCCGCACCTGGCGACACGAGGTGGCGACCCGAGGGGACGTGCAGCGGCCGATGGCGACATCACTTCTGGCGCCCTGACAGGAGCCACTCACAGCTCAGGGTCAGGGCCAGCCAGAGTATCGAAAGTTATATAATTAAGTGAAAAA
Organism: Eubasilissa splendida; assembly: GCA_031772225.1. Lineage (NCBI taxonomy): Eukaryota > Metazoa > Arthropoda > Insecta > Trichoptera > Phryganeidae > Eubasilissa > Eubasilissa splendida. The sequence continues at coordinate 16,453,460 of CM062852.1, read as the reverse complement.
ATGTATTAGATACATTTTGTACTCACTTTCAAAATGTAATCAGACATTAGTGATGAGAAAAAATGCAACTCTCGACTCACCGGTGTGATTGTGATTGGTATTCGATAACATCAGTGATCGAAAACTGTAACTGTGATCACAGTTTCAATATCACGATTTCACTATATTCACGATACCACGATACACGGAAAAAAAAAACATAATTTTCAGCATTTTTATTTAAATAAAATAAATAATTCATATAAATCTAATATAATATAATCACAAAGAGAATTAAAATGCTAAAAAAAATGTATTATATTTATTTTTCGGGTCAAATTCTCAGCAAATATGCGTAAAACGTCTTGGTAGAATCTACTACATCTGATTATATTACAAAAAATCTGGTAGACGGCGCTGAATCAAGTGATAATCGATTTAAACAGCGGCGTCCGAAAATCAATAGAATTTTTGACCAAAAAAATTTGAATCATGAATCACGATATTCCGATATATTCAATCACTGACAGTGAGCGTAACTCAAAGATTGACTCACGGTTCGTGATTTTGAGCTCATCACTATTACACGTACACACGCGCGCACATTATATAACATAATCGTATGTGACAGATTATAGTACAGAAGATAACTTTTTTTAGATGTTTAGAACCATATTAATTTGTTCAAAGGGATTTTTTTTTGTATTTATATTTTTCATTTAAAAAATACGCTGAGTAATAATAATATATATAACCTATATGTTACACCAAATTGTTAATTCTGGCGTCTCCTATCGGGCTACTCAAAGGTATTTGAAATACGATAAGAACGACAGATGTATTAATTTAAAAAGTGTAACATATAGATTCGAAAATTTGTCGTCAAAGTACTGTGTGCTGTAGCATAATCGGTTAGTGCACGTTCCCCGGATTGGAAGAGATCCAGGCTTGAATCCCGGTAGCAACAACAATATTTTTCGATAAAATTGATTTTATATGTATATCTTTCTAATTAATACATTTAATTAGTATTTGATATAGGAGATATTTATATCAATATTGAATTTGGCCGTCTAAGAGTGTCTGTATCTATATTTAATACGTATTTTAAAAATAACAATTCATTTAACGTTTTTTATCTTCACTGCAGTTGAAAATACCCGCTCAGTAGCGGTTGACGTTGGCTTAACTGTTAAAAGTGTTTTAAATAGTAGATCTAACGTTTCTGACCTTTTTTTGAAATTGTCCAAATATCTATAATCTTTTATTAGATTATTTGAACATACATCTGTAGTTTCTACGAGGGATAAAATGGTGATTCTCAATTCAGTCTGCAATTCGGACATCGATGAACTCTTCGCACAAGCAACAGGTATCTCTTCCACGTCCGAATCAAAGTACCGAGAATTGTTTAATATTCCATCGTTAGAAATTAGTACAAATACTATTCGAATAGCTTCACAAATATTGTAGTGTTCAAATAGTAGAAAAAGGCCAAATATAATAGAATATTCGGGTTGGAATCTCTTAATGTAATAAACAATGGGTAAGATCCGCACTAATTGTGTACTATATTTTTATGCGAGTTTCGTATATATCACGCTCAATTACATTATAAATATAATATATCGGGAATTAATCAAGTTTAGCTAGGTAAAATATTAATTTATCCATTTATACCTTTTTACGAGCCTAAATTATCATCATACTTATATACTTACATGGTATTTTTTTTATGTAAAAGTATCTACTTTCATGTTTTTAGATTCCTACATTACGTGCATAAATTTGAATGAAATTTAAAGCAACATTTCCTAATAAAAATATTTTATTCGACTTAAAATTCCATGACCTAAATTTACCTCTCTAATATTATTATCTACTCATGAAGTACATGTTATATATATTACACATACATATAAAAATTTGATAGATAAGAGCTACATAATATAAAGTGATTGTATTTATTTCATCCGAGCTACGAAAATTAAAGTTATTAGTTATACTCAAGGGCGTGCAGTGCAATTGCTTGGCTCTAAAAACTACCACGACAACTCACCGTTGTACCCATGGTGCTCTTGTGTATTTGCCGCATTGAGCTATTCACATTTCTCTGTTCTATCCTTAAGCTAGTGAATTACTCAAGTCATATAATTGACTATTTACTGAATTTAAAATTCCTTTCGATTGATCCGTTTTGTGTGGAGTCCGTTACCTATGCTGTTTTTTAACAGAATAACATTAGAAAGGCTTCCAACTGCGTGCAAATCATTGAAGTGTCTACTTCCTCTTTTACTAATTCGCGAATTTTACTATCTGACTGTTTTTAACGTGTTGATTTCAGGATTGTTCTTTTAATTTGGTTCGTGGATTGGTTTTTGATATGGGAAAAATAAAAATCAGTTGACAGAACTATTTCCTACATTAACCTTTAATAAAAATAATTATTTCCTTTCGTTATTACGTGAAGAATTTTTAAACAATAAATTAATCTTGTTTAGTCACAGAAAGTGTTATTGAAAACGTCCATACATTCTTTGTATCTGTAAGAAGGTATTATTTTACGTTAAAACTTAAACTTTAAAAACACCATTAATAGTACTCTAAAATTACAAATAAATACATGGTATGGTCGTATAAACGACGGATTTATTTTGTCTGAAGACGTTGGTTAAACGAAAGTACATATATTATATATGATAGTATTATATCATTGGTGACAGCATAACCTAAATCTATACGTATTGCACGCCACTGGTTATACTAATACCTCACAGAGACTAGATACAGTATAGGTATTTAGTAGCTAAAACATATGGAATATAGTATTGATTACGATTCATTATTACATTAAAAACATGTGCCAATGATATGCCCGTTATCGATGAAACCAAATTAAAAGCTGTTTCCAAATCAAATGCTCCCAGACCGCTGCGAATGCATTTATGGCTAATTGTTTGGTTCAAGAGAAATAAACACGTGCATCTGTGGTTGCTTTTTGCTACAGCCACAAGACCACAAAGCTGAGGTCAGGGTAATACAAGCCTTCTCCGTTCTAGATGGGTTTCGTGCATGAAGAATTAATAATTAAGTCCCAAGATGTCGGGCTAAGGAAATCAATACGTAATATGTTTATACGACCTATATTATAATATGTATAAATTATCTGTTACTAAGATTGTATAATTTATGTCGGCGTCTTCAGTGCTCGCTTAGTGCAAGACAATTATTTAGCAATAAATCGACGTATCTATTTGTTACCTAGTCAATATTTTACATTTGCATATATTTAGCAGGAGTTTAAATCGTTTGGATCGCAATGAAATTATCTTTTATTATCCAAGTGTTGAAAACATATGGGTCTTGTGAAAAAAAAATTAAAGAGGACAAATTAAAAATCCATCACAACTAACAGACTCGGAGCAAAACTAATGAATATGTTATTTTTAAAATGGCCATATTTGGAATATGACAGAGACATGCATCATACATTGCTCCAAGACTGTATAACCAATCTAATTAGCAGCAAATATCATCAAAATAATGAAATAATTAAAAAGTCATCAAAATAATTAAATATTTATGTATTCGACATCATTTTTATACCGAAGTTCTAATCTGATCAATTTCTAATTTTGTTATTAATTTTCACATTGTATACAGATCTTGATCTTGTTTTAGATAAATGTCGACAGTCACCCCCATAATCCAAAACCTTTCTTATTTGAGGGTGCATACTACCTATTTTTGTATTATGTTGTTGAATGAACGAGTATATATATGTAAATAAATAAAGAGCCGACCAAATGCATGCCAGTGAGTTGCAACCTGCATATTAGGCAAAAATCCTAACTGCAAAAAATTACTCCTCTGAGGCAGTTAATAAATTTACATTACGGAGAACACATTCTTATTGTGAAGTTGTAATTATTTAGAACAGACGGTCTGTGATGTTTTAAATACTAATTATACTATTATATAATATTATAATACTGAATATTAATATTAATTATAAATATATACATATAAAATCAATTTTGTCGAAAAATTTTGTTTTTGCGCTACCGGGATTCGAACCTGGATCTCTATTTCCATCTGGGGAAGTACACTACCAATTGTGATTAGCGCCAGTATTTTTCGTGACAAATTTTCGAACCTATATGTTACACTTTTTGCAAATTAACAAATACTGACGCTATAACACAATTGCTAGTGTACTTCCCCGGATTGGAAATAGAGATCCAGGTTCGAATCCCGGTAGCGCAAAAACAATATTTTTCGACAGAATTGATTTTATATACATATATTTATAATGAATACATTAAATTAGTATTTATTTTTATGTCATTTCACTTAGCGGTATAACTATCCCAATGCAGAGCATACAATTCATCAGATATCTATATTTTACGAGTATCGACACCTTTCCCAGCAAGAAATGGAATTATAAAATTTAAAAAAGCGTTTCTCACATGTATTGCAAAAACTTGTTTACACATTATCGATAGCAGTGCCCCACTATATGTCTGGTTAGGGATCAAACTATCCACATAAATTGAAAATAACCTTAAAGCGAATGTCCAAGAACACACAATTACTGGATTTTCACCTACAGAGGCACTGTTTTTAAACAAATTACAGATATATCATAGAGACGAAGCTATTTTTATTATATTTAATGGAAATATATATAGAAGTATGGGTAATTACAGGGCTTTCCACATAGTAACATATATACAACTTCCAAAATTTTTATAGATTGATTAATGGGTGAGAATGGTTGAACGTTATATTTGTATAAAGTAATCACTTAAGCCAGCCGAAGACAGGTCGTAAGCCCTGTAATTACCCATACTTCCATATCTTTCCATTAAATATAATAAAAATATAAACAGCTTCGTCTCTATGAGATATCTATAATTGGTTTAAGTATTTTTTAAATTAAAAGTGCATATAAATGTAAATGTTATTATAGTACAGGAGACTAACTTTGATCTTATTATTTAATGGATGAACTACGCAACATATATTCATATTCGTATATCTTAATATATAATTATATACAATACTTATGTAGGGGGATTCTTTTCTATTCTGCATTGGGACCCAATTGTTGTAGTTACGCCACTGACTTCAATACATTAGTATCTGCACTAGAACTGCATAATAAAATTCTAGTGCCAACACTCAGTGGAGTAACGCATAGTGTTAATACATAGTGATGCATTATGCGAATTTTTTTTTTTTAATGAAATCATTTTTTAAAAGTGAAGTTGCAGTTTTAAAACGTAGTTCTTTGATATTTTTAAAACAAATTAAATTAATCTCTTAGTAAAATATTCAGAAAAAATATTTAGTTGCCAGCGGGACTCAAACTCTGATGCCGGGAGAATGCGTTTTCTATTATGTATTATAACATTATATCTGGTACCTACCGTTCACGAGATGTTATTGGAATTGACATTTACTAAATGGCAACATTGCACCGCGGAAAGAAATTTCTCTATGGTACTTTTCGGTTGACGGCGAGAGAGCGCGAAAGCGGCTATTGTTTACAAGGAGATGTGATCAAATATTTTGAGCATCTGTGTTATTCTGCAGCATGTTAGTTGAGAGTTTTGCTATTTCACTTGTATATTTGCAGGATGTGAAGCATCCCTTCCTTACTTGACAGCATAAGGTATGATGTAGAAGACAACACTACTTCCTCATGATGGATTTCTCACGAAGTGAGCAGAGCGGGGACACGATTAGGTCCCCTCTGCTCTTTTTACTCTCCAACTTAACTTATTTAACAACAAAAGAGGACGCAAGGGTTCTGCGCGACTACGGGAGGAGACACAGTATTCTACGGGTGCCTCGGAACATCAAAACTAAACAAAAACGGTGGATTGCTCCCGAGGAGCGAAGATTCTGGTATTTGAAATTGTTGTAAAGTAAATTTTGATGTGAAATTTTGAAGACCTAATGTACCATAAGGTTTATTCTTACGTTTAATTCTGAATGCTAATTTTTGATATTGACGATTTGCTAAAAAGTCTATTATTTTGTTGAAGAAAGATTTGTCAAAAATCTTTATGTGTAATGACATTTAAGTGATATGTTTTTGTATTATATTTTTACCGAGTAAACTCATACATTTTCATACCTCAGCACGCTCATATTTTGTAAGAATAACTATTAAATTATAATATTGTAAATTTTAAAACTCATTATATTATTTTTCCCTGAGAATGGCTACTGATGTGGATGGGAGACGAGATGGTGAATTCTGCGCATCAGAACCACGCACCACACGCTTTACACTGAACGAGCCGGAGGACGAACGAAAAGACGACGTCACAATATATTATGTATTCAATTACTTGAATAAGATCATTATTGTTTTTAATTGAATTTAATTCACATTTTAAGAATCTCGCATCAGAAAATATTAAATCTGGGATATAATTACATTATGCATGTTAATTTGCTGTTTTTTTGATACAAAGTAACGAACAAAAGTTTTTTCTTACTTAATTATAGCCGGTCCGGTTTATTACTTTCACACCTCCACGTTTAAGATTTAAGAATTGGATTATGATTGGATTGCCGCTGTCCAATTATTCCGTTTGTATTTTATTTTATTTCTCTTCTTCTATCAATAACTAAGAAAACGTGCTATGTGTCTCAGACACATGTGTCGTACCACTTTTGTATAGAAAATGTATTTTTTGTTCGCCTCTCTCCATCTCGCAATCGCATCGTTGTATTTTGTTTTAGTGTTTTTTCAAACATTGTTTTGAATTTAATTTCATGTTTATTTGTTATTTTATTTATACTCTTTAACGCTTTTTTATAACGAATGACCCGTTTTCGGCAAAGACTTCGCGTTTCGTTGACTATAAATACACGATAAACGGTATCTATTAAAAATCAACAACATAATTTATATATAAAAATGAAGCGATGTTTTTTATCTGTTAATTAGTCAGTTTTACTCGAATTAATCTCTTCTCGGTTCAGTGTTGCCATGCTCCGATGCTATCTTACACGAGAGAACATTAATTTAAAATAAAAGCCGAAAGAATTAAAATAAAATACTGTCACGCTCCGACTGGCAACGCGTTTTCATGCGCAACACTGTAATTTACATGCTTGCTTTTTATTATTATTATTATTATTAAACATTTAATGTAGGTAGGTGTATGGTCATTTTCATTTCATTCAAAAATATTATAATGCATTTACGTTACCTACCTGTACATTCTCATTAAACCTTTTTAATGCTTTTGACACGTTGTGTAGGTGATCGTTGTCAGGGCCGGATTGTTATTCAGGCCTTGGTGTGCATATGTTACAACCAGTGGCGTGCAGTTATGCTGTTGCCAATGATGTTATACAATCATATGTAATACAATATATGTACTTTCGTTTGACCAACGTCTTTAGACAAAATTAATCCGTCGTTTATACGACCCTACCATGTGTTGTATACGCAAGTCGAATACTCATTTCCTGTCCCTTTCGTCCATACAATAATCAATACCTGTCCCGCTCCGGCCAGCTCATTACTTACGATTTCGCCGACGGGGTGACAGATTGCGCTTAAACCGCGAACTATCAAGATCTTCTGCCGTCCTACATCCGCGCCGTGCGTAACGCTGAGACCGTGAAGAGGAAATGTATTCAATAGTTCCGGAAGTGCAGTGATCTCTCGGTTCAGCATAACAAACGTGCTCGTCAACCGGAGGTGGAGACGACGCTCAACCCAGGACTTTAAAGCAAGGTAGGCCAGATCCATCTGCCCTTGTGTTCTTTCAGACTTTTCCAATTCGGGTTGCGTCCACTGATTAACTGTTAATAGTGTTTTTAAAGTTTAAGTTGTATAGTAAAATAACATATAAAAAATGTATGGACGTTTTTAGAAACACTTTCTATTACTGAACATGATTAATTTATTGTTTGAAAATCCTTAACGAAATAATTATTTTTATTAAAGGTTAATGTAGGAAATAGTTTTGCCAATGACTTTTTGTTTTTCCCAAATCAAAAACCAATCCACGCACCAAATATAAAGAACAATAGTAAAATTCACGAATTAGTAAAAGAGGAAGTAGACACTTCAATGATTTGCACGCACTTGTAACCCTTTCTAATGTTATTCTGTCAATAAACAGCATTGGTAACGACTCCGTACAAAACGTATCAACCGAAAGAAATTTTCAATTCAGTAAATAACCAATTATATGACTCGAGTAATTCACTAGCTTAAATAGAATATAAAAGAGCGCCATGGGTACAGCGGTTAGTTGTCTTATTTAATTTATATTTGTTTCCCAGAACTTTTAGTAATGCACAGCTTTTTTGCTTGTAAGCACCCCTGATTACAAGTCATCGCACCCTCATCAATATTCAACCCATCTCTATAATATATGTTTTGAATAAAATCGTGTTTAAGACAATATATTTATATATACTCGATTATGACATGACCGTAAACATAGGCCATTACAAGCATGTACTGCATTTAGAGCTAGCATATTTATGTATAATACAAATCAATTAGAAAGATGCATAGAAAAAAACTATTAATTTTTAAAAAAATTGGTTGGTACCGAGATACAAAACTGGAACTTTAACCCTTCCCTAGCCATGCAGTAACATTAGTCTACTGAGCCAATTAAATCGTATTTCTATAAATATTCACAATGTAAAACTTACATTTTACCTAGTCCTAAAAAAATTATTTGCACTTAGAAATGAGTAATGAAAAACCAATTATGTAAAGCGAATCATAATAAAAATAATTATTTTTGAATTCAATGCTATATAAAATTGATACGTTGCATGCTATCTGCGTTAAAAATACCACTTTTACTAGGTGAAAAAGATCACACATTAATTTGAATCATGAGAGATATAGATGAAGATCATGTTAGATGGGTCTTTTGACGAATGCGTTACAAGAATAATGTTTGAGAATAAAATGAACGTATTTAATTATTATATTTATATTAACTGTGACATTAACTATTTTAAAGACATTTAAGCTTGTAAAAGCATTTTATTCCCATTTAAAGTGTTAAAAAAAAAACAAATTTCTTGCAGTAACACTAGTTGACAGCATGGCTGCGTATGATATTTTTAGCATGGTATGGTAAAGGTTAACTATCCAGGGAAATCAATCGATTGGGCAAAGTATAATAGATGTATATGTCGATTTAAAGATCAAAGATTTTCTCGAACCAGGCAGTCACAAGATTTAGATAATATTGAGAAAAAAAAGGTGCTTTAGTAAACAGGAGACTGTGACCAAGACCCTCGCCGGCGCCCCTGGGTGGTTAGACATAGCTGGGGGCTTTGTATTTAGTATTTGTATGCCATTAAAAAATATTAATAGTATGGCTTTATTTTTGTAATAAATACTGACAAACTTAGTTGACATTGTACGATTAAAAAACACGTTAATTTATTTATTCTTTAAATTATATTTATTGATATAATGAATACACAAATTTATGTGTAAGCGTGATGATAACTGATAACCCATAACAAAATAAAGACAGTCGAAACAATTGAACACCTGAAGCACCCTCTCGGTTAATTGTTTGGACATACTTAGGTATCTACTTACCAGGGGCGTGCAGTGCATACAAGCAAAAAAAGCTGTGCATAATTAAAAATTCTAAGAAACAAATATAAATTAAAAAATTAAATTAACATTAACGAAAACATTATTTTGCAATTAGTGCCATCTGTGTACCAGTAGAGACTTTAATTGCTTAGTTCTAAAAACTCACCGCTGTACTCATGGCGCTCTTTTTTTATTCGCCGCATCGTGCAATGCAATGTAAATAACATTACTTTCAGTTCTGTCTTTAAGCTAGTGAATTACTCAAGTCATATAAATGGCTATTTACTGAATTGAAAATTCCTTTCGCTTGGTCCGTTTTAATATTGGATAATTTGTATAGCGCCATTTTCGTAAAAACTTTCACCTCAAGGGAGCTTTACGCATAAACTGTTTGTTACCAATAAATTATATAAATAAATAGTTCTACAATTATCCTTGTTTTTTTAAAATTAAAAATTGTTATTTTCACTTATAGAAATGACTTTTTGAAAAGGTGCGTTTTTAGATTCTTCTTAAATAATGTGTCTGATGAACTGTTTCTTATGACGGAGGGCAAAGAGTTCCACGCTTTTGGGCCTGCCACCGCAAACGCTCGTTCACCAAATTTAGACTTTAGAGTTTTGTATGGAGTCGTTACTTATGCTACTTCTTAACAGAATAACATTAGAAATGAAGTGTCTACTATCTCTTTTACTAATTCGCGAATTTTACAATCTGACTGTTTTTAACCTGTTGATTTCATGATTGTTCTTTAAATTTGGTGCATGGGTTGGTTTTTGATTTGAGAAAAACAAAAAGCAATTGACATAACTATTTCCTACTTTAACCATTAATAAAAATAATTATTTCCTTTCGTTATTAGGTGAAGTATTTTCAAACAATAAATTAATCATGTCCAGTCATAGAAAGTGTTCTTAAAAATGTCCGTACATTTTTTATATGGGTAAGAAAGTATTATTTTACGTTAAAACCTAAACTTTAAGAATACTATTAACAGTACTCTAAAATTATAAATAAATACATGATAGGGTCGTATAAACAACGGAGTTATTTTGTCCAAAGACGTTGGTTAAACGAAAGTACATATATTATATATGATTGTATAATATCATTGGTAACAGCATAATCTAAATCTATACATACTGCATGCCACTGCTACTTACCTAGGTGCTTTAGAAATATATTTATTTAAAACTTTAATACATTGAATATTTAATGTGTTACCTGCCTACTTCACTAGAAGTCCGTATCGATATGGGCAATATTTTCTCTGTATCGTTTGCATTTGTTATCTAATATCATTTTCAATAGGTTGTTTACAGTGGCTCAAGCATATATATACATATATACTATTGAATATAAATACACAATGGTAAATAAAAATAACAACATGAAAAAAAAAAGTTATGAGAGCCAACGTTCATTGAATGATAGGACACAAGAAGAAGAAGAAGAAATAAGAAATAAAAATTAGAAAAGATTTAACCAATCTTTCAAAACAGCTAAATACATACTACACATAAGCTATTGTGATTATTTATTAAATTTTGAAATGATTTAGATAGTATAATTAATTATGGCGGTTACTAATAATTAATTAATAAACCAAACATTGTACTACACACCAGTGGCGGTCGGTAACTATTTGTAGAAGTGATGCCGGATAAGTTTATACCTACTATCAAATATATTAATGTATAGACTAGCCCACGAACAAGATGCAACTACTGACAAAAATAGTCTGTCAAATTAGCTCTATAAATCCTTTACGCTCAGCAACATCAATTGTAGATCTATTTATTTATTTTAATAATGATTTAAATAGATAATCGAAGAGTATTTCAATAATTCGGCTTCAAGTATTCAATCCAAACTGTCAGAAATGCGTCACACGAACAAATTCCTCAAAATAATCCGCTCACTTCGTAACATGTATGCTATTCTGTGCATATGCATTAAAGTCGTTTTTTGTACGTTAGATGCTATTTACGAATGCATATACAGTATTCGAAGACCTTGACAGGCGGAATCGAATGCGCATACTTTCAAAATTTGTGGATACGGAATGAATGATAGAATCCACTATTGCTAGTATCTGTGCGGTTGCGCGAATCATAGATGTTCGAATGTATATGTATTTAGACTCGCTCCGTGCGCGCGCCTTGTCGTAGTGTGTGTTGTGACTGGTCTCTAAAGGATAGGATGAATTTATTTTTAACTCTAGAACACAAGGGATGCGGACCATTCAAAGCATGTATGAAGCGACCGCGCCTGGTACACACAAGTATTATTTCTAACGCGACAGTCCCTCTCATCAACAGTTCATAACAACATTCTGTTGTTATTTATCTATGTGTTTATTGATGAGAGAGATTTAAAAACTATTGTCGTGATAAAAAATAACACTCAATTATGTGTTTCACAATTTTTTTTTAAGTGTTTTAATTATTTAATATTATAATTTGAGTAAATAAAGCAGTTCTTAAGTGAATGCGATAATTAGTTATGCAATAATAAGCTTTTTAATAATTGTCTGTTAATAATTTCAGTATTGAGTACTTACCAAAATATTCACAAGAGAAAAATTCGCGAAAGAACAAAGCTAAGAGAGAGAAACAGATTAATAAAATAGTGCGAACATTAAATTATTTTCAACGTCGAACGTCGCCGGCGACGACTTTATTCGAAATGCGAATAAGATAATTAACTTAGTGAAGTACCTACCCAAGCTAAACGCTATACGCGCTCCTTTCACTAGATGAAAACACTCTAATTTGTAGAATACGAAAGTCACACTCCGGTTATAATTACTGTAACTAATCCACCATTTCCGTGAGACTGTTTACATTCAAATTTATGGTTATGGGTTCACTCGTGTCTGCCGTCTGCCCGACGAACTGAGCAACTGGAGAGTCGGGAGACGAGTCTTCGGATTAACCAATCCGAAGATCTTCAATCAATTACCGACAAAATTCAACCACCGAAATGTATTCTATTATGATTTGCAATGGCATTGAAAATCAGAGGAAATCATATCAAATTAAATATTATGTCAAATCACTGAGTCAACACCTCAACATTCAAAGTAATGAAAAATATATAACATTAAATCATTTTAACATCATTAACCGGTTCCGTAAATATCCCGGTAACCGTTCAAATATACCCTTCCGCCGCATATACTAAATGCATTTATCCCTGAGAGGAATTTTAAAACAATAACATATATATTTTTATTTATTATCTATGTTTTATTAACCACTAAATTGAGTTTAAATACATCTACCGGTTTCGAAAAATACCATTTTCTTCTTCAGGATGTCATAACTAACAAAAACATATATTATTGTTTCTTTGTCAGAATCTATTTTTAAAAAATCTATTTTTTTAAAAAAAAATGACATCCTGAAGAAGAAAATGGTATTTTTCGAAACCGGTAGATGTATTTAAACTCAATTTAGTGGTTAATAAAACAAAGATAATAAATAAAAATATGAATTTTAACCACAAAGATAATATTGCTAATTTTAAAAGTATAATAACATATATTTCTAATTTGTTTAGAAACAATTTTAATGATTTTATGCTGACAGTAAATAACAAAATAACTGATGAATGAATGATTAATGTAGGAGCGAAAATGGGCGATTTGATTGTATGCTGTTTATTGTACGCCGATGATGCAGTATTAACGGCGAATAATGAATAAGAATTACAGTCCAGTGAGTAGGATGTACGATGTACGCAAGGAATTATTATTAATGTCAACAAGTCGAAAGTTATGCTTTTCGCGAAGGAGGAAAACAAGACAACTTGCAAAATACTTGTAGGTAATGAATGGTTGGAACAAGTGCATGAGTTTGTGTGTTTGGGAAGTTTGTTTGATAGAAATGGAAAGACTGAGAAAGATATAACGGGAATATATCGACCGAGGCAAGACTGTACTAGTCCTGGTACCGACACTGATGTACGGAAGTGAGGCCTGGAGCTGGCAGAAGAGGAATAAAAGTAGACCGAATGCAGTGGAAATGAGATCGCTTAGGCTTTAACTCTTCCCAAACCATGCAGTAACACAGGTCTACGGCTCTAATTAAATCTGTAATATTTCGGTAAATATACGCAACATACACTTCATATTTTAGTCAATTAGAAGGAAAATTATTTGCGCTTAGAAACGACTAGTGAAAAATCAATTATGTAAGGCGAATCCTACAAAAATAAATAGTTTTAATTCTTTCCGTTGTAGATTTAATACATTAACAAAAATATCATTTGTGGCAAGACAGAAATAAATTACACATTCATTTCACAGTGAAAACAATAACAAACATACGAATATAATGATGCCTCTTCCTCACAATTTAAATGAAGATAGAGACGTAGGAAGGTTGTATTCTACAATGCAACCTTCTCTACAGAACTTGATGAATGCTCCGAATTATAATGTTATGTATATTTTTTATATTTAATGCTCGATACTTAAAATAAATTTATGGCATTAACCATTTTTCCACATTTTAAAGGCTAATAGAACTCTAATTTTATACGGTAACACGAGTTGACAGCATGACTGCGTACGAGTATTTTATATATCACGGTATGGTAAAGGTTAATGCTGCAGATCTACTTATGACAGAGTAAAGAATGAAGAAATAAGGAAAGAATGTAAAGCTGATCTAGTACCAAATGTTGGTGGCACCAGAAATAGAGGACGTCCAGGTAAACCAGTTACTGGAGGATGGTCCTGCTAGAAGACTCAATAATCGGCGAGCTTGCATGAGAAGATGTATGAATGTGGATGAGGCGAGAATTGTGTATCGAATGAAACGGCGTGATTTAAAGTTAGTAAAAAAACAGCAATTCTTAAAGTTATCAATAGTTGAATATATTAGTATATATTTAGTACCAAACGGTTCGGTGAAAGGTTTCCAATTTAAACAACCGGTTCGCTCCAACCGGTGGGAACCCGTAGGGGGACATCAATTCAAACTAAATATCCAGATGTAATGTATTTACCTATACAAATAAATTGCTAAAAATATGTCCGGTAATATTTGACAAACTTCGTGTACGAACACCGGAATGTACATAATGTGGTTAGGGATTATTAATGGATTTTATAGCCGTCAGTCAGCCAGTCAGTTTCCCACTTAACGCGTATAATTCTGCGATGGGAAATAACCAAAAGATAAATTAAATATATTTTTTGTCCTCGGTCAAGTTTGCCAACTTGCAGATCATGCAAATCCAATACTTAGTACTTCATAAAGTTCGAAGAGTTTTTACAAGTTCGTGATATTATGCAGCATTCGAGTTCGTATGAAGCGTGACTGAAGTCATCCAATAGGTCCAAAGATTTATTTTATTATTATTATCATCTTAAGATTATATCATATTTTCAAAAATCTACGAGCATGTTGTCTTGGCCATAATTTTATAAATACACACTATGTATATCTGACCCACACGTACAAAATATATAGGTACATAAAATGAATATTTATGAATTCAGTTAAATAAATAAAATAAAAATCTGCCTAGCGGGGAATCGAACCCCGGTCTCTCTGGCTTATTTCAAGTTCAACAGATGCGTTATACGACAATTTGACGTCAGAGTTTACTAATTGAGTAGCTAAGATGGCAGAGCATTGACAACGTGCGAGGGGTACAGGGATCGATTCTCGGCATCCTCCATTCATTTTTGATAAATAAATTGGATACACCTCAAATTTCAAATATTTAAACGTATAAAATATAAACTAATTTTTTTTTAATGATGACCGTAAACTATTAAAAATGAAGTGTTAGGAAAAAATTACTGAAACACGGTAAACAAAAATAATAAATGCATTTCGCAATGGATGAGCATAATAATTTATCTGCAATTTATTACAGCTTATAAACACATGTATCTCGATAGATAGTAGGTACTAAAAATTATAAAAAATCTTTATCTTCAAATTTATCGCTTATACATGTATAATATTTGATATTTATAAATAGCGTAACTTAAAAAAATACAAGTTTATCATTAAACAAGGTTACCTACATGACTTACTAGTATAAACAGTCTAATAATATTGATTAACGGCTAGATATATTATGCCAATCTGTATTTATCAAATCTGATATATATCAGTATATACCTGATATATCAGTATGTAGCTTATTATAATTATGCCCACCTGCAGGGGCGGATCGGGGACCCGAGACCGGCCACAATTGACGAATGGCACATAATATGAAAAAAAATCATTTTTTATAAAAGTAAATAAATTAGGAGAACATTATTGTGAAGTTGTAATTATTCAGAACATAAGTCTGTGATATTTTAAATATGAATTAAATATATTAATTAGAAAGATGTACATATAAAATCAATTTTGTATAATTGTTGTATCCCGGTGGCGCAAGTTCTCTGCATTTAGAATATTTTAGAAAAATATATGATTTATTGTAGGATTTAATTAAAAAATAACAATATAATAATAGCACACTGTACTATACTATAAATCAAAATATATATATATTATATTATTATTTCAACATTAATAATATCTGTTCACGAGCTTTTAAGTCTCGCTGTTGTAGATGTCTACTATCAGTCTATTTAGTCAGGAAACTGCTCAGCATAGCCTTGCGTGGAAGGTTTTCGACTATTCAAATCGGCTCGACAATCTAGCGTATAATCCAGACTTTGTTCCAAGCAATTTTCTCCTTTTTCCCAAGTTTAAAGAGTTCCTGGTGGAAAATTAGATGAAAATGAATTGCAATTGACGATTGGTTGGACCGCGGACTTTGAAGCTGATAAATGCTCAAATGTAGAAGATTTAATTAAGGATCTAATTAGTGATCATTTTTTTGATTGCTACTAGTTTTGGATGAATTTCAATAGAAACAAAATCTATATTTTTATTTATTATCTTTGTTTTATTAACCACTAAATTGAGTTTAAATACACCTACCGGTTTCGAAAAACACCATTTTCTTCTTCAGGATGCCATAACTAACTAAAGCCTTTTAAAAACTTGTTAGTTAGTTATGACATCCTGAAGAAGAAAATTGTATTTTTCGACACCGGTAGATGTATTTAAACTCAATTTAGTGGTTAATAAAACAAATATAATAAATAAAAATATGAATTTTAACCACAAAGATAATATTGCTAATTTTAAAAGTGAAACAAAATGTGCCTACCGTGACGTCACCCGGTGTACCGGCGGGCCAGTTCGCCCCTGCCATCTGTAACAACGTCTGCATATCAAATTCCAACTGAAATCACACACAGTTGTGTTTGGAGTTAATCTATCAATGCCATTTTTTTCAGCAGTCTCCGTGATGGCATTCGATTTGAGTGTGGGCTCAGCAGTGTAAAGTGAGTGTGTAAGCTCGCGAATAACCGATCACTGGAGATGAAAACACCATCATTAATATTGTACGTCGTTTGAGACAACGGGAGCCGAGATAGTTATGTA
The DNA here is from genome assembly GCA_031772225.1 of Eubasilissa splendida. Taxonomy (NCBI): domain Eukaryota; kingdom Metazoa; phylum Arthropoda; class Insecta; order Trichoptera; family Phryganeidae; genus Eubasilissa; species Eubasilissa splendida. Next base: position 16,436,390 of record CM062852.1, on the reverse strand, counting down.
AAGGGGCGATAGGTGGGGGGGGGGGGGAACACGTGACGCGATTGCCAAAGGGCAAACATTCAAAGTTTTTTTTTTATATAAATTATAAACGAGTTCAGCAAACTTGTTCCAGATCCACTCTACGAGGCTTTCAAGCTTAGTTACAAAATAATGAATGCTCATTTTTAGACAATGCTTCGGAGAACACTTTTATTTCATCTGTTTTTTTAAATTAAATTTATTATACCCAAGCTGCAGGTTTTCTGAGCTATTTCGAGTCCATCATCAGGCTTAATGTCGCAGATACGTTAATCTATGTTAAATATTATTGAAAACACCTGGTTTATTGTGATACTACCATGATATACAGTGAAATCTCGATCGATCGTTCCTCGAATAATCGCATGTATCGTTTATTTCTTCGAGTCCCGAATTAATTTCATACAAAACACGCAAAAATACATCGCATGGATCGTTTAAATTATGCAGCCTGCTTCATAGCTAAATGCTTGATTTCGATCAAATTCGAATGCTACTACTAACTACCGCTTGACATTATACAATACAAAGTTTAATTCATTATTTTTTTATCTCTGTGCAGCTGTTTAATTTTATTTTTATTTAAACACATTCGTTTACATGTAAAATGTGTACATTTTTTTGAATACGTATTAAACATTTAAGTATGAAAAATTTAACTTTTTTCTGTATTCCCGCATTCATCGGTCCCTTCAAAAACGATAGATGAAGGTTTCACTGTAGATTCATACTATATACACCAACACACAAAACTCATGTTTTAATTTTTTTCCTTCTATAAGAATATCAATTTACCGATTTCTTGCTATAAGAATTACAAATACTCTACTTTTTAATTAAATAATAATTTTATATTCTTAAAGATAACGCATTTTTGTTGTGAAGTTGCATTTTCAGAATATAATTCTGTGGTATTTTAATACAAATTAAATTAATCAACTAGAAAAATATACCGAAAAAATTGTCTACTTTAGCACAGACGGTAGTCTAGAAAAGTAGCCAGGACAATGCTGTATATATCAGAGGTGGAGTCTACTCCATCGCACACAATAAACTACGAGTATATACTTAATTGCAATATAATTGTATCTTATGTTAATTGTGTTATATGATATTGTAATATTTTATATTCACATCTGTTAGAACAAAAACATGTATGTCAATAAAGTAAAATAAATTAATTAATAAATTATCAAATACTAATTAAATGTAATAATTAGAAAGATATAAGTATAAAATCAATTTTATTTAAAAATATTGTTGTTGCGCCACCGGGATTCGAACCTGGATCTCGTTCCAAACCGGGGAAGTTGTATTATCCAACTATGCTACAGCGTTATCACTGACATTCCATAAAAACAAAGTAGATGGCTCTTTCTAATAATGGAACGGTAAATGTATTCATTTGAAAAAAGTGTAATTTGTCGTCAAAAATAATGTCGCTCTAGCATAGTTGGATAATGCACCTTCCCCCGCTTGGAAAGAGATCCAGGTTCGAATCCGCAACAACAATATTTTTCGATAAAATTGTCTATGACCTATGTTCTGAATAATTACAACTTTACAATAAATAAAATAAAGTATCGAAAAATATTTAGTTGCTACCGGGATTCGAATCTGGACCTCTAGGCGTGTTCACCATTTCGCTATAGCAATTGATTGATGTTCCCACTTCTTCACATTATCTTTAAAGGCATTCTATTGCTTATTTTCTATCTTTACACTAATAAATATACTATTTTCCATAAGAGCATTATAATGACATCACCTTATATATAGTTTATTATTCATTAGCGTTAATTTTTCTTGCGACACTAATTTCTCAAATTGGTATGCGAAATAATTAATATGTATAAATGTATTCATATAAAATGACCATGAAATACTCGAGAAGACGTCCAAGTATCATTTTGCTCGGGGCGTCTGAGCCGCTTAGACCGGCCCTGGTTTTAAATTGTATTTAATAAACTTTCGAAAATATTTTTATTACATTTTTTACTCGCCGACATTCCCAGTTAAGATAGCGTTTTAACATCTTCTACTCAATGACAACAAAAATAATAATGACATTAGTGTATAATAAAATTATTAAAAAAAAAAAAACCTTCAAAAGACGTTTACGACTTTCGGCCGCTGTATATGAGGCCACATGTTGTTGGGCGCATGTGCGACACACACTGAAACACCTACAAGAAAAATGCCCTGCTGGCAAAACTAAAAAAGCAACAATAAATAGCCCATCGCCGATGGCCGACGGATATGTGAACAGACTGTACGAAGTCATCGGGTTCCAATAGTCGTGTGAGTTTTTTTTTATAGCAAAATAATACGTTTATTTTGCGTTAGAAATTTTGTATCCTTTATGTAGCACATCACTTTATACATAGATACCGGTACCGGTATCAATACGGGACGTCACCAAAATCGCGAGTAACCTCTCCTATACCAAACCAGTGCTCTGCAATCTTATCTACTCCCCTAGTAGACTGTGGTGACAAATTGTCATATATAAGTACCTATATAATTGTGTTAAAATTTAGTGTATTGATATATAATTTTATATGGTCTAGTAAGACACTCGAGACTCATTTTTTAAGACAATGTTATAATACATATCTACGTACTTACTTTAAATTAAAATATAATATTAATATTTTATTAAGGATAACACATTCTTATTGTGAAATTTTAATTATTCAGAACACAGGTATGGGATATTAAAAAAACGAATTAAATGTATTAATTAGAAATCAATTTTATCGAAAAATATTGTTGTTGCATCACCAGGATTCGAACCTGGATCTCTTTCCAAGCCGGGGAAGGTGCATTATCCAACTAAGCTACAGTATATAGCCTGTATACGATAGTCTGCTATCGGTTTACTCAAAGGTATTTAAGATTCCGTAAAAACAAAGTAGATGACATTCAAATAATGTAACGATAGATGTATTAATTTGAAAAGTATTTCAAAAGTACTGTCGCTATAGCATAGTTGGTTAATGCACCTTCCCTGGTTTGAAAAGAGATTCAGGTTCGAATCCCGGTAGCGCAACACCAATATTTTTCGATAAAATTGATTTTATATGTATATCTTTATGATTAATAGATGTATTTAGTATTTTTTATATTAATTTATATTTTATTCAACATAATGTTACCCCTGTTGAGTTAGTAACAAGCCAGTATTAATAAAAACTTAGGATATTTATACATAGTAATTCCTCGGCAATCTAATGGTTAGCACTCCCGCCTGTCACGCAGGAGGCTGGGATCGCTTCTCCGCTAGGAAGGTTTTTAATTTAATTTATTTGTTTAAATCAATGAATTTTTTTTTCATACCAGAAAAACATAGTTAGCTACCTAACGTATTTTATTTTATTATTATATTTATTTTAGCACGTTACTTTCATTTTTATATTATCTTCTATATAAATGGCTTCAAATAAATATATATATATATATATATATATATATATATATAGGTATATAAATAGTCATAAAGACAAAAATACCGTTTCAGTTGAATAAAATATTTTTCAATACTAATTAAATGTATTAGTTATAAAGATATAAATTTAAAATCAATTTTATCGAAAAATATTGTTGTTGCGCTACCGGGATTCGAAACGAGGAAGTTGCATTATCCAACTACGCTACACCGACAGTACTTTTGACGACAAATTTTCTAACCCATATGTACGTATGACCTATGTTCTGAATAATTACAACTTCACAATAAGTATATATTAATACATTTTTATGAATTATTATTATTAGGTAATAATAGAAAATGTTAATTCTCTTTCTTTATCTCTTATATTAAAATGTACGCAGGTACCTACTTATTCGTCGGGTAATTACTTAATATTAATTTCTAAATATGAATAAATTAATTTTATCCGAATCGTTCAATAATGACGCAATATCTCAACACGATTATTCGAGATTACGGAAATAATGGAAGTAAAGTGTTGTGTGAAGATTTCTCCGAGAGAAACAGTTGGGGAGCCGCTGGGCGCGCCGTAAAGGGCGGTCACTTTTTTATGGGAAAATGTTTACGGAGAAGTGTTCCAAATACCCACCCACCTAACGGGCCTCTACCTTCTCAGCAGCTTCGGTATTTACCGCAATTTTTTAATTTTTTTTTACAAAATTAAAAAAATATGTATATTATTTTTAAAGCTTGTACAAAGTTAGTTAATCGATTTTGGTCATTAAATTATTTTTTTTCGACGCTATATGATAATCTGCCAAATAAGATATTAATAATAGAAATGTGTAACATTAATGAAGATAGGATAATAATATAATAATACGCTGTTGACCGAGCAATTATCCACGAGTCATCGCGTAATTCCGAATATCCATCCGTTCGCCATACTTATCGTCTGTTATTATACCGAGCCCGAGCCCGAGCCCGAGCCCGAGCCCTGAATGCATTACGTTTGATATGAAAACGCGATTTCCTAAAAGGCGCACGGACCCAACCTAGTGCTAAGGGGGGAAAAAATAAAATATAAAAAAAAAAACATTCCCCCCTCAAAATGGCTGCCAGGCGAATATGCACCGCTCCTCTCTTTCTAGCGAGCAAAAAAAATATCGCTTCTCCCTCTCACTCCCGCGTTCCTGATTGCACCCCTATAAATATGGTCGCCTTCTATAAGCTTCCATACATTTCTATACTCACACAGCGGCGCGCGTCACGCACACAGGCGCACACATACTGATTGCCCGTATACCCCCCTCGCCCATCCCGTAGCCCCGACCCGCTCAAACCAATCCTCAAACCCAACACGAATAGATAAACGAGTCCACGTGGACTGAACATCTCACAAAAATCGTACAAACCAACCGCGAGATGGTACAACACTCTCTTGTCCAATCGGCGCGCTCAAAACACTCAAACCACGCCTTTAATAAGCGTTCTTCGCTTTCCGGCCAATGGCAGCGCTCAAAACCGTCCAATGGAGGGAAAATCTTTTATTCTCATACGGCGTGCGACGCTTTCGATGTAGTCCACGTGGACTCGCGAGCGAGCGGGCGAATGCCCGGCTCGCGCGCCGCCAACAAAACGAACGAGCGGTAAAGAAAGTAAGGCAACTTTATAAAAATGTTCAATCATTTACGCGTAATGCTAAAAAAAAAAGTATGATTAATGTAACTTTTTAACTTTAAGTCGCGGTACTTCGCGGTATATTGGTGGCGTCCAGTCGCGAATGTACGGTGGGTCGAAGCGTGTGCGAGCAGAACATAAATTTGTATAGGTTACCGACAAAAATGGTAAAAAAACAACCGCGGCGGCTGACTGTACAAGTGTGTACATGTGTATCGCCGGGCTCGCACACAGCCGCAGATTGAATGGGTGTGCGTGTTTACGTACATTTTTCGAGTAGAGAGATAAAATCTAGTGGGCCCCGCACAAGCCGGCGAGGGAATAGAGTTTCACGAGCTGATGCCGGTGCGCGATACATTTGGCTCACTTTAATTTTATTAATACTTTTCTCAAATTAAACTAATTATTTTATTTGTGGATATGGACTTTTAACGTTCGTATGATAATTCAATCCAAATATTTTTTCTTTTAAATAATATTTACTCTGGAATTATTCGTACGCTATTGTAGTATATTTAATTGTTTAATTTGTCATCTCGCATTATTTTTATTTAGAATAATTTAGAACATCGTTCTCTTCACATGATTTCAGATAATAAAATATATTTGACTAATAATTGTGATCTGAATCTAGAATACATTGGTTTATAATTTCAAATGAGTTAAAATTACAATAGAGTGAAATATGTAATATTTCTGATTATTATAAAACTTATATTAGGTACCTATTACAATAACTACTATTTTTATAGTATTTGGTAATTCCTAATAGCTCCGCGGTTAAGGTTTTTTTTTCAAATAATATACATAGACAACGCTATTTTCCTGTGTAAAATATGTAGAGTGGTTGTATAGCTGTTTTAGATTGATAATTATGGCTGACGTCAAGCATTTTTTTCCTTATATTTATCTTTATAAATAAAAGTTTATTTATAACAAAACCTCAGTCCTGGTGATGGTCACTGAAGCGTGCATCGAAACTTTGGATACCAACACGCGGCGAAAAAACCCCGGAAACGATTGATATTATCCGACTGCTGTGAAAATCTAAAAGTGTTTTATTAAAAAAATGTACAAGTTTTTTAAATAAAAAAATTAAATAAATAATAGTATACCAATATCCCGCGCATTATATTAGTATCCGATATGAACATAGATGCCAACATTAAAGACATGCCCCATTGCTCCCTACTGGTTATTAGGCTGGCTCGTCGTACGGTTATACAGGAAAATAATATATACATTTTAATTATTTTATTAATATAATTATTCCATAAAATTTTATCATTCGAATTTATTAAGCCAGTTATTTTTAAGATACGCATATTTACGATATTATTTAAATACTCTTTCTTTTTCTTTAGATGGTCTTGTAACATTTGTCAGTTTTACCAATTAACATATGTTTAAATATTAAATATATGTGAATAGGTAGCTACACTTTGATAAATAATATTAAAAATGGATTCCAAACCCACGCACGCATACGTATCAAGCGTAATTAATTATTAAATTTGATATAAATATTGATAGCTGTAATAAAAAGTAATGTGAAAGAATAACAAAAATTTACGAAACTACCTAATATCGAAAATAAAATAGCTGCGGTAACGCGAATTATAAATACAACTCATTTAACCACTTATTCAATTAAAAAAATGTATTTTAATATTATTATTTTATTGAATATTTTTCTTACTTATGTAATACTCAAATAATTAAAATAAAATCCTCTATTTTATATATACATCCCATTTCCGCAAGGGTAAGTAGAGAGGATAGAAGGCCACTATCATAATTTTTATTTGTATACTTAATATACCTATTTATACATAGTTTTTGCATTATTCTTCTTTATAATATCAAATTTTATTAGGTTATGCTGTTACTAATGATATTATATATTATGTACTACAATATATGTTATACATAGAATTGTGAACTTTTGTTTACCCAACGTCTTTAGACAAAATGAATCCGTCGTTTATACGGCCCTACCATGTATTTATTTGTAATTATAGAGTACTATTAACAGTGTTTTTAATGTTTAAGTTTTAACGTAAAATAATACTTTCTTACCGATATAAAAGTGTATGGACGTTTTTAAGAACACTTTCTATGACTGAACATGATTAATTTATTGTTTGAAAATAGGAAATAGTTCTGTCAATTGCTTTTTGTTTTTCTCAAATCAAAAACAAATTCATGCACCAAATGTATCTCGAGCGCAAAGAACGGCTGTGAAATCAAGACGTTAAAAACAGTGAGATAGTAAAATTCGTGAATTAGTAAAAGAGGAAGTAGACACTTCAATGATTTGCATGCAATTGTAAGCCTTTCTAATGTTATTCTGTTAAAAAAAACAGCATAGGTAATGACTCCAATTTTCAATTCAGTAAATAGCCATTTATATGACTTGAGTAATTCACTAGCTTAAAGACAGAACAGAGTAATGGAAATAGCCCGATGCGGCGAATGCACAAGAGCGCCATGACTACAGCGGTGAGTTATCGTGGTTGTTTTTAGAAGTAAGCAATTAAAGTCTCAACTGGTACACAGATGACGCTAATTGTAAAAAATATTTCCGTTTATGTTAATCCAATTGTTTAATTTATATTTGTTTCCCAGAATTTTTAGTAATGCACAACTTTTTTGCTTGTATGCACTGCACGCCCCTGAGTACTTACTTGGTTTCGTGTCATCGCTTTAGATCTTTCCAGCTTAAACGATCCTTTGTAATCCTTAAATTAAACCCTCAGCTGATATGTCAATATCCGAAGCATTTAAAGTCAATAAATCTATTGCTCTTACTGTAGGTTTAACCATTAACAAATATTCGTTAATGTTTTTTTTTTTTTAAATATATTTTCGTTCTGTTTATTAGGATCTACATTTTTTTTTATATCATCTCTTACTTATTCGTTTCCCATATTTGTGCATCTCGTGATTTGTAAATAATATAAAATATGTTTCATCATTATATTATGTATGTATATTTTAATTTAGTTATAAAAATTATAATATTCTTAAAGCCCCAGTAGGCGTGAAATATTTTTGAAAACCTATTCAAAATATATAAATACCCGCTACATAATCTGCACTTGACCAACGAAACTACTCGCTTTTTATATTTATTCTAATGCATATATCTTTGAGGAAATTGTCGCATACCTTCGCTTCAATAATGTTTTACTTTGAGATGCTTAGCGATTTAAACACACCGCAATACGCCAAAATGCATTTTTCAAAACTGGCACAATGCTCTGCCTCGCCAAAAGTTTTTCCTCTCAAAAACGTCATTCTCTCACTGTCCATGTATCGGACGCAGATAGTGCGAATGGGTGTGTACTAAATATATTTATGAATGTACTAAATTTCTCTGGTCGTCACTGTGAGTCGGCGGAGCCCGCGCAGAGTCGGACTAGCCGGGTCCCCCGCCCTCTCGCGCCGCCACATGTTTTCGGAGGGGAACGGGGGAGGGGTGTAAGCAGGTACAATAGGCGTAGGCAGGTATTCCCGCGTATCCATTATGGATGGTCGTCTCACTGCGGAGCACTGATGCTAATACTCGTTACGATATATCTCACATTCCAAACCAAAAACTGACATCGGGTAAAACATTGTATAACAATTTACAAAACAAGAAAAAAAAATTAACTAACAAATTCAATATCGCTAAATATCATATCCATGGCTAACTCACTATGTAAATTCTGTATTGATATGCACTGTAATATTTTTTAAATATGAAATGAAATAAATATAGGTAATTATATATAATATAATAATAAAACTTCTACAACAGTATATTGAATTACCTAAATGCATCTTGTTCTACCCTTTATATATTTCTATACACTGAACGTTGGACTTACTTTAAATTTTACGTTGTAATTATATTTTATTTAATTGCATCTTGCTTTATATATATATACATAGTTTTATAAAGTATGTATCTGATCTAATGACATCTTGTTTAACCCTTTATATATATGTACATTGATCATTGCACTTTGTTTACTACTATACCGGAAGAACACTGTCTGCTATAATACAGTCAAATACTAGTGCAGCAGGCAGGGTACCCAAATATATTTCTTGCTTTTCTGAAATGTTTATCTGATTGTACAATAACGATAACACAATCAAATAAATAAATAATAATAATTATTATTAATTTGACGAAATTCGCAATAGGGCCAAAGTAGAAAATGTAGTTGACTAAATAACAAATCTGAAATGGCAATGAGCTGGGCACCTCAAGAAACCAAAATGCCATCCCCCAGATCGCTGTACCGTTGACATAAAAATGTACGTAGGTCACTAAGAGGGGCTCTTATTCAACAGTGGATGTATGTGTACTGAAGAAGAAGATAAAAAATATTGCTTATTGTTAGATTTGAATTAACATAATTATATAGTTTTATAAAAGTCAATCCACGTTATTCAAATTACCTATCTAAATAAAAGATATGGGTATTTTATATAGATACGCAGATGGGTACCAATAATTATCGATGATTTTTTTCAAAATTAATTTCCCTAGTTATATAAATTTCCCACTGTGCTGGAAGCACTGGCATGAAGGTATGCACCCCTGCCAGCATATTCATGTTGCTAGCGTCAAACTCCGCTATAAAAGACTACCATAAACGACTATCCGAGTGGTTCTCAAACATGTCTTTTTATTAGCAGTTAGCATAAAAAATTTGAAGTGTACCTCCGGTCGTGAATATTTGTACTTAATAAAAATGTATTTAAAAAATAATATTATCCGCAATTTTAAACCCTAAAAATAACGGTAAAACCATTATCGCATAATCCAGCTTGTTAGGGGATGCGCGCCTACATACTAGTACGTATTATTTTAACCATATTAATTTAAAATTCAATTATCACATCAAAAGTTTGATTATTCCATTTTATGATGAAACGTATAAATAATAAGACAAAACATTTTGTTTAAACCACTATTTATTGTTAAATCAACATGTTTCGATACCTATGGTATCTTCTTCAGGAAACGATGTATACTAAAATTAAAAATACAAGCATAGATAAAATCAAAACTATAAAATATAAGTGGTGGGTAACTAAGTAGGAATCACTACGAAAACAAATTTAAACGGGTTTACAAAAAGGGTTTTTATTATTAACACTAAAATTTCAAATTTATCTAACTGTAAACCCCTAGTATTTATATATATTATTTCTAAACCCTTGTTAATATCAAAAGAATGGTTTATTTCTAAAACTTGATTGGGAAATTCAGAATAGTTGTTGCTATTTCTCACACTTGTATCTTTTTGCGGTACGTTTTCTACTTAAAACCAACGTATTATTTTTTTCTATCGGTAAGTACTGGATATTGGAGTATGTTAATTTAGCAGAAAATGCAGTATTTTAAAAATATATTAATAAATTACTTAGAAAGATACATACAGAAAAAAAAATATCGACAAAATATAGTGACCTACGACCAGAACTCGAATCCGGAAGTTTCTATTACCGGTATAGTCATATATTTCTTGGTTAGATTGATTTATTGCTTTTATGTGTTTTGTCTAATATTGTTTTAATTATCGAGGAATTTTGTTCTGAAAAATCTCAGCTTCACAAATAAACTGTGGTATATTTAAATATTTATTTATTACACACGGTATAATAAATAATTACCATAAGTATAATTAATTATACACGGATCATCGCCAAATTAGAAAATTGTGATATTATTCTTGCTCGCCGTTTGATACTTCCTGGGAAATCACTTAGACATTAATGTTTATGGCTTTATGGAGAGAGATCTACGTACTATGTATATCCATCATGTCTGTATATTGAGATAGTCTTGGATTTCCCACTCACTTCTTGCTGCAGCCCGGTGTCGCATTCAAATTAGTGATGAGAAAAAATGCTCACTGGTGTGATTGTGATTGCAGTACACGAAATAAATTAATACAAAAAAAAAAACATAATTTTGAGTATATTTACTTATATTATGCAAACTTCATTTGCGTAAAAAATATATTCTAGCATATATAATTAATATATAACTAATTTAATATCAGCACAAAGCGAATGAATACCGTAAAAAAAATGTGAGTTTATTTTTCGGGTCAAATGCTCAGCATTTCAGGTCAAATGCGTAAAATGTTTTGGCAGAATCTACTAGATGACGTCTATCACGAATTATAATATTTTCATTCCATATGCACATGCGCCGAGTCACGGTTCACAACCAAATATAAATAAAATAATAAAATTAATCGCGAATCACGATATTCTCAGATATTCAATCACCGATAGTGAATGTGACATAAAGATATCAGTGATTGACTCACGGTTCGTGATTTAGAGCTCATCAGTGATTCAAATAATCATAAAGAGTTCAGAAAAAACTAGAAATTCATTGTGTAAAATCTGGTGGTTTTGAGTCTGAACCATAAATGTGTGCAAAGATTCGTGTGCTTCTCAGGTGTTCAAATTGAAAATCTTCTTCTAGCTTTATTTTAAGGGATCGTATTTCTCGCATCAGCACAGCATTACAAGATGATTTGTTTCTCATTAGCCTAGTCATAGAATATTAATATTATTTGTAACTATGACCTTCCTCATGCTAAAAACATAGAACTAGTCCAGGTACTCAAACAATGTAATTACTTGACTGAACTTATTCATACGATGCATTATTGAATACTGAATACTAAACTATTGTGTTAGTAGATGACTCCATTAATACTACTAATCAGTAAAGGATATTTTTGAGCATCGGCATATAAAATAACGGATCTGTAACTACAACAAAATAGATCTACATATAGACAACGAATCCATGTTTCTTCTCAGCCAAAAATAATAACCTTTGCATCATATCCTAGCAGCACCTTTTTTGATTTCTGGATTCACTTTCGCCGACAACAATATAAATGGGGTTTGACTAGCTATCGACCCTACACAGCATCAGTTCGGTATCCAAATGCTCCCCGACATCTGGTCCGATAACAGAATGGTGTCATTTTTACATCGTTAACGAAAGTTTACTGTCGCGATGCCGCGCGAGTATGTGAATCCAATAAAAGCTTGACCATTTTTCAAGTCGGCCACTTCAATTGTCTTCTTAATGGACGCTGACATAACACAGCCGCAATCAAAAAGATAATAATAAATATGCTTCAATTAAAAGAGTCTCGCAGAGAAAGTGTTTTCATCTTAAAGAAATAAATAAATTTTCCGTCAGTCAGTATTTTTACTTTCAATTAAACACAGGTGTTTAGATAACAGATAAAGAAGTAAAATAATTATTGGCCGCTGTCCAAGTAGGTATTCTCATACAAAAGATCGGTATCGCTTAGAAAACTTTGCTTGTTGGCGCTCCGTTTCGTATTTTTACGCCTTTATCCGAGCGGGTCGGCGATCTGTATTAATAGCTGTTATATCGGACGGCCGTAATGACCTACTGTCCGACAAATAAAATACATTTTAAACCTCTTACAATAAATTACAGACAGCGAGCTGTGGCGTGTACCTGTTCTCGTGATTACGGCGTGCCCGTCAAAAGTGTTTCCCTGTAAAAAAATATTAGTAATTATTTTTTTCGTCATATTGAAAAGCGATTTGGGCGTCGAACGTTTGTACAATGTTGTATGTGTAGTGCGGTCGAGTTATGTTGGAGTTTTTTATTACCCTTTTTTTATTAACGATTATTAAATATCGCAATACGTGTTTATCAAGATTGAATCGCGGCTGTAGCTCGTGAATGCTGCGCGGATTTATTGCGGATGGTAGTGAATAATCATTGTCTATTAATCACCATTAAGAATGAAAGTAAAAGATATTTGTTGTTTGCTTGCACAACTCCAAATGTTGTTCACATTTAGCTCGTGTTCGGAATGTTTTTGATTATTCACGAGCCGGTATTATAATTATATAATTAATGTTTCCGCGTACGTATTTCGTTGAGAACGCAACATTATCAACACAACTATTACATTAACTCTTTTAAACGAACGGGATGAACATTCTTTGCATTTTCATTCAATGGTATTTTAATGATAATGATTAAAGTAGGAGAAAAATACAAACAGGATATGACGCGAATGAAAAATAAGATATTGGGAGCTGACCCAGATGAAACATCAAAATCACGAAGTGTCGCATTCTATCTTCACTGCTTATCCCTGTGGTGAAACGTCGTCATGATAATATTTTTTAGTTAGTTAGTCATTGAGGATAAAATCTTGAAATAGGTAACTATTTTATCACAGCTGTTTTCGGGATCATTTTTATTTTAAGGTGATAAAATGTATTGCTTATCTACTTATATATTATTATTATTATAAAAAATACCCCCCCCCCCCTTTTTTATTTCTCCTCCATGTGCTCGTATTCCCACAGAAAATTGAAATTAAATTTGAATTAGATATGTTTGTGGTTATAAGAAATAATTTTAGCCAGCAATTAATTAGCTTTATTATTATTAACGTGTATATGTAAAAAAAAAAAACTATCGAGCTATGATGACTGTTTATTTAAGTTGTGTTCACATATTTCATCTGTCTTCAAGTGCATGTGGTCAATGGTTGAAAGAATGGGATACCACCGCGTGTATGATCCAATTCTTAACAAATAAAATCCGATAAATTTCCTCGTAATGACTTTCACGTTTTATATTCACGTTATATATTTTTTGCATTCTTGTAATATCCATCCGCTGCATGATACTTATTTGATGGACAAAATCTATACGGATTATTTTGTATCAAAATATACTTAAAAAATAATTTCCGTGTTAAAATAAAAAAGTGGCAGGGCGAAGCCTTGGCACGAAAGAGTGCCCACGTTAACTGCGTTTAATTTTAAAAAATCCAACTATCTAATAACGTAATACTTCAAAACGCTCTTCTGTAAAGTTTAATAATTGGCCCTTAAATCATTCTTCATTCTCTCTTTCTACTTTTTAAAATATTATTTTTAATTGTTTCACTTGAAACGGGTATCCATATATAATATCTACGTATTATGTATAATATATATAGCAGAAAGCAATCGTCGATTTCTTGCACTGGGTAGTGGCAACATCGCGGCTAATGGTGGTCGCTTCGCAGCCACGAGCAATATTTCCGTAATACCTATTTTTCAATGCACCGTCTGCGCATCCACGGCCAATGTTCCCGAGATTAACGAAGTAGAAAATAATATTAGATTATCTGCCATTTGAGCAAGGTCGGGCGGTTTGTGTCTTGGTTAAATATTCAGACTGAGTCCTTTACGTATTTTAATTAAAAATAAAACTGGCCAGCCCTCGAATGCTAGACGCATTAACTCATTCTGCCACGGCCGGTAATACGATACGTGTCGATATTATCGTATTTATAATTAAAAAGTTAATCACACGTGGACACAACGTTTTTAGTGTAATACAATATATAGATATCATGTACTTACAATTGTTTTAAAAATAAATCACTTTATTAAAAACTATCTTAAGTACCCGGCGTTACCCGGGCTTTACGCAGAGTGAAGAGGCTTCATTTAGGAAGATGGGGGTAGTTTTTTTTTCGAAATCAGATTTAGATAATAATTTTCCTCTTATTTTGAACGTCAAGTGTGCAAAATTTCATCAAGAAGTACCAAAATTCTGGTTTAAGGGGGTGGGGAAGGGGGATGGTGTGATTTTTAGAAATCTTATGTAGGTAGACCTTCACATTGTTTTGAAGGTCAAGTGTGCAAAACAAACCCATATACACTCTTCTTTATATACATATACAGACGTATCTAACAGTACCTATTTAATGATGTAGAAATGTACATTAGTTAAGTACTATCTTGGAGCTTTGTCTCTAATAAGATTTTATTATGAATAATGAATTGTTGTTTAAGAATCTCACATCAACATGTCTTCCAAACAAATAAACGGGATGCTGTCGTCTTGTGAGATGAATAAGGATATTTTTTCATCCCAACCTGCTTCAAAATCGCTCAGACCTGGAATTCGCTTTGACGTCTATAGAATAGCACAAAAAATATAACGGAGCTGACCGAATTCCATTTCTCTGGTTGCCGTTCGGGCTTATTATTAGTATACAATATATGTTTTTTGTCGTTGGTCTCTGCCTTCCAAAACGATTATTTTATTTTTTATTTAATGACCCCCGGATCCCCCTGAGCCACATCTGGTTTTACTATAAATTTTTAAGAACGATAAATATTTTATGGACTAGATATAAAAGCGCGCGGAAAATATTCGTATACCTATCCTATACCTATGTAAAAAAATTGTTTAGAATTTTCCAATACGTAGGTACTCACGTGAGAGGCTGACTGGTCCTATTAACAAAAATAATAATAAAATAGGTACACAAATATCCTGGTACCTGCCTAATTAAAGTTTATTAATTATAGACGCATTTTTAAATAAACACTGTAATATAAACATTACTTAGCCGATACACCTGGCGTTGTAAGTGTAGTAGCCCCCACCCCACTATCACCAAGTCCTTTACTGTCCCCTTAGAACACTTTATTTTTCCAGATATCGCGCGCATTTGTAGCTATAGTTATTTGTTAAATGCGTCTATGCCTAGTATGCACATATATAGTTACATACAGTTTATTTTAATGTACTGAGTGTATATAGTTAGACATACGGGCATCATAAAATATATAATGATTTGTATGAAAAATAAGGTGGTGACATCGATCATACATACAGAAATACATAAATCTTATCAATCTGACATTGATAAGATTTATTTATTTATTCCAGCGCAACTTGTAAGTTCAAATATTTCGATGACTAAATGAGTTATGTGGAGGTAATTAATTATGTCGGTCCTGCGCGGGGATTAATATGAGGGATAATTTTCGGAAATATTCATGTGCACTCAACGTAAAATTTACGACTAAAATGAAAGAAGACAAAAAAAAGTAACAGCCCTTTGATGAATAGCTGAGCCCTCCCAAATGTGACATCCTCCTGCGCCGCCTGTTCTGTGACACGCTGCGCTCAAATATAATATAAAAAGGCTATCTCACGATTATTAGCGCTCTGTCCGGACTCCGGCCCGACGGCGAGCGAGACGTGCAGACATCAAAGAGGGAATCTTAATGTTATTAATCAATAAAAAGTTTAATGGAATTAATGGACCGACCCACGAATAAACCACACGCATCAACCATAATAGCCTGTCTGAACCCAAATCAGTGCGCGCGCAATGGGCGATGTAATAAAAAATGCAGACCGTTTCTTCTCCGATTTCACACATTGTTCGTCCTTTTCCTGGAACCGATCGCATTCTCCAAATATGAAAACGGCATTGGAGATGCGGGTCCCTCCGGGCTTTGCTTTTTGTTTCTTTCTTTCTCACTTCGTTTTGTTTATTTTTTTATCGTGTTGTGTTTTGATTGGCGGGTATTAGCGTCGTGAGAGAATTTATTAAGACACGCATGGCGTTTATGTGTGACCAATACAATTATGTATTTTTTGGTAAGTAGTAAACACTTAATGTACCGAGGCAATTTGATAACTCTTCTGAAAAATGTGATAGTATTTATTGATGAACGATTTTTTACCATCTCATAAGTCACGTGATGTCACAGTCTGCATTGTACAATAAACGGCTATCTTTATTTTTTAATTCTTAACATAGTGCATACATAAGCACTCCTATATATGCTCTAATATAAACAAGATTAAAGTATTTTCTTTTACTAAAACTTATATTTTACATATTTGGTCTGTTTCATTTTAAATCTATTAAATTTCTCGTCCTTTTATATGTTTTCTGGTATTTTATTAAAAAATTTCATCGCACTATACCAGCATCGATTTCTGATATTTGGCCTTCTTTCCGAATGGCAGTCTCGATCTATCTCTTCCTCTTGTACGATGCTCGTGCTCATGTTGATTTGCATCAATTTTTCGTGTAAATTCCGCTGATAATTTCTTATTGAAGATTTTGTAAATAAATACCATTATATTAAAATATATTTTCTGCTTAAAGGTCATCATATTCAGATCTTTCAGCATTGCACTGATCCGAGTATATCTATTTTTTCTGAGTATTATTCTCATAGCTTTAATAAAGATGAATGATTCTCGAATAGGAGAGTTGGAATTCGCTAATTGAAGTGTCAATAATTTGATAGTGACTGGAACAAAAAATTGCAGCGAAGCCGCGTCACTCAGCAGCCATTTGTCTTCCATCAGTTCATAAATTTAAAATATTTCAAATGTTTAAAAAATCTAGTCATCACTGGGACTCGAACTTGCTATAGATATCTAATAGACAGCTTTACCGATTAGACTACAATGTGCCACCTTCTTTCTTTTAACTCGTCACATCTAATATTTATAATATCAAAGTTTTTAAACGAAAATAATATTAACCCTTGTACCCCTTGTAACCCTCATAATACTGTTATATATAATATTATTAAGGAGAACACATTCTTATTGTGAAGTTGTAATTATTCAGGTCATAGGTCTGTGATGTTTTAAACACTAATTAAATGTATTAATTATAAAGATATAGATATACATATAAAATCAATTTTATTGAAAAATATTGTTGTTGCGCTACCGGATTTCGAACCTGAATCTCTTTCCAAACCAGGGAAGGTGTATTATCCAACTATGCTTAGTATGTATATTTTTCAAATTAATACATTTTATAAGTATTTTCTATATAATATATATTGTTAAATGGCATAAATCACTCTTCAAGGATGGACTACATCAATAAAAGAATAATATCTGTACGGATGTCGCTAAATTTCATCTACGTACGTTTTATTAATGAGACATCTATTTTTTCTCTTTGGAAACGACCACCTTTTTAATTAACAATGTTTTTTTAAAAGATCTTTGAGTAGAATATGCTAGATGTCCCCAGTCGATAGATTTTTTTGGGTATCTTATCTATTTTTTTTCAATTATCACGTTATCAGATGTTGTTCTGGTAAAGGGTAACTTTACAAATAAAAAATTTTCAAGACGGATAAGTCTCTAGACCCAAAATGACTTTCAAAGATGGCTCAACCAAACCTGATATCTAGGCCTCTGTAGTGCGAGATAACAGATCAATAGTATGCATGTTGGGCCGATACAATAGAGCCTGGGTCGCTTTTTCTGTGTTGGCGGTCACCAGCCGACAGCCAAGGTATCTGCCGCCAGATGCCGTGAATTATTCAACAGCAGATTCGAAAAATGCCAACGGAAGCCCAGAACAACCGCGCTGGTGTGTGTGCGCCGATATTTATGTAGGTATGCGCATGTACCCCCGGCTGTACTGGCGACAGGTTTATGAGGCTGCATCCAATGGTCTCCCGAACCTTTTGAGCATCTGACTAATGTATTATCGTAGGTATTTACCATCTTCCCGCGAGGACCCTGATGACAGCACGCTATATAATTCCGCGCCCAACTCTTCTGTATTCTGAACCTGACCATAATTGCAGGGCTGAGATAACGAGACTTTCTACTTATTACGTTATCGACGTTAGGCAACATTTTATTCTCTTTCTCTATCACTCTCTATTTTTTCTATTCGCTCATTATCATTATCGCGACCTTATTAAAGGTATATAAGTATCTCTAAGTAAAAGCGTCTATCAAAAGCTGCGAACTGTCGTCCACAGATGGCAATATGATTTAAAAAATACGACTAAAATAGCGTATGCAAGGTCAAAAAGCGCGTGTTATCACGCTAATGGTTTGACATAAAATGCAAAATTTGGCGTGTTAACGTGCTCGTGGCTTTTAAAAGGTTAATAAGAACTTTAAAAATAATGGAATTACAATCACAATGCAAGCAAACAAACATATTAACAATATTTGAATATGTCCGAGAACACACAATTACTGGATTTTTGCCTACAAAGGCACTGTTATTAAACAAATATCAGATATCTCATGGCGACAAAGGTATTTTTAAAATTATAATTAATGTAAAATATATGGAAGTATGGGGTAATTACAGGGCTTACACTGAAATTATATACACTGAAGGATATAGCCCTATACTTCAAAAAAAATAGTCTCAGCGACATCTATACTGCTACATAAGAATGAATATGAAATATTCAAAAAAATCTATAAATGGCGACAGCATAGTCGGTAATAAATAATTAAAATGTTCCAACATAATACCATATATACAACATCAACAAATTGGATAGATTTGGTAGCATGGGTAAATAGGTGAACGTTACATTGTGTAAAGTGGTCACTTAAGCCAGCCGATGACAGGTCGTAAGCCCTGTAATGCCGAATACTTCCATACTTCCCATGTAAAAATAATAGCTTCGTCTCTGTGAAACATCTGTATCATAAAATATATCACTCTTGTTTCAATTGTTAAATTTTTAAATCGTTGACAAACCGGTTCTACGTGAGGTGCAAATTTGAACAACCGGTTCGCGCGACTGGTGCGAACCCGTGAGGGCACAACATTGTAAAACGTATCCGAGAACAAGACAGCCGGTTCCGTCCCATGGTTGCACGCGTGCTCAGCACCATTGTTGAAACACAATGCGATGTCTGTCCCTGGATGAGCAGCCACTTACTTCTGCATCACCATTCGTCATCTATGAGTTTTACTTCTTCTTTAGCGGCATCACGGGATCCGGAAGTCCATGACCGCAGTCACTACATCGCTGTTGTGGTCCAGTTTGCTGGCCACTTTTGCAAGTCTGTCTTGACATTGTCGGCCTGTCTTGACGTTAACTACTTCTCGGCTCTGATTATATTCGCTTGTGTAAGGTGATTTTTGTTACATATCCCTCTCACTGCAGCCTTCCTTGCTTTCATCTTGCTCAGGATATCTGGGATCAGGAGCGGAAGTCTGTCTCCATGCTCCCTCTAGGGTGTGCGGGTGTGCGCGCGCACACCATTTGGCATCACAGCATCACCACGTAGCGAGGAGAAGCGTGCGAGACAAAGCGAGAGAAACCGAGGGGAGGCTGTACACTCGCGGCGAGGGCGGATGGCACGAGACGACCCGAGTCGACACAAGAATAGGCGATGCCTACATTCTTTTAGCGAGAGTGGACTGCTGGTTTCTACCTGCATCTGCTGCCTTCTATATTCCCCTGCATAATGAGTTGTAAAATATCGTATTTTTTATTGCGGAGGATATGTTCGAAGTATCTAGTTTTCCTTGATTGTTGTTATTAGTTCTCGTGACTTATGTATGCATCTTGATACATACAATCATCAGTAGCCTTATACTGGTACGGTAATATTTGTTTTATGTTCTTCCCCAGCGCACAAATAATAGCATTGGTCCCTAAAAAAAACCAAAGATTTTTTATGCGCACACCTTCATATAAGCTTAGAAGGAGAACATCGCCTGTCTTACTCGATATTTTGGGAAAATAATAGTATCTAGTACCGAGATTATTTGCTTACTGTGCTGGGAGGGAAGGCAACTCCTGCCTCCGGAGATATATATTTATATTAAAAATATATATATATTGCATCCCATTTCCCTCCCCTCCTTACCCTTTCCACTTTATATGTTCAGTGTAAAAACACTATTTTCTTTATCATTTTTTTTTAATATATGCTATTTTTAAGTTTATTATGTTTTTTCAGTGTTAAACACTTTTTATTTATCAGTTTGTTAAAATGTACTATTTCTTAGTTTGTATTATACTCTTCCTTGTTTAATTTCGAAGAAACTTCACTAGTATTATTTTTATATATCATATTTTATATCAAATATCTCAAAAATAAAAATAAAATATTTAGAAGATTCTCAGCTTCGTTGGAATCGAAGCCGATGCCGAGAAGCTGAAGAAGGTCATTGCTGAATCCAGCGCTGGTGGAATCGTGGGTGCAGTCTCTGCTGCGCCGGATAAAATAAAGACGATAAAAAGGCCGAAGAGAAGGCGGATTCATAGTCTGACGACGACATGGGCTTCGATCTTTTCGACTAAGAAGATGGACTTAGTCACTTCACCTGAACCTGCACTACGAACAGCTATACAGATATAATAGCAATGTTTAAGGTTAAACTATCAATAATAACACCTGCAGACAGTCAATCTGTAAGTCCCAAGTTTCCCTTTCTCCGGTTAGGTTAGGTCGGGTCTATTTATCGATTCTAAAAAGTCAGATTATACGCTGTTCCCAAAGTTGTCTCTCGTCTCTTCTTGGAACCATTATTTAATCCCACTGACCGATAGTTGGTGCTCGCTTCTAGTGAATGGTGAAGAAAATATGTATTTAACACAATGGGACATGTCGAGCGCTGGCCTGTTTATTAATGAACTCCTCTTTGTCTTTTGTTTCTCCCGTTAGTAACTCGACGGTTTCTCCTTTTAATTGAGTGACATCTACCGATTAATCCCGCTACTGTTCGCTCGCTAATTATTTATTCACTGAGCATTTCTGTTTTATTTTTGACTTCAGGCCTTTTCGAGGAACTCATTTGATTTATTGCAGCGTGCACAACTGCTAAACGGATTGGTAGGTACTGATGTGATTTTAATTACTCTGTAAGATTTTATTTTTTAGGTTTTAAATTGATAGATAATACCTTCTTCAAATTAGCAATAAGCAAAATTACTTTGTGGCCTCATTTTATATAAATAATTAGACAAAATACTTTGTTTAAACTACTATTACAGTCACATTTTAAATTTGTTTTCATATTAGTTATTACTTATTCACTACTTTATTGTTTTGTTTTTATCTATGCGTATATTTTTAATTTCAGTATACATTGTTTCCTGAAAAAGATACCATAGGTATCGAAACATGTTGAATAAATAATAAATAATGGTAATAGATAAGATTTTATTTAAAAAAATATTGGTATTATATTTTTTTCTTTAATCGCATACATACTATGTGAAAAAAAATACATTGGATATTCTGTGTACGTATTATCTAAGGTAAAAAAAGCAATGGACGCGTTCAAAAGATTGTAGAAATAACAATTTTTTCAAAATATACATATGAAATGTTATGAGAGTGAGTTCAAGAATTCAGACTGTCGAAATGAGTTATCTTAGGGGAGTAGCGGAAGTAACATTATTGGACCGAGTGAGAAATATCGAGATAAGGAAGACCCTCGGCATGGAGCCCCTATTCCTACGTATAGAAAAATCTTAATTGAGGTAGCTCGGACACGACTTGCGATTGCCAGAGGAACGTCTACCAAGATGTATCTTTTTGGCAGCTATATGACACGAGGTGTTAATGGAGTAGAGCACGACCAGGTAAACCAGATACTGGAGAATGATGCTGTTAGAAGCCTCAATAATCGGCAAGTTTGTATGTGAAGATGTATGAATGTGGATGAGGCGAGAATTATGTCGGGACAGAAGAGGGTGGCGCTCTATCCTATCACCTACCCCCGCGGAGAAACGGCGTGATGGTAAGTTAGTTAGTTATCCATTACATATTTATTTATTTCAAATTAAATTAATCAACTAGAAAAATATGCAGAAAATATCTATTTATCGAAAAAATATTGAGTTGGATCCCGATAGCAACAAAATATTTTTTCAATAATTAGATTTTTTCTGTACGTCTTTTTAGTTCATTAATTTTATTAGTATTAAAAATACCACAGAACTATGTTCTGAAAATGCAACTTCACAACAAAAATGTGTTCTCCTTAGAGATAAAAACATTTTTATTTAAGAACCTTTTAATTTCCACTGTTAACATCGTACGTAAAAGAGATGTTCTCCATTATAGCGTTAGACAAAATAAAAAGGAATACATTTTTTTTTGTTTTAAATTTGTTTTTTAACCACTTAAATATTAATTCATTCACCAACCGGTTTCGGAAACAACAATTTCCTTCTTCGGGTTGTCAAATTACATAACCAAAAATATAATTATCACATTCTAATGTTTTTAAACAAAATCTATTTCTAAAAAAATAATAAAGTAAAATAATAAATATTTTAAAATAAATCTAGTACCTAACTTAAATGGTGTAAATTGACTTTGATATAAAATTATTAGAATTTTTTTTTTGTATTTTTAGAACATTAACCAAGCTATTGCAAATATTAAAAATATGAAATGAACATGTAAAGAGAACAGATATGATTATTATTGTATCTTTTTAAAAATAAATAAAAATGCCCTAACGTCTGTTGGATCTTTATAATAAGATTCTATGGATCATCGATCGCTGTCTTGCGTAAATTTTAACGCGACATATAGAATAGTTCCTGTACGTTACCTATCCACTGCCCCTCCCCCTATACCCAGAACACGGCCTTTTTTGTGGTTTGGACAGTTGTTAGTTGAAGTTTGAACTGACAGTTATCGTTTACCAATGGTACAGTAGGCTGTGGAAAAAGCGTGAATTATCTCCTTGCCTAAACCTGTACATCTAGCTATTGTGCTTATTGTGTCACACTTCGCGCCATCACCGAAGTATACGAACAAAAGAACTTCGTGCGGAACAATGGAGTACGTGCTCTGAAGCCAGAAGACTTGTGGCTCTAGTGGAGAAAATCCAGATTCCTAATGAATCATTTCACAGGCGGATCGTGTTTCCTGGTTCTGGTTGGTCCTTCAGACGTCTCCTAATTTACTTCCTTCCTTCCTTCCTACATCCTGTATTTCCCCACCACCTAGTTCAAACAACGTCTATACTTCAGCTAGCAATCTAGCGTTAGAAAAAGGTTCATCTATTTTTTTAGGTCCTTTTAGAGCTGGTGTTTAGCTGGGGCGATGGTTGGTTCAAAAAATAATACCCTTTGGACCCTTTCATGTAGATTTATTGTTTTTGCCCTTCATAGTGACCCACATCCTCGTAGTTCTCCCACACGAAACATTGAATACTATCGCTGTCAATCAGCGGTTTGAATGGATCTAAATCTAGTTGGCAGGTGCTGTGTGGTGTAGGTTACCGGTATTGTAGAAATTGATTGTACCCGGTGGGTAAATGGTAAAATCATAAAATATAATAATATGTAAAAGCGTAATATAAGATATGCGCATCCGTGGAAGATCTCCATCGCATAGAAATGAGGCGGAAGACCCATTGTATTCGTCGACTTTCGGCGCCCGAAGCGGGGTTCCCGCCGAACGCCCGGCGCGGCCCTGTCGCCGCCCTGGTAATTCCAGCGGCCGCCCTCGCACGTGACGTCACGCCGACACAACGCCCTACACAGACCGCACACACGCCATACAATAATTATAGTTATGAAATGTTACAAACATTACGGGGTAAGTTGAAACAAAAAGTGAACATTGATAAATTACGGCAATCGGTGATTATCTGATATGTTATGATATGCGCCGTTTACCGAAGTCCCCAAAGGTGGGCTAATCAGTTGTTTTTTAATATTTCAATTATCGTTATTAAACAATCCCCTCAATAAATTGTATTTACAAAATATATATATAACATGTATGTGAGCCTCATAGCGGGAAACTACCAAGATTGTATATATATATAAGCAGAAATACTTCGCTTAAATGAGAAATCTACGTTCCTATTGTTTTCAGGATCCTACGCGCAGCATTTATCGAAGACATAAACCGTTTGGAGCTATTGATAACAATATTTATCACCGCTGGGTTATCTAGATCCGGAAATATAATCTTGTTAACCTTTTAACTGCCAACTTTATTCGAAATGAAAGACACCACATAGGGTAAGACTAGGCTTTAAGGGTTTTGACGTTTTGATCTATCAAAAGATGAGACCTGTCGTTCACAAATGGCAAAATGATTTAATAATATGATTTTAAAATCCCTGCATGTTTGCAAGGTCCAAAAGTGCGTGTTAATACGCTTATAACTTGGCGTGTTAAGGATCTCATGGATGATATCTTTCTAATTAATACGTTTAAATTGTATTTAAAAAAATATAACAGAACTATGTTCTTAATATTTACAATTTCACAATAATAATGAGTTCTTCGTAATAATAAATAAGTTGTATCAATGTGTTCAAAATTTAATAAAAATGAATTATTAATTTTGGCGTCTCCTATCAGATTACTCAAAGGTATTTGAGATTTCGTAAAAATAAAGAAGATGGCTTTCAAATAATGGAACAATAGATGTATCAATTTAAAAAGTGTAACATGTAAGTTCGAAAAATTGTCGCCAATGCACTGTGTTGGTATAGCATAATAGGTTAATGCATTGTTCCCCGGGTAGGAAGAGTTCCGAGCTTCGAATCCCGGTAGCAACAACAATATTTTTCGATAAAATTGATTTTATATGTATATCTGTCTAATTAATACGTTAAATATGTATTTTATAAATAAAAAAAAAGGAATTGTAATATGTCACCAGGTGGCGTGTGTATCGCGGGAATTTTAGTCTGATTAAATATTTATTTGCGATTTTAGTTATGTTGTGTTGCTCTGTAGTATATTATTTTTGTAATAAATTATAATTATCTTATCACATTATTCTCATAATTGCAAAAAATGATTGGTATACACACATTTTTTCTGATTTTCGAGAAAAGGGGAATTAATATGATATAATTTAATGAGGAATGTAGTGTTGCTCTCTTCGTGAATCTCGTCACTTCATTAGGCCACGGGTCGGGTCGAAGGGGCTGAATGATGTCTATTAACTTGCTATTATGCTCGTTGCCGAGGAGTATGACGAAAATATACATTATTAATTTGATCGCAGTAAGATAGGGCACACCTTTAAATATTGTATCACTCGGCAGGGAGGGAATGGAGCGAGATAGATGGTATCGACGTTCGGTTTACATTTAAATTTTAATAACGAATTTTAGAAACAAAAATAGCTGAAATCAAAATACATATCGTCTAATAAAATGAATTACGGAGAAAAGTTATTTTAGTTATATATTTTTTTGAATTTATCCTTCACTTAATAACAGTTGTAATTTGTATATTATTTATTACTTTCCAATATAAATGTTCTTCTTACTGTGTTATGTAATGTATGAAAAAATGGAAAAAAAAAAGTCAATGAAGGTGTTAATTAGATTTCAAAAATCAAAATGTTAATTGTTTATATTTAAAAAAAAAAGTATTATTTTATTTGTATATATGTACTTGTAATGGCTAGTTACGCCTAATCGGCGAAGGCCATAATAAAGAGAGAAAAAAAAAAGTATAAAAGTAAAATGTGTGATAAATATGTTGCAAGTATTTGGCACGAGGACAAACTTTCCTCGACCTTTCATTCATGTATTTGTAGATGCATAGGAAAAATTGTTATGTTCGGAAATGCACTAAATTATTCACTCGTCCCATTCACGGTCCGTGAATAGTAAATAAGCCGAGTGCATTTAGCCGTATTGTGTTTATTTTATGAACCCAGACAACAAGTGAGCCCAGGCGCATCGCAGTTGTCACCCACGGAGCGGATGCTGCGTGGGAGATGGGAGGAGGCTGTCTGTCGAGTCCGAGCGCGTGCAGTCCGAGGACAAATACAAAGAAACGATTACTTCCCGTACAACTGAAGTGAACTGTATCGTTCCAAATCACTATCGAAATGCCAATGTCAAGGAGCACGTTACACGAGCATATTTTTATACTTACTTTCATAAAATATTTTCCGATAACCTTTGAATATATCAGAACGTATTTTACATCATATGTTGTTATAAAATATGTTAAATACTAATTAAATATATTAATTATAAAGATATACATATAAAATCAATTTTATCAAAAAATATTGTTGTTCAGTTACCGGGATTCGAACCCGGATCTATAATACATGCTATATGTTACACTTGTTTAAATTAATACACTGTTTTTTTTTACGCAATCTCAAGTAAACCGATAGCAGACACGCCAGGATTAACAATTCATTTTTATTACATTTTTGGACACATTGATACAACTTATATATTATTAGGAGAACACATTCTTATTGTGAAATTGTAATTATTCAGAACATAGGTATGTGATATATTAAATACTAATTAAACGTATTAATTAGAAAGATATTCACATGAAATCAATTTTATCGAAAAATATTATTGTCGAGCCACCGGGATTCGAACGATTTAAAAATATCTCCTAATAATATAAAATATGTACCCAGATTTGACGAAAAAAATCTGTTATATGGTATTATAGGAATATTTTGCGATTCATTCTTCTTCGATCATATTATGCTCGCCTTGTTCCTCAGTTCTGGACCCCATCCAGAAGCTGTCTGTTGTCTGCATTTGCCTTCAATTACAAATTTAAGGTATGTATTGTATCTAATCTAGTGTATTATATCCGAACCCTTTACGTCTACGAGTATTACACTCTCAGAACCTCCTCATTAGTCATTCTCTAGGTCCAACTTACTTTTGAATCCTTCTCCAGGACTAGATCCCGAATGCTTCTAACTAACTAACTATCACGCATCACGTCGTTCGTCTTCTGTCCTGACACACAATTCTCGCTTCATCCACATTCATACATCTTTTCATATTGAGGCATCTACAATACCATCTTCCAGTATCTGGTTTACCTGATCGTGCCATGTCTTCCGCGGACGTCCTTTAGTTCTGGTGCCATTAATACTCGCATCATATATATTTCTTACTATTCTCTCCTCATTCATACGTTCTTACTTACCATCACGCCGTTTCTGGCGGGGGTAGTCAGAGAGGATAGAGCGCCATACTCTTCTGTCCTGACACACAATTCTCGCCTCATCCACATTCATACATCTTCTCATACAAACTCGCCGGTTATTGTGGCTTCAAACAGGACCATCTTCCAGTATCTGTTTCATATGACTAGACCATTATTCTAAGGTCAACTTTATATATCTCCTAATATCTTCATTATTTATTTACTCTGTCATAAATGAATCTGACACATATATGCCTGAGTGATCTTATTTTCATTGCATTCAGTCCAGGCGTCACTTCCATATATCAATGTCGGTACCAGGACTCCATTGTGTACCGCTAGTCTTGCCTCGGTTGATAAGTTCCCGCTTGATATAATTCCATTCAAAGCGCCGTTCACTTTATTTCCTGCAGTCACCCTTCTTTCGATATCTTTCTCAGCCTATCCGTTTCTATCAAACATACTTCCCAAATATACAAACTCATATATTTGTTACAAACATTCATTACCTACAAGTATCGTGTATACTTTCTCCTTCTCGAATTCGAGATTCGGTATTTGAGAATGCTTCTAACTCTAACCAATTTCTCTCTCTCTAGTTTATCATCCAGATTCGCTTCCGCAAAGTGAGATGTTCCAGGTTTTAGTTAATTGCTTGTTCGCCTTTGTGTTATATGTGATTTGAAGATTTGTTGATTCATTATCTATGTAAAATTCTTTAAATGTCTAACAAGTCAATAAATAATCTTCTGCATTTGACGATACATAATTCGCGAAATGTTCAAGAGTGGGAAATTTTTTTGTGATGCGTATAAAAAATGTATTCAGGAATAGGGTCCTCATTCTCAGACTATTGAGGAATTATTATGCCATTGGAATATCGTTAATAATAGATACCTTTTATAATAACACACTGTTGTTATTGCATTACCCACAAAACCCTTCAAGTGCCTTACAACACCCCTGACCCATGGGTGGTTCGGTTTTCAGATTCAAGTCTTGTTAAATTAATAAATTATATTATCGAATTTGAAGTAGATAATGATATAGAATTAATTAAAATTAAATTATTATTACCTATTATTACTTAGCTACTTTTCATAGGTACGAGAAATCAAATAATTCTCAAAAAATCTATAAAAATAATATCTAGGAATAGTAAACCTCAAAGTATTTTCCTTCGGCAAAATAAATTCGATTCAAGTGATAAAGAATTTTTAACAAAAAAAATTGAATCGCGATATTCCCAGATTTTCAATCACTGATAGTGAGTGTGACTCAAAGATATCAATGATGGACTCATAGTTTGTGATTTTGAGCCCATCACTATCCCATTTACTTTAAAGACACTACAGAGCGATAAAATGTAAATTTTATACCGATTAATCATTTATAATATAACTGATGACTTGTGACTGGTAATAATCTGCCTGGAGCATTTTATGCGTGTTAAATTATAATAGTTATTAAGCATTCATTTGGAAGACTAGAAATAATAATAATAAATAAATTTGACCTACTATATTATCGATACCCCAACTTTCCTAATCGAAAGTTTTTGGATTAGAAAAGTTTTGTTTTGTTTAAGGTCACACAATTACACCAAAGAGGCCTATGGTTTATTTATTATGGAAACCAATATTAATTTCTAAACTAATATCAAAAAACATGATAAAACAAAAAAATTAACTGTAAGTACAGGGTGAATATTATGTTCCAGGCCGATTTTGTTTATCCGCTATTTTGATTACTTAGATGTTTGTCATTTTGTATTTAGTGGTCGTATAGAATAATTGATTACAATTTATTATAACCTTAACAATCTGTTGATGTCATTAAAACATTTTATCTAAATAATAATTGCAATGCTGTAACCATTAATGGTGATCGCTATCGTCACATGTTGGAAAACTTCTCGTTAACTGAATTGGGTCGATTGGGCATGCAACACATGTGGTTTCAACAATACGGTGCCACCTCACACACAGCCCGAGCTACGTTTGAAATTTAGCGAGAAATTTTTCCCGGATTTGACAGCTCCCAACTATTTTCCGTGAATGTACTTGAAAGGAAAGATCTACGCCAATAAGCCAACAATAATTTCGATGCCACAGGACAATATTCGAAATGAAATTGCCGAAATGACACACGAAGTGTGCGAGAATGTTATGAAAAATATGGTTAAAAGAGCACGCATTTGTGCCGCTGCCAGAGGCGGCCACTTGGCCAATGTCATATTCCATATAATTGTAATAAATCAAATAATCGACAAAAAAACCAAATTAAAAAATTGTGTTTCATTTTCTAGTTATTCAAAAACAACATCGGCCTGGAACATAATATTTACCCTGTATAAGAATCCACAAAGTCTTATAAAATAATATTAAATTAAAGTTAGCATGTTTTTGGTTTACGTAATAAGGAATATGCTTGTTTCAACTAAGAAATCTCAACAAAACTACAGAAAAAAACAATTTTCATTAATATTTGATTAATATATGATTTTCATTATTAATACACTGTGTTGGTATAGCATAATCGGATAATGCACGTTCCCCGCATTGGAAGAGATCCAGGTTCAAAAATTGATTTTATATGTATATCTTTCTAATTAATACATTTAATTTGTAACTTAAAAATTCACGGACCTATGTTCTGAATAATTCCAACTTCACAATAGCAATGCGTACTCCTTAATAATAAACATTTTTAATACAAATTAAATGTATCAGTCAGAAAGATATACAGATAAAATCAATTTATCGAAAAAATATTTTTGTTGCCACCCGGACTCCTTCCTATCCGGGGAAGTGCGCTGACCTATTACACCACGTCAACATTGTAAGTTAACGACAAATTTTTGAACATATATGTTGCACTTTCAAATTGATACATCTGTTATTCCATTATTTGAAAGCAATCTACTTTATATTTACGGAAAATCGCAAACACCTTTGAGTAAAATCCGATAGGAGATGCCAGAATTAAATTGGTTAATTCATTTTTATTAAATTTTGGAAACTTGTATGTTTTTAAGGAGAACGCATTATATTGATTTTATCCATAAATTTTATTTGTATTAAAAATATCACAGAACCACGTTCTGAAAAACTGCAACTTCACAATAAGAATGTGTTCTCTTTAAAAATAAACATTTTTAGTGTCGACTTAACAAAGAGAAAAGTAGTAGTGACAAATTTAGAAGATTTGAAAAAATCGCATTAACAAACCCACCCGCGGTCGCAGACTGCCCCTCGAGAAGAGATTGCGGATTTTTCCATATATCCTTCTTTTGAAATATACTTGAATAGTCTCATTATGTGTATTCAAACTGCCCAGATTCGTATCTGGCCATTCCATTCAACTGCTTACTTACCGAGATATTACTCCGCTCGCAGTACATACATATATAGGCACCAGGTATCAGGTATCAGGTAGCAAGCCACACTGAACAGCGGGTTAAATTGTAAGACGGTAGTCGCGCCTCAACTCCGATGAACAAACTATTAATTAAAACACCAAATTTAACCTTTTTTTTTTAGTGATCTAGAGATATATTGTTTTGTTTCTCTACTATGTATTACAATATCAAACAATAGTGAGATATACTGATGATTGGTAACTGTAATGTAAAGTATACTAGTTTCTAGTATAGCTCGTCATATTACGAATAATCACAATTACCAATCATCGTTACAATCAAACACCAATCACACAATCATCTCAAATATCATCAAAAATAGATTTTTGATAATTTTATCTCCACAGTTTTTTTGCTTAATATTAAGTGTATAATATATATTTTCAAAATATTTAAAACGTTTTTTTTAAATAACAGGAGCTTGATTGTTTTTAAGTTTTTAAAAAAATGTATTCTTTTTCCGTATATAGGTATATATTTTTATTGTTTCTCATGCAAACAATTAACTTGACGTATGTCTGAAAACAAAATGATTATGTGGAGAGAAATAATTTTTTTTGTGTTTTTCCTTATTTTTCCGATATTATGATTTTTTTAATAATCAGATGAAGGATCCTGCCTGCCCACCTGTAGATTAAAGTTCTCTTCAAACAATCCCAATCCCACCCTCTCACACAACACGCATCCTGCGGGTGTCATGAGGTGGGTTTCTTGAACAGGTTAATTTTTAAAAACCACATGTTGAAGATTAAGTATTAGATTTATTTAAAAATCGTGTAGTTTCATTGATGCATTAGTATCATCCACTTTTCAGAATATTTTATGAATATCTTATCCTTAGAAAAAAAGGTAACGGATTGCAGAGGAGTTAGTAAAAGAAGAAATAATTTAAAATCATAATTATGAATGTGAAATGTGAAAAAAGGTCCATCCTCTTTGTATAAATTGATCTGTTTTCAGAAGAACTACATATTGTTTTTTTAGATTTTTTAAATTTCTTAATAAATCTTCTACCTGCTTCGCCACTCGTCTGATCCTTAAAGGATTTGTGGTTTCCAATAATTCAAAGAAGGTTTTTGATTTATGGCTAGGTGCCCGAAGCATCGGGTAGCTATTGACAAAAAAAAATATGAACTGCAATTTATTATATCTTCAATCGGAAGTAAGCATTAACAAAACACACCTTTCAGATTAGTCTAGAGTATTAAAATATAGAGAATAAAAATGATTTTTAAAAATTAAAATTAGTACAGTTTTACTCCGGACTACTCTTACACAGATCTCGGATCGAAATTTATAACAATCCTCCGTTTCATTTATTAATGTATTGAATAACTTACACCCTAATACTGAAAATAAAACTCATTCTTTCCGATACCGAGTAGAAAGCCGTCATTCCGATAATTGATCTGTCTCAATAAATCCACGTTAATGAGACAACCTGAAAAGGTTTTCTGAGCGCTTAAATTTTTCAAGAAGCTTTCAGAATAAATCGGTAGAATAATAAAATAACAGCCCTTAACCTTTCCAACATTCCCTGGCTTAATTCACTAAGTCAATGGAAACCTTAGGAACTAAATAACCGGCTTATCGATGTGAACCCATCAAAGTTTAGGCTTAAATTCCCTCCCTATTGTTACGTAGGAGCCTTAGTGGACGTCTACCAATAATCACTTACAGTCGGGCTTCCGTTCCGTAGGTAAACGTTATTTTGTGGTCTCTAACACAGTTCAATTTTCAGCACTGAATTAAATTAACTTTATAAGATCTCTATATTTAAATGTGAACCTTTTTAAATTAATCAACACAAAATACACATTTAATACAAATTAAATTAATTAATTAGAAAGTTATATATTTTTTGAAAAATATTTTGGTTGCTACCGGGTTACTAACCAGAAACTTTTCCTATCCGGGGAATAGCGTTACCATTTCGCTATATCAACCGATTACGTTTTCGACAAATTTTGAACGTATATTCTGTAAAAATATGAATTAAATATATTAATTAGAAAGATATACATATAAAATCAATTTAATCGAAAAATATTATTGTTGCACCACCGGGATTCGAACCTGGATCTCTTTCCTAACCGGGGAAGGTGCATTATCCAACTATGCTACAGCGACAATATTTTTAGCGACAATTTTCGAACCTACCTTTTTAATGTTACCTTTTTGATATTAATTCATATTTAAAATATCACAGACCTATGTTCTGAATAATTACAACTTCACAATAAGAATGTGTTCTCCTAAATAAAAAGTATATTCTGTAGTTTTTTTTTTTGTAATCGATACATCTATCATTCCATTTTTAAAAGCAATCAACTTTACATTGCGATGAATCCCAAATAGGAGATGCTGGAATTAAATCAATCAATTTTATTAAATTTGGATTAACTTCGATACAATTTATTTTTAATGAAAACACAGTTCCGTAATATTTTTATTATAAATTAAATTCATAAATTAGAAAGATAACGTTGTCTAATAATTTATATCTTGGAACAATATATTGGATTAATGACATCCAGTAGATTTTTATAAATATTAATCAAATTTATGCAAACCCCGTATCGTGTTTCACAGTTGTACATTTATTGTACAATACCGAAAGTGGGAAAATGTTTATCATTCCAAAGACTAAAAAATAAAACAAGAAAGCGTTATGGTTTTTGACTACGAAAAAATGATATAGAAGTAAATTCTCCTATACTATCCTCCTAAAATATACCATCAACCGTGTAAAACATATAAATTAATTTATAAGTTCAGAATGGTTTAAGGAACATAACAAAACAAGTTAATCATGGATAACTACCTTAATTCTGGATCAAACATGTTTTAGCTACGAGCTTTGGGATTTTCTCCGTACGTTACGGAGAAAATCAATCGTAACGTGAAGAAACAAATTAAGATTTACTAGGAGAGCACATTCTTATTGTGAAGTTGTAATTATTCATAACAGACGGTCTGTGATGTTTTAAATATAAAATTTAATAAAAATGAATTTGTTAATTCTGGCGACTGCTATCAGATTACTCAAAGGTAATTGAGATTCCGTAAAAATAAGGAAGATGGCTCTTTCAAATGATGGAACGATTAAATGTATTAATATCAAAAAGGTAACATATAGGTTCGAAAATTTGTCGCTAAAAATATCGTCGCTGTAGCATAGTTGGATAACGCACCTTCCCCGGTTTGGAAAGAGATCCAGATTCGAATCCCGATGGCGCAACAACAATATTTTTCGATAAAAATTGATTTTATATGTATATCTTTCTAATTAATATATTTAATTCATATTTTAAATTAAGATTTAATTTTGTTATATAGCGTCCATATTGATTGGATTAATCTTTCAATGATTATCATTATCATCATCACCACCAGATCTACCAGACTCCTCCACCCTCCACACCTGTTCTACGACTTATTCCGCCACTTTTGAATACTACAAATTCTCCATTTTGAACACATATCTACAAAAAAAGACCCCCTCGCCCTAACGCACGTCTTTGCCATTATTTTTATATCATTTAAAAACAATGATTTAAAAGTCTTAAGTTCAAAATTCTGATCACTTTAAAGCGATTAAAAGTTTTAATTATCTAAAAAATATTTATGTAGAAGTCTGTTATATCCTGTAAATTTATATTCCTACATAATGTACAGGGACTTAACGTATGTGTGGTCTCGGTGGCACGGTGGCTAATCTCTGCGGAATTAATCCGTTATTAGTTAGGTATTATCGTGTCATTGTTAATAGAAATAATGTCATGATTTATTCGAAGCGGTGTACTCAGATAAATATATGCTCTCATCGATCGGCATAGTTAACAGTTTATTAATTAAAGAGCAAGCTTCCATACATTCTCTACGGCAGGTCGGTGAGTTTATGCGGTTTTGTGGTTTGTCCGGCGACCAGGGCTGCCCAAATGTTATTTTATTTTGAACACTAGTAAGTTGTTAAATCTAGCCGCGAAAATGAATCAATTTCTCGTAAACAAATTCAAATATCCATCTAAACTATAACGTTATCGAGAAATAACCTAACCTAACCTAACTATTATTTTATTTATTCGGACAAAAAAATTAATATTCATATAAATACATATTTGTAAAAATAACATACAATCTTTTAGAGAAACATTAAGTCACTAAAAATTGATTAAGTTATACATTATTTTAAGACAAATTTTAAGTTCAATTTAATATTTGAGTATTATTCTCCTCCCTTTCTTCCACCTATTTTTATCTTCTAAAACTGCTATATTGGATTTCCAAGATATTTCGTGTTGAAAAGTACAATAATTATAAAACTACAATAATTTTCACTGATTTACTGCGGTTACCAGTTAACAGGATGGTCGAGGCCGAGAGAAATGTCAGTGTATTATTTGAGTATTTACCTCTTAACATTCCGAAACTGGATAACTGATAGCTATCCATATTTCTGGGCGACCGCCGCCGGGCCCGATAGCCGGCGCCATTATCGGGCGCGCCGCTAGGCCATCCCGCATCCCGTCCCGACCCGCACTTGGAATCACGCCCGCGATGAGTTCTTCTCCACCACATTGTTTCAATTTTACACTGCATTAAGGAGATTTTAAACTATTTGAATTAATTCAATACTTGGTACATTTAACTAACTTATTTACCAACATGCCGTTTCTCCGCGTGGGTAGGCAGATACGATAAAGCGCCACACTCTTCTGTCCTGACAAACAATTCTCGCCTCATCCACGTTCACCCAGCTCGCCGATTATTGAGGCTTTTAACAGGACCATCCTCCAGTATTTGCTTTACCTGGTCGTGCCGTAGTCTTCCGCGGGCGTCCTCTATTTCTGGTGCCATCGACACTTGCGTCATATATCTTCCTTACCATTCTCTCCTCATTCATCCGTTCCATATGACCAAACCACCTAAGTGATCCTTTCTTAATCTTAATCACTATAATAACATCAGCTTTACATTCTTTCCTTATTTCTTCATTCTTTACTCTGTCATAAATAGATTTGCCACATATACGCCTAAGTGATCTCATTTCCACTGCATTCAGTCTACTTTTGTTCCTTTTCTGCCAGCTACAGGCCTCACTTCCATACATCAGTGTCGGTACCAGGATTCCATTGTGCACCGTTAGTCTTGCCTCAGTTGACAAATTCTCGTTAGATATAATTCCATTCAAAGCGCCGTTCACTTTATTTCCTGCAGTCACCCTCCTTTTGATATCATTTTCAGCCTTTTCTTTTCTATCAAACATACTTCCCAAATATACAAACTCATCTACTTATTCCAAACATTCATTACCTACAAGTATTTTGCACGGTGTCTTGCTTTCCTTCTTCTCGAACACCGTCATCGTATAACAACACTGCAAAAAGAGAGTAAGAAGAAAAGGGGAATGAGATTAAATTGAGCTAAGATGTAAAAGATGAATTAAAGTAAATTATAATTTTAAAAGGTACACAGAAAAACTTTAGTAATCATTTATTAATCTTATTCACTATACTAAAATCAGGTTTACATAAATGGATCTGCTACATATATGCCTAATTTATCTCATTTCCAATGCATTTAATCTACTTTCGTTCTTCTTCCACCAGCTCCAGATCTCACTTCCATACATCAGTATCGGTATCGCTAGTCTTGCCTCGGTTGACAAGTTCCTATTAGCAATAATTTCATTCAATGCGTCGTCACCCTCTTTTCGATATCTTTCTCAGTCCTTCCTATTTTATCAAATATACTTCCCAAATACACAAACTCATCTACATGTTAGCTTTCCTTGATAGTTGTTATTAGTTCTGTTGCCTTATTTATTCGTCTAAATGCATCTTCATTAGTAACATGGTCGACCCAGGCCCTACCAGTAGGCTAGCTACTGAATTGGTAATGTTTTCCCACAACGCAAAAAAAAAATTGTATGCCCACACCGTGTTCCAAAATTAGAACGAACATTGGTTACTATACTTATATTTCCAAACTAAGCTAAACGCTTGTGCAGGACAACATGGGGGTCTCCTGAGATGAGTCTCGAATCCACGACCATTTAACTTGATGAACGTCGCACCACTAAATGAATAAGCACTTGCGTTACCAGTTACACCACGCCAACCGAGTAAGTTGAGGGCAAATTTTTAACTTGCGCATTTAGGTTCGAATCGGTAGCAACATAAGGTAAATGCTCGATCATTGCCAGCGCCACCAGCGGGCCGATGATGTTCCTTGAACAATATAGCCGTTAGAAACAATTGAATATAGTGTCGCACTAAATCAAGCCCCAGCCTGTCCTCCGATCGCACGCCAATGCCACTCGAGGAGTTGTTGAGGTTAGTCTCGAGTGTGGGTATTTAGGAAGCCGCTGATAAAAAGTCGTCGCTTCGAAAACATTAACGTTAATTCTAAATATTAGTGACGGTAAACCGTTACGTGACTGATTGTGTCGATGATTGGTAACTAAGATTTAACTATCGGAGGCTTACTTTCCAGTGCACCAATCATTGCTCGAAGAATTACGTTAATCAGTTA
The DNA here is from genome assembly GCA_031772225.1 of Eubasilissa splendida. NCBI lineage: Eukaryota > Metazoa > Arthropoda > Insecta > Trichoptera > Phryganeidae > Eubasilissa > Eubasilissa splendida. Next base: position 16,398,747 of record CM062852.1, on the reverse strand, counting down.
TCAATCATCGTCACAATCACAGTCAAAATAACGATTTTACCATCACTATTAAATATATTTACTTTTTGAAATTTGCATCGCTATTTCATTTATGTTGATTCTTAAGTTACTTAAATAATACAACTTTTTTTACTGCATGTTTTTTATAGCTCTATAATTTACACATTGTGCAAAAGGGGAAAAAGCTCCTTTAATGGACCACCTTTTGGTCTCCGTAATTAGACCGGTCCAATGAAGGTAACGAAAATTTTGTCATTGTTTCAGAATGTCAAAACGTGAATTCTGTTACAAATGTGAACTTAGATACCGCGGATTTTATGTTTAGGATCTCCAAAGCTACGTTAAAACGTCGTTTGGATGGATCTAATAAAGTAGCCAAAGAGGATTACAAGATTTCAGGATCTACTGATTAGCCAGTTGAGATAGAGCAAGCTCTTGTGAATTTTAGATGTAAATGCTTTTTGTTTGGAATAACAAGGCAACATGTTTGTTTACTTGCCTTAAACTATCTGTAAAATATAAGATTAAATAAAGATTTAATGTAGAACAGACTCTTAGGAAAAAATGATTTATAGCTTTTATGCGACGACATCCGGAACTGTCTCTTCGTCAACCCAACCGAGGGCCACTTTGGTTAACTGTGCAACAGCTGTTATTTAAACTGCTGTCAACGTTTTTTCTTTACTTATAAACTGGAAGACGTTTATAACAATCATAATATAAATCATGCACGGATGAGATTTCTCTCGGAGATTCGACTCGAGTTCACATAGAGGACAGTTCAGCGTTCAACGTGAAGCGAATTATGAATTATCACCCCGTATGTACGTTACATCCAGTACACATGTACCTTTACTGACTCTCAGAGATCAAAGTCACATTGAGAGATTATCGTGAACACGGGCCTAAAAAGTCTTTAATGTAAACGAAACTGGCCTTAAAAAGGCTCAACTGTTCAGAAGAGGCCCAGTAAAGTTCTTGCATCGAACATCAAACATCAAGATTATTTCTTCAAAAATTACAATCATGGGACCCTGGTCCAACGATAATGATAATTTGTTTTGGTTTTATTTAAATATTTATTTTTGATATAAAATTGTACCTAATAATACATCAATAAAAGATAATTCTGAATATGTAGTTTCTTCTTTTCTTTTACTTATATTTATGGATATATAACACTTTAAAATTAGGTGGTCCAATGGTAGAGCCTGCACCCTAATATTTTATCGATAAATAAATGTTTCTGTATATCTTTCTAGTTGATGCATTTAATTTTTTATTAAAAAACTACAAAACTGTATTCCGAAAAAACTGCAACTTCACAATAATAATGATCTAATGGTTAAGCCAATCCCAATTCTGACATCCGATCGGCGCCCACTTTCTCATGAGCGTAGTACGTTAAAGTGCCATTAATATACGCTTCTCCGTGATAATGGCACTATTTTTTACAACCCAACAGCGTGTTAGAAATACATTTCTCACACTGGCAAATACTCGTGCCTCATTAAACGCAGTAAAAAAGAACAAATTGTGAATGCATTACCGAGATGATTTTCTCCATCATCATTAAACATCATCAGTAGTGGTACCACTCGTGATGATTCTGCTCTCGAAGCTCCAATTTAATCAATTATTGTTTTAATAATATTTTACTAGGTAGGAGGAAAAACCCCTTGTTGTACATATAAAGAGAAAGAGCCCAATACATCACCAAACTATTAATTATATAATTATATGATTTCTGATAATTCAATACGAACATAATAATAAAATATTAGCAGAAAAGCAATTGGCGACAGTGCACTCTGTATTGCCCTCCCTGGAATTGTACAAACGGTGTTTTAACGAATCAACTTTGAAATACACTTGGGTATGTAAATATTAATTGTATGAAAATGAAACAAAATATTTTATTCGAGGTATTGCCCATCGCTAGCTATATATTTTTCCCATCTCTCTGACAATTTGTGGATGCCGCGCCAAAGAAACTGTTGTTCCTTTGAGGCAAACTAATTATCGAGCTATTTTCATACATTTTTGTAAGAAGTGTAGCGCCGCTCGGAAAATGCGTGTCCCATCGATGCAAATAAGTAGTAATCGAACGGAGCCAAGTTTGGTGAGTAAGTATTTCCCAACTAAAGACCTCAATCGTTTCTTTGACCGGTTTTTCTGTGTGTGATGGTGCATTATCATGAAGCAAAATCACTTTGTGTTGCCTTTTTTGATATTCTGGTCGTTTTTCACGCAAAGCTTGATTTAAATAGATCATTTGTTATCGGTAGCGTTCAGTTTTAACGGTTTCGCCAGGTTTTAGCAGCTCATAATAGATCCCACCAAACACAGAGCATTGTTTCTCACGTCAAAATCGCCACTTTTGAATTTTTTAAACCACTCAAAGCACTGTGATGTACCAAGAACATACTCACCGTAAGCTTCTACAAGAATTCGATACGATTCTGCAGCAGTTTTCTTCAAATGGTAACAGAAAATCAATGCTGTCCAACAAATCGTAGTTTCCAGGCACAAAATTCGACATGTTCAACGCTATTAAAAACTACGCTGTCGTATGAAACTTATATTGTTATGAGTTGAAAATCTTTGTCAGATGTCAAAACAAGAAAATGGCGCCAATAACGTGGTTTGACGGTAACTACATTGACAGCTAGGGCCATCTATGGGCAAATTCCGGTTTCATATTTATATACCTGGTTTACATCCACTTAAAGACATTTTTGAAAAAACTGAGATCGTATTTACATAAATGATTATTGAACAAACGCAAACATTCATCTTTCATCTGACAGATAAACCTCGATATACCTATTTGCCAGTCGTAAAAATTCGTACGATTTCGCTAATTTTCTTACTCGTATTAATGACAATGCTCACTTCATTTCAAACTGTATATATGTTTAAGTATTATTATTGAATATATTAAAGATAAAACATTTAAATTTGACATATTGTGATTATGTGGAAATTTTTCTTACTGGCAATGACACTTACATGTACAGATCAAAATCCAATAATGATATCCAAATAAAATATGAGGAAGTGCAATAGTATTATGGGTAGCATTTTTTATTCATATAAGATTAATGATTTAAAAAAATATATAAAATATCTATCTGTCGAAAAAATATAGACATCACCAGGACTCGAACTCGGAAGATTCCATTGTCGGTATTAAACTATAGACGTCACAAAATGGGACCGCCCCTGCAACAACACTGTATATCATTTTTGGCCAAACCTACCTTATAAACGCACATGCGTTGTATATCCTTTTGGACATAACAACCATAACATAAATAAAAAATACTATTACACACAATTTCTAAGTGATCTTAGCACATACAACACTGTATATCGACCAATATGGCCGATGCTCCGTCTGTCTAGCAACATTTGTAAAAATGATATACAGTGTTGTTGCAGGAGTTGTCGCATAAGTGAGACATCTATTTTATCCTGTTTGAAGCGACCATATATTTAATTATAATGTTTCTCAAAAATCTTCAAGTCAATTTTATTAATAGAATATATTATATTACCTATACTATTAATTAATTTTTAATTAATTCACAATATACTTGTCTAAGCTACGATTTTTCAGAACACACTCAACAGAACAAATTCAGATAAATCTCTTAAAAAATATACCTCTACACGGGTATTATTTTTTCGATAAATATTTTTTTTCTGTGCATATTTTAAAGTGATTAATCTAAATTTGTTATAATTATCACGAAAATGTCATGAAAAATTGTTATTTCGCAAATAAAATATGATTTCATTAAAAATTTTAAAATAATGAAACGAACCGTTGCCAATTTTTTTTTTTTTTACGAATTTGTAGTCGGCCAGGAAATTAAAATATATTTTTTATTTCAATTATGTTTCATATTTCAGTAAGAATTTAACATTTACTAATAGACTAAAATATTTCTCGATAGGTGTGATCTTTTTACAGTAATCCCTTGGTACCTAAATATATAAATTATAATTCAACACATTTCGCATAAAAATAATTAGACAAAACCCATGAAATTGGATACTTTGTTTAAGAAATAAATTTTCTTTCGAAGCTCTCGCTATTTAAAAAAATATATATATAAATCGTGTATCAAGATTGATCGATGTTTTATAAAAAGTTATTTATGACATCGCCTGACACGAACAACCACTGAGATAAATATTATATTATAAAGTGGACGTATTGAAATTAATAAGGTATCAATTTAAATATCTCGACGATGAATGAAGTAAGTTATTTTAATTGAGCAGTTAAATATTTTCTGTGGAACGATAACGGCGATAACATGCCTCGCATTCAGTTTGTTTCGAATTAAGATAACTAGAATTATTGTCGTAAAATTAGCGTAAATAATTAATGTCGCTACGTGGTTTTTAGTTAATTATTTTCAACACATTTTATAACTGGTTGTGTCTTCAATTTGTATAATTATTTTTGTAGGGTAGGTAGGTATCTATCAACTTTGTTACCCTTCTAGAAAAAATATTTCTAAATCCGTATCTTGCTCGGCTCGAGTGACTGTGAAATTCTTCTACTGTTTTAAATGTCGATCTCTGTAACTCGCCCGACTGCAAATAAACCAATTACATATATAGTTTTGGCACGCGGGGCTAATTTATTCTTTGCTAAAAAATTAACACGCTCTAAAACCTATACATTCTAATCGTGTGTGTCCGATTGGAGCAATAATTCGGCGATAAAAAAATGACAATATGTCACTGCCAAGTATTTTACCGTTTATGACATCGAATTTACAATTACACCTCGGGTTTTACACGAAATAGTATCTATATCCAAATAGTATTGTCATGCGAAGAGAGTTGAGCAAAAAGTAATCATATTTGATTGTTTTTATTAGCATTCAACTGGGGATTCTGTCGCAGGCGGGAACCATCGAAGGTCGCAGTCAGACGTCTAGAATGACATAACGTGTATATATTTAATACATTTTTATTTATTAAAATCTATTTTAAAAATTCTTTAAATGGCTGTCTTCATTCAAGGTACTTACATCTAAGGATGAAATAAAGGTTTATTAGTATTATATTTAATATTGAATTATAACAATTTTGGGTATAAGCTGTGGTGTCTCCCTACAGGTTGTTAGAATTAGGATTAAATACAAATTAAATGTGTTAATTGGAAATATATACATATAAAATCAATTTTATCGAAAAATATTGTTGTTGCTACCGGGATTCGAACCTGGACCTCTTCCAATCCGGGGAACGTGCATTAACCGATTATGCTACAGCACACGTGCATTGACGACAAAATTTCAAACCTATATGGTACATTTTTCAAATTATTTCCGTTATTTGAAAGCCATCTACTTTATTTTTACGGAATCTCAAATACCTTTAAGGAATTAACAATTCATATGTATTAAATATTGGGCACATTGATACAACTTATATATTATTAAGAAGAATACATTCTTATTGTGAAGTTGAAATTATTCAGAACATAGTTATTTGATATTTTAAACACAAAATAAATGTATTCATTATAAAGATATACATTTAATTTGTATTTAATATATCGCACACCCAGATCAAAACTAAGACAACTCAAAAAGTAATTTTTCAGTAGACAAAAAAATAATATAATTTTTCTCAATTTTTTGTTACTGAAGCTATGAAACTAAATAACATTTAGGTCATAAATGAATCCTAAAATGACACTATTCGAGAACAATCCGAATACAATAATAACTCAAAATTCTCGTTTTTGTTGAGTTGTCTCAGTTTTGTTCTAGGTGTGCGATATCACAGATGTAATAATTACAACATCACAATAAGAATGTGTTCTCTTTAATAAGAATTAGGATTGGTTGTAAACAGTTCAATACTGAATATGTGTACAATAAAATCAAGTTTTGAGATATGTTAATATTGAAAAGCGCTGTATATTTTGATAGTATCGTAAATATTGATAAGACCGCACCATTCAAATAGTTCATAATACTCGAGACCGTTCTTCGTCATCTTCTTTCCCTTAACTCGCCGCGTTTAATCTATATAATAGCAAAGTTTTTAAACGACAATGGTATTGACTTGTAATATAATAAATATGAATTAAATATATTAATTAGAAAGATATACATATAAAATCAATTTTATCGAAAAATATTGTTGTTGCGCCACCGGGATTTGATCCTGGATTTCTTTCCTAACCAGGGAAGGTGCATACTATGCTACAGCGACAATTTTCGAACCTATATGTTACCTTTTTGATATTAATACATTTAATCGTTCCATTATCTGAATAATTACAACTTCACAATAAGAATGTGTTCTCCTAAAAAATGTAATATAATATTTCCTATTCTATAATATTATTTTAACTTGATTAATGGCACAAATCACTCTTGGATGGTGGATTGCCTATTTAAAAGAAGAAAAGACCGTTGTTTCTAAAAGTTGTAACATTCTTTCAGAATCCCTCTCACTAGTGATGAGCTAAACCGTGATTGTGATTGTAACTGTGATTGTGTAAATGCTATTCGATTGTAACATTGATTGGTAAGTGAGATTTAACTGTTAGAGGTTCAATTTCTAGTGTACCGGTGATTGCTCGCCAAATTATGAATAATCAGTTAGCAATTATCATTACAATCGAACACAAATTTCAGAATCACGGTTTAGCTCATCGCTACTTCTCAGTGTCCTCCAAGTAGGATAAACTACTTACTTAAAATCAAATAACAACACTTAACATTAAATAACTAACTTATCGCCATGTCGTTTCCCCGTTGTGGTAAGCCAAGAGGATTGAGCGCCACATTATTCTGTCCCGACATATAATCCCTCATGCACATTTATATAATACATCTTCTCATGCAAGCTCGTCGACTGTTGAGATTTCTAACAGGACCAATATCCAATACCTGGTTTACCCGGTCATGCGACTACCATGTCTTCCGCGGACGTCATCTACTTCCGGTGCCGCGTCATATATCTTTCTCACCCATCTCCTCGTTCATTATGAACATGACCAAACCACTTAAGTGACCCTTTTTTAATCCTATCCATGCTAAGATCAGATTTATAATATTTCCTAATTGACTTAACATTGTCGGGAATAATAAACAAAAATACATTTAGTATATACGGTGGAGAGGGAGAGGGGGGGATAATTAATCAATCTTTGCAACCGATTTTTTTGTGTAAGCAAATAAAAGTATTAATTAAATGCATACGTATTTTTTTTTAAATTCTTTCTTTCATAATATTTTGTTACAGTTAAAAATAAAATTAAAATAATGCCCCCTCACTAGAATGATCCTGTACCGAGGTGGGCTATTGTTTAAGGATTGTTCAAGTGTTTGTTAATATTGCTGAAAATAAATTATGACTTATTCTCTTATTTATTATTAATTATGTGCTCGTTGTTAGTAGGTTTTCAAAATTTCTTGCTTAATTCTTTAGTCAATTTTATAATAAGTTTCTTAAATATTGCTCCATTTATTATATTTTGTAGTTGTTTTCTTGTGTGTGTGTGTCTCGTAGGCTTCAACTGCTATGTGATTGGGTAATTTTTGGATTATTCATGTTGGTACATAAGTAAATTTTTCGCATGGCTGTTGGAAATTCAAATTAATTATTAAATTTTTATTTATTTAGAGCACATTCGAATTGGCACCTTGAGAACTTCTTTTATTATAGCCTTTTGTGTACAATCTATTTATTTATTATATTTTCACTATTTGTATAGGCTGCACCTCCCCCATCCAATTATGCCATATTATATTTTTGCTTGGCAGAGTGCATAATACATACATTTTATGACCTTACGATGTTTCCGATGTTTCGATAAAATGTATAAGTTTACTTATTTTTTTCGAAATACACTATATACGTTTGTCGCATTTTGTATTTTCATCAAAAACTACTACTAGGTATTTTATTTGGCTAGGTCTTTCAGTTACAGATTCGGTCAACATTAGGTTTATTTTTACAATTGTGCATTTTAATTAATGCGGTTTCTCTATTTGTATATTAGAATTACTATACTTATTAAATTAATGTTTTTTTTTTTTTTTTTAATTATAGTCTTTTAAATTACACCGCTTACGTTTTCCGCGATAAACAAATGTTTTCATAACTTGGCAGTTAGCGAAGCGGGTGCCGGCGACCGCTCCCGAACAATGCCCACTATAATGAAGTCGGTAACGGGAATCAAAATCGTGAGCCCCTCTTTGCAATCTGAGCCTCGCACGCCGAGTGTTGCTGCACTCTCAAATTTATAAACTGGCCATCTGTCATGCCGATTGCCCATAAATTAACCGAACACACGATCAAATAAAAGGTAAAAATGGCCGGAATACCTGTACAAGGGGAAGCAATTACCCCCCGAAGCACTTTACTGGCGGAAATCCCCCGGAACGCCACTGGCCTGTTATTAACACGGCCAACACCCATATGTCGGGGAAAAAAAAAAAAAAACGAACAGCGAATCTCTCGTCTCTGGTTCCCGCCATTACGCGTGTTCCAATTTTTAAATGTTCGCATTAACTTTTTTGCTGGGAAAGCGTGCATACAAAACGTACCAACATTGCTTGCGAAATGGCTAATTTAATTCCGACGGTCGCTCGGACGAAATAAGATAAAAAAAAGAGCAATTCTTTCTGCATGTTTAAATGTAGTTATTATACATATGGATGTGTTATTTATAATTAAACGCTGAATCACTAGACGTTGCCTAATTTTTATTGTAATTGAGCATAGCAAATAATTAACACAACCAAATCGTGTTGAGTCTGTATAAAAACCGTCATTAAATCCTAAATCATCATCGTTATATTTTAATTAGTGTTGTAATATTGAAAGTCAAATAATGCTCCATGTATAATACCTACCTAAGTGTACAGCACTATATATTCTCTCAGAGAATAATGAGAACAAATCGTGATATTAAAAAAAATTGGTTCATACGACTATGCACTTTGTATGGTGTTTTGTTTGATACACCCGATATACCTCAAAGTATAATACATACATCGATTTAAGTCTCTGGACACTCACGCGTTCGCACACCCCGTAGAAAAGGGTCGTAAGATAAAAAAAGTTAATTTTACAGGAATTTATCGTAGGATAAATAGTGAATTGATACACATATTACTGAGGAATCGACACGTGTTATTGCGAAGAATGATGAACAGGTGGTCTCGTTGAAAAAATAGTTTTGGTCATGTGTGATTCGCAAAAGAAGGGATTTTTTTTTACTTGTATGGGATGTGCAATATGTATACCTACATATCTGTATATATAATTTTATTTTATTGAAGGATTTTGACAGTGTAAACTTATTATAGTTAACATAATAAGTATTTAACATGTGATACTTATTTATGAAAATCCACAGAAATGTTTAGGTACATAAGTATGTTTAGGTGCAGAAGATAAATAAAAAGAAAAAAAGAGGAAGAAAGGGTGGGGGGAGGTTGCAACTATTGTTGCGGTAAAGGGAAAGCAAGATGTGTTTATAGGTGGAATGATTGGCCAAAATTGAAATTGTAGTGATTCATAAAAATAAGCCTTTGAGCGTAATATTGGGTAAAAGTCAATTTCTGTAAATTTCTACCTTTTTGTACCTATATAATTGCATACCTATACATATGTATTATTTATATTGATTAGCGAGATGAAATGTTCTAAGGGCGCAGTGAAGGGCGTATAGGGATATCTTTTCACGACCTTATCGGGTGATGACCAATCATAGGTGGTGTGGTATCATTCATGTGGAGTCGGCCGATGGGAGTGAGGATTGTTCGATTCAGCGCCGGTGGTTGATGGTTGCGGTGCGGGGTGGTGTGGGTGGTGTGGAAGGGTCAGTTTACTACCCGTCCAACTACTTGTATTACTTAAACAATCTAATAGTGAATATAATATCGATATATGCGAAAGTATCCGTCGTATGGTAATTCATTAATTTTTAATAAATTATTTTTATAATACGTAACTCCTGTATGACTGCGACAATAAATACTACAGCGATGTAAATAAGTTTCACTCGAACTAAAATTTCATCATCTGTAAATTTTGAAACCATTCGGAATATTTAAAAAGAATAACTGGTTTCGACTTTCGTTCCATCTATAGATTGACGTCTCGGCAAGTATGTATAGTATATTCGCGTTGTAGGCCGCGAATAATAATACAAGTCGGGCCACTCTTGTCGTATCAGATGTTCATGCTGCGAACACACTACTGCTGAACACACTATACAAGGGCACACCGTTACAGATGCTCAAACATTAATAATAGAAGTATTTTTAATATTATTTCGTATAAATATGAAGCATGTATCATAAAATATTAATCAAAGAAACTTGTTATTATTTCATTTACATTTTATTATTTTGTTAACAAAAAAGGTGCAGCGCTGGAGCTTGATGACTAGTCCTTATAGGCATCTAAAAATTTGAATGGTAGACGTCAAACTCTCGGGTCAGCCTCTACTTCAGCTACAGGAGGGGTTGTAGAACCGATCAGCCGTTACCAGAAGTCTAAATTTAGTGAACGGGCATTCGCAGTGGCAGGCCCAAAAGCGTGCAACTCTTTGCCCTCCGTTATTAGAAACAGTGCATCGGAGACTTTATTTAAGAAGAAACTAAAAACGCATAAGTGAAAATAACGATTTTTTAATTTTAAAAAACATAGATAATTGTAGAACTATAAACAGTTTATATGTAAAGCGCCCTTGAGGTGAAAGTTTTTACGAAAATGGCGCTATACAAATTATCCATTATTATTATTATATTTAAATATATAGGTAGCTTAAATGTTAAAAATCAGTGACGCGCCCAGATTCGGCTAATAACGCAGTTCGCGGCAATTCGGCGGTAGAGTACAAACAGGTGGATCAGATCGGCCATTGTGCTATACTAATACACATGTACATGAGCGGCCGAATAATGATCGCCGAGCTTGTTGCATATCTGTCGACAATTGTCACGGGTGTGGGTTGTTAGATGGTTGGATGTTATGTTATTGTACTCACTATGGCTGCAATTAATCCAATGACAGCAGCTCAGTAAACTGTTTTAAAAGTTATCATTAAAACCCCAATCACAACGAGCACTAACGATTTTTTTAAATAAACTCAATGTTTTTGATATAACACAAACATATGCTAATACTATATAATAATTAACGCATATAAACACAGACACGTTTTAAAGCAACTCAAAATATAATTAATACACTGACAAATAAACATAACCTACAAACCCCTACAAATATTTTGGACTTAATCTATTTAATACGATGCTGGAAGATTTAACTCAAATGAATTGTCCACATAACATAAAACTGAAAATAAAAACTCGGATTCGTACTATGGGTAAAGCTAGTATTAATATACTCATCCAAACATATTAATTAAACCTATAAAAATTGTTGTCATAAATTTCTTCAAAATAATAAACGTATTAAACATTCATCTTGTAATAATTTTTTTATATATACGCCTTATGTATACTATAAGGTATGTGTGTATGTATAAGAGGCAACTGTTAATTCGGTCTAACTAATTTATTTGTACTTGTAAACTATGTCCGTCGTAACCCATAGATTTTTCTAGTGAAACGGGCACAGTTCAAACACAAATAAACACGTAAGTATTATATAAATAATTAAATTAAATTAAAATAGATAAAACATAAGAAAATTTAGCGACACGCTAAGAGGACACTCGCGGCCACCAGTGTGCCGGGTGTGCCCTCCTAGTACGGTGATAATTACAAAAAAAAAAAAACATTTCACATAGCCATATCATTTTGTTTTTTGTTTTGAGTTAAGGCATCGAAGGCCGCCAAAACCATTTACAATGATTTTAGTCACATTACTATGAATTGCTTCCGACGATTGTAACCATCACTTGTAGTCAACGATTTTTCAGCATGACAATGCCCGTCCGCATACTGCTAACATTATAAAAGCTGTTTTTCAAGAGCTCGATTCGGAAAATATTCCACATCCATCCTATTCTCCTGATCTTCTATCTTTAATATCGACGCAACTCTTCAAAATTGGATTGACGATGGAGTCGATCGTAAACAATACACGGGAATATATTTATTATTAATTATTAAAAACGCATCCACCCAGACAGCAGTCACCAGTCACCTGTGCAGGAGACACCCGTCACTTTTTTTCTTTAAATACATTGCCGAAAATATATTTTCCGATGATTTTCCTTGTAATACGATCTTGCACACTTACCGCCATTCCTTTAAAATACCACACCGCGAGGCCGGGCGCGGCTATGAAATACACACACGCTCGGGACATTAATAAAAAATAATGAACAGGTACGAAACATAAACGATTTATAATTCCGTATCAATATTTGACATCGTCTCGGGGGCACATATTTACGGCACGAATATTAATAACGCGTGATATTTTAAATACTATTAAATTAAATGTTTGTGAAATGTTCTAAAGCAGTCATGTGACACATCTAACCCGGAAAGCCTACGAAAAAATGTATTCTATTAATTGGTATATTAAAATAAACCAGATAGATACTGGAATATGATCCTGTTACTAACCTTAAAGCACACGAGATTGGCTAAAAGATTACGAAAATTAATTTATATATTTAGAATACTTAGAAATATTCTGAATAAAACCTGTGTACTATGTTTTGTGCCAATCCATATTGAGCTATGGTATTGATAGTTGGGGGAGTGCATCAGGTGTACATATATTTCAAGTAAGCATTGCTCAGAAGGTTATTGCAGAATAATCATAAGAACTCTAATAATACATTTTATCAGGCCATTATGGCAAACATCATGATGAAAGGACAATAGGGTACCCTATTTGACATGAGACCAAAGTCCAAAAAGTGCTCAGAAGGCTATAATACACCGCCGTGACTTTTAGTATCCTCCAGAGTCACTTTTTAGGGAATTTCAGGTTTTGGATATAAGACAATTATATGTGCTATATATACTAACTAGCTTTCATAGGAAAATAAGTGCTCTATCTGTGAGGACTGAAAGATATTATCCCACAAGAGCGAATAATCTTAAAATAGTTTCAAGAATGAAAGCTACTTTTGGTCAAAGATTATTCACCTTTCAAGCTCCCAGAACATATATTAAATTGGAAATAAAATTAGAACTTAAACTGACATTAAGGCTTTTAAAAGGAATGTTTCAAATTAGTTGTTGAAATTAGGAAGAGCAGATACAGAGAGTAAACTGTTTTATATAATGAAATAATTCTTATAACTGCATTTATATCTTGCGTATTTCCTTTTACCTTATATGTGATTACATTCTTTTACATATTTATTTAATTCTTAACATAGTGCATACATAAGCACTCCTATATATGCTCTAATATAAACAAGATTAAAGTTTTTTTTTTTTTACTAAAACTTATCTTTTACATATTTGATCAGTTTCATTTAAAATCTATTCAATTTCTCGTCCTTTCTTATGTTTTCTGGTATTTCATTAAAATATTTCAACGCACTATAACATATCGATTTCTGATATTTGGCCTTCTTCCTGAATGGCAGTCTCAGTCATCCCTTCCTCTTGTACGATGCTCGTGCTCATGTTGATTCGCATCAATTTTTCGTGTAGATTCCGCTGATATTTTCTTATTGAGGATTTTGTAAATAAATACCATTATATTATTATTTTCCGCTATCAGCATTGCACTGATCCGAGTACATCTATTTTTTCGGAGTATTTTTCGTATAGCTATATTTTGCAACTTCAACAATTGTTCCATTTATTTTTTGTTAGCCAAAAACAAAAGGCTGCTGCAGTAGTTGAATGAGAAATAGTAACAAGTCTTGTATACTATTACACATTGGTATTTTTTTATACTTTCACGTTTACTTGCCTTGTACGATACGTATTCTATTTGATTGTGTTTTGCCTAAAATGTGTGTAAAACACATGTAACAAACTGTCTTTTTTTGTAGCTGTACAATGCTCATATGTTATATGCGTCTAAATAAAAATGTGTTTAATTTGTGTATTGAGACAGAATAGTGGGGCGTTCCATCCTCTCTGCATACCCCTGCGGAAAACGGCGTGATGGTAAGCTAGTTATTTGTTTTTTTTTTTAATGAGACCGTAAAGCTAGCTGCTAATTCTCAATATTACCTTGCCTAAATATCTTCAGTATACTATTTTATATAAAATTACTTTCCATTTATACATATTTGGAAAAAAGTCTTTTTATTTATTGCTGTTATTTGTTGCTTTTTTATGTGTTGTACATAACTTCTTGTAGTGTAATAAATTAGTAACTAAAGTAAACAAAACATGCTGAACATGTTATCTGGCGGACGGACAGGCGTCATACTCCAAAACATCAAGATTTCAGTTTCTCAGGAAAACAGGAGAAATTATGGCAGGGCTATTAGTCCCTTTATAACTCGAAGAAAAAAAGAAACAAAACATTTCCGTGAAGAAATTTCAATAGCCATGCCAGGCGCGGGGTAACCATTAAATGCTATATAATTAAGGTGGGAGCCCTCGTTCTCTGTAAAAAAGAGATAAAATCATACACCTTCCACTGGCGCGACAGGGAAAAAATATTCTCCCCCCGCTCCGTCTCACTCGCGTCTTTTGCGGTGAGGATCATCCTGCGTCCCGCTCTCTCGCGCCGGCATTAAATCATTCTTTCCCCGAGTGGCGTCCCGCTCCGACACACGCGAGCTCGCATATTTATCTTTCATGCGAAGAGGTGAGAAATACATTAGTAAAGTGACTGTCTATTGGTCGGTTTTGTTTGACATTTGTTTCTTAGTCCACGTGGACTACTCTTCATCGCGTGTCTCTATCGCGCTCGCGGATAATCGTATGGAGGCGTCCCTTTCCGGCGCTCTGAATACGTGTTTTTTTACGGTTTACTTTTGTGAGTGCGTACTTTGGGCACTTGATAAATATATTAATATGCCAGCCGCAATACACGTACACATGCTGGGGGCACTCACGTTATCAACAGACACTATTTAAAATAAGCATTGGCTCGTAGACGTAGATCAGCTGTTTGGCCGCGAACCGGAGCTATAGATTACACGATTATTTTGGCCCTCACTGTACACAAGTGGATTCTAAATCGTATACAAACGAACACAACTCGATACATACATATCGCACACCTACATCAAAACTAAAACAACTCAAAAAACCAAAAATGTTTAGTTATTATTGTATTCTCGAATAGTGTCATTTTAGGATACATTTATGACAAGTTTAATAACAAAAAATGGAGAAAAATGTTTTTTTATTTTTATTTACTGACAAATTACTCTTTAAGTTGGCTTAGTTTTGATCTAGGTGTGCGATATACAAATACAAGTATTTAAAGTAGTGTCTAGTGGGTAATTATCAAATGATATTGGAATATAAAATTATTGGTAGCTTTAATTTATTTATTACTAATTAGTACACTAATTTTATTTGCGTACTGTATTTTAACTTTGACGAAAATAATTTATGCCTCATTGATATGTATAGACAATTATTTTACGATTGACACAAAATAACAATTGTTATTTGTTTATAATGGATTAATATAGTTTTATTTTATATTACTATTTAAACTTAAGCAGGTATATAATGTACACAATATCTTGAATAATTTAGTATTTTATGTATCTACCTTCGTGCCCTTTGCATTCGCTATTCGATACCATGTATTATACTAAATTTGCTATATACCAAACTATATCCCCTTTTCTACAATCCCACATAATTCTGCCTCATCCTCTCCCATAGAGCATCTTAACAAATTAATTTATATTATATGACAAATTATGGGAATAATATTTTAAAGAATATATATTAACTATTTTTGAACGAGGAAAAAAAAGTTAAGTAAATGCTACTCTCACGCAAATACTCAATGATTTGCTGTTCTGCCAGTGTCATCTATTGACAATATACGTAACATTATTACAGTTTTCTACTAAAATATTTATTACATATTAATTAGAGATATTCTCTTTACCGACTCACTCTCCGACTCATTCCGTTTTCCATCACGTCGTGGGTCGTGGGGTTGCAGTGGTCATTGACTAGATTGTTTCACAATCATTTTCCGAGACAAAAATCAAATGGGAAAATGTTTTTATGATTTTATATAATTTACATTTAAATTTGTTATGGTGTTGCGTTTGTGGTGGTTATTAGAATTTGACGATTCGGAGATGAATAAATATTGTGTGACGATTGCCGACCCACACTATGTTGGCAATGTAATGTTGAAATCTTGACATGTGTTCCCGAGAAAATGACTTGAAAAATGAAGAAAAGTCTAAATCAGACGTTGGAGGGTGATGCCACGGAGCGCAATGCACTCACAAGAAAGTTATACCGGTATTTTTTCCCATTTAAACTACCTCCGTTTAATTGTTTATCTTTTGCGTTGCAGATTCATATCAACATATTTTTTCATCTTTGACCCTGACATGAATGCCCCATGTTTATTGTAAATCAATAATTTATCATGATTGGAATGTTAAATATATATTATATACATAAATAAATTAACTATTTTATTTTTCATTAATACTAAAATTTCTGACATAACCTAAATACGGTTGGATTTACTCACATTACGTAAAATTAGGTTATTCTGTGTCCCAAAAGCCTTTTTTAAAGTTGTGATGATAAAATCTGACCAATTATAGAATCTTTGAAGTCTTGAAATTCTAACGTTCAATGTTTTTTCATTTATTGTAACATTTGAAAGCAAATTATTGTTGCATCCATTTAGGAGATGGCTTAAATTTTTTTATCACGAGCCGTATTTTAACTGTTTAAAGGTACCCAAATTTGTATAAAAATATACAAATACAGTTAAACTTCGATTGTCATAGATAATGTGGACCGACCCTACCTCAGTAATAACTCGGATTAATTTTTACGTACTGGCTATTGTTGGTGCAATTAAAAATAACATATACTATTAACCTTTTAACTGCCAACTCTATTTGAAATGGAAGACACCGCATAGGGTAAGATTAGACTTTAAGGGTCTTGTCTTATCTATCAAAAGCTGGGACCTGTCGTCCACACATGGCAAAATGATTTAAAAAATATGACTAATCCCTGCAAGTTTGCAAGGTCCAAAAGTGAGTGTTAACATGCTTATAGCTTAGCGTGACATACAAAGTTTGGTGTGTTAACGTGCTCATGGAATTTAGAAGGTTAAGTGAAAAAACAATAACATTTCATGTTTTTTAAATTCATAGTTATTTCTTGTCTTCCTTCTGCTATATTCCATCATTAAATATACCCGGCTCGGACAATATGGAAAGTTAGATAATCGAGGTTCTACTGTATACTGTATTGTATATTATTTGTGTGTTTCACAGGGCTCCTTTGTAAAAAATATTATTTTCGATTTATTTAGTGGCCACATAGATTTGAATTAATTAATTCTTTACAATTTAAGCTTTCTAAGAAATGTGAGATAATTATCTACATAGTAATTATTCATAATTATGTCCTGTGTAATACATTCTAGTATAAAATGTTTTTTTTTCGAGTTAGGTACTATTTCTTTCATCAGAAAGATTACAAATCATTTTGAAAATAAATATATTTTATTGGAAACACTACTTAAAAAAATAATAGTGCCAATTAAAGTTGTATTATATGTATATGCAAAATATTTATTTACTAACCACAATACTTTTGAAGTCACATATAAGATTAATAAAAATATAACTACAACACTGTTTATTTTAGATACATCAGCGAGGCTGCTCGCCGGGTGGATGAAGGAACAGCGCGCTCCAAGTCCATCGCAGACCTTTTCACCTCCTCTCTTGAGGTCCACCGACAGAAGCTGCGGGAGAACTGCGAAAAACTCATCTTTGCCGACCCCCTCCTTTATGGAAGAAAGGCTCAGGAGTTACTATGGAGGAAAGGGTACTATGAGGTCGTCTCCACGGCTAAACGAATCCGTGCCGGTAACAAGGGACAAGAGGAACTCATTCTCGCTCATATTGAATCTGGAATCGGACATTATCACCATCTTATCTTCAAGGCACAGACAGAGATAAATGTGGAATTGAACAACCTGATAGATTATCCACAACTTGATATTGAAACTAAATGCTCGACCAATAAATATTCTGACAAAATGGAAGAACTAAAAGACTGGGCCAAATCATTTATACAAACCTGTCTTATATATTTGGGTGATTTAAGTAGATATAAGATTGAGTACGAGGAGTTCTGGGATCCTTCCATGGCTTACAGATATTATATTCAGGCGGCGAGCGTCGACCCCGACGTGGGAATGCCATATAACCAACTGGGAACACTATATACAGGGAAGAACTATCACTTGGATTCAGTGCATTATTACATAGTTTGCTTGTCCTGCAGTACTCCTTTCGACGGAGGTGAAGGGAATCTGGTGAGGATCTTTGACAAAAATTCTAAACAGCTGGAAGGAAATCTCCCGAGAAATACTGACATTATAGACCAACAGGAATCTGTCAAATTTTTCATTTGCAAGTTCCTTACACTCGTGGATAGTTGGTTTTTTGAGAAAGAACTCCCTGACTTCAACGAGCTGTGCAATGGCACGTTATACGACCTGAAAGAGTGTCTCCAGTTCCGTCCTATGATTACTCCTGATCAAACTACGTGCCATGAGGAGTATCTCAAATGTATTCTTCAGAATGAAGTCACCCCTGAATACCTGAATCCTAAACTTATTAATAAATTTGTGATAATTATCTTATTATGTATGAATAAGTTACAAAAAGAGAGTTCTATTCATCTGTTCCCTCTGAAAGCTTTCACACTAGCCGTACTTTCCCAACTCTTGCAAAAACTTCAGAGTGAACTGGTTAATGTGGGATTTGAGATTGTGAACCCTGTAACCATCATCGACGGGTATAAAGATAGGATAAGAAACCAAAAAAATGTCGCCGCAAACAAAAATCCCATAGAAAATGGATTTCATGAATCGCATAAAACTAAAAAGCTTCCCTCGGTTAAGGAAAACGTTGATAACTCAGTGAATTCACATATGGAAACAAAAATAACCGATATCCTGGAAAATGATTCCCATCTGGAAATAACAGATGCTGACAGTGAAATAATAGAACCTGCACTCAATAAGTCATTACCGTCTTTGAATAATGTTGAGAAATCATCAAGAAATAAACACAAAAAACCATCCGTTTTACAAAAGTTGCGGAGACGAAGACGGCGAATGGATTCATTTGATGGCTCTGATAAAACTGCATCAGAAGATTTTACCGATGAAAGTGATTTGGAGGATAATAAAATATCAGATAATACATCATCATCATCCGAAGATGACAATATGAGCATTAATTCATATTCATCCGCTTCATCTTCAAACGAAGAAGATGATGAAAATGCGGACAATATAAAAAATACAAATGTTAAAGAAGACCATAGTGTGGATTCTAGTCACAACAATAAAGATTACAAAGTAAACAATGTACCTGATAATGAAACATCTCTAGAGACCGAGGAGAAGATGCCTGATTCATCGAGTGATCCACCGAAAACCCAAGATGAGACAGAAAAAACAATAAAAGAGTTTGATGAGAAACTATTGAAAGAATTTCTAGAAAATGATAATATATTGATGGCTCTACACTTACTGCTGAATTGGCTTTACGGAGAAGTAGATTTAATTGTTTCTTGTGGATCTGGTGGCCGGGCCATGTTCCAAACTCTCGTAGACATCTTGAACACTATCCACCGGCAGATTTTTCCAAAATTAATGCGAAATACCTACAGCATTCAGAATCAGTACCACCCTTCCCTAAAACCCTTTCATGAAATTTTCTTTGCTTGTAAATATTCATATAGAAAGATGCCTCTCATGGAGGATTATGAAGTGAAATCTTTGGAAATCCTACAAAAAGGACTTTCGGGACTGGACTGGGGTAACCATAACGCCAATATTTCTACCGATGAAGCTAATGCCGCACGACTGTTAAAATGTTTAGATTTTGGTATTTTTATTGTCAAACTGAATGTGGGAATTATTTATAATAAGCGCCTAAAGTTATACATATTGAAGAAACCATCGAACAAGAAAACTGCCTCAAATTTTAAGAAATTTGGTAAAACTGCCAGAGACATTCATCATTCTAAAAATCCGGTAATTAAATTAATATTCACTCGTTTCTGTAATCTCTCATAGTTTTAGGCTTTAAATTTATTGTGCACATTTGTCAATAGTATTAGATTTTTTTTTAATTTGAGTTTTTGCCGCAGCTGAAGAGTTAACTTTTGAAGTTTTAACTGAAGTAAAATACAAACCTAATTAGCATAAGGCGATGTTTAAACATCATTTCATTTATTTAGCCTGTAACTTCACGACAAAGATGTATTTTTATTAAAAACATTCATTATCTTATCTATTCCCTGTTACTTGATTAGACCAGAGTCCGTATTGAGGTTGGCTCATTTTGTATGGTCATCACTAGGGTTCCGATCACTCATAGCAAAACTGGTTTATTCAATGTCGATGTGTCATAAATTATTTTTTCTAAAATATTTTATGCATTAGTATTTACATATTAGAAATAATTTGGAAGTCTATTGTATTAAAAATATATTAGTAAGTAAAGTATTAAGTAGTTGCGTGCTATTCTCTGGAATTACCCGTTACCATACCATTGATCTGAGAGATTCTACGTAAATGTGCAATTCTTTTTTTTATTTTTTATGAATATTTTTCATTTATATTTGCTCATAACATTCTTGTCACGGGCAAACATTTTCGACACATTCATATAAATTATGTCGTTAGTTATTCTGCTTTTTTTTTAAATGATGTACTTATAAAACTATAATACTTCTTAGGTTTTTCAAGAACTGTATTAAGTTTCAAAAGAATTCATGTAATGGCTCTCAACTGCAAAATTTGCGTTGGATTAACTAGAATAAGAAATTCTGTAGATTTCCAGTTTTCAATAAAGTGTCGGTTATGATCTCGAAATGCTAGATTCTGTTGGTAAATGTCAACTACGTAATTCAAAATTATTAAGGAGAACACATTCTTATTGTGAAATTGTAATTATTCAGAACAGACGGTCTGTGATGTTTTAAATACTAATTAAATGTATTAAATATAAAATCAATTTTATCCAAAAATATTGTTGTTGCGCTACCAAGATTCAAACCTGAATCTCTTTTCCAATCCGGGGAAGGTGCATTACCAACTATGCTATGTAGCGCAACAACAATATTTTTTGATAAAATTGATTTTATATGTATATCTTTATAATTTAATACATTTAATTAGTATTCAAAATTATCAATCAATTATATTATTTTGTTTTTCTTTAGAGAGTTTTCAAGCCAAAATCTGAGCCTGAAGATACGAGTGGCAAGCAGTCTGCGTCTGGTGGATCCCTGATGAAGAGCTTAGGACGTCTGTGGCTGTCTGAGCAGGTGCGCGCCTTGGAGAGTGAAGTGGGTGCCAAGCGGAGACCGCAACTGCCGGCCTATCTCGTGGTAGACACGGAGGCCTTGTGTCAGCAGACGCACCTGGTTAAACAATTAGTGGCTTGTCGAAAGGTCATTGTGCTGATACCGACCATAGGTATGGTTACTCTTAATAATGCAAATATGAAAGTTTAATAACTAATTATAATTTATTTTATCAAAAATTTTGTTCCTTCGATTGATACATTTTATGTCTTGTCAAAAATGAGACTGATAGATTATTGTAAATCAGTATCTATCAGTGTTTTAACTCTCGGTCTCGATATTATAAATCCATAATTTCCACGGTGATCTACTCTTGGGTGCTTGAGTTAACAACATTTTCAAAACTGTTATTTTGCATAACGATCTACAGACACAATTTCATCAACACTGATGAAACATTATAAACTCTTTTATACTTACATTCTGTGCATCAATCATTGCACACATGCACATTGAATGATGAAAATGAAATTTCCATAACAATCTATATATAAATATATTGCGCAACGTTCCATCCACTGTCAGTGTCATTTCCAGTTTTGGTAAGGAAATCCGCTAGATGATGGTGCAGATTATCAAAAAATAATAATGAATATTAATATTCATTTACAATCTTCCCGCATTGTGGAATAGATATCACTGATATCTAATATTTGTCAAAAACTGTTGTGAATAATTCTTGAATGTGATTACTCGATAATTTTAGCATTGCAATTCAAAACAGTTATACACAAAATATTGTATTCACATTAAATTTTAAGTAATTTTTTTTTACCTGTTCATATTATTTCATTTGTTTAAGTTCACCATATCCTTCATGTTTATGCTTTTGACCTATTGAGAGCCCAGAAGGTCGAAGTTAAAACATACCCATAAGCCCAATTTTTTATGATTAACCTTTACCATACCATGACATAAAATACCCGAACGCAGCCATGCTGTCAACTTGTGTTACTGTAATTAACAGTTAGAAAAAATGTTTTTATTAGCTTAAATGACACGAATTTACTCTAAATATTGAGCATTCAATTTTGAAAAAATGATTAATAACATAATTTAGAGCATTCATTAAGCCTTATACAATGTGTTCTTCCTTCTTATCTCTCTTCATTTAATTAGTGAGAAAGAGACAATTATATTTGTATATTTGTTGTTCTTTCCACTGAGAAAATAGTGTGTGATCTCTGTCTTTCATATCACAAATGGTATTTTTACCAACGTATTAACTTTACAACAGATTGAATAGAAAAAGTAATTGTTTTTGTACGATTCCCTATTCATAATTGGTTTTTCACTAGTCATTCCTAAGCGCTAATATTTTCTTTAGGATTATCTAAAATATGAATTTTATGTTGCATGTATTTACCGAAATATTACAGGTTTAATTATGATGGTAGACCTGTGTTACAGAATGGTATGGGAAGGGTTAAAAAAACATCACAACATATGTATAACTAAAAATAAAAAAAACTTTAGGTACTCCCTACGTTATCATAAGCATAAGTTTTTTCGATCTTTGATAGTGTTGCAAGGTTATCACAAAAAAATTTAATGATTATTTTTACTTAATTGACCACCGCAGTGGCAGTGTGCTGTTGCACGGTACTTCACCCAAGGGGACATCACATTGCTTGCACATGTATCGCGTTTCCTTCCAAAGTTTTTGCGCAGCATATACAAAGCATTTACCCTTCAGATTTTAATAATAATGTAGTAATGTTATAATTTTAGAAAAAATATAAAAAATAGATGGTTTGCCTTTAATGCCAGCAGTCCACTCTCGCCGAGGCTCCTCACCTCGCCCCACCTCATCTATGCTCCGATCGGAACAGAGCGAGGTGAAGCGAGATGGCACGAGACGATCCGTGTCGATATGAGAATAGGCGATGCAAGCTGAGAGCTGCAGTACATTCTCGTGCTCTGCTCCTTTCTGCCTCCGTGCCTCGGCGAGAGTGGACCGCTGGCATAACAAAAACACAAAACATTTGCATTAACACATTTAAAAAAAATGAAAAATGTGACTTACATTGCATACTTTTAATAAGAAATACAGAAAAAAAATACACTGCAAAATCACTAAAAATGCAACACGAAATAAGTAAGCCGTACATTTCAAAAGAGAAAGCAATATTAAAAAAACAGATTCACACTTGTAAACTGCGTAGTAGCCCTCACGTGCGTGCATCACGTTCTCGTAATGTGATGGTTCACTCTGAACAGGACGTTGCGCGCGTGTGTGTAATTTTTCAGTGTAAAAGGATTTTCATTATTCCGTAAATTCAGATATATGTTTGTGTTTATTTAATTCAATAATTCATCCGTATTTATAAAAAAATTCAATCTGTTAGCACTACCAACTAGCGATATAGAAAAGAAAGAACATCACCAAATTTAGTTAAAAATTGGGTGATATTTTTTTGGTTCAAACTATTTTTATGGATCTCAGTACTCAAATAAAATAGTATTTTCTTAAAAAAAATATGCGATAAGTGTGAAATCACACGTGAACCGCGGTCACCTAAAGGCGTCCTGGGCTTTTTCGTATATGCCATTTAAAACACCTTAAGGCGTTCTGGGCTCTTAACAGGTTAATAACATTCTGATAATCAGTTTAATATCATATTGTTGATGATTGTAGCGTTAACATAGACATAATTTAAAATTATGTTTATATTTAACTTTTTTATACCACTGTGTTGTTTTCATGTCAACCGGTTTCAATACTAACGTATTTTCGTCAGGACTGGCATACAACTGTCAATTTAAGATAGCTCTAGATGTACATATGTATGTATATAGCATGTATCATTTTACTAATATTTTGTTTTTTCTTAGTGGAAATAATGGCAAAGTATACTACATAGTGTATTGTTAAAATATTATATAATAAGGGATTTCCGCATATAGATTATATAGATTCTACAGAAATTTTTTGAAATGATTGAAGTGTCACCTTTTTTTAATTTAATAGTCATGTTGATCTATTAAAGAAAAATATGAATTAAAATATATTTAGTATGTGAAGTCAGCTACGGTTAGAAAAAGGTTCTAAAAACTTGTGTCCTGTTCAATAGGGAGCATCAGAAAACACAGAAACATATATTTTTAATAATGTTTATCAGATTGTTCAACCTCTTACTCTATTTTCAGTGCTGCAAACTATAGATGACTTGAAGAAAGAATCGGGAGCGGCCCGCAGCGCCATCAGGTGGCTGGAGCTCCAACTTCGCAACGGTTCTCGCTTTGTCCGTACCCAACGTCCATCCGAAACTGCTCCCCTGCCGTGTGTCAAATATCCCAAAAAAATGCACCGTGATGTCCAAAATTTTGTGCAAATTATAGAGTTTTGCCATTTTTTTATATCCAAAGAATCCAGTGAATCCACAATGAATATACAAAAGTTTAATGGATCTGGAGACCGTAAGGATAATGCAAATGATAAACATGATATTAAAAAAATTGGCACAGACATGACAGGAAGTATTTTGTTGAAAAGTAATGAAAACAATGCAAATAATTTAGTAATCTTGTTGACTGGGTCCAATCATTTGACATTTACCGAACAGAAAGATTTTAGCTATACGGGCCTAGCTCATTCTGCTGGAGTTACCATAGAAAATATACAGGAATTTTGCTCAAAATGGAAGCATTGCTTCAGCAAGGGGGGCAAGAAGAGGTGATGATGCAATTAGTTGTACTTTCAAGTGCAGGAATTCAATCAAAATGGGATGGGACTCGCCTTAAAGGTTTGGATACAGACGAAACCTCAGGGATGGCAATGCCACTCCAGCGGTGGTCCAGAATAGGAAGGTGGCTTATCAGAACATAGCTGTAGCGGATTGCAGAGAACGCTGAAAACAAAGACATCTGTCTTTTTATTTTGCACATGAATGTGACTCGTAAAATTTGTTATCGACTAAGTTTTGTTATTACAACAAATTCTTTTGTTATATATATATAATTTCAGTTATAATCTTCATTATTTGACTGCTTAATAAATTAATGTTTCAAATATTTTATTTTTGAAAATTATTCCATGTTCCTGTCTCAGAGGAGTGTGTTAGTTCAGGACAGTCGCCCGGTGCTGAGTTGCACATCAGGCGAAGGCTCGGCTTTGGGCTGTGAAGTCATGTGAAAGTGTCCTTTTGAGACTAATTATCTATTAGAATGTAGGTTCAAACTTACCACACAAGAGATACAGTAAAACTTTGTTAATTCGTAACTCATGGGAACGAAATTTAAAAAAAAATTCGAATTACAAATGATGGCGACAGAAATTTTAATAAACGCGTTGTCTGTTTACGTGTCTGCATTTTTGCGTACGTCGCCGCTGTCTATATCGTGATTTTCATACTGAAAAACATGGCAACTGTTCATTTCAGCTTTTTATGTGTCGAAATGTTTATCAAATAATCAATTTCTCCTGAATAATGAAAGTATGTGGCGGTGTAGCGAGTCCAATATTAAAAACAGGCTTCTTCAAATGATTCACCAGTGCTTGACACAACAAAATTACGAACATTTTAATTTGATTAGCAGTTGAACTCTCCTTTTCCATCAAAATTTGAATATTAAAAAGCCTGTGAAAAATAATTTAAAACTTTTAAATCTTCATACTTTGTTGAAGCTTATTTTCTGCGATTTTTCAATAATATGAGTTGCTATTGAAGGCGAGCGCTCGCTGTTACGCTAATAAATAATAATGAACATTGTCAAATGGGCTATATTTTTAATGTGGATTTGAATCAATTGAGTTTGAAAAAATTTACTTCTATTTGAAAGGTTGAAAGTGCCCCTATGAAATTTTTGAGAACCATTTTTGGCGCTTTTTTGCATCTATAGCCGAATACTTTGCAAGTTTGTTTAATTTGAAATTCACAAAGTACACGCACAATGGCAAATATGCCCTTCGTTTCATTCCATTTCCTTCCTTTTAAAAAATATTCTGTAGCAATATTTTACCCTTTTGCTAAGGATTGAGGACATGTGTGAACACTAAGGCACTGAAATTAGAATACTACTTTAGTAAACAAATGTACTAATGCCGTAAAACTGCTATGCAGATTGGAAAAAAAAGATTGTTATGTAATATATAAAAAGAGACAGAAAATCTTTATACTGTAAATAGAATTCTGAACTCAATAACAAGGGAACAAGCACCATATAAGCATTGGTAAGTAGCATTTTCTATGATGAAATCTGTTTACGCGCCTTGTTCCTTCGATTGGCACCACTGGATTTCCTGGTTTATAATAATGTACATGTGTGTGTGTGTGAGTATTGCTGCCCTTTTTTCGGACAGCTAAGAAGATGGTAACTGACAGGCATCATTCTTATTACATCCCGTGCTTCAATCAGTCCAGCGGTCCAAATAAACCACCAGTGCGCATTTCGGTCGGTCGAAATCTAAAGAAGACAACCCAGCTAAAAGAACAACATCAGACCAAAAAGACAGCAAAACTAAAAGGGTTAGTGTAGTTCAAACATCAAATGTGTGCTTATTGTTAAACGGAAACCTGGGAACCAGCTATCGAAGGAGTTTACATAAACAAAATCTTTAATCAATTTACATACAGTTTTGGAGGGTTATGTAGACAAATTCTTTGTCACACAAATAGTATTCTTCTGAACTCATATTTTGGGTGTAAAATGTAAAGAAAGAAGTATAGTTGTGCATTTCCTTTATTTAAATCAGACACAAAATGTATAAAATATTACATTATGAAAGAGACAAACAATTGGCGTATCTGCTCGCATCATGAAACAACATACAACTACAAGATTATAACAAATCCATTTGTACTTTATTCTTATATATGCATTTTATAAATATATTTTCAATTCAAAATCCAAATCAAACAATATTCACAGTTCTAGGCAACATTTATTTATAAGGAAGATGCGTAATGATGGTTGGTATTGAAACGATTCCTTACAATAATTGGATGTTATAATTAGACAATACTAAAATGTTGCATTTTTTGCTACCATATATTATGAAGAATTTTTGTTTTTAAAACTGTTAAAATAATTGTTATTTTATCCAAAAAAGAATGGAGAAGTTTAAGTTTTAAAAATAAATTTGATAACTATATACACCCAATGAAATAAAAATTTACATGTGATGGCCAAAATCCACATAAGAATTGTGTTATTGCAGTCAGTGTATTATGAAAATTATGTTTTAGAATGCATGGCATGTCAACATTACCACTTTATTTTAATATACAAAAATGAAATTTTATTCTGCTCAATCATATTGGTTTGAAATGGGCTGTTATTTTTTAAGACCCCAAAATAAATGAAACGAGGAATGTATGTAATCCAGGTGGTGTTTTCTTATTAACTCCAGTAAATGTAGCTTCAATAGAAGAGTAATAATATTACTTTCACTCAAATGCGACACTACCTATTGATTGGAGAGCATTCTGCATTAATGTGTTAAGCCTATCACCCACGCAAGATATTATAGCTCATATGTTTGTATGCAACCAAACACACTTGCGATTTATTCCCATTTATATTTTAAAAACGCAACCGGCCGCATTTTACTCTGCGATTTTAAATCGCACTCGGATTAGTGATCTGTGGAAATGTATGGTGGCGTTTGGACAGCGGTTAAAGGCATGCAGTTTTTTTGTCAGTATGTTCATTGAGACATTCTTCTGGTGATATTGAATTGTGAAAAGTTGTATCCTGGAACGTAATTATAAGGACCTACTTCTATTTAAAGTTTGTCAAAACTATTTATTGACATTCTATAGTAATCAAAAAACTTATTGGGATGTACTCGCATATTATGGTAGTTTATAAAAAAAACCTTTAGGTATATTTAGTCAGTTAACGGATAAACCCATTATTTATTATGGCAGCTGTGATTATTTTTTCTATTTCTGATAACCAGTGATACAACACGTATCTCAGATGTCGTCCAGAAGTTCATTTTTATACTGAACTGAAAATATGTGATTTAAAACTGCAGTGCGTGTTGGTATGCTGTTTCGTAAATCATAGTTGCAAACCGCAATGAATGCTAAGCATTATCCCTCGAAATTAAAAAATTCAGATTCTTGTATGAAAAGTCATACATATTAATGTTAACTGACAATCATCCAATGGAATATGTGTTATGTAACATTTGTTTAAAAATTCAAGTGTTATTGAAAATTAAGATAAATTTGTTTTCTCTCAGTTGTGCAAACACTGCATAATGAAGCACGTACTCATATTTAAAAAAAAAAAAAGGTATTAAATCTTTAACGTCAAATATGGCTTAACACATTGGTTCTAAATACATACTGTCCAATTATACTGAACATGCCACAAAATGGTTTTACTCATCACCGGGTTGCATAAAAAAGTGAATGATATATTTCAGATTAGTGATTCATGAAACAGTAAATAAATAATATTGTAACTAAAAAAAAAAAAACAGCATACAGTTAGTATATTGATATTTAATTAAAATCAATAGCTCTACAAAAATAATGTTTCATCTGTTCTCTTAAACAATCTACATAGATTTTATAAAATACTTAATAGATAAATAAGTCAATTCCAACTATAATGGCAGTTTTACAATGTTAAATGCTGCATGAATGAGTTCTATGAATTTAATAATACTTGAACGCAGACATGTTTCAGGCGTTTCCTTCAGCCATACTTCCAATTGCCAAGGCCACACAATCTAAGGAAAATATTGATATTTTTAAATGTCCCAATCTAATATAAAATCACTATTGAGAAGTTGTAATTTAATGGCAGTGTCAGATTTTCCTTCCATACTGAATTTTTAGACCCCCCACTTAACACTGCAAAAGTCTCTCATGTAAGTTAAAAAAAAAAGTAAAATATTTATATACTGAATTTTTATTTATCTCTTTAGTTGTACAATTTATCCATTAATTCAAATAACAACTGAAATAATTTTCAGCTAACTTCGTTTTTCTTATTTGTAAATAAATGTCTGTATATTATTATTATTAAAATAAACCCCATTATTTTGTAAGGCCTCATTTTTCAATGTATGATTAAATATTACTTTAAAATAGGATATTTCTTTGGTTTCCTGTTTAAAATGCTTAATCTGACCATGGTACGATGTTTTCGAGTTTTTTACAGCCCGAGTCTATGATCTGAACATAATATTAATTGTCAAATAAGGCATTCAAAGCTGTATTTCCTATACATTAAAGGATCGATTGACATTCCTGTTATGTAACCTTGTCCAAAATAATAACATTAAAAAATCACCTTTACCCGACCGTTAATATAGTTGAATTCTTATTTTGAAGTAGGTATAATATAATACAGGGACAGCGACTGAATATCTATTTTTTTCAGTTTTCTGCATATGCAAGTAAAATTAATTTGACATGTGACTATAATGTTAGATTAGTTCATAAACAGATACCTTTATACTATTTTGTTTAAAATACATTCAGCTTTTTTATAGACTTCCAAGTCTACCATCTATGATATGATATTATTTAGCAGTTGATGATCAATGAAACTAAAGTACGTATCATTTAAAGTTGAGATGCTACTCAAATATACATTGAAAAAGCAGGCTTAACCCTCAAATGTGGATTAGGCTTATCGGAGAAAACTTGGAAGATGGTACAGTTAACATAAATGATAACAACCAAATAATGTGCTAATTGCTTCGGCTTAATTTAGTAGGCTAAAAAATTGAGCACGACTATACCAAATAACAGTATTAAATATTATAGGAAAAGGAGTCCTTGACAAATGTGTAGTATTCTGTGAAGACCCAATTTATAATGGAATAAAAAGGAATTGTTTTGATTAAGGAATCATCATCAAATCAAATACATATTACATCATTCATTATTCTCCAAGATATGAAATCGTTTATCGATCAGTCAACATTATTGCACGACGGTCACAAAACACGTAAAAATACTCAAATCAAAAGATTTTGTCAATCGATTTTCTGTACAAAATTTTACTTCACATTAATAATGAGAATTATTTTCTTAATAATTATCCCCTTTCACAAAATCTATTAAACTAACCTTACAGCGACAGTTTTATTTTAATATATTATCTACAAAACAAAAAAACAATTTGCACATTGCATGTGCTATTTCCATTGCTTGTGTGATGACTGAATTAACAATCCGCATTGAAAGGCATGATCCTGATTATTATTATTTTTTAAAGTGAATCCATTTCCTTAATTAAATGTCATATCTTAATGACCACTTGTTAAACTATAAATATTATTAGTGCTATGCCTGTTAGTACAAAAGACTTGAATGTTTTGGAAAAAATCACATTATAGAATTTATGTTGCAATCATTATTTCCTTATAATAGGACTTTGTTTGCCACTATGTAAATACATAAAAAATGCAAATATTGCTAAATGAACAATTCTGAGAATATTTGCGAGTGGAAAATAAGGATTGACGAGTTATCAAATATAATTAACCATGTTCCGTCACATTATTTAATGACCCAGGTAAAATATCATTACAATATTAAAAGAAAAATGCTTAATACGTTAAAAGTGAAATTTGTTCTCAAATTTAGAATTCAAGTAAAATTATGTATATAGAATTAACATATTATATGCTGTAAAAATGTATGAAATCCTAAAATACACATTAGTATTAAGTGCTAAAGGAGTCATTTCTATGGAAATATCTGGTGTGAAATTAGTGTTATTTTATTCAATTTTAAATTAAGCCATAAAAAAATGGCATTGATTTCTTAATGTATTTGTACTGAAAATGTTATAAAACACTTTAAAAGTACTAAATTAGCACAAAATAAATACCTCATTTTTTTAATTTATCAAATAATATTAATGGGACATCATAATATACATTTAGACAGCCGATTCAGGTGGAAGGTAGAAGACGGATCGGTTACTTTGTGACCACACTACGTACATTGAGGATACAAACTCGGAGCGGCAAGTTCATTTTGCTTGTTAGTAATTTTACAGATAAATTCAATACCATCAGCCGAATTATAAAAAAATGACCAAACCAGGGGACCAAAAAGAAAAAATCACCAAAATATAAAAATCTGGCTGTGAATGAACAAGTTTAGGGCTTTATGCCATTTAAATTATTAAGATAGTTTCCAAAAAAATATGGAAAAAATCTTGATATCTTTACAAATGCAAAATGATTGAATTAAACCCTACGATTTTAAAACGATCACTTTACAAGTAAAATGCATTTTTATTATTAGGTTGATGCATAATTATCTGCTGTTTAAAAAAATTATATTGTAACATAAATTATATTGTATTATTACAGATATTGTAAAATTCAGACTCGGTCAGCCTTGTTGTCTGAGAGCTTGTGCGGGACCCATTCGGTCAATTTCCACACCTTGCCGAGTTTTCTGAGATGACGAACAATCGTGGACTGATCGATGTTTAAGTTTTCAGCTAAAGTCCTAGTGGTGCAACTTTCGTCCTCTTCCACAGCCATCAAAAAGACCCGGTCATCAAAATCTGAAGATCGACCCTTTCCTGACTTGTCGTCTAAGCTGGTATCACCAGTTTTGAAGCGAACAAACCACTCTCGGCATGCCCTTTCGCTAATCGTTCCTTCGCCGAAAAGATCGTTGAGATCGCGAAATGACACAGCAGCTTTCCACCCTTTTGCCAAGTGGTACAGCATAATGTGGCATATATGTGTATGATTTTCGATACGCATTTTAATTTTCTAACCCTATTAAAGAATTATATTATGGCAAATGTCAATTAAACATCAAATTAAAAAACAAAATGTCGCATAAAAAATGGCAGATAATTATGCATCAACCTAATAGAAATGTCTGCGTTTTAGCACTATGTAGAAATCAAAGTATTAATAAAAATTTCTGCTATTCATTGAAAATTTACATTGATTCACTGACAACCGAGTATATAAATAAAGACAGCATTTTAATTCTACATATGCTATCATTATTTCTAGAAAAAAATATATCAACACATCAGTAATTTAAAATATAGACAAACGGTTTATTTTAACTTGTGTCAAACAAATGAATTACCTGAAGATTAGTTTTCCAAGAGAAAGGGTTAAACATAACATGTGTATTTATCAGTAGATAAATACCTCCAA
The DNA here is from genome assembly GCA_031772225.1 of Eubasilissa splendida. NCBI lineage: Eukaryota > Metazoa > Arthropoda > Insecta > Trichoptera > Phryganeidae > Eubasilissa > Eubasilissa splendida. Next base: position 16,366,110 of record CM062852.1, on the reverse strand, counting down.
ATACATTATTTACACGAGACGAGACATATTAAGAAAATTGACTTCCTTAATAATCAGATCGATTTAAGTCTATGAGATCAGTAATCATTTTGAATGTAAGAAAAAACAAATGAAATCAGTTATATTTTTCAAAATCTACAAAAACCTCTTAAAATGAGACAATGGTATGGTTCATCACATACCAATAATGTTAATGATGTACAGTACAATTCTTCTTATATTACTCTTCAAGTGAAACCACAAATCAATTATATATAACTATTATAGTAAAAACGTTTTCACAAATAAATATTATCTTAGATTATTACAAACTTAATTATGTCTTGATATTATTTGAAAATTACAATATAATATTCTACTTCTAGTGTATATACCACCTACAGTATGTGATGAAGATTGTTATGTAATTTATTTTAAAAATACATACTTACAATTAGCGTAGATAATAATATACACAAATTAATTTGAGAACATAAATATATTCATAATTTCCAATGTTTTTATTTAATGACATGTTAAAAATTTCCTATGTGTCTGTCTGGCGAATTCAATATAAGAAAAACACTTTGGCACAGGCTCTGATCCAGATTTGAAATAATATATTTTGATGCGGTGACCCTTCGGAACCTATACAAATCTCTACATACAGGGCGATTCAATATTAATTTATTAATAGTGTTCTGCTCTGTGGAAGCGTACAGTGTGCAAATTCTTGTAAGTATTCAAGACGATACATTATTAAATTTGTTTTTTATTAATACAATAATGTAGTAAGAGAATCAAAGTAACATTTAATAAAAACTCTAAATCACAAGTACAGTGAAATGTATTATACTGATTTTAATATCTTACAAGAATACCCAATAAGGTTGTAAAACTACTCTAAATTTTATCTAAAAACACATTATTTGGCTGTTGAAAATCAAATGCAGTACTGTTGGGTCACAGTTTTCTATACAGTGTGTAAAGCCCGGGGTCGAATTTAAGAAAAATTATTGCTGTTATAACAGTTGACGAAATGTCAGTGATCAAAAAGTGAAAATCATACAAAAAAATTTATATTTATAAATTGAACACTACATATCATTTTACTGCAACACTGTTTGAATTGATGAGGAAAGTTCACAACGCGTCACGCGAGACTGACAATATACAATACGCACATTGTTGATGTTGTTTTTGAAATAACATTTTTCAAAATTCATGCTGTCAATAAGAATCGGTAATAATGTGAACTTATATAAACAAATGTGCAATATTTTCATATTAGTCAATGTAATACAAAGTAAATAAATGCAGTTTATTTTTCAATAAATAATAAATATATAAAAACATTGATTAAATTGAGAGATATATTTTTTTCCATTTTACGCATTAAGAGAATCACCACATTTGGATAACACCAAAATAATATTTGCCGAAACGGTGATGTTACGTCTTACAAAACATACGGTGTCCATAGATTAGTTAATAATTGAAAACATCACATCATTTATTATTTTTTTCTGATTAACTTCAACTGTTATTTAATTAGATTGTCATATTGGTAAATTATGACGACAAACATTTGATGCAAAAGTAAAATGACTTGACGCAGTTTTGAAACAAAAGTAAATTGTAAAGCTGATAACTGAAGAAAGAAGACTATTCTACAATGCAATGAGGTAAAAAATATGAATGAACCAAATCGATAAAATAAAACTTGACATGTATAAGGCCAAAGATATTCGTATTTGCGGAATACCGTTACTGTTTGCGTATTACTTGTATTATTACTGTAGTAACATTACGTCCAATGAACAAAATACAATAACAATTTCCTGTATTAGCAATATAGGATCCAAGTGTTGAAACACTAATTTTAAGTACAAGTATAAATATAGTTTCTTAATAAGAAAAGTATCACAAAAAAAGAAAATGGATTATCTATAATGCCCAAAGAGTTACACTGGTGAACATGCTTTGAGTTTGTATAGCTAAAGTGTATAAATAATGATTAGATTAATAAAAACATTCCAAATATACAGTAAAAACAAAATATTATACTATGTAATAAAGATTAATCGATATATATATTTCACAATAGGAGCTGTACACATTCACAATTCAGTGAATATGTAAGATAATACATAACCATGCAACAGAAAGCATATAGCGTTGTTAACAGTAAACATTACGCTCTGGATTCACACCCGATCAGCTCTTGTAATTGTTGAACCGTAGATCGATCTAGTAAACACAGATCAAAATCAAATGTCTTTTTGGTAACTTCATATTTCCCCGTTTCTGCTATCAAGTTGACAACCCTTTCCAACTCATCATTGCTCTGTATAGTCATTATTCTGTGTTGCAGTTCCTTCAGTTGTATCATGTAGTCGGGGGATATCTGTTTTCTGTCTGTTTGGGAAGCATCCTCGCTCAATGGAGAATCACATTTCAATGGATGATCGCTGAGACTACTGGAAACTCCATCGTCTTGTACTTTAGTGTCAGTTTTAACACGTGGCGAAGGTTCTGGCTTGACTCTTGAAACGGTCTCAGGTATACTGCTATTTTCAGGACGTTTACTTTTTGAGTTGTGCTCCGTTTCTTCTGCGACTTTAGAAGCCTTAGTACTATTTTGGGAATCATCGCCCTTGGAATTGCTCTTGCGCTTTCTTAGCTTCTTTTCTTCCTTAGTTTCATGCTTATTTGGTTTATCTTTAGTTTTTGTGGATTTGTGGCTAGAGCCCTGAATATTCTTCTCCGGTTTCTCAAGCGCTGGCTTTTTTTCAATTTTTGATGTCTCTGGAATGACAATAATTTTATTTGTTTCATTTTTTGCTGCCTCTGTTGGTACTTTATTAACTGACTTTGCACTTTGACTTGCTGATTTGCTATTGTTTTCAGAGGTTAACGAGACATCTTCATCTTCAGACATTACAGACACATCAGACTCACTGTTTGAAGTACAACTGAGAGCTTCAATCATAGAGCTCAATGGATTTGTGGATGATTTACTAGTTTTAGAAGCACTTTTAGAGCTTGATTGGGAACTTGTATCAACGGAAATGGGCGAAATAGTTAATTGACTTCTATCCTTTTCTTTAAATAACTTTGGAACTGGTGCCACTTTATCAATTTCCCGAGGTATTGTATTAATATCCACTTTCTCCGGAACACTTGGCGGGTCTTTATTCTCAGCAAGTAACTTTTCCTTAATCAAATGTTTTTCGGTTTTATGTTTCTTTTCTTTGCCACTCGACTCCTTATTTTTTTCTCTAGATTCATCACGCTTCTTATCTTTTTTCTTATGTTTATGTTTTCTTTCACGATCACCTTTATCCTTGTGTTTAGATCCATCAGGGTATTTGACAGTTTCGGCTGGATCTTTAATAAAATTTTCAAGTGATAACTTATTGAAAGGTTTCTCGGGTTTTACCACTGGTTTATCTTTTTCTTTGACTGGGGGTGGAATTTCTTTAACTGGCATTTCTTTAGGTTTGACCTCTTTGATTTCAGGAATAATAAGTTTGGCTTCCTTCTCCTTTTTATGCTCTTTTTTTGTTTCTCGGTCTTTATCATGACTCTTCTTATCTTTTTTAACTTTCTTTTCCATTTTTACGAGTATGTTGTCTTGTATTTTGATGGGAGGTTTATTTTTAGAATCTGTTAACTCAGGGTACTTGATCTGCTTGGGTTCTTCTTTAGGGGGTATGGAGCCATTAGGTTTAGGACTAGGCGAGGGTGGTGGGGGGGTAGGAGCGGGCCGTTTGGTGGGTGGAGCTGGCGAGGGAGGCCTCTCGGCCGGCCTTTTTGAACTTTTCTCCTTAATAACATCTCTCTCTTTGTGGGGTTTAGATCTTTTTTCCTCTTTTGATCTTTCTTTATCCACCGGTTTAAGTTTTTCTTCCCGATATTCTTTTTCTTTTGTTTCATGTTTGAACTTCTGCTTATCTTTTTCCGAATGAGATTTCTCTTTCTCCTTCTTTTCAATTTTGGGATTAGGAGATGGTTTTTTAGGGTCAGGAGAAATTCGAGACGTTTTATGGATCGGTGGACCAAAAAGATTAACAAAACTATTTGTAGGTCGCGGAAGGTCTTCCAGTCTGTGTTCTTTAGATTTATGTTTTTTAGAACTATCACCTCCAAGCTTAGGTTTACCAATTAACTGTTGCGGTTTTTCATCAGTAAAAGAGTCTCTACTGTTCCGCTCGTGGTCAACATTGGAATGGACTGAGAATGGATTAGTTACGACCATGCCACCGCCTTTGAATAGTTTGCGGCGAAATTCATCAGAAGGATTTGGAAAAACATATTTTTCTTTCTGTACCTTTATTATAGCGGGTCCAGACTGCTGAAGATGTAAATCATAATTAAACCGGATTTTCTTTGGCTCGTCCCGGTTCTTCAAATATATCTCGATAGGTAAATTGAATCCAGCATATCCTGATTCCTTCACGCAGTATGGCGGTTCCTTTACAACTGTAGAAAGAGAGATTAATTAAAAAATTACTCCGGCGATCATAATCTAATCCCAATAGGAAAACAAATGAGATATAGAGCACCCTCCAGCCTAACCAAATAATTTGCACAATTAACTCTGGTGATTAAAATATATAGATACAATTAAATATAAATTAGCATTATGTTATGTTTATTATTAATGAGAAAGAATATGGACATTTCTTGAAAATTTAATTACCACAAAATTCAAGAAATAATAATAATAATATTCTAATTAAAATATATATTGCTTTGCAGAGATGATAAGATGTAGTTTACTGTATTAAAAAACAAAAAAGGTATAATGCATCTGCTAATAAACATTTGATGAACTAGATTATGTATTCGACTGCGAATTTTTATGATTCGTAGATGATGTCAATGCAAAAAATAAACATATAATGCATATCGTTAAGCACATTTGATGGCCCAAATTGTTATTCGATAGTGATCTTTAAAAATGTATAATGATTTTTTCAAAGCAACATACTTTAAATGTCAATCATCATAATCATGATTGTAATATCAACAAATTTATTAAACCTACCAAAACAAATAATTTGTCAAAATTAATCACAACTTCTAAGTTAATGTTATTTGCAAATGCATTTATTATGTCAACATTATCATGAATAAATAAATTATAAAATAATAAAATGTGTATTATTTACATACCTCTTTTTGGTTTAGGAAACGTCTCATGTAGTTGAAAAACTACTTTTTCGACAAACTGGCTGATGTCTGCTGTTTCAATTCCTCTGACAAATACTTCCCAATCATGAGTGAATCCTTCAGGAGTCCGTTTAGTTCTAATGGACGCTTCATGTCCTATTTCAAAATTTACTTTTATGGACATTTTAAGCGCGCATTAACTTATTATTCTGTAACACAGATACATCAAGAATTCAATGAAAATAGAAATGTAGTGAAAAATTGTCAAAAGAATGTTGAAAACGATCACAATATATAAAAAAATCACGTAATAGCAGGAACTGTCATAAAATACGAAAACAATTATATTCAATTAATGAAGAAAAATTGTAACAGTTCATTAAAAATAAACAGATTGTATTTCATACTATGTTTACATCTCGACAATCGTAAAATCCCAAGACGGAGAATATTACCAATAGAATCAAAATAACGGAATAACTCACCTGATAGATTTTGGACACTAACAATAACACAAACGTTTACTAAATATATTAATCGTCTAGATTTTAACTTATTAGTTGTAATATTTTTACAATATATGCAGAGATATCGCGATATTTTGATCGGCCATGATAATAATCCTCAATCTCAATAGTACTACAAGCGCCCTCTAGCGATAAATTCCTTTCCTAAACAAACTGAAAAGTATTGCCAATTTCTATAAAATTTAATGGCCAAAAAGGCACGTTATAAAGGATTACTCACACAAAAACAAAATGAATTTTGCTAATGACGCTTCTTAAGGTCCTGTATTTACAAATTGGGAATTTTACAAAACGGATTACAAGCTAGAATTAAATACAGAGATTACAAGATTTAATTATAAAGATTTTTGTAATTATTGATTGTAAAGGGGTAAAATTAATCTGCATTATTCATTTAAGCATTAGTCTAACAAATATTTATATCACACCAATAATTCGTGCCGGCGTTTTCTTGTGTTCAGATTTTGTTTTATTTTATTAAGAGGTTAAGAGAAAGGTAAGAGTGTGGATTTTCTTTTAGGTAAACTTATACTTACATTCCTGGGTGCTCAACAGATTAACGACACACTAACAGATACAAAAATATACTCAAACAGAATAAAATTATATCGTTTCAAGAGATACATTCAAAACATACAAATCTAGATGAAAAGTAATAAATAATGTTCCTGATTGGAGAAAGAACAATTAAATTTTATATGAAATTAATTAATTAATTTGATAAGCTTTTTCCAAAAATACAGAAAAATGTACTTATCGAAATTGTAACATGTTAAATATAACGGGGTGGACCCATAGGGTGGACCATAGGGGTGGACCGTGGGCATACCATGGGTGGGTGGACCCATAGATAAGGTGGACCATAATGATTACAAATGTTACCAGAAATATAAAAGTGAAATATATAAAAGAGAAATATAAAAATACATACATGCATATAGTGACGTAACTACAAAAATTGAGCCCTAATGCAGAATGAAACAAAGGGCTTTATAAATAAGTATTGTATATAAGATATACGAATGTTAGTACTGTGTGGTTTATCTAGTAAGAATACAATTAGTATCTCGTCTTCATGGGCGTATAGTGCATACAAGCAAAAAAGTTATGCATTACTAAAAATTATGGGAAACAAATGTATATTAAATAATTTATAATATGGACTGTGAACATACATTTGCAGATTTATTTCAATTAGCGCTATCTGAGTACCAGTAGAAACTTTAATGGCTTAGTTCTAAAAACTACTACGATAACTCATCGCTGCAGCCGTAGCGCTAGTAGATACAATCGACGCATTGTAGCTATTCACAGTACTATCGTCTACTTTTAAGCTAGTAAATTACTTAAGTCATACAATTGGCTATATACTGAATTGAAAACTCCTTTCGGTTGATCCGTTTTGTATGGAGTCGTTACTCATGCTGTTTTTTTTAACAGAATAACATTAGAAAGGTTTACAACTGCGTGCAAATCATTAAAGTATTTACTTCCTATTTTACTAATTCTCGAATTTTACTATTTTATTGTTTTTAACATGTTGATTTTATGGTCGTTCTTTGCGTTCGAGATGCATTTTGTTTGTGAGATGGTTTTTGAGTTGGGAAAAACAAAAAGCAATTGGCATAACTATTTCCTACGTTAACTTTTAATAAAAATAGTTATTTCCTTTTTTTATTACGTGAAGAATTTTTAAACTATAAAAAAATCATGTTCAGTCATAAAAAGTGTTCTTAAAAACGTCCATACATTTTTATATTGGTAAGAAGGTATTATTTTACGTTAAAACTTAAACTTTAAAAATACTATTAATAGTACTTTAAAATTACAAATAAATAGATATAAACGACGGATTCATTTTGTCTAAAGACGTTGGTTAAACGAAAGTTCATAATCCTATGTATAACATATATTGTATTACATATATTATATATGATTGTATATCATTGGTAACAGCATAACCTAAATTTATACCTACTGCATGTCACTGCTCGTCTCATATTTACACTTTTATGAAAATAATGTGTTTTCAGGTATTTATATACACATATTTGCAATTTAAAAAATACTTGCTTCGCTTTAAGGCGATTTTGACTTTATGGCGATGGTCTGGTCCCTAACCCAACATATTAGAGGGGTTCTGCTGCTGTATTCAATGATAATGTTTTCACGTGTTTTTGTAATACACGTGAAAAACTATTTTTAAATTTTATAACTTCATTTCTTGCTATGAATTATTATAAATATTAAGTAAGATATCACAAACATATCAATGCCAAATGGATTGCAAGACGCAAACTTTTTAGTCCCCTATCTAACGTGGGCCTCAATGCACCATATTGGCTGCATTGGCAGAGTTAAACTACTACATGCATACACAATATCACATTACTGGTGCAATAAACTTCAAGATTAGATTTTTTCAACAACTTTATGTCTTTTTTACTAATATTCGCAGAAATCTTGTGTTTACTTTTCTACTTTACTATTTATATGAAGGATTGACTCTTTTGATATTAGTGAGTAACATGAAACCACTCACTGGTCTTGAAAATAAATTTATATTGTTGCGTATAGCGCAAATATAATGTGCGCAAAGGAGGCCAATTAAATTTTATTTTAGTAATTTTAATTCATTAAATGTCATATTCACTAAGATACGTAGTTACGCTGACCACACGCCAGACCGCCATTCCTTTTATGCAGCCAAATTACCAAAAAAACATGTAAAATTTATCCTATTTCTTGAGCGTGTATTCAACCTCTTATTTATTACTATTATTTTATTTGTGTACGAAGTAAGTACTAACTTTATACTTAAGAGTGAAAATGATAATCTACGCAAATGTTGAAATGACAGTTTCTCTCTTATCTATGAATGACAGCCAAGACCACAGAAAAGAGATTAGCCAAGGCCAAGACATTGTTTACAGCCAATAGCTTTAAAGTGTGTAATGACAGGTGTCGAGGGAGAATAGCGGAAATACAAAAATTAAGATGTTTGAAAGCTTTTTGACTAGGGCAAAAAAAATTCTAAGAAGAAAATCAATCAGATATGCTATACCATTCTTTACCTTAATGATTGGAGGGTCAATCGGTTTGAGAGAATTTTCGAATCTAAGGTAAGGTTATGTATTCTTAACGCCTTTACTTCGATTTAGTTATTAAAAAATAATGTTTTTGTAAAATAGTGAGGTATTTAATATAGAAAAGTAATATCATTAATTTCGTGTTGCCCATCAGCAAAGTTTTAGTCAGGTTAATAAAATATTCTCTAAAATAAACTATGTATGCGTAAGTGCGAACTATTTTTTTTTAAACATGAAAAACTGATTTATTCCGTATATGTGCAATCCTAATTAGTAAACAAACAAGTTTGAGAATCCTACCTTGGAAAGATTATTATTATATTATTTAAATAATACTGGAATCCATTCTCCCTTTTATTGAGCTGTCATCTAATTGCCAAATTTTATAATACCTTTTTACAGAGTTTAGTATTTGATTGGAAAATTATTTTCCCGGCAAAATGGCACTATTTATATATATAACACAATATTTTCCTGATACTATCTTTGGAGAAAGAATCACTTTTCATTTCCTTTCAAAATAATTACGTTTTAGTTTTCTCTTCTTCTTCTCCCAATGAGTTAATTATGAATATTTGGATTCTATGAATTCATCAAATGCTTTTATAACAGTATCCTAATTTTAGTAATGGTCTATTGATGAAAAGTTTGGTGAGTATGGATAATGTAACGAGATCTCATAATCAATATTCCCTCAATTTTTAGTTTACTATGTGTGCAAAAAAAATCTTTTGTGTAATTTGAAGGTCCACTACTATAATTAGAGCGCTTGGATTTTATCATATCAGTATAAGGTTATTTATTTGAGTTTGCATATGTACAGAGTATTAATAAAAAGATTCGTAACTGATATATGTATATTTTATTATATAAACTGATATTTTTGATGAGCTTTATTAGCAACCAGTTATTATTTTTTGTTAGTGTTTTGTTGAAATTTGTGTGTTGCTATATTTTTTTGCTTGTGTTGTGTTGGTAAATCACACACAACTTAAAGGTAACTAAGCTGTATGTGATTTACCAACACGACACATGCACCATTGGTCCAAGTCTGTTTATCAGTAGAGGTTGTATCGCCAATTTTTTTAGCATTATGTAAATTTGTTTTCAATATGATTAATCTATTATTATTTCACTCAATTTCAAAAAACATAGATGAATAATTGTTATAGCGCATCACCATGATTTTTTTTGGGTTCAAACTCAGTTTTAGAGCTTCATAGGTATCCGACCACTAGTGGATCCATTTCTTGTTGAATTTCTTTATTTTATCACATTTATTCTTAAAAAAGGCTGATATTACCTTATACTTGACCTCACAGAATATCAAAACAATGTGCACCAGACATTGCCCAGGCAATAATGTAAAAAATATCCCTTATCGATAGAGAACTTCTGACTCAAAAGTGTATTTTGCAGAAGACCCGGCTAGCGGATACTGAATTGACCAAAGAGGCATATTATATATGTATTCTTCTGACTTGGAAAATCTACTGAAGATAGAGATGAACAACGTTCGCTCTAAGGTGTGTGCGTGTGTGCACACGGTTTGGCATCATATGCACACCAAAAAAAATAGAGCGCACACAATTTTTATCAAGACTTCGAAGGTTGGCGACCATGTTGCAGTATATTAATTTATCCTATAAACATATAAGATAACCAACATTTTGGACATTGAAACACTTTCTGAGGTTACAGCCAAGATAATCTTTTTTTTCCCCTGCATAATTGTTGAGTTGAAAAAGATTATATTTTTCATTCCAGACAATGCCACCGGAGTGTGCAGCTTTCCTTGATAGTTGTTATTAATTCTGTTAACTTATTTATGCGTCATAATACAATAATATTCGTTAGTAATGTGGTCAATCCAGGCCCTACCATTGAAATATTATATTGGTATGGTAATGTTTTTCTTATTTTCTTTCTCGGCGCACAAATAATAGCATTGATCCTTAAAACTGCACAAAAGATTTTTTATGCACACACCGTGTTCCAAAATTAGAGGTGAATATGGAGTTTGGTTGGTCTTGTAGTTAGAAATTGCTCCTCAATACAATATAATTATCAGTGGCCAATTTTAAGCACTTCAATATCAGGGTTCCACGACAAAAGCTCCACGGACTTTTGGCCCAATGACTATCCGACTAGATCTAGCTGACTAAATCTCCATCCGACCATTGAGATCCATAGGGCATTAGATCCAACGGCCACAAACAAAATTTCAAAATGATTTTTTTTAATTAAGAGCTTTCAAGAAATCGATATACATATAACCTTTCGTAGATTACTAAAAATAAGTAATCGATTAAAACAAATTCGATGCGAAATACAAAGTTTACAGTGAGAAAGTGGAATTATTTAAATTACAAATATACTATGCTAAAACATAATAAAACTATATACTTCCTTAATTAGGTAGGTATCTTTAGTTTGCGCAATTTAATCATAAAAAAAGTTTTAACACAGCTATTTTTTAACTGAGTTGATTATAAATATTTTTGTAAGTTAATGGAAATATATGAGTGACCAACATGTTATCCATTCATCATCTTTTGTCATAATACGAAATGTCAGAATAGTTTTTCTGTAGTCAGATTTTATGATTTTTTTTGTCTTGTCAAGTTTCTTTAGCAAAATTAATGTATTGTTTTGGGTCAGTAATCCAGCCATCTTTTGCCATTTCAGTTTTTGTATGGCATGGCGCAACAAAAATATGGGTTTTTATTATTAATTATATTAGATAAATAGATAGATTAAATACACTAGATTTGACTTTTTTAAAAACTATCACTTAGATAGGACCTTCACACTAATTTAAAATTAATAAACTGAATGTTATTTGCCACAATTAGACAATACAAGCATTATAAGAAAGACCGCGACCATTAGATACATTTTCCGTGTACCACAAAATTGTCTAAATATGAAAAATTCTTGTATAAACGAAATATATTTTCTTGTACTCTTGAAGCCAAGATTATAGAGACAAATTAAGAAAATGTTAGAAATTAATATAGTTATAATCATTCAATTTGCAGGACATATTACCAATTTTAGAGGCTTTTAAAATACTTTGCTTTATTGAAAACATACATTTTTAAATAATATATTGTATTTATTCACATGCTCTGAGGTTTCAGCTACTATTTAAAATCAAGTTTGATACCAAAAATGCAATAATTTCTTACTAAATAACATTTATATCGATTCTATTAATTATTTAATTTTTTCGGCATGACAGACGTCGAATCCGTGCTGTCGTAATTTTTGTTATAAATACCGAAAATATGTTTTCCACGGTTTTCATAATATGAATAAATATTGAACATATTCACAACATTAGCAAATTTCATAAATTAAATGTTTTTTTTACAGATTTTAATGTTAAACAATGTTTTCTTGAACAAAATAGACATTTTATGTGATTTATTTTTATGTAAGTCGCAATTAAATATTTAGTTTATATATAACACTGTTGTGTTTCATAAATAGTATGTAATTATGAAACAGACATATCACCAAAACGGCAATGTGCCGTTTTAAATCGATAATATTAAACAGAATAATAAATTGAAGCTGTCGTAATAATTTTAAATTTAGAATATTGATTTAAGCGACCATCTAAATATATGTAGGTACTTTGTCTGATTTCAAAACATATTCATATATATTAATTAGGTACTCTAATAAATGATTTAATTTTCGATGGATTAATTCAAATAACAACACACATTATTTCATTCCATATAAAACCTGGAAAAGACTCCAGATACGAGTTATATTTGACACTCGTATTGAATGCGAGAAAATTAACAATTTTATTGTCGTCTTTTTCTATTCAAACCTTCTTCTCTCGCATGATTTATGTATCAATAACATTATTAATTATTTCTCTGATACTCTGTAACGTTATAAATACTTTAATATAATTGAATTATTTAAAATCATCTAAATAATTTGGTTGGTAATAATTTTTTTAATATAGCAATAAGCCCGGTGGTTGGCCACACTAATCGCGGGTGGTTTTAACCGGCCGCCAGGGCGACAGAACGAGTTAATTTAAACTCATACATTAATAAATCCATAATGTAATACTGGAAATAGTTTATTTCCTCCTTGAATATGCTTTTAACAATTTTAACTTTGTATATACATAATTGTATAAAGTAGTAGCAAAAATGGGTAAAGATTTTTTATATTATACATTTAAAAAAATGTTATATTTTGTTAAATTATTTTTTTATTTGATTTTGTTGAATATTTTATAAATTTTTAGTGAAGATTTTATAGAAGCTTTTTATAGATATATATTTTTTATAGAAACAGGGTAAAGAAGTGAAATGGGACAAAGATAATGGGATCATACAGGCCGAGGGAGTTTATGGAAGGGTTTGGGATGGAAATTAATTTAGAATAAAATTTAGACAATGTTTGAGTCGCTGTGAATGATTGTATTTCTGATAAACCAGGGTGAGTTTGTGATTCTCCTAAGGATGTAGTTTTGTTTGGATACTAAAATTTTCGTGTTACTTGAACCTCAGGTGGGGCTCGCATATGTGAGTATAGGACGGATGATTGCTTTGTACAAGAGTAATTTGTTTTGTAGGGATAGTGAACTGTATGAATTTAGGAGGGGGTATAGTCGGTTGTAAATGAACAAAATGTAGTTTGTTCAGTATGAAACCATCACTATCACCGACGGATCCAGGAATTATTTCAGGGGGGGGAGATATGCTAGAAATCACGAGTTTCGAATGAAGTTCAAATTTGTCTGAAATGATAGCAGCGTATTCTAGATCGAGTATTATGTTTCAAATTATTCATCAAAACAAAACACCAACATAATAAAATCTCTTTAAAGATGCAGTAATTGAAAATCAATTTTTTCACATAATATACCAAATATAAATATTTCTCTTTTTAGGTACCAATATTCACAAAAAAAATTATTGACCGAAGAACAAGCTCAGAAACTTGGCATTGAAATGAAGACCCCTGGAGAAGTTACATTGGAAACTGAGTATCAGAAAATAAAGGATACAGATATTGAACATTGGGAGAATATCCGAATTACTCGACCATGGGATGAAAATGAAATTAATTAATTTTTAAAAATAGTAGTTATCAGATAAACATGTAAATAGTAATGTGAGGTTTATAGTTCGTTTAATAAATTTTTTAGATACATACATCGGAACTTTTTGTGGTTGAATCAAAATACTGAAGATACGTGGTTCTTTTGTTTAAGTACCGTAGTTGACATGCTTATTTGGTCTAGAAGAAGGTGCTCACTTAGTGCTTAGCAAAGTTTTAAAAAATAATTTTGGTGTGATAAGTATCATCTTTTATTATTAAAAAAGATAGACCTATGTTATACACCATGAAAAGATACCTCTAACCCTTAGAACCTTTCATCTCGCTAACCATCATACGTATACATATGTTTATTAATTTATAAATTGATCTCTTATAAACTAAGAAGAGAAGTAACTTTTTCCCAAATATGTCTAAGTTAAAAAAATAGTTAATATTTAACCGAACTTGCAATACTTTTAGTAATACATCTTACACAAACTTTGCTTTTTTTATTATTCATTTATGGCCCTTGACTTTCGCTATTTCGTATATATACTGCCACCTCTTTAACATTATCCGTACTGCAAGGGCTGAAGTAAAAGTTAACAGTGAAGGATTACTGGAAAAAATTATGTCCACAAATGATCAGCAAGATTTGTAGTTAGAAGAAATAGTCAGTCTAATGAACTTGAATGTCAGTAACGAAGATATTAATGAATTGATTGAATCTCACTCAGAACCTTTGTCAAACAATGACCTAATTGACCTACAAGAGGCAAACAGGACTGAAACAAAATATACTATTGTTAAGACTTTGATAGTTAAGAATATGAACTAAGTCTTCATGCACTTAACAAATTTTTAAATATTATTGAAGACTGATTCCAATGGAGTGTGTATGGCAATTGATAGACACGGCACGCTATCGAAAAAGGAAAATTCAGTTATCTCTTGACGAGTTTTAAAATAAAATACCTGATGCGTCTCAGTAATAAATTTAATATTTGTAAAATATTTCTGTTGTAATTATGTATGAAAGTAGAGGACTGTCTATATACCAGAAGTTATACATTAAATTAGATTTTTAAAAACAATAACTTAGATAAAAGCTTTGTACCGATATAAAACAAATAAACTAAACATTTGCAATAATTAAGACAATGCACACATTAATTAAAAGACTGCAATCAGTAAAATTACTGTTATATGTATAAATGACATACAAGATTTTAATATGCTTTGTATTCATATAAACAAGCGATTTTAAATAATACATATATTGTATTTACTTACATACTTTGAATCTTCAAATTCTATTTCAAACTAAGTTTTGTATCAAAAATACAATTTTTTATTTTTGTTTTTTTTTCGCCAACTCGAGTCCGCAATATCCACATTCATACGTCTCTCTGATTGTTGCAGTTTAAATACTTAAGTAAATGTTTTTTGCTTAAAAGTAGCTAAGTATTTAAAAAATGACATCATTATTATGGGAGAAATCACCGCTCTCACCTTTTTGTTTGCTCAGCTCCTGAGTATGATGCAGTAATGAAAGTTTGAGGATGGTGAATGCCCAAATCTTAATATTGAAACAAAGATTACTCAAAATTGAATGCAGTAGTGCATGGCACAGCGACATTTTGAATCAGTATTATTAATGAACATTGCTGACTTACACTGCAGAACAGAAAATAAATAAAACACGGTCTTTGCAAGTCCAAATTACTTTTAATTTTCAAAAAGTGTATAAAAAGGATATAAATTGATATCAGATAAAAGGCTTTAATGATAAATTGAATATTTATAACATTTGTATGCAGCATCAATCCTCACACATCACATTAAATTTAAATAAAATTGATTTTTTCCCTAGGAATATTTGCATAAATAAAATATTTAACAAAACTGAATATAATAATACTCGAAAATATAATCGAAAGACATACCGCTTAAATGTGATGAGCTGCAAAAATACAAATTAATTTTGTAATGAATAATAAACATGCAATCGGTGTATCAACATACCACGTGATACAAGTCAGTTGACAAATAAATGTGAGTAATAAAATATATTTAAAAAAATTATTAATATGTAATGCCAATAAGGATTTTTCTCAACAACTTAATAATAGCTATTAATAATTATGCAAGTCTTAAAATTTTAATTTACTAAATGTTTTTTCCTGAAATAAATCCCATTAATGCAGTGTTTAATATATTAAATGGGAATGCTAGTAATCAAAAGTGTATAGTGACATGGCAGCTAATTAATGGCTTCATGTTTCAATCCAAACAGTAAATAAAAATGATAGGTTAATCCGTTCAAAAGTAACGTTTGAATTAATAGCAACCCTTACAATAGACTTTCCATCACTAGCTCTGTAGCTTACCGGACATTTCTTCAAAAATTAGGTTAAGCTATGATAACTTTTTACTAATACAAGCTAGAGATTCAAAGTATTTCCTAACAGGTTTACAAGATTACGTTTGCTCAAAAGAATCAACAATTTAGTTTAAAAAAAAAAAATTTTGTGATGATGCATAATATACACTTGATAAACAGAAACAAAATAAAGAAGTTTCATTATCGGAAATTAATAGTTTATTTATGCATGCATGAGTTTAATTTAATATGAAGATTTCCACAACAAAAAAACATCAACTAATCAATAAATTTATAAAATTTATTTCACTCTGTGTATATAAACTAAAAATAACCATAACCAACTATTTCTTTGTATTCTATTATTGATACCTACTAAATATAATTGAAATTTGTATATACTTTCTGTACCAAGCATACAGATGCTATTAATAATACTTAGCAATTTTTGTGGAAGTAAATTCTGATTTTCTTATTAATAATTTTAACAATGCTAATTATTTTACAATTGTGTTAGAATATTGTTAGCGGCACATGTTGATTATTGATGCCCCAGTTCAAAGATTGAATGAATTAACAATTTCATATCTTGCCAGGGAAGTTCTACTGATTTCTTGTCTTAATATATTATGTATACAGATTGCTTTCAATAGGCTAGGGCTTTAAAAATCTTACAGGGAAGTTATTTTATAAATAAAAAAAATCAAAGATTATTAACACCCCTTACATTAATAACTTTTTCAATATGTGATATAACTACTGAAACATTTTTACTACTATACTTGTTTTTCTAGGACGAATGAGAATGTTTATCTCGGATAATAGTAACCCAATTAATTAGTAAAATTCTGATAAATCCAGTTAATTTGTATTTATTTTTAAGGCTTGAATGAAAGATTTAATATCAATCCATTCCTGTGCTCCAGTCAACATTGACAAGTCAGAAGTTAATAAAATAACCATCATCAGTATCCTAGTTAATCGGCACATCGGATCTGGCCCCATATAATACCGAGTCTACCTCAACTTATAAAAGAATCCGTCAAATAAACATATGTTAGATACATGATTCTAATTCTACATAGCAAAATGTCGTCTTCAAATCATTAGAAGTTATATAAAAATATTTGACATTAATATAAAAATAATTCAGTTGAATCAAACTTAAACATAATGACATAGAATCAACTAGATTAATAATATATAAAACAAGGCATGGGAATTTTAGTAATAGTATTGGCGCTGCAACTTTTTAAAATGATTAATGTAATGAAAAGGGGGCTACATTCCAAACAATTGGACCACAGCATTATCCAACAATCTTGCATAAGTATGCACACAATTGTACCGTGAAACTAAATCATAATTTTATACATAAAATTATGTAGAAATATCTCAAACCTATAAATATAAGTAATCATAAACTTAAAATAATTTATTGTTATATCTTCATCCACATTTTCTACAGTGTATAAAAGGGAGCTATTCATATCTACTTATCATCCTCATCATCCCAGTCACTTACTAACTTATCTATGTGTGGGTCTTTCTGAACTGTACTGGAACCCTTCTTCCCATCTACTTCCATCGCCTCCGGTTGCGAATCGTTATCCTCCCAGTCATTTAAAAGGGTGGAAATTTTCTCAACCGTTTTCTGTTTCAGCGTTGATGTAACCATCGATACCTTTTGCACAGTGGAGTTATCTACACTGTGATCATTATCTTCAAGATGTTCTTGTAACATTGGAATCTCATTTTTTTGCACATCTTCTGGGGTTTCATCACAATCTTGTGTCTCCTCAGTGTTTTGGGCATCTGGAGGGTGCTGGATTACACCCTCTCTTTCTTTTTCTAACATATGCTTTTGAACCTCTTTTTCAATATTTTCGATAGATTCCTCTACTTCCATCGGCTGATTATTTTGTAAATGTTCTTCATTCACGGTGTTAGAATTTTCCACTTCTTGTAAAGAATCTTTTTTCAGTGACGTATCATCATCGGACCATTCTGAAGCAATTTTTTCCACGTGCTCTATGGAACTTGCAACTTGTACCGGTTCCGCAGAAATATCATTGCTTAAAATAGACGCTTCTTCAACATCGACAACTTCCATGGCTTCATCCGTATCCATTATGATAACATCTTCTTCTTGTATTATATCCTCCTCATTTTGCTGAGTGGAGTTCAGTTTGAGCGATTCTGCGGTCGCATTTCCTTGATCCCCGCTTGAAGGAACTCCTTGGATATTTGGGTCTAGAGTATCCTCCTCACTTACATGAGGGTTTTCAATCGAGCCATGCTCAGAAGAGACTTGATTTTCTGTTTCTTGAGAACATATTACTACTTCATTTGGTTCTGATTCAATCACTTCACTGTTTTCTGTCAAAATTTGAACATTTTCAACTTTTAAATCTACCGATACATCACATTCTTCAGTACTAGTGACTTTGTCATCATCTGTTAATGGTATTTCTTGTTGAATGATCATATCTCCCGAACATGTAACATCTTCATGATTATCTTGTCGTTCTTCCGTATGCAAATTTTCAATGCTATCCTCTTGCCAAGTTTCAACTGTCTCATGAACAAGTCCTTGTTCAGAAAGAATACCCTCAGACTCTGTCCTGTCCCCTTCCATCTGTTCAATCTGCGATTCGATTTCTCGACTCTCATTCAAATTTGCAAATTGATTTTGATCGACCTGAACATACTCCTTGCCATCAGCTTCCAAAGGATGACTGTACACAACAACAATATTAGAACCATCACTAGGCATGGCTTGAGTGCAAGTCATGTTGAAGTCTTGATCTTGGAGAAGCATCACTGTACCTTCAGATGTTGTTTGAAGTTGTACAGTTTCTGCTGGAGACTGTATATATGTCGGCGATACTGTAGTTTTGGATTCATTACTGGTAGTGTATATAACGGGTGCCGTTGATACAATAGCTTTGAATTGTTGGTTCCCAGAAACCACTATTTGTATGGGCTGACTCTGGCTCGTAATATAATTCCGCACTGGTTGCACTTTTTGCGATGTCTTGACTGTCCTACCTGTCATTATTTGAGATGTTGAAGTCTGTTGGGGCATACTCACTTCTAAGGTGGACTGCGTAGAAAATTCATCCCCGGGTAAATTAGAAAGTATGATTTCTTGATCGTCATCTAGGCCCACTTGAACGTGACCGATTGTCTGTTCGATGGTTTCACCTTGTTCCGATTGCAGAATGAATTCGTTATCATTTAAAACTACAAAACGATCTACAAGGCCGAGACTTGCAGCTATCCCAGTGGCGACATTTCCTAAAGATTCTGCTTCAGAACTCTGTTCCATCATTTGAATAACATTTGACGGTTCTTCTCTGTTGGGCGCCTTCTTAAAAGGCGTGTATGCTTTTCTGACTTGTTCAACGGCACTTTTATTAATAAGTTGGGTATTTAAAAGCTTCTGTGTACACCTAACTGGTTTGTTAAGAGGAACATTGGATACAATTTGAATTTTCCCATCGTATTCTTCTTTGATATTAACATGCTCTTCTTGAGAATGGGGAGAATATTTATTATTGAGTCCACCATCTGCGAATTTAACATCATCTTCGTAAAGTTCTTCTTCATCCGAATTATCTATAATACCATCTTTTCTCGCGATCTCTTTGTGAGCCAACTTCAAGTGGGTATACAAATTGGTTTCTCTCAAAAATATTTTATTACAGTAGACACATTGGTTGGATGCTTTCCTGTCGGGGCTTATTTTATGACCAGAAACTTGGATGTGGAAAAGCATCTGAGATCTGGTTCGGAATAAGGCATTACACACGTTACAAGAAAACTCTCTGTTGTCTAAGTGGGACAGTTTGTGTTTGATCAGAAAGGCTTCAGTGAGTGCTATGTACGAGCACTGGTTGCACTTGGGGAAGCTGTGTGTGGAAGGGGGCGGAACATTGTGTTTGGTGTACAGGTGGTGTAACAGATGATTCCTTTTTCCAGACTTGTAGCCGCAATATTCACAGATATTGGCTGATATTTTCTCTTTGTGTACTCCGACTAGATGTTGGTAGTAATTGTGATAAGTGGAGAAATTCAAGGCTTTACCTGGAGTTCCACACATTAAGCAGAGCCACGGGCCGGACGTGTTCGCTGCTCCCAATGACACAAGTTTAGCCATCGCTTCGGAATTCATGTTTTTGCTAACGTAAGTCCAATCAGGTTTTGTATCTTCGTCATCGTGATTAACTTTTACACCCGAGTTTCCCAAAAACTTTTTTTGTTGATTCGATGCAAAGGACCTCGGTGTATTCTTAGGACTTAACTGAGGCTTGTTGGATCCAGACATAATCTTTAACTTAATATTTTTATTATTTTTCACAAGATGGGGGTATTTTTTCAGAACTTCACTTATGATCTTAGCGTGATTAAAAGTGGCACGGGAATCCTTCCCAGTTGCTGACTTAGAAGGTTTACTTTGAGCTGAACCATCACTAATTTGACTGAAAAGAAAACTAGAATCATCTCTTACCTGATGCATACTCAAGGGATCCTTTTCATATTCCACATTTAAAGTATCAAATATTTCATCCTCAGATTGCTCATCTTGAGCGGTGTACTCTGCGCGAAGTTTCTGTTGGTAGGCAAACTCATTCACTTGATCCAGGTCTATATGTTTTCCTTCCGGAGTATCGGATGATGAAGACCGAGGCCTCTTGTAGGAAGTTCCCCTCTGTAATTCTTCAAACTTTCTAGAACACGAAGCTTCATCATAAATATTTCTCATGCCTTCTTGAGAATCTTGGTTCCTAGCTGGCCTCATTAATGGTCGACTTTCATACGAAATGTCTGCAAAAGATGATTCAAATATATCTTCATTTTCTAATTCTTCAGGTACTTCATATCGCGTTGGACGTGGTGAGTCAAATTTCGGCTTAGCAGTTTGCCTGACTGTAGGTTTCATTGTACTCGGAGCCTCCACCTTCAGGCCCGGCCCAGGGCCATACTGACGGCGATTTATCATTCTTTTCTTTGAGAAGTTGCTGATGTCATTACTTGTCAGTTTGGGATAACTTTTCTTATCAGACAGGTGTTCGTTCATTACGATAATTTCCTTCTTGGAAACTTTAGCCGGAGATGCCTCCCCCTTTTGGGCATCAAGAAGTTTGGTCAATACTGTCATGTTCATGATTTGGGCAGTGGAATATAACCGGTCATACAGACCATACTCATATTCTAGTTGACCAGTGTACATGAAGTTTACAATAGGAACTACTACATCCACTTGTAGGTCATCTGGCATGATCAAGCAGTCATCGTACATTTCACATGTTCTTTCCAAAAGATCAAAGTATTCTGTACATGCGTTGAGTACGAGGCGATGAACTTTTAACTGTGCATAATCTTGGAATTGTAAAGTCAAATCGCAATAGTCAGTTCTATTGAAAAAATGTTTAAGGCGCTGAAGGAAGAAAACTCCCCAGTTGTCAACCTTTACTTGTTTAGTTGTTGACATCTCGATTTTTTTACTACCGATCGAGAAATAAACGTCTAAAACACGACTCCTGCTTCCAACGTCATTGGCTTGTTCAACCTTAAAGAATGTTTAAATGATGTTCATTATTCAACATTAGTTATTTATATTCGCAAATATTTAACAAACTACATATTGCATACATAAGCCGACGACCCGCATAGGCGGCATCGGGAGCGATTCAGGAAATACGCAGCCTAACGATAAAACAAGTTAATATCGAAACAGGGTTCTATGATATTCAAATAGTTAAAAATATAAATTACCGACCTTTACTAGTGATTCAACTGAATCTCATCTCTGTCAAAGTACTTCATTTTGTTTCACTCGTTTCACTTAGCGAAAGTAGACGTGTGAAAGCTAACCGAAAGATGGCGATCAAAATGGAAGCGTTTATGATTAAAACATAACATGAGTCATATTAGCTAATATTTATAAAAATATTCTTATAAAATATTAACTTTGGCAAACTAAGTATTCTTAAAATAATAATTTAAATGGGTTATTATGAAATAATATCAACATGTATTTCATATTGTCTGTGTAAAATTCAACAAACGCTTTTCTGACGCTAGTGGTAGCTAAAAAATACTATCAGCGCCATCTACATAATGTCTTTAATATTTTTTGATGTATTGATCCAATTAGTGCGTTGTTTAGTGAAATGAAAGTATGCGTCATCGATGATGTTTGTCAAAATAAAAATTAGGTGCCACTTCGTCCATATTTCGAGGTGATTTAACATATTTGCGCGTGACATCTATTGTCGGATAGAAACGAAAATGTTGAGTAATGCTAACATTGCTAACTCTAACCTAACCTAAGCATTATTACTAACCAAGCTATTTAAAAAAAAACTCGTTATAAATATTATGATTTGATATAAGACATGACTCATATTAATTAAAAAACTAGATTAACACAATAAAGTGTATACATAATATATTAGACATTAAAAAAAATCAGGATCAATGAATCCTTGTGACTTAAAACATTACATTTAAAAGAATTAAGACTGAAAAGACGTAATTATTAGTAATAAATTTAAAACTACGCGACAGCCGATTGCTTATCTGTTAGAGTTTAACTGGATAAAATATTTTTTAATTGCGTTCCTGTTGAACGGGGAACGGGAGGAGCAGGGAGACGGAAGTGAGAGGGGAGAGGGAGGAGAGTGGGATGGAGTGGGGACATTGTGAGTAGTGTCCTAAACTTAAGAGTAATAAGAGGAAGGATCTGTCTATATGTGATTTCGAAAAACCACCCTCATCCCCCTTTCCTACCTCTTAATGCAGAATTTGAGTACTTCTCGATGAAATTTTGCACACTTGACGTTCAAAATAAGTGGAAAATTACTGTTTACATCTAATTTAAAAAAAAAACTACCCCCATTCCCGTAAATAAAGCCTCTTCACTCTACGTAAAGCCCGGGCAACGCCGGGTACTTCAGCAGTAAATAATATAATGTTTGAAGAGACTAAAATAAAATACAACGATCTCTGTACGAGTGGGGCTGGGCGAAGCAAATAAATTCTATGCAGGGGTACGATACGTGTGCTTGTAACAGCTTTTATTTTTCTTATTATCTTGGCAATGAAGATTTTTAGTATTGCAACAATTTTCTACTTCAAAAATGTTGTTTCATTGTGTTGCACGTATCTATGTAGATATACACATGTGTGAAAATAAAAGACTTGTAAAAAGTAAATTAAACGAGTAGAATAAAAAAAAAACAACTGTTTTATTTTCATATATGTGATCACGGAGTTCTACAAACTTACCACAGAAACAGTAAATATTTAGATATACATACTTCTAAACATAATCTTTTTTCTTTTTATCTCGGTAATGGATCATTTAAGACCAAATTTCTACGTAATATTTTTTATTCAGACCTTAATGTTATACTTATATTGCAAGTTATGCACGCTTCGTTTAGAACATTCTGTATAATAGACCACGCGCATCCCGGAGCACACCTATTCTCGCTGGTCTCTATTCCAGCACTTCCATAAGTACCTGCGTATAATAGATTGAGTTTTATTTTGCTCGTTTATTTTATTCTGAAACATCAAGGTTTGTTTGTTAATACAGGGCAGCATGAAAAGCCTGCTCCCTTAGTGTATGCTCTTATTCCGTGATTCAGAGGTGGGTACGATGGTTTGCTCGCTCTCTTGAGCGCATTCTACGCAAGTGCTGGCACTTCTTGCATCATCCAATTATAAATATTAAGTGCGCCCCTGAGGCTCAAGACTTCATCGTTCCTGCACAAGATATCCTAAATTTGATTTTAATATTTATTTACTACATTTGTGAGATATGATGATATATATGAAGGCGTAGCATCAAATTTATTATTAAATATGAATTAAATATATTAATTAGAAAGATATACATATAAAATCAATTTTATCGAAAAATATTGTTGTTGCGCCACCGGGATTCGAACCTGGATCTCTTTCCTAACCGGGGAAGGTGCATTATCCAACTATACTACAGCGACAATTTTCGAACCTATATGTTACCTTTTTGATATTAATACATTTAATCGTTCCATTATTTGAAAGAGCCATCTACCTTATTTTTACGGAATCTCAAATACCTTTGAGTAATCTGATAGCAGACGCCAGAATTATCAATTCATTTTTTATTAAATTTTATAGTTAAAATATCACAGACCCGTCTGTTATGAATAATTACAACTTCACAATAAGAATGTGTTCTCCTAGTAAATCTTAATTTGTTTCTTCACGTTACGATTGATTTTCTCCGTAACGTACGGAGAAAATCCCAAAGCTCGTAGCTAAAGCATGTTTGATCCAGAATTAAGGTTATAATTATAATTATAATATATTTAATTCATATTTAAAACATCACAGACCTATGTTCTGAATAATTACAACTTCACAATAAGAATGTGTTCTTCTAATAAATTTATTATTAATTATTAAGATCGATTTTATCCGTACATCTTTCTTATTGATACATTTAGTTTGTATTCAAATTTATTGTTATAACTGAGATTCTACCATTTCATTAATTAGCTTTAGCCAGCCAATTGCTTTCGCTAGTTAGTGACCGATTCGCGGGCAATGTTTCCATAAATCCTATATTTCAATGTTGAAATTATTATTAATCAAAAAAGGAAGTGACAACTGTACATATTTTAAAAGTGATTTAAATACGTTATTTTCCATTCCGGCGATATGATACGACACACAGCTGCGACGCCGCCTGGTGACGGATATATTTATGATCTCGCTAAATAAAGTGGTCTGTGTTCTGACTAAAAACTGGTGATTTGAACCTGCGCTATCAGAATCTGATTTCTAGTCAGGCGTCTTAGCTTACTCGGCCGCGGTTGGTTACATCATTTTCCATCGGTCTGGGCACACGGCACATTTTTATATATTATATAAAACATTACACAACGAATGCAGCTAAGAACTATTCCAACAATCATGTTATTAGTAGCTTTATAAAAGGTGTTTTGGCGTTGATACTTGTATGATTTAATTTAATTTACCAGATTTATTTGATTGACGTTTATTTATAAATATTTGATTTTAATCGTTTAATTTACTGCCCTAGTTGATACAGAAATATAAAGCGTTCTCGTGTCTATTTAATTGACCATAAACAAATAATTACTTTTTATACTGTATCTACAATGAATCAATTATAATTGAATACCACTATGTATTAATAAAAACATAACCCATCACAAATAAAAATGGTGTATAAAAGTAGGGCGCCACCAGCCTGTGATTGGACTCACGTAGTACCGTCGTGCATAATAATTTGCATATCTTCTTCATCTAGGCCCCGGTTGAAGTTGTATGGACCTGCCCCACATACGCCGCGAAATGCGATGCAGTGCACAGTGGCGCGTCAAGGGCCCTAAAATACTACATAATTTACATTTTGCTTTTTATTTTCGAGAGGCGAGAGCACTCCGGAGTGCATAATGCTCACTGCATGGGCTCGTCATACACACGAGTGGTGTCTATGGAAATGTTCCTCGGCGGGTGGGGAAGACATCTCCAATGATCAAATACCAGTGAACTTCGTATTATTTGCGCCCTCTAAGGAGTGAAACGAGAACAAATGTAACTATATAACTACAGTATTTCAATTCTATGTATCTACACAATTCTAGTGCTATGTCTACATTATCCTAGTGCTAAGTATTTACAATATTCTAATGGTGTTTATCTACTGTACTCTATTCTATTCTAATGCTATGTATCTACAGTGTTTCAGTGCCATGTATCTACATTATTCCAGTGCTATGTATCTACAATATTCTAGTGCTGTGTATCGACAACCTTTCAGTGCCATAAATATTTTGGAAATTTTAATTCTTTTATCTTTTCTGTTGGAAATGCAAATAGAAAATTATTACTTGTCTGTATACATAAAATTGAATGTGTGCCTTTAACTATTTTTTAAACAACTCTACACCCTTTGACCGATCTAAACTAAATTTTGCACAGTTACTTTTTAGAACCTCATGCAAAACATGTATACCGTCTCGCCGTATATTAACTACCCTACCCCTATATAAATATGTATTAGGTATATTAAATGCCATCTGTTTCAAATTTTGCATATATTGTTACTCTTTAGGGCATGCACAAAAAAGGCACCCTACCTCTAACCCCTATTTTAAAATATAACTAAATCTGGATTCTGAAAAAAGAATAAAGGTCACAATGTAGATTTTCCGCTTTATTTACTGTTTTAATAATTGCAAATTCACTAGTCATTGCCGCGTAATGGTAACCATACGCTTAACGTAATTAACGGGACCTAAAATTAACAATTGGCGGTTGGCGATCGCTTTCTGCTGGTACAATCTTTAATTTACTTCTGTTTATCATATTTTTAACATAGAACCTTAATATGATGACTAATATGATATAAGTTACAAAATATATTTATATCGGCAGAGTATATAAGGAAAATCGAGGAAGAGATAGAATGGGACTGCCATTCAGGAAGAATGTTAAATCATAGAAATGAAATTACATAAATTCAAAATTAAACAAAAATTACAATTTACCACGAAAAATGTATTAAAATATTTCGTAACATAGCTCTTACTTTTACTTTGCGTTTTATTTTCACTTTTACCGGTACCAGGCGACTCCAAAATTTTTTTGTAATCAAAATTATTTAGGGGGAGACGAGTATCGATCCCGGTATCTCTCGCGTGCTAAACTAGCACTTTGCCAAATCAATTCCCTAACGGACTGCATTTTATATAAGTATGTAATGCCTAACCTAACCTAACCCAACCTTACCTAACCTAACCTAACCTAACCTAACGGACTGCAGTGTCAAATTGTCATATAAGTATGTAATGCTGATTTTTTTGTGCATTATTTATTTTGCACATATAGGTATTTTATTATTTATGTATTCTTAAAATCTAATTTTAATACTGATATATAATTTGATTTGAAAAATAGTTATTCTTAATGAACTTTATAATTTATTGATAAAGAGATTTTTAAACGTTTAGAGCAATGGGTCGATGTTTTCGCCTGGGAGATTTTAATATTATTTATTTAATTGAGTTTAAGATTTGTATGTAAGAATTATTTTTTTCGAACTAAAAAACATTTTCTGTGATACACGCTCCTGAGGTGCATTTCTATTAATATATTCATATATAAAAATCATTGATCAGTTTCGATGTTTTGATGAAAAGTTTTTTTTCCTCGCTGGAATGACGATCCCACTGTTTTAAACGCGAACATTAATTTCTCTATTAAATTGGGTGCGCGTTAATATCATGATTTAAAAAAATGAATATAAACGCGCGGTCAGAGTCTCAACAGAATCTATATTTCAATGTTAGAGCCTTCCCCAAAACAAGCTACGCATAAATAAAATCTCTGCGTAATTAAAATTATTGCGCCTTTGTAAGTTAGCTGTCAAAACGAACAAAAACGACATCCAGATGATCGAGAATCGCGGATAGACAACAATCAACATAAAAAAAGCTATTTTATCAGTACAATGTATATTCAAGTAAATACGAAATCAGATGAAACGTCAAAATACGATAAGAAAAGTCAATAGCGTAGATAAGAAAAAATGACAGATGTCATGTACGATACTGTAGATAATGTACACTTCATTTCAAAATGAATAAACTCGTCCGTTTTTGCCCCCCTCGCGTCTCACAGACCTGCCCGTTTAATCAAGCACTATACAGCCATAATGACCGCCACATCCAAAAAGTCATAGATAATAGACGGGGAAGCGCTATATTATTGTGGATAATGAAAATGTGTACCTATTATATTATATAAGGTGACCATTAAATAAAAATACATCTGATACATGTCCACTGGGTCATACAGTGCTTTGTACTGAAAGATACGTCAATACAAAGGACTCAATAGGCAGAGAAGGAAGTAGTATCATCAGAAAGAGGATCGGTGGAGCTGTAGCTGCACCACGGAACACCTTGAATATCTCCACAAACACGAACAGTGGGTGGCACTAGACGCGAGAATACAATTTCAAAATAGGGATGTAAGTATTATCTTCTTACATCATTTGATAGATAAATTCAGAGTAGTGGTATAAAAATAATATTATCTCAGGTATATATTTTTATCTTAGGATGATGTATATTATATATCCGCGAATCACCGCGGGTGGTGGCGGCGAGAGAGGTGGGTACGGGGGTTACTACCCGTAGAACGCAGGGCGTATCAGCTAGAAGAGAATAAAATAATATTAACGCAAAATCATGTCATGACCCACAAATAATATACCCCGCTTCTGTTATTTGATGGTGAGGTTGAGACTTGTCTCGGTTGACTTTATCGACAGCGCTGAGTTGATCGCGAAGCGAGCTGTCATTCACATTTTGTACACAGAATAGAAACACTAACTCGTACAAATCTCCGAGACGCGACATTCAAGTCTCACGCGTGTCCATGCACTCTTATATTATTATTCCGTCTGCACTCTATTATGGTGCACGGATACTAAAGTTGGAGCGCGGAGTGAGCTATGCTTCATTGTATTTTGTATGTAGAGACAAACTGATACATATCGTCTGAGACTCATCTGTGTACACTTTCCATTAGAATGGATGAAATAAAGTTGAAAGATAGTAAGACATAAAATTCACTTCGTTATGAAATTTTCCGAGTATCTAACTGGGTACCTATTTCTATTTAATTTTAAATATTCAATTATAAAGCAGGATATGTTATAGGAATTATTAACACATTAGATACTGTGGCGTTCTATCCTCTCTGCCTCCTCCCGCAAGGAATCAGGGTGATGGTAAATTAGTTAGAGTTAGGTACACCGAATGATGTGAAATATTTATGGCCAATCTCATATTAAAGTCGCCTTCACCGACGTTCACAATCACGGAGGCCGGAGGTTCGATAGCGTGAAGTAGAAAATAAAAAAATATACGTATGCCGCGTTAGAAGAGTCAAGATTTTGTACACAAATACATGTTCATATTCCATCTTCATAACTTAAAAATGTATACAAAATTGTATCAATTTATTAAACTATTAATTTTTTTTTTTACAGATACCAATTTTTACAGGTACTATCATACATAGTGAATCTAATCGTTTATTATCACACAAGCATTCAGGGTTCCACTCCATGATACATCGTTTAGTCAATATTCCTATGTCAACATCCAATTTCAATATTGAATTGAATACAATTAAAAAAATAGCAATGAATAACGGGTATAATACAGGTTTAATGGACACTATTTTAAAAAATAAATTAAAATAATACATTGGTCAATTTTTAAATAAAACATAATGATATTAATGATTATTGGCGTAGGATTTTATTCATAAATACATTTTCTAATCAAACCACGAAACATTAGACCGGCATTTTATACAAATAATAATATAGGAAATTTACTCACAAATTCGAAAAACAAAGTTGATAAATTTAACAATTCTGGTGTCTATAAACTAAGTTGTAAGGATTGTGCTGCATTTTATATTAGTAAAACAGGTTGAAATTTTAATATAAGAGTAAAGTAGTATTTGAGATGTTTGAATAATAGTGGGTTTTTAGAAATTTCTAATCATTTGATAGAAAATAGTTATGGTTTTGATAAAAATTTGGGATTGTCTATTTTGCATGTAAACGGTGTTGGTCACAAATTAAATAATTTGGAATCGTTGGAGATAAATAAAGTGTGTAAAACTAATCAAAAAATTATAAAAAACCACAAGTCCCATTTTAAATTTTTTCCTAAAATTATTCTAGTAATTTTATATCATCTTGTTACAATTTAATTTATTTTTTAAAAAATTATTGTTTTTTAAAAATAGATTCTGTTTAAGAAACAATAACCAAGCCTCTGCCTACACCCCGTAGTGGATGTTGCTTAAATTTCATGGAATAGTTCAGGCGCACGCCAGTCCTGACGAAGATACGTTAGTATAACTTATAAATAACAGTGGTCTGTTAAATATAGATAAAATATTAAATCTAAAAAAAATTCGATATTTATTGCAATTGATTCAAATAATTTGTTTTAAATATCGTTTTAAACCTATGTCTTAAAATTGCAACTTCATAATAAAATATGATTTCACTAAAACATTTTATTATTGATGTCTCTGCAAATGTATATGTGCTTATGAGTGCTAAAAAAGAAGCAGACGACATATTCGATTCTCGCGTAGATTTTTCAGCGAAAACTCAAACGCCAAAAACAAACCAGTGTCGGTTAATCGGATTAACAGTTTACAGTCTTTTCAGGCGGTTTCAGGATGGCATTTTATAGGCCCCGCCTTCTGACGTCGTAGAGGTGGGAGAGCCGCCTGATTGGCTAGAAAGCTGCGGGGAAGGGGGTGGGGGTGGTTGCGGGAAAGCCTTTTATCCGTTTTTTTTTTCGGTGAAAATCGTGGCAAATCTCAGGTAGGTACTAAGTACATAACAACCTTACGTCGTTCATGCCTCGCTGGATACTTTCTAGTTTATGAATTAACTATTTATTCATCCTGTTTTACACAGAAACGTAGGAATACATTGAAATACGTGCTGGTAATTTTTATTATTAAATATAGTTATATAAAATAAGTAATATAACCAATTCTTCGTGTTGCTGTATCTCTCAGATATTAATTATCAACAAATTTGACAGTAATAAATATTAAAAATAATATTAAGCAATGAATAAAATGTATAAATATATATCTTACTAGAGACAAAGCAATTTTTTTATTACATTTAATGGAAAATATATGGAAGTATAGGGGTAATTACAGGGCTTACGACCTGTCTTCGGCTGGCTTAAGTGATCACTTTATATAAAACGTTCACCAATTCTCACATACTTCCATATATTTTCCATTAAAAATAATAAAAAAATAACTTTGTCTCTAATGAGATATATGATATTTGTGCCTTTGTAGGTAAAAATTCAGTAATTGTGTGTTCTTGGACATATTTAAATATTATAATATATATACCCTACATATACGGCTCATAAGCTTTCAGATCTATTATTTTGTAGGTACGTCAGAATATATGTTTCTGAACATTAAAATTAAGAGCAGAAATAAAGTAGTTTTAAATAAAAAAAGGGTTATCAACCATTATTAGGTCTGTTTTGAAATATCTGACTGTTTCAACTTCATGTACGGTTTCTTGTCTATATTATTTTTGATGTGTTTTATTTTGTGGCACCAAAGTTTATATTTCAATACATAAGTGTACTTAATAATTTTATTATTTCATTATTATTAAATTATATTTAAAAAAAATAACTTAAAACATATAAGTGGGGTAATTTCTTGGAATTGGTTAAATGGGTTACGCAGTAGTAACGGTTAAACCGTTATTGTAACTATGATTGTGTTCAGATGTAATGATGATTGGTAACAGATTATTCGCAATTCTACGAATAATGTCTGGGACACTAGAAAGTAAACCTTCAACAGTTAAATCTTAGTTACCAATGATTGTTATATCTCAGTTACCAAGTTATATGGTCGCAATCGCGATCGCGATCATATAACAATTTACCATCACTGGTATGCAGTTACGGTTTTTTAATGTTGCTCTGGAGAATATTGTTTCTGACACATCGGACCACACTGGGACATCAATTTTCGTTATTGTTAAGTAGGGTAAAAAATGAACTATAATGTTCTGCTTGTTATCAGATGTGTATTTACACGGCCCCAGCCAATCCTTTTGAGTTTAATACAAACATAGATTGCCCAGGCACTATTTCCTGAAGCGAAGCAACGCGCTCGATCCTCCGGACTGAGATGCACACAGAAGCGGACAGCGTCGACTGAACTCTCCAATAAATGACTTTGTAATAATAATAAAAACAATATTCTTAAGTGTAGTAGTAATTTATTTTAGTTACCTTGTAAGTATTATGTTAGAATAAGGCGGCACTGTACATAAAGTGTCGCGCCTAGTTAATTTGAAGCATTTAACTTCCAGTAAATTGTTTAGAGGGTTTTTTATCAGAATTTTTTACTCTTCCAATTCATGTATTAATATAAAACACTTATGATGTTTATTACAATAAGGTAGTTAGTAAAAGTGTCAAAGCGATTAGCGCTGATGCACTTGTAGTAGTAGATTTGGCGGTCTAGCCGCATGTAGAGTACTCAGAGTATCGTAGACTCTAAGGAATTGGAAAAAAAATAACCTTTTGAGTTTATTCTCTGCAAATGACGATGCACAGATAATAACAAATACAATTTTCAAAATAAACTTTTTCCATTCCTTTAAAATTAACACGCATTGATATCTTTCTCATTAGTTTAATTTAAATTTACAATACTTAGGCGCTGTCATTAAACCTGTTCGAGATAATGTATTAGTCGTTAATTTTGAACTATGTTTATTGGAATTGGCTTATACATTTTATAAAGATTGATAAATGTCTATAGAAGAAAAGAGTAAAAAAACAGGGCTTGAATTAAAATTAAAAAAAAAGTGTTTTTGACATACGTTTTAGAAAAACACAAGTCACTAAGATGAATTCAATAATTTTTAGAAATTATTATTACATATATTCACAGACTACCAAATATATAGAGATGAACTGACGCAAATTCGTTGTTTCAATATTTTCACTTTGGTGTCACCCACTTGATCACTTTGGTACCACTCACGCAATCAAATAGCTTCACGACTTTTTTAAAAATATATGACTCGATTGGAACGAAAATTTAAACGCCAACAATATAATTTGCATTAATGTAAAAAATACGTATTGTTTACACAAAGATTTAATTTTCGAAGAGTAAATACTTTTGCTGTTGGACTATCGGATTTATGTTTCCACAAATAATGTGTGTAGAATGCCTCTCATCCCGCAACTAATGTTCCAAATCCCTCTTCTATATGTACACTTTATTTCATGTCTATTCATTTATTGGTCTGTGGATAGATTGATAGGTAAGTAATCTGTCGTTGAGCGCGAGTGTGTACAATCTACATTACTGTAGATTGCTGGTTTAACCCGCGTACTGACCATCTATAATAATTTATAAAACGCCTCACATGTCTCGGACACAAGTATCATTCATGTAATATGTTATTTCTACATAATTCTTCCTCGTTGGTATTTACAAAGTAACAAAATATCCGTAACATTGATATTATATGACTCCCCTCTTCCACCCGCGAATCTCCTATAAAATGTTCCTAAATTTTTTAACAAACCATTTTTAAAACACTTTTGTGAAACATTTTACACGGGGAGCCTCTGATTAAACATTTTAAATATTAAAATAATTATTAACAGCGAACGAATTAATTTAAAAAAAAACTATCCATCATACTACCCCTGCATAAAATATAATACCACCATTGTTTTTGTGAATACCGAATCCCGGTCTCCCGTGTAACAGACAGGGATACTAACCACCGCTCTACCGACTGACACAAATGAGACAATAAAGTAGACGTTTACAAATATCGTAAACTCTTCATTATTAAGCTCTTTTACAGCCAGTTCACCAGGTATAACTATTTTTAAATTAAGATGTAATATTTCTATTAAAATTTTATGTTAAAAATGAATTAACAATAATATATAATACAATGAATATAGCTATATCGAAATATAAATCTATGCATTAAAATCAAATACAAAATAACAATTAATTAGAAAGATATACATATAAAATCAATTTTATCGAAAAATATTGTTGTTGCGCCACCGGGATTCGAACCTGGATCTCTTTCCAAACCGGGGAAGGTGCATTATCTAAATATGCTACAACGACATATTTTATATGTATATCTTTCTAATTAATACATTCAATTAATATTTAAAATATCACAGACCGTCTGTTCTGAATAATTACAACTTAATAATAATAAGAATGTGTTCTCCTAATAACAAAAAAATCAACATTATATATTTATACACAGTCACAGTCTTAATAAGGGAATAGCAATATGGTAGAGCACTCGCTTTGCATGTGAGAGGTATCGCTATCGATACTCGGCGCCTTCAATTTTTATTTGATTTCAAAATGGTTTTGAGGACGCCCGGTGTCGATCCTGGTAAAGGAGAAAATAAACACAATATAAAAATGAAAGTATATTAAAATTTTCTAACGCAGTTTTGTGACAAATTTGACAGAGATAAACAATAAACTGCTGAATAAACACAATCTATGACAAAAATAATCTAGCGCTAACTGCCACGGTACCACACAATTGTACCTGAGACGATAAATTGCCAACGTGACATTTCAAATCCCGCAATAAATATCAAATGATATGACCGCAGATATTATTTTAAATGAGGGGGTGCGTGTGTGCAAGTGTGTGTGTGCAAGTGTGTGTGTGCCGCATCCATCCTGGTATTCAGGTGCACCCTTGTCTCTCCCCCCGCGAGTCTCGCTCGCGCCGATTACCATCACATTTGACTGTCAGCCATCGCGGGGGTCGCAGCTCGCAACCGGCGCTCGCTCGCCCCTAAACACACCACGGCGGTCCATAAACAACCCGGAAACGTATTATTACATCATCGAGTGCAAGGAAAACACCATCTTGCGGTCTACATTTGACGAGTTCTCGCGCGCCTTTTCTGATGACAGTCATCGTACGGCCATTTTGAATCGTTTCGCGCGCTTGTGTTTGGAAAGTTTGCAGAACATTTTTATTGTGGCTAAAGAACAACATTTGAATTAGATTCATTATAGTTTTCTGAACAGTATTTTTGTCACATTTGTTGGATGAGATTTTAAACTTTGTTGAAGCCGAGTTGCGGGGAATCCACAAGATTCAAGATAAATCGAAAGGTAAATTTTAAAACTTTGTTTTGATTTAGAAATGATTTAGTTTTGATTGATTTTAAGAATTTTATTTTTGCTTGATACGTTGAGCAAAGAATTGATTTTTGTTGGACTCATGAGAAATTAAATGAATGAAGACTTGTTTTTGATGTTTATAGCTTTAAATTTGTGGTTGGACATGATTGTCGATTAATTGATTATCGACCGGATTTATTTTCAATGTATCTTCGTCAGGACGGACATGCACTAACTTTGTCCTCACGAAGATATATACATTAAATGAATACAAAGTACGTTATTTTTAAATTTAATATATTAACTTAAACATATGTTTCCGCTTTGAACATGAGTAATTTTTTCTCTAGAGTATACATATTTATTTCCATTTTAATATATACCTCATTACGAATATAAGTTTATTTATATATCGACATTTTAAAATTATTTCTGAAATTTGTATGAAGTAGTTAATATTATAGTGTCTAGTGTTATGAAAAAACTTTTTCCCTTTGAATTAGACGTTGGATTTCTATATCGTTGGCGTATGCAAAAGTACACACACGGTTATTTCGAAAGGTGTGAAATTACAACAATAATTTCAATACATTTGGGATATTTCATGGTCGTGTACGCGGTTTCAAATCAATAATTTATTTATTTATGAATTCATTCATAAATTTTTCATTCAATTCATAAACTATTATAGTTTCAAAAAATGTCTTCCTCTAAATTTCCGATCATAATTTTTGTATTATTAATACGGGAAAAAATACATGGTCAATGATAAATTCACAGCTACTGGATGATTTCGGATGTTACGGAAAAATTATTAACTTTATATTATATATGTAGCAAATGACACCACGTTAAACCGGAAAGCGTTTATATAGAAATTAATAAAATAAAACCGTTTTTCCTCGAGCTATTTGAATTTCGAATTTATTTGAAGAAAACGCATCCCGCCGCCGGATATTGAAAATATATTGGCGGGGAAATTGTGAACAAAGAGAAAGTGTCAAAATGCTCGGTCGTGAACTCGACCTCTGACACCTGTTGCCGTCTGCTGAGTGGCTGAATGGGTACCACCCCGGCCTGTGACCTCTGCTTATCCCGGCTGACCGAGAACTTAGTTTGCCCGACACAAAATAAACGACTACCGATGTGGACGTGTACCCTTATAAACATATACGTACGTAAATATGAGCTCCTACCGTGCAAAATCGGATCTGTTAATATTGTTGATCCGTTGAAATTTTGATAGATATATTGTGAGAGATACGTTTTCATAGAACGCCATATGCAAAGGAATAATACTTGTGGCTGAATCAAGATTTATTAAAGTATTAAAAATCTTTTACTTAGTAATCCAATAAAAAGTTTTTATCTAACATTTTCTGTTGTGGTAAGTCACAAAGTCAATGTCACAAATTTTTTATATATATATCGACATGTCCACCTTAGGACTACTTGATAACCTTAAGACTCTTAAACTAGTGCGTATATATGGCTATATTTATGCTCAAATAAAAATGTACAATACATCCATTTTTAAAACTTATCTAGAGCGTATACAGCACATATATACTCATTCATTTTAAAGTTACACAATTTTTACTCCTTTTTTATGTCCTCAAGCATCTTCATTGCACTTATGCATCATAGATTTTTGAGATTCGGCCAACTTCCTGAATGACAGTGTCATTCTGTCTTCCTCCTATATCATGTTCGCGCTCATCACGTTGATGTTGATCTACATCAATTTCTTTCATAAATTCTAGCGTTGTTTTTCCTGTGAGCATTTAGAAACAATATTTTTTCTGTTTAATTGACTTCTTTCAACATAATATTTTCTCAATAATATTTTCATTACTTTATTTTGAAATACTAATAAGTAAATGTTGCATTTCTGATTAATATGTAAAAAATAATACAGTACAACATAAATGAATCTTCTAATTATTATAAAGTATTTATAACTTTTAACTAGACGGTTTCGGAGAATACCTTTTCCTCCATCAGGATGTCAAATAAACCAACTAAAACCAAATTATCAAATTGTTCTAATGTTTTGAATAACCGCAATGTAAAGTTTGCAAATAAATATTAAAAATAATCTTCTAATTCTTCCCAAAAGTGAGATTTTTAGTCATCTAAATAAAATGATACCTTAATACAAATTAAATGCATCGATGGGTTCCTGGTTCATATCCCGGTGGCAGCTACAATATTTTTTCGATAAATTGATTTTATCTGTATTTATCTTTTTAGTTGATGCATTTAGTTTGTATTGAAATATCACAGAACTATGTTCTGAATAAACTACAACTTCACGATAATAATATCGGTTTATAATTTAATATCTTGTCATTTAATGTAATGCAATTTAATGTCTTGGTGAGTTTTTAATAATTTAAGTTTATCACCATTAAGCGCATAAAACGTGTTACTTGTGTCTATTTAACGCATTTAAATACAATTCATGTGTAATATAATATATAATTATAGACATCAAGAATTGAACACCTATTTACAATTTTATAAAAGTGTCTTCCAAATGTAGGGTGTCCAGCGAAGTTTAATATTAAATTTAAAAAAAACTGCAATGTTATTCTCATATTTTATTTATACAAAATGGAGTTTAACGGTGCTAATTTAACGTTTTATAAACAATATCGTTTAAATCCCGTCCATTTCTCTTAAGACACTCTTGCAATCGGACTCTTAAATTTGCGAGAGCAAAGCGCTGGTTCAATAGCAGCAACTTCACGGCGGATATTTTCTTATAGGGCTTGAATTATTAGAGTTTCGACTTAAGATATCCCCACAAAAAAAAGTTGCACGGTGTAAGGTCCGGTGACTGAGGGGTCCAGAGTATGTCTCCGTACATGCTGATTAATTTATTGGGAAAAATTCCTCTCAGCTTCTCCAGCTTGCTGAAATTGTGTTCTGTTATAGAACCCGGGAAACAGCTGCAGTTGCGGTACCAAAAACTCGTCGATCATTCGGCAATACACGTCATCAGTGACTGTGTCTCGCTGGTTAAAAAAATAAGGGCCAATTATCCCTCGGGCAGAAATTGCACACCACACTGACGTTTTTGGACAATGCAAACGTTTTTGATGGCGTTCCTTTGGATTGTCGGGGCACCCGTATCTCATGTTCTGTTTATTAACATAGACATGAAAATGTGCTTCGTCAGTAAACAATATGTTTCCAAGCGTTCCAACATCGTTCTCGCTAAGGTTTCACGTAAAGAATAGTTATTTTCGTTGAGAAACTGCACGATTTGCAGTTTGTATGGGTGAAACTGTAGTTTTTTTCTTCAAAATAACGTGCACTGTTCATTTTTTTATTCTAGTACAGGCTGCAATCTTCCTTATCGATTTACGCGGATTGCGCATAATTTCACGTCGAACTTGAGCCACATGTTCTGGCGTCCAGGCAGCCAGATACCCATGGCCCATCACTTATTCGTCGAATATTAAAGTGTGTACAAAAAGCGCGACCCGCACGAACCAATGAATATTGATGAATACCAATGACTTGTGACTCATTGCGACTGGCAATCCCGCAAATCACGCGTGTCGAACAATACCCCTCCCACTTACCTCACCCTGATGGTTTTCGAGCAATTACAATTTATTACCCTATATTACGCGTATTTGAGCTCGCAATATTAAGTATATGATTACAGTATTATATTTATGGACGGTGAACGCAAACAATCGCATCGGCTTGTCGCCCATCGTTAATTGCATTAGATCCTCGGTGTTACCATATCATTATGCGTCTCGCAACAGCTGCAACACTCGCGGCGCGTCACATCCCTCCGCCCAACATGGCGGCCCTTCCGGTTCGGCGGGATAATTGAATTATGGCGGGAAAGGTCGCACATGTGGCGACATATTAAACATTACCGCGGGGTTTTGTCCGCAAATTATCGGGAAATGTGCTGACAGCCGCCGCAGGACGAGGGGCGACGGCAGAACTATTTACAATTACAAGAAGTGCGATGGCGGATATCGAACGTGTTCCGAAGCGATATCGGGAACATGTCAATCAGTAGTTTTAAACAATGATTAGGTAGGTTCGGATACAATCATTCACGAGCCCGTCAATACGCACACATAGATATATGTAAGATCCAAAAGTTTCCATTCTATATTCAACCGCGGGGACCGAAATATTTTTATATGTTTAATGAATTTCACGTTAAAAGAAATGACAGATGCCGTCTAGGCAATAGAAATATTTAATCATAAAGTAATTATTAAAGAGAACACATTCTTATTGTGAAGTTGTAATTATTCAATACTAAATTAAATGTATTAATTAGAAAGATATAGATTTAATTTGTATTCATAAAGTAATCTTCGATAACGATGCGGCCGATATGCAATACGGGTAATATTTAAAGTGGTAAGTGCGGTATGCGGCGAGCGGCATCCTCGTATCTACTGTTTATTATCAGATGTCGGTCTAGTCAATAAAAAGTTGAGTCACGTACTCATAAATAATTTGGTGACAATAAATGTAGATTGTTTGTCGGGACCAGAATATTTTTCACATTAATCGCTTTAAAAATATTATTTATTATCAAAAAGGGGAGGGGTCAACCGCAGTACAACTTAACATAACCGATTAATGCAAAATAATACACAATAAAACGTATTATTAAAATTATTGAAATAAAACGTAACACATCATCTCGCGACACACGTGGCTGATTATACTTCCGAGTCTCAGCGCTCTAGAGGTGTTTATAATTATTATACTGCTTTTAAATAAATCCGAATGGTTCGTGTCTCGGATAAATGTCGACCAATGTCAACTTAACCGATTTGTTTCTCTGATAGATGACAAGATATTGAAATACTTGCCAGCAGTAATATTTAAATATGTAATTTATGAAACTGTTGGATGTCGAGGTTTTTTTCTCGTTAAATGGATGAATTTCAATAAACAGATTATAAATAAAATTTTATAAAATAATCTATGAATAAGTTATACAATTCCATTAGATTTGATAGAAACGCTATTTTTGTGTTTTTTCTCCCTGGCAATGAAGACTGCAGCACGATGGATTCTCGCATTCGAACCGTATTCAAGCATACAAATATATGCGAGATTTCTGCTATCTACTTTCTCGTGTAACATTAACGAATAGATTAAAATGTAGAATTATTTTTTATATATCTTAGTGGCAAAATTGACACAATACAAAATTTGTGATTATTCTGTTACGAATCATTTAGCGTGGATTTTTTTTTTACTACGCGTTGTGCGAAACCCGTTTTCACTGATTTTTTAAATATAATATTTTGCATAACTGTAAATGATCATATTTAATAACGCTTTTGAATTGTGTCATTTTTCTTTTCAAAGCGCGACGTAAAATGTCAAGGTAACAATGTAACATTTGAAGATAAAAACGAAAATATGTGCGTTGAAATAGTTCCGTGCTACATGCGGCTAGACCGCTATACCATCTACTAGGTGATAATATAACGCAATATTACTCCATCAAGATGTCGTTCTGTGTAGACCCACCGTGCTGTCTAAAATCTCACCCTCTTTGTATTTGTGTTATAATATTTAAGTACATTTAAATTATATTTAAGAAAATGATATTAAATGCAGACGTCAGTCTTGGTCCACTAATAGTGGAGGACGTCCTAACTTATAAGATCAGAATGTATGTCAGGAAATTGGCATACAACTGACAACTTACCAATGGGTATCGGGTTAGACCGAAGAAGACAGTGGACCATAGGCTTAAGAAGGACATGACCCAATCTTCGATCGTTTCAACCGGAAGAGATGGATTAGGTGTATACGAAACAATTGCCTAGGATAAAAGCGAGGAGAAAGAAGATGAAGCTATAAAAAAAACGGTCGTCCGCCTCAGCTGCCTTCACAAATAAAAGTCCTATATTTCCACCGTCTCACACAGGCGGGAGCCGAACGATAGGTCTATAAAAATAAAGAACAAACAATGATGTTAACCAAAACTTCTTGCTTAGATTGGAGTTTTACATACCTCAGTGGTACTTCATCACAATGATTTCAAATCTACTACTACAAGTGCATCAGCGCTAATCGCTTTGATACTTTTATTAACTACCTTATTGTAATAAACATCATAAGTGTTTTATATTAATACACGAATTGGAAGGGTAAAAAATTATTATAAAAAACCCTCTAAACAATTTACTGGAAGTTAAATAATTCAAATTAATTAGGCGCGACACTTTATGTACAGTGCCGCCTTATTCTAACATAATACTTATAGGTAAACTAAAGTAAATTACTACTAAACTTAAGAATATTGTTTTTATTTTTACAAAGTCATTTATTGGAGAGTTCAGTCGACGCTGTCCGCTTCTGTGTGCATCTCAGTCCGGAGGATCGAGCGCGTTACTTCGCTTCAGGAAATAGTGCCTGGGCAATCTGTGTTAGTAAAACCTACCTTATCCCTTGATACCTTTTATACTGTTGACGATCGGATCAAAACAGATGAATATTTATTAAGAAAATACGCACGGTACTGATTGGTTTAAACATTATAGTTGAATAACTATAATTAGTTTACTAACGAGTATTGAAATCTAATATTTAAATAAAAAAAATTGTAGTACCAAATAAGGTGGTAATAAAAATATTGGCACCGTCCGACAACTAATGTCAATATGAATAATAAAAAAGTTTGTAGCATTTTAATAGTACAATTAAATGAATACCTATGTAATTGAAGTAAAATACAAATAATGTACGATGAATGCAAGGAAAGCGACCTTGTTATGAATGTCGACAAGTCGTAAGTGATGGTATGCGAGAAGGAGGAAAGCAAGACACCGCGCTAAATACTTGTAGGTAATTAATGTTTGGAACAAGTAGATGAGTTTGTGTACTTGGGAAGTATGTTCCATAGAAATGGAAAGACAGAGAAAGATATCGAGAAGAGGGTGGACTGCAGGGAATAAAGTGAACGGCGCTTTGAATGGAATTATAGCTAATGGGAACTTGTCAACTGACGCAAGAATAGCGGTTCACAATGGAGGCCTGGAGCTGGCAGAAGAGGAACGAAAGTAGACTAAATGCAGTAGAAATGAGTTTACATAGGCGTATATGTGGCAGATCCGATTATGATAGAGTAAATAATAAAGAAATAAGGAAATAATGTAAAGCTGATCTTAGTATAGTGAGTAAGATTAAAAAATGATCACTTAGGTGGTTTGGTCTTATGGAACGGATAAATGAGGAGATAAGAAAGATATATGACGCAAGTTTGGTGGCACCAGATGTAGAGGAGGTTCGCTGAGAAGATGTATGAATGTGGATGAGGCGAGAATTGTGCGTCAGGAGAGAAGAGTGTGGCGCCCTATCCTATCTGCCTACAGTGATGGTAAGTAAGCAAGTAAGTACATTTAGTGAATTGTAGAGGGAATTCTTGCAACTTTTGGAAAAAATAATTTATATAATGAAAGTCATTATTGTTTATACGTCAAACCTACTATAGTACAGAATGAGATTAACATATTTGCATAAAATAATTAAATTATGATTGTATTGCTGTACATAAAATATCTAAAAGGATCAATATCCATATCTTAATATCTAAATTCTTCTCCAATCGGTTCTCTCAGGTAGATCGCGGACAATCTATCTTGGATCATATTAAGTGAAATATAAAAAATAAAGTAACATATATTGTAATATAAAAGAAATTGCGAATGAATTTCACACCTGCAAGTTATTTTCTTAAAGCAATCTTTTCAGTGAATTTATTTATTGCAGTATAGGTTTTTTTAGTATCTAAGCATAAAAATGGCATAGCAACAAATTATCGGTCCGGGCAAATATGTATACAGTGATCCAAATTCCTCCTTGCTCCTCCCAAAAACATAATTTTTTTATGTTATAATATATTATGCATATTTATTTCAATAGAATATATATATTTTATTGTATACTATAAATTATACATAAATATGATATTTGATGTATATTTCAATTGAATGAAAATAATTTCTAGAAAATTTATTTATATTTTCGTAATTTTTTTTTTTTACAAGAACAGGTGTATTATTAGGTACATACCACTAAAATAGTTAATATTAGATGCAACCAGCTGTACTATAGAATGTTCTAAAACTGGTTTATTTGGTAGACGTTTAAAGTTTAATATTTTGTTCGACGGTACAACGAAATTAGGGTCTAGGAAAAAATCGTCGACGTTAAGTTCACCGACTGGAAAATTCACCGACCCGCAATTCGTCGAAAAGAAAGTTCACCGTTTCTACAAATGATCACCGATGATTTATTTATTAAAAATTATGTAACGTGGAAAACTTTTTTGAGCACATTAATTTATTTCGTACCATAAAGAGAATCCATTTTTTAAGAAACAGAATTATGCACTAAAATTTGATACTCTCAAAATTGCGTTTCTTTAAGAAACAGAACAAATCCGTTCTATTTACCTAACCTAATTTTACACATTTACGTAAACTAATATACCGGGAAAGCATTGTCTACTATAATACAGTATAATACTACTATAGCAGAGAGGGCATCGAATGAAGTTTGATTTTGCTGCCAAGATACTCAGCAACAATGCTCACTGCGTATAAAGCAAGCATGATATAAATAAATAATAATTATTAATTAATTATAAGTATAAAGTTCCCGTAGTGTAATATGTATCTATGTGTAATGGGACAGAATAAAGGCGTCTGGTGATCTTTCAAATATGCTATTTCTAGATAATACTATTTAAATTTTTAGTCGATACCTATATTTTATATCGTAATAATAAATTTCTATAATTAAATCATCGGCGATCAATTGTAGAATCGGTGAATTGTTGCCGGTGAATTTTCCAGTCGGTGAATTGCAGTCGGTTAACTTTCCGGATACTCGAAATTATTTTTTATTTAAATTAAAGATGTATTCTTACCTACTCTTTCATTTGTTACTAAGATCCTCAAACATGTGCTGCAGCTATTGCGATTGTTAAAATTGTTCAGCGCTTCTGGCCCCCCCGGGCGGCCGCTCAGCCCGGCAGTCATTATTTCGCACGTTTGCCGATCATTCGGAAAGTGAAAAATCAAAGAAAAATCGCTGAAAAATCTCGTAAAGCGTCGAAAATGTTTTCTATGATAATGAGGAAACCGCCGCCGAGGGCCGTGTTCACGATTATCGCATTTCATCTACTTACGGGCAATTTATATTTATAAAACCGCAAAATACTTTCAAAACTAATTTGTCAGAACGTCGTGAAGAAATGCGAAACGCGGAGCGACGGTTCTGCCACATTGTTGAATAAATTCAATTTTTAACAGCCGAGAAAAGTTCTGTGAAAAATGTGGAAACAAAAGTAGCAGGAAAAGTTTAACGGAAGGGGATTGGTTGTAGCTAAGTGCCGTTGTCATTAAGAATTCCCTCTTCACTTTATTAATTCCTCCTTTTGCGTTGACTGTGGCAACACATTTCTCCAACAGCTTCACAGTGAAAGAATAATAGTCAATTAGCAAATTATTCACGCGGGTACAGTTAGTGTTCCAGAATATTCAAATAATGTGTAGATAATAAATAAACTTTTTTAGTTTGATGATAAATCAGGTAACCATATTAACGAGAGC
Organism: Eubasilissa splendida; assembly: GCA_031772225.1. NCBI lineage: Eukaryota > Metazoa > Arthropoda > Insecta > Trichoptera > Phryganeidae > Eubasilissa > Eubasilissa splendida. The sequence goes on along the minus strand of CM062852.1, from coordinate 16,321,415 downwards.
AGCTTGAAATTGGTAGAAAGACACAGAAACAGAAACCCGCATACACGCGTACAAACAACATCTAGAACCATACATGCCTTTTTTTATTTTTATTTTCAAATTAAAACTAGACCCACAAAACGCCTTGCTAAACGTTTGTCTGCGTGTGCATTTGTATCACGATTGCGGGATTAGAAGGAATAGTTCATCGGATCCCGCGGAACGATGACCTATTAAGAAATTAAAGGAATCTCGGACATTTCAGGGTATTTATTAGGGTGTGGGTCTTCCGCTGGGGGTTGCTGGGACGGACGATGCCGGGAAGAGCAGTGGCTAGAGAGACCTAAATGAGAATTCTACTGGCTCTCCCTCGCACCTCTTGCGACCTGGACAGGGTGAATTTCTGCCGGACTGTGATCGAGTTCTGCGACTGCAACACATAAATGTGACGTCTACCCTCCCTTTTTGTGGGTGCATGATTTCTATAGATTCTCTCTGGCTGCCCTCTGAATTTAATGTGATAACGAGTCTCACGTCAAATTGTATAGCTATGTCTCTGATACGATGATACCGGAGCCAACCTATGATGGTATTAAGATGTTAATAACTAAATGTAGTAAAAAAAAAGAGTAATATTAACGAACTGAAACGAGAGTAAACAACTCTCAAAACGATTCGGGATAAGGTATAAATAAATAAATATCTGTTAAACACGTCTACTTTCACACATAGGTTATTTATTATATAATAGATTTTATGAAATTTATGTATAATATGATTTTACATAGTGTAGATAAAACAGTTTATTCAAGAGTTTAGGATGTAAAAATATTTTAAGGTGTGCTATACGGACAGTGAAATAGATTTTTCTTTAAACGATAGCGATTTTCAAGGTATAAAAAGTTTTTTTTTTGAGGAACTGAACGTAGTCATTGAACTGTAATTACATTCTAAAATTTATATTATTAAAAAGACAGTGTTTTTTATTCTCATTATTAATCCAAAATATCTGAATGCCAATTGCAATGAAATCTATACGAAATATAGATATGATTATACAAAAGTAATGTAGGTACTAAGTAAACCTGCCACCACCTTAGAGTGAAGAATTTTGTAGATTTGTAGAATTTTTAATTAAGCATTTAATGAACTTAAAAAATATTCATAATTGAAGACAGAGTAGATAGCAAGTATCTTATTTAAGTATTTTATATATGAATTAAATATATTAATTAGAAAGATATATATATATAAAATCAATTTTACCGAAAAATATTGTTGTTGCGCCACCGGGATTCGAACCTGGATCTCTTTCCTAACCGGGGAAGGTGCATTATCCAACTATGCTACAGCGACAATATTTTTAGCGACAATTTTCGAACCTATATGTTACCTTTTTGATATTAATACATTTAAACGTTCCATTATTTGAAAGAGCCATCTACCTTATTTTTACAGAATCTCAAATACCTTTGAGTAAGCTGATAGCAGATGCCAGAATTATCAATTCATTTTTATTAAATTTTGAACACATTGATACAACTTTATTATTAGAAGAACACATTCTTATTGTGAAGTTGTAATTATTCAGAACATAGGTCTGTGACATTTTAAATATGAATGAAACAGGTTTGAATCCCGGTAGCGCAACAACAATATTTTTCGAACAAACAAAGGTAACATATAGGTTCGAAAATTGTCGCTGTAGCATAGTTGGATAATGCACCTTCCCCGGTTGGGAAAGAGATCCAGGTTCGAATCCCGGTGGCGCAACAACAATATTTTTCGATAAAATTGATTTTATATGTATATCTTTCTAATTAATATATTTAATTAATATTTAAAATATCACAGACCGTCTGTTCTGAATAATTACAACTTCACAATAAGAATGTGTTCTCCTAATAAGTATTTTATGTCTAAAGAGTAGATAGCAAGTATCTTATTTAAGTATTTTATGTCTAAAAAATCTATTATGAGTGTGATAATAAAACCGCACTACTTACTCAGTTACGTACCATACGTTATCAACTGAAATTTGAAAAATCCCAAGACTTATTTGTAATCTGCATAATACAAGTTATGCATAACATTATCTCAATTTAATTCTACAAGAGATCATTAGTTAGTATTATTATTATTAAAAAAAAAATTTTACGTCAATAAAATATTCAAACTCAATAATTATTTTTTCAAAACAGCAACACCGGAAGAGTGAATTATATCACAAATGGCGCACAACCCGCTTCCTGTCACCGGCGACGTGAAGTTGATGAATGATCTGACAAACAAATATTACAGCCGTGTGTTTTTCGATTATAATGGAAAAATCACACGGGGCTTAATCATTATTATTCGGCGGGTTTCCCTTTTTAATCTGTCATGGCGTGTCGGCCGTCACTGCGACTTGATTACAATTCTCGTTTATCGTTTAATTACATCCAACTTCAACGCGGTATATTTCGGCGCTGTTTTGATGAAGAAGTAAATATTATAGAGGAGCGGTAATAGGTTGTGCTGTCTGCAGCGGTGTGTAGTCCAACGGCGTGTGTCATTTCACATCTCTCAAATAAAATCTATTTGTTTACCGAACTTTAAATATTGCGCAATTGCGTGGCCGTTTGCCGATCTTTCGAATCCTAGCATATTTTTGGTAAAATACACATAAATACATATGTCATGCATAAATCAGATTGTAAAATAACTACACGCTGTCTTGATAATTAAAGAAATCATAACCATTAATAAATCTACAGATGCATTTTATATAAATACATCTGTGAGGAGAAACTAATAGATTTCGAGGTCGTCATGGAAATCTTGGCTTAACTAGGAGGAGTTACAGCATTCGAAGAATATTATTAATGAATGTTCACGTCCAAGAATTGATTGGAAACGATAAGGATATGATCATATAATAATAACAGTGGCGTGCAGTAAGTATAGCTTTAGGTTATGCTGTTACCAATGATATTATATTATATATGTTGTACATAGGATTATGAACTTTCGTTTAACCAACGTCCTTAGACAAAATGAATCCGTCGTTTATTCGACCCTATCATCTATTTATTTATAATTTTAGAATACTATTAATAGTATTTTTAAAGTTTAAGTTTTAACGTAAAATAATACCTTCTTACCCATATAAAAAACGTATGAACGTTTTTAAAAACACTTTTTATGACTGAACATGATTTTTTTACTGTTTGAAAATCCTTCACGTAATAACTAAAAAAAATAATATATTTTTATTAAAGGATAACGTAGGAAATAGTTCTGCCAATTGCTTTTAGTTTTTCCCAAATAAAAAACAAATTCATGCATCAAATGCGAGTAATGCGAACAGCTACAATCGACGCATTGTAGTACGTCGACAATAGCGCTACGGCTACAGCGGTGAGTTTCTACTGGTACACAGATAATTGTAATAAATCCGTAAATAATGTATCCGTTAATGTCCATATTATAGATTATTTCATTAATATTTACTTCCCTGAATTTTTAGTTATGTACAGCTTTTTGGTTTGTATCCACTGCACACCCCTGAAGATCAGATACTAATTGTATTTTTACTTGATAAACTACACAATACTAACATTTGTAAATCTTATGCCCTGAATAATAATCACCGTAAGGTATATGCAACTCAATGGTTATAATACAAAATGTATCATCTAGAAAGATCTACAGAAAAAATATTTTAGATGCTACCGGGATTCGAACGTGGATCTTTTCCTATCCAGGTAAATGCGCTACCAGTCACACCGCGCCAACCTAGTAAGTTGACGACAAATTTTCGAACTTATATGCTGCAGCTCTTTCATATTGATAAATCAATCATATTTAAATATCATTTACGTCCATGATATGTTAGATTATTATTTTAGTCGTATCAATTGATTTGACATAGTTATGTAATTATCTCATTATTTTAATAAATCTTGATAGTTTACAATCAGTGTTAAGTTTTACAAAATAACTATCGTATCTAGGGATGAATCGTAATACTGAGCTATTACATACAGTGTTGACAACATGACGCCAGCATATCATGTTTGTTTCCTCAACTAAAAATTACAAATGTCACGCGACGCGTATAAAAACATCTGTGTATTGGAAAATTGATGAACTAAAAAATCATGATTACTAGACCCCAAACGTTTTTACGATGTACTCGAGAAGCACCCAAATCCAACCATCATATAAACGTCCAAAATCCGTTTTCCTAGAGGAATAATTCACTGCGCCAGCTAGCAGTCACCTGCAACCTGATCATTAATGCAGCTTGTTATTTTATTTTGTTTTTAATTCTAATAATAAAACTTATCAGGCCTCAAAGGCATACTACCGATGGTGGGGCAAAGGGTTCGTCGGACCCGGTGCCCTGTAAGACATGCGAAAAATGACAATGATGTTCAGCAGATAGATATTCACAAAAATAAATCATATATACGTATGGAGTAAGCTAAAGAAACGTTTACAAAATTGCACCCAAAAGGCGTAACCTACTAAAACCACATTAACAATATTCTTTCAATATTATGTATTCTCGATAAAAGATTTTAATTTATCTATACATATTTAATTATTTTTATTTTGATAGTCAGTCTCAAATTTAAAAGGATCGTTTCAAAGGTTTCTTGATACAATTTAAAAGATTCGTTAATTAAAATAAATTTAATATGTGTGTAGACAATTAATTAAAATAAATAAAACCAATGATTTATTGAATACCGAAGATATGTATTTATCAAAGTTATTAAAGTTAGCACACCATTGCGCAATAAAATATTTTTAAAAATTAATTAACGATAATAAAATTACTAATTGATGTAAATCTTCCTGATACGATACTTTCATACATTACTTTAAAACTACGTACCAAAATATCTAGTACCTGTTCAAATGTATGGGGAAGGCCCCTAGCGGCTTGCCACTAAGAAGCCATTAAAACAAAGGTTATCTTCCCCTTAAGATTTTTATGAGAGTTTTTATCATTTTAGATGTTCCATTTGTTTAAATGATGTGGTGGGATCGATGGGTATTATTTTTAAGAGATCAGTGCTAAGAAATAAAGTAAGTCCTCTTAGAAAGTTTTATACTATTTATTTTTTAGTAAATAAAAATACAATTAACATCACTAGGTAAATATTGGTTTATTTTGAAATTTGAAACTCTAATAATTATATATATTTAAGTATGTTTTGTAACAAAAATTATTTTAAATAAAAAGGTGTCTGCATATTTTGATTTTAATTGAATTGAAATGATTTTAATTTTCTATGGTAGGTATCATTCGATATTTTATTCATTTAACTGACCACATTTTTTCCCTGGTCACCTTTTTTCATTTATTGTCGAAAAATATTTCATAAACATATTTTAAAGTTATTTGCCAAAAAAAAAACAGATAATGGTGAACTACTATTTACCGAAAACATGTAGATACATGGAAAGATATTAAAATACTTCCGTATGTAATCAACTAGTAATACCACAAGCTTGAGAAAAACATAAATGTAAAATGAATGTTCTAACCAATGCCGCTATAAACTTCCTTTCACCCTTACTGTCATCACTGCCACATTTAAAGTAAAGGGCGTGCATTTTTTTCACTCTGGGGAGGCATCAACATCAACCCCCAATTCTCCACCCATGACAAGTATATCTCCCCTGGCAACCCACCTCTCCTCGACCACCTACCCCCGCGCAGACAGTGGTGGGACAATTAATCAATCACCAGTATTGTAATTATGATTTTTATTAATATCCATTATGGTGTCCACTGCAGTGTGGTCTCGAGGAATGCCTGCCATTATAGTTTTTTAATTGATATTTTTTATTAATATCAAAATTGTTTTTCACACAATCTTAAAAAATTGCAAAGCATCTTAGTTGACGCTTGTCTTCGGGTTTGTTTTTTTCAATGAATATATATTAAATTACCGAACATTAAAACAACGTTATGAGTACACGATAATAAAAAGAACCAAAGTAAACAACTTCTCTGTAGGTACAATATCAGTAGGGGTATGCACTCTATATAATCAAAAAAGCTGTGCATAACTATAATTTCTGCGAAATAAATCTAAATTAAATATTCATTTAACATATTTATGCACGTAGGTCCACGCGTAAATAATTCAAAGTTCCTATGCATCATAAAACATACTTCTGAAAGAGTGTATGATGAATACAACCTCTAGTGATACTGCCCATTACTTTTACATCATAACCTTAGTATTATGTCTAGTGCACGCCACTGAATATTATGAATGCTCTGTACAGGAAACAAGAATGTAGACAAGGGTGGTTCGTCGATCTCAGCTTCTCTCAACCGGCGATGATGATGATGATAATGAGGTCGAAAGAAATGAAACACAAAAGATGTTGCACACTATGGCGGCAAAATCGAAAATGGCTGCCGCATGCGGAATACTCTGTTTTTATTCAAATTCATAACAATACATATAGTCATATTTGCAAGTGCCTACATGGCGATAGACCGCTGCTGTACTGTTTTTCTGATATCTATCCCACGGGTTTATTGGCGCCACGCCGATGATTACACTTTTAAATGATTGACACGTGTCCTATCGTATCAATTAATTAGCGCCTCCTCGGCGAGTAATTCTGTGCGATACAATGTATATATAGAATATTTCAAAGAACGAAAACGAAAATTTTCTGCAGATAATGAAAAAATTTAAACAATATTAAAAATGTACGATATTTAAGTGACTACAACGAAGAACATGCGCAGTATCGTAATTAAATATTACTCAATTTAATAAATTACAAGTAAGCTATATCATTAATATGGGCCGTTTGTTTTTTATCGGCTCAATATTTGAAGTTGGCAGACTAGTGGTTATGAATACCGGTAATTTATCGATAGTATTATTTTATACTTTTAAAATTAGCAATATTAACTTTGTGGTTAATAATAATAATAGTATTATTTATTGGTAGTTGTCATTTGTACAGCTACCGATGAATAATACAAATAGTATGTAAAGATGACTTCAGTTCTTTCATAATTCTTTCGTAGTTCCGAGTTGAAAATAATGATTGGAGCGAAAAAAAACAAGATATTAATAGACTTATTATGTTTAAACACTTGTGCTTTGAAAGTCACTACACGCTGGACTATCTCGTGTGGTTGAAATCCAAAGCTTGGGTTCAATCGCATGATTGCTCCTTTCCAAGTCGCACGTATTAGTAATTATTTAAAATAATTAATAATTTTTATTTTAATACCTTGTCAAGAGATGCTACTCGTGAATGAATTTTATTTTTTTATATATGAATTTATTTGAATTAGTAAATTAAGCGTATATTAAATTCTTTCAATTAGTCGTTATCTGCCTTGAAGAACCGGAACATTCTGTTCGGAATTAAAACTGATGAAAACAAGCCCAACACACAATTAAATGCAATGAAATCGATAACTCTACCTAGATTTTAAATTTAAATTAAACATTTTCGCCTACTAAAACACTCATTTTATGCTGCGTTCTTGCGACCCGTAACGTGTTTCATTTGACATCATCTTCCGAACACCCCCCATCTTGTACACCCTTATAGAGGGCTATTCACGAGATGTGAGACGTCATAAATTATCAGAAATGATCACTTCAAGATCCGCGCAAATATCATCCCGAGGCAATCATGTCAACGCCGCCGAGTTTGAGAAAGGGGAATTATAATACCTATACGAAATCGTGTACATTGCGATGAATCGATTTTATACCCACAAAATATGAGATTTCATGACACTAATGAAAAATATTTAATGCAAAGATGGCGGATACGAAATTTGTAGAGGTTAAGTTTGACTGAAATCTGATAAGTACGGGAACTACAGTTTCTTTACAATCCGTTACATCCCATATATATTGTATGTACACACACAGCTATATGACGGATAGTGATTTCAGGTCTACTGGCCGTGATTGAAGAAAGTGAATTGAAATTTCGTGAGTATTTCTTTCGACCAACTAACTAACTTACTAATGGATACATAGAGCGCCACACTCTTCTGTCCTGACACACAATTCTCGCTTCATCCACATTCATACATCTTCTCATATAAGCTTGTCGATTATTGAGGCTTCAAACAGGATCATTCTCTAGTATCTGGTTTACCTGGTCGTGTCAAGTCTTCCGCGATTGTCGACTATTTCTGGTGCTATCAACACTTGCGTTGTATATTTTCTTTACCATTCTCTCTTCATTCATCCGTACCATATGACCAAACCATTTTAGTGATCCTTTCTTATTCTTACTCACTATACTTTCTTTCCTTATTTATTAATTTTCTGTTATAAATGGATCTGCCATTACGGATACGCCTAAGCGATCTCATTTCTACTGCTTCGTCTCCTCTGACCTCTGAGTTTATCTCTAGATAAAAATCTGAACACGTGTATACGGCCCATTAGGATAGATATCAGTGAATCACTTACAGTTCGTGAGTTTGAGCTCATCACAACAAGTGATTGACAACATCTTGATAACGGGAGTGATGATATAATATAATAAAATTTCAAAAATAATAAAGCCTGGACGTGAGAACATTACCATTCAATTTAAAATGCAAAACAACGGAATGTGATAAAAAAAATTAAGTCACATAGTCGTGCCAACGAAATGTTTAATCTAATCTGTCGCACGGGGTGTGTGACTAAAAATCAATTCGCATCACCCCCCGTTGTTTTTTTTTTCCTAGGCGGTGGGGGCGGAGGTAGGGATGGAGGTGGGGGTGGCAAATGCACTCGTAGGAATTATTAGGGTTACGGCCCGCTCGTGCCCCTCGCCGCTTGTTTTGTTTATTAATATTTCATACGGCCCACTCGAGCGAGGCCCCCGCGTAACAAGCGCCCGCTGTCATACAGTTCCGATTCCATTGTTCTCTATAGCGAGCAATAAACGATGTGCGAATGGGCCGGGTATTTATTGAACCGAAGAAATAGTATTCAAATTTTACTCCACTGCGGATTTTTAGAGATAGTATTAATTTGACTTTGCCCATATACGAGGGCGAGTCAAAAGTTATCTACATTTTTTTTTCCTACAATTTATATTCGCAGACTTTACGAAAGCCAAGCTCGTCGTGGATGATTCTTTGAACCACGAGTGATGTTCAAAGACGACGCTACTTCACCGATGGTAACTCGCCTATTTGCTGGAACCATCTCTCGAGCTTTCTGAATCTTGTCGTCCCTGGTGGAGGTTGACGGGCTTACACTCGTCCGGCCACAAAAAAACACTTTTACGCGATAAAACACTGTCCCCTTATTGTGATAAAAGTCTTCGATGAATTTCAGCCCCTTTCACACCCTCCTACCAGAGAAATCACTGTTCGTTGTTCCTCCTTGGTGCAAACTGCTAGCGGAGCGGGCATGTTTACACTGTAATATCCGGAAGACAAATGACTCGATCGGGGTCAAATTTCGCACACGTGACCGCAGTCGTACCAACTGTAAGCACGCATGTGCAGAAGGTAGTATGACAACCTTGGAGGTTATGGCGAAGGTGTAGATAATTTTTGACTCGCCCTCGTATATGTATGTTTGAAAGCTCAATTGTTTACCTAATAATCATCATTGCCGACGATCCTGAACGTACCTTGCAGTTCCTAACAGCCATAAACACGCCAGGTACCGACGCCAGGCAACAGTAACGAGCGACCAGCAGCCATCGGAAGACCATACCATTCACTCTACTTTCAGATAACATCCTCAGATAACGCCGACGTAGCTCTTCGCGTGTAGAGTATTCATTGTGCAACTTAATCATTTCCCTAAAATCTGTGAACTGGGCTCAAAAATAAATCTATTGATAAACGTAACTATTGTCGGTTCTAAATCTGTCTAACCTGGCCACACACCCTTACACAATGAGTGATGGGTGAGTATTGGGGCATTTTATTCACACGTATGCAGATTCTTCTCATTGACACACAACATAACGACATAATTCATAACCTTATAATATTTCTACTCTATAATATTAATTTATGTACGAGTGATTAGGTGGAAATTTTTTTACCTAACGATACCTTAATGTCATAGACGCCGTAAATAGCTATTTTAAAAGCCTTGAGAATTTTTTTTACCAAAATAGTATAATGGCTACAGAGAAGCGATGCGGTAGAAGGAAACTATGTACAAAAATAAATTACTTTCATAATAATAACATTCGAACCTGCTACTAAATATGATTCAAATAGTACAAACGTAATTTAAAAAAAAAATGTTGCAATACATTCGTATGTATTAAATATAAATTCACGAAAAGATTATTAATTACGTTAGGTATGTATTATTATTTTTCATATCTTGTTTATTTTTTAATTTTATTTAGAAATTATATGTAAAAGGTCTTTGCACCGTAAATAATTAAATAAATAAATATATTGTTTTTTTTTTTCTTACTCGTTACATTTAACGTCGTCGATCTGTCTGAAATTCTTAAAGCCCGTGTCTATGGATGGAGACACGATGAGATAATTTCAGAGATTTGACTGAGATGCATCTTAATACCATGTACACGTGTGTTGAGTTTTTCACCTCGAGATTGACTCAGAGAGCAGCTTGAGATTGGTTGAATGAGACTAAAACTCTAACCAGTGTACACGACGTCGATCTGACAGTGAGATTTGACATGTGCATACACATGTCACCTAAAATCACCATAAATCAGAATAATATATGAATATTCTAAAAATTATAAACATTTATTCAGTTGTGACTACTGCTGGAACGACAACAATATTTAACGTTTGACGTACATGACGAGTGTGTAGCAAGGCGCGAAACGGCGAATCTCTAAGACATAGTGTGTACACGAGGACTACGAACGCTGTTAGTTGTTTGCAAAGAATCTCATGGGAGCAAGTCTCGACTCTAAAATCTCTTATAAACTCATTCGTGATACGGGCCATTACAATGAACAATTCTTTAACGGACGTTAACGAGGATTAGCGAGTTTATATACCTATACGGATATCTATTTTTTTTTGTTTTAAAATATCAATAATATATTTTCCTGCCTTGTTCACGATTGACTCCCGAAATTCTGGCAGTTTTTTTATGGCTTTTCGACCGATTGCTTATGATAGGAAGTATAGTAGCCGCCTCGCGGTCAATGTTGACGGCTGCGTAGCCACAACTAATTTTTAAAATAATCTTTATTATTAAAAAATTGAAAATATAATAATATAGTGGTCTACCACAGTACAACCTAACTTAACCAATTACTTAAGTTGACGTCGGTCGACATTTATCAAAAAATAAGTATGTTTAAACCGTGTTTTACAAAAAAAAAATATATACTAGATTTATTTACAAAATAGTCGAGGGACACCGTCTCTTGTCCGTTTCGTGGTTCAATTCAATAAGAATTGAAGCTACTCGACGCTTCATTCAGAATAGAAGTTGCCTAAGACTAAATATATAATCATTAATGAGAACACATTCTTATTGTGAAGTTGTAATTATTCAGAACATATGTCGCGATGTTTGAAATACTAATTAAATGTATTAATTATGAAGATATATATATATATATAAAATCAATTTTATCGAAAAATATTTTACACTTTTTCAAATGAATACATCTGTCATTCCATTATTTGAAAGCCATCTACATTGTTTTTACGGAATCTCAAATACCTTTGAGTAACAGACGCCATAATTAATAATGAATTTTTATTAAATTTTGGACACATTGATACAACTTATATATAAAATTTGTCGTCAAAAATACTGGCGCTGTAGTATAGTTGGAAATGCACCTTTCCCGGATTGGAAAAAGAGATCCAGATTCGTATCCCGGGTAGCGCAACAATAATATTTTTCGATAAAATTGATTTTATATGTATATCTTTATAATTAATACATTTAATTAGTATTTAAAACATCACAGACCTATGTTCTGAATAATTACAACTTCACAATAAGAATGTGTTCTCCTTAATAATATATAAGTTGTATCAATGTGTCCAAAATTTAATAAAAATGAATTGTTAATTCTGGCGTCTGCTATCGGTTTACTCAAAGGTATTTGAGATTCCGTAAAAACAATATAGATGACTTTCAAATAATGGAACTAAAGATGAATTCATTTGAAAAAGTGTAAAATATAGGTTTCAAGTCAAAAATACTGGCGCTGTAGCATAGTTGGAAATGCACCTTCCCCGGATTGGAAAAAGAGATCCATCCACATTCGTATTCCGGTAGCGCAATAGTAATTTTTTTTGATAAAATTGATTTTATATGTATATCTTTATAATGAATACATTTAATTAGTATTTAAAATATATAATTAACGAATCAAGAAATAACTAATTTTTATTATACATTATTTACCAATAATTATCGTAGTAACATCATTAGATATTGTCAATCCACTGTTGGCTAAAGGTCTCCCCATGTTTGTCGTTTTCTTCGGTCCTCCGTCAATCTTCGTCTCGTCACTGTATCGTAGTAAACCTGTCATTAAAAGCGTGTTTTAACGACAATCGATAAAATTGCATTGGAATGTCTCTTACGTGCATAACAAAAATCAGTAAAACATAGTTTGAACATCGATTTCTCTCACCCCATCAACTTTTCACCCCCTATATGTTCAATTAATGGTGTAACCCTGGAGGGAAGGGCTCGGTGGATGAGTGGACTAACGCACCGCACGTGACCTCCTAACAAATTGGGTTCTGCGCCGCCGCTAATCAGACCGCTGTCATGCTTTTGTATATCTTGAAAAGACAGTTCAATGAAATTTTTATTGTGCTCTACCTTTAGTTAGAAAAATAGATTAGTAATACGTGTATGTTTAAGATCTTACGACTTATATTGGACAAAGTGCAAAATATAATGTATAAGTACCAAATGTATTTAAAAAGATAAATCGATCAGTGTTTAGCTGATAAAATATATGTATGATAAAGTATGACCCGACGTTGACGCATTTTTACTTCTTCTTCTTCGTCTTCTTTCAAACAGGCAATCCACCCTTCAAGAGTGATTTGTGAAACGCATTTTTTAAACCCTGTGAAATTATTCTTTGATGGTACATATCCAAAGGAGGACATATTGACGTCATTTGCATTTATCTGTATATATAATAGTAAGAAATATACCAAAGAGATACAGGATGAATATTATGCACCATATTATTTTGTTTTTGAATAACTAGAAAATGATTTTTAAATTTTAAATTTAATTTTTATTTATCAATTATTTTGTTTATTGCAATTATGTTCAGAATATGATGGCAGCGGCACAAAAGCGTGCTCTTTTAACCATATTTTTCATAATATTCATTTCGAATATTATTCTGTAGCGTCGGAATTGTTGCTGACTTATTAGCGTAGACCTTTCCTTTCAAGTACCCCCACAGAAAATAGTCGTGAGCCGTTAAATCAGGTGCCCGAGGAGGCCAGTCGATATCACCACTTTTTGACATTATGCGGCTGGGAAATATTTCTCGCAAAATTTCAAGCGTAGCTCGGGCTGTGTGTGAGTGATGTGGTACTGTCCTGTTGAAATCACATGTGTTACAGGCCCAATCGACCCAATTCGGCCACCAAGAAGTTTTTCAACATGTGATGAAAGCGATCTCCATGAATGGCTACAGCATTACCATTATTATTTAGATAAAATGTTTTAATGACTTCAACACGTTGTTGAGGTGTTAAATGATTCATAATAGATTGTAATCAACTACTATTTACGACTAATACATGGGAACTGACAAATATCTGCCAAACCAAAAAAGCGTCTAAACAAAATCGGCCTGGAACATAATATTCACCCGGTATATTTAAAAATTCTCCTAAATATATACACATGGTGTTAATTGTATTATATGGCAAATGTGTGTATTTTTTCATAAAACATAATATATCTACAAGTGTTACGTACTTGTCTTCTAAGTACGTCTTCAGTGTACATCTCGTAATGTGAAGATCTAAGAAATAGACTTTGTAACAATTATACATTTATTACAATTCGATACAATTTAGTACAAGGTATATCACTAGTAGATTAAGTCGATGAACACGCAGATAAAGAGATCGCGCCCTGCCGCGCGCCGCCTTTTATAGCCTCGCACGCACGCACGCCGGCGGTGCGTCACTCACACACACTCTCACACACAACCATTCAATCCCAAGGACATCACAGTATGTTAACTACATAATAAATTGACGGCGTCTAAGAAGTACGTACAGGTACTGCTCTTTTTTATCTTCACGTATGACAAAACGAAACTCAACAGATATTATACTAAGTCAGGGGTCGCCAAACTCTAGGACCAAAAGAGCCAAATATTAGTAGCACAACGGTTTGGAATTTTTTCGAGTCACGAATATATTTTTGCAAATACGATTTATTTTTAATTGTTTATCTATTAAGTTAATAAGATTTGTATGTAATTTAGTGATTAGAAATTATATATGCACGAATTTTTATAGAAGATGAATTACACCCAATATACACGCATTCCTTAAAACTAATGTGAACAATGAATGAGCTTGGATTTCTTTGGACAGTTTCTGTATATTTGGTGTATAACTTGGGGTTTTTAATTTCAGCAACGATTCCAAATTAAATTGTGAGTAAGGTATCCATAAAATTAAATTTATATAATGACTAACAAATACTTAATGTGAACAATGGCTCTGCACCTCTTTCGAAAGTTTTGGTAAGTTAGTTAGTTCATGTTCGAAAAAGATTGTTCGCATGAATATATAGAACCGAAAAAGGAATGAACACCAACACAATCAAGGGCCCAGAGAGCTACATGTGGCTCGCGAGCCACGGTTTGCCGACTACTGTACTAGGTAATCGATAGTGGAAGAGAAACTTACTCAACTATTAATAGTCACAAGTCAAAACATACTAATATGTGTGTTTTTGTGCCCTTTATTTACCTGGCTCTATTAATTTTTTTTTCATAGATATGAAATTCCTTAATATCTGACATTTATACCATTATTTTCTTTAAAGATATGAATATTAATATTCGCAACAGTAAAATATAACTTGCGGTATCTATTTATGATGTTCTCACTGCACCCTTTACAACTGCTGCCCTTGTGGTTAGGGACGAGTTAAAAATCAATAATGACATGAATTTAAAAATATCAAAATGCACTCACTGCCAGTGTATAATTATATATCTGTATTATGTATATTACTACTTGGAATATTTTTAATATATTATAGCAAATCGCATTATATAATACATACTTTTTTAAATAAAAAAAATATGTTATCAAGAGAGCAATTGCTAATAGAATCTTGTTACTGAGATACTACAGTCCATCTGTATTACCTATAATTTACAATTTACATCTTACTGACAAAAAAGTCAAAAAAGTTATTAATTATCTATTTCAAACCAAAATGAATCCTCGATAACAAAAAAATATTTATTTAATTCGTATAATATTCAACAAAAACTATGTAGGTATCTAGGTACTATACCAAATTGAATGTTAGGAAAATAACTATGTTGCTTTATTTCATCAAGTAACTAATGAAATGTTTTCTTTGTTAAAATAAATAAATTAAATGATTTAAATAATAACGTATCGTTCCGGTGATATGCTTATTTAAAAATATGCCTTTAAATTATTCAATAGTGGGCGTTACGTACCCACACCGACCAAAAGAAGCGGCTGAGAGGTCTGTGTCTTAGCTATATTATGTTTTTAAAAACTGGTTGACCGAGTTTCGATTCTGCGTTTTTAGATCTGTTTTTAATTTTTAAATCCGGCGCAATACCCCACTAGCCACCCTATACGCGACTGGTTCTGGTTATATCGTAATATATGTACAACTATTCAACATCATACGCTGGCACGTTATTTGCGTCAGTGTAGTACAAGTACAGTCATTCCGGGTAACATTGGACCATTTTGAAATGGTTTTTAGTGTCATTTTGGTTTTCGGAAACAGTCTTCTTACAACTTCATTTAATCAATTTTGGCCACAAAATTTACGAATATGTTCAATGTTATATTGATAGTTGGGTAACATTGGACTTTTGGCAACCTTGATTTTTAATTATACAATCTATCCGAGTAACATTTAAAAAAAATAAAATAATTAATATTAAAAATATAATATAATTTTGAATAATCAGTGGATATATATATATATTTTAACATTTGTTTCTTCTCTATCAGAGTAAGACTTGTGTATAGAGAAGGAGTATATACGAGTTAATCTATGTTTCAGTTAGTCTGTGTACATATTTTTTTACTTCAGATACAAATTTATGATAGTCCGTAATTTTTCTAATTGTGATGGGGAGATTGTTAAAAAATTTGATGCCTTGATAAATACAGTGATTTTGAGTTGAAACATTGAAATTACCTTTTTGTTATAAAATACTCCACTGATCGAGAATTTAATAATGGTCATGACTTGGTACCTTTCTTCTACATTAAATAATCTGATTTAAGCTAAGACACCTAGTTCAAATAAATGAAAAACTAGTTTATTTTGAGTTTTTTTTAAATTATTTGATCGGTCATCGAAGGCTAAATAAAAATTATTTGCCACATTTTCTTTCTAATCTTATTTAAAAATCACTCCCCCGACTCCATACACAACAAATCATCTTTAATGAGATATACTGTCCCATTCATGCATATTTGGTAAACATCTATTCCTTTTATACTATCGGAGATATTCAAATTCACGATGTCTTTTTTGACTGGCCATATACGTCCAGCATTCTTAAAATTCTTTTAAAGAATATTAACGGAGATTTTTTCTTATATCTGTCCTGGGAA
Organism: Eubasilissa splendida; assembly: GCA_031772225.1. NCBI lineage: Eukaryota > Metazoa > Arthropoda > Insecta > Trichoptera > Phryganeidae > Eubasilissa > Eubasilissa splendida. The sequence goes on along the minus strand of CM062852.1, from coordinate 16,304,623 downwards.
TAATTTCACATTCGTAATTTACTATGCAGAATTGACGTATACAAATTTTGAGTCTGAGCATGTATGTATTTCCACAAGGTCTCCATTACTGACTACAATAAATTCCTAAACTATTTCTGGATAGGCAAACCATTCTTCAGACAAAATAAATAACAAGTTTTGATTTAAACAAATATCAGATATCTCATAGAGACAAACCTATTTTTTATTATATTTAATGGAAAATATATGGAAGTACGGGGTAATTACAGGACATACGACCTGTCTTCGGCTCGCTTAATATAATATGTGAGATTGATGGGGTGAGAATGGTGAACGTTATATTTATATAAAGTGATCACTTAAGCCAGTCGAAGACAGGTCGTAAGCCCTGTAATTACCCCATACTTCTATATATTTTCCATTAAATATAATAAAAATAGCTTTATGTCTATGAGATATCTGATATTTATTTAATATTCAAATTCACTAACGCTGCTGTCATCTTTTCTATGTTAATTTTAAAATAGTTCGATCTGTCTGATCTGTCAAAGGTGGTTTTTTTTCTATTAACTATAGATAACAGCTAAATCGGGTTTGTTATTGACATCAATTTTAGACAACAGGAAAAAAAAAATGTACTCGGTCAGGTTTTGTCCAATGCTATATTGAATTCCAATGTTTCCCAAAATGACTGTTGCCTACCATAGATATTTTTTTAAATAATGATGATTAAATGAAATAAAGTTTAGCAATAAATTCAGAGTTCTTATTCTAGTGATCAATGCTCGCGACTCCGTTTTGTCACAATTATTAATTTCTCCAAGACGCGTCATTTGGCAGCAACCCTTCTTCGTTTCTCCCCCATCCCTCGTCCCACTCCACAATAAAGAAACTCGGGAGACATAAAACAAGCAGTTGTTTAAAAACAATTAAAAGCGAATAAAATCTGCGACGAGGCATCCCGCAGATGTCTGAGCGGGGAATTAATTTGTTCCAGAAAGGATGACAAAACTTTTCCTACGGTACCTAGTGGGTACCTACCCGGCATCCCCGCTGCACGGGGGTGGAGGCTGGAGAAGAAGGACCGAGTGCTGGGTATGATCCGAGGCTCTGAAGGAGGCAGGTATCTAAGTGTCATACCTCGGCAAGTGCTCTTCAAATATGGGGATAAAGTTAAATTACACGAGCGGCGCGTTCCCGGAGTGCTTCTGACAAATATCTTGGATTGCATACATGTACATGCTAATTAACATACGGATATCTAATATGTAATTATATGTAGGTACGGGGATATGTAAAACACAATCAAAATCCGCCAACTCTATCAGACTTCCTCTAATGTTAGTAATAGGTCGTCAAATAAGTCTGCGGTTTTTTTAATGCTATTAAAAAAATTACATACTATTCGATACCATTTTTTCTATTCTAGAACGCCAGTGTCGCCGTTTTCTTGTATTTTATAGTTTTTCTTTATTTTTGGGCTTAATAAATGGAGTGTCAAGTTGAGAAAAACGAACATTTTCGACACTTATTTTGTTCGCCTTTAATCAAGGTGAAAATGGTCGTCCAGGAGCTCAATCGGGAAATTCTGCCGCAGCCACCCTAGAGTCCCGACCTCGCTCCATCAGATTATTACCCTTTTCGGTCGCTTTCCAATCAAAAGCGTGGCGTTACGTTGTACAACCGCGATGACCACAGAAATTGGCTCGATAACTAATTCAATACCAGACGAATTTTTATAGAAAAGACATTGACAAATCGGTTGAAAGGTGGGATGAAGTCCTGAAAAATACGGAAGAATATATAATTGATTTAAATACTATTGCGCTTCCCCATCTTTTATCTATGATTATGCATTGTATTCGGATTATAGTATACTCGGTCAGGTGTGCGAGGCGCGCACAGGGGCAAGTGTATTGAGCATCCCTATCTATGGTCGCACTGGCATAGAATAAAAGATATTTGAGACGCAACGCGAATGACAGATGAATATCTTTGTTCGTAATGCTTAAGTTAGTTCAATAATCATTTATGTAAACATAACCTCAGTTTTTTCAATAATTTTATCTAAAGCAATATCATAAAGGATTTCCGCATTGAAATAAAGATTCTACGGAAGCCCTAGGCGCGCGGTGGTCACCACGATTGAACAAAATCGAAAAGACTTATTAGACAACCCAATACATCCGAAATACGTATGCGTGTTCATAGACCATATATGTGAAAAATAACTATCCTTTGTTGACATATTTACTATAAATAAAACATTAAAAAATATTTGATTGTATTTATTCATATATTGTTAATCAAAATTTAACGTAATTAAAAAAATACAACCTGGAAATGAGCAGAAGAAAGGCGCCATCTCATTATCGCAATTCATCGTAAGATACAAAGTTTTTGAATTGGTTGAACTGTTTAAATATCTGGGAACAAATGTGACAAGGAGTAATGATAACAAGATAAAATCAGCCATTTTAATTAATTCGTTGACGATGTTGTCACATAATTTAAGAATTAAACTCCATACAGCACTGATACAACCAATCTCTCTTTACGTAAAGGTGTGAAGCTCGGTGTCTTTAGCGCGAGGTCTTCAAATACGTAGTCTTGCGCAAGTTATCGGTCCGATATGTGATAGCCTAACCGTAGAATGGGAGAGGTGGAAGATATTGTAACTTCGAGAACAATATGCCGCACCATATATTCTGAGGAAGGTGAAAGCAAGGAGGTTGCAGTGGGCGGGACATGCAGCAAGAGCAGATGAGTCCGTAATACATACAAAACCCTCATACACACGCCAGATCAAGATCGAGGGAAAGACTAAAATGATCATGACATGAGATGGATAACGCTCTGTAGTGACTGCGTTCATGGACTTCCGAGTCCGATGAGGTTGTTAAAAAAGATTTTTTTAAAATAAAACACTAAAGTCAGTCAATTATCAAAAAATTAAGTTATAATAACAATATACACACTAAGGGTTGGCTTATACTAAAACGTTGTATCTATAATTTATAATTTAATTGATTTGTTGATTAGGGGTTGGTCTGTTCTAGACGTGTTGGGATTAATAAAATATGTGAAAATAGATTAATCAAATTAAATATATATCATACTTCAAATTCAATTATAAAATATATTCTAAATTCTATACAACCAGCTTTTTAGAATAATAACAAATTAAATAATTATATTTTGAATAACAAGAATAGAATTTAAAACCTAAATAGCAACAGTTATTCTGAATTCGCCAATCACCTTTTGGAAACAAACCATTCTTTTGACATTGACAAGGGTTTAGAAATTATACATAAAAATATTAGGGATTCTCAGTGAGATAGATTTGAAATTTTAGAAATAAGAAAAAGTGTTAATAGCAAGCTAAATATTATAAATAACCAAATCTTTTTTGCAAATAGTCACATTTTAAATATGTTTTCATAGTAATTCCTACTTAGTTACCCACCACTTATACATTATAGTTTTGTTTTTATCTATGCCATAGGTATCGAATTTTTTTTCCATATTTTGAACACACGCGGATTGATTGCACAGCCAAAATATAAATGTACATTTTGGAAGTAATAAAAATAACTTACATATAAATGCGTAAAAAATGAAATGAAATGTTGAGAAGCCTCGCCGGTGTCTACAAAAACAAAGCATTGTTATTAATTTGGTCTATTTGAGAATATTGCTGGGGACACTGAAGGCTGAAAGCGTTTACGAGTCGGATTGTCCTGTGAAATTCCTGATATTATTATCTCAAGCAGACACTAACCGATCCTTGCTGATTATCATATTTTATTGTATCATTGTCTGAGAGAGGGATTACCAATGTTTCAGTAGAAAATATTATACCGAATTTTAATCTTATCATATAATGTATACCTAATTAATCTTAACGTTTCTCTGTTACTCCAAAATGTTATATTTTCTTTACATATTCGTTAAGTTTGTCTGATTTTCTAATGGTGGAGTGTACACTTTTGGTTAACTAATTTAATCGCACAGGTAAAAAATAAGGATTTAAAAAATATATCATATAAAGAAGTTTTAAATGTCTTTGTTTATGGCGCATTTTATTTATGTTTATTGAATAGAATGCTAAATTTACATGTATAACAATTTTTTATTATAGATACGGTAATATCCACACGCACACCTCGCATCTGCGCTAAAAATCACATTCTCTCCGCGTTGGTTCAAATCATATCGGCAACGAGTTTTTTTAACTTGGGTGTTTTTGAAAGCATTAATTATCTACTTCATTAACACGCGATTTTATTATTTTAAAATTTAATTTGCATAATCATTTATTATAATATTACGCTACGTATGTAAAAATGATGTACATTGTATATTTAGCAAGATACAACATAAAATTCTAGATTAGAAATAATTGTTGTAATTAATTTAATAAAATGTTGGTGTAGTGGTTAAAACGCTGTCCTAGTGATCTAGTGGTCGGGGGTTCGCGCCTCATTCCAAGACACCAGCAAGTACAAGTGTTTAGCTTAGTTTGAAAATAGTAAGAATATCGATGTGACATGTATTCCGTGTACGCATCTCTATTTAAAAAAAAATGTATATAATAATATGCCAGAAACGTGTGTCTGTCATGTGACGCTGTACCTGGGTAAAATCTTAAAGAGGCATTTCTCGATATACAGGAGTTCCAAAATTGCATTTTAAAGTGAGCCTATTGAAACAGTTTTACTTGTTATTGAAGAATTTTATTTCCAGCATATTCCCACTACCATCGTGATATGAAGACCTATTTTATTATTAGACCTAAGGGATAAAAATCGAAATGCCCCACATTCTCCGGACCTAGCGCCATTGCACTTTTTTTTTACGGGGATACGTAAAAGATTAAGTTGATGGTGCAGAATTGAGTGACCGATGGTAGCATTAACGGCAGCTATTAAGGTGCACCTAAATACAAAATGTTTGCCATTTGGGTTATCAAAAATGCCCAGTCCATAATGGATAAGCTCCAAAGTTTGCGTTAATTAAAACAATCTACGTTTATCTTCTTTGATATAATATTTTTAAAAAAAAACATAAATTTATTAAGGAGAACACAATCTTATTGTGAAGTTGTAATTATTCAGAACATAAGTCTGTGATATTTTAAATACTAATTTAATGTGTTAATTTGTTGAAAAATATTGGATTTGCGTTACCGGGATTCGAACTTGGATCTCTATTTCCAATCAGGGGAAGTACACTACTAATTGTGTTATAGCGCCAGTATTTTTCATGACAAATTTTCGAACCTATATGTTACACTTTTTCAAATGAATACATCTGTCGTTCCATTATTTGAAAGCCATCTACATTGTTTTTATGGAATCTCAAGTAAATAAATTAGTATTTAAAACATCACAGACCTATGTTCTGAATAATTACAACTTCACAATAAGAATGTGTTCTCCTTAATAATATTAGTTGTATCAATGTGTCCAAAATTTAATAAAAATGAATTGATAATTCTGGCGTCTGCAGTCGGTAAAAACAATGTAGATGGCTTTCAAGTAATGGAACGACAGATGTATTAATTTGAAAAAGTGTAACATATAGGTTTGAAAATTTGTCATGAAAAATACTGGCGCTATAACACAATTGGTAGTGTACTTCCCCTGATTGGAAATAGAGATCCAGGTTCGAATCCCGGTAGCGCAAAAACAATATTTTTCGACAAAATTGATTTTATATGTATATATTTATAATTAATACATTAAATTAGTATTTAAAACATAAATTTAGCCTAATCAATATTGAATTTATGGCCCTTCAAAGTGTGTATACAATTTTTGGGACACTCTTTATTATTGTGATGTCCTTGGGATTGCATAGTTGTGTGTGTGTGACTGCCGCAACGCCAGGTGCGCGTCTCTTTCTGCGTAACCATCGGCTTTATCGTTTGACTTGTACTAGTGATATACCTTGCAACTAAATTGTATCTTATTGTAAAAAAACGTGTAATGGTTACAACGAGTATTTCTTGGACATTCACATTACGAGGTGTACACCGAAGACGTACTTAGGAGACAAGTACGTAACAATTATCTGTCACTCCTATTTTTTATGCACAACAAGCATTTAATCTATGTGAAATTAGGCGTTTGTTGTGTTTTAAAAATTTCGATGATAGATAAAATTTCGCCACATGTTCTTCTTCTACTGCCATCTCCTACAACTTGCCTAACCACCGTACCTTCAGACGGGTAAAATGCCAGTAAAGATTACAATCAATAAAAAATAATAAAATATTAAATTAAAAAATATCTGAATAGGCGTACTTTATAGAATTTAATGTTTGATCACACTTCTCCGAACCTGTTTGAACTGTATTACCACATTTGGAATCACAATCAGATGCAGAGCATAGCTCTTCACACGGGAGCTCCTGTTTACTTAAGACCTGTCTTAATCCATAATGGCTCTCAGCGGAGCAGCCGCGTGCGCGCTGTGAGCTGTGACTCCCGTCATTATTTCACCAAAGGGACTGTGATTTCATCCCACTAAACACTTTCGTCCTTCTGTGTGTGAGTTGCAACCAAAACTGCAGCCAGACCACTGCAGATAGATTTTGTAACTCTAAGAATATCCTTTCTAGGTATCCATGGAGCAAGAATTATACAGAAACAGTAAATTCTAAAAGCAGCCTTGATACAAACATGCTTTTTTGTGTAGATATTGAAATGATAACTTCATTAAAATCGTGACAACACATTTTAGATGAATTACTTGGAAATATTTACAAAAATAATCTATCGAAAAAATATAAGATTACCACCGGAACTCGTACCCGGAACTTACTCTTACCGAGAAGATAATTACTAATTACAAGGTTAATAATATACTTTCACGTCGAATTTTCGACCACTTTCCTTCCATTTTACTGCGACATCTATTATTTCCTAATAAAGGTTATCGTTAGTTAAAAATTGCAACTTTACAAAAAATGTGTTTTCATTAAATATATTTAGTTAGTAAGTAAACAGGTACCAAAAAATTATTGCATGTATGAATAGATTTTTTTAAATTTATAATTTGACGACCTCTGTGTGACATTCAAAATATCACATTTATAAAATAATGGACTAACCTTGATCATGTGACTTGAGTTGTCATCAAATGTGTTATAATTATTTTTACTGCCCGTAAGTTCAATTATGTAATAAATTTTCTCGATTTACACGGATTTATCATAAAGTTATGATAATATTATAATACCTTAATACAAATACTTTTGAAAGCAAATGGCTGCCATGTAACATATCTAAACTAGCTAATAATTATATTAATCGGTTGGCTGCTCTAGAACTTAAATAAACGTTCAAAAATATTATTTTCCAAAAACCTGTTATGTGATAATTATTTTTAAAAAATGTTATAGATTTTTTGTGTTTCTTTGATTTTTAATCGAGCAGCGACTTAAATGCATTAAAATTAAAATGCCCGTTGAGAATAAGTGAATTCAGACGGAAAATTGGGAAGATTGTTAATATCTAAGTCGGTAGCAAAACAATCAGTAAAGATAGTTAGCCGAATCAGCCATCTGGAGCAGAAATGCCCAAGTAACTAGAAGAATGCGTTAATAATTGGACCAATATTTCTGAGCATTCATAAATAAGCAGAATTTGCATAATATAATATTCATAGAATGCTTATGCGAAATATTACCTACAGTTTGAGAAACTCCTTCCCTACTACTGAAGATTATCTCAAGACCTATTATTCTCTAGAATCTACATAATAATATAATAGATATTATATACATTATGTATTGTACCGTACTGTGTATTTTCTTCACATGTTTAACTTTAAAATTATAATAAATTACTACTATTATATACCCCCGGGTAAATACGTACATCAAACTCCTACTCTCCCACATTCAAGAATCTCATTTTACTTTTTTTAAATTAAAAATAATCACTAGACAATTTTATGATTATTAATATTTTCGTATTAACAATTTTTATTATTAGGTTTATAAAATAGTTAGTGTAAGGTTTAAAGTTTATCTGGTTGGAAGTTTAAACATTAATTCTACCTCGATGGTACCACGATTTTTAAAAATATATTAAATTAATTACTCATTTAGAATTTTTTAATGTGATCAAAGAAATGATAAGAAGACCACAGACCACCAAATATATAGACATGAACTATTTTCATTTTGGTATCACCCACGTGATCACTTTGGTACCACTTACGTAATCAAATAGCTCCATGATTTTTTTTAAAAATATGACTCTATTGGAACGAAAATTTAAACGCTGACAATATAAAATGTATTAACGTAAAAAATACAAAGATTTAATTTTCGATAGTAAATTCTTTTACTGTTACATAAATGTGCTTTAAACTATCGGATCTGTATGTATAGAATTCCCCTCGTCTCGCAACTAATATTTCAAATCCCTCTTCTATATGTACACTTTATTTCATGTCTATTTATTTATTGGTCTGTGCAAGAAGTCAGTCAGTGTGAATGTAATATACGCAATCGTTTATTACGTTAAATATCAATTAAATGTATATGAATATGATGTAGAAAGATATACATATAAAATCAATTTTATCGAAAAAATTGTTGTTGCGCCATTGGGATTTGAACCTGGATCTCTTTCCAAGCCGGGGAAGGTGCATTATCCAAATATGCTACAGCGACATATTTAATAGTGATGAGAAAAAATGCTATTCTTGACTCACTTGGTGTGATTGTGATTAATTTCGATAATATCAGTGATTGGAAACTGTGATTGCGATCATAGTTTCATTACGAATACGCGTGCGCCGCACGATATCACAGTATACGAAATAAATAAAAAAAAACATAATTTTGAGGGTATTTACTTATATTATTCAAACTTCATTTACGTATAAAACATATTAAATAATATATATATATATTATTTAATGTCGTCACAAAGAGAATAAAAGACCTTAAAAAATGTGAGTTAATTTTTCTGGTTAAATTCTCAGTATTTCGGGTCAAATGCGTAAAACGTTTTGGCAGAATCTACTAGATAGTCATAAATCGATAAATAAAATAAAAAAATGAATCACGAATCACGATATTCCCAGATATTCAATCACCGATAGTGAGTGTGACTCAAAAATATCAGTGATTGACTCACGGTTCGTGATTTTGAGTTCATCACTAATATTTAATGACGACAAATTTTCGAACCTATATGTTACCTTTTTAAATTAATACATTTTAATCGTTCCATTATTTAAAGAGCCATCTACTTTGTTTTTACGGAATCTCAAATAGCTTTGAGTAAACCGTTAGCAGACGACAGAATTAACAATTCATTTTTATTAGATTTTTGGACACATTGATACAAATTGTAATATAATTAGGAGAACACATTCTTATTGTGAAGTTGTAATTGTTCAGAATATCGGAACATGGATAATGCACCTTCCCCGGTTTGGAAAGAGATCCAGGTTCGAATCCCGGTGTCGCAACAACAATTTTTTCGATAAAATTTATTTTTTATGTATATCTTTCTAATTGATACATTTAATTAATATTTAAAACATCACAGACCGTCTGTTATAAATAATTACAACTTCACAATGTGTTCTCCTAATAACGTATAAATATCCTTCGCATACTTTTATTCATACATGCAATCTGTAGAATACTTTACTTTTTTCAATATGATACTTGGAATTACAAAGATGATAACATATGTACATACATATAATTAAAAATAGATAAATTAACGACACCCTTACGAAATATGATTTATATAAAAACTTGTTTTCCTGATCACAGGAACTAAGATTTGCGACGCACTGAAGAAAACACCAAGAGTCATTGTAATAATTTATGGGAACCATAATTCACGAAAAATAAAAGGGTTCCTGTGATAATTACTCCCTTCCCGTTTGTCACCATGATTTAAGACTTATAGGGAAAAGAAAATACGAAGCTGGTGCAAGATTCCTTATTTATTGCTTGTTTTGTTTCAGATGACAAATTATCATTTCCTACGTCTAAAGAAATTGTTTATCCTAATAATAACCCGTGCAAAATTATAATCGACATGCTTAAAATTTATCAATAACTGCAACATTACCTTATTTATTTATTATTACATTATTTTATTTTTATTTATATTTGGTTGTGAACTGTGATTCGCCGCATGTGCATATGAAACAAACATATTCATGAAGGAATGACATTATAATTCGTGATAAGTGCCAAAACGTTTTACGCATTTGATCTGAAATGCTGAGAATTTGACCCGAAAAATAAACCCTTAAATATTTTATTTAAGAGTTTTCATTCTCTGATGTGATGATATTAAATGAGATATATATTAATTATATATTCTAGAATATGTTTTTTATGCAAATGAAGTTTGAATAATGTAAGTAAATACGCTAAAAAGTTGTTTTTTTAAAAATTTATTTTGTGTATTGTGATATTGTGCGGCTCACGCGTATTAGTAATGAACCTATGATCACAATCACAGTTCTCAATCACTAATATTATCTAATACCAATCATAATCACACTAGTGAGTCAAGAGTAGGATTTTTTCTCATCACTGATTAAAAGGAACAATGTAAAAACATTTAGGGGAATAATATGTTATTTATATATATAAAGTTTGACGTGAGAACTGTATCAGCCCCTGAGCACTCGTGGGTCGTTTTAATACTTATACATTGTCGTAGTATTTTTTAAAATTTTTGTACCGATGTAAAAATATTAGACTCGTTTAAATGTAATTTCTCTCAGATTATCATTATTAAATTTGTCAAGCTCCCTCGGAAATTCCACGACTAATCCATTAAACATTTGTGTGTCTACCTGAAAGTGACCCACCCGAAGGAGGAGAGCCCCGCCCCGCCCCCGGACTCGGAGATCTTAAGGCAATCCACTCTCATTGTCTTAAGTAAGCGTAATGCCAACATTAATTTCATATTACAAATGTCTGAAGCGGACAGATTCCGCGCTCATCCCCTGAGTGGGCAGGATGAAGGGGTTTAGCTGGAGGTGAGATGGAACGGATATCTGGGGAACAATGCCTGTCTCCAGCATCCAGCATCCGACTTCACTATCCGAACAACGGTCATTTATACCCAGGGAACGATGCACAATTATTGATATTGAATAATGTCCGATGCCAGTTGCGATCATTTCACAAAAGTGTTAGTGAAAACAAACTTTATATGTACAGTGAAACCTTTATCTGCCGTTTTTGAAGGGACGTATTGAAATAAACCATGAATGCGGGAATATAGAAAAAATTACATTTTTCATACTTAAAAGTTTAATACATATTCTAAAAAGATGCACATTTCACATGTAAATGAATGTGTTTAAATAAAATTAGAAAGATGCACAGAAACAAAAAATAATAATTAAACTTTGTATTGTATAATGTCAAGGGGGAGTCAGTAGCAGCATTCTCTCTCTCTCTCTCTCTCTCTCTCTCTCGAATGTTTCGCTCATTGTTTACTAGTGCCGGTAATCGAAACCAAGTATTTAGCTACGAATTACGCTGCGTAAATTTAACGATTAATGCGGTAAAATGATGCATGAGGAACAATCCATGTGATCTATTTTTGGGTGTTTTATATAAAATTAATTCGCGATTGGAAGAAATAAACGATGCATGCGGGAAAACGACGGAAAACGAAAACGATCGATCGAGATTTCACTGTATATATAGTAAAATAAAACATGCTTTAGAATAACAGATAGAACATTGTAACGTTTTATTTCATAATTTTTTGTAGATTTTACATATACGAGTATATGTATGCGTAAATGCAGTACTTACTATATCTGAGAGCCGCTAAAGGTACTTGTGTACTGGATGAGTATAATAAGTGATAAGTCACAGTTTTACTCGCGGATTACAATGATGCATCCAGTACACAATAACTTTAACAGACTCTCAGAAAGTCTCGTCGTGAGAAGATTATCATGGACACGAGCCAGATTTGTTACAGATTTCTATATTATATTAAAATATTTTTTATCAAATATATTGTCATTAATATAATTGTTGTTATTAATATATAAATTAATATTTATTTTGAGAATTATTCTTTGGTTATCGCATGTTGCAGGTTTTTTTTTTAGTTTTACATGTATAGTTGCATTATTTTGTTACGACTTTAATTTGTCAAGGATAACTGAAAACTTGAAATTACAATTGGTTATTAATATATTTTTTGTTCATTTTTATGGGTCTCTCTCTCGAGAGAGCATTGATGCGAGTGAATGAAAGTAATGATGGCTTGTAATTTAAAATGGTTCAAACATTGTATATTGTCAATACATTAGGTAAGTTCAAATAATTCTGAAAACCCTAATATTCTTACAAGGATATAATGAAGAATGCAAGTTCATGCTAAGCAACCGATCATTAATTATTTTGTGTCTCTGTTATGTTTATAACGAAGAATATTAAACTGTGTAAAAAAAAAAATTTATTGCATGCTGATGAATTACTTTTAAGAATACACTATGCAGATTTTCTTATTTATTTTAATAAAATACAAACCTACAAGCTTCTAAGGAGTTAGACCAAGAGGCCAATTATTATTCACGTCTGTAAACTATCAAAATATGTAATATATAAAACTTATAATATATTATTCTATTATTACTGGCTAAAATTATTTCTCTATTCATTTTTCCATTCTCGATATGTCATACACAGTCGCATTTCGTTCGTGTGGCCCGTGTCATCGGGATGAGACACGATGAGATATATCTCAGATATATAGTTCAGATAAATCTTAGTATACGTGTTGAGATTTTGATCTGGAGATAAACTTAGAGATCAGCTTGAGATTGATAGAAATAAATAAATACTCAAATCCGTATACACGACGTTTGATTCGTGGACAAGGGATGTTGAAATTTTGACGTAATTTTAGTAACATATAATAAATAATACCTATTTTTGTACTGTGTTTAAACGGACAAGATAAACATGGCGTATCAACACACCTGAACCATATTTGATGACGTCACTAACTTGTTAATATATTTATTTTGTTGTTTAGTGCACTTTATTCATATAGCCGTTGGATTTCCTTAAACTGTAACTATCAAAAATCATGAGAAATATAAATAAAAATCATACATTTATATAATATTTAAGTATACACTTTAAAGAATTGAATATGCACTCTAACATTTTAAATAATTGTAGTATATTGTGCGTATATAAAGATATTTAGAATATTGCTTAGTTTCAACTTAAAAGAGAATGTAGATTTTTTTTAAATTTAGTGAATAGTATTTATTTGCATCAATTGGTTACGTATTTGATAATAAATGAACATTGAATAATAGGTTTTATTTATTTATTATTAAATTCATAAAACGCATCCGAGCTGGGTAAACAGCACCTTAAAAATGCCTATTTTGAAAAGATTTATTAATAACATTTTACTGGACTATGCATACGAGATAAAACTATTATTTTTTCTGTTTTATCATTTCTGGAAACACTATAATCAATCAATCTATAAGCATTCGGTGTTGGCTGATTGATTTCTGTTAGCAATGATATAAAACAGTTGTCTAGTGTACAAATATATGCATTTATTTTAGGTACAAATAATACAAGGTGTGTTAAATAAATCTTTAATTATTAAATGATTAATTGCTCACTTAATTATATTGTTTGCACATTTATTATTTGGTGGCGCTTAATAATTTACGCACTGCCAATGGTGTGGGCAACACACGAAAATGAAAAAGTTTTAATAACAAAATCCTTGAAAAACAATCCACCTTCACAATCATCCGCCCGCCCACCGCGCAACTGGTGACGTATAATTCCCCCGTATTGTTGTCCGTATCAATCTACCCCCTCGCCAACCCCCCCGCCAGTAGCGGACCACTCTGCCCGACAACAATATGGCGCCATCTATTGTCTTCAGAATGATGCGAGACCGGCTGCCGTGGAGTAACGTTGTCCAACAGAATTTGAATGCTTTTTTTAATGTCGGTGTATGCAGATGAATGTCACTATATCCCAAGTATGTACACACATACACGTAGCTACGTAATATTATGTTATTTGTAGATAGCAGATTGATCTTTTAAGTCTGTGATAAATAAATATATTTTTTAAATCACTAATTTTTTTACTATATTATTTATTTACGTTAGTTTATGAAATTGAACGCAACATTACGTTTTGCAATTAAATACAACTTATCTTAGAAAGTAGATTATCCAACCAACATCGCCCAGAAAAATAATCGATACTGGCCAAAGTGTCGATGCCAAAGGTATGTAAATGTATTGCGGGGTGCGGGCCTTTTGTGCCCCTATCTAACGTGCCCCCAATCCATCGCATGCAGTTACGCCAATGTATTGTATTAAATTGCTGGAATATTTTTGCATTTCAATAAAATAAGAATACTATGAATATTACACATTAACTTTTTAATTAATGTATAAGTTTCAAATCATGATATGAATATTTAAGGTGTTATATATTATACTAAAATAACACGTTAATCATGACGGAAAATCGACAATTATAATTAAATATTCAAAATATTTTACGTCGTTTTTCGTGATAACCGCACACTTTTACGTGACAGAATTGAGAGAAGATCTTCTAAGTTTTATTTTGTCATGCGACTCAACAGACGTTTGTTTTATGTTGTTATGCGGCGCAACGGAAGAGCAAAAGATAATTAGGTATATAATATATAAAGATTAAATATACGCAGCATATACATGGTTGATAACATATTTCACATGCCTAATTCCTTACTCACGTTTAGCAAAGAAAAGGAGTCAGGTTAGTAGCACAAGCTCATTATTTTCATTATATTGGAAATGCAAATATTTTAAAAACAGAAAAAAAAATCACGAAAATCTCTATTTAATCACACCTTAGTTTTGTTGTGATGATGTGCTTGTTAGTCCAGCGATCAAGACTATGATCCTAGTGATCGGGGGTTCGAGTCTCGTTCCAGGAGACCATCAAGTTAACTCTATTTTCATAGCACAAATATTTAGATTAAAATAAATGGATATATATAATATTAGTGTGTAACGTTTTCCGCGAACGCATCTCAATTTTTATTAAATAAAAAAAAAGATTTTTCTATATTTAAGCATAATATATTCCATGTGCGGATCTAAAACATTAAAAATATATTTTAGTAATTTTATGAAAATTTTCAATATGATTACAAAATTGAAAATGTTTAACTGACCCTTTTTTCGTAAAAAAAAAAAAAAAGTCAGATAAGTAACTAAACTTATCTTTTAATTCACAAACATCGCACGAATTTGAAATACATTTTTTAAAAGATCTTTTTGAATTTAATGAGCGATGTGGTTTCCAACACCCACACCCAGTAGATGGAACTTCACCGTAGAGAAGTTCCACGTGGAGAACAATAGTACTCCGGTCTGCAGTATTCAAATGAGCTGTGACGGGCCTCGGACTACGCCGGAAGGGGAAGCAAGGACGAAGGGGGGCGTTCCATCTCGTCACCGATACGGACGGAAAGCCAGCGGCGTGGAAGAGAGGTCTATTGATGTTAGCAGAGTCCAAATTCTCCCCCGTTTCATACCGCTGTACTTCAACCCTGTTTCCATCAGAAGCTTTCAATTAGTTTAAAAAGCTCGATGGCAGAAAAGTAACAGATGTACAAAGAAGATAAATTTAATCCATGTTGATTATCGTTCACCAAAATGTGACGACGGTATTTCAAATTTTACAATAATTATACAAACAATACTAATACAAATTAAATTAATCAACTAGAAAGATATAGAAAATAAGTCTACTTTTCGAAAAAATATTTAGTTGCTACCGGGATCTCGTAATCGAATATGGTTTTCGACAAATTTTGAACTTATATTATGTAATCTTTCTAATTGATACATATATATTATTTGACTTTATAAAGGATTCCGGTTACATTTCTTTTGTATATCTTTCTGGTTGATTAATTTAATTTGCATTAAATATACAACTTCACAACAAAAATGTGTTCAGGAGAAAAAAATATATTTATACAATTGATTGTGATAAAAAACATCGTTTCAATCGCTTTTTAAAAGAATATACCAAGATTCATTTGAAGCCGGTTTAAATTACTATCAAATGTACATAAAAAATACATGGGTATACAAAATTTTTTAATATTATTAAAAACAATAATGATTTGTTTTCATCCTACAGTTAGTTTATTACTCTTTTTATATACAGTGGAACCCCGATTTTAAGTTTTGAAGGGACTAACAAAAATAAATGTAAACAGAGGAAAAATGTAAATTGGGAGTATTAAAAAAACAGATTTATTTTTTATTTAAAACATCGAACAATGTTTCGTGTTTTTTTTATTGTTTTTAAATAGTTCTTTCAATATTCTAAATAAAATTTAAGGTTTCTGGTTGCGTATTACCAATACTAGTAAAATATGCTTTGAGGCCTTCAATATGCTTCATGGCATCGTATCTGGGTTTATGGGATGAGCAGACACTTCTTCGTAGGAAGGTTCTCCTTCTGTCAAGTTTTCGTTTATGCGACTGTCCACTATTTCATCAATTTCTACTACGTTCGATGGTATTACGTTGGAGTCAACGTCTAAATAATCTGCAAGGGTTATTCATAAATTTTTTCCCAGCCATCATTGTTGTCTATACGATCTTTTACGCATATCTTTCTTGCTGATTCCAGTTTGTAAATAATAATAAGAAACATAGCGTATACATTACGTAGGTATGAACGACGTAAAAATACGTATAAACGACGACACACTCTCGTCTCTGTGGCGAATTGCGAACTGGCTGAACGAATTTCAATAAATTTTAGACGTAAATCGCGGAAAAGACAGGCGTAAAATAGGGTTTTTAATGTATTAAAATGACACGGGACTGCAGAAATAACCCGCAACTGGAGGGAAAGCGTGAATTCTGGGCATGTACAATCAGGGTTCTGCTGTATATTATTTGTGTATATAGTATAAGTAGGGTGTTTCAACAAAAGGTAGCCGATTTGAATTTTCCACCATTTCTTAGCGGTGATTTTGAACGTTGACACTTGACAGTTATCACGTAGACAGTATGCCATTAAAAAGTGGAACGTTACACAGTTCAGAAACGATTATTGTGAAGGTGTATAATGAAAGTAACAGTTCAATTGTGGGTACTAAAAGAAGGTTGCGTGAGATTTTATCACTTAGATAAAACCCGTGCATTCTTTCACACCAAACAGTGATTCTGAGAGTTCTTATAAATGAAGCGGGTATATATATATATATATATATATATATTTATTTATTTATTTAACGTGTTATTATAAAAATCAATCGGTTACATTTTGTTAAAACACCCTTATACGAGTATATCCATTTAACCGTGCCCCGTAGCAACATATTACAATCACATGTTGACAGCTGCCCGCGTTGCATGGCAACAAACAAGTATAAACGTTAATATAATGCTATAGTGTATACATACGCGCCAACAAATTAAATTATTTAGCTATTGTATTTTCTTAAGGTTATAGGTAAATATTGAAAATTCTAGAATAATTTCTCCTTATTGTTGGTGGGTTATTTCTAGTTTATGTGTAGGGAATATACAATAATATCATCGCTGATATATTAATTTGAAAATAATCGTAATCCTACTTAGATATTTAAATACATTTTGTATTTTATTTTGAATCATTAATAGGTACATACCAGCTATATTATTTATTTTTTATCTCACGAGTATGTTTTTTTTATTCAATATTTAATTATAAGTGAAATTGTCCGTTACATTAATATATTATCGTAATGTACAATAAATATTTTGGTTTATTTTTAGTTAGATATGTTGTTAGTTGCTTCCGCAGGCACATCGCGACAGATTTCATTTCCATTTGCTTTGAAAACTTTTTAGCGGTTTAAGTTGTGTGCAAAAGCGTATTAAATAAACAGTCGAAATACGAACAGATTCTATAAACAATTTCTTTCTGAGAAATGTTTATACTTTGAGTTAACTAAATGTCATGTAAACGAGTAAATTTGCTTCAGCGAGAATTATCGCATCCGAAATCATGGTATAATTTTGTAAAATACCTACATAATAATTTTAGCGTGGTTTTCAGATGGTGTTATGAAGCTGCCTTTTTCAAAATAAATGTATATCAATTCTTTTATTAAGTAGGTTAATACTTATCCAATATTTTGATGTAATTACAAGTTAGGTTAAATAATGACACAAGAGTTGTCCAATTTTCGAAATGACTGAAAATATTAATGCACACTGTGTGGTTGCCAAGCGATAATTCTTGGAAAATTCGCCACAGAGAATCCTAAAAATAGCCAATCAACGTGTCCGAATTTCACATTTCACGACATATGGTTTGCCATGAAACTGATATAGTCGTGGCGCGCAGATCGCTTTCTTCGGCGAACTTTCTCATTGTAAAATGGTCGCACTAATTCAGAAACCTTTGCGGGCGTGCGCACAGCAACTCACCAAAGCTCCATGGCAATAAACTATATGAAATACACACATTTGTTGAAACGACTCGCGCGCCACCTATTGTAAAATGGTTGTACTAATTTAGAAACCTTCGCGGGCGTGTGCACAACTCACCAAAGTTCCATCATAATCGGATGAACGGTATAGGAACGCATACGGGACAAACAAACAAACAAACATTCATTTTTATATATATTTAGATATTAGGAAGTCTAAAAAGAAAGCGGGGGGGGGGGGGTGGGGGGAGGGATGACACGCCAGCTGATTAGATGTTCCGAATTTTTGACACGCTGAGCCCAAAAGGTTTGCCATCACTGTTCTAGAAGTACCTATGTTGAAATATTACAAATGTATTACCTAATATACCTATTTAT
This sequence comes from Eubasilissa splendida, assembly GCA_031772225.1. NCBI lineage: Eukaryota > Metazoa > Arthropoda > Insecta > Trichoptera > Phryganeidae > Eubasilissa > Eubasilissa splendida. The sequence continues at coordinate 16,285,745 of CM062852.1, read as the reverse complement.
ATATTATAATAATACCTTTTAAATCAGCTACATAGGCTCCGGTTCCCTGAAAGAGTTGAATTTGAATTGTGCTGATTGATGTACAAGGCGACACACAACACGGCGCCTGTATCTTCACGAACTTTGTATCCCAGACAATCTCAGGTCAGCCTCTACTTCAGCTACAGGAAGGGTTGTAGAACCGACCAACCGTTGCCAGAAGTCTAAATTTAGTGAACGGGCATTTGCGGTGGCAGGCCCAAAAGCGTGGAACTCTTTGTCCTCCGCCACAGTGCATCAGAGACTTTATATAAGAAGAAACTAAAATCACACCTTTTCAAAAAGCCAAAATAACAATTTTTAACTTTAAAAACAAAGATAATTGTAGAATTATAATCAGTTAATGTGTTTTAAATTTTTTACGAAAATGGCGCTATACAAATTATCCATTATTATTATTTTGGGGTGCATAATTTTTATAGCTTCTCTCTGGCTGCCTTCTGAATTTAATATGATAACGAGTCTCATGTCAAATTGTACAGGTATGGCTCTGGTACGATGGTATCGGAGCCAACGTATGATGATATTAAGATGTAATGAGATGAAAAACGTATTAATATTAACGAATCGAAACGAGTGTAAACAACTCTCAAAACGATTCCGGGATAGCGTGTAAATAAATGTAATATAAAAACAAATTAAATGTATTAATTAGAAAGATATACATATAAAATCAATTTTATCGAAAAATATTATTGTTGCGTTATCGGGAAATGAATTATTAATTCTGGCGTCTCGGTTTATTCAAATAATGGAACGATAGATGTATTAATTTGAAAAAGTGTATTATGGGTTCGAAAATTTGTCGTCAAAAGTACTGTCGCTGTAGCATAGTTGGATAATGCACCTTTCTCGGTTTGGAAAGAGATCAAGGTTCGAATCCCGGTAGCGCAACAACAATATTTTATATGTATATCTTTATAGTTAATACATTTAATTAGTATTTAAAATATCGCATATGTTCTGAATAATTACAACTTTACAATAAGAATGTGTTCTCCTCAATAAATGTAATATATTTTTGGTTCAAGGATTACTATTAAAATTTGTGGTTGCAGCCTAAAACAAAATAAGTACCTACTCGTTTACACTAAAGCATCTTTCATTACACGTTTCATGTTCTTCGCGGACCGCGAGATCATTCCGTCACAGGCAGAAGGTATGGTTATTTAGTGATTTTGGTGATAATAGCTGTAGAAGTAGGGGAAGATTAATGAAGAATGGAGGAATGGAAGCTATTGTTGGCCCTCTACTTCCATCAGTGTTCGCTTTCATCATCAACGACTTACAAAATTAGAATTTTTAATATCCGCTTCCGTTGGGTCTCGCGATTCAAACAATACGGGTCTATTTGGATATTGGACAGAGAGGATTTTTTTCAACGAGCTCTATTGTATCCCTCGACAATGTTATGACGTCACTAGGATATACGTACACATTTTATAACACTACATGAGCATTTATTTAAAATTTGCCAAAAATAATGGATTCATCAAACTTAATCATTTTTCATTTCAAAAAACATAATAATCTATAGATAATATATATTATCTGAAATACAAAATCATAATATATAATATCTGTAAAATAAAAAGGTATACGAGAACGGCTTTACTGATTTTGTTGCGGTTTTTTCTAGCGTATTGGACATTTTCTGGGAATATTTTAAACTATTTATCATTAAGGTACAACAAGAGGCTGAGCAGTGAAAAAATGTGTTGCGCAAGTAGTCGCTATACACAAATGAAAAATTAATTTTTATATTTTATTTACACGTAAAAATTAGTAAAGATCCTATGCGCTACTATTTTTTTATTATTATATAAACCTTACTTTGTATTACACACATAATAGAGTTTTAATATTTAGTAGTGTATGCAGTTCAAATATAGGTTAATTAAAATAATCATGTTGCACCACAAAGTCAATTTTAATGATATTACACAAAAAAATATTTTTTTATGTGATATCTTAGCACTTATGTTGTACTATTCTTTACCGTTCAGCGTCAAAGGGCAAGATATCATCTGTAGACATGCATAATTTTGTCAATTTATTGGGTGCGTTATGGAGCTAGCTTTTGAAATTGAAGATTTCGGAATTCAAAAATGTATGCGTAATTTTTTAAATGAGATCAGTTACAAAAATAAAAGAAAAATTATTATCAAATAAGATATTGTTGTACAATTAATTACTTGGTGAGCATTTAAATGGCCAGCGACCACTGAGCGGTGAAGATAAAAAAATAACATACTGTATCCTTTTCATCCGCTGTGCGGCTGACGAACGGAAAATATTGTTTAGAACAAAAGACTTGGTACTCTTTGCAAGAGCTCTGTCAATGTTTTACTAAATACAAGAGCCTTTGTCGCGAGAGTAAATAAAAATTGTGGACCGTTTCGTTCGGCCGAGTGTTTTATTGGAGACTATTTGAAAATGCGACTTTGTGAAGAAATAATACGCACAGGTCCGCTAGTGGCGTCCACCAGCCGGACTTACTTTTAGTCATAGACCTACGTTATGCCGTTATCAAAATGTATACTATATCATGCATTGGTTCATTTAATTTTCAGATTTTCTATTTGCATAAACCTATTAAAACTTAAAACCTATCAATTATTTGAATTCATTCAATAAAATCATCTACCTTGTATTATTCAAAGATTTTGAGATTTATTGTAAATAAAAGAAACTCGGAGGAAATTAAATGGTTAACGTAGTATAATTAGTAACTCATTCTTCCGGCAAGAGACAGTTCCAGGTTCGAGTTTCGGTAGTAACTATATACGTCGATACAAAAAAGATGTATGAATGTGGATGGGGCGAGAATTGTGTGTCAGGACAGAAAAGTGTGGCTCTCTGCCTACCCCCGCGGAGAAACGGCGTGATGGTAAGTAAGTAAGTATATTTGTAATGTATCTTTCTAACCGACTCATCTAATTTGTTTTAATCAACTTCACATCGAAAATAAAAATATAATAGGAAATAATAGATAGTCTCACTAAAAATAGAAGATATACAATATTTAAAGTTAAAAATTCGGTATGAATGTAATAAGTAAGTAGTGTAATTGGTAACTCAATATCCCAGCAAGAGAAAATTCTGGTTTTAAATCTCAATGGTACATACATATATATATATATATTTCGATAGATATATTTTTCTGTGTAACTGATTCACCTAATTCGCTGTAATCATCAATGAATTACGTTCTAAAATTTGCATGTTATCAATAATTATTTTCTTAAATCTATATATTTTCCTATTTATTAAAGGTCGAATGTAATAATGTTTTGGTAGCCAATCACATTAAAACAAGCTTCAGACAATTTCTGATGCACATGTATTCAAAGAAATATATTTAAATACCAGTTTATATCAACTTACCAATGGTGTATAAAAAGTTGAATTACAGTGTAATAGTTATTAGATAAAGATATTTCCTTTTTGCTCTAAACCCGCGTGGCCACTTGGCGCACCTCGCTATCCGTTCACGGAGCTCCCGCTGTCATTCATTATTATGGGAAAGCTGCTTTTATTATTGTCTCCCGCGAGGATGCCGACAATAGGAGATAAGGGTGGCCACAGGGGGAGGGTGGCGACAGCGTTACAGGTACAAAAATGAGTCCTGCGTAAGGTTGACGATTGATTTAATTTTTTACAAACAATATTCGTACGTTAGATTTTTGAATTGGATTACAACATTTTGTTTTTGAATATAACAATGAGTTATCAAAAAATAATTACAGTTACATTATTGTACTAGTGTTAGATATGTATGAGGTCTACGACGAACTTAATGTTTCGTTAAATTTATTAAAATCAACTTTTTCGATGAGTTGCATATGGCTTGGTTGGAATCGACTTCACCAAGTGGGCATTTAGCGCCGGTTGTGTGATCAGTAGTAAGTTTTAACTTTTTACTATGGTAAGGTTAACTTTTTACTATCGCCCGTGGGAAAAATCGTTTGCGATTAGTTTGAACGTCAAATTTGCTATTGTCAAAGCATAGATAGATGAGCTTGCTATAGGCGCGACAAATAATCATAAAAAATTGTTTATTTTATGCTTTATATATGGATTTTTCCGTCTCTGTGTTCCAAATCTATCACTTTGATGGTGAAATTTTTTCGGATTATGTGCTAATATATATATACGAGTATATATATATATTAAACAACGAAATCATCATTGGACGAACTCTCATCACTAAAATAGCGAGATATTAAATGATTAATTGTCGTGTACTGCAACTTTCACGTGTCGGATGACTTTTGGAACAGCTGTGAAGAGTTCGCCATATTTAACCATCGATTGTCGTTTTAACTATCGAATATCGGAGAGTAAAACGAGCTTACTGCGGGATGTACTTTCGAGATGTAAATATCTTTTATCAATATGGTTCAAATGATTTTTGTATTAATTAACACTGATACCTATTTAACAAAATGCTAAAAACTACATATGTTAACACTTTCCAACTTACAAATACTAATAATAGTTGTCGCAGGCTATTTATGCGTAATAAACTACTCTGTGTTTTACATCCAGACAGACTGACTCATTTAAGATCACTGAACTATGTAATCGAAAATATATTTTCATACTTACATCTATATTCTAAATGTCAAAAGCCAAATATGACACTTTCAAAATTATATTCATAATTTTTTTTAACAGTTCAGATATCCGGGGGCATTGTTATTATAATTTCATGATTTTTTTATTGTTTATGAAGATATCGTCCAAAATAATTAAATATGTGGATACATATGTAGGTTAGCTCGCTGTGATGAAATAAGTTATTAATACCAAAATTATAATATAGGTAATGTAGTACCTATGTGTTCTCGATATTATTTTATTGAATGGCAACATGGATACTTACCGAAGAAATGATAAGGCGACTTGACGCATTTGAGATGTGGATCTATAGAAGAACGCTCAAAATAAGATGGAACAGAGTTTAGTAAGTAGAATGTACGATGTATGCAAGGAAAGCGAACTTATGATGTATGTTAACAAGTCAAAAGTGATGGTATTCGAGAAGAAGGAAAGCGAGACACCGTGCTAAATACTTGTAGGTAATGAATGTTTTGAACAAATAGATGAGTTTGTGTATTTGGGAAGTATGTTTGATAGAAGCGGAAAGGCTGAGAATGATATCGAAAGGAGGGTGACTGCAGGGAATAAGGTGAATGGCGCTTTGAAGGGAATTATATTATCAACTGAGGCAAGACTAGCGATGCACAATGGAGTCCTGGTACCGACACTGATGTATGGAAGTGAGGCCTGGAGCTGGCGAAGAGGAGCAAAAGTAGACTGAACGCAGTGGAAATGAGATATATATATATATGTGGCAAATTTATTTATGACAGAGTAAAGAATGAAGTTTTTTTTTTCTCGAAATTTAGAGCGAACTGAAAAAGCACACGCTGAACAGGCAATCGGTTAAAATACGAATTCGTGAAAAGTAGTGTGGCAGCCCTGCAGCAGGGTGGTTCACATCAGACGTAGACGGCGGGGGTCTGGCGAGAGGATACCTCTCTGACGGAATCGCGGAGAATGCTGATATCATTCAACTTCCACAGCTGAACGACACATGATAGCAGTCAAAGGATGTTCTTCTGCATGGCGGTGAATACACGATAAGTCGTCTTTGTATTTATTATTATGTTTGAATATTTAAAAATGCGTTTGTCAATGCTGCCACCATTACGAATTACTGCTGACTTTTAGCTATTCTACTGGTAGAAAACAGTTCATGCGAACATTTGGGTACCCACTTATATACGTAGGTACTAAAAAGTCTATTGTAAAGAACTTTATATCCCAGACAATTTGAATGGTAGACGTCAAACTCTCAAGTCAATCTCTACCACAGCCGCATGAAGAGTCGTAGAACCGGCAGATACATCGAAAGGACCCCCCACCCTTTCCCTAAACCGTTATACAAGTTTTCACTCATGTACCGGTCCTTCTGAACAAAAGAACGAAATTTTCAACTCCCGAGAATCTAGATGTATTATATAAAAAAAGACGCGATGTTAATTTGTGAATTTAAAAACTATATCTTTCGATGCCCCTATGTGCTTTCTTTATTAGTAACGACATACATATATAGACTTAAAAACAATTTTCAATACATAGAATTATAGATACATTTACTGCCACATGCATAAATTAGTAATGTTATTAAATAAATAAGGTAGGAGTGACAATTTGCGATGCACTCTCTAGGCGGGAAAAAGGACAATGCACGTATGTTTGAATCACGCTGTCTATCTCATTTCAGTCTAGATCTTCCCAGCATTTCTACACCCTAATGAAACTGCGGAAAAACGAGCAGCGATTTATCTCAATCATAATGTTAAATTACAATTGACAATAACAATTATCAATTACTGCTGAAGAGTCATTTGAAGTATGTACTACGATTAAGCATAAATGAGTGATGTATCCAAAAAAAAACTAATTACAATAAAGGTTTTCTTAACTAAATGAATGTATATGTAATGCTGACAACTTTATAAAATGTGTACGGTAATCTTCAAAAAAGTATTTTGCAAAGTGGCTATTATTTAAAATGCGAGGGGACTCGCACAGACGTCGTCAAGAACGTCAAAAAGCATTTCCATGCGAATACAATCCTTTTGAGAAACTTCAATGTAATAATACGACTCCGCCGAAACGTCAAGCGTCATCACATATTTATATTTATCATGAGCAATGGAGCTGAAACGCGATAATATGGAAAATACAAAATACGAAAAAACACGCGAAAAAGAATAGGTAACCAATATCAAATTTATTTACCCAAAATATCTTAAAGTTATGAATCATCATTTCGGATAATCATATATTTTGAGTAGACCATTATTATGTTATATTAGATTCTAGTGTTTAAAATCTGTCTTAGGGACAGCGAGGTATCATCTGACATATACATCGATGTGAGATATTGAACTTAATTTTTCTATTTCTTCGGCGGAGTTTGGTTCACCGCCCTTGAGGTAAATTTTTCACAAAAATGTCGCCTAATGATTTAGATTAATAAATAAAACTGATTTCTCATTTCGGACATTATATTACTAGTACATTTTATTTGTATTCAAATCAACTGTTGCAAGTACTACTAAAATGGAATTTATTTACGATTACTGCAAAAAAAAATAACTTTCTATACAGCAACTATAGTGTTCCAATTTTCTAATTTCTTCGAAAAAGTAATTTCAGAACAAAATGATAACATCCTAATACAAAGGAACTTGACCAGGTATCAAGGTAAACGTTACACTCTTGCATCATACATCTTCTCATGCACTTTAAAAACACACCTACGTCAGGTAATCTTATATATTTCCTGTATTTAATCTGTCGCACCAGGGTTGTGTGAGGACTCAACCGACTGGGAGAAAGATCTAACCTAACCGCAACTGATCTCGTGTTCTCTTATCATCTTTGTTGTCTCGCCGCTAAAAAAGAAATCTACTATTTTTTCCAAAAATGATGCGCAGATGTCAGTGCAGAATCCATATACCGTGCTGAAGCGTCGGCTTAAAAACCATCTACAAAAACGCGATCTAACCTAGAGAGACGCCAGTATATATGTAAATAAAGTTTACTAAATATCTAGAGTGGTCCCCATATTCGCCCCCGTTGATGTAGCGCTGCAACGTTTTAAAATATAAAAAAATTTCGATTTTAATCCATTTTCTTTCGTTTTTTCGTCAGAATTTTTTTTTCGCTATTTGCGGAGCCCCTTTTGTGCGGTGCCCGACTAGGCCGAATCGGCCCAAGGCCGGCCCTGGTCCACGTATCCGAACGTCAGTTTTCCCGCGCTTTGGGCCGCCTGAAGCCGAATTTCCCGCCACGTTCTAAATTCAATTCGGTCCAAATTGAATTTTTAAGGAAAACAGGGAAATTGCGATACGGCATTCAAGGGCGCTCGGCGGCGAACGGTGATACAGTTGCGTTGGTTCGTTTCGGAGCGCTCAAAGGAATACGTTTTCACGAGATATTTTAAAACGGCGGCGATATTTTTGTGCAAAAAATTATGTTGAGCATTTTTGGAATAACAGTTCATTATGTATTATCCATCAAGATGCTAGACTAATATTAGCACGTACCTCGTTATACGGCTTTTCGTTATAACGGCTTTTTAAAATTATAGTTTAATTTCCATTAGCGGCCCAACATTTTTCGATATACGGCCAAAAAATATCTTGAATACACTTTCTCATTTCGTAAAAGGAATAAACGCCCACTCCAAACTGATCTTGGCGAAGAACACAAGTTTAAAGATTTTTGAGATATTAATGCCGATCAAACGCAGATCAAAACAACAAACGTTGGACCAATTTTTCCGCAACAACGAATAGAATCGTTTAACTCATATTTTGTTTCTTTTATTTTTATTAGAGATAAAAATAAAATCGAATTAACTTAGCGATTTTTTTTTATTTCTGTGATAACCGTGGCCTTAGCGGTGGTAAAGCGTTTCGTCTCCAGACAAACCTCAAACCGATAGCGCCAATTGTAATTTTTTTTTTTTTGGGTTCTCGTAAAATCCATATATTGTTAGTAGTGGTGGGTCGATAGTTAAACTCTTTGTCATGTGACAATTATCATTTTTTGTAAATATACGAGATACAATAATATATAATACAAGTTAATGGATTCACGTCGGAGCAGTAAGATAGCGTTCTGACAGGCGCAGCTCTCTTATAAGTCATTTTCCGCGTACACACACACGTCGCGCTACCGCTGACAGACACACACACATACAAAATTTCTGTGTACGAACTTTATGGGGATTGTATGAAATCATTCATGAAGTCATTTTGCTTGATGGCCAACCTTCCCGGAACGTATCTAGGCTGTAAAGCGAGGTATTGGTGTTAATACACCAACCCTACATGTCCTTGTTTATACAAATTATTACATAAATATAATATTTGTACAAATTACTACATAAAATCTTGAAGACTGAGCAAAAATCGTGAAACGGTAGAGGTGGACTTGCTAATGTGAGAAATAAGTTCCACTACAAATTTTCTCCTAAAACTGTAATAAAGTGTCATGGAAATCATCTAAATATGTATTTCTTTCACATTTTATAAAAATATAAATAGATTAATGAAAATGATGATGATAAGATTTGGCTTAATAATATGAAAAACTGGGGTCTGTCTCGAACGGCGAACGTTAAAAAGATGGGCCATCAATATTATTGTGCAGTTGGTATAAAGTAAGCAAAAAAGGTAACTGGACTATCGCGATCATGAACAAATGATGTACAGAGATCCAACTGTTTAGAACTAGAAATCTTTGCGTACCCAAGAAATACTGAATGGTCGTAAAAACCTGAGATGATTATATTTATAGATTTTATTTGTTTGTTTGCCTTCAAACGTGTTCTTATTAGATTCAACCTTTAGTAGGTAAATTCTTCGTTCACAAGTAGCTATTTGAAGTGAGCGAGATAGCGGTTTTATTGGTTAGGGGAGATATTTGTTACTGTATTGTTCCTGTCGTGGGAATTACAAAGTATCGTGTTTCAGTCCCGCGGGACATATCCCGCTTCGACTGATTTAAAAAAGGGTCCATTCTTTACCTAATGCTTCTAAAAATACGGAAGCATGCGCAACCAGAGAGAAGATTCTTTAATGTCGATGAACTTTAAACATTTCAGTTGGTACGTAAATGATACTCAAACGATTAATGTTGGTTTGAATAAATTCATGATGGTAAAATGACACCAAGAAGAAGAAAAATAATATTTTAACACCCAAAAAAAATAAAATAACATATATTAAAATTATAAACAATCAACTAAATTTAACTACGAGTCCCATTCTAAAATTTTTTCCTAAAAATTATTCGAGTAAATTTGTATTAAGTAATGATTTGAGTTAGGTACTAAAAAAAATAGATTTTTTAAAAATAGATTCTGGCAAAGAAACAATAATATATGTTTTAGTTAGTTATGACATCCTGAAGAAGAAAATGGTATTTTTCGAAACCGGTAAATGTATTTAAACTCAATTTAGTGGTTAATAAAACAAAGATAATAAATAAAAAAATATATATTTATGCAGATATTTTATCTCTTGAATCTTATTTGTTCACGTAAATATCTACTAATCACAAAAATGTCCGTAAATTGAGAGATTTAATTAATTAAACAAAATCAAATGAAAATAATCATTATTAATATACCTATCAATTATATGCATAGGCAAGTGAAAACATATTGCTTAGATTTCACTGTTAGACATAACGAATGAACCTGTCTCCCTTAGCACAGACTTCGGTCTAGTTAAGGAGACAGTGAACATCTCTTTTAATATTATGTATCTATTTATAATATTGTATCAGAAAGGCTAAATAAATTATGATGATAAAACAATTAATAAGAAAAACGAGTTTCTGGAAAACCAAAAACGTTAATAAGTGGAACATTAAAATGTCACAAAGTAATTAATAATAAAATTTTATTTGTACTAATCTTACTACATTTCGTTATGTACTTTCAATATCTCATTATTTTTTTAAACTGAATAATTATCAAATATGAATTAAATATATTAATTATAAAGATATACATATAAAATCAATTTTATCGAAAAATATTGTTGTTGCGCCACCGGGATTCTTAAAAAAAATAAAATAATAATAATTATCATTTATTCTATGTTTTTATTGTTTCCTTTCGTCAATGGACAGTGGCAATAAAATAAAATCTAATACTGGACGTAGTTTATCAAACAGACCAACAAATTATATTATTTGATTATGGACATTTTTTTAGAATTATACTATTAATATTATTTTTGTAAATTTTGAGGTTGTTTTCTTTAACAATTTCTTCTTAATATATAACATATTTAAATTTAATTTTCAAAAATCTTTTACTATATTGTTTATTTTTATAGTTAATGGATATATATTATTTCGTATTTTTTAAATTGAAGAAATTTTATTGAAATAATAAATAAAGAATAATTTTTTTTTGGCACTGACGAAGGAATAGATGTTGTTCCGAAATCGGTTGGCGTTAAGAAATAAATGGTATTATATTTTTAGTAATGTGACTATTTTAGAGGAATCATTATGAAGTCTTGTGTGTGAATAATGATATGTTCTAATCAACATATCACGTATTAATATTATGTAAAATAATTAAGTTATCTAGTATTGTACAGAAATCAGTTGTTTTTAATATTTGAAAATTACTGACGCCTTCATCCAGAAATCAGGGTGACAAATTAATGAAAAGATTTAAACATTAATTTGGATTCAGTTGCAGAGACGATCCAAAATTTAATTTTGTGATGAATTTTTTATTATGACGCAATTTATCAACTCAAAAATCAGTTGAAATAACGATAACCGTGTTTTATAATTAAATGAGACATGTACAAAATAGCGGTAAGATTTTACATTTAAACAGTTATATTATTGTCCTTATCTGCTTCCGTTCTTGTAAAATATGCTCATCGAGCAGGAGGATCTACCAACACAGATCACACGCATTACTGGCACCACCCACCACCCACCACCCACCCTACACAATATATACTTCTCGCGCACCCCCGTAACACTGCCACCGCCGTATTACCATCCCATCATGATACTACCCCATCATTCCACCATTATAAGAGACGGCTGAAGGAGTTTAAAAAAATAGGTTGTTACATTATATTGTATTTTAGAAATTACACAAAACTGCTAAAAAATTGAAAGGAATCGTGGGAATGTTTATGTTAAAGAATATTAATCCTTTATAGGATACCGAGTGGAGAAGTTTAAACCTATGACTATCGAAAGAGTGGTTCGTTTCAATTAGTGGTTAGCAAATTGAACAATTTGGAAACCGTTGAAATACACTAGAATTAAAATTCGTAGAAGACACTAATTAACAACATGACATTCCCTAACACTTCGCCTTTACTGTCCATATTACCGTTAACGACTGAAACCTCGCCCCTCTTCTCAAGCCCCGCCTCATTGACCGAACAGACTATAATACTGTATTTAGTTATCATCTAATGATAAGAGGGACTGCACCTCTCGAAACTAGTATTAAAAATAACCCATCATGATTTAACATTAAACTTCATTATTATTTGACAGCTGTGAAAACCATATCATCTATTTTATTCTTACAACTCTTTTTCGTTATTATTATACAACATGCGTACACGAAATCAATATTCCTATTATTTTCAAAATTAAGCTATGAATATAGGACTAATTTGATGGCTTCTTGGAACGGTCTGGAACCCCCGAGCACTGGATCACTAGGCGAGTATCGTAACCACTAAACCACAAGTACGTTATTTTGTTGTCATTCTCCATTTTGGCGGACAATGAAGACGCCTACTAAATATCTTACCCCAGTGCACGTTCCATCCCTGAGAATCCCCTGCGAATTGTACGCCCCGCTGAAGAACAGCCGAAAAATCTTAATTTGGCTCTCCAATTTTCTTCCGGCTCCGCGCCGCAGCGTATTCAGCAAGATATCCCTTTCATCCCCCGCCCTCTCCCCACAACCGACCCGCAGAAACCGCCCACTCATATTTCCCGCCCAAGATCTCCACCTTTTCACCACTCCGCAGCAATAGCTGCTAATCCGCGCGGTATTGTCGCGGTTTCAAATCTTATACGACATTTATAGACGTTCAGGGGCGGTCATTTTATTACCTCGAAAATTTTTTTTAACAAGTACAAGTGGATCGAGTCCAAGTGAACTACATTTCATTTAGAAAGAACAATTGTATTAGTGTGTGTAACAGTTTGTTTCAAAAACATGTAATACTTTTTTTTTTTTAACTATTAAATAAATACACGCTGTCGAAAAACTCGTATGAAATAGAACACACAACACATACAGAGCTAAAATTTTTGCGACATTATATATTTTTTATGTGTTCCGTCATCGTGTGTATGTGATAGAAACTGGGTTAAGTATAATTATATACGGTGAAAAAATAGTTTATTGCAACATATAATGCTTTTAAGAATATTTATTTTTAATATATGGATTTCATAGTGTAAATTACGTTGTTGCATATTTATAACAATGGAAAAACCCACAAATGCATTCGACTAAGACAAATGTTGGTAATTATATAAAAATATAAAAATACAACTACTTTAATAAATTAAAAAAATTAACAGATATGAACATTATTATTATACGAGTCCCATTCTAAATTTTTTTCCTAAAAATTATTCGAGTAAATTTGTATTAAGTAATGATTTGAGTTAGGTACTAAAATTTTTTTTTTTTTTTTAAAATAGATTTTAGTTAATAGATTCTGTCAAAGAAACAATATATGTTTTAGTTAGTTATGACATCCTGAAGAAGAAAATGGTATTTTTCGAAACCGGTAGATGTATTTAAACTCATTTTAGTGGTTAATAAAACAAAGATAATAAATAAAAATATTATTATTATACAAAATTCAAACATTCTGTACATATATTTTGTGGTTATCGTGTTTTTAAATAATTTCAAACGACAACCTCTCCCACTGACCGATTAAAACGCAGAGCGGCATCAATACACAATACCATGTGAATATTACGTAAGGTATTACTCACACTAATACAATTCTTCTTTCTAAATAGAAAGTAGTATAAAACAAATACCAGATATCTCATGGAGACATAGCTATTTTTTAAAAATTATATTTTAATGGAAAATATATGGAATTATGGGGTAATTACAGGGCTTGCGACCTGTTTTCGATATGATATATATATCAACAATTCTCATCCCTCAATCTCCACATTTATCAAATTTTTGAAAGTTGTATAAATGTTAATATGTGGACTCGCTTCGAGTACCAACCACTACACCATCGCTATCAATGGACCAAATTTGATAATTAATAATAGCTTTGTCTTTATGAGATATCTGATATTGTTGTCTCTATGAGATATTTGGGTGTGTTCTTGGACATATTCAAATATTGCTAGGAAAGTATTAGTTTATTAAATTTTAATAATCAGAACATTACTTTATTCTCATGTACTTTAATTATAATCGCCAAGATGTAAAACATACAACGGTACGTGAAGCCAGTGCGTGCCTCGTTTAGTTATGTACCGCTATTTGGAAACATATTAAACATGCTGCTATATATGTGCCATTCGTACCCTGTACACACATATCATATAAAGCAATAGGACACTGCAGATACACATCATACGCATCGCAGTAGTCTAGAGCGATATACGCTGCAGTAGGATAGGGCGGATACAATCTGTGACCGACGCAAGTCGCCGGTCACCAAAGCGGCGGTTGGATGATGGAATGGAATAGGATATTGGAGAGAGATGAGGGAATAGTGGGATGGATGATGGGGGAGGGGAACCTTCGATAGCGGAGCAGGATGGATCCACGGAACCAAAGGTCAGCTCGACTTCAAAAAGATAACAAGGGTAAAGGAACAATATGTACTGGTTTGGGAATAGGCTAAGAGGGAGGAATAAACTAAAAACCGGTGACAATATATTATACTACAGTTAACAATAAATATTCAGGGTCAAGTATGAAAGTATATGTGTTCACCAATAATAAAAAATTCTTATAAATACATAACACAATACATAAACACCGCAATAGAATACAGCGTTTTGATTTCATTACATAATCTTATGTAATGATTTGTGCATATACAATTAGATGTTTGACCCACAAGAGGTAGGCGAGTGGGCAGCGCGCTGGATCACTTCGGTGATGTCAAGGGCTGGATGGCACCCTGTGGTGACTTAGGTCATGGAAGTCAGGAGCGCTGTTCTTAATAGATATATAAAACGCGACAAGAATAGAATTATCACTTTTAAATGATTGAAAAACCTTAAAGTTTTAAGAATTTTTGCACGAGTAACTAGGAAAATATGAATTAAATATATAAATTAGAAAGATATACATATAAAATCAATTTTATCTATTTGAGATTCTGTAAAAATAAGGTAGATGGCTCTTTCAAATAATGGAACGATTAAATGTATTAATATCAAAAAGGTAACATATAGGTTCGAAAATTGTCGCTGTAGCATAGTTGGATAATGCACCTTCTCCGGTTAGGAAAGAGATCCATGTTCGAATCCCGGTGGCGCAACAACAATATTTTTCGATAAAATTGATTTCATATGTATATCTTTCTAATTAATATATTTAATTCATATTTAAAATATCACAGACCTATGTTCTGAATAATTACAACTTCAAAATATGTATTTTTCACCACATAAAGAAAGAGACAGCTATAATTTTTAGATCAATTTTTAAAAAATAGATATGTACACACGGCATACACGTCGTATCAATATTCTTGCCATTTTCAAACTAAGCTAAACACTTGTGCTGTGAAAATAGGGCTAACTTCATTGATCTCCTGGAACGGGGCTCGAACCCCCGCCCACTAGATCACTAGACTAACAAGCACGTCAGAATATGCAGATTATTGTTTATTAATTACAATCTGACGAATCAGTAGCTATAAAAAGGCACTAACATAATTAATTATTATTTCACAAATTATGGAGACAAAGCTCCCTGACTGTATTTAATTTGAGTTATTACTTACATCTGTCGATGAGAGGGTCTTTTCTCCCCGTAAAAATTATAATACTCAATAATTATGTGTGCACAAAGTTTAATTAAATAAAATAATAATTAGCAATATTTGAATATGTCCAAGAACACACAATTATTAGATTTTCATTTATTCATTATTCAATTACAGATATCTCATAGAGACGAAGCGAATTTCATTATATTAAATGGAATGATATTGAAGTGTGGGTAATTACAGGGTTTATGACCTGTCTTCGGCTGGCTTAAGTGATCACTTTATACAAATATAACGTTCACTATTTTCACCCATTAATCAATTTCTATATCTATCAAATTTTTAGAAGTTGTATATATGTTACTATGTGGAAACACTTCGAGTATAACTGACTAAATTTGATATTCATTTCCTTAAAACAGCATATAATGAGAATTTAATTATTTAAAGCAATATTCTTTATTTGTAAAATGTTTTAACACATTATACTAGAATACGCATGAAAAATCAATTTTTATATATATATATTTTTGATCAGTATATTATTAGCAATATTTGAATATGTCCAAGAACACACAATTACTGGATTTTCATTTATTCATTATTCAATTACAGATATGGATATATTAATGGGTGAGAATGGTGAACGTTATATTTGTATACAGCCGAAGACAGGTTGTAAGCCCTATAATTACCCATACTTAAATATCATTCCATTAAATATAATAAAAATATCTTCGTCTCTATGAGATATCTATAATTTGTTTAATAACGATGCCTTTGTAGGTAAAAATCCAGTAATTTTGTGTTCTTGGACATATTCAAATATTGTTAATTCATATAAATCATATCAGAAAAATTAAAAAAAAAAACGTAAATCAACAATATTACTTTTTTAAAAATTTCACCCTTTTTATTAATATTCCCAATAAGTACTTCTATTACCCCCACCCTTTCATACCCCGCCGCTCCGTCATGTAAAAATAGTAATACACAAATATAGCACCAAAATATTCGCTCCGCAATAATTTCGCACATAGGAATAATCAGCTGTTACAATACCGTTTCGTTGTGTTTGAACAAAACTGAAGTTGAGCAACCTTTGAATATCCGCTCGTTGCATTTTCCTTTCCGAGACCCTCTCGTCTCCCAATTCCCGTCGCATCACAAATCCTGAATCACTTTAAAATGTCTCAAGATACCATCTCGTGCAAGTTTACCTTTCTCCTTAGTGTCATTCCCAAAACATACGCAGAGGGAACAACTTAAAATTGAATGCTACAATACTTTTAATAGCGAGCCTTTATTTGAACACTTTGCAGAACAAACATAATTTTATTTAAAATTGAGCGTTAACGTTAAGTACTTTTTATCTGCTTACGGATGATTTTAGGGCATTGTGAATCGACTATTTTCTAGTTAGTAGGTATTAGAGTAAATCAAATTAAACCAAACAAAAAAAATATATCTACCGATAAAATATTTCGTTGCTACCGCAATTCGAACCTGGATAATAGATGTATCAATTGGAAAGACTACAAAATATAAGTTCGAAATTTGTCAATAAACGTTTTCGGTTGATGTAGCGAAATTGGTAACGCTTTTCCCCAGTTATGAATAGGTCCAGGTTCGAATCCCGGTAGCAACCAAATACTTGAATCTAATTATTTAAAGCAATATTCTTTATTTGTAAAATGTTTTAACACATTATACTAGAATACGCATGAAAAATCAATTTTTCAATTTTTATATATATATTTTTTTGATCACTATATTATTAGTAATATTTGAATATGTCCAAGAACACACAATTATTGGATATTCTAAAAATTATTCGAGTAAATTTGTATTAAGTAATGATTTGAGTTAGGTACTAAATTAATTTTTTTAAATAATTGTTTTTTTTTTTTTAAAAAATAGATTTTTTAAAATAGATTCTGGCAAAGAAACAATAATATATGTTTTAGTTAGTTATGACATCCTAAAGAAGAAAATGGTATTTTTCGAAACCGGTAGATGTATTTAAACTCAATTTAGTGGTTAATAAAACAAAGATAATAAATTAAAATATGAATTTTAACCACAAAGTTAATGTTGCTAATTTTAGTATAAAAATATTTTTTTGAAATACCACAGAAATTACATCTTTACAACAAAAATGTGTTTTAATTAAAATAATTAAATTACAATATCAAAACTCAACATTTGCTTATTTTTAAGTAACGATGACCTATATAGAAGTCGTCATATTTAATCTACACATACTTACCTAAATTTTGCTAACTCTTTCATCTATACACGTTTACTAAGTGAAATATTTATTTTACTGAGTGTGCAATTTAACGACTTGTGTATAGGTTATTACAGCTTAAGATAGATTTTTCTGCGTATCTTTATAAAGGATTTGCAAACAATTGTTTTTTTCATTAATTATGCACCACTTACTGTAAGTATTTGTATTTTTATCATTAGTCAGCAATTCTCTAAGCTATGGTCTTCTTGACGTCTTAGTTTTACACATTACTATCATATTATGGGTTCTTCACATATTAAACAATATTGAATAAAAACGAATCATTAGCCAACCAATCCGCGGTGGTTGCCAAGCGCGCCAAATTATGTTATTTATTCTGTCGTCGTCTCATTCTCTAAATGAATAAATAATATATTTAATGATTTACCGCTCGACTAGATGTCTCCGGGATTTTAATTAATTATATCGCTTGCCAAGAACGACGCCCTCCTTTCAGTTAAGGGAGGCTTCAGTGGATGTTCCGATGGGGAAGTTTGACACAACGTCTAAAGTTAAGACTTTGATTAGCAATCATTGAATAAATGTCGGTAGAAAATGTTTTGAAAACGGGTGGTTACGTACCCAATTTCGCTTTGAGAAATATCACAATTTTGCTTGTTTTGAAAATCAGATCAGTTTATTGGTATAATTGACACGATAAAGACATAACATAATTTTGTGTAGTGCAATTGACAAGGTGTAGAAACAATGCTAACAAAAAAAGGCTATTCAATTAAACACAAATAACAGTGGAATAGAAATTAACAAATCATAATTGAAGGAGCCCCAAGGGTCCCAACCTATCCCGGAATCGTTTTGAGAGTTGTTTACTTTCGCTTCGGTTCCACTCAACAAAGCAACGCCTGCAATATTTTACAAAATTTTCAAAGCATTTAAAGTTAGAACAGTTAGTTATGTTCCGGCAGTTAGTTACTAAAACTTTATGGCTTTCCTTCATAGTTAACTTTTTCTTTTTCTTTATTTTATGGCACAATTATTACATTTGGTCATTAACTGATATTGGTTGGCTTCGCTATCATCGTATCAGAGCCATACCTGTACAATATGTATCAATCTGACGTGAGACTCGATATCATATTATTTCAAAAGGCAGCCAGAGAGAAGCTATATAAGTCATGCACCCCCAAATGGGGAGGGTAAACCTCACATTAATGTGTTGAAGTCGCAAAACTCGGTCACAATTCGGCAATAGGGTGCGGCCAGTGGAATGCTCCGTTAGGTCTCCCTAGCCACCGTCCATCCCAGCAACCTCCAGCGGGAGACAAGTTATAATATATACATATGATAATATAAAAAAGAACACACGATAGACACATGCATTACTATCACCATTATCTCAGTTTTAATTAAAACGGGATCCGCAGTGATCCCACTAAACACTCGCGACACTCTCAGTCTCTGCATAAGCCCTTACCGGAGAACGCTCGACAGCAAGATTAATTTATTCCACCGGGATCACTGCCCAGGCGGAGAGACGTCTCTGAGATCGGTAATTCCGGCGGTCTGCTTGACGGCTCTGCGGGAGAGTAGAGACTTGTCGATGTTTCGGCATATGGGAGTTCGAGTTTCAACCGAGCTCGGCGCAGCACGAACTTCACGCAAGTTCGGCGCAATTTCTTAAGTACTGACCAGGTCCGATCCGGTCCACTGAAAAATACCTCTCAGACAGATTAACCTCCTAGGATGGTGAGGACTTCCGAGAATGTCACCCGGACAGATAAGCCTGTTCGAAGGTACAGCTTATATATTCTCGATTTTGTGGTCAGGCTGAATTATTGTGCCTTATGCATATTGCTGACCGAGAATAAATAATTTTCACAAGTCAAATACAATATATTTATTTGTTTAACCAATATGTACCAGCCTTTAGAACATTGTGTCGGGGAGGACCAGACTAAACGCGAAACGCAGAAAATTTAACAAACTGATATCAACTTTTAAGTAGCGTTTAAATAAAACATATTGATTTTGATGATTATGATGATTTTAATACGAACAGTACAAGACAAAAATATATTTAAGGATAAATATTAATGAACAAATTTAAAGATACAATACATTGATTTTCAAAAAAATATGAGGAATTTGGATTAATTTTATATACTCCCATTAAAAATCACGGCCTCTCAGATTTTTCGGGAGCAAATAAATTATTTTTGAAAAAAATCTCATCATTAAAGTATTAATATACCTAATTTATATAGACATATACACTTATACAAATCTTTAGTTTATATAATTTTATCTATGTTTCATTTTGCGTAATTTTTATTTTTATAGATCAATTAATTGTGTATTAAACATTTTCAGACTTCCAATGTAACATATAATACATACAATTTTATATATAATGTGGGTTAGTGTGGGTTGGTGTGGGTTGGCGTGGGTTAGTGCTGGTTGGTGTGGGTTGAAAAATTGTTATTATTTCATGTGTTAAACATTTGTAAGTAGTTTAATGACCAAATTCTTTATAATACAACATACTTTATTGAACAATAAATAAAGAAATTAATTAAATATACTGTTCATATAAACATTTATTTAAAATAAATAAGATGTATTCTCAAGATCTATAAAATATCTTATTACATATAAATTAAGCAAGTTTTGTATAAAAATACATAACGACCGTATAAATTCTGATTAATCATTAATTAATCAAAATTATGATTTCTTCATAACAATTTTGGTATTTTTACTACACCAGTTCAATCGCTATTGTCGGCGAATATCTCCATATTCAGGTATGGTGGTATGCTAAAGGGGTTAAAGGGAGGTGGGGGAGGAAGTGATTGCCTCGTTACGGTCCCCCATCCTCCACCCCCATCCCCTCCCTCACCCACCTGTCTGTGAGGGGAGAAGAGGGAAGCAGACAGTATAGCGTCACACTCGTTGATAGAGCCATCAGACGCTGTTAAACAAATATAGAAGATTTCTGGCGATACCTTCCAGTAGCGGATGCTGTTAAATAAATAAAAAATGTCACGAATTAATGTGTGAGATGAATTAATTCACGAGATACCGGTAAATGTACGTATCAACGTCTTTTAATTTTAATACATTATTTTTTAAAGATATACGCACAGCTTAATTACTTATCAATACACATCACATTTTGGTATTTATCTCGTGTCACTGAATTTAATGTAACCACTAGTTACGCCCACAATAATGTTTGAGTTATGCCGACAAATACAATATATGAAGTCATTGAGTATAAAAATAATATTATAATAAGACTCTTACGAATAGGAACATCATTTAATAGTGCACGACAGTGGCCAGAGCCACACCGTTCTATTGTGCTATTGATATGGTTTAATATGTTAAAATTTCTACTACCATATTTAAAAATTAAAAGTGTGAAATCAGTGTCTCTTGTTTTGATATTGTAAGAAAAAGGTTTTTACGAACTTAAAGTAAGAAAAAGGTTTTTACGAACTTAATGTAAGAAAAAGGTTTTTACGAACTTAATGTAAGAAAAAGGTTTTTACGAACTTAATGTAAGAAAAAGGTTTTTACGAACCCAGCACTCGTAAACGGTTTCGGTGTCTAACACCACAAAACTCATCACTGTTTCAATCTACGAATCCGATTCCGATCAATTTCCCTACAACACAACCAAATCATTTTGCTACAATACAACCAGACGTCGTCTCTCATACGTAGTAAATAAGTAATTTAGGTGACTATAAGGTCAATATTAAATAGTTTATTCAACACTGGTAGGTAGATAATGCAGAAATGCAACAGTTCATATTCCAGTTGAGCTGAGAACCATTGTCTTTGGTCGAAATATTAAACACATAAATTGCGTAATATATTGTATATATGTTGAAATGAGAACTATTAAATATTAGGTAAGAATTGAATGTATGTGTAACCCAAATGGAGAATATATAGAAGGAACTATTTATAATTTATATGTAAATGATTATTAAGTTGAATCATAAAAGTTATTTTAAATATTGCTGTATTTTATTATCTTTAAGGGTTATATAAAACTATACAATTTAAGAAAATAAGTCTTTAAATTAACTACAAAAATTGTGAAAATTGTGCGGAAACAGGTTGAGTTTGAACACTCGTTATTACGCCATCGTAAGTTTCATTCTTATTACATTCTTAAAATCAAATTTTTCCCCTCCTGTTCCATCGTAGCCATCATAGAGCCCGAAACCTCCCGTCGACAGAATAAGTAACAAAAGATATCGAGCTGAGGGTTGGTAATTAATTTAGCAGGCATAGGTAAATTAGGTGAGTTTTATCCCCTGCGATCTTTCCATTTCAACCCCTATTGAGCATATTGTGAATGAAAGAAAGACGATATGAAAAGTAGGGGTGTAGATATTAAAAACGTTAATCCTAAATTTTTGGAAATAATCTCTCTCCCTTCAATGACTTTGCATTCAATAAAAAAGAGACAGGTACCAAGAAACACGTACTAATAAACTTAATACCGAAATATTTATATTAGGTTTTTATTATTATATAGGGTCTTAGAGTCCAGGACAGTTGAACCACTTTTTACAAAAGTGGTTGTAACTATTTTTGTAATTCGTTTATGGAAATAAAATTAGCATCTATATAAAGCTACAATATATAAATTTCGTAATTTTCTAGATTCGTAAACAAAAGTCTGTTTAAAAATAATTGTAAAACGACACTAGTCTCCCCAATAGGCGGGAGATTTGAACACAGCAAAGAAACTGGTGAATAATTAATAAAAAGTGATGTTTCAAAAATGTTTATTAAAAAAAGTACCAAATTTCAATTTTCAAGAATTCAACTGTGATCATAGTTGAACACTTTTCAATAATTTACACTTTACACATTAATATACTTACTTACTTACCGTCACGCCAGAGAGGCATAGAGGATAGAGCGCCACACTCTTCTGTCCTGACACACAATTCTCGTCTCATCCACATTTATACATCTCATACAAGCTCGCTGATTGTTGAGGCTTCTAATAGAACCATCCTCCATTACCTGGTTTACCTGGTTCGTGCCAAGTCTTCCGCGGACGTCCTCTATTTCTGGTGCCATCAACACTTGCGTCATATATCTTTCTTACCATTCTCTCCTCATTCATCCGTTCCATATGACCAAACCATCTAAGTGATCCTTTCTTAATCTTACTTAGTATACTAACATCAGCTTTACATTCTTTCCTTATTTCTTCATTATTTACTCTGTCATAAATAGATTTGCCACATACACGTCTAAGTGATCTCATTTCCACTGCATTCAGTCTACTTTCGTTCGTTTTCTGCCAGCTCCAGGCCTCACTTCCATACATCAGTGTCGGTACCAGGATTCCATTGTGCACCGCTAGTCTTGCCTCGGTTGACAAATTCCCGTTAGATATAATTCCATTCAAAGCAGTAATGAATTTTAAGCACAAATTTAATTTTGCTAATTTCAAAAGTACTATTATTCAACCTATCTTTTAGTCTTCTGACATCGATCGCGAAAATTCTTTATCAATAATTATACAATAACAATAATAATAATCGGATTTTCTTTAACACCAACTCGTACTTATCAGACTTTTTGTTTCATTTAAATAGATTCTTATTTTGTTTTCTTGCTACTTTGTTGTTTGTAATCATGACAAGTGAATTTTTCAGTATCTTTTTTGGTTAACGCGATGCATTTATCGTGCATATATCTTTTGCAACAGGCGCAAAGACTCTCATCGTACATTTTATCTTTTTTACACAGGAAACAATGCCAGTGTTCATCTTGTTCTATTTTTTTTTCCATGGACTGTCAATGGAATTTTCGGCGTAATGAATTTGAATCTCTTTTCCTCGTTTGCTGTCACTATCACTAGACTGAAGAACCTGTCTCCTTACTTTTGCCTTTTGTTCCTGTTTGTTTTCTTATCCCTGCTGGTAAGTGTAGGTAAGTCGTGGAGTTTCCTGTAGTAAGTCTAGTTCTTCCGGTATTTTTGTCAAAGTGTTAGCCTTTCCAGGCAACCTGCCACATCCTGTTGATTTCTTAGGCAAAGGCTCGATCATCTCCGGTGTTACAATCTTGAGGGCTGGAGTGGTATAGATGGGACAGCTAAAGCTCTGTAGCGATCTTTCTCACTGACATTCCTTTATCAACATCTTATACTGCATACAAAATATGTTGCTTTATGAAAGCGTTTCTTTGTCTTATACTATAACGGAATTTTTAACCTAAAAATAAATAAAGAAAAAAGATTATTAAATTTACGAAAATATAAATATTAGACGTGGATGCTAGCGGAAGAGTTGAACCACTGTTCAAATCTCCCTCCATGGAATGGTTCAAGTCATTTTGATTTTGAAGATGTATGTATAGCACAAAGAGTAAGACAAATATTATAAAGCTGCTGATGTAACTTGAAACTATATAGATTTGAAAAACAAATTATGTATAAATCTTGTACATGCCTCACTATTTGAAAAACAAATTATGTATAAATCTTGTACATGCCTCACTATTTGAAAAACAAATTATGTATAAATCTTGTACATACCTCACTATTTGAAAAACAAATTATGTATAAATCTTGTACATACTTCACTATTTGAAAAACAAATTATGTATAAATCTGGTACATACCTCACTATTTGAAAAACAAATTATGTATAAATCTGGTACATACCTCACTATTTGAAAAACAAATTATGTATAAATCTTGTACATACCTCACTATTTGAAAAACAAATTATGTATAAATCTGGTACATACCTCACTATTTGAAAAACAAATTATGTATAAATCTGGTACATACCTCACTATTTGAAAAACAAATTATGTATAAATCTGGTACATACCTCACTATTTGAAAAACAAATTATGTATAAATCTGGTACATACCTCACTATTTGAAAAAAACGACGAGCAAACAAAAAACATTTATTTTCCACTCTGAGCGCGTCAAAGCGCGTTTCTCTCGGTTATAACCAAATGTCCAACGCGGTGTTGTCACGGGGGGTGCGTTGAAGGCGTGAGAATCAACGTTCTGGTATAGCACCCGCTGAAATAGCGCAATCTTAAAAAAATATATTTGCGGTGACTCAAGTCTCCACCCTGCTCAAATGTCCCGGACTCCCCCTATATACCCCGGACACATAATTAATACGTCCATAATTAAAAAAATTATCTGTAGTTTTCTTTTTATAATAAATCCACATTAAAAAAAAATAATACATATATATTACTTTTAAAATTAGCAATATTAACTTTGTGGTTGAAATTCATATTTTTATTTATTATCTTTGTTTTATTAACCACTTAATTGAGTTTAAATACATCTACCAGTTTTTTTTTTTAAAATAGATTTTTTAAAAAACAGATTCTGGTAAAGAAACAATAATATACGTTTTAGTTAGTTATGACATCCTTAAGAAGAAAATGGTATTTTTCGAAACCGGTAAATGTATTTAAACTCGATTAAGTGGTAATAAAACAAAGATAATAAAAAAATTAAAAATATATATATGAACCATCTTTTTGCGTATTTCCTTATATTCGATATGTATATGGAAGTACGTTACAGGTGAAAATAATACGTCGTCGTCCGCCTCCTCCATATTGGGTGCGATACCGCACAGTCTCATTGTTGATTAGTCGGCGTCACCTATTTTGTAACATACATGTTTTTGTGATAATTTTTAAATATAAAAATTACCAGCGTTTGCCTGTGAAACTTAAACGTGGTTAGGTTTGTAACAGGCGTCCTTTTATTGTATTTGAATTTAACCAATCCAATAATGTGTTTTAGTGAATATCTACCATATTAAAAGACGCCTAATAATTCAATAAGAAAAACGACTAATTGACGTTTTACCATTTTATTAAAATTTGTATAAACGTCTTTGATAGATATATATATATATATGCATCATGTCATATTTTAAATCCCTGTCTGGTTGCACTAATACAATTGCATATCCACAAACGACATTTTAATTGCAAATGAATTCGGCCTTTTCCAAAAGTTTCATTTTTTCATTTTTCTGTGACGAGTCGTCAGCGATAAAGAGGCGCGGCCGGGTGGAGGGGGAGTGTTGTTTTATCCGGGAGGGGGTAGTTACCTACAAAGCCAAGTGGAATGAAACGATAGTTGGCAATCACAGAATAAAATAAAAAAGAATTGTTACTGCCTTTTGTCTGGCTGCACAATGGCCGCCGTGTTGACAATTAAAACACCTCTTATGCAAACGAAAAACATGTTTATTGCATTTTTGTGCACGCTTTCGTGCAGACGCGAAGTTTTCGTTGCTAAAGTACTTAAAAAAATGTTGCCAGGAATGCAAATCTCAAAATGAATAAAAAATTCTGCTTTAGAGCGTTCATAAAAATCTCAACATTGATTGTGATGGAAAACTTTCACAAGTCACAAATGTCAGTAGCCAATGCCTGAATATTCTAAAGTAAAAATGATTTTAACTAAAGTAAATAAGTCACTGTAAATGACAAAAGTAAGTTAATTAATTAATTATTAACGAACGATATGTCCTGAAGAAACACAATTTCACCGGTAAAAATAGATTTTAAAGTAATAACAAATTAGATTAGACAAACTAGAAAATATTCGGTTACCACAAGCATACGAACCGGGAATTTTTTCTTGTCGAGGAACTGCATTATCAACTGCGCTAAAATGGATTGATTTATCCTACCGTTTTTATCATATTA
This sequence comes from Eubasilissa splendida, assembly GCA_031772225.1. Lineage (NCBI taxonomy): Eukaryota > Metazoa > Arthropoda > Insecta > Trichoptera > Phryganeidae > Eubasilissa > Eubasilissa splendida. The sequence goes on along the minus strand of CM062852.1, from coordinate 16,259,120 downwards.
TCATTTACAGTTGACTGAATAATATACGTCTTAAATTTTAAATGGTTAACTAAACGATATCGGTAATCGGTAAGGACAAGTTCCGGGTTTGTATCCTGGTGGAAACCAAATATTTTTTCGATACGCAGATTTTTTCTAATCTTTTTAGTCTTTCTAATTTCGATTCATATAATTTGTTTTAAAAATAATAAAATTATGCTCTAAAATTGCAACATCACTATAAAAGTGTGTTTTCATTAAAAAAAATTAAAATCACTAATTATAAAATTTGTTATAATATATAAATATTCCCAAAGCTTTGATTTATATGATATGTCTGTGTCAGTTGCTGATTTAATTACCAAATATCAGTGATCATGGATTACAGTTCTAATTTGGCATTCTCTTTGTGTATTCAATGCACGCCATAATATGGCTAACAATGAACAGTTCATGTACGTATGGTGGTTGTCAGGGGCGTGCAGTGCATACAAGCAAAAAAACTGTGAATTACTAAAAATTCTGGGAAACAAATATAAATTAAATAATTGGATTAACATAAACGGAAACATTATTTTACAATTAGCGCCATCTGATTGATTGTTTCATTGTTTAGTTCTAAAAACTACCACGACAACTCACCGCTGTACCCATGGCGCTCTTGTGCATTCATCGCCGCATTGAGCTATTCACATTACTCTGTTTTATCTTTAAGCTAGTGAATTACTCAAGTCAAGCAATTTACTTAATTGAAAATTCCTTTCGGTTGATCCGTTTTGTATGGAGTCGTTACCTATGCCGTTTTTTTAACAGTATAACATTAGAAAGGCTTACAACTGCATAAAAATCATTAAAGCGTCTACTTTCTCTTTTACTAATTCGCAAATTTTACTATCTTACTGTTTTTAACGTGTTGATATAATGATGGTTTTTTTAAATTTAGAACAAAATTTTTAAATTAATAGAATTATTTCCTACGTTAACCTTCAATAAAAATAATTAGTTGTTGCATGAAGGATTTTCAAACAATAAATGAATCATGTTCAGACATAAAAATTGTTCTTAAAAACGTCCATACATTTTTTATATGGGTAAGAAGGTATTATTATTTTACGTTAAAACTTAAACATTAAAAACACTATTAATAGTACTCTAAAATTATAAATAAATACACGGTAAGGTCGTATAAATGATGGATTTATTTTGTCTAAAGACGTTGGTTAAACAAAAGTACATATTGTATTACATATGATTGTATAATATCATTGGTAACAGCATAATCTAAATCAATACCTACTGCACGCCACTGGTAGTTGTATACTATACAATATTTAATTGTGTAGACGACAAAATACAATAAAATAAATGTAGTATATTATTATATAGAAATGTGACATTCAAAATGAAGATGCATTAGGAATATTTTTTCATAGCTTTTATTCCCCATTGGGGGACACCAATGTCTGCAAAGACAAACTTACGAGAGTTTAGGCTATATATTTATTCTTAGATATTTGGGAGGAGCCTTCATATAGTAGGACATAGAAAACGGCTGATAATTATGTTTATTCTACGAGTATTATGCAGAGAAAAGCAAAGTAAAGTAAATTATTAAAAAAAAAGATTAAATTTTTCAACACAAACACTTTTTGCAAAATTCTCAGTTCCCAAAATAGAAAACATTTACAAAAATCTCAATTAATCAATTACTTAAACAAAATAACACTGTCAAATTTGAAACAAGCACATCAATAAGGTTTAAAAATAACTTAAAATTAAAATCCTTAAATGTAACACCAAACACTCTCAGAAAAAAATTATATACTTAGGGATAAAAAATATTAAAGAAATAAAAGATATAAAAGAGCTTAGAAAGAAATTAAATTAACACTTCAGAAGTACATAATTAGAAAATAAATAATATTATAGAACACTTCAGAAGTACACAAATAATTATAGACTACAAATTATTACAGTGTAACTCCCTCTCTGAGCACAAGAGCTCTCTTTTTTGGAGAGGTAAGCGAAAAAAAACATCTAATTTTAATAATGTAAAATTCTTAATTCATATTGTGAAAAAATTGTAAAAATGTCAAATAAATTTTAAAAAAAGATGAATTTAAACAATAAATTTGATTATTATTTTTAAAAGGAAATTTGTTCCACTGATGTTTTAGATATTATCGTGGTATATATTTATTGTATTATCCAGGGAAAATATTTTAAGTAATAAATATTAGATATTATTTAGGTAAATTATATTTTGTTGACTTGAGACGAATCATCAATTGTTTGAGCATCTAGCGAGAAGGGAAGATAGCTTGGTGAAGCTCGTTGTGGTCGGTCACGTCCGAGGACGAAGAGGAAGAGTCCGTTAGACCGACCCAGTGGAAAATACAACAAGCACTTCTCTGATGACAGTCCTAAGACCTGCAGGATGCCGAGAAAAGTGAATGAGCATAGTCAAAAGGGGGGAAAGTTCACGGGGATCGTGATCTTTAGTCATGAGTAACCGACGTGGATAATACATTTTTTTTAAGTAGTTTATTACATGGTATGAATATATTTACCTATTATGCAGACAAAAGATTTTATTTATAAAAATAACAACAAATGAATGTATTGCCTTGAGACTTTTAATATTAAATGTATACTGTTCTTATCCAATCTACATTCGATGTACACCCACACCCACACCCGCGCTTTAATTTGATTTTTAAATTAATTAAGAACACAGACTAGTAAATAAATATACATGATATGAAGTGTATATATGTAAGAGGGGTTTGGAACATTATTTGCGGGACAAGGGGCATTCTACACACATCTATCCAACGAAACAGTAATCCGATAGAGTATGACATATTGATGCAACAGTAAAAGTATTTAGTTTTCGAAAATTAAATCTTTGTGTAAACAAGACGTATTTTTTACATTAATGCATATTATATTGTCAGCGTTTAAATTTTCGTTCCAATCGAGTTCAATTAATAATTTGGGACTAGGTATTTGCGTGTCTATTTATATATTTTTCTCTTTGGTAAATTTGTGATCCAATTTCAATAATCACATTTATATAACTGTTGTATATTTTTAGCAAAGCATGTAATTTACAGGTGCCATTCAAAGAGTTATTTCCTCAGATTCTACATAATATCTCTTTTCATACAGTGTGGCTTCCGTTTATCTTTTTGTGAGAGTTTCTCCACCCACCCCTAACTTGAGAACATCTCTGAAGTACTTAAAGGGGGATGAGTACATATGGAGATAGACACGGGTTGTATGAAGCAAAGATGGAAGATATACTTGAATCGTAAATGAACGCATTCGAAGGTTTTGTGGTGACGGTTTATAATATTACGAAGTAGTAGACATTGTTACGCGACTCTGCATTATTAAATCCTTTCAGGATCCAATATAATGCAAGAGTTATATTTGTTCGATTGAATAAATCTCGATATCATTTAAGAAAATGTAACATTTGTTTTAATTGCGATAAAAAAAAAATTTACCTCATCTTTTAGACAGATCGCACTTAATGGTAGTTTCTAAAATTATTTAGATGATAATTTAATTTCAATTACATAATATGAACTCAGCGCCGGCGTTACACACAGGCGCCTGCCTGTGGTGGCTAAATCAAGAGGGCGACCGAAAATATATAAAAATTGATAAACAAAATCTAATATTGCAAAACAATAATAGTGCGTAATAACAGTAATTCAAGTATAACCAATCCAATAAATAACATTATAGTTATTTCCTAACAAAGCGGTATTTTTTAGTCAACACTAGTGTCTAGAACATCTTTTGGTAAAAAGCCGTCCTTGGGCAAGTTTCAAAATGCCGGCCTAACAAAATACCGCCCCTAACGTGTGTGCCACGTAGGCGGCCGATTTACGGAGAGTTCAATTGATGGGGGTGGTTTTACAAAAATTTAAAACATCATCTTCACTTAAGTTACTAGGGTGGAAAAAACAATCTTGCCTGTGGCGACAAAAAGTCCAGCACCTGCGCTGTAACGAACTGTGTCTCTTCGACGGTTTTCTTCGGTTTCTGGTCCTTTTTATGTTAGTTTGTAACAAACCCAATAATAGTTGAAATAGATTAGATGAAAACGAATCATTCTTCGAATGATCTATCTGTGAAACTCGTATGAATGCTGAATAATTCACCAGCTTTCCACCTTCTTACAAATGTTTTTTAATACATTACACGGGCCATGAGCCATCATCCTTGACATGATTGTACTCCCATGACCTCACCCTAGCGCGTGGCTGATCTCTAGATTGGATTAATATGTGTATTATAATTAATGTATATATTGTTTGGCTACCTACCTCAGAACAGGTACTTTATATGTATCTAGCGAGGTAGATAGCGGCCAACAGGCTTGCATGTAAATGGAATGTAGTATTAATACTTGTACTTTCTGGTGTATTGGTTACTTTAAGGATTTTTATTTTGATGCAAGCTTTAGAGGAATGTTTTTAAAAAAATAAACGCCGATTTATCGCTGCTCTGTGGCTCGGTCACCTTGCTTCCTAATAGCGACCGAGCCACGAGGCAGCGTGGAGTACATCGTCTACAGTCCGAAGAAGTATAGCTTAGAAGTCCAGGAAATTATTCTACGGGTTCTTCAGAACTATGTGATTTTAGTGATTAAAGAGACTGGCAAAAACAATGACCTCAATGTTGTTTCTAAAACCAGAAATCAAACGAGCAATACCGACTCTGTCCTAAGTCCAACTACATGTACACATAGTGAATTGTCTCACAAACTCTCGAAAGTATCCTAAGTTCCTTTCATTCCTCGTTCCGAGTAATACTAATATTCGTATATCTTATATACGATACTTATTTAGCGTTAATTCTGTTAGTTAATTCTGCGTTAATCTCTCAATTATGGTGGCTTAGACACGTCTTGCGAATACCAGAGAAATGACTACCGATATATAAGATGGAAGCGTCTTGACGAAAATGGTGATGATGAAAAATGAAATTAAAAAATAAAACTCAGAAGAAAAAAAAAATTATTTATCCTCAAAATACAATCACATAAATCAGGCAAACCGCGATAAATCTTACCATTTTTGCAACATTAATCGAAAGATATTTCTCCATATTTTATACAACAATGCTTTCAGAGAGCGGGTAGCGGAGGATGTGCTGTGTGTGCATGGATGATGGAAATTCTTTTCCCACCCCCCCGCCCTAGCGGGTAGCGCCCCCGCCCGGGGGCGGCAGCCCTCCTCCCCGCGCAAACAGATTAAATACATCCCAGTAAAGATACACAATAGAGACGGTTAATTCGAGATATGTTGAGAGGACACCACACCACGGCTCCGCACTCCTCACATCCGAGGGTGCGAGTTACCTCATCAAAAACCTCATGATATTAAATATTATTATAATTTCACAATATTATTTACTAGTAAACGCACCCTTACAGTTCAAACAATAGGTGCAGAGAGAAGACAATTTCACTATCTATACGCCAGTCTCGATTATCTGCGGTGATAGGGAAAAATATTAACCCAGATAACAATAAACACTGAATCTAAGCGGGCCCAAATTAATTTTGCGTTACATATTATCAACAACTTATGCAGATGGATTAAAAATTAATTTTACATTTTACGTAATGTTATTAAATATTTTTTTTTATTATGTACGATTTTTTTTTTTAATTTAGGAAATTCACATTAAATGAACAATACTTCTGTCCGGTAGTTTTAAATATATTATAAATATCAAAATGCAATATACAATTTAAACATTTTTATTTTTACATTGTTTTTAATTTCTCGACTATAAAATAATGTATTAGGTAGATATGTAACAGATTATTCTTCTAATTATGTTAAAATGTTTTCACATTGTTCCTTAATGTCATACTAGGGTTATTGACCGTCTGTTAATAATATGAAGATGAAAAATAACACAAACATGACATTGTCGATTAAAATAATAATCAAAAAACATTAAAACTAATGAAAATAATGCTTATTATTTGAAACCACAATGTATGTGAAAATAAAACGCTTGTTTTTGATTTTACTCCTTTAATCAATGCATTAATAATGCCCTCACAAGGCGAAACGCGAGTAGAATAAAAAAACAAGTGTTTTATTTTCACATATTCTGTGATTATATATATTATACAAACTTACCTCGGAAATAGTAACTAATATTAGGTATTTCTGTTATGTACGATGTGTTGTACATTCTTAATTTTAAGGGTATTATTATATTGGATCGCGAATAAACTGAAGATGTTCAGAATTCCCATGACGCAACATTGATTCTGGAGTATAATAATTTTCCCATACTAATAATGTAAGCAAATACGCAAAGATGGTTGTGAAAGGATTGGAAGTTTATCTTTGTGTAATATGAGAACAATCTTTGAAGCGCGCTTCGTTAAATATGACTTTACATAGACAGGATTTATGATAATTACTTAATAATAAGAGAGGATTTATGATAATTACTTAATAATAAGAGAATGTTACTGAAACGTCTCAAGCTCATTAAACATTCTTTAAAAATATGTTCAATAAACAAAATGTAATCTTAACCCTTCCCAAACCATGCAGTAACACGGGTCTACCATCATAATTAAACCTGCAATATTTCGATAAATAACATGCAACATAAAATTCATATTTTAGATAATCTTAAAGAAAATGTTAGCGCTCAGGAATGACTAGTGAAAAACCAATTATGAAAAGGGAATCATACAAAAACAATTATTTTTTCCATTCAATCCGTTGTAAAATTAATACGTTGGTAAAAATATAATTTGTGATATGAAAGACAGAGATCACACACTATTTTCACAGTGAAAAGAACAACAGACATACAAATATAATTGTCTCTTTATCACTAATTTAATGAAGAGAGATAAGAAGTAAGGACACATTGTATAAGACTTAATGAATGCTCTAAATTATGTTATTAATCATTTTTTCAAAATTGAATGCTCAATATTTAGAGTAAATTCGTGCCATTTAAGCTAATACAAATATTTTTTCTAACTGTTATTTACGGTAACACGAGTTGACAGCATGGCTGCGTTCGGGTATTTTATATCATGGTATAGTAAAGGTTAATAACGTAAAAAGTTACCATAGTAAAAATACTTACCAATGATCACATAACTGGCCCTCAGTCTAATAATTTACATACATCTGTAGCAATATTATATTATGTACCTGTAGTTATAATATGTATTAAAAATCATCTTACCTGGTAAATTCGGGCCATTAAAGCCATTTAAACTAATAAAAACATTTTTTATAACTGTTATTTACGGTAACACGAGTTGACAGCATGGCTGCGTTCGGGTATATTTTATCATGGCATGGTAAAGGTTAAGCAATTTTTTTCAGTATTCTTAAAATATTTACTCGTATTTAATTACATTTATTAAACTTGACGAATATTGCGCACGAATATCTAGATAGATGTGTAGATGCAGCATTGACTGCAAGGATTAGGACAATTTGCAGAAGGGATGTGAGCGATACAGTATACCTATATAAAATGATCAATAGCATGTTGGACTGCCCTGAGTTGACACAAATGGTTTCGTATAAAGTACCAACTCAAACGAGACAACATGAAGTGTTCTTTGTAAGTACACATATAAATAATTATGCTGTTAACTCGCCAATATCGCGGATGCATCGGCTCGGTGACAAGTTAAGTTTCGTTGACATTTTTCGTTGCGGGAGCATACTCGAGCTGAAGAAATATTTGTATGTAAATTGTACTTAGTTTTTATTAAACTGTTATATTGAAATGTCAATTAAAAATGTACTGTTATATATTAAATTAAATAAAAGAAAATGTGCAGCTTCTGCAGAATGGACAGTCGTGCGTCTCGCAGTCCACGGTGTGCGAAACGTGCGTCTACAGCACCACATCTCTAAGGCATCAATCCGCGTCCACGATTCTACACCGTAAAGAAATATAGAATGCAGTGGAGATTGCACAAGCCTGATCGTAGTTATTTTCCGCCGTCTCTCCATATCTTATCAAGTCTGTACATAAACTTTTCACCATACCTATGCGTTATTTAACTTCTGGCTCGCATTTACCGTCGTAAGTTATTATTTCAAAAGTATCGGATATATTTTTGAATAGGTAGCAATATATATATATATATATATAGTAAAAGAGCATTTGAGATGTTTGAATTATAGTGGTTTTTCAGAATTTCTAATCATTATCATCAATTATCATACTTATGATAAAAAAAAAATGGGATTGTCTATTTTGCATGTAAACGGTGTAAATAAATAATTTGGAATCGTTGGAAATAAATAAATCGTGTAAAACTAACCAAAATATTATTCTAATAATTTTGTATCATTAAGTAACAATTTAAGTTAGGTACTAAAACTATTTTTTTAATAATTATTGTTTTTTAAAAATAGATTCTACTTTTAAAATTAGCAATATTATCTTGGTGGTTAAAATTCATATTTTTATTTATTATCTTTGGTAAAACGGGTAGAAATTTTAATATAAGAGTACGGGAGCATTTGAGATGTTTGAACAATAGTGGGTTTTCAGAATTTTCTAATCATTTGATAGAAAATGGTCATGGTTTTGATAAAAAATTGGGATTGTCAATTTTACATATAAACGGTGTTGGTCACAAATGAAATAATTTGGAATCGTTGGAGATAAATAAAGCGTGTAAAACTAATCAAAAAATTATAACAACCAACTAAATTTAACTACGAGTCCCATTCTAAATTTTTTTCTAAAAATTATTCGAGTAAATTTGTATTAAGTAATGATTTAAGTTAGGTACTAAAATTATTTTTTTTTAAAATAGATTCTGGCAAAGAAACGATATATGTTTTAGTTAGTTATGACATCCTGAAGGAGAAAATGGTATTTTTCGAAACCGGTAGATGTATTTAAACTCAATTTAGTGGTTAATAAAACAAAGATAATAAATAAAAATATAAAATATAAAATAGATTCTGTTAAAGAAACAATATAACGTATGTTTTTAATTAGTTAATAACATCCTGAAGAAGAAAATGATATTTTTCGAAACCGGTAGATGTATTTAATTCATTAAGTGGTTAATAAAACAAAGTTAACAATTTAAAATAATATTTTTTGTGTTCAAGAATTGGTTAGATGTCCATATAATAGTTGTCACCGTCTCGGTAATCAATATTTTAATTATGAATTACGAAAAATAAAACATTCACTAATTTTTTTAAACAGGTAGCGCCATTTATAGATAGATTTTTTACTATATTAAAAAAAAATATCACTGCCACTTAAAATATGTATAAAATATATGCGAAACACTAGAACTATATAAAAATAGCTTTTTCTTAGTTATGATACTTTACGTAAGCAGATAAACTTTTTTTTGAAGGGTTTTAAGGCCGCCTAGTCGGGATCGAAGACAGTACATTAAAATTATGTCATAAAACCCTTTGCAATAGGTATCTAGTAATTCTATCGAAATATAATTAAATGGCAGCAACTTGTAGAATTTGAAGAAATTTAACCTTACCTACATAATCCCATATCGGCAGGCTACTGGGGTTGTTATCGGAACACATCAATGCTTAAATATGTAAAAAAAAATTACTATCACATATAATTATGTAATTTTTAAGGATACCACATTTAAGTTGTGATGTTGCAAGTTACAAAACACAATTCTGTGGTATTTTTAATACAAACTAAATGAATCAACTAAAAATATATACTTAGGAGAACACATTCTTATTTTGAAGTTGTAATTATTCAGAACAGACGGTTTGTGATATTTTAAATACTAATTAAATATATTAATTAGAAAGATATGCACATAAAATCAATTTTATCGAAAAATATTGTTGTTGTGCCTAATAATGGAATGATTAAATGTATTAATATCACTTTTAAAATTAGCAATATTAACTTTGTGGTTAAAATTCATGTTTTTATTAATTATCTTTGTTTTATTAACCACTTAATTGAGTTTAAATACATCTACCGGTTTCAAAAAATACCACTTTCTTCTTCAGGATGTCATAACTAACTAAAACATATATTATTGTTTCTTTACCAGAATCTATTTTTAAAAAATCTATTTAAAAAAAATTAAATTATTTTTAAAAAAAAATTTAGTATCTCACTCAAATTGTTACTAATACAAATTTACTCGAATAATTTTTTCCTTAACTCAATTAAGTGGTTAATAAAACAAAGATAATAAATAAAAATATGTATTAATATCAAAAAGGTAACACACAGGTTCGAACATTTATCACTAAAAATATTGTCGCTGTAGCATAGTTGGATAATGCACCTTCCCCGGTTTGGAAAGAAATCCAGGTTTGAATCCCGATGGCGCAATAAAAATATTTTTCGATAAAATTGATTTTATATGTATATCTTTCTAATTAATATATTTAATTCATATTTAAAAATATATACGAAAAATTTTTTTTGCTTCTACCGGGATTTAAACCGGTTAGGTTACCGTTACCATTCCGCTATATCAACCGAGTACATTTATATTTGAACTTATATTCTGTAGCTCTTTAAAATTGATACATCTATTATTCTATTTTTAAATTAATCAACTTTATATTGCGATGAATCCCAAATACCTTTAAGTAATATACGTTAGGTGACGCCTATAATAAATATTTTTTCGATGTATAGATTTTTCCCGTGTATCTTTCTAGTTGATTAATTTAATTTGTATTATTATGTAATTATTTCAAATTAAGAATAATGTACAAATTCGTGCATTTAGTTTTATAAAATGATGCATTGTAATAAAGTAATACACAAATCACATATGTGAAAATAAAACATTTATTATATTTTGGATCCAAAATTTAATAAAAATGAATTGATAATGCTGGCGTCTGCTATCAGATTGCTCAAAGGTATTTGAGATTCTCTAAAAATAATGTAGATGGCTCTTTCAAATAATGGAACGATTAAATGTATTAATATCAAAAAGGTAACATATAGGTTCGAAAATTGTCGCTGTAGCATAGTTGGATAATGCACCTTCCCCGGTTAGGAAAGAGATCCAGGTTCGAATCACGGTGGCGCAACAACAATATTTTTCGATAAAATTGATTTTATATGTATATCTTTCTAATTAATATATTTAATTCATATTTATAAAACATTTGTTTTTTGTTTCGCCTTATCAATCTAACAATTGAACTTAACAACTTGTATTTATATCTAGTCTGAGACAGCCATATAATTTTATTTGCATGAGATGAAGAGAGACAACATTATTTATTGGAATTTTGAGAATTTCCGTAATTTTTTAAATGATTCTAAGTAACCATTATGTTTCAGCACTAATGATATATTAATGTCATTGGCAATATGTAGAAAAGGACAGCTATATAATTATACAACACGACCAGAGTGACATTTTTGGCGGTGGAGACAAGGCGAAACGCATCTCAATTAAATTAAACGAGTATAATAAAAAAACAAGAATTTTAATTTCTTATATGTGATTACGGAGTTCTACAAACTTACGTAGGAAACAGTAACACACCAAGTTAATAACATTATATAAAACAGAGCAGCGTCAAATTAAAAAATTCCGACATTATGGCGTTATTCAAAATTCCGCCTGTTTAAAATGTGGACATCCCTAATGTTTGAAATTGCCCACTTATCGCATAGTTTATTTATTATTTATATACAGCATAGTCACTTGTGTGCGCAGTGCGTGTTCGTCGCGTCTGTCGTCAATACATGATTTAATAATTAAAAACAAACGCGCGCCGCTCTGGGCTTAACCATAAAGAAATCCGTCTACCGCGCTGTCTGTGCGTCAGTATTGCGGTGCTTTTATGTCAAATCCAATATGGGCTCCCGCGGTGGTGGTGCGCTAAATGCTGTGTGTAAAGTGACAGAGGGGTGTGGCTGAGAGGGGTGGGGTGCGAGCGCGAGAGGAGGGGAAGGGGGAGGCTCAATCCGCGACACAATAAGCTTCTCCTCACATAGGCGACAAATGAGAATTTAAATGAGCAATAAAAATGTGAAGTATTTAGAAGCAAATTTGATAAAAATAGCCCTAGAATAAGAATACGTGATTTATATTTGAGAGCTCTCCTGTAACAACACTTTATATCGATTTTTGTATGGACGTTAAGATTATTTATAAAATGTATTTTTATTTATTTTATACGGTTGTTTCATTATTTAATATATACACATAAAGGATATAGCCCCATACTTCAGTCAAAAATAGAGTCTCAGCTTCAGCGACATCTATCTATCAAATGTTCAGCAAAAAAAAAAACTTGAGATGGCGACAGCATAGTTGGTAATGGATAATTTTAATATTCCAACATGATAACACATATACGACTTGCAAAAATTTGACAGATGTGGCAGCATGGGTAAATAGGTGAATTACAGCCGATGACGGGTCATGTCTGTAATGCCCGAGACTTCCATACTTCACATGTAAATAAAAATAATAGCTTCGTCTCTGTGAGACATCAATGTCTCGATGACAATCCGTCGGGGGATTAATCCCGGTAATTTGTTCCTACAAAGATTTGAACATACTCGAAATATTGTGAAAAAAAAAAAATAATGCTTATGCATTCAAAACTCAGATCTGCCACAAAAACGATATACAGTGTTGGTCTCTTTCATTGAGTAGTATTGTCAATCAGTTTAATGATTCTTGATATACTTTAATATTGATAATGAATCGTATGATTTTGTACGTATCGATAATATTAAATATTATTGGATAAATTTTATCCCACGTTGAGAATTTTTTATTTATTCTCAATGTCATACGTCTGTGACAGTCTTATACAATTCTATCCTGAATAGTATCGTTATTATTATTGTGGTTTAGATGCGCGTGTAATATTTAAACTGAATAATAATAATCAATAATGAATTTCTAATTTTTTATAATAACTTAATTATAATACAAATTAAATGTATCAATTAGAAAAATATGCAGAGAAATTCAATTTATAGAAAAAATATTTTTGTTCCTATTCGATTCGAACCTGAATCCTTTACTAACCGGGAAAATGCGTTAAACGATATAAATAAAATATTTAAAAAATATTTTTTCGTTAAATTGATTTTTTCTGTATATCTTTCTAATTGATACATTTGTATTAAAAATACCAAAAAAAATATGTTCTGAAAAACTGCAACCTCACAATGATAATTTGTAGTCTTTAATAACCCTTTAAAATTCATAAATGAACGTTTGAAAATAGGAATGAGTATTTAATAATTAAATTACAATCATTAACTTATATAAAAAATATGGGAGTTCGTTCTCTGAATTATGTGTGCAGTGCAATAAATCCCGATTTAAATGTTGTAGGTACATTATTTATTCCATAGACAAAAAATAGCAAGCTACGAGTATGTCCCATCTACGTCCGTACGTGTAATCGAGTTCGCGTCCCGTGTTTAATATAGTACGTAGGTACATAAATCGAACAAGAAAAATGGCAAAAAACGCACCCATCGAAGCGCTTTCAAAAATGGCGGCCGGCGGGAAATCCTTTTGGCGCGCTTTGCCGAATTCCCCCGCGCCACTGCGGCGCTCCCGCTCGGATGGAGCGAAATTGGCAAAACGCTTTGCCTATTTCCGCATTTGCGGCACTCGCCTTGCAAAGGTATTATAATACAATGTCATAATACCCGCGGTTGAAGTACGCAAACCTATCCCTCCAAAACTCATCGCCCCGTGCTCCGAATCTGACACACTCCCGCGCGCTGATAGGATTATTCGGGTAGCTACCCGCTACTGCCGGAGATGTGTCGCCGCTTAGTAAAAATATAAAGATGGTGCTGAAGATTAATAAAGTACCTACCAGCGAATGGCGGAAAATCGATGGTGAACGAGGGAGAATATTCTAACTCAGTCGCCCAGTTATTTATTGTCACTATTATTGTACCTGTGTCTTATAAATTATGTTAAATACACACGGAATAAGAGTTTAAGGGAAAAAAATCTTGCCACACTTTTGCCTTGGTATTTAGTATCTTGCACAGATTCTAACGAGATATTTTATTTCAGAGTTCCGGATTATGAATGCAGCCAATGGGGCCGGTGCCGGTCCAGTCCCGGGGTCCGGCGGGCTGCGAGGAGGGCTGGGAGGGGTAGAGAGGACGGGGGAGCTCCGCAGCGCAGAGTTGGTCAGCAGGCTCCTGGCCGCAACTCCTCCATACCTCTACAACATGCCCCTAGTTCCTCACTCGTACTTTTTCAGCGAGATGCTTAGGTCCTTTGTACACGCCAAAAATAACAGTGATCCCAACCGATTGACTCAAGGCTCGGTGCAGCCACCGGGACACAGGAGATCGAGAAAAAGATCGTGGAATCAAAGCAAAATATCGCCACCGTTAGAAGGAACCCCGTCCAAGCAGGACTGGACGCACAGAACGGATTTGTGGAATAATCGAAACGTTCCCTTACAAGAAGACAGACAGCACATGTACGACGAAAAATATTCCGAGCCCGCGGGAGACAACAGCAAAAATCAACAGTTGTACGAAAAGCCGTTAGAACTAACAAACAAGAACAGTTTCACAAGGCATATGCCGAGTTTCAAATTTTCGGAAAAATCTGAATCGGAAGAGAAACCTAGTTCACCTGAGCTGGAAATGCAATCTAAGATGAGGAAGAGTCCCAAGACACCGGAAGGACAAACTCTCCTTAAGGAAGAAAAGTACCCGGGGAACGTACTTCCGTCAAGTGGACCGACGGCTCCAGCTCTGACTCTTCCGCCACCCCCTCCGCCACTGTGGTACCCTCCCCTCTATCCACCGCCCTACGGGATAGATCCTCTCAATTTCTTTATCGATTTACGAGTTTCGGGACACATTTACGATCGCAAACACGGAGCGAAGGAAGCTCAAAACCTGAGTTTAAATTCCAACCCTCCTCCTGGACACCAGGATGTTCCAGCGCCGGAAATAAATCTCAACACGCACATAGGTCAAATAGGTTGTGAAAATAATAGCACGTCCGCTTTCAAGGACAACGTGAAGTCAAATCGCCACGTGTCCGCGTTTTCTGTGCCGAAGCCGCGCGAAGCCAACGGAAAACTCTTTCCGATTAATCTCTGCCATAACGGAAACAACAAATTCAACATGAAGTACTACGACGATGTCGATGTTAAAGTGCACGAGAGAAACGCCACGATTTGCGGCAAAAACATGACGAGCACTCATTACGTCATGCAAAACCTCAAACGGATCTACGGCGACTTGACGAATGGCTCTCGAGGCGAGACGAAAGCGGAAGCCGGGGAGAAAACGGAACAGGAAATCGGCGAAGATTTGGACGGCGCCAACGACTCCGACTCGTCTGAGACGAGAAAAAAAAGGAGGAAAGATCTCAGGGCACTCATAGGTCTGGAGCTGGTCGTGGACTACGTGAAAAGTGGCAAGAGAGGCTCCGCGGTGAAGAGTAGCGAGGAGGGGTTCAGCGAAGAGGGAAGAGATTCTTCCAGTGACGTAGAAGTCTTAGGAGAACAACGTACAGATTGATTCTATTGTACATTGATGTCAAAATCTACTCGCAAAAAATTCTTATATTTATTACGATGTAGGTATTATAATTTATCCTACAGTTTATTTTCTTAGGTATTTAAAAAAATATATGTATGTATATCAATGTGAGTTATAATTAACCGATAAAAAATTAAGTTCAGTGCAACTTGTGCTGTAGTTAACATTTTGTGACAACTGAAAAGTTAAATCTAAAATATTACTTTAAATAAAAACATTGTGATGAAACAACTTCTACACAGTTTAAACCATATGTTATTGACGTAATAAAATAGACTTTTTAACTAATAATTTAAGGCAGAATCCCGAGAATAAAATTACTTTAGATTTTATCTAATAATTATGGTATATGTATGGCAGCAATTATAATGCTGTTATCGTTAGTGCAATTTTTCTGTTGAAAAATAGAAGACATAATTTAATCGTTTGTCATGGAGCTTGGCAGTCATTTAAAAAAAAGATCATTAGAGTTATGTAATATAGAAAATTAGTTTAAATATAATAATAAACATACTTATTCTGGTCAATTACAGGAATACATTCGTATCTATCCATATACTTAATAAATTATATTCCTAAATATATTTAAATAAAATTCTAGTCACTGTCAATTTTATTTCAAATAAATAAACGAGTCACAATTCTTTCACAAATATTAATATTAATTTGAATTGATACTTTAATTAATAAAATCATAACTATTGAATATTTTACATCGGAGAATACTCAACATTTTCAAGCGCACGTAATTTATTGGAAATATAAATATTATTTGTTTAATGTTTCAAATAATATTTGTGTATAAATATCTAACATCTGTTAAATAATACATTACATATTTTAGAATTGACGTATCTGTATATATTATGATGCACTTGTATATTAATATATCTACACTATCAATAATTTACGTAAAAGTTATTCACTTAATATATTCGAAAAATATAAAATGTACCCACTTACCCAATAAACAAACTCAATCTCGCTCAAATGTGTTTTGAAAATTATGTTTCAATATCCTTTTTCGACAGACTCGGGTACATTAAAAATTTAAAGTGTTAAATCCTATGCCAATCCTTTGCGCAATTATTAACGCCGTTGAGATTCTTCATTTCAGCTGTTATGTTGGCAGGTCCGCGGCGTCGGGTGTGATAAAAAAAGAAAATTAAAATGGTGGCTGTGGGCGGCCAGGCTTTTAAAATGGTACCTCCTTCCTGTACCTGTGCGCTGGCTACAAAGAGGATTAATTATATTTTCAGCAAGGCGACACGAGGACAGTAAGTTGCGATCACGTGATGCTACACGTTAGAGACTTCGAGATAATTGAAAATCCTTAAAATAGTATCAAAAATTTGATTAAATTCGAATGTATGTGTTTTGTAATAGGGATAATATTTATTACCATAGGTGCCAGTGTATAGCCCGGCTTTGCTCGGGTATACAAATGTATGTGCCGATCTGGGATGATATATGATATAATACTTTCACGGACTATTTGTAGAACTATCAAACCTAAAAGATTTTCAAGCATTGTTTCTAAATATATACTTCCTTTTTTTTTTATTTATTATATTTGTTTTAAACTCAATTAAGTGGTTAATAAAACAAAGATAATAAATAAAAATATGAATTTTAACCACAAAGTTAATATTGCTAATTTTAAAAGTATATATACTTCCTGTAGTTTAGCAGCTATCAAATTAAATGTGCCGCATTCACAAATTATTTTGTGTGACTTTATGATTCAGCCATTTTAGAGTTTCACCTTTTATATATTATATACATATACATATATTTAAATCATTCTTATTGCGTATTGCGAAATCTTGGTTCTTGAATATTCTAAAATAATATTTTATAAATTCTTCTTCTTCATCTCCTTTGTCCTAATCGGGTTGGGGGTCTAACGCTCGGACAGAACTCTTCCACCGGTCTCGATAACTCGAGGCCACTGATAGTTCCATCTTTCTTCGCAGAATCTTTTCATGTTCTCCTGGGTCGTCCTCAACGGTGACAAAGAGCTCCCTTAATCTCCGACATGTTCGCGGTGTTCCGGGGAAGGGGCGAATTTTTTTTATCGTATCATATACTTATTGCGAAAAATATCATCTTCTCGATATTCGACAACTCTATGTAAAAAGACTGATCCTTTATTTTCATTCCAACAAAGAGCTTCACCAATATGCTACGAGAGCAAAAAAGAATAGGCTCACCGTGAAGCCTGAAATTAAAACAAGCTTGGGTCAATCCTCCCATATGTTTCTGGCCCCCAATGGCCTATAACATTTTGCCGAGCAGTATGAAACAATTCTCGATGGACAAACTCAAACACACCACCATCTCAGGAGCTGGTTATTAGGTGTTGGCAGAAAGGAAACTGAGCAAAGATTCATGGAAATGATCACATCATTATTTAAAATATGAATTAAATGATTAGAAAGCTATACATATAAAATCAATTTTATCGAAAAATATTGTTGTTGCACCACCGGGATTTGAACCTGGATCCCTTTCCAAACCGGGGAAGGTGCATTATCCAATTATGCTACAGCGACAATATTTTTAGCGACAAATTTTCGAACTTATATGTTACCTTTTTGATATTAATAAATTAAATCGTTCCATTATTTGAATGAGCCATTTACCTTATTTTTACGGAATCTCAAATACCTCTGAGTAATCTGATAGCAGACGCCAGTATTATCAATTCATTTTTATTAAATTTTGGACACATTGATACAATTTTATTATTAGGAGAACACATTCTTATTGTGAAGTTGTAATTATTCACAACATAATATATAAATATATTAATTAGAAAATTAAAATCAATTTTATCGAAAAATATTGTTGTTGCGCCACCGGGATTCGAATCTGAATCTCTTTCCAAACCGGGGAAGGTGCATTACCCAACTATGCTACAGCGACAATGTATAATAAAGCAAGGAAAAAAGATAGAATGTAAGAAATGAAGGGATACAGGTGTGCGTGTATTATGAAATGAAGCGAGTCGACGGTCTCGCTCGGCACGCGTGAACCGGTAAGACATTCAATTCCTACATATTCAATACACTTATTATATCATATGGCCAAGACAAGGCTGAATTACTATCAGAGGTGATACTTATTATAAACCACACGACATAGTATAATTGTAATTAAATTTCTTATGGATATTATGTTATTTGAATGTAATATTGCAATATTTGTTTAAGGTCATCAAAAATATTTTATAGGCTTTCAACTAGCAGTGCATAGAAAACAGCTGATAATGACAATGATATATAAATATATATATATACAGGGTGGCCCAAAAAAAGTGAGAACATTTCGTAAAATGTGATATAATTACATCAAAATTAGTTTAACAATAGCTTAACTAATTTACTTACTAACCTATTTACCTATATTACGTTTTATTTCGACCATTTCCGGTAATTATTAAGTTCAGTTCAGTTGCCCAGAATGACAAAAATCACTGCAGCAGACCGTATTCTGATCAAAAATTTGCGAATTGAAAAACGTTGGGGTGCTAGGAAAATGAACAAAATAAATCCTGAAGTATAGCACACAGCCAGAAATACAATTAACTCTCTTCGTCGTGAGAATGTTAATTTAATCGAGCCAGGCATGTGGCCACTGAACAGCCCAGATTTAATGTTTGATGATTTCTGATTAACTAAATATTGTGCAAAAAAATTATGTTAAGAATTATAATTAATTATATTATGCTTTGAAATAACTCATGTGTTACGAGATGTTCTCACTTTTTGTTGGGCCATTCTGTATATATATATATATATATACACACGAGTGTAAACTTACTTACTTACCACCACACCGTTTCTCCACGGGGGTAGGCAGAGAGGATAGAGCGCCACACTTTTCTGTCCTGACACACAATTCTCGCCTCATCCACATTCATACATCTTCTCATACAAGCTCGACGATCATTGAGGCTTCTAACAGGACCATCTTCCAGTATCTGGTTTACCTGGTCGTGCCAAGTCTTCCGCGGACGTCCTCTATTTCTGGTGCCATCAACACTTGCGTCATATATCTTTCTTACCATTCTCTCCTCATTCATCCGTTCCATATAACCAAACCACCTAAGTGATCCTTTCTTAATCTTACTCAGTATACTAACATCACCTTTACATTCTTTCCTTATTTCTTCATTTTTTACTCTGTCATAAATAGATTTGCTACATACACGTATAAGTGATCTCATTTCCACTGCATTCAGTCTACTTTCGTTCCTTTTCTGCCAGCTCCAGGCCTCACTTCCATACATCAGTGTCGGTACCAGGATTCCATTGTGCATCGCTAGTCTTACCTCAGTTGACAAATTCCCGTTAGATATATATATTTGTATATGTAGGTGACGAGCATATAAATAAAAACATATGTATGTATAATGATGACAAAAGGATAGTCGGACAGATACATAGTGTGGATGGAACAGAAAGTTGGGGGAGACCATGTCACGATCTGACGTGACCAAATGTAAATTCAGAAAGAGGGTGATAATGTCTGTAACATAACAGATATTGAGCTTACAAGATAATGTATTACGTGGGAGACCGCACAAGTGTGTTGAGTAGGAAATTGTAGCGCTTTATCCTCACTTCTTAAGGGTCGTGTCCACGATGATCTCTCAATGAGACTTTGATATCTAAGTCAGTAAAGGTACGTGTTTACTGGAGGCGTCATTCTATTCCGAACGCAAAACATATGGAGTATGATTGAATCGCTTCTCGCTGAACTGTATTTTATGCGAACTCGAATAGAATCTCCGAGAGACACGGACTCCGTGGACACGGGCCATTAGCTCTATGAAATATATGCATACTCTGTGGAGTCATCGTATACTCATATTGTACACACTTGACATATATTGTTCAAAGTAGAAATACATTATTGTACAATAACCGAATTAATAAATTTGAAAAGATCGTATTTTTTTCACGTAAGGATGTATTTTTAGATTAAATAAAACACAATCACTTTGTATGAAACCACAAATTTTATTACACGCCAACCGGTTTCGCTTAGCTCAAACTTCGTCAGGACGTATTTAAAACCAACAGTAAATACAAAAAGTGTTTTTTTATATTAACGTATTATATTATTAATCCAGACATTTTCAAATATGTATAATGTACTATATTTTTACACGATTCTGATATATTTAAAAAAAATTAATCCCTTCATAAATAACCGATTTTCTGATTATCATACATCTGCGTTAGGTGCTCGATTTTGGGGGCAAAATATGAGTTTTTTCAGGGTTAGTGGTACCTGGCTTCCTAAATGGAACAGAGTGGCTACCGGGTGTACTTACTATGCGGTGACACGTGACATCAAATCGTGTCACGAAACTACATTAAAAAAGAATGTAGCATTTACAGGGGTTCGATTTAATATGCGTATGTTCTTATGTTGAATTTTTATATTGTGTCCTTCACCAATTAGACGTAATTACCACCCACAAGTGCATACAGATGAAATAATATAATATATTAAATATAATAAACAATTTACATAAATTAAATAATATGGGGAATATTAGTACAAGTATTTGGTATTTTAAATCTTTATAATTAACACACATTACTTTTTTTTCTTTTTTATATACATTATATAACGGAATGAGAAGAAGAACATTTATATTTGAAAGGATAAATATACAAATGATAACTGAAATATTTGTAGACACCAAAACAAGAGAACACCGTCTAAACTTGCAATAAAATTCAGACGATGTTTGGACAAAACCAAAACAACGTACAATAATTTGTATATAATTTCTATGCATGATATATATAATGTCGGTACATGTATCATACCATTAAAATCATGTAGGCACATACGTGAAGTATATTATTAAATGGTTTCCAAGACAAAAAAACGAGCGAGAAAAACTGACGATGATGATGGTAAGTAAAATGAAAAATAAAGTTCAGATGTATTCAGACATTATTAGATGTAAATAATACAGTATGTAAATGCATTAAATTCCAACACTCACAAAACAATCGTACGTAAAACATCTATTAGGCGAGTAACTAAGATGGCAGAGCATTCGCTTAGCGTGTGAGAGATATGTGGATCGATCTTTTTTTAATTCGGAAACTATTTGAGGCGCCTGGTATGGATCCTGGTTCCGTTAAAGGTGAGAGTAGTTACATAACTATGTTACCAAATTTTCTATTTGCGCTACTTCTGAAGCAAATTTTACTCGGGTACCGCTGAATAAACATATTTTTTTCAACGTTAAAATGTGAAAATGATGCACGTTCGTTAGTCATAATAAATATCTATTAGGAAATCCGCCAG
The DNA here is from genome assembly GCA_031772225.1 of Eubasilissa splendida. Taxonomy (NCBI): domain Eukaryota; kingdom Metazoa; phylum Arthropoda; class Insecta; order Trichoptera; family Phryganeidae; genus Eubasilissa; species Eubasilissa splendida. Next base: position 16,237,226 of record CM062852.1, on the reverse strand, counting down.
ATGGCATTGCACGCCGGCGCACACAGGAAAACCGTTAATGCATCCGACGTCACACAGGGGAAATACACTAAATAAGGGTAACCTGGATTATTATTTTTACCACACATGGTGATCTGTTATTCGTAACGTTTTATTTTTATGTTTTATCTTTTCCCAATGGATACCACGAATAATATTACATAAATAAACACATGAAAAGTAAAATGCATCATACATATTTAAATATGTAAGCAAATCATTCTTCACCACTATTGTCAATTGTTTTTAGTATATATAAACTTTAAAATAAACAGCCATATTGCGGTGATCTTTGATCTCTGAGAGTCAGTAAAGGTATTAGCGATGGGTCCACACTGTACGAAGTACTTCAATGAACTAGTTCTTTATACTCACGCTTCGTAATTCGCACGTTTTAAATCGTACTGACGCTTCAATAGTTCAATACTTCACACTAGCTAATAACATAGTTGCCTGCAACGAAGCTCTCACTCAGCAACGCACACGATTTACTACGAACTGTGTACGTTTAGAGACGAAAGAGTTTGCCGCTCACTTCATGTAGTTCACTGAAGTATATGTCGCGAAGTATTGCACCATACAATTCACACTTCAGACACTTCATTGAAATATAGTTCAATAACGGTTTAAATAACGACTTAACCACACTTCTTTGTACTATATGAAGTGCGAAGCGATTGAGACCTGCATGCGGGGCACTAACCAGTAGTACCAACATACTTCGAATGAAGCGTTCCTTTTTAACGCTTCAAGTTAGTAAACGTGCATTTCGTGAAGCGTTCATTACGAAACTTCACACTTGCAATCTAAGTACAATTTTCAGCTATTGATATTAATTATTTTACGGTTTATTGCGTATTATTACATAATATAGGTACAGCCCCCAAAAATAGTACACAAATGAATAAATTTTATGTCAAAATTTGACCTTTATTGTGCTGAGGAGACATAATGGTAGAAGTGGAAGAGGAGGAACAATTTAAATATCAGGTATCTCTAATTCTGGTGATGATTCAGTAGCACTCGATTATAGATAAGCATTCGATTTAACAAAAAATGTTGCCGGTTTCTGTCTGTTTTTTAAAACCTTCCTGAAGTAGTCAATCACATTACCATTGGATCCATTTATGTTTCGGTTGAATATAATGTCGATATAAAATTAATAGTGAAGTTGGAACTGGAGTTTCACATACAAAGGCACTGTTATTAAACAAATAATAGATATCTCATAGAGACGAAGCTATTTGTTATTATATTTAAAAACACACACCAACAAAACACTTCTCAAGATAAATATTTTTCTTTGAAATTGCATATTATACACTGACTACCAAATATAGTATACACATGAACTAACGCGAATTCTTTATTTCAATATTTTCATTTTGATGTCACCCACGTGATCATTTTGGTACTACTTACGCAATCAAATAGCTCTGAGACTTTTTTTAAATATAAGGCTCCATTGGAACGAAAATTCAAACGCTGACAATATAATATGCATTAATGTAAAATAATAAATACTTTTACTGTTGCATAAATGTGTTATAAACTATCGGATTTGTGTTTCCACAAATAATGTGCATAGAATGCCCCTCGTTCCGCAACAAATGTTCCAAATACACTTTATTTAATGTATATTAATTTACGATACGATACGACGACCGCCGTATAAAACATTTGTGATTTTGTCATTTGTCAGTGTATAAGAGATGATTAAGAAAAAAATTAAAAGCTGAAATTTAATTAAAAATTAAATAAATATTTTTTATATAATATTCTTTTAATTGTCTAGTTTTGTGGTCGGCAAATCGCGGTTCTTTGAAAATATTGGGCCTGAAAAAAAAATTTAATAGTATACTTTTTGTTAATTTTAATGTCTTCTACTCAAAATATTTTTACAACCAATTATTTTCAAGCATTTACCTTATAAAGAGCAAATTAAGAAGCAAAAAACTAATGAGAATATGGGGTACTGAAAAATTTTAAAATTCCCATGTTGATATTACATTACAGAAGCTTTCCCAAGAAATCCGCCGCCATCATTTATACTTGTTTTAAGATAACATGTATGTTTATTTAAATATTACTGTTGGTTTATAATAAATACTATTTTAATACGCTTACTTTGGAAATTGAAACATCACTTTGATAATCTCTGAATAATAAAATAATTACAAGCCGTTCGTCATGTAATTTTAGATGATGTACTATACATAAGCTAATCGATAAACTTCACGGTATTTAAAAAATCAGTGGAGATGTGTCGCCTTTACAATCAGTAACACCGCCGACGGCCCCTGAACGCCCCTAGCAGATACCTGGGTGTAAAACTAGGGTTTCATCAGCCTTAAAAACATGCTCGGTACCGACAACAATAATATGCACCGGCAGCCGTGGCAAGAACACTAGTGTTTAAAATAATTGTGTTTCTATGCTTTGTATAAATTGATTTTATCTGTATATTTTTCTTATTGATACATTTAATTTGTATTGTGTAATATTTAAATATAATAATATTTTTTAAATAATTTAACTCATATATTACATATTAAAAATGTAAAAAACTGCTTTAGTGAGCGAATAACCCAACGAGGCTGGTATTAAATATACAACTTTCATATTATGTATAATAATTAATAAAAAATAATGTTATTCCATTCCGATCTTCATTTAAAACTAGATGGCTTTTTAAAAAGATAAAGACATTAATAATAATAACAAATATTTACCTAGTTACGAGATAAAACAGTTATTTTACTATTACAAAAAACTACAACAATTTTGGAAATAATTTTTCAAACGCTTCCTCTTTACAGGTATCTACTATTTATGGAAAATATGCGAGAATTGGGTGAAAATTTTAAAGGATTAGGTAGGTACTAATCTGAAATTTTGTCAAAGTGTGTTATTCAGCAGTACCTACTGTACCTATACGACGATTACGTAAAGTGAATGGAAATTAAAACCCCGCAAATATGATTAAAAACGGAATAAAATGAACCCTTTTCTCTGTCGGGACAAGGGGTTGGTGTTTCAGTGTGCGAAATAATAATTGTGAAAAGTGACAGAGGGTACGGCGGTGCATATTCATGAGGAAGGCTGCGTGGCGAGGGGCGGCGCGGGAGATGAAGCACACACTAGACACTCCAAAGAGCGGATGTGATTTTTGAAATTTGCGTATAAAAGGACAGAATTCTCCCTAAATTAATTTCCCGCTCATACGTCAATTGAGACGCTCAGAAAAATGTTGGATTACGGATGAAAACATGAATACATTCATTTTTAAAATATAACGCAAAATATTAATTAAGTACCCACTGAAGTACGCAGCTGCCGTTTTAAAAGTGTCTCTCGATTAAAAATGTACAAGAAAAACGAAAAAGTAATTTCGAGGTAATTGCCCGAATTGTCCACTCTGAAAAAAACTTTCGTGAAAAAAATCTTGTTATTTAAACAGCAACCACCGCTAGAAAATTAGTTTATATGTGGTTTTGCATTTAAATCCCTCATATCACTGCACCGAGGAAAATGTATATGAAAATAATGTATGAAAAATAAATTTTAAAAATAGTAAAAAAGAATTAGATATTTCACATTGGAGCCAACATATCTACTGTATAAAAATTGAACTTACACATTTTTAAAATATTTTTACCAAGATAATAGTGTTTTTAGTAATCCTATTAAATATTTTATAATTGGGAATCTTCTGGTGAATAAAATAATTATTTATAAATAATTCATTACTACACAAAAGTGGAAATAAGTTAAAAATCTTAAATTGAGAGTTATTGACGTTTTCCTTGGACACATAAATATTATGTTTATTATTTCAGAACGTTTTACGGATAACAGTTAATTTAAAAATAAATTCATAACTATGAGATTAATAAAATATATGTATATCTATTCGGTTTTTATCGATAATATTTATAACCAACACAAATACTAACGATTTTTGTTCATAGATGTCAGACAACTTCTTTAGCGGACGTAATATTACGTCAGCAGCAAACGAGTCATTGAAATTTATTCTCGTCACAGCATCTATGATTTAGAATTGTAACCATACTTTCATCTCTTTTGGATTGTATTGTAGTTTTAAATATTTAGGTTTGAATATTTTTTATGGAGTCATGCTAGCAGAGTACGTAATAATAATATTTAAAAAAAATTGATGTTTAACTAAGTATAAATATTTTATTACTAATAATTTTTTAAAAATTATAGACCAAAATGAAAATTGTAATTTTAATTCAAATTCGAAAATAAGCAATAATAACACGAGGCAATTAAACAAAAAAATAGTAGGAGTTAAGAAGAAAAGAGTAAATCATCATCTATATATGTATATATAAAGAAGAGTGTCTGTGGGTTTATTTTTTATACAAATCTAGTTTTATTCCGAGCTTGATGAAATTTTACATACTTGACCTTCAAAATAAAGGGAAGGTCACTGTCTACATGATATTTCGAAAAACCATCCCTGTTCCCCTTTCCTACCCCCATAAAGCAGAATTTTGGAACTTGATGAAATTTTGCACACTTGACGTTCAAAATAAGAGGAAAATTACTGTCTACATGAGATTTCGAAAAACCACCCCCATTCCCCTTTCCCACCCCCTTATAGCAGATTTTTTGATGAAATTTTCCACATTTGACGCTCAAAATAAGAGGAAGGTCACTGTCTACATCAGAGGTTCCCAAACTTTTTTGTGTCGTAGACCCCTTGCCATGTTTTTCGGTTTTTGGTAGACCCACTACTTACCTGATACAGTAAAACCGCGATATAACGAACCCCGATATAGCGAAAAATGACGTATATCGAAAAAAAAATCGAAATTTAGTCCCTAAAACCTATTTTTCATTCAAAAATGCATAGAATAACGAAATCCCGTTAATATTTATTACAAATCATTTGTTGTCCGTACGAAAAAATGCCAAAACATTTTACGTAAATTGTATTAACGAAATAAAAAAGATAAAAGATGAAAATATTATTTCGCACGGTTACCCAAGCCGCGCCGCGGCATCTGCCGTATGCGAACGATTAAAGGCCTTTTTTGGCGTCCAAATTTTGGCATTCAAACTTTTTCTTGTTCATATTAGAGTTCATAGTCCCATAAAACCTGCTTGACATAAGTCTTGCGCGTTCACTTGGACATGTTTTACGTACGCATACGCTCTAATATATTCAATCCCAGACCAGACAGCTGGAAAAGACAAAAATTAACAAAATACGCAGCATTTGCAGTAGTACTTATGGGAATATCATTCCGCATGTAAGGTCTCGTAAGTTAAGTTTGTTCCGTTTTTTAACGCGATATTGCCATGACCGAACTGAATATTACATAAATTCATTTTCGTTTGACAATTGTTTTCGTGGAACTCGTCAATAATGACAAATAATTCTTTAAAATACTTTTATGGACTATTTGTTATGTGTATCTATTAACTATTGTTTTCGTGTGTTTACTGCTGCATACTAGTGTATTGAATTTATTATTTAAAGTACTTTTTTCATAATAGTTTGTGAAACCTTAAACTGCTTCAGTACGTGATAAATCCCGCAAAACGTTAACCATGCACAAAAAATAATGATATTGAAAGACAATCGACAACAAAGTGGACAGTAAAGCTATATAGCCCGTAAAATATGTAGATCCGTGCGTTTCTCTCCACAATTTAAAAAAATGGAAGAAAGAATTAAGATGCGTTTGATAGATGTAAGGCGAGCGGTCCAACACGTGTACGGCCTGCCAAATATGAAGAATTGGAAGAAAAACTGTTCGAGTAGTTCTCCCAAATCATCACGAATTATCTACTTCTGGTTTAATGCTTATTGAGAAGCAAAGTCGTTGCTCATCTATGGGAATTGATTTTAAGGCATCAAAGGTGGTTAGATCGCTTTAAAAAGCGACACCACTTTGTTTCCTCGCGTTTGTGGCGATTCCAAAAAGTTGATGAAAGAAGATGTTTCGAGCTGATAACAAACAATCGCATATTTGGGGAGAAATACGAACGCAAAAATGTTAGAACATAGATGAATCTGTGTGTTTTTTTTTAACATGATGCCAGATCGGACACTAGCTCGAAAGGAGAAGATGTCTGGGAGGAAAACGTATAAGAACGCCCTACGGCCGCGTCTGTACAAATATGGACGGATCCGTTAAAGTAAAGATCACAGTCATCGGAAAATCTAAAAAACCACGATGCCTTTCGTTTAGCAGTTGTCCCGCTGTTACGTATTGCCATAATAAAAAAGCGTGGATGACGCGGGTAATATTTAAGCGCTTTGCTATTACGATGCAGAAGAAAATGGCAGCACAAGATCGTAAAATATTGATATTTTGATAATTGTTCACACATTACGCACCGAAATTGTGCGCCAAATATAAAATTCTGGTTCCTACCTCCTAATACTACTAAGTGCTCTCCAACCGCTAGATCAGGGAATAAGACAGAACTTCAAAGCCATTATATAAAAATTATTGCATTCCTGTAGTAACAGGTAAACAATGTCTGTTTCGTAGAAAACTTAAGAAAATGGACGGAGATGCATGTTCAGCTAGAGTATAGCATGGCAATCGGTAACATCTACAACAATCCGAATTGTAAAAAGTGCGGGTTTTCTTCGCTCCCGTAGATGAAATTGACGCCCCTCAAGCGAGTTTAACAACGGGTGAAGAATTTGTTGAGATCTACAAGTTACGATGATTTTATTTTCCTTACGACCATGAAATGATAACGCTGCTTTGTATGTTCCCGCGCCTCGCTTACTTATATAACAGGGATAGACAAAAATGACACATGAATGAGAAAGCAATGAAATCTCATTGCTCGTTACCGTCACTTCCAAGTTTTTCATGCCCATTAGATGTTCGCCAACGATACTATCGGGAAGACCAAAGTACCGGGGATGCATTTTCCCACTGCGATGCATGGCTAGAATAATTATACGAACAGTGATAGAAATGTTAAAACTAAACAATGGAAAATAAACGATTATTTTAAGTGAACAATGTTAAAGATCATTTTTAAGTGAAATATTTTATCGATTATAATTTGAAAGTGGTTTGCAGCCGTTACCGGTAATACCTTCGTAATTTATATACGACTCATTTTATAAAAATGCCACGATTCAACTGTAAAATTTTTATTTTTGAATTATTTTTTATGTTTCATGCCCAAAACTATGTTTGAAGCGGCTCTACATTTAAACACAATTAAAATATTTAACCAAACAACTAAAAATATGTATGTATTCAGTTCCCTATGGCCTTCCTCCTCCTTTGTTTGCAGAATTTGCGATCATTTTTGAAGCCGCGCAACATTTTTTTGCGACGGCGCGTAACATATATGTAGTAGGATATTTTTTTTTTTTTTTTTTTTTTTTTTTTTTCGTTATATGTGGGAATTCGTTATAACGAATTTTTATTTTTTGGTCCCTTGGATTTCGTTATATCGCGGTTTTACTGTATTGATTTTTTGTAAATTTCTAATTGTAGTGAAGTTTAGTGTTAAAAACTTAAACCACAATGCGAATGCCTACATCCTACAACTTAGACAATTTTATAAACATATATAATACATTTTTTACTTCATAGGTACTTTTATAAATAATGTATATGTCTTTATATTATAAGATTATAATGTAAGTAAATTGGACTATCATGTATGTTAGATCCCTTATAGGAGCCCCCAAATTTTTTTTTCGCTGACGTAGACCCCTTGCAGGTTATCATAGACCCTTGGGGGTCGATATAGACCACTTTGGGAATCACTGGTCTACATGAACAATGATTGGAAAGAAAAACTACCCCTATCCCCCTAAATGAAGCCTCTTCACTCTGTGTAAAGCCTGGGCAACACTGGATACTTAAGCTAGTTAAAAATAAATAATATGCAATTATTGATGATGAAATTTTGGTTTCACTTCAAATTTACTACCAAATCTCTGGGTCTCTTATACAACCCCTTTGTCTTTTGTTGGAGGAGTTGTGTAGCTTTTAATTACTGTTTCTTAGAATTAGATTACTAAATTTTAATACCTGAAAACGGGTACTCCATTATTTACAGTGTTACTTTTACATCATTCATTTATAAATAGTGATTCAACTGAACATCGATTTTGCACATTAAGTATTGCTAGCAGGGATAAGAAATGAGCACTCTGGCATTCCTGTTTAGTCATTATAATGCTAACATGGTGAACCACATTAGGAAATACAGTGTGATGCCCACAGACCAGTAAATAAATTGACATGAAATAAAGTGTATATATATGAGGGGTTTGGAACATTAGTTGCGGGACGAGGGGCATTCTACACACATTATTTGTGGAAATATAAATCCAATAGTTTACAACACATTTATGCAATAGTATTTACTCATCAAAAATTAAATCTTTGTGTAAACAAGACGCATTTTTTACATTAATGCATATTATATTGTCAGCGTTTAAATTTTCGTTCCAATCGAGTCATATATTTTTAAAAAGTCAGAGCTAATAAGTGGTACTAAAATGATCACGTGGGTGACATCAAAATGCAAATATTGAGACAAGGAATTTGTGTTAATTCATGTCTATATACTTGGTAGTCTGTGGTGATTAATCTTCGACTGCTATCTGCTAACGTAATGCTATTCAGACTATTCACAACTGCCCGAAAGAGATTCAGTTGTCTGGTGAAACCACTCTCCAAGGTGGTTCTCACACACAGCATTCTCCTGCCAGTACGTTGCTGTCTGTTGATTATCCCTCGACAAGGTGCAGTCTCACGATAAGTCCAAAGTTCATCATTCTCCCCTGCGGTACAATTTTCTTGTTTTCCTCTTCTCTATACCAGCTTACTTAGAATGCGTCTACTCACATTACAAACCTTCCACACCATACAGAAAACATAACACTGTACCAATCTTACTCAACGATAATTAAATATTTAAACATACATTTCTTTTTGTTGAATTTTTTCAATAAATGTTTATATCAAAAATGTGTCTACATACATCTAATAACTTCAGTTCAGCCCTTTTCTGGGAAAGCATCAATCTCACACCCAGCTGTTCTTCATTCTTATACAGGCAGTTCTTGATTTACAATGTTTGAAGAACAGGATTCAGAATATGGAGAGAATGAAATGAAAAGAGGTGTTTATGACTCACTAACATGTTGAGATTTTTAATGAAAAAAATAAACTAACTGCAGTCTTCCAAGTCATATTTTAAGAGTGGATGAACCAGCTGCAGCCGTTTCATCGGCTCGTGTCATTATGTTTACACACATCTAATAAGTTATTTTTCATCGGTCTATCTACCTCGAGTTTGCAAAGTGAAAATTTAATGTATGTCTATTCTCAAAATAGGAATACATATTTGGGGGTTAGGACGGTGGTTAAATGAAATAAACGTTGTTTGGCGTGTGTTGAGGTATTTATTGTCGGCATGATAAAAACAAGGAAGACATAGAATGAATACAGTGGTTGAAGATGTAGAAGGTGCACGTGTCTTATGAAATGAAATGAAGCGAGTTGGCGGCCTTGCTCGGCAAGCGTGATCCAGCAAGACCGCCGTTGTGAAATGATGAAACTGGGGAGACTGCTCGGTGGCGAATTATCGAGCCAGGCTTGTAGCAGCAGCCGGCAGCGCTGTCGCTAGCGTCGATGCCGACTGAGATGGCGGTGAATTTGAATTCCGATCGCTACACATATATCGTGTTCTCTTAGTGATTTTAACAAATTTCACGTTTGTAGCGTATCGTTATAATAAAACATACGCATTCAATTCAATTGCGTCGTATACGCAAAAAAATTATATTTAAATGTTTCGAAGCATAATTAAGAAAAACATTCATAAATCGAGAACTGCCTGAATTCATTCATCCACACTTACATCATATTTTGTGTTATTTTAAGATAAAATATTATTTTACACTTCCATAATGTTGTACTGCACACTCATAAAAAGGAGAGTAGGATAATGCTGTACGATATTGTTTGCTTACCTTATGTTTATATGTAGCGACTGTAATAACAGTACAATTGTAATATCCGTTACATATTGATACGGGGGTAGCAAATTAACATACATCCAAATACGTACAATGAAAACAAAATGTAATAAAGATAAAGCATTTATTGTGTAGTGTATATTAGACGCACAGTTGTTACATTAAAATAATATATATATAAGTAGCCTAAATGAAAAGCACATGAATGAAACAATTAAAATATTGTGACAAAAACGATACTTCATCCTTACTTTATTTGATCTTACCGAATCCACGCAGTTTTCAATTTTAGGAGATTATTCGACTTCTTGCCTACATTATTTTAAATTAAGAAAATTTCTTTCGTAGCCAATTTTGTGATTGGGTGAAATAAATTAAAATACTGGTTTAAATAAAAAAGCGACATGTTAAATGAGTTAATAACATCAAACAAATCATTCTCAATCCCTTCAAATAGTGCTAAATATGGGTAAGGCTGGAAATTCTGTCCTCCATGTAAGAATACAAAACTATTTCTTGCATTTCACAATTTTATAAGACAATAAATTCCATGTGTGTAAAAAATAGGAATGAAATTACATTCAATTTATACAATAGATTCACTATCATAACTATTGATGCAATCTGTTGAATATATTGAAGGTGCTATCTCATGAGGCGATGATGGATATGGTGTGATGTTTATTCCATGGCTGCTGCCTGTGCTGGGGTAGCTCCTTCACCACCGCCATCCCTTTTCTTAGAACCTGACACAATATCATCGATACGGAGAAGTAAAATGGCAGTTTCCACAGCTGTCTTGTAAACCTGAAAAAAATCAATGTTAAAATAGAACTCTCATAATCAGCCAATTTACAAAATAGGTAAGTAGAAGGTCAATTATTTAATTACTAAGCAATTTCCATGATATACAAAAAATGTATATAGAATTATCCAGATATTCTGAGCAAAAATCAATACATCATATGCAAAACTACTGAGAGAATAAACAGTTGATGAATTACAACTATTTCAACAAACTAACATAATACAGTAAAAGCTCTTTAATACAAAATTGAGGGGACCAAAATTGAAGAAAAAAAAAAATTGAATTAGGAAAGTAGAATATCAAAAAATTAACATATTTTCTAAACAGCTCTGTTTTTTGCAGTTCTTTGTAACAGTTAAAGACTGAATTAATGCCTCGAAAAACTTAAGTACTACGTTTTTTCATGCGATCAGTTTGAAGTAGAATGTTTATTATACTTGTTTGAAATGAGAAAGTGTATTTAACATAGTTTTTTGGTCATACATTGAAAATTTTTGGACCACAACTAGTAATAGCTAAACTAAACTAACTAGATATTTAGTTAAATAAATGTGGACAAAGATAATAAGAGATCTGTTCCGTGGATTATATATTGTGCGGAAAAATGAGGGGGGCTGTAGTTGGAGATGAAATATATTGTAAAAAAAGAGGAAATATGTTCAAAAGATGGAAAATAATAAATAATTAATAAGAGATTGAGGTGAATCATATACGGACACTAGTTCATGTAACATGGGAAATTGAGTTATATATTTGTGTAATTATATCTGACCTGTAACTTCACAGTGAGTGGCTCCCATACACCCCTAGCGGCCATGTCGACGATCTCTCCTGTCTCTCCATCGATCCCGAAGGTGCAGGGGAGCTCCTGACCATCGGGAGCAAAGGCAGGCTTCTGCGTGTGCTTGGCGCGCAGGGCCGTCAACATGCGAATAGTATTAGCACCACAGTTCTGTGCCAATGTACGGGGGATGATCTCTAAAATAAGACTTGGTTTGAATCCAACGGAAAAAGTGTAGGAGTTTTTTCATTGCTGTGACTGCAATACTACAAATATGTAAATTGTGTAATAAAAAAAGAGAGCAAAACAATTTATAATTGTCATGTTTCCCTGCAAAATTATATAACTTGCACATCCGTGGCGTTGCAATCTCAATTATGAAAACCGTTATGTTATATGATTCTAAGTAATCTGAATTCATACACAACAAAATAAAACTGGTACTATGTACCATTTACTACATAGTTTGGCTGCTGCCAGATGCAGAGAAGTAGTGTGTAAACTTTTTCGCTTAGTAATGTGTGGCTATAAAGCAAGAGATTGACTTTTCTGTGAATCCCAGTCACCTTCACATCCGTACATACAAGGGTCGATTGTTTCAAAACAATACGTGGTTTGATAGCAAATTTATGTAGATAAAACATAACATTTATAATATTAAACTTTTTGAAATTTTAAAATAACTGTTTTTACTGAAGTATGACTATTAATATAAGATTTTTTAATAAAATAAAAATGTATCCTCAGAATATGACATCAATATATAGTCCGATATCTTAAATGGGTAGATGGAGACATGCTTGAGGATGATATAGAACTCCACCGCTAAATATTGAGAGAACTGGTTTAAACACCCTTTGATTACCAGAGGTAGGATTATTGAAGTGGATTTTATCAGCAGTAATAGAGAGGAGACAATACATGGAACATCCCAACAGGTTGGAAAAGTCAATTGGCTCAACTGTGTGAGAAGATTTTCATACGTGGGAGAGTAGTTGCAGTTGCTGCAAGACACCAAGATAGCTCAGAGATAGAGATTCCAACCCGAATATTCAATACTCAAATATTTGTGTAGCAATTCAAATAGTATTCGTACTAATTTGTAAGGATGGAATATTAAACAATTCTCAGGATTCTGATTCGGATGTGGAAGAGATACATGTTGCTTGTTCGAAGAGTTCATAAAAGTCTGAATTAAGAAGCACCATTTTATCCCTCGTAGAAATTACAAACGTTTGTTCAAATAATCTAAAAAAAAGATTTTAGATATTTGGACAATTTCTAAAAAAGGACAGAAAGCCAACGTCAACCGCTGCTGAGCGGGTATTTTCAACCGCAGTGACGATAAAAACAAATTTAAAATACGAAACGTTCAATGCGTTGTTATTTTTAAAACTACAATAAATAAACAGTTTATGGTAAAATAGCTCGTTTTCTTATAAATTTTGATATGCTTACGTATAATATGATTTATTTTAAATATTTCATACCATTGTCATACTTTAGATTTACTATTCGATATTCGAATAGTTGGAATCTCTATTCAGGGATACTCAATAGGCACCATATCCAAGCAGCCGGCCCCCAAGCCGCGCAGGACAAGGAGAAGAATATTCTAGCTATGCCAAGCACTTTTAATGTGAAAAATAAATTAAATTACCGGTCTCTGGATAAAGATCGAAACTCTGACCTCTCTAGACAAATGTCTTACTGCAAAAACCAAACAAGCTAATTACAGCATGCATTGGATGATAATAGAATAATAATGTGTATTCCTTGCCTTGGAGGTGTAACTAGAAACGGCGATTTAAAAAACGAAGAAGAAACATAATCACCAAACTGATTTATCTGAACAAGAAATAACAGATTGATTTAGGCATTCCATATATAATTAAATATAAATTTTACCTAATGCCTGTGCCACAGCCTTGTATGGAGAATTTTCTGGGAATTCTTTAGTGTTGGACAGAGCTTGCGATACCAACATCTCCACGGCGCCACCACCAGCCACCAACCTCGGTGATAACATCTAAAAATAAAAATTGGGTTATAGGTTTTTATCCGGATTACTTCATATATACTTTTCATATGTGAATCTAAACAGGATATAAAAGTAACACTTGAGGTTAGTTTAAGTATCTCCTGTATGAATAGGATTCTCTGCAAAGTACATATTGATAATAAAGCTGGAGATCTTCTGAAATGATATTTAATCTTGAAATAATGTAAAGTATAATACAAAAAGTAAAGAAAACATCTCTATAACAGGCTACAAACTTTAATTTTTTACTATTTTACTTACAAGATTACGGGCTACGTGTAAAGCATCCTGGAGATTTCTTTCAGTTTCATTAAGGACATCCTTCGAGGCTCCTCTCAACAAAATGGTGCAAGCCTGAAAATATTAAGCAAATATATATAATGTAGAATTTGGAATAATAAATAAATAAAAACACAAAATTTGTGAAAACCTGAGTCATATTATGTGCGATGATACTTCACGGTAAACAAAATCAGGATCAAATGAACACAGAATTCCCATTTTTGATGGATAGCGGTGGCCGAGGTTGATATATAAATATTGCATATTGTAATAGTAATTTTGCATACGTAAATATGATTTTTTTCAATTAAAATTTGAGTTTCAGTACTTAATCTAATGTAAAAATCTATCCATTTATGATGATTATTTCAAATTGGGAATTAATGGGATTTTCGAATTATTAAAGTTATTAGTGTGAAAATGATAATATAGATCATAAAATATTAGAATAATCACGTACTGACAGGACTTATGGCCTAATTGTATTAGATAAATGATCATAGTTAAATCCAATCATTTTTGAAAAAAGTTCACATAAATTGACATACAGTTATTCCTCCTTGAAAATTAATAATTAATTATGTTAATAAAATGATGAGGGTATCTGTACTAGTGATGAAAAAAAATGTTACTCTTGACTCACTGGTGTGATTATGATTGATATTTGATAATATCAGTGATTGAAAACTGTGACTGATCACAGTTTCATTAATAATACGCATGTGCCGCACAATATCACAATACAATAAATAAATTTAAAAAAACATAATTTTGAGCGTATTTACTTATATTATTCAAAACATTCTATCATATATAATTAATATATAGAGAATTTAGAAAGAACTTTAAAAAAAAAAAAAAAAGTGATTATATTTTTCAGGTCAAATTTTTAGCATTTCCGGTCAAATGCGTAAAACCTTTTGGCAGATGGCGCTTATCATGAATTATAATGTCATTCCTTTATGAATATTTTTGTTTCATATGCACATGCGCCAAATCACGGTTCATAACCAAATATAAATCAAATAAAAAAATGAATCATAAATCACAATATTCCCAGATATTCAATCACTGATAGTGAGTGTGACTCAAATATATCAGTGATTGACTCATGGTTCGTGATTTTGAGCTCATCACTAGTCTGTACCTTTGGATCCTTGCATTTGGTGACAAAGGTGAAGTATTCATCTCCCATCTTTTTAATCTCAAATAGTCCAGCCTCTGTTCCCACATCACTCTCCTTCAACTCTTCAGTCCTGTTTACAACTGTAGCTCCACAGGCGCGAGCGATACGATTGTTGTCGGATTTTCGGACTCTGAAAAATTTACAATATTATAAAATTTAAATTATAAAAATTACAAGGGCTACTGTACGATAAGTACGCATTTTTAAGGACCGATGGCGCCACTGATGCAAAATATTTATACCATTGTTTAACGACACCTGTTAAAATTTTAGACAGATTTATCTAGTAGTTTTGTTTTGATAGCTGTTGAAAGTGGGTAAGTTTGTATTTGTTTGCAACCATGGAAAATCAGCAATATCGGTTAGTGATTTGATTCCTTTTTTTGGGTAGGAAGATGTGTGAGGAAATCAAAGTGAAGTTGCATGCCATTCATAAGGACCGTGCACCTTTGATGACTACTATATCAGATATTGGTTTATCGAATATAAGCGTGGCCAAACATCAATTTTTGATGAAGAGTGCCCAGGCCGTCCAATTGAGATGACTATGGAGGATATGGTCAACAAATATTGTGTTAGCAGACCACCAGATGAAGATCGGAGAGATTGCTGACATTGTAAACATCTTAATTGAATGTGTACAAAATATCCTACATGAGAAAACTATCAGCGAGATGTGTGCTGCATTTTCTCACAGCGGAATAAAAACAGTATTGCATGACAACTTCGGAGCATTGTTTGGATATGTTTAAGCGCAATCCGAAAGAGTTTCTGCAGCGTTTTGTGACTGTTGATAAAACATGAATCCATCACTAGATACCAGAAATGAAAGAGCAGTCAAAAAAGTGGATTTCACCTGGCGAACGAAAGAAGGCGAAAACGGTTCCATCGGCCGGAAAGGTTATGGCCAGCATTTTTTGAGATTCGCGAGGCATTATCTTCACTGATTATTCGAAGAAGGTAGGGATAATCACGGGGCAGTACTGTGCTGATTTATTGAGCCGATTCGACGCTGAACAGATAAAAAAATAAAACCCCATTTGGCGAAGAAAAAAAGTGTTCTTTCACCGTGACAACGCACAAACTCACTCGGTCTGTATAAAACTGGTCAAATTACACTACAAATTGCTGCCTCATCCACCCTATTCTCTAAATTTTGCCCCATACGACTTCTCTTTGTTTCCAAACATGAAAAAATGGCTTGACGGAAACCGGTTGATGTCAAACAAGGAAGTCACCGTCGAAACGGAGACCTATTTTGCAGAGTTCAACTAATAATATTTTTTGGATGGTTTAAAAAAGTTAAAATCCGTTTCCTTCTCTAACATGGGTACTTATCATAGAGCCTTCATAATCAATAGTGGACTTGTATCGTTTAGTAGAAAAGTGTAAAGAATTCATAAAACCAATCAAATCGTATTGATGTCACATTGTGGTTGTACCAATGTCAAAGTTTACTTGTCAGTTACCAATAGTCAGATAATGACTATGGTACTACTATTATTGATTATTACTTTACTCAGAATGGAAAGAAAGAAAAAATCTTTGAAGGATGATAATAGTATCAGCTATTGACTGCATATGTTTCAAGTTTAAAAAACATCCCCGCTTATGTTTAATGTTTAAAAAACACCCATTTATGTATAAAATTTAAATAGATGATTCGCATAAAAAATAATATATGTGGTTGCGGGTCATTTTGAAAAAAAACTAAAATCCAGACATAAATAAAAAATAAAAATTAACCTTCTGATGGCAGTGATACCAGCCTTCAATAAATAATGTTGTGCAAGGTCTGAGACTCCCTTTTCAGTGAATACTAGATCTGGTTTCAGGGTTATAATATCACTGCACAACCTCAACACGTGTTCCTCTTCCAGTTGGAGCATTCTTGTAAAGTCCTAAAAATAAAAATGTTTATCAAAATCATACCAATACCGAGCAATGTTCTTACCATGCTTTACTGAATTTAGTAAATAGTTTAACTTGAAGATGTAATGTGAAGTTTTTGAGATCTACATAAAATTGTGCAAAATGATATAAAGTATTTTCTAAATTTATTAATAGAAGTTTCGTATTTTTTTTATTTCTAATTGTTAAAAATTCATTACATTGTTACATAATTAAATACATATTTAATTAATGTAATAAAATATGATTTTTTTACAGATACTGCTTTTTAAAAATATGTAAAACTCGGTCTATACAGTGTATTCAATATTGCTTATAAATAAATAAAAAATAACAATACCTGTTCTTCCATAATCTCAACGTTGGTTTGGCTTTCTCCTTTTTTGTATTCTAAGGGGCAATCTAGCAAGATGATGCGAGGATTCTCAATGTACCTTCTCATTTTGGGATGAGTCACATCCTTGTTCACCATCACTCCGCTAAGGACACAAGATTCCTCGATAGACCCACCAGGGATCTTCTCAACTTTAGCATACCTAGAAAAGAATCATACATTAGATTTCACCGCAAATTTGCAGTCAATGATAAAATATCAAAAATGGATATATGATATTTGATTTGTAAGTTCATTTTAGTATGTAAACTCTCCAGAGGGCCCACATTCTGCTCCAAAACTTCGACTTGTGGTGAATTTCGAATAAACGAGATTTTACTGTATTTAAAAAATTGCAATACATATATGCATAACATGGTCAAAAGGAATCACTAGAATCTTTTAAACCAAAAAATAATTTCCATTAAAATTGATCAGAAACATCAATCCCTATAAAGGTTCATATTTGAAATCATTGTTTTACTTTACCGTTTAATGTCAACTTCTGTGCGACCATTCTCCTTGATCATAACAGTCTTTACAGCATCAAGGGCAATGTTTACAGCTAGTTCAGACCACCTTCCGATGAACTTAGTTCCCACACACGATCTTACCTAGTATAGAAAATAAATGTATTACTTTTTCTATCATCACTCATTTTACAAATCATTTAAATAAATTGAAATTATTTTTAAAAACTAACAAAATATTTAATTTTATTTAGCTATAAAAACTCTTTTCCTCTATGTCTGACTGATAGATCCAAACACTTTCCCTGTAGCTGTGTTATACACTTTCTCCAAAAGAAAGGAACCCCAAATACCCCATAAATCCACCCTAGAGACATCATATACAACAAAACACATCACCATTCAAAATTTTAGCTTCCTTTTTTTCCCTGAATGATCATGATCCAGGTCACGGATTCACTGAGATTTTTAGTTTCTTTGAGAAGACAGAGTTTCACCGAGAATTGAGAATAAGTACCATAAGGAATCAGCAAATAGTATTTTAATGTTTTATGAATATGTACTATTTTAATGTTAATACTTACCACGTCCTTTAACTTTTCCTTATCGTTAACATCGATGGGTATCGAGGCTTTAGTTTCCAAAATTTGCACTGCATCCTCGAGAGCCTGTCGGTACTGGCGAATAATCGCCGTAGGGTGGAGGTTCTGCTGCAAGAACTGCTCCGACACTGCTAGGATTTCTCCTGCCAAAACAATCACCGAAGTAGTGCCATCACCAACCTGAATCATTATTTAAAAGTGGGACTTATTAATACACCTTTATATTTTCTATGACAAATTTGGTAAGAATAATAATAAATTTTACGAAAATACACAAAATATTGGGTCATCCCATAAATAATGTGGTTTTTCAGTTACATGAACTAAAAGTCAGAGGGGGGCGGGATAAAATACCTGCATCAGATAAAATTAATAACAAAACTTATTCTTAGTGCAAGTTTTGAAGAGTGCAGTTTGATTTTAACAGTTATTTTTTTAAAACTATAATGGAAGTGACAAAGAAGTCGACATATTTTGTTTTATGAGTTTAATAAAGGCAACAACAATGGAAAGTGCGAGGAAAATTAATGCAGTATATGGGGATCTAACAATAAGTGTAAGCCAGTATCAATTGTGGTTCCAGAAACTACAGCCTAGAAGATGAGCCTCGTCCTAGAAGATCTGTAAAGCTCGATGAGGACGTTCTGCAAACCCAAGTGGAACAAAATCCTATTGTAACTGTTGAGGAACTAGCAGTGAAGTTTGGATTTAGTCATTCAACCATTCATCGACATCTGCATGCCATCGAAAAAGTCAGCAAATTGGATCAATACGTTCCATACAAACTTTTGAGTTGAATCGCGTGCATATAAGTAAATGTGTGCTCTTCTTTGCTGTCATGTCTCAGGATTGAAACATTTTTGGACCGAATAGTGACTGGATGGGAAACGATACCTCACCACCATATTCGCCGGACATTGCACCATCTGACTATCATTTATTTCGCAGTCTTCAAAATCATTTGGACGGAAAAATATGAATTCTGTAGATGAAGTCAGAATAGTACTGGAAGAGTATTTTTCATCACGGACAAGTGAATTTTGATAGAAAGAGTATATTTTAGAGTAAAAAATAACTTAATTTATATTAATTTTGAAAAATACAAGATTTATAAAAAAAAAACACATTATTTATGGGATGACCTAATTTGGTTATAACATGGTATCATAATTTTCAACTAACATATTGAGGATAATATCTAGTTATTTAACTTGGTCACAGCATCTCTATTAATTTAACTTGGTCACAGCATTTCCATTAATTTAACTTAGTTATAAAATCTCCATTAACGTTAGATTTTTTTCATTTTAATTAGGTACCCACGCATTGCAAATGCACTTTTGAGGAATTTAGAATATTTTTTGAACAAATTCTTGAATATAACTTGAATGAAGATATTTCGATTATCATTACTAATGAAATTAATTAAAAACCTATAATTGTAACAACTCGG
Source organism: Eubasilissa splendida (assembly GCA_031772225.1). Taxonomy (NCBI): domain Eukaryota; kingdom Metazoa; phylum Arthropoda; class Insecta; order Trichoptera; family Phryganeidae; genus Eubasilissa; species Eubasilissa splendida. The sequence continues at coordinate 16,217,289 of CM062852.1, read as the reverse complement.
GCAGAACACATGTGACAGATGTACGATCTACGACTTCCAAAATGGATACTCAATAAAAATCCAGGGGAAGGCAATGTGAAGAAGACTGCTAAGGACCTGCTGATAGAGAATAATTGGAAAAGACCACCAGAAGACCTGTAGAGAATAAGGTAGTAGCTTCTGCTAAGGCTCCCCGTTATGTGGACATTTATTTTGTATAAATATTGTTTTAAAATAGCTTAGTTGTAAAGTTCATATGAACGCAGTGAAGGTAAGGGCGTTGCTTCCACCAGCAAAAAACGCATGCCTAATTCTATAGAATAAATGAATAATAACAATATTTATGACACAGGCAATGACCGTATAATTTGTTTTTAAAAAATATATAAGTAATCCTTTAATAATTAAATGGTAATTACTACTACTTTAATATTCTTTCTGATATTTTTGTCACTCATTAATTTAAGTGTGGATATTTTATTTACAATACTTTAAAGTAGATATAATGCTTGAAGTAGATTCGATACTTTGTTTTCAATCATATAAACAAAACAAGATAACTTATTCTTTTATTTTGTGCTAGTGATCAAAGAAAAGCAAACCATACCTCCTCATCCTGGGTTCTGGCAATTTCTATCATCGATTTGGCAGCAGGATGTTGTACCGTGATCTCTCGGAGTATAGCATTACCATCATTAGTCATAACTATCCCACCCATTGGGTCCATGAGCATTTTCAGCATAGCCCTTGGACCGAGACATGTCCTGATAACATCAGCAATGGCCTGAAACAGAAAATACAAATTTATGTTGCAGATGGTGCCGCCCACACAATACTAGGCTTGAAGCTATAGACTGAAGGCAATAGAAAAATGCGCAATAAATGTGAAATAAGTGCAACTATCCTAAGTGCTTTAAACATATTATTAAAACATAAAAACAATATTACTAAAATCTTACCTTTCCGGCGTTTACATTTTCAATCTGAACCTTCCGGCCCGATTCTCTTTTTGTATTCTGACCTGAACATAAATAAATCATTAAAACATATTGAAAACGATGAACTAGCTTACAAACGTGTGCATTTTAATAAACTCTATACTCACTTAACACTAAAATCGGAGCCTGCGAGCCAAACATTTTAAATTATTTGTTAGAGATCACGTTTTTTGAAAACCGAAGTCGCGTGGGCTCTTTGGTTATGTTGAAATGAACAGTCTTCTTGACTTCTAGGATCTGTCATATGTTAGAATGAGAGAGACAGAGAAAATTACATGGGCGTAACAGAGATACATATATTATTACTGGCTGCATGTATTAAAATTTAGAGACTTCTAGAATGAAAATAATAATATAGTGTTGCCAGGATATAAACATATTCATACCTATCTATGACCAATCGGGCATTGGTTCAGCCCACCCATATATCTCTTATTTATGGCACCCATAACTTCCGATGAATATGGTGGACAGATATATATATGGTGTTGAACTGTTACGCAAAAATTTGCCGTAGTATTTCGACACAAGATCGTCCTAACGTATGTTTTTAGACGCGCATAAGTGTCAAATTCTCAAAACGAATAACGCTAGTGCACTTGTAGTTAAATAGGCGGTCTAACCGCAAGTAGAGTACTCAGAGTATCCAAGACTTTAAGGAATTAGAAAATAAAATCCTCATGGTTTCTCAGCTATTCAACAACTTTCTTTTTAAAAGAGGCAAATGATAGAATTTACTTTCGTTAAGTCTAAAATGTTATAAAGGTTGGGTGCAAGGTAGAATAAATGACTTTGTCCAAATGTAGTGTAGTATTTTATTACAATGAATTGGAGGGTAAAATTTTTTAAACATTTTACCATCATTGAAGAAAAACTACAAATATATTTATAAAATACATTAAATTGTATATACGGTGCAAAAGAAGCAAACTGATTTGAAAATTCATAACTTTTTAAAGATCTGGGAAGATACACAGCTGCTCAGCGAACGAGTCATAAAATTTAATTTTGAAAATCAACATTCGATAATACAGACCCGATGAGCCACCATTTCAATGTAATGAATTTACCTTCCATTTCCATGATTAAAAGTTTGGTGAAACGTTCTTGGCAGCAGGGTTCAGTAGGGGATGTGCTAAAATCTGGAAGACCACGTATGACCTGAAGTGAGGAGAATATTCAACGAGTACATGAGTGTTGACGAGAACCCAGGAATTTCGACTCGAAGACGTTCTCTTCTGTTAAACATTACTCAGGAGATCATTGCAGCAGATACTACAGAAGGACTTAGGCCTGTTCCCACACAGAATTCAACTTATGTAAGAATTGAAGCCAAGAGACAGTTAAAAAGCAATATACAAGCCAAAATTGAGGCGCTAACTACCATCATTTTAATTGACAAAATGGAAAACGCTCTAAAGAAAGCACAATTTTGGGAGGCAGAAAATGGGTGTCATTTGCTCGACATAGTGTTCCATAAGTAGCTTTAAAAAATTTCCATAAATTATAGTTTATAATTCCCCAAATATACTTGATGTAAATGTTTAAAAACCATTCGCTTCTTTTGCGCCACCTGTATAATATCCTATTCGAAAAATTAGATGCTCACAGGATTTACAACACTGTCTTCTAGTCATTGTATACATACTTGTGTAATATTATTATTAATTAAAGTAAAAGTTAATAATGATAAATGTTAAAAATTTACTAAAGTAAATTTGTTTATTATAATTGGGCTCAGGTCAATGCTATCCCTAAAGACTTCTTGTGCGTCCCTACCTGTTTGGAGTGATGACCTGTGCTCCTACCAGAGAAAGGGTGTAAGAATGTATCTTTTTCATACGAGCCAATGCAGGATTTTATATCTAAAGAATGGGTTGTTACAATGCTCACTTGCCACTTGCTGGATGAGTATACTGGCAAATCTAGTAACTGAGAAATCACTAATTGGGATGATAGAATTATCTAAGACATTGTGCAAATGATCAATGCAAGAATGTTATATGTGTAGTTTTGAAATTGAAAAAATGTGTTTGATTATAGATTTTTTTAAAACTAAATAAAAAGAATAAGAATAACTAAAATAAAAGAAAAGAGCAAAATAACATTTTTCAATTTTTAAAGTAGTTTTTCGTCTCTCCTGTAAAGATGTAAAGAATAACATTACTTACGCGATGATGATTCTTAATTAAGAGACAATATTCACAAAATTATTAAGTTAATTAAGCAAGTGGTACATATAACGTTACATGTCCAAATAAAAATATATAGATATGTAAAATGGGGAAATTTTAAACAAAATAAAATTCATAGTAATTGCTGCATTATTTTTAACTAGTGCGTTAAGAGGGGGTAATTGAGTCAGTCTACAATAACAGTGGGGATATATGCAAATTAAATATAGTTTTTAATTGATTTACTGTGAATTAACACTTTTGATAAAAGTACATAGTTCTTTTGCCATTTATATGGAAAATAAGAAGCTGAGTAAAATTCATGTTTCATAAAAACACAAATGTAATGGTTATAATAAATTAAGAAAACACACTGGCTTACAAAGCGGAGTGATTGAAAAGAAAAAATGTATGTATAACTAAACACATATTCATTTACAAAAAGGATTTGAATCTCACTCGCAAGGAGGTGATGAATTTGTTAGTCAAAGACTTAGCCAATATTACTGAATACAATTGCGAATATCAATAATGAGGGTAAAAATAGTGATGGTAAACCGTTACGTGACTGTGTCGATGATTGGTAACTAAGATTTAACTGTCGGAAACTTACTTTCTAATGTACCAGTACAGAGAATTACGTTAAACAGTTATCAATCATTGTTACAATCAAACACAATAACAGTTAAAATAACGATTTTACCATCACTAGTTAGGTAAAAATAAAATAGTTTTCAAAAAATACATTTTTATTATATCTTTATATAAAATACAAATGAATATTATAAATGTGTTTGCACTTTTAAGAATTTGAATATAAATTAATTATTTTTAACAAAAAAAAATCATTTATAATAAGAAAAGGAAAAATAAAAGTCAATTATCAGGTTAAAAGATTTCTAATACAATAGTTTTATTAAACTATATACATAGTGTTGACAAATAAAATAAATAAAGTGACAAAGCAAATTATTCTGAAGAAATGACAAACAATTCTAATTATGTACTGAAAAATGTCAAAATTATTGTTACTGGCACAAAGCAAATTTTTAGTATACGAGTTGATAAATTACGAATGAACGAAGGTGGATTAGTTAATTTACATTGAAAAGTCATTTTTATATCATGCATTGCTTAGGTGGTATGTTCTTTGACGATATATTATTTCAAAATACATATTTTTAATTTTTAAACGTAAACTTCATAAAGTAAGTAATGAATAGCAAACTTAAATAAACTTTAATTACAAAAGCAATACTTTACATTTTATAAATTTAATAATGGTGGATATATTCTAGTACTGTTTAATTTAAGGTAGAATATACTTTTTTTTTAATAGGTACATTAAAAAAAAGTTCACATTATTGCACTTTGATTCTTTTGTTAAATGAACTATATCTATTGAAATATTATTAAGAAAGAAATTGCAATAAAACTCTCAAATAACAAATTTATATAATTTTTTTCAAATCACCAGGAAATTCCAATATCTATATATTGCAATAAATTATCCTAAATTTACCTAGATAGGGATAAAATCAATGAACCTTTTCTTTGTCATTTAATTCATTTGGTTGTTTGGAGTCACCATTACCTACTTGGACCTTAGTTTTGTTTGGAAATGGACAAACGCCCCCTTTACATGTAAAAGGAAATTCTGTAGTCTTGTCTTGTCCTTTATCATCTTTGTTGGCCCAAGGGTTCCAAAATCTTAAAACATACGGTTGAATGAACCTATGCCAAAGGAACAGAAGTACTGGAATGAATATACATGGTACGCAAACCATTTTCGAATGTGATCTGTAACATAATTAAATTCATCAAGAATGATTGTTGAATTAATTTTAGCAAGATTGCAAAGCAATTTCATTTAATATAGAATTGGAGAAGCATGAACTATGTAATTTTAATAATAAAATAGCACATTAATAAGGGATAAGCTAGCTGGATCATATATCAATATAATTTTAAGTCTTATTCAGGAGAAAATGAACAAAATTGAAAATAGGACGAAAAGATCAAAACCTAACATATTTGTTTATGTTGAAATTGTAGTAATAGGTAAGGTCATTAAATAACAAAAAAAAATTGCGTTCCTTCTTTATGAAAGCTGTATTATTTGGTAGTTCCAAAAGTCTTAACACTTTCTTGTTTCATCATCAATTATTTACATTTGAATTGTGAATATTTTTGATGCTTCTATGACAAAAATCTTCAGATTCCGAGTGAGCGATGATAATATGAACTTTTTGATATCCACATTTCGTGTATAAGGTTTATCTTTAAAGTTATTAAATGTGATGTACATATTCATGCCAATTCAACAACCAGGCTGCTACCGAAAGTGCATTTCAATTATCAACTCCAGAATTTTTACACCACCAAAATAAATAAACTTATTAATTGATTAATTGGCAATAATATGTTAGTTCTAATGGTACTTATTTCGATTAATAAATTTAATTATCAACTGGGAAAAATGTTCTTAAATTTGAAGGTTATTATTTACAATTATTTTCCTACCAACTTAACATAAACAAAATTGTTTTTCCTTGAAGTTAAAAATATTAATTATTATTGTACTAAACATTTTCATTATTTGTTAAAGAATGCTGATAATACACTCTGCCATAACTTGTAGGAACAGGGAACTAGAAAATTCGCCAGAATATTCTAAATGGATATGGAATCCCAAGAACTTACCATGAATTACATTAAAAAATGTTATTCATAGGTAACCCAAATGAGTGGTAGTAACCAGAAGGAAAACAGGGAATTTTCCCTGTAAAGCTTAGACAAAAAAATATATGTTAAGATTTCAATAGTATTTACAATATGAATGTATGAAGGACCTTGAAACATTTTGATCCATAAGTAGTATAAAAGTTTTCACACATTATTAGATTTACTATGTTGAAACAGTTTGGTATCTTTAAAAAAAAATTTGGAACCGTTTTCAGACTACCCTGAATGATCAGACTATTCGCAATTTAATTAAATTAAATTTTTAACCATCTCTCATTTTCTATATCTTTCTGAACATCATTTTATTGATCGTAATCTCAAAAATTGTCTTTATTGTATTTTTGTCTTCTAAAAACTAATTTTGATCCTTCATTATGTTCACATAAACATAATGGTCATGTTTTTATACTGAAAACCTCAGTTTTCTTATGAATTATTAATATTACTGTTAAAATGGACTAATGATATTACCGTTGTTATAAAAATATTCGTAGACACAAAGCTCGAAGTTAGCGAACACAACTTAAATGATTTTCAGTGTGTATGAACTGTATATTATTCGAAAATATGTATTTGGTTTTTGACACTTTGACCCAATAAACTTTTATCTATGGTGCACATAATGACATTCCATCGGTTGCTTAGTGTGATAACTATATTTATTTTGAGCCCAGTGCTTGCTTGATACGTGGTAAAATTATTCGTTCAAATTTATAATACAAGTCTATATTAATAATGTTTCTTCTTTTTTCTCGACCTTAGTTATATAAATTTTCTTTATACATTATCCAATTCAGCTTTAAAAATGGAGTGTGTACCTTTCTGATTCGATTGTTAAAGAGGAGAGGGATAAGGGCTGAGCCCTTTTGTCTCCGACATATGAGGTAACAACAATAGCGTAAGATTTTTTTTGGGGGGACTCTATTGAAGGGAAACATGGTGAAATTGTTTTATTTTAATTTTTTATACAGTGTTTTCTGTAAATAGTGGTCCAAATAAAAACCATCGATAGCTGAGACTATGCCCAATCAAAATAACCCATTATTGGTCTAATGAATGTCATACGGTTTTCGAGATATTTGAACTTTTATGAATTTTTGAATAATTGGTACCCATTGTTACTTTTTTTAATGTCACTTTCAAAATATAAGAAAATATCGCTTTCTGTTTGTTGATTATTATTTCTTTGCTACGTTTGAGTCTCCATGAATGATTGTATTTCTGACAAACCAGGGTGAGTTTGTGATTCTCCTAAGGATGTATTTTTGTTTGGATTCTAAAATTTTTGTGTTACTTGAACCCCAGATGGGGCTCGTGTATGTAAGTATAGGACGGATGATTGCTTTGTGCAAGAGTAATTAGTTTTTTAGGGATAATGAACTGTAGGAATTTTGGAGGGGATATAACCTGTTGTAGGAGTGTGTGCTTGACAGTGGGGACACGTCACACGTGTGGGGGCAGCCTTTGAATGTGTTGATTTAAAATTAACTGTAGAATGATTATTTTTTGAAAAATTGTGTTTAATTACATATAATTAATATAAATAAAGTCGAAGAGTGCGTCGTGAAATCATGTTTATGTTTTGTGTTAAAGATAAAGAGACTAAAGTTCGGTACCAAAGTTAATCCATTCATGACATTTAAAAGATTTTAATAGAATATGACCAATATTATGAGCAAAGGACAAAATATTGTAAATAATATTTATTACGTAGTATTTTTGTTGCCCTCGTTACAATGCCGTGTGTTTGCGTTTTCACAAGTAAATTGAACGATAGCAAGGTTATTCGAAGGTATTGGATGTGTTACAAACGTGTAATAATGTGTCAAATATACACAGCAATCAAAATAACCAACAAATACGGAACACACAAGAACTTCCACAGTATTCAGCATTCTAACGGAGGTTTGAATCATTAACCAAAATAACGGCATTGACGCAGAATAGTTAAATATACACTTGAATTAATGTAACTGAGAAACTGCATTACATATAAGCAAAAATGCAGTGCATTACTAAAAATTCTGGGAAGTGAATATAAATTAAATAACCCCTATCCCCTGCAAAAGTTTTTAATTCCGACAATCCATTCGCCTGCAACGTCATATCATACCGTGCTGCGACACAATTTGCTTGTTTGCGCGATCTAATTTGTTCAATTCGCATTACAATCTCACTCAACTAAATATTTTTCTGAAGCTATCCTATGTTAGGAGCATCTTTACGTCTGAGAATTTGCTGCAGCTTTGAATAGTTTTTTTCTTATTTTACTCTGTTTCATCGAAAGGGATTGTCTTAATCGAAAACTGCATGCAATAGCACCTTTTATTAATACTACAGATTAAACGTTCATTTTTTCACGGTGAATTCCAATGTCATTTCGTAACGTTCCTCAATTATATGTCAAACATTTTTTAGGTCGATTATTACTATTAATAACTTTGTGTTATGAGTTTATGTGATGCTAAGTTGTAAATCTAATTATTTAAATATAAGATTTTAACCATTGTTTTAGTGAAATATTTTAAATATCTATTGTCCGAATGAGAAATCGCAGAAAATATTAGGTACATTTTAAGCGAAATCGAAAGCAGAGAACGGTGTGAAGTAATACAAAAACATGCCGTTTTTGAAGTACTGAATTCACAAATATTAAGAAGAAAAATGTAATAGTTCTCAAAATTAGAATAACTTTTCTCACATTTTTTGATACTTGTATACCAAAGCCTACTGCACACCACTGCCTACAGCATTTCGTATGCTAAGAATTGAAACCTTTATAAGTTAATAATATTTATTAACAATCACATTATATTCTGTAAAATACGTCGAGTAAATTATTTGAAATATTTATTTAATATATTTTAAAGAGAACATTATTATTATTTGTGAAGTTGTAATTTTTTTAGAACATAGTGTACATATGTACATAAAAGGTGATAGCTTTTAAATAAACGGAATGAAATAGCTATAACATATAAGTTAGAAAAATTGTTGACAATTTACGAGGCTGACGTAGTTATCGCACTCCCCGGATAGGAAGAGATCCTGGTTCAAGTTCCGGTGGCCTCTAAAATATTTTTTCGATAAATTGTGTTTATCTGTGTGTATATACTTCTAATTGATGCATTTAATTTGTATTAATTGATTTAATAATTAAAATTCACAGTTTGTTCATTTATAAAAACCTCAATATTATACATATATTTTAAAAACATTTTTAGGTAATAACATTTACATAATACATTTTTGGGGGTTAGGACGGTGGTTAAATGAAATGAATGTGATCGATGTGTGTTGAGGTTTATTATGACAATGTCAATGAAAAACAGATAGAATGAATAAATTAATGAGTGATGTAGAAGGTGCATGTGTGCGTGAAATGAAATTAATTGGCGGTCTTGCTCGGCAAGCGCGAGTCGGCAAGACCGCCGTTGTGAAACGCTGAAACTGGAGAGACTGCCTGGCGGTGAATTGAACCAGACTTGTGGCAGCAGCCGGCAGCGCTGTCGCTAGCATCGATGCCGACTGAGATGGCGGTAGATTTGAATTATGATCGCTACACATTTTTAATATAGTTATTTATAAGTATCGTGTCCTAATAATAATAATTATTATTATACTAAAAAACTTATAAATAATAATTATTAGTTAACTCCAACGTAACCGGGTTGTGTGCAAGACCCGGATCTATTTATAATAAAACAATACGTATGCATTATACAAAAGAAAAGAGTAATATAAACAAAAATATAATTTAAAAAAGAATACTATTGTAGAGCAATCATTTTCTTCTATTCTAAAATAGTGTTAGTCTAGCTATTTAGCTAGAGCCTGTAAAGCGTCTTAATTCGTCACTGACTAGAATAGTTACAAAATAGTATAATGTTATCAAGTTTGATACTGTCGGATGGTGTATCTCTGTTTAAACCTAATTCATTTGCGTAACTATCATCTGGGCCTGGGCTCTAGGGGGGCTTGGAATCGCAAATCCCAGTGACAAATGAGTGTACATATGTCTTAAATTTAATACAAGGTACTGTCATAGTTTTAATTTAAGTAATAATGTCCAACCACATAAACTCGTTTTAGAATGTTCAGTTTAAGTAATACTGGACGTCCTAAAAGGTTGATATGCCGTTTCACACTATTGTCTTTCCAATTTTCAGGTAAGCAGAGGAGACTTGGATAGTTATAGATGCTTTTGAAATGTATTACTGGAGAAGGATGCTAGTCTACGTATCTCGTGGACAGCATGACGCTCGAATGCCTCGATCCTGTAACGAGTCCAAACACAGCAAACAAGTAAATAAGTTTTGACCCTCGTTCGAGGACAGAAGATTGTGGAGTTCTATCCTCTCTGCCTACCCTTGCGGAGAACCGGCGTGATGGTAAGTTAGTTATTCAGTTGATTAATTAACTTGTCGATATTTTGTGATTTATTTACATAGTATTCAAACGTCACGTCCTATAAACTCGGATGTTAGTAATAACAAATAATAATTTGTTAGATAATATTAGAATATACGGTCGATTCCGCTCAATTCGGACACGTCAGGACATTTGGCCCAATTAAGCAGCTGACCCAATTAACCGAAGCGAGCGTAAAATTAAACAATACATATTTTTATATAAATATACATTATGTATTGTTAAATTCTTGAACAAAAATAATATAAACTGTGAATAAAAATAAAACGGAAAGTAATCATACAATTTAATTCTGCAGGAATGCATCGTGTGCTGGTACTCTGTTTTTTATTTTTGTAAGTTTGCACTTCATAATAACGATAGTAGCACTATAAGGTATTTTCAGTACTGATGTAGAGCTCCCTTCATTGCCTTCCTGCAAAACCTAAGCTTAACCCTGTAACTCGGCTATAATTTTATTTGCCTCCTGATTGACATAGGTGGATATATCTTTATATCATCATCGACTTCTTCATCTAATTTTTAGTGTTTCGATTTAATGACCTCAACAATTGCATTCTCATGGTCTTTATTTTTATGGTAACATGTTAAATTACTATCTATTGTCGAAAATTTTTGATAATTAACAATAAGAACTTATTATTAAGTCCCAATTAAGCGATGTAAATTACTGTTAGTTCCATGGTTCGGTTTCCGTTTCATGAGATTCGGCCCAAATAAGAGGCTGCCCCAATTAACCGGTGGCCCAAATAAGCGGAATCGACTGTATTATTATATTTTGTTTACATACATAAAAATATTTACACATGTTTTTAACTTACATTACTTTTTATATAATTCATTTTTTATTTATTTAATTTAGCGAAAATACAATGGCAAAATAAATTCAATTTTTAAATATATGGTTACATACATACATGGTTTTTCTTTCGCTTACCTCTCCAAAAAAGAGACCAGCTCTTGTGCTTGGAGAGGGAGTTACACTATAATAATTGTATATAATACCTTACATATTCTATTCATTGTCCATTTGTGTGCTTCTGAAGTATTCTGTAATATTTTTTATTGTCCAATTATGTGTTTTTGAAGTGTTCATTTAGTTTCTATTTAAACTCTTTTATATCCTTTATTTATTTAATTTGTGTAGGGAGGCTATTGAAATTTTTTATCCCTAAATATATAGAATATATTCAGCACATAAATGAAACATTGTAATTAAGGCGATTGTGAAAAAATTAAGTATGTACGTACAAGAAATTCTAAAAAAGAAATAAGGTCACAATAATTTTCTGTGGTGCCTTGTCTACTTAACCGTTATATATATATAATAACTTTGGTCATTTACAGGTGTCTAAAACAAATTTCGTTCTGAGACAGTGGAGTCGTTCGGAATGCTTACATGGTATGAATAAGAGTACATGGTGAGGTTTGCCTCGATACTCGTATCGAAAGTCGCGTAAAGAACAGTACAAAGTGTGTTGACACGTGACGACCTTTACCCAAATATCCGAGAGAATGTCTCATTCGTGTACATGTACCCTAAGAATTAGGATAAATCATTATGAAATAGATTGTTATTTGCTTGCAATTGAAGTACTAAAATGGCGGATTAAACAGGGCAGTGAAAAATTACGAATTTTTTAAATTACACTTTGAAATATTATTCAAAATGTAAGAATATATTTTTATTTGACTACAAATTAAAGCCAATAGGAACCGGAAAATTAAAGTGACGTAATTGATGACATATTATATAATATAACAGATAAATAAAATTGATATATTACAGAAAATGAAATTGCGAACATGTCATCGACCAGAATTTCCGATCGCTGTTTGCAAAGGATGATATTATTTGATCGGTGTTTCCTCTTAATACAAGTGGGCGGTGTCGCATTTTATATAAAAGTAGGTAGGAATTTTTTTTTAGATTATGTTAATTTTTTGGGTTTTTTAATGCGAGTCATTTTTTTCCCCCATCATCTCGGATAATTAAGAGTCTTCTGTACATAAGTAATACATCATCAATCAAATCAAATTCATTTCCATGAAGGTTCTGACGACTCCTTTCATACGGCTTTCGTAACGGTTTGAAGATTGCTTATTCTCAAATTTTAAGTCGGACTGATCAATCTTATCTTTCTGAAGCAAAGTGTCCATGTCTAGAACGTCTTCAGCTTCTCCTAAAACGGCTGGCAGTAACATGAATGACATGAAAAGTCCATATGTTAGAATCTTCTTTAGATGTGCTTCGAAAATAACTTTCGGGTAGTGGTCCTCGATATTGCAATCCATGTAGCTTAGACTTTTGGCCAGGCACTCGTGATAATAGTCCATTAAACTGCCGAAATGCTCCTTCCGCAGGTCGTAATCTGTGCTGCTAAACATCAGGTAAGCGATGTCTGTGACCGGAGAGCAGTTGCGGGCCACCTGCCAATCTAATAGCATCACATCCACTGGCTCTTCGTCCTGTCAAACAGAAATAAACTTTAATATAAACAGTAAATTAAACGATAAATTTATAAATCAATGTCTCGAACTGTGTTTGGACCTTATTTCGCCCTCTTTTTATGATAATAAAAACACATTCTATCAATGCAGAATAATAAAAAGGTGTTGGGTCTTGGAAATCTGAAATATTACTATACGCGGTTTATTCAGTAAACAAAAAAAAATTGTGTTTTGTCTAATATTCACTCTAAAGGTTCGTGTCCACGGTAGGAGACAATTATCGATATTTCGTTGAGATACATCTCAATATCGTGTACCCGGGATCAGTGTTCCCAATTTATGATATGTAAAAACAATAAAACAATATATTCTTAAGTTTAGTAGTATTTATTTTAGTTTAAATATTTAAGGATTATGCTAGAATAAGGCGGCACTGTACATAAAGTGTCGCGCCTAATTAATTTGAAATACTTAACTTCCAGTAAATTGTTTAGAAGGTTTTTTATCAGTAATTTTTTACCCTTCCAATTCATGTATTAATATAAAACACATATGATGTTTATAATAATAAGGTAGTTAGTAAAAGTGTCAAAGTGATTAGCGCTGATGCACTTGTAGTAGTAGATTAGGCGGTCTAGCCGCATGTAGAGTACTCAGAGTATCGTAGACTCTAAGAAATTGGATAAAAAAAAAAAAATTGGTATCAGTGTTCTGGAGAGAGAGAGAGAGAGATCAGCTTGAGATTGTTAGAAAGAAAAAAAAACTCAAACCATTGTGCACGGCGTACGTTCTGACAGCGCGATTTGATACGTGCACATAAACGTCACCTAAAACGACCGTATATCCGTACAACTATCTATTCTGAAATATTAGATATAAGTCATTAACCGTTAATATAAGGCGTTAAATTACAAACATCTATTGCGTTTGAACTGCTACTGGGGAGATTCAAAATCACCCAAAGGACGAACGTGAGGGCAATGACATTTGACGTTTAACGTATGGACGTGAAGTAAGGCGCGAGACGGCGAATTTCTGAGATGTGTACACGGTGAATGCGAAAGCCGAGAGTTCTTCTTCTTCTTTTAAATAGGCAATCCACCGTTCAAGAGTGATTTGTGCCATTCATCAAGTTAAAAACTTTGTTTTATAGAAAAAAGTACAATATTATTATAGAATAGGAAATGCTATATTATAAGTCAATACCTTTATCGTTCAAAACACTTGCTATTATATAGATTAAACGTGGCGAGTTAAGGGAAAGAAGATGATACAAGTTAACCGGGAGCTGAAAATTATCATTGACGAGACCACTGTAAAAAAAACCCATGATCCGCAATGGACAGGCAAAAGAGACATGGTCAAGGGTTACCTCCTCGGCACCACACTCACACATTGGGGAATCTGTTAAGTCCAATCTGAACAAATGAGAGGCTACCTGGCGATGCCTAACTCTCATTCTAGAGATATTTGATACTGTTCTTTTGGAGACTTTCCTTTTTGAGAACCAGGGGGTGCGGGGAATAGATCCTTGAATTAATTTAAGACGAAAAGCCGAGAGTTGTCTCCAAAGCATTTCATGAGAGCAACATTCGTATCTCAAAGATTGTCGAGTCAAAAATCTCCTAAAAATCTCTTTCGTATACACGGGCCATTATTATAAAAAACAGAAATGTTTTAAGGTATTTATATGTGTTCTGACAGATTTTTTTTTGCTTCATTTTAATAAATCCATAATATGGCGATTTTTGCTTTCCGACGATGGATTGATCTGGCACTAATGTTCATAAATAATATTTTCACTGTTTTTCATAATATACGCGAGAAATGATTATTTTAATTTTATAATTCCATTTCTTGATTCGGTCGATTTAAAAAAAATATTAGTCCATATTAGCGCGAGGAGAAGTATTGATAATCGTAAAAATATTGATACCAAATGTATTGTAGAGTGCGGATCTTTTGGACCCCAACTAACGCGGGCCATAACGCACCCCAATGGCTGTATTAGCGTAATTATCCCACTGCAGACAGAATATAATTTAGATGAGCATATATATTTATTGGTGTCAGTTTTTTCTTTTTAGTATTAGTTTATTTAGTACTCAGTTTTGATGCTTAATAAGTAAATTAGAGCTCATTAAAATTTGAGCGTTTTTTTTTTAGTAGAAAAAAGTTGCTTGATCTATCCGGATCCACGACGTCTTTCCAAATTCATTTTTCCCCTGATCTACCTTTTCATCCGAATTCATCCCCTAGCCTAAGTTCAAAATCTTTGAATCCACTTTTCATCTACACAAAGTTCCATTCCCTAACTACTACCCCGCTGAAACCGATGAAAGTCTATTATTCCGGTAAAATCCGCCCCTTCGAATACGCACTTGCATTTAAAAAAAAATAATAATTACTTTAATTTTTTTTTTTTTTTTTAGGAGAACACATTCTTATTGTGAAGTTGTAATTATTCAGAACAGACGGTCTGTGATATTTTATTATCAGTTTACTCAAAGGTATTTGAGATTCTGTAAAAATAAGGTAGATGGCTCTGTCAAATGATGGAACGATTAAATGTATTAATATCAAAAAGGTAACATATAGGGTCGAAAATTGTGGCTAAAAATATTGTCGTTGTAGCTTAGTTGGATAAAGCACCTTCCCCGGTTAGGAAAGAGATCCAGGTTCGAATCCCGGTGGCGCAACAACAATATTTTTCGATTAAATTGATTTTATATGTATATCTTTATAATTAATATATTTAATTCATATTTAAAACTTTAATTTTGATTTACGGCTCTGAGTAAATAAAGCTAAACATCTATTTGGACGTTCGCGTACGCGTTTGTGTATCGTATCACGCTATCACCATCATATCAATTCACGCAGAGTGAAAGATACATAACCCTAAATCCTCTGTAGACCATAACACAATATTTTACTTCTTTCTTCAATAAATGACAAAATCGCTGTAGCTATCGATAGCGTTGAATCGTTTGTTTGTTTGTATTGAGAATTTAAATAACTGAATTCTCGATGTAGGCCATATGTAGGTCGGCGGGTTGGCCGAAACTTGAAGCGTCGAGGACAACGTCGCAAGCGACAAAACATCTGAATGCGAGTTATCCACGGAATAATGTTTTATGTTATCATACATACAATACGCTTACATGCTTGCAACGTTGTCCCAGTCAACGCTTTAATTGTGCAAATAATCAACTCTATTTGAATAACGAATATGAAAACAGGTTCGTTCGTGTGTGGAATGAAATAGCAATTTTATCACTTTGTAGATGTACGTATTGGAAATGTGTGCTCGCGGTATAAACTTAAGCAATATTAAATAAAAATAAAAATGTAAAGACTAATCATTCCCAAAGAGGATACAAAATTATTTTATCATACACGAATCATTGATAATAAAGTGGGTCAATATAGTATCTATCGCTTGACCGCAATTGAGTAATATTGAACTATAATTACCTCAAATTTAAATAATAAATTATTATTCCAACAGTCTCCGTGGCAAATCACCGAGTGGGGATTGACAGCATCTGGATTAAGGTAATACTCGAGTTTACTGTACATGTCGACTCCGTACGCCTTTATTTTGTCGGCCATAATCGGGTCGTCCAATATTGCGAGGGCTCTGTCTCGCGACAGTTCAAAATAGTAAGTGTATTCGTTATTGTAATCTTTTATGCCGCCGGTGTGACTCGCTAATTCAACGAACAGTTCCGGATTCACCTTTTTTAGCACAAACGACAAGGCGTGATAACTGGCCATTCTCTTCAGTACGAGTTGCAAATGTTTGAATCCCAATGATTCTCTTCTGTTGGCCATTTTGAAATCTCTCTCGCACATGTCCTCGAGCACCAGGAGCTCTTTAAACTTTTCGGCATTGGCTTTGTAGCATTTGACATGTTGGAACTTTTCCGACTCTGGAACGTTAAACGTGTCTTGCAAGGCGCACAGTTCGGGAAGCAGCACATTGTAAACGTAGACTTCCATCGTGTAAAGCGTTTCCAGAGGAAATTTCTCCCTCAAAAGGGGCGATTGCAGAGGTATTTTTAAGATCAGACTGAGTTTGGCCTTTTCTCCATTTTCCTTGACGCCGACAACTTTGATCCGATAAAGAAGGCCGAGGTAATTTTCTCCCTTGGTGGACGCGGACGTCACGGACGTTGTAAAATCTATAAATTTTTCTTGTTTTATAACATCACCTATACAAAGGATGTACTCTTCGGGAATGTCTGTAGAGTCATCGGCGTTGGCCATAATTAACCTCAAAATGAAACTAAAGCCGGACGACGTGTATGTTTTGACAGCTCGACACCGTGACGCCACTCTGTACACTGCCGCTATTGGCTGACGACTATCTAGTTTAGCATTCAACATTCAACTCGGCATACGAATGGCCCAAATCCGCGGCTCTTGTATCTATCTGGTCTCAGAGCAGCAGGGCTTTTAAACTTTTTATTATGTGTCGAATGTAAGGCGTAGACAATTTTTTAAGAGAAATATTATGCATATATTTTTTTAATAGTAATAACGGGAGATCATTCAAGTAAGTGAAAGGTATTTAATTTGAACCATATTAAATTATTTGATCTATTCTATATACTTGGCTATATCATTTCAAATCACTCTTCATTCAATCGTGTATTGCCTGGTTATATAAAACTATGTCGTAAGATCTCAGGGCCGTCCTTAATTAATAGGCAAGTAAAGCAAAGCATTAGGACGGTACTCTTAAGGGGTGGCAAATGTAAGATAAAAGTAAGCCTCTAATAAAACATACCTGCCGCCTTTATAAATAATTGATATAAAACGAGATTCATTTGTATTCTGATGTTTTAAATATCTAGTTGGTGTATCTATATTGACATGGTTTTAAATATCTAGTTGGTGTATCTATATTGACATGGTTTTAAATATCTAGTTGGTATATCTATATTGACATTGTTTTAAATATCTAGTTGGTGTATTTATATTGACATGGTTTTAAATATCTAGTTGGTGTATCTATATTAACATGGTTTTAAATATCTAGTTGGTGTATCTATATTGACATGATATTAAATATCTAGTTGGTGTATCTATATTAACATGGTTTTTAAAATCATAAATATTTTTGAATGTACGAATTTTGTTGCTAGATTTGTAAAAACGTGTGAATTCATGTACTTCTATGAAAAATGGCGAAGAATATGTTTAGGGTGGCATTTTATGGACGGCGTGTCTAGAGGCGGTCCTGTGTGATATTATTTAATCCAAATACATGTCTCTTTCTTTATTAGGATTGCGAGATTCCCACACCTGCAATTCAACAATTCAAAATTAAACGCTCAATACAAATTCAAATAATGCGTTCAAACAAGCATCTGGCTTTTGTAGTCGGGATATTTTCTCACAACAAGACAATAGAGGTCGGAGGTTTGAATTACACGTGCGGCTTACTAAGATATAACGCTTTGGCTCAGTTTAAAATAAAATTAGTGTTACATATTTTCGCGGTTTAAATATTAAAAATTACCTAATAATATTATTAGGTGTTCAATTAAATACTATGATAATAAAAATAATATCATACAAGAAATAGGAAATTCTTTGTTATGTTTTAGGTCTGTAAATTATCCATTACAGCAAATAAAGCGATCAGTCAAAAATATATATTCTTCAATATTTGCAAAATTACTTTGTGACAATATATTATATAAATAATTAGAAAAATACTCTGTTTAAAACTACACTATTTATTGATACATCAACATGATTCGATACCTATGGTGGTATCTTCTTCAGGAAACAATGTATACTAAAATTAAAAATACATGCATGCAAAACAAATCTATAAAAGTATACGTGGTGGGTAAACCAATTAGAAACTGATGTGAAAACAAATTTAAATGGTGACTATTTGCAAAAAGGATTTGGTTATTTATAATATTAGTTTGAAATAATAAAAAATCTGAAAATTAAAATTAAGAAATGATGTTCTGTTCATGTGATCATTTCCATTGATATTTGCTTAGTTTCGTTTCTGCCAACACCCAATAATCAGCTCTTAAAATATGGTATTTGCGTTTGTCCATCGAGAATTGTTTCATATTATCCGGCAAGACGTTATGAGTTTCAGGAGTCAGAAACGTGGGAGGATTGACCAAAGATCGTTCTCATTTTAGACTTCACGGTGAGCTTATTCTATTTACTCTAGTAGCATAATTATGCGATGGATATTGAAACAGTTCTTTGTTATAGTGAATATAAAGGATCTGGTCTTTTTACATAGAGCTGTCGATTATCAAGAAGATGACATTACTCAAATAGTGAGTCAGAGAGAAACTTGTATTGTTTACCGTAAATGATTCTGAGAATGAATTTTTTGGTAAATGCTAATTGGTTAAGGACAGTACGTTCACATTTTTAGAAAATAGTTTATTCCACATTAAACGTGTTTTATTTTTTAATCATGTTACAAAAAATAGTAATTCTTCTTCTTTTAAATAGACAATCCACCCTTCAATAATGATTTGTGATCAAATTAAAACTTTATTTTATAGAAAAAAGTACAATAATATTATACAATAAGAAATATTAATCAATACCAAATATTAGTGATTTGTGCCATAAATCAAGTTAAAAACTTTGTTTTATAGAAATACTATATTATAAGTCAATACCATTGTCGTTCAAAAATTTCGCTGTTATATAGATTAAATGTGGTGAGTTAAGGGAAAGAAGATGACACAAGTTAACCGGGAGCTGAAAATTACCATTGACGAGATTACTGCAAAAAAAATCTGTAATCCGCAATGAACAGGTAAATTTTTTTAATTTTTTTATTTAATTCTTAACATAGTGCCTACATAAGCACTCCTTATATATGCTCTAATATAAACAAGATTAAAGTATTTTCTTTTACTAAAACTTTTATTTTATATATTTAGTCAGTTTCATTTTAAATATATTCAATTTCTCTTCCTTTCTTATGTTTTCTGAAATTTCATCGCACTATACATCATCGAGTTTTGAGATTTGGCCTTCTTCCTGAATGGCAGTCTCAGTCTATCTCTTCCCCTTGTACGATGCTCGTGCTCATGTTGATTCGCATCAATTTTTTGTGTGAATTCCACTGATATTTTCTTATTGATAATTTTACAATATATTTTCTGCTTAAAGGTCAAAGGTTCCCTCCTCGGCACCACACTCACACATTAGGGAGTCTATTAAGTTCAATCTGAATAAATGTGAGGCTACCTGGCGATGCCCAATTCTCATTCTAGAGATATTTGATAAATAGAAATTCAAGAAATATTAAAAAATATGTGAATATCCCGGGCCGGTCTTAGGTCACCACTTCGCCCCTGTCGATACCGAAGTATCTTCCACTTTGGACGATGGCAAGTGAGCGACCACTACTCTAACCTCGTAAATTCATTATCTCGACATCCATTGCTAAACATAGCAATGACATAGTCAAGCAATAATTTACACTAAATGCTGGTTGATGTGTATTAAAATGATACTGAAGTTCACTTTAGACAATGGTTTGGTTCTGAAGGCGAGAGAGCGGTCATCTATTAACTTAACTTAACGCTTAACTTAGCTAGCACATCTCATCAGCCACCAAAAATGGCAAAAGAAACGCAAAAAAAACATACCGATGCGTAAGCGGAATACCAATAGCAATACCATATCAAAATTCTTATTATTTTCAAACTCAGCTAAACGCTTGTGCTATGAACATGGGAGTAACTTGGAGATCTTCGGGGACAAGGCTCGAACCTACCGCTAGACTAAACAACCACGCCTTATATATAAAGGTCTAGAAATATTGTACGTCCACAATTCTTCGCCTGGAAAGATGTTCGCCGCGCATACTGAAAAAAATTATTTTTGAAAAATGTGATTTTTTTTCTAAAATATAATTATTATATACTACATCTGTGTCTATGTATGTACATTATAATTTATAAAAAAGGGTAGTAAAACAGTATGGCATATGAAAAGAAACACATATTAATAAAACAAAGATTAAATGAACTATAAGTTCTATAACCTATTAATTAATCTAAGCTAACATTGCCACATTATATATAATATCTCTTTCCAGCCATTAACAAATTTGAAACGGATGGAAATTGACTTTTAAATACATTGCGCTACATTATAATACAAAATGTATATTAAAAGCCGGTACACAAATGGCAGAATGATTTCAAACATGTGACATTTAAAATCATTTATAATTATTGATGAATAAAATATTTTTATTAATTAATAAAAAAATTCTGTATAATAATAATCATTAACACCTACAGCACATAACCAGTTATGATCGAAATACACCATTTTGACTGCGTAGAAATATTTTGTTATCCTCGTAGGCCACGTAACCGGACACAACTGGCTTTAAAGTACAGCATGAACGGAGTTTGTAAATTTTTAAATTTTCACAATTCTTTTTCTTCTTTTTTTAAACAGGCAGTCTACCCTTCAAGAGTGATTTGTGCCATTAATCAAGTTAAAACATTATTTTATAGAAAAAAAAAATCACAATTGATTGTTTGAAATTCGTGCTAACGGCAGATATATCTACATCATTTCTTACGATGATAGTTGAGACCTTTATGGGTTAATAATATTCTTAACAAATCACATTATATTCTGTAATAATTAACGGGCAAAGTGGAATGAAACAGTTTCTTAGTTTTCCAAAAGCTCAATACAATTTATTTAGAAACATTTTTAAGTAATAGCATTTATATAATATATTATTGGTAGAGTTAGACTTAAGTACCTACTCGTAATAATAATTAGTGTATTCTAGCGTAACCGGTATGCCGTATCGTCTAGCGATCCGCCATATAAATAATATTATACGTATAATAAAATGACATGTATACAATATATAAAAGAAAAAAGTAATTTGAATAAAAAAATCACAATATTTTTTTTATTACATATAAATCATTTCCTTATCTTCTAAAATATAATAGGTCTAAAAGTCTAGAGCTTACAAAGTGTCTGAATTCGCCACTGACTAGTATACCTATGAAATACTAGAATATGTATTAAATGAAATACTGACGGTACAGGCATAGTATGTCTGAAACTAATTAAAAATAATCCATATCTAAAGTCTAATAAACTTGTCAATACCATTTGTATAAAATTATTTATTTATCAAATCGAAAAAAAAAAAAACTCCATGTTGTAACGGTTTCTTGAGATTTTTAAATTAACACACCAAAACATTTTTTTTCAGTACAACATTACGCCCTCATCAATATCAATTTATATTATTAATGACAAATAATAATTTATCATATAATATTTTGTTCACCGACTTAAAAATAAATATGTATACTATTAAATTATACTTTGTGACTTAGTTTAAAGGCGACTGTGAAGCTATTGAGTATTTATATACAAATTTTGAAAAAGTAAAAATGGTAAAGTAATTTTCTGTGCGCCTTGTCTATTTAATATGTTATACATAAATTTGGTAATTTATATACGAGATTCTGTCAACGTTTCAAAAATTAATGAATTCCAATCCGAGGCAGTATAATTGTACGGAATGCATAACGAATGGTAACGGTCTGTATACACGGATGAGATTTGTGTCGAGATTCCTCTCGAAAGTCGCGTAACTAAAACTGCAGGGTTGATTGCGGAGCGAGTCGTCATTCGTTGTACAGTGTATTTTGTATAAGCAAAATCGACCCGATCGTACTCAGAAAACTCAGTCATATACTTAAGAACGAGAAGACAACACAGCATCTCAAAACACAACTTTATGACCAGTGTATGTATTCCGTCCGTACTGACACGAAAGTAACCACTCTCATAACAGTTCCGGGTTCTTTTTATTGTCCGTTCTGACATATGAAGCGGTAACATGGAAAAACAAATAACAAAGCCATGGAAAAGGCAATGTTGGGTATCTACTTGATAGAGAAAAACTAACGAATGACAATATTGTACGAACTGTCGGGTAACTGAAGTGGGACTATGTCGGATACGTGGCGAGAATTGACATATGAACGTTGGAATGGTGAAATCCGGCAGTGGCGCCCATGACGATATTAAAAGACTAATGGAGGAGGTGTATTGGGGGAGGACCGCACAAATCCAGGGATCATGGGGAGCAATGATGGAGGTCTATATTCAGCATTGGACGTAAACAGGCTAAAAAATAAAAATTATCAATTGATGCATGCCGACCTTTTCTATGATTCTAAGAATTAAGATACGTCATTGTTTTAGAATAGATGCGAGTTTAAAAATGAAGCTCCGCGAAGAAAATTAATAGAAGCAATTAAATGCATTGTATTTAAAATACATACATAGGTAAATTTTCAATCAAATCAAATTCATTTCCACGAAGGTTCTGACGACTCCTTTCATACGGCTTTCGTAACGGTTTGAAGATTGCTTATTCTCAAATTTTAAGTCGGACTGATCAATCTTGTCTTTCAGAAGCAAAGTGTCCATGTCTGGAACGTCTTCAGCTTCTCCTAGAACGGCTGGCAGTAACATGAATGACATGAAGAGTCCATATGTTAGGACTTTCTTTAAATGTTCTTCGAAAATGGCTTTCGGGTAGTAGTCCTCGATATCGCATTCCATGTAGCCTAGACTTTTGGCCAGGCACTCGTGGTAATACGCCATTAAATTGTCAAAATGCTCTTTCCGTAGGTCGTAATCCGTGCTGCTAAACATCAGGTAAGCGATGTCTGTGATTGGAGAACAGTTGCGGGACACCTGCCAATCTAATAGCATTACATCCACTGGCTCTTTATCCTGCAAAACATAATATAAACAGTAAATTAAAAGGTTTTATGAAAATAAAAACAAATATATTGGATTTTGCTTATATGACAATATGACACCACAGTATTATGGGGTAATAACAAAATGGTAGAGCACTCTCTTAGTATGTGAGGTATTGAAGGCGTCTGGTATCCATTCAAGTACTGGTAGAGGTGAAAATAAAACACAATGTAAAACTGAGAGTATATAAAAATATTACGAGTTTTTGGTTTTTGATATCGGTTAAACAAACGCATTCTATGTTAATATGTAAAAAATAAGTCTGAAATATTATATTAATGAGGGTTCAAAAACTTTCGTATGTCAAGACTATGGTCAATTGAAAGCGAGCTAATTGGATTAACCAACTTCTCAAAAATAATCTAAGTGTAAATATCAAAAAGCAAAACAGGCTGGCTTTTTACTAAGATGCGAAGAACACTTTCATATTTCATAACTACCTTTTTATATTATTTGTAATTCGCTGACATCTCCGGGCCAGTAATTCCTGTAACCAGGTAGTGTACATTTTTCACGGTGACCCTGTTGATTACAGGGCGGCTCTTTTTTATAGTTATGTGTGTAGACATGATTAATTAAATTATATGTAAACGATATATAATGAATATGTAATCACAATAAGTTTCATAGGCTTAGTTTCTTTCGTACACACGAATATAGCTATACGTTATATCTCATCAATCTAGTATAATCTATTATTATTTCTTTCTTAACCTTTACCATACCGTGATAAAAATACCCATATGCAGCCATGCTGTCAACTCGTGTTACCGAAAGAAAATTTTAACGTTTTAAATGTGAAGAAAACTTTTATTAGTACAAATGGCTTCATAATTAAAATTATTAATCCTATAAACTTACTCTAAATATTGAGTATTAATTACGAAAATGGTATCAATATCCTAATATAATTCGAAGCATTCATCGAGTCCTATACAATACTACCTTATTTCTTATCTCTATTCATTGAATTAGTGAGAGAGATAGATCATAATTATATTCATGTGTTTGTTATTATTTTTATTGTGTAATTAATATACCATCTCTATTTATTTGTCTTACCACAAATGGTATTTTTCCCAGCATATTAATTTTACAATTGACTGAATTAAAAAATAATTCTTTTTGTAGGATTCGCTTTACACAACTGGTTTTTCACTAATCAGTTCTAGGCATTAACATTTTTCTTAGAATTAACTAAAATATGTATTTTATGTTGCGTATATTAACCGAAGTATTACAGTTTTAATTGGGGCTGTAGACCCATGTTACTGCATAGTTTTGGAAGGGTTAAAGCTTCTTATATTACCAAATATAAGAATTCGTATATTCCCGAGAACTTATTTTCTCATAGTGCCAATATTTTTTTTTTAAATAAAGCTCAAAATATGTTTGTCTGTGACTACATCATGCATATTACCGTGTAGATTCACGCAGATGGAAAGAAATACTAATAAAAAAAATAAAAATTACAATCGAAAAAATTAATCATAGAAAGCTAAAACTTCTTTTGATTAAAATTTTTTTTTTTTCTTTCATCGATAGTCGATAAAAATGCTCCTGCTATCGATAGCGTCCATTCGTTTGTTTACATTGTGAGCTCGAATAATAATAATAATAATAACAAAAAACATAACTCGTTTTCAGTTTTTTTGTCATTTACAGCCGACATTTCAATTGGGAAAATAATCAAAGCTATTTGAATGCAGAGCACAAAAACAGGTTCGTTCGTGTGTAGAATGAAATGGTGATTTTATCTCTTTGAATCTGTGCATATACGAAAGGTGTGCTCATTATATAAACATACGTAATATTAAGTACTAATTTAATGTATTAGTTATACATATAAAATCAATTTTGTCGAAAAATATTGTTTTTGCGCTATCGGGATTCGAACCTGGATCTGTATTTCCAATCCGGGGAAGTACACCACTAATTGTGTTACGGCGCCAGTATTTTACATGACAAATTTTCGAACCTATATGTTACACTTTTTCAAATTAATACATCTGTCGTTCCATTATTATTAGTGTACTTCCCCGGATTGGAAATAGAGATCCAGGTTCGAATCCCGGTAGTGGAAAAATAATATTTTTAGAGAAAATTGATTTTATGCGTATATATTTATAATTAATACGTTAAATTAGTATTTAAAACATCACAGACCGTCTGTTATGAATAATTACAACTTCACAATACTTGCACGTACTTTTGGACCTTGCAAACTTGCAGGAATAAAAGTCATATTTTTAAATCATTTTGCCATCTGTGGACGACAGGTCCCAGCTTTTGACAGATAAATCAAGACCCTTAAAGCCTATGTGGTGTCGATAATAGAGTTGGCAGTCAAAAGGTGTTAATATATATATAACTGTTATTACGAATGTGATTGTGTTCAATTGTTACGATAATTGGTAACTGATTATTCTTAATTTTACGTGCAATCATTGCTGTACTACTGTGGGAAGGTCGGTTGTGTTCTGGTGAAAACCATTTTTATCCGAACATGTTTATTCTCATTGGGCAGAAGCTACCGAGAGCAAGAAACAATACAGAATACGTAAAGGACGATGCACGGTTAGTGAAAGGTGAGAGTCGGGATGCGCATCTGCGGTCCGGTCCAATCGGTTCGGCTACTGGGCGCCGATTGTTTCGCCGACCGCTTCCTCTGCTGCATGTGTCGGTGCACATCTGTGGTCCGGCCTTCCTCGAACGTTCCCGCTTTGTACGCGTGAGACGGTGCAATACCAAGCAATGACAGAACGAGGAACATCCGGACGATGCGCCACACCGCTAAACTAAAAACTAAACCGCCCACAGTTGAACTCGGTTACCGATCACCGTTTACAATCGAACACAATCAAAGTAGTCACGATAACGGTCTGCCATCACTATTGTATTTTTAAACAGATTAACGCACGAGAAAAACACTGCCCACCTCGACACTGGTCTTGATCTGGCGAGGTGGGGAGGAATCAGATAAAAAAACTTGCGATAATCAAACACTCACGACGACATTTCACAATATTTACACCAGAAACCAGAAATCGCAAGCAACACCAATTGTCGTTCCTTTGCTTATTTCATAACATTGTGAAATTTTTCGCTTCTGAATAAATCGGAGATTTGACAACTTTGCGGTTAGACATGTTAAATATGTAAATTTTAAAGAATTTGACACCACGCTCTGTGGTTAATAACATATTCATATATTTATAATCAGTGGCGTAACTACAAAAATTGGGCCCAAATGCAAAATGTAAATGGGAGCCAACTGTATATAAAAATTAAGAATAAGTAACACGCGAATTTATCAATAAAATATTACTAATAAAATTTATCTCTTATTATTTTTGTACATTGACGAAAAAACGCAAAAATGTGTTTTTAGATATTTTTATGCAATTACAAGTGAAAAAACCCTTCTTTCATTTAACAGCGATGGTAAAGTCCCTATCCTTACATTTTAGCGGATGCATTTTTAAATTTTATAATTCAATTTTTCTTAAGGTGGAATTTATAAATGATTACCCAATAAGCGCTGGGAATAGTATTGATATCAAAAGTACTGTAAGACGCGGACCTTTTTGGCCCTTGTCTAACTTGGGCCCCAATGCACCGCATTGGCTGCATTGGCGTAGTTACGACACTTTTTATAATATAAATTAAAGTAACATGGTAGCAAGCTCATGATCTGTAGTAAGTATAATTTTGTCGTGTGACATTTGAAGGTTTATTTTGAATAAGTTGATGGGATTTACTTCAGTGCAAACTCTAGATTTTTCTAGAAATCTTGTATTTATCGCAGTTCTAAAAATGGTTGTAAGAGTGAAAAAAAAGTTAAAGGCATAATTTTACGCGCTTGTTGGTCCTGTGTTTGAGACACTCGCCTAGTGATCTAGTGATCGGGGGTTCGAGTCTCATTCCAGGAGACCAATAAGTCCATCTTAAATAGCACAAGTGTTTAGCTCAGTTTGAAAATAGCAAGAATATTGATGTGGCACTCCTGTCATATCGTGTACGCATCGATGTACATTTAAAAAAAAAAACAAATACTATAACTTTTCGTATTTTTACAAAAATAACACGTTTTCCGGTAAAATTGAGAGTCGTAATTTCAAAAAAGAAATTGATTCGCAAATATTTAAAAAGTTATTGTATTTTAATTTCCACAATTTTACAAGTAGTTTTTTTTGACAAGTGTACACTTCTATCAACTAGTCTAACCTGAAAATTCGAGAAGTTACCGTGTATGTGTTGTGAGTCAGTAGTAAAATTGCTTGTCTAAAGTCTAAACCATTTGTCAAATCCAGTCCGTCGATTTATTTCTTCTCTATACTTTATTTGCTTAAAACGTATATTTTCATAAATTCTTATGAGTTTGCATTAAATCCTACTTTAGCCGATGGGATTGTAAAAAGCTAATTCTGCCCTGATTAGCGAGGCCTTATCTAATATTTCTCGAAAGGTTTTTATCTTTTTCGTATCATTCCATATCTTATCTTATATTTCTATTAAAAACGTAGTGGAAACGTTGCTCGTAGTGGAAACAATATCTATTTTAGTACTAGATCGTCCGCAATTTATTTTTTTGTTAATTTTATCACAAATATACAATAGTCGTTTTTGATCAAATATTTCAAGCGTGCCGGTACGGCCGTGTGTGCGCGGTACATAAATAGTCGGCCTTTTACTCGGATAGTAACTAGCCATTAAAGAGATATGACTTTGGGATACACATATATAGGAATTGGTGGATTATAATAATGATTAGTTGACGCAAACCGGCAGATGTATCTGGCCTACCTTGCTCTAAAGTCCTGGGTTGGACGTCGTTTTCACCTCCAGTTGACTAGCACGTTTGTTACGAAGAACCGAGAGATCACTGCACTTCCGGAGCTGTTGAGAACACCGCAACAACAAGCGATCAAGCGGTGTCACGCACGGCGAAAACGGTAGAAAAAGAACACAGATTTTGACAGTTCGGTGTCAGAAGGAAATCTGTCATTGGTTGACCAGAGCGGAATAGGTATATTAAGGTGTATTGGAAGTACAGATGCACAGGGAGTAGGTACTCGACTTGCGTCAACAGGTATATATTTTTTTAATACTTACATAATCACGTTTCCCGATTCCGTAAATAATCTTATAAACAACCTGATAGATATTTAAATGCATACTGTTCTAATTGTCAGAGTCTCTCTGGGGAACAAATACATAATTTATATAATGCCATTCAGGAAGAAGGCTAAATCTCAGAAATCGATGATGCACATTCCGATGGAGATTTTTAATGAAATGCTAGAAGACATAAGAAAAGAGAAGAAACTGCATGGATTCAATGTGAAACTAAACAGATATGTGAAAGATAAGTTCTAGTAACGGCGCTGGCTGCAAGAATCAGTTTGTTCGTCGTTCGTTTCGTTTCGCCTGTGTGTGAAAGTATGTTTTAAATATAATATTGTAGATATCTAAATCTGCCCAATATCTAATAAAACTTATTTACTTACTTACCACCACGCCGTTTCTCCGCGGGGATAGGCAGAGAGGATAAAGTGCCACATTCTTCTGTTCTGACACACAATTCTCGCCTCATCCACATTCATGTATCTTCTCATACAAGCTCGACGATTATTAAGGCTTCTAACAGGACCATCCTCCGGTATCTGGTTCACCTGGTCGTGCCAACTCTTCCGCGGACGTCCTCTACTTCTAGTGCCTTCAACACTTGCGTCATATATCTTTCTTACCAAACCACCTAAGTGATTTTTTCCTTTCTTACTCACTATAGATGGATCAGCTTTACATTCTTTCCTTATTTCTTCATTCTTTACTTTGTCATAAATAGATCTGCCACATATACGCCTAAGTGATCTCATTTCATTTAGTCTACTTTCGTTCCTGTTCTGCCAGGTCCAGGCCTCACTTCCATACATCAGTGTCAGTTGACAAGTTCCCATTAGTTATAATTCCATTCAAAGCGCCGTTCACTTTATTCCCTGCAGTCCACCCTCCTCTCGATATCTTTCTCTGTCTTTCCATTTCTATGGAACATACTTTCCAAATACACAAACTCATAATAATAAAACGATAGATTGAATCTTATAAATTGGCATCGTATTCCAGTGATGTGTGTGTGTGTGTGTATTTTATTATTTTATTGTAGTGTACTTTTCTCTCAGTTAGATTTATTTATATACCTATCCTAATAATGAGAATAGAATCAACGGATTTGAGATCTAATAAATGTCATCCTAAGTGTCATATATTTCGTATAGGTCGTTTTTATTTGAATTATCACAAATTTTTCGCAATACCTTGACAAAGGATAGATGATATAATACATACTTTTTTCTAAATTAGGCTAAGCACCTAATGAAGAATTTTACTTACTTTGTTGCATCCTGAGACGACAGCTAAACTAGGTGGCTTATTTCCACTAGATGGAACAATATAAAACGTCTCTTTCTCTGACCATTTACAATGATTTTATCGCTTTTTATTATCTGAATATATTTGATAAAAGAACAACGCTTCAGTGTTAAATGGCGACTCATCCGCGTCTTGTAATGTAATACCTACGTGATCTATGGTGTCATTGTGTCGGCCAATGTTCTGTTTGTTAAGGTATTCAAGTTTGTTAATGTATTCAATTTTGTTAAGGTATTCAAGATTGTTAATGTATTCAATTTTGTTAAGGTATTCAAGTTTGTTAAGGTATTCAATTTTGTTAAGGTATTCAAGTTTGTTAAGGTATTCAATTTTGTTAAGGTATTCAAGTTTGTTAAGGTATTCAAGTTTGTTAATGTATTCAAGTTTGTTAAGGTATTCAAGTTTGTTAAGGTATTCAATTTTGTCATGTGAAAAAATGACACCCGCTATTAAGTTTGTTTGTTTAGCGATAAGATGCTTGTTCCGGGAGATCGAGAGAGTTCCAGAGAAGACTAGTCTTATTTATTTTATTACCCAGGCGCTTCGCAAATTACGCTCGATGATATCGCGGCTGGTTTGTGGTGGTGGGCATCATTATTAAAAACACGTCTAAATTTCTCGGTTTTTCATCTTAGACATTCGATAAAACAGCATACATTTAAAAAAAAATTACACTAGTAAAAGTGAAAATAGAATTTCACACGTCGAAGAGTGACGAGCTCTTTTTAAATACTTTATTTTTTTGTATTAATAAATAGTGAATTGATACAATTATAAACGGAATCCACACATAGGTATGGCAAATTCTACAGTTCACTGCGGGAAATGATGAACGAGCGCTCCCGTTAAAAATAGACTAACGGCCAATTGCAGAGAAGGGGCTGATTAGCTTTAAAACGACTTTCTTGGGGATAAGGGATCATGTTTACTTCACTATTCTGAAACAAAACGCAATTCACAAAAATTTGACTCACTACACTTTTCTGTGGGATGTGCAATATGTGGATTAATGTTACTTAATTTATATATTGCTAGCAACAAATATTCATTCACTGCCGAAAACATGATTAGTCCGATTTACCTCCGGTAGCATTGTAGATGTTACCGCAGCCATTGTGTCATTATCTGATTACATTTTTTATACGAACTGCAAAAAAATTACGAATTAATGAACTCGTGTGTATTAGTCGGTTACGCAACTAAAGGTGACCTTCCATATGATGTGACCAATCAAATAGTTATAATGGTAATCCTCGGATCACTTATTTTTCGCAAAATAAACGATCGGATAGCACCAGTTCGTAAAAAGAGCCACTAAAAATACTTACGAAAGTATTCTTTTTAAATTTATAATAACATGTGATAGTAAATGCTCTACAGATAAAAAATTAACGACATTCAGTTCAGTTTGCTCTTCGTACAAAATAATATATATATACTTATTAGGAGAACACATTCTTATTGTGAAGTTGTAATTATTCAGAACAGACGGTCTGTGATATTTTAAATACGTATTAAATGTAAAACGAATTGATAATTCTGGCGTCTACTATCGGATTACTCAAAAGTATTTGAGATTCCGTAAAAATGAGGCAGATGGCTCTTTCAAATAATGGAACGATGAATGTATTAATATGAAAAAGGTAACAGGTTCGAAAATTTGTCGTTAAAAATAATGATTTTATATGTATATCTTTTTAATTCATATAGTCATTAACGTTTAATTGAATTAATTCTGCAGTTCGCACGTTTCGAGGGTAAAATTTCAACCGTGGACACTCAAAAGGTACATTATTTTTTTTACCTGAAATTTGAATAAAATATTGTTGTTCCAGCAATCCCCATGGCAAAACACCGAATACTGCTCCACTGAGTCCGGATTCAGGTAGTAGTCTAATTTCCCCATTATGTCGTTTGCAAATGTCGCCACTCTCTCTGCCATGGCAGCGTCGTCCAATGTTTCTATAGCCCTATTTCTAGAGAGCTCAAGAAAGTGTCTAAATCCGGAATTAAAATCACTTATGGTACCGGTATGTTTTGCCAATTCAATAAATACTTCCGGTTTTAATTTTTTTAGCACAAATGACAGTGCGTGAAAGCTGGCCAATTTTTTAAGCACCAACTTTAATTGCTCGTATCCCAAAGATTCACGTCTGTTGGACATTTCGAAACCCTTGTCGCACATATCGTCGAACAGTAAAAATTCTTGAAACTTTTCCGAATCGGCTCTGTAACATCTGACATGAGTGAACTTTTCCGACTCGGGGATGTTAAATCGGTCTTGTAGGGAGCACAGTTTCGGTAGGAGTACGTTGTACATGTACACCTCTCTTGTGTACAGCGAATCCACAGGAAATTTCTCTCTTAAAACTAGTGACTGTGGAGGAATTTTCAAAATCAGACTTCGTTTGGCTTCCTCTCCATTTTCATTTACAACGGTAACTTTGATCCGGTAGAGGAGGCCGATGTAGTTCTCGCCTTTGCTGGATGCAGGTGTCACAACCGTCGTATAGTCGTGTATATCCTCGTGCTTTAACACATCGCAGATCACACTGTAGTAGAACGTCAGGTGTTCAGCGGGAAACTCCACATTTTCTTCCGCGATACTCATGATGAAATCTCAAAACCTTGCACGTTCTACAATCAACTATTTTCGTGTGGCTGCTATGACATCACGCACATCACTGCCAATGTGAAGGAGATTTAGTACAAAGCAATCTATGTACAAGTCAGGGTTGTGAAAATTTAATACACGAGAAAATGTAGTTCAATAGTTGGTTAGTTCAATGGTAGTTGTGAACGATCAATTTCAATGGTGTTATTGAAATTAATATAATTTGAGAAATACATAGTGAGTGATGTAATTTTGATATTAATTAATATAATTTATAAGCGAATTGAAATATCAGATTTTTTTTAAAAACTTTGAGTTTATTTGCTACTTTGACACGATGAGATATATATCTCAGTACCATGTTGAGATTTTGGTTTGGATATAAACTCAGAGATAGGCCGAAGATTTGTACAAAGAAACAAAAACTCAAACCAGTGTATATGTCGTTCGATCTGACATTTATTACATTTTAACAGCTGCTGGGAAGATTCAAAATCATTCAAATGACGTGAATAAATTACCCAATGACGTATGACGAACGTGAAGTAAGCGCGAGACGTCGAACCTCTGAGACATAGTGTGTACACAGGGAGTTAGTCCCCAGAATTATGAAAGCTGATAGCTGTCTCTAAGTTTATCAATTTGTATAACCTCATTCATTTCGTTTGGGTTTGGTTCTCGTCCCAGGATATCATCAAGCTGACCCCGTTTCTTGTTAAGCATTTTAAAAATTTAATATATAGTTTAAAATTTTTAAGAATTACATGTACGCATTTTTGATTATAAAAAAAATAGTATAAATAATATACCGATGACTTTGAACATTAGCCAGTATCCACGAATGAGATTTCGCTCAGAGATTCGACTCGAGACGGGATTATGGAAGGTACAGAATTCAGCGAGAAGCGATTCGTGAATCATCAGCCCATATGATTTTTGTGCGGATTATAATGACGCATAAAGTAGGTACACACGTATCTTTAGCAAATCTCAGAGATCAGTCTCATTGATAGATCGTCGTGGAAATGGGCCATATCACCATTATTTTGAATTTCCATAATAAATTGTAACAGTTACATAATTTAGTTTAATATCGCTTAAAATGTGTACCTACATTTAAAAAAAATTATAAAGAAAGTCTTAAATTTTGTAATATTTATTATACTAAAATTTGTTATGTACTTTTTACAATTGAATTTTATTTCTTTTTAATATTTGCTTCCACTAGAATTTTTTTTTTTAACGTACTCTTAAAACAAATAATATTCATAAATATTGTAGATGTTTGTGACGTTATCTTTGTGATTAGACACAATTAAATTTTAAACTAATATATCTTCGTCAGGACTGGCGTACAACTGAACTATTACATAAAAATGAAATATTTTAACGATATCAAAATACATTATTAATACATAAATAAATCACAGTGGTTTATACAAAGTTAAATATAGATAATACAATTTTAATATTCATAGCTACCACGCAGTTACATGCAATATTTGCACATCAAGAAAGAATGTGTATTATACCAGATTAAATATTCAGTCTTATTTGCAGGCTGACAAACAAGTCATATAATAATAATCTAGTGACTAGTGAACGGCGATTTAATCACGCGTTGTAATGATTCGTCACAACCGAAGATGCAGGTTTATTACTCTACTAAATAAATTATTAGAAAAATAAATCTATTTAAATTTGGTCGCCCTAATTCTAACTCTGAATCAGTTGATATCGTATACACGTATATATATATCAAAGGTAAATAAATTGAATCAAAGGCTTGAGCTCTTATAGATTAGAATATTTGAATCAATCATTTGGGTACCATGCAGTGATGCATCCAAAAATTATCAACCGATTTGCTTAACTAATTTTAACCGTTCATAACACCCCATTTATCTCACTTTTAATTATTCCCAACTATCCTAAACACAATTTTAATTATTGTTCCTGACCATGTTACTGTATACATTTATCCTATTTTAAGAGACCTATGAGGAATTTCAAAAGATTGTCGCAACTTGTAACTTTTCAGAAGCAGTGGTGTCGAATATTTTGAACTACTGTATTTTGATAATTTTGTTCGTAATAAAATTAACAACAATTCTCAGTTATATTATTGATAAAATCGGCGTTAATTTTGTAGAGTTTCATCATCAAAATGGATGGATATAAATAAAACAATGTTATAACTCTACTTGAGTTTATTAGCACTACTCGAGTTTCTAGAGAAACAGTAAATCTCATCGATAGGTGAAGTATTAAACTAAATAAACACAAATATAGGAGACAAGGCTTAAGTGGTAATTAGGTACTGACAGAAGGAGGGGAGGGGGCGGAGTTACTTTGTGGAAGTTGGAGGGGCGGTTGTAACGGGAATATTGAGAAGAGAGAAGATGAGTTAGAAAATTTAATATTGTTCAACAAATTAATGATCGAATTCAAATTCATTTTTAATTCTAAATTTTCAAAATTATTCATTTTATAATGTGAAAGAATGATTATTATCCATGATATGGTTCGCAAATTCGGAAAAGTTGTTACCAGTTACTCTAATATTGAGATGTCTAGATGTTCGTCCGATATATTTACCATTGCAATCTTCGCGTGAAATTTCGTTAACCAAACCGAAGCCACATTGATGTAGATTATTTCAGGAGACACATTTGAATGACAATAAGTAATCAGTTTAATGCCCACTGAAATGTCCCGAAATAATATTTGTGACCAAAACGACACGTGAAAAAATAGCTCGGAAAGTATTTAATATAAATCTCTTTGCAGAGTAGAAAAAAAAATTGCAATACTAATACAGTAGTACGTAATATAAGATTCAGTGTGAAATAAAATGTTGAGCTTTGATTGGTTGACTATTCACTTTTGCGTGAAAACTTTTCGTACATATCTATTTTTAAAAACAAGACGATAAATAATTTTTTTACGTTATTTATTACTATTTTAAAGCCACCATGCAGTGTTATATTTGGACAGGTCTGAAAATAATGAAATTTTAACAAATGCCAAAAATACGAAATAATTACATTTTCTAAGAAACATATTTATATGTTATTATGAGAACACATTCTTATTGTGAAGTTGTAATTATTCAGAACATAGGTCTGTGATATTTTAAATATGAATTAAATATATTAATTAGAAAGATATACATATATATTCAATTTTATCGAAAAATATTGTTGTTGTTCGAACCTATATGTTACCTTTTTGATATTAATACATTTAATCATTCCATTATTTGAAAGAGCCATCTACCTTATTTTTACAGAATCTCAAATACCTTTGAGTAAACTGATAGCAGACGCCAGAATTATCAATTCATTTTTATTAAATTTTGGACACATTGATACAACTTTATTATTTAGGAGAACACATTCTTATTGTGAAGTTATAATTATTCAGAACATAGGTGTGTGATATTTTAAATATGAATTAAATATATTAATTAGAAAGATATACATATAAAATCAATTAAATATAATAATAAATTAAATGTATTAATATCAAAAAGGTAACATATAGGTTCGAAAATTGTCGCTAAAAATATTGTCGCTGTACCATAGTTGGATAATGCACCTTCCCCGGTTAGGAAAGAGATCCAGGTTCGAATCCCAGTGGCGCAACAACAATATTTTTCGATAAAATTGATTTATATGTATATCTTTCTAATTAATATATTTAATTCATGTTTATAAATATATGTTTTTATTATTAATCAATTATTGATTTTTTTTTTCCTTGGCGTGGTCTTTATAACATGTGTATTTTAAATGTATTAATGATTCATTATACTATATTAATGTGAATATTTTCCTGTAAATGAACATCTATCTACATGAGACTTATTCCTTGATCTTTTTCACCCAAACTCAAAAATGTTATGTAATATTAAAAAAAAAAAAAGATCGATAAAATTGCGTCATTCAGTAGAATAATGATTATTGTTGCGATATTCGTAGGTATCCCAGTTTGTATTATTATTGTTACGTGTTATTACTTGTCTATTATATAATGCTTAGTACATTCACGCGAACTATAAAATTATCGTTGACAACCTTGATATTGTGAACTTAGAACCTCGTTAAATTACTAAGAATTAAAAAGATCCATTAGCACGCATTACCCAGTACTCCTAAATGTGTGTGGTATGGTGGTGGCGAGTATACCTTTTATAAATATTTTATTCACAAACCAATATTAACATTAAAGCGTGCAATTGATACGAGTTTAAAATGTTATATTGTAAATACATTTTTTATGGACTCGGTTTAATCTATTTCAAATTTGTCATTTTAATTAAAAAATAAGATAAAACACTTTTTTTTTTAGAACACATTCTTATTGTGAAGTTGTAATTATTCAGAACATAGGTCTGTGATATTTTAAATATGAATTAAAATTTACAGACCTATGTTCTGAATAATTACAACTTTACAATAAGAATGTGTTCTCCTAAAAAATAATAAAGTTGTATCAATGTGTCCAAAATTTAATAAAAATGAATTGATAATTCTGGCGTCTACTATCAGATTTACTTAAAGGTATTTTGAGATTCTGTAAAAATAAGGTAGATGGCTCTGTCAAATGATGGAACGATTAAATGTATTAATTTAAAAAAAAAGGTAACATATAGGGTCCAAAAATTGTCGCTAAAAATAATGCCGCTGTAGCTTAGTTGGATAAAGCACCTCCCCCGGTCAGGGAAGAGATCCAGGTTCGAATCCCGGTAGCGCAACAACAATATTTTTCGATATAATTGATTTTATATGTATATCTTTATAATTAATATATTTAATTCATATTTATAAAACACTTTGTTTAAACCACTATTTATTGATAAATCAACATGTTTCAGATAAGGAAACAATGTATACTGAAATTAAAAATACATGCATAGATAAAAACAAAACTATTAAAATATAAGTGATAGGTAACTAAGTAGTAACTACTATGAAAACAAATTTAAAAGGTGACTATATGCAAAAAATATTTGATTATTTATAATATTTAGCTTGCAATTGACACTTTTTCTAATTTCTAAAATTTAAAATTTAACTGTAAACCCCTAGTATTCGTATATATATATAATTTCTAAACCCTTGTTAATGTCGAAACAATAGTTTGTTTCCAAAAGGTGATTGGCGAATTCAGAATAGTTGTTGCTATTTAGGCACCTCAAGTACTCTTTATTTCTAATATCGAAATTTCTGCAAGTTTTACCTATTTACAACACGTTATGAACCTAACAATGTTTCTAAAAATTTACTTTGCACTAATGGTCGATGCGCAGTTTTATAAATGTACTTACGTCTTAATTCCATTTACTAAAGTTAAAGCTTAACATGGCTGCATATAAGTATTAGGAAAAGATACAAGTAATTAAAGTGCATGGCAAATCAACGAAAAATTGGTTATCTTCATCACGTGCTGAGAAGCCATATAATAAACGGAAAGATGAAAGGACGAAGAGTAGTTGGTAAAAGATAGGCGTCTTGGTTGAAGAACATCAATGACTAAATATGAGTCAGATGGGTGGAGGAGCCGTTTCGCTTAGCATAAGGTGAGAGGATGATCGCCGACGTCAGAGAGACCTAACATGACACCCGAGAAGAAAATAAAAACTCGTAAAATTACAAAATTTAAAAAAAAAACAGATTTAAGTGCACTTTATTAAAATTCATCGTGGATACCGCTCGCTGAAGAAGGACAGGTTTGTTTGGTATATTTTCACACTGGCGGTGATGTAACACCCCAATTGAAGATGATTGGCTTCAATGAATCGCGTCAGATGGACTATCAAATACTTTAGACATTAATTAAAGAAAGATATCATTTGTCGGCACGGAGAACGACAATAAAAATAATAGATAAGTGGCAGGAAATCACGTTGGACGTCTCGGTTGGCCGCGGATGCCCTTGAAGAGATTGCACAGCAATGGATCATGTATGTCTACACGATATCCTAGATCCAACTAGTTATAATTTGCCATACATCAGCATCACACAAACGCCATTCATCAAAATCTCATTTTTAAATCTTTCTGAGCTTTATTTATTGTGATTGTGTTTATTTTGCAGAACTCCATGATTATTTTTAATAAAATTTAAAAAGTCAAATTATAATAAATATTATTATTATCGAGTTCTGCGAGTTTGTGTAAGCAATATTATATGTTACAGCTGTTTCGGCGGTTAAAGCCTTTCTGAGATTTGTTGTGCAATGTAAATAATGTGATTGTACGTGCGATAGATTGAGAACATAAATGAAATGTCTGGTGTCATTATCATTATCATCGTCAGCTATTTTCTATCGACTGGTAGATAATCTATTCATTTTGGTCCCTTACGACGAAAGATCGCGATCTCCGTGAACTCTCGCCCTCTTGACTAAGCTCGTTCACTTTTCTCGACAACGTGCAGATCTTAGGGCTGTTACCAGAGAAGTGCCTGTCGCCTTTTCCATTTGGTCGGTCCAGCGTGTGGGAGGATCTTCCTATTCCTCTTTGTCCTTCGATGTGGCCTACCATAACTTTCCAAGCTTTAACAAACTGTTCCGAGCTATCTTCCCTCTCGCAAGATGGCCAAAAAATTTAAGGATTCGTCGCAGGTTGAGAGTCTGTCCTTGATGGTCAGTTCCTGTAGAATAGAGACATTCGTTCATCTCGCCGTCCATGGTATGCGCGACATGTGTCTCCAGTACCACATCTCAAAGGCATCCATCTTTTCTCCCTCGTCTTCAGGGTTCATAATTCCACACCATATTAACATATATAGGATGTCCAGCGGAAAAATTTCAAGATTAAATTGCAATTACTCGTAAACCATCAGGGTGAGGTAAGTGGGAGGGGTATTGTTCGACGCGTGTGATTTGCGGATTTGCCAATCGCAATGAGTCACTGGTCGGGAGCGCACCGCGCGTTCGCGGTTAAGCAATGTTTAAAGTGCGGTCATTCATTGGTTCGTGCGCGTCGTGCTTTTTGTACTCATTTTAATAATCGACGAGTAAGTGATGGGCCGAGTGCGCAACTTATCTGGTGTTGGGTTCAAAAGTTCAGACAATAAGGGACAATGGTTAACCAAACTCCTCCGAGACCATCGACGTCAGCAGCGACGCCAGATCATGTGGCTCAAGTTCGACGTGAAATTAAGAAGATTGCAACCTGTACTGGAATAAAAAAATCAACAGTGCACGTTATTTTGAAAAATAAACTACAGTTTCATCCATATAAACTGCAAATCGTGCAGTTTCTCAACTAAAATGATTCTTCTTTACGTGAAACCTTAGCAAAAACGATGCTGGAACGTTTTGAAACAGCACGAATGCTTGGAAACATATTGTTTACTGACGAAGCACATTTTCATATCGATGGCTATGTTAATAAACAGAACATGAGATACGGGTGCCCCGACAACCCAAGGTAACGCCATCAAAACATTTGAATTGTCCAAAAACGACAGTGTGGTGTGCAATTTCTGCCCGAAGGTTAATTGGCCCTTATTTTTTTAACCAGCGAAAGACAGTCACTGCTGACGTGTATTGCCGAATGATCGACGTGTTTTTGGTACCGCAACTGCAGCCGTTTCCCAAGTTCAACAACAGAACACAATTTCAGCAAGACGGGGCCACTCCACACAAAGCTAGAGTTTCAATGGAGAAGTTGAGGGGAATTTTTCTCAATAAATTAATCAGCAAGTACGGAGACATACCCTGGGCACCTCGGTCACCGGACCTTACACCGTACGACTTTTTTTTGTGGGGATACCTTAAGTCGAGAGTTTATAGCAACAATCCTTGAACAATTCAGGCCCTACAAGAAAATATCCGCCGTGAAGTTGCTGCCATTGAACCAACGCTTTGCTCTCGCGCGTTTGCAAATTTAAGAGTCCGATTGCAATAGTGTATTGAAAAAAATGAGATATTGTTTATAAAACGTAAAATCCGCATCGTTAAACTCCATTTTGTATAAATAAAATATGACAATAACATAGTAGTTTTTTTTTATTTAACATTTAACTTGAAAATTTTGCGCTGGACATCCTTTAGAATGCACCAGAGACTGTACGAGCCTGACCTTCGTTGTCTTGGAAATACCGCGGCTTTTATGTATTTTGTCCAGAATTTTTCACCATATCTATACGTTGCCAGTAATTATGTCTCCAAGTGTTTCTCACTTGTTCCTGTCCTCTCTCTTGAATCCCCTTAGGTACTCCTGGATGACATTGTCCAACGATTGTCCGATCTTCGAGAGATGTGGCTAATTGCCAACCATTTTATTGGCGTATTATGTATCGACTAGTGGCGTATTCTATATCGACGTCTGTTCTCATAGTGAAAGATCATGTTCAAGCGTTCGAATACACATAATAAATAGTAGTCTTTAGATAAACCGTATTTTCTACGCTATCACGATCATTTATTTTTGCACGCATTTTATTTTTGGATGATTTATGTGTATTCCGTTCATTTCCAGCCAAAGTTTGAAGCGTTCTATTTAAATCACCGAAGGAAGAGGAAGAGCTTTTACTGGATCGTAATTCGTAACACGTTAATGTTTTCCATTTAGAATCATTCACGAGATTGCCTATCTTTCCATCTTCATCAAAAATAAGACCATTAGTTTAACTCTGTGAACGAAAGTCCGTCAATATGAAATTTTCTCGGATTTGTGAACCGTGTCTAAAAGTGGTGACCTTCTAAATATAAACTACAGGTGTACGTGTGTACATCAGTTGTAATGGTGTACACATACCTTAATGTTGAACAAAGAAAAACTGACACATGCAGCGTACGTGTCTTTATAGGTATACGTGTTTGTATTTTATAATGATATTTGAGTAGTTACGAAGTTTTATGACAATGTTCGATGATTTTAATGATTTTAATACGATGACGAATTGATATCATTATCCGGTGGCAACTAAAAACATTAAATTATATTTTTCTTCCATGTTAATTAAACTCCACAAAACTAAACATTTTAATAAGTAACGTTTTGAAGCATTAAGAAAAATTGTTCGACATTTCAACTTTGAAAAGCTATCATTATGAACAAAAGCACATTTTTATAAAATAAGACAATAATGCAGTTATTAAATAATCAGAATATTACTGTTTTCCGAATTCAATATTTAAAATTCTGATAATACAAATGGACTTATTAGTTTTCTGTTTGATTATTCACAACGAAAGAGTCACAATTACTATAATTCTATAACGATTTTGATCTTGTTTATATTAGAGCATATATAAAAATACTTATGTATGCATAATATGTACTGGTAGAGCTATGTATTCCGAGAAGTGTGATGACCCCCAACGAAATTATCAACCGGTTTGATCATTTAACAACAATCTGGCAACCGCTCATTTAAACGAATGAGAGTTTAATGGAATTTATATTTTAGGTAAATTTTGAGGCGTTAGAAATAATTCCTCGCTCTTTTCAAATAGTGACGTCAAACATTGTAGAGGAGTAAACTCTTTGATTAGTCGCTGAATTTCCAAAAGCATTATTCATATGATGATTTTAATATACCACAATTGAAAAAACGTGCGGTGCATTGGGGTCTACAATTAAACAGGGGCCCAAAAGTATGCACCCGACAAAATTTTTATCATCGATACTTTTCTATGTGAACTAATAATTTTAAAAATCCAAAAAATTTAAGAAATCATTTCTCATGTACTGCGAAAACACAAAAACATTATCGATATATACAGTACCATGGGTTAAGAAAATTTCAAAAAAACATTTACACTAAAAAAAAAAATGTTAAACCGTTGATAAAGTTAAATCATTTATCGAAAAAATATTCAGTTGCTACCGGGATACGAACCTGGTTCTCTTCCTATCCGGGGAAGCACGTTCACCATTTCACATTTATATAGAGAATACCATATTTTTAATATTTGCAAATTGAACGTTGTGGTTTTATTACGTTCATTTTTTTTTTTACATATTATTTAACTACGTTTATAATAATCACTTAATGAGTAATTTTGAAACATCAAACGGTTTTGAAAAATATAATTTTCTTTAAAATTTGTCGAACATGTATTCGATTGCTGTAGCGAAATGGTGGACGCACTTCCCCGGATAGGATGAGGTCCAAATAATTTTTTTCTAGTTGAGTTATTTAATTTGCATTAAATACCATAGAAAAATGCAACTTCACTACAAAAATGTGTTCTATTTAAAAAATAAAATTATAAATAATAATCAGTACTACACATAAATATAATACAATAAATAATAGGTTGTTGTTTTTATAAGATTGTTCATACATAAAGGTACATAAGGTGCCTCTTTTCCAATTAGCATTGGGGCCTAATTCTTCTTGTTAAGCCACTGTATATAAATTAAAAGTTGTTCAGAGATATCGTGTGCTTAAACATACAAGATAAGATAGATTTTACCCAAAAATTTGCAAAAATCTCAAGTGACAATGTGCTGAATATATTTGTTTAGTATCTTTTACTATTCGGGCCTGTAGAGCTATATATTTCGCACCAAACTGAAAGCGATGCATTTGTTGTTTGAGAATTTTTAGTATTTACTTACTTATGAAAATTTTTGTTTATTTAAGTATACAAATTTACTCTTGAATAATATCAATAATCAATCATTTCATTTAAATTTATTCATACTTATTATAATATATATAATTATTTATAAAAAGGGGAAACTAAAAAATATACCTATCAATAGATTCATTGACCCAGTGTTAAAATCTTTGTACTGCGATGGAAGAACATGACTAAGCGAAGCCATCCAGAGGTGGGCCAAGGAAGAGGTGGGCGAGCTGACTGTGAGTTTGGGAACTGGACAAGAATGGCCAGGGATATGAGTCGACGAAGAGCACAAGAAGATGAAGAGCATAATGGTTTCT
Organism: Eubasilissa splendida; assembly: GCA_031772225.1. Classification (NCBI taxonomy): domain Eukaryota; kingdom Metazoa; phylum Arthropoda; class Insecta; order Trichoptera; family Phryganeidae; genus Eubasilissa; species Eubasilissa splendida. The sequence continues at coordinate 16,173,715 of CM062852.1, read as the reverse complement.
GACTGCTTTTAGATCTAACAAATATAATAAAATTAAATAATAATAAAAACGTGTGACCATTCACCGTCACGTGAATAAATTTAAATCGTAATCGTATGAATAGTGTTCATAACACACAATAAAACATATTTAACCCTTCCCAAGCCATGCAGTAACACAGGTCTACCGTTCTAATTAAATCTGTAATATTTCGGTAAACACACGCACTTCATATTTTAGTTAATTTGATGGAAAATATTTACGCTCAGAAATGACTAGTGAAAAATCAATTATATAAGGCGAATTCTACAAAAATAATTATTTTCAATTCATTCCGTTGTAAAATTAATACGTTGACAAAAATACCGTTTGTGGCGAGACGGAAAGAAATCACACATTAATTTCACAGTGAAAACAATAACAAACATACGAATATAATGGTGTCTCTTTCTCATTAATTAAATGAAGATAGATAAAAAGGAAGGTTATGTTATTCAAGGCAATCTCCTATACAGAACTTGATGAATGCTCCGAATTATAATATTATATATTTTTTAATTAATGCTCAATGCTTAAAGTAAATTTATGGCATTAACCATTTTTTCACATTTCAAAGGCTAATAGAACTTTAATTTCTTACGCTAACACGAGTTGACAGCATGGCTGCATACGAGTATTTTATATCACGGTATGGTAAAGGTTAAAAGCATGATGTTAGAATTTTGTTTGATGATATAAATTAAATAGAACTCATCAAACACTGAGAACTTTTGTGTACATATTTTACTTGCTTATCATTTGAATTATAATTTACTACTGAGCATTTTAATTTAATTTCGAATGATATTGTTATCAGCGTGACATTTTTGATGCGTTGTCACGTCTCGAGTTGGAAGAAAATTACTCTGTATTCGAAAGTTACTTGAAAATAGTGATGGTAAACCGTTATGTTTTGTAACGATGATTAGTGACTGAAATTTAGCGATGATTGGTATCTGAAATTTAGCGACGATTGGTAACTGAAATTTAGCGATGATTGGTAACTGAAATTTAGCGATGATTGGTAACTGAAATTTAACAATGATTGGTAACTGAAATTTAGCGATGATTGCTAACTATGATTTAACTGTTGGAGGTTTACTTTTTAGTGTACAATTCATTGATCGAAAGATTACGAATAATCAGTTACCAATCATCGGTACAATCGAACACAATCACAATCACAATAATGATTTAAAAAACGTTTTAACCATTACTATTCTGAAAGTAAGCTGAATGAATCTAAGCAGGATGTTATAAATATTTCAGACTCTAAGAAATTCACAGAAAAAATAATATGAAAAATGCACTCTTAGGTACCTGTTTTATTTCTTATGCAGCGTAAGTACGTTTGACGATGGCCCTGACACGATGAAAAATACGTCTCAGTAAAATGAATAAATTATGTATATACTTATTTCTATTTTTATACGGTTTTGATATAACACGGTTAATAATGCGTAGTGATAATATCCGTTCTTAGAATTTTCTTATCTCCGTGCATACACCACGTACTCAGTGCACCCGGAGGGTTATGAGGTAAGGGAGGTAGTTGAAGTAGCGACGATGAAGAAGTCGGTCCAGCAAAGTCGTACAAAAAACAAAATCACAGTGATCTATAACAGGACGTATGGTCAACAGGTGCGTTTATTGTGTGACAGCGACAATGAATACACTTAAGGGTGTACTTTCATTTTACACATAAATTACACAGTCTTTGAAAATGGGGCTAATAGTTACACTTCTCTCGTGTGCTTGCTTAAGTATCGCTTAAATACTGTTTATGTGAATGCCTTCGATAGTTGGTTCCCAGGTTTTCGATTAACAATAAGCACACATATGATATATGAAATGCACTAACCTTTGTAATTTTGCTGTCTTTCTTGTCCGATGTTGTTGTTCTTTTAGCTGTTTGTCTTCTTTAGATTTCGACCGACATCGATGATGGTTTATTTGAACCGCTGGACTAGTCTAATCACGGGATGTAATAAAAATGACGCCTGTCGGTCTTACTGTCTTCTTAGCTTTCCGAAAAAAGGGCGGCACACACACACGTACATTATTATAAACCAGGAAACCCAGTGTTGCCAATTGAAATAGCAAGGCGCATAAACAAATACTAAATGGCGTTATCTGTTTCGTAAATCATGCGAGAGAGGAAGGTTTGAATAAAAAGAGTCGTCAATAAAATTGTTGATATTCTCGCATTCGAGATAAGTATCAAAAATAGTTCGTATCCTGAGTCTTAATAGAATATATGTGTTGTCATTTGAATGAATCCATCGAAAAGTAAATAATTTATTGGAGTACCTAATTCATATACCTATTCAGTCAAAGTTGATACCTACACAATGTTTAGAATGACCCTACATAATGTTCTACATTCAAAATTATTATGACAGCTTCAATATATTATTTTGTTTATAGAGATCGATTTAAATATGCTATGTTGCCCTTTTGTAAACTGTTCGTTTCATAATTACGTAGTAAATGACCCGAAGTCGCTTAATTCTAAATTTAAACTTATTATGCCAGATGCATTTTATGGTTTTGTTTAATATTATAGATTTAAAACATCACGTTGCCGTTTTGTGATTTGTTTGCTTCATAATTACGTAGTGATTATGGTATGATTCTAAATAGTATCTGAAGCCTCAAAGAAATCAAATAAATACAATATATTACTTGATTAAAATCATTTGTTTTCACTAACACAAAGTGTTTATAAAAACGTCCAAAATTGATAATATGTCCTGCAAATTTAACGGTTTATGACTCAATTAGTTTTTGATATTTTTTAATTTACTTTAACTCAGCTTTGTCTCCGTAATCTTGACTTCAAGATTATAAGAAAATATATTTCGTATATGCAAGAATTTTTCATATTAAGGCAATTTTGTGGCACACGGAAAATTAATTTATTGTTCATGGTCTTTCTTATAATACTTGTATTATCTTAATTATGGCAAATAACATTAAGTTTATCAGTTTTAAATTAGTGTAAAGATCCTGTCTAAGTAATACTTTAAACAAAGTAAAATCTAGTGTATAACTTCCGATATAAATGAATAATAAAAACCCACATTTTCGTAAAAAATGAGAAAATATAATTACGATTTTTTTAAATTTTTGTTCTTCTTTAAATAAAATGTTCATGTAATATACAATAACGTGTTTTATTTTTTAACATCCTAAATTATTTTTATACAATGGAATATATCTTCCATTTTCCTATACATAATATACTATATTTTTTACACGGTATTCTGTGGAACGTAAGAGTTAAGTGTACCTATATATTATACTATTTCATGGTTAAACAGACACGTTTTACTATCATATGCTGTATATACACAGATGAAACTTTGATTCATTATCTCGGAGATAAAAATCGGCATGTATCAGTCTGCAAAACAAAATACAATAAATATCGAATAACAACCCGCTTCGCGTTCAACTTTGTACTATCCTTAACCCTTCCCAAACCACTAGTAAAAAACCAATTATGAAAAGGGAATCGTACAAAAACAATTATTTTTTCTGTTCAATCCGTTGTAAAATTAATACGTTGGTAAAAATACAATTTGTGATATGAAAGACAGAGATCACACACTATTTTCACAGTGAAAAGAACAACAAACATACAAATATAATTGTCTCTTTCTCACTAATTAAATGAAGAGAGATAAGAAGGAAGGACACATTGTATACGACTTAATGAATGCTTTAAATTATGTTATTAATCATTTTTTCAAGATATGCTCAATATTTAGAGTAAATTCGTGCCATTAAAGTCATTTAAGCTAATAAAAACATTTTTTTAAATAGTTATTTACGGTAACACGAGTTGACAGCATGGCTGCGTTCCGGTATTTTATATCATGGTATGGTAAAGGTTAAAACGAGTCTCGAGACGAGTTTTGAGACAAGTCTCATTGTGTTATCATTACTTATAGGTGTCGTAAAATACAGGTTCTATCCCCATGAAAACATTAAAAATGTTTATAAAATATCAGATCTGTCTCGGAGACCCATCTCGAATATTGCAGAGTCGAGTGCCGAGCGAACTATGACTAATTTCTATTGAATTTTGTACGCGTAGTAGAATAGCGCAGCTAATACGATGATGTATTTATGGGCATATCTCTAAGAGATCAAAGTCTCATCTGTGAACATACATCGTGTTATTTTTTTACAGAAAACATATTAAATCATCAAACAAGGTACATAACAAAACCGAAATTATAATTATAATGTTCAGTCTTGATTCTTATATCGCGTGCTGGAAAATTGTCAAATTATGTATAGTCATTTCCGAAGCTCATTAGTGTGATCAAACGCGAAGTTTGATTTTGAATGAATAGCGATTCGTGCCCGGCTCTACCCGAGATTCATATTAAGTTATAATTGAATAAAGATGATTTGGGAAAGGGTAAGTTCATATTAAGTTATAATTGAATAAAGATAAGGGAAGAGGGATACATTTATAAACGATATATAATGCAAAATAAGTTAACCCAAGAAATCATAGTAATGCAGGAGCGGTGATTCAAATCCACCGTTATCATTGTCGCACCCAGCTGATTGACGACACTGGCGACATCTACATTCAGGGGGAGGCTTATAGTAGAAGTTACCGCGCGAATTGTTATTGTTGCGACGGTTTCTGGAACTGGATACTGAAAGGTGGCGATAGGAAAAGTGAGGCTCGTAAGATGGTCTTCCCTGTCTCTGCTGGCCGCGTTGGTGTTGTTGCATTACGTCGGTACTGAGTGTCTTTACGGCTGATTGGAGTTTAATTTCATGCCCCGCTACTTGTTGGGTAAGTTCAGCAACGCCGGGCGGTGATGATGAGCCGATCTAACACTACTGATCCGAATTCAAGTTGACTGCGTACAAATGAGAAATATAGAATAATAAGAGTAAAAGGTGATTGGAATGGGTTAAACGTTCTAGCAATGAATCCAAGTAGTCTATAGGCATTAGCAATTACCGACTCTATATGCGGGATAAAAGCTAATTCAGAATCTAAAATTATACCAAGGTCTTTCACTTGAGTGCAGACGCTGAGTTTGTTACTATTAAGTTGATAATTATACGACAAATTAGATTTTTTCTTTGAAAATGACATGATGTGACATTTAGCAATATTTAGAAAAAGTTGATTTTTTTGGCAGTAGATTGAAAGTCTATTAATGTCACCTGTAACAGGAGACAATCAGTGGGTGATTTCATTTCTTTGAAAATGTTGGCATCGTCTGGAAATAGTGAAAATTCAGGATTTAAGAAACATTCCTTAATGTCATTAATATAAATTAAGAATAAAATAGGTCCAAGGTGTGAGCCCTGTGGAACTCCAGATGGGACATTTTGAAATATAGAACTAAACCCTTGGATTACAACTGCCTGACTTCGATTTTTTATATAGGAAGTAAACCATCTGTATAGGTCCCCGTGTATACCGAGACATCGCAACTTTCTCAGGAGTATTCGATGATTGATTTTATCAAAAGCTTTTGACAAGGCAGTATACACGGTAGTGTGTTGTGTGAAAAGCCAAATTTGCCCTTCAATCCATTGTCATCCCATCCGAGGTAGAGAGCGACACCAGAGCACAAATACGAGCCCTGTGGATTTCTATCCTCTAAGGCCCAAAGGCACCGTAACAATATTTTACTTTTTTCAGTGTCATAATTAACCTCAAGTAAAGAATTTTTATTTGAATGAATTTTATGAAAGTTAGTACAAAAAAAAAATTCAGATAATAGACAGTAATAGTTAATTATTTACTTTAGTATCAACGAGAAAATGTCTAATCACACTGACCGCGAATGTTGTAAGACATAATTTAAACGAGTACATCAAACATGACATCGAGTGCTTCCAAGGCTTATATACAGCTGTTTCAGAGCGATTATGTTAGTCGGTTTTCCTCCTTACATTGTTTAGTATCGCGTGCAATTTGTAGAGAAATGGCGTCTGAAGTTAAAATCGCTCACAACTCTAATTTGCTCAGTGATGACGTTAAAAAGTTGGTTGAAGATATTGCGAGGGACGTTAATTTTGAAGATTTTGAAATACTCGTTAAAGATCAAGCTTTTACGGGCGACAATTATGTTGGGGAAATAACGTGTGTGAAAATATCGCCGTTGAAAAATAACGGACAAAAATCTATCGATTTAATTTTAAAAAAAGCTCCGCTTCTGACAGACACTAGAGAATTCATCCCTTTAATCAAATTTTTTGAAAGGGAAATTTTTGTATACACAGATATACTGCCGACCCTGGACAGCCTCCAAGAAGCTAGTGGTTTTCCTATCGATGAAAGGTTCTCATTTGCCAAGTTCTACAAAGGATCAACTGAAGAATTCAAGGAGATGATCATTATGAAAGATCTTTCTAGTGATGGTTACGTGATACACGATAAGAGGATACCGTTTGACCTGGACCATGCTGAAATTGTGATTAAGAAAATAGCCAGTTTACACGCGAATTCGTTTGTTTTAAAGGAAAAGAATAGTAAATTATTTATGAAATTGTCCAATAATGTTGCCCAAAGCATGAATTATGGAGATCGAATAGTAGAATTGGTCCAGCTAAAAATTGATAAGATTTTACTGAACGTTGAAAACCCGTCACACAAAGGGAAAGTAAAATCCTTTTCAAAGCACATAAAGGAAAACATGTACTCCCTTTTAGACGCTGGACTATCAGAGCCGTACAATGTCATCTGTCACGGGGACTGCTGGAACAATAATATGCTGTTTAAGTATAAGGTCATTGTTATTTTATTATTATTTGTAGCTGAGAGCATTGTGAGGCACGTTGAAACACAGGGGAGACCATTGGGAGGGTGCACGGCTGAAATGAAAACATTCGACGTCTTTCATTTCATAGTTGAGACAGAGATAAACTTGGCACATTAAACAGGTTTAAAATTTGTTCAAAGAAGAAAGAAGAAGAAATACATTAGTGATGATTAAACCGTTATTGTGACTGTGATTGTGTTCGACTGTAACCATGATTGGTAACTGATTATTCGTAATTTTTCGAGCATAATCTAAACTATAAACTAATACTCCAACAGTTAAACCTCATCGTTACAAAAACGGTTTACCTTTGCTATCTAAGACTGCCTTACTTAATTTACTGATTTCAAACAGTAACCACAACCCTCATGACTGATCTCCAGAAACTCCCGCCCTCTTGAATATGCTCATCCACTTTTCTCGGCATTCTACAGATCTTAGGACTGTCACCAGAGAAGTGCATGTTGCCTTTTCAGCTTTGTCAGTCCGACGGGTGGTGGATCTTCCTCTTCCTCTTCCTCATTCGACTTAGCCCACCACAATAAATTCTTCCGAGCTATCTTCTTTTATCGCAAGACCTTCCCATCCACGGTATGCGCAACACGTGTCTCCAGCACCTTATCTCAAAGACATCAAAGCGTCATTAGTGCGTACATATAGCAAGGGCAGAAAATTGTAACTTCTAGAAACTTTAAGAATTACCTGAAAATTAATCCCCTGCCCGCACCCTTCACGGCACTACCCGAATTTAGTATTACAAAACTCACTAAAACTATTTACACACTCGTATACTTGCTATTAGCGAAGAAATGAAATTTTATTTTGTGTAAAGAACATATTTTATTAACCTAATAGGTATATAAAATATATTTTTAATGTGAATTTTTATATATGCAACATCATATGTTGCATATATAAAAAATAGCGACCAAATATTTTAAGGACAAATAATTTTTTCTACATATTTTTTAAATTAATTAATTTAATTTGTATCACATAAAATATGTACTGAATATCTTATGAAAATTAAATTATCTTTACTACATTAATTTTAAAACACTTTAAAAAAACCATTCGGGTGCCAGTTGCTTGATAGTTCCAGTTATTTGAGTATCGGATAAGAAAAAGTTTACTATTATTATTTATCTTATTAGTGAGCTTATTAGTATTCTGCCATAAAAAATATGTCATCACCTCGAATTCGGTGTTAAAAATTATAAATATACACCAAAGTGGTCAAATACACGGGTATTTTAATTTAACTACTCGTTTATTTATCATTTAATATATATTTTTAATTATTATACAATCTAATTTCGAGTTGATAATTAAATGAAATCCAACTGACATTTTTTTTTTTACTTTTTGCAGGATGGAAAGGTGGATGACGTAATCTTAATTGACTGGCAAATCGTAAGGCTCGCTTCACCCGCGACTGATCTTACCTACATGCTTTGCATGTCGATGGATCAAGCCCTGATGGAGACTCACCTGAGGCACTTGATGGATTTTTACTACGAAAACCTGTCGTCAACGATAACCAAAATGGGCTGCAATGCAGAACAGTGCTACCCCAAGGAGATATTCGTTGAACAGTTCAAAAAGCAAATGATATTTGGATTTATAATGAGTTTGTGTTTTATACCTACTGTTCTTAATGACCCAGAAAATGCTAAGCCGATAGATGAAGTATTGAAAGATTTGAATATTGGTGTATCTAGAACTGCCATCAGCAAGTGCGCAGCTGATCGATTGAATGGTTTAATAGATTATTTTGTTAGGCACGATATAATATAGCTATGAAAAAATAATACATACTTAATAATAATATATATTTGATAAATTTATTTTTCGTCTTTTCTAGTTCTTCGGTGTTTAATTTATTTGATCATTTGAATTTGTTCTCATATCGTAGTTGTAATTGACATTGTATAATATAGAAGAGATGTGAGCGATATAGTATTTCTATATACAATTATCAATAGCATGTTGGACTGCCCTGAGTTAACACAAATGGTTTCGTATAAAGTACCAACTCTAACGAGACAACATGATGTGTTCTCTGTTGGTACATATATAAATAATTATGCAATTAACTCACAATAATACGGATGCATCGGCTTGGAAATAAATTGAATTTGTTGATATTTTTCGTTGCGGGAGCATACCTGAATTGAAGAAATATATTCACGTGAATTATACTTAGTTTTTTTTAAATGTTATATTGAAATGTTATATTAAAAATGTACTGTTATATTTAAATTAAATACATTTTTATTCTTATGTAAAAGCCTACAAGGGCGTTGATGGAAATAAATAAAATATAAAGTTGCATCAATGTGTCCAAAATTTAATAAAAATGAATTGATAATTCTGGCGTCTGCTATCAGTTTACTCAAAGGTATTTGAGATTCTGTAAAAATAAGGTAGATAGCTCTTTCAAATAATGGAACGATTAAATTTATTAATATCAAAAAGGTAACATATAGGTTCGAAAATTGTCGCTAAAAATATTGTCGCTATAGCATAGTTGGATAATGCACCTTCCCCGGTTGGGAAAGAGATCCAGGTTCGAATCCCGGTGGCGCAACAACAATATTTTTCGATAAAATTGATTTTATATGTATATCTTTCTAATTAATATATTTAATTCATATTTAAAATATAAGTGTTAATAACTTTATTTTTGTCGGTGCACCTATTAGATAATGCACCAATAAGATAATATTAACTATCGTTGAATTTAAGAATCCATTCCTAATAGACATAATATATATATATATATATATATGTATATACACGTCAACGTAAATATTGATAACAATTAATTTTATTAGATTTTCTTCACAAATGTTACAATTTCGTGAAAAGTGTCCATGTGAAATATGTTAACCCTAAAAAACAAATGTAAAGTTGTAAAGAAAGTGTATTTAATTAAACCGACATATATTGATTCGTTCGTTTTCCTATCAGTTTGAAGAATAAAAGACAAGTTTTGTTTAAATAAATAAATTATAGAAATGAGGTCTGTGTATTTATTTACATTTAAAGCTACTCTCGAGATAATATTTTCTTCTAAGTATTAACTATTTGTTCCTTTAGCATACATAGTATTATACCAAATTCTACTGTGAAAGCTTGTGATGGAGTAAATGGATAAATAATACGCATTTCGCAAACGAAAATTGGTATAATATAAAAAGATCCAATAATTATTACGGTAATATAAAAAGATCCAATAATTATTACGGTAATATAAAAAGATCCAATAATTATTACGGTAAATAATCGACGTGCAAACTAGTATATGAAAATAAGTATTTGGTGAAAATGTCAGTTTTCTTAAAGCGTCATTGAGACACACAGTTCCTCTACGGTCCAGAGTTCTTACTGTGAGTCGTGATGGGTCATTGACTGCAGTCTTATGGATCGTTATACGTGATCCTGCCAATGCTTGCCTCAATAGAATAGCTAATATTCGCATTCACCTCTTGTTAATTTAAATTTTGTTAATTTTTTGCAGATACATAATTGCTCACATCCCACGCCTTTGACGTTGTAATGTCATAATTCGAAATGATTAATCTGTGAAATGTAGTAAAAGTAAAAATGGAAGGGTGCAAGAAAATTAGTTCCGATATGGTCTCTAAACAAGTACCATGCGATATAAATGTGACGTATTTATGTTTGGACAAAATGATTAACTACATTTTTATTGTTGGTCCCGTATATGTGTATGATATTTTTTATTCTTTCAATAATAACGTTTTTGAGATGGTTTCAAGTCTTTCCAAGGAGTTCAATATTTAAATTGATCTACATAAATAGTTACATTGCTAATTTGATCTCGCTATTGAACTTATTGTACAATTATCGTATAAGATTATAAAATATTTATTATAACATGTAATACTGTCAAAACAATCACAATTCATGACTGATCGCGAACGCAAAATTTATATAATAAAAGAAAATTTAATAAGTATTACGGGTAATAATCGCTGAGTAAACCTGTATCATTGTATGAAATAATACCTAACACAATAAAAGATATTTTGTTTTGGTGCCCACCGAAAATTTTAATCAGTAAAAGAAGTTCTACTCTCAAGAAAAAGTACAAACAACACTTTTAAATGTTTAATAATGATTTATTTATTTTGATTAACAGGCTCGTGTATCTATCCTCACGAGCCTCACTAAACTCAATGTGGAAATACTTTAATTACAATTGCGATGTAATTTTATTGCAATTTTATCATAGAAAAATATATAATGTGAATTGAATTATGATAACTTCTATTGACACATAATTACACGGTATTGAGAAAAGACTACAAATCTTTTGAATGAGTATGGCGTGCATAACGGTGCCAATTGTGGTAAAATGATGTTATGAAATAATTTTATTTATTTATTGGAGTTTCACCCCTATGGAGTGTTCTTGCCATTACCGAGTAATTTTATTTAATATGAAGTTTCTTTTGGATACATTTAATTTTTACAGGTTTATTTCATTGGTGTTTAGGAACCTCGTTAATATTTTAAAAATGGTTTGATTGTTAGAAGTTGGGATGTTGATGGGGAATGGAATTTTGTTGTTAGAAAGATCTTGGATTAAATTTGTATAATTGTCATTGATAGGGCATCCTAAAAAAACATAATTTAAATTTTCCTCTTCTAGTTGACATTCACACATAGGCGAATCCCGAATGCGGATTTTAAACAAGTGAGAATTGATACAACAATGGCCGATCCTCATACGGCAGATCGAGGAAGTTTCAAACTTCTCTGGCTGAATTTCCGCAAACCATTTACCTTTTAAAAGTTTAGACGTCTCCCATTGATTGGAGAGAATGCAGATCATTTTCTCTTTGAGAATGGGAAGTATATCAGATATTGTCACATGATTATGTAAAGGGGACGCCAGAAGTAGAGGCTTCCTTTGCAAAGGCATCGGCTTTTCATTTCCCGGGATTCCACAATGACTGGGAATCTTCGGAATATTGACAGAGTACACTTCGAAGGACTGCGTCTGAATCATGTGAACTGTACGAGTATATCAACAGTAAATTGTTCAATTTTTCAACATTTCATTGGGTATTGGAATGAGGAATATATTTATTAAACACTAAGCAATTTCCGCATTAAACTATAGATTCTACGGAAGCCCTGCCGATGGCCGATTGATTTTCTACTAGTAGGTACATTCTGTATTGCCCTCCCTGGAATTGTACAAACGGTAATCATGAGTATCAATTTAGAATTTTAGAATTATGATTAATAAGAACGTTTTGGGTTTATTTTCAACTTTATTTTCAAAGTACGATCAGACTACACACGGCAAAGGCGGTAAGAAGAGTGCTATGTCTCCGAAGTTAGTAGCGCGTCCTTCCATTTAGCGGTAATCCTGGCAATGTAGTGGTTATCCTGGAATGCGCTCATTGAGTATTTGGCGCGTAACATAATCTAATTAATTATTCTTCATCATTCCACTTAAAAACATTCTTGAAGAAACTGAGATCACGTTTACAATAAATAATTACCGAACAAACGTAAACATTACGAACATATATTTGACAGATGACTGAATATATAAAGAGAAAACATTTAAGTAATTTGAACCTAGAGAGAGTAAAAACACGTTCGACATATTCACTACTTTGGTATTTTTTCTTACTGGCAGTGGCACTTACATATCCAGATACAATGAATACCAAGCGCAATCATAATATGGATACTTACCGTCTTGCAATTTTTTTTACTTATGTATTTCGTAATAGTTATGAGAATATTTTAATTTGCAACTTTGAAGACGAGAGTCAGTAATGCTGGACATGGCGTAATATTTATCAGCTGTATATATGAAACGAAGATAAATGACTAAATCTTAGTGTCTAAAAATATTGATTTCAGTAACAAACCATAAAAATTAGGACTTGATCACTTGTCTTGGACAATGTTGATATTTCAAATCATTTCGTACTTAATAAAATCTCTCACTATCCCTCTTAATCTGGTAATGCAGTTATTAGAGATCTTAATTTTAGATAAACTGAGTTCATCTCCCCCTACGATGTCATTAAAATCTATCGCTTCATCCCTGTTCCCAAGAGCTAAGGGAACTACAATCAGAGCCCAAAGAAGCCCGCTGGGAAGTTTTTCTTTGATCTGTCGTCTGTATATTTCTTCTGGGTAGCACTTGTTAACGTCCAAGCTTAACTCGGCTAGTCTGGAGCTGAGGATGCTGTAGTATGTGTCGAATACTTCTTCCAAGTGCTTGGCCCTGAACTCCTCGTCTGTGCTTGTAAATAAGAGATAGGCGAGGTCTGTGATCGGAGAAGAATATTTAATGATCTGCCAGTCCAGCAACATCACTTTGACTGGTTTGCCTTCCTGTAAATAACGACATAAATAATCATTACACATGTTGCAAAACAATATTTAAATGTTTGGTGGAATTCCATTTCGTATAATATAGTCTAAACCGGTAAATAAACTTCATTGAATGTGACATGTCTACTATGTACGAATATGCAATGATCAAAAAATCTATATCTTCCGGACAGCCGCCTGTCAAAAAAATACAAATCCAACATTGTCCTAATCATCATGAAGATAAATCTAGTTGTTCGAAATGTCAAAATGATCCATGATGGTTGAAATTTCAAAATAATATTTTATACAATTCGTGTGCGTAGAAAAGTATGTATGTGCACTAATACGTACGTTAATTTGAAATATGTATAGTTAAAAGTGTATTTAGTTAAACTATATTCTATATCATTAAAAGTATTATTAATTATTAATACATTATTATGACGGGACAAACATTAATCGTCGTAATGACATTTTCCTGTGTTTTTTTTAAAAATCTTGTTTTTTTAAATGCTGCATTGTAAACAAAACGTAATTTTCACATTTGTTTATACATTTAAATTTCAATACGTATTTTTAAAATTGTCTGTCTGTTTGTTTTTTATACAAATCTACAGTTTTATTCCGAGCTTGATGTAATTTTGCGCACTTGACCTTTAAAACAAGAAAAAGGTCACTGTCTACATAACAAAAACGCCCACTTCCCTTTCCCACCCCTTAAAGTCGAATTTTGGTATTTCTTGATGAAATTTTGCACACTTGACGTTCAAAATAAGAGGAAAATTACTCTCTAGACTTGATTTCGAAAAAAAACTACTCCCATCCCCCTAAATGAAGCCTCTTCACTCTGTGTAAAGCCCGGGCAACGTCGGGTACTTCAGCTAGTATATATATATATAAGAGTATCTGTTTGTGTTTGTTTTTTATACAATTTCTGAGCTTGATGAAATTTTGCACACTCGACTTTGAATTTTGAAAAACCATCCCCATTCCCTTTTCCCACCCCTTAAAACAGAATTTTGGTACTTGGTACTTTTCTTTGCGTTAAGCCCGGGCAACGGTTCAGCTAGTATAAATATATAAATTGAAATAGAAAAAGTATTTGGAAAATAGAAATAAAAATAATTGTATTGTTAAATTGTATTTAGATAGTCAAAGTTAATTTTCTCGATCCGACAGTGAAAATGTAACAAAAATAAATTAAATACTAATTTAATGTATTAATTATAAATATATACATATAAAATCAATTTTGTTGAAAAATATTGTTTCTTATATATCTTAATTATAGTACTTCCCCGGATTGGAAATAGAGAACCAGCTTCGAATCCCGGTAGCGCAAAAGCAATATTTTTCGTCAAAATAGATTTTATATGTATATATTTATAATTAATACATTAAATTAGTATTTAAAACATCATAGAACTATGTTCTGAATAATTACAACTTCACAATAAGAATGTGTTCGCCTTAACAAAAAAAAAAAAAATATTTATGTCTGTCGAAATAAAAAAAAATTAAAACATGTTTGAGAAGTTTAAAGAATCTACCCGACTATTTCTAGAAACGAACGAGTGATTTGTTTGTACATAATATAAGTTTACCGCAATTTTCCGCTTATCAACTCGTCGGCAAAGATTGTGAATTTTGATTTATTTAATATGATGTGATATATAATATGTGTTTTTGGAGAATATGCTAACGTTTTTATAGTGCCATTATCATTATGCGAATCATATTTATCTCTGTTGCTGTGTAACAAACGATTCTTATCAAAGTTTACTAAATTAATTTTACGATGCGACTCGAAATCTGTCACCTGGAGGATAGGCAATGATGTGGCGCGGGCGACTGCGCAACGACAGAGTATGTAGGTTCATTATTCAGATAAATATATTATTTAACTGACATATTGTTTATCTACTGGTAAGACATGACAACCGAGTCGTAGGGGGTTTCATATTTCGTATCACAAGGGACAGTCGTCGGACAATTAGCATTGAAAATTTGAATATTAAATTATCATTACATCACGAATTTCCTTACTTACATACTCACTCACCATCACGCCGGTTCCCCGCAGGGGTAGCCAGAGAGGATAGAGCGCCACACTCTTCTCATACAAGCTCACCGGTTATTGTCGCTTTTAATAGGACTATCATCCATTATCTTGTGGTCGTGTCAAGTCTTCCGGGGACATCGTCCATTTCTGGTGCCATCAACACTTTCGTCGTATATCTTTCTTACCATTCTCTCCTCGTTCGTTCCATATCCGTTCTTAATCTTACTCACTGTACTAAGATCAGCTTTACATTCTTTCCGAATTTCCCATCTAAGTAATAATATGTTTCAGAAAAATATTGCAATTTGACTAAGGATATGGGCGCGTTCGGATTTAAATACATGTTTACGAACGATTTTGTTTAATAGATGAATATATTCTGATATTTATATTAACAATTGATTAAACCGCTGGACTTCAAAAAGTTTAGAAGTGAAGTATCCACATAAAGTATAAACATACAAGGGAATCATAATTTATATACAGGTAGGTACGTAAAGCCTTGTTGTTCTTGGATAAATATGTAATTAACAAAAACAAAAACAAACAAAAAAACATGTTAATAGTTTTTATAATTCTACCGAAGATCTCGACATATTACGATGGTAACATTAATTTTGCCTGATGTGGACCACGAGTATGTACATTTATGTGTATATATATATATATATATTTATTTTATTTGGGAGTTTGATCTGTACGGATCTAAGTCTTTCGGAATAATGTCCCAAACCCAATTAGAATGACTAATAAAGATTAAAAGAGAAATTTCAATTACTTTTCTTTTATTGTTCATCCGCACAGACTATTAAATATATAAACATGAACAAACGCGAATTCCTTGTTTCAATATTTGCATTTTAGTGTCACCCACGTGACCACTTTGGTACCACTTACGCAATCCGAGCTCAAGAGACTTTTTGAAAAATATATGACTCGCTGACAATTTAATTTTCGAAGAGTAAATATTTTTACCGTTGCTTAAATGTGTCATAAACTATCGGATATATGTTTCCGCAAATAATGTGTGTAGAATGCCCCTCGTTTCGCGACTAATGTTCCAAACCCAGATATCCCAATAATACAACAATATATGGCATGTCTGTGGAAACAAATTACTCAGCAAAAATGACATTTGTCGCGCAATATAAAGCCCGCGGGCATTGGGCATAGCTAAATTACTAATCATGGCATTATTTATCTACGTAGGTGTATGTTAATGTTAATTTTATTTATATAATTAGCTCAATGACAAATCAATCGATCGTGTGGGTGGATAGGAGAGGACTTCGTTCATGTTACCGTAAGAAAATTGTATTATAATATTAAAATAAAAAATTACCTCTGCTGATTTATATTTAAGTGATGTAATGATTTAAAACTAATATGATTTTAGTGATAAGTATAATAGTTTAAAAAATACCAATATATTTAAATACATCCTATGTGTGTGGATGTATCATATTATACAATTATGTATATCTCAATTTTTCCAGTAGCAAGGGTTGCAACTTGCCTCATTTGCCAATATGAATACAAATTATAAGAAAATGTGCTCTCACCTTATATTTGAATAAAAAGTTGTTCGTCCAACAGTCTCCGTGGGTGATGATATTATACGAGCGATCCTGGCCATCCAAGTCTAGATAGTCGAGCAACTTTTTGTGTGTATTTTGACAATAATTAGATAATCTTTTTGCACATTCCGGGTCGTCCATGATACTAATCGCTCTGTCTTGGTATTCTATCAGTGCCTTTTCAAAGCCGTCATTTGATCCGAAGTCTTTTTTTTTAAATACATTTTCTGTGAATTGAGTAAACATGTTGGGATCTTTCTCCTTCATAGCGAAGGACAAGGCGTGGTAGTGCGCCAAGTTCCTTACTATGAGCATCATGTGATCGTAGTCGAGAGACTTTAATCGGTCGCACATTGCGTATCCTTTCTCAATTAAGTCTTCAAACACCAATATCTCTAACAGTTTTTCAGAGCTAGACTTGTAACATTTCGCGACTTTAAATCTTTGATTTTCTAGTATTTTTGATTCATCCTGCAATTTGATTAGCGCGGGAATCAAAACAGTATAAGCGTACACTTCTCTGTAATAGAAACCGTTTAACTGCATCATTTCCCTGAGCTTCGTGGAGTCTGGAGGCGTTTTCACTACCAAATGAAGCGTATCCAGTTTACCGTCATGGCTCCCATGAATTTTCACTCGTTGGATAACTCCGAGAAAATTGTCGCCCTTCGCGGAGCCCTCGGTTACGGTGATGTGATAGTCTTCGAACTTTTCTGCGATGGCTACTTTTTTAACAACATTTTTGATATTTTCTGTCGCCAGTTCGACCGGCTCACTGGTCCCGCTCATCGTTGAACTTCGCACGAGCTGGTGGTGTGTCCACAGCGGTTAATCTGAGCGAACTGAAAGTCAACGAGATAAAATCCGGACCTGTGCATGAGGTCGCAAATGTATATACCTATGCAAATATTAATAATTAATTAAGATAGGAACGTGTAGATGTATCTATCTTCATTTAATTGTGGTAATTACTGCGCAAATATAGAAGAAGCGTCAATAATGAGAGTGATGTTAGCTCACATTCCATGCTGTCGAACTACGCGAGTATAAAGAAGTTAAATCCAAAATATAGTAATAATATTATAGTAAAGCTTTAAAAATTTAATTGTACACTGTGTAATGAAATTAAAAGATGCAAAGATATATTCGAAGATTAACGTCATATTTAGAATTAATAATGTAGTGTAACTTTATATTAGTATATAATAATATTGTACATAACACATACTGAGTATTCCACTCATTTAATACTATTTTTAAATCAAATATTTTATATAGGCTTTTTACAGTGACGCTATTGTATGGAAAATACTTCATTCATACGTAATTAAGTGTCGTTGTCATTACTGGGACCTTGAATTAAGTATACAATTATTGTAAATAGTAATTAAATATATTAATTAGAAAGATATACATGTAAAATCAATTTTATCGAAAAATATTGTTGTTGCGCCACCGGGATTCGAACCTGTATCTCTTTCCAAACCGGGGAAGGTGCATTATCCAACTATGCTACAGCGACAATATTTTAGCGATAAATTTTCGAACATATATGTTACCTTTTTGATATTAATACATTTAATCGTTCCATTATTTGAAAGAGTCATCTACCTTATTTTTACAGAATCTCAAATACCTTTGAGTAATCTGATAGCAGATGCCAGAATGATCAATTCATTTTTATTAAATTTTAAACTACTTTATTATTAGGAGAATACATTCAACTAATACAATTGTTGTTATAATATTTAATTATAACAATATTTCTAAGTATGATATGAGTTGAGCTTAAACAAAATATTTATAAATTTCTATTTAATTAATTTATTAAAAGTATACTTTTTTCTGTATAAATCGTATTCTTACCATATCAAACCGAAGATATTTCAACAATACGATATTTCGTTGTTTTAATTCATTGAAAAAATATCGTAATTTACTCTCCATACAATATGTAATAGACAACATATAATGAATAATTCATCAGAGATTCTTTATTGTCTTTTATCGCCCCTTATCGTGCTGCGTAGACACGTAACGTATGTAAAACGTTGTAATGAAGATTTAAAAAGAACTACTATTACTCACTTAATAGATGTTGACGGCTAACAGTCCATGGTAAGAAATCACGTTTCCCAGTAATTATGTCGTTAACTCGTATCCGTACTTTTGTCTCGGCCTTCTTCTCTGCCATCTTTATTGAATTCTTTCTACAAATATACTCTTTGGGTTGCATTTCTTATTATATTACTACTTGGGCAAATTTTTATTTTTTATTTTTTTATTAATATTAAAAATATAATACAATTTCAATAATCAGTGGATATATATATATATATTTTAACATTTGTTTCTTCTCTATGAGAGTAAGACTCGTGTATAGAGAAGGAGTATATTCGAGTTAATTAATGTTTCAGTTAGTCTGTGTACATATTTTTTTAACTTCAGTTACAAATTTATGATAGTCCGTAATTTTTCTAATTGTGATGGGGAGATTGTTAAAAAATTTGATACCTTGATAAATATATTGATTTTGAGTTGCGGTATATTTTAGTTTTGGGATATCAATTTGATCTCTATATCTTGTAGATCGGAATTCACTTCTAAAATTTAATTGATTTTTAATTTTGAAAATTTGAATTATTGAATTTTTTTTGTATATGTCTACTATTTTTGGTACTTTAAAATCTGTGAAAAGTTGTATACTTGGATAGTCTTTTTTTTTTTAGAATAATTTTTATTATCATTTTTTGAGTGATTTCTAATTTTGACATTGAAGTTTTATATGCACCTCCCCATCCAATAATACCGTATTGCAAATGTGACTGTACAAACGCGTAATATATTATTTTGAGATATGTAGGTGATAAGATGTTTCCGAGTCTAAAAAATATGTAGGCAGTTTTCCTTATTTTGTTTGTGAGATTAGTAATATGTTCTTTCCATTTGAGATTGTTATCTATTGTGATTCCAAGGTACTTGATACAATTAAAAGGTATGCGTGCTTGCCTGAGGACGAAAGTAAGGAACTAACGAAGTAATAATCATCTAAAATCGGTCGTATATGTCTGCCATTAAAAATAAAAACCAATTTGGTCAAATATGGACTTGATGGACTTTTTTAATTAAACTGTATTATTAGCGATAAACAAAATGGGCTGCAGTGCAGAAAAATGCTATCCCAAGGATCTCGTATATCTTTATTCACTTAACTAGAGTATGTAGAAATATTATACATACTTTGTTTACAATAACTTTAATTGGGATGACAGTTTACTGTACTGCTGTAAGGTAAATAAGTAGGCAGTGGAATCTTAGAAAAAATCACAATGTTAATTGTAGTGATGAGATAAAATGCTACTCTTGACTCAGTGGTGTGATTGTGATTGGTATTCGATAATATCAGTGATTGAAAACTGCGACTGTGATCACAGTTTCATTACTAATACGCGTGCGCCGAACGATATCACAACACACGAAATAAATTTAAAAACATAATTTTGAGCGTATTTACTTATATTATTCAAATTTCTTTTGTGTAAAAAACATATACTAGCACAAAAAAAAATTAAAACCCTTTAAAAATGAGAGATTATTTTTCGGGTCAAATTCTCAGTATTTTAGATCAAATGCGTAAATCGTTTTGGCAGAATCTGCTAGATGGTGCTTATTACGAATTATAACCTCATTCTTTCATGAGTATTTTCGTTTCATATGTACATGTGCCGAATAACGGTTCACAACCAAATATAAATAAAATTGTAAAAATGAATCACGAATCACGATATTCCCAGATATTCAATCACTGATTGTGAGTGTGACTCAAAGATATCAGTGATTGACTCACGGTTCGTGATTTTGAGCTCGCCACTAGTTAATTGAATTATGATGACTTGTACTGACGCAATAATTCGCGCGACATTAATTAGGAAAACTACCGCAAATCTTTTGAATTTGTCAATTGTGGTAATATGATGTAGTTAACTATTGACACTTCTAAGGGCTGCGTCTGAAAACGATATAAACAACATAGAAACAAAAATTGATTCAATGTGAATTCCATACATTTTTATGTGCAAAAAATTACTTACTATTTCGAATCGTCACTTGTAATGAGAGATAAATTCATTTATGTACAATACATTTACTAAAGGTGAAAACTGTATTTCTTAGAAATTTTCGTTGAATATAAATAGCGTTTAATTATCATCTATGGACAAGAAAAACACAATGGTTAAAGATCTGATTTTCAAATATAATGATTTAAAAATGTTATCCTTTGGTCACATGTGTTGAAAATAAATTATGTGACAAATGAAAGAAGTGTTAATTAATTAATTATTTATTATATTCCGACAGACAAGACCATTAAATATTAGTCAATATATAACAGTTTCCTCCAAGTCACATAATATGATCGGTGTGCTAACGTAAATTCAAATGTTGATGAAGACCTTAGTTTTTAATAATAATTTTTATATATCTTTTTAATTGATTAAGTTATTTTGTATTAAAGCAACTTAACAACAAAAATGTGTTTTCATTTAAAAACTCGTCATTTTTTATAATACATACTTATAGTTTTTTTTTCTTCTTATTTGCTTCGTAAAAGCAATTCAATTCTTTATATTAAAATTATTATCTTTTAAAGCTATTTTGGTTTCTATTTTGTTGATAATAAAAAAATCATCTTTATTTGGAAAAGAGTCAGTAGTACAGGACGATATGTGACCTTTGTCTACAATTGCATCAATTTATGGCACAACCGAATAATAATACAAATATACATGGTCATATTAATTCTCAATGTCTCAATGTCAAATTATTAAAATAAATTAATTACTATAATTTTTGATTTCAGTAACGAAACATAAAATACCCATATTTAAAAATAAACGCCGTGGACTGGTTCACTTCTCTTGGAAACATAATGAAAATACTTTCAAATCATCTCGTATTTTACAAAATCTCTCACTATCCCTCTTAATCTGGTAATGCAGTTATTAGATAACTTAATTTTGGCTAGACTGACTTCTTCTCCCCCTACGATGTCATTCAAATCTATCGCTTCATCCCTGTTCCCAAGAGCTAAGGGAACTACGACCAGAGCCCAAAGAAGCCCACTGAGAAGTTTCTCTTTGATCTGTTGTCTGTAGATTTCTTCCGGATAGCACTTTTTAACATCGCAGTCTAGCTCGGCTAGTCTGGAGCTGAGGATGCTGTAGTATGTGTCGAATACTTCTTCCAAGTGCTTGGCCCTGAACTCCTCGTCTGTGCTTGTAAATAAGAGATAGGCAAGGTCTGTGATGGGAGAAGAGTATTTAATGATCTGCCAGTCCAGCAACATCATTTTGACTGGCTTGCCTTCCTGTAAATATCAAAATAAATTATCATTAAATACATATTTATTTTTGAATACGCTTACGTTAATTTATTTACGAGTAGTCGAAGCAAGTTGTAAAACAACATAATTGTTTGGTAGAAATCCATTTCGTATAATGTAATCGAAACTGGTGATTAACCTCATTGAATGTGAGATACCTATCATGTACGAGTAAAAAAATTGTATTTTTCGGGCAATTGTCTCAATATATATTAATAAAATATAAATAACCAACACGGCCCCAAAAGTCTTTAAAAGGATAAAAAACTAGTGATTCGAAATAATTCAACATTAGGTGAAATTTCATATTAATGAATACAAAACGTGTCTGCACGATTTTTTTATTAGCTATTGCCATGCATTGATGTTGAGTAACATGTGATGATAAACTACGATTTATATATGAAAACTTAATACGTTAATTTAAAATATATATAATTAACTGTATATATTAATGCATTTAGTTAAATTATGTTCTACATCAATGAAAGTATTATAAATTATTTGATATGATATTGTTAAGGTTAACCTGTTAATTAACCGGTCAATTGATAATTAACCATCTCAATGAGGTTTTCTTGTTATAGGCGAGTATTTTGTTTAAATCTTAATTTAAAGAAGACAAATCCTTCAATGTTTTGAGTACCTTGCGAAAAGGGAAGATAGCTTGGAGAAGCTTGTTGTGGTGGACCACGTTGAAGGATAAAGAGGGAGAGGAAGATCCGCCAAGGCAACATGCGCTTTTCTGGTGACGACCCTAAGATCTGCAGGATAGTCAAGACGGCGGGGATTTATGAAGATAGCGTCCCTCAGTCATGAGGGACTGACATGGATGATGATGAAACTCGTCGGTATAAATTGTGAATTTTGATTTATTTAACATAGTGTTTTCGGAGAAAAAGCTAATGCTTTTATTGTGCGAATCATGTTTAATTTGGCATCACTTTTTTCCAATCCTCATCAATGTTTGCTAAATAATTTTTCATGATACCACTCGATTACGGTTACCTGCAAGATAAGAAATAACATGGCACGGGCGTTGGCCCAACGACAGAATATGTAAGTTAATTTTTCAAATAAAATTTAACCAAATTTAATTATTTAAACAATTGAAAATTACCACCCTTATTTATCTAATGGTAGGACTCGGTAACCGAGTGGCAAGGGTTTCTATATTCGTGTTACCGGGGACATCCGTCGGACAATAGCGCGAACGGAATATTTCATTTTAATTTATCAATACATCGTGAGTTTTCCATCTAATTAATAATATCAATGAACACTTTAAAAAAAGTACAAATTTTTCTACGCAAATAACATTGCAAATTGATTGACGATATGGGTAAGATCGGGTATACAAACATACAAAACAAAGATTTAATTTAATATTAGAATATATTCTGATAATTAATAATGTATGTATTACTGGGTTGCAAATTAAAAGAAAACTGAGACTTGTTTACAGACATTAAAGTAACTAGTTTATTAGAATGTAAAAAACAGTTTTTATTCACCTTGGCCCTAATAGTTTTGTAATTGATGTGCTTCCATCATGATGATAGCTTTTATAATTCTGCCGATGACCTTGACACTTAACAATGGTATCTAACATTAATTACATTCATTTCGTGTGTACATTTTTACGTCATTAAAAATGAATTCTTGTCATTCATACAATCTAATCATCCATAATAATAAGACGTTTCCCCGTCTATTTTTATGACTTTCTGGACGTCTAGTTCGTTATTAACATCGTACAAAGCGCCTTTAAGTACTATTTAAATCAATTATAATGTCGACTTTTTTTGTTGGATTGTACGTTGTTAATTAATTTAGGTTATATTGAATATTTATCTAGGTATCTTAACTCTGATGAGAGTCGAATGGTTTAGTTTAAATATTCCTTATGTACATGAAGTTTATTTCTTCATTGAATTTATTATGTACTATAAATTCGCTTAAAAAGCTATTTCTAAATAATGATTGCTATAAATCTCTCACATCGCGAGATATGCGAGATGAAAAAAATTGAGGATAAGTTCTTCGCTTATAAAAACCGTCGTATATCAAATTAAATAAAAAATAAAAAAAATTGTCAATGATAAGAACATATTGTGTGAAAGAAGCATATTTATGTTACATGAATTAATTAGTAATTACAAATATTATAACGTAAACTAAATTATCTATACATAATTACTAGTAGCTTATTATCAGGCAATACACAGATTAGCTATTCACATTTAAAAAAATAGATATCATTGAAGTACCGCCCGTGATATAATCGCCAATCCGATTACTTACTACTAATCATACCAAAATATCCAAAAGAATTTACATCAATTTACCAATACAATCAATAATTCATAAGTCATCATAAATAGTCATCGTTATCAAATTTAAAATTGATTTATCGCGTACAGGAAGATGTTTGATGGTTTTAATAGATGAAGAAATAATGCATATTTTCCATATTATTAGTTCAAATATGCAAATACATATTTATATATAATGTAATATATGATCAGCATTTTTTAATTCTGGAGGTTAGTCCTTCGGCAAGTTAGCTGCCGGGATAATGACCCTAACTCAATTATATTAATTAACAAAGAATAGAATAAAGTTATAAATTAGTTTTATTTTAGTATTTTTCCCCAATAATTTAAAAATATTAGGCACATCTATAGAAACGGTTTACTCTGCTAAAATAACTACAATTTTTTGCCTATATTCGATTTCATTAGATAGTATAATTGGATAACCTTTTTTTGCACTTCCTGTGTACAGCCACACGTGTAATACAAAGCCCACCAGGTATTGGGGATAGCTAAATTACTGATCATGACATTATGTATATATGTTAATATTAATTATATTTATATGAGTTTGTCATATTAATGACAAATCAACTGGTGGTATGGATTGATAAGAGCACATCCCTTACAGCACATTTTTAATATAATAATAAAAAATGTTTACTGATTTTTATATATTTTTTAAATTCTCGTGAGAAGTGATAAATTTAAGTGATTTAAAACTATTTTGGTATATCGTGGCGGCTCGGCAGACTATATTTTAAAATAGTACCAATTTAAATATCTATTTATATGTGAGTGTATACTACATATTTCAAAGGTTGCACTTTATTTGACAATATGAATATAATTTGTAAAAAATTAACTCTCACCTCATACTTGAATAAAAAGTTATTCGTCCAACAGTCTCCGTGTGTGATTACATTATACGTGAGGTCCTGGCCATCCAAGTCCAGATAGTCGAGCAGCTTTTGGTGTGTATTTTGACAATAATTAGACAATTTTTTCGCACATTCCGGGTCGTCCATAATACTAATCGCCCTGTCTTGGTGTTCTATCAGTGCCTTCTCAAAACCGTCATTTGTTCCAAAGTCTTTTTTTTGAAATACGTGTTCTGTAAATTGAGTAAATACGTCAGGTTTTTTTTCTTTCATAGCGTAGGACAAGGCGTGGTAGTGCGCCAGGTTCCTCACTATGAGCATCATGTGATCGTAGTCGAGAGACTTTAATCGGTCGCACATTGCGTAACCCTTCACATTTAAATCTTCAAACACCAACACCTCCAGTAGATTTTCAGAGCTAGCCTTGTAACATTTCGCTACTTCAAATCTTTGATCTTCTGGTATTTTTGATTCGTTCTGCAATTTGATTAGCGCGGGAATCAAAACAGTATAAGCGTACACTTCTCTGTAATAGTACCCATTCAGTGGCATCACTTCTCTGATCATCATGAAGTCTGGTGGTGTTTTCACTATCAAATGTAGCGTATCCTGTTTATCACCATGGCTCCCGTGAATTTTAACCCGTTGGATAACACCGAGAAAATTGTCGCCCTTCACGGAGCCCTCGGTTACGGTGATGTGGTAGTCCTCGAACTCTTCTGCGATGGCAATTTTTTTAACAACATTTTTAATATTTTCTGTCGGCAGTTCGACCGGCTCACTGGTCCCGCTCATGATTGAACGTCGCGCGAGCGGGTGGTGTGTTCACAGCGGTTTATCTAAACGAACTGAAAGAGTCAATGAGATAAAATATGTTGCGCCATGTTTCCGGGCCTGTACACAAGGTCGCAAAACTAGGTGTGAACATTTAATGACAAATACGAAGAATATATTTAAGTAATTTAAGATAATAAATAAATTAACATATACATGTTGATTGCATGTATTTTCGTGATGAATATCCTCAATTGAATTGTGGTGATTATTGTAAAACTACACAAAAAGCCTCAATCGAAAGAGAGTAATTCAACGCCCTCAAACATACAGGGTAGTTTAGTCCAATGTATAATAAAAAAAATAACTTTACCACGTAAAGAATTTGAATATACCATGTGTTGTGATATTAGAAGATGCATAGATATATATGAAATTAATTTTAGCTTTAGAACAAATCAATGAGAAGTATGTATTCAAATTATACATTAAATTGAATATTCCACTCATTTAATGCTATTTCTTAATTATATACTTTAATAATGGGTTTTTACAGTGACGCTACTTATATGGAAAATACTTCATTTATACATCATTAAGTTTAGTCGTTAATAGGACGTAGAATTAATTATGCAATTATTATTTATTACATAATTTTATATTTACTAAATACTTCCACATTTAGTTATAACAATATTTAACAATTAAATATAATATTACCAAAAACATGCATTGATCTTTAACAAAAAATAATATTTCTATTTAATATTTTAATTTTAAGTTAATGGAGCGATAGACCTCCATAAGTCTTGGGACAATATAACAAACATTTTTAAATAATTTTTATGCTATTCAGTTTCAATTTCAGCTGTAGCATTGTCAAATGATGTTCTGGATCCTAAGTAAACTTTAAACTCGAAATTTGGCGCTTAAAGAATAACCCTTAGAATAATAGGCGAATTTTTGCTGATTATTTAATATTTGATTTAAACCAGTGGCGTAATTACGACCTGGACAGTCAGGGGTGGCGACTGGCTGGTGACGAGATTTATATAAGATTCTGAAAAAATCGTTAGAAAATACTATCGAGATGATAATATCCCATCACAATTAGAAAAATTACGGACTATCATAAATTTTTAACTGAAGTAAAAAAAATATGTACACAGACTAACTGAAACATAAATTAATTCAAATATACTCCTCTATATACGAGTCTTACTCTCATAGAGAAGAAACAAATGTTAAAATATATATATATCCACTGATTATTGAAATTGTATTATATTTTTAATATTAATAAAATAAGAAATAAAAATGTATAATGCAGAGAAAAGATGAGATGTTACCTTGTAAATTTAGAATGTACACCCTTATGTGCTTACTTTTTATTTATTTATTTTATAACATAAATAGTACATATGAAAATAAAGATAATTAATTTAAAAAAAAAAAATGATATAGATTAACTTGGACCACAACATTGGTCAATTGAAAATTTCCGAAAAAAGATATTTAAAAAAATTAATCGTCAAAGATGTGACAAAACTATTGAGCTTTCTAGTATTTTTATGCCGTTTAT
This sequence comes from Eubasilissa splendida, assembly GCA_031772225.1. Taxonomy (NCBI): domain Eukaryota; kingdom Metazoa; phylum Arthropoda; class Insecta; order Trichoptera; family Phryganeidae; genus Eubasilissa; species Eubasilissa splendida. Next base: position 16,145,939 of record CM062852.1, on the reverse strand, counting down.
CTACACATCGTGCTGTTTCTAACGATTCATGTTGATGATTCAACGACAGAACGATCTTGTTCGAAATTTAAAATAATAAAATCATAATTACAAACTGCAGTGTATTGATTTTCCACATTTTACATTTGGAAACGAAGTAGCATCCCAGCTGGACAACATTACTGATATGCTGGCCGATAAAATAATTGGCAAAAGACAGCGAAGACTATACGATACTAATTTAGAACGAATTTAAATTTTAGATAAGTTCGCATTGATATATTATTTTTCCAACATACAACACATACCGAATATTTTTATTTATCTGCACTAGTAAGTAATATAATATAAAGTATAATAATATTTCAATATTTTTTGCATAATGTAAAATCAAGGTATCGGTTTGAGGGTCTTCGTGCCGTGTTGGTAGGTATATCGTTACCTTCTGAGAATAAACATCGTGTGATATTTTGGCTAAAAACAACTAAATCAAAATTCTAAAAATGAAATTAATTAATTTAATAATTGTAATATTTTTTAGAACAATTGTCGATTTGAAAATATAATTTTTGTAAAAATTTCACCTCACGGACAATAAACCAAATTTCGTCGAAGAAATCGAAAAATAATATAAAAATTTCAGTTTAATGTAAATATCAGACAGGGCGTGATATCATCAATGTAATTACGAAATAATTCTGCAACACCATCAAGCATGAGTTCTAACAACGTTAACGTTAAATTTTATTTCAATAATGTACTTATTTAATCATATTTTAAAATTAAAATTAAAATGTGTAAATAATCTTCTAGTAATTTTAATAAATTAAATAATTATCTGCTTGCCTGGGGCCCGTGCAATTTTTTCTACGTCACTGATTGAAACATATTATTATCAGCAAGATAAAGATGCCATCATGCTGACTGCGCAAGTTGTACGGCGTAATTTACGACATTTAAAATCTTCAAGTAGCTTCGGAGCCTACGTTACACGTGATAATATTCGTTCACTCAGATACGTGTTAACGGATCTGTTTTACCAAAAAAAGTCTATTCTTTTGAACTGCATAGTTCACTTGAATCATGACATGGCAACTAGAAATTGGCATAACTATTGTTATTACGCTATTTGTAAAGTGATCATGTGATATGTTGATCAATAAATAATAATGTACACAAAATTTTATTCATTAACACATTTATATAATATTTTGGTTATTCAATTTGTAATTTGTATGATAATTGAGACTAGATTTCACTATGCCCGTGTCCTTTGGTTTTGTTAAGGAGACAGCGACCATCTTTTAAGCACATACACATAACAAACTATCGTAAATTATTGAAACTATTGAAAAATTGATTTTTAAGAGAATATTTTTGCATTAATTGTGTACGTGTTAAATAAATAAATAAACGTGCATATTTAAAGTAATATCGAAGGTTAAGCGGCTTTCGAGGTAAAAGTTTATACGAAAATGGCGCTATACAAATTATTCAATATTATTATAAAGTGATTTTTTTTTTAATTACGTTCTTTTTATGTTTTGATAAAATACTACTAAGGGCATCCACAAATAAAAGTTGAAAATTCTTAATAAATTATTTTACTCCTAAAAATATTTAAAAATCGTATCTACTCGTAGTAGAATATTCTGGGGAGTTTTTCCCTCTCCTAAAATATTTTACACGTACACTCAAGTTTATTTATCAATCTAGTTCGCGAACTGGGTCAAATTTAGTTTGGGAACCGTATCTCTAGTTCAGTGTATTTGAACTGTTCGCTTGGACTCGTCCGTTCGTTCGCGAGCGACTCATCTCTAGTTAGCAAACAGCTTCAGAGTGTTTCAAAGCCATTAATTTAGTTGGTTTTCGTCGCTACTTGGCTTAGTATCGCATGTGAAAATATTTACGAAAATGGCTAATCTGCTCAGTGATGACGTTAAAAAAATGGTCGATGATATTGCGCGGAACGCTGATTTCAAAGATTTTGAAATACTCGTTAAAGATCAAGCTTTTACGGGCGACAATTATGTTGGGGAAATAACGCGTGTGAAAATATCGCCGTTGAAAAATAACGGACAAAAATCTATCGATTTAATTCTAAAGAAAGCTCCGCTTCTGACAGATTCTAGAGAAATCATTCCTTTGGCCAAATTTTTTGAAATTGAAAATTTTGTATACACCGATGTACTGCCGGCCCTGGTCAGCCTCCAAGAAGCTAATGGTCTTCCTATCGATGAAAGGTTCTCATTTGCCAAGTTCTACAAAGGAACAACTGAAGAGTTCAAAGAGATGATCATTATGGAAGACCTATCTAGTGATGGTTACGTGATGCACGATAAGAGAACACCGTTTGACCTGGACCATGCTGAGATCGTGATGAAGAAAATAGCCAGTTTACACGCGAATTCGTTTGTATTAAAGGAAAAAAATAGTGAATTATTTACAAAATTGTCTAATAATGTTGCTGATAGCATGAATTACGGTGACCGAATGTTCGATATGGTGCGATTGAAAATCGACAAAATTTTACAAGGTATTGAAAACTCATCACACAAAGCGAGAGTTAAATCATTGACAGAGCACATGAAGGAAGACATGTACTCTCTTTTAGATGCCAGACTGTCGGAACCCTACAATGTGATTTGTCACGGAGACTGCTGGAATAATAACATGCTGTTCAAGTACAAGGTAAATTATATTATTATCTTATTATTATTTAAGTGGAGAGCCTGGCGAGGTGCGACGGATCTTGGTATATATGTGAGGCGTGATTAATTTCATAGTTGAGACATTGGTAATCGTCGACTAGCGAGGTCAAAAGTGTTCAGTTTTAAAAATGCTTAATCGATAAAAATATCTAGTCTAAGAATCCAAATGTTTATTATTATTTCGATAAGGCATATGTTAAAAATATATTGGTTAAAAGTAATAATAAATGATATGGGGAATAATGAAATTATAGCCTTATTAATATATCTTGCGAATACTGCATACCCAGAGTTTCACGAATACATTATTTTAGTAATTTGTTGGCTAGGTGATATGTAAACGGTAATCATTAACATCGTTTGTCCATTTTCTGTAACACATCGACTGCAGGTGGTTCATTCGCATGTTGTATATTTTTATGGCCTTTAATTTCTCCGCATTTGATTTTGGCTTAATTTTTTTTTAATGATGTAAACGGTAATCATGAACATCGTTTGTCCATTTTCTGTAACACATCGACTGCAGGTGGTTCATTCGCATCTTGTATATTTTTATGGCCTTTAATTTCTCTAAACGACCACGGGAAGTAATTAATACGAAAAGTTATGTCAGCACTAACAGAAAAACAGTAGCACGTTCTTCCTAAACTAAACTAACTAACTTACCATAACGCCGTTTCTCCGCGGGGGTAGGCAGAGAGGATAGAGTGCCACACTCCTCGGTCCTGACACACAATTCTCGCCTCATCTACATTCATACAAGCTCGCCGATTGTTGAGGCTTTTATAACAGAACCGTCTTCCATTATCTGATTTACCTGGTCGTGCCAAGTCTTCCGCAGACGTCCTTTATTTCTGGTGCCATCAATACTTGCGTCATATATTTTTCTTACCATTCACTCTTCATTGATCCGTGCCATATGATCAAACCACCTATGTGCTCCTTTCTTAATCTTACTCACTATACTAACATCAGCTTTACATTCTTTCCTTATTTCTTCATTTTTTACACAATCATAAATAGATTTGCCACATATACGCCTGAGTGATCTCATTTCCACTGCATTCAGTCTACTTTTGTTCCTCTTCTGACATGTACTAAATAAATAACAAGTAATGATTGCGACTACAAATGCAATATCGCTCTCCGCGAGCACAATAAATTGTGCGGGCCTGTGAACTGTGCATGTAAAAGAGACGACAGTCACAGGTTTGAAATATTTCACTATTTTACAGTGGTAATTGTAGTGATTTTTTTTAGCGATAATAGTATTTCTGTACAACATGTTAATTACTGATATTTCATTATCCATTTCCGTTTCAAATTCGTGTGACGGTAACCTCTTATCATTAAAATTTACTATATACATCGTGGCTGAAGAAGTTTCATTTAAAAAAAATTAAACTATTAATTTGAGAATAATCATAAAAATGTATGTGTTGTAACAGATTATTCCTCTAAATCTCTTATAATGTTTTTACATTGTACCTTAATATCTTACTAAGACTATCTATCAGAGTGGAAGAGTGGGTGTATATTTATAAAACCACCGTAAGTCAGTAAACTAAAAAAATATTAAAAATAAAATGGAAAGTGGTCAAATGAACAGTTGTTTTACCTTAATTATTCATTTATTTATAATTAGAAACTAATTTCGCTATTTATAATAGAACGTATTCAAAAACAAATTAAATTAAACAATTTTAAAGTTATACAGAAATATCTATCTATCAAAAAAAAACATTATATAGATTTTTTCAGTATTAATTTAATTTGTTTTAATATCACATAATTTTGTCCTGAAATTGCAACTTCACAATAAAATGTGTTTTTATTAAAGCGTATTCCTATTTTTAAGATTAAAAAAATCAACTTTGTTTTATTAACCACTTAATTACATCTACCGGTTTCAAAAAAAATAATTATTTGGAATCATTAAATTAAATTGAATAATTTGGAATCATTGGAAATAAATTAAAACTAATCAAAATATTATAAACAATCATTTAAATTTAACCACAAGTCCCATTCTAAATTATTTTTCCTAAAAATGATTGTAATAATCTTGTATCATCAAGTAATAATTTAAGTTAGGTACAAAATTAATTTTTTAAATAATTATTGTTTTTTAAAAACAGATTCAGAAAACAATATAACATGTTTTCGATCAGTTAATGACACCCTTAAGGAGAAAATGATATTTTTCGAAACCGGTAGATGTATTTAATTCATTAAGTGGTTAATAAAACAAAGTTAACAATCTAAAATAATGGATTTTAACCACAAAGTTGATTATGCCAATCTTAAAAAAAAACGTATTTCAACTGATATTTTCGTTTTGACTTTTTGCAGGATGGAAAGGTGGATGACATAATTTTAATTGACTGGCAAATCGTAAGGCTCGCTTCGCCCGCGACAGATCTTACCTACATGATTTGCATGTCGATGGATCAAGCCCTTATGGAGACTCATCTGCGATACCTATTGGACCTTTATTATGAAACCCTGTCATCAGCGATAACCAAAATGGGCTGTAATGCAGAAAAGTGCTACCCTAAGGAGATATTTAATGAACAGTTCAAAAAGCAAATGATATTTGGATTTATTATGGGTTTGTGTATTATACCTACAATTCTCAAAGAGCCAGAAGAAGCTAAACCAATAAGCGAAGCCGTAAAAGATTTGGATAGTGGTGTATGTGGCATTATTATCAATGATCGCGCAGCTGATCGACTGAAAGGATTAATTGATTATTTTGTAAGACACGATATAATATAGCTTTATGTGTAATAAAAATATATTTTTGTTTTTAATTTTTTTTACGGGTTATCAGTTTTTAATTTACATTATAATTTGATCGAGGCATTCCTCACTAATTACCGTCTTGTTTAACGATCGCTCATACTTACGACCGTTATGTCCTCTTTACGAGAACCATCAAGCCTTTGAATTACATTTTCATCAACAGGGAATAAGGTGTGTTACGTCATCTACCTCTAGCGCCAAATGAGCAGCCGTCGAACTATCTTGATTAGGAAACACCACACCCTCTCCTTAGTTTACAGAGCGCGTTGCCTACATTCAATCAGTAAGTCATCATGTCGATCCATGATCTAATCTACTGATATCCCATAGCATACTATGTCGACCAAAAATATAGGCACTATTTTACCTGAAGGAAGCAGTAAGAAGCAAAGATGATGTTAGAAAGAAAGTGAAGGCGAGATATGCGATTTAGGTCTAGAAAAATCTGCCGTGTCTACTTTTCTTAAAGATAGGATCAGAGAAGCAGTAAAAACATCAAGTTCGTTTACCGATCAATTCGCTTTACGACCAAGACGGAATGGAACTTTGTCGTAAGTGAGGACTGACTGTATTAAAATTCTTACTTAACGACCAAGTTATAATACAGCGTCTTCTGTCTTTATATAAGTGTTATAGTCAATCCTTTTGTTGGTGCACTACTGGATAATGACCTATAAGTTTAGTTATTGTTGAATTTAAGATCCGAACTCATAACAGGCATACAGTATATATTATGTAAGTCAGCGCCAATAATGCAATGGATTGATAAAAACTGATTTTACACTTTTTTCACAATCTCACGATAAAACAGGAAGAAAGATAAAATATATCTTAAGAGTGTTTGTAAAAATTAATACATATTGGTTAGTTCGTTTTCCTACCGGTTTGAAGTATAATACGCAATGTTTAAATGAATGACTCAGTGAGGACTGTGTGTACTGTACAATTTGGGGCTACGGAATGGTAATGAACGACGATAGCAATGTGACAATATAACAAATAAATATATGTCCCAAACAATAAGAAAACTAAACAGCCAACCATAATCTAACAAATAATGAATTAAATTAGAATTAGCCGAAATTAGCCTGATCTAAATGTTTATTTATTTATGAGACGTCATATTGTACTGTACTGAAAGAAAATATTAAAGACAATACATAATAATAAAAACAGAAAAGATAAAATGAATAGGAAATGGAAAACAAAATCCAACGATATAATTTTGAATTTATTCACATATATATCCTAAAATACTACTGTATAATACAAACAAAATATTATTAAATATATTAATTAGAAAGATATACATATAAAAACAATTCGAACTTAATTAAAAATTATTTTAATAAAAATTCATTGTTAATTCTGGCGTCTGCTATCAGTTTACTCAAAGATATTTGAGATTTCGTAAAAACAATGTAGATGGTTTTCAAATAGTGGAACGATAGATGTGTTAATTTGAAAAAGTGTTACATACAGATTTGAAAATTTGTCGTCAAAAATACTTTCGCTGGAGCATAGTTGGTAATACACCTTCCTCAGATTGGAAAAAGACATCCAGGTTCAACGATATTTTTCGATAAAATTTATTTTATATGTATATCTTTATAATTCATACATTTAATTTGTATTTACAATATTTTATTATTGATCCCATGTATAGGAGTTGTATCAGTTTCTGCTTCAAGGAGCTAAATATTAAAATTGATCTACATAGAGGTTCTAGGTAAGTTGCACGTTTACTAATTTAAACATGCTAATAAATTTTTTGTACTTACTGTATTTTTTAAAAATAAAATGCAATGTCGTCGAAAGATTTACAATTCAAGGTAGTACCCGAATATATAAAATTGGTATAAAAAGATATAAAAATTATTACGATAGCTTGGTAGATCGTCATAATTACGTAAAATAATTTTACACACACACACACACACATACGTAAGCAAGAATAAGACTATTTATTAAACACCGTAATTAAAATGAATAAAAAAATATTCCACTCTTAAGTAAAACTACAAAAAGTGTTTTTTAAATGTTTTATAATTAATTATATCGATTAATATACTCGTGTACCTTTAAGAACTAATGTTATGTTAAAATACTTAATTTACTCGAACAATTATTTTAATTAGAATGAAATTACCGCAATGCTGTAATAAATAAATATAAATAAGTGGAGTTGTGAGATAAATGAGTATGCATAATATTAGATTGATACGAAAATAATTGCCGTTAATAACCTTCATATTCAAACACTTTTTTATTTCATTTTTATGAATCGAAATAAATACCATTATAATTAGAAATGTACTTTCGGCAGTACCGTAGTTGTCGAAGACATTATCCTGAAAGATGTTTTTAAAATGCTTATACAATTGATAATCTGTTGCCAAGATACCTGTTATGTAGTATACATTTTAAAGTTCAGCATCAGAATTCTTAATCAATAATAAAAATGTTAAAAATAAAGGGGTGTATTTGAAAAAAGTGTAGTAACATAGTAAATATATACATCATTGAAAATATTATTTTGAAATCAATCATTTCGACATAAACGATTTATAGTTGAATTTCACGAATAAAAAGAGTATACCAACATCATTTTATCATTGGATGGTTTTAGATATAGAATATAAAAAATTATATCCAGTATGTTCAAGTTATTATAAACAAAATATTGTGCTTGCAGCTAATAATATATATTAAAAAATATTATTAAGACATTAAAAAAATGACACTTGTTAGGTAATTTCTTCTTTCTGCCTCGGCTTCATGTTCAGGGGGGAGGCTTCTAGCCTAACTGGTTCTTTTTTTAATATTGACAAGTCAAATGGTTATGAAATGAAAGAATATTTTTATAAAAGAAAATTTATATTCTATTTTTTAAGATACTTGCATGTGTTGAAAGTGGAAAATGAGAAATTTACTATAAGGCTATTCAAAAATAATTACAATTAATGAACATTTAATATTAGCGTTCATCATGCCAGCATTAATTTCTCTGCCAAATTGTCTATATTGACGTTTGTCTGATGTTGATTATTCAGGTCCCTCACGTAAGAGATTACCTCTTAGGATGGTCCTAAATTCTGGACGTGAAATGTGGTCAGCTCCTTCTGATGCCAGCGTAGGGTGACGGAGTTCAGGCTTGTAGTTGATGACAAGACGATGCCCAATTATCCAGGCAAACCGGGACTCTGGACGCGATATTCTTATGCTATAGCGACAGTCTGTTCTCGCTACACCGATTATATTTATCAACTTTTTATAGATCCAGCGGGACCCTTTTTGATACTTTCACATTTACGATTAATCGCAGAGAACATCACAGTCTAAGCTTAAACTCGAGGCGCACAGTTTAAATTTTCCCCGGAATTACAATCTATAAAGCGCTTGCTTGATACTTTTAGAGACGATATAGATTTTATTTTCTAATTGAAAATAAAATCTCGTCTTTGGTGGAGCCACTTCTCCCGGCGGAGAATATGAGAAGACTGCTCGCCTATGGTGATGCATCCCTTAAGGTGCATTTTGCGGACGTGACTTTAGTCACGTTCGCCGCATTTCTTTATTGCTGTACCCTCGCTGCGTCGGTACACCTGCGTCTAACAATACCGAGTTTTTATTACCGTCCGTCCCTTACTTCGACTAAGTGCTTTTGTATCCTTGAACAAAATATTGTTTTGGGTAATTTCGCATTCTAACACACTGTCATAGATATAAATTATTTCAATATGAATATTTCAATTTTTATGTGCAAAAAATACAAGCATTTTAATTGTACAAACATTTAATTAATTGTTCGAATGATTACTACGAGATAATTTAATGTATGTGCAATATATTTACTAAACATGAAAATATTTATATCATTTCGAAAAAAATACACCGACCCACAAAGATATTGTTAACTTAAAAATGTTATCTTGACACATAATGAAAAGTTAAAAATCTTAATGAGAACGGTCAAAGTTGATGAATATAAAATATGTATGGTTATATGAAAGATGTTATTTTTATTAAGTTCTGTTTCCAGTATAGGTAATATATATTTTTATTTATTTTAATATTAGAAGATATAATACATTTACAAAATAATCTGTAGGATATATGTATTATATATATATTTCTTTCAACATTTATTTCTTCTCAATGGGAGTAGGACTTGTGTATAGAGGAGTATATACGAGAGTGTATAATTTATGTTTCAGTTAGTCTGTGTATATATATTTGACTTCAGATACAAATTTATTTTGTAATTTGTTTGTAATTTTTTAAATTTTGATGGGGAGATATTTAAAAAAATTTGATGCCTTAGTATCCGACTTGGATAGTCATTTTTTTTAGAATAATTTTTATCATCATTATTGAGTGATTTCTAATTATGATATTGAAGTTTGAAGTTTTATATGCTCCTCCCCATCCAATAATACCGTATTGTAAATGTGACTGTACAAACGATGAATATGAACGACAACATGAATGCTGATTTAACAACACGCTACTCAACGTCACACCACAGAAAGATTGATATAAGACAATTCGAAAGATAATCGTAATTTAATTATTAACCTTCTTATATTTTTTGATTTGGTTCGTTGTAGCAGTGAAGAATATTTTATAATTGAACTTTTTTAAGTTTAAATATTTAGTTAACTATTTTTCTTGACAAACAATAATGTTTAATTTCCCGAGTCATGTTTATGATTCATAATTGTATAAGTAGTATTAAGAAAAATGAATTACATTACATTATATTAATATACATTATCCAACTATGCTACGGCAACATTATTTTTGACGACAAATTTTCGAACCTATTTACATTTTATATGTTACGAAAATTTGTCGTCAAAAATAATGTCGCTGTAAGATAGTTGGATAATGCACCTTCCCCGGTTTGGAAAGAGATCCAGGTTTGAATCCCGGTAGTGCAACAACAATATTTTTCGATAAAATTGATTTTATATGTATATTTTTATAATTAATACATTTAATTAGTATTTAAAATATCACAGAGCGTCTGTTCTGAATAATTACAACATCACAATAAGAATGTGTTCTCCTAATTAAAAATAAATTGTAATGTTTTTCCGTTTCAATAGAGTTTCCGAGAAAAATAAGATAAGTACTAATACGCAATGTAAGGAGGTTAGACGATGGCCATGATGCTTGACACACATTGCTAAAATGAATATATTACAAATCAGTCCTAGGTTAAATAAATATACACGTTTTACTATTATATGGTGCGCATAAACGATTGGTAACTTGGTGATGGTGTCACTCTGCCCTACGTTCAAAATACAATAGACAATGACAACTCGCTCTGCGCTCAATTCCACGTTGTCCTTTTTTTGATTTTCGAGACACTCCCACTCACCATTATAGACAGTTTCATTCCTCATGAAAACGTTTTAAATATGATGCAATATTAATTTTATAAAATATTAGAAATTCGTCTCGAGCACTCGTCTCGAATGTTGTATAAAATACAGAGTTATGATTAATTTCTATTGAAATTTTATAATAATACCGTAGCTAGAATATATGTATACACCAATCTTTACCGACAAACTTCTGAGATGACATCAAAGTCTCGTCACTATAACTGATTCTTTATTTATAGTGACCTTCGGCAAGGTTGAAGGTGGTTTTGTCCCGGTATTAACCGAAATTACAATTATAACGTTTAACCTTGATTTTAATATAGTTATATTTTGATAAACTATCAAATTATATGTAGTTTTTTCCTAAGCTCATTAGAGTGTAATCAAACGCGTAGTTTGATTACGATGGTTTCGTACGACTAGCAATCCGTGCCCGGCGCTGCCCGGATTCATATTACATTTTGGGGTGTTAGGAGTGGAGATAGGGGGGTGACTTCATTTTGCCCTAAAGGCCCAAAAGAGTAACGAAATATGCAAAATTTGGAGAAGCATGCTAAAAAAAGATGGATGGTAAATGCTATAGTTAGGTAACAATTATTTTTTAGGATCCTACAATGTTACTAAACAAGTTTAGATCGCATTTAATATTACACACATTTATATTGCGTGCAGAGGGTGGGTGGGTGGTGAGTGAGGGTGCCTGTGTTTTAAAGAGCAACTGTTGAAAATTTGGTGTAAACGGTCAAAGGGTATAGGATTATATACAGAATAGACAAACAAACAAACATTCAGTTTTATATACAGCGTGTCATTGTCAAGATTTTTTCAGATATCGCAAGAATTCAAGATAAATTATGATTGAAGATTGAAGTTAGTTGATAGATATAGTCAAAGACTTTAACATTAATTACTCTTGCTATTGTTAAATTTTGTTCTTATTTGGGTTCTATCTATAGTAATAAAGTCTCCTTTTTATATAGCAAGATCTTACAAGAGTACGCGTACGTATACATAAGTAGAATATTGACCATTCTTTCAATGTCACAACATACGACGTGCGTAACATTGTCGTTTACGTCTTCGGGGTCGACTTTTAAGAGTTGGAATAGAAATAGATGTACAAAAAATTAATAACATAATCAGGTTATCTTAAAAAAATACAAATAAAAGATATCGTATTTTTGTTGATTATTTTATATTTTCTCGTTATCTTACTATTGGTTGGGACATATTATGAGCGATAAATTTGTAATCACGCTGAATCCGCGACGTGACTTACGTCAATTCAAGTGCTACCAGGATTTATATTGAGCTGTCTGAAGGCGGTTATGTTAGTAGGTTTTCATCATTATTCAATTTAGTATCACGTGTGAAAATATTTATGGAAATGGCGCCTGAAGTTGAAATCGCACACAGCTCTAATCTGCTCAGTGATGATGTTAAAAAAATTGTCGAAGATATCGCGAGGGACGTTAATTTCGAAGATTTTGAAATACTCGTTAAAGATCAAGCTTTTGCGGGAGACAATTATATCGGGGAAATAACGCGTGTGAAAATATCGCCACTGAAAAATAACAGACAAAAATCTATAGATTTAATTTTAAAAAAAGCTCCGCTTCTGACAGGTTCTAGAGACTCCATTCCTTTAGCCAAATTTTATGAAAGGGAAATTTTTGTGTACACAGATATACTGCCGACCCTGGACAACCTGCAAGAAGCTAGTGGTTTACCTATCGATGAAAGATTCTCATTTGCCAAGTTCTACAAAGGAACAACTGAAGAGTTCAAAGAGATGATCATCATGAAAGATCTTTCTAGTGATGGTTACGTGATGCGTGATAAAAGAACACCGTTTGACCTGGAACATGCTGAAAGTGTGATTAATAAAATAGCCAGTTTACACGCCAATTCGTTTGTTTTAAAGGAAAAGAAGAGTGAACTATTTATAAAATTGTCGAATAATGTTGCCAACACCATGAATTATGGGGAACGAATGATGGATATGGTCCAGCTTACAATTGATAGGGTATTACTAAGTATCGAAAACTTATCGCACAAAGCAAAAGTGAAATCATTGACAGAGCATATGAACGAAGACATATACTCTCTTTTAGACGCAGGGCTGTCAGAGCCGTACAATGTGATTTGTCACGGAGACTGCTGGAATAATAACATGTTGTTCAAGTACAAGGTAGATAATATTGTTATCTTTATAATTTAAGTGAGGTATGTTGAAATACAGGTGAGGTCATTAAAAGGGCGTACGGCACAAGTAGATATGTGCGATGTCATTAATTGCATAGTCGAGATACTAATAATCGTGTCCAGGAATAAGATTTCTCTAGAAAGTTCGTCCCGAAAGCGGGTAACGGTCAATACATAATTCTGCGCGAAGCGTGCTTTGAATTATAAACGCATGTACATACGTACTTTTACTGACTCTCAAAGATCAATATCTCACTGAGAGAATTCCGTGAACACGGGCCATTTACAGTCATTCCGAGTGCCTACGTTTAAAGATTCTAAATTTGTCAGATACACAGTAATTTTGGTTTAATTATTCATTTAATTTTTTTTTTTTATAGGAACGATTTTCTGTATTTGAATGTAAATGAAAACACATTTGTATTGTGAAGTTGCAATTTCAGAACATTTTTCTGTGATATTTTTAATACAAATTAAACGATTAGATATACAGAAAAAACTTATTAATCGAAAAAATGAAGTTGTTACCGAGATTCGAACCTGGACCTCTTCCTATCCGGGGAAGCGTGTTACCATTCCACTATAGCAATCGATTACGCTTACCACATTTTTTTTCTATAAATCTTTCTATTTAATTAATTTCATTTATATTAAATTAAAGTGTATTCCAACTGAAACATTCGTTTTGATTTTATGCAGGATGGAATGGTGGATGACGTAATCTTAATTGACTGGCAAATCGTAAGGCTCGCTTCGCCCGCGACAGATCTTACCTACATGATTTGTATGTCGATGGATCAAGCCCTTATGGAGACTCACCTGGGATACCTGTTGGACCTTTACTATGAAACCCTGTCATCAGCGATAACCAAAATGGGCTGCAATGCAGAACGGTGCTACCCCAAGGAGATATTTAATGAACAGTTCAAAAAGCAAATGATATTTGGATTTGTTATGGGTTTGTGTGATATACCTTATATTCTCAGTGACCCGGAAGATGCTCAGCCAATAGATGAAGCGATCAAAGATTTAGATAACGGTGTAAGTAGTATTATTATCAATGATTGCGCAGCCAATCGGTTGAAAGGTTTAATAGATTATTTTGTAAGGCACGATATAATATAGCTAAGAAAAATATTATAATAAAAACATGAATACTTTTAATTTTTACATGCCGTTGATAATATGTATTTATTTTATATTATTGTTAAATATAATTGAAATTATATAATTCAAGTGTTGATTTTTTTATCGATACACCTACTCGATAATGACTTATAAAAATATATCTATATTTGGTGTTTTCACCAAGTCGCAGCCTTCTTAAAGCTTGCATTGGTTGGTACATGCTGTTTCTCCAGACTTCTTAATATGAGTCATCATGATGAGTCCATACTTGCTCTCTCGTGGATCCAACCTGATACTGCAAAAGCTTGCCTCAACAGAGCAGCTAATGGTCGCAATCTCCTCTCATCTATTATCGCGCTTTACCATGGTGTTATGAATTAAAGCAATATAATTTAATTTTTATTTTTTATCTTTGTTTTTTAACCACTAAAATGAGTTTAAAACACATACAAAATAAGTAAATTAATATCGAAGTATCACCTAGTTTTATAGGAATCGACAACTAACAACAGCCCAACTTTTAGAAATCCTTTCAAATTGTTCGCATGCGATTGATCCCTCTGCCAATTGATCCCTCTGCCAGTTGATCCCTCTGCCAGTTGATCCCTCTGCCAGTTGATCCCTCTGCCAGTTGATCCCTCTGCCAGTTGATCCCTCTGCCAGTTGATCCCTCTGCCAGTTGATCCCTCTGCCAGTTGATCCCTCTGCCAGTTGATCCCTCTGCCAGTTGATCCCTCTGCCAGTTGATCCCTCTGCCAGTTGATCCCTCTGCCAGTTGATCCCTCTGCCAGTTGATCCCTCTGCCAGTTGATCCCTCTGCCAGTTGATCCCTCTGCCAGTTGATCCCTCTGCCAATTGATCCCCTAAAGCTTCTCCATGTACCTATTTATATTCGTAAATACCGGCATCCGTGAAAGTTATAAACAGAGCGGGAGAAAATTCATTAAAATATTGCTCTTGTACGAAATTACAAATAATTAGTAACCAGATAATTAAGAATGTTTTCATATTTACAATTAATCATTTTATGTTATATATTATTACTTTTACGAATTGTGATAAATTTTTTATTATTATTTAATTTTACTAATATTTTATTTCATATTTAAAATATCACAGACCTATGTTCTGAATAATTACAACTTTACAATAAGAATGTGTTCTCCTAATTAATTTTATATTAATTCCGTAACTGAAAATAAATATAAATTTTAAACTAATTACGCATATTTTCATTCAAAAGCTACAAGGAAAAAAACTATTTTGTCTATAAACACATAAAAATATTTGCTTTTAAAAGCCTTAAAAGTAAAAAAATCAACTTTGAAATAGAGTAATTTTAGTCATGAGTGTTTTATTTTCCTATTCACCCTGTTATATCAAAATACGACATAATTAATCCGTGAAATGTGTAAAAGTTGTATTTGAAAGGGTTCGGAAAAGTGGCAAGTTTGTTTCGATGTGAACTCTAAATATAAAAAAGTTTATATATTATATGACATAATTATGTTTACGGTCAAATAATAATCACTTACTTATTTTTAGGCTGAACACATTATTATTGTGAAGTTGCACATTTTTCAGAACATAGTTCTGTGATACAAATTAAATGTATCAACTATAATAGCACAGAAAAAAACAATTTAGTGATAAAATATTTTAGTTGCTACCGGGATATTTTTATTAAGATACCACTGAAAAAACTGTATAAGTTGTATCAAAGTTTATCAAAATTTAATAAAAATGAATTGATTCAATTTCTGGCGTCTCCTAGCGTATATTACGCAAAGCTAAATATTTGATATACCTTTTTAAAAATATAATACCAGATGTATCAATCTGAAAGAGTTGCAGTATATAAATTCGAAAATTTGTCGTTAACCTACTCGGTTGGCGTGGTGTAACTGGTAACGCATTTCCCCCGGATAGGAAAACATCCAGGTTCGTATCCCGGTAGCAACTAAAATATTTTTCTTTATATCTTTCTAGTTGATACATTTAATTTGTATTTACTTATTTATTATTCACCGCATGTAACATTCCTATTCTTTGGTTGTTGTAATGTTGTTGACAAAGGCCTACCTAAATCTGAAGATATCAGTTTGGCGTCTGCTACAAAGGGCTTAATATTTAAACTGATCTGCATAAAGAGTTCCGGGGCGTATTGCACTTTTTCTCATTTAATCTTGGGAATTTATTATATAAATTTACGTGACATTTTTTTGTATTATAAATATATCTTTTTTAAATGCAGTATTATCAAAGCATTCACAAATCAAGGCAGGTGGCGAATGCAAAATTGGCACAAAAAGATCTAAAACGCGAATGATCGCGAATGATCGCTGGGTAAACCTGTATTATGAAATCATAGACTAGTACATTCCCAAACCAGTACCAATATTATTTTAACAATATTTGAATATGTCCAAGAACATACAATTACTGGATTTTTACCTACAAAGGCACTGTTATTAAATAAATATCAGATATCTCATAGAGACGAAGCTATTTTTATTATATTTAAAGAAAAATACACAGGAGTATGGGGTGATTACAGGGCTTACGATCTATCTTCGGCTGGCTTAAGTGATCACTTTACATGAATATAACGTTCACCATTCTTACCCCATCAATCTCCGCATCTATCAATTTTTTTTTAAAGTTGTATATATGTTAACATTATTCACCTATTTTGATGCTCGCTAAAATTAAGCTGCATCAGATAGATAAAGGACTATAACATGATGATGATGATGATGAAACTATTGCTAATATCGTAATAATCCGAAGAATAGATCTAAATCGTGTTCCAGGGTTACAGCAATGTCAGTCCAATTCCAAAATCCAAAATAGCAGCAAAATGGAAGTCAAGAGAAGAAATAAAACGCAAATGTTATCGGAAAGAATGAGAGCTGCGACTTTTGAAAAAATCTCTTGACTATCAGAATACCGGCTCAAAAAACCCATTTCGTAATATTGTAGCAACAAATGTAGAAGAAAAGAGATTTGGTTAAATTAAAAAAATATTTTATGTTTATTCCCTATTTAGGATTATTTTGGCTTGTCTATACATGGAGAGTGCGTTTATGTCGTAGTTGGTAAGGTGCTTATTGTCGAGTTTGGGTGGGCGGTGTTTCCAGCATAAACGCACGGGCAAAAAATATTTATTTATTTATTGTAACAGATGTGAATATATTATAATGTAACATGATAAACAAAAGATACAATAATATTGTAATTAAATACTCGTAGTTTATTGTGTGGGATGGAGTATACTTCACCTCTGATATATACAGCATTGTCCTGGCTACTTTGCTAGACTGCAGTCTGTGTTAAAGTAGCCAGTTTATTCGTGCTGTTATTTAATTCAAGAAAGATAAAGATTCAACTGGAATAAAAATAAAAATAGAGAGAGTGAAAAAAGAAAATATGTATTGAGAGTGTTGTAGAACTTGTGAATTATTAGTGCAGGGCGGCACTGTATAATGATTATTTTTGAATGTTGGATAGCGATGCTTCTGATTGATTTCTACTCAATTGGATCATATATTGGGTCCATATTTGTGTAATCTTATTGGAAGTGAACGATTTCCAGTTGGTGTTGAGTATGTTGTACAGTTTCGGAGCTAAGAACATGCAGAATCTTTGATGAAATGTCGTTGTTGCTCTCGGAACTGGCGTGTAGATGTTCGTTGATTGTCTTGTGTTGTGTCCGTGATTTATTGCTTGAGGTGAGTTGTTGTTAGGGTAGAAATGTTAGACGAGTCTCAACATATAGATTTGTCTTACGTCTAGAGCACTGTGCTCTTTAAATATAAGATCTGATGGATATCTAAAGGGATGACGTTTGATGTATTTGGTGATGGATGAGATACCCTTGTCATGGTGGAGTTAACTAATTTTAATCCAACGAGGCGCATTCAGCGCGGTCGGAATTGCCTTATTTTGCAGAATTTGTTGTTTTTATCTAATTTTTGAATGTGTGACCCCAGACGGGTACTGCATAGATGAGTTCATTCATCACTGACCTGACTAACATGATTGTGGCAATCCACCATATATTTACTTTAATTTCTTCTATATTTTTCCGTGTACGCGATTCGCGATGAAAACTAACCAACTAACACTATCCACTATCCAAATATAAGTAGTCGATAATAATAATAATAATGTTAGAATGATCGTTTTGAAAATAATATTTTCCATTTTAGATGCATAATGTTAGTACACTTTTTCAAATGCACAAATATAATTCACCCTTTTTTTCTAAATTTTATCAGTTTTTAAAAAGACTATACTGCCTGGCACGGTCATTAGACTATTTAACCACAATAAACACCATTCGTTATTAATTCATAATTTTCTTCATTCATTTTCAATTATTATAAATTAAGTATTTTAAGACAAGTCTAGTGATGTCTAGTGGTACACGAGTATGTTAATCAAATCAATTCTTTGTGATAATGGTAATTAATTTAAAGACAATTCTTTAAAATAGAAGAATAAAAGATGAAGAAGAAAAATAAAATGATTTGTATCCAGTAGGTTCGTGTTTGAGAGTTATTATAATAAATAAAAAAGTGCGCCTGCGTTAAGTAATTTTTATTTTATTAATATCATTAAGATGTATAAAACTGACTCTGCCGTAGACAAAAACTGTTTTAACGTAAATTCTATAAATATTTATGTGTGCGACTTAATTGTTTAACGTTTTATCTTTGTATTCGGTGTTCGAGTGATTACTTTTAATGTGAGATAATTTAATTTATGTGCAATAGATTCACTGAACTTAATTTTTTTTCACTTTTATGTTTTTATTACAACCCTAGTGAAAGTTGGAAAAAATACAGTGTCCCACAATGATATTGTTGATTAAAAATCCTTATCCTTAACCACGATTAAAAAATTAAAACTCTCAATGAGTATAGCCACAGTTGGTGAAATAGTTAATATTAATATATTATGTTTAGGAGAACACATTCTTATTATGATCACAATAAGAATGTTTTCTCCTAAATAATAAAGTTGTATCAATGTGTCCAAAATTTAATAAAAATGAATTGATAATTCTGGCGTCTGCTATCAGTTTACTCAAAGGTATTTAAGATTCTGTAAAAATAAGGTAGATGGCTCTGTCAAATGATGGAACGATTAAATGTATTAATATCAAAAAGGTAACATATATGGTCGAAAATTGTCGCTAAAAATAATGTCGCTGTAGCTTAGTTGGATAAAGCACCTTCCCCGGTTAGGAAAGAGATCCAGGTTCGAATCCCGGTGGCGCAACAACAATATTTTTCGATAAAATTGATTTTATATGTATATCTTTATTATTAATATATTTAATATATTATGTTTCCAGTATGATTTGAATGATGATTTTACAACACTGGAAGTGTTCGACAGACGAGACCTTTTAATATTTCTTAAGAAAATGACTTAACAACATGCTTTTCCATGTCACACCAAAGAAATATAATTAGTACACTTAAATCAATTCAAATGACAAATTGATTGAAGTGAAGATCGTTTATCGATCCCATAATATATTTAATGAAAGTAAATGACTAAACACAAATAGGTATATGAATTAATGGCAAATATATCATATCAGTCATATTGTGAAATCGTCTAAAGCATTTACTAAAAATATTGATTTTGATAACGAAACTTAACATGGCCATATCTCAAAATAAACTTAAAATTTACTTGTCTTGCATTACAGTTACGCTATAAGTCCCATAAATGTACTTTTAAAATACTTTGAAAATTTAGTACAAAAGATAAATCACACATGCTGAAAGATAAAATACAGATAAGAATAATAGCTGATTATTTCATATTTATACTTGTCAGTGGCGTAACTACTTTGCACACAAAAGCTCAAAAGGTCCTACGATACTCTTGGTATCGATACAATTGGTGAACTACATGGATAAATAATTTATAAGATCCATCTGTTAGATATGTAATTTTAATATTTTAAAAGTCATTTCTCGCGTATATAATGAAAACATCGAATACATATAAAGTAGACCTCACTAATATATCGGGTTTGGGACCAGACCTACAGACTTACATCGTTGTATAGAGAAGCTTGCCGCAAAGCGAAACAATGATTTGTTTCAGTACAAAACACACTTTTGTTTTTTTCATGAAAGTGTGAATGTCAACCTTAAATCACATAGTAATTAATCTTCTTATATTTTATATACATACAGGAGGGAGGGGGGGGGGGCTTTTTGCTTTTTATACAGAGTGGGCTTTTTTCCATTTTGCAATAGGGCCCAATTTTTTAAGTTACGAGTTATTTTCATAAATAACAAAACATATAAAACATAGCAAATATAAAACATTTCCATAAATACTATCGAATGCTCTAGATTAACTTGGAGCACAACGGCTGTACTATATATTTTTTTTAAATTGGCGTTTCACCCCTATGGAATGTTCTTGCCATTACCGAGTAATTTTATTTAATGTGAAGTTTCTTTTGGATACATTTAATTTTTACAGGTTTATTTCATTGGCGTTTAGGAACCTCGTTAATATTTAAAAAATGGTTTGATTGTTAGAAGTTGGGATGTTGATGGGGAATGGAATTTTGTTGTTAGAAAGATCTTGGATTATATTTGCATCCTAAAAAAACATGATTTAAAATTTCTTCTTCTAGTTGACATTCACACATAGAAGAGTCACGAATGCGGATTTTAAACAAGTGAGAATTGATATAACAATGGCCGATCTTCATACGGAAGATCGAGGAAGTTTCAAACTTATTTAATTTCGTTTTGGAAAACCAAGGCCTAGAGACCTATCTGGCTGAATTTCCGCAAATCATTTACCTTTTAGAAGTTTAGAAGTCTCCCATTGATCTCTCCAAATGCAGATCATTTTCTCTTTGAGAATAGGAAGTACATCAGATATTGTCACATGATTACGTAAAGGGACGCCAGAAGTAGAGGCTTCCTTTGCTAAGGCATCGGCTTTTTCGTTTCCCGGAATTTCACAATGACTGGGAATCCAAGCCAAAGCAATATCCATGTCTTTTTGTTTCATACTAAGCGTCTGTACTATTGCTAATTGAAAATTGTGCTCTTTCTGGTAGTTTACTTGATTTTACCATGTAAATATATACTATAATAATTTCTGTTACTATTGCTACGGATGAACGACCTTTTCGAAACTTAAAACCATAAGCGTACTTTTTATTAATGATGCAATACCATCCTTGCTGCTAAATGCAGGACAATATTATTGACTTGTCTGTTGATTTATCGATTTATCGAGATCTTTTGTCGGCCTAATAATGATGAATGCAAATATTTGGTAGGTTCATACTGATATACAACACATACTGAATATTTTTATTCATTTATTTATTTGCACTCACAATAATTTTTTCCCTAATAAGGAACATACTCACATATAATTTAAGTTAAATATTTAAGTTTAAGGTAAAATTTTATCCACCTTTAAGTTAAATTTACCATTTTAATATTTGTTGCGTAATGTGCATTGGTTTAATTTTAAATTTAATTTTGTAATTTCATCGGTAAGTACCAGCAAAGTTAACGTTGATTTTTTTAAAGGTATGTGTGTGTGCCTAGTAGTCAAGTTAGAAAATATTAAAATAAAAATAAAAATAAGAAATTAACTCTCTAGTAATTTTGATAAATTTTATAATAATCTTTTATACATTAAAAAATATTAACATACATGTTTGTTGCTACGCCACTGACTGGGGCACGTTATTATCAGTGAGAAAATTTGCCATCACGCTGACCGCGCGAGTTCTACAACGTAATTTAAGTCACTTAAAATCGTCAAATGGCTCTCGTGTTTATATAAAGCTGTTTCACAGCGACTTTTATTAGTCGCTTTTCGTCGTTATTTGGTTTATCATCGCCGTGTATAGTTCACGGAAATGGCATCTGAAGTTGAAATAGCACACAGCTCTAATCTGCTCAGTGATGACGTTAGAAAAATTGTCGAAGATATTGCGAGGGACGCTAATTTAGAAGATTTTGAAATACTCGTTAAAGATCAAGCTTTTACGGGAGACAATTATATCGGGGAAATAACGCGTGTGAAAATATCGCCACTGAAAAATAACGGACAAAAATCTATAGATTTAATTTTAAAAAAAGCTCCGCTTTTGACAGGTTCTAGAGACTCCATTCCGTTAGTTAAATTTTTTGAAAGGGAAATTTTTGTGTACACAGATATACTGCCGACCCTGGACAGCCTCCAAGAAGCTAGTGGTTTTCCTATCGATGAAAGGTTTTCATTTGCCAAGTTCTACAAAGGAACAACTGAAGAATTCAAGGAGATGATCATCATGAAAGATCTTTCTAGTGATGGTTACGTGATGCGAGATAAGATGATACCGTTTGACCTGGACCACGCTGAGATTGTGATTAAAAAAATAGCCAGTTTGCACGCGAATTCGTTTGTTTTAAAGGAAAAGAATAGCGAATTATTTACGAAATTGTCGAATAAAATTGCTAACAGTATGAATTACGGAGATCGAATGATGGATATGGTCCAGCTAACAATTGATAAGGCATTACTTAGTATTGAAAACTCGTCACAGAAATCGAAAGTGGAAACATTTTCAAAGAATATAAAGGAAGACATATACTCTCTTTTAGACGCAGGGCTCTCAGAACCGTACAATGTGATTTGTCACGGAGACTGCTGGAATAATAATATGCTGTTCAAGTACAAAGTAAATAATATGTATATGTGTGTATTAGTGTAGAGAGCCTGGTGAGGCAGAACGTGTGACATCAGCTGAGACATTTTGTAAACTTAGTAAAGTTATTTTACGTGCTTAAGAATGTTGGATGGTTTGTTTAAAGAATCTCAGTTTGCTCAAGCAAACATAAATCAACTGTTTTTTATTAGAGATTTATGTTCGTTTGTACAGTGATTTCTATATACATATACCTACGTGCGGGTACATGGATTCAGATTTGAACGTGGAGCGATCTATCATTTTGTATGCAGAATAGAATGATCTACTGATACAAACTCTCATACATGTATAGATTTCGTAATCATCAACTTTGACATAATTCTCGCCGTTTTTTATATCTTTCACACTTTTAAATAACGCAAACCATACGCAAGCATGTTTAGAATTCAACAATTCTCATAGATAATTATGGTTATTTGTTAAGGTTTTTTTTTTTGTTGTTGTACAAATGAATCAACAAAGCTTTACGTGTTCATAATCTAGGTACTTACATCCCACGTGTTCAATAAGAATTTACCATAAGGAAGGCACATTACTTACCAACATTTGTGTATAAATTTGAAAATATGAAATTTTTTCCTGTCATTGATTGGTTTTCGTGTAGTATTATAACTATGAAGGTAAAGTTTTCGGGCCCTTCCAAGTTACCTCATTATCGACCAGATCAAACTCACTATTTTGGATGATCCTGGACGTTGTCGACGAGGGGACGAAAGAACAAACATTTATTTTACACATTTTGTTATTTTACATTATTTTACTTTATCATACTTTATCATTGAAGGTTGAATTTTATCATGTAATGTCACATAGCACGTATATTGGCTGTTGATAAAAGATTTAAAAATTACGTATCTCATAAATTTAAAAGGATTTAATCAAAATACGTGGTTTAAAATATCAAAAAATGTATTTTATGTTTATATATATTGTTTAATTAGATTTGAAGAATATAAGTATAGTATTAAGGAAAACACATTCTTAATAATATACAAGTTGTATCAATGTGTCCAAAATTTAATAATAATTAATTATACGAAATATGTACAAAATGCGATAGACAACGAATTACAACGCTCGTACGAATGGCGAATCATTATGTATTTTTTATATTATATAAAATGTATGTCAGTTGAAACATGTATTTTTAATTTTTGTAGGATGGAAAAGTGGACGACGTAATTTTAATTGACTGGCAAATAGTAAGACTCGCTTCCCCCGCCACAGACCTTACCTACATGATTTGCATGTCGATGGATCAAGCCCTTATGGAGACTCACCTGAGGCACTTGATGGACCTTTACTATGAAACCCTCTCGTCAGCAATAACCAAAATGGGCTGCAATGCGGAACAGTGCTATCCCAAGGAGATACATAATGAACAGTTGAAAAGACAGATGATATTTGGATTTATTATGGGATTGTGCGCTATACCTACTATTCTCAGTGAACCACAAGATGCTAAGCCAATAGATGAAGCAATAAAAGATTTGAATAATGGTGTATGTGGTACCATTATCAACGAACGCACGGCTGATCGATTGAAAGGTTTAGTAGATTATTTTGTAAGACACAATGTCATATAGCTAAAAATTATATATTATTTGATAAAAATAAAAATGTTTTTTTATTTACCGTTGCAATTTAATCAATGTAAATTTGAATTAATTAATTTGTAACATAACATGTACTTGATAACATTAATAGATAATCTATAATCACTTAACTTCTGTTAAAATTCCAAGTGACTAACCTACCATCACGCTGTTTCCCAGCAGGGAGAGGATAGAGCGCCAATCCTCGCTTCATCCACATTCATACATCTTATCATTAAAGCTCGTCGATTATTGAGGCTTGTCATCGTGCCAAATCTTCCGCGGAGGTCCTCTATTGCTGGTGCCATCAACACTTGCGTCATATATATTTCTTACCATTCACTCCTCATTCGTCCGTTCCTTATGGCCAAACCACCAAAGCGATCCTTTGTTAATCTCACTTAAACTAAATTCACTATAAGATTAATAGGAACATAATTTCATTGGACTGCTAAATAAAGATAAACCAGTAGGCAAGTGGTATTTAAAAAAAAAAATGTAAATTGAATTATATTGTGAATTCAATTTCAATTGACTCAATATTATGCAACTCTGGGAGAAACGTCACAGAAATTTTGTATACTAAGTTGGCGTCCAAACGCCGGTGTTAATAGCGTTAATGCAGGTGCCAGGACTAAAATTTAAAGTGAAGCATCTAAGTTATGAAAACAGCACGCTACAAAAAAAACATAAAAATAAAAGGTTAATTATATTTCAACATTTGAAAAAAATATCCTAACATAATACCTACTTCCAACATTGAAAATATTATTAAGAAAATGATCATTCTAACATAGTATTTACAAAGATTTAATTTTGATAGTTTTCACATTGTAAAAGACTATTCCAAAATTAGTAATATTAACTTTGTGGTCAAAATTCATATTATTATTTATTATATTTGTTTTATTAACCACTTAATTGTGTAAAACTAATCAAAATATTATAAACAACCAACTAAATTTAACTACGAGTCCCATTCTAAATTTTTTTCCTAAAAATTATTCGAGTAAATTTGTATTAAGTAACAATTTGAATTAGGTATTAAATTTTTTTTTTTAAATGATTGTTTTTTTTTTTAAATAGATTCTGGTAAAGAAACAATAATATATGTTTTATTAAGTTATGACATCCCGAAGAAGAAAATGGTATTTTTCGAAATCGGTAGATGTATTTAAACTCAATTAAGTGGTTAATAAAACAAAGATAATAAATAAAAATATTATAATAATTGATGGAGATTTTTAAGCATGGATAACATACGCCTAACGATTTTTATACATATAAAAAATATTCAGTAAGTTTAAATTATGTGATATATTATAATAAATAAAGCGCCTGCTGCTATCAATATTAGTTTTTAATAATCATAAAAAACATACAAATCCATAGATAAAAATTGTTTCGGAAAATTCTGTCAATTTTTATGTGCAAATCAATTATTATACATGCGAATTATTATAATTGTGTAGGTAATTTTTCCAAGTTACACCAAACAAATATGATTGATAGGTTCTTATAGCTTGAATCAATTTAAATGGCGAATCAAACCTTAATTATAATGATGCAGGTTCGCCATTTTTATAATTCTTACCATCTACGATACTAATTTTCTTACTTATTTTGTTACAATATTATCATTTACCTTTCCTAAAGCTTTAAATATATTTTAAAAATTGCACCGGCATTGTATTTTATTTTAGTCTCAAATTATTAAAAATAATTAAAACGAAGATTATTATTTAAATATAATTACACAATAACTTCGTATTAAACCTCGTGAGTTTTTTTATATCAGATAAACGATGTCAAAAAGATTCTCTCTCTTCACCAGTTCACTCATAATAAAAAAAACTAAAATCAATTCAATTTTAAAAGTATTAGGAAATTATTAAACAATAATTCATCTACCTGACTACATCAAATGTTAAATAGATAAAGTATAAAATGATGGTGAAATTTGGTTATTTATGACATTTTGGTTAGTTGTATATGTTTTGTTTTTATGAAAAATCTCAAAAACATAATTTTATTAAAATGACTAACAATATTTTTGCATTAATTGTAAAATGTTATTATTTAATTTGATCATTATTATTATTATTATAAAATAGTCGGTAGTGCAGGTCACAGTGTGACCTTTGTCAGTTACATGTATTGAATGAAGGTACATGACTAATTGCAATTGTATCAATTTATAGTAAAACCCATTGATAAATTCTCAGTTTCACAGTCGTATTATCAAATTCTCTAAAACATTTATTTAAACTATCGATTTCAGTAACGAAACTTAAAATTCGTCGGAAAATAAATAATAACGATATTTTTAAATCATTTCGTATTTTACAAAATCTCTCACTACCCCTCTTAATCTGTCGATGCAGTTGTTAGATATCTTAATTTTGGCCAGACTGGGTTCTTCTCCCCCTACGATGTCATTCAAATCTATCGCTTCATCCCTGTTCCCAAGAGCTAAGGGAACTATAACCAGAGCCCAAGCAAGCCCACTCGGAAGTTTATCTTTGATCTGTTGTCTGTAGATTTCTTCTGGGTAGCACTTATTAATGTCGCAATTTAACTCGGCTAGTCTGGAACTGAGGATGCTATAATATGTGTCCCATACTTCTTCCAAGAACTTGGCCCTGAACTCCTCGTCTGTGCTTATAAATATGAGATAGGTAAGGTCCGTGATGGGAGAAGAATATTTGATAATCTGCCAGTCCAGCAACATCATTTTGACTGGCTTGCCGTCCTGTAAGAAACGAAATTGAACGATTAATTATTTTTTTTAAGTGTACGCTAAGTTCACGTTAATTTATTTCATATCATTACGAGAACCCGGTGAAAGTTTTAAAATAACATTATTATTTAGTGAAATTCCATTTCGTATAATATAGAATCTCATCATAATAAACCTCATCAAATGCTTGATACCTGTGAAGATAACTATTACTATTAAAATAATATGGATCTTTTCTTTCGGGAAGCTGTCAATAAAATATGAAATGCTAACATGACTAAAGATCAGTTTAGTTTCAAAATTTATAAAAAGTGATACATTTTGCGAAAATAAACTATGGAGAAAACGAATAGCTAAGAAATAAATCGGCGGATTGTGATGGAATTGGAGAAAAAAGTATTCGAAAATATGGTGCTTTAAAGTTTAAAAAGTGTTTTTTTGACAAACAGAGATCATCCTTGGGTCGCAATACACTAACGTGATTATGGTCTTCTCAGATATTTAGGTGAGGTTCGATA
The DNA here is from genome assembly GCA_031772225.1 of Eubasilissa splendida. Lineage (NCBI taxonomy): Eukaryota > Metazoa > Arthropoda > Insecta > Trichoptera > Phryganeidae > Eubasilissa > Eubasilissa splendida. Next base: position 16,118,101 of record CM062852.1, on the reverse strand, counting down.
GGTTAGTTAGTTATTTAATAGAACTGCACATTTTGTATTTTAAAATGTTAAAATTAAATGAGTTATAATTTTTTTTAATATTTGCGACCCAATCATTTTTGAAATTATGGCACTCGATTCTACTAAAAACCGTGTTTTTTGTAAAAATGTCTTTAATTTTTTTCACTCTCCGACCTCTAACCTCATTAAAATTCAAAATTTAAATCGCAAAAAAACAAATTACAAATTTCCGAGTAAATTGCATCCCCAAAAGAAAAAAATTATGAAACGGAGAATTTTTCTTTTAATTTTTTAAAAGCTAAAAAAAAATGTCGGCTCTCCGCCTTTTTTTTCAACTTCCTTATTAAATTTTGGATCAGTATCAAAAATTAGAATTTTTTCAACACATTCAATTACCAGTTAAAATAATAATTATCCATGCATACCTTCATATAGATATATGTGTTCAAATATCTTTGCAATTAGACTGAAGATGAGAGCGAAAATTAATTATCCAGATATAGTATATCATACGTTGCACTAATAATTTATATACGGGTATGTACTTAGGTAAGTAACAAAGTTTTGTTGTACTAAGAAGTAATTGACAAAAAACAACGCGTATAGTATTTTTTCAATTATATTTAATACTCGGTTCTAAAGATTTTATAATTTTCTCATCTCATCATAAAATTTTTAATAATCTTACCGAATTACTTGACACGCGTCGAAATTTTTACGTTATTTAAAACAAAATATTTCGTTCAACTGAATTTATTCTTCATTCGTATCGCACTATCACGTATAACATTTATTTGTTGTGTCAAGATAGATACTAATTACCTTAATTGAGTAATTGTCATATAAATAACTTTAATCAGGTCATCATTAATTGATTTGACAGTTACTTCGTTGCATATTTATCGATAATATATAATACTCAATATAGTTTAATGAAATATTATTTAATATATCGAGTAGTATTATTTTTTCACAATTACTTTTGGAAAGATCTGCTCTCCCATCGATAGATGTAAATAATAACATTGTTACCGATGAGACTAAACAAAATTTTAATTAAGTTGTCAATTATTTTATTTTTTTACGAAGTACAATTGGCGCATTATCGTGCATGCAACATACAGCTACAGCACACGTGAATTTTGCAAAAATCTAACAATTCTTTCACAATTTTTCAATTAAGCTACCTAAATAAGCAATCATAACATTGTTTGAATGTTATATTATTTAATAAAGATCAAGGTATATAATATATCAATGACAGGGCATGTGGGTACATTTGCATAAATATGTCTTATCGAAAGCAGAAATGTAGCGCCTCACCTCGCGGATCGAGGATCGCGTTCACATTTGACAGCAAAATTCGTACGAGTATATTTTGAAATAGTACAAATATTGTTGTCGCATGTAAACGTGTACCGTTAATTAAAAAGAATGACAATTTTTAGTTGCAAGTTTTGCAACATACGTCTAGTGCGAATTCAAATATAAATTGTAAGAAAATGAAGTCACCTTATACTTGAATAAAAAGTTGTTCGACCAACAGTCTCCGTGTGTGATCACATTATACGATCGATCCTGGCCATCCAAGTCTAGATAGTCGAGCACCTTTTTGCTTGTATTTTGACAATAATTAGACAATCTCTTTGCACATTCCGGATCGTCCATGACGCTAATCACTCTATCGTAGTGTTCTTTTAGTGTCTTCTCAAAGCCGTCATCCGATCCAAAGTCTTCTTTTTGGAATACGTGTTCAGTGAATTCAATAAACATATCCGGGTCTGTCTCCTTCATAGCGAAGGACAATGCGTGATAGTTAGCCAAGTTCCTTACGATTAGCATCACGTGGTCGTAGTCGAGCGGCTTTAATCGGTCGTACATAACATAGCCTTTCTCATTTAAATCTTCAAAGACCAACACTTCCAACTGCTCTTCGGAGCTGGCCTCGTAGCACTTCGCGACTTCGAACCTTTGGTCGTCTGGTATTTTTGATTTGTTCTGTAATTTCATCAGTTCGGGAATCAAAATTGTGTAAGCGTACACTTCTCTGTAGTAGTACCCATTTAGCGGCATCACATCCTTGATCATCATTAAATTTGGAGGTGTCTTTACTATCAAGTGAAGCGTATCCTGTTTACCGTCATACCTCCCGTGAATTTTCACCCGTTGGATAACACCGAGAAAATTGTCGCCCTTCGCGGAACCTTCGGTTACGGTGATGTGATACCCTTCGAACTTTTCTAGGATAGCTATTTTTTTAATAACATTATTAATATGTTCTGTCGGCAGTTTGACCGGTTTACTGGTTCCGCTCATGATGGAATGCGCGAATGAACGGCGTGTCCACAGCGATGTATTTGAATAAACTTAAGAATCAATGAGTTAAAATGTGTCGCGCTATGTTTCCCAGCCTGATCGCAAAATTAGGTGTGAAAACTTAACGGCCATATACGAAAAATAAATTGAGGTACGAATTGATTTACGTAGGAACCGATGAATGTTGCCAACAGGATTGTGGCAGTATTGTAAAATAGCGTCAATAGCGAGAGTAATTTCTAATCACATTGTTCCGCTGCCAAACTACTCAGATGTAGTTCAAATTATAATATCAACATAACTATTACCGCTTTGAACACTTTAATATACCTACACGGTGTCGCAAAACTACAGATTCATACATATGTATGATATTCTACATCACAATTAAATACAGTTTAAAAATATATTTGTAAATGAATATAAATCACTTTATACAGAATACTGTACATATTTAAAGCTATTTCTAAATAGCGGTGATAACTTTACGATGATACAACTTATTATGGAAAATATTACTTTCACCGTGTAAATACTTAAAGTTTATTAATGAGAACACATTCTTATTGTGAAGTTGTAATTATTCAGAACATAGGTCTGTGATATTTTAAATACTAATTTAATGTATTAACTAGCATGCCCGCACCGGCTATCGCACGGTGGCAGACGTATCCTGCAGAGACGCAGTACTCTGTTGTCAATTTGCAGAATAAAAAAATAAAAAATCTTCAATACACTTAATAAAACTATAAAAAGTGTTTTGATAAAAAAATAATAATAAGACGATGAAACGTTTCATGTTTTTACATGTATAACATATTCACCTATTGGTAGAATTTTTCAAAATTAAAATAGCACTCAAATTAACCAATATAATCAAGTGTTGATGGCACCAGAAATAGAGGACGTCCGTGGAAGACTTCGCATGACCAGGTAAACCAGTTAATGGAGGATGGTTCTGTTATTTAATGTATTAATTATAAATATACTCATATAAAATCAATTTTGTCGAAAAATATTGTTTTAAAATAATAATATAGATGGCTTTCAAATAATGGAACGACAGATGTATTAATTTGAAAATTTGAAGGAAAATAACAGAAAAGAAGGCCAGGCAGAAATATGTTGAAATATGATGGAAAACGTGATAGCTTATTCATGTTATTCTAATCATCGAAATCTTTTAAATGTTGCCTATCGCATATTGTACGGAGAACAGATTACGTTTAACTTTTATTATTTTAATTTGATTAAAACAACATAATATCAAATAGTTGTTGAATTATCTACGTCTGTAGGGTATGAAAATGATTTATGTAGAGATTATATATTTCCAATACATATATATAAAATAGACTTATAAGTAATTATAGGTATTACAATAACTTTTGTTTAATGTTACTCATAAAATGTTTTTAGCTCGTGAAATATTATTATAAATAAATGTCAAAGTAATAAGTACTAATTTATTGTATTAATATATTATATTATGTTGTTTTAATCTAATTAAAATAATAAAAGTTAAACGTAATCTGTTCTCCGTACGATATGCGATAGGCAACATTTAAAAGATTTCGATGATTAGAATAACATGAATAAGCTATCACGTTTTCCATCATTATATGTTCAACATATTTCTGCCTGGCCTTCTTTTCTGTTATTTTCCTTCAATTCTTTCCACTGGAATACTTTTAGAAGGCATTTCTGATTTTTTTTTTTTATAATTAAATATATTAGGTGGATATTCTATCGTGGTAAATATGGTGTTTTTTAATTATTAATTAAGAATTTTTATATTCTCTAAAATTCACAATAAGTTTAAAATAATTTTGCATGTAAATGCCAACCTGTTATAGTACATTTCATACATTATCTACTAAAAATTTTCCATTTATATTTAATTAAAATTTTCATATAATTTCATTCAAATAACAAAATTTACAGTATATAATTTTAATTAAATAAGCAGAATATTAGAAAGAATACAAAACTTATCTGTAAAAATCTAATCGTTGAATTCATCGCAAGTTTTTTTATACCAGAAATATACAGAAACACTTTGAACTCTACAGTAACTTTTCATCTCTGAAATAGGCGATGAATACTGTGTCTTTTTATGATGGTCCATTAATAACAAAATAATACAAATTATGTAATTATTTTTTGATCATGTTTGATTTTAAATCATTTCATACTTGATGAAATCCCTCACTATCCCCCTCAGTCTATTAATACAGCCATCAGACATTTTAATGTTATCTGTAGAAGTCTCATCAACTCTCATAAGATCTCTCAAATCTAGTGCTTCATGTCTATTTCCCAGGACTAACGGAATCAACATGAGAGCCCATAGAAGCCCGCTGAGAAGCTTCTCCCTGATCTGTCGCCTGTAGACCTCTTCTGGATAACACTTGTTGGCGTCACAGCCCAATTCAGCGAGCCTTGAACTGAGGATGTTGTAGTACGTGTCCAATACTTCTTCCAAGTACTTTGCTCTGAATTCCTCGTCTGTGCTCGTAAATATGACATAGGCGAGGTCCGTAACAGGAGAAGCGTATCTGATGATCTGCCAGTCAAGTAACATCATCTTGATCGGCTTGCCTTCCTATAAATAATTTAATACATCATTATTTTGAAAGAAAAGACAAAAATGACACTGATTTAAAATGATTTTTTTTAAACTGGTTAGCTTATATATAATATAAAACTCACGTAGTTAAATACATCAAATTATTAACCGTAACATTTTTTCAGTAAATTTTAAAAATAATCAAAAACATATTTTTATTAAATATTATTTGCTCGTATTATTATTATCGAAATTAGACAAATATTACCGAATTTCGTATATAAATGCAATTAATATTATATTTATTACTTCAATCGCAGATATGTTCAATAGATAATTATTTCAAACCCAGACAAATATGTTTTAACCCAATAAGACGACAATATTTGGTCATGTGACCAATGGGTTACTGCTCACGTTCAATATGATTCCAAATGTGACAGTTGTGGTACAATGATTTTTTGAATTTTACTCGTAAACGGGTAAAATGGACATGTCTACTTTTGATTCTATATCTCACAAATGTAATAATTTCATTAAACCCCATAGTTATTTACTATTTAGTATCAATATGACAACAAAAAAATAAAAACAATCTTAGAGCTTTATTTAGATTCATTATATTGCAATGTAATCAAATTTAGATTGTTATCCACTGTATGTATAAACAGTGACATGCAGTGGGTACAGATTTAGGTTATGCTTTAGTTTCTTTCGTTGCTTTCGCTTACCCGACGTACTTAGACAAAATGAATCCGTCATTTATACGACCCTACCATGTATTTATTTGTTAATTTAGAGTACATACTATTAATAGTGTTTTTAAAGTTTAAGTTTTAACACTACCTTAAAAATAGAAGAGAGCAATAAGAATAATAACAATTGGCGCATTGAAGTTACGTCGACAAGAGCGCTACGGCTACAGCCGTGGGTTGTCGTGGTAGTTTTTAGAACTAATCCATTAAAGTTTCTACTAGCACACAGACGGCGTTGATTGTAATAAATCCGTAAATATCCGTTCTTGTTAATCCATATTATAGATCAATTAACTTATATTTGTTTCTCATAATTTTTAGCAATGCACAGCTTTTTTACTTGTATGCACCGCACGCCCCTGTGTTTAAATCTTATTGAAGCGTTATTATGATTACAATATATTTGTGTCAAATCTTAATTTGAATATTTTATAAAATGTTACTAAATTACTCAATGCATAGGGAACCCTTTGATACTTCGGTTCTTAATTGAATCTGCGCATCGATAACATTAAGGTGGGACCGGAAAGAGGGTCGAATAACCTTCAGGTAGTCCAGTATCGACCGATGGTTCACCGCTCTTTCATAATTTGACGCCTCGCCGGTAGGACACCGGCATAGTTAATCATTTGAAAATATTAAAATGTATTTTCTAACATATATGTAGGATATATAATTAATAGCAAAGTTTTCTATAAAAAAAACAATGACATTTATATTTTTTATTTAATTCGCTTAATTATGATATTTTCTTAATGTATTCTATATACAGCAAATAAGTATATTATTGCGATGCAAATAATATAATTAACTCAGACGTAGATATAAGTGATAATTAAAATTGTCACAGTCATCGTTCTATGTCGTATTAACCCTTCCCAAAGCATGCAGTAACACAGGTCTACCATCATAATTAAACCTGTAATATTTTGGTAAATACATGCAGCATAAAATTAATATTTTAGATAATCTTAAAGAAAATATTAGCGCTTGGGAATTACTAGTGAAAAATCAATTATGAAAAGAGAATCGTACAAAAACAATTATTTTTTCCATTCACGCCGTTGTAAAATTAATACGTTGGTAAAAATACCATTTGTGATACGAAAGACAGAGAACACACACTATTTTCACGGTTAAAAGAACAACAAACATAGAAAAATAATTATCTCTTTCTCACTAATTAAATTAACAGAGATAAGAAGGAAGGACACATTGTATAGGACTTAATGAATGCTCTAAATTATGTTTTTAATCATTTTTTCAAAATGGAGTGCTCAATATTTAAAGTAAATTCGAGCCATTAAACCATTTAACCTAATAAAAACATTTCTTTTAACTGTTGTTTACGGTAACACGAGTTGACAGCATGGCTGCGTTCGGGTATTTTATATCATGGTATGGTAAAGGTTAACTGGATTTTACTCCAAAGATATTTATTTATCTTTGCACTAATGCGATAAATCGTTATCATACAGAAAGCATTAGATATATTTTAAAAATTATAATATTCTCGTACATACTTAATTTATACTACGAATGCAATAGTGATAAAATAAGTGGATAATATACGATTATAAAGGAGAACGCATTCTTATTGTGAAGTTGTAATTATTCAGAACAGACGGTCTGTTATACTATAAATACTAATTATATAGATATACGAGTTGTTGCTACCGGGAACAGCAACAGCGATGATGCATCGGCTTGGTAAAAAGTTGAATTTCGTTGATATTTTTTGTTGCAGAAGCATACTTGAGTTGAAGAAATATTTGTATGTAAATTGTACTTAGTTTTTATATTTTTATGTTATATCGAAATGTTAATTAAAAATGTACTATTATATTTAAATTAAATAAAAATATATTCTCATGTAAAAGCCCGCAAGGGCGTTGATGGAAATAAATAAAATTGAGTTTATATGTGTATCTTTCTAATCAATACATTTAATTAGTATTTGATAATACACGAAACTAAATAATACTTAACAAATTACGTTTTTGATTGTAGTGAATTGTATCCGAAAGAAGTTGAATGCTACGACAGCCGCAGGTATCCCTACGAGTAGGCCCGGGCGATAAATATTGTATCGGGTCAAAGCTCGAGTTCGAGAAAGTAGCAAGCTATGTTCCAAACGTTTATGCACTAGGGAAATTTGTACACCATAAAATAACTAGAGCTTGAAAATTTATTTATTTTTATTCAAAATTTGCTACATAATATGTTCTTTTTATTATGTACCTACTGCAAATTGAATTGTAAAAACCAAGAAGGTAATAAAAATTCAACAGTGCTGCCTAGTAGGAAAACCTTTGTTCTGCCTTCAGTATGAGGTAATAGAAAACAATGTATGTAATATAATATATACTCATATGTACGAGTATATCTGAAGGAAATTTGTATACTAGAACTGAATAATATAAGCCATATAATATCTCAGGGTCGATGACTGGCGAAACAAGCCCAAGAACAGAGAGGAGTTCTTCACTCTCATCTCTTCATCTCCTTGAAGCGGCCAAGGCTCACTTCGGACTGTATTGCCGTGGTGGATATATATATATATATATATATATATATACATATACAATGTTATTCTTGTAACATAACAAATATTACAGTTTCATTAGCAAAGAAATATAAATAATATAAAAACTTGATTTAATGGGTTGAAAAAAGTTGAAAAAACACATAGAATTCTGTGTCCACAGGCAGGCCTAAATAAAACATAGCACTTTGGGTATGTACGAGTATATTTATATTGATAATTATACTCCTATATATATACAATACTATGTACTATGTACACATAATGTTATGCAGACAGCACACTCGTGTGGGAATTTGGTTTCTCAAGGACAAAACAATTCACAAATCTTATTCTCCATTGATTAACCACTACATTTTTTATATTTTATTAATTTTCGCATTGTAAATTGTAAAGCATAATAATATTTTTATATTACCTATAAATGTTGAATCCACCCCTTTAATTCAATATCACGTTTATTTAGAGGTGCATAACTCTATTGTTGCATAAAGAAAATTATTATTATAAATGTATTTTACTATTTTATGTACTTATTTATTTTTCATCCGTATAAATAATTGTAAACAATTATTTATCCAATATGTCACGATACCCTCTGCTCTTGCACGTGTCTAAATCTCATTTCTTAAGTCAGTCGCTAGATAGTATGTATGATAAAAATATAGTTTTTGACGATTTTGCATTTAAAAAATAGAAATTTAAAAATACTGACATTCAGAAAGTTGAGTTGCAACATTCGGCGATAAAAAAAAAGTTTTATAATATAGCATCTCTATTTAAGATGTCAACCATTGTAAATATGGATTTCTTAAATAAAAAAAATAATAAATCGATGCTATGCTCTTCAGCTGAAGTCCAACATCTAAATAAATATCAAATGTTTAACACACATGACTTACTCCTATATACATGACATAAATAACTTTTTGTCCGTATTCAGAATCATTACCCAGGTTATTATTCAGGTCGATAAATGTAACGGCGAATAATTGTGTTATTTTAGTCAGAATGTGTATTTTTAACGATGACAGTAATTTTTCAATAATTAATAAATAAATAAAAACATCTAAATAAATATGATCATTAGGAGAACACATTCTTATTGTGAAGTTGTAATTATTCAGAACATAAGTCAGTGATATTTTAAAAACTCTTTCAAATTATGGAACGATTAAATGTATTAACATCAATAAGGTAATTCGAAAATTGTCGCTAAAAATATTGTCGCTGTAGTATAGTTAGATAATGCACCTTCCCCGGTTAGGAAAGAGATCCAGGTTCTAATCCCGGTGGCGCAACAACAATATTTTTCGATAAAATTGATTTTATATGTATATCTTTCTAAGTAATATATTTAATTCATATTTAAAATATAATCATTTTGGTAGTGCTTTTGCATCCCCAGATCAAGAAAATAAGCTCTCACCTTGTACTCGAATAAGAAGTTGTTAACCCAACAGTCTCCGTGGGTGATTATATTATAAGAGCAATCTTTACCGTCCAAATCTAGGTAATCCAATAGCTTTTTGTATGAATTTTGGCAAAAATCAGACAATCTCTTAGCACATTCTGGGTCGTCGATAGCACTAATCGCCTTCTCTTGGCTTTCTGCGAGTGATTTTTCCAGAGTTTCATCATTTCCAAAATCTTCTTTCTTGAACGTGTGTTCTGCAAATGTTCTAAATAAGTGCGGGTCTTTTTCTTTCATAGCAAAAGATAATGCATGGTAGTCCGCCAAGTTCTTTATGACGAGCGTCATATGATCGTAGTCGATCGACTTTAATCGGTCGCACATTTTATAGCCTTTTTCACCCAAGTCTTCAAACACTAATAGTTCCATCAGATCTTCAGAATTGGCCTTGTAGCATTTTGCGACGTCGAATCTTTCATCTTCTGGAATGTTCGATTCGCGCTGTAATTTAGTTAACGCTGGTAGTAAAACTGTATAAGCGTACACTTCTCTGCGATAGAAACTATTCAACGGAATCATTTCCCGAACAATCGTAAAGTCTGGAGGTGTCTTCACTATCAAATGGAGCGCTTCTTGTTTATCACGATTTCTAAATCCGTGGATTTTCACCCGTTGGATAACTCCGAGGAAATTGTCACCCTTCGCGGAGCCCTCCGTTACGGTGATGCGGTAGTCTTCGAACTTTTCTTCGATAGCTATTGTTTTAACTGCATTTTTTATATTTTCCGTCAACAGTTCGATCGGTCCAGTGGATTTAACAATCTCATCCATGATTAAATTATGCGCGAGGAGATGTGTCTCCGCAGCGGCACGGGCGAGTGAACTGAACGTTGTTAAAAAATTAAATGCGTCGATGAGATAACACAGCGATGTGTATCTTTTAGATGGCTGTGCGTGGCCTGCGTGGTTGAGGTGGGCGCGATAATTTAACTAAATGCGCGAAATTAAAACAAAGGTACAATATTATTAAAAGTGATAAATGAAAAACAAACTGAAAAATTGTAACCGGAAAAAATTGTAAAAATGGTAACCGGTAACTGCGGGACAATTGCACACAATATAGGTATGCATACAGACAACTGCACACAGTGACGAACTGCACAACAAATAATAGAATATTAAGTAGATTAATATAAACTGCGTACGATAGGTTACGGTATGTTATATTAAGGTTTTTTTTTTATACAAATTAAATGTATCACCTAGAAAGATATACAGAAAAAAATAATTTATCGAAAAAACATTATTTAATACAAAATCATGGCGGCTGAGTAATACAGCTAACGGTGTGCACTTGTCTTATGTACAGTTGCCATGTGTACGGTTGTCATGTGTGCAGTTGTCGTGGCATTAATAAAAGTTCAGAGTGAAAACAGCACACGTTGCATTTTTCGTCTACGTAAAATTATAGGATACAATCCTCGATAAATAACATCCCGCATTTAGTTCACGATTTATTCATATTTCTAGTTTAATTAGAGTTCATTCAAATATTTTAATGGTTCAATTAAAATATTTTGTGAATTATAATTAAAATCATTTTATTAGAATTCCAATTAATTAAATACTAAAGTAGTTGTTAGCAACAATTTTCAATCAATTCTATTGGATTATGAAATTTATTGGATTTATTGAAGATTCATAGAATCAATTTTATTGTATTCGATCACGATTCATTAATTGCCATCTGTCGGCAGTCACTGAAAATGAATTACCAAATTTGATAAAGGAAGTATTACGTCTGCCAAAAATTCATATCCAACGTCACGTTATCACGTACGTCTTATTACAAAAGCATAATTTATAATTTTAAAGATTTATTATACTTAAATTATCTGTTGATAGTATTATCATAATTATGAAGCATTAAACCAGGACAATTATCGCTTCGTATTTGGTTCTCGAGAGCACCAAATTTAGGTTTAAAGAATTTTGACATCAATTTAGATGTACAGTCAGATGTTCTGAAGCTCATATCGTGCATTGCTGTGTGATAGGCAAATGTGGCCTCTTTGGCCGCAATAATTAAATCATCTGATATTTATTTAATAACAGCGCCTTTGTATGTTCTTGAACATATTCAAATATTGCTAAAAGCACTATTTTAACTTAAAATAAAATTCAGATAATGTTTGAAGATACTAAAAAAATTTATTTGTATATGTATATTGTATGCGGGGCGAATTAGAAAAACATTACATTACACATATATGTCAGATATGTAAGGGGTACTAAAGATTGTAAGATTTTGATCTGTGACTTTGATATGGTCGTTGTATTGTTGCGCAACTATCCAACCCAACATTCCTATTAAGCACGTCTAGTACTTATTTATAGGTAACTAAGAATCAAAATAACTACATTCATAATTTATTCTTCTTGTCTTTAATTTTCTGCATCTAAACATACTTATGTATCCAAATATTTTTATGGATTTTCATTATTAATATCACATGTTAAATAGTTATTATGTTTATTACAATATGTTTCCACTGTCAAAATAATACTTACATATAATATACAAATAAACGTACTGTTATGAATTGTATTTATTATTCCTATGTAAATTTACTTTTGTCAACCATTTTCTAATTTAAATTCATTATCTAGCAGTCTTCATGCTCAAATCAATAGGCATTTTTGGAACAGGAATGTCCTAAATTAAAAACTAAACTAACTAAACTAAACTAAACTTCACAGGAACAAAATATTGGAAAGTATCTTATTATTCATTTTACTATATATATACTAAGCGTGTGAAATGATTACAGCATATTCTGATTTTCGCTGACTGAATCAATAATATAATCAAAAAATGTCTAGCTAGACACATCGTACCAGGATCAATCTGAGAAACTAAACACTTCGTTCCATGATCAATCGGATGGACTAGACACCTCATTCCATGATCAATCGGAGAAATGATAGTGAAAGTCAGTTTTAAAATATTAAAATAATGTATTAATAATATTCGTATAAATTAAGCACGTGCGTTATCTGTGATAAAAATTATAAAAATGTTGTGAAATCTTATAAAATATATAAATTAGAATACTGTACAGGAATTAGATGTTATTATTCTGATCTAAATCTAAATTAACCCACTGGCTACGAAAAAATGCACAACCCCTCTGATGCGCTCCTTACACTGTTCCGAATATTTCACGGCGTGACCTTCACCGGCGCATTCGAAAGCCAACCCCATGTCGATCGGGTCACTCTTTTCGGATAGCACGGTGGGGATGCAGCAAATTGCTACGCCCAACCCGGACTGCGACATCGTCTGTATGTGGTTCCTGAATATGTGCCCCGGGTAGCAGTCTGCGATATCTAGCGACAGGTTGGCGAGGCTGCACTTCAGTCTTTCGTAGTAGAATTTCAGAAGATAGTTATAGTACTTATCCCTGAAGGCCTGGTCGGTTCCGGTGAATAAGGCGTAGCTGGTGTCTATAATGGGGGATGTATGTCTCATGGCCTGGAAGTCGACAAGTCTGATATCGATGGGTCTGCCATTCTGAAAACAGTGCGCGTGGATTTCGTTAATATTTGGAAATAAATCCTAGTATGTGATGTACACAACATTATTTGCCGAAACTTGTTAAGAAGGCATCATTAATTTATATTTATCATCTTCAGTTCCAACGATACATAATATAAATATTTTATTTATTGTGATTTTGGCTTTTCTCGCTTATACAAACAATATCTTTAAAAACAATAACAAACGGACGAAACTCCTTGGACTGACGCTAATATATTTGCAAATGAGAATGTTAATACCATAAAAAAATGGACGGATGAAAACCTACTATCGATTAATACTGACGAAACATACTTTCTACGATTTGCTATTCAACAGAAAGATATGATACTGAAATTAATATTAAAATTCACACCAAAGCCTGTATATTTTTAAGACTCGGAAACATCTTATCACTTACAAACCTAAAAATAATATATTACGCGTTTGTACAGTCACATTTGCAATACGGTATTATTGGATGGGGAGGAGCATATAAAACTTCAATATCACAATTAGAAATTACTCAAAAAATGATGATAAAAATATTTTTTTTAAAAAAATTACTGTTCAAGTGTCCAATTCTTTACAGAATTCAAAGTAACAAAAATAATAGACATATGCAAAAAAAAATTAAAATTAAATACTAGAAGTAACTTCTGATCTACAAGATTTAGAGACTTAATTGATATTCCAAAACTTATATATACCATAACCCAAAACCATTATATTTTTCAAGGCATCAAATTTTATAATAATTTCCCCTCACAGTTAGAAAAATTACAGATTATTATAAATTTGTATCTGAAATCAAAAAATATGTATACAGACTAGCCTACACATTAATTATATACTCCTTCTCTAAACGCGAGTCTTGACTCTCATAGAGAAGAAAATAATGTAAAAAGAAATATATGAAAAAAAATTAGCAATATTAACTTTGTGATTAAAATTCATATTTTAATTTTTTTTTTTTTTTTAAATAGATTCTGATAAAGAAACAAAAATATATGTTTTAGTTAGTTATGACATCCTGAAGAAGAAAATTGTATTTTTCGAAACCGGTAGATGTATTTAAACTCAATTAAGTGGTTAATAAAACAAAGATAATAAATAAAAATATGATTATGTTTAAAATGTATTATAATATCTTCTAATAAAAAAAATTAAAAAATGGGCGTAAAAGCCCATAAATGAATTATTGAGTTCGAGTAAATGGCAGCTTCACCGTACTATTTTAATATGTTGTTTTTTGCTTACAGACAAATAAAGAAACATAACAAAAAAATGGACGTGGACCGGAAAGTATTTTTGTATTATATCAGATATCAATTTGAATTGTAAATTTTTTAAACATATTTAAATTATAGCAATTCGCGATGAAATATGAAATAGTGTTTTTTGTAATGGATTAGTGATTTGGAAAGAGGTATACCTTGTATTTGAAGAGAAAATTGTTGATCCAGCAATCTCCGTGGCATATCACATTGTAAGGTCTTGTAGTCCTGGGGTTGGCCCATTTCACTATGAGCTGCTCGATATCATTGCCAAAATTCACGTACTTTTTTTCGTGCTCCGGATTTGTTATAAACTCCCGCGCTTCATCTCTTTTGTTCCTTATAAAATCTCCATACTTTTCCACGATCCCTTTGGTTTCTGTGGTTTTTCTAGCTAAATCTTCGAACATTACCGGATCCCGTCGGCGCATGGCAAAAGACAGGGCATGAAATCTGGCGAGCTCTGTCAGAACTAAGATCGCGTGATCTAAATCCATCGCCTGAAAGCGGTCCGCCATTTTAAATCCGAGGGCTCCTAGGTCTTCTAGTAATAAAAATTCTTTATGTATCTCTGTAGATACTTTGTAACATTTCACGAACTTGAATTTGTCATCCTCGGTCATGTCGCTAGAATTTTGTATCTTGCTCATATGTGGAAAGAGTATTTGGTACGCATTTACTTCCCTGTAGTAGTAATCACTCAGTGGGAAATGTTCTCTCAACTTCGGACAGTCTGGAGACAGTTTCAATATCAAATTAACTCTTTTCCGGGTTTCTGAATCACCTTTGGCTATTAAATTGATACGAAAAAGTTTCCCGAGATGATTATCTCCTTTCACTGTTGCTCGTGACACGTGCGTTTCGTATTCTTCAAGTAAGTGATCTTTGGCCACTTCGTCTATGATTCCCTTGTAGCCTGCCGGAAGGGAGCACTCGTTGATTTCCATTCTGACGGTTGAAACTTCGGATCTGCAACGCAAAAAAATTGTAAACTAAATGAATCTGTGTGATCAAGTATTGCATTATCAGGCGTCGCATGGGCCCTTTTTAACCTTTACCATACCGTGATATAAAATATCCGTACGCAGCCATGCTGTCAACTCGTGCTACCGTAAGACATGTAGAATTGTTTTAGCTTCTAAAATGTGAAAAAATACTTTTATAAGTTTAAGTGCTTTTAAAATTGTTAATGCCATCAATTGACTCTAAATATTGAGCATTAAATGTTAAAAAAGGATTAATATAATATTATAATTCAGAGCATTCATCAAGTCCTATACAACCTTCCTTATCTCGCTTCATTTAATTAATTGCTAATAGTATTTGTAGATTTTTTCTACACGACTTAATTCAATTAATATTTGTAAAACGACACTCCACAACCTTAATTTCATGTTTTTCTATTTAACATATCAATTCAATTATTTACTTGTCGCACTGTTTTATTAATTTCTTGAACTCACTATATGAGGTAGCTGACACATGACATTTAGATAAGATATTTTTGAATTTATATAAAATATTTTATATGTTATATCTGAACCAGAGTTGTAAAATATTTATTTTTAAAAAAATTGAATAGATATATACACATATTAATATAAATTATTGTGTGATAATAAATTATTGAAAGGTTAATATAAATGTTTTCAGAAACTATTAGCAATTTAATTATCATTGAAATAGTTTTTATCGGGGGTGGGGGGGGGGGGGATTTTTAATTAATCGGGGGGGAGGGGGGGGATCATTTACGATCGAAACACATTGAATGTATGAACACTTTGTTCCTTTATTAAAATAACTTATATGATGATCTAAATACAACAAGACTCAGCATGACTCCTCGCTACAAGAGCAATTTTGGTCCTGGTATGCTGAAAAAAAATCTAAGTTTCGTTAAAAAAAAATGGACACCGGTTATTCGGTTTCATTTTATATTTGTTTACCTTTTTATTTCTATATTATTAGCAACATCTGACATCACTTGAAAGTTTCGTTGACTTTTGATATTTTTTTGAATAGTGTTTTACATCGAAATATCGAATGAAGAGAGATGTGAGAAACTACGAAGTCTATGAGACTGCCACATCAGCATCATAACTCAATCATCAAACTCAAAAAGCATTATTCTTCCAATTATTAACACCTGACATGGCATCATCAGGCTTCCACCTCTTTCAGAGACCAGTGTTTCATTACCGATTGCTTTTTCTAGACAGTACAGTAACCGCTTCGTTGATTAGTTGACACAGCCGTCGCCGGTTTATCTGCGAAACTTATATTTCTATATTGAAAATATAACTATAACATATATATAATAATTATATATAACAAAAAAAGAGAATAGGTAGGAAATATGTGTGTTTTCGAAAAAAGTTGCATTGTAGAGCATGCTAAGTTTGATCGTCTGTTAATCCGCTCAATGGAGTTTTATTTATACATACACCGATATTTTAAAATATCTGTATCAGTAGCTGGATCAATATGGCAACAAGATGCTATGAAGGGTTAACTCCAGTAATCGCAATAGCTCATCGAGTTTTAGAGATATTATCCGAGTTATTTTTTACTTTTATCGGTCATTAATCTTGATGCAGCGGCAAAATGAGTTGACTAATTATTTGTTACTACCGATCCTCTCTTATCAATCAACCTTCACACAGGGTTCAATGACCTCAGATATCTTAACGGTTCATTGAGTGGAAGACGCTTGCGAATTTTTGGGTGCATTTCCATAATGAAGCATTATTGCTTTGTAGCAGTGTTGCTTTGCAGCAGTGTTGCTTTGTAGCAGTGTTGTTTTGTAGCAGCGTTGCTTTGTAGCAGTATTGCTTTGTAGCAGTGTTGCTTTGTAATAGTGTTGATTTGTAACAGCATTGCTTTATAGCAGTGTTGCTTTGTAGTAGTGTTTCCTAACGCGGGAGGCCCACACCCCACAGAGGGCCTCTATTTGATTTTTAAGGGGAGTAATTCGAAAATGGACTCGAAATTAGAACTTAACATAAAATCTATATGCAGCAAGCAAGGAGCACGCAAGGATCTCACTAAATTTAAATAATTACTAACAATTAAAATAGTATTGAAAATTATATCATTCAAAATTTTTTGTACTTGAATTTCAGTTCTTCATTATATGTTTTGAAAATGTACCTCTTCATTATTGTTTCCTCAACAATTTCCTAGTGATTTATTTCTAAAACCTATCATTTAAGTTTCTTCAGAGAACAATTCAATTTTTGATTAACGCTTCCCAAACCATGCAGTAACACAGGTCTACCATCATAATTAAACCTGTAATATTTCGGTAAATACATGCAACATAGAATTCATATTGTAGATAATCCTAAAGAAAATATTATCGCTTAGAAATGACTAGTGAAAAACCAATTATGAAAAGGGAATCGTACAAAAACAATTATTTTCCACAAATTCCAAAAATTTCACATATTCGCCAAAGTAGTCAATATTGCACTGCAGTTGCGACTATGGTGTCTGAATATATTTTTCTAATATAATATGTATTTCGTTTGATTTTTTCCTTACCATAGACAGAAGAAACTGGCCGTTTAATCAAGCAGTATACAGCCATAATGACACTATTAATAATGACATTACCGAAAACGCCACATCCAGAAAGTCATAGATATAGACGGGGAAGCGTAATATTATTATGGATACCTATTCCAAATAAAAGTTAATAAAAAATTGATGCGTCGCTGCGCAGTGCAATTGTGATATAAATTTTTAACTATCAGTTTTTTTTCAATTTAATTTAAATTCATATTTAAGCAATCTAGAATCTTATTATATTAATAATATTATTGTAGATACAGTTACAGGTACGTTAATACAAGAAAAATAATTTTCCCGAAAAAATATCACATCATTATCATCTCGTCTTAAATGTTTTATTATATCAATGGTTTAAAAAAAAACTAATCCATAGCTGACACTCTGTAATAGTTCGGTAAAACTTCACGAATAACAAACAAATCATATCTATAAACATACTTTTTGATACTAAAAAAAACTGTGGGTAGGTAAGTATTTCGGAATCGTTCTAGGATTACTATAACTAATAATATTGATAAAACAAATAACTTATTGTAACTAGAGCAGTAATATAGTCAATGAGAATACACTATTCATATTGTTATTTACGCTATTTTATTATATGACATTATAATGTTTAATATTAATTAAGCTGATGACAATATAATGTTTAATAATAATTAAGCTGATGACAATATAATGTTTAATATTAATTAAGCTGATGACAATATAATGTTTAATATTAATTAAGCTGATAACAATATAATGTTTAATATTTAAAGTGTCAATATTTCTACATACCTTTAATAAAGTATTTTTTTAAATTTTACACGCGTTATGCGTCACTCCCGCATATAGATAAATATTATTTCATTTTCCTATCAATATTACTATAGAATTGATCAATTGAAATGGATGGAGAAAGAGGTTTTATTGTTTACTATTGGAGCTCAACAAGGACTATCAATTGACAATTGCAGTCTTACATGTCTTAATGCTGTGAAATCCTCGCAAAGATCCCTGCAAGATATAAACGGAGAAGCGTTGTTCACCAAAGAATAAAGGACTTTTCCAAGGTTTGTATAAAAAATGTGATGAGATTGCCATATGTGTAGAGAGAAATGCATTTTTAAAAACAATTTAAAATTCATATTCACGTCGAAAAATTGTATTTATTTGGTTATAAAAAAAAATCTAAACTACCGAGTACCGATAAAACCTCAAATTCTATATTTGCGCATTGCAACGTAAGGCTGTACTTTAATATTTCTAGTTTGAAATTCGAGAAATTCTACGCGAATTGCACACTCTTTCGAGATGAGGCTAATAGTTATACGTAAATACGATGACGTCGTGGTACAATAAAACTGACATTGGTTCAATGTTATGTCTAACACATATTTTTTACTATTATATTACTACCATTGACCGTGGATGGTACAGTAAGGGTTGACCATGTACAAGTTCTATAATGTGGGAACGTTATTAGTAACGCAAAAGAGAAAGAGATATCAATAAAATTGTTAATTTTCTCGCACTCGATACAAGTGTCAAAATCAACTAGTATTGTCTTAATTACATCAAAAAACATTCGGTTTATTAGTTTTAAATGAGTGTAAGGTCCTATCTAATAGGTTTAAAAAATGTCTAATATAGTGTATAACTTCTAATGTGTATATCGTATATATAACGAAAATGTGAATTATTATTGAAAAGTAAGCCTTTATTTTTGTTTCTACGTTATGGTGGAAAAACCCGCTAAATAGTATTTATTAATCGGCTCCATCTCGTGAAATTATTCATATTTTTTTTGCATTCTCCTTCCTTCTAGCTACACAACAAAAATTGCTAAATTTAGCGAGAGTTTAAATTTTCTCTTTATAATATCACTGACAGACTATTCAAGCGACATCTTTGAATTTCTCAAGGAAACCGTTTCTTAATTTGTATATTATGCAGCAATGGCACGCTTTTGATCGACTAATTCGGTATTTTACGTTCCTCCCGCGCTCAGATCCAAAAATAATTCAAATCATCAAAACATAAACAAAATGTACGTCAGACATTAAAAATCAAGGATTTTGCGCGCAAGTTCAGTCCGACTATACAATTAAAAACAATTTATCGATGTGTCGCACATATTTAAATTTAAAAATACCAGACAAGAAGTGCGTCGTAAGAAGCTATTTTATTAGCCGTCATATATTATTAAATGATGAAAAAAATTTATATGTTACAAAATAAATGTTGAAATTACACGGTGATGGGAACAATAATAATGTCGGTACTTACAGGTGTTAACTAGTTAGACGTTTCACGCGTCTAATCTCCCAAGATGACCCACATAAACTTTAAAAAAAAATACAATTTCAATCACCGGCGATTTATTATTGCATGATGCATCGAAACAAATCACGCGTTTGAACTCGGTCGACCGCCCTACAATCCAAGGGCTAAAACTAATCCGAAAAAAATTAACCGATCGTTCAAGTCCCGATGACGAGCAAAATGCGATTGGTCGCCTGAGGTCACCTGGTTTCTGCCAATGAATTGTAACAATTAGTATGTTTGACCGAAGATAAATAACCAAATACGCACTCAACCCTTTAGAAATATAAATCGCGGAAATATTTTACAATCATATTGAAAAATTTATGAATTACGAGAAACACATAGTAAAATAGTTACAATTATTTACTCTGATCATTAAACTTTGTGTTTAGAAAATGCTGAAGTGTGTTGATGAACCATAATGTTCAGTGCGCAATATGAGTTCTGGGAAAATACGCTTTCGTCGTTTGAATAAATAGCGCGTGTTGGAAAACTATTATTGTATATTTGGAGGTTAAGTCGGTGCTTAAATGAAAGGGTGAGTGATTGGCGTGTCGATGTTTATTGTGTCGGATAGAACATGGAAGACAGATAGATTGAATACAATGAATGAGTGAAGATGCAGAAGGTGTGCGTGAATTCTGAAGTGAAACGAGCCGGAGGTCTCGCTCGGCGCGCGTGCGCCGGCAAGACCGCCGTTGTGAAGCGATGAAACCAGAGAAGGATCACTGGTGAGGAATCGGACCAGATCAGTAGCGGCTGCCGACAGCGATATGTCGCTAGCATCGTGCTGGCTGAGATGGCGGTGAATTTGAAATCTGATCCCTACATATATCTATCGCTATCGTACGGTATCTGTATGTCTGTCCGTCTCTATACAATTCTACACTCTTTAATCGATCTAAACCAAATTTTGAATAATTACTTATTTATTAAGGAGAACACATTCTTATTGTGAAGTTGTAATTATTCAGAACATAGGTCTGTGATATTTTAAATACTAATTAAATGTATTAATTAGGATTTAAAAAAGTACTTATTTATTTATTACATCACACCTTCCCATTGCCTGGACCAAATTTGGCATACATCATTACTCTTTAGGGCATGTATATATGTAAATAAATATATTAAACAAAGAACGACTTAAATATCTTGATTAATCATACCATTGTCTCAATACAGCATCAAAAACATCATTCTTATATTCAAGCGTTGAACATCGGAATATATCGACAAGATCTAAATCGTACCAAAGTGTGAAGTCTTTGAATAGGTGCGTAACTATAATAATTTGCAATGAAGCATTTACACGAAACAGGGCCAACGACCTAGTACTTCACGCGGGAACATTGTACGAAATCAATTTAGTCAGATCAAGGGCGTCCAGGTTTTATTTATCAATTTACTATTTTGGACAAAACTAACAAATCACTTAAAGTTCTTCTACGCGACAAGTTAGTCAAATTAATTATAATTAATAAATTAAACTATTACTTACACAATATAGCAATATGACTGAAGAATAATAAACTAAAATTAAATGTAAACAAAATGTAAAATATAAATTCGTCAACAATGGAAATAAAAGAATATTAATTATGCCAGTAATTGATATGTTTCTTAGATGATGAAAGTCTGACGGAAGTGACTAAAATTAATATTAGCGAGTTATAATTGACGCCATAATAGATTAAACTTATCGCAATATACAAGATACGTGACTAAGAGATTAATGAAAATTTCACTTTTGGGAAAGATTTAGAGATTTACTATGTAGTACTGAGTCATGTAAAATACTATACAACTGTATTATTGTTTCTCGTATAAATTACTGCAGCTGCAGTTTATTTTTGGCAAGCCAAGAAGAAATTGAATTATTATTAGTATTGCAAAATAAAGTTGAGAATAATATTGACAAGAAATAGATATACCCACGCTATCACTTCAATGTTGAAATACCTTAGTACGGTGACCTTTACTTTACTTTTTAAATCCTCACTGAAAAATTATCGGCAGATAATATAAAAAAGTATAATGCAAATCAACACGAGCATGGACATGATATAAGAGGAGGAGAGATGAGACGAGCACTAACATGATATAAGAGGAGGAGAGATGAGACGAGCACTAACATGATATAAGAGGAGGAGAGATGAGACGAGCAGGAACATGATTTTATTTTATTTAGAAAACAGACAGTTAATTAATAAATACGGAAATCACAGTGAAAGCTAAACAATAAATACACCAAATACATGTTTTCTCAGAAGATATTAAATACTTTTCACAGTGAGTACAATTTAAAGCAGAAAAATGTAAGAAAATAAAAATTGAGAATAAAAATTTTAACATAGAGAAAAAAGTTATAAAAAAGAAAGCAAGGAAATATTCGAGGGGAAAGGAAAAGGAAAATGGGATAGGGAATAAGATCTGAGTGATAAAAATAAAAATAAAGGCCTTTAAGGTTTACGTATTGAATTTAGATTTGATTGAGATATTATTGAATTTGATGATATAAGAGAAAGAGTGATGATACGAGCACGAACATGATATAAAAGGAAGAGAGATGAGACGAGCACGAACATGATATAAGAGGAAGAGAGATGAGACGAGCACGAACATGATATAAGAGGAAGAGAGATGAGACGAGCACGAACATGATATAAGAGGAAGAGAGAATGAGACTGCTATTCAGGAAGATCGATGATGTACAATGCAAAAAATGAAGAAAAATTATGAATTACATTAATAAACTAGAAAGATATACAGGAAAGAATCCCGGTAGCAACTAAATATTTTTTCAATAAAGAGATTTTTTTCTCTAAATTGATTCTCTAGTTGATTTATTTAATTTATATTACAAATACCACCATGTTCTGAAAATGCAACTTCACAACAAAAATATGTCCACCTTAAAAATTAGTAAATATATGCTGTATAAGATATGTATAGGTTTTAAAAATGGATATATTATACATTTATCTATATGTTTATACTTATGTAGGCACTAGTTTAAGATTAAGTAATAATAATAAATTCCTCTCGGTGGTCCTAAACACTGTTTTGAAAATCACATCTATTGTGCCAATTGACGTATTTAAAACTGCTATTTTCGTATCGCAAATCATTTACCAACACGAAGATTGAATATTTCCAACGTGTCAATATGTACACCGGACTTGAAAAGTGTACGCCTTTCTCAAAATGCGATTTTAAAATTAGTCTTGCGTGATACCAAAGTATCGGCACGTAAAGTAATTTGGGATAAGTTATTACGATTGTAATGTTGTTTCTGTAGACTTTAAACCGGTCAACTTGCGTCATCAGTTTGACAACCATACAGCGGATTACGTCAGACGTATCGAAGAGTCTACAGGGGAATTATTAGGTCAGTTTAACCTCAAAATTTAACAATAGAAAAGATTGAATTAAAATTATCATTCTGTATAAAATAATTCACTCATTTTACATCTCACACATCTTACAATTGAGACTAATTTGAGCTATTACTTTTCTACTTTATATTAAAAAAGTACTGATAAAAATAATCATGAATTTTCACACTCTTGAAATGTTACTCAACGGGGTTCAAGGCTTCCAAGAGGTCCTCGCCCTTTAGTACTTTTGGTATACTTTTGAGAGTAATGTTTCCAGCTCTAATATGAACTAGCAATTTTGGAAATCCTTCTCAGCAAGAAATGGAATTATAAAATTTAAAAATCAAATATGTATTCGGTTAATATGTCAGATTAGAGACCAGAACATCGCTGTAAAGCGAAAATCACAATGAGAGTGAAGCAAGATTTTTATTTTCAGTCGAGAGTGCATGTCAATACCTAATAACACTCTCTGTGAGATTAAATATGAGGTCAAGATATAGATGTCTCACAGAGACGAAGCTATTATTTGTACATGCGAAGTATGGAAGTCTTGGGCATTACAGGGCTTACGACCTGTCATCGGCTGGCTTAAGTGATCACTTTGGTACACAAGTGTACACAATAGGTGAACATTACATTCTGTAAAGTGATCACTTAAGCCAGCCGATGACAGGTCGTAAGCCCTGTAATGCCCAAGACTTCCATACTTCACATGTACAAATAATGGCTTCGTCTCTGTGAGATATCTATATCTTGATGACAATCTCCTAGGGGATTAAATCTTTGTAATTAGTTCCTAGAAAGATTTTGACATACTCAAAGTATTGTAAATACCTATGAGGTATTGAAGAAGAAGAACATCATGGCTATGAAGGCTGACCCACCGCTTACTCAGGACCGTTTATAAGCAAAGGCTCCTATATGGTCCTGCCAGGTTGGCATTAATTTAATGCTACTATGACAACTGCGTAACGACGTTCCGCACATGGTGACAGGGCGGTGCCGCACAGCTGTCAACATAAAATTGCCCTCATAGATAACGACAACTTCCATTTTATCGAGGTATAAACAAAAACATAGTAAATAAATAAATTTCAATACAATACATATAAAAACAAAGAAGCAAAAAGTACAACAGATAAAAATAATAAAATAAATAAAAATAAAGGAATGAGAGATTCAATATTTGATGGGTGTTTTTTTATTTTTTTATTATTTTTATTTTTGTAGTTTCTTATTTTTCCTTTGCTCTGATTGCAAATCAAATTGTGTTTATTTTTGTTGAACGGATAGGGCATAAGAAGAAGAAGAAGTGAGATAAAAACACTTTTCCTGTTTTTAAAAATTCTGATGTTTGATAAAATTCCACCGCATCTTTTTCGTCTTCTTCTATTGCTATATCTAACAACTTGTCTGACCATTATGTTTCAGGATGAGTAAAATGCTAGTCAGAGGGCCCTTTTTTACATTTTGCATTGAGGACTAATTTTTTTATTACGCCACTGGATAGAATTGGCAAACTCATATCTTCCGTTATATACTATTGATTTAATAATATCAAGTGCAAGATTATTGATTTATTAATTAATTTCGCTATTGAAAAGTTTTTTTATTAATTTTCTCAAGAGATGAATTTCACTATAATTAAACAGTTTTATTTTGGTCGTTTTAAAAAATGATTTTTATTTTCTAGTCATTTTGTGTTACACATTGCGTTTGAAACAACGATAAACGTTTGGCCTCATCCTTGTCAGAATAATGACCAACGTGTCCTCAAGAATTTTTTAGCGCCAGGTCAAAATCGTTTTTTTTATCTTTATGCTTTCGTTTTAAATGGTTATTAAATAAATGAAAGTTTTATGTGGTACACTTAATGTTTTTTTTTTTTTGTTGTTCTGCATATAAATATATAAAACATAAATAATATATTTTAATGTTAAAATATATCTTAAGGCCATCCATGGATGAGATTTTCGTCTCAAGATGGGGATTATGCTCCCGTGAGATTCTTTGAAAACAAGTCTCAGCTTTCGTAATCCACCGTGACTCGGAGATTTGAGCGTCGCCACTTGTTACGCGTCCCATTTTACGCTTGTTGTAGGTAGGTACGTCAAACGATAAATGTTAGTCCATTGATGTACCGTTCATCCGTTGGGCGAATTTGAATATTTTGAATATACAGAAACAGTTTGTAAATGGTACATAAATAATATGTTTGCATAACTTTTCACAAAAATAATTGTAGGTATCAATGGTTCTGTGCACGTGTCGAATCTCTCTGTCAAATAAAATCCATGTAAACAGGTCGTAACTACCAATTTGGCGATCTCTGAGTTTATTTTTAGATCATAATCACACAAAATGTACACGGTACCTACATAGATGTATCTCATCTAAAACATTGAGACTTATCTCATCGTGTCTCATTCCGTGCATACGGGCCATCAAATATAACTAATTAAAAAATAACTTTGAAAATTTCATCGAATAAAAATTCTTTCATTCATGAAACAAGTCTTTTCCATCCTTCTCGGTCATTTGCCAGGTTACAGTATGACGACGACGTTCAAATGGTTTTGTATTTTACACATGTCCTAGTCTTTATCTGATTTTAAATATAATATATTTTGTGTAAAATATAGTTTATCTCACTTTAAAAGATACTAAAATAAGATATTCATGATAATAAATATAAATAATTAAGGTAACATGGCTCTTTACGTAGATGCCTTGTTATCCAGTATCGAAATTTGCGTCTTAGAACTTAATTAATAAAACAAAATATTTATGTATGTAATAAAGGAAATTCTTCATCTGTTCGAGAATGGGAAGCAAATGATGTTCCCGCTAAGGTGCGCGGGTGTGCACAGGTTGGCGACCATCATGCAGTCTGTTCATTTATCTCGTATACTCGTACAATGCAAGATCTTACAAGATTACCAATATTTTGGACATCAAACCACTATGTGAGGTTACACAGTAGTGATGAGCTCAAAATCACGAACCGTGAGTCAATCACTGATATCTTTGAGTCACACTCACTATCGCTGATTGAATATCTGCGAATTATTCATTATTTTCATTGCACTTATATTTAGTTGTGAACCGTAATTCGGCGCATGTGCAAATGAAATATTCATGAAGGAATGACGTTATAATTCGTGATAAGCACTATCTAGTAGATTCTGCCAAAACTTTTTACGCATTTTACCCGAAAAATAAAGTTTTTTTTAAGGGTTTTCATTATCTTTGTGATAATATTAAATTATATATATGCTAGAATATGTTTTTTACGCAAATGAAGTTTGAATAATATATGTAAATACGCTAAAAACTGTGTATTTTTATTAATTTAGTAATGAAACAGTGATCGCAGTCACAGTTTTCAATCACTATCACACCAGTGAGTCAAGAGTAGCATTTTCTCTCATCACTATTACGCAGCCAAGATAATCTTTTTCTACCCACGCCTTTGCTGCTTTCTATCTCCCTCTGCACAATGAGTTGTAAAATATCATATTTTTAAACAAATGAAAATATATGAAAGTATGGGTAATTACAGGGCATAATTAATTAATTGTGTGTTCTTGGACATATTCAAATATTGTTATCATATGTATGTGTCCGAAGCATTCGTACATCTCCTTTAGTATCGTGGTCAATCCAG
Source organism: Eubasilissa splendida (assembly GCA_031772225.1). NCBI lineage: Eukaryota > Metazoa > Arthropoda > Insecta > Trichoptera > Phryganeidae > Eubasilissa > Eubasilissa splendida. Next base: position 16,090,712 of record CM062852.1, on the reverse strand, counting down.
CCCCTATCAATAGCCTTATACTGGTACGGTAATGTTTTTCTTATTTTCTCCCCCAGCGCACAAATAATAGCATTGGTACTTACTATTGCACAAAAAAAAAATTATGCTCACACCCTAATCCAAAATTAGAGGAAACGACCACAATGAAAGAGGGTATTGCCATGAGCCTTAAAATCATTGAACTTTTATTAAGAATTATAGAATAAGACTAATTATTTGTCGCCAGTTTGTTTATTTAACACAATGATTATAAATTGTCAATGGTTAAGTATGAAAATATATTAAATACAAGGAACCAAAAGAAATTATGACATTGGATTGGATCGATTTCTTAAAACATTTAATCACGTAGTTTATAACGAAGATAATATTATCTATTAACATATTATTCATTACCAGTGCTTTACCAGTCCTAAGACGTAATAGTTGAATAACATTAGACAAGCGTTGAAAAAATTGGAAGCGAAGCGCAAAATACCTATCATCGAACTCCACGTAGATCGTCAAAAGAAGAAGATCGAAAAGTAAAAACGGTTCTTTAGAACGATTTTAAAGACACAATAACAAAACTTTAACAAAAAAATATTTTCAGCTTTAGGTACCTACACATAGTTAAACGTATTATTAAAATGTTTCGTACAGTTCTTGAAAAAAATATACAGGTACACAAATTTCAAAGATCGTAATATATAGATGTCCAATCCAGATATAATTTCTGAACAATTGTCAGAACGAAAAGATTATGCATCCACCGAATTCGTATTTCAAAGGAAATTGACGCTTCACTCCGACGTAATGTATCGGTAAACAATATCGTAATTCTGGTCGAGTACGATACATGAAACATTTTGCTATTTTACATTTATATATAAATATATATATACAAATGCTTGCGGGGAAAACAATCTTACAAATATTATATACGATTCAAAAATTATTCCTAATTCGTATTTCAAAGGAAATTGACACTTCACTCCGACGTAATGTATCGGTAAACAATATCGTAATTCTGGTCGAGTACGATACATGAAACATTTTGCTATTTTATAAATGCTTGCGGGGAAAACAATCTTACAAATATTATATACGAGTCAAAAATTCACGTGAATCGTCGCCTCGTGCAGATGTGACGCCGTGACGCGGAACAGTTATTTTCTCCGCGGAAAGGTCGCAGACATCCAGGTCACGAACGCGGGAATAGGGAAATGTTCAGAGAACATGTTATTTATTTTCGCGGAAAAGTTGAATGAAACGTGTCCAATAGAAATTTCCGTCTTTGTGCCAATGTTTAGCGCGTACTATTTATAGAGCGGGTCCGCTGACACGTTAACGCTATCAGCGCAACGTGTCCGATATGAAATTTTTAAACAAATATACTAATTTAATTCAACGGTATAGCTGTGTAAAAATTTAATCATATAATTTTTTTAACAGAACTTTTAATACATCTAGAAATAATATTATTATTAATTCTAATTAATATATTTAATTCATATTTAAAATATCACCAGACCTATGTTCTGAATAATTACAACTTCACAATAAGAATGTGTTCTCCTAATAATAAAGTTGTATCAATGTGTCCAAAATTTAATAAAAATTAATTGATAATTCTGGCGTCTGCTATCAGTTTACTCAAAGGTATTTGAGATTCTGTAAAAATAAGGTAGATGGCTCTTTCAAATAATGGAACGATTAAATGTATTAATATCAAAAAGGTAACATATAGGTTCGAAAATTGTCGCTAAAAATATTGTCGCTGTAGCATAGTTGGATAATACACCTTCCCCGGTTAGGAAAGAGATCCAGGTTCGAATCCCGGTGGCGCAACAACAATATTTTTCGATAAAATTGATTTTATATGTATATCTTTCTAATTAATATATTTAAAATATCACAGACCTATGTTCTGAATAATTACAACTTCACAATAAGAATGTGTTCTCCTAATAGAAATAAAATGCATGCCGGTCTTATCTACACAGGTATCTAAAAATATTAAATTATTTAAAAAAAAAAAAAATTATTTAATTCTCAACATAGTGCATACATAAGTACTCCTTATATATGCTCTAATATAAACAAGATTAAAAACTTATATTTTATATATTTAGTCAGTTTCATTTTAAATATATTCAATTTCTCTTCCTTTCTTATGTTTTCTGGCATTTCATTAAAAAATTTCATCGCACTATACATCATCGATTTCTGAGATTTGGCCCTCTTCCTGAATGGCAGCTTCAGTCTATTCCCTGCCCTTGTACGATGCTTGAATTGTGTAAATATACTTTAATATATACTAAAGGCCTGGAGCTGTTACAAAAGTAGACAGAATGCAGTGGAAATAAGATCTCTTCGGCGTATATGTGGCAATTCCATTTATGACAGAGTGAAGAATGAAGAAATAAGGAATGAATATAAAGCTGATCTTAGCATAGTGAGTAATCAAATAAATAACATTATAGTTATATCCTAATAAAGCAGCAATTTGTATCTAATAAATACTAGTGTCCAAAACGTCTTTTGGTAAAAAGCCGCCCTTGGGCAAGTTTCAAAATGCCGGCCTAACAAAATACCGCCCCTAATGTGTGTGGCACGCTGGCGGCCATTTTATGGAGATGGTTTTACAAAAATTGAAAACATCATCTTCACTTAAATGACTAGGGCGGAAAATAACAATCTTGCCTGTGGCGACAAAAAGTCTAGTTAAGTCTCCAATAATCTATCCATTTCTAGAATTTGGGTCATTTTTTGTCTCATGGATACCACTAAAAATATTATCTTTTGTTAATATCCATCGGTTATCTTTGGGTCTTGAAATATGACACACCCATTGCTATTTACGTCATTCATCGAGATTTATGACATCCATCACCTTCGTCTGCGTTTTAACCAGTGTATTTCTTTTTCTGTCACTTCTAGTGGGTTCCATCATTCTTTGCATACTACGCTGTGCCCTCTAGAGCTTCTGCATATACACAAAATAATATACCATAAATAAGCACCTATTATTAATTTAAATGTCTCAAATATCAAGAAACATAGTGGAGAGGTAGATAAGGAGGATTAGAATAAGGTGAGCAAGATCGGATATAGACAAAATAAAATAAAGTAGAAAGAACTATTTTATTACATAAAATGCACATTGTAATCATGTATTGATGCCGCTCAGCGATTTAATTGGTTAGCAGGCGGAGTTGTCGTTTTAAATTTGTTAAAAAAACGGTATCCATAAAAAGACATGTACGAAATGTTTGAATTTTGTAAATTTTGTAAATTTATATTTAGTTATGTATTAGTTGTATTATTATATTTTTATATGATTGCCAATATTTGTTTTTTAGTCGAATGCATTTGTTGGTTTTTTCATTGTTATAAGTATGTATATAACTACACACTTATACTGTAAATGACATATATTAAAAATAAATATTCCAATAAACAATTTTTTCTCTGTACATATATATGGCGACGGAAAACATAAAATATATATCGCAAAAAAACGATGTAAATAAATATTTGAACTCTGTATGTGTTGCGTGTTTTATTTAATACATGAATTTAATTAATATTTATAAAAATTATATTTTAAAAAAAAAGTAAGCACATGTTTTTGAAACGGGCTGTTACACACACTAATACAATTGTTATTTCTAAATGAAAACTATTTTACGTGTATACATATCTAGATGATATTGAAACAATGTAATATTATAAGATAAAGATTATTATTCAATACGTTAAAATACATTCAAATTATATTTAAACCATTTAAAAGGAATATCTTCTATAGAGATCTTCTGTATAATCTCAAAGCTCGAGTAATTTTCTTATGCTCAATTTTAGTTTAATATATTTTCTCATTCGTTCGTTAAAGGGTTCAGCGCTCTTGAAAACGGTGTGGTTTGTTAATCTATTTTCTCAATGTTTACCCTTATGGTATACGTTGTTCATTATTCCTGCATGCAAATATTATTTTTCATTGTCCCGCTAGTAATCTTAAAATTAAAATTATCTGTCGTTATTGAATTATTAAATTAATCTTATATCGTCGTTTAAAGATTTACTAAAAGTGCAAAGATATTATTTATCACGAAATCCAGTTGGTTTGGGAAAAATATTATTTCTTTTTTTTTTGAAAGGATCCACAGTATTAACAATAATGCGTAAAAATAAGGAATTATTAAAATATATAAAATTTTGATAATCTATTTAGTAATAGCTCAATTGTCATATCTACATCATATTACGATGTATGAGCCATGTAGACGCTAATACCAGTTTGCTGTAAACTAATGTTAGTGAATTAATTTATCATAACATAAAAAGTGAACATTTTGTGTTTTGTTTATCATGTATGAACTATGTCGTTCTTGATCTATTGTAGTTGGTTATGTAGAAAGCATAGAAGCCATAAGTTAGCTGAGTATGCAGAGACACTAAATATATAGATTAATTAGGTAGAAGAAATTATTTCTTTTAAAATCTATATTCTAATGCCCCAAAGATTGTGATCCACAAATAACTTACCCCATTAATATCTGAAAATTCCAAATTAACACCAATTTATCCTAAGCAATTTACAATGGAACATCAATCATATTAGGGACTTTTAGAAGTTCTATTGCACCCATACGTAGGGTAGCCACACGTCCCTTATTTACGTATTTCATTCTCCTATCCCGTATTTATTTTTGTCTTGTTTTAGTCCCAATATTTCGCCCCGTTTTTGTCTCGTAGTCTACTATATATTTAAAGAAATCAAAGCCAAAGGCAAGCAGAAAACTAGAGTACCTATCAGGTACCTAGTAAGTTCATAATCATTACAATGGTGTAATTTGTGTGCTTGAAATTCTTATTTGTTCATTTTTTACATTATTGTTACAAGGTTTATGATTATTATTACAATTGGTTTTTGTATTTGATGTATTTGATAAATATAAATTAAATTATTCTAACCTTATCAAAGATTTTGATTCGCGCCATTGCACACAGCCAATCATTAACAAATTATATATCGATACCTTAATCTGCAAAGCAGCTAAATCCATTTTTCCAAAATGTTTAGGAACAACAAAAAACTGTTTAATTTTGTAATTAAACGGATTACGAAAATTCCAAAACACACTTTGGTATATTGAGGGTGGCTGAGATTTTTTTAAAAATATTTTGATTTGTCTCGTACTTATAGGAAATATTTTGAGTTTTTCTGAATTTCTTTACCAAAATTGTAAAATACTATTTCTTATTTTAGTGCGATCAACACTTGTATCAGGTAAACATTTAAGGTTTTTCGGCATGTAATACTTATTTATTATTTTTAAACACGTGATTTCACGTGTTTTAAAATTGATGAGAATTTTTGGCTTTTAGTTTACCATAGAACAATAAAAGAGGAAAATAATGGCATCAAAAATGGTTTTTTGACCACGGGTGGAGTTAGCTGCTTTGCAGATTAAGGTATCGATACGTTACATTCACGCATGCGCGGCGAGAACCAATCAATGGTTGCGGCCGCCGAATGGCCATCATAAGTTGCAGAGCGGTCAGTCCAGCCGCCCGCAGGGCCTAGCAACAATCAATCCGCGATAGCCGATCGATTTATATATACATAAATTATCTTAACGAAATTTCATAACGTGTAGTGAAGTGGCAAGTGAGATTTGAAAAACATGACCGTAATCTAAATAATCTCACGAAAGACTACTCGTCACCTTGTCACAATGAACATTCGCATTGTCGTGTTGCCAAAAGCAATGCGTTCAGTACGTACGCAAAATGATAGAAAACATTTCTCACTTCCCTTTAGGTTCAGTTCCACCACATTTCTGAATCCAAAATACAACGATACAAAGGACGGGTATGCGCAGATGCATACGATCGGACAACTTCCATTATTTTAAGAGTTTTAAGTGGCAATGCTATTTTGATACAAGCTCAAAAACACTCAAAAAGCTGTACGACACGCTTTGTTCAGGTGTAATGTTCAGAAATATTTATATTTATAAATGGAATACTCGTACAAAAAAACAATGTTTCTCAAATCAAATAGATATCTTGCAAAAAAAATTTTTTATCAATTTTGGACAACAACTTGGAAATGAAAACTAAATATATTATGTATCTTTTCTTATATAATTTACAATAAGAACATTCGTTTGTACATCGTTTTGTAATACCGATATCTACCCTCATTCTTAGTTAGTCGCAGATCGGAAGGACAAATCTGTAATTATCAGAAAACGTGTGAGTATATTATAATTTTGTTGAGACACTCATGATATATTTAATAAATTAAAATACTTATCCTAATTAGATAAGCGTATCGCACAGTGGAGAATTAAAATATTAGAGATATATTATACACATACAATATATGTACAAGAGATATGCCGATGAGATATGAGATATTTCGTGATAAAAATGGCGTGAAACGGCTTTAAGTATAATGGACACGACATATATCTGTACCGATTAGAATTCGTATTCAACGCCATCTCAGCCGGCATCGACGCTAGCGACATCATTCACCGCCAAGCAGTCTCTCCAGTTTCATCGTTTCACAACGGCGGTCTTGCCGGCCCACGCGCGCCGAGCAAGACCGCCAACTCGCTTCATACACACAATACACGTGCACCTTCTACATCTTCATTCATTTCTTTCATTATATATATCTACATTGTTATATCCATCACAATAAACACCTCAACATGCAAACGACATTTCTTTCATTTAACTACCGTCCTAATTCACAAATATCTATTCTTATTTCTGTTTTATCGGTTATTTTGGAAACAAAACAAAGCAATTGGCGATAGCTGATTATCTTCAGCAATTTACAATTTTTTTTATATATTATCAAATTATGCATTTTAGCGTTATCACACTAATGATTGTATTGTAACAACATATGTTAAATGCACGGATTACACCTGACCCTAAGTTTCATACTTTTTTGAAAAGCGTTATTAAACAACTAAATTGCAAGACCTCTGTGAATTTTTATAAATTGATACTTGGAGGTAGTGGGTAGCTATCATTGAAATTATTAAAAGAAGGAACAATGAGAAACTTACAGTTGCAAGTGTTATTTTCTGGTTTATTACTCAACATTGTGAGCATAAGCACTTAAAACCTTTTTTTCTTAATTTTTGTTTTCTGAAAATTTTGAAATCACATCCTCAAAATCAATTCCTTTCGCTACTTTGTTTTCAATTGACAAGATGGCTAAGCCAGAGCCAGAGTATTTTCAGAATGGTGTGGTAAAGGTTAACATATTCAATGATTAGTACCAACATAAAATGTTAAAGTACTCTGTGTTGAAATTGTAAGTACTTACATACGGTAAAAGATAATTTTTACTATTGAAGATTTCACTCCTAATTGAATTAGATATATGAGTGAGGTTTTAAAATATTCGCATTGGATATGTAGGTACCTAAGTCCTATGCTCAGCAAGTATTGATTCAATACTGTTATCAACTATAAATGCATACTTACACAGCATGTATACGAAAAATTAATATTTATGCAGTGGATGTATTTGCGAGGTTTCCCAAGGTTCAGCAGGTAGCAGAAGAGGCCGTAAAAATGTGATAACCATGAAAATTTTAAATAAGAAATCAGAAATAATCATATGCGAGGATGGTACAATGTAAGGATATAATAATATTTTAAGATGAACATCATAGGTTAAGTATTTTAGGTTGAAAAATAGCAGTCTGACATATACAGACAGAGCGTAATGGATGTTGGAATCGAGCAAAAATCAATACCCAAATACATGGAATTAATTAACATCTGTCAAAAAATAGATTACGAATACAAATTTTACTTTTAAAAGAAAATATTTGATGATAATATTAGTGATAGAATCGGTGTTAACTTTGACTGGATAACGGCATCCAGGTACACCCCCAGCTTGTGTGTTTGAACACTTCTTTGGCCAATATACGCCACACCCCGTTTTCATTCTTGACTCCAAAAATCCTTCCTTGAATCTTATGTTCGAAGATCAGTGATGAATTTTCATCATTCTTACTAAGTACCCAGTATTCAAATCCATATGTGAGAACCGACCTCAGGAGTGTTTTGTATGTTAGTTTTCCAGGTCAGCAAATGAGTCTTCAGTTGCTTTTGGATGCAAAAGTAACATTGCCTTACTGTAGTCTTTTGTAATTTCTGTGTCTTTGGCAGTGGTAATTGAGCCCAGACATGTGTTCTTTCAAAGACGCTAGCCTATGTTTTAATGTATTTTAATTCGTTAATTTTTTTCTTTTAAACAATAAATCCCAACTCTATAAAAATAAAAATAATACTAATTTAGTGAAAGCGTTTGATCTGTTTTTTTTTTCACTCAGTAAAAGTATCACATTTTACAAATTAGTGGAGAACAGTCAATATTTAAAATTAAAATAAAATTAATTACAAAATAAGGATCTTTAGTATTTTCTTTGTATTGTACAATACTGATAATATAAAAAACGTATTGAATATCGGTCGTTGCATTGGCTGATTAAAAGAATGAATTAATGTGTTCATAATTGTTCATATTGTTTTAGAATAATAATGCTTTTTTTATAATTATCATGTTCACGTTGTTACCGTAAAGTTTGCATACGTATCAACACGTTGACGATGTATTATTACGTAATTTAAATGGTCATAGTGTGAGTCATTAATTTAATTGAGTCTTATTTCGTTGTGTGGCGATTTTATATTTTTTGTCGACAGTTTTAAATGGTTCGTGCGTCGTTTTTTAAAAATATTTATAACATTTACGAATGAAGGGAACTAGGATAGGAATAATTATTATTTTTTTGAATATTCAATTTTGAAAACACAAATAACGCAAATGCGATTGTAGATAGATTAGTCTTTTATTAATCCTAAAACATAAAGATGGTCAGATAACATTAGGAAAATTGTGAGTATTTAGGCAAAATTGGAAGAGGAACTGCAGAAAGCAAACGCTGGACGTAAATCATACATTAAAAAATATTTTTAGAATGATTTGTTTAATACATAATATAAATACTTGAAAATGCACAATAACAAAATATTTGCAGCTTAAAAATCAAAAATAACGCAGCGCGCCCATCTCAGGACGGGTAAAAAAAGCCTTTACAAAAGCCTTTTACCAAAAAAAAAATTACTAAACTTAAACGTTAATATTTAATAATTATTATTAAAATAGTCGGTAGGTACTTGCAATAAATATATAGGTACACAAATTTCAATTTCAGTTTCGGACAATAGAAAAGTTTTCATTTTCTACTTGAAAAATGTACATTCAGAACAAAAGTTCACATATCCATCCGATTCGTATTTCAAAGAAAATTGACAATTCATTCCAATGTAATGATTTAGTTTTCTTTCAAATTTAAATTCGAAGAAAGAAGCTTTAAATATAAAGAGATTATAATTCTTGTATATCTGAGGCGTAGAGTGCGTACGTTCAAATACGTAAGCTTTAAATAACTATATTATTTCTGGTAAATGTACATATATATATATATCAATCAGTAAATAATTTGTGTTGTCTGAATGTTGGCGTTATACTCGCCCTTGGGCGTGATCTGGAGCTCAGGTGTCGGTTGTAGTGTAATAATTAAACTACCTTTGAGTAACTCAAAGGTATTTGAGATTCTGTAAAAATAAGGTAGATGGCTCTGTCAAATGATGGAACGATTAAATGTATTAATATCAAAAAGGTAACATATAGGGTCAAAAATAATGTCGCTGTAGCTTAGTTGGATAAAGCACCTTCCCCGGTTAGGAAAGAGATCCAGGTTCGAATCCCGGTGGCGCAACAACAATACTTTTCGATAAAATTGATTTTATATGTATATCTTTATAATTAATATATTTAATTCATATTTAATAATTAAACGTTCTAATCACACTACATTTCATTTCTTATTATTTTATTTCCATTTTACTTATACATTTGTATATATACAAGCTGAAACAGACGCAGTCCACAATATTATATGTGGATAACTTATAATTTGGGATTGAAATGTTCGATCGAGTGCGAGTATGTGCAAAATCTCAACCGTCATAGTGACATAAGTATTATATCAATTTCGTGAACAATGAAGGGTTTTGATAATATGTTAATATCAATAATATGATATTTCAAATGATATCTTGAACACAAAATATCTATATTCATAAAATACGATTTGTTATTAAGTATTGTTTTTTTAATTGATTGGGGTGTAGAACAAATTCTTCATCAAAAACAACTAATTGAGTCTCCATTATCTCCGAAACGTATGGAATTTTATACTGGTTTAACATTTTCTCTTGAGATTTTCAAAGGTACCCTCTATCCACTCGTAAAATACTGTGAATTAAGTATGATAGGTACATTTGGAATTATGTATACATACACAGATATATTTATTTATTATACACTGATCTTGCATTCTAAAAGTATCTACCTACCCATAGATTTATTTATTATACACTGATCTTGCATTCTAAAAGTATCTACCTACCCATAGATTTATTTATTATACACTGATCTTGCATTCTAAAAGTATCTACCTACCCATAGATTTATATTTTTCACAAGACATTATATTTAGTAATGATTTTCGCCCCAACGTCTAATTTTACCCGTTTTTTTTTATGAAATTAACTCAAATTACTTGTTTTGGTTAAATCGACAAATATAGTACATATATAGGTACAGGATGTAACATACCTAGTCCACAGTCTATTATGGGTATACCTGACTAAATTACAAGTCGAAAATGTTCAAGGGGTATTTACAATTCTGAACCGTTACGGAAAATCTTATATGAGATTTTTTACAAAATCATGTTCAGCTTTAATTCTCGGAATAAATATTCGCGAAATTGGCCCATTGTTTTTCTATATATTTGTTTCAGGCCCTAAATCCAGGGGTGGACTGGAGAGGGCTCGAAAGGGCTCGCGCGAGCCCATTGTTAAATTTGACTTAGGCCGACGAGCCCCGTATTAAATTAAGAAAAAACAATATTCTCAGATCAAATCATTAACTAACTGCAATTTCTGTAGATGGTTTAAATGTATTATGAAACACAAGACTTTGTTGCTTTTTGAAATGTCTCGTAAAATACATTTATTTCGGGTGCATAATAAAAGAGACTTAGCCGTTTTTTTGTCTATAGTCTAACGGTGCTTAAAAACACCGATGTTTCATATATATTGCTTCCAGATGTTCTTAGATGTTCAACGCAACATTTTTGTGAACAATGCTTTGAACGATTATCCTTCATATTTCACACGTGCACATTTTTTTTCCTTTTACCGTAATTGTGCACAATTTTGAGGACAGTTTCTAATATATATTACTTTGTACCATCGTTTACTTAGGAAAACTTTAGCTTCAATCCAGTGTTCGAATTTCGAAACACGGAATTGGAGCGAAAAGCTACCTACTTCTGCCTACCTATCTATTTCTGAGTCAATCTTGGAACTCTTCACTCTTGCAATCTAAGGTAGGCAAGTATATTTTTTAGCTATTGATATTAATTGTTTTACGGTGTATTGCGTATTGTTACATCGTATAAGTACATTAGGTAACATTCGATTGCTTTAATAATTACTGCGTATAAGAGTGATAAAAAAATCCGACCCCTCCTCAGAACACCGCGAATAGCTCTGAGATTAAGCGAGCCCCTTGTTAACGTATTAACGAGATTGTGCACATGCAGCTTGAATATATTCAATTTATATTTTTGATGTGTATCTACCCTTAAAATATTGTGCACTAGGTGTGGTACTTACACTTACTACCAACATAATCTTATTTTCCCTTTTCGGCGGTTCCTCGCTGCAAGCGTGTTATTGAGTTCTCGCGAGCATTATCCTCGAACGGCATATCCTTCCACGTGTTGTGCAGGTGCACTCGCTGGCCAGAGGGACTCTGAGAAACAGATCTTCCTCCTCGCCTTTCTAATGCAATAAGGTATACATATATAATATTGCAGTCAATTTGAGACATGTTATTATAGGCCTTTATTACGTTAATGTTATGTGCTAATTTACAATTTATACAATGCGCAGCCAAATTGAAGCCTAAAATCACGACAATTTGAGAAACAGTGACTGGAGCCATTGTTTACAATGGTTTGACCTCTACACGCAGTCTTTTGTCTAGAAAATGCTCGAAATCATAATACATACGTGTATCTTCTTTTGTTCAATTTTAAAGGAAGCTTTTGTTTTTAAATGAACATTTCTATAGTTTGATAACATGAATTATTAAATAGTTATTTTCAGTAAATAAGTGTACTTATGTATTCACTCTGCTATCGCTGTAGTATAGTTGGATAATGCACCTTCCTCGGTTTGGAGAATGGGAGGTGGTGATGAAAGACAAATTTGAAAGCAGATATTTTATTTTTGCTTATTTTATGGAGTAACGTGGACTATGTTAACATCATTCCATAATACGTATTATTTCAATCCAATTATAAGAGTATTTTATAAAAAAAAAATTAAAAACACACACAAAAAATCATTTGATATGTGCGAGCTGAGTAAACAGCTGATTCTTGTTCTGTACTGTCAAAAATGTTGACAGTAAACAATAATAACTATTGTTACATACTGATTATTCTGTTATAAACAATGAATATAAATGTTCTGAACATAATATTTCACAAACGCATTATAATTGTTATGAAGAAAATGCTACGTACACAGACGCGTAGAAGAAAGTACGTGTAAATAAATAGCGAATAATGAAATTATGGTGAAATACGGCTTTGTCATCATTCTAGCATATTCTGTCTGACGAGACTTTATTTATTTAACAAAGAATTGATACTGCCGTCTAGATGTTGTCTCTTTTCACTACATGGCATAGAAAGAGAAACATCATACTTACTGCGGAGAAATATTTATTTTAGTGTCGAAGTATTGATCGCGTCTGCTAATGCTATATAAACGACGGCAGCACCCCTCTGACGCATACTGCGAGTTTTGCAAGTGAACGCGATATACGAGAGCTAAGGAGTCTTCAGAGCTGTTAAAAAAGTTATTAATATTAAGAAAGTGTTTAATTCCTAATATATTGTGCAAACGTATTTACAGGTCAGTCTAAATTGTATTTTTGAAATATTGTTTTGATTACTATTAGCGGGTTCTTCGTTTTCGAGTTTCAAATCGAACTTCGAATTCATTGTGACTACGCCATTTTGGGCGTCGAGTTTTTATTAACTTTGAAATTCTCGTATTTTACTTGATTAGTAAACTCTTAAATAAGTTTTCTGAATTACCTATAAATATTACGTTTGATTTTGTGTGGTTTTGTTTGTAATTACACGAATAATAATTATTATTATCCAAGGTTCTTTCCTTATGATAGTCGCCATTTTGTGGAATACGTTTTTCTTTGTCTCGATTGCAAAATTATTTATTGCATTTTTCTGCCATTGCTTATGTGTTACTTTTATTATTCACAGGCACGAAAATGCAGATTTTTGTGAAAACTTTGACCGGAAAGACGATCACACTGGAGGTGGAGCCATCAGACACTATTGAAAACGTTAAGGCGAAAATTCAAGACAAAGAAGGAATCCCTCCAGATCAGCAAAGGCTTATTTTCGCTGGAAAGCAGTTGGAAGACGGCCGTACCCTCTCAGATTACAACATTCAGAAAGAATCCACCCTCCACTTGGTCCTCCGTCTGCGTGGCGGTATGCAGATTTTTGTCAAAACCCTGACTGGCAAGACCATCACCTTGGAGGTCGAGCCTTCAGATACCATTGAGAATGTCAAGGCCAAGATCCAAGACAAGGAAGGCATCCCCCCAGATCAGCAGAGGTTGATCTTCGCTGGAAAGCAATTAGAAGATGGACGTACTCTCTCAGATTACAACATTCAGAAAGAATCCACCCTCCACTTGGTCCTTCGTCTGCGTGGTGGTATGCAGATCTTTGTCAAAACCCTGACTGGCAAGACCATCACCTTGGAGGTCGAGCCTTCAGATACCATTGAGAATGTCAAGGCCAAGATCCAAGACAAGGAAGGCATCCCCCCAGATCAGCAGAGGTTGATCTTCGCTGGAAAGCAATTAGAAGATGGACGTACTCTCTCAGATTACAACATTCAGAAAGAATCCACCCTCCACTTGGTCCTTCGTCTGCGTGGTGGTATGCAGATCTTTGTCAAAACCCTGACTGGCAAGACCATCACCTTGGAGGTCGAGCCTTCAGATACCATTGAGAATGTCAAGGCCAAGATCCAAGACAAGGAAGGCATCCCCCCAGATCAGCAGAGGTTGATCTTCGCTGGAAAGCAATTAGAAGATGGACGTACCCTCTCAGATTACAACATTCAGAAAGAATCCACCCTCCACTTGGTCCTCCGTCTGCGTGGTGGTATGCAGATCTTTGTCAAAACCCTGACTGGCAAGACCATCACCTTGGAGGTCGAGCCTTCAGATACCATTGAGAATGTCAAGGCCAAGATCCAAGACAAGGAAGGCATCCCCCCAGATCAGCAGAGGTTGATCTTCGCTGGAAAGCAATTGGAAGATGGACGTACCCTCTCAGATTACAACATTCAGAAAGAATCCACCCTCCACTTGGTCCTTCGTCTGCGTGGTGGTATGCAGATCTTTGTCAAAACCCTGACTGGCAAGACCATCACCTTGGAGGTCGAGCCTTCAGATACCATTGAGAATGTCAAGGCCAAGATCCAAGACAAGGAAGGCATCCCCCCAGATCAGCAGAGGTTGATCTTCGCTGGAAAGCAATTAGAAGATGGACGTACTCTCTCAGATTACAACATTCAGAAAGAATCCACCCTCCACTTGGTCCTCCGTCTGCGTGGTGGTATGCAGATCTTTGTCAAAACCCTGACTGGCAAGACCATCACCTTGGAGGTCGAGCCTTCAGATACCATTGAGAATGTCAAGGCCAAGATCCAAGACAAGGAAGGCATCCCCCCAGATCAGCAGAGGTTGATCTTCGCTGGAAAGCAATTAGAAGATGGACGTACTCTCTCAGATTACAACATTCAGAAAGAATCCACCCTCCACTTGGTCCTCCGTCTGCGTGGTGGTATGCAGATCTTTGTCAAAACCCTGACTGGCAAGACCATCACCTTGGAGGTCGAGCCTTCAGATACCATTGAGAATGTCAAGGCCAAGATCCAAGACAAGGAAGGCATCCCCCCAGATCAGCAGAGGTTGATCTTCGCTGGAAAGCAATTGGAAGATGGACGTACCCTCTCAGATTACAACATTCAGAAAGAATCCACCCTCCACTTGGTCCTCCGTCTGCGTGGTGGTATGCAGATCTTTGTCAAAACCCTGACTGGCAAGACCATCACCTTGGAGGTCGAGCCTTCAGATACCATTGAGAATGTCAAGGCCAAGATCCAAGACAAGGAAGGCATCCCCCCAGATCAGCAGAGGTTGATCTTCGCTGGAAAGCAATTGGAAGATGGACGTACCCTCTCAGATTACAACATTCAGAAAGAATCCACCCTCCACTTGGTCCTCCGTCTGCGTGGTGGTATGCAGATCTTTGTCAAAACCCTGACTGGCAAGACCATCACCTTGGAGGTCGAGCCTTCAGATACCATTGAGAATGTCAAGGCCAAGATCCAAGACAAGGAAGGCATCCCCCCAGATCAGCAGAGGTTGATCTTCGCTGGAAAGCAATTGGAAGATGGACGTACCCTCTCAGATTACAACATTCAGAAAGAATCCACCCTCCACTTGGTCCTCCGTCTGCGTGGTGGTATGCAGATCTTTGTCAAAACCCTGACTGGCAAGACCATCACCTTGGAGGTCGAGCCTTCAGATACCATTGAGAATGTCAAGGCCAAGATCCAAGACAAGGAAGGCATCCCCCCAGATCAGCAGAGGTTGATCTTCGCTGGAAAGCAATTGGAAGATGGACGTACCCTCTCAGATTACAACATTCAGAAAGAATCCACCCTCCACTTGGTCCTCCGTCTGCGTGGTGGTATGCAGATTTTTGTCAAAACCCTGACTGGCAAGACCATCACCTTGGAGGTCGAGCCTTCAGATACCATTGAGAATGTCAAGGCCAAGATCCAAGACAAGGAAGGCATTCCCCCAGATCAGCAGAGGTTGATCTTCGCTGGAAAGCAATTAGAAGATGGACGTACCCTCTCAGATTACAACATTCAGAAAGAATCCACTCTACACTTGGTTCTTCGCCTGCGTGGTGGGGTTCAATAGAAACATGGGAATAGTCGAACCTGATGATATTTTTTATATTCTGCTATATTTATCATCTTTCATTGTATCTTTCAGCTCGATTTTTGCAATAAATATTCTTCAGGTGTAAATTTTTGTTTTTTTTTTCTGTGGCTATACTTTTACTTTGGTATCCTGACTACAAAGGTAATATAACATAAGCTTTTAGCATAACTAAAAATGTATTAATACTTCATGTTTCTTGATTTAAATTTTTTTTATTATAGCGATATTGTAAGTATAGACTCTTGATAGTACTTTTTGAAGAGAGTGAATTGCTTTTTATGTAACTTTCAACATAGATTAAATATCCTTGATTTTTAGCCATCAGTGTAGAAGTGGAATACTCAACCATTTAGTCCAATTTTTAAGAAGGTTGAAGGCATTTAATTTTTGAACTATCAAATGGCTTAAGAAAAAATTTCTAACACTTTGTCATGTGTATTGTCGGACACCTGTTTTTATTCTGGTCCAGTGTTTTAAGATGTTCATCCTCTGCACCAAGTAGGGATTAATAAATGACATGTTCTTTTTATAATAAAAGTGATGAAAATAGTACTTATAAATTGAATGTATATCATATTTCTAGGCCATCCTAAGACACTTTCTTACAACTAACAATCTTTCAGTGTTATGCATAATCAGACAGAAGATCTTTATACTATTAAAATATATGAATTTGTAAAAAAATGCATGTACACAATTCACAGTAGGTACAAGTAATATGAAGTTGTAAAATCTTAAACCTTAATAATTGAAATTTGCGACTGCTGTAGAAGTCCTCCTATTTTGTATTTGAAAAATTTACCTTCAGAACAGGAAGGTCACTATCCATCCAATTCATATTCCAGTTTACTTTTTTTTTTTGCCTACGAAAAGAATGTGTTTTATGCAAAGCTGAGCTTTTGTTTATAAGTAATTACATAATATTATCTTTACACTTGAAATGTAGAAAACCATTAATTTTTTTCATATTTTCCTGAAGTAAAGTACATTGAACTCTCTTTATCTGGTACCATTAAGAGCGGTGGGTTGTAAAAACAGAATTTTCCAGATATCTGATCTTTAAATTACTGTAGCACTTTTAAAAATTCTAGTATAAAGAAATAAAAATGTTATTTAAATAAAGAACAAGTTTTATTAACCTAATACATATGTACATAAAGTATAAACTGAGTATGTAATGAAAATAAAATTATCTTTACAATTAAAATTTCTAAACAACACTAACCTGCACCATATAAAAATATTCTAAGAATACGTCATCGGGAAGTGTGCTGGGTTAATCTACTAGTGAGGTTGTTGTGGAAGGTATTGTAGTCCGTTATAATGGAAGGAGTTTGGATGTTTTTTTTGTATATGTCTAGCATCTCCCATATATTGTCTCACCTAGATGCCTTTGCTCTTTCACAAACTATCAATTTGGTGCTGCTGGTCTATTTTAACCTGACAAATTGAGATTTTAATCTATTTTCTTGTAATAGTTCTAATTTCTCTCCATTGTATTGTATATATACTTTGTTAATGGTCTATGCCTGGAGTCGCCCAGGTTTCAAATTGAATTAAAATAGGGTTTAGTGGAAGGGAGGTGTCTATTTTGCATAGGCCCTAAATCTTCACGTCTACAAGACTAGCCTATTGAAATTAGACAAATATTACCAAATTTTGTACAAATAAATACACAATTAAAATTTGCTAGTTACTTCAATCGCAGAGATGTCCAATAGATAATTAATTCAAACCCGAACATATAATGTTTTCAGCCAATAAGACAACAGTATATTATGGTTATGTGACCCGTGGTTACTGGTCATTTTCAATATGATTCCAAATATGACAATTGTGATACAATGGTTTTCTGCATCTGCGGGAATAAGACTGACTTAGAATGGGGACTCCTGGTTATTACCGGCTGGAACTCAGCTGATTACTAAATCAACCGGAATTATTAAGTGAATTTGAAATTTAAGCTACAGAAAATTTTACCAGTTTGGTGCGTCTCCGCGCTGGAGAGCTGGTTATTAAGTGAGGAGTACCTGTAATACAATATTTTAAAGTAATAAAACGAATACTTAGTGTCTTTACTCAATTTAATATTTGTTAGTAAGCCATATCATTAAATATATGTTATTTCTTTATTTCTGCCTCAAGATTTGAAGTTAGCATACTAGTGCATAAGAATACCGATATCGTTCAACACGGGAACGATAAAATATGTTGTTCTCAATCCATACTTATTTGTGAATTTAGAAATTGTGAGTCCCAAATTAGTATGTAGTACATTGTATGTTTCTTCCATGTGGAATTCAATGTTATATTACTATGATCCTCTTTTATTGACAAAAGCAGTAGCAACCCATGAACAGGGAAAAAATTGATGGATAAGTACAACAATTTCAGTAACCCTGCGGGCCTACAATTTTTTCACTACGGTTGTACAAAGGTTTTAGATTTGTTTTATACTTGAGGTATAAGAATGACCCCACTATCTGATGCCATTTCTATCTCAATATCGACTCCACCAAAGAAAAATAAATTACTTGTCATA
The DNA here is from genome assembly GCA_031772225.1 of Eubasilissa splendida. Taxonomy (NCBI): domain Eukaryota; kingdom Metazoa; phylum Arthropoda; class Insecta; order Trichoptera; family Phryganeidae; genus Eubasilissa; species Eubasilissa splendida. Next base: position 16,071,930 of record CM062852.1, on the reverse strand, counting down.
TAGACAACAGAAGTACACTCCCAAGGGTTAACAGTATTATTGTGAATGCTGTTAAAATTATGGAGAATTATTTTTGGTTTATTACTAAACTGAGCGTGAGATTATCATACATGTATACATTTATATATATATATTTAATTTATATTTGAGTCACATATGTATTATGAGACCATTTTAATAGTTTATTAAAGTCTTTTTGTAAGCAATATGAAGCTTCATGTTAATTAGTGAGACTAATTAAAGTAGTGTCATCTGTAAAGACAAAGTGAAAATAATGGCTAAAAAGTTTGGACATTGGTAAGACATAAATAATATAAAGTTATGGTACCAGAATACAACCCTATGTTGCATCATTTTTAGCATATTTAATACCACTAAATTTACCATTTGCTTTATAAATAAATAAAATATTTTTTAAATTATATTTCATAATAATCTACCTTTAAACTTGATTGCTTGTAAAATTTATAATAGCATTTTATAGTCAATGGTATCAAATACTTTGGAATAAACAATAAACATTACCAGATCATATTTCTGATCATTTAGGTCATAAAGTTATAATTTTTTTCTAATATCAATACCTACTTGTTTTCTTTTGATACTCGAATTAGTATTTATCAATTACCATACATACTCGTCTATAAGTCGAGGGCAGTTTTTTGACCAACAATTATGAAATATGCTATGACTCGTGGATAAGTCAATGGTAAAACTTGGTGCTATGAAATTCTGTGATTTTATAATTTTGTCAGATTTCACCTAGCAGCAATCGCTATTAAACTAAACTAAACTATAATTATGTATTAATGTATAATTGACACCAGATGCTTGTATCTAAATCTCTATAAGTTAACACTCTGTAGACTACATATTCACGACATGTTTGAAAAATACCATACATCAATTAATAAAACTTCATTTATTTATGTCAACTAAAAACTGGATTAATAAATGACCAATCATGAACAGGAATATTTCAATTTATTAACTTTAGAGAATTCCTTAAATTTATTACAGGGAATTCTTATTCATGTCCGCCAAAATAACACAAAAATTGTTCAGCCTATCCATCAAACTCCAACTCGTCATTGTCAAAAAGTCTGTATAAATTATGAAACTGTTCATTGGTGATGCCATCAGCGTAAATATCATCTTTGCTATATGTATCTGAAGATAATTCATCTTTCTCTTCATAGATGGCGTCATCCTCTGACCCATCATTGCTAATCATTGCATTGCTAATTGCGCATTTCAAGAATGACTTCTTAATCATTTCTGGTTATATAGAATCCCGAGCATCCTTTACTCATTTCATTACCAAATCGATGTTGTTTGTGTGTGTGTGTGTACCTGGTATCTGGGTCAATATTCAGCTCAGCTACCGGTAAGTACACTAGCACTATTGGTAACTCGATATTGCCCTGCATTCAATGTACAAAATTCTATCGAAACTAGCACTGACCCGTGGATAAGTCAACTCTGCATTTTAAAATAAAGTTTACAACTAAAATTTCTCGATGTATACACAAGTATATATGGTAGATTAACTTAATATAAATAATGTAAGTAATTTTAAATGTAAGTTTCCAAAATCTTGTCAAAAGCTGAAATAGGAAAGTTCATAATACTCATTATGTACGTATATTATCTTTATTTTAAATTTTCTGTTGGTACATTAAAAATCAAACAAAACAGGGGAAAACAATGCAAATCAACACAATAAATCAAACACGATTTTTTGGTTCTATATTTAATTTTTTTAAATAATTGGATGATCATTTTGGCTGTCCAAGGGTCAGCACGCGACTCGTTAGCCACATACAGCTCTTTTCACAGGCATTTGAGACTCTTCAACTCCAGCTCATATTTTCATCTACAATCATATTTGATAAATCAAATAGTTTGCCTGAAACATGACACAATAAAGGCAAAATTTTATATATTTAGGGATAAAAAAATTCAATAGCCTCCCTACACAAATTAAAGAAATAAAGGATATAAAAGAGTTTAAAAATAAACTAAATGAACACTTCAAAAACACATAATTGGAAAGTAAACAATATTACAGAACACTTCAGAAGCATACAAGTGGAAAATGAATAGAATATGTAAGGTATTATATAAAATTATTGTAGCACATGAGCTGGTCTCTTTTTTGGAGAGGTAAGCGAAAGAAAAACCATGTAATTTGAAAAATGTAAAATACTTTATTCATGCTATAAAAAAATGTAAAATAAATAAAAAAAACTAGCATTTGCCAATTTCACAATCTTTAGATCTACCTATTTATGTGAACAAATATTTAGTAATTAGTATTAGTAATTTCATGGTGACTTCTTATCTATTGTTTTTGGTAAGTTTTGCAAATTGTTTCTGGTAACTTCCGTGTGAGTGAAAATTTCGCTATATTTAGCGACTTTATGAATTTCAAGATATCTCATTATGATTTTAGTTTATATTATTCGGGTATACATAAATATTTTATTGTAAAAAATCTTGGAATTTAATTAAATCGTTATTTTACAGAAAAAAATATAAATGATTTAATGATTAAATGTGAGATGAATTTATTTTGATTAATATCCAAAAATGGTATTAATAGTTTTATTATGGTAACATTATTTCGCTGCACGTTTTTGGAAGAAGTTGGCGCGCATCGTTGCAGCGCTTTTTTTTTTAAATAAACGAATTATTTTAACAATATTAACATGTTTTGGGGTAAGTAATTTTATGTAATCTGTATTTGTAATGCTCTTATTGCGTGCACTAATTTTCAGTTCGATTAGATACATATCAGCCGGCGCTCTTTCCAACCTCAACAAACATGTTGGCCACGCTTTTTTTATGTCGCGATACCATTGTTTAGTGATTTTGTTGTAATATTATTTGGAAAGAGATTATGTGACTAAATTTCGAATACCATTAGAATTACTTTCATACCATATGCGCTGCTTAACAGAAATGTCAATATTGTTGATAAATGTCGCATGCTAACATGCCTATGTCATGAGGCATGTCGAACGGTGGCATTAGTTGAACGATATCAGTAGGTTGTAAATTGGCATGTACAAATTGAACTATGTTGTATATACAACTGTATGTATAATTACAATAACTTCAGTAGGATTTATATTGTCATCGAAAAAATAAAATGATACTTTCCATTTTGAAATATGTAAAAGGAGTTCCAAAGAATAAGATTTGAAAATTTTTGATGTAATTAGTTTTCAGATGTATTACGACTTTGATTCAAAAGAAAACAGTAAATAACACGACAATATCATGATATACTACACTCCATGATATGCACTCCTGTAAATACTAATTTACAAAGAATAAATTCTTCACTCCTTGTTCATAAAATTTATGTATTCTCGTGAGACAAAAGTGGAAGCTTTAAAAGTATTCTTACCTACATTGTACAGTGAGGGTAATTTAGGAAATAAATTAATCTTATATATTTTCTTACCATTGCATAAAATTAAATAAATATTTGAATCCTTTTAAATAAACTCCACCATGTAGGCGCTTTTGCAATTTTTGCACAGAAGAATGTTTGCATGTTAAAATTTTCGACTATGAGGAAAGTTAGTTTTTATCTGTTAAAACAAAAAATACGTAAGTGTCTGAAATGCGTTGTACAAAGTTCAGCAACATTGGTGAGCAAGTAAGATTACTCCTTTAAAAAAGCGTATAATACTTGTTTAGCTCATCATTAGAATGGTTACTTTTTACCCTGTGAATTAACCATATATTTTTATATTCACAGACCTAACAACAATCTTGTTAAAACCTGGTAAAATGTAAATTGTGATGTTTGTTAGTACTGACAAAAGAATCGTATACAAGATTCATAATTCATGGGTGGATTTCTCTATCTTACATAAATAATTGAGTTTCAAATAAAACATTAAGCAATGCTTTCTGTACTTATCTACTAATGTTCTAACTTATTAATTATCATTGTATTTTTTTTTAATAGGTTTAATAATGGAACCGCAGAAGCGGTACTCGCAGACGGTTAAGAAATCCTTCCACATCTCTCATGCGGCCATGGACACGGCCACTGGAGATGGAGATGTGTGCCAGGTTATGGTCGTGGTCGATGGCCAGAACTTCCTCATCTGCACCTTGCAGAAAGGCAAGACCATACAGACTCCGCTAGACCTGTTCTTCAGAGAGGGAGAAAACATCTCTTTCATTACCAATGGTAAGCAGATGAGTTGTTTTAAATGCCAAAATTGGACTAATGTGGCTATTCAACGGCTCTCTTGATGACTGTCAAAAGCAGATTCTGATTTTGTTGAATTACTTATAATGATTAAAATGGGTGAATATTATAATATTTGGCTATGCAAAATTTTTCAGGTAAATCTCATGTCCATTTGACGGGATACTTGGATCTGGATTACGATGATTTGGAAGAAGAGGAGGCGGAAGACGAAGAAGGTGAGGAGGATGAGGAGGTGCCCGACCTCGTGGAGCAGGAAAGCAAAAAGTCAAAGAGAAAGCTAGAAGCCTCACCCGAAGTCAGCAACTTAAACAAAAAGCAAAAGGTTTGCATTAAATTTTTAAGGGGCCGATCCTTTTCATATAACCTTGAGCCTTTAGATTATCTACCAAGTCAGTGTTTACCAAAGTGTGGTATGCATATCTCTATGGGGTTTCGCTTAACTCTCCGGTAACACTTAACTCTTAAAATAATGGGTACACGGTGATTCTAACTTTGGTAGACACTACACTAAACAATCATTTGTTGGATAAATTCATTCAATAATAAGTTTATAAATCATTATTTAAAAGCTTGATTGCAATTAATTCATATATATTTTTCATTTAAATAAATTATGCTTAGATGGACCTCTAAAATTCGAAAGCGACAATTGTTCAAATTTAATTTAACCGTTAGTTGCCTACAAAATTCCCAGTCGACAAGTCATCTTGCCAAATAATTCCACCTAAATTCTTGGTCGAAAATAGTAAAATGCCTGATTTTTCCAATTTTTATTTTTACGAAAAAATCATGAAAACACGGGTATAACTAAAAAAACATAGATACTGTTTCATCATAGGCATTCATCGACCGCCATTTCATATGGTTTTGAGATGAAAAATAGTTGGAAAAAAATAAATATAAGTTTATAATCTAGGATAGTGTGTGTTGTCAGGCATTTAAGACATTTAAAAAAAATTATTTTGTATTTGTTTTTTGGAAGAACGATCAGATTTTATTATCACTGCTATTGTTATATTTAATTTGATCTTTATCTATAACATTTTATTTACACTAATAGTGTTACTTAAAATGAAAACTTTATCACTTCACATCACAATTATGTACACATCACACTTATATAGCACTGACACACGCACAAAATGATGCTGCGGCAACAGCCAATGCTGCTTAATAACGCATCCACTGTATTTATGGTAAAGCGCGTGTATTTTAATTTTAATTAATAATTAAAAAATAGCAAATTTTGTATTGAGGAAAAATAATGATTTTTACATTCAATTTCTGATGTAATTCGTGGTATACTTAAGTTGAAAAATATTTCTATGGGTCAACGTGTGATGTCGCTAGTGGAGAGAATAATTTGGTTTAAAATTTGATATTCGGAACCCATGACGTCACCCGTAACTTACTGTTTTATATGAATGATGTAGGCCTTCTGATGTATGCGGTCACGTGGGTGTCGTATATGGTTGATGCTGGCTTTCTGATGGGTTAAAAATCACATTTAGAGTTCTCATTCGCCAAAACATTGCATCCACTGTGCTTCATGGTTGTGATCACATTTTTTTTTTAGATATTGATAGTTTAGAATCTTGTAATTTTGCATATTGATAGCCCATTATATGAATTTCACATTTGTTTTTAACTATTTGTGGGATGTTTCATTAAAGTTGGGCACATATGGTGGTGCCAATTTGTTCATAAATTCGTTAATCCATTCTGACGAAGATGGTGGAATTTTTGGGGGGATGTGTGAGTTTCTAAATTTTCTTATTGTTTCCCATACTTTTGCTACAGGGACTTCTGGAGAAAGGGTTGAACAAAAAATTTTCCAACCATCCCGTTTCTTTTTTTAAAGATGCGTTTGGTTACCGCCTGAGCATTTTTGAATTTCAGATCATTTTCAAGAGTCATGTTTTTGCTTTTGCGAAGAAGGATTTTGGACGATTTTAAGTAATGTTCGAAGTAATGATTTTGAGGGACGATTAGATGGAGAAATGTACAAGGAAAGGATTGTGATAACATCAACCCTAGCGGCAACCACTTCGAATGGGCAACCGGAGGGTTTAACGTTCACTGGTGTAAAGGGAATGGAATTTTTGATGAGAAGGGCGGAACCGCCTTTGCCATCTTGTCGGTCATCTCGGAGGCAGTGGTAACCCCAGACCCTAAAATGGGAACCCGGACTCAGCCATGTCTCCGAAATTGCCGCCACTGATATTTGATTGGAATTTAACTTTAGAAGAGCGACAATATCTTGATTTGATACTACGACTATTCCACTGAAGAATTCTCACCACAGAGGGAGCCATTAGGAAGAAGGGAGTACAATGATGAAATAAGAGTTGGACGGTAAGGAGTTATTATTTGAAATAGTGGATATGAGAAGCATAACAAGGGTTTGGATGAAAGAAGAGTTGTCAGAGAGTAATGATTTTGAAAGATTATTTAATGGTGGGTTAGAGGAACTCGAGGGAGTAGGAGGGAGTGGAGTTTAAGCAATGGCTATTAGGGGCTCCTGATGGATTATTTCCATTAGGATAGATTTGATGAGAGTTGTGAAGTTGCTGGTCATAGCCAGGTAAAATGAAGGGCTTGGATTTCGGTATTGTATACACAATTTTTTTGTAGGATGATACTGCGGGAGCTAAGTTGGCCGAAACTGGAGTGATGCTAACTGGTTGTGTGGTAGTCTCCGCAAAAGTTTTCTTGGAGTGGGCAAACATTTTCGATGCTTGAAAATATGACATATTATTAGCTGCGTATTGCTTAATGTTTTTTGCCTTGTTAATTCTGGGCATGTGAGACTAATTGCTGTATGATTGCCAGTGCAATTCAAACAGGTAGGAGGTTTGGAAGAGTTTGGGCATTGGTCGGCAGGGTGGTTGTTACTGCATTTGAAGCGAGGAGGGGATCTGCAAGTTGGTTTGGAGTGTCCAAACCGACAACAATTAAAATGCTGCATTGTCGGGAAAGCATAAAGCTCTACCGGCAACGAATTGTACAAGAGATAGAGGGTTTGTCCTTCGAAAGTGAGCACAACTGTTTGAGAGGGTTTCCAGGTAACGGTTCCTGTGGAAGTGTCTTTGTAATTCAAACGTCTAGCCTTTCTAACTTTACCTATATTCTGGGGAGTAGAGATAGATAGGATGCGGGTAAAATTGTAGGTCGGAATGAAAGCTTTAAATTTGTTATTTTGGGTGTTTTCAGAAGATTTAACAAAATTATTAGCAAGTACTGCAGATTTAAATTCCACAGAAATTGTATATCTGCCTTCTGCTTTTATACCGCCTGAGCAGATCCAGGAGTGTTCTGCTGGGAAATATATTTTCCAAAATCAATTAGATGTATAGGTCCTTGCTCTGTTTTTTGGACACAGACAAGGAAAAGAGAGACAGCCGAATTTGGGTATAATAGTTGGGGACGGGTTATATTAACAGGAGAAGCAAAAGGTAGATCAGAGGTCATGGTTGGGATTAGAGTGGGAGAGATAGGAGATGAGATGATGCTGGTTATCTTAAGATTGTTCTTTGTTTTTTTTGAGTTTTCAATTTTCCTTTTCTTGAATGTTAAAAAAGTGGAATCATCTGAAGATTCTGCATCTTCTGAGGCGGGTATTGAGGGACAAGAAAGATGTGATGGAGGAGGAAGAGGGTCTGGAGGATCCGGAGATCTTAATTCCTCCATTGGGGCCAAAAATTAAATTAAGAAAGATTTCTGACAAATGTCAATAAAAATGTAACAATAAATAGATTCTACTGAAAAAAAAACCCAAGTGCCTAAACTGTAAGAAATATATTAAAGATAAATAATTTAAATTATAAAAACAAGTGAGCTAAGAATATTAAAGTAAAAAAGTTTGTAAATATCCAATTAATCCAAGGGAGCCGCACAAACACAACTGTCACTCTCGGAGTTATTGTTGCAAAAAAAAGCCACTGGCATTGGTTCAATTCAGAGTATGTAATTATTAGATACAGTTTTGTCTTTATAAAAAAAGTAACTTTATATATATATAAGATTTGATAGATCGAACTGGAGGCCATTTTCATTCTGTATTGACAATAATGCCAAAGAGGAAATTCCTTCATTCGCACATTGTCGATTGAAGAAGGTTTTGTTAAGTTTTAATGTCGAAAAGCTTTGTTCTCCACTTGCGATAGTTACTGACAACAATAATAATATTCAAATTGAAACCCTGATATTTGGAAAGGTAGTTCTCATATTTGCTCATACTGAATGTTACAATTCCTTCCACAGTCAGTGTTGGTTTTGTCAGATCCATCATTTTGCCCTTAGCACCCTGGGCGACCTCTGCGCTTATCCTATAGTACAAAAGTAATCGAACTACAAAGCTAGAGGTTTTTCGCTTTGTATCTCTGCTAATTAATGACCATGATTGGTGCCAAAACATTAAACAATATGAACGGTAAGATAGAAGTCAAGGGTGCCCTCACATGGCATTATCCGGAACAGACAGAAAGGAAATATTACAGTTTCTTGCACTTTTATTGTTACGTGAGACAATTAATGTTAAATGAGAATAGTTAGTATTACATGTATTTTTAATTTTCACAGAAAGATAAGAAAAAGGAAGTAGAATCTAAGAAGAGCAAGAAAAAAGTGCAAGAGGAAAGTGATGACAGTTCTGATGATGACTCTGTAGACATTCAGAAACTCTTGGAAGAAGATGACACGGATGAAGCAGACGACTCTTATTTGCCTAACGATGCGTCCGTAGACAAGCTTGATGAGGATGATGATGAAAGGTATGATACAACTCCACTATCGTGATTGTTTAAATGTGGTGGAAATTATCTTCATGTGAATAATTAATTTTTAGATACATTATCTTGCTAGTCCAAACAGGGTGTAAGAGTAGTTTTTTAGTATTGACAATACAGTAACATGTATATTAAAAAAAAAAGTTAAAAGTTATTTTCTACTGGCAAAATTGACCACTAAAAAACGTAGCACTGTCCCGCTTCGCTTCATCAGATGTGTTTCATTTAGCGTGGACTTTTATCATGAGTATCATCCATGATGTTTTACAACTTTTTTTTTGATAATATCTTATCATGTTGTGCCAAAATTGGGAAATTTGATTAATCCATTATTCTTTACTGAACATGAACCAGTACCATTAGTGTAGATAAACGAGGGATTAATTTATTCTTGAAATAATTTCACTCAAGACTTAACACTATTCTCTGCGGGAGGATTGTAGTTATCTAGAATGTTTGTATTAGAATACATAAGAATATTGCGCTTCCCCATCTTTTATCTATGACTTATTATTGATATGTTATTGGACTGAAACTGTCCGTATGAAAAAATTCAATAATGTTGTACGTGTTTTTAATATCATGTTTTCTCTTTTACATATATTCAATAACAGTACGTAAATGTATATTGTTACCTAAGTGGCAACACCGGCTATCTCATTTTTCACATCACGTTTTAGAGAGGAATAAAACTGTTTTCAATGTACTAATGCTCCTTCCAACACTTATTTATTTAATGTGGCAACCCTTTAATGTCCAGTTTTACTGACAAACTGTTAAAGATTTAAATTGCAAAAATTTGAGATAGCCGGTGTTGCCACTTAGGTAACAATATTAAATTTGAAATGAAGTGTACATTGTGTTTATTACGAGTAAGAAAAAACATACATTAGCAAAATCATATGAATTTTGACGACTGTCAATATTGACCATCTGTCATCTTATCTATGGTCATCTCGCGTCGCACCATAGAATAAAGCACTTTCTTTTCTTATCTATATTTGCACTGTCAAATGCGACGCGAGGTGTTAAATATTTTCTCTTTTATTATGCATTACAGTCAAAACTGTCGTGAATAATTGTCAGTTATGATAATATAATTTTTGGTTATGTTAGCCACCCTAATATTTCTCAAAATCTGTGGGAATAATTCATCATAACCAAAAAAATTAATATGTTCTAGGTTGAGTGAGAAAACCATTCATCCGATTCTGTCTTTACTTAAATGCACTTATTGATAAAATAACATTTTTGTGTTTTTGTGATTCTTATATCATCTAGATGTCATTTTTGTTCATTTAGACCGCTATTATAGATAAAGAATATGCTACTATGGATGTGTTACAAAGGTTGAATTTTGTAATTTACGTGTGATTTGATTAAGATGGACTTACTTGTAAAAAATCTCTATTGAGCTGGTTTAGTTCCTCCTTGGTGCTTCACATACTGTCATTGCGAATCGCAGATATTATTTAACAAAACATTTGTTGACACTGCGCGTAATAAAGTAATTCTTTAGTATTTCGTATTAGCGGGAATTCGTAATTACGAATTATTTATCTTAATTAATATAAGCGGTCGCTAATGCGGATTTACAGCGACGGTAGAGTACCTGTGTTCGGTCTCAAAGCGCATGCGGTCAGATTCATGAACAGAAAATTAGACTGCATGAGATATCTTCTATTCTCACTTCTGTGTTTACTTAGAGATAGTTTGGGAATGAGAAATAGAAGGATATCTTTTTGACAGTTAATCATAGTGTGCGTTTGTTATGTGCGTGTAGTACATTAAACGGCGCTAACAAAGGTGAAATAATTTTATTTACGTGTTGTTTGTTTTGAAGAAAGTTCTATAAAAAAACCCTTTTAGTTGCCAGTAGATTTAAAAGAAATAAACGTTACTTTGGTGCATTTACATACTGTAACGGATTGCGTATATAAATGCATTTTTGTATGAAAAATTGATTTTAGGGACTAAATTTCGATTTTTTTTTCGATATACGTCATTTTTCGCTATATCGGGTTTCGTTATATCGCGGTTTTACTGTACTATAATACTAAATATGCATTAATATAATAAGGGATTGAAATATAGATTCTACTGAGACCCTGACTGCGCAGTGATCACCAATGGCCGCTTAGGGGCCACAATAGTATTGGCATCAGCTGATTGTTTGCTGCTAATGTTTGTAATGAATATAGAATGTTAAAAGTTAATGGGTTTTTTTTTTTAACATTATTTTAAATAATTTAAGCACTGATGATGAAGACGATGATGACGAAGAAGATGATGATGAAGATGATTCATCGGAGGAGAAGCCCACACCTGAAGTAACAACTCCTAGCAAAAAGGACAAGAAAGAAAAAAATAAACAGCCACAGACAACACCACAACAAAATGGACATGTTGAGAAAAAAAATAAGGTATTATTTTCATCTCCAATATTATGTTTAGCTCCAATAAAAAAAAATCTTTGATAAATTTGTGAACTTGCACAGGGAATTATAATTCAATTAATATAATGAGAGTAAGATAAGTATAAGATATTCCCAAATTTCGCAAATAATCCTATTAAGAACGATAATGCAAATTGTACATTTTTTGCCATTAAATCATATAATAAAGTGTAATCCGTTATGTAACATTATAACGGTGACAGTTTTATAAATACAGTAAAAGCTCTTTAATGTGAAATTGAGACCAAAATTTAAAAAAAAATTGATTCTCAAATTAGGTAAGAAGTATTTCATAGAAAGTTATCAAAACATCAACATATTTTTTTAAACATTTATAGGTGTACAGTAAAATCCCATTTATTCAAAGTTTAAAGGACCAAAAATCATGAAAAAGTTCGAATACCGACTTACGATAATGAAAATAGAATTTCAAAAATTTGATTTTTTTTACATACTAAGTTTTTTCATTACAACTCGACGTAATTATATATACTTATTATCCACACATTTAAAAATAACAAACAAGTTGTCAAAATACAACGTAAATAAATCACATTATTTAAAAAAATAAATTATAATGGACTATGTTTTCGCGCCATTTTTAATAATGACAATTGTCAACACTGTCATTTCTCTATTGTGTCATTTCATTATGGCCAGTCATTTTATTATTTATTACAAGACAGCTACTATCATTATGTTCTATGGTGTAACAGTATTAGAGATGACCAGCAGTTTTATCTGTGTTAATATTTTAAATGAGTTTTAAATTGAATTTTCTCCAGATCAAGGAAAATCAGCAGAAAGTGCAAGGAGAGTCGGTAACTCCACAGAAGGAAAAGAAGGTTCTCACAGGGAATGTGGCCATTGAAGACATAAGAGTTGGTCAGGGAGCTGCAGCCAAACCAGGCAAAATGGTTCAGGTATGTATCAAAAAGGATGTTATAGCAAATGTAATTATTTCACATTTAAACATTTACTTTTAATGTTGATTCAAATAAACGGGTAAGGCAAATAGTTTATGAACATTTAAAAATTAAGTCACAGGTCTTATATTTAATGTTTTAATTTTCTTGCTCTGGAATCATACTGATTCTTCAATCACCATTACCGCCCATTTAAGAAGTATTTTTATTTCCATTTTAGGTTCTGTACGAAGGCAGATTGAAGAGCAACAACAAGATGTTTGATAGCTGTCAGAAGAATCCTGGTTTCAAATTCCGCCTCGGAAAGAATGAAGTGATCAAGGCCTGGGATGTCGGTGTAGTAGGAATGAGAATCGGCGGCAAGAGGAGGATCGTGTGCCCACCTGGAATGGCGTAAGTTATTGTTTATGAGTCATGATTAGAAATTTAGTCTTGATCCCTTAGTAACATATAATAGAGATGTTTCTGAGCTACAGATCTGCTTCTTTATCGCAGTGACACTGTAGAAGCAGTGTATACTGTGACAAACAAAATTAAATATGTAATGAGAAGCAAGTCTAAAAGAATCAGATTGTTTCACTGTCATTGTTGGATGTTGCAAGCTTGCTGGAAAAGAAGCAAGATTAAACTACATATGTTAGAACATCGTTTTAATCTTTCGTATTAATTAAACTAATTACTTTTATTTAATTGTGTTGAGGTGCCGGCTTATTGCAATTGATGTTTAAACAGTTTATCCCGTCAAAATGTCACTGATTCGATTTTAAAATGTTTGTTTCCTGCAATGTCAAGACACATTTTATAATTTATAAAATAAGCAAAATAAAAATAAGGTAAAGAAACTGAAATAAATAATGACAGTCAAAGTCTCGGTATCTCGGACAACTGACCTCTGCGTCGTAAGAGTGGTGTATGTGTAACTTCAAAAATGATAAAAAAAAAAATTAAATCCAAACTCGCGCGACTACGCATTCATCATCCCTTCATAAACATCTGTAGCTAGCTCTACCCCTTCACCAATCACAGTGCTATTACTTATCCCCATATCTCCGCTAATTTGAAATTTGGTATTCCATATCGATCATAGAAAATAATCATTGTTGACTTATCGTATGATATTAATTACGTTAATCTTTTCGCGATTCTTCCTAAATCATTATCAATTAAAGCATTTTTCATAATATGATTATCGAAAGGCGACAATTTTATGTGTCATTTTTGACAGTTCATATGGAAATAACAGCCGCTAAAAATTTAAAGGCACCATATTTCTACCTGTTAAAATTAAGATGTTAGCGGGAGCCAATAATTTTTTGGCAGAAACATCAGTTATGGAATACGAAATTGACTATTCACTAAAAAAATTTAGCGGATGCTAAAATTTTGCAGTTTGCTTACGGAATACGGGTCTATCATTTCGACAATTATTGTCAGTGCGTTACGAATTATATATATTGAATCTCGTAATTTATAAATTAATTGTGTGCAACAGTTCTATTGATTTTATATCCGGTTTTTGTTAATGGAATGTTACGATTTGTACGAGTGTTACTTTTTACGATGTAATAAAGAAACTGAAACCTTTGTATTTAAATACATACCTATTTTTGCTTAATTTTTTTTCATTTTCTAAAGTGGCACGGACATCTTGTAATTTGTGTAAATCATTAAACATTTGAAAATATGGAATTTATTTTAAAAACCAACAAAAAATGTCAATAAAAATATCAGTGGGAAAATTTCAATCCCAAATACTCAAGTTCAAACTTGAAAAATCGCGGGAAAATAATAAGCTTCAACGAAGTATGAAGTTTTAAAAGTTTTTCATTATTTTTCACGGGGTTTTTAATACTTCAATTTCTTGCCCAATTTTGATGTAAAAATGGCGAGTTCTACCGCTAATCAAATTAAAATGTCTGTAATTTTGTTGCGTCAAGCACTGGTGAATTGTTTGAAGAAGCCTGTTTCTGATATTGGACTCGTCACGTCACCACACACCTTCATTATTCAGGAGAAATTGATTATTTGATAAACATTTCGACACATAAAAAGCTGAAATAATAGAGTTGCCATGTTTTTCAGTATGAATGTTGACAGCAGTGGTGCATGCAAAAATGCGGACGTGTAAATTCACAATGCGTTTTTAAAATTTCTTTCTAATGTTGCCTTCAAAAAAATTGTTTTTATTATTCATAATTCAGATTTTTTTTTAAATTTCGATCCCGTGAGTTACGAATTAATGGAGTTTTACTGTACATAGTTTCAAAAATCAGCACCCACACAGATCACTATTTTGCTCTAGTACGTATGAATATTACCACAAATAGCGCTAGTGTAGCGCAATATTCTGTTCTCATGGATAATTTTGTTTACATTATTTTGTAATAATGATTTTAGTATTTGTTTATGTTTGTTATTTTTTTTTGTTATACTTGAGAACCTTTGCTATCGATCTCTTAAAAACAAATCATAATTTTGGAGCATTTTCATAGTTTAAATTTGTAAATTATAATGCCGCAAAAGGGCGCTGCGTTCATAAATATATACGTATTTATGAACGCAATCAATACGTTAAGGGCAACTGAAATTCACGTCATGCAATATTGACAAAATGTGCAGAATTCCTGGTAACGGTCCATAGGTTGTGCATTGTAAAGTTATACTTTTATTAATTTGGCTCAGTAAAGCCTCGTTATTGCGATATCCAACAGATCAAAAAATAAAAATTCATAATAATGAAATTCCACATATAGCGAAATAAAAAAAATGCACTGTAGCAAAAAAAAAATAGCGCAGCTTTTAAAAAGTTTGTAAGTTCCGCAAACAAGACACCCATTGTTAGTTTAATATGGGATGTACCATAATAAGGCATTCTGAAAACAATACAATTATATTAAAAACATTTTACAAAACAGTATAAGATAACCTATAAATTTGGCGATATTTTTGGAAATTCCAGAAAGTCATGCAAATATAAAACAATATTCAATTTTAATTGGGTTTAATTGTAGAGCCGCTACAAGCATCGAGTTTTGCATCGATTAAATGCACCTTCGATCTTTTTTTAAATAGTAGAAACAATTATATTCAGAATTACAATTTTTGTCGAGTATTATAATTTTGCAGGAATTGTCACGACCTGAAGTAATTTTAGTCAGGTTTCCATAAAATATTAAATGTACTTTAAATAATAAATTACGGAATGCTAGTATATATAAATATCAGTAAACATGAAAACAATTGTCAAATAAATACGATAACGAAAATTTCATACACAATATCCATTGCAATTAATATGTTCAGTTTTAATGTAAAAAGTGACAAGTTGATAATGAAGGCAAAAAGTGAAAATTGAAGATAATAACGTACGAATTATAGATGTTCAAAGTGGACCAGACTCGAGCTCTGCGGGCGTCATACATATGAGTATAATATACGCACGCATGTGTGATATCAATCGCGATTTCGAGGCTTTCCACTTAATTTTGTTTTCTCCATCTAGTCTGTTACGGTCCATTGTTAGAGGCATGAACACGTGTATGCTCCAGAGCGTGAGAAGGGTGTCATTCTAACCTATTTTAACAATCGGCAATAAAATCTACCTTGGACGAAGCGAGATTATGCCAAATAGCTTTACAGGGGCCTGTTACGATCCCAGGGGAAGTTTTACAGCAGAATTTTACAACATTGGCAAACGTAATGGGCCGACAGTATCGCTCTCAAAATAATATTTTCATTGTTATGAATTAAATATATTAATTAAAAAGATATACATATTAAATCAATTCTATCGAAAAATATTGTTGTTGCACCACCGGGATTCCAACCTGGATCTCTTTCCTAACCGGGAAAGGTGCATTATCCAACTATGCTACAGCGACAATATTTTTAGTGACAAATTTTCGAACCTATATGTTAACTTTTGATATTAATACATTTAATCGTTTCATTATTTGAAAGAGCCATCTACCTTATTTTTACAGAATCTCAAATACCTTTGAGTAATCTGATAGCAGATGCTAGAATTATCAATTCATTTATATTAAATTTTGGACGCATTGATACAACTTTATTATTAGAACACAATATTGTTACGCAACACAAAATATTGTTGCGCAACAACAATATTTTTCGATAAAATTGATTTTATATGTATATCTTTCTAATTAATATATTTAAAATATCACAGACCTATGTTCTGAATAATTACAACTTCACAATAAGAATGTGTTCACTTAAAAAAAAAATTCATTATATACTTATTTATGTAAACGTATCAATATTTTTTCATATGGGACAAAAACAATATTGTTATACATATTAACAAAATTTCGTTGTATAAATTCATTTTTTATGAGAAATTCATTTTGTTTAATTTTTCAATATAGCGAGTTCGTTTTAACGAGGTTTTACTGTAGTCCTATATCTCCTGCAATTTTCGAATTATGTAACAAAAACGATTTTGAAGTAACCAATTTTAAAATTAAGGGTTCAATGATTAATTAAAAAATTTGTGATTTTTCATTTTGTTGTGCTTATTTTAATATTTTGTATATGAAACAGTTAAAATGGTGCTATTTTTTTTTTCAGTTACGGAAACAAGGGATCACCCCCTCTAATCCCACCAAACTCTACGTTAGTATTCGAAGTTGAATTGAAAGCAGTTAATTAAGAATGATATGTTGCCATCTACTTTGTGAGTCTTAACCACGCGAAAGTGCCCTATCTACACAGGAAGGTGTTCCATTAATATAAGAACATTTACTTAGTCTGGATATTAAATATCTGTTTGTTTTTACACTGTTGAAATTTTTTGTGGCAAAATATTTCAGATTATTTCGTTATAATCTTGATATGAGGTGCAGTTTTATGTTATCACACCTCTGTTGATCTTAACATCGTAACATTGGCGGATAAAATGGTTGTAGTATAATTAATCCATTGAGATATAATGGTACTATACCGCTTTAAAGTTTTTAATTTTACTGATAAATAACTACTATTATTTCAATGTTTTTTTTCCAAATTTGTCTAAAAACCCAAATTTATATCTTTTATACCCCTTGTAAACATGTTAGCTAATGTAGCTTTGATATTTTTTTAAATTTCAGTTTTTATATGTACAATTTTCTTTTTGTTAATCACTTATGTAAACCATTAAGATTATTGTCTCTATTAATGAGTAATTTTTATTCATTTTTTTTAAATTTTATAAAACATTAATGATATATTTTCAGATTATTGTTTAATATGATATAAAATTTTAGTCAATCTCCTTTAACTTTATAAATATTTTGCGAAAATATTAATTCAGCCCACAGTATAATTGCCACTACACTTATGGGTGCATTTATAATTTTTCATCGTCAGATTAGGATTCATAACTATTTTCATTCAGACTTAGTCAGTATAAATAAGGTTTTCCACTGACAATTGAGTGGATATTTTTTGATAGTTCATAAAGCACAACATTTTTCCAGTTTATTGGTAGATTGTACGCTATTATGATTTTTGTGAGTTATTTTCTATCATGTGTTATATTACATTTGGCCCCAGTCACTAAATCCTCCTCTACTCAGGAAAACTATTAGGTTTAAGGAAAAGGATACTACTTCACTCTGTGCATATTATTTATAAGTCATTGTGATACATGATAAGTTATAAATATGTGCACTCGTTATATATCATTTACATTAGAGATATTTGTAATAGGCAGCAAATTATTAATTGAATTTTTTATTCATTTAATCCTGGTACCACTACAATATTTTGACATAACAGTTTCCAATAAATTTGCGAGTATGTGAAATTTATCATCTTAGACAAATTTCAGCATTAAGTTAATGCCGACTGAAAAATTATCTTAATTTGTTCTTGTTAATGTATATGAAGGTGAACCTGCATTTTGAGTGCATATTTTTAAATGTATAAAAGGTAAAATAAAGTACGTTCCATACAAACATTTATTGTTCAATGTTCCATACATTAATTTTATTCATTAACAAATGTAATGAGCAAACATTTTAATTGAACTGTGAATTTCATATTGTAATTATCAATCATTCGAATATAATAAAGATCTTAATTTTGTAACAAGTTTTTCTTTTTTGTTAACAGTATGTATTGAAAGATTTAATATGTACAGTAAAACCGCGATATAACGAAACCCGATATAGCGAAAAATGACGTATATCGAAAAAAAAATCGAAATTTAGTCCCTAAAACCAATTTTTCATACAAAAATGGATTTATATAACGAAATCGTTATTATTATAACAAAATTCTTTTTTGTCCCGTACAAAAAAAATTCCAATACATTACGACATTTATTACGATAAATAAAAAAATATGAAATATTTTTTTCGGCATTACAAAGCGCGCCGCTGCATCTGCCGTTGCGAACGGAAACGCCGGCGCACGGCCTTTCGGCGCTGCGCCGGCGGTCTGCCGACAAGGTAGTAAAAAATTTCTAACTTCTTGGTTCATAGTATCATATTTTGAAGTGGTTGCCGCCGTTACCGGTAAGTACCTTCGTAATTTTTTATACGAACTATTTTATAAAAATGCCGAGAGATTCAATTGTCCAAATTTTTATTTTTGAATTATTTTTTATGTTTCATGCCAAAACTTTAGTTTGAAGCGGTTCTTACATTTAAACACAATTAAATATTGTTTGTGTTTGCAATATTCTGGAATTTACAAAATATCTTTTCAATTGTGTTGAATAGGATTTGTCTTAATTTAATTCCTTTGATTATCCATTGCCTTATCTGTTTTAATAACAAACTACTAATATTATGGGTATTCAGTTCCCTAGGCCTTCTCCTCCTTTGTTGCAGAATTTGCGATCTTTTTTGAAGCCGCGCAACATTTTTTTTGCGGACGGCGCGTAAATATATAGTAGGATTTTTTTTATTTATTTCGTTTATGTGGGAATTCGTTATTACGAATAATTTTTATTTTGTTGGGCCCTTGGATTTCGTTATATCGCGTTTGTAGGTAGTTGATCTTGGGATTTAAGCATTTTAATAAGTTGGTGGTTTTAAAGCCGATGCGCCCAACTTGCAGTCCAGGAGCTATAGAGAAGGGGCGGTGATTGTGTTAAGTAGTCTCAACAAACAAATAAAATAATTAATAGGAGACTGTCTATCAACCTCTCTTATCTAAAATATCATTATTAACAAATAGACAATTTTTTGTTCTGATATTTTGCATATATTTTATACATTTTAGTAAGTCAGTATTTTTTAAAAATATATCTTCTATGTAAATTCAATACCGCGTATACATTTCAAAGTAGGTTATTTTGGCACTTTCAGTCGAATATCACACGCCGCATTGATTGGCGCATTAAAATTTTGAAATTAACCAATAGACTGCTTGCACTCATCTAAAATCAATACTGCAAATAAAATATCCCCACTAAACAAGTAAGCCCTTTTTTGTCTCAAACATTTTGACAAATGATTCTTCCATGGTATTGGACTTACACTGACAATATAATATGTAGAATACAATATAAAAAATGTATACTGCCATTTGTGCGTAATGCGTGTCAAATAAAATATATGCAAAATACTAAAACAAAAAATTGCAAAGGGTTGAGATGTATGTCAAGCAAGCGATGCTTGGTGAGAAACTAAGGATAACTTTTCATAGCGGTTAATGTACCGGGATATAGAGTGGTACTACCTGTGCAATGCTGTATATGCAGCTATGTAATGTATTTTTAAATCTGATTATTTAAGTTTGTTCATAATTTGGATCTTTGCGTCTTTCCGCTAACTGCACTTTTCAGTATCTCTAGGACTTCGCTGGCACAGCCCCAAAACAGTGTAACACCACTGCCCCCATGACCGTAGTTGTGAATGACGACAACATTTTTCCCATCTTTGGTTTTAACATCTGACCTCTCGAGTCGGACATTGTCTTTTCGAGATGGTCTCAGGCCGACCCATTCAAATAATGTTTCTGCATTCTGGAAAAAAGTTCAAAATACATATTATTTTGAAATTCAGCTTGAAATAGATTTTAAAACAAAAATTTTACAACAAAATTTTATTAAGAATTGTAAAACTTTAAAAAAAAATTGTACTAACCTTAATTTAAACTAATACAAGGGCTGTATGATAAATACCCGTGTGTTTATTTCTCAACATTTCATCTCGATACACTTAGTCCAGTGATAATCTGACTTTTTTAAGCCGTCCAAAAAAATATGATTTGTTGAACTCACCAAACAGGCCTGTTTCAGCGATGACCTTCCTCGTTTGCTATAAACTGCCTTCCGCCAATACATGGGGTTAAATCTGGAGAATATAGTGAATGAGGCAGCAATTTGTAGTGTAATTCGACCAGTTTTGCTCTGGCGATTGCAGACGAGTGAGCTGGTGCATTATCATGGTGAAAGAACACATTTCTTCATCAAATGGGGCCGTTTTCTCATCAATCCAGCTTTGAATCAACCTATTAAATCAGCATAATACTGCCCTGTGATTGTCCTTCCCTTCTTCAAATAATAGGTAAAGATGATGCCTTGCGAATCTCAAAAAATCTTTGCCTTCTTTGCAGGTTTGCCAGGTGAAGCCCATTGTTTTGACTATTCTTTCATTTCTGGCGTGTAGTGATGGAGCCATGTTCCGTCAATAGTCATGAAACGCCGCAGAAACTCTTTCAGATTGTTCTGAAGCTGTCATGCGATTCCGTTTATGTTTCACTGTGAACAAATGCAGCACCCATTTTGCCGATAGCTTTCTCATGCCCAATTTTTCGTGTAGGATATTTTGTACGCGTTCAATTGAGATTACATTGTTAGCAATTTTTCTGATCTTCATCGGGCAGTCTGCTAGCACGATATCATGGATTTTGACCATATCCTCCATAGTCACCTCAATCGGACGGCCTGGGCTTTTCATCCAAAACAGATGTTCGGCCATATTTGAATTCATTAAACCAATATCTGATGGTAGTCATCGAAGATCCATTGTCATCATAAACGTCATGCAACTCATTTCGATTTCCTCACACGTCTTTCCATCCAAAAGAAGGATTCAAATCACTGATCAATATTGCTCTTTTATCATGGTTGCAAACAAACACAAACTTGCCCACTTTAAACAGCTATCAAAACAAAACTACTTGATAAATCTATCTGAAATTTTGACAGGCATCTTTTGAAAGATATCGTTAGACAATGGTATATAAATTTTGTGTCAGTGGAGCCATCAGTTGTTAAACACGGGTACTTATTATACAGCCCCCGTACAGTAGACTAAATTACATATTTGGGGTATTAGGGAAAAAAATTAACCAGGATAATTCTGCCAAAATAAATTGGGATAAAAAAGTTAATTTAATGGGTCCCTGGATAATCGAGAGCACCGAATGTTGCTTACATAAAAATAATGCATATTGGATGCAAAAAAATCAGTGGACTAAAGTAATTTTTACAGAAGATGAGAAGAAAAGTTCATAACTTCTAATAAAACATGTAAAATGCCGTAAAGTTGTCACATTCTCTCAATCTAACTTCAACAATGCAATATTGAGATACATTATTTTTAAAGTATGTTAATATGTGTGTTTTAAATTATGGATTTTTCATCAAATTTACTTGTATTTTATTTTAACAGGAAACAAAGAAATCACCCGCTTTTAACCTCTTGTGACCTGAGTTTATTAATGTTATCGTTTTACTTTTTTGAACTCTTCAAATTGTAATATTAATATATTTTTATTTCAGTATTACCTAGAACTAATACAAATTAAATGTATTAATTAGAAAGATACACATATAAAATCAATTTAATTGAAAAATATTGTTGTTGCTACCGGGATTCAAACCTGGATTTCTTCCAATCTGGAGAACGTGCATTAACTGATTATGCTATAGCAAGACAGTGCATTGATGACAAATTTTCGAACCTATATATTACACTTTTCAAATTAATACATCTATAGTTCCATTATTTGAAAGCCATCTTTTATATTTTTACGGAATCTCAAATATCTTTGAGTAATCCAATAGGAGACGCCAGAATTAACAATTCATTTTTATTAAATTTTGGACACATTGATACAATTTACATATTATTTAGGAGAACACATACTTATTGTGAAGTTGTAATTATTCAGAACATAGGTCTGTGATATTGTTCTAATTAATACATTTAATTTGTATTAAAAACATCACAGACCTATGTTCTGTATAATTATAACTACACAATACAAATGTGTTCTCTTTAATAACATAGAACAGGGGTCGGCAGACTGCGGCTCGTGAGCCAAATGCGGCTCTTTTCATAGGCATTTGCGACTATTCAACTCTAGTTCATATTTTCATGTACAAAGTTTGATACATGGAATAGTTTTCTGCAATATATAATACAATAAAAGAACTAGCATTTGCCGATCTTTGGCTCTACCTATCTATACGAACAAACATTCTCATCCATGACCAAATTAAAAATAAGTTAAGAAACAAATTAATCAACGATAATTTACAATCCTGCCTAAAATTTAACAAGTATGTAGTTATTTCCCAGACAGCATGCAAGGTCACCGTTTTAACTAGTAAACTTTACAAAGTCCAAAAAGTATTTTATTTAGGTTTCCCTGTTAGTAGAGCACCGGGCTACTGCAGCTTATAACTCCCATTTATTATATTCTTCTAAATAGCCTACAACTATATTATGAATTTGAGTTTTAAATAATCTTGATTTCGTTAAAATTTATATAACTACAGTGAAAATATATGTTACAGCTCTATGAAAATTTTGATATTCTGTTTATTCTCCCTAGAAAATCTGCTGACCTTACTACCTCAATTCACTGAGGAAGTAAAGGGTGTCCAGCGGAAAAATTTCAAGATTAAATTGTTATTGCTCGTAAACCATCAGGGTGAGGTAAGTGGGAGGGGTATTGTCCGACGCGCGTGATTTGCCAGTCGCAATGAGTTACTGATCAGGAGCGCACGGTGCGTTCGCAGTTGATCAACATTTAAAGTGTGGTGATCGCGTTTTTTGTACTCGCTTTAATATTCGATAAGTAAGTGATGGGCCGAGCACGCAACTTATCTGGTGTTAGGTTCAAAAGTTCAGACAAGAAAGGACAATGGTTAACCAAACTCCTCTAGGACCAAGTTTGACATGAAATTATGCACAATTTGCGTAAATAGATAAGAAAGATTGCAGCCTGTACTGGAATAAAAAAATCAACAGTGCACGTTATTTTGAAAAAGAAATTGCAGTTTCTCAACGAAAATAACCATTCTTACATAAAATAAAATATGAGAATAACATTGTAGTTTTTATTTTTATTTAATATTAAACTTGATAATTTTCCGCTGGACACCTTTACAAAAGACATCTGTATAAAGTTGTGATAGTTTTTTTTTTCTAAATTGACATCTTTTTAGCATGGTTGTGGAATATGGATGAAAAATAAAAATATTTAGAAATATTTTGCAATTAAAATTTCACTATAAAAAAATTATAGGGACACTATTAATTCACAAAAAAAGTTTTATTTTAATATATGGTTTTAAATTTACTAGAGTAGTTTAAGATTAAAATTAAAACTGCAACTTCACAATAATAATGTCTCAGGTTGTAAGATGTTTTGGAGTAATATAGTGTGTATGTTAAATAAGTTCTGGAATATAAAAAAATTATATAATATTTTAACATTTTGTTACCTCAAGTCCAGGAATAATTTTTCCACATCCTTCATAAATAAACTTGCTATCGTTTTGTGATATATTAGTATTATAATCATTAGCTTGAGCAGTTCCTCCCAAAACTACGCTGAATGTGCTGAAAATAATTATGAATAAATTTATTTTTGAAACATTTAAAAAAATACTTGAACAATGTTTCACCTTATCACCACCATACTTGTACTTTTTTTTTAAAATAACAGATGCGTACACGAATACATATCAATATTCTTACTATTTTCAAACTAAGCTAAACGCTTGCGCTATGAAAATAAGACTAACGCCCGACCACTGTATCACTATGCGAGAACCAACAAGCTTGTCATTATATTACTATAATAATTATTCATTAATAATATTTATTCCAAAGATTTCAACTTGGCTGTGAAAAATATAGATTTTTTTCTGTGTACAGTTTTCTGAGCTAATGACCTTTCTGACTGACGTTTTGGATCCCATTGCAGGGTCCTTCATCAGGACTTATGTGATGTGTGACCTTTGGTGTTGTGATTAAGTACTGGCTTGCAGTATCGTGTCGAAAGCAGGCTGTGTCGTTTTCAGGTACTGGTTTGCAAAACTGTTTCGAAGTCAAGAGTTATTACGCACGTTTGGTATATGTAAACATCCAGTGAACATTAAAAGGGATAACGGCCTAAAATTAAGAACCCCGTGGAGTCCGCATGAATAGTGATCTGACAGTAGATGGAACTTACACATAACACTTGCAATACCTGTTTTTGACACGGTATTGCAAGCCAGTACTTAATCACAACACCAACATCCACACATCACATCAGCTCTGTTAATGGACCTTGCAATGGGATCCAAATAATCGGCCAGAAAGGTTAGATATATACATGGCAGATTAGCCCAGAAAATTCTGAGCGGCCGTGAAAACTTAAAAACATCTTTTTAAATATAGGTGATTTTTTTCCAAATATGTACTTACTTTGGAATGATGTAATTTCCATCACTAAAATAACAGTTGTACATCCAAGGAGTATTGACCTGAAAAATGCAATACATTATGTAGGTAGAGCCATGTATATTATAATTTATAAGGGCTACTCCAAATATTTTTTGAATACTCTCAATAGAAGACATTTAAACAGAAAATATATTTCAATGTAATTTTTTTATATTTAAGTTTTATACAATGTTTATTTTTAATATCCTCATCAAAAAGATATTGGCAGAATTTATAAGAAAAATTGAGGCAAATCAACATGAACACGAACATTATACAAGAGGAAAAGGTAGAATGAGACTGCCATTCAGGAAGAAGACTAATCTCAAAAATCGGCAATGTACAGTGCGATGAAGATTTTCAAGGAAATGCCAGATATAAGAAAGGAGGAGAAATTATATCAATTCAAATAAAACTAAAGATAAGATAAGTTATAGTAAAAAGGAATATATTGTTTATACGAGGTGCGTTTTTTAAGGAAGTATCGTAGCCGGATATTCCTGGTGGTGGCGGTTGCGATGTTGCGCAATGGTTTCCTTCATCTGTTGACTCACCACATGCAACGTTAGAGACATTCACATGTGGCCATCTTGTAGTGAGTGGTTGAAATGTTCAAGGCAATAGATCAGCCCTCCGACTGAGATACGGTCCGTGATTCGGTTCTTGGATGCACGAAACTAGCTGACATTCAACGCTAAGTGTGTCCTGTTTTGGTACCAAGTGATTTCCTATATCTGAAGTGGTTCTTTGGTGGCATGCGTTTTGATGACGATGAACTCAAAAACGGAGTACAGACATGGTTTTCATCCCAAGCGGTGTCGTTCTATGACGAAGGTATACAAAAATTGATGCCCCGTTATGACAAGTGCCTTAATAATGGTTGCGACTATATTGAGAAGTAGTTTAAGGTGTGTAGCATCCGAAGAAAGTAGTGTTGTAAAAATGATATTGTTTCTTTAAAAAAAAAATCCAGTACTAAAAAAACATGTCTCGTATTAGAGATATATTTTTATGTACATACACATGTACTATTATATATTAAGAATAAATAAATATTTTGAGATGGTGTCATGCCCGAAATAATAAATTGAGATAATTAAAAGAGCTGTAAAAGATGCACAATGATAAGAATAGTTAATACGTTTCATTGGAGCTAACATCGCTCGGTGTCAACAAAAGCTTGAAAAGAGGGCTATCCCTGTTACCATCTGGTAACTATCATCTATTTTTAATGCTCTATGTGCCAGTAGTTCTTATTATATACTATTATTTTTAAAAAAACAAGCGCATGGGTTGAAAATATTCCCTGTACAAACCTCAATTTTTTTAAATTGATTGTTTTTTTATGATAGCATTTATTTATTTCTACCACAATGTGTCACTGAATTTCAAAATCCGCTATAACACTTTTTTAAGAAATTTGATTCGGAATAATTTTTTTATTTAAAAATATATATTTCCATCCGTAATACAATCTTTCCCAACAATGAACACAGGTATGGTAGAAACTAGAGACGGGATAAACTATGAGTGGTAACTTTAATTATTCTAAATTCGGTGAGCAATCACTAGGAACGAACCCTCCAATCATTACACCAATCACAATCAATAGTTTACCTCATCACTAGTGGGAACCAACATTTTATTGTAATAAGCTGTGAATCGTTTTATTTATTGCCTGTCCTATGGAAGAAGGCCAAATCTTAGAAATCGATAATGTATAGTGCGATGAAGATTTTTAATGAAATGCCAGAAAACATAAGAAAGGAGGAGAAATTTAATAGATTTAAAATGAAACTGACCAAATATGTAAAGATAAGTTTTAGTAAAAGAAAATATTTTAATCTTGTTTATATTAGATCATATATAGGAGTGCTTATGTATGCACTATGTTAAGAATTAAATAAATAAATTATTCTCTATAATACTTACTCTCGCTACTTGACCTCTTGTTGGATGAACCTTTTCATCTGGGACAATGTATCTGGATGCCAGACCTGTACAGTTGATAATCACATCATATCCATTTTCTACAAATGTAGCTAATGATTCAACTTCTTGCATGATAATTTTTCCACCAGCTTTGGAGAAACGATCCATTAAATATGGTAAAAGCAATGTCGGTTCACAGGTAAAGGTGATGTAATGGATTCCTGATCTGGAAGGGTTTGGTTCAGTTGAAAAATGGTTAAAATTGTTTTTCATGAATCGTTTCTCAATTTTAATATAAATATGAGAAAACTTAAAATCCAAGTCTCACTATTTCAATTTTTAAGAATACAATTTCCATTCTTCATATTAAAGGTAGGTAGAAAGCTTTAGTGTTAACATTCCAAAATGAACTACATATTTGTATCAACATTTATAACTCAGATTAATTAATTTTATTTGTTGGTAAAATGAGCTTCATTGAATTACTTGCACATAACAGATTGAAAAGTATACAAAGATATATTTCTCAACATTACATCTTTTCACCTCCATCTTTATCTGCATATTTTAATATATTTTTCCACTTTTGCGTCTAAGAATATCGTATTCATTATTTGATACTGTATTGTCATTGTCTCACCGTCCATGCTGTAGCAGCAAAACCCATCATGACCTTACAGATATATCGCGACCTTCGACCTGCGATTAGATAACTGGAGGGGGAGTGCTGCAGGGATCAGAATTCAAATCCACCGCCATTTCAGCCGGCATTGATGCTAGCGACAACGCTGTCGCTACAGGTCTGGCTCGATCCTTCACCGCCAAGCTCTCTCTCCTATTTCATCGCTTCACACGGTCTTGCTGGCCCACGCGTGCCGAGCAAGACTACCGACTCGTTTCATAATACACACGCACCCTTTGCATCTTCACTCTTTCATTTAACCACCGACCGAACCCCCAAAGATATATAGCCAAGCTTGATTATAAATCATGAGATAGATATTAAGCGTAAAGCTCTTTGACTTACTTATATTCTTTTACAAAAGTTTTGTTCCAGATTTGTAGTTCTTCTTTAGTTATCTCATGAAACCCATAAACAATATCCTTCCATATAGGAACTTTCAAATTTGGAGCTGAAACAATTTCCAGACACGGAATGAGCACCGCACCAGCAAGTCCTTGCCGCCATAATTCATAAAAAAACTTGTGCGTTTCACCACTCCAATCTCTGTAAAACATAATATTTTAATAACTTTGTGTACATATTTTTGTAAACATAACCATATACCGTTTTGTGGAAACAAAACTATTAATTTATGTGTAAGTGTATACACTAAGGTTGAACAATGTGATTTAGTTTTGAATCAATGATATTGTGGGCGCGCCAAGCAGAAGTCATTAACTTAAATTTTGTCTGACAAAAGTTACATACTCCACATATGTACCGTTTTTAAATTATCTGTGATTTTCTGTTATCATTACCTCATGTTCAGTCACATCTTTATCAGGTAATTTAATAACAAAAGTAACAATATTTGTTTGTTTAAAATCGCACAATACGATGCGGCAAACAAAGATAGGTTCAGGTTAGTTTTTTATATTTTTCTATGTATTATAATAGAAAATTGTGCTACTATAATTCAATTTTAATTAATTTAACAATAATTGAATTTGCAGATTTCTTAAGTCTCCGAATATTGGTTCAAAAACTCATCAGAAATAAGCAAACTAATGAAGATTGCGATAAAGTGAACTGGATGAAAGTTAAAATTTTTATATTATTAAGTATAAGTATAATCATGGGGATGAAACCTATTCCATGTATAAATATTTATGGGAAGGCAAATCCTCAGCCACTGCCTACTCTATAATAATATATATGATGATCTTGTGAAATTGTGTAACAGTAATGTTACACATGGGGAATTCTATGGGTGGTACAGGTCTTTACCAAATGTCAATGCTATAATGCATCATAGAAATCCTGAAAGCAACTGAAGATTAATTTTTTGATAAGTTTTTTCTTTTTTTATACAAATATATAACTTAAATAGGTGGTTTGGTCATATGAAATGGATGAATGAGGAGAGAATGGTAAAAAAGATATATGGTGCAAGCGTTGATGGCACCAGAAGTAGAGAATGTCCGCGTAAAACATGGCAAGACCAGGTAAACCAGATACTGGAAGATGATCCTGTTAGAGGCCTCAATAATCAGCGAGCTTGCATGAGAAGATGTATGAATGTGGATGAGATGACAATTGTGTGTCAGGACAGAAGAGTGTGTCGCTCTATCCTCTCTGCCTACCTCCGTCGTGGAGAAACGGCATGATGGCAAGTAAGTATAATTTAAATAAATCATTTTGTTTTTTTAAATACATATTAAAAATACTCATTTAATAATCGTGCTATATATAGTATTGCCCACACTACTATATGGATGCAAATCATAGGTCTTATACAGCCGCAGCATAAAGGCCATCTAGAAGTATCACAAGTCTATTTTAGGCCATCTTAGGTATAAAATGGGAAGAGCGCAGAACAAACTTGAG
The DNA here is from genome assembly GCA_031772225.1 of Eubasilissa splendida. Taxonomy (NCBI): domain Eukaryota; kingdom Metazoa; phylum Arthropoda; class Insecta; order Trichoptera; family Phryganeidae; genus Eubasilissa; species Eubasilissa splendida. The sequence continues at coordinate 16,042,358 of CM062852.1, read as the reverse complement.
TGTCCTGGAAGAGGCTAATATCCCTAGTATTGAAACTACGATCCTGAAGCGCCAACTACGATGGGCAGGTTACTGTGTGCGTATGGATGATACATGGCTTCTCAAACAAGTTATGTCTGCTCAATTATCTCACGACAAAAGAAGACTGGGTGGACCGAGGAAAAGATTCAAAGACACCTTGAAGGTGAATCTGAGTAGATGTGGCATAGATCCTGAACACAGAAACCGCGGCCCAAGACTGAGGACAATGGCATCAAAAAGTATATTGTACAGAGGAAACTTGCAAACAGAAGAGGGCTGACGCAATTACCGCAAAAAGGTGAAAGAGAAAAGAAAAGGAGGAAGATCCGTCAATTAGAACCCCCCTGCCAAGTGGATGCACATGCACAACATGTGGAAGGGTGTGCAGTTCGAGAAAAGGGCTCCTCAGCCACACTCGGACTCATAATCGATAACCATGGCAGACGTCATCCTCGTAACGAGGGACCATCGAAGAAGACTAATTTAATTCATGTTTAATTATTTTTTGATAGTTAATGTGCTAATATTTTTTTTAAATGTAAACTTTATTAATATCAAGATTAATGTTTAATGTACATATTAAAAAATAAAATAAACCATTAACATAGTAAAAGAGTTCTTAAAAGAACACCAAAAACACAAAACATTGATTATATCGGAACTGCGTTTTTGGAGTTAGTGATTTCTGCTCGCATGCCCACAACATATGGATTGTAAATTCATCTTGTAAAAATTGTAGTTATCAATATTAAATGCTGAAGTAGGAAAAATAAATAATAAGTCCTTACATGATCTTTTGAGATGGAGTATTTCCTAAAATATAAGGGCCCCAGAGACCAGCTGAGCCATCACCTGTTGTAAGTGGTGTGACATCTTTAGTAACAACCGTAACCTGAGGCGGATTGACACATTTTAAAATAACACTGAATGAACTAAAAAAAACATTCCTTTTCATTAGATCCTTCTTCAATAGGACCATCAAAATATTATTAGATATACCAGTTTTCGGAAAGATTATACAGAAAGAACAATTGTATTTGTGTGTGTAACAGCCCGTTTTAAAAATATTTAATACTTTTGTAAAAAAATAAATACATAATGAAATAGGAACATAGAAACATAAGAAATACAACACACAGATACACGGCTCAAATTTTCATGTACACTGTTTTTTTGCGATATATATTTTATGTTTTACGTCGATAGAAATAGAGTTAAGTATATTTATGTACAGAGAAAAAATGGTTTATTGGAAAATTTATTTTTAATATATGACTTTTATAGTATAAGTACGTAGTTATATGTATATCTATAACAATGGAAAAATCAACAAATACATTTAACTAAGACAAATGTTGGTAATAATATAAAAAATACAAAAAGATCACTAATACATTAAAAAAATTAACAGATATAAACATAAACATTCCTAATTTACAAAATTCAAACATTCCATACATATTTTTTGTGGATACCATGTTTTTAACTAATTACAAATGACGACCCCACCCACTGACCAATTATAATTCAGAGCTGCATCATGAGTTCCAATGTGATAATTACGTATGTCATCACTCACACTAATACAATTGTTCTTTCTAAATGGAAAGTACTTTGATTAAATTATGCATTTTTCACAGTGCTATGCTAATTTTATAATTAAATTGCATAATATATATATACATAACTTACATGATATTTGACATATGGATGCATGAGAAAATAATGTAATATATTAATTAGTTAAAAGAATATACCAAACTATAATAAAAACGCAAAGTAGTCTTAAATGTGCTGTTTAAAATAAATTAAGTACCTCAAATGATGGAAAAGTCTCTTTTATTTTTACTGCACATCCAAATCCATTTACACCTCCGCCAATTATTGCAATCTTCGTCATTTTCAGTAAAAAATATATAGATTAGTTTACAAGTCCTTTTTAAAATTATATTTGTTAAAATATGTATGCACAGTATATTAAATCATTAGTTTTAACAATGCAATATGCTACAAGGTAAAATTAACCATTTGAATTCTGATCTATTTAGTTTGAAATATACTACATAAATCATGATAGCTTATCTCTCATCACACAATTAACCCAAGATGACTGCTTGGGGTTTTATAAGACACCTCCACTGTATTCTGTAATCATTAATTTAGAAACGATTGAACGAGAAAGATTGTATAATAATAAGTATTATGTTTGAAGACTGAATAAAGTATAATTTATACTTTAGGAGAACACATTCTTATTGTGAAGTTGTAATTATTCAGAACATAGGTCTGTGTGTTCGAATCCCGGTGGCGCAACAACAATATTTTTCGATAAAATTGATTTTATATGTATATCTTTATAATTAATATATTTAATTCATATTTATAATTTATACTCACATTTTTTATTATTACATGGAATACATGTCACATCAATATTATTACTGCTTTCTAACTAAGCTAAACGCTTGTGCTATGAAAATAGGACTAACTTGCTGATTTCCTGGAACGAGGTGCGAACCCGACCACTAGATTATTGTCTTAACCACCACGATTGATGTATGTACATTCACCAAAAGTCGAGTGTTTAATCCACCCATTCATTTGTAATATCTATGTTATAGCTTAAAAATAGTGATGATAATGTATATACGGTGGAACCTCAGTTTACTAACTTAATTTGTTCAGAAAACTGTTCGAAAACCGAAACAATTATTCCCATAATAATCCATGCAAAATATATTAATCTGTTTAAGACTCCAAGAAAATGGCCCTTTATCATCTTTATTTTCTACTTCTTGCTTGAAATCCTATAAAAGCAATCAAAATTCATGGTTTTAACCTAAAAGGAATTGAAAGTAATAAAATGAAAAGAACAAACGTAAAAACAAACTTTATTTTAACTTATTCTACAAAATATGTAATAAAGTGTTATTGTTTGGAGACATTGGGTGCTTGAAGTTCATCAGGTTTCTGTTTCACGAAAAACCTGTTCAACAATATTTGTTTCTTCTTGCTTTTTATAATGTTGCGGAAATGAGATATGACATTATCATTAAACAGATTTATTACACAGTCTGATAAAGTTTTATCAGTGTAATATTTTTCCACAAAATTTTGCACCTCACTCCACTTCGCGCACATTTCGTGGATCGAGGACCTAGGAACATCTTCCATTCGTTCATCAGTCTTTGAAAATAATATTTCCTGTCACCATCTTTTGCTGCTCTAGTTCTTCCGAAGTGAGTTCTAAGATTACCTGCCTGTTCGTAAATTGAAATTCTGTTTACAAACTGAAGCATTTTTTCATAAACAGAGGTTTTAACATTATTATTCCAATTCATTTTATATTTTGGAACAAGCAGAAAATAATCCATTGCTGTTGCTAGACCCTGCAGGCAGCTGTGTCGAGCTACGTGACCATGACTATTGCCTTTGGAATTGATAAAACCTTACATTATTTTACACAACAGCATTCATAATGCGATATAATAATCAGATAGATCATTATTTTTGTAATGAGTTTTGTGCCTGTATACAGTGCACACCCCTGGCATATATGACAACTTTCTAGTGTAAGCGGCGCTCTCATGGAATGCTGGCTCCCTGAAAGAGAATGCCATCGACTGCAGGTACAATAGCCGTGACTGAAATTTAGTATATATTTTGCTTATATAAATGTGTGAACTTCCTCATCATTTTTGCTTTTCTCTTCATAACATTATTTATATCTTTTCATAACTATTTTGTAACTTGAACATATTATTTTAATGGTGAATCGGGTCATGCATAAACAACCCGATCACACCGGAATAAACACATTATTATGTGTATGTATGTACTGCATTAGTCTGAACTTAAGGTGATTTTTAATCAAATAGATCTTAAAAATCAGGAGTCGCCTTATTTTTGAGACCTTAGAGAAAAAATATGCAAATCATGCCATTTCAGCTGCTATTCACAAGTAGGGGTTCAGAAACAAAACTGTCAAAATTGACAAAAATAGAGATTGATGTGTTTGAAAATGATTGTCTGGCCATAGTAGCAGTTTTACAATTCATAACTGGTCTTGAAAACATGTTTGTATGTTTTAAAAGTGTTTTATCAAAAACATATCAATTTTAAAATCTCCACTCTGGATGTAAAATCCGTTACGTCAAATACGTTTATCTCAATTTTGTCAATTGGATAATGGCGGTTCTGTTTCTGAAACCTATAATATAAATATTTTTCTTTTAGTCAAATACAAACCTTTAGATCACAGTCGATAATTTTATTTGCCCAATTTTCTTCACTGTGGTTGCATGATTTTGTGAAAATACAATTCATAATAATGAGAGTGGTCCTAGTGAACAAAACGATACATTTTAGTTTTTTTTTTACTCAAATTGCTAGGAACGAATACAAATAATAATTTTTCTGATTTTCTTATTAGTAAACTAATAGAATTACACCAATACCTCGCTCCACTGCCTAAATAGTTTTTAACTGAAAATTGTTTTTGTTACTTTTTTTTATTACCTTTAAAAATAATTTTTCCATCACATTAATTTGCCGTTAAACACTGGATTTTATTTTAAATAAATATTAGAATTAGACACAATGAACATAATAAACACATATGCAAAAAAAGATTTTACTACATTCTAGTATGTTCTAAGTTAAGATGAAATACTCAAAATATATATATGTAGAATATCAAGATTACAGTACCAAAATGTAAGAAGATTAGCGACGATGTTGTATAACTGCTTATCACCGAGTGATACAACAGCTGTTCATAACAATGTTAAATATGGCGTCCACTCTCCTAACAATGACCGGACAGACATGACATCAGCAGTCATGTGATGCCCCAGCCGTGCGTATTTTACATATTCTTTTGGCTGTGTGCCGAAAAATTTTGTGCCGCAAATTGAATCTGAGTTATAAACAATTTAAAAAGCCATTATAGTGAAAATTCATACAGCAAGTTATTGGTGTATAAATCTTGTAAAAACTAAACATTAATTTGTCAGAAACGAAGCACTTTGAATATTTTTTTCATAATGAGGGGACTCTTTCGTTACAGAATGTTACAAATAATAAAAACCAGATTATCTCGGGTTAAGTATAAAATGCGCAAGTAAGATAAAAACATGTTGAAGGTGAATGATAAGAAAATACATGGACAAAAATAATGTCAACAATTTACATACTCAAATTTATTTATTTGTTTATTTAAAGAGTTTTTAATATTTCTCAATACATATGTACATAAATCAAAATCTTGGCCGTCTTATAGAGATACTATCATAAACATTGTTTTGCTGAATCAATCATTAATTTATTTCAAATTAAGATTTGTCCTAAAATAAAATAAACAATATTCTTGATAAACACATAAATACATAGTTCTGGTACATACAATATAATAAATTTATTTACAAGTTATGTGAGACATAAAACAATATATAAATTAAACTATTTACAAAATCGTCCTGAAGCACTTTATAATTCATATAAAAAAAAACAATTCAAGATGGCTGAACATATTGAAATGTAAGTATATGGAGATGGAGAATCCAAATTATTATTTTTTAAATATATACCAAAAATCAATGTAACCATGAAAGGTTCAGATTATTCAAATGTGTGAGATCACCCCTGCAACAACACTGTATATCGTTTTTGGGCAGATCTGCGTTATGAATGCAATGCATTGTATATCTTCTAAGGTATCGAATGGTATATGTAATAAACCACATAAAATAAATAAAAATACTATTACACACAATTTCTGAGTGATTTTACCCGCAGCAACACATATATCATCCAAGATGGCCGACGTTCCATCTACCTATCAACATTTGTAAAAACTGATATACAGTGTTGTTGCAGGGGATTCTCATATATTGCATTAAATAATTTTTTTAAACATAATTAGAAAAGGTTTAAGCCTTTTTTTAATGTAAACATTGTATTTTTTTTAAATGTAGAAAATGTAATTTATAATAGAAATTATGATAATAAAATGTTATTGACTCCTTTGAGGTTTTATTCTAAGTCGAGTCAAAAGTATAGTGAATCATATAGTACACATATATAATATAATTTAGTATACTTAAACAAATGTAAATAAGAATGGGAATTCTAGAGCAACCCTTAAAAATAAAAAAATTTAGAATCTTTAATAACCCAAAATGAATTAAAAAATGATTACTCTGAGACCCACATGACAATGGATAAAGTTTGTCGTAAGTTAAATGCCGCACGATGCCAGTACGTAATTTACATCACCAAGAAAACCTTATCCATAATGAAAAGTATTACCTATTATACTTCCTCTAACAAAGTCTTATATCTGTATACGCATACGGCACCAACAGTATACATACTTGAAAGTTTTTTTATTGTGAAAATCGATACTAACAATACATTTTATTTTTTATAATACATACCACTTTTATATTTATTTAAAAATAATAATAAAAAGATGATATGTAGTTTTAATTTTTAAAATTTCGGTAAATTTAAAAAAAATGGGGTTCTGCTAGAAAACGTATACTTTTAATAAATAATTAAAAAGAATGTTTATGCTTTTCATAATTCAATTTTATAAATGTATTAACTAGAGATTAATAAGCCATTTTCATATGACAAAAACAATGTTTTGTAGAGGAGAATGACCATTGTTTTACCCGGCAACCATTTCTTAAACTAAACATTTTTTATGGATATAAAGACACTGCGAGTGATTGCTGGTTTGACTACCCTATTATCGACATAAATGTATATACATTGACAATACACAGAAGAAAGATATAAACCACTATGTCACTAAATGTGAAGAGCCAGTCATCTCAAAAACATAATTTTTTTGCAGTTGTCAGATGAGTTTGTGAAAAACCTGCAAAAAATATAGATTAAAGTGAGTCGAAATTAATCAATTATAATAACGTTAGATGAAACATTTTGAGTAAGTGTAAAATTAAAAAACAAACCTAAAAATAAAGGCTTTTCAGTAAGTTGGCAATAAATTTTATTAGAATATTAAAAATACCATTACACTATACAGGTCATCAATTATAAAAAAAATATTTGGAACAATTTATGCAAGCTTTTTTCATACAAAAAACACAATCACAGCATGCAGACTGCATTGATCTATTGGAATTTATATTTTTTTATTCATTCTTTACTTCTATGCATTTTTTCTTCATAAATCAAATAAGTGACCCTGCTCTGTTGTTGGTACACAGAGCTTCTCAATTTTTTCTTCCCTCAAATTTAATACAACCCCCTTGAATATAAATATGCTTTTAGATTCAGATTTAAAAATATATATATATTGAATTACTGACTTTACAATTTAATAAACATGTTAGGGTAACAATTTTGAGATGAGTAACATATTAGCTTCTATATGTATGACTTGACGTATGTTTTCTCGCCAAAAGGAAAACTAAAGTCATATTTATGATACAAAATGATAGAATTAAATATCAGGCCTCTTCTGACAAATACAGCAAATGGTCAAGCTCCAAATAGAAGTGGCTTTTGAGCATATTTATATTTACGCCATTTATTTCACATACCTTAGGAGACACATTTTAATGCGTCAGGATTAGACTCACTCCGAAGATCAGGCAAGATGGGAGAGATCGTCTAATTCTGGAGGAGGGGGAGCGCTCCCTTGGCCGATGAAGATGGGTTTGGGCACAACAGAAATTGGCGCCTGGGAAATAATTACATGTAAAAAATTTCATAGTTATGTACAATGACTGTTGGTATATATGTAGTTGTATTATTTGTGATTCAAATTATTTTAATGTAAAATTTAGTCATTTTAAACATAAATTAATGTTTATTTATGTATATAATAATAGTTAGAAATACCTTTGCCATACATAGATTCAAAATGAAACGATTTTGATCTTGTTTATATTAGTGCATATATAAAAATACTTTTGTATGCACTATATTAAAAATAAATAAATAAATATAGTAATTTAAATTTTAAAAATATGTATACCTCAAAATATAACTGCAAGCACACTTTTTATTAAAATTCAGGTGGAATGTTTCAGCACAATATATCCTGTGCGTTGATTTAACATACTGGAGGTTATTTTGAATAATAACAAAAAAATCCTATAATTTATCATCAATTCTTCATATATACAAATTTTTTTTTTGTGTGTATGAAAAATAGAGGAAACAGTTGGTGATTTTTAAGTTTGAATTTGTAATATTTGAATCAGTAACCTAGTCATTATACATTATACATAATTAAACTAAAATCATTTTGTATTTAATCACTTGAGTTTTATTATCGTTGCTGACAGATACATATTTAATTTCAAAGCCCTATCCTTCATCAGGGCACAATTGTTTCTCAGAGTTTCCTACTGAAAATTAGGCAATATATTTGATAATAAAGTTACTACATAAGTCTCTTTTCCACCCATCTTGAGACATGAAAAAAGTGAATTTATTTCTCAGATTCACAGTGCAGATTATCAGGCCTATTCTCAAAATTGCAATATTGAAATGAAGGTGATTGTTACACCAACCCTCAAAAATAGACAGTATGTAAACTAACGTCCGTGTTATATTTGAATGAGAGAGAGGGAGAGAGAGTGAGGAAGTGAGGGAGATAAACGTACCATAATCTGTCAAAACATAAAAATGGCAACAGGATTGGCCATGATTCTTCACTACGACGCTGCGGATGAGGAAGTCAATATGTAATTTACGAACAAACCTTTTTCTTTGAACTTTGAATACTGTATTAGTACTTATTTTAACCAAAAACTTATATTTTTAGTCGAAACTCGAGAATGGAAAGACGTCGTTTGCGTGATTTGTGCGGTATAGTTGTACCTTATCAAGGCGGTATAGTTGTAAAAATTGCCCATTTGGAATTTCCATCGTGTTGCACAAATCACGCAAACGACGTCTTTCCATTCTCGAGTTTCGTCTAAAAATATAAGTTTTTGGTTAAAATAAGTACTAATACAGTATTCAAAGTTCACAGAAAAAGGTTTGTTCATAAATTACCTATTGATTTCCTCATCCGCAGCGTCGTAGTGAAGAATCACGGCCAATCCTGTTGCCATTTTTATGTTTTGACAGATTATGGTACGTTTATCTCCCTCTCTCTCATTCAAATATAACACGGACGTTAATTTACATACTGTCTATTTTTAAGGGTTGGTGTAACAATCACCTTCATTTCAATATTGCAATTTTGAGAATAGGCCTGAATAAAAGTGTATCTCGAGATGATCAATGAAATTATATTTAATGTAGATGAAGGAGAGAACACTAGCACCAAATAATAAAACCCAGGAGATAAAGATTTATACAGGGTGTCCCATAGACAGTAGTTCAAATGGAGCCTACGATAACAGTAATAAGCCATTGAACATCAAGTAGGATTAACCGAAATTCAACATTTTAGAAGTTATTTGAACTTTTGTGTCTTTTGAAAAATTTGAAACCTGATCATAAATACTCTACCTATCATGATGAAATTTGGTATACGTATGCTGTGATAATGTAGTTACGAGAGATTAAAATAACAGAAGTTTGAATTATTTCTAAACTGTTTAATTTCAGATAACTATTTGACTAGTTGCTAGTGACGTCCCCTAACCGTAGGCTCTGTTTGAACTACTGTCTCAGGGACACCTATATAAGGTTATTTAAATTAAATTATTACAAAAAGTATGGTTTAAAATATAAGCTAATAAATACAGCAGTAAGGATCTCTTTATTTACTAAATAACTAATTATTTATTTAATACACAATATAAATACTTCCAGAAAAGATCTGACATTTTGAAAACACAATTTTTACAGGTATAAAAACTATAGATACTTTATCAATCGCATTAATTGACATGGTTGTTATTTTGTTGTGCAACTTGATTATTTTAATTTTTCACTAAACTAAATTTTGTAGTGACAAAAATGTGTGTAGTGCAAAGTTAAGTGAATTAAAAAATCTGTCAATTAAATAAAATGGCACAAAGTGTCGTGTAAGCATTATGTAATATTATATTTGAATAAAATAGAACAGCGAGATGAAATAAAGGCGTTTCAACAGAAATAAAGAATTAGAATTGCAGAATATTTTTCACTTGTCATATTTTCCAAATTTTTATTTGACATCTATATTCCAGTAGAATTTTATTACGAAAATTCACATCCCATCACGAATACACTTTACAAAATGTAAGCAGTTTTCCCAGATAAACGTGTGCCAGGTGATACCATTATTTGGAACCTCATCAAAAAATTCAAAGAGACCGGTTCATTACAAGATCTGAAGACACCAAAGCATATTCAGGTTTGCTATTCAATTGAAAATATTATCGCAACGAGTGAAAGTATTGAAGGAAACCCACCTCAATTCGTTGTCATTCACAACAATCAAATCTTGAACAAGAGATCTTGGTTTGCACGCGAATAAAGTTGAATTGACACAAATAATTAAGCCTGCTGCGATAATCACGGATTAAGTTGGAATTATCGGATTATCTTGGAAAACCTTGAGGACAATGGTGATTTTTGTAAAAAAATCATGTTTAGCGATAAAACACATTTTTATTTAACATGTTGACTGCTGTCTTGCTAAGTGCAGCCAACGCACAAGGGCGAACCATTTCCATACATGTTTCCTCGCATCAGTGTGTCACCGGAATCCCCTTGTGACGGATGCGTACTTGAACAAAATATATAATCAGCATTTGTTAATGTTCCAGACAAAAACTAGCAGCCAATAAGTTAAAAGGCTATGTTCATAGCTAAAATTGTCGCATTTGAGGCTCCAAAAAGCCTTGTGTGATTCAAGAAAACCCAATATATTCAGAATGTGTGACAGTTTGCTGTGGATTTTGATTGGGTAGTCATTAGACGGTACTTCTTTGAAAACAACACTAGAAGCTGTTTCAGTCAATGGAGTGCACTATAGAGACATGTTGACCAACTTTTATGGCCTGAGTTGGAGAATATGGATAAAGAGAACCTCTACTTCCAACAAGATGGTACCACAAACCATACAAGTGATGACACAGTCATTTTATTGTGCTCCAAGTTCCCATGTTGTTTAATTTAGAGAAATGTTAACCAAGATCATGTGATTTGACACCATTAGACTTTTTCTTTGGGGTCTGTCTAAAGTCTAGGCCAATAATTCACAGTCAATTCACTCTTTCAAAGCCAACTTCGAAGCCACTATTGCTGAAATTGAGCCGAATCTTTGGGAAAAAGTGATTAAAAACTTGAGAAAGGGGTGTTGGTCTGTAAGAAGAGTCAAAACGGCCATTTGGATAATGTGCTATAACCAATAAACTGTATGTCTTTACTCTATAACTGAATAAAAAAAAATCTTAATTATTGTAATTCTTTGTAACTTTATTTAAAAAACAAATCCGACATCTCTTTTTGAAATACCCATTACATTAAAATTTAATCTTGTACACAATGACAGATTTGATAAATGTTTGATTCATTTACAAAACTGCAAAAAAATATGCATCAAATATATAAAAAATACAATAGATAATAATAAAAAAGCTATGTGCCCAGTGAAAAAATATTTTTCAAATATTTATATGCAACTTAAAAATCAATGGAATCATGGATGAAAGCATAAAAAATCTAATATAATAAATATAAGAATGTATTTAATAAAATAAACAGTTTTAAAAAGTATACCGAATGTCACATAACTGGTTGTCCAAGCTTTAGGATTAGATAAATCTATTAATATTGAATGAAAAATGTTCTCAGACTCTGCAGAGGTATTAATTATAGTTCTTTAAATAAAATAATTTAATTGTATATTATTTTAATTAAGACATCCGTTATTACAGAGTTATCATCTGTCTCAATATTTAACTCCTTGGAGTAGGTCAATACCATACCGATGCCTTGAAAATTGTGCATGTGTTCTGTAAAGAGTACTCTTAAATTGTTTTCCATTAAGATGTGATGGCAATAATTCAAATCCAAATGTCAGAAGAGAATGTATTACATAGTCTAACACATTGAAAAAACACAAATCATTCATTTCTTTAATCCAGTATGTATCTGCTTTCTTGTTTACATACATACATCTACAGTATACACACTTTTTTGTGTGTAAAATTTTTAAATGTTTATCATCACAAGGTTTCAATAATTTTATTTGTCTTGTATTAAAGCGATATAAATTAGTGAGATATAATTAAAACAATATAAATTACTTGAATGATTGTCCAACGTTTTTCAAAAGACAAGTCAGAAATATTTAAAAAAAAAAAGTAAATTATGAAATCTCCGTAAGTGCAAACGTACACCAACGACTTTCTATCGTATGATAGTTCTATCATGATGGCAAGGGCTATTAGTGTATGGCAGTGCATACACTGATGACTAAGGGCATGTTGTGTGATCAATAGTAACTTTTTACTAATCCTCGTAGTAAAAATCCTTTGTGAGTGTTGATACATCAAATTTACTACTGTCAAAGCATAGATGGAGATGTCTATAGACGTGACAAATAATCATGAAATATACTTTATTCTATGCATTATCTATGGATTTTTTCACCTAGGCATTCGATATCTGTCACTTTGATGGTGAATTTTTTTGTATTATATATTAATCAATTCATCATAGGATGAACTCTCATCATTAAAATAGCGGGATATTGAATGACTAATTGTCGTATACTACAACTTTCAAAGTATCAATGTGTCAGATGACTTTTGTAACAGCTGTGAAAAGTTCGCCATATTTAACTATTGATTCTCATTTTTACTATCGAATATCGGAGAGTAAAATAACTTTACTACGGGATGTACTTTTGAGAAGTAAATATTTTTTTAATCAAAATAGCCCGTTTACGCATTTTTTTTTACTTTAACAACTTTTTTTACTATAGTAAAAGTTACTACTGATCACACAACCGGCCCTAAATTTTCAAATGATAGAACAGTTGGTGGAAATTTGCCTTACAACTGTTTTGTCCTCATTGGCGCTCGGTCTAACTGTTGATATTTTTATCAGTGTTAAAATATTTTCAACTTAAAATTGAATAAAGAAAACTCCCCTGAAGTTGGGCTAATTGGCTATGCGACAATCTGTATAAGCAAAATTATATTAAACAAAATTCATAGTGAGATAAGTGCAAGTACAAACATCATAATTAAGTGAATTGTCACAAAACACTATAGAAAGATGAAATAAATACAAACATACAATAAATACAAACATACAATAAATACACCACATGAACATGTCTTATCAGTTACCACCGATGCAAGATACAAATTAAATTACTGAAAAAAGTTAACTGCCACTAAAATAAACACAAAATAAAAATATAAAATACAAACTTCAAAAATAAATGGAGATGTATATACAAGTTCAATTAGTCCAATCCCGACCAGCACTGTTCAACTTCTTCAAATCAACTATCAGATTTCAACCATTTTACTAACACAATGGAACTTTTTACTCGAGTAAAGGATGCTGGGTACATATATAAATTAAGTCACTACTACTTTTTTTCACTCTGCCTTTAAAGATAAATAAATAATTTATGTTGTGCGTTAGTTATTTTGTTTGCGGAACACAGACCAGTTGAACAGCGCTAATCGACACAAATGCATAAACTGTGAAATAAAGCATTTACCTAACAAACAAAATAACTTTGCGTAATGCATGAAGAAAGCAGATAAATAACCCAGAAAATTGAGTGAAGCAAACCTAACTTACAAAATTAATCACATGGATCGAAATAACAAAGAAAGCCCCCGTTTAACTACTCTGACTAGCATTTACCTGACTAACTGAAGTGGCATGGGGGACAGAGTTTGGGGCCATACTGACAACCACGAGTTTATGCCCAGGTCCAGAAGACACTCCACTAACGGTTTTAACAACCGCTGCCTAAGAATAATGAATATTAGACTAGATCCATGACAAAAATCATCTGGCTACAATGTAGGTTGAAGGAGATGAATTAAAAATGAATGTATTATAGATATGTTGTTAAATAAAACCACTTTCTAACAATTACTAATTTAAAAGACAATAAAATACTTATGTACTTTATATATTTTTATTACAGCGGTAAACATTTTTATCAAAGCAAGTGTAATATTTTAATAAAAATGTATTTGATAACATTTCTTTGAAATACGTGTAAATAAAAAGTTTTCTTTCTATTTTCAAAGTACATATGTAGATCAAAACATCACAAACCTAAGAAAGAAGCCAACAAGTTTCAGTAATTATTTCAAATAACTGAAATTATATTTTTGTCTTTTGTCCAACATGATAAAGGATCCATCTCAACAGAAAACCTTATTAAATTATTTAGTAATGTAGTGATTCTTTTTTAAAACACGATAATAGTAAATGATCAACTAAGGTATGAATATTTTGATTGCCAACATCTGATATTATTCAATTGCATCACAGAGACGATGTTAATTTCATCAATATACGGTACTCTCAGACATCCAAGATGCAGTTTAATCAGGTTGACAAAAAAGTTAATCACATATAGAATGCGGCCACTAAAACGGTTCACAATTTAGCCAAAACGTAATCTGCGATATCGATAAATGAAAAAATAATGAAGAGTAGGGTGGGGGATCTTAGATTTATAATAATCTAAAACAGTTAACTTCTTTTCTGTCTTAAATAAAAAATAAAGTAGCTTGTTTTTAGCTTTGTTTAGATATTACTCAATATTTTTATACAATGTTTTCCTATGGATATTTACTAAACGAAATTAATTTTTCCCATCCTAAATAATCCAGAATTTGTTTTTTTTTAGATACCTATTTTAGTGATGGGAATATTTCTTGCAAGGTGAAAAGAATGTCATGCTTCAACCGTATTTGAATTTAGTCACCCCCAATTCATGTTAATCCCTCTTTTATCTATAGCTTTTTATGGTTGGCGTGTAGTTTTATTTACAATTACTATAGGCACTGTTTTCAGTGTTTTTTATAATGAACAGAATCAACATCAAATACACACATATCTTTCATCACTTTATTAGACTCAGATTTGTTAATAAAGGATGTCCAGTGAAAAATTTTCAAGTTTAATATTAAATAAATAAAAAAAACTACAATGTTATTCTCATATTTTATTTATACAAAATGGAATTAAATGATGCAGATTTTACGTTTTATAAACAATATTGTCTAAATGCTGTCCATTTCTTTTACGACACTCTTGCAATCAGACACTTAAATTTGCGAACATGCGAGAGCAAAGCATTGGTTCAATGGCAGCAACTTCACGGTGGATATTTTCTTAGGCCTGAATTGTTCCGAGGATTATTGCTGTAAATTCTCGACTTAAGGTATCCCCACAAAAAAAGTCGTATGGTGTAAGGTCCGGTGACCGAGGTGGCCGGGGTATGTTTCCATACTTGCTGATTAATTTATTGGGAAAAATTCCCCTCAGTTTCTCCATTGACACTCTAGCTGTGTGTGGAGTGGTCCCGTCATGCTGAAATGGTGTTCTGTTGTTGAACCCAGGAAACAGTTGCGGTACCGAAAACTCATCGATCATTCGGCAATACACGTCAGCAGTAACTATCTCTTAAAGAATAGTCATTTTCGTTGAGAAACTGCACAATTTGCAGTTTGTATGGGTGAAATTGTAGTTTATTTTTCAAAATAACGTGCACTATTGATTTTTTTATTCCAGTACAGGCTGCAATCTTCCTTATCGATTTATGCGGATTGCGCATAATTACACGTTGAACTTGAGCCACATGTTCTGGCGTCGCTGCTGACGTTGATGGTCCCGGAGGAGCTTGGTTAACCATTGTCCCGACACCAGATAAGTTGCGTGCTTGGCCCATCACTTACTCGTCGAATATACGTACAAAAAGCGCGACGCGCACGATCCAATGAATCAACACACTTTAAATATTGCTCAACCGCGAACGCACTGTGTGCTCCCGACCAGTGACTCATTGCGACTGGCAAATCCGCAAATTACGTGCGTCAAACAATACTCCTCCCACTTATCTCACCCTGATGGTTTACGAGCAATTACAATTTAATCTTGAAATTTTTCCACTGAACACCCTATAGAATCAGGATATACTCAGATTTTTAAATATGTTTAGGAGTGAAGTAATAAGCAATAATGTCACCCAACATTTTTAGGTAGGTACCCAATTTCTTGTGTAATAGCTAGCAGTAAGCCAGTAATTACCCACCTAAATTTCGGAATATATTTTTTTCAGAAGTCATCAGTTACACTGGCTGTTCTTCTCAAGGATAAGCAGTTTAAATCTGTATGTCAATGTTGTACTGCATTGAAAATTGACTTAATGAACTGCTTACAGACTCAAATGAAGAAATTAAAATTAGTGATTATTTTAAATGAGAAGATTATAAGATGTGTTTGATATTGTTTTTGTTTTATATGTAAATGTACAGTAAATTTACAGTTTACCTAAATATAGGTTTGAAAACATTAATGCATATATAAATCATAGTTTTCAGATATTAAAATCAAAATCTTAATGTGATCAAAATAACTGACGCCTACAATACTTGTGAAATATATTTTTCTTAATTTAATATGTACATTACACAAATTCACGGTTTGTTAGAGAGGTGTAACGATTTGGTGTGAATAATTAAAAATTTATTTCAACTAAATGTAAGAAACATTTAAATAGTTAACAAAAATATTGTAAAAGAAATTTGAACATTTTTGTACACAGCCATTTTACAGTATGCTGATTGGTTTCAGCACTGCCACACAAAATGTAATGGAAATAGAAAATTCAATAGAAGTTGAGCTGAATTCTTTTCTTATGTGTAATATATTGCAAAGAATTTTAGTACCAGATGGTATTGGATGAGTATAAGGCGGATTGTATGATACAAGACCAGTAAATTTTAACCTAAAATTTGATACTAAAAAATTGGGTTCGACTAAAGTTAAAATATTAAGTGACATACATTTCAAATTAATGTTGAGAAAAAAATTATCAGCTCGAACTTACTGCCAAGCGGGGTGAAAGCCAAGTCAAATGTATGAAGAAGACACCTGTCGAATTACCTGCTGTTGCTGTGTTCTAACTATAGTAGCTTGTTGTCCGCTCACAATGACTTGTTGCTGTCCCATCACCTGTTGGTGTTGGTTCATGTTTTGCTGCTGCGGTTGTTGGAGAATAATCTGCTGAGGCTGCTGCACGACGATTTGCTGAGTTTGCTGCTGTTGCATCTGCTGTTGACCAGCCCCGGAGGGCTTTTGCGTCACAATAACGTATTTCTGTGCTGGAGACTGGATGGCACTTGCGGCGGCCGTCGCGAGGGCTCGGCTGATTGCCGGAGTTGATGGACCGACAACTACCGTTCTGCCAGGCTGATTAGCACTCACTGGAATAAATGAACAATTTAATAACAAAACAAATTAGGTGAATGAATTGGAAATATAAATTTTTATTATTCATTTACATCAGAAGTTATACACTAGATTATACTTTTTTACTTTTAAAATTAGCAATATTAACTTTGTGGTTAAAATTCGTATTTTTATTTATTATCTTTGTTTTATTAACCACTTAATTGAGTTTAAATACATCTACCGGTTTCGAAAAATACCATTTTCTTCTTCAGGATGTCATAACTAACTAAAACATCTATTATGGTTTCTTCTATAAAATCCTACGCCAATAATCATTATTATCATTATGTTTTATCTGTGATTTATATAAAAATTGATTATTATATTCTTTTAATTTATTTTTTAAAATAGTGTCTATAAAACCTGTATTATACCCGTTATTAACTGCTATTTTTAAATTGTATTCAATTCAATATTGAAATTGGATGTTGACATAGGAATATTGACTAAACGATGTATCATGGAGTGGAACCCTGAATCTTTGTGTAATAATGGATGATTAAATTCATTGTGTATGATACTATCTGTAAAAGTTGGTTTTCTAAGAATTTTGAATTCAATTTTATTATTATTTTTAATCAATGTTAGATCCAAAAAATTTAGGGTTGAATTATTTTCCATTTTTAATGTAAATTGTATTTTATTATTAAATGAATTAATGAAATTTAAAAATGTAGTTAGTTGACGTTGTGAACCTGACCAAATACATAATATATCATCCTCATACCTTTTCCACAACAAAACATTTTTTAACAAAGGAGAATCACAATCAAAAATATTCCTCTCCAAATTATCTACAAAAATATCTGCTATTAGTGGACTTGTGGGTGCTCCCATAGGAAGACCCTCTGTTTGATTAAACATTATATTATTAAATTGAAAATAATTTTGATTCATACAAAGGTTTAACAAACGACATAGATCTTTTTCCAAATTATTAGGTAAATTAGATGAATTATTTACTGATAATACAGTATTATCAGATCAGGGTCCAAAAATGGATTTGAATAACGATATTCGATTTATGAGTATAATTTAGTATGAACACTTTCCAGAGGGACCACATTCTGCTTTAAAACTTACGACTTGTGGCGAATTTCGAATAAACGCGATTTTACTGTAAGATAATTAATTATTCATAATTTTCTTACCATTCATAATACAGACAAGAGGAAATGTCCTTTTTTAAATAAACACTTAAGTATCCCTTCCTACATAATTAAAATCAGATATAGCGTGAGAGATCACCTAATGCACATATCATTAAAACAATTTTTCAACCCCTCAAGAATGATAGAAATATTTACTCAATTGCATCACTGATTAGCAACATATACTAACCTGTAGAGGGGTAAGTGATGGGGCGGCCGGCAGGGGGGGGCTGTATAGTAGGAGTGGAAGCCACAATAGTGACGGCGAGGGGTGTTACCGGGGCTGTAGTGACCGCGGGGGTAGCGGCAGAACTTCCCCCGGCTCCCCCGCGAGACTTTGAGACCACCGAGTGGAGAGCAGCACCCAGGTATCCATACTCACGTCTGGTAAAAAAAATTGAAAATAACTACATATGTATTTGGTACAACACCATTATATTTAAAATGTAAGATTGAATAAATTGGCACTAGTTGCATGTTATGGATGTTGAAAATTATTTGGTTGATTAAGAAGTTAGATGGTTAAAATAAAGCGCAATGGGGATTCAGTGGACTTTGATACGTAAAATGATTTTTAATTTATGTACATAATAAATTTAGCTGGTTCTGGACTCGGTTGAATAATTATTACAATTACATATTTAACCAGTATTACTTTCTAATAAAAATTAACATATAAATTTAAAATTTTGCCTTGCAGAATGCTTTAAGAATATTTATAAATAATTGCAAACAAAATAAATTTAATTAGAGCTTAATTTTAAACATTATTTGCCAGATAATCGCTTGATTTAAAACATTAACTTTGATTCATAAGACCATGATAATTGATACCACAGCAAAAATCCTTAGCAATATAAATACAATCATATTACCTGTAATCATCAATATTGTCTGGAGGGTTTCTGATTGTTTTTAATACTGGAGCCAGAACTTTGACTAAAAGATGTTTAATGTGGCCGGCGGCCAACTTGTCGGCGTTAGTTGGTGCATCTATGTTCGCCTCGATTCTTTCTCCTATCCAACGCACACGAGGTATTATAAATACCTGTAAATAATTTAAACAATATTAAAAATATGTTTTATGGTATAACGCTAAAGTTCTATCTGGCATCATGTCTAATATTGTCAATAACATCAATAATGGGATCAATAATTCTGTTAATTTGTTTTAGATTTAGATTTCAAATTGAATTTGATTTTTCAGCAACTGTTAACATCTTGTACGAGCTTCGCGAATATAAAATTTATTTTTGATAATATAAAATTATCAGTCAAAAAATGTTTTAATTTAAATTTAATAAAATATGGAAAAGAATGTAGAGGAACGCAAACCACGCACTCACGAATATAAAAATGTCTAATATGTAAATATTAGAGAAATACAAATAATTGTCTTTATATATAAAATAATGGCAATAAAATAATTAACAAGATATGAGAAAAACTAAGGAACACCAACCACTACTAAACTTAAATAGAAAGACATGTCTGTATTAAAGTGAATACAGATTAAATAATTTATAAAATAAGGAAAAGTCGTAGGAACTTAACCGCGCACTAGCGTTTGTGCAACAAAATGTGTAATGATACAAATAAATAATGTACTGTCATCACAATGGAAACAAAAATAATTATGGTAAATATGGAACAGAAGATTAGCAAGCACTGACATTCACAGAACCGCAACTGCGAAAATTACACTATAATATTGGATATCTGTTTCAAAAGTAAAGAAAACGAGCGAGAGATAAAAACATGCGAGCTTGGTTAATGCATCGCGGTAAGGAAGAGAAAGATTTTTAAATCGAGAATGTGCAAGTTATATTTGTTATCTTTTTTTAGTATACTGAAAATGAGTGAAAAAACAAACAATACGAATTAACTTTATGTGTCGTGAATCGGTATTAGGGCGGGTACTACCCATTTGGATGAACTTTGAACGGGCACACCATAGCGCATGTATACTGTCACCAGCCAGATGCTAATGTTTTCTTGTTAATTTGTAATGCGTATTTTCCAGATTATGGACATTTATTTTTTGACAAAATAATT
Organism: Eubasilissa splendida; assembly: GCA_031772225.1. Classification (NCBI taxonomy): domain Eukaryota; kingdom Metazoa; phylum Arthropoda; class Insecta; order Trichoptera; family Phryganeidae; genus Eubasilissa; species Eubasilissa splendida. The sequence continues at coordinate 16,021,704 of CM062852.1, read as the reverse complement.
TTATGTAGGTGAAAAATAGAACGACAAATTCATTTGATAGGATCCAAAAATAGTTTTGAATAACGATATTAGATTTTGAAGTACAATACAATTTAGTATGAAAACTTTCCAGAGGGACCACATTCTACATCAAACTTTGACATGTGGTGAATTTCGAATAAATGCGATATTACTGTAAAAGCATTTAGCTTAGTTTCATAAACAGGGAGAATATTGATGTGAAATGTATTTAATGTATACATCTCTAAACAAAATATGTAAATTAACTAACCCGCAATTAACAAAAAAAATATCTAAGTAAAATCTGATGAAGATCATATTATGTATATGTATATACACATGTCTATAGAAGCTCAACAGCATATAAAAATTATACATTTCAGCACAAATCTCCTTATTTCAAATTTCTTCTTTATCCAAATGACAGGATTTTCAGTAATATTATATATAATAATACATCAATGACAAACACATTGCATGTGCTAATTACGCACTTTTAAAATATGAGAACTTTCCATGGGGAAAGTACTAGTCAGTTACATTTTGAATCCAGTGGTACGGGGTGTTATCAAGATTAATCCTGCAATACACATATATTTACAATTGTATCCTCATTTCGCGATACTTATTTGTTTGAAGTATAAAATTAAAGTGAATAAGATAGTATTTTTTAGTTATTAAGCGCGCTTTACTATAAAAATACAGTGAGTACTTTGTTAAAGACCATATTGGCCATTGGTGTGAACAGCATTTCATGCGTGTTAACACTATAACATAAGTCCGATGTGTGATGTGAATGCTAATATATATTCTTTCATTTACAGTTATCGAATTTTAAAAAAAATAAGATTTTTTTACTTTTACAAATATTTTTTTGCAAAAACTTGACTTTTTCGCTAATGGAGATATTACGAACTTACTAGAAATTTCTGATATGCTCATTACTACCGCAGAGTCCGAAGATGAGAATGACGTCGAGGATGATTATTTTAAGATTCACATCTATGATGAAGAATACCTTGACAATACTTTTGATGAAAACCAGCCATCGACAAGTGCAGGGGTTAGGCCAGAATTTGAATGGGAGACAGATAATTGTTTCGTACCAAATACACATCCATTTTCAGCGACTCCTGGTTTTAACTCGGATCTTGTAAAAGACGCACGGGAAATATTTTAAAAATTGTATCTCAATACAACAGTGGTCGATACTATTGTGGATGAAACAAAATGTCAATTTAAATTTACCACAAAAAATATACCATTGACTGAAAGATTGAGATGGGTTGACACCACAAGCGACTAAATAACTAAACAATAATTTCCTAAACGTTATGGCCTGGCAACACAATAAACTTTTATTTTTTCCTTTTGTTCAACATATTTTCATCTCAAAACTGCACGAAATCACGTCCGATGAATGCTTATGATAAAATAGAATCTCCATTTTTTTTTTTAGTTATACCAATGTTTTCATGTTTTTTTCGTAAAAAGTTAGTCTGTTAATTTTGAATTTTACGAATTTTGGTGTCAATTGGCAGTATGATATTGTTTCATCTAAGACTTTTTTTGAGCAGCTAACAGGTTAAAAGACATAGAGATATCATCGAAAATTAATAATTTCAGAAAACAAAAAATATGTTTACCAATGAAAATTATTTTAATCCTCACCATTTTGTGACAAACGGTGTTATAATTAAATTATGATAATTAAAATGCCCTGAGTTTGGATACATACTTTAATAACCTCAGGGCCTAGTTCAGAAAGTCCGTGGATGGCTCCATATAAAGAAGCCAGAGGAGCTCTTTCATTCTGTTGTAAAAGCTTCTCTGCAGCGGAGAGATCTTTTATGGCGGTGCCTTCAGCAGCAGGGGGTGGTGGAGGATTTAGAGCTCTGCTAAAAAGTCTGCAAAAATTTCATTTTGAATTTAATAAAAAACAAAGTTCTGAGTAAACATTAATAATGGATAAATTATTTTAATGAACAAAAAAGTCAATGTCGATACATAATATGTATAAATAATAAATAAGTTTAACACATACACCACCAAATATATATATAGACATAAACTAATGCACATTTCTTGTCCCAATATTTTCACTTTGGTACCACTTACGCAATCAAATAGCTATACGACTTTTTTTTTTAAATATGACTAAATTGGAATGAAAATTTAAACGCTGACAATATAATAAGCATTAATGTAAAAAATACGTCTTGTTTACACAAAGATTTAATTTTCAAAGAGTAAACACTTTTACTGTTGCATAAATGTGTCATAAACTATCAGATTTAGGTACATATAACAAAAACAATGAAAACTGTAAATTTTGACAAGAATAAATATGTAATTTAACACAATATTCAACAGAATATTTTAAATGATATCTTGCTGTTTCCTGTTGTTGTTGAAATGATTGAAATGACACATTGCTGTACCGTTATGTATGTTTTTGTATGGAATTTATGTTTATTCATTTATAAACATCCTTTGTGTTTTTACAACCATGGATTTGATTTCAAATTGAACAAGATAACTTTTTATCTCTATCTGACGTGATAAATCATGCATAGTTGATCTATTTTGATGATTTAATTGGAATGTCAGGGCTGGGAGTAGTATTCAAAAGGTTAATAAGATTACTAGCATGTTTTTAGCCTCCCATTGGGGGCAAATGTAACCTGGTGGAGACTGTTTGGTGAGTAAAAAAAAGATGAATAAGGGAAGAACAAGAAAAAAAAGTGAAGTAGAAGAAGAATAGTGTGGTGCAAACATAAATGCACATTTTAATTAAAACTATAATAATTTGATCTTGAAAAACATTGAAAACAAAAGATAATGTCTGCTGGTGTAAAAATACCTTGTGACTCTTGTCTGCACATTGTTGGTGGATGTGTTGAAATTCTTGCAGATTTGAGCCATCAGTCGTGAAGCAAAGTCTCTGAGCGCCCAATGATTGTCCATTTCCGGTCGCATGCATAACTGCCGGGAGACGATACACGTCGATACCGATGGAATCAGCTCGTGAAGCTGTTGGAAAACCACAATAATAATTAAATATTTAGGCTACATAGATAAACACTAGAGCGATTTGTATTAAGCCCAATTATTGACACAATATTTGAATGAGAGCTTATAATAAATTGATACCAATCCTGTATATGATTGCTCTATGTCGCATCCTACATCACTGTCGCTGTCTATCATGTTATTGTCATTGCCAGTAAGAAAAATACCAAAGTAGTAAATTTTTTATTTGACATTTTTTACAATTTTTTTATAGCGTGAATAAAGTATTTTACTTTTTTTTAAATTACATGGTTTTTCTTTCGCTTACCTCTCAAAATTTTTATATAATACCTTACATATTCTATTCATTGTCCATTTGTGTGCTTCTGAAGTATTCTGTAATATTGTTTATTGTCCAATTATGTGTTTTTGAAGTGTTCATTTAGTTTCTTTTTAAACTCTTTTATATCCTTTATTTCTTTAATTTGTGTAGGGAGGCTATTGAAATTTTTTATCCCTAAATATATAGAATTTTGCTGATACTGTTTGGTATTTCATTTAGGGATTTTAAAGTTATTTTTAAACCTTGATGATGTGCTTGTTTCAAATTTTATAGAGTTATTTTCTTTAATTAATTGATTAATTGAGATTTTTAATTTTGGGAACTGGGAATTTTGCAAAAAGTGTGTTGAAAAAGTTGATCTTTTTTAAATATCACTTTAATAATTGTTCTCTGTATTATTTTTACCGAGTTCATTATATTATTGTATGCTCCTCCCCACCCTATTATTCCATACTGGAGTAGTGAGTGAACAATAGCAAAATATACCTTTTTAAATTATTTATACTTAGAATGTTCCTTAATCTTATGAATATATAAATACATTTTCTTATTTTTTTCAGTGTAGAACAAAGTGAAAATAAAAATGATATATTTTAAAAATTAAGGATAATATATTATTACCAGCAGAAAAGATGCTAGGCCCTGCGAGCAGTTATTGTGTAAGTAACTCTATTATAATACATACATAAAATATAAATATATATACAATCATATATTTGAAATATAAATACCCTGGCTCAGCCCAGTTTCTAATTTTAACAATAGAAAGGTGCCAGCTTCATTGGATCATACCAGATCTGATGATGCAAGATCCAGGTCAAACTTTTATTAAGTAGGTACCAATTTGGTGTTTTCAAGGTACATATGTACAATTAAAAAAATTTCTAGCTCTTCAATTAACTTCTTTCCTTTATCATTTCTTGTAAATATATATTTTCAGATAACAAAATACATCAACATTTTTTTACATTAATTGTTAATTATAGAACAACTTTGTTAAAATTTACCCATTTTAATTGAAATTTGGCACAAATAAAAAATATTTCACAACCCAAATTATTCATTTCATACAAAACTAATTTTGTTAACTTGAATAAAGTTGACATCTTTTCATGACGAATTTCAAAGTAATGAGGCTACACTGTAGTACATCATACATTGTCATTCATTTATCCTTTTCCAAATATTTAATGCCTTTAAAATTATAAAATTGCTAAATAGCAATATCCCAGTCAAATCAATAGTTGACACGGCAACATTGGTCCGTGATCACATAGTGCGCCTATTTCATACAATATTTTAACAAACACTAAAAGATTCCTAATACTTTGACTTCAGATATTTCTGGAAAATAACAACGTGCTTTGTTAAAACATTCGAGCACGGCCACATTGCTGTACTGTTATGTATCTTTTTGTATGGAGTTTATGTTTATTAATTTATAAACATCCTACAGGTTTTTACAACCATGTTTTGGTTTCATATTGAACAAGATAACCTTTTATCTCTATCTGAGGCGATAAATCATGTGTAAGTCCTCTATTTTGATGATTTATGATGATGATGTATTTGGGTATTCAAATTTATATTAAAAAAACGCCGAGTGTGAGTATTGGAATGTCAGGGCTGGGAATAGCATTCAAAAGGTTAACAACTAGATTAAATACAGAATATAATTGAGGCACGCATCGATACTTACATATTTTTCAAGGTATAAAGTTTGATTGTCCAGCAGCGCTTTCACCATCCTCATTAGGTAGATAAGGAGAGCTAGATTATTCTGGACCACGTTCACCTTCACACCTTCTGAGATGAAGGTGCACATTCTTGGCAGCATTTCGTGAAGACCGGGATCACAGGCCAGAGATTGTAATGCTTCCTGGGAATTAATGATAATACAGTAAATATATAGGATTGAATCGATTAAATGATATAATGAAATCGACAGAAGTTTGTGAAAGCTAATGGAGGAAAGCGCTCCCCATTTATACCAAGAAAAATTTAACCTCTAGAAGCCTATTCACCAAACTGTATAGTCTAACCTCACATATAAACACAATTATCCACAAATCTTATCTGAAATAATCGAGGTCTAGGATCCAGACAAAGATAGTAATAAAATGTTGCCAGAAGGAATAATGTTTCACACAGAGATTAATTAACTATAACTTTGTATTAACTGTAACTATGTATAATATGTAACTTGTATAACTTTCTTGTTGTGGGGCGCCGCGGGTTGGAAATAAAATAAATGCTCATCCACCCGCTGGCACGTCACGTATTTTCCTCCATACATGACCTATTTTGCGTAAAATAATTCCCAAAATCACATAAATTCTATTTGATGGGTGCCGTGGACAGTGTAACAAATGTTTCGATTCACGGTATCACATCACCTGCTTATTTTATTTTTAAAATATTAAGAGTAAAATTTTTCTCTATAACGTGAGAAAGAGCGCTGGCCCGGCCTTTGTTTTACGGGATATCACGGGCCGGAACATAATGCATCAATTACTCTACTCGTGATATCCCACAATTTGTTATCTGTATTTTTTATAAATAAAAATGTGCACAAATTGTTGTTTTTTGGTGTAAATCAAGTATCTTGGTGTCACGCTGGACACCCTACTCACGTGGCGCAAACATATTCACAAAAAAGTAAGCGCAGCGTCACGTGCACTCTCTTCACTTTACCCACTCCTAGGCAGAAATAGCAAGCTAGCAACCGATAACAAGCTTGTTCCGCACAGCTACAGGCCCGTAGGGCCGCGACAATCACGACCCAGGAAAAGGCTTCATGCTGGCCCAATCTTTTCCGCGCCAGGGACACTTTTCGCCCGTTACCCTGCGCCACTGGAAACTCGATGCCCCTGTGCTCGGCGGACCGCCGGGTGGAGGACTGGACTTTCATGGATTTGACCTCTTGGCTACGACATTGGATTACATCTGGAATTTTCTTGACTTTGGCTGCTACACTGGATGACGATTTTGAACCCCCCTGGACCACTGCACGCTGCTGTAGATATCGCATCCAAGATACCAGAGTGCACCGGCGAATCAACCCTAAAAAATACAGTTCTTGTTTCCTATATGGAACAAAGCTTTTACTATACAAGGCTATTTTCTCAGACCTATCCTCAACTATGCAGCCCACATATGGGGTCACACAACTGCATCGAACATGAGCAGACTACAGATCTTCCAGAATAGGGTCCTCAGGCTAGTACTGGGGGCCCCGCGATGGATAAGGATCACACAACTCCACCATGACTCTGAGATTTCTCCCATAAAGGATCAAACATCAAACAACTAGTCAAACATTTGTATGCTGGGATTCCTCGGCACCAAAATCGCCACGTATGATGTAAATATCCCCGCGCGTTTCATGCGACCAAAAGATATCTTCCTTTAGGAATTTAATACTGCCATAAGCGGCAGCACCTGCTCCATTTTTCGCAGCAAATAAAAATAAAACACCCCCATTCTTAAACAGCCCATAAGGCACGCATAAGATGAAAGAGCAAGGGGTTCTTACAGACCCGGTAAGACAGTAGACCAAAGATCAAAGACGAGGCATCTAGTCTCTACCGCGGCATGCAACTAAGAACATTTCTCGTGTGTTATTTCGTCCCATTCGCTTTCTACAGGGAGCCTCGCCGTCCAGCCTTCCTGCACCTGCACCCTCAACCTTCGAGGACGCAAACTCGGAGCTGCGATCACCGGCGATTTGGAGTGAGTCAGATAAGCTTGTGCTTTTAGTACTTTTGCGAAATCTGCTCGCTCCCTAGCAGAAGCATTTAAGGCGACCACTTATTGTGTTATCGTTGGAGCGCACTTGTACGTAACAAATAAAATATAACCATACAAGGAATAAACTTAATGTTGAATACCTTCTACTTAAGATCAAGAAGTTTCAACTACTGTGGTTAAAACATGTATGTACATATTAATGTTTTCAAAATTTAATAAAATGGATTAAATAATTAAATTCTAGTGTCTCCAATCGGGTTTTACTCAAAGCTATTTGAGATTCTCCGAATGGATGGAATAACAGATGTATCAATTTAAAAGTGAAACATATAGGATCAAAAATTTGTCATTAATTTACAATATTAACATGGTGTAATGGTCAGCGCTCTTCCCCGGATAGGAAGGGTTCTTGGTTCGAATCCCGGTGGCAAAAAATATTATTTCCATAAATTGATTTTATTTGTATATCTTTCAAATGGATACATTTAATTTGTATTAAAAATATCATAGAGTTATGTTCTGAAAAACTGCAACTTCATAATAATAATAATGTGTTCTCTTTAAAAATTGAGAATGTTTGAAGAAATAGCATTCAGAGCCACAGACTACCAAATATATAGACATGAATTAACGCAAATTCCTTGTTTCAATATTTGCATTTTGGTGTCACTCACGTGATCACTTTGATACCACTTACGCAATTAAATAGCACTGCGACTTTATAAAAATATATGACTCGATTGGAATGAAAATTTAAACGCTGACAATATAATATGCATTAGGGGCGAGTTTACATATTTTTAGTTTGAAATTCGAGATACACGAATTAGATATGCTTTCAAAATGAGGCTAATAGTTAAATTCTTATAAGTATCAGATAAGAAATAATTAATGACGTCATTTGTTACGTAAATCATGCGAGAGAGGAAGATTTGATTAGAAAGAGATGACAATAAAATTGTTGATTTTCTCGCATTCAAACTTAACTCGTGTCCAGAGGGCTTATCCATGACTTATCCAAGTTTTTCATATTAATATTATGGAAAGAGTGTTGTCATTTGAATTAATCTATCGAAAATTAAATAATTATTCGAAGTACCTAATTCATATATTTTGAAATCAGACAAAGTACCTACATATATTTAGATGATCGCTTAAATCAATGTCCTAAATTTAAAATTATTATGACAGCTTCAATTTATTATTCTGTTAAATATTATCGATTTAAAATGCCACGTTGGCGTTTTGGTGATATGTCTGTTTCATAATTACATATTATACATATATGAAACAGACAGCTTGTATTTAAATTGCAACAGTGTTATATATAAACAAAATATTTAATTGTGACATACATAAAAATAACGTACATAAAATGTTTACTTAGTTCAAGAAAACATTTTCCCATAAAATCAGTAATAAAACATCAAAATTATGAAATTTGCTACTAATGTGAATAAGTTCATATTAATTCATTCCGTGGGTAAAAATACGCGTGAAAACATAAATTTTCGGCATTTTTAAACTAAAATAATGACAACACAGATTCTACGAGTCATGGCTGGATCGAGCGACATATTGAAGTTTGTTGGACAATTAAAATTATCATATTTTATAAGACTGAAAATATATTATTTAAAAACTGATTATTGTGTTTTTGATATAAAACTTAGTTTTAAATAGTAGCTGAAGCCTCAAAGCATGTGGGTAAATATAATATATTATTCAAAAACGTCAAAAATTGGTAAAATGTCCTGCAAATTGAATGGTTTATAACACTATTAATTTTTAACATTTTGTTAATTTGTCTCAATTGAGATTTGTTCTATCTACGTAATAATTTAAAAAAACATCAAATTTAGTAAATAATTTCTGATATAAATGAATAATAAAAACCCACACTTTCATAAAAAATGTGAAAATTTGAATTATCATTGAAAGTAGCGCCTTAATGTAAAAAATATGTCTTGCTTACATAAAGATTTAATTTTCGAATAGTAAATACTTTTACTGTTGCATAAATATGTCATAATCTATCGGATTTATGTTTCCACAAAGAATATGTGTAGAATGTCCCTCGTCCCGCAACAAATGTTCCAAATCCCTCTTCTATATGTACACTTTAGTTCATGCCTATTCATTTACTGGTCTATGTTTCAGAGCACACTTTTCGAAGTCAAAAGAAAAGTTGGAAGAGACAGATTGTAGAAACTCAATCAACAATCTCAATAAATATTGGAAAGTAATACAAATGGAATGAATCAACTAGAAAGATATACAGAAAAAATATTTAGTTGCAACTGGTATTCAAACCTGGATCTCTTCCTATCTGGGGAAATGCGTCAACCATTCCACTACAGCAACCGATTACGATTAGGACAAATTTATAAGCAATATCAGTAAATTTTTACAATTGATACATTTATTATTTCATTTTTAAAAGCAATCAACTTTATATTGCATTGAATCTCAAATACCTTTGAGTAAATCGCGCTAGAAGATTAGCAGAATTAAATTAATTAATCAATTTTATTAAATTTGGATAAACTTTGAAACAACTTATTTATTTTTAAGGAGAACACATTTTTGTTGTGAAGTTGTATTTTCAGAACACAGTTCTGTGGTAGTTTTATTTGAGGTTTCCTCAGTGGACTTAAGCGATTGGAAATCAACAATGACTGCAATTCAATCTCGACTTACTCAATGAAAAAGTAGAGAGTTCAAGAAATGTTAGCAAAGAAAAGCAAACATACCTAAAAAAATATATGTTAAATCTGAAAAAACTAATACTGACATGTCATATATGAACATAATTTTAACTCATACTTGAACAGTAGAAATTAAAACATAGGATAAATCCCTATATATTATATAAAGACCTTTATACATAAACTGATAAGATTAAAACTAATAATCATAACACATTTTAAAGGCTCAAAATTACATTTTTGAGGTACGATAATATTAATTGAGGGTAATTTTATGTTTGACATAAACATTAAATGTTTTAATATATTTTAATGTACATATTTTTTGTAAATAAAGTTTTATTCCTAAAATTCTGGTGGTATTGTACTAAAAAAATAATAATTCTAAGAGCGAAATAAAAAAAAAAGTAATTCGTACATGTATAATAATATTAAAAAACAAAAAAAAATAATTGAGGAAGACTTATCTCCAAGGCCCCGACGAGATTCGAACTCGTGATCTCCTGTTTACTAGACAGGCGCTTTAACCAACTAAGCCACGGCGCCGATATCACCTGTAGCCCACATTTCACAACATATTCTTATCACAATATTGAGCCACACTTATCTACACACTTAGCTTGTTAAACAAATTAATGAATTATCTGCAATTTTTTTGATTAATTTACAATGTGTTGTAATAAAAATTATTGCGTCATAAAAATTACTTGTAATGAATAGTAACTAGATCTATTGACAAAAGAAAAAATAAATTTTTCACTGTGATTTTTAGAATTGTGATACAGATATACATATTTAGGATACTCAAAAAATTGTATTTTATTAACTGTTATTAAAAGTCAAAGTAATTTAATAATGTATATATTATATTTTAATATACTTTTGAATGTGCATAACTAGTGCTATGTTCATACTAGACGCATAGAAGAAAACTAAATTACCTTGTGGAATCGTCTACATTGTAAATTTAAAAAAAGTTTAATAAATGTGAAAAGGAACAGATGTAATAAAACAATAATCTTCACAAATCAGAACACTATTTGTTAAAAATAACTACAGTTGTCATTAGCGTACAATTTTTTTCAAAAAAATGCAGGAGGAAATTCCTATGCCAATATGCCGGTTAAGGCATTAATATTTCATTGTTTTGCGTTTTTTATGAAAATGTGGATTTTTATCAATAATTTATATAAGAAGTTATACATTAGATTAGAATTATTTTTAAACTATTACTTAGATAGGACCTTTACACTAATAAAATGAATATTATTTGCCATAATTAAGACAATAAAAGAAAGAACGCAACCATTCAATTCATCCGTGTGCCACAAAATTGTCTTAATATGGAAAATTCTTGCTTATATTACCAAGACAAATCTGCACTGAGACAAATTAACAAAATGTTAAAAATTAATAGTTATATATGTACATACAAGTTATTTTTGACACTTGTCTCGAATGCAAGAAAATCAACAATTTTATTGTCATAACTTTCCTCTCTAGCAAAATTTACGTAACAAATAATGTCCTTCAGCATTCATAAATTTAACTATTAGCCTCATCTTGAAAGAGTATGTAAATCACATACAATTTATCGAATTTCAAACTGAAAAAATGAAAGTACACCCTTAAAGGTTGCAAAATAGCTGAGCTATTTTATTATAAGGAGACACCTCGGATCATCCTTGGTATTGGGTTAAGCTCTGCATTATTCCAAGAGCGTGTGTGGGTGGTACAATGTAACACCACCTACACCTGAACAATGACCATGGAAAATACAAAAAATGAAGTTAGGACACACAATACATAAACCATGGCAGAGTGTGTGATCCCCACGAGCAACTGCCGAAGATTGAAATTAAATGGATAAAAACATACTGCTCTTCTGGCTTCATCAGACCCAACACAGGCTTCAGTAATTTCCTTGTAGTAAAGCTGCTGCTCTACGCTAAGTTCGTGTGTGGCCAGCTGCTTGACGTGAACAGTTTCTACATTGCGTAATTTATGCATTTTACCACTTCCCGGTTTGCCTGAAATATGAAAAATATGTTTATAGTCGACCATCTGTAGTGATGGGCCCTGGCAGTCAAAAGGTAGATGATTTTCTTTTTCAGGGGTGAACATTCTAATCATGGAGCCAGAGTAAAAAATAAAAATCAAATTGCACATTGGCGAGGGTTTTCTTGAAGATAATTTCTGCTTAATCACCGAAATGAATGTATTTTGCTGAAGTTGCGCCGAATTTATTTCAAGAATAAAATGTTTTCTTTTTAAATGGTCAGTTGGATTTCATCTGGAAGTTAATCCGTAAAACAACAAAGATGTGTTACTTGAATATTACGATATCCCATCAAAATACTTTAGGCAGATTAGACCACCATAATATAAAAAAATAAATTGTGTCTGCAATTATTATAAAATATTATATTATATTCATCAGATCTTGAGAATACAAAAATAAATATATTAAATTAAGAAAACCTTAGTTTGATTGTTCTTCATGTAGTTTGTAGGAAACCCTGGAAACTACATAACTGAGCATCTGGTATCTATTCTGATAAGAAGTAGCCATAGCATGGGCAAACCCCATTGAGGGTGGCATTAAAAATACTATCTGACAAGCTACTGTGTAGAATATCTGATTACACAAAATATATATTTCATAAAATTGAAAAAATACCTGCAGCATCCTTGTCATTTGTTTTGTTAAGTTTAGAAATAGGATCCACTGATTCTAGTTTTTGGACTTCTTTGCTGAGTGGTGGAGGATTTTCTGGTACGGTTGGCTGAACTCCGTCCACACAGAGCCAATGAGCACGCAAGGAAGCCTCCAAAGGCACTTTAGGGGCAGCGCCTGATAATATTTCATTTAAATCCAACTCTTTCTCTTCTATGAAGTGAAGTTCTCTTCCACCGCCTGAGGCAAAACGGAATGGAAGTGAATCCAGTTGATAAAATCCATACTGAGGCTACAAATACAAATTATCTTTAAATAATATAATACACACACATCAGAGCATAAACAAAATTCGGTCAATGTATTTTTAATTTGTTTACATTTCAAAGTGCATTTGAGACAGTTTAAACAAAATAGTAAAATAAAAGGATTTTAACCAAACCTCGATATTTTTAATTTTTAAGGCATGATCTATGTCATCAGTGGCAAGTTTTTGTCTCTTGGAATGGTGCATAAACTTCGCGGCATCTTGTATTACTGTTTTTAACCTGTACGAAACGTCATCTGCCAAATCTTTTGCAGCTTCGTCCGATAAAAATCCTACTCCTATACTTTCAGCAATAACTTTCATTGATTCTAGAGAGAGAGATGTGCCGTACATAAGATCAGAATCACTCATTTTTATTGATTGATTACGAAAAAAACAATGAAAAAATATCCGAACGACGTTACCGACTCTCACCAGCCGCCATTTATCAAATCTTAAATAAAAGAGAGTTTTATACAAATGATGTATCATAAACAATAATAGGGAAATACCATAGACAACAATAATAAATATTGTACGTGTCTATCGATAGACAATGGTAACACTGTAGCCTACACGTCAAAAAGAAAATCTCTTCTCTTATCTATGAACAGAAACGAGTTCGCCAGGTCGATTGTTTCATCATGCCGGTCCAGGTGGACAGGGTTCCGGAAAATATTAATTTCTCTCAAGAAGAAGAGCGTATTCTAGAGTACTGGAAGAAAATTGATGTATTTCAAACATGCCTGAAACAATCAAAAGGAAAACCAAAGTAAGTCTTCAATTCTACGATATGTATTCGCTTCATCTCTATCTTTAAAATTATAACCTCCATTGTTCGTTTCAGATATTCATTTTACGATGGGCCTCCGTTTGCAACCGGTCTTCCTCACTATGGACATATCTTGGCGGGAACCATAAAAGACGTAGTTACGAGATATGCTCACCAACAAGTTAGTAAATAATATCATACACCAGACAGGTTACATTGCAAAGTGCGCGAAAGCTTCCGAACATACTGTACATTTCTGTGGCAGACTTGGCAATTAGCAATGAGTCCACATTGTACAAAGTATTTCAATGAACTGTGTTATACTCACGCTTCACAGTTCACACGTTTTAAATCATGTTGACGCTTCAATAGTTCAATACTTTACACTATATTCACATACTAACAAATAACTAAGCTCTCAGAAATGCATACAATTAACTTCAAACTATGTATGTATAGAGAACAAAACATTGCAAAGTACTACACGAGTTTGCTGTGCACTTCATGTAGTTCATTGAAGTTTGTACTTTGCGAAGTATCATACTACACACTTCGCTTCGCACTTTAGACACTTCATTGAAGTATAGTTCAGTAACGGTTTAAATAATTTCATTGAACTATTTGGAAGTGCGAAGCAATTTCGACCTGCAACATATTTGGAATGAAGTGTTCATTTTGAATGATTCAAGTTGATGAATGTGCATTTCATGAAGTGTTCATTACAAAATAAAGTGTTGTCTTTCACTATTGGGAATGTTTTTAGTGGCAGTGAATTTTTCAGTGTTGCCTGGCTATGTTTTAAAGTACATATTAATATTTTTCTCAGGGTTTCCATGTTGAGAGACGTTTCGGTTGGGATTGTCATGGATTGCCTGTGGAGTTTGAAATCGATAAGGATTTGGGGATCAAAGGTCCTGACGATGTTAACAAGATGGGAATCGATAAATACAATGCTGAATGCAGAAAAATTGTTATGAGATATGCTGATACCTGGGAGACAATTGTAACGCGGATTGGAAGATGGATTGGTAATTAAAATATCTTCTCTGTTATAATTTCATATGAAAAGGAATGATTTATCAGTCAGTCACATAATAATCACCAATAAATTTCAAACCAAATGATGTATTGTGATGTTGATGGTTTTATAAAAGACAAACCAAACAATTAGTTGAATCGAATATGTATGCTGCCTAGGCAGGCACGCGTGATTTAAAAATTCAATATTAACAGTGATCTTTGAAAAATTGTGATGCGAAAATTGATTTGACCTGTTAAAAACGATAAAGGGAAAACAATTGCCACCATTGCAGATTTAGAATCATGTTTGATTTACATATGTATAATATTATATGAAAATAGAATTTTACAAAATAAATATTAATTTGATAAATAAATCATTTGTAATCTTAAGAAGCATTTAAATAAAATATTTTACATGTTGCAAATGTCTGATGAATTTTTTATTAATATTTATAATTTAAATAAATTTATGATTTCGAAAAGCTCAATTTTCTATGTTCTGAAAATAAACTGTTTCCAAGTGCTTTGGAGGCTTCTATTGGAAAGAGTTTTTACTTAGATAGGACCTTAACACTAATAAAACAGATAAAGTGAATAGTGTTTGCTATAATTAAGACAATACAGGCATTATAAGAAAGACCGCGACCGTTAAATTCATTTTCCATGTGCCACAAAAGTGCCTTAATATGGAAAATTCTTGAATATACAAAATATATTTTCTTATAATCTTGAAGCCAAGATTACAGAGACAAATCTGCACTTACAAATTAACAAAATGTTAAAAATTAGTAGTTATGAACTGTTAAATTTGCAGGATATATTATCAATTTTTGTCCAAAGTCCAAGATTATCAAAATGGGTAGTTCCGCCCCTATACCGATACACGACGCATAAAGTTAATTCTCATTGTTTGTTTTCTCACTCACTCAGTATACTAGAAAATATGACAAATATATCTTGTGCGTCCTCGATTTGAAATATTTATTTTTTACCGCGACGCTTTAACGTAAGGTTGTATGCTTTTTTCTCTCGCTCGTTTACTTTACATTAGAAAAAGATATAAAATATTATCTTTGCGCCCTTATAGGTAACACAGTTCTCTAGTTCTCCCAGCTGCTAGCTGTGAATGTCAGTGCTTGCCAATCTTCTGTTCCATATTATTACCATCATTATTTTTGTTTACGTAGCGTTTGTATATTTTGTTGTACAAACAGTTCCTCAGACTTTTCCGTGTTTTATAAATTATTTAATTTATATTAATTTTAATACAGACATTTCTATTTCTATTTAAGTTTAGTGTCAAGGCATTTTAAAGAATGTGTAGTTAGCTTTTCTCAGATTTTCTCGTATTTTGTTAATTATTTTATTGCCATTGTTTTATATGTAAAGAACATTATTTGTTTTTCTCTAATATTTACGTGTTAGACATTTTGAAATTCGCGAATGCGTGGTTTGCGTTCTTTAGACTTTTCCATATTTCATTAAATTTAAATTTAAATATTTTTATAATTTTGCCTGATAATTTTATATTCTCTATAATAGTATCAATGCGAAACTCGTACAAAACGCCAACAGTTGCTAATAATCAAATTAATATAAGAGATTCACAAAAAATATTATCCAAAACAAAATTAACAGAAAAATACGCGACCCCATTAATGAGGTTGTCGACAATATTAAACATGATGACAGAAAGAACTTTAACGTTGAAAGGCGAGTGCCAAATGTCACCGCGACCACCACAAAACAAATGTTTTAAAAGCGCTGGAACCTTTTCTCGCTAACTTCAGCGGAGAAATGGCGGGTTGACAAGTTCAACTATTATGTCGTTATTAAAAATGGAGCGAAGAGAGTGTCCATTATAATAGTGTTTTTTAAAAACAATAATATTGTGATTTGTTTACACTGTATTTTGACAACTTGTTTGTTAATTTTAAATGTGTGGATATAGGTGTATATAATTATTTCGAGTTCCTATGAAAAAAGTTAGTATGTAAAAAAGAATCAAATTTTTGAAATTTTTATATTTATTATCCTAAATCATTATACAAACTTTTTTCTTGATTTTTGGTCCCCTCAACTTCAAATAAACGGGATTTTACTGTATATATTAGTGATGTGCTTATGCACTTTTTAGTCGCTTAGGTTAATTAGAAGGTGGTATGAATTTAAATATTTCTGGGATGTTTTCAAGTTTTCTACTACAAAAAAAAACTGATATCTCTGTGTACTCTGATATAAACTACTTACTTGTGTTAAATATCATTGTGCAATGATTATTCTACATTTAATAATTATTCTTATTGTAAATTTGTTTTATTTGCAGATTTTAAGAATGATTACAAAACTTTGTATCCGTGGTTCATGGAGTCTGTATGGTGGGTATTTAAAGAACTCTACAACAAAGGATTGGTCTATCAAGGAGTTAAAGTTATGCCATATTCTACTGCTTGTAATACTCCTTTATCAAACTTTGAGTCTGGACAAAATTATAAAGAAGTTGTAGATCCAGCGGTAGTCGTAACCTTCCCTCTTGAAGATGGTTCTTGTATCTTGGCCTGGACCACCACTCCCTGGACGCTTCCTAGTAACCTGGCATTGTGTGTTAATCCAAATCTTACTTACGTTAAAATAACGGAGACTGCTACAAGTAAAGTGTATATTTTACAAGAAAATAGGCTTGAAGCCATTTTCAAGAATGCTGATAATTACAAAATCCTTGAAAGTTTTCTAGGATCAAAATTAAAAGGATTGAAGTATAAACCTCTATTTGACTATTTTTCGGATCAGGCTGCCAAAGGAGCATTTCAGGTTTTAATTGATGGATATGTAACAAATGATTCCGGTACTGGAGTTGTTCATCAAGCTCCTTACTTTGGAGAAGATGATTACAGAGTTTGCTTGGCTGCTGGAATTATATCTCGTGACCAGGAAGCTATTTGTCCTGTAGATGCAAGTGGAAAATTTACTTTACCAGTAAAAGACTTTGTCGGGCAACATGTGAAAGATGCTGACAAACATATTATTTCCTTTCTTAAAGCTAATGGGAGACTCATCCAAAGTGGCCAGGTAAAACATAGCTATCCATTCTGCTGGAGATCAGAAACTCCTCTTATTTACAAAGCTGTCCCGTCGTGGTTTTTACGAGTGGAACATATGACAAAAAATCTGTTAGAAAGCAATGCATCCACCTATTGGGTTCCTGAATTTGTTAAAGAAAAAAGATTCGGTAACTGGTTACGAGACGCCAGAGATTGGGCCATTAGCCGTAACAGGTATTGGGGCACACCTATTCCCTTGTGGATTTCACCAGATGGAGAAGAAATTGTGTGTATAGGCAGCATTGCAGAGTTATCAAAGCTTACTGGAGCTACAATAACTGATATTCATAGAGAAAGTATCGATCATTTAGAAATACCTTCTAGCAGGCCTGGAAAGCCTCCGCTGAGAAGAATAACTGAAGTTTTTGATTGCTGGTTTGAATCAGGCTCTATGCCCTATGCACAGCAGCATTATCCTTTTGAAAATGGAAAAGAGTTTGAAGATTGTTTCCCAGCTGATTTTATAGCCGAGGGGATTGACCAAACAAGAGGTTGGTTTTACACATTGTTAGTCATCTCTACATCACTTTTCAATAAAGCACCATTCAAGAATCTCATTGCCAATGGCTTGGTATTGGCTTCAGATGGTCAAAAGATGTCAAAAAGAAAGAAAAATTATCCAGATCCACTTGAAGTAGTCAACAAATATGGCGCTGATGCTTTGCGCCTTTATCTTATCAATTCACCAGTTGTTAGGGCTGAAAACCTGAGATTTAAGGAGGAAGGTGTGAGGGATGTTATCAAGGATGTATTCTTACCGTGGTATAATGCCTTTAGGTTTTTGATGCAAAATGTTGAAAGGGTTGTTCAGGAAGACAAAGTAGATTACATTTTTGATCCCAAACTCATTTCTACTTCTAACAAATCCGACAACGTTATGGATAAATGGATTCTTTCATTCACACAATCACTTCTCACTTTTGTTAAACAGGAAATGGCCGCTTATAAATTGTACACAGTCGTACCTCGTTTGACGAAATTTATTTCTAATCTTACCAATTGGTATGTGCGAATGAACCGAAAGAGGTTGAAGGGAGAAATTTCGCCGAGGGATTGCCACATCTCACTAGACACCTTGTGCAGTGTACTATTTAATATGATCAGTTTAATGGCCCCTTTTACACCCTTCCTGACAGAACTGATGTATCAAACTCTTAGTAAAATTTCCATAGGGAAAGGTGTTGATAGTGTACACTATAATATGCTTCCTAATGCCTGTCCCGAGTTGGTTGACCTTGATATTGAGCGAGCTGTGCAGAGAATGCAAAGCACTATTGAATTGGGTCGAGTTTTAAGAGATAGAAAAACTATACCAATTAAATATCCTTTGCCTGAGCTTGTAATAATACATCAAGATCCTAATTATTTAACAGACATCTTATCTCTTGAAAAATATATTCTGGAAGAGATGAATGTCCGTAAGATAACTGTGAGTGCGGATAAAGTGAAATACGGCGTAACTTTGAGAGCAGAACCCGATCATAAAACATTGGGTGCACGACTCAAAGGTGATTTCAAAGCAATAACGCAGTCCATCAAGGGTCTGACTGATGCGCAATGCCAAGTGATAATATCTCAAGGCTATGCAGAAATTTCTGGTCATAAAATTGATTTAACAGAAATTAGGTTTATCTTCCAAATGACAGAGGCAAATGAAAAATATGAAGCGCACAGCGATAACGATGTACTTATTCTTCTGGATGTGTCTCCAGATCAGGAGATGATGGATGAAGGTATCGCTCGAGAAATCATCAATAGAGTTCAAAAATTAAGGAAGAAAGCCCATCTTGTACCTACTGATGAAGTAAATGTTTACTATTCAGTTAGTGATGTGAAAAGTGACATTCAACGAATTGCCACGTCCCACAAGGACTTCATTGAAAATGTTACCAAGGCACCTCTGCTACCACTGATCGAGAAAAAAACTTCATACCATACCATAATCCAAGAAGTTCAAGAATTGAAGGGGGTCAAGTTAAATTTAATAATAACAAATAGAGTTGAAACTATCTTACCAGTTCTCCGGTGGGCAAATGTGGAACTATCTGGTATTTCTCCGAGATATGGTGCTCACTCTACTAAAGGTATGGTTCTGGTGGAAGATTTCGCTGGTATAAATGTTACAGTAGATTTACTACACCAAGAAGTAAGCGTTATTTTTGGACTTTACGGATTGAACTTCAGTTTGTGGTTCGGGGAAAAATTGTTGACTAATGATGATCTCCCTAATGCGGTGGGTAAAACCATACTTGTTTCCTCTCTTCGACCATCAGTGAATGATGAGATTTCATCTGCACCATTTTGTAAATTTGCAAATGCAGAATGTGGAGGTAAACAAGTAACATTCATTTTGGAAAACCCTAGTACTGAAAATGTTACAGACATCGAAACGGCAAAGAAAAGGTTGGAAAACAAATGAGCAAAGCAAACATTTTGATGTACGATTCTTTAAATTATTGTTTTTTTTACCTTCAGTATTTTTATGTTTCTTATATTTTTATTCAACAATAAAGCTTTAAATATGTTAGTTTCTGTGTGGCCCATTTCAGGTGAATAAAGATTTATAAACTTTAATTTTTTTTTCAAGTACACATTTTTGTTGTGAAGTTGTATTTTTAGAACATAGTTCTGTGTTATTTTAATACAAATTAAATTACTTGACTAGAAAGATATACAGAAAAAATGTATATATTGAAAAAATATTAGTTACAAGAAATATTTTTTCAATAGATTTCTTCTGTGTGTATATCTTTCTAGTTGATTAATTTAATTTCTTTTTATTGTCTAAATCTACACTTCTACTGGGGTATCCACTTGGTAGTGTAGATTTAAGCAATAAAAATAAATTAAATGAATATCCCGGTGGAAGTGACCTAAAAGCAAGCTAAGGAAAAGATGGACTGGCTGCGATAAAGAGGATTGAAGCAGGATGGGATGGTCTGGGAACTGGACAAGGTGACCAGGGATAGGGGTTGCAGGAGAGCTCTTGCGGAGGAGGCCAAATCCCACTGTGGGATGAAGTGCCGTGGAAGAAAAAGCCTAAATCTACATTATCAGCAGAAAATCAGCGGAACTATTCCAGGCAAATTTATTAATAAGGAAAATTTGTTTCAGTTATTACATGAAGGATTTTCAAACAGCAAAATAATCATGAATAGTGTTCTAAAACGTCCATAAAATTTTTATATTGAATTTATGGACAAAAAGATGTCACTATATGCTAAAACTTAAACTTTAAAAACACCATAAATTAAATATGATTACAAATAGGCAAATTATAGGGCCGTATAAACCACTGATTCATTTTATCTAAGACATCATTCAATGGAAGGATGATTCTTCATGTTGGTCAAGGGGGTAGGCAGAAAGGATAGAGCATCACACTCTTCTGTTCTGACACAGTTCTCGCCTCATCCACATTCATACAACTTGCTGATTATTGAGGCTTCTAACAGGACCATCCTCCAGTACCTGGTTTGCCTGGTTGTGCCAAGTCTTCTGCAGAAGTCCTGTATTTCTGGTGTCATCGACACTCGTGTCATATATCTTCCTCACCATTCTCTTCTCATTCATCCGTTCCATATGACCAAACCACCTTAGTTATCTTTTCTTAATATACTAAGATCAGTTTTACATTCTTTACTCTGTCATAAATGGATCTACCACACATACGCCTAAGCGATCTCATTTCCACTGCATTCAGTCTACTTTCGTTCCTCTTCTGCCAGCTCCGGGCTTTACTTCCATTCATCAGTACCAGGACTCCATTGTGTACCGCTAGTTTTGCTTTGGTTGACAAGTTCACTTCACGTTCTTGGTTCTGGTATTTTAAAAGTGCATAATTAGCCTATGCAATGCATTTGTTGTCGATATATTATTATATATAATATTATTGAAAATCCTGTCATTTGGATAAATAGAAATTTGGCAATGCAAAATTACCGGCATCTGCGCACACTGTCATGTGGTGCAGCGTCTTTCTTATCTATGGTGTAGCGCTAAATATTTTGATGTTTATCGCTGTCCCTTTATCTGTCGGCGATAGTCCACGCGAGCTTTCTTGGGGTTAAATTAATCTTAATGAGATATATAAGAAAAATTTCAATAAGAAATTTTTTAATCCTTCAGTATCCTTCAATTGCTTTTTCAAACATGTAAAAATAAAGTGATGGCAGTAAAAGAAAATAACATTATTACTAAATTAATTGTTTAATGTATCCAATCACTAAAATAACTAATTAAATGTTCAATCAATGTGCAGAGTTAAATAAAGGGTTTCCTTTAGTGGATCTTTTGGAAATTGTATAAATTTTGTTGGCTTTGGTGGCTTAATTTTTCTTCCATGTCTACCGTCTTTTCGGTGCCACAATCCGGAGCGTGGCCTGTTGCCCAACCATCTGTTTCTCTGTGGTGAGCCAATAGGGGTGGAACCGTGCAGTATATTAGATAAGCGACCTAAAATAAAAAAGCATTTTATATATGTAATGTTTAATGTGACCAACAAGTCTGATGCTGATGGGTGAGGGACCCCGAACTAGGAGCCCGTTCTCAGTACAGTATATGTGAAATCCTCAGTATATCATGTTTAAATTAAAATAAAATATTGTCACATTTTAAAAGGGCGCTCCGACACAGTATCAAAGCCGTTTGAGGTCGCTAAAATTATTAAAGCTTGCGCTTCCGGCCGTCAGACGGACCGTGGGAGCAGGGTAGAGATTATAAACCCCACCCCATTGGTTCGGCGCCATCACGGTGGTCCGGGCGCTCCCAGGCGTTTCGGGACTGAATAAAGGGAGGCACACCGAAGTCGAGAGTTCATTCTCACTTCGACCTGCCTCAAGATCTCCTACAAATGATTACTACCCTGCTACCATCTCTGGACTTCTCCCTGGTTTTGGACTACTGCTGTGAACCTGGACGTGTTCAGCTTTTATATGATTTTAGCAAAGCAGACTAATGTCTACCATCTCGCCATAGAAGCGTGAATCAGCAAACCACCCTTGCTGAATTCTTGTCTCCATATTCCTGTACTCTAACAGCGTGTATTTAGAAGTAATGATAATGAAAGTCTCCGGTAGACGTCCCTACACAAATGCAAAGATAAAATACGAGGATATGCGATATATAAATATAAAGAGATATGTTATGTTGAAATATTTAATCGCTTGGTCATGATGCAATGTTGTCTGGAACCGGCTGCAGAGGCAACCAATACTAGCAGGAAAGCCGATTGTTTGCTGCTTCGCAGCCAATAGTGGCAGCTACATGGCCAGTGGTAGCCGTTGTGCAGCCAGAGCCTCCATAGATTCTATATTTTGATGTTGAAATCCCTTATTATATTGCTTTAACAATAGCGCATTCATAAAAATATTGCGCTTCGCCATCTTTTATCTATGATTTTCTGGATGTATTGGATTCGGACGTAGTATTATTTGCCAGTAAGGAAATATTCAACATGTTTTTTATATCTCTAGGTTAAGATTACTTAAATGTTTTCTCTTTTATATATTCAATAACAGTATGTAAATATACATTTAATTTTAAATGAAGTGTTCACTGTCTTTATTAACAGTAAGAAAAAATATACATTAGCAAATTCGTATTATATCGGCAAGTATATTAGTGGATATGTCGAATTTTTTCTTCCTGTCAAATGACACTTACATGTACGGATCCAAATCCAATAACATATCCAGATAAAAGTCATAGATTAAAGATGGGGAATCGCTATATTATCATGAATTATAAACGAGTTTGTCTGATAATGTGGAATGTTGAAAGATTATAATCTAACTTAGGGAAAACATGTATTATTATTCATTTAAGTATCAATAACCATTCTATGATGGGCTGCAGGTTAGTATATAATAATATTTATTTAATAAATAATATAATATTTAGGTATGAACTTCATACTATGAAGGCAACTTTCAATTTTGAAAACATCATTTGAATCTTGCATCTCCCAAAAACTAATGTTAAAGAGAAATGAAATAAAATAAACCCAAACAGAATAGTTAAATATGTACACCAAAAATATTTATTGGTAATCTGATCCCTCTTGCATTTTTATGATTTGACCATAGTCGATGATCTTGAATTAATTTGAGATTACAAATTTTTTGACAACTTGTACGTACCAACAGTAGCCATACACCGGGGATCAAAACTGAATGTATGTTTTGAAGGCATTTGAACAATTATTCTGTCATCTTGTTTTCTTAATATGGTTGCCGAAGTTCCCGCTGCATGGACATACAGCCCTCCATAACCTAAAAATATAACCAATAAAACAATGTGCCAACATCTGAAATTCTCCTGATGAAGAAATGTGTCCTAGCTTCAATTTTAAGCTACAATATGTTTAAATTTGGATACCAATTATTCTTTTCACCTTTTTATGAAAACATGGTTTCATCATATAGACTGGATTAGTTTTTTTTTTTAAATATTTATACAGCTATAACATTAAAAAAAACTCCACAAAATTTCTAATAATTGTTGACAATATCTGGATTTTTTTGAAGGGCTGTGACCATAAATTCATTTTCAGTGTATCGGAAGACTGTCTAGCTATGGACAAATTGAGCAAATGTAGAAATGAAATAGAATACATTATATTTCTATTCCAAATGTTCTAAGGATAAATACATACATATTAAAAACCAATTTAATGCTACTATTAAAAAAATGTTACTTGAGAAAACATATTTTGTTGGGTTAAATTTGCAAAACGTTTCTCCTTTTTTTGATGTTTTTAAAATGCTTTGTATCGGTATAAGTAGCCAATTTTAATTAAAGTGTTGTATTTACTCATAAACTTTAGGGCTTCAACTACTATTTTTTGTATCAAAAAGACAATAATTTATAAGTCAATGATATTTTTAATATTTGCAAATTGAATGTTGTAGTTCATTATGATCATTTTTTAAAATATATTATTTAACTTACCATAAATTCTAATGACAAAGACTATAAATTTAATAATTCCGGTGTTTATAAACTTAGCTGTAAAGATTGTACTGTTTCTATATTGGTAAAACAGGTCGAATTTTTAACATAAGAGTCAAAGAGCATTTAAGATGTTTAAATAGTTATGGTTTTTCAGAATTTTCAATTGGATAAAAATTTGGGATTGTCTGTTTTACATATAAATAATTTTGGTCTTAAATTGAATAATTTAAAATCATTAGAAATAAATAAAGTGTGTAAAATTAACCAAAATATTACAAGTAACCAATTTTCCTAAAAAATTTTCTAATAATTTTGTATCATCAAGTCGATTTCCATATCTTTTATCATCGTAACAATTAAAATTAAGTATACAAAATTTATTTTTTTTAAATTTTTTTAAAGATTTTTTTTAACCATTAGAATAACGTGATATGTGTATATATTTTGGATTAGTTAATTTGACATCCTGAAGAAGAAAATTGTGTTTTTCGAAACCAGGTGATGTTTTAAAATTACTCATTAAGTGGTTATTATAAACCCCCCCCCCAAAAAAACTTTTTTTTTTACATAGTTAATATTTAGATGTATGGTGGTGGAACACGTGTTCTTTAATATCTCTGATATGCGTGTCATAGGTTCGCCATCACTGCTCTAGAGTTGTAGTTGCATACATATTTCTAGATGGGAAAAAAGTTTATTTATATAAAGAAACTGATATATGATATAAATACAATAACAAAAGTTTTTATAACGAATTGGCTGGAGAAGTTGCATACATATTTTTTATAAATAATTTTCTCTTCACAACATCTTCTCTTGTAAAAGATTAAAAATCAACCATTAGTACATCAAAAAATTATACATATATATAAATTATGTATATAATTAATGATAATGCACATATTAATAAATTATATATATTGGTTTTTCTGACAGCTTGTTTTTAATGTGAGAAAATCCAATTTATTTTTATCCTTTTCAAAACCTTTCTCACTATCAATATTTACATAATAAATAATGCTCCTTAATTTTAGACAATATTGAAAATGTTAATAAATATTGGTGTCATTTTGAAGGAATATGAAATATGCATTGAATACCTCAAATTATGAACTGGAAAAATAAAGATGTTCCCTTAACACATTCTGTGCTGATAATGCGTGAGGTGTGTATTCTCCAAAAAAAGGACCCAGGTCTGGCTTATTTTATGGTCATATTCATATGATTATATTACAACACAGTGGAGTGCCAAGACAGTGGGTCTATTTAAGCCTCAGCACAGAGATCAGTCAGTAAGAATCGGTACGTCGTTCTGATCGTTGTGAATTTGCATAGATTTTAATTAGCAATAAACGTGGTAAGAAGCATGTATGTATAATGGTGCTGTTAAATAAATATGTACAAAATAAGCAACAATACCTGGAGTTTTCTCGATACAATTTACTATGGTACCAAATGGAAGTGATCCCAGAGGGTATGCGTCTCCTTCCGAGGCTCGCACTAGAAAACAATTTAAACATTTCATAGTTTAGGTTGCCAATACACTTAAAAGTATCAAATGAAAATCTGAAGAACTTTTATAAAGTATTGACATAACTTAATAATTCCTCCATTCTAATATTACATAAAAGTTGCCAACGTGTACATATTATATACATTTTTATTTAAAACTTCAATACATTCAATATTTCATAAGTTCCCGCCCTGCCCACCTCACTAGATCAGTCTGTATCGAAATCAGCAGTGTTTTCTATGTATCATTTACATTTGTTTTTTTGTATCATTTGCAATAGGTTGGTTACAGTGGCTCAAGCAATATGAATATAGATATACACTATTAACATTAGAGGTTATGGTACCTGCCCACTGACATTAATCTGTATGCTTGACACGGTCATAGGACTAGCAATACTAGCCGTATGCATCAAAAATTATTTCGATCATTTTACTTTTCTGACGTGGGAAAGAAGTGAGATTGACGCATCGCGTAATATAACTTCAAAATGTGATTCCGTATTTATCAGGCAGGGCAATTACATACGGTTTTATGCATCTGTGTCACGTATTATCCTTTGGGGGTTAGGATGGTGGTTAAATGAAATAAATGTGATTGGCGTGTGTTGAGGTGTTTATTGTCGGTATGATAAAAACAAGGAAGACAGATAGAAATGAATGAAGATGTAGAAGGTGCACGTGTCTTATGGAATGAATGATTGAAGAGTTGGTGGTCTTGCTCGGCGAGCGCGAGCCGGCAAGACCGCTGTTGTGAAACGATGATACTGCTTGGCGGTGAATGCTTGAGCCCGACTTGTAGCAGCAGCCGGCAGCGCTATCATTAGCATCGATGCCGACTGAGATGGTGGTAGATTTGAATTCCGATCGCTACAGTCCTTATATTGTAAAGTGTATGTGTTATTTTGAATTATTTTCTAGCACATAGTTCCTACCTGACAAATGGGCTTACGACTAGGGAGATGCCATTTTTTGTTCATTTACTATGACTCCAAAGCACAAAAGTATTCCTTCGTCTCTTAATATGATGTTTTAAAGGAAAGTTCCTGAAGGGTTGCCCAAGAACTATTGCGGGACGCCAGATCACGATTTTCTGATATTTGCCGGGGACGAAGCTCATTTTTTTACAATATCCTATTCATCGTATGGCCGAGTCAAGTGGAACTCGTCCCAGGGGTCTACGTCATTCAAAAACTTTTATTTAATTGTGGTCGCTCAACGAGCATTAGTTGATTTTGCGCCTACTGTTTATATTGACCAATCTCATATGAATTTAAATTGTATCGCGAGGGTCGTTGCGAAATGATTTTATTATATTTATGGGTGTATATTGAGGTTACTTGTATTTTAATTATGGTGTAAAATTATTCATGACACTGGTGTCAACTTTTATTTTATTTAACATTTCTGTTCAATTATAATGCTGTAAACTACTTTCTCTCTTTTTATTTATTTTTCCCTTAAAAGTGACTGTTCAAGGCAGGTAAGGTGAAAGATCAAATAGCCAATTCCGTACATAGCACTCACCAATGTTATGCTCTACTCTGGGTGAAGCCGGTGGACATGCTGATATGTGTCTCATACATCATAATACACTATTGAACATGGTAAATAAAACTTTAAAAGATAGAACAGTGGAGTAAATACAACAGTTACAATAATTAGATCATTAAGGTTATAAATAAAGTAAAACCGCGATATAACGAAATCCGATATAGCGAAAAAAAAATCGAAATTTAGTCCCTAAAACCAATTTTCCATACAAAAATGCATTTATATAACGAAATCCCGTTAATATTTATAACAAAATCATTTTTGTCCCGTACGAAAAAATGCCAATACATTTACGTAAATTTATAACGAAATAAAAAAATGTTAAAAGATGAAAATATTATTTCGCACTTACAAAGCCGCGCCGCTGCATCTGCCGTATGCGAACGGTTTTATGGCCTTTTCGGCGGTCTGCCGACAAGGTAGTAAAACAATACGAACTTCTTCTTGTGTTCATAGTATCATATTTTGAAGTGGTTGCCGTCGTTACCGGTAAGTACCTTCGTAATTTATATACGACTCATTTTATAAAAATGCCGCGATTCAACTGTAAATTTTTTATTTTTGAATTATTTTTTATGTTTCATGCTCAAAACTATGTTTGAAGCGGCTCTACATTTAAACACAATTAAAATATTGTTTTGTGTTTGCAATATTCTGGAATTTACAAAAATATCTTCCAATTGGTGTTGAATAGGTTCTGTTCTTAATTTAATTCCTTTGATTATCCATTTGCTTATCTGTTTTAATAACAAAACTACTAAAAATATGTAGGTATTCAGTTCCCTATGGCCTTCTTCCTCCTTTGTTTGCAGAATTTGCGATCTTTTTTGAAGCCGCGCAACATTTTTTTGCGACGGCGCGTAACATATAGTAGGATTTTTTTTATTTATTTCGTTATATGTGGGAATTCGTTATTACGAATTTTTATTTTTTGTTCCCTTGGATTTCGTTATATCGCGGTTTTACTGTAGTAGTTTTCTTCAATAATTTTTTTACACATGTTTCTGTATCATTTACATATAGTAATATTGTTTAAGAGTAGTGTTATATTAAGTGTACATTTTGAAGAATGTTTTATATGTATTTGTAATATCGTTGGAACAGAATTATTAAAAGATAACTCACCTGGTATTCTAGACAAATGTCTAGAGGTCTTAATAATGTCTCCAGCTTTCATGTTTTCAGTGGCTAATATGTATTTTAGATCAGTGCCAACTGCAACTAAGGCAATGAAAGAAGTTCTGCAACCATCTTCGAATACCTAGAAAATATGTACAAGGAACTTTCTACAATATATAATGATGATATAATGTCTATCCATATCACATACAGTATTGTGATTAAGAAACTTCTTTTTATTGTCAAATGGAAATCTTTTGTTCAAATGACGTGTGTCACATCACAAACCTTTTCTTTGCCAATTTTCATTTTCAATTTGTAAACAAAAATGGGATAATAATAATCATAATGTTACAGGCCGATTTTGTTTGGCCGCCATTTTGGTTTGGCAAAAAATCAGTTCGCATTTGGTAGTCGCAGAGAGTAGTTGATTAAAATTTATTATGGAGCATCTAACAGCTCATTAAAACAAACACAAACTCGACTTATTATCATGAGCGATGAAGCTCATTTCGACTTGGCGGGTTTTGTTAATAAACAAAATAGCTGTTATTGGAGCACTGAAAATCCTCAATTGATACACCAGCGACCTTTACACGCATGCAGAGTTGTATAGAGAGAGTGTATATTGCGCCATGTGGACCAGCAGAATCATTGGGCCCTATTTCTTTCAAAATGCAAGAGGCAATGCTGTAATAACTTCTCGGTGGCCGAATTGAGTCGATTGGGCCCGCAGTACATGTGATTTCAATAGGACGGTACCACCTCACACAAAGCCCGAGCTACGCTTGAAATTTTGATGAATGAAACAATATCGTCCTGGAGCATAATTCATATTCACCTTAGAGTGTAAAAAACTTGGCAGAACTTTTTTTTCTCCAATTAAATGTGGACTTTAGTATGTTATGCTAGCAATAAACCAAATTCTTAAATCGTGCTGAATATTGAAGTAATGAAAAAATTGTATAAATTAGGGTAACAAGGCTACAGGGCTTGAGGCAATGCATACCATACCTCTATAACTTTTTCTTCCCTTGCAGGGCCTTCTGTCGGCCCATCTCGAATCCACCTTATCCAATGGTATTTGTGTTTTATCCCACCCCCGATACCCTTCGCCACAATACGTCCTGAAAATAAATGTACTTAATAATTAATTCTTCTTTTGAATTTTTAATGGCGAACTTTCATTTTTCCAGTTTGAAATTTGAGAAATTCTACACAAATTACATATACTTTCAAAATGAGGCTAATAGTTAAATTCTTATTAGTATCAGAGAAATAATTAATGACGTTATTTGTTACGTAAATCATGGGAGAGAGGAAGGTTTGAATAGAAAGAGACGATAATAAAATTGACTTATCCGAGTTTTTCATATTAATATTATGCAAAGAGTGTTGTCATTTGAATTAATCAATGAGAAAATTAAACAATTTTTCGAAGTACCTAATTCATATATTTTTAAATCAGACAAAGTACCTACATATATATAGATGATCGCTTAAATCAATGTTCTAAATTTAAAATTATTATAACAGCTTCAATTTATTATTTTGTTAAATATTATCGATTAAAAACGCCACATTGGCGTTTTGGTGATATCTGTTTCATAATTACATATTATTTATGAAACAGACAACTTGTGTCTAAATTACAACAGTGTTATATACAAACGAAATATTTGATTGTGATTTACATAAAAATAACACACATAAAATATTCACTTTATTCAAGAAAACGTTGTTTTCCCATAAAATTAGTACAAAAACATTAATTTATGAAATTTACCACTATATTCAATATCAATTAATATTGTTGATAAAATTATATTGTGTTTTTGATATAAAACTTAGTTTTAAATAGTATCTGAAGCCTCTAAGCATGTGAGCACATGTTTTCATTAAAACAAAGTATTTTGAAAATTGGTGATATGTTCTGCAAATTGAATGGTTTATAACATTTTGTTCATTTGTCTCAATTGAGATTTGTCTCTAACTACTCGACTACAGTTTTGCAACCTATTTAATCAGATAGGTAAAACTGCAGAATAGGTAATTAATTAATTTTCATTGTTTTCATAAAATAATGCAAAATATATATTTTTTTTAGTAAATCTAACCTAACCTAACAAAATAGCGCTCATGTGGACTGAAATTGTTAACTTCTCATGTTGGGTGTTGGATGTTTGGCGGTGTTGGAATCAACAATGACAGACAGAGCTTCTTATTGAAATTCTGAATCGAACTGCCACTTCCCTCCATTACTGTATATAATCAAACTTGAGCACACTTATAAAGAGATTGTGGCTGTAACAAGTAAAAAGTGGATATTTTCATAGAATCGCTCAGTTATAACAAGTGTGCATCACGTATATATCGAACGTAGTCCACAATTCTTGGGATAAAGCAAAACATATAAAGGCAACTTAATGTTTACGATTGCTTCGGGTTATGGCCAGTTAATGATCTAACCGAGATTTAGTGTTTTGATATTTTTCTTTCGGTTATGAACTCCTTAAAATTGTATTGGGGGTCGCTTAATTGATGGACTCATATTTGCTGTACCTTAAATTTATTCCGAGAGTTCTTAGCATTCTTGAAATGATAACTTTACTCATTTAAAGGCAAAATTATTATCAGTTAGAAAGAAATCTTTTAGACGTGTCGCTAACAGTAACTAAATATAATATTGCCTTTCAATTCACGAAAAAGTTAAAATTATTTATGAGTTAGAGAATATGGTGTGAAAATTTTTCTTTGACCTCTTCAACAGTGTCAACATTATGAAGAATAAAGATGTCTACATATCGGCAATGGAATCACGGTCCCTTGGTTCTCGTTACATCTGAGATCCGACTGTAGTTGACTCATTTAACTATACATTGTTTACGTATTTCTAACACTGTCCATAAACTTTTTACATGAAAACAATGAAAATTAATTAAAGTACTTAAACTGCAGTTATACTTTCAGATCTTTTCACTTAATTTATATTTAATATATTGGTTGCTGCTGTGCTCTGCGGGCAGCTTTTATAGCCGCTTTGCAGCCGAAAGCGGCCGCTGCATGGCCAGGACTTCTATAGAATCTATATTTCAATGCAAAAATCCCTTATTATATTGCTTTAACAATGGTGCATTGTGCACTTTATTATATTGCTTTGATGAAATATAGTGGCCACTATTGGCTGCCTGCAGAACCTAGCAGCAAGCAATCGGCGACAGCATGCATTCTATATTGCCCATCCTGAAATTGAACAGTGTTCTTAAGTACCAATTTTGAATTATATATATTTAATTAATTATTCTTGTCATTCCATTTAAAGACACTTTTGAAAAAAACCGAGAGAACATTTACAATAAATAATTACTGAACATAAACATTACGAACATACATTTGACAGATGATTGACTATGCAAGATGATAGATGGTCAATATACTAGCCAGTGGGAAAAATTCATGCGATTTCGCTAATATATGTTTTTTCTTACTTGTAATAAAAACAAATATACACTTTTGTTAAAATTGAATATATATTTGCCTACTGTTATTAAATATATAAAATAAAACATTTAAGTAATTTTAACCTAGAGATATTAAAAAAACGTTAAACTTATCGCTACTTTGGTATTTTTCTTACTGACAATGACACTAACAGTGATGGATTTCCATTCCTCTTTTTCTATACAGTATTTTAATGGGTTAAATAAATCGCTCCCTGTACGGAAATAAAAACATATACACTAACCCGATACGGGATCTCTTCCAGCTAAATTCGTTACATCTAAAGGTTCGACCGTGTACTCCTCAGGAAAATGAACTACTCTTCTGTAGCTAATTCCAAAGCCAGGCACAGGTTTCACGTTTATATGTGGCTTGCTTCTGAACCTTACTTGGGTAAAATTCGCATTGAACTTTGAGACATTTATTACCGTTGACGTGATTGAAAGTCTTTGAACAAGCTTTACGAGAGAAGACATTATATAAAAATATTCGATGTCCCATAGACTGCCTTCATACCGAAGTGACAGCCGTTTTGAGGTTAAACTATATCTCTTATCTATGGGTTAAACCATTGAAAAAATATATACTGGTTAAACGTATACCTTTATCTATGGGTTAAACCAATCTCACCCATAGACAAGAAATAATCTCACCTAAATTAAATTTTACGAATAATTTTTGTTATGCATCAACGCGGGATGACACGACCTAATCGAAATAATTAGATGAAAAACAAAATAATGATAATAGGAAATTTTTATTTTGCCAGTCGTACATAAGCCGTCGGCGACGGGTCCATATGGGAAAGACTGAAGTCTTAACAAAAGACCGAGGTAAGTCATTCAAAATGGATAACGGCCGTAATGACCTCCAGCCCAAGGGTTATGCAATATACATTTGACTGAGATTGTAAAATGGGCGCTCCGGCGTGAACCGGACAGCTTTCTATTCCTTTGTAGAAAAAAGTATCAAAGGAATAGCGACAATTAACAGAGCGAGAAAACTATTTAGGTTTTCGCAGAAGGATACAACACTTTGTGATGCTAGACGTATTGTAGTACAAAAATAAAAAACGATAAATCATATAAACCGAAAGTTAATTAGACGACAGTAATAAAGCAGGACCAATTATATCGGCCAAGACAAACAACTTCCGAGGAATTATCTAGGAAAATAATCATTACGTAAGGGAGCCTGACAGTTAGCCCCCAGGGTCACGAAGAACAACGGCCCGAAGCAATTGACTTTCGGACGAAATATCCGTACGTGAAAAAAAGAAAAGCATAATTCTTTTTGTTTGCATGGCGTTGACAAGCCATATGACTGAGATCACAATTTTAAATTAATGAGCCTGTAGAACCTTTTATATTCTAAAAATAGTATATCTGTCGATTTTCTCTTCAATTTAATCGCATATGATATGCATAGGGGTGACCCAGATTTGTCACGCGTATATAATCCTGACAGAGCGCGTTTTGAGAGCAATGAGTTAGCGATTTTATTTAAGTATAAATGCTTAACCAATGTAACAGAAATAAAAATGAATCACGATATATCTGATAACGGATGGTAAATTCGTACTGTTTTGTTTTAAAATGCCGTGCGGATTCAGCGTAAGTCAAAAATGTTACGGTGGCATCTCACGTGTGACGTTCAGATATTACGAATATTATTTTCGGCGCAAATTTTAAATTAATGTTTAGCTTTATTCAAATATTGCTGTGCGGGCTGCGCGCCTGGCAATGCAAGCTCTTCCTCACCCTGCTCATAACATGAATCCACAGCGGACGAAGGGTCGCTACCCCCTACCCCGCGCATTTGGCCGGAGTGGGTTTTTGCCAAGCTGAAGCTACTTTTTCTCGCTCTACGCCTGTCGAACGCACCGGACCTGCTCCGAGGCGCCGGGTAGCTCCATACCGACCACCATCTTGCCTCGAGACGAAGCCGCCAGGAAGCTGCGATGTGCCTCCTGGAAGGCATCCGAGGACCCTGCCTTGGACACGAGGCAAGCTGCGGATATTCCTGCTGTTCACAATGGAGGACCGGAGATCGCCCACCACGAGATGACCGGACGCGGCCACGGAGACCACATGGTGAGCGAAGTCGCGGAGCCCACGTCCGTGAATTGGACCAGGGGCGGGCTTCAGATGCCGCTTGTAGCACGCGCCCGCGGCGGGCCATACAATTGGCCACAAATGTGAAGACAGACAAAAGTGAGTGGGAAAAACAATTAAACAATTAGTGCGCCCGCGTTTAATTAAGGTTAGATATAAGTAGCAATAAGAATTTTCCTTTTCATATTTCCTTGTGCTGTAAATAAATGTGTGAATTTGTATATAAAAACTCGTATTAATTTAATTTACCCTCCCGCCATCTCCTCGTGACCACTACAAATGTTGATTGCGCAACGATAAGAATGTTGCGTTCACATTAAAGATTATAATTTACGTGCGAGACCATTGTTAGGACTAGGTTTCTGATCGATTTGAATATGGACCAGGCTAAAAGTCGTCGAGCGTTACGACTATACGTACCATTGATAAGATTCTTATCTCTGCACCAAATGTCAAACTGATAACTTGTGATAACTTTCAAACATTAAAGTTTCCAAGTCACTTGAGCACTTTATCCGTCATAGAATACTTATACTTTAATCGTGGTTCGTAACTTAGCGCTAGTACTTTTAGTCTGAAATGTTTTTACGAGGTAATAATTCGTGTTGTTGAATTGTAAAAATTTCGAAAAGTTATTGAGAATGGATTCAAAAAATATTGATGCTCAAAAGGCTAATGCTGAAATTAGTTCCACGGATGCTGCTCATCCTAGATTTTGCACAACATCGAAGTCAATATTTGACAATTCCTTTAAAGATGGTGGGTTTTTAACAGTATTTTTTGAATTCCTTTATTTAATAGAATAAATTGTTTAGTTTTTACAAACGATTTATACTTCAAACGTCATGTTTGATTTTCATAAAACTCAAATTAACGATTTCTGCAATACATTTATATGTCACAATTTTTTTGTGACATTTAATTTTGTATATTTTTAGGATTTCGCGTTGCCTTCATACAGATGGCAGTTGGCGCAGATAAAAGCAGAAACATAGAGACGGCGGTTGAGCATATTTACAGCGCTAAAAGGAAAGGAGCTCACCTAGTTGCTCTCCCTGAGTGTTTTAATTCACCCTATGGAACAAGTAAGATTTCTGCTTATCAAACTTTTCAACATTGTTTACTGAGAAGAGAAAAGCCGCTATAGCAGTTTAATATATATTTATATTATAGAGCTGTAATGGACATTCCATGAATCTCAACAATTAAAAAAAAAAGTGTTAATTAATAAAATAACATTAATTAATGTTACACTATTTATTTTGATAGTCTATACATATATAAATATTACAAAATTTATCAACTCATGTTCAAATACCCAAGTCTCCTTACAAAGAAAAGCAGTAAACATGTAACAATTTTATATGAAGTTTTAAATAATACTCTATATTTTGTCATGCCTATAAAATGCACACATATTGTGCAAAGATATGCGATATATGGTAATAAGTACCCACAGAAAACAATTTAAACGACCAATAGAAATATTATGCATATATTTATTTTTATACTTATGCTAATATTTAATTTTAATTCTTACATATTATATTTATTTATTCATTTCTTTACTTCATTTTGTTTACTATATAATTTTTTTTTTTCTATACCTATTGAATCTCTCCGTATTAATTTGACAATTCATTTAGCACACAAAACAAATATAGATGTTCGACACCACTGATAAATCTGCATAAACTGGTGCTCGTTGGCTTGCTCCCAAATGGGATGTATATTTTGGGCTTGGTAAAATATTTTTTCTAAAAATTATCCCATAAATTTGGGGTATCTGTCCGGTGCGTATTATAATCTGAAAAATATGGTTTCCTCTGTCATTTTAAAATTTTTATGACAATGAAATAATAAGTTATGATATGTTACATCGGGGATTTCAGTGACTCTCATTCTATGAGGTTCATTCAGAAAATAAAGTTACAAGGCCATTGCGAGCTGTAGCTGTATGGATATTTTTTTCAAGGATGCTGTACATGGCGGGTGGGGGGGGAGCATAACGGTTTGAATGAGAGATCGCATGAGTCAGTCCGGCGCTCGCAGCCGTTGCAGCGTCATTTTGCAATGAGTGGTTCCGTGCCCATTACCTCCACCTTCCGTAGGTGCGAGATTCGCATCGCATTATTAGAATGAAAAATAACAATTTCTTGATTAAATAATGGCAGGGGAAGAAACTTGAGTGTATTATTAGACCCCTTAGTCCAAAATACAGTCATTTCAGTGGTGACACATGACCTCACCATCGGCCAAAAAGTTCAAAACCACCCCTCAGTTCATGGTTACTGTATTTTGGGGCTGTAAGCGAGTCCTGCTGGTGGAATTCATGTCTTGAGGTGAAACAATCAACCCTCAAGAAACTGCGGAAAATCATAAAAAATCGCCGTAGCGGAATGTTGACCCGTGGTGTTTGCCTCCTTTACAACACCAGGTCTTACATCGCGTGCCTTACCTGAGACTTACTCACCTTCTTTGGATGGGATCAAGCTCCCAGGAATTTTCATCTTTTCACTCAGCAAGGAGATTTTAACTGAAAAACATTTTTCTGACAATGAAGAGGTAAAAGAGACAGTTGCAAAGTGACAAAAGGAGGTGTAGCGTGAGTTCTTCTGGTATACAAAAGCTGGTGCCACGTTTACAAAAGTGCATTGATCTGAACAGCGGTTATGTAGAACTATATACTTATGCTACAATCTCTGTAAATTACATGAAAATATATGCACTTTTCAATTTGTAAAAAATGTTGTAACTTTATTTTCTGGACGACCTTGTATTTGTTTTGTACTTATTTATCTTACGATAAACAATCAATGTTTGAATTGTAGAGTTTTTATTTTGTATATATGGTGCGTGTAGCATAATTCAACTTGATGATAAGCATATCAGAACAATGTTAGCTTGCTATTAAAATATAATCAAATATGATGTTATATTAAGATTTGTTTCCCTCGTATGAAATCTTTTTTCATACTAGTCATTTGGTTAACACTAGTTCGCGGTAGGTACTGCAAACCGGTAGTGCGAACGGTGAGGGGCGTGCAGACTTTTTCTCCAGAAGGCGAGCCTTACAGGCGGCTGAATGCCGACCGCTGCGGCAAATCAATTTGCACATAATCACTCATGAAATATAAGGAAATGATAATTTCCTTTTTTGGGCCACGAAATGAGTTTTGTTAATTTCAGTCGAACTCACGATAGAGGGAACGATATGGTGGCGGGTAAAACGCTGCCTGCTTCTTTCTGCCTGTAACAATATATAGACCAATATATATAGACCAAAATATTTAAAAAAACTCAATGCAATATAATATGTATCTAAATCCAACATTATTTTAAAAATCTGTTATGAATTTTCTTTTTCGTATATTCTTTATAAATTGTAAAAAATAAATTAACAATTTTCGATAATGGCAAGAATATTCTATAGTGGTGAAATACAAAAAAAGAAGAAGAAGAAGAAAGTCATGTCGTTCAAAAAACAAACTCTTGAAGAGGTACATATAATCATATCAGTAAGTTGTCCCCTTGTAAATAATTTGCACTTGAAATGTAATCTGTATATGTATACATAAATAATATATAAAACTTCTGTGTTATGAAAATGTATTTTAAAAGTTAAACTATAATTTTTAATATTTTAATAAATTCAAACAAACTTCTACCTTGTTATACGAGGTTTGATCAAAAAATATGTGGAATTTTTGAATTTCGTGGGCTTTATAAGTCCAATTGTCACAGTTTTTGTTGTTGTTGTTGTTGTGTTGGTACACTTGTCCCTGACATATCTTGACATTGATAGCCATATTGAATGCTTACTTTATTGTTGATTGTTGAAAAGGTTACACGTGTTTTGGTGTACTCGGCTATTTTTTACTTATGGAAAAAATGTAACAAAGAATTTACAGAATTTTTTTTTTAAGAATGGAATGCAAGTGCAGCACCGTATTGGAAATATTGAATGTTGCTTTTGGCGAGTCTCCTATGAATAAAATAAGCGTTTACAAGTTGTACAAACGTTTCCAAGAGGGCCATGGAGATGTTGAAGATGACGAGCGCCCTGGATGCCCCAGAACATCAACAACCGATGACAACGTCGAGAAAGTGAAGAAAAAAAAATTATGGACAATCATCATTGTATATTATCAATTGGTAGCCATATTAGATGCTTACTAGCGAAGGGCAAAACTTAATTTCGTAATGAATGTTTCACGAAATGCACGTTCACCAACTCGAAGCGTTTAAAATGAACTCTTCATTTGAAGTATGTTGGTACCATTGGTTGGCCTACTATCGATGCAGGTCGAAATCGCTTTGCACTTCATATATTTTAATGAAGTGTGATTAAATTATTATTGAACTATAGTTTAATAAAGTGTGTGAAGTGCGAAGCCAAGTGTGTAGCAGTAACTTCACGAAGCATACACTTCAATGAACACCATGAAGTTAGCTGCATACTCATGTAGTACTTTGCCAAGTTTTTCATATTTGTTGTCTTCACTCTCTACACAGTTCGCAGTTCATTGTGTTTGTGTGGGTTGTTGAAGTGAAAGTGAATTTCTTCATGCCCAATACAAACCGAGAGCCGCACTCTTGGCTTATGACGCTTCCTGTGCAAAGTGTGAATTATTGAAGCATTGAAGTGTTAGCATAATTTAAAACGTGCGAACTGTGAGTATAACAAAGTGGTTCATTGAAGTACTTCGTCCATTGTGGACCTATCACCAATGCTTACTTTATTGTTGGCTGTCGAAAAGGTTACACGTGTTTTGGTGTGCTCGGAAATTTTTTACTTATGGAAAAAATGGAATGAAGAATTTGCATTAAATTATAAAGTGCTGCATCGTATCGGAAATATTGAATGTTGTTTTTGGTGAGTCTTTTCTATGAATAAAACAAGCATTTACAAGTGTTACAAACATTTCCAAGGGGGCCATGAATGGCATGAATACCTTGAAGATGCCCCAGCACTTCAACAACCGATGACAATGTTGAAAAAGTGAAGAAAATGATTAAGGACAATCACCTAATCACTATCAGAGAGGTTGCTGATGATGTTGGCTTATTATTTGGCTCATGCCAAATAATTTTTTTGAATTTTTTGGGCATGAGATATGTGACAGCAAAATTTGTTTCCTTCGATTTCAACGACAGTGTATCATGAGTTCTTGCCATCAGGTCACCTACGCTGTTTTGCGTGAAGCAATCTGAAAAAAACGCCTGGATTTGTGGCGAAACAACTCTGGTAAATGCACTATGATAATGCACCTGTTTACACTTCACTGCTTGTTCTTGAATTTCTGGCCATAAATAAACAACACCATTATGATCCGTATTCGCTGGATATGACCCCTTCGATTTCTTCCTATTCCTGAAGATGAAAAAAACCATATAATAATGACGTTTTGCCAACATTGATGAGATAAAGACAGAATCGCTGTAACAGCTAAACGTCATACCAAAAATTACATTTCAGAAGTGAAGAAGAGTGGAAAAAATGCTGGCACATTATATCTGATGGAGATTACTTTGAACGGGACAAAATTAATATTGATTATTATATAAAGATTTTTGAGAGAAACAAAAATTTTGCAGCATATTTTTTGATCAAACCTCGTGCAAGAGTTTGCTATATAGTAGGATTATATCTCGTCTTTCATATAGTGCCATCTCAAACATGAGAACCAAAATTATATATATTTTTTAGTAGTTACATCAATATTCTTACTATTTTCAAACTAAGCTAAATGCTTGTGTTATGAGATAGGATTAACTTGCTGGTCTCTCGGAATGAAGCTTGAACCCCCGACCAATGGATCATTAGGCGAGTGTGTTAACCTCTAGACCAACAAACATAACATTGGTTGAAATATTCTATCGCAGCTGACAAGATCTAACTTACAAACTTTATATATTATATGTAAATAGAATACATATTATGATACTGTGCAAGGGAAAAAGCAAAATAAATTTATTTTAGATTATGTGACCTGTGGGTATTTTAATATGCTTGTGTCAATATTTATTTCACAATAATTGATTAATTTTGTCAGGTTTGATATATGGGAAAGAGCGAGACATCAGATATGTGAATCTAGTAAATTATATTAACATTTTTATCACTTAACTTATCTCCATTATTGATTATTTGTATCTATAACTCAATATGTATCTGAAAAATACTTCTGATGACAAAATTACATGAGTCTGCAACTAAATGTAAAAACAATTAGGTTCCTTCTCTCAATCTTCTTATTTACTTTTTTCTTTCTTACATCTAAATAGCTTATCATAATATAAGTGCAGTTCAGTCACATCAAGTTATGCAATGCAACAATGCCCTTAGGGGTGGATACAGTATGATAAGAAGAAATAAATTATCAAGATTTGTAAAAAAAAAATGTATTATTCGTAAATAAAGATATTAATGCAAATAAATATTGAAATGAGTTAATATCGATGATACTTTTAGGGTTAGTTTTTTTCCAGAAAGTTGTGTATGAACCTTATCTATTAAGTATATCAAACAGATAGTCTACATGTTTGCTCTATAAATATTTATAACTCAAACAGTTATATGAGCTGGTGTACTAGACATCTTGCCCGGGAAAGAAATTTTCACTGCAGGTTGAAAAGATAAGATATTAAAAGTAATACTATATAGGTACTTGTATCACACAGAATTACTCGCCATGGAGGCGCCATATAATTGATATGATAAGACATGTGTCAATAATTTAAAGGTGTAATCATCGACATGGCACCAAAAAACCTGTGGGATAGATTTCAGGAAAACAAAGACGTCTTAGTAAAACATCACAGCGGTGGCCTGTTGCCGTATATTTCATATACGCAAGAATTTTCCATATTAAGGCAATTTTGTCGCACATGGAAAATGAATTTAATGGTTGCGGTCTTTCTTATAATGCTTGTATTGTCTTAATTATAGCACATAATATTCAGTTTATTAGTTTTATATTAGTGTAAAGGTCCTAACAGTTTAAAAAAGTCTAATCTAGTGTATAACTTCTGATATAAATTAATACAGTAAAACCGCGATATAACGAAATCCAAGGGCCCAAAAAATAAAAATTCGTAATAACGAATTCCCACATATAACGAAATAAATAAAAAAAATCCTACTATATGTTACGCGCCGTCGCAAAAAAATGTTGCACGGCTTCAAAAAAGATCGCAAATTCTGCAAACAAAGGAGGAAGAAGGCCATAGGGAACTGAATACCTACATATTTTTAGTAGTTTTGTTATTAAAACAGATAAGCAAATGGATAATCAAAGGAATTAAATTAAGAACAGAACCTATTCAACACCAATTGGAAGATATTTTTGTAAATTCCAGAATATTGCAAACACAAAACAATATTTTAATTGTGTTTAAATGTAGAGCCGCTTCAAACATAGTTTTGGGCATGAAACAAAAAATAATTCAAAAATAAAAATTTGACAGTTGAATCGCGGCATTTTTATAAAATGAGTCGTATATAAATTACGAAGGTACTTACCGGTAACGGCGGCAACCACTTCAAAATATGATACTATGAACCCAAGAAGAAGTTTGAATTGTTTTACTACCTTGTCGGCAGACCGCCGCGCACCGCTGAAAAGGCCATTAAACCGTTCGCATACGGCAGATGCAGCGGCGCGGCTTTGTAAGTGCGAAATAATATTTTCATCTTTTAACATTTTTTTATTTCGTTATAAATTTACGTAAATGTATTGGCATTTTTTCGTACGGGACAAAAATGATTTTGTTATAAATATTAACGGGAATTCGTTATATAAATGCATTTTTGTATGAAAAATTGGTTTTAGGGACTAAATTTCGATTTTTTTTTCGATATACGTCATTTTTCGCTATATCGGGTTTCGTTATATCGCGGTTTTACTGTAATAAAAATCCACATTTATAAAAAATCCAAAAAGATGAATTATTATTGAAAGTAGCACCCTAATCAACTTTATAAATAAAATTATTCTAGGTATTTTTACAATTTTTTTCTAAAATAGAATTCTTTGAAAACTACTCTGAAGAAATTCCTAATGGTGAAACATGCATAGCGCTATCTAGTGCAGCAAGAGAAGCAGGATTGGTTGTTGTAGGGGGCACTATACCAGAGAAGAGTGATGGAAAGCTGTATAATACGTGTACTGTTTGGGACGATAAAGGCATACTCATTGCTAAACATAGAAAGGTGAAAGATCATTATATACACACATAGGTATCCACTACATATTAAAAAATATTGAAATTATTTTTAATCTTTCTCAATATGTATAAAGAAAGATCAAGGATCACATTTTGTATTAGAAGAAAAAAATAATTTAATGTATTAAAATATTATGGAATTTTGTCAGATTGAGTAGTGTTGTTGAAATAAAAATGATAATAAAAAAATTATGTTGATAACACTGAAGATGTTTTAAATTTCAAGTAATAAGAATTACTAAATTTTTGGCCAATGTGTCAATAATATTTCTAGTGTGCATTAATCACCATGATAAACTTACTTTTTAGGTACATTTATTTGATATTGATATTCCCGGTAAAATAACATTCAAAGAGTCGGAGGTACTCTCTGCTGGAGATACATTGAACACATTTACAATTGGCTCTCTGAAAGTTGGTCTCGGTATTTGTTATGACCTGAGATTCGAGGAAATGGCAAGGGTTTATGCGAACATGGGTAATGGTTTTACAAATATTTTCATAGAATATAAAACTAGGATTATGTATTTAAAAATATATATAGAAAGTTAATTTAATTATTACTGAATTATTTATTTAATTTAATTTATTGTTACTATCAAACATATGAGCGTGGACAAGGTAAGATATCTGTCGGTGTGTCGTTTTATCCTTTCTGCCCACCCCTGGAGAGTGTAATAATAAACAGTCTACTTTTATTCAGTATTCAAATAACCTGAACTCTCAGGCACCTGATAGTTAGGCTTATCACACATCCCGGTTTTACACATTGGTCCTGACGTCCCGGCTGTTGCAGGTGCGATGCGTGAGCGGCGTAACCAACCCCCGAAACGCGCGACTGTCTTTGCGAGAGAGAATTTACGCTGATTACTTGCAGTGTAATTACGTTTTAGTGAGGTGACGCAGCAATGCGTCATTTATCTACCTAATTTAGTTCAGGTTTTTACCTAACCCTTTTAAAATTGTGTTAAAAATGCTGAAAAGAAATTTCAAATTTACAAATGAACTGCAAAAAGACTACCCATTTATAAAAAAGCTTTGTGGTGAGGACAGCAATGTTTCTTAGAATTTTCTATTGCACACGGTAGACAGGCAGACATTAAAGATCGTGTAACGGCTGTCGCAAGTTCTTCATGTATTAATTTTTTTTTTAAAAACAATGATTCCATTCAAGATGATTTAGTTATTGCGGTCAAAGAAACCACATTTGCCTTTCACATATCAATGCATGATATGAGCTTCAAAACTTCTGACTGTGCATCCAAATTGATCTCAAAATGAGTGCCGGTTAAGAGAAAATGTATATATGTAGTGTATAAGGTATTATTTATTATTATCCAGAAAGAAAATGGTAAAAATTAATTTGATTACCCATATTCTAATTCTTATTAATTTCAGGTTGCAATATGTTACTTTATCCGGGGGCGTTCAATATGACAACTGGCCCCTTACATTGGGAATTACTCGCTCGCTCTAGGGCAAATGACTTGCAGTTATATATGGGTGTCATCAGTCCTGCACGAGGTTCTGGTGCTGGGTACATAGCTTGGGGACACTCCTCACTTATCGATCCATGGGGAAAAATTATTGCTAAAGCTGGATACAATGACGAGCTTTTGGTGGCTGACGTTGGTGAGATAAATTAATACTATTTAAATATAATATAAGTACAGTAAAACTTCGTTTTTACGAAATCCAAGAGTATAAAAAATAAAGATTCGTAATGAATTCCCACATATAGCGAAATAAAAAAATAAAAATTCCTAATATATGAATATTCTGCGCACGCCGTAGAAATAAATGTAGCATGGCTTTAAAAAAAGTTTGTAAGTTCCGCAAATAAGACACCCATTGTCAGTTTAATATGGAATACAACATAATAAGGCATTCTGCAAACAAAGTAGGATTTCCTGTATAAGAAAACTGAATAATCTATATCAATGGATAACAGATAGTTTTGACAGATTATGGTACGTTTATCTCCCTCACTCCCTCACTCTCTATCCCTCTCTCTCATTCAAATATAACACTATTTTTGAGGGTTAGTGTAACAATCACCTTCATTTCAATATTGCAATTTTGAGAATAGGCCTGAATAATTAGGAAATTAGATTAAAAATATTTTACGAAACAATATAAGATAATCTAAAATTCGGCAATATTTTTGGAAATTCCAAAATGTCATGCAAATATAAAACATTCCATTTTAACTGTGTTTAATTGTAGAACCCGCTATAAGCA
Source organism: Eubasilissa splendida (assembly GCA_031772225.1). Lineage (NCBI taxonomy): Eukaryota > Metazoa > Arthropoda > Insecta > Trichoptera > Phryganeidae > Eubasilissa > Eubasilissa splendida. The sequence continues at coordinate 15,976,787 of CM062852.1, read as the reverse complement.
TTGAGAGTTTCGCATCGGTCTTCGATCTTCCTATTTCTTTAAATCGTAGAGAGACGAATTTGGAATTATAGTCGAGAGTTCAAATTTTGCGGGAATTATCACGACCTGAAGCCATTTTAGGGTTCCACAAAATATTAAAAAATGTACTTTAAAGAATAAATTACGGAATGCTAGTACATATAAAGATCAGTAAACGAACACACAAAAACAATTGTCAAATAAATACATTAACGAAAATGTCGTACGCAATATTACCGTTCATTGGAATCGATGTAAATGTTCAGTTATAATGTAAAAAGTGACATAAGTTGACGATGATAATGAAGATTGAAGATAATAATGTGCAGAATTGTAGGTATCTCGAGCTTTGCGGGCGATACCATATGCAAAGCTAACGCGCGCGTGGCAATCGCGATTTCGGAGGTTTTTATTTTCTCCAGCTGGTCTAGATAAGACTCGTTTTTAGATGCGTGAACACGTGTACACTTCAGAGCGTGAGAAGGGTGTCATTCTAACCTATTTTGACAATCGGCAATAAATCCAACCTTGGACGATGTGGAGATTATGCCAAATGGCTTTATAAAGACCCAAGGAGTTTTACAAGGGCGCAGCGGGCCATCCGTGCCGACCAGTAAGGCAATAAAACAATTGACAAATGTGACTGTAAACGGTGAAATATTTTCATTGTAAAATTTTTTTTTGGTTATATATTTACATAAATGTATCGGTATTTTTTCGTACGGAAAAAAATTTTTTCGTTATACATATTAACGAAATTTCGTTATATAAATTAATTTTTGTATGAAAAATTGATTGCAAGGAATTAATTTTGAATTTTTTTTCGATATACGTCATTTTTCGATATAACGTGGTTTGTTTTAATGAGGTTTTACTGTACTTATTTTATATTTTTCTGTTCACAAAAGAGATAAAAATAATTACATACCTTATTAATAATAAGAAAACACTTTGTTTATACCATTATTTATTGATAAATCAACTTGTTTCAAGACCAATGGTCCCTTCAGGATACAATATATACTATAATTAAAAATGCAAGTATAGACAAAAATAAAGCTATAATTATAAGTAGTGGGTAACAAATTAGAAATATTAGTTTATCTGTTTTCGTTCTTAAAAAGAACAATTAATTTTGATCATGTTTACATTTTTTTGTCAGTATTGTATTATTTTTTTAATTTAGCCCATGAACACATTATTTGAAGGTACATATTCGGAGAGATCAGAAATAAATTAAATATTTAAATTTTCTTGTCAGAAATGAAAATTCCTCTAGAAACAAGATATAGAAAAATAATATTTTCATAAAATTTATAAAATGGGACCGGTATAAAAATTTGTCAATATAATTATTAGTCCCATCTGTAATCTGGACATATCCTGAGGGTTCATATAAATTTTGCTCTCAAAACCCTTGGAAACTATGCAATGGTATTACAGAATTAATGTTCAGTCATTAATTTTTTTAATCTTTATTTGTGCATTTTGTATGGAGAACAAACGAAACCAAGTAAGTCGCGTGACTCAAGAGCATAATTTCATTTCCATTTCAAATACATGGAGGGTGGCACTAAAGGACAGTATGCCGAAACATGAATTTAAATATTGTTTACTGCTTTCTGTACGGAGGGCATACTAATCCTGTGTGTTTCGAGGACATTTCATTTATTGTCAATTATTATTAAATATTTCTAAAATGTCTAACTCTTGTCCTTTGACGCAACTATGTATAAATTGTAAATTACTATTATCAAATGAATGGCCCTCCATTCTTGTGTGTTCAGCCATTTCAAAGTTTAGTTTTGAAGTTTTTTTTAGCTTTCTTATGTTCTTCCAATCTTTTTCTTATTCTTCTGCTCTGTCCAATATAAAATAAGTGTATGTTAAGTAATAGTATTTCAAATACTAATTAAATGTATTAATTAGAAAGATATACATATAAAATCAATTTTATCGAAAAATATAATTACAACTTCCCAATAAGAATGTGTTCTCTTATTAATAGTATTTCAATGTATTTAACTGAAAACATTACCTTTATTTTACAGATTTATCTGTGGTTGATGATGTACGTAGTCAAATCCCAACAACAAAACAACGTAGAACTGACGTATATGCAACAATTTATAAAGATAGTGAGCTGATTGAAAATATCTCAAAAAATAATTCAAAAATTTGAAATGTATTTCAGATAAATGTAATATATAATCTTTTCTTCACATTATAACAATTGTTAAATACATTTATAAAATATACTACTACGTATGTAATTTGCATTGTTTATTTTCCCTCTCTCCTGATCCTTTTTTCTTGTCAAAAATACAGCTTACATGTCATTGGCATAGCTCAACAGATTTATAATCATTAATAAAATCATAATCTTTAAGTGTTTATGATGTAATCAACTTCATTTTGTATTGCTTCTATTTGTTGGTGAAAGTTTCTCAGTTCATCAAAGTCAAATTCAATGCAATGTCTATCGATGGATTCTTTTTGGTTAGTTTGAAAATTAATTAGAGTACTTGTGTGTCTCTCCAACTGGTTTTTGCTTGATGTCATCTCCAAGTTGACTTGCCAGCATGTTTTGGTAATTTCTTCAATGTTACCAAAGTTCGAAATATTGAAATCTTCTGCTGTATTCTTTATAAGAACTTTATATTTGTCTACAAACAACTGTGATTTGTCTTCATTCATTTTTAGTACAATTGTAAGATCATTCAAAATGAAAGCAGGTCGCATTATAAATTTGGTCATGCGTTTGATAATGTGTCTTATACTTTTAATAAGTAAAGTGACATTGTTGGTTTCAAGATTTAACACCTTCTCTAATGATGTTAATTCATCAGCAGTGAAGAGACCGGTGTCTGATCTTTCATTTGAATTATCTACAATATGTGTTAACAATTGTTGAAACTTTACTTTGTCTGTATTGTTAATTAATTCAACACCATTCTGTAAACTAGAAATGAGAGATAAAATAATGTTTTTATTACGTCAAATTCAATAATATTTCTTGTGCTAAGTGCGCTACATCTACTTACCCAGCTGTAATCTTTATCCAGCATAATTCCATAATTTAAGTATTCTGTAAAACTATAAAAATGATTCACATAAAAGGAATATCTTTAAAATAGTCAAAAATATTGAATTAAATACACATTTTGACAGTTGACAGTGAAGATAACCCATAGATAAGAGACAACCCGATGAACATAGATAAGTAATGAATGTAATCCATATGTAATCATAATATTTTATTTCGATAGTTCTCTGGTCGTTTGTGTTCATATTTTTAATTTTTGCTTGGCAATCGAACGCTCTCTTCTTTGAGCAGCTTATTTCATAATTCTTCAATACAGAAAAATCTCGTTTAAAGTGATTAATTACCCTGCGCTAAGTGAAATCACGTAAATAGATTACAATAAACAATATGCTTATTTCTAATTTGTTTTCGATGGTATAGTTTAAAATAATACACTACGCATGAGTTATATTAGAAGATAACAATATCAGAGTTAAAAACGATGCATACATTTTTATTTAGTGAATGTATACACAGTTAAATGGTTAATGATTTTTTTTTTAATATTGGAACAATTATGTTTGATCAGAGCTTGACTTTTTTATTTTATCATGTAATTTACGACAGCTGGTGGTTGCTTTATCCAAATTTTGGCGTTTCTTTTCATATTCGGATCTGCATCAACTAAATTTATTTTACGCACTTGATGTGATAGAAGGTTTGCTTGAGTTCTTTTGCAGTTAACTTAAAAATATCGTCTTATTCTTGAATCCGGGTGATGGTTTGTAGAAAACTGCTAGTGAGTTCGAGGAATGAGAGACTCAGAGAAATGAGATCACACACGCGTAAAGGAGGATGACATGACCGCGTTATTTAGTAATCCGCTAAAGCCGTAAATTTTTTTGCTTGAGCGCGCTAATTGATTTTTGTGCAAGTCGAATTTGAATTAAACAAGATTTTCCTGTACATAAAAAAATGATGTTTGATATATGATACGGCAAGACTATCTAACTTTGGGTAACCCAAGGGTCGTATTAGAAAATAATCAACCCAAAGGCCGCACCCGGAACAATTAATACAGTAAAGACATAAACATATTTTTAAACCCACTTTTATTATTAAAACTAAATACTTCTAACTAGTGTAAACTTTATACTACGTTACGACGTAAGTAGAAATAATGCATTGCGTCGGAAACATTGCTTCTTCACGCACAAGTTGGAAAAATTGAGCAAACAGCAACATGTAAAATAGGCCTGATAGTATTATGAACAATCTTGCAACACGAATGTATTGCATGACACTTCACAGAACGCAATCTTATCGTCAAGGCAACTTTATGATCAAGGAACGTTTGAATCACATCTATTTCTTCTCTAATTAAATATGTTAATAACATGATAAGCTAAGTATAAAATTAAGAAATTAAAAATATTTATTTAAAAAAAGTAGTGACCGAAGTTCTTATTCAAAAAGTTCCCGTTGGTACTTTGTTAATGCGATTGTCTTCCGGATACGTGTAGACTTATTTTTACAATTTTGCGTAACAAAAAGCTACGTGTTCGCAGGTAACGGTTTCAAATTGTTTCATTAGGAAGAAAAAAAATTTCTAGCTCAAAATTATTCTCATATTGCTGCATTAAAAAAAGATTTTTAATATAATTATTATTCGAAGCTGTTTCATTCTTCTGAATAATTGCCAAATAGGTGCAGACTGATACATTTATTCAATAAGGTTGAGTAATATAAAAAACATGACAACCGCGGGTGAAATAAAACACATACATGTTTTGAACTTGCTGAACACATACATCATACATCTTTTGAAGGCTGAACTTGCGACTAAAGCTGGGAAAGAATTCTTAATCCTATTTTGAGTAACCATAAGGTATAAAATAATTTGTTAACTTTACTGTCATCAAAGTAAAAACATTATATATAAATTAATTTAATCGTAACTATAAGATTTAATTGTAGGTAACATAAGAAAACCAGTAACGGCATTGTACCATGTTGAGTCAATTCAATATATTGAGGGAAATATGAACGAGGCCAATCAATGCTACCAATGTTTTTATAACTTGTCTAGTTGGATTCTTGTCTGAAAAAAAGAATCTAGGTTAGCTTTAAAAATAATGCTGTCAGAAATGGATTGTCAAAAATGTCCATGACATTTTTGTCGTGGAAAAGTTTGTCTATTTGTTATGTCTGTTTGATCCATTATTCATAATTAATTTAAAATAAGTTATGTACGTAAACTTTCTTACTAAAACAAAATTTGCGTTTTTAATGTTTATGTAAATTAATCATATTTTTTGATTGCATAGGCGTGTGTTCAAAGAGGTTATACGTTTAATAATGGAGAATACTATTTCTACCATAGCTCATAAGCAACACGTTAAATATTTTTTAAGATTTTTGAATGTTTTACCGTCGGGTTTGTCATCACACGATACAACAAGGTATGTTATATATTAGTCATAATAATTAAGTAAATTTTTGTCATAAATAATAATAAAATTATTACTCATTATTAAATGCATATTTTTTAATGCTTTTGTTTCAGATTGACACTAGCATTTTTTTCAATATCGGGTTTAGACTTACTAAATTCACTTTCAGCCCTCTCATCAATATCACCAGATATATCCAAAAATATTATTGAATGGATATACCGACTTCAAATTTTACCTGCTGACGAAGGTGAGTGATTTTGTGGTTATTTGTGTATTTTGATAATTCAATAATAATATTATTAATGTGACATTAATCATATTTTTGCTCTGAGAAGAGTCATAAAAGTTTATTTCGAGTTAATCTTTTAACATAAATATTCCACTAGGATTTGGAAAACATATGTTTTAATTTTTTTAGATGATGATATGAGCATGTGTGGCTTTCAAGGCTCCTCCACACTGAACATTGAATTGGATGACTGCAACAAGCATTACCGTTGTGGCCATCTCACTATGACTTATACAGGATTGTGTTGCCTGATTATCCTCGGAGATGACTTGTCTAGGGTGCATAGAAAAGCAATCATAGCTGGTTTGTGTTTGAGCTGATTTAATTGAATTTTAACTAAACAGCTTCTTACATTATTTTCTTTAATGTACCACACATACATTAATTAATTCACACTTATGCATACACAGATTATTTTCTCATTCTATTATACGGAGCATGTTTCATTATTTTTTTTAAATACACATTTTGTAATTTTATAATAATTTTTACCTACCCACACATGTCATCTTGCTTGTCAAACTAAAGAAATTAATTTTACAGTATGAAAAACAATAAAAAGAATTAACTTTATATTGTTTTAAATATCCTATTAAATAATATTCAAGGACCAGTAAATTGTATTAAATTAGGGCTTCCAATTAACCGGGGGAAAATACTAACCAGTTTTGTTTACGAATAAAGCGATTAACCAGTTACAACATAAATGATTATGTTTATAATGATTTAAAAATGTGTAAAAAATTATACATATATAATCTATATATAACTTACTTTATTTGTTAAAAATGTACATAGTATGTAAATGAAAAAATTGATATTATGAAGCATATGAAAAAATAATAAAATATGATGTATTTAAAATTTTTAATACACAAAAAATGTAAAATACAATGAATAAAGATATCATACTATTAATCCATGATTCCTTCATTCATAGATTCGCTTCTATATATAAGGTATCAAAGAAGTGAATATAATATATATATATATATATGTTTAATTTAAGGTTTCCGCGAGCACTAGTGTGTGTAACTGGTGTCTCTTCCGAGTTAGATCGTGCTCTTTGTATATGGTTTCCTTGAGGCAACCTAGGCAGACGTTTCGATACGGTAATATGTGCCATTGTCAAGGTGTTGTCTCAAAAAATTACAGTACAACCGTAATTTTTCTCAGGTCAGATCTCCCACTGTTAACCTAACCTAGAAGAGACTCCAGTTGCATATATATATATGTATAACCTTAAAGAAGTGAATATAAATATATATTACGGAATTGTTTATTTCGAAACTGATTGAATTATCAATTTTTATTAGAATTTAATATAAATAGTTAAATGGATAAAATAGTAGTGATTAAAAGATTTGATAAATTTTAATAAATTTTTTGATACCAGCTCTAAATGCTTCAAAATATTAACTAAAATAATGTATCTATGATTTGGTTTGGTAAAGACATGTTAATAATGGTTCTGTTTCAACAAATGTAGGCTAATTGGGTTTAGAAAAACTTGTTTAATGACTCGACGTCAAGATGGTCATAAAAATAACATCTGTGAAATTCACATGCCCAAATACTATAAATTTTTTTAAAATTTTCTAACTAATTCTTATCAAGAGTAGCTTGTTGGTGTAGTGGTTAAGACGCTGGCCTAGTGATCTAGTGGTCACGAGTTCATGCCTCGTTCCAGGACACCAGCAAGTTAGTCCTATTTTCATAGTACAAGCGTTTAGCTTAGTTTGAAAATATTAAGAATATTGATGTGACATGTATTCCGTGTACGCATCTCTATTTAAAATAAAAAATTCTAGCTGAATAAAAATATTGACAAATGGTTTTCGATTTTTTTTAAATGCATATTCGGTGATTTGTAAGCCCTATATATATTAATACAATAATAGTATTAATATGATTAATGTATCCATATTATTTATTTTCAGGAGTCAAATGTTTACAAAAACCGGAGGGTAATTATTCGGCAACATTATCTGGTACTGAAGCAGACATGCGATTTCTGTACTGCGCTGCCTGCATCAGCTACATCCTTGATGATTGGTCCGGTTTTGATGTTGAAAAGGCAACTAAATACATCATTGATAGCATAGTAAGATTACTTTTTTATATGTATTATATAAAAAATAATATGTTTAGAGAATTATTACAATTTCTGCAGATTATTCAATAGGGAATTATTATGAATTTTTGTGTGATTGATATTAACTATTGTTTTATATACTAGTCTTAAAAAAACATATTTATACCCTAAAGTGTAAAATGGCTAACTCTACTTTTGGTCAAAAATGATTTAATAATGCCATTTTACTCCCACCATTCTGATACATATCTTACAAAAATTTGACATTTATTGACATCAAGTTATTCTAAAAAAGTGTTGCAAGAAAATTTGCTAACTCCCGAGTTGCTAAATGTTACACTGAAAAATGTGTAACTCCACGTATATTTAATTATTAGTTGGTTCACAGGTATTGTTGTCGAGTTTCCTTGAGTCTAGTCTAATGTAAAAACAGCACAGTGCAGGAATTAAATGCAATTTTGGACCAAAGTGTGTTATATCTATTTTTCATATCTTTTGTAGTACTAACTTTGAGTTATATTTCAAAATATATAATTTATTGTAATATCTACCATAGAGATATAGATTTGATTTGAAAGAGCTTCCTTAGAGAGCTCTCCTTCACTTTTCCAGTTTGTAATTTTAGGTATTTTTAACATACTTCATATTATTTCAAGACCTTGACCTTTAGTCAATATCGGCTAAATTTGGAGGTGCATTATTTTTACATAAAAGTTCAGAAAGATAACATAATCGTTGGTTCTAGACGAGCTGTTAGAATTAACTCATTTAAGATAATAAAACAAATTCGCATTGAGGTCTTTCAAATATTTTTTGTGGTGGAGTTTATTAGTTTTACAGCACTAAAAAGATTCTCAGTTATTATTGTCTTTAAAAAAATAACTAAACATATATCTTTTGATGTAAATGAAAAATAAAAATTCACAGTTTTGTAAAAAATGCAAATGAATTAATATAGAAACTTGGATCTTAACAGACTTTCGTTCAAGGTTACACGTAAACCCTTTATGTGCTGGGCCAACTTGTAACAAAGTCATACATTATGAAATATGCTAGAAGCAAACTTTTATAATAATAAGTATATTTTATATTTATTTTTAGAAATAATTACATAATTTCAAACTAATAACTATGTTAATTAATATTTTCTTTTTAGACTTATGATTATGGAATCGGTCAAGGGCCAGAATTGGAGTCCCATGGTGGGACTACATTTTGTGCAATAGCTACCCTGAGTTTAAGCAATCAACTAGACAAACTCTCTGCGCAACAAGTTGACGGGCTCAAAAGGTGGCTCATCAATAGGCAAGTTGATGGTTTTCAAGGAAGACCAAATAAACCTGTGGATACATGCTACAGTTTCTGGATTGGTGCCACTCTTAAAATGTTAGGAATACTTGATTTATCAAATTTTGAATTAAACAGAAGATATGTGCTGGACACGCAGGATTCACTGGTTGGTGGATTTTCTAAGTGGCCTGATACCAATTCTGATCCTTTGCACACATATCTCGGTCTGGGAGGTCTTAGTTTGATCGGCGAAAACAATTTGAATGAAGTTATGCCGAGTCTGAACATAACCCTTAGAGCATATGATCATTTGAAGGAACTTCATAAAAAGTGGCAGGGTGAATAAAATCACAATCTTTAATGACAATAAACAGTTTTTCAAATTAAATTATTTAATTTATTAAAATAAGACAATATTTGCCATGTATAATAAATATCGAATCGAACTTGGCCCGTTAATAATTAATAAATGTAAAAATATTTTGTTATCTCTGTGATTACTTTAAAATTGTTGTTTTTAATCTATCATTTAGTAGACCGATAAGTTTAAATGCAAATGATGAAATTTATTGAAGTATTATTCAATCATTTTATTGGTACAAATTTGTAATACTTTTCTTTGTTAGTGCAGGTATTTTCTTATTTTGATATTAATTACTTTCTTCAGTTTCCTTTCCATTCATCCGTTCATCAACCCTTGAACTCTCAGGCAAGAATCGCTACACATAAAATACACTGAATTATGAAACGTAATCAGAACAGCAAAGATTAAAATAATTGATTTGATTTTTCATTTTAATTTAGTAATATATATGTACATACTGTGTAGGAATTTATATCAAAATACGATTAAAACTTTGATAAGATAAGAATTAAATTTAATATAAAGAGTTTATTTTTTCCAAATATTTTTTTTTATCAAATAACATTATTTATCTTAAAATTGAGTGACATGCTAATCTTATTTTAGAACTGCTTTCAAATTGTGAAAAAGTATCTTTGTGGTTTATTATGGATACATCCCTCAGAATAGCAGTTTATAATGAAACGGGTTTGAGGAATATATGAATTGATTTGCATATACATATCGCATTAAATGCATGGTTTGGTGGTACAAGCGGCGGTAAATTAACAAAACTGTAAATGCTGGATTTATCAAATTATTATTATAGATTTTCTTGAATATCTTACAAAATATTAGTGTTATATCAGTGAAAATGAATTCGCTTAGAGAAATTTACAGTTATTTAATATGTAATTGTATAAAGGAAATTGGCTAGAAAAAAAAAAACAAGTTAACTTTCTATGGATACAAATATGCGATATTTGTGATGTATATATGTCTGATATATATTAATTATATCGGACAAATATATCAACATAGCAGCTTGAAAATTATGTTTCTGTTCTGTTAAACTTGTAAGCGATACATATTTATTTATGTAAGAATTTTCTCTAAAGATTATTATAACTTTTTTATGATGTTTCTATTGTTTGAAAAATACATAAAAATTTTTTTATTAATGTCATTAAATACTGAGTTTCAAAATTGTAAAAAGCGCAGGTACCTAATGAGATTAGTGTTGTTAAATAATGAGTTTTTTTCTAAATTATAAAGTGTAATCCATTTCAAAATCTTATTTATATGTTTTTTAAACTTTTCTAAATGAATTATCTACTCAAAAATTAACCCATTTACCTATCTCATACCCAAATAGGATATTTGAGTTTCTATTTTGCAGACAATAATTTGGAAAGAAATTTTGTGGGACTACCAATTAAGAACATGTTCTATTAAGGATATAATAAGTAAAAATATGTCACATTAAAATCCACCAAAATATTAGGTATTTTATTTTGTACTGATTTAGTACCTTTAAATAAGGTTTACTAAAATTTTCAGTAAAATAATTAACAATGTGGTACCAATATTTCAAATTGTGACTAAACATCAAGTACATATAACTAATTCAAAATTAAATGATAGGTGAATGGGTTAAGAATTAAAAAGTCAGCATTAAAATATAAAATTCCAGTTGTTAAACACAAAGTTACTTGTAGTTAATAAGTATTTTTTAAAGATGCTTGAAAAAGATTGTAAAAATGCCTTCTGAAAATCAAAATGTAAATTCTAGATAAGATCAATAACTTTGTTTTTTACATCCAAATACTATTTACAGAGTAAATCCTACGGACAGTTAGGTTACATAAATTATGATTGCCTTTGTGCTACTTTTATCAAATGAAATTTAATGGGAAATTGATGTCAGAGTGAAAAACACTAATGTTTAAAACAGAAAAACAGTATAGACAATGTATGTGTCATCAGAAAGAACTGTTAAAGAATATCATGTGTTTGCACATTTAGTAATCAAAATTGCCCATTATCTGGTTAAAATGGCTTTCATTTTCAGCAAAAAATATATTTTTTTTTTGATAAATAAAACATTGTGAATGTGAGTCAGGATGTGTGAGGGATTCAGTGTAGTATGTCGTTATTGTCATCATGTCTACTAAATTAATGAATCGGGTGCAGGACTGCTAGATCTGTTCACAGATGACTTGTTTTAAGCGGTATTATTATTAAATACTAATTAAATGCATTAATTATAAAGATATACATATAAAATCAATTTTATTGAAAAATATTGTTGAGATCCAGGTTCGAATCCTGGTAGGACGACAATATTTTTCGATAAAATTGATTTTATATGTATATTTTTATAATGCTATATCGCTGTAGCATAATGCACCTTCTCCGGTTTCGAAAGAGATCCAGGTTCGAATCCTGGTAGCGAAACAACAATATTTTTCGATAAAATTAATTTTATATATATATCTTTATAATGAATACATTTAATTAGTATTTAAAATATCACAGACTTATGTTCTGAATAATTACAACTTCACAATAAGAATGTGTTCTCCTTAATAATGGTATTATTATTCATTGACATATTAAATATGTATTTTTTATGATTGTTGTATTTTAGATTTTTAGTTTAGTAATTTTATTATAAACTTTTATTCTTGCTGTTGTGTTTGTTTACTGGATGTTTTAATTGTAAAAATGTAAATATTTGTAAAGGGTTGCAAACATATTTACCATATAAAAATGTTCTCAGATTTTCACGTTCTGGGCTCTTAATGTCTCAATCTTTGGTTGACGTTTCAGATTTGCAATGAGATTCAAAATGTCGGAGGCACTTGGCTGAATAGTCTGGAAAATTCCACTTAGAAGATGTTAAGATGCTGTATGTTTATCATTATATACATATTAAAGCCAACAAATTTTGCAAAAGAATAGTCATGCTTGAACATTTTTTGTGCATTCATATAGTTTTTTTTATTGGAGTGCGAAGTTAGTTTTAATGAAAATTTATTAAATATGTATTATACAGATAAAAAATATTTTCAACATTGAGTGTACAAGCACCTGTCTTTTGTATTTAAACAGCATTATCTAGAATATTTTGTCACTTGCATAGAATGCCAGGCCTTATATTAAATTCACTACATATTTATATACACTTGAAGCATTCACAATATCTGTCAATTCTACACATTATTTATTTAGTCTTACGTTATTTTATCACACAATATTTTTTTAAATAAAAAAGTAAAATTATAATTATCTCGATAGTTTTTTTTTTATATATAAGTTCATATAGATTTTGTTAAAACTTTTTTTTATCATTAATGAAATGTCCAAAAACTTAAATTCGGTGATAACTATAAATAGATTCGTTTTTGAATGCATAGTTCTTCTTATGAGCATTCTAATTCTGAGAAAAAACAATTTTGAAAGCTTTAAACACTGACGCAATAGAAAATTGAAATTTTTGAGTCAATCCTAATACAAACTGTTCAGTTCAGGATTGATTTTATTCATTTTGCACCATAAACTAGTATGAATTGAGCTCAACATTCAGTTTTGGAACCGAAAAATTAATATTGTATAGTTTTATTAATCAAACATGTGTAGAATTTTCCATTATGTCAAAAAATATTTGCCAATCAAATTGCACTGAATTATTTTGTACTAATTCGATGCTGTAAATGGATTGTTTTTGTACTTCATGCAATTTAATTTCCTTTAAATGTAATAACATTTGTAAAAGTACTAAAAACGCACAAAGTTACCAAAAGTGTCAATTTATGTAAATTTTATAAACTTAAATCATTTATATTTTACACTGTGTTCATTATTTATTTAAACCCATAAATTTGATTTATTTTCAATAAAATATAAGTGTCCTTCCACATGGTGAACTATTCAGTCATTGTAAGCACACTGCATAACTTCATAGGCATTATTCCATTGTTTTTGAACATTTCTTTAAAATATTTATTTCTAAAAAGAAATATCTTTGTGACATTGACAAGAATTATACTTAGGCTTACCATAATTTTGAAGCTCTAAACCGGGACAATTATCGCTTCGCATTTGGTTGAGATCAATTTGAACGTACAGTCAGAAGTTTTGAAGATCATATCATGCATTACTGTGTGAAAGGCAAATGTGGCCTCTTTGACCGCAATAACTAATTCATATTGAATGGAATTACTATTTAAAAAAAAAGTTTTAATAGATGAAGAGCTTGCGACAGCCGTTACACGGTCTTTAATGTCTGCTCGCCCACCATGTGCAATAGAAAATTCTGAGAAACATTGCTGTCTTCACCACATAGCTTTTTTATAAATGGGTAGTCTTTTTGCAGTTCATTTGTAAATTTGCAATTTCTTTTCGGCATTTTAAATACAATTTTAAAAAGGTTAGGTTAAAACCTGAACTAGGTAGATAAATTACACGCTGTTGTGTCACCTTATTAAATTGTAATTACGCTGCAAGTTGCAACTGATCAGCGTAAACTATCTGTCGCAAATACATAGTAAGTCGCGCGGTGCAGGGGAGCTCCGCTACGGTCGGGACAAAATGCCACACTGGCCGGGACTAGCCATGGGCAATATGGTTCATATAACTGAGCCGGTTCAAATTGAACCGCAGATCAATAGAGCATTTGAATCATCGGATCGATTGAATCATTAGATCTTTTGAAAGCATGGCTCACGGCTCAGTTGATTGATAAATGTGTTGCTCCATGGACGTATGCGAAATATTTTCTTATGAGTCATATTACTATTACTCTCTGTCAGATATCAGTAATCGAATAACAATAATTAAAACATCTAACGTCCTATTTTAAATATCATTTTCATTAATTAAAGGTTACTTTACTATGTCCATTGTAATAAAATCGAAATTATTGATAGAAATTAAATAAAAAATATTTCATTATAATGGTATTTTATCAAAATTCTTCAATTAAATAGATGAGCTGTGTTTAAACAAAAAAAAAATTAAGATACATGAAAAAACTATTTTTTCATTTTAAATGTTAAATTATACATCCTGACATATATTATATGTACTTTCTATCTCTAGTAAATGGCCGATGAAACATGTATATATTGTAATTTTCAAAATGGTATGATTTAAAAGTTTTTCTTTGGCTGAGAATACAAATATATGTACATATAAAAGAAAGAGAATCATTTCTGCTACAAGCAAACAAAAATTTAAAAAAAAAAACATCAAATTTTTTTTTGTATTAATCAAAAATGAACATTCTTTAAAATAAAAATGCTTTGGAAAATAACGTTACATGGGCTGATAATTGAGAATGTGAGTAATAAGTAATTAAAACAAATATTCTGATAATAATTCACTTTTAAAAAGGGTTTGTTTTATAACCGAACACCTTGTTAACAACGAGGTAACTCTGCGATGCATTGTCCTAACAATTTTATCTAGGATCATTATCAAGTGTCAACCTTCATAACTCACAGAGTGATCCGTACCGGCTGTCAGTCCACAGGTCGATTTTCGACTGATCCGCTGTTCGCCGCTTAAATTGTTCTGGGAGCGAATTGAACCATTGAGCGGATGAATCCTTGAACCGGCTCTACGCAAAGATCTGGTTCAGTGAGCCGGTTCGTTTGCAAATGACACACCACTTGCTGGGACGCCAGGAACAATGTGCGAAACCGGGATAATCCCAGTCAAACCGGGACATATAGTAAGCCTAATTATACTAAAAGTGAAAAATCTTAAAACCACTAGATATGTCCTCTTTTTCACTCTTCCAGAACCATGGCGAAGCACCTATATAAGTGTTTCTATCTTGCACCTGTAAAATATTAAAGAGGGATAGCTAATGGAACATACATATAGACAACATAAAATGACAGCACTGCTCGCATGTACGTGTATCTCATTGTTATAGTATTCTTTTCAATATTTATATAATTCTCTCATCAGATAATTTACCAATGTAGGAATTAACATATTTATAGCTTTAGAAAATTGGAAATAATCATTTGGGACTCCTGACACGGCAGTCATCAGTGATGGGATTTCACTTGTAGCCATTTTCAAATAAAATATACTTTGAATTGCTCTTAAATAGTAAAATTCTAGGATCCATTTAACTTAAAAGTGATGTCTCCTTTTAAAGTGTGGTTTGTCTGGAGCCATATTAATAATACTGCTAGCCTTGCACTTATCAAAATTCCCTAGATAACTATTAAAAATATTATATAATAAATTATACAGGAGAAATATAACTAATAATATATACATATTAGACAGTAACATGGCAGATAAATAAGAGATTGATTTTCTCTATTCAGTTGCAGATCTACGATAGGTGTATTGAAAATGTATAAATAATAATATTCTAGGTTGAAGCTTTATGAAGTCACTGTTAAGACTACATCTTGCTAATAATAAACATTTGGATCATAATTTAAATGGAACGTATATTATTAGTACCTTTAACCCTGATGTTCAGCAAGAAAATACAACAAATGCATTAATTTAATATTGCATCCGGGTCTCATCACTTATTGAATCCTCAGTGTACAAGAATTATATTAAATAATACTTTAAAAATCGATTCATTCTCCACATAACAATAGTTAGTAAAATAGTTTTCATAATTCAATTTAACTGTTTCCTCCCAATAGCTCTTTTTGCATATTGTTTTCTTTGCGAGTGTTACTGGAATCCATGCCGACATCAAGAAAATCTCTTAGTCATCATCAAATAAAAAAGTTTATCAGTTTATTGTAGAAGATAGGGAGAGCTTGTTTAAATTAAAATTCAACTAATATCTCATTTTGGGTAAAAACAGGATGTATAATCTAATTTTTCAAGTTTAAAGATAAAAACTTCTATTGTCAAACGTCTTTCTAAAAAATACAAAACATGTCAATACTTTTATATCTCCGGTATACTGATTCCATATACATTTTTATAACGTAACACATATTTTGAATCTACATTAGGCTTGCCAATCTGATGTTTGTTTTGAAGGGAAAATTAGCTTGCATCGATCATTTCAACCTTAGTGCACCAATTGATACCAGTCACATATTCTTCTCAGAGATTATTAGTTGTGCAGTAAATAAAAATAAAAAGAATAGTTTAAAACTAAACAATGTAATTAAAATAAATATACAAATCTATTGAGAAATCTTTGCATACAAGGTGTAAGTTTGTAATATAAATTACAAATGTGTTAGGGAGGAATTGAAATTCCAATATTTCAAGTATCCGCTTTCTTGGCACTCACAGCTGCGTGTTTAGTGGGATCGTATTTATATGTTTTCTGTAAGGGACCTTTGCCAGCTTTGTTGAATATCATTTCATCAACCCGTAGCCTTTCTTCTAGTTCTTTTGTGAGTTTCAGGTTTGTCCAGGATTCTTTGGCTCCCTTAACAAATCCTTTTGATTTTATCGGCAATGATTCAGGTTTATGCGCTATTGTCTTTTGGATCTTGAAATATTCTCTTACCCTGGGTATTTTCAAAAATGCTGCTTGTCCCAATGATATAAAGTTAGTGGATACCCAGTAACACAATATCGCTCCTGGAAAGTTAATCGTGAAGGGCAACATTATAACAGGGATGGCTCGCAGGCCATATTTTAAGAGATGCATATTTTGTGCATTTAAGCGCCCAGTATCAGTTCCAACTTCGATAGTTATCCACAAAGTGAGACTGGTCACTATGGGTAAAAGGTAGAATTGATCCGGAACAGTGAGGTCGGCAAACCAGAAGAGTCCACCAGTCGTCAAACTTTCAACGGGACAGTTTGCCATTCCTCTGAGACCCAAAAAGAAAGAAATGAAGAATGGGGCTTGCACTAGCGGAACCAACATATTTTTAAATGGGCTTAAACCTTTCTCTTTCATGAAAACCATCAAATCCTGCCCGTAGCGTGCAGCTTCCAGTTGGTTTCCCGATTGTCTGGCCTGTGACATTTTCAGCTGCAAAACTTGCATTTGAGGTAAATTATTATTCATGATAGCATTATTGCGCTGTGCTAATATTACAAGTGGAAACACGAGGATTCGCACACATACTGTGCCGAGGACGATAACTCCCCACCACGGAAGATCTAGAGTAATATGCAAATATTCCATACAGTTTTGTATCAAGCCGACAGGGCTCCACCCGCCAAGACCCAAACTGGCAAATGTTGGTTCTCCATTGACGGCAGTTGTCACAGTTTCTACGACATCAGAAACCGTCGGTGCTGCAGGAGGCTCTGGTATATCTGGTAGTGTTGCAAAAGTTGCCGCAAAGTGAGAACCATTTATGAAGGGCGTGGAAAACTTTGTCGGATGTTTAGTATTATTTTTAGAGACGGTGCAAGTTGAACATAGATAATATTGTTGCCTTCCATTCCAAATATGATGACTTCTCTTGGTGTAACTAAATTGTGCTGTGTTTTGTAACCTAACCTCAAAGGTTTGAGAATTGCGGGAAATGCTGATAAACTTACTATGACGTTGGAAAATTTTCAACATTTTGGGTTAATAATATGTAATTCTTAATTCAGAAGAAATATTTAAACCATTAATGTTCTATATTGATGAACATTATACTTGACACCGAGAACAGAAACGCCACAGAAAATGTTTGTCTATGGAATATTTTCTATGTTTCGTTCGTAGTATGCTAGATTGACTTAACATGTTTTTGATGTGCCTAAAAGTTTACTGAATACAATATCGATATAAAAATGTCCACAGCGTCAATCTCAGTAATTTAATTTGATATTTACGTACGTATATTTTTAATGAGAAAAAGATTAAATATTAATATAATGATTGAGGTTCAACAGTTACTTTACTGGACTAGATCTATATTTACATATTTGTTTTAGATGATCGTCCACCCAAGATATTTTAAAAGATATAAGTTTTCGTATTTTTTTGACATAAAACCAGGTTAAATACTACACAAAAAATTAAAGCTATTACAATTTGTATCCATTCATTACGAGATCTAGCTTTCTATAGCTTTTTTCAATCAACATTATTTTTTTAAACCCGTTACTACCTTGGCTTGAAAAATATCGTGAAATCGTATCGAAATATCAAATCATTGAAGAATCATCTTTAAAGCGGATAAAAATATATGCATACTAATTATATATAATATCTGTTATAGGAATATAATGTTCACAAATCAAAGGCGTTGTAAATACAAATAAATATTATTGATTAGTTTTATTCTTGTACATCTAATCTTTACGCCTGTTGCCTTTTCAATTTATTCATTACAATCAAGAAAAAATAATTATTTCTTCTCATTAATTATAAACATTTTTCGTGTTCACTTTTTTGTAACAAAAATTTTTTTTATTCTCCTTTACAATTTGATTAAAGACATATCTCTTCCCTTCTTTTTATTTTGACTATTTATTTATGCGTTTACTCTTTAAAATATTTACATTTACACTTATTAAAATGTAATTGAAAAATATTGTGTACATACTTGATTACAGTTCTTAGAATATAGCAATTAGGGCAAAAAAATATTTTTTTAACATAGAATAAGTAGGTAAGAGTATGTTTACTTAGCCCAATAAAATTTGTCTCGAAAACTGCATTAGAAAGAGCACGTTATAAATTTTCGTAACATTTTTATATACTCTTGCTGGTTACATTGTGTTTTAATTTTGCCTTTACCGGTAACAGGCGCTTTTAAAACTTTTTGAAAACAAAAAAAATCAGATGCGCCATGTATCGATTCTGCGATCGGTATCTCTGTGAATGTTCTATTCATCCCTTGTAGACTATGACAGTGATGGCGAACCTTTTGGGCTCGGCGTGTCAAAAATTCAGAAAATCTAACTTGACTTTGCTGGGGTGTCACCTCCAAAATACATTTTTTATATATATTTAATTATATAAAAAAAAACAATTTACACACTCATTTTTAATTTAAATTTGACTGAAAAAAATATGGAACCCATAATATTTGATTTGATGTCAATTAATTAATCGCTTAATTCAATTAATTTTGTTGTCGGGTAGACGTCTGGTGGCGGGACACGTGTTCTTTGATAACTCTGATATTAGTGAACGCTGGCGTGTCGCCCAAAGCGCTGTGGCGTGTCACCCTTGACACGCGTGTCATAGGTTCGCCATCATTGGACTATGATGTAAAATTTTCCTATGAGTATATATAATACGCTGATTTTTTGTGTTATAATTTTTGTTATACTTTATTATTTATACGTTCTTAGCACTAATATATATTTTTAATACTAATATTTTAAAAATAGTTACCCCTTTTGAACTTCGTAAGAAGCTTAATACCTATCTAATAAGCTTAAGTATGTACCTACATGTAAAGTGCTATTTTCATATCTCAATGATTTACCAGCAACTTAATGATTAGCATCCTATATAGTAGTAGAGATTTTTATTTTATTTATTTATCAGAATATATGAAATATTTGTTCGAACCAGAGAAACATAATCCATGCAAAGGTGATATTTTACTAGGTACGAGTGTTACCTAAATTAATGCGATTCACTTTTATGACATTTTACTCTTGAACTATGCTAGGTACAAATGTAAATTAACGCAATAATTTTTTTTGACATTTTATTCTTGAACTATTCTAGGTACGGGTGTAAATTGACGTAATCAACTTTATTTACTGCACTAGGTGTAAGTGTAAGTAAATGCAATTCAGTTTTTTGACATTTAATCTTGTACCGTGCTAGGTATAAGTGCAAGTTAACGCGATATACTTTTTTTGATATTATAATTGTTGAACTTTGCTACGTACGATTATGTGCAAAATTTAAAAAAAATTTTTTTTTTTTAATACTTCCGAGTTTTAAAGAAAATAATTTAGTCTGATTTCCGGTGAAATGAAACTGGGATACGTGTTCCAATTGCACACATCTCCGTTAAATTTTCATTTCCTTAATAATTTGCAATCGTAATTCAGGGCGGTTTCTCCCCTAATAAAATTTTCGTATATATATTCTCAGTTTAATTTAAACGCATCATTAGGTGAAACGAACCCGACGCAAATTGAAGTGTAAATTGGCCGTATTGCCAGTTTCTCCCCGGTCCACCCCGATCCGGAGCTTCTGTCGTGGGGGATCCTAAATGATTTGTATTTGATATTTAATAACAGTTTAGAAACGAATATTAAATAAATAAGCTGTGAAAGCAGTAGCGAACCAGTACTCATTGAAACATTCGTACAAATATTAAAATAAAAGTTTTACACATTAGTGATTAACAATAAATACACATTATTTGCAATTGTGTTTATGGTATTTTATGTGTATTTATTTTGATCAAATTTCTAGTAGCTTAAATTCAATGAACGTATATTTTTAATCGAAGTGTGAATGTTATCCCCTTTGTGACTTTTGTAATGTTCCGATCGAAAGATTGAGACAATTAATCGTTATATGAAATCGCAACTTTCTCCTCAGTTATTACTACCGAAACCTTTTTCCATAAACAACATCTATTAATGTGTCATTTTTTAAGGTACGTACCCCTTTAATAACAATAAGTAATGAGAAAATAAAAAATGTTATTCTTTTTTTTTTCATCCCTCTATTTATAACTACAGTGGAAATTGTTTACAATGAAATCATGAGGACTGAATCATGTTTTCATGTTATACGAATTTCGCGTTAACAGAAATGGCAGATGCCTAGTTAGTCAGTAGAAAAGTCAGTTTGTTGACGACGCGGCCGATAGATTATCCGGGTAATTTTTATGATAGTAAGGGTGGTGTGCGGGAAGCGACATCCTTTAATCTATTGTTTATTATCAGATGGCGGCCTAGACAATAGAATGTTGAGTTATTAAGTAAGTAAATAAGTGTTTCACGATCGTTTTAAACACCGATAAGACATCTCCTGAAGATGGGTAATGAGGTTTACCCGAAACGTTGGGACAAAAATGGTTTCTTTCTTTCTTTCTCAAGATCAACAGACGCGAGATAATGTATAACTGTTGGATTTCGGATAACCCTATTAGATGCTCAATGGATTGCTAGTAATGTACTCTAACCGTAAATAAAACTCCATTTGAACTACTGTCTGAACTAATATATGGAACTGACGTCCCTTTTAGGTTAGATTTTTATTTTTGTAGATGGTTTCTTTGAGGAAACATAGGCCGAAGTTTTGGCATACGTGCCATTGCCTCAAGTTACGGTACAACCGTATTTTTCCGCAGGAGATATAAATCTCCCATATATATATATATATATATCAATATTAATTACCAAATATACAAACATGAACTAACGGAAATTCCTTGTTTCAATATTTTCATTTTGGTGTCACTCACGCGATCACTTTGGTACCATATATGACTCGATTGGAACGAAAATTTAAACGCTGACAATATAATATGCACTAATGTAAAAAATATGTCTTGTTTACGCAAAGATTCAATTTTCGAAGAGCAAATACTTTTACATAAATTATCGGATTTATGTTTCCACAAATAATGTGCGTAGAATGCCCCTCGTTCCGCAACTAATGTTCCGAACCCCTCTCCTATATGTACAATTTATTTGACGTTTTTTCATTTTCCGGTCTGTGATTAATTACATTATTTTAACAAAAGATTAATTTGAACAATAGTGATGCTTTTTGGAACAATTATTTTATAAACAATAAAATAACAGTGTTAACAGAATGTGTGTGGTACGAGTGGATGATAATTAGAAAGATGAAATTTAAAATTGAAAATACGTTAACATTATAAATTTTAATTTAATGTTGCTTGAGGGGCTGCGATCAACGATCAAGTTGTACTAACGATGTGTTAGTTTTAATAGTAGACGCGAAAATAGCATGAGTGTTATGACCATGTCCCGCCATATTTTTGTTGTTACGATCCGTTTCATCAAAAATAACAATTTATTTAACTTAAATAGATTTAATACTATCACCGGAAAAAAAAATCTTACACGTCTGTAAATGTTTCAATACAAAATTCGTTGATCTTGGCTCGTTTTCACGTTGCAAATCTCGATTTAAAAGATCCATTATTGATATAATCAAAAATAATTTATTAAAGACAACACATTCTTATTGTGAAGTTGTGATTGTTCAGAACATAGGTCTGTGATGTTTTAATGGAACGATAGGTGTATTAATTTGAAAAAGTGTAACATGTAGGTTCGAAAATTTGTCGTCAAAAATACTGTCGCTGTAGCATAGTTAGTAATGCACCTTCCCCGGATTGGAATCCCGATAGCGCAACAATAATATTTTTCAATAAAATTGATTTTATATGCTTTATAATTAATACATTTAATTAGTATTTAAAAATAATTTAATATCGACACATGGAATGGTACATACATTTTTTTATACTTGCGAGTATGGCTGAAAGATAAAAACTTGTTATGCATATATAATAAAGATTTTTAATCTCATAAATATACTGTTTCAAAAAGTATTTTATAAAAATAAAAAATCATACTTCGATCAATATCTAATATTTTTCTTTAAGAGCGTGATTAAATTATTCTTATAATAATTAATACTATATAATTGCCTGTAAAAGATCATGCTATAGGTACGATGAATTACTATATATATGGATATACTTATGAACCGACATATTAGGTTTAGTTTTAATTGTACACCACATGCATACCTGTCAATATTTTTTCTTTACATTTTACAGCACGTTTCTTAGAATAAATCTGCAATTAAACGAATGGTGTTTACGTTTGCAGTCACTCCATCGCACGAGCGTACAGTCGGTGCGAGCTGCTGCCGTGTAGCGTTGCACCGTGGGTAGAGTGTACACGATGTCACTTTGATTTTGTTTCATTTGTCGGTTTTCGATGATTTATTTTACCTTATTGCGCTCTAGAACATACTATAGCTACATCAAAAAGTAAAGTAATGACAAACTTTACTTAACCATTCCCAAACCATGCAGTAACACAGGTCTACCATCATAATTAAACCTGTAATATTTCGGTAAATACATGCAGCATAAAATTAATATTTTAGATAATCCTAAAGAAAATATTAACGCTTAGGAATGACTAGTGAATAACCAATTATGATAAGGGAATCGTACAAAAACAATTATTTTTTCCATTCAATCCGTTGTAAAATTAATACGTTAGTAAAAATACAATTTGTGATATGAAAGACAGAGATCACGCACTATTTTCACAGTGAAAAGAACAACAAATATAATTGGTTTTTTCTCACTAATTAAATGAAGAGAGATAACAAGGAAGGACACATTGTATAGGACTTAATGAATGCTCTAAATTATGTTATTAATCATTTTTTCAAAATTAAATGCTTAATATTTAGAATAAATTCGTGCCATTGAAGCCATTTAAGCTACTAAAAACATTTTTTCTATCTGTTATTTACGGTAACACAAATTGACAGCATGGCTGCGTTCGGGTATTTTATATCACGGTATGTTAAAGGTTAATAAAGAACTAGCTGAAGTACCCGGCGTTTCACGGGCTTTACACAGAGTGAAAATAAAAACGCTTCATTTAGGGGGATGGGGGTAGTTTTTTTTCGAAATCAGATGTATGTAGACAGTATTTTTTTCTTATTTTGAACGTGCGTCAAGTGTGCAAAATTTCACCAAGAAGTACCAAAATTCTGTTTTAAAGGGTAGGAAAAAGGGATGGGGGTAGTTTTTCGAAATCTCAGGTAAACAGTGACCTTCCTATTGGTTTGAAGGTCAAGTGCGCAAAATTTCGTCAAGCTCGGAATAAAACTGTAGATTTGTATAAAAACAAATAAACCAACAGACACTCTTCTTTATATATATAAAGATTTAGATGCGTGGAGCAATGCATTTTAGATTACATGCACTATTCCGTAGCAGTGTTATAAAACTTTGATTTATTCGTTTAAAATAGTGACTTTCCTATTCCCCTTTCCACTCGATGGTATTATATTTTCAGATGTGAGTAATGCTATTAGGGGGGGGCAATGTATTTGCTCAGTCTCGACAGTCCACAAATAAGGCGCCATCTTGCTAAAGGCCAAAGACAATCAAGATGTCAACAAAGTCGGATAACGAGGGTTTAATTAAAAATCTAGCAGAAAGATATCCAATAGGAGAAATTACTCTGGATGAACGGTTAAGTAAATAATAGAATCATAAATTAGCTTTGTGTTTGGGGGATGAATTATTATTATTATTTGTATATTTCTAGCGAAAACGTTTTTAATAATACAGTACTAGATTAACAAAAAATAATGTGATACGGTTCCTAGTTAGGGTTACCACATGGTATCCAAAAGGAGGACATTGTCCCTAATTGAAATATACTGTCCTCCTTCCACCTTAAAATATCCTTTTTTTTATTGCTTCACATCACAAACATATGTTATCATCGATGTCGTAAATTTATTTAACCAATTTTGCAATCTGATTTAATTTCTCCAATTCAATAAATAGATTTGTTATGAGATTATTAATATGGTGTACATTTCATCGGAGGCTTCCCCAGAACGTTAGATATTCTCACTTTGTATGAAACCACGTAATTTATTATACTTCAACCGGTTTCGCTTTTCTCATCTAACTGTATATGTAATATGTCTCTATATTCTATCTTTTTTGTATATATAAGTGCACTCTTTTTGTATGTACGAGTATGATTAGTTTTTAATGCATCCTGATGAAGCTTGAGAAAAGCGAAACCAATTGACGTATAATAAATTTCGTGGTTTCATACAAAGTGATTGTATTTTATTTAATCTAATAAATTTAAGAATTGATAGTTTCGCTGTCGCTGATTATGGTGCCTTAACAACGAACGATTTAAATATTTTCATGGAACGTTGAAACAGTGCAAATGTTCACAGTAAAATACATACCATTTAGCAACGGCAAATAAAAACTGTTTCTTTGCTCCATCGGTATTGGAAGGCTTATTTGCGTATCCCGAATTATTCAATATTCAGTGTTCGGTGATATCGAGGGTTAACTATTCAAAATATTACTTATTCGAGTAACTGAAATCAATATTAAATTTTATACTGGCGCCTCGGGTATCTGCGCATTTAGGTCGGAAACTTTATCCTTCACTAGTAGAAGTCATTTAGGCTTGTTTGAAAACAGTATTGTTGTGTCTAATTAAATGATCAATAGCAAACTTCTCATTAAACCGCCCGTGGGGTGTAATCTTATTGCAGCCCCTTAATTTACAGTCGATCCAAGAAGCTTCTGCCCCCCCCCAGGGCATAATACAATTTTGTCGCCCCCTCCTATATAATGATACCTATTTTTCAGTCTATGAATTTCAACGCTGTAAACAATTTTCAATTGCGGAAGATTACATATTTCAATAGAAAAATCATAAAACATATTTTTTACATCTGGCTATGGCTCTATGGAAAAAATGTTCCCAGCGCATAATGTCTATTATTTAAAATATCTTAACAAGAAATGAGAAATATCCAATCAAGTACTGCGTCAACATTGAAAGATATTAGAATTTTTTGACGAGATAAATTTGTCTAGATAAATACTACATCTTGGAGTTTGCCGCGTATGCTTTCATTTTGATGGTATGGATATTGTTGTCTTACAGACTCAAAAAAGGTAATACCGGTACAATATACGAGTATGTGCCGATGAACTTGTAATAATTAGGATTCTTATTTTATATTCGTAGTATATGT
The DNA here is from genome assembly GCA_031772225.1 of Eubasilissa splendida. NCBI lineage: Eukaryota > Metazoa > Arthropoda > Insecta > Trichoptera > Phryganeidae > Eubasilissa > Eubasilissa splendida. Next base: position 15,950,578 of record CM062852.1, on the reverse strand, counting down.
ACTATCTCCAACGCCAAAAAATATGTTTTTTTTTATAAGAAATATCTTTCACGAGAAGATCTATGTATTATATTTTGTATAAATCTTTAATGATTTTTTTTAGTTAGCCGCGAAATTTTAACGAGTTTTATCTTTGAATCGTCTTAACGACATCTCAATTTATATCCAAAAATAGAATAATGTCACGAGCATTTTTACTTTCCCCATCTCAGAAATAACGTTGCTAACGGGAAACCGTTCGTCACTTATTCTGGGAATATATAATAAGCTTAATATTTATATGGGATTAAGCTTGGGAAAAATATAAAATTAATTATGATTCGAAAAGATCAGGATTGTCAGATTGAAGTAACATGCGCGAGCTTAATGTTTTCCATATTCACGGACGAAACTCACACAGAATTACATGAGATTTGTTTAACTCATAAATTTATAAAGTACATACCTTTAATTACTTTTATTAAGACAAAATAATTGTCGATGCCGCATTGAATTCACTGTAAGCTGAATCTCAATATGATATATGCGTGTTGACTTTTTGACGTGGAGATAAACTCAGAGATCCGCTTGAGATTTCAAGAATTGCCATATTATGTGTAGTATTTAATTTTTCTCGGGGCTTATTACTTATTATTTACAGGGTTGCGGAAAATATATTGCAAGATTGATTTTTAGACAAATGGGTTTAGGGTTTATGTACTCTTCACCAGTGGCGTAACTAAAAATATATTCAGAATGAAAAAAAGGCCCCCTTAAATAAGTATTGTGTATAGGATATACGAATATTAGTACTGCGAAAATTAGAATGAACTATTCAATAAATAGTAAGAATAAAATTAATATCTTGTCTCATCATTTCATGTAAAAAAACATAAGTGTTCTTAGGCATTTCTAAGCACTAGCAATTAAAAAAACATTTAAATATAAATATATAAATATTAATGAGGTACTGTCACTGTATATTGTATACATCGATCATGTTTTTGTAATAAACGTGAGAAACGATTTTTTAAATTTTGTAATTCCATTTCTTGCTACGGATTACTATTATACTAATGAAATGTATATACAGCGATACTCGCAAAAATATCAATGCCAAATGCAGGGACGAACTTTATGGGACTCATTACACTATATTCACCGGTCACCTTATATGTATGTATAATACCAGTTTTAATATATTTAAGGGATCCCAAAAATATCGTAAATCAGAGTATCACATAGTTTTTTCTGGGTAATTCTGTAACTGGTCGTTTTTATGGTAGTTGATATTTCAGTAGCTATCATCAAGGATGATGTGATGATGTTGCTTCATAAACAGACTCACAGCAGAAAAAAAACTTGCTAAAAAACTGAACAATGATTTAATTATAGGTATATAAAAACAATTTAAATGACGTGTTATTGATTGTTTCGAGTATTTAGTAAAAAACGAACGAATCATTCAAAAAAAGATCAATCAATGAGGACATATTTGTTTTTTATAATCCAGACATACCCCAGGACTTACTATTTGATTGGTGGGGGCTGGAGTCAGGGCCAGGGGAGGAATAGGAAAAATGGTTTGCACCTAATGAAAAAGTAAAGCTCTGGCAGGGGAAACTTTTTGGGGGACCGGAGGCGGTTGAAACCAATTGGAAGGGGAAGTCTATAAATTTTTGGATGAATAATTTGATTTCAACGATATTTAATCCACCGGCTTCATGTTGAGAGTAATTTCGTCTTCGCAGGTGAATGATTTTCATCCGTCTTTCTCAATAACACGGTGGATAAATAGAATGCACAAGTTCTCTGAGAAATCTTTATGAACGATATTATTTAAAAATATGTAAACGGGACAAAAACAAAATTGCCTTTTCAGATTTACAAGATTTTTCCTACAACGTTTATTACAATTTGAGTTAATCACAAATTAATAAAAAATAAAACTTTCCGTACATACGCATACGTATGTAATAATAAATAACAATTCATGTGGTTACATTTGCAACTTAGATTGAAAATTTATCAAAATTCGTGTGCTTAAACGAAATCTAAGTTTGTTCAGGCAGCAAAGACCGAGGAATCCAATCCTAGGATCCCGCAGTCCTGGCTCAGTTAATAGTATGTATGAATCCTCGGATTACTAGGTATACATACGCATAATCTCGAAACTTTCGGGATTAATATGTTAGATTATATTCAGGGTACCGAAATCAGATCAAGACTTAACATTGAGTCTTGCATGTCATTTTTTGATCAAACATTCCTGACTTACTTAAATATAAATATTTTTAACAATTTCCATTTGTTTTTTCTGGCTTTTTAAAATTATATAGGTGTAGCATTAAAAATCGAATTCCGGGATTGCAATTTAGGTTTGGGATAGATTCACTAGACGTAACTCAACCAAGGTTATAGCGCTGCCGTTGATGATGTTCCAACCATTATTTCACTTGTTACATTCTGTAACACCACGCAGCTAGATTTAGTATATTGCAATATATTATTGATATATTATAATATGATTCAAACTCATTGTTCGGTGTTTATTACAGATCCACGGATCGCCGATGGCCGTGCGCGTGTGTGTTATGTTTTATGTTTATTACACCTCTGCTACCAAAGCTACTTCATAGCACGAATTTTTCTGTGTGTTGTCTATGACTTTTAAACTGTCAAGGGAGTGGATGTCCTGTCATGTGCTCATCACTAACTTGAAGTTTTTATAAAGTTACTTGTTGCTAGTGTATTCGGTTCCTCGCGTGTGCATTTCATATATATATATATATAAGTGATCACTTAAGCCAGCCGAAAACAGGTCGTAAGCCCTGTAATTACCCCATATTTATATATATCTTCCATTAAATATAATAAAAATAGCTTCATCTCTATGAGATATCTGATATTTATTTAAAAATCCAGTAATTGTGTGTTCTTGGACATATTCAAATATTGCTGAATATTTTTCAATAATTTAAAAATACAAAGTTGCGATAGTTTGTGTATATTATTAGAGACGTCAATTTATATCTCCAAAGAATTTGCAGCTCTTTAGGTTTCACTTAAGTAAATTTTTTTTTAAATTCTGTTCCCTCACCACAATTGATTTGTGTTTTTATCGGGTATAGAGTTTACTAAGAAAGATGTCCTCTCCTCTCATAAACAGATGTTAACTGTTAACAAACAGCTAAATTAAATACAGTCGGTTGTCATTTACACTATTTGATGAGTGGGACAGCATTTCTCGAAACTGAAGTCGTGTTAAAAATAAATCTCAATTAAATGTGTGTAGTATAATGATTAGTGTATTTAAAAGAATTAAAATAATCATACAGCATCATCAAGTAACTCTCATGTCAATTAATAATGTTTAAATATTTTATAAGAAAAATAATTTGCTTAAATGATAAATAATTGAACGTTCACTTTTTTAATTGGCTCGTATTTATTTCGTTAATTTTAACACATAAATAGTAAAAAAAAAGGTTATTATTAAAGATTTCTAAACAGAAACGAGAAATTGTAAATATTTTAATTTGATTTATTACTTTTTCCGGTTACAACAATGCTGTTTAATCTTAAGAGGAATGTAAAAAATGTGTATTACTGGCTTCGTACAGCAAAATCCTAATGCCTGACTCTCATATGCCCAAATGTTATTTGAAATATGAATTAAATATATTAATTATAAAGATATTTAATTCATATTTAAAATATCACAGACCTATGTTCTGAATAATTACAACTTCACAATAAGAATGTGTTCTCCTAAAAAAATATATTATTGTTGCGCCACCGGGATTCGAACCTGGATCTCTTTCCAAACCGGGGAAGGAGCGTTATCCAACTATGCTACAGCGACGATATTTTTAGCGATAAATTTTTGAACCTATATGTTACCTTTTTGATATTAATACATTTAATAGTTCCATTATTTGAAAGAGCCATCTACCTTATTTTTACGGAATTTCAAATACCTTTGAGTAATCTGATAGCAGACGTCAGAATTATTCATTCATTTTTGACACGTTGATACAACTTTATTATTAGAAGAACACATTCTTATTGTGAAGTTGTAATTATTCAGAACATAGGTCTGTGATATTTTAAATATAAATTTGTCGCTAAAAATATCGTCGCTGTAGCATAGTTGGATAATGCATCTTCCCCGGTTTGGAAAGAGATACAGGTTCGAATCCCGGTGGCGCAACAATAATATTTTTCGATAAAATTGATTTTATATGTATGTCTTTCTAATTAATGTATTTAATTCATATTTAAAATATCACAGACCTATGTTCTGAATAATTACAACTTCACAATAAGAATGTGTTCTCCAAATGTTATTGTTATTACATAAATACAATTAGCTTAGTAAAAATCCTCAAATAGAGCAAAGGTATACTGCATATTTCAGAAATAATTAATATATAAACTCAAAATGAGATCGGTTTTAAAACATTTTCCTTTAGAACATCTTAAGTAATACATTAAATGGTTACTGCTTCCCGTGGCCTATTTGTATGGTTCTAGAATCATGTACGCCTCCATACACCTATTGACGAATGCTTTTTAAGTACTTAAGTAATATGTTTTTAAGTATACGGTAGACTATTAGGTACGAAATAAAAGATTTAAAAATGTTGGATCTGCTGTCGTAATAATTACTGCTTCTTTAGACAAATTAAAAAGCGATTTATAAAGTACAAAACTAACTGAGCTTTAAAATCGTTCTGGAATTTCAAGTGCGTATGTACGTGTAATATAAAAAGTTTAATACCATACGCACCATACTTTTCCTTTCAAACATTTACACAAATTTAATAATTTATAGAGAAACTAACACACGTATTTGATATTCTAACTTGTATTGTTAGTTAGTTAGAGTATCAAATACAATAAAGACCATCTTACAAGTTTCCATACATTTTACAAATTATATAAATTGCAACATAATAACAGACAGAGAAAATCAAAAAATAATAGGTAGAATGAGAATTAGGAGTAGGCGGAGAAATCGGATCAAACTGGTTTGGGGGATTAGCGACGTTAAAATATATAGATATTCGATACTTATGTTGTAAGAATCAGAAGGTTATATGTGTGAGCGCCTAGTACCCCCATATATTACACCCAGAGCTCACGTGTTCTTTTGACTATACTCGCAAAGTGTATATGTGGGTGTGTGTTGCCAGAGCAGGTAGAACATGAGAAACTACTTACAGTTGACAGAGGTTTATTATTGCTTGCACAGTTAGTTAGAAAATTAGCAAATAAAAAGTGTACTAAAGATATTGACAAAAATGAAGCCGGGAGAAGAGTGGCGCATGTTGTTGGCACATTTTATCCGGTCGGTACTGGCGTGTTTTTGCGGCTGATGAGAGCCTAGTTTTCCACCCAGATATCTGCATGTTGCGTTCAGGGGCCGTCGGCGGTGATTATAATTGTGGAAGCGATAGATTTTCCCACTGGTTTAAAAAAGAGAAAATTAGAAAATATATCGTAAGTTTAAGGATTTAAAGTAAATAATTATTTTTGAGTCATTAATTCATCGTATAAACTAAATTTAAATTTACACGAATAGCTTTGCCAAGAAAGAATGTAGTAACTTTGGTCAATATTAAAGCTGGTTACAGACACAGTGTTGAGCTATGTCCAGCGGTGCAAGGAAGCGGGGTTTGACAACTCGGTCAACTACGCTCTCGATTATTTGAATACTAATTTTGAACTATTAAACTACCTTAAGCATTACGTACCTGTATTATAACATTTTATTTTTTAAATAAACAGTTTTCTTTTCTTAATAAAAATGAACGTAAAAGATTATAAATATATACACATACGTATTACAAATAAATAAAACACTTAGTAGAACTCATTTCGAGTGATCTCTCTGATGTGGTTTCTATCTTTTAAAAATAATTTTAATATTGATATAATAATTTCTGACTATGTTAAATTTTGATTGGAAATTGGAGTGGGATATATAATTTATAAAATGCAAAACGAGTGAAAATTAAATCAATTAAATGACCAGCAAAGTTCATCTGAAAAGATAAAATAAAAGAAGGCTTGAACTCTTCTGAGCTGGGATTTAAACAAGGAAAAATGAATTGTTTAAATATGTGTGTCTAAAATGGCTTTATTAACATTTATAAGATAATAAGGTTCTATCGTGATATTTTTTTTATGTCTCTGTTATCAAAACATATCAAAATATTGATTTGAAAAATAATTGTAAGTAATTCTAAAAATGTATAATTGAACATAAAAATCTGTTTGTCTCTGTTACCGATGGTATATTTATCGTATCTATATTACTATAATTTCACAAAAATGCGAGTAGCCTATATGATGTTGTTAGCAAAGACAGACCTATCCGTCTCTCTATTAGATTATATAAAAGCAGACTTTTAATTAATACATCGCCAAAACTATATAACAAATACATTTGATTCCTTTTCAATATTGAACATTTTGTTTTCTGATAATTTTATTTGTATTCTGCATTGTGCGAAATCTCTCGTAGTATTTTCTATTTATTTTTTATGTACATATAATATTACATCGTGCGTAATCCTACTTACTTAAGGTTATTTCCTTTAACGTAAGGATGCTCTTGTAAATAAAAACACAATCTACTTCTTTGACAACTGAGAAAGTCATTATGGAACTTGCAAGTCCTGCCAGCTTAAATTTTCAGTTAGGACAGCTAGCATAGCTTCGCTCTCGCTAGATATGCAGTAAGCTTACCATAGAGAATTCGGAAGCATCGCACTGCCAAGTTTTCATTTATTTAATATGGAAATATTGCGATCACAATAGACGTAAATAAATTATCTGTCATGCATGATTATGAATTCTAAAATAAAGTACGAACATTTTAATGACTTAATGAAATAAGGAATGCTAATTATCGATAGGTTTAAAATAGAAATATGTAATTCAATGATAAATTAAAAAAAAAAAAATTACAATAATTTTTGAATATTCATAATATTATATACGTATAAAATTATTAAGGTTTTTAATGAAAGCCATTTTAAGAAATTCCAGTCGGCGTAAAATGTCATCATAGAACTTTTGCTGGTTTAAAAATATGAGGAATTGTTTTGTATTATATTTCATGTTTTAAAATGCGAGACGCTTCTAAATTTTGAAAGTGACACTTTCAAAAATTACCAGTCCTCCCTTTCTTTTATATACTTACCGAGTACATAAAAAATGGTGTCGAGATATCCGAGGCTTTTGGCGTTATCCAAGGGATCACCTTTCACAATTAAGGATTACTTGATTATGTATATACTTAGTAATGCAAAATAAAATTGTCATTCAGTTGTTTTATATTTCATTATTATTAAAACATAAGTTTTTATTTTATTTAGGCGTTTTTTTTGGAAATATTATAAAATAATAGTTTTGCGGTGACATCGATCCATTTTTTTTTCTTTCTCGTACGTACGAGAGATGTGACGTCGCACGGTAATCCGAGCGTTTTTCAACAAGCCCAGCTTTGATCGTCAATATCTCCGAAAGTATTGCACATTTTGAAATTTTTTATTTTTTTTATTCATATTTTTTTACATATTACTAAAGTACATTCTGACAGGCTCCACTAGCTCATTGCCATTTTATAAGTCCGGACCTCCCTTGTGCAAACACTTGCCTACTTTTCGGAGGGGAACTGCATACGTACCGTAGTTGGTTCAATATTAGATACTGCGGGGGTCTCAAAATGATTTTTTATTTATCTAATAAGTCACGCATAAATTGAAGTTCTTAAGATGGCTGCAGATTGTAAGTATTATAAATTATAATCAAAGAGATTTATATTGGTCCACTTATAGAGTAATATTTGAGTCGCTTACTTTAATATCTACGGATAATGCAACTGTATTTGTATAAAAAATAATCAAAGCGATGTAATTTTAATAAGTAGTTTAAAAAAAAATCTATATAATTTTTTTCATTATAAATCGGCCGATTTTCACAGATTATTATTACAAGTATAATATAATATAATTTAATTTTTGCTTCATTATTAGAAGTATTTGGTGACAGAAAGAATTTTAAAATTATTTATGATATATATATATATTTTTTAATACAACTCATCCTGAGGAAGAGAGCATTGTTCTTGAAACACGTAGATTTTATATCTAATAAAGTAGTATAAACAAAGTTATTTGATTTTAATTTATTTATATTTATGATACATTGATTAACTGACTGCGTAAACTAAGAAAAATAAACAAATTCGATTTCCCTTTCTAAATGACCAAGTTTGATTGGAAATGAATGTGCTGATAAACTGGCCAAGGAGGCCACTCTTTCCGGAGTTTTCCTCCATCAATTCCATATTCCGATGTATGACGGACTTAATATGGTTAAAAAACGTACGAATTCTATCTGGACTGCACAATGGATGGATCCACATAATCATAAGGGTAATCGTCTTAAAGTAATTCAAGGATCTATTCCCCGCACCCCCTGGTTCTCAAAAAGGAAAGTCTCCGTTAGAACAGTATCAAATATTTCTAGAATGAAAATTGGGCATTGCCAGGTGGCCTCTCATTTGTTCAGATTGAACTTGATAGATTCCCCAATGTGTGAGTGTGGTGCCGAGGAGGAAACCCTTGACCATGTATTTTTTGTTTTGCGGATCACAGGTTTTTTTACAGTGGTCTCGTCAATGACAATTTTCGGCTCCCGGTTAACTTGTGTCATCTTTTTTCCCTTAACTCGCCACGTTTAATCTATATAATAGCAAGTTTTTTGAACGACAATGGTATTGACTTATAATATAATATTTCTTATTCTATAATATTATTGTACTTGATTAATGGCACAGATCACTCTTGAAGGGTGGATTGCCTATTTAAAAAAGAAGACTAAGTTTGATCGCCGATTGAAATGTAAACTTAAACAATCCAATAATAATACCAACTTTTCTTCTGATAAATTATTTTTATTTTGCACTTACATTTTTTAGTTTCCTCATAAAATTAAACTGATTAAAAATATGCTGCTGTTCAAATTACAATTTGTACCCGTTTAAATTAATATTTTGTTATGTTGTTAGTTCCGTAATCCCATCGCTGTTGTAAATCTCCCCAACCGATAATATTGGAAAAAAATAAATTCCTTTGGTGATTTATCCTTTAAAAATTGATACGTTTATAGACTTATTTTTATGAACGTATTTCTGTTATTTTCTGTGGAAAACTATTGCTTCCTTTCGCAAACATATGTGTTTTGTTTTATAAAAAACTATATTAAGCTGTTACGTGATTTTATGTCTTACTGTCTAACTGTAATAAATCCTTGTTTAGGAAAATGGAAGAGGATTTTCTGCCTTTGATATTTAAAATTTCTGTTTACTGTAATGTTTTTTTAATTTCTTACGATAGATAATAATTTTGAGTTAACCTTATGCTCCTTGTTATTAGTAAATGTAAATGTTCTTGATAAATACGTGTAATAAATATTTTAAAACTACAGATATTCCTAAAATAAAATAAGTAGTAAACAGCATTCCCTCTAAGACGGGAGTAAAGTGAGGTGAACATAAAATCCTTATGACTCTTTTTGACAAAATTTAAAAAAAAGTTATAAATATGTAGATATAATAATTATTTGTCATAAGTTATGAAAATAACATATTTTACTAGCATACACATGTCTATATAAAAATTATTAATAGGTAGGCATAAATAAATAATTCAGTGATTTAATGAACACATTATTGAATATTTTTTATTTTTTCATCAGATTATAAATGATGGTCTTAGTTAAAAACACTGCTTAGAAGAAAAAAATGGTAGTAAATTAATAATATAATATAACGCTTTTACGAAACTTCCTACTGTTAATCGAAGAGGACTATTTTTTGAAGATAAAATAAACATTACTAATTTTTCACATGTAAATACAATAAAATAAATTAAGCAAACTTTTAAAAAAACACCATTCTGTTGTATAGATGTATAAATAAAAGGTTAAATATAAATTTACACTAGAAGCGGATAATAATTTTTAGTCGACAACATTTAAATCACCTGTAACATCTGAATAAAGAATAAAGAGGAATATATCTACGCACATCGACCGGGTAGTTAGTGCTTAACCCCTCCCCATCAGGAATATATGAATCGGAACACGGGGTAATAAATCTTAAGTCCTCAGTTGCCGGGAGGTATTTATTGTACCCGTACACACTTGCTCCCGGTCCCTCCGCCGGCCCGGTAGGTACTGGCGGGTGCGCGAAGAGGATAATGGCAACACTGAAAAAGACACGATAACGAGAAAAAGTTTAAAAAAATGTTCATGAGTATTTACTACCAATGTACGAGTATGTTATCCGGATAACTCGTAGGTATTGCTTAAGGATATTGTGTTATCTGGTTTGTAAAATTTTCTTCACACTCTATTTAAGACAGAATTTAATATATATATATATAAATATATTTAAAAAAAAAATATAACAGCGTTACTTAGTGGGAGAAGTGAATATTCAATTGTTGAAATGTGGATAGATATCGTCTGGCTAATCAGATTAAGAAGTATCTACTGCTCAGGACACCAGTATGGTTGATATGTTCGCATATGGTTAAGTGCTCACACTACAGAATGTCGTATTGAATATTCGAAAAGCTATACTTAATACTTAAACCTTCAAAAAGAAGCTATGAAAATATTGTGAAAAGTAAAATAATATATACCCAGAGGAAAATATTTGAACTACGTTAAAACATGGGGTTGAGGTAAAACCCAAGAAATATTCAAAATAAAGATAGAAGAGGAGTAGTATTTTAAATGACCGTGAGACGTTTATTTCAAGCCTTTATTATTATATTTGAGAAAATGGTGGCTAGAATTATTAATAATTATTTTTATTCATATTAAAAAAAATTCAATAAAATACATATAAAGTGTCGTATTTTAAGCAATTATTTTTTTAAATATATAATTTAAAAATACAACAAAATCCACAAAGTTTCTAGACACTTATTCGTATGTTTAGAATTTAAATTAATATATAGTAAATAAATACAAAATAATACAATTATACATATACACCATTTGAATGAACAAAAACGAAAACTCCTTTACAGGTACATTTTTAATTGAACAATATTATAAATGTACAATACATTTAAAGAACAAAACAAAAACTGAGTGTCTTAATTTAACATTCAGTTAAATAACTACATAATTATTAGGAGAACACATTCTTATTGTGAAGTTGTAATTATTCAGAACACAGGTCTGTGATACTTTTAAATACTAATTAAATGTATTAATTATAAAGATATACATATAAAATCAATTTTATCGAAAAATATTATTGTTGCGCCACCGGGATTCGAACCAGGATCTCTTTCCAAACCGGGGAAGGTGCATTAGGCATAAAATATAGACGCGATAATAGATACGCAGAGAAAAAAACCCAAGCGCTTTCAGATACAGCAGATAAATTGAAACTGAATATTGGTTATTAAATTTTTATCAGTTATAGTTTTTGTTATAAATTCTTGGAGAAACAAATTACAGAGAGTTCTATTAATTTAGAATTTTTCTTAACAACCGGTTTGGTGAACTGTGGGTGAATTTAAAAAACGGTTCGTGCGAACCGGTGTACTCTGGCTGATTCCACTACTTTTACGATATATCTGTGCCACCGACTTGGCAGTTTTAGTAATATTTTATTTGTAATAAAATTCCCCTATTTTATATTAATAAATAGATTAGTTAAGAGAAAATTGAGGCTCCATGTCACTTACATGATGCTCACAACACACAATGACCTGTATATTTTCTTTTTGAAGTTCAAAATATTGTTTATGTAATTATTTAACGTAACGAAGCGACAAAGTATTCACCCATCAATGTCGTATTACTCAAAGGAAATAATTTTCCGAAAAGGCACCAAAGATTGCAAAGGCGACTTTTGTGTTGAATTTGTAAGAAACATTATTATTAGCTTTCGCCCCAGATTGGAGCGTTTCTTTGAATAGATCGGATGGTTCGCATTATTCTGCAGATTCTTAACCAAATCACTATACATTTAAGATAATCTCCAATACATTTTATATATTTAGAAAGTACATAAATAACTACTGGACTGAAAAGGCGTAAAAAATTGATTTTGCATAAAAAAAGATTGATTATGAAAAATCCATTTAAAAAATAAAAGCAGTGTTCATATATTAATATACTACAAACATATTATGTTTTAACTATTCAAAAATAATTACTATTATTAAGTATTTATGATGTCTGGTATTATTATAGTAAACTTCATACATTTCAAAACAAAAAGATAATTTATTTATTTATTTCTATGTATATGTGTTGTTAAAAAAATCCACAAGCATAACATTTATTTTTAGAATTAATCATCGTTTTATAACTTTAAAATTAATATAAAAGATAGAAATTATTTTCATAATTTATTTGATTGAACTGAATATCTTAAGAATTAAAAAAAATATAGGCATAAACGTAAATACAGGTATAAATATAGGCTCTCCGTAATTAATACCGAAGTAACGAAATTCCCGGTATAACGTTTTTTATGCTCTTTCTTTCGCTTACCTCTCCAAAAAATAGACCAGCTCTTGTGCTTGGAAAGGGAGTAACACTATAATAATTTTATATAATACCTTACATATTCTATTCATTGTCCATTTGTGTGCTTCTGAAGTATTCTGTAATATTGTTTATTGTCCAATTATGTGTTTTTGAAGTGTTCATTTAGTTTCTTTTTAAACTCTTTTATATCCTTTATTTCTTTAATTTGTGTAGGGAGGCTATTGAAATTTTTTATCTCTAAATATATAGAATTTTGCTGATAGTGTTTGGTGTTACATTTAGGGATTTTAAAGTTATTTTTAAACCTTAATGTTTTTAAATTTAAGTTATTTTTAAACGTATCTTCAATTTGTCTGCGAAAACCTTCAATCATCTTTCTTGCATTCAATATAACGAATTTTTAGTACAACGAAAAAGTTTCTTTGGTCCCGTGAACTTCGCTATACTGAGATTTGACTATAAATATGACGATAGACCTATAAGTTAAACAATTAAAAACACTGTATTAAAAATACTAAGATACCCGTAGCTCTAATAAAGAAAATTTAACAATAAAAATGAATGATTTATAAAATCATTAAGCAGAAGGTGAAGTAATTTAACAAATAAAATATTTAAGATAACTTCGCTAAATGATTGACAGACAGTCTAAGAATAATCTAGCATTTTTATAATTTCAACAGCATTGTTAGTTATTAAGTGCAGTAAAAAATAAGTACTAGATATATTTATTAGAATTAGATACATTAAGTAGTAGTAGATACTGCAATGGCCGCAGCGTGGTCGATCCGATTGTCGGTTGATAAAATCAGTCAGCTTTGCACAAAGAAATGACGTGCATAATTTGTCTTCCGTTAGTTTCATCACCACACACTATTTTCATGTTTGAACTCTGTAAAGTCATAACTCAAACGTTGGGCAATGTGTGCCTTGGCCAATTATTCATTGGATAGTGAGGCAGTAGGACACGGAAGGGCAATGGGTAAAGTTCGCGAAAATGGACGTGATTTTAGTAACCAACTTTGCTATGTCCATGACTTTTTGTTCTATCGGTATATTTTCCAATAAAACTTTTATAATAATTTTAATTATACATATCTGTACTTCGCGTAAATATTCCCTACAAATGCCGTCCACAAAGGAGATGTATTTACCAAAATGAGTACATACATATGTATACTTATATAAGCACGTGATATCTGGCGAGATGAATGTTTTTAAGGGCACAGAAAAGACCTTACTAGGGATTTTTTTTATCAGGGATGATGCGAATATTGCTTTGGGGTGTAGGCGGTGGGGGTGTATGTGGGCGCACATTCTTCCACATGTGGTGCGCGTGCACAACGTGTGGAAGGATGTGGTTCGAGAATAGGACTCCTCAGCCACACTCGGACTCGCAATAGATAGCCATGACAGACGTCGTTTCGTAACGAGAGACCGCCGAAGAAGATGCGGGTGGTACGGATAGGTGCGGGGGGAAGTTATCACTCGTGCAACACGGGATGGATCAGCTAGTATTAGAGTTATTATATTAGTTAGTTAGTTAACGATATGATCTGGGGTAGGGGGATGGCACCTATGTTTGGTGCAGGGTCTTAAAGAGTAACTATATATAAATTTTGGTTTAGATCGGTCAAAGGTTGTAGAATTTTATAAAGATCAGACAAGACAGATAAATAAAAACTCAGTTTTACAAACACATACATATGCAATATATTGATATATAATTTATTACGATATTATTATATAGTATAATTGATTTTCATCTGCGTCATGAAATACAAAGATAAAGAACATCACTTAGAAGTAAATTAGACATATTTTTACAACCAATAAAAAATCTGCCTAAGAGGAAAATATTGATATATTTTTTAAATATTGTGTCATAATCATTATCTCTTAGTAAGCTTCAGTCGCCGCGGAGGCAGGGCGGTAAGGCGGAAAGATTAAAAAAAAGTAAAACAATCAAATTTGTTCAGAATTGTAATCGTGTAATTTTCTAATTACCCAAAGAAGACACAAGGAAATATTTATTGGTTTTTAGAGCATAGGCTGTCTGTTCTATCAGCTAATCTAGTGCAGAATATAAGTGAGCTATGAATTGAGTAATGGTCAGATTGCTCGTTTCTGACAACAGAAGTTGTGGGTTCAAATCTCTCTACGTTATTGAATCCTATTAATATTATAGCATAGGCTCTTAACTAAGTATTAGTTTAGATTAGTTTAAACTTTTTCGTAATTTAAGGGTTAAAAAATAAAAATATTAAAAAAGGGCAATTAAACGAACAAAAAAAATCTTATATTTTCGTAGAAAGCAATCACTTTGTGGTTTGACATATTATATTAAATAAAATAACAATCAATTTGTATGAAATCACGAAATTTATTTTTCTTTTCCCATCCCTTAATGTTCCGTTTATCTGTATATATATTCTGTCACTCTCTTTCACATGTAATTTTATATTCTATCTTTCTCTTTATGTATATATAAGTGCACTCTGTTTGTATTTATGATCATTTTTAAATACGTCCTGATGAAGCATGAGATAAGCGAAACCGGTTGACGTATTATATCTTTCATATAACAGTGTGTTGGATGACTGTGCACGAGTTATTATAATTATTTTGAAATTGTGTCCCCGGCGTTGTCCGGGATCCAGATTTAGTTATTTACGAAGATGGGGTGGGGTGATTATATTATCTTCACGCTCATAAAGTGATACGCTAATCGAGCAAAATTTAGAGCGAATATTCAATATTATACATACACATATCATTGGTAGTGGGAAGGGGTTGGCCAGGGAGATGGGGAGGGCGCCTATGTTTTGCATAAGGTCTTAAATACAATAGTAACTATGTCGAATTTAGTCAAAGATGTAGAATTGTATAGAGAGACATTCAGTTATATATATGTATTAGATTAGCATTTATATACAATATTATATATGTATACATTTTTAAATGACGTGACCATTAAAAAGCGGATTAATTTAATAATAATTTTTAATTTATTCATTATTTTTATCAATTTGTAAAATAGAGGTAACATTAAATCACGTTGGAAATATACGATACATCTAAGTAGTAGGTACTCGACACATGTGTGTAAGTAAATGAAGTTCAAATTTCTGATTACTATTATTATAATTACTAATTACAAGGTACCTACGTCATCATTATATTATATAATATAAAATGCATATATAATCACCTAATACGATATTTGAGAAGTTCATAATACTGTATCAAAAACCGTCCCCCTTTATCATCGAAGATTCTCGAGGGAGGTTTGAAATTAGCCTGGGGGAGGAAGATTGCTTAGCGGAGGGTGACTAACCGCCCCCTGGTAACACCCTCTCCTCATTAAACATCTCCACCCCTGTTTGCAGCCCTTATGCCACTTGTCAAGCAGTGACGTGTCGGATAAGTCTCGGTGAACTAGGACAGACACATGTACGACACACATACGTAAGTTTGAAGTCTTCATATAATATTCAAAGTTAGTGATTCAATAACTATTCTGAACTTGAATCAGCACACCCTATACCTATTATGTTATGGTTGATTATGAATGAAGAATTTAAGTCATACAAATTCCACGCATTGTAGCTATTCAATACGTCAGGAACAATTAAATGATTGGTTAAGTTAGTTAGTTAGATGGATAAGTTGATAAGAAAAAGTAGTACAAGGTATCAGAACAATAATCGGCTTGTACATTTGAGATATTAGGATCCCAGCTTTGGCAACAGAGGTCGGAAGTTTGAAGTTCATTAGTGGTTATCCGAGATACTCCTATTTTCTATAATCCTATTTACTTGACAAGTAGGTGCAAGCCCTTTCGTTTAGAATAAAAGTAGTACAAACATAGATGCGATATTCTTTCGTATTGACGTGTTTTTTTTTAATAAATTACTTTGCAAAGGAAGGAAAAGCACAAAATAAATAATGAAGAAGAAAAAATAAGTACATTAGATAAACAGTATAAAGATCGTATTAAGAATATGATATACTCTACCAAAGAAAGTGAATTTACAATACTTGTGTCCCTTCGTGATTCGAATTTAGTTTGAAAAGTCGAGTAGATATTTTAAATATGAATTAGATCTCTCTCTTGATCTTCTTATGAGCCGAGCGCATGAACTTTTAGTCCCTTGCTACTGCGTGAGTTATGATATGGAGATTCAGTCAATTCCGTTTAATTGGGACACATCGAAACCAAGAAATTTGGCCCAATTAAACGGGTTAACCGAAGCGAGCGTGAAATTAAATAATGAATATTTTTCATTATTTTTATTTGTTAACTTTGTTTTATTAACCACTTATATATTGAGTTAGATACTAAATTTATTTTTAAAATTATTATTGTTTTTTAAAAATAGATTCTGGTAAAGAAACAACATATTTTGATTAGTAATGACATCCTGAAAAAGAAAATTGTGTTTTTCGAAACCGGTAGATGTATAATGTGTTAAACAATAAGTGGTTAATAAAACAAAGTTAACGTATAAAAAAAAAGAATTTTAACCACAAACTTAATTTTGCTAATTTCAAAAGGAATATTTTTCTTTAAATAATGTATTAGTGAAGTCCTCATTTTTCTCTCTATTATAATTATCATTATTATCTAAAGCATAGAGGCTTAGCACTCTTTCCTATAATCAGTAGCTTCCGTTTATCAGTAGGTACCCGATATATTTGTACAGCGTAATGCGGTCCGTCATCTTTTCATAATCACCCAGAGCAATGTGTTTCTAGTGGTATGTTTTGGTACACCAGGTATCTCAGCAGGCCGATGTTGACGTGTATTAAATGATTGGCTTTTTATTTTATTCATCAAAGCCATTTCACTTGAAAGTGTCAAATCATCCAACGTACGTTGCATTCGCAAGGCGGTGTAGCGGTAACTGAAGTTATGTGTATAATATGTATTGCGATCTAAAGTTTACTATCTCAATTAAGCGGTATGTTTTCCCAATTAAGCGATGTAAATGAATGTTAGTTCCATGGTTTGGTTTCCGTTCGGCGATCAACTGTATATTTATATTCGGCGGTCAACTGTAATTAGCCGGCGGTCAACTGTATATTTGCTGTACAATTGGCATAAACTACGAATATTTAAGAATTTTGGCTGGTGGTAAGGTATTTTATTGTATCAGTGCCTCGATGTGACTTGCATCGTTAGTATTTATACAAATTTTTAACTTGTTAAGTTGACAATTTAAATATTTATTATCGATATATCCTTGTCAAAATGTGTGTTAATAAAAATTGAACCATGGCCAAGTGGATAATTGTATCAGGGAAAATGGTTACGTAAACGTGATGTTATTGAAAAAATAATTGTACATTTTGTGTTATTTATAATTAAAGTGTTGTAACACGGACCTTCACATGTGAGACGTCATTTTGAAATGTAAAACATATTTTGATTATTTTTAAAATTCGCTTTACTCACCTAACACGTGAAGATATTTTTAAACAATTGGGCATACATTTTGCTCTCAACTGCAAAATGCACTAAAAATAAAATATTGAACGGGATAACTTAATTATCATCGTCTATTTAGCTTGCATATTTGTGTGATAAGTAGTAAGATAATTAATTCAAAAACGTGATAGCATTCGCTTAAATAAATAAGATAAGGCAAACACAAGGGTCTTCAAATAACAAAGCATTTGCTCGTTATCTGTTAAAATTTGTAGACTTTAGTGAAATGAATTCGGAGACAAAAAACGGTATAAATTCACACACATATATATATATAAATATATATCTTTAAAAAGATTTTTGCGATGCGTACACGAATTACATGTCACATCAATATTCTTACTATTTTCAAACTGAGGTATGTACTATAAAAATAGGACTAACTTGCTGGTGTCCTAGAACGTGGCATGAACCCCCGACCACTAGATCACTAGGCTAGCATCTTAACCACTACACCAACAAGCTACTCACTACTACTCACTTCAGATTAAACACAGAAAGAGATTTAATATTTTATGTTATAAAAGTTTAAGGACTCTTGAACTCACAAAATGTATTTTTGAAATTCGAATAAGCAGTTTATAGAATCTACATTGTCATGCATACCTAATGTAGGTCAGATCCCTGAACTCATTAATTTGTCGTAATTTGAGAACCCTTAAATTTAATTCGTGTTGCCCCTAGCAATAGGTACATAAAATCTTGTAAATTTGAAATATAATTTTGTAGCGCTTTAGTAAATTTTACTAAATTATGGAACAAACAAACTAACCCCTGTACCGTTTTACGCAGGAGTAAGCAGAGAAGATAGAAAGCCACATTCCATTGACCTGGTGTATCACTCTCGCCACGTTCACTTTCATACCCACTGTTAACCCTTAACACATTGTTAAGGCTTCCAACAGAGCCATCCTACAATATCTAATGTAACTGATTGCGCCAGGTCTTTCGCGGATGCCCCCTGTCCTGTTGCCTTCAACACTCGTTTCATATATTTTCTTTACCAACCTCTCTTCGTACATTCGTTCTACATGCTCAAACCATCTCATTGAGTCTTTCTCAATTTTATCTACTGTAATATATATAAATTTGTTTTTAATTTGTTCTTTCTTAACATACATTTTTCGTACGAACCAGGAACTTATCCTATCCGGGAAAATGCGCTAACCATTACACCGCGTCAATATGCTGCAGCTCTTTCGAATTGATACATCTGTTATTCCATTTTTAAAAGCTATCACCTTTTATTTTACTTTATCAATTTGCGTTAAAATGACTTTCAGGATTAACATTACGTGAAAGTAACTGATTGGTACATTCCTTAGAAAAATATATAATTTAAAACAAAACTTTATTAACGAAAACACATTTTTGTTGTGAAATTTTTACAGTATTTATCCCGATAGCAACTAAATATTTTTTCGATAGATAGATTTTTTATATATATTTTTCTAGTTGACTCATTTAATTAGTACAATAGTTTATATTTAGATAACGATTTTTTTTTTTAAATGCCTGATCCTTTGATCCAATGACGAAAAGGTATTCACCCTTGCAGAATTGCAACAGGGTCTAAAATTGAACAGTATACTGTGATGTAGGTACTCTAGGCATAGGTACGGTAGTACTGTAATGGAGCTGAGAGAGAAAATTTATTGTTATTATACCCGGGATATCATTATTACGTAGACTAACAATATGGAGTTACACTAACTATAATTTGTAATATAATTTTCAATTGATTTATGTTAATAATTTCACCCTTATTATCTGCTTGTTTACAGCGGGGGCGGTATGTGAGAATTGTGAGCAAAAATTATAATCATGTTTTATAAATGGATATCAAAATATTGGTATTCAAATAATACTAAATAATGAAATATGTGTGGCAGTTTTAAAAATGCTATTCAGCGCAGGAGAAGCAGTATTTAAGATGCGATCTATTTCATTTGTTATACTTGCGTGAGAGAAAGTGTGGCTGTGTCGAAAAACGGCTGCAACTTTAATATACGAGTATAGATCTAGTCTTTATAGGTTATGAAAGATGCCAACAAGTCGATAGTGATGGTATTTGAGAAGGTGAAAAGCAAGACTTGTAGGTAATGAATGTGTAGAACAAGTAGATGAGTTTGTGTATTTGGGAAGTATGTTTGATAGAAACGGAAAGGCTGAGAATGATATACAAAGGAGGGTGACTGCAGGGAATAAAGTGAACGGCGCTTTGAATGGAATTATATCTAATAGAAACTTATTAACCGAGGCAAGACTAGCAGTACACAGTGAAGTCCTGGTACCGACACTGATGTATGGAAGTGAGGCCTGGAGCTGGTAGAAGAGGATCGAAATGCGGATATACTTAGGCGAATATGCGCCAGATCCATTTATGACAGAGTAAAGAATGATGTAATAAGGAAAAAATGTGAGACTGATCTTAGTATAGTAAATAAGATTAAGAAAGGATCACTTAGATGGTTTGGTTATATGGAACGAATGAATGATGAGAGAATGGTAAGAAAGATATATGACGCAAATGTTGATGGCACAAGAGATAGAGGACGTTTGCGGAACAATTGGCACGACCTGGTAAATTGGAGGATGGTTCTGTTAGAAGCCTCAATAATCGGCGAGCTTGTATGAGAAGATGTATGAATGTGAATGAGACGAGAATTGTGTGTCAGGACAGAAAAGTGTTGCGCTCTATCCTCTCTGCCTATCCCCGAGAGGAAACGGCGCGATGGTATGTTATCCTTCAAACTTTTTTTATTTATGTAAATTAATGATTTAATACTTAAAAATAATATCGGTCGTTGTAAATAATATATACAAATTTTGCTCTGAGACGCAGATGTTCGTTCACCTATTAAGGCAGACATGAGATTTAAAAATAATAATAATTTTATATATAATTAAATGTCATTGTAAAATATTGTAGTTTACGAATTTTTAAATTGGTGAAAAGCCGTCTTTTTGAAGTGGATCAGGCTGGGTAATGAACTTATATACTCTTCTGAATCAGATCGCACTCTTTATATATGGTTTCCTCGGAGAAACCTAGACCGACGTTTCGGCATGGTAACTATGCATGGCAATTACGGTACAACCGTACTTTTACGCAGGAGATATGTTATATAGGAGTATGTTACCGTGCCGAAATGTCAGCCTAGGTCTCCCCAAGGAAACCATACACAAAGACTGCGATTTAACCCAGAAGAGACGCCGGTTGAATACACTAGTGCTCGCGGAAACCTTAAATTAAACATATATATTTAAAAAAATATATTTGTAATTTTTATAATATGAACTAGCTGCACCCTGCGCGCGTCGCTACGCCACAGTCTTTCGTGTTGGCCAACGGGTCTTTTGTCTGCTCGAATTACAACAGAGTAGTCATCGGCTGGCATTCGTTGAATGGCGGTTTTAAACAACTGAATTAATTCATTGTGTTGATCGAAAAGGGCTCGTAACGCAGCCACGATTTCTCGTCTAGTGCCCGCATTGTAATAACATCGTTTTTGAATTTGTTCATCACTGTTTGCCATGAAATAAATTTGAAGAAACTTGTGATCTGCGTCCGACAATGGTAGAAGTGATCCGGCACGATGATAAATTTGCCTTTGGACTCTGAATGTTGGCATGTAATTTTCGTGCACGATGTTCGTTGCACCGAACGATGTCATTTGGAAACATGAATTGTATTTGCGGATGTTTTCCAAGAAATGCTTCGACTCACGTGTAACACCTGATAGCAACGTTGATAGTGGTTCGGATGGTGGATGTAATTCTGGCAGTTTAACTTTTCCACTGGCGCAGCACATTCCTGGCGTTTCGTTCTTAAATTTGAGGGCGCTACAATACATGCAAATTTTAATCATTTTTCCAATGGCGACACTTGGATGAAGACTGTAATCATTATTACTGTCATAATGGAATGCACCAAGATTTAAATCAGCGTGCAGTGTTCGTCTTGATCGAGCGGTGCTTATTCGAACATTTTGCAGCCTTCTTTCCCGTTGTTCAGTTGTCTCAGACGAACGGGCCTGAGTAGTACGTATTCGATCAGTTTCTAACCTCACTTCTCGTTGTTCAGATGATTCAGACGAACGGGTCTCAGCGGCATGTACTCGAAAATTTTCCATCCTTAATGCTCGTTGCTCGTCTGATTCTGAGGCTCGTAATGCTCTTTTCTTCCGTGCTTGAGGTGTAGATCGCCCAATTGCTTGTCGCTTTGGAGGCATAATTGTACGGGAACGACGTGAAAAATGCGTTTGAATTTATTAGATGTCAATCAGCAATCCGAATCTCACAATGTATCCAATCCAATTGAACCGGCTGTTCACACACGGGTGGAAATGTTAATATTGACGGTGATCACAAATTCGCTGAAAAAATTAGAATTAATTTAAATCACAATGAAATGCACAAAACTATTCGAAAAACATGAACGCATGTCATCATGAACTGTCACGGCAATATATGAAATTCATTGGAATGACAGTGGCGCCATCTGTCGAAAATTGGTCGTACCAACTTAGAAACCTTCGAACCCAAAAAAAAATTTCTTTGGTCCGATCGGCACCAAACTTCACAGGAACCATCTCCAAACTAATCTAAAGTTTCCCTCAAAATTTCATCAAAATCGGTCGAGCGGTTTAGTAGTCCATAGCGGACATACAGACAAACATTCATTTTTATATATATATAGATTATTGATTAAGTAATGTATATTATTAAAATGACATGTTTTTTATTCATTTTTCTCTCTAAAAAAGAGACTAGCACCTGTATATAAATATACATATAAATATTTCTAGAAAAGTGGTTCCGGGGCTCCTAACCACAATCGAAGATAGTACAATTAAATTTTTCAGAAGTTACGTCAGCTAATTAGACAAGAACCACACTAGAACTAACTAAAATAGAAATAGTACCTATTGCTTCTGTAATATGTAGTATGTAAGAGTGAGAAGTACAAGCAGTGTTTAACATTAATAGTAGTAGATAAGGCTCACCCAAAAGCCTCTCGAAACCTGTCGTACTCGAGCTAACATTGTTATGAAGGCGATTTTTGGTAAAATTCTCAAAAATGAATATATGATATTACATAAATTCGTACGCGCTTTTTTAGAAATATGACGATATAAAATTTAAATTTTATGCATTTGAAAACAAGCACCTGTCAAATGTCATAACATTGTTGACAAGATGGGCATTAATTTATACTTAAATTAGGGATATGAATAAAACAAAGTCATTTTTATCGACTTTGAATACGATATTAGTATCATTAAAATCACACATTTTAACCGAAATGAGAAAATTTTAAACTGTTTTATTCTTGAAGTATTAAGTCGATTAAATAAAATACAATCACTTTGTGATTTCAATCACGAAACGTCAACCGGTTTCGCTTATCTCAAGCTTCATCAGGACGTATTTAAAACTAATCATAAATACAAAAAGAGTGCACTTATATATACATAAAGAGCGAGATAGAATATAAAATTACATGTGGAAAAGAAATACAGAATACATTTACAGTTAGATATGTATTCTGTCCCTTCCAAAATAAGGTCATCAGACTTGCGCTGAAGGCCCCAAGGTGGACCAGGATAACACAACTACATCACGATTCAGGCATTCCCTCAGTAAGAGAATTCATAAAACATCTTTCCTAGGGTTTCTATGCTGACCTCCCCAAGCACCGAATACCCACTATAAGCTCACTATCAAATTATGATATTAGGTTACCTTCGCGTATAAAACGTCCGGAGTCAGTACCTCCTGCTCCAGCTAGCAGCTAAATCTACGCATATTTTGTACAATTTTTTAACACCCCCATTTTAATTCGGCCCATAGTGGCAACTTCATGATGAAGGAGCAAGCTTTGAGCCCGGTACTCCGCAAGGCCATAGAACAAAATCAAAGTCAAAGTCATTTATGATTAGTTTTAAATACGTCCTGATGAAGCTTGAGATAAGCGAAACCGGTTGACTTATAATAAATTTCGTGATTTCATTAAAATGATTGTATTTTATTTAATCTAATATGTCAAACCACGATGTGATTGCTTTCTACGAAAAGTGTTAGTTTTAATTCGTTGAATAGCTAATACATTATTTATATATTCAATTAGAATATGTATTTAAATATTCATGTAATACAAAAATTTACATGCACCCTTCTTAGTATTAGCGTATATTTAATGATGAAGGGAAGCGTATAACTGAATTGAACTCGTGCAAGTGACACTTATAGAAGTTTAATTGCTTGTATAAGGCATCAAAGCCTTTTATAGTTCTGGGTAACAAGCCCAAAGTTATAATACTTTTGTTAGCTATTTAGTTGACGTGATCTATAAAAGTAAGTTTTTAGTCGAATAATTCTCCTAGATCTCTGATCCCAGAGATTCTAAGTTCTAAACATAAGTTACTGTTTAAAGATATTTATTATTGCAGTGGATATTCAAGTAATGTATTGAATAAAAAAAAAAGTAGAACGGCGGAGAGATTAAATAAATAATGTATTTTAAATTAAATTTGGAGTTTCCAAAACTTATTACTCTATTTCTCAGATAATTTAATAATGATTTAATGAAATTGTATCACAGATGTATCCTAAATAAAATGTTCCAACGGTAAATTGATATTGAATCTCGGAATTACCTTCTACATTTTGGATTAATTTTCGCTAAGCAAGAATCAAATCATAAAAAAATGTGGACTCTGCGTTACAGCCGTTATGTCTGTGTAATGAGGCATATGTAAATTGTTAAATAAATGAGAGTTAACAAATATTCGGAAATATTAAACGTCAAAAACACCTGAATAAGATAATAATTCATATCGTTAAAGCAATGTTGAACATTTGTCAACGCAGCGAAATAGTTGTATTGTTCAGCACAAGTTTTATTGCAAAATACGACTACCCTATTGGGTTATCCCAATTGAAGGGTGAGGTCGGTACAGTGTTGTAATTCCGTGTATTACCAGGGTCGCTGTAGGGGTGGGTTGATGTTAGTGCACGGGGCGGCAGCTGAGGGTGACACGAGTGTCAGGGGCCAGGGGCTGAACGTGCTGGAATCTTATTCATTAACGAACTTTAACCGTAAAATATTTTTGTTACACTGAATTTTACATATCATATTTTTCTTACATACTGAAAGAAATTCTATTATATTTAGACTAATGTAAAGCCGTAAAAAATACATATAAAGTTGTCGAAGTAAAGGCGCTTACCTAGTTTATCAGTAATCAGTTATTCAATAAGATCAAATTTATAATGTAAATTAATGTATATGATAGTCACTAATGACATTGTGCTGATTTGGATGCGTAAAAAAAAGAAATCCATAATCAACAAAAACTTGAAATTGAGATTTCAAGAGAAATATCACTTCGTGCATATAATCATCCAATTCACAAAATTAAATTTCCCTTACACCAGGCTTTGATAGCGTACCTCCAAGCACCGGGTTCGTCCAGCCTTCTTTTGTCTTGATATAAGGACCTCTCCCCTGGTTGTCTTCATCTCTCCCAGTGCAGTTTTTCCATCTGTTTGTCCCGACCCAAAGTGGCACAGCTTGCTTCTATATTGTAACAGTTCAAAAACTCTGAAATCCACCCCTGCTTGCTAGTAGTAGTAGAATATTCCTTGTAAGTTTATACCTCCACTCATCAAGGCATCGATTAGGGCAGACGGGTGGCTGGCGGGGTATTCGAGAGGGGGAGGGCTAAACCAGACGAGAGGGTGGGAAGGGTTGGCGGATGGTTTCAGTTTGATTGCTTACTGCATGTGTGAATCTACACATAACGTACAGATTATAATATACTGTTTTAGGATATTGAGTTTATTGCCCGATTCAACACTAGTTTGATGTACCTAGTGTATTATAATACATACATTAAATAACGTTCTGTTCCAGAACCAGCTCTAAGGAATACATTCGAGTGAACTTATTAGGTTATTTCTTCTTTCTGCCTCGGCTTCATGTTCAGGGGGGAGGCATCTAGCCTAACTGGTTCTTTTTTTAAATATTGACAAGTCAAATGGTTATGAAATGAAAGATACTTGCATGTGTTAAAAGTTGAAAATGAGCAATTTACTTTAATACTTATAAATAAGGCTATTCAAAAATTACAATAAAATTAACATTAAATATTTTTGTTCATCATGCCAGTATTAATTTCTCTGCCAAATTGTCTATATTGACGCTTGTCTGATGTAGATTATTCAGGTCCCTCACGTAAGGGATTACCTCTTAGGATGGTCCTGGATCCTGGACGTGAAGTGTGGTCAGCTCCTTGTGGTGCCAGCGTAGGGTGACGGAGTTCAAGCTTGTAGTTGATGACAAGACGATGCCCAATTATCCAGGCAAGCCGGGACTCTGGACGCGATATTCTTATGCAATAGCGACAGTCTGTTCTCGCTACTCCAATTATATTTATCATTTATAGATCCAGCGGGACCCTTTTTGATACTTTTACATCAACGATTAAACGCAGAGTACATCACAGTCTAAGCTTAAACTCGAGGCGCACAGTTTAAATTTTCCCCGGAATTACAATCTATGAAGCGCGTACTTGATACTTTTAGAGACGACATTGATTCAATTTTCTAATTGAAAATAAAATCTCGTCTTTATGGAGCCAGTTCTTCCGGCGGAGAACTTGAGAAGACTGCTCGCCTATGGTGATGTATCTCTTAAGGTGCATTTGCCTACGTGACTCTAGTCACGTTCGCCGCATTACCGCCGCTGTATTTGTCGCTGTACCCAAGCTGTGTCGGTCCACCTGCGTCTAACAATACCGAGTTTTTATTACCCTCCGTCCCTTACTTTGACTAAGTGCTTTTGTATCCTTGAACAAAATATTGTTTTGGGTTATTTCGCATTCTACCAAACTGTACGAAGATTTTTGAATATTAACAGTTTAATTCTTTTAGTCTTGTATATATTGTACGATATCAAAATACAATAAACATTAACGGATTGGCACTGAACGTTTTTTTGTATCCTTTAAAAACCATATTTATAATTGCTAGATCTATAATGTTTCTTTCTAGATGCTTTCCAGAATTTATTGTTAATAAAAAATAATATAAATTGCTCTATAATGAATACAAAAAAAGTCATTTACTCAGTATTCTAAATTCAAAGTTATAAGTCAATTTTTTAAAAAAAAGAGTCAATTTCCAAGTGCGTAAAGACATCGTCAATTTATTGATTAATGTGGAAACAAAAAGGTCCAGTGATCTTCATTTACAGAAACATACTAGTAGGAAAAGAATCTGGATAAAAACATACTCTCAATTTGAAAATCTAAAAAAAAGTTGAATCAACCGTCCTAAGATAATAAATAAAAATGACAATGTAAATTATTTTATAACAACTCTGCTGGAATATAAGAAAAAAATCTTTCCAGTACTGGCTGCAAGCCTCGCGTAGATTTCGTCTGTGCACGAAAGGAAGGAAAGGAAGGAAGGAAGAAAATAACACTGCAAAATTTGAAACAAGCACATCATTAAGATTTATAAATAATTTTAAAATGTAACATCAAACACTATCAGCAAAATTTTGTATACTTAGCCTCCCTACACAAATTAAAGAGATAAAGGATATAAAAGAACTAAAAACTAAATTAAATGAACACTTCAGAAGCACACAATTAGATAAAAAATAATATTATAGATTACAAATGTATATATAACTTTTATATAAATTATTACAGTGTAACTCCCTCTCCAAGCACGAGAGCTAGTCTCTTTTTTGGAGAGGTAAGCGATTAAAAAATATCTAATTTTGTTAATATATAATACTCAATTAAATCATATTATAAAAATTGTAAAAAAATTCAATATAATAATAAAAATATATATATATATATATTCCGCTTTTTACGTTTGAAATAATATTACGGTTAATAAATGTAACCGAGATATATTGAAGACAAAATTACTCACAACATACTTTTTCAACGGAGGGTGGTTTCGGGATTTCCTGGTTATCGAAAGTGTATTGAAATTTTGCGGAAATTGTGTCATGAGACCTTCTGGAATAAGCAATATACTTTTATCGAAATTTTTCTTAAAGTTTCCATATACAAGTATTCCTACCTTTTATGAAAATTACAACATTGTGAAAGGATGTGATTGTTATTCAAACACTCAAAAATGGACTGAAGACGTATACCTTTACGTTTTTGTTTGAATATTTTGAAAATTCGAAACAAATTAACATCTGTCAAATTTCTATCGTTACGTCCGCAAGATTCATCCCAACGTTATTGAATCTGCGTAAGTAAAATTAATGATATCTTCAATATTATACGACAGCAGGGTAGGCGTGCACTCCATACAACAAAAATGCTGTGCATTACTATAATTTCTGAATAACTGCAATAAATCAAATATATTTATTTGATGTTTATATTTGATAAATCAAATATATTTATATGAGTAGCTTGTAGGTGTAGTGGTCAAGACCTTGGCCTAGTGAGCTAGTGGTCGGGGGTTCGTGCCTCGTTCCGGGACACCAGCAGTCCAATTTTCATAGCACAAGCGTTTAGCATAGTTTGAAAATAGTAAGAATATTGATGTGACATATATCCCGTGCACGCATCTCTTAAAAACTTAATATTTAATTACCATTACCAGGGGTAAGCAGAAAGGATAGAGCGCCACACTCTTCTGTCCTGATATAAAATTCTTGCCTCATGCATTCATACATTTTGATATCTGTTTGATAAAAACGGAAAGGCTGCGAAAGATATCGAAAGGAGGGTGACTGCAGGGAATAGAATGAACGGCGCTTTGAATGAAATTATATCTAACGGGAACTTATCAACCGAGGCAAGACTAGCGGTACACAATGGAGTCCCGACACCGACATTGATGTATGGAAATGAGGCCTGGAGTTGGTAGAAGAGAAACGAAAGTAGACTGAATGTAGTGGAAATGAGATCGCTTAGGCGTATATGCGACAGATCAGATCAGATTAAGGAAATAATGTAAAGCTGATCTTAGTATAGTGAGTAAGATCAAGAAAGAATCATTTACGATGTTTGGTCGTATGAAACGGATGAATGAGGACAGAATGGTAAGAAAGATATATGACGCAAATGTTGATGGCACCAGAAGTAGAGGACGTCCTCGAAAGACTTGGCACGACCAGGTAAACGAGATACTGGAGGATGGTCTTGTTAGAAGCCTCAATAATCGTCGAGCTTGTATGAGAAAATGTATGAATGTAGATGAGGCGAGAATTGTGTGTCAGGAGAGAATAGTGTGGCGCTCTATCCACCCTGTCTACCCCCGTGGGGAAATGACGTGATAATAAGTAAGTTCAAGTCAGAGTGCAAACAATTCAAATTTCACATTTTAATATAACTAGAACCATCTGGTGGAAGAATTTAGAAATAATAAAAAAATCTGTGCATGTGCTTCACATTTCTTTTGCAAAACTACTCCAAACGCATACGGACTAAATGAAATACTTATCGGACTCGTACAACGCAGTGTTATGAATAGACATCTTCGCTTGAACTGGCGTGTAGAAAAATATTTTCAACTAAGGTAACTGCGGGTAATACGGCCTAGCCAAGAGAGATTTGAAATAAAATGAAAAATACTGCAGATAATCAATGGTTTTTATTGTTAACTAGTCTTACAGTATCATAGGAACAAATTATAAAATAAAATGTCAACTTCTAACATATGCAAGAACACAATTTGAAACCTTTATGAAAACAATGCACATTGGCCTTATTATACTTTGATAAGGCAATAAGGCCTATGGCTGTAACATATAAAAACATTCGAATTATAAACTACGTTTTGTAGTTAAGATCAAAAATAAAATAATTATTGTTATTTCACAATGAAATATTTCAAAAACACGACAATTTCTCTAGCTCAACAACCATCAGGGCACCCAAAGGTATCAAGATCTTCTGTTGATACCATTTGCTTCATCTGGTGCATATGTCTCATATCGGCAATCTTATCCTCCTCACAACCATGAATACCATCCCGATTCCATCTGTGCGGAATTAGCATCCTTTCTAGTATCAGATCTTGCACATTATTCTTTTTTATTATTTATAGGCCTTAATGCCAGCAGGCACGAAAATTAAAAAAAACATCTTGAACGATAAGAAATTTAACTGTAACATCTAAGTAATTTAATTAGAATCATAAAATACATGAACTACATTAGACATACAGTACAAATGTGCAAAGTTTACTGTCATATTAGCCAAATTATTTTCGATTGTTTCTGTCAATTTTTTATTATTGAATTTGCGCGCGCTCTTCTCATAAAAACTGACACGATACTGGCGACGGGCAGCGAGATACCGAGAGGCCGCGATCAGGAATCAACTTGTTTACGCCTAATGTATGTTTGTAAGTAGTGTTTGTGTGTGTGAGTGTATTTTAAATATGATTTTTGCTTCTTAGGCTTTATTAAGCGACAGGCCTTATTGCCCGCATACCTTACACAGCGTAGATTTATATTTGAATCCAACATGAATGCATGGGTTCCATTAAATTATAAACGTAGTATACTCGTAGGTACATGCTATAATATTTTTTATGTTTCCGATAGCTGTAGGTATTTCCATAGAGTAAAAGTTATTATATTAATAATTCTCCAGAACGGAAAATAACTACCAAAGATGTGCAACAAAATGTTTCTGAGGTTGTATTTTTTTCAATGTTCCTTCTAAGCTGCGTGTGCGCGCCCTTAAATATTATCAGCGTACTATGTATATATATGTAATATTTATAATCTGACCAAAAAATATACAATGAACGTGTTCATAACAAACAATACATATATTCATGGCAAATTGTATATATTTTTTGCGTCAACATTTCATTCGTAAAACATTTAAAAAAAATATATTGCAGGCACATAAGTGACTCTTGGAGTTTTAAAATAAATAAAAATAAATAAATAAATAAAATTATGTATACCTACTACTTAATTAAGTACCTACTTACTATTATTAGTACATAAATGATAACATAAACAAAATTGGTGTCGACTCCTTTTGCTTAGCGCGCACTAGTACTCCCGTCTTAAGAAAATGTTCGTACTTCTTACAGCATCATAACCTAAGTCAATCCCTATTGGTGGTTAATTAGTATAATAGTAATCAAAACGATATACCGTAAACGGTTGATAGTATTCACAGACTAGTAAATGAATAGACATGATATGAAGTGTATATATACATATATAAGAGAGGGGTTTGGAACATTATTTGCGGGGCGAGGGGCATCCTTCACACATATATCCAACGAAATCTAAATCCATTAGATTATGACACATTTATGAAACAGTAAAAGTATTTACTCTTCGAAAATCAAATCTTTGTGTGAACAAAACGTATTTTTTACATTAATGCATATGTATCGTCAGCGTTTAAATTTTCGTTCCAATCGAGTCATATTTTTTAAAAAAAGTCGCGAAGCTTTTTGACTGAGTAAATGGCACCAAAGTGATCATGTGGGATAATGTCTATTTATTTAATGGTCTGTGATAGTATTCGAGAATTGGAATGAAAATAATAATGTGAGAAAATATCTCTCGTTCGTTTTAATTCATCCATTTCATTTCGTTTAAACAATTACACACGAACTATTTTTCCCCGATAGAAGAGTCTCTCTTTATTCCACAAAGGTAGAGCCCGTATATATATGACCGAATGATTCTTCTATTGCATTTTCTCTTCAGTGCTCCCTGGAGCGTAGAATAGTTAGGATAACTGAAGCAGCTACATGGTGTTCTAGAAATACCAGACAAGAAAACTACCTTCAAGCTAGGAATATATTTCTAGTACTTCCAATCGTATGATATTTTCATTTATAAATATATATAATTTTCCGGCCTACATAATACAGCACAGCGTCTTTCATTAGTTAGTATTAGTGACATCTAGAAATAAAAAAATAATGATGATGTATTAGTGATGAATTCAAAATCACGAACTGTGAGTTAATCACTGATATATTTAAATTAAATTCATTAACTGTGATAGAAAATCTGAAAATAGAGTGTAAGATTAGGTAAGATTGATTACATTAAAGAGAGCAATCTATACTGTATCCTGTTTCACTTGTGCGTAGTTACATTATTTATTTGGATTAAGTAAACAAATTATACTAAACAAAATTAGCACCTATAGATTTATTAAAAATTCAAATCTGTCGAGTTTAATAATATATCATAATCAGGAAGAAAATATTAAATTAGTATTTTACACATTTAAAAGGTATAATTTATAATAATATATAAAATTTACCAGTTAAAAATGTCATTGTAAATGTCGGAAAATATTAAAATTTAATTTAATTTTATAAGAACACCATTTGCAGATATGTAGGTACATTTTTGAATGTGGTAGAAAGGCTCCTTTGAGTAGCTGTATGTAGAAACTTATGCTCCGTGCTTTTGCGCAAAACGAACTTTGAACGCCGAGTTTGCTTTTTTTGTACGATTCAAATATCGAGATCACCAGTAACGAATGGCGCATGCATCTAAGAGGATGATGCGCTTTGGATTTGCATACGAGTAAAAGAAAGTAATCTTGAATAATATTTCTGAACATAATATTTTCACCGTCGTCTATCGACTATTTTGAGTATCAGCAAAGAAGTATAAAAATATGTTTATTTTTCAATCTCTGTCTTTTTTGAGGTCCAACTAAATAATGGTATCCTTTATGATTATCCGCTTAATATTTAGTGAATATTTTTTCACATTAATCTTTTATATTTTTTTGCAAATACACTTCTCCGAGTCTAGGAGTCTCCGGCCGAAGAATCAAAAATGTGCTCGCAACCTCTGGCCGACTCAAGATGATCACGTAGAATAGGGAATTGGGCGGAAGAACGGATAGAAGTAATTTAGAACAAGAAGGCTCGAGAACCAACCAGACACCAGAAAGAACACAACGTACCGGATGTGCTTTATTGTCTGGATTTTACTTCACTGTGCCCACAGATCTTCTGGCTTCATTCTATTATTATTTATATAATGCATATATATATAATTGTGTTTAGACTATGCTCGTCTCACTGTATTGCGACGGGCAGAAACACGTAGTTCGTTGATCTGCATGAAACACTCTTGAACGCACACTTTGTTGATAACGCAAAGTGGGGACAATAGCAAGATGAATGTGATACGGCTCAAATAGCGAAAACGTCAATTTCCATAGTTTAATTATCAATCCCACACAACAGGACGATAACTAGTCCAAAAATATAGACAACACACCACAAAAAAAGTCGTGCTCTATGTATAAAGTGACGGATGGGGGGGGGGGGGGGGGGGAGGAACAGGTGGGTAATGAATTATAAACCATTATGTCGTTCCATTTCGTCTAGCAGTCGAGGTCGCTATGATAATATTGACACCATAGCCAAAATAATTCAATGCCATCTACTTCGATCTGGAGCATTCCTGATGGCAGATTGCAGACTTCACCAGATGGTCGGCGATTTTCCGCGGGAACGGTTTCCCTCAAGTTTGCCTTCTACCACCAGTCTCTCTATTGCATCCGTACGTTTTATAACAAGTCCGAAGTATTTCAGTACAAGTAGACTAGTATTTTGACAATTTTTTAAAACTATATAACAATTTAAAAAAATATTGAAAATTTTCATTATTGAATCTCCCTCTTTTTACGACGTTCATAAAAATTCAAGTGCTATTGTACTTTTGTTTATTTTTGTTCGTTCTCATTTTAACATTTTAATTGTCTATGAATTTTTAGAGCACATCGAAAAGTTGAAAAATTATTCACGTACGTAAGCAAAAATATTCACACGTGGATGGAGATTTTTCCTGGCAAAATATACAATACATATGAAGGCACCTATCCGCTCACATTGGGTCTGTTCAAATGCGCAATTAGAATGAGTTGTTGTTATTGTTTGTTAGACCATTATAATCAGATAATATAAAGACCTTTTGAAAAGTAAACTAGCGATTAAAATTATATTAATCACATTTAATCTGAGAGCTGTGAACATAAATAGAATGTGATGTGTATGCGAATGAATTAGGTACGCGGACGTGGAAGAAGCAGATGAAACTTAGTAAGAACGCGTAATGAGACAGCAATTTGTAGCACTCTCTGTCAGAGCACGCGATGGTAATGTGGAATAAATATTTCATTAATGATTTTGCTCTGAGAATTTGTTTTTATAAATATTTATTACATTCTTTATGAGAATGTCGAAATCGGAAAAAATACTGATAATTTAATTCAATTAAATATAAGCACAGTAATACCCCGAAGTTACGCGATAGGTGGGACCGACGAAAATTGCTTAACTCGAACAAAAACACTAGTTTAGAAGAAAAATATTTAATAAAATTGCAACAAAATATTTAAAAAATCATTTCGATGTCGACGGCTTCATAAAATCTAACAAATGCGTCTAACGACACAATACCTCATTTTTTCACGTAGAATTTCTTCGTGGCAATCTAATAATTCTTTTATTCCTTTAAAAATTTAAAGCCATTTCCAATTGAGCTGAGACCTTCAATCAAGCTTGCAATTGTCATGTGATTTTCTGGTGGAATTGGGTCTGAAGTGTCTTCATTGTCGTTTTGCTTACGCATCTCTATGAGCTCATCGACTGTTAGCTCCCGAATAATTGAATCCGACAGCTCGTTGACATCGTTAGCATTGACTTCCAAATCTAATTGCCTGCCAAGATTAACAACTTCTTCTACCACATGAGCGATATCAGTTTCTAGTAATCACAGTAAGAGAAACACTGAATATAGCGGGTGGCAGTCAGGCGGGAGTGTTGTCAACGGCCAACGTCTAGCGGCAGTGTCTCCAAATGAACCGCGTAAATCTGAGTTCGCGTAAGTCGGGGAATTACTGTATATACATACAATAACTTATAAATGCAAACACACTTACTACGAGATAAATGGTTCAATTCCCGCATTTAAAACGCATAGTTTAAGTACAAAACTTAAAATAATGTTTTTATTTTATCAGAACCATGAACATGTTATAATATAGTAAAATGGTATGTGAACTTCCAACTATATTGACTTGAGAATAATATCAAACCCTAGGAGAGATAATAACTTACGAGATAATTATGTACATAACATTATACTTGAATCTGTGAGTGATATTACAAATTACAATACAAGATAAACAAAAGATTTGAATAGCATCTGCAACCAAACGAATAAATTAATCAAGGAATTCAATTCATTAATATAAACATATTTATTAATATAACATTCAGGTAAACCTAACTGACTTTTTTTCAAAGACGATAAAATTACAATTCACTAAAATTACACCAGTAAGGTACAAGAGCATATTTAAGAGCAAGGTAACATGTAATTCAAAAAAATCTCTACAAGACAGGTCATAATCATGATTCATACGTTGATCTTAAATAACGTAGCCCAATGATGTTGATATAATGAATATAATTGTTCCCGTGAGTGCCTTCAACAGCTGTTCCCGGGTTTCCTATTGATAATATGGTCAGATATGAAATATGAACACCACCACTAACCTTTGATTGAGTGCGCCGATGTTGTTGTTATTCTTCTGGGTAGATTTCCGACCGACCGAAATGCGCACTGATTATCGAGATCTCATTACCGTACGGTGTACTGGATGTAATTACCTCTTATCGTTTTGCGCGCTCCTCAATCTCCGAAAAGGGTGACAATATTCATACCAATAGCGACAAAAATAAATCCCAAGTGTGCTAATCGATGGAACAAATTCGCGTACATAACAATTGTGTATGATAATATATGAATATATAAATAAATATTACATTCATTGATGAAGGAATGAGGTCAGTAAATGATTGGAAGTTAACGATAATAATTCTTTTTTGCTGTAGTGTGAATTATTTCTAATTTGTTCGATTGGATTTTCAATAAAATTTTCTAGATCTTAATGTATAATTTTTATATTCATGTCAAAGACACTCTCATAATTCAAGAAACTTCTTATTTCGGGGTGTAAATATCAATATAGTTCAAGATTTTTATAATAAATTGTATGTTTCTTTTGGAAATATGTATCTACGTACGCATATCTTTATTGCATATTATTATAATTATCAGGCAGCGTCAAACAAAGCAGATTAATGTCATTTTATCCATTGTTACTACAGCCGGAAAAATTGTCTATGATATTATTTTAAAAATGTCGTCGCCATAAACGACTGTTTGAATGTGAAAGAAATAATGCTTTGTGTTATTGTAATTTACAATGACATTAATTGAAATTTAAAAAAAAAAGAGAATAAGTGAATTATTTAAATAATACCACTTTAATGTAAAACATGTTTAGTAAAATAATTTAATTTTTTTTTCAATAACCCGGGAAAAGTCATTATGATTGTTTTAGTTGTTCCGAATATAAAAATACTATGCTTCTTTTTTTGACATGGATACTATTTTTTTTAATACAAATTAAATGTATTAATTAGAACGATATATATATATATATAAAATCAATTTTATCGAAAAATATTGTTGTTGCTATCAAGATTCGAACCTGGATTCTTCCAATTCGAGGTAATTGCATTATTCGATTATGCTACGGTAACACAGTGTTACATTTATGTTACATTTTTCAAATTGATACATCTATCGTTCCATTATTTGAAAGACATCTTCTTTATTTTTACGAAATCTCAAATACCTTTGAGTAATCCGATAGGAGACGCCAGAATTAATAATTCGTTTTTATTAAATTTTGGACACATTGATACAACTTATATATTATATCCAGGTTCGAATCCCGGTGGCAACAACAATATTTTTCGATAAAATTGGTTTTATATGTATATATTTCTAATTAATACATTTAATTTGAATTTAAAAAAATATTACAACTTCACAATAAAAATGTGTTCTTCTTAATAAAATATCTTTTCGTTACGTTTATTATACTTGGGAGTTAATTTTCAAATGTTTTATTAAATAAAAAGAATGTAGAATTTTCACAAAATGGGCAGAGTATTGTATTACGATATAATGTTGAAATTGACGTTTGGCAATTTCTTTACTAAAAAATGGCAATTTTTTCCCGCCAACACAAAGCACAAACTACCACTGTAAGGCAGAGTTATTCAAATATTTGAGTATACAAAACATAAACTGCTGTGCAAAGTTTACTGAAATGTATAGGCACATAGCGAAATCATTTTGGTCGCTTTTCCTCTTTTTCAAAGCTTTGTCCGCCTGTCGGCCGCCTTGCCAACTTTCCTATAAACTTTGTCAATAAAATACGTCGTTGATACTTTTACGGATTTGTTTTGGTTTATAATGTTTGCTTCCGTGTACCCATTCTTATTTTTGAGATTTGATACTGATTTAAATAAATGTATTAAGATCACCTTTTAAATCTATACTATAATATTTTAATTTAAATGATCTGGTAAATATTAAACATACATAAATGGTAAAACTGATGGTAGATTAAATTGTAAAAAATTTAAATAATATTTTCGGTAAATTTTGACTACCATAAAAAATTCCGTTGCTCAATTCAATATTCAAGTTAGGTAAGAAATACCCTTGAAAACCACTTGATAAGTGATTTTAATATCGCAAGATCAGCTTGATAAAAGATTTTATTTTCTGCTTTAAAAGTCAACTGCCTATTATGAAATTTTATGGAATTGAAACTGGTATAATATATTTTCCGATAAAGCTAGTATTTTGAAAATATTTTAACCATAAATCTATTATAAGAGTATATTAACTAACAACAAATGAAACATGTGTAAAAATATGAAGAAAGGATACGTATACATTAAAAAAATCGATTTGTATACATTACAAGCAAGGTATTTGGTTTTAACTTGTGATATGTATTTTGAGGTAGGTATTCGATAGCTTTTAGACTAGGTATTGAGAAATGGCTGGGTCAACAGATGCAAGAGTGTGCTGAAAACTTTTACAGCGTATTTTAGAATATTCAATACAGGATGTGTATAAAGCTTCCAATATTTTAAATATGTTTAATTTATTTTTTCAACCTTAATATTGATTGAAATAATATGTATTATTATTTAATACATTTTTTTCTCTTTTTTGTGCTTATATTTGTGACGAGTGTATGATTTTCTTTTTTTGTCATGTTTTGTCTGATTGTAATGTTGAGAGGAAGAAGAATGCCTGAATTTAGAAATATCAAATTCCACTGAGCAAAATATCACATGTACCATTTATATATCTGTTTTCATAACATAAAAGTGATTTATTCTTTGACTTTGTTTTGTAATATAGTTATTAAGATTAATTTATTTTTAATTCTATTTAGAACACCGTGGTAATTAAATACCCATTCCAATTAAATTAGTACAGAGATTAACTATGCGCAATCTTATTAATATTGTGCAAAGCGAATCCTACCAGTAATATAATAAGTTCGTTTATACAATATTCATCTTCTGAAGACGAGCCCTCGTATTATTTTTTTTTTTACGATAAAACGGTTCACGATGATAAATACAAATACTTTTGATACAGATTGAAGACTTTGAATCGAGGCGCGCCATTCGCTAACTTGTGTGTAAAAACGACAGCCGTTATCATCATATATCTTGTAAGGTTTAACCTTTCCCTTACGGTGCTAAAATAAAAACGCGCGTTCCGGTGCTGTAAACTCAATGTACATGTAGACTTTTGCAATTTTTAAGTCGAATAAATACGAATATATATATCATTGTGTAAAAGTGGTAAAAATGACAAAAAACATTGATCATCACAAACGACAGCATAAATACGCATTAGAAACTTCGAACTCGGCCAGCGTACGCTCTGCCACTAAAGTGATGATCGGCATCTGGCACCCAGCGCCTCGCACACTACGCCGTCATTCTTTCTTTCCAATGTCTAGATTTCATGTCCATAAAGATTTCAATAATTTTAATTTTGTATTCCTCAAATGAGACTGGTTTTCACAAAGTTTTGATAAAGTCAAGCCAAACATTCTTTAAATTTACTCTCCTTTTCTTGAGACGAAAGTTTTTAGTTGAATTTAAACACTGACTTCTTTGCAGTCCACAAAAAAAAACATAGAGAATTGATCTAAAACTGATTTGTTTTCGCTATTCTTGCTTCTATTTATTTAGAAATCTAAAAATTAGATCTGTTTTCAAAATTTTTGGATATGTTTGGCCATTTCATCCTCATTAGTAGCAATAAATATCATCTGCAAATTGAAGGTTGGAGAGCCATTTGCCGCCAATTGAAACACCACTTTCCCATACTTAAGCGCCCTTCTCTGCTAGCGACAATAATATGTACTAGCAGTAAGCAATCGACTTCGCTGATTGCTTACTGCTAGGCCCACCGGGCGGCTATTGTGGTGCTTTAAAAATATATATCCTCTTAAAAACATTCTTGAAAAATACGAACAAAACATTAATTTCTTAATTTGACAGTTCTACCATAGACACTGTGACCATAGAGTGCGACGCGATCTGACCATAAGACATAGATGAGATGACAGGATGACAGATACTCAATATATTATATATATTTGCGTACTGTTATTGAATATATAAATGAGAAATCAATTAACTAATCTTACTTATAAATCGATTCGTTTTTGCCTTGCTGGCGTCTCACAGACCTGGCCGTTTAATCAAGTATTATATAGCCATAATGACACTATATCGTAGACGTTCAGAAAGTCATAGAAATAGACGGGAAGACGTAATATTATTATGGATTTTCCAAAGGAACAGTTAAAAAGGGACAGTCCGCGATCTTGTTGAACTCCTTTGTACACTCGGAAAGTTTGTGATGTAACGTCGTTGAGGTATTCCTCACTGATGGAGAATTGTATATATCTGGGTTTTATATTAAGAATATCCATTTTAAAACAACTCCCGTTTTCATGAAATGGCCAACACCTTTATTTATTTTATTTTTATATACAAAATATCTGCTTATTATCAGAATATTGTTAATGACCCTCATAGATAATCCTAGTATGAGATTAAGGAACAATTTTTTTTTTTAAGACAATTAGAAAAATAATATGTTACGGCTTACACTTATTTACGGTTGGGATACTAAAAACACTGTATAAAAATAAAAGTTATGTCATAAATGAACATTTAAGGAGAATGAACAGGATATTATAACCACTACATAAATATAAAAGTCCGTGGGTTCCAAGTCAATGAAGTCTAGCCATATAACATGCGACAGTCCTCGGGATTCAAAGCGTATAGTATGATGATGATATTAATTACCATAAATATTACCATAAGGTAAAATTTGTGATAATAAATGGTATACTATATTGCACGTTCGAACAACTATTAATATGCGTCATGATGAACATGTATATCCAGGTTAGTGTTAATGAAAAAGATCTCGTTCTAGTAATTAAACATTAAAGGCAAGGGAGAAAACTAGCTTAGATTGGTATTTTAAAACTGGTTATAAAATAGAGTAGGAGATTTCATTGATCGAACAGAAATTTTAAGAATAGTTTGATAATTTGACTAGATAGGGATATTAAGGATTATTTGTGAAAGTATTGAAGGGTTGTCTAGATTATTACTAACTATTGTAGTAACTCGTTAGCTCCGTGATTTTTTGTCTTTATAAAAGCGATTAGGTGAAAACTTTCGCGGTCTGTATCTTTTGTATGAAGTGATTGATAGCGAAACATATACGAGTATAGCGTCTTATGTATAGGCTTTGTCAATATTTTAGAGATTTAGAGAACTTTCTTTGGATTTTTCTACTTTATATTTTTTGACTTAGTAATTATGTGATTAATGTGTGATAATTGTTGATAAGAGTTCTAAAAAATTTAAGATGAGTGAATTCAGAAAATAATATTTGAATTTGAAAAATGTGGTAACCAAAATTTACACCAAAAATCGATCTGGCTCTTTTATATCTCTAATATTTATAATATTACTTTTAATTATTTCAAAATAAAATTATTTTTAATTACAAGTATGCCAAATAATTTTATCCGACAAGTAATGGGGTTCGGATTTACGGCGCATTGAAATACAGTTTTTATCTCCATAAAATGTAAATAGCACCTCATGGAATTAATATCACAATACACGTTTTTCAACATTGATTTTTCTTATACATAAAAACTGCATCTTTTAAATGATTTAAATCAAAATTTGTATAATTACTCTTTAGGACCCTGCGCAAAACATAGATACACTCTTCCCCACCCCCTGGCCGCCCAAGATATAAATGTGTAGAATTATGGACAACGCCGAACAAGGATTGCTGGTGTAAATAATATATTTTAAATATCAATAGATAGGAGACTTTATAAACACTCAGTTAAATAGCTAAATATACATATTCGAAAGTGGATTTGGCATCCATTGTAATGTAAAAGCTTACTGCGTGTTAGAATAAGCGAGAAGGATTTATGTTTAAAGAAGTTGTCAACTTTAATAAATTTTATTAACATAATCTATTGACACATTAAAAATTCTCGTTGTATAAAGCGTGCAAACTAATGCTTAATAAAAATAACATTTTATGAGATGCCAGTCTATACTGTATTTATTGTGTGATATAATGCACTTTCGTAATCTCTTAGTAGGTATATCATCTTCGTAGCGTATTTTGAACGCACGCTTATTCGCTAGATTTATATAGAAATACTACCTATTAAGTCTCGTCTCGATGACGTAATTAATCGGTAAATTTTAATGCGCTGTTTTCGATCATGATCAGGATACCTCCAAACCACCCTCCATTAAAATATTGGAAATTACGTATTTTGTGGATACACTAACTCTCTCAGTTCTTGTCTGATTTCAATTACACTTTTAAAATTTTTGAACACTGTTTCTTTATCTAACCGGATTAGATATTTTGTTTAAAAATGGCGGGTATTAAAATAAGTAAAAAAAGAGAAAAAGAAACAAATGTTCGTATTTTTTTTCTTATTGTGCTTTATTCGCTCTAAAAATAAATATATATATATTTTTAAATATATAAATACGTCAATCCGTTCATGTTAAATGTAGAGAAAAATATAAAAATCTGCTTTCACGCACATATGAAATCCATGTGATTTTTGCGGCAAGTGTCCGAAGAAGTGCGAAGATATCACGCACAAATAATTAAACATGATATATATGAATGTTATCATCGTCGTCTTTAGTCAGTATCACTCAACTGCTGAATTTAGGAATCCCTCAAAATTGCCAATTCTCTCTTCCCATTTGTTGCTCGCCAATAATTTTCTGATGTCGTTACTCCATTGAGCTTGCAGATGGCCAATACTTTTGTTAGAATGCGAAATTACCCAAAATAATATTTTGTTCAAGGATACAAAAGCACTTAGTCAAAGTAAGGGACGAAGGGTAATAAAAACTCGGTATTGTTAGACGCAGGTGTACCGACGCAGCGTGGGTACAGCAATAAAGAAATGCGGCGAACGTGACTAGAGTCACGTAAGAAAATGCACCTTAAGGGATGCATTACCATAGGTGAGCAGTCTTCTCAAGTTTTCCGCCGGAAGAACTGGCTCCATAAAGACGAGATTTTATTTTCAATTAGAAAATAAAATCTATATCGTCTCTGAAATATCAAGCAAGCGCTTTATAGATTGTAATTCCAGGGAAAATTTAAACTGTGCGCCTCGAGTTTAAGCTTAGACTGTGATGTACTCTGCGTTTAATCGTTGATGTGAAAGTATCAAAAAGGGTCCCGCTGGATCTATAAAAAGTTGATAAATATAATTGGTGTAGCGAGAACAGACTGTCGCTATAGCATAAGAATATTGCGTCCAGAGTCCCGGTTTGCCTGGATAATTGGGCATCGTCTTGTCATCGACTACAAGCCTGAACTCCATCACCCCACGCTGGCACCACAAGGAGCTAACCACACTTCACGTCCAGGATCCAAGACCATCCTAAGGGGTAATCCCTTACGTGAGGGACACAAATATTTAATGTTAATTTTATTGTAATTATTTTTGAATAGCCTTATTTATAAGTATTAAAGTAAATTGCTCATTTTCCACTTTTAACACATGCAAGTATCTTAAAATATAGATTATAAATTTTCTTATATAAAAATATTCTTTCATTTCATAACCATTTGACTTGTCAATACTTAAAAGAAAAACCAGTTAGGCTAGATGCCTCCCCCCTGAACATGAAGCCGAAGAAGA
Organism: Eubasilissa splendida; assembly: GCA_031772225.1. Classification (NCBI taxonomy): domain Eukaryota; kingdom Metazoa; phylum Arthropoda; class Insecta; order Trichoptera; family Phryganeidae; genus Eubasilissa; species Eubasilissa splendida. The sequence goes on along the minus strand of CM062852.1, from coordinate 15,907,309 downwards.
AAGAAGAAATAACCTAACACTTGTTCTGTCAGTGCCAGGCCTCCATTCCAGGAGCTTTTTTCCCCACCGTTCATTCTCACCGACAAACATGTTCAGCCACTTGAGGATGTCGATATTTTGGGCAACATCTATTACTTCGGTTCTCTGGCGAATTTGAACGATAGAAACTCGATCTTTCAGAGAAATTCTAAGCATAAACATTTCCATTACTTTTATCATTGGAATCTTTTAATTTGTTTATGTCATAAGTAAGGTAAGGGTCTACGTCTCGGCTTCGTATGTTAGTACTGGATGCACGCACTGATTGTAGACTTTAGTCTTTAGAGATAGTGGTGTTTTAGCTATAAGGGTGTGCTTTAGTTTTCTAAATGCTGCCCTGCCCAGCTATTTATTTTGCCATCTTGATTTTACCTATCTAGTTCATGATTGTTCAACAACAAATGAGATGTTTAAGTTAATGTTTACAAAAGAACGCGATCCGCGACGCGTGAAAACATTTCTTAACAGCTATGTTTCATAACCTTGAAGAACGAAATAAGTTTTGAAAGTATAGAGAATGCGGTGTCTATATTAAATTTGACTGAAGAAGTAGGCATGGCCCTGGTGTATGAAGAGTTTAACTGGATGAAAGTTGTTAACTATTTATGACACTGCGAAAAATTTGAAAAATACAACAAAAATATTTTCAAGCTCATTTAGTTTATTTTAAACCTCCCAAACCATGCAGTAACACAGGTCTACCATCATAATTAAACCTGTAGTATTTCGGGAAGTACATGCAACATAAAATTCATATTATAGAAAATCCTAAAAAAATATTAGCGCTCAGGAATGACTAGTGAAAAACCAATTATTATAAGGGAATCGTACAAAAACAATTATTTTTTCCATTCAATTTGTTATAAAATTAATACGGTGGTAAAAATACCATTAATGATATGAAAGACAGAGATCACACACTGATTTCACAGTGTAAAGAACAAAAAACATACAAATGTAACTGTCTCTTTCTCACTAATTAAATGAAGAGAGATAAGAAGGAAGGATATACAGCGTAGGACTCAATGAATGGTCTAAATTATGTTATTAATATTTTTTTCAAAATTGAATGCTCAATATTTGGAGAAAATTTGTGCTAGTAAAAATATTTTTTCTAACTGTTATTTATGATAACACGAGTTGACAGCATGGCTATGTTCGGGTATTTTATATCATGGTATGGTAAAGGTTAAGCATACCGACATCTAATGCTATACCTACCGAACGGGTATTTTCTTAGAAGAATTTAAAATAGGTTGATGCAAGAAACAGATGTTTTACTGAGTTGATAAAATCGGAATTATTTGTTCAATTTAACATGATAAACTCATGTAATAAATTTTGTCATACATTAAGCAGCAGAAAGAAACTCTTCAGGAAGTAAAATCTTCAGCCATGTACAAATAGGCGAGTGTCTCGAAAAATTATTATTTTGATAGCTAAAGAGTTTTATAATTTTGTGTTGTGTAATTTATCATTGACATCATGAAAATAAATATTTTGAAATATTAAACTGTGCATTTTTAGGTTGTCCCGCTGTTCGCTTCTAAATCCCGATTTTTTTTATTTCACGGAAAATAATAATCTGACAACGCTGAAATATATACTCTTATACAAATTCAATGTTGTTGCCTAATAATTTTCGATACATCATGAGATCTGGTAGCCCACAAATCACTCTTGAAGGGTGGATTGCCTGTTTGAAAGAAGAAGAGATCTGGTAGCATTTTTTGTAGGTTTTTTCGAGTGCTTGAAATTATCCGCAAATCTGAGGTGTGTTATTCGTTTTACATTTATATTTGGTCTAAAGCAGCTTGTTGGTCTTATGGTTAAGGCGCTCGCCTAGTGATCTAGTGATCAGGGGTTTGAGCCTCGTTCCAGAAGACCATCGAGTCCTATTTTCGTAGCATAAACGTAGCTTAAGTTGGAAATAGTAAAAATATTGATATGAAATGTGTTCCATGTACGCATCTCTATTTTCTTAAACGAATAAAAATTAATTTATATCCAGTTCAAAAGTTTGAATTTATCTTCTAGAGCATTTGTGAAATTTTTTGGTGATATTACATCTCTTTGATGTATATTTTATGTAACCGAAATAGAATTATTATATATGTAAAGACGTACTGTTAGGTATCGTTGCAGAGTTATATACACTTTTGAACACTTCAATACAGAGTCAATCTTGCATCTCTGTAGGGAATTCAGTTAGTCAGGTTTCTATGGAAACGAATGCCATATTGTAGTTCACATAAGTCAGATAAAGAGTCATATTATACTCTCTTGTTTTTACTTTTGGTGTATATAATATATTTGAAAGTAAATAAAAACTGAAATAGTAAATACTAAATTAACAATATTATAGTTTACTGGAAGCGCGGAAACATATACGTTTTAAAAATCAGATCACATCGAATATGGAAGAGTTGTGTTCTTTTATCTGAAATTGTATTGCAAGGCATACCGGCAAATATGCCGGATATTGTTGTCTAATGATGCATGGAGACTTGTTTCGGAGATCCATCTCGAAAGTCGCGGAAAGGACAGTACAAAGATGAGTACGGAGCATAATGTCATTCATTGTTCATTATATTTTGTACGCAGAGTAGATTAACCATTAGATCTTTATCGTAAAATCTCAGAAATGAGATCTCTTCTTATACATGTACTATTACTCTTGTAAGTAGGTGAACTTATGACGTAAATATTCTTTATTGAATTAAAAAACAGATCATAATAATTTTGAAAATATTGGTATTTTACTTTTATCTGTTATTTGCGAATAATTAAAAAAACATAGATATGAGTATCAACCTAAAGTTCAAACAAAAGCTTAAATCTTTTCAGTTACTTAAAATTTCTCAATTTCAAATATTCAAAACATAAAATGATTAAGTCATACTTTTTTGAATTTAAAGATCTTGGATATTTATTTTATAATACTAGTGACACATTTAACAAAGCTTGTAACAACGTCACTGTATGCCCATGGCCCATAATTTGAATAATTTTAAAATTTACCCATAAATGTAGTACACTCCTCTCTTGACGGCCATCTTATTTAAAAGCCGCTAACGCTTAACGATTGTTATCATACGTATACGGTCTCCATACAAGAGCCATCAAATCTTTGCATCTCATCAGCAAAGAAGAAACACACAACGGCCGTAGAAAAATATTAATGACCTTGGGTACCCTTCCTTAATTAATAGTGAACGTTGCCAATATTCAGACAGTAAAGCAATGTTCATTGGGTCAACCAATTGCATTCCACGTAAATAATATATCTTAAAATTGCATTGATACTCCACGTTATTAGATGTCGATCAAAAGAAAGAGCACCATTACCTGAAGGAAGCAGCAAGAAGCGAAGGTAGGCTGTAGATTTTGAGATGAAAATGAAGATTATCAACGACTATGATGCTGAAAAGAAAGTAGCGTTCATATATCGTGGAATTTTTCTGTCATCTATCACTTATAATAAAACTCACTTGGTTTGAGACGTCAATTAAAAAAACATTACGCTATTTTGTTTTATCATCTGTACTTGGCCTAAAAATATTCTATTATGTTATATGGTTTTAGTACTTTCAGATAATTAAGGTACACCGAAAGGGGCAAAACTCGGGAAGGCTTTTGTTTTGCGTTTTTTTACTTTTTCGAAGTTATTTTTAAATACATCTCAAATACCTCACTTTTTAAGTACTAAGAAGGCCTAAAAAGAGATTCGTAAATATTTAAAGAAATATAAAACATAAAAGAATTTAAATTTCTTTACAGCGAACGTTATATAAATACCTACCCCTAACATTTTTAAAATATAAATAAATATATTTAAATTTTTTGAATAGATATTGTAAAATAAAATATAATAATTCAGTATGGATACAGTTTTCTTAAAAATCTAAGATTTAATATTTTAGATTACCATAGAACTAGGGAGAATGTTATGGAAAAATTCTCGGATAATGTGTTTCGAAATATACTCATATTAATAAAATTCTAGTTACTTAATAAACTGAAAGAAATATAAAATGTTTTAGAATAAATGATGAATTTTGTATTTTTATTATAAAAGTGTTCTAAAGCTTTTCAATTAGATAAAACAACGTATTTTTGCGAGACCCATATAAACGACTATTTAAAATGTATTACGTAAATGATTATTTTTCAACCTTTAGAATTAAACTATTCATGGAACATTAATTATCATGTAACTGCTGAATAAAACAAGATTATATTGGATAAGTTTTATTTGTTTGGAGTACATTAAGGTTTCGTATCACATTAAATAATTAACATTGTATTTACAAAAATATAACGTTTTACTAATGACTATTTCGTTTTGCATGATAAAGCTATGAAATAAAATAATAGGTAAAAATATAACATTATAAAGTGGCAATAATTAAAGTTTTTACGCAATCATTTGTTTAAAAAAATACAATACAACAGTATATTTATCTCCTTTAAAATAGTAAAGACCGGAAAGTATAATTATTTTGCATAAATATAAAATAGCTAATGGATAAATAAAATATTTCTAAATATGTAAATTATTCGTTGGTAAATAATTTAGGTACTTGATATGTTTGAATATGTACACATTGAAATATTTAATGTTTTTCAAAATAATTTATTTGTACAATACATTTTATTTAAGACTTATAAATGGTGTATTTACAATATTAAATATGATTACAGTTAGATAGATCATATCGTTATTGGTAAATTAAATAACCATTTATGACCATTATAAATAAAATATTATTATTAAGTAATAAGCAATTTTTTAATTAAAAAACCTTAGTGTAGCAGATGTGTTGTTCAATATACATACAAGGTAGTTTAATACCTTTATTAATTTTGAAGTTTGTATTACTTACAGGTAGGTAACATCAATTCGCTTGAGAAAATAACTAGCAGAAATTCGCAATGCTTCTAGAATAGATAAAATAATGTTAATTTTTGTTGATTTCACCACAACGTGAAATATAGACTTATTATGTATATACATTTTAATATAATAATATGTGATGTGTATGTAAGTGTGGATATTTTAAGTGCGGTAAAACTTTAACAGTGACATAAAAAAGAAAAGCAATTAATACTGTATATAAGAGATATTTTAGAATAATATTGATCTCAATAAATAAAAAAATTAAATAAAAATATATCTCTGTAAAAATGCAAGTACAAATATTTTTTTAAATTACATGTTTTAGGTTGGTTTCATTACCATGAAATCGCAACTTCACTTGTGAATTTAATTAAATAATAATAATAAGTTTAACAATTATTAATTACAAGAAAACATGAATAAATTTGAATTTTTTACTTTACTTTTGAGTGTAGACTTAAAATTCTAATACGTGGGTATCTATATTAACATAAAACTTCAGAAAGGCATTCAATAATTAATTAAAACACATGAATTATCCTAGAGTAAAAGTGAATGCATTATTGCATATTACTATTCAAGCTGACATTAAGTAATCGATAATATCTCAAGAGATATATTGTCAATGCTCTAAATTAGGCGAACCTGATAAAATACGAGTTAATCTATTCAGTCACAGTTTGCAGAGAAATTGAATTCAATTTAGGTAGTTCAAATTGGTTGTTGCGTTTTGTAAGTCTGTGACGTAAATTGAAATTATATTTCGATTCAAAGTGAGCGCCCAAATGCTGACAAATGTTTTAAATTATTTCACTGATGTACTTATAGGTAAGGTCACGACCAGTGGTCACGATTGACCTTAGATTTTAGATAATAAGTAAAACATACTTAGTTTTTACGTCAGTAATTCAAGATAAGACTAACGATGCCTGAAGAATCTAAAATTCTTGAGAGAAATGAGAGCTTGGTGACGAAATGACTTGGTGCTAAATCTGATAAACATGGGAAAGTGTCGATATAATAAGCAGTAATAGACGATCCAATTGCAGCCTTAGATATAATCTGAATATAGTAAAAAAAAGAACTGTCACATTCTTTAACTTTTTTTTATGGTGTTAGTTTATTTAGATATCTTAGTTTTTGTTAAATAAATGATCATATAGCTTTCATCAAAGATCGAACATGATCATCAAATTATCACTGCTTCATCGGCGTTTTGAATGCCTTCTGACAACTCGATAACCTAATTTGATTGGCGGTTACGACTATATAAACATTGTCGAGAAGACAATAATAAAAACTTTATTACACGACAAAACATGTCACCTCCCAAATCAGCTGATGGAAATTTGATAATTTTACATTTTATTCACCGCATCGCTCGTTATCGAAAGAACAAAATGATTGCATCTAAAGAGAGTTTTGGAACCCCGGATATATAAAATAATGATAAAATGTAACTGTTATTATAGAAGACATAAAAAAAAATAAAAATATTTTAACATCACAAAAATTAAAAAAACTTTTTTATCTTCATCTTCAAATGTAAAATGAATTTTTTGTTGAAAGAAATAATGTATGAATGTTAAAATAAATAAATTACTGTGCTCAGGCTAGGCAAGATCTTTTGAAAAGTTAGCAGAATTTTCTAATTTTGTTACACATTAACATAGACCTACTAATGATTGATTAATTACTAAGTTTATTTAAAAATTCATAATAGCACAATATGACTCATATTATATTTACAATGATTTCAACGAATTAACATTTTTTTGGAATACATTTATTATGCATAATTCATACATATTTTTTTTCCGAAATCATACTAATGAAATAATGCTCAGCATACCATATTTTTCACAACAATTGCATGAAATAATGTAGTCCGGTTACACGCTCACATTTTCATTAATAGTTTCAAGCACTTTCTCAATCAAACCACGAAGAATGATATTTTTGAGATGGAAACTTATCATCTGTTATACTGACTGCTCAAATGTTGATAGAGCAAATTGCACACATGTAGAGATGCTATTATGATAAAAGATGCTGCAAAACTACACGATCCTGAAGAAAATATGTTGTCTTCTTTATGAGGAGATCCTGTTGCCTGCCATGCATTATCTACGACAGACTGCTCGATGATGTTTTCCAAGGTATCTGAAACATTGAGTTATTTTTGTTATATAATATTACAAAACTTTAGTAAAATATAAAGATGATACAAACGTAAAAATCAATCATGTATAACAGCACTTTTAATATAATTTAAAATAATAAAAATGTATAATTTTTCCATACTTAATAACAAGAATGTATAGCTTGTCTATAAGAAAATCACAAAATCAAAAATAACGTGAGAAATTCAATGATCATCCTTAAATTTGTCAGTATTTTCAGTCATAATCTGGCCTGTTCATCAAATGTTGTTAGTGTCTGTGAATTTTTATAATAATTATTGTATTCGTGAACTTGTTAATGTTTATGAGACTAAAAAGATTAAAGTATTTTAGTATCCCAATGTATTCGATAAAAAATTTTATACTTCTTTTTCAACTTATATATTTTAAAAGAGTTCCTAGAATTTCTGAATGGTAATAAAAATTGTGTTGAGTTTGAATTTAAAAATCAAATCTTATTTGGTTATGAATATAAATATTTGCAAAATTACTTTGCGGTGTTTATTGTTGAAACTTTTTATTACTCCTTTTTAAACATAACAATGTAAAATAAGTGGTTCAAACAATCAAAATCCGTAAAATTCAATCTCGGACATAGAATGACATTTAGAGATGTATCAAATCGTGTGCCTCATAATCCAAGGAAAGATTGTCGGAAATGGTTTGGTCAGTCTTTAGAGTCCACCAGTCAGGGGCTATAGAGTTTTTCTAGATCCCAGTAAATATTATAGTCAATATCAAATATGCATGATAATATGTCATTAATTCAAATAATAATAAATAATTAATATGAACAAATAAATTACTTTGTAATAACTACGTTGATTTATTGAATCAACGTGGTCCATTCAATATCGGTTGTTTGTTTAAATTAATATATAATTTAAGGTCTTTTATAATTGATTGAAATAATATTGAAATGGAAGAATAGTAGGTTTTTATTAGATTTAATAAATTTTATAAGCCGAAGTCCTAATATATTTCCTTGTGATTTGCATTCTGTAATATAGACATGCAATGGTTTGGGAGCTTTATCGACCTCGTTGTGGTTTAGGATATCCTCCAGGGTGTCTGCTAGGAACCAGAATTAATGATCTGTGTTCCTTAGGAGGCTACAGAAGGCGAATGGAGATATTCGCATAAGATTTACAGCCAACTGCTGCGGAAGCTGTGTTTGATTTTAATGCCATATCGTTAAAGGGTCGTTTCAGGGAGTCGGACTTAATTATACCGACTGACTGCAGTGGTCGAGTTGATTGCAAAATTAGATGTGTATCAAATCATAACGAGATTTATCCCAGCACGATTAGGTGGGGCGCAATTATAATTGAAGATATACACGCCATGAAAAATAATAGATTATTGTTAAATGGAACACAATTTACTGAATTGTTAAAAAATACAACAAAATTTAATCTTTCAGGAAGAGTTAAAATGTTCATTATGTTGGGGTTTAGTTTTTTCTTTTTATTTTATAAAATAGAGATGCGTACACGGAATACATGTCACATCAATATTCTTACTATTTTCAAAATAAGCTAAACGATTGTACTATGAAAATAGGACTAACTTGCTGGTGTCCTGGAACGAGGCGCGAATCCCCGACCACTAGATCACTAGGCCAGCATCTTAACCACTACACCAATAAGCTACTCATATCTTTATAATAATATAATTAATTATGAAAGCGGGATAGATTACTAAATTTATTTACTTGACTTATTTATTTGAATATATTCCTTGAAATAATATATTCATTATTTTACGTGTTCCCTGCTCACCTAGATAGGCAAAAGACATCTATGGTTAAGAGAAAAAATGTAATGTTTCATGACAAGTCTAGTGTGATAGAATCTGTCCATGGTGGCGGATAGTCAATGGTTTTAATTAGTTAAATTATATTGTAAGCTAAAATACACATACTAAAATATCATTGATATAAATATATTAAGTTCTTTTACTGATTTATCGTAGACATTTATGATTGTATCGAAGTTGTGAATTTTTTTATTAATTTACCATCCTTCTGCATAATAATACTACCAGTAATATAAGTGTTTGTTTTTGTATCTACACGAGTAATATCACACTAATGTCGAGTAAGATTGTAATAATATTTAGTGGTGTTGACTTTAAAATGTTAAATGCAAATGATGTTAAAAAAATGTATCTTTTTATATTTCTCACTAAATTCTAAAAATAATATTTATATTTTCTGTTATATAAATGAAGCCAATTCACAAAACATTGTGGTTATAAATATATTCGGATACGATTATAAAATCGGATATTTAAGGTCCGTGTCCACGGAAGGAGATAATCTCAGAAATTTAATTGAGATACATCTCAATATCGTGTACACGTGATGAGATTCTGTTCTGGAGATAAACTCAGAGATCAGCTTGAGATTGGATTGGGAAAGAATCGAAAACTCAAACCACTGTATACGGCGTACGTTCAGATATCGAGTTTAGATACGTGCACATAAGCGTCACCTAAAACTACCATAGATCCCTACAACTATCAATTTTGAATGTTAGATAAATGTCATTAAACATTAACATAAGGTGTTAAATTACAAATATTTATAAGGTATTAACTGTGACTGAAGACGAACGAACGTGACGACAATGACATTTGACGTTTAACGTACTGACGTGAAGTGAGACGCGAGACGGCGAATCTCAGAGACACGGTGAATACGAAAGTCTAGAGTTGTCTCCAAGTCGAAAATCTTTTCCTCAATCTGACAATTTCAATATGTGATAAAAAATAGATCTCAATATTTATTGGAAACAAATACATACTGAAACTCATATTCACGCATCACATCATTCAATAAACCACAAGTTAGCATCCTTCCGCTGAACGTTGCCCTGATTATTGATCATTTCATTGAATAAAACAAGTTTTTGATAGAGAACTGCAAACAATAAACAAATTAATTCCAACAATGTCTAAACATTGGACTCAATTGATAGAATGTTAGCCAAATAATAAATATATACAAATGTAACCACACATCACAAAACCGTTCACACAGAAAATGTTTTTTCCCATGTATAAGCTGGGAATTCTAATAAATTATTAAAACTTTTGCCAAAGGATATTAAATGGGCAGATCGCATCAAATAACTTTGCTATAAATGCAAAAGACCAAAGAGAATTTTAATCAAATTGGGGTTTACCAAATTTATTGCAATGAATGTAAAACTATTTATATTGGAAAAACAAGTAGAACATTTAGTATTAGACTTAAGGGTGTACTTTCATTTTTCAATTGAAAATTCGAGAAACTCTACGCGAATTAGTCTTAAAAAATGGGGCTAATAGTGAATCTTCTAATTAATGTTATCTACATTCTAAATGATGTTATTTGTAACGTAAATCATGCGAGAGAAGAAGGTCTGAATAGAAAGAGACGACAATAAAATTGTTGATTTTCTCGCATTCGAGAATAAGTCAAAAATAAGTCGTATCTAATCTTTTCATATTAATCTTATGGAATGAAATAAAATATGTGTTGTAATTTGAATGAATACATCCAAATTAAATAATTTATTAAAATACCTAATTGATTTACATAAAATTATTTAAAGTACCTATATATATTTAGACTGGGGCATAAATCAATGTTTTAAACTTAAAATTTGTTATGTCAGATACATTTTGTGGTTTTGTTTAATATAATTGATTTAAAACACCACGTTGCCGTTTTGTGGGACAACGGTGTTAGATATAAACTAAATATTCAATTGCCACTTACATACAAAGTAACGCAAATAAAATGTTTTACTTTGTTCAAGAAAACGTTGTTTTCTCTTAAAATCAGTGTAAAATCGTCTAATTTACGGAATTTACAACATATTTTGTGAATAAATACAATATTACTTTATATTATAGCTACAATATGCGTGAACATATATCTTATTGTCTTATTTAACCAAAATTTAAGGAAGCGACATATTACACATTAATAGGAGCGATACAAATATCATTTTGTAAGAAATTATTGTATTTTTGATATAAAACTTAATTTTAAATGGTAACTGAAGCCTCAAAGTGCGTAAGTAAATATAATATATTATTAAAAATCATCAAACAAAGTGCTTTAAAAACGTCCAAAATTAATAATATGTCCTACAAATTGAACTACATTATTTTAAATATTTTGTTAATTTGTCTCACTCCAGATTTGTATCGATAATCTTGCCTTCAAGATTATAAGAAAATATATTTCGTATATGCAAGAGTTTTCCATATTGTTTTCCATATAGTTTTCCATATTGAATTTAATGGTCTTTCTTATAATGCTTGTATTGTATTACATGATGGTAAATAACATTCAATTCATTAGTTTTAAATTAGTGGATGTAAAGGTTCTATCTAAGTAATAGTTTAAAAAGTCTAATCTAGCGTATAACTTTTGATATAAATGAATAATAAAAACCCACATTTTCGTAAAAAAACGCAAAAATATGAATTATTAATGAAAAGGAAGCCTTAACGAAAATAAAATCTCTTTTGAAATAGAACTTGTTTTTCAGAAATGGCGAATCTTTGTTTTGATTAAGTTTTATGATCATAAGTCTTCTCGGTTTTTTTTAATGCTATTTTATTTTTTGTGACAAAAATGACGAACTAGTTGATAGCACGAAACTAGAAGGTGGACAGTAACCTCTATGCAGCCCAATTGCGTCGCTTAAATGAGGCCATTCAACAAAAGCGACCTGACCATCCAGGCCACGTGATTCTGCAACAACAACGCGCAACCTCACATTGCTCAACACGTAAAAATGGTCATTCAGGAGCTCAACTGGGAAATTTTTCCTCATCCAACCTACAGTCCCGACCTCGCTCCATCAGATTATCATATTTTTCGATCGATCTCCAATGAAATGCGTGGCGTTACGTTCAACAACGACAACGACGAAATTGGTTCGATAACTATTTAATTTAATTTAACAATAATGGAGGATACGTCATTGAGTGAATTGTTTTATTTTTTATTAAAAAAACTGATTTTGTAATAAATAACTGAACAAAACCGCAAAGACGATCCAATTTTAATAATTGTTAAAACTAAGACAAATAATTAAGTTTATTTTAATATTAAGATAAATGACTATTTATAAAACTAGGCATATCTAGTATGAAAAAATAAATTCCAGAATACAATGAATAATTTAGGTACCCATTTTATTTATTCATACAAATAATGTAAGATAGGTATTTCCGGTTCTTTTAATTGCCCATTATTATCTCAATATTTATTTTTTGATCTTGTTTTTCTCTTTCGACAATGGCAAACGAGTAACTTTCTAACTATCTTTAAAATAAGTGTGTTATTAAATATGATAGCATAAATATTTAATAGGAAGAAATAAAATAAAAAGTAGGTCTTTTACTAATAATATAAATATAATACAAACGCGAAACGAGTGGGCGATCTTGCTGGACGTGAAGTGGCCGGGGAGGTACGAAATGAATAAATAATATTTAAAAAAAATCTTGTTAAGTTTATACGGAGTGTTTTGTACGGAGGATTATTCATTCAAAAGATTACAGGTTCAAGAGTTTCACTCAAAGATTCTTTTAGAATAATCCTTTTACTTTTTTGTACATTTTCAAATAAAAAGATTTTTTGGAGCAGAAAGCTACTTTAGCGGAAAAATTATCCTTGCGGTGTAAAATTGACTTTGGGTTGCTCAAATACATTTCAATAAATATTTTTATATATTTTTTTTTAAATTTCTAAAAACATATTTTTAATATTTGTGTCCATTATTATGAAAGTGGTCTAAATGGTGTCTGACGAACTGAAACGAATTATTACAAAACTATATTTTGATGACATAGAATTGATAAATTTGGTAAAGTGTGCAGATAAAGGCAAAATGATGGATGTGCAAAAATTAATATTGATAGCATAAATATTTTTTATTTCTAATTCGTATGATGATTCCTAGTAGTATCATCATTATCATCAACATCAGCCGTTTTCTATCCACTACTGGATGAAGGCCTCCCCCAAGTTATTTGTTGTCATGTATTTTTGCAGAATTTGATTGTTTTGGAAGTCAAGTGGGTTTCAGGGCGGCCTAATGATTATTTTCTTTTCTCTTCGTTTGATACCCAACATACATCTTTCCACACCTCATTGCGTTAATCTCTTTTGCCGAGAGTCCAAGTTTTAAAGTGGAAAATTACCTTTGAAAATCATATTCAAACGTTCGACTGAAAAAATCTTTAAATAAATCATTTACTTTTCAGTATCTTAATCATGTTAAATGCTATAGGTACATATTATTAAAACAACGTATATTTTCTGACGAAAAAAATAATTAGTTCAAACTACATGTCTTTTGGGGACATTCCATTACAGAATTTACATTTACATTTAAAAGTTTTTTAATGACTGCAGTTGAGTGAAATCATAGTATTTTGTAAACTGATATTAAAAGTAGCGTTCACAGAAACACTTCGCTATTAATATTTTAAATAGTAATTATTAAACGTCTTTTTAAAATAAATTGAATTATGTATAGGTAACTCCAGAATTAATCGAAAAATATAAGAATTTAGAATTCATTTCGTAGTATTTTTTTTTCTAGCATGAAATGTAATATAATAATCAATATCAAATATGTATGTGTGCATCTGCCGAACGAAATATAAATCTATATTTGGAAAAATCCAAAATACATCAAATAATTTGTTGCAACAGAAAAAAATGCTTTAATTGTATCTATAAAGTGGTTATTTCAAAGTTAACTGATTTCAGGACAGTCGGTATTTTTTGATTGATTTGATTTGATTGGTCAACAATGAAAATTTTAAATATGAATTAAATATCATAGACCTATGTTCTGAATAATTACAACTTCACAATAAGAATGTGTTCTCCTAAAAAAAAAACAATGAAAATGTTTCCGACACGAAAATATTTATTTCTGATTGATTTCAGTGTGTTTAAAACGAATATGATATTTAAAATGCTTAGTTAGCTTTCATTTGTGAGATATAGCCCATTTTTGATGTATATAAAATGAAGTGTGTGGCGCTTCGAGCGGCTAATTAAGAGGTAGTACGATAAGTAAATATAAGTAAAATTTTGTAATACTGTGGAAATTTTATATTTTACTATATACAATATATAGAAGAACAAGTTGTGCTCTAAAACTATAGCTAATATAAAAAATCAGATTCGTTTTTTTCTCCCCAAAGTTAGTAATATTTATTTATAGAAACATATTTTTTTGTGTTGTGTAGTATTTAGATGTGTGGATGTATTTTATCAAGATGTTTTAAAATATTTGAAATTCTATGCCATCAATCTCGGATGGATGGAACCATCGCGGATGCAATATTTCGCGTAAAATTATCCATTTATTTATCGAGCGCGAGCAGCCTCAGGGAACAGCGAACTTATTCTGGCATCATCACCAAAGGCCATTATTGCAAATCTGTTCCGACACGGAGAGCGAAAACTTCTTCTGCGGTAACCGCAGGGAAGTTGCGCCTGAACGCTGGACAGACTGGTGTACCGGGTGAACGAGAAATGTTTTATACATTAAGGGCGTAAATGGTTTTTAATATTATTATTTTCTAATATTCAGATGATAAAGATACTGGGTCGATGGTCTACAATAATACTGGTTACGTAGGTATTGTAAGAAATGATTATACGAATTTTTCATAGATACGGCATTTTGTAAAAATTTATTTTAAAAGATTTTATAAAAGGTTTTACTTAAAAAAAAAAAAATTCTTATAAAAATATGTGAAGTAGATATAACTTTTTTTTGTGAATTTTGTTTTTGATTTATTTTGTTATGCAACGAAATTTTACAAGCCTAAAAATATTAGGCAATTAGTACGAGATCAACTCAAGTTAAATAAACTTGTACATATAAGAAAAAACATTTTTTAATACAAATTAAATAAATCAACTAGAAAGATATATAGAAAAAGTTTATATATAGAAAAAATATTTAGTATCTACCGGTATGTACAAGTATATGCATAACATAGCTTTATTTAGCTACTAATATTGTTGCAAAAATCTAGAATCCATTTTGATCCATTATTTAATTTACTTGGTTAATATGTTGTAAAATTCTTAAAATCTAAAAACAGATATTGCCATACTTTAGTGAGTTCTTGTTTGTAAATATAATAGATGTCACATTTTTGCAAATAACACGAACTGCGAGCTGTAATTTATTTTTATTTTTAGGAGAACACATTCTTATTGTGAAGTTGTAATTATTCATAACATAGGTCTGTGATATTTTAAATATGAATTAAATATATTAATTAGAAAGATATACATATAAAATTAATTATATCGAAAAATATTGTTGTTGCGCCAC
This sequence comes from Eubasilissa splendida, assembly GCA_031772225.1. NCBI lineage: Eukaryota > Metazoa > Arthropoda > Insecta > Trichoptera > Phryganeidae > Eubasilissa > Eubasilissa splendida. The sequence continues at coordinate 15,891,812 of CM062852.1, read as the reverse complement.
CGGGATTCCATCTACCATCTACCTTATTTTTACAAAATCTCAAATACCTTTGAGTAAACTGATTCTGATGGCTCTTTCAAATTATGGAATGATTAAATGTATTAATATCAAAAAGGTAACATATAGGTTCGAAAATTGTTGCTAAAAATATTGTCGCTGTAGCATAGTTGGATAATGCACCTTCCCCGGTTAGGAAAGAGATCCAGGTTCGGATCCCGGTGGTGCAACAACAATATTTTTCGATAAAATTGATTTTATATGGATATCTTTCTTTTTATCTGCCTAAGTCTTGCTGTAGTGTCGAATAAAAAATGTTTGTGAGTGAAGATTTTATAATTTTGATTGTTTTTGAGAAAATATACATGGCAGTGGCTTTATAGAAAAATTACGTAATAATAATTATGGTCTGAGAAGCTGTTATTTTAGGATATTGAATAACTTTTGCGGTCAGGCTGTGTAAAGTTGTATTTCGTGTAAAACCCTTAAAAGTTACATAACTCACCGTAAGTAGTGACGTCTGGAACTACTTTTTGCTCCGCCGGAGGCAGCGGCACCACGAATCCTGAAGAGAGAAAATACATTCGTTACAAAATTTCCCTTTGACAAATCGCGCTCCTGAAAATATTTTCAAAATGAGAAATAGCACAATCATTTTTTATTCAAGAGTTTTAATACGTTTCTTAATAGAAAAGAAAGGCACAGCTCGTTTGTACCATTTTAAAATCATAAATTGAAAACATTGGAAAGAGTAAAAGCTTTGTTAATTTATTACACAAAAGTGACAAACTCTGAGGCGTCAAGCAAGTGTTATTTTTTATATTTCTAACACCACTTATAAACCATTCCAGGTATTTTGTACGACGAAAATTTATATGTCATGTACTTTGTAAGTACTACACACACAACTGAGTATTTTTTAATCACGAGTATAGTTTCGAAATGCGCAACCCCCCTCATCAAAAGCTAAATTGAATACAATTGATAACGACCTATTAAGACACTCTGACGACTTTATATTGTTAATAAGACGTGCATCGTACAAATGCTTGAAATATAAAGTAATGGCCGTGTGCATTTTTACACGCATAAATATTTTGGACTATAATTACTGGAAGAGCAAATTTCACTCGTATAAGTTTTGTCGTATAAATGTTGAAAGAGCAAAATTCCACTTATGTAAATGTTTTGTCGTATAAATGCTGGAAAAGAAAATTTCCACTCATATAAATTACACTGTCGTATGAATGCTGGAAGAGCAAATTTTCACTTGTATAAATATTTTGTCGTATAAATGCTGGAAAAGAAAATTTCCACTCATATAAATTACACTGTCGTATAAATGCAGGAAGAGCAAATTTTCACTTGTATAAATATTTTGTCGTATAAATGCCGGAAGAGTAAACATCCTCTCGTATAAATATTTTGTCGTACAAATGCTGGCGTATAAGTTTCGGTCATACAAGTGATGCAGAAACAAATTCAGCATACGCTCAAAAATGATTTGTTAACATGATTTTAGTTTGCTAATCTACTAAACTGTCTAATCGTCTTCAAGAATCTTAGAAATTTAAGCACGAATTGAAATATAAAAAATAAATGTTAGACTTATCAGCGGGGTGATTAACTTCGCAAATGTGTCAACGCACAGCACGCAAACTTAACATCGCATTATTCAGTTGAAACTTTTGACGCGAAAGTAATATGTCAATCTTGTTAGTGTTAAACCTTAATTTAAGGTTAATTAAAAGATAAACATTTAATTAAGAACTTTCGTTAAAACACTACATTAAATTTTTGTAATGATTATGCTTTCTGCGAAATAAGAACGAGTTTAATAGTTCATTTTTCAAACAGTTTCATTAAAACTAATGCGACTTAAGGTTAATCTAACAAATAACATTACTATTTATTATGGCGGCGAACAATTGTATCCCGACGAATTGTTTATTAAAAATTGTGAGCCGATTAATTAAATTTTATTTATTTAAAAAATTATTAAAGTTGCATCAGCATTGAAAGTTCTTTAGTTCCTAAGTGGATGAAATGACGATTTCAAAAAGATTTTTAAAATATTTTTTTTTAATTCAAAGGGCGCAAAGTGCCGGTGGCCCTCCAGAGATCCGCTGCGTCACGGTGACGATAATGGCCCGTCATCTGTTCCATGAACTGGCATATTTTAGCGGGATGATGAAACATTTGTCTGTTTCATCAACACCTGCCGCCTTAATCGCAAAAATAAAGCGCTCGTGGGAAAAAGGGGGTCGGGCTTGAGAGGGTTGAAATTAGGGTTTAATGCTACTTTACCATTTCACTTTCAATGTAAACGCATTAACGTGTTTTAAGGGCTAAATCAAAACATGTTTACTGTTTTAATTCTCGAAAACTGATAAAGAAAATCGGAAAATTACATTATAATAATTACTCTGAATGTTCATCACCAAATTTCGATTAGAATTTTTCGTTGAAAATCAATATAAATAAATGTTGATACGGCAGAAATGGATTATTTCAGTAAAAGCTGTCTCACCGAAAATGCCATTATAACAATCTGGGGGCGAGGCGGATTCTGTCCTCTAGCCATAATGCGGTAGACAACTGTTCCGAGTCACGGGTCCGATTCTCAACGAATGTGAATTAAAAAGCCATTGCCCTCCGGCCTGATTGACTTTGTTAAGTTTAAAAAAGGTGAGGTTTATACCTTAACATAAATTACTCCGCAGCTATAGTGCAGGGTAATAAACCCTTTGATAAAAAATGTAACCCCCAACAAACTTTTGTTGAACGAAAACACTTTAAAGGATACCTAGGAATAGTATTATAATTTAAATATGAATTAAATATATTAATTAGAAAGATATACATATAAAATAAATTTTATTAAAAAATAGTGTTGTTGCGCCACCGGGATTCGAAACTGAATCTCTTTCCAAACCGGGGAAGGTGCATTATCCAACTATGCTATAGCGACGCTATTTTTAGCGACAAATTTTCGAACCTATGTGTTACCTATTTTGATATTAATACATTTAATCGTTCCATTATTTGTAAGAACCATCTACCTTATTTTTACGGAATCTCAAATACCTTTAAGTAATCTGTTAGTAGACCTATGTTTTGAATAATTACAACTTCACAATAAGAATGTGTTCTCCTAATAGTATTATAATTGTTGTCTATAAATAAAATGCAGAAACTAGAATAGACAATCTATAATTATATTGTGGTACAAACGGTAATATAATTATGAATTGTCTATTCTTATTTCTACATATATAAATATATACTATATCTGTAGAGTGGAAGTGAGACGCAGGAAAGGCTTTCCCACTCGTGTTATGTGCGGGCGCCGGTGGCGCTCGCTGGCGCCACACGTCGCGTCGGCAGAGGCGAGGACTAGAGCGCAAGCATACGCAGGGAGAACGAAAAAGGTCGGCTTCCGAGATAGAGCTAGTTAGGTTGCCCCTTTGTGGCGGTGTTTTATAATAAACTATAAAATTTTGTTTTATAATATAAGTCTTGATGAATCTGAAGATCGTGTTATTTCTACGAAGATGCTCGCACCGCCAAATAATACATTTAACAATATCGATCATCGTCATCGTCCATGCCGGTCCCTCATGACCGAGGATTGTGATCTCCATGAACTTCCGCCCTCTTGACTAAGATCCTCCACTTTTATCGGTATCTTTCAGATCTTAGGGCTGTCACCAGAGAAATGCCTGTTGCCTCTTCCATTTCTGTCGATCCAACGGATGGGGGATCTTCCTCTTCGTCCACCACAACAAGCTTAATCAAGCTACGGTTCGTCTTAGGTTGAAGGTTGAGTGTATTCTTGATGTGCAGTTACTGCAAAGTGGAGACATTTGTGGGTCTTGCCGTTCATGGTATGCGCAGCATACGTCTCAAGCACCGCATCTCAAAGACGCTTCTCTCCCTCACCTTCAAGGTCCATGATTCCACACCATATCAAAATATAGAATGCATCAGAGACTGTACAAGGCTGGCCTTCGTTGTTTTGGAAATACCGCGGTCTTTCTATATTTTACATATCGATACGTCTTCTGTAACTGGTCACGATTAAGTTGGATGAAACGTCTGGAAGAACAGATCGGTCTGGTTGGAACTTTTTTTTCAAGCGTTTTTAAATTAAATTTTCATAATAAAATTATACATTTGTTTTAGGCAATATGTATGATGTATCACACACACCATTAAGGTAGCATAAAAATAGTTTATTCATTTCGATTGTGTTCCATTTCATTAGTAGTAGTATTTATGCATATAAATTCCTGGAAACTGACCGTGGTCGCGCAGCAGCCACTATTGAGCGCGAAGCAAGGCTTTCTTAGATTGTGTATATTAGTAATACTATAAATATCACACTATTATATAGTCAACAGTATTATATAGAAAAAACAGTTTGAGAGGATCCTGTTTCACACATCAGACAAATGAATTAAAAACAAACAAATTTTTACGCAGATATTACGTTAAGTTTTCATAATTTATCATTATTTAATTTAATAAGATATTTATTTGCAAGGAAGATATTTTTAAAGATCGACCTAATTAGAAGACCGTAAATATAAACAGAATTCAAAAAAAATATTAATAGTAAAATGATTCTAATGTTTTTAAAGCTAAAAGAAAGAGATTCAAGTAACAATTATCTATATAAGGCCTAGAAATAATTAATTAATTATAACGGAAAATCATTCGAGTTTTAATAATTTCTATAATTTTACATAATTGAAAAAATCAGTTAAAAGTCAAAAGCTAAATCTTTGTTTTGTGCGATAACCGTGCACTTTCACGTGATATACCGGTATATATATATATAATGCAATACGGACAGATGCCAATACTTCTATAAAAATATGCATTTTAAATAAAGATACACTTTTTTATTTTACAGATTAATACAATTTATTAAAAATAATATTATCCAGTTTTGAAGGAGACATTTCTCGTGTTCAGCGATAATGGTCGGGCTATATTTCAACCGATGGCCGAAGCAAACTCTTGAATGGTAAGCCGAGGCAAAAAAGATTTAGAGACCGCCTTAAGTCTCGATAAATAAATAGAGTTACGACAGTCATGGGGTGGAGTCACAAGTGGACTGATCAAACTTGAAGATGATGATGCGATGATATAGAAACGTATATAATAAATATGTTAGGATTTATGTATTTTTACACACCGCGTTGTTGGAGAACGCTTGAGCAAATATCTAAACCCTGATGACACTTAAATTAACGTATATGGATTGAGCTATGCCAATATCATACTTTGACGTTCTTGATGGTCTAATGATCTAGTGGTCGGGTGTTCCTCGTTCCAGGAGACCAACAAGTTATATAAATTTTCATAACACAAGCGCTTAATCAGAAAATAGTAAAAATATTGATGTGACACGTATTCTATCTCTATTTAAAAAAACTTGGCAATAAATTAATTTAATATTTTTGTAATTAGATATATTACGTCAGATTTTCTATATTTTCTTACATTCCTGTATCGTTTCCTCACGGCACCTGAACAGATGTAAAGTCTCGTTTTTATTTTAAAACAAAAAATATAGTAACAATTTAACAAATGGTTCTACCCTTCATGAAAAAAAGCAACGTCTGCGGAAATCTAAAAGGATTTTATTTTCCTTTCATCTTGTTAAATGTAATAGATTCATTGTTCGGTGTCATTCAGCGATTAATTTACCCAGGTGAAATATTTTAAAAGGCCGATAAATGAACGTGAATAGAATCCAAAGATAAATAAATTGTGCCGAAGTACAGACATTAATTGGATACGTCCTTTACAGAGATGAATTGATCTCCGGTCCTGTACCAAATCGTTTCCGAGAGGTACAATTTATGTGCGTTCTCCTAAAATGAATGCAACAAAAAATGTATTTCTAGCGCGCTATTAAATAAAGAAGTGTTTCATCAAATTAAATAGCTGAGAATTAGTAAGGTCTGTTCGTAGTAATAAAACAACCTGGTTATTTGAGAAAGTTAAAGACCATTGCGGTTGTTCTTAATTAAGAAACATCTGTAGCTTTTTATATAATGATACTGTGAAAATAATCAATCTGAAATATATATTTTTCAATGAAGACATGTTTTTTTATGAAGTTGCAATTTCAGAACATAGTTCTGTGATGTTTAAAACAGATTAAATTAAGCAATTAGAAAGACTTACAGAACACAATCAATCTATAGAGTGTGGCAAAATGGCAAGGCGTTTGTGTCCTGTCAACCAAATATTTTTCGATACATCATCTTTATAATTGATTAATTTTATTTATTTATAAAATATTATTTATTTCAAAATAAGCTTGCATGATTACGTCGATTACGTAGTATATATTATAGGCATCTATAATACATAAATTACACTATTAAAATAGTGTTAAATTAAAAATAAAATATATATCAGATATCTCATAGAGACGAAGCTATTTTCATTATATCTAATGGAAGATATATAGAAATTTGGGGTAATTACAGAGCTTACGACCTGTCTTCGGCTGGCTATCACTTTATATACATATATAATGTTCACCAATTCTCACCTCTCAATTTTTTTAAAGTTGTACATATGTTAGTACGTGGACTCGCTTCGAGTACCACTACACCATCGCCATCTATGGACCAAATTTGATAATAATTTTTTTTTCTTCTAGAAACAGCATATGTCAAACTCATTGAGAATCAGATTTTTTTGAAAATTATTTAAAGCAATATTCTTTATATGTAAAATGTTTTTAACACATTATATATACTAGAATATACCTGAAAAATCAATATTTTTCAATTTTAATATATATTTTTTAATATTTATTAAATATATTATATATTTATATATTTTTCTTATTTTGACCAGTACATTATTTTAGCAATATATAAGTATATTTCTTGGACATATTCAAGTATTGCTAATATTGTTAAAAAAATTAATTAAATTTTAATTTTTATCCATTTAAATAATTATTGAGTCGAATATGATTATTGTATCGAAATGATTTATTTTCAAATGTAAAAAATTACAATTATTTTATGCGTTAGAGATACGAGTATATGAAATATGTTAGCGCAAAGGCGCAATTAAACAAATTATAATACCGAGACTTTTTACATAAATGTGTCCCTCCGACTATCAATGTCACACTAATAAATATGCATATGGTCTGTTTGGAATAATATTGAATTGATAAAATCAGATTGTGTCGCGGAACGTTACATGAAAGGCATCAGTGGGATATCGTTAAAGCCTTTAGACACAATTTTATCAAGTTTAGTGAAATTCCGTTCACGTGTGGCTTAATTTGTCGATGTATCGCTAGGGCGAACATCAGTTTTGATTACTCTAGCCGTACACCTCGAAACGTATGCCGATTAACGTCCATGTTCATACAGCACGATGGAAACAGAACATAATTTGATAGAAGGTAAAACTTTGTATAGAAATTAATTAATTTGTTTCGTTTTGGCCTATTTGGTTAAATTAGTCACGGGCATGTAAAACTCTGCACGAATAACACATTAAATTTAAAAAGTGAATGTTATTTAAGTATGTCAGATGAAATATGACTAGATTGTTCTGTCCTTTCCATTAAGAGAGTATGAAATTCTCACATACTGTTCTGATTGTAAATAAGTGTGCACTTGTGTCTTTCTTTTTTTGTTATATTTACTTTATATATTATCCTCCATCATATTAAATTGTTAACATTAATCTACTGTTATTAATTTATAAATATATGTCAAACCCACCTTAAAAGATAAATAAATATAACTTTGCTATTGTAATGCTTAATACTTTGCCGAGAGAAACTGACGAGTGCACCAGACACTGAATGCACCAGCCCCTAAAATAGTTTCATAGTCGTTCACCGGTTCTATTTAAAAAAATATGAAATATTCCTAAAACAGAAGACAGTCCTATCAAAATATAAAAGGCATTAAAATAAGTTACGGTTAGGAAAATCTAATCGAAAAACTTTCTCTTGTAAATTTAAGTGCGAACCAGTTCCATAAAAACCAATTTGGATGTGAATAAAAATGAGAAGAAAACCGTTAAATTGTGTCAAATTTGAAATCGAATTTTATAACGAGAATAAATTTCAGAAATTTTATCACTTTTATATATTGACTAGGCAATAGTTTATACGACGATAGGATACTACAAATTTGGTTGACGTTTTGGAAAATGCTTGCAGTGGATTTTACGTCATTTGTGGGACATTTTGCGACGCGGTCAGCGAATATTGATTTGGTGATAAAGCAGACGGCTATAAAATTTTACAAGCCGATCAATCACGGGATTGCCAAGCAAGTGGAGAAGGGACGCATAGTCAGATTCTCGGAAGTTGTGACACGACTAAATCTGAAGTAACTGTGTCCCGCTGTTACTACGAAAATTGTGATTCGGTTTGTAGTTGTTCCGTATTGGTAATTATTTTTTTGATAGGTGAACACATCATTTATACATATATTCAATGGCACGAATTAAAATTATTATTGTTAAATGTAGTGTTATTGTCAACAGTTTTTAGTTTTGTTCCTACCCCTTAGCCTATTTCTAAACAGTCTACACCTGTTTCCCAGCTCGGATAATTCGTTTTTGTGTGCAATTTGTCGAGGTTGAGGAAAAGAATTGGTGTTCTCGCTGAATCATTCATTGTATCCACTGGAATAACATAAGATTTGTGTATGTGAAATTCAGCGAAGATTGTGCGGTGAATTCGCCAGAATCGCCGGTTCGAGTCTGTTCAAGTTTTGGGGGGAACTTCAAGATAAGCCAGGAATCGTCATCATCAGGTGAATCATTCATTGTATCCACTGGAATAACAGAAGATTTGTGTATCTGAAATTCAGCGAAGATTGTGCGGTGAATTCGCCAGAATCGCCGGTTCGAGTCTGTTCAAGTTTTGGGGGGAACTTCAAGATAAGCCAGGAAGCGTCATCATCAGGTGAATCATTCATTGTGTCCACTGGAATAACAGAAGATTTGTGTATGTGAAATTCAGTGAACATTGTGCGGTGAATTCGCCAGAATCGCCGGTTCGAGTCTGTTCAAGTTTTGGGGTGAACTTCAAGATAAGCCAGGAAGCGTCATCATCAGGTGAATCATTCATTGTGTCCACTGGAATAACAGAAGATTTGTGTATGTGAAATTCAGCGAAGATTGTGCGGTGAATTCGCCAGAATCGCCGGTTCGAGTCTGTTCAAGTTTTGGGGGGAACTTCAAGATAAGCCAGGAAGCGTCATCATCAGGTGAATCATTCATTGTGTCCACTGGAATAACAGAAGATTTGTGTATGTGAAATTCAGTGAACATTGTGCGGTGAATTCGCCAGAATCGCCGGTTCGAGTCTGTTCAAGTTTTGGAGGGAACTTCAAGATAAGCCAGGAAGCGTCATCATCAGGTGAATCGAGCTGTCCTTATCCCATAAGCTATCCTGGTCCACTATACAAGGATTCCCTTACCCTCATCCCATCATTCCCTCATTTCCAATTTTATATTCCATTTCCTACTTCATCCATCTACCCATTCACCCGTTTTCTCCTCCCATTCCGTCGTGTCCGATTTCATCATCACCATCACTTGTGACCGGCGACTTGCGCTGGTCACAGTAGTGTATATTTAAATATGGTAGAAAACTGCTTATATTAAGAAATAATGTTGAGGACGCCTAAATTTTCCAGATAAACTGTAATGTTTTGTCTTATGCGTCTTGCAGCGTTATCAATTTTTAGAGCATCAACTTTATATAGCGATGTACGTGATATATAATACCTACATGCTATTATCACGTATGTAGTCAGAATGTATATTTGTACACTGATGGGCGAAATTGAACTAATGATTTGAAGAATTAAAACAGTGAAATGATATATCATTGTACTAAATTGCATCGTGTAAATAATAATATACGAGCACGACATCTTGCACAAATTAATGATTTCGATGCAAAATCGATCTAACCAAAATATGATATAAAATCAACCCGTCGACCCAATAAGCCGGAGAAGAAACTCCGTTAACAAATCCCCAAGGAAGAACTTTTCGACGTATTTAAAGGAAAGGCCTTAGATTCTGAGAGCTGTTCATTTCGACAGGAAAAGATGGTAGAAGAAACACAAAGGTATAGGTCTCTTAATACTTTCAGGATAGGCACTATCTTGGCGTCAGGTGGCAGCCAACCATAAAACCCAAACACATATACGTGTTAGGAAAGTCGACCCCAAATATACGTTAAGTGGCAAAGAAGCAGAAGATGTTAATTACGGAATTAAATATTTATCCACATAATTTAAAAATAAATAGTGTACAAATAATGTATCAAACAATATTTCTATAAAAGAGTAATTACTTCCTTTAAAATAAATGTTGTTAAATGAATATTATTTGAATTTTGACAATCATTAATTCACAGATAATTTTGTGACTTTGATCAAAACAATTATTTTTATTAAAGGATACAAAACGATAAATGCATTTTAGAAAAGGTGCGAAAATGAATTTAGTATTGTTATATAATAAAGGGTTTACTATATTTAAACAATAGTCTAATAACTGTTTAAAAATATTTAGATACTCAAACAATGAAATTGGTGTTTTTAATATAATATGTTGACTTTTGTCTACATTTAATAACTGTATTATATGATTGTTCCAAGAAAAGACAATTTAATTAGTTTGGTGATAATGTAATCAAGTGTGCTTTTCCAAATAGAGATAACATCTTTTATAACAGAAACAGTACATCATTTATTGGTATTATTTTTTCGGGAAAATAGCAGCACCTAAGAAAGAAGTCTATTTATGCTTTTTTTTGGTATACATTAGTAGGTATATATTATCTATCGGGTGTGATTAACATACATATTATACAGAGTATAACAGACCTAGTCCACAATATTTTATGGGTGGATATCTGACTAAATTACGAGTCGAAAATGTTTAAGCATTAAAAAAAAACGTAATTATGCGATTACATCAATTGATTGAAATAGTTAATTGATTCCAGATTATATATAAAATAAAAAAAATAAAGGTCATCGAATTTCGAGCTGCTAGACTATTTTTTGTTAAATGATTTAAGGCCTGAAGCAAAAATATAGATTAATAATGAAACAGTTTCACAAATATTTATTTGGAAATACGTAGACTTTAAGCTTAACACTATTTTGTAAAAATTTCAAACAATAATATTTTCCGTAACGTTGTAGAATTTGCACATATTCCTTGAACATTTTCGACTAATTTAGTAAGGTGTATCTACCCATAAAATATTGTGAACTAGGTCTGTTACACCCTGTATATACTGATCTTAGAAATAAATTAATATTTTTAAAATACAGAAAATGTAAGGTCTTGAATTTTGAGGTATCGAAACTTTATTTGAGGTACTAAATTATTACAGTGTGTATCCCTGCATATGAGTCATGTTATTCGCACAGTTTTCTTCGTTTATCAATATTGTTAGTTGAATTTTTATGACACACAGTACGTATGCAAATTACAAATAGAAAATATTTGAAATTGGTTTTTTCTCGGTTTAAGAAATATCTCAAAAACATTTAAATGTTTTGCATAAGTAAACAATATTCACACAGTAAATTTAAACGGCACATTTTGTTAATATTTAAAGTGAAAAGTGTGTAAGATATTAAGAATGTAAACGGATAGTCGATACATTAAATAGCAGAGGGTCGGTACTTTGAAAAAAGCTGCACTCGACTAGAATATCCGCGAAATAAATCGAAATTAAATATATATCATTATTATCATATTATTCAGATATAAATATATCATTGTATTCTGTCAGGTAAATATTTATTTCGCCTTATTTCTCAAAATATACAGTTACTTAGAGCTTATTTCGATGAACTAACTGCACGCACCTGTTAAATACTAGAAATTAATTTCGTTTCTTGGATATAATTAATTTGCAATTAGGTAAATGATTCATTATTCGTATTTATATAAAAAATATTAGCCAAGTCGTTTTACAGTTTCGTTTCAAAACGCGACTTTATCTGCGAAATATTTACAGCTTCGAAATGTGGTGATGGCGCTGTATGCTGCGTATATCATGGTCTGCGAGACGAACGAATGTTTCCGTTCTTTAGGAACTTCGTATTGAAAAAAACCTTTCCAATACATGCAGGAAAATAATTATTTCGTTCTTCGGGTGTGATGCTAGACGAGATGGATACAGCATAGTGAAATTAATCACTAGGAATGTACAAGAGCGGCGGGCGAGAGGAGATGGACAGAACGAGCCAGAAACATGTCGCACAAAACACGGTTCAGGCGAACAGTCCAGTAGTAGAAGCAGATTGAAGAATCATGATGCTAGATCATGAAAACATCGACTGAAAGAAAGCTCTCTTTCGAGATTATCGCCGTGTAGTTGCAAATATGACTATATGTATTGTTATGAATTTGAATAAAAACAAAGTATTCTGCATGCGGCAGTCATTCTAGATTTTGCCGCCGAAGTGTGTATATATTAAACATCTTTTGTGTTTCATTTCTTTCAACCTTATAATCATCATCATTATCATCGCTGGTTGAGAAGCTGAGATCCGCGAACCACCCTCGTCTATATTTTTGTTTCCTGCGTGGAAAAATGACCATTACCGGTTTCACCCTGACACGGCCATTTTCAGACTGGTATATTTTTCTCTTAAGCTAGAATATTTATACAATTCGATACAAGGGTGTTTTTCAGTGAGTCTATATAATTTGAAAGTTGGTGCTAATTTGACATTAATCTTGGGATTTTCCCTTATATGTTGTTAAATACTATTACAGTAATTTTACTGGTTTGGTATTTACTGAGCTATTAGAGAAAATGTATAATTATTAGTTGAGTGCTTCTATTAACTTAATGATTATAAATACTTTTGGGAGTAACATGTGTATTGTGCAGATTTCATTATTTTCATGGGTAGTCAAAACCATCTGAATAAAACATGGGATGTCAAAACAGTCTGAAACCGGTAATGGTTATTAAATAATAAATAATGGAAAAAAGTTAAAAAGTATTTTAATAAATCAATAAGATGGATTCCACCATGAATTAACAGTGGTAAAATTAGAAAAAATAAAAATGATTAGTTTAATTAAGTTTATTTTAGGTGCGTATGTAATATGTGATAATGCGTATGTAATATGTATGGTATGATATTGCCGAAAATGTAATATGTTTTTGGAGAATGTATTTTGGGTGATAAGTCACAAGACACCCACAGAGATTTAGACTATATCGGCCTGTGATCCTTTGTAGTATGATGTAACTCTGCCAGTATACTATGAGTACACAGGACACTGTATACGAAGTCACCACTGTGCAAATTTTCATAAACGTGTTTTACTCCACTGAAGCCTACGAGCCACAGGCGTAAAAAGGGGAAGGACAACCGCGGTGATAACAGACTTTATTAAAAACAAATCATACCGTTTCTCTACAAATTTGAATAAATATGTAAAAATAAAACTGCTATTATTTTAATTCAATTTAATATAAAATAAAATACTAGACAAAACATATAAATTATGTACTTTTCTAATATTATAAAGGGGTTTCATATCTTTTAAAAGGCACTAAAATATTAAAAGAGTGATTTATGTTTGTCTTTATGAAATACTAAAAATATTTGATCATTACGTATTAGGTTCGTTATGTTAAAGTGGGCATCACAGAGCGTAATCAATTTAATTAAATATAATGTCCACCACATTACTGAATTGTTTAACAATGACAGAAAATGATTTTTCAGTATTCTTGCAGTATTTTTTTTTACGAAAATTTGCGTTTAACCATTATTTAATTTAATTTCACTAATATTTGAGCCCCAATAACATATGTGTCCATTATTATGAAAAAGATTTAAATCATGTTTCTTTCGTATCATGATATTTAAAGGTTTGCGTTTGAATTGATTAAAACATGTTTTTATATTAGACAACACAATGTTTCAAAATTTATTTAGTCTACTAGATTTATTTCGACATATAAATGTTGCGTGTAGCTTATAAAGAAATAAAAAAATTAAGATTGAAATGTCTGAAAATTTTATTTTCAAAATTAACATTAACGAAATACCGTTGAACATCATAAAAATACACTGAACAATACAATTTGCATCATATTATATTAATTTTTTAAGCAATATGACGCGAAATAATTGATAAACTCATTTTTTTCATCTGATTTAGATCACTTTCATAATAATGGGCACATATGGTGGGGGTCAATTATTTTTAAAATAAGAAATATAGAATTACTTTATTCAATTTGCAAACAATTATTTAAAAAAGGCAAATATTTCACATCGCCTAATTTTTTGCATCTTCTCAAAAGATCTGTTTGATTGATTTGAAATTTATGAACTCAACTGTAAATCAACTACATATCCTTGATCTAATGCATTATTAGAGAAATACATTTGTAAAAATATGTAATATATAACATTTATTGTAAGTATTGCAGTTCTGCTTAAATCCTGTCCAAAAAATCTTTGAGGTATATTGATGAATGAATAAATATCTATACTTAATATTATAATAATATTTCTGTATCGCTATTAATACCAAAATAATACTTCTGCAGATGTGGCTCTTTAGATGTCAGTATGCGACTTGTATCTACTTCTGCGCGGATGAAACTGGTACAATAATATCGGCAAGATCTTTGTGGCCGCTTCGTTTTATGGATTTTGTATTACGTAGTTATGAAGTAATGGCGCAAACGTTTCATTTCATACAATATGTGTGTGATATATATCTTACTTCAGTCGTAATCTTCGGTGACATTATGTAAAAATATGTTTTATAACAAAGACAGTTAGATGTAAATTTGTCGTTTCTTTAAGAAAGTGTGATCCTCTTTTCAAGAAGCGTGTAGGTATGTATAGATATTATATACATATGTAACATGTAGTTATTTCAATGCTGGAGAATTTTGTTAACATATTCTAATATTCAATGAATGTTTCATTTCTACTCGAAAAAAAAAACTTTTCAGAAATCGCGAAAGTATTATAAAACGAAATAGTAAAATATTTGTAGAATTTCATTAGAAAACGGGGGAGCAAGGGCATCGTTTTCAAAAGAGGAAATTCTTTTAATAAACAACCACTTGAAAAAACTTGAAGACGAAATTTAGATGCCCGGCACAAAGGGAGATTTCTTAAGTTTCAAATGAAAGTCTTTGATGTTTTACACCGCTTTAGGGACGGTATCAAAATAAATGAAACGAAATTGGATCCATAATTTTGTTGTCTGGATGGAACCGTGGAAATTAACAAGAGGCCGAAACTAATTAGCAGCTATGTTCTTGGCACTAAAATTACAAGATCCTTAGAGTAGACTGCAAAAATAGGAGTTTCTGTTACTTCTGTACGTTCGTAGCACGACATTTATTAAGATTTTACACAACGATAACAGCGAACAAATTCTTGTTTTCATTAAAATTTTATTTTTGTTTTTCAAGACGTGCTCCAGTCAGTGGCGTGGTCACTAGCAGGTTAGGTCGGAGGAAAGTACGAACTGCAGAGATTCTTTGAAGCCACATTTAAAACAATCATGTCGATGTCGTTGGTCTTGTGATTTATGCAAATAGTATTTTTAATTAGGTAATATTTATTTTTTAATAATCTCATTTTTTTTTACATAATCTTAAGAAAAAACTAGACCCATAAAGCGTCTTTCTAAATAGTTGTCTGCTAGTTTGTAATTTAAATTAACGCACGTACATAAAATAAAAAGTAATTTAAACGATATTATGATTACATTTAAAATTAATAAAAACGAAAACTTCTCTACACGTAAATTTTTTTAAATGATATGCATTAAATATGTATTAATAGGTTAATTTAAAATTTATAATAATTAATAATTAATAAAAGTCATTTATCTGTAAATAATAAGAAAAGAAAAACTAAATTAAATAACAACTATTCTGAATTCACCAATCATGTTTTGGAAATAAACCATTCTTTTGACATTAATAAGAGTTTAGAAATTTTACATACAAATACTAGGAGTTTACAGTTAGATAGATTACAAATTTTAGAAATAAGAAAAAGTGTTAATAACAAATTAAATATTATAAATAACAATTTTTTTTTGCTAATTATCACCTCTAAAATTTGTTTTCTTACTGGTTCCTAATTAGTTACCCACCACTTATACTTTTATAGTTTTGTTTTTATCTATACTTACATTTTTAATTTTAGTATACATTGTTTCCTGTAGAAGATACCATAGGTATGCAAACATTTTGTTTTTCTTATGATTTATGTATGTTGCCACAAAGTAATTTTGCTTATATTGAAGAAGTCTTTTATCTGCACTTGTCGGAGATTTTAAAAATTGCTACTCCCAAATTAGCAGTAGGTACATCATGTGTTTCTTCCACGTCAAACTATCCAATTTAATGTTATATTATTGTAATTCCCTATTATTAACAAAAGCAGTAGCAACCCATAAATAAGGAGAACATTGATGGACGAATTAAACTATTTCAGATTTTGTCGTAATACTAATACAAGAGTAATTAATGTTGCTATATTTAACAATCGACACCAACAGAGATTTTTTTTTTATTTGTTTGAAAAAATAAAATGCGGACTTACTCAACTTATACTCAATTTTGTAATATCTACCTAACAATGAACACATATTGGATCAAATCATAGAAAATTGCACGTCCCACTTAAAGTATACGACAGTAATTAAACCAAGACTTTACAAATTTAACAGAAGTACACACTTGAACATATTATATATATTACAATTATAATTATATTATAATTAGTTTGATATTAAATTGAACGTGAGGTGATCTGTTACATAATTTTTTTTTGTATTGATTATGAGTCCCACATTATGAAACTATTTTAATAATTTATTGAAGTATTATTGTCAGATAGATGAAGGTAAATTAGAATGAACATAACTAAAGTATAATAATATTCAAATACTATCTTGTACAGTCATATGTTCAGGAAGTTCACATTTGATAACAGAGGTCAGCGATTCGAATTCCACAAGCGGCCATCCAAGTTATTTTTACTTATTTTTATTTCCATAGGATACGTTTTTTAACTTAGTAATACAAAATATTAAAAGAAAACATCTTGATGTTAAATATATGAATGGTATGAAATAATATAAATTATTATTAAGGAGAACACATTCTTATTGTGAAGTTGTAATTATTCAAAACACAGGTCTTTAACATAGATATTTTAAATGTATTAATTATAAAGGTATACATATAAAATCAATTTTATCGAAAAATATTGTTGTTGCTACCGAGATTCGAACCTGGGTCGGACTACTCAGAAAAGGTATTTGAGATTCCGTAAAAATAAAGTAGACAGTTATCAAATAATGGAACGATACACGTATTAATTTGAAAAGTGTAACATATGGGTTCGAAAATTTGTCGTCAAAAGTACTCTCTGCTGTAGCATAGTTGGTTAATGCACCTTCCCCGGATTGTAAAGAGATCCAGGTTCGAATCCCACTAGTAACAACAATATTTTTCGATAAAATTGATTTTATATGTATATCTTTCTAATTAATACATTTGATTAGTATTGAATATAAATTCTATCCGTAACATTTGCTTAAATAAAAAATAAGACAACACAATTCATTAAAAACATAATAAACTGGTAATTTGCATTATTCTTTCATGAAAAGGGTTTTAGAATAAATTGTTGAGTTTATATACGAAGAGTTTTAATTTTAAATGTGATCTTAAATTTTAATCCGCAAGACGACAGATTGGTGAGTAAGCAAATCATTCTACAAAAACATTATTTAGAAAGCGGGAAGACCGCAAAAATTTGTTTTTTTTTCTCCTTGTTGTAAGCCACAGATTCTATATTTGGTCCTTCGAACCGGGTAGTATTGTACAGAATCCATTTTGGCAATCGTCAATGAGAGCATGCGGGGCGAATTTAAATAATCGAAATCCCATCTCGTCCGGAATGCTGAGCCAATTTGCATACATACAAGTAAATTACTTTTCGAGAAGATCCGATTTATTTACGAGCCAAATACTTAGCTGCCATCGTCAACAATTAATGAATGGGGAATTTTCTGATTGTGTTGAAGGCAACAGTGAAAACCTTAATTTAAGGTTCCACGTACAGAAGAGTACTAATCTACCAATAATTTGATTACATTTGTGATTCATGATCGGGAAAAGAAACAGAGAGACGTTTTTTTTGTTTTAGTTTTTAGTCATTTCGAATTTGTTCACGTTCTTCTATAAAAATATACAAATTTACGATCAGATATCTCAAATATTAAGCTTACAGAAAATATATAGCTGGAATTTTGATTGCATGATTACAAGATAGATAGTAAAAATATTATTACAATAAAAATATATTTACGATTATTCATTTTTATATTCCTAAATAAATATTATAGACCAAGAAATATTGTTATATGTAAATATATAATATGTGCGTTAATAGAGCGGGTGTCTTTTTTAGGTTAGATCGCGATTCTTGTAGATAGATGGATTCCTTGAGGAAACCAAGGCCGACGTTGTAAAGCAGTACAAATACGATCTTGGTTATGTTTAGGCATCTTAGCGTAAGTCTCATTAATATATGACGAAAAAATTACAAAGCTGATACGTCATATTCCTTACCATGGTGGGTACATATTTTATTCATTACCCATAGACAATTCGCATGGTCAAAAAGCCACAACCAACTCACACGTTCAACAATTAAAAGATATCATGTTACATTTTGGTTGGTAAGTAAAAAAACTAATTTATCAGCATTTTCACGGACCTGTCGGAATTGGAGCTAAAAAAATTATACATGCCTAGTATTTACTGTCATAAGGTGCTATGCTACCGTTTTCTAATGAAAGTTAATTAACTAATTTTAATTAGAACACAATCTTATTGTGAAGTTGTAATTATTCAGAACATAGGTCTGTGATATTTTAAATATGAATTAAATATATTAATTAGAAAGATATACATATAAAATCAATTTTATCGAAAAATATTGTTGTTGCGCCACCGGGATTCGAACCTGGATCTCTTTCCTAAGCGGTTAAGGTGCATTATCCAACTATGCAAATAATGGAACGATTAAATGTATTAATATCAAAAAGGTAACATATACTCGTAGGTTCGAAAATTGTCGCTAAAAATATTGTCGCTGTAGCATAGTTGGATAATGCAGCTTCCCCGGTTAAGAAAGAGATCTAGGTTTGAATCCCGGTAACGCAACAATAATATTTTTCGATAAAATTGATTTTATATGTATAACTTTCTAATGAATATATTTAATTCATATTTAAAACTAATTTTAATGTAACTAATTTTTCTAATCAAATTTTTAAATGCCAAAAATTAAATTTCATTCCTACTTTCCTTCTTAATGAAGTGTGCACATAATACACGCTTTACACAACTGCGCAAATGCTAAATGTACGCTCTCGTTTTTTTTTTGTCTCGACACTACTTTTATCGTAATAGGCATACAAAATTCAGTTCTTTATTATTAAGCATGTAATAAATAACATGAACATTACAATTTTGATTTGTCGTATGTAGTTACCGGAAAACCTAAAACAACAAATTTAACAAGTCAAATTTATGGGCTCCTTGGGTATTTCGTGAATATCTAATAAGTAATTTGGCTACGTATTTAATTAAAATCGGAGTATTATATGAACTCTATTCAAATACATTTTAGGTAGAAATTAAGTAGGCAAACGGATAAGGCCGGAGGGTACAGATTATATTCTCTTCTGAAAAACAGAACACGTATACTGATATGTGTGTACATCCACACGTGCTTTGAATTACAATCAATACCTTAATCAGACTATTTTTATACTTCCTTAGATTTATCATTGAGAATATCGGGTTAAACTAGCGCCGCCGCACCGGTGAGAATATAATGCTGCCATTTACTATTAAATACAAAGTAGGTTTGATATTGATTGACAATGTTATTGTTACAATATGAAAAATAATCGAATATTATCTATTTTTAATACTGTCGAATTATATATTTTTCTAAACATATAAAATCATACATTTTCACAAACATATATTCATATTGGATGATTTAGTAGCGAGAATATTAGGAAAAAAGAAAAATTGACAAATAAATAATTCATCAGTAGGAACGGACATTTGATTATTATGATACGGGTCTTCTATCATTCGCCTTTTTTATTTATGTTATTATTTTTGTTGATAAGTTCTGCATTTTTAAAAATTATTAAGATAATCTTTTGTATTTTGGAAAAATAAGAAAAAACACAGTTATAACCCATGTAATATAAGAATTACACATGCTGAATTTATGAATTTTAACGAAAATGTATATAACGGTAGTCTATATCTGAAGTACATTTATATACAACTTATACGAGTATGGCCTATGCCCGCGGAATGCGATACGATGAGGTAAGTCTCAGCGATCTCAGTTGAGATAAATCTCAACACCTTGTACTCATGCTGAAATTTTGTTCTGGAGATGAACCAGATATAAAAGACACACATCATAGCGTTCAATTTGATGGCGAGATTCAATACGTGCGCACAAACACCACCTAGAACCATAGTACCTACAACTACTTATTCGTAAAAATTAGACGAATAAAAGAGATTAAATTATAAATATTTTTCTGCTTTAATTGTTGCAGGAAAGATTTAAATATATCCAACGGATGAACAGAATATCAATGGTCAATAGACTGAAATTTGATGTACAACATGCGTGAAATGATGGTGATTTGCTGTGTACATAGTGCATTACGAAATCCGAAAGTTTCTTCCAAATAATCTCATGAAAGCATAATTCGTGTTTCAGAGATTGTGTCGAGATAAATATTTTAAAAAAGAATCCCATACGCAGACATATAAATGCGGTGGACACATAATGTAATGGTTAAACTAATTTTATCAAATTGAACTAAGTTGAAATATAATATTACACTGTCATATATTTTGTTTTTAAATTATTTAACTTTGTTTTTTCAACCACTTGATTGATTAACACACCAACCGGTTTCAGAAAATACTATTCCCGTCTTCAGAATATCAAATTAACCAACCAAAAACAAATGGATCATGTTATTCTAATGTTATTAAAAAAATTAATTTAAAAAATATTTATTATTTAAAAATAAATCTAGTATCTCACTTAAATTATTACGATAATGAAAGATGTGTAAATTGACCTAATGATACAACATTATTATATATATATATATTTTTTAAATAGGACATGTATTTAAATTTAGTTGGATATTTATATTATTTTCGTAAATTTTACACGATTTATTTGTTTCAGTTATTCTAAATTATTCAGTTTAAGACCAACATTGTTTATATGTAAAACAGACAATCCGAAATTTTTATCAAAAGTATGATCATTTTCTATGAAATTCTGATTGGAAAATTCTGAAACACCATTACTAATTAAAAATCTTAAATGCTCTTTGACTCTTATGTTAAAATTTAACAAAGATAAATAACCTAAAAATGAATTTTAACAACAAAGTTGATATTTTATTTTCAGTAAACGAGGACACATTTTTGTTGTGAAGTCGCATTTTCTGAACATAGGTCTGCGGTATTTTAATACAAATTAAATGAATTAAGAAAGATATACAGAAAAATCTATCTATCGATAAATATTTTGTTGCCAGTGGTAACTAAATAGTTTTTGCATAATTATCTGAAATAATTTATGATAAAATTTAACAAATGGCAAATTTAATGCCTAATGACAGTTCACCGATAATAATAGATAGAAGTCGTAATTCTTAATGGAAATATTTTGGAAAGTAATTTTTTCCAAGTGTTTTTTTTTATAAGATTTGTATTCCTTCACGAGAATAAAAACATCAATTCATCGAAATATTTTTTTCTCCTGCTGTCCATAATACTAAAATAATTAATCTTTTCTCTTCGTAATTTTTCTACACGTTCATCTGACTGACAGTGCAAATAATAAATGGGGCAAAAAGACAGGCTGTGGTGTCCGATATAAAAAGCGGAGAAACTAACTTGGGATTGTGATGTACTCGAAGGCAGTTGTGGTAGCCTGCTGAGTTGTGGTGGTGGTCGAAGGCGTTGTTGTTGTAACCTTAATTTCTGCAAAGAAAATATAAATGATTAATCTTCGGTGAAATAATATCGTACATCAGGGGTGACAAGAAATATGTCTTTAGAATATTGGTATTTTGTTGCGATTTAGAACAATATAAGCATAAATAATTTGCTGATATTCATTATCAGGATGGAAAAACGTCTAGTAATGGAGAGGGGGAAACTAATCAAAACGTAAATATTCTTAATATATACCTTACAAGCAGTGGCGTGCAGTAGGTATAGATTTAGGCTATGCTGTCACTAATGATATTATACAATCATATATAATATATGTACCACAATATATATATATTGTACAAAGGATTATGAACTTTCGTTTAAACAGCGTCTTTACACAAAATGAATCCGTCGTTTATGCGACCCTACCATATATTTATTTGTAATTTTAGAGTACCATTAATAGTCTTTTTAAAGTTTAAGTTTTAACGTAAAATAATACCTTCTTACCCATATAAAAATCAATATAAAAAATGTATGGACGTTTTTAAGAACACTTTATGACTGAACATGATTCACTGAAATTCGATTGACGATCGACATATGATGGTTCATATTGTTTGAAAATCCTTCACGTTATTACTAAACGAAATAATTATTTTTATTAAAGGTTAACGTAGGAAATAGTTTTTCCAATTGCTTTTCGTTTTTCCCAAATCAAAAACAGATTCATGCACCAAATGCACCTCGAACGCAAAGAACGGCCATGAAATCAACACGTTAAAAACAGTAAGATAGTAAAATTCGCGAATTGGTAAAAGATGAAATAGACATTTCAATGACTTGCACGCAGTTGTAAGCCATTTTTATGTTATTCTATTAAAAAACACCATAAGTAATGATTCCATACAAAACGGATCAAACGAAAGGAATTTTCAATTCAGTAAATAGCTTAAAGATAGAACAGAGTAATGTGAATAGCTCAATGCGGCGAATGCACAAGAGCGACATGGGTACAGCGGTGAGTTATCGTGGTAGTTTTTAGAACCAAGCAATTAAAGTCTCTACTGGTACACATATGGCGCTAATTGTAAAATAATATTTCCGTTTATTTTAATCCAATTATTTAATTTATGTTTGTTTCCCAGAATTCTTAGTAATGCAAAGCTTTTTTGCTTGTATGCACTGCACGCCCCTACTTACAAGATACTTGCCTAGTGGTCTAGTGGCCGGGACTTCGAGTCTAGTTCCAGGAGAACATCAAGTTAGTTCTATATTCATAGTACAAGAGTTTAGATTAATTTTAAAATATTAAGAATATTGATGTGACATGTATTCCGTGTACACATATCTACATAATGAAACAGTTTTTATACCAGAGTACTGCTGGCCAATTTTTGTTCACAACATCTAAATGATCTTAAATACATTGGGTCGTCTAATAAGTCTATGCGATTTTTTTTGAAAAATTACATAATATTCGAAAACATTTTTTTTACTATAATAGTGTTGTCGTTTTCCCGTATCTTTTAATTTAATTAAATCAGTTTTTTTTAAAAAAAGGGTTTAAATAATAGACTGTTAAGTTAAGAAAAATGACCATTTATTGCATTTAATCAAGATTAAAATGGTCATCCAATATCGCGACTGAGAAATTGGGACCTTGCTCCGTCAGATGTTACCTTTTTTGGTAGCTCTCCAATCAAATGCGTGTCATTACGTTCAACAACGAAAATGACCTCAGAAATTGGCTCGATAACTATTTCGATACCAGTCTAGTCGATTATTATTGAAAAGGCATCGTCAAATTGGCCAAAAGATGGGATGAAGTCCGGCACAATAATGTGAAAACATCATTGATTGAAATTTTGTAATTTTTGTTTAAAAATAAGATATTATTATAAATAATTGAACAAAACCGCAAATACTTATTAGACAACTTACTTTTAAATACATTCAAAATATATGACAAATGATAATGATAATGGTAAAAAGGTATTAACCATAAAGTCGGATAGTTCCATCAGCTCTACCGACCGTATTGCTGGCCACGCACATGTAGGTGCCAATGTCATTCTTTCCAAAGTCCTTTATGACAAGCGTCATCCTGATCTCGTACAAAGAAATCCTCTCCCAGCCCATTACGTAGTTCTTGCTGAAAACGCAATAAAATTTCTATTAGTAATCTTTTTTATCGAAATATATTAATTTCCATACATGATGTTTACTGACTGAATTAAAAAAATAATACCAGATTGATAGTAGCAAGCCGCGATATTAAATTATATCACTGGAGCCAGTTATTTGGCAACAAATTAATATTTTATTAAGGAGAACACATTCTTATTGTGAAGTTGTAATTATTCAGAACATAGATCTGTGATGTTTTTATAAATACCAATTAAATGTATTAATTATAAAGATATACATATAAAATAAATTTTATAGAAAAATATTATTGTTGCGCTACCGGTATTCGATTCTGGATCTCTTTTTCAATTCGGGGAAGGTGCATTACCAACTATTCTTATTGTGAAGTTTGTCGTCAAAAATACTGGCGCTGTAGCATAGTTGATAATGCACCTTCCCCGTATTGAAAAAAGGGATCCAGGTTCGAATCCCGGTAGCAACAACAATAATTTTCGATAAAATTGATTTTATATGTATATCGTTATAATTAAAACATTAAAAAATATATATATTTAGTATCTCAATTAAAATGTATTATTTTACACATCTGTTATTCATTATTTTATTATATATAATTAAAGATCTCTGATCAGCTAGAAAATATTTTTTACACGGAACTTTCAACTAAGCTTAATTTTTTATCAAGAGTCTTGGCAAACAATATTTTGAAAATAAATAATTTTTGACGAACGTTCTGGATTAGAGCTGGTAGATATCCACTCACGTTAACGTAATTAATTTTTTTTCTATCTAGTAGCTTTGATGTGATGCAAACAGAAAAATGAGAAGCGGAAAGAAGTGGTGAGTACTTTTCCAACTATCCAACGAAAACCAATCGTTTCGATTTGCCGACAATTGTGTTTCCTCGTACAATCAGTACGGACAATCCAGGTCTTTTTGATAATCGGGTAAACGTCTAACGGCCTCCGCCCGAGGGGCGTGAAAACCACCCTAACGGATCTTGGGTGGGTTCTTACAGAATTCAAAAAATATTTACTAACTTTACATGTAAAATATAATTACCGTGATTAGTATTTATCACTTGATATAATTTCTATTTCCTGGAATTAGTATATTATTTTTCAGCTATTGCAATTAAAGACCTTTGCATAAGAATTCTCAAATGTTACATACGATTTTCAAGGAAAACTAAAAATTAAATACACTTACTTATATATTCTTCATATTTGTAAAATGAAAATTGTATTGAAACATAAACGTTCAAAAATTATTTGACGTAGTGAAATAAAAAAAAGCGTTATATGTCTCAGTCATGTGTATAATACCACCCCGCAAGAAAATATATTTTTCTGATCAGAAAAAAATATTTGTTAAAAATGATTGAATGTTGCCGTTTTTTGAAGTACGAGTATTTCGCTCTTTTTAAAAGATATCGATGTATAATATTCACGAGATATTGAACTACTATAAAATGAAGAACATAAAATATTTTACTTAAAATGGACAACATCTGAGTGTTAAATTAATAAAATTTGTCATTTATTTAATAGAGAATAATTATAATATTAATTCGAACTGTGCTCTAAATATGCGCGGAAATATATTTATTTAAAAGCAATATTCTTCAAAAAAAAAACTCTTGTCTAATCGTGGCCGCTCAAATCGGCTTTCAAAACGTAAAAGCCAATAAAAATACACAATTATGGGACCGATAGAAATATTATTAACTACCAAATTTGGTAGTTTTGAAGTCGCGGAAATAAAATGATAGTACATTTAAATAATAGTTGAAGTATTTTCATCATCTGTTAATAATTTGTTAATCAAATAGAAGTATTTTAAAGATTGAAAAATACACCAAAATGATTTTATATTGTACACTCTCCTTGAAATAAAATATAAAAAACATATTCTCTCTGATACTGTCTACTTGAGATGGTACTTGATACCTTCGAGTGTTTTATATATTTTTCACAAACGAATGATTTTTGCGAGTTTTCAAGTAATTCTCTTAGAAGATCAATTTTTTTTATTGTATTACATTCATCAACATTATTGCTTTAATTATCAAAGAATTACGTTCTAAAATTGCAACATTAGAAAAATAATTATTGAATATAAATATAACTTGTGAGAGGTATATTTAAAGTTTTTCGATAACAATATAAACTAGTAGAAAACAATTACTTTCTACTTGGTAGTGGCCACTTCGCAGTCAATAGTGACTGTTTTCATAAAACCTAAATTATTATCAAAACACGGGAAGTGGTCTACAATAGTACAAATTAATTTAATCAATTAACGCAAACAAATACACATCCGGATACATTCATAAAATAAAATGATATTACATGACTCAATAGCTAACTGCGACGTCGCCTGGCGGCCGATTTTTATTGACAGTACTTTTAAATAAAGCGGTTTGTGACTTGGCTAAATATACAGAGTAGATTACGGAAAAAACTTGGAGTCGGTAAAATTCTAATCTACACTCTCAGAGTAAATCTTATTTCCAATCAGATCCCGTAAAACGCTCGGCCATGGACAGTTATGCGAGGTGTATGAATATTATCGTATTTATAATAAGTGTATTTATGAGTATCGTATGAGGCGTTTTTGGGATTGATTTCCTTAATTGTAAGTTTGAGATGATCATTATAAATGATAACTGAGTGATTATTATATACTTTTATAATACTTTAATCCTGAAAGTGAAAATTGGTTATATTCATTATTAAGATTTCATAATTAGTAATTTTTCCCAATTTCAGTACTAAATTTTAATGCAATCTCTGCCTAGGAAAAGCCTTTATTTCTGAGTTTGTGGGGGTGTGTCTTAATGTTTGTAAGTACCACTTTACACCCTAGCTAATGATAACTAGCTCACACAGGCCGGGGAGAGTAATGGTGACTGCTTCCCCCACTCAGGTGGACTAACATTAATGTAGTTTCCTAAGAGACCATCGGCCGTAATGTTGGCAAATTAAAACATATGGCCGAACAATTCCGGCGCGAGCTGGTGTGATGGGTCAGCCCTTGTAACCAATCCTCGGGGGCAGGGATCGCAGCAAAAACTGTGAGAAAGGTCGAGAAGGAGACAGTAAAAACAGAGCGGTTAAACATGACATATCTTTCCCATTTTTTTTACGATTTTCTTTCGTTATCTTTGCCCATTATATTTAGAAGAAAATAATAATAATTTAAATTATCTATACTCTTGTGTTGTTTAAATATAGAATGCTTACCTCGATTTTAAAGAATACTGTTTTTTCAGTGGATGTCAAGATAGTGCGATTTTCGTAGCACTTGGCACTTTTTATAAATATTGTGACATCTTACATTTAAATAAATTATTTATCTGCCATGAGTTGAAACACTCACTACTTCAATGTGCATCTAATGAAAGAGGGAATTGAGATCAAAATATGATTTAAAATTAATAACAAAGTACTGTGTACCAGTTGTAACAGTTGTAACACTATAACTTTTTGTTTCAATAATTTTAAAAGACATTCTGTAATAATATTCTTTATAATAATACAATAGTGAGATAATTTTTGAAATTTAAATTCTATGATTGTGTCGTGTCATCCATTTTATTTAGAAATCCGCTAAATAAAAGTATAGATGAGCAAAAAATAATAATAAATATTAATATTCATTTACAATCTTTCTGAATTGTGCAATATATGTCATTGATTAAGATCTCCAGTAAGTGTCGCCGTTCAATGCAGAATTAATACGTCGCTGGCCGTGGTGGAAAGTTTTATACCGTGAATATATTCGGCGCTGAGTTTATTCAAAATATAGTATTAGTTTTATTTTACATGTCCATATTATAAGTTCATAGCCTTCATGTTTGTGCTTTTAATAACATTCTGACGATAATTATATCAATTCAAGATAGCTCTAGTTTTTATTTACAGTTATATTACTATATATTATTATGTTGTAAATATTTTATTAAATTAATTTTCTCTTTTGTGACGAGAGATTTTCATTTTTGTTTATTACTTTATGTAGGTATGTAAATATTTTGAGATTATGCTGTTATTGATGTTGTATCAATAATACTGAGCCTTATTGCACACGAAACTGCAGTTCTTAAAGCGAGAGGTATAATTATTACTTATCGTATCGCTCTGTAAGAACTAAAAAAATGATTTAACGGATTTTTTAAAAACTATAACGAATTATTATAAAATATTAAGTGAAAATAAATAAAAAGTGAATATGTATTCATTTTTAAAATAATTTAAAAAGGAACATGAAATTTTAATGTCCGAAACGTACTTTTATGCGAGATAAGATTTTTGTTAATGTAATATAATGTGCCTGAGTATTGTACAAAACACAATAATTTAAAGTTTCTTGCTTGTACAGGAATGTTTCGCAATATGCGAAAATGAGTTTGGGGGAGATTGGGGTACAATAAATACAGTTTTTATTTTTATTAAAATGCTTTCTTTGCAAGAAATGAGAAAGTGAAAAAGAAAGTAAAAGATCGCAATCTTCCTAATAAACCTTTTTAGATGGGAGAAGATAATAAGGTCTAGCCCAGGAGGAGTTTTAAGTGACGGAAAAGGGAACAGAAATTTGGCAATGTTGTTTCTTTTAAGATTGGATAAAACGTTTCTCCGTGAAGGTTTAACTGCGCTAAACACAATGTAATCGTGTTAATATGGGAAGGTTTGGGACGTTAGGCGGGAAAACACGAAATTAATTAAAATTTATTTAGTATTATTCAAACATAAACTCAAACCGCTAAGAGAACAGGCAAGAAAATAGTCTATTGAATTTGACCATAACAAGCAGAATGAAACAAAACGATTCAACAATATTTATTGATTATATAAAAAGTTTTAGATCATTCTTCGTTTAAAAAAAACGACACTGGTATGTATTTATAAACATATATTATAAAATATCAGGGGAAATGGCGAAACTTCAAAAATCGCGGTTCTGAGTTAGGTATTGAGTTGGTATCCGAAAAATCAATGTAATTAGGACACAAAGATGAAACTCAAACCATAATTGGTTTTTAAGATAAGTTCGAGCGCCACACTCTTCTGTCCTGATACACAATTCTCACCTTATCCACATTCATACATCTTCTCATACAAGCTCGCTGATTATTGAGGCTTTTAACAGAACTATCCTCCAGTATCTGGTTTACCTAGTTGTGCCAAGTCTTCTGCGGACGTTTTCTATTTCTGGTGCCATCAACACTCGCTTCATATACCTTTCTTACCATTTTCTCTTCATTCATCCGTTACATATGACCAAACCACCTAAGTGATGCTTTCTTAATCTTACTTACTATATTAAGAGCAGCTTTACATTATTTCATTATTTCTTAATTATTTATTCAATCATAAATAGATTTTTTATTTATTTATTGGATTTTATTGATATACATGTTTTTGTTGTAACATAAGTGAATATATTATAATTTAATATGATAAACATAAGATACAATTATATTACCATTAAACATTCGTAGTTTATTATATGGGATGGAGTAGACCCACCTCCGATATATAAAGCATTGTCCTGGCTACTGCAGTCTGTGTTAAAGTAGACAGTTTTTTTCGTGCTGTTGTGGTGTTATTTAATTTAAGAAAGATAAAGATTCGACAGGAATAAAAATAAAGATAGTGAAAAGAAGAAAAAGAAAAGTAAATATATAGTGGGAGTGTTGTAGAACTAGTGAATTATTAGTGCAGGCACTGTATAATGATTATGTTAGAATTTTGGATAGCGATGCTTCTGATTGATCTCTACCCAATTGAATCATATATTGGGTCCATAATTGTGTAATCTTATTGGAAGTTAACGATTTCCAGTTGGTGCTGAAGTTTGTTGTACAGTTTCGGAGCTAAGAACATATAGAATCTTTGATTAAATGTCGTTGTTGCTCTCGGAACTGACGTGTAGATGTTCGTTTTTTGTCTTGTGTTGTGTCCATGATTTATTGCTTGGGGTGAGTTATTGTTAGCATGGAAATATTGGATCTGCCGCATATATGTACGTCTAAGCTATCTCATATCCACTGCATTCCTGTTTATTCCTGCATTTATTTCTGTTCCAAATATTTATTACCTACTATTTATTACTTGTAACTAAAATAAAATAATACATTTAAAGACACATGAACGAAACGCCTCTTTTGCTATCGTAATCTTTCTTCAGTATTCCATTATGTGTGTAGTAGATAAGTTATTTGAAATAAATATGTTTTTGCGTTTTTTTCAAATCCATTGTTTACGCGCCTCGTTCTTTCGATTGGCACCACTGGGTTTCCTGGTTTATTGTAATGTACATGTGTGAGTATTGCCGCCCTTTTTTCGGAAAGCTAAGAAGACAGTAACCGACAGGCGTCATTCTTATTACATGATTATTCTTATTACCAGTCCAGCGGTTAAAATAAACCACCAGTGCGCGCTTCGGTTGGTCGAAATCTAAAGAAGACATCCCAGCTAAAAGAACAACATCATCGGACCAGAAAGACAGCAAAATTAAAAAGGTTAGTACAGTTCATAAATCATATATGTGATTATTGTTAATCAGAAACCTGAGAACTAGCTATCGAAGGCATTTACATAAACATCCATTGTATTGTAGTTTCACCCTTGTCATCTTAAGCCTCCGATATTATAAGTTAAGCGTCTTAAGATTTATTAAAACAGGATGACTTCGGCGGTTAGGCAACGTGAAGAGAGTTACTGGACAGCAATCACCGAAGTGAATACTAGATCAACAGTGTTTAGGAAGGTCAAAGCTAAGAAGATGGAGCAACAATGTCTTCAAAAACATTAACTGTCTTACTCCAGAACTGGAGAGAAATAGTTCGTAATAGGAATCAATAGTAGAATATTCTCAAGGCTGTTTAGATCCGCCAGGGGCTGTAGAGCCAATAGTGTGATGATAATGACAATGAAGACGATGACGTGGACTATAAATTTACAAACTAACATTTCGTCTATTTCCTGCAGTACATCTTAAATAATTGCATATAAATTCTTGGGAATTAAACTTTTCTAGCTTTTGTTGAGAATAACCGATACATGAGTGGAAACTCGTAAAATGGTTTCGGGAAAGGGTGGAGTTCTTTCGATGGTGATGATGATGATAATAATATAATATATCAATGTCATCACGTAAAATATTGATGTTTTTTCTATGTTGAGTTTCCTGGCCGATTCTCCTAGATGTCGTCCATTTTTTTGGCATTTTACTTCTTAGAGCCCATCGTAATAACTAATGTCGCTTATGCTGATAACATCATGCCTATAATAAGCAACACAATAAAAACTAATCTAAGAAATTCAACAAAAACGTCGTCTTGATCGTCAAACCAATTAACTTATTAAGAATAATTTTAAGTATTAAAAAAAAATAAAAAGATTTGCGTTTACGACTGTTACCCAATAATAAATTGTTTCTCTATAATAAATTAACTACAGGTGTTTAATTGAATTTGAAAACCCCCATCATGTTGTTCATCAAAAAAGTTACGCCCGTATTTCAATAACTTTTGATTTATGGGAAGTTATTATTTCTCAATCTTTATTCAGAAATTAAATTTATATTGTACTAATATATTTCAACTACAAATTAACATTTTTAATTTTATTAGAATTAGAAAATTTTGACGCAGACTATACTTTCAAATATATAATTTGTTTTTAATTTCTGTATAAAGAATATATATATTATTTAAACATAAGTGGAAATATCGCTTCAGTAATTGCTGGAATTTTTTTTATTATATAATTTAATTTATCTAAAAAATTAACACAAACATTATTTGACGCGTTACGCTTTCACGTGATGAATGCTATACGGACAGCTGTCAATATATATTTAATTTATGTTGTTATTTCTGCTACGGATGGAAAAAAGGTAATTATTAAATAGTGATATCGGGATTTTAAAAATTTCATATATATTAAAAATACGGAATTTATCATTATAAATTCATGGACAGTAACATACAAAAGAATTTATAATAAGAAAAATATAAATTAAGTCTTTTGTAAATATTATATATGTATAAATATATGTCAACGTAATTTAACTTTAGGTATAAAACTTTTAACAAATTTTTTTAATTATCGTTATTAATTGGAATGAATTTTCTTCACATAGTTCACAATTATTATTATATAATATATTTATTTATAAAAAAAAATAATATCACCAAAGAAAGAAAGCAAAGTAGCCGAGACATGGCTGAATATCTCAGAGTTGGTACCTACTACATTCCATACAAAAAATAACTTGTAATCTAAATTGCCAATTTATTTCTAATAGATATGCTACGTTCTTGATTTCTTTTCTTATTTTATTGTAGTTCACCTCTCATGTAAACTACTGTAAAAGAAAATCGGAATTTTTTTAGATTATTTTCACTTTTCTTAATTGATACTTTATATATTTATGTTATAAAAACTTATGCAATAATGAATAGTATTGAAGAACACGTTAATAATGAAAAAAATTCATCTGAACAAATAACTCGTCAAATAAAAATTGATCAACTTTTATCTGTAAGTTTAATATAAAAGATAACATATTATTAATCATCAGGGATATTAGTCCTGACGATATACGTTGGAATAGGATTCAAATTAATGACAAAATATGTCACAGAAATATGGCCCACAAAACTCTCGATTTTTTTTTTAATCATTTAACCATTATCTCATTATATAAACATAATGAAAATACATTAGTTTTGTATTAATAAAATTTGGTTCCCAATTTTTAAATATGTTATATTATTAACTTACTTATGAATATACGAAACCAAAAAAAAATAGTGCGTACAATCCCAGAGTGTCTCACAAGGCAAAATTCGCTCCACTCGGGTACTACGGGGCCCGCGCCAGCCATAAATTCCTTGGGCAATAAATACTGGGGTCTTATATCACGAAGACCTCCGGTCATCCCTTGAGAATGTGGGGACGAGGAGTGAGGATCTCCCGATAGAGCCTCCCGATTCGAGACGATTCAGCTTGCGGGGAAGATTATTGAATCAATTGTCCAGAGAATTTTGTTAGACACTTCACGAGTTCCATCATTGTTCGCAGGTAAGAAATTAAATTTTGGGATGGTTTTGAGAAATCATGATGGTCGATGGTGAACGTTCATTGTACAAAGAATTGATGTGATTTTTTGAAATCAATAAAGTATTTATGTTTACAAAATATAAACCAAACCAAATTATCAAATGTAGGTAGGTATCTATAGATAAACAAATTTATATACTTTATTATCATCAGTCTGCGTCAATCCAATGGAGGATGAAGGTGTTCCCACAATTTTTCCACTTGTTTCGATTCTAAGCAAACCGATGCCAGGAACTCCTCGGGTCTTCCTCGGTATCTTCTTACACCTCTCAGATACTGTTAAAGCTCTGCATTCCTCCAACGTTCGTCCATCACATAGATGATTTGTCCATTTCGATTTTTGTTATAGTTTTGATAACAACTTGTTTTTTATTTTTTATCAATTTTTTGTGCTTTCGGTTTCTTCTTGTAAAGCCTAAAATCAATCTTTCCATACCACGTTGGGCCATCTGGAGTTTTTGAATGGCTCCAATAGTATTGGTTGAACACTTTCTGTTTGAGAACGTATAAAGGTATTGGATAGGTGATGAGTCAGAAATATTTTAATGGCAATTGTGAACCGCTCCGCAGTCGCTCTGTCGTTTGCGTTCGTTTATTTTTGTTGACGATTTATAAATGAGGAATAAGAGGTATTTTACAGTGATGAGGTGTTGTCTGAGAAACAAATACTTTTGTGTAGTACACATTTGTTGCATAACAATAAATGCGAGAAAATAAGTACAAAGTTGTAGCAGAAATAATCTTGTCAGGCGCAGGCGCAGTAGAGCAGGTGGTGGTGCACTTAGCGGAGAGCTGGGCGCTACGACCCGCTGATGGCGCTAGCTGCGTTTGCTGGGATATCGTACGTATTATGAACTGTCGGCGCGTGGTGACGTCAAGATGCTATAGTTACGACGTGATAGCTGGATAGCGTTGTGTCTATTTTATCATAATTCCGTGCCAGTTTTGTGTATCTAGTGATATTATTTACAATGTAACCTTTAAATAAAACGCACTGCTCTAAACATATGTATTGTTGAATTGCTTCTAACTTAATTTCTCTTAAATTAAAGTAAACTTCACGAAAATTTCACAGATATTAAATATCACTTATCTGTTTTGATATATAATTAATTATATTTTCAACATCTAAAAATAAGTTTTACCGTGACTGTACAGGGGCCAATATTGGTGGTGAAGTGGCCACTCTCTACCGAAGCAATCGGTTTTGTTAATTGTTTTCCGCTAGTTTATGTTAAATTATCAATACTTAGCTACGAGCATTAATAATTTAAGAGACTGTTTCTCGTACCCTTTGACCAAAAGCTCTTCCCTGTTCTTGATCCACGACCTGGCAGCAGGTGGGAACGCCTGAACGAGGCACTCCAAATGAGCATCATCTCCAGTAGGCACTCCAATCAACTG
This sequence comes from Eubasilissa splendida, assembly GCA_031772225.1. NCBI lineage: Eukaryota > Metazoa > Arthropoda > Insecta > Trichoptera > Phryganeidae > Eubasilissa > Eubasilissa splendida. The sequence continues at coordinate 15,856,994 of CM062852.1, read as the reverse complement.
TTGTCCCACAGTCACGCTTGGTGCAACTGTAACAATAAAGTGATGTATGATACAATCATTATGATTTATGTTCATATATTTAAGTAAACAAATATTAAAATAACATTTGAAATCAATTTATGAACCAAAAAATAAGGTTTTCACGGACACATTTGCCATGAATCCATTTCAAGATTGCGTAAATAGTCCCTCGGAAGATTAAAAAAATTGTGTATTACTGAAGTAATTGAGTATATAGTGTATAAGATTTGTATTAAATGAATGTATATATACAAAAAAAAGCAAATTATGCGAAAAATCTTAAACATTACTCAATTGACATTATCGATGAAAAAAACATCAAGCATTGGCTCCATGTTATCATACCTGAAGACTCGAGCCAAGGACTCCATGCCTTGAAAGATTGAGCAAGTAACGAAATATTAACGTTAAAAGTTAATTTGAAATATTTTGCAATATCTTTGTAATTAATATATAACATGTCGATGTTTTATTTAGTATTTATGTTTTTTTTTTATTTATATAAAAATACGTTAATAAATACAAAATATAGCAGTACCACTGGTTTTTTAATTAATTAGCTAAAATTAATCTCCTAAGCCGTCTGAAATTGTTAAAATTATCAGTGAAACGTACGATGACCGACTTTTCAATGGTATAATAGACTGCCCCCAGATTGTTGGTCTGCTTGACTTTTATGCACTATTGAGGTCATCGAGACACAATTCATTATTCTGTTACAGTAGTAATGTACATGTACTAGCTAACTCCGCAGTCCCCAGAATGCATTCTTTGGGCAATGAATATGTGGAGGTAGTCGACATTTTTGCTGTAAATTTAACTCTTTACAGGATAAAATTATTACAATTTTTGTGTCTCAACACAATGGTGACAGATAAATTGCTTTACTTCACATTTTATATTTATTTTTAATTTTGATTATGTAAAAACATGCTGATATTATATAATTTTTTTCTTTGTTATTGCATTTCGGATGAAGTTTTATATTATTTTACAAATTATGTTGATGTCTGAATAGGGCGTGTATAATAATAATAATATAAATAAATAATTACAGTTAAACACTAACATGATTTTAAAATGGATGAATAAAGATCGCATACAAGCAATTTATAAAATGTGTCCACATTTAAGTCTACTAGTGCATTTCTTATATTTTTAAGTAAAATTTTGAGAAAGTTTTTTTATTAATATTTGGGGTAGCACTTGAGATTTCACACGAAGGCGAGTGTGTACTGTGCACAGTGTACATGGATGCACGTGTTTGAAAGCAAATTTGCTCTCGGGGTTGCGCAACTAGTTACGAGAAATGTCTGAACAGGTATAACTGACAGGTTTGCCTGAACAGGTATAACTGACAGGTTTGCCTGAACAGGTATAACTGACAGGTTTGCCTGAACAGGTATAACTGACAGGTTTGCCTGAACAGGTATAACTGACAGGTTTACATGAACAGGTTTAAAAACAGGAGACATTGTGAGAAATCAGACACTACATTCTTCGATCGAATTAACCAACTTGTTATTCTGAGTAGGTAAACGATGCTCTGTAGTACTGAAATAGAACCACCGCTACATTTAGAAAAATTGCAATTTTTTTGCAACAAACAATTTTTTTTTCTATGTTTAGTGAACCAATTGGTTATAATATCTTCATTTATATATATATTTTTTAAATGTTTTATTTATACATATTAACAATGGTATAATATGGTTGCGAAACGTGATGTCTAACACAAATTTAATAACTAATATTTAAAAAAAATTAAGAACTTACAAACAGAAAATTGAATTTACAGAGTAAAAGTGAATCATGAGCTCGAAAATTTAATTAAGCATGTAGCGATTAAAAAAGGGTTTGGCTGTTTGATCTTGTGGAACGAATGAATGAGGAGAGAATGATAAAAACGAAACATATGTGAGGCGAGTGTTTATGGCCCAAGAAATAGATGACGTCCGTGGAAGACTTGCCATGGCCAGGTAAACCAGAACTGAACAAGAAAGTTCTGTCTTTAATCCAGAGCTTGAATGTGGATGAGGCGAGAGTTGGGTGTCAGGAGATAATTTAATCGATAGTTAAGTACGTAACAATATTTGAGAGATTATATATTTTATTAAATAAATATGTACATATAAATCAAAATAAGGTACTTTACCTACATTTTTACAAGGTCAGATCTTAGGTGTCTTAGGAATATTTCAGAAATCGAATGAAAATAAGAAACTGTCTTTCGACATTTATCTACATCCTTTGTGAACAATTCCCGTCCCAATATCGCTACCGGTGGAATTTCTATAGAGACCATTCAAAGTAGAGAATTATTATTGCCAATATTGTGGGGCTTCCCGCTGAGAATTTTACTTCCAGCAAAGTAAGTATACCAACTTTTAGTGTTTGTGTCGTAAAAATTTTACTTGCTCAAGTTTGTAGATGACATGAATTATATGATATTTACCGTGTAGACTTTTCTCGATTACCATATTGCGTGTCCATTTTACGTGGTATTTTGGAACCGAGATTAAGACAACGGTAAATGACGTAAACTTCAAAAACATAATAAAATTCCGAGAATTTTTCCAAGTGTTTAGTCTGATATTCCCTTTCTGTAGACATTTTCCAGAAAAAAAATATCTTGTGGACTTCATTTCCTTGCGAAATTTACAAACATTTAAAATTATTTATTTAGATTAAAAGTAATTTTTTTAATACAATACATATTATGTTTCTATTTATCTTCCGTACTAAGGCACTGTTGAACTAGAAGGGAAATTTATATTAATACATTTTCACTTAAATTAAATTTTATCTAAAAAAAAAAGTACAAATATGAAGTATTAATTTTCAAAATTAATAAATGATTTGAAAGTATTTCATAAATCATTTTAATCATAAATAATAACTGATTCTACATAATATTAAATAATGATATTTTATTTTTAAACAAAGAAAATTGAAATAAAATTATTTTTATTTTTATTGTGTTTTTAACATATTTACGTGTATGTATTTACTTACATACAATTTTATTTATGCGGTAAGTAATTTATTAAAAGTGAATTAGTGAAGTGAAAAGTGAAGTATTAAAATAATGAATAATGTAATCCTTAATGGATGAGTTTTTGATGTATCAATTACGTCATTCTGATATGCGTACAAAACACAATAAGCAATTATTTATTATTAGCTTCGCACTAACACTACTGTCGTTTACGCGACTTTCGATATCAGTCTCCAAGACATGTCTACCTTCATTTTATGTAACTAATATGATCGTAAGTTGATTGCAAGTAATATTAAACACGCGTTTGAAATTCATCATATCTTAATGTCTACGATTCAGTCGAAGTCAATAGTCATTGATAATAATACTGATATAATATTCATTGACTATAATATTAATATAACGTTGAATATAAATACCTGCCAATGATAATAAATGCTAAAGTTTGTAATAAATGTATTCTATTACATATTATGTATTATTGCTTACAGTTAACATGAACCATTATTCTCTTGCTGACGGCTGGTGGGACATCGTTGGTGGCTATGCACAGGTAGGCCCCCATCTGCTTCCTCTCCACCTTGGTCAAGGGAAGACTCTCGCCATTGTATACTTCCACTGCAATCATCAAATAGAAACATGATTCATATTTATATTTAATTGTTCATTGAAAAAATAATCATTATCGTCCAGAAGATAAGATTCATGGATTAAAGAGACATGTTATTCATTGTTAGTCACGTGCAAATTATTATCAGAGTATTTTTAGTTTGTAATATCAATAATTGATTCAAAATGCTCTAACAAATACTAAATATGTTCCACCATTCAACAACACTATTTTTTTTATTTACAATCAGCAAATATTTTTTCTGCTCAATGAAAAGTTCTATCTATCACTTAAGTGCTTCCACCTCTTACAAAATCAAAGTAATCAAAGTATGAAAATGAGTATAACTTTCATATTATATTTGAATATTGGAAAAAAAAAATTACTTTAATTTAATATTTCCTGTAATTTTGATCGTTAAAATTTTTGAGCACAAACTTTCAGCTTCATAAAGATAATAATGAAAATTTTTCCAGATTATCAATGGGCAACAGGTTTTCTAAAAACACTTATTTGCTAGTAGTTCCGAGTTTATTTGTTGAACGTAGCCAGCCCATCTTTTGATAACATGGATAATGTTACACGTGGTAGAGAAATTGTTTACAACCTGTACCTTTTTCGAATAGCTGGTCATCTACTTACATCGCGAGATACTTTGCAATGTGGCCGACGGTATCTTCTTCAACTACTTCGAGCGTCTTAAAAGTGACTCTTAGCATCTGTCGAGGGATCCTTCAATTGCTGACTGCGTGGAGAGAGAAGCGGGACTACAAAAGGTCAGTGGTAGTTTTCAAAGTACTGTGTCATCCAGTTTCTTCCTCCATACAATACGCCACAAATATCCTTCTTAGTATCTCACGTTTAAAAAAGAGTAATGAACTTTCATGTTTCTTATTGAGTACCCATTAATTTGGAGTTCAGTAATTCAGGAGTGTCTTGTAAATTATAATATTAGTTTTCCGGTTATTGCAAATTTATCAAATATACGTAGATTCATGTAGGTGTTTTTTTTAAAATAAGTATAAAAATATTATTCTTTCCAATAATTAAAAATAATGAGTAGATTTTATTTTCAGAAATGCAAGATATAGTTGATTGGTGGTAACTAAATTAGGGGATGATGGCTAAATACTCCATGTTGAAACGATAACCACTGGAGATTAGTATGCGCTGTTGCAGTTGAATTGGTGGTGAAAGGTGATGAAGTAGTTACTTCCGTTACCCAATTTTGTGATAAACAAACTGACTATATTTCATAATCCAATTAAACAGATTTCTAATTACCGATATTTTCATAAATTAAAAAATATTTTTTAAACTTTTTAATGTAACTAATAATTATATATTTTAAGTACGATAATATATAACGATATTTGCATATGACACTGATAAAACGATTATTCAATAAAGATGGAACGCAAGTTGATGCAAGTAAAAATAATATGAGGTATATGTTTTTATTTCTTATTTTTTACTTAAATGGATATGTGTGCACGGAATACATGTAACATTAATATTTATATTATTTTAAAACTAAGCCAAATGCTCGTATTATAAAAAGAGGCCTAACTTGGTGGTCTTCTGGTACGAGGCTTGAATCCCCGACCACTGAATCACTAGGTGAGTGTCTAAATCACCCTGTAAAATCAAAGAGAGCTTTCAGCAGGAGCGATCTGCACTAAAATTAGATCTAGCCTAAATGATGATACATTTAAAACATGTAATGGTTTTTAAGAGCTCAATTAATTTCACTTCTAAAAAAAGCATTTAAATAACTTTCTTTGTATTTTTTTCTTTTTTCATTAAAATGTATTTTTTAAAAATATATTGTTATACTCCATAACGTTACAATAACATTTTTTAAATATTTCCATAATCGGAAAATCGGTAAATATACCATTTGACCATTTTGCCGGTAGGTAATGCCATTTCTCGTATTTATGCATGCACTAATTATATCATGAACAATTATTTTTCTATCATTAATTGATATGGCGGTTACTTTGTGGTATAACATGATGATTTTTATATTCACGATAAAACTTTGTTCTACACACACGTTGTGTGTTATTTTTACTACTAGTTTCGAGAGGTGCAGTCCCTCTCATCACCGTCATCATTATCATCTGATGATGAGAAGGACTGCATCTCTCGAAACTAGTAGTGAACATAACCCAACGTGTGTGTAGAACAAGCTTTTATTGTGAATATTAAAATGATTAATTTTTGATTTATAAAATCGATTTTACAATCAAATTTCATTAAATGATTTTTTATCATAAAAATAACTCCACCACAAGCCGTTCTCATGTTATCTGGAAAAGTACGTCATAATTTTTTATGGAATCTGTTCCGTCGAGGATCAATTGGACAAAAGGAATATTGAATCAAGATCGCTCGACCGACTGCAAACAGTGAACTGCTTCGTAGGAACTGAATCAATGACCTGAACCTTACCTAACTGCGCGATTAACTATCTTCGTTGTGACTTTGGTTTTTTTGTCTTGTCTCAAAAGTACTGTCTTGTTCCGGGTTGATTTTTTTAATTAATGTAATTTTAAATATTTATTTTAATATAGAATATTATTATTCAGCAGGTACTACAGTAATATTTATCACGAAATTTGCGCTTGAAAATTTTAATATATGCACTGCCATTATTTATTATGTGTTTTGTTTTTACCGTTACCTAACAGTTCCGGGATCGGTATCGGTAAAAAGATTTTGGTAAAGCTGGGTATCAATCCCAATACCTCTCACATATTAAGCGATCGCTCTAATATCTTGTTATCTCCCCTTTAGACTGTATATATCTATATTTATATATATATATAAGTATAATAAATATCGGCTAATATTTTGTATAGGAATTTAAGGTATCGATTTATATTAAGATATAATTTATTAATTACACATTCTTACAATCAAAATTGATTACTTTGATTGTGATTTATTTTAAAAATAGTTACACTTGGGGCTATATTTAATAAGATTAATTGTTAAAGAGCTTATAAGTAAAGCGCTTGAGATATTAAACGCATATTTTCATGAAACATTCGTACACGTCAGTAGTATAGTAGTTAGTAACCCCGGGAGACTGGGAATCTTTCTCCGCTGTCAGAAAAACGAGTATAAAGTACAAAAATTAAAAATGAACAATAAAAAATAATTCAAAAAATGAATTTTCATATTTAATTTTTAAGTTAAATTATACGGTTTAAATAAAATTTGTTAAAAATCACACCATGATTCTAAAACGGTAGCATATTATACTAATTACAAAATAAATAATTCATTGTTTCCACAGATTTAGGAAGGACACTGCGACGAAGAATTTGATGTGGTCTGTGGTTCTACGATGGTACGTGATTACCTCACAGAACTAACCCATCGGATCGGGCTTCACAAAAGCAATCCATCGGATTCAATATCATGGAGTATATGACCACTCGAACCCTAAATAGAAAACGTATCGACAAAATTAAAAATAATCTTAATACAAAATAAATGTATTAATTATAAAGATACACATATAAAATTAATTTTATCGAAAAATATTGTTGTTGCGCTACCGGGATTTAAACCTGGATCTCTTTTTCAATCCGGGGAAGGTGCATAACCAACTATGCTACAGCGATAGTATTTTTGACGACAAATTTTCGAACCTATATGTTATACTTTTTCAAATTAATACATCTATCGTTCCATTATTTGAAAGACATTGTTTTTAAGGAATCTCAAATACCTTTGATTAAACCGATATCAGACGCTAGAATTAACAATTCATTTTGATTAAATTTTGGACACATTCTTATAGTGATGTTGTAATTATTCAGAACATAGGTCTATGATATTTTAAATACTAATTAAATGTATTATTTTTTAAGATATACATATAAAATTAAATAGTGGAACGATAGATGTATTAATTTGAAAAAGTATAACATATAGGTACCGACACTGACCTGGCTGACTGACTGGCGCATTTTGGGTGGCTTGGGGCGGCGATAAAGTATGGCTACTGGCCTATAGAATGACAATACTAGCCTAGCGTGGCTATATGGTGGACTGCTGGTATCACCTGTTGGTGGCTCATTGAAGCTCAACGGCTGGGACGCGGAATCACAGGATCGAGACTCGGAATCTCGTCGCTAGGGGTCCAAATGCGAGCGGACACCGACCATAATACTCTCTTTATGATCTCCACTGCTGTGCATAATTTCGAGAAGCCGGGTACAACTTCGTAATACCGAATGGTGATCAAATATATTTATACCTACCGCGTGTAAATCATCCAATACCTGCTTTGTGGTATTTAAGTAACATAGGCTATTTCACTGAATAATTGTTACGAACATGAATTACAATACTATCCAAGAATTCACGTACACGAACAATACTATCCAAGAATTCACCGTACACGAACAATACTATCCAAGAATTCACGTACACAAACAATACTATCCAAGAATTCACGTACACGAACAATACTATGCAAGAATTCACGTACACGAACAATACTATCCAAGAATTCATGTACACGAACAATACTATTCAAGAATTCACGTACACGAACAATACTATCCAAGAATTCACCGTACATAAACAATACTATCCAAGAATTCACGTACACGAACAACAGTCTGAAACATTATTGAACGATGTTTTAATAATAAAAAAGAATTATGCTTCGACAAATGGAATCGCTAGGCTACTTCAAATTACTCATAATTTCAAATGAGTGTGTATGTTATTTTGTTTTAGGTTGTATACAATAAAGTATTTAATATTGAGATATTTATGTTTCATAGATGTATTAAATTATAATAAAATATATTAAGTTTCATACATAAAACATTTTTACCATATTTTGCATTAACTGACTTTCGATTAACCGCGTGACATTCAGTTGCGGTGAGTTCGGTCAAGAGGGATTCTACTGTCATACATAAAACAATACTTTTTTGGATTTATTAATATTAAAATATTATACTTTTAAAATCAGCAATGTTATCTTTGTGGTTAAGATTCATATTTTTATTTATTATCTTTGTTTTATTAACCACTTAAATGAGTTTAAATACATCTACCGGTTTCGAAAAATACCATTTTCTTCTTCAGGATGTCATAACTAACTAAAACATATATTGTTTCTTTGACAACTAAAACATATATTGTTTCTTTGACAGAATCTATTTTTAAAAAATCTATTTATCTTTAGTACCTAACTCAAATCATTACTTAATACAAATTTACTCGAATAATTTTTAGGAAAAAATTTTAGAATGGAACTCGTAGTTAAATTTAGTTGGTTGTTTATAATTTTTTGATTAGTTTTACACGCTTTATTTATCTCCAACGATTCCAAATTATTTAATTTGTGACCAACACCGTTTATATGCAAAATTGACAATCCCAATTTTTTATCAAAATCATGACCATTTTCTATCAAATGATTAGCAAATTCTGAAAACCCACTATTGTTCAAACATCTCAAATGCTCCCTTACTCTTATATTAAAATTTCTACCCGTATTTAAACTCATTTAAGTGGTTAATAAAACAAAGATAATAAATAAAAATATTAAAATATTTGTAAAAATAATTGTTGTGCATTGCATTGTTCAAAGAGTCGAAGTATAAACTGTCGATTAATAATACAAAAATATGAAACTAACAAAAATTATATGTTTAATTCAAAATACAAAATACTCATTTAAATATGAATTAAATATATTAATTATAAAGATATACATATAAAATCAATTTTATCGAAAAATGTTGTTGTTGCGCCACCGGGATTCGAACCTGGATCTCTTTCCTAACCGAGGAAGGTGCATTATCCAACTATGCTACAGCGACAATATTTTTAGCGACAATTTTCGAACCTACATGTTACCTTTTTGATATTAATACATTTAATTGTTCCATTATTTGAAAGAGCCATCTACCTTATTTAAATTTCATAAAAATCTTATGAAAATTTAAACGCTAACAATATAATATGCATTAATGTAAAAAATACGTCTTGTATACAAAAATATTTAATTTTCGAATTTACTAATGCATAAATGTTTATGTGTGTAGAATGCCTCTCGTTCCGCAATGAATGTTCCAAACCCTTCTCCTATATGTACACTTTATTTCATGTCTATTCATTTACTGCTCGGTGAGTTTACATAGTTTTCAAATGAATTTAATGTTTTAAATTCTCTGAGAAAAGTCATTTTAGAAATGACGTTGTATAACACGGTAACATATAAAAGTAGGTATTTGTTTTAAATATATACAAAAAAAATATTTTGGCAAAATATGTAAACTCGCTCACGTATGGAAAGTATGAAAAGTCAAATAATTTCCGCGTGATTGAATTTTCATTTTCCGGCAAAACGAATGCCATAAACTCTTCGATAGGGTGAATACAAATCGAGCAGACGGTAAAATTAATATTGAGTGAATTATCGAACTCCGACAATAAAAGCTATTATCAGAATAAGCAAGTAATAAAATGGGTTATTGAGAGAACAATTCAGACAGTTTTTCAATGAGAGGGAAAATTTCATTGTTTCTGAATGATCCACTCACAGACAGGAGGCGTAAAGCGTACATAGTACGAGAGTTTCTTTTAAGACAGACATGAAATATTACATTTTGAAGTGATGAATGAAACAAAGGTGCACACACACTCTCACACGAGACTTGGAAATAATCAGATTTCTTCAATGCATTAATGAAAAGAATACATTATTATTTTAATTCATTTTTAATCACGTTTGTTCTACACATATTTTGATCATTAGACTTTGACATTAAGTTATGTGGGATGTAAAGCACGTATTCGGAATTTCAAATTAAAATGTATGAAAATACACCCTAGTTACCGTAATCTCACTTATACTCTTTGCTCTTGATCCGAAGATTAATATTTTACAAAATCCTCACATTTTTAAACACACTAATTTAACTTACTCAAACTTGTTTATAATAATATGTAAGATATTGCAGCCGATACCGGCTGCGTCCGTTGTAATATCCTTCAATGGTGATTTCTCTATAGTGCCAGCTATAACAGTATAACTGTTCTCGGAATAATACCAGTGTACTGAATAACAACATTATTTATTCTCGACACTTTAAATACAATATAATACAGACAATTAGTAATTGTAATCCGGATCGCGGTTCGGAGCAGAGAGGCCGGCGCACGCGGCGTAACCCTTAAATATGTTACCTTTACACGCTCACGCATTCGTCAACCATAGATATCACATAAATCATCAATTTTTAAAATTCCAACAATAATCAGTTCCACAAGATTTATAAAAATACTTTAAATTTAAAAACACAACAATTAAAAAAAATAAGAATCATACCTAGTACTGCGTGATAAAGGTATTTTTATTTATTTAATTTTGTATTGTGCAGAGAATTACCATCATGATGACTTAACAGAATAAATAGTTTACAATAATAATATGGTTATAAATGCTCATCATATTCGTATATTGTGACTACGCATCGGAGCTTACAAATAATCCAAATACTACAGTGGCTATTATTTATGTACAATAAACTATTATATATAATGAAATGTTACAATATAATATAGATACAAAATAAAATGATCAATAATCATGAAAGCATAATAAATATGAACATAGAAATATATAATAATAATATAAATAATTATTAAAAAATATTTTGCAACCAACATATACAAACGTATTTTTTTGCATGTTTTTTCCTATTTTGGTATTTCTGAATTCGGGGTGCGTCTTATGATCGATAGCGTCTTACGATCGCTGTAAAATTCCGCAGTCGTGATGAATCATCACTAGTAGAACTGAGTCGAAAAGAGATTCAGAAAAATCGGACACTGAATCTGAAGTAATTTCATATTCTGATGGTGATAGTACAAAAATAATATGTCTATTTTTAAATATTTTTTATTGTGATTGTATGACTTTGTCCATTATAATAAAGAATACATAATGTTACTTTTAAAATTAGCCAAATTTATATTAGCATTTTATATTGGTAAAACGGATAAAATTTTTAATATAAGAGTAAAGGAGCATTTGAGATGTTTGAACAATAGTGGGTTTTCAGAATTTTCTAATCATTTGATAGAAAATGGTCATGGTTTTGATAAAAAAAATGGGATTGTCAATTTTGCATGTAAACGGTATTGGTCATAAATTAAATAATTTAGAATCGTTGAACATAAATAAAGCGTGTAAAACTAATCAAAAAATTATAAACAATCAACTAAATTTAATTTAATTTAAAGTAATTGTGTTATTGTCATTACTCGAATCTATATATTCGTGAAATCGGATTAAAGTGAGTGTTATATCTATGGTACGTATGAACGTTTCACGGTTCCTTAATTATCTGGTATGAAACTTTGTTTTGGAGACCAGTATGTTATCGACAAGATTATTAACAAATTTATAGATACAAAAGATTATCATTACTGTGTCTCATGTTGATACTTATTAAGTTTTTTAACAATTCACTGTATATTTTAAGATTTCTGCTTCGACCTGCGCTGATATTTGATTTATTTTTATGAACAAATTGTTTTGAATATATTATTCATAAAATGGAGAAACGGATTCTTCTTTAAAATATTGTGATTAAAAAGCATTTTATATTTTAAAAATATAGTTTTTTGAGAGTTGATTAGGTCGATTTCTACCGTTCTGTTCTGACATAGAAGCATATTTACTTTATCGTCGTAATTATTTGTTTTCTCATGCACGCTGGACTATTATGATTAAGTTTTCTTCCAACACAACGGACAATATAGGATTTACCCTATAACGCTACGTTCATTGTTGATTTTGTTCAACATGCGCGTTTTCCATTCATGTTTATAACTTATTCCTTTTATTTTTTTCACCTTACTCATATATTTAATATAACGTATTTAATATATCGAAACCAGCTAAGCTATCCATTCTTAATCTAGTTAATGGTCCTACCCTTAGCCACCCTCAACGATTTTCGCAACTTATGGCTGAAAAGGTTAAGGCTGAAAGTATATCGGTATATGATTTTGATACGCATTTAAAACAGTTTCGCAATGTAGGGTTTTTATTTACACAAACTTTCAGAAAAACCCGACGTGCGTTGAGAATGAATGTAACCACTTCAATATTAAGCTCTAACCAAATCTGAAAAACATGGCATTAGTCAAACGATTTGAGAAGAAAGTTGGCGTGATTTTATAAAGTATCCGAGCCATTACGCAATAAGGTGAATCTGGTAGGAAACTTGACTCGCCATTTCGAACGAAAGATAGACAACCTCTCCGGGGAAATATGGCCAACTTTGTAAAGAATACAAAATAAAGTAGGGTTGAAATTTCAAAGGAATTCCGTTTTTGTATAATCGAAAAACAACGAAGAAAATAAGTTTTTTAGAGATTGCGGTATAATTTCAAGAAAGGTTTATTGACAGATATTGATTTCTTTATTAAAAGAATGTGTTAAATTTCTACATTGAATACGTTTTTCTGGTTCGTAAAAATATTCATACATAAAATTAAATAGAAATCACTCCAATGAAGAAATAAACCTCCCGCATGGCAGGTGGGGGGATACTAACCATTAGTTTGCCGAGAAATCAATTAGATGTTTTTTTTTTATATATTATTTTTATTGTTATTTTTAAATTAAACCTAAACCCACAAAACGTCTTGATAGACGTTTGTCTGCAGGTACATTTATATCAATTATGTTAAATTTAATATAATCAAAACATAACATAAATCACAGTTTAAACAATTCATTTCATTCTTACAGGTAAGAAAGCATACTCAATAGTAGTTAACAAACATCTTATATTGTTTTGTTATTACGTTCATCAGAGGCAACTATTTAATTTTTTTAATCTTTTTTAAATATTAGCATAATATTAATTTGTTGTTAAATATGTATAAATAATAATGTGTATCAAAAGCATAAATAATTGCATTCAATTCTAACTCAAGAATGATAATTTGACACAACATGATAATTTGACACGACATGATAATTTCACACAATATGATAATTTGACACGACATGATAATTTCACACAATATGATAATTTGACACAACAATCTTTAAGGGAATACCAGAATGACAGTGAGTATGTGAGGGATATCGGAATTGATACTCGGCTTCTCCAAAATATAATTATTTTAAAATAGGTTTTGCAGGCGCATGGTATTGTTATGAAACACATGATCACTTGTAGGAAAGCCATAATTAGCCAAGCACGAAATGGAGGCGTGCGAGGCGCATCGCGCATGCCATGGGGGAGAGTTACTGTTTTATCGAAATAACACAGGTATCTTAACCAATCAGTTTTCGCGAAAAGATGTTATCGTATGTGGGCCGTGCAAAAGCCGTCGCAACCTGAAGTAAAATCGGAACCGGTCTTATCTGAGTGTTTAGTGCCTGGTCAGAGAAGCTAATTCGCGAGATATGTGTCTCTATTACAAAAGGGAACGACGGGTCGCGAGCGACACCAGGTTATAACTTTTCGCTTAAAAGAAACTGATCATATCATGAAGGTGTCTTTCCAAGGCGCAAACATTATTACACTCGCCGCTGTATTAAGCAGTCAGCTGACGCTCCGATTCCTCCAACATAACGCGTTAGGGTAGTGCGTGTTCCATGTTATGGCACCTCGCAGACGATTTTGCAGTTAAAGATCGAGTATGCTAACTAACGAGCATCATCTCGGGGTATGTTACTTATGGATAGTATTACACAGGATCTCCTTTTTAGTGGCAACCTTTTTCCGTTATCATTCCTTTATGTGAGCATATGTTTTTAGGTTACCGTTAAGATATTTAAGTTATAAATGATGATAGTATGTAAGTTTATTAGATATATTTGTTTTGAATAGTGGCACATAGTGTGGCCCAGTATACGCACTCGGACGTAAATACAAAAATGGCGGGTTTCTGAAAACTTTTAACTATTGTAGCCATGTATAACCCTTAAATGCCACGTTGAAGAACAATGCTACTATTTTCTTAATAAACATCGCCCACGAGGCTTGTAATCTACAATTATTTATTTATTCTTTTATTTGAGTTTATTTTTTTGGTGATCTTCGGAGCTATAACACTATCATGTTTAAATTGCCGAACCAATTTACGCTATGAGCGTCTCACCCTGCCAAGATTGTCTCGTGATGCTCTCCCTGAGCAGCACCGCCATTTTGAAGGCATCTCGTCCTCAAGGTAAGTTACCGAAGAAGAGTAGCCAAAATTTTTCGTAACAGTATCGATCTCGGTACCGGTAAACGTGAAAATAAAACACAAAGTAAAAAAATATATATAAAAAATCTTACGTACCTTTTCTAGAGCAGTTTTTATGACAAATTTTACTGGAGTTCCTACCCGCTGAAGAAACATTCTATGGTAAAAAAGTTTTAGATTTCCATGGCCCAAAACAACTTAACAAAACACTCTTGAATCGATAAATTAAATGTATTACCAGAATTATTCAACTACCTCCCAGGCTCTTATATTAATTCCAGGTGTCGTGTAGTATCTGATGTTTCTTTGTTCTTATTGTAATTAACATTAGTGAGCATAGTACAAAAATATCAAGAATAACATAAAATATATAGTCCATTCTAATACAGGCTTTATCACAAAAGCGAGACTCTTTAGGTTTGATAAAGATAAAGTATCATATTTTTATCCATACGTGTACAGTGACAACATATAAAGTAGTATTGCAAAAGGTTCGTGTCTACGCAAGGAGACAATCTCAGTGATTTAGTTGAAATACATCTCAATACGATACGAGATTTGATACGTGCACATAAACGTCACTTAAAACTACCATAGATCCCTACAACTATCTATTCTGAAAGGTAGATATAAGTCATTAAACATTAACATTAACATTAGGCGTTAAATTAAAAATATTTATTGTGTTTTAATTGCTACTGGGGAGATTAGAAATCACTCAAATGACGAACACGACAACAATGACATTTGGCGTTTAACGTACGAAGGCGCGAGACGGCGAACCTCTAAGACACAGTGAATACGAAAGTCAAGAGTTTTCTAATCAAAATCAAAGCAAAATCCATATTTCAGAGATTGTCTCAAGTCAAAAATCTCTTCCGTAGACACGGGCCAAAAGAGACTCTACATATATGATCACAGAATTAAACCCGATCGGAATATATCACAAAATATTTTTATACATACATTTCGTTTTAAATTTAGTGCATTAAACAACATGAAAAACAGTAAAATGTGTAATTAAACATGGTGAATAAGTTAATAATTCATTTATGATTTCTCATCATAGATTTATTAAAAAGAACGACTTTGAAAGTCAAAAGGGAACTGGCGACAGTTTTAATTGAAAAATAATTCACGTTGAAGCTCTCTCACAAAGCATTAAAAAATAGAATAATTTCGCGTTATAAAAACGAAATTACAAAACGAATTAAATTGTTTCAGCGCAATTTGTTTAAACAAGCCGAAATGAAATTATTTCAGGAGAATTCAACGCAGAAAAAGACGTTAATATATTCGTCGGGGACATCAGAGAATCCCGAGGAATATTAAGGAAGTACAATACCCTTTGTTGATGGAATGTCCTTTACCGAGTTTAACAATGAAGGACAAGTTTTTCTCGTTTATTTTTATTTACGGTATTAAACTGACTGAAAAACGCGTCAAAAGCAGGTTTTCTGTAAATTTGCAAGTAACTTATAAACTTGTTAAACCAATGTTTACGAATCTCTGGTAGATTTTTTATTCCCGACGAATAAAAAAGCAACAATAATTTTTTTCCCCCTATTGTTAAGAAAGTTAAAAAACATACATAACAGTACGTGTTACGAAAATAACGGTGTACTCATGCCAATGTAAGTTAGAGGTTTTAAGCTTAGTATTTATGTTATGTAAAAGAAAAAAGATATTGAGATGTTCCGGCACTCGAGTGAAGATATTAGATATTAAGGTCGATTTTAAAAATTGCAAAAACAAATAGTTATCTAAAAAAATAGTCGTCAGAAATCACTGCATTAATATATAGGGATAATATTATCTAAAGCTA
Organism: Eubasilissa splendida; assembly: GCA_031772225.1. Lineage (NCBI taxonomy): Eukaryota > Metazoa > Arthropoda > Insecta > Trichoptera > Phryganeidae > Eubasilissa > Eubasilissa splendida. The sequence goes on along the minus strand of CM062852.1, from coordinate 15,840,278 downwards.
ATATTTGAAAACATAATAATTTAAAATTTTTAACAAAAAATATGTATTATATAACGTACATATTTTTTGTTCAAATTTTTAAATTATTATTTTATATATATATATTTATGCAGGTGTACATATCAAATTTATTCATAAAACCATCCACAAAATAGAAAAAAACATTGGACAAAGGGTTAAAATATTGCAAAGAATCCAAAAATAAAAAAAAATAGATAACGTAAATAAATATCTTGGTATAGTTTAAGAATAAAAATACACTATTGTCACTTATGAGAATTCTTTTTAAAGTCTAACAATGTAAAGAACACATGTAAAGAAACTGAAAATATTATGTTTTTATGTTCAGACGTTGTATTATTCAGAATAAAGTGAAAAACAGAAATGTGCCATCCCATCCCATCCATTTATATTCCAAGTAGGTGGATTGCTCCATTCGTCTTTTTCTCGATTTAATTAAAATAAATGAAATACTTTAATTGGATGTGTTAATTAAAAGTTTTATGTCGCTGCTTGAAAAATATATATTTTTAAATTCAGTGTTTTGACCTTTTATACATTTAATATTCGAGAAATTTTACGTTCATCATAATTCGCACACCTAGATCAAAACTAAGACAACTCAAAGAGTCATTTTTTGGTAGATAAAAAAATAAAAACATTTTTCCAAAAATACCATTTAATTTTCTTAAAATACAAACAAATAATTTAGATAAAATATAGTAAATTATAATAAAGCAGAAATAAGATTGCACATTTTCTAGCATAGCTTTCTAAAAGTTTAAATACTAATACATTCATTAGAAAATCGTCGATCTTTTGCTGAATACCTCAAAGTTATTTGTCCATAAGAATAGCAGTAGGTGGTATTAAATAAAATATTCTGTGTGAGATACGAAAGGGAGTGGAAAGCACGAAGGAGTAGTCGCGCCACTCAGCTCAGATTGACGAGCATTTGGTTAAAATCCCGCTGAAATTAACCACATCAAAGCACTCGAATCGAGAGAACGGAAAACCCAACTCCATCTATGGAATAATATCTGAGTTAGCTACTGATCGTCACAAAAACATTTCGGGAAATATATTTTACTTTCCCACTGTTCTGGGGTAATGGAGCGTGAAGAACGAATGTAATCTATGCAGGAAAAAACAACAAAAACGCTTTTTAGACACTGGGGGAAGGATATTTTTGAAATGGTTCAGTATGCATTATTTTATATGAGGACAGGCAAATACATATTTTATACAATACATATACCAAGACGTTGATATACTCACTTTAATTAACAAAACAAATAAATATATATATATATATATAATACGTACACGAAATACCACATTAATATTACTACTGTTTTCAAACTAAGCTTAACATTAGTGCTATAAAAATAAGACTACCTTGATTGACTACCTTGATGAAAATAAATATACAATAAATGATTAGAAGGTGATTTTTTAAATACTAGAACAAACAAATACATTAATAATACCACAGATCTTTGACTCACAATACAATGTGTAATAGACTTTGTCCACTATATTTTATAGGTTAGTCTGACTAAATTACCAAGTCGAATACAAGTCGAAAACCTCAACAAAGTAATTATGCGATTATTTCGATTAATTAAAATATTTTATTGATTCCGAATTACAAATTGAATACAAAAAATAAAGGTTATCGAATTTCGACTATTATTAATTGCACAATTTAAGGCTTGAGGCAAAGATATATATAAATCAAATACATATACATTTCGCAAATATTTATTTTGAAGTATGAGATTTAAAGCGTAACATGATTTTTCAAATTTAAAACTAGAATATTTTCCGCAACGGTGCAGAATTTGAATTCTTGAAGATTTTCGACTTATAATTTAGTCAGGTAAAACATAGTGAACTAGGACTGTTACATCCTGTATAGTTTGATGCGAAGGTTTTGCTTTAAACATTAATGAGGTTTCCAGGATGGCAATTTAATTGACAAAGTAAGAACAGGAAAATAAATAAGCATTGCTTTTGTAGTATGTGAGCTATCCAGTACAAAATTGTACAAATGTTTTATTTTGAAGACCAGCTACACGACGAGAGATTTTATAATATCTGTATATTGAAAACTGTCATTGAATTAGGGTTAAGGTAAGGTAGGGAACATTATTTTACACATTTCTGTATTTAACATATCAATGGAAACTATAATAAATAATACACAAGAACAAAATAAATTCTCCAAATGCCAGTTGAATTAAAGGTCAGGTGTTGGTGAATTTCTATTTTCCAAAGAATCTAACCTATACTAATTTAAATAAAAAATATTTGAATAAACTCCATATCCTTTTAAATGAACGAAAATTAACGTACAATAAGAACTCGAGTCTATTATACCTAACCTTAAAGCCAACCTTTCAGGACGCAGCCAAATGTACATCTGACTGACTACAAAACAAAAAATATCCCAAAAAACATTAATGTCCTATGAAATATTATGATTGGAGTAACGACACCATTAAAAAGATAAAAAGAAAAATGAATAAATTTCAATATAAATTTGAAATTAATCAAACACTTGTAATAGACTTATGTAAATTATCTCCATCTTTGAGCAAAAATACATTTAAAAGTAATAATTCATTTCTTTTAAACCACTTTTTACAGACACAAGATAAAAAAAGAATGATTTAAATTATAAATATATAATGAAGCTTTGTAATAAAATAATAAGATATATGTATTTGTAAATACATCGATCTTAGTATTTTATTTATCGGTGATATAGTTAATTTTTAATGTGTTCAGATCCTAAAATCTATGGATAAAATTCCATTTGAATTTTTTTTTCTTTTAAATAGGCAATCCACCCTTCAAGAGTGATTTGTGCCATTAATCAAGTTAAAACTTTATTTTATTGAAAAAAGTACAAGAATATTACAGAAGTCAATACCATTGTCGTTCAAAAAATCAGTTATATAGATTAAATGTGGGGAGTTAAGGGAAAGAAGATGACACAAGTTAACCAGGAGTTGAAAATTACCATTTACGAGATTACTGTAAAAAAAACCTGTTATCCGCAATGAACAGGCAAAAAAGATATGGTCAAGGGTTTCCTTCTCGGCACCACACTCATTTCCATGAATTCCCTTATGTGTAGAAATCCAAATGAATGACACATGTTTATTGTTGCTGTCCAAATTATCCCATTTGAATTTAAACTACACAATAAAATTTATGAAAAAATAATTGAAAATAGTTCGAGACGCGAAGTATAAATTTATCATTTTATCGTTCATTATCATAGCTGACGTCACTGATGCGACCTGTTAGTAGATATTACATAGGATCCGAAACGTCGCATCGTCCAGTGAGGTCAGGGAAACTCAGCAGAATAATTCAAAAAATTTCGCATCGAAGATGAAAGAAGATTGTTGATTTTTGTTCATATCAGTCCTTAATTTTATACAAAAATGTGTATTGATGTTACAAGCATGTAACAAGAAATATTGACGTAGGTATTAATTTCACTCTTATTTTGAACGTCTCGTGTGCAAAATTTCAACAAGGAGTACCCAAATTGTGCTTTGAGGAGTGGGAAAAGGGGACGGGGGTAGTTTTTCGAAATCTCATGTAAACAGTGACCTTCATCTTGTTTTTAAGGTGAAGTGTGCAAAATTTCATCAAGCTCGGAATAAAACTGTAGATTTGTATAAAAAACAAATCCACTCACCCACAGACATTCTTCTTTATATATATCCAGGTTATCTATATATATATATATAGATACCTGGATATATGAAAATAACTTTTATTATCCTTAATAAATTGTTTATCCCTTATATTGTGTAGTAGTATTTTTGCGAATTGAACAAATTTTGTATTCATATAATTCAAATGGAAATATTTTTGTAGCACACATGAATAAAATGTATCATGTGATTTCAAATTATTTGTTATTCAATTGAGAAAATTTTCATAAATTATCATTATCATATTAAATTGGATAAATAGTAGCCAATTGGGAGTTAGTAGGTTGAACTATTATAAATTAGAATTTTTATTAGACTTTATTTACACACATATTTTTGTTGTAACAGAAGTGAATATAAAATATTATAATATAACATGACAATCTTAAGATAAATTTGTAATTATTTAAATTATGTGGTAATTTTTTTTTGATTATTTCAATTGTATTTTTATATCATACATGTTAACTAGGTTATAGTTTTATAAAAAGCACTAAGCATCTAAGCTTAGGCACTAGAACCAAACTGGTAAGGATTTTCATTCTTCTCTAAAAAGGCTCAATTTGACATGTTTGACATTTGGTAATGTGAACTCGGGAATAGTTTGTACTAAAACAGTTTGACACGAGAATTTACCCGAAAATATTTTTTTAAATAAGCTAGAAAATAATTAAGTGTGGATAGATTGGATGGAAAAGAACAAATGAATGAATAGTGTAATCCCACACGAGTGCAGGACCGAGATAAGTTGGCTTGGAAGAGGTTTTAGGAAGTTTGCGAGTCCGGGGATCAGGAATGTAACAAAAACACAACAGAGAGTTGAGATGCGAGGTCGCGTCACATTCACACAACGTAACGGCTTCAGGGGAAGCCATTGTTTAATGATAAATTCTTCTAAACATTTGAAAATACGTTTTAAGGCATACTGGTTAAAAAAAATTAATGATTTGTTTATTAAAATTATGTAGTGGCAATTTTTAAGAATAGTTCTGGGTACCTTAAGTGGTACATGATACATAAAACTTGTAATATGTAATATTTAAATAAAAATATTGTTATAAATATTCAATTAGATTTTTTTATTTTGTCTGTTCCTTTTCCAGGCTTTAAAATCTAACAAAATCATGAATATTTATTATTATTAATATGTATAATTACAAAAACAAATATGTTCTTTCACATTTATTTAAATTTTATTGTTTCACGTGGTATGAGTGATGTGGAATATGTTGGTTAAGTTTTGATATGCATGTAATATGTACGAATACATCGTCTTTTGATATATTTGATTACTTAGTTAATTCTTATGAAGATATTTTAAATTTGATCAGTCCAGGATGTCATATTCTATATAGTCCTTTAAACCGTCAAATACTTTTGCACGCATTTACGGATATTTATTCCCACAAATTGATGGGCTTATTAAATGGTAAATGAAATCTTACTTAATATTCTGATTGTAAAAGAAGCGAAAATGATTTTCCAGCAAAGATATAACTTATATCTCAAGCGCCAAGAATAAAGACTCAATCCGCAATAAAATGTCGTGGCACTTGGACATTGCAATTTCCCGATTGCGGAAGATGCAATTTCCTGTTTATTTTTACTCTTCCCACACCGTTAGCACAGCCTGCCGGCTCACGTTTCATCCCCATTGTCTCGCAAAAGCTTCGGGATTGTTGGACTTATCTCGATAATTGGTCCGCTGCCAGGGTTGTTTCGTGTAAGGGTAAAATTACAGGCATTTTTGGTTTGCTGAAGCCTGACAACAATGCATTGAGAAAATTTTGGTGCTTCTAGTGTGCAAAAATCAAATATTATTTAATAATATTTGAGTATGTCCAAAAACACACAATAACTAGATTTTTACCTTCAAAGACATTGTTATTAAGACAAATTATGGATATCTTATAGAGACGAAGCTATTATATTATATAGGAAGTATGGAATTATGGATATTACAGGGCTTACGACCTGTCTTCGGCTGGCTTAAGTGATTACTTTACACAATGTAACGTTCTCCATTCCACCCAATCAACTTCCATATATTTTTGGAAGTCGTATATATATTATACCATATAGAACACTTCGAGTATTTCACTACAGCTTCACTATCGCCATCTATGGACCGATATTTGCTATTCATTTCCCTGAAATAGCATAGATGTCACTAATGAGAATTTTATTTATATTAGAATTTTTTTGAAAGCTGTATTCTTTATCTATATATATGACAAATTTGATAGATTGGGTAGGATGGTGAACATTATATTGTATAAAGTGATCACTTAAGCCGTAAGATCGTAAATTCTGTAATACCCATACTTACATAATTCCCATATAATAAAATAGATTCGTCTCAATGAGATATCTTTAATTTGTCTAAATATTATTTAATTTTGTAATGAAGGAATATAAGAGGACATTTTTTTAACAATGAAAAATTTATTGCTAACCGAATAATGTAATTCTCACCTTAATTTATATCCGAAGCATTTAATTGTTCCCTAAAATTAATATAAGAAAACAAATTGTTTATGCAATATTTGAAGCAGTAATTTGTGATTATTATTACCATAATGTATAAATATATAGAGCTTACGTTTTAGGTTAAGTTTGACGATGATGTTGAACGTCGAAAACTACACTGTTAGCAATATATAAAATACGAGTTTTATTTCACAAAATAGATAACATTAAAATATTGCATAATGACATGCGGCAAAGCCGAAAGACATTTTCCACTATTACAAAATTTGACAGGACTGGAATAAATTCCTATATTTTATAATATTATATGAAATGAGTCATGTTCATGCGTCTCGATAGATCGCTTAGTTTGAAAATAGGAAGAATATTGATATGACAAGTTTTCCGTGAACATCCTTTAATATTCTTAAAAAAATCTGATTCTATTTCAAATATTTATAAAATAATAAATAGTTTGTAAATATGCATTTTTTTTTCTTTTTGAAATGAGAGTAAATCAAAAAGTCATTTAAAATCGAGTTGGAATTATTGTAAAATTAAAAATACTTTATTAAAAATAAGGGTCGTGTACTTCTGCGTTACCTCAGTCAATAAAGTAATATTACAAATCTATAAATGATTGTAAAATAATAAGTTAGAACAAAATACGTCCTTAATTTAACGATTATTCTTCTCGGAAGAAAAAGATTCTACTAAAATCTGCAGTATTTGCACATACATACAGACTTACTTAATCTTCAGAATTTCGATACGGTAAAATAAATAGCGAAGTAAATCGCTCCATCTATATTGAATAGCGGGATAAGGATAGATTTTACCATAAAACGCATTTTTCATTCTTAAGCCTCGTCAATGTGTCAATTGGTGATTAGGAGAGCTCGCAAGAGCTTCGTGCCGAGGTAAAATGAGGTGCATAACAAAGGATTGTACTCGAATATAATAAAATTGATCATCCGAAATACACATTCATAAAATAATTTAAAGGAAAACTAAAATTATAATTATAGAGAATTATTATAGCGTATTAATACTAGGAAATGTACGTATGTAAAAATTTACACAGGTAACACATAATACCAAGATCAATAAAATACACGATTCTTATGTGGATCAGAAGCGTATCAAAAAAATAAGCCCCAATACAAAATAAAAAAATGGAGACCCTATATATATATTAAATATAATATTAGGTAAAACATGGTTTAATCTATTAAATGGAAACATCAAAATTGGTCTCTTGTTTCCTATAATATTCACACATTCATGAAAAAAAACAAAACTTACTTTAGAAAAACAAAACCTTTTTTTTTTTTTTACCGAAGACACATTATGATTGTGAAGTTGAATTAATTGCAGAAGTGTTAAAATATTTTAGTTGCTGACAAACTGCAACTACATAACAATAATGTATTCTCCGTAAAATATATAATTTAATCAAAATTTAGTGAAAAAGAATTGATCTTATTTTGCCGTCTCTTGGCATGAATATTCTGTGATGAATCTCAAATGTAGCTAACATTTGAGATTCATCACAATAATAATCTTAACTGTCAATAATTAAAAATATAAACAATTATTTGTATCCTGAATCCATAAATATTTAATAGATAAGAATTTTAATTAGATTAATATTATATGTAAACATAAAAAAAAGTGAAATTCTACTTTTTAGGTAATAAATAAATATGAAAAGGATGATATGTATGCCATATTTATCTTCCTTTTTCAAGTATGCTGATGGTATTATTATTATTTTTGTATAAATTTTTGATTTAATTGTAAAAATGTTAATTTAATAATTTGGTTTAAAATTGACTTGATGTGTAAATTGGTGCCAATTTGTGAACAAATATAAATGTTGAATTTTCAATACATATTCTAGACAGAAGCCTGAGTTAATCCAATTTTTATTGTATTGGATGTTTGGAAGGTGGTTTTGTAATTTGTATAGATAATTAAAAAAATATGTTTGCAGAACTTTATTATTTAACGTTATCTTTGTTGTTGTTTTATGTCGTTAATACATATATAGTTTTTTTTAATTCTATGGTTTAATCTTTAATTTTTGTTTATTATATATCTCTCACAATAAACTACGAGTATATACATAATTGCAATATAATGGTATCTTATGTTTATCATGTTATATTAAATATATTCACCACTGTTACAATTAAAACGTGTATGTCAATGTCGAATAAATAAATAAATAGCTGCAGTTAAAATAGGCACTTGCCTTTGTGTGTGTTATATTTGGGTCCATTTGTATTCTACCTTTTACCGCGAATATATTGGTCATAATTAATAAAAAAAATAATATACTGATTGAACTGAGTGAATTGATGCATACTGAATTTAATCAACTTTGACCCGTCCTTAGAAATTTTTACGCTTCGCTAGCAATAAATTTCGCTGACAATAATTTTAGCTAGAAAAAATCATATTTCAGCAGCATTAACTTACTTTCCAGTTTACCCAGTTTCAGATATCTACATTAAACCATTTCAAAATTTTCAAGAATTTTGTGTAGCATTCCCAAATCTATGTTTATAGGAGAATTTTTGATCAAAGAATTGAGACCGATAAATTCTTAAGTTTGACCCAACAAGGACCTCGACCTTTTGAAATATTTTGTGTGAACATCTCCATCCTAGAAATATATTTAATATTGAAAATTTACAAAGGTTTGAGAACTCGATGAAAAATATTTTAACATGTCTTAGACACATCATACCACCCTCGCGTAGAATATAATTTTCTGGTTCAAAAAAGTATTCACAAATTAAGTAATGTAAATAAAATAAAAATAAAAATATCACCAGCGGAGACCGAGCCAGACCCCTCCCGCGCGGCAGGCGGGGGATACTAATTGCTGCAATGCCAGTTGTGCAATGATAGTTACGAATGAAACGTAAAAATACAATATCTTACTAATATGTTTTATTATTACGTTCAACAGGTATAACTATTTTTTAAAAATAAAATTGAATATGATTATTGAAATATGATCATAAGATTGTATAAATAATAAAATATGAATCTATACATCAAACATTAACACAATTAGCATTATATACTTATGTGACAAATTCATACCACTGGCTTATGGAGGAATAGCTTTCGCGGCTTGATATCAATCTCGGTACCCATTAAGGTGAAAATAAGACAAATGGTAAAAATGAGAGTATATAAAATGCTAATTAAATGTATTAATTACAAAGATATTCATATAAAATACATTTTATCAAAAAATATTATTGTTGGGCTACCGGGATTCGAACCTGGATCTCTTTTTAAACCGGAGAAGATGCATTATCCAACTATGCTACAGCGATAGTACTTTTGACGACAAATTTTTGAACCTATATGTTACATAGAGATCCAGGTTCGAATCTCGGTAGCGCAACAATATTTTTCGAAAAAATTGATTTTCTATGTATATCTTTCTAATTAATACATTTAGTTAGTATTTAAAATATCACAGAGCTATGTTTTGAATAATTAAAACTACACAATAAGAATGTGTTCTCCTTAATAGTATATAAAATGATCTATGACACTAATTTTAACGCGCATTTAATAATAAATATTACTGGGTTACCCGCTGCGTAAACACACTCTATGTTTATAAGTATATTTTTATTCATTTATTTATTTATTTAGACACATAAAATATGAGCATTGTACAGCTACAAAAAAATACAGTTTGTTACATATATTTTATACAGATATTAAAATGCATTGCCCAACTATGCAAGCTATTTTTGATTAATAGCATTGCACCTTTTAGGTATTTGAACTGTTATTAATATTATATTTTCCACACTGCATTATTTGGATTTACAACCAAAGTAATCGCATTACGAGAACTCGCCAGTTTTAATCGTGTACTCTCTTGGGAAGAAACAAGCTTATAAGGGTTACCTGTTACCTGCACAACGCCAAGCCGGAGCAAGTTATTATTTTTAGGATCCTGCAGCTGAAAATTTTTAATACCGATTATCGGCGGGTCAACACACTAATTTAGTTTTATTTCATATGATACAATGGATAAAGTACGGTGATCGATAAAAATATGATTTGTCGAAAGATAGTTTAGCCCGTCGGAATAAGTATTGTAATTTTGTCACTTGGTGATTGAATATTACCTATACTTCGTTTTTTTTAAAGAGAACACATTATTATTGTGAAATTGCAATTTTTTCAAAACATAGTTTTGTGATATTTTAATACAAATTAAATGAATCAAGAATAAAGATATATTGAGAAAATAAATTTATTGAAAAAATATCTCGGGTAGCAACAAAAATATTTTTTCGTAAAATTGATTTTATCTGTATATCTTTCTTATTGATACATTTCATTTTTATTATTATACTTCAATTAATTTTTACCTCAAAATCCAATTTTGTTATTCTTCCTCATAAAACTACAGAAGAGATTTTTAATATAAGGTTATTAAGCATGAAACGTCCGATTTTCTCGACTACCAAGTTTTAGAGTCCATATATGTATCTGATATTTTGCATTAACAGTTACTTGAATTTTTATATAAAGTAAAATACACGGCCACTCTTTAAAAGCATTTTAGTTTATGATTAACTTTTGAATTGTTATTGTGAAATCTTGGATAAGTCAAAAATATCGACGAGGATGTGGATAATGAAAGAATAGTACGTCGGTGGATTGAAAAATTCTGTTCTGGTGATTTTAATCTTGAAAATGAGCCAAGTGAGGTCGAAGGCCACGGTGGGTAATGATAAGTTGAAAGCTGCAGTGGAAGTGAACTTCGCGTGAATTTACAGCAAGGTTTGATGTTATTATTCTAAACATATTAGAGCATTTGAAAAAATCGTTTGGCACAAACGTTCATAAAGATGAAGCACTGAAATATGAATATGCACCAATGTGAAGATATTTTGTAAATAAAATGAGGCGCACGCTGTAATAATTGAATCATAAAATTGATATTATTTATTTTTATCTACATACGAGTGCCTACGTCCTGATGTGGTGTTGAATAAATAATAGTCCCGAATATCGCGTTCTTTCTGCCATCTCGTCTTCTTCTGTGGAATATCTAAGATGATAAAATTATGCGCCATGACATGAGGTGATTTTCGTACAAATATATTTACGTGAAGAAAATAAAAAACCTCCAGAATTACCATATAAATTTATTTCCGTAAGTGGGTGGTTTTTTTTCACAAATGCTATTAAAATCAAAATTTATTAACTTAGTTGTAGATATAGTTTATAAATTTTGTAGACATAATTTAGTATTAAGCAATTCAACAAAATTTCTAAAATCCCAAAATTCCCAGCCGTGGTTAATTCTGTTAAAATGTTTCCGAGACATTGACTGTATAAATCTATCAATATGTCTTACTAATAAAGACTATTGGAAATGAGTTATGTTGAAATACTTTAAATATTAGAAAAGTTACTTAGTGATGGCTTTCATCAAATTAAAACAGTTTACACGACCAAAAATAGACCCAAATTCTTATGAAATTCCCCAAATATACAGATAACGAGATTGTAAATGTCGAGTTACATAATCGAGAAGTCGGAGTATCGGAGTATGGACGGATGACGGATTTGTGTGTCGTGGTGCGATTATGTTGTCTGGAGTGACAAGATGGATGTGTTTTCGGCTTTGTGTCGACACCGAATAATGATGTTTAATATTAGACTTCGCAAAAAAGGTGTCCGCCCTTAATTATAGTGGGATGTTTCCAAGGAAAATTGGTCGGTAAAGATAACTAATTCGGATGACGGTGTTGAGTTTCGGTGCGTAATAATGTAGTTCGGTATGTCGTTAATTTATTAAAAGTTAGTAAGTAAAGAAATGGACAATGAAAATACATTTTTTTCAAAGTTCAAGTTCTTCAAAGTTATGAAGCGCTTCAAGAGATGGTTTTGAAAAAGTGGCAGGAGGTACAGGGGTGAAATGATAGAATGCCGTTTAGTAGGTGTTCCAACTATGGGACTGATACTTGTTTGTAACACATTTAATATCTCATGTTCATTTTTAGATTAATATCATAAACATATATGGAATACTATAAATAACTTGTATATATAATGTATAGATTTAGCTCAATATATTTTAATTGTAAAGAAAATTATTCAGAATTTTATGTTATTCCTACGTATATTCGAAGTTAAGTACGATTTGTTTAAACGACTGCGTATATTATATAATAGTTGCCTCCTATGTTGGTTTTATTTTCATTTACCAGATTTATCCATTACTATCTATGATATTTTTTAATGATTTGTACCAATCATTCTTATATTATTGATAAGAATTTCATAAATAATATCAGAATAAATAACAAAATTTTTCGTACCTTCTTGCACTAAACAAAATTCGCTGTGAAAAAAAGATTAGAGTATTTTTTTATATACTGAACAAAATATGAAATTTAAAAATATTGAATTTTCAGGCGCATTCTTGTATAATATGTTAAAAACATTTTACAGATAAAGAATATTGCTTTTAATAATTTCATAAAATAATTAAATTCTCTTTGTACGTATATGCTGTTTCAGGGAAATAAATTATCAAATTTAGTCCATAGATGGCGATAGTGTAGTGGTACTCGAAATGTTTCCACATATTAACACATATACAACTTAAAAAAAATAAATAAATATGGAGATTGATTAATGGGTGAGAATGGTGAACGTTACATATGTATAAAGTGATCACTTAAGCCAGCTGAATATAGGTCGTAAGCCTTGTAATTACCCATAATTCCATATCTTTCCATTAAAATATAATAAAAAATAGCTTTCGTCTCTATGAGATATCTATTATTTGTTTAAGAACACCTTTTTGTTGTGATGTTACATTTTCAGAACATAGTTCTATGATATTTTAATACAAATTAAATAAATCAACTAGAAAGATATGTTTTAAATCAAAATATTCATAATCGGTTATTGTAGTGGAATCGTCAACGCGTTTCCCTAAAAAGGAAGAGGTCCAGGTTCGAATCAATGGATGAGAATGGTGAACGTTATTTTTACATAAAGTGATTACATAAGGCAGCCGAAGACAGGTCGTAAGATCCATATATTTCCATTATATATAATAAAAAATAGCTTTCGTCTCTATGATATATATATTATTTGTTTAAAGTGTTTTATTCAGAGATAAATTCGTGTCGAAGTTGACTAGGTGTGTATAAGTTGACTACATATGAATGATCTAGCTTAAAATAATGAAGGTGTTTAATAATATTATCAAGCACATTTTGACATGTTCTTAGGTAGGTACGCGTGAACGTAATGTCTGGCATCCTCTCACATAAGCCGACCGCATGCCGAAGCAAGAGTAATTCGCAGGGACACCCGAAGCGACGTCAACGCTTCCTGTACACGGTTGCGCCGGTAGGAAGCCATATAATCTTAGCCTGGTGTAAGGTCCGTCGAGACACACGTTCTCAATGGTTTTGTAACTAATAACTGAACTATCATACTTTTATACAATGTATAATTTATAATAAAATTACGAAGCACTTCATAAGCCTTCTGCTGCTTATAAAAATACTAACTGTAGTAATTAAATTAAAATAACGACATTTTGGAAAATATGTGTTCCCGTACACAGTATTTGATTTGATTAGCTTAGTTAGAATATATATATTTATATTTAAAGATATTAATATTACGATATTGATATATATATATATATATATATTATGTACTTTTAAAATCAGCAATGTTATCTTTGTGGTTAAGATTCATATTTTTATTTATTATCTTTGTTTTATTAACCACTAAAATGAGTTTAAATACATCTACCGGTTTCGAAAAATACCATTTTCTTCTTCAGGATGTATTTAAACTCATTTTAGTGGTTAATAAAACAAAGATAATAAATAAAAATATATATATTATGAATAATAATTAAATGTATTAATTAGAAAGATGTGCATATAAAATCAATTTTATCGAAAAATATTGTTGTTGCACCACCGGAACTTTCTAAACCGGGGAATGTGCATTATTCAACTATGCTACAGCGACATTATTTTACAACGATATTTAATTAGTATTTAACCTTTTAAATGCCACGAGCGAGTGAACACGCCAAATTTTGCATTTTATGCCAAACCATTAGCGTCATTACACACACTTTTTGACCTTGCAGTCACTAATGTCACGTGCAGGGATTAAAGTCCTATTATCATAATCATTTTGCCATCTATGGACAACAGTTCTCAGATTTTGATAGACGCTTTTAAGTCAAGACCCTATGTGCTGTCTTCTATTTCAAATACGGTTTGCAGTTAAAAGGTTAAAATATCACAGACCTATGTTCTGAATAATTAAAACTTCACAATAAGAATGTGTTCTCCTAATAATATATATATTATGATATACATATGTGTATATATATTTTTGATATTGATATTAATCTATTTTTATGATATTAATTTATAAAAAATCTAAGTACCGAAAAAATATATAACTAACTTGCGGGGACATTGAATTACCAATTGCACCATGGTAGCCATTTATTTTCTTGTAAATTTTTAATTAGAACGTAAATGAGTACCGTTATATAATTAATAACTCATTCTCTTGTTATAAATGATTAATCTGATTTGCTTTAATTATCAAAGAACTGTCTTTATAATTGCAACATCTTGCTCTTCATAATATGTTTCTTCATTAAAAAATATTCTTTACTGTTATTACGCAAATCTCTACAACTTTTAAGAGTATGATTATTACAAAGAAAAGTATAAGTAAATATATTTAAATTGAAAATTTTTTCTTACCACCACGCTATGCCATGTATTTTGAATTATTTCAACTCGTAACCTTCAAGAAAAGTGATGTAGGTCGAATCCCTTTTATGATGGGCATAAAAAGGTCAATAAGGGGATGTGTTTGAAAGTTGACGAAACTTATCCCTGGATTTAGTAGTCGGACATATTTCAGGTGACAGTTAATTTTTTATTTTCATTTATGTCTATATATATATTCGTATGTAGAATAGAATGTATCTCGGTCCGCTTTTTATACTAGATTATAATTTTTTATCGATATTAACTAAATTTTGCATAGTTTCTCTTTAGGACCCTGAGTAAAACATAAGTATCATCCCTCTTTTCACACCTATTATTCGGTGTAAATGTTTATTATATTGAATGAATTTAGAACTATTAGTCTTTAGAATCTTGCATGATACCATCTCCCCCTAATATAAAAGTATATTACATCGAATGTCTATATTTATGTAAATACTCTTTAGGAATCTGAAGATAATATAGTCATTCAATCTCCCCCCCACTAACTCCTTGACATTACCCTTCTCCTACCTGGATCAAGTTTTACATAAATCGTTTTTATTTGGACCCTTCCCTTAAACTTGTATCTTAAATTATAACTAAATATAAGCCTCTATGAACCGCTTTCTATCTATATTTACTGCATTATTTGTGAGAAAAAATAAAAAAACATTGTTTTTTACAGCTTCTAAGTGGGTATGCCGGTTTATTTTATGGTAAGTATCAGAGTTGATGGAAATTATTATCATCAGAGCTGATGAAAAATGCGAAAGATATCATTTAACATGGCGTAACAGTCTGAAAAACGACAGCGAGAAGGTTCCGAACGGCCGTAAACACAATCCCGTAGCTGTATATGCCGGACAAACATGTCCACGGCCAAAACATCTATCAGTGAACGTGACTGAAAACACAATACTTTTGTTCTGTGTGAAAGGATCCATTACTTCAAGGGAAGAAAAACGGTTTGAAAAGGGTGAAAGCTTTTTGGAAACTAAGTGGGTTGCGGTGGACATAGGGTGAAGGGAACTGTGAATAGTTTCCGTTTTTCTCCGGAGCGGTCCGTGAAAATAAGGAAAGATAATATTATAATTTGTATGTTCCAAACGACAGCGGAAGGATGCAAAATGAAGATAACACAAGGTGCAAAAAATACTTAACTACCGAAGTGAGTACCTAAGTATACACATTCATTAAAGATAAAAGGTATGTAACTAATGAATTAAAGTGTGATTTAGAAGAGAATGGTTTAAGTAAAAAAACATTTTAATGTAATAATACAGTTATTTTCATAAAAATGTATTATATAAAAATTGTATCAACGGCGAAGAGCCTTTTATTTTAATTTTTAAATAAACATATACAATCAACATGAATTCATGTATCTAAATGGTATGACTTCATTTAGGTTTACAAATATAGCAATTTTTAAATACATTTTTATTTATATTTTAACATTAGCAAAATCAACTTTGTGGTTAAAATCATTAAAAACATTCAAGATGTTTGAATAACAGCGAGTTTTCAGAATTATCTAATCATTTGTTAGAAAGTGGTCATGGTTATGATAAAAATTTGGGTTTATCTATTTTGCACGTTAACGGTGTTGGTCATAAATGAAATAATTTGGAAACGTTGGAGATAAATAAAGCGTGTAAAACTAATCAAAAAATTATAAACAACCAATTAAATTTAACCACAAGTCCATTCTAAAATTTTTTCCTAAAAATATTCTAGTAATTTTGTTTCATCAAATAACAATTTAAGTTAGGTACTAAATTTATTTTTTAAAAATAGATTCTCTTAAAGAAACAATAACATATGTTTATGATTAGTTAATGACATCCTAAAGAAAAAAATGGCATTTTTCGAAACCGGTAGATGTATTTTAATTCATTCAGTGGTTAATAAAACAAGATAACATTTTTATTTATTTATTTATTTCATTCCATCAACGTCCTTATGGGTTTTTACTTAAGAATAATAATTAATTTAATTTAAATATAACAGTATATTTTTAACATAACATAAAAAACTAAGCATAATTCACGTAAAAATATTTTTTCAATTCAGGTATGCTCCTGCAATGAAGAATGTCAACGAAATTCAATTTGTTAGCAAGCCATAATTATTTCAATGGGTACTTACAAAGAACATTTCATGTTGTTTCGTTTGAGTTAGTAGTTTATACGAAACCATTTGTGTTAACTCAGGGCAGTCCAACATGCTATTGATGATTTTATACAGAATTACTATATCGTTCACATCTCTTCTCCAGGCTATTTTTATCAAATGAAGTAGACTCATTAAATAATCATAATTTATATTTTCTATCGGAATATGCAATTTAAAATTGTTAAATATTAGAAATTTATGTTGCACTCTTTTGATTTTTATAATATGTGAGCGATAATAGGGAGACTACAGAGTGGAGTTAAATTCTAGTGTACTTCTTACAATAGATAGAGTTAAAATTTTTGGCTATCATTAACACAAATTCTAAAGATTTCATTGCCTTGTTGAAAATTTAGTTGTTACGTGCAATAAATGAAATTTTTTTTGACGAAGAGCACACCCGAATCCCGAATAACTGCGATTCTACTTAAATCAATGTTAATGCTGTATTGAAAAAGGAGTTGATTTTTACTTCTATTAAAACTTGTTTATTAACATTTTTCTACTTTAGAATATAGTTCGTTAGCACAGCACCACATATAAAGCAGATTTAGGTTATTTTGAATAGTCATTTATGTTAGAAATATTATATATATATATATATATATATTTTAAGATCATCATCTGCAATCAACAGAACATGAACTCCATTTTGTGTTTATTTATTTTTATTCTCCATTTTATAATATTTTTTTTGCAGTTATTAAAAATAATGGCCTCTTACTAAGATGATCTTTTATCAAGGTGGGATATTGTTTAAAGGTGCGTTTATTAATATTTCTTAGAATAATTGATGACTTCTTTTTTAAAATTATTTTTTAATATTTAATTTACTTTATATAAGTAGTGCTTGTTGTTAGTACCATTTTAATATCTCTTTGTCAAATTTTTTAATCTATTTTATAATTAATATAAAATAATTTAATCTATTTTATAATTAGTTTCATCATTTTCTATATCTTTTATTTCCATTGGCATTTTGTTGTATAATTTTGTGCAGTAATATTTAATGATTCTCTGGATAATTTTTGGATGCGACTTCGCACCTAAGAGCGGCAAGACAGAGAGATGGACTAACGAAGCGGCCACAAGAGGGACGCTAGACGGGCTGACCAGCAGACGTTTCTTGAGGACGGTGGTTGATTCGGCTCCCTTACCACGACTAGTGTTTTCTCCTCGTAATCCAAATTTTACCCTTACACATAGTATTCAATACAAATCTATAATCTTATATTTAATTGTGAGCAAAGAAATACTGCAGAGTTTAAGTCATTTCCTTTTCGATTCTCATCTTTTGGACTTGGACCAATTTAGTAAAGACATCTAACTGAGAGGTGGCGCTAACTTGAGCACAGAGACGATAAGTACAGGGTGAATATTATGTTCCACGTTGATTTTGTTTGCCGCCATTTGGGTTTGACAGATATTGTCAGTTCGCATTTGGTAGTCGTAGTTGATTACAATTTATTATAAAGCACGTGTTGAAGTCATTAAAACATCATATCTAAATAATAATGGCAATACTGTAACCATTAATGGTGATCGCTATCGTCACATGTTGGAAAACTTGTGACGATAACGTGAATTGGGTCGATTGAGCCTACAACACTCGTGGTTTCAACAGGATGGTGCCACCTCACACACAGCCCGAGGTAGGCTTAAAATTTTGAGAGAAATTTTTCACAGCTGCATAATGTCAAAATGTGGGGATATTGACTAGCCTCCTCGATCACTTGATTTGACGGCTCCCGACTATTTTCTGTGGAAGTATTTGAAAGGAAAAGTATACGCCAATAAGTCAACAATAATTACGATGCTACAAAATAATATTCGAAATGAAATTGCTGAAATAAATCACGAGAGTGTTATGAAAAATATGGTTAAAAAAGCACGTATGGCCACTTGGCCAATATCATACTTTATACGTAATTGTAAATCAAATACTCAACACATAAAAATCAAATTAAAAAATTGTGTTTAATTTCTCAGTTATTTAAAAACAACTGTCTGGAATATAATATTCAACCTGTATTTGGAGACTTCGGGTGATGAAAGGTTAAAAAGGTAATTCCAATAACTGGTGACACAACCTAATTCAAATATTCATAAAGGAGCCGTGAAATTATACAGAGAAATGAGTAACTATTAATTAAACATCATATTTGGCTTTGATAATGTAACGTATTGTTAAATTATAGACGAAGTTTTCGATTTTTTTTGCACCTTTTAGAACTGATTGATTTTTTATGCCGAAGATTCTACATATTAATTATATCATAAAAAAAGGTACAAAATGTTAAATAGATTTTAAACGATTTTGTGAATAAAATGATTAAATTTAAATATATGTACATTTCAGGTATGACCGATTCATAAAAATAATTATTTTTACGATTTTTTTCGTTGAATATATAATTACACATATAATTAAATAAATTACAAATGATTCGATTTTTTTAATATTATGTTGTGAAAAATTAGTACACGAATATTCGTATAGTAGTTTTTAGCGTCAACTATCCTGCCACTAATATATTAAATAGTTTGTGTGCAAGATTAACGATATTATCTCGTCTTTACTAAGAATGCAATGATATTTAAAAAAATAATTTGTTCCATAAACCAAGGTATTTGTGCAGTACAATAATAAAAAATGAACATTAAATAAATAAACTTAACCTAACCTAAAAAAATATTTTGTTCCGTGAAACAAATTATTTGTGCATTACAATAATAAAAAATGAAGACGAAAAAATGAACAATCTAACTTAACCTAACCTAAGCGTTAGGTTAGGTCACTAACCTATGAATATATTGAGCATACGTTAACAATGCGATTCGTTGTACGTCACACAGTAATCGACAGATTTTAAATTTAATAAATCAAATCTGATCTTAAATAAGTTTTTGGTAATATTTCTCATATTGACTATAATTTTTTTGCGAAACTCGTACAACGGATACATGACAGAACATAGATTACTATCTTTACTGTTTTGTCAATTCAAAAGTAATTGTTGCTGGTCTGGAGGTCATTGTATTGCCGCGCAGCTTCCATAACGTATAGCCGTGAAGTTGCCCACAGGGCCTAGCGACGAGGACAGTCGATTGCTATTGTTAGGCTACCAGAAAACAATTGAACCACGAGTCGAAAAATAAAGGTCAAAGATAAAACATAAGGTCTAAAGCATAGATATAGAATAATAATGGGTCAATTTCGCAAACGTTTATTTTAAAGTAGGTACGTAGACATGATTAAAATGGATGGATATAAATATAATCATGTTATAACTCTACTTGAGTTTATTAGCACTACTCGAGTTTTGAGAGAAATAGATGGAGAGGGAGCGAAGTTACTGGTGAAAGGTAACGGGAATATTGAGAGGAGAGGAGATGAGTTGGAGAATGTAATATTGTTTAATAAATTAATAGCCGAGTTCAAATTCCTTTATATAATAATCTCAAGTAGAGTAATAATATTGTTTTATTTATATCCATCCATTTTGATGATAAAACTCTTCAAAGATGACGCGATTCTATCAATAATATTAATATTATTGTTTAAAAATCTCATAAAATAACATTTTCTGTAACGGTCATATATGTCGGTATTTTGTACATACTCCTTGAACATTTTCGACTCGTAATTTAGGTATCCATTCATAAAACATGGACTAGGTCAGTTGCATCTGTATAATAACGTGGAGTAGATTAAGAAAGAATGATCAGATTAACATGCAATGTATCAAGCGTCTTTTAATGAAATAAATTAAAGCACTAAATTATTATTGCGGGACGCTGTAAGCCATTATTACATGAATACACAATGAAGAACTGAAATGTATGAACAATTCGACGATTCAATATCCCAACGTTGGTCGGGCAGACCCGGGGGTGAGCGCAGCCGGCGGCTAACGGGATTTGCACCAAAACAACTACGAATGTTTGAAAGTTTCCCATCCGAGAGTGGAATTGCCAAAATGCATCAAGTTGCAGTTGCACGCTGAAATAACCGATGCAAGATTTGTGAAGTTAGAGTCGGAGTGGATCAAAAGTTTTCACTTTGCAAAACGCATTCGTCAATTCGCTTTTACTTACTCAACTGCTTTCGTAATGTTAGGAACATTGTTGTTTATTTGAATTAATTTTTATACCTTTCTGTATTATTGGCATGGAATATGATTATCAGATAATCAAACTATTATTTATATTTATAAATTTATTTTGCACATTCATGATAAATTAGACACATTTAATTCTCACAAAAAAATGAATGTAGAAGATGTATGAGCGAGAAGAAAAAATGAGCTGGACACGATAGTACTGAACGCATACGGCGGAGTAGCATCAAAACACAAATGATGTCAGCTACAAGCCGCAATGCAAAGAATTTAACGCAACTGGCCGAGCATTCTAAGCCAAGTTTTCTGCTGCCCCTGAGCTGATCAACAACATTTAGCTGCAACTTCCATATTACCATTCCACCGCACAAATATCTCAAGCGTAATATTATTAATCATTACTAAACGTAAAATAATAAGCTCAGTGCTTTCTCATGTAATTACCGTTTGTTTCAATCTATTCCATCATTTTTTTTTCCATGCAAAACAACCAAGTTGAATACACGAATGTAAATGACGAGCCGAAAATATATAGGGCGAGAAAATGTACGAGGAGGTAATATAAATAAAGAACGTCCGAGGAAAACGTGGCACGGTATGTTATATCAGATATTAACTTTAACAGGGAAAACTTTCGGAGTAGTTTCAACAATCGACGAACCTTCACGAGAAGATTGTAAGATGAGGCAAGTTAGCCAGAATGAAAAAGTGTGGCGTTCACTCTTACACGTCTACCTGTCTACCTTTGTGGAGAAACGACGTGAAGTAAATGAGTTGGTTTCTATAATCTGCTATATCTTCCGGTTTTGTGCAGCATTATAACAGTTGAAATAGATCACAACCTGACATAATATGACAAGCCTGAAATGACAGCATCTCAGAGTTAACATAAAATCAACATACGTGATCCAAGTCATAACTTTCCAGTTTTTCATATTTTTCTTTTTTCACTGATACAATAAACTCAGATACCGAGTTTTGAAATAGTCAGTTTTTTTATTTGATTATATCTTTCGATCACAAATTTTAGACGAAGCGATTGGCACGCACGTTTTATATTGGCGATTAATAAGTCAAGTTAGTTAGTTACACGCTGTAAGACTTCACTAATTTGAAGAGGCTTTTTTTAATTCTCTGATTATCCCTTCAAGGCATCCCTTAACTGAGTCATTTATTACAAGATAAGTAAACTAATCTTTTACACATCAATATTGGCTTTTTGCGCAGACCGGCTTAATCCGAAATCGGAAAATGTTAATAAGGCAGTAGAAAGTAAGCATTTTGAATATTAAAGGCTCAATTTCAGATTGCATCTATAAAGATAATTAACTGGCTTTATTAAATATTAAACATAAAAAACTTATTTATTAAAATACTCATATATCGCAATTCTAAAACTGGCAATTTTATCATATATTTATTACGTAGGTATATCTGGATATTATTACAATTTGTATTTTCCTGACACGTTCACTAGACCAACAAACTAATATAGTCAGAAAATCGTTTTCATGTCAGCGTTTCCGATGCATAAAGTTGTGCAATATGAGGCGGCATTTACTGCATTTGACATCCAAATGTAGTGAATAAATATTCACTTTGGATAATGCATATTATTTATTTGTAATAATTTTCCTGAAATACTCAGAAATCACACGAATAATAAATGGTTGTTCTAGAAAAACAAGAAAATAATAATTATTTTTCTTCATTTTTATAAATCTTAAAATTATATATTTTTGTACAGAAACACATATACTTCTTCTTCTTCTTCTTTTAAACATGCAATCCACCCTTCAAGAGTGATTTGTGCCATTAAACAAGTTAAAGCAGTACAACAATATTATAGAATAGGGAATATTGCGTTACAAGTTAATACCATTGACGTTCAAGAAATCTGCTATTATATAGCTTAAATGTGGCGAGTTAAGGGAAAGAAGATGACACAAGTTAACCGGGAGTTGAAAATTACTATTGACAAGATTATTGTAAAAAAAACCTGTGATCCGCAATGGACAGGCAAAAAAGACATGGTCAAGGGCATCCTCCTCAGCACCACACTCACACATTGGGGAGTCTATTAAGTTCAATCTGAATAAATGTGAGGCCACCTGGCAATGCCCAATTCTCATTCTAGAGATACTTGATACCGTTATTTTAGAGACTTTCCTGTTGGAGAACCAAGGGGTGCGGGGAATAGAGAAACATGTATAAGGTGTGTACAAATTTCATATGGATTGGGTGAAAAAAAACCAAAAGAAAGGGTTTTTCATCCGAATGGAGTTGATATTCGAATAATGTAGAGAGAGAGGTACTGGTTATCACGTGGTGGAAACATATAAGTTGACAAGGACATTATATAAACGAGCATTCGAACTAAGGACTGAATGATCGTCATTATTAGACATTCAGCTCCTGAACCATCTAACTTTAAGACTGACTGCAGTACACTGTTTTCCATTCTAGTTCAAATATCAGTATCTTTCCTTACTGTATCTGACCATATCATTCTTGGACGGCCCTGTGGTCGACTACCAACCAGGATTCCCTCCAAGACATTTAGAATAGTCCTAAAATTGTCACTTCTCATAATGTGTCTATCTCATCTTATAACTGTCCTTATTTTGGGCTATTTGAAAATATTATAAAGCTCTGAATTGATCAGATCAGAATAAGTTGTAATAAATATTTCAATATGTCTAAGAACACACAATTACTGGATTTTCACCTACAAAGGCACTGTTATTAAACAAATGATAGATATATCATAGAGACGAAGGCTATTTTTACTTCTTTTAAAAAAATAATCACTTTTGGGCAAAATT
This sequence comes from Eubasilissa splendida, assembly GCA_031772225.1. Lineage (NCBI taxonomy): Eukaryota > Metazoa > Arthropoda > Insecta > Trichoptera > Phryganeidae > Eubasilissa > Eubasilissa splendida. The sequence goes on along the minus strand of CM062852.1, from coordinate 15,816,120 downwards.
ATTTGCACGGCGATAATAATTATTCAGAACAGAACAAACAGCACAAGTTTTTATTATTTTTTACGCAATAATTATTATGATCTAAACATATTCTTATAACCCGATTATAAAAAATATGCCAGCTTTTGTGATTTACCTATCTTTAATAAGGGTATCCTGCTTCGAGATATGTAATTTATTATATGTCCCTACTCTTTCTTAATCCTTTGATACCGCATTTGCCCGGTAGATGAATTAAGCGCGCCTAAATTAGTGTCTTGTTTATAGAGATCAAATTAAAAATATTAGCGTCGTAACAACCCCTTTGTGTTCATTGCTTAATAAAAAAAAAAAATAATAATTAATAAATTAGACAACAGTGAATACACTAATATATATATATATATATATTTCTTTTTACCAGTGTACATTACGTGTATGTAAATTACATAAATTGATACAAAATGAAAAATGAGTAATGATTGAATTTTCTGTGTAGTTTTTCGGACCCCATTCCGGGATCCATCATCAGGACTGATGTCGCAACGTATGAGTGTTGGTGTTATGGTTAAGTGTTGGCTTGCAATACCGTGCTGAAAGTAGGGTGAGTCATAATTTTTTATCGAAACGTCGGCTAGAGAGTTCGGATACATACGGTAGAGTTGCCCAAAAAACATCTAAACTGCAAACTAAACTAAAAAATTACACAAAAGATTTTAAACAGCTACGAAAACCTGAGAACACGCTCGAAGTTTGTTTAGTGGCTTCTTTAAATACGCCTAAAGGAAATATTTTATTTTTAGCAGTACCCCTGAAAACGTTACAGCACGTTGTATTATATTATGTAAGAATAAATTTTCAATGGTATTTATGAATACATACACAGAAACGTAATAAGTTTTACATTTGTGTTTTATCTTAGCAGGGTTGTAACTAATATTTTTATATCAAAGAAGTGTGTTTACACATAAGGTGATTAATTTTTTTAATTAGTTATTATAGCTTACGTTTATTCATCAGTCAGTTTCCTTATTATTGAGTATCATGACCTCCGGGTTACGACCTGCTGATGTGATTCCACCATTCTCTGTAGCCTGCAGTTCGGATTACCATTCCAATAAAATAGCCAGTAGTGTCTTTGATCTAGTCGGTCCATCGAGTAGAAGATTCCGCTTTAAAGACTTTTCCAGTGACTAACAGTTTTTTTAGATCCGTAAAATTAGAGGATACGTTGTGAGACAGATCGTGGTCAATCTATTTCGAATCCTTTTCAAAAATAGAGACAGTAATGCACTTTGATATCTAAGGAATTTTAAGCATTTGCTTCTAACACCACACAGGATCAAGATTTTTTATCTCACTTGTTCTCAATCTCCACTATGAAGATATAATGGTTATAGATCCATTTTTCCAAGTTGTATCTTTGTATCCGGTTTTGCCATCGTAATTTTTCTCTTGACTTCGGTTTCACAGTCACCATTATTAGTTATGTAGGACCCGAGATAAATGAAGTAATTTTCTAAATAGGAGGCACACTTTGTGGGTAATGATTCATCTCGATGAACAAAAAACTTTGTTTTCGGTTCTGGTTTTGGTTCTATTTATCTCAAGTCTCATACGCCTGCTCTACGGAAAAGTTCGGCTATTTATTATTTTGATTTTACAATAACTATTATATCATCAGCATACCTATGATTAGAGAGATTTTACCACCAATGTGGCTCCCAACAAATAACAGTCAATTACAACATATTGTTAGGTTATTTCTGCCTCGGCTTCATGTTCAGGGGGGAGGCATCTAGCCTAACTGGTTTTTCTTTTAAGTATTGATAAGTCAAATGGTTATGAAATGAAAGAATATTTTTATATAAGAAAATTTATAATCTATATTTTAAGATACTTGCATGTGTTTAAAGTGGAAAATGAGCAATTTACTTTAATACTTATAAATAAGGCTATTCAAAAATAATTACAATAAAATTAACATTAAATATTTGTGTTCATCATGCCAGCATTAATTTCTCTCCCAAATTGTCTATGTTGACGCTTGTCTGATGTAGATTATTCAGATCCCACACGTAAGGGATTACCTCTTAAGATGGTCCTGGATCAGCTCCTCGTGGTGCCAGCGTAGGGTGATGGAGTTCAGGCTTGTAGTTGATGACAAGACGATGCCCAATTATCCAGGCAAACCGGGACCTTGGACGCGATATTTTTATGTTATAGCGACAGTCTGTTCTTGCTACACCGATTATATTTATCAACTTTTTATAGATCCAGCGAGACCCTTTTTGATACTTTCACATTTACGATTAAACGTAGAGAACATCACAGACTAAGCTTAAACTCGAGGCGCACAGTTTAAATTTTCCCCGGAATTACAATCTATGAAGCGCTTACTTGATACTTCAGAGACGATTTAGATTTTATTTTTTAATTGAAAATAAAATCTCGTCTTAGGTGGAGCCACTTATCCCGGCGGAGAATATCAGAAGACTGCTCGCCTATGGTGATGCATCCCTCAAGGTGCATTTGCCTACGTGACTCTAGTCACGTTCGCCGCATCTCTTTATTGCTGTACCCTCGCTGCGTCGGTACACCTGCGTCTAACAATACCGAGTTTTTATAACAGTCCGTCCCTTACTTCGGCTAAGTGCTTTTGTATCCTTGAACAAAATATTGTTTTGGGTAATTTTGCATTCTAACAATATTTCATTCAAACGTGCATGAACTAGAACAAGGAGTGAAATCAAATGGTTGGTCTGTTTGCAATGTGTGGTTTTGCAATCGCATAACCAATTAATTATTATATATTGTTACGAAAACTGTTAAAACCGAAAACCGCCGACCAGTTGCCAATTGCAGGTGCCGAAGTTTATACGGCTGCAAGTTTCAACGTTTGACAGAGTGCAAATTGTCAAGAATATCAACGTAGTAGTGAATAACGTGTGAACCATAAGGATAAATAAATTAAAAATAATAGATTTCATTGAAACACAATTTATTAGTTATTTCAGTAAAACTATGTCAAAAAAGATCACTACCAACTTGTAAATATTCTTAATGATTCCTGGACATTTTGAAGCATTTCTATTGTCATTGCGATTACGGTTTTACTTCTAAAGATTTTATTGAATGTCCAAATAAGAATAGTATAGAGACATGCCTCGAACATTGTTCCTTGATCAACTATAATAACCTACTGCCAAAATAAATTAAATTAGCAGCAAATGTAAAAATAAACAAAATGAAAGTCCCAAAATAGCTTAAAGGTCTTCAATAAAAATAAATAATTATATATTGGATATCTTTCTTATTCTCAACTTCAAATTTGATCGATTTCTTAACATTTTTAATAAGATATTCTTTTATTATTAGAACACATTCTTATTGTGAAGTTGTTCAGTGAACAGGTTTGAAAACTTGTCGTCAAAAATAAGGTCTCTGTAGCATAGTTGGATAATGCACCTTCCCCGGTTTGGAAGGAGATCCAAGTTCGAATCCCGGTGGCGCAACAATAATGTTTTTTGATAAAATTGATTTTATATGTATATCTTTCTAATTAATACATTTAATTAATATTTAAGATATTATTTTGTTATTAAACTTCATATTATATTATAGATATTGATCATTTTTTTTATATAAATGTCGATAACTATCCCCATAATTCAAGATTATTCTTATTTGGGGGTGCATAACTTTATTGTTGCATATTATATATTTACGTACATAACATACATATAAGTTAAAAAATATTTATTTACTAAAATTATTTTATGTATAGTTTATACGAGTATAGTATAAATATGCCTGAGTATATTTATGATATTTAATGGAATAATGTAAAGTATCAGAAAGGTGTTGATAAATAAATAAAAAAAACTCAAATTACATTACGATTTTATTTCTTCTTTGAGTAATTGAATGATTCTTGTAGATAAGTCTTTAAATGACCCCAAAGGTAGAAATTGAAAGGAGTAAGGTCTTCAATGTATTCATGAATCATACAGAGTTGGAAAGTGTTTACAAGTCAGTTGTTGGATTTTATTTTTCTTAAATATGAATTAAATATATTAATTAGAAAGATATACATATAAAATCAATTCTATCGAAAAATATTGTTGTTGCGCCACCGAATTTTGAACCTGGATCTCTTTCTTAACCGGGGAAGGTGCATTATCCAACTATGCTACAGCAACAATTTTCGAACCTATATGTTACCTTTTAATATTTTTCGACACAATTGATTTTATATGTATATCTTTCTAATTAATATATTTAATTCATATTTAAAATATCACAGACCTATGTTCTGAATAATTACAACTTCACAATAAGAATGTATTCTCCTAAAAAAAAATATTATTTTTCTTATTATATATTTATTTAAAAAGATCCTACTAACGGTTAAATAAGTTTTTGGTAGGTTTCTTTTACATATAAAAATATTACTATAATGAGTATTTGCATAAAAAAAATATTTCGATCATATTCCTCTTTTTTAACTTTAATAACTATTGAATTACGATTGTATAATATCTGTTCTATTTAATTCATTCAGCGTATACGTTGCGCGACTTATGATTAACACTATATAGTTCATACAACTCTGGATTTAGTTTTTTTTTATAGCATTATGATTGATCAACAGACATCTTGAAGATTTGAATAAACTATATACAATACAAAGAATAGATGAATGAAGTTTGCTTTAATAAAAATGTTATAATAGTGTTTTTCCAGTAATGTTTTCTTAAAATGTCGGGTGTCACAGTCGTGATTTCACATTTCCACGCTTTCCGCGTGTGTAACAACCCCTATCTTAACTCAGTGCTACTTAGGGCGCAAACAGCTGTATATTCGAATTGTTTTCTCGATAAAATTGTAGTATGCAACGTAATGACATCTGTAAATAAAATGATTGAATTATCATGAATCACATTTTCACAAGTATATAAGATAAGATATAAAGTTTTGTATGTGTACGGGAAACGGAAATTTCCGCAGATGATGATGGAACTTTAAATTTTAACAAAAAGGTAATAAGGGTTGGTTATAAGAACACTATAAATTCTATTAAAAATAATGACGTTAAATATTAATAATTCACAAAGGTTCGAAGACTAACATGCATACATTTTTACATTAAGGTATTTCCAATAATCCAAAAAAGTATCGTAATTATTTTCTTCCTTTCTTAAATATAAAGTAATTCCATCATTTTTGACTTCGACAGTTATGAATAATGAAAAAAATTCGGGCAAAAAAATTTAAATCAATTTCCGAAACTTTGACAGAAAACTCTACTATAATACGATCCACGCGAACTTTTCAAATGAAAGCGTATAAAAGTCATTAAATTATTTCTAGAATTTTATAAATCTTTCATAATTTATAATTAAGTGTTCTAAATGCATAAATGTAATATAAAATAAAAACCAGTCAACGATTAAAAACGTAAATAATTTTTACACATTTTAAGGATAATAATCAGCTACAACTACTGCTCTATGGCTTCACAGCCCATTGAAAGCCTTCGTATGATGTATACATTGGAGCTAGGCGTCTCTATCCTGTGCTAAAATACTAGAGACAGGGAAATGGAATTAGTGATGAGAAAAAATGCTACTCTTGATTCACTGGTGTGATTGTGATTGATATTCGATAATATCAGTGATTGAAAACTGTGACTGTGATCATAGTTTCATTACTAATGCGCGCACGTGCCGCACGATATCACAATACACGAAATAATATTTTTTTTGAGTATATTTATTTATATTATTAAAACTTCAAAAATATGAGTTTATTTTTAGGGTCAAATTCTCAGCGTTTCGGATTAAATGCGCAGGCGCCGAATCACGGTTCACCAAATATAAATAAAATAACTGTATCACGAATCACGATATTCTCAGATATTCAATCACTGATTGTGAGTGTGACTTAAAGATATCAGTGATTGACTCACGGATCGTGATTTTGAGCTCATTACTACATGGAATGCTTCTAGATTACTCGTTACATTGTGGCTCCATTGGTCTGATAAGACGTCGCCGTCTGTCTGGGATCCCTCAATGAATATGGCCCACAGCACGTTCCATATTCATATCCTTTGCAATTTTTCCACATCAACTAAGTGATAAAGATTTTGATTAAGATATTTTATTAAAAAATATATATAATAACACACACAGTTTGTTGAATTCATATCACTACTAGTTTTGGGAAGAGCAGTACTTCCCATCTACAGGTGTAAGTTAAAGTAAATTAGATACAGTTGGCTATGGGGGCCGTAAAGGTGAGAGTGGCTTTATTGTTTCTTGGAAACATCGATAATTGCGGAGAAGTATTTTAAAATGTGATATTGTTCATTAATGTTTTTACTGAATTAATTTTTTTTTGGATTGCTATCATTTCAAGATTATTCATTATTATTTTCCTATATGGTACCGAGTGGAGTAATTTTATATCGTGACTGTCGGATAATGGTTGGCTTCAATGATATGGTTAGCGAATTTGGAAAAAATATTATTTTTAGACAGCGCCGATGTTATTTAATTTGCTAATTACAATATCACATTTTCAAATACTTCACCGCCATTATCGATGTTTCCGAGAAACAATAAAGCCACTCTCACGCTTACAACCCCCGTAGCCAACTGTGTTTATTTTAGTTCAATTTACACTTGTAGATGGGTAGATGAGAAAGACTGCTCTTCCCGAAACTACTAGTGATATTAACTCAACAAATTGTGTGTGTGTGTGTGTATGTAGTACAAAGTCACTATATATTTTTCAAATTAAAATGTTATACCAATAAGTAACTGCCAAATCAATCAACGATATTAAAGATATTGCATCTTTGAATTGTTGCGAATACGCCACTGACATTATCTTTAACCAGTTTAAATACTTTTCGGAGAATTTTCTTTTCAAAAATATTCGTTTTTTTTTTGAGGCTTTTGTAAGAGTCCGTGTCTCACATGCGTATGTTACAGCTGGGCGTAGTATTGTGGTAGATTCTAATTTTTGATTTGATGGACGTGTTTTAATTTCATGAGTTTATCGAGAACAAAAAAACAGACCTCATTTCATTTAGCACATTATTTTCACAACTCGACGTGACTCCAAGATTTAAAAAAAAAACAAAATTACTCTTTAAAAAAGTACTTAGCTTAACGTGATACAAATATTAGATTAAAATCTTAAAGATGAATGATATCTACCTCCGCGATCAATGTGACTCGTGACGAGTTTCAAGTCAAGTTATCCGATGCTTAGAGTTGGAAAATATTTATTTACTTGTCAAGCCTTTTTAGTTGGACATGCTTGTTGGGTTAGTCGTTAAGACACTCACCTAGTGATCCGGTGGTTGGGGGTTTGAGTCCCATTCCAGAAGACCAGCAAGTTATTCTTATCTTCATAGCACAAGCGTTTAGTTTCAATTGTTTAAAAATATAATATATTAAGAATATTGATGTGACACTCAATTAAAAATAAATAGCATCTCTATTTTTATAAAAAGAATTCTTCAAAGCATTTGATTAAAATACTCGAGGTGGAATAATGTTAGTTTTATAAGAAACAAAAAGTTAGTAGTATAACATAATTATAAGTTTACAACGTTAAAAGTAGGGAATTAATAAATAATTCAGATTATCTACGTTTTATTAGACATAATTATTTTAAATATCATTTAAAACTGTACGAATAATTTATCAAAATATCGAAAGAAGCTCAAGGTCAAAATTTATTGGAGTGTTTGTGAAATTATGTGTTATATTGTATTTATTTCACAATAATGAACATCTAAATAAAATATTAATTTAGTGTAATTATAAATACATATACTAATTCAATACAGAGACAAGTAGTTAGAGAATTAAGTAAACATAAATAAATATATAATATTTACGTAGATGAGATATCAGCAATCCAGAGTGACATTTCTATGACAGGATTGATTGGGGTGTTTTTCTTTGAAGACCTTATCATTGATCATTTTTATTTATGATTTAATTCTAAAAAAATGCACCATTTTTAAATATTTTGATTAGAAAAATTTCCCGGATAATATTTAACTTAGAAGATGAATTGATCGAAGTAGTGAGTGAACAACAAGTAGTGAGTACGTTCAACAGACTAATCTCCTCTAGACTTCATTTGTAGGGTGCATTGAAGAATGCGGTATACCTTCGACGTTTCAGGTGCTTTAACGAAGTTGAGAAATTGACTTGTAGTTGCATATTGTATGTGTATCTATTTTACCAGAACACGGGCAACTGTCTGTTATTCTTTTCTGAGAAGCATTCAATATATAGAATTCTTGTTGTTAATGAAATATATTGAATTATTGAAGAAGTGTACACATTATTATTAAAATACTGGTATTTTACATGTGCTGAGACTTGATGGTTAGACGAGTTGTTGGATATGGCAGAACAATAATAAAAAAAAGGTATATTATGCGGTGGAATTTTATTTATCACCAGAATTTTTATAGCCAAAAAAGCGCTCAATCTCACAGAAAAAAAAATAGGTGATAGAAAAGTGTTACATATATAAAATATATATATGCATATCGCGAAATATTTCTCGAGATTTACTCGGGTATAGTATCACACACTTATAATGAATAGCAAGAAATAATAAAAAAAGAATATGTATTAAACAAATATCAGATATCTCATAGAAACAAAGCTATTTTTTATTATATTTAATGGAAAATATACGGAAATATGGGGTAATTACAAGGCTGACGACCTGTCTTCGGCTGGCTTAAATGATCACTATATATATAACGTTCACCAATTCTCACACCTCAATTTCCACAATTATTAAATTGTTGAAATTTTGTACATATGTTAGTATGTAGACTCGCTTCGAGTACCACTACACCATTGTCATCTATGGAGCAAATTTGATAATTCATTTTCACTTTTTTTTTTAAACAGCATATATGTATGTTATACTAAGAGAATCTGATTTTTTGAAATTATTTTAAAGCAATTAATGTGTGTTCTTGGACATATTCAAATATTGCTAATATATGTTGGTTTAATTTAATAGGTTATATTACATATAGATATACTGTTTAGACATTATGCATGCCTTGATTGTTAGCCCTGATTTTTAAAAATACATGAGCATGTGCATTCCTTTTATGTGGGTAAGTTACAAACTAGTGGCGCATGAGAAGCAATTAGGACGCTCTCGTTTGTGCACCTCTCACGGCGGTATATGTATAATACAGATCGCGTATTGTGTCTCGGTTATCGGATCGGATCAAGTTTCGTAGGCTGGCCAGTCGGGTGTCAGACAACCCACGGAAGGAAACCAGGGAGACATCATCGGATTGCCGGATCAGCAAATTGCTGACCAGATCACGGAAGATAGTAATTTTACTCTCATAACATACTTTGTAAACATAATCAATAGAAAATCAGGACCTGACTTAGCTATCAAAGTAATTTACTGATACATATATATTACAATGTAACAGATTTAGTCCACAATATTTAATGGTAAATACCTGACTAAATTACGAGTTTAAAATGTTCGAGACCTAATCTCAAGCATGTCAGAGATATAAACATTTCAAAAAAATCGTAATTATACGATTATTTCTTTTATTTGAACTATTGTGATTTATTGATTTTAAATTATATATTAAATATACAAAATTATAAGTCATAGATTTTCGACTGTTTTCTGTTAGATGATTTAGGGCCTGAAAATGGATTAATTTCGCAAATATTTATTTCGAAAGACGTAGATTTAACGTGATTTTGTAGAAATTTCAATAAATAATATTTTCCGTAACGGTGTAGAATTTGCATATATTCCTTAAAAATTTTCATCTCGTAATTTAGTCATGTATCATAAAATAAAAAATAAAATATTGTGGACTAGGTCTGTTACACCCCGTATATAACAACAAAATAATTATTTACTATAAATATGTGACAGTAAATACAATGCGTTCAGTTTTAAACGGGACACTGCATTTAATCTTTGGAATGAATATTTTTTATCTGCTATGTCCCTAAAGTCTTTTTCATAATAAAAATGCTGTAATAAAATAATGGATGGATTTAATTAAAAAATGTTTATTTTGCATTTAAGTACAGTCCCTAAGAATTTATTACTTAAAAATTATGTTTTCTAAATGTGATCCGTTATTCGCTGGTACTCTTCTAAACGGGAGACAACATTTATGAGAACTGCTCGGAACATATTCTCCGTGATCGTTGCCATTTCTTCTCGGATATTTTCGTTTAAATGGTCCAGAGAGGGAGAATTGTTACTGTATTATACCTTTGATTTAAGGTAGCCCCATTGGAAAAAGTCTATTGGTGTTAAGTCGGGGCTAAGTGGAAGCCAGTTTATATCACCTCGTCGGGATATCAATTTTCCAGGGAAAATTTCACGAACAACTGGTAAGGACGTGCTCAATAGCGACTAAATTTCCAAGGACGCGGCTAGCGATAGGCATACCCCCCACCGCTCTCTGGCTCGTTGCGTTGGTGCAGCGAATGAACCAAAATGAAAAATACTTTTGGGACACACTGTATATGTATGTATGATGGTTTAGTGCACACAAATACTCTACAGTTCCCGAGATTTCGCTTCACTGACATTGATATCCGGAAAGAGCTGAACAATATTTAGATATGATTTCTGTATTCAATAATCCTACTTGAAATATAATAAACCATCTCCGGAATCGAAGAGCGGAAGAAGAATTCGAAGACGTTCGAATAAGAATTTATAATTTCACTGTAATATGTATTAAGATTGAATATTTACCAGATAACTAAATTACGCAAAAATAATATTGATAAATTTTTTAACCCTCAGCATACCATGATAGAAAATACCCATATGCAGCCATAATGTCAACTTGTGTTACCGTGACGAATGTGTAATTTTTAAGCATTTTAGGTGAGAAAAAAATGCCTTTACTAGTTTCAATGGTGGTAAATACTTGTTATCAAACTTTTACTATAAATACTGATAAATATAATAATATAATCGAGTATTTATTAGCATTATTCGCAAGTATCGACCTTACCAAGCGGTAGACTTTTGTTACTGTATGGATACGGAAGGGTTAATAATCTGCCTTAGCTGTAGCGCCAGCTCATTCTCTGCAAGCAAATGATTACATTTTTTTTTGTGTACACAGTGTATTTATGTACATTATGTGGATTAGGAACTGAGAAAATACATGTTTTGTAAAAATTGCGACATTGTCAATAAAATAATATTTTTAAATAAATTCTCGTATATAATTCACATGTAGATGAAAAGTTCAGTTGATAAATGTTTCTATTAATCTCTTTGTTATACTTATTTTCTACTCTGTTTACCTAAGTATTTAGAAATTATTTATTATAAATTGATGCATAAATGTTGTTTTATGGTGAATTTGCTATTTAAGAAAAAGCTCTGTAAAGATAAGCTTATTTATATAAATAAATACCTGAATAATAGATCTGTAGCAATGTAGCTACGGTGTTAAAGTCGGTCACACCGGAGGTCGTCAAACCAATCCTGCATTACATTCTCACGATCAAAACATCTGTTAGTATTGTATCTTACCTCTGTTTGCCTCTCCTTGGGGGTCCCTCAGAAGGATGTGGTCTCCATCTTCTCTCCGCCAGAGGATCCTCGGCGCGGGCCGACCCCTGGCCTTGCACACGAGGGGTGCCTCTCCACCCTCGTCCACCTCCATGTCGCCCGACGAGTTCACGTCCACTATATCCGGTGGAACTGCAAATAAAACGCGTTACATATCTCAGTCACATATATTATACCACACCTACATGGGGTATGTATTTCTTGTTCGGAAATAACGTTCTTAAATTCAGTTTAAAAAATAAATAAAATACTATTAGGTTGATGCATAATGATCCACCGTTTAAAAAAAAAAAATTGTAACATAACTAGAAACGAAAACAAACTCAAAACATATTATGTACATACAATTATCATTCGGAAGCGTAGTCACTATAAACGTTAATTACTGCTTCCCATTTTCTTGGAAGACGGTCGATTCTGCGGGCGACGAACCACTGGTTTTTCGAGGCAATCCAAAATTTGACATTCTCCATCAACTACTCCAAATCTTTCATTGACTTTGCTAACCTGCTAATTTTTCAGAGAGCGCTTGATATGGTAGTCCGCGGGGCCTCTGTGGGAGAGAAGGGCGGATGTGAAAGCAATTTCTAGCTCTTGCTAGCGATGGATTCGATCACACGGCGTTCGACATGAGGACGAGCGCCGTCGTGTTGAAAAACGATTTGGTTCTTTTTGCGCGGTCTTTTCAGCTAAATGGCAGTATAAAGGCAATCAAGCTGGACTAAATACACGTCGCTGTTGATGTTGTACTGCTATTGCCCATTTCTGTCCAGGATTCGCCATTCCCGACGCTCACCATTGTCATTCCAGTCAATTTCAAAAAACAAAACGTCGCCAAATAAACGGCGGATAATTATGCTTCAATTTAATATAATATAATAAATATCTCCCCGACGGAAAACCAAGCCCCGTTCTTACGCATGACAGGTAAGAATACTAACCACTGCACTGCCGTGAATATGATTGAAACGTTAAAATAGACGTTAAAAAATATTTTAAGCTCTTTAATAATAAACAAAGTTTACCAGTTTCCACTAAATAAGTATATGAATTTTTAAATGCGAAAATTTTAATCTCATTGCTTTAAAATTCTAACAAAATACATAGCAGTTAATATAATTTGTTCACAAAATTATACAAAACAATCTTTTAAAAATAAAATCGGTTGAATATGAACTCTTTCAATTACAAATAAGTAGCTACCTTCATTGGTTAACTTAAAAATTAGACGAGAAAAAACCACATCATTTCTATTTTCAAGAATTTTTTAACCATACTTTATTCAACATCTTACACATTAACTATTAAGCGGAAAATCATTCACATTAATACTGATATGAAAAGTTTAGTATTTGTGCTTATCGCCTATGAATGATCGAACGGACTCGGAAAGGAAATTGGAACGCGGAATTGGAAAAAAAGATGCATGCATGAATGACATTTCGTTTCGGAATTTCTCATTGTAAAGGCAAATAAGTTTAAGGTTCATAATGAAACCTAACTGGAGCAAGGGAGAGGCGAGACAGGGGGCTGAGTATTCCAGACGTGCCTTCTTTATCAAGAATTCGTGATGCTCTTCGTATCCACTGCATGCAGTAAATAGTGCCAGTGGTTCTACAATATAACTTTTTTAAATCAAAGATAGCAGAAATCCATAAAGTAAAATATTAAAAACGTCGTCAGTTATAGGTTTAATATACATTGTTCGATATTTATGACGGCGATTCTTTACGTTCGGCGATCTTTATGATCGCCATCTCGTGCGTACGTGAACGCGACATATAGAAGGACTCCTTTCCGTTATCTACCTATTACTATCCTCCACTACACGTACTCGTTTACCATGGGTGCGTTGATTGCTGCCAAGTTCTTCCTGCCGTGAGGAAACTAATTGTTGACTTGTAAAGTATCGTCTTGTTGTTCATGCCGAACCTGTACTGTTTGTGTGTAATTGGTTTTTCGCCGTACGTACTAATTAGTGCATTTATCGTGTGCTTGTTGTGTCACACTTCGCGCCATCACCGAAGTGAATGAACAAGAGTACTTCGTACGGAACAACGGTGTACGTGTTCTGAAGGCAGAAGACTTGTGGCTAATGTGAAGAAAAATTCAGACACCTAAAGGTGCAACTCTCAGGTGAGTAGTGTTTTTACTTGGTTCTGGTTGGTCCTTCAGCCCCCCTGTCCTTCTTTAAAATTTATTTTACTCTTATTACATCCCTTATTTTACCGACCATATGTTCAGACATACATATTACAAATGACAATACGGAATAAATAGGAAAAATCAAGAAGGCTGCAATGGGCGAGAGATGTAGCAGATGAGTCCCGTATTACGCACAAAGCCATCAAAAACAAGTCAACAGGATTGAGACTAAAGTGAAGACCAATATGTAGATGGTCGAATAATATGGAGACAGACCAGCAAGAGATAGGCGAGTGCCTGTGGTGGACTGGACCACAGAGACGATGTTAAGGGATGTACGTAACTCCGATTGAATGTGGTCATGGACTGGACTCAGTCTCATGAGACTGTTGAAGAAGAAGAAGAATGATCAATGAAAATATATAAGGACTTGAAATGTACCACGTGTAGACTGAACCACGATAGCGATACCAAGGGATGGCGCTCTGGTGACTCCCGAGTCCCATCAGGTTGTTAAAAAAGAATAAGAACGTAATAGATAATGAATAAAAGGTTTTTTTAGAAAATAAAAACTCGCGCAAACAGGATTACCATATACCGGTAAATATTACGATCCCAAATTAATGGGAGTGCATAGGTCAATATGTCGGTTGGTTTAACATGCTCTCTATATAAAATGCATTAGACAATATTTAAATAAATCACTCAGTACTGACTTACAATGAATATGTATGCTTCGCCTACAAATATAGATGGTCAATACATACAGATTAATTCTATCTTTTCTCCATATAAAATGCAAAATAAAACATTTAAATTAATAGTTCAGTAGAGACTGTATACATACGAATAGAGCTACTCTCGAAGCAAATATTAATTAAGTTAATTAAGGTTTCACTGTATTTTAATAATAAAAATATAGTGATGTCAGTTTGGATGAAATCATTGAACAGTGTCGCAATGCCAAAATAGCGTGTCGCTGACAAATATTGTGTAATATTTTAAATTATCATTAAATTATCAAAATTACTTTAGATGCCTGATCGGAAACAGTTCGAAGCACAAAAACAAAAATGAATATTTTGTTAGGTTAACTTTTGGTTTCTCAGTTCTGACGTAAAAGTTGCGAGGATGTTTCGTACGAGAGCGCAGTTAGGTGGGTACCTATCGAGGCGAAGTGGCGGCATGAGCGATGCAGCTTACTGGGCGAGCCCCGCAGTGAAATACTGCCTGAAGTGTTGTTAGTAGCGACACGTTACTGGAATATTTTGTAACTAGATATGTGTAAGATTATAAGCCAGAGTTTTCAAATTCTTATCATTATTTTAAATTAAAGATTATAGTCGTTATAACGTAAATGTAATATTTAATGAGTTCGAATAGTTTCGTTTAGTGAGTTCGAATCTCGTTCCGAGAGACCAGCAAGTTAGTCCTATTTTAAACACTCTTCGTTGTAGACTTATGCATATTTTTTAATCTGTTACTATGCTAAAGCATTAATAAACATTTGTCAACTGCAAGTCTTTCTTGTTCAAACTGCTCTGGCCACACACTCCGCGACTGTATTAAAAAAACACGTGAGCGGTGGGAGAAATATATGGGGACTTCAGGCCCTCACATTCATACCATGCAATCATAATCACGTCCTCACTCGTATCCATACAATTACCATAAATACAATCTTATAATAAATCTGTCTATAAACTCTTGACTGTTGAAATTTGCGTGAATTACTCTATAATGCGTTGTAGAGAAGTGAGATTAGCGCTGACAGAACAAAGTACACGTAAAAGTCAAATACCATTACTATGCCATTCGATAAGATATCATGGTTTTGAATAAGAGAACATGATAAATAAATAATTAATGGGAGTGGTAGGGAGAGTTTTCGGTAGTTGAGGATATTCCTCATTTTTGTGAAGTCACTTCTAGCCAGTTCGGTGCACCGAAGTTTGATTCCCTTCCGACCGTTGATCTCTCGGGCACTTGATCCCTCGGACACTTGATCCCTCGGACACTTGATCCCTCGGACACTTGATCCCTCGGACACTTGATCCCTCGGACACTTGATCCCTCGGACACTTGATCCCTCGGACACTTGATCCCTCGGACACTTGATCCCTCGGACACTTGGTCCCTCAGACAGTTGATCCCTCGATTGATTCTCCAAAGCTTCTTCAAATGCCTATTTAGCATTCGTGAATGTTATAAATAGGTTGGGAGCAAATTTATAAAAATATTGCTCACGCGCGGAATTACATATAATTCTAGATAATTAAGAATGTTTTCATATTAAAAATAAATCGTTTTTATGTTAAATATGAATACTTTTAAAATTGTGATAAACCATTCTTAATTAATCGTTTTAACATCAACTGCCGGTTCAATTCTTATTATAACTTCCTCTTCAGAGTAAATATCAATTTAAAAAAATATATTTTGGAAAACATACAGTTAATTAATAATGGTTTAGATAGAAACAAAAATAATAGTAAAATCAATCAATTATATGTTTTCTCTCAATAATTAAATACAAAACAGTGTGGGTAGAAAACAATGAAAAGAGTGATATCTTCTATCGAAAAAGTAAAAAAGAGAAAATTAAGAGAATGAAAAGAAAGAACAACATTTTCTGGAGGGAACGGAAGGGAGAAGAGGAAGGAAGATGGGATGGGGATTAAATTTTGTGTAATAATAATAAAATATAAGGAAATATAATGTTTTTGATGAAATCAATCGGACTTAATATCTTCCATCTGAGAGCAAGATATGTTTGTAGTTAGAATGGTTGGTTCAAATTGAAAATGGAATGGTTTTTAAAAAAAATCTTTTAGCGCAGTTAGGCCAATGCGTAAAAAGCCAATATTTATTTAACTTCTCATTATGATATTTGCACGAACGGTGAATGAATAAATTTTGTGTATAAGATGTTCTACTTCTAGGAATGTGAAAGAGTATGGACTGCCAGGTCGATCTGGATGGAATCTGCAAGGATATTAGTTCTAATTGGCTAGGAAAGTCAATATGTCCTTGCAGTAATTTCAAGAGAAGTATTTGGTCAGCACGTATTCTTCGATATTCTAGGGTTTTCATATTGTCGAAGTTTGCTGCATCTAAATAGAAGTTAAATGATAGATTAGATCGAACATTAATGTATCAAAGAAATCTATTTTGTATTTGTTCTAATCGCGCAATATACAATGTAATCTTCTATGGGTTTAGTAGCTTCCTACCATTCACAATATTTGGGGCATCATATCATTTCCGAATTTCAAATTATTTAAAATAAATTATTCTCCAGTCAGATTCTTATGTATTGGGACGTAAAACGTGCGCAAGTTTTTTTAAGGTGTATTGTAAAAAAGTAATATTAATATTATATTAAAAAAATAACAATCACTTTGTGTGAAATCACGAAATTTATTATACATCAACCGGTTTCGCTTATCTCAAACTTCATCAATACTTATTTAAAACTGATCATAAATACAAAAATAGTGCACTTATATATACATAAAGAGGGAGATAGAATATAAAATTATATGCGATAGAAAGAGACAGAATACATATACAGATAGATGGAAAATTAAGGGAGGGGAAAATACAGTGTTAATGGATATAAAATTGATTATGTATTGTTATTATTATGTATGTTATTATGTTTATTATATTATGTATGTTATTGTATTTTCCTCTTGATTGTGATTTTATATAATATAATATGTCAAACCACAAAGTGATTGCTATCTACGAAAACAAAATATTAATATTGATTAATAACAATATTTTCTTACTGCGTGTATAAATAATACAAATAATAATACTACAAAAAGAAAAGTAAATTATTATACACATTTTGCGCTAGAAAAAGTTACGCGAAGCAATACCAGATTCTTTATTGAAGACCTGATATTATTGGTGTTTCTCGGCGAAAATCTTTATTTATGAAGAAGTCCTTCATTTCGTATTAGAGTTTCCCGCCAGCAACACACCTGACCCGAAACATTACTGAGAAGATTACACCACCGGCCACATGACGCCGCGCCGCTGTCTTCCAGAAGAAAAGTGGGAGAAAGTTGATAATTCGGAAACTTTGCCCCAATTTAATGTTCCAAAGTTTTCTCGACACATGGAAACTCAAAACACCTTCGGTGCTGAAATATTTTCTGCACTCGAGAAAAATCTAGTTTGTTCCATAGAAATAATACGCGAAAATGATCATTTGCTTTCGAGCTTCCTCGGTTAGTTATCTTTAAGAGTCAAAATATAATTTATCCATATACAACTGTGGTAGTTTTAAAATAAATATAACAGCTTATATAATGTTTGCAGTATTGAATATTATTCTGTATATTTTTCAGCTATTGATTTATTATTTATAGACTAGTAACGGTACATGTAATACGTTATTATATCAAAATTTATAAAATTTGTGTTGCTCTTAGTAGTTTACGTTGTGAAGGTACTTCATTTTTGGGGCTTCTTGTCTCAAGACAAATGTTCAATGAGATACTCCCCTGCACCATAAATCCGCCCTTACTTCTACTGTCGAGCTTTCTAAGTTACTTTGCCGTGTATCTTTAATTTTATTCAGACCATATATTTGTTATATCTGATGCGACGTGTTAATATTAATAATCGACTGTGAATGGCACTGAAAAGTGAGACAAGCAAAATATTAAACATTTACGAATAACCAACAAACATATGTTTTTATTACAAAAATCTTAAATAGCATTAAAGTTATTTTTTCTTTTCGGCAATTTTAATGAACATTTTTTTTTAAATTACAGATAGGAAATGCGAAGAAGGATACACAAAAGTCAGCAAAATGTTACAAATTCGAGCGGTCGAGGAATACAAAAATAATGGCTTAAAAGACAAACTGTTTTGACCTCCATCCATTAAAAAGGCTTTCCATATACGTTAGTCGTTAGTTTTACGAGGAAAAATGGGAAATATTTATTTCTTCTTGTAAAACTTCCATAAATCGCCACGGTTTATTGGCTTAGCCAATCAACGGTATTCCGATATTACAGAGAAACGAAATGCAATTTTAGCGAACCATAAATATAATTTTTTCATCGTTGAAGAACGAAACATTATGTCGTTAAGTGAAAAGAAAAAAGTCTTTTCCAATAAATAATATCGTCGTATCTTTTTTTATCTTAATAAAAATAGTTCATCAATAATAATAAGGAAGGTAAGTTTTAATAAGTATTTTACGTAAATGTATTTATGCTACGTCCAAGATAACCAAAGTTTGGAAGAATCACGCCATCTATATCTAGAGTCTGGGCGTTCTCTATAGCTCAAGTAGAGCTCAAAATAGACGGATCAAGTCCGAGACATGACCGAACCTCGCTACACGGTGCACTAACAAGGTTCAGGATCGCGAAGAGTAACGGTAAGCAGTTCGTGCTGTTGAAGTAGACTAAAGAACCGCGATGTTCAGACTGAGGGGGAGAGATTTAATTACAGTGTAAGTAGAACATTTTATAAGGAGCTGGACAATGCCCATTTACATACAACTTCAGGCTGGCATGTCTCACCGTCATTGCTGAAACTCTCTCTCTCTCTCTCTCTCTCTAAACACGTCATCTTTGACATCAATTAAAAAATAACGAGAATACTATTAACTTTTAATTGAATCATTACCATTATTTATTAATATTACATATATATATTTTTTAATGAAAACAAATTTGCAAATTGCAATTTCAGAACATGAATAGTGATATTTTTAATACAAATTAAAATGAATCAATTAAAAAGATATAAAGAAAAACATTTTTTTTATTAAATTTAATTTGAATTAAAAATTCTACAATAACATGTTCTGAAATTGCAACTATCAGTGTTTTCATTTAAAAAAATATATAAGTTGTATTAAAGTTTATCTAAATTTAATTAAATGGATTGATTTAATTCTGGCATCTGAGAACGCAATATAAAGTTAATTGCTTTGAAAATGGAATAATAAATAAATATCAGATATCTCATAGAGACAAAGCTATATTTTTATTGTATTTAATAGAAAATATATATAGAAGTATGGGGCTTACAAACTGTCTTCGGTTGACTTAAGTGATCACTTTATATACTTTTTTCTGTACATCTTTCTAATTAATGTGATTTAATTTGAATTAAATATAATAATTATTTACGTCATCTATACTTACTGTACTATACCTAAACCACTCTGCAACGGTGAATTGCCTTATTGTTAAAAAAATACAAGTAACTTCGATAAGTTAAGTAGCAAGTTTAACGTTTAAGTTATGTAACTCGTTTAGCTAGATCAATTTCTGTTTCATACTTACTTAACTTCGCGCTCCATATTAATGCGAAAATATCGTAACAAGATTCTCATCTCGTCTAAATACACATATAGCGATTGTTCAGGCTTGTAACAGAAGTATCTTCCAACAGTTTAACATGTCATAGCTCTGGAGACGACTTCTATTTCTGGCACCGTCAGCACTCCCGCCATGTATTATCTTCCTTAAAATCAAATACGATAAGTGAATTTCCTAACCATCCGAGCTATTCATTATTTTGTTAAATATGTGAAAATTGCATTAAAAATATATATATATTAAAAAATTAATACAAACATTCTACAAACAATAATTTAAGACGTATTCAATAAATTGTGGCATTAAAATGACATTGACGTATTTCAAAAAAATGCTAAAAACTTAATGCATTTACACGTTATACTCGACAAATAACTACTACGCAAAGTGTCATTATGATATATTTGTATTCAGCGCTGTAAATATCCATACTCGTAACTCCCTGAAGACAGGCGTTTTAACGAGTTCCAAAATTTCGAAAGAAAAAATGATATTGTTAAAGACGGTATTCGTTTACGTGAGAATATAATAGATTCGCCATTAAATTAATTAATTAGAAAGTCCCATGGCGAATGTTTCATCATTTCATGAAAGATTAATTACTGATAGAATCGGCGTTAGCTTTGTAGAGTTTCATCATACTAGATGGATATAAATGCAACAATGTTATTACTCTACTTGAGTTTATTAGCACTACTCGAGTTTCGAGAGGAACGGTAACTCTCATCGACGGATGAAGTATTAAATTAACGACACATAAATATAGAAGATAAGGCTTAGGTGGTAGACATACAAGTAATTAGCTACTGAGAGATGGAGGGGGAGGGGGTGGAGTTACTAGTGGACGGTGGACGGGTGGTTGTAACGGGAATATTGAGAGGAGAGGAGATGAGTTAGAAATTGTGTATTACACCGTGTTCTTTTAATTTGGAAATGCTTCTGTTTGTTTATAAAAATCATTTTTAATAACACAAAGGAAAAAAATAATTATTGTGAAACCATTAATAATTAACACAAAAATTGTAACGTAAAAATTCAAACAATGATACTTTCAGACGATAAACATTCTGGTATGGTTTCTTTGTCCGGAAGCCACAGAGTCTGGCGCTATTCTGTGTAATGAGTAAAAATGAAACAAGACTGAAATAAGCATTTTTCTTTCAGCTTGTTCAACTAGGGATAACCGCCCCTAAGTCCCCGCTCCTGGGGGATTACCGATTACCGTAACAAAATGACATAGCTAAGTACTAAATGACACCGTTAGGACAATTGCTATTTTGAAGAAACCTTTAATTTAAAGTGCAGAATAAAATAAAGCACTACAAATAAAATATTTGCTAAGGTCTTCGTTTATTAAGAGGTTTTATCATTTTTTACATAATTTAAATACATTTTTTAAAAATTATTTGACTAAATTATTCACATAATACATTGTCACGTTCGAAATTGCCCCGTCACTTGTTTTATTGTCAAGAACCTCGAAATCACAAATAATTGCCCTTACGTTGGTATCGTAATCCGTTTTCAAGGCTATAAAAACGGCCACCGTCTATGGTTATTTTTCAAATCATTGAGCAGAGCTGTCAAACTTACGCAGTTTAATAGCCACAACCAGCATTTCTAACATGTAACTGTGTGCGATCGTGCATAACCAAAGGGTAAATATTTTATGTTATTCAATCACTAGTGCATAATTTACTATGAATTTGTTGATCTAATCGCATGGTGAATAATCTTTACAAGAAACGAGATGTTTCATTTTAGTTTCTTCGCCTACGGTTATTTTCACCGTTGGCTACATTTTTCACTTCGCTTCGCATTACAACCTCGAGCTATGTGATTTTCTGCAATTCCGCTTACGAATCCAATTGCGTCGGCCTGGATGCTGATGATCATCTACGATGGAAGGCCAATGACACGGATTGCTCGGATGGGCATAGACCAGAGTGATGCTATCTAGTGGAACATCTTGTTGTCGCCTGCCTGCATTGCAGAACGTCGAACTTGCGCTCAACCCGACGAAATTAAGATTTGTTAATGTGGATTGTATCTTTATTTTATTTCCTTTATTCCTATCTCTTTTATGAATAGATGACATTTTTATAACGAATACCACCTTTTTATTTATCACCTGCAGGTATTATATATAAATTTTTCCAATTTACGATGAAGGCAGAATGTGACAAAATAAGGTGGGTATGTGTTTATGAGGTGAAGAACCCGCCGATCTTGTGTTCGCAACTGACTAGCCAGCCGGTGAGTGGGTAGAATACCGGTCTTTACTCTCAGAACACATTGCAGTTATGAGATTATTTTTTATAATAAAAGAAAAATAATAAATTCATTGGTATTTTTTTAAACTAATGCAGGAAATTGTAACACCTCGAGTTTCTTGTGTCTCTCTCCACAATTCATATTTTTCGCAATTTTTCAAAGTTTCTTACAAAATCCACTTAAATCCATTGATATTGCATGTTCAAAAGCAGGGCTTGTTTAAAAATACCCCAAAGCAGACATGGTATAAGTTACTTTTCCCTCTAAAATTAAATCAGCTAATCACAACGCTTGTTGATGATCACGTGATCTAAAATCCAGTATAACTGTCAGAACGATATAGAAAAAAAATACATTACAGAATTGTCTTTTTAAATAATTCCTACATAAAAATAAACGGTTTGTACATTTGCTTTCTAAATATAGATTTTCATCCATAATTCAAAAAACACATAAAGTCGTTTTAGGGGGTTTTGGAATTAGACGCTACAAATATTGTCTAAAAAATTTAAAACATAACGTGTAGATAAATTGTTAAAATTGTGGACAAACAGCATTTCCGGTAATTATCAATCTTCAGAATGTATTCGATATGAATTCAGATCAGACGTTTAAAAAAATATGCTAATTAAATTAATAGTTATTCTAAAGTAAAATAAAATATCATCTTAATTATAAATAAGAGTAGAAATATAGTAAAGTACACGATAGGTACCCACTGCCCCTTAGCTCCCGATTCAGATCATAAAGCAATATTGTGGTGTCAACAGGTACCTACCTACATGTATGTAAGGTAAAATATTTATTGATCAAATTTCCGTCCATTTGGGATCTGGGGAGGCAGCCGGCTCCGGTGAGAGCAACATTTTTTTGGTTTACCCTGTTTCGTGCTGTCAAAATATTATTAATTATTTTGCTTCCCAATAAAATCCTAACATTATTATAAAGGTCAAGGTTGATTGCTGGCGCCAAAGTTCATTTGTGTTCACGGCCGCCATTTTGCTAATACCGTCCAGACCCGCCTGGTCTTAATTTGGTCATGAATTCTTGAACATGCAAGTTTTTGGTTAACAGGTCTCCAAGGATTACCTCTTACTTTAGGAAATTAAGCTTGGACCCATTAACATTTTCCTGAAAAATGGTGCGCAGAAAAAAACACTTAGTATGTTATTCGTCCTTTAATCTTTTGTTTAAATTTATTTAAAAAACTAAATAGTAATCTAATGGATTAAAAGTATATATAACAATATGTTATAAAATACAAAAGTATAAATACAAAAAATCAAAAGATAACATGACTAACAATTAAATAAATAATTAATTTTTATCTTTATAATACTACCAATGCTATATATATAATATAATATAATATAATAATAATTTTCAAGATAGCTTCTTAATAATCATATCATTCATAATGATTTTAATAAAGTTGAACAAAATATTTTTAACACGTCATTATAACAACATATTTTCTATAAATATTAATAAGATTGTTTAGAGGTTTAAGATTTATGATTAAAATGAAATAAAATATTAACACAATTACTAGATTTTCACTTACAAAGGCACTGTTAATTAATAAACAATAAATATCTCATAAACAAAATTAATTCTTGAACATATTCAAATATTGCTATTATTATACTGGTTAAAATAAGAAAACATATAAAAATTGAAAAATTGTTTTTTCAGACGTATTCTAGTATAATGTATTAAAAACATTTACAGATAAAGAATATTTCTTTAAATAATTATAAAAAAAAAATAAATTCTCATTTTGATATCTATACTGTTTCAGGGAAATAAATATCAAGTTTAGTCCATAGATGACGATAGATAGTGTAGTTGTACTCGAAGTGTTTTCACATAGTAACAAATATACAACTTCCAAAAATTTGATAAATATGGAGATTGATTGATAGGTGAGAATGGTGAACGTTACATTTGTATAAAGTGATCACTTAAGCCAGCTGAATATAGGTCGTAAGCCTTGTAATTACCCATAATTCCATATCTTTCCATTAAAATATAATAAAAAATACCTTTCGTCTCTATGAGATATCTATTATTTGTTTATGAACACCTTTTTGTTGTGATGTTACATTTTCAGAACATAGTTCTATGGTATTTTAATACAAATTAAATAAATCAACTAGAAAGATATGTCTTAAATCAAAATATTCATAATCGGTTATTGTAGTGGAATCGTCAACGCGTTTCCCTAAAAAGGAAGAGGTCCAGGTTTGAATCCTAGTAGCATTGAAATATTTAGTCGATTAATAAATTTTTTGTGTATATCTTTCTAGTTGATTAATTTAATTAGTATTAATTAATAATAATGAATACTGATATCTATAAAGATATTTACTTAAATACTCAGTATTAACAAGAGATCTCTTAAAATATGTTATCCCCTGCCGTTTGGGTTGATATTTGATTACAGATCCAGAGGTCGAGGGTTCTAAGGGGAGGTTATAAGAAGTTAATATAGCACAGGGTGCTTAAACCAGATTAAAAAAATAATACATGTATATTTTTATTTAAAAAATACCAACATATAAAAAAAGCATAAAATTAAATTTTTTTAAACACAAAAATAATATTTAATAATTCAATTTTTTTCAGGGATAGGTAGTTACCAAATGCCAATAAACATTAGTTAACTAGTTTTAACTAGTTAGTTTTAAATACGTCCTGATGAAGCTTGAGAAAAGCGAAACCGGTTGACGTATAATAAATTTCGTGGTTTCATACAAAGTTATTGTTATTTTTATTTAATATAATATGTCAAACCACAAAGTAATTACTTTCTACGAATATATAAAAATAAGTTTGCTTACAAAATCGCTCTCAATATATAACATACCTAATAACTAACCGTAGCAAAAATTCGGCATCTATACCTTCAATTTTTTGCAGTGATTTTATTTTTATTTAATTAGATATTCTAATTTATTACTAACAAATCTGCAGGGCGCAGTAATATATCAATGTATTATTATTTAGTCGCAAAACGGATTGATCCGAAAAGCTTTTCGCTGGTAAAGAAGAATATATTTATGCGCGTACGTACAGAAATTCGAGCAATCGGAAAACATGGCTGCCCTGATCAATTTATGACATTGCTGAAACGGAAATACATTACCGTCGCCCAATGTATAAATGGACAGTAAATTATCTAAGTGTGGATCCTATCGTGTATATAACCCGTAATATATAGGTGAGCCTGTATATTATGCATGGAAGTGAGCTTGTGAATTATAGACGAAGCGATGGTGCCATATCCTATTTAGGGTACTGTCGGATTGTGATGGATATATTGAATCTAAAATACCAATACCCAGTTATGTTTCCGAGGATTAAGACGACCAAAGCGACGATAACGTAATAACGTGATCATAATATTAATATAATATAATAATATCATGCAAATAATTTGGGCAACATATATAATGGATCCTGCAAAGTTGTGTAGATCACTAAGATTTGTACTGATCAAAGTTTTAAGGCCTCTGTTAAGGGCGTGCTTTAAAAAATAATTAATATTTCACGTTTTTTACGAAAATATGGGTTTTTATTATTCATTTACATTATAAGTTATACACCAGATTTGACATTTTTTTAAAACTATTACTTAGATAAGATCTTTATACTAATGTAAAACAAATAAACTGAATGTTATTTGCCATAATTAAGAAAATACAAGCATTATTAGGAAGACTACGACCATTAAATTTATTTTCAGCTTGACACGAAATTGCCTTAATATAGAAAAATTT
Source organism: Eubasilissa splendida (assembly GCA_031772225.1). Taxonomy (NCBI): domain Eukaryota; kingdom Metazoa; phylum Arthropoda; class Insecta; order Trichoptera; family Phryganeidae; genus Eubasilissa; species Eubasilissa splendida. Next base: position 15,789,935 of record CM062852.1, on the reverse strand, counting down.
TGCATATACGAAATATATTTTCTTATAATCTTGAAAGATTACGAAAACAAATCTGCATTGAACCAAATTAGCAAAATGTTAAAAATTAATAGAGGTATAAACCATTCGATTTGCAAATTTGCAGTACATATAATCAATTTTAGACATTTTTAAAACATTTTGAATTGAGATTTTTTTTTATAAATAATAAATTATATTTACTTACATGCTTTAAGGCTTAGATATTATTTTAAATCAAGTTTTATATCAAAAACATTGTAATTTAAATAGAAGTTGTAATTATTCAGAACATAGGTCTGCGATATTTTAAATACTAATTAAATGTATTAATTATAAAGATATACATATAAAATAAATTCCCCGGATTGTAAAGAGATCCAGGGTCAAATCCCGGTAGCAACAACAATATTTTTCGATAAAATTGATTTTATATGTATATCTTTATAATTAATATATTGAATTAATATTTAAAAATAAGAAAATAATATTGACCATTAGATTATTAAAATTATCAGTTATTATTAGAATACAAAGATTTTAGTTCGATTTGTAAATATATAGAACCTACGTTAACTAAGTTTTAATTTGTAACGTGATACTACGCGATGGAAATTATTAGATTTCAATGAAAATTTCCTAATGATTTAAGAGTGGAAGGTAACGTTATATACAGTTTTTATAATACTGTAATCTGTAGATACTAATATTACCAATTAGTCTATTGGTTATATAAAGCTTATATAAGATATTGTAAAAAATAATTCTTCTTCAGTCGTTTTTCTAATAACTGAGAATTTTGACTGCCGGGTTGTAACCTGTTGATATCATTGACGATTTTCTTCCAGCTTTCTGTGCAGGCCGCAATTCAAATAGTCGTTGCAGTTGTTTGATTTGGTCATTCCATCGAGTTAGAGATCGTCTTCTTTCTATCTGGCCTTCCACCTTCCTCTGATTTCCATCAGTTTCTTCAAGTTATAATTCTCTCTGCAGGAAATGTGTCCAAAAAATTGGATGATACGTCTCCCACAGATCGTGGGAAATGTTAATTGTAAAATGTGAATTAAATATATTAATTAAAAAGATATACATATAAAATCAATTTTATCGAAAAATATTGTTATTGCGCCACTGGGATTCGAATCTGGATCTCTTTTCTAACCGGAGAAGGTGCGTTATCCAACTATATAACTAATTTATTTAATTCATATTTAAAAATATCACAGACCTATGTTCGGAATAATTACAACTTAACAATAAGAATGTGTTCTAATAATATTAATTGTTATAAATTTGAAGCATTACGGTACATTTGTTGTCTAAGGGAGCAATCAAAGGGAATCTTCTAAGAATATATCTTTAGCTCTACATTTTAAAGCCATCAAGTTTTATTCTACATAGAGGTGTAATTAGAAAAAACAAAAAATTAACAGAACGCATTTTTTATTTTTAACATATCGTACATAGACTATAGCACCAGTTAGAATTATTTGAAAAAGAAAACCATTAAATACTAAAACTGTTTTAAAAATACCTAATATTAAAAGTCTAGAGTTTGTGAAATGAAAATATACAAAAAAAAAAAAAAAACATTAATTATTATAATATTTTAAACACGATTATTTACATAGATGCTTACATGCATAGAATGGTGATTAATAAAAGCTTCGTTTTACAAAAATTATTTCGACGGTACATGCTTACTCGTAACGCGTTAAATTATCCCTACAGCCATAAAATAAAGGGAGGCGATTGTACCCATTTCATGAAAATTTTTCTGTAAATGGCGACGAAGTGTCACATAGCCGCAAATTTTACTGCCAATCCTCCTAAATGGGAAACGAATTGGGAATATCCCCAGAATGTGTTTATGATATACGAAAGATATAAAAATCACACGAGTCGACGCGACGGAGCAAACCCGGAGAAGATAAATAAAAGTTTGGGCGTGCATTTATTTATGTTTATTGAGGGCAATATCTCTCCAGCAACGGCCGTTTACAACCGAAGGGTTATTTCCTCCCCAACCACCTCTTTCACACTTCAACCATCGCCGTCGCTGCAGGGATACTCCTTCTACTCCTCCTACACCCATTCGGCCACAAATCTTTCAGCATCATTTGATTTAAGAATATAACACAGCTTTGGGGAGATTAAGTTATTTTTGTATCCACATTTCGCATTGTAGACTCCGATTAACATTGATTTATTGGTATGAATTGCCGTACTATGCTCGATTTTATACTGTTTACTAAACGAAAATGAAAGAAAATAGAAATAAATTGAGGTTTGACCTATTTATTCGAAGCTAGTGGTAAATTTGTTGACTTCACTAACTGTATCAAAAAATATGTGTCCGTTTATAAAATAAAAGTGACCTTCTGGGATGAATTTTGTTAAAAGTCTATTATATTTCTCGCTTTTTTGTAAAAATACAGTAACTTCTATGAAAATAAAAGTACAATTCAAGAAGTGAAAGATAAATTCTTTTGATCATGTTAAATTACTTAATAAGTTAAAGATCTTTAATTTCACAAACCATACCATTTTTTTATAAGTTCATATATTCATATATATTATGACAGTAAACAATTAATGTCATGTTAGAATTCGCCCCGTCGATATTTTTGATTCCAGCTACATTGTAATTATGAACAACGCTCTGAAGTTGGCAATACGCGCAATCAGTAGTAATCTATAGTTTTGGGTCAATTTTTCGCTCGGCGGGAAACGAGAGCTGTCACAATACACACCCGTTGCCGGCTTCGGCCGGCAAAGCCATTTATAAATGGATCCAAGATGTAACCGAAGGGTAAATCCTTAAATTATTATTCAATCACAGGTGCACTGTTTATCGTAATTTGTTTTGACCTAATTGAATGATGAACGATCTTCTCAGGTAATAAGATATTTCCCTTCTTTCGCCTGCCGCATATTTATCGCTATCCAACTATTGTCTATGGAATTTCACGGAAACATTATTCTTTCTACCGAACTTATTCTACCATTACTAATTTCGTCGGCTTGAGTATGCGAGCATGATGATGGGACGACACTACAAGGCTTCAGATAGGATGATTAGAGAAACCAGATTTGAGAGACGACATCTGGCCCGCGAGTACGATGTAGACTTCTACCGTTATGCAATCCGTGGTATACGAAGACGTTACACGGACGACCTTGGATTTTAAGGTTACTCCATCTTTTGTTATATCTGAACCATGCTGTCACCATCACCGAGCTGCACTGGTGCACATCGTATTCACGGTCTACCCGACTGGATTCTCATTGTTTTATTTGGATTCGAATTTCTATATTTAACTCGTCGTTGTGAATACATAGAATTATAGCAAATCAATTTATCTTATCTTTTGTCAAGAAGAATCTTATTATTTTAGTGTTAATTTGTATAAGAATGTTAAACCTGTTTATTTGCAATAGATTCTCTGTTTATACTGAAAACATCTTTTTATTTATCACTCCAGGGTATCGATAATAAATGTAGAGTATGACAAATCAAGGTTGGTATGCATTTCTGAAGTGTAAAAACCACAATTCTTATGTTTTCTTCTGACTAGCCGGTGAAGAGGATAGAACGCAGTTCTTTAGCCTCACAATATACATAGAGGTCATAACCATATATTATTTTAAAAGTACACAATTATTGAAAATATATATTGCCTCAAACTAAGCTGGGATAAACAGTAAAAAATATTGCATGAAACAAATTGAGCCTTGACTGGGCAACTAGTACCGAAGCGGCTCAAGATAGAGGAAGATGGAAGTGCCACGGAGACTTGGTCCCCCGACTATATGTCATATTAACCTTGATCTTAACAAATCTTGTTTAATTATAACTGGTCTGAGATCTGGACATATTCTCCATGATCCCAACATTTTCCAATTGGGTAAAATATTTTGAGCGGTTAGTTCTATAGAGTAGAATAATTAGCGATTATCCTACTGGGTATTCATTAGGTGCACACATAACTGATGCCGGATGTTATCCGCTATCTCACTTGGTCTCACGTTGCCTCAGCTTCGATTTGACTCCTTCTCGGCCGACGCGAACAATGAATTTAACAACCGAATTAATCTCATCTGTGGATAAGTAAGTGTAACAAAGTTAATCAACATTAACAGTGATTAGTTTTCATAGATTAGTACGTATCATTGCTTAGCAATATCCTAGCAATGTTCGGGACTAAGTCAATTTGTGACCAATGAATGTTATTAAGAGCTAGTACATTTTAAAGAAGTGACTCGTTCAACCGCCCACGTATATCTCATTATTATCCACTGTGAAAAGCATTTCGATTTTGCATTGGTGCATCTAAACTCCATCGCATAGCAAAATCTTAGAGGAGAACAATTTAGCAATTCTTGGAATGTGCACCACATACGGGCATAAAAGCTATGTTTTTGTAGCATCCAAAATTGTAAAATTCTCTTCCTAAGTACATAAAAAACATTGAGCAACACAGACAGTTCAAAGGCGCAACAAAATTCTGGCTAAAAACATGGTCGCCCCTTCAATATGAACACATACAGAGTCAAGACTTCAGACCCAACACCAATGAGTGAGCAGCCTGTGCATATGTGTGGTGAATTAAATTGTACTGTATTATTTAAACTTGTTAATATGTGTATTATCCTTATTTCTCAAGATCAAATATTGCATCATATTTTGTTTTTCACTTTTTATTTTTTCCATATTTTTTTTTCTTATTCTTAATTTATAGTTGATAAAATAATTATGTATAATATGATTGTTGATTAAAAATGTTAAATCTCAGCACGGGCGAAGCCCAGTGGAGCAGATATTAAAATACCAAACGTACTTACAACATATGATATGAAATAAATAATAAATAAAAATAAAAAAGTATGTTTCTTAGGAGCTATTTTGCTAACTGTTTAAATTTTGATTACTGTTACTTGACGAATAAAACTAATTCTCCCATTCACGACATGCTGTTCGTGCTATCTAATATTTATTAATATGGCAAAAATGTTAAATAACAGTTTAGGTATAAAACGAATAACATAGAACCTACACCTACGTAATTTAAATATTGTTTTAAAGAACGAGTAAGAATTATAATTTTTTGACTTTTATTAAAGTAAAATAATTTAAACATAAGAATAAGATTTTTATTTATTTGGTTAGTTTTTTAAAATTAATAAAATATTTAAGTGATCAGTATGTAAAAATATTTGAATATATATAAATAAGTCGGTATTAGTATTAAATCGAAATTTTGGTAAGTAAAATTTAGATTTTTGTGTCAGTATAAATAATAAAATTACAGTGATATTTTTTAGGTCAGTTCAATTTAGTTGATAGGTTAGGTTATTATTACTGATATGTTATTATAAATGTTGTCCATCTATATTTATAAATACTTCTATTTAGAATAAATAACAGTTTATTAATTTTACAACCGCGGGTTATATATATTCAGCTACGGTTTCTGAAAATACTTTTTACGCCATCAGGATGATAAATAATGTGTCTAAATTATTTTTAAATTTAATAAATTAAATTTAAAATAATTTTAAAAATAAATAAATGTAGTGTGGCCATTTTATTGCGTACCGATATTTTATTATAAGTATTGATAATCTACTTAAGATACACATTAAAGATTTAAAATGTGTAAAAATACTGAGGCAATAAATATCAGTCTAAAATTAAATTAAAAGTAGTAAATTACATTTATCACGAATGTAGTTGAATAATCTTATATTTTTTTATTTATTAATTTAGCATTGTATAATGAACATTATAACATTTCTTATGTCTATTATACTTTATTCACTAAGTAATTTTTGAGATATGCAAATTATCAATATATATTAGATTTTATAAACAGTGTATAGATATAAATTGAATATTATATGGTAAGAAAAATAGTTCGTACTCATGTTAATGTTAATTTATACAAATTTGTTATATATACAAGGTGGAAATCGTCGAAATGAAACGTAATATAGGTAAATAGGTAAGTTAGTAAACTATTTAAGCTATTGTTGATATAATTAAACTAATTTTGATGTAATTATATCACATTTTACAAAATGTTCTCACTTTTTTTCATCATGTATAATGAAGAATCTAAAAAATAATATTTATTTTAATACTGATATTCTTATACATAGCTATTTGTTCTGTCATCTTTCGTCGGCAAAGATTTAGCAGGAATATTTATTGTGTAAGTAACGTACATTATGGGTACTAATTGTAAGTCAGTTAATCTGTACGCTTCTTACTTACACGACGATTAATTATCAGGAAGCGGCTAATCAATAAATTAAAGGGTTCGTTCATGCACGAGGATCTCTCCTAATATTGTGATAAGCCTCGTGTTTATTAGGTCGTAACCCTTTCAACTATCAATAAACTTAAATATTCATAGAACAGGTAGTATTTTAGGTGATGTTGCGGTATTTTAAATATAAATTCACCAACATGAAGGAACACATTCTGAAGGTATATTTTGACGACAAGGATGTTGTAAGATTTTATAGTATAGGTATCATGAAATATATGAAACTGTATGCCTTTGAATCAGGTAAAGAGTTCTATTATAATAATTAAGAAAAATAACGATAAGTTTATATATAAAACACATTTAAATATATATTTATCTAATTCTTACGTAAATACAGAAACAATTCTTAGGGTAATAAATGGTCGTCCCTTTAGATATCCATTAGATCTTATATTTAAAGAGTACGATGTTCTAGACATAAGACAGATCTATATGTTGAGACTCGTCCAATTTTTCATGCTAACAACAACTCACCCCAAGCCAATAAATCACAGTCACAACACAAGACAACGAATGAACATCTACATACCATTTCCGAGTGCAACAACGACATTTTATCCACGTTTCTACATGATAATAAGATTACACAAATATGAACTCAATATATATATATATGATTAAATTGAGTAAAAATCAATCAGAAGTATCGCTGTCCAACATTGCAATATAATCACAGTACAATACCTACACTAATAATTCACTTTACAAAATTCACTACTTTTTTTTTTAACATTATTAAGTTATTCCTGTCGAATCTGTAACTTTCTAATTTGAATTAAATAACACCACAACAGTACGAAAAAAACTGGCTACTTTAACAAAGTCTAGGAAAGTAGCCAGGACAATGTTGTGTATATCAGAGGTGGAGTCTACTCCATGTCACACAATAAACTACGAGTGATATACTGAATAGCAATATAATTCTATCTTATGTTTATCATGTTATATTATAATATTTTATATTTACCTCTGTTATAACAAAAACATGTATGTCAATAAAGTCTAATAAATAAATAAATATCACATACTGTGATATTTGAAATATACACTACAAATTGCTGTAGTTTTTTAAACAGGCTATATTTAAATGTGATGTTTATTACTTTCAAATTAGCAATTTTCGTGGAATTGCGTAAAATACTTTAAAGAAAAGTAAAGAATGGAAGATTAGGAAAAGGAGCTCGAATCAGCATGGTGACTAATTTAGTGCATATTGAATCAAAAATTCAGGTTCATATAGACAATCAAATAAATTATAAGTCTTCAAATAGTTAGGGAATAATTTAACATGTGTAATTATTAGTATTACAGATATAATGTGTATATTATAAAAAAGATGTGTTATTTCTTTCCTTGCATGAAATATTACTTAGTTAAGGATTACGATGATAAATATAAACGATTGGTGCTGCATGACAACCACAAAAAGGAAAACAACAAATTAAGAACTCGCTGAGTTTTGATCCCGTTAGCTTGTGTAAGAGAGCCTCGTCAACCCCATCACAACCTCCTTTGCTTTCACTCTCGCTTTCTTCATCTAATTAAAGAGAATATTACTGTTCAAGTAATTTCACCTCCTCCGGATAGGATATCTCGTGTAGGTCCATAAATTTTGCGCAATATCTTATTTTTGAATATCTGTAACCAGTAAACCTTAAAAAGGTACTCAACAACCAAGCTTCACACTCGTACAGAACAATTGGTTGTACACAATTGAATCTATAGATTCTGTGACAACAATCTCGATGACAGAAATCTGTTTTTGTTGTTTGCAATCTGTTTCAATAGCTGTATTTTTTTGTTTGTTCATATAGCATAAGGATGCTACCTTATTGGACCAATGTACTTGAAAAGATGGAAAATGGTTCCCTATAAGTACCTTATCGAGGCTTTGAAGCATCGATCTTGACAGAAAGAAAAAAATATTTATTCGAGCGGAATCCTATTATATTCATGATTGTTTATTATTTCATCATTATTTATTATTTCATGATATTATTAAACTAATACATATTAGGTTATAAAGTTTGAAATGTAAAATTTTCTTAAGTACTAAGTTTGACAGTCGATATCTCTGACATTTCACTTCAGTTCTTGTTTTTATATTGTGAAAGTACGCTGTTCAAACTACGAGAACTGGACTTGAAAAACCATATCACCCACCGTATTCACCAGACCTTGCACCAACTGATCTTCAGATCTTTCACAACTTCATCGCCACTCACTATCCAAGTTTTTTCGCTACCGGAATAATAAACTATTGTTTAGATGGCAAAACTGTGTCGACAGTTAAAGCGCATACTTTGATTATTTTGCTTCTTTTTTAAGTTAAAATAAATCAAATTTTTCGTACCGAAATCAGACCGACGAATGGTCAAATTTTTCCGTTTAATTGATAAATTTCGCACTTTTCCATAAATATTTGAAAGACAGTATTTTCACCTCAGCCGTAAAAACTACCCATAAATACGACTCATAAAAAATATTTCATGAAAATAAAAATATACAATTTAAATGGAATAATAAACGTATCTCTAAAATTCTGCGTAATTTTCTCTGGTGTACCTGAGTCACTCGTGAAGGGGATGCTTTCCCTCGCCTATCGGGGGCGGTGATTTCTCGCGGGAAAGGTACCGAAAAGTTATTTTTTATTCTGGCAACCGCATTCGACATTCACATTTCCGGTAGCCGGCGTTTTTCACCGATACCCGCGCAAGATATTTTGGCGAAAATTTCTCTACTTGATGAGGAATAGAAGGGTGGCTGAGGCTCTCGAGGACTGCCGAGTCTGCATAAGGGACGTGTGTCGATCGAGAGCTATTGAAATTAATGAGATTGAAAATATTTTTTTCTTGTTTAAGTAGGTCAATATTGTCTGTTCACAAAATCACGTATAAAATTGTAATATTATTTTTACAATGATTTCGGTACTATAGAAATAATATCTATTCATTTTTATAACATTTGAAGAGATGTTGCAAACATTTTAAATGAAACAACTTAATTAAGATTGATTGTGGAATATTGACAAAAATATGTATTTGAAAATTGTTTTAGATAATTCGAGGGCTTAGGGTGACAAGGGCGAAACTACAAAACAACGGTTTTGAGAAAAATGCAAAGACAGTTTTTGTTTCAAATAACTGATCTACGACGGACAATAATAACTTCAGAGATACATAGACAAAACTACCCTTTCGTCAATGTTACTCTTGTACCGGTTTACATAGATGAAAGGTTATGATGACGAAAGAGGCGAATTTCCTTTCTGTATTTTTGAATATTTTATTTCATTTGGGATAATAATTGGTTTATGAATGAACATGTGTATACGTAAGTCTTACTAGTTTGCGTTCTTTGGTCGACATATCTTGTTTTTAGCACTGTACATAATTGATATATTACATCAAATTGACAAATCCCCGTTAGATACAAGTTATTTATGAGGTCAGAAAAGTATTGCACTATCCTGTCCACATATCTTCGCAAGAAAACGGTAAGAAATAAATAGTATTATTCTATATTGACAAAGAACCGGTTGCACTGAAAGCGACTGGCGTTAAAAAATACAGTTCGAATGGTGAATTAATTATTATTATTGATTAGGTGAATTATTTTTAATTTATTTTGTTTATTACTAATTTAAAATAAGTTTTCAGTATATAAATACGTAAACGATGTTCTTTATCTCCTTAGATAAGGTCATTCGTATATTTCAAAAAAGTACATTTATAGTTCTTTACTTATTACGTAATCAGGTTTGTCTTACGGCATAATCAGATTTTTTCATTACTCTAGGAATTTGGAATCAAAGTATGGTTTGATAATAAAGTTAATTTATTTTATAGGCAGTTTGATACATAGTATTATTAATGAAATTCACCACAAGTGGCGAGTCCTTTGAGAGGCGATGTAAACAAATGAGAACCGATCATCGTGGGAAATAACGAAACATAAAAATAATATTGATTAATAATTATTGCTATTTTTTTTACTAAAATGAATTTCCCTTAAAAATAAGAAGCAACAGCTACATATTTTAATTATCTTCAAAAATTGTCTTAATATAAACGACTTATTAACTTTTGACAGTATATTGACTGAAAAGCGATAAATCCCGAGAGTCGGCAAATAGAAAATGAACCTGAACCAAATTGAAGTGAAATTATCGATGAAAACGTCAACAACAGTAGACAAATTATTATCAAAAGATATAAAAAGTATTTAATAAAGAGATGTTGAAATATTAAAAAAATATTGAAAATAATAGATTGTAGTTATTTACACACATATAAAATAATTCACATTTTCGTGTTTTTTTTTACGAAAATTTGGGTTTTTATTATTCTTTATATCAGAAGTTATACACTAGATGTGATTTTTTTAAAACTATTACTTAGATATGACTTTTATACTCATTTGAAACTAATAAACCGAATGTTTTTTGCCATAATTATGACATAATTATTGCGTATATGAAATATATTTTCTTATAATATTGAAGACAAGATTACGTAAAAAAATCTCGAATAAGACAAATTAAAAAAAAAAGTTAAAAATTAATAGAATTCTAACTATTCAATTTGCAGGACATATTATCAATTTTTTATGTTTTTAAAATACTTTGTTTTAGTTAAAACACATGTTTTCAAATAATACATTGTATTAACTCACATGCTTTGAGGCTTCAGCTACTATTTAAAATCAAGTTTTATGTAAAAAATACAATAATTAGTATTTAAATAATATTTTTTCAGTCTTATAAAATACGATTATTTAATGATCCATTTTAGTTCAATACGCCGCTCGCGACGGACGTCGAATCCGCGCTGTCATTATTTTCGTTAAAAAATACCGAAAAAATATGTTTTCACGCATATTTCATCCACATCCATGCATCCACATCCATGAATTAATATTGAACTTATCACAATATTAGTAGCAAATTTCAAAACTAGATGTTTTTAGATATAACACTTTTAAATACTAACTGTCTCATAAATAGTATGTAATTATGAAACAGACATATCACCAAAACGGCAATATGGGGTTTTAAATCGGTTATTTTGGATATCCATCAGATCTAATATTTAAAGACTACAAAATCATAGACATAAGACAAATCTATATGTTGAGAGTTGTCCAATATTTCCATGCTAATAACAAGGTCTAATGAATAAATATATCAATATGAAAAACCGTTGAAATGACTCCAGATACGAGTTATTTTTGAAACTTGTATCGAATGTGAGAAAATCAAAATTTTTATTGTCGTTTCTTTCTATTCAAACTGTCTTCCCTCGCATGATATAAGTAACAAATAACGTAATTAATTTATTATTATAAGAATTTCACTATTAGCTTCATCTTCATACCGTATAATATATAATTCAGGTAAAATTTCTTGAATTACAAACTGGAAAAATTAAAAAACGCCCTTAAAGTCAGTCGAGTAGTTAGCTGTAAATAAAAGCTATCGGTTTTTTGACCATATAAATCAGCTATATTTGTTTATTTTTCAAAATATTATGTACGTACATAATAGATTTATTTTATAACATTTTTTTGTATTTATCTATCCCCGCTCCTGGCGACACTGTTTAGTAACATGATCAAGCATTTATACATACCTGCGAATATGACGAAAACTATTATTATTAATAAACGATATTAAAGTCGAAACAACTAGATATATCGTCTCCAAAAAACTATCGGCCGATATCGCTAGCCACTATAATGGCAAGACTTTTTGAAAGAATCATTATGAACCAGATTTCTATAAAAATGAACACTAGAGACAACCAAATGGGATTTAAAAAGAATCTGTGTACTGACAATACGATCTTTGTAGTAAAGGAAATTGTGGACTATTCCAAAAGTCGAAGAACCACGTGCGTGCTTTCTTGATTTGAGCAAAGCCTTTGACAGTGTCAGATACGACAAATTACGGACGAAGCCGGGCCATTTTACCTGCGCACTGGGGTGAGGCAGGGCGGGTGTATGTTGACAATCCTCTTCAATATGCATATGGACGAAATGAGCGAGAGACTATCCGATGCAAAAATTGGCTGCCACATGGGCGGGACAAATGTGAACCACATTAGTTATGCTGATGATATGGTTATACTAGCGCCATCTATAAAAGGGATAAGAAAGCTTTTACAGATATGTGAAACTTATGCCAGTGAACATAATATTTTATGCAATGCCAGCAAATCGGTCATAATGGTGTTCAAATATGGAAAAGGGCCAGATAATATCCCTTCCGTGTGGCTGGACGGGACGAAATTGAGCGTTCAAAATCAGGTCAAATATTTTGGCCATGTATTCAATGAAGATGGACAAGATAATGATGACATAGAACTACAGAAGAGACAGTTGAGCGTTCGTTCAAATATGCTGTCACGGTGTTTCTACCGATGCAGTAAGGAGGTGAAGATGATCCTGTTTAAATCGTTCTTCACCAACATGTATACCTGCGAGCTCGTCTCCGAATTCAATATAATAACTCATACAGAATACTGTTCGGATTGGTGTGTTATTGCAGTGCATCTACAATGTTTGCCGAAGGCCGTATACATGGATTTGTTCCGCTTCTGAGACATCGAGTTGGTGGTGTAAAGCTGCGGCTGGAGCTCAGCACCAACTCTCTAGTGTAAGCGGCGCTCTCGTGGAAAGCTGGTTCCCTGACCAAAGCATGGCAACAAATACAGAATGGCTACAGATCTACAGTATCTATATTTTGTTAATATTTATATATATATGTGTGAACTTTTTATTTTTTAATTTATATTTCTTTATTTCTTTTGCGTTTCTTCTCATAACATAAATAATATTTGGTAACTTAAATGTATTATCTTTATGGCGAATCGAGTCTTCATAAAAAAATAAACGCATTATTATTATAATAATGCTTTTGTAGTGCAACGGAAAAAGTTTTCCCGCTGTAGTTTATTAAAAAATTATCACAGTTTAACTTTAAAAGTGTAATTTACATGTCCATTACAGAAAAACACGTAGGTACTTTGAATAGTATAACTAGCGAGAATAATAAGAGAAAATTAATTCACGAATTATATTATCTATATACCATGAAACAGGCTTTGCCAGTTTATTTAATTGATTCAAATAAATGATGATTTGAACTGAATAGGCATAATGGTGATTTTCAGAAAAAGGGCCGCGTAAAACTAGATAAGTTGACGTAATTGATTTCACCTAAATAAACTCCAATACAATCAACAACCCAACTTAATCAACCGAACTAAATAATTCAAACAGAAAAAATGAAGTATCCAGCTAATGGCAATGAAATCAAACACGCTTGAACAAACCAACGCCGAACTAAATTGCCGAGTAGTTCTTTTTTTTTTAGGTAATTGTCGATTTCCTCGCCCGATGTATTTTCTTCCACTTTGATTTTCCGAAAATGGCCAGACAGCGTTCCCACACAGGTAAAATAGTTTGGAGTGATTAATCTCGAGGGTAGGATTGAACCGAGAAGCAATAATTCTACGAATTAAACTTTTGAAAAGTTATCAGATTTGTAATGATATATTTTTCCTATCTATGCTCTTAAAAAGCACAAACTAAAATTATATATTACCTACATAGAAATTGTTAGATTTTGAAGTATTAATTTTATTACAAATAACAAGTAGAAAAAGCGCATGTGTATGAATGTATGAATGAAATAGTTAAAAATGGTTTTTGAAAAAAGGGTGTTGATTTTATAAAGCGTTACTTTCTGCAATAATAAAAAAATATATATTTTCGATTTATTTTAATTAATTAAAGCTACAACAGGCTATGATGCCAAATTACTGTAGATAAACATCACAAAAATACCCAGGCTTGAGAAAATCACATACATGTATTATGACCTCAACGGGAATCGAACCTGGAACCCCCGGTACGAGAATGCCCACTGGGCTACGGGGGTCACCAAAATATTATTTCGATCAATATATATTTTTACGTATACCTTTCTAATTGATTAGTTTAATTTATATTATTATTATTATTTTGATGGAAAATTCATAATATTAAAATAAAAATAGATAAACACATATTACAATTTTCGATATTTATTCCAGATTTTGATTCGCGTTCTTTTCCGATTCGATCCGCAGTAACACAACTTAAATCCAGAAAAATCCGCTGTTGCAGTATATTAGAACCAGTGAAAGGTGAGCTTTCATTTTTCCAGTTTGAAATTCGAGAAATTGTACACGATTTTTAGATATGCTTTCAAGAGGTTAATAGTTAAATTCTTATAGGTTCCAAAGAGATAATTAATGACGTTATTTGAAACGACAAGAAAAATGTTGATTTTCTCGAATTCGATACAAGTGTCAAAAACAACTCGTGTCTAGTACCTTATCTGGCCTTAATGAAAAAATATTATTTAAAAATTGATTATTATGTTTTTGATATAAAACTTGGTTTTAAATTGTAGCTGAAGCCTCAAAGCATGTGAGCAAATATAATATATTATTTAAAAACGTATGTTTTCACTAAAACAATGTGATTTAAAAACGTCGAAAATTGATCATACGTAATCTTGGCTTCAAGATTATAAGAAAATATATTTCGGTTATGCAATAATTTACCATATTAATACAATTTTGAAGCACGCGGAAAATGCATCTATTGGTCGCCGTCATTCTTATAATACCTGTATTGTCTTAATTATGGCAAAAAACATACAGATTATTAGTTTTAAATGAGTATAAAGGTCTTAACTAAGTAATAGTTTAAAAAAAGTCTAATCTAGTTTATAGCTTCTGATTTAAATGAATGATAAAAACACACATTTTCGTAATAAATGCGAAAATTTGAATTATTATCGAAGGCGTCGCCTTAAGGCTAGTTGCAAAGTATACAAAGTAACATTAAATTCATATTTGTATTTTTTTTTTGAGAAAAGCATCTGTTTGCGTTAATTTGTATAGTTGTATTACAGTAAACCACATCTCATTGTTTGACAATGTATTTTGTTTTCAACATTGAAAAATAGGTTTTATTAATTATTATTACGTATTTGCGTTAATAGTACGCCTCAGTTGTACACCTCGTAGTTGATTGTTACAGGTCCAAGAAAAACTCTTATGTGACAATTAAATATTTATTACAAGAATAATATAATGAAGCTACAAGGTATATAACTAGTATCGAAGCTAACACTAATGGAGCTAAGAGAACGAGCCTGGCGCGCGTCGTCCCTTTTATCCCAATACACATACACACACACACAGAGCGGTGCGGTGCTCTGATACACACACACACATAATCTATGTATGAGATTATACATAAACGTATAATCTCAAGGACATTACAATTATTATACTCATAAAGAGTATCACATCGTATAACAGCAACCTCAGCCTAGATATTGTAGGCTAGACATATACATGTGTAACTTGAAGCAAAATATTGGTTAACTGTATTATCAATTTTTGACAAAACTTTGCCCTAGGGATAATGGAAATTACATAAACTGTTATTTTTATCAATTCGGAAAACACTGGATCGTCCGCAGGATTTAGCAAAAACAATCGGCAAAATACTTTTCACTAGTATTAATAAAACATTGTATAAGAATGTCTAATCTGATCTAAAAATTGAGTTATTTACTAGCACAATTATTATACATGTTTACAGGATAACAACTACAAAAATTCTGAAAACTTTGCATTAAAAAATTATTACTAACGTTGACAAAAGTACATTATAAACCAAAAATTACTTCTATTCTGCAAAATACGTTCAACAAAATCACATTCTATATAGATTGGGAAAGTAGATGATAACACAATGTACATGTCAACTGTTCACTTCAATTTCCGTTCTGATAACGTTCCCATGTCAGAACGAAGCTTTATGGCAAAATCCCAAAGGAATAACGTTGAATCAGTTGAAAAGGCTAACACTATTACAGGACTCAGATAATCGAAGACTGACTGGAGTCGACAATCAATATTGACATTCATATGTGTATAGAATAATCATTCCAGCAGTCAATATTAGTTCATGGACGATTTCACGAATTATTTCACTAATACGAACCTTAATTAATTGGGAAAATAATTAGTTGACTAATTGTTGATCTGACCATTTGACTGATTAACGAAGATTTATATTTAAAAAACATGTTTGATGATTGATCATAATTGGACAAATCGTTTCATTATCCCTAATCGGTTTAAAATTCAAAGCACGGTATCTGCGTATCATTTAGCTATTTTAACTTTTATTGAGGTTTGTAGTTTAGTAGACTAAGAAGATATAAAATAATATTTAAAGTGTCAATAGTGTGTGACTATCCCCTTTTATGAAAAACCAATGAAATTTTATTAAAGAATGCTCACTTCATAAAAACTAAATCCATTTAGGTTTGAAGGATATTGAGAATTTTATCAGTGATAAACAATAATTTTGGAGAACACATTCTTACTGTGAAGTTGTAATAATTCAGAACATAGGTCTGTGATATTTTAAATATGAAATAACGTAGACGGCTCTTTCAAATAATGGAACGATTAAATGTATTAATATCAAAAAGGTATAGGTTTTGAAAATTTGTCGCTAAAAATATCGTCGCTGTAGCATAGTTGGATAATGCACCTTCCCCGGTTTGGAAAGAGAACCAGGTTCAAATCCCGGTGGCGCAACAATATTTTTGGATAAAATTGATTATATATGTATATATTTCTAATTAATATATTTAATTCATATTTAATAATTTTGGTATGGTGCTGGGTGGTGCACACTAACTTTAGAAGTGAATCTTATATAATATTTCAGTGATTGAATAACCTTTGTCTATATATTATGTCCGTAAATGATAAATTTTGAATATCAAAAATGAAATATTTTTTTCTTCTTGACATGTGTCGGCTTAGACTAGACAGTTTAATTTGATTTATACATAAATATATATATTTAAAAAAATGTTAATTTTTATTATATTCTGTTAATCTGCATCAGTAAATAAATTTTACTTCTCGTAAACATACTAACAAATTTGAGAAATGAATTTTCTATTTAATTAAAAACAGCCTTACTAAAATATATGTTAATGAAAATACATCAAATTGGCTAGAAATAGTATTTTTATGAGACACTGCTCGAAAATAACAACTAAAATAATGAATCATGCACAATACACAAAAAGTACACAGATAAATTGGCAACACGATGTTTTACATATATGAGAAACGATGGTTCTTTAACTGTCAAAATTGAAATAAATATTTTTTTAATTTGAATAAAAAACAACTAAAGCAAAATAAGAAAAGATCATATACATTATACTAGCAAATAGTCAATTGTCTGTCGCCAATTGCTTGTTGCTAGGCCTTGTGGGCCGCTATTGAGGCCGCTTCACGGTTATTGGTGACCGCTCTGCAGTCAGGGTCTCAGTATGATTTATATTTCAATGTAAAAATCTCTTATTATATTGCTTTAACAATAGTGCATTGTGCATCCTTATTATATTGGTTTAGATGGAATATAGATTCTACGAAAGCCTTGGCCGCGCAGCGACCATTATTGGCCACTTCGGTCCTAGAAGCAAAATTGTTTTCTGTTAGTGCATTCTGTATTGCTCTCCCTGGAATTGTACAATCGTCTGTATTGCTATCCCCGGGGATTGTACAAACGTCTGTATTGCTATCCCCGAGGATTGTACAAACGTCTGTATTGCTATCCCCGGGGATTGTACTAATGTTTGTATTGCTATCTCTGGAATTGTACAAACGGGTCAATATTGAAATATATATATACCCACTTAGAACAAAACATTCATTTGTCATCTCCTTTATGGTCGCATTTGACCGTCCTACCATAGATAAGAGGGAGATGACTATGGGACATAGATGAGATGACAGGATGACAGATGCTCAATATACTTGCCGGCATACTGACCTAGAGTTGGTCGTTTAACCAAGCACTTTATAGTCATAATTATACTACCAGTACAGTCCAATAAGTCACTGATAAAAGATGGGGAAGCGCTATATTATTATGGGATGATATATTAATGCGGTACACTAGCTTTGTAGGAAGAAATATGATAGTGACTTAGACATGCATTATAAATAAAAATTATGTAACTAACTTACTTACCATCACGCCGTTTTCCAGAGAGAGAAACCGGCAAAGAAGATAAAGCGCTACACTCTTCTGTTCTGATACATAATTCTCGTCTCATCCACATTCATACATCTTCTACAGAACTAGCTTCCAGTATTTGGTTTACCTGGTTTTGCCAAATATTCCGCGGATGTCCTTTTATTTCCGTTTTCATCAACACTTGCGTCTTATATCTTGCTTACTAATGTCAAGTACTTCAAATAAATGATCCAAAATGATTTAATAATCTAATGCGAAAAAATGCAATCTAAAACAAAATATAATTAATATTACGTGTAAATACTACTTTTATGCATGGTCCGATATACGACTGCTCCTTTATTAATACATTTTAAATTTTCGGGACCAAGTTGAATAATTTATTAATAATATCTTTTGATGTTTGGTTGTTACAAAAAGATGAACATCTTCTCTTTCTTGAAGTTAAGCCTCGGCCACCTAACTGAAAATCGATACGACACAACATCTTTGACAAACACTGAATATTTTCCGTACCACTAAGTATGACGCTACAAAATAGTTAAGTTATATGAATCTGTCTCCAGTGACAAGAATTTATTACCGATTTTCCAATAAAATCGTAAATTCAATATAACGCTATAATTTACAGTAGTCTTACTGTCAGGATTTATTGATTTTACCGATTATTTCTGACACTTCGGCTGCCAACAATGTCTTTCGTTTGCAATTCGAATATTTACTCTAGCAGAGTTAATATGTTGAATATAATATTTTATTTGATGATCAAAATTATCATTATTTTGTATGATATATAGAATTATATTTTAAAAACAAAATATTTTTGTTACGTAATTTAACAAATGTGTTTTAATTATGTGGTCCCAGCTTATACGTTGGCCTCTTGCGAGTTTTTAGTGTTTTGTGAGGGTGCGATAGTAGAGTTAGTCAGACGTATTTTATTGTACATCGTTTATTTAACTCAGTGTAAATTTTACATGCTGCTTTTAATTACACAGTTAAGAAATAATAGATCTACTGAAATAAATGAGCAGAGTGTTGATTCAATTAATTAAAAAAAAACACCATTTGTATAAATGAAAAAGATTTTTTGAAAATATGTTATTTTTTTGTTTGGAAAACGGTTTGTATATTACGGTTATATATACTAAATAAACACGGCTATATTCACACACGTCAGCAGCCGTGGCATAATTTTTAAGACATCTGGCTAGAAATAAGATTTTTTTCTAGGAGCGTAGATTCGAATCTTATGAGCTGCGAAGTATTTTTAAATTTCGTGTTTTTAAAACAAGAAAATTTAATTAATTTCCACGCAATCACTTTATAATTTAGTTTGCTACACGCTAGTAATGCTTTGTATATTTTGCCAACTATATTTTAGTGTACTCTCGGTATATTTAACCAAGCCACAAACCACTAAAATTACTTTTATAAATATTCGAAAAATGCTACCGATAATGTGCCTGGTGATGAGACCCTAGGGATTCTGTATTCTCGACTTTTATCAATTCCCGGGACTTGAGAGTAGAAATTTTCAAGTCCCTGGTGTTCCCGGGAATCGAGACCGTGATTTTTATTTAATTAAAAAGCAAATAAATTGTAATAAATATTCATATGTATGCTGTACACTAGCTATTAAAGATATTATCTGTGTAAAAGACGTACGTTAATATTAATTGTATAAATAAATGTTTGTTGAAATATTTATTATTTCATAATGTGGTAGTAGTTTTTTAAAATTAAATTAAGTTTTCATATATATTGTTACGTACTTGCATAAAAGTATATCTTCGTTGTACTTTTCGATATTTTTAAAGGTCTGAGTAAAACTCGCGGTGACAAGGCGTAGCAAAAGAGAGCGCGCCCTATGTGTGCCCGCTATTTATACCCGCGTATACATACGCATTCACACACACATACACACATCGGTGCAATCCAAGGACATCACATATATTGAATACAAAAACACATTAATTTATGAAAATTACAAAAAACAAAATAACTAAAAAATAAAATAAAAAACATACCAAAAAGAAAATTTAATTAAGAGAACATATTGTAAAACAATTACGTAAGTATTTGGTCAAAGTCAACTGAAGTCTCATAACAAAAACATTAGAATAATGTGACATATATGTTTTTTGGTTAGTTAATCTGACATCCTGAAGAAGGAAATGGTGTTGATGTTTTAAATTACTCATTGTGGTTTTAATGAATAAAATTAAATAATCTATAAATAATAAAGTTTTTCAAATAATTTTATCATTTACAAATTTTGTTTTAAAAAATGACAAATTTATCCTAAAAAAAACGACAATACCATTTACTTCGGAATATCTTTGGACTAATTTCTCCTTATTGCAAATCTTTATGGCTGACTATATAAACTATGGAAACGTTCCATTTTTTAAAAATATATTTACACATGCACCGCTCGTCGCTGGGTCACTACCTGTATGACAATGGGAAGTAGGATTAACTCAACTCGTTTAAAAGAGTCTCGAGACACGTCTCGTGATAGCAAGCCATGGAATTCTCGAGTTGTTTCGATACAGAATCCCTACGAGACACTAACAAAAACAATTTTGAAAATATGATTTAAAATATATTTGTGCATATTTAACATAAAAGCACATAATACCCGTGAGCTACTATTTGTGATGTATAAAATGAATTGTATGACAATGTCCGTCATTATTAATAATATATCAATGTGTATTATATTATTGTTGGTAATGTTTTGGTTTTGGACTGATTATAAATTATTTGTTTGAGTATGTTGTTATAACAAATAAATAATAATAATATGCATCTAAAAGTGAACAAGTTAATATTTTTAGAACACATTCTTATTGTGAAGTTGTAATTATTCAGAACATAGTTCTGTGATATTTTAAATATGAATTAAATGTATTAATTATAAAGATATACATACAAAATCAATATTATCGAAAAATAAAAACATTGTTGTTGCGCTACCGGGATCGCAATTATATCTTTATAATTAATACATTTAATTCATATTTAAGTTAATATTTGAGTAAAATCTGGCTGTACGTATCTATCGTATATATTATTTTTGAAAACTAATGTCGTATCGCTATTTCGTAGGTGCTTGAGTAATATATTTCAAGTAGGTGGGATGGGGTCCAAGAGCATTTATTATATTTGAAAGAATCTATTAAATCAGTTTGAGAAATGATGTTTTGAAAGCAAAAGTCGGGTGTGTAGCCGGATGATAGTAATGTTAAAAGGTCGGCAAGGTAGGTGACCACAGGAGTGTGGAAAATATGAATGAAGAGCTATGCAAACATCCGTTCAGCTGAGACAACATACTCATGACAGTTTTCCATAGCCACGGTAAAAAGTAGATCATAAGATTTAAGATTGTAAACATAGTGTACTGCAAATTTATGTATTTGTTGCAATGTATTATATATGCATAGTTGGCAGTTAATTTATCATCAATGACATCGTCCTGGGATACATACAAATATTCTCTGCACTGGGTTGTTTCTACATGGATTCCGTACTTGACAGCTTCCCGCTAACAACTGCTGATGCTGAGAATAGTCTAGTTTTTATTTATTAATTACATCATAGTAAAAACAAGCGGGATGTAAAATTAAAAATATATGTGAGAAATAACGCAGCATACGCTCGGTGAGCTCTTCTAGCTTCTTCTTCTTCAACCTACGTCCATCTCTAAGACCTCTCTTATTGACCACTAATAAATATCCGGCAATTATTCATAAATACTCAGTTTAAAGACAAACATGGAAACAGAATCCTGCGCCTTATCTCACATTCTAAGTGTACTTAGGTAAAAACTCAAAGAAAATTAGCAGTCCTGTAAATAAAAACCTCATTTGCTCAAATACATGGCAACGGTATCGTATCCTCAATTCTGTGTGCTTATAAAGGAATAAGTTTTCAAAATTGGAAGAAGTCAGCTGGAAGAGTTCCTTAAATGATCAAAGCTACTCATTCTATGTGATTCTTTTTGTCCTTACATCCTACCTTGTACTTATCATGTTTTGTTTGCTTCGTGCTTGTTTCTTTTCTTTTACTTCTTACATATCTTCAGTCTGTATCAAAAAAAAAAAATACTTTGTTCAATTTACTTATTATCTCTACTTGTCTCCTTTTGCTTTTTGATTTTTATGTTTTTTATCATTTAATTTAATTTGTTACCATACTTCCAACTTATATTCTAGCTTATGGAACCTTATGGCTGTATATATGTACCTAGCGAGGTAGGAAGCGGTCAACAGGCTTGCATGTAAATGAAATGTATTATAATATTTGTACTAAGGATTTTTATATTGATGCAAGCTATAAAAGGAATGTTGTTATAAAAATAAATAACGATTTATCGGTACTGAAATGAAATGAATTCTCAGTATCCTATGACCACTGCATCTAGCTAGCAGTATGAAATAGTATGAGTATTTTTTACGATATTCAGTCCAAGTATAGGTATTTTTTTATAATCAGGCTCAATTTTGTATTATTGCACAAAAACTACACCGTGTCATTTTCAATGCTTCTCATAATTTTGATATAATTAATTTTGTATTGCAATATTATATACTTTATGGTTATCTCTTCGATTTATTTTAAGCAATTATATATTTAAAAAAAAATATTATGTTGATAACTTGATTTATATACTTTCTGCATTATATGTTTTCTAATATATATAATAATAGTATCCTAGCAGAACATGGATTTCTCCGTTGATGTGTTAAAAACTGACAAAATGAAAAAGGAAGAAGGGAATTATTTTTATACGAAGGGTGTTAGAATATCGCAGGCACTTTTTCGCTTTTGCGTACTGCCACAAAGTCAAGAAGTGAAGGCGCGAATTTATGCATATACACCACATGTACGCAAAGCCTTAAAAATACGACGTTTTATCAGAAATGCAAGGATGTGGAAGAGGAGCAGAGTGTATCGGCAGGATAATATATTATGTAGTGCGCTTGCGACCACCTTCTCTACGGTCGTGACCGGTCGGTATAAATATATACGCAAATGTACATAATATATGAGCAAAGGTAGGTATATAAATAGCGTGGAAACACATAAATCAAAATATCTGCCATCTTTTGGGAAAACGAAAAAACCTGTATTTTCTACGTTCTACCGAGGCTTATTTTTATAAACCACGTTCAATTATCTCGGTTTATACGAATGTCACAGTTAATATACTAATTAGGATTTATCGCAGTTTTATCTGGATTTTCGGGAGATTAGTTTTTGTATTACAGGCACTCCATTTTATTTAGTAAGAATATCGAAATGAAATAAAGTATTGGTGTGGAAGGGTGGGGGTGGTGAAAAGGAAGAGAAAAATCAAACGGAAATGAAAGTTTGTAAAATAAGTTCACTGACTAGCGACAAATAGCTCCAACGGGAACCGCAGTAACTAAAGAAATAACTTGGGTAAAATAAAAAAAGAAATATGCAAAATTGTTGAAAAACATAAAATAATACCTATATTACATTAACTATATTTAGATATAAAATAGAATTAGAAAACAATCTTGATTTATGTCATTATTTCTTCTTCTTCTTCTAGTATTTAACGTTAACGATCATATCAGCGACCATTATTATATTTGCAGCAGGTCGCTTTTGTTCAAAATTTTGTCTTGAAATATGAAATACAGAATCTGATACTTTTTTGGATGTCTCACGATATTGCCAAAATATTACGATTTCCGGATTATCAGGATTTTTTATTGTTTACGGATTTCTTTTTCCTTTCGCATCCGGATCATCACATTACCATTTGTAAGGCTACCAATCCAGCAAATTTTTAGAAGCATATAGATCAACATCTCAAATGATTTATTAGATTATTGAATAATAAAATATTCCAATTAAATTATTAATCAATGACTAAATGGATAAAACTAAGAGAACAGAAAAATTTATGATTTAAATTTAAATTCTTTTATTCAATTAGTTTATCAAATAAGGTATGTGTTTAAAGAAAATTATAAATATAAGTTAATATAAATACCAAAATTTCTAATTATCTTTGTCCTTTTCGTTGGTAAAAAAATATTAAATCTAAAATAAATTTTAAATGGGATTCTTGACTATGTAAACGGACTAAAAATCATCTCTTCCGAAAGATTGTCTTAGATCCTCCAGCCAGGGTATTTTAGATCCTATTCTCCTATCAATTTTGCTTTGAATGTTAAGGTGCAGGATCTGATATTTTTGTGGACATCTCACGATTTGGCCTAATATTGAGAATTCTTATTTTCTTTTGCATTCGAATTAACACATTATTATTGGGAGACCATATTCTTATTGTCATGTTGTAATTATTCAGAACATAGGTCTGTGATATTTTAAATACTAATTAAATGTATTAATTAGAAAGATATACATATAAAATCAATTTTATCCAAAAATATTGTGGTTGCGCTACCGGGATACCTTTCCAAATCGGGGAAGGTACATTATCCAAATATGCTACAGCGAAACTATTTTTGATGACAAATTTTAGAACCTATATGTTATACTTCAGAATAAAGAATTCTAAGGTATTAGAGATTCAGTAAAAACAATGTAGATGGCTTTCAAATAATGGGACGATATAAATGTATTAATTTGAAAAAGTGTAACATATAGGTTCAAAAATAGTGTCGCCGTAGCATAGTTAGATAATACACCTTCCTCGGTTTGGAAAGAGAACCAGGTTCGAATCCCGGTAACGCAATAACAACATTTATCGATAAAATTGATTTTATATGTATATCTTTCAAATTAAAACATTTAATTAGTATTTATAACCCATTATTATTGGTGCCTCGATCCACATCGTAAATGTTTCAAGTCGCTTTAGCATTGCTACACAATACTTTCTTCATGCGAAAGAATGCAACTGAAGCTTGCTTAATATGATATTTAATTTATATAAAGGGTCCCAGTTTTTATTTAAATCGATTCCCAAGTAGACTATTTTATCTACTGTTTCGAGTAATATTCTGTCTATGATAATCCTAGAGCATTAGTCATCTATTTAGTTTCGTTTCTTAATGATCATGTATCGTATTTTGCTTTGTTTGCTAGCCATCATCATTTTGTTTCGTTCACTAATGATCGTGTATTTTGTCGGTTAGTTGAAAACCTTAGTTTAGAACTTGGAGATCTTCCATATAGTCAGTATGTGAGTAAACTTATGAAGCATTCTTTTCTCCCGTTTACATAAATGTATAAAAAATATATTTATGAAAGTATGATTTATTTATAAGCAAGTGTTATAACATTATATTAGGTGGGGAGGTTTTCTTATCTGGCTACCCTCGTGGAGACCCGAAGGAGTAGTAATTCAAATGAGCCCCCGAAACGTTCGGGTTTCGTTCTCACTGGTCGAGTGTAGAGTTTTAGATTCTAACTTTTTTTTATTCCTCTCAGAGAATTTATCTATGTCGAAAATTTATTGCCAGACAGTTGGCGTGGTTTAATTCATTCCATTGCATTCGGTCCTGCCGGCAGGCAAGTGGTCGGGGCAGGTATTTTTATAATCCGCTACAGATATGAGTCTCGTCGGAAGCGCCTGGGCTATTCTATTATTTGTCGGCAATTTCAACACAGCTAGTATCATATTTACTGAAGGATAGGAACTGTATCCTTATAATGCAGGTATATTTTTATTATAAAATACGCAAAAAAACCATTAAATTTAATATAATTTATAACACTAGATTTATTAACAAATGAACAGTTACCAATTCGAACGAGTTAAAAGGAATTATTCAAATTATTTTAAATTCTGACAATATTACAAATGTATGCAAAAAAATTACTAACCTATCAATATAAAATTCTGAAAACTAGCCAAGCACAGCAGTTTATACCCATCAAAAATAAAAATTACAAAATACTGTGTATTAAAACCACATTTGAACCAAGAGCCGTCAAATATTAATCCACAAAATTATACAAAATCTACCAATATAAATAATGAAAGAAACAACAAATAGAGTAATATTTAAGAACTAATTATGCAGTATGTAGAATAAAAAAATTGACGAGATATTAAAAAGCGAACTAATAAAATCATAAATTAAATGAAGTCAACAAATTATCTTACAAATATAAATAAACACTTTTGGACAATAGCCCACCTCAATACAGAATCACTGTAATTAGGTAGCATTATGTACCAATAATTGTTAAATTATTATAAAAAGAGAAAAAAAATTGTTTTTACTGTAATTCTGTTAAATATTGTGAAGATTATATTCATTGGACGATCAGGATGACGGACATGACATTTGGGACATTATATTGATTATTAATATTTTAAGATAATTACCATAATTAGCTAGAGTACAGGCTACTACTAAGGATAGCAAATAATCTCCGTGTTGCCCGACACTTTTATGATTTCGGTGCTCCATGTTTCTACCGGTGCGAGGCCTCCATTCCAGGATCTTTCTTCTCCACCGTCCATTATCTGTTCGACAAATATATCTAGTTTATTGCGACTTGAGGATTCAGATTTTTGGACAACATTTGTTACTGTGGTTCTCTGTTATCGTTATCATCATTTTCACCCCCTTACCCTGGTTTGGTCCAGGGTCTTTATTTTCAATATGGCGCTTCCATCTTCCCTTGTCTTGTGCCACTTCGGAATTTGTTGAGCAATCAAGATCCGATATGTCTTCATACAGTTTTTGTCGCTGTTTATCCCAGTTTAGTTTAGAGCGACCCACCACCATCTCTTGGGCCGCCTTCTTGAGTTGCTATGAAGATACATCTTGGTAGTCTTTTCTCTGGCATAAAAAAGTCGCGCTTAAGTCAATAGAGATATTTCTATATGTAAAAGTAGAGGCTCCGTGTCGAAGGTCTCTTATATCTCAAAATTTCTCACTCGGTCCAATAATGATACTCCTGCTAAGATATTTCATTTCGGCAGCCTAGATTCTTGAGGATTACAGATATAGAATTTTGTATTATGTTGAATGATACTATTACCATACCACTATACCAAGCATAGCCAATCATATCTGTTTTCTTTATCTGTTACCGGCCAGTTTTCTGATTTAATGATACGTATATTTGAAGACCACATATTGAAGTGGGTATAAACATAGGATTAAAAATAGTCAGTTTGGTTCTCTGTTTTAAGATAATACATAATTTTAATTCATAGATTCGGAAGACGAGCAACACTAAAATATTTATTTCGACATAAATGACGTGATGAAAGCACATCATTACATGCTTTGACTATATGAAATAATGTGGCGGATGCCGCCCGTCTGCTCGAATTCTCAACCATTATGTCACAGGCGAACTTCTCAAAGCTGTTCTGAGAGTTGATAAGTAGGTACTTACTAGTCAAGTGCACGGCCTGGCTACACCTTGGTTCGTTTCCTTAAAATGAAACTCGAAGATTATTTTCTGTTCGTGGATATTGAAATTCAATGAAAAAATAGTTTGAATGGCTTATTACGAGTACCTGTTTCATTTAATAATAATGTAGTTATCTTATTCCATTATTAATTATACTTTTTGGTCTAGTGGCGAGATACATATCGAGCGGTCAGGTGTTCCAGCAATTTAATTGTAGGTACTTTCATAGCATAAGCTCTCAGATTAGTTTGAAATTAGAAATAATATCGATGCGATATGTATTTCGTAAACTCATCGCTATTAAAAAATAAATAATGTCAAAGACTGGATCCATTATTTTATACCGTACATCTTAATGTCTTAACTAAAGATAATAATTAATATACATTACGGATACAGTTTTGTAAATAGAGTGTTCTTGACATCGAAGAACCCAAAAAATTACAGTTATTTATTTGATCGAAGATCTTTCACCAGTTTTCGAAAGAACCCCGACCGGAACTCAGTCTAGGCTAGGTTGCCCTAGAATGAGATAAGTGGATACAGCGAAGAAAGATGACGCTAAATTGCAAGTTTCGAGCTGAAAATATTGGGGCTCATAGTGCCACATATAGATGATAATAATGCACTGTTTCTTAAAACCGAAAATAGAGAGTTCTAAGTTTTTGGTATGCCACAATAAATCCACAATCATCGATAAATTTTCTACAAACGTCCACATGATCGGTTCCGCAACTCTTCCTATGGCAGAAAAATTGACTGATCTGAGAGTCTTATTTTTCATCCCAGATCATTCAAATGGTCTGGGATGCAAAAGTGCCATATTATGTGTTGTCTCATACATCAGTAAGTATAATCTAAATTATATTAGCAATATTAGAATATGTCTAAGAACACACAATTACTGTAAAAAAATTACAAAACACTGTTATTAAATAAATATCGGACATCTCATAGAGACGAAGCTATTTTTATAATATTTAATGAAAAATATATATAGAAATATGGGGTAATTACAGGGCTTACGACCTGTCTTCGGCAAGCTTAATTAATCACATTATATAAATATAACGTTCAACATTCTCACCCCATAAATTTGGTCCATATATGGCGATGGTGTAGTGGTACTCGAAGCGAGTCCACATATTAAAATATATACAACTTTCAAAAATTTGATAGATGTGGAGATTGATGGGGTAAGAATGGTGAATGTTATATTTATATAAAGTGATCACTTAAGTAAGTCGAAGACAGATCGTAAGCCCTGTAATTACCTCATATTTCTATATATTTTCCATTAAATATAATAAAAATAGTTTTGTCTCTATGAGATATCTGTTATTTATTTATATATTGTTGAAAAAACTGTATAAAAACACAATTGCATACAGAAAACGCCCTATTAATACTAAATGAGATTTTAGTATCATAAAAGATTTATGAAGTGCAATTGAGTCTCCCCACTTTGGCACAAGAAAGCAGATTGAAGGTCTCTGCAAGATTTACGGTCTGAAAAGGAATGCCCTAGCAGAATAATGCAAAAGGTTAAAGAACTGTGAACTTTGAGAACTGAATAACTCTCTGAGTATCCCGAAGAAAGTAAAATCAAGAAAACTCCAGTGCAGGTGGTATGCAAGGGGAACAGCGAGTCCCTAGGAAAGCCGAGGATCTCTCACACAAGCTGACATCATCTAAATATAAGGAAAGATCTATAAGAATCATATTTTCTTATTATTTTGCAAGATTCGATGAAATATTTAATGGATTGGTTCACTGAACAGCACTCGGTATTGATTGAAGTCATTACCGAATTCTGTAAGGCGGTAACTGTGTCTAACAAAAGACGAGTAATGCACAAAAGTACCCCATTATCGCCCCAGTAAGTCCATTATTAACTATCAAAATGTTGCTCGATATTGGGATAACAACTAATACATTCGTAGGTTTTCACGGCTGGCAAATGATAATTATCATTCAATCGAAGGGTTATTTTGCTATGAGTCAGTTATTGTCATAGCTGACAATTCTGGCCACATTTCAACTACCATCATCATAGGCCAACAATGGCCACATTAACTCCGACGATGGTCATCGCGATGTGTTTCCAAATATCAGCTACGACAAAAATACGAATATTCCGGAAGAAATTCAAGTGTTAGGAATGCCTAAGAAAAACTGATTTAGCGACATTTTTACGTATATTGTATCGTAACATATCGATAAAGATTTTTTAAAAATATATTATATAAGTGCCACTAGATCCATTTACGTTTTTATTAAAACATGATTGTAATAAAAACGTGACAAATCAAATTGTAGCTCAGCTATCAAGGTAAATATTTAATCTGATTTGCGGAGACAATTAATAATTGAAAAGAACCGATCAATCGTGAATGTAAAATAATTACATACATCGAGTCGATGATTGATGAATTATTCTGAAGTTTACTTTATTCAAAATAGATAAGACAGCAATATTTTTTGCATGAAAATAAAGCATTTAAGTGTTTAGGAATACAATTTTCACGAAGCACTGGTGTTCAAGTTTCGTTTAGCTGTTTGAAAACTTATCAAGATGAATGTTTGTTGTAGTAGTCGATTGAGCCTCTAAATTCAGGTAGTGTAGGTTTTATTTTATTTCCTCTGATGTAGATTTTTTTGCCTACACAAAGAGATCACGCGGATAGTTTTTTCACAAAAGCCTTTACCTTCAGTATACGAGAAAATTTACTCACGCTCGATTTTTATCCTATACAAATCAAACGGAATCCTATTTTAAGTGTTTGGTATGGTACTTCAAGTGCAGATACATACCTACATAGTCAATAAAGAGGAAAAGCAACTGAGTGAAGTGTTTTTAACATATTTAAAAAAAAACAAATAAGATTTTAGTATATATAATTTGTTTTTCTCATTCTTGTTGTTGCAATTTTACCGAACACAGGTTTGTGATATTTTTAATACGAATTAAATGTATTAATTAGAAAGATAATAATAATAATGGAACGACAGATGTATTTAATTTGAAAGTGCGACATATAGATTCGAAAATTCATCGTTGGTGTTGCATAATCGGTTAATGCATTTCCCCGGATAGAGATAAGGTAAGAAATCCAAATTCGAATTCCGGTAGTAACAACAATATTTTTTCGATAAATTGATTTTATATGTATATCTTTCTATTTAATACATTTATTTTGTAATATTATATAATGAACTATGTAACTATTTGTTCAACATTATTTAATGGCAATGGAGCACGTATTCTATAACCATTTCAGACAGATATATAAACTTACTAACTAGCAGTATCTTACTTAAATTGTAATGATAGTAGTAAAAATATATTGTGATATATTCTCGAAACTAGAACTATTTATTGTGGTATCCACATGTATATATATTACTATGGTACTGGCGTCTGTTTTGGGTAAGATCCGCGTTTTTTTTAAATAGTTTCCTTGAGAAAACCTAGACCAACGTTTCGGCACGGTAACACATGCCATTATCAAGGCGAGTAGCCAAGCAGACTGTGGGAGATTTATATAGTGACTGCGGAAGATTTATATCTTGTTCGATTGTACCGTAAGTTTTTGGAGTAACGCATTGACAATGACACGTGTTACTGTGCCAAAGCGTTAGCCTAGATTTTCCTAAGAAAACTATCAACGAAAAACGATATCTAACCTAGAAGAAACGCCAGTTCCATACAGTAGTGCTCGCGGAAACCTTAAATCAAACATTTATGTATATTGTCATGTTTGAATTTGTGCGCCGAGGTCTGGGTAGCCTACTTTGCTGACTTATGATGATTGGCTGTCTAAATTGACGAATCAGAGACGAGACTTTGGCGGGGCAGCGAAGCGGGACGTGACTTTTTGGTGGGAACGCTCAAAAAGAGGGAGCGGGTCGAAGGAGCCGCGCTCCGGAGGAATAAGGTGGCGAGAGATGGCGTAGATTAAGAGTGGAATCACCGCGGTGGACCCAGATATGTATGGACTCCGCTGCAATGAGCAAGGCAAGGAGACGGCATGGATGGGCGTTATGGACAAGGCTGAGACGTGATGGTGTGGAGATGAATGATGGACTGGAGCAAGAGATGATTCCCGGCGCGAGCATGTGGCAGCCCGGGTCCTCAGCTGTATCGGCACCAACGGCCGCGCTGACTGATGTTGGCAAATAGATAAACTCCGTAAATAGATAAAATAAATAAAAGGAAAGTTGACCTGCAGAAAGAAAATCTAAAGAACATTTTCCGTGCATCCAATGTTGGGATTAATTGTGTTTTGTGAATAAATGTGTAAAGCAGAGTTGCCTTTGAATCAATTATCATCCCATCCGAGGTAGCACACACACACACACACTCACTTGAGGACCCAGACTGAGCAAGATTTGTTGCGGCCCCTGTGGCTACCTATCCTCTAGGGCTCAAAGGCACCGTAACAATATTTTAGCTAATTTAATATTTCTGAATATATATCTACATTATACATACTATTCTAAAGTCCTTCGGTGTATTACGTGTAGAGAAAATTGATACATTAGATTGAAGTGAACTGTTAATTTCAATTTACTTTGAAATTTATAAATAAGGTGAATTTTGATCTGAAAATCATCCTCCACATCAGTCCTTCATGACTGAGGATCGCGATCTTCTTGAATTCCCGCCATCTTGACTATCCTCCTCCACTTTCTTCGACATACTGCAGATCTTAGGGCTATCATCAGAGAAGTATCTGTTGCCTTTCCCACTTAGTTGATCCAACGGGTGGGGATCTTCCTCTTCCTCTTCGTCCTCCGACGTGGTCCACCACAAGTTTCTCCAAACTTTCTTCCCTTCTCGCAAGATGTCCAACAAATTGAAGGATTTATCTTAGTTGAGACTGAAGAATGGAGACATTCGTAAGTCCATGGTATGCGAAGCAAGTGTCTCCAGTACCACATATCAAACGCGTCAATCCGTCTTTTCTTTTTTGCTTTCAGGGTCCATGATTCTACACCATATAAAAATATAGAATGCACCAGAGACTGTACAAGCTTGACTTTCGTAGTCTTGGAAATAACACGGCCTTTTTATATTTTGTCAAGTCTAGACATATCTGAAGAAATATTTTTCAAATAGATAACAAACGAGATATTTCTCTAGAATTTTGAAAACAGGAAAAATGCAATGCTGCTGTAATATAGGTAGGCAATTATTAAAATTTTGAACTATACACATTGTTATGAAGCAGTTTTAACCATCAGCGCTCAGATGTCTGGATGATTGCGCTGTTGCGCAGGCGCGAATCAGTCACATGCCCGAGCACGAGTGCGCCCGTTGAAAAAAGTGAAAAGGCAGTGATGCGAGGTCAAGGATTGTGGTACAAACATCTTCGGCGTGAATGCGTATACTTCTCAATAAATAAAGGTGGCGCGGATACTTACAAATCACTAAAAGAAACCGACACAACATCCTCGCCGTTGCGCGCCGGACCTGATAAGAACAGCCCTTACCACGTTGTGTCTACACCCAGCGTTCGTTACCAAAATTCACATCGAGATATTTTCTCCACCGCTGCGGCTGTCGTTCGTCTCCCATCGACCGTCGCCTCGCCAACTTGGCCAGGGACCGGACCAGCTGTCTGGAATGGCGCCACCTCCTCGAGTAAGTCGCCTATGGATTTCAACCAGCATTTCTTTTAGTGGCGACCGTTAACCGAGATCAACTGTATTTTAATACAGTAATTCTGTAATCAAGAACTCTTGTATGTGTATATGAATTTTTTTAAATGTATAAGCTCTTGTTAGTCTGTAAGAATATTAGGCTCAATTCTTTTGTTAACGTTTATTATTAAACATCGCCCAAAAGGCTTTTAAGTAACATGTACTCATTCTTTTATTGAAGCTATTCTTTTGGTGGCCCTCGGGGCAGTGATACATCCTGATTTGACGACGAACCAATACGTCATGGAATGTCATAAACCCTGCCAAGTGTCTCATGGTGTTCTTGCTGAGTAATAAGTTACGAGAAAAGGGAAGGAAATATATTTCGTAACATCTTGTGCGCCAGTCCTAGGACGGGTTTTATAAATTATATTTTGAATTTTTAGATGCTAAATCTAATACTTTTTTTGTTTATGCGCCTTATTATTCCTTCGATTGGTATCCCCGGATTTTTTTATTGTTAGTGTGATTGATTTATGACGCCGCTTTCGGTGACCGAAGGATCGCTGTCAAACCACGGTCGGAGCACAATTACGGTTGGTACTTCTCCAGTAATAAGTAGCTCCGAGAGTGGGTTATTTCGGTCGGTTGGAATAATACCTGGAGATCGGGAACAGGAAGAACAATATATCGGACCAACCCACGACAGGCAGAGAAACAGCTACTATCAATCCAGGTTAGTGCATAGGTGATCAGATTATCAATAGGAAACTTGAGGATAATAATCTGTCGAAGGAATTCACGGGAACAATTATGTTGTTTTGGATGAAAATACAAAAGTAAGAAGTTATAGCAAAAGCATCCAAAATATATATATATTTTTAATTGAAATACACTTTTATTTGCAGGCAGAAAGCAAATTGTAAACTTAAAAACGTTAGTATTCTGAATAATATCCGTGAAATATAATTTTTATTTCTTTATGTATCCTTCACTAAAACACCGCAAGATTTTTTGGTTGTTGACTTTTATGTGAATATATTTAAAGAATTTTTCATTCCGAAATAAACGAAAGGGCTGAATAGTAATGGTGTTTTTTATTGAAAATATTCATCCACGATAATAGAATTAACTTATAAGAATAAAAAAAGTTATGAAAAGACACGGATTGTAATCACCGCAATGTTTTTTAATTTTTTTTCTTTCCCACGAATATTTGACTCATTCAACGCAAGTATGAAAAACTTTTAAAAACCTCTGAAAAAATGTCAGCTTGTCAGATAAAAGTTGTTTACCTCTTAAATGATTTCTCGCCTAGCAAGAGTGAAGGGTGATCTTGACACGAGAGAAAAAACACTCGAAACACCACGAAACAATTTTAAATAATGTGAAACTTTTGTCGGCGTGATCCCAGCCAAATCCCAGTCACAGCCTCTGAATCAGTTTTTCTTTCTTTAATTTCTTTCCTTTTGTGCGTTTAACTTGTTAAAACATGGTTTACGAGGGAGAGCGCGCCTTGGGGGTTTCTTGCTGAAGAGATATTACCACAAGTTAACGGAGAAGGTAACCTTTGCTGGAACAGAAGCTCCGAGGCGAATTACATTATTTATTATCATAAGCAGATAAATTCCGGGTGAAAATAAAATATTTTGGGGGACTTCTTAATCTTTCATAGTCAAATGGTTTTAAGTAATCTTGGTATGGCGCGTTCTCAGAACCATTAATTACGCTATTTTTTCAAAACGGCACCGCACACTGAACAATTTTTTACTTATTTTTAGTATTGATTATTGAATCTATAAAATTTAATATCTGTATGTTCTGTATACAATCCTATACTTTTTAACGATTATAACCAAATTGCGCAAAACGTAGGTACAACATCCTTCTTCTAGACACTCCATATCCTCCCCCCGTTATAAATTCGTTTTATATTGAAAGCCGGTCATTTCAAACTTTGCATAGTTGCTCTTTAGGACCCAACGCAAAAAAGAATAACCCAACCAACTTATCCGCTCCTTCTGATTTAAATGTGTATTGTGTAATTATATTATATTGAATGCTATGCTACATTTAATGCTTCTAAATGTTTTAAATACTAATTTAATGTTTTAAATACTAATTAAAATCAATTTTGTAGAAAAATATTGTTTATGGAATAGAGATCCAGGTTCGAATCCCGGTAACGCAAAAACAATATTTTTCGACAAAATTGATTTTATATGTATATATTTATAATTAATACAATAAATTAGTATTTAAAACATCACAAACCTATGTTCTGAATAATTACATCTTCACAATAAGAATGTGTTCTCGTAATAATAAAGTTGTATCAATGTGTGGATTAGAAATAGAGATCCAAGTTCGAATCCCGGTAGAGCAAAAATAATATTTTTCGACAAAATTGATTTTATATGTATATATTTATAATTAATATATATTAAATTAGTATTTAAAACATCACAAACCTATGTTCTGAATAATTACAACTTCACAATAAGAATGTGTTCTCCTTAATAATTAATTATGTACTAAGCTAATAATTATTTTAGTGTTACACATAACTTAATATTGTTCTCTTAATTATGTACTAGGCTAATATATCATTTATATATAATATATCAAGTGTTATATCATTATACATATACATGTATATGTACATATGTGTAGTCAACAATATAAAGGTTAAGCTTTGAGATTAAAAATATTAGTCATCCTTACACGTACGGGTCGAAGGAATTTAATCAGTATTTAATGTGAAAACTTTGTCGAAAACAATTTTTGAAGAGTTTTCAGGGTACGGAAAGTTATTTTCTCTCTTCCAAGAAAAATTTGTAATACGGCATTTTTGATATGTAACCCCTAAAAATTAATATTGTCTATAATGTTCATCTTTGTACAGGACTGTAAATCAGACCATCGATGGAAAAATGAAAGAAATGTGAATTTTATTTGGAAATGAGAAAACGTAAAACGACCATTGTTCCAAAGAAGACGAGCATTTAATTGCAGAGGAACGGGGTTAGTTAAAGTCTTAGGAATTTATGGCAGCGATCTCGAATCAAAACAGATTCTCAAAATATTGTCCCATTATTTAATAATGAAAATTAAACAGATCAAAAATCAAATTATGAATTTGGACAATGTTATTGATGTGTGACCTATTGCATTTGTTATACATTTTTCTTTGTGGTTATTACGTATATATTAACGTATTTTCTTTACAAAAAGTATATAGATACTTACGAAATAAACCTATTGATATTATACTGACATTTATACTATAAATAATCAACCGGTGATGAGTGGCGATGACTATGATACATTAGCAATAATCGATATTTATTAAAAAATTCATAAAATATTTTTTTAGTTCTTAAATATATCAGAAGTATTGTTATAATATCATATAATACTAGCCTGTTGCCTGTAGTATAATTTAAGAAGGGTTGAGAGGGAAGGGCATTCCTTTGTTTTGCACGGACCCTAAATAATATAGATGTACTTGCACAAAATTTGGTTCAGGAAAGAGAAGGGCGAATGGAGTGGGGTGACTATATTTTCCTCAGGATTCTAGAGTACAATTGAACAAAATTAGGATGGTATTCAATATAATACACATTTATACCTAGGAGCGGAGGTGGGGTTGCCAGGGGGCGGATGCCTGTGTTCTGTGCAGGTATCTGCATTAAAAGAATAATTACAAAAATATTGGTGGAAAATAATGAAGTGGCCGGTGGGAAGGGAGAGCTAATACAAAATAACTGTATAAAATTTGCTTTAGATAGGTCAAAGGTTGTACGATTCTGTTGAGAAAAGACAGATATGCAGACATCAATTTTATAAGTAGGTATACACAGATATGTAATATATTCTTACTGTAAATATTAAAATTCGAATTTTTAGTAATGAAAAAAATTGATATAAATTTTAAATAAATATGGTTATTAAAATATAGAAAAACGTAATATAGAAATTAATTTTAAATTTGATTACTACAAATGTGTTTGGGAAGCTAATGTGTTTTAATTCAAAATCCCGAAACACTAAGAATAAACAATTTAAACCGTATACAAGCACACATTTCCTAAACTTTTGGGATCCCTAGGCATCCTAAATCCATTAAAAAACTTTATCCGGATGTATTATTGCGTGCGGGCCCCGTTTTGGCGGCCGCTGCCAGGCCCGGCGCGGGCGCCTCGCGCGCGAAAACTGGAGGAATCTTAATGACGGAAACATTTTGCAAAATTTTATGTAAATGTATGCAAAATGTCGCGGACTGTTCGTATTATTTAATGAAGGTAGGCGACTCGACCGTTACATTAATTCATCCAGCCTGTTGATGGCAACCCTTTGCAATAACGCGAGGTCTGTCGAGCACTTTGATTATGTAAAAGTGAATCTTTGCTAAGGCTCGGATCACGACAACGGCATCTCTATACTTTTTGGAATTTTCAAAGTTTCTTTGAGTTTGATATTTCAAAGTGTGAAATGATTAAAAGAAAGTTTCCTCAAATTCATAAGAGTTTTTAATCTGTGAAGGGGTTATTAACCACAATGTATTTTTAAGGAATATTTTAGCTCTAAAAGTACGCGGAGATGGTAATCAGAAGAAAAAATAATTTTATGAACCAACCAGCTTTACTAGTGAAATTTATCATTGATGTCAACTAAAAGAAATATAATATCCTTCTTTATAATTAAATTTAATATTTATTGTTACATATTAACTAACTCCAACAACCACCTCAAAGTAAAAACGGTAAGAAAGTATTGTTTTCAATCAAATGTAATTAACGTGAGAAAAAAAAAAGTGCATACTTTAAAAGCATGAAGCATGAGCTTTGAAGCATAAAATACATGCATACGGGCAACAAATATCACTACGATTTTCTAGTTCACCATTGGCATTATTCGAGAAAATCTGAGACCCGAAAAATATCTTCAATTTCACTCCTACTAGATGTTTTCAACATTGTTAATATTTGGAAACCAAGTTGAGAGAGAAAAAATGCGAAAAATATGAACACATTTCAATATACATACGTAAAGGTTACTTAAAGGTTAGCTCAACATATTTTCCGTTTAATATTTTTTCGTATTAAATAAAAACATTTATAATTATGGTAGCATTGCAGAATATAAGTATTTACGTAGAAAAAACATTTTTTAAATGAGATATTTCAACAAAAAATTAAGCGCCCGTTTGCGCGTGAGGTAAACTTATCAAGTTTTACGAACATTTCGATTCACGGGATAGCGACTCTTGTATGAATTTACATAAAAAAGGCGATGTTTTTGTATTGCCCAAGTGAAACATAATCCATATTATGTTGGTGATTTGCATACACTTGCATAATAATCTAATATTTTTTGCATCCAGATAATGCATTTATACATGACTTCCCATTGTGGTGCGCTAATGCTCCACGTGCAGTAATGGGAGATATCAGACGTTTAGACTTTGTTTTGCGACACAGGGGGTAAAAATTATTCATTCCATCAAACGTATTATATTGGAGATTTAAAAATACACATTACATTATCAATAATCGGTCAATGTTAACACCAATATAATTTTTTTTTAAATAATTTAAAACAACAATTTATTATTGGTAAAAAAATACTTTTTTAATACATTTCTTCTGTAATGATTTTTCAATCTTAACACTTCTATTTTTCTTCTTCTTCTTCTTCTTTTAAATAGGCAATACACTCTTCAAGAGTAATTTGTACCATTAATCAAGTTAAAACTTTATTTTATAGAAAAAAGTACAATAATATTATTGAACAGGAAATATAATATTACAAACCAATACCATTGCTGTTCAAAAAATTTGCTACTATATGGATTAAATGTGGCGAGTTAAGGGAAAGAAGATGATACAAGTTAATCGGGAGTTGAAAATTACCGTTGACGAGATAACTGTAAAAATGAACCTGTGATCCGCAATGAACAGTCAAAAAGATATGGTCAAGGGTTTCCTCCTCGGCACCACACTCACACTTTGGGGAATCTATTAAGTTCAATCTGAAAAAAAATTGAGCAAACTACCTGGCAATGCCCAATTCTCATTCTAGAGATATTTGATATTTTTATTTTAGAAACTTTCCTTTTCGAGAATCAGGGATTGCGGGGAATAGATCTTTGAATTGTTTTAAGCTGATTACCCTTATGATTATTTAGATTCATCCGTTGTGCCGTCCAAATAGAATTCGTACGTTTTTTTACTATATATAAATTATTACTATTATGATATGAAATTGATGAGGGAAAACTCCGGAAACTTATATTTCTCCAAACTATAAAATTATGTCATTTACTAAATAAATTTGTAAGGTTGAGTGAAAACGCATTAAAATTCAAGTGGTTATTATAAAGTTTAAAAAATTGCGTTTTTTCGCATGCACCGTAAATATTGTATTTTATTAAAAATAGTACGAATGTATTTTTGTACATAATTAATGTGGTCCATTCTTATTTTTATTTAACCTATTTAATTTTTAATGCATAAAGCCAATAAATAATCATTGGTTTTATATAAATAGTTATATCATAAGTTTGTGGTCAGTCATATAAAAATATTTCAATAAAAGGTTCAATATTTGACAATCGGGATTTAATTTTATGATACAAAAAATAAATATGAAATATCTTGCGCCAATAATTTCGTATGTATGTTTAAAACCTATATTACATTGTGCACGTAAATTTCTATAACATACTAATAATATATTATACAAAAAATGAACGCCGTCTTAAGTTCCATGAGGTAGAAGCGCCCTTGAGGTAAAAGTTTTTATGAAAATGGCGTTATAAAAATTATCCAATATTAATATTTAAAAGTATTCAGAAATATTATCAAAAATAGAGAGAAGTTTCATATTTATCGGAAATATTCTTAGAATGAGATTTGCCGTAAAATTGAGTCGATGATTTTTTTTTGTTTGTTTCTTTAAAGTGTTGTTTTATACCAATGTGGTCAAGCAATCGGAATTTTTTGTTTATATTTGAAAAGTTATTTTCTATCAAAGTTATGGTGTATTTCTATTAAGTGGTTAAAGAACTTAGAAAACTTATTATTGTTTAAATATCCTATATGTTATTGGACTCTAAATTATGAGTAGTTTCCTAATTTAAAAAATAAATAAATTGAAATGTGTATTTACCTTAACACCAGAATCCTTAATAAATAATCTAATATTATGTAAGGATAGAACGGAAGTTTTTTTAAAGAAACGACTACCTTATTTTATATTGGTTTATTAAATTGCCTCATATTTCGCTATGAATGCTTCAAATTTGGATAAACTATGTATAATATGTACTCATTTTGAGAAAATTTAGGACATTTTCCGACTACATTGCGCCATTTGACCTTATCTTAAAGATTTGTCGTTCCCAAAACACGTATCTAGAATTTTCTATTAGAAATTCAGACTTAGCCCATTCAATTTAAGCAGGAAACTGATTCAGATCGTCCAAAGATAGAATGACAAGACGATAGATCAATCTGGTTATGGGTTCAGGGGTTGATGATGTACAAATATCGCCTGGACAGTCCGGCACAAGCAGCGCTTTAAACTTCCGAAGGTTGATCTGATTAACAGCTTCGTGCCATGACTAAGAAGATCACAGGGAAAATGTAAAGATACCTTGCAAATGGTGCTATGTTCAAACTTAGAATATTACGATTAAATAAATAACGTTCAGATAATTCTTTAGGTAAAACCTTTGAAATGCTTAAGGTACATTATATGTGATCTTAGAGTATTTTTATCTTTCTTCCAGGAATGAGTTGAATCCAATATTTAAAATAGTAAAATTAACGTAAAAAAATCTATACGAAGTTCTATATTTTTAAATAGAATACATTTTATTGTGAAGTTGCAATTTTTCAGAACGTGGTTCTGTGGTATTTTGATACAAATAAAATTAACCAACTAGAAAGATATAAATTTCTCGTTAACTTACTCAGTTGTTGTGGTGAAACTGGATAATGCATTTCCCAGGATAAGCAAAGGTCAAGGTTCGAATCTCGGAAAATAAAATATATATATATATTTTTTTTCGTTTATTTCGTTTACGTTTATTTCTAGTTGGTTATTTAAATTTGTAATTTGTAATTTGAAATTTACTCATTATTTGAACTTTTATATATTTTTTTAGAAGAAAGCTGAGTATAATTCCCTAGAACGTACTCTAACCACCTTACGTTAATACATGTTTGTTATTTTTTATTTATTTTATTGTAATTTCTTAGCACTAAATAAATAAAGTGTTTAATTGACAAAATAATATAATATTGAAAATGATTTTATTATTTAACAGTAAATGTGTTTTGAGATAGCTAACCATTGATTTAGTACTAGTAGTAAGTACTAGATGAAAAATTTGTTTAATTGGTACAACATTGTTATAGACTTAATTCTCTAGTTCAATGCATCAAAGCAATTACATTTTTTGACTCACAGGTCATGTACAGTATTTCACTGAAGTCATCAAACAAATCGTCAACTCGTTCTTTATAAATACGTATTAAGCTACCATTGTCTAACAGAACAGACCGCTTTCAAAATTTCATTGATAAACTTTGTTATTTCTTTCTTTTTAATTTAAAATTAATATTCTATTGGTAATTTTTGTAATTGGTAATTATATTAAAATATTATAATGTAATTGGTAATTATATTTTATATTGAGGTTTATTTAAAAAATAGTACTTATTAATTGAATTTTAATTTCTTTAAATTACACCTGTGCTGTAAATTTTTATAGTATTTAGCTTATTAACTTAAACCAATGTAGGTAAGACCTAGGTGGGTTGAAACAATTTTTACATTTCAGTTTCCACATACACTAAATTTAAACATAGAGCTAAGATTTTTGTTGTTTAGAAAACTTCGTCCTTTGTTTGTTAAAATTCAAACCCAGAACTTTTTTTTCTTAGGGCTGAGGTAAGTTGAAACAGCTGTCAAGGTGAATTGCAACAGGATAAAAAAATTAATAAAATTAAATTATAAATTAATATTTTTTATCACAAATAATTCATTAACAAATTTTTCATTCAATTCATTAATTAATTCCCTTTTGGTGCAATATTCGTGGGCACCTCATAAACTGCATTTATTTCTCATTCAATTTGCTGTTTTAAATTGCCTCCAAATAATACAAACAAACCACTTTCATCGTCAGAACTTTTAGGATCATTTTCCTTTGTGGCAGTGTCATAAGAGTTTCCCGTTGCTCGATTTCTTCATGGTTTCACTGTCTTATAAAAGATCTAATTATTCTTTAATGGGGACTATCTGTCAGAATGGCTGATTTAACATTCTTCTATTTTGACTGCCTTTCCTTGGTAATGTTTTAGTCAATCGTGTAATAGCTGTAGGTGAAAATATATTTTCTGTTTTATTATTTGGGCTCAAAGCCGATCAAACAGGATTTTTAGTTATTACAACTTCGTCAGCATTAGCATTTATGTAATATCTGCTATGTTGTATCGTTGTAACTTTTTTTAATATCAATTTGAGAGACAAAACATTTTTTTTTTGTAATGATAAATGTCAATAAATAGATGTATTCTTTAAAGTTATATAATTTTGTAGTTTTGGATCCTCTATAAATACGACAAATAACAGAGAAGATTAGTGGAAAGAGCTAAACTGACGAGAACAATGTTATTTAATACAATAGAATGAAATTTTTCAAAATAAAAAATATTATATTGAAAAGAAATTTTAAAATATATTATTAATATTTAAATACGATATTCGAATCAACAATCAAAATACATTATGCAGAAAATAATAATTGGATTTACGAGGATTATTATGACTAAACGCCGGAATCATAATTTTCAAATAATGCAACATAAATCTGCCGAGTTATAGGTTTTTACTCGATAATGCTGATGATTTATGAACGAGTCTTTTGTTATTATAATTCAATACACTTTGTTAATTTAGTAAGGTGTTAATTTAATTTATAGAGGCTTTGCGAGTATTTTCGTGTTCGACCATTGCGAAATGAAAATTCTAACTTTTCAACGATATTATCAAGAGGTTTCATTTGAATTTCACAGAGTGGAACAGCGGATAATTAAAAAGTAAATTCTCTCTCTGTTGCGTATGCTGAAAATAAATTTCGCTATCTTTTGCGAACACTCGGTATTTGCATTTTGTCTCTGTCATAAAAACGTCCCTCGCGGTCAAAGGTCACGAAAATAAATGCATAAATATATAAATTACAGATTATTATAACATTGCGGTTGCATTTATTTAAAAATATTGATCTGCGTATGTCATATGTGATTTTTAATATTTTAAATTGGAGTGGTATCAAATTTAAAAGATACCCATCATACCCCAAAAGATAAAATACCCATCAACAAAAAAATACGATCTGTTCTTATAAATAAAACATCTTAAGCTCTTTTATATATTCATTAACACGCTCATTCTATATATGTAGGTATGTAAACCTAATATAATCAAATATAATTAGTAAGTAATAAAAACACTCAGATATAACTATTCTCTATTGTTTGTTTATTGTATATACTCATAGTCCTAATGATAGACTTTAAATATTAAAATACCATTGGGCCGAAAGTTAAGCTCGGATTTCGAAAGTTGGTATATCAGCAGTAATGAAACCAGCAATAAAAATCTATTGACATTTTAAAAATTTCTTCCGCTACTGACCGCCAGAATCAAAGAAAAGAAAGGTAAACTTCGTTTCAAAGTATACGTACATGAACATGTGATAAAAAAATGTTTTGACATTTTTCATCAATAAAAATCTTCCAAAGTTGATTTTTTGTAGGACATGAGATTACGGTCTAACAGAAGCGTATCTTCAGATCTTATATTTGAGTTAGAGGTTTTTTTAAAAATATTTTTTTTCTGGTATGTTATAAATGAAAATAATGAGTCTATTAAGGACAAAGGTTCGGTACAAGTATCCATAATAAATGATGAACGATGAATATTTAATTCCATGAGTTAGAAAAGTCGTTTGATTGATCCATAATTTTACGAATGTGAATAACGATATTAT
Source organism: Eubasilissa splendida (assembly GCA_031772225.1). Classification (NCBI taxonomy): domain Eukaryota; kingdom Metazoa; phylum Arthropoda; class Insecta; order Trichoptera; family Phryganeidae; genus Eubasilissa; species Eubasilissa splendida. Next base: position 15,745,370 of record CM062852.1, on the reverse strand, counting down.
CTGAGAACTTATGTACATGGTGCATCTATCTACAAACGAACTAAAATATAATGCACCATGTACAACATTTCCTGTGTGCCGCATTAACGGCTAAAAAGAACACCTGCAAGCTCTATACGAGACTGAATTTCCACGTAATATCATATTTAAGAACACGCGTCCTTAGGTATAGTATAATAGCCTATTTATATCATGTCCACCACACTAAGTATACGACTAAATAGTATGCAGACAGAAAATCTGTCTATATAAGATGCCGGTAAATATTTTGTTGTACCAGTTCTCTTGAATAAATCCAATATTAAACAACTTGTTTTTTTTTTATTGACTCAGTACTTCATAAAATCATAAATACATAACCTTCACGCGTGTATCTACAAATCATTATCAGTTAGTTAAACTAATACGAAAACGAGGAAATACAGTATTTATTCTGAACGTACATAATTATGTACCGACTATAATGAGTTAACGCTCATACGAACCGTTAGTAGATTTTCAAAAGTTCCAAGCCCATTCTATTTCAGTCATTTAGGTCTTACAAACACGAAATATATATTTTATTCAGATATTTCAGACATTGCTTCGTGCGCTTATACAATGCAATAATTCAATTATTAGACAGCGTCTACTCGGGCCTATTATATAAAAGTGTCAACACTGATGCATAAAAACTAATTATTTTATAATTTTTATTTATTCAAGATAGTTTAGGAATATTTTATTCAGTTCCAATTTATTGAATTATTACTTGAATCACTTTTTTGAAAGGAAAGTGACAAAATAATAAAAAAAAATTACAAAATAAAAACGTGCCTGGTTTTACTTCTCTATTAATTTTTTAATGTAAAGTTATTTAAAATTTTTTACATCTTGTAGTGAAATTATATAAAATATATTTTTTTAATAAAATAACACAATAATCAGACACTCGGGAACGAGCAATAGGATGAGTTGAGTGGAACATGCACGTAATATAAAAAATAAAGTATTTATTTCTGACCGTAATGTACCTATTCATAATATAATTTTAAAAAAAACCTTATTATATTATAAATTATACTTTATTTTAGTTTTGAGCATATATAAATTGTGAATTAATTAAATAAAACTAAAAATTCTCACGTACTAGGTACCTACCTACTTAACATAAAAGATTGAACAATATTTAGTTCCATTTTTGAACATCTACGATCTGCATAAAGACACTTCACAGATCTACATAAAAAGATAGCTATACAGTCCGACTGGTATCCGCCAAATTATAGACAACAATACAGCGCGAACGAACCAGTCCGAGAAGCCACAGAACCGATCACTCTTCTCCTGGCCAGCTCCTCGGACACATATTCTCGCACGCACTTCGGCACCGCCTTCAGTGAACTACTTATCTTATCTTCTTCTTTTATAATGTAACAAATAAGTGTAAATTCAATCTTTACAGATACAAAAACGCAACTATTGTAAGTAATGTTTCATTTATAATACGCCCAACATTCATATACATACGGGAGAAGAGAGGAGGTATAGGGCCCTCAATTTTCACCGAACACATCTTTCTGATACAAATAATTCCTATTGGTGATACTAACGAGTCAACATGATCATTCACACAGTCACTAAAGTATTATGTAGTATAAAATTGTTAATAATTAACATAGATATGTAGAAGTACGTAATTAAATATTTAATCCAAAAAAAATACAAGATGAGGGACCATCAGAGATCTCAAGAAGTTGTGTGATCGATGGAAAAATATTAATCTGACATATTTAATAAAAGTATAACTATATTTTGTAAAATAATAAAATAGATTAATAGATTTTATTAACATTTTACATGCTTCATATTAGAATACTAATAGTTAAAATTACTATAAAAATACAAACGGCGCACTAACAGACGATTACAGAAGATGATTAATAATCCAAAATACAGACTTTACCACTTTATAGAATTATCGCTACGCAGATCTGACTGTTCGGCATTTAATAAAAGCCGTATGGTATGATAAGGTTAATATTTCATGATCTGACATTGTACATCTGCCAGAGGGAGTTGGCAGTGGAAAAGCCGGGAAGGCGCACCGCGTGTAATGGACTCAAATCAGCCAAAACGCTGAGGTATTTTTTGGCAGGACACAGTGAGCAGTTGTGATTTCGGAGCCATTTGCACAGATGTCGGATTCATCAGAAATTCAAAAAAATGGAAAATCTGTAAAAAATAAATTAATACATGAATGAACTGTACTCACGGTACTATACGTAATATCCAGTACAAGTTATCAAATCATTTTTATTTAAAAGTAAATTCTGTATAGCTACTATAGAGTATCTATTCTAAAAAATTTCTATTGTGTGTGCAGTAAATGGACCAAAACTAATATGATTGAAAAAAATAAATCTCACATGTATATTATGAGGTGTAGTCGTGCTCCGAGTTGGAAGCGCCACTGTGCGGTGTCAACTGGCGGACTATCCTCCATCGACCAGACTCAGCGGAGAGCATGAATGTACGTGAACCAGAAGCTACCGACTTACCACAATGTTGAGATCCATCCTAAACATTTTCTGGGAAAATAATTGTCCCTCATTCTGTATAGGCAAAACTAGTCGTGATGTCAATATTCGTGTCCAAGAACATCTTAAATGTTTAAACAGTAATGGTTTCTCTGAATTTTTCAACCATATTATTGAAAAAGATCATTCTTTTAATAATACCACAGAGGTCAATATCCTCCATAAAAACGGGTTTGGCATCCGGTTGGACAGTTTAGAAGTCCTTGAAATAAAAAAAGGCAATAAATAGTGGTATGCCAATTCTTAATAACCAAATTAATTTATCTATTTGCCCCATATTAGGTATGTTTCCTTTAAAATAAATTTAATATCCATCAACACTGTATTTTTCCATTCCTTTATGTTTTGTTTATCTGTATATGTATTCTGTCTCTCTCTTTCTCATATAATTTTATATTCTGTCTCCCTTGATATTCTATTTAATTATATATGTATTCTGTCTCTCTCTTTCACATGTAATTTTATATTCTATCTCCCTCTTTTTGTATGTATAAGTGCACTATTATTATATTTGTCCCGATGAAGCTTGAGATAAGCGAAACCGGTTAACGTATAATAAATTTCGTGGTTTCATACAAAGTGATTGTTATTTTATTTAATATAATATTAATATTACTTTTTTTACAATACACCTAAAAAGAACAGAAATAATTCATTAATAATATATTATGCCATTCATGTTCAATAAAAATACAATTAAAATAAAAAAACTTTTTTATCGTACATGCTGTGTATTTTTGTGGGGTTACAAAATCATGACTGCACGAATTATTTATAAAATGATGAAGCCTTTATGAAATATGTCATGTATGCTATTCAATATTACAGTTTTTCAAAAGTTACTGTGTAGTGAAACATATTTATCAGACTTCGAAATTGTCTCACGCGTGCATCAAGACAGCACTGAAAATCGTCATGCTCATAAAAAAACCTTTTCATAGTCAGATAAAATGGAGATGTGTGTGCCATAAGTCGCAAGTACATTAATATTTAGTTTAATTTTATTTGAGGACACCATAAATGAAAATAGTTATCATACCGATATTCTCGCATTATTTCTGGATCACTTTATTCAGCATGAAATTGTAACGCATCACTGGGCGTTTTGGAGGACATCATTGGGTATCGTACAATTTTTCATGGAACCTGGTCTGCTTCTTTACCAGACATGACTCCTCCAAAGATCTACGAAAACGATCCACTTACTACTAATGAGTTGAAAGAAGAATCACTCACATTCAACACATCGACCGCCCAGAATAAAAAGGTTCCATCTGACACTTACACCGTTTTGAGATAATGAGCTCTAAAGTGTTGATTGAATTTCAACATACATTCATATATTGAGCTTAATTAAGTGCTTAATAAAACAAAGATAATAAATAAAAATATGAATTTTAACCACAAAGTTAATATTGCTAATTTTTAAAGTATATATTCATGTATATTCTGTTTTGAGTATGCAAATATGATCAGTTTTAAGGACTTAACTTATTTTCAGTATTATCAAAGACCACTGTGAAATGAGGGAAATAAAAATAATAAAAATTACATTTTAAATGAACAATAATGATCCATAAATTGAAATAAATAACTGATGCAGTTGGAACTGCAGCTCTTGCTATTTTCTTTAATATCCGTTAAATAGAGTTGGCGTGTATGGAAGAAATAAAGAATAATGCATTTGGAACCTATTTCATGCAATAACTCAAACAAGCTTAAAGTGTTAGTTGGAACCTTGTTATTCTAAGGGGTCGAGATCTCATCTGATACCTTACAGAATATCTTTGATGTACTAAAAAATAATTTTTAATTCCAACTTTATTTCATATATATTATGGACCTTGACAATTTATGTTTTAGGCCAAATTGCATAGTATTTTTTCGACAAAGTATGTCCTTCAATTAAAGTAATTAACGAATTAAATTAAAGTTAAACTACGTACAAAAAACAAATTAAAGTAAAGTGAATTAATTTTTTTTAAGTTATCTAAAAATTTTTCAGCAACAATTTTTTAAATATAATGTAACACGATAAAGAAAGCAAATAAATAGATAAGAATATATTTGACTTTATATTTTAGTGTGTTCACTGAAGTCTCTTTATTTTCCATAATGTTTAATCATTCTTTAAAAAAAACAAAGATAAACAGTTTATGTGTAAAGCGCCCTCGAGGTGAAATTTTTTACGAAAATGGCGTTATACAAATTATCCAATAATATTATTAGTACTCACTCCATAACTGATAACCGAGTCGACCATCGCAAAGTACAGTGAGTAGAGTAGTCCGAGAGGAGAATATAAAATGCACTTAATGTACACAGTAATTTTTGGAACATGTATCATTTTCGTAATAAATTAAATAAAAATAAACTCTTAATTCCGTCGAATATTGGCAGTCATTTATTTTAAACGTTTTCTGTAAGTAAAATAAATATTTTGTTTTTCAATGAAAATATTAATGTTTTTTGATCACCCATTTTATAGATGGCCTGCTATTTAATGTTTCAAAATTAAAAATGTTTCTAATTCTGATATCATCGTCATTATCAATATGGTACTACAGCCGTGGCTGTATCAAGAAAATTCTCCGAATTCTTTCTGTTCTTCTGTTCTCGTCGACTTGTAGGTCCCTCAGGATATCATCTAGACAAACGAAGTTGCAATTTACCGATATTTTATTCTCTCTCGTTTATTATTATTAACATAATACGCATGCATTCTGAAGACTCTTTCATACAAACCAAATGGGAGGAATTTTATTTACAGTTTCTGTATAAAAAACAAGTCTCTAAAAATATTTATTTTACATTTCTGGAATCTTGACAGAATAAACAAAAAAATAATAATCATAGAATTACTTCCCTACATAAATGCACGTAGCACCCAAGTGGAAGTATTACGTGATACAAACCATCACGGCTTCAAGCATTAATATGTTGGTTTGAAATAAATATGGACCCAGCTGGATTTGGTGACGAGGAACAGGTATTTATTTTTCTTTTAGGAAATAATCCTTCAGTTTTCTACCGTAGTATGTTTGGTTCAGTATTTTTGATATAAGACTAGCCACTGGAAATAAGGCAAATAGTCGATGGTCGAGATAAATGACGGAAAAGTAAATGCAATGCAAATATTTTATATTTTTGAGTATGTCCAAATCTTTGTAGGAACCAATTACTGGGATTTATCAAGATATAGATGTCTCACAAAGACGAAGCTATTATTTTTACATGAGAAGTACGGAAGTCTTGGGCATTACAGTGCTTACGACCTGTCATCGACAGGGTTAAGTGATCACTTTACACAATAAATCGTTCACCTATTTACCCATGCTACCAGATCTATCAAATTTTTGGAAGTTGTATACATGTTATCATGTTGGAACATTTTAATTATTTATTACCAACTATGCTGTCCCCATCTATGGATTTTTGTGTAATGCCAAAGATTTCCATACTTCCCATGTAAAAATAATAGCTTCGTCTCTGTGAGAAATCTATAAAATATTTTTATTTTATAATTGATTTAATCTTTTCTTTATTTTTATCTCTCCCGACCTCATAGGTATAAAATTATTAACTTTAAAAAATGTTAAATGTGCTAGAATAAAACGAATACAGAGTTGACGATAAAAAAAATGTTTTTGAATTCCAATTACATTACATTATTTTATTTTGTAGGTAGATTCCACTGTTCAGATATGTCTTGATGAAATAAACGAAAGTTGTTTGTTCAAAAAACAATCATAAAAATCATCAAGGTTATATTATGTACTTCTTAAATTTATAAACAAAATCAAGTAAACATGTTTTTCCTTGTTATTTCAATCAATTTGCCAAACTTTTCCCATAATTTGTAGGTTCTCTCCTGTCTTGTCAATGTCAAATAAAAATAAAGAGTTTTACCAATGAATATCCATTTAAAACTTTTCCAATAATTTCAACGACAAATTCGAAAGTTTTCGGTTTCTATGGATTGTTTTCGACGCAAAATTAAAATACAGCGGTATTAGTGCACGATAATTAATTTAAGTTATATGGTATTTAAATCATCCTCTAATTAAACTAAATAATATGTTTTTAATCCCACTAAAGATCCATATTAAGAACGCTTTAAAAATGTTTGTACCTTAACTAAATATACTTTTTATTATGTATGTAATATAAAATAAAATAATAAATTTTGTATTTAACTACATGAATGTATCCATCATTATAAAAATGGTCCAAGTCGAGAAATTGAAAAAAATGAGTATATTGCGTCACATTGTTTTAAATTAATATAATATGATGCAAATTGTAACAATTGTGAAAAAATTGAAGCGTTATATTCAGCGTATTTTCACGACGTTCAGCGGTATTCCGCTAGTGTTTATTTTGATAATAGAGTAAATCATTTCAACCTCAAATTTATTTATTTCCTTATGCAAAATTTATGTATTGAAATAAATTTTAAATCTAGTATACTAAATAAATTTTAAAACATTGTGTTGTGTGATATAATAATATTTTTTAATCAATTTAAACGCCAACCTATAAATGAAACATGACTTACTCCACTTTCAAAATAATGGGCACAATAAATTAAATTATAATAAATATTAAAGACGAATAATCTCAATGTTTTTGTAATAAATATTAAAATATATATATATATATAAAACTTTATAATTAACATATAAAATGTAATAATACAATTATTACATTCACAAAACCTCAAAGATGCTAAACGTATTTATTTTTTCTTTCTTTGTTTTCATAGGACTTTTCTAATGTATAGATTGTTTCGAAGACCTAAAAATGACATCGTTAGCATAACCGAGATGTAACACTCCAGATTTATATCCTTGAGAAAATATATTGGACATCCTTTAGGCCTAAGAAAATTCGAAAACTATTCAATGGAACGCAGTAACACAAAAATAATTGTGAAGTGATTTCAGAAAATAGAAAAAACCTAATAAAACATGTTCCATATGCAAAAAAATCTTATTAAAAATCGCAATATGTAATCATTAGTAATTTTGCTTGAGGATTATGTTTTTTACATTAGGATACATTTAAAAAAAGATTTATGTAATCTATGAAATAAGTTGACAAAAGTATGTTTGCATAAATTCTATTTTTAATGCACATTCAATTAATTATAGATTCGTGCATGCAAATGATTTCAGGCAACACTCAAAGAAATTGTATTTTGAGAACTAATATAAAATATTTTTCATACATATTTATTTAAATTTGGCAAATTTTCAAATCCAATTTAATAAATTTTAATGTTTAATGCAACCTTCGTACCGTACTTGGAGAAATTTTCCGACATAGATTGCCATTATATAAGATTTCCATTGAATCTATTTTAGATGGAGTCTTAATTAGAAATGGAAAGTTGGAGTAGAGTTTTGGATGGAAACATTTTATAATTTCATTATATAGTGGATAATTTAAAGATACAAAAGAAAAATCTTTTTAAGAATCGGAAGAATGAGAAATTCAAGCGGTTGAGAAATAGTAAACGATTTAACGAGATAGATAATTTGAATTCAAAATTATTAGAAATCAGATAATTTACATAAATGCATTTAATTTATAACGTGGTTCATTTTGATAATATAAAACCTTGGTGTACAAGTAATTCCACATTTATTGTTTGATACATTTAATCAAAATATAGTAATTTTTTTTTGATTAAAATCTCTCAATTTCAATTTGATTTTTCATTTCTTTTGTTATTTTCCATCTATTATATTTTAGATATTCCTTTGATTCATAGCATAGTAACTTCGTTAACCCAATACGTCTTATCCATTATTTTCGTACAAAACCCGGAGGGGGAACTCCAAGCGATCTCTTTTTTCCAAAGATTGTATAAAATGTGGTATTCTTTAATATCTCCTTTCCAAAAGCGAAGAGCTTTCTTCTTGCGTTAAAGGTTTCAATATTGAGAAATTTGTATTATCTAAGGTGAAATAATATACTTTGCTTTTGGTTTTTATCTATGGTTCAAAGCGGATTAAGGGTCTCAAAATGTATATGGCTGTTTTCATAATGAAATAAAACTGATTATGACATTATGTCAACCCTATATTACAATATAATTTGCGAGTTTCTTATAACAAAAAACAACCGGACAACATTGTGGAGCGATTGCCCAACATTCTGCTACTCAAAATTTCTCACAATATTTTTTTAGCACTTAAAAAAATAAGGATAAATAATATATTGCTTTATGCTGCTTGACGGCGAAATATCACATTTGACTGCGACATGGATAAGGAAAAAACCATAGAGTGCAACGCGATATGACCATGAGACATAGGACATGATAGGAGTCTCACAGATCTGGCCGTTTAATCAAGCATTAAACAGCCATAATGATACTACCAAAGCCGAAGCAGACATTCAGAAAGTCAGAGATGTAGTAGTATAATAATAATAATACGTAATATTATTATAGATGATTTACTTCGACTTTAAGACTAGTGTTCATCAAAAAAGGGTTAATCTAGGTATGTGGTTGCATGAGTTGTGGTTCATATATTTTATTTGTAATTATCTATCTAATGTACACTAATTAGTAAATTAATTAATTAATTTATTTATTTATCCATGTGATACACACACACACACACACATATATATATATATATATATATATATATATGATTGTGATTAGACTGTGCCCGTCTCACTAGAAGAATATTTGTTGAGACGGGCAAATTTATTAAATAACCTCTGCAAAAATTTACAATTAAAGTTGTGAAAAAATTATCGTGCACTAACCTCTAAGTATATTGAAGAAGTCGACCCGACGATATAAAGAACTTGAGTAACATTTTGAAAAACCTTTTCAACAAGTAACAATATAAAGGGCACTATGATTACGACCATTTAATAAATAAAGTCAAAATGTATTTCACAAATTAGTTAGGAAAAAAATCCTTTTTTGGCATTGGTCACCTAGTAACCATTTCGAACGCAGGGGTAATTTTTTCCTAAAAAGAAATAAGTGGTCCGCCGACGTGTGAGTGTTATATATTACGTTTAAGGGCGGTTATTTCTCTACAGGGTGGGCAAAAGTGTCGTTAGGAGAGAGGAGGCAAATAGGTGGCGGCATCTGTGAGACACAAAAAAGGACCATAATGGTTCGGAACTTCGATGAGAGTTTTTTTTACTTATCGAGTCGGAGACAAAAAAAATGTTTCTCTTAAAAACTAAACTGAACTGGAAAAATTCACATTGAAGATTTCTTGGCTTGGATAAAGGTTCTATAGGTATTTATCTTTTTTAACATTAACTTTTTTATTATACGTAATGATGTGAGCATAGAAATATGATTTTTTAATTTCTTAAACTAAACCAAACCCTCCTTAAATTCGGATTCCCAAAATATATGCATTAAATAAATTTTGAACAAACAGTAGATATCTTATGGAGACAAAGCTATTTTTTATTAATGGAAAAATATGGATGTATGGTTAATTACAGGGCTTACGACCTGTCATCGGCTAGCTTAAGTGATAACTTTACACAATGTAACGTTCACCATTCCACCCAATCAACACAAACAGGTTGAAAGCCCTGTAATTACGCATACTTCCATATTTTTCCATTAATAAAAAATAGCTTCTTCTCTACGAGATATCTATTATTTGTTTAGTAACAGTGCCTTTGAAGGTGAAAATCCAGTAATTGTGTGTTCTTGGGATATATTCAAATATGAAAAAGAAATTTAAAGGCTTAGATTAGGTAGTCCAGCAACTAGACGCCCGCCCTTGTTACCTGTCAGGGATTTTCATACCTTAAACGGTAACTCAATTTAGTCTTATTTCCATAAAAAAAAGACTAATACCTTTGCCTATTTGTTTGAAACTATTAATAATATTGATGAAGAGGTGTTTATATCCTCAATTAAAAAAATATATTATTAGGAGAACACATTCTTATTGTGAAGTTGTAATTATTCAGAATATAGGTCTGTGATATTAAAAATATGAATTAAACATATTAATTAGAAAGATACACATATAAAATTAATTTTATCGAAAAAATATTATTGTTACGCCACCAGGATTCGAACCTGGATCTCTTTCCAAACCGGGGAAGTTGCATTATCCAACTATGCTACCTTTTTGATATTTATACATTTAATCGTTCCATTATTTGAAAGAGCCATCTACCTTATTATTACGGAATCTCAAATACCTTTGAGTAATCTGATAGCAGACGTCAGAATTATCAATTAATTTTTATTACATTTTTGACACATTGATACAACTTTATTATTAGGAGAACTAATATATGAATTTTATATTGCGTGTATTTACCTAAACATAACAGGATTGATTGGGGCGGTAGACCAACGTTACAGCATTGTTTGGGAAGGGTTAATTAAGTTATGTATATTATTGTATTGTATATGCCAACCATAAAAGGCTTTAGTGTAGTAAGGTGGCGATGAAAGCATTTAAAAAAAAAAAAAAAATTTAAACAAATATTTTTTCTTTTTGCCTTATTCTCTTTTTCGATATACCTAGTAAGTAAATATTTTAAAATATGATTTTCCTCTTCAGTTTTTAAATGGAAATGATTTTAAAAGTAAAATATAATAATTGACCAATGTACTTCATTTGCCAAGACTAATTTGTTCCATTATTCTTCTTTCAGATGTTATTTTTCAAGTTATTAGGATAAACATTCGACATGATGATGATTTTTGCAATAATCAAGAAGTTTTATTAATTAAAACCTAAATTTCGTGCCCATAAATCGTTTTAAAATATGTTTTTCTGAAAGAGCAGTTTTGACAAAAGGGTGATCGAATTATCATTACCAATCAATATTTTTTTAGTGAGAAAATCTCCAATTTCGATTAAAACGTCGAAATAATTAATGAAAGAAAAAGATGAAAAGGATAGACAAGTGGAACAAGGTGGTGGTGGCAAAGTCGAAGGTTCGGTAAGGGCGGAGAAACAGAAAAACGAGGAAATAAGTGGTAATGATTGACAAGGCTTCCGGCTATTGAATGATGTACTTAATGATGGAGGGTGAGAAGAAAACTAATAAAATGTAGATCCCAGGATAATATATATTTTTTCATATAAAACATTGACAAATACATCAACACAAATACAACTGTGATTATTATTGAATATTCAACAGTTTTTTTTCAATTTAAGTATTTTTTTAAACTAACAAAATAACAATTTCAAACGTTTGTTTTTAAATATTTAATGGCCTGGGAGTAAATAATACGAACTATTTATACGAACCAATTATATGTCGTCTTTTAAATTGTTGCTTTTTATTACATTAACATTTTTCTCATTATTGCTACGGTAGTTGCAATAGATTTTATTTTCGCTATATAAATACTAAATTTTATTTATAATTATTTGTAGATTGATAAATAACTGATATACATATTTGAAAACTTAGCTGTCTCATTGTTGATTTTTCGTCTCACGAGCATATTTCAATGTCAATGTTCAAAGTAAACTTGAATAGATTAAAAATATTATATAGAAGGTGTGGAAAATTGTAATAGATCGAAGTTTTGTTCTTACAACTTTTAACTTATAGGATTGTATTATTTTTAAATTTACATACAAATAAATACAGAAACAAAAATATTTCTAGATAGTTTAGATAGCAAGATACACATAAAAAAATCTTTCGAAAAGATATAATCATAACGGGGACTTGAACCCGGTTCTTTTTGTTGCCGAAAGAGCACGCTGATCGATTTAGCTGTAATGCCCTATACATAAGTCTCGGTGATGAGTAAGTTTTACTAAAATTATATAAATATATTATTACAAATATCACAACAAATATCTTAAATATTTATTTTATCGAGGCAAACGACACGTGACGGAAATATAAAATCCACAAAATGAAGAGTAAATGTGTTTCTGATTTTTCATGTTGAAAACATTAATCTCACTTTGTTACATTTTTTGGTGGTCGTACCGTTTTGATTTTAAACCATTTTAAAAGGTTTTTTTATAAAACAAAGCGGCCGATTTTTTGCGTGGAACGTTTATAAACCTATTGTGAAAAACTGAACGAAGTTATAGACTCCCAAAAAACCGAACCCAAATTGTGCTGAGATCACAGCCCCGGCTAAGGCCGTCGATTGCGACCTTCGCAGCGGCCGTGGTGCCCATACAAAAAAAAACGGTATTTATATTCCTTGTCCACGGATGGGTAGGCAGATTGGAGAGAACGTTTTCTAATCATGGCAACGACGCTTCCGGGAAATTGGGTAATAACTCGTGACCTACCCTTCCAATTCCTCAACAGTTTTTATGTATAGGCTAAATAAATTAGTAAGCGTTTTTGAGATGTTTTCTTAAATCAAAGCAGGTGTTGTCAAAACAAAATTGCTAATAAAAATATATGAATATAATAATTAATATTATAAGTCAAATTTATGATCATAAGATCCTATATCTTATATTATAGTGAGACAGGTGAATTAAGGCTTTGAGTTCCGGTCGTGACTGTATTTTTCTTCTAAGCGATTCATCTAATTTTTTTTAAAATTATTAAAGAACTATGTTCTAAAACTGCAATTAAAAATTAAAATGTGTTTTCATCAAAAAAATACAAATGTATAAAAATTCTTAAAATTATAAATAAATTTTTAAGATACCCTATAATTAGTGAATTTCATTGTAAGTTTTGATGCTATTACAAATAAGTCATGCCTTTATAATACAAATTTTTCGGCATTTACGACAGTACCAAATCGTCGGTCGCCGTGCGCGTATGGATGGTCCATTAGGTTTACTATGCCTATTTGGCCCCCCCCCCTCTCTTTACCATTACTGAGAAGCATAAATTTTCTGTGTGTGATCTATGACTTGTGAATTGTCAAGAAGTGTGAATGACCTGTTACGAACTCGTCACACTGACTTGAATTATTATTGTGTATCGGTTTCTCACAGTGCGTACATGAAGATTTTTTTGTTTTTTTGCTTGCTCTATTTCACTTCTCTTTTTTCATTGATTTAGTTCCGCGACTCTAAATCCGTCACTGCATCCATTTCCTTGCATATTATACAATAATGCTAAACCTTGCACAAATCTATCGATATAAACCAAATTTTGTATAGTTAATTTTTAGAATACTGCGCAAAACACGGACAGCCTCCCTTCTCGCTACCAACTCTGCTACCAACCCTTGTCCCCGATGCAAATGTGTGTATATTACGATATATTGAATGCGATCCATTCCAAATTTTGGATAATTACACTTAAGGAGCCTGCGCAAAAATAGGCATCCCAACCCCTTTCACCGACATGTGTTGAATTCCATCCGTTCTGAATTTGGTATAGTTATTCTTTTGGAGCCTGACGAAAAGAAAGAAACCCCCCCATTCTCTTCAATGGACGTAGCCAACCGTTGCTTGATTACATCATTATTATTTAGTGCTAATTAGAACTAAATTTCAATCTTGGGTAACGTCAGGCTGCTATAGATTCTCCGTTATTATTAAAATCAACGGAGATATTAAAAAAAAAATTCAAATGATAAATTCACATTTTATTAATTATTAAGGAGAACACATTCTTATTGTGAAGTTGTAATTATTCAGAACATCATAGGTCTGTGATGTTTTAAATACTAATTTAATATAATATAATATTATTCCGGTATCGCAAAAACAATATTTTTCGACAAAATTGATTTTATATGTATATATTTATAATTAATACATACATTCAGAACATTTTGTTATTTATATAATAATTAAAGAAAGTTTTGTTCACTGAATTTTTTCTGTGATATACTTAAATTGGTTTAAATAGCATTGTCTTTTTATTATTGAGTGGTGATCAATGATACAAATTACATTTATTTGAACTATATTTAAAAAAAAAAACTAGTTTGTCTAGAAATTATCATAATGATGAAGATGATATATATATATTAATATTCGCACATTTATAAGTAGGTCTAATCTAACAAGTCCAACAAGGTTTTAACCGAGCTGATACCTGAATCTGTATTCTAAAGAGATCTCTAAATATATGTTTTTTTACGCTTTGGATTTCATCTGTATAACATAGTGTTTTATAATGGTACAGATATCGATAACTACTTTTTCTAATAATTGGGTAAATATGAAATTAATTATCATTAATAACACGGTGTACCAAATATTTATAGGTATACATTACATATTTTTGCTGTTAAAAAAACGTCAATGTTATATTTTGTAAATAAATTTTAAACATATTATGGCATACGAAAAGTAAGCGTGCTTTCATTAATTTTGTATTCATGTTGTTATTAAATTTTCAGCCTTATGAGGTGTCAAATTTGAATTTGAAACTAACCACAAGCTCTTTATTGTGAAGTGTTTAAAATTATAGGTAAAATATCTATTTATTATTCATGTGTAATAATTAATAATTATCAAAGAAGATATACTTTTATAAAATATCTATGCATTCTCATGTGTAATAGTAATCGGAGGAGATATATAAAATGTATTGATTAATCGAGGAATGGCGAAACGATATGTAGGAAGGATGATAGGAAATTGGTACAGGGACACGACAATAAAATCTCGAGGACCGACCAGGAAGAACACGACTCACCTGAATTTTCTCTTTTGTAGTCACAGCTCCTGAACTTCAGGAACTATCTTCGATGATCAGCACGGAGCACTGTGGTCCACAATAGCGGTTTATGCACGCACACGCGAGAAACCGAATAAACTAGTAACAAGTAACTTTACAAAAACTTCAAATTAGTGACGAGCACATAGCAGAATATTCACTCTCCTTGAGTTCAAAAGTTAAAGACAACACACACACAAATGTCGTGCTCTGAGGTATATAGTAAAAAAAGGGGGGGGGGGACAGACAGGTATAGTAAACCTAATGGAGCATCCATACGCGCACGACCATCGGCGATCTGTGTACCGAATATGTATATTTATTATGTGTAATAATTATCAGAGGAGATGAATAAAATAACTATTTATTATTCACGTGTGATATAATTATTGGCGGAAGATATTATATGAATACCTACCTAGTACCTTTTTGTCGCCTGAAATACGTGTACCTACTATAATACCTGCGATACTTATATTTTCGATGTTGAGTCAATCTTGCGATTCTTGAATAGTCTATTATGAAAACTATTAACCCATTAACCGCCGGTACCAGTTATCATGTTTAAATATTGGTGAAATTTGGATGTGTGTTTTAAAACTGCATCATTAAGAAAATCATATCAAAAAAATATTGAAAAAATTTTTGTTTTAGAAAATATGAGGTGTTGCGTTTTCGCAACGTCAGCGAAATAGGGGGTAAATAATAAACCTATGAAATAAAACAAGTACAGATTTTAATGTATTTATTCTTCATGGTTTTAGTACACTATTAACTAGGCTTCTATACTAAGTTACAAAATACATTTTTGAGATATGGAGATTTATAAATATAGATATATAAATCTTATATGTAACTAGTCAATAACAATATAAATAATGCATTACATTCTGTTTTCCTTTGTGGAAGATTTCATTACATATAAAATATGTTTGTGAATGACATACCCTGCGTTTTTTCTATTTTAAATTCTTTAAAAAAAAAAGTCCGAACACAGACTTGATGATTTGACTTATAACTAATACAGGTATTCGCTATTGATGACTTCATGAAAGTTTCGATGTGACTTTTTAATTTCAGTCTCATATTTTATTCAGGATGAACGCTTTGGAAAGACTTTCATTCATTACAAAGAGTCACATCACACAAGTTGGAGAATATGGCTCAAGACAATTTTTTTCACACTCTTTTAATATTTAGATACATTCGCGATTGTCTCATCTTATTACAATTTGATACCACTAACTACAGGCCTGTCATTCTACTAAACAACTACAATTTTACTTGTCTTTTTAAATCTATAAACGAATTCGATAAGTTTGTCTATTCACAAACGACCTTACAAATAGATTCGCAATCTAGAGATCATTACATTTCTTTACGAGGTATTCTTTGATATTCTGTATATAATAATAATTCTATAAATGTTCCTATACTTTTTCTTTATATATGAATGCCTTATTTTTTGAATATATAAACAATTGATTATCCTAGAATGAGAGTTAAAGGTTTATTATTGAATATTATTTTTAAAAAAGTATTGTGACGTGGTCGCCTATATGTGACGGGTAATCGTCAGGATAGGACGACATGTTTGCACACCACCGGCTTGCTCAGAGGTTTGCATGGAGTGCGTGGGTTCTAGGTTACAGAATTCAACACGATCTCTTGCCTTTCACGTCAGCCAGCATTCTCAGGGAAAAATAAAAAGATTATTAGAAATTTCATCACTAAGTTTAATACAAAAGAAACAAGAAAAATTAAATATTAAAATAGAAATCATTAAGCATTACACCACAAATTGTGATTTTATGAGAGAGATGATCTCGGCAATTTTGCTACATAAAATGATAAAGTTTACCATTTTTTCCTAAACTAAATGAACATAAATTGTCACCTGACGGTTTCTCAGGTCGGGTATAAAACAGAAATAATATGACAAATAGATTGGTTAACACGAGAAGGAAAACCACAAGTTTTAAATAAAGAAAAGAAACAAATATGCTACAATGGAAAAATATTACCCGTTGAAACACCCTCTAGATTAAAACTACTCAGCCCAGATCATTGAGTGATGCTACGCTTTTATTAATTTAATTATGAAAAAACTATAAATAAACATGCAAGCACGTACCTTATATATAAGAATTTTCAAAGTAAGCCCGAATTTATTGATTTTACGTCAATAATATTGTTCATTATTTATATCAATTATATTTATGACAGATCCACAGATCGTCGATGACCGTTCGCGTGTGGATGCTCCATTATGTTACTATACCTATCTGTTCTCCCCCTTTCCTTTACCCTATACCTCAGAGCACGACTTTTCTGTGTGTTATTTATGACTGTGAACTGTCAAGAAGTGTGAATGCCTTGCTACGAGCTCGTCACACTTACTTATTATTGTGTATTCGGTTTCTCGCAGTGCGTGCCAAAGGTTTATAATCACTATTGGGTAATACACAGTGCTTTGAGCTTATCATCGAAAAAGTTTCCTGAAGTTTAGTAGCGCTGTGAGTGTAGCAAGAAAATCCAGGTATGTCGTACTTCCTGGTTGGTCCTTGAGCCCTTATTGTTCTGTTCCTACACCACCCTTTCTATATCCTATTTCAAAACCTCCTTGTGTAAACAAATATTTTAAAAATAATACAAACAATTAATTATTTAAACAAATTAGAAGAATCACTTACAAAGATGCATGTAAAAAAATGTCTCTACTTAAAAATATAAATATTATAGTTGTCTCACTGATAATGTAGAAATATATGTAAATGGAATCTGGTGATATATATTTAATTACTTTAGCTTAAATGGTTAATGCTGGCAACTGGTAAAGTCACAGTGGTGGTTGCAATTTTCGATAAATATTTTTTCCGTGTATTTTTATTATGTTATCAAGGATCTATGTATGTACTGAAAAATCGTAACCTTACAAATATTATGTTTTATTTTATTAAAATTAATTAATGTTTATCTGTTAGAGATTTTAAATCTGAGATATAAACTGTGAATTTAAACTGAATTTATGGCCTAATACATGAAAATCTAATCTGTGAATAGATGAGGATAAAGAACATAGAATTTAAAATAGGAACGGTATGACAAGGAGACTGCAGTTGGCAGGTCAAAAACGAGAATAGATGAGTCCTGCAAAACGTACAAAGCCCATACACAAGCTAACAGGATCAAAACAGATTAGAATACTTCGATGTAAGATAATGTTAAGACGGAGTCGTAAATGGCCAGCAGTTTAAACAACAATAGCGATAATGAGGGATATACGATTCTCTGTAGTGGCTGCGGTCATGGACTTTCGAGTCCCACACGATACTCTAAAAGAAGAAAAATAATACTATCTATGAAAATAAAATCAATTCTAAGAGCTTAATTTCCACTAGCAGTTATGCCAGTTAACCCATTTTCATAGCACAAACACATATTTAGTTTAAAATAGTAAGATAATCGGGTTGACATATTTTTATTTATTTATTAGTAACTATTTAATATTAATGTAAAAATATGTTTGGACTGTGCTCGTCTCACTAGAGAAATTCTGTGTTGAGACGGGCATAGTTTACAAGCAATTGTACAAATAAATTAGTATTACAAGTAGTAGATATAATTAACATTTATTATATATATAATACATAGGGTGTACGTAAAAAACAATTTTAAAGTGGACTTTCAAATAAATTAATTTGGATAAATTTTTGGTAATAATTATTAAAGGTTTGAATTAATATGTTTGGGTGAGTGCACTAATACTAGCTTTACCCATATTATGAATCCAAGTTTTTATTTTCTGTAATTTAGATCTATAATAAACGCTCCTCTGTGTAGAATTAATGTTTACTGCATATTCTTCTGACTAACTGTGCTCAAGCAACAATAAACTTCTGTCAACTGTAAGTAGTTTTCTCGTTCAATATGCTCTTACCACTTACGGACACGTACACACACTCCGTGATCATATTCAAAAGTACACGTGAGTGCTGGTGGAAGTATATGGGGGCACCAGGCACTCACACACAATTTTTTTTGATTCTCATAACATATGTATGTATCGATCCATAACATATTATAACCGACATTCCCTTTAAGCTGGGCGCGTGCGCGGCCGCACAGTAGTTTTGAAAGTCTTGCGCAGTGATCACAAGCTAGTGCGCACTCCAAAAATCATCGGACCAAACAATATTTTCTATTTGAATTTAAAGAAAAATGAAGTTTAAAAATAATATTAACTGAGAATGTTGAGTCACTAATGCTGACTTACCATTCATTTTTGGTTATTTGAATTAAAGGTGTCGAAAGTGAGTGAGACAATTGACGCCCTTGCATCCTGCTTGCATGCACTTAAGTAATTTGGAACTGCATTTGTCTCAAGGACAATAATAAAATCCCGCACTCCCTTGTTTGCTTCTCTTCGTTTCAGTTGTCAATATTACAAATTTTCACCATTGTTCAATTTTCGATAATATTAATTGGATAAAAAATTATTTTACAACAATTTTTCTTATATGTATCATTGGTTTTTTTATAGTAGGTATATGGACCTAATAATAAAATTGATTAAATAATGGTTGTTATATTTTTATGGAATAAATTAAAATCCTAAATTTAATAATAGATATTCAAATATGACATTGAAGTTTGTGTAAGTGTAAAAATTATGTGCGCTTGCGCATTTGATGTTTTTTCCTGCTCAGCCTTTTGATTAATATCACAATCACATATAGCATACATATTTACAGAATCGCGTGTTTATTATTAAAACACAATTATTATCTAGGTTGTTATATCGTGTCCTTAATAATTGCACAGTAACTTTGGATGACATCGGGGAAAATTTGAAAATTTTAAATTGGAAAGTTTTGAAAGAATGACAAAGTCGACAGCTATCACTTTACGTCTCTATGTTATATTTTAACCCCACGAAAAAGTGTTGAGAGTTTTAAACTGTCAAAACTTTCTGTGATTTATAATTCGGTGCTACTTTGTGACCTCTATTTGTCAGGGTTAACTTTTTTAGTACGTTTGGCAAACGGAGATATCGCGTTCTGCGAATCCAATTGTAAATGTATTTTTCATCATTTATGTTAAATAAATAAAGGATTGTAACACGATGACATATCTACGTGATAGGCTGAAGATAGCATTTTAAATTAATATAATCTATTGAATAATATTAGGCTCATTAAAAAATATATTCACGGTAATAAATAATTACGATTATGAAACATGAAAATCTATGTTTTATTATTTTATTTTTTGTAGCATAATAGTACATATGAAAAATAAAGGTAATTACTATACTAGATGTGGTCTGTTCAAAAGCAATTACCTTTACAGTTTTTAAAAATTGTAATTGTTTAGAGGTAAATAAGTATAATGTAAAGTAAGTTATAAAAAGTTATGTGAAAAAAGTACAATCTGAAGTAATAAAATATTATTGAAAAAAAGTTATAAAAAATTTATTGTCTGTAATATACAATAGTTGGAGACAAAAATGTGTAAGTAGTTAGGTTAGCACAAATTACAAATTAGATTCATTTTGCTTCTTACCCACATCAAGCAACCGCTTTGTTATTTTTGGTTTGAAATCGTTAATAACTTTAGACCCTTTAAGGGTCTAGTGGCAATTTGTTAAATATTCGTGGAGCACAAAACAAAAAAGTTCGTTGAGCGAATTTGGTATTAAATTTTGACACTGAAAAGTATCTTAAGACTTTGCTCCTAGTTTCCTTTGGATCGGATCGTGGAAGTATAGTTAATTTAAAAAAAAATAGTTTTAAGATTGCTCTGGTAAACAGTGGTTAAAAACTTGGAAGGATTTAAAGAGTTCTTCAGAGTTATGTCTAAATGGACTCTTGTTTATTACTCTGATGACCCATTTCTGAGCCTTAATTAGAGAATCCATTGAAGTAAGAGCTGTACCGCCCCATGCACACATTGCGTAACTGATGAGACTCTGACAATGTGAATAGTAAACCATTTTTAATAAAGTAATATTCATGAAGCTGCGTAATATTTTGAAAATATAAATTAATTTTCTCACTTTAGAGCTGTATATTCATAAACGGAGCTTAACAAAAATGCAGCTAATGTTTTAGAATATTAATACAAAAAAAAAACAATACTTTGAGTTGCATTAATTTATTGTTTCTTTAACTTAGGCGGTTCATCTGCGCGTGCGTCTCTAAACGATGTGCCTTTATTTATCTGGATTTGATTTTGGAGAAATTTTAGTAATAACAAACGAATACAGGTTTTTAAAACTTTTTCATGTAACATCAGGTTGTATCAGAACACATTTGCCGCAAGGTTACACGATCATGAGTGTTTTTGAGTAATTTTTTGCAATCTTAAACAAAATTCAGGACATCCAGATTATGGGGCGTCAGCCTTTAAAGCGTCCAGTAATATTTATTTATTTTCGTATAAGAGTCCATGTCTCTATACTGTATTATACTTGAAAGACACATGGGCGTTTACCAGATGTTTTTGTTAGCGTGGTTATTGAGTGAATTGTTAAATGCAACTTGTCTATAAATATTAGTTTTGTTTTGATTCTGTCGATTACAAGACTTGGATTTTTACTCTCAGATTTTATTATGATAGCCAATTATTAAAGATATATCCTCTGTGTATCATGGGTTTAATAGCTTTTACCGCATATGTGAAAATAAAACACTTGTTTTTTAATTCTACACATTTAATTCACTTGAGACGCGTTTCGCCTTGCAAGGGCAATATCAATTGATAATGCCCTTGCAAGGCAAAATGCATCTCAAGTAAATTAAACTAGTAGAATAAAAAAACAAGTGTTTTATTTCCCCATATATGATGATTATGGAGTTCTATAAACTTACCTCGGAAACAGTAAATAAGCTTTTACCGCCTTCACTCCATTCTTCCAGTGCTTGACACCTGATGTATTCCATATATACATTGAAGATATTTGAATACAATATATCTATATCCTTGTCGTGAGGGATTTAGAACTTTCGACTTAATTTTTTCGATCAGTTGCCTATCTGTTCGCTATTTAGGATTTGTTCTCTAATTCTTTTTCTTTTTACAAATTTTGTTGGTTCTGTGAATATTTTCTTTACATTTTTGTAAAAACTGTTTTTGATACAAATAATACCTTTTTATTAAAATAATGAAAAAATGTAATAAAAGCAAACAATACTCTTATAAACATTGAAAAATAATATATTATATGGTGTACCCGTACATGCTACCCGTAGATGAATTTCAATTTCACTTACATACGTATATCTTAAATATTAAAAACAATAATTCCATTATTATATTTAAATTTTATTTTAAATATTCTTGTACTGAATAGATTACTCAAGCTGTAAAAATAAACTAAGATACATTTCAAAATCGACCCTCGTAATCTAGTAGACATGGTGCTGATTTCTAATATCGGGGTTTCCGGGCTCGATTCTAAGTAAGATTACATTATGCCTAGGTAATTATCTCAAGCCTTGATGTTTTTGTGATGAGTTTCGTTACAGTAATTGGCCCTAGTAGCCTGATGAATTAATAATGATAGAAAAATATAATAGACTTCTTTAGAATACACAAATGGGTCATAATAAAAAATAAAGAATTGCTGTAAAATAATACTTAGATAGGGTATTTAAATTCGTTACTAAAATAAATGTTTTTCCAAGACAAGAAGGAAAGCAAGACAACGTGCAAAATACTTGTTGGTAATGAATGTTTGGAACAAGTAGGTGAGTTTGTGTATTTGGAAAGTATGTTTGATAGGTATCGAATATAGGGTGACTTCAGGGAATAAAGTGAATGGTGTTTTGAATGGAATTATGGCTAATGGGGACTTGTCAACCGAAACAAGACTAGGGGTACACAATGAAGTCCCGGTACCGACACTCATGTATGGAAGTGAGACCTGGAGCTGGCTGAAGAGGAACGAAAGTAGACTGAAAGCACTGAGATCACTTAGACGTATATGTGACCAATTCATTTATGACAGAGTAAATTATGAAGAAATAAGGAAATAATGTAAAGCTGATCTTAGTATAGTGAGTAAGATTACAAAAGCATCACATAGGTGATTTGGTCATATGGAATGCATGAACGAGGTGAGAATGGTAAGAAAGATATATGACGCAAGTATTGATGGCACCAGAAATAGAGAGCGTCCGCGAAATACTTGGCACAACCAGGTAAACCAGATACTGGGAGATGGTCCTGTTAGAAGCCACAATAACTGGCGACTTTATATGAGAAGATGTATGAATGTGGATGAGGCGAGAATTGTGTATCAGGACAGAAGAGTGCGGTGTTCTATCCTCTCTACCTACTCCAGCGGGGAAACGGCGTTATGATAAGTAAGTAAGTTCAAGACAAGAGTAAAACACGGCGCCGAAAACGACCAGAACCGATAACGATGATGCTATTTCCTTGAAATAAAATTGTCCACCCCCTAGATCGGTCACAAGCATTTTTATGATAAAACTTTTACGTTACGTATAGCCAGTTATTGTTTGTAATAAGAAAACAGATATATTTATTAAAATCATCAGTGAAATAAGTGCATTTTTATTTAATTTTCTCTCTGCTTTTTTCAATGAGATTAAATTTACAGTAGCAAGAAAAATAAATATTTATTTCTTCCATGAGTCATTTCTTATACAAATTCACTGTCAACATGATAAATATTTTAAATGCTTATCTATTATACCATAAATGATTGGACGGAGAAATACGTTCATGGTTTACCCCGAGACGTATCTGTCGGCACGTAAATACGTATTATAAGTTGATTAAATAATAATATAAAGAAGAAAGTGGTTCGCCCGAGCAAAAACATTATTATTTTCTTGAGAATCATTTATTCTAGTTCAATGGATATTAAATCATGCCTGTGTTATAACATCCATTTCATTTCGGAAAACTCGGAAAATGTTAGCCAAAAAACACGTTCCTAACTGTTAAAACACACAAAGTTCAATTTAGTTCGCGTAATCAATTACCGTAGCATTGAGGGAGTGTGCAAAAGGAAAATGATTTTTCAATCAAATTGGATTTAGTGGTTAAGTACTAACTGCCAATTCCAGTCGGATAAGTATTTTTTGTACGTTTTTTATAAATAATATTTAGGAACTAATAGTCCATTTCGGTAACATATCAGAAACACTTATTTCTAAGTCTCAGAATATTAAAAAAAAATCTAAAGCACGTGTTAACACTTATTATTAAAAATGAAATGATAACTAATATATGATACAAACATTCTTCATTGTAATCAATCAAAATATTTTATAAGTATCGCGAATGCAGAGTTTCATGAATAAATTCGATAACTTAAGTAATATGTCAATAAGGTGAATCGTAAAAATTTATCATACGAATTCATTTTATAGAACTCATCTAACTGCACATATATTTTGCTCTTTTACCTATGTATGTCTTGACATTCGTGAAATTATGAATAATTTTTATCGAAATACGGAAAATACACAATTTAAATAACGATTGCGACTGCAGATGCAATCTCGCTCGCTACCAGTGCAATAAATTATGCGTGGTGACAGATTTGAAGTATTTCACAATTTTACAACGTTAATCGACGGCTTTTTTTTTAAACGAAAACATTTTTTGTGTAGAACATTTTAAAATGTATTGTTTGTGACAGTGAGTATCTATAGTTTAAAATTACTGTACAATGGCTAGAGAAGTTTCACTTGAAAAATAATGGATAGGTATATATTTAATTATATACAAACAATTTTAAAAAATCATTTAATTTTCAACTAGTTGAAGTTGCCCAGAAAACTATTGAGTTTATTATGAATAGATTCGATCGAGTTTAAACGATTGCTAGATACTACTCCACAAAAATGTAATGTCAGTCAGACGCGACATAATATCTTGTATGTGAAAACTTACCATGTTGGATAATAAATATTAAATCAAACATTACACCACACGATTTTAAATGAAAATAACTTATAACTATATATAACAATAAATACAAATATCATTATAGGAG
The DNA here is from genome assembly GCA_031772225.1 of Eubasilissa splendida. Classification (NCBI taxonomy): domain Eukaryota; kingdom Metazoa; phylum Arthropoda; class Insecta; order Trichoptera; family Phryganeidae; genus Eubasilissa; species Eubasilissa splendida. The sequence goes on along the minus strand of CM062852.1, from coordinate 15,720,122 downwards.
TTCTAATATTTAACCACCCTTTTGATAAGCTGCTAAATTAGACATCTAGAAATTCGCAATAAAATATACTAATTGGTGAAATGTAATTACACGGTGTGTGGACAGCACGACACATATAATACAAGTTCATACCAGCGCGGTGATGAACCTCGATTTTCTTAGTTTGGATTGCAATCTGAACTGTAAATTGACGCACGCGCATAGTACGTTTATTCATCTACATAAACTGTCAAGTATATCTATCGCTTATCTTGGCGGTGACACTCAATTTTTCACGTAACTTCGTTCAAATTTCTGGGCGCTTCTGAAAGCGCACGGAGTATGAAAAAAGAGAACGGTTTGCGAGCACGCTCACTTACATTAGGTTGATGTATAATTATCCGCCGTTTATTGCACGACGTTTTGTTTTTTAAATTTTACGTTTAATTGAGATTTGTGATAATATAATTCTTTAATAAGATTTGGGAATTAGAAAACCACGCAGAAAACAGAAGCCTAAAATGAAAACAACCTTTGGTCAATCCTTCCATATGTTTCTGGCCCCCAAAGCCTATAACATTTTGCCGAGCAGTATGAAACAATTCTCGATGGACAATCTCAAACACCATCTTAAAAGCTGGTTATTTGGTGTTGGCAGAAAAGAAACTAAGCAAAGATTCATGGAAATGATTACATGAACATAACGTAATTTCTTTATACTCATTTTTCCTTTTGCGTAGTGTTTCAATCATGGGTATTTTTGTTTTAGATAAAAAAAAAAATCATATTTGTATGACTGACAACGGATGAACCTGTCTCCTTTAGTACAGACTTCGGTCTAGTTAAGGAGACAGTGAACATCACTTACATTATGAAGATTGTTCACCTTTTTTATATACTTTATTTTTCATATGTACCAACTATTTATGCTACAAATAAATAAATAAATAAAATATAAAAAATAGGCTGTAACACTTGGGGAAAGGGCTGTCGAGTCATTTCGAAATCTCAACTATCTTTTTGGCGAACGTACGATTAGCGAAAGGGCATGGTTTGTTCGCTTCAAAGTCGGTGATACTAGCTTAGACGACAAGCCAGTAAAGGGTCGATCTTCGGATTTTGATAACCAGGCCTTTCTGGCTGCTGTGGAAGAGGACGAAAGGTGCACCGCTAAACACACTGGCTGAGAATTTTAACATTGACTGTCCGCAGAATCGAATCCAAGACAATGGGAAGTAGTAATTGACGTTAATGGTGACTACGCCCCGGAATGATAATTGTACATAATATGTTAAAAAAAAATTAATACATCTATAGTTACATTATTTGAAAGCCATCTAATTTGTTTTAAAGGAATCTCAAATATCTTAGAGTAGACCGATAGCAGACGCCAGAATTAACAATTCATTTTTATTAAATTTTAGACACATTGATACTACTTATATATTATTAAGGAGGACACATTCTTATTGTGAACTTGTAATTATTCAGAACATAGGTCTGTGATAATGTATTAATTAGAAATATATATATATATATATAATGCACCTTCCCCGGATTGGAAAGAGATCCTGGTTCGAATCCCGGTAGCAACGACAATATTTTTCGATAAAATTGATTTTATATGTAAATCTTTCTAATTAATACATTTAATTTGTATTTAAAATATCACAGACCTATGTTCTGAATAATTACAACTTCACAATAAGAATGTTTTCTCCTTAATAACAAAACTATCCGTTCAAAAATGCCATTATGATTTATAACAGATTTAATAAAAATATGTTGTTTCAATATATATGTTCGGCGAACAAATTTCAGGGCGAATGGGATAACCATTGTGACCGAGAACAATATTGTGGGCGAACAATACCGGACACCGTTGAAACGGTTGCTATCATCGCTTATCAGGATTGATATGTTATACCCCCGATCATACAAACCTGCATCCAACTATCTCTTTTCAGCATTTTAGGGGATGAAATAATTAACACGGAGCGGCATAAAAAGGGGGCCTCTGTGTGATTTAAATATATAAAAATGTTAGCACTGATTAAATAAAATAATTTATATTTTTATTAATCGTTGTACCTCTCCAAAAAAAGACTAGGTCTTGTGCTTGGAGAGGAAAAAAATTACCAATTAGATTTAATTACCACACGGATAATGCAAAACTTCCCATGATGGCCATCATATAAATGCTAATGTATATTTTAATAGGTTTCAATCCAAAGACGAACAATATGCTTACCTCAAAATATTACAATAAAATAAATATAGTGTGAATATTAAGATTTTATTTGGCTGTCATTGGCACTTATTTGTCAGTTCGCATTTGGTAGTCATAGAGAATAGTTAGTTACAATAAAAATAAATAAATAATAATAATGCGTTTATTCCAGCGTGATCGGGTTTTTTTTTATGAATACACGACTTTTATGAAGCATTTTTTTTATTCATTCTTATTTTTAATAGACAATCCACCCTTCAAGAGTGATTTGACTTACGAAGCATCTAACACCTCAACAATGTGTTTAACACTAAATAATAACGGCAATGCTGTAACCATTAATGGTGGTCGCTATTGTCACACGCCGGAAAACTTCTTGGTGATCAAATTGGGTCAATTGAACTTAACACGTCACATGTGGTTTTAATAAAACGGTGTCACCTCACACAGCCCGAGCTACGCTTGAAATTTGAAAAATGTCAAAAAGTGGTGATATCGACTGGCCTTCTCGATCACCTGATTTGACGGCTCCCGACTATTTTCTGTGAGAATACTTGAAAAGAAAGATCTACGCCAATAAGTCAATAACAATTCAATTGCTACATGACAATATTCAAAATTAAATTGCTGAAATAACTCGAAAAATGTGCGAGAATGTTATGAAAAATATGGTTAAAAGAGCACGCATTAGTGCCGCTGCTAGAGTCGGCCATTTGTAAAATTTTAAACATAATTATAATATATTGTATAATTGATAAATAAAAATTAAATAAAAAAATTGTATTTACTTTCCACGTTATTCAAAAACAACATCGGCCTGGAACATAATATTCACTCTGTAGAATGCTTCAAAGTGATTCGCGGTCGTAAATTATATTTTGCCGCAGAGAAATAATGACTGTACTGAAACATGTCTCCCAAATATTTTCGTACACTTTAGTACCTTGAGTGAGTCTTTTAATGAGCAGAATCATCACGAGTCTGATTTGGAAAAATAATGGTAATAATGAACCAGTAAGTCATCAGTACGCAGATGAAAATGTTTTAGAAAATTCTGTTGATGCAAGAATATATATTTTAGCCTGCAAAATTATATATTACTTTCATATTAACTAATAACTAACAATCAAACTATTATATTTTTTGAGAATTATAATAAAAAGTAAATGTATTATTTTTGGCGATATACTCTATTATTCAGTCTGTATATTAAAAAGGTAATAAGCAACATAATAAATAAAAAATAAATAATAAAAAATCTATAAACCAAAACATTGGGATTTTTTGCTAAATTATGTCTCAAAATAGAAAGCAAGCCAATAATATAGGCTATTTTATTTAACGTTAAATCATCATAATATAAAGGATGTTGATATTTTACATGATTTATATTAATTTAACCTGTCTAATAATTAATTTATCTGTCTAATATGCCAAAAATTAACTGTATATTCAAATTTACACATTACTTTGTATAATATTTTTATGGGTGATACTGACTTGTGAGATCTAACTATAGTATAGATATCTTTAAGGGACTGCTTTCAATAATTCGAATTTTCGCGTTTTTTACGAAAATGTGGATTTTTATTTTTCATTTATATCAGAAGTCATACACTAGATTTGACTTTTTTAAAAGTATTACTTAGATTGGACCTTAAACAAATGTAAAACTAATAAACTGAATGTTTTTTTTCATAATTAAGACGATACAAGCATTTTAAGAAAGACGCGACCATTAGATATATTTCCGCGTGTTACAAAATTATTTTTATATGGTATATTATTATATAAACGACATATACTTTCTTATAATCTTGAAGCCAAGATTACGCAGACAAATCTCAAAGGAGATAAATTAACAAAATATTAAAAATTAATGGAGTTATAATCATTCAATTTGCAGGACGAATTATCAATTTTCGACGTTTTTAAAATACTTTGTTTTAGTGAAAACATATGTTTTTAAATAATATATTATATTTACTCACAGCTTTGAGGCTTAAACTACTATTTAAAACTAAATTTTATATCAAAAACACAATAATATTTTTTTAAATTATATATTTTCAGTCTTATTAAAGATGATAATTTTAAATGTCCTACGAATTTCAATACACCGCTCGATCCGGCCGTGATGGACGTCGAATCTGCGCTGTCATAATTTTCGTTAAAAAATGCTGAAAATATATGTTTTCATATTTTATCTACAATATGAATTAATATTGAAATTATTCACAATATTAGAAGTAAATTTCATAGATTTGATGTATTTTTACTGATTTTAAGGGAAAACAACGTTTTCTTGGACAATATAAACATTTTATGTCCGTTATTTTTATGTAAGTCGGGATTAAATTGCATTATTGCACTTTAAACATAAGCTGCCTATTTCATAAAATAGCATATAATTATGAAACAGACATATCACCAAAACGGCAACGGGGCGTTTTAGATCGTTAATATTAAACAAAATAATAAATTGAAGCTGTCATAAAATTTTAAATTTAGAACATTGATTTAAGCGACCATCTAAATATATGTAGGTATTTTGCCTGATTTCAAAACATATTAATATATATTAATTAGGTACTTTAATAAACGATTTAATTTTTGATTGATTAATTCAAATGACAACACACATTTTTATATGATTCCATATATCAATATGAAAAAAGGTGGAAAATATTCCGGACACGAGTAATGTTTAACACTTGTATCGAATAAGAAAAAATTAACAATTTTATTGTCGTCTCTTTCTATTCACACCTTCCTCTCTCGCATGATTTACGTAACAAATAACGTCATTAATTATTTATATGGATCTTTTAAGAATTTAATTGCTAACCTCGTCTTGAAATCGTATCTAATTCATGTAGAATTTCTCGAATTTCAAACTGGAAGAATGATAGCTCGCCCTCATGATATAAACTTAGATTATGTATTATTTTGCGCCGCGATTTATAGTACTTAAATATTTATAAAGATGTGTAAATATTATTTTAATAGTTATCGCTTAATTAAATCAAATAAACCATGTATAGAAAACAATATTAAATACTCTTATAGCATTACGGCTCTACTGAATATACATATATCACATAATAAAATGAACACTTGAGATTTTAGTAGTTAAAAAGAAGCGCTTGAAATATTTTAAGTCACATAAAAGGTTTATGAATCATAGCTTGAATAGTCTTGTTGAGGGTGCTATCGACTCTTGGATAAAATCTTTGTTACTTTGAATAAGCATTAAAGATTTAATTTAAGACTTTTTTCAAACACTATAAAAGATTACAAATAAATCTTTATAGCTCATATACCAGAGAGGGTGAGCATGGCAGAACATTTTAAATAAAACAAACGTTATTAAAACTATCTTAAAAAGTACAAAGCATTCCGTACCGATATGCTTCAGATCGGTATATTTAATCATATTAAAGACTTAAAATAAAACGCCAGAAAAGATTTTTTATAAATATATATAATACGTTATATTATCTAAATAAAAATAAAAATAAATCATTTAGTTTGCTACTTCAAACAGAAGTTGATGTTCAAAGAAATATATTTGTTAAGTCCTCAAAACTCGGCAAAAGGAAGAGTGAAAAAATACAAACGCAATTTATAAAACGCGCAAGGCAAACGAAACATTTTAAGAGCCCCTGCCTTTGAACATCCAGCAAATACTTCCTAACCGACCTCTGAAGCCGAGAAGATTAAAGTAGTTTTCTCTTCAACGTCCACACGACGCGTCTACGCCGACACACCGTCGTAGGCACTCCTCCACCTCGGCCGAGATGAAAAGTCAAAGCTCGAGAGAGAGAGGCGGAGAGCGGGAGAGACAACCCTATCTGTGGGATTAAGGATGGATGGAAAAGTACCGTGGAAAAAGAAACTCGTCTTTTCTGGTTAATCTTAACACGGCAGCGGTTTCTTTGACTCACGTGTGGGATAAATGTGACAGACTGTCGCTGGCTTGTCGGGGAATTGAATAATTTTGGATTTTCGTGATCTTTTCGCTGCGATAGTTAATACTATCGTGCGGTTGTTCAGTTTTAATAAGAACGTGAGCATATTTGCAGATTGTTGTATTTTATATTTACACTAGTAATACGCCGTCAATAATAACTACGATTTAACTGTTTATATTAACTTAATTTATTTTAAAATCAACGAAAATACTAAAGTATAACATCCTGTAGAAATTAAAGCGAAGGGTATATAATAACTAAATATTTTTTTTTTTTATACTTGGTGATTTTTAATTTATTAATTTTTATTTAATTTTATTTTTAATGTACGGATTATGATTTTAAATAGCTCTGATACGTCCAAGTGTGTCATTACGGTTCAATATTATAGTAATAAGTAAGAATTTGTGTTTCAAATTGACAATGGAGGAAACCTAACAAAATATTAAAAACTACTGCATAAATACAAAAGTGTTTTTTTCGCAAGTATCAAAACTAGACTTGTTTTAAGGATGTAACGGGCTGCTTTTTCTGTGATTAAATTAGATATAAAACTGTTTTAAGGTTATTTAAAAGATAAATATTTTTATCTCAGCAGTAAGAATGATTATAACATTGGAATAAAAAAAGGATTTAAAAAAAATACGTTTTCCCGCGGGTGCACATTTTAGGTTTTTCTGTTCTACCCCCATTAAGTTGTGCAATGAATTAATTGCATCCGATTGTTCTGGAAGGCCTCGTCGACTCTATTTGCGTGGCAGTACGTAGTAGGCGGCACTAACCGCATTACCGACTTTAAAAATTGTCACCGAAGTTTAGTTCACGCCACCGCCGGCAGGAGTTATTTACCCAATTTGGTGGCGCTAGTTTACCGCCGATAAATTCCCGCGAAAACTCGGAAGGTAGCTACCAACCCGCCGAGGGCTAAGGGGTGCGACACGAAATTTTTCACGGGATAAGCATATTTTGCGGAATTACTTTTTCCGACGATATTTTTATTTAAAATTTAAAAATAATTATAAAAAAATCACGAGTATTAACGACATACTATTAGGTGAAATCTCGGCAGTGACAGGAAAAAATCATGTTATCAAATTTACACAGAATATTTGGTAAGTACTATCTGGTATGGAATTAAATTATTATTAACTACCACCCATGCTGTTGAACGCACGCGTGGTAGTTACCTACCTACATTGGATAAGCAAAGCTCAGTTTATTCATTTAAAAAAAACGACAAAGCTATATTCTTTCATATCCAGTCAATTGACAAAATGCCAAAAAGTTGTATTGTTTTTTATTTTAATTAACGTGTGCATGTGGCTTACGTTATTAATAGTGTGACTGATGTACAAAGAGAGAAAATATTTAAAATGATTGGAACTAATTTTTTTCGTTGTTTAATGGGAAAAAAAGGTGAGAAAATGTGTTTATTTTCTGAAAGACACTTAAAAGTGCAGACGCATAAAACCATTATATTATAAACTAACAAAAAATAAAGATAAGTACCCAGAAATTTCGTATAAAACGGCAGTTAATTGACTAATTTAATGGGTAAAGTGTTAAAATTTAAAACATTTTACGCCTAAGATAAATTATTTTAAGGTTTGTAAATATTTTGGCGCCTTCAACAGTTTGTGTTGGGAGAAAACACTAGATGGCTCTCAGCGCCGTTTAGATAACTCAATGGCATTATTAAGCGCCTTTATGAATTGAAAATGTCCCTTTTATATTATTTTTAAGAGATGGTTTCACCCATCCGACAAAAATTATTATTTGAATATAAAATGTATCTATAATTAATCGCGTTTAACCCGAAAATATTTCGTCGTAATTAATATTAAAAAAAAAACTGTTTCAAAAGGCTAGTATAAATTTAATTCAAAAAAGATATAAATGAACACTTGAATTTGACATGTGTTTTCGTGAATGTAATGAATGTTATTTCTTACCTGACAAAAACACAAAGGGGACACGCAATTTTATTTATAATAAAAATCCGGAACGTAAAAATTCGCACGCGTCAACACGTAAGAGGAAAAAAGTTAACAAAAGACCATGAATTATTCCGCACTAAAGCAAAACTTACGTGAGTGTAAACTTTTATTATGCCCGCCTAGGAGATACCTCTTCACCCCCTCCGACGCCGTCATCCCCAGCATCCCCTCCGCCGACGCCAGCGCCCCCGCAACTCTGGCGGCGTTTTTCATAACTTGATTACGAGAATATTTCCAGGCGCGCGGAGCGGCGGTGCAGACTCCAGCGATGTCTCGTTTGATGTCGTATGCCAAACATGACTCGCTTATCGGGTTTTATGAAGTGTTTGTGGGGTAAGTCAACATGCAAAAATGTTTCAATACCTTGTTCACATATTGATCGCAACATTTATTTTATAAACGAAGGCTTCTGAAAGGTGAACAAAAAAATTATAATAGAAATTTCGGTGCCGCATAATATAAAGTAAATAAAGTATATAAAAAAATACATATATGTTTACTTATCATATTTTCGCAAAATGTACTAACATATGTTTACAGTAAATTGAATTCACGCATAATATACAAGCACGTATAAAGGGCAGCTTTGACATGAATATAACCTTTGTTAAAGAGTTTAAAAAATAAAATATATCGATCGCTTTGAACAACGATGAAATATTTTAAATATTAATTAAATGTATTCATTAGAAAGATATACATATAAAATCAATTTTATCGAAAAAATTGTTGTTGCGCCACCGAGATTCGAACCTGGATCTCTTTTCAAACCGAGGAAGGAGCATTATCCAAATATGCTACAGCGACATATTTAATGACGACAAATTTTCGAACATATATGTTTCCTTTTTTTTTTGAATTAATACTTTTTTAATCATTCCATTATTATAGTAGATGGCCCTTTCTTCTCTTTTTTTTCTCGTTTTTGGAGAGGTAAGCGAAAAAAACATGTAATTTTAATAATGTAAAATACTTAATTCATGTTATAAAAAAATTGTAAAAATGTCAAATAAAAAAATAAAAAAAGTGTCTGCTTGAAGAACGGATAGATATTGTTCGACACAAACAGCCATTCAGTGGCACCCGCTAGGAATCAAGATGCTGCAAGGTTTACCCTAATGTCCGCTGGACTAACGAAATCACCAATCTCTGCGGAAATCAGTGTCAGCGAATAACAATGCACATACACAAGGGTGAACTGATTAGGGAGGCTTTCATTCAGAAGCGAATAGAAAACGGGTGATGATAATTTATATCATTTTGTTTTGAATTCCACTTGGATAGTTAAGCAATAAAAACATTTATCAAATTGAAATCCTCCCCCCTGCAATAACACTGTATGTCGGTTTTTATAAATGTTGCTAGATAGATGAAGCGTCGGCCATCTTGCATGATATGAAAAGATCACTTACAAATTGTGTTTCAATGTATTTACATTTATTTTATATGGTTGTTTAATATAGGTACCATTCGATGCCCACGAAGATATACAACGTTGTAGCAACTCAGATATGCCCAAAACCGATATACAGTGTTGTTGCAGGGATAGTATCAATTTTACAAGATTAATTTTAGTACTAGTGAAATGTTTACAGGGTTGCTTGTTAATAATTTTGGATTTATGTTATTACTGTTCATAGTATTATGATCGCTTCGAAGTTTTTGGTAATGTAATATAATGGAGATATGTTGTTATAGCAAAAGCAATAATATGGATTCTTTAATGTTTTTGATATGTTGGTAAATACCTTAGTTAAAAAATGTAAACATGTAAACAAAATACTCCTTTAATTGAGCGCTGTGAAATTAGTTACGTTTGAACAACATAAGCCATTAATTTCTGTTAATTGACGTATAATAGTGTTTTCATTTACTCATCTTCTTTCACCATATCCTTTAAAAATTGAGTAGTTAATTCATTTTTTGTATGATTTTTCTATTATTCATCTATTCTGGAGTACATCAAAGTAAAGTTATGTGTTATCTTTTTGATTAGAATTTTTTATTGTTTTAAACTCCGATGCGAGTGAAACATGTCTGTAGCGAAAATTAAGACATTTTTGGTAAGCAGTATTCATTCTCTGTGAGTTATTGTACAAATATGTCTTATTGGACGCGGTAAACAATATTAAGAAAATATATGAAGAACAGTGCGTTAATAACACATAACTAAATTGGAACATTCTCCAGCAGTAGAAAAAAACTCACAACATCTAAGAATGAACGTATATTAATGATAGATAACAGGATAAAACTCCAAAGACTATTAATCACAATGAGACATGAATCTCTTATTCCAACATCTCCCATGACAGTTCGTTGACGGCTTGCAGAATAAGGTTTCAAGACGTGCCATCCAGCTAAGAAACCTAAATTAACTTTAGCAATGAAAAAGAACCATATTTTTTAGCAAAATAACATTATAATTGAACACAAGTTAATTGGAAAATGAGAAATTACGAGAGATGACTTGATCGTATCGAAAGATTTGAATAGATGAGTTTTCTTTAGTAATTAAGATTGTTGTATTCATACAAGTATGTATGTTCTTTTAATAATGACCTTATAGACGAATCAAATTTCATTCACAGATGTGTTGAAGAAATGTATCATCCTGATGGTACTCGTATATGTAGTCGAAAGGCTGTAATAGTAATTTTGACAATGAAAATTATAGTGTAGTCTATCAACAGTGGAAAATGCACAGGTCAGCTGTATACTGTTCGAAAATCGATGCTTGATAAATGAAAGGTTCCAAAATATTGGAGAATATATAATATTTCAAAATTTTCGTAATTAACTTTGTGGAATTCCATTGCTATCTAATTAATAAAATAAAACACAATGTTGTTTACGGCAAACTATAAAGGCAGCATCTTCAATAATACACTAAAACTTAAGACTGTTTTAATTGGAGTCAATCTTTACAAATGTAGAAGTAAACCCGTACAAATAATTTTTTGTGCGAATTGTTATCGGAGACGGTTTCTAGAGCTGTTGATTGGAAGGTGGCAATAGGATGAATGAAGCTTGTAATATGGCCTTCCTTATCTCTGCTGCGTTGGTATTATTGTATGAAGTCAGTACCGGATATCTTTAAGGTTTATGAGAGTTGCGTTTAATACACCGGTACTTGCTGGGTGTGTTCAGCAGAGTAGAGGCGATAGCCCTCCACATTAGGTTATATATTGATAAAACGAGGTAATTTCATCATAATATTATTATGCAGTAGAAACCTAGTAAAACAGATGAGCCAACGAACGAAGTTTGCTATTAAAACCTTCAGTAAAATATATTTTTAATTTCATATAAACATAAACTGTAAAAAATAATGTTCAAATAAATATGTATATATATTTTTGATTAAACACGATTTCTACAGCATACTTTATAAAAATGTGCATCATTAGTCGCAAGTTGAGCAACATGCCAACGTATCGTATATTGAATATAATGATAAAACACCGTTGACATTCTGGTTTCTAAAATTGTAATCATAAAAATTCAAGGCTGGTACATACTACAAATCATATATAAAATGCATAGTTTTTATATTACGTTTAGCTACCTACATAGACTTAAGCGAATGGAACTTGTATTATTGTAACACTTTAAACTTTTTATATTATATTATTAAACTTTAATATAATTTTATTATATTGAAAATGTAACTATTATCGTATTACCAACTGTTAATTACAAAACCTTTTGACACAATTAAAAATAATACATATGAACAACTTTAATTTCTATCTTATGTATTTTTCATGTTTAAATATAGCATCATTTCTATTATTTTCAATTTATATTTGATTTTAATTGTTTTGTATGTAAAATGTATGCCTCAATACGGGAATGGTCAGTAAAGCAATCAATTAAATACTTACATGAACACGTAACATTAAAAATAAATAAATACTAAATATTTAATCAGTTTCCTTTCAAATTTGACAACAAAAAAGTTAAATATAAAGATTTCACTTTTATTTATATTCACACATACATCGATTACGTCTTCAACATCTACTTGAAGTGATTCAGAAAACTTTATGCATAAAGATTTAATAAAAATATAAATTGAACTAAAATATAGTTATCCATGATTTAGTGAATTATCTTAGATGAAAACCAGTTTAACCAAGATATAGCGCATCGTCATACTGATGTTATAATATTAATGAATATTTAGCCACAATGAAGTAGCAAATTCCGCTTTCGCTAATATGGTGACATTAACTTGTACCCCTGTCATCCTAATGCTGACTTAAGGAAACTTGGGACTTGTGTTTGTTTAACCATCCGAGCCACGTTAACATTAAAACTAAATCTAAACATTAAAACTAGGATTTAGGTTAACTAAAGGGTCTGCAGAAACCACAATGTAAAAAAGAGAGTAGCATGAATTCTTCGTGTTCAGGATATAGGCGTAACAAACACACCATTTCGTTCAGCCTTTGGCAAGTTAAACGGTAAATCAAAGGAAAATTATTGATAACAACGGAGTCTCGGGATTCCACTTAGAGGAAATTTTAGCATATTAATGTAGTCATTGAAAATAATGACATACTCTTGAGTAGTTGACAACAAAATGCTTTAAACAAAGTTTGGATATAATAAATATTTTATATTTAAACATATAATATGTTCCAGCGGGTATTATAGTAACATTTGTCTGAAAACCGTGTTAGAAAGAGTACGTTATTTCGTAATATTTTAATATGCTCTGACATTTACCTTGTATTTCATATTCCGGTACCGGGATCGATACCGATAGACTATGGTGTCCAATTGCCATATAAACATTATAGTTGTAATTTTACTTAAACTCGAGTCAGATCATAGACGTATATATTTTTATTTACCTTTGCCGTCGTCTAACACAGCTTTCAAAACGGACTCGGGGTCTCATTCGGCGTTGGGTCATCAAATCAGAATGTGAATATAGAAAGGTCAGATCAAATAAATGAGGTATGTAAGTTATAAATATAATAAAACATTTATTTTTATGAAACAAGATTTAACAACGGTGAGTCTTAATCTGGGTCAGGGGTGGCGAGTGGGTGTTAGTTGGCACATAACAATTAACAGATTTTTTATAAATAGAAAACTCATGGATTAGATATATAGACTTTATTTTTCGTAAAAAATATATTATTATACTGGCAACACTGATATTGACATTTGTAATCATTTGAGGTTATTGCATTGAGTTAAGTCTCAATGTAGACAAGTTCGTGCGTCTCTAACATCTTGTTGATGGTAAATTCCACTTTGACAATTAACTATTCGTGCATTATTATTAATTTTTTCATTTCAAATTTGCTTGGAAAGGTGAATGAACTCATTCTATCTTATTGGACCATGCTGTTAAATGATGATACGGTCTGTGCATTATGTTTTTAAGTAAAATAACTAGTTATAGGATAATTGAGGTTATTTAAATAAATACATTTTTAAAAACTGCTCGGCACGTCAGACAGCCGATATATATTGTTACGAGGGTATTCACAGGGCTCAGTGAAAAAATGTTAGAAAGATATATTGTTAGAAAAGTCTTCAGGAAAAATAATTCAATATATAGCGGCGTAGAGAAATATAGAACGAAGCGATAATGCGTCGATAGCCACGCTTGACGCCGTGAATGGCGGAGGTATGCGGGCGGCAAAAAGTAGCGGGGGCGATGAAGGCAGCTGCTGGGTGGCCCTGAAAATGGCTTCTTCAGTTGCGCAGTGCATCCGGCAAGAAAGGTAGTTTAATTGAGCCGCGGCAGTCAAATTCTCAATCGGTGATGGCAGCCAGCAGTTCGGTTGGATAGAAGGCCAAATGGTCCGGCGTGGGCAGCGATCCTTGTAATTAGTCTTGGGGTGGCGGCGGTGGCAGCTAGCGACACACTCGGGTAGAGTTGATGGATTCACTGTCCAGAATCGACTCGTGCCATCCTCGTCGTCAGTAGAACTAGAAGCCTCTTGTGTAAGGCGCGCACCCCTCCGCTTGTAAGTTGCCCCCTCGTATCGGTCGTTGCTATGCAGAATAACAGCTGGCGGAATCTACCAGAGCGGGGTCCGGGCAATTTCGTGGAATTGTGTTACCTGTGCATGGTTTCGGTAACTTCAATCCTGTGTTATTTCCTGGAATTCGGACAGCGGTCGTTTCTGAAATGATCTTAAAGCAGCGGCGATGGCGTGTGTCTTAGCATGATGTTCCACACGTATCAATATTATTTAAGGATTTTTGGCACGCGCATGTAAAAAAGGTTTGCTACCACTGGTCTAGGTTACGAGGTTATATGAATACACTTTTGCTATCTCGACAATCAAAGCAACGGTACATTAAATGAACATATTAAAATAGCTGAATAGAGGGTATACAGACAAAAGGTATTGAATTCACTTAAATGGTTAAGTTCAAATGTTGAGTCTTCCGGGAGTAGGGAGCACTGAATCTAATTAGATTTGATTAAGATGTATCAGAAGAATGGTAGACACAAATATCTTGCCATGACTTTACAAATCACAGTACTTAGAGTCGTGATGGCCTGACCGATGAAGTCAGCGTAGAGACTGGCCTAGATGGAACCACGGGACAGGACTGGATGATACGGGCGGAGACATCGGCAGGGCGCAGAAGATACAGAGTGGCCAGAGGATGGAGATGGCAGAGAGTCACACATTTGGATTTACGGTCTGGCGAAGAAGTAGTTTCCAATAGAGTTATTTATGATGGTATCAAACGGGTACCGATCCAATGATGAGACTTCGTGCAGTACGCGACTGCTCATGAAAAGGTACGTAGAATCACGATGGTAATTCAAGAGCATTATGAGTTTTACGTCCCGTCACTGGAATATGGTGCATGCACGTGTTTCTAATAGTTATAATGTCTCGGAAGATTTATTAACTTGAATTTGATGCACGTGCACTATCAAGATAGATCCACCGAATGAACACAGTTTATATTTAATGTGAAAGTCCAAATAATTATTATTATGACGATTTTACATACCCCGGGCCTGACTCTTTTGGTCAAGATAGGTCCGGTATAGTCGAAGGAGCACACACTACCGTCCAAATCGGAGGGCTGGCGGAGTTTGTCGGAGGTGAATGCGAGTCTAAGGAAGCAAAGTGGTGGGATGACTAGAGCGTTTTGGCGGAATTGTTCTCGTGTCGCTTTTCAATTGGTTCAGATCTAAACAATCGTCTGGTGCAGTCATTAAATTGGTCTGGTGGTATAAATTGGAATTATAAAAATGGCAGCAAAGATGTTCATTGGCGCAATTCTGATGTCTAGAGAGATATGAGAGGAAATAAGCCAATCACTACTCAAAACTGTCAAGACGTGTTCTTATTGGACCATTGTTCAAAAAATGGCTTTATAATTGAAACGCGGTAAATTTGAAATATGATTTTTTAAACTAAATTAATTGTTTGTAATATTATTCGTGATGAAACTGCCTCATCACAACATATACTATTTTTTTTTGTAAAAGAACTCAAGATATTTGTAATCCTTTATGTCTCATTAGTATCCATCGGCAGTGAAGTAGTTAGCATCCCCGCCTGTCATACGGGATACCGGGAATGGATTCTCCCCCAGTTTGATTTTATTTTATTTATTCAACTGAATATATGAATATTTTTTTCGAACCAAAAAATGCAGGGATAGTATGATATATGTAACGGTTTTTTTAAATGTATTTTTTCGTTTGTGTACAGAGCAGTACAATTATTTACTATTATTACAATAAAACATTTTTTATTATCCCATATTCGCCCTAAGGCAGTCTTTGTGTATAATTATTTGTATAAATAATATGTCTTCTTCTTTTTCTTTTAAATAGACAATTCACCCTTCAAGAGTGATTAGTGCCATTAATCAAGTTAGAACTTTATTTTATAGAAAAAAGGACACTAATATTATAGAATAGAAAATATTATATTATATAGATTAAATGTGGCAAGTTAAGGGAAAGAAGATGGCACAAGTTAACCGGGAGTTGAAAATTACCATTGACGAGATTACTGTAAAATAACCTGTGATCCGCAATGGACATGTAAAAAGATATGGTCAAGGGTTTCCTCCTCAGCACCACACTCACACATTGGGGAATCTATTAAGTGAATAAATGTGAGGCTACATGGCAATGCCAAATTCTCATTCTAGAGATATTTGATATTGTTCTTTTAGAGAACTAGAGAGTGCGGGGAATAGATTTTTGAATTATTTTAAGCCGATTGATTACCTTTATGCTTTAGGATTATTTGGATTCATCCATTGTGCAGTCCAGATAGAATTCGTACGTTTTTTAAACATATTATAAAGTCTGTCATACATCGGGATATGGAATTGATATGGGAAAACTCTGGAAAGAGTGGTCTCTTTGGCCAGTTTATTAGCACATTAATTTCCATGAATTCCCTTACGCGCAGGAATCCAAACGAATGACACCTGTTTATTGTTACTGTGCAAATTAAATAGACATATTCTGATGGAACAGATTGTCTCATTGTCTTGGCAAACTTTCATATTAACAGAGAGGGATTCAAGAGCTGCTCGAGAGTCGGAGAATATAACAGCCTTATCGACGTTCCGGAGTACGCAGATGTCCAAAGCCTCTTTAATTGAACAACATTCTGCTGAGAAAATCGATGAAAGATAATTCGTCAGACAGATATTATTTAAAGTGCATACAAATATTTTATTAATTTATATGTAAATGAGAAGTAATGATTAGATTATTTCATGCATATGATAATGAAAAATTACCTAAATAAGTTTTAAATGTATAAATTATTCTTAAATTTTTTCATTATTCTGAATACTTGGTAATAGTTCTGAATACTTGTGCGTAGATTTATGTCATGTTGATATCTACTTCTTTTTTATTTCAGTGCATCTTATCAAGCCATACATATAAATAATGTGAGAAAACTGACATGTCAATTTGGTTTTCATTTTTGGTATAGTAAATTGTAGCATATTGTTTCTGATACCATGACAATGATATATGATAGTGATATTAAATGGTCAGCCAGATTATATAGGTATAATTTATAGCATTTCATTTACTGAATACTTGTATTTAATAAAGCAAACATTTCATCATATTTTTAAATTACTAAATGGCATGTTTGAAGCAGAAACTCTACGGTTAGTTTTTATAATTAAAATAAAAATAAGTTATTCATTACGTCTGAGGATAAAAATTTGATATATTATTGTTCATTTCGTGACGTAAAAATATGCATAATCAATGTGTGAATTATTAAATTAGATATTATATAATAATAACAATTTTGATTGGTTTTATTCTGCTATAGATCGTTCTGTATTCCATGAAATTGTGAGGGTCTATCGCCTCCAGTCATCATCGCCCCCGACGACCCCTGAACGCATTTTACAAATACCGTTGCGTGAAGAGAAGCTCCGAACAGCCGTAAAAACACGTCCGGTACCGACGCCACAATAACCATGCGACTATAACCAATGCAACCTGCAGCCGTCCGGGAGGCCGCTCACGAGCTTCACTCTTCTCATCGCCGTCTTCTAGGTATCATTTCCAGGAAACGCTCTTCTGTGTAGACTTTTCATTGTGCGACTATTGTATATATCTATACTGTAACTGTGCTTAACGATAAACTTGTGTCAACGGTAAGCAGAGTTTCCGTATCTTAACCTGCTTTAATCACAAACACTTAAACACAAACTCCGCGATCATCTTCAAACGAACATTTGAATGAAGACTGGTTATTGGAGTACTTATCACTCACACTACAACGTTTCCTGATTCATTTACTACATATGTTAATATATGGAAACACTTCAAGTACCACTACATTATCGCCATCTACGAACTAAATTTGATCATTCATTTCCCTGAAACAGCATATATGTCACAACGAGAATATATATATATATATTTTGAAATTATTTAAAGCAACATTCTTTATCTGTAAAATGTTTTTAACACATTATACTAGAATACGCTTGAAAAATTAATATTTTTTCAATTTTACATACTTTCTTATTTTGACCAGTATATTATTAGCAATATTTGAATATGTCCAAGAACACACAATTACTAGATTTTCACCTACAAAGGCACTATTATTAAACAAATAATAGATATCTCATAGAGACGAAGCTATTTTTTTATTATATTGTAATGGAAACATATGGAAGTAAGGATAATTCCTTATTTCACGGCGGAAGACAGGTTGATGAAGTAAAGACTTTGATTGGATTATGAAATTATTATATTTTATCGAAAAGGAGTACTTGACGACACAAAGGTTTTCTGCGGCGGTCTATTAAAGAGAGAAAAGTATAGAACTGAATTGTGACCATTTTTCTATGTTTGTGCACACCCGGTTGTCCTGCTGGAAAAACTGCTTAACCTTTAACGCGCATGACTAGAGCACCGGTAAAATTGATGTTATAATAAAATATTTTTATCTTTCAGCTAAGAAAAATTTACATTGTATCGTGTACACGCGTATCGCGATATGAAACACGGAGTATTTTTGGTAACACGCAGCAAAGTTCAAATTTCGTTTCCAAAATTAAAAATAAATTAGATAAATTTCAAATTTCTTTCGTCTAGAATAATAATCTGAAATTTTTATCTATTGATAATTGTACTAAAGATGTGTCGAAAAAAATTAATGGTTAAAATAATTTAACAGTAAGACGTCTATGACTATTTATTTATTAAACTTTATTGACATATTAGGAGAACACATTCTTATTGTGAAGTTGTAATTATTCAAAACATAGGTCTGTGATATTTTAACTATAAATTAAATATATTAATTAGAAAGATATAAAATCAATTTTATCGAAAAGTATAGTTGGATAATGCACCTTCCCCGGTTTGGAATGAGATCCAGGTTCGAATCCCGGTGGCGCAACAATAATATTTTTCGATAAAATTATTTTATACGTATATCTTTCTAATTAATATATTTAATTCATATTTTATTGACATACATGTTTCTGTTGTAATAGAGGTGAATATAAAGTATTATAATATAACACGATAAACGTAAGACACAATTATATTGCAATTAAGTAT
The DNA here is from genome assembly GCA_031772225.1 of Eubasilissa splendida. Classification (NCBI taxonomy): domain Eukaryota; kingdom Metazoa; phylum Arthropoda; class Insecta; order Trichoptera; family Phryganeidae; genus Eubasilissa; species Eubasilissa splendida. Next base: position 15,700,871 of record CM062852.1, on the reverse strand, counting down.
AATACTTGTAGTTCATTGTGTGGGATGGAGTAGACTCCATCTTTGATGTACACAGTTTTGTCCTGGCTACTTTGCTAGACTGCCGTCTGTGTTAAAGTATCCAGTTTTTTTGTGCTGTTGTGTTTTTATTTCATTCAAATCAGAATGATTCGACAGGAATAAGAAAAGAATAAAAAAAAAATTGATTAAAAATATATAGTGAGGGTGTTGTAAAAGTGAATTATTAGTGTAGGTATAAACTATAAACATCTAAAATATAAATCGATATCATGCTCATAACAAAGGTTTATATTAATTGTATTAGTATGTATATTTTAAAACACATTTAAGCGGTTTAATTTGAAAAATGATACAGAAAAAAATGGGAAATTATTCCTTGTTAATAATTTGTTTTTTCCTTTGTAATAATGGGACAACTATTTATAATAATTGGAGATATATTTGGATACACTTGTGAAAAAAGGTATCCTAGATGCAACAAACTATGTAAGTGAACAGCCTTCAAATAAATGGTTACATCCTTAAGTTATTGGTACTATAAATTATAATATTGGTGGCTTGAAGCTACTCCAAAGACCGGTCGTGTGATCAGTGGTAAATTTTTACTGTAGTAAAAAAGTTATTTTAATAATAATGTAGTATTTTAGTAAACTGGTTGTTCGATCGTTGATAAAAAATATTCACTCATCGAAATTACATTCAACAGTAATCTAATTTTACCATCCAAAATGTTGGATTCTTCACAGGTATTTCAAAAGTCATCTGTCACATTGATACTTTGAAAGTAACTGTAGGATTTGCCTATACGACATTGAATCTTTCGATTTGTAGGTATTTTAGTGATTCGTTCGTCCGATGATGATTTCGCGGTTGAATTTATATTAGCACATAGACCAAAGATTTGTCACCCGCATAGAATTGTATGTATTGCCATTAAAATAAATTAATTTTGTTCGTTTTGGCGTTCGAACAACCCACAAACGTTTATTACCACGGGCGTTGGTAAAAAGTTACTAAAATAAAAATTTACCACTGATCACACAATCAGCTCAAACAGATATGGTTAACGGAGAAAAAAATCAAGAAACCTGTCCTGCCTGTTTGTTTTCACTGATCCGTTATCACAATATGGTTATTGGTTGGTCCTCTGATAAATCTGCACGATGTATAGAACGCACAGCCATGTATAGGCGCCTAAACACAAAATATTGTGAATGATCAAACCGCAGAATTTTCTGACATCTGCCAACAATTCCGACTGCGGCCTACCATTTGTCAGCGGCGAACGAAAACGTCGGCATTCTCACGGAATAATGAGTTTTGCAAAATATATTAATTTGACAATTAGGAAGTGGGGATTTCCAGAGAACCCTTCTCCAGCACTCACTCCTGTGGCGGCAATTAATATTTATGACCAGAGACGTATCCTTTTATAGGAAGAGGAAATGGGAGGAAGATTAGGTAAAAAGGGTTGAAATTTGAGACTTTCGGTTCGTATTTTAGATTGTCAGATACTATAAATAGTTAGACGGCTTATTTATGTCTTACAAGACAAAATATGAATTTTAAATTAAAATGCGATTAAAAGCATTATATTTGTTATGATACTTTAGCTTAGGTTAGATTAAGTTAAGGACGGTTTGATTAGATGCTCTAATTTTGGTGCTCTAGTAATATTTTTGGTAGCATATTTTTTAATAGAAGCTAGGAAAAAGAATGTATAAAGCGATGAACTAGGCAGACCTATTCTATAATTTCATATTATATAATTTCTTTCATATTATACGCCTATTCTGACTGCTTCTCTATTATATTTTTTACACGTATATAACACACTAATAATGCACATAATACACAATATCAAAGTTAAGAACACCATAACAAAATTTAAAAAATACTACTAAACTATTTAAGTCCAATTATATTTTATTCAATTGTATTAAAAAAATAATCATACCTTTTTACGGAATACCAAAAAAGGTTAGACCTCCGATATTTGATATCGAATATACCGATTTGTTTATAACCACTCTGATCACTACCTTTTAGAACAATTTACTGATGACTTGGGAAAAGATTTTTATTGTTCCGATCCATAAGGGTGGAAAAAATATTAGTCATTGTCAGTACTTGTCTGTTCACTGCAAGAAAAGGTTTCCCTCATCTTTAGCCACTCCTCTTGTGGGCCCCTTTCTCTGTCCTCTGCATCCAGCAAGCTTCCGGTTGTCGTCTTTCCATCTCGGTGACGATCGTCCCTAAAGCCTTTTAATGTCACGTCGTATCCACGTTTGATCCATTTATACTCCACTTCTATCTATACATCTGTAGTAGACTCATGGTACCACCTTACGGTGGTACGCGGATGCTCGCTGACAGCGAACTTGTAGTAGATACCACCAGTCGGAGCTAGTGAGGCGGCCGGGAAACCCTAGCCTGTTGACAATAATGCCAAAGCCGAGAATCCCATTCTGCTTCTGTGGCTGGCGCCTTTAACAAGTCCTATATTTAAGCGTAACTTACCGTGTACTTTTGAATTTAACATCAACCTGTATGTAAGAGTGTGTTCCTACACCGGACCGAGAATAAATCAGCACAACCAAACCTAGTTATCATTCTTCCCTACAACACTAGTCAAACATTAATCCTTGCAACGAGTCCAGCTTATTTTTATGTCAAACTGGTAATTCTGTTCACACAAGTGTCACCGATTCTTATCTTTTCATTGCGTTTTTATCACGCAATGTGTTCGACGCGTCGTTGTTCTTAAGATAACCTTAATTTATGTGTAGAGGACTTGTTAAGTGTCATTATTTTGGCTCCGCATGTATACGCTGTTTTCAATGGTTGAAGATTTTATTTTTCAAAATAATTGGGATTTGGCTATTCATACATGCTAGGCACATACTGAGAAATACAATCTACAAAACTACTTCTATTTAAATACTAATTAAATTAATTTAGTAATTAAATTAGTATTTAAAATATCATGTTCTGAATAATTACAACTTCACAATAAGAATGTGTTCTCCTTAACTTATATTTTGGTAGTACATAGGAAAGTGTTCCCATGCATGACATATTTTTACGATGTACTGTACTCGGCAATCAGTTAATGTAAAAAAATATAGAAAAATTACTAAATTATTGAAAATAATGGAAAACAATAAAATCTATGAAACTTCACCTGATAAAATCTCTAACAATTTTAGATCAATCTAAGATTTCGAAAGGGACTGTTCCCATCGAACTACAAGAAAACAATAATCTCACCTATTTTAAAATCTGCTAACCTATTAAGTCTCTAACTATCGGCCTATCTCCCTTATCTCTAACATAGGTAACATTTTTGAAAAAAATTTAAAGAATCAAATAGAAAATTTTACATAAAAATCAGTTCGGATTCAGAAAATCATTTAGCACACAAGATGCAATAGCCACTGTAACTTAAACCATATAAAAAAACTCTAGACAAAGGAAAAAAATGTGCGGGAATATATATTAACCTCAAGAAGACAATATTTCACTCAGAAACTATTGAAGAAATAAAATAATATTGGTTTAAAAGACAACGTTACATTGTGGATTAGAAACTATTTAAAAAAATCGCCCCCAATTCATAAAAAATAATAATACCTGCAGTGATCAAGAAATGTTAGATTTTGGTATCCCCCAAGGGACCGTATTAGAACCAGTGCTGTTTATTATATATGTAAACGACATATTTTTTCAATCAATACACAGTCAAATTACATCACAAGTGAAATTAATTGGAAAAGTGTAAAATTAAAGGCCACCGAAGATATAAACACAATTAAAAACTTTTTCGATATTAATTTACTATCATTAAATAGCGAAAAAAACCTTCGTTATTCCGTTTGCAATAAAATCAAATGATTTTGTAAAAAAAATCGACATAATAATTCATGAACACAAAATACAACTCACAATCAAAATTATTGTTTCTCTCACTGCTCAATTTTAAAAACAACAAATATAATCAAATATCTTGGAGTAATCATCGATAAAAATCTTAAATGGAAAGATCAGATTTGTCAAGTTATTAAAAAAATTAGAAAATTAGTATACATATTTGTAAGAATCAGAACATTTTTATCTATAAAAAATTTGTTCTTAGTGTACTATGCATTTATTCAATCCATATTACAATATACCATCATTAGTTGGGGATCAGCTCATAATACTAGCCTGATTCCAGTAAAAAATGTACAAAAATTTATCATTAAAGTAATACTAAAATAACCAAAAGATTATCTGACAAAAATTACTTCTCGAAGAATTCAAAGTAACAACATTGTGTGATCTACTTAAAAGAAATTCTATTATTCAAATACTAAAGGAAAAAGAAAAATATCACTGAAAATCGTACTAGGTTTAAATTTGTATTTTCATGCTCAAAAATCAACACAACTCTACTATACGCACATAGGAATTATTTTTTTAACAGCTCACCCGAACACATCAGGAAGATTAATGATAACAAAGAAATAATCATTGCTATCAAAAAATACTTTACAGATAAACATGTACCCCGAAATATAAAATATTTTTATATCGTTGCTATTAATATATTGTATTTTATTTTATTATAAGCTAGTTATTGTAAACAATAATTATTAATATGTAATCCTCTTCTCTGCACAAGTACATGCTTTTTAGAGAAGTTGTAGAACTAAAAAAATAATCTTATTATTGTATTGTATCATTGTAATTATAACTGATTAATAAATAAAAATTAAAAAAATAAAATAGACCCATAATTGCATTGTTTATTCATTTAGGATTTGTTCAAATACTTTAAATTTTACTTTGCTAATTGCATTATACACATATAATTGATGAGTATAGGTTAAACCGCACAATATTTTTTTTATGTACTACACAACTAATTAAAAAAACAAAGATCTAGTAAAGCAGTCAGGATATAGCTGAATCTATCAGAGGTGATAGATACCTATTGCATCCCACTAAAATATATAAATATGTTAACAAAACTTATTGTATCTTATAAGGCTCACGTTGTTTCCTTACTTTAAAAAATATATACTCGTATTAATCCTGGAGTCTCGCAAAGCCGCCACCCAGGTTTGCCTATATTTAATTTCATATGATTTATGACAGAAAAACTCAAATAATTTAATAAATTGTATATTTACTTTGTAACCACCATGAGTTTAATAAATAAACCTACAGGTTTTGAAAAAGTTATTGGAATAACCAACCAACATGTATTAGCGTTAAATATCAAATAATTTAAACTAATTGACCAAGATTGCCATATCCTATATAATTTAGAAAGACAGTCTGCTAATTGTGGCGAAGATTACCTATGTGTAAAAATATAAAAAAGAGAATTACGCAAACGTTCTATTGCATTAAACAAAGCATTTAAAGTTTTACGATTCATGAAATTAGAGTATAAATAATTCTGTAGTGTTCATTCAAGATTAATGTAACATCACTTTAATGTAAGGTTGCAACGTGCTTTAATTTTCACCTCTCATCTGATCACCTTTTTATAAAGTCTCTAAGGAACTATTTAATAGTTAATATAACATCGTTTGGTCTAGTAGTTACGATATTCGATTACTTTTAATTAAGGTCCAATATGTCCCAACTTAAAAGTGTAAGAATATAAAGTCTAGGCGATTCATGGGCCGCTTTTCCTTGGAAATTGCCCAAAATACATATTTTACCAATCGTTTTTCTGGAGTTCGCAAGACGTGTCCAAGCCATCTCAATTGAGATCGTTCCATGTGTAGAAGTAGGAGCTCTATGTTGAGAGTCTCTCCATGTTTTTACTTTTTTAAAAACCATGATAAGTGCTTGTGCTGTGAACAATAAACTAACTTACTTACTAGTCTCCAAGGATGAGGATTGAACCCCCCAGTTCTAGTCATCAGTGAGTATCTTACCACAAGACAACTATTGTTTTCCGCTCTCATTTTTTATTTGTTCAAAATTAAAATCCATGTGTGTGACAACATGTTACCGCCCCTGTCGTATATTAATTCAAAAAGGCTTTCCGATAAAAATTAACGATCACTGAAATTAATCCTAACAATCCACTCGAAGTACATCTCGTATGTATAATTATATAGATAATCTTGGTACAATATAATGTCTTTATATAATTGTACATATGTAAAGCGATGTTAATCCATAATGAAAACTTTGCGTTATTGTTGCTTAAGTTAATAGTAAAAATAAACCACGTTAACCTAAAATACAGAAATGAGTTCAAAGTCATTTTACAAGTTATATAAGTCACACACGTTCAATAACTAACTTACATTTATCATTTTCTACTTCAAACTTATGAATAATACCAAACTTACAGAACAAAACTTAATACAGTTGTTACTTTATACAAATAATCTTGTATTCGTGTTCAAAACTAGACATCTAAAGTTATATCCAATACCTTTTATTTTATAATCTGTTATTTAGTTTAAAAAAATCTATGGAAACTTAAACAGGTCATCATAATAATACTTATGTACTAAAAAATAAAATGTATTTATACTAACTGATTATTAGTAATATTAGATATATATGCTTACTACAAATTAAATAAATCAACTAATGAAGTCTAATTATCGAGAAAATATTTTAGTTGCTCTATAAAAATATATATATTTACTGACTATTAGTCACCTTAAAACAAAGGGCAAACGATCTCAAATAGTACCCGACGGTTGAAGGACAATTTAGCATTGCTAATTGATACTTTTGTGTACGAAAATCGTAAGGGTTAAACGTAAGTATATGATTAGTAAGTCAAGTACAAAGTCAAGGGACACGTTTCATGGATTCAAGTGTGTCATTGTGTCGTTGGACATATTTGTATAAGAGATCATGAATGAGTTGTATAAATATGCCATAAACCAATTGGAGGCTTTTTTTGTAGTTTGCCGTAGCACTCTTCATAATTTAGGAATCGTCCGTAGGCTTCTAAGGGTATTATTGTTGAGGCAAGCCTTGAAAATACCTTATCAGTATATTATCTTGCGATGTAGAAAAATAAGTGAAGTACCCGATTAGTATAGTATTATTCTAGAGATTTATATAATATAAATGGTATTAAATGAGTGATAACAAACTCTGGATACACCGAAAATACGATAAGACAAACATGGGAGTAGTCTCTAAATGTAATCTATTATAAAAAGAAACGAAGATACAAAAGTAGAAGAAGAATAGTATAAAGCCGTGGGGCAAGGGAGAATAGATAAGATGGAGTAAGTTGGTAATTAGTAAGTGAGCAAAAAATCAAGAGTGAAAGAACAGAAAATATCAGAAAAAACTAGTGATTGATTTGTATTATTTAAGAATTTCAAAAAAACTAGCATGCAGGTAGGTAAATTACGATATTGCTACCCGTTTGTCTTTTTAATTATTGGTATTTATTGCCTTCACATATACGCAGATTGTTCAGAGTGAATATTATGTTCCAAGCCGATTTTGTTTAGCTGACATTTTGGTTTGGCCGAGATTTGTCAGTTTGCATTTAGTAGTCATAAATAATAGTTAACTACAATTTATTATGTATTATGAAGTATCAACAGCCTCAACAACGTGTAGAAATTATTAAAACATTTTATCTAAATAATATTGGTAACGCTGTAACCATTTATGGTGATCGCAATCGTCGCATGTTGGAAAACTTCTTGGTGGCCGAATTTGGGTCGATTGATCCTGCAACACATGTGGTTTCAATAGGACGGTACCACCTCATACACAGCCCGAGCTACGCTTGAAATTTTGCGAGAAATTTTTCCCGGCCGCATAATGTTAAAAAGTGGTGATATCGACTGGCCTCCTCGATCACCTGATTTGACGGCTCCTGACTATTTTCTGTGAGGGTACTTGAATGGAAAGGTCTACGCCAATAAGTCATCAACAATTCCTATGCTACAGAACAATATTCGGAATGAAATTACTGAAATAACACGCGAAGTGTGCGAGAAAGTTATGAAAAATAAGGTTAAAATAGCACGCATTTGTGTCGTTGCCAAAGGCGGTCATTTGGCCAATGTCATAATAATGTAAATATAGTATTAATTAATATGACATTAATAAATTACATAATCGATAAATAAATCTCAAATTAAAAAATGATGTTTTTTTAGTTATTCAAAAACAACATCGGCCTGGAACATTATATTCACTTACTGTTTACTGTACTGACTGTTAAGATCGTAACTCACAAAAATCATGACTTATAACCAACGCAACTTTCAATAGTATATATCAGCAAAATTAGCCCAAGTTAATATCCATAAAACTATACTAGATTCGGTTTTGATTCTGACTTTGTTATTATATGTGTGTTAGACTGGCTAAAAAAAATGTGTAGAAGCGTGGAATTAATCTCGGAAATAATTGATCTACTGAAAAAGTTAACCCTTTGATATCAGTTCAGTAAATTTAATTTAATTATAAAAGAGTACGATTTCGTACGACAAATCAAGCAGATCATTCTTCGTGATTAAGCAGAGTCAAATAATTAACTCTTGGGAGTTTCTAAGTGCTAAATATATATTTTTATTACAATGCATATTATTAGTCAAAAAAGAAAATTACGGATAAATTTATGACCCTATTAAAATCAAATTGTTTATTGCCGCTGAGTTGGTCAACATTCATTACTCAGAGAATCTCACTGAAAATGTGTACAGTTTACCAATTTATAAATATAATTGAACTAGACATTTTGTATACCTACTGATTTTTTTCCAAAAAGTTGAAGGTAAAAACATTTTCTGCGAATAGGATTTTCACTAAAACAGTTTTATTTGTTTCAAAACATTAGGTTTTATTGCAAGAAAAGATTCCAATAGCGCCACCTTATAACGCTTGACGCGCATATCCTTTGCTGGAAAAGAAAAATAAGTTGAAGTAGCCTGGGGAAGTCCAGACATGGAGTAGAAAGGAAAAATGATGCAATATTTGCCAAGTGACACATTCACAGGTACAAGATCGATACAAATGTGTTTCGATGCTGTACCTGTGTCATTTTTGAGAAGATACTCGTTGGTACGTAGTACTGTCACCTTTTCTGAACGCGTTTCTTTAAAAAGTTTACAAGATTTTTTCACACGATTCTACCATCCTTTCATAGTGAAAATTTGAGATTTTATGTAAAATATTAACAAAGTGAATATTTCAATTAATAAAATGAAATAATATTTCACGGAAATTACTTACAGTACAATTAATTATATATACTAATAATTTTCAACTGCTTTTCTTTAATGGCAACACTTTACATTCATAAAAGCTTTTTTTTTAGTCATCACTTTTTATTAATCAACATGTTTATGTAATATCTGAGAATTGGTCCAATATTTTTTAATATACAAAATTGATAAGGTTACTTTCAAATAATAGTTTTATCGATTCGTCGTAGAATAGCATTCGGGAAATTACAAATACAAAATGCCCGTTGTCAGCAAACCTTTGTGAAATGATTATGGGTTCTTCTCAAATCTGTCGAATTTTGAACGATCTTTGTGTTTCAAACAAGTTAAGGACAACATTGGATCTCAGGTTATGCAGTGTTTCGATAGGAACGAGTATTTAATAGCGTTTCTAACATTTAGGTCCTTCCATGATACCCTTCTTTTCCAATACCTAACTAAGTATAAATATTATCTTCCAATTTCCCATCATTCCCATTTCTGTCCATTCAAAGTGTCTGTATGTATAATAATATCAAATTATTGAAAATAAAATTGTGAGTACTTACGGTATAAAAACTTAGTAGTGGGTATGTGAGGTACTATTTTAAAGGTCTTAAAATTTACAATACTTTAATCCTTATAATATTCACTAATATGAGTATGTTTTGGCTAGTAAAATTTGTTGTTTATATCTTTATAATTACATCCATCTATTTTATACATCCGCACATTAAATTACTAAAGAAACAAATACGTATAAAATAACAACTTTTAATAGAATTACCACAATTGAAAACTATTAAAAAAAAAAAAGAAAACTATTAAATTATATATTTAAAAATTCTGATAAAATTTGATTTACAATTTAGAGATTTAAAAAAACGAATGAGTATTAAACGAAAAATAAATTAAAATATATTTCGTTATGTAAATCGTAGAGCATCGTTTCCACAACGAACCGAATCACGTCACAAGGGCAAAAGTTTTCTTGGTACACTTGTAAATATGAACCCATAGTAAATCACAATATTACCTGGACGATATTGATATTATAGACTCAAAGAAAACTTGTCAAAGGTATTCAATTTATTATTTGGAAATAAATAAGGCAAAGTTCACAAAATATGCGGACACTACAAAGAAAGAATTTTGTAAACAAAAAATAAATGAAATTGAAAATGTTATCAAAAATTTTCAATCTAAAAGGGAACGGAAATTTTGAAACTGAGTTCTTTTACTTTCCCGTTTCCCGGGACTCTCGGGATATACCCTGCAGGCCCTACCAGGGATTGTGAAATAGCCAGAAGGGTCACAGGAAGCGGAAGTAATGTAGGGTGGAGGGATGGAAGTCTTCAACATGAAGAAAACAAGTGACCTGCCTTTTGTTTGAGGAATTCACCCCCCAGATACTTTCTGTTTTTAAGATTCTCGAGAGGCCTGAAGTAGCTCATTTTATATGAAATCAATAATTTGAATTTTTTCTTATGATTCATTTAAAATGAATTAAAATATAGGAATTATCCATTAATGAATTATATATTAATGAATTATATATTAACGAATAAATATTTAGAAATTCTATTTTAGAATATTTAAAATGAGCTTTTTATGTTTTATATATAGATGTAAAAATTATGAAACCATTTCAATATTTGATACTGATTCAAAATTTGGGTTCAAAATAAGTTGCATGTTGAAATTTCAATCGTTAAGTAAGGTCAGTGGTATTTAAAGATTGTTGTTGATTTTTCATTGATTTCAAATGACGTATTGAGTATCTATAAAAAATTGTTGGAGAAATGAGAGAAGGGTTTATACCCGTCAGATGCGGATTTTTATTATAGTATTATTATTAAATTGCAATTTTTCTGTGATTATTATTCTTTATTTAATTAAATATTTTAACCATATTTTGCTAGAATTGTATCTCTGTTAATATTAAATAGTATATTGTTAAGGTTTGATTGTCATTTTATATTTTATTTATTTATTTGTATTATTATATTTATATTATATGTAGTACAGGTAGGCCATTACACATTTTTAGTTTTTTAGTTTTTGCAATTTTGAAAATAAAATTTTAAAAAACTACAGGTCGTATGAATTTTTATTTCACTAAAAGAGTGCAATTGGAAAAAAAATATCTTAAAAATTATGTCGTCTAAATGCTTACCATTCCGCCGCTGACATTTCTCGAATCTGGCACCTAGGTTTTGAAATAATCTATGATACTAAACACGTGGGATGAAATCATCGGGTTTTAAATCTTGCACCTAGTCTTGGATCTAGTCTTAGATCTACCTAATTTTAGATCTAGTTTCAAGTCCAGTTTCAAAATTCGACGCAAAGTTGATCATGGTATCGCCATAGCAATAGAACGCTTACGAGTCCACAAGCCTGAATTTTCTCGTTAACTTGCGTGACATTCTCTTTGCTTCTCCTGTTCCGTGGCCGTCCGATTTTCTTCTTATTTAGCGTTGAACCGGTCTCTTTGTGACAGGCGCCGAATAATCACATAAGAATCGTTGTTTTTATAAAACTATACGCTAAACGTGCATCGCTCCCTCGTGAAGCAAAACATTGCTCCACCAAATTTCCAAGAACCAAACTCCAGCGCGCTGTTGCCCGCGTGCCATTATTTGCGTGGTTCCCGCGTAGAAGCGATTTAAAAAGTGCAAAAACTTATGGCACACCTGTATTTAAAAAAAGCAATTTTATACAAATACTTCGATAAAAAAATATATTTTCAAATATCTCGATAACTGTTCAGAATATTTTTGATTCGAAAATTTAATGAACATATTATTGGGAACTTAGTCTCTTACTTCTCATATTTTTTAAGATTTCTCCTCAATTTAAATGAATTTTATTAACGATAAGAATAAATATTTGAACCCATTATTATAATAACTTGTGATAAAAAAAAGTCTTAAATAGTGTAAAATTAACTTGTCTGTTTTGATTCAGAAAAAATGTTGTGGTTATTGATAAATAAATTAAATATAATAATAATAAAATATTTCACATTTCCATAAACACGAGTTAATGTAACATCCAATGATAATATTTAAGATATATAATAAACAACTTGATAATAAAACACACTGAAAAAGTCGAGGCGTAACATTTTCGGAATTCATAGTGCGCGGTTACCGTGAGTGGGTTTCCAAATGGATCATGAGTGTATTGCAAACTTCCTTTACGCCGAAAAGGGGGAACAATAGAACATCTGTATGTGAGTGGTGCCGGAAGCCCTTGTCTTCAATATAAACTGCAGCGAGAGTGTTCAACGTGCGAACAAGTGATACCTGGAACAGCCTACCTCACGTTGCGTCCTAGCGTGATCTACTGTGAGCGGTTATTCTATTGGAGAAAACTGTTTTTATGAGATAAAGGGGTTATAGAGGAGATAGGGACAGATCGAAATAATATTCATCATAATTTTGTAATCTTTACATAACTTTTTTACATGTTTTAAACCAATCTTAAATAAATAAATATAAAACAGCGATTTTTAATACTCGATTGAAACAATTTGTATATATATTTATATTTCACTGCTGTTAATTATTCTAATTTTGCAAATTATATTTGTATCTTTTGTGTAGTTTGTAAAATAGAGTATTTGTGTTAAAATAATTTTGAGGAAGAATTATTGAAAAAGAATAAGAAGCCTAAATATTAACGAATTGTTAAAAAAGTTATTAGACGTAAGCTGTTGTTTTGATTTGAAAGAAAGTTTTGATCAGAAAAGGAATACGTGATGTGCATAATGAGGATGTCTGTCGTGTGCATCATAAGTAAGGAATCTGATTTTCTTAATGGCATAATGGCTTAATGACTCATTAAAATGAAACATTGGCTTGTTTTAGAACAAAAGATAATTAGAAAAAATAACATTTTATAATAACGTAGGAGTAAAGCTTGGCGCGAGTACCAGATTTCTAAGAAATCATTCAGGCTTGATATATTCCATAACATTGTACATAATATATTATCAATAACATAATAATAACACAATAATCCCACTTCACGAGTGTGTAGGTTGTATAATGATAATAGCACGAAGAATGGAGTATTATATACAAGAACTTTCCTATACATTATTTACATGCAAAACATTTTTTCATAAAAATATGTTTTATAAATTTGGTGCTATATATTATTTTTTATAATTATATCTACTTATTTCATGTAATCTGTCTATTTTATTGGTCATTTAATTTTGTTCTTAAATATATTTAAACATTTATGGTAAAATGTTATTTATATATATATATAATTATAATCATCGAGGTATGGTTTGTACCCACTGTAGACGTGTATTGGTTTGTGATATTTTGGGATTTTTAATTTGTAACTCACGTACCTGGTGAACAACAGCTTAATTTAATTTAAATTATAAGAGAATTGATAATCATATATTATATTATAAATATTGTAAAATGAAAACAATTTTTGTGATGCTTTGTCACTTTGTCAACAAATGATTAAAGTTCCGCATAATTAATAAACAAATAAAACAGAAAATCGCGAGAACGTATGATGAAAAATGTATTTATAAAATATAGTGATAATTTTAAAGAAAAGTAATAATCAAAATAACAAATGCCTAAGGAATTGATGCATGTGTAGGGAAGATGCGAAACATGCGTGTCAAGATAGGATTTATGGGGCATTATTCACAATGCTTGCCGGTGTGAAACATGGTTAGTCGGTCTACAAAGGACGAAATATGTTCTCTCTTTTTTTACTTATCTTGAAAAATTATTAAAAAAGAAAAAAGATTCTACACATCTTGAAAAAAAAAGTCTAAAATTGAGGGTTGTTTGGATGTAAGCCTTAATGTTATAAATCGGAAGCAACTAAAGCGGTTAACTTGGCACGAGCAAATTGTTTGAAAACAATAAATATTTTTTATTATTTATTTTTCTCTATATTTATACATTATGGACTTAAATTTGAACGATTTTTATACTTTACTCGCTTGCTATTAATTTGAAAAGTTTAATGTTCTTTTGAATAAACACTTTAAATACGCCTTTCGCTTTACCTCATTGTTCGTAAAGTTAATATTTTATGGTTGTTTCTTCATAAAACTCTCTCGCCCATCGGTATTTACTATACCAATAATATTTCATCATTATAATTTTCTGCAATATTCTTCGCACCCACCGGCCCCGGCGTCCCCGCCCCCCGGAACATTGTTGCTGAGAAAATATTTCTATGAAGTGTTGAGACCGCTGGAGAAGCCGGGCACGTCGCGACACTTAACGAATGTTTTATGTGGCAGGCCGTTTGCGGCATTGCCACCGCAAAAAGGTGCGCTTGCCCAAGTCGCCGGTGAAATATGAACGTGGAAATTTTCCATTATGATACGCGTAATCATTTTACGGGTGGGTAATTTTTGTAAAAAAATGCTGCTCCTCACGACACCGAGTGATCAAATAACAGTGGCGTTTATGTGGGTCATTTAAATAAGTTACGGTTATTACTTTGATATCAAATCTTTTTCGGGTGGGTACTTCGAAGTGCGCTGTAGAAGAAGGCTAGAAAAATGTTTAGACAATCTACAAAATAGTCTGTCACTTTATAATATTCTGTCAACTAAATATAAAAATGTGATTTTAATTCATTTTTATTGACACTCTTTTTTCTTACCATTGTTTAATATACAAGGTGTAACAGACCTAGTCCGCAATACTTTATGGGTGGATACCTGACTAAATTACTAGTCGAAAATGTTCTAGGGGAAAATGTGCCTAATCTCAACCATGTTAGAGATATAAGCATTTCAAAAAAATCGTAATTATGCGATTATTTCGATTAATTGAAATATTTTGATGATTCCAAACTATATATTGAATATAAAAAATTAAAACTCATCGAATTTTGAGCGACTAGACTATTTTTTGTTAGATGATTTAGGGCCTGAAGAAAAAATATATAGATTAATAATGGAACAATTTCGGAAATATTTATTTCGAAGTACGTAGACTTCAAGCTTAACATGATTTTTTAATAATTTTAAACAATAATATTTTTCGTAATAGTTCAGAATTTTCACATATTTCGTAAATATTTTCAACTCGTTATTTAAATATTGTGGGTGGATACCTGACTACTAGATCTGTTACACCTGTATGTATACAAGCTGTTTAAAAAAAAAGGGTTTGGAAAAATTTGAATGGTTAGAAATCGGCGGTTGAACGGTATATAGATCTACAAAAAAAATATCTTTCTATTGATCATATTATTAAACATATTTATTTTTACTGGATAGTTTTTTGCTGTGTACTGAAAAAGGTTAAATACAAAGTAGTGGATAAATAAAACTTTTTTTTTCAATTTAATCCATTTGGCATACAGCTATCAAAATTCAATTGATGTTTAGCTACATTGATGTTTTAAATTTCAAATTAAAGAAGGTAAATGTAAATTATTTTAGAGTTATCGCAAATATTCGAACTGATGGCCATTTTGGTTCATGCACTGCTGATAACGCAAATCAACTAAACATTTCATGTGATATTTGGGCACATTCTACCTCAATAGATTTCTTAAATTGTAGCTTTATATTTGACGTGCCTTCATAAAAAGTATGGTGGCGTGAGACTAGAGAAAACGGGATATATTTAATTCTACTTCTATGTTATTGATTTTAATCAGATCTTCAAATCACTTGGATAGTGAACAGGTGCTAAAAATAAATCTCCTCAATAAGTGCAACATTTCTAATGGGTTGGCTTTAAAATGAAATGCGATTTTGAAATTCCTGTATCAAATGTTCATATTTTTTTGGGACAGCCTGTATAGTGAAAATGCAATGATAAAACGATGCATATATAAAATATATTGTAAATAGTGATCAGATACAAGGATAATAAAGAAATGTCTTCATATGTATATTGTTTATTATTGGAATATTTCTTGCATTTATTAATTTAATTGTTTTGTGATTTTTGTGAAAGGAAATTGAGATTCATATAAACGTATTTCCAAAGGTAATATAGACATAGACTGTAGTTATATGTAATATTTTAATCTTCACTTTGAATAAAAATATATTTATACAGTATATTATCTTATATTGATAAATAAAAAAATAAATAAACAAATTCGTTATAACCTACAAAAAAAAATAGAGATATATTATTACAAAATGCAAAGTTTATTCATCTCCTGCGAAATGTTGTAAAAGTGGGATAGACCCCTTTACCTTTCCATAGCGGACTTAATACGACAGACTTGTGGTCTAGTGGTTACGATACTTGCCTAGTGATCTAGTGGTCGGGGGTTCGAGCCTCGTTCCAGAACGCTTTTAACTGCCAACCCTATTTGAAATGGAAGACACCACATAGGGTAAGACTATGCATTAAGGGTCTTGTCATATCTATCAAAAACTGAAACCTGTCATACACAGATGGCAATAATTTGAAAATATGACTTTAATCCCTACAGGTTTGCAAGGTCCAAATGAGCGTGTTAACGCGCGTACAGCTTGGCGTGACATACAAAGTTTGGCGTATTAACGCGTTCATGACATTTAAAAAGTTAAGTTAATTCTATTTTCATAGCATAAGCTTAGTTTAAAAAGAGTAAGAATATTGATGTGATTCAACGTACGTATCTCTATTTAAAAATATATTTATATTTAATAATAACGACTACATGAAATATATGTTTTGATAACTTCTATTACATTTTCAATACGTATTTACATTTAAATAATATATTTCATGTGTTGAACATTAAACTAGATTGCTTAACAATGTTTATAAGTATTATAGAGATGAAAATAGATGAATTCTAGTAGGCAAGAAATGAGATTCAAAAAAGTAATACAATGTTTAAATAAATTGAATCGTTGTTCGTTTTATGTGTGTATGATAGGCATCGCCCTCATTCTTAATCATATTGCGAGGATATTTCTGAAGATGAGCCTTCATCACGATAAATCTAATTAAAAGCTTTTATGCTGATCGAAGAATCGAGGCGCTCCATTTGCATATATGCGGACAGTGGCAATTATAATTAATAAGCCATAATCACTCAGCCAATAACTAGCATGTTTAGAAATTTGATGTGGTAGATGAATTGTGCAATCCCCGGGTCATACGTCCCGCGGAATGGATTACTACAATTCCGGTCGTAAATAGGAATCACCGCGAGCTGTGGGGGGAAATAGAGAAACGTGGTACAGGAAGAGATCGGTGATGGGATAGGTGTTTAGAAGAAGGACCACTGATCTCGGGGAACTGGGATTTGGAAGGACTGCTCGCCTTAACTTTAATATGATGCCTCCGCAAATCCCCGTGGTAGCCATCGAAACCACACAATAATGGACTGAAGACGGCGATGTCAGTGTTCATCTACGGTACAAACAAACAATATACAATACAAGATCACATGCAATGCAGTGCTGGTGTACTGGGGTTAAACGGCCACAACGCGAATGTTATCGCCATTGAACACAATATCACTCAAGTTGACGTCTATTGGCGTCAAGGTCACATTTCACACTGGCGGGCAAACATTGAAATAGGTTATGGGTAAGAAATTTGGACGGGGGTATGTGACAACAATAATTTTCGCGCCTGCTATTACAAACGTGCTAAAATGTGTTTAGCAAGTATGGAATAATAGATATTTTTTTACTGTTTCAATTCCAAAAACACTGGTCGTGGCTGCATGTTAGCTACCATATGGCCGCGCAGCGGTATTGAAATAAAATAATAAATATCTATTAATTATATTATATCCAACGGAAAACACAATTAATGACCGTGTTTAATTTTTGGATTCTCTTAAATAATTTTGTTATTAACGATTGTATATTATATATTGTCCCTGTAGTGTAACACATATAAAGAAACACGACCATTAATTAGTTTTGCTAGTACTTTAAAGGGTAGAATACGCCCCATTACGTTCAGTCACGTGTATAAAGTATCATACACCCTGTTGCATAAAACAAAAAAACTTTGAAACGTCTGTACGTTTTTGGTAGGTATAAAATAAATATACAATTAGGGATGAAATGTGGCAGGCGTCATTAGTTGTAAGCTCGTTTGTCCATTGTTTGCTCGGAAAATGTTTGTAATGTTAATTTTAACCCATTAATATACAACGCTATTTATAATCCGGATTTCTGCGATATCACCGCCCCAACACACCGATATTTCAACGATGTTTCAATTAGCTGTTTTGTTTACGTAGTCAAATCAATATTAATGATTCAATGGGTCAGAAATTATTATTGGACAATAATTTGATGACAAAAAAATGTTTGTTCTATATTGACAATACATGTCATAAATAAAATTGTGAAATCTCTTTTCATTATTGATTTTTTATAAAAGTGCCATCAGTTTTTGGAACATTGTAGCCCGCAAATATTAGAAATTTATCGGATAATTTTTAGGCATTATAAACTTTAAATTAAAACTACGCCATTAATTTAAAATTCAGGATCCATTGGCTAATTTGTGTGTTTAGTATGAATACCCCCTTACATATAGTATACAATCTATACTATCATACAGCTTTTGACCGATATAAATCATATTTTGCATAATTACTCTTGTTTTTACCTACATATTTTATATTATAATCACCACAAGTTATTACAATACTGTACTGTATTTAGTTTACAACACTGTATTTAGTGTAGTTATCACCCGAAGATGAGAGGAACTGCACCTCTCGAAACTAGTAGTGAAAATAACCCAAGTTATGTAAAATAAAGTTTTGTGTTGTTAATTAAAATAATCATGTTACATCACAAAGTAACCGCCATGTCAATTCATGATATAATAATGGAATAAGTTTTACTGGAGAGCTCTGTAGACTGTAGAATACCGTAATCGTGGTTTAATCAATCAAAGTTGGTAGACTACGCTAGTTAGGTTAGGTAAAGTTAGGTTAGGTCACGTAGAGCGCTTGGAAGACCAGGAACCAGCAAAGAAAGTTACAGGGGTGGCGCAGGAGAGGAATGATAACGAAACTGTGCTGGCAAGACGACGTTATAGCTGACTTCACTTACACGAGGGAAATTAACTGGTGACCGGCCACGTTTGACAGGAACCCGTAGAGAAGATTTTGCTCACAGTCATGAGCTATCATGGGTTGTCGTACTTATAACGGTAGTAAAACAGTAAATTAATTTGCATAAGTTTAAAATGAAATGTAATTTAAAATATGATTAGTTTCAACATCGTCAACTATTTAGAGTTATTATAAATATTATTTATAAATTTTCACAAAATAATTAGAAAATACAACGAAGTTCGCTCTTTCGAGTAGATTGGGTGATGGGAGACATATTTTCATATTCATTTTTCAATATGGTATTTTAGTTAGTATGAGGTACCACACTTATATAATACAAATACTCACTCTTTTTATACAAATATAGGGGCTATGATTGTAGACTATTGCATGGTGAGTCTGAGGACCTATCTTTC
Source organism: Eubasilissa splendida (assembly GCA_031772225.1). Classification (NCBI taxonomy): domain Eukaryota; kingdom Metazoa; phylum Arthropoda; class Insecta; order Trichoptera; family Phryganeidae; genus Eubasilissa; species Eubasilissa splendida. The sequence continues at coordinate 15,681,202 of CM062852.1, read as the reverse complement.
TTCTAGTCTCACGCGTGTTGGTGCATGTCGCAGTGTATATGAATATGCGTGTGTGAATATTTATGCTGTGTCTAGAGCAAGGCATTTAAATAAAAATAGAACTTACAAAAGTTTGCGTTTATTGCGGGATAATTTACAATGGCAGGTACGATGAGTATAAAGTTGAAAACTGGAGTGGCTTGATTGAGGTGTTGACGAAAGAACGGTATGCGGAGAAGTGGTTGGATAGCTTCTAGAACTCGTTCGTTACGATGTATTGAAATCTGATTATTGGTCAGTTCGTTTCAGGTGATTGCCATGTCTGTGGGGCGCGTGCAAGACCACCACATATATATAATATATTTTGGGATATTATTTTTTACAGAAATTGTACATAAACTCGTGAAAAAATATTAACATGTGAATGTTTGCATAAGAAGACTCAGAGAGAAAAAAAAAGATTCAAATCAAATACAGAATGTAAGTAAAACGTATTTCATCATGTTTTCTAGGTCAATTAAATGTTATTTTGCTAAAGGAAAAGTAAACTTATTTATCAAAAACGAGTATGGAAATAGGCTGTATAAATATTCTCATATTTCTCCCAAAGTACGACCGCACAAGAATCAGTAAACAAATATTATCCCCGTGTGTATGGTACGGAGTAAGCTACTTCAACTGATTGCTTATGAATATTTTAAAAGCTTGTTAAATCCCCCGTAAAATAAAGCGAAATAAAGTATTGGAGGCCTCTCGCGCGAGGGGTGCCGGGAGGGAGGAGCTTTTCGGGACGGGAAGCAGATATCTCTTTAAAAATATATAATATCAAGCCTTTCTGAATCTTGTGATCTGACACATACAAAAGGAATTATTTTATGTGAATTCTTTAATAAAGTATCAATATTTATTTTTTATGCCAGTAAAATAATGAAATATTTGAAAAATAAATAATTAAATTTATATACAAATAGCGTGTAGAACTATAAACAGTTTATGTGTAAAACGCCCTTGAGGTGAAAGTTTTTACGAAAATGGCGCTATACAAATTATCCATTATTATTATTATTATTATTATTAATATCGATGAAATAATGTAGGCCATTATCAGCTAGACAGTCAAAACGATCACACAGTTATTAGTAAAAATTAAATAGAGAACAAAAAAATCGTGTTTGATTAATTGTGTTGATTATCAATGGAGTTCTATAAAATGGATACTGTCTGTATTAAAAAAAATAATGAAATAATGTATTAATTCAATTAAAATTAAATTTTAAAAAAAAACAATTTTTGTTGTGAAGTTGCATTTTCAGAACATCTGTGGTATTTTTAATACAATTTAATTGATTCAACTAGAAAGATATATAAAAAACAATCTATTTATCGAAAAATTGTTTAGTTGTAATATAATGTTGATTGCTTTTAGAAATGGAATAATAAATGTATAAATTGTAAAAATATATAGATAAAAGTTCTAAATTTGTTGTAATCGTAATCGGTTACTATAGTGCACGTTAGCACGTTTCCCTGGATAGGAAGAGATCCCGGTAGCAACAAAATATTTTTTCGATAGATACATATATTTTGTATATCTTTCTAATTGATTCATATAATTTGTATTAAAATTAATTGTTTTATTTAAGATAAATACATATATTAAAACAGTTAAAATAAAAAGCTTAAAGTTTGTGATATTAAAAAGAGATTTGATTTTATGATGAAATGGGGTCAGTGTCACATAATTAGTTAGACCTGGGAAACTAGCGTTGCCAGAAGTTTGAAGTTAGACATTTTTACCGACTAAAACTAACAATTAAAGTTAAATATATTAATTAGAAAAATATGCATATAAAATCAATTTTATCGAAAAACATTGTTGTTGTGCCATCGGGATTCGAACCTGGATCTCTTTCCTAATCGGGGAAGGTGCATTATCCAACTATGCTACAGCGACAATATTTTTAGCGACAAATTTTCGAATCTTTATGTTTCCTTTTGATACATTTGAGTAATCTGATAGCAGACGCCAGAGTTATCAATTATTTTTTATTAAATTTTGGACACGTTGATATTTATTATAAGAACACATTCTTATTGTGATGTTGTAATTATTCAGAACATAGGTCTGTGATATTTTAAATATGAACTTAATATATAAATTAGAAAGATATATATAAGCATAGTTGGATAATGCACCTTCCCCGGTTAGGAAAGAGATCCAGGTTCGAATCCTGGTGGCGCAACAACAATATTTTTCGATAAAATGGATTTTATATGTATATCTTTCTAATTAAAATATTTAATTCATATTTAAAATATCTGATATAAGATGACATTGAAATTTTATAATATTAGGTGTTAAATTCAACAACATTAATTTTATGTGTTCAAGAAATTTATTTAAAAATTGTTGAAAATAATGAGATATTATGAAATTTCAAATCCGTCTACACAATTTTCTTTTAAGTTAATTCATATTCACATGAATGTATGTTAACGTCGATTAACCAATGCTATAAGCGTACAAGCCAGTAAATGAAATAGTACTCAACCGATCGTTAACAAACAAGAGAATAAACCCATTAAAATGAGTATAAGAGATATACTCCCATAAAAAACTACAAAAACTAATAATTTTGTTGGTTTTATAAATGTTATAAAATAAAATGCGGTCAGTTAGAGCTTCACAAACGATAATTGCAGACCATCATACACAGAGTCGATAATATTATCAGTTTCCCAATAACCAGTCGTTGTATTTAACTTCATGGGTTAAGGCTTTTTCATTGCCCTCCCATGGGCCTATGGGGATGGATGGAGGTTGTCTGCTATAACAAAGCAGCAGCAAGAGTATAAGTGCTGATTGTGTTTCAAGTCATGTTTCACCAACTACGTAACACGCCCCGTTCCAGTAATAAACGGACTACTTCGCAAACACTTCTGAAAATGATATTATTTTTAAGTGCGCCGTTACCAAATCGTTGATATTAAAATATTCCGAATGGTTACTTAAAAGAAGAGAAATACTTGTTTTAAGCAAAACAAAAGCATCATTTAAATAACGTCTTTATAAAGGCTTGTTAAAATTTAATTTTACGAAGCCTTCAAATGTTTGTTATAATTTTATTATATCCGTGAAATTAAATAATTCTTGTCATGAATGGAAACATGAGAATAGTTTAAGGGTTATTTAAATATTTATGGAAAGTTTATGTATTTACATTTGAATTTTTTTAGTATCTAAAATACAACTCCATTTTGTTACAGTAATACGATATTTAAGTAAATTTTTAAATTAAAACAATTTTAAAATTTCAATTGAAGCTGTGGCTTTGTTAGTTATTTGAATGGTTAGTCGCGTATGAATTACATTTGTTATAAAAATCGATTTGTCAACTTTTGGAAATATTTTCATAGAAATTCTTTAATGACTTATTTATCTTTAATACATTTCAAACTATAAATATCTACAAAGAACTCGTTGTAAGATTTTTGTACCAACTCAAAGGAATTCTAACAAAAAATATGATTATTTATTTTTGACATGTTTTCCGTAATGGATTTATAAAACTTTAATTAAATGCATATTCCCGGATAGGAATCGCTGTAATATTTAAAACGTGATACGTGTTTAATCTACAACCAGGTATGTGGTAGATTTTGATTCCAAGTTACTGTATATATATTTACAACAACGTTGACAATGTTGACTCAGATATGCATGTACTACAGATGTTGACTAAAATATGTTTTTATTACAAACGTTGACTCAGATATGTATGTATTACAGATGTTGACTCAGATGTGTATGTACTACGGATGTTGACTCAGATATGTATGTACGACAAATATTGACTCAGATATGTATGTATTACAGATGTTGATTCAGATGCGTATGTACCACAAATGTTAACTCAGATATGTATGTACCTACTACAAATGTTGACTCCGATATGTATATACTACGGATCTTGACTCAGACATGTATCATATGCATATGCTTTCAAAAGAAGCGTAGCATGATTTTTTTTTATTGTACATTAATATTGTTGTAGCATGATTTAAAATTTATTGTAATAATAATAATAAAAAATTGGGTGTACGACATAAATATATGAATCAACATCTGAAACTAGCACATTTGACTTTCATAAATGGTTAAAAGGATTTAATGTATGTCCGCATAATAAAATGGTCTATCATTCAAGGAAGTATTTTACCCTTTTTATAATATTTTAACAATTTTTGGTCGTACCCAATATATGCATATTTTATAAATAATGTAGTTAAATTACCATATTTTACTCAAAACCGCACTATTTTATTTATACTGTCCTTTTTTAACCTCTGTTTTTAAAAATGACAATTTGCAACAGTTGCTTCTGCTAGTAATAAAAAGTATGTATTTTTTAAATAATTAGGCAGATTTCTATACATATCACTGATATTGTATAACATTTATTTGTTATGGGTTGGTAATTAATTTTGAATAGCCAGGTTTCTTCCGCTTTGGAAAATTATCTACCGCAAAATAAGTACGATTTAAAAGAAAGTACATAATTAAAGTAAATAATTACAAGGCAAGGAAAATAAGACAGATTGATTCCTTAGAGATGTGGTGCTGGAGACACATGTTGAGCATACCATGAACAAACGAATATCTCCATTCTTCAATAACTGAAGATCTTGGACTCTCAACCATTAACCTAAAACCTTTAATATTTTGGGTATCTTGCGAGAAGGGAAGCTAGCTTGGTGTGGTGGGCCACGTCTAAGGACAAAGAGGAAGAGAACGATCCCCTACTCATTGGACTGACCAAGCGGAAAAGGCAACAGGCACTTCTTTGGTGACAGTCCTAAGATCTGTAGAATGCCGAGAAAAATGGAGGAGCATTGTCAATAGGGTATGAGTTCATGAAGATTGTGATCCTCAGTCATGAGGGACCGGCGTGGGTGATGACAAATAAGAATGAGTCATGTTCTTCAGTATTTAGTTAATATAATAATATATTCTCATAAACATATTTTTTTCACCATCAAAAACTCAAATCTAAATAATTAATATGTAAATCAATGAGAACTCACCATGGACGTCTATACACCCGAGTTGTTTCTTCATCGAGCTGGTGTTGATCTGGCACATGTAGCAACCACGGTCACTCTCTCGCAGCTGCCTGATCCTCAATTGCCAAGTCCTCAAGTTGTCCTGCACCACAGAGATCCTCGGGTTATGTGTTACAACCATCGTATGTACGGTCAGAAGAGTGCCATCCTCGGCTTTCATCCATCCGACCTGTAAGAAAGTAGACAACGATGCAATCAGTATTTAGTGATGTTTTCCAGACATCATCAAAAATCATCATGAGCGACGAAGCTCATTCCGACTTCGCGGGTTTTGTTAATAAACAAAATAGCCATTATTGGGGCACTGCAAATCCCCAATTAATACACCAACAATTTTCCCACCCACGCAGACTGTATGGTGCGCCATATTACGTATTTGCCTATTTTTTTGAGGATGCAAGAGGCAATGCTGTAACCATTAATGGTGATCTCTATCGTCACGCATTGGGAAACTTCTTGGTGGCCAAATTGGGTCGATTGGGCTTGCAACACATGTAGTTTCAACAGAACGGTGCTACCTCACACACAGTTAGAGCTTCGTTTAAAATTTTGCGTGAAATTTTTCCCGATCGCATAATGTCAAAAGGTGGTGATATCAATCACCTGATTTGACGGCTCCCAACTATTTTCTGTAGAGTTACGCCGATAAGCCAATAACAATTCCGATGCTACAGGACAATATTCGATATTAAATTGCTAAAATAACACACCAAGTGTGCGAGAATGTTATGAAAAATATGGTTAAAAGGGCACGCATTTGCGCCGCTGTCAGAGGTGGCCATTTGGTTGATGTCATATATCACACATAATTATAATAAACCAAATAATTGATAAATAAAAACAAAATTAAAAGACGCGCATGGCGATTCGTGATGATCAATAGAAAGTTATGTCGTAAAGACATAAACAGCAAACAATGTTTCAAATGGTAAGCGTGGTGTGCAGCAAGTGGAATCATTGTTTATTATCAGATGTTGGTCTAGTTAATAGAACGTTAAGTTGTAAAGTCATAAATATTAAACAATTTGATGATTTAGTGTATTATTTTGTCCTTCACAAGATGAGAAATCTTTTTAATGTTAATGTGCATTATTGGTTTCGTGTTAAAAGGAAACAAATTTATGAAATCATGAAAAATTTTGCAGGGACCAAAATATTTTTTCTTGTTATAAGTATTCCACTGTACACTGCGTATTTTATTAATCTTTTAAATTTATTCTGATTTTTATGGTGAAAGGTTATTTTTATATTTAATTATCAATATATAAATTGTAAATACTAATTAAATGTATTTGATGAAGGGTGGATTGCTTGTTTAAAAGAAGAAATGTATTTAAAACATCATTTACCTATGTTCTGAATAATTACAACTTTATAATAGAAATGTGTTCTCCTAAATAATATATAAATTGTATTTACTGCAGTTATTGTAGTGAGTTTTTATAAGCGGTTTGACGACCCTATTTTTTTATTATTTTGATGGCTCGCTACTAAAAAGACTTGACTTGAAAGGATATGATTGCAACTAAGCCCCGTAGATAATTTGTGATTCTCCGGTTTTCACAAAATTTTCGCACTGTGAGACACCGTGTAGGATTTCACTTGATCAGATTATGAGGTATCCAAGTGCTGTCATGTTTCCGTTCTGATTTGATCTGAGATCTAATATCGACTAAATTATACATTCAAATGACGTCTTTAAAGCAATATACGAGTACGTCAGTGGATCAATTAATAGAACATATTCCAAGTGTGTTATCAAGCGAATCATATGAAATATAATACATGACTTATATATTCTCTTCTATTTTCGTTACAGTCCTATATATTTCATATTGATGGGAAATTATCAACTTACATCCTTAACGCTTATTAGTTTTCTGTAGATTAGTATTTTATTATTTACGAAGAGATCTACCAAAATAATTAAAATTATGACTAAACATTATGCATGGTTTAGTCTAGTTCTAAAATAATTTAGAAAAAATATTACTATTTAATGAGTATTATGTAAGAACAACAGGGATAACACTACAAAATATAAAAGCGTGAATCATCAGTATACGTGATTTATTTGTGGGATGAGTTATGTTGTTATGTGTGTCAATCAGAAGGTTGCATGAAAAGTAACTGGGGACTTATATCTCCCAGCTCTCCACATTGTTCGGATTAGGACGATATCGTAGAGTGTGTATGTCGATGTATGCATGGGTGTAGCTAGAACAAGTTGGACAAATATGGTAAATAACTTACAGTTGATAGGCGTTTATTGTAAAAGTGAGAAGAAGAGAGAGAAGTGAATTCGTAAGTTTGTGGGTCGATACTAGGTGTACTTTTAAGTTTGATGAGAGTTAATTGTTTGCACCCTGGTATGTTCAGGGTGCGTGCAGATTGTAGAGGCGATAGTCTTCCATAAGTTTAATAATAAATAATAAGTGGTGACTCATAAAAACGTGAGACTTAAATTAATACTGTTAATAATAATTAAAGAAAGTAGTCTAAATATGGGCAGTGGTCTAATTATGAGCTAGTAGGATTCAATGCTAATTAAATAACTGCCATCTCGTGTAAAACAATCGAAACTCATTCTCATGAAAATAGCTAATAGCCACGAGTGAGACAGACTGCTAAACTAACGCTTGTGTGTTCAGTGTTAAGAAATACTTTGTGTGGTGGTTGGTTTGAAGAGGTATGGAAATTATATTACTTATTCCAATTTAAAACATGTTATACCTGTTAATTATCATTACAAAGTAATTAATGAATATAAAAAGAATATACTTTTGAAACGTATTAAGGTTTATTTTATTTTGATTTATTTTTTTTGTCATTGTAGGATCTCATGGTGGTTGGTCTAAATATGGGTTACCATGTACATTTGGATTCAATGTTTTTAGTTTTCGATGTGGGCACGCAATGACTATGCTGGTGTTGAAAAAGATGTGTACATTTGTGATTTTTGTAAATAATTTTTCTTTTCTTTTTCAGTAATAAAATTTTCAATCAATATATACTAATACGTAGGGTAAAATATGTCATAAAACAAGTGAACTTTTATCAATAAAGAACTAGCCAATATTTTTACCACAATAAAAAAAAGTTTTTAGTAGTGTTATTATTTTATTTTTTTCTTAACCTAAAGCCTTATATTCCAATAAAATACAAAAGTGTTGAATTTTCTATATTTGAAGGAACAAACTCATTATTACAAGAGGTAGCTCATATTTAGACCACTTCTTTTAATAAAAAGCATACAATTTTTTTGATTTTTGATAGATTGTAGGTACATTAAAATGGTTTATGTGTGATTTAATATATTTTTTTACCCTATTGCAATAATAAGTATTAAAATATTATAAATATTTAATAAATGTGTCTATATTTATATTCGTGCACGAATATAACTCTTGAGATTGAGTAGTGATATAAGTTGATGGTGGAATGAAACGCGGATTTTCGTATTGTCGTTTATTAAGTAAGATGTAAGTAAGAAAGGGGTGTACAGAAGGCAGCGGAGTACGAAGCATTAGCGGCGCTCGATCTGTCTCTCGCCGTGTCAAGCTGCGACAACCCGAAACCCCCCCCCCCCCCCAGAAACATGAGTATAACTACTGATAATTAATGCAAAAGTTGTTGAGTGTAAAAAAGCGTTGGAGACACCCTACTACACTACTATCAATGCTACTGCCTAAAAATGATTTGTGTTTTTAGATAATTGTTATATTTCGCGGTTGGTTGATTCGATTGATAAACACCACATTTACTCCCTTTTCCCTAAATATAAAATTATTAAGACGAACACATTTTTGTTGTAAGAGTAGATGTATCAATTGGAAATATTACAAAATATATTTGTCGAAAATGTATTCGATTGCTATGGCGAAAGTGGAGAACGCGCTTCTCCGTATAGGAAAAGGTCCAGGTTTCCCGGTAGCAACTGAATATTATTTGGATAGATAGATTTTTTTCAGTATATCTTTCTAGATGATTAATTTAATTTGTATTCATAATATAAAAAATGCAAAATATTCATAATTAAGATAAAAATAAAACAACATAGATTACTCTCACTAAAATACAGCAGTTTGCTTAGGAATATTAAGATCTAAATTATTAACACCCAACTTATTAACGATAACCGCAAAAACGTTATTTTTATAATTTATCTTCATCATCTGTCTTTTTTCCCATTTACTTGAGATTAGCTCTCCTAAAAAAGCGCCAAGACGCTCTATTTTTGATGGTATCCTGACGAATGCGGGCATCCTTCATTTACTTCTAGATATTTGACCACCAGGTTATTTGTGGTCTTCCGCTAGTATTTATTTAAATAATTTAATGATATGATCATCTGGTTTCTTAATTACGTGATCATACCATCTATCCTGGCTTCTTCCATTTTCTCTGTGATCGGTTGTAAAGGAAATAAATAAAAGTAGCACAAAGATCTTATATTCTTAGGAATCTTAGTTACCTGTTGATCCAAAATACATACTTACATCAATACCAAGACTAAAGCTCAGATCAACTCTCTTTAATCTTCAGGATCGGTAGATGAATTCTTTAATTCAAGTATTTAATAACAATTCAGGGGTGTCCATCATCAAATAACAAGACAGAAATTAATATATAGTAATATATAGAACATATAGTATAAAAGTTTGTTTATCAGAATGAAATGCAATGAATGGATTATTGATAGAATCGGCATTGACTTTGTAGAGTTTCATCAAAATTGGTTGGATATAAATGAAATAATGTTATAACTCTACTTGAGTTTATTAACACACTCGAGTTTCGAGAGAAACAGTAACTCTCATCGACAGGTGAAGTATTAAACTAATTTACTATTAACTACTACTAACTAACTTTTAATGGAATGAAAATTGGATGTAAACGAGCACGAGTAATACGTTACAATATCTCCTTGCATCAATACCAAATATTCTTTTCAATAAAAATGAAATTATTTTACAAAAATAACAATTATTATAAATTCCAACCACCTTGCAGGCCTAAAAGGATTATTTTAAACTAGAATGCCTACAAATTGTAAGTTGTATGTTACCACAAAGTAATTTTGCAAATATTGAAGAAGTATAAATTGTTCAATTATCAATTATGATTTAAGTCGGAATTCAAGTAAAGAATTTAGACAAGATATATATTTAGTATGGAAATTATCATTAACAAATTTGCAGTAATTACATTATGAAGGAATCTCAATGGAGAGATATATAAGACTGTTTCTATATCGAAATTAGTAATAATGTTATATGAAAATTCCTAGAATTGGAGCTATACAAATATCCGAACTGTTTATGAAGAAATGGTTTTGCGAGCTTACACCACGTAATTTTAAAAATAGAATTATTAGAAATGTCCTCTAAAGATATTCTTAATTATAGTTTCACAGTATTTAGTAACACATAATATCGAAGTTCAGATTATTTTTCTTACAAGCACTTGTAGCTGAAAAACTTCCAGAAATGAAAATCAATTATGAAATTTAAATGATTCCCTTCTCAAGTGATGTAAATTTATTATATTCATTTTACATGCATATTGATAAGATACAAATTCCTTAATCTTCACGTTGTTCTCCTGCAAGAGTAGGCAGAGAAGTAGAATGCCAAATTCTTCTATCCACACGCCTCTCTTGTCGTCTCATTCATTTTCATACATCTTCTCATGGACGCTTTTTAGTTGATGAAGCTTTTAACAGGGACATTATCCAATATTTAGTTCATCTGGTTGTGTCAGGTGTTTCGTCAATGCCCTCTGTTCCTGTTGCCTTCAGCACTCGCCTCGTCTATTTTCTTTGTCATTCACTCCTTACTTATACGTTCCACATGACTAAACCATCTCAGCGACGCTTTCTTAATTCTATCTGCTACAAGCAGACCTACATTTTATCCTAATTTGTTCATTCTTTACTCCATCGTACATAGTTTTTCTACTCACGCGCGTAACCAACCACATTCAATATACTTTCGTTCTTTTTTTTGCCCATTCCAGGCTTTACTTGTATACATTAGTGTTGGAACCGGTACTCTATTATGTGCCGCTAGTCTTCATTCGTGTGGAATATTCCCGTTGGTGATAATTGTATTCAGATGATCATTTACTTTATTTCCCGCAGTCATTCTCCTTTCGATATCATTCTTAACCTCATTTACTTTTTTAAGTATTCATTATAATAATAAAATAATTATAAAGCATCTCTCTCTCTCAATCGATCTGCTCTTGGCTGAGCATCTCTACTTCTACAGCGCAAACTGTTTGCCTACACTCTTTTCAATCCTGGGTTTTGTTTAGTACTAGCTGGGGATTCTCAGTCGAGACAAACCGGGAATAAATTCCCGGGAATTTCATGATTCTTTGCTGTCTCGAGTCCCGGGACTTTAAAAAAATAACCCAAAACTTACTCAGGATCGATTTATGAGCAAAAGCTCTCATATCGGTCCTTTACGTTCACCGCCAGGTTGGCATTTTTTAACGCTACTTGGCAACCGTGCTATGCCACAATGCCTGGCTGCTAATCAAATACCATTCATTGTTCGTACAGTGCGGAAAAAATACAATGACGTACAGCGGGTAGTGACCCAGCGACGAGTGGTGCATGTGTAAGTACACATATTTAAAAAAAAATCGATGCCATGATTTATATGGTCAGGCATGAAGATTTGCATTAAGAAGAAAATATTCCAAAGATATTTATATTTAAAAATAAATTTGAAGTAAATGGTTTTGTCGGTTTGTTCAAGCAGGGGATTATGTCTCATTGTAAAATGTGATATTTTATCTTAAGGATACATAAATATCATTTTTTTAAATAAAATTTGCGCGGGATGAAATTATTTGAAATACTTTGGCCAAATACGTACTTTATTGTCTTTTGATATGTTTCACGTATTCACTAATTCACGTTATTTGTGTTTTACCAGTGATCATCAAATTCTTCATGCTATATTCATATCTCCTAGCAACTAACACAAGTACGAGTATTATTTTCGTGCATGTTGTTGAGAGCTTATCTTCAGTACAAAATTTCTAAAGAATAGAGGCATTCGTTCGTCTTGTATTTCAAGGTGTACACACCATACGACGTTAACACTATATCTCAAAGACGTAGAGCGTGTTACTTTCTGTCCATGTTTTAATTTCATATATATAAAGATAACCTATATATAGCTATAAAGAATACCAAGGGTTAAATCAAAATGGATGGATATAAATAAAATAATGTTATAACCCTACTTGAGTTTATTTGCACTACTCGAGTTTTGAGAGAAATAGTAACTCTCATCGATAGGTGAAGTATTAAACTAAATACACACACATATAGGAAACAAGGTTTAGATGGTAGACAAACAATTAATTATGTACCGACAGAAGGAGATAGAGGGGGCGAAGATACTGGTGGAAGGCGATGAGGTGGTTGTAACAGGAATATTGAGAGGAGTAGAGATGAGTTAGAAAATATAATATTATACTTTTAAATATATGTTTTAGTTAGTTATGACATCCTGAAGAAGAAAATGGTATTTTTAGAAACCGGTAGATCGATTTAAACTCAATTAATTGGTTGATAAAACAAAGATAATAAATAAAAATATAAATGTAATATTGTTTAATAAATTATTATCCAAGTTTATATTTTTAAAAAATTATAAACTTTAAAAATTATTCATTTTGTTACCTTTACGCGTGACGGTATGGAGAAGTTTAATGGTACACGAATGAAATGATTAATGATTATTATCAATAATAATAATATAATAATAATAAGAATGATTATTATCAATAATGTGATTCGAGAATTCGGAAAAGTCGTTACTAGTTAGACAATGACGACGCTCTTTTAATCTAATGTTGAGGTTTTTCCGATACATTTACTATTGCAATCTCCGTATGAAATTTTGTAAACTTCGCTTTTTACTGAGTTATCTATTTTTTTACTTTGAATTGAGAAGTAATTGTACGTATTTAGTTTAATACTTCACATGTTAATAAGAGTTACTGTAAAATTACTACAAAACTCGAGTAGAGTTATATCATTGTTTTATTTATGTCCATGTATTTTGATGATCAAAATACATGGACATAAATAAAATGAAACAAATGAAACACTTATTTTATCAATAATATACGGATTTAATCAGTCAGACTTTTATGTTCCTTGCGATTTAAAATTTTGGTCATTTTGGACATACAAGTCTTGGCCGTACCAGTTCTTCTTCGGATCTCGGCTTCGCACCCTCCGTTTCTTAAGACGAGATATCCCAGGTAAACATTACAGTTATTTGTACTTGATCAAAACGATCTATTTAGAGTATTTTTATCTTGTTTTTGTATATTTCAAAACTCAATACCAAATTCTATTCTTTAATCTTGGGAATAAGTTCTACTATTTTTGTGTCACTTATCGCAATTAGCGTGATATCATCAGCTAATCGAAGGCTGGAGAACTTTTAACCATCTAATCCGTCAATTATTATATCATATTACATTAATGGTTCAACGTTAATTTTTTTTATTGGATATTTGAGTACTCACTTTAACTGAGCAACATATTAACTAAACGTAAAAACTATTTTCGCTTATTAGATTTTCGTGAAATTTGATAAATTCAATAAGCATCGAAATTCGGAAAATTATTAATATAAGTTAAATTTAATGAAGAGTCTAGAACATATAGACATGTTAGTCAATAAAAAATTAATGAAAAACTGGATAGTTATTACATGTTTAAGTAAGCTAAATATCTAAGTTAAATTTAAAATGCTTTTAAAACATTTCGTGAAAGTTTCAACATCAAAAATTTAAACATATTCTGTTATGAATTGACTAACTGATCATATTTAATTATATATTTTTTTTATTACAGATTAAATAAACTAACTAGAAAGTAATGCGAAAAAAATCCATTTAACAAAATAATATTTCACTTCTTCAATATTAAATACTAATTTAATATATACATATAAAATCAATTTGGTCGAAAAATATTGTTTTTGCGCTACCGGGATTCAAACCTGAATCTCTATTCTAATCCGGGGAAGTACACTACCAATTGTGTTATAGCGCCAGTATTTTTCATGACAAATTTTCGAACCTATATGTTACATTTTGTCAAATTTGAATGCCATCTACATTGTTTTTACGGAATCTCAAATACTTTTGAGTAAACCGACTGCAGACGTCAGAATTATCAATTCATTTTTATTAAATTTTGGACACATTGATACAACTTATATTATTAAGGAGAACACATTCTTATTGTGAAGTTGTAATTATTCAGAACAAAGGTCTGTGATGTTTTTTAAATACTAATTCAATGAATTAATTATAAATATATACATATAAATTCAATTTTGTCGAAAAATATTGTTTTTACCGGGATTCGAACCTGGATCTCTATTTCCAATCCGGGGAAGTATAATACCAATAGTGTTATAGCTTTGTGGCCTCATTTTACATAAATAATTAGACAAAATGCTTTGTTTAAGCCACGATTTATGATTATTTTACATGTTTCGATACCTATGGGATATTCTTCAGGAAACAATGTATACTGAAATTAAAAATACAAGCATAGATAAAAACAAAAGTATAAAAGGGTGAATAAGTAAAAACAAATTTGAAAGGAGACTATTTGCAAAGGGAATTTGGTTATTTATAATATTTAATTTGCTATTAACACTTTTTCGTATTTCTAAAATATCAAATATATCTAACTGTAAACCCCTGGTACTTTTATGTATAATTTCTAAACCCTTGTTAATATTAAAAGAATGGTTGAATGAAAAAATGAAACATATATTATTCCATTTATAAAAACAATAAACTTAATTTGTTGTGAATTCCAAATACCTATGAGTAATACATTATGTTCTGAAACTAAACAACAAATTTTAAAAAAAATTTAAAAAAAAGATTTTTCGTTTAATATTGGCGGTGATGTGACTGTCGATGAAGTGATAAAAAAAAATTGACGCTGAAATAGATATACGCTCAGATTTAATATTAAATGGAATATAACAATTCAATATTTTACGGTACAGTAAATAAATTGATTTTAGATTTGAGGCGGATATGTTGAAGTGTTCATCAAACTGGATTTCATTTAATCGGTTATCGAAATTGCAGTAACAGAAGCATTAATTCATGAACAAATTAATACACAAAGGCTTATCGGGAATGTGGAGGCACCCGAGCGGATATATCTCAATTAATTCTGTTAACTTCCACAGCCTTCTCGCACCGCATGAAAGTAAATTGAACTTAAACTTTCGCAACGTCTAAGGTGACAAGACACCATAGTTTAAATCTCGAGGTAATATTTTAAACCACATTGTCAACATTTTGTCAAGAAACGAAACATACAATTGATGTAAAATACACAAACGGATTGTACTATGTTGCTTTTAACTTTCAGAGAAGCTTTTACGAGAGTAAGCAAATCGTAAATATACGAAGAATATTATATTCGTAGTATTTCTCACATGTATAAAATTTTCTTTATTGAACGTGTTTTAAAAGTTAAATACTTTCAAATATGTTTTGAGATAATTGATTTTAAATGCTTAATTCTTATTAATAAATTCTCGAGACAATATTCTCTTCCGATGTACAATGAGACCTAGATTGTTGATTTTATGTATTCAATTTTTTTTTTCGTGAAGTTGCAATCTCAGAACATAGTTCTGTTGTATTTTAATACAAATAAAATCTTACATAGAAAATCTGTTTATCGAAAAAAAAAAATTGGTAATCCCGGTAGCAAATAAAATTATTAAACGATATTAAAAAAAAATCTGTGTATCTTTTTAATTGATTAATCTAATTTGTACTAATATTTTAACTCAAAAATATTATTATTATTATTATCGAAAGGAGTGTGACTGCAGGGAGCAAAGTGAATGGCGCTTTGAATGGAATAATATCGAATGGGAACTTATCAACCGAGGCTGTACACAATGGAGGGTATGAAAGTGAAGCCTGAAGGTGGCAGAATGAAAGTAGACTGAATGCAGTGGAAATGAGATCACTGAAGCGTATATGTGGCAAATTACTTTATGACAGAGTAAAGAATGAAGAAACTAGGAGAGAATGTAAAGCTGATCTTAGCATAGTAAATAAGATTAAAAAACAACCGTTTAGGTGGTTTAGTTATATGAAACATAAAATACATTTAATTTGTATTAAAAATATCACAGATCCATGTTCTGAAAAATTGCAACTTCACAATAAGAATGTGTTCTTAAAAATATTATTCTTATTAAAAAATTAAAGAATATATGAAAGTAAAATAATTTTTATATATGGTATTGGCGTAGTACGCTGTGTATAACATGCTATGCGAGGCGAATGAATGTCATTCTTCAGGAACTCCGTGCTGAAGAAAGTCTTCACAACTCTGGAAAATAATTTATAACTACGTAGTAAAGCATGCAAATTTACCGAAAAATGGCATTAGCGGTAAATCGGTATTAAATTCAGAGTTTTACCTTATATTATGATAAAATACAACCAATCTAAAATAATAACATTTTAATAAAAACATATTATTTCGTATTGATATTTATTTTACCTAAAGATTACTTATTATATTATACACAACGTTATCATCTATTATAGGTACATATGATTATATATTAATAATTTACGAAATTGTAGTGTAGTGTAATGTTGAAAGAGATAATGTGTAGTGCAACTGGACTTCACGATAATTCAGAGGACTCTAAAAAGTATTTGTCGCAAGATAGAATAAAAGAATATAGAAGGGAAGAAGAATAATAAATAAAGTACCGTTAGCCTGACTAGTGATTTTTACAATGGTTAGTCCCGGATCCCCAACGCAGGGCACGCATCGTATTACGCCGGAAAAAGTTCCACGAAATTCCAGGTAAATGAACCATACAACAATACACTCAACGATCCTGCTTTCTGCAAATATCGTAGTTTAAACATATTATTAGTGAAATATAATGTATATAGTGAAAAATAGATTATCGAAATTACCGGTTCTTAGAAACGAAACTTACGTACGTATGTACGTTAACCGAAAATCAGTAATGCTTGCCCTAGTACTAAGCGCATTTTACTAGGAGACGACAAGAGTAGTAGATGCAGTGGGTCGTGCAGAGTGAGGGACAGAAATAAAAGTTGAATAATGGTATTTTTACTACTATGCACTAATATACTTGGTGACTGAATGGTGGTAATAAGAGTTGACTACTGATCTAGAACATCATAGATAACATGTACGCACCGGGCAGCCATAATTTGAGCTCGTTTAATAGCACAAGACATTTAGACTGTGCATTAAAATATAAAATATGATTCACAAAGTCCAAAATAATATTTTACATTCATGTCGTAAAAATCAAAATTAAAATCCTTCGCAATGTTCTAGCTATATGTGAAGCCCTGTTAACCGACTTGACCGTAACCGGGCGTCGCGCGGTTAATCAAAAAATCAGATAAAGTGGAAAATCGTAAACATGACGCATGTATAAAACTTAAACATTTTATTGTAACTTAAAACAAAAGTACGAAACTGAAACATTTGATTACATTCCACCCGAGACTACCCAGACTACCCGCTTGTTTATGTGGTCTGTTAAACGAAGGTCGATTAAAAATTTGTACTTTTGTCTTTCGCATTCTTGATAAATCTAATAAACATCTACCTACAAAC
Source organism: Eubasilissa splendida (assembly GCA_031772225.1). Taxonomy (NCBI): domain Eukaryota; kingdom Metazoa; phylum Arthropoda; class Insecta; order Trichoptera; family Phryganeidae; genus Eubasilissa; species Eubasilissa splendida. Next base: position 15,663,393 of record CM062852.1, on the reverse strand, counting down.
AAACGAAATCAAAATGCCTCATGTCCGACATTTTCTGTGTAAAAATCACATACAATATAAATTTCCGTAGCGGTACAGAATTTGTACTCGTGAATATTTTCCATTAATTATTTAGTCAGGTATCAAACTATAAAATATTGTGAACTAGGTTTGTTACACCCTATATAGGTTCGACACGTTTAATAGCACCAGGAATAGTCTACGTGTCAGATCATGAAACATGTAAGTATGGTTAACCAGATTTTGGTTGAGAGTGATTTATAACTGTGAATGAGGCGAGAGTTTTAAGTTTATCCTATGGAGAAACATGATTATACATAAGTAGATACACATTGTAATATTATTACGTTGTCGTTTCATTACACGAAGTTAGTATAGAGAGCATTCTCGTATTCTTTCAATTAAGTCTTGGCTAAATGGGTGCAGTTTTATGGTAGAATTGCTCTCAAGTAAGATTATGTACCAATCAGGAAGTAATATTACAAGCGTCGACCACTCACTGCTTCATTTAACTTCACGTGTAATAATTCAATCTTAGTACAGTAAATTTTTCATAAGTCAAGCGGTTGTTGGAAATTTGTGACTATTTCTCGTTTGTTTATTAGTTGAAACTCAACCTTTTTCAGGAATCTTTTAAAACAAGTAAATGATAGTAGAATTTTGTGTTAAATTATAAAGATTTTTATTTAATGAAAACACTTTTTTGTTGTGAAGTTGCAGTTGCAGAAGTTCAGTCAGTCAGTTCTGTGGTATTTTGAATACAAATTAAACGAATCACCTAGAAAGACATAAAGAAAAAATATATGTATGCTTAAAGATGTATCAATTATAAAAAACTACAGAACATATGTTTAAAAAATTGCCGAAAACGTAATTACTTGATATAGCAAAATTGGTTTTCGCGTTTTCACGGATAGAAAAGGTCCAAGTTCGAATCCCGGTAGCAAGCAGACATTTGTTCGATACATAGATTTTTTCTGCATATGTTTCTAGCTGATTAATTTAATTCGAATTAAGATGATGGTGGAAATAATCTCATTATCTAGTAACTTTATGTTACTGAATACTCTAAATTAACACATTATTATTTTTGTTATAGACAGCAAGTGACTCGCCAAACTCTACCAAACAGTCACAACGTTGCGTGACTTAGCGAAACGCACTTTATTCGGAACAATTTGTACAATTTATTATGGGATGCGATCCGTTGAAACAATTAAAACAACTTCCCATCCTCGCCATCAAAGGGTCGAACAAAACTCTTCTCCATTTCGGTGTTCACACAATTTTATTGCAAAATCTGTACTAAGAGGAATTTTATATGAACAAAGCGGCGGTTACAATAGCCCTAAGCTCAGGCGGGAAGAGTTGGATGCTTTTCAAACTTTAGTCCCTGGACCCGTTTAGTTATTTAAAACGGCGACAGAGAACTCTCAATTGCCAGGATAAATGTAGGTGTCGATCTGGAGTCGGGAACTGGTGGTACTGGAGCTTAGACGCTGGAGCTCTGTATAGAAAAATATAGGGTTTTTTTTTGAGATAATGCTTATGAAAAATAAGACCATTTAGATTTAGCTGGAAAGTGATCGCCGATTCATTTTTTATAGTATAAAAATTTACTTTTTAACTAATTCGTATAAGTACAATATTAAAAGTAGCAGAGCCGAACAATAGACGAAATACGAAAAGATTAGTAAGTTTTTTAATTGTATGGTGTACTGTAATCCTACAAAAAGCAATACATTGAAAAAATAAAGGTTTTAAAATTATCTTTGGTCAAGAAGCTATAAGAAATGAAGATAACCGAGAGAAATTGATGATTATGAGCAACGTATACGGACGGAGGGTGAGAGATCGATTTCCAATAAGATGCACAGATCAAGATCGAGAAATGACCGAAGTCTAGCTACGCGTCGCACTAAACGAGGCCCAAGATCGCGAAGAACGAAGGCAAGTAGTTCGCGCTGTGGAAGCAGAATAGAGGACCACAACGCTGTCATTAGTTAAGCAGAGCACGTCGACTGAGAGAAAGAAAGAGAAAAGTCACACAAACAATTTTATTATTTTTAAAATTGGCAAAATTAACTTTGTGTTTGTAAAACTAATCAAAAAATTATAAACAACGAACTAAATTTAACTACAAGTCCTATTCTAAATTTTTTTTCTAAAAATTATTCTAGTAATTCTGTGTCATTAAGTAATAATTTGAGTTAGGTACTAAATTCATTTTTTAAATAATAATTGTTTTTTAAAAATAGATTCTGTTAAAGAAACAATAACATATGTTTTTTATTAGTTATTGACATCCTGAAGAAGAAAATTATATTTTTCGAAACCGATAGATGTATTTTTACTTAATAAGTGGTTAATAAAACAAAGTTAAAAATAAAAATAACAATTTTATTAAATATCAATTTAATGTATTAATTATAAATATATACATATAAAATTAATTTTGTCGAAAAATATTGTTTTTGCGCTACCGGGATTCGATGCATTAATTTGGAAAAAAAGTGTAACATATAGGTTCGAAAATTTGTCATGAAAAATACTGGTGATACAACACAATTGGTTGTGTATTTCCCCGGATTAGAAATAGAGATCCAGGTTCGATTTAGATCATTGTTCCCGACCGCTGGTGCAGATAGAGTGGATAAAATAGGCAACCGCGGCATAGACAACATGTGATGCCTCTACTCGAGTTTAAAATGAATTATTTAGTAGGAACATTTCCAATCTAAATGGAAGAATGTTACATTATGAAACATTAATATTACCGGAACAAGAATTTTACGTATTCAATTATTTTCAAAATGATTTTGTCAATTGATTAAATGTACAATTGTGTATGCGGTATAAAATGTCATGCGTTGTGACAATATTCCGTTATATAGTAATGTTTTAAAAATCAAAATAATATGTAAATATTACTTTACTTATATAATGTTTTAATGTGTGTTCGTGTCACAAAGCAATATAAAAAAATATTTTGATAACTATATGCGTTGAATGGTATCACAATCAAACAAAATTTATTGTCAACTCCATCACGTGAAAGTGTGCTGCTTTCACGTCAAACAAAGTAAATTGAAAGAACTGCAGCACATAAGTTCGAAAAATTTGTCGTCAACTTACTCTGTTGGTGTGCTGTAATCGGTTAATGCATTTCTCCAGGAAGGAAAGATTCCAGGTTCGAATCCCGGTAGAAACAAAAATATACATTTAATTTGTTTTTAATTTTTGAATAAATGAAGTTTTTTAATTTTTTTTATTGACTTTCCATTATTATTAATGGATTGTTTCTAGTTATTAATAATACTGGTATATTAGAGTAGTCTTTGTGATCACCATATAAAGACAACTGTTTTGAAAACTTGACGTAGGTTTTACTCTATTTATAATATGAACGGATTTAATAATACACAGATGTTGTACAAATCATCATGATTATTTATATTTTTTTATAGATATTGCAGGATAACAAATGACATCCTAAGTTAAGTATGAAATCGCCGTTTTAAACCAGGATGAATGAATAAATTATAAAATATATTTTTCTTTAAGTACTGTTTCGCACCACGTCTTGTTAATGAAGATCTACTAGCCCATGAATAAAAAATAAACTTTTGCAAAGTAGTCCTTGATTATAATTTGAGTTTTTTTCTTTAAAATATTATATATTCTGATATTGTCAAACTTACTAATAAATAACTTATACGTTAATCAAAAATGACAATAAAATGTACGTGCCGTACGTAATCCATTGCCCTACCTACTTACCTACCAACAAAAACTGACTTTTTAATTTAAAAAAAATCTTTTAATACGCCTGAATGTTGTGGATTTGTTCTCAGCGATTAATATCTACACTCGTACATATTTAAATGTATTTTATTCAAACTTTTAATATTTCGAACACTAATATTTTTACCCGGTTAGGTTAGATTCTGAATATGTAGGAGTTTTGATGCAGTCTTTCCTCGCAAAGTATTCTTATTTTCCAATCCAACAAATTTTTCCCTGTAAGAAACTCTAAGAATGCACACTTAGCCAATTTTTTTAGCGGCGTTCTTAATAATGTCTCTAATCAATTAAACTAAAAAGTTTAACGCTAAATTATATAAATTAAATTTATATAATTTACCCGTGTCATGTTTCATACATTATATTGTATTCAAAGAGCATCAAACAAATATCATTCGCCATGATAGGGAATGATATTTGTTTTATCTCCCGCCTTACTTTATGCTTGCTGTACGTCTTACGTCAGATGTTAGTCTATTGATCTCTCGTGTAGCACTCAAAATATCAGTAATGTTGGTAATTTATTACCTTTCAGAATATATAGTTGTAAATATCTTTGGTTCTAGTTTTATTTATTTATTAAACTTTATTGACATACTTGTTTTTGTTGTAACAGAGGTGAATATATTATAATATAACATGATAAACATAAGATACAATTATGTTGCAATTAAATACTCGTAGTTTATTGTGTGGGATGGAGTAGACTACATCTCTGATATATACAGCATTGTGCTGGCTACTTTGCTAGACTGCAATCTCTGTTAAAGTAGCCAGTTTTTTAGTGTTGTTGTGGTGTTATTTAATTGAAGAAAGATAAAGATTCGACAGGAATAAAAATAAAAATAGAGAACAAAAAAAAGAAAAAGAAATGTAGTGGGAGTATTGTAAAACTAGTGAATTATTAGTGTAGGCACTGTATAATGATTATGTTAGAATGTTGGATAGCGATGTTTCTGATTGATCTCTACCTAATTAGATCTTATATTGGGTCCATATTTGTGTAATCTTATTAGAAGTGAACGATCTCCAGTTGGTGCTGAGTGTGTTGTACAGTTTAGGAGCTAAGAACATGTAGAATCTTTGATTAAATGTCGTTGTTGCTCTCGGAACTGGTGTGTAAATGTTCGTTGTTTGTCTTGTGTTGTGTCCATGATTTATTGCTTGGGGTGAGTTATTGTTGGCATGAAAATATTGGACGAATCTCAACATATACTCGTAGATTCGTCTTATGTCTAAGGCATTGTAGTCTTTAAATATAAGATCTGATGGATATTTAAAGGGACTTGTACGCACGTGTTGAGTCTTGTTGTCAAGGTAAATGCTGTACACTTGTCGGTCCTACAAATCTCAAGCGGTGATCTCTGAGTTTATTTCCACATCAAAATCTCAATACGTGCACACGTGTAGATTTATCTTAACTAAATCCTAAGACTTTATCTCATCGTGTCTCTTTTCGCGGACTGGTCAGTATACTCTTTTTATTTATCCATCCTTAGTCATTATCTTCTCAAGATATTCTACATGTGAAATATTGAAAAAATTTTGAGAGCAAAGATTGTTATATTTTTTTAATATACAAAAAATCATTTGGTGACGAAATGACGTTAATTTTATGAAAAAATATTGAATGTGACGAAGGAATTTCGGTAATGTAGGCATTTTAAAATCGAGGAAATATTATTGACACATGAATAGTTGTACCTAATACGTATGTGCTAGAGGATGGTTAACCTTTACCATACCATGATATAAAATACCTGAACGCAGCCATGCTGTCAACTCGTGTTACCGTAAATAACTGTTATAAAAAATGTTTTTATTAGGTTAAATGGATTTAATGGCACGAATTTATTTTAAATATTGAGCATTCAATTTTGAAAAAAATGATTGATAACATAATTTAGAGCATTCATTAAGTCGTATACAATGTGTTCTTCCTTCTTATCTCTCTTCATTTAATTAGTGAGAAAGACACAATTATATTTGTATGTTTGTTGTTATGTACACTGAAAATAGTGTGTGATCTCTGTCTTTTCTATCACAAATCGTATTTTTACCAACGAATTAATTTTACAACTGATTAAATAGAAAAATAAATGTTTTTGTACGATTCCCTTTTCATAATTGGTATTCCACTAGTCATTCCTAAGCGCTAATATTTTCTTTAGGATTATCTAAAATAATAATTTTATGTTGCATGTATTTACCGAAATATTGCAAGTTTAATTATGATAATAGACCTGTGTTACTGCATGGTTTGGGAAGGGTTAAGGGTAAACACAATTCTCACGGATAAGAAGAATTGCCCGCAGATTTACAATGTGGAAAAAGTAGAGTTCCGGATAATATTCATCAGGATTATAAGGGAGAATATATAATAGTTGCTACTCCATAAAGTGCATCTTTAAAAATATTTTATAGCAGATTAACAATAAAACAAACCTCTCCTTATCATACACAATACTCATAGTTTGTTAATATGATACAATTCAGCAATATCAAAACATGTACGTACGAAACTATTTTACTTAGAAATCACATTTAGTTCCGTAATGTCAGTTATTTAATGTGAATATTGCAGTTTTTAGCTGCCAAAAATTGTAGTGTAGAAATAAGCATAAAATAATGATAGATTAGTATGTTATAATCATGATTATATCTAGGTTTGGTTTTGACTAAAATACTAATTAACTGATATGATTTTATTGTTGTTTTTCAGCAATCTTCATTATTATAAATATAAATATTATAAAAAAAATATGCTCGGAAGTCTTTCGCCTCCACAACCTATAACACCGCCGACGGTTCCTGAACGCGCCCGGCAAATACCTGAGTGCAAAACATAAGCCGCCCAGATATTGACAACAATAATACGCGCAGGAAGCCGTCCAGCAAGCCGGTCTTTTGCTTCACTTCTCTCTCAGCCGGCTTCCCGATCAGTTTTTCAGCAGACGCTTTATGTTTTCACTGCATATATTTAACCCATACTTGTGCATTTATATGTAATAAACGTCTATGAACTGTAAGTAGTATTTATTGCCCAACCTGCTTTAGTCCCATATATCCACACACACATATATTCAGTTATATAATCCTCAAATGAACACAGTGGAGAGCTGGGAAAAATATGTTCTAGCTTTTACACATACAAACTTTAGATCAAAAATCTTTCAAAAACATAAGTCATACATAAACACCCTTAATTGGTGAACCTTTATATGTACTTCATTAATATACGAGTGATGAAAAATAGATTTTTCTCATAAATACAAATAATTATTATAAATCACATATAGATTGAGGTTCTACTTGAAAAATGAAGAGGATGACGTGCAGGTTACGAAACCCTTGAGCCCTTTACTTGCGGAAAATGAATCATTTTGCCGGACCAATGGTGATGATGTCACATCTGGAACCCTTCGTCATGATTTTAGCAATTCTTGGCGACACTGCGAGTAAGGTGATATTCAATATTTTCTTGAGTACAAATGACGTAGCTATAAATGTTCTTCCCAAAGATATTAAAGATTTTTTCTGTACTAGAGAAAAATGAAAAAAAAACAGAATTTCGGATAATTTCTCATGGTGCTTGGCTGATATCAGTTTTGGTGCGAAGAGTGCTTCATATATAAATAAAATCAAAAAAAATAATCAACGTTAATTATAAATTTCAAAAATCCGAGAATCGAACACGTAACAAAATTTAAATACAATTTACATTGAAATTAGGAAAAAATTGGAAACTTCTGGTAATTTGTTAATCGTAAATAGAATTTATTTAATTAAATATTACTTATTTTTTATTTAATGTTTTAAATAATAGTCATTTTCGGATTTTCTGTTTCTCAATGTTAAATAAATGTTACTATTTAATCATCATTATTTATTTTTAACATTGCCACCCTATTTTAATACTTAAACTCTTTCTCAGATTAAAACAAGTCAAAAATAAATAAACATATAAAATTATCATGTTTCAACAATAATGCTGACTAAAATGTTATAGTGAGTGAATAAACTCATCCGAATTATCCTTATTTAGTTTTAATAGTGTAAATAATCAAATACAAACAAAATATAAGTATGCAAAACTTATAGTTACATTTAAAATTAGTAGAAAATGTATTTTTTAAAATTAATAAATGTATATCTGTATTTGCACATATAATATATTCAATAAATAAGATCCACAAAATATAAATAATTTCACCAGTATTATAATTAAAATTGAATAATCATATGTCGACTTATATCCTTTCGCTCCAGAACCATTGTTTTACGAGGGGGTTCCATTGTTGGCTCAGACTGAGTCTGGAGTTATTGTTGTCTTCAACTATTCGCTACTTCATATTCGGAAAACAATAGGCCCACTTGGGAATGTCGCTCATTGGTTGAGATTATGAACCTCAATACGATTCCGTGAGGGGTTCCTTATTTAAATTTATGGCGACGATTTAATTTGGAATATGGTCTCACTCTCTGCACGATTTGATATTCTAGTAACCCGAAATTAGAATGCGTGCAAAATAATGTTACAATATATCAGTTGCGAGTGATGCATCACATGGCGTCGAATTTTAACATAATGATAATTTTGGTTACAATTCCGCTATATCGTATTTTTATTCGTTGAACTAACAGCATGTTATAATAGTTATTTATTTTGGTATCGATCTTGTTTTTTTATTGAACCAACTATATTTAAAAATAATGTCACACTTTGTCCTCGAGGGATGAAATTGAAGTATCATCAAGACTGTCAGCTGTAGCTTAGTAAATTACTCGTAAGCCTGAAACAAATAGCGGTATCTGTTCCAGGTTTAATTTAGGCGCAGTCACGGAACGTACATGTGTACCGTGTTGTTTTAACAATTTTTGTTTGGTAAGCCCATTATTCATTTTTCTTTTATATTAGCTTCGAAGGCACGTATGCGATTCTTTATTTAGGGTTAGATATTTCAATGAAAATTTCTTGACCGGCTGGAAAATTTCCTGTGTTCTCTCATTTTCTATCCATAACCATCGATGAGTGACCTACCCAACTATCCATCACCAAGTAATTTTATCTTAGCTGAGATGAAAGAGTTACCCAATAGTTCTATTAAAAAAATCTGAGTTGAAAAAATTAAACGATTACCTAAATTAAGATGTAATAAGTTTATGTTATTATCATTTTAAATATATTATATATGTATAATTAAAATTTGCACCATTTTTGCTGCTGTGCTTTGACAATTTGATGGTAGACAGTTCGCCATTATTAAAAATGAATCGCTATTTGTAGTAATTTTGGGAAGTATACCATATATCTCAGGTGTTTTATCCTCTGATTAAGGACTAATTTCTTAGTCCCGATTTCTTGTAAGTGAAACTGCGTATGTTCGAGTGACAATATTCAGTTTATTACAACAACGTATTTACAGTAATTATTAATTACACACTTCAATGATAGACTAGTTACTCAGGTAGATCCGTGATGGAAGAGACCCGTTCCCCCAGAGACGGCCTCTTGTAATGTTTTACCCTCACCACTCATCTACTCACTCTCCTGACACACATAAAAAGTGACTATTCTCATATCCCTCTCCACTTAACACAATCACCCTCTCATATGTTACACCCCAAAGTCCATCTGACGCTGGTGGCTGCGACGATGGTAACACCTGGAGCATGAGTCCTTCTGAGATGAGAAAGGACTCCTTGTTAAGAAGGACTTATTGTTAAACATTATTTTAAAAATGGTGAAAGTTTTACTTCCACGATTCACAAATTGCGTCCAATTTTTGCCAATCAAAATGTTCCAAGTGCATCAACTATGAAGATAATAATCTTAAATTATTTGAGAAGACTGGGTCGATTACTGATGTCAGACTATCGACACGTGTTCGTCCAGATCGTTCAGCAGAATGTGATCCAGAACATCCAATCGGCATCGTGATCAAGAATTGAACATTTCAAGAAACATTTCATGGAGGGTATGGATCTCGAAGGTATGTGGTTTTAACAGGATGCTTTCACTTGCCACACATCAAGTGAAACAATGGCATTATTGCACGAGACATTCCTTGGTTGTGTAATCTCCCGTTTAGGCGACCAAAATTGGCCGCCTAGATCGTGCGATTTAACACCTTTGGAATCTTGGACTGAGGTTTTTCGAAGTTAAAAGTTTATATCAACAAGCCCACGACCAACCAATCCTTGACGGAGGAAATTAGACGCTCTATCACTGAAATCCAGGCACAGTTATGCTAAACCGTGATTGAAAATTTCATCAAAACAACGAAAATGTGCCAGCAAAGCCGAGGAGGGAATTTATCAGATGTGTTTTTCCATACATAATTCTGACATGTCTACTTTATGATTAAATCAAAATATCAGTATTTTCTCAAAAAACTGTGTTTTATTTAAAATTTGAATTTTTCGATTTTGTTGGGATACCATATACCTATAATTCGTTAACATTTCTGTAATGTCTCTTTTCGTAAAATTAAAATTATCAATGGGTTAAGTAAAATAATGTTATCAATTTACGCTCCACCCTTCCCCCTTTGAATGCTTTAAATGTAATACTTATAACAATCAGATATTTAAAATATTTTTATATCTAATTAAAACAATAACGATAACATCTTCTTACGTATTAAATAAAAAAAAATATTGTTCACGATCATTTAGCACTTGTAATTTTTTGAAATTTTCTATATTCATAGAGGGGCTACAAGGACTAAATATTCCTACCGATTGCTTGTAAAAGTAAATAAATCTTCGGTCCAAATGTTTGCATTAAAAAATAATTGTAAATATGGTATTTAACTTCTTGCAGCACTAATGCAAATATGTGCGAATCCTTTCCAATAATTGAAACAAAGCCACACATAAATGTGTCGCCGTGGTAATGAAATATCGCGATGTCTCCCAGTTGCGTCATTCTCACTTTTTTTAGCAAGTTTTCATTGCAATGTTTCCCAATTCACGGATGATATATATTTGTCCCCGTAGTCGCGAGATCCGCTCTAACAACAACGCGCAAACTACCTTTCGAGTTCCAGAATTGGCTACAAGACAAAAACCCGATGATTAATGGACCCTCAGTGCTTTTCAGACACGAAATACCGTTTTTCCCTTATTTCACTCCGCAGAAAAATGAAATAATGTGAAATATCCCAACTCCCTCGAAACGGATTCGAAGTAATAAAAAAACTTCATGCAATATCCTGGAATTTTGTTTTTTACCAAAGCAATATGACCAAGTCTGCGACTGTTCTTTTATTTCCAAGTTTGGTGAAGTTTTCTCTTGATTTATAGCGGTACAGAAGAGGATATGACTCCAAATGACCTATTACGTCAAATGGTTTGGAGAATATTGATGTTTATTTCTAAGTTTTGTCCTTTATAAGAAATATGTTTGCTGGCTGAATTTCATCGAATATTCGGAATTGAAAGCACGTAGAAATACAAACAAATAATGCTACAGATATTTCTATACACATTGTTAGTGATTGTGAGCAGTTTTCTATCAGCGGCTATCAAATAAATATATGAATCGTAGCAGATAAGGATGACAACGAATAATTCAAATTACATTTTTTCGTTTTCCATCTATTTTCTGGGCAATGGAATTTGTAACATGCTAAAAAATAATAAATTATGTATTTTAAGAAATGCAAAAAATTTAAAATTAAATGAAAAACAAATGAGATTTATTTAATTGTCGTTTATATTTTTTAATAAGCTAACAACTTACGAAATATTTTTAAAAATTAATTAATATTACCATTAAACTATTTCAAAAACTAGTAGCTCACTATGCGCTCTTACATGGTGTACGTACAATTATATTTGGAATCATATTTTTAAACAATATTATTACATACCTTGTTATACACCATATAATAATAGTATTGTTATTTCACCTGTCTTCCGATATGGAATTAATCTATTTAACAAACTAAAAAAATGTTTTATCGTCTCCAAAAAAGAATTTTACATTACAAAAAAGATGTGCGTCATAAAGCATGGACGTTTCTAATATTTAATTCTGACTTACTGAATAGTTGAAAAGTATTAAAATAACATACATACATTAGGACATTACGAAAGCGAAATACGAATGCACATAGGTACATAGAAATACGATTGAACCTATGTGGGAAATATTCGTGCCTAATCTGCATTGTGCATTTCTTTGTTCTAGGAAACGAGTAGTTTTCCTTTATTAAGTTTTTGACAATAGAGTTCTTTTTATGATGCATTTTGCGACCGATAGCGTCTGTTATGATGAAGGTATTCTCGGAAATGGTGTTTTTTTTATAGTGGGATCTTCTCATGATGGAAATGATTGTGATGATGTAGTATCTTTGTTGCATCCATCACTCTTTACGGATGGCGTAAGATAGAATAATATAACTTGGATGTGGATCTTTTGGTGAAGGTAATACAACAATTTCTACTTCAGTGCCAGTCCCGAATGGAAAAAACTCAGGAAGATAAAATTATCGCCTCTCAGTTTTGTAAATATAGACAATAATAAGGATACACGACATTTGCACATGTTAAGTTTAAGGAGTAATTTTGTCTTATTCTAAAAACATTGTATTTTTCCTTGTGTATCATCACTTCACAAAATTATTGTTAATTTGTTCTATGATGCGTTTAGTTTAAATTGTTTCCTAAATTCTCGTGTCATTTCTATTATTGCTATTTATATAGTTGCACATTTTGGATGTCGCTCTTCTATTTAAAATTATGTATGGTGAATAATTATTAATGTAAAAGGCATTACTTAAATATGTAATTTCATTGTATATGAATGATTTACTTTTATTTCATATTAAATGATTTTTCTTCGCAACATGCTTCTTTCAATATTGGTAAATTAAAACCAATCAATTCCCTATCTTCATATTTACAAAATATTTTTATTTTTCCGCAAGTGAGGGATAGAAATTTTGTTATTTAAATGTGAGTAAGTAATGTTGAATATTTCGGACCCATATCTATCATGTTCTCCAATGAAGCTGTCGGTGAAGATCTGATACAACCCCGTCTAACCTCTTACAACATATAAATAAATTTGAGTGTTTTATAAAATATAAGATAATATAGAGATCATAAAAGTTCCGAATCCAAATCCAAATATAAATACAAATTAAATATATTAATTAGACAGACATACATATAAAATCAATTTATCAAAAAGGATTGTCGTTGCTACCGGGATATAAAAATATATCATACATATAAATAAAATCTATTTACCGAAAAAATATTGTTGCTACCGTGATATTTTTTTAGATAAATTGATTTAATATGTATATAAATACATTTAATTCATATTCAAAATATCTTAGACCTATGTTCTGTAAAATAGCAACTTCACAACAAGAATGTGTTCTTCTTAAAAAAAAAATTATATACATAGAATTTTTTGGAATTATAATATTTTGTCTCGTAATAATCTTTTCTTGCTTCTTGATGATTAATCGTCTGGTTTCCAAACCATTGTTAGGCCCACTTATCTCGCCTTTAATGAACTCCAAGTTTGTTATGGCTGTGGCTGGGTAAGTGTTTTTTCCGGGAAATTTATCTCGAGAGCGTTTTAGCAGAATTAGCCAGGATACGGAGAAAACAGAATAGTCTTGCGTTTGATGGGAAAATTCATAAGGATGTGAGTTTCTAAGTACTTGGAATACTGGAAGAGACTTTAGGAATTACAGGAAATTGGTTGTATGGATCATCCCACGTATTCACTAAACCATCTATTCACAATATGTACGTTACTAATACGCGAAATCTTGGATTATAAGCATAGCTGTACCGTAAAATTAAACGTATGTGCTTACTAGGGATTCTATATCAGAGCTTATCTTTTACGTGTATTATTGAGGTAATACCGGTAATTTAGAGATATACCAAACAAATTGAAATTGTTGATGAAAACATCTATCTAATATAGGCATGTCATAAAATTAAATATTTTTTTTATTACTTTTCATATTATTGTTATAGTTATTAAATATTGTGCCACCTCATTAGGATGACCATGTATCGAGGTAGGCTATTATTTAAAGGTTATTTAAGTTGTTTATTATTATTTATAAGAATAGTAAATGACTTATTTAAAAATAAAAATATATAGTGCTCGTTGGTAGTACCCTTTTTAACATTAGTTTATCCTTTTTTAGTTAATTTTAAAAATATTATCGCACATGGTGTATCTTTTATTTCCATTAGCAGTTAGTTGTATAATTTTGTGGAGTATAATATTTAATTTAATAATGACATTCAAAAGGTTTATAACACTTGCTGGACCAGCTTCGGAGATATTAAGATAGTATTCAAATTAAACATGCCATGGCTCCTAAAGAATACTTTTAGCAATGCTTACCCATTGTTCTGACATACGGGTGTGAAATATTGACACTCATGGATGCCATGATGAGAGCATGTAAAGATGTGGCCCAAAAAATCATGGAAATATTCATGTTGGGAATTTCGATTTGTGAACAAAATATAACCAGTAGATTCGTATCCAAACTGAACTGAAAACATAGAACACCGAGTAGGAAATCTGAAATGGCAGTAGACGGGAATCTGATGATATGAGATAACTAGTGAAAAAGGTAATCAAGTTGACTGGAAGCAAAATTGAAGGCAGGCTAACTTCTTCCAAGGCCCTATTTTCCACACGCGTATGTCATCGATACAGTGGCCTTTTGGTTCGCCTTCATTTTGCATTCCGGTCCGAGGTTTCTACTCGGTCACCTTTATAGCTTTTAATTGAAAAATATCAATTTGAAAATATATATTGTTACTGGAGTCTTTGACTTACATTTCAGTTTTTAAAGATACTGAATGTAATGTTATTCATAAGAGTAATTAACAAAACATTTTCAAAAATATCAAGCATTATGAAAAAAAAACATTATTAAAACGGTAAGTAACATTATGACTGAAATTTTAAAGTACCAAAGAGTAAAAAATGTTGTTTAACGATATAAAGTTATCTTTTATTTCTTATTATTCCTTTATTTAACGTAATTTGATATAATATTAGTTATAATATAGATAACTTGTAAGAAAATAATTAAACAATATGAGGAAAAATTTTTTTTACCTTCTAATGTATATACAATATCTCAGAATCTATATATGTACATAAAAGTGAATATCTGTATGTCTGTTCTTCGTACAATCCTACATTCTTTAACCTATCGAAACAAAATTTTGCATTATTACTTTTTAGAACTGCATAAAAATGATATCTATCCTACCTCTGCTCCTATTATTCCACCCTCTCCTCCCAACATTTATAAATGTATATTATATTCAATCAATTTCAGATTACAGAAGTTGCATTCAAGAAACTTAAGTCACTCCATTCCAGCTCCAGGATAACGGATTCTCCCCCTGGCTTAACACAATTTTATGTACATTGTTATATTTTAGATCGATCACAAAACAATAATTGAAACAAATTTTAAAAAGTCAAACCGAGTAAAATAACGCCAGACCTTTCAACAAAGGTGCCCGTTCAATTAAGTGATTCTTACTTACATAACTGGGTGCAAATACAAGAAGGTGCCTTCCTCGACACGAGTCTTCAACTTGACTCATCACACCGAGTTCTTCACTCGCTAAGTGAGTGTCTGCAGTACTAGTGGTCCACTCAGAGTGCATTTTTATTTGCTTTACTCTACGAGCGAGGCAATGGGAGAGTGGATGCACCTGAAGGATATATATCTCTATACACTCTCTCTGCACGTCTACGTACCTAATTTTTTACTTTTCTTGAGATTTAGTTACCACGTGTGAGACGGTGTCGATGAGTGGATTGAGAGACGCTACTTCGTATAAATTTAAATCCTTACTCTTTCACGTCGTTCATGATAAGATGAATATAATCCAAGATTAATACAATTATAATAACTATGTCCAAAGTTTTTGATTAACGGAAGTAAATTTTAAAATATATATATATATATATATATATATATATATTGAAAACAGAAGGCATATATTATTAAAGCTGATCTTAAAATTCTCCATTGGAGCAACTACAATGCTGAAAGGGCGTTGTTACAAAAACCCTAAATACATCGTAGCCTGAAATATGAAACATCAAAAAAATTTCAGATGTAAAACTTTACTTTGAAAATGATACTTATTTAAAATAACTAATTAATTAAATAATGAACCTCGTGCTCATTTCTTTTACAGAAATTACGCATGTCGCAAAAACAACAAACCATCAAGCAAATACGATATAATTAAAGAAATAAAATAAACTAGAGGCGAATTCTGCACTCGTACGTAGAAAAACATTTAAGCTGGCAGTGGAGATCGGCGGAAAAGAGAGTCGAGTTAAATTTTGATAAACAATATTTCATAGTACAAGTCACTATTTTGAACAATTTGACCACTTAAATAGCACACTTCATTCTAATAATAATACTTGTATTAGTGACGAACAGTCACTCATGATAAATCAACATACGCTAATCCGAAATTCATTTATTCACGCTCGGGCGTCAAACACCGCTCATACTTGAACGTTAGTTTATTTAAACTACACGATTATAAAGTTGTGTTATAAAAGTAATGTTTTCTCGACAAACTGAAGTACAACTTTATTATTTAAATTAATAAAACAATCCTAAAAGTTTGTCTATCAATGACAATAAGTTAGCATTCGTTAGCATAATTTTAAATATAATAAAATATAATCATAAAAAAGCGATATATTTGAAATTTAGAACCGCATATAAATATAATTTGCTTTCAATTTAGTTCCCTTCTGAAAATATGGTGTAGGTGTACCCACGAGTCACAATTTATATTTATTTGATTACTTAATTATATTTTTTAGGAGAACACATTCTTATTGTGAAGTTGTAATTATTCAGAACATAGGTCTGTGATATTTTAAATATGAATTAAATATATTAATTATAAAGATATACATATAAAATCAATTCTATCGAAAAATATTGTTGTTGCGCCACCGGGATTCGAACCTGGATCTCTTTCCTAACCGGGGAAGGTGCTTTATCCAACTAAGCTACAGCGACAACATATTAGCGACAATTTTCGACCCTGTATGTTACCTTTTTGATATTAATATGATTAAATGATGGAACGATTAAATGTATTAATATCAAAAAAGTAACATATAGGGTCGATAATTCTCGCTAAAAATGTTGTCTCTGTAGCTTAGTTGGATAAAGCACCTTCCCCGGTTAGGAAAGAGATCCAGGTTCGAATCCCGGTTGCGCAACAATATTTTTCGATAGAATTGATTTTATATGTATATCTTTATAATTAATATATTCAATTCATATTTAAAACTTAATTATATATTTATTATTTGATTATTCAAGTTTTTACTTTATATTTTTACTGAATTATTGTGCATCTACTCATACGCACGTTCTTTATCTGATTGTTTCTTTTTTGATGTAATTAAGAAAAAAAGTAAATTATTAGTACATTTTTGTGGAAAGCAATCAGTTTGTGGTTTGACATATTAAATTAAATAAAATATAATCACTTTGTATGAAACCACCAAATTTATTATACGTCAACCAGTTTCGCTTATCTCAAGCATCATCAGGACATATTTAAAACTAAAACCGGTTGACGTATAATAAATTTCGTGATTTCATACAAAGTGATTGTATTTTATTTAAATTAATAATATTACCCTCCACACTTTTCTGGCAAACAAGCTGGAGTTTGAAAAGTTTTTATTAATTTATATATATTATTATATTAATTATATATTAATATGTAATATATATTAATATATAATTAATTCATGTAATTTTTGTTGTATTATGTCTGTCTCGCTAGATAGTGGATATATTTTTTTATATGTGTATCCAGAAAAAAAAATTATGACAAACATAGTCAAAAATATTTTCTTTCAAACAACGCTCAGTATAACAGCTTCAATAAAAAGTTTATGTTGCTTCATATAAAGTTGATATTGTCTATTTACAAGAGCTAAAAGTAAAAATACAATTTTCAAAATGAAATAAATTTAAGAAAAAAATGTTTGTTTTTTTTCATACCCTTTTTTTCATAGTATCATAAATGGTGTAGTATTAAAAATTTAATCTCTCTCTTCTAGATTTTCTCTCAAAAGAATGGGGCGTGACGCTACAAAAAAGGAACTTTATATTAGCGTTCTGTGTGTGAAACTTCTCAATCTTCTACTTTGTTCCATTTCTCTCTGTAGTAATTAATGAGTCACCTGGTTTCTGCAAATCCCAAGCCGAGCGTCATTACCGCCTTAAACTTTTTAATTGACTGCAAAAGTTGCATCCCGCATAAATATTCATGTAGATGCATAGTTATGATTATATATAGTATTATATTAGTATTTTGCGTAGAATACTTTAATATATATGTTGTGGGAGTAAAGACCGTTTTTATATCCTCTCACCGGCTAGTTTGTGGTGAATACCTTCACCTTAGAAACACGTACCCACCTTATTTTGTCACATTCTGTCTTCATCCTAAACTGGGAGAAATTATAAATAATACCTGAAGGTGATAAATAAAAAAGTAATAGTCGTTGAAAAAATGGAATCTAAAATATGAATGGAATATAAAAATATACAATCCACATTAACAAATCCTAATTTCGTCGGGTTGGGCGCGAGATCGACGTTCTGCGATGCAGGCAGGTGACAACAAGATGTTCCACTAGATGGCATCAGTCCGGTCCATGCTCATCCGAGCAAACTGTGTCCTTGGCCTAACATCGTAGATGATCTTCAGTATCCAGGCTGACGCAATTAGATTCGTAAGCGGAATTGTAGAAAATTACATAGCCCGAGGTTGTAATGTGAAGCGAAGTGAATAATGTAGCCCACAGTGAGAATAACCGTAGACGAAGAAACCAAAGGGAAACGTCTCGTTTCCTGTAAAAGCTATTTACCATGCGATTAGATTAACAAATTATAGTTAATTATGCACTAGTGATTGAATTACATAAAAATATTTACCCTTTGGTTATATCGGATCGTTCATAGTTACATCTTAAAAACGCTGGTCGCGGCAATTGAACAGCGCAAATCTGACAGCTCTGCTCGATGATTTGAGAAAAAACCATAGACGGTGACCGTTTTTATAACCTTGAAAACAGATTGCGATACCAACGCAAGGGCAATCATTTGTGATTTCGAGGTGCTTGGCAATAAAACAAGTGACGGGGCAATTTCGAATGCGTAATTTGTAATATCACAATGTATACATTTTTTTTTATACTTATTTATAACAATAACACTTTAATTCTTAAAACTGTCTGCGATATAATACTATTCATTAACTAACTAACTTATCACCACACCATTTCGGCAAAGGCAGAAAATAGAGCGCCACACTCTTCTGTCTTGATACATTATTCTCGCCTCGAAACATTCATACATTTTATTATACAAGCTCGTCGATTATTGAGGCTTTTAACATGACCATCTTTCAGTATGTGGTTTACCTGGTTGTGCCAAGTCTTTTGCGGACGACCTCTATTTATGGTGCCATCGACACTTGGGTTGTATATATTTCTTACTATTTTCATTCATCCGTTCCAGATGACCAAACTACCTAAGTGATCCTTACTTAATTTTATTAACTAAACTAAGTTCATCTTTACACTCTTTCCTTATTTCTTCATTATTTACTCTGTTATAAATGGATCTGCTATATATACGTCAGAGTGATCTCATGCATTCTGTTTACTTTCATTCTTCTACTGCCAGCTCTAGGCCTCATTTCCATACATCAGTGTTCAACCAGGACTTCATTGTTTACCGGTAGTCTTGCCTCGGTTGACAAGTTCCCATTAAATATCATCGCCTTTTATATTAGCTTTAATGCATTTATAATTGTTACGCAGAATAACAAGTCCAGTGATTTACTAACTAACTATTGAATGCATTTACAGATGTATCTTCTTAAAGATGTATTTTCATTTACTTCTTTAGCGACCACGTGAAATTTGAAAGTCCAGAACCGCAGTTACTAAAGTCCTGTCTGCTGGGAACTTGCCTGCCTCATGCAGATATATATGTGTCGATCTTCCCCTCAGTCTTAATTATGTTAGCTTTTGTAAAAAGGCTTTCTGCGTGTTTGTTACAGTGCTAATCAATTAAAGCTACATATCCTGCCCACTGCAGCCTTCATCTTCCTCAGGATATTGGGTACGTCATTCTATTCCCGAATTACAACTTTTTAATGAACATTATTAATTTAGCTAACTTATCGTGTAGAAGAAGAATGATTTATAATTTTTATTTAAAATAGTAAATGTCTTGCCGGACGCCCTTAATTTAACTGGGTAACGCACCCACACAAAAACTTCACAGGCTTGGGAACGATTTTGGTCTTGTAGATAGTTATATTCCGATGTTGAATGCTTAAATATAAGAATGATATTTTTGATTAAGGTATTTAAAATTTTGGTTAAATTAAAAATTATATATTTTAGTTAATTTATAAATCTTTCTTAAATTTATTTTCATGTTTTTCTGTTCTTTTTATTAACATATATACTCTACTCATGTTAAAATTATACACTTCTAGAAATTTTTATTTTTTTGTTTCCGCCAATTATAAAGTTTTTGTCTTTTATATTATATTTATATTTTCCGATGTTACTTGTGTACTTCAACTGTATTGTACTTACTATGATGAGTTATTTTGTACGAGCTGCGCATGTTTTAATAAATAATTTTGTACTACTTCGTAAGGGCGTAAATATAATATAAATAAATAAGAATAGATACACTCCAACGAAAACCTGCAACTCGGTTTACTACGTTTGCTTCTCAACTGTATAAAACAATCGGTTTTATCTTTAGATTCCGTAATAATAACCTCGACAGCAGCAGTTTTCGCAGAGCTAAGTAACAAATGTTTCTTGATTTTGTACTTATTTCTTGTTGGTGTATGAACTTTGTGTTATAATCATAAAAATAATCTTTTTGATGTTATTCTCATTTCGTTATCCATATAACATGGATGTAGTTTCTTATTTGATTTGAAAAATAATAAAATGAAACTATCTTGAATAGTTAAGAAAGGATTCTCCGAGGATATTTTCTGACTATCACGTAACCGGTGGAATGAAAAATTACCCGATCTAGATTAAAATTTATGGAAGTTGGAAATACTTCACTTGAATCGCATTAAATATAAAATAAATACATACATCTTGAATTAAATCTTTTTCGAAACATGAGTTTCATCTAAAATATTCTCAAAATTATAAATATTATGTATTATATAGACAATAAAAGTAAATGTTTTTTCTTGATAAATGCATATAAAGGGTGTTTTTTTAGAGGTTTGTTTTTCGAATTGGCAACACTTTTTCCAGCGACAGCTGACATCTGATTTGTGCTCAGTTTCGTTTGCCATTTCACCATGAATAGACTTATGCCAGAACAACGCTTGCAAATTTATTTCGAAAATCGTGGTTCAGTTTGCGAAACTTACCGTGCGCTACGTACATTTTACGGTCGATATAGTCGTTCATCCGAGCAAGTAATTCCAATAACCGTGGATCGTTTTCGCACCACGCGTACTCTAATTGATAATATGCATCTGCAGATACGTCGTACAGTGCGCACCGAAGTAGCTGTTGTTTCTTCAAAAATGATGCCGGCCAAAACGTTACAGTCAATGAAGAGCGCTATACACGTAGATCCATGATTACTGACTTTTTTGTTTTCCAATTGAATGATATTAATGTGGAAGAGCTGTGGTTTTAACAAGACGACGCAACATGCCACACAGCGCGCGTCACATTTAATTTATTGAAGGAAACATTCGATGAGCGCATAATTTCGCGTAATAGACCTGTAAATTGGCCACCAAGATCGTGTGATTTAACACCTTTGGATTATTTTCTGTGAGGATACGTTAAGTCGTTAGTCTACACCCATAAACCGAAGATTTGGAAGCCAAAATTTGTCGCGTTATTATCCCCAGCTGCTCCAAAAAATGGTCGAAAATTGGACTTCCAGATTGCACTTTATTCAAACCAGCCCATATTTAAAATTTTATTAAATGTAACAATAATTCGTTTAACTAAAATGTATTAATGGGCAGCATATTATTTTACAATAATATGATTTGTATAGCTCATAATATTGTCATTCACATCGTATACTGTTCATGGACTCATTCGCTGACTAACTTGGACGTAATGGACAATGTCTTTGACATCGACCGTAATGGATACTATACCTGAGTATAGTCGTCAATGGTTTTTGATGTCATATCCAAACAATGCCGGTTATTTTCCAAACGCCTCCAGACCATAGACCTTTACAAGTTCTGTTCCTGATGTTTTCGTAAGTAACTAGGGTTATTCATAATAATATGTAGGTAAAAGATTTAAAGTAACCTAAACATGTTTAATATTTTATACAAAAAATTCATCTAACATATTTCAATTGTCTATAAATAAAGCTTTTAAATATAAATCCTTGCTATTTTGTCAAATAAAAGTTCTGACTTTGATAAACTCGACAAACCAAGCTAACCCTTGACACCAAGTAGTGTAACGTAAATAATAAAATCCTTAGTGCGACAGTTGTTTTATTTGAGGCGTGATGGAATAAATTTCTCCGAAAGGAAGATTCGCCTTCGAGAACAAACTGGGTTCTTAAAAACATTTACAAAGATTTTCGATGACTCAGTTTCTCAAAATACAAAATGAAATTACATAGTTTTTGGAAAAATGAAGTCTATTTTTATATTCATATGTAAGTACCATAGAAGTAAGCAGATAAAATGAAAGGCCACGCATTTTTATGTTAACACACATTTTTGTCTTTTACATATTCATACAGACCGCTTTCTCAGCTAAGCTATATCTGTCTGTGAAGGTTAATCGCAAAGGCTCTCTAAAATTACGCCCGGTACCGACTTTAACATGTGCCAATACATTGCGCCCGTAGCTATCCGGGAAGTCGGTCCTTGACGGCTACCTTCCCGAGAAGATCTCTAGAAAATGCTCCTCGGTGTACATTTCACATTGCATATTTTTTATCTGTAACGGTACTCAAGCATTAATAAACTACTGTCAACTGTAAGTTGTCTTTCTTGTTCAACCTGTTCTGGCCACACATATCTACGCACACACACACATTCCGCGATTATATTCAAAAGAACACTTGAGCGCTAGGTATAAGATATGGCGATACCAGGCTCTCACACACATAACCTTCCAATTAATACATTCAATCCTAATCGCATCAACCTACAAGTTTTATTAATCTCATCAGATTCGTTCAACGTATTACTACACCTTACATCTATTTTATTTTAAATGAAGACAAAACTTTACATGGAACGATATACAGTTTTTTCACACTCCTTCAATCTAATCATTTACGATACTAGAATTAACAAAAATAATCATAGCTTCAGAAATTTAAAACAAATGCATTATTCATAAATTGTTGTGCTGAAAATAAGGTCTAGTAATGTTTTCATGATGCGTATCTCAAATCTCCTTATTGGTTCATATTTAAAAAGGAATCTGAAATGTTAACCCACAACCAGGTTAGAATTAGATGGCATAATGACCCAGTGAACCTATCACAGATATGAAACAAAAATTATTAATATTTTTAAGCAAAGCATGTACTTATAAACTCAATTATTATATATAATTGCGCAGCGTTGAAGATTATTCATTAACATGTTTATACAAAAATTAAACACAATTTCTATTTGTTATTATTATAGATACTTTTATAAATTTAACCATTCAATTTTCCCTTCGTGAACTGGACATGAAAATTTTCAATGTTTAATTTTTATAAATAAACATAATTATTATAATATACATCGATGCAGAATTCTGAATGCGAATTCAATGAATTGGAAATTTGGTACTATTTAAATAACATCAACATTTTCATAACGATACAATTGAATAATTATGCTGATTTCGATTAAATACAAGAAAAAACGGGTAATCAATGAGAAATTTTGATTGTTTGTTCTATGTATATAATTCAAAATTTAAATGAGTAATTGGTGATTTTACGATTGCAATTGAAAACTAAATAGTGTATAACGTATAAAAATCGTGAAATATAATTGTTTCACAGATAATTGAAAACCGTTAAAGAAATTGATGACACGGAATTGGAAGCTGAATTCACTTAAATTTTAATTAATTATTTCCGTTAGGTGCTAAAATATATTACTTAGAAATTTATAAAATATTATTATTATAATATTGAATAAGTCAAGAAAACGTCTTCAAAAAAAAAAAAATATATTTAGATGCATTTACAGAATACGTATCACATAAATATTCTATTTTTAAACTAAGCTGAACGCTTATGCTGTGAAAACAGGACTAATTTGATGGTCTCCTGGAATTGGGCTCAAAACCCTGACCGCTGGATCACTAGGCGAGTATCTTAACTATTAGATTAATAAGCACATGTGATTTTTTAAATTTATGAATGTATTTTATACAATTTTATTCATGAACACGTTTTATATAATTTTATATTCAACAACATTTATAACAAAGCAATCTCTTTAAAAGGTTAAACATATTCCTCGAAATTATTATCGTAGATGCTCTCACGTTGTAACCATAAATTTATAATAATAATTTATTTAATTAATATTGCTTTGTTAAAGATGATTATGGTTTATTTATAACCGCTTTATGTTAATTTCATAATGCACTTTTTACGTAGCAGGGACAATAAATTTAATTAAATAAATATACCAAACACTTGAAGTTATCTCTTACTCTTTTTAATATAAATCCAGACGGTTTATTTTATAAAAATAAAGTTAGACTCGCCACTCAATTGCAGGAGCCAAACTAAGAGAATGTCAGAAAAGTGAAACTCCTGCAGGAATTGCATTCGGAGGAAGATTTATGTATGCACGAACGGCACAAAACATCACAATCTCATTTGTTCATAATAACACCGACAAAATTTTAAACTACCACTACGTTTGTTCACGCTATATTTCTTTCATCTACATTCATATGTCCACTCATGCATGATAGTCGATTGAGGCTTTTAACAAGATTATTCCAGTATCTGTTTACCTGATCTAGCAGTTCTATTGCAGACATCCACTATTTCTAGAGCTTTTAATAGACACGTTGCATTTTTTATAATAATTTTTTCATTATTCATTTGTTCCAAGTGATCAAACTAGCAAAGCGGTCATCTTTCGCTTTGTTCACTATGCTGAGATAGGATTGTACTCAACCAGAATTTCCTCATAATTTTTTCAACTATTAATTTTTTTACCACATCTGCCCCTGAGAAACCCCATCTTCACTGCATTAAAATATTTATAATTGATTTAACAATCAAATATCGAAATATTTAAAAAATTTAATCAATAATATATTTGCCATTTTTTTGTATATAATTGTGTATCACACACATCGAAAAAAAATATTTTTTAAGGATATATATTAATTTTATCTATTAGTTTATTATATCTCAAAAATTTGTTTTTATTATTAATCGTGCATTTTTAATCTCAAGTAGGTACGTTTAATAATATCAAACAATGCTGTGAATGATCCATTTATATTTCACGTGCGGTACTTCCTTGTGTTGGTCCGAACTAGGTATGTGTTGTAATATCAAACAATGGTGTGAACAATCTATTTATCTTATACATGCAGTGCTTCCATTGTGTAGGAACGCGATTGCCTGTATAAGTATATCAATAATGTATACAACATAAAAATATTGAAATAAATTTTGACAATAATTTTAAATTAGAATTCACAGAATCTTTCCCGATCGTGTATATGAATAGCGAGTCGAACCATGCATGGTGTAAACGAAAAGGCGTGGAGTACTTTATTATTTCTGTTTGCTTTCATGGAACACGGTGTCGTGTTACATTTATATTTCGCGATTGAGATGGTTCTCGATACAGGGCAGTCTATTTTGATGTCTTGAAGGAATATCCGACAAAACCAATAAAAATAGTTACAGTTTATATAATATTAAATGCGTTTTGAAAATATAAGTATTGTATAAAGTTATTTTTTTATGAAGTTATTAGCTACCTCAAATGTCGCTAGAAAATATAGCAATAAAATTTGATATAAAACGCAAACATTTTATGATGCTTTTTTATACGTTGTTTTAGGAAAGATATTTTATATATCTTGGTACAACTTTAAAACAGTAATATAACAGTAAAATATATTTTATATTTTGCAGTAGACACTATAAATAGATTACAAATAGAGATTTAGAAAGTTGAGTTTGAGTTTGATTTGAATGTAAAATGGTCATTAAATTTTTCAACGGTTTTATTATATGTCTGAAAGAAACAATTTTTCCGGAATATTTTCATTTAGTGCAAGCAGGAAGTAAACAATTACAATTTTTTAAAACGATTTTTAAATCAATTTACTACAAAATAACTAGAATGTTCTATAATGGATCTGAGTTTTTATTGACGATTAGAAAGTTTATTATACACATATCTATCGCTCTGACTGAATTTATTTTACAGCTATATGATATAATAAATAGATTTAATTCCATTTATCATTCGACATTACTATGTACCGCTAAAATTTTTCCTGCCTTTTAAAAAAAAAGTTAAACATATTCAATATGTGCACCTATATGTATCAATATGCATATACGTGTTAGCAAGTAGCAAGTACTAGTTGTAATAACTGGCAGAGCTAGTTGGTGCTCTTAGTATAATATAAAAATAATTAAAATCAAATATGGTTTATTTCGCTTTAAAAGACACGAAAATTTTATTAAACTTCATCAATTAATTTTTCAGTTAGTTTATAATTAAAATTTACAAAAGCATACTATGACTAATTGAATATTATTAACTAGGTAGGTTCTAATTTATCCATGGGGTGCGTGTTACACGAATGAAATTTCAGCCTTGACTCGAAGATTTGGAAGAAGATATTAGTATACATCAGTTGGTCGGTCTGTTCTATGACATCGGATGACGCAGAACACTCCGTATTAATTATGTACTGACCTTTGCGTTAGTTTTGATAGCGAAGTTTTATGCATTGTGACGATATATTTTATTCGTCCTCCGGTTCACTCAGTGTAAAGTATGATTTACGTGGTCCGGATGCACAGAATTCACCATACCGTCTCCCATCCACATCAGCAATCATTCTCAGGTAAAAATAATAGAATATGTTATCGATTTACAATATTATAATTAAATAGTTTTTGCTTACAGAAGTTGAGCAAGGTAAGATACAAAAATATATGAGTCTACCAGATAAAAATATAGTAAAAATAATATCACCACAGTGTGATTACAAATAAAGATTTTTAACCAATCGACCACATCAAAACAAGCAACTAGCATTTAAAATTAGATGTGAGAATAAACATTAAGATTCACTACATCTTCAAAATTTCACATCAAGAGTTTCCTTCACACCAATTCAAACACAATAATCTTTACTCTTCAGAAGTAATCCACAGTTTAAGTTCAATATTTCGATGTTCCGAGTCACCCGTAGAATACTTGTGTCTCTTCCCATCGCAAAACGTCATGAAGACTAGGTCATCTTCTTCCTGACGTGGCGCACAGAACCATTGCGTCCTCATTTGTTGTAAAATAGATTAAATCGTAGAATAAATTGAGCACAGGGGACTTAATCCTGTTCCCATCATGAGAAATCCTTCACGAAAAAATTAGTATTGTTCTCCAAATCATACCTTCCAGACGTCGAGTAAGGAAGGGATGCTTTACATCCTGCAAATACACAAATGAAATAACAAAAATTCTTTATTAACAGGGTACAGGATAACACAGATGCCTAATATTTTATATTATTCTCACTCTTCCTTGTTTAAAGATGAATTCATATTTTTTTATAATCAATCCACGAGCAGCTTACTTCGCATGCTCTAGAGCCGTCAACGGAAAAATACCATAGAGAAATTTCTTCCCACGGTGCAATATTGCTATTTGCTAAATGTCAACTTAAAATAATATCTCGTGACCGGTAGGTACCAAACATAACGTTATAGCATATATATGCATCCTTATCAGTAATGGCACATGTCTACGAATGAGATTTTCTACTAGTGGTAAGATCCGAGATACGGATTTTTCTCCCGTTATCTCTTTGAATTCTTACACTGGATTGAGTTTTTATCTCTTTCTATCTCAGATCAAAATCTCAACACGTGTAGATGTAGCTCATCTAAATATCTCATTGTGTCTCTTTTCGTGGTTATGGTCTCGCTAATCTTTATTTTAGAAACATAGTCACATGACGGGAAATTATTATAAACATGTACTTTATGATAATCGTGTCGTCTTGATACTTATATAACCTGAATTAAATGAGAAATGTTGCTTTCGACTTTAATGACAAGACTATATTTTATAATTCTGCCATGAGACAAATAAACCATCGCCCGGGGAACAATGAAAGATAAATATATTATAAAACTTCTTCACACGTCTTCCACCGTCGTCGCTTTTCTTATTGGAATACTCAAGTTTTCTCTACTGCACTCGACTGTTCTTAAGACAATTTCTCTTGCGTTGTACTGAATATTGCACTTTTATGAAATGTTATTCACTCTAACAGTGACACTCGAAATAGTACAGAAAATAAAAAATAAAAATGTAGAAAATAATATTGAATTTAGAAGCGTAAGATTATATTGTCGTTATCTCTTAAGAAAATCATTTTCAGTATTCGATATTACAGCACAAATTCACGATATTTTACTTCAATTACTAACTTCTCACAGTAATATATCGCCACGAATGTATCCACACTGTCACCATTTATAGGGTCGGGTAGATACCTAATTGACCCGCAAGTCTCTGGTAGCGCTGCTATAGAATACGTAGACACTTCGACAGTCTCCCATGTTTGAAATACTATTCCAAAGATTTCGATAAATGTGTTATAAAATAACGGTGTTAATATAAAAAAATCTTTTGTGTCGTGACGTCTTGTGAATTTTGCGGCAATTAGCAGCAATGCAAAATTATGTTTAAAAATTAAATATCTTTATGTCACAAATATGAAAATAAAAAACATTTGTTTTTTAGTTCTACTCGTTTAATTTTCGTGAGACCGCTTTATATGGGTGTTATCAATTTAACCATTTTAAATTCAACAACTTGTATTTTCATATATGAAATTTATTAAAAAGGGGCAGCTATTTTAAGTGCTTAGGGTAATAATGGGAATTTTGGGTTTTTATATTTTGGCACAATTCTGTTCAAACACTAATGATATTTTAATGAAAGAGAATAGCTTTACAATTTTATGTAAATGAGGTATATACAACATTATTCATGTTAATTCTTAGGGTTTTTTTACAGATATTTTTGTACGATTCTAGTTAATAATAAATGTTCGAACTTAATTTTTTACTAGAATATTTAACAAAATTATGCAGTTCTACAAACTTACCTCCTTATATAGATATGTATGTCCTTTTATAAATTTATTTTTTTATCTTTTATGCGATATTTTATATAGTATGAAGAATTTTTTAATTGTACATAAAAAAAATACTTGGACAAAATAAAATAACTTCTGTATTTTTAATATATTTATTACGTGATAATCTACGTAGCATGGAGATATTTGTAATTACTCGTATATATGAAGTTAACAATTGTGAAGATGAAAATGGTGGCTAATACACAATTTTATTAAATATTATAAATTTTCTATGGTACTTGTATGTAAAAATCAAATATAAGGAATGATGAATAAAAAATGAATAAAAATACAAAATGTTATTTAATTTTTATTTGGTAAAATGATATTTAGCCCACTCTGTATGTATTGTATTTTACGTTTATCTCTCATCATTACTCATGCCACTCTTCAGTTTAATATTCGCCATGTCACCCCACTGCTTCGATCATTTCGTCTATCCACTGAAACTTCGTGCGTCCTCTAGGTTTTCGCAGTACGGCCCATCCAGTGCTATTTACATTTTTAAGCAATACCAATCTTCGTATTGTTCTGTGCTTTAGGCCACGTATGTATATATATATATATATTTTTTTTTTTTTTCAAATCTTATAGTATAGTATTACTATTTTACATTTTGTATATTTATATTTTGTATTACATATAATATATTTGACGTGCTTGTGGTTTAATGGTTACGATACTCGCCTAGTGATCTAGTAGTTGTGGGAGAGGGGGGGGGGTTTCGGCCCGACTACTAGGGTTCGACTTTCGTTCCAGGATTTTAAATAAATCTCACAAACACTACCAGAAGAAACTCGGACTATAGAATATGTACATAAAATAAATGATTGTCCAACAACTACAGCCACAACACTTCCATTAAAAACCTTGATACTTCTTCTTCTTCTTCTTTCAAATAGGCAATCCACCCTTCGGGAGTGACTTGTGCCATTAAACAAGTCCAAACATTATTTTATAGAAAGAGTACAACAATCCTATAGAACAGGGAACATTGCATCACAAGTCAATACCATTGACATTCAGGAAATTTGCTATTATATAGCTTAAATGAGGCGAGTTGAGGGAAAGAAGATGACACAAGTTAACCGGAAGTTGAAAATCACCATTGACAAGATCATAACCTTGATACTGACATATTAAAATTATTTTTACTTATTACTTTTTTTTCGTATAAAATATAAACTTTTGATATGACATGAACTGACATTTAAATTTCTTTCATATTTTTTTGGTCCGCAAAATG
Source organism: Eubasilissa splendida (assembly GCA_031772225.1). NCBI lineage: Eukaryota > Metazoa > Arthropoda > Insecta > Trichoptera > Phryganeidae > Eubasilissa > Eubasilissa splendida. The sequence continues at coordinate 15,632,839 of CM062852.1, read as the reverse complement.
ACCCTCGGGGTAAGAGAAGTTGAACATCACTGCAATAAAGCATAATTTTTTGCGAGGCATTCTCCTGTATAACATAACAATAGCGTATATAATAATAAAATATCATAGAAAATATTAACCCTAATAAAATATTCTAATTGAAGAGTCACGAGTATCCCTCCAAGTGTTTTTAAATGTGCATTTATCGATGCGTTTTTCATTCTGAATGCAATATCCCCCTTTTTATTTCAAGTTTACTCAAGTGTGTGGTGCACTACGGGTGCAGTCGTTACCACCCTTAAGACTATAATGCAGTTTTCGCAAAACTCGACATGTGCGCGATATAGTAATTGAATTTTATATGCAATCGTGTACTCAAACGTTAATTATTTTTACGGAATACTGAGTTGAAACAATAAAACAACACTCATAAAGAATTTACGTATTCTGAAAAAACAATATATTCAGCGGCATTTTGTTATCACGTTGAGAATTAATTGTTTATATATTAATGTAAAATGTAGATAATACTACAATAGTTTTCTTCATCATGACATTTTATTTTCATTCTATGAATTATTATAAATAGATCATTAAATTACCATTATACCACAACAAACAACACCGCCGTCGGTTCCTGAACGCACCCGGCAAATACCTGGGTGCAAACTATAAACTTTCACCAGCCAAATAATCTCGCCGGTACCGCCAAGATATTGACAACAATAATTTGCGAAAGTTGCCCAGCAAGTCGGTCTATAAACTTCACTTTTCTCTCAGCCGGCTTCCCGATCGGTTTTCCAGCAAATGTTTTCACTGCATATATTTAATCTGTACTTGTATATCAATTAGAAATAAACGTCAATCAACTGTAATTAGTCATTATTGTCTAACTTGCTCTAGCTATATTCACGCACACATTCACACACACATATATTCCGCGACATCATCTTCAAACGAACACAGTGGAGTGCTGGGAGAAAAAGTACCCAACTTCCACACATTCATCATTCTGATCAACACTGTGGCCCTATAGCTAAGGAAAAGAAAAACAATGCCATATTAAATGGTATCTTGTTAAGGGAGAGAAGGAAAATTTGTGTACTGCGAGCGTTAAGTGCCACAGCAAGGTATTTTCTCTCTCCAATAACTCCATATTGTATAGACACATATTTGTTATATTTGTATAAATTGTTTATTAATATTTTTTGAAAAATTATAACTATGTTCTCTTTGAATGGATTGCATATTGTAAATTATGAATAAGACAGCATCTAAAGGGCATCGGGAGGGTTTTTAATACATTAAGTGCGTTTTTGCTTAATTATTAATGATCTTTTCATGGTCTGTTAAATTAATCTTTCGCGATAGTTAGAATTGTTGAGTGGAACCAAATACGGAATCTAAACTTTTGGAACGACTTCGGGAAAGGGTGGGTCCAAAAAATTCCATATTAAAGAAAAATATAGAGGTAAAACAAACAAAATGATTATATTACGGTCAAATTATTGGCATAGAAAAGTTAATAATAATGTTGGCTAATTTGTATAGCTATACGTTTCTGTTTCTGTCATTGCGCTGTCCGAGAGCTGATGAGATAGAGAAACCTGTATCTTCCGTGACCATTCAGTCCAGTGACTCGAAGGTCTCCTTATTTTAGTTTTCTATATTTTTGTTGCCATCAGCCTCTTTAGATTACCGTCTTCTATGCGCGTAATGTTGTTAAGGAAATGTAAAGGAGGAATCATCTCAAAAAGATTGCTATGAGTATATATATCCTAGTTGTGCTGTCATAGAATTAAGTTATCTGTATGTTTTCTATGGAACCTTCAACTTTTATTTCCACCACATCAGTTGTTGATAGAGCACCTCTTGCATGTTCCCTGACGTTTGATTCCCAGACGGTTGATCCCCAAACAGTTGATCCCCCGACAGTTGATCCCTCCGACAATTGTTCCTTCGGACACTAAATTCATCGGACAGTTGATCCCTCTGCCAATTGTTCCTCCGGACGATTGATCCCCGAAAACTTCTTTAAGTACCTATTTATATTTGTAAATACCACCATCCGTGAATGTAATAAATAGGGTGGGATAAAATTTATACAAATATTGCTCTCGTACAAAATTATATATAATTCCAGATCATCGGGGGATCAATTGGCAGAGGGAGGAAACAAGTCAACTGTCGGGGAATTGAACGTCAGGGAACCTGCAAGAAATAAATAATAGTAATTTTTAAAATCCACCGCAGCAAGAAATGGAATTATAAAATTTAGAAAATAATTTCTCGCGTGTATTACGAAAACACGAGAAAATATTATCGATGTTACAGTAGTACCAACCCCCGCTAATTAGTTGGGTTAGGAACCAGACCGGTGAAGCCAAATGAGCATATACATGTTAAAACAATTCTTTTTTTAAAACCACTGATAAAGTAAACTTATCTAAGTAACAAGTAAAAGAACACTACATTACTGTATATACGATAAATAATAGGTCGTAGAGGACTATTTTCCATTTTGCATCAGGGCCCAACTTTTGTAGTTCTTGTACATGAAGTTTTCTAATGAAATGCCCACAGCTCTTCAAGGAATTGAGAGTATTCGTCGCTAGCACAGCATTTCATGGTATTTATTGTCAATCTCTCAGATTCAGAATATTTGATATATTTGATAAATGAGAATAAGAGTATTTTCAATGGATTTTTTTTGTACTTTTCGTGATATATATATATTCGTAAAGTATATACACATATTTTTACGGTGGTTTTAAATAAAAAATAAACTAGTATACCATTTTCTAGTTTTATTTTGAATGATTTTTATGCAAATTTTAACTCTTTAAATATTAAAAGAAAATATTGCAAACCATTGTAAGATGTTTATTAAAATGATATTCCAGCCATCCCATGAGTTTTCTCAGTAATCCTTATATGACCTGACAAAATCATTTTCATGGAATTATTTATGTCATATGCTGAGACGTTGACATCCTTACTGAGTTACTTTACGAATGTTCTGCGTCAGTCTGACAATCACGTAGATACGAATAATAAAAATTGTGAAACATTTTTTATTTTGGGTTATTTAATGAATACTTACTTATTCGAACGTACGTATAATTTAATTTAAATGATCGAAAAAGGATAAACCAGAGAAGATGAAAAGTTCCAGAAAGAAGCTAAATGCATTTTAATCTCGAATATAAAACGAGTTTAATTTTTTCATTGGCATGTGTTGAAAACCACAATTGAAAGATGAGAGCAAATTGAATACTTGTTAAAAATGGGATGCCTTTTAATACTACCTACAAGAGTTTTGGCATACTATGAAAATTGTAACGAATTTATGAGAAAAACTATAATTATTTTTTAAATCAATTTTATATACAATATTGTAACAACGATAAAATAAATTAAATAAAAATATGGAAATGTTAAAAATGTATTAAATTATTTACCGTATGTAGTTTGTACGTAGAGTCGAATGACACAACTGATACATTTACAGTCAATTATCTGAGAATACAATCTAATAATTATTTGGCAAAAAATACATATGAAAATATTTATATACATTTTATAATCTAAACAAGTTCGCTCTTCATTAAAGAAGATCACCTAGTTATACCTATTTTTCATTGTAAGAATATTGACGCGTATTTATTTTATAAATTCATCTTCTCTCGAATTTTCCGAAAGAATATTTTTTTATTTTTCACGCTAAGACTTATAGGCCCTCAGTGAGAAGAAAGCCGCTACCGACTAATCGCTGAAGCACACCAAAAAACACGAAGCAAATAAAGTTTAACTAAAGTGTAGTTTGATCGTTTGGACGTGCCGTCCTTCACGTCAAATATGGCGGCGTTAAAACTTCTGTTCGGGCAATAAAATCGTCATTGTCGCCTAGGTCCAGACAAATGAAGCGGGAAATTATCACGATAAAGGAAACAAACTTGCCCATATCAAGACTGGAGGCATTTGAAAGAAACCACAAAGGGGTCATTTGGAAATAAATCCCCCGTCCCGCGGGCCTAAACCAAACACCAAACTTTAGCCCATCGACACTCCTTTACTTTCGTACGACGCTCGTACTGTAGTATAAGGAGAAAGCATTATGCGTCCGCAAAATACCCTGAAATTTCTAATTGTCTTTTGAATAATATGAGCCAAAAATACGCCCCGCGTGATTCAGCCGTGGACACATAATCCGAGAATTAAATTGGTTCCAGTTTTGTGAACGAAGAAACACAAGTTTTATGAAGGAATTACATAAGATTTATTCTATATCCTAATAATTGCAAATATAATGTGAGATCTCCAGACAATTTTGAAATTAAAATGTATATATAAAGATCATATTATTCGCAAGATACCAAAGTAGTGCAGTCTGTATATTGAAATAAACTAATGGATAACTATAACTTCTGAAATATAAATAAAAAATTATTAAATAGTTGAAAGGCCGTCAATAATGACGAAAAAAAAACGTATTTTCTAATTTACATAGAGTAGTTGGTAGGTTCATTCTGGTATCGAATTAAATTATTATTGATTACTTACCAATGTTGGATACACAAAGTACAGGTGATTATTTGTCTTGAAAACAAAATAAAATTAATTAAATGAATCATTTAAAAAGATACACTGAAATAAGATATGTATCGAAGCACTTACTTTCACGTATTTTTAAAAAATTTATATGTGTTCCTTCTACTTCAGTGAGACGTTTATTAATAATTTTATTCATGTTCGTCCATAAGTTTATAAAAACTTTAATTAATATATGTTAGATGACGTGAGAAGCTAGAAAAATTTCAATCCATTTTACTATTATTTATTTATTATTATTATACACGTCCTATGCAGGCATTAATATATATTTTTTTAAATAACAGAAAATCTTATAAGAAGCGCAATACACAAGGAAAAAAAAGATATTTTTTCATAATAAAAATTAAAAAAAGAAAAAATGAAGTAAAGCAATTGATCTCGACTACCTCCGCATATGCATTCCCCAAAGAATGCAATCTAGGGACTGCGGAGTTAGCTAATGCATATTATAATCAGTTCGTGTGCCGGTGGTAACTATGTATCTATGTATTTTTTCGATAAAGAAGTTTACAAATTTTTTAAAGTTTGGAACAAAAATTATGAATTGAAGACATTAATGTAGAACTAATAATAGAATTTGATGATATTTAATACAAAAAAGGGGTTAGGTTAGGTTAAGTTAGTCCGTTAAGGGGTTAGTCCGTTAAAAATAAGACAAGTATGAAGTAGTCGAACATTAAATTGTGTCTGATAATATAGTGCTAATGTTGTGTATTTAATACACAGCTTAGTCACCTCCACATCGCGTTTTTTTTCAGGCACTAAACTTTTGATCGCAGACATGATAATAAGATCATTTTGAGAGAAGATATCTGGAAGCTTTATCATTCGCGTTATTTAAAATTAAGTTTGGTTCATTGCCCATTGGGTGATTTTTCTAAACAAAAATATCACTTTAGTGTAATAAAATAAATGCAATTTTCGGGTACGCTATATAATACATAAAACGCGTACCTACATTTTATTTGTATTAAAATTAAAATTTGTTCTTTAAAATATGACAAGTGCTACTGAAATAATTTTTTGTTTTATTGGTACTACCTAGGGTACTAAGAAATTTGACGTGTTTGTAACTCAGTTTCAAACTGAAAATTTTTGTCAAAATTTGGATACAAATATGTCAGATACAATCTTGTAATTCCAAGGATACGATATATCTGCGTGCTACCAATAAAGCTATCAAACAGTGAAACGTAGAAAGTCGAGTGATGGCTACCCTTACATTAAAATATTTTTGACAGCGAAAAAAGCTTGTTGTCCCGAAAGGGATGTTGCTTTGGCGCTATGGTCGGACAATAAAAGTTGTAGCAGAGTTCTGAACCAACAAAACGCCAATATTAGGAGCAATATCATACGGAAAAGCCTTGGGTGTCGTTAAAATGTATGTGGATTCAATATGTAAAATTCAGTATTTAGAAAAAGGTTTTCCCGGGAAGGCTACTATCGGCGGATTAAAGTAGAGTGACATGAATCGAGACTGATGAAAATTGATCACTTTCATTTAATTTAAGCAAGTGTGTTCGATACTCAATGAATTAAAAATCAAAAATACTCATTTACTGTTGATATTATTTAATAATACCCTACCATACACTATGACATTTTTTTTTGATTTAGAAAACAGTTTATAATACTTTGAATATCATATTAGGAACTATTTACTAGAAACATATGGAAATATTTTTATGGAAAAACTAAAATATACTAATTTATGTATAAAAATTTGGAAAAGTATAGACGATCAAAAAATCATTATATATTTTTATGTGGTGTGGAATTATGGATTCTGAAAACAAGAGAGAGAAGACAGATTGATGTCTTTGAGATATGGTGCAGGATACATATGAATAGCGAGACACACAAATGTCTCCATTTTGCAGGAACCGAACATCAAGAACAGACTCAAAACTATTTGCCTGAGACGAATCATTAAATTTTTTAGGCATCTTGCGAGCAGGAAAGAAGCTTGTTGTGGTGGGTCACGTCGAAAGACCAAGAAGAAAGGGAAGATTTCCCATCTGTTGGGTGGTAAAGACAAACGGAACTTCTCTAGTGACAGCCCTAAGATCTGTGGGATGCCGAGAAAAGTGGAAGAGCATAGTCACGAGGGCGGAAGTTCATGGAGATTGCGAACGTCAGGCATGAGGGAACGATGTGGACTAATGATGTAAATTAACAGCTAAATTTGAATGAAGTGTTTATTTTGTACGATTTAATGAATTAATTTGAGGAAATTCGAATATTCAGCACCAAAATAAGAACGTCAAAGATACAGCAAAATTGTTCGCTTAAACACATAACAAACAAGCGCGTACAGCCCACACATTCAAATGGGGTGTACTTTTTAATAAAAATCTATGATAGATTAATATATCTGTTCAATTAAAATGTGAATTATACGATTATAATTTTTATTTACACCTTATCAAAAATATTTGCTATTAGTTTATATGGAAAATAGCACTTATGTATATTTATAAATTATTTGCACTTCATTACGAGTAATAATTTTTTATAAATAATCTTTGCTATGCTTGTCATCTTTAACAATCTGCCTATAAGAATATTATTGTTAATAGTACAATGTACAGCATACATAGGTTACATATTTCATCTAGGTTAGATATATATTTCTTCATCTATAAAAAATGCGATCTAACTTAGGTCCGCTAGTTCTATACACTAATGTTCTCGAAAACATATATATATAGGTAAATAAATAATTGGTCAAATAATATTATGTGGCATACAATATTATGTACAATACAATACAATACAATATACAATATTATGCACCACACACAGCTGGTCACCAATAGTAGGTAATTAATTCCTAACTCATTTCTTTCAAAAACAAGTAATACGATTAGATTAGTCGATATTCTTGTATCAACCGTTAAATAAGTGACGCCTTTAAGGTCCGATTGTAGCTCTGCTACAGTACGCCAATTTATTCTATTGAAAATATCAAATTCACTGTGAAAAGGATATTAAAGAATAAAGTGTTCGCGGAGGGAAGTTTTCGGTATCATAAATCATTTTTCGGAGAAACATCATGTCGTCAGTTTTCCATTCTTCGTCGATATTCATTTGGGGAGAATAATGGGAAAGATGTTGGAAAGGAGTCATAATTAATGAAATAAAATCTCTTCGATAACATTCGTTAATGAAAAAAATCTAACAGAAATATTAATTAAATGTTAAATAGTACATTTTAAACTGATTTCACATAGTTACGTGAAAGGGGTTTTATATAATGGTGACGATAAAATGAACAAAATTACGTATTTTTTAAAAATAAAACCCCAAAAAATAATATAACTGGTATTTTATTTATTTCAGGTTCAATTTGTAAAATGAATTGTATTTTTCCATTGAGAAAGCTTTCAGATTTTTCTATACTTACAAAGGACTTTTTCTTTTATTTGGCAATTTGAAAAGTTATACATTTATTATATTTTCTTTAAGCATTCGGTATAAATGATACCATTTCGAGACTCGTCCCGTTCAGTTTAGGTATACTGTAATGTTTTGTGTTGTGTTTTTCGTTCTATTACGCCCCATATTTATCTCACTCGTTTTGCTAAATGGAATAGACGCTTAACATTCCGTATAGTCGTCGATTCTCAATGGCTGGCGATCATTACATCCTGAAAACTTAAAATGCATTTACGTTTAAACTATTCGGTTGGTATTAATTAGTTAATAGTTATTATAGTTAAACATTTTAATATTAATTAATTTTGAAAATACATTTTCAGTATGTGTCTCCTAATATGAGTGTCTACTCGCCTAGTAATCGAGTGATCAAGGATTCGAGAACATTTCGTCTTAGGAGACAACCAAGTTAGTCCTATTGTGAGAGCACAAATGCATAACTTATCTTAGTTTGAGAAATAGTAAAAATATTAATGTGTTATTCTCCTTTATAAAAAAAATGTGACTCGGTTGTTTCATCGATTGTCAATTAGTATTACTCAATAATCTACGGTCAAAGATAAAAAGAAAAATGAATTGTTTAACTTTCATTATAACATTCACTATAATACAATAAAATTCATTCACCATATAGACGCACTTTTTTATTGCGAACATCTTTGCTAGGAGACGCCAGAGATTTTTCAATTTCATTTTATTAAATTTTTGGATATACTTTAATACAATTTATGTATATTTTAAAGAGAGCACATTATTATTAGTGAAGTTGCAATGTATGTATATATTTCTAATTGATGCATTTAATTTGTATTATTTATTATATTGTGTGACTTAACCAGCATATACTAAAATGTGTAGTTAAAATATTCCAAAATACAATAGATAATCAAATTTATAGTAAGCGTACAAGATATTATGTTTCTTCAGTTATTAATTGTGGAAATTAATTAATTTTTGTGTTTATGACGCGCGAGAAAGTAAGTCACCTTTCATTGTGATAATATTAAAACTGAATTACACAATCATTCATCATCGTCTAGGTTGTAGGGAATAGACAATGAATGTGATGCAACATCGATTATTTTAATATAAAAGTTCACTAACTTAAAAAAACTAGGCTGACAATACACCGCAAGCATCAAACTGGGAATGCAATATTTCTTCTAAGTTGGTTAAGACGCTGGCCTAGTGATCTACTGGTCGGAGGTTCGTTCATTTCGTTTCAGGACACCAGCAAGTTAGTCGTATTTTCATAGTACAAGCATTAGTTTAGTTTGAAAATAGTAAGAATATTGATATGACATGCATTCCGTGCATTTCGCACCTCTATTTCATTTAATTAAAAAAATACAGAGTATCTAAAAAGTCACTATCTATTTCATTATCGGTATGACATGTTTAAAAAAAAAGCTATTTATAGGATAAAGGTATGTAATTCTGGGAAAAATTTGAGCTATTGAAAACAATGTAAATGCAAATTATAATTTTTCTATTCCAAGCCTATGTCACTGATTATGATCATGGGTGAACCAGTTTTTGTGGTAACATGTAAAATAATAGGTATAATGGGTATCATTGCTGCTTTTGTTAATTGTTTTCATCTTGCGTGGTGATTAGAAATTCTGTATTCTCGACTTTTTTTAATTACCAAAACTCGAGATTCAAAAGTCCCAGGAATTCCTGGGAATCGAGACCAAGAATTTTATTTAATTAAAAAATATATATATTAAAGTAAATAAAAATTGTTTGATATAGTAATTATTAGTCATTTTTTAAATGAAATTAAGCTTACATTTAGGTATATATTGATTACAAAAAACAAAAATTACAAAACGCAAACATTTTTTAATATACAAAAAAAAATCTGTGCATAGTTTTCGGAGCTAATCTGTCGTGTATATCTGACCTTTCTGGCCGACCTGATGGACCCTGCAATGGGATCCGAAACGTCGGCCAGAAAGGTCATATACGGCAGATTATCCCAGAAAACTATACACAGAAGATTCTGAACGGCCGTAAAAACCTAAGAATATTTTTATACAAAAAACGATTCATAAAGAAACACATCGGAAGACCATAACGTATATATTTGGTCAAAATCAATGACAAACTGAAGTCCCTCAACAACCTTTTTCAAGAAATTTCGTCGCATCTAAATGTTGTTTCTTTAAAAGACGACATGATTTTATCTTAAATATTTACACCATATTTTACAAGGAAACCTAATCTCCTGTTTAAACAAACCGACAAAACTATTCCCTTCAGAATCTTTATAGCTGACCATATACAAGAATTGACATACGTGCACCGCTCGCCGCTAGGTCGCAATGGTCAGTAAACAAAAAAAAATTCTTTATATATCTAAAATTGATTTTTTTAAATATATCTATCTCTCTATTTAATTTAATTAATTTATATAATTTAACTTGTTTAAAATGAATAATGTCAAGAAAAATCAGAGTTTCGAGTGAGAAACAGTGGGATAAAACAGCGGAAATAAATTCCCGGGATATCTCAATACATAATCCCTAATGCTGATAAACACCTAAATATTGTATAGCTTTTTAAAAATCACATCGTTGTATTCTGTGGATTGCTGTGCGCGGAATATCTAACATGTTAGATGACCGGTTATCTAACATGTTAGATGGTCGAAAATTATAGATCTTTTTCAAATAGTTCTTGAATCAGTTTGATTCTATCATTGAATTTCTGTTGACATCATGCATAGATTCAGTTCCTTGAAATTTTGATAATAATTCGCGAAAACAATTTTGAATTGAAAATACTTTTTTATAAAAAATTATTTTGATATTTTATTTAGTTTTCTCGCATTTCATTCATGTCTTTTATATTGCATGTTACTACATATACACACATCGTCACTGATATACGTGAGAAATATTTTTTTTATAGGTTACACAAATTTCGAAATTATATTCGAATATCAATAATTTTTTTTCAAATACGCAAATTTGCTTCAAAAGTACGAGTCCTTACGTCAGCATAACATTGTTTAAAAAATGTCCCATGTCAGTGAGATAGATAGTGACTGTTGAAATACCTGTACTTTATCCCCTGCGCATTCCTAAATGTGTATGAATGGGGCAGAAATATGACAGTTTTGATTGGTATTCATTTTTTCGTACGTGCACGAAGTACGAGTACGTTATTACGTGATATATATAAATGCATGTATTACAGTGAAAGTATATTACCAACAAAGTTATATTTATACTAGTATAAATATAATTTCACTAACTCAGTCGGTTAAAATGTATCAAACAATTGATTTAAAATTTCATTGCTCAACATCTGTGAAACTGAATTTGTTCACAAACGGACGATCCGATATACGCCGCGCATGCGTTATGTGTTTGTGTCATTGGCGCCGTCTGATGTTGGAACATTTTAACCTTAGCTGGTACTGTGTCACCCTATAACTGTGGTTTGACAATTAGTTATGTTATTATTATTTTTTGTTAATTTAGTGTTAGTTTTACAACCTTCATTTTAAAGTATATCGTTAGGAGAACACATTCTTATTGTGAAGTTGTAATTTTTCAGAACATAGAACTACCTTATTTTTAAATTTAATAAAAATCAATTGATAATTCTGTCGTCTGCTATCAGTTTACTCAAAGGTATTTGAGATTCTGTAAAAATAAGGTAGATGGCTTTTTCAAATAATGGAAACGATTAAATGTATTAATATCAAAAAGGTAACATGTAGGTTCAAAAATTGTCGCTAAAAATATTGTCGCTGTAGCATATTTGGATAATGCACCTTCCCCGGTTAGGAAAGATATCTAGGTTCAAATCCCGGTGGCGCAACAACAATATTTTTCGATGAAATTGATTTTATATGTGTATCTTTCTAATTAATATATTTAAAGTATATCGGTTAAAATATCTTGTCCATGTGTTAGTTCGAAAAAATAAAAATACAATTTTTATCAAAAATAAGCACAAAATAACTCGGATTCAATATTTTTTTCGTATTTCAATCGACATAAACACGTATTTTAAGCGAAAACAAAAATACGCAAATTAACGTTTCACAATTGTCAAACTGCCACCAGCGCCATTTAGTTAAAATATATTTCCGTTAATAAAAATATATATATTCCGGTGAAAATGTACTCGGATATGATTTTACTAAGATGCCAGTGAAAATATAACTTCACCGGTAATACACATTCACTGTAACATACGTAAACAAAAGTGTCTGGTTAATAAAAAAAAACAGATTCTTATATCAAAAAATTCAGGAAAAAATAAAGTCAAATTACAATTAATTACTTTAGACAATTGTATTTGTTAACAAGTGACGCACCGGCTAAATATCAATAACAAAGTAAAACTTAATACAATAACATTTTAAACAAAAATTGGGCAAACATGACTCATTTGCAAGATATTTAAATTACAATATGACAATTGAACATTGACAGATTTAAAAAACAAGTGACAAATACCCCAAGGCATGCATACAAGTAACAAACAAAAATAAGTAAAACTTATTATGTCTTCTTAAATTTCCATTATGTAATTAACCTTTACCATACCGTGATATAAAATACCCGAACGCAGCCATGCTGTCAACTCGTGTTACCGTAAACAACAGTTAGAAAAAATGATTTTATTAGCATAAATGGCTTTAATGGCACGAATTTACTCTAAATAAATATTAATAACATAATTTACAGCATTCATTAAGTCCTGTATAATGTGTTCTTCCTTCTTATCTCTCTTCGTTTAATTAGTGAGAAAGACACAGTTATATTTGTATGTTTGTTGTTCTTTTCACTGTGAAAATAGTGTGTGATCTCTGTCTTTCATATTACAATTGTATTTTTACCAACGTATTAATTTTATAATGGATTGAATGGAAAAAATAATTATTTTTGTACGATTTCCTTTTCATAATTGGTTTTTCACTAGTCATTCCTTAGCGCCGATATTTTCTTTAGGATTATCTAAAATATGATTTTTATTTTGCTTGTATTTACCGAAATATTATAGGTTTAATTATGGTGGTAGACCTGTGTTACTGCATAGTTTGGGAAGGGTTAAAACGTTTTATTTTATAGGCCTCCCGGGTTTAAATAAAAAAAAGGCATAGTTTGTAATCGATAAAGCGATAAAATGCACATAAAAAAATTATGGTCCAATTGCGTTATAGGTAAAAAAAAAGAATGTCGAATGCGAGATTGAGGGCAATTCCATTTCATTGCCGTATTGTTATTTTTTAAATTCATTTATACATCGAGCCCCACACCGTATACCGCACAAAAGGTGTGTTCCTCACATTTCCCGAGGATATAACAAAGGCCTGGGGGTTTCTCATCTTGTTTTGTGTTTCCCGCCACCATCTTCTTGATTACCTTTCCACCATCCTGCCAGTTTATGACGTATGTTCTTCACACAAAAGAACAAAGTGTACGGCAAAAAACACGAGTGACAAGACACGTTCGACTTTCTCGACTAGGCGTGACGGATAAATGTTAATGATACCGCTGGTGTTTGGACGGAATATGGAGAACACCAAAGTCGTGACCGTTTATAGATATAACACAAATATTTATCATTGTATGTAATATAAATTAAATTATTGCATTTCAAAAATATAATCAACTTTTAACAAGTTTATATTCAAAGGGTGAAAGTATCAAGGTAACGCATGTGGCAAAACTTGATTTTATGTTTGAATAAATTGTAAAAATAATAAATACAGCTTATCCGTCACGATAACTATAAAAAAATGTATCGATTCAAATGTCAGCTTTGAAAAGCGCCATCGGAGATATTGTTGATTTAAGATTATATAAAATATAAGATATCAGTCTTACATTGAGTGCTTTTGTTTTTTTTTCGCCAAATTATAGGTCAATTAAAATTTTTTAAAGGTAATACAGTAAAAAATAATTGTAAAACATCACCTATCTAGAAAATAATACTAATATTTTGACATTCAATTTTAAGTTAATACAGTTTTAAATCTCGAAAGATCATATTAAATCATACAATTAAACTCAAACAAAACAAATTATATGATCATTGGCAAATGAAATGAAACGGATGACGGCGGGCAGTACACAGAAGAAATGAGATTAAAAGAGTAGATAAAATTGCCTACTGGGATGCAGATTAAATAAAAATCTGAATCCTTCTATTGAAATTAAATATCATATAAAGTATTCCCGAGCTAAATTCTTCCGAAGAAAATAATAAAATATTATGCAGCCATGACTATAACTTATATTTGCGAATGAGAATACTGTGTTCTCTGTACTTTTGTATGTAATTGAATCATGGACACTCAGTGACAAAATGATCATGATCATGATGATGAATGATACATGAAACAATGATCATGATCATGATGATGAATGATACATGAAACAATGATCATGATGATGAATGATACATGAAACAATGATCATGATCATGATGATGAATGATACATGAAACAATGATCATGATCATGATGATGAATGATACATGAAACAATGATCATGATCATGATGATGAATGATACATGAAACAATGATCATGATCATGATGATGAATGATACATGAAACAATGATCATGATGATGAATGATACATGAAACAATGATCATGATGATGAATGATACATGAAACAATGATCATGATCATGATGATGAATGATACATGAAACAATGATCATGATCATGATGATGAATGATACATGAAACAATGATCATGATCCATCATCATGATCATGATGATGAATGATACATGAAACAATGATCAATCATGATCATGATGATGAATGATACATGAAACAATGATCATGATCATGATGATGAATGATACATGAAACAATGATCATGATCATGATGATGAATGATACATGAAACAATGATCATGATCATGATGATGAATGATACATGAAACAATGATCATGATCATGATGATGAATGATACATGAAACAATGATCATGATCATGATGATGAATGATACATGAAACAATGATCATGATACATGAAACAATGATCATGATCATGATGATGAATGATACATGAAACAATGATGATGATGATGAATGATACATGAAACAATGATCATGATCATGATGATGAATGATACATGAAACAATGATCATGATCATGATGATGAATGATACATGAAACAATGATCATGATACATGAAACAATGATCATGATACATGAAACAATGATCATGATCATGATGATGAATGATTCATGAAACAATGATCACGATAATGATGATGAATGATACATGAAACAATGATCATGATCATGAATGAAACAATGTCTCATGATATGGATCACTGTGTATTAATTCAATTTGGTTTTAGAAGCCGTATGTAGATCAATACATGAAACATTTGTAATATGGATCTACATACGGCTTCTAAAAAGAAGTTAAATTTATACACAGTGATCCATATCACGAGACCCACAGTGTTAGATCTTTATAACTTATTTATGGATTACCGGTCGCCGTGTGCGCTCATGTGAATATGGCGTATGTAGATATAATGGACACGACCATTTTTTTTGATTTTTGTTATCTATGGTTTAGACTAGTTAAAAGTTGATGTTTGATAGTAATCGTTTACCATTCGGTGCGTTGATTGCCGTCAAATTCTTCCTGCCGTGTGGGAGCGAATTATTGACTTGTGACCATCGTCCTACTACCATATGTAGGGCCGATGGTGCATTGTTTATGTATAATTGGTATCTCGCTACCGTGCGTACCGATTAGTGCTTTCATATTGCTATTGTACGCAGTGCGTATCATCTCACTTTGGGCTATCACCGAAGTGTGGTTTCCTGGAGCCAGAAGATTTGTGAATCTAGTGGAAGAAAAAAATCCAGATACCTAATGGAGCATCTCTCAGGTGGGTAGTGTTTCTTACCGGTTCTGGTTGATCGTTCAGCTTCCATGTTCCCTATTTCTGTTCCTCTCCCATATTTCTTCCACCCTTCCTACATCCCGTATTTCCCCAACGCCCCGGTCAAACACACAGAAAAGTACCGGATCGTGCATTTTATAATTCAAGACTTAATTGCGAGCACAAGAGGTCCTAAAAAACGAAGTACATTCTAGATGAAAAATTTACGTCAATAATTTGAGAGGTGCGCAGTCCAACTATTTCGAGTGGCTGCAAAACAAAATAATGATCGTCAACACCATTGCTAATGTTTGATATCTAGAAAAATAAACCAAACCATTGTTTATTTTCGTTGTTTCGAATTTTATCTTAAAAATATCTGAAATGTCTCCATTAAATTATCCACTCACAATAAATATAATTGTCAGTGATTAAATGAATGACTTTGCCCATATTGTATACTGAGGATAGGGGCTACTCTGGAGGTATTTCTATATATTTTTTTCCTCTCCTGAGTTTACGCGTGTACCTCAATCTATCATAATCGCTCACCTTTGCACAATAATTTTCTAAAACCTATTAAAGTTTTTTATTTGATCGTAATATTATATCGTTTTTCTACAAATCCATCATGCTGAATTTTATGCATCTACCATATGCTGTGAATTCTTTTATTTCGTAAGAAAGAGTGTATTTTGCATTTTTTCAGTGACATTTACTTTAGTGTAAGAATAGTAACTTCACTGTAATAAAAAGCGAATTTAATATATATTTTTTAAAATTCTTAAACTGGAACTTTTGTGATTCAAATATATTTTCAAATATATTAAAGAAAATATATTTTCTGCAAAATGGAAGTAATCCTTTGATCATCCAGACAAGGGGATGGTCTTTGAATCGCACATATTATCGAGGAGGCGCTACATTAATTGATACGATAAGACATGTGTTAATAATTTAAAGATGTAATCATCGACGTGGCGCCAAAAAACCCGTGGGATAGATTTAGAAAAACAATGACGTCTTAGTAAAACGTCTCAAGCGGCGGCCTGTCGCCGTGTATGTACTTGCAAATATAACTGTATGTATTGTAATAAATTTGAATAAAAACAGAGTATTCATGCGGGAGTCATTCTCCATTTTGTCACCGTAGTGTGCTTATATTGAACATCTTTTGTGGTTCTTATCTTTCGAATTCATTATCATCATCATCATCGCCGGTTGATAGAAGCTAAGATCGGCGAACCGCCCTTGTCTGCATTCTTGTTTCCTGTACGGAACAGTCATCTTAAATAACTAAAATAAAATATACATGCCAAACTTATTTGGTCTAGCGGTACCTAGAGTCTGGGGTTCGAACCTTCCAAGTATTCCGGGAGATTAATTAATTAGAAGAAAATCTATCTATTGCATAAATATTTAATTGCTACCGTGATACGAATTAGGAACTTTTTATATTTGGGGATAATCATTACCATTTCGCCATTCCGAAAGTTTCGGGTTTGTTTCCCGGTAGCAACCAAATATTTTTTTGATTGATTTTTTCTGTATATGATCTATTTAATTTGTATAAAAAATATCACATAACCTTTGTTCTAAAATTGAAAATCACAACAAAAAAGTATTTTGATCTTTAAAAAATATTAAGAAATCGCCAAGATCACCCTAAACGGTTATCAAAATTATCACGTTATCAAAATTAAATTAAATACAGAATAATAAATATAAAAAAAGATTCTTCTATTTATATTGACATTTAGATCTTTCTTTCGTCATTAAAACAAATGAGAAAGTCCAAGAGGAGAAAATTGGAGAATACCCATTTGGGTTGTCACAGAAAAGGAGAAATTCTTCCGAGTGATGACGTCACTCTCTCAGCGGTAAATTAGACTCGTCTGTTGAATCATTGGAGGGTTAAAATAGGTAATCGAATTTGTACAAACGTAGAATTTAATGATTATGACATGTTTAGTTTATTTGAGCACCAGGTTTTGAGCCATTTAAATTTAAATACGCCTCAAATCCGACATTACATCCAAGGATTTCCTCTTTACTTTGAATAAGGTAAGTCTATTATATGATTTTAGTCTCAGTCTGTTAGTGAAATTATATAGATATACAGGAACAATAAACGTACAAAATACTAAAATCTAATTCAATGAATTAAAAAGTTTGTAGACATTCGGTGTTTTTCCTTGTTTTGCTTCTTTTAATACTCAGTAAAGAAAAAAATTATAAATACCTTTATGGTGTCTTGTTTCTTGAATATTTTAATTTTATATTAAGATTTTAAATGAAATGCTACTCTCATGACGCAACATCTATAAAATTTCAAAGCATTTTATTCAATCATGCCCAGAAGACCTTCAAAGCATACTCCGTTAAAAATTTCTGTGGTTTTCTCGTGAATTATCCGATATTTTTTTTTATTTTTAATTACTAATTGTTAGCCAATAATTTAAGTTTTGAGATATCACGTGGGAGACATTTTCTTTCAATTTTTTTTTTTACATTAAGTATATATATATATACGCGAATATAACAAAAATGAACGTGTTTTTAATATATCTAGGTAAAGAAAACTAGATTTTTTCTTTTTTATATGTTCAAAGACAGTATGTAAATAAATATACAGTGGAACCTTTATATTCGTCATTAATCCATTCCTGAGGGTCTTACGAATATGGAACCTGTCGACTATAGAAACAGTTTTTCCCATAACAAATGAATACATTTTATGTCAAAACTTTACATTTATTGTACTGAGGAGGCATGATGATATAAGCGGAAGAAGAGGAAAGTAAACTAATATTTAGAAGAAGACAATTTAAACATCAGGTAACTCTAATTCTGGTGATTTAACTCGATTTAACAAAGAACTTGTCCAATGTTGAAGAATCATGAAGCAGTCAATCACATTACCATTGAATCCATTTATATTTTAGTTGACTATGGCAACATTTGGGTGCCACTTTTCGACCATATTCTGCGTTTTGGCATAGTTTGACAGCATTGCCGATTAGCAGAAGTGACAAACATAGAAAATATTAACGAATATATTATATTGTATTTAATTTTATTATAAGATAGTTTTTACATAAATATTTTTAGAGCGTATAATATTGAATAATATGTTCATTTCACGTAGGAAAGACTTTCAATACTAATTAATATTTTTGCATTTTTTACGAAAATATCTGTTTTTATAATTAATTTACATATGTACCTACTAAATTAGATATTCTTTAATCGTTATATTATAGATTACAAATGTATTATATAAATTATTACAGTGTAAACTCCCTCTCCGAACACAAGAGATATTCTCTTTTTTGGAGATGTTAAAAAATATATATGTAACATTAATAATGTATAATACTCATATTATAAAAATTGTAAAAAAAAATATAATAAAAAAAATAACATACTATAGATACAAGTTGAGTGTTGAGAGTTTAAGTGAATGATGAATGGATGGCCATGGAACAACATTTAAAAATGTTATTAATAAATAAGTTGATAAATATAATGGCACCCATGCTCCATTACGTAAGACAACGGATAGTAACATGCGCTTATTATACAAGGTAACGCAAACGTTTTACAAATTAATTTTAATAATTTTATAAACATTTAAAATTACTATATGTATAAGGTAGCACCGAAGACAGGCTAGAGTTTAAAATGTTTTTTGTTTAAATTTGCATTAGGGGGGTTGAAAAGTAAAACCGCCAGTTTACATTGACGAAAATAGAGAGTGAGGTGACAATTTGTTTGTACGATTTAAAAGCAATTTTTTAAAAGGATATCAATTTTAAGGCTATGGCTAGAAAATCAGTTACTAATATATTTATATCAATTCTGTCAATTGCAATACGGGGGTATTGTTTTTAAACCCCTTATTTAGAGTAGATATTCTAAAAATAATTATCATTAAATTATCTCATATAATTCTATTTTTAGCTTCACAAAGTCGGACTATTTTAATTAATTTTTCATAACATTTTAAAATGTGTTAACGCCTGGATATTTATCGGGTCTTTTATATATGCTACTTTGAGATACGAACATAATTCGAAATAAAGATAACGAATATATAAAGATAAATAAAGGAATTCACTTTATTCTAATAAAATAATTATTACGTGACAGGCATTTATACTTTTTAGATACTTTGATACATTTATAAGCAATTTTACTTAGTAAATGAAGATGATAAGTGATTAAATCTTTTTAAATTATTCAACTGATGTCTTATGGATTAAATTTTTTCTGATATATGTAACTACAAAAATGGTGAATTGAGAGAATTTTTAATACAGGTTTGTTGTAGTGATTAATATTTCAGGAATTTATAGGCCCTAAACAAGGTATGCAAGGTCGATTTTGAAATGAAATTTGGGGACCTCGAAGAGTCTTGAAATTAAGAAAATCCTTTCTTAAAGCGGTCACCTTCGAGAAGATTGCGGGACACTGGGTAGGTATATCCCAATTTATAAAATGGCTTTTATTTTATCAAATACGATCCTCCACATTC
The DNA here is from genome assembly GCA_031772225.1 of Eubasilissa splendida. Lineage (NCBI taxonomy): Eukaryota > Metazoa > Arthropoda > Insecta > Trichoptera > Phryganeidae > Eubasilissa > Eubasilissa splendida. The sequence goes on along the minus strand of CM062852.1, from coordinate 15,612,383 downwards.
ATGAAATATCTCGTGCTCAGGATCTTGGCTCACACACGATCCCGTGGTCCAAAGATGTATCTTTTGTTAACATTAGATTAACAAAACGTATTATTATATCCATTGTCCATTTGTATGGTTGGCTAATCGGATATTTCGTGAAATATAAATTAACAATGTAACACACACAATTGGGAATATATATAAATATATATATATAAGTTTGTATAAGAGAATGTATTATAAGTACATACAAAATTAAGTATATATATTTATTAATTCATTGAACGAATCATAACTTTCATACAATTTTCGTTCTCTGCGTACGTGCATTAACAATGAAATTGTAACTTTTTGCTGTTATTTTCACTTTTGTTGAATAAATATTATTACACATAAATGATAAATGAACCGTAAAATATTGAAATAAATTACAGTGTGAAAATGGGTTACAATAATATTCAGTAGATGCCGGTGTTCAGATCGTCTTCAGATATCCCGCGGGTCTTTTTTTTACCATTTTTGTTTTAAGACGCCTAGCGTAAAAACACATACAATACAGCAAGGAGAATGAAAATAGATCTTAAAAGAAATATAGAATGTAACATTTACTAAATTAATTTATTATCGTGGATGGTTGCACGTGAAATGTAGCCTATTATAACAGAGGTTATTCCTAATTTAAGTATTTAATATGTAATGTTCATTAAATTTAATCAATTGTTATCATAACATATAGGGCATCAAGAGAATATAGTAAAATATTGATAATGAGTGAAAAATATGATATTAGGTATATTCTTATATGAAAATTATAATATATTTTTGATCACATATGAATAAAAGTTTATTTGTACAAGAAGTTTATAACACATACAGTCACATATGCGAGAATCTGCCGCGTAGTGGACTAGTAAATTGCAATCACGCACGTGTGTGTCAGTCGCTTGGAAGAAATCTACTTGCTCCACATGCAGTATGATATTCAGTGGCGTGCAGTAGGTATAGATTTAGGTTATGCTGTTACTAATGATATTATGCAATCATATATATTATATGTTGTACATAGTATTATGAACTTTCGTTTAACCAACGTCTTTAAACAAAATAAATATTATAGTGTTTTTAAGGTTTAAGTTTTAAGTAAAATAATACCTTCTTACCCATATAAAAATCAGTATAAAAAATGTCACAAACGTTTTTAAGAACTATTTTTATGACTGAATATGATTCTTTTATTGTTTGAAAATCCTTCACGTAATAATTATTTGTATTAATGGTTAACGTAAAAAATAGTTCTGTCAATTGATGTTTATTTTTCTCAAATCAAAAAAAAATTCATGCACCAAATGTACCTCGAACGCTAAAAACTACCATGAAATCAACACGTTAAAAACAATAAGATATTGTAGTAAAATTCGCGAATTAGTAAAAGAGGATGAAGACACTTCAATGATTTGCACGCAGTTGTAACTCTTTCAAATGTTATTCTGTTAAAAAAAAATAGCATAAGTAACGACTCCATACAAAACGGATCAACCTAAAGGAATTTTCAATTCGGTAAATAGCCAATTATATGACTTGAGTAATTCACTAACTTAAAGCTCAATGGGGCGAATGCACAAGAGCGCCATGGGTACAGCGATGAGTTATCGTGGTAGTTTTTAGAACTAAGCAATTGAAGTCTCTACTGGTACACAGATTGTAGAATAATGTTTCCGTTTCTGTTAATCCAATTATTTAATTTATATTTGTTTCCCAGAATTTTTAGTAATGTAAAGCTTTTTTGCTTGTGTGCACTGCACATCCCTGATGATATTACACGATAAAAATGATTATCCTAGGTAAACATATAGCTTTTAACAAATGAAAAATAACATTTGAAATAAATACCATTACATAAAAGTACATAATATTTAAGTAAACAAAATAATATGGTTTTGCGTAATTAATTTGTAATTAACTTGTAACTAAGATTAGCGTTGTTTGCTATCATTGATTTGCTGGAACACCAATATCTAATCATTTATTCGGTAACCATGTTTTTGCAGTAGGGTGGGGTGGAATAAAGAAGGGTAGGTGTTGAGAGAATTTTTAGAATCTCTTAGTATTTATTTCTTTCCAACTATAACTCCTTGATCAAATTCATTGTCTTCGCCAAGAACGTTGCAAAAATTCAGTTCTTTTTAAATACAAACATCATCGCTAGTTACCTAGTAGGTATACACGTTGTAAATATTAATAAAAACAGAATGAAAAATTAAGGTTTTAATTAATTTATTTGTACCCACATGTGTTTAATTGAACAAGGTAAAAAGTAATCTAGAACAGAATTAAAATAACAACCCTGTTTAGTATCCCCGTGCAGTAGAATTTTTTTTTCAACCCCGAGTAAATCACGGGGGAAAATTCGCGAATTTTTTATCTTCCCCTAACGCTGTTAAATTAAATAAAAAAGTTTTTTGTTTTATTATCCGGCCCCAGATCTGCGGGGATTTTTGCACTTAAAACTTGTGAATCGCTTCGAGCCGTACCAGTGAGGGATTCCAAGCATTAACTAGCGAGGAAGCGTGCGGTAAGAAATAATTGCATAATAGTCTAGAGACGAGATCTCAAGAGTCGCACCAAAAGTTTTTCATTAATCTGTTTAATGCAGGGTATTTTTAGTTGACCAACTTGCACAAACATATCACGAACAAAAAAAAACTATAACAAATAAAAACATTACAATTAAATTCCTGCCGGCACTGGCCACAGGTATCAGATAGATTTTATCTGTGCGTAAAAGTGTGTTTTTTACTGTTATATTATAATAATAATATTGTGTTTATTCCAGCGTGATCGGGTTTTTCTTATGAAGACCCGATTCGCCATAAATATAATACATTTAAGTTACGAAACATTATTTATGTAATGAAAAGAAAAGCAAAAAAATATAAATTTAAAAAGGTTAATACATATATATATATAAATAAAAAAAAATATATATATATACTACATTTCAGTCATGGCCAAAATTGTATTTGTAGCTATTCTGTAGTCGTTGCCATTCTCTGATCAAGGACCAGCTTTCCACGAGAGCGCCGTTTGCACTAGAGAGTTGGTGCTGAGTCCAGCCGCACCTTTACGCCGGCAATTCGATGTCTCATAAGCGGAACGAATCCATGTATACGGCCTTCAACAAGCATTGTAGATGAGCTGCAATAACGCACCAATCCTAACAGTATTCTGTATGAGTTGTTGTACTGAATTTGGAGATGGTTGTACGTCACTTGCTTGTATCACAACAGAGCTCACAAGTATACATGCTGGAGAAGAACGATTTAAACAGGATCCTCTTCACCTTCTTACTCATTTGTAGAAACGCCGTGACAGCATGTTTGCAGGAACACTCAACTGTCTCTTCTTTCGTTCTATGTCATAATTGTCTTGTCCATCTTCATTAAATATATAGCCAAAGTATTTGACCTTATTTTGAAGGCTCAATTTTGGGAGGGTTATATTATCTGACCCTTTTATATATTTGAACGCAATGATGACCGATTTACTGGCATTGTATAAAATATTATGTTCACTGGCATATGTTTCACATATACGTAAAAGCTTTTTTATCCCTTTTATAGATGGCGCTGGTATAACCATCATTGGCATAACTAATGTGGTTCATATTATATTATATAATTAATTAAATTTAATATTAATATAGTTACGAATCTTTAAAGTTTTGAAATAGCCGCCATTTTAGATAATAGATATGAAAAAATAATAATTTAACAGTGGCTGGTTTCGATGTCTTCTGATCATTATCGAAGCAAGTGCAGAAATATTTATCTAAATTATAAATTAAATAGTATTTTGTCGAATTCTATCAAACACAAGAATATAATGTAGATAAAAGTACTAGCAATATATGGTACATGAATTCACTATGTAACTAACAACGTTATCCAACAAAGGTAAGAAAAGAGGGTAGAACGCCAAATCCGTCTTACCATACCATTCTCTCCACTCATACGTTCTGCATTCTCAAACAATATTAACGACTCTTTATTAGTTGTTTTATTCTACATCTACATCTAAATTCATTCTTCACTCTATCATGTAGTGGTATGCAGTAGTTAAAGATTTAGATTATGCTGTTACCAATGACACTATCCAATCATATATGTAATACAATATATGTTGTACATAGGATTATGAACTTTCGTTTAACCAACCAGTCTTTAGACTAAATGAATCCGTCGTTTATACGACCCTACCATGTATTTATTTGTAATTTTAGAATACTTATAATAGTATTTTTAAAGTTTAAGTTTTAACGTATAACAATACCTTCTTAACCATATAAAAAATGTATGGGCGTTTTTAAGAACACTTTCTATGACTGAATATGATTAATGCATTTTTTGAAAATCCTTCACGTAATTACTAAACGAAATAATTATTTTTATTAAAGATTACCGTAGAAAATAGTTCTGCCAATTGATGTTTGTTTTTCCCAAATCAAAAACAAATACATGCACCAAATCAAAAAATTAAGATAAGAAAAAAAACTTCGATTAAATAAGTATTCAAAAAGTCTATATAATTTATTTAGCATTTTGGATTATTTTAATTGAACATTATTGGAATTATATATAGCAGGATAATCTTCGTATCGTTGGCTTAAAAGATTCTTTATTTTTTCTCTGTTTACAAGTAACACTTTGTAACGAAAATAAGTTACACCCTGAAGATCAATAAACTGTTTCTTATGTCTACTTTGTGAGTACAAAGCTAATAAAAAAAGTTATAAAAATTGAAGGAAAACTGTTTTCAAAGATTACCAAGTTGGCGAAGAGAAAAAGACGTAAACATTTTTGTTTAGGATTTCATCTAAAGATTATCCTTTTAAATCCTGGTAAATGTTCAATCCATCCATAGAACAGAAAATATTTCGTAAAATTTAAAAATAGATTATTATTCAATTTTTTGATTCCATATTTTCAATGCTACGTTTATCTATAATGAAAAAATACGGAAAAATGTTTCATTAATTCTATAAAGACATAATATATTTCTTAAGGAGAACACATTCTTATTGTGAAGTTGTAATTATTCAGAACATAAATTTTTAAATACTAATTTAATGTATTAATTATAATTAATATTAATTAATTATAATTAGTATTAATCATAATTAATACATTAAATTAGTTTTTAATATATTTCAATTGAAAATAATTTATAAGGCAAACTATTCTATATTAAAAATACTTTATCTTCAAAAATAACATATGGTATACGCATAGGTATATAAGTTAATGTTATAGCGTTATTATTATACAAAAAACTGCACAATTGTAAACTTTTAAATTTATTTTTAAAAAGTTTTTAATTAGATTAACCGACGTTCATTTTAACATCATTTTTAATTTTTGTTAGTTTAATATTGAATTTTATTAATACATAAGAAATATATTATGAAAACGTTCTGCGCCATTAGACACATATTTTTTCATCTTAGATAAAAAGTTTCCAACGAAACAAACTGTGAAAAATTTCCCGAATTTTTATTTTTGCAGACATTTTTCTTGGGGGAATTAAGTTTTTTAGCGAACATCAAAATGCCTACTATTTTAAAAGTTTTAAATACACGCCGAGGAGTGAGCGAATGACAATTCAGGAAAGAGAACTTTGTTCAAAATTTCTTTTATTAATACAACTTTATTATATTTCTGGGAGACACAAAGAATACTTTGTACAACATCACGGGAATCTCCAAAAACAGTTTCTTGTCGAACTTATGAAATATTAGATTTCATTTTCCTTATTACATCTTTTGTTTTATGATATTAATCCGAAGAGGAATAAATTCGTCGAGAAAAAATAAAGCATGTATGTATTCTGCATGATTTATGACCTCACTGTGGTGAGTAAAAACATCGCCTGTTTTATCTCGATCACTTTTTGTTCCCCCTGTCTATCTACATATATTTATTTCAGTACTAAAAACAATGCTGCGGGATGATAATGTGGGATATATTTATATGTAAATATGAGAATGATTTATGGAGGTGAAGGAAAAGCATCACGCCAACGTTACGGCAAGGAACACTACATTTATACATTTAAAATTCGTATTTCATTCGATAATCATATTATACAAAAAATATTATATTTAAATAATAGTACCTACAAATAATTCCTTTTAGCATTTTAATAGATCCTTAACAAAATATTTCAAGAAAAATACAAAAGTGGTTTCTTAATTTTTAATAAAAAATATATTAATTTTTATTAAATAAAATATTATATTTTTATTTATTATCTTTGTTTTATTAACCACTAAAATGAGTTTAAATACATCTACCGGTTTCGAAAAATACCATTTTCTTCTTCAGGATGTCATAACTAACTAAAACATATATTGTTTCTTCGACAGAATCCATTTTTAAAACATCTATTTTTAAAAAAAAAAAAAAATTTAAAAGTTAAATAAAATATTAATATTTAAAAAAAAAAATAGAGATGCGTACACGGAATACGCGTCAAATTAATATTCTTACTATTTTCAAACTAAGATAAATACTTATATTATTAAAATAGGACTATATTAGAACGAGGCTCGAACCCCCGACCACTAGATCACTGGGCGAGCATCGTAACCACTAGACCACAAGAACGTCAAATAAAATATAATATAATATAATTTGAAAAAGGAATCAACTTCTTTTTATTTAAAGTTATGTCTAATAAATTGGATAAAATAAACAATTATTTTGTATTCGTACAATAATTTAAGTAATGTAGGAATAGAAAACCACCAAGTAAGTCTTATTTTCATACTACAAGTAATTAACTTAGTGTGAAGTACTGCGTGTAAGCAACTCTATTTAAAAACAAAAAAGTAGAGTAATAATAATAATATTGGATAATTTTTAAATATGAATTAAATATATTAATTAGAAAGATATACATATAAAATCAATTTTATCGAAAAGTATTGTTGTTGCGCCACCGGGATTCGAACCTGGATCTCTTTCCTAACCGGGGAAGGTGTATTATCCAACTATGCTACAGCGACAATATTTTTAGCGACAATTTTCTAACTTATATGTTACCTTTTTGATATTATTTTGATATTATATTGATATTTATATAAAAAGGTAACATATAGATAAATGCTGTTTCAATAGTCTACACGTGACACAACAAATGCATTTATAAGTAGACGGGCTGTCTCAAGAGGAAAATGCCTCTGAATACTTTTAATCTGTCTTGGTTAATAAAGCATACAATGACAGTTTTGCTGATTTGTGTTTTCTTTGAAAAATCTGAATTAATGTGCACGCCTAACAACTTAACTGCAGATTTAGCATTCGCAGACATTGATTTCTGTATTAAATGTTGCCTTCTAGGTGTAGCTCTGTTTTGGATGGCTTTAGATCAATTATGTTCATAGTTGGAGGTCCCTCGTTACGAACATAATGTCTAGCATGGTTTATCGGATGTGGCTGAGGAGCACTATTTTCATTAATCTATCACCATTTGATTACATAATTTATTGATGATCAATCACTCGAACATATCTTGATGTTATATAAAATAATAAATTCAATAAAACTATCAAAATAAAACTGTCTATAATCAGTATTATTATAAAAAAAATCTATAATAAAGAAAATAATGATATGAATGCACACACATCATAATTAAAGAAATGAAGCGAGAATCTTTGCATACTGTCATATCACTAATATATTTTTCATTTCGAGCTGCAACTTGTTTTTGATTTATTTGCAATCGCTTTTCATTTTTATTAAACAACTGATATTTTTTAAGTGAATCAGTAAATTAGCCGTTTTACAGAGTAATGTTTGAAATTAATTGATGTTATACATACATATGTATAATATATAACTCTTAAGCATGCTGTTTAGACAGCATGTTCTTAGGTGTATGGATCTTTATTTAGTATAAGTTTTCTAAATCAATTGTCCAAATAGGTAGTGGTTAGTCATCTCTTCGTCATGTTTAGAGAAAACAAGACAATAAAATCTTTGATTGTTGTAATATTTTTCATCATGAATTTGTTCAGCCAATTTAGAATATAAATCAACAACGCACTACTGAATTTTTTGAGATAAAGACATCTTAAACAAATTTTAAAGACATGTATCAATTAATGACCAGAGAAGTGGTTTTAGCATCGTGAAATTTCGTCTTTTTAATCTACATTATAGTGAGAGAGTTCTTAACGAAAAACAAAATCATAATATTGATACAAGTACGTACTTTATTTGCTGACACCATGCTACCATTTTTATTCTAACAAATTAAAATCTAACTTAAAGAAAAACGATATAAAAACTCAGCAGACATTTAGAAGAACACTGCGCGCTAATTAAACAGTGGTATTTTGCGAGAATTATCACATTATTTGAGAAGTTGGAAAACGCGGACTGAGCACTATATAGGCCTGGTTGGAAAAGAAAATTATTGTTATATATAACTTAAAAAGTAATTATCTTAATATTTCTTGTTTATTATAGCTAAATTAAGAAAACATCAGAAATATAGCAGTCAATTAAATGATACCTTTAAGAGTTCGTTTTTTATCTAAAAAAAAAACAATTGTATTAGTGTGAGTAATAACATACGCAATATGCACATTGTAACAGTGTATTGATGCCGCTCAGCGTTTTAATTGGTCAGTGGGCTGAGTTGTCGTTTGAAATTAGTTAATAACATGGTATCCACAAAAAATGTTTTAATTATGTTAATTAAGAAAGTTTATATTTATGTTTTTGTTTATATTTGTTAAGTTTTTTTAATATATTAGTCGTTTTTTTGTATACTTATATTATTATCAACATTTGACTTAGTCGAATGCATTTGTTGGTTTTTCCATTGTTATAAATATATAACTACGTTCTTACACTAAAAGCCATATATCAAAAATAAATATTCCTAACTAACTAACTCACCATTACGCCATTTCTCCGCGAGGGTAGGCAGAGAAGATAGAGCGCCACACTTTTCTGTCCTGATACGCAATTATCGCCTCATTCATACAGCTTCTCATAAAGCTCGCCGATTATTGAGGCGTCTAATAAAACTATCCTTCAGTATCTGATTTATCTGATCGTGCCAAATATTTCGCGGACGACCATTTGTCTATTTTTAGTGCCATCAACACTTGCGTCATTCCACGCTCCACGTAATGGGGAAAAATTACGCCCAAGAACTTTTAAAAGTCCAAACTTGAGATTAAAAGTGCTATAACAGTACTGATATATTGAATATTGCGTTTTCTACTTTTCTCTGTAGTTGTGTTAGTATATTATTTAACTGAACTTTTTTCAATCTTTTTATATTGAAAATTACAATTTTACATAAGTTTACTTCATATTTGTATATTATTTACTCTTACTTTACTTACTCTTTTTTATTTTTAATACGTTGAACATTGCATTTGCTTTAAGTTTTACGTTGTATTTGTATGTTATCTAATTGCATCTTGCTTTACTCTTTACACATATATTTTTGTATATTGAACATTACTACAGTACTGGAAAAGCACTGTCTATCATACAGTAAAACACTAGTGTAGCAGGTAGGGTACCGAAATATGTCTTACTTTGCTGCAATGTTATACGATCATATAAACATAACACTGTAGTATGAAAAAAAAGATTATTATTATATATCTTTCATACCATCTCCTTATTCATCCGTTCCATTTGACAAAACCATCTAAGTAATCCATTCTAATCTTACTTACTATACTAAGATCAGCAGTACATACTTCTTTATTTTCTCATCATTTACTCTGTCATAAATGGATCTGCCGCATACACGCCTAAGTATTATATTATATATTCCTAAAAACATGATTTCCAATAAACCATTTTATCTCTGTACATAAATATACCTAATCCTATTTCTATCACATATACACGGCGACGGAAAACATAAAATATATATCGCAAAAAAACGGTTTACATGAAAATTTGAGCTCTGCATGTGTTGCGTGTTCTATTTCTTAGGAGTTTTCCGGCACCATGTATTTATTTAAAATTTAAATAAAAAAGTATATATTACATGTTTTTGAAACGGACTGTTACACAAATTGACACATTTGTTCTTTTTAAATGAAAACTGGTTTACGAAAATTCAATAAATGGTTGTTAATCTTTGGACACGTGTTGCTCGCGCTGCAGACAGCGAAACGTACGAATGTCTCCATTCTGCAGGACAGACTCTCACCCATTTGCCTAAGTCAAACCCATAAATGTATTGGGCATCTTGAGAGAAGATAATATACCTAGTAGGAGCTTGTTATGGTGGGCCATGTCGAAAGACGGGGAGGTAGAGAAATATCCTCCACCCGTTGGACCGATCAAATGGAAATGGTAACAGGCACTTTTCTAAGATCTTCAGGATAGCGAGAATAATGGAAGAGCATAGTCAAAGGGGCGGGAGTTCACGGAGAACATGATCCAAGGTCTCGTGGGACTAACATGAATCCTTGCACAATATATACAAAATAGAAATAACTCATCAACAATGAATTTGAGCAATGATAATAATTAATTAATTTATTAGATGACATACATATTTTTGTTCTAACAGAGGTGAATATATTATAACAAAATAAATATAAGACACAATTAATACTCGTAGTTTATTGAATGGGATGGAGTAGACTTCACCTGTGATATATACAGCGTTGTCCTGGCTACTTTGCTAGACTGAAGTCTGTGTTAAAGTAGCCAGTTTTTTTTTTCGTGCTGTTATAATAATATTAATTAATTAAAAATACTTTATTAGATATATTTAAATATGTCCAAGAACACACAATAACTGGATGTATTATAGAGATATATTATAGAGACAAAGCTATTTTTCATTATATTTAATGGAAAATATACATGGAAGTATGGGGTAGATTCAGGGCTTACAACCTGTCTTCGACTGACTTGGTCATAAGCCCTGTAATTACCCCATACTTCCATATATATTTTCCATTAAATATAAAAAATATATCTTTATCTCTATGAGATATCTGATATTTGTTTGAAAATACTTTAAATACAAATTAAATGTATTAATTAGAAAAATATACATATAAAATATATTTTATCGAAAAATACGTATGTGTTCTCTTTAATAAAAATACTTAATTTGTTCGACAGGATAAGTGCACATTTTCTGATAACACAATTTGAAGCTGACATTTTTGTTTTATTTTATTATGGTGTTCGATATGTTTATTTTATGTTATTTTTATGTTTATTTTATAAAATAAAAGCCATCGTAATAACTATCAACCTTCTTGATTGGATGAAGAATATCACATTGTAATCACTTTCGTCTCAAGAATGCACCATTTTATATAAACTTATCGATTTTAAAGATGTTCTTTATATATTAATTCAGGGAAAGATGAAAAAAAAATCTTCTATCCACGTTTATAAAATGAAGTACGTTAGCTCAGTATACTCCGCGCGAGTAATATGAGGTTAAACATCCCTTTCTTGACCCTTCTCTCTCTTATGCGACCTTCCATGTTGTCGATAAGGCATCTCATCCCATGGGTCCGATTCATGATACCTTTAGAAGAGAATTAAACGCCTCTCGAAAAAGCTTGGTGAGTTTTTTTAAGCGTCTTGTGCTATGAGAATAGAGAATAGAATTTACCGAAGGCTGCTGGGTGTGGAGATCGAATCCAGTATTTTGGGTCAGAGGCAGATAAATTTGCAAGCGGCTACCGAGCCAATCTATTTAAACATTACTGAAGAATCTTCAGAGTATGGGATCATGAAAGGTTTCAATTGGGAAAATGCAAACAGAAACGTAAATAAGAATATCTTTTACCCTTTCAAAATGGTTTTTCTCTTGAGAGGTTTGAGATTTCGCATCAGCAAATTATCTCAACTGTGAAGATAAATGGAAGAGCATAAGGAAGAAAATATCATAGAAAAATTGCAAAATTGACTATTCAGTGGAAAACATATGAGCATATCCAATTTTTTTGTATGGATTCTAAACTTATAATTCTTTAGGATGACCCGATTATTCAAGCAAGGAGACGGAACGGGTTGAAGACCGAGAAGGACGGGTTATATTATTCAATTTCTTAAAGATTCTCAACAGGTATTTTTAAACTTCCGTAGATAATTCTATTACAGAATAAAGACTTTATTTCTTTGTTTACGATTCTTTCTCAGGTACTGGTTTTTCAATTTTATGGATATTTTAACTAATATTTAATAATTTCTATAGACATTCTTGAAGGTTATACATTGCGATTTCAGGTTGTACTCTGTCAATAAAAACTCAGTAGGTTGTTTCACGTTAGATATATTCAAGAGCTGCTTAGAAAATATTTACATATCTTATATAGGCAGAATTCCTGTCTACGTGCTATTTACTAGGGTATGGCGGACGTGATACGAGTTTTTACATATGAAATAAAGTGGGAATAGGTCGGATGTTGGCTTACAGGTGTTCTTTTTTTGCTGTTTAATACGTCACACAAAAAATGTATATGGGACCTTATATATTTTATTGTTTGTAGATAGATGTACGTACATGGATTCTCGGTTATATACTTTCGTAATATATAATATAGTATGACTAATGCATAGGAATAAAAATGGAAATCTACAAATTTTGTTATTTACAAAATTGAACTTGATAATAATTGGTGGAAAACTTTTAATGTTATGTTTTTTGTTTGGTAGATAAACTAACGTAACGTGCCCCAGCACATCAGAATGCGCATATGCGATCAGTGTATTCAGTTCGTACTGACATTTGAAGTACAAATATAAACTTGTACAAAACAAATCGTGTCAAAATTAGCAACTACGCAAAAAACCATGGAAAATATTGGGCATCTACTCGAGAACCAAAAAAAACCAACGACAAAAATAAAAGGTTGCCAATATTGTGAGAACTGTCGTCAAATTGAAGTAGGACGAGTATCGGTCACGTAGTGAAACTAACAGGTGAACGTTGGAATATTTTGACATTCTGCACCCACGAGGGAGGCATATAGCAATGGACGCAGAGGGGCAAGAATAATAAGAAAACCCTAACATATCTAGTATCTCAAATAGAAAATTATTTATCAACAAACTTCAAGCATTGATATAAACTATTCTTCAAGTTACCAAGAATTCTGCATTTAGGAATTAATCCCAATGACACCTCTGTTATAGATATACTAATAAGTATAAAAGTAAGCCGTATAAAACGAATTATTTTACTATAATATTTCAGTATTTTTATTAATCAACAAGGGAGTCACAATAATGAAATAATATCACTACTATTATTATAACATTATACATATATCCTAAAACATCTCGATGTTCTGACTAAAACTTCGCACGGAGGTTAAAGTTCGGTGGAACATTGTTGTATAAGGCTTCTCTTGACAGGCTGTCCTAGATTTGGATTTAGTTAAATGTTAAGACACGTTCATACTTTAATCCCTGGAACTTAAATAACGTCTTGTATGCAAGAAAGTTAAGAGGTTTCCATTAAGGTGGCTTTACGCAAGGAAAAACTTAAATAAAAGTGCTTGATCATCTTTTAGAGTTTGAGTAGAATGCCAAAAGCCTGTATAAATTTATTGTTTATATTTCAAGATTGTTAATGGATGCGCGTGCCGCTGCGTGCGCGTGCCGACAACGAGGTTGTCTTTCAGAAACAAAGTAAGCAAATTACATTTTAAGTACATACCCAATCGCTGTAAAGTTAATTTTATTATATTCTAAGATAGATTTATAAATGGCTTAAACATATAATTTGTTGAAATTATTAAAATCTTTTAAATATATTATAACATTTATCTGGTACCTACCGATCACGAGATATTATTTGTGTTGACATTTACCAAATGGCCAGAAAAGAAATTTATCTGTGGTATTTTGTCGGTTGACGGATGGAGAGCGCGATAGTGGCTGCCCGTGATTCTGTTATCAAGAATAAGTGATTTCATATTTAAATAAGAAAGGGTGAGAATAATAAAATATATTGGGTATCTGTGTTATCCTGTACCATGTGAGTTGAGAGTTTTTGCTATTTCACTTGTATATTAGCAAGATGTGAAGCATCCCTTCCTTACTTGACGGCAGAGGTATGATGTAGAGGGCAATACTATTTCCTCGTGAAGGATTTCTCACGAACTAAGCAGGGCGGGGATACGATTAGGTCCCCTCTGCTCAATTTACTCTCCAACTTAACTTATTTTACAACAAAAGAGGACAAAAGGGCAAAGAAAGTAGATGACCCAATCTTCCTGACATTTTGTTATGGGAGGTGACACAGCATTCTGCGGGTGCCTCGGTACATTAAAACTAGACGAAAACGGTGGATTGCTCCCGAAGAGTGAAGATTCTGGTGTTTGAAATTGTTGTAAAGTAACTTTTAATGTGAAATTTTGAAGATGTAGTGTATCAGAAAATTTATTCTTACTTTTAATTCTAAATGCTAATTTGCTAATTTTGGTATTGACGATTTGATAAAAATCTATTATTTTGTTGAAGATTTGTCAAAAATCTTTATATGTAATCACATTTAAGTGATTTGTTTTTTTTATTATATTTTCATTTGGTAAACTCATTCGTTTTCATATATGAGCATGCTTAACTTTTGTTAGCATAATTATTAAATTGTAATATTGTACATTTTAAAACTAATTTTATTATTTTTCCCTGAGAATGACTGCTGATGTAGAAGGGTGACGACATGGTGAATTCTGTGCATCCCTAATGCTTTATACTGAAGAGCCGGAGGACGAATAAAAGACGACGTCACAATATGTATAAAATTATGTATCTATCTATAATATATTACATTACTTTATTAGAGAACTCATACATTTTAATAATTGGGATAAAATTCGTTTTAAAAAAATATTAATTTAGATTTGAAAAAAAAAATACAAAAATATTATAAACCTAAGATGTCCTGAGAGATAGAATTATTTATTTATAAGTTAAGCGTTAAATTTTATCTTTAAAATTATTATTTTTAAAACTGTTGTTTTAGTGACTAAGTGAACGGGAGTTGTATCTGAAGAACCCTCAAGTTAGTTCTTCATTTCGTAGCACAAGCTTGAAAATTAGTAAGAATATTCCGTATACATATTTTTTAAACAAATATTTTTTAAATAAAGAACTATAAAATATTGATAATGTTTTAAGTTGGTGAAACATTATTTTTTAGTAGTTAATACCTACTAATATTTTTTAGTAGTTTGCCTTCGTTAATATTTTAGAATATATTTACGGGTCAAATAAATTTACGAAAAGTATTTATATGTAGGTAAATACGGTGTACAGTACCATTAAAATAAATAAATACAGCAGTTATCTTTATAGATTAATATTAAAACAGTAACAGTGCAATTAGGTATAATAGTAAATACATAAATATAATTAACATAGAAAAAATAATAAAAAGAAACATAGTCAAAATAAAAACATAATATGTCGTCTTTAATATATAACATTTAATAAATATATTGAAAAGTAAAAAATTGTGAAAAGTAAAAAAATATGAAAATAGAAATAAAACAAAATGTAATTATTATTATAGATTAATATTCGAAAATAAGTGTCATTAAGGATGTGAAACGAAATTAATTTGAAATATACTAATAAGTATCATTTAAATTGTGTATAGTTTTATAAGATTGTTTTAATTGTAAAATAATATAGGTGTTTTTATACGTATAGTAAAACCATAACAATATTCAAAACATATTTATAAAATAAGCAAAAATAATCCTGGTTCAAATTCCGGTAACAGCTAATAATTTTTTTTCTATAAATTGAGTTTATCTGTATGTATATTTTTCTAATTGATGCATTTAATTTGTGTTAAAATATCACAACACTATGTTCTAAAAAAAATATAACTTCACAGATATTAATATGTTAACTAAAAAAATATATTTATAAAACTTATTTGGAAATCTAGAGTTAAATTAGAATTTAAATTTCCGTACTTTTTTTCTCTATATACAAACATTTATTTATTATAATGATACGGGACGGTGTACCATTAATATTTATTCAATGAATAATTAAAGGCACAGTTATTAAAGAAATAATGGATATCTCATAGAGACCAAGCTATTTTTTATAGTATTTAATGTAAAGTATATGGAAGTATGGGTAATTACAGGGCTTACGGGCTTAAGTGATCACTATATATATATATATAACGTTTACCATTCTCACTCATTAATCTTCATATCTATAAACTTTTTTAAAGTTGTATATATGTTAATATGTGGAGTCGCTTCGAGTACCACTATACTATCGCCATCCATGGACCAAATTTGATAATTCATTTCCCTGAAACAGCATATATGTCACAATGAGAATCTAAGTATTTTATAACATATAATGGTGAACGTTATATTTATATAAAGTGATCACTTAAGCCAGACGAAGACAGGTCGTAAGCCGTGTAATTACCCATACTTCCATATATTTTTCATTAAATATAATAAAAAATAGCTTCGTCTGTATGACATATCTATAATTTCTTCAATGATTAAGTCTATCTATATTAATAATTGATTAAACCGGTTATTTGGCTTCAAATAAACTCGAAGCCCTTAAAATGTTGCTACAACATTGATTCTTGATATAACCCTATGCTATATGGTTTGTGAATAAAAAAGCTATGAATATGTTACGTAAGTATCGTTGATAATATTCTCCCTTAAGTAATCAACCATAGATAAATGCGTTGGAGTATATCGTACACTCAAGAGGTTAGGGGGTTGTTATGGTTAAGTGTTTCTTTAATAGGGGTAGTTTTTTAAGGAAATGTGATTCTTCAGTAAACTTCCGGGTCGTTAGCCATTACCTAAACATTATCTTATGTCTCATCGTGTGTATATTTACACTTCATTGCCTTTCTCTATTAAATATTATCTCAGTTACATTGTTGGGTTTTCTTTCATAATAAAGGCGCTTGACTCACACAATATGAAAAGCAGCAGATCTAGAAACCAATACATATTGTGAATATAAAATTTAAAAAACGGTGCACAGTGAGACATCTGACATAAAATATTTTACATTTTAGTTTTATATATACCACACTAGTAAGAAAGTTTTTTATAATAAATAATATGTAAAGAAAAAATAATCACATATATAAAATAATGATCTACTGATAATAAAATAAAAATTTCAAATGCATCAATAAATAAATTAAAATAAAATATTTGAATATGTCCAAGAACACACAATTACTGGATTTTCACATACAAAGGCACTGTTATTAAAAAAAAAAGATATATCATAGAGACTATGAGTTAAGTGATCATTTTATATAAACATAACGTTCACCATTCTCACCCATCAATCAAGACAGGTAGTAAGCTCTGTAATTACACAAGCTTCCATATATTTTCTATTAAATATATTTAAAAAATAACTTCGTCTCTGTGATAAATCTATATCTTGATGACAGTCCCTCGGGGGACAAATCCCAGTAATTGGTTCCTACAAAGATTTGGAAATACTCAAAAATATTGTTAATTTTAAATTATTTTCTTTTGAACAAATTACCATAATTATTTTTTTTCAAATATAAGTTTCCATTTATTCAAACTTAATTCAATGAGAAAAATAATAGTAGATACTCCTATTTGCAAATTTATCATCTATTTATAAATTCATCCCTTGATATTAATATTCTGGCTAATAAAGCCATGCGTGATTTGATTTTCATTTGAACTAATCGATTTAGATTGCGTAAGTACTCGGTTAATTTATTAAATTAATTAGTTTTCTTCGATCGCATCAGGCGAGCAGATTTATTAATCTCTCATTAATTCTCTAATTAACTAAAGATTAAATTAAAAATGTCCTCAGGTTATCGATCAAATCACCGGATTTCTTCCAGAAAAATCCAGAACATTGGGAGTCACTCCAGTAACGTAACTATGCGAATGCAGCCAATACGGTGCATTAGAGCCCACGTTAGATAGGGATTCAAAAAGTTCGCGCCACACAATCCATTTGACATGTTTATATTCGCGAGTATCGATACCTTTACCAATGTTAATACGGACTGAAAATGTTTAAAATACACCACAGCAAGAAATGGAATAAAAAAAAAAGATGCTGTAAAAGAAAAAAGATATTTTTTATATTGCAAGTGCATATAAATGCTTAAAAACATTAATATTTTTTATTCGTGAAACATTGAATATTATAGGAGACATGATAGGTACTAGTTTTTGTTTTTACTATTTAATCAATATATAATATTCGTATATATTATATTTATTTAGTGAGCCATTCTCTCATTCTGGATTGGGGCCCAATTTTTGTAGTTACGTCACTGAGTCACATATGTAAACAATGTAGGAAAGTATACTGTCAGATACCCAAGATGCCGGAGAAAAAACCAGGACAGGAAGGAAAAAAAGGACTGACCACTCGTTCCGGATTCTGCCAGCGCCTTCAAAATGGACTGTATGTTTGTGGTCACACCGTCTTTTGTTCAAGGGTCACGACACAAAGTAAGGTCAATGGCGCGGCCGGGAGGGGAAAATAAGGAGGGGGGCACAGAGCATTATTTCGTTCAAGTAATTAATATACTTATATAGCATATGTCCCAAACATATACTGATGTATTTTGTTTATTTAAAATAATAAACTATCAATTGAATAAAAACACTACGAACTTGTGCGTCAATCTGACAAAACAGGTAAGAAATGCATGCAATTAAATGATATGTAAGTACTTACTAACCGATGTTGCTTAAAGTTTTGACGTGCCCCGAAGGGACTTGAAGGGTCTGACCTTTCAGAAATCACCCGCAATCCCCGAATCCCTGACTTCCTCCGCCTTCATACGTTTTATTCATAAGTGGTCCTTTGTGACTGGAAGTTCAAACGAGAAATTTACATCCCTCGGTGCAGCCGTAGTGATGTAGCACAAGAATAGTAACAGTAATGGTGCTCTTTTCAAACGGAATTTTCATATGAAATATTCAGGATGTGCATTTCGTGCTTATAACGCAAGTACATCGATATTATATCAGTAGCGTGCGGTGCTTTTCAACATGCAAAAAATAAATTTAAAATAAACTAAACGAACTAAAAAATAATTAATCATAAAATTAACTATTATTATAATGCATATATGGAGTGTTGTGGGTGAGATGTCTCAAGAGGTGGGTGGGCTGACTTTATTTTCCTCAGGATACTAGAGTGCAACTGAGCAAAATTTCGAACGGATGCCATTCAATACAATATGCATTTATATAAGGAGTAGGACAGCCAGAGGGATAGAATAGTGTGCCTATATAAACTATGCAAACTTTGGTTTAGATTGGTCAAAAATATTATGTAGAGAACAAACAATGAGGCTAATATACTCGTACATTACGTTTTTATACTTATATAGATTACAAAGAGTAAGCAGATTAATTTTGTTGGGGGTAAATAAATATGGCAATGAGAAAATAATTCAGTGGTAGGTTAGACGATGTGCAAGAAGAGATATAACTTTATATGCTATTTTTATTTATATGGAAAATATTTTAAAGTAATTTCCATTCCTACCGCTGGGTGAAATAATGCTGTGAGTATGAAAACCAGAGAGCAATAACCAGTTATATAAAAGCTGTTTTTTTCTAGTTTTTTTTTCGAATTGGCAATACTTTTTCCCAGTGACAACCAATTTAACAGCTGACAGCTGATTTGTGTTCAATTTTGTTTACCATTTCACCATGAATAGACTTACGCCAGAACAATGTTTGAAAATAGTGCAAATTTATTTCTAAAATCGTGGTTCAGTTCGCTGAAACTTACCGTGCGCTACGTCCATTTTACTGTCGACATAATCGTCTATCCGAACAACTAATTCAAATAAAAATGGATCGTTTTCGCACTACGCATACTCTAATTGATAATACGCATCCGCAGAGACGTTAAACAGTACGAAACGAAGAAGTTGCTTCTGGAGTGGAGCGTAGAATTGAGGAGGACCCGAATGGGTCGATTCGGTATTTGTACACTAATAGCTCCATGATTATTGACGTTTTCGTTCCCCAATTGAACGGCATTAATGTGGAAGAGCTGTGGTTTTAACAAAACAGCGCAGCGTGCCACACAGCGCGCGCCACAATCAATTTATTAAAGGAAATATTTGATGAGTGCACAAAATGGACCTATGAATTGGCCTCCAAGATCGTGTGATTTAACACCTTTATTATTATTAAATCAGAGACGATAGACGACATTGGAAGCCAACATTCATTGCGTTATTGCAGATATACGGTCCCAGCTGCTCCAAAATGTGGTCGAAAATTGAAATTCCAGATTACGCTTTATTCGGGCCAGCTACGGCGCCCATATGCACAAACTCATATTTAAACACTAATGGCATAAAATTATCTTTCCAATAAAGCCAATACCATGGCCATTATCACGATTTTTATGTGTTATATTTCATTTTAAAGTTCTGTACTTCTAAAAAAAATATCCTTTAGTACCAGTTTGGTGACTATTTTTATAACGGTTAAGTAGAAGAAACTTAAAATGAATACTACATATAAAATAAATATTTGTTTTATGCATTCCTAAGCATGCAATTGTAAATTGCATAGCAAAAAAAAAAATTCCGAAGTCAGTAGTTTAATATAATAATATTGACTTGGCCCTGCGGGTGGCTATTGCATAAAGCAATCGGCTGTCGCCGATACTCTACGCTGCTTGGCTGCGAAATGTCACATTTGACAGGGACATAGATAAGGAAAAAATCATAGAGTGCGATACGATGTGACCATGACCATGACAGGAGTCTCACAGACCTGCTCGTTTAATGGAGCACTATATAACCATACGGATCCAATACATCCTAAATGTTCAGAAAGTCGTATAAGTAGACGGGGAAACGTAAAATTATTATGGATTATTGATTATGTGTAATACAGTTTTTTTTATTGAAATACATTTATGAAAACGTCATAAAGTTTGGTTCGTATAGTGACATTTCAAATTGATTGATGAAATACTAAAAACAAAATGATGTTGGAATATCACACGTTTTCAGAAAAGCAAGTGGCAATTTTCGGCTGAACGATTTACAGCTGGGACGTCACCCAAACCTATGACTAACTGTCAAACATTCTACGTGCTTTTATAGCGCGTAGTAAAAAGATCAAGAGATAATATTAGTTACAAAATAGCGATAAAATAATTTATATAACTTACTTTAAAGGGTCCAAGATCGCTAACGGTACAGCTCAAAACGGCCAACCTTCCAACAGCGGCTGTTACATTGGTGATTGGGCCCGTGAAATCGGGACTGCGGTCCTCAGCGGGGCCCGCACTGGGGCCCAACAATGTGGGGCCCGGGACTGCTGAAGGATATGCGGTAGAGCCTTGCATTTCCACCACTAGAATAAAAATAGGTCATATGGTTTTTAAACCAGTCTTTAAAATTGTACAGTCATATTGACAGATCTATCTTAATTATTGCTGAACAGCGGCAAACGCCAGTACTAAAAAATAGGTACATTTTTTAATATAAAATTGGAATATTCTGTCTACCGTGGTCAGTCGGCCAGTCATGTCAGCTCATATCACATATCACAAAGCAACATAAAACAAACAATAGCTGTTTATCTGTCATTGTTATTTACGGATGCCTTCTGTTCCTGTTGCCTTCATTACTCGTCTCATATATTTTTTTTACAGCCCTATCCTCACTAATACGTTCCATATAACTAAATCATCTCAGCAACACTTTCTCAATTCTATAGATAATGCTACAAACGGGTTCAATTTGTTCCTTCTTTTCTCTATCGTACATAAAATATCTATATTTAAAAAACTTGTTTTGAAAAAATACAACTGACGTGAGATTTCATCCCAAAAATGGAATGTATTTGATACTAAAGAGTACTAAAACGCTCCTCGCTTTTTATTGCTTCCTGGTGTTTCCAAACGGCATATAAATATTGTTGTAATATCCCCAACCAGTGTTCGGTCGGTTCATTATGCTGGCGCCATTTGACAAAGTGCCCGAACAACAAAAGTATCCATCCATGTTTAATTATGCCTCCATTGTGAAGCGGGTATGTGCGTTCGTTAGTTGGCCGCCGAATAAACAGCGATGGAGCCGTAATAAGGGCGAAACACATAATCTAATGAATGCAGAATAGAAACTGGAATACAAACGCGTATTTATTGAAACAGGGGACCGCAAATACTGGCTAATTCGAGAACCGAGTCATAAATACACATATTACGTGGCTTTATTGGTCAGCCCTGAACAACAGTGGCTGAATTGTTCTGTGCAGTACTTTGACTGTTTTTAGTTAACGTTTATAGGTATCGTCAACATTAACACGGTTTATTATTATCATGAACAATGTACGCGCAAGCTCCTGACCTCATACGTCATCATCATTTATAATAATAATCCTGTCGTATACGAATATAAGCCCAGCTTTGTGTCTAACGCTTTATTTGTGTAGGCAAATTTGAAAGCAAACTGACATTATAATACATCAAAATGAAGTATAATTTTCCTTTGAAATACGACTGATGCGATCAATTTATTTAGCTTTATGACAATCATTTCATCAGTTAAGATGGAAGATCAAGCTGTACCCTTTTACCCGTCCTAAGACGGGCGTGCTGCGTTAATCTCGATTATCATACTATAAAGGTTTTCTTTTATTTAGAGTATTTTGGGCGATATCAGTCCTGATGATAGACCATGCAATGGAATCCGAAATGTCATTTAATGATACAGGAAACGCGCGGAACTATAGCTCAGAAAACTCTAAACATTTATAATAGTGTAGATTTAAAATCATTCTAAAGTACCTTTTCATTTTTTAATCTTTTTCTTTTGCCGATTTACGTCCAGTGTTGAAAATATGTATCCATATTTGAGATACCCAACGATTCACTGTTTCTATCAATTTTGCTCGGCAACTGGGCGGATGTTATCGTTATAGAAACAAAGGTTAGTATAATATAGTGTCACGAATGATTTGTGCTTTGATCACTAAATTAATTTACTTAAAGCGCCACACTTTTCTGTCCTGACACACAATTCTCGCCTCATCCACATTCATATATCTTCTCATACAAGCTTCTAACAGGACCATCCTCCGGTATCTGGTTTAATTAATTTCATCGTCTTTATTATCAACTCATTAAAGCTCACTACAGAACTAAGTCTTCTGCCAATTATTTTTAATAAACCATTTTTTCTCTGTACATAAATACACTTAACCTTATTTTTATCAAATATGATGAGAGAAAATGCTACTTTGAATCATTAGTGTGATTGTGATTGATATTCGAACAATATCAGTGATTAAAAACTGTGACTGTGATTACAGTCTCATTACTAATACCCATGCGCCGTACGATATCATACGAGTAATACGCGAAATAAATTAATAAAGAAAAAAAACAATTTTGAGCATATTTAATTATATTATTCAAACGTCATTTGCATAAAAAACATATTCTAGCATATATAATTAATCTAATATCATCACAAAGATAATGAATACCGTAAAAAAATGATGGTTTATTTTTTGGATCAAATTCTCAGCATTTCCGGTCAAATGCGTAAAATTTTTTGGCAGAATCTACTAGATGACGTCTATCACGAATTATAATGTCATTTCTTAGAGAAAGTATAAAAAAAATTTTATGTTTTTGAAACGGTCTGTTACATACACTAATTCAATTATTCTTTCTAAATTAAAAGTTGTTTACATCATGTTTGTTCAAAGAGTTCGATTGTATAACTTATTCAAATAAATATTTAGACCTATAAATAATTAGATAAAATACTTTGTTTAAACCACTATTTATTGATTATTCTACATGTTTCGATACCTACGGTATCTTCTTCAGGAAACAATGTATACTGAAATTAAAAATACAAGCATAGATAAAAAAAAAACTATAAAGTGGTGAATAAGTAATAACTTATATGAAAACAAATTTAAAAGGTGACTATTTGCAAAGAGGATTTGATTATTTATAACATTTAACTTGCTATTATTACTTTTTCTTATTTCTAAAATTTCAAATTCTGTAAACCCCTAATATTTGTATGTATAATTTCTAAACCCTTGAACCAAAAGAATGGTTTGTTTCTAAAAGGTGATTGGAAAATTCTGAATAGTTGTTATTATTTAGGCATCTCAAGTGCTCCTTAATTCTAATATCAAAATGAATAAATAAATAAGTAATTATTTAGACTGCTCGAAACCATCGTACTCTAATATATTTACATAACTAATGTATAAACCCATCCTAGAAAGGTTTTCAAAAAAACTAAAATATAGCTACCTGTATTACAGCAGTATTTCAGTGTTCCAATTTTAAAAAATGTAAATTCTGATCAAAAACGTCACACACTCACATTTCAAAGGAAATTATTTTCATTGAAATGTTTCAATTTCTCCACGTTTGACACACATACAAATATTGGGATTTTGTATATAAAGACTATAAAATAACCCATACGTATCTACACAACTAAACGTAAGCTTGGGAATGGCTATTTTTAGTTATCAAGTAATCCTTGACAGGGTAAAGTATTTCAAATCTGAAGTTCTTCTATTTGGTGTACAACTTGAGACACACTGCGTATTTGTTTCGACTAAATACAAATTAACAAAAAGGTGTTCAAATAACGTGTAAGTGTTCTTATTAATTTATTTTATAAATATAATCGTAGATTTATTTTTGTTATTTATTACTAAACTAAAAATCTATCTAAAATCACGTCACGGATGGTCTCCAACTTTTTATCTGTTTCTCTTAAAAAGTTTCAGTTAACCTTTCCTCTCCTGTGATGTAAACTAAGTTGACATTGCCACTAATTATGTGAATATCTCTGTGTTTGGGACATATATTTATGTGTGTATAAAAATATTATTTTTTTAACGAAAATAATGCACTGTGCCTTCCTCTACCCATCCCTACCCTTCCCGGCCACGCCGCCGACCCAGTCAATTGGTGAACTTGAGCCATTACGGTTATACATGTACGCTGCAGTTTGCAATATTATATAATCTCGAGACTTTGCACGAAATAGTGAGTTAAAATTTATAGTACACATCTTTGAAGATGTCAGCAGAATCCAGATTGTGGTGTATACCAAATTCCTTCCGTATCTTGAATTCATCGGCATCTATGCTTGTACGCAATACTTTGTAAATATACTAAATACAGAGTTCACATTTTAGTTATTCCTCTGTAATATATTTATGTATAAGATAAAATAATTACAATATATTTATATACAAGTATTTACCATACGCAACAATAAAAAATGTTTTCTCTATGAACCTGAAGTGAATTTGTCAATACATACATGTATGTGTAGTAAGTGTGCGAGGAGCGAAAGGCGTAGAGCGCGGGGCGCGGGGTGCCGGAAGCCGATCGTCACTTTAGCTGAGTCTTATGCGTCTTTGTGCTGTCCTTCCATATGACCAATGTTTTTTCTCATTCTGAGCACTTTATCACAATAATTGATATATATATATATATATTCACTTATATGAATTATTATTATAATGATTAATATAAGTAATAAATGTAAAATATTCATATTAATACGACATAAAAATAAAAAAAGTCTCCATGTACACTGAGTTGACAGCACCGGAGCGCGCGTTATTATTTTAGCACCATATGGGAAAGGTTAATGCGATAACTTTGGTAATTAAACGTACATAATGAGATGCACCAAAATTCACTACATGAATGTGTGAAAAAGGTTTAGTTTAATTGTTTAGTTAACTAAATCGAAACACAAAATTGAACAACGAACATGCTAGTATGATAGAATGACAACCTCAGTCAATTGAAATATGTTTTCTTTTTTTTAAAATCATTTTACATTACGTAAACCGATTCTGGAATAAACATTCAGTTTTGATGTTTAATTTTTGAGCGATATTATTTCACTGAGTATATGTACTTGATAAATAATGAATTATTTGTATTATTGTAAGTATTTTATTTGTAAAAATTAAAAAGTTATGAAAAAATAAAAACTATTTGTTGAAATGGCTACTCCATTAATAGTGCTCTAAATTAAAAAAATATTGACAAAAAATAATTTAAAACAATATACATATAAGATTTGTAAATTAAATATTCAATATAGCTCGGATTCTGGATATATTATCGCGTCCACTCACAAACCATTCTTAAATTTTGCCCCTTCAACAAGAACTCACAGATTTGAATGGAATAATTTACTAGAACGCCAAAATACATACACAAATATTTTTTTCTTGGTAGTAATTGGGCCTATATACATTTTCATAAGAGCGATAATCTATTAAAATATTAATTTAATGATAGCTATATTATATTTTGTTACAATTAATTTATTGAATTTAAAACAATCACAATTTAAAAAAATCAAAACATTCTGTTTTTATCAGAGAAAAATTTATATTGTATAATAACTAAGATGCTCCGAATTTCAAAATAATTCCATAATAATCTATTTTTTGTTCATAGATTAATTCTAAATAGTTCAAATACAATTGTAACGTTCAATACATTTTTTTTCGTAAGCAGTAGTTTCTTGCAGTTTACTAAAAAGCATAAATGTTAAAATTAAAATTTTAGGTTAAAATATATAATTTTTGGTTCAAGTGTAGGCATATATTATACTGATCGAAATATTTTTTTATTATTAATAAAATATTAAATACTATACATTGTAGTATTAACATATTTTAAAAAAATACATAAATAGTGAGATTATGTAGCAGAAATTTTCATTTATCGTTTAACTGACGTCAGTCGGTAGGCAAGGTTTTGACAGAAATTAATTAAATAAAAAAATAGGTTAAATTCTATCCTATAATATACTTTTTTTATACAAAATCTTTAAACTTGATATTAATTCATCTATCTTTATATCAAAATTTTCATCCAGCAGCAAAACCTCGCTAATAGTATAAAATATTGTCGTATATATTTAAAATGATATTGCTAAAATTGTGATATTAAATTGAGTAGGTTCTTATTCTAGTGCCTTAGTATTAGAGCATTATATATTATATAACGATATATGCTCCAGCCGCTACCGGTTTTTTGTAATTCTTACAGTGTAATTACCAAATTGTCAAAAATTTATCGCGTTTAACAATTTTTTGACATGACCTATGTGCTAAAGCGGTGGCGGATATCCGTGACGCGCATGTTTTATGATGAAATAGAGCACATATATGAATTATTTGTTTGACACAGTTATAGTTAGGTAACATTTTTTTTTTAAATTGTATCTCTTATAAATTTGGTTGTTTTATGATAGTAAAACTATTTTAGACAAATTGAAAAATGTACTTAAAAATCATGCAAAAGAACCTATTTAAAAAGGTATTAATCCTAAATATAATAAAAAAGAAATCAACTTCATATAAATAAAATTTAGTTGAAAATATTTAGTTGAAAAACTTGCGAACTCTTGACGATAAACTTTCAGGCGTTATAAGAGAGTTTCTTTACGTAATTAATTAAATTTATTGGTATCGGTTTTCTTAAAAAGGGTTAACAAAATAATTGTAGGGGTGGAGTCAGATGGCTCTTTGATTTATTTATACATTTATGAGAACTATGTAAACTGGGGTAAGTTGTCATAGAAGTATATGAATATGTATCGTATATATTTTCCAAAAATTAAATTACTTAGAATGAATTTTCAATATATGTGAGATATAAAAAAAGTATATTAAATTGAAAGTGATATTCTGTACAATTATTTTTACCAAAGTAGTTGCCAAATTTTTATAAATAAAAATTTGATTGTTCCCCCATTTTACATGGTAATTTGTTTTGTGAAACACTATCCTTCTGTCAAGTATATAACGTTAACTTTTTTTTGTAAATTATAACCCGAGTAATAAATTTGTGTAAGTTTAGCAGTAGGGCTAATTACAGTACAGCAGTAAATAAAACAGAAGAAAATAAAACAATATTGGAGAGATATTTAAGGAGAGTTACTGGTACACGAAGGGGTGAAATAAAATATGGTAGTCCTTTTTATGTTTAATGTTATAAAAAATAATTTTGTTTGATAAATTTTTATGTCTGTGATATTTTAATGCCATAATACAGTAGAACATCGATTTAACGGACCTCTAATTACGGCTAAAATGAGAAAAAAATTAAAAACATCATTTTAATGTTATACATGTTTAAATCCAAGTGTCACCGCTTGTAAACAATGTTCTACGCACGATAATCACGTCATACCTTTCGTATTCGAATTCGAGTCATAATACCATTTTGCTCTCGTAGACTAAACGTTGCACTGACGTTTGCAACGCTGGCCTGCTGGATTCACATAGCTTCACAGCAATTTGTTTACTCGAATTGAATGGATACATTTTTTACTTCATTCAATAAGTTTAAATTATAAAGTACATTTAAACACGTTGACGTAATTCTTCTTTTAAATAGACAATTCACCCTTCAAGAGTGATTTGTGTCATTAGTTTAGTTAAAACATTTTTTTATAGAAAAAGTACAATAATATTATAGAATAGGAAATATTATATTACAAGTTTATCACATTGTCGTTCAAAAAATTTGCTATCATATAAATTAAATGTGGCGAGTTAAGGGAAAGAAGATGACACAAGATAACTGGGAGTTAAAAATTACCATTGACGAGATTACTGTAAAAAAAACCTGTGATCCGCAATGAACAGGCCAAAAATATATGGTCAAGGGTTTCCTCCTCGGCACCACACTCACACATTGGGGCATCTATTAAGTTCAATCTGAATAAATATGAGGCTACCTGGCAATGCCCAATTCTCATTCTAGAGATATTTGATATTGTTCTTTTTGAGACTTTCCTTTTGGAGAACCAGGGAGTGCGGGGAATAGATCTTTGAATTATTTTAAGCCGATTGCCCTTATGATTATTTGGATCCATTCACTGTGCTGTCCAAATAGAATTCGTACGTTTTTTTACCATATTAATTCTATCATATATCGGGATATTTTCGTAATTTCTACCTTTAAAATATGGACAAACGAAAAATAATTTATTTAACGTTATATCAAAAACTAGAAGTCCTACAATAGTTGGAGTCTGGAGTGTCTCGTATATGTGAGTAATATGGCATAAGAAAACACATTGTTCCGGATTATACTATTACACCTTATTGTGCCGCTTATTTTCTTAATAAAAAAAAATGCATTCGGAAAACTTACCTTTATATAACGGAATTTCAGTTTTAACGGACAACCTCTCATCCACATATTTAGTCCGTTATATCGAGGTTTTACTGTATCGTCTCATATGTCTTGAATTTTTAAATTTGATGAATGTTAGCCCTAATTGTTGACTAAAAAAAATTAAGTTTCAAGTACAAAAAAAACTAACATTTCTGACATATCCCTTTACTTGAGTTTTTCCGAAGAGTTAAGGCATCGGAGACAGCTAGAATTATTTACTATGAATTTAATCAACTACTATAAATTATTTCCGAGGAATGTATCCGTCACTTCGTAAGTTTATTGCTAATCACTCATCTCGAGGCCGCAAACAAAACGAAATTCCTAATCGTCGATCGATTCGAAACTCTTACAAGGAACAATCAGGGACCGGCCTTAAGGGACAATTCCTCATTGTTCCTTCAATCCTAAAGAGATCACTGATAGGTTGACTAGTTTATATACCTAGGTGTTCTCATTTCAAAATATGGAGGTGAAGCAGAAATCCGAAGACGAATTGGAATGGCAAAATTAGTCTGACAAAAATATTGAGACCATCCTAAAAAAACAAAATCCAAAATCCGTCTGGTGGAATCTCTAGTATTCTCCATAGCACTGTATGGAATGAAAACGTGAATATTAAAAAAGAAGAAAAGGAGTATATTGGATGTCTTTGATATGTAGTGATGGAAGCGGATGCTAAGTATCTCGTAAACCGCAAGGCGCAAAAAATTAATTATCCAGGAGTTAAGAATAACAGAAAGACTTTTATTATTATTTTTACAAATTTCCTTTATAATGGTCGTGCCAAGTCGTTATAGCTTATCGGCACGTTTCTTATACTATTTTTAAATAAGTTCATCATTATAGATATTGTTTGGGGTTCGTCACTGCAGTAATCATTTAAATTTAATAATTTTTACTCGCAGGATACTTCAATGCATATTCACAAATTTGACATAATTATTACATCTATATATTTAGTTTATTTCCCCAATACTTCATTTATTGTTTTCCAAATTATTATGGTGTTGAAGAATGAGTCGAATTTATATGCGTAGTATGTGGCTTTATATATTTTTTTTGTTTACTTGATTTCGACACTGATTGTTTTATTTTTTGTAATATGCGTTTCTTGGACAGCTTTTCTATTTTTTGCATTGTTTATCTCTCTTTTCCATGAGTTTTATGATTTTTTTATTCATTCAACTTGATTCCTAGTACGTTATTTAACTAAATATAGTACCAATATTTTGTGATCTATTTAAAAGAAATTCTATTCTTCAAATTTTAAAAGGAAAATATCATTTTATTACTGAAAATCGCACTAGATTTAAATTACTATTTTCATGTTCAAAAATCAACACATCGTTTGCACAACACTACTATACGCACCTTGGAAAAAATATTTATTAGCTTACCCGAAAACATCAAAAAGATTAATGATAATAAAGAAATAATCAATGCTATTAAAAAACGCTTTTAAGATAAATATGTACCCCGAAAGTAATAATCTTTTTATAGCGCTATTGCTATTATTTCATTTTATTATATGCTAGTTAATGTAAACAATAATTTTTATTATTATAAACTCCACTTCTCTGCACAAGTATATGCTTTCAAGATAAGAATAGCACGATATATTTTTTTATTGTATTGTATCATTGTACTTATATCAGATTAATAAATAAATATATGTATATAAATGTAAATATTAATAATAATATAAAGTAGTATAAAGAGATATGTAGGAGATAAATTCTAATATACTTTGAACGTGTTGATAGAAGAAACGACGAGTCTGAGAAGCTCCTCATCACAAGGACAGTTGAAGGAAAACGAGTAAAAGGACGATCTCCTGCAATATGGATAGACCAATTAAAGGAGTTAACAGGGTCCTCTTTAAACGCTCGGATCAACATGGATTAACACTTAAAACCGGATAGAATAGAGACATATTGTTTACCAAGTTCCAAATATTTCAGGGGGCCATGACGCTCAGTATTGAGCGTAGGATGAAGATAAATATGAAAGGAACCTCTTTATTAATATGGGCATTGTTTGATCTTTATAATTTATTCACTTATTGCCGGTCGGCATGCGCGCGCATGTGAACATGACATACATAGATTGGTGGTTCCTGTCCATTACCTACCTACTACCCCCTGCCGCTATACCAGTACAGGACCTTTTTCTGTGATGTGTTCTCTATGGTTTTGCTGTGTTAAAGTTGAACCGTTAAACTCACGCGCTATCACCGAAGTGTATATTCAAGAGTACTTCATGCGTGTCCTGGAGCCAGAAGACCTGTAGATCCAGTGGAAGAAAATCCAGATACCGAAAAGAGCATTTCATAGGTGGGTGGTGTTTTATGGTTCTGGGTATTCCTTCAGCCGCCCCGTTTTCCGTATTTCTGCCCCTTTCCCAAATTCCTTCCACTCTTCCTACATCCCTTATTTCCCCACACCCGTGTTCAGACAGGCGTCATAGTTCAGTATTTGTGATTATGACGTTCGTTCATTTCTCGGGAACGTAACCCCCAAGAATAGCGTATTATTAACTATGGCAGTTATTTGTACTACTCCCTAGCGCTCTTTGATTGTGTCTGCCTAAAAATGTTTTAATATTACTTGTTCGGTATTTATGACAGATCCACAAATCACCGATGGCCGTGCGCGTGTGGATGCTCCATTAGGTTCCATATACCCATTTGTGTCCCCCCCTCCCTTTACACTATACCTCAGAGCACGAATTTTCTGTGGGTGTTATCTATGACTTTCGAACTGTTAAGAAGTGAATGCCTCACTGATCTGTTTTTTGTACAGTTACTGTTGCTATGTATTTAGGTTTTCTCGCGGTGCGTGCTAAAAATAATATTGTGTTCACAGTGTTTAGTGCGAATCGGTGAAGAAGTTTCCTGAAGTTCAGGAGAACTGTGACTACAGCAGAAAAAATCCAGGTAAGTCGTACTTTTTGGTTGGTCCTTGAGCCCTTACTGTTCTGTCTCTATACCGAATTCCTACCCCCTTTCAATCCCGTTTCACTACTCTCTTGTGTAAACATTACTTGTTCGATATTTTTGTAAATTAAGTTTTGTAAGAAGTGCTTCATTTTGAGAACATCTTACAATTCACAGATTTTTTAAATTGATTACTTTTATGTCAATATATTTTCCTAGTTAAATAATGATGCGGATTTTTATTGAAACCGTGTTCGAATAGCATATTAAATTTCTATCTAAATGTATGAATAAGCTAACGAAATATTAATACTCACGAGATTTAGGGATTTGATTAATCTCATGTAAAGTAGGTTTTTGTGCGGCAATCGAATTCACGGTAGAGGAGTATGTGTATTCAAGAATAAAATAAAGCCATGTATCTATAACACGCAAATTTTGCTATATTTATATGCAAATAGAAATAGGATTGAATGAAATTTTAATCCTTAGAGAAATCACTTTGTTTTTAAATATTTATTAATTGGAATCCGTTTTAAAATGATTATATTTCGTTGGAGATTTAATAAAATTTTACGGTTAAATTTGATTTCACTTTCAAACATTTTGTGGTAGCACATACAAATGGAAAATCTGTAGGATTTAGCATTTATATGAGTTATTTGAAAAAAGGATAATTTTTTTTTTTTTGTTAGAAATGGTGGTAAATATAAGTTATCATTACTCTTTCAAGGGGTGAAAAAGGCCAGTATAAAATTAAATATTTAATTTATCATTTTAAGTTAGTATTTACTTGTTATAATTATATATAATATTTTACATGCAGTTATTTGCATTGGCTTCAACTACAGCTGTAAGTCAAAATATAGACCGTATGCGCAAACCATAATAATAAGCTTAGAAACAAACCCATACTAATAAAATCGGTTTACTTCTCTTTCGAGTTTTGGCAGCTGGTTAACAAATAACACTAGTACAAAACTGTAAATGGTAATTAAAAGAAGAAAAAAAACTTATCAGTATTTTTTTTACTTATTACTAGAACTAGTTTACTTAGACAGCTGAAGGTATAATATACTGTATACGTCATATAAAATTATTGACCCAATTGATGGCGGAATCATCCCCCAGTATAAATCCCCACCAGTTCGAGCGGTTTCTGATTTCTCGTCAGGTTCTAAATGGGTTAAGTATATACCAGGCATGTTTACGGCGTGCGAAGGCAGATTAACAGCTGTGATTTCACCCCCTGTACACAAATGTACAGATGGCGAACTTGTTTGTGGCTCCCGTAAATCTGTATTTCGAACCCCCTGTGACTACTGTCCAGCCCCAATAAACATCACGTGTCACCACGCCGAACTACACAGCATTCGATAATGGAGCTGATCATTTACACCAAAACTCCATTTCAGCCCAGTGACTTGTCAGAATTCTGAATGTACGCGCCTGGACCCATAACTCCATTAAAAAAAAATGACGTCATATGGATTATGATGCGAAACTACACAATATATTCACATACAACTACAAAAAAATATTTTGCAATATCATCGAAATAATCAAAAACTCAACCAGTTAAATCAGATATTTTGTGAGGAAAAAAAGATTATATATCGATAAATGACTTGTTTACTTGGTTTAGCAGTATGGCACTCGCCTAATAATCAAATTAATTGGTTATGAAGGAGAACACATTCTTATTATGAAGTTATATGTATATCTTTCTAATTAATACATTTAATTAAGTATTTAGTTAAGTATTATGTGACTAAATCTGTATGTATATATCTCTAATATGTAAAATAAAATCATTGACCTGTTACTTATCCAATCCTTTTATATTCACATCTATTAAACCCGAGTAGACATTCATGTAAAATGTTTCAATAATCTCCACCATAGCTTTCTGTGAGCAGACTATAAGGTCGAGATTTAATTGTTAACTATTTTATAAATAATAAAATTCTAAATACTAATTAAATAGAAAGATATACATATAAAATCAATTTTATTGAAAAATATTGTTGTTGCGCGACCGGGATTCGAATCTGGATCTCTCTCCAAACCAGGGAAGGTGCATTATCCAACTATGCTACAGCGACAGTATTTTTGACTACAAGTTTTCGAACATATATGTTAACTTTTCAAATTAATACATTTATCGTTCCATTACTTGAAAGAGCCATCTACTTTGTTTTTACGGAATCTCAAATACATTTGAGTAATTCGATAGTAGACGCCAGAATTAACAATTCATTTTTAATAAATTTTGGACAAATTGATACAACTTATATATTATTAGGAGAACACATTCTAATAAGTATTTAAATATCACAGACCTATGTTCTGAATAATTACAACTTTACAACAAGAATGTGTTCTCCTTCTCAATCTCAATTTATTTGGAAATATTTAATAAAAGATAAGATAGAAGAAAATCAGCATTAAACGATTATTTGTAGCGTAATTCATATTTTTACAAACACCCGGGTCAAATCTGACTCACCACCGCAGAGTATGTATTAAAAGGAAACTTTGTACTTGGTAATATCGTACACAGCCTCCGTCGATCTCATTAATGGTGCACAGATTAGTCTGAGCAACATCAAGCACGTACCATTCGTACGGTATAAAGTAAAAAGCAAAAAAAATACATCTCACTGTTCGTGCCATCGGTAAATTATAAATGTAAGGAAGCAGTATTACACGTACTTTTAACTTGGTGTGTATATGTATATACTGTAATCCCTTCCATTATTGAAACGTTATATCTAGAGTTATAATATACCTATTTAGTATAAATAAGCTTCGTATAAAAGCAAAATATAAAAATTACTTTTTGAATCCTTCGCAGAACTAGTCTGAAAAACAGCATAAATATAAAAATTACATCGAAATGTGTTATTATTTGATTTCACTATTTAACTAAGTATCTAAGTATCCTTAAAAAAACTTGTTTACGCGTTTCTATACTTCGATGGGTAGGCTTGGTATTATAGTTTGAATATATGCATTCCATTTATGTAAATTTAAAACAGGAACAAAAGCGAAATTGCTTCTGCTCAGCGACGTTTTCGGAGTCGGTCATATATTTTTGTTGATATAAAACATTTTGTGAATTGAATTTTTCGGTTATCGATTGCGTAATTGCGGTTACCGAGAGCTACCATCAGCAGAAGAATCGGCGACTAACAGCCCAGTTTCGCAAAGGTTCGTGTTTCTTTAATAATATAAGTTGAAAAAATATATTCAACCAAGCTATTTAGAAAATCCAGGACTAGCTATCGAAGATAATTACTGCAACAAAACTAATTTTTGATGAATATGTTACTTTTAGGTAGATTTTCTTAGAAAAACTACCAATTGTAGAAAATCAGGTACTTCATCATTAATTTAATCCAAAGTAATGATTATGAAACATTAATATCAAATCAAAATGAATATATACATATCAATATTGAAAATATTATTTATAATAAATAAGAAACGTATAATAAAAACAAATTACAAATCTTCTTAATAGTTTCCCAATACAGAAGCGACAAAGCGGAGAAAAAAATGCCCACAAAAATGGTTTGTTTGTGTAGTAGAGTTTTGAATCAATAAACAAACTACATTTCCAGTTTTGAATGGAAACTATTAAGAAGAAAGCTGACTCATGTAGAACGATGAAACTTCACGTCATCTTGAAAGCTATTATATACTAAGTGCTATACAGATTGCAAGTACCAATAATATAAACAACTGTATTATATTCATACAGACAGACTTTTCATTTAAGATTATGGAACTACGGAAAGGAAAATAAAAGATTTCAATTGGTTTTTTCAATTTTTTTTTGCTTAAAACTTTAAAAAATTGTAAATGTCAAACGCCAAACATGACACTTTGAAAACTAATTTTTTATTACAATTTCTCAACTAGGCAAGTCTGTTTTAGGGCAAATTAGCAAACAAAACATATTTCACAATACCAAATAAACCAATACACCTCATTGAATACGAGGCAAAACACAATTAAATAGGAAATGAAATATACAAGGCAAGTAAACGTGAAAATATATAAAATGTGAGAATAAAAATACTAATGTGCAATACCAAACCAATTACATTTTTAGATATACGGGGTTCACGAGTTAGCTCTTAAATAATAAAATAAGTAGATGGAATTGTAGTATTATATTTTCATAATCTGTCAGTAACCAGTTAGAATACGTGTCACATCCATATTCTTACTATTTTCAAACAAATTTGAATTTGTGCAATGAAAATAGGACTAACATGATGGCCTCCTGGAACGAAGCTCGAACCCCCGACCACTAGATTAAAATGCGAGTATCGTAACCACTAGACCACGAGCACGTCTTACGTATTATAAGAAGCCCATTCATTTACAGCAGTCCGCTAGAATGAGGTCACACACTAGTCTGGCTGAATGTTCAGTCCTCGTCTTAAAATAAGGATTGACAGGCCATGGACTGCCGGTCGATTGACAATTCAAAATTCACACACAGATGTTGCACGTTCCGATTCCAGATTGTTAAATTCTTATTATTCACTTTAAATTCAACAAAAACTTGATCCCACGATAAAATTTATAGTTTGTCTGTCATACGCGCAGAGTTTCAGCGATTACAAATTAACTGAAAGTTCAAATCTGTAGATGAACTAGTATGTCAAGAACTGGAGTGCAGATAAACGATCGGCAGTCCAGAGCCCGCCGGCGGCTAGTAAATGAATTAAATAAAGGAATAATTATTCATTTATTTTTATTTAAATACGTAATCTTTATCAATGCACCTTCATTACATAATATTTTCGGCAAGCGCGCGGAGCTCCAAATTACGAATTTTTTAGGCACTGGACCAACGTGGTCGAATGAAAAAATGAATACAAATCGCGCATGATTCTATAAATTCACACAATCTTTAATACTATTTAAATATTTAGACAGGTATAAGGGTTTGTTAAATACATTAACATAATCAAAAAAATTCTGTAACGCCAAATCATATTTTTGGTATAGGTACATTAAATATAAAAAGCAATATCATGAAAAGAATGCCCAGTGGCTCAATGGCTGGGAAAATAAAACACGCGGTGTTATTGATGACATCCAAATGATTGATACAGGCAATGATACAATAATTGATTAATGTCATTAAATATATGACGTACCGCGTAATCAATATCGAATTTGTTATTTTTTAAATATTTGGCGGTGATTTTTCGGTTGTGTCTCTAGAGAATCGACACAGTATAAAATAATTTATAACATCAACTGAATACATTAATAGTTTTGAAATTAGTTTGCCTTCAATATCATTATTATGAATATCCTTAAGAATGATTATTTACGCGCTTTTATACTTCGATAAGTAGGCGTGGTATAAAATTTTGATAATGTGTGTTCTTTTTGTGTGGATTTAAAAACAGAAAACAAAAGCGGAGCTGCTACTGGGAAGAGACAGTTTTTGCGATTCGGACGGACTTTTACGGCGGCGAAATAAAAACATTTTGTATTGTATATTTCCGGATTATCGGTTGTGAGAAGGTTTTCTGTGGCTGACCAGCAGATTTAAGGACCATCAGACTACAAGGAGAGCGACGTCGGCGTCTACCAGCACAGGTTCATAGAGGTTTGTGTATTTTGGATTTGCATAGATTGAATTACTGTATTCAACATTACCTATAGAAAACCCAGAACTAGCTATTGAAGTATTTACGGCAACAATGTTTTTAATTAACAGACATTCATGCACTCTTCGGGTACCGTTGAGGAGAAAAATGCATTCGGTAAACTTTGTTTCCAGAAAATGTTTTTGGATAAAAGACAAAATATCGCGGATAATGACACTCTACAAAATAGTTAATGATAAACTAAAACCCTCTCGTACTTTCATAAATAGATTTAAATATCCCCTTTCAATCACTGAAATATACAATCCCACTTCACATCAAGTTTTAGAAAATTAGTTTTACAATACAGGGTATTTCTCCCCTGCTAAATTACTAAAAAAATATTTCATCGGTTAACTTAAATATATAAATATATATGGAACTAGCGTCTCCTCTGCTAAGCCTTATCTGGGTTAGATCACGGTTTTTTGTAGATAGTTTCTAGGCCGACGTTTAACGCCTTGAAAATGGCACGTGTTACCACGCCGAAACGTCAGCCTAGAAACCATTTATAAAAATTGCGAAACCCAGAAGAGACGCCAGTTCCAGACACTAGCGCTAAATTAAATACATATATTTGATTTAAGGTTTCCACAAACACTTGTCTATGGAACTGGCGTCACTTCTAAGTTAGTACATTTTATAGATGGTTTCTTTGCCGTGCCGAAACATCAGCCTAGCTTTCCCCAAGGAAACCATTTACAAAAAACGCATTCTAACCTAGAAGAGACGCCAGTTTCATATATCCTATATATCTATTCTTCATGACACAAGCTCGCTT
Source organism: Eubasilissa splendida (assembly GCA_031772225.1). Lineage (NCBI taxonomy): Eukaryota > Metazoa > Arthropoda > Insecta > Trichoptera > Phryganeidae > Eubasilissa > Eubasilissa splendida. The sequence continues at coordinate 15,573,713 of CM062852.1, read as the reverse complement.
CAAAAACGAAATTAGATTCTTATCTGTACAATTTTCTGGGCTAATCTGACCTTTTTTGCCGACGTTTCGGATCCAATTGTAGGGTCTATAATCAGGGCGGATGAACATATAAGTTTCTGAACGGCAGTGAAAATCTTAAAACATTTTTAACGGAATTAGATTATTCACGGTTAATAGTCGTTCCAACGTGTAATACGTGATTACCATAAACCAAATTATAATTATAGTCTTTTAACGCCAATAACTATCACATGTCACGGATTAAACTATGTTGAGCTTGGAATTCACGCACTTCTGTACTTCTGCGTGGAAGTTTTAAATATATTGTTCATTCTCATCAACAGTCAATTTACTATATAACATTTTTAGGGTTTTTAATTTTTGAACTATAAAGAAGTGCATTATGAACCAAATTATTTTCGTAATTATTGACTTAAAATGTTTTTACATTATTTTTTTATGTCATACTAGGACTATCTATTAAAAGCAATAACGACGTGTTGATAATATGTACATGAAAAGTAAATAATTTAAATGTCCACCTTACCTCCCCAATAATATAAAGTTATACCGGCCTAAATCGCATAGGATTATAACTAAAAATATCGTGTTATCACCAATACTTTAAACGCGGAAAATATGTCATCAAATTTAAAACATAATAAATTATACCTACCTATAAGTAAACTCGATCGTGAAACGTTCTCGTATCTTGAATCCCGTGCACTTTCACAAGCGTCTCGTATTTATACATTATACAAAGTTGTATGGGAAATTAACGGAACCGCTAAAACGCGACAGCTAGACGAGTTAATTTTTATAGGAGAAGCCAGACTGTGCCTGTCTCTAGCAGCTGCCGTCTCTTTAAACCCTCGTTGCTTCTGTGTATGGAAGAAGTATGTGTTAAAATGGAAATCTACGCCAACCGACTGTAAACCATGTGATGGTGTGTGTGTTAATAGTTTTTTGCTTTGTGATTTGGTTTATGGAATCGCATCGACGCATCGAAATTAGTTGCACGATAAAAAAGTTACGTGTCTCTCTCTGAATCACTCGTATATGTGACCAAAAATATGTGTACTTCTGTATTTCCTGCTTTTAATAACTCGTCTGCTCTTCAGTACACGCCTCGCGGTCGACACGGACTCGCGGAATGTGGATCCTTCGTGTGGTTTATGAAAAAAAAAATGTCTGTAGGGGTTCAGAATGTGAGCTTATTTAGTATTTTATATTGCCAACATTATAATACACCAAAAAATAATTTACATAAACAGAATGTCGTCACGCAAAGTATTTCAATCTAGCTTTATTATCATGTTTTCGGGTGGAAGCTAATTTCGCGAACGCAAAATTTACCCCAGAAGTTGATGGGGATTTTCAGCCGAACAAAAAGGGTTCCCAATTTAAAAACCCCATACGCCACACACCGGACATGTAATTCCGCGACAAAAAATCCGTCAACAAAAAACATTATATAGCGACGGTGCGTATGTACATTTGTAGGTAGCCGTTATACCGACCTCCGGTCAGGCCGAAAGCTCGGAATTAAAAGTGAAAATCTTTTAATCTCACAGCAATTTAAAATGTTGGATACGTGACAAAAAGACAGTAATTCCAACACCAACAGAAAAACTCGTTATTGAATTACCCGAGCGTAGCGGGCGCGTGAAATCAAATTGCTTTTTGAGAGGGTTTCTTTAATTGTTACCCTACGAGATTGAGAGCGTTTCGATATTTAGATATTCAGAGCAACATGAAAAGACAGTCTAGTTAAAAAATTAATTCCACTACACTGATCACAAGAGTACATATATTTGTTAATACTAATTTAGAAGATGTCAGAATTCTCAGAAATTTTGAAAAGTGCGCTGCTAATATGAGAGAAAATTAATTTAATACTCGGCACTTTCTCCTGCCTATGGTACTTACCTGCAAGGTGGATGTTTTAGTTATTGAGAATAGTCTTAATGGAATAATAATATTTTTATCTTTTATGTCGGAAAATAAATCCTGCTTTATATGTGTAATATATTTTTAATACAAGTTTAATTAATGAATCAACTAGAATAATATTTTTATTGCTACCGGGATCACAAGTAATAGATTTTTTCTGTATATCTTTATTGTTGATTCATTTAATTTGTATTAAAAATACCATGGAGATGTGTTCTGAAAAATTGCAACTCAAAACATGTAATGTATTTATTATTTTTCACTTTATGCATATTTGATAATTTATTTTATTCATTTAATGTTTATAATATAATTTGGAAGATGTCGTAATATGCCCAGCCTAGAAAGACACCGATCATGTATTACATCTGTAAATTAATTTAATATAATAAAAATAATAATATATAAATAATATATTGAACAAATAAAAATAATATGATTTTGTTTCAGCAGGATTGAGAGGTTAGCTTAATACTCATTATGCCATAGAAATTCATTCAAATAACAAATCAATATAAGACATATATGTAGCAAATGTGATGGCCACATTCATTCTTCCTAGCGCTCAGGACACAGGAGCAGACATCGTAAATCCTATTTTGCAAAGCCTGTAAATCGTCCTCATAGTCGACTAGAATCGCTGCGCCATCTGTGTACCCGAGACATAAGACAGCACCCATCATGCATACTAGCTATTGTTTTCTCTGACTGTGTTTCTCGGAGTATTACATTTTTTACAAATTATCAAAAGAGTTAGAGGTGGTTTGAAAATTGGACAGAAATGCTTTGCGAAGAATTTACAGTTTCATGAGTAGCTGGAGAAGTTTTTAAAAAATTGGGTACATCCTTGTATTTGGTTAAAATTAGAGATTCGCATCAGATAAGGCAACGACACATTGACCAGATTTAATGTAAAGATGGAAAGGTTGACTAGGTCTGATATAGGTGTATTGGAATCGGTTCCAGGCTGAGGTCAGTGACACTCACAGTTGCTGGAGTGCTAACGAAGGTGTTATCTGTTTCAGCTGCTGCCTCCAGGTGCCTTCCAAGGATAAGAGAGAACTCCTGCCCGGGTGCTACCATGTCTCAGTCAGCAGCGTCATATGTAGTATTGGGGTGAGAGGCGTGTGAGAAAGTGTCTGTGTTAAGCGGGGAGGGATGTGATGTCCTTGATATTGTAATTAATATATGTGTGTGTGTCATCGCACGAGCGCCGCCTGTTGTTTACGAGAGTGTGTGAGTAAATGGCGGGCTTAAAAGGTGGCGCGCCGCCTCTTCATTTGTAATAACGAGTATTATTGTTATAATTAAGATTATAATGATCACCTGAAGTGTTTCACTACTGGACAACCCAACAATCTTTATCGGGTATACCATATTGGGAAGCGGTGATCTTTTCAAATACCTAACATATTTAAATTATATTCGTAATGTAAAAATACAATTAACAAATGTTTTGAATTATTTTAATTATAAACCAAGATGTTCTTAAATGAAAACTGTAATCAATAAATAACAGTGAAGAAATAATTCGTATAATTGTAAGTATGCATCAATCAATTCAATATCGACAAAATATTTAGAAAACTCATTTTTAGACTAGTCCATAAATATTTATTTAATATATCACATACATTTTGTGGTTCTTTACATGGGTTTAAAAATTCATTCTTGTAGATTAATGAAATGAAATTGATTAAATACATAAAATAACAAAACATCAAGTAAATTAAAATATGTACATTTATTCATCAATAATTTACAATAACTGTTCTTTAATTTAATAAAGCCAATCATAAATGAATTTTCAAGAAAATAAAATATTTGAAATTTTGTTTACTCCACGTTTACGCAAACATCAAAACAAAAAAGGAACAATGTCGTTACATCATTTGTCAAACGTAAAACAGCGGTGTGATGTCACCGATATCATTAATGTCGGTTTAAGAGCTTGCGTGGATGAGTTCTATTATCTTACCAAATGTTGAACGGTGATCTCGAAATAATCTCCAATCAAAATTGTGGCAGGCGTACATAGCGTAGACATTTATCTGAAAAGCGTATAGATTTTTCTGAAAAGTTAGATATTACAACTAACGAGAATATTTTTAAAAAAATACCGACATAAAGTACGTAACTATAATTATATTGGTTCATACTCTCTCTCTTGTCTTTTTAATTTTCCTGTATGCAGCGGAGACTTATTATTAGATATTACGCATTCTGCAGACAGCACGAATTCCTCAATCCTGCAACAAATCCGGCCACAGCAGCAAGTCTCAACTACAACAGTGAATACATTTTTTTAACAATTTTTTGGCCACATTACGAGTCAAAGTCTCGAAAATGAGATTTCCCCGCACAAGTTTGGGCCGAAGAAGATCTGGAAGAGTGTCACAATAGTGGATAGATACGTTGCATCTGGCTGGAGAGACCCTGGAGTCAGCTGTCAGCTGAAGGAAGAAATAAGAATAATCCTTTAAATTTTTTTCGTGTACGCGTTTCAATAAATTTCTTTAAAATAGTTTTCATCATTGGTTTGAAATAATTTTCGTCATTGGACTAGTTTAAAAAAGTTTTTATTATTGGACAAGTTTGGAACAGTTTTCGTCATTGGACAAGTTTGAAACAGTTTTCATCATTGGGTTATTTTGGGACAGTTTTCGTTACTGGACAAGTTTGAAACGGCTTTTAACATTCATTGTATTAATCTGGAATATTCTTTATCATAGGCATAATTTTATATCAATGGTTTTGTTTCAAATAGATTTTTTTCAGTTTATAACGACAAATGTAAAAAGTACACGGCAAATTAGATAACGTTAATTCTATAATACGATTATGGTTAAGGATGGCTTCACTAGGAAACATATCGGTACTATATTTTGAGAAAATTATTATTGTGACGTTTAACAAAGTAATTATGTACTAAAAATCTAACTACTTTATCAATTATTGTCAAAAAAAAAATTTATTAAAAATTTACTTTATTTTAGTATTAATAACTTAATGATGTATCAACCATGTGAGTTGAAACATATGGAAAATAAAACAATGGTTCTAAAAATAGATGAGTTTGTGTATTTGGAAAGAATGTTTGTTAGTAACGAAAGGCTGAGAAAAATATCGAAAGAAGGGTGAAATAAAGTGAACAACGCTTTGAATGGAATAATATCTGATGGAAATATGTCAATCGAGGCACACAATTGAGTACTGGTACCGACACTGATGTGTGGAAGTGAGGCCTGGAGCTGTCAGAATGCACTGGCAATATAATCACTTAGGCATATAAGTGATAAATCCATTTATAATAAAGTAAAGAATGAATAAAATATTAGAGAATGAAAAGCTGTTCGTAGGATGATGAATAGGATAAAAAAAGATTTATAATTTTATTTATTATCTTAAAAACAAAGATAATAAATAAAAATATGAATCTTGACCACAAAGATAATATTGCTGATTTTAAAAGTATAAAAAAAGAATTACTTTGGTGGTTTGGTCACATAGAAAGAATGAGTAAGGAGGAAATAGTAAGAAAGATATATTACGCATCATAAATGGAGAACTTCCGCGAAAGACTTGATATTCCCGGATAAACCAGATACTGGAAGATAGTCATGTAAGAAGTCTCAATAATCGACAAGCATGTATGAGAAGATTTATGAATGCAGATGAGGTGAGAATTGTGTATCAGAACAGAATAGTGTCTCGCTATCTCTCGCTACCCCCGCGGAGAAATAGCGTGATGATAAGTTAGTTAGATAGTTATTTTAACTATTAAATAAATTACACCCTGGATAATATATGAAAAATACGCATCAAGTTTATGCTTGGTGCTATCACTCTTTATAATATGATTAAAAAGTTACTTCTTCACAATTTTACCTCAGTGTACAAAAGAACGTTAAATTTCTTACTCCCAAAATATCGAACTACATCCGCATAACGACATCCTGGCTTTCTTCCCTGGGGATGTCGCCTGGATGATAACTTGAGACCGTGGATGATTTGTAAGCTTTCAAGCGATTGCTAATAAAATTGGCTTCTTTATTTCCAGAGTGAATTTTGTTGTTCATAAGTTAAACTTTTTATATGTATATATACATATATATATTTTATTAAATTTTTTAGCACTACAATAGACAACAAGGCCCAATAACTGTAGCGAAAAATACTTAGGCTTGAAAAAATCACATATTGTGACCTCACCGGAAATCAAATGAGTTGTGTAATGTACTCGTATGTATTTTAATGAAGACACATTTTTGTTTGAAGTCTTATTTTCAGAACATAGTTCTGTGGTATTTTCTAGTACATTAATTTAATTTGTATGAATAATTTGTGTAGTCGGATCTCACTATCATTAAACCAAAATTAAATTATTAAATTGTTGACACAAAATTATTAAATTATTTGATTTAGAACAACAATTGAAGAAATATAATTTGTTAATTTTTTATTTTTATATGTACCTGTCTAGTTTACAACAAAACTAGGTAAATAATTGACACTATTATCATGTCACCAATTAGTTTTGATTATATAGTGAGATGAAGTTTTTTAATGAAATGCCAGAAAACATAAGAAAATAGGAAAAATTGAATAGATTTAAAATGAAATTGACCAAATATGTAAAAGATAAGTTTTAGTAAAAGAAAATACTTTAATCTTGTTTATATTAGAGCATATATAGGAGTGCTTATGTATGCACTATGTTAAGAATTAAATAAATATATCATCACCTTCAGATTTTGCCATTCGATTGCTGGATGAAGTTCTCCCCATGAAGGATATTTTTTAATTCGATTTTAGTATCGTGGATATACTTGAAGAATATTTTTGTTCATTTGAATATTTATGTAAATGAATATATATGAATCATTTTAAATAAAACAAATGCATATCGATTGGATGTATTTGAAACACAGTTGAATTCATACACAAAGAAAAATATAATTTTATTTAAAAAAATCAACGTTGTAGCTTTTATAAAATTAAAATTCATTGACGGATTTCTTGTTTAGCGAGTTTTTATTTATTTAATGTTTTTATCTTTATATATTTTTTATTTGTTCCTCGCCTGCGTTGTATTTGTTTTCTTTTTCATTAATCATTATCAAGTGAATTAAATTAAGTACTTACTTTTTTCACTAATATATACACATTTTTAACGAATATTATATACCTGGTCAGCTCTGGTCAAACTATAAATGACGTACAATTATCTCCGAATTCAATATAACAACTCATAAAGAATATTGCTTGAGTTAGCATGTTATTGTAGCGCATCTACAATGTCGCTTCTGAGACATCGAGTTACTGGCATAAAGCTGCGGCTGGAGTTCAGCACCAACTCTCTAGTGCAAGCGGCGCTCTCATAAAAGACTGGCTCCCTGGCCAGAGAATGGTAATGACTATAGAGTAGCTACAAAAATAATAATAGCTTATGGCTATTAATGAAATATGTTATATACACATTTTGTTAATATATGTGTGAATTTCATCTTCTTTTAAATAAATAATATTTTGTATTGTATGTATTATTTATTTGGCGAATCGGGTCTTACACACATAACCCGATCACGCTGGAATAAACATATTAATATTATATAGATATCAAATATTAATAAAAACTGAGTGAGATAGGCATTTTAGTAAATAATACTTAATTCATAAATTGATCAATATCATTGGAGTGATACGTGTTTGCAGTACAAACCACTCTGTTCAGATTCTAACAAAACCTCATTTAAAGAATCTAATTAAGAAGCAATCTCCTAAAAACAACACGAGCGCGGGTGAATCAGTCGCCCCAAGGATTTCCGTCATCGCTTTTCTCGTGCGGGTAAGTCAGCGCGAGTCACCCGCTGTTTGCTGTTTAGAGCCTAGTTGATTGATGAAAGAAACAACTTTACATGCGCAAAGGGCCCGGCCCTATTTTTCAACGTCTCCCCGCGGGTCCTCGCCGAGTTCTGATGGATGAGCAACGGTCCCCTGTCATAACCCGGGCCCGGCCAGCCAGGATCACCGGCCGGCGCGAGACGACAGATTAGACGATATATCAAACAAACAAGACATTTTGGGTTGATGATTTACACTGAACACGCTGATTGCTTAACGCGACGAGTAATTAATCTGGAATGAGATTAGGCAAGTGATTGGAACTTGGAGATTTTCAGTGAGTTTCGTAAACGTGGGAAACGTGTTAGTAAACTCTAGTTTTGATAGTTTGCATAAATTTAGAATAAATTTACTTCATATATATATATTTATTTTTCATGAAAGTCATTACAGCTGTTAACTAATTTACACATAAATATGATAATCCTTAAATTTATTTATTTATTAACTTATTATAGGTACATATAAATACAATATTATACGTATATAAATAAAGGGAACATTCAAACATACCTATTTTATTTATATTTCATGATGTAAGAAATGTTCACTATCTCCTTAACTAGACCGAAGTCTGCACTAAAAGACAATGACCGTCGTGTATGTATGTATATGTGTATGTTAATAATAAATAAACGCAGTGGCGTAACTACTCCAATACGGCGCATTAGGGCCCGTATTAGATAGGGGCCCAAAAATTCATTCGCGCTCTATAGTGCATTTTGTATTGATGCTTTTCCCAGCGCTAATATGGACTAATACATTTTTAAATTCACCACAGCATAACATTGAATTATGAACTTTAAAATAATAATTTCTAACGTAGGTACATTAAAAAAAAATTCAGGCCCCCACATTCCTAGGATAAGGGGATGAAGATAATGATGATAAAAGTGTGTAAATTATACGATACAAGAGTTCAACTTTATTCAACTACTTATTAGTACTCATTTGACATTGGGGTCCAATTTTTATAGTGACGCCACTAGTTAAATGGGTAAAATTAAAATCACAGTGCAGGTAAAATGTCGGAAAAATTCAAATTCAAAGTTAGTGTGCCATTGAAAAAATAGACTTTTTTATTTATACATTTACTATAAATTAATTTTATTATACATTTCACAAAACCAAAACTCATTGAAGGCGAAACACAATAAGATCGAATACATAACATATAGCAAGTAGACGTGAAAATATTAAAAAATATATAAAAAAAGAGAGAAAAAAATACAATATGTAATGAAAATACATATAAGGTAGATGGAAATATGCAAGACTAAAACACACAAAAGTAGTTATAAGAATTATTTCATTATATAAAAAAGTTTACTCTCTGTATCTGCTTTTCTTAATTGCAACAACTAACTTAAAATATCTCTTTTAAAAGCCTTAATGTCAGTTAAAGTTCTAATTTTATTTCCAATCTCATTATACATCCTTGGAGCTTGAAAGGTGCACAATCTTTGACAAAAATTAGTTTTCATTCTTAGAACTATTTCAAGCTTATTTGCTCTTGTGAGATAATAATATCTTTCAGTCCTTACAGATGGAGCACTCACTTTCCTATGAAAGCTAGTTAGTATATTCAGCACATATAACTGTCTTACATCCAAAACCTGAAATTTACTAAAAAGTGGCTCTGTATAGAATGCAAGTTTAATTTTTTTGTCGAAAACGTAAGAGAAAAGTTTCGAGTTGGTGCCCCGGTAGCAACCAAAATATTTGTTTGATAAATATATTTTTTCTGTATATCTTTCTAATTCAATAATTTGTATTAAAAAGTATCTTCTTGACAACTTCATAACAAAAATGTGTTTTCTAATATACAACTAATATATACAGTATTTGAACTTTGGCTTGCGTACTAGCGGACAGTTATATGAAATATTATGTTCAAGGTATCATGTTTGTATAAGGTACGTTAATATGAATAAATGTTCACATTATATGAACAAATATTTCCTTTCCTTTATCTTCTATCTCTGTATTTGTAATAATTTATTCTCTGTTAACTTTAGATTCTTGTAGCTAAAGCCCAAGTTCAAAATAGGTTAAATACTTAGTTAGTTGGGGTATATTATACAGTTGTAACAATTAACCTTTACTGTAATGATATTGAAATTGGAAATTTGATTTGAAAATTGCTACAAATTATGATATTGATATGTAACTGGTTGGAAATAATGTAAATGGTGCTTTACAATCAATAAGTTTCGAAATAAAAAATTAAAGGAAAAATAAATATAACGTATTAGAAGATAAGAGGTTTCCAGCTAAAATATGACTGATGGTTTATTTGCTAACAGCTCGCCGGTTGAGACGAAGTAATTACGTGTATGAATGAGTAAAACTATGTAATAGCTGTGCTCAATTCAAATAATGTTTTTTTTTTAAATAAATTGAAAATAAACATTATCACAAAAATAATAAAAATTAAATAATTAATTTAATTGTTGTACCTTGCGTAATATAATGCCTACACATTATATTTTAATTAAATAATAATAACAATATGTTAATTAAGTATTCTTTAGTGCCCCGCGAAATGTTATAATTTAAATAGTGTGCCGCGACGCAAAAATAGTTGGAATCCACTGTATTAATATTGTGGTCACTAGAACCCAGAAATATATGGTTTAATCTCCGTACCGTATGTCAGTAATTATTAATTAACATTTTCAGTAGGCTTTCAAAACAGGAATTCTATTAATATCGTGTACGCTAAAAAATAAGGAAATTTTCTTTTGGAAAAATAATGTATACCAACTGGTGTGCTGTTTAAAGAACCATCACGTCGTTTCTGCGACGCAGGAGGTCTACTAATGGACGCGCAACAGCATAAACGCAATAAAGTCAGAACATTTCTTGCATGAGACGAATCTCAAGTTGAAAGTAAGGGTAAATGTGCCCAGCGTGCCAAACTATGAAGCGAATAGAATTAAGCAGTAACTGTTTCTTAGAAAAGGGCAACATTTTTTTAAATAATTATTGTAGTGTATAACTAAATATATTTGAATGTTAAGTGCGGTGTATTTTTTACTATAATAAAATATTTTTACATTTCTACATGACGACGTTAAATTTGTAATTATGATGTTTTGTGTCTTAACATCAATATATTGCATTATTTTCCTTTTCATAAATACTAATAGATAAGACAATAATATATTTTTTTATGTAAGAAGCAATTCTTAAGGAAATTAATATAAACACGACAGCAAGACCATTCAGATACCTATCTGTGGAGGTCTATCGCCACGACTGTCATCATCACCGCCGACGATTCTGAACGCACCATGCATATACCGGTGAGTAAAACAGAGCTCCTAACAGCCATAAACACACCCAATACCGACGCCAGGCAATAATAATAATGTGACCAGCAGCCATCTGGAAGACCGTATCGCGAGCTCACTCTTTTCGCCACAGCCTTTCAGACATCTCTAAGAACCGCATGTACACATTTCATTGTATATCTCTATACCTGTAATCTGTGCTCAAACATAAACTAAGTGTCAAATGTAAGTAGTTTTTATTTTCTTACCTGATCTGGTCACACGAACTTACACAATACACTCCGCGATCATCAACCACGAACACGTGAGTAATGGGTGATTATTGGGGCACTCACTACTCACGCACACAATACATCCGTATAAACATCAAACTTAATTCAAAATACTCACACTATCATAAGCTCTCTTAATCTTTACTCCCCATGTGTTCTTAAAAGGGATAATAATATATATTTGTTTATTTACATCTATACAAATGCAACAGATCAATTATATTTTATGTAATACACCAGAGCCGGACGAGATAGAATTATTAAAAATAAAAATTGCAAAATATGTCAAAAAAATAAGCCCCCAGTGGTTGGTATAAACGGATTTAGATGAATCCATCCAGAAATCAATGGCTGTGAAGATAAAATCTGCAGATAAGTTATTGGGCGTGTACATCGATTCAGATCTTTCCCTGAGTACATAATCAACAAAACCATCAGAGCATGCATTTGAGACAGTTAAAAAGTATTCAGATACATCTTCACCCCGAGGCAGACCGTGTACTCATAAATGCATTTGCGGTGCACTGTAATAGTATTTATGTTGGGTTGCTAATGTTTCAGCTGGATAGATTACGAATAATATATAGAATGTTGAAATTCTAGCATATAACATCTTTTTTGTATGAACTAGATTTACTCCGTTTCCCTGAAAGAGTAGATTTTGTGCTGGTTAATGTACAAGGTGACACATAACATGGCGCCTCTGTATTTTCAAGAGCTCTTCATTCCAGACATCTCGAATGGTAGATATCAAATCTTCAGGTCAGTCCTTATTTCAACTGGAGGAAGGTTAGTGGAACCGATTAGCCATTGTTAATGGGGGTTTATGGTGAAAGCGTGGAACTTATTGCCTTCCGTCACATGTCACAAGGAACGGTGCATTGGATACTTTATTTAAATATACCCTATAAACATATACATAAGTTCGAATAACAATTTTTAATTTTAAATACTAAAACTAAAGTTTATGTGTAAAGCCTAATTGAGGTAAAGTTTTTACGAAAATGGCACTAAATAAGTAGCTTAAGTAGTTTAGATATTTACAAAGTATTTTTAATAATACATTAATTATTAATAAAACGTTATTGATCAAAAAGCGTATGATGTTATTGAAAATTACTATAAAAATGTTCTCCAATATTATTCATTAAACCTTGTTTCATTATATAAACGATTCCCTCATTTGTGAAAAATTGCACAGTGAAGCACACACAAATATTAAAAAAAAATAAAGGTGTCAAATCTTTGATGTGAAATTGTTAACTTTAACACAGTTTGAGTTGAGTGTACCTTAACACTCTGTTGCAGAACTACCAAGGATTGTCGAGTTGGTAAAATAAGAATTGCCTGTTTAATATATAATATACTTAAATATTTATTTCGAAGTATGTAGATTTAATGCTTTGATTTTGAAATGATTTTGAAAAAATTTCAAACAATAATAGTTTGCGTAATGGTGTCGAATTTGGATATATTCCTTTAACATTTTCGACTCGTAATTTTGTCAGGTATCGATCTATAAAATATAATGTACTAGGTTTATTACAACCTGTATAAATATTTATCTATACGTATAAATACAAATTAAATGTAATAATTATAAAGTTATACATATAAAATCAATTTTATCGAAAAATATTGTTGTTGCTAACGAGATTCGAATCTGTCTTTCTAATTAATACATTTAATTAATATTAAAAATATCACAGAGCTATGTTTTAAATAATTACAACTTCACAATGAGAACGTGTTCTCCTTAATAATATATAAGTTGTATAAATGTGTCCAAAATTTAATAAAAATGAATTGTTAATTCTGGCGTCTGCTATCGGTTTACTAAAATGTATTTGAGATTCCGTAAAAATAAAGCAGAAGGTTTTCAAATAATGGCAAGATAGATATATTAATTTGAAAATTGTAACATATAGGTTCGAAAATTTATCGTCAAAAGTACTGTGTGCTGTGGCATAGTCGGTTAATGCATCTTCCTCGGATTGGAAAAAGATCCAGATTCGAATCGCGGTGGCGCAACAATAATATTTTTCGATAAAATTGTTTTTATATGTATATCTTTCTAATTAATACATTTAATTAGTATTTAAAATATCACAGAACTATGTTCTGAATAATTACAACTTCACAATAAGAATGTGTTCTCTTAAATAATATATATGTATATTATTTTCTCGGAATTAAATGTATATGTTTAAAAAAATTGCACATTTAATATTTCGTTGTATGTAGGCTTGATATATTCTATCTCTCCGTCACTCTTCTTTAGTAAAAATGATGCAACATAGTTTTATTGAAAAATATTTTAACATACCAAATATTGCTGCAAGGATATGACGTAGGTGAAAGAGACGACACATGGCGGTGATGTTTAGAAGCCGGAACGTAATACCGCCCACGTTTGTGGGTCCTAATTCATATTTGCCATTTCATCGTGCCACCGAAACCATTTTAACTGGATTTGCTAATTTGATGGTTAAAATCTAATTATATATTTTAATGAGAACACATTTTATTGTGAAGTTACAATTTCAGAACAATAAAATGTTTTCTCATAAAAAAATGAAATACTAACTGGTGGAAATATGAGGAAGAAAGAAAGACTCTTACTTTTCGTCTGTCGGATGCTGGTTCATTGATAGATTCCTCTCCACCACTAGCACAAACGTTGCGGCGTGTATACTAACAATCGCATAAATGATTATTATGTATAAGCGTGATTAAAGTAAGATTAATTATAAGCGTTAGCGGAGTGAAGCGACGGTAGTTATCTGTACAAAAGTTCCAAGCGTACTGAAATTGCTGTAGTTGGAGACTGTTAATTACTGCGGCATCTTCTTTCTTCCTCGTGTTTAAAGATAGGTTAGGAAAGAAAGAGACGGAGATACGCGGGTTAAAATTTTGGTAAACCGCGAATTGAACGTATGCATGTGTGAGGTAACAAGTCAAACGCCAAAAAACTTAATAGAATTTAATTTATTTAAACGGCGCTAATATATTTTGCATCAATGATTTTATTATTAAATAGGTCTTAGAAATTCATGCAAATAAAATAAATAGTTGATAGCTTTTAATTGAAAATAATAAATGTCTCACAAAAAAATACTACATTTAAAGTCTAAATTCATAATAAATTTAAATGATTAACACTTCTTCCCGGCAAGGGAAAGTACCGAATATGAGTCCCGGTGGTAATTACATATTTTTTCGATAAATAGACTTTTTCCAATTGATTAATCTTATTTGTTTTAATATCTAATTAATATTATTGACATTTTATACTTTAACGCATCTGCAAAAATAAAGTTATTAAAAATAATACATACTATTTTTAATTGATCATACGCGCTTATCTAAAATATTAAAGCGTGCAAGAGAAGTTGGTGTTCTATTTTCTCTATCTGTTCTACTGCAGTGAAAGAGAAAGATTAATAGTTGATTAAATCGATTTTAAGCAATTCAAAAAAAACTTTATAATAAAATTTTAACTATATAAATACAAGAAAGATAACTATAATGGTTAGAACATATCAAAAATGGAAGTTAAATAATAAATTAAATTGCTCGTGGGGTGTACTGCTTATTGCCTTCCTTTTTACAGTTAAATATTCGAACATGTTGTAAATAAAAAGTGGATATTGTATGTATCCGATTGACGTGATAATGACCGCCGACTTTGCAGGAACCGGAAGTATGCTCCTATTTTCCAGTGTAACACAACTAAAAATATAAATAAAAGCAATTTGCAAATGCACTTTAGTGACAAAAAATGCAGTTCGTATTTAAACTTTAGTGATAAACGAATGCAATTTTACATTTTTGTTTTCATATTAGTTCTTACATATTCAATATTTTATAGTTTTGTTTTTATCTATGCTTGTATTTTTAATTTCGGTATACATTGTTTTCTGAAGATGATTCCATAGGTATCGAAACATGCAGAATAATTAATATATAGTGGTTTAGACGAAGTATTTTGTATAATTATTAATATAAAATGAGGCCACAAAGTAATTTTGCAAATATTGAAGAAGCAATCTTTTAATTTGCTTGTTATTTTTTCATACAAAAATAACTCAATTTGCGGAGTGTTCACAATAATCATTAATGCTAATTAAAACAGATTAATATGTAGACAGAACAATACAAAATACGTTTACAAGCTTTTCTACAAAATATCATTGGATGGTTATATGGATTTTAATATCACGAAATCGCCGAAAAAAACTGTCTAGACGTAGATCTCGCGTCATTCTTTTTGAATCTATAATAATTCTTATTAGATCATACAATATCCGTAATCTATTCGTCATGGTCATAACCTGTAAGTAGGCGCATGGGGTCAAGGCAAATTTAATCTCTAAAAAATAGACGACGCTTAGGTTTGCAAACCTGCTGACTGAAAAAGTTAAGTGGGTTCATGGGGTCACAGCTCATAGCGCTGCGATCACTACCAAAAACAAAATGGCGTCGTAAGATAAGATGCTTCTGGGAGCGGCAAGTTCGCAAACCTAAGCGTCGTCTATTTTATATATATATATATATATATTGTAGATAAATAATGGTCAACGGACAATAATATTTTATTAAATACTATTTTTTTGTAAGTAATAGATGATTTTTTCTTGTTTTAGACCATTATTTAGAAAAATGGCTAGAAGAAGAAAGTGAAGTATAAAGTCTTTTTCAAAAGAGAGGGAGAAGCTGCAGATAATTGCATCAGTAGCAATCATGACAGCCATACCATACATCGGAGTAGAATCTGGTGCTAAAGATGAAGAAGGTGGATTTGGAGGTGAACAAAAAGCATTTTCTTCAATGCTCTTAATGCCAAAAATGTGTATGTGAGAAGCACAGTACATCCTTATGTACTGAATTTGACAGCAGTGATTTTTCTTAATTTAAAAAAGAATTATTTCTATTTGTACCTTTAAGAAGTGTTTAGTTTATGTTATGTACAATAATGAGAAGATTTTATTTTATTTTTATATTTTTTGTAAAAGTGATAAATGTACTTGTTTTTACTTTTCAAAACCTCTTGATTTACCATATATTTAAAAAAGAAGTTGGAATCACAGCTGACCCCATGCGCTTACTTGTGTGATTTTGCCAATATGTCTACTTAAGGGTAAAAATTGTCAACTAGTTTTCCGTATTAAGTTAAAAACCTAAATAACATTAGTTCGTAATACTAATTTTATTTGAAAAATATTTAAAACGTAATCTAACGACAAACG
Organism: Eubasilissa splendida; assembly: GCA_031772225.1. Lineage (NCBI taxonomy): Eukaryota > Metazoa > Arthropoda > Insecta > Trichoptera > Phryganeidae > Eubasilissa > Eubasilissa splendida. The sequence goes on along the minus strand of CM062852.1, from coordinate 15,557,039 downwards.
TTATATTTCTTTTCAATAAATTTTTTTTTTTTTTTTCATGAAATGATATTTAATCAACAAAATATTATTAGTTATTACCGAGACTTGTTCCCGAAAGTTTTTGAGAAATTTTGTAATTAAAAAGATACAATGATGACTTGAAGATATTTATAAAAGATGAAATCATACGTGGTTGTAAAACGTGTTGTATGAGCGTTGCAAAATTATTGTATGTCATAGAGATTGAGCAATAAAGATTGATTAAACACACCCTTTGCGCAGTAACGCGTATCCTTTTAGATTGCCAATATACCGATGCGGTGAATCCTTTTTCGAATTAAATGTGTTTGGAAGCGAGATTCGGGTAATTTTAGCGCTTGGTCAAAAGCTTTTTCTCTATTTGGAACGGATTGGATTTGTTAACGATAAATATTAAAGGGCAGTGTTGTATTTGTACAAGCTTTATAAATGCTGTATCCCATTCACCGTGTATCGCCGAGTAAAGAAGTCAAACAAACAATACTTTTATACAATCTTGTAGGCTGCAAGATCACCTTAATTTATTTTGTTTTATTGTTTTGTATTTCCGATGCTATTGATGATATCTTTTTTGATTGAGTTTTGATTTGATGGATAAAATAAGTAATACCTCTGGTTATCGTTATCACGTGAATAATAAAATCCGACGGATAAGACAATCAATTAAATTAATTAGAATAACAAAGCATTCAATTAATAACAGGTGACTTAATGAGATAAATTTGATCTAATGAAGAGCGTATTCGGAAATGTTACAATAGTCGCTTGCAAAATACACAGTTTTTCTTTGATAATTATGAATATAAAAAAGACGAAGAATGAGAAGTCAATCATCAACAAGGTCAGACAAGACAACTTTGACATACCATATCCGATAAATGACTCGCAATACGTCGCATTACATAAGACTCAGGATCGCGAAAAGTAAAGCATTCTAGAAACAGACGAAAGAACCACGATGAGTACATTGACTGAGAGAGAGATTTGTTTTTTTACTTAATTACACTCAAATATTAATAATATATATATTTGTATGATTACTTTCGGTAATTGGTTGATAACCGCTCAGAGATGTATAATCGGATTGAAACGCAGTCTCCTTATGGTAACAATTAGAGAGCTTTAGGTAATTTGACTTCATGACCCGTGTCCACGGAATGATACACGATGAGATAAGTCTCAAAGATTTAGTTGAGATAAATCTCAGTACCGCGTATACGTGTTGAGATTTTGATATAGGGGTAAACTCAGAAATCATCGTAGGATTGATCAGCGTATACGGTGTTCGATTTGTCCAAATTACAACACTTCTTATAAATATTTATTCTGGAAAAGTTTGAGAAAAAAGCATTGAGTTACGAAGAAATATTATATTTCACCGCTCGGGAGACTCAAAGTTATTAAACACGAAGTGAAGAGCAAGACGCTGTGAAAAGCCGATAACTGTCTCCAAAAAATCTCATAGGAGCATAATTCCTATCTTAAATCTCGTAAAAATCTCTTCAGTGAACACAGGCCATTAGACTCTTATGAACTTCAAATAAAATAAGAATTTTTCAATTAAAGATTCTAAATCGTCATACTATTTTCATTGCTTATTTAAAAATCCGTTTGGCTTGAATAGAATTGATAGTTATTTTTCATCTTACCGAACGTCTCGAAGAAAGCGTTTCCTCCCCAATGTCCATTTAGCCATTTACCATCCCCCGGCAAATCAACCATCCCGCGGAGGACGCAGACTCCGCCCGCGCAGGCCGAGTACATATCTTTCTTACAAAAGAAATCATTGAATCATTATTCATTTAGTCTAGAGTACAATCGATGAACCTTCCGAGTGTTTCCAAAATAATTTATCGGAGGCCCGCAATATTTGTAATTCGCTGTTCGGAGAGCGGCCTGGATACGGACTAGGCGATTTAATTCTTGCAAGTAATCCGCCGCTCAACACATCGTGGGATGCTACATATTTATGGAGGAAAATAAAATATATAAAACAAGATCCTTTCAATACCCGGCTGATTCCCTGTACCAAATGAAGAAGTAATAATAATAGAATTGTGGGGCGCGCACGGAAAAAAAATATTTTATGGGATTTACATATGGAGCGCTTTTTCTAACATATTTATCTTTGCCTTTGTTGTGTTTGCTCTGATTTTAGACAAATACCTACCTAACATTACTTTTTCAACCTTTCATATTATTCTTTGGAGTAAAGGGGTTTACGAAGAAAGTACGATTTTGATTTTAAATGTAAAAAAAGTGCTCTGCGAAATATAATAAAATAAGGTATTTGATTATAACAAAATACTTACATTAATAGTGGATTTACCCCCATTGCTTTGAGACTTGTACAATATTTCTATTTATACAATAACTCTCACCTAGCAATAAATCATGGTCTCAATACAAGACAACGAATAAACATCTACACACCAGTTCCGAGAGTAACAACGACATTCTTTCAACTATTCTACATATTTATAGTTCCGAACTGAACACTGAACGAAACGCACTTAACACTAACTGGAAATCGTTCACTTATAAAAAAAGAACCCAAATATGGATTCAATGTACAATCCAATTGGGCAGAGATCAGTCAGAAGTAACGCTGTCCAAATTCCAACTTAATCACAACACAATACACTAACAAATCACTTTAGATTTGCAATGCATTCGCTACATTTTTCATTGTATCTTTGTCGATTAACTTTTTAACAACAGCACGGAAATAAACTGACTACTTTAACACAGATGGCAGTCTAGCAAACTAGCCTGGATAATGCTGTATATATGCATCCCACACAATAAACTATGAGTATTATCCTTAAAAGTAATATAATTGTAATAAGTTGACAATGCTGTATATATACATCCCACACAATAAACTATGAGTATTATCCTTAAAAGTAATATAATTGTAATAAGTTGATACCTCTGTATTAATTAATGAATTACGTTACTTGCTTTGAATAACTAATATAAAAATTACCATATATGGGAAGACTAGACATATACCATCATAATCATTATCATCTTCGTCTGATTACCCTAGGAGGGTTGGTGTCCCAAATAATGGATAAGGCACTTCCATCTTACCCTGTTTTGCGCCGCTTTGGTTCTACAATAGCAATCATGTTTTACTGTTTACCGCAGTTTAGTCTGCCCGCCTTTCCCCCGGAATTGACAAAATGATACATCTTGGTAGTCGTTCCTCTGGCATTTTCAAGACGTGTCCGAGCCACCTTAATTGGGATATTTCTATGCATATAAGTAGGGGCTCTATATAGAGGGTCTCCCTTGTGTCGGTATTTTTCACTCGGTCCAATAATATTACTCCCGCTACTGCCCTAAAGTAACTTATAGATTTTTCGCATTCATATAATTTTTCACACGGTTCACAAATTGTTGCGCACTTTGTAAATAATATTCGATATTCAGTAACATTGGTAGGACATAGTTTTTGGATAGGTGGGTGTGTATTTTCTCCCAGAAGCAACCGACCAACTAATCATCTCCCAAGTGCAACACTATTCAGTATTGAAATGTGCTTGATAATGACATTTAGGTTGCAGATTAGTAAAGCAAAGATAGTATAGATTCTTTTTATTAAGATATGTTCTTTTATTACAAATAAGTTGGCTTGGATATATGATCAGAATATGGTCGAATTACCCCAATGGAAGCTGTGGAAGTGTTCATTTAATTTATTTATTAGTTCTTTTAAATCATTTATCTCTTTAATTTGTGTAGGGAGGCTATTAAAGTTTTTAATCCCTAAGCATACAAATTTTTGCTGATAGTGTTTAGTGTTACATTTATGGATTTTAAAACTATTTTAAAATCTCAATGATGTGCTTGTTTCAAATTTAACAGTGTTATTTTCTTTAAGTAATTGATTTATTAGGATTTTTTGTAAATGTTTTCTATTTTGGGAACTGGGAGTTTTGCAAAAAATGTTTGTGTTGAAAAAGTTGATCATTTTTTAATATTACTTTAATGATTGTTTTCTGTATTGTTTTTACCGAGTTCATTATATTATTGTAGGCTCCTCTCCATCCAATTATTCCATACTGGAGTAGTAAGTGATCAATAGAAAATTATATCTTTTTAAAGTTATTTATACATAAAATGTTTCTTAATCTTATGAATATATAAATATATTTTCTAATTCTTTTCTCTAATTCTTTTCACTAATTCGCTAATGTATATGTTACATGGTATATGTTATTTTTATAATTTTACTGCAGCACTTATCTCATATTAGACGAATTTCTGCTACCGGTAGCAACAACAATATTTTTTCCATAAATTGATTTATATTTCTAATTAATACATTTAAACTCAACACTTGTACTTGGAAAATAGTACTAACTTGATGGTCTCCTGGAACTAGGCTCAATCACTAGATCACTATGCGGGTATATTAAACACCAGATCAACAAGTTAGTTAATTATAATATTATCTCAAATTTTTGGATGAATATCTTTTTAGGTCTAGATATTGGCCATTTTTAACCAAAAATACATAAAGTTGTCTGCAATTAGATAGTAAAAACACATTAATAAAATATGCTCAATTTGTTTTAAATATATATATTTTTAAATAACAGCTGTTCGTATAATAAACATTTCTTTCGCCAACCTCTTTCTTAACGAGGCTTAAAATTAATAAAAGCCTTGTGAAGTAACATAACTTTAAAACAAATGTAATTAAATCTGTGAAACGTAACGAAATCTCTCCTTACAATCAGAGTTCCACATTTCATATCGCAATGGCTTTAATATCGTCAGACTGGATTCTGGTGGTGGTTAGGAGGAATTTAAAACAGTATTGTTCCTGGATTGGCCTATTACTCTAAAACAGGAAGACGGAGGAGAGTTGAGGAAAATGTCGGTTTAGAGAAAAGAAATGCGACTCTGTAATAAGGAAAATGTTTTATGGCCCGACTTAAGAACATGAATTGTCCTGGAGATCCTTTTAAGCCTTTACGCCTCTTAAGCGTAAAGTAGCTTAAAGGAATTTTTCATGTTTTTTTAAACCGCTGTCTGGAGTACCTTGCTACCTGCATTTTTTTATCACATGTATTATATTTCGTATTCTTCTGATTACAAAATTAATAAAACTTATATAATTTATTTTAAATGTAAATACGTAGATTTATATTGTCTTAAGACGTACTTATCAATAGAATTCAAAGAGGTACATTAATATTCTAATATTAATTATATGGGTGATTCCGTCGTTTCATGCAAAATACGATTTTCCAAGCGAAAATTCTTTATTTTTGTCATTCTTTTTGAACACAACTATTAATTATTATTTTTTATAAAATAAGTATTTCACAAATTATCACAATAATTGTTAATTATGCACGCTTCCCAAAAATAGATCCCATATTTTCATTACCTTCCAGTTTCTGAATTATGAATTTGTCGATGAATTATATTTAAACTAGGAGACATAAATGAATTTAACCTTCAGTACCTCGGAACTTGAATATTCTTCAAATCTAAATCTATGTCGACATTTATTTAATTAAACCATTTACAAAGTATAAATAGTTTTACGTTTGTCCGCAGTTTTTTTTATCGTCTTCCCCGTAAAATGAATTACATTTTTCTTCACATTTTAGTTACTTTATAGCGCTGTATTACTCAAACATGTTGTTTCCTGCTCAGTTCGATAGGGAGAGTTACCTGGATAGAACGTACACTATTATTTTCAAATCATTGTCAACGATCTTAAAAAAATATATATATGATAATTATGATATAGTATGATAATTAATTAGCTTCCGGAGTCATATAATATAAGAACATTAATAACAAAAACTTTTATAATAATTTATTTACATGTGAATAGTAATTTCTATAATATAATAATTGCATTCAGTGTTGCACATTTTTGAGAAATTGTGGATAAACTTAAAAAATTTCATTCATATCCAATTCATTACCTTCCGTAGCATCCGCATTCGGTAATGAAAGGTTTTGGAAGGGGGTGTTTTATTTAATTTAATTTATTTGAAGATTACAAAATTATATATATGTAATATAGCCCTGGGAAAATATAATGTTTATATTTATTAAAACTGTTTAAAGTATAACATAGAGATTCGGTCTTTCCATTTCGGTAAAGGACAAGTTTCGCTTCACAGCAGTGTGTTGTACATGTCGATTCATAATTTGAAATTCTTTGTACCAAACCATTTTATACTACGAGTCAGAGTAATTCCCTTGCCATCTACTTGCATTTCATTACCTTCCATTGGCTTATTTTCGATGCATTTTTCTCTAAAACTACTCGACTTAAATGAATGCCTTTTGTTTGTAATTTATCTGTTAACAGCCTAGTTCAGTTCAGCCTTTTTTCATTTTTAATTTAATTTCATATTTAATTTGCATGAAATTGCGGAATGAGACATATATCTAATCTAATAATTATTATCGGAGTATGATATGCTATATTTTACAGGGTATCCAAGAGACAGTAGTCTAAGTGGTTAGGGGACATCTAGCGATCCATTGACCGTTCAAATATGGTTATCTGAAAGTCAACAGTTTGAAGTTATTCGAAGTTTCGCTTTTATAACTTTAGAGAAATTTGGAATCTTTCTTTACAAAAATGTGCGCTGTCCCATAAATACTCAATTTATCCTGATAAAATTTAGCACACGTATGCTGTGATAATGTCTAATAAGAAGTCTATTATCAGAATTTTGAAAATTGGAATATCGAAATGCTGCTGTACTGTAAGTTATTTAAAATAATTAATAATAATAATCTTTTATGTAGATAAGAAATAATTATTTCATAATGCTCAGTTTTAAAACAATTTATGTTGATGTTTCATTCGTTTCATAAGACGTTGGATATTAAAAAAATGTTTTTGGTGTTTCATTGACGTGGAAGACGATTGTCATATAAAAAGCAAAAATGATGAGCTCGATAAAGTAACGACATTTTATATAGACTGCGTAGGGAATATGCTAATGGAATTGTAAAGCTTTGCATGTAAGAATAAATGGAAAAACTCACATTTTAAACTTTTATTGTTACTAAAAAGAGTTAGTTTGTGATGTGGTGAAATTAATTTGGAAGAAGATCTAGTTCAGGGAAAAGTGATGCCTAAATGACGTCCTAAAACGTATTTTATACACTAGTGTAAAATTAACTTACTGAATAATAATAAAATCATATTTAAAATACTAATTAAATGTATTAATTAGAAAGATATATATATATATATATAAAATCAATTTTATCAACCTGAATTTCTTTCCAAACCGGGGAAGGTGCATTATACAACTATGCTACAGCGATATTATTTTTGACGACAAATTTTCGAACCTATATGTTACACTTTTATAAATTAATACATCTATCGTTCCATTATAACAAGTAACATAAATGTTTGAAAATTTGTCGTCAAAAATAATGTCGTTGTAGCATAGTTGGATAATGCTCCTTCTTTGGTTTGGAAAGAGATCCAGGTTCCAATCCCGGTGGCGAAACAACAATAATTCTCGATAAAATTAATTTTATATGATCATTCTAATTAATAGATTTAATTAATATTTAAAATATCACAGACCCTATGTACTGAATAATTACAACTTCACAAGAAGAATGTGTTCTCCTAATAAAATCATATTTAAATAATTTATAAAAATGTTAATATGAATTTATCTTAGATGTATATTAGCAACGGTACACTAATAAGTCAAGCCATAACTATCTTGCAAGGGGTTATAAGTAAATTTATATGTAAAGTAATTGTAATGTTGTTCGCAAATTGTTCCTAAAGCGAGCGCTGGTGAACGATTTAGAGAAGGGGTCTCCACACTTCACCATAAATCCAGCCCGGCACGCTGAATGAATTTTTTTAATAAAACAAAATGTTAATCAAATGTTTTATATACTGAAAAAACCACACAATTATTGACCAATTAAACCCAAATTTATAGAAGAGAATTTAACATTGTAATAATGTCCTGACATGTCATTGACTACCTTGTCACTCGGCCGTATTTTACGAGACCCACCACCGACCAATTACGAATGTAAATGTATACACAATGAGATAATCTATTCCATCAGAAGATGTCTTTTTAATTTGGACAGTAACAATAAACAGGTGTCATTCGTTTGGATTCCTGCACATAAGGGAATTCATGAAAATGAATGTGCTGATAAACTGGCCAAGGAGGCCACTCTTTCCGGGGTTTTCCCTCATCAATTCCATATCCCGATGTATGACAGACTTAATATGCTAAAAAAAACGTACAAATCCTATCTGGAGTGCACAATGGATGGATCCAAATAATCATAAGGATAATCGGCTTAAAATAATTCAAAGATCTATTCTCCGCACCCCCTGGTTCACCAAAAAGAAACTCTCCAAAAGAACAATATCAAATATCTCTAGAATGAGAATTGGACATTGCCAGGTAGCCTCACATTTATTCAGATTGAACTTAATAGATTCCCCAATGTGTGAGTGTGGTGCCGAGGAGGAAACCCTTGATCATATCTTTTTGCCTGTCCATTACGGATCACAGGTATTTTTTACAGTAACCTCGTCAATGGTAATTTTCAACTCTCGGTTAACTTGTGTCATCTTCTTTCCCTTAACTCGCCACATTTATTATACTACTTGTAATAATTATCATTCATAATTTGTGTTCTCTTATCCTAAGAGGATCGAGGCGACCCACTGCACACCTTTTTTGGCATTCGGAGGATGTGTCCAAGACACATTAATTGGGACCCTTCAATATGTGTAAGTAACGGCTCCATGCCGATATCTTGGCATTTTTTATCTTATCTCTATATCTTATCTTGGTGCGTCTCACTCAATTTAATGATGTTATTTCTGCTACTCCCCTATAATTAACTTCTTTCTGTAGGTTCAATTCTCGATCTCATTTCCTTCATATCCGTAAGAATTCACATTTGTTGAGCATATATTAAAATTGGCCAATACACACGTAATAAAATAGTTTGTTTGATCATGACACTTAACTTTTCGTTATCATCACACTATAAAGGGATCGTTAAACATAACTATAATCATTGTATAATAATTTTAATAAGACTAACTTTAATATTAACACAAAAGTACGCTGATATTTTTCCCGTTGTACTACTTATTTAGACAATGACAGAAATAAAGTTTATATTTTAAAGCAAGATAATGATGGCCCTTACGAATTAAAATTAGGTGATATTTCACCAATGGTATTTAATCTCCAATATTAGATGCCGAAAATACTGTATCTCTTACTTTTCGACAAACGCCATCTTCAGGAACAATGAAAAGATTCAACGGATATGTCATACAATATTTCATAAAAGCGTTTGTTTAAAAAAAGCTTGTTCCGTTAGACGCGATCCCTATAAAGTAATAATAATTATTCTGTATATTTTTTCTCGGTGTTCCTAATGTTGCGGAATATTTATGGGTTGAAGGAAGCAGTAATTACAGAATGCCGGTCAAACAATGAGTTGACGGTCGGGGGAAGTATGAAGAAGAAAGAGCGGCAGCGGGATAGAAACGGAAGAAGAAGCACACCGCAAAGAAGACGAAACGTCGAGGTTTTTTTATTTCCGCACTAAATCTTACCAAGGGCCATTAGTCTGCGCGCCAAACAGATGCTGTTAAACTAAACGCGTTGTGTAAAATATGTATCACTAGTAGAAAGGTATACGTTGTAAATACGGTTCATTTTAGAATTCACTCTAACAAAATACGTATTTTTATAAAGTTCCCGTGAATAAAACCAGCTGAAACGAGTAATTTTACTCTAAAAGTGCACCAAAAAACGACCTAGAGTTCTTATTTGTTGCTGAACTGCTAAATTGGTTCGGTGCACGTCGTATTCTTTTACACTTTTAAAAGGAGGATGGTGTCTTAAGTCTCGTGAAGACGTCTGGGTGTTGAAGAAGTGAAATACGTCAAAATGAAAGAGAATGAAAGTGTTAGAATTGGAATGTGTAGCGTTCTGTAGAAAAAAGTGATGGGCTCAATGAAAATTACCCGGATAATGTTTGAAACCTTTCGGTTACAAATGCATTTAAAAACTAATCTCAAATACAACTTCACAATAAGAATACAACTTGAATAATTACAACTTCACAATAAGAATGTGTTCTTCTAGTAATAAAGTTGTATCAATGTGTCCGAAATTTAATAAAAATGAATTGATAATTCTGGCGTCTGCTATCAGTTTACTCAAAGGTATTTGAGATTCTGTAAAAATAAGGTAGATGGCTCTTTCAAATAATAGAACGATTAAATGTATTAATATCAAAAAGGTAACATATAGGTTCGAAAATTGTCGCTAAAAATATTGTCGCTGTAGCATAGTTGAATAATGAACCTTCCCCGGTTAGGAAAGAGATCCAGGTTCGAATCCCGGTGGCGCAACAACAATATTTTTCGATAAAATTGATTTTATATGTATATCTTTCTAATTAATATATTTAATTCATATTTTCAAATACCTTTGAATAATACACATTAGGGTACGCCAGAATTGAATGAATCCATTTTTATAAAATTTGGATAAACTTTGATACAACTTATATATTTTTAAGAACACATTATTGTTGCGAAGTTGTTATTTTTAATAACATGCGGTTAACATACATTCATAATAACTCACTTCTGTTAGTAAATTTTATATTAATATATACAAACTGGGTATAAAATTTTGTTAATGCTGTATTACATGAGTTCATCTTATATTAAAATATTTATTTCAAGATTAAAAATATGACTTTTAGCAGCCTAACCTAACCTAACCAACATTAAAAAAAACTAACTTTATATTTTATGATTTTAACAATTCTAAAAATACATATAGTATACATTCAGTCGTATTTCGCTCTAATTAATTAAATTATCAATGGTATTAATAAATTCATTGAGAAATATAATATTTCAACACGTATCTGAGACCACTCCTGCAACAACGCTGTATATCGTTTTTGGTCGGATCTGAGTTATGAATGCCACAGCGGTGTTTACCTTCTTGGGCATCGAATGGTATATTAAACAACTGTATATGATAAATAAAAATACACACAATTTCTAAGTACTGTGATCTGCAACAACACTGTATTTCATTCAAGATGGCATAATATGGATATAAATATTTTGTAAAAAACGATGTACAGTGTTGTTGTGGGAAGGCCTCATCTATTATACGATTATTATTGATTTTACTACTACTATTACTATATTTTCAATTCTGATATAGTGTAATGATATTGCAAGCATTTTTTTATTAATATTATCATGAGTGTAAATTATTATTATTATTTATTTAAAGGATATATATATTTTTAAAATAGAGATGCGTACATGGAATACATGTCACATCAATATTCTTACAATTTTCAAGCTAAGCTAAACACTTGTGCGATGAAAATAGGACCATCTTATTATTAGTCCAGTGAGTTTTTCTTCACTCTTAAATGCATTTAGTACGAGGACAAACTCAGCCAATGACGAGTCTCTAGGGGTTGAAGGGGAGATATAAAAGATGGCGAATAAAAGAGGGTGGCGGAAGAATTGCAAATGTCGTAGCTGTAATGTAAGAATAATGAAACAATTAAAAATTTAGTCACACAATTTATACAGACGATGTGCATTGAATAATCAACTGATACTTGCTTGATATTTCTTCGCCCATTCGACACGAACACATTTTCAATTACTTAATCCAATTGTTTTCCGGGGGACTAATTTTGAGGCCATGTTCACTCTTCGGGACAAACTTTTTAATGAAAACACATTTCAAACTAACAACATTTACCTTTAGTTTTATATAAATTGGGATACATTTACTATGATATATTTTCTTACGTAGTACCGATAGTATTGGGTGACTTGTGCCACATTTTGCATAAATTTACAAATGGTGATGGCACTATTTATTATTATATCCAACCTAGGCAGGCACTGAATATTATTGTATCTAGCCTCGTAGCATATAAAGAAGAGTATGTATGAAACATAAATATGTAATATGTAAAAACATTGTAATGTTTGAATTTAATCCTTCACGTTGTAATTTTTTACAACTCGCCACGTTTATATGAGGTAAACACTGAATCACGCGCAAGTAGTTCGATCTGGGCCGGCTCGCGGGACCGCTCAGCACCACTTGGGCTCTGGGAGATGTGCAGCACGGTCGGTGGTGCGCGACCACGACGGAGAATCTATCGCGTACTCGATCGGGATGAATGTCAGGGTAAGGATCATATCTTGATGATACTAGTGCACAATCTGTATGATATTGTAGCATCTAATTTGCATTGTACTCTCTTCCTATGCAGAAGTGAAATTTCTTTGTTCGGGCCCCAGGCTAAGAGCACCCGGTTCTAATCTGAAGTTCGCATCACGGGTGGCTGGAATGGGCGATGGAAAGCAGCCTCCATTTGAGATGGAGGAATCTTTGACACATTCAGCGTGACGGCCACGATCCCATACGATGGAGGATGAAGTGTGTGCAGTAGTTATGGCGCACGGATTTCGAGGTTACGTGACCATCATTGTTACTAAATTGTTATGTCAAGCGTGGAGGTGGGATCAATCTTACGGTGATGATTTTTCTTGCGTCTTACCCGAGAGGCTTGCCACAGGAATCGAGTCAACGATGCTTCAGGATGATTATTATTTTACTTCCTTGTCAAGTTGTATTTGTGAACAGGTGCCAGAATGGGGTTACTTATTACGATTACTTGATATTTATTTTGCATTAAACAAACTTACTGAATTTATCTATTGCATTAATTAGATTAGGTTCCCAGTCCGAATTACATAACACAATTTACCACAGGTGAAAGAAAGTTCGTCAGAAGGTGAAGGTAAGGCGCAGGACTCAATTCCAGCCGATCCAATATTTTCGTGTTAAGCACTGTCTAGCCGGTGGCGTTTCCCTGGCGTTCTATACACCGGAGCCATAACGCTACGTAACTACGTAATAGTATTCGATGGCGAACAGCTGTGGAGGAGGCTAAACTCCACCCTGGATATAGCGTTGTGGAAGAATAAGAAGGAAAAGAAAGAGAATAAGAAGAAGACGAAGAAAAATAATAAGAAATAAGATTGTAGCCATCAGTTCATTATTAGTTACATCAAAATTTCGAGTCAATAAATTTAACACCAAAGTATTAAAATCACCGTACAATACATTATAATTGTTTTCAATACACAATGAACCCATTATTAGGTTATATCCAAAATGTCTTTTGTAATTGTAGTAAATACAATATAACTCAATTATGTACAAGACACGTGATCTATAATGAAATCTCACTTGTGTGTTGTATGGTGATATTATTAGGGTTGATGGCTTTGGTATACAACCACCCATTGTAAAATTAATTAACCCTATCTCACTCACATCTACAAATGATTTAGTCTTGAGAAAGAATGATAGGGGTACAAAAATATATTAATTGTGGTATAATGTTGTTGGTTTGAATAAATACTTTTTAGGTTATCGTCATAATTTAACAATTGATCACCGTAATACAACTAAATAGTATTAATTACCTAATTAAATAATATTCAAGTCTTACAATATATAATATAACAATAATTATTTAAGAAAGTAATAAATACAATTCTTGATGATATTACGCTAGAAACAACAGAACACATCAGTATTGGTGTATACACTGTATTATAAATTTAAAGAAATCGTATACATTATTCTATCAATTATATTAAAATACAATTATTCATTTTTTGTTTATTGACATTTATCCATTAGTTATTTCAATAATGACCATTTAATGAGAAAAAACTCAAGATCTACAGTTTCATAAATTATATATTTAAATCCTCCTACTGGCATGGCAGCTAATATTACAAAACATTGTAAATCTCTGAAATTGATAGCGACATGATAAAGGCGTGTTTTTTTATATTACTAAAAATTATTTTATTTAAAACATTTCAATAACATTTCCATTACTGTTCTCAAATATATGTGTACAGTCAACTGGAAATACTTAAAACTGCTCACGTAATCAATAGATATCTGTCTGTGCAGGAAAAATTCAGGCCATTTTCGCAAAAACTTTCACCTTAAGCGCGCTTTACACATAAACTATTTATAGTTTTACAATTATATTTGTTCACAAATTAAAAATTGTTTTTTTTTACTTATGGAAATTACTTTTTGAAAAGGTGCGTTTATAGTTTCTTCTTAAATAAAGTCTCTGATGCACTGTTTCTCATGGCGGAAGGCAAGAAGTTCGACGCTTTTCGGCCTGCCACCGCAAATACCCGTTCACTAAATTTAGACTTCTGACAACGGTTTGTCGGTTCTACAACCCTTCCTGCAGCTGAAGTAGAGGTTAACCACCTGAGAGTTTGACGTCTACCATTCAAATTGTCTGGGATAAAAAGTTCTTGAAGATACAGAGACGCCATGTTATGCATGCGCTCCCGATCAGTGACTCATTGCGACTGGCAAATCAGAAAATCACGCTCGTCAAACATTACCCCTCCCACTTACCTCACCTGACGAGTAAATACAATTTAATCTTGAAATTTTTCCGCTGGACACCCTATATGTAAAACAGACAATCCCAATATTTTATCAAAAGTATGATCATTTCCTAACAAATGATTTGAAAATTCTGAGAAACCGTGAGCAAGGTCTTATTCATTTTTTCTCTTTGAAATCCTATTAAAGTTGATGAAGCAAACAATTTACCTCTGCTAGAAAACTCGTGAAGTGATCAGGGAATATATGTAAATATTAACTCCATAGTAATATTGTTTTGTAGTACACGTTCTTGTCGCAAAAAAACATCACTGTCTAGTAAACTCCTCCCTTAAATCAAAGTCTCTTCAAGTGAATTAATTTACCCCTAATACATATAAGTCAATATATCACAGTCGAAAAAACCCTTAGAGCTTTGTGCGCGACATGCCTTAGTGGCATTTATATGATAATGACTTAAGCAAAGAACGAGACTTAGTCGGAATAATTTCCACGATATGTGACTTTGTGCAAATCAAGACATCTCTAGACTTAATAGGCTTCAGGGAGAAGACGTCGTAATTAAATAAAACGTCATGTCCTCGAGAAAATGGTGGTAACAATGAATTTGAGCAATTAAACAATGAAATATTTAAATTATCTATTAATATCAAACGGATATAGTGGATTTTTGTAGAACTAATGAAACCTACGATCTCTCATACATCAATATTTCTCTCATCTTTAATCCGATACTTTCCGCATTGAAATCGGTTCAGGCGTTTTTTGCCCAGACAGACATACAGATAGATGTTGCCTTTATATAAGTAGAGATTAATGAGTTTTTAAAAATATACATATTTTTTAGATATCCATTCTAATTACACAGAAGATTTATTTACTTGAATATTAGTGGCTCCAATTCAGCCTTTTACGTAGAATATTACATATCTGTAAGAACTTAAATAATGAAAATAAAGTTGAATAATTTATATAACAGCATTTCCGTAAAAAATTCCTCCAAGATCGTTTTTATATATCTTTAATGTTATCTTTTGTTCTAGACTTGTTCTGCACTAGTATTAAATATTAAAATTTGTTAAATTAATTATTCCATTTAATTTTGTAAAAATATGCGATATTTTTTTAATTCATGTTTCTATGAATGATTACCATAGAACATTGGCAAAAGAAGGGAGCATGTCTCCAAAGTGACCGTTAGAACGAAAGGCGAAGTAGGTACTCAAGTATTTGGTCACTAATTAGTTCTGAAACTATCTGTTTGTTCTGGGATAGTCGTGAGCCATGATGCATCTATGACTGGGTGCATTAGATTCCTCTGGGTGTGTGAATGCATAAGAGCTGCGAGAGAAGAAATGATAGAGTGCTTGGAAGGAATGGAATATCGTTTCGAGGAGAATGATGATCTGCTACGAAATCATAGAAATATTGGACTTTTCTAAAAGTTTATCAAGGTGTGGGTGTCTCGTTGGGAGGTACTGGTATGACCGGCCGCAAGAAAACCTCAGTGGGATCGCACTTGGATGCTACATGGAGTACTAGTCTGTGGTTTTACGATAATACATTGTTTGTCACTGTGCCATCGTCTTAATCCCCTCAGGGGGCTACATATGTTCCCACGCCGCACTGTCCTATTTGTATGTCTATGTCTGCAAATCAAAAATTAAGTAAAGTTTTCTAAACCATATGTGTTTGAACAGCGAATAGCGTAAATAATTAATAAAAAAACATATTATTCGGGATTTGCTTTTTTGAGCAAAACTGATGTAGCAGTTCTTGAAACATTTTCGAAGAAGTGGTGGTGTTTGTTATCGTCTAACTGTTTCTCATTACTGAGGGAAAATAATTTCATGCTTTTGGGCATGCCACTGAACTTGGTCACCTAGCAATTGCTGATCAATTCCATACCTCTTTCTGTGGCTAAATTAGAGGCTAAACTAAAACTTTTACGTCCACTATTCAAGTTGTTTGAGATGCACAGCTCTTGAAAAATATGTCTCGCATATGCTATAATAACATAGAATAAAATTAAAACAATCATACATTCCTAATAATAATAAATATAAAACGTATAAAAACATATCAATTATAAAGTTACACAATATTAGTAATAAAATACAAAATATATTATATTAAAGCAACCAGGTTATAGAAAAATCTAATTCACCTTACGTATACTCAGTTAAATATGTACGAGTATGTCAACAAGTTCAGTGTAATAGTATCAAAACTGTAGTAACTAATGTAGTCTACTCGTTAGTGAATATTAGAAGCCTCATCATCCATGTCGAATTAAGTAGTTTCTAATGGAACCTGAAAATTGATCATTGCCAGCAAAGCTGGACAGCCTGCATGACCTGAGTGCAAAATGAGGCTCTCATCAACCTTAAAATCACGCCGGTACCGATCGAAAAACAAACAACAATACAACGCTCCCGCAGCCATTAGAGACCGACCCATGTGCGCCACTTTTCTCGTAGAAACCTTCCAGTTCATTATATAACGTACCACGTTGTAGAACACTCACTGCTTTTACTTATATCCATAACTGTGTTTTAAGCGTCAAAAAATATCAATTTATTGTCGTTCATTGTTCATCTTACTCTGGCCACACACACACACGCACAAAAACACTCCGCGTTATAACTCAATCGAACAGATAAATTCCGGGTGTAATTTATTTGGATGCACTCGGACACTCGTATCTAACCTTTTGATATCTCATAACATATCTTATCTTCTTAAACATATTAAACTCTACATACTTCAACCCCCAAAGTATAAAATTTTAAAATTAAAACAAATAATGATTTCATTCGCACTTCAAAGACTTATTATTAACATACTCCACCTTTTCATAAATTGAAGGCGTCAGTCACACTTTTGTGAGTCGCGCCTTCACCCCTGATTATTTTAGTTAAATTACCACCTCCATCCTACAGTTGGTTTTTACATTTTTTTAAAACTATATTCGAAGTGCCCTTCGCAGACGCCTTTTGATGTCACGGGGGCATTAGCAGATTTATATGACACATGGTAAAGGGACGAAATAAACAGAGGGGAGAGTTTGTGGAGGGTGCATTAGTTACGATATTGAAATACACTTGAAACTGAGAACTTCGCTTCTGCAGATGAAAGTGACGATTAAATTACTTTGATGAAAGCAAACGCGCGCATTAACGAGCACAAGTACCTAGTTTCAAACCATTATATTGACATTTTAGCATTATTATTTATTTATTTCTTTATAATTTACAATTTAATACTCAGTAACGTGTGTATAAATTTAGATGTAAATCAATTTGCAACGGTTTTATAGTCCGATTAAGTCCGATATTACATTAATTTATAGTCTGATTAAATCCGATGTCAGAGACCGTGGAGAAAAGTTGTAGTGACCAACTATGGTGGAACAGAATACATTCTTTAAATATATCTTAATAATGCTATGTTGCGTACTCAATTTTATGTGCATAAGCAGGGTGTATGTCTTTGTTCATAATTCGTTCATTTAACTTTTCAACTTGGTAAGAACAGTCATATTACATATTAATCCATCTGCTATCGATTTCACTTAAAATATTACCAACGAATTTTTTTTCAGACTATGGGTATTTAAAATGTATAAGTTTTAGACCACTGTCTTTGTCTAAAACTTATATTTAAATAACTAGCTTTACAAATTATCATACCCGAAACTCATATAAACAAATAACCGAAACGTATAATAATATATGTTTAGTCGGTCGAATTAGTAAAAAGTGGCATTGTACATAGTCAAAATAATCCCTTTCGATAAAATAGAGTAGGTACATAAGAAATATTTCAAAATACACAAGAAGGAAAGACCTAAAGACGGCATTCAGAAAACACACCAATGGTAGAGAAATATTCAGTTCAGTAAGATTATTATGCGGATTGAACAAACAAATTGGATGCGCGCAAACAAAGAAATTGTTTCGAAACATCGATCGAAGAAGGAGCAACCGTCGGAAGAACCATCAGAAGAACCAACAAGCGGAAGAACTGTCGCAATTAAAAACTTAAGACATAAAGGTACATTACTTAATGGAAAATATCGTGTAATAACGGCAAGAATTTTACATATTATTTTCATAGGAAAAGGATTATTTAATTTATGTTTATTAAAGAATCTTTAGTACACAGCTTTATTGTTTGTATGCAGTGCACGCTCCTGAGAACAGCATACTTTGAGCAAACCTTGCATATCTTGCTCAAGCACAGCTGTAAAGTTCAAACATCTCTTCATTTCTTCGTAAATTGCATTTGAATATTGAGCGGAGTCCCAAAATTTCCGGTATAATAAATATTCATTTTAGCGATTTACTCGAAACGAAGATTTTGGGTGGGTTTTGAATATGAACTATTCAAATATAAGATGCTTACAACGGCTCGTATGCCTGATCAAATAAGTTATATGATTGACCAATATTT
Source organism: Eubasilissa splendida (assembly GCA_031772225.1). NCBI lineage: Eukaryota > Metazoa > Arthropoda > Insecta > Trichoptera > Phryganeidae > Eubasilissa > Eubasilissa splendida. The sequence goes on along the minus strand of CM062852.1, from coordinate 15,538,038 downwards.
CATAGTTAAATCATAACATCATATCATGTATAACTTTAGTAAAACTTCAGAAGAAAAATATTTATACGATAAATAAATTACGTATCAGAATTTTACAAAACTGAACTTCTCTTATGTCGTAAATAATATGCTATCTTGACTTTTTATGCATTATTTTAACATATTTATTCATCTTCTTTTTAGAATGGGGTTTTGACTAAGATATGCACTTTCTCCATTAATCTTAGTCTTCTGCTATTACTGTCCCACTGCAGATGTAGTATTTCCTTGCAAAGCCTCATAATTTAACGGGTCTAATTGACTTCTACATACATACTCGTACATGTTAAAAGTACTCCATTTTGTAAAATTAGAACAAATAAGATTTTGCGATATCATCACAGATTTTATAAATGAGAATTTTCTGATAGCTTGACTCAAATTCACTACTGATATTTAAACGTAAGACACTAAGACGGATATTTGATGCCATCAACGAAAACAGGGTGTGATAATATATATGCTTCAACTACGAATTGGACGCAGAATTTGGTGAACCCAACATTGTCCAAGTTATAAAAATAGCACGGCTAAGGTAGGCTCGTCACGTTTAACGAATGTACCAGGGAAGAAAGTGTTTTATGCAAAACCGATATGGTTAAGAAATATTAGAAGAGCAAGCTGTGGTAGTTACGTGGCGTTATCCAAGATGCTCATGCAGTCGGTATCGCTAGCGTAAAGGTCAGCAGAGGACAGATAAGAGTGGCAAAACTTACTTGAGGATGCAAGGGGGTCCACACCGAACTGTAGCGCCTCTGGTCATGATGACTCAAAGATGACTAAAGGCCGGTCGTGTGATCAGTAGTAACTTTTTACTGTAGTAAAAGAAGTTACTAAAGTAAAATTTTAGTCGAAAACGTTTTGTTAGATCGTTGGTGCATTCCGTAGTAAACTCATTTTACTCTCCAATATCCGATAAAAAAAAGAGGGTAACGATAGTTAAATATGGCGGACTCTTCACAACTGTTACAAAAGTCATCTGACACATTAATACTTTGAAAGTTGCAGTATACGACAATTAATCTTTCTATAACCGCTATGTTAGTGATAAGAGTTTGTCCGATGATGATCTGGTTGTTCTATATACATTAGCATATAATCCGAAAAAATTTCACCACCTAGTGCCAGATTTCAAACACAGAGGTGAAAAAATCCATAGATAAAGCATATTTCATGATTATTTGTCGCACGCGTAGATATCTCATCTATGCTTTGACAATAGTAAATTTGACGTTCAAATAATCCACAAACGATTTTAACCACGGGAGTTAGTAAAAAGTTACCATAGTAACAATTTACTACTGATCACACAACCGGCCCTACAGAAACATGTTCATCCTTGTCTATTTAGTTGGTAACCTTTATCTCCAGCGATGTTTACGTAAAAAGCAATACACTTTATATAATTAAATGATACTGTTAATAATTTAAGAAATAGTGTAAAAAAGTATAAAATACCCTAAAAAACCTCAAATTTCAAATACATCGATATGTTTGAATTTACTTTAAGTCATTCGTTATTTTTTTTTGCTCTGGTTGTGGAAGTTCTACTTAATTCAAAAATAGGTGGCACAACCGGGAGTTCACTAATTACTTTGTACGAACACTTTACTTCTAAGAGTTATGTGAAGGAGTTTTTTTGTTCGCCCACTTTCACGCGTGCAAACCAGAAGCCAGAAGTTTTCGATAAGTTTACTTTCAAAGCAAGCACCGGCGGTACGCGAGCCCAGGCCAATTTGCGTGCTCCAAGGACTAAGTACTTATAAACACTAAATAAACGGGATAAAAGACGTTCACATTTAAACGCGCGTTGGAATGAAGTTTTACAAGAATTAATTAATAGAAAGATAGAAAAGAAATTAATAGAAAGATAGAAAAGGACGAGATCATTATTTAGTTTTAAAATGTTTTACCATAGAATATGTTTATTTAGAGCGTAATATAACATTTTTATATATTCTTATATTTTACAAATTTTCACCTTTTCCAGTACCGGGATTGATACCAGGTGTTTCCAAGACCTTTTTGAGATAAAAAAGATTGTAGGGACGCCTAATGTCGATCCCGTATGCTAAATGACCGCTCTGTCAACTATACACTGTGGTCTTAAATGATCATATACTAAGTATATAGCTGTTTTTTTGGATAAAATTTAATACATTGATTTATGTTTTGATAAACTTTATTATTTATACATTTTTAACATAATTTTTTATACTATTATTGAAAAATAGTCACAACTGGTAAACTTAAGAAGTTAAAATTAGAGAGTCATTCGTATTCGTCAGCAGTGCAGTGGTTAATACACCCGATTATCACGTGGGCGATTAAGATTTGGTTCTCTACCGGGACGATTTAATTTTAATTTTATTTATTTATTTAAATTATGAATATTGTTGATGTGTGTCCGAGATACGCAACGCATTTTTTTTTACGTAGTGCACCACCATGGTATATCGTTGTGTTGGCCCCCTTTCATCTTTGAGTAATGACCGAGACGCAGCACTACTATGTATGCAGGCGACTGCGGCGAGCAGCATTTCGGTGTCTCTAGAGTCTAACGCAATACCCATAAAGCCGATGAGGTGGAGGCTCCTGCAGGTTCCTGCTTCGCTCACTGTCGGTTCATTTTCATATTAGTATACCATTCTTCTACCTATATGTAATCTACATACTGCCATACTGATTTGTTCTCAGCCTATTGATCTCCGCCAGTGTAGAATGTCTTCATATTTTAAATATGAATTAAATATATTCATTATAAAGATATACATATAAAATCAATTTTATCGAAAAATATTGTTGTTGCGCCACCGGGATTCGAACCTGGAGCTCTTTCCTAACCGGATTCAAATGATGGAACGATTAAATGTATTAATATCAAAAAGGTAACATATAGGGTCGAAAATTGTCGCTAAAAATAATGTCGCTGTAGCTTAGGTGGATAAAGCACCTTCCCCGGTTAGGAAAGAGATCCAGGTTCGAATCCCGGTGGCGCAACAACAATATTTTTCGATAAAATTGATTTTTTATGTATTTATAATTAATATATTTAATTCATATTTAAAATATCACAGACCTATGTTCTGAATAATTACAACTTCACAATAAGAATGTGTTCTCCTAAATAAATCTTCATATTTATTTTACAGACATCTTAAAGCATAAACGCAGACCGCCGTGAGACCTCTCAAAGCTCTGCGTACATAATATCATTAGTTTTACGACCATATTTCATTCAAGAGATTGTATTGGTATAAAATATTTCTCAAAATACGACGAGAGAAGAATACGTACCTGTGAGATAGATGGTAAAGATGTCAACTTACTTATTTATCATCACCCCGTTTCCTGAGAGATGGAAGATTGAGTGCCAGTAGTCTACTCTAACCGAGGTTCCTCGCCGGACGGGGCGAGGCGAGGCGTGCGAGGTGAAACGAGACGGCATGATACGACCTGAGTCGACACGAGAATAAGCGAGAAGCCGAGAGCTGTAGTACATTCTCCTGCTCGACTTCTCTCGCCATGTCTCAGCGAGAGTAGACTGCTAGCAAAAAACACACTACAGCATTCAATAAAAATAAGTTGTAATTATTACAGTTCAAGAGAAAAAACAAAATATATTAAATATAATTATTGCAATTTAAGGCACACGACCTTTAGGGCCAATGACATTAAAACACATGACACGCTGTACGCGTTCCTTATATAATAAAAGTGAACAGCCCACGTCCATATTTCAAGCTAAAGGTTCACTAAAAAAATAATCTTAGGTCGTATAAATTGTTCGAAAGAAATTTTGTATTTTATTTATTTAAAAAATCGCTTCCGGCACTGGTCACAAAAATAACTGTGTAGGTTTGTGTGTATTTTACTTAATTTATCTACGTACAATATTGAGAAAGTTAAGAATTTTTTAAGAGTTTAACAGATCAGGTTAGTTAACAAAATTAGCCGAGATATACGAGTACATTTGATCAATATTTCACAAATGTTTGATTGAAATCAAATAACAACTATGGGACTTATCGTATCTACAGAATATGTTATATCCCATGTATACGGGGTGTAACAGACCTAGTTCAGAATATTTTATGGGTAGATGATACCTGACTAAATTACGAGTCAAAAATCTAATCCTAATCACTGACATGGTTAAGATTAGGCACACATGACTTGAACATTTGTTACGAAGCAATATTTCAAAATCATATTTTATAAAAAAAATAACTCCGTTAGAGCCAGTAGCCTCGGCACGTGTCAAGGACAATCCGGGCTAGATGGCGCATAATAAGCGAATCCGGCGCCCGGATAGAAAGGTTCTGACTCTCGCGCGTCGTTTTGGTCTGAACGCTGATCACTTTGTATGAAAGGATACAAAATTGGCTTTCACCTACTCGAGGAAGTCCAGCACTAATTTTATATTTAGATACGCGTGCAGGAGCACTTCCTGCATATAAGAAATGTAGTGTCCTACGAGATGTTAAATATAGACCTCTCTTTTTAAATTATGATATGTAAGTGAAGGCGCGCAAGTTTGTTTCCCAAAAAGTATCTTCCTAAGACGGTACGAAAAGAATCGCGCGATCGGCTACCGGCCGCAGTTCAGATCTAGCACCGTGGTAATAAAGAAGCTGTTCTAAAGTTCGGATTGATTAGAAATATGACACGTGCATTTCGGCTTTCGCTCTCGGGTTCACGATCAACCAGCGTATAATTCGATTACTAAGATCGCAGTTGACTTGGCAACTTAAGCTCCTAATAATAAGTTATAACACGGCCGTGCTCATTAAATTAAAGTCAATTTAAAAGACAGCCCAAAACAATAAGTAATATGTTATTCGATTTTGAGTGTTCAATAATCATTCTCTGCCGGACTTATCTAAATTAAAACCAAGTCGTACAACACAAATAGTTGCATGTAACATATGTCTAAGAAAGTCGCGAGAACCTTAGTGCCACGATAATAATCAAATATAATATTATATATAATCACGCGGTTAGCAGCAATTTCTGGAGCCATGTCGGATGAAATTCCACCGTCAGGCCTTATTTGAGGCCACGCCAAGAAGCTTGGCTCGATCATTGTCACATGCCACGGCAGAAGAAAAGAGGTACTTCTAACCTATATTACCTTCATTTATTTGTGGAATGCCTTGGCACAAATCCTGTCCCTTCCGCTCAAAAAGTCCCCAATTCATGTAATTTATTAAGATAGCATTAGAATAGTTGTAAGGTTTTTATTTTTAATTTTTATTTTCACTTATATTTTTTTATCTTGATAGTTTAGAATAAATAATTATACGAAAATTACAACATTCGTTTGATTGAAAATTCCTTCTTCCCTCTTGGTTGGATAATTGATGCAACGGATCGGACTCATTTCGGAACAGCCGAACGACCTAGTAAAGGGTATCTCATGTTTGTCAAAATAATGATTAATCTTTGTGTTTGGCTATGTAATACATTTTAGTAATTTAGTCAGGTATCCACTTATAAAATATTGTGGACTAGGTCTGTTACATCCTGTATATGTATATGTCTACTAGTAAATTTACTTTTTAATTGGGGGTTTTCTGATTGTGATCAAACAAACTGCATTGAAAATTCCAGGAAGTTACGTGACGAGAGATTCTACAGTATTACTTTGAAAATCTACCTAAAACACTTCCATTTGAACCTTTCCGTACATTTTCTAGACTCATTGTAGTCTTTACACCTATGTACGAATCGATAACTGTGAACTGAAAATAAATAATCTATTTATTAATAATATGAAAAGATACGCCCTTCCGTACTTGAATACTTAATTTTTAGGTTAGTTTACAAGAAACGAGAAATATGCCACCAGTTTTGAAGAACCCTTACTCCGTAGGACGTACGTACAAAAGTAATAAAACATAACCATGAAGACGATTATATTTCCCTCGCGTTAAGTACACGTGCGATAACGACGTACGTGATAGTAAAGCACAACACATTTTTGCACGTGAAATGGCAGCCGAGGGCGGGACTTTGGTGAGTTTTCTTGAGGCTTCGAAGAGTTGTACTAAAATTATGCCGTCGTTTCACATAGACGGGCAGAAGAAACTTATTCAGTTGAAGATTAAGGCATGTCTTTATAGTGCATTAAAATCCGCTTTAATGGAAAAGTTGTCATCTACAAGTACTATGAAAATTACAACGGGTCATCACAGATTCGGCAGTAGTTACTATCACCTTGTTGTCCATTGGATAGGCATTTAATGCACAGCTCTATGGGGAAAATATGTAATATTTTGTTTAATGTATGTTTTGCCAAAATATTGACGAATCAGATGTGGTTTAGCGTGAGTAAATAAATATCCCATTATATTTTATCTGCCCACTCACATATTTGTTTGAATTAAAACGCTCGTGCTAGTGTGCGGCCAGAGTAGGATGAACAATGCTTGCTAATGAACTCGTCGGAACGGCGGACGTAAGAGAAGTGACGCTTTAGGGCCGGCCCTCTGGGTGGCTGCGGCGCGTTGCATTGTTGATTGTTGGGGGTCGGTACCAGGCGCGTTTATGAGGTTGATGAGAGCCCTGTTTTAAGCACAGGTATATGCAGGGTGCGTGCAGATTGTGGAGGCGGTAGAATTCTACAGATCGCACCTAATTCCCATTAAACTAGTGATGAGATAAACCGTGTTGTGACTGTGATTGGGATTGGTGTTCAATTGTAATGGTGATTAGTAGGGTGTGGTTTATTGATTGGAGGTTTAGGTTCTCGTGATTGCGTACTAAAATTCGAATAATTACAGTTGCCAATTATCGCTAGACAGTAACAATGACAGTTTATCTTCTTTCAACCTCTTCTCATTCATTTTCGTCATTTTACATATTTTCATTTGCATGATCTTTTGCAGGCAAAAGCGTCATATTTTCTTCTGTCCTCTCATTTTTGTTGCTCAAAAAAATACTCACTGAATATTTTTATTTTGTTCAATATGGTACAATTAACTTAACGCCCGTTTATTTTCGATTTCAATATATCTGTGTTATGTTATTGCCATGTTCTTCAAATTAGTTTAATTAATTTAATTAACAACTACAGTATCACTTCTATACATATTAGTGCACAAGTGTTTATATTGGCAATTATTGCATTCATAGCACCAGTCATAATTTCCAGCAAATACCCTCATTCTATATCTTTCTCATTCTTTTTGATTCAAACAAACATATTCCCGAGTATAAAAACTCATTCAATTGTTCAGAACATTAAATATTTATATAATATCTACTATTTAATATTTTTTACTTTCATCTTTCTCCATTACAATCACAATAAATTTGCTAAAATTCATTTTCAGATCACTTCAAAGAAAATTGTTATATCCCATGTCGTTAAGCCGAGCACATGGCAACTAATCATTTTCACCGTTGATTCCATCAGAATTTATCTACCCTCTTTCGGCTCTGCACAACAAAGTTGTGTTAGAATCAGGTGTGTAAGAGTCCCACCAAGTTAGGGGTACGTTCACTAGTGTCGGGAGTGAACGTAAATAAGTAAACAGAAACTTTTAAACTAATTATTTTTCGCGTTAAGTGTTGCCAACAGTCACATCTGCGCGCCACTGATTAATGTGCCAACACGTCTTGAGGTGGAGATCCATAATATAAAGTGCCGAAATCATAATACGAGTACAGCTTTAGTACCAAATGAATGTTATACAATATAATTACGTCCCTAAAAATTGATAAAAGAGAATTTTATATAAAATTTCATCTAACAAATCAACAATAATAGAATAGTAAAATTAATCACATTTATGATTATTAGGTTGTAGGTATTAAAGTTGTAACAATGTGTCCAAAATTTAATAAAAATGAATTGATAATTCTGGCGTCTGCTATCAGTTTACTCAAAGGTATTTGAGATTCTGTAAAAATAAAGTAGATGGCTCTTTCAAATAACGGAACGATTAAATGTATTAATATTAGAAAGGTAACATTTAGGTTCGAAAATTATCGCTAAAAATATTGTCGCTGTTGCATAGTTGGATAATGCACCTTCCCCGGTTAGGAAAGAGATCCAGGTTCGAATTCCGGTGGCGCAACAACAATATTTTGAGATAAAATTGATTTTATATGTATATTCTTCTAATTAATATATTTAATTCATATTTAACATTTATGATTTACCAATTATACTTCATTTTATTATAACCGATACAAATTAAACGAATCAACTAGAAAGATATACAAAAAAAATCTATTTTTCGAAAGAGAATTTAGTTGCAATCGTGATTCGAACCTGGACCTCTTCGTATCTGAGGAAGCGCATTTACCATTTCGATATAGCAATCGAATACATTATTGATAAATTTTGAACTTATATTTTGCAATCTTTCCAATTGATACTCCATTTTAAAAACTTTATATGGCGGTGAATCTCAACTACCTAACACACGCTAAGAGACGCCATTAATCAATTTTATTAAATATGGATAAACTTTGATGCAACTTATATATTTAAAATTATATAAAACACATATTTGTTGTTAAGTTTCTTTTCCAGTGCATAGTTCTGTAGTATTTTGGTAACACAAAGTTACAAGACAACACAGGTCCAAAAAACAAAGCAAAAACCGTAATTATGAGTACAAGTAAAATACAAATGGGAAACGATGCACAGCAAACGAAGTTGGGTAACGTACTACAAAACACAATAACAGACAGAGGTATGCAGCCCATGTCAAACGGCGTCACTATCGATTTCGCTCTAGCTCATGTCAAACAGTGTCACTATTTATCTCACTCTAATACATATCAAATGGCGTCACTATCTATCTTAGTCAAACGCACGTCGAATAGCTTCACCGCAAGTCACTCAGACTAATTATTGAAATAATTTCACAATGAGCTCCTTTTGCAGTAAAATAGAAATATCTTGTTTTTAAAAGTAAGGCATAGCAAATTTAATACCATTTTAAAAACCATACTAGATGAGAAACTTTTTTAAATAACTTGTCAGGTTAGTGTGGTACATTTTTACAGTATGAAGAGTCCAAATGAGCTTGTTTGTTGTGCAAAAATGTTTTTTTTCCAAAGATATAGTAATATTAATTTTAAATATGTATTAATTATAAATATATACATATAAAATATATAAATATACATATAATATATAAAAATGTGTTAATTATAAATATATACATATAAAATCAATTTTGTCGAAAAATATTGTTTTTGCGCTACCGGGGAATTCGAATCTGGATCTCTATTTCCAATTCGGGGAAGTACACTACCAATTGTGTTATAGCGCCAGTATTTTTCATGACAAAATTTCGAACCTATATGTTACACTTTTTCAAATTAATACATCTGTCGTTCCATTATTTGAAAGGCATCTACATTGTTTTTATAGAATCTCAAATACCTTTGAGTAAACCGACTGCAGACGCCAGAATCATCAATTCATTTTTATTAAAATTTAGACATATTGATACAACTTATATTATTAAAAAGAACACATTCTTATTGTGAAGTTGTAATTATTCAGAACATAGGTCTGTGATGTTTTCAAATACAAAAAAAAACCAATATTTTTCGATAAAATTGATTTTATATGTGTATTTATAATTAATACATTAAATTAGCATTTTAAAACATCACGGACATATGTTCTGAATAATTACAACTTCACAAAAAGAATGTGTTCTCCTAATAATATTAGTTTTATTTTGAACTGTAATCAATAGCAGGTTGTGTAACAAATATTAGAATCTTAGAATATGAAATTTTGTAGCAGTGGCACTCGCAAAAGTGATCTAAGATGTCGATTTTCACGAAACTCGTAAAAGTGCCAATATCTCGAAAAACTAACGATTTTTCACTAGTCATATTTTGATATTCTGGTCAGTCGTGAGTTGGCCTAATAGTCTTCCAAGGGATGACGTTGACTTTGGGACGCCCTGTATAAAATTGCAATTCGCCACATCTGATCTTCATAATATACCAATAGATGATCAATGGCATATATCACTCTTGAAGGATGGATTGCCTAAGTACAAGAACAAAAAGAATATAACATTATTAAATTATTCATAGGATTAATTAGTTTACGGAGTTTATAAACATATTAATGTAAAATATTGGATACAAACTATAGAATAGACGGAAAATGCACGTGCGCACATTTATTTATCTTTTGAATTTTCACATAGACAAACTAACGCAAATTTCTTGTCTCAAAACGTTAATTTTGGTGACACCCATGTGATCACTTTGGTTCCACTCAGGCAATCGAAGAGCTCCGCGACTTTATAAAAAAAAAAGATTCGATTGGAACGAAAATTTAATGTACCATATATGAATGTAATAAATACGTCTTGTTTAAATAAAAACACATAAATGTGTCATAATTTATCGAATTTATGTTTCGTTGGATATGTGTATATAGAATGCCCCTTACTCCGTAAATAATGTTCCAAACCCTTTTCCTGTATATACATTTCACATCATGTCTATTCACTTACTAGTCTGTGTGAATTATAATATTAGATTGTAAAAATAAACACTTAAGTGATGAAGACGTTTGAATTCTTGCAGCGGACATAAAATATCGTATAAACCGATGGTACCGGGCAGTTATTTGACGTTATCTTATTTAACCCATGAATTCAAAAAATTTAAAAAAAATCGAATTTAATTTTGTAGGGTTTTTTAATGCAGCCAAAAGATCGCGAAAAATCAAATGCAATTGTATAACTGACTGCAATATTATAAGCAGCTACAAACAAGTCATGTTTTAATACTAATATATGTAGAACTCACATGAAGTTAAGCCATGAGTATAATAAAGGTGTTGAGTAGAAGCAGAGAATCGCCGCTGCAAGTAATATGGAGTCAGTAGAAAATGTAATACGGAGTCAGAGCACTCGAGCAATAAAAGCCACGAGGCTTTGATGAAACAATGGGTGTCAAGTCACCCTCGCATTGTAATGCACGTGGCATGACAGCTGATTGCTATAATCTACGACGTGATTCTGACGCTACACCTTATTTAATTAACACACAAAATTTGCTCATCGTTTGTGTAAATCTCATACTGAAAAATAAAATGAAATTGATTTTTGACATTCCAACATACTCACTCTTTCTCCTTCCAGTGTCATTCTCTAATTCTTTATAATTCTTAATAAATTGGAATTTAAGCTATAATCTCTATTTATTACATGTATAATCTGTAAACATAAAATACATGCATTTTTAATTAAGAATGCTTACATCAACTATTGTTATGTTACTTTGTAATGATAACTGTGACATTAATTCAATTCAATGTGCTTAAATATCTTTACGGATTATTATAATCAGTCTTTTATGTCTCGAATCAGTACAATGCTGAAAGATCTGAATATGATGACCTTTAAGAAGAAAATATATTTCAATATAATGGTATTTGTTTGTAAAATCCTCACTAGGAAAATATTGGCGGAATTTATACGAAAAATTGGTGCAAATCAAAATGAACACGAAAATCATACAAGAGGAAAAGATAGACTGAGACTGTCATTTAGGAAGAAGGCTAAATCTCAGAAATCGATGATGTACAGTGCGTTGAAGATCTTTAATGAAATGCCGGAAAACATAAGAAAGGAGGACAGATTGCATGGATTTAAAGTAAAAAAAATAGATATGTGAAAGATAAGTTCTATTAAAAAGAAACGATTTTGATTTTGTTTATATAAGAGCATATATAAATACTTTTATTTGCACTATATTAAGAATAAATAAGAATAATAATATACTACACATTATGTCAGTGTATTATGAAACTTTATACTGTTAACCCTTAATTGATTACATAAATAAATGTATAACCCCACATTACAAACTCTCGTTATGTTGACAAAAATGTAAAAGATAGCTTAATTATTATCTCTTTTTCTCTAACATGGTATGAGGTTATTGATATGTTGTTCGTTTGGATCATATCATATTGAATCTCTCATGGAATGAGCCAAATGAAACCATCCTGAAAAGCATCGAATTTATTGTATTACATTTTACTATGATTAATAATATTAAGCGAGTACTATTTATAAGATGGAATGTTAAAACAGAGTTTGAAGTAAAACGATGTTTCCAAGTTCGGAATCGGGTGAATAGTGTTGGGCGCTTGGCACCGAGAGCGCGGCCGGCCGGTCGGTGCGGCTAGCTGCGTTTAGAACCGCGCACTGCGGCGTGTGGCTGACATCCCACAGTGGTGGTTGGTCACCATATTAGTACATAGGTTTAATTAATTGGAATAGGCCTTTTAAACCTAACTTATTATCGGTTGAAACAATATAAAGATTAATCATTAAACATATTTTTATTTATTATCTTTGTTTTATTAACCACTAAAATGAGTTTAAATACATCTACCGGTTTCGAAAAATACCATTTTCTTCTTCAGGATGTCATAACTAACTAAAACATATATTGTTTCTTTGACAGAATCTATTTAAAAAAAATCTATTTTAAAAAAAAAAATTTTTTTTTTTTTTTTAGTACCTAACTCAAATCATTACTTAATACAAATTTACTCGAATAATTTTTAGGAAAAAATTTTAGAATGGGACTCGTAGTTAAATTTAGTTGGTTGTTTATAATTTTTTGATTAGTTTTACACGCTTTATTTATCTCCAACGATTCCAAATTATTTAATTTGTGACCAACACCGTTTATATGCAAAATTGACAATCCCAATTTTTTATCAAAATCATGACCATTTTCTATCAAATGATTAGCAAATTCTGAAAACCCACTATTGTTCAAACATCTCAAATGCTCCCTTACTCTTATATTAAAATTTATACCCGTTTTACCAATATAAAATGCAGCACAATCCTTGCCACTAAGTTTATAGACACCAGAATTGTTAAATTTATCATCTTTGTCTTTAGAATTTATGAGTAATTCATTTTAGTGGTTAATAAAACAAAGATAATAAATAAAAATATGAATCTTAACCACAAAGATAACATTGCTGATTTTAAAAGTATAATCATTAAACACTTTAATATTCTAGAATGTGATTTTTTTAAAGGATCTAAACCACTAGTTTGTATAATTCATATTACATATTGCCAATTAAGATTCATAAAAAAAGTCAAGTAAAAAAAAAAATTAGTAATTCCTAATAATTTTGCGCCAACAAAATATAATTTCGTAAAAACCTAAAATGTGTAGCTATGACATTATTTAGAGCAACTTTTTACACTTAGAACATTTTTATCGCAAAGATTTACTTGTATATTACTCTTATAAATCGACATTATGAAGTGTCCGGGGGTTTAAGCCTTGTCCCAGGAGATCGCCTGATTTTGTTAAAAAGTTGGGCGTAAATTTGGTTGCGTAAAGTAATTAGACAAAATTTGGTTGAGATCACTCAAAGTGATTGTGTAGAGAACAGATAGGCAGACAAACAAACATACATTCAATAAATATGTATAGAGATATATTTGTTTAGACTTGTTTAATTCTCACGTCACCATGACCGAAGTTTCTGGAGCAATTCATCATATTTGATTTCTGCGGTAACGTCGGTTTCTAACACATATTGCTAGGAAAATTAATATTTGAAGTGATCTTCCAGTTCTAAAGTTTCGAGATAATAATATTCAAAGTGGTAAGTGCTTTTATTATTGGTTCGTGTACAACACTGTTTTCATCTAAAATGTAGCCGACAGAAATACGAGAGTAAAAATATGTAATATTTTCATTAAAAATGAAACTACTAAGGAAATTATCATTCCCTAATCAAGTAACGAAATCGCTAGAAATATAATAAATAATATAACAAAGAGTCAACTGTCAAGTTTTCTCCAAATTAGAGCATGCTGGCAAGTAACAGACTTTATATTGAGTCTGGACTCTGTAAGCTCAAGTATGTACGTCAGGATTCAGTGTATCGTGCTCTTAGGGCAAGGTATCATAGGACATTTCCATCAAACCTTCAAAGTTTTGAAAAATAAATTTTCAATTTCTTCGGGGGAGTTTGGTTTGGAGTTCTGTTTGGACTGTGCCCGTTTCACTAGAGAAATTCTGTGTCGAGACGGGCATATAAATTAATAAATGTGGTTAATGTATAGTTAATTACACTCGTCAACAATTTTAAACTTTTTTTTGTAGCTTGCATGAAAATACCTGATCTTTATGCATTTTATAGAGGCGAATTGAAATTGAAAAACAGAAAAAAAATTAGCACTTCAGATTTTTCAGTTATAGTTATGTTTAAAAATATAAGTATTTTATAATTTCTGCGCCAATTGTGAATTTTATTTTATTAACTATTTTATTTGCCATATTTGAATATGTCCAAGAGCATACAGTTAATTTATTTGTGTTTGCAACACTATTACTGCTGTTAATTGACTGATGTCTCGTGGTCGGTGGGAAAGTGCACTAGAAACCCTCAAAATAATCAGTAAAATGTTCAAGATCAACTCTAATCAATGCACGTTTGCACTTTCTGTTACATTTGAGGAATATAGGTATCTGGCAAACAGATAAACAATATAACTACAAAGATTAAAACTCCATATTTTCACTACTTCTGGTGCCATGTCGGTGACCAAGACATATCATGGGCTCCACATTATTGCTGCACATCTTGTAAGGTAAACCTAACTCAGTGGTTACATGAAAAATGAAGAACTATATCATTTCACGTTCCAATAGTGTCGATTGAATCAAAAGATTATGTAACCTATTGCTACTTCTACTAAGTAAAAATAAACATTGTATTTCGTATCTAAACTTTCCATCTGCGATAAGACCAGTTTTACGTTATTCTAACGTACGAGTGCCCCTATGTCACCATTAGATATAGAAGATATTATTTTTTGTGAAGAATCTATGGCTTCTACGTCTAGGAAACTGTCACCTAGATCGAGCGATGAAAGTTATGACGACGAAAATAAATCATATTTAATTCAACAAAGTGAGCTTAACGATCTTGTAAGGGGTCTTAATTTATCAAAACAACAATATGAATTGCTCAGCTCACGACTGAAGCAATGGAATTTACTTTCAACAGAAACTAGGATCTTTTATTTTAGAAAAAGAGATGCAGACATAACTGTTTATTTCGATATGATGGATGGCGTTTGTTATTGAAAGAATATACGTAGATTAAGAAATTAAGAAAGGTGATTAGCGTCTGTTCGTAGATTTATCTAAAAGCAGCATAAAAACTATTTCGCTTCACAATGGTAATAAAAAACCATCGATTTTAATAGTTCAAGCTGTCAATATAAAAGAAACCTACGACAGCATGTCTCTTCTGATAAATTTGATAAAATTTAATGATTTCCAATAGAATATTTAGAGCGACTTGAAAGTTATATTGTTATTATTAAAGCCATATTGCTAGGTTTGCAAAGAGGATTTACTAAGTATTGCTGCTTCTTATGTTTATGGGATAGCAGAGCAGCCCATGAGCATTGTAAAAGAAAAACATTGTCCCAGAGGACATAATTTATGCCTGGGAAAGAGAATATTAAATTTAATCCACTTGTAAACCCAGAAAAAATTTCTTACCACCTCTACACATAAAACTTGGTCTTATGAACAATTTTGTGAAAGCGTTAGACTAGAATGGCTCTGGATTTCAATATCTCACGACAAAATTTTAGAAGCCAAGCACATACGCGAAATATGACAGTACAAGGAGTTTAAAAACCATCTCATTACTGTTCGGTTAAATGCCTGGAAGTCATTCAAACCTATAGTAGCATATTTTTTAGATAATTATAAACACTCTTACTATGCTAATTTAGTAAAACAGCTATTAGACTGTTACCAGAAAATCGATGCAAGAAAGTCACTTAAGATTCATTTTCTCCATTCGCATCTTGGTTTCTTTCTGAAAAATCTGGGGGCATTAAGCGACGAATAGGGTGAGAGATTCCATCAAG
This sequence comes from Eubasilissa splendida, assembly GCA_031772225.1. Lineage (NCBI taxonomy): Eukaryota > Metazoa > Arthropoda > Insecta > Trichoptera > Phryganeidae > Eubasilissa > Eubasilissa splendida. Next base: position 15,522,064 of record CM062852.1, on the reverse strand, counting down.
ATATGGCTATTATAGAACACTGTTTTCAAGAGAAATGGAATGCTAGTATGGTGGCAGATTACTGCTGGTTTCTGCAAAGAGAAACTGACGAAGTTGAATGTAGGAGAACAAATAAGCTAAGAAGCATTTTTAATTTTGTTGACTGGAGTTCATATCTTTATATTTGTAATCGTTTTTTAATATAAACTAGTAAATATTTATTACAACTTTCATGAATCCCTCAGACGAAAATATATCCATATTTATATTGATACCAACCACCGGTACATTTTCAACGTATGGGGTCCATACAAACAATAATATAACATTAAAACTTGACGTGATACAACATTGCCACTATATAAACTTTGAATATGTACGATAAACTTAGTTCAAATCAGTTATCAAAGGGATTTTGATACAAACTGTAACTGTACGATTTTGTAATTGGGATAGTTACAAAATCATTGGTGGCCAGCGTCATTTGTTCACATTAATAATTACGTCAAACCACAAAGATAGCAGATAACACTAAAATAACTATTTTTGTCTCGCTACATATTTTTCAAATATGAATTAAATATATTAATTATAAAGATATACATATAAAATCAATTTCATCGAAAAATAAAAACATTGTTGTTGCGCTACCGGGATTCGAACCTGGATCTCTTCCCTAACCTAACCTAAAAATAATAAAGTTGTATCAATGTGTCCAAAAATTTAATAAAAATGAATTAATAATTCTAGCGTCTACTATCAGATTCACTCAAAGGTATTTGAGATTCTGTAAAAATAAGGTAGATGGCTCTGTCAAATGATGGAACGATTAAATGTATTGATATCAAAAAGGTAACATATAAGGTCGAAAAATTGTCGATAAAAATAGTGTCGCTGTAGCTTAGTTGGATAAAGCACCTCCCCCGGTTAGGGAAGAGATCCAGGTTCGAATCCCGGTAGCGCAACAACAATGTTTTTATTTTTCGATGAAATTGATTTTATATGTATATCTTTATAATTAATATATTTAATTCATATTTAAAATATCACAGAACTATGTTCTGAATAATTACAACTTCACAATAAGAATGTGTTCTCCTAAAAAACATATTTTTAATTATTTAATTAGCTTTAGAAATAATATTTTGTAAATGTGATTAGAAAAGTGTAAAGACTAGCGCACCGATGATGTATGGACACTAGCGGGAAAATAATGGACTCGCGATACGAGCAACAGATATGTTAGGATAGTAGGAGTTGGGGGAGGTATACGTCCTATACTGGACAGAATGACGTTAGGAATGACGCTAGGAATGACGCTAGGAATGATGATGATAATGATCAGTATTCCTTTTATTTCTTGGATCACTGTATGCGCATAAAAAAATGTGTAATTTTAAGCACCGACGCTATAATTTGTGTGCTTAGGGATTCTGGATCGACCACATTATTAATGAAGAGCTACTAAGACACGTCATAAATCAAGATAACAACTATAAAGCCGCTACTCGGAAACATTCTTCGGAATGAGAAATATGACATCTTTTAACTCATTACGCAGGGGAAGATAGAAGGCAGCAGCGGTGAAAGTGGTTACCTTGACTGTGTAACCTCAGATAGTAATTCAATATCCAAAATATCGGTGATCTTATATATGACAAATCAGCATACCGCATCTTGGTTGCAAATCTTCGATAGAAGATGGCACATGAAAAAGAAGTGTTCTGTTAAAAAATATGTGCGCGCTATATTTTTGTGTGCGTTATAATGCCAAATTGTGTACGTGCGCACACCCGCAAAGCTTAGTAGCATCATTGACGATGATGATAATTACAAATGGGATATAAATACTGTGTAGTATAAGTATAGATATTTTTAAGTAGTATCAATATAAACGTTTCAAATATATAAAAAATCCAACCCCTTCTATTATGATAGTACTCCGATATCAAAAGTGATTATGTCTTCACTTTTTTCGATAGTATCAGGAGTAATATTTAAAAGAGTGCTTCGAGGATCCATTCTGTCGAGGGCACCCCAGTGAAAATATCCTTTTATCAAGGGATCAGATCCTGAATCATGGGGTGAGCGCTCTGGCAAGAAAGGGATAAAATGTCAAACGTTTAATACAAAAAGAATTGCAAAAGGCCTTCACGCTGTAAACATCTGGGGCGTGTTTAGGTTGGGAGGGATATTCTAGGAACAAGCAAAAAAATAAATTAAAATCCAGAACCCAAAGGTTTAAAAGATTACTTTTAAATTAAAATTTATCAGTATTAAAATATTTTTTTGGTTTAAGAGGAAAAAATAACCCAATTACCTACACAGATAGCAAGGAATAAAATTGATTGGAAGCGGCATTCTTAACTTGGGCAGAAAATATGATACTTTTAAGTATAATAAAGCATATTTAAGTATAAGCCACTTAGTACCTATTAGATTAATCACTTTAATTATTAGATTTTTTTAACAACATTAAAAATGTTATTTCCGAGAAAAAGGATTGATTCCAATTATATTATAGGTATAATTAAATAAAACAATATGCATAAGTACATTTTTTTAAAACTCTGATATTAGGTATTATGAGTACGTACGACAATTATACCGCAATGAATTAATTTTTAAGCAATAGCCACATTTAGTATTTATATAGATATCTCTATTTGAAAATGTTTCGTAGTCCTTACGTATCCAATTGTGTAAATATATTGTTCATTGGGACGAAAACCTGTTTTTTGAACATTAATTGTTTTTAAATATATCTCTAAAATATACTTACCTACCAAGTATCAGGATAATTACAACTGATTATTTAATAAATTCGCCTATGAGGTTATTTCAAAAAATCATAAACTAGCACGTAGAAATAATAATATATGTCAACTGTTCACAACCTACGAAACATTTGGATTAAAAGGAAAGAAAATTGTACCTACTTATTGTAATACAACACCCAGTGTACAATTTTTAAGAGAAAAATATTCAAAGAATCAAAATTGATCAAGCTGTATGAATATAATAACCTGATTTCAGAGATATAAGCGTTTTAATAATGCAGTTTGTTTCATTTAAATAATAAAATCTTTCTAATAATTAAAATATTTTATTATTTCAGATTATATATTGAATACAAAAAATAAAAAAAGTATGTTTTTGTATGGTTTTGTAAAAAATCTTATACAATCAATAATATTTTTCGTAATAGTACAGAATTTATATATACTAATTCCTTAAACACCAAGTCGTAATTGAGTTAGGTATCTACTATTAAAATATTGTGGAATAGGTCTGTTACATCCTGTGTGTATGTATTTACAAATTTTAGGTTAATATTGATTGACATACACGTAAATTTTAATAAATTTATACACCATCTTAATATCTATAATACACAAGTTTGAAGTTTATACATTGTATCTTTCTACTTCAGGGATTTGATTTCAAATATTTTTTATGCATTCTATTGAAATATTTCTTCTGGAATTTTCTTAAAACCTTACTGCGTATTCCCTCTAGTAAATGAGTTAATTTGATTAATATACCTGTACTGTAGAAAATAAATAAATTTGTTGGATAGGAAATTATGGTCTCAACATTTAAGAATAAGTTTAAATTTTATAATTTAGTTTCAGTAATATAAGTATCATATATTACTTTGTGAAAATTTTGATGTCTTATTAGATTTATTGGGTAAATAGCAACAAAGCCTCATATATGACTAGCAATACTGGCTCAACAGGTAGTTAATTTTAATATTATCATTGTTAGATATAAAACAAATAATTCAACGTAAATATGTCAATGAAAATATGTAAAAAACAAACCTTTATCTCATAAAAAAACAGAGCTATGAAGTATCGCAACTTTACCAATAAAATGTAAATTTAATATTATTTATTTGTAAGAAATTAATGATTTGCATATATTGTTTCGTCGTATAAGTCTCTGCTGTTTTTTATAAATGCTTTTTCCCGCTATTTTGTTTTTTGTGACAAACAATGACATAACATTTTTTCTGCTATAAAGCGTCAGTCGCCGTTTTCCTGTATCTTATAGTTTATTCTTAGTTTTTGGGCTTAAATAGTTGATGTTTTCGACACAGTTCTTTTGTTCGCCTTTAATGAAGGTTAAAATTTTTATCCATATGCACAACTGGGTACTTCTGCCGCATCCACCCTACAGTCCCGACTTAGCTCCGTTAGATTATTACATTTTTCGATCGTTCTCAGACATTCAACAACGACGATGACCTCAGAAATTGGCTCTATAACTATTTCGATACCAGACCGACCGATTTTTATAAAAAAGGCATCGAAAAATTGGTTGAAAGATGGGATGAAGTCCTGAACAATAATGGAGAATATATCATTGATTGAATTGATGTAATTTTTGCTTAAAAAATTGATTTTATAATGAATAATTGAACAAAACCGCAAAGACATCAGACAACCCAATACAATGTGAAGTTTTTTCCGTACCTAATGTTACTAAACCAGTGAAATTTTATGCTTAAATTTTAATTCTTTTTATGACACGAGTCAGTTAAATCCGTTATTTTTATTGTACCATCCGGTACACATTCTTTGAAATAAATCTTTCTAGCGCGAAGTTAAACGTGAGCGTGAAGTTACTCTTTATAAAGATAGAATTGCAGTAAATTTTATTTATGTCCCTTTACACCAGATCACGTAACGTAGGATGCCGCGTTGTTTCTTTAATAGGGGAAAACTCTTGGTAAGTTTTATTCAGAGTATATCTATTATGAAAACCACAATTTTTGCAAAGTGTTCTCTATTAACCAGTGATGAATTGGATAAGCAACTGTAAACAGATTAAAGAGAAGACGAATTATTAAATTAATTAAAAATCTATAAATAGAATACATATTTTGAAACGTACTTATTATTTTGGCCGATAAAACATATTTAGGCATGATGTGAAATCGTTGGGTAAAAAAAATTAGACGTATGAGTGAATTTGTGTGGATTTTACGTTCCTATATAATATTTGAATGGAAGAATGGTCACAAGCGGATGATTGATTTACAGTGAGTGTTATAGCACGTAGGTCCTCGTTTGAAAACGAAAATAAATATGTAAGCTGCGCTTTGTTATTATTTTTAAATAATTAATTTACTTAGTTACCTTAATTTATTTTTTTCGTAAAAATAAATAAATTCCGTTAAACACAAATTACACTTGATGTTAAAATAATATTTTTTATTCAGAGTATGACAAAATAGTCCTCGTTTTCATTGAAAGTTTATTATTATTAATAATATAATTATTTTGGAATAAACTGAAAGAAATGAGTCTATATGAATTTCAAAATTCCGTGTACAACACCACAAAACGGAGATAAAAATGCCTCAAGGATGTTATTATGTCATTTAAATCTGTCGCTATCTCTGTTCCTATTCTTAAGTCGCTTGCATATGAGCGTAGCGAATTATAATCTTCAGTGCTAAATCGAATTTGAATAATTATAAATCATTGAGAAACCTAAATAGAATTTAAGATTAAAAAAAACACAAAATGTAATGAAAATTCACTCGACAAATACACTGTACCGTATTTTTGTAGCTTTGGCGTTGCTGCTATTTTTATATTAATTTAAAGACCACATGGTAACAGAATTCATAAATGAATGTTCAGTTCAGTTGGTTCAACAAATACAGCTTTTAAAAAGGGTACTAGCTTATTTTAACATAATTTTTCAAAAATATATACACAAGTTACTATACACTCACAAGTTAATATGAAAAATTAGAATGAGTTGCTATTGTAAGTTGGCGCGTGGTGAAATTAAAAAACGGTTTCGATAAATCGCGGGCGCCGTAAGCTACTGTGAGTAGGTGCCGTAAGGTAGCGTAAAAAAGCCAGTGCGTGCCTTGGTCCGCAGCCGTTTCTGTGGGCGCTTACTCAGGTCCACGCTGGATCGAAAGTGGTGGAGTATGACTAATTTTTGGAATATTTATGACTAATTTTCTAAGAATTAAACCTCAATAATCACGTTACTTTAATTTATAAAAGCGTTTCTATGTTATGGTTGTGCTAAGCATGTAAAAAAATGATGTATTACATACATGATATTATAAGAAAATTATAATTAAAGTGTTATTATAGATATCAGTTAGACGATTCATCATTATCAAAAACAAACTGTATTCCACTAATTGAAAGTCATGAATTTTGAAAAAAAAACATTTCTAGAAATATATAATTCTCTACTTACTATTTATTTATTGTACAATAAAATATGATTTTTTTATGTTGTGAGTGTGTGTGTATAATAAGAGAAAAAAAAAACTTTTTACATTGTAATTTACTTAAAATTACTAAGTAAAACAAATTGTGTAAATAACAATCATGTAAAAAAAAATTCTTAAAATATCTACATATTACATTAAAAAAGATATTTAATAAAAAATATTATAATTTTAATCTCCGCGTAAATAGGCTGAGAGATGAAATTGAGAAATTTAGTACATTTTTTGTATCGTGTTATATTTATTAAAAATGAAAAATTGGCCACAAAAAAGTATTTGTGAGTTGTCACGCGGCTAAGTTAAGTTGATATGACAATAAATTGCCTCCTTAATGGATAAGGCTTTACGTAGAGCGTGATTTATGTGGGACTTTTGATAAAATGCGAATTCATATAAAATTCCAAAGAAATCATTCGAGAATACAGACTTTTTGGTGACTTTATATTTTACGTTAATCGACTAGGTTAAAATCACAAGGAATTTTAATAATAATTAGTAATAAACAGACGGTGGATGCGATCCTTTTATAATTTTAGTATTTTTTATTAAAATGATTGCATTGTTTTTTTACCATTATATTTTTTTGATCCAGAATAAGGCAAACAGAATAAACAAACTACTGTTTACTAAAATACGAAATTTACGTACTGGAATTTGCATAAACAACCTAGTTCGATTACGAAGTTAACAAAAAAAGCAGAAAAAATCTAAAGAAAGTTTCTTATATCTTTGATATATTAATGACAAAGTCTAAGCAATTTTCTTGATACTTGCGACAAGAAAGGAAAAGAAAAAATGTGAAAAATTACGGATCGAATGGCACTACAAAATAGTTATTAATATACTAGACTGCCCCTTAATATTTTCAAAAAATGACTTCAATATCCCGGTTCGTTCACTGAGATCTCGTACTGTATTTAATTGACAGTGCAAATGTTGTTGTTTGTTTAAATATGATTGGGCCCTCCTATATGGTTGATACGTAAGTCCTCACACGGCCATGTCTGTGGACGCGTGCAGGGTTACCACACCAAGTTTTATAATACCAATCTAGGGTATTTCTCTGCCCTGCCTAAAATACTGAAATACTATAACAAGATCCATAAATAACACAGGCTTATTTTTATTCATAACATAAAATTCATAACACAATTCATAACATAGGCTTATTTTAAAAGTAAATTTGTATTAGGTATACACGGTTGACAGTCATTCGAAAGAACATATGCTTTACCTAAGCTAAATTTGCTCTTCATATTTGCTTTCAAATAAATGCCAAACGTACTGCACGACGTGTGACCTAACATTGTTGACTTTGAATCCCATGAACTTTTGTACTAATTCAGTAGTTTTAATAACTAGTTCATTCTCCTCAATTATCAATTTATAATTTTTAATCACAAAAAAGTGTATTCTGTACATGAATTCTTAAAATAATTAATCAATAATCTGATAATCTGAATTAAATATTTAAAAAATATATAATAAAACTAAAAATAATCAGTCATTTTCACGTATCTCAGATAACTTTGGTTCATTTTGAATTACTTAAATTACTGAAAGGTTGGTTGTGTGATAATTTGTTTTAGCGAAAACGGGTTGTTTGATCGTTATTAAAAAAATATTTATTTCTCGAAAGTACATCCAGTAGTAAACTAATTTTACTCTTCAATATCCGATAGTTAAATATGGCGGACTTTTCACATCTGTTCCAAAAGTCATCCGACACATTGATACTTTGAAAGTTGCAGTATACGATAGTTAATCATTCAATATCTCGCTATTTCAGTGATGAGAGTTCATCCGATGATGATATCATTATTTAATATACATTAGCAAATAATACTAAAAAAATTCATCAAAAATTCACAAATTTCGAACGCCTAAGTGAAAAAATTCATAGATAATGCATAAAATAAAGTATATTTCATGATTACTTGTCGCGCCTACAGACATCTCTATCTACATCTATTTTTAAATAACATGTAGGTGCAGTGTAATATGAGACCTCCACTGCAACAAAACTGTATATCGGTTTTTATAAATCGGTGTTGTTGCAGGTAAGGTCACTTACAAATTGTCTAAAATAGTATTTTTATTTAATTTATATGGTTGTTTAATATGCCATTCGATACCCATACAAGGCATATGTATTCATAACTCGAATCTAAACCTAAACACGATTTACAGTGTTGTTGCAACGATGGTCTCACATGTATTAATACATTTTGAACATTTCATAATCTGATGAGTAATTTATAATATGTCATGTCTATCAGCATTTAATAAATCAGTTTGTTTACCCTATTATTTAGCATGGAATGCACGCATTGATTGTAATATGCATCTGTCAGGATTCGATAACATATGAATAATATTAATTGATACCCAGTCGTGCATTTGATATGAAAATGTCACATCATAAGTGTAATATTATTAAATACGGATGACGTGACTCTCCGAATATTTGTAAACACGAAATTGTAAACTTTAAAACTGTTATGTGTAGCGTCTAATTACAAAACCTTCTCAAACGACTGTACGTGGTTTTGAGCTATGGATGAAAAGGTATATTTTGAAAGCAAATGTACTAATTGTATGTTTTATACACAATTCTGTAAAATAAAAGTATTATTTTATATATATATATCGTTCTGGCAGCCATACTGGATTTTAGATCACGTGATTGGCTAATTTAATTTTAGGGGGACTAGCAAGTTACACTATCTGCTTTGGGGTATTTTGGAAATAACCCTGATTTTGAACATGCAATGTCAATGGATTTAAGTGGCTTTTGCGAGAAACAATGTATTCTGCATGTAGCTGACAATAAAATCTACGAAAGTGCATATTTAACTCAAATGATCCGAAATCAGTTTTAGGGGGTTTTGGAATTAGGCGCTACATTTAATATAATATGCACGTTGGTGAGATAGTAGGAAAATAATCAATTTCTAAATTGAGATATGTAGGATGTTCATCTATTCAATATATGTACGCTAGTGAGACCACGTTTGCTAATCTATTTTTTATAGATTATACCAAGGTTTTACATTTTGAAAGACATTGTTCAATGTAGGATTCTTACTATTTCGATTCGCTTTGCAATCTATTATCATTATGGATCATCAAGAGTCAGGGTTGAAGACCCTATTATGTTCAAGCCTGATAAAAGATTTCCAAAGGACTGTGTTCTATCCCTATGTTATTTTATCTGAATGGGGACCATATTAAGAGAAATGTCCTGGAAAACTGGAACGGCAAAATCAGTTTCTGGAATAAGTTGGAATTTTTTCATCTAATTGAACACAATAAATAAATATTCAGTTTCTTATTGACCACAAGAAAACAAAAATTATGGTTATAGATACAGCCGGACGATAGACTGAATATCAGTGTCTTGTAATCTGAAGATTGTTAATATGGAACGGATGGATGAGGAGAAAATGGTATAAAAGATATATGACGGAAGATTCGATGGCACCAAAAGTAGAGGACGTCCGCGAAAGACTTGGCATAACCAGGTAAACTAGATACTGGAGAATGGTCCTGTTAGAAACCTCATAGCTTGTATGAGAAGATGTATGGTTATAGATGAGGCGAGAATTGTGTGTTAGGACAAAACAGGGTGGCGATCTATCCTCTCTGCCTATCACTCGGGAAAACAGCGTGATGGTAATTTAGTTAGTTAAATTGTTAATGTATCTATTTGGGATCAAACATAATCATTGAACTAATATGGGATGTTGAAAGCCAGAAATCATCACAGAATGCGCTTAGGTCACCTCATTTTAATAGGAAAAGACCGTAATATCTAAAATAAACCTGTTTGGTAAGACTTATGGTCTTTTCCGCATTTATTTACGGCTTCGAGACATGGAGAGTATGCAAGGTTCAACGCTTGTGAAATATGAGATTGGAGAAGTCTTCTTCGCAAACAATTAATTCTTCGTCTGTTTTACTTTCAACAAGAGCAGTCGCGATCATGGAACGGCGACTATTAGCTGATGACGGCAATAATGATTTATATTCATCTATTTCGGTTCGCATTTCTTATACATTCTAGGAGTGGCTCTAGTGGTATCGAGATTTTAACCAGGTCAGTCCATCATAATTTATACAAAACAAAAGTATATTTCAATCTACACAGTAATTTATTCTTCTTCATGTGATAGTGAGTAATATTGACAAAGGTAGGCTTTGTATCCAGTTTAACGCCTATAGGGTGGCCATATAGACCACTGAGATGGGCCCTTAGATGAGATGAATAAGTGTACGATGAGGCGAGTGTCTATGATACGCTCCGTTGTTTGAGAAACTTCACTTCTATAACCCTATTCTCCAATTAAGAATTCTCAAAGCATTATAGGTTTATCGAACAATTAATATCGAATTACTGAGAAGACTTGACAAAAAGGCGGACATAATCAGTTGTATTAATAAGTAGAAATTAGTTTACGTGGATGTATTACAAGTAAAAAGTAGTATTGGTTTGTACAGTTCATAATAAAAATGAAATGTATTAGTTGGAAATTCTTCGACTATCGGAGTATAACGTGGTTCTTCAAAGCTGCTATCTGCAAGATTATTAAAGCCAGGTTGATCATCGATGGGGAAAGCACAAGATGAAGAAGGTGTATCAAGCACTTCACTTAAATCTTTTTTCTTTCTTTTTTACGTAAATATATTCTCAGTGTTTTGTAGGCCTGCATAGTGCAAACAGGTATTTGCAACATTGTAATACCAATAGACAAAAAGCAAATATTTCTGCGAAAACACGCAGTAATAGATGTTTATTAGTTTCATTTTATTATCGGGAATAATAATGGATGCTGGAAATCGCCAATCACAATACGATAGGTGGAAATATAGCACGTCTCTTGTGGCGAGCGTGCGTCATCAATTTATTGGGGAAAGCCCGGGCAGGACATGACAAGGGGCTCAGGGGGACAAATAATTTATCGTTTATGCATTTTGTGAAAAAATACAATAGAATGGAAATGAAATATGTCAAGAGATAAAAGTAAAATATTGGATCGATAAAGAAGTACGTCGCTCTCACTTTTATTTCACAGCTGCTGTCAGTGGATATTTTATTGTTTATTAAAAAAATGATAATTTCTTATGTTTCGGTTAGTTATTTTTATAGTGATAAAAAAAGCCAATCAATATAAATTTTAGAAGAGATATTCTTATATATTATTTTTTGATATACAGATTTTATCAATATACCGTAAAATGATCCTGACAGATAACATTAGGATACAATGTAAAAACATTTAGAGAAATAATATGTTACAGAATACATATTTAATGATTGAATTTAAAAAAAATACCGCTTAAGTATGAAGATGCCTGGGTTCAAAGTTATTTTTATTTATTGTGATATATAAAAAATAAATTTTATTTCAGATTTGCCAAGAATATACACAGCTTTTCATTGAATTTGCAAATCTATAAGAATGACCAGTTGGATATTTATAATGGTAAATGCATCACCTCAGTGAATGATAAATTCCCCTTTACCTTTTGTGAGTGCGTCCGCCCCCAACATCCCTTGTGTCGTCAGAGCGTCCCCTATTGTGCCATTAATTCGTCTCTAGAGATCACCCCATTGTTGCCATATAAATTACACCTTTGTATTGCATGCGCCTGTCTTTGATATAAAAATAAATAAAACCTTCACACTCCCCTAATATTAGGTCGTAGCAATCAAGGGATGAATTTGAACAAAATCTTTTTTTTTCGCTTTCATTTAATTACATTATTAAACATATTGAATTTATGAATTCGGAAAATATATATATCTTCCTATATTACATATTTTTATTATTTATTGTGTGAATATAATTATTTTACTTCTTCAATAATTGCAATGTTACTTTGTGGCAACATATTATATTAATAATAAGAAAGCACTTTGTTTATACCACTGTTCATTAATAACTCATTATGTTTCGGATCAATGGTCCCTTCTTTAGGATACAATGTATACTGAAACAAACCATTGTTTCGACATTAACAAGAGTTTAGAAACTTTACATACAAATACCAGGGATTTACAGTTAGATATATCAGAAATTTTAGAAAAAAGAAAGTGTTTATAACAAATAAAATATTATAAATGTCCAAATCCTCTTTGCAAACAGACACTTTTTAAATTTGTTTTCACAGTAGTTCCTAATTTGCTACCCATCCTTCTACCCCCTCCCTTTCGTTCGTATCTTCTACCACTATTTATATTTACAGTTTTGTTTATGTCTATACTTGTAATTTTAATTTTAGTATACATTGTATCCTGAACAAGAAACCATTGGCTCCGAAACATGTTGAGTTATCAATAAACAGTGTTTTCTTATTAATAATAATTATTTTAAAGTAGTTAAACATAAAATTATAAATAATTTGTATTAAAATGAATAACCATAATCGAAAGATTGCAGTAAATATTAAAAATAATTATTTCAATTCTCGTTAATAATATTCTTACCGAGTTATATACACACACAGAAGAAAAAAATAATTAAGCACTATAAAATACCTACTCAAATTATTGCATAGTATTTAATGCGATACTTCTTATTTTGGCTGCAAAATTATTTTACATTTTTATTATAATGAAATAATGAATATTTTATTGTCTCATTAATATGTTAATTCTGTAGCGATCAGAATTCATATTCACCGCCATCTCAGTCGGCATCGACGCTAGCGACAGCGCTGCCGGCTGCTGCTACAAGTCTGGTTCAATCATTCACCGCCAAGCGGTCTCTCCAGTTTCATCGTTTCACAACGGCGGTCTTGCCGGCCCGCGCGCGCTGAGCAAGACCGCCAACTCGCTTCACTTCGAACTTCACATCTTCACTCATCCATTATATTCATTCTCATCTGTCTTTCTTGTTTTTACCATGCCGTCAATAAACACCTCAACACACGCAAATCACATTTCTTTCATTTAACCACCATCTTAACCCCCAAAATTCTATAAAATAATATTTTAAATTTCTTGTGTGTACTTAGTTACATGAATTTTGGTGTAGACGCTGTAATAATAAGCTATATACTTTATGTAATGTGATAAGCGTTTCAAGGTTTATTAAAATAGATAAATAGACTTCGGTGATTGGACTATGTGGATCAGCAATCACAGCAATAAGGAGCATGGGAAAACTAAAGCTAAGATGGAGCCATATTGTTTCCAAAAACGTATCTGTTTTAGAAATCGAGGAGTAGAAATAAACGGCTTGTAATGGGGATCAATGGCGGAAAATTTTTGAAGTACCCAAGAGAGCTTGTAGATTCAATAGTGATGATAAATCAGTCTAATATTTTGCATCCTGGTTTTTTGTTCAAAATTATTTTGTACAATCAAAGTTTTTGACAGTTAAATTTTTTATTTTTTTATTATTTACTCACACCTTTACAGCGAATTTGTTATTTAAAAAAATATTTTATTCATACAGCATTTAATAAAAGCGTGGTTTGAAAATTAGGTGAAACATAAAAAAAAATCAGTACAGGGGGGTAAATTAAACATTTTTACATTTCTTTACCAAACTATTTTTTTTATGATATTTACAATAAATAATATATAAACGTTTGTTTTTAATAAATAAAAAAGAAAACGTTTTAGGCCAGTGATAAATTAGATATCGTAACAAAAACCGGTTTAACAGTGACACAATTAAAATAAATAAATTAAACATTGTCCACATGTACGTGCGGCCCTGTATATTTTGAACATTAAAAATAAATGAGATTCCTGTCCTCTAGTGTACGCGCAGCTGTGGGTGTTGCCAGATTACATCACAAGTTGTTCAATTCAAGTGACAATTGTTGGTTCGAAAAAGGTTTGGGCGTCGTATAATTGTCCCAAGTGTATGTAACGACATTTCTGACGTATCATAAGACTGTTATCACATAGTAATACAAGGCGCATGAATTATGCATGAAAGGGTTTTGAAACGATTCCAATAAATGTGATATATGGTCGTTGCCCCATCCGAAGGTTTGTGTTAAAGGTTTACGTGTCCACATAATAGCGTAAACAATGTTTATTTGTACAATTTTTCACGTTGATATTTTAACTATTTATATACAAATTTTGTAATCCGAAAATGTACGTTTTAATTTTAATCATCTTTTTTATGTGTTAATATACTTGACGTGTTTATTTGGTGAGGTGCTCACTGCTTTGATTAACAACATAACAGAATAAGTCTTATTTTTTGCAGTATAACCGCTTAGATTTGTATGAAGAATGGTAACAATATATGTAATTAGTTAGTGTACACATCATTATTTAAAAAAAAACATTTTTTTTTTTACCTTTTTGTCCTATTTTGAATCCGTCTGTGTTACATTATATATAAACAGCTTGTTTATATCGCGTAGCAATTTTTATTATATTTTCGTCTAAAGTAGAATAAAAAATAAAAATAAAAAATCAGTCAATAGTGGTACGCCAATTCTTAATAATCAAATTAATTTATCCATTCGCCCCATATTATGTATGTTTTATTTAAAATCATGTTAATATTCATCAACATTGTATTTTACCCTTCCTTAATGTTCCGTCTAACTGTATATGTATTCTGTCTCTCTTTTTCACATGCAATTTTATATTCTATCTCCCGCTTTATGTATATATAAGTGCACTCTTTTTGTATTTAAGATTAGTTTTAAATATGTCCTAATGAAATTTGAGATAAGCGAAGCCGGTTGATATATAATAAATTTCGTGGTTTCATACAAAGCGATTGTATTTTATTTATTATAATTTTTTTTTTACAGATAGACAATAGATCATTATTTATGATCCAGAAATAGTCCTTGTTTTTACAATGTTAAAGTATTTTAAGACAATTTGGGGAATAGTATGTTTCTGATACTCTTTTTTACTGTTAAGAAATTAAAATAAAATGTATTTGGCAATTTGAAAATTAAAAAGAATTAACAATATCCACTGAAATAAAAGAATTTACAAGATCCACTGTTAATTCTATTATGTAAAAATGTGCGAAATTGCGTCCAAAAAATATTCCATATAATAATTTATATATATATTAATATTCCATGTAATATTTTTAATACAAATTACATGTATCAATTAGAAAGATATATATAAAATCATTTGCTTTTAAAAACGGAATAACAGATGTATCAATTTGAAAGATACGTGTGTTGAAACGGTGGCAACCAAAATATTTTTTCGATACATTGATTTTATCTGTTTATATTTTTAGTTGATACATTTAATTTGTATTAATATTTAAGTATTTAAAAAAAATCACTTACCATTGGCGCAGTGCACAAAGAGTCCGCCTCCAGCGTAACACAGAAACAGTTCAATGGCCCAGATCAAATTCAGCATCATCTTCAGCCTCGGCCTGGTGCTGAGGGACATCTTGCAATTTTTCGGCGGGAAGTTTAAAACTAAGCCGGGAGAATTTATGGATCCCCGGGACAGCCCGTTCATATTGGCGTCGCAAAATCTAATGACCCACATAAGACTCGAGGGGAAGGGAGTCCTCGGTAAACATGGCGACACGCTAAATGTTTGCAAAAGGGCTCTTTTAAAATGCCATTAAAGCATTGTCATTCAAATAGGATCGAGCGGCGCCAACCTCGATCAGGAAGGCTGTCAGTATAAATTTAAAATGTTATTCACGGAACTATTTTACGACCTTTTAGTCTTCACTTTGTAACGTTATAAAATTGTTCAACCATCATAAAAACACTGTCGCACTTTGTCACATACACAGCGCACACGATGAACAGTCTAGCGTGCTCTCATATAAAACATAAAAAGCTAATTTAATGGAATTGTTGTTTGGAGCTTTTTTATTTTATTAGTGATCTGAAAAAAATAAACAAAAAATAATGAGTAACATTTAAAGATAATATCTGTTTTTAAGAAGAACACATTATTATTGTGATGTTGCAGTTTTTCAGAACATAGTTCTGTGATATTTTTAATACAAATTAAATGTATCAATTAGAAAGATAAAGGTAAAGATAAAATAAATTTATCGAAAAAATATATTGTTGCCACCGGGAAGGTTTCCTCGTTCGAATCCCGGTGACAACAAAATGTATATCTTAATAATTTATACATTTAATTTGTATTGATGATATCTACTTAATTAACCTTTCCCAAACCATGCAGTAACATAGGTCTACCGCTCTAATTAAATCTGTAATATTTCGGTAAATATACGTAATATAGACTTAATATTTTAGTTAATTTGAAGGAAAATATTTACGCTTAGATATGACTAGTAAAAAATCAATTATGTAAGGCGAATCCTACAAAAATAAATATATATATATATATATATTTTTTTTTAAATTAAATTTTTAAAATTTTTAAATTTAAATTAAATTTTTTAAATTATTATTATTTTTTTTTTAAAAATAGATTCTGTCAAAGAAACAATATATGTTTTAGTTAGTTATGACATCCTGAAGAAGAAAATGGTATTTTTCGAAACCGGTAGATGTATTTAAACTCATTTTAGTGGTTAATAAAACAAAGATAAAAAATAAAAATATGAATCTTAACCACAAAGATAACATTGCTGATTTTAAAAGTATAAATATTTTTATTTTATTCCGTTGAAAAATTAATACGTTGACAAAAATACCATCTGTGGCAAGACATAATTAAATCAAACATTAATTTCACAGTGAAAACAATAACAAACATCGAATATAATGGTGTCTCTTACTAATTAAATGAAGATAGATAAAAAGGAAGGTTGTTTTATACAATGCAACCTCCTATACTGAACTTCATGAATACTCCGAATTATAATAACACATATTATTTTTATATTTAATGCTCAATACTTAAAGTAAATTTATGGAATTAACCATTTTTTCACATTTTTAAGGATAATAGAACTCTAATTTCTTACGGTAGCACGAGTTGACAGCATGGCAGCGTAAGAATATTTTATATCACGGTATGGTAAAGGTTAATGAAATATTTTTTCTATAATACAAGATTAACGGCATATTTGGATTGACAATTTTGCGAATGCTTTAAAAGATTGAATGAAACATTATATAATATATGCACACTGAACATAAATAATAAAAATATTAAAAATATATAATTTAAATCTATCAATTAAATAAATAACGAGTAGCTTGTTGGTCTAATAGAAAAGACGTTGGTCTTGTGATCTAGTGGTCGGGGGTTTGAGCCTCGTTCCAGAAGACCAGCAAATTAGTTCTATTTTCGTAGCACAATTGTTTAGCTTAGTTTGAAAATAGTTAAAATATTAGTGTGATATATAATCCGTGTACGCATCTGTATTTAAAAAAAAAACCACATGAATATCTTTTTATCATTTTTTTTGTTCTTCGTTGTTTGTGTTACAAAAAAAATTGTTGAAAATATTGATTTCAAAATATCAATCTTTGTTGTGAAAAGGTTTGTTTTTCCATCTAGAAAAATCATAATTAATAAATTGGTTATGAAATGGTGGAATTGGTTAACTTGAAATTTTTGTTGTTATTAAAATCAAACAAATACGGTAGGTATATATTTTAACCCTTCCCTAGCCATGCAGTAACATAGGTCTACTGAGCCAATTAAATCGTATTTCTATACATATGCACAGTGTAAAACTTACATTTTACCTAGTCCTAAAAAACTCATTTTCACTTAGAAATGAGTAGTAGAAAACCAATTATGTAAAGCGAATCATAATAAAAAGAATCATTTTTGAATTCAATGCTATATAAAATTGTTGCTTTGCATGCTATCTATGTTAAAAATACCACTTTTACCACGTGAAAAAGATCACACTTTAATTATAATGATAAGAGATATAGATGAAGATCATGTTAGATGGATCTTTTGACGAATGCGTTACAAGAATAATGTTTGAGAATAAAATGAACGTTTTTAATTATTATATTTATTATTTCTTATTATTATTATAGTAACGGTGACATTAACTATTTTAAAGCCATTTTAGCTTGTAAAAGCATTTTATTCCAATTTAAAGTGTTAAAAAAACTCTAATTTCTTGCAGTAACACGAGTTGACAGCATGGCTGCGTAGAGTATTTTTTAGCATGGTATGGTAAAGGTTAAACATTAATGTGTGTACTAATAATGATTTATTTTTATTGAATTAGGTACGCACTTTTTTCGTTTATAATGTTCTATAGTTGAAGGGCAGAAATGTTGGGAGCTTAAAAGCCAAGAATAAAATGTTCATCTGTCACAATATATTTATATTCAGTGACACTTCTGTCAAATGCAAAGAACTATCGATCCGTATAGTCTTGTGCGTCATAAGAAGGTACGAATTATTATTTAAAAGTACAAATAACACTGATTTTTTAAGCACAAGCTCACCAGTAAAAAATATAATTTCATGTAGTTATAAAAGCTTACGATTTGTTGGCTATATTTATTTATGTTTTAATTCGAAATATTTCAATAAAATAGACTTTTTAAAAGCGAAAATATCTTATGATGGACACGTGCCGTTAAATTTACGTCAACAAATATTGAGAATTTGCGTGTCTAATCGCATTTATAAAGCATTTTTTAATATGATTTAGAATATTAAAAAATCAATTTACAAGGTATGTCAAAATTATATAGGTAATAATTTATTTTAAGTTTAACCTAGTTAATATAATTTTGACATATCGTATATTTAAAAAAAATCACTAGATAGATAATTAATTTCTTTTGGATAAATTGAATTGGTTAATTTCGTATAATTTTATACTTCCGCTGAAAATTCTTGTTCCTAAATTTCTATTTGGATGTTTATATTTCTACCTCTTTTGAATAAACTGCTTAGATAAATTCATCAATGTACACTTCCTCTTTACTATGTCCTAAGAAGGAATTAATAATACATACACAATGTAATTGAATTTTTGATTAATTATTTGCTTTCATTTATCATCTACATATAATAATATGATGTATTATATTGAGCAATTAAATAAATGTTATTATTTGTAAAATGTTACAATGTGTTAAAAAACAATGAAATGTTTTTTTGTCAAATTTCTCACTGTTTACAAAATTTACTGATACATCGTGAAATAAAATTATAAATCGATAATATTTATTAACTTCACAACTTCGGGTATTTTTCGCTGATAATCGATATTAAAATTTTAATAATAAGCTTTTTCAAAATATTTATTGTTTAAATTATTCAATAATTTTATTAATGTACAATTTAAAAAACAAAAATGCTTTCATGTTTTAAATTTGATATTGACATTTTAATGAGATAAATAAAATAAATTAATAATTGATAAAAATTAAGATCGGAAAGACTTCGACTGTCACCAAAATAATAGAAAATTCAATCGTGATTAAATAAATAATTCTTGTACGTTCAAATGAAAAAGACCCGAGTGAGAGAAAAGAAACAAAAGTTTTTATGGAAAGCAGAGCGACAGATGTTTTTGACGTTTGAATTTCGAACTTATTTTGAAATTCCAACGAAGACAATTTGAAAATAGAACGACAGCGACGCGTTGCGTTCACGCAACTGTATTTAATCCGGAAGCCAGTTAAGTGTATGTTAAGTATTCTGGGCACATTTCAAAAATACCTTATAAAGTAAAAGGTGATTTATTGCGATAAACGGATGAATGGTAATTTTTTACTAGTTGGTAAACATGAATTGTTTCATATTACTTGGGTTGTACTACAAGACTTGCGGCAGGAAATATTGAAAAGGTGGACAATTAATTAGAATTAAACGGTTCTTTGAGCCGAATAATTGTTCAATTCTACATCTTAATTGATTCGCAGGGCAAAATAAAAGTTTTTGAAATTCAAAGTTGGCAAAGTTTAGTAGACTAATTAAAATTAAAAATATTGAATTATAATTTGAGAAAGAATGGTTCTTATAAAATTTTTCAGTCATATAAAACTTAAATATACTGGTGTTCAATATTGTACAATAATTATTTATAACTAATTCTTAACCTAAAGCAAATTTATTGTAAAAATTATTGTTTTTTTTTTTTGGTTATTTATTATTGACACTCAATACTGTGCTTATGTAGAATGCAACACAAATATAAATTATATACCTATTTTATACTTATATTATTTCGTATGAAAGTATATAAGTTATTTAAAATAGTAAAGAATTAGACCAGGGGTCGGCAGTTTGTCAAGTGGGAAGAGCCAAATTGCCATGGAAACAGGATTACAAAGGTACCAGAGAGCCGCATATATGTAATATGTATATGTTTATGGATGTGGATTTGTAGTGAAAAAAAAGTTCGGGATTTTTTATTTAAAAATTTAATTAGAACGGCGTCCATGCATCTCTTTTGATAGTTTCACTATATATGGCAAATATAATAGCTACTTATTTTTAATTGAATATATGATTATACATTTTCATCTGTTATTCTGTTTATTATTTTTTATTTGGTTCATAGTTAATAATGTTTGTTCACATATATATATTGAGCCAGAGATTGTGAGAATACCAAAAGCTAGTTTTTTTAATGCGTCATATGTTTCAGGAAAACTATTCCATGTGTCAAATATTATTGTTTCTATTTTAGGCAGTTCATTCTCTTAGCTGTCCACTTGGGCTGAGAAATCAAATTGGATCTTTCGAGTTCTTCCAAGCGGCCGGTTAGATCTGTGAATTTGATGCTCCACAGTGTCGTGCTTTTCAAACCTATTAACTGTATCTAGAGTGAACCAGAATCTGTATCGATCGGTGTTAAGTTAAGTTCATTGACTTTTGTTTTAAGAGAACATACGATGAAAGCTAGTGTAGTCTTGTGTTCTGAATTGTTGAAAACGTTCACCAAAACTATTTTTCATTATTCCTAATACGCTGCTCAAATAAATCGCATCAAAGCAAGTGCTTTTTTCGTCACGATGCTGTCTTAAATACTTAAAGTGAAGTAATTCACCCCTCTCTATATCTTCGGTGAGAACTTGTATTTTTTTTTCAAAGCATTCTACTTCTTTCAATAATATATATGCGATGTTTCCTTTTCCTTGCATTAATATATTTAAAGCATTAAGATGTGAAGTAATATTGACCATGAAATGTAATTTTTGAAGTAATGTGTTTTCTTCCAATTCTTGATGTTTTATGTTTTTTTCGCGTAGGAATGATGATAGGAATGCAAAAACTCGCATACGGCGCATACGCGAGTGTGGTCATGTGCGGCCAGGCTAATGTATGATAGAGAGTATTACTTATCTCTAGCTCTATTTCATCAACTCATAAGTTATAAGGCTGCTTGAGATGAGGAGAAATTGAAGTTTATGTCTGAAGAGCCCCAAACGTCCATGAAAAGAGCCGCATGTGGCTCGCGAGCCGTTTCTGCCGACCCCTGAACTAGAGCATTAACCCGTGCCGAGTAAGTTTATCATCTAAACAAATTTTGGTATTAATTTACAATAAAAAAAATCATGTACTTAGCACTACCGCCCCGACAAACTGACGTCCTTGTAGGTCTGGTGATTACGCCTAATGATCTAGTGGTCGGGGGTTTGAGCCTCGTTCCAGAGGCCATAAAGTTAGTCCTATTTTCATAGTACAAGCGTTTAGCTTAGATTTCGTAATTCGTGTACGCATCTCTATAAAAATCAACTGACACCGGAATACAAAACTAGAAATTCTATTATTTATTCAACACTACATCAGAATGTCGATATTTAATATTAATTTATTTATATATATATTTAATTTTATAATTAAATGAGATGTCCAAGGGTTTATGTGTGTTTGTGTCGGAGCGTGGGCGAAGTAGGAGGAATGTGTGTATGTGTGTGTGTTTGTGTCGATTTGCGAAACGCGAGCAAAGTAGGAGGAATGTATGTAGGTTGAGTGCGAGGCGTTATAAGCGAGCGCGCCGAGAGTGCGAGCTCTCTCCTTTTTCTGCTTTGACACAATTTAGATAACTCATATTATATTATATTGATGTAAATAGCATTGTATTAGTGGAATAATATACTGCTGTGTATTGTCACCTGATACAAGTTTAATTATTGATTAGTCCGGAGACACATCCATAGCGATATTTACAACCGCTGCTCGAAGTACATTACATTAAATTATTACAGCGCGCACCTCATTTTATTACAAAATTTAAAAAATAATGTGACGTTTGTTACTATTAGAAATCAGAATTTAAAAAAATTATCGACAATTTTGCGCTTTTGAGAGATTTTCGAGATATTATCACAATATTTGTTTTTCAGTTCAATTCAATTCAAAGCATTCTGGAGGTTTGGGTGTTCATTATATTATATTAATATTAATTTTATTATGCTTTATAAGTATTGTGTTCGTAAAATAAATAATTGGGGTTTTAACTGTTCGAATTGAAGTTAAGAAATACAAAATCATTGACCGCCCACAGAACCTGATGCTCAGAGAAAACGCGAGTGACGCAGCGCCACCATTTATCTTTAAAGAGTTGTTTGATAATAGGTGTTCTATACTATGTTAATTTACCAGATACGAACTGCAAAATTTTCTTCCCTTTTTATAATCCTTAATTTCTTCTTATGCTATTCTTTAAAATTAAATCTTAAATAGTTATTGTTTTTATACAAAGAGATCGCATTTCATATCGAGCTGAAATCTGTTTCATATCGTGATATGATTTAAGGTGTGAATAGAAAATAGATGAAAGGATATAATAATGTAATCTTACTACTCAAATAATACGGTAACTCAATATGTGAAATCAATTAGAAGGTTGCTACTCGTATGTTAGATTAAAATAATTAACGAGTTCAAACATTTATTAATACATTATATATAATTTGTATAAGTATAGCAAATAAATCATTAAATTATTTAACACTGAAAAGTAAATTTCTATTTAATTTGGACAGCAATAATAAACAAGTGTCATTTATTTGGATTCATTCTTGCACATGGAAATGTGCTGATAAACTGGCCAAGGAGGCCACTCTTTCCGGAGTTTTCCCCCATCAGTTCCATATCTCGATGTATGACAGACTTAATATGGTAATAAAACGTACGAATTCTATATGGACTGCACAATGGATGGACCCAAATAATCATAAGAGTAATCGGCTTAAAATAATTCAAAGATCTATTCCCCGCACCCCCTGGTTCTTCAAAAGGAAAGTCTCAAAAATAACAATATCAAATATTTCTAAAATGAGAATTTGGCATTGCCAGGTAGCCTCACATTTATTCAGATTGAACTTAATAGATTCCCCAATGCGTGTGTGTGGTGCCGAAGAGGAAACCCTTGACCGTATCCTTTTTGCCTGTCCATTGCGGATCACAGGTTTATTTCACAGTAATCTCGTCAATAGTAATTTTCAACTCCCAGTTAACTTGTGTCATCTTCTTTCCCTTAACTCGCCACATTTAATCTATATAATAGCAAAAATTTTGAACGACAATGGTATTGACTTGTAATGTAATATTTCCTATCCTACTTTTTTATATAAAATAAAGTTTTAACATGATTAATGGCACAAATCACTCTTGATGTGTGGATTGCCTATTTAAAAGAAGAAAAAAAGTAAATTTTAATATCTTGCTGTATAAGTATATATCATCTAGACCGGTACAGTCGTAAGAATCGAAATTTAATTAAATTAAAAGAAAATAAATTTCGTTTGTGTGTTTTTTTTTTCTTCTATAGAACAAGTTCGACCTCTCCGACGTAAAATATCGAAATGAACAAATGGGTCACTTTAGTTGTTATAGTATTTTTAAGTAATTTGATGCATTTTAAGTGACTTATAAACATATATAAGTATTTTATGGAACAGTGTGGAGATAGTCTTCCAGTAATACTCGAATATTCCTCGAACAAAACTTGCTAATCCCGACTCGTTCGAACTTTAAAAACATTTTCAGCATACACTGATAAAAAATTGATTGTCCTGGCAGTGTTTCCTGGTGTGGTTTCTTTTTTTAAATACATATAACACACAATATCGCAAATGAATTTTCTATTTGGATATTAGTACATTTTTTGGCGTTGTTACACGATTAAAGTCAAAAGTAAACTAGCTAAATCAGGTAGAAAGTGATCCTTTTGAAAGTAAAGACAAAAAATAGGTTTATAGACAAAAGATAAAATTTATATCTCTAAATAAGTACCGTTAAAACAGAAACAACTTTCGCATCAACCCAATAAAAAAATGTTATATAATCAAATATATGCGAAATACTAAAATATCTTGACATAATATACATATTTCTTAGTTATAATACTTAATGTAGGAAGTATCGAATAAAGATAAACTTTTTAAAGGTATAATTGCAGGATTACCTGGTTAAGATCGATAAAATTGCGTTACAATTTTTCTGATGTTGCATTATGAAACCATCTGCAATAGGTAGTATTTTTATCAAAATCTACCATTTAATAATGTTACATGTCGCGTTAATTCAGTAAACTTTTCAATTATTACTAACTAGTTTCTGTTATGTCACAGTGTAGGTATATTTTCAATATATAATAAAGAAAGCAGTCCATAATTGCAGGAATATGCAAAAAATGATGCTTTCCAAAAATGTTTCGAAGGTGAATAATTTCAATATCAAGAACGAATTCATAAAGCCGGAAGGCGATTATTTTCACACCTTGAACCGCACGAACCAACTATTGCGATGTTATGACTGCTAGATTTATAAACAGAAAGCTCGACTTTGAGTAACACAGTCAGAACACTAAAACCATGGAATATTTCGGAATGAAACTATTAGAGAATATTAAAGAAAGGGACTGTCGACAAATGTTACGGTCGAAGTGATGGATATATTCACGGACACTTCTTTCCCAGGCGCATCGAGAATATATTGCTTGGGGTGGAGAGAGATTTGTGGTCGCTTACCAAGATGGTTAATGTGGTAGGTTCATCCTTATGTACATACCTACATTGGGTAGGAAGGTTTACGGAATCTAGTGCCATTTACCTACATTTAATTAAAAATTTCGAGAATATTTTTATACGCATTTAAAAGCGCGTGCAATTTTTTAATTCAAATAATATTTTATTTAAAAATATATATACTTTAATGATATGATAAGATACCAATTAAATGAATCAGCTAGAAAGATATATTATACATAAAAAAATCGAAAAAATATTTTAATTAAGGAGAACACATTTTTGCAGTGAAGTTGGATTATCAGAACAAAGTTTAATGGTATTTTAATACAAATTAAATTAATCAATTAGAAAGATATATCTACAGAAAAAATCTATTTCGATAGATTATTTTTGTATATCTTCCTAATTGTTAATTTATTTAGAAAAATTATTTACTTGCTGCCGGGATATTACCATGCAAATAATTATTTTTGTTTTATTTTTCAGAAATTATGACATATTATACATAGCTTATTTTAATGTTTGGACATTATGCCATTGCTTACTGAAAAATATAAAAATATTTATTTCCTGTGATTTCCTTTTTAACGGTCAGCGCGTTTCCCCGGATAGAAAAAGTTCCTGGTTCAAATCCTGGTAGCAATCAAAATATTTTTTCGATAAATTGATTTCATATGTATATTTTTATAATTTATACACTAAATTTGTATTAAAAATAAGTAACAAATAATATTAATATTTCCATTGGACTGATATTCAACAGAAAAATATGAATAGGGCAAAAATACGTATTTATCTAGTTAAACAGATAATTGTGCCATAATAAGATAAAATCGTTGTTGATATAACATTTTGGGAAAATTCCTCAGCCAGACTTCAGAGATTCAATAAAGCAACTTGATAAACGTAGGCTATAAAGCTGAGCCCACTAATTCCAAAAACATATTTTTGCGGGGCCAGAGAAGTCGTCTGTGGATCTGCTAAATTAATACGGGTCGGGCCGGCGGTAGACAACGCTTGACCTTTGAGTCAATAATTATTTTAGTGGATTTCAGTCGACAGGGTTTAACAACATTTTGTACCTATTTTCATCAAAATATAAAATAAAAAAACTTGATTTAGAGTAATACTTACTTTCTGTTTACTTACCTACCATAACCTTATCTCTTTTGTTCTCACACATTCTCACCTCATTTACATTCATACATCTTCGCATACAAGCTCGTCAATTTTTGAGGCTTATAACAGGACTATCTTTCAGTATCTGGTTTACTTGGTCGTGCCAAGTTTTCCGTCGACGTCCTCTATTTCTGGTGCCATCACCACTTGCATTATATATCTTTCTTACTATTCTTTCCTCCGTGAATTTTGACATTTTTAAAAGCGATATATTTAATAACCAATGCAAAAATATTAATTTGTGAAAAGTACATGTACTATTTGAACCTATTACAATAAATTTATAAACAAAAAGTATGGTATTATTAAGGAGAACGCATTCTTATTGTGAAGTTGTAATTATTCAAAAGATGGGTCTGTGATGATGTACTTACAACTTATAAATATAAATAAATATACTTATTAAATAAGGTTTCACCATTACATTTTTTTGGTAAAAAATACAATATATTTAGACATTATTTTTTAAAGACATGCTTTAGGATTGAATGGATCTTTCATAATAACATTGATTGAAAGTATAAAAAGATACGAAAACTTTACACTAAATTGACTCTAAAAAAAACCACGTGGATCGCGTCCTGTCGCCTCTTAAGTTACAAGATTTTGAGCACTGTTTATGACATGTAAAATAAAAGTCGTTAGAGATATATCGTTATGCATATATGCTATTTATGTTTATATTAGATTTTTCGTGTTTAGAACTGGAATATATCAAGAATATCATCATTATCAGTTATTATCAATCCACTGTTAAATAAAGGTCTCCCCATGACTCTTAGATTACCAGAGTATGACATAACATTTTCAAAAACATAACACTCTCAGTCATTTACGCTTTGCTGTGAAAATATCATCCTTCGCAATATATAGCACGTTACATTAAAAAAAATATTGTACTAGTGATTTATACAGATATTATATGATAATAATATTCATTTATTTAAAATATATATATTACAAATAATAAAAACATTTTTTTAATCCAATTCTTCGCCAATATTACGAGTCAATGTGATAGTCTAGAAAAGAAGATTGTCCTGGACATAACTATGGACCGATGATAATCTGGAATAATACGTTGCATCTGGCTGAAGAGACTTTGGAATCAGCTACACGAGCAACCAAGGACCAAGACTTGTGGAGGTGTTTTAAAAGCAGACTCATCTGATTGAAGCCACGATATGTCAATACTGATGTGAAAAAGGAAAGAAGGAAATTATACTTTTAGTGATCATTATAATCTACGAGGCGCGTTTTTTAAGTAAGCACCAATGCCTGATATTCCCGGTGTAGCACTGCGGTTGCGATGTTGCGTATGCGCAATGGTTTCCTTCATCTTTTGACTCACCACATGCTTGAGTGGTTAAAATGTTCAAGAATCGTTTATTGAATGCATAAAACATGAAACCAGCTGACATTCACCGCCAAGTGTGTCCTGACTTGGCACCGAGTGATTTCCATATTTTCCTTCATCAGAAGCGGTTCCTTGGTACCGAGCGTTTTGATAACGATGATGAACTCAAAAACGAAATACAGACATGGTTTTCATCTCAGACAGCGTCGTTCTATATACAAAAATTGATGCCACGTTATGAAAAGTATCTTAATAATGGTGGCGACTATGTTGAGAAGTAGTTTGAGATGTGTAGCGTCCGAAGAAAGTAAAGTGTTGTAAAAATAATGTTGTTTCTTTAAAAAAAAAATTCGATACTTACTTAAAAACGTACCTCGTACTTATCAACATGTGTCTTCTCCTTGTCGTATTCCAAGCTACCGAAATAGCTACAATCATATAATTTGAACGAAAAAAATGAACAAGAGTTTGACTTTCAAAATTTAGACATTGTTTGGTAAAATAAAAACAAGAATGTAGAAAGAAAAATAAAAAGTAAGGCCTTCTATTTTATCAATTTACTATATTGTGAGATGTTCGGAGATTCACAAGATATTTAAAAATTTATATTAGATATTATTTCGCAGAAATGTTTTATATCCATGGACCATACAAAAATAAACTAAAAGGAGGTTAAAACCGAGACTATGTTTACAAAGAAATGCCAATGTTTTTAACCTTTCATGTTTGCCAAATTAATATATTCTCAGTTTTAACAAAATAAACTAATGCATAAATTTATTACTCTAATTATAACAGACGTTTAGATACTTTCTAGTTATTATTTATTATTCATAAAGCGAAATGTACATACGTATGTGCAGACATATTATTTAAGATTGTTTCTGAATAAACTAATTTGCTTAAATGAAAAAAAATATATACGTATTCAAGAAATTATAGAAAATTATCCAAAATTTCTAATGAAGAAAAACTTAAAGCATAAAGTATTTAATTATTATTTTTTCTTATATAGAAAACAAACTATTTTTATTGTATTATGTAACACATTTATTTTCTCTGTGATAGAAGACCAGATAGTAAAAACGTGGATAGAACTTGTATATTCAAATTGATCAAGTAACTACCTCTACATCAAAAGGTATTTTCACAAAAAAAAAAAACTTTTAATGAACAAAATGCACGATTGAATTAATACATTTTTGTAACAACATTAAAACCAATAATAAATATGATACAAATGTTAATAAAACATTTATTTTATATTAAACATTATTTTATCAACCATATACTATTTAATTAAACGTTAAATAATTTATCAATAATTCATTTATTATATAATACAAGTTAACTCGCACAATCCATGAATGTAATAATAATTTAATTTCATTGGTTTGGACTTTTCATCAATAATATCAAAACAAAGTTCGCAGATATCCGTACTGTCAAAAAAAGCCATTATGAATTTAATTTTGAAAGTGTCACGTTTGGCGTTTGACATTTAGGTTTTTTTAAGTAAGCACAAAAAAACAAAATTGTTCCTCGATCTTAAATGCAAAGTCAGTCTGTACAGATGTAATACATATGTAGTAATTTATTACGCATAAATAGGTTGAGCCCACTATTATTTGCAATTTGTAGAAAAGTTGCGTTAGTGGTTTGTCTTCTATGGGCACTTTTTTAATAGATGAGCGGGATAGGAACGTGTTAAAATACACTCATACTTTTTACAAATTAATAAAAATATATATATTAATTGTTTTTGATCATTTAAATGAAATATTTTATCTTATATATCTCTACATTTTAATACCTATACAAATATATATCATATTTCTAGAAAGTTATTTAACATTTAATTAATTAATTAATTTTATTCTTGCTCAATATTTTCTAGCGCCATATGACAACGTATATTTATTTTCCTTTCTTTTATTTTGAGAACGATATTGTCATCGATCAAACATTTGGACCTAATAAATTTGCTATCCAAGTTTGACATTCAAACTTTGCATAGCGCTGGTAGACAAGGTACAAATATGTACCTCGTCTCGTCTACCTTGTGTACTATATATATATTATACGTAATTATTATTATTTTTATTTTATCATTAGAAAATATAATACAATTTAAAAATAATCAGTAGAATATCAGACATAATTTCTTTTAACATTTATTTTTTCTCTATGAGAGTAAGACTTGTGTATAGAGAAGGAGTATATACTAGAATTTATGTTTTAGTTAGTCTGTGTATATATACTTTTACTTCGGATACAAATTTATAGTAGTCTGTAATTTTTCTTATTGTGATGGGGAGATTGTTAAAAAATTTGATGCCTTGTTAAATATAGTGATTTTGGGTTGCGGTATATTTTAATTTTGAAATATCAATTTGTCATCCCACTTTAAGAAGTAAGTGAAAATCAATGTTTTTTTAACGAAATTGTATTGACTTTTAAAATGTAATAGTAAAAGTTATAGTAAGGTTGATTTCAAATTTCAACATACTATTAGATTGGAATTTAATAACTGTGTTTTTTAATATTTTTTGATGGGATTTAAAAATATACAAATATTTTAACAATTTTTAAATAAAAATAGTGTAATAACTCAAAAAATCTTTGTTAATCAATGTGGAGAGGCGTTCGATTACACATGCTTTTACATAAAGTCAAGTTCCTATGATGAAGCAGATAGTACAAAAAATTATATTATTTCCGTTATTTTAGATGGGTTTATTTTATAATTATTTATATAACAAATAAATCGTACATATGTACAGAGTTAAACGTATAATATTATAATAAATAGTCTCCTTACGGGATACTGTGGAATATAGCGAGAGTAAATCTTTCCCGCAATTCGTTTAACATTCCAGAAGGGATATACCGCCCCAATTAGTGTTCAGCATCCAGAGTATAACTCTGAGTGATAAAATGCATGTTATCTTAACAATGGTGGATGCATTTATTTTACACGAACGCAACACGAGCGTAATGAAAATACCATGAATAAGACTTGTCTGGTTCGTGTTTTCACGTTTCACTATGAATCAGGCGCTTTTTTCAAATCTTTAGACTTTTTCATCATCGTTTTTTTTGTTAGCTTCAATGGTCTCTTGGAACGAGGTGCGAACCTCCGACTTCTAGATCACAAATAAATCAAGTAAACGGAAAATAAAAAATTATAGTTACAATTTAGATTAACATTTCGCATAAAGTTGATTAAATGACTAAAACTTCATGGACAAAGTGTAAAACAAAAAAAGTAAAGTAATATATCAAAAAGTAAAATCTTGAGTACTTTGGACATCTTATGAGAGGAAATAAATACGAAGTAATATAAAGGAAAAAGATTCAATGGAAAAGCAGTGTAGGAAGAAGACCTGGTTGAAGAATTCGCTTAATTGGTTCCAATGCAGATCAAAGCGATTGTTCAGAGCAGCTGCCTTTGAAATCCAAACTTTCATAGAGGAATCAAATTTCTAAGTAGAAAGAAGTATTGTAGTGATGAAGGTAAGAAAAATTATCTTAAAAACTAGTTTATGGGCAATTTATTTTATGTGCATGTGCGTACAATTTCCAAAAGTGATAGGATTTAACTAAATTTGAAAAATGTCCTCGCGTCATTTGTGAAGTTATTATGAACGTAAAAAATCTAATAAATTCCGTTCCACCGCGTTTCGAAGATACAATACGTTCATAGTTTTGAAATAGCATACCGTGTTACATCATGGCACTGGGAATCACATGTGCATACATTTACGATAGGAGGAAGGTCGTGGAAATTCGAGCCAGGTAGGGAAGGGGATTTTGAAGGCGGTTCGGTGTCGGTCGATGGTGAACCAAAAAAGTTAATATTTCTTCATGTTTAATTAATTTTTTGGTTTCTTATGAAGTTGTAATTTCAAAACATAGTTCTGTGGTATTTTTATTAAATATTATATAAATTAATTAGATAGAAAAAATAATTGTTCGTATCCCAGTTGAAAACAGATGATTTTTTCACCCCAGTGACCACTCTTAAAATATAAAGAACACATTCTCATATAATTTTTGTTTCTTTTGTTGCATTTCATTTTTTTTAAATGTTAATAAAAACTCTTTTATTATTATATGAAGGGCAATTATTGCCGTAAAACTGTTCTGCAGTTTGGAAAATAATAAAAATTATAATGTATATGTAAAGTTATTTATTTATGTTGTGTTTAGTTTGTAGAACTCCATGTTTATATTTAATGGAATTTAAAAAATCAAATTGTAATAAATATTATTATTGAGTTCTGCTAGTTTGCGTAAAGCATTATTTAAATGTTACGGCTGTTTCGGCGACAGGCAGCTGTAACATTGATTAAAATTAGATTTTTTAAATTTTATTAAAAAAAGATAATAAAGTTGTCAGGGCAATGAAAACAATTTAATAATTTCTTCCATAGAAGCAGAATTCATGCGAGTAAGAATAACAAGTTATGTGGAGAAATTTATGTCCTAGCTACATAATAATAAGATTTTTGTTTTTTCGGTAACTTTTGTAATAATATCTTAGTTGGTGGCAGGCGAGAAATTAGTGTTGTAAGCGGGAAGATAAATACTGGGATTGGTGACGTTAAGGATTTGTAAATAAAATAATTTTTGGTATTAGAGTAGATAAGTAAATTTCAGTCGACTCGGGCTTAGCGTATTATTTCAAAAGCTTTTGCCTCGGTGTGTTTAGTTTTATAAATATTTCATATTTCGGTGGCGGCTGCTTCAGGCTTACCGATGCCAGACAATATTTACCTACGATAAATAATTTTAAAGTAATCAGTTTGGTAATGTAATTTGTTTATTTTATTACCTGTCAGAAACAGAAAAACGATAAATGGTAATCAAAAATATTAAATTAGGTTTCATGAATGCTTTTTGATGAAATTTCGTGATTATGTTACGGCAACATTTTGTTCAAAATTTATATGAGGCAGTTCACTTTATTTATTACAGTATTGTCAACCGCGCATAACGGGTTATCTATTAGGGAAATATTGGGAATTTATCGTTACTGAAATATAAAGAGCTACAAAACAAGTAATAATTTCGTAGAAATATGTATATCATCACTTTTATTTAGTTATATTATATTTACGCTCTTATGATTTTTACAAATTATTGATATAAATATGTAAAGCTTGTACAAAATAATACAACACAGGAAGTATAATTCAGTTGAAGTACATACACACACACACATATATATATATATAAGAAAAATGTAAACATAATAGACTTTTAATATATGACAAAAAATATTTTTGTAAATATACATAATAATGAATTGAGTAGAATTACATGTGTTATAAAAAACAATGTATTAGAAGCAGATAAGAGAAAATAAAAAGATTTATAAATTGATAAAAATAATTTAAAAAAATACCAAATACAAGGTGAATATTATGTTCCAGGTTGATTTTCTTTAAACCCCATTTTGGTTTGGCAAATATTTGTCCGTTTGCATTTAATAGTCGTAGAGAGTAGGTAATTTCAATTTATTTTAGAGTGTATAACACCTCAACAGCGTGTTGAAGTCATTAAAACATTATATCTATATAACAATGGAAAGCAGTAACCATTAATGGTGATGTGTTTTTAATAGGATAGTGTTACCCCACACACAGCCCGAGCTACGTTTGAAATTTTTCAAGAATTTTTTTCCGGTCGCATAATGTCAAAAAGTGGTGATATCGACTGGCCATCTCGATCACTTAATTTGACGTCTCCCGACTAATTTCTGTAGAGGTTAATGAAAAAAGGTCTACACCAATAAGTCAACAACAATTTCGATGCAACAGAACAATTTTGAAATTTTTGAAATAACATGCGAAGTGTGCGAGAATGTTATGAAAAATATGGTTAAAAGAGCACGCATATATGCCACTGCCAGAGGCGGCCACTTTGCCAATGTCATATTCCATACCCAATTGTAATAAACCAAAAATTGATAAATAAAAACCTAATCAAAAAAAATAAAATTTGCGAATTAGTTATTATTATTATTCAACAGCGACATCAGCCTGGAAAATAATATTCACCTGTACCTAATTAAAATTTAGATTAAACAAAAACGGTTTAAATACCAAAAAAACTCTAAAATTTAAGCATTACTGTTATCTGTTGTGTGATAAAGAATACAGGAATGTGAGGTACGACCTGAATATTTGGTATAACATAATAGTTTAAAATATATTCTTTATTATAAAATTAAAATTGTATTTTCTTTAAGTCGTATATGTGAGCTAGAGCGTCGATTGATTGCTCACCCAAGAGACCGGTAATATCATCATCATCATCACTATTATTCTTGTACTATTCTAAGATTTTCCCCTAGTATCTCCTACTTCTCTCTCTTCGTATTGTCATTTTGCTTTTTCTCAGAATTGAATGATTTCGTCTATCCAGGGAGTTTTAGGGCAGCCTATTAATCTCTTGATTCCCATTGAATACCACGACATTCGCCCAACGATTGTCTGCCCTTCATGTGATGGGGCCTGCCCATAGTAATTTCATTATTTTGGTATAATCAAAATATATCAATTACTATTGTCTGTTCCATTTCTCTTTTTGTGACGCCCTTACATACATCTTGCCATGTTTTTCGTTTTTGGACTCTCTATTATTGACAGTTCATGTTTTGCATTCATGCGTGAGCACTGGAAGTACGCGTTGATTGAACGGTAATATAAAAGTATCATTTACTATATCACAGTATTCTAAAATAACATTTGGAGACCTGCAAGTGTTCTAGAGCCCACTCTTTTTCTGTTGTATATAAATAATTTATGTGAATCGAGTGTACCTAATGGGAAAATTGTTACATTAGCTGAGAATACTGTTTTATTGTTTCGTGGAAAAACATGGGATGAAGTTTACGGATATGCTGATATTGGATTACAAAAGGTCAAATCGTGCCTTGAAATGAATCTTCTCACATTAAGTATTGACAAAAGTAAATACATGTTTCAGTATCAATAAGGCACGTAGGCTAAATCTCAATAATTCGTGGCTACTTCATACTTGTAACACTAATACAACACTACCTTTATCGCACTCATCATACATAGCATGCAAGGAGTTAGAGATAGTAAAAAGTATAAAATACCTTGACATTTGGATTGACCAACTATTAAACTGGTCTGAGCATATCAATAAACTTTGCAGTAAATTAAGGACGCTGACATTCTTCTTCAGATGTCTTAGTAATGTTCGAGAAAAACTTATGCTAACAACGATATATATTGCTATCTGTCAATTTATTCTTAGTTACGCGATCTTAGGTTGGGGTGGACTTGGAAAAACTATCCTTAACCAATAAGTAATTACATAATCCATTCTCAGAATTATCTACAGAAAACCATATAGGTTTCCCCCTGACTCAATGCTAGAGGAATGCCAGCTTCTAAATATTCGACAGCTCTATGTAAAAATACTGATCATATATTTTCATTCCAACAATGAGCTTCATCAATATCCATCACATAATTATGCTACGAGAACAAAAAAGAATAGGTTCACCATGAAGCCTAAAATGAGAACGAGCTTTGGTCAATCCTCCCGTGTATTTCTTGCCCCCAAAGCCTATAACATTTTGCCGAATAGTATGAAACAGTTCTCGATGGACAAATTCAAATACCATCTCAGGAGTTGATTATTGAGTGTTGGGGTGTTGGCAGAAAGTAAACTGAATAAAGATTCATAGAAATGATCGCATGAAGAGAACATCATGAGAAAACGAGAATATTGTAGTTATATTATTAGAATTATTTTATAACCCCGTTTACTTCAATTTTAATATTTTTGGTTTAGATTAAAAATAATGGTTTCATATTTATGTTGATAGATATAACGGATGAGCCTGTCTCCTTCAGTACAGACTTCGGTCTAGTTAAGGGGATAGTGAACATCTCTTACATTATGAATCTTTGTGGAATTGGTATGTTAGAATGTTCGTTTTATTTGTATATAGGTATATAATAATATTTATAATGTATAATCTGTACGCATATAGTTGAAATATATTTTTTTTAAAAACTACGTATGGCGTATTCATTCTGTGTACATATTAGTAGTCACATATAGTTAAATAGTCACTTGCCGTGCCTCAGCGATGAGTGCCACCAATATCCTATGATACACACAAAAAGTCGACATTTGTTTAATTGAATCTTTTTTGAGAGCTGTATTTTTTATATATTTTATATTTTCATTACTCTTAGCATATAAATGCATGCAATCAAGGTAAAATTACCTTTCTAATGTAGATAAATACTTAAAAAAAGATGTCTTCGATGTCATAATAGATTAAAAAATCTTTAAATAATTTTAAAATACGTAAAAAAAAATGTTTTTACAGTGGGTAGGTTATTACCTATTCTATAAAAAAATTTGGACATTTTTATATACTTTCTTTTTTACCTCGTGTTTTATTACCACTTATACCGGTAACAGGCGCACCTAAAATCTTTTTGAAATCAAAAATATTTCGGGATGCGCCGAGTATCGATGGAGTAACGAGGTAGACCGGAGTTTGAGTCTTTGTCATGAAGAAAATTTTATTGAACTTTTTTTTGAACTAGAAAAACGTATTCTATGCAGAGGTGGTATGATATATGTAACTGAGACATATTTATGTTATATTTAGCGCTCATTAAAAATATCCCCTTATTTACTAAACCCCAACAAATTATTCCTTTTGTAAAATACTATCATAAATTTTGTACATTTTGAAAATGATGAATAAACTTGGGTAAGTAGCTCTTACGTAAATGAATAACAGATTAGACGAACAACCGTAGTCGAATTTTGTACGTTATGAACAATGATAGAAGTGTTATCCTTATATAGGATAAATTCGTACAGAATAATTATTTTTCAGTGGTAAAAGCCGACTTAGGTTTCATTTATACATTTACGACAAAACTTACAGAGACCACTCAAAGTAGTAGGTACTGTATATGAAAAAAAAAACTATTTATTTTATGTTAATTTTTAATGAATTCACATTTAATTGTGAAGTTTTTTATATTTTTTTTTAGATAGATTTTAAATGATAATAGATAATAAATGAAAAATAATGAATTCAGTAATTCGTGACTCATCACTTACCCAGGACCGTTCTATAAGGGAATGCTCTCATATAGGTCCTACTTATTCACCGTCAGGTTGGCATTTTTTAATGATGCATAGTAATATTAAGAAAAGGGACCTTTTTAATTGGAAATAGTATATATTCCAGTAAGCAAACATATGTGATTATATTGTATAATGTATATACGAGTGTGATAGATTTTTGGTTAATCTATAATAGTACGTACTTATAATTATCTATATAGATAATTTGTAATCACAAAAATTAAACGAAAATGTGTCTCATTTTAAATAACTATATATATATATATATAATGTACAAAATGTGACAAGACACCTACTGTATATAGTTCACATCAATTTTAAGTATGTAATTCATTGAAGATGAGACCAACAAGGTTATGAAACGACTCACGATACTTGGGTTGTTTCCTTCATTTAGTATTTGGTATTAATCGTTGCCTACCATGGCAATTTAAGTATTAAGTCTATGGTATTCAATCCCATGGCAACAATGGGAACGACATCAACAACTTGACAAAAAACCGTCTATATACAGGACAAAAAACTAATTATAATATCACAGGACACCAATTTTTGATATCAACATTAAACTACAACTAATTTCAAGAGTGAGTATGTACGGATGAAACTTTGTTCTAGCGTCTCAAAGACTTGGAGCTATTTTATCATTAAGACTTGCTGACACAGCAATAAAAATGGTATCGGGCAACCAGTGACCAATATTGTTTTTATACACCATATAAGTTCGGTTCATCAATGATCGCTCCTATTTTACACAATATGGAGACATGGAGCTATTTTATGACCAAAACTTGCTGACACAGCAATAAAATGGTATCGGGCAACCAGTGACCAATATTGTTTTTATACACCACATAAGTACGGTTAATCAATGGCAGCCCCTATTTTACACAACATGGAGACATGGAGCTATTTTATGACCTAAACTTGCTGACACAGCAATAAAAATGATATCAGGCAACCAGTGACCAATATTATTTTTATACACCACATAAATATGGTTTATGAACACCTGTATAATTAAGATTTTTATTGTGCAGTTTTTTAAGTAAATGAAAGTAGGCTAATAAAAATGTTCATATTTAATTTTTTTTGATGTTGCATTACTTTATTAGACCGTTTTTACTTATAAATAAATTATAAAAATTTTTTGTTGTGAAGATAAATAGTTTATAAATTATAAAAACAAACTTTCTTCAAAAATTTAACAACATATGTGTTTGTAATATGAATTGGTAATTTGTTTCAAAAGTTAATAAAATAAGTAAGAAATAAAATTAATTGATATAAAGGGAATTTTTTAATGTTGAAACGAGTTTTTAACATCATATTTTTTTATAAATCGAAATAAAGGAAACAAAAATTAGATAATATTGTGTTCTTTCACTTTATATTTTAGGGTGTTCATAATATTCAATAAATCTTTATTGATTTTAATAAATATTCGTGACACAACACATTATCTTGTTCTTTCACCGTACATATTTCGTCTTATACTTCATAATTTGTGTATTTAAAAAATAAAACTAATTGATATAAAGAAAATGATTTTTTCACGTTTTTTTTTGTTAACTACGTAGTAACGGGTAGCTTTAATTGTTTAAAATAAAAGTATAATCCCAAATTCTTAATAAAATGTTTATTTTAGAACCAAATTTTATTTTAAATTTAGATCCTTTAAATAACCAGTAATTGTGTAACCACAGATCGTCCGAATACAATACACATTGAACATAATTTTGCCTCGCCCCGGGCTGTTGGCTGTACGGCCAGGCTGCGTGGGCCACCGTTTCAGCGTGAGTATTTCAATTAATTTCTCTAGACGCACCCTAATTATTCAAATCCTTTTCC
Organism: Eubasilissa splendida; assembly: GCA_031772225.1. Lineage (NCBI taxonomy): Eukaryota > Metazoa > Arthropoda > Insecta > Trichoptera > Phryganeidae > Eubasilissa > Eubasilissa splendida. Next base: position 15,483,398 of record CM062852.1, on the reverse strand, counting down.
CGCCTGTTCCTGAACTGCCCTCCGAGCGATCTGCGGTGAGATTTATACGATTCAGAGGAAAATTTAAATAATTTGATATATCTGACGAAACTTTAACACTTTTTCATGCCAAAAGCTTTGAGTAATCCATTCAATATGGATGGACGGTCATTTATTAAAAGCTGCTTTAAGCTCATTTGCCAACGGGAAAATAGCGCGATTCGCTACATAAGACTGAGGGCCCCGTTCATTTTTAATATCGACATTATAGTATGCGTGTGACGCTTTTGAAGATAAAAAATGATCTTGTCAAAGGAAAACTAGTTATTACGGAGAACACATTCTTATTGTGAAGTTGTAATTATTCTGAACATAGGTTTGTGATATTTTAAATACTAATTAAATGTATTAATTAGATAGATATACATATAAAATCAATTTTATCGAAAAATATTATTGTTGCGCTACCGGGATTCGAACCTGGATCTCTTTCCAAACCAGGGAAGGTGCATTATTCAACTATGCTACAGCGACAGTACTTTTGACGACAAATTAAAGCCATCTGGAATGATAGATTAATTAATTTGAAAAAGCGTAACATGTGGGTTCGAAAATTTGTCGTCAAAAGTACTGTCGCTGTAGCATAGTTGGATAATAAATAATTAGAAAGATATAATTTTATACGTATATTTTTCTAATTAATACATTTAATTAATATGGAAAACTAATTTATTATTTGAGGTTTTAATACAGCTAATTATTTGTTGTTTTTAAATACTGAAGTTTCTTAGTATTTAAAAAATCAACAAAGTACTAGTCAATTATACAAACAATTTAAAATACGGACTAATCTGTCCATAATCTAAAGCATTTCTCCAGCATTGATGTTGTCCAAAACATCACACCTTTTTAAGATTTTAATTTATTTATTTTATTCAATAGCCTGAATTAAGAAACATTATTGATTTTTAAAGTGTGGTAAAAATTTGTGGTTAGGCCTTATATATTAAAAAAAAAAACAAAATTAGCAATTTTTTAAAATTAAAATATATTCGTACGAAATTATTTCAACAAATTATTGAGTTTCATTATATAAAATTAATAAAATATATGTACGGTATTATATTTTTCTTACTAATTTTAAATTATCCAGTAAGTACAAAACTTTTTTATTTATCACAAATCTTATAATCACAAGCGCTTATTATTTTTTTCTCGCCGTTAAAAAAATAAATTAAAGAGTCCGATTTTAAGTTATGCCCATGAAACTACAATAGGTATATTAATATCAATTATTTTTTTCTTCTTATGTTGGAGTTGAACCTGAATGACTAAAGAAAGATACTCAAAATATTTATTTGAGCTAGATTGATAACTAGAGTTTATGAAATCATTAAATAAATTTAGTGAAAATAAAATATCAAGATCTTTAAAACATCCATTAAATTAAGAAATAAATCTGAGGTATATTTTTTTTCTTTATGGTATGTATATTCATTGAAATTATTTTTGTTTTAACAGATAGCACATCACTGTTGTGATGTTGCAGTTTTTTAGATCATAGTTCTGTGTCATTTTTAATACAAATTAAATTATCCATGTTGAAAGATATACAGAATTGATTTTATTTTTTATTTGTTAACTTTGTTTTATTAACCACTCATCAATAAACAGAAAGCGATATTTTCTTAAGTTTTGGAAATTATATTAAAAAAGTAACAAAGGGTACCAATTATTAAAAAAAAATCATAAAAGTTTAAATATCTCGAAAACTGTGTGACATTCATTAGACCTATGATGGGTTATTCTGATAGGGCGTGGTTTCAGCTATCGATGGTTTTCGTTCTGACTACTATTTACAGGACAACCTTTATATATACTATGTAAGTAAAATAGAAGTTTCCAAGGAAAGAGTATTTGAGACTTATATTAAAAGGTAACTTATAATTACATATGAAATAATAAAAATAGTGTGAGCAATTAATAGTGTGATATTCAAGGGTGTGTGTGTGTCGGAGCACGAGCGAAGTAGGATGTATGTGTGAGTGTGTGTATAAATGAGCGCGCCGGGAGTGCGATCTCTCTTATTTTTCTGCTCTGATTTAGAAAACTCATATTATATTATATTATATTATTGTAAATACCATTGTATTCGTAGAATAATAAAGTTTACCCGATACGAGTTTAATGATCGCTCCATACATGAAACACAAGAGAATTTTGTCAGGAGAAATATCAATAGCGGTACTTAAAATCGTCGCTCGAAGTACATTACAAATTAGTGACAGTCAAATCGTTATTCAAACCGCAATAGTGACTGTGATTGTGTTCGATTGTAACAATGATTGGTGACTGATTATTCATAATTCTTCGAACAATGACTGTTGTTACACTACAAAGTTAACTTCCAAAACAATTATCTCTAATCTTAGTTACCAATCGTCACCGTAATCAGTTGAATAGTGGTTTACCATCATTTGTAATTAATATGTAAATTGATCGTCAGAATATTTCTATCAAAATTCGCAATAATTAGCAAATCAACCAACGGTACTAAATAAATACGATGTATTGATTGCGATATTTTTAGAAAAAAAATTAATTTCAATTCATCTATCAAACTGTTTTTGTATACTGCCAAATGTATTAAGTGAAGGCACTTTCTTCAAATAACAAATATCGGTTTATCCGACGAAATATATAAATAAATACGGTAACTTTTTTTGCAAGCTAACAAAACAAGGATAGATGTCTCCTAATAAAATAAACTCCACTCTATTTACCCGTGAAGATACGGAAAATTCATCAGATCTACTGTCAAACATAATACACAACACTACCAACAAAACTTCGATGTGGCTATCACGCGAATTTCATATATATATATATTATAAATATTTTTAACTAACTAATAATGGTGAAGTTATGTGGCCTGTGATTTATATTTTTGACAATATTATGTACGAGAGATGTTAAATAATTTAGTGAATTCCTTAAGTACTTAAAATATTACTATAATATGAATCATTACAATACTGAAAGCCCTTCGTTAATGACGCGAAAAAATCATATTTTCAAATATACATGGAAAAGTTGTGATTGCCTCTGTTATAGTATAAAATTATTATTATATACATGAAAATTAGGCTACCTAAGTTTAATATCATTGGTTGATTTGGCAGTTACTTCGTGGTGTAACATTTTAATTTTTAAAAACATAATTTTTATTTTCACACATACATATATACTTGCAGGTGGGAAGAGCAGTCCTTCCCACGTACAAGTGTAAATTAAACTAAAATTAAATACAGTGGATATTGAGGCGGTGGGGTATGTAAGAGTGGAATATTCAATGTTTCCAAGAAATCCACCGCCCCAATAGCCAACGCCTCAAGCCTATAGCAGTCGCCTACCTTTAACAGGTGCATCCTGATATTATCTGCCCATCAACCTCTCGGTCTTCTCTTCGGTCTTGATCCTATTTGCTTATGTAGAAGATCTTTGTGCATGTTACGAAACTCATATATTATTGTTATATGTCTCAGTATAGCAGCTTTCGTGCATCTTCCTCGAAATATCTATACTGCTTCCGGAGTCTCAAGTTCTTAAACCTTCTCATTCTTGAGGTTAAGTTATCACGTATTACCATTGCAATGTCGGACACGAACGCCAGTGTGTTATAATTCTCAAACATCTGAATTTTAACGAACCTCTGTCAATTTGATTAAGCTTGAAATTTTTGTCCCTCTCCCTTTCACTCGTAAATTATATGGAGATTTTCATGCATTCCTTAATTAAAATATAATTTACTAGTGATTATTGCAGAAAAGTAAACAGTCGATACTGAAAATTGCAACCATAAATATGGAAATATATACCTTCCTGACACTTTGCAAACACACAAATGGAGATGGTAAAATGGCAAATTCTTTTTCCACCTCACACTCTGGTGGAGCCAATCAGGGCGGGGTGGGTTAGGGGTTGGGGGAAGGGTGAAAGACAGATAGGATCTTGTAAATTGTCATGATAAACGTACGACAAGAGTTTTTCAATTTTTCTCTTCACCGATCGACAGCGAGGTGCTAAACAGAGAGGTGATAATATAATATGTACTCGTAGCTATACACACGGAGGAGAATCTCATAAAATGAGTCCACGCGTTATCAAAAAATGCTCTATTTTATCTTAATAAGTATGCCGATATTGTATTTGAAATCATATTCAGTTTACAATAATCTATATATATATAAAACCAATATATAAATATCTATATATAAAACCGAATGTATTTGTCTGTTCTCTATTTTACACACATCGGTATAATTTAAAAAAGGAAAAAATGGCTCCTTTCTACAAAAATTATAATAAAAACTGAATTCCGGGCGACTCCGGGTATGAACCACTAATTTTATATTAAATGTAACGTTTTATATAAACGAGGGAAAAAAATTATAAACATGTTACATAATTACAAATCCTTGTGAGTATCCATTGCCATATAATGATTATTAAGTTAGTACGTTCAATGCAGAGAAAGAAAAGTATCAATATCAATTCTGGCATAGCCGAGCCAATTTAAGAAAAATACATTACAACAGTTAAAAATACAGTGTTACTTTATAAAACGTCAGCAGCTATAAACAGAATTAGAATCGTTTTCAGCACTGCATATAATTTTATGTAGAAAACAACATACTAGGGATGGAAAAAATTAAGGTGTCTTCATAAAATAAAATGTTTTTATTAAGGAGAACACATTCTTCTTATAAGAATAAGATAAAAATATAACATAAGAAAAATATTAATTAGTAGGCGAACACATTATTATTGTGAAGTTGTAATTATTCAGAACATAGGTCTGCGATATTTTAAATATGAATGAAATATATTAATTAGAAAGATATACATATAAAATCAATTTTATCGAAAAATATTGTTAAGTGTTAAAGATATTATTGAAAAATATTGTGTAAGTGCGCCACCGGGATTTGAACCTGGATCTCTTTCCAAACCGGGGAAGGTGCATTATTCAACCACGTTCGGTAAGAGAGAAGGCAGGACAAAGGGAAGGAGACTTGCGTGCGAGCGGACGTGGTGCAAGATGTGCGCGGGAGACGGATCTCCCATCCATCGCAGAGAGAGAATCGAAAAAAGGCGACGAACTTGATAGCAAACGAGGGATTTCTCCCGCGATGGATTCAGAGATTTAAAATGGGCCTGATCCATCCCCGGTATTAGAAGAGACTCCGCTGCATCCTGCGGAGAGGCCGCATGCGAATGGTGGAAGACGGATGGGCTCAATGTACTCCACAGTGACAAGATGGCATCGGGATAGCCTTCTGGAGGAAGAGATCACTTGTGGTACGGGGCGTGGCGGCCTGAACCAAAGCTGCGACAATACTCCATGGCAGCCTAGCATTTGTTGCGACTTCACCCCGTGGCTAACTGGGTATAAATGGATTTGTGCTAAATCGGTAACATTGTGTGTACTCACTAGGACGAGAGTTTAAATACATGAAAGAAGATGTCCAAGATAATTATCGTGCTTTCAATGTCGGGATTGTTATGTTTAATGTTATTTAAGTTTTAATTGATGTATAAATCAGGGTCGTTATTGTTTGAGACCATTCCCATCCATCCGAATCAGGCATACCGACACCACACACACATTACCTACAATCTGAGTCTAGCCGGTGGCGTGATGCGCTGGCGTTCGATCCACCGGTGCCAGCGCGTTCCGCAACAAGGTACAGAAACAAAACTACTATCCGATTGAGACAAACGTATTTGTAATTGATTTTATAGCTAGAGCTGACTTTATAAAATTAATATGATTTTGATAAAATACTTCTAAAATATACAAACATACTAATTAAATGTATTAATTAGTATTTAATATATCACAGACCCATATTTTGAATAATTACAACTTCACAATAAGAATGTGTTCCCCTTAATAACGTACAAATATGTTTTTAAAAATTGTTATTAATTGTATTTGTTGCCAAAAAATCATTTTAAAAACATGTCGCCTTATATTTTTGCTAAATAAATGGTGGTGGTTTTGTTTCTTTACCCCTGTATATAGAAATAGTAATAGTGAATTTATACTAAGTATATTATAGAAATGGTATATGAATATATTTTTGAATTTTTATAAAATAATGGATAGAATCGTGAAAATATATAAAATTCTATAAAATTTGAAAAACTTAATATTACTACAAATATATTGTGCGAAGCTAGACATGAATAATAAAATAAAAAAGTGACAAAGTATTTTATTTTTCTGACGCACAACTCTTGAATATTGACGGTTTGTGAAGTAATTTTAGATGGTGATATAGATTTGTGATAAAGAATCTAGGGAAGGTTTGTTAGAATGCGAAATTACCCAAAAAAATATTTTGTTCAAGGATACAAAAGCACATAGTCAAAGTAAGGGACGAAGGGTGATACAAACTCGGTATTGTTAGACGCAGGTGTACCGACACAGCATGGGTACAGCAATACAGAAATACGGCGAACGTGACTTTAGTCACGTAAGCAAATGCACCTTAAGGGATGCATCACCATAGGCGATCAGTCCGAACAGAACCTCAGCCGGGAGTACTAGCTCTATAAAGACGAGATTTTATTTTTAATTAGAAAATATAATCAATGTCGTCTCTAAAAGTATCAAGTAAGCGCTTCATAGATTGTAATTCCGGGGAAAATTTAAACTGTGCGCCTCGAGTTTAAGCTTAGTCCGTGATGTTCTCTGTGTTTAATCGTAAATGTGAAAGTATCAAAAAGGGTCCCGCTGGATCTATAAAAAGTTGATAAATATAATCGGTGTATCGAGAATAGACTGTCGCTATAGCATAAGAATATCGCGTTCAGAGTCCCAGTTTGCCTAGATAATTGGGCATCGTCTTGTCATGAACTACAAGCCTGAACTCCGTCATCCTACGTTGGCACCACAAGGAGCTGGCCACACTTCACGACCAGGATCCAGGACCATTCTAAGAGGTAATCCCTTACGTGAGGGACCTGAATAATCTACATCAGACAAGCGTCAACATAGACAATTTGGCAGAGAAATTAATGCTGGCATGATGAACACAAATATTTGATGTTAATTTTATTGTAATTATTTTTGAATAGCCTTATTTATAAGTATTAAAGTAAATTGCTCATTTTCCACTTTTAACACATGCAAGTATCTCAAAATATAGATTATAAATTTTCTTATATAAAAATATTCTTTCATTTCATAACCATTTGACTTGTCAATATTTAAAAAAGTACCAGTTAGGCTAGATGCCTCCCCCCTGAACATGAAGCCGAGGCAGAAAGAAGAAATTACCTAACAGGTTCTCCCGTCGACCATAAAAATTGCACCTTGATTAGGAATTCTGCGTCGAGACAACCCGGGAATAAATTTACGGGAATTCCATGGATTTTTGCTGTCTCTAGTCTCGGGACTTCATACCCTGAGGCTCGCGATTCTAATTTAAGTTGAGTTAATCCCATCTGACCATTGTCTTACAGCAGATAGTGACCCTGCGGCGAGCGGTGCATGTGTAAGTATAGGTAGTAAAAAAATTGAATTTTTCCATAGTGTATATAGTCAGCCATAAAGATTTGCAATATGACGTTGCTTTGGAATACTTCAGTAAAGTACTAGTCCGTACGAAATTATTTACTACAACATTATCGTAATCACTACAGACTGAGTAGATTGGAGAGACAATACAAAAATCATATTATCAAAAAGCCTGTTTTTATGTCTTTGAAATCTATTAGTGAAATTGATTGGCTTTCAAAATCACGTAAAAAATACCTGATTCACCGTTCATTCAGCGATAATGACATCCATCACCTTGGTCTATACACTGGGGATACATTGGATTTAAGTAAGGTTATGTTGATTGTTAAATGAAGTAAGTGATGTTTGTTCAGGAAACATTACCTATATTTAATTTTGGATAAACTTTGATGCAACTAATATATTAAAGAGAACGCATTATTATTGTGAAGTTGCAATAATATAGTATTAAAATCCACAGAACTATGTTCTGAAAAACTGCAACTTCACAATAATAATGTGTTCTCTATAATTAATAAATTTAACTGATAAATAAAATTATTCTATTTCTTGAAAAAAATTCAATTTTCAATTTTCAATGTTCAATTTTTTTCAAGAAATCTAATAATTTTATTTATCAGTTAAATTTATTAATTATAGAGAACACATTATTATTGTGAAGTTGCAGTTTTTCAGAACATAGTTCTGTGGATTTTAATACTATATTATTGCAACTTCACAATAATAATGCGTTCTCTTTAATATATTAGTTGCATCAAAGTTTATCCAAAATTAAATAAAAATAAATTTATTTAATTTCTATCTCCTAGCGTGTATTACTCAAAGGTATTTGAGATTTTCGCAATAAAATATGATAGCATTTAAATATAGAATAATAGATACATGAATTTGAAAAAACTACAGCATATTAGGTCGAAAATTTGTCGTTAACTTACTATGTTGGTATAGTGTAATTGGTTGTAATTGGGAAGGATCCAGGTTCGAATCCGAACAGTAATGGTTTCTTGGAATTTTTCAACCATATTATTGAAAAAGACCATCCTTTTAATAATACCAGTGGCAATATTCTCCATAAAAACGGGTTTGACCTCTGGTTGGACAGTTTAGAAGTCCTTGAAATAAAAAAGGCAATAAATAGTGGTATGCCAATTCTTAATAATCAAATAAATTTATCTATTAGCTCCATATTAGGTATGTTTCCTTTAAAATCAATTTAATATCCATCAACACTGTATTTTCCCCTCCCTTAATGTTCCATGTATCTGTATATGTATTCTGTCTCTCTTGTTCGTATATAATTTTATATTCTGTCTTCCTTTATGTTCTATTTAACTATATATGTATTCTGTCTCTCTCTTTCACATGTAATTTTATATCTCCCTCTTTATGTATATATAAATGCACTCTTTTTGTATTTAATTTATGAATTTCAAATACGTCCTGATGAAGCTTAAGATAAGCGAAACCGGTTGACGTATAATCAATTTCATGGTTTCACACAAAGTGATTGTTATTTTATTTAATATTGTAATTTATATGGTTAACATTTGTAAGAGGTTTTATGACCATCATATAAATATTCCATATTTAAAAAAAAATATTTTTTAAATGTTCTGCATAATTAAGGTACACGTAATAAACATATACAAATGAAATTGTATAGTATTGAAAAGTAAATAATAGTACTGAATTTTTTTTATAGATTTCTTCCGTATTATGCCGTGACATCGCGAGATATACCAGTGACAATACAAAAAGCGAAATATTTTTAGTAGGTATTTCCAAGAACCGGTTAGTCGCATATTTCACATCACGAACTCGAAACATTGTTGGAAAAATAGAAAAAACTAATCATGTAACACGGATTCAATTGAATCACAAATCTTCATTTTTTTTTTTAAATTGTCGATTGTAGGTCCATAATTGAAATACTTAGAGGATTTTTATTTATTTGTTGAATATACGATACAGTACATACATTATTTGAGTTTATATATCTATGTATTTCTGAAGGAAGAGAAAAATGATTCGTAAATCACAATTTTAAAGTAGAGCCAAAACAAAACCAGTGAAAAACAACAAAAAACACGTCTCTTATTTTCTGTTTAGTTTAGTTTTTGGTCACCCTGATGTAGAAAAATATTTTTTTTTAAAAAAGTGTTTTTTCAAAAAAAAATTACTTGAACACTATAATTAAACACAAAGTTACAGTTTAATGTAATTATAAATGACTAAACATAATGAATTTTCAGTAAATAATAAAAATATATTAAGAAATATTGTATTAATTACTTAAGTGAAATCGTGTAAATATATATGAGGTATGCGAGGTGGACTTATTCTAGTTAGGAATAAATTGACCATAATTAACTTTAAAACATTTAAAAACAATTTAAATTTATTTTTATCGCACATTATAGGCTGCTTTTGGCACAATTGACAGGTGAATTCATCAAAGAGCGGTATCGGTTTCATAATAATTAATGCAATTTATTTATTTTTTAACTCTCGTATGATTCTCCTATGATGTGAACTTGGTAAACATATGTAAAAAATATATTATTTTATAAGTTTATTTATTTTATGATGACCAATCAGTAACGCGTAGTTTTTCTACTCATTATTTTACTATTGTGCTTTGGCAAAACGTATAAAATTACCTGCATTCAGTTCGAAACAATTATACATCCTATTAACGAGAACACATTCTCATTGTGAAGTTTTAATTATTCAGAACATAGGTCTGTGATATTTAAAATACAAATTAAAAGAATTAATTAAAAAGATATACATATAAAATCAATTTTATCGTAAAATATTGTTGTTGCTACCGGTATTCGAACCTGGATCTCTTCCAATCTGGATATATCAAATATATCTTTCTAAATAATACATTTAATTTGTATTTAAAATATCACATACCGTGTTCTAAATAATTACAACTTTACATTGAGAATGTGTTCTCTATAATAATATATAAGCTGTATCAATGTGTCCAAAATTTAATAAAAATGAATAGTTAATTCTGGCGTCTTTTATCGGTTTACTCAAGGTTACTTGAGATTCCGTAAAAACAAAGTAGATGACTTTCAAATAATAGAACGATAGATGTATTCATTTGAAAAGTGTAACATATAGGTTCGAAAATTTGTCGTCAATCCACTGCACATTGGATTGGAAGAGATCCAGGTTCAAATACCGGTAGCGACAATAATATTTTTCGATAAAATTAATTTTATAGGCATATCTTTCTAATTAATACATTTAATTTGTATTTAATTATGCATCCTCCCACGCTTTATTCGTGAAGTATGAAAATCTAAAAACTTGCATGTATATTTTTTTGCGATTCTATTTCTAAATAATGGATAATTACATGGAAATTTGTTTTCTGGTATAACTTATTGCGTAAAATAAGACATAATATATTTTTCTTTTGCAATTAAAAAAAGAAATGCACATAAACATTTCATCTTATATAACATCTCATTGCCCTTGTGTGAAATTTGAAAAGAAACTGATAAATAGATACGTTATATTGGAATGAAGCGTCAAATTCAATGAAATATATGAATTATATGGATATGTTGCCTTTTCGCTATAAATGTTAATATATTTTACAAATAAACAAATTTCCATTTTTATTGTCAAAAATTTTGAAATTGTTAAAACTATAATGATGTTGTAAAGTAGTATGATATATTAATTTTCAAAACAAAGCTTTGTATTACATATACGTTGCGTTATTTTCACTACTATACGTGCAGTCCCTCTCATCATCTAACAGTATCTAAATACAGTATTGTTTACTAAATAATAACATAACATTCTCTAACACTTCGCCTTTACTGTCCATATTCCCGTTAACGACCAAAACCTCCCTTCTCGTCTTAAGCCACGTCCCATTGCCCGAATATACTATAATTGTCCGAATATACGTGTGTGTGTAGTACAAAGTTTTGTTTTGAAAGCATCACAAAGTAACCGCTATGTCAATTAATGATAGTAAGATGTTTTAAACTCAATAAGTGGTTAATAAAACAAAGTTAACAAATAAAAATAATGAATTTTAACCACAAAGATAATTTTGCTAATTTCAAAAGTATAGATATTATTTAAATGTCTTATGTACATATATATGTAAGAAGGTAATTATTTCTATTAACGTTAATCGCCCTCGTCTTAATACGGATTTTAAACACTAATTACTATTATATTAAGTAATATATGTACCATTACAAGAAAATACTAAAAATTATTCAATCACATGTAGTACAATGCAATTCCAGAACAATTTAAAGTACGATTTGAATATTTACTAAATAGAATAGAAAAACGCAATAGTGTTAGATGGAAAATTTAGAATCTCTACTGTAGACTAACAAGGCCAGCTGTTTTAGAAGTATTAGCACAAAGCACCTGACGACGCCTCGGGTGGAACATAGCATTTTTATCGTCTGAGAATTTCTTTGATGGTGGTTCGGATCATCACTGTTCAGCAACGCGTTAAAATTATCTGAACGAAGAGAGCGACTTTCTCCGGTTCTATTTTCTTGGTAAATTTATAATTTACAATATCAAGCTTGCGACTTTCTCATTTAAAAGTGATTGTCACTTTTAATTGAATTTTTTTTTTTTCGTTAGTTTTTTTGGAGAAATAAATGATGTGGTGTGATGTTTTTTGTATGTATTATGTCAACATCTTAATGGATCAGAAGAATGTGCTTAAGCGTGATACCTCATTATGTTTCACCTATTCCCATACATGTTCGTCTGAATTAAAACATGGAGTGTGCGTGCAGAATATGTGGCCAGAACAAGATGAACAATAAAATACAGCAAAGTGAAGCGTTTGTTTCAACTAGTCGGGGAGACGGCTGCGAGAGAAATGGCGTGCAGCAGCGCATATTATTATTATTTTAATATGTCCAAGAACACACAATTACTGGATTTTCACATACAAACGCACCGTTATTAAACAAATATTAGATATCTCATGGAAACGAAGCTTTTTTTTATTATATTTAATGAAAAATGTATGGGTAATTACAGGGCTTACGACCTGTCTTCGGCTGGCTTAAGTGATCACTTTATACAAATATAACGTTCACCATTCTCACCCATCAATCTCCATGTCTATCAAATTGTTGAAAGTTGTATATATGTTAATATGTGGACTCGCTTTGAGTACCACTATACTATCGCCATCTATGAACTAAATTTGATAATTCATTTCCCTCAAACAGCATTATGTCAAAATGAGAATGTAATTATTTTTAAGTGATAACTTAAGCCAGCCGAAGACAGGTCGTAGCCCTGTAATTACGCATATATTTTCCATTAAATATAATAAAAAATAGCTTCGTCACTATGAGATATCTATTATTTGTTTCATATTATTATTGTTTATCGGGGGTCAGTACCAGGCCTGTTTTTGAGGTTGATGAGAGCCTTGTTTTGCACCTAGGTATATACAGGGTGCGTACATATTGTAGAAGGGACTGTCACAAAACAAAACAAAACATGGAACTTATCTCTGGTAACATTATCAATACAGTACAATTAATATACTTCTATTTTTAGGCACTGTTGTCATTACTGTAGATTCGTTTTGAATTTATAAAAATACTGGTTATGACATTTGATATCTGACGTAGAATAAATGTGAGGTGATGCACGAGACAAATGGAGGTGCTCAAACCTCTAAGACTTGGTGGGTACACGGCGGACTATGAAAGCCAAGAGTCGTCTCCAAAGAGTCTGTAAAAGTCCTATTCAAACCTCACAGTATCTGGGCGTTTAGCCAGCCATTCATTTAATAACCCGCTTGAAGCAGTCACTTCTCTCATAACTACCTTCTCAAATGCATATCCCGCGAGCTTCTGTAGTCACTAATTTCATTCTGTAATTTAACTTCAAACTATGTGCTTCAATTTGTGCGTCAAGCTACAATAAACGCCACCAATTGTAAGTCAATGTTTTTTTTAATACACCTGCTTTAGCCATAGTTAATTCACACGCACATACATATACACTGCGACATCAAATATACGTGGTGAGATCTGGGGCTCTCAGTCTCATCTTAAAGCAAATAATGTATGACCAACAAACAAATTCACTCCTTGCGGATTACAACCAACAAGCTAAAACCAAAGCAAATACATACTCATCACCCCATGCTGGTGACCCGAAACGTAAATAAAACCAATCCCCCAAAAATCTCATAGTAACATAATTCAGAGATTGTCTCGAGACGAAAATCTCATCAGTGGATGATGGTGGGCCATAAAGATTGCCAATATTAAAATTGAACTAATTTTGAAATCAAAATATGTTAATTTTAATGATTAAAAATCATTTATCAAACAGTACATTCGATGGCAAATTTTAATTTTTTCCTTACACAAACCAAAGTAATAATTTTGTGAGTTCTAATTAAAGCATTAAAAAGTATGCAATACTTATTTATTTATGAAATAAAAAATTCATTTAAAAATTTCAAGAAAAATATTTTATTCGGAATAAAATATAATTATCACAAAGTTAACAGAAAAGAAAAGATATTTAATATCATCTAGCGTTTCAAAAGATATATAAAATTTTAAATAACGCTCCTATAAAATTGGAACAATTCCAATCTAGTATTTATGAGTTTTACGATGCAATGTTTGGTTGCGCATAAAGTTTTTCAGTGATTGTTTTCTTAAAAAGGTAACAATCAGACGATGAAATGTCCTGGGAATACATATCCTGGGGTGGTCCAACCGAAGCTGTGAATCTTGTCCCTGGTAAATCACGCCGTGTGAGCCTGGTAAATCCTTTATCCTGAAGGATCACGACTCCAATGCGGTTAACCTGTGCATGTTACATTCAATGCGACACATCAGACCTGACCTCTCTGCAGTCACACCACGTAGATGTCCACCTTAATTTATTTTTTGGCCAGAGGATTGATGCTTTGCCTAATAGAATAGCTTTCTTTAAATAATGCTTCATTTATGTGAAATAATTTATGAAGAAAAAGTCATCTTTTACATAAATTCCTATAGTATGCTTATACCATCCTCTCATCATATAATTTAAAAAAGTATTTCGTATCTTTATTATTGTTACCGTATCCTTTGTAAAAATTGTACAAACTAAAATGGAATTATTAAAAAATAGAATAGATACTGCTATAAACAATTATAAATTGGCACGTACAAATAGTACGTTAATGATGTTCTATGTTTTTCACGCAATTTCTAAGCAATGGCTTAATAAAATCAATCAATAAATACATAATAAGAAATTTAGACAATATTTTTTATAGGGTTAAATAAGTCACTTAACATATTACTTGTATTTACCGGTTTGGTTTGCTCACAACTTTAACCTTGATACAGGTGTATGTCCTAGTAGGACGGAAACGGAACATTTCTAGTAATTTGGTTGCATAAACTATTTATCAAAATGTATTAAAAATATAAAAATAGAACGAATTATTCAATCAAAAGCGTCACGAGATTTTTCTGTTAGTTTGCGAACATTAATGTATTTTTATTAAGGATAACAAATTCTTATTGTGAAGTTGTAATTATTCAGAACATAGGTCTGTGATGTTTTAAAGACTAATTTAATGTATTAATTATAAATATATACATATAAAATCAATTTTGTCGAAAAATATTATTTTTGCGCTACCGGGATTCGAACCTGGATCTCCATTTCCAATCCGGGGAAGTACACTACCAATTGTGTTATAACGCCAATATTTTTCATGACAAATTTTCGAACTTATATGTTACACTTTTTCAAATTAATACATCTGCTGTTCCATTATTTTTGAAAGCCATCTACATTATTTTTACGGAATCACAAATACCTTTGAGTAAACCGACTGCAGACGCCAGAATTATCAATTCATTTTTATTCAATTTTGGACACATTGATACAACTTATATTATTGAGGAGAACACATTCTTATTGTGAAGTTGTAATTATTCATAACATAGGTCTGTGATGTTTTAAATACTAATTTTATGTATTAATTATAAATATATACTTATAAAATCAATTTTGTCGAAAAATATTAATGTATTTCTTGAAATGATTATATTCTTTATAAGAACCTATATTTGTAAGATTTAATTTGTTGACAACGTAGAAATAGATAACAATATACTATTATTTATGATCATTATATCAAGAAACACGAGAGAAGAACAATAAAAATAAAAATGTCTATCAGTTCAAACAGCAATATGAGTTCTATTTTACGAACGCGAATGGAAGATGAGCCTTCAAAACTGATGGGTAATAAAATTGTATTCCGCCTGTATTGTACAATTCCTCGTATTGTATAAGATTAATATCATTATTTCTGTATCTCATAATCAGGCGCGTGCAGTCAGTACATTTAAACAAGCCATCCTTAATTATATATTTTGAGAAATAAAGCGAAATTAAATATTTTTCAGAACGTAGCATGAATAATATAAAAATTATTGTAATGAAAATATTACGAGATGCACATTTTATTTAGATTTATCTAGTCAAGTACAGCTTATTTAAATGTACTGATTGCACGCCGCTGCTCATAATAGAAGCAATGTTTATAGTCGCTTTTTAAATTATCAATAATAAACTTAACTAACTAACAACGATATACATACACGTAATGTACTATTTTCTCGCAGGGATAGGCAAATATAATAGAATGCAACACAATTCTGTCCTGAAATACTATTCTCGTCTCCTTTAGTTTCAAATATCTTTTCATACACACTTGTCGATTATACTTAATTCTATTAACTATGCTAAAAACCGAATAAACAATTGAAAATGGCACTGTTGTCGATTGTCGTTTTTAACAATAATGAATGAAGTCAAAGAATTAGTGATGTTGAAGCTTCTAACAAGAACGAATGAAGTCAAAGAATGAATAATGTTGAAGCTTCTATCAAGAACGAATGAAGTCTAAGAATGAATGATGTCGAAGCTTCTAACAAGATGTATGAAGAATTAAACGAGGTAAGAGTGGTATACCAGGACTGAAAGATATACAATTCTACCTTTTTTGTTTTGATAGTTACTATAAATTAATGAATCAACTAGAAAGATGTACAGAAAAATCTATATATCGAAAAAATATTTAGTTGCTACCGGGATTTGAACCTGGATATCTTCCTATGGGGAAGCGTATTTACTATTACGTTCTTAAATTTATTCACTGTCGCTGTTATGCAATAAACGCACCCGTTTAGGCATGTTTGGTACGAAACTACTTTCATCCCTTGAAATATTTAAGGATCATGTATTTCGTACCAAATTCACAGGTTCACCAGTTTTGAACATAAATTCTGTGATAGATCGCTGTGATTTTGTTTTGGTGAGTTCCTTGTATTGAGTTCTCGACCCTCACACCTCTCTGCGCACACTGAGTGGTATATGCACGGGAGTGAGAATATATTTTTAACAAATATATAATCGAAAATATTTTTGACAAATTTTGAACATATATTCTGTAATATTTCCAATGTATTATTCCATTTTTAAAAAGCAATCAACTTTATATTACGGTGAATCTCTAATACCTTTAAGTAAATCCCGATGGGAGATGCCAGAAATAAATACATTTTATTAAATTTGGATAATTTTTGAAACAACTTAATTTTTTTTAGAGAAAACAGTATTTTATTAAATTAACATGATAATAATTATGGTAGAAATATTATGTGATATATTTCTTAATATGATTTATTTCGCACAAATTCTAGTTAAACAGCCACAGACCAGTAAATGAATAGACATGAAATAAAGTTTACGTACAAGAGAGAGGTTTGGAATATTAGTCGCGGGAAGAGGGGCATTCTGTTAGATACTAAATTTATTTTTTAAATAATTGCTGTTTTTTTTAAAATAGATTCTGGTAAAGAAACCATAATATATGTTTTTTGTTAGTATTGACATCCTGAAGAAGAATATGGTATTTTTCGAAACCGGTAGATGTATTTAAACTCAGTAAGTGGTTAATAAAACAATGTTAACAAATAAACATACAAAGTATTTACTCTTCGAAAATTAAATCTTTGAGTAAACAAGACTTTTTTTACATTAATACATATTATATTGTCTGCGTTTAAATTTTCGTTCCAATCGAATCATATTTTTAAAAAAAGTCACGGAGCTATTTAATTGCGTAAGTGGTATCAAAGTGATGACATGGGTAACACCAAAATGAAAATATTGCGACATGGAATATGCGTTAGTTCATGTCTATATATTTGGTGGTCTGTGATTGAGGTTAGTCGAAAGCCCGGAGTTGCTCGTCATCAACTTCGATGAGATGTCCAGCGCGGGGCTCGTTTTCCAGTGATAAATTTCCCTAAAGAAATTTTCCAAGCTACACACGACTCGTTCGAACTTTAAAGATACTGAACACATATTCCTAGTCGCGGTAATTGTATTGTTTCATTTTTGTAAATTCATACAGCATACTCTGACGCTAATGAATTTTCTTCTTGGCCATTGGTAATTTATTTTTGAAGTTGTTATATGATTGAAGTTGAAAGAAAACTAGCTAAATCTATCTCTAAATGAGTACTGTTAAAACGGCAACAACTTTCACTCCAACCTATTATACAGGATGCGGTAGAATCTATTAAGCATTTTTGAAGAGTTATAATAAAGTAATAGGAGCATATAGAGAAACAATGTTTTTACTTTCGAAGTTAGCAGTAAATACCATTTATATTCTTAAGTTTTGAAAATATTGTTCTAAAAAATGGCGGCTATTAGCAGCAATACATTGTAAGCGATCAACGATCTCTGAAGTTTTGAACAGCTTTTTCAAACATATTGCGAGGTATGGCATTTACTTCTTCAATAATTTGCTCTCTTAGCTTTGGTAGGGTATGAAGGCAACGTTTAAACACCTTTTCCTTCAGATATCCCCAAAGAAATAAACATTGTTGCGCGGAATGTTGAACGTTATTTTCAAAATATGCGCGCACGGCAAAGCCCCAATGTGTTCCGGTCCAAACCATGTTGGCTACTGAAATGGGGTTATCGACGGAACGGAGGGAGATCACGTTCATCTCCTTCCCCTACCACTGCCCGAGCATTGACCCTTCCTAACCGCTAAGTCGGTTCTGCCGCACCCTGCACTAGTATATAAAGTTAGTTAATTAAGATTAAAAATATTGTTTCATAACCTTATATTACAAATATGATCTTTAACAATCTCTCATGTATAAATGATATATTACAAAATATATCAAAATTAGCAACGCAGTTAATATAATACTCTGCATACGGATAAAAAATACTACTCGTAAATGATGGAATAATCATGTACACACAAAATACAAGGCGCGTTAATACAATGAAAGCATTTTGTTCCATTTTGCTCCGGGCTCTTTTCCCTGAAGCTAATGTATACTTTATCTTAAAAGATTTTCTTCTTGTTATTCAACTTTATTAAATGCTCTTTGAGATTATATTATGAAACGTACTGCGCGCCTTCGCGGCAGTGGTTGTTGGTCCGGAGAAAAATTTACACATTAATAGTTTTCACAAACAAAATTAACATTTTTTTTAATTAGACTTTATACAAACACCTTCACCAGAGAGGTGTAGCTCTCACAGAGAAGCTATTGACTAAAATAATATTTAAATTTCTAAACTTTTTTGCTGTTAAAAACACTCGCAATTCTGACTATTGACTTTCCAGATGGAGATATTGAAGTTAGACTTCTTTTCCAGTACGTACATCAAATTCTTACTCTAGCAAAACTCGTTCACAAAGACAAAATGCATCTTTGTTGTTCAGTCTGTGCACAGACACACTTATATCCCAGGTAGTAGTGATTGGAGTTATCAATATTGGAGGTATGTTTAATTTTAGTGAATTGATTTTGAAAAATCAAGACAATTAATCATTTTATCGTCTAACCACAGACTACCAAATATATAGACATGAATTAATGCGAATTACTTGTTTCAATATTTTCATTTTGGTGTCACCCACGTGATCATTGTGGTACTATTTACGCAATAAAATAGCTCCGAGACTTTTTAAAAATATATGACTCGATTGGAACGAAAAGTAAAACGCCGACAATATAATATACATTAATGTTAAAAATACTTCTTGTTTATTCATATATTTAATTATTGAAGAGTAAATACTTTTACTAGTATATAAATGTGTTAAACTATCGGATTTATGTTTTCACAAATAAAGTGTGTAGAATGGTTCTCATCCCGCAACTAATGTTTCAACCCACTCTCTTGTAAACACTTTATTTCATGTCTATTCATTCACTGGTCTGTGCGTTAAACTAAAATGCGAAAAAAACTAAATGAATTAATTCAATCAAAGCCATTAAAGTAAATAAATGTTAAATAAGAATTTGAGAATGCCAACAAGTTTTCTTAGAGCACCATATACCTAAGATCAGGGCATTATGGCGAGGCGTGTCTTCATCATCATCATCTTCAACACCAGCTTCCAGTAAAATGTTCCAATGAACGCCGCCATGACGATACCAAATGATGTGTCATATGTCAGCCGCGTGGGGAGGCTAGAGACGCCACCTGCTGAGACAAATCTTCACTCGCACTTGATTGGTCCGGAAGTAACTTCCAGAGCATCCGCAGTACACCGCTCGCACCAGCGACTAAGACCCGGCCGCATTGATACAAATATTAAATTATTTTTATGGGCTGTTAAAATTATCTTATTATATTCAATACTTAATGATACACTTATGTTTATACATGTTCTCGTAAATTTTATGTTTACTTTGAATATTACACAATATTTATTATCTTTGTACTCTACTACTTTATTTTAATGTTTATTTCTTGCATTTACATTAAAATCAATTTTATCGAAAAATATTGTTGTTGTTATCCAGATTCGAACCTGGATCTCTTTCTAATCCGGGAGAGGTGCATTAACCAACTATACTGCAGCAGACGGTACTTTTGACGACAAATTTTTGAACCCACATGTTGCACATTGTTTTTACGAAATCTCAAATACCTTTGAGTAAACCGATAGCAAACGCCAGAATTAATTTGTATTAATTATGTTCTGAATAATTACAACTTCACAATAAGAATGTGTTCTCCTTAATAAAAAGCTTTATTGTTCTTTCATTTAAAAATAATTTTAATAAATAATATCATACCTTAAATAGATTAATGATTATTTAACTGTATTTTACAATGTTTACGTTTAATTTCCCACTCTAAACACGAGATTTATCTCATATAAAGTGGTAGCACTGATTTATGAATAAATAATGTACATATTTGTCCACATTGTCAGAGAAATATAGCATTTCTAAATAAACAAAAAAAAAGTACAGATATTTTGGTCAATGTTAAAATATTGTCATCTATTTTAAAGTCTTCACCGTAAAAATAATTAAGTATACCTTCCCTTTTTCGATACTGTTTTATACGGTATCGAAAAAATGTATCAGATGAAACAAAAGGTATGCAAGTTTACGTGAAGTTTCCTGCATGAAAATGCGTAAAATTCTTCACGATACGATTTTAATCAACTGAATTATAGTACTAATAAACAAATATAGTTACATTTTTTTATAATACAAAATGGTACACTTTAGTATGAAGCTAATTTTATGAAACCACAACGTCACCCCGTAATAATGTTTTTATACGCACCCTTCCATCGTGCGATGTCAGAGTTAATTTGTTTTACGTAACTATACCTATGTGAAAAATTTACCAAGTCATCGTCAAACCTATAAATCAACTTCAATATTTTGATACCGTAGCTAGGGGAAGCTGGGAGCAAGCGCCACAAGTTTAAAATAATAAAAAACTGACGATATTAGTGCGCTTTCTGTAGTTTTTTTTAATACATGAGATAGTGAGATTTTTTTATATGACTGAAACACTTGGGTCCTTGATTAATTCGTATACTTGGATTACAAAAATAAAAATATATATTTATTATTATATTAGGTTGATAATAAATATTTTAAATAAAAAAAGCATCGTTGGCAGAAAAGTGAACACTTATTTTTTGTTGCCTTGTCTGTTACACCACTTCGGTAATTATTTATAAATAAATATTTGAAACAAGACATATTATAGATGTCTCATAGAAACGAAACTATTATTTTATTATATTACTGGGATCACGACCTGCCCTCGGCTGGCTTGAGTGATTACTTTACATAATGTAACGTTCACCAATTCTACCCATGGTCGACTGCCACACCTATCAAATTTTTGAAAGTTGTATTTACGTTTTTAACATGCAGAAATGTTTTAAGTATTTTCTTACAATTGCGTTGTCGACATCTATGGTTTGAAAAATTTGATATCATTTTCCTGAAACAGCATAGAGGTCTTGAATGAGAATCTTTTTGATAGAAGATAGTTAGAAGATTGAGGACACGTCGTAATTTCTGTTATATCCAAGACTTCCATATTTTCCATATAAAAAATTCAGTAATTGTATTCTTACAAAAATTTGGACATACTCAAAATATTGTGAACATAAATGTTTGAAGTTTAAGAATAACCTGTTAATTTCAAAACATATCTCCATCTTGACAGTATAAGTATTATTTAGTATCTTTTATAACGTGCATATTCTGTCGTACTCGTATATATGTAATTATAAATGGCTCAACTTAGGTTAAAAATCGATGATTATGACATGTGTATATTATATTAATATTAGTATGTACTAAAAGAGGATAATAATTTATTTAGATAAAATAAAATTATTAAGTGAATGTGGTACTCCACCTTTTGAACCATAATATTAAATAATTGGATCTGATTTTTCACTTATTGTACCATAGTATTAGATAGATATACCAACCATTTATCAAAACAGGCAAGTGCTAAGACATTCGCCTAGTGATCGAGTGGTCGTGGATTCGATTCATTTTTCGTTCCATGAGACCACCAAGTTAGTCCTATTTGCATAATACAAACGCTCGGCTTAGTTTTAAAATAGTAAGAATATTAACGATATTCTGTCTAATGCATCTCTATTTAAAAAAAAAACATATTTGACAATCTTAGCTAAAGAAATGGGTCACAAAAATAATTTTTTTTAACCATTCGTCAATATCACGTTGAATTATAGATCAATAAATACGTATCGGGGAGTGCATGGTACTATTTTGACATATTTTTACCCCAAGGGTTCTATTCTGTGTATACCCATTATATCATTATATATCAAGCGTGTTCTTTGCGATCCAACATAGTTATAATCGATCTTTAAGAGCTTTTTTCAACGGCAAACAGTATTAAAGATTTCTCATTTTTCATGTCAGTATGGAGTAAGTAAATGGTATCGGATATAATAATGATTGCGTTCATTCTGGTGGAGAAAATGAAAAATTGGATCTGTAATAATGATTTGTGTACTTTTTGTCAGAACAGGAAAAAACATAAATCTCGACGCGTCTCCTATTTGATTGTCCCAAAACAATGGCTGCTGAAAACATGGGTAGCTAATGATTGATGGACATTCATTTAATTTCATCAGAGTAGACAGACATTTTAACAGAAAAAAAGTAATTGAAATAATTTCCGAATAAAATTGCATAACGCAGTTTCGATTTTTGAAAGATGTTCATTTACATAAATTTCTCAAAATAGATGTCCTTAAAATTTCACTCATTATAGACTAACAGATGTGTACAAAAAAATAAAATAATGCTATTTAAGTCTACTGCACTAACCTCATGTTCGATAAGAATATAAAAGGAAATATTTTGAAAGGATGCAATTTTAGAGACTTAAGACCTTAATTATTACTCAGATGGAAAAAAATTGGATCGTGAACTTAATCTGCAATCTCATTGTTCATGTCCTGCGAATGTTCATATCACACACCTAGATCAAAACTAGAACAACTCAAAATTCTTATTTTTTTAAGTTGTCTTAGTTTTGATCTAGGTGTGCAATATGTTTGCAAATAATAAGAGCGTCTTAATCTTGCATAGATTATTTTTCTGATTTCTATGAACTTTTTTTGAGTATGTATAGATATATAATATTTTGTATTTAATATAGGTTTGCGAATAAATGAATTAGGGAAACTTCAATTATGTTGGCGTTGCATACCGTAAGTCAAAGGCTAACATCGTGATGACTCGGTTCTGCATCCCGGTCCTGTCAGTCCGCCTCAAGCTCGGAAGGTAAAAGCGCCTCTTTTCCGCTAGAGCTCCCTCATACACTGCTAAGAATATATATTTTATTATTTAACCACCCTTAGTTAAGGCATATTAATATTAATTATTAAATAAACTTGTAAACATTTAATTTCACTTGTAAACTCAAAACTCATATTACGAACTTATTTTCCGGTATAAATCCAATATATGCTTATAAGTGATTATTTTCCAAAATAGGCGTATATGTGGCAGATCCATTTATGACAGAGTAAAGAATAAATAAATAAGGTAAGAATGTAGTTGATCTTAGTATAGTGAGTAAGATTAAGAAAGGATCACTTAGGTGGTTTGGTCATATGGAACGGATGAATGAGAGAGTGGTAAGAAGGATATATGACGCAAGTGTTGATGGCACTAAAAGTAGAGGACGTCCGCGGAAGACTTGGCATGACCAGGTAAACCAGATACTGGAGGATGGTCGTGTTAGAAGCCTCAATAATCGTCGAGCTTGAATCGTCAAGACAGAAGAAGGGAAATGGCGTGATGGTAAATAAGTAAGTAACATAAAAATAAAATCCTTATAGCTAAGGCTTTTTTTGGTAGGTTTTTAT
The DNA here is from genome assembly GCA_031772225.1 of Eubasilissa splendida. Lineage (NCBI taxonomy): Eukaryota > Metazoa > Arthropoda > Insecta > Trichoptera > Phryganeidae > Eubasilissa > Eubasilissa splendida. Next base: position 15,459,054 of record CM062852.1, on the reverse strand, counting down.
ATGTAATATTGGAATTTGAAAACAAACTGAATAAACAAAAAGAAGTGTTAATTTCCTCTAAATTGTGATTTGATGTTTATTCGGAGTTTTAAAAACAAACTAATTCATTGAAGAAATTTCAAAATTATAATTTATTTTTGAATCTCACAACTATATACAAGTAAGTATTATTATAATATTTATGCCTAACGTGAATTGAATTTTGTAAACTTATATTTTTTATAATTTTTCATACTAATTATTGCAATATACGATATTCCCGAACTCTTCATCACATTCACCGCAAATCCAAATTGCCACAAATTGACAATTCGGCATCCGATGAGCAGACAAACAATCGCCCAGATTTGGTGAAACGTATTTTAAGTAATAAATTGAAAATCCAGTGATGCATAATCTAACTGTAAGTGGTATCTTTGATGAGTCTTAGTGCTGCGTAATTGAGTTTTATAAGCGGGATTTCGCACACGTTTACATCTTGGTGATACTGCGAGGTGCAGACAAATTTTTAACATCAACAAATCAATTTATCTCCGCTGAAATTCCAGACGTGAACATTATTTTCGCACTTTGAATGATCCAAAATTAACAAGCGTCTTGCATGGAAGACAAAAAAATGTAAAAATGTGTTTTCAAAACTTTTCATCTTGGAGACCATATCAAATGTTGATTGGTATCCCTGGTATAATGCCACGGTATTCGAGCACAAGTCAGCATACAGGCCTTACCTACTGTTGCCATATAGTGTACCATATAGTACCACCATATATTGCCATATAATACCACTTATAAATGTCGTGGTGATGTGATGTGAAATACACCTTCGAGTATATTTACAAGAGATATGACTATGCAAACATTGCCATATCAATGGGAAGTCAACAAGGTGAGGATCTTCATCAATACCAAATATATTAGTGCTTCCAAAGCCATGTGAAGACTTTTCGTATTAAAAATGCACGATCATTCTCATGCTATTAGTTTTGACAAGAGGTGTAAAAATAGGATGTAGGAAGAGTGGAAGGAATTTAGTATAAGGATAGAACAATAAGGGCCCAAGGACCAACCAGGAAGCACGATTTACCTGGATTTTCTCTGTTATAGTTATAGCTCTTCTGAACTTCTGGAAACTCTTTCGCTGAATCGCACGAAGCACTTTAAATCACCCACAACCAAAACCGAGTATACAGTAATAATTCAAGTCATTGTGACGAGCTCATAGCGGGACATTCACACTTCTTAACAGTTCAAAGTCATAGACAACACACAGAAAAGTCGTGCTCTGAAGGTATAGAATAAAGGAAGGGGGAGGAGACAGATATGTATAGAATAAAGGAAGGGGGAGGAGACAGATAGGTATAGAATAAAGGAAGGGGGAGGAGACAGATAGGTATAGTAAACCTAAAGGAGCATCCATACACGCTCACGGTAACCAGCAATCTCGTTCCTTTCATAAATACCAAACACTGCTCATTGACCAAATCAGAAAATGGTAACTTTAGAGTTTTGAAATCAAGAATAACTTTTATTGGCAGCAAACACAAATTAAACAGAGCTTGATTCATAGTTTGAGCTCAACAGAGTCAATGAAGATGCAGGCCAATTCCGTTTCACCAACATTCCATATTATTTTGTATACTAAAGAATTTGGAAGCAACATCAGCAAAAAGGTATTCTCCCAGATGTAATGAAAAATTAACTGAATAACCATGACTTGGGTCGGCGCTAGGTCAAAATATCATGTTTAAATATGCTTGACTCTGTACGTATGAATGTATCTAATCAGCTACCACCAAAATTTGGGTAAATCTCATAACGCGTGTAAGCGAAAACAAACAAACTAAATACAGAGTTCGAGCAATTGTCGATAGCTTTGAGAAATAAGAAGTAATAGGCAGTTCCAAAACATTATTATTTTCTGAAGTTTCATCGAGAAATGTTAGTGAGATTAAGAATCTTATATGAGCGATATTTTTCCGATAATCGTCCAACTTTGGAATGAGCAAACTAAACGAAATATAGGGGTGATGAGAAAAGTTTTTGAACACGTTTTTCGCCCTCAAACCTCCCGGCGAGAATATCAAAACATTTCGGTGTCAAGTAATTTATCGTTTATGAATGGGTCATCATTATTGATTTTTTTTATTAAGGCTCTCTCACTAAATGAAATAAATGATTTCAAGTGAATTTTGTTAATTTATCGTAGAAATATTTTTTTATCCACATTTTGTTCATAATTACTTTGTACGAAATTGAGCGAGTATAATAATTAGTACTATCACAGTTACATGTGAACATCGCGTGTACGTGTTATACGTAAAGTTTACTGGGAAGTAGGAAAGAAGAAATGTAATATTAATACATTTATTTTTGACATTTTGAAGTTTCATTTATTAGAAAACATTGGTTTAGCATTGTACTTTGTGTAGGTAGGTTTCCGAAAAAAATGTATGTATTATTTAATATTTTTAGGTCGATAGATACCGTAAAAGTACTGAATTCACAAATAAGTTTTTTACCTACCTACCGGGATGAGAATAGATTTTCTTTTAAATTTTAGAATATGTAAGTATTGTGGCCTATCAAACAGGTGAATTTTTAAAATATGTCAAAACGTAAGATTGACGTTTATGAACAGATACTGAATGAAACATGTAGTGACCATGGTAACAAGTATAAATAATGTATTTGGTCACTGTTTACGCGCCTTGTTACTTCAATTGGCACCACTGAGTTTCTTGGTTAATAATAATGTACATGTGTGTGTGTGTGTGTGTAAGTATTGCCTCCCTTTTTTCGGAAACCTAAGGAGACAGTAACCGACAGGCGTCATTTTTTTTATATCCCGTGCTTCGATCAGTCCAGCGTTCCAAATGAACCGCCAGTGCGCGCTTCGATGGGTCAAAATCTAAAGAAGACAACCCAGCTAAAAGTGTAACAACATGGGACCAAAAAAACGGCAAAAATAAAAGGTTAGTGCATTTCATATATCATATGTGTGCTTATTGTGAATCGGAAACCTGGGAACCAGCTATCGAATGCATTAATATAAATAGTCACTTTTAAGTCTCATATTTGACTGATATAATTTTTTTTTGTGGGAACCAAGCTAATATTTTTATAGACCTATAAATACAAACTAAAATTTATTATAGAACGATTATGGACCAAATTAGTGCTAATATCGTTAAAAAAAGGCATTTGTTTATTAATGTATTAGTCTGATTCATAATTGTATAGAGGAAGACGTATTATTTTTATTAATTAAAAAAATATATATATTTGATAAGATAAATTCTATTCAGGATGTATTTCAATAATAATAATAATAATGGAAATTTATTTCCCTTAATAATAATGGAAAAATGGCAATTGACGAAATAATTATCTAAAAATCGAAAACATTTTTATTATTATATCGAACAAATTTAAATCGAAAAAAAAAAAATTATAATTTAAAATCAGATAGAAAAGAATTTTTATTTTATTTATTATTTCTTAATAAAACCTATTATCTTTATATTTTCAATGAATCTCAAAAAAACTTTGAGTAGTAGGATGCTAGATGACGCTAAAACTTCTAATTCATATTTTTATGAATTATAAGATTTAGCGTCACAACGAAATTTTGACTTCATAAACACAAAAATTCGTTGTGAAAGCAAATCGTGTTCATAGTGTAAATTGTAACTCATTCTCCCGAAAGAGAAAGTTCAGGGCTCGAGTCTCGGTGATAACTATATATTTTTTCCATAAATAAAATTTTTCTGTATATTTGCTAAGTGATTTTTCTAATTGTTTTAATTATCAAAGAATTACGTTATAAAATTCCAACTTTACAATAAAAATGTTACTTCATTAAAAATATAATTATTATTACTCAGAATCAAATTTGCAAAGGCTGAAAGGTTGGAAAGTTTTGAATCAAAGCAAAACCACCAAAAGTTGTAAAATCATAATAATTATAAAGAAGTAACTAAAAAACTTATTTCAGTTAAGGGTTAAGAATCAATTTGGAGTAATACAAAATGTAACTCTTCTTGGAAATAGTCCGCAGGATTAATTTCTCGGTGACGAAGTTTTACTGAAAAGGCTCGTGGGAAATGAAAAAAGTTTTTTGTCCGCACATAAATAAATTGTACGCCACTGAATAGTTTTGCTTAGGAAACTTCTTAAACAGGTAATGGATTTTCAAATTCCCAAGTCGGGGTGCTGACCAAAAGGCAGCGGCGGCGGGTGCTGGCGGACAAGGCCGGAATAATGTGACATGGGTTGATAGTTTCATACTTAAGTGTTTTCACGGCGTCAAATACAGTTCCGGTGAACCAAAAGCGGATAGGGACGTGATTCCTGTTCGATTGTGCCAGAACACTTCTTGAGTTTTCGGGTTTAGAGGGTAATAAATATAAGGTTTACTTAATGGGCTTATGAAAAGCTAATATTTGAAGAGATTTTGCGCAGTATTAAGGTCTCCGTTCCAGATTTTAATATGATTTAACAATCATGGTATATATAAGTCTAGGATCAATGGCGATCCACATAGTTTTAATTTAATTAACAAAATTATTACAATAGTATATTAAAAGGGAAATATTACAATAAAAAATAAAAAATATATTTAATTTGTTTTAAAATACACCACAGAACTATGTTCCGAAAAACTGCAATTTTACAACAATAATGGGGTCTCTTTTTAAAAAAATATGAACATTTAAATTATGTTTGACGGTTTGGTTTTATAATTTAATTACGTGAAATAATCACTAATTTTTTAAAGTAATCTGTATTTAATTGAGTTGTAATTTATCTGAAAAATCGTAATAAAACTTATTGCACAAAAAGTAATTACAATTTTAAAAAACTATTTATAATAATTGTGCCCATTATTATAAAAGTGGTTAAAGTCAAGAAATTCATAAAAATGAGTTTATTAATTATTTCGCATCGCATTATTTTTAATTAATATAATATGATGAAAATTGTAACAATTTCGAAAAAATTTAAGCGTTATATTCAGTGTATTGTTACGACGTTCAACGGTATTACGCTAGGGTTTATTTTGATAATAGAGTTAAGTTAATTCAACCTTAAATTTATTTATTTCCTCATAAGCTACATGCAAAAATTATATGTCGAAATAAATTATAAATCTAGTAGATTAAAACAAATTTGAAACATATAAAAATATTTCTTAAACAATTTAAACGCAAACCTTTAAATATCTCGAAACGAAAAAAACATAAATTTGACCACCTTTATAATAATGGGTACAATTATAAAGAATAATGAAAAATATTTTAAAAATCTATTAGAGTGCATTTCCACGGAGTATGAAAAATAAGCGTAAGCCACGCACCGAGAGTACATACAAAAGATATATGTATAAATGAATTACTCAGCGGTGGTTGTGTATTGACCTTTATATTATATTTATCCATAAGCCCCAAGAGTATCAATCTCAAGTTTTTGTTTATTGCTAGACATTCAAAATAAAAAGTACTAGCAGAGAAGCTCGGCTTTTGTTTTTGTAGATTTAGATAATTTACGAGTATATTGTTAATTTTTGTATATTTATTGTTTTAATTATTACCAGCGAATAAGTTGTTTTCTTTTATTATCTAACTATTACATACTTAATATTGTTTTAACTTTGATTAATGTAATTGTAGCAATCAATCTGCAGACAAACTTGCGAGACTTGTTTTGTGAGTCTCGTTTTATTAGATTATGTAAATAATGAAATTGTAAAAAAAAAGATTTGATTAAATAGAATTAATATCCAGATTTCATAATTTTTGTTTATAGAAACAGAGCTAGATAGAGATAGATAAAGAACGTGGAATATTTATTCACGTTATGACAGCGATCACCACTAAGCAATAATTTGATATGGTATTAGTCGTGTAGATCGACTTTTTTTTTTAATAGTGTTGCGTATATGAAATACACGTCACATCAACATTATTACTATCTTTAAACTAATATAAGCGCCAAAGTTATAAAAATAAGAATAACTTGGCAATCTTGCGGGACGAGTCTCGAACTCGATATACCACTAGACTACCAAAGAATACCTGTATCAATATAAAAATTGTAGATAATATAGCAAAAAAATTTGCAATTAAAATATACATTTTCGGAGAATACAATATTATTGTTATTAATGTTTTTATAATCTGAAAATTTGTTCAATTTATATTTGTATATTACATGCAGTGCTAATGTAACATACGATTTTGTAATATTGAGCGAGCGACATTTTTCTTGAAAAGTTTTTTTTTACGTGGCTCTCATGTAGACACGATTATGTATTTATTTGGATTTCAATTTTTTTTTCTTTCCTTAACAGTAACCACTAAATTAATAACATACTTAATTTAAAACTACCTACCTATGTGTTAAACCTTTCCTGTAATAAATAATTTAGATATTTTACAGGTAGATTTTATATTACTCAAGGTCGGACAAATTTATTTAATTTTTTTTTAATGCTAGTATCTCATATAACGTAATGCCTAAACGATCGAGTTAAAAACATATTTTAGTACTTGTTCATTCCGTTGAAATTATTGTATAACTTTAGTTATTTATTAAAATAAAGTCAAGTATATCCAGATATTTTTATCACATTTGAAATTAACAACACTATTTATTTATTTAATAAAAATTAAATCGAGAAGGTACTTCAGAAAATTAATTAAAATTTATTTGAGATTAATAACATTGATAAATTAACTCTCAGTGCTTAAATACACGATAAACTTGTAAAGTAAAGCTCATCAAACAAATTGAAAAAATTAGTACACAAGATGCTATTGCAAAAATAAGTTCAATTATAAACATATATATGACGTAACAAATTCATTGGTTTATTTATAGACCTAAGAAAAGCTTTTAATAGCATATCAATATCACAAATGAAACTACATAATAAACTTTAAAATATTGGCCTCGATGACTATGTCTTATCATGGCTAATAAGTTATTTAACATACCGAAATGAAAAAGTAAACATTAATGGACACAATAGAAACCGCTCATTTTGTCATACCACAAGGCACGGTACTTGGCCCATTCTTATTTATTTTATACTCTAATGATATGTTTAAACAAAAATTACATGGCGAAATATCGTATGCGGACGATACAGTACTAATAATTAATAAAAAAAATTGGGCTGACGATAATAAGATATATCGCAGACCATTTGCAGATATGCAAATGAGGACGTTAATTTCAAAAAAAATGGACGGATAAAAACCTACTATCAATTAATACTGAATAAGCATACTTTTTTACGATTTAGTATTCAACAGAAAGATAGCCCTGAAATTATAAAATTCACACCAAAGCCTGTATTCAAGAATACTCTTATGACCAATGTTCATCAATTGAAGAAAAATACTGTATCATGTACCTAGGTATCATAATAGCTAACAAACTCAAATGGAAAGAACATATTATTAATCTCACAAACAAAATAAGGATAACTGCCACATATTTTTAAGACTCAGAAACATCTTATCACTTCAAATCTGAAAATAATATATTACGCTTTAGTACAGTCTCATTTACAATACGGTATTATTGAATGAGGCGGAGCATATAAAACTTCAATATCACAATTATAAATTGCTCAAAAAAAAATGATAAAAATAATTCAATAAATAAAAATACTATCCAAGTGATCGACTTTTTACAGAATTCAATGTACCAAAAATATTAGACATACAAAAGAAATTCAATAATTAAAATTATTAAAATTAAAAATAAATTAAATACAAGAAGCATCTTCCGATCTACAAGATTTAGAGACTAAATTCATATTCCAAAATCTAAATATACCACAACCCAAAACCACTATATTTTTCAAGTTATCAAATTCTTTAATAATCTCCCCCTCACAACTAGAAAAATTACAGACTATTATAAATTTGTATCTGTAATCAAAAAATATCTATATAGACTAGCAGACACATAAATTATATACTCTCTTATATACTCCTTCTCTATTCTCGACTCTCATAGATAAGCAACAAAATGTAATAATAAATATATATACATTTACTGATTATTTTTTTAAATACTAATTAAATGTATTAATTAAAAAGATATACATATATAATCAATTTTATCGAAAAGTATTGTAGTTGCTACCGGGATTTAAACCTGAATTTCCGTCCAATCCGGGGAAGGTGTTTTATCCAACTATGCTACAGTAGACAGTACCTTTGTCGTCAAATTTTCGAACCTATATGTTACATTTTTCAAATTAATAAATCTACCGTTCCATTATTTGAAAGCTATCTACTTTATTTTTACGGAATGTCAAATACCTTCGAGTAAACCGATAACAGATGCCAGAATTAACAATTCATTTTTATTAAATTTTGGACACATTGATACAACGTATATATTATTAAGGAGAACACGTTCTTATTGTGAAGTTGTAACAGACCTATGTTCTGAATAATTACATGTATTAATTTGAAAAATGTAACATATAGGTTCGAAAATTTGTCGACAAAGGTACTGTCTACTGTAGCATAGTTGGATAAGACACCTTCCCCGGATTGGACAGAAATTCAGGTTCGAATCCCGGTAGCAACAACAATATTTTTCTATCTATAAAATTAATTATATATGCATATCATTCTAATTAATACATTTAATTAGTATTTTAAAAAATATCACAGACCTATGTTCTGAATAATTACAACTTCACAATAAGAATGTGTTCTCCTTAATAATGAATGAATATATTTAAAAATGTATTATATCTTTAAATAAAATAAATAAAATAATAATAATAAAGTACTAAGACAATATTTTATAAAATTAAATTAAATTAATAAATAAATAGTTACATAACAATTTAAAAATATAATTGAATTAAAATGATAGTATTAAAATATGGATGCGAGATTACAGATTCCTACGTACCCATGAAAATAACGATTTTAACATTTTCCTCTCATTCTTTCGTCACAGTTATTTGTATTCCATCGTCTCTTTGGTTAGCGTTCTGTCTCTCAATGTTTTTCTCCTCTGTCGCTCGTATATAATGTCTTTCTGCCACAGCTCATATTTTATTGTCAAACTGTAGGTACGGATGATAATAATATACGAAGTGATTAATTAACTTGTTTTTAATGGATTTTTTGTCCAACTCGTTATTATTATTATTAATTATTTTTAAAGAATATTTTTTATGTTCATGAATAAATAAAATTGAATTTTCTTAAAACTAACATTGAAAGGATCATGTCCATGTGGATAAATAGTTATTTACACTATTACATTTTGGATACTGAAATTTATGGCAAGTTATCACTTAGGCAAGAAACCGTTGCATATTTAATAATATTTCTGCAGTTTAGAAAACATTGTAAAAATATAAATATATTGTAGAAACACAGTTGTTTAGGTATTATATATGCAATGGTAGGTAGAAGTGATTTGAAGCTTGAATCGAAGACGGATATATTTTTCGGAAGGGTATACGAGATATTATGGATCGTGTATGATTTTTTGTCGGTTTATCGATCTGATTAAGTTTCAGAGGCTAGCCAGTCGAGATGCAGGAAGACTGGCAGCCGAGATTCGATCACCATAGAAGACCAGCGATTTTCAGCTCAGGTACGCAGGTTAGTATTTTTAATTGCATAATTTGAATGGGCATATTCGAACTAAACCAATAGAAAACCAAGACCTATCAATCAAAGGATAAATTAAAGTGAATTGACGCCAATAATAATAACAGACTCTAAAGTGTTCTTAGAAATATTAGAATATGTCCAAAAACACACAATTACTGGATTTTTACCTACAAAGGCACTGTTATTAAACAAATATCAGATATCTCTTAGGAACAAAGCTATTTTTTATTATATTGGATATATGGAAATATGAGGTATTTTAGTAGTGTAATGGTGTATTGACATATACAGTTGAAGAATTTTAGGTAAATCAAGGAATTAATAATTAATTTTATCTCATTAAAAGGGCGTTTTGTCGTTAATGTTGTAACAATATTACTTCAAATGAAAGATCTCAGTATTTTATTCCAGGATAATGTTCTCTAAATCAATTGAGGTAAAGGGATATTTTCAATTTACCTAATTATATATAACGCAACGTTGTATTCTAGTCATAACGTTGGTCTAGTGGTTAAGACACTTGCCTAGTGATCTAGCTTCGTTCCAGGAGGCGGTCACCAAATTGGTACTATTTTAATAGAACAAGTGTTTAGTTCAGTTTGAAAACTGTAAGAATGCTGACAAGATACGTATTTTGCACACGCATCTTTTTTTTAAAAATAAAAGTAAGAATAGAAAATATTTCGAGTGTAGTATATATTCCACAGCATATGAGACATTATTTTTTTTTGCCTTCTATATATGAAAAAAAAAAGGACCGTAATAAAACATTAATCACCACAAACTTGCGTTTGGTTTAATAAGAAAAATACTCATTCTCATTTAATTTGTTTTTTCGTTAAAACCACAGACCATAGACATAAACTAACGCAAATTTCTTGTCCCAATATTTTCATTTTGGTGTCACTTAAGCAATCAAATAGCTCAGCGACTTTTAAAAAAAATATCATTCGATTGGAACGAAAATTTAAACGCTGACTATATAATATGCATTAATGTAAAAAATACGTCTTGTTAAGACAAATATTTAATTTTCGAAGAGTTAATATTTTTACTGTTGCATAAATACGTCATAAACTATCGGATTTACGTTTCCATCAAGAATGTGCGTAGAATGCCCCTCGTCCCGCAACTAATGTTTATATGTACACTTTATTTCATGTCTATTAATTTACCGGTCTGTGTTTAAAACTAATCATGTGTGAAGTGAAATAGACAAGGGTGAAATTTTATCCTGCACGTTCTCTAAAATTTGAGTAAATGGAATGAATAATGCTAGTAAGTAATAATTGGTGGGTTTTAAAAATAATTTTTGATGATGAGTGGAACTTGATGTATAATTATCGTAAAATTTCTGAAGTGTATTAATTGAGTATCTAGAGCATTTCTGGGAAGCGTGGAATATTATTTCCTGACAATTTTAATTGACAGGTTCCTCTTCCATAAAATTATGAGGGATATTATATTTGTTTTGACAAATTACTAGCAGGCCAGTCAAATAAGAAAGCATTTTAATGAATAGCGGAACTAATGATAATGATTTGAAATTTAGCTTAGATGTTTATTTTGGTGCAGTATTATATTTAACATTTTCGAAATGGGGCGGAACTATGCAGGTACTTCTTCAAAATACGAGACTTCCTATGTAACAAGTACATCGATCTTAATACGCGTATGTGTATAATACGATGTTTTCTCAGTATTTTTGTATCAGAAACATATTCGGTTATTCGGTATAAAGTGCTGTTGACCAGTTAAAATTTGGAATAAACACTTTATAGATGACTGTGATGAAAGGTGGACCGACATTCTACATATTTTACGTGCAAAATTGAATAGATGTGAATCATAGCTCGCTCCGCTATCAAGTATGTACAGCTCTTTACGGGATGTTCGAGACGAGTCTCTAAAGCAAATTTCATCCATATACATGCAATATAACACGTATAAATAAAGAAACCTTTATTAATAAGAGAAAACTTGTGCGGATTATGAGAAGAAAAAAAATCTTGTATAGAAGATTAAAGTGATTGGATTCTTGTGTTTCATTTTATGTATGTGGTGGTCTAATCATTTTTAATATTGGCACATAATTCAATAACGATTCCAATATTTTCGTCTTTTTTTTATAATCAGATTTATTTTTGAAGACTCGGTTTAACCGATCTTGATCAATAAAACTCCTTACATCCTATCAGACATGTTCTGTAAGAGACTCATCCAAGCATAAAAAACAATCAAAATATCATGATAGATGAATAGTATAGTGTTGTATTCCGCTATAACTTTATGGTAAATCATTATAAATATAATTCAAAAAATATAGATTTATAATCGAATTATTGGTGGTTTAAATCATGTCGTTTAATTAAAACTAAGCCCATTGACAGGATACCAAGTTTCTGTGGCCAGGACTAAATCGTTCAAAAAAATTACCGATTTTTTAAATATGTTCATTCAAAATGTACATTCTCGTATGTACTGATAGGATTGCTAACTTGAATGACCCGTAGTAGGTTTTGAACCTCCACTTTGTTGTCAAAGGATAAGCCGGGATAACCAATCCTACCCAAACATAAGTATGTATACAAAAAATAAATAAATTATATCAATAAAAATTAATAATTGGACTCCAGTAATATCTGAAAAATCTTAAAACTTCGGTTTAAAATAGTTTTTTTTTGTTACAGACATTATAATTTAATGGCCTTAATGAGTATTGTTAATACAATCATATTATGAGAAGTCGTATAATGAATCAATACATTCCGTTATCATATCAATTAAATATAAAAGTATATCTTACATTGTTAAATAAGGTGATCCAAAACATAAAATCCTTGGAAACTTGTACTCACACAATAGTACGCAATCTAACCGATAAAAATAATTTAATATTTTAATAAAAATAACAGTTTATTTAAACTACGGGTCATAAACACCACTGACCGTTTTAATTTGAAACTGTTACAGACCAAATGTACTGCGCGCATAGATCGCGGCGATTTTAATTCGCGTGAGCTCCACAAAACGTTGCGACGGACGTCCTCTCGCGTGAAAAGCCGTCAGCGTACTGAAAAGCTACCCTAACGAATGCTTTGTGTAGAATCGCAGTCAGCGCATGCGTGGCTATCTCCGGTGTTATAATAGGTGGTAGTCGAAGTTATTATTGTTAAAAATTATTAGCAACGTTACAATTATGAGTTCTGAATCTATCAACTGTTAAAATGAAATGATTTCGATTTTATATTATAAAAATGCATGCATTTTTGCAATACTAAATTATATAATATTATTTTTTCAAAATAAGTCTCTTTTCTCGTACGCTTTCGGTCTTGTGTATAATAAGAATACCTTAAAGATAACGATAAAATATTTTCTAATAATACATGTTAAGTTGACTAAAGATAAAATAGTAACAATGTATTTATTGAAATAAAAGTGAACGGTATCTTTTCTTTTTGCCAAATTTCATACTCAATTATTAATTTACTTTTTTTTAAATATTATGGAAATATAATTACTTATTATTTTTGATTGTAAACTTTGTTTTTTTAACCACTTAATTAATTAAAATACCGGTTTCGAAAAATATAATTTTCTTCTTCAGGACGTCATTAACTAATCAAAAACATGTGTAATATTGTTTTTTTAACATAATCTATTTTTAAAAAACAATAATTTTTTAAAAAATAAATTTAGTACCTAACTTAAATTGTTACTTGATGATACAAAATAATTATAATAATTTTTAGGAAATTTTTTTAGAATGAGACTTGTGGTTAAATTGAGTTGGTTGTTCATAATATTTTGGTGAGTTTTACACGCTTTATTTATTTACAATGATATAAATTATTTAATTTAAAACCAACAACGTTTACATGTAAAAGAGATTTTTTTTATCAAAAGTATAATCATTTTTTAACAAATGATTAGAAAACTCTGATAACCCACTATTATTCAAACATCTCAAATGCTCCTTTACTCTTATGTTAAAATTTCGACCTGTTTTACCAATATAGAAATCATCACAATTCTTACATCTAAGTTTATAGACACCAGAATTGTTAAATTTATCATCTTTGTCTTTAGAATTCATGAGTCGGTCTAATATTTCGTGGTAGGTATTTAGATATTTGAATCAAAAACTTATTTATGAATAAAATCCTACGCCAATAATCATTATTATCATTATGTTTTATCTGTGATTTATATAAAAAATGACTAAAATATTCTTTTAATTTATTTTTTAAAATAGTATCTATTAAACTTGTATTACACCCGTTATTAACTGCTATTTTTTAAATTGTATTTAATTCAATATTGAATTTGGATATTGACATAGGAATATTGACTTAACGATGTATCATGGAGTGGAATCCTGAATGATTGTGTAATAATGGATGATCGGATTCACTATGTATGATATTATCTGTAAAAGTTCAATTCAATTTTATTATTATTTTTAATCAATATTAGATTTAAAAAAAATAGTGTCGAATTATTTTACATTTTTAATGTAAATTGTATCATTTTATTATTAAACGAATTGATGAGATTTAAAAATGTTGTTAGTTGACGTTGTGAACCTGACCACATATATAATATATATATTCTAAACATTTTGTATCATCGAGTAACAATTTAAGTTAGGTACTGAATTTATTTTTGAAATAATTATTTATTTTTAAAAATAGATTCTGTTAAAGAAACAATGTAACATAGTACATAAGAAGTAAATGATATTTTTCGAAACCGGTAGATTTAATTAATTCATTATGTGGTTAATAAAACAAAGTTAACAATATAAAATAAAGGATTTTAAGATCACAGTAAGAATGTGTTCTCCTTAACCCTTCCCAAACCATGCAGTAACACAGGTCTACCATCATAATTAAACCTGTAATATTTCGGCAAATACATGCAACATAAAATTTATATTTTAGATAATCTTAAAGAAAATATTAGCGCTTAGAAATGACTAGTGAAAAACCAATTATGAAAAGGGAATCGTATAATAACAATTCTTTTTTCCATTCAATCCGTTGTAAAATTAATACGTTAGTAAAAATACAATTTGTGATATGAAAGACAGACAGAGATCACACAGTGAAAAGAACAACAAACATACAAATGTAATTGTCTCTTTCTCACTGATTAAACGAAAGGAGATAAGAAGGAAGGACACAGTGTAGGACTTAACGAATGCTCTAAATTATGTAATTAATCATTTTTTCAAAATTGAATGATCAATATTTAGAGTAAATTCGTGCCATTTAAGCCATTTAAGCTAACAAAAACATTTTTTCTAATAGTTTTTTACGGTAACACGAGTTGACAGCATAGTTGCGTTCGGGTATTTTATATCATGGTATGGTAAAGGTTAATAATAATGGATTTTACCCAAAAAGTTGATTTTGCTAATCTTAAAAATATTATTTAATTGTTTCTCATATCGGTGTCGTTAAATGTTATTTATATTATTTTTGATTTCTTACTACGTATATTTACTATGAAGAGCCTATGTGACTTAGTTACACTCATATCGCAAATGACATTGAACAATACTGGCAGACACACATTTTGATGCCTTAAGAGTTTGACCTTCTCTTGGGCATATTTGTGTCGTTGATTTCAAAAATGGTATCAGATATTCTCTGTCAGCTCTAGTTTTTGAGATATGTTACAAACCTTTTATGCCAATACCTCTGTTCACGCATCATAAAGTAGTTGTATGAAAACAACCCCAAAACGACTTAATATATTAATCATGATGCCCAATTTAAAAAACTTATTTTGAAACTCTTTCTGGATGGAGGTTTTACAGGACAAACGCGCTGAAGGTTCCACTCCTTGATACCTCTCTTCCATAATTTTTATATCTTGGTGAAATCTTGCTATTTACTTACATCGCCGAGATAATCAGGCAATCTGAGTAATTAATGTGCAAATTTTTGAATAGTCGAGCATTATTTTGTGATTTATTTAATTCGAGAATATTATTTCTGATACAACCGATTATTATATACGGGTGTAAAATTTAGTTTCTCACTTTAGGATTAAAGCATATGTTGCAGATCTTCGATAATAAAATCTTGCGCAAGTTTTATACCCCAATAAGTAATGATCTAACCGGGAATGGAGGAGATTAAAGAACCTGGATCGGGAGCGATATACCGTCCTAGACATCTCGAGGAAGATGAAAATGAGTAGGTTGCAGTACACATGCAGTGAGAGTAGATGAGTCTCGTTATACGCACAAAGCCCTTGTACATAAACCAATAGAATCGAGTAAATGGGGGGATAATGTCAAGACATACCAGCAAGTGGTAGGAGGGATATATAGTGCTTCATTATGACTGCGGCCATCGACTCCAAGGCACAGGAGACCGTTAGAGAAGAAAAATAATATTATTTATTACTAAAACAAGTGAAGACTAAACTCTTTTAATTTTTAATTTTCACAATAAAACTTTGTTCCTGCTACCATACACATTGGGTTATTTTCATTATTAGTTTCGAGAGGTGCATGCTTATTGGCGGAAAATAATGTATACTGGTCCAATTTCCCATAAAATTACTAATATTTACCGTTTGCATATAAAACCCGCGTTTAATACTAAAAATATAGGCAAAATTCTACTCAATTCAAAAATAAAAACTAATATATTAGAAAAAATCGGATATATGAAATAACTTGTGGAGATTGCGATAAAAAAATATAAGTCAAACCGCAAAAAATCTAAATACGAGAATAAAGAAACATCGCTGGTGCCTAAAAATATGAAACAAACCACTCTTTCGATAGTCATAGACTCAAACTTCTCCGCTTGGTACTTTATAAATGAATAATAATGAACAATTTGTAAACCGTTGAAATACAAAATAATTTAAATTCGGAGAAAACTCTAATTAACAACATAACATTCCCTAACACATTGTCCATATTCCCGTTAACGACTGATACCTCAACCCTTTTCTCAAGCCCCGCCCCATTGCCCGAATAGACTACAATTCTGTATTTAATGAAAATAACCCAACGTGTATGTAGTACAAAGTTTTATTATGAAAATTAAAATAATTATGTTACAACACAAAGTAATCGCTATGTCAATTAATGATATTGAAGACTAGACTCTTACATGAAGTCTCTGATCTGAGTACCATCAAAAATCCCTGTTTTAAATTTTTCCTTGCTCTATCCAGAAAATTTTGTCCTTGTTTAACCATCTTTGTTTAAAGCTTTTATGAATTGCTTCATAAGGAAAAGTTTAATATGTAATAAATGGTGACAGGTGATTTTATCTCTTTCGACAATTGGTTTATTTTTAAGAACACGTTTTTGTTGTAAAGATGTTTCTAATTCTTAATTAAATCATTTATTTTTTACATAATACCATGTTCAGATTTAAAAATTATTGAAATAGCTCGAGGCGCAGGTGACACCTGGCATTTGGGTTGGAACTAGCGCAATATCATCTGAGATAGTCAGAATAAAAAGGCATCAAGATGCACGTGACTTCCAAATGCGAAATTCGATCCTTAGTGTTAAGTTGCTCGCGTTTAACTTTCACGTTTATATTCAACTGGAAATGTATCCTCGTATGTTGTCCTTAGGCCATTCGACGGGCGAGATGTTTCCGGTAAAAAAAATCATTCGCACATCTTTTAAAGTAAACAGATAGGGCTCTCCCTCTAATGACCAGCAAACAAAAGGGATAGCTATCGTGTCATAAAACAAAGGGCAGAATGCGATCAGAATTGAGTTCCGAAGAGCTCTTTAAATATCGAACAGTTCCATTTAGAAAGAGCTTGGATCACTTCTAGTTTTGGAAAAGTTATACATTTTTATTCAAAGTGAATTTGGTTCAATGCCTAATAATTTTGTGTGTTTTCATAGCAGCGTCCGTGTTAATAAGAGTAATTATCGCGAGTTGAAATATTAAAATGAAAGTGACAATCTTGTTATACGATAGTGATAATTCCAATAAGTCTTGAATTAACAAAACCAATTCGATTTCACTACCAATAGATTCGAAGAATTAAATCTCGAAGTGTTGATCTCTGCATAATTCAGCGTCATAAAAATTGGGAATTGAACCAATTTGAATAAAAACACTAAATTCAGGACATATGACACATTGTGTTAGTATTCATTTTGGAGAACCCACGCACTGGCAAAGTTTTACTATCTTGCCTGAGGAACGTGCTAACGGTTAAATCGTCAATTCTTAAATTACTATACGTGCATTTACACTAATCACTGTGAATAAAAATATACTTTTTAAACCAAATTCATTAAAACCGAATTCAAATTAATAATATGTGTAATTACACCCATACTGGGACACATTAGTCTCTCGTATAACCGTCATCATACACAGCTGATGCAACAATCCAAGGTATCGAAAGATCATTGATTATTATGATTGCGCGAAGGCATATCCCTTACCTAAGCTAGTTTTATCTTTCATAATCAATAATTAAAGGTTTGTTTTACAGTAAAACAATAATGTTAATATTTGGAATATTATTGAGGTACTTGATCTGAAGATTAAATCATATATCGTCGCCTAGCTGTTCATAAATTATGTGGACATGTGAAACAACATGCAACATGCTAAATGCCTCGCTTGGCAAATATGTTCCGTGATTATGATAAGTTCTCTAGACACCAGTCTGTTGCGCTCGCTCGGCTCCCCTAACCCCAGATTAAGATACCCGTACGCCTGGTGCCTATTCGCGGTAGACGACGGGTGCTTAAACCCGAGCCCTCTCACCCAACGCGTTCAAAAGGTAATGATCATGATGAGGATCCAAAATTTAGATTCGGCCGATGTCTCAGTGAACAATATCATTTGTTATGACTCATCCAAGATGCACGGCCGAGGTCCTTGTATCTCCAATATGCTGCTGTTCAGTATCGGTAGGAAAATGGCCAATCCGTGGCCGCGTCCACCACTGAAGGTAATTAATTGTGATTGATTGTGACATGTCAGTACGATTCTCAGGAAAATTACCATCCTTTAGGTGCGTCTGAGGGCATACGACATGTGACAGTGATGAATAGTTTAGTTTAATGATCCTCGGTGTCTCGAACAATGCATCTCGAATAGAGCCAGGAACAAATCAGCTAGATGTGTTAATAATACGTAGTCCGTGCAAGATGACGTCTTTTGGTGTAAATCTCCCTCTCGTCCTTTCGTTAAGATACCCACGCTAGGTGGTGTGAAATGGCAATCTCCCGGCATTCATGTTTAGAGACTCATCTCTCGAGAAGTCCGGAGAGGTATCTATAGAGCGCTGAGGCTTCCTTCTTCTGGGATCCGTTCCGTCCGCTCACGTCTTAGCTAAGGTGTGACGCAACAGCATTCAATCGGCAGACTCTTTCGTCTTTGTGCCGATAACGCCTCTTGGATGGCTAGCTAATGTATGCATGTCAGAATCTTCAGGCTAAAGTGTACGATCTCGACGATTGCGAGATACCCGTGAAGCATTGCCCAGAACGGAGACCCCCCTCAGCAACTATAGACCACTCCAAACTCGACGAGAGACTACCTCGACATACAATTCCTCTGCATCATTATCTGTCACTCGCGACACTGTTGTTACTTTGATCACAGGAGAGCAAGGCCCTCGAATAATATCAGTTTGGGGTGGTTGTTAGTACCATGCCAATAATAAAAGGCTGTATGATTTCCATACACATGCAATCGTGCTATTTCAAAATAAAATAAACACACGACCATTCTCGGATATACTCTATCATTTCGTCTGGCAAGCCATTACTTCGGATCGAAAATGTAATTTATAAAATGCGCCCTGTCTCGCACCGTGGTGCCAGCGGCGTGAGCCATGACGGGATTTGTGAGATCTTACTAGGTTTCCACGAATAAGTAAATACACAAATAATTACGTACATAGTTACATAATTATTTACACAGACCATAGTAGTATATAAATAGTCCTGAACGATGAGATAAATGTAACTAAAACTTGTAGGATGGCGTTCCGAATTAATAAAACAGGACAGTAATTAAATAAAGCGAAATATCAAGTAGTCTAGCAATTATGCCATCCCTTTTTATGAATGAGTAATTACATGATGATCCGAATCACACTACCGTATTTGTTAGCGGTTTTAATTATGTATACAAGCATGCAAAAGATAAACTTAGTATTTCGGTGCTGCTATGGTCCTCAGCGTCTGCGCCAATCCTGGCCTGCACTCTGGAACTTGAAGTCACCGCACTCGCGATTTAAATTAGAACACGACCCCGCGGACGCCGAAACCCACACTTAAATCACCCCTAAAACACTCGCGGCGTAAATTTCGAAAGGAAACCAATTTTCGTACCCCTAACAACGTTACGTATCCATCTCTTTTCCCGGTTCAAAAGCGACTCTCACACGTACAACCCCCTAACCCTCCCGAAACCGACTGTCTGGAGACGCGTTCGCCACCCCCGCTCATACTGTTTTCCTCCCTCGCCCCGCTACTCTCGCCCCTAACCGACCCGCTCTAGAAATTTCGTAGAATTCGTATTTTTTTATCATTTTGTTATATGTGGATCATCACATATATATAAATGGAATGATTTGATCTTCAGATCAAGTACCTCAATAATATTCCAAATATGAACATTATTGTTTTACTGTAATTATACTGTATATATATATATGTATATATTTTTTTTGTGTTAGTTAAGATAAAGATTGTCCAGTGTGCAAATGTCAAGATCACAACTTATATTGGTTCCTATAATTGGAAGGAACATTAGAGGTTGAGATATAATTCTCTGAATCTTTAACAGTAGAGTTGATTTAATAATCAAGAGCATTCTTCCGTCGTGTTGTGTACTGACATATCTATTTTCTCTTCCTTTTTACTATGTACTGAACTGCCTTTGTAGATTTACTGTTGTTAAAAAATTAATAAATGTGAATACTGAAACAGTTTGGTTTTCATTTTAAAAAAATATGTATCCCCCTCCCTTGATTGATAGCATCTGATCGAACCTATATCGGTACAGCCGACAGCTCTGGTTAAGATATTTTCAAGCTCGGATAACATTATGTTAGCATTGATTATATTTTGAAGTGTTCGGTAATGTAACAATCAGTACCTAGTAACGTAGTGATATCCTATATCTGAAAAACTAGAGTTGACATGGAAAATATAATACGGCAAATACTTGGGAGGGTGTTTCAAAAAATGTATGCAAGATGATTTGATTTGTTGGCCATGGTTTGATACATACATTACGTGTATTAAATATACTAAATAAATAAAACGCGTAACAGCAAATACTGTATGATGCCAAAGGTTTTAATCGAAAACAATGCCTCATTTTACGGCATTGGTTTTGACATTTATAATATGGTGCTTTATTAGTTACTAATTAGTTTGCTTAATGAGACGTTCAGCTCTTTAATTTGTAAAATGAAAATTACAAATAATTGAACCTAACAGGTCGTGGAATTAATAACATCAATTTTATAACCTCCTTCTTTACTGAATTTCCACCACTTATTGATTCACAGAACTTGTAATCAATTTACTCGGCTTAAATGTTTAAAATTCTTTGAAATATTTGTCAGAATCAGGCTTGGTGTAATTATTCAGAATTATTTAGAATGAGCCTTTGGTTCTAGGGGTAAGTTTATAAGAAAAAATCTATATGATTTTGTAAAATCGTTTATTTAAAACTAGTATACTTCATTGGCGTCTAATTCACATACATTGTTTGACTACTTTCACAGATTTATACAATTTTGCCATTTTTGATCATGTTATGATAGATACATTTGACATTAATTACTGACAATTAATGTAATTGTTTTGGAAGACATCTTCGTAAATAATAAAAAAGTCATCAACAACATCAAAACAAAGCACGAAGATATTAGAATTGTCAAAAAATTGCCTTTAAGTACTTAGTTTTGAAAATGTAATATTTTTCGTTTGAAACTTTATAATACTTTCGTAAAAAATGTGGTGCGATTCTCTCTCAAAGTATAATATAATTATTTTCCTGCATGCTGCAAAAGAATGAGACATTTGTTAGTTTCCATAGTACGAGGGCTGTATGATAAGTATCCGTGTTTAACAACTGATAGCGTCACTGACGCAAAATCTGTATACCATTGTTTAACTCCATCTTTCAATCGATGCCTGTCAAAATTTTAGACAGAGTTTTTGAGTAGATTCGTTTTGATAGCTGTTAAAGTGGGTGGGCAAGTTAGTGTTTGTTTGCAACTATGTAAAATGAGAAATATCGGTCGGTAATTCGATTTATTTTTTTGGATTGAAAGATGTGTGAGGAAATCAAAGTGAATTGCATGCCGTTTATAATGACCATGCACTTTTAATGTCTACCATCATATATTGCTATAATGAATTAAAGCTTGGCTGAACACCCATTTTTGATGAAGAGCGTCCAGGCCGTCAGATTGAGGTGACTACGGAGGATATGGTTATTACAATCCA
This sequence comes from Eubasilissa splendida, assembly GCA_031772225.1. NCBI lineage: Eukaryota > Metazoa > Arthropoda > Insecta > Trichoptera > Phryganeidae > Eubasilissa > Eubasilissa splendida. Next base: position 15,436,905 of record CM062852.1, on the reverse strand, counting down.
TGATACCGTGTTAGCAGACTACCGGGTGAAGATCAGAGAGATTGCTGGCATTGTAAACATCTCAAGTTGACGCGTACAAAGTATCCTACAAGAAAAAATGGTGCATGAAAAACTATCAGCAAGACATATACCGCGTTTGCTCATAGTGGAACAAAAACGGAATCGGAATATGCAACACGCGACGTCAACACCACATCTCGAAGGCGTTGAAAATGTTCCATTCTTTTTTCTCGTCAAATTATATAAATAATTTGTCATATCATTCTACTAGTCTTTAACTTAGATGATTCAATAGATAATGTATATTTGAATGACTGAAATTTCTCTACTCGTATGGATTCCGTAATAACTTAATATTCCTTAGTCTAAAGGAAATAAAATGAAGTTTTTTGATATCTTATAATCATTATCAACATAAAACAAACGGAATTTCATGTTTTTCTTAAAATAATAAACCAGTACCGTACCTATCGTACGATTCAGTGTGATATTTAAATTTAAATTAAATGGGGAAAAATATCGAAAAAAAGACAGTTGTGACAGGCCGAGGCTAAAAATTCTAATTTTAATAATATTTTTTTGACCTTTATGTTAAACAAGCGGGAGAGGGTGACAGACACCACCGAAGGGGTGAAACAAGGAGGTAACTGTTAGACCACTGCAATAAAAAAATACCCCCGTCCTCCGCGCACTCAACTATTTACACAACTATTTCACCCTTTTCAGTGGGTCCATTACTGTACTGATTTGGTACATCATTTGTAACGTTTTTTGTCATTGATTTGGCGCCATGTTACGATATCAAAAGGTATTTTATTCAAAATTCTATTAAAGAATTACAATATTCTCTCACCTTGTTGAAAATAAACTGAAACTGAATTAATTTGTTCACTTCTGCGGGCTTCATTGTGAATCGTTCCACGGGTTTCAAAGTTCCCTGAATTGTCAAATTTATTCAGAAATTCGCTATAAATCTTAGATGTCTCCGACCGAGAGAAATAATTCTGCCCCAGTAGGAAGTTGTCTATTCCATTTGATGTATCCGAAATACGTTAGCTATAAAAACTATTAGTTCTCTGTAAATGTAATATTTATCTGTATATAGTATAATAAATTAAAGTGATGAGGAACAACCGCTGACCTGGTTACAAGATGGTCTCGGGGCTGGAAGATGGAGTTTAACTCAAAATGAAATAATCTTTTGCAAAAATAATAAGGCAGTACGACAATAATGAATGAAGAAATCTTTTAACCGCCTTAGTATAATATTATAATTAGGTATGTACATGAATAAACTGTTAAGTAATCAATTAAAAATTTTATTAAGTTTTTACAATATGAGAATTTAATACATACATATTATGTGTGTATGATATGCAGAAGAACCTTGGGAGGAGAATAAGATAAATAGAATAATACTACCCAAAAACAAAAGCGCAGAATCTTCTGCGATTAATTTTTTGAGTTACTCTACCGTGTGCATCAAGCTCTCTGGTAAAAATTTTTGGTTATCGATTTTTTTTAAATTAACATAATGGGTACTTTTCGGTATCCCCCTTCCAACAACACAATATATCGATTTTTAAAAGTGTTGATATGTAGATGGAGCGTTGGCCATCTTGGATGATACAGTATTGTTGTAGGTAAGATCACTTAGAAATTATATGTGATCGTGTTATTATTTATTTTATATGGTTGTTTAATATACCATTCATAATTCAGATCTGCCCAAAAAGGATTTACGTACATTATTGTTGCAGGGGTGTTTTATATACAGGGTGACAGACCTAGTCCACAATCTTTTATGGGTGGATACCTGAATAAATTATGAGTCAAAAATGTTCAAGGAATATGTCAGATATGTAAGTATTTAAAAATTGTAATTATGCGATTATTTCGATTAATAATATAAAATTAAAGTTCATAAAATTTAGAGTGACCAGACAATTTTTTGTTGAATGATTTAGAGCCTGAAGCAAAAATAAAGATTAATAGTGGATAAATTTCGCATATATATATTGCAAAGTATGTAGACCTATTAGACTAGGTCTGTTACACTCTGTATATATAGATTTTGATTTTTTCCTACTAAAGCGTCGACCAAAACTTTATACTTAAATTCCAAGGATTCATCATCAAAGGTTTCGAAAAATGTCAGCCAATGAAGTCAGATATACGCGGCAGAATACGAAGCGAGAGCTTGAGAACTTTAGAAAGTAAAGTGACATGGTATAAAAAACGAAATGATGCTCTGAAGTTTTAGTACGTAGGCTATTAACCCAGATGTTAAGCAATTTGTTTAACGTTTTATTATTCCGTTCGGAAATGAAGAAGAGGAGAGGGAATAAACAATTAGAATCTAGAATTTTCAATGGCCATTAACTTAACTTATTATTGTTCTTGTCTGAGGAATATCCGGGTGATTTGCACGCTTCTGGGACAACTGGTAGAAAGACGCCGAGTCATAAAGAAAAGGATTTTAAGCATAAATTAAAACTTTGACCTTTATTTTAAATACCAAACCAAAAAATCATTTTATCACAAAAGGAATTGATTTCTTACCTGGAAATTTATTAAAAAGCTATCTCGCTCGAAAGGGCTACTTCACTTGGGTGGAATCCATTTCTTAAGTGTAATAAATTTTATCACTCAAATCTTTAAGATGTAAGATAAAAGTTACGTGAAAACAGTGAATCCAATCTATATGTGTACCTTCTTGCGATCTATCAAATGTTTAATTATTTCTCGATGATAATTTTTAATAATTTCTTATAGATATTTTGCGCCAAAAAAACATAACTTATTTAAAAAAAAATGTATCGTCTTTTTGTTTGCACTAAATGTTTTTCTCAGAACTAATCTAAAAGATAATAATTTAATAAAATAATTTAATTACTTTGTTATATTCTTCATTAAATTTTTATACAGTTATATAAATAGTAATAAAGCAAATTGAGAAAATAAATTTTAAAAGTTAAGAATAGGTAGGTAAATATGAAGAATATTTAATCGTGTAATGGGTAAAAATAAGTATGGTTTAAATATTTTCTGAATAACCACTGAATACATTTGAACCACCCCACACGCCATCATCAAATAAAAGTTTGGTTTGATAAATTAGAGTTTTCAAATCTTTATCGTAAAATTTTCTCCATGTATACAAATCATTTAATAACAGATGTAATCAGATCAAAACTTAATATCGGATTTTTAAAATATTTAAGTTGGACAAGTAGTTAAAATATCCATAACAACAAAATTGATATTCTAATGATGTAAGCATTTTCCCAAATACATAAACAATTTTTCTAAATAAAAGTTTCTTTTAATTTAGTTCTATTAGGAAATAATTTATTAAAACGGTGTATATTGATTAGTTTATGTACAATTCTTTATAAAAATTAGCATAACTTGCGTGTATTGTATTATAGCTATATATACATTTATATATAAGGTTTACAATGGTACATATTTAAATAATATGATTTGAACGTGTTCAAGATTATCATAACATTGTCCGCATTAATATTTGTATTCTATGAATTAGCATATTTTCGTGTAAGATATATGACTTGACGGGTAACAAATAACGTCTGTTTACAACATCTACCAAAACAACTGTTTTGCCGTATCGGGCCGAATAAATGGGATTACAACGGCCTGAGGTCCAATTAGAGGAGGACTCTACAGGAATTAGAGTATAAGGTATCAGTTAGAATTAGAATGTTATCTTACTAACACCTGTCCATTGACTAAAACCCTAGACGTCTAAGGATCTTAGCATCCCTTATCAAGAACCCTATTTTCCTCCCCTTTGCAGCGTTTGAAATGTAGGAGCATCTACCCCCGGGCAGGGGACCGCTTTTCAGAATGGCATCGCGGATTGACACAAACTAAATCTTGGGTACTCTAGGATCTAGATTGGATTTAAATACAGATGGTGTGACTAGCAAATTTGTAATGATTTCTGGAAACACCGCTGAGTAAGTAAAACTTTTCAAATTTGCTCAAAATATTCAACCTAGTCTACTATCTATCATCGTAATTACTATAAATAATGTCACATTGAATATTATTCTCATTTTTGTTATATACAAGTACGTTTGACAAACTGTTCTGGCATTATTTTGAAGATTCTTAATATTTTAAATTATGAGACTATCTAAATAGAAACAATGACTACACTGCAGCAGATATGACATATATACACAAAATAATGATGTGGAATTGACTATACAAATGATAGAATGAATGTCAAGGTTAACTTTTTTTATATATCAATATGTTTCATTTACTTTTTATTAGTATAGTGCATACATAAGTATTATTATATATGCTTTAATATAACCAATATCAAAATCGTTCCTTTTATTATAACTTATCTTTCATATATTTGGTTAGTTTCATTTTGAATTTATTTAGTTTATCCTCTTTTCTTATGTTTACTGGCATAAAATACAATAATTCCTTATCTTTTTGAATGAAATATTATCATCCTTGAGTTATTTCAGAATTGTAATACATCAAGAAATTTTTACTAGTTTTTTTTTTAAGGAGTACACATTTTTGTTATGATGTTTCATTTTCAGAACATAGTAATTTGTCGAAAAACGTATTTAATTGTTACAGCTAAAATGGTAACGCGCTTTCCCCAAATATGAATAAGTCCAGGTGCGAATTCCGGTAGCAACCAAATATTTTTTCGATAAATAGATTTTTTTGTATATTTTTCTAGTTAAGTAATTGGAATTGAATTAATTTTTAGTTGTATTTTTGTTTTTTATTACATTTTTAACGTTTCTCTGAATATTTGAAAATAGTTAATTGCCCTCTGAATTTTTAAAATAAATTTGTATTACGTCTACATTCATTCATAGTCTAATATATTTGGCTTAGCATGGACAGGAAAGTCGAATTAAAAATACTTCCTCGTACTTATAAATTAATTACTTTTATTAAATTATTATTTTTACTTTAATAACAATAAATATCTTACAAATATAATATATAGAATATACTTATATATATCGGTACATTTGGGAAGGTTTTAAGGGCACAGTAAAAAGTTTATTATGGTATCTTAATACAAATTAAATGTATCAATTAGAAAGATATTCAGGAAAATTCAGTTTATCGAAAAAATATTTTTTTTGCTAACGGGATTCGAATCTGAATCCTTTTTTGTTCGGGGAAATGCATTAACCGATTATACCACATCAACATAGTAAGTTGACGATAAATTTTCGAATTAATACATTTATGATTCTAAATTTAAAATCACATTTTATTGCGAAAATCTCAAATACCTTTTAGTAATATTTTCTAGGAGACGTCAGAAATTAAATTGATTCCTTTTTATTAAATTTTCGATTTACTTTGATACAACTAATATATCTTCCGAATTGATATATTAAATACCACAGAACTATGTTCTGAAAAAACTGCAATTTCACAATAATAACGTGGTTTCCTCAATTATGGTTTCGTTTAAGGCGGATTACGTAGGTCTATCAGGAATGGTAGGGTTGGGGAATAATGGTTTTGAAGGTACAGGGAGGCGGGAGCGATTTAAAAATTATAGTTTTAAAAGGAGTATGCATATATAGATATGTATTTTTGTCAATACTTAATTTAATATAATTAATAAAAAAAATATAAGTATATGTTAGTACATTGCACGTCAAACGTGGATAAAAAGAGATATACGTAAAATTAATTTCATTTTGGTCTTAATATGAAATCAAAATAAGTTTACAAATAAAAAGAAACCGGATTAAGTAAAGAGAGAGATAGAGATAAATCTGGCATCCGATTGGATCATATATTAAAACTGTCAATAACAGGAGCCTTGAAATTTAGCGATTTGTATGTTAAAAGTTATAATATTATTATTATTATATTTTTTTATTATCTTTGTTTTAAGATAAATAAATAAAAAGACAAAGATAACATTGCTGATTTTAAAAGTATATAATATTATTATTCGCTGTATGCTAAAAGTTATAATATTATTATAATTATATCATTCCTCTGCCCAATAATATAATTATGTGTATTGTGTTTAAGTACCAATAAATAGCCATAAATAAAAAGTGTTTGTTAAAATAAGAATGGCATTATTTTTTCCTTGAATTAATGCAATGTGCAAAGTGCACGAGGAGGTTGCAGTGATATTAAGATTAAACCGTTTCTCTTTTAATATGAGAAACATCCCGGGAATTTAAACAAAGCGAAAATTCTCTGCAGTTTTGGCGGCATACTTAGAGACCACTGCTATTGTGTGAAAATATTAATATTATACTTCTTCGCAATTTCATTTTAAACAAATTAAAAAATATTTTTCATAGCAGTTTTACGGCAAGGATTGACCTTCAATTCAAATAATTAATATAGTAAATTAAAGTTAAAGTACATATAAAAAAACATAAAAATTTAAGTAATTAAGAAAGTAACATAGTAAAAGTAAACTAAAATTTTATCAGCAGCAATTTTTTTTAAATGTTGTACAATAGAGAAATGATGTCTCTTTATTCTTTACTGATTTTATTAAAAATTATTGGTACAACATATTCTCTCGTTCCTCACCGTATGCATTGTTCGCGATCGGTACTCTCATGGTTCATATCGAGGATCTGGTAGAATAGCTATGGTGAGGGTCAGTATTCATATTTATATTGTTTATCATCTCTTGTAAAATTATATTATATGTGACGACGCAAGAGTGGTACGCCAAGATAAAATAGTGTAGCGTTCTATCCTCTCTGCCTAATCCTGTCTGATCTAAAGTGAAGTTAAGTTTCAAAAAATTAATTGAAGATTAATTAATATGATTTTAGAAAATAGATTTATTATATTAAAATAAATAGAATAGTGGAAGACGTTGCGATATTTAGAATAAAATATTTTTTTGATCGTTAAATACGTACATATATGTTAAATATTAAAATAAATTGAACGAATGTAAACTGAATTATTAGAGCTCAGAGAAATATTGCATCCAATATTGTCGGTAGCTCTCTTTCGGTAAAAATAAGTATGTCACTAGAGAAACATATAAATAATAAATTTGTCACACGTGGAGTATATTGAATTACCATAACTCAACGCTCAGAGCGGCGTATTGGCAACATAAAGGTCCCGGATTTAAATCCTGGTGCTCAGACTATTTTCCAAATATTTTTTTAAGCATAAGAAAATGTATTTTGATTAAAAAATGTAGGTATAGTGGAACCCAGATTTTAAGTTTTAGAAGGGACCAACAAAAAAAAATGTAAACAGGGAAAATGTAAATTAAAAATATCAAAGTATGTTTTTAGATAATTATTTCAATATTACAGTTTAAATTATAGGTTTTTGTTAGTTCATTGCAAATACTAGTAAAATATGCTTTGAGGCCTTCAATATGCTTCATGGCACCGTCTTTTATAGCAATTGGGTTTATGTGATGAGCAGATATTTATTCTTTGTAGGAAGGTTCTCCTTCTATCTGTCTGACTGTCAACTATTTCATCAATTTCCACTACGTCCGATGTTATTACGTTGGAGTCAATGTCTAAATAAATCTGCAAAGGCTATTCATAAATTCTTTTTCAGCCATCAATGTTGTCTATACTGTCTTCTACGCAATTTTCTTGCTGATTCCTACTTGTAAAAAACAACAAAACAACGAAATGTATAAATTACGAAAATGTGTATAAACGAAAAGCAAACGACCAACACACTCTATGGCGAATAGCAAACTGACAGAACGAATTTGAATAAATTTTTAACGTAAATCGCGGGAAAGACAAACGTAAAATAGGGTTTTTAATGTACTAAAATGACATGGGACTACAGAAATAATACGCAAATGGAAGGAAAACGTGAATTCCGGGCATGTAAAATCAGGGATCCACTATACATAAAATATTATTATTTATTAAGTCGAAATAATGTTTATTTCACAGTGAAAAAAAAATGTAGAGAGGAATAGTAAAAACAAATACGCTGTTTATTCTGTATATAATAAACCGAAACATATGATGGTCCATACATTCTATGTCGCCAGGCGACTTTGGCACTTCGGTAGGGCGCACTTTCGGCAGTTTTGGCCATGGAAGGTCCGACAATAGCGCCCCGGATAAATGCGCCCGACAAATGCGCCCGAGACATATGCGCTCCAATAAATTATATGTCGAGACTAAAATGTTAAAAAAAAGAGTTGACACAACGCGACGCCGCCATCGATGTCTTATAAAATTAATAAATAAAACGAGAAATGATAAACGAAACTATAGATTATACACTATATAATTAATAATATAACTTTGCCAAATTATAACGCAACGTGTTAACAAAAAATACATTTTTTGACGCCGATTTGTACAATTTTCTTCAGAAGCTTTAAAAAAATCTCTGCCTCACTAGAGAAATTATTCAAATAATAACACTTTCGCGAGTGCTTTATGTATGTACATGGAAGATTAGTAGAAATATTATTTTATTGAGATACAATTCACCATTCACCATGCGATTCAAAAATGTATTATTTTGTCAGGCACATATTCGTCGTGGGCATATTTGTTTCGGGGGCATTTGTGGGGGCGGTTTTGTCGGGGCGCATTTGTTTCGGGGGCATTTGTGGGGGCGGTTTTGTCGGGGCACATTTGATGGGTCACCGAGGTGAATACGTATATCATGTTACTGCTGAAACGTTATACTGCGTTAATGTCTAATTAGATAATTGTTTTCTTAAAATGCATAATTTAGATGTGCTGAGATAGATCATTTCCCTTACTTGATAATAAAATGTCATTTCAGCTGGTGGGATAAGATCCCGTGGACTGTATCGATTAAAATTAATGGTTTGTGGACGCTATCCAAATTGGTACAAGAAAAGAATATTGGCAGATGGATCTGGCCTACCTTTTCACCTCCAGTTGACTCGCACTTTTGTAGTGAAGAACGGAAATATCACTGCACTTCCGGAGATGTTTAGAACACCGCTTCTTTGTGGTCCGGATTTGTATACACGGCGACAATTTTGATCCACAAAAAAAGCTTGTTGATAGCTCGGTGTCGGAATGCAATCTTTTCCTACGTCGGCGAAATCCTTAAGTAATTTGTTAGTCAGAACGGGAACGTTTATTGGAAGGACAAAATGCACAGGGAGTAGGTACTCGACTTGTGTCAACATCAATATTGAAAAATAGGTTTAAAAAAAACGCTAGCATAAAGCGCCCTAGCATCCATTTTTCAATTAGTAAAACATTACTTGATCTAAGAACAAAGAAATTAGATAACACCAATAACATAATTTTATTGCCACTAACTACATACTGTCGGTCGCCGCCCCATCACAAACCAAGAAGACTGATAAGCGCGTGGGTCATGTAACAAAAAGCATTTAGCTAGTATTTCAGTGTTGTGTTTTGTCATGGGTTATATTGGATGTTTTCTCACTATTGTGAATTTGCAAGTTCACGATGGAAGGGATATATTTTTTCTTGCGTAACGATCTTAGTTCTATTCGGGTGATCACCAAAACACACATTTATGTTAAATATAATTTTTTCACGAACGCTATAATATGTATTTTTCTGTTTTCAGTCCACATCTCTGGAGGTAAGTCCATTAAGGGAAGCATGAATGTGTTTTAAAATATTTGCATATTTTATAAATATAGAAAAGTATATGTATTTTTGAATGTATAAATAATATCTACAAGTCTAGTACTACCATTTATTAAAATATCATATGTTTACACAATAAAATATTGTATGTTTACATCTGAAATGGGTCATCAGAGTACAAGAGGCCATTTAGACATAACTCTGAAGAACTCTTTAAATCCTTCCGAGTTTTGGATATAAGACAACGTTTACCAGAGCAATTTTAAAACTATTATTAAATAAAAAAATAACTTTACTTCCACGATCTGATTCAAAGGAAACCAGTAGCAAAGCCTAAAGATACTTTTCAGTGCCAAATTCGCTCAATGAACTTTCTTATTTTGTGCTCCGCTAATATTTAATAAATTGCCACTAAACCTTAAAGGGTCTAATGTGTTTAACGACTTCAAACCAAAAATAACAAATTGGTTGCTTGATGTGTGTAAAAAGCAAAATTAATTTAACTTGTCATTTATGCTAACCTAACTACCTGCATATTTTTGTCTCCAACTATTGTTTATTACAGACAATCATATATTTATAACTTTTTTCAATAATAACTTTTTACAACTTACTTAACATTATACTTACTAACCTCTAAACAATTATAACTTTTAAAAACTGTACAGGTAATTGCTTTACAATAGACCACGTCTATTAAAGTAATTACCTTTATTTTTTCATATGTACTATTTATGCTACAAAAAAAAATCTAAATGGGAGGATGGCGGTCAAAGCGTGATAAATAATACCTTGGGTTTGTTGGTGATTTATTCCTTCGGTACAATAACACGATATTACACTGAAGTAGGTATGAAATATTTAAGTACACGGTAATTTACACTTGATCAGACATGTAGAAGACACCAGCCGCAAGGACAGAATGGCTCTCTCGTTTTCTACGTCCGGCAGCCTCGCGGAATGTTCCCCTAGCTGGCGTCCGACACATCGCGTCGGTACTCGGCCGCTTGGTGGTAGGACGCTAGATGGCCTATGCTGCCTTTCGTTACACAGTTATCTAGTCATTTTTAATATTAAAAATGAAACTTTGTACTAAAAACATGCTGGGTTATTTTCACTACTAGTTTTGAGAGGTGCAGTCCCTCTCATCACCAGGTGATAACAATTAGTGTTTTCTCTGAATTTAAATTCTTTTGAATTTCGACGGTTTCCAAATTGTTCATAAATTAATCCTTTATAAAGTACCGAGTGGAGAAGTTTTAGTCTTTGACAATCGAAAGAGTGGTTTGTTTTTATTTGTAGTGAAAATAGCCGAAAGTGTATGTAGTACAAAGTTGTATTGTGAATATTAAAATAATCATGTTACACATCAAAGTAACAACCACGTCAATTAATGAGTTATCTAGTCAATTAGTAATCAGGTATGTACTTAATATATTCATAAAATTTCAATTACTAAACGTAATTTTTTTAATAAATATGGAAAACCATCTGAACTTAAACAATCGAATCTCTACATATAGACGAAATAAGCGAATATTATTTAACAAACAAAACGAGATCAGTTGAGTATTATTTTTATTAAAATAATAACATTTGCACATTTAAAAGAGCAAATGTTATCTATTGATTAACTATTAATGAAAAATACAATCTAATACTTTCCGTAATATTTTTTAATTTTTTCCTAAGATGATGATAGTGATATGTGGGAGCGGCGATTCGAATTAACCACTGTTTGGGACATGAATTTATTTATTCTTGAACAAAAATAATGTACTGTGCCTTCCTCTCCCTCCCTCTCCTCACCCGGCACGCCGCCACCAGTCGAAAGGCGACCTTGAAACGGTGCGGCAATTTGTGAATCAAAGTATAGTATTAAATTGAGACGTCGCGTCTATACAGTGCATTCTAAAGGACCTTTGACGAAGAAAGTGATAAGTTTACAGTCCACCTTGGAGGTGTCTGAAAAACTTGATTGTGGTGAGTGCAAACCTCCTTCCAAAATCCTGTTTTCTTTCGGCATCTATGGTTTTACGCAACAACCACTATTGGTGAAAATATGAGGAAAGAAAGAAAGGCACTTACTTTTTCGTCCGCCGGATGCTGGTTCATTTGTTGATTCCTCTCCACCACAAGAATAAGCATTTGAGCGGGGCGTATCTATACTGTTAACACTTGCAATAAAAGGATTGTTTTTATATAAGCGGCATTAAAGTAAATATTGATTATTAGCGGTTAATTAATAAGTGACGGTAGTTAGTCCGTACAAAGTTCTTAGCGCACACTGAACTTGCTGCAGTTGGAGAGACTGTTAATTACTGCGACATCTTTTTTCTTGAATGTGCTTAAGAATAAGTTAGGAAAGAAAGGGACGGAGATACGCAGGTTAAAATTTGGGTAAATAGCGAACTGAAGGTTTGCATGAGTGGGGCATGTCAAACTCCAAAAAACTTAATAAAAAATGAATTAATTTAAACGGCACTAACAACTATCATTGCCACTACTAGCTGATCGACGATACAGGCAACATATGGACTCGAGGAGCGGGCTTACATCGACGGGACTCGTGGCCAGTCTCGCCCCGTTGTTCGAGCTGATACGGGTGCCAATCCGAATCTACCTCTTAATCCTCACTTTCTTCCGTTACCTTTTCATACTCGTCTTGTTCCTCACAATAGACGAAAAACAAGATATTATTTAGATATAACTCTGAAGAACTTTTTTAGATCCTTTCAGATTTGGTCATAAGACAACTTTATACCAGATTAATCCTAAAAATTATTTTTAAAATACTTAACTTCACATCTACGATCCGATTCAAAGAAAACAAGAAGCAAAAACTTCGGAAACTTTTTAGTGCCAAAAATGAACACAATTTGGACAACGATCTTTCTTATTTTGTACACCGCGAATCTATAATAAATTGCCACTCGATATTAAAGGGTTAAAAGTGATAATATAAACAGAAAATAACAAAGTAATTGCTCGATGTGGGTAGTAAACAATTTGAAAGTATTTTGTCATTTGTGTTAATCTAGTTATCCACACATTTTTGTCTCCAACTTTGATTTTACTTGAACAATATATAACAATATATTGGTATTTGCTTTAGAATAGACATGTCTAGTAAAGCAAATACTTATATTTTTAAATGTATATAAATAATCTCGTTTTATTCCACCACAACAAATAGTTCGAGATGTAGACAGAAATAATTAATGGTTATACCACATTGCATAGGTAGTACATATATGAGGTAGGTACTCAAAGGGATGATGATTTGAGTAATTAATTTCCGTGTTCTCTTGTGGGAGGAGCAGTGTTCATTACAGAGAATATGCATTAGATTAATGTGCAGAATGTGGATTGTGAATTCACGCGAAGTACATTAACAAACCGCGATAACATTTCCCTCGCTGGATATACAGGGGGAAATCTTGGCACGAAGAACAGATTTCTTAATACCCCAATAATGGGCTGATGGATGACGCGCCTGTGGATCCACGCGCATTCTTATCGTGACAAATGCTCATATTACAGGTACTTGGCAGCCCGAATAATGTAAAGGGTAGACCGGCACTGAGATGAATATGCAATAGAGCCATGAGTGCAAAAAGAACGAGAAAACATCACAAACCTAGCACTTACATACAAGTCACTTAAATGCTTGACACAGATAAATTGAATAAACGCTTAGTGTAATGTGAGAATAATATTTAAGAAATTGAAGCAGAAGCAATCTAAAAAAATGGCTATCATCTGAATCGGTCTTCGGCTTCGCAACGACTGGTACCCATTGCGCGGCCATGGCTAGTGTCTCCCTAACACCTAGTTTTAATTTTTGTAAACTTAATTTATTTAAAAAAAAAGTCCTCTAACATCATTTAACCGACTATCGCTAGCAAATAGCCAATCAGTAATATTCTTAAAATGATTAAAATACGTATTATAATATAAGATGTACCCTTCCGGTGGCGACGCGATGTATGCTGTCTTCAATGGTCAAATGTTAAGTGCCAAATGAGATGAAAGTGTTCCTATAAAGCGGTTTGTGTCTTGGGTAAATACAAATGTACACCGTTAGTACTACTGGCGTTTCTGGTTAATATAATAAAGGATGTTATATTATTGTACATCAACAGTGATGGTAATAATAATAATAAATAAAGGGAAATGATACTGTAACAGAACACTAGCAGAAATATAAAGTAACACATTGCGGCCACGGTGGTCAATACCTTCGGAACTGATAAAGCAATAAAACCTTGGGTTTAGATTAGTGATAAACTATAGTATTGTTATTTAGTTTTGCTAATATAGTTATTTACAAATTGTGTATATCATTAATTGACATCATTATTTTATTATATACAACCAAATTTTGGACTACACATAGTTACCATCTGATGATGAGAGGCACTGCACCTCTCGAAACTATGATAATGACCCATCATGTGTGTGGCACAGAGTTTACTCGTGAAAATTAAAATGGAAAATATTTATTTTTGATCCGATCATATCATACGTAGGTATATAATATTTAAAAAAACTTCTATTAGTAAATCTGCATTACCCTAACTAATATTCAAAACTGTCGTCCGTATTAAATTGGGCAGTTTCTTGAAATGTTCGCATAATGTTAAAAAAATGATACATGCAAGTATTATGCATATCATGGACAGTAAAGGTTACAAATTTAATGAATAAACTAAAAAAATACAGGTAAAATCTATGTGTCGAATAAATATTTCATTTTGTCGTTTCAAATATAAAGTTATTAAGGAGAACACATTCTTATTGTAAAGTTGTAATTATTCAGAACATGGGTCTATGATATTTTAAATACATTTATTATCTTTGTTTTATTAACCACTTAATTGAGTTTAAATACTTCTAATAATAATAAGTGGTTAATAAAATAAAGATAATAAATAAAAATATGAATTTTAACCACAAAGTTAATATTGCTAATTTTAAAAGAAAGATATACATATAAAATTGATTTCATATGTATATATTTCTAATTAAATACATTTAATTTGAATTTAAAATATAAAGTTGATTCGAACGCGCTTCCCCAGATAGGAAGAGGTCCAGGTAGCTTCTAAATATTTTTTTAATAGATAGATTTTATTCAGTATATCTTTGTTAATTCATTTAGTATTAAAATACTACAGAACTATGTTCTGAAAATGCAACTTCACAACAAAGATGTGTTCTCCTTAAAAAAATAGTAAAGGTTACACCTATGTTGTACAAATGAATATGTGAAGTGTTCCCTTATATTTTCTCAACAAAAATATTGATAGACGTATGCCAATGAAATCTTTTCTCAAGAAGATAAGTTTTATACGTATGATATTTAAATATATTTTTAACATTTATTATTTTCATAAAGTTCAAATATGAAATTTTTAAATGCATAATTCTCTGTAAAGATAACTTATCAATCGAGGCATGCGTCCAATTTTAAACCACCCTTGACTCTTTACTTGTTCCGTAAGAGACCGCTATACGATTGTCCACGGAGGCAAATCACTTTTGCGCCACTTGCCCCCGAATCGCATCAGAAGCCTTTGTACCCTCTTCTCTCCACCCTTTGTACCCTCTTTGTGCCTCCCTTTGTGCCCCCTTTGTGCTATCATCCAACTGCACGCCACCGGAGGACCGGGAGGATCTGTGTGTAAGGGATGTTTAGTAAATAACGTATTTAATGGGAAAATTACCTTCTTCTTTTATTTTGTAAATATATTGAAGCTTGTTAAAAGTCAAAAATAATGAGTGTAATATTTAATAAAGAATCTATATTGTTAATGTTAGTATTAATATTGAAATGAAGTGTTATACAGAAACAAATATTGGGCAGTAGGTAAGAGCGGATAAAAAAGTAAACTTGATTTAAGTTTAATGTTGTATTAAAATCAACATGCATATTTCATTACCTTACTTTGACCTTTTGAATTTTTAATAATCAGTTCAAATTTATTCAATTTTTTTTTTAAATTTGGAAAATTTCGCAGACGCAAATTAGTTCATTTACCGTCAAGAAGTTTTGTTTCTTAAATCGGTGAAGAATATGTCAAAATAAAACAAAATATATATGTACATAACGATATGCGGGCTTGGTATAGCGGCAAGATATTTGTCTAGTGAGTTTCGATAGAGGGTTCGAACCGTGAGATCAAGTAATATTTTAGTAGTACAAATAAATAGCTTAGAATAAAATTAGAAAAAATTGATTGGACATGTAATATGTATTCTCTTTTAAAAATATATAAGGCGTACAAGTTAATTATTTTTAATACAAATTAAATAAAATGAACATATGCTCTCAAAAATTGCAACTTCACAATAAGATTGTGTTCTCCTTAAAAAATTTAATTATTACTTTAATGAGGAGTTCTAAAACTTGTATCGTAAAGAAGCATTACAAATTTTGCATTGATTTGATGTTGGAGTCGTTGGATGAACGCCATCATCCAGATGTAGTTGAGGGGTATCAAGAAATCAACAGGCTGCTCTAAAATCTGCTGGAGTTACGAAATCACCTAACTGTACGAAAATACGTAGCAATAACAATCGAAATAAAAATAACTATCCTTCATCCAGATGTGGATAGACAGATAACATCAGATAATGATGAATCTGAATCTGTTCTGTGTTCGTAATTTTTTTTGGTTTAATAGGTGAACATAAATACTTCCATAACTTGAAACAAATGTTATAATAAAATGTAGTGTTATTGTCACCAGTTTTAATTTTGTTGCCACTCTTTAGCCCACTACCAACCAGTACACATTGTTCCTGTAGTTCGACTGGTATATTTTTGATTTCGTCAAATTCATCGAGATTTGGAGAGGAAGTGTCCTCATGTGATTATTTGTTGGACAACTTGTAAAATATACATCTGTCCCTCGGATCGACTGGTTCGTGTTTTTTGTTCTGGTGAACCTAGTCGATAATCGCCAGGAAGTGTCATATACCGTTATGATTTAGGTATTTTTTTGCCGTGGCAGTTTAATTTACTCGGTGAACTTCAAGAAGTTCACAGAGACGGTGTCATCAACCAGGTGAGTCGAGCTGTCATTTTGGTTCCGTGAGTCCATCCTGGTCCTTTATCGAAGGATTCTCTAATCACTCATCGTTCCCTCATTTACAAATCTTTATTTTACATCCACCCATCTCTTTTGATTCCATCACCCATCATCGAGATCGGCAACTTGCGTCTGTCACAGAATCTTTAAATTAAAACAGGAATAAGGGAAATAGTAGAAGTCAAATATGTGTGTCAAGATACAAATTAGTAGCAGTTGAATTTTACGTCACCATATGCTCCGGTTCAGTTGTTTTCCAGTTCATAATCTGTAGAAACTTTACTGCGTCCTTTCTTAAGCCATGCTTCTAGCAATGTTGGAATCTTTCCACTTCTCTTACTACCTGGATTTCTATTAAGGATGCTTTTTGAGATCCGCTCTTCCTGAATTCTCTGGACGTGACTTGCCCATGTGACTTGCTATAGTTTTAAGTGAATGGAGAGTTTGGGTTTCTGATAAATACTAAATACTATACATTGTATATTATTCTCAAAACTTCCCTTTCTCGCATAAGGTCGTAAATTCTCCACAGCACTTTCCTCTCAAAACTGTTCAATAAAAGTTTATCAAAAACTCAAAAATTAACTAGTAAAGATAATTTTTTTTCGAAAAATTAAGTTTTCATATCATCGTCATGGTAGTTCTCCTAACTAATATTCTCGTGTAAGCTTAAATTCATCGCATGATAGATCCAAATTAAAGGTGTTTTTTTTTAGACTTTTCCGCATAAATATTCTATATAAATAATCAACCCTGCATTGATAAAATAGTTGTTTTTTAAATAGTAAACACTAAAAACACTCACTAAAAATCAAAGCTACAAATGTCAAAAAATAAATGTGACATACATAAATAACCTGATGATTTTGTAAACTAAAAAAGTAATTTTAGAATTTAAAAAACTAACTTTAACGCGTAAAACTAACATCAGCGCATTAAGCATTTTATTATATTTTAGAGTTCAGGTGTTCTTTAAATCGGTCAAATACTGTTAGGCACCCTGTACGCATTTCACCACTAGCGGGCGAGCTTTGAGAAAACTTTTAAAGTGAACAGAGCAATGAAATATTTTAGACCACCGTGTAATCTCTCATAAGACCTAGATGGAAAGTTTCCATTAGAATTTTGTGGCGTGATGTTAAATGATGAATTATTAAACAGTTCACAATTGAGTTACCTCTTGGCTCCCTACACTTATTTATTAAAACAAAATATTTTAAAAGTTCGCCCACGACGAAGTTCCTTTGAAGTAATTTTATCTTCATTCTTAAGGTGATTAATGAAATGTGTTGTAATTATTTATTTGGCAAATTTGAAAATGGTGAAACCCTTCAGGCAACGTGACTTTGAATTTTAAACAATTTAAATGAATCTCTTCTTCTACCTTGGTGGTACATCTCAGGGTGGCATTTTGTCTTCTCCATCGACTTCTATTATTAGCGATTCGGCTCTTATTCCATTGTCTTCAGCTATTTTCTAATATGTATATAATTTATATTTATTTATTTAAAATTTTTTCAACAATTGAAAAAACTACACTTTTACAATTAATTTTTTTAAATATTTTCAGTAAGTATGTAAAATATGTGTATTTTCTCCTAAAATAGAGCAAAATTTGTGCTAAAAGAGACAGGTGTCCTGTGATCTGGTATTTGAATGATTTTTTTAATGTAATATCTTTTAATGTACTTATTTTATGAGAATCTCATTTTTTATTATTTATTACAAAATTATTGTTACTAAAATAGCAAAAAGTACTTTATAAGAGTTGATAAATTAAAGTTAATTAAATGAGTTTCGTTAAAATATAATTTTTTCATTGGATAAAAATAAACAAAATGCAAAAAATAACATTTTTTTTTATAAATATTTGAAGCAATAATAATGTTTAAACATTTTTATAATAACTTTGGACAAAATCACATTGATTTTATTATGTAAAGCAAAATAGTACGAGAATATCTGTCGTCTCTTACAAAGAACACTTATGAAACCGATTAACGTAAAATTGAATAGATATTTTCCATATTTTACAAAAAATTTAGATAGATATGAATATATTTAATAGACGGTCCAAAATAGGGTGGTTGTAATCACCATTATTGATACTATTTGTTACAAAATGTAAATATAGTTTGAAAAATGATTTTTTAAATTTTGTTTGCATTGTTTGGCTATGTATTAAAAAATATTATAAATTCTTGCGAATAAATTAAAATACCTTTGATCATCTAGGTATCTAATGTATTTGTATATATTTATTATATGTATGAATTATTCTAGCATTTTTTTAAGTAAATAATTTTTGTTTTACGGAGAACATATTATTGTTGTGAAGTTGCAGTCCTTCAAAACATAGTTCTGTTGTATTTTTAATATATATATCGAACAAATATTTATTATTAAAATATGATTGCTTTAATCGTTAAACTTATCCACTACACTACACTTTTAACTAACTATATATATTTTCAGAATAAAGTGTCGCGGAAAGATTTTACCAACCATTAATTTTTATTAATTTAATATTTATACAAATTCATTTTTAGTTTTCGATACATATACTATGTATTTACAATTGATATTCTTCAGTTGTTCATATTGCTAAGAAACATAACTTTTGGGTTTATGACCTATTAATATTCTTGACTAGACCCTTGATAGGTTGATGCGTTGAGTTGAAGATCACTCTTTCCTTTCTACCTTTCCAATATCCACCGTTTTGAAAGATTATCATCCTCTTTGCGAGCGACATATTCAACAAATTGCGACACGAATAGATTATTGAAGATGTCTCTTGGATCTCGGATGTTAGCTGAAAAAAGATTTATGTGCATAGGTATATGATATTATTAAATAATTGTATTTTATATATAATATTAGATCTGTATTTTTTGTTGACTGTTATTATATGTGCTTATAATTTACTATACTTATAAGTTAAACGCTCGTTCTATACTTACTTGTTACTGAGGACATACTATTATCATAGTGATAAAATAAAATAAAATGTCATATACCATAAGTAAGATATAACAGCACACAAGAAAGAGAAGAACTATTAATGAGAAATAAATATTACAAATCGCTACTCGATATGTTTGAATCAGTCCTAAAATAATTTATTTTCTAAAACAAAATCTGTCAGATTATTTTTAACGTTTATAGAACGATGCGGTTAATCCTAATACTGGGTAGATACTTACGCAGTATTTAACGTTATTACGTAACAATTACATTAACATATATTATACCCACAAAAAATATTTAATTTATATCGATAAGTTGAGAATATATATACATAGGAATCTAAGTACAAAATATATATTTCTGTAATTATGGAGATATTGTAGAGGTGAATTATAATTTTATTAAATTCTAATCATAAATTTTTTATGATCATTTAAGAAAAAAGTTACTATGGATTTGGTATATTCTCTGCAAAACTATTACACATTGAATATATTAAGTAATTTTTAAATATAATTTTTATTGAATAAGTTTTAATATTTTTGGAAAATTTTCTTTATAAATACATTATTGATTTGTAATTAATAGTATTATCTTTCTCCACTATACAATGAATATATTTTTAATAATTTATTAATTTAATTAAACATTTAATATTTGAATATCTTTTATGACTATGCAAGACTTGGAGAGTATGTTCCAATCAGTAAAATTGTGTAAAATTTGAATTGTGCATCTGTTGTTACAAGTTCAAGTTTATGATTAGTTAACTAACTAACTTTACACGATGTTAAACAATAAACCACGTAAGGCTTGACATGTTTCACTAAGGTATGGTAGGTACTTATGTTTTGCAAATATTAAGTGCACGCTGATTTAAGCATATATAAGTTTAAAAACATCTTCAATCACATGTTTTATGTGATATACTTGAAAATAATTTTAGAAATTAAAAATTGTACTACATCAAATATATTCACAATTTATTTTATAACTTATCCTGCAAAAAACCTTTCAAATAATGAATGTACTATAATAATTTATTAATTTTATTATCTTATATTTTAATATAATTATTACTATTTAAAGTTTAATATAGTTTATGTAGCATTAATACTGATTTCATAACATATAAAAGCGATTTTAAATTGCAATAAAAAGTTTGTTTTTTTATCAGGGGACTCAATTTCTAAAAATATCATACGATTTTGAACTCCTGAAATACTCAATTTTATTCGAAACTCTATTTCACATATTATGACGCATTTACTGTTACATTTATTCTATATATATATAATATGCTTTCCATATATATTATAATATGATTAAGTATACTAATACCACATTAAAAATTTGAAATTACAACATAAGGCCAATAAATTATTATCATAAGTGTATTACGCAGAAAATTTCAGCATTTGCATTTTGGTACAATTTTGTAAAACTATCCACATTCTAAATTCTAAACAAGTTGAATTAAATTTATTTAACGAATTAATTACTATTTATTGAAAGTAAAAAATATTGACTGTTTTTCATTATTAACATCAAGTATTTTGTCGGAGGCTCCTCCTTGTAAAATGCGTAAAGAAATAGCATTATAAGAAGAATGCACGTTAGATAGTTGTAAAGTAGCGTATTAAAAAATTAGGAAACATTTTATAAGTGGTTCGCGAGTGGATTGTAATTTATATGAACGTTGTTACGGAAGAAACCCGAGTGCGAGTGATTGCAAAAAATTTTCGCCATTGTGAATTCGATTTGTTATCTACTTTATCATGTTGAGCATTTTGACGTTAAATGCATAAAACCTCTAAGCTCCACAGCGCATTTGCTTTGCATTCACATGTGCATTTATGAAAAATTGAATTCGATTTATTTGAACACTAATTAGAAAATTAAAACTACCCTTGAATCTTGAGACAGAACTAAAGTTCACAATGAAGTGCCCAATAGCCTAGCGCCCGGAATAAGAGCCTACCACAGAATATTTGTGAACTGTTTAGGAACAGAGCTAAAAGCGGATATGGATGACAAAATGACTTCCGTTTCCGTATTAATGCATTTCCGTCTTTATACATTTGTCGCGTGAAAATTTCATGTTGGTACGGCAAATAACATTATTCTTAAAAACTACTTTTTATTTTGAGTTTAGAACCATTTAAGAGTTGGATTGGTTAGTTGTACAGGTTAGCAACTATAGAAAGCAGAACAATCAACTAGTATATTTAATAAGTTAAAAATATTAGCTATCTTACGTACAAATTTATTTCTCATAAAATAAATTCTGGTAACCCATAAAATGAAAAATGTATTAAAATTAATCACTTAACTTAATCGTCATATTTATATCTATTTTTTTAGTATGACAAATTTTTTTCTCGTTGAAAGCAATCATCTACATAATTGCAATATTTAACTTATTAACTAAAATGCTAAAAAAATGATTTAATAAAAATAGACTGGAATCTGGTGCCACCAGCAGGTTCTTCTCAAAGACATTTGAGATATATTGCAAGAAGAAGGAAAATTCCTATTCAAAAAAGATAATAAAAATAACTTAGTGACTAAATAGAATTAAATACCTATTTATCTCTTCCCGATAATGCCAGGCCCATGATATCCGCTTGTCTGCCGGCTTGGTCAACAAAGCTCGACTGATCGAACCTACACACTAGTCAGGCCGAGTCTTAAGACATGGATTGATAGGCCATGTACCGCTTAACACTCATACACATATATCTATCATCGTCATCAGTTCTGTTTTCAGGTTTACTTCTTATGTATTTTTAAAGTTCTTTTCTGAAGGAACTTCTCAATTTTGTTTTTCACTGTGTTTGCTTCTTGGTCAATAATTTTATAGATATGGAATTTTAAATACCCCTTTTACTTTAATTAGTGGCTCTTGTAGTCCAGTGAGTATGAGACTGGCTTTCCATGCATGGAGTTCCGAGTTCGATTCTCAATGAAGATAATAATTTTTTCAAGTTAGGGTGTTTTTATGTTTCACTACAGCAAATTGAGCCTCGTTAAGAAAAAAAAAATTGTCTGTCCGAGTAATTCTTTCCCTTCATTTTTCGCCATGCCGAGTATTGGCATTATTAAGATTATTTTATTAATTTACAATATAATAATATATAGATTTGATTAATGTTTAATTATTTTATGTATAGAGACTGAAATAATATTAATCACATGTTAATAATAATAATGACACTTGAACACATTCTTGAAGTGCCATAACAAAAAAATCGACCTGTAGTTTTCTTGGAGATTACGAATTGACTGCAGGTTCAAACCCGTCGATGGAACGTGTCGTCAAAAACTGGACTGCAGATAAATGATCAGCAGTCTGAGACCGGCCGATCGCCTGTGAATTAATGGGCCACTACATCTAAGTATATTTTGATAGTGTTTAAAAATATGCATATGTATTATACGATAATAATGTTTTAAATATGAATTAAATATATTAATTAGAATGATATACATATATAGTCAATTTTATAGAAAAACATTGTTGTTGCACCGCCGGGATTCGAACCTGGATCTCTTTCCAAACCGGGGAAGGTACATTATCCAACTATGCTACAGCGACGATATTTTTAGCGACAAATTTTCTAACCTATATGTTACCTTTTTGATATTAATACATTTAATCATTCTCTTATTTGAAAGAGCCATCTACCTAATTTAATCCCGGTGGCGCAACAACAATATTTTTCGATTTTATATATATATATATCTTTCTAATTAATATATTTAATTCATATTTAAAATATCACAGGCCTATGTTTTGAATAATTACAACTTCACAATAAGAATGTGTTCTCCTAATAATCTTTCATAATTATTATTTATTTTATTATTAGTCAAAGTAAACAAACATGTTAGACCACGAAAATAAATTGATAAAAACTCATAGGTTTCATACCAGTACGATGTAATTAAATTTGTCCTACTAGTGGTACTTCAAAAATTAACTTATTTTAAAGACTAACAAAAAGCCAGCGCCTGACGCAGTCGAGGGGTTTCACAATGGACCCTGAAGGCTTTAAAGCTAGGTAGTATAACGGGATGAGAGTTCCAGCGATAAACTGCAACTCTCACGTTGGTTTAGTTAAAGTCCTTACGGTGGCACCATTTCATAGATGTTTCAAATTGGATTATACATAAGTCAAAGATAAGTAGATAGTGCTCAAAATTTTGAAAGGTACAACGTCGAGAGTTTTAAACTACTAATGAATGTATGAACGATTCTCAACCTTATAAATTTGTAGCATGATAGCTTTCGGGTACATAGTAGATTTTCTTATTCAAAAACTTCATAAATTTAAGCTTTTCAACCTTCGATCTTTATTGTAACTTGTAATGTAGTGATCAATTTGTATAAGAAGTTTGTTACCACTAATACGGCAGCGTGTTCGGCAACCAAGCAAGATAATTATACAAAGGAAATACAAAATATAGAAATAAGTTTATACATAATCAATGATTGAGTATTAATTTTCATACCCAGTTCATAGATTCTTCATTCAACTTCTTAAATATCAAAAACTAATAGAATGTTTTATTTTTTGTTTTACAAATTGACGTTGAGGTCTATATTAAAATAAAATATTTATACTATCTACTCTTATACTCTTAAATATATTTTTGTTCGTATTAAACTAATACATAGATTAATGTACACTTAAAAAAAATACTCTGTAATAAACAGATTATTTACTACATTTTAAGTAAAATCTTATTAGTGAAAAAAAAAAAGAATTATGTCTAAGATCAAATCTGCCCCGCAAATTTTCATGTCTAGGTACTCTTAAGTTACACCAAAAATCTGCTCTTTTATCTTAAGTGTTGTAGCTGCTAAATACCCAATCATTTATCTCTATTAATCAAAATTTAAAAATGTTTTTAATTTATTTAAAAATAATTAAAATAATAATTTTTATTTTCTTGTAAAGTAAAACTAATTATAACCCTTACCTCTAACCTTTTAAATGTCATGAGTGAGTTAACATGCCATACATTGTATGTCACGGCAAGCTACAAGCGTGTTAAAACGTCTTTTTGGATCTTGCAAACTTGCAGGGATTAAAGTTATATTTTTAAATCATTTTTCCATCTGTGAACGACAGGTTCCTTATAAGTCAAGACTCTTAAAACTTACTCTATGTGGTGTCTTATCATATTTTAAATAAAGTTGTCAGTTAAAAGATTAATAATATAAGCAAATATATAATAATAAAAAAAAACTTTGGTGTTGTTTAAGAGGGATTGCAATGTCCAAATTTTAATTCTTACAATTAAATTAATATTTTTTCAATCCCATTTCTGAAGAATTTATAGATGTTGAGAATTATTTTTGAACACAAACCATTTGTTATAATGTACAAAAAAAGTTATTTTAAATACTTACTTGAAACATTACTTAAATACATACAAACTAATGATGAGTTCAAAATCATGTACCGTGAGTTAATCACTGATATCTTTCAGTCACACTCATTATCAGTGATTGAATATCTGGAAATATCGTGTTCCGTGATTAATTTTTTTATTTTATTTATATTGCGTGATTCGGGGTATGTGCATTTGAAACGAAATTATTCATGAAGGAATGACGTTATAATTCGTGAAAAGCTTCATCTAGTAGATTCTGCCAAAACGTTTTATGCATTTGACCCGAAATAATGAGAATTTGACCCGAAAAATAAACTCACATTTTTTAAAGAATTTTTTTTATTCTCTTTGAGTTTGTATAATATATGTAAATACGCTAAAAAAATATATATTTTTATTTATTAATTTATTTCGTGTATTATGATATCGTGCGGCGCATGCATATTAATAATGAAACTGTGATCACTTACACAGTTTTCAATCTTTGATATTATCCAATATCAATCACAATCACACCAGTGAGTCAAGACCAGCAATTTTTCTCATCACTAGTATTTACGTATATTTTTTTGTTAACATTCTCGGGTTACTTTTGCGGTGCAAAGGCAAAACACTGAAATAACGGAATAAAATCTTATTCATGTAATAAAATACAGTTCAACAGATAACGAAGAAGTGGATGATAAAGGAACGAGACGCGGTATTTGAAACTGTACGCTCAAAGTTTAATTAATAACTTTCGTTATTAATAGTTATTCTAAAACAAAACGGAGATATTCAAGTTTGTTGTTTTAAACGAAATATGAACTGCGGTTAATCAATTTAATATATAAGTTATGCAGCATGCAAAAAGTATAGATATTTATCCGCCAAATGTTACTGCTGATTGATGTATTTATTTATTTGACATTTGTATGACATCATTTTTTTATACATTTGAAATTAACATACAATAATATAATATATTTTCATAAAAAGCAATCACTTTGTGGTTTGACATATTAGATCAAATAAAATACAATTACTTTGTATGAAACCACAAAATTTATTATACGTCGACGGATTTCACTTATCTCAAGCTTCGTCAGGACGTATTTAAAACTAACTATAAATACAAAAAGAGTGTCCTTATGTCAACCCAAATTATAAAGAAGGAGATAAAATATAAAATTACATCTGAAAGTGTGAGTCAGAATACATATACAGTTAGATAGAACACCAAGGGAGACAGAATATAAAAATATATGCGAAAGAGAGAGACAGAATACATAAATAAATAGACGGAACATTAAGGGAGGGGAAAATACAGTGTTGATGGATATTTAATTGATTTTAAAGGAAACATATCTAATATGGGAGTAATGGATACATTTATTAAATATTAAGAATTGACGTACCACTATTTACTGCCTTTTTTTGAGGGGTTCAAAATTGTCCAACCGGAGGCCAAACCCTTTTTAATGGAGGATATTGACCCCTGTGCTATTTTTAAAAGAATGGTATTTTTCAATAATATGGTTGGAAAATTCTGAGAAACCATTAAGTAGAGAACATTTTAAATGTTTAAACAGTAATGGCTTCTCAGAATTTGCATTTTATTGAAATGTATTTATTTTAATTTAATATTATAATGCACTTATTAATTAACTGTGTGGGATGCAGGAAGTAATTCTAATATATAAACCATTGTCCTGGCTACTTTGCTAGACTACCATCTGTGTTAAAGTAGATTGTTTGTTTCGTGTTGTTGTTGTTTATTATTGTTTATGTTGTTATTTAAATAGAATTAAAAAGAAAGAGTAAGATTCGACAGATATATAAAAAAAAATATACAAAAAATAAAAAAGTGTTAGGAATGTGTTGTAAATGTAAAGTGAATCATTAGTGTATTGTATTGTGAGTAAGTTGGAATGTTGAACAGCAATACTTCTGACTGATCTCTACCTAATTGAATTATGTATTGAGTCTATATTTGTGTAATAATTTTGTAAGTGTGTTGTACATTTTCGGAGCTAAAACATATAGAAACGTTAAAATAATGTCGTTGTTGCTCTCGGAACAAGTATGTAGATGATGTAGTGTTTTGATATCTTATATCATATCAGATAATATTCCATTACCATCGATATTTGAAAGGAAACTAATAATATGTCATTTTTTTGTTTTGTAGGCACATTTTTAAATTTCTATTTGAAATAAAAACCAATTAAGTTTCTACGATTCTAATTCGGTTATCCTGTAGGTAGGTAATTTTATTTTAAACTAATAATATAGTTGTACTACGTTGCATCCTTCATTATAAGTGTATTTTCTTTATAAATCCGCTAGTTGGCAGTATAAATTAGGATAAAATAATAATGAATATTAATATTAATTTTCTTTAGACATTAAAGATTAATAATTAATAATATAATATTTATTTACAATCTTTCCCCATTGTGCAATAGATATCACTGATTAAGATATCGTAATAATTTAAAGTAATTTTTTTTACCTGTCCTATTATTTCATTTCTTAAAGTTTATGCTTTTAATAACATTCTGACGATAATCATATCAATTAAAAATAGCTTTAAGTATGCATATGTATACTATAATTTTGTTTACGCTACATGGCGCAATGTTAAAGCAATACAATAAGAATTTTTCATATTGAAATATAGATTCAACGGAAACCCTGACTGCGTAGCTGCCACAAAAGTCACTCGCATGGCGCATTGGCGATAGTCGATTGCTTTTTTTGGCAGCCCCCCACACGTATAGTTGAGCTTATGATGAAGTATTTTGTAATAAAATATCTAAACTAAATTAAAAAAAAGCTACGGGTTAGAACTAATACGTAAAAGCTACGGTAAGAGTGATGTAGTTTTCAAATTACAACAAAATTTTCCGCTCAAATTGTCGTATAAATGAAAAATGGACAATATACATCGTCATCGTGAAAGTATTATGGCATTATATCCACGAAAATATTATATTTGCACAGAATTTAATTGAGTGAACGACTTTGAGGTATTTTTTTACAATTTATTCCTAGGTACGATTTTTGCACTAGGATGATTTTTAAACCACAGTAAAAAGAAAACATCAAGCAGATACACTTATTTTTTTCAAGGGATACACGGCATTCATGAATAAAGTTATTTTTGCTAGTTAATGCAATCAATTTTTTTTTTTTTTTAATTAACATCGGAAATTAAACCTATGACAACGTGGATTAATTAACCAACGTTCTACCACCAAATCTGCTTACATATGACCACAATTTTTTTACACAGGTAAGTAATATGTATAGCATGAATACTAGATAATCACATCCAGTGGCGTGTAGTAGGTATAGATTTAGGTTATGCTGTTACCAATGATATATAATATATGTAATACAATATATTTACTTTCGTTTAATCAACGTCTTTAGATAAAATAAATCCGTCGTTTATAGAATCCTACCATTCTACCAATTTGAGAGTACTATTAATAATATTTTTAAAGATTAAGTTTTAATAACTTCTTACCCATATAAAAATGTATGAACGTTTTTAAGAACACTTTCTATGACTGAACATGATTAATTTATTGTCTGAAAATCCTTCACGTAATAACTAAAGGAAATAATTATTTTTATTAAAGGTTAACTTAGGAAATAGCCAATTGCTTTTTGTTTTTCTCAAATCCAATCCAAGCACCAAATTTAAAGAACAATTATGAAATCAACACGTTAAAAACATTAAGATTGTAAAATTCGCGAATTAGTAAAAGAGAAAGTAGACACTTCAATGATTTGCACGCAGTTGTAAACCTTTCTAATGTTATTCTGGTAAAAACAGTATAGGTAACGAACCCATACAAAACGGATCAACCGAAAGGAACTTTCAATTCAGTAAATAGTAAATATGACTAGAGTAATGTGAATAGCTCGATGCGGCGAATACCAAAGAGCGCCATGGGTATGACAGTGAGTTGTCGTGGCAGTTTTTAGAACTAAGCAATTAAAATCTCTACTGGTACACAGATGGCGCTAATTGTAAAATAATGTTTTCGTTTATGTTAATCTAATTATTTAATTTATATTTGTTTCCTATAATTTTTAGTAAAGCTTTTTTGCTTGTATGCACTGCACGCCCCTGATCACATCATAATGTTGTATGATTTCGTTGCGTTATCACTTCATTAAGAATTATTATTAAAATGTGTCAGTTTACAGCTTAAAAAAAATTATTGTAACATTCTTTGTTGTGTAATTGTAATAGGGTAAATATTAACTATTTTGAGCCTCGATAATTTAGCAGACTTGATTAGTAAAAATATATTTGATAACTTTTAAAGAGTATTGTAGGCAAATACCTCATAACAAGAATGTAACATTCTAACTTATAGGTTGTTGAAAAATAACTAATTATTGAGTTTGAGTTTGTATGTACATTAAATTTAATAAATTAACTTAAAAATGGTTGTCACATATGTACCTACTATTTTTAATAATTCGATTTTGAAGATCCTGGGATCCGATCCGGGATTAGAAAATGCTATTTGACTAATTAATGTTATTAAATTATACTATTTAATTAAATAAGTAATGAATCTTGGAATTAAAAATAATTTATATAATAAAACAATTTTAACAAATAACAATTAAAATGTGAATCAAATTTATTATCAATAATATGCCCAATGTATCGAGTGTTCCATAATTTTATCTTGATCTAATTTTGGTATAAAGAAATTAATCCAAAATATTTATCCCGGGATTTATAAAAACTGTCATTCGGGATGGAATTCCGGGATTCCGGATTCCCTATTAATGTTCCTAGGCGTGGAACTGTATCTTAGAGGTAAAAATGAGCAAGACCGGTACAATCAAATACGGGGTTCACTTGGATCATGTATCTGTTTTATGAATTTATTTATAAAACAGAATAACAGACGTGGCTTACCGTGTTCAACGATACTCTCTTGAGAAAAATATAAATATGAAATAATATAACTTTGTTTGCTATCTACAAAATGAAATGTATATTCCTCCTATGCTAAAGCAATGCACGGAGGTCCCGCGTTTTAAATATTTTAGAATCAAATCATTTATTAAAATTATTTTAAAAACTTTTACGATTGCTTATTTCTTGTTTTTTTTTGTCGGCCATGCATGGAGGTTAACTGATTTAAAAAAGACGTACGAGAGAGATTCATAAACAATATCGCTATCATCCAATTGGCAAAAATAGAGGTGACATGTTACAAAATGATTATAGGCAATTGTGACAGTTTTATAATTGATAACTGGTCTTGAAAACATTTTATTAGGTATTTTATTAAGAGTCTGCAGTTTATGTGGTTGTTTACTAGTATTGACTCGTGAGTATCTTAATTGTGTGTTAGTATCGGACGGTTTTGTGCATGGTGAGACTGAAGGTCTTAGCTGTCTTCTAGTCTCACGCGTGTTGGTGCATGTCGCAGTGTAATTACTTATGCTGTGTCTAGAGCAAGGTGTTTAAATAAAAACAAAACTAACAAAAGTTGGCGTTTATTGCGAGATGATTTACAATGGCAGGTAGGACGAGTATAAAGTTAATTGTGTGTATGAAGTTGAAGACTGGAGTAACCCGCTTGAGATGTTGACGAAAGAACGTCCTGCGGAGAAGTGGTTGGTTATCTCTTAGGACTCGTCCATCACGATGTATTGCTTATTGGTCAGTTAGTTTCGGCCTTATAAGGCTGTCAAATGATCTCGTATACGGCCATGTTTGTGAGGTGCGTGCAGGAACACCATAAGTTAATCAATTAAAAAATTTCCGTTCTGGTTATAAAATCAGTTACAAATACGCTTATATCAATTACGTCAATTGGATAGTGGTGATTTTGAATCCCTCAAAACATAGAGTTCCGTACAGGAAACAAGAATGTAGACAAGGGTGGTTCGCCGATCTCGGCTTTTCTCAACCGGCGATGATGATGATGAGGTCAAAAGAAATGAAACACAAAAGATGTTCAATATCGGTACACTATGGCGACACGACACAAACGAGAATAGCCTCCGTTAGCAGATTCATAACAATACATACAGTCATATTTGCAAGTACCTACACGGAGACATGCCGCCGGTGTAAAGTCTAAGACGTCTTTGTTTTCCTATAATCTATCCCAAGAATTTTTTAGCGCCACGCCGATGATTACACCTTTAAATTATTGACACGTGTCTTATCGTATTAATTATATGGTGCCTCCTTGGCGAGTAATTCTGTGCGATATACATAGTGTGTAATCTAGCATGGTGGACCACAAAAATTGTTTAAAATAAAATAACTGATACAAATTAAGAAAACGAATGTAGTCGTGTTTTAATTAACTTGTTCAAGCGGTGAAATACAAAGAAGTGAAAAAATTGAAAAGAACATGAAATATGCATTTGTCATTTTCAATAAGCCCTGCTTTCAGCGTACTTTAGACTCCCATGGTATCGTCGGAGTAATTGAATTGCTGCCATATCTGGAACCATAATACGAACATTTCCCTGGATAAATAAGATATTGCATTGTAATACTTTTATCTAAAGAAAACCGGTATGTAATGAAATTTGTATAATAAATTTTATAAAAAGTACAATAAATATTTAGACCTGGTTTAGAACATAATTTAAGCACATCATCATTATTGATATTATCAACAGTTTTTTATCTACTGCTGGATGAAGACCTCTCCATGTGTTTCACATTTCTCTGTCTATAGGCATTCGCTGCCACGTATTTACGTAGAATTTGACGTAATCCCGGTTGATTTAAAGCGGTTTTTGGCCTCTTGATTTCCCTCGGGCACCATCAAATGACTACATTCGTCCATCAATTATATATCTTCTGAGTGATGCGATCTGTCAATTACATTTCAGTTTTTAACGTATTTAATAATGTTAACTACTCTCATGCACACTTTTCAATTTAAGCATGGTGTAAGGTCACTTTTGAAAATCATATTCAAACCTCCAAATGAATTACACAGCTGCGTTCTGTAAACAATTTTTTCAAATATGCCTCCTGGTACAGAAATTTATTATACGAGTGAAATACTAATGATGTTTTGCTGTTTGCTAATTACTTTAAATTTAAATAGGTATACGAATAAATTTATAATTTGTCAAAGAGCGATACCATTATTTTTGTAGATCTTGATATAATGAAGGTAATGGGCTGCATTTAACAGAAATCAGATAGGGCACACATAAATGTGTGGGATAGATAGTTTTGAAAAGTCTCGGTAATGAACATTTCAGTCCGACACGATGTTCTCAAAGGACTCGACATTTCTCTAATGAATGATGTAAGGGAGGATGAAGTGTGAGATGAATGCAGACATCCGTGAATACTTGGATGTGTAAAACGTATGGATTAGTTTAATTCCATCTCAACGATTATTCAGTTAGTTGGAAAGGTTCCCAGTGTGACATATACTTTAATAATTTGCTTAGTTACTGGGGTGGGCACAGTACGTATCTCTGATTAGATTACTCATCTAAATATAACAAGGTGTTATTATTATATAACAAGGTGTTATTATTTTTAATTAATCTATATAGTATTTTCGCATCGCTGTCTAAACCACCATAACTATAATTAATTTTGAAATATTTACACAAATGACATACATTATTTATTGCATTAAATATAAGTTTTAATAAAAGGTTTCGTGTAAACACCAGTAATATAGAAATAATAGTAAAAATTAAAGAAATTTATAAATGACAACATATATGTCTCAAATTTTCCGTTAATTTGTATGCGTAATTGTAATGCATTTCCCCGGAATAATAAGGTTTCGCGTGGCAACAAAATATTTTTTCGATATATTGATATTTTTTGTATATCTTTCTAAATGATTTATAAAATTTATTATAACTCGTATATACTGTGAGAGTGAAGAACGGCATTCAATCCTCTTCACCGGCTAGTCAGTGGAGAACACAAGAACCGCGGGTTCTTCACCTCAGAAACGCGTACCAACAATGATTTGTCACATTTTGCCTTCATCCTAAACTAAAAAAATTTTTTATCAATACCTAAAAAGATAAATGAAAATATGTTATACGTTTTCACATGGAATCTAATCAAAAAGAAACACAATTAAAATTAGCACAAAATACAATTCAAATGAACATTCCTAATTTCGTCGGGTCGGGCGTGAGTTCGACGTTCTACAGTGCGGGTTGGTGATAACAAGATCAAAATGTTACGAAATATGGCATAACCTCCAATCCATGCTCATCCGTGCACATTCCATCGTAACATACCATCTTCATGATCCATCGTCGTAGTTGGTTCTCAGCATCCAGCTCGACGATTGTATAAAGAATTGTAGAAAAATAAAGTGTGAAAATGAATGTAGACCGAATGGAAACGTCTCGTTCCCTAAAAAGATTATTAGATTAGATTAAAACAAATTATACTATATTATACTTGAATAATATAAAAGTATTTACCCTTCAGTTACATGTTGGATGCTTACGGCTACATCTTGGATACGCTGGCCACAGCAGCTATCCGCGTAATTTGACAACTCTGAGCGATAAATTGAAAATGAACCATAGATGGTGACCATTTTTAAGACCTTTAAAACAGAGCGAATTGTTTGTGATTACAAGGTACATGGTATTAAAACTAATGATGGGGCAATTTTGAATGTGACATCAGATTTTAATGTCAAAACACGTATGTAAATTATTTATCTAACCTAACCTAACAGTAGAACAGTTTTCGTAGACTATACTGGGGGTTTAAGGACTACATTTTAAATCAATTTACACATTTACTAAATTCAGTTTATTTTGATGTCAAAATATTATGTATATGTAATTAATATGTAACTTGAATAGTTCTCATTATATAATAAAGTTTAGTCGCATATTTCCTGTAGAATGGTTGAAATATTTTATCATGCACTTTATAAAATATTTCATCTAATCTCATTTCAAACAGAGTATGTGTCTTCGTGTTCTAAATCCTAGCCGGTATAAAGCTGGCTTTCTGTCTAGATGGAAGATAAAATCCAGTGTGCTTGTTCAAAAATATGGAGAAAACCAAGCTACGTGTTTTTACCCTTAATCCACCCAGCACGTGATGGCTGAAAACTAACACAATTTTTGTTTCTATTTGCACTATACATGCATTTCCTAGGAAATGTCAAATAAATAAAAGTTACAGCCATTGAGTGTAAGCATTCGGTTTTTGGTAGATACGTTTTTGTTCAAATAAATTTAATATTTTTCTGTATACGCTGTGGTGTTGTAATTTATTTTTATTATTTACTGCAAAAACATTGTGGTTAGTTATTTTAAATAATATTAAACGATAATCTGTAGTCAATGTGATTAAAGAATTTTTGAACCATTTATTGCAAAATGATTGTGTTTTTGATAAAAATTAGGTATCATGTATTTTACATGTAAACAATGTTAGGTTAGGTTACAATTTCAGAACATAGTTGAGTGGTATTTTTAATACAAATTAAATGAATTAATTAGAAAGACATAAAGAAAAAAAAAACTTTCTCATAAATAAATTTTTTTTTTATTAATTTAGAAGCGTTTTAAATAAGTAAAGCATGTGAAGCAAAAAATAAATAACTCACTAAAAATTTACCTATTTTTTTTTTACTATTACATTAATTTTATTTTTTATGCCGTCAGGTACTAGAATTATTCTTTAAATTATTTAATCAATTATTTAAAATTGGATTATTGTAAAAAATAATATTTGAGATTAGATTAGATAAGATTAGACCAGTAAGATCTAATCCTGACACAATTCTCGCCTCATTCAAATTCATTCATCTTCTCACACAAGCTCGCCAATTATTAAGGCTTCTAACAAGACCGGTATCTGTATCTATATATTCCGGTATCTGGTTTACCTGGTCATGCCAAGTCTTCTGCAAACGTCCTTTACTTCTGGTGCCATCAACACTTGCGTCATATATATTTGTTACCATTATCTCCCCATTCATTCGTTCTATATGACCAAGCTACCTAAATGATCCTTTCTTAATCTTACTCACTATACTAAAATCAGCTTTACATTCTTTCCTTATTTCTTCATTCATTACTCTGTTATAAATAGATCTGCCACATATATGCCTAAATGATCTCATTTCCACTGTATTCAGTCTACTTTCATTCCTTTTACCAGTTACAGGCCTTACTTCCATACATCGTTGTCGGTACCAGGACTCCATTGTGTACCGCTAGTCTTGCCTTGGTAGACAAGTTCCTGTTAGATATAATTTCATTCAGAGCGCCGTTCACTTTATTCCCTGCAGTCACCCTCTCGATATCTTTCTCAGCCTTTCCGTTTTTTATCAAACATACTTCCCAAATACACAAACTTATGTTCTTGTTCCAAACATTTATTACCTACAAGTATTTTGCACGGTGTCTTGCTTTGTTTAATTAGTTTAGTTTAATAAATATATTATAATGAACTAATCACCAACCGATATTGACGACACACATGCAAGATACAAACGGTAACAAGCAAACGTATAAAAATGTATAATAATATATATTGCGCTTTACTATATTTTATCTATGATTATGTATTATATTCGGACTATAGTGAAAGTGCTTAATTAAACAGCCAGGTCTATAAAAATTGTATAGTTGTCCCTCATTATAGTTATAAATAGAAGTTGTTGAGTTAAATGTTAGATTGATAATGCCCTTGCAAGGCGAAATGCGTCTCAAATAAATTAAACGAGCAGAATAAAAAAACAAGTTTTTTATCTTCACATATTAGAAAAAAATAACTAATAATTTTTTTTTCGATAGATATATTTTTCTGTGCATCTTTCTAATTGATTAATTTAATTTGTGATAAAATGCCACAGAACTTTGATATAAAAGTGCAACTTTACAACAAAAATGCGTTTTTATTAAAAATATAATAGATAAGTATAAATAAATCGGTGAGTCTTTCTTACGAATTCTTATAATTAAATATATCTTTAGCACGTAAATTAACTATGTTAAAATGTTTTTTTTTTTTGTGAAATTATTCGCATTCATCTCGATAAAACGCTTCCGTCGTTCAATAGTTTGCGCTGTTTCGTTACTTGTTGACGAATCTAGTCCCAATCTGTCTTCATACAGTCCTTGTTGTTTAGCCCAGCGTAACATGAGGCGACCCGTCGGCCGCTTTCGCTCCAGAATTGCCAAGAAGATACGCCTCGGTAGTCGTTCATTTGGAATTCAAAATACGTGTCCAAACCACCTTAAGTAGGAGCATCTTGATACTTCTCAATCATTATTAACATTATTAGGAGAACACATTCTTATTGTGAACTTGTAATTATTCAGAACATATGTCTGTGATATTTTAAATGTGAATTAAATATATTAATTAGAAAGATATAAATATAAAATAAATTTAATCGAAAAATATTATTATTGCGTCACCGGGATTTGAACCTGGATCTCTTTCCTAACCGGGGAAGGTGCATTATCCAAGTATGCTACAGCAACAATATTTTTAGCGTCAATTTTCGAACCTATATGTTACCTTTTTGATATTCATACATTTAATCGTTCCATTATTTGAAAGATCCATCTACCTTATTTTTACGGAATCCCAAATACCTTTGAGTAAACTGATAGCAGACGCCAAAATTATCAATTCATTTTTATTAAATTTTGGACACATTGATACAACTTTATTATTAGGAGAACACATTCTTATTGTGAAGTTGTAATTATTCAGAACATATGTCTGTGATATTTTAAATATGAATTAAATATATTATATATTCGATAAAATTGATTTTATATATGTTATTTTATATTATATATATTATTTTATATAATATATATTATTTTATATATATTTTATATTTTATGTAGCATAGTTGGATAATGCACCTTCCTCGGTTAGAAAAGAGATCCAAGTTCGAATCGTGTTTTTAATCGTGGTCTAAACGTTGTGTGGTATGAAAAATTCACAGCATTATGGTTCATTTGAATTATGATAAAAATTTGCGCAAAAAAATCATAAAAGAGAGTGCTGGGATGTTTTCAGGGTAGAAAGAAAAACAATTTAGGGTTGTGTGATCATTCGCCAACTATTCTGACGCCTTATCTTGCAGGGCGATTCGCATTTTATGGTCAGTTCTCACATAGTGCCTTATCCGATATGCGACAGAAGCTCTGTTGGTTTAGGGAAAAACTACGGCCAAAGAAAATATTATTTTATTACAACACAAGCTTTTTGGTTACATCATATTTTATTTATTCGTTTATTGAGGAAATATAAATATAAATGGAAGCAATGATAAATACGTGATATAAAAATAGTGTGACGTGGTCGCCTATACGTGACTGGTAATCGTCAGGATAGAACGCCATGCTTTCACACAACCGGCTTGCTCAGAGATTGGTTACAGAATTTACCATAACGTCTTGCCTGTCACTTCAGCCATCATACTCAGGGAAAAATAAAAGATTATTACAAATTTTATCACTTAATTTAATACAAAAAAACATATGAATAATTAAGAAGAAAGCAGTAAGAGATTCATTAATAGAATGTAATAAAATGAAAAGATTAGATTGGAAATTTTTTGCCTTCATAAAAATAATAAATTTTTACTACCATTTGAATCTCTAAATCAACAGATTATTGGACAAGTAATAGTGTGATAAAAACACTTGACTCTTTGAAATGTGAAAATCTTCACCTAAGAAATAACATTACACAAATTTATTACCTGACGAGTTTGTCAAGTTAAATGTAGCAAAAAAATCATATTATAAATTGGTTCAACACGAGCAGAAAGTTATTAACTTTAAATTAAAAATGAAAAGAAAAAAGAAGACTACAATACTCTCAATATTATCAATTACATCAAAAATTATTTTACAACCATACATGCGAAGTAAATGTTCATTGCACAGAGATCCACAGTCTTCATCCAGATTTTCATGTCCGAGCCATCTGGAATTACTTGTATCTGACTGGCCAGAACGTCAGATGCTGGGTCATCTTCTTGCGTTTAAGCTCACCACGGATTTTCTTGCGTCATCTTCGGTTGTAAAATTATCTCGTCGTGTACTGATTGGCGACAGAGATCAAATCGTACCCCTTCCTTCATTCCTCAGAAGAAATCCTTCTTGAAGTAGAAAGTATTGTCGTGGCATGACCATTTTCCCGTTATGTCAGAGGAAGTAGTTTAAAAAGAAGATAACAAAAAAAATAACTAGGAAGAAGAAGAGATGCCTCCATCTTGAAATTACACACACAATTACCGAATTAAAAATTACTCACGGTGCAGGACAACACAGATGCCAAACATATTTAATTATTCTCACTCTTCTTCACTTATACGAAGTCACATTTTTGTTGTTTTTATATCGGACTAACGCCCGTGCACATCAAGATCTGTCAACAGAAAAGAAACGGTAGCCATAATTCTTTTCCGTACGCGGCCAGTGTTGCCAATTGGTGAATGCCAATTCCCTACCTATCTCGTGCGCGGTAGGTACCAAATATAACGTAATAATACACAATTATACCATTTATATTGATAGAAGTGATCAAGTAATGATCAGCTTTAGATTGATGGAAAGGAAAAATTCAAACTGAATGCTATGTTTAATTAGACTTAATACGCACAAATGACATCTAGAACTAGAGATACTAACAACTATTTATTATAACTAATTGACGAACGGAACATCAATGAATCAATGAATTGATATTTCACGTTTGACGTTTAATAAGCATTAAGTGAATCGCGAGACAGAGAAGCTCAGAAACTTGGTGTTTAGACGTTGAACTACATACCTCCATCTCATGAAAGTATAATCCCTATCAGAGATTTTCTCGAGTCAAAATTCTCTTGAAAATCTAGGTATGCAAAACCGGGCTATTAGGTTCGAGATACTGCAGTTATCAAATATTTAATGTCAGTTTTAAAGGGGCTATTTAAGTAAAATTATCGTGTAATCGTAATCATTATCAGAACTTAACGTAAAAGATCAAATTTTTAATTGGGTAAATAGTTTAAATATATATGACGTAAATATGATAACGAATAATGATAATTAATAGCAGAATAAAAATCAGGAAACATTTGGTTTAAGGAAATTACAGAACAAACTACTGAAACAAGCTGTCGCTTTATATAGGTGTGAAATTTGGTCTCTCACTTAAGCGCAATAAAACAGGTTGCATGTCTTTGAAAATAAAGTCTTGCGCAAGAATTTCAGCTTAACACATGATAACTGATAACCTAATCGACGAATGGAGAAAATTGAAAAACTAAAAACTTGGAAACAGTATTCTGCTCTACATGTAGATGAGTTCAGTAACATGCACAAAGCCCTCATACACAAGCCAATTGGATTAAGATCGAGAGGAACAAGACGAATATCAAGAGAGATTTGAAAGAGGTAGCTGAGTGCCCAGCAGATTGGTGTACGGTAATCTCGAGACACGGATGGCGTTCTGTAGGGACTGCGGTCATGAACTTTAGAGACTTTCAAATCTCATGAGAGCGCAAAAGAAAAAAGAAAAACATTTATTTCAACTAAATTGAATGCTATTCGAGATTTACTAGTTTAAAATACCCGTATCTAAATGGTTTATTGATATGATTTTCGTTCTGGTCCAATACACGTATGCCCTGTGATATGACATTTTATAATATTTATAATATGACATTTTATCAAAGATTCTACATGTTCTTAGCACCGAAATTGTACAACACACTCAGTACCAACTGGAAATCATTAGATTACACAAATATGGACCCAATATATGATCCAATCGGGTAAAGAGCAATCAGAAGCATGGCTATCCAACATTCTAATAATAATTCACTAGTTCTACAATACTCCCACTACATTTTTATATATTTTTTTTTTTTAACTCTATTTTTATTTCCGTCGAATATTTATCTTAAATAACACCAAAACAGCAAGAAAAAAATTGGCTACTTTAACATATACTGCAGTATAGCAAAGTAGCCAGGACAACGCTGTATGTATCAGAGGTGGAGTCTACTCCATCCCACACAACAAACTACGAGTATTTAATTGCAATATAATTGTATGTTATGTTTATCATGTTATATTATAATATATTCACCTCTGTTACAACAAAAATATGTAGGGGAAAATAAAGTCTAAATAAATATGGTATATATATTTTTTTAATAATATTTTTTAATAATTTATTACTTTAAGGATATGTTATTAAGTAAATACGAATGCATTCATTCATAACCTAATCTTATTAAATAAGTTGATATTATTGAATGTTCGGATAGGTTAGGTCAAATTTAGTTCATATTAATAAACAAAATAAACCTAATGTATTCTTCTTTCGGGTCAACGGATTAGCTAAAAGTGCCCATGTATTCAGATACGAATCCACATGGATGGCGTGAAAATTAATAAAGTTGTTTGAAATACTAATATAATGTATTAATTATAAATATATACATATAAAATCAATTTTGTCGAAATATATTGTTTTTGCGCTACCGGGATTCAAATCTGAATCTCTATTTCCAATATACGATACACTACCAATTGTGTTATAGCGCCAGTATTTTTCATAACAAATTTTTGAACCTATATGTTACACTTTTTCAAATTAATACATCTGTCGTTCCATTATTTGAAAGCCATTTACATCGTTTTTACGGAATCTCAAATACTTTTGAATGAACCGACTGCTGATGCTGGAATTATCAATTTATTTTTATTAAATTTTGGACACATTGATACAACTTTTACAAAAGTTTTTTGAGTTTTTTTATTCCTTTAAATGTTGCCAATTCAGTTTGTTACGCCTATAATAAATGAAATTTATAAATCACCAGATTATGCTTTGCCGATAACATAAACATTAGGAGTCAAAATATATATTAGCGATGAGCTAAACCATTATTATGACTGTGACTGTGATTGTGCGGTTGGTGTTTGATTGTAACGATGATTTGTAACTAATATTGAACTATTAAAGGTTGTTCTATTTCTAATGTACCAGTGAATGTTTGACGAAATACGAATGATCAGTTACCATTAATCTTCATAATCGAACACAAATTTTATAATCAGTCGCTATCACGGTTAAAATATTGATTAAGCTTATAACTTCATGTTAGGTACATTAACACTTACTGCCCGGTGGGTCATTTTAGCCACCTCAAGTTTTCGGATTCTCAAACGTTTTGTAGGAGATTTTTTATAAATATTTCATTTTAAATATAATTTAATGAAATGGCATGATGTGCCGTAATGTTTCTGCTAAAAATTAAAAAATATTACGAATAATGTACATATTCTCACGCATAAACAGACGCCGCCCTACACAGCCAAAATACAAACATCTACTGAGCATGTGAACCCAAGCAGGTAGTGTCATAAAACTTATAAGTAGGCGCAACGCCCATCAAATAATTATATTACTGGTATTGTCTAGGGGCCGCCAGACGAAAATAAGTCACATGGTCGTATACCTGGTATTCTTTGTCTACCCGCTCAAAATATTCACAATATATGTTTGGGCGTAAGCTCTGTGATTCAATACCGTAAAAGTGACTGTCTTAGGTCAGTTTTTGAGCGTTTTTTCACACATTTATCAATAACTCATTTGAATCTCGTCTGATGACATGTATATACATCTCAAATTATTTAGAAATATTTAATAAAAAATTAGCTAAAAGAAAAACAGTATTAAACGAATATTTGTAGAGTAATTCATATTTTTACAACCACCTGGGTCAAATCTGACCCACCACCGCAGAGGATGTGTTAAATAAGTCAATGCTTATATTCTTACAAATGAATGCGGTAAAACGACATCGAAAGTAAAGAAAACCCAATAATATAAATATTTATATGCACACAACAGTAATAAAAATGTGGGTATGAAAAGAAAAATAAACGCAAACAATGTTAGGATTTCAATTTTGTATTATGTTCAAACCACATTAGATTTGTTCTGTGACAAAAGTTTTG
Source organism: Eubasilissa splendida (assembly GCA_031772225.1). Classification (NCBI taxonomy): domain Eukaryota; kingdom Metazoa; phylum Arthropoda; class Insecta; order Trichoptera; family Phryganeidae; genus Eubasilissa; species Eubasilissa splendida. The sequence continues at coordinate 15,394,826 of CM062852.1, read as the reverse complement.
TGCCCATTGCGATAAACTACAAATATGCCTTTTCGGTTGTATTTTTTGCTTTGCCCAAATTATGGTCGACATTATAGTTCCAAAAATGTGTGAAAACATTGGGTTCATACGAAATGCTACCGCGAAAATATAAGTCTTGAGTTGTGTAAAGGAGATGTTAGAGTGAGATAGTCTTATAATGTATGATGTAGGTCATTCTTATTATGGCATGTTATTGGGATATTGTTTCATAATTAATATAAATACTTTAATATGTTATCACTACAGTAAATTATATAATAAATCAACAATTTTCAGAAGCAACTGTTTCAGCATTGCAAATAAATTGTTCAATTATGTAGGTTGTTCTTTTAAAAATTCATATTTAAATTGGTCATAGTCATTTAGTGAAAAGTATTGTAGGATGATGGTGGAGCAAAATTTAAAAGTGATCATGGTATATATACTACTGTACTATCTTATTTACTAACTATTACCTCTTACTTACAATACATAATATAAAATATTACCCACCTTGATACGAATCATTGTTTGAGGAGATGAGCAGAGTTATATTCTATGCGTGGAGCCCTGCTCGCGTCCCACAGACCTGGCCGCGTAAGCACATACTTGACAGCCATACAGTCTGCCTGGTACTCGCAGAAAACCAGACAATAATACACCGCGATGCGACCAGTCCGAGAAAACACCAAAACCGGCATTCTTCTCCTGGCCAGCTCCTCAGACACACATCTTCTCGCGTGCATCTCAACACAGCCTTCAATGAACTTCGTTAATGTTAAACTTTTTGTATTTTCTACCCCTTTGAATAACAAGGATTCCACTAATATTTTTGAGTAATTTGAGTTATTGCGTGAAATAGGTTTCAAGTGCATTATTCTTTATTTATTCCATACACACCAACTCTATTTAATGGATATTAAAGGAAATAGCAAGAGCTGAATGTTCTAACTGCATCAGTTGTTTATTTGAATTTATGGATTGTTATTGTTGATTTACAATGTTTTATTTTATTTTTAATTTCCCTCAGCTCTCAGTGGTTATTAAGCTCAAGTTAAGACCTTAAAATATAATAAAATATATGTTGAAATTTAGTCAACACTTTTTCATTATTTCAAAATAGTGTAAGTGTCAGATGGAACCTTGTTGTTCTGAGGGGTCGATTTAACAAACCGTATAAATTCAATTGTGCTTCTAAGTATTGTTTCATTCATAATATGTCCGCTCTAGCTGCACATACGAACACAATACATACTCATTTGATTGCTATATAAACTCATTTACTCTTGTTACTAGGGCCCTCGGTTCTCATCTCACGCAACCCTTCTGACACAAATAATCGCTATTGGTGACTCTTTCGTGTCTATCATAACTATTAAAGACAGCCCCTAAACATGTTTGTAAATAATTAAATGAATAGTTAAAATATCATACATAAGGTTATTATTACTTCGATTAAACACGAAAGATTGATTAATAATAATATTTCTTTATTCAGAAATATCAATTTCTTCACAATCTAAACGAAGAAAAAGAAAAAAAATCTAATGATTTACATTATATTCAAATATTATTCAAAAAATGATAATGGTCTCAAATTTGTTCTGCTGATATAAAATCAGATACGCGTTATTTGTAGCACCTAATTCCAAAACCCCCTAATTAAGATTAGAGTTAAATATGCAGTTTTGTAAATTTTTTATCAGTTATTGGCAGAACACATTGTATCTCGCAAAAGCCACTTAAATCCATTGATATTGCATGTTCGAAATCAGGGTTAGTTCCAAAATATCCCAAAGCAGATGTAAAATAAACAGAGTTTGCTATTCCCTCTGAAATGAAATCAGCCAATCACAATGCTTGTTGACGACTGCTCATAACTTAAAAACACATAAAGCCTTTTTAGAGGGTTTTGAAAATGGGCGCTACATTTGTTTTTCATTTATATTCAGTTCGTACGACTTCCAGGTTAAAAACTGTTTAAACATGTTTTTTAGAGCATTTGTGAACAATTTATATCCTCTTGCTGTACTCCGTATACTACTGCGATACGATTGTTCCATTCCTATAGATGTACAGTCATTATTGCAGAGTTGTAGATTTTTTAACACCTAGATATAAATATCGATAATCGATATTGCATCTCTTTAAGGAGATCGGAGTTGTCCAGGTTTCTATAGAATTGAAAGCCTTCTTATAGTCCACATAGACCATGTATAGAAGCAAATAATGCTCTACTGATTTTTGTATAATTTACTTCAGTATGTGGATGTAGTTATTTGTACTGAAACCTGCTAGATTGATCGGAAAGTTAAAAGTTTTGTTTTATATTATATACATTTGTGGTGACCCTACACGCGCTCGTAGACATGGCCGGGTAAGGGCTCACCTATCAACCATTTGGGCCCAAACCAAAGTGATCAATAAGCACCAGTAAATAAATATTATGCACTAGAGACGGTTACTTCTCATAACTTCTCACTCCTCACTGATCACTTCTTCGCAGGCCGTCCTAACACCAGCACCGCCACTCGACAACATCTCCAGCGAGCCACTCCAGAGTTCAAGCGCGCATTTAAATTATGTTGATTCATCACCTCAATAAACGAAATTTTGTACTCTGCTCTAGTTACAATATACACCCTACACTGCGACACACAACTAACACGTGTGAGACAAGAAGAAATTAGGAGTTTCTGTCTCACAGCATTTTAACCTTCTGACACAATTTTGAGTCAAGCATAGTTTGAATAACTTCTACACATACAACGTTAACTTATACACATTATACAATCTTTTATAATTACCTTTATAATGCTATATTTAAATATACTTATATTTTTAAATTGTATTAAATAATTATACGTGTCACCTAATTACTGTTTAATCGGTGTCAGTTTTCATCGATAATTATTAGTTACTCATCAGTTGAAGTCTGCAACAGACCATTCTGAACAAAATGTGATATTAATACTTTATCGCTGCGCAGCTCTAAAATTGACATTTTGGTCAGTTTACAGATTCATATTTTTATAATTTTTTAAAGTAACATTACAGCAGTCGATGTTATTTTCTGTATATCTCATGATTATCTAAATTCTTCTCGGATGTAGAGAATATAATGTTCCGATGGCCTCGTAAAATTCTAGTTACGCAACTATTCGAATGCTTAGCTCTTAATTAGAATCTTTGCAATTGACCAACTCATTGTTCCGACCGGTCCGCCCAGCATCCTATCTGTCAGTTAAATCAGGTCGGCCTTAATCAATGTATCCTGTCTAGAAAGCACCAAACAAAGGATTGATGGGTGATTAGATTCGAATTCAGATTACAATTATATCTAGGTATCGACGTTTAGGTTAACTAATAATTGATAGATCGGCTCAGTGACCTAGCGCACACTTATTTGCCTACGCATCCGAATTCCGAGAATTCCACTCCCCATTTGGTACCCGTGGATTAATAATATTTTTATAGTACAATACGTACGTTTTTATGTACCTACTATCAATAGCTAAATAATTTTTAGATATCGTTACGCTGCATACCTAGGCATAATTTTCCCAAAAATATATAACAATTTAACGGATTTCAAAAAATTGAAATAATTTGATTCATTAATATAAATACAATAATTAAGAATGTTCTCATGTTTTCACAATCGTTCAGAATCTTGTGTAGAGTTTTTGGGCTATTCTGCCGTCTGTATCTCTACCTGGCCAACGTTTTGGATTCAGTTAAAGTGTCCATCATCATGACTATAATGACCGATGGCATTAAAGACAACAAACCTTCGCAAAAATTTTTCTTCTTTACGCTTTTTTTATAAAATAAGGCGCTTTTACGTTTTTAAAAATTCTGGTGATAGATAAAATTCTGCCGCATCATCTTTATTCTTCTTCTTCTTCTTCTTCTTATATTGCCATATTCCACAACATGCCTTACCATATTAGAACAGGTATGAAATATAAAATACTGATGCCATTTATATATATTTTCTGTTATCAAATAAAAATTTAAATAAATTTGCTCAGTGTACCGAAAATCTGCGAAAGTTTTTCGCTATTATCAGTAAGTGGGTACTTACAATAAAAACTATGAGCAGAAATGGAATCGCTACCCCGAACAGTGGACAGCATAAATAACGAAACTTTCTTAACATGCATCTCCATAAAGGCATGGGGGCAGGCGGACAGGGGTTGAGGACTTCCCTTACATTTATAGGTCGATCGCTTCCGGCTCATTTATTCCCGCGAAATGCCAATTTCTTGCCCTGACTCAAAATTTAAAACCGTTTCGATTTCGCCATTGCGGGGCTGGAATTGATTCGGAATCGGGCTTGTTCTTAAGCCAAAATAAAGAATGTCCCCCCGAGTCATTTCTGAATAAGTGACTGTGACATTTCGCTGGATAAATCCCGTCGTTTCCCGTTTAAAACCTCGCTGTTTGCCTCGCCTTTCTTCCTCGACTTGGTTTATGTTTGTTATGGGAATCGGCAAAGTTGCTCCGCGACTTTTGGATGGACGTTATTTCACCCCTTCGAATTGACATCGCAGACGACAACAAGATAAATATTTAATTATTTGTGAATTTCTTCAAATTGATGTTGATTCGACAAGGAAAACGAATTCGGCAAGGAAGGTATGTAATTACGCCTTAAATTTATTTGATTCAATAAAACGAGTATTTTATTTTTATTTTCTTCCATATTCTTATGTTAGTTTGTATAATTATAATGCATAAAGTAACAATTATTAATATGAAATAAAATTGTACATAAGCACATGAGTTTTATAACATACAACTAACCAGTTTTCAAAACAATTGTTCCTTCATTAGGGCAGAAAAAGTTAAATAAAATAAGTATATTTTTAATATTTATTGATAAAATGTGGTTATTCATTTTAATTCATTCATTCATTAACTGGTTTCGAAGAGGTGGGTCTCAGTATACCAATCACAGGTCAATCTGTCAAAGTTACATTGTACACTTCTTTCTCGTACTTATTATTATAACTTGAACGGTGGCATTTGTAATGATAAATATTTATTTATCTATATGAGAATATCTATACTAGAAAATTCTGTTGAGCAAGCATAGTGTACAAGATAATTATATATAATATAAAAATGAACTAACAGTTATCCTCAAATATAAATTTATAATATAAATATATCTTGTACATAGCCATGGTAATAATATAATATAATTTAATTTTCTTAAACATTTTCTATTCTTTAATAAATGCATTTCTTGTATACGCAATATATTAATTATTGTTCGGAGTACATACTAATACCTGGAAATTCAGATTCATCATCTTAGTTGCAAAGCAAATGGAAGATTAAATTATAAAAAAATAATGAAATTTCCTGGCTTCTTATTTCTTCTTGAAAAATACTCAACAATTCGTTTGTGAAGAAATTTAATAAAAAGAAATGTACAAAAACGATTTTCATATTAAATATTTGTTCATATAAAATACTATTGAAATGTTTTTATGATGGATGTATTATTTTGTATTTTATACAATATTAAAGAAGTATTAACATTCATATTTAGAGGAATGTAATCGCTTATACATATACAAATAACGAGGGTATAAATAAAGGCATTACTTGAATACAGTTATTTCATGTGAAGGAATTCGTACAATTTTTTAATGAGAATACCTACGTGTTGTGCAGGCCAATCCTGCTCAGAATTATAGCGTTTGGAGTAATACTTCAGTATATTAAAACATTTAAAAATCTGAGAACACTTAATACATTCTCGTAGTAAAACAAATTTGATTAAAACTGAAATATCTTATTTATTTCATTATTAAAATAAAATATTGTAAGTATTAATAAAAGGTATGTGAGTAAAGATTAAAATTTTACTTCTTTAATATGTGCAAAATTACTTTGTGGCCTCATTTTATATTAATAATTAGACAGAATACTTTGTTATTGAATATTCTACATGTTTCGATACCTATGGTATCTTTTTTAGGAAACAATGTGTACTGAAATTAAAAAATACAAGCATAGATAAAAACAAATCTATTAAGTGGGGAATAAGTAAGAACTAATATGAAAACAAATTTAAAAGGTGACTATTTGTAAAGAGAATTTGGTAATTTATAATATTTAGCTTGCTATTCAAAATTTTTCTTATTTCTAAAATTTCAAATTTGTCTAACTGTAAACCCCTAGTATTTGAATGTATAATTTCTAAACCCTTGTTAATATCAAAAAAATGGTTTGTTTCCAAAAGATGATTGGAATCAAGTGCTCCTTAATTCTAATATCAAAATTTCTGCCTATATAACAATAATTGCAAATTAATTTGTAGACCCCCGATTTTTTTAAATATCGTCCTTACCCTTGTTATTTAATATTTAATTCTTTAATTTGTTATTAGTGTATTAGTTCTTACTTATTCACCACTTCATGGTTTTAATTTTATCTATTCTCGTATTTTTTTATTTCAGCATACATTGTTTCCTGAAGAAGATACCATAGGTATCAAAACATGTAGAATAATTATTAAATAGTGGTTTAAACGAAGTATTTCGTCTAATTATTAATATTAAAGTTTTACTTGCGGCCCGGTACGTAATAATCTTACCGGAGAATAGAGGAGGTTAAAGAATTAAACAATCTTGAGGTATAAAACCCAAGATATTCCGGGGAAGGTGAAGGCAAGGATGCTGTAGTGGTCGGCATGTAGTGAGCATGTATGAGCCGCGTAACATGCAAAAAGCCTTAATACACAAGCTAAGTTAGTAAGCGGATAATGTTAAGACAGACCAGCAAGAGATAGGTGAGTGCCCAGCATACTGGACCACTACGGTGATATCAAGGGGTGGATGGCACCCTGTATTGATTGTAACCATGGATTTCAGAGTCTCATCAGGCCGCTAAAGAAGAATAGTAAAAATGTCTAATGTCAATGGATCTGTGAATGACATTCTTACTTCAATTTTGTATAGTTTTATTTGCGTGAAGGTTTTTTGATGCTATAGATTGATATCGAATCCTCAAAGCGCGCGCTATTTAATTACATTCGTTTGGCAGTAGTTTATTTCATATATTTAAAAATAATTTATTTACACAGATTTTTAATAAAGTTTTAAGTCTAGAAAATTATAATTTCTAAACTCGTATCTCGAGAGTTTAAGACAAGTGTGAATTTTAACGATTCGAGAGTTAACGCTCACTGCTTACAGCAATGCGGTCTCCACCGAGGACCGGAGTGGGTTAGTCAGTGGGTAACGTCAGCGTAACGAGACTAGTATTTCGTAAGTACGAAACTGTAGTTTTTCTCTCATAATACAGGAAGTACAAGTTATTTATACAATGCAGTATACGTTTATACTAAAAACGAAGTAATCATGGTTAGAAAATTTAAAGTATCACCTCAATTGTTGTTTCACATCTAAAACCTCAGTCGATTAGACTACTTTTCATTTTATTGTTTCTACGTACTATCTTATTAACCCATCCGAGGATACACATATTTACGTAGATAAAAACTAAGTATATTTATAACATGTTCGTATAAGAGATACGTTGTAATTATTTCGCGAACAAACTATTCATATATATAAAATATGAATATTATTACATTATTAAGGAGAACACATTCTTGTTGTGAAGTAATGTTTTTAATACAAATTAAATGTATTAATATTATTACAGCTATTATTCATCAATTAATATTGTATACTTTTTACAAAATGATAAATAGTAACAAACATATTTAAAAAATACAGTTAATTATAATGATTATCAAATAAAAAACCTATTTCAATATTATTATTATTCACTTATGTAAATTAATTCATAACAAATTTGAAAAAAAGTACGGGTTACATGTCTCAGTCACGTGTATTTTACCATCTCTTTTTTTACTTACATATTTTTTCCTCATTGGTGGTTAAAAAGATAATAAATACACATAACATTCTCATAATTAAGTCCACCCGCAAATCTCCTATAAAGTGTTCCAAAGTTTTCTAACGCATTTTTAAATGCTCCATTTCTAACGTTTTAATTTTAACATTGTGGAGAATTCTCCGATAAATATATTAATGTATGAGCTTTTTTCACACCAATTGAGATTTTTCATTATCATTTGGAGATTATTACATTTTTAAATACTAATTTAATGTTTTAATTATAAATATATACATATAAAATCAATTTTGTCGAAAAATATTGTTTTTGCGCTACTATAAAGAAAGAAATATAAGGTTGATAAAATTGTTTTTATATGTATATATTTATAATTAATACATTAAATTAGTATTTAAAACATCACAGACCTATGTTCTGAATAATTACAACTTCACAATAAGAATGTGTTCTCCTTAATGATTATTAAATTATTTATAAAATTGGGAAATTCGTATGCGTGATAAACCTTTATAAAAAATAAAAATACTGGTTATTCAAGTTATTAATAAATTCATTAAACGTTATTATGTGAAGCGAAGAGATAAAATTTGAGTCGTAAACAAAATATGAGATGATACAATGGTAATGTAAAGAGCCCACGATACGTTATATAATAAATAGAGGGGGATGAAATTTCATTTCCTCTTACATTCACTGCCAATCATCTTTCGACTATAACCGAGTGGGGTAGGCCGTACTGTGTACTGCTACTTGTACTGGAAATAATAATATTAATTTGGGGCTCCTACGCTCTGTTGAGAAACATATTAATAAATAATTCCCTCATCGAAACGGAGCATTGTAATAATTTAATAGAATGTCATGTTTTTGTTTCAGCGAGACATAAATTCTTCGTATTTTAGGAAATATTTGCGAAATCAAAAAAATTTTAAGTCGTCAATAAAATTGGAGTGTATTATTTATATTTAGAAAAATTATCAAAATTGTTACAATTTTATTTATCACTTGCTGAAATATTTGATAGAGACCCACCCCTCTCCGTTCTAAAATCTCATGATAGGCTTAAGTTGTGAGCCCTTTACTCTGCTCTTAATACATATGAATCATACCATCCCTGCATATTATATGTTTTTTTTTGCATATATATTCTTTGTTGGTATCACCCCCACCCCCGTTTATAGTAAAAAATTAATATTAAATATTTTAATTTTCTAACTCTATTTCAAACGAGCTATGTCTAATGTTGTAACATTTTTAGCATTCTAGGATTAAACGTATACTATGTTAATGATCTCACAACATAGTGTTGAGAAATACTACCTATTTATCGGATTGGAGGAATGAAATCAGATTGCAGAATTTGTCGTATAGTTTTACGTTATTAGCGATAACGCATTTTTTGTCCAAGAAATCACTGCGGGTGATCTGAGTATATGAAACAGTAGAAACCAAAAAAAGAGAATATTGATTCCATTTTTAAAAAAGAGGAGGCGTCCTCTTTTTGGAGATTATAGAATCACGGCGCGTTACAGAAGTTCCGTCAATTAGTACAGCGGAACAATCGTATTTCAGGCTGACACATTTATGCAGGTGGGCTCGATTGTGAACCGCAAACTGTCTGTGCGATTTATTCAAATACTTTTGCATAGGAAATGAGCATTTCCATTTGTCGAAAGTGCGAATTAGTGTAATCTGCCTGACCTATGGCTTAACCGCATTAAATCTCCGCCCCCGCTCCTGACTATCAGCTGATGTAATCATTGCGTATGTATGGATTTACTATTTCTACATTCAATGTGCATATTGATTGTGCATTGAATTCAACGTAGGGGGCGTTTTAGACAGCTACTTATCTTGTCGTACCTATCTATGTAGCTTAATGTAAAATTAATAATTTTTAATTTCTCATTGCTGCAAGGCTATAAAGAAAGTTATTATTTTTATGGAGAACACGTTATAAGTGTAAAGTTGCAGTTTAATATGTGTGTGATATAGTATAAATTAAATGTATCGATTAGAAAGATATACAGATAAAATTAATTTATCGAAAAGTTCCTGGTTCGAATCCCGGTGGCAACAATCATAACGTCTTCTCCTTAAAAATATATAAGTCGTATTAATGTTAACAAATGTAATAAAATTGATTAATTAATTTAATTCTGTTGTCTCCCATCGGGTTTTACTCAAAGGTATTTGAGATTCTCCATAATATGAAGTGGATTGCTTTTAAAAAATGGAATAAGGGATGCATAAATTTCATAGAGCTACATATACGTTAAACAATTTGTCGTTAACTAACAAGATTGACATGGCGTAATGGTCCGCGGATTTACCTGGATAGGAAAAGTTCCTGGTTCGAATCTCGGTGGTAACCAAGATATTTTTTCAATAAATTGATTTTATCTGTATATCTTTCTAATTGATACAATCAATTTGTATCCGAAAGATTTAAGAAGATAGTGTGGTAAACATAAAATAAATAAACAGAAGCAGTACAAAAACTTGATGACTACGAAGTGATTAGTGATTTTATCTACCTGGGATCTCTCATTTCAAGAAATGAAGGGTACGAGGATTAGCAAGTCTGCCATGTTGGAGATGAATAAAGCTAGAGGCATCTGAGAATATTCATGATTACAACATGATAAAGTCTTGCAGTCATGATATTTGTGGCAATTCATCATCAGCTTAACCTTTCCTCTCCGATGATGTAAATTGAGTTGAAAATGCATCTATTTATGTGAATATCTGTAAATGTACTAAAGACAGAGTTCATATTTTAGATATTCCTTTATTTATTGAAAAAAAAAATACAATATATATGTATTTACCATACGCAACAATAAAAAATGTTTTTTGAACCTGACGTGAATTTGTCAACACGTGTAAGTGTACGTATACAGAGGTGCGAAAAACGTAGTGCGCGAGGCGGTGGGTGCCGAATGCCGATTGTCACTTAAGCGGAAGAGCGTGCGCTGGCCGAGTTAGACGTGTCTTATGCTATCGTTCGTGATGATCGATGTTTTTTTTTCATTTTTAGCCTATTTTCATATTTATTTGACTTCAAAAAACGCAAAAGTCTACATGTACACGGAGTTAACAGCAGCAAAGGAAAGGCTAAATGGTCTCATAATCACTGTGATTTTAAAAACCCTGTCAAATTATTCTTCAACGTGTAATAATACCGTATTCCATTGATTATAAGATTGACATATAGATGAACTGAGCTTTGTGACACATTAACGGCAATCAAATAGATACCTCTGCCTCTAGTGATTTAAAAACAGTAGTGGTATGCCATCAAAAAGGATGATACTGCTAATGAATAAATACAACAATTTCCTGTTATGCAATATAATGTCTTAAATCATATTTTTTTAAACAACATCACAATTATTGTTTTTTCATCACACGAAATATTAATATTGTAATGAGTAAGGTTCTATTATAAATCTTTCAACGAGATATAGAGCCGGAGAATAACATCCTCGAGTATTGAAACGTCGATATCGGGCGATCATTGTGTGAGGGCGCGATGCGCGCAGATAGCTGGAATCTGCAAACGTTCGTAGGAAACTTTTGATTTATTTATTACAAAGGACTGAGATAACGGTTGAAGTTGCCGGCGTGCAGTAATGTAGGGCATAACTAATGTGTTTGTGTAATTCCCGGGGTAGAACAATCAAATCATCATATTTGATTGTACGTTGTTCACCACTCATTAATTTACGAAAAAATTCTAGATAAAAAAAAACGCATTACATGTTTCAGGCACGTGTATCGTACTACCCCTGCGTATAATATATTATTCTGGTATGAAAAAAAAAACTTCAATAAAGTTAAAATTTCTCAGATGACGAACCGAATTTCGGTCTCCTATGTGACAGTTAGGAGATATTAACCAGTACGCTGAGGAAAAATTAAAGATATATGAAAATAGCAGCTTAAAAATATCTTAAGCTCTGTATTAATACCAGCTTCTTAAGATGTTTAGTAGGAGTAAAATAACGTTATTTTCATGGGTTCATAGGAATCTCTAATCTCGCATCCATATTTTAATATTTTAATATTATCATTTTTATTAAATTATATTTTTAAATTGTGATGTAACTATTTATTTATTAATTAAATTAAATTTTATAAAATATTGTCTTAGTACTTTATTATTATCATTTTTATTTTTATTTCTTTTTTAGAAGATATAATACATTTTTTAAAATATTCCGTCATTATTAAGGAGAACACATTCTTATTGTGAAGTTGTAATTATTCAGAACATAGGTCTGTAATATTTTAAATACAAATCAAATGTATTAATTAGAAAGATATACTCGTACATACAAAATTAATTTTATCGAAAAATATTGTTGTTGCTACCGGGGTTCGAACTTAGATCTCTTACATATCACAGACCGATGTTCTGAATAATTACAACTTGTTAATAATAATGTGTTCGTTTTAATAGTATATAAGTTGTATCAATCTGTCCTAAATTTATTAAAAATGAATTGTTTATTCTGGCGTCACCTATTAAATTACTCAAAGGTATATGAGATTTCGTAAAAATATGGCTTTCAAATAATGGATGTAACGATAGATGTATCAATTTGAAAAGTGTTACATATAGGTTCGAAAATTTGTCGTCAATATACCGTGTGCTGTAGTATAATCGGTTAAAGTACGTTCCCCGAATTGATAGAGATCCAGGTTAGAATCCCGGTAGCAACAACAATATTTTTCGATAAAATTGATTTTATATGCGTATCTTTCTAATGAATACGTTAAATTTATATTTAAATAAATTTAATGTTAAGATTGTATATATTATTATTTATATTATTACATATTTTAATTAGTAGGTTTATCTAAAATATGAATAATAAAATATAACTAACAAAAAAAATCAGCATACATGTGTCTATACTTAAATGACACATTTGACCATACATAGTATATTAGGGGAAGTAGAGAAATATAAGAACGCCTTTCTTGAGCATGTGAGAGGTTCCATAGGTTCCGATACTCTGTGTCACCAAAATATTTTTGATTCCCAAAACGTTTTTCAGGCATCTGGTATCAATCACTGTACCGGTAAAGTTAAAATAACATACGTGGCAAAAGTTTAAGTGCCTATATAAAATTGTTATGAAATTTTTAAAGCGCTATTTCTAATGTACGAAAAATATAGACGAATGATAAATTTTGTAAAAATTGTTGATGAAAGAGTGGATATAAGAATATGGTGTCATACCATCTCTTCCTACCAATTTTAAATAATTGTTGATGTTTTACGTATACATAATATGTTAGACATAATTAAAAATTGTATCTATATTTAACTTTGCATAAACCACTGTGAGTTATTTTTACGTCAACCGTTTTCAATACTAAATACTCAATTACTTAATATTAACTTTTCAGAATTTTCCAATCAATTTTAGAGACAGGCGACAATTTTGTAAAATAAATTTTACATATTAATAATAAAAGCTTTAGATTAGATAATTTATAAATTCTTGAAATTAAAATATCAATCAACACTAAGTTTAACATAATTAAAAATCAATAAACAACCCGCTATTAAACATATTCCCTATTTCGATGTCTCTCTGTAAATCACCTCCCCACTCCCACTAAGACTCTGCCTCCGGCCTGTTGTTGATGTCGTTTTAATACTTTATTTTTATGGAATAGTTCAGTTGTACGCCAGTCTTGATGAAGATATGTCAGTATCAAAACGTTGACGTAAAAATAACTCAACAGTGGTTTATATAAAGATAAATATAGATACAATTTTAAATGAACCCAATGAATGTGAAATTATAAAATTGATTGACTAAAAGACATAAAAAAGTAGGAATATATTATTTAGGAGAACACATTCTTATTGTGAAGTTGTAATTATTCAGAACATAGGTCTGTGATATTTTAAATATGAATTAAATATATTAATATATTCACAGACCGATGTTCTGAATAATTACAACTTCACAATAAGAATGTGTTCTCCTAAATAATAAAGTTGTATCAATGTGTCCAAAATTTAATAAAAATGAATTGATAATTCTGGCGTCTGCTATCAGTTTACTCAAATGTATTTGAGATTCTGTAAAAATAAGGTAGATGGCTCTGTCAAATGATGGAACGATTAAATGTATTAATATCAAAAAGGTAACATATAGGGTCGAAAATTGTCGCTAAAAATAATGTCGCTGTAGCTTAGTTGGATAAAGAACCTTCCTCGGTTAGGAAAGAGATTCAGGTTCGAATCCCGGTGGCGCAACAACAATATTTTTCGATAAAATTGATTTTATATGTATATCTTTATAATTAATATATTTAATTCATATTTGGAATATATTATATTAATAAATCTAGATAGTTCTTACTTCATTGATTTACCGTTATACACAAGCCTTTATAAATATATTGTATTCTTCTGTTGACAATTTATTCGTAGGTCTTGGCCTCCTTAAAAATATCAACAATTCGATCTCTTTTTGCTCTCTTTCTCCTATTTGTGAGGTTGGCTGTAAATGCATGCTGCGTAACGCCCTCCAACGACTGGGGTATTACAAATCTTTCGGCAATTCAATCGCTTTTTTCCATTCAATCGGTGTAAATCCTTGCGTTGAACGTGACTGGCTCACATCAGTCGTGCTATCTTAACTATTTTGATAATGTTGGATTCATCAAATTCTATATCTAATTTTTTGGTTCCAGGCAGACTTCTAATATTCGAATATTTTTTTCGAAGACCAGAAATGCATTTTAATCTTTCTTTCTCTGCATTCAAATCCATATGTGAGGGCTGAGCTGAGCTGAAATGCTTTGCAGATCTGAATTTTACTTAGTTTCCAGGATCAAGTAAAAGGTCTTCAAATACTTTTGAATACTGAAATAATATTTGTCGGCCGCTATATTATCTTCTGATTTCTGTGCGTATGTCATTGTTAGATGTGAAAATTGAGCCTAGATATAAGAAATTATTTGCTTACTACTAGATAAAATAAATACAGTATATTTTACTGTATGCTTTAAATATACGTTCTATTCACTATATTAAAAAAACAAGTTAAAATATAAAGAGTTAGTCCGCTCTTTATTATCACAAAATAAATAACGACGTATAATACACGTATAAGTATTGAGTTCACGTATTTTGACCCTGTATCATAATAATTGGTTGCTACATCACTGCGTATCGGGAAATTCTATTCAAAATATTTAAGTGGTTCGATTGTTTATATTATTGAAAATCTGAAACACACCCTCAAAATATTTTCTTTATTTTAGCAACGCGCGAATAAAACTTCACCATTAATAGGAAAATGTTATCATAGGTGGTTGCGCACTCTCTGAAGACACTACTACCTGTGTATTTGATTAACTGTATTAATATACGTAAGTAATATGCATACTTTTACTCTGGCGTAAGGACATTAGCGTGACTACGCCAATGCGGTGCAGGTTCATAGTTGCTAGGGATTGCACACGAAAATTCAAAATTGAAATTCGTTCTCATAAATATAATTTAAAATTACAAAAAATTTATAGCGAATTCCGAATTATAAATATATAAAAATAAAATATTGTTATGATCACAGACTGACGGCTACGTTCCGAAGGAATTGTTTCTTGAAAGCCATGTAGAGAGATAACACCTTCATGAAAGGAACTGATACACTGAGCCGGCACTTCAACAGACAGAAGACAGACGAAATACAACAGATAGCAGCTGCATCAAAGAGATGTCCGAAAACTGGCGGATCAGTATTGAGATTTGTTTTATCGAGTACGATGTTGCGGTGTGTAGTGTGTGAGTAGTTATTGTGCCTTTGTTTTTTTGTTAGATTGTAAATTGGACCAGTTTTAATTTATTACCGTTATTTGATATATACAGTGAAACGCATTGTCCAGACTTATTGGGACCATGGGTAGTAATTTTTGGTTGAAAAAAAAAAATTAATTCAAATTTCGAATTTCAATGTTTCTTATTTTGTTAAAATTTGCAATCCCTAATCGGTGCTCACTTTAAATTACGTGCCCTACAACACATTGATAATTTATACAGCCCTAGTGCTAATATGGACTAATAATTTAATACAGTGAGCAATATAATTATAAAATTAAAAAATCTTTTCTTACGTGTATCACAGGTTAAAAGATTATTGATGTGCACGGTAATACCCCGTTAATATATCGAGCTAGGAACCAAACTATCGCCGCAATGCGAAATTTTTTTTCAATTGTAAGCAAATGTAAAGTGTGAATATTATAAAAGACGAGGGACAAATTTCATCCAACTATTAAATGAATTTAACAACCTAGTACTCTTCTCCATTTTACATTGGGCTCTAATTCTTTTAAGTATGCCCCGAGTCCACGAATGAGATATTTACGAGGTTTTTAACCGTAGACAATCTCAACATACAAATTTTGCTTATTTACTTACTTACCATCATGCCGTTTCTCCGCGGGGGTAGACAGAAAGGATAGAGCGCCACACTCTTCTGTCCTGACAAATATTTCTCGCCTCATCCACATTCTTATATCTTCTCACACAAGCTCGCCGATTGTTGAGGTTTTTAACAGAACCATCTTCCATTATCTGGTTTACCTGGTCGTGCCAAGTCTTCCGCGGACGTCCTCTATTTCTGGTGCCATCAACACTTGCGTCATATATCTTTCTTAACATTCTCTCCTCATTCATCCGCTCCATATGACGAAACCACGTAAGTGATCCTTTCTTAATCTTACTCACTATACTAACATCAGCTTTACATTCTTTCCTTATTTCTTCATTCTTTACTCTGTCATAAATAGATTTGCCACATATACGCCTAAGTGATCTCATTTCCACTGCATTCAGTCTACTTTCGCTCCTCTTCTGCCAGCTTCAGGCCTCACTTACATACATCAGTGTCGGTACCAGGACTCCATTGTGCACCGCTAGTCTTGCCTCGGTTGACAAATTCCCGTTAGATATAATTCCATTCAAAGCTCCGTTCACTTTATTTCCTGCAGTCACCCTCCATTCGATATCATTCTCAGCCATACAAATTTTACTCTCATGAGATTAATTGGAAACAGCTCTCAACTTTCGTAGTTCCCGTGTTTCACAGAACCATTTCATAGAATCTTGCACCTAACTTTACGTTCGTCGTACTTCAAACTTCAAAATTATCATCGTTCATTAGTTGGGCAAATTTGAATCACTGCGGCAGCAGTTGGAAGAAAACAAATGTTTGTAATTTACCGCCGTATATCGCTTGAATATGATATTCTAGGTCGATTTTGTTTGGCCGCTATTTTGGTTTGGCAAACATATATCAGTAAGAATTTAGTTATCGTAAAAAGTAATTGATTACAATTTATTATAAAGTATCTAATGCCTCAACAACGTGTTTAAATTATTTTATATATTTTATCTCAGTAATAATGGCAATGCTGTAATCATTATTGGTGATCGCCATCGTCGCATGTTGGAACATTTCTTGATGGTCAAATTGGGTCAATTTGGCTTGCGGAACATGTGATTTCAACAGAACGGTGCTACCTCATACACAGCCCGAGTTACGTTTGATATTTTACGAAAAATTTTCCCTGCTTTATACAAAAAGTAGTGATATCGACCGGTCTACTAGATCACCTGATTTGACAGCTTCCATTTATTTACTGTAGAGGTACTTGAAAGGAAAGATCTACGCCAATAAGCAAACAATTCCCATACTACAGGACAATATTCGAAATGAAATTGCTTAAATAATACGCAAAGTGTGCGAAAATGTTTTTAATTTTTTTTTAAAAGAGTACGCATTTATGCCGCTACTAGAGGCGGCTACTCAGCCAATGTCATATTGCATACATAGTTGTAATAAACCAAGTGATCGATAAATAAAAATTTAATTTAAAAAATGTGCTTTATTTGTTAGTTATTAAAAAAAAAACATCGACCTGGAACATAATATTTACTTTGTACCTATTAATATTAATGTTTAATGAATTATGCCTAACTTTCAGAATATATAATATAATTGTAGGGATGTACGGTAATTTTTGGTAACATTTGTTGTATACATATGTCGAATCTCGCTCTTAGATCGAACGTTGTATACACTGGTTTGAATTTTTATCTCTTTCTACCAATCTCAATCTGATCTCTGAATTTATCTCTAGATCAAAATCTCAACATGTGCATATGTTTTTAATATGTATCTCAATTAAATCTCTGAGATTATCTCATTGAAACTAATCATTCTTCCGTGGATCTTTACGTCACTGATCAAGGACATCATTCTTACTTGATAGTGATTTACTAGGTGGACCTTGCTTAGCAATCCCATATCATTCCGTCCCTTAACTAATTAATAACAATTCTAGATAATATAAATAAAAATTTAAAATGTAAAATACAGAATTTTAAAAAGTATACAATTATCTATTTTTATTTTTAAATACACTAATAAAGTCCTGGAAATCGTCAAACTCTTGCTAAATGTCCTATTAAACAAGGCCCAAGATCACGAAGAGTGAAGGCAGTTCGAGTTGTAGAATCAGGATGGACCACGATGCCCAGACGTCGACTAAGAAATTATTTTATGGTCAATTTTGATAAAACTGATCCTGAATTAAGTTAAATTTAGTTAATTTAAAAGACATTTCACAAACACAAAACGTAAACACACAAAAATGTAGACTAATAATACATAATATTACACATCAAAAAATACAGTCTTCTCACTTCCGAATAAATAAAATATTTGTTAAAACAGGAACATTCAAAATGACAGTTGGCTAAATAAATTTCATCTCGCAGCATTTTCCGACACAGTGGAAATATGTCCGTCTATTTATTAGTTGTACGTCACCCGGCGGATGTGCGAACATGTCGTAGAGATAAAGTGAGGCTGTTTTTATCACTGCTCTGCTTCTGGTGATGATGGCTGCTAATACGGCCATCAGATAGCGAGACAGCGAGATGCTCCGTATGCTTTTTATCTCGCATCTTTTGTTTTTCCGACTCACCGGATGTACGGGGCAAAGGTTCCGCTATTTTTTTGCCTTCGACGGAAGCGGAGCGTCGAAAGGAAAGCATTTTAGAGAATTGATTGGGATTTCAACACTTACGGCACATTTTTAGGTGGTGTATATGAATACATTTTTTGTTGGACGCATACTTTTACAAAAATACGGTCATAATCTCGTATGAATGACTGCGTGGTGAATGCGAAAGTTATTTTAATATTTAACGCAAACATTACTTTGTGGTTCTTCTTTTTAATATTAAATTATTTATTACTTTGTTTTAAACCATTTTTATGTGTGAATTGAATACACCGACCGGTTTTGAAAATAATTTTTTCCTAATCAGAATATCAAATGATAATCGGTTAGTTTATCTGGAATTCCGATGAAGGTAAATGTATTTTCTGAAACCGGTTGGTGTATTGAATTTAATCCTAAAAGTGTTTAAACATAATGTAATAAATAATTCAATATTGAAAGTAATTGCCTTTCTTTGGATTCATCGGTTTTATCAACAGAATGTTGGGCAATTAAAGAGGCTTTGGATATCTGCGTTCTCCGAAACGTCGATAAGGCTGTTATATTCTCCGACTCGTAAGCGGTTCTTGAATCGCGTTCTGTTAATATGAAAGTTTTGCTAGACGATGAGATAATCTGTTCCATCAGAAGATGTCTATTTAATTTGGACAGCAACAATAAACAGGTGTCATTTGTTTGGATTCCTGCACATAAGGGAATTCATGGAAATGAATGTGCTGATAAACTGGGTAAGGAGGTCACTCTTTCCGGAGTTTTCCCCCATCAATTTAATATCCTGATGTATGACAGACTAAATATGGTAAAATCATACGAATTCTAGCTGGACTGCACAATGGATGGATCCAAATAATCATAAGGGTAATCGGCTTAAAATAATTCAAAGATCTATTCCCCGCACTTTCTGGTTCTCCAAAAGGAAAGTCTCCAAAAGAAATATATCAAATATCTCTTGAATGAGAATTAGGCATTGCCAGGTAGCCTCACATTTATAAAGATTGAACTTGATAGATTCCCCAATGTGTGAGTGTGGTGCTGAGGAGGAAACTCTTGACCATATATTTTTTGCCTGTCCATTGCGATCACAGGTGTTTTTTACAATAATTTCATCCATGGTAATTTTCAACTCCCGGTTAACTCGTGTCATCTTCCTTCTATTAATCGCCACATTTAATCTATATAATAGTAAATTTTTTGAACGACACTGGTATTGACTTGTTATGTAATATTACTTATTCTATAATATTATAGAATTTTTTCTATAAAATGGAGATTTAACTTGATAAATGGCACAAATCACTCTTGAAGGGTGGATTGTGGAAGAAGAAGAACAATAAAGTAATTGCCGTTTTTTGTAAATAAAAAGTCTTAAATATTTAAAAATAAACAATTGCTAGTTCTCTTAAGCTAAGTTGAGTCTGCATCCACCATGACCTGCAGTGGATCTACATCAACTTCGATGGGACGTTCAGCGCGAAGCTCGACAACTAGTGATAAATTCCCCGAACAAAACTTGCTAACTCAAGACGACTCGTTCAAGTTTTTAATACACTTTTACACTGAATACATTTCATTTCACGTTGAACAAATATTTATTTTTTGTGGGAGTTGTTATTCGATTGAATTTGAAAGAAAACTGACTAAATCAGGTAGAATGCATCCCTTTTTAAAGGGACAAAAAATAGGTTTCATGACAAAGAACAATCATTTATACCATCTCTAAATATGTAACGTTAAAACTGTGACAACTTTCACATCAACCAAGTATTAAATACTTGCTATAAATTAATGTAAAGCATTCATTTTTTTATATTTGTACATGAAATACATACATCACTTGTTTATTCGAAAGAGCAGGAAGATATGACAAAACACTGTACAACCATATACCCACATACCATATATCACCGATGCTAGCCTTTATCATAGACTTTCAAAAGAAGCGTTGTATAAAAAAAAATCATTATACATAAATACTGTATCATTATTTGAAAAATAAATAAAAATAATACGATTTACTTGAAATATACCGTATGCAATATAAAACAGTTAGCCGCTGTTTTATTATTATCGAATTTGTTGCAGATGGCAAAAATTTATGAAATAGTAAAGGTAGACTATTTCAGGAGAAAAAACATAGATATCTCATTTGGCTTCATTGATGGCTGTGTTGGTAACACACAATGAACAGAAAACCGTTCATTAAAAAGCGTATGTTGGTAGAAACGATCGCGATTATGGAAATGTAAAATAAGCTTTCGCTCCAGGTACTAACCATTGTACAGGCGAGCTATCTACAAATTAAATACACATTTCAAAGAGGCTGGTTTAGTGGCCTAATTACAATACTGCGGTCGCTCAAAATTTGCAGATCGTTGTAGTCATCCAGAAGAAATAGTTTATAGATAGCTAGATATTTCTTATAGGTGTATAAGGAAAATATTTGCAAACTTTTCATATGAAACCTTATAGGCCAAACGAGAATAATCCAGATCAAACTTTCAGTAGAATAATTTTTGTACAATATTGTTGATTTTTCAAAATAAACTATTACCGCTACACTAGATTGCTAGTGATGGTGTTTGAGACGAAGGAAAGCAACACAACGTGCAAAATAAACTATTATCGCTACACTAGATTGCTAGTGATGGTGTTCGAGACGAAGGAAAGCAACACAACGTGCAAAATAAACTATTATCGCTACAAGAGATTGCTAGTGATAGTGTTCGAGACGAAGGAAAGCAACACAACGTGCAAAATAAACTATTATCGCTACACTAGATTGCTAGTGATGGTGTTCGAGACGAAGGAAAGCAACACAACGTGCAAAATAAACTATTTTCGCTACACTAGATTGCTAGTGATGGTGTTCGAGACGAAGGAAACCAACACAATGTGCAAAATACTTTTAGGTAATAAATGTTTGGAACAAATAGATGAGATTGTGTATTTGAGAAGTATGTTTTATAAAAACGGAAAGGCTGAGAAAAATATCGAAAAGAGGGTGAAGTGGGAAGGGAATAAAGTAAACGGCGCTTTGAATAGAGTTATATCTAATGGAAACTTGTCAACGGAGGCAAGTCTAGCAGCGGGTCAAGGACGGATCGGGGGGCGGTAGGGACGATCGCCCCCCTTAATTTCAGACAAATTTGTATTTATCGTTCGAAACTCGCAATGTGTTTTTTTTCCGAACGAAAATTTTAATATTAATTCAAAATATTTCTGTCACGACAGCGGGAAATTATTTTTAGTCACACGGCTAAACCGCCAATGCACCAAAAAGGTTTACATCTCGGATACCCGAGTGAATCCGGGAAGAAAAAGCGATAAAGGTCGGGTATTTTACAATACATCGCCCCTTTCTGGAAAAAATTTTGGATCGTGCCAAAGGTACATAATAGAGTTTTGGTACCGATACCTATCTATGGAAGTGGGGCCTGGAGCTGGCAGAAGAGGAACGAAAGTAGAATGAATGCAGTGGAAATGAGATCACTTAAGCGTATATGTAGCAGATTCATTTATGACAGAGTAAAGAATGAAGAAATAAGGAATTAATGTATAGTTGATCTTAGTAAGTAAGATTAAGATAGGATCACTAAGGTGGTTTGGTCATGTAGAACGGATGAATGAGGAGAGAATGGTAAGAAAGGTGTATGTCGCAAGTGTTGACGGAACTAGAAATAGAGGACGTCCGTGGAAGACTTGGTACGACCAGGTAAACCAGATGCTGGAGGATAGTCCTGTCATAAGTTCAATAATCGACGACCTTGTATGAGATGGTGGATGAGGCGAAAATTATTTGTCAGGACAAAATAGTGTGGCGCTCTATCCTCTCTGCCTACCCCCGTGGGGAAACCGTGTGATGGTAAGTGAGTAAAATAGCCAGACTGTATTTGATATTTTATATTCTTGGTTCCACAAATTTTAATGTTGCTTTTGCAAATGCTTTTCTTTCACTTATATATTAATATCTTTACTTATTGTCTTGTTATTTTTATGAACCACACTACGAAAAGTAGACAATTTATTGATTTATAAAACATTATTATCTGAGTTAGTAATTAGTCACTAATACCTACATGTGCATTTATAATAAAAATGCCACTGACTACCAAATATATAGACATGAAGTAACGCATATTCTTTGTACCAATATTTTCATTTTAGTTTCACCCACGTGATAACTTTGGTACCACTTACGCAATCAAATAGCTCCGAGGCTTTTAAAAAAGTATGACTTGTTTGGAACGAAAATTTAAACGCTGACAATATAATATGCATTAATGTAAAAAATATATCTATTTTCGAAGAGTAAATACTTTTGCTGTTGCATAAATGTGTCATAAACTATCGGATTTATGTTTCCACCAATAATGTATGTAGAATTCTTCTCGTCCCGCAACTGATGTTCCAAACCCCTCTCCTTAATGTATACTTTATTTCATATCTATTCTTTTACTTAGTCGGTAAATAATGCCAACAAGCTGCAACTAAACAGTATAAATAATAATACAAACAAGAAAATGTTAAATTAAGTCTAATAATTAAAACAGTTTATATTTTCTGCATAGATTAATAAACAAAAGCTTATTGTATTTAAAAAGTTAGTCGTCTTATTATTGCGTCTCTGGGAAAAATCTGTCTGAGGCGCGATTTAATTGTATTATATATTAAATTTTGCTATGAAATAATACAAATACATGCATAAAGCATTTCAATATGATGTTATCACGCCTTCCTGCAGATACACGCACAGATCCTGAAGAGTAAGTCTACTGAATGAGTTACATTTACGAATACTTCAACGAGTACATTCCGCGTAAATAATTTCGGGGAATTTAATTGACGTCGGCGGAGCCTGTTTTCCTGAGTGAGCTGAGTGATAGCTCTAAATCAGACTAAATAAATTTGTTCGTTTAATAAAGCTAAATGTCTTTTTTTACTTTATTTCCTAAACACGAAACTGCTGTCATCATCATCAGAATTATTGTGGTCAGTATGCGGTTCCACCTACGCTCCTACCTCTCACTCTCCATATCTCATATTTTGCAACTCCATTAGTCTGTCCATGTAAGTGTGACCTAATCCATTTTGGGTATCGTTCACTGTCTCTCTTTTGGGAGTGTTTTTTGATGAATGGATTCCTGAGCGTCTGTCTGCCTTGAACTACTGCACCTTAATTTTCCATTTGATGTTTACCATTCAAATTGTCTAGGATACAAAGCTCTTGATGATACAGAGGCACCATGTTATGTGTCGCCTTGTATATCAACCAGCACAATTTAAATTTAACTCTTTCGGGAAATCGGAGCCAATGTAGCTGATCTAAAAATGATGTTATATGAGAGAATTTGGAAACTATATATAAATGGATTGTAATCTATCCAGCTGAAACATTGGCAAGCCAGCATAGATGCTGTTACAATAATCCACACGTGACACCGCAATTGCATTTATAAGTAGACGGGTTGCTTCAAGAGGAATATGTCTCCGAATACTTTTAATTTGTCTCAGTTAATGGTAGCGTGCACTGACAGTTTTACTGATTTGTGTATTCTTTATAAGATCTGAATCAACGTATATGCCCAAACAACTTAAACGAAGATTTATTATTTACAGACATTGACCTAATTTATAAACTGTATAATGAGAATTTTGTATTCTGATTTTTGATGCATTGAAATTAAATTAACAGCTATACAAAAATTCATTTGAATTTCCTCATTTTATATTTGTTAGCTTATTATTAATTTTGGAAATATTAGGCGTTATTGTCATTCTATCCCGGCTTCCCAAGTGTCTTCCACTATTCTTTGTTCATTGTTATTCCGCAGAGTTTGATGATTTCACCAATCCTCGTACACCTCTCGAAAAATAATGTGAATAATTAGTTTTTGGATTGCCACTATAAAAGCATTAGCAAAGAAAGCAAATTAACGCATTGGCATAATATATATTTAAAACTATGTCCATAATTGTGTATTTATGTAAATAGCCTAAGATTTTGTAAAGGCATAAAGTGTATTTACACTTTAAAATAAGATGGTTTGAGAAGCTTCAAGGCAGTATGCATAATTCAAAAATACGTCATGCGCGTCACTAGTATCACCTGGTGTTCTAGCTGCGTTATGAAAATCAGACAAATTATTCTTCAGCATTTAAGCTCTAGGTGTTGTTAAACAGCACAGAAAATACATAATTTCCGGAAATTTTCTCAGAGATGATTATTATTTATCTCGAGTTCATCTGTTAGGTACCTGAGATGACGCGTTCTAAAAATATCCATCAGGAAAGCAATTCTCATTTTAACATTCAGTTAGTAGACGTTAATGAATTTATGTATTACGTTTTCCGGCCTCCTTTGTCTGTCAAGATTTTGTTAATTTATTATGTAATTTGATATTAATAGAATTTATATGATTATAGTTTATACGTGCTTAAATAAAATAATAATAATCCTTTGACCTTGGGTGAGGTTTTATACTATAGTAAATAGAGTTATCGTAAAACATTTAAGGGACCCTAACGTATTAACTATCATAATCACAATGGTGAATTGATAAAAGGCTGTTTTTTTACTGTTGTCAAGAAACACCAATGTTTTAATATTAACAACACTTATATACCTATTTGTGAAGAGCTCAAAATCACGAGCCGTCAGTCAATCACTGATATCTTCGAGTCACACTCACTATCAGTGATTGAATATCTGAAAATATTGTGTTTCGTGATTATTTTTTTAATTTTATTTATATTACTTGGTTCGATACATGTGAATATGAAACTAAAATATTCATGAAGGAATGATATTATAATTCGTGATAAGCTCCCTCTAGTAGATTCTGCCAAAACGTTTTATGCATTTGACCATAAATAAACTCACATATTTTAAATGATTTTTAATTCTCTTTGTAATGATATTAAATTAGATATATTTTAATTATAAATGTTAGAATATGTTTTTTACGCAAATTGCGTATTAGTAATGAAACTGTGATCACAGTCACAGTTTTCAATCACTGATATTATCGAATATCAATCACAATTACACAAGTGAGTCAATAGTAGTATTTTTTCTCATCACTAATACCTATGTATCTGAGATACGGGAACTGACTTAAAATAGTGAGTATGTAAATGTAAATGTAAATAAAATAAAAAAGAGGCGTATCTTTGGACCAGTTTTAAAAATGAAAAAATATGATAAGTGTGTCTAGGTTTATTAAAATAGAAAAACTTCAGTAGTTGGGCCATATTAAGAGGAGGACCGAATAATAATCACTAATGTCATTGTTGGACACAAGACCAATAGCCTCCTAAGCACATGTGCCAACATAGAAGAGTCAAAGCTAAGATGGAGTGAAAATGTCTTCAAAGATATATATATATATCATAGAAATTCAGAACTAGAGAGTAATGGCTCGTAGAAGGGATTAATGTAGGAAATTTTTTAAGGAGGTCAACACTAGTGACGAGCTAAACGTTATTGTGCTTGTGATTGTGCGTTTGGTATTTCTTTTATAACGATGATTGGTAACTGATATTTAATTGTTGGAGGTTTAGTTTCCAGTATATCAGTGATTGCTCGCCGAATTACGAATAATCAGTCACTAATCATTGTTAAAATCGAACACAAATTTCGCAATCACAGTCACACCATGGAGTTGTAGAACCAATAGCCAAGATCATTAACATGACAAAAATATATTTAATTTAATGTTTCATATTATTTTTTTCATCCATGTATAAAATTAATGTGTATAATATAAATTGATGAAATAAAATAACAGGTATAAGAGAGAATAAAAGCATTTTAATAAAAATGAAAACGTTGAATGCATTGTGAATATTCTAAAAACGTTATTAAAATACTTTGTTAAGCTCTCTTAAAGTTGTTTTAAAAAGAATGTGAATATAAATATGAAAAATTTGGTGAGTAAAGAGTTTTTTTTATGATTTTAACAGAATTTGCATGTTTCCAGTTTAACACGTTAAACTTTTAAATTCTGCAAATAGCGAATATATTTTTTGGTCAAAAATTCGCTACTCAAATCTAACGTCATTCACATATAAATTGTAAACTCAAAACCGTGAGTTATCACCCCACGTGTGCTCGCCAGAAGAGTTCAGACACCCAGCAGCGCCGACATATTTTCGGATCATTAATTATATACATAATAAAGCCATCCGAGTGGTAATTTTGGGATGAAATTTAAACGATACTTGAGTTTAATGGAAAATTAATTACGGGAACTTTTCACAAAAGCGCTCATTGCCGAACTTCCCCTTTTGAGATTGTTAACGAGACGGCATTACGAGGCCAAACAGAATGCCTCCACGGGCTGTGCCAAATTTTCCCATATACATTTTTTCGCACAATACCGAAACGCTTGCATCAAATACAAGCATGAAGACATTTATCACGCCATGCGTCACATATTTCCATTACGAGAAAATTTAATAGAGATTCCAGTTTAACTGGAAAGTTGGACGTATGAAAAATACGTTATATGGTTGAGTTTTCTGTTCGGAGGTAAACAATTTTGTTTATTGAGTATAGTATTGAAGTATTTATGACCATTTTGAAAATTTGGCATTTGTATACACTCTTGTTAGAATTATTTTATTTTTTATATGTAAATAAATACATAGCCAATTAATTTTAATAAACGAAAACATTGTAAATATACAAATAAACATATATCCATATTTATGTAGGTATATCATATACAAA
Organism: Eubasilissa splendida; assembly: GCA_031772225.1. Classification (NCBI taxonomy): domain Eukaryota; kingdom Metazoa; phylum Arthropoda; class Insecta; order Trichoptera; family Phryganeidae; genus Eubasilissa; species Eubasilissa splendida. Next base: position 15,367,123 of record CM062852.1, on the reverse strand, counting down.
CATATCATGTTTTATATTGTTTAAAAAAACAATAAAAAAACACGCATAAATAAAACAAATCTAATAATTATTTGTTAGAATAGCATTACAATCCATTAAACAAGATTATATAATTAAAACATCGTATTATTTAAAACGAAACGGTTTACCTGTAACGTGCGCAGTTTCAGAGTCACAACACATTATATAAATATAAATTTCACAATAAAAAAAAACGTAATTTAAGAACTGCATAATCTACACTCGCGACTGAAATTATATAAAAAATAAATTATAACAACACATGTTTCATTTTGTCATTTGTTATTTTCCGAACTGTGTAAACTATTTACAATAATGCGCTATTGAGGCGACGTTTGTTTTTAGATATTCGGATTCAGTTTAGACAAAGCTCGGAACTTTTCGGACGGATAGAGGTATTTATTATATTAATAATGCACTTTAAAACAAAACATTAATTTATTTATTTAACAACACTTATTTTATCACTATAATAAATACGATTTCAGTATCAATTATGTACCAAGATATATTAATAAATTTTGCGTTTATATTCAAAATTTAAGGTCGAAAACAAGGTATTAACTGTTATATTTATAAATATTAATTAAATATATTAATTAGAAAAATATACATATAAAATCACAGACCTATGTTCTGAATAATTACAACTTCACAATAAGAATGTGTTCTCCTAATAATAAAGTTGTATCAATGTGTCCAAAATTTAATAAAAATGAATTGATAATTCTGGCGTCTGCTATCAGTTGACTCAACGATATTTGAGATTCCGTAAAAATAAGGTAGATGGCCCTTTCAAATAATGTATTAATAACAAAAAGGTAACCTATAGGTTCGAAAATTTGTCGCTAAAAATATGGTCGATGTAGTATAGTTTGATAATGCACATTCCCCGGTTTGGAAAGAGATCCTGGTTTTAATTAGATACAGCTGTAGCATAGTTAGATAATGCACCATCCCCGGTTTGGAAAGAGATCCAGGTTCGAATCCCGGTGGCGCAACAACAATATTTTTCGATTTCTAATTAATATATTTAATTCATATTTAAAATATCTTCATTTGTAAGATTTAGTAATATGAGTATACTGATACTAATAAATTATTTACGCAGTATAATATAAATAAATAATTTATTTTAGATGTTTTAAAATCAACCTATTTTTGTGGCTGATTTAAAAGGAACACAAAAATTTCAAAAATGGAATGAGTCTTGTACGTTTTTGTATTGATTCTTTCTATGTTTATAAAAAATAAGCATTTTATTTAGTTTAATATAAAAAATGTTATTCCTTTTTTTGAAATAATGTAGCATTTTTATTATATGTTTATAAAAAATTAAGCTTAAAAAACGATATATTTTTTATAATATCATAAAAATGTATCTCATGTGTCTGTTGGTAATATTATATTATTGTTAAATGAATAAATAAATAAATAAACCGCTAAATAGCGGTGCCAAAATAACGTCCCATTCCGAACTACTTTGAAATGCATTTTTCAAATAATGACGTGTTGTGTTTATGCACTGAGTGCATTAATGTGGATCTCCTTATACATGAATGAACATGGCTTCCCAGTCACATGAAAAACGCGCAATTACCCGAAGTGCTGGCGATTATCCGCAATATCCCAAACGCTGCAAATAATGCACTAAAGCGGCGTTCATACAACTTTTCAATTAATTTCCCAAATAAATTTGTAAAGTTCGCCATTCACGTAGTGTCCGGCCATAACTTCGGTTGGGTTCGCTAATTGTGACACGTAGTCCTGACTACGGACGTAGAATTCATTACAACCGTAGACCTTTCGTGTCTCGACGCTTCTACGGTCTTCCACCATTTTATGATCCGCCAGCGGACATTCATATAATCGATTGGATAGGAGCAATTATAAAGTTTTGCGATTTAAATATTTTAAATATATATCAGATATCTCATACATATATATATGTGTGTGTGTGTGTGTGTGTGTGTGTGTTCTTGGACATATTCAAATATTTATAAATATTTTAAATCTTTTCAATTGTCTGTCTACTGTCATTCTATTTAATGTAGTGGACTTTGCTTATCCGACACAATAATTTGTAATAGATACAGCACGCAGCCCAGAACACACGGTCTTCCGTGGCCATCTCTAGACATCTGCTCGCATCGCAACTCTATGGTTAAATACCACGCAGCTATATTAAATAAAAATTAAATAAATTGACTATTAAAAAAAAATTTTCTTCATAGATTCAGTCATATCTTCTCGTACACACGATTCAATATTTAACGATTCTAACAAGTTCTAAGTCATCTTCCTATACATTTATTTTCATTATATCACAAACCCCTTCTGTTCTTGATATTTTAGCAGTTTATGGTATCAATTTTTTTTAATATACTTTAATTAGTGATATATTTCATATGTCATTACTAATTAAGTGGTAATTTTTTTTATCTTATAATGATGGAAATAATTAACTACCTTAAATATATATGAAGCATGTATCATTGCGTAGTATGAACATCAAAAATTAGTTTAAGAGAAAAAAACATATCATAGTCACTATATACTAGATATAAGCACATTATACACATATGTATCAAATAATAGGGTAAAAATGTATAATATTTACCATTGAATGACACAAGGGAAAGGTTACATAATATTAAATATGTAAGATGCGTTAGACGTGATTTACAAAATTGATAACAACTTAGGTACACTTTATTGTAATTTATATTAATGATTATTTAACGCTATGGAGTTCTGCTAATTTTGATGTACCTTTGTTATGTGATTTTTGTATAATATACACAAAAAAACTAAAACTAAACTTTTTTGTCTCCGGATACGTTATAATACTATTAAAACGCATTATATATAATTATTAAGTTCTATTAATAACATTTTTATGTAACTAGAATAATACTTGATCTAAAGCGACAGCATTATATTGAAGATATAAAGATTTGTTCCTAGAAATGCTCAGAAATAACAATACTAGTTCTGTATTTTGTCACACTAAAAATTGATTTTGTTTTATAATAATAATAATAATAATAATAATAATAATAATAATAATGCGTTTATTTTAGCGTGATCGTTTTTTTTTATGAAGATCCGATTCGCCGTAAGATAATAAAGAATGTTTTTTTTAGAGGTTTATTTTTAGAATTTGCAACACTTTTTCCAGCGACAGCCAATTTGAAAGCTGACAGCTGATTTGTGCTCAGTTTGGTTTGCCATTTCACCAGAACAACGCTTGCAAATTTATTTAGAAAATCGCGGTTCAGTTCGCGGAACTTACGGTCAACATAATCGTCCACCTGAGAAAGTAATTGTAATTGATAATACGTATTTGCAGAGACGTCGTATAATGTGCACCGAAGAAGTTGTTGTTTCTTAAAAAAATTATGCTGGCCAGAACATTATGACTTTTTTGTTCCCCAATTGAATGGCATTAATGTGGAAGAGCTGTGGTTTCAACAAAACGATGCATCATGCCACAGAGCGCGCACCACAATCAATTTATTGAAGAAAACATACGATGAGTGCATAATTTTGCGTAATGGACCTGTGAATTGGCATCCAAGATCGTCTGATTTAACACCTTTTAGTTATTTTCTGTGGGGATATGTGAAATCGCTAGTCAACGCCGATAAACCAGAGTTGATAGACGACTTGGAAGCTAAAATTCGTTGCATTATTGCTGATATACATCCTTAGCTGCTTCAAAAAGTGGTCGAAAATTGGATTTCCAGTTGCGCTTTATTTGAGACAGCCGTGGCACCCATATGCGCAAAATCATATTTAAATACTAATGCCATAAAATTATCTTTCCAATAAAGCCAATATCATGGCCATTCTCACAATTTTTATGTGTTTATTTCATTAATAGTTTTAAAACTCTAAAAAAAATACACTTTACTTATATTAAATTACATTTTAGTTACAAAAAAATATATTACTAAGGGAAGAAATTCTTATTGTGAAGTTGTAATTATTCAGAAAATGGGTCTGTGATATTTTAAATACTTATTAAATATATTAATTAGAAAGACATACATATAAAATCAATTTGATCGAAAAATATATTTGCTATAGCATTGTTGGATAATGCACCTTCACTGGCTTGGAAAGAGATTCAGGTTCGAATCCCGGTAGCGCTACAACAATATTTTTCGATAAAATTGATGTTATTGGTAAACCTTTCTAACTAATACATGCAATTAGTATTTAAAAAAGAATTTATGTTAAACAAAGAAAGAATAGCAAAAAAAAGATTAAAAGGTTCATACATACGTACAAGTATAAACAAAATATAAATACTGCACTTCAGTCACGGCAATAGCACGTCAATAGCAGTCACGGCAATAATGAATGAATTTTTTCTTTATTTTTTTGATACTTAATGATGAGAAGGTGTTAACTTAGTGATCAATAACTTACTGCACCTGTCAAAACTATGGTAGTGACAGTATAACCAAATGTGTGCGTAGCTTATAGTTTAGTTTTCTGTATATTAAAATTATCATGAAGTACCACAAAGTAACTGACATGTCTTGAGAAAAATTCACGACTATAAGTAACTCTCATGTTTAAATATTATTAAAATTCAACTATTAAATGTGTATTCGAAGCTATATCCAAACAACCCTCATAGAAAAGATCTGCATTTATCTTCGAAGAGGTTTCAGTCGAGTGTCCCCAGTCAACTGATGGCCTGTAGTAGACAGCACAGGTGATGCTGAGATGGTACTCCAAGGCGGCGACAGATGGCGTCTCACTACATAAATCCTTCATTTTCAAAATGAGATTTTCAACGGTTTCCTAAGTATGGGGGGGTTTAGTGAGTTATTGAAAATCTAATACGCTGGATAAACTCAATAATGGGATAGATACATCGCGATATTCATGAAAATACTTTTGGTTACAAATAATTTATGAAATTGAAATTTTTATTGTCATTAGTATTAAGCATAGAAAAGAAATGAACTATTCTATAAAATTTAGTTGTTAGGTACGTATATATAATATATATTTTGTTTAATAGATCAATCTGCAAATTTCAATAATATATCTAAATCGTTAATTTTTATTGTTATTTTTAATTATTTTTACTGAGTTTTATTTTTTCTATTTAAAATATGTATAAATAATATATGCTGTGCTTGTGATCTTTAAAACGTTGTAAGGATTTTAATGATTTATAATATTTTTGTTTATAATATAATATAAATAAAAAATAAAATACAATTAAAATTGTTGTTTATGGTTACTCGTCTTATTAATTATATATTTAAAAATATAGCATTTTACTTCTAAACAATCTTAATATTTTATTAAAAATTAAGGCGCTTTAATTTTTAATGTATTTAGTGAATAAATAATATTAAAATATAAATTGATAGACCCTAATTGTATAAAAAGTAATTGTAAAATTAATTTTGTATTTTTTTTTATAATTGTTCTATAAAACCACCAAACTTAAATAAATTACATTACTCTGATAATATTTTAGAATTGCCTATGTATTTGATCACATGAGTTTATTTAAACCAACTGGTTTCAATATACTGATATTTTATCCGGAATTAATTAATTTTTTTAATTATATTTCGTCTATCCAAAATGTTTTTGCAATAAATATTTAAAATAAACTTTACAAGTTTATTATATATAATGAATCCGCGAATGGGTTGCGTATGATATTGCCGACCATATTAATTGCGATACGTTGGTCACACTGCATGGTTTTTCGATTTAAGCGAGCATATTCGAGAACTTGGATACCTGTAGGTATATGTGATATTTTTTAATTTACAACGCTGTAAAAGTTTACAAATGAATTAAAAATATCTCACCAACATTGACATGTTCCAATCACAGACCGATAAATTAATAGACATGAACTAACTCAAATTACTTGTCCCAATATATTTTATTTTGGAGGCACTAACGCAATCAAAGAGCTTTGTGACTTTTAAATTTTTATTTTATTTATTTATTTATTAGATGACATACATATTTTTGTTCTAACAGAGGTGAATATATTATAACATAAGACACAATTAATACTCATAGTTTATTGTGTGGGATAGAGTAGTTTTCACCTTTGATATATACAACGTTGTCCTGGCTACTTTACTAGACTGAAGTCTGTGTTAAAGTACAGTTTTTTTTTCGTGCTGTTGTGGTGTTATTTAAATTATCGACAGGAATAAAAAGAGAAATAAAAAAAATATGTATGTAAAAAATAAATATGTAGTGGGAGTATTGTAGGACTAGTGAATTATTAGTGTAGGTATTGTATAAATTATATTAGAATGTTGGATAGCCATGCTTCTGATTCATCTCTAACTGATTGGATCATATATTGGGTCCATATTTATGTAATCTTATTGGAATTAAATGATTTCCAGTTGGTACTGAGTGTGTTGTATAATTTCGGAGCTAAGAACATGTAGAATCTTTGATAAAATGTCGTTGTTGCTCTCGGAACTGGTATGTAGATGTTTGTTGTTAGTCTTGTGTTGTGTCCATGATTTATTGCTTGGGGTGAGTTGTTAGCATGGCAAATATTGAACGAGTCTCAACATAAAGATTTGTCTTATATCTAGGACATTGTACTCTTTAAATATAAGATCTGATGGATATCTAAAGGGACAACCAATTATTACCTTGAGAATTGTCTTTTATGCTTTTTTAGCCGACTTCAATATTGTTTTTGCTGCTCCTCCCTAAACTAAAATAGCATAATTAATTAAGGAGTAGCAGTGTGCAAAGTACATCGATCTTAAGAGTTTGTAATCAACTATACATTGTATTTCTTTAAAAAGGTAAATTAGTTTTCTTATGCGTTTAGCTAGGTTTGATATGTGTTCTTTCCAGTTAAGACGATCATCGATCAGTACTCCCAAATGTCGAATAATTTTGACTCGTGTCAATTTTTCACATTGGCATGAGGAAGCCGTCTTTTTGTTTGTTTTGCAGTCATGTACGATGAGTGCAGGACTTTGATGTGGTGTTGTTCTTTCGTTAATACAGAAACATATATATTTAGATTTTTTGTATTAAGTGATAGGAGGTTCGTGTCAAACCATTTTTTCGTCTTGTTCAAACCATCCTGTGCACGAGTATTGACCTCTTCCCAAGACTTACCCTCGAAGTAAAGCACTGTATCATCAGCGAAAGTGATTATTTTTCCATTGTTTAGAGTCGTATTACAAAAGTCGTTAATATATACTAGAAATAATATGTCTCGAATGGAACGAAAATTTAATCGCTGATAATATAATATGCATTCATGTAAAAAATGTCTTGTTTACACAAAGATTTAGTTTTCGAAAAGCAAATATTTTTACTGTTGTATAAATGTGTCATAATCTATCAAATTTATGTTTCGTTGGATGTATGTTTGTAGAATGCCCCTCGCCTCGCAACTAATGTTTCAAACCCATCATCTATATATACACTTCATATCATGTATATTCATTTACTTGTCTATGATTCTAATATAGAAAGGATGTTCCAATCCATTCTATTTAAAAGATCTTGAATGCACAATCAAACTCACAAACTTGGAATTAATGTAATATTCGATTCATATCAACTATTGTAGTTATCTCTAAACCCTTGAATTGTAAAGCTATACAATATCTAAACTTTCTATAAGAAAAAGGACATTACTTTACAATATTCACATACGTTGCTCTACTACAGAATCAAATAATTGTTTCGGGACTCGTAATTGCCAAAAGTATTGTACCCAAAACTGGTTCTAGAGCTTTGAATGGTTCTCAAGAGCCCTATTCATTTTTGGATTATTACTTGACCTTTGAGCCGGCTCAAAGGCTTCCAAATATACAGATTTAGCAAGGGAGTAATACCGAGGATGTAGTATTATAAACCAAGTGTTCTCTTTTGATCAATATTTTTTTCCATTCAGCCATTAAGAGTTGGAACATGAGTTTAATATAATATTTTAAAAGCCTTCATTTAAAAAAAAAATCTTATTTACGCAATAGCGTAGATATATACAAAAAAAACTACACTTCTCTACCAGGAAAAATGTTTATTCAATATGTAAATAATATTATTTGAATTAAGATGAATAAGTGAAAATATAATTTTCGTTATGATTACATATTACAAAATATTTTGCAGCAATTTTTATTTGCGTATTCACGGAATATTTTATTATTTTGATTTTTGACTTGATGTTACTTGCGCTTAAATATTCCATTAATAAATAATTCTGATTTTGAATAAAATATGATATTTTTTTAGTGAAACTGAAAAATTAGAAAATGTGATTTTAAAAATCCTTACTGAATCGTTGTGAATAAATTATTTTTCTTTCTTTTTGATATTTGGGAAAGTTATTATGATTGATGACTAATCGAATGTTTCATTTTTTAATCGATTTCAAATTCAGTTTTGAATTTTCTTAATTTTAGCGCATTATTTTTTATGTCAATTTATTATTATTATTCAAATTGATTAATTATTGTGTATTCAATATTTTTTCTAATTTTTTTTTTTGTATTTAATTGTTGGTCAAGTAAAATAATAATAATACTGTTATTAGGTTTATATTACGTATAAATAATAACAGCTTCTGTGCAGGGTTTTCTGGGTTATTCTACCACGTATCCCCAACATCTATGGTCGACTTTCTCAAAAAAAAAACTCTATTTAGTAGATAACTTAACTTTTGTGCATTTAACAGTCATAAATAGATATTTAACATTTGTGAGGTCCAGAATCAAAAGCAGACGTATTCACTTTACCTATTTTTGAGTAAAATGCAAAAAAAATTGCACCATAAATGTCATATTGAAAATGATCATTAACAACAGGTCATATGACCAAATACTGTTGTATTATTGGCTGAAAACATATTTGTTTGGATTTGAATTAATTATCTATTGGATATGTCTGCGATTGAAGTAATAATAAAATTTTAAATGCATTTTTATACAAAATTCAGTATATTTATCTAATTTCGATAGGCTAGTCTTGTAGACATTAATTTGTTATATATTTGTACATACCTTACTCAAAAACCATAAAAATTGGACATGTCTGATTTTGATTCTATACCTCACATTTGATGTTTAGATGAACTCTTACAAATACCATAAAATCCGTTCAATATACAAAGTATAATAATTTGGCTACGTTATGTGAAATAAATGTATTACAATGATCAATAAATAACGAAAATAAATTAATAAATTCATAATATTGATATTTAGATTTATTCAACCACGTTTGATAGTTATTCACGAATTTTCTTCCTGTATGCTTGTGTATAGTTATTTTATTATTTATACGTTTTCACAGTAATACTATTTAATAATCTAAATAACTATTGACAATAAATAGGCAAATAGTATTAAATAAGCATAGAATCATAAAAATTATATAAAACATATTTTATTTCAACTAATTTTACGAATAGTTCGGATCACTAATGATAAGCCATTTTTTATTTTACCATTCGTTTATTAAGTTTGCTTTTTTTAGAATGTTACAATTTTAATATTTTATTTTTCCATTTATTTACTTAGTTGGCGTTTTTTAGAACGTTACAATTTAAATATTTTAATTTGTACAATAAACGTAGATGATAATGATTAACATAAAACTAAATTAAAAATGTATCATCATTTTTGGCTGTATAACCCGAAATGGATCTTTAAGAATACGCTTCCACCGGTCTCTGTCTTGGGTTGCTCCCATACTAGGTCTTTCGTCAGGTTTATTATTGAGCAGCCATTTAGAGGGTTGTGCATATGCTCTATATGGTTTGGCGATTGAAGCCTCCCCAATTTTATGATTTTTGTGTTTTTTTGCTTATCGAACAGATCGTAAAGTTTCTGGTTATAATGTTTACATCGCACTACATTTTTGATGACAGCTGCAAAAAATCTTTCTTTAAAATATATTTAGTGATGTTTTGTATTTTTTTGTTTCTGGAGTTCAAGTATATTAAGAATTCAATATTTAATAAATTGATCAATTACTCGTTAAGAAAAAAAAAACTAACATTTATATACAGAAAAAAGGTCAGTTAAGAATATATATTTTTTAAAAATATTTAACGAGAATTTATTAACGATTTAATTAACTTAGCTCGATTTTAATGGGAAAAGCTTTCACGTTTTTTTCAAAAAAAATGCACAAAAACTAAAATGACACGTTAATAGCAAAAAGTAGCACAAAATATCTTTAAAACTAAAAGTTTTTCAAACGATGCATGGGTTCTCCGAGGAAAGGGTGGACTTTGTAATTTGCTACGTTAGCTCGAAAATACTTCATAAAAGAAGCCCAAACTTTACACTTTCCGCACGACGCGAATTCTAGTAAGGAAAAACAAAATACGTTTTATTAATGCAGTGTTTCCGAGTGGTCTTGCGGGTGGCGCGGCTGTGCTCTCCATTAGAGAGAGACCTGGCGCGGAAGCCTTCCAGTCTGAGTTAACCGTCAGCCTTAATAAAAAACGCAACCCCATTGCTTATATTTATTTATTACACCCATATTTCATTGACCTAAGAATGATTTAATAACGATAGTTCTAGTGTAATTTAAATGTTATAATTAAGTTCACATATTATTATTATAGCTGCATTAATGTATCGAGAGAATGATGCATATAAGGAAATAAACCTCTCAAAGGTATCGCGTGGCGATTCATACTGAAAACTCAGAATTTATTTTATTAGTTTTCTGACAGTAAGTATTTACTTACTTACTTAGAGAATTGAACTCCACACTCTTCTGTCCTGACATACAATTCTCGCCTCATCCACATTCATACATCTTCTCATACAAGGTCGACGACTATTGAGGCTTCTAACAGGATCATCCTCCAGTATCTGGTTTACCAGGTCGTGCCAAGTCTTCCGTGGACGTCCTCTACTTCTGGTGTCATTAACACTAGCGTTATATATTTTTCTTAACATTATCTCCTCATTTATCGGTTCTATTCTTTTCATATAACCAATCACGTAAGTGATCCTTTTTTAATCTTACTCAATATACTAAAATCAGCTTTACATTCTTTCCTTATTTCTTCAATCTTTACTCTGTCATAAATTGATCTGCCACATATACGCCTAAGTGATCTCATTTCCACTGCATTCAGTCTACTTTCGTTTATTTTCTGCCAACTCCAGGCCTCACTTCCATACATCAGTGTCGGTATCAGGACTCCATTATGAACCGTTAGTCTTGCTTCAGTTGACAAGTTCTCATTAGCTATAATTCCATTCAAAGCGCTGTTCACTTTGTTCCCTGCAGTCTCCCTCCTTTCGATATCTTTCTCTGTCTTTTCGGTTCTATCGAACGTACTTCTCAAATACATAAACTCATCTACTTGTTTCAAACATTCATTACCTACAAGTATTTTGTACGTTGTCTTGCTTTCCTCTTTCTCAAATACCATCACTTTCGACTTGTTGACATTCATAATAAGGTCGCTTTCCTTGCATACATCGTACATTCTACTCACTAGCCTCTGTAAGTATAATATAAGTGAGTATCATTTTTTAAATTATGAATTAATTCTAGAACTATAATAAATAACATTCATTTTTGGTTTACATTTACAATATTTATAATTTATAAGTCAGTTTTGAATGTAAATATTAACAATTTTACAAGTCAAAATTTATAATTTATTGCGAGAATTGAGACGACTTCAGCATATTAATATTTTATTACACATCACTTGAATTCAACCACGTTAGTCCCTTATGATTGAGGATCGTGATCTTCTTTAAACTCTCCACTTTTCTCGGCACCATGCAAGGCTGTCACCAAAAAATTGCCTGTTGCTTTTTCTACTTAGTTTGTCAAATGGGCGGGAGTTCTCCCTCTCACTCTCCGTTCTTCGACGTGGCCTACCACAATAATATTCTCCAAGCTATCTTGTCTCGCAAGATGTCTACAAAGTTTATGGATTCACCTTAGGCAAATTGCTGAGATTCTACAGGGTGATTATTATGTTCCAGGCCGATTTTGTTTGACTGCTAATTTGGTTTGGTAGATATTTGTAATTTTGCATTTAGTAACTATAAAGAGTAATTAATTACAATTTATTATAAAGTATTTAACGCCTCAAAAAATTGTTCAAGTTATTAATTTTTTTTATCTAAATAATAATGCCAATGTTGTAATCAATAATGGTAATCGTCTTCGTCACGTGTTGGAAAACTTCGTGGTAGCCGAATTGAGTTTATTGGGCTTGCAACACATGTGGTTTTAACAAGACGGTGTCACCTCACACACACAGCCCGAGCTATGCTTGTAATTTTACGAGATATTTTTCCCGGCCGCATAATGTCAAAAAGTTGTGATTCGACTGGCCTCCTCGATCACCTGGATTTGACGGCTCCCGATTATTTTCTGTGAGAGTACTTGAAAGAAAAAGTCTACGCTAATACAATAATATGATGCTACAGAACAATATTTGAAATGAAATTGCTGAAATAACCCTGCGAAGTGTGCGAGAATGTTATTATGTCTAAAATAGCACGCATTTGTGCCGCCGACTACTTGGCTATTTGGCCAATGTCATATTTTATACACAATTGTAATAAACAAACTAATTAATAAATAGTGTTTTATTTGTTAGTTGTTCAAAAACAACATCGGCCTGGAACATCATATTCATCCTGTATCTGTTCGGCATTTGTAATTATTTTTTTGATAGGTGAACACATAATTTCAACATATATTCAATGACTTGAATGTAGATCAAATATTGTGTTATTGTCACTAGTTTTAATTTTGTTTCTACCTATTAGCTCACTCTCAATCAGTACACATTGTTTCTTTAGCTGGACTGGTGTGTTTTTGATTTCTTCAAATTCGTCTAAGATTTGGAGTGAAAGTGTTCTCATGTGATTATTTGTTGGACCACTTCTAAAATATACATCTGTCCCTCGGATCGACTGGTTCGTGTTTTTTGTACTGATAAATTTCGTCAAGAATCGTTAAGAAGTGTAATATACCAAAGTGATTTTGGTGTTTGTGGACGTTGAAACTCCTCACCAACTCTATCACCCACCACTGTGATCGGCGACTTACGTCGGTCACACTATCTTTGATGTGTAGTTCTTGTAAAATGGATATATTTGTCCATCTCGCTATCCACAGTGTGCGTAGCATGTATCTCCAGCACCATGTATCCTAGAGGACATAAATACTTATTTTCACCTTTGCCTTCGGAGTCTACGATTCCACACTATACAGAGATATTGGATGCACCAGAGAATGCAAAAGCCTGACCTTGGTTGTTTTGGATATAACGCGGTCTTTCCATATTTTGTCAAGTCTAACTTTTTACTCATGCGTCGTTTAATTTCTGATTCACAGCTACCGTCGTCAGTAATATTATAGACCCGAGATAATTAAAGCCTTTGACAATTTCGAAATATTAATGGGTATCCCTCCGGAAAAGCTGATTATGTCAAATAATAACCAATGATTTTGAACAAATTGATATTTTATCAAATAATGATAATTAAAAAATACATGCAAACTAAAATAAAATATCCAAATAATAAATAATTGATAATAAAATTTAAAAAATACGATAGATTTAAAAAAGGAGAATGAGCATTTCAGTATGAGACTTGTTTCAGGTGTTCTATTTCACATAACATTATATCATCATATCATCATATTGAGTTAACGATGTCACACATTCTTCTAGCGAATATATACAAAAAAAAAAGCAATATATATTATTTATTTATTTAAGTATGTACATTTATTAAAAATAATAAATGCCTTAGTTTGAAGTAGAATATAGTTTACCACGGATATGTAGTTTTTTTAACTTAATTATACAATGATATTTAGAATTAAACAGTTATCTAAGAGCAGATAATATTAAGGCAGTTTTGAACCTAATAAATGGATTAAAACAAAACTGAATGAAGTGGAAATATGACACTTAGTATTTATGTGTGATATGCTTATGGATAACTTGGTAAAAACAAAATGAAGAAATAATAATAAAAATAATAAGTATAGCGAAATGAGTGCGACAGATACAATAAATAAATATTTATTTAGATGACTCGGGCTATGGAGGGAAATTATTATCGAACGGGAATTAAATATATGTGGTCAACACGATTTGTACAGTTGGTTAAATATGATAAAACCCGGAATTCATCATACTGAATGAAAAAATTATGTATGAGAATAGTATTTGAATTATCACATTTTTATGTTGGTGCTTAAGGTATATAGATGCGAAAGAAATTTAAAATGTATTATTATAAATTTATTGGTAATATTTTAATAAATTGTTACATTACAATACATTAAGTGGTAAAATATTATTTCTCCAATTTTTAACATTCGTAATTATTGGTCTTCGCCTGTAATGTTAAAAATATCCACATTTAATTTTTGATCATTGAAAATTTTTAAGAGCTGAGAAATTATCTTTAACCCTTAAGTAGGTGCATGGGGTTAAGGTAACTTTAATTGCTACCGTTTCCAGTAGTTTCCTATCTTATAACGCCATTTTGTTTTTAGTAATGATTACGGTGAGTAAGGTGAGCCGTGACCCCGTGCGCCCACTTGCGTAACTTTTTCTGTCAGTTAAGATATTTTACTTTATTTGACACTTCGATTTTTTTTAGGTTAATAAGTCGGATAAAATTTAATTTTAGCAATATTTTAATAAGTCAAAGAATACACAATTACTGGATACAAACAAAGACACTGTTATTAAATAAATATCAGATATCTCATAGAGACGAGGCTATTTTTTATTAAGGTAATTAATTAATATATCTTCCATTAAATATAATAAAAATAGCTTCTTGTTTATGAGATATCTGACATTTAATAATTTTTTTGTTTTTTAATATTATTTTGTATGTAATAAGTGTTTTTTTTTTCAGGCAATTATTTATAAAAATGGAAGAACAAAAAAAGACATCAGATAGAACACTTACTAACTCGTTAATTCCTCTTAATTTACTATAAAATTAAAAGATGCACATGGGGTCAGTAGTGACCTTGTGTGTAATGACAATTGTGTGGTTATGCCATTGCGTCTACTTAAGGGTTAACATTTAATATGAAAATTAAATAAACGCAGTTTTAATTAGTTTGCTAAAAATACATTCAAATCTTAACCACTGAAAAAACGTTCGTATAGAAAATACCACATTAAGCAAATAAACATAAGAACTAATATTATGCTATTGCATGGATTGCACTTGTTCGTTCTTACTGTGTCTCCTACAAAGAATTGCTCATTTCTTAGGTCTGTTTGCAAAAACTTTAAATTGCGAGACGCGATAAAACCTGCGCGATGTTTACATTATAACAAAATGGCATAAATCAACGTTCTCTATACTTTCTGATCTCACTGTGTCGCGACAGTGGCTTCCAAACATTGAGAAAATTTTAATAACTGAGATAAACTTGAAAATTAAATAAGCGGCTTTATATCCGTTCGTTTGTGTATTGTAAATATTTTATCCAGTCGTACACTAATTGTTTCTCTATTTGCCTGTATGCGAATCCTTAAATTTTTTGGGCATCTTGCGAGAAGAAGATAGCTCGGTGTGGTGGGCCACGTCGGATGACGAAGAGGAAGAGGAAGAGGGAGAATCTCCATCCGTTGGACTGACCAAGTGTAAAAGGCTAGTTAGTAGTTTAGAATTAGTATTTAGTTATTTCAGCTGGTCGAAATAATTCGTGGAGATCGAGTCAGCGCATCCAGACCGAAGATCGGAGCACAAAAAAAAAACAATGTAACCTACGACGAGCAGATAAACAGCATTCGTAATTCCAGGTTAATGGTAATATTTATACCTGCATTGACTTTCATATTATCAATAGGAATCCCGGAAATAATAATAATAAGTTATCGAAGGAATTCACAAGTACACCATCCATCCGCTTTTAGAATTTTAACGTATTTAGGTCATGATCCCAAAAATAATGGATTAAAATCCTGACAAGCCAATCTGCTCCATCCCTCTTTTGGTTTGTAAAAAGTTTGACTATTCCTTATTAATTATATTACACTATGCATATATACATATTATATGCCATTCTAGACTAAACCGCACAAACCTTGAACGTGTTCCGTGGAGCGAAGTGTGCAGCTTTTATATAAATTCAAGATGAATTGGTCAGCGTCAGCAGGAGCGTTTGAAAAGTTTAATTAGTATGTGTGTCACTAAAACGAATTGAAACTAAATTTGTAAGGAGTAATATATGAAATAAAGACCCCCGTTGATCTACATACTATTTTATTACTTTGTGTTCTACAACTGACCTTTCATCCTACTGATTCTTTAAAATTTCTCGACAAAAGTGCTTTTTTCTACAACTGAATCACATCGTATTTCTCTCATTGTTCCATAAAAATTGGTGAGATGGTGAGGTTTAGTATCTTCATTAAAAAATACTTTAACACAAGTTACTTGTCACCGGAAACGGTTTTGGAAATTAAAAAACCCACTTAAAAATATTTTTTTAAATCGCGCAAACATTCATATTTATTGTATAAACCATTTTTTTTCTAAATTAAAATTGAGAGTGTAAACGAAATACATGTCACACCTTGCTGGTATCCTGGAATAAGACCCAAACTCGATCATCTTAACATTACATTAAATATATTTTAAAAACATCTCGACTAATGAGTAACCATTTATATTTGGATCCGTGGCAAGTTTGAACCTACTCAGTGATCATTACAAAAAAATATAAAAAACAGTGATAATTTATTATTCTGCAACGGCGTGAGTCCGCGGATGAGACTTTGTTCTCTCATTTCAGAGATTTGTCGTAAAAGTCGGTATGCATAGGTGGTGTCATTTTACTCTGCGTATAACACAGTAATGAATCATAGTTCACTTCATACTCATTTCAGTGCCGATAAATTTATTTTAATTTTTATAACAACATTATTCTTTTAGCTACGAATTATACGAAAATTCATAGTACAAATATTATAATTCATTTCATTTACATACAAGACTGTTGGCCGCTTCCTACTTCGATAGGTAAATATAATGTACCTATTCTCAGGTAAGTAGCCATAAGGTTCCAAAAGCTAGAATATAAGTTGGAAATAAGGTAAAAAATTCAATTAAATGGTAAAAAACAGAAAAATCAAAAATCAAAAGGAGACAAGTAGAGGTTATAAGTAAATTTTTTGATACAAACTCAAGATATGTAAGAAGTAAAAGAAAAGAAACAAGCAGGGAGCAAACAAAACATGATAAGTACGAGGTATGATGTAACGATAAAAATAATTACATAAAATGAGTAGCTTTGATCATTTAAGGAACTCTTCCAGCTGACTTCTTCTAATTTTGAAAAGCCATTCCTTTATAAGCACACAAAATTGAGGATACGATACCGTTGCCATCTCTTATGGTAGCTTATTGTATATCCATGGTCCTATAAAACATGCATGTTTTTGAGTAATTGAGGTTTTTATTAACGGGGCAGCTAGTTTTCTTTGCGTTTTTACCCGAGTAGACTTAGAATGTGTGATAAGGCGTAGGATTTTGTTTTCATGTAAGTCTTTTAGCAGAGTATTTATGAATACATGATTAGATTATTTATGAATATATGATATTATGATTAGTTTTTGAAATAGCGGCTCTGCGGATTTATTGAGAATTATTCTCATTATGGCCTTATTACTGAAATCGGTACGAATCTCTGAGATAAATTACAATTCTGTACATGGGCCATAATGATTTTAATTAAAAACTATTTATTTATTATCTCATTCATAAAAAAGTGATTTGTTTTAATGAAAATTCTATCTAACACGGTGGTTTAACAAATATCGCAACTTAACAAATAACAGCGCGTCGGAGATTATTAATTAAAAAATATCATTAAATGGAATGTTTGAGTCGCCCTGGCGATCGGTATTTGTTCCCCGACACGGCCACGGATGGAAGTTTTCTGCCGAGATCAGCGGAGCGCATCTGCGCTGAAACTTCAACGATCGATTCCTGGATAAAACTAGTTGAAAACCATCGTCATAAATCTTCGTTTCTTTTCATTCAATATTCAAATATTAGCGCCCATTTGCTGGGGAGATT
The DNA here is from genome assembly GCA_031772225.1 of Eubasilissa splendida. Classification (NCBI taxonomy): domain Eukaryota; kingdom Metazoa; phylum Arthropoda; class Insecta; order Trichoptera; family Phryganeidae; genus Eubasilissa; species Eubasilissa splendida. The sequence continues at coordinate 15,348,998 of CM062852.1, read as the reverse complement.
CTCCGGACAGTTATTTATGGTCCCTTAAAGTGAGACCTAACGGATCGCCGGAAGGGATAGGTAATCGAATTGTTTTTTTTTTGCAATTGCTAATGGTTGTCATTCGGAGATTTTTAGTTAATCTTTTGCCAGAATTATTTTCGCTAAGTTTCCATTAAATGAAATAAACATAATATTAATTTTGACGTATGTTTTGCCGGTTTATCATAAATGATTTGCAAATACTCGTATTAACTACCTAACTTCAAAAAAGGAAAATAGTGATCGAGATTAAATTGATTTATTATTTTCTGAACGAGTAAGCGTTTTATTGTGATTATTTTATTTTAAAAAATTACCTTATATGTCATTCAAATGGCAGTGTGGTATGTACACTCTTACTTTTCTCACGGATTTACTCGTACTCTTCAGAATAAACTATTTTTTGCCATACATCGTACTACACACTCCTTTAGATCTATAATTATTTTATTATGTATGGCACAGAACTAGCATAACAACAATTATTACTCTATGTACGAGAGAGAGAAATAAATAATAACTTTATTTTTATTTATACAAACATAAATATATTATTTTTTAAAGTACGCTTGATTTCACTAATCTTTCTGCCTATTTTAGGAATCTCACATGTGGGTGGGTATACGTAACAGTTAATGTTAGAAAATATAATATATTCATTCAAATAAAGGAATAGCCGCAGAATTATAGTATATTAAACAATTATATATATTGTAAAATACCAATAATGATGTAACAGGTGTTATAAACGCAAATGTTTAGTTAAGTGCTATGGTATAGAAAATACCATCCGTTACAAATTTTTCTATGTTGCACTTAGCAAACTTAGAACCCCGAGAAAATTAAAGTTACCTCACTCCATCACTCCAGATATCTCGCTCTTCCTGTGCCTTATTTAATTTTAGAAAAAATGCCGTCATAAAAAGTCAAAAGGTTATTTAAAATCACTTGTTTGTTGTATTTTCTAAGTGACTTTTCATTAAAGGACGAATAAAGATATAAAAAAAAACTACCCAAGTAAATCTATATAAGATTACAAAGAGGTTCTACGACACTTTATACACACCATCAAAAGCCTTGTGCCTTTGTGTTGCACACAACCGCAGGACGTGTAACCTCTCGCGTACGTATGAAAATGACAGTTCACGTTTGGTAGTAAACTTCTCAGAAATTGCGGTCTCTCGGTGGGATTTTCGCTTTATAATTTTCCTAAACGCTGGCAACAAAGAATATCTCGATATTGAAAAGAAAAATTGTGGCCTTTGTTCTTTGTCCCAAGACTGGAAATAGATGGGCTCCGTGTTTGTGCGAACGGTGGCGGGGTGAGCATAAAAGGTGCTCTCAAAGAGACGTTTCTGATTTTAACACATCAAAATATCATAGTGGATGGCTACAAAAATAGAATTCTGCAGTGACGATTCCTTTCCGCACAAGTTGTTGACAGTCAAAAGCTGTGCAAATAACGCCAAAGTGTTTGAGCACTAACAGAGATCTCAGTTGTGAAACGCCTGTAGAGAATTTCTGAAACTCATCTGGTTTAGTTGTTTAACTACAATTTCTAATTTTTGAATTAAAGTAGGTTAAGATGACGGATGGTGGGAGGGTAAACCAAGATCGGAGTAGGAGGAGGTAAACATTTTATTCGTAGATATGGCCAATAAACAATAACCTATTGCCATATCCGATAATATATGATATATTAAATATATTAAATAGAAAGATATACATATAAAATCAATTTTATCGAAAAAAAATGTTGTTGCGCCACCGGGATTCGAACCTGGATCTCTTTCCTAACTGGGGAAGGTGCATTATCCAACAATATTTTCAGCGACAAATTTTCGAACCTATATGTTACCTTTTTGATATTAATACATTTAATCGTTTCATTATTTAAAAGAGTCATCTACCTTATTTTTACAGAATCTCAAATACCGCTGAGTAATCTGGTAGCAGATGTCAGAATTATCAATTCAATTTTATTAAATTTTGAACACATTGATACAACTTTATTATTAGGAGAACACATTGTTATTGTGGAGTTGTAATTATTAAGAACACAGGTTTGTGATATTTTAAATATGTATAATTACAACTTCACAATAAAAATGTGTTGTCTTAATATATAATATAATTTATTGCGACTATATTCCTACATAAATGTCTCATGTTTGTTTTACTATGTATACATCAGAACTGTCTCAAGCGTTGACCTACCTATTTTCAGACTCCTGAGTATTATCAATCTCAATCCTGAGTAGCTAGTTGGTCTAATATGGTTAAGACATTAATAATTAAGTTAGTCTTATTTCTATAACATAAGTATAGTTTAAAAGTGACTTTAAATGAAGTTTAAGTGTGACACATATTCCTAAAATAAAATTAAAAAATGTCTTCTAGACTTCAGTTCAGCAATTAATATATACAGTCTATTCCGCTCGCTCAATTTGGCCCAATTAAGCGGCTGCCACAATTAACCAAAGCGAGCGAAAAATTAAACAATGAATATTTTTCTTTAAATATACAATATATAAATTCTTGAACAAATAATATAAATTCTTGAACAAAAATATAAATTATAAGAAAATAATATAAAGAAGATGAAATCAAGAGGAATCTCTAAAGAAAAAATAAAAACAAATTCAACAAAAAAATAGGTTCATACAATTTAATTCTGCAGGAATGCATCAAGTTTAGAGAATTCTGTTTTTTGTTTTTGTATGTTTGCACTTGTAACTGTCAGTAACAAACTGCATTGCTTCCAAATGGGATTTTTTTTGCACTAAGCAAAAGTTATGTTGGTTTCCGTTCCCATTTCGTGTCCCAAATAAGAGGCTGCCCCAATTACCCGGCCTGAACATTGAACAGTTCCACATTCGTTTGGATGCGCTACCAATTACATTCGTCCATCAGTCCATGTATTCATCAAAAGGTTTTTTTTTTAATACTATAAGAAACACTATTAACATATTAAGAAACACTTCTCAATGTTTCTCCTATTATTTTATTTTATCAGTTTGTTTTTCTTTGAAAAGATTTTTTATTTACATAATGATTTATTTTCAGATACGTTCTTCGTTATCTTGAATTTATTCGACAATTTTTAAAATAATCATTAAAAAAATATATATATTATAAATTATATACATGCATGAAACTATATTTTATACATCTACCAATCAGTTACAAATATAAGTCGTTTTAGTTTGATCAGTTGTTTCAAACAGTGGTTTAAGGATTATTGGTATTGATAATTATTGGATCAGTGGTTTTGGACGTTTTTGTATTAATGACATCAATTCAAATTCAACGAATTCCAAATATCATCCACGATCCAAACTTAATGATAAACGTACTAGTGGCATTATGGCCACTGTGTGATTAAATTGCAGAATTGCATGTTAGACCAAGAAACAATATTAGGTATTGTGAAATTAGAACAATTTTGTAATGAAAATTAAAGTAATATATTCTAGCATATTTTGAAAGTAAAGTGGTAGTCTTCAAATTTATCATATCAACTCGTCATACCTGCCATTGTATATTATCCCACAATAAACACTATCTTTTGTAAGTTCTGTTTTTATTTAAATACCTTACTTTAGACAGAACATAAATAATCACACACGCACATTCATATACACTTCTACAGGCACCAACACGCGTGAGACTAGAAGAGAGATAGGGCCTTCAGACTCACCAAGAACACAACCTTCTGATACGATCATATATATCGATTACACAATTAAGATTCTCACGAGTCTACAACGACCGCCCCTACACTGGTGAAAGTGCACCGAATTCCAGACAGGAGAACACAATGATGATTCACACAATGAAGAAGAAGAAGAAAAAACCATTGACTTTTATCCAATATCACTTTACTATATTTTTTGCGGTTCGACAGTTAAATTTTGAAAAATGATTTATTTGCTATATTTATTGGCTTCCTCAAAAGACTTATTATATATATTAGATAAATCTTGAAGAATGGATTCTAAATTGAACAATAAATTTTAGAAGAGAAAATTTTAGAAGGAAGATTATCGAAATGGTCACAGTTCAAGGGTCGAATTTGAACAAACTGCCTGCCTGAATTGATTTAATATAAACCTCTGTCAAAACATATTTTATAAAAAAGTAATTCTTTGAAAATTTTGACGCAGATGTGAGACAAAATTTATAACCCATAGTATTCAGTAATAATTTACTTCGTAATTTTTTGTATCATATCATACCGTATGTTTTTGAAGCATAATAATTATATAGTAAAAAAAATTGGAAAATTCTATTAAATACTGTAGTGCTAGGCGTAGACAATTTTTAAAATAAAATATCGCTTTTCTTATAAGAAAACGAATAGTTAAGATTTAGAAAATGAATGTACAATTAATTTGAATGTAGGGATTTATCTTTATTGCTTTTATTGCCTAACTGTATATCAAACAGTGAAATGGAACCAAGAGAAGAATCCAGTTGAGTTGGGCAGCATTTGTAAATTTAGAACATAAAGGGGATTTAGAAACGAAACCATCAAAGATGACACTAATCAATTGACGAAATTGAAATAAACGTATATATTTGTACAAATTAAATATAGGTATCAGTAAGAAATATATAATTAATTTATCAAAAAAATATTTTGGCTACCACCGGGATTCGAACTAGGAACTTTTCCTATCCAGGTAAATGCACCTAACACCATGTCAACCTAGTAAGTTAACGACAAATACTCGATTCTTTATATTACAGTTCGTTTTTAAATTGATACATCTATTATTCCATTTATAAGCAATCCATACTTGATACATCTATTATTCCATTTATAAGCAATCCATAATTGATACATCTATTATTCCATTTATAAGCAATCCATAATTGATACATCTATTATTCCATTTATAAGCAATCCATAATTGATACATCTATTATTCCATTTATAAGCAATCCATAATTGATACATCTATTATTCCATTTATAAGCAATCCATAATTGATACATCTATTATTCCATTTATAAGCAATCCATAATTGATACATCTATTATTCCATTTATAAGCAATCCATAATTGATACATCTATTATTCCATTTATAAGCAATCCATAATTGATACATCTATTATTCCATTTATAAGCAATCCATAATTGATACATCTATTATTCCATTTATAAGCAATCCATAATTGATACATCTATTATTCCATTTATAAGCAATCCATAATTGACACATCTAATATTCCAATTATAAGCAATCCATAATGGATACATTTAATTTGTATGTTATGAAAAATTGCAACTTCACAATAATAATGTGTTTTATTTAAAAGTATATATTTGTTTTTAAGGAGAACACAATATTTATTGTGAAGTTACAGTTTTATCAGAATATAGTTTTGTAATATTTTAATACAAATTAAATATTTATTGTTTCTAAGGTAAGTTTGTGGAATTCCATAGTTACATATGTGAAAATGAAACATTTGTTTTTGATTTTGTTCGTTATAAATTAAATGTATTAACTATAAAGTATATACTTTCATTTAATTTGTATATGCCTGAGTGGAGATTTAAAAATTTATATGATTCTTATAAAATGTTTCTAAAATATATAAACAAGAGCAGTTTTTAATTGTTAAGCTGCCACTATTGTCAAATAATTATTTTCAAACAAGCTAATCTCTATTTCTTCTATGGTACATGGTGGGGGATTTTGTTTCTATACCGCTCAAAGCCAATATTTCATAATCTCTGAAGATTAAAATTTATAATAAGTGCGTACTCTCAGTACTCATACACGAAGCTGAGATGTCAACTCTCATCGTCAAGGTCATAAAAAAATTAAAGAGAAATAGAAAGGGCGGTGCTTGGAGTATCACTGAGAAATAGCGAAATCTAATGTATAAATTAGCTAGAAAATAGAGTAAGGTATACCGAATACGGTGAAGTTTAAAAAAAACGCTTAAGTAGTGTGGTGACCCTACTCGCGCCCGTAGGCATGGTCGGATAAGAACTCACTTATCAACCAATCAGTAGACGCAATTTAACATTATGAATCTGAGACGGTTATTGCTCAAGCAACGAACTTCCACTTCTTCGCAGGCCGTACCAACACTAGCATCGCTACTCGATAACATCTCCAGCGAGTCACTCCAGAGTTTAAACCGCGTATATAAATTGTAATAATTCATAACCTCAATAAACAAAACCTTGTAAGTGCTCTTTCATTTATATACCCTGCTCTAATCATAACAGACACCCTACACTGCGACATACAACCAACACGCATGAGACAATACGAAGTTAGAAGCTTCTGTCTCAAGACACTATGACTATCTCACTTTGTGACACAATCTTGAGTCAAACATATATTTGAATAACTTTAATACACATCTCAACTCATACAGTAGCAATAAGCTGGTGGGTACATCTGTTGAAGACTTGGTCTATGTGGGGGTAAGAAGACCATGGAAGGAGGCCTCGTGCTGGTAGAAGGCCGTGAAAAGTTGGATGAGAAGGATTTAATTTCAGGGGATGCCTATATATTAACAAACTAATGATGATGACAATGCTGAAATATATATCTGAATTATAACTAATTCGAAATTCATTCAGTAGTATTCGAGGGAAATCAACAAGCTGATAGGCGGCCTTAAGATTAACTGGACTAATGAATGTCGTGGAAATGGACAGAGAAAAGTGGATGAGACTTCTGCAGGTCTTTGTCCAAAAGTGGATAGAAAGTTAATAATAGTAATAATCAATAATACAATAAATTAAAAAGTTTTCCACGATTATACATTTTAAACTAGTAGTCCAAGTTCTCTGCTTGTTCAACTAGTTGACTTTCTTGGGCTACGCACAAAACTTTCTTCAATTTGTCGCACGTTCTCCTCCGGTACACGCCATCGGCCTGGGCTTGCTTTTTCCTTTACAGAAACATCCAGTTTGTTCAAATCAGTGATATCATGACTAATGCTCTTCACTACAGTTGCCGACTTAGTTTTACAGAATATAGAAAACCTTGTGCTGCTTAGTACCCGTTTTACTCACAACTGATGCGAAATGACGCGAGCGGTCGTTTGCGCAACTATAAACGATATAGTAGTGTGATTCTAAACATTCAAACCTCCTCTATCAATTGCTATATATATCAATCATATGCAACGTATAATTCAAGAAATATAGTAGTATTAAATTGAGTCTATCATTTTGAACAACTTTGTATATACTTGTTTGTTTCTCTTCTGATCAATGCATGCAAGAGATTATTCACGAGACTGCACCCAGGCACGTGTTCAAGTACATTATATATTAAACTAAGGTGTTTATTTGCCTGCAGATCTCTCAGGAATTATTCTGATTCAATAGGTGACTGACATCTGCAGACGACTCTCTGTGTACCGAGCGTATTCACTGAATGTAGAGTAATCAGCAACGCATTTACGGCTCACAGCACGGCAGACGGCGTGAAGTAGAATTAGCTCAGTTAATTCTCTAATATGTAGTGTAGTTTCTAAAATTAATAATGATTAGTAATCAATGATAAAATGAGTTTTTAAAAATAAAATTGTGATAAATTAATTTGTCTTTATTGTTCCGAAACTTAACTTATTTTTGCCATGAAATCAAATACGCAGTGAGAAAGCGCTAAAAAAATCACTAAGAACGCAGGTGCTCGACACCGATCCTGTTAAAAAATATTTTAATAACCTATGTTAAGCAAAAAAAATGTTCTTGACTTAGTGTCATTTTTAATTGCCCGGACATATTTCCTACATCGTTTGTAAAATTAAAATACTGTACAAAATATACGAGTGGTTTTTGTTCCAGTACTAGAAGGATTTTAATTTTGTGCTTTGATGTGTGGTATAAATAACATGTAGGGGAAATGCGGGTAGAGTGAAGATAAATTTTCTTTTAACTCTGTTTTTCATACCGATGAACGGATCGCCTTCAGCGATGCGGCTAACAAAGATTCGTGCTGCAACGGACGCCTTCCCGGACTTTTTCTCCTATTTTCCGCGCCGTACAATTAAAAGACAACGGGTATTTTTCCTTTTTGGACCAACGGCTCCATCTTGCGTCGGGAGTTGCCATCGTATAAAGGAGTTAATAGAACTGTTCAAACGTGTCGCGAATGTAAAATATTTCGGGAAATTGAAGAAACAAGACATAATTGTTTATTTTATTCATTGGTCAGTGCTATGAATAAAGTAAAATACATTGCGAATTAAATTTTTTCGATAATAGTATGTATATAGGGGAGTTACTAATATAAGAATTATATGTATGAGCAGTATATGTTTTGGTGATTGAAAGTGTGGATTATAAGCGATGATCAGAAAGATTTAAGTATAGATGTCAGGGCCCTATATCTTCCAGCTGTCCACTATGTTCAGATAAGGAAGATATCACGGAATATGTGTTTAGATGTGACTAGATCAGGTGGAACAAATTATAAGTCACTTAGAGCTGATGCCATTTATTGAAGATAGTTGCACAAGTTGTTTAATCAAAATTATTGCACAGATAAATAAACACAGTAAGAACGTGAAGGGTCTGCTGGTTGGTGGTCTGTACAAGAAGCTGGCCGTGAGAGAAGTGAAGGGTTATCAGGTATCTGTGAGGCGCGTTTATATTATTGTGTTTTATTTGTTATTTTTTTTCACAAATCCAATAATATAAAAAAATAATACATTGCTAGCTGGTTTTGAAGAAGCAACTACGTTACGTTAAAAAATAATGCATCGTTACAATAAAAACATATGAAAAATATTAAAATGATATTTTGAACTATAGACCCTATATATCATGCGTTATAAATAGGTTATGAAAGCAATAATTATTGTTATATACGGTCACGTTCGTGCCGTGGTTCTGGACATGGGACACGGACAAAGCACGTTCTATGTCCGGAACCCTGCCTTTCCGAACACGTGCTCTAGTGGCAACATCCAATATAAAAAAAATAAAACCGTTTTATACTTTTATTTTTATATATACCTGTCGAATTTCTCTTTCCTCTTAATTTTAATTAAATAATATCAAAAAACTAAAAACAAAAAACTGTCTACTTTAACACAGAGGGTAGTCTAGCAAAGTAGCCAGAAAAACAGATATCTACTACATCCCACATAGTCAATTAATATATGTTTTTTATCATTGTATGTTCACTTCTGATGTATAAAAAAATGTATGTTAAACGAATGTCAAATAAATAAATAATATAGTATCATTAGTAGTAGCTTGTTGGATTAATAGTAAAGATGCTGGCCTATTGATCAAGTGGTCGGGGGTACGATCTTCGTTCCAGGAGACGCGCAAGTTAGTTCTATTTTCATAGTTTAGTTTACTTTGAAAATAGTTAGAATATTGATGTGACACGTATTCCGCTTACGCAACTCTATTTAAAAAATAAATAAGTATTTAAACTGTAAACCAATTTAATATGGATTTCTTGAATAAAGAAATATTAAATTGTGACATAGCACATATAAATGATGAATGTTTGTATTAAGTCGGAGAATTCGTGTACTTCGAATATATGTTTGATAGATAAGGAAAGGCTGAGAAAGATATCGAAAGGAGGGCGAATGCAGAAATTGCTAAAGGAAACTTACCAGCTGATGTTAGACTAGCGGCATGAAATGGAGTCATGATACTAACACTAATATTTAGATGTTAAACCTGGAGCTGGCAAAATAATAACAAATGTAGACTAAATGCAGTAGAATTGAGCGCATACGTATTAAACATTACGAAGTTTATAGAAGAGGAACATAATGATCTAATTAGATGAAAATGTAAAACTGAGTTTAGCGCAATGAACAGGGTTAAGAAATAGTCGCTAAGGTGGTAGGCGATGGACATTTATATTTTTGAGAGAAACAAACAGTACAATAATAATAACTTGTTTTAAATATATACATATAAAATTAATTTTGTCGAAAAATATTGTTTTTGCGCTATCGGAAAAATGATCTCCTTAATGACAATAACATGATATAAAAATAATACCAGTGAAGTTTCTTCGGAATTAAACAATCTAAGAAATAGTGCATAGTAATAAACTAAAGCGAATATTGTATGTCAGAACAGAGGAATGTGGCGGTCTATCGTGTCTGTTTATTAAAGGCGTGCAGTGCATACAAGAAAAAAAGTTGTGTATTATTAAAAACTCTGGGAAACAAATATAAATTAAATAATTGGATAAACATAAACGGAAACATTTTTTTTTACAATTAGCGCTATCTGTGTACCAGTAGACTTTAATTGATTAGTTCTAAAAACTACCTCGATAACTCACCGCTGTAGTCATGGCGCTCTTGTGCATTAGCCGCATAGAGATACTCACATTACTCTATTCTATCTTTAAGCTAGTGAATTACTCAAGTCATACAATTGGCTATTTACTGAATTGAAAAATCCTTTCAGTCGATCCGTTTTGTATGGAGCCGTTACCTATGCTGTTTTTTAACAGAATAACATTAGAAAGGCTTACAACTGCGTGCAAATCATTTAAGTGTCTACTTCCTCTTTTAATAATTCGCGAATTTTACTATCCTATTGTTTATAACGTGTTGATTTCATGGCCGTTCTTTGCGTTCGAGGTGCATTTGGTACACGAATTTGTTTTTGATTTGGAGAAAAAAAGCAATTGGCAGAAATATTTCCTTCTATTAATAAAAATAATTATTTCGTTTAGTTATTAACGTGAAGGATTTTCAAACAATAAAATATTCATGTTCAGTCATAAAAAGTATCCATACATTTTTTATATTGATTTTTATATGGGTAAGAAGGTATTATTTTACGTTAAAACTTCAACTTTAAAAACACTATTGATACATGGTAAGGTCGTATAAACGACAGATTAATTTTGTTATTAAATATTGGTTGAACGATTGTTCATAACATATATTGTAGTACATATGTATGATCGTATAATATCATTGGTAACAGCATAACTCAAATCTATACCTACTGAATGCCACTGCTGTTTACACCATAGGATACGGAATAATGGTAATCAAGTAAGCAAACATGATAAAATAATTAGAGTTAATTTTAATCTGATCGTTTAATTATACCGATTTGTAGGCAGAAGCATTAGGTCCATATATTCAAATAAACAGTGCACAAATCTGGGGAATAAAACAAAATTAAAATTAAATTAGAATATTTTGATTAATCAACAATGTAAATAAAACTTTAATGATTATGCCAAATAACAATCACATAAAAATATATTTTTAATGAAAACACATTTTTATTTTGAAGTTGCATCTTTAGAACATAGTTCTGTGGTATTTTTAATACAAATTAAAATTAATCAACCGGAAAGATATTTACAAAAAAATCTATTTAAAAAAAATGGAATAATACATGTTTAATAATAAAAATGTAGAGAATATAAGTTATCGGTATATGCAGTGGAATGGAAAGAACATGTTTTCTCGGATCAGAAAAGGTCCAGGTTTGAATCCCTATACCAACCGAATATTTTTTCTAGTTTATTGTCTTATCATCGAGAACCTATTCATTTAGGCGAAATTATCAGAGCAGTGGCAATAAAATGGCAAAGATTGGCTGGACACTAAAAAGGGTGACTGACTCACGGAGGTCTTCATCCAGCAGTGCGTCGACAATGTTATGATTATGGTGATGACGTATACATATTTGTCAATAAAGTGTATGAATACCATTAATGACGCGACAAAGTTCTTCCGTAAATTTCAAAGTTTTTTTTGCCTGTATATAAATTGTGTATTTATTTTTAATTAATTTAATTATAGGTTTTTATTTTAAGTTATAGGTGTTTATTTCAAAATTGTGGGTTTCGTTGCTTCTGTAGAAAACGGTTTAAATCGACGGTCATCATAGGGCAATAAATAACGTACCAAATGAACCATTTTTATGACCAACTACCACGTCGTGTATGGGTAGACTAATAGTCGTAGAATAACTTATTCAATACTATTGTTGAAAACTCATTAAGTAAAGATTTTTATCTCCCATAAAATATCACGAAAATAATGTTACACTTTAAATACCTAATTGTATTTTTTAAATCTCTTGAAACTTAAAATATTATAAAGATTCAATTTTAATGGTGGCGCAACAACAATATTTATCAATAAAATTGATTATATATGTATATCTTTTTAATTAATATATTTAATTCATATTTAAAAAACATTTTGATTTTATGCAATAAATTCTAATTATTAAACATCAAATATGAGGATTTCAAAATAAATTTCCAATGACAATTTTTTGTGAAGATGTCTGTATTTTTTTCTTTTGATATTCTTGTGGAATTAAATATTGTTTATGAATATATTTTGCGAAAGAATAAAATTTATGGACATATTATATTACGAGTCCACGGATTTGCACGTTAATTATAACAGGCATTTTACACTTGGATGATAACCATATCAGCATAATACATCACTTGATTAGGAGGGTGCAAGGTCCTTACTCAGGACTGACACTCGACTCGTCACCGTTAAGACAGATGATGAAGATAAAGAACGCAGGGGGGTCCTTCACTCTGTTTAAACAGGATTCAGTGAAGAGAGGCCAAGAGATTTATTTTCCCTACTCGAGCTGGTTTGTGAACTGGACACTGCATGCTACCTATCGGATCAACTTCAAACTAACACCACGACGTCAGACGCGGACAGTAGAGTGCAACAAGGCGGCGCGCGCATCACGCCGAAGAGTGGGGACAGCGGCGCTAGCAAAGAGCACTCCGCTGCATAAGTTTCTTCTCTACAAGCTCTAGCCTTGTAATGTATATATATATTTAATGAAAAAGCGCATATATATGTTATTGCGCTTCATCATTATTGGATCTCGATATGTTGGTGTAAGACAAAATACCAAAGTTACCTTTGAAAATACCGAAGTAGTCTTTAGAAAATCCACTTGATAGCAGTATAGATTAGCAAAAAAAATTATTTATAATCTTTCCATATCGTATATTTACTTAAGATTTTAAGTTTTTTTTTTATCTGTTCATTTTATTTAATTTCTTTAAGTTCACTATATCTTTCATGTTTATGAAATTATTAATATTTTGACGATAAACATATCAATTTAAAATAGCTTTAGATGTATATATGTATATAGTATGTATCATTTTACACTACATAGTGCATTATTAAAGAAATATAATTATGGATTTCCACATTGAAATATAGATTCTACGGAAACCCTGGCAGCAATTGGCGACAGCTGATTACTTTTCTGCTAGTATTTCATTATAATAATCCACTTCGTAAATTGTGATCAAGCATTTTATTGTAACTTTATCGAATAAATAAAGTATTCTCAAGTCATCCACGTTAGTCCCTCATGACTGAGAATCGTGATCTCGATGAAGTCCCGCCATCTTGACTAGACTCCTTAAGTTTTCTCGCAGATCTGAGGGCTGTCACTAAGTGAAGTTGCACTCCTACCTGGTCGGTCTAAAGGGTGAGAGATCTTTCTCTTCCTCTCCGTCCCACCCTAACAAGCTTCTCCATGCTATCGTATCTTCTTTCAAGATGTCCAAAAAATTGAAGGATTTGTTTTAAGAAAATGGTTGAGAGTATCCGGAATATATATTTCCTATATAATGGAGACATTCATGTGTCTCACTGTCCATGGTATGCATAGCATGTCTCCAGCATCACAACTCAAAGGTATTAATCTATTTTACCTCTCTTGCCTTTAGTCCACGTGTTCTCAAGTAAGTATATCATTTCGATCATGGCATGCCAGTATTTAATGTTCTCTCATACCTCAGTGTAGCCAAGGCGAATATTGAAATGTATGAAAATTCGTCGTCAATACACTTAGCATAATCGAATAATGCAATTTCCCCGGATTAGAAGAGATCCAGGTTCGAATCCCGATAGTAACAATAATATTTTTCGATTAAATTGATTTTATATGTATATATTTCTAATTAATACATTGAATTTGTATTTAAAATTAATCGACAAAAAATATAACTGCAAATAAAACTGTCCAGTCAAAGGTTAAAAGTAAGAATGTTTCATGAAATGTGCGCTGATGAGTAAAAAAAAAACATATATTTATTTTATATTCATCAGTAACAATACAAACTAAATAAGGTTATGTCCATCCATTGCATGCAATAATTTAAAACGCTTGAATCGGGGAATGGAAAGTTTAAGTCCTATAAATATTTAAAGGAAAATAAAAAATATAGCTAAAATGCGGCTGGACACGCGGAAAGCTGCGAGGTGAGAAATACATATCACTAAACGGGTAATTGATTCAAACACAAACCACTTTTTCCACATCTCGAAACAAAGTCGTTGAAATGCAAAGTTTTTTGCCGCCACCACTTACCATCACCGGCGAAACAAATTATAATGTTCGGCTGGCCATTTAATCATTCGGCTTTAATAAAACTATCAATCCAGTTGCACTTCCGATGAATATCATTTACAGCTTATGTAATAAGTTGTATATATATCATGACACGAGTGGTATTCAGAAGTGTTGTTGCATATTATTTCAATCACAACATATCCCATATTACGAATATGCGCAAACTCTCTTAACCCTTCCCAAACCATGCAGTAACACAGGTCTACCTATCTTTTTAAACCTGTAATATTTCGGTAAATATACGCGACGTGCAATTCATATTTTAGTTCAATTGAAGGAAAATATTTACGCTTAGAAATGACTAGTGAAAAATCAAGTTTGTACGGCGAATCCTACAATAATTATTATTTTTCAATTCAATTGCATTGTAAAATTAATACGTTGACAAAAATACCATTTGTGGCAAGACGGAACGAAATCACATATTAATTTCACAGTGAAAAGAATAACAAACATACGAATAGAATGGTGTCACTTTCTCACTCATTAAATAAAGATAGATAAAAAGGAAGGTTGTATTATATAATGCAACCTCCTATACAGAACTTGATGAATGCTACGAATTATAATATTATATATATTTAATGCTTAATATTTATTGTAAATTTATTGCATTAACCATTTATTCACATTTCAAAGGCTAATTAATGGAACTCTAATATCTTACGATAACATGAGTTGACAGCATGGCTGCGTACGAGTATTTTATATCATGGTATGGTAAAGGTTAATTACCATCGTGCAACGACTTATTTGGCAGTTAAAAGCAACAGTATTTCCGAAAATCTCTTTAGTTCCTATCGGAAATCCAGCCACGCTCCCGAACGGTACTCCACTACGTGGTCGGCACTCGGAGTGCTTCTTGAGTGGCTGATCGGACCGTTGCATGTGAGCGGTGTACCAAAAATATAATGATTAAATTATAAGTACGCATTTAAACTAGTCGGGCACAATTATTACTACAAATTAAATGTATCAACTAGAAGAATATACAGATTTTTTTTTTTATCGAAAACATATTTTAGTTGCTACCGAGATTCGAATATGGATCATTTCCTATCCAGGGAAATACGTTACCAGTTACACCACGCCAACCAAGTAAGTTGACTACAAATTTTCAAACTTATATGCTGCAACTCTTTCAACTTGTACATCTGTTATTACATTTTAAATAATTTCACAATAATAATGTGTTCTCCTTAAAAGTAATTATTACTGGTTATTAATTAATACAATTTTTTTTTTATATCGTAATTATGTATTAAAGCCTTAGATTTGATTTTATTTATTTCACCTTTCTGATATAATAAAATTAACATAATACAAGAAATGCTTACTGTATCCTTATCAAGACCAAAGTACGTACTAAAGGAGGTAATATATGTATAATATTGAGAATATATAAAATACAAAAATGAATCAACTTTAATGTTATGCAGAAAATATTTTTCTAATTGATTAATTTAATTTATATTAAGAATACTACAGAACTATGTTCTGAAATTGCTCCTTCACAACAAAAATGTGTTTTCATTAAAACAATAATTATTACTTCACTGAGCATATAACAACATATCGATAAACAAAAATATTTATTTATATTAATTTAATCTCGATTTAAAAATGAAATTAAGTTTAAACTTATGATATAAATATTTTTGAATACTATCTTCCAAAATATATTACAAATACTGCTTGTGCAGAGCTTGATGTAGAAATACGATTATTTTAGTAATTTGTTAGTTAGGTGATACGCAAATGGCAATCTAAATATTTATTATAGTTTGACAATAGTAATAAGTAGGTATTAACGTAACACGTACATTTAAAATAATCATTACCGATTGCTCACTGCTAGGCCCTGCGGGCGGCTATTGTGCCCGCTTCGTGGCCATTAGTGGACGCAACGCGGCCAATGATGACCGCTGCGCAGTCAGAGTCATAGTAGAATCTATACTTTAATGCAGAAATCCCTTATTATACTGATTTTAACAATAGCGCATTGTGCATTTTTATTATACTGTTTTAGATTGAATACAAATCCTACGAAAGCCCTGACATCGTATCAGCCGCTTCGCAGCCACAATAGCCACCCGCAGGTCCTAGCAGTAAAAAGCCATCGGGTGTCGCTGATTACCTTATACTGCTTGACGGTGAAGTGCCACATGCATTGAACTGTCATAATGATGGGGAAACGTAATATTATTATAGATTTCGCCAAAGGTCGACACATAAACACACGACGCTATCGAGAGTTTAACCGTTCCGATTCAAGGCCGCCGATCGACTGATCGCTCGCTAGTAGCGGGGGGAAGAGAAGGCGGGAAGCACAGAACATCAGTTTGTTCAAGGTATATAATATTTAAGTATAAATCCCAAATAGCGGTCTTTCTGTAAAGCTTTTAAATATGTATTTTTTTCCAAATCTGTGTGATGGTGACCTTGAAGATCATTTGAATTTACTGCAACGTGGCAAAAGAAGATTCACTTAAAACATTGGTTTCACGTCTGTACGTACGGGTAAAACACGGTAAAGTAAACATCAAAAATATTACCACGTACTTGTACCTAAGTACGTTATTCTCCAGTCGGCACCCTCATTACTGAGGATCGTGACCTCTGTTGATGTCCTTGACGATTTTCCTCCACAAACTCCATTTTTCAATCCAAACTTTTTTGGCAAAATTTGATAGACTTTCATTATAGCATATTTTTGGATATGATGAATGTTGTTGTATGTTGGAATGCCCATTTACAATAAGATTGTTCTTATATTCTATAAACGTAATCAAAGCTCTTTTCGTAATTAATAAAACAAATATATGGCATTTTTCAATTGGATGATAGTAATCAAACTGCATAGATACTTTAATTTATTTTTACTATATTACATCAACTCTTCGATACTCTACAAAAGCTGAACATGATATAGCATTTTTTTAAATATATATTCTTATTATTTGCATTTTTTTTTGTACCATAATGTATTTTTAATAAACATATTTTCTGTATCAGGAAAAATATAATATTTTGCAAGAACCGCAATGAGAATTGATGTAGAAACATGGTAGGTAATCATTACCTATCATTTATTTATTATTTATTAAATAAAATAAAATAGTCTACAACTTTTTCGAAATGTTTAAATAAGGGACCTCAGATAGTTGACATGGGCAGCAGTGGCGGTCGGTGACATTTTTTTAGAAGGGATGCTGGATAATAAGTTAATACTTACTATCAAATATACAAATCTATAAACTAGCTCACGAATATTATTTGAGTTATTTGAAATTAGCTCTATAAAACTTTTACGCTCCACAACATCAACTACAGATCCAAAATTTCATGAGTCATTCGTATAAATGAAAAATAAATATTAGGAGAACACATTCTTATTGTGAAGTTGTAATTATTCAGAACATAGGTCTGTGATATTTTAAATATGAATTAAATATATAAATAAGAAAATTATACATATAAAATCGAAAAATATTGTTGTTGCGCCACCGGGATTCGAACTTGGATCTCTTTCCTAACCGGGGAAGGTGCATTATCTAACTATGCTACAGCGACAATATTTTTAGCGACAATTTTCGAACCTATATGTTACCGTTTTGTAATAATGGAACGATTAAATGTATTCATATTAAAAAGGTAACATATAGGTTCGAAAATTATCGCTAAAAATATTGTCGCTGTAGCATAGTTAGATAATGCACGTACCCCGGTTAGGAAAGAGATCCAGGTTCGAATGCCGGTGGCGCAACAACAATATTTTTCGATAAAATTGATTTTATATGTATATATTTCTAATTAATATATTCAATTCATATTGAAAAATAAATAAAATAAAAATTATACCTGAGTTTTCATTTACTTTAACTTGAGCTCGATTCGACGCTTCATTATAAAATCGTCAATTATATGATCATCGTGAAATGTTGTCTTCTCCTAGTTAAATAATAAAATGAAAATGTCTTAAAAACGATTTATTTCTTGACGTTATATTCTAAATTGGAGTCGGTTTCCCAGCATCCAGAATGTGTTTTTTTTCCGCAAATGGTCGAGACACAAAACTTTTACGCATTAATGATTCAATTATATACTCACATAATTCACTATTTTTGTTTACAGTATTAAAACACTTTGGTGAAGTAGCCATGTTATTTTCTGTATTTGTTTTTAATTAAAATTATGAATTAAATAGATAATCGAAGGATATTCAATATTTCTATAATTCCGCTTCAAGTATTCAAGCCAGACTGTCAAAAATGCGATACACAAACAAATTTCAATTGCTTCGTAATATGTATGCTATTCTGTGCATTATATCCATAAGCATTAAAGTCGTTTTTTGTACTTTGGATACTGTTAACAAATGCGTCTACATTATTCTTAAGACCTTAACAGGCGGAACTGAATGCACATGCGCGAAAGTCGAATACTTTTTAACGCTATGGATGCTATGCAATGAGAGAATCCTCCGGTCCCTGAAATCTGATACGCGATTCACAGATGTTCGAAAGTTGAGAATGTATATGTATTTCAACTCGCTCCGTGTGCGTGCCGTGTCGTAGTATGTGTTATGACTGGCCTCTAAGGGACAGGACGAATTTATTTGCAGCAGTGCTGTTTTCGGCTAAAAACAAAAAATCCAAAGCTTTTTGACTTTAGAACACAAGGGATGCGGAGCATCCAAAGCATATATGTAGCGACTGCGCCTGATGGACAGGAGCGTACAGAAGAGAAAGCAGCGAAAGAATATATAGATTACTCAATATTTCCAGTTTGAATACTGCCTTGCTATAAAATTCACAGCCGTAACCAATATTCAAATACATGAGACTAGGAGATGACGTAACACCGCAATTTCTAGCGTATATGTGTTAGGGGTGCTGACACCAAATAGATGAACAAAGAAGAAGATAATGAAGATCAACAATAAATGTTTGAAAATATTTATTTACATAATAAATATACAAGTATCCGGAGGCTATATTTGTTAATACATCATAGAGATCGATTAGTATTTTGGCAGCAGGGGGTAGGAAGCGTTGTTATCGCTATTACAGCAAGCGTCGCTTGTCTTGTTATTATAAAAAATAAATGAATATTTGTACATGTTGTCCTAGAAAAAACACACACCATTAGGATGTGTAGCAACCCAACCGAGAGGGTATTTAAAAGAATAAAGATATTTCAGAGGGTTGCTGGTAGTGTGCGGCATGTCGGGTAGTATGGGTTGAAGCCTCCATTCACGAGATAACACAACACTTATCCGGTCAGCATTGTGTTTGTTGCAGCTTCCGGGAAGCTTTTGTGATTTCTGTTTGAAGCTTTTTATCTGTAAGCTTTCTTGTGTGATGAAAGGTTTCTCTTTTTAGCTGCTCTTACTGCGCCGAAACGCACACTTATTGTGGAAAATTGAAAATATGATGAAGTTTTTCGTTTAACGACGCCTGGATAAGAAAATAATAATTTTAACGTAAATGTATAAAAATAATTTAGAAATAGATGAATTTATATAATTTTTGAAGAATGACATTTAATAAAATGCTATATGCCTTATTTTGAAATATTTGTTCTAGTTCTATTATTTTCGCCAGTGGTAATCAAATATTTATCGCAAGGTAAACTTTTTCTGTATATAATTCTAGTTGATTCGTTTAATTTGTTTTAATATCACATAACTATGTTTTAAAATTGCAGCTTCACAATTATATGTGTTTATTTTATTTTTTTCATAGAAAGCTGTCACTTTGTGGTTTGACATATTACATTAAATAAAATACAATCACTTTGTATGAAACCACGAAATTTAACCACAGGTACAACATCAAAGGAGAGTCTGTCTTCTGTCTCCCTTGATGTTCTATCTAACTGTATATGTATTATGTCTCTCTCTTTCACGTGTAATTTTATATTCTATCTCCCTATTTATGTATATATAAGTGCACTCTTTTTGAATTTATGGTTTGTTTTAAATACGTCCAAACGAAGCTTGAGATAAGCGAAACCGGTTGATGTATAATAAATTTCGTGGTTCCGTACAATGTGATTGTATTTAATTTGATCCAAATGTGTTTTTAATAATATTAAATAAATTCACTGAGTTATATTGATTACTATAATAAACAATAATTGTATTATATTAACTGAATCAAACAATACATATTTTTAAGTAACCTGTGCATCCGTGTAAAGTTTACATTTTAATATTTCGAATAATGCTTCATCATCCATATTTCTATCGTTGCGGTAATATTTATTCCAAAACTATAAAACTTTAGCACATCATAATTGACGAAAATTTCAATATAACTTAATATCAATATCAATTATAAGAGTTAGAACAAACGAATGGTTTAAAAATAGACTTCATTGATTGTATTGGTAAATATTAGGAAAATATTGTACGAGCACCTTTTGTCCTAGCGGGAACACAAGAGTAACAAAAATAAGTAAACAATATAAAAAAAATGGAAAAAATATGATCAGTACGACTATATCATAAATTCTGTTATAAAGACATCATTTTTTCCCCTCGGCGGTATTACTCAAATAACGAGTTTTGAGATCAGATATTTTTTCAAATTACAACAGGGTTCACCGAAAAACAATACGATACCAGCAGCTATTTGCCATTAAATAGAGTTATATTAGGTAAAAGAATGGTGTTATCTGTAAATGAGCATAAAATTTTACGATGGCTTTAGACTCGCGCCTAAAATTTACGGCAACGAATATTACAATAGGTATCACTAGAGGCGGGTCTTAAATCTCAGCCGAGTACAATAGGGGGTGGTTTTGTCGGTGATAAACTGGGGTAATAATTATATTATTCTTATTATATTTTAATTTTGAGTGGTGTAATTAAGAAAAACCTACTTTTCGGTACAACTCACTCTATGTATTCAATATGCAATGATGACTTGTTGGTGTCTGTTATGTATTGGGTAAAAATATTATGATAATGATGATTGGTTGTACGATCAAATCCAAGCTACTCTAGTTTTTCAACACTTACGATGAAAATTTGTTCCACCAGAGTTTGCAGGATGTCCTTGTCGAGCTCTACTGATCTTTCAGGATAAGGCTCGTCTTCTAGGCTGTAGTTTCCTGCTCAGAATTTTTGAAATCACCGTTAGCACTGAAGTACGCATATTGTCCGATCCCCATATATCGTATTAATATTCCTCGCACTTTTCGTTGCGTTGTCGCCGTTATTGAACTCATAAAGAAAAATATGCCGAAGATGCTTCTTTGTCACATCCATTATAGCTTTAAATAAATAAGTGTTAAAATCAAACTGCACTCTTCAAAACTTACACTAAGAATAAAATACTACCCGCTTTTATAGTTGGTAGTAATTTTACCTGATGCAGGTAGTTTATCTTGTCCCCCTCTGACTATTAGTTCATGTAAAAAAAATATTTCTCGGTAGCAACCAAATACAGATTTTTTTCTGTATATCTTTTTAATTGATTAATGTAATTTATATTAAAAATACGATACAAGTATGTTCTCCAATTGTAATTTCAAAACAAAAATGTGCTTTCATTAAAAAATAAAATATGCATAGATATATTATCATTTACAGCAGGTTTAATATGAGTTTATAAGAACTCTATAGAATCAAAATAGAATAACAGATGTAACAATTTGAAATCATTAATTTACATGGTTAATGTAGCGTAAAAGTAACGCACTTCCGCGGATAGCAAAAGATCCAGACTCGAATTTCGGTAGAAACCAAAATATTTAAAAAATACTAATTAAATGTATTAATTAGTAAGATATACATATAAATTCAATTTTATCGAAAAATATTGTTGTTGCGCGAGATTCGAACCTGGATCTCTTTCTAAACCGGGGAAGGTGCATTATTTACATTACATTTATTTACATAAATAATTTAAACTACGTTTGACTGCTGGGATTCCTTGGCATCTTGGCAACCCACGTAGTCCAGTGGATAAGGCGCTGGGTTTTCTTACCGGGGGTTCGGTTTCAGTTAGATCACAATATATCTATGTGATTTTCTTACACCTGGATGTTCTTGTGATATTTTGCTACAGTTATTGGGACTAGTGGCTTGTTATGGTGTTATAAAAACGCGTTACTATACATTTTCATTTGTTTTAAATCTTAAATGCCAGTCGTATATACGTATTCGTTTTTTCTTCTTCTTTCATTTAATCTTTACCAACTCTTATTCCTGGTAATTTTACTCCAGTTTCCAGACTTTGACATCTTATTCCAGTCGTCTTCCAGACAGCCCGCACCTTTCTTGGTCTGCCTCAAGGACGTTTTGTGGTGGGGTATTAATTTGATCACAGTCTTTGGTACTCTCTTATCTGTCATCCCTTCAACATGGCAAGCTTAGAACCTACAAAACATATTACATTTTTTAGTTTGTGGTTCATTTATTTATATTCTGTAAGTTCTATTTTCTTCTGTAGATCCATAATTTTTTAGTATTTTATGTTAAAAAAACTGCTAATTTATTTTCTTTATTTTGGGATAGATACCATGTTTCACAACCACTGATATTATTATTATTTTATGAATTAGCAATTTGATTAGTCCACTTAGTATTTTCGGTCTGTTCCAGCTAGAAGGTTGATTTTCAGTTCTTTCGTTGTCTTGTTTACTACGCTGGCGATAATGTACAGATATGTAAATTTTTTAACCCCTTCATATACACGTTGTCCTACGCAAATATCCTGGGGTACCTTCTGTTCACGATATTGATCATGTCTGGTATTTATAAAGTCAAAATTTCGCTTCTTTTTTTAGGATGGCACCATGATCGATCATCCTTTGTTTGGATCACATAGCTCCTGATAAATACATCATCAGTATAACCGCACACCTACGATGTACTATGGTTAAAAATGCCAGTCATACTTACGATATAAGCGATTTCCACCACTGCCAGATTAAAAAATATGGTAGAGAGTGTGTCACTCTGACAGACTTCAAACTTAATTTAAACAGTAGGTAGTGTTTACACATATATCCATTAGCGCACTCTGAACGCTTACATTTGCTTTTAGTTTTAAATTGTAAATAAGATTGCGTACCTTGTTTGAAATGCTTCACCCACACGAAAAACAAACACTTTTTCTGAAAACATTAACATCGTTCAATAATGATAAAAGTGTGTCGGTCGCCGGGTGGTTCCCTCTTCGCTTACGCGACGAACTTAACTTCCTGTATTATGTTACCCATGAAAAATTTCAGAAGCGGAACGCTGAAGTCATATTGGTTGACATAAAATAAATGTGTTTACCTATCAGAGAACAATCGTTAAAATTATGACTGGAATTAACGACCGGCTCTAAGATTGAGGGAAGTGCTCAAGTACTATCACAGTGCGGCGTATTTTACGAGCAAATCTTGCATAATAATTAATACAGGGTATCTAAAAAAACTCCATTAAAAATCGACTATATTAATTTAATTTTATACTTTTTTTATCGAACTAGAAATAAAAAAAATCGTAGAATAAAGAATTAAACTGTATATATAAGGTGGGTCAAAAGTAATCTTACCATTTAAAAATTAAATTATTTTAGTAATAATTAATACTCACTTTACGTATACTATAAATAAAATGAGTAATCATTTTATTTATTTTATATGTACGGTGAATCGGGGTAAGTGTATTTATAAAAGAAGTGCATCTATGTCTCCGAATTACGTTAAAAATTGATTTCTAGTGCCGCAATCTATTAAGAAATGTTATAAATCAATATTAGAAGAGACAGTCCAGAGACGGAGCAAATCAAATATTAATTTGCGTGTAATACAATTTAAAATTATGACAGTTTGATATCAACTTGCGATTTATGTATGCCTCTTCAATATTTTGTATATCTCGATAATATTTTGTGCCAGGATGCTGATATTAGTTGAGTACCTATATTTTGAGTTGTAGTTTGTGATGAATATATTAATTTTGTGATTATTTTCGCGGACTACGGTTTATAAGACTAGATACACTTACCCGATAAATTCATCTATTCAGTGGTCGGTATTCCATATATTTTTGTATAGAAACTTTCTCAACTAGTGATGTGTAGACAGTTACATTGTTTTTTAAAAAATAATTAACCAATTTCAAAAGCAATCACTATATGTTGCACTTCTCCCTTCTAAGCAATTTTTCTCACACACTCACAACTAATTCATGTTGTCATTAAGCAGATCAGTAAAAAGATTTTCATTATTTTAATAATTTGTCAGAAATAATAGTCGTCGAATTTTCATAAAATGATTTCAATACCAGCCATACTAAAAGGTTACATTCCGATTTAAAGACTTAAATTAAGAAATGGTAATGATCCTTCTATCAAAGTTTCAAAGTCAAAGCATAATCTTATGAAGTTTGAGAACAATTATAAGTTTATGTCGCACTTACCCCGATTCACCTTAATATTATACATAGCTAGAAATTTTTCATCTGTGTTTTATAATTAATAATATGTTGTAACTAACCCTCATTTTTAATCCCCGAAAATGCGAGCTCTTTCAATGATACTTTCCAAAATTTCTTGCAAAATGTCTGGCTTTTTAAAATGCTCGGATTTCTTCACGAATATTGTTCTTAAGCTTAAGAAGAGATCGAGTTTTATTAATAAATACTTGTTTTTTAAAAATAAATCCGGAGCTGTGAGATTAGGCAACGCGCTGGTCAATGAAAATCGGATTTTATGAAAATTCTTATTTCTCCTGAGATGTATTCTCCAATTTATTGAACATATCAGCTGATGGAGAACCTGGTGTTAACGGAATAGTGGAAGGACAGGAAAGACCGATGGACCGACCAGATCAAATACGCTATTGGCTATTGTTACGAAAATTGAAACCTCTTCTTTCTCGTAAACTCACCTCGATCATGAGATACCCTTAAGAAGGTGGTTCCGCTCAGAGAGAGTAATGTGAGACAACTTAGGATAGGGTCGGACGTACATGACGTGGTCGATTCTTTTTACGATGGCGGTACTGCTCCGTAGGTTACCAAAATGAAAACTTTAATGAAAGAAACTGAATTATATATTATGTGCTTCATGGGCGATGTTTATTAAATGGCTACCAAAACAATGATGCTTAGTAATCTTACACACTAACATGAGCTTATATACTAAATATTTGTTACATATCAACAAGGGTTACTGGTGACAGAATGGTGGTCTCAAAAAAAAACATGCACTGAAATAAAGTAATGATTTCGGAGAACGGTTGCCACTAACAAAAAGGAATGTGGTGTGAAATCCAAATTTGACTTACCTGGGGAGGCGGTGCCATCTCAGAAAGCTGGTTCGGTTCCTGGCTAAATAGGCGAGGTATAGCGGTCGGCGTGATGAGAATATCGCGATGTGAATCTTGGACCCGAACGCCGGGTTTAGGCACAACGCGGCAAGCGCTGTTCCTATCAAACGGTGCGTGTTACGGCAAGGATATTGTGCCATTTTTTTTTTATTGATTATATTGAGAGCGGTACGTCTCCGCGTCAAAGAAAAAAGTGTCAAAGCGATTAGCGCTGATGCACTTGTAGCAGTAGATTTGGCGGTCTAGCTGCATGTAGAGTACTCAGAGTATCGTAGACTCTAAGAAATTGGAAAAAAAAATCCACGCCAAAGATGCGTCTACTCTTAAATCCTTGACTTAGCGTGACTGGCCTTTCAATTTTTGACCAACAAGGCACATCCGTGCTTGGGCACGTGATTGATTCGCGCCTGCGCAACAGAGCGCAGATCGTCCAAACATCTAAGCCCTGATGGTTAGAATTTGTTTCATAACACTATCCTAAGTTGAAACTGCTATCCGATCTGTAAGCAGCAGAAAGCAGAACAAGATAAAGGAAAGCCGTCAAAGATATGAACAGGTCAAGGGTCATTATCAGGATATCACAATTCGTGGTAACGATCCTTACGAATTAACGAAACCTTTTAGAGAACAAGAAAATTTATTATACTTTTTTAAATTTGAGCTTTTTAACTGATTTAACTGAAAAAACATGTTTTGAGATATTGTATTTTGAATGTATGCGTTGATAAAAATAACATAATTCATAATGAATTTAGAGTACTTTTTATTTTTTATTATCAGATACAATAAATTAATATTCATTGCAGTAATATGATTTAAAATGAAATAATAAAAAAATAGTTGAACTTGAAAAATGAAAAAAAAATTGCTAGTTACCATTCTTTACATGTACATGAGAAGCATCCATAATCTAATAATGGAATAACAACATCCGTTTACTTGTGTAATGCCACCTTTATCTTTCTTCTTTTTCTCTGATCCTGTATTTTAAGCCACTTTTCTCTCTTTGGGTTTTTAGTTGTAGCTTGTGTATTAGCTAGTTTTAAAAAAAATCTAATGGCATTTGCATGTAGATGTAAATAAAAGCCCTTTAAATCAATTAAAGCTGTAGCGTGTAAAACATGTTTAATGAAAACACTTAACATGCTTTATATGAAACAGGTTAGAAATTAAAGAGTTTGCGTCATTGTTTTCGACAGAAAACGTGGAATCTGCTACACTGTCATCACTGTCAAAAGAATCCACAGAATTGACAATGTTCGTAATTATTACATCCATTTATTGTGACGACGCAAAACGTGGTATGTGTCAGCCGTCCGCACATCTTGGATTACTTACTTACCATTCTTTATATGAAACAGTATGTCAGATACCATTGATTACGCTGCTAAAATTGACCGTTAAAATAGTGCTATCATTAAAAAATGATCTCCAGCGAAGGAGAACATCAGATAAAACTATTTGCATGAAAAAAATGAGTTTTACAAAAATGTCAGTTAACATGGTCCATATCCGAACAGCTCATTTGTAGCATAATGACTGGTTGTGTGATCAGTAGTAACTTTTTACTTTAGTAAAAAAAAAGTTAGTAAATTTGTTTGCAAAAATGGGTTGTTCGATCGTTGGTAAAAAAATATTAACTCCTCAAAAATACATCTCATAGTAAACTGATTTTACTCTCCGATATCTGAAGACGAGTGTCGATAATTAAATATGGCGGACTTTTCACAGCTGTTCTAAAAGTCATCTGACACATTGATACTTTGAAAGAGGCAGTATACGACAATGAATCATTCAATATCGCGCTACTTTAGTGATGAGAGTTCATCCGATGATGATCTGGTTGTTTAATATATTAATGCATACATTAACACATAACACGAAAAAATTTCACCACCTAAATGACAGATTTCGAAAGCATTATTATTTGTCGCAGACATCTCCATCTATGCTTTGACAATAGTAAATTGGACATTCGAACAACCTGTAAACGATTTTAATCATAAGCGTTAGTGAAAAGTTACTACAGATCACACAACCGGCCCTGAACTTAAATTTAACGCCTTCCATTTTAATACTGAGTCAATCTCGTTAAATTATAAATATTTAAGATGTCGTGATTTGTTTATAAAAGGGGTTAATTTTATTTCATTTTGTACATACAGATATTATACTTATTGATTGATTGATTATCGAAACAATTAAGCGTGATTTTTTTTAACCATTTGTCAAATTATTAAAAATAATTATCACTATGCTGAATAATGGCAGATTCTATTGAACATGAAATATTCCATAAAATTAATAATGAAACACTTTGAAATTTATTTTATACAAGCTAATAAACCAATGTTTATTCGCCAAAAACAATATTGACTCAAATCAGAC
This sequence comes from Eubasilissa splendida, assembly GCA_031772225.1. Lineage (NCBI taxonomy): Eukaryota > Metazoa > Arthropoda > Insecta > Trichoptera > Phryganeidae > Eubasilissa > Eubasilissa splendida. Next base: position 15,320,844 of record CM062852.1, on the reverse strand, counting down.
ATATTTCACAAAACTTAAAATTTAAAAATGCAGTTTGCAAATAAAAATAAAACAGTTAATGAAATAAACCAATATTTGATTGCAATATACATTTAAAATCGGACGAAAATAAACAGTCGTACCTCGAGCAACTCATACTTTTATCAGCCACTATACAAATGTCTAGGCATTAGACATTGTACGGTTTACTGCTTATTATGTAAAATATAACATTTTTTAAAATAGAGATGTGTACACGTAATATGTGTCACATTCTCTTTCTATTTTAAAATTATACTAAACGCTTGTACTATGAAAATACGATTAACTTGATGGTTTCTAGGAGCGAGGCTCGAACCCCCTTCTACTAGATCACTAAGCGAGTATCATAACCACTAGATCATGAGCACGTCATTGCTTTTTCACATTTTATATTTTGATTCGATTAAAGGTGTATAAGAGTAATAAAGATTAGAAAATGCATATATATATATATCTCAGCTATCGTATTACAACTGCATAAAATGTATTTTTCTGGTTCGCCCCGCCCTCTTAATATAGATTATTACCTTTTTTTGATTTCATTGTATATCGTTCTAATGTTATTGCAGATGGTATTCTTTTATTATATGTAATTTTTTTTTTAACATAGTTAAGTGAGACATATTACCTGTGTTAAAAATAAAATAGACAATATGAAATACGTAGCTGTTGATCTATTCGCCTAGTGATCAGCGGTCCGGGTTCGATCCTCATTCCAGGTGACCAGAAAGTTAGTCATATTTTCATTAGTTTAATACAAAAAAAAAAGTTAAAATATTGGTGTGACACGTGATACATACGTGTCTATTTAAAAATAACCTTAAGTGTATGTTGCTCTTCAGTCGCGTTCGATTTGGGACCGGGATGTAAATTTGGCAAAAGTGAAAATCAAACAAGATAACTGTTGTGATTCATTTTGAACTCCTTGAATTAGTTTTAGCTATTTATTACTAGACAAAAAAAATATTTGAAAAAAATTGTATCATGAACGAATATAATAATAATAATTATTATACGAAATAATTCATAATTTTCATTTATCTAGTATTTTATAATTGCTTCTATTGACAAGCCATGTTTTTAAAAAGCGGATAAAAATCCCGTATATTTGGTCGATTTCGTATTGAGCCGAGAATATTCAATTTTTTAAATTTGTTTTGATAACTGCTTTATAAATAATAAAATAAATGGACTAATAAATTAAATATTTTGAAAATATGTGAATATTGTAGGTGTATATTTTATATATACATGTACGATATTTATATTTTGAATCTATTTAATAGTTTTTAATTTTTTTTTTAAATAAAGCAAATACGTTGTGGCTTGAAATTATAATTAAATAAAATAACGTTTTAGTTCTAAACTACTTTATTATTCACATATACTAAAGTTTCAGTTGGATCCAATTTTCTTCAGAACAATAAAGTACATGACACTTTTTTGTTTTTGTTTTGTATATTTACTTATGCATATGCCTATTATTATACTCAGTCGTGTGATAGACTAACAGTTTGCGTTACTTATTATTTTAAAAAATTAATGATAGTTTCCAAGTCAACGTTATAAACATCAACACAAAAATAAATTAATTGTGTATTGTGTAAAGTGTTTATCAATAATGTAAATTATAACCATATCGCTGTGGTTTAAACAAAGCTAAATATAGTGAGCCCACAAATCGTGCGCTCCCATTATCGAGATTATTTTGTCTACTGGCAATACCAACAGGAATTTGACAGACATAAACAATTTTTTTAATTCTCTTTGACATTGATTAGTCTTAAATAATATAACCTCGATTTCACAATTGAAAATATCATAATATTATTTGTCATATTGAAATTGTATTTTTCCTAATAATGCTGCCACCCAGCAGAGAGAAAAAATAGAGTTTTATTTTAAAATTAATCTTAACCACACTTTTAATTCGAATTAAAATGAAATATCTATAATTATTGTATTTAAAATATTTTTTTAATTTAGATTAAATTATGTTTATGTCACCTTATGATGAGTTTATAAACAAATAAATAACATGAATTAATTTGTAAAAAAGAGTGGGGTGGAAAATTTCATTATTAATTAAAACTTTATTATTCAAGTATTAAAGCTACATGCTTTAGAAATATCATATTTTACAAATTATTGTGCAGGAGAAGATAGAAAGCAGCAGAGACGTAGGTAGAAAAAGGTTAATTTGGTCGCTTAACCTCAAAATGTGGTTCGATGTACAATGTTCATTATATATGTTGCACAAGATAAATCAGCATACTGCAACATGGTCGCCAACCTTCGATAAATGACGAAAGTATCTTAAAAAAGAAGAAGCGTTCTTATGTTTTTGGAGTAAGTGAACTAAAGAATGGACGCAGTTACAGTAGTTATGTCTGAAAGATAAAATGCCAGCTAATGTGTGGTGTCCCAAGTTAATTATATTTTTTTTAAATTCTGTTGTGCGCCTTAAATTTTGATTAAGTATTACATAATTGTGGTTATGGGTTTTGAATACGTCCAATTTAAAATAAATGTAATTGTCAACAGAGCAAGTCTTATTGCAGAATACTAGGATTTGGGGATGGTACGATTACTCGACGATGTACTAACTTACTTACTTTCTTACTTACCATCACGCCGTTTCGCCGCGGGGGTAGGCAGAAAAGATAGAGCGCCACATTCATCTCTCCTGACATACAATTCTCGCCTCATCCACATTCATACATCTTCTCATACAAGCTCGCCGATTGTTGAGGCTTCTAACAGAACCATCCTCCTTTATCTGGATTACCTGGTCGTGCCGAGCCTTCCACGGACGTCCTCTATTTCTGGTGCCATCAACACTTGCGTCATATATCTTTCTTACCATTCTCTCCTCATACATCCGTTCCATATGAGCAAACCACCTAAGTGATCTTTTCTTAATCTTACTCACTATACTAACATCAGCTTTACATTATTTCCTTATTTCTTCATTCTTTACTCCGTCATAAATAGATTTGCCACAAATATGCCTAAGTGATCTCATTTCTGCCAGCTCCATACATCAGTGTCGGTACCAGGATTTCATTGTGCACCGCTAGTCTTGCCTCGGTTGACAAATTCCCGTTAGATATAATTCCATTAAAAGCGCCGTTCACTTTATTTCCTGCAGTCATCCTCCTTTCGATATCATTCTCAGGCTTTCCGTTTCTATCAAACATACTTCCCAAATATACAAACTCATCTACTTGTTCCAAACATTCATTATCTACAAGTATTTTGCTCCGTGTCTTGCTTTCCTCCTTCTCGAATACCATCACTTTCGACTTGTTAACATTCGCCATGAAGTCGCTTTCCTTGCATACATCGTACATTCTACTCACCAGATTCTGCAGTTCTTGTTCATTATTTACCATTAGTACTGCATTATCGGCGTACAATAAACAGCATACCATCAAATCGCCCATTTTTGCACCTACATTCATACATTCCAGTTCTTTCACACATTTATCCATATACAAGTTGAACAGCCATGGAGACATTACACAACCCTGCTTGACGACACCCTTTGTAATGTCAAACCATAGTGTGGGAGTGTACCGAAAAATTTACTGTACGGATTCCTTTCAAAGTCGTGGGTAAGTAAAGTTCAAGCTGTAGGTTTTTGAAAAATCTCATCCGTTTTCAGAGCTATAATTTTTTTTTAATTTGTAGGCATCAAGTTTTATGACTGAATACTATAGAATTCAAAAATGACATATTTTTTTAACACAAGTAGCAAACACACGGAGGAGAAATCTTTAACCATAAAATGCGGACGACAACAGCTGTACACAAAGACTTAGCAGTTGTTTTGTGCATCTAAACAATAAACAATGTGAATAATAAAATAATGCTTATAATTTTTAAACATAGCACCATAATTGTTTACAGATGGTTTTATTATTTTTTAATTTTAATCTAACATTTTAGTATTTTTAAAATTTATATTGATATTTTGGTGATGTTGTGTTTGAGATATTTAGCTAGAAGGGGTGGATTATGACTGAAACAGTACTCATCGGTTATCGTTTATTCACAGATTGAATTGAATTGAATTGAATTGAGGCGGTACCGAGGTTCGAGTAGACGTATTTGAGGGGCTGGTCCGGAAAAGACTGGTCGGTTCTAGGATTCCTCGGACTGATTGCGGCGCGACAAATTGTTGTCTGGTTTGGTGAGTACAAGTCGGTACTGTATGGTTGTTAAGTGATTTATTACGCGGCCCTATCTCTGGGGCCCGAGCAGGACCACCACAATATGATTATTTTTATAAATTGTATATATTATACTAATCAATATCTTTCAATAATTTAGTAAATAATTTGTTGTGTCGTTTATAAAGAGTCGAAACACCGGCATTCGTCTAGTCCACGAGTGATTATTCAACATAATTAATATACACGTAACATGATATAGAAACAATATATTAATCTTTTTTTTAATACTAATTAAATGTATTAATTAGAAAGATATACATATATAATCAATTGCATCGAAAAATAAATTGTTGTTGCCACCGGGATTCGAACTTGAATCTCTTTTCAATCCGGGATTTGGATAATGCACCTTCCTCGGATTGGAAAGAGATTTAGGTTCGAATCCCGGTTGCAACAATAATTTATTTTTCGATACAATTGATTTAATTAGTATTGAAAATATCACAAACCTATGTTCTGAATAATTACAAGTTTACTGTAAGAATGTGAATAATATAATAATCTTCCCTCGTACTAACGAGGTTACAGATTTTAAATATATTAATCAATAATCAAACATATAGTTAAGGAAAAAAAAATATTGACAAAACTCCGTGATTTGCTAGCTATGGCAGTTAATATAAACATTTTTTGTTTTAAGGGAAGATTTTAGTCCCAACAGTTTTGATGGATTCATTGAACCCGCTAGTTAATCTAAACACCGACCCTTGGTATCTCAAGTGGGCTTCCAAGTAACCGAGTTCGTTGGCCTGACATGTTACTCTAGGTAAAAACAGAAACTAATTCAATTAAAATCAGTAGGTATGAATTTGACTTGTATAAATTGCATCTACTTTGATAAACCGTAATGTTAGTAGGCAGTAATGGTAATATATGTAAGTAATAGTATGAAGTAAGAAATATAAGAAGGCAGGTAGCCGGAATGTAATACGCTTACTTGCGAAATGTATATTATGTAGCACGATTGTTGAACTGTGTGATGTTAATTTTGTTAGAAAAATTCTTACTATTTGTCGGTTTTGGACGATTATGCTTTCTGGAATGATACCTGTTTGCGCCATAAGATATTTCACATCGAAAGTGATGCTGTAATAATGAAAATTCGTTTTGTTATCGCTGCGCGCATGCAAATGCAAAAATACAAAAAAGCTATTAAATAAGTAGAGAATTTTCGTCGAGATTACAAGAGATACAAATTAAATGTATTAGAAAGATATACATATAAAATTAATTTTATAAAATATGTCGTCAAAATATGTAGGTATAGCATAATCGAATATCGCACGTTTCCCGGATTGGAAGAGATCCAAGTTCGAATCCCGGTAGCAACAACAATATTTTTTGATAAAATTGATTTTATATGTATATGTTTTTATTTAATACATTTAATTTGTATTTAAAATATCATATACCTATGTTCTGAATAATTGAAACTTCACAATAAGAATGTATTCTCTTTAATAAGATTAAAATAAATAATATAACTAAATAGTGGATAATATTTAAATCCTACTGAACAATACAATTTATGCGCCTGAACTGTTTGTGCATTAGTGTTTCTGCGCAAGTTTCTAAATTTCTCAGGATGTATGATAATTTAAGACCACCATATAAAAAGCTTTGACCGAAAAAGCAAAATTGCTTAACATTTCTGAAATTACGCGCGGTCCGTTCTACTCCGAGGGATATTTCACTCAACTAGAAATATATTAAAGTGAATATTGTGTTTTATTCACGGAGGTAATAATATTGGAATTCTCGATTTTGTTCAAAGGCTGTGCCAGCGAGGTCCATAACTACATTCATGTTCTGCCTAAGGGTGTTAAGACATCGTTTAGATGGAGGTATTTATTTTTATTTTGCCAAGACTTCGTTTCCATCATTGAGATGAAAGTGTTGGAAATATCTATATATTTATGTATATAAAATTGAATGTTTTCCTGTCTGTCTGTTTATATATACACGAGACTGTATAAGTGTGATATGATAAAATAGAAAATAAATAAGCTGTACAAGATGGAAAAACACAATTTTTATCCTAATATTTAAGCTTACAAGACTAAAAATGTACAATGCTAACTGAAAGATAAATTAAATGCAAGGTTTGCCTACTTTTTAATATCTACCTGACTAGGAATAACCCAAGAAAGAAATAAACGATGCGAAAAGATTTCAGGTTTCTGACAGTTGTAATATTGGCCTCGCACCTGGATGGACCGTAGCGCCAGATAATGAAGATGACCTAACATGTGTAGCGTCACCAAATTCTTTTTGATTTGAAAACAATTTCGGAGGCGCCTGGTGCCGATCTCTATACCAGTAAAAGTGAAAATAAAACAAGCTAAAAGTACTAAAAGCTAAGAGTACTTACTTATTTGTCATCACACCGTTTCTCCACGAGGGTAGGCAGAGAGGATTGAGCGCCACACTCTTCTGTTCTGACACACAATTCTCGCCTCATTTATATTTATACAAGACCGCTGATTATTAAGGCTTCTAATAAGACCATCCTAAAGTATCTGGCATTCCTGTCTTCTACGGATATCGTCTACTTCTGGTGCCATCAACACTTGCGTCATACAACTTTCTTACCATTCTATTCTCATTTATCTGTTTCATATAACCAAATCGCATAAGTGATCCTTTCTTAATCTTACTCATTAGACTAAGATCAGCTTTACATTCTTTCCTTATTTATTCATTCAAGTGATTTCATTTACACTGCATTCTGTCTATTTTCGTTCCTCTTCTGCCAGCACCAGGCTTTACTTCCATACATCAGTGTCTGTATCAGAACTCCATTGTGTACTGTTAATCTTGCCTCGTTTGATAAGTTTCCGTTAGATATAATTCCATTCAAAGCACGGTTCACTTTATTCCCTACAGTCACCATCTTTTAATATCTTCCCAAATACACAAATTAATCTAATTGTTCCAAACATTCATTACCTACAAGTATTTTACACGGTGTTTTGCTTTTCTCCCTATCGAATACCATCATTTTTGACTTGTTGACATTCATAATAAGGTCAAATTCTTTGAATACATCATATATTTAGACTGTGATCTGCCACATATACGCCTATGTGATCTAATTTTCACTACATTCAGTCTACTTTCGTTCCTCTTCTGCCAACTTCACGCCTCACTTCCATACATCAATGTCGGTACCAGAACTCCATTGTGAAACCATGATAAAAAAGAATATAATATATGATATGCCATTAGAAATACTTATTTACGAAATAAATATTTCAAATATGTCGTTACATTCTGGAGAGCCAGGCTGAGTTACCAAGCAAATAAGATAAAGATTTGTTGAATTTATATTAAGTGTAACTCATGCGGTATATAGAAATAAATAAGCAATAATTGAAATTTTTTTTGTGAAATATGGTTAGAGATCTCAGTGATCAGGTAGAGAAATTTAAGTTTATTAGTGAAAATATTCAGGGGGCATCTAGTTTATTATTAACCATATTTTAATGAAAACGCACTTTTTTTAAGTTTCAATTTTTTAACATAGCTCTATGATATTAAAACTAACATGTATTACTCGAAGGTTTTTGGAACTTTTTGCAATATAGAGTTGATTGCTTTTAAAAACCGAATAATATGTTAAGTATTTAATTTTTTTAAACTTTTATACTCAAATTGCATAATTTTACTAAATAGTAATGTTATACTTAGTTTCCATAATTATCTATAAAATAACTATTATTTGAAATATCAATAAATGATTATTGTGTAATGTTTTGAGCATTCCAGTCATGAGAACTGAGCTCTCACGTATTCCCAGTGGTAGAAAAATATCTCACACGTAATCATAATAATTATACCTTCCACATAGTAGTTGCAGAAGCATCAGTTCGCCGGCTTTTCCTAGAAACGTGAAAATAATTTTAGTCCCAGAACATATACCGAACCTTAATCAAAGCTTTATCTGGTAAAGTAATATAATACATTATCAAAAAAAACATCTTGGTAATTGAATCGTACACACATATATACAAGATAAAAAATTTATTACATCTGTATTAAAAATTTTATCTCATAAATGTATGGTTTTAATAATGCCTTTATACTAAAACATTTATTTATTAGTAGACTTTATTTACATATATGTTTTTGTTGTAACAGAGGTGAATATATTATAATATAACATGATAAACATAAGATACAATTATTTTTTAGGAGAACACATTCTTATTGTGAAGTTGTAATTATTCAGAACATAGGTCTGTGATATTTTAAATATGAATTAAATATCACAGACCTATGTTCTAAATAATTACAACTTCACAATACGAATGTGTTCTCCTAAAAAATAATAAAGTTGTATCGATGTATCCAAAAATTTAATAAAAATGAATTGATAATTCTGGCGTCTGCTATCAGATTTACTCAAAGGTATTTTGAGATTCTGTAAAAATAAGGTAGATGGCTCTGTCTAATGATGGATCGATTAAATGTATTAATATCAAAAAGGCAACATATAGGGTCGAAAAATTGTCGCTAAAAATAATGTCGCTGTAGCTTAGTTGGATAAAGCACCTCCCCCGGTTAGGGAAGAGATCCAGGTTCGAATCCCGGTGGCGCAACAACAATATTTTTCGATAAAATTAATTTTAAATGTATATCTTTATAATTAATATATTTAATTCATATTTAAGATACAATTATATTGCAATTATGTATATACTCGTAATTTATTGTGTGGGATAGAGTAGACTCCACCTCTGATATATACAGCATTGTCCTGGCTACTTTGCTAGACTGCCGTCTGTGTTAAAGTAGCATTGATCCTATATCCGATCCCATGTACCAGTAGTTACTTAATAGTTCCAATCCGTAAATAAATCTAACGAATCTTGTTTTTGTCAACCATATGCAGAACACATTGTTTCTCGCAAAAGCCACTTAAATCCATTGATGTTAAAAATCAGGGTTTATTTCAAAATACCCCAATGCAGACAGAGTATAAGTTGCTATTGCAAATTTAGCCAATAACAATGCTTGCTGATGATCACGTGATATAAACTCCAGTATGGCTGTCAGAACGATATATACAGAACAAAAATAACATTACAGAATTGTCTCTTTAAAAAATGCGGATGTAAAAACAAACATTTTATATATTTGCTTACAATTATATACCTTTTTCATCCATAACTCGAAAACACATTAAGTCGTTTAAGGGGGTTTTGGAATTAGGCGCTGCTACATATGCGTAATATATAAAAGGGAATTAGCGATTTTTTAAATTTTTGCTAAAAAAAATCACAAAATGTAGGGTTTTTTTTATTTTATCAAAAAGTTCATGCTAATAATTCTAATAATTTGGTAACAAATCTAACCAGTCACTTTATTTTTCATACTGGTAAATCATAGTTTTATCATCATTGACTTCTGATTGGCACCTATCGTGATGATAGATTAACATAATTTAATGTTTATTTTTAAATTATTTCAGTGGATTCCATGACATTCCAACATTTGCACTGATATTTAAAGATCTTTTTAATAGTGAGCGGACAGAACTATAATTTTCTTCCATTATCAAAGTTATCGGTCTTCCACAACTACTGTCGTCTTCAATATATTTTTGCTTGTTAACTAAATGATTAATCCATTCGCACGAAGCGATTTTCTCCCCATAAACTTCCGCTACAGGTTTTATAATGTCACGCGTTTTTTTAACCAAGTTTAACTAAATAATAAATGATCGGACGTTCCCCGAATTTGACAGAATTCACATTCTTATGAGCAGGGTTAAATTAAAATTGATATATATATATATTATGTATGGATATATCAATTTGATTCAGCATTATGTATCGCGAATAATACAAATTGCAGATTTGTACATTTATATTAAAAACTAATCGTATTGCGTAACGTTAACAAATAAAGACCGCTTTCCGGGAATTTTTGAACATCCATCGTATATGTATTCACGTGTTAACGTATTTACGTCTTGTTTTATTTACGATATTACAAATTTAATTATTTCGTATCGCAGTATAAAAATATATACTAGATTACTTATTGCTACGATCTTTATAATAATTTTAATTTTATTAGATGATTGATTAATTAATATACATTATACTTCGATACATAATTTAAATGTTTAATTTTCGGTTTAAAAATAAATTGTTAATTTTATTTTCTTAACTTTTATACGAATTTTAAAAAATATTAGAAATATTATTTGTTATAATAAATATGTCCTTTGATTTTATAACTTGAAAAATAAATAGATTCTATAATTGATGCAATGATATCACACCAATTAATATCTGTAATCACTGATGCTTACGATTATTGCAAGCACTAGGAAAGACTTACAAAACATGCTTCAAGATCTCAATGGTGTATAAAAGATAGGCCTATAAAAAGTATAGAACAAAATAACTGAAAATCAATAAGGATATCAAGCAACAGGTTTGTACAGAAGAATGTATACTTAGGTTTAACAACAAAACTAGAACAATATCTAAAGAATATAGCCTACAACTAGTGCTTCTAGTACTTACATATGGAGTCGAGACGTGGAACTTCATAATTAACGTCATTCACAAATCAAAAGTTGCGTAAAGAACTATGGAAAGACTATGGAGAAATAATGGAAAAAGTTGAAGACAGAGATGATAGGCGACTATTGGGAGAGGTTTATATTCAGCAGTTGAGAAACAGAGGCTGATGGTATTTATCATAAAAAAATTTCAGTATCCATCATAATTATTTGCTTAATAAATAATTAAAAAGATTTGGTATTATGATCGGGATGTGTTATTAATTCAAATCACTTATTTCAAAAATAGGACACCGTTAAATAATGTTGGTAAACTTCTTTTATATATTTTTCTGAATATGAAGGAGGTAAACATTCCATTATAAACTTCGATCGCAATACGTGCGCTGGTATTAAAAAACTTTCACGTCCTAAAGTCGGTATTACACCGGTAACAATATCACTCTGTGTACTGCTAAGCTTACACGTAAAGCGCATCCCGAGCCAAGTCTGCGATACTAGGAAATCCCATCAAAATATATAGTAAATTGGAGAGAAGTTGTAAAAAGGCACCGTTAAAATAATACAAAATTGATTGATTTTAATAGGAATTAGATCGTTAATATGTTAAACGTGGTAAGTACTTTAACTGTTAAAAATGGGTGCACTTTATTTTTTTCAGAAATATAATTCGACCTAATAATCAATGAGTATTTAAAAAATAACTTTATACTGGGTGTTACAGACCTAGTCCACAATATTTTATGGGTAGATACCTGACTTAATTACGAGTCGAAAATGTTCAAGGAATATGTGCAAATTATGCATCGTTACGAACAATATTATTGTTTAAAATTTTTAAGCTACGAAATTAGAAATAAATGTTTGAGAAATTTTTCAATTTTTGATTCAGGCCCTAAATCATCTACCAAAAATAGTCTGACCGCTCGAAATTCGATGACTTTTAATTTTTTGTATTCAATACATAGTTTAAAATCAATAAAATATTTCAATTAATCGAAATAATCGCATAATTATGATTTTTTTGAAATGCTTACAACTCTGACATGGTTGAGTTTAGGCACATATTTCTTGAATATATTCGACTCGTAATTTCGACCCATAAAATATTGTAGACCAGGTCTGTTACACCCTGTATAAGTACTTATTAAGAATTTTGATACATTTAGGCGATTATTTGAAATGTTAAATGGGAGATAGATCTTATTTCTAAACGAAGATTCTGAATGAGAGTAATGGCGTTTTGCTGATCTTTAGATTACACGTGTTTATTTATTTTATTGTTACTTTATCCATTGGGCTATATTCTTGTGTATGTTCCTTTTATCATTTTATGTTTATATTACATATCTAATGTTATAGTTTTGTTAAATTTTTAATACATATGTAAAATATATTTAGTCTTGTTTTTTAGATTTGTTGTTACAACGCTCATTAGATTTACATTTCTTTTCAGAATAATATGTTCTATATTGTTTTATGACTGTTAATTTTGTAATTTTTATTTCATTATTATATATATATATATATTGTAAACGATGTAAACAATTTATTTAAATACGTTAAAGATCACAAGTGTCTAAACATGCAATAAGGTTTGATTCTAATTAAGACACGTTCAAAAAAATCTTTTAAGTATAATATTTTGTCATCAGCCCTAATGATGAACCCTGTAATGGGATCCAAAACGTCGGCCAGAAAGGTCAGATATACACGGCAGATTAGCTCAGAAAACTACATACAGAAGATTCTGAACGGACGTGAAAACCTATGAACTTTTCTTTAATATGGTCTTACTTTAATGTTCTTAACTCTATTCCTTACTTTTTACATGTCTTTAGTCTCTATCAAATTTTTTATTTTATTGCTTTTGATTATCTTGTACTTATCTGTTTTTTGATTTAACTGTTTTTTAATATTTACTTTGTTAAAATTAGTCCTATCTTACTTACATATGAACATAAAATTTTTCAGGAATATTAAAAACAATAATAAATGGCTAATGGAATCTAATGGCAACCTACCTCAAAATAGATACTGTAAACCTAGCGAGGTAACCGCGACCTAACTGGCTTGCATACAAATAATATATAATATAAAAAAAACTAATTTAATATTAGCCTAATTTATGACAAATTTAAGCTTAGAAGACTTTGATAATTACTTGCGAGCGTAACATTGCTAAAACGAATCGAAGCGGGAGTGCACATCTTTCAACTAATCTCTGAATCCAGTCACTAACATTAATTTGGTTGAGAAAGTAACGGGTGTGAGCATAATATGTATCGCTTATTGATTCTGGTTCTAGTAATATAATTAAAAATTTGTTTTTAATTTATCGTATACTATAAGTTAAGTGACTATATTCTAATCAATAAAAAAACCTATTATATTTTAGACGATAAAGTACCTATGTACTATAAATCATATATAAATCTTTTTATCATATTATAATAGTAACATTTTATTTGAGCTGTTAACAAATGTAAATTGTGATTTAATTTAAATAAAAATATGTGCATATTCCCTGTTGGAATAAGATTCTACCTTGCTCTAAAGTCATGGGTTAGACGTCGTTTTCACCTCTAGTTGACTCGCACTTTTTAGTGAAGAACCAAGATAAAACTGCACTTACGGAACTGTTTAGAACACCGCCTCTTCGTGGTCCTAGCGTTACGAATGGCACTGATTTCGGATGATAAAAAAGGAACATAGATCTTGACAGTTCGGTGTCGGAAGGCAATCTGGTCCCACGTCGGTGAAATCCCTAAGTCATTGTTTGGCCAGAGCGGGACAGGTATATTAAGGTATATATATACTGGAATGACAAAATTCACAAGGAGTAGGTACTCGACTTGCGTCAATATTATGTAAAAGTAGAGCTTTTTTTTATTTTTTATCGCAAAATTTAAATAAAGTTCTTACAAAAATCAACGTTAAAAGAAGCTTTTTTTTGAAAAAGGTTTTAATTAGTGTTTATACTATCTCAATTTATTTTGTTTTTGTTATAAAAGGAAAACATTATTTTCAAACTTCATTAGGCGATACGTGTAACTAGTCTTTTACCCATTCTAGAACGATGGTCAGATAACATCGGACAAATTGTTGGGCAAAATTAAAACAGGGCGCAAAAAAAGAGAGTCATATACCTATACAACACTGAATGCAGATTGACAGAAGTGAATTAAAATGTTAAAATTAATTCTAGAATGACTTTGATTATATTATAAAACATGATATATACTTTAAATGATGAAATAATTTTTATGAAGCTAAATAATTTTGTAGATGCAAATGCCCGAAGATTATTTAATACTACAAAATTATTTTTTTATTTTTTAGGAGAACACATTCTTATTGTAAAGTTGTAATTATTCAGAACATAGGTCTGTGATATTTTAAATATGAATTAAATATATTAATTATAAAGATATACATATAAAATCAATCTGTCAAATGATGGAACGATTAAATGTATTAATATCAAAAAGGTAACATATAGGGTCGAAAATTGTCGCTAAAAATATTGTCGCTGTAGCTTAGTTGGATAAAGCACCTTCCCCGGTTAGGAAAGAGATCCAGGTTCGAATCCCGGTGGCGCAACAACAATATTTTTCGATAAAATTGATTTTATATGTATATCTTTATAATTAATATATTTCATTCATATTTACAAAATTATTTATTACTATTGATGATCTTTCAATGTTACATACTGTTAGACATATTCAACTTGACAATTCCGAAAGGAAGGGGGCCGGCGATTCGCCTCAGATTAACCTGGGATAAACGATAACAATGCCTGAATGAAGATAGACTGGATCTTGATTTGTCAACAAGGAAGTAGGTCTACAATTTTGATATGACTAATTTTGAAAATTACCTCTTGTGTACAAATTTCAGTTTAATGAAGGCATAATATGAAGTTATAATTATTCACTACATAGGTCTGTAATGTGTTAAATATTAATTATAAATATATACATATAAAATCAATTTTATCGAAAAATGTTTGTTTTTGCGCTACCGGGATTCGTACCTGGATCTCTATTTCCAATCCAGGAATGGTGCATTACCAAGATATACATATAAAATTGATTTTATATGTATATCTTTATAATTAATACATTAAATTAGTATTTGAAATGTATGTGTTTAAATGTCAGTCGAAATGTAGTTTCGTTTGACTATTTGAAAAATTCAGAACAAGGAGGCCGCGTATCTACATAACTTATATTTTAAAGGAAACTGATACTTGACTCCGATATAATATATATTTGGTACAAAAATAGAGTTAGATACAAGCTTTTACTAAACATGTGTTGGACGCTGCATCCCTAGCACGTATTAAAAACTACGATGTTATATTAAAAAATTTGACAAATGGATGACTCCTATGATGTTATATTAAAAATGGACAATAGATGGATGATGCAAGTTTAGTTTAGAAATAATTTAATATAAAACGAAAATTCTGATCACGGATTGTGCTAATGCAATATCAAAAACTTCCCAAATAGCAGGTATCGAGTAGTTTAATAGATCATGAACACTGGTGACAGTCGACAAAATTTTTAAAAACGCATAGAACTAACTAAATTTGCTATGAACCAACTCACGAGTATACGGAAAGACAACAATTAAAATTATCTTTATACAAATTAAATATATCAATAAGAAAGATATACAGATAAAATCAGTATACCCAAATAAAATTTTTGTTGCTACCCGGACTTGAACCAGGAACCTTTCCTATTCGGAGAAATGCGCTGACCTATTATACCACTTCAACATTGTAAGTTAACGATAAATTTTCGAACTAAATTATTTTTATGTTGAAAAAATGTGTTTTTCTCAATAATCAATTAATTATACTTTTAAAATCAGCAATGTTATCTTTGTGGTTAAGATTCATATTTTTATTTATTATCTTTGTTTTATTAACCACTAAAAAATAAAAAATAAATAAAAAATATAATAATCAATTAATTCCTACGTGACTATATTCGCAACGTCACACAATACTGACTTGAAAGAGGAAAGAAAAATAAGAATATCTCTAAGATCATGATAATTACAATGAGATAAGTGCTTAAATTCAATTTGTAACCAAAATACAAAGAGCATCATATTACTCGTACTTAAAACAAGCGTAAACTACATTATATAAATAACACAGAAATCAAATTAAAATACACTAATTAAAATGCTGAGAACTAAATTACTTAATCATCTTAACTCAATTTAAAAGTAGACCGCTTTTACTTTACTTGTTACATAGCAAACCGCACATTATATAATATTTTTTTCCCTTTCTACACTGTCATGCTTACTGGTTTAACGGTTTGATCTGCGGAGAACAGAATTTAACAAACTTCGTTGTTCGCTGAAATCTACCAGGAAAAGTCGAATAAACAAGTTGCGCCATGTTACATCGGAACTTACTGCACCTTTGTCTTGTATCTACTTGAATGCAGTCTCGCGGAGGAACTTATACACTCGATATTGTATTTTTATTTGTGGGTTGGTGCAGTTTGACTTAGTTGGAGGTATTCCAAGAAATTAAAGAAACGTATTTCCGACGGAACTAGCAATAAATGCATGAATGAGATACCGTTCTTCATATTGTATCTAGGTTATTTATTATTTTTAATCAATAATACAATTGACTACAAATATCTGAAATCATTTGAAATATTTCGAGTTTCAAGAATAATATTTCATCTCGTTTGGTCGTGTTTTTTCATGTTTTATTAGTTAATTAAATTCATCGTTGATATTAAAGCGTAAATATTATATAAATAAATGTATTTACACTCTACTATTTTTAATTACATAGACCGAAACAATCTGATCGATGACATATCCAAATCTATTTCATACCGAGATTTTCAATACCAGTCTCGGTTAATTATATTAACGAGATCTCCTCCATTAAGAAAGGTTCACTAGTTTATTTGGGCATATGAAACGGATGAATGAGGAGATAATGGTAAAAAAGATATATATGATGCAAGTGTTAATGGCACCAGAAATAAAGGACGTCCGCGAAAGACTTGGTACGACCTAGTAAACCAGATACTGGAAGATGGTTCCGTTAAAAGCCGCGTCAGGACAGAAGAGTGTGGTACTCTATCCTCTCTGCCTACTTCGATAGAGAAACGGAATGATAATAACTTAGTTAGTTAGTCTAATTTATAATTATGGCATAAGCAGTCTTCGTAACTTTGAAGCATTTTCGTCGACCTTTTTACCAGTGGTTTTACTTGGTTTTGAAAGGTGTTAATGAATCACAGTTTTTTCAAAAAATAAACAACCAACATTGGCTGGCCCTCGTGTCCAAGGAAAACTTTCATTGAAGATTGTGTGTCTCAAAAGTTCCGGAACATCTTGGGCATGGGAAGACAGCGGCTACTTTACGCACTGCAACTATGTTATAAGCAAATATAAAAATATTATTATTATTACACACGCCCTATTCAGGCATTAATATAATTTGTAAAATATTAGAAAATTTCATCAATACACAAAGAAAAAAATTACATAATACTAACACGTTTTTTCAAAATCAAAAATATATATAAAATGTGAAGTAAAGCAATTTATCTGTCACCATTGAGCAGAGACACAAAAAATTGTAATAATGTAGTTCTATAAAGTGTTAAATTTACAGCAAAAATGTCGACTACTTCCGCATATTTATTCCCCAAAGAATGCAATCTGGGGACTGCGGAGTTAGCTGATGCATCTGTTCTGACATTACCCCTGTAAAAGAATATTGAATTGTATCTTGATGATCCTATATAGAGATATAAGATCGGTCATCGTACGTCTCACTGATAATTTTAACAATTTCAGACGGCGAAGGAGATAACCGTAATTGATATTCTCGGAGCGCATATTAAATTTAAAATTAATGAATCTTAGAAACTTTCTCTTGATTCTTTCAACCCCCGTCGAGTGAACAAAGTAGAGAGGCGACCGTATGACCGAATTATATTTCAACTGAGGTCTGACTAGTGAAGCGTAGAGGACTTTATAAGTGTGCAGGTCTGAAAAGTTTTTTGCAGTCCGCAAAACAAATCCCAACATTTTGAGATCTTTATTCAATCAAATATTTCACCTAGATCATTGATCTCTCTAACTGACACCGAGTCAACATCGCTGATGGAGTACGAAAATATATAATAATTTAAACTAACATATTGTTATAAGTATGTAGGTTGACGTAGTCGTAATGTTATATGGTCCAATATTGCATGCGGTAAGTATTGAAACATTTTGCAGACAGACGCGTTGGTCATTTCCAAGGCATCCAATAGAATCTGGCACGAGACTAGATCGTGATATGGACCAGTGCCTCTAGGGATTTGATAAATACATTAGATTCGGTACAAGAGCGAGTGGTTTACCGTGTTAACACAACCTATTGTCGATGTACAACTTGAAATATTTAGAGAAAAAAAAAAAAAATTATAACTGGTTCTAAATATACGATGTATTCAAAGAATGCGACCTTATTATGAATGTCAACAAGTCAATAATGATGGTATTCGAGAGGAAGAAAAGCTGAACACAGTGTAAAATACTTGCAGGTGATGAATGTTTGGAATAAGTAGATTAGTTTGTGTATTTGGGAAGATATCGAAAGGTGGGTGACTGCAGGGAATAAAGTGAACCGTGCTTTGAATGGAATTATATCTAACGGAAACTTGTTAACCGAGGCAAGATTAACGGTACACAATGGAGTCCTGGTACCGACACTGTTGCATGGAAGTGAGGCCTGGTGCTGGCAAAAGAGGAACGAAAATAGACTGAATGCAGTGGAAATGAAATCATTTAGGAGTATATGTGGAAGATATATTTATGACGGAGTAAAAATGAAGAAATAACGACAGAATATGAAGCTATTCTTACTATAGTGAGTAATATTAAGAAAAGATCACTTAGGTAGTTTGATCATATGGAACGCATGAATGAGGAGAGAATGATAATAAATATATCTGACGCAAGTGTTGATGGCATCAGAAATAGAAGACGTCTGCGGAAAACTTGGCACGTCCAGATAAATCATATACTGGAGGATGGTCCTGTTAGAAGCCTCAATAATCGACAAACTTGTATTTGAAAATGTATGAATATGGATTAGGCTAGAATTGTGTGTCAGGACGCAAGAGTGTGGCGCTCCACCCTCTCTGTCTACCCCCGCGGAGAAACGGCGTGATGGTTAGTTGGTTTAAATTACAGGAGCAGGTTAGTTAATTAGTCTAAATTATGCATAATTGTGAGGTGAACACGATGGTAAAAAAAAACATTTTTAAATATATTTTATTTGTGAAGTTACAGTTTTCAGAACATAGTTCCGTTATAATTATAGCAAAACAAAATGAGATACATAAATTCTATGATCTAACTATGGAATATAAACATAATAAAACATAGACACAAAATAAATGGACTTCATTATAAATTAATATAATTAATTCGTCAAAGTATTCTGTTAAATAAAATGAACTAGAAGTTCTGTTGCCACCTAACATGTTTTTTAAAAAAACACTGTAATTAAAAAATAGATGTCTCACTACGTAGTAAACGTATGAAGATGAAATTTGGCCAGTTTAATCGGTTAAAATTCCACCGACATAGACAGTTCCGGGTTCGAGTCTTAGTTATGACAATATTTCATAGATGGATAAGTTTTTGTGTACCTTTCCGAGTAATTTAACTACATTTGTTTAAAATTAATGTCACCTAGAATTATTGCGTCAATTTAAGACAGTTGAAATTTGGAGAGCTCGGAGATTGCTCATATTTGTTTGAGTGTACTTAAACAACTAATAAACTGAACATATGTATGTTCTGAATCTGATTAGTATGTTTAAGGATTGTATTAATTGTGTATTATGAGTATCACTCGATTGGAGCAACTGATGTTTGTAAGTTATGCATATCAGAATAATTTGTTTATGGTGAGTCTGAGGGCCTTCATCCTCCTCAGATTCTTAGTTAGTGTTAGTATAGGTATTGGTGTTGAAGCTAGAGCAGGTTGATTAAATGAAACAGAACTTATAATCAGTTTACGATTATTGTCTAATGATGCACAGATAATTTTACACTGTTTCAAGGTTAAATTTTAAGTTAATGCTCGTGACTAGCGAAGCTCACTAGAGGTCATTTCGAAAGATGCGTCCAAGAATGGAAGAAACCCCAAAGGGTTTTACCCTATCCTGGAATCGTTTTGAGAGTTGTTTACTCTCGTTTCGATTCCATTCAAAAAAGCAACGTGTGCAATATTTTACAAAATCTTAAAGCTTGTTTTGGACTATATTTTAAAGTTAGTAAGTTCTGGCAGTTAGTTACTAAACCTTGTGGCTTACCTTCATATAAACTTTTTTTTCCCTTTTCATTATTATTATAGTACTTATAGTAATTATAGTACTTACCTATATTAAATTTAAAAAGTTGCTACGAGTTTTGGCAACAAAATAAACACGCCAATTACAGAGCACAATATAATGTTTTCTACAGAACGATATTTAATAATCGGTTTAATAAAAAATAAAATGATTAATAAAACTATGTCAACGATAAAAATCAATTAACATTTCAATAAAACATTTCGTTTTTACACAATAAAAATAAATAAATAAATGAGAAATCAGGAAACCCGTTAGAAAAACAATAATGTGTAATTTGTATATTAGGAGTTAGTATTTCGTTTTATAACATTTCTTATGTTACATACCTATTCATTTTAGTATTTGTGCGAATTTGTACATCGTCAAATAGCTATGAGAATTTTTTAAACGGTAATTAAGAAATTTTAATTAAGAATTCTATTCAGCTGCTGGATCCTAAATTGGAATTTCTTGGACTGTTTATCTAAAGGATTTAATGAAAAAAATTGGGTTGTGAACACTGGACTCGGACGAGGGACGGCAATTCTTCGGATTATTAGAAAAATAAAGGCTTTATTAACAGTGATGCTTCAGACTAGAGTTGACACCAAATGACTACACTGTGTTAATTAAGTGTACAATAAAAATATTCACTCGCTCAATTCTTAACGTTCCCGAAAGTTAAGTAATTTAAATTTATAAAAAAAGGATTAAAAAATTATTCATACCTTATTCACTGTATACGTTGATGTCAATAATCTCCATTTGCGACTTTTTTACAAAATTTATGGATTTAGTCTGAGTATATGACCAAATTTAATTCTGTTGAATTTGTTCGCAAGTCAAACAGTTCAGTATTTACTGTAATAAGTAAGCAATAATGGGATTAAAATTAATCGCACAGTAATTGAACAAAATGTAGCTACATTAAAGAGCACCCACACTTGTTGTGACTACTGTAAACGTTATTGAAACCGTGGGTCCTGTACGCCACCAAGCGATCAAGATACTAACTAAATTTGTATGCTGGAGCCTAATTTTAAATTAAGCACAATTTTGAATTTTACATTTACGTACAAATCGTTGATAGTTCGTAAATTGAATGTTCGCATGCAGAGGACTAGCTGTATATAAAAAAATATTCAATTTTTTACCTGCACACGAGACCTATTAAGCTAAGATCGGGTTCCATTTCACTGGTGGACTGAAAAACTAAGATGAAGATCTATTAAACTCCTGAAGCCAGTTCTCACGTATGGGTTTAAATGTTGAATAAAGAGTTAAGACAAGAAAATTCATTACGGGTCATTGAATATACAGGGTGAATATTATGTTCCAGGCCGATTTTGTTTGGCCGCTATTTTAGTTTAGCAGATATTTGTTAACCATAATTTATGATATCTTAAAGCCTAATTGATTACAATTTATTATAAAGTATTTAACGCTTCAATATATCGTGTTAAAATAATTAAAACATTTTATTTAATTAATAACGGCAGTGCTGTAACCATTAATGGTGATCGCTATCGTCACATGTTGAAAATATTTCTGGTGGCCGAATTGGGTCAATTGAGCCAATAATACGTGTGGTTTTAACAGGATGGTGCCACCTTACACACAGTCTGAGCTACGCTTGAAATTTTGCAAGATATTTTTCCCGGCCGCATAATGTCAAAAAGTGGTTACATCGACTGGCCTCGATCACCTAATTTAACAGCTTCCGACTATATTGAAAAAAATGGTCTACGTCAATAAGTCAATAACAATTTCGATGCTACAAAGCAATATTCGAAATGAAATTGCTGAAATAACACGTGAAGTATGCGAGAAGATCACGTATTTGTGCTGTTGTCAGAAGCGGCCACATGGCCAATATCATATGTTACACATAATTGAAAAAATACCAAATAATTGATAAATATATTTAGTTATCAAAGAACAATATCGGTCTGGTATATAATATTCATCCTGTATGATCCTAAAGGAAAATGTTTGGAACCAATGATGAAACCGGCATGTGGTGCAAATCATGAATTAAACACAGAATTTTACCTAGCCAAAGTAATTAAGATAGCGTGGCTGAGGTGCTTTCGGGATCATGAACTGGAGAAAGCCAGAGGAGGACAAATCGGCAGTTACTTGAGGAGGGCAGGGTCTACACCAAGCTGTTGCAATACATTTAATAAAGAATTGTCCGAATATAATTTAAACAAATAATATATATCTCATAGACACGAAGCTTTTTTTATTAATGGAAAAATATGGAAGTATGGGTAATTACAGGGCTTACGACCTGTTTTCAGCTGGCTAAAGTGATCATTTTACACAACGTAACGTTCACCATTCCACCCAATCAACCGCCATATCCATTACATTATTTTAAAGTTGTACATATGTTGATATGTGGAATTATTTAGAATACCCACTACACTATCGTCATCAATGGACTAAATTTGATTATTATTTTCTCTGAAACAGCATGTATACCACAATGAGAATCTAATTATGTTTTAAAATTATTTAAAGCAACATTCTTTATCTGTAAAGTATTTTTAATACATTGTTCAAGAATATGCCTGAAAAATCAACGTCGTAAGCTCTGTAATTACCCATACTTCCATATTTTTCCAATAATAAAAAATAGCTTCATCTCTATGAGACATCTATTATTTGTTTAATAACAGTGTCTTTGTAGGTGAAAATCCAGTAATTGAGTGTTCTTAGACATATTAAAATATTGTGAATATAATTTAATTGCTTATATAGGTATCAAGTTCAAAAAGTTGGACTATATAACTTCCGGTGAATAACTGAAAAACTAAAAATCTGAGCGTGCCTGCAATTTGTACATAGTCAGCAATCGAGGTATGTTACCAACAGCCCAGCAGAGTATATATAGTAATAGCTATATCATCACTCTGATAAAAAAAATCATGATATTTTCGTGTTTCAGCTTTTGTCAGCAGAAACCGGTATTTCAGTTAGGTATAATAATATTTTCTGAAAAAACCTAATAATGCATATTTAAATCCTGGTTAAGTAAAATACGAGGGCAAGTCAAAAATTATCTACATTTTTCGTTCTACAATTTATTTACGAAGCTACGCAAGCCAAGTTCGTCGTGGATGATTTGATTGGCAGAACCATGACTGATGTTCAAAGAAGACGCTACCTCATCGATGGTAACTCGCCTATTCGCTAAAACCATCTTTTTAACTTGGCGTATTGCTCCTTCTTCGCACGTCATTCTCATCCAGCTACTTTTAAACTTTTCGATCCACAAAAAACACTTTTACTTGACAAAGCACTGTCCCCGTGTTGTGATAAAAAATTACAATAAATTTCAGCTCCTTTCACACATCCGACCAGAGAAATCAGATAATTGATCGCTGTTCCTCCTTGGTGCAAACTACTAGCGGAGCGGACATACTTACACTGTAATAGCTGGAAGGAAAATTTCGCATACATCACCGCAGTCGTACCAACTCTAAGCATGTATGCGCAGAAGGTAGTATGAAATTTTCAAAATGTGTTATGGCGAAAGTGTAGATAATTTTTGACTCGCTCTCGTAGTTTTATTTGTACCATGGTGAGTTGTACCTAGCCATTCGTTAGTGAGATGAGCTGACCTAGGAACTCTACCGGCTTGTTTCATTTGGTGCGAAAGTCCCCAACGTAACTCCATTTGTATTTAAAATCGTATTTTTTTTATAATATTTAATTAATAAACCTGTAACGGTAAGTAATTATTTTACTCAACACTACTTGTATCGCACAGAATTACTTGCCGAGGAGGCACCATATACTTGATATGATAATACACGTGTCAATAATTTAAAAGGTGTAAACATCGGCGTGGCGCCAAAAACCCGTGGAATCGATTTCAGGAAAACCAAGACGTCTTAGTAAAACGTTACACCGGCGGCCTATCACCCTGTATGTACTTGCAAATATGACTATATGCTTTGTTATGAATCTGAATAAAAACAGAGTATTCTGCAAGCGAGAAGCTATTTTTGATTTTGCCACCGTTGTATGTCTATATTGAACATCTTTTGTGTTTTATTTCTTTCGACCTCGTAATCCTCATCATCATACCGGTTGAAAGAAGCTGAGATCGGCGAACTACCCTTGACTACATTCTTATTTTCTGTACGGAACAATACTGTCTAATTCCTTTCTTCAATGTAAAATCAAGCAAATTACTTATTCATCTGAATTCAGGGAATAATTTGTGTGAGAACTGTTACTTGTTTGTGTAAATGTGTGCATATCCGCCATGAGAGTGTGGTGTGTGTGTGAGGGGCAAAGTCCCCGCGTCTTTAGGAAACGCTCTCTCACCTAAGCGACTTCCAATTGTAAATACAATTTCAGAGTGTTGTTATAAAACTATAATTGCTGTAAGAAAGGCAAAGTTTATTTTACAATAATCCTACCAAGATACAGCAAGACACTAAGCAGATGATAGAACACCAATAGTTACCACACTTTGAATTATAGAGGCAGACCTTCTGATAGACTCATAACATAACAATCCTCCACAGTATAGGTAATTGAAGACGTCACCTGAACAACGATGTACGGCACATTTTGGACTATGTTGAGTTAAGTATGCAAAATTGTTGTACGCCAGATTAGGCATATTTTGGTGTAGTCGGTAGTTCGAGATTCTACCACCTGACGGAGTTACGGCATGTTGAAATATGCTTTGTGGTAGAATAACGCTATTTAGCACCCAAGATGGCAGACTTGTCAGATATTGTTCTCTCACCGAGTGATATTCGGACATTAAATAAACAAAAAATGAAAGATTAACATTTCAAACTGGAGGGAGGGACATCAAGAGAAAAAGGACGAAAGATGCCGATCAACCACATATTTAGAAAAGAGAAGTATCCGTTGCTACAAAAAATACTTCAACTGATGTGAGTTGAAGAACAACAGTGTACAGCACATTTTATTAAATGAACTCTGTCAAACATAATTTTGAAAGTAATAATTATATTGCTCTTACATTTTTTGTTTTATAAAAATCTACCAAGCGAGTGATACGTATTCTTTGTTCTTTTATAATGAACACAACTTTCCTATAATATAATGTGTTTTTATTTTCACCTTGTGAAACAACGCTGTCAAGTACATGCCATACAACATTGTTCTGCTTGAAAAAAGTTTCGCATGTGCCTTAATCTGCGTCTTGCATCTTAGATTATAATTGGATAAAAAGTATATTATTATCATGTATAATGTATTTAAAACACACATCGAATATTATTTTTTCCGATCATTAGATGAAATGAACAGTTTTTCTCAGTTACTGTAAAATCACCAAAATGTGCCGTACATTGTTGTTCGGGTGACGTCTTTAATTGTACGTTCAAAGCAGGCATATCTGTCCAGAAGTAAGGATGGTATTATTTACATCTGTATAACTACCAATCTGCCAGTACAGTTCTTTATTAGTGATTTTATTTAGTAATACCAGATCTTATGTCAGCCACGACTACATATCTAGAGCCTGTATTGCGGATGCTGTATCTCGTTTCTATAGATATTATTAAGTATTGAGTATTGAAACTGCGAGCGAAGAACCACCCCTCGGCACTCTCGGTGCGAGTGCATTCTATTGGATAAGAAAACTCTCTCTATCTGAGTTGATGCTACTTTCTTCTGCAAATCCATCTGCTTTCAGCGATGGTAATGGAGACGGGAACATAACAAGGAAGTTTCTAGCAAAATAGTTAGGGGATTGTTCCAAAGGCGATGCTTTTTCTACCCTCATTGTTTTATCCGGAATATATACAATACGGCATTTTTCTTTCCCAAACTTTTATAATGAATGGTGAGGTTGGTTCCCAGAAAATTATTGTTGACTATTTACATTTTTTTTTTGGATGTGGTTCATTTTTATTTTTTATATTTTGATAATATTCAATACTTATTATTTAGCTTTGGTGGTGTAGTAACTGATTTCATTGCAAGTTAATTTATAATACGTAATTAAAAATACCCCTTTCTTGACAAATTAGATTAGGTAAATGGAACTAAATTTTTTAATCTAGGAAAATATTTTTTTTAAAAATGCGTCCACGTATTGCAGTTAACTTTTAGTGTGAAGTTTTTACAAAAAATGCAGTAACCACGAGGTAAGTAAGTACCGGATTTTTTTTTGAAGACACACAACATTATTTTCACACTTTACTTTCTTCGGACGCTTCGCACCTTAAACTAATTCTCAACATAGTCGCCACCATTATTAAAGCACTTGTCATAACGGAGCGTCAACTTTGGAAACCTTCGTCATAGAACGACGCCGCCTGGGATGAAAACCATATATGTACTCCGTCTTTGAGTTCATCATCATCATTAAAACGTTTACCGCCAAGGAACCACTTCAAGTAAAGGAAAATATGGAAATCACTAGGCGCCAAAATAGGACAAAACAGCGGACACTTGACGATGAATATTAGCTGGTTAATGTTTCGTGCATTAACGAATCACGGATCGAATCTCACAGTCGATAGGCTGATCTATTGTCTATGTGAATGTATCTAACGTTGCATGCGGTGTATCAACAGTTGAAGGAAACCATTGCGCATGCGCACAAAATTGCAACCGCACCACCACACTATAAATTTACGGCAACGGTATTTACTTAAAAAACGCACCTCGTGTATATAAATTATTACATTTTATTAATTACAAAACACAATACAATATCTTTTGTACACAAACAATACTTATCTAAAAGGCGTAGCGAAAGCAATTACAAACTGCAAAAACGTTTGCCATCCGTTACTATGACAATTATAATGGTAGGTTCGAATATTCAACATGATATAATCAAACTAGTCATTTACTCGTCTGAAAAGTCTTAAGTCAATAACATCAGGCAAGTTGTTGGGAGAATTTGGAATCAAACCACAAGACAGGCGGATATAATAGAAGCAGATATTAAACAGTGAACTCAGATCAATATAATTTTTTTAAATGCACACAAATAAACAAATTTTAATTACGATTTCGAAGCACGCTAGTCTTAGGATGGGCTACATCTCGAGTTTCAGCTTAATAAAATTTTCAAATGATTTTCATAAGGGCAAAAGTTATTATCTAAAACTTGTTATTAATAACTCTTAACCATCTTGATTATTTATATTATATTAAAATAGTTGGTGCAATATAACATACATATATATATACGTTTTATTCTTATCATCCCGGATAATCGAGAGTCAACTTCATATATAAATCAATAATGAAATAATCATAGGTTTACTAATAAATTTTTCCACACGAAAGTAAAACTTGGGAAAAACCAATCACTGAGAGCGCTATGCTTTGTTTTTCGTTTAAACGTAAACATATATTTTAATAAACTTTTTTTATATTTATACCCGAGTTTTATCGGAAATTGAACTAAATAGAACCGGAGTGAAGTCGAATAAAACCTTTTATTACCGGTTTTACTATTGCGGAAGCAATTACAACGTTTTGTCTGTACGGACATGCATCCATATAGTTTTAAACGAGACGGACTGTAATAATTATTGTACGAGTAATGGGAGCAGTACTTTTTTCTAATCGAGATTTTTTTCGATGTTTTTCGTAATTTCAAAATTAGTTTAATCAACTTTTTAAGACAATTATTTTAATGCTCGATAAATTAAAAACCAAATAATTGAATATCTCAGAAACTAATATTTGCATTTATTAAACATATTTTCAAAAAATTAACCGGCATTATGAAGTTATTTATATTAATTCATACATTTAATTAGTATTTAAAATATCACAGATCTATGTTCTGAATAATTGCAATTTCACAATAAAAATGTGTTCTCCTTAATGAAGTTATTTATATTTAGAAAGTAATTTATGTAATTTTTCTAATAATGTCAAATAGATTAAAAATATTAAAATGATTATAAAAACATTTTTCTAGACGATCTATAAAAATCTATGATGGAAACATTTTTTTGAACTGAAATCTACATCTCAACCTTATGAATGTGAACGATAAGATGCTATGTGTTCTCGATATTATTTTATGGAATGGAAGGATGGACACTTATTAAAGAAATGATATGGCGGTTTGAAGCATTAGAGATTTGGATCTACAGTATAATGCTCAACTTAAGCTGCATAGATAGAGTTACACCTACCGATTAAAATAAATAAATTAAAATAATATATTAGTAAATTTTTATACACATCACAAATAAAACATAATGATAATAATGATTATTACATAAATACATTTTTTAATCAAATATTTAAACAACTACCACGGAACATTAGACCGGCATTTTATATAAATAATAATATAGGAAATTTACTCATAAATTCTAAAGACAAAGATGATAAATTTAATAATTCTGGTGTCTATAAACTTAGTTGCAAGGATTGCGCTGCATTTTATATTGATAAAACGGGTCGAAATTTTAATATAAAAGTAAAGGAGCATTTGAGATGTTTGAACAATAGTGGGTTTTTAGAATTTTCTAATCATTTGATAGAAATTGGTTTCGATAAAAAATTGGAATTAAACGGTGTTGGTCATAAATAAAATAATTTGGATTCATTTTGAGTTAGGTACTAAATTTATTTTTTAAATAATTATTGTTTTTTTTTTAAATAGATTCTGTTAAAGAAACATTAACATATGTTTTTGATTAGTTATTGACTTTCTGAAGAAGAAAATGATATTTTTAGAAACCGGTAGATGTATTTTAATTCAATATGTCGTTAATAAAACAAAGTTAACAAATAAAAATAACGAAGATGTTATTGTTCGGATGAATAAACAAAAATAAGTATTTAAAACAATAAAATTCTGAAAATTTCAATATCTCGAACATGTGATGAAACATAATGCACCTCATAATGCAGAGAAAGATTAATATACGATATAAAACGTTGTATCATACAATATAACTCGTCTTTTTTATTATTCTAAAAAGTTAAAAGCGCCACTAAAATTTATCTTTGTCATATTTTAAACTACTATGAAATTTGATAGATTTGTAACATAGTTTTAATGAGACAATTATTATTAGAATTACGATACAAAAAAAATAATTTTCATCAAATTTTCAGATGATACCTTGTGGTTCAAAGGTCACATTATGTTAACCTAAGTTTTTATTTTATTTATACCGACCCTAACTTTATTAGCTTAAGGCGGTACTTTGCATTCACCAGTGGAAATTCTAAAGCTATATTTTGTATGAATATAATAAACTATTTAATGAAGTCTTCTGATGAATAATTGAAAATATTTCAACACCACCGGGATTTGAACCTATCGGATAGGAAGAGATTCTGGTTTAAATTCCGATGGTAGCTAAAATAATTTTCGATAAATTGATGCATTTAATTTGTATTTAAATATCATAGAACTATGTTCTGAAAAAATTACAACTTCACAAATAATAATAAAAAATAAAATTTTAAATCCATTTAATTTATTTTATGAATATTCAGCTATTCAACAAATGTATCTAAAACTCTATTACATAACATGGAATTAAATGTTTATATTTTAATAAAAAAATCGTTGTTATTTAAAAAATATATAAAAATGAGTTTTTCCTCACTATCGTCATCATTTTGTGTCGATTTAACCCACTATTTTCTGTTCATTGTTATTCGCTTTTACGTATTTTCGAAGAGATTGATGATTTCTTCAGTCCAGCGTGTTTTAGGGCGGTCTGTTTATCTCTTGTCTTTTTTCAGGTACTACCGGTAGATGATTGCATTCGTCCAATCTGATGTTGCCTATCCATTGCTTTTTCATTTTCTTGTCGTAATAATTTATATCACTATAAGACTCTTGTCTGTTCACTTACCTACACGCTTCTTTTCCAGTCGCTTTAAAATTTATGATACCAAATATACATTTATTTCCATGTCTCTTTGTGTTGTGTATATATGAGCACTGGAAATACGCATTGATTGAAGAATTCTTATTTCAGATTCAGTGAAAGACTTTGAAAATTATATTTAAATGTCTGAACACACTTCAGCCAAGCTTTGTTCTATGAACAGTTTTTTCAGATATCCCTCCTGTTATGAAAATACTTTATCAGAGGTAGGCGTAATTAAAATATATAACAATAAAGTAATAATAATTTTAATCACAAATTTGATCGTGTAGATTGATATAATAATTTTGAGACATACATGTAAAAAACACTGTAAAATATTTCCATAAAGACAATTAATTTTATCATTAATGGACTAAAAAAATATATAATTCGTGTATATGTATAATAATCATCATATGGTCTCCACACTTCATTGTACACTTGACGGCAGTTGAAAGAATCCAAAGAAATTTTCTAAGATTTATTAACTTTAAATTAAATATACGATCTGAGAATATTAATTATGATTATCTCCTTACCGTCTGAGATTTTTAAAGTTGTCAGTGAGATGTATGATAACTGACCTCATATTTTTATACAGGATCATCAATGGTATGGTAGACTGCCCCCAGATTGTTGGTCTGCTGGACTTTCATGCACCATTGAGGTCATCAAGACATAATTCATTGTTTTATTACAGTGGTAATGTTATAACTCATACATTAGCTAACTCCGCAGTCCCCAGAATGCATTCTTTGGGGAATGAATATGCGGAGGTAGCATTTGTGCTGTAAATTTAACTCTTTATAGGACTAAATTATTACAATTTTTTGTCATTACTCAATGGTGACGAAATTGCTTTATTTCACATTTTATATTTATTTTTAATTTTGATTATGTCAAAACATGCTATGTATTTTTTTTCTTTTGTGTATTGCACTTCTGATGAAATTTTCTCTTATTTTACAAATTATGTTAATGCCTGAATAGGGTGTGTATAATAATAATAAATAAATATAATAGTTTTATATATAGGTGTAAACACAGTCACCGATATACAATATAAAATTTAAATAATACCTTGTAACATGTAGTTTTAGCATAATTAAATTATACTAGATATTTCTAGAAATATAGATTTACGCTCAAAATTGGGTCAGTGTATACTCAGCGTCCAATTATTCACACGCATTCATGTGAAAACAAATCCTACTATCCAGAAAGTCTAATACATTCGCAGTCGGACTTTAACTCATCAGAAAGGGAAATCTATTACTTATTATTGTACCCAAATCACCGGACACTGGACATTTCAGTTCCTTTCTGGATATAATAAATTCAATAGAAGACATTACGTATTAATTCAATAGTGTCCCTTTTCTTCTTGTTTCTGTGGAACTAATAATCAAACTTTGAAGAGTATTCGAAGGTTCCGTTCTTTACAAGAATATATAGGATAGGGTGGAGTTATTTGTTGCGATCCTTCCCATTGACCGGTTTCAAGAAACAATTTAAATTTTCTTCAAAATGTTTTATCAAGATTAAAAAAATGTATTCGGAAAGTGAACAAATCTTTTTGAGATTTTATTTGACATTAAAGATAAAGTATCTAGAAGTTATTATTTTTTGTACATAACTACTACTTCATTTTTAATAGCTATTTATGGTTATTTCGCTGAGGAGATTTAGATACGTCGTGGTATATATTATGGTTGGCAATGTTATATAACGAATTTCTTAATGTGATGCTTCCAACATTTCTTCTTTCTTCAGCAGCCTCATGAGACTCGGAAGACCATGACCGCAGTCACAATAAAGCACCATCCATCTGTCAATGTCGCCCTTGGAGCATCTCAGTACAGAACTTTTCCAATCCAAATGGAATAACGGATGTATGAATTAAAAAAAAGACTACAGATTTTTAAGTTCCAAATTTGTCGAAAACGTTAGGATATGGAAAAATGGTAACACATTTCTCGGATAGGAAACGTTTCGGTTTCGCGTCCCGATAGCAACCAAAATATTTTTTCGATAAGTTGATTTTTTATGTATGTCTTTTTAATTGATCAATTTCATTTAAATAATCCAAAGTGTAAATGATATATTAAAAATATCATTATATTATTGCGTCCCTTCTCTCTCTGAATATCATATTGCACTTCTCTCTCTGAAGTGCAATATGATATTTTATCCCATGCTGCCTCTATTAGAAAAATAGAGTATGACGCTTAAATATTTTTCTGATTTATTTAGAGAGCAAATAGTTTTGCCTAATTGTGTATTTCTTAACCCTAAAACACCCCTAATTTTCAAATTATAATTATTCTTTGGCGGCTTCTACGACCACTGTGACTACAAGCGCCATAGTTTTACGCAGGATTCTAAAGAGTAATAACTGCAAAATTCGGATTAGACTCGTTAAAGAATCTAGGATTATATAGAGAACAAACAGACAGACATTCAGATATATATTAGGTTGAGTCATAAGTATTGTCGTATTTTTTAATAAATAAAATGTTGTTTATTTTTAACAAATTTTATTAAATATACATTACATAATTTCCATTATTGCTAATGACTATTTCCCATCTGTCAATTAATTTATTTATCCCATCGGATTAAAAACTTGCCGGTTTCGACTCAAATATGTTATCGCCTCCTGTGTTTTTTTCCATCCAGATAATTTGGTAGAAATAAAAAAAAGGTGAAAATCTGATAGAGCAAGGTCATGGAGGGTGGATGTTTTAAAACATCCCAGTTGAGCTCTTTCAATTTGTGCTTCGTCATCATTGCAGAGTGACGCCGCGCATTGTCGTGTTGAAAAACAACACCCGTGCGGCACCCATACGTCGTACTTGGAAACCGGGCCAATGTGGTGCAGATGTCTCACCACGGTCGTTTGACTGATACCCATCTTCAACGCGATGTCCCTGGTATTTTGACGAGGATCAGCTTTTATCATAGCAATTGGCATATTATCGTTGGTGGTCATCAACTTCTTCATCAGCTACTGATAAATTACTAAATCTGAACTTAGCAAACCATCATTGACTGGTTCGAACATAGATAACACTCCTACCGAACATATGTTTTTGGTTGCTACTGTTGAATTTAAGACCTTTATTAAATTCAAAAAGAAAAAAGGTGTCGAATATACACACTTTTTTCCGACATTTTATAAATTCACAAGGGGTCCGTTTCGTCCAACCACTGGCTATCAACTGAATAATTTGTCAGAAGAAACCCTCCTTTATACAATACAAAAAAAAAATTAACACAGATGTTAATTTAGAAAAAAAAACATTGTCTATGTAAAAATACGACGGTACTTACAACTCAACCTAAATATATTATATATACCTTTTGACAACATAAATGGTGATTCCTTTACATTACTATAATAGATCTTATCAGAAAGATATATTTATTTGTATTGAGTTTGTCAACTAAGGAATGGTTTGTTTATTAGATAACCATAGTTATTTTAGGTATTTGATATATTATGTTTTAATTATAAAAGTTAGTTAACTTAAAATAATTTAAATTCGAATAAAGGTAAAGTTTTCGAAGCTTCATTTCGTCATGCATGTATTTCAAAGCAAAGTGAACATTTTCTTATGCGAAATTCCACCGTCATACAATGAAGTCAAAAACTACGACACTCCAATATCGTAGCATCCAATGTTTCAAGCAAGGCAACTTTCGTAGCAGACGTAGAGTTTACTTATGAAAAAGCGTAGATACATCGCAACATCTCAATTTCGCTCGAGGTACGTTTTGCATATTGTATTAAACCATTTTCTCGTAGATGGCTCAATAGTACTTTTCCCTCTTCAGTAGGTACATTAAATGCAAAGATAAAGGCAAGATAAAATACAGCGTTTTATGTAAATAATCATTTCCAGTATCAATGAAATAAATATATTTTTAAAGATTATTTTTATTTTTTCTCTTTGTTTACTCTGCAAACATGTTGACACTAGAGTGGAAATAATTTGGCGCCATTTGACTAAATACAGTAAATCAATAGTCTTTTCAACCTTTAATTGAATGTTCTCTTATAAAGCATTTAAAGATTTATAAGAAAATATTAAATCAAGGAAAAAACATTGAATAGATACAAATAAACAAATAATAAATATTCTTAGCAAAATTCTGACAAATTAGTTTCATTTCGCTTTCTACCCACATCATGCAACCACTTTGTTATTTTTGGTTTAAAACCGTTAATCACTTCAAATATTTTTAGGTCTAGTGGTAGTTTAATAAATAAACGCGGTGCACAAAATAAAAAAGTATGTTGACCAAATTTAGTATCCATTTATGGTACTAAAAAGGATCTTAAGGTTTTGCTCCTTGTTTACTTTGAATCGGATCGTGGATGTGAAGTTATTTTGAATGAGTTTTAAACAAAAAATAGTTTTAGGTTTAATCTGGTAAACAGTTGATTACTCAATTAGCTTATTCTGTTTAATGCCTTGGATTATTTTCTGTGGGGGTATGTGAAGTCACTAGTCTATGCCAATAAACCAGAGATGATAAACGACTTGAAAGCCAACATTCGTCGATATACAAAAAATGGTCGAAAATTGGACTTCCAGATTGCGCTTTATTCGAGCCAGCCGCGGCGCCCATATGCACGAAATCATATTTCAACACTAATGGCATAAAATTATCTTTCCAATAAAGCCAATACCATGGCAATTACCACGATTTATATGTGTTATAAGTTTTATACCACTAAGAAAAACATCCTCTATATGTAACATGATAGCAGTACAGAAATTTGATTTTTTAAATATTAAAATAATATAGTATCACACAAAATAGAAATTAAAACAATTTTTTTAATATTTCCAGGGATGCCCGCCGTCTCCAATGTCATGGTTCTATGTCACGAAATCAATCAGAGAATTGTTTGAAAGCATTAATATTTAAAAACGAGAATGTAGTTTTAACAGAGTTTGCAGAAATGTTCAGTGGGTATTTAAGAATGTAGGTCACGTTTTCAGGGTGGTTATTTTATTTCAAGAATTTGTATACAGAAGGGCGACATGCTTACATAAAATATCTACTCATTTTGTATAGCGTGATGACAAAGTCACTCAGTATTCTCCAGCTGTAGTTTTCATGCAACACATAAGTGCTGGGCGTGAACTGAATTTTAAGGAATTCCGTACAATTCTTCTTAGCTTGTGAGAAATTATTTTAATTTATATATTTATGCTCGAATACTAAAAATGGTATAATATATTTATTTGAACAAATTGAATATAAATCAGAAATATTTGAATATGTCCAAGAACACACAATTACTAGATTTTCACCTACAAAGGCACTGTTATTATACAAATAATAGATATCTCATAGAGACGAAGCTATTTTTATTATATTTAATGGAAATATATGGAAGTATGGGTAATTTCAGAGCTTACGACTTGTTTTCGACATATATGCTGTTTAAGGGAAATGAATTATCAAATTGAGACCATTGATGGCGATAGTGTAGTGATACGTGAAGTGTTTCCACAAATTAACATATATACAACTTTAAAAAAATTGAGAGATTGAGATTGACTAATGGGTGAAAATGGTGATCACTCAAGCCAGCCGAAGATAGGTCGTAAGTCCCAAACTTTCATATATTTCCAATAAATATAATAAAAATAGCTTCATCTCTTTGAGATATCTTTTATTTGCTGAAAATAAATCACTTAGAAAGATCAATTTCCGGTAGACTGTTTTATCAATTACGCCATAGTGATTATATAGACGGGCAATAGAAGTTCGGGTTCGAATCCCAGTCTAACTATATTTTTTTCATACATTTTTTTTCCGTGTAACAGTATAAATTTATCTAGTTTTTTAAAAATTATTAAGGAACTACAGACCCTTTTTAAATTGTTACTCACTAAATTTTTTTACCAATATTTACATTTTTGATTTATCAACACTTGTAAATAATTTTCACACTTAAGTTAAGTTATTTTGCATTTGGATTGAAGTTAGCAGAAGTTTAGTGTCACATAATCAGTAGAGTAGATTTTGATTTGTTATTTTCATTGGAGTATTTATAATTTTTTGTGAATTTCCTGGAATGAGGGTTGATAGAATAATAAAAAATGTGACAGAAAATATTAATACTTTAAAAAAAAATCGATTGATTGTCAGAAATGTACGATTTCTTACAAGCTAATAATTTGGCTAGCAACTGTACACTCTGGAAAACTGGAACTTCACAAATAATACGGGATTTTATTAAAACTTTAAAATATATAAATGATTCATATTTCATTACAAACTAATATCAAAACGAACATTATACACGAGGAAGAGATAGAATGAAACTGCCATTCAGAAAGAAGACTAAATCTCAAAAATCAATGACGTATCTATAGAGCGATGAAGATTTTCGATAAAATGCCAGACGGTTTAAGAAAGAAGGAGAAATTACATTAATTAAAAATTAAACTAAGTAAATGTGCGCAAAATAAGTTATACCCGTTAAAAAAGGAAATATTAATATTGTTTATATTAGAGTATATATACCTATTGTTTGGTATTTATGACAGAACCAGATCGTCGGTCGTCGGTCGTCGAGGATGGATACTCCATTAGGTTAACTATACCTATTTATCCGCCCCACTCCCTTTATCCGTACCTCAGAGCATGACTTTTTCTGTGTGTAGGCTATGACTTGTGAACTTTCAACAGGTGAACGTCCTGCTATGTGCTCGTTACACAGGTCTGATTGAATAGTTACTGTAGCTATTGGGTGTTTTGGTTTTATCGCGACGCGTGCTGAAAGTACTATTGTGTTCATAGTGCTTCGTATTAATCGGCGATGTCGTTTCTGAAGTTTTAGAGAAAATTCAGGTAAGTTGTGTTCTTCCTGGTTGACTCTTGAGCCCTTATTATTCTGTCCCTATACCAAATTTCTACCACCCTTCATAGATCTTATTTCCCCCCTCACCTCCTTGTGTAAAAACCTATGTATGCACTAGATTAAGAATAAATAAATAAAAATATTCTGACAACAACTGTAAAAGTTATCTTATTTTAACGGATTAACAAAAAGTTATGGTACTAAAAAATTCAATAAAAATAGATGAATACTATAAATCTAAAAAATATTTCAATACATAACTTTCATCTAATCATGTTTATATGTTTTGACTCGCACATACGTATATATATTTGTAATTTATGTATGATAATGAAATACAAATACATTTAGGCAGTGAATGTCGTTTCCCTGGGATGCATGGAATGCATAAGATACATGCCTTTAGTGCAGGGTGTAGTATACAGTATAAGTACAGTGTGTACATAAAATCACAGATTGTGATTCTTGTGAGCAGATGTCTCTCACATATTATTATCATACATATTATGTTTTGACAAAAAAAATGGTAAAACTGGTTTTTTATTTTATATATAGCTCACAAAATTTCAAGCAGCTGGGTTTGTATTTTTGGCATAATA
Source organism: Eubasilissa splendida (assembly GCA_031772225.1). Classification (NCBI taxonomy): domain Eukaryota; kingdom Metazoa; phylum Arthropoda; class Insecta; order Trichoptera; family Phryganeidae; genus Eubasilissa; species Eubasilissa splendida. The sequence continues at coordinate 15,283,295 of CM062852.1, read as the reverse complement.
ATATTGAATTCAGCAATATTGATCTGGTCGCTGATATTTAAATGGCGTGAAATAAATTAATGTGAAATAAATACATAATTCAGTGGTAATATCAATTGGACCATAAAGGTCATTTGAAATGAAAATTACATTATTTTAAATAATCAAAATACGAATATATCTTAAAATGTTTTACATAAAGACTGCTTTCGTTTAAAAAATTCACGTCTCTTACACCATTTTAGCGATGTGAAATTTTTTTATAAGTTTTACACATTTTTAAAGATATTTTTATTAGTATTTATTAGCACGTTCCTTAGAAATAAGAAAGTTTGACGAGTATATTTTACTTAACTATTAATAATGAACTGACTGTATTAAATATCATAAGTCTAAAATTTCAATTTCACAATTGTGTTTTGTCGAAGAAATAATACCTACCGTTTTAAACTCTGAGACTAAAAAGTTTCACTTCAATAGTACGTAAACATTATATACTCATATTTTTAATGCGCTTAAATATTACGTTCTTTATATATTTAAATATTATGTACAAATACATAAAAAGTATTTATTCAAATGTGATCGATACACAATATATTTTTATTTTTATTTATTATCTTTGTTTTATTAACCACTAAACTGAGTTTAAATAGATCTACCGATTTCGAAAAATATCATTTTTGAAGCCGGTAGATGTATTTAAACTCAGTTTAGTGGTTAATAAAACAAAGATAATAAATAAAAATATGAATTTTAACCACAAAGATAATATTGCTAATTTTAAAAGTACAATATATTTATGTTTATAATTTTACAATAATAAGAATACAAAATATTAATGTTTTACCAAGATATAAAAGAGAAATATAGTAAGTTTAAATATTTAATATAAAATATGCGACCCATATTTTAAATATAGATTCATGGATTGATGTTGTTACTGCATTAAATCATTACCCGGTAGCTAGGAATACGATGCCTCACTAAAGCTCGGAACCCGTGCACTCACCCTTGTGTGAACATGTCTGGGGCAATGCAATGCCATGGAAGTTATAGCCCGTGTCCACGAAATGAGACACGATAAGATGAATCTAAGTGCCAGGTACACATTTTGAGATTCTGATCTAGAAATAAACATAGAAATCGGTTTGAAGTTGGTATACAAATATAAAAACTCAAACAAATGTATAAAACGATTGATTTGAGAACGTATGAACGAGACTGGATACATGTTCATATATATCACTTAGAACCATAGTTATTTACATCAATATATTCTGAAAGTTAGACAAATAGAGTCATTAAATTAAAAATAGTTTTAGCCGGTGCTGGTGATATTTAAATTCACCCAACTGACGACCAGAAAATCTAGTTGTCTCCAAATAATGTCATGGGATCATAATTCATGTGTCGGAGATTGTCTCGATTCGAAAATCTCATAAAAATGTCATCTGTGGACATGGGCCATTAGAACAACATTTGATATGCAATATTGTTATAGGTACTTGTACTTGCTGCATGATTCTGTGGCTTGTGTATTATTTGTCCATATGTTAGAAATATATGGAATTTTTCTACGGGGCTACGTTTGCTAAATATTCTATTGTAATCAAGCTAAAATGCTAGCTCCGATGAACACTGCTCTTTTTCAGATCTTAATATAGACATCATCACAATATTCTGACCTACTTATAGTTATATGTCAGAGATATTTAAATGTTTTTTTATGATTATGGTAATTATGCTAAGGGTTAATAATATTAATATTGGATAATTTATATAGCGCCGTTTCGTAAAAACTTTCATCCCAAGGGCGCTTTTCACACAAACTGTTTATAGTCCTACATTATCTTTGTTTTTAAAATTAAAAGTTGTTATGATTTTTTTAAAAGGTGTGTTGTAGGTAGTTGTTGAAAAGGATTGAAGGTGTTATACTATTTGGGCACATCTTCACCCACCCTAAATATCAATATAACTAAATTCACGGAATTACGAGTACATTCCACGATATCATTGCACATGTCTCGTACAATTTTAAATTTTTATATATAATATATGTTCCGTCATTTTGTTTATTAACACTACATTTTTTTGTTATAATTTTGGTGACGAGCAGGACCCGACAAAAAAAGAACCTGATGGTTTTAAAATCATAAACAATTGTTCAGACATTGCCTATCTTTCGAGCAGCTGTAAACAAAATCAGAATAATTCGTTAACTCGAAGAAGGTGATAGGACACTTCCTTTTATATGTGTATTTATAGTAAATTCTTAAAAACGTAAATTGTTGTAATAACTTCGACATTTTCAAAGATAAATTGCTTTTCTTAAATTAAACTGTGCCAACTTTTTAATAACTATTTACATAAATTTTATATAAATACGTGTATGTGTGTATATATGCGTATGTATATATATACTTTTTAATGTATCAAGCAAATAATATATTGCATCGCATCACTTTTCTATCCCCTCCCTATCATCCCCTCATTAAACAGTATAAATACACATTTTTGTTTTTTTTTATTACTATCTACTATTTTTTAGTTTGCTAATTTGTATGGTATTTTTACTTTATTCAGCTAAGAAGAAACTTCACTGGTCTTATTATTATATTATGTATTGCATCAAGTTATTATATATTTGTACTGTTTGTTTTTCAAGTTATTATGCATTAAGTAAATAAAATGCCATAGTGATTAAGCCTATATTTTGATTTAAAAAATAGTTACGTGTTTTATTATTACTGTGTTCTGTGATATTAAGTGCATAATGAATTAATAAAGACATCAATACCATAATAAAATATTGTATAATACAATTGGTTTGTAAATAATACAGGCTAATAAGGTAAACAAACATTTTAATTTGTTTGATTTCATTCCTTATGAAATTAACCAATTAGTTTCGGAAGATTGTGAATATATTATTTTTAGGAGAACACATTCTTATTGTCAAGTTGTAATTATTCAGAACATAGGTCTGTGATATTTAATTTATATTTAATATATTATTTACTTAAATATTAATTTTGAACACTGACACAGGCAACGAAGACCTAATTACGGTAGTGAAATATTCCACAGAAACACCTTGGCTTGAGAATAATCACATAAATGTATTGTTTCCTCACCGGGAGTTGAACCCTGAGTATTAGAAGCCAGTGTAGTGCCCACTGGACTATGAGAGCCACCGAATCATAAATTATGTGGAATCATAAACATATAATAAATCATTAGTTCTAGCATCCACCATAAATAAACTCGTCTGTCATCTGATATCATAGATTATCTAATTTGTAGCTGAAATATCACACGACAAACTTTGGGTTAAATTAAATGACCCATCGTCCATGCTTCCTCGTGGCATTCGAATGAACGCGTGCCGTAAGGTCTGGTAATATGTTAGGTCACTTGTTAATACAATTGTAGCCTTAGAGTTATCGTGGCTTATCTGTATTCAAGGAACAAATTTATCCACTAATTTTCTTATTAATAATTATAAAATCGTAGGTGATTTCTTGCGCGTATCGCACATTTTAGTCCAAATTTTTAGATTTATTTGATCATATTCTGAGTACAATTTTCAAGGCTAATCAGTCATGTATATAGATTGATGTACATGCCAGATTTGCCAAGAAAAATGTACACAGAAGATTTTTAACGGCCGTGAAACCCCTAGAATATGTAGGCATTTAATTTAAACATAAATTGGACGAAAATAAGATTGTGTATATTTATCGCTCGTATTTATACAATACTTGAACTTTTTTATTTGTGTCTATATAATTGAGACCATCTTTCGAGCCACCATGAATCTGTCTCCTCCCGTGATACAGCATTTTCATGTGACGCGTGTGCAAACGTCCACCAGAGCAGGCTGATGACCACACACGTGATGTGCATTAATTATTGTCGCCTTGCCAGTCATCTAGTATACGCGAATTGTCCTCGTAATGCCCTCGTATAATACACTCACAAGAGTAACACATTTGAACTATTGGTAATTAACCTAACTATATTATGTTTTATATCATTAACATTCATACTATATTTTTATTTCTACTGGGATTCGAACCTGGACCTTTTTCTATCCAAGGAAATATTTTATTCAATTTAGTCACATAAAGTAAGTAGATTTATGATAAAATTTTGAATTCTGTAGCTTTTTAAAATTGCTACATCTGTTTTTCCATTTTTAAAAGCAATCTACTTTACATTGCGACCAAATATTGCAATAATTAAAAATAAATAATCAACTAAATATCGTGTTTGGTGTCACATGTAAAAAAATAATTAAATTAAACAATGTATAATTCACATTTTTGGAAAGATTTATATCTGAAAAACTATCTAAAGCTGGAATGTTTCAAGATAATCTGAGAAAAAATCAAGTCCTCGACATTAATATTAAGTGAAATTTTCAATTATTATATTTAAAAAATATATTTAAATTAATTGAATCCTATGAATTTTAATTATCATGAATCGTGACAATTGTAATATTACAAATGGTGACTCTTCATTGTCGACAAGCTGACGCCAATATGGAATTGAAGGGAGAGGAATGTAATGCGGAAGCATTAATTCGCATTTAATGTATGGATGCTCCAAATGGTAGGAGAGAATGGAATATATAACGTTATTACATAGTTGTCTATGCATGTTACACTAGATTTTAAGTCTTACGATGTTACATGTACAAATATTTATTAATTATAATATTTTTTTAAGGCTTGTGAATGAATAGTGGCTCTTAGTGCTGATGTGAAATTTATTTAAAGAATTAATTTAATGATGATATTGAAAAAAAAAACATTTTTAAATGTACAGCGATAGAGTTGTTCCATAGAGAATATTAACACCAATCTTGTATATCTTGTATACCCTGAAGAAGGAACGGTGGTTCCGAAACCAGTTAGTGTTAGCAAAATAAAGTGGTGTTTAAACAAAGTGAATTGTTTTTAATATTCAATTTATTATCAGTTGACTGATGTGGCTCAAGCTCATTATGATGAAAAATTCACGTAGCAAGTTTTTGTGAAATAAATAAAATATATAATTTTATGAAATTGTTAAAATAATCCTATTTCAGCTGAATACTTTACGTATAAAGTTGTTCCAATAATAATGGCTGATTTTAACCCTCATTAAACATAACTTTTAGTAGAGTAAATAAAATTTATTAATTAAAGTAAAAATCGTTGTAAAATTGATATATATTTTCCAACGTATTACAAGGTTATTTATGTCTGTAGAATAATACTCAAGTGGATTGGAATCCAAGAACTCTTTAAAAGCATTTTCTGCCGCATGTCCGTTATTGATTTTTTCCCAGTTAATATTTATCGATGTACTTGAGAAAGTGAAAGATGTCGTGAAGCAAGATGAATCCTCTCCAGTTAATCAGTGCTGGTTATTTGTCACGTGTTTCTTCCTCTAAAGCTTTCAATTAATAGTTTTCAACAATAGCTGTAGATCCCTTCATCATTTGACTTAACTATTCGTTCCTGTTCCTGAACCTGTTCGTTCAAAAATAGATTCTTTATGTCGTACTTAACATCATGTGCCGTTTGAGATGCAAGCGCCTACCTTTTTTCAATCCTATTTCTGAAATTAATAAATATGTCAGATTCCTAAGTGTCAACTAAAAATAAATGAACAAATATTTCCTAGCCTTAAAAATGAAATAATATTGAAATCGTCCATTATTTTCGGAGCAACCTAATATAATGTGAATTATTAATTTTTATAAAAAAATGCTGCCGTACGATAATTAAATGCGAATTCCCCACATAACGGGCGCTCCGTGTGTCGAGTGGGCTCACGCTGTGGCCAGTTTACAGCAAAAGATATATGGGTTAGGTGATGTGAGGTTATGTTAATAGCAGGGTGTAGCTGAAATGTAACTAATTGTTGTTCATTGTTTCATGAAATGAGTAATTATAGACATTTAATTATGTAATGTATGTGACCGCATGCCACCGACAATGGACGGGCTGCATAAAACATTTTAATTGAAGAGATTTAAATTTTGCTCCCTGACAATATATTTTTAATGTCGTGCTGTTTATGCAAACGTGCTCTGGATTAAATGAGAGTCAAAATGAATGTCCGTTTAAAGGATTGTACTAAAAATTAATATTTTATAATTATGTAATATAATATTGTACATTTTTTAGTCTACTGTTTATTATTTTTGACTCCTATAAATGTTAGCGAATCATTCATATACATATATTCATTCATATATATATGTATTGCATTGTTAAAATATACAATATGATTCCTTTAGGTTTCAAGAGGCACCTTGGGTGAGCTTCTATACCAAATATTAAATACAGACAGCAACATATTCTCACAAAAAATAAAATAGCTTGCTTCTATATGTCATTTTTTGTTGATTTGATCTTGTGTATGAAACACAGTTGCATTATGTAGAATATTTTATTATAAAATTTATGTGGTATATATTTATATTTGGCCATGTAAATTAAAAAATAGAAAACACTTTATTATAATATGAATATTCTATGAACGTTAAGTGTTAAATGAATAAAAATAAATACATATTAGAATTCTCTTTTGCGTTTCCTGAAATTTTGAAAGAAAACATAAAATTGTAATGAAGTAGCAATGACCTTTTTATTCTGAAGTTATATATTACCACCGGCTATCACGTACCCGCCACTCACAGGGCTTAGGAACAGCAACCAATCATAACTATTTGCATTTTGGCAGTATATAATATTTTTTAATACATATTAAATAATATAGCGTAATCTAGATTTTGTAGCGTCCCTCATCAATTAAAAACACATTTTTTTTATTATTTATTGAACCTACTTAATAGAAAAATATGATGATAAAATTATATTATTGTGTTGTCCACTAAGAAAAAAATCTTTTTGTTGTCTGTTAAAAAGCGTGATAAAAAATATAGGTTTTATGAAATAAATAATAAGATTTATTACAGGTATACGTCGCGGTTTTTTAATGTAATATATTTTTACTAGTATTTTAATGAAAAAATGTTTATTCACCTTGATTAATAAATGTGTACGACAGATACGAGCCTGTATTCGTGTATAGTTTCATCAGAATCACCTATATATAAATATGAGCGAATTTTTAGAGAGAAAAACTCGCGCACATGCCGCGCCAATCGGTTCACTCAAATGTGTGATTATAATATTTATGTTTTAAATATTACAAAAATTATTTTTAAGTTTGTTTAAATTATAGTTTCAGTATAATGGACATGTTTATAAGAATTATTGTATTTCTGTTGATTTTTTATAAAAAAAATTTGATTATAAATCTAAAAATCTTCGTCAGTATTGATAGATAATTTTTGGTATTACAATATTAATAAACTGAAAATAGATATTACAATGAATTTATTTAGGTATTAGTAATGATTTATTTATTCAATGTTTAGGAGGTTTATTGCATGGCATGTTGCTCCTACTAAACAAATCAGTATTTTTTGATTTTGTTAATTTATTTCTAGCACACAAAACACCCAGTTACACAAAAACAACAATAAAGAATAATATACATGAACACGTTACTTTTATAATGAAAAATCTTTCATCAAAAGAAAAGTGAAAATTCACATACACACTGAAAAGACTCGCAAAAATAGAATTGTGAAATATATTTCTGTTATAACTGCGAGTTCAAAATATTTTCGCATAAGTATTATATAAAAAATCTCAATCATTAAGTTTCTGAAAATGATGATTCATTATTCACGATAATTATCAACAAAAACAGTAAATCTCAGTTGATTCAGTACTAGTGGGTTATCTTGGCAAGGGGTCGGAGAGTAGGGGTGTAGTAGATTTCCCTCGAGAGGTCCTCCACTGATAATGGCCCTGTAACTGCTGTACCGGTTATAGAATGCACCACTGACTTCTGTGAAGTCGGACAAACAACAGCGCGCTTGTTAGGAGTTTGCGCTACTCCAGAGTTTTATAAGGTTGTTTAGTAATTGGCGAAGGCTTTGTCATTAACTTAGTTATTTGGTGCAGTGAAAACTTCCGCGATCCATCGATTAACTTAGCGAATAAAATTAAAACGTGTTCTCAGTTTTATTACTACGAAACAAAGATTTTCGAGTAATGTTAGTTGGTATATTGGTATATTCAAACTTTTTAAATGTTTTCGAAAAACGATTATGATTATGATTATATATTTATTACAAGTAAATAAAATATTATTTAACAATAATGTAACTCTAAGAAGCAACTTTAGTGATAGACCGAGGTCCGTTGGAAATATTACGATACATACCTGAACAGAATACTACAGGATGAATATTATGTTCCAGGTCGATGTTGTTTTAAAATAACTAAAAAATGATAAATAGTTTCGTAATTTGATTTTTATTTATCAATTACTTAATTTATTACAATTATGTTTGGAATATAACATTGGCTAAGTAACCGTCTATTGCTGCGGCACAAATGCGTGCTCTTTTAACCATATTTAATTTTAACCATTAACATTCTCGCACACTTTCAGCAATTTCATTTTAAATATTGTCCTGTAGAATCGGAATTGTTATTAGCTTATTGGCGTAAACCAGGGGTCAGCAGAAGCGGTTCACGAGTTACATGGGGCTCTTTTCATGGACGTTAGCGGTTCTTCAGACATAAACTCCAATATAACCTCATCTCAAGCAGCCTTATAACTGATGAGTTCATGAGATAGAGCCGCCGAACAAACATAGACTAGTAAGGAATACTCTCTACCACATTTTAGCCCGGCCGCGCATGACCACACTCGCGTTGGTTAATATGAGCCGTATTCGAGTTTTAGCATTTGCAACCTGTGGTGTAGCACTGTAGAGCAACAAATTCACAGATCTTACTAACCGCTTGAAAGAACTCGAAAGAGAGAGATCCAATTTGATTTCTCAGCCCAAGTGGACAGCTAAGAGAATGAACTGCCTAAAATAGAAACAATAATATTTGATACATGGAATAGTTTGCATGAAACATATGACACATTAAAAAACTAGCTGTTGGCATTCTCACAATCTTTGGCTCTACATATATATGCGAACAAACATTCTTAACTATGAACCAGATAAAAAATAAACTTAGAAGCGGAATAACAGATGAAAATTTATAATCATGTATTTAATTAAAAATAAGTAGCTATTTGTCAGATATAGCGAAGCTATTAAAAGAGATGCATGGATGCCATTCGAATTAAATTTTTAAATAAAAAATTTCGACCTTTTTTTCACTACAAATTCACATACATATGTATATTACATATATGAGGCTCTCTGGTACCTTTGTTATTCTGTTTCCTTCACAATTTGGCTCTTCTCACTTGAAAAACTGCCGACTCCTGGCGTAGACCTTTCCTTTCTAGTACCTCCACAGAAAGTAATCGGGAGTCGTCAAATCAGGTGATCGAGGAGACCAGTCGATATCACCACTTTTTGACATTATGCGGCCGGAAAAAAATTGCAAAATTGAAACCACACGTGTTGCAGGCCCAATCAACCCTATTCGGCCATCAAAAAGTTTTCTAACATGTGAGGTGATAGCGGTAACCATTAATGGGTACAGCATTGCCATTATTATTTAGATAAAATGTTTTAATAACTTCAACACATACTTGAAGCGTTAGATGCTCCATAATAAATTGTACTTAACTACTCTCTATGAGTACTAAATGCGAACTAACAAATGTCTGCCAAACCAAAACGACGGCCAAATAAAATCAGCCCGGAACATAATATTCACCCTGTGCTCTTTCTATAGATTATTAATATTTTAAATCTAAAGTGACAATTTTAGTTAAAAAATCAACAAAAATTAGTTAAACTCATTTAATTTCTGTGAGATGCGTTTTGCCTAGATTGATAATGCTCTAATAAGACAAGAAGAACTAATAAACAAGTGTTTTTATATTCATATGTGTGATTATGGAGTTCTACAAACTTACCTCCAAAACAATAAATAATTAGTATGGTAAATGGGTATAATTAGGTATACATACTAAGTAATTTACTCATTAACATTTTGTGTTATTTATATCTTAGACTTATTTGCATCGTCAATGTGTCAAAATAAAAATGTTCATATCATGAACACTCGATTTGCAGTGCATCATGAATTTTCCATTCATAATTAATCAGTAGGTAAGTGTAGAAATAGGACATTGAAATATATTGTTCTCCAGTTGTCCAATAGATTGCCACTAATGAATCGTACGTTTCTTCTCAAACTACCTGATATATCCGGCGTTTCACGGATAGACAAATATGTAACTTCGATTAAATTAAAAAATTTTAGGAAGTTTCTAGAAACTTCTTTTAAAAGGTGACTCATTTTAAACTAAGGATTTTGTAGAAAGAGCGGCCCAATGGTAATTGGTATTCACAGCTCAAAAGTCATACCTTATAGATAACTCAACGTTGATTAAACCATAATTTTTTTATACACTTGAGGGTTTTCATATGTGTTCTTTATGCACTTCTTCAAAAGCGCCAATTTATCATTACACATAATATGGTCTAGGATTTCGTTGGCAAACACAGGAAGATTCCAGTGATCTGTGTGGCTTAAGTTATTGAATCAAATAAATGTTGTAACCAATTAGGTAGTTAAAATTGGAGCTTCAGGAAATACTCAATTACTGCGAACATAGAAGTTCTTAGATTTTTGGAGACATTTTAACTCATACTTGTAATATTTGCGTTTGAACTAACAATAACAATATTTTGAGGACCGAACAAAACGCTTCGAATTTACTGATAAGGTTGCGAAATGCGGTGTCACATAGCGGCATATGTCTTCGGAAAAATGAAACACATCGTATTTGCAACAGAACACCAAGTTTCGTTAAGGATTTACAAGATTGATATACGTTCATCCATTTTGAAATGCTGCGCTTAGATTTTTTTGGTCTCTAAATGATAAATATCATATTTTTATTTATTATCTTTGTTTTATTAACCACTAAAATAAAAATATAAATAAAAATATGAATCTTAACCACAAAAATAACATTGCTGATTTTAAAAGTATGATAAATATCAAATAAAATAGTTTTAAGTATCGTGCATAATTTACAAAATGAAACAATTTTTGAACCACCTATTTTTAATAACCCCTCTTTCATCTCTACCTGTATTATGCGTTATCGTTATCGTTATGTGAAAACATATTATATCTTTAGTAAGCCTATTACTGTACCCTCAGAACCTATGTGCATAAGATGATTATCAGTGTGAGTTGTACATGCTATTATTACTTTAAGAGTAAAAAAAACACAGTAATGTGTAACCATCAGTGATACATTTTAATTGACGTCATTGCTGTAAAATACCGTCATCGTGTGGAAGAATACTATTTTTTTACTTTTAAGTAATGTGCCATCTGAATAACGAAGGATACTAAGAAATTATACAAGTTTCTTTGCATTTATTACAAGTCTTATTCAGCTTCACAGAAAGCCCCTTCGAAGATTTTGAAGAACATGGGCGAAAAAACATCAATTACACGATAAGTTCAAAAAAATTTAAACATTTCACAGGACATACAATCTTATTGCTGTATTTATTGTATTGTCACTGTGTGAATTTTTTATTTTTATAATTTATATTATTTAAATAAATTAATGTTTAATAATATTTAATTGGGAAATTGATAACAATTATAATAATAATGTGTTTATTCCAGCGTGATCAGGTTTTTTTTAACCCGATTCGCCATAAAGATAATACATATTATGTTATACATTAAAGGTTATGAAATAAATATAATTCTGTGAAAAAGAAAACCAAGGAAATTATTAATATATAAAAAAAATAAAAAAATTTAAAAAAGTTAATATGTTCACACATATATACAGACAAAATATAAATATTACATATATAACTACTTCAATCACGGCCATTGTTGTATATGTAGCTATTTTGTAGGCGCTGCCATTCTCTGGTCAGGGAACTAGCTTTCCATGAGAGCGCGAGTGTCTGGTTTTGATTAGGTACTTGTTTTATTAGAACACATTCTTATTGTGAAGTTGTAATTATTCAGAACATAGGTCTGTGATATTTTAAATGCAAATTAAATGTATGAATTACAAAGATATATATATAAAATCAATTGTTAATTTTGGCGTCTGCTGTCAGTTCACTCAAAGGTATTTGAGATTCCGTAAAAAAAAATCAGATTGCTTTAAAATAATGGAAAATTTGTGGTCAAAAATAATGTCGATGTAGCATAGTTAGATAAAGCACCTTCCCCGGTTTGGAAAGAAATCCAGATTCGAATCCCGGTAGCGCAATAACAATATTTTTCGATAAAATTGATTTTATATGTATATTTTTATAATTAATACATTTAATTAGTATTACATGTTTTGAATAACTGTAATGTTTCTAATTGGAGTATAAAAAATAAAAATTAACGCGTCTGTAATTGTATCTGAGAAAAAAAACTGTTTTCAAAGTCAGTATTGCGGCGGTATTGTAATTTTTTCTCAAACTTAGTATATGAACTAGTTTTGATAATTATTATTCAAAATAGAGGGAAACTTTATGATGTTATGTTTTTTGTGAGCTTTATAGGATATCTGCTTGTTTTTTAAGAATATAGTGATTTGAGTTCATGGAACGTATACTTTGAATTTTCATCTTACATAAAAAACTGAATGATAGTGCTTCAGGGCTCGTAATTTCCCGGATAAATACTTCTTTAAGATCAGATTATCGCCGTTTGGACTCTAAGGGCGCTTAAATGTAGGCTATACTTGTCAAATGGGAAATTTCCCGTGAAAATGGAAAACTTCTTTCGGCGAGTTTTCCTCAAACACAATGCGAAGGCTTTGAATAAATTTGCAGTTTGTGGAAATTGTGTCAGGAGTGATGGTGAGTCATCTGTCATGTGGGCGAGTGGATGGGGAACGGAAAATATTTAGGGGTAGCTTTTGAATGGGAAGATTGATTTCTAAGCCGACCGTGCTATTGAAAAATGGTTGTTGAGATACCTTGTGCGTATTGATTTTTTAAACTTTATTCTCTGTGGGCCGAATAAAATACCATGTTAGAATAATGGATGAAACGACAGGCAATATATTTTAAATAAAACCTACCAATAGCCTACATAATTGGGCTACTCTTATTTATTTATTATTTATGTTTATGTTATTTATATTTACATATGTTTATATTTACTATTAATATTAAATATCTCAATACTAAACAGATATAGAATTATAATAATTATAATTCTACTATTTTTTAAGATTGGCAAAATCAACTTTGTGGTTAAGATCCATTATTTTAAAATGTTAACATTGTTTTATTAACCACTAAATGAATTAAAATATATCTACCAGTTTCGAAAAATATAATTTTTTTCTAATCAAAAACATATGTTATTGTTTCTTTAACAGAATCTATTTTTAAACAATAATAATTATTTAATAAAAAAAAATTAGTATCTTACTTAAGTTATTACTTAATGATACAAAATTACTAGAATAATTGTTAGGAAAAAAAATATTTTGGTAAAACAGGTCGAAATTTTAATTTACGAGTAAAGGAGCATTTGAGATCTTTGAATAATAGTGGATTTTCAGAATCTGCTAATAATTTGATAGAAAATGGGCATGGTTTTGATAAAAATTGTCTATTTTGCTTGTGAACGGTGTTGGTCATAAATTAAATAATTTGGAATCGTAAAGATAAATAAAGCATTTAAAATTAATCAAAAAATTATAAACATCCAACCAAATGTAACCACAAGTTCCATTTTCAATTTTTTTCCTAAAAATTATTCTAGTAATTTTGTATCATCAAGTGACAATTTAAGTTAGGTACTAAATCTATTTTAAAAAAAATTTATTAAATATGAATTAAATGAATTAATTAGAAAGATATACATATAAAATCAATTTATCGAAAAATATTGTTGTTGCGCCATCGGGATTCGAACCTGGATCTCTTTCCAAACTGGGGAAAGTGCATTAACCAACTATGCCACAGCAACGATATTTTTAGCGACTAATTTTCGAACCTGTATGTTACCTTTTTGATATGAATATATTTAATCGTTCCATTATTTGAAAAAGCCATCTACTTTATTTTTACAGAATCTCAAATACTTTTGAGTAATCTGATAGCAGACGACAGAATTATCAATTCATTTTTATTAAATTTTGGACACATTGATACAATTGTTGTTGTATTGAATACGCATACCATAGTTGGATAATGCACCTTCCCCGGTTTGGAAAGAGATCCAGGTTCGAATCCCGTTAGCGCAACAACAATATTTTATGATAAAATTGATTTTATTTGTATATCTTTCTAATTAATATATTTAAAATATCACAAACCGTCTGTTCTGAATAACTACAACTTCACAATAAAATATATGTATTGTGTATGATTTACGTTAATCTGTTTTGTTTACAAAATGTCAGCTTATGGTTATGAAATTGAATTAAATTTAATTATTATTTTCTCCTCCTCCTCCGAATCCCTTGCTTACCTATTAAATGACTATGGTCACGTATATCTAAAAGAAGATCAGGAACAATATTGGTACTAGTAATCACGTTCCTTTCTATTGTTCCTGACTTAATTCGATGCAAATAAATAATTAGGTAGGGGAAAAAATCACAAAGGGCGTAATTACTCACGCGTTTCCACTTGTTAATTGAAGTTCTCCGAAGCAATTAACTCCCACGGTCCGCCTATTTATAAAAGCATAAACTCGGGCGAGGAGAGGCGCGGTTGGGACAAATAAATGTAAAAGTTTCCAACTCTGAAACAAGGGAAATCAGTTAAAGCGACTGACAAGGTTTTACCGCGAGGCGGGGGTGTTAAGTGTAAATTCCTTACTTAAAGGATTATAGGAAAAGACTGGCTTTTCGGTACTGGCCGAACCTTATTTGCATTCATCTGATTTTGCTGATTTGAAGCGCATTTAAAATTGTATGGATGAAAGCATTTAAATGAATGGAACTTTTTAAAGAAAAACCCAAATTTAACGGGAGCAAAATGAGTTTATTATGGATCATCATAAGATATAAAGAGATAAAAGGAATTGATAAAGCATTTAACAACAAAAAAGTAATAATATTAATATTTAAGGCCCAGTACTGCGCCCATAGACTTCCGAATCCTATAAGGTCAATGAAGAATAAAAATAATGTAATAATATTGTGACCTCATATAATGTGCGTGTAAACATCCTTCGATAGCTATTTCTTTGGTACTTAGTTTTCTATTGGAAATATTTTTACGATGCGGTCTGGCTTCGGCGGATCGAATACTAGGGTACCGCTACCGGCTAGACAGTGGTCTGTGGGTGTGTGTGTGTGTGTTAAGTGTTAGAATGGCTTGCTCGGATGGATGGAAAAAGTACCTGGCAGAAAAACACTATATTAAACACTTTATTTACAGTAAACCACCGATCATCAAATGTTGTGTACAGTAAATACAAGAAGTGCCCGAGACAATAATATTACGAACTATTCAAATCTTTGGTTTTTACCAATCTTTCTTTTGACGAACTTCGTCGCTGATCAGCCGACGCGGAGACACACGACAGGATTTCGGTAACACAAAAAATTGCTCAATCAGTTGGGTTGTGGCGATGGCCGTCCTCCAGCCGATCCACACCTGGACCAAGTTCCACTACATTTTGCATATTGTCAAGTGGATGCCATATTGCATGAGACCAAGTTGGAAGGCCTCGCTACATTACATGGCTCTCTGCCGGTAATCTCCCCACAGGTCCAGACAGACGATCACTTCATTTCGCGGGTGAAAACGAGGAGCATATTTTTACGATCATCGCGTGAAAACTCTCCTTGTTGTGATCCTCCGTCCTTCGCCATTTTTTGTAGCGAGCGTCGCTCAGCCTCGCTGCCCGTCTCTCCGGTCCGAACCGACCTCCGTCATTCGTCCGCTCCCCAGCCAATGACCGCTTTGGCTCATATCAGTCGCACAGGTAGCTACAGCATGTCGCGCGAATTCAAATATCACAAAGTATGTCACTTAAGAATTAGGTAGATAAACCACTAACTTGTTTATCTGGTCGATCTTCTGACTGCAATCCGGACTGCTCAGAATGCTGGCTGCTGTGCTGATTTTTCTTGTGTTGTTTCCGCTGATCGGTGTCTGAAAATAAATTAATAATTTAGAGCCCCGGAGAGCATTATTAGAAACTCCGATACTAAGGGTGACCCGATTTATTCTGGTGTCGCAAATTAAAATGAAATCCCCACATAAGACCGGAGGTACCTACTTCACACTTTCGAAAACCCAAAACTGCCAATCGAAGCATGTATAGTGCGCAAACATCTGGTATTAAATATTATTGTTCTTTAATATTGAAATATTATTTTAAACACTAGATGCTAACAAATATTTCCTTGGGTCGTAATTGTCACAGCAAAATATCTTGGCTTATCGAAAATTTGAATGGTACCTAGTTCTTAGGAACCGAGAACTTTAGTAGGATTAGATGTTTTTGAATTCAACTGTTTGATATGTATGAAACAGAAATTTAAAAAAATATATATTTTTAAAATTGCATAATATTTATCCATATATCATGAAGATCATTGTGATTTGGAACCTTAGGCAAATATTGTAGCTATTAAGTCTAAATACCTTTTCACATTTTTCATTCAAGAATATTGCCCCCCAAAATATTGGCTGTATACTTTAGTCTTGAATGAGAGCATTGTCCAGAATGTGGGTTTAAGCAGAGAATATGTAAATACGATGTGTTTTGTTTGTCGTGAAACCAGCAGATGTTTCAAGTTTTATTTAAAAATTATGTATAGCTCCTGGGCCTGGCTCGCAGACATCTCGCGACTCATTTCACTACAAATTGTGTTCATGGAAATCGACAAATATTCCAGTCTCATTTCCTACATTACTCTGTGGATGGTTTAATATGAATTTATCAAACGTTTTCTCACCAAATTGTGGAGTTTTGTTAATAATAAAGAATATCTTTCCATTAGGAAATATTAAATAATTTACTATATATGCAAGTATTTACGATGCTATTAAAGACATTTAAAGAAAAATAGAGATCCGATTTAATTATTGTTAATGAAGAAAAAATATATATATTAATAAAAAAGGTTTCAATACGTATTAACCAAATTATTTTTGTATATGCCGTTGCCGTCAATTTTTTTTTAATAGAGATGCGTGCGTATCATGTACGTACCGCATCTATATTCTTACTATTTTCAAACTAAGCTAAAAACTTATGCTATAAACATAAGTGTTACGTACTTGACTTCTAAGTACGTCTTTAGCGTATATTTCGTTATTGTGAAGGTCCAAGATAAACTCCTTATGACAATTACACGTTTATTACAGTATAATATAATTTAAATACAAGGTATACTACTAGTACAAGTTAAAAAATAAAGCCGGTTGATTTGCAGAGAGAGTGCGCGCACCTGGCACGTGTCGCCCTTTATACCCCCACGCACACGTCTACAGAAACGCATTCACTTGCGGCAGTGCAGCATTTACACACATCCATACAATCCCAAGAACATTGCAATAAGACTAGCTTGCCTCAATGAGCCTCAAACCTCTGATCATTGGATTACTACGCAAGTGTCTTAACCACACGATAAACAAGCACGTAGTAATTGTTGGATCAATTAGATTTTATACACACAGAAATTAATACCTTTCACGCACAGTTTCAATGTTTTCATCTGAGCGTCATTCATGGTGGCATGTAGATATTTGTGTATCGCGCGCGGAGCCCATTGTTTACAATATTGCCAATAAACGCTGGATTGCTTGCTTAGTAGGTACCAAATGGCGACCAAAAATTGCAGTTAATCTTCTTTTAATGCGCATAATTGATTTGTTACTTTCATAATTTGCTTTTACATTAAGTAATAATTACCGAAACGTGTATCGCTCCATTTTGTATTGGCATACTGTCACATATATTCTTCCAGTTGCTAATCCTGATTAAATTTAATTATCGAAAAAAAAATTAAGTTGCTACCAGGATTCGAACATGATCCTTTTCCTATCTTGATAAGTATATTTGTTCTGTATTGATTTCATGTTGATTAATTTAATTTGTATCAAAAATACCATAGAACTATGTTAAGAAAAACTGCAACTTCACAACAATAATGGGTTCTCTGTAAAAATATTTATACATTTTATAAAAATGATGAAATATATTGATTAATATTTAAGTACCTACCTATCTATAATGAAAAGTCTTTCAAGCCTACAAAGTCACCACTCTTCTGCCACTATAAAGTCGATCAGCAGTGTTTCGCTCCGATCTCTGTGTTTGCATTTCACCACATAAATTCACCGTTGTATTCATAGTCATCATAATTCAATAAACTTTTATTTAGCATCCAGGCTATCTTGCTAAATTTTTATCTGTGTTAAAGAAGCCATTTATTTTAATTATTAACGCCAGGAAAACTAAGATGAATACCGAAAAATATGAACACAAATGATAAGCCGAGTAAATGGGGATGGATTACTAATCACATACTTAGTACATTAATAATCATTCTGATCTGATTCATGCAAACATGCGACACCCTCCCAAATATGTAAAAATCCACTATCGGAAATAAAAACTATTCTGACCATTAGATGGGCAAATGTTCAATTTATATGGCGGATGCGCATGAGCTTGTAATGTAAAACGACTCTAGCATTTTTATGATCGCATTAATGTAAAATGCAAAAACCGCTCTCGCGATATAAATCAGAAGCTTCCGATGAGATGCAATCTCTAACAGCATCCGATCTAATGCAATATTTATCGAACATGTGGGCCCACTATCAGAACAATTGTACGTATGCACCGCGTACACGTGTATTAGGTGGATTGCTTTGTGTGCGGAAACCATTGTTAAACGATTTTATGTTTTTCATCAAGATAAAGGAATTTTATTATGGCTTTTCCGACCAGATATATACCAGGAAGCGGAAGATGCGACCATTGTTAATATTGAACAATACTATTTATTGGCTTTGAACGTGAAACAGGTAGAACGGTAGTTAGTATGGAATTATAATATTAGATATACATGTATTATAAATAAAACACCATCTTAATATGACGTGTACAAGATAATTATAAAATGATTTTTTATAATCCACTTAAAAATTAATAAAATTGATTGCAAATATTTATATGATGGAAAATTTTTATATAATACTTACTCAATATCTATTTTTTTTTAACAAACAATGAATCGAAATTTTTAAGTTCCTCTTTTTATTTTAAATAATATAAAGCAGAATAATTTATAAAAAAATTACGGAAACATTAATTTAGTTTATGTTTAAATTTTCTATTTCCATGTGTCACTCAGTGTAGTCAACTTCACCATTTTCTGTAAACTTTTTTATGGTCTAATTAAACGTACAAAAACCCCTTCAAATGTTTTAACTTCATTACAATATGTCACCCCATTACTACTACAAGTACAGTGCTACGTTGTCACATATTTTTATGTTCATAGGACAGTGATTCCATTACGTAATTCATGAAAAATATTTGTGATTAAACAGTTATGCCATGCTTATTCACAGGATTAGTTTGTCGTTAAACTGATATTCCATTTAATAATTATTCAAAATGTTTTATGTTAAACAGTAATGACATAGCAACCTGGAGGTAGGCCAAGAAAGAGGTGGTGTGATTTTGTGAAAGAGGCCTGGAGCAGGATAGGAGGATCTGGGAACTAGATATGGATGGCCAGGGATAGGAGTCGATGGAGAGCATTTGTAGAGGAGGTTAAATCTCACCTTGGGATATATTTCATGGAAGAAAAAGAAGTAATGTCATTACACATTTACGAGATCATATACCATCAATGGTTTGTGAACGATTTTTTATTAAACAGGGATGTCACGGGATAAGTGTGCTATTAATCTATAGTACCTAATATCAAAATAATTCAATAGAGAATTTTTTTGCTAAATAGTAATGTAACACAACGTGTTTGTGGTCTAGTGATTACGATACTCGTCTAGTGAGTGATCTAGTAGTTGGGGGGTTCGAGCTTTTTGTCAAATCACTAAGACGTACGATGACCGTCCTTTTATTTCTATACAGGATTATTAATGGTATGATAGACTGCCCCCAGATTGTTGGTCTGCTTGACTTTCAAGCAGCATTGAGATCATCGAGACACAATTTATTGTTTTATTACAGTGATAATGTCAGAACTCATGCACTCTCTAACTCCGCAGTCCCCAGACTGCATTCTGTGGGGATTGAATATGCGGAGGTAGTCGACATTTTTTCTGTTAATGTAATTCTTTATAGGATACACTATTACAATTTTATGTGTCTCAACTCAATGGTGACGGATAAATTGCTACTTTATTAATTAATTACTCTTATTTTACATTTATTATTTTTTTTTAATTATGTAAAAACGTGCTGACACTATGTAATTTTTTTATTTGTGTATTGCACTTCTGTTGTAATTTTCTATTATTTAACAAATTATGTTAATGCCTGAATAGGGCGTGTATAACAACAAATAACTTTATTTATTGTTATACACGCCCTATAATAAAATAAATAAATAAATAAATTTATTTATTTATTTTATTTTCATAGCACAAGCATATAGATTAGTTTAAATATAATAAGAATACTGATGTACGCATCTCTATTTTAAAGAACAATCGTTAATGACATGGCCATTCATATTTAAAAGACATGTTTGTTATTGTTTGATATTACTGACAAAATAGCCCTTTTTTTCGGAGTCTTGATTAGTTACTGCTGTATACTTTAATAAGTAATAGAGTAAAATAATAAGCTTTTATTTGTATTTTGCATGTAAATAAATATATTAAGAAATCAAAG
This sequence comes from Eubasilissa splendida, assembly GCA_031772225.1. Classification (NCBI taxonomy): domain Eukaryota; kingdom Metazoa; phylum Arthropoda; class Insecta; order Trichoptera; family Phryganeidae; genus Eubasilissa; species Eubasilissa splendida. The sequence continues at coordinate 15,262,422 of CM062852.1, read as the reverse complement.
ACTTACTAGAACAAATATTTTGCCAACAAAAACTTGTCAATAAAGCTAGTTTAGCTCCTACCTTATACATCTAAAAAATATACAAATATAATAAAAAAACTTTTACTATAAATTAATTTGTTTTCTGTAGACATGTTTGTAGCGGCCGAGTTTGTGAAATATATGTTTTTCGATTTGTATCGTTGAATGCCAAACTATTCCTGTAAGGACTCCATTATATTAGTACATAGTAAATTGATTTTATTTATTTTCAATATAAAGGTATGAATAGTATTAATAAATTTATTTTTTTATTGGGTTCACGTAAGAGTACAAATATAAATCTAAAAATAATATATTACGCATTAGTACAGTCACATTTGCAATACGGTATTATTGAATGGGGAGGAACATATAAAACTTCAATATCACTATTAGAAATCACTCAAAAAACGATTATAAAAATAATTCTAGAAAAATAATCACTATTCAAGTATCTCACTCTTCATAGATTATAAAGTATCAAAAATAATAGACATACAAAAAAAATCAATAATCCAAATATTCAAAATTAAATATTAGAAGCTAATTCCGATCTACAAGATTTAGAGACCAAATTGATATTCCAAAACTAAAATATACCGCAACCTAAGATCACTATTTCTATCAAGGTATCAAATTCTTTAACAATCTCTCCATCTCAATTAGAAAAATTACAAACTATTATAAATATGTATCTGAAGTCAAAAAATATGTACATAAATTATACTCTCTTATAGTCTTACTCTCATAAAGAAGAAATAAATATATATTATTGATTATGTTTAAAAATGTATTTTATCTTCTAATAAAAAAATAAAAATTTCGAATAAAACAAATGACAGGTGATTCTGAGTTAATAACAAATGACAGTTCTATCTAAATAATTGACTTTTTATTTGCAATATTAAAAATATATGAAGAAAAAATACTTGTTTGGAGTACGTTGTTTCACATTCAAATTATATAATAAGACTTTGTTTGATCGGTGGTTCTTGTCTATTACCTATCCACTACCCCCTTTTCTGTGGTGTGTTCTCTATGGTTTTGGCAGTTGAAGTTGTACTTTTGAACGGAAAGTAGCGTTTACCATTTTGGGTGCATTAACTGCCACCAAATTCGTCCTGCAAAAAGTGAACGAATTGTTGACTTGTAAATTATCGTCCTGTTGTATAGGGCTGTTATTTTTTTGTGCATAATCGGTTTCTCGTTATCGTGCAGACTAATTTAGTGCTATCCATCTTGATATTATGCATTGTGTAGTTCGAAACTTCGTGCTACCACCGAAGTATATGTCCAAGTGCACTTCATGTTGAACAGTGTTGTACGTGTCCTGGAGCCAGAAGACCTGTGGATCCAGTGGAAGAAGATCTTGATACCGAAAGGAGCGTTTCACAGGTGGGTCGTGTTTTTTAGTTCTGGGTGGTCTTTTAGCCGCCCCCTGTTCCTTATTACTATCCCTCTCCTGAATTATTTTCACCCTTTTTGCTGCCAATATTTCCCCACCCTCTATGTTTAGACAGTTCTTACTCGAGTAGCCGCTTCATTTCATGACAGGATCATTGTCATTAAAATGAAGTGGTATGGGAGAAAAGGAAAAAGGGTTACCGAAATGCAATAGACAGATTTATTTGACATGAAAAAAAATATTTGCTTACTGATAGTGGCTCGTTCATGTCTGGACATAATTATGTTCTTAATATTAATAAAAATTGTAGTTTTTTTATTTTTTTTATTTTTAGAACACTTATAAAAGGGTAACATATGTTACCCTATATAGGTTCGAAAATTGTCGCTAAAAATATTGTCGCTGTAGCATAGTTGGATAATGCACCTTCCCCGGTTAGGAAAGAGATCCAGGTTCGAATCCCGGTGGCGCAACAACAATATTTTTCGATAAAATTGATTTTATATGTATATCTTTCTAATTAATATATTTAATTCATATTTAAAAATTGTTTTAACAAAATATTATTATTACGGTTAAACCTCAGATTAACGAACATAATATTTATGAAAGCAATGAGCCTTCATTTCTACAGTTTTGTGAATAAGGAGTTAAGATTACTCTTATTTTTTTAAGCACTATCTTACGATGTTGAAATATTTCATGACAATATAACATAAATAATCAAATATTTATTTAGTATTTTTTTTACTTTACAGGTATTTTTAATGTCACATGTCACCAACCTCCTTGTTGGCCGAAATTTTGGAACCTTCTATTAGGTTCATTAATATTAATGTTGCGATGTACGATAGCGATACGTGAAATAAATAATTTCTTTAAAGTTTAGAAGTTAAGTACGCTAAGTATCATCTACTCAATTTGAAGTGAGTTTTTTTTTAAATTAGTTATCTTTCAATACATTCGGTTAATGCACTTTTCTAATGTTGTGGAGGTGAAAGATGAATTAAATGATATCAAGAAATTATATTTAAAAAAATGTACACTCTGGAAATAAACGACAGCTCTGTGATGAAGAGCCAAGGGCATCAGGTTTTCTGAAACAGAGCGAGCTTTCGGAAGTTCGGATAATGTTTCTAAAGCTATTGGCGAAGCTTCTCCCCGTGGCCTTGCCGGAAAGACAAAGGCGAGGGCCGCAAGGGATGGGGGATGTTTCAAGCTTTTGTCAAATTAATGAAAGTTTTTTTCCGATCAATTAGCGGTGGCGGAAAATCAAAGCCATTATCGCGATCGAGAATTTTCGTAATTTCGTCGATTATTTTGGGGAAAAATCGTGCTAATTTTGTTGTAGATCAAAATGTAAAATGAGTCAACGCGCGTTTTTCTCATATTATTTATGGCTGACTATTTAAAAAAATGATTTATGAAAAACACTGAACGTGTATCAAATTGAACTCGTATTGTGGGGTCAATTTCCTGGTTAGTTTGATTAGGTGCATCACTGTAAATTTTCTTGAAATGGATAATGAATAATATTTATTCAATACTTGAGTATCTATAACACATAAGCATCAAATATTTGGGTTTCAATTATCGCATCAGGCAGTATAGTCTAGCTAATTCCAATTTTAAAACATGAGATCCCCCCACTGTATGTCAGTTTTTACAAATCTTGATAGATAGATGAAGTGTCGGCCATTTATAAATAATGTTTAATAGTATTTTAATTTGTTTTATATAGTTTTTTAACCCTTCCCAAACCATGCAGTAACACAGGTCTACCGCTCTCATTAATCCTGTAATATTTAGGTAAATACGCGCAACATGCTATTTATATTCTAGTCAATTTGAAGGAAAATATTAACACTCAGAAATAACTAGTAAAAAATCAAGTATGTATGGCGAATCCTAAAAAAATAATTATATTTCAATTCGATCTGTTGTAAAATACAAAAATACCATTATATCGAGATAGAAAGAAATCACATATTAATTTCACTGCGAAAAGAATAACAAACGTACGAATATAATGGTGTCTCTTTCTCACTAATTAAAGAAAGATAGATACAAATAAAGGTTGTAGTATATAATGCAACGTCCTATACGGGACTTGATGCTCTCAATTATATTATTATATATATTTTTTATATTTGATGCTTAATATTTATAGTAAATTTATGAAATTAACTATTTTTTCAAAATAATTTTTACACACTTCAAAGACTAATAGAACTGTAGTTTTTTACGGTAACACGAGTTGACAGCATGGCTGCGTACGAGTATTTTATATCACGGTATGGTAAAGGTTAATATCCCATTCGATGCCTAAGAAATATATAACATTTTGGCATTCATAACTCAGATCTGTCCAACACCGATGTACATTGTTGTTGCAGAGGTAGTCTCATATATTAGAGATTCTTAGAAAAGAGGATTTATTACAAAATGCTAAATTTTAGGGGGGAATCTTAAATAATTTATCCAGTGTTTCATTATAAAAGCCATGTTTTTATTATTCCAAATGAAATATTACGCCTTCTTGATGATACATTTAAATTACTTTTTTTTATTTGTTTGTCTCGTTTTCTCTAACTTCATTGATCTCGTTATATGTATATTAAAAAAAGTTATAAAAAAATTCTACTAGAATCTTGTCAAAGTGGTGTACAATAAGTACAAAAAATAATAATATGAAATTCCAATAAAGCGTGGATTTAATAAAACGAATAATGTTAACATTAATTTTAATACCTTATCTGAAAAATATTAAATAAGTCATTTCCTTTAATAATTTGGTACAAATTTTATTGAAACTATTAAATATTAGAATTATTTTAAATAAACTGTTAATAATAATTTTAAAGACACTATCAAATAAATAGAAAATGCATAAAAACATATTTACATTATTATCACTCGTTACATGTTACAACACTAGTGTTTAACATATACATGCGTATTTAAATACCCGATAATTCAAATACTTATATTTAAAATCTTCTTCTTCTTCTTTCAAACAGGTAATCCACCCTTCAAGAGTGATTTGTGCCATTAAATAAGTTTAAACATTATTTCATAGAAAGCAGTAAAACAATATTATAGAATAGGGAATATTGCGTTACAAGTTAATACCATTGACATTGAAGAAATTTGTTATTATATAGCTTAAATGTGGCGAGTTGGGAATAGAATATTTATATTGTTGAGATGAACTATTAATTTGCAAATTGAGATGAACTATTCATTTTAAAATGACATATTAGTAATATGTTTACAAAAACATTATTGATAGTTAAATTGAAATTATTTATGGTGATTTGTAATACGTTACTTAAAAGTATAAATTAAATTTCACTCACAATGTAAAATGGTATCGAAACTGAAATGACTAATTATTCACATTAGCTGTGAGAAATTTTAACTAAATCATACAAGATATTCATCATTCGGCATATTTTTTCCAGCAGAATTAAAGGATTTGATTTTGAAAATGAAAAAAAAAAACAAATATATAAATATTTGCGACCCAATATTTTTTTATTCATTTTTCAAATCAGAGCGCTCAGTTCTACCGGAATACGTGCTCTTTGCAATAATATTCTTATTTTTCTTTTAAATAGGCAATCCACCCTTCAATAGTGATCTGTATCATTAATCAAGTTAAAACTTTATTTTATAAAAAAAAAAACAATAATATTATAGAATAGGTAATATTATATTACAAGTCAATACCATGTCGTTCAAAAAGAAATTTCTATTATATATTTTAAATGTAGAGAGTTAAGGGAAAGAAGATGACACAAGTTAACTGGGAGTTGAAAATTACCATTGACGAGATTTCTGTTAAAAAAAACCTGTGATCCGTAATGAACAGGCAAAATAAATATGGTCATCCTCGACACAACACTCACACATTGGGGAATCTATTAAGTTCAATCTGAATAAATGTGAGGCTACTTGGCAATGCCCATTTTCATTCTAGAGATATTAGATATTTTTCTTTTGGAGAACCAGGGAGTACGGGGAATAGATCTTTGAATAATTTTAAGCCGATTACTCTTATAATTGTTTGGATTCATCTATTGTGCAGTTCAAATTGAATTCGTATGTTTTTTAACTATATTAAGTCTGTCATACATTGGGATATAGAATTGATGAGGGAATACTCCGGAAAGAGTGGCGTCCTTGGCCAGTTTATCAACACATTCATTTCCATGAATTCCCTTATGTGCAAGAATCCAAACGAATGTTACCTGTTTATTATTGCTGTTCATATTAAATAGACATCTTCTGATGGAACAGATTATCTCCAGAGAGGGATTCAGAAGCTTGTTGCAAGTCGGAGATATTAATAGCCTTATCGACGTTCAGGAGTACGCATATGTCCAATGTCTCTTTAATTGACGAACATTCTGCTGAGAAAATCGATGAATCCGAAGGAAGTCGTAGCTTCACATTTATTTATAATTGAGCATATAAATACAATATTTACCAGTTAGTCTGACCTTGACTCACCTTTGTGTTCTTTCAAGAATTATGGTAGGATCTATTCTGGATACATCGCTGGAACCGAGGTATCTTGCAACCTGAAACGATTCGTGACTCACCTCGATGTTGCACTCACAATTAGAGAGAAAAGAGTCGTATTTTTCGGCACACGTAAAATTCACAAAATTAAATTAAATGGTAATGTATCCTTGATAAGAGGCTGAAAAAATTACGCGCTATAACGACAATATAGAAACACACCTACTCTTTTCCGCGAGTAGTGCATTCGAACTATCCCTCGCCGGCCATAATTGTCGGTCACTAGGAGCGAGTGTTAAATGTATCGTACTTATTGGTCGAAGAACATACAGGTCGGCGATAGTGAAAACTTCACTGCATAATAAACTTTCAATAAGGCTGCTAAATCACTTCAGGTAGCCGAATTTCTCAAGCAGTAGTCTGGCGCAGGACACACCCCTATCACATCGGCAGGCAATTATACACTGATGTATCTTGACGGGGAAAAGAGAAGGGGAGAAAAAAAATGACAACAATAATTCGATTAAGTTTTATGAAAGCACACGTCAAAAGTATGTTTACATGAGTGCGTGGAAGTAACTTCACGCTCACGAATATCAAACAATTATTTAATTAATTTTACATACTCGTATGTATGAATTTAAAAAAAAATTAATCAGAATATTAAATAATAAATAACAGAAAGAAAAAAAACATTTTCACCTCATCTTTACACAGAGAAAAAAATCTGTCAACAAAGTGTTTTACAAGACGAATTGTTCTTCTTTTGGAAAGCCGGCATGAGCCGCGAAGTGAAGTGGAATACGTCAGCTTAGAGTTGCTTAGACTACTTACGGTCAAAAACCTTATCTATTTTATCATTTATTTTTATTTAAAACGCAATATTTTTGTATGTAGTTATCAACCGTCCGGTTAATAATTTTATGTAATATTAAAGGCAGTCAATACTGTATATAATATTTAGAGGGATATAATTGGAATCATGTGACCAAATAAATTAATCCCTATTTACGTATTCAGTCCAAAAATAAATTTTTGACAAGTTTTGAATATATATTCTGTAATCTTTCCAATTAATACATCTATTATTCTTTTTTTTTAAAGTAATAAACTTTATATTGCGGTGAATCCCAAATATCTTTGAGTAAAACACGCTAGGAGACACAAGAATGAAATTCATTCATTTTATTAAATTTTAGATACCGGAATGGTAACGCGCTTTCCACGGATAGGAAGAGTTTCAGGTTCATATCCCGAAGATAACTAAATATATTTTCGATAAACAATTTTTCTGTGTGTATTTTTAGTTAATTCATTTAATTTGTATTAAAAATACTACAGAACTGTGTTCTGAAAATGTAACTGCACAAAAAATGTGTTCTCCTTAAAAAAATAAGTGATTGCAATTATTTAACAAAACTAGCAGAAAACAATCAGCTACTGCTGATTATTCACTGCTATTAAATACATTCTAATTGATGACATATAAAATAACATCACACTATGACAATCGAAACCTATGTATCCACGTTAATATCTTAATAGCGCATTCTAATCACCAGTAAAACTTTATATTAGATAAGAAATATCTTAAGACTGTTACTTTATTATAGACTTATTAAACTAACCGACTCAAAATAAGGATTTATGGGCATTTATATTATAATAGATTGAATGCTAATATTAAAAATTTAAGTAGTGAAAGTAAAGTAATAGGAAATCTAGGCAGCACACTCAGTTATTTTATGAAAATAATTTCGATGAAGCGCCGACAGCAGACCTCAATAAACTCATAATTTTATTTGACGACTTTGAAAATAAATACTTTCTTAAAAGAGCCACTTAACATCTAGTCTCTTAACAAAATAATGTACACGGTTATTATGGAACAAAATTAAATTATGACATTACTTTTGGATGATATTGTTTATAGTATTTTCTGCTCTTGGCGTTGATTGAATACAAACAATTATACTATTAAAATGGCTTATTCAGCTTGCCCATTTTTAGTATTTTTTCTTTTAAATATAAATACCTAATATGCCTTTTGGCTTTTTCAAGTAAACTCAAATTTAACATTTTGGCTATCTTAAAAATTAATATAACTCACTAGAATTATCTTAAGAATTAATGTAATATTTTAGTGCTGTGTTGTACAAATTCATTTAACATTCTGGCACTGTCCCATAACTTAATTTAATATTTTGAAGCTATATAATAAATCTATTTTGAACGATTTATTGCGTGTAATTACTTAAACAGATACCTGATGGTACTGCCACTGTTTTCGCAGTAGATTAAATTAATTTTCCTAAGCTTCTTCATTCAAGCATGCCATTGCTGAGTTTTGCAACCCTCCAGGGTTGACACGTATTTATGCCATTTCTAAAACTTTCCATAAGGCTCCGCGATACTACAGATGTTTCAGATTTGCGAAATAAAACCAACTTCATGCTGAAGTAGCTTACATAAAACTTTTCCCGTTAACTTTCTTACAATGGCTCAGTATTGAAAAGAAATAAGCACTTTAAAATATGGCGTTGTTGTGTTTGAAGAATTATTCCTGGAATTCAATGTTTTATTTTTATTGTCAAAGTGGAAAGAAGATTTTTTGTGTAAAGATATTTACTTCTCAATTACTTAAAAATTCGCGCTCTGTTTATGGTGGTTTATATATAAATTGTGATATTTGAATTTGCGCGCCGAGGTCTGGGTCTAATTTAGACTATCTAAATAGACGAATCAGGAACGAGAATCCGACTCTGGCGGGCAGCTGAGCAAGACGTTATTTTTGGTGGGAATACTCGAAAATAGAGCGCGTCGGTGGAGCCGCGCTCCGGAGGAATATGGCAGCGGGAGATGGCGTAGATTAAAAGTAATATCACCGCGATGAATACAAAGATGGATAGCCCTATCCACCCGCGGGCCAAGAGCAAGGAGGAAGCATGCGATGGAGCATCTCCTGAAGCAAGAGATGAATCCTGGCGCGGGCGTGTGACGGCCCGGGTCCTCAGCTGCATCGTCACCCCACGCCCGTGTTGGCTGGTGTTGGGAAATAGATAAACTCTGTAAATATAATAAATAAATAAAAGAGACCTCCTTCAGAGGAAAGTTGATCCGAAGAAAGAATATCTAAAGAATATTTTACGTGCATCCAATGTCGGGATTGATTGGGTTTTGTGAATAAATTTGTGATGTGAAAATCCCATTCGAGGTAGCAGGCGACACTAGAGCACACACATACACAAAGACTGAACTAGATCGGTGGCGGCTCCTATGGCTTCCTATCCTCTAGGGCTCAAAGGCACCGTAACAATATTTTTTAGACATAATTAACATATTAGGGCAAGTCAAAAATTATTTACATTTTTCATTCTACAATTTATTTACACAAACTTAACGGAAGTCAAGCTCTATGTGAGTGACTAGATGGGCAGAACCATGACTGATGTTCAAAGAAGACGCTACTCCAATGGCTAATATCATTTTTTATTTTGTACCAAATTTACCAAAAGCTTGCCAATGTACGAATCTTTTTTTTAATAATTATGCGACGCTAGCAGCTAACTACACAATAATTATTATGTTGAATTTATTAGCAATTTTATAAACTTGCTTACAGTTTTGTGCAATTCGTGTAAATGAATTTTAGAATACCAAGTAGTTACTTTTTTTAGAAAAAGTAACTATTCAGTATTTATGACAGATCTACAGATCGCCGATGACTGTGCGCGTGTAGATGCTCTATTATATTTACTTTACCTATCTACCCCTACCCTATACCTTTCTCTGTATCGTCTATGACTTTTGAACTGTCAAGGAGAGTATATGTTCTGCTATGCTCTCGTTTTGAATTCTTCGCAAAGTTACTTGTTGCTAGTATATTCAGTTGCTCATGTGTGCGTGCCGAAACCGCTATTGTGGTTCACAGTGCTTCATGCCGATCAACGAAGAAGGTTCCTGAAGTTCAGGATCTGTGACTACAGTAGAGGAAATTCAGGCGAGTCGTGTTCTTCCAGGTTGGTCCTCAAGTATCTATTGTCCTGTCCCTATATCAAATTCCTACATCATGTCTCCCCACCTCTTATGTAAACAGTAACAGAATGCATAATGTCATGAATTTATTTATTAGGAAACTGTGTGGAAAGGCGATGGAATTTTAAGAAGAAATTCAAATATTTGATTAATAAGTATGATCAGTAAGTATCAAAGTAAATCAAGCAAGGTTTCAATACTGAATAGCAGTAGGCATAAATTCACCAACTCCACACAATGATGCTTAACTCGCAATATGGTTATGTGTACGGGTAAATTACGTAACCAAATCTGCTGCAAAAACAAATCATGACCAGAATAATAAAGAAGTACTATCTCGTAATTTATATATGTCAGACATTATATGGATCTTTTTTTAACTTCGTTTTCATTAACGATGAAATAAATTTATCAGAAATGTCACTTTTAACGACTGCTTGCGTTCTCTTTTTACCTGATAATTAATTATGAGAGGTACCGTTAAATTCTTAAAGCGAAATTATCGCACCGAAATATTTTCTCATAGACAGTAAAATTCACGAGAGATAAACTTAAAGATAAATAAATATAATTTATCTCATGAAACCTTTCAATAGAGTTAGTAGATTGAACATCAACAAAAATAAATGGTATTTTGAAATTTAAAAAACAGTATTTTCAAACCTACTCACTCTAAAATAAGATATGTCTTTATAATATTAACTTTCATTATACATCCTCGTATTATTTTAACATAGAAATAATATTTTTGGGTTTGCAAGAGATTATTTTCTATTAGAGTTGTTTTTTTAAATATAAGACCTTAATGTATAAAAAACTCTTAAAATTTTATGACATTGTTTTCATTTGAAAAATGTATTTTTTGGTATTTGTTTTCTAAATTCTCTTAATAAAGTATGACATTTTTTTTTTTTTTGATAATTCTTATTTATTTATAGATACACTTTCTAATATTTTCAATCTCTGTTCTTACATATTTTATGATATTAGTTTTTTTGAGCCTACTCATTTATTTTAATATAGTTTCAATTTGAAAATATTTTTTTTATGACTGTGGATGGCTCCATAGTTTTTGGTATACCGTGAATTGTCCAATTACTACAGTTACATTAACATATTATTTCCTAAATAACTAAGATACGAAAAATACGAAAAAGGAAATGTCACCAAACTAAATTTAAAACATTAGTTTAAATTATTATTTACATTATGGAGGAATAACAATTATGAATTGATGTATGTATCGACATTGATGAATGTACGTGTGTGAGTTTGGCAGATGAATCAGAAGGATATGTGATGGTGAGTGCTGAGTACTCCAATAACCACTCATACACTCACATGTTCATTTGATTATGATTGCAGAGTGTGCGTGTAAGTGTATGTTGAAGTTTATTCTTGAATATCGTTAAAGATTAAATATACAATATCGGTATAAAAAAAAGTCTACACAGAAAGCGTTTCCTAGAGATCTTGTCCAGAAGGCGGCAGCAAGAGAAGTGGAGTTCAGGAGCCAACCTACCAGATGGCTGCTGATGGCTTAGTTATTGTTGTTGCATGTTTATTGTGATATCAGTACCGGACGGGCCGATATTTCATGGCGTCGGTACCGGGTGTATTTATGGCTGTCAGGAGCTATGGTTTAAGGCATCGGTAAATGTGAGGTGCGTTCAATTTTATTACACGCCAACCGGTTTCTCTTTGCTCAAGCTTCGTCAGGACGTATTTAATACTAACAATAATTTTTCTTAAAAACCAAATAAATATATCCATTAGCCCTACATCAAGTATGTTTGCTTTTAAATTAATTTAATATCCATCAATATTGTACTTTACCCTTCCTTTATGTTTTGTCTCTCTCTTTTGCATGTAATTTTATATTCTGTCTCCTTCTTGTATATATAAGTGTACTCTTTTTGAATTTATTGTTAGTTTTAAATACGCCCTCACAAAGTTTGAGCTAAGTGAAACCGGTTGGCGTTTAATAAAATTCGTGGTTTTATATAAAATGGTTTCATAATGGAAAACAAGTCCATGTGCTATTGCGACGTAAAATATTTCGAAAGTACCATTTAACGAAAAGTTTCTTGTTATCGCTAATAATTACCTGATAAAAGGCATCACAATGATATGATTGTTACTTGTTCAACTTGCAGGGACATAAAAGATATATGAAAACTTTTTATCGACAGTCCAAAGGGTTGCGATCTTGGAAAAAAAAGTCCTAAACACACTACAGAAGGAAAAGAAAAGACACTGGGAAATGCTTTTGCCAGAAAAATAGACAATTTTGTTGAAAAAAATGTGCGTTATATAAAAACGATACGGTCATTTTTTCCTGAAGAAATATAAATTTCATCCTGTTTGTAAAAACTATTTGTATCTACCGTATACGTAATAAAATGCCATAAGAATACGTATTTAATAAAAATGAACCTGTGCTTGATGTCTTACGTTTAACTGAAAATATCTCACATCACAACACCTATGGCTTTCGTATACATCCCCACAGTTAAATTTGGTTGAATGTTTTTTTAAAGAAAATAATGTAGAAAATGTAATTAATTTATTAAAACAGTAAAATTTTGAAAATAAGTATATTTCGAGACAGAACATGATAATATATTTAACGTTTAAGATTATTCTTATTGAGTACAAATATCATAAAAACGATGAATGGATGGATAAACATGGAGAATTGAATATTATATATTCCTATTCCAGCTATTCTAGATATTCTATTGTTATACTTAGTGTTGTTCTATCCACATTTATAGCTATAATTATCTGTGTCGTATTGATTTTTTGTTTATCTAAGGATATGAACACTGTGTCAAAAGAGAATTTACATTATTCAAATAACTTTCAAAATTAGTGATGTAGCATTGTAAAAAGAGAGAGATCTACAATTTGACAATAAATTAACTCGGTTAAATTATTTTTTATAATTTACGGTTAAGGTGTGATTTATGGTGCGCTTTATGTAAAAAAAAGTGTAGTTATTCATTTAATGAGCTCAAAATATCCTGTTAATGTGTATATATCCTATCCAATATGAAAGACTCGGCTTACAACTTTGTACTTTTTCTTACTCTTGCCAATAATTTATCACCTGAAAAAGTGTATCTGACACGTGAAATTTACTAGTTAATTCTTCGCGATTCTTATCTATAAATCGAATATCTATAATCTCTTAATATTATTTTATTTAATCTTTCTTTTATATAATAAAAAAAATGTTATTTCTGTAATACCTATTTATATTATGTCCTTCATTTTTAGTCAGATGAAAATTTGTAAAGAAAAATCGCTAATTATTTGAGTGTATGCATATTTAATAGTCACAGATTTAAACAATCTTATTATCAAAGATTCATATATTTTATATATATGCGCGACGTACAGCTCATAATACAGATAAGTTAACCGTGCTTGTTGATCTAATGGTTAAGACACTTGCCTTGTGATTCTGTGGTTAGGGGTTCGAACCTCATTCCAGACCAGTAAGTTAATTTTTTTTTCATAGCTCAAGCGTTTAGTTTAGTTTGAAAATTGTAAGAATATTAATGTGTCTCATATTCCGTGTCCGCATCTTTATTCAACAAAAAAAATTACATATACACATGCGTAATATAAGATAATTACAATAAATTAGATACATACACGTTCAAAATATGCATAAAAATACCACAAAGCGTCACAAAAAAAACGGAATAAAATAAAAAAATGTCAACTGTCCGCTATTCTATGTTTAGATGTTTTATACCACGCAGCGGCCACCGTAGCCGCGAAATAAACATAAATATTATTTTTCTGCAATGATTTATATTTGATTTTCCTAGTTGAAGTACAGACCCCTTGAAACTACGGAAGTGGAGAGCAACTCCAGGGCAGCACAAGTCTAAAAAACAATCTTGTTCTGACATTAATTAGTGAGATTAAATGAAAACGAATACAAAATGAGATATTAAGGATATTTTTTTAATTGCCTCGAAAGTAAGTGGTTATTTGAAAATAAGTCAAATATTAAATTATAGTGGATAAATTAATGCATAGTTTAATAATATAAAATTATAAATAAGTTCTTTATTATATACACCAATTTCTTAACATGACTTAAATAATGAAAGCCTCGACATTTTGTATTATCCTGAAAATTCCCGTGATGTTTGCTCGAAACAGCAGTAGTGCTGATTAACTGAAAGCATAATCACAACAAAAGCTTGGCAATAAAAGCTTCCGGCAGATAAATTAAATTCAGAAACACTGGTAGGAACAATCGAAGCAAGTTTTAACGTGTTTCGCTGAACGACGGGATCTGAAGCGTTGAAGCGTTCGAGGGACCTCCATCTTGATGTAATATAAATTGCTTACTTGTTGATAGAATAAATAATATATTTGTTTTATTGTAAAATAATGTCAACAGAAATTTAACACCTGATAGTGAGTATTTTGTGACTATCGCATTGGTTAAATATATTATGGTTCGATTATATTATTTTATTATATATTGTTGTTTTATTTGCGGTACATATTTACTACACCGACAATATCTTTTACACACATATATAAAAAATACAATTGTATTACAAAAAAATGCAGAAGAAGATTAAAAGTTACAAACTAGTAATATAACATTCATAAATATAATATTTACCGTACTCATAATTAAAGTTAATTGAAATTTATGTATACTTTTAAAAATAAATTAATTTTATAAATAAATTATATAATTATGCAACGCTGTATTTTCATCAATAACTACTTGTACTACGTTACTAATAGCGACTCCAATTACTCGACGTCATCACTTACTCGACTATCGGTTAGTGAAATCTTAAAATACTCGAGTAGTTTACAATGTACCAAAATGGCTATTAATAATTATAATTCACGCACATTGTAACGTACGCGACCTATGTTGGTACGTCCACCAGTTTTACCCAGGGAAGTATAGTGGGCACTTTACACAGAATTGACTACTTACCTTCCGCAACTTGCTTGGGAATAGTTATTATAGAGGAAAATTAAACAATGTAATGAAATAAAAAAGAAAGCAGTTTATATTTAATATACTTTAGTTAAAACAAATAAATATAAACCAAAGAATCTGAGCATAGAAACATTTGCAATTTAAAATAAGGTTTGATCACATTTCAGTCATTAAAACAATTTGTTAACATGGTAAAAATTGAGGTTATAAAGAACCAGGAGATTTTACAGTCATTTTTCAAAATTTGTGTAGGCTAAATTTACAACAGAGATTTTAGACTACAGTGAATTACGTCGTAGGCCACATCCGAATGGTCCAAGTCCTGGGTACGTCTCGCTGGATTGAATAAACGTAATAATCTGACATTACTTGCTCCGTGCTGTAGACTTATCCTTCCAAATGACAGTGTAAATTTGTAGCTCACGTCCGAAAGAATCCCGAGGTACGAAATAGTTCCAGTCCTTTCCCGTCATCTTTCAAAGTTTTATTCTGCTGGGCAGTCCTATATGGTTTAATAATTTTAATAATATTAGCTCTTACTCTACTACAATAACATGGTTTAAATTTGAATAAATAACATCATTTACATAAATACAAATTAAATGTATCAATTAGAAAGAGATACACATAAAATCAATTTTATCAAAAAATATTGTTGTTGCTACCGGGATTCGAACCTGGATCTCTTCTTATCCGGAGAAATTGTATTTCCGATTATTCTGCGGCAACACAGTGTATTGACGACAAATTTTCGAACCTATATGTTACACTTACAAATTAATAATTTGAAAACCATTTTGCGTAATACAATTTCCCCGTGTAGGAAGAAATCCAGGTTCGAATCCCGGTAGCAACAACAATATTTTTCGATAAAATTGATTTTATATGTATATCTTTCTAATTAATATATTTAATTCGTATTTAAAAAAATATCACAGACCTATGTTCTAAATAATTGCAACTTTACAGTTTTCTACACTAGATGGAAGTTATTTTATTAAAATAAAGTCCAACTAGCTCATAATTGGACCACCGACCATATTTATACCACTTCCATAATATGTTTACTCGACTAAAATGATGTAAACGACGATGTAAAAAACACATGTAATTTATTTAATCTTTATGTTTATTGTTGATATAGAGCTATTTTTAAAATTAATACGAAATGTCAAATTACACATATAAAAATCATTCAATCCGCAAAATTTTTATTAAATCTAAAAATGCTTTCTCACTGTCGAAGTTCTTGGTAATAAATTTCATATATTCTGATAGAAACGGAAGGGCTCTCCACATCAAGCCATCCATGTATCCGCTTACCTAATTATATTTAAATTCAACAATATTTTGAGAGATCTGAGAGACTCTGTGCTATAAGATTTTTCATCATAGGAAAATATTATAATGCGGGATAAATAACCCAAAATCTCGAATAATTTTTGTCGCACATTTTTAAGAAGTATTAAAGAAGATTAGTATACATGTATGTTCTACAGAAATAACTCATTTTTTTGTCAAACTGTCTGCGGGGAAAAAACGGTGCGAATATGAGATTGTCTTCAATACTTGCGATACACAGTGGAATTTCAGTACCAGCACTAAAGTGGAGCTTAGATTTGAGAATAGAAAAACATCCTCTCTGCCTCCCCTTACGGCGAAACGACGTTATCGTAAGTAAATAAGTTACTTTCAATTTTCACCGAAACCCTTCTCTCATACAACTGGGGGGCCCCCAGAATGTTGTTTTAGTTTTATAATTAATTAATCTTTTAAAAAAGTTAATAATTTTGTTAAAAGTTAAAAAAGTATTATTGTAATATATCTATGCATATTCTATTTAAATTATTGCCATATTTATTTTAATAATGTATCAAATCGATTATTAAATTTTTCATCATTACTCATTGTTTTTATATATTTATCACATTCGCGCGACTAGAATATTCCAAATTTGACGGAAATTCCATACTTGATGAAAATTCTTATGAAAATAAAAATTTCTGACGGCTTACCTTCCAGAATATTTATTTTTAATGTATACAGATTAACATTTCTTATTCACGCGTAATGGGTCTTTTCATGAAAATATAATATATTTATGATAAAAGGAAAAAATATTATCTCAAACATAAATAAATTAATTAACAAAGTCTGGTAAAAATATCAACAATGAAAATATTAATAAATTTCACTATTGTGAATCTTAAAGGCGAACGTTATATCTGTAAAAAAACAAATTTATCACAGGTTTATAACACGAAAGATCACAGTCGAGATTCTTTCACTCGGGAAAAATATGATGCCATTGGTCCTTTCAATACTTATGTACATATGACATGTGACTTTTATTCTTGCATGAAATATGGGAGCACTTAAGTGCTTATTTTTATAAGATTTGTTTCATACGAACGGTAAATATTTCGTTTGGCTGTGAAAGTGATCCGTTGTAATAAATTGCCCCCTCCGGCCCCTACCCCATACCCGGACTACACTTCGATGGTAAGGTCTGATATTTGCAAATAAGAAAAACAATGTGTTTGTACTTTGATTTATTGGTTTTAAACGTGACTAAAAGCAAAGCATTCCATTCTAAATATTTCTTATTGGGCTAGCGCAAGCTGGCAAGCGTTTTTGTTTTCCAAGGCAGGAGTGCTTTGCAAAGACATTTTATTGACATATATCAACGTCATTTTAATGCCATTGATATAATTAATATAACCATTCTTCTGTTGTTATTACCAATAACCTTGAATTTAAGCAATGAGCAATTCAATAAAAATGATCGGAAGACTGCATTAGGTGATTTTTCGACAAGATAATACCCATTCGCTTACTGCTAATAATACAAATATTTGTAGTAATACATAGCTGAGAATTATTTTTATGGCAATTATGGTTTAAAACTGCAGTCTCTCTCATCAACAGATGTAATTGTATGCAATCTGGTAACTACCTATTTAGGCATAGTGGAGGACTGTATAAGGGTGGTGGGATTTTTTTTGTCTTTATTGGTTTATTAAAATAATCGTGTTTAATTAATAGCAAAGCAATAGCGAATTTTTCAATTATGATATCCAAAATTCAACGTTTATTCACACAATTAATATGTTTTAAAATATTTATATCTCGCGAGTTAACAAATATCGCATTCCTATTTAATTATTCGCTGTATACCTACTATCGATTAAATTTCGGTAAATCTTAAGGGTAAATTTCTTGGTAACCTTCTCGGTAAATCTAAAATTTGCAAAGTTTGTTATTACGAGTACGTAAAGTCGCGCTCAGTCGTTTGGTTTCATTTGTTTGGTTGGAAAATTGACGGACAGACTTTTCAAAGCCGTTTTACAGTCTTTTGTTTTTCTCTAAATTTATAAATATTTAGGAGAACACATTCTTATTGTGAAGTTGTAATTATTCAGAACATAGAAAATTGTCGCTGTAGCATAATTGGATAATGCACCTTCCCCGGTTAGGGTTAGGGTTTGGAAAATATGAAACAGAGAAAATAAAAGAAAGATGATCCGTCTCTTAGATGTGCATAATAAATGATGTGCAGTTTGAGAATATGACTCCTCGGACTCGCAACCGATAAACCACTGCAGACGTCATCCTCGTAACGAGGGATCCCCGAAGAAGAAGATATTCAATGATTATAATCAGCATCAGTACCATAGATTATTATACTCATTTTTACAACACTCTTAATATGAAGCCCGCCCTAAAGCTTTGTGCGGATTGTATTAAACTAGTCGCCTGTAGCCGGTGTTGCCCGGGATTCAAATTTAGTTATAATTTAAGATAGGGCTTTAGGGGAAGAGAGTATTTTTGTTTTGCGCAGGGCCTAAAGAATAATAATGTATGCAAAATTTGGTTCAGGTAGAGGAAGAGTCCTGAAGAGTAACCATGTATATGAAAATAATGTCATTTCATTTTTTTTTATCGTGGGGTGGCCATGAGAAGGAAGGAGGTTGTCTTAAAGGTGTTCAATTAAAAAAAAAAAACTATATCGATGGGAAGGGATGGGATAGCTAGGGGAAGGTATCGGTATTTTACGCAGGGTTCTATAGAGTAACTGCGGAATTTGGCTAAGATCGGTGTAGGATTGTATAGAGAATAGACAAACATATAATTTTATACTTTTAAAATAAGCAATGTTATCTTTGTGGTTAAGATTCATATTTTTATTTTTTATCTTTGTTTAATGAAGAAGAAAATGGTATTTTTCGAAACCGGTAGATGTATTTAAACTCATTTTAGTGGTTAATTAAACAAAGATAAAAAATAAAAATATAATTTTATATTTATTCATGTAATAATTTACTTCGCCAGTTGTGATACTGGTTGCCAGTGGTATATTTGATTTTTTTTAAAATTTTATTTTATTGAAGGATTTTGACAGTGTAAACATATTGTAACAAACATAAAAACTATTTAACATGTGATACTTATAATGAAAATCCACAAAAATATTTAAATACGTAGGTATGTTTAGATGCAGAAAACTAATGAAAAGAAAAAAAAAAGAGGGAGAAGGGTGTGGAGGTTGGAACTATTGTTGTGTTAAAGGGAGAGCAAGGTGTGTTTTTATAGGTAGAATGAATGGCCAAAATTGAGATTGAGAGATGGTTCATAAGAAGAACCCTTTGAGCGTAGAAAGGCTAATGTTGAACAAGTCAATTTCTGTAAATTTCTCATTGTGGTATTTGCATGACCGGTGAATGAATGGATTTTGTATGTAAGATGTTCTACTTCTGAGAATGTGGAAAAGTACGGATTGCCGAGTTGATCTAGATGGTACATGAAGAGATATTAATTATAATTGGCTGGTTTGAAGTAGTTTGAAGAGAAGTATTTGGTCAGCACGTGTTCTTCAATGTTCTAGGGTTTTCATATTGTGGAAGTCTACTGCATCTAAATAGGAGTTGAATTATAGATTAGATCTAACATTCAGATGTCGAATAAAGCTATTTTGTATTCGTTTTAATCTTGCAATATATGTAATCTGCCATGGGTTTCAGATTTGAGATACGTACTCTAAGTGACTACGAACGAATGCGTAATACAGTATTTTGAAGCAGTATGGATTTTGGAAGTGTTTGCAGGTTCGAAGTATTAATCCTAGCATTATATAAGCCTTGGAGGTAATTTTGAGGTATCTTCGTGTACACGGATTACAGATTCGTCTCCTAATTAATTCTTATCGTATTATAAGGTTAGGGTCGGCAATCGAACTCTTTTGTCAGAAGACAATCAGTAGTTTATTGAATACCCCAATACAATACAATATAAGATAAAAGTTACTAAATTCGCGTCGGAGCAGTAAGAGTGCGCTCTGATAGGAGCGGTTCACTTATATGACATTTTCCGCACACACACACACACACACACAACTATCACTTCCCATGTCGCGCGCCCGCAAACACACACACACATACATACAAACACTCCGAATAATACAGAAGTGGCATAAGATGTGAAATTTTGAAATGTGAATTTTGAAAATTATACTCGTTTGTTTTCTAATTAAAAGTTATATCTTTATAACGAAGACATCATGTATCCAACTTACATGTAAATTAAATAAAAAATTGAAATTTTCCTCCATTATAATGTATCAGGTTCTTTTCAAATTTCCCTACCTCTAACATTGAGAAGGACATTGGGTTATTATATATAGGTTTGTAAAAGTTAAAGTAAACTATGCGTTTCCGCTATGAGAATATGTTAAACCTTCTAGTTTCCCGGGATGGGGCTCGTACCCTTGATCATTTAATAACAAAGCAAGTACTTGACGCTCAAAAATGTCCAAAGTATTTTTCATAATACGTAGATATTAATAGTTTGCAGGATAGATAAAATAGTTGAATATTTTTATGTATGTTGTTGGTTGAGTCATGAGTTTTCTAAGGAACGATTATATGTTACAAAAACGATTATAGACGCGAGAATGGTGTCCGTGCTCGAGAAAAGCTGCATCAGGTCTTACCGGAGGTATCAGTTACTGTCAGTTTTCCTATTTGTTGCTGTCCAGAGTTTTTAATTCTCCACTATAATGATTTATCTTTCTTTAGAAATAGCTCGCAACGATGCAGACATTAAAACATAGCATTTTATGGGAAATATTATAAATTTGCCATGCTAGTTTTATTTTATATAAGTTAATAATAATGAAAAATGAAATGATACAAATCTAGAATAAATAATCACATTTTCAAATACTTCACAACGATAATAGTATGTTTCATTTTCTAGTTATATAAAAATAACACTAGCCTGCAACATAATATTCACCCTGTAATAATTAATCATCTGCTGGCCGTTTCTAATTATTTATTCATGTTTTTTTCTGTCTAATTTAAATAAAAATTAATATTTTTTTTCTCTTTATATTGTGCTAAAGCATGACTTACATATTTTTATTTAATCATTACCAAACAGTGAATCAACCAAGTATGCTTGCTCATACGGGAAGCATTGCACGAGCATGCTAGTCATCGAAACAGCGTATTAATCATCGTTACTGATATTGATGAATATTAACTCTTAGACTTGATGTACGATAGACACATATGGGTAATAATATAACAGCGGACAGTGAGAGTTATGTGTGACGATAATGAACTCGAAACAATTCAGCTGAATTAACGATGTCCCCAATCAGTTTTCATAGATTCCATACTTTTTAATATACTTGTACACTTTATATAGATATAACGAATTTACAATAAACAAATACAACGTTTAGAGTTTAATTCGAACGAGCTAAGAAATGCTGCTTTAGATGCAGAACATCTCCACGTAGGTACTATCTCAGGATACGTTTTTCCTCTGCCGGGAGGGAGGAACCCGATTCTTCTCGCTGATTAAAGTCTTTTCTATTGCCAATGCTGCATTCTTGAGAGGACGTTAAGTCAATTTTGATTCATTCGGACTATTAAACAGCAGTAAAATATTCAGGTCTCGTAAAATGTAATTCCCGGTAGGAAAAATATAGTCTGATGAATGTTTTATGAATGTGTAGGTACTAATATGTATTATATCTAAATAATATAAGTATAAATTTGGTGCAAAACTTATTAAAAATGATTTTTTTTATGCAAGTATTATCCTTCTATGATGCAATCTATTTTCCGTATGAGCATGTACTTATTTTCTTGCTTTTTAATAATCACGCAGACTATCCGCATAGATTGTCATGGGATAGCTTGCAATCATTTCTGATATTCTGATACACAATTCTGGCCTCGTACACTTTTGTGTATCTTTGTATCCACGTTCGTCGATTGTTGAAATTAACGGTTATTTAGTTTTTTTAACTTAACTATGCGGATTAAAATTGTCATATTCTTTAACAGTTAAGAAATATTTCTTTCAATTTATTAAAGTTAATAAATATAATAATAATGTCACTAAAAATGTTTCACGGCCGTTCAGAATCTTCTATGTACAGTTTTCTGCGGTAATCTACTGTGTATATATGACATTTCGGATCTCATTGCAGGGCCAATCATCAAGGCTAATACGATGTGTTAATATTGGTGTTGTAATTTAGAAGGTTGTAGGAGGCAAATAAAGTTTAAGGGGGAGGTTAATGAGGCTATTGAAATACTGATATAAACACCCAGTGAACATTAATAGGAATGGTGGCCTAAAATTAAAAATCTCGCAGTATCTGGTGCTTTAAATCTATATGAGTCTAAGAGTCCGCACAGATACTGACCCGATAGTAGATGGAACATACACCTAACATTACAACACTCGTTTTACACAACACTTGTTTTCGATACGGTGTTGTAAGCCAGTACCTAAAAACAACACACCGTGCTTTCGACATTATCAAAATGTACTGCAAGCTAGTACTTAATCAAAACAACAATAGACGCATATCACATCAGCCCTGATGATGGACCCTGCAACGGGATCCGAAACGTCGGGCAGAAAGATAGATCAGCTCAGAAAACTCTACACACAAAAATAATGCCACTGTTCACAAAAATTACCATTATGAATTTTAAAAAAAAATGTTTTTTTTCAATATTTTATGTTTAGGTATGTCAATATTAAAATTTCAAGCATTTGTCAAACTGCAAATGATATATTTTGTATGGTGTTAAGGTTTATTCACATGTATGACTGTTATATTAAAACTACCTATCTAATAAAAACTGTAACCGCATAACTTACATTATCATTATAATCAGTCGTGGCTTAGCATTTGAGGCTTCTAAATGGAAATAAGAACCTCTCTCAGAGTATACGTTCGACTTTTTTTACTTTGGTATATATTAAAACTTAATAATTA
Organism: Eubasilissa splendida; assembly: GCA_031772225.1. Classification (NCBI taxonomy): domain Eukaryota; kingdom Metazoa; phylum Arthropoda; class Insecta; order Trichoptera; family Phryganeidae; genus Eubasilissa; species Eubasilissa splendida. The sequence continues at coordinate 15,239,136 of CM062852.1, read as the reverse complement.
AATACTAATTGAATGTATTAATTATAAAGATAAAAATCAATTTTATTGAAAAATATTGTTTTTGCGCTACCGGGATTCGAATAATTACAACTTCACAATAAGAATGTGTTCTCCTTAATAATATATAAGTTGTATCAATGTATCCACAATTTAATAATAATGAATTAATAATTCTGGCATCTGCTATCGGTTTACTCAAAGGTATTTGAGATTCAGTAAAAACAAGGCTTTCAAATAATAGAATGACAGATGTATTAATTTGAAAAAAGTGTAACATATAGGTTCGAAAATTTGTTACGAAAGATACTGGCTCTGTAGCATATTTGGTAATGCACCTTCTCCGGATTGAAAATAGAGATTCAGGTTCGAATCCCGGTAGCGCAAAAACAATACTTTTCGATAAAATTGATTTTATATGTATATCTTTATATTTAATACACTGAATTAGTATTTAAAACATTACAGACCTATGTTCTGAATATTTACAACTTCACAATAAGAATGTGTTCTCCTTAATAAATATTAATTATTATATTAATGATAACAAAGAAATGATCAATGCTATCAAAAAATATTTTAAAGATTAACATGTATCCTGATATAATATTTTTATATCGTTGTTATAAATATATTGAATTTCATTTTATTATAAGCTAGTTATTGTAAACAATAATTATTAATATATAATCCTCTTCTCTGCATTGTATTGTTTCATGGTAATTATAACAGATTAATAATAAATAAATTATGAAACAAAAAAAAAATTAACTTTATTTTCACGAAATTATGTTTATTTTATATTTGCATTATCGTGTATTAATATATTACGCACTATGATAGAAACTGTGGTATGTACACCATCTATGTTTGTTATTTTTTTTAAATAACCGTCAAGTGCTACCGACAAAAATCTGGTGGCATACGTAAAAATGTATTTGAAAAATTGATTATAAATATAATTTAACAAACAGAATGATACATTGTGGCATTGGTATACAATATTAATATAATCACTAATTTTGTTATTATGTTTGTTTGTGTGTGATAATAATTCATAAGAAAAATTTAGAGCCATAAATTATTCTGCATTCATGCAAACATAAAACATTTCGCAAATCTTAACTAATTGAATTGAATGTTGATTTTATGACATAGATAATGCGATAGCATAAGAGCATGTTCTCTCATCCCAAGACTAAAGTTTTCAAAGGATTTTGCTTATCAAAGCCGATCCCATTAACATAAGTCCAAGTTCGTGCGCAAATAAACTGCAGTTATCGGTATAATGATATTAGGACATGGGTGGCGGAGGGTAATTCGGAGTAATAACGCTGAGTTGCATTAAACTGAATTTATGATATAATTTGAATTTCTACGGATACATTTTGAATGGAAATTTAAGAGTGATCACATAATTGTACATTTAAATTTCATTAAAATATTGTTAAATTTTTTAACACAAAGTCCACTGCGTTATGAGTATGTAATAAATCAGTACAAATTAAGACTATCAATTAAAAAGATATACAGAAATAACTTATTTATCAAAAAAATATTTGGTTGATAATTGGTATTCGTACCTGGACCTTTTTCAATCCGGGGAGACATGTTATCATTCCATAAATAATTTATTTCTGTATATCTTTCTTAATTTATAATAATTTGTGCACATAACTTTGTTCTGAAATTGCAACTTCACTACAAAAATTGAATTGAAATAGAATATATTGTAATTATACACCAATCATCACCGCGATTGAAAATATTTCATACTGGAATCATTTTGCTAATAATTAATTTTAGAATTGAAAACGTAACTTTTATAAAGTTTTATATCATCAATTGTTTTCTATCTGCTAGATGAACGCCTACTCGGGGGTTTTACATATTCATATGTCAATTGTTATTCACTGCCACATATTTTCTATAGAGTTTGATGATTTCATTATTCACTGGATGACTGCATTCGTCCAACAAAAATCTGTCTTTCAAGCAATATGGCTATTTAATTTTCTTGGCGTATTTAATTATATGAAACGTGCGAATTCTATCTGGTCTGCACAATGGATGGATCCAAACAATCACAAGGGTAATCGGCTTAAAATAATCCAAAGATCTATTCCCCGCACCCCTTGGTTCTCCAACAGGAAAGTCTCTCGAAGAACAATATCAAATATCTCTAGAATGAGAATTGGGCATTGCCAGGTAGCCTTACATTTATTCAGATTGAACATAATAGACTTCCCAATGTGTGAGTGTGGTGCCGAGGAGGAAACCCTTGACCATGTCTTTTTTGCCTGTCCATTGCGGATCACAGGTTTTTTTTACAATAATCTCGTCAATAATAATTTTCAACTCCCGGTAAACTTGTGTCATCTTCTTTCCCTTAACTCGCCACATTTAAGCTATAAGCAATAGCAAAATTCTTGAACGTCAATGGTGTTAACTTGTAACGCAATATTCCCTATTCTATAACATTGTTGTACTGCTTTCTATGAAATAATGTTTGAACTTGTTTAATAGCACAAATCACTCTTTAAGGGTGGATTGCTTGTTTAAAAGAAGAAAAAGAAGAAGGATTATTTGAAATATGTAATTTCCAGTCTCTTCGTTGATGCTTAGCATATCTAACTATGCCTTCTTGTTTCTTTTGTTTTTGAACCCTTTTTTATTTAGAGTCGATGTATGTTAAAGAGCCATATGTGAACTTTTTTTTAATAGAGATGCGTACACGGAATACATGTCATATCAATATTCTTACTATTTTAATTAATTAATATTAATTAATTTGCTGGTCGTCTAAAACAAAGCGCGAACCCCCGATCACTAGATTACCAAGTCAACGTCTTAACCACTAGACTAATAAGCTTCTCATTCTACATTACGATAGAGTATTACGTTTGTAACCAGACTATAATAAAAAAAATCCTTTTTTTTCAGTAGCGATCTGTACATGGAATTTATAATGACACATCAATATTTTATTTTTACAAACTGAATTAAGAGCTTATAGTGCGATACATAAAACTAGCTTAATCATCTACTGAGATGAATTTTATTTTAGAAAAGGTATCGGCAAACTATTTTAATAATTTATTGTAAAAAGAGAACTATTTTTAAACGTATTTCAATACCTGAAAAATAATATTGAAATACAAATCAAGAAGAACATACTTAAAATAATCGAATTGGAAAGAAATGCTACAATTTTATAGTTAAAGTTACTATAATTTTCATAGCTCACATTATCTTACTTTGATCTATCACAATCATACATTTGTCATTAATAGCAAGTCACAGCACTATCGCGTATAACTTGCTAACTTCGTGTACATTTACCACGATTCACCTTGATAGATCTTTTCTCCGGGAAAATTTACTATTTTAATCGCTGAAACAATCGCTTGATAATGGCCCATTTTATAGTGGTTTTACGGTTAAGGAATACCGTGAATATCATGAATTCCGCTTGAAGATTCCTGTTTCCTGATTCTAACATTTTCAAATATTAAACTTACCATTAGTTCCAGATATTTCATGATAAACTTAATAATTCCTGTGGTTCTATTCTAAAGCCTCACATCTATGTTCTAAAAATTCATACACCACCAATTAGACAAAAATTATAATATTAATATTTTTCTTACGAAATTAATTGCTTGTGCTTTGAAATATTAATAACTTGTAGGCCTTCCAGAAATCGGATCTACTCGAATAGGTGGCGAGAATGTCTCATTTTCGATTCAAATAAAGAAATCACAGAAAAATGTATGTATTAAAAAATTATATAGGTACCACCGGGACTCGATCCAGAATTCTCTCTTGCCAGGAAAATGAGTAATTAATTACACTATTATTAAATTTCACGTCAATTTGTCGTCTTTATATGTATTATTTTTTGGCGAGACTAAATTTATTTGCATATTTTTATTTATAATGGATCTCACAAACCTTTAAATGATATATGTTAAATGACTTCCAATATATTTTTATTTAATCAGAATAACTTTGAAACAACATACACATATATTTTTAATGAAATCACTAATGTTATGAAATTGCAACTTTACAATAAAAATACCTTTTCATTAAAATACATATGTTATATCAAGTTTATCCAAATTGAATACAATGAATTCATTAATGCGTTTAAAAATATTTCTAACTGATTCATCTAATTTATTAAAATTATTATAGAATTCTTCTTCCACGGCACTACATCCCAGGGTGGGATTTGGTCTTCCCCATAAGTGCTCTCTATCGATACCTATCCTTGGCCATTCTTCTTCCACAAAGACAGTCCACCTCTTGCTTGGTCTGCCTCTAGGTCGCTTCCACTGAGGTATTCACTCGGCTATGATCTGTGAAGTCCTATTATATGACATTATAGAATTAGATTATGTATTTTTTAAATGTACATATAAGTTATAACTTGCAACATCACAATAAAAATGTGATTTCATTAAAAAACACGTCTGTATATGTGTATTTGGCAACCATCAATAAGTTGTAAAAGTCATTAATCGTTAATCTATCGATATTTTAATGCTGACATTACAAAGAACAACATTTAATAGAAGTGGCAGGTGTCAAATGAATAAATTTCTTTATGAAAGATTTTATTATTTGCATATTTTACACACTTTTCCAGAGATTGCACACTTTAAAGTAACCGTAAAATATTTATTTGTTTTATGATTAGTGGCGACAGAGATACAGGCTTCTTTTATTCCCGGATCAATTTATGGCTTTTTATGCAGCTGCAGCATACAAGGACGCGGATGGTCCCAGATGTTGCTGTGTGCATTCAACTTCTTTGTGTGTTCCATTACAAAAGTTGTAAACACGTCTCTGCTGAACACTTTAAATGGCCGTTAAAGCTTTACGGCATGTGTAAATATTACGTTAACAAAGGGCCCAGAATGTTTATAGCAGCTAGGGCAACGCACTCGTTTTGGCCTTTTTGTCAAACATCTGAGTTTTCACTCACTTATAATTTGTTTCTATTTCATTCTGAAATATTTCAGAGAACAGAATAATAAAATTTAAATCTCGAGTGAGATTATTTAAAATTAAAATAAATATTTTAAGCAATTCATTTATTTTTCAGTTTACTAAATAAGGTAGATAATTGAATATATCAAGTGATCTAAAAAAAAAAGTGAAATACAAATTTAGTAAATTTTAAAAAGAAAAAATATCTGTATTGAAAAATATATACCGGGTCTTTAACCCAGAACATTCTCTTCCCGGAAGAATGCGTTACCAATTACTTTATGTTTATGTTATAGCGATTCATCTAATGTGTTTTAAATATTATGCAAATATAACAAATACAATAAATTTAAATATTTATTTTCTGCATAACCTTCAAGGAATTCTTATGTGTTGAATAAATATATTGAAATTTCATTTGATTCCACTATTTAAAAATAATTAATGTATGTCGATGACAACCTAATATAATTTCAAAGCAACGAATTTACAAAAAATTAAGTGGTCATCGGAGTGGGAAGAAGAAGATAATATAAAACTTTGAAACTATTCTTCCTCTCGTGATTTCTTATTTAAAAATAATAATAGATAGTTGACATAGTTGCATTATAAAGTAGCAAAGAGATATATTGCTTTTCTTTACTTACTGGTGTTAGTGTGTTTGGTATTTGATAATATCAGTGAAACAAACAACAAAAATAAAAAAACAAATATTTATAACTTAAATAGTATCCAATTATACTATCATATTATAATATTTAACCATTACTTCCTATATAACATTTAATTCTCAACTTTTTAGTATAAACAAACAAAATAATCAAAATATCGAACCGTGGGCAAATTAAATTCATTAATTTTCAACCAAAAATTATGAAATATAAAATTTTCAGGTGCTTAATTACTAGTGATTATAACTTAGATATCTAAAATTGACTAACATTGCGTGATTTTGAGGTCATTACTATCAAAAAGCTATCATAGAAAAAATAATTAATAAAGACGTTTATAATTGTCAATTTTTTAGTATTGTTTTATATTTAGATCTTGGTGCAATAACATTAACTGTAAGAATATAAATTTTAAAATATCCACAGTGAAATACATACATTTCAAGAAATATACGATATTTTCAGGGGCGTGCAGTGCATACAAGCAAAAAAGTTGTGCATTATTAAAAAAATTGGAAATAATTGGATTAACATAAATGAAAACATTATTTTACAATTAGCGCCATCTGTGTGCCAGTAGAGATTTTAATTGATTAGTTATATAAACTATCACGAAAAGTCACCGCTGTATCCTTGGGGCTCTTTAGTATTCGCCGCATCGAGCTATTCACATTACTCTGTTTTGTCTTTAAACTAATGAATTACTCAAGTCATATAAATGACTATTTACTGAATTGAAAATTCCTTTCGGTTGATTCGTTTTGTATAGAGTCGTTACCTGTGCTGTTTTTTTAACAGAATAATAATATTAGAAAGGCTTACAACTGCGTGCAAATCATTGAAGTGTCTACTTCCTCTTTTACTAATTCGCGAATTTTACTATCTTACTGTTTTTAACGTGTTGATTTCATGATTATTCTTTAAATTTGGTGCATAGATTGGTTTTTGATTTGGGAAAAACAAACAGCACTTAACTGAAATATTTCCTACGTTAACCTTTAATAAAAATATTTATTTCCTTTACTTATTACGTGAAGAATTTTCAAACAATAAATGAATTATGTTCAGTCATAGAAAATGTTCTTACAAACGTCCATACACTTTTTATATGAGTAAGAAGGTATTATTTTACGTTAAAATTTAAACTTTAAAAACACTATTAATAGTACTCTAAAATTATAAATAAATACATGGTAGGGTCGTACGACGGTCGACGGATTTATTTTGTCTAAAGACCTTTAAACGAAAGTACATATATTGTATTACATATGTTATATATGATTGTATAATGTCATTGGTAACAGCATAACCTAAATCTATGAACTGAAACTCACTCAATGGTTTTCTTGTAAACGTGAAAACAAAATAATAAATTGTTTGAATTATTACGAGCATATCAGGAGATTATTCAAATAATAGATGTATGTACAAGTTCTGGTGAATGCTCCCGGCTCGATGCTGTGGGCGCAATATCGCAGGACCGACAACTAAGGGGGCATTAACTGAGAGGAGCAAGCATCCATCTCTTGAGACTTCGTATGTATAGTATCTATCTTACACAGAACCTGGCTGCCCAAACTGTACCGTGTAATATTAGTTCATCAGCATTATAATTATTTTCGTCCTTCATTCTAAAAGGGCCGGGAGCCCAAAGTCTCGACAAGATACAATTAAGGCCCAATCTGTCTTCATAGTCTCAGTTGAAATTTTTCCTCTAAAGTGTGCGAGTATGCGCGCGCACACGGTTTAACATCATAGCGCACATAAAAATATAGCCCGCACACAATTTTTATATAGACATTTTCTTTGAATGCTGCCTTCTATCGAAGTTTGGCGATCATGTTGCAGTGTGTGATTTATGCCGTATAAAATAACTAAAATTGAGGATATTGAACTACATTTTGAGCCAAGATAATTTATTTCTTCTCTGTATAATGAGTTGTAAAATATATATTTTTCATAGTGTGACCAGAGTAAGCAGCTTTTCTTGATAATTGTCGTGACTTATGTTGACTTATTTGTTCGTACTAATATATCTTTATTAGTAATGTGGTTAACACAAGCTCAATCAATACTTTTATACTAGTATGGTAATGTTTTTTTTATGTTCTCCCCCAGCGCATAAATAATAGCATTGGTCATTAAAATTGCACAAAAGTTTTTTGTATGCGCGCACCGCTTTCCAAAATTAGAGGGAATATTGCTCCGTTTAGGTTTATCTTAGCTTAATTTGAGGCGACCAAGATACATCTTGGTAGTCGTTCCTCTGATAGTCGCAAGACGTGTTCAAGCTACCTTTATTTAGATCTTTATATATGTAGAAATAGGGGTTCCATGCCGATCTCGGTACTTTTCACTTGGTAACTCACTTCGGCAGTCTAAATTATTAATGTCATTCTCTCCGTAAAGATCCATATTTGTTAGCCATAGGTTATATATAAAAGTGGTTGGTGGGATAAGATCCCGTGGACTGTATCGATCAAAATTAATGGTTAGTTCATGCAATCCGAATTGGAAAAAGAAAGGAATATTAGCAGATGGATCTGGCCTATCTTAATTTCGGTCCTGAGTTGGATGTCAAGTTTCACCTCCAGTTGACTCGCAATTTTGTAGTTAAGGACGAAGATATCACTGCACTCCTGATGCTAAAAAACACCGCTTATTTTTTTATGGTTTTGGCGTTACGCACGGCGTTACTCTCGACCATTGAAATAAACAAAAAAGGCCAGAAAAGGACAGGTATAAATGAGTTAATTGGATAGACAGACTGCACGGGGAGTACTCGATTTGCGTCAACAGTGATAAAGACATCTGAGTTAACCAAACTATCAGTTTATTATATTAGTTAATAGGTATATTAGGTTGGTGCATATCCGACGTTTTGTTTTTTGAATTTGACGTTTAATTGGCATTTTTTATAATACATTTTTTTTATAGGGTTAGAAAATTAAAATGCACACCAAAAACCATGTACGCTACAGTATGCTGTGCTACTTGGAGAAAGGGTGGAAAAAGCTGCTGAGTCATTTCCCGATCACAACAATATTTTCGGCGAAGAAACGATTAGCGAAAGGGCATGGTTTGTTCTCTTCAAAGCTGGTGATACACCACATTATTATAGAAAAGTCAGAAAAGAGTCGATCTTTGAATTTTGATAACCAGGTCTTTCTGGCGGCTGCGGAAGAGGATGAAAGTTGCACCACTAGGACACTGGCTGAGAACTTCAACATCGATCAGTCTATGATTACGGCGGCTACGTCCCGAATGATAATTGTACATAATATTTTTTGAGTTTGTTATACGAAATACATTCCAAGAACATTATTTATTATGTTGCATTATACCATTAATAATGAAAGATCCAACAAAAAAATGTGTTAGATTTTAAAATCTAACACATCTAATCTGGTTTAAACCAGCGGACGTCTAAATGTATAACAATCGATTGCACCCACAAATGTCCCGACTCTCTTGTGGAGGCCAGAATATTGAAACGATACAAAAATTTACTAACATAAGATCTCTAATAATAAATAACAAAATAGTATAAAAGAGAATCAAAAACACGTAGTGCACACAAATCGCTATTATTTCCGGCTCAAAAATAAAATACAATACGAAAATCGTAGTACACAAAATGCTTATTGAACAATCATAAGATCTAATAAATAAGCTTCTCAAAATTTATAAAATTAGAAAGACCTGCGAATAAAGTTGATCCGTGTGAGTAAAATGAACTGAATGATAATATCGTTAAAGACATACATGGTTTGGAAATCTATAACTGGAGAGAAACGGTGCGAAACAGAGATCAAGGCTCTCGAAAGGAGAACCGCTAGGAGTTACAGAGCCAATAACGATGACGATGATGATGATACTATTGTAAAATAGGTCAATCCGTTAATAAAACTGAACTTTTACGTGACAACTCAAAAAAAAAAAATTGAATCGATCCATTTAAACAGAGGGAAAAACAAATCATAGAGAATTATTCCTTATCTAACCTGTACATACATGCAAGGCTAAGAAAAATTATCCTTTTCATTTTAATGTAAAGACTGGACATATGTTCGACGCATAGTCTGTTTTTACAATTTTTTGCCATTAAACAGTGTATTGTTCGCTTGGCAGATGTCAAATGGTGACCGAAAATTAATCTTACACATAATCTTCTTTTTATTTTTATTTCTTCTTTATTACATATATATTCGTTTTAATTTTATTTTTTGTCAAGCTGTATCTCAATTTTACGGCAAGGATTGCCTTTTATATAGTTACATATTTTTTATATTGAAAAATAGATAAGGCGATGTTAGATGAAATATACATAAAGAAATATATGAATCTTTCGAAAAAATAAACAATTTTTACAGGATGTAACAGACCTAGTCCACAGAATTTTATGGGTGGATACCTGAATATAATCTAATACAATAAGGAAATAAAAAATTATACAAGAATATGTTCCTTTACTTTGCATTACCTTTAATAGGTCTTTATCGATTTTGTTGATCGTTCTTGGCACAACACATTCTCTCGTTCTCTCACCGTACACATTGTTCGCCATCGGTACTCTCATAGTTCGTAAATACTTACAATTAATCCGTTATTTTCATATATAATAAGTTATAGTTGCTGAACGCGAATTATCCGGTTATGAATACTCCATTTCACAATGGCATAATGTCTACAAAATACTTGACAAGTATTAACTTCCCAAAGACACCACTAAAGAAATGGTGGAAATTTTAAATTGGATACCTCTTATGAACACTCATTATGTTTATTCATTAAAAAAAATATTTTTTTTTAGGTGTAAGAATTTAATTATAAACGTTATATCGTTAATATTAACAAAACACCAACATTCACACGTTATATTAGCGACGTCGACCCTGATGATGGATCCTGCAATGGGTCGGATGTACACGGCAGAATAGCTCAGAAAACTCTAGACAGAAAACGAGTTATAACTTATCATTTCAGAACTATAAAACTTAGTTGTGTATATAGGTGCAAAGATGAGATTATTTCAAAAGTAAAAAAGCATTAATGTCAATTCTTTATCTAATTTATTTATTTTTATTTATTTCCTTCAACGCCCTAGTGGCTTTTACATAATACATTTTTATTTAATTTAAAATATAACAGTACATTTTTGATTGACATTTCAATATAACAGTTTTAATATAACATAAAAAATAAAAACTAAGTATAATTTACATACAAATCAACGAATCTCAATTTGTTACCAAGCCGATGCATCCGTGATATTGGCGAGTTAACCTCATAATTATTTCAATGTGTACCTACAAAGAACATTTCATGTTGTCTCGTTTGAGTTGGTACTTTATACGAAACCATTTGTGTCAACTCAGGGCAGTCCAACATGCTATTGATCATTTTATATAGATATACTATATCACTCACATCCCTTCTTCAAGCTATTTTTTTCAAATAAAGAAGACTCATTAAATAATCGTTATTTATATTTTCTATGGGAATATGCAATTTAAAATTGATAAATCTTAGAAATTTATGTTGCACTCTTTCGATTTTTATAATATATGAGCCATAGTAGGGAGACCACAGAGCGGAGTTAAATTCCAGCGTACTTTTTACAATAGATGTATATAAAGTTGTTAGTGAGCGGAGCGAGTTAAAGTTTTTGGCTGTCCTTAATACAAATCCTAATGCTTTCATCGCCTTGTTGCAAATTTCGTTGTAATGTTGAATAAATGACAAACATTAGATCATCATTATTAATTTAAAATACACCTCGAGACTTGAGTATAATATGTGATATTCTGTTTGGAATATTTCTGAAATTTGTTTTATGAAATTTTAATAAATATTTTCATTGAGTTTTGCTAGTTTGCGTAAAGCATTATTTAAATGTTAGAGCTGTTACGGCGGTTTTTCAAACGGTCTTACTTTCAAACGGCTTTAACAACAGAAACAGCTGTAACATTTAAATAATTATTTACGCAAACTAGGTGAACTCAATGATAATAATTAAATTACATTATTTTAAATTTATAAAAAATAAGCACGAAGTTCAACGAACTAAACACAATAACAACAAATTATTTTCTGAAAATGTTTATATCTATATTATTAGAAACTTTTATATAATAGCTATAAAATAAGAATAACGAAAGATTATTTACTAAATAATATATGTAAGAGGAATGTAGATAGAAATTAGAAAAGTAAGTACATTCTAAGAAAGTAATTCTGTTGATACAGAATTTTCCTAAAGTTTAAAAATGTACGTTTTCTACTTAAAATCATGCATGACACAGACCAGAAATGAACCATCAAAAATGACACCAATAATTTTAATAATCATAATTTATTCAAAAGGTAACAAAATTCGAAAGTAAAATAATTTACTTTGTTTGACACGATTACCAAACCTTTGTATTATGTAAGTAGTATTGGATTATTTTTATAGCGTCATTTTCATAAGAAATCTCACCTCAAGGGTGGTTAAATGTTGTCATGCGACTCAATATATATTTGCATTATGTTGCTATGTGACATAATACTTTATGTCGCTATGCAAAACGCACGGATAGGTGGATAGACGTACATGAGTAAATTAGATATATAAGATAAGTAAGGCTTTCACCGGACCGAAGAGGGTTTAGTCGCAGCAGATGGAGGTTAGTGCTTGAAAACTAGACTCTACTAAGTACTTAATATCAGTTAGTTACGAAAAGTTTTATTAGATCTAGATTCCATGCAGAGTTAATCACCACTAAAAATCATCAATTAATTTTAAAGAGCGTCGTCTATATTTTAAAATTAGTATTAATAAAGATCTGTTGATAATTTTTTTAAATAAGTAACCAAAGTTTTACGTAACATTAAAATTCATAAACCGCCATTTATTATTTATATAAGAATTCTATTATTAAACATATATGGTATCATTTTTTAAATACGGTATATAGTTAAAAATTTATATATATTTTTAAATAGAGATTTGTGGGTATATATAAAATACAGATATTATACTTGTATTTTGAAAATATGAGTAACTTGTTATCTTCCTGGATTACGCTAGAGCCCTTGATAACTTGATCACTAGGCAAATGTCCTATCGCTAAGCCAATTAAGTATTAATATAATACAAAGTTTTAAAAGTAGAAATTCTTTTTAAAAAACTAATTACTCCTCGCGCCATTGAAATATAGTATTAGAATTCTTCTATCTATTAACTTATTTGTCTTACTACGGATCATCGAAAAGTGTATTACATACAAAATATATATTTCAAAATCATATACGCAAGCTATACGCGGCAGTGAAAACATGACGACATTTTTACATTATTTTTTTTTTTGTGTATATATGTGAGTTTTTATGATAAAATAATGAAATGTGTTGGTGGGCATTCAAAAAAATAATTTAGAACATTCAGCTGAATTTTCCAATTCAGCCGATCATGTCAGTATGTATTTATGTAATATAGTATTTTTCTGTATATTTTTAATGAATTTTTGTGAAGCACTGGTAAGTATCCAAAGCAGAACCAGTAACCGGCAGCCACTCACTATTTGAGGACATTTCAGTGCTTGGAAAAGTAAATAATATTTTTTTCTCTAAGCTCGTGTGGAAACATTGCGTAAATGTACGACTACCTACATAGTGGAAATTTAAAATATTACATTCAATTTATCAAATTTTATATTCAATGTTACATTGGATGGTGTAATACATCTTGATTTTCTTAAAGACAGATATTTTTTTTAAATAGTGATGCCCCAGATCCGCGATTTTGCACGAAACTAAATACAAATTTCACGTGAATAAAGATCCTTGTTCTTATAATAATTTAAATATTTATTCAAATTAATATAATATAACGGTGCATATACACGAATGAGCGCGAAGTGAGCTATTAATCATTACCGCGTATTTTGTGCGCAGAGTAAAATGACTCTCTGAGATAAGAGATTACGTCATAAGAGAATAATATTTTTTCTAATACAATTCTTTACATTTAATAAATTATTATACATTATCCATAATAATAATGCGCTTACCCGTCTATTATTTATGACTTTCTGTATGTGGCCGTCATTACAGCTATATAGTGCTAGTTTAAGCGGCCAGGTCTGTGAGACGCGAGCAGGGCAAAAAAAACGTGTTTTTAATATTTCTTATATATTTAATAACAGTACCTACGTAAATATGTACTCAATTTGAAATAAAGTGCACATTGTCTTTATTACAAGTAAGAAAAAACATGCATGACATCTGTCATTTTTTATAATAATTATCTAAAAAATAAATTTGGGTCAGTAGATTTCACTTTATCCTTTTACTGAACCATGCTGACAACCCAATTGGTAATTGATAGATTATCGCTCATATAGAGTGTGTTTTTTAGAAGTATACAACTTTAAAATGAAATAAAAAATAAATATCTGGTAATGGCCACACTATTGGAAAGATAATTTTATGCCATTAGCGTTTAATTATGATTTCGCGCAAATGAGCACCGCGGCTGGCTCGAATTAAGATTTTTGGAGCAACTGGGGCCGTATATCGGTAATAACGCTACGAATGTTGGCTTCCAAGTCATATATCATCTCTGGTTTATCGGCGTAGACTAGCCTCTTCACATATCCTAAAAAAAAAAAAATCCAAGGGTGTTAAATCACACGATCTTGGAGGCCAATTCACAGATCCATTACGTGAAATTATGCGCTCATCGAATGTTTCCTTTAATAAGTTGATTGTGGTGTGCGCTGTGTGGCATATTGCGCCGTTTTGTTAAAACCACAGCTTTTTTCCATTAATGCCATTCAATTGGGGAACGAAAAAGTCAGTAATTATGTATTTATAGCGCTCTCCATTGAATGTAACATTCTGGCCGGCATCACATTTGGAGAAATATGGACCAATGATTCCACCAGCCCATAAAACACACATACAGTGACTTTCTGTGCATGGAATGGCGTTTCAACAATGCATTGTAGATTTTCTTTACTCTAAATGCGGCAACTTTGCTTGTTGACGTAGCCATTCAACCAAAAATGAGCCTCATCACTGAACAAAATTTTGTGTTTAAAATGAGAATCAAGAACAATTTTGTTTTCGGCCCATTCACCAAACGTACGATGCACACGATGGTCGAGCGGCTTCAATTATTGCACGTGCTGATCTTGCAAGCTTGTAAACCAACATTTTTCTGCAAAATCTTCCATAAAGTGGATGGACACAGCTCCAATTGCTGTGCACGATGACGAATTAACTCATTCGGATCCTCCTCAATACTACCCTCCACAGCAGCAACAGTTTCTTCGGTGCGCACTGTACGATATCTCTGCGGATGCGTATTATCAATTAGAGTATTTTTGGTGCAAAAAGATCCATGGTTATTTGAATTACTTGCTCGGATGAATGATTGTGTCGACTGTAAAATGGACGTTACGTACAGTAAGCTTCGCGAACTGAACCACGATTTTCAAAATAAATTTTCTAGCATTATTCTGGCGTAAGTCTATTCATGGTGAAATGGTAAACCAAACTCAGCATAAATCAGCTGATAGATGTCAAATTAGTAGTCGCTGGTAAAAGTGTTGCAAATTTGAAAAACAAACCTCTGAAAAAACATCCTTTACATACATTTATAATACTGTTTATTTGTCTGTAATACCGAAATCATAAATAAGATTGCAAATATTATTTGTACAGAAAAATCTATAATCACGTTAGCTATATTTTTATGTTTAATTAATTCCAAAAACACTAGCCTGGGTAGCTGCCACCATTGCCCATTAGGCGGACAGTATAGCCACCTGCAGGTCCTAGCAACGAGCAATTGGTTAGCTGGATGGTTTCAGGTTGTAATAAAAATTTGTGAAATTAGTTTATTTAACAATCATTTCATTAAATGATGATTTAATTCCAGCGTGTTTTTTTTTTAGATCCATAATTCGTTTTTAACTTTCGATCTCAACGCGCAAAGTCACGATTTAAATTTGCATGTGCAAAATATTATATAATATAACATTTTCAAATAATTGCTGAACCAGTGATGCTTAGTGCCATTGTTCGAAATGGGAATGGTTATAGGATCTGGGTGTACCGAGTGCTTGTAGTTCTATGGAATATTACTTCTAAGCTTTGTATTGTTCAGTTTCAACGTTGGTTAGTGTGAATTTTCAAATATCGCATGTATTTTTAATGGGTTCCACTGCACCGGACGTGAGAAGTGTGATTATGCCATTGCTTGCATTTTATGGGGAGACATTATATCGGATACACAAAAAATAAGAAATTTTACCAATGTCACTTATACAAAATTTAAAAAATATTGATGTAATTATTCCCATACTGATTGTTAAAATAATAACAATTTCATTAATATTATTATTTTAAATATTTATACGATAAAATATCTAAGTATAACAATACATACCTAATATATAGCCGAAAGAAATATTAAAAAATCGATATTTGTAAGATGAAACTTTTTAATATTTGAAATTAAGTTCAAAATCAAATTAAACTAAATATGAATTAATTAGAAAGATATACATATAAAATCATCTTTTTCGAAAAATATTGTTGTTGCGCCACCGGGATTCGAACCTGGATCTCTTTCCTAACCGGGAAAGGTGCATTATCCAATATTATTCGATAAAATAGATTTTATATGTATATCTTTCTAATTATTATATTTAATTCATATTTAAAATATCACAGACCTATGTTCTGAATAATTACAATTTCACAATAAGAATGTGTTCTCCTAAAAATTTAACTAAGATATTAATTACAATAATATATACAAAAAATCTGCCCTGCATCGGTGATTGTAATTTTACATGGGTTGCACGTGCATACAAGTTACATGTTCGGAACATTATTTCTAAGGTTTCAAATTAACACGAGTTATGTACAAATAGAATATTATGTTCCAGGCCGATTTTGTTTATCCGCCATTTTGGTTTGGCAAATATTAATTAGTTTGCATTTAATAGTCGTAGAAAGTATTTGATTACAATGTATTATGTAGCTTCTAACGCTTCAACAATATGTTTTTCATCTCGAAATTGATGACCCCAACTTTTGGAAAAAATCATCATGAGTGGTGATATCGATTAGTGTACTCAATCATCTGATTTTACGCCTCCTAATTACTTTCTGTAGAAAAGGTCTACACTAATAAGTCAATAACAATTCCGATGCTACAGGACAATATTCGAAATGAAATTGCTGAAATAACACGCGAAGTGTCCGAGAATGTTATGAAAAATATGGTTAAAAGAGCATTCATTTGTGCCGCTACCAGAGACGACCATTTGGCCAATATCATATTACATTCATAATTGTAATAAAATAAAAAATAGATAAATCAAAACTAAATTTAAAAGTTGTGGTTCATTTTTTAATTATTTAAAAAAAATATCGGTTTGGAACATAATAATCACAATATAAGATGAAACTAGAAAAAAAAATTTATTCCAATGAAATATATGATTTTTTACACTAACTTAATCATGCAATATGTATTACTGCACCCAATAAATAATCCATATTATAATGAGAACAAAATATAACATTATAAATTGAATTGGTTAATATTGACGGGGAGATAACAATAAGTAGAATATAATTATATAATTTAAAAAATTGTTTGTCATTAAAAATAATAATTAAAAATTGCATTTCATGTTTTCTGTGTAATTTAGAGTATTAAAGTTAACTGATTTCTGATTATTTTTATTTGTGTTTATAACAAATCTGTAATTGTTTTTTTGTGCTACTAAAATAAACTATAACTTTGTTTTCTTGTTATCTCTTAAATTACTCGGAAATTTAACATATTTAAACACTTTTTTAATGAAAAAATTATCTTGCATCGGATAATAATATCATAATTTAACAGCAAGCTTAAAATATTACGTAAAAAAAAGAAACGTTACCCATCGTAAAATTTGGAAAGATACCATATGAAAACCCTTAACTTATATTTTTATAACTATTACATAATATCTTTTAGGGTGCAATAAATACTGTCTTAATTTTTGTCACAACATATATTTTACAAAAACAAAAAATAATTCTACCTCAAGAGTTATTGTTCCGTGTCTGCCCGATAGTTGCAGCGCTCACTTCGTCTCGGTATGTCGCGTTCGCGCATCATCACAAGGTTTAAATTTGAAGAAGTACCAGACCGTGACATCTCGAGACATGCATCCTCGTAAGGATGGCATGTCCCTCAAAGAGGCAAAAAATATGGATTTTAGCATAGGTGTGAAAATTACGAAGTCGCCAAATGGATAAAAGTTAAACGCGTTTCTGTAATGTTTTAAGGTGATTTTTTCAGTTAACCAGAAAACCTTTCCAAGCAGTGGGAAATAGTTTCGACTTTCGTACAAGGTAAAAAAATTTCATTAACACTTTATTAAACGTTTCATCGATATATAATATGTGAAAGATTGGCATATTTGGCGAAAACAATAACTTTTTTAGATTTTTACAAATATTATGTTTTCCGATAAAATTGAGTGCTCTGATTCTAAAAAAGAAATTGAATAAAAAAATTGTCGGTTTGCAAATATTTAAAGTACTGACTAACCTAACCCAACTCAACCGAACTATCCTAACCTGACCCAACTATTTTTTCCATTTTTAGTAATCGGGGCACTCAAATCTATCAGAAATCGCGCCTTTTGTAAAAATGTATCTAAATTTCTATATAATTTGGTTCTCTCTTGTCTATCAGCTACCGTAAATTAGCCTTATTTATAAAAAAAGCGCATTGAATGTTAAAGTTTGTCATATTTAATATGAAGAATAATAAACAACTTATCAAAAATGTTGAAACTTTAAAGTGTATTAACATCTTAAACACTTAAAACATAGCATAATATTTAAAATAAGAGCTCTTAACGTTATCGGAAAACATAAATTTTGCAAAACCCTGAATAGTTACCATATTCACCAATTTAACTGAATAATTCACGTAATTAATTCTTTCTAAATTATAAATTGGTCCAAAATTTTTTTTACTAATATCCTCAATTATAAACAAATAAGACAGTTTTAAAAAACCAAAGATATTTAGTTGTAAACAAAACAATTTAATTTAAAACTATGCATTTATTTAACTCTTTATCATATAGGAAAATTTTAATCTGTTCTAGGAGTGGCACAAAACGTGAACTTGATAGGGCAAATGGTGATAATAAAATTTATGATACATTGTTTGTATTTGGTTTACAGAATTATAACCTATATTGAAGTTGTTAATAAATGCTAAACGATATTACATAATTATTTACGTCGATTTTTAGATAAAAATATAAAAACAAATGATTTAAAATTATTCTTTAGTTTCTTTTTTGCATTCTTTAGTTATTTAGATAGAAAAATGAATCTACTAAGAATCTACGTGTGAGTGCATTCTTTCGAAAAATAGGTGTTTGTGATGAAGCGTGGATTATATATACTGAGTGCATAGTATTGGACGTTTTAGTGAATAGTTTTATTGCTTATCGTGAGTGCATTTAAACCAATTAAATATGTCAGTTTTTAATTGTTATTCGATAAATACTAAGTCAATTGATAGCCGAACAAATATAAATATGTCACATCGAGCACGAGTGAGGTTGGCGAATTTTACAGCCAAAATGAATCAAGTAGAAAACTTCACTTTAACCGATTAAGAGCCCCAATAGTATTGTCATAACCGTTTTTTGTTCAACCGATCACCTATATACAGAAATTGACAAATGTATGTTACAAGTGCGATAAGTGTCAGAACACAAGAACAGTGACTGAATGACTGATGAATGAAATATAATGAGTAAATAGCATCATTAAATGATGCATTATCGCGCGTATGCTACTGCCGCCGGTGTTGCCCTGGGATCGCATTTGGGACCCTGCTGTACTGTAAATGTAAACATTCATCACCATGTTATAAAACTATACAAATTTAAAAAAAAATGTAATTAAAAAAAAAACTATCGTATAAAAGAAGAAAAATAATCAAAGTTTTTTCTTCTTCCTATAGGAAAGTTATTAAACAAGGCGGTATATTAGGCTAGTTAATGAATTTAGCTGCGATATCTATTACACTAATTTATCAGAAAAGTTTGATTGAAATCATATATCAACCACGGTAGTTGACCACAAAATCCATCACAACTGAGGCTGGTTATGAGGTCTCTTGGTCATGATCGAGGAAAGTGCACTTAATTTTTTCAGAAGTTACGTCATGAGACTCTTTGCAATATGTTGTAGGTAGTTATTTCTATTGAAATCTACCTAAAAGGTAGAAAATAAATTAAGTCAGATTATTTTTTAAATAATTCAGAATGGTATTCACTTTATGAATATTATATCACAAGCATTTTAATAAATAATGTAAATACGTATTTATTTATAAGCATTCAATATAAAAGTTCATATTCAACATTAATATAATACGTTGTGATTGAAATATTCAGGGATGGCGCAATCTTGTCTATCTCATATATAAATAACTTATACTTAACTTCAAACGACGTATATTTGACTGGAAAATTACAATATAATATACATTTACGTAACATTACGATTATTGTAATTTTATCTAAAGTTCATTATTCAATTACATGGAATTTTACATATTTTTGGTAATAATAGTAACATTAGATTAGTATTACCTACACACGTATATATTACGTACATACATTTAAAGGATAAACTAATTTATTAGAAATATTTGTAGTATGATAAAAGATTTAACTCAGAATAAAGTAATGAAAATATTGATTAATTCCATTAAAACATCAACAAATTCTTTGATCCTTAAAGTATTCAAGATATTATTTAAGTATTTTTTATATTAAATAAAATAACAATCACTTTGTATGAAACTACGAAATTTATTATATGTCAACCGGTTTCTTTAAAACTATCATAAATACAAAAAGAGTGCACTGATAAAGGGTATCCAGCGGAAAAATTTCAAAATTAAATTACAATTGCTCGTAAACTATCAGGGTGAGGTAAGTGGGAGAGGTATTGTTCGACGCGCGTGATTTGCGAGTTTGCTAGTTGAAATTGAAGAGCACCACGCATTCGCGGTTGAGCAATATTAAAATCAGCCTAAAATTCGCATCGTTAAACTCAATTTTGTATAAATAAAATATGTGAATAACATTGTAGTTGTTGTATATACATAAAGATAGATATAGAATATAAAATTACATGTGATTAATTTAAAATCAATCTAATATCCATCAACACTGTATTTTCCCATCCTCCAATGTTCCATCTATCTGTATATGTATTCTGTCTCTCTCTTTCGCATATAATTTTATATTATGTCTCGCTTCATATTCTATGATGATGATGATGATGATTAATGTTGTGCTTTTTAATCTTATGCAAATAAAATCGTATAGCTGTCCTCCAATATAAATATAAATCTTATTTTCCACGTGTTAATAATATATTCTAAGATTACGTATCGTAAGAAATAAACATATAAACTAGATAAATGTAAGATAAAAAGAACGTTATTCTATACAAAAAGCATATCCAACCCTTATGTTTAAGTCCGCTCATGCCAGACGCTCTTTCATTCATTTGAATACGTTTTGAATATTTTCTCGTAAAGCTCAAGTAGTCGGAGCGTTATAAAGTACAAACGACGTGCATGAATTTCCCATGCATTGTATACAATCCTCGGATTTCAATGAAAACATTACTAAAGGTTATAAACTTTGTGAACTTAGGAACCCATCCGATATTTTTACATTCTCTGAGTATAGCGAACTTCCGTTTTCGAGGATATTTTATAATACAGTTATTTTTTTTCCTTAGATGTTAATATTTTTGATTAAATACCCATTACTGACATTAAACGACTATTTTTTATAAAACAGAGATGCGAACACGGAACACGGAATACATATCAAATCAATATTATATTCTATACTAACAATATTCAATAAGCAAAATGCTCGTGCTATGAAAATAGGACTAACTTCATGGCCTCCTAGAATGAGGCTCGATCACTCGGCGAGCATCGTAACCACTAATTCACAAGCACGTCATTAATCCCGGTAGTTTATTTTATATAGTAACATTTTTTGATAAAATTTATTTTATACGTATATCTATATAATCAATACATTTAATTAGTATTAAATTATATATAATTTATTTATTCACGCTAAATTTATGATATAATATGCTCCAGCTCGTATAGGTGCAATAATTTAGCTTCTCATCTATCCTATCTAAACTTCTAAGAGACTTTAATATCAGTGCATAAACGGACGCGTCATGGCAAAAGTATTGTAAATAGAAAAATAAGTGTGAGCAAATTTCCCTTGACTTTGATTTCATGGCTTTATAGGGTACCGGATCCGATGAACCCTTTACCCCTTCATCGGGAGTATGCCTTAATGGCCTGTAAAATTGTATTATTAGAATTATAATAACGAAAGGTAACAATCTGCATAATCATGTGGCAGGGAACTGCTAGCGGGCGCGGTGAATTATGCCTCTAGAGGAGGACGGATTTGGGACGTGTATATCGCGACGGTACGCTCAGATCATGTTTAGCTAACGAGTTGATGGTTAAATTGGGGTGCTTTAAAAGTCCATGGAAAAAACGTTTGGAGATTTGTGTAATAAACTCTTTTACGGGGAGAATGCCCGACTCGTGATGAAGTTGTGTGAGCCTTATCCATTTAGGTGCGTCCAGCGCAAATCGGATGCACTTATTCTGGAAGGTTTGTAGTTTTTTCATGTTAGTGGGAGCCGCGTGACCCCAGATGGGGGCTGCGTTAGGAGAATAGGTCGTAAGACGGCCATGTATAAGAGGAGCTTGTTGTCTATTCCTAGATAAATTCTCATTTAACGATTAACGACATGTTTTTATGGGCCATGATTTATTTAATTTATTTAAAAATATTTTTACTTAATGAAATGTATTTTTATTTTTAAATTTTTTGGTGTTTATCTCTTTATTTATAATACTTTTTAGATTTAATAAAACGATGTCAAACATTTTACTTTTCATGAATTTTTTAAATGTCAAGCATATAATCAAGGACTCTCGGGATCGTAATAAGCTGTAAAAGAAGAATGAAGATGTCAATGTCACAATTAGAAATCACTCAAAAAATGATAATAAAAATTATTCTAAAAAAAAAAAAGACTATCCAAGTATATAACTTTTCACAGATTTTAAAGTACCAAAAATAGTAGACATATACAAAAAAAAATCAATAATTCAAATTTTCAAAATTAAAAATCAATTAAATTTTAGAAGCGAATTCCGATCTACAAGATATAGAGATCAAATTGATATCCCAAAACTAAAATATACCGCAACTCAAAATAAATATATTTATCAAGGTATCAAATTTTTTAACAATCTTCCCATCACAATTAGAAAAATTACGGACTATCATAAATTTGTAACTGAAGTTAAAAAAATATGTACACAGACTAACTGAAACATAAATTAACTCGAATATACTCCTTCTCTATATGCGAGTCTTACTCTCATAGAGAAGAAACAAATGTTAATATATATATATATATATATATATATCCACTGATTATTGAAATTGTATTATATTTTTAATATTAATAAAAAACAAATTAAAAAAAAAAGGAACATTTCGAAGATACAGAAACTGTTTACGATTTTAAAATTCATGACAATGACTAGTTCAGTGCACATTCCGAACATGTAACTAACACAACGCGATCAGATTTTGGAGCTGCATCCTCGTCATCCTAGCCAAAAATAACCATTATGAGAATTACCGAAAAATCTATCTACTAAAAAATATTTAGTTGCCACCGTGATTCGAACCTGGACCTCTTTTTATCCGGGGAAGCCATTTAGTTATAGTAATCGAATACATTTTTGACAAATTTTGAACTTATATTCTGAAATATTTCCAATTGATAGAGGAAATGGTCTAAATATGAGCTACTACTTTTAATATTGAGTATTTTCCCTCAAATATAGAGAAGTCAATATTATTTACTTTCTATTTGACAATTTAGTATTTTAAAAATAAATACTATAAAAATCCCTTTTTTTTAAATTTATTTGAAACTTTTTTATAATGAGTTATTAATTAAGTATTGTACATTATTAAAATTACTTTTTTTTATTTGTTTAATAAACAAGTCTTTTTCGACACCAGCACGGTCATTATATGCCCATATCGAACACTGAAAACATTGAACTCAAATGCATACGGTAGCCCATATTTAGACCAACCGCCATGAGAACTTTTAATGACAAAAAAATATTTCCAAATAAAATAAACGTCAATACGTTTCAAAAAGATATTGTTTTTACATTCATTAATTACTTTGTAATAATATTTAACAGGTATTACATATTTTAAATTGAAATAAATAACATGATTTACATACCTACTCAAAAGTTGAGACAGCGCAATTACCACCACATAAAGTATTTCTCAACAAGCATCGGTTTAGTAATCTGTATGGCTATTATATATCTTCATGTGAACGAGTTTTAAGTGTTCTACACTAGATGGCAGCTATTTTATTGACATAAAGTTCTACTAGTCCATAATTGGACCACTGTCCATATTTAGATCATTTCCTCTACATCTACTATCCCCGGATCACTATGTTCTGAAAATGCAACTCCACAGCGAAAATTAGTTGTATTTATTTATTTTGGTAACATTTTTTTTTAATATGAAAAACTTTATAATTATACTTTATTTAAATAACCGTGAACTGACTTTTTGTATTATACGTGAGAAAAATTTACAGATTTAAAAAAATTCTCAATACTAATTGATAATACTAAAAAGCGAGTGACTTTTGAGAAAAAAGTTACTCTATTCTTATTGACGGGTTACCATTTAGATCAAGAAAATTATATATAAATATGCCGTATAATATTTCGGTATGTATTATTAATATGAAACATATCAACCGTTTGAATTATTTACAAGGTATCAAAAAAACATGATATATTCTCTCTGCAATCTAAGTTGCTGGCAAAAATATAGTTCAAACACATAAAATTGGCTCTAACCTCGACTTTTTACAAGTTTGATTGAATTCGTAAAAACATTTTCTCTTCACCAAAAGCCACGTCCATATTTTTTCTGTAGAACGTGCTTTTTTGCCACTATTTGTTTTACTACTCCGACGTTTACGTTACACGTAAATCTGAAAAAGAAAAAGACTTTGAAAAAAAAATAGATAAGAAAACTTGGAGGAAACGACACAAGCATAACATGTTATCTTGTCAAAGTATCGCTTGAAGGTAAATTGTTAGCTGTTGTCCGGGCTGAAATGTTTTAGGTAATTAATACACATTCAGTTTTATGAAATTACGTCCCGATTTCAAAAAATATGTATTTATTAGTTAAAATGAAAAAAGATTCAAAGTGGATTTAATATGTAATTAACCTTAATGAAGGCATATGTACATATTCAAGCCAAAAATCGAAGCAGTATTTTACTAGGGTAAAAATTGAATCATGAAGTTTTTAACCTTTTCTACTCCGAATTAATTCTTCCACAGAAAATATTTCTTCCCTGAAATACCAATTAAGGAAACATAAATTTTTTTGTAGTGATGAAAAAAAAATTCAGATAATTTAAAATATTTGCAAATTACTCCAGAACTTATTAATATTTAATAGAGATAGATAAAAAAAAAACTACCTAATAACTAAAGTAATTCATTTTTAATTGGATATTAAATTTGACAAAAAAACGTAACTTGTTAAAAATTATCAGTTTTGAAATAATTTTATCAACAGGAATAATTTATAGCTTCTTATCAAGAGACTAGAAAGAAAATATCTAATTCATATTTTAAGCAGATTTTTATTGCAGGACATATAAGAAAAATCTATAATATTACAATTTCGGTAATACTTTAATTAATTAATCGTGGGTAAAATCGGTATTTTATATTTCTAAATTTTCGTGAATTTTTGAAAGTGCCTATACACAAATGTAATAAATATGGTAATACAAATATAAAGATATACAGATAAATCTATTTTTCGAAAAAATATTTTTGTTGCTACCGGGATTCAAACCTGGATCCTTTCAAAATTTAATAAAAATTAATTCTGGCGTCTTCTATCGGATTTTACTCAAAGGTGTTGAGATTTCGTAAATATAAAGTAGATTTCTTTCAAATAATGGAACAACAAATATATCAATTTGAAAGTGCAACATGTAAGTTAGAAAATTTGTCCTCAACTTACTATGTTGATGTAGTGTAATCGACTAACGCATTTAACACGAACAATAATAATGTGTTCTCCTTAAAAAAAATTTACTTCCATAAGATTATTTCGCCAACTGTGATATTTAAAAAATTAAATAAACGGATACATGGTCATGATAAAATTAATGTATGTCTGTTCTATATATTATCTTACATCCTTTGACAAATCTATTTTTTTGCATAGTTATTCTTTAGGACCCTGTGGAAAACAAAGATAACCTCCTTCCTTACACCGGCCACCTCACTCCTTCTGACGGATCGCTAATACTTATTATTTTTCTAAGTAAGTTATGCGGTTGTGCTAGTAAAAATAGAAACAGTTTGTCATTTTTAGCGTTGATGAAGTAAGGAGATTTTAAAATGATGTAATTTAAAGATCATCGTATTAAATTTTCAACTTCACTTGGCATTTAAATCTCTTTTATTCAAAAGGCCTTAAACAATTTTATGTCGGCTGTCAAATCAAGATCAAAATGGCCGCGGATGGGCCCAAAACACAGTCACGGGCCAATCCGCACGACCTATCGAGAACTACGTGGCCAAAGTACGAACCAACACTCGCCTTCCACACGAACGGGCACAACGACAATTCTTAAGACAGTTTGACAGTAAAAAGCTGCCGACGCTGTATTTAAATAATAAATTTACAGGGCGATATTACAATTTCTGATTTGCCGCATTTGGTTTGGCAATATTGCGAAAAACGGCGAACGTCAAACTCGATTATTTTCTCTTGAAAATAAATTAGATATTGTGGAGGAAGTCTTTTATGGGGATGACATGATGGGGTATTTTGACATCTCGCTTGCTTTGTGATCTACGAATGATTAAGGAAAATAATAATTAGAAAAATATTGAAGTCAAAAAATATGTATTTGATTGTAATGGTAATATGAAAATAATTCTAAGGTACTCGTTTGTGATAAAAATTTTGTTTTGAATATGTTAATAACGCTTACAATAACATAATCAATATTAAGAAGAAGTTTACCTTTATTCTTCTTCCTCTTCTTTTTCATTCCCTTTATCCTAATTGGGTTGGGGGCCTAACGCTTAGACAGCGCTCTTCCACCACTTTCGGTCCTGCACTGTGTCGTTACTTGGGGCCACTGATAGTTTCATCTTTCTTTGCAGAGTCTCTCCATTTGCCCTTTCCATATTCTTCTGTCTCATCCTATAGGTTTTCTTCCCTCTGGCACTGATGAGAAAATCTGGATTAAAATTCCTTTAATTCAAATTAATTTTTCTAGATACATGAAATATTTATTTCTGTCCATGTATTTTCATAAAATTTTCTGAATCGAAAAAATATTTTGGATCTATCTCTAATTATAACCAAACCCGAGAAACGCCGGGCATCGACTGCTCGTTATGATAACAAATACATAAAAACCGTTAGTAATAATAATTTCTATAAGGTACCCCCCAACGATAATTGTATATTTGTAAAGATTTTTGGCTGCCATACAAAAATACGTTATAGAAATAACTTTTTTACAGTTTTTTAATATTATCTGATAATGTATAGGTTAATTTTGTTAGGAATAAATCATAAGTAATAATAAAAATAAGCACATCCCTTGCCTCGAAGACAAACACAAAATAGTAAGCGCGTATTAGAAAAAAAAAATGGCGGCCGCAGAACAAAAAAATGTGGTGTTTTTTGTCTGATACGATTTAGCCAACGAAACAATAAAATAGCGTATTATTGTAGTTCAGTACTCGGTTAAAAAAAATACGTTAAGTGCTTGCTCAGAAAATAATTTTCAATGTTCATATCCATTAAAATAAACAATGAATGAGAAAAGGGGTTATTAAATATTTTTACATGGATTATAGTGTTGAAAACTAATAAAATTAATTTACATAAGCGTATAAAAAACAAAGAAGTGCTTTACGGAATTATAAGGGTGAGCATTGACATAAACACATATCACCTAATTCCGTTTGAAAGGAAAGTGGTAATTGTCGCATAATCAACTACCCGAGGTGAAAGATGAGATAGTTATCGCCCTGCCGTTAAATATGATTCATGTTTGATAATAGCTCTGCTACGCTTTGTGACTACAACAAAATAACAGGGCAACTCCTCTTCTGTACGCTTCTTCTTCTCTTTCGCACATCTTGTAGAGAAATTTAGCCGATGTAAGGTCTTTTGCACGAAAATAAATACAATATCAAATAACAATAAAACTTAAGTCTGCGAGTGGGATTTTATAAGCACGCCCACAAAAATATTTCTGATGAACACGAAGTTTTTGAACGTATTTGAATTTGTTCATATAAAATTAGTAATCATTTTGTTGATTCGCAAAATATTTTGAATTTTTGGCTCACAAGTATAAAACAATGAAAAGACATGCGTAGAACATAGTTATGTAAAGGTGAAAACCACAATAATATTTAAATATACACAATTAATAAAAATGTGTGTTTGGATAGTATTTGGATTCACAAAAACGGATTTTTATTCTTTTTTTTAATCGGGATTTAAACAATTTGTAGTCTCGTAGTTATATATAAACGTTGCGTACGTGTTCTCTGAATTGACAGTTTATTGAAAAGGAAGGAAATAATGAAATTTCATTACATTTATTTATGACATTTTTAAACTTAATTTTAAAATTAATAAAATCACAAATTTAATTTGTAAGGAAACGGCTGATAAGCGTTGAAATATTTGTTGGTAAATACTAGATTTCAATTATTTTTTAAAATATATTTTCAGGTAGGTAGGTACCAAGTAGGTACCTACTGATTTCTCAAAAAAGTTTGTTATCAACCTACTGGGGTGTGAAAGGGCATAGTTTAATTTTAGAATTTGTGAGTGTTGTGGTTTTTCAAACATGTTAAAAAGTTTGACGTTTATGATAACGAATATTTTTATATTTATATATATATTTATATTTTGTTTTGTCACTTTTTTGTCAATTTTTATTTCTTTGATTAATTTTATTTTCGGTCGGGGAAGGGGGGGGGGGTTAAAATGCAAATATATATAAATATACTTATATAAATAATATTCAATTTA
This sequence comes from Eubasilissa splendida, assembly GCA_031772225.1. Taxonomy (NCBI): domain Eukaryota; kingdom Metazoa; phylum Arthropoda; class Insecta; order Trichoptera; family Phryganeidae; genus Eubasilissa; species Eubasilissa splendida. The sequence goes on along the minus strand of CM062852.1, from coordinate 15,210,155 downwards.
CTTTTTTTGAAGATGTTTAGATTTTTCAGAAGCAGGAAGGTCCTTGATTCAATTTCTTTTGATCAGTTTCTTTTTTTAAAAAAATAATTTTATCAGATATACTCTTACACTTGAGTACATGTATAAATTTATTTTATTAGTCTCTTTCTACGAAACTTTCAACAAGAAGCAGATAAATAGTTAGTAAAGGTTAAATTCACAATTTATTGAAAGATTTTGTTTGAAATTCATCGTGTCTATCCTCCAAAGATTTATCAAATGAAGAATTGTTGTTCTCTAACTTTTGATGCCTTTTGATTCAAGTAATCTCTGCAACCTTATCTTCTGAACCAAAATAAACTTTGCATAATGTACATTATAACTTTACTTATATATGGATCTTATCAGAAGATAGATTAGCGAAGATCAAGGATATCAAACTTTTTGTTCTTAGTAAAACCCCTTTATACCTAATTTATTGTGAAATTTTAAATATGTAATTTGAGTGAAATGTACTATTTGTCTACATTTCATGGCATAAAAAAGTATTTTTTTTAACACAAATAAAAAAATACATCTTAAATTTATAGTAAAAACTTATAAAAAAAATTATAGTTGATTTATTTAATAAAATATATGTGCATGCACCAAATAGAAGTTAAAGCACTGTAAGTGTTAACAAAGTGCTTATGATTTTAAAATGTAACTGATTTGATGACAGATAAATCGTTTATTGATTTTTACTCCGCTTTATTAAAATTCTTTTGTTAAGGTGTGAGAAAATTTTATGTCTGAGAGGTTACTGAGAAACCCCAAAATAATATCATATTATAAGAAATATTAATTGGAAAAATGAAAATGTTATTTTCTTTTCTTTCTTCTCATATAGTGCTTGGCCGGTCATCATTTATTAGCTGCAATATTTTATCCTCATTTTTGTAGTAAAGGTGCTCGCAATAATTGTACTATGCTAGTATATCCTTGTCTGATGTAGGATCTGATATTCGAGGATAGAAAGATCGGTAGAATAATTAGGATTATTATACTTTGATAATACTTTGTCCATTTTGTCGATTAAGTTTTACAAAATATATTATTTCCCCACAATATTCAAATAAGCTTAAAGAATACGAGTTCATTGAGTCAAGATTTACCCAGGGATTGTGTAATTACGAATATATAAATTATTTTTTTAATGTTTCAAGAAAAAGTGTAACAAGAAATTTAGATATATCTAGCTGATTTATTGTATTATACGCATTACGCAGTATTATATTTAAAAAAAAAGGTATTTATTGCACAAGCATTGTGGTTACCATTTTTTATATAATAATATTGTACATACTTACATATATTCAAAATAATTAAATCTAACATCAAGTATTGTCTTCGAAATTTTGAAGTATCTCACTATATAAAATATTTTTTATGGTGATGAAGGATATATGAAAATGACTTTAATGATCACGTGGTTAAATACAAAGTTACTGAATAATTTTATTATATTAGATGATTAATTACTATCTACCACTTACTCTCAACTGGACAAAAATATCCCTGTCCGATCACTGAGATTTCCAATATTTTTTTACAATACTACTCTATGCTATTCTCTCACTTGCCTAGAATTCTAAATTATTAAAACAAGATCTCATGGATAATAAAGGTGTCCCAACAGGAGCGGAAAATTTAAAATTGACGCCATTTTTGCTATTGTGCTTTGACCATTATGACAGTTCGATGGTAGGGAGCCCATCATTATTAAAAATAGATCGCTATTTGATAAAACAACGAATTTTTATTGTTAAACATTATTTTAAAAATGGTGAAAGTTTGACTGCCAAGACTCGAAAATTGCGTCCAATTTTGGTAATTAAAATGTTCCAACTGTGAAATGAATAATCTAAAAATTTTAAGAGACTGGGTCGATTTCTGATGTCAGACCATCGACATGTGTAGGTCGTTCAGCAGAAAACATAACAGCTGTTCATCAGAATGTGGCCGAGAGTCCGGAAACATCCATTCGGCATCGTGCTCAAGAACTGAACATTTCTTGGATGGTATGGATCTTAAATACATGTGATTCTAACAGAACGGTGCCACTTGCCACATGTATTAGCATCACATGTCTTTAGCTGTTCTAACGTGTAATACGCATCTACCTGAAACCAATGCTTTTAACTCCAAGGTCTATCACTCGAATAGACTTCATTGAATTTGAAACTCGTGAACACATGTACTTCTGTGCGGTAGTTTTAAATAAATTATTCATTCTACTCATCTATTTATTTGCAACATAACTTTTATTTTCAATTTTTATAGTGTTTTTAATTTTGAAAGATTAATCGTGTATTTTATAACATATTCTAATTATATATTTATTCTGAAAAATATCCAGTTAATCAACAATGATTAAGATAGTAACAAAAATAATAGTAAATTCAACCAATTACAGGTTTTCTCTGAATTATTTAATACTCTCACACGATACAGTGTAGATTTGGCAACAAAAATTAATGTAAAGCAGTGTAGAAGACAGTGAAAAGAGTGATAATTATCTCTTCTATTAAAAAAGTAAAAAAAAAAGCAAATTAAGAGAAGGAAAAGAAAAAACGAAATTTTTCCAGAAGCAAAGGAAAGGAGAAGAGGGAGAAAGACGGGATGGGGATTAAATTCTGTGTAATAATAATAATTAGGAGAACACATTCTTATTGTGAAGTTGTAATTAAGTTATGTTAAAATAAGGTAGATGGATCTTTCAAAATAATGGAACGATTAAATGTATTAATATCAAGAAGGTAACATATAAGTTCGAAAATTTGTCGCTAAAAATATTGTTGCTGTAGCATAGTTGAAAAATGCACCTTCCCCGGTTAAGAAAGAGATCCAGGTTTGAATCCTGGTGGCGCAACAACAATATTTTTCGATAAAATTGATTTTATATGTATATCTTTCTAATTAAAATATTTAATAATAATAAAATATAAGGCCATTTTAATGTTTCTGATAATAAATTTGACTTAATATCTTCCATCTGAGAGCAATATATGTTTGTAGGTAGAATGATTGGTTCAAATTGAAAATATAATGGTAAATAAAAAAATCTTTTAGCGCATGTTGAAAAAGCATGGTGCAACCTATGTTGAAAAAGTCAATTTTATTTAACTTCTCATTATAATAATTGCACAAACGGCAAATGAATGTATTTTGCATAAGATGTTATATTTTTATGAATGTGAAAGAGTACGGACTGCTGGCTCGATCTGGATGGAATATGGAAGGATATTAGCTCTAATTGGCTGAGACAATCAATACGTCCTTGCAGTAATTTAAAGAAAAGCATTTGGTCAGCACGTGTTCTTCGATATTCTAGGGACTTTCATATTATAAAAGTTTTCTGGATCTAAATATGAGTTAAATAATAAATTAGATCTAACATTAAAGTATCGAAGAAACCTTTTTTCTCTTCGTTCTAATCTAGCAATATATGTTATTGTATTATGCCGAAATGCTCTTATATTGTACCTTAATATCATACTTAGACTATCTATCAGAGTCATTAATCTATACATGAAAAATTAAATATATAAATATATACTTAGACCATCTATCAGTCATTAATGATCGGTTGTTAATTTGTACATCATGACAAATAAAATATTAATATAACAAAATGTATGTTATCAAAATACAGGCCGACGCTAAAATACAATCACATTTTTTTTAAATATGCGCCGTATTTTAACATAAAGTTGTAAAGCAATAAAATTTCCCATTCCGCAACTGGAATATAAATGAATCATTAACCGATGTTTATGTTAAACATTGTTTAAATTTAATGTAACATTTATATGCAGGACAAATCCCGCGTGATGTGCGTCTGTGTACAATACGCCCGAAATGTTGAGTATTAGGAACCTGACAATTCAATTGTGATTTTGTTAATATTATACCCTCTAAACTTTGAGCCCTAATTTCCGTTTCATTAAACGTTATAAATTATGTGTCTACTTTTATGATTTTAAAATTATTTATAAAATTCAATTTGAAGCGTAATTTAAAAATAAATTGAAACAAATTTTACCGATTCTCCATCCGCTTTTTGTTGTTGTGACAATCCTTAATTGGATAGAAATGTAATGAAGTTGTCCAGAACGGGATTTAAAATTAAAAATTTTCTTCACATAAACTATATTTGACAAAAACTAGCATATGAGTTTTTCCAAGTGTTTTATATTCAAAAGGTCATCTCGAGTCTCGGTCGTATTTTTTGTATTATCCTATAGCTCGGGTAAATCTGACCATTAGAACGTGAAGGGTCTCAAGCCTAGAACTCGGATGTCAAGATATTAAATAATTTAAAGATAGAATGGTATTCACCCTACATGTGTATAGTCCATCGAGGGACTATATGTACTGTTTTATTTTTTTAAATATGTATCTACCTTCCAAAATACCATTTACATTTATATTGCTTCAGGAATAAATCGTATCTTAGAAATAAGCACGCAAAGCGTATGACTGATGAAAATTAAATACACACGTTTACGGACGTTTAACTGAATATATGGCACAATGCAAGTAAATAACGTAAAATATAAAAAATATTAAACAAAATGAATGAATCCCTTAGAAAATAATATAGAAAAAGTCTTTCTTATGGAAAAAAATGTATGTAAAATACTAAAATAAAAATAACACATTTTACGAGTATGTCCAAAATTCAACATAAATGTAATTGATTAACATAGAATAGACAACTAGTACTCCCGGCAAGAGAAAGTCTCGGTGGTGAGTTTTAATTTTTTGTTCTAAAATTGCAACAATAAATATGTGATTTCATTAAAAACATAAAACATATACATCTTCTTCTTCTTATAGGTATCTTATTTTAATAGAATGTTCTATGTATATGGTCGCACTATTCTACCAAACATCTTTGCTACCAGGAAATTCTCTTTGATACCTTTTTATTGGCGAATATTTTTAATCTACACCCTTTTAATCTTGTGCTTCATCTTTTATGGCTATTTAGGGTATGTAGCATTTAATTCGAAGCATGTACCCAAGGTATGCAGATTTCATCAGATCTTTTCCTTATTGTACTTCCTGACAATCTACTCATTTATAATCCACGTTGTCCATGATATCATAAGAGTCTATGCTATAGACTCTATAGAGTCACATATTTAAAATTTTGATATTGTTAACGAGGAATTCTTTCAGTATCCAAATCTCAGATACATACAAGATAATCTGTTCTTCATAGCGTCTGCATAAGCTGTAGATTAAGTGATATGTTGCACAACAAACAAGAAGTCGCACTTCTGTTTTAGGATCCCAGTCTTAATTAAGCTACGCATACAGGTATACGTATTTTTGATCCTTTCAACCTGAATCCTATTACTTTATTAGTTTTGCTTTAATTCACTTTTGGTAGTGATGGTAAAATTGTTATTTAAACAGTTATTGTGACTGTGATTGTGTTCGACTGTAACGATGATTGATAACTGATTAATGTACTTCTTCAAGCAACGACTGGTACACTTAAAAGTAAACCTCCGACAGTTAAATCTTAGTTACTAATTATCGTTAAATTTCAGTTACCAATCCTCAACATAATCACAGTCACGTAACGGTTTACTATGACTTATTTTTGGCCACTACTTTTTAAATATTATTCACTTTATTTAGAAGCTCATGTAATTGTCAGCAGTAGTAATTGTATCATCGGCAACTAATTTGACAACTCCATTATTATTTCCATCTACAATTTATGGCAAATACAATTTATGAGTAAAATATGATATATGATTAACATATAAACAAAAATAATATTACAATAAAATAAATACGTAACCAAAAAATATTAATGATAAATAGATCTGAATGTAGAGAAAGGTGTGAGGAGGTTGGAATTAAGGTAGATGTTGAGATATTATTATATAACTAGCAGGTAAGCAATCGGTTTCACGGCTGTTTTAATTTTTGACTGTAATGTAATATATAATAAAAGAGAAAACATTTAATATCGCATCGCACTTGATAACGCGACCATATTCTTGAAAAAACTGAGATCATGTTAACATAAATGATTATTTAACACACGTGAATATAAAAAATGTTAGCGTCGCATTATTCTTTGACAGTGCGACCATATACAAAATTCGTACAATTTCATTCACGGCTTCGATCATATGACGCGAGATGACCATATATAAGAGAGATGATAGCTGAAAACTCGTACGATTTCGAAACGTTTTGATTTGCAGTGTACATGTTAGAATGCGAAATTACCCAAGATAATATTTTGTTCAAGGATACAAAAGCACTTAGTCGAAGTAAGGGACGGAGGGTAATAAAACCAGGTATTTTAAGACGCAGGTGTACCGACGCAGCGTGGGTACAGCAATAAAAAATGCGGCGTATGTGACGAAAGTCACGTCGGCAAAATGCATCATATTCTCGGCCGGGAGAACTGACTCTATAAAGACGAGTTTTTATTTTCAATTAGAAAATAGAATCAATGTCGTCTCTAAAAGTATCAAGCAAGCGCTTTGTAGATTGTAATTCCGGGAAAAATTTAAACTATGCGCCTTAAGTGTAAGCTTAGACTGTGATGTACTCTACGTTTAATCGTTGATGTGAAAGTATCAAAAAGGGTCCCGCTGGATCTATAAAAAGTTGATAAATATAATTGGTGTAGCGAGAACAGACTATCGCTATAGCATAAGAATATCGCGTCTAGAGTCCCGGTTTGCCTGGATAATTGGGCATCGTCTTGTGGTCAATCAACTACAAGCCTGAACTCCGTCACCCTACGCTGGCACTACAAGGAGCTGACCACACTTCACGTCCAGGATCCAGGACCATCCTTAGAGGTAATCCTTTACGTGAGGAACCTGCATAATCTACATCAGACAAGCGTCAACATAGACAATTTGGTAGAGAACTTTATGCTGGCATGATGAACACAAATATTTAATGTTAATTTAATTGTAATTATGTTAGAATAGCCTTTTTAATAAGTGTTCAAGTAAATTACTCATTTTACACTTTTAACACGTGCAAGTATCATAAGATATAGATTATAAATTCTCTTATAAAAAAAATATTTTTTCATTTCATAACATTAGGCATTTCATTCTAGGCATTTCATAACGTTAGGCTAGATGCCTCCCCCTGAACATGAAGCCGAGGCAGAAAGAAGAAATTACCTAACATACACTTCATTTCAAATTGAACATATATTAATGTACTGTTATTAAATATATAAAAGAGAAACCTTTAAGTAATCTTAATCTGAAATATTAAAAACACTTTATTATTTTGTGGCATGATTACGCCTCATATACCTGACCGTTTAAGCAATAACTAAATAGCCGTAATGACACAACTGAAACCCGCATCACAAAGTCAAAGAAAATAAATGGGAAGATGTAATATTATTATGGAGTATGACAAAATTAATATTAGAACCATGATATGTTTAATATATCACCAAAAACGTAATCGTAAAATAAATAAATTAATATGCTTATTTATCAATTTCTCTATAAAAATAAAATATTTTTTCTGCCTATGAATTTTGTATCTTATAAAATATGAAAGTTTTTATTTATGATTGACACTTCCTTATTTGTATTTTATCGATTTGGAGTGTTTGAGTAATTTAATAAAAAAAATCCTACTATAAGCGTTTATAAACACACAATTTGTCTAGATATTATTATACAAATATCATGTTTCTGAAATTATTAGCGTATTATATACTAAATAGCTTATTTAATATATTAAATTAATTTAAAGGAATTATGTAGACTAATGCTGTACGTATTTCAAAGAAAAATTTCAATCATACCCGAAAAACCAATTATTTTGATTGATTTATTTTATTATTATCTAAAATTTAGTGTTTCAAAATTAACAACGATGTAATTACTAATTACATTTTTGATTAACTTAAATTTACATTATTTGCTTTACGAGACTGCAAATTTGATGGTATAAGTCTACATTAATTTATTTGCTTACTCATCTGCTCTCTATATACACTAATGAGTTGGTAAATTAATTCCGTACTGTACTTGAAGTGAGATTTAAGAGAAAAATTTAATCCGTAAATCCCTTATATTTAGCTATATTTTTATTATTTTTAATGGATTTAATATATATTTATTTTGTAGATACACCCTTATATTTGTATTTAATTATATTATTTTTAGTGAAACATAATTTAAGATTTTTAATGTATTATGTAATATCTTAAAATTAATCACGTGGGTTTTCTTTGAAAAACCAACCGGTTTCGGAAAAAAAATCATATTATACATCAAATTACTTATTATTTCTTGTTTCAAATATTCAATTTTTTTTAAAATATTTACAAAATAATGCTGGTAATACTGAAAAAAATATATAATTAGTATGATAGTGTAAAATGTAAATTATGTAATTTGAGACAAATATCGTTTATATGTAAAAAAAAAAAAATTTTTAAATAACGGTTTTTCAAAGAAAACTCATATTGTAAATTAAAAATATGATATAAATAAATATTAAATATTATTAGGTATATACATATTTTATTAACACATCCTCTGCGGTGGTGGGTCAGATTTGACCCGGGTGTTTGTAAAAATATGAATTACGCTACAAATATTCGTTTAATGCTGTTTTCCTTCTAGCTAATCTTTTATCAAACATTTAAAAATAATTTGAGACACAAATTAATATTATTGGACCAGATTCAAATGAGTTATTGATAAAAATGTGAAAAAAAGCAAACAAACTGACTTAACGTGATCGCTTTTATGGGATTGCCTCTCACCGCTCACGCTAAAATCATATATTGTCAACCTTAAGACCATATTTTTTAATGCCTTTATTACTCTTCTTTTGGACGTTCCGTGAAGAGGGTACTGAAAGGATTCCAGGTATTTGTCTGTGTATTATAATCCAGTTCAATTATTGTATTTATATTGTTATTTGTTTTGACTTATTTTCGTCTGGCAGTAATATATGTACATATTCGAGGCGTGTTGTCAATAAAGTTTTATTACGCTACCTGGTGACCATAGGCTTTCCAGTATTGTTGGTGCTTTTTAATTATAATTATAAATGTTGTTTAAAAATCATTATGGTTGAAAGAAAATTAAATGATATAAGGCGGTTTGTTTTACGTACCTATATTTTAAATTATATCAATTGTTATTTATATTTTTAATAATTATATTCTGAGAATAGCATTTTACTGACCGGAATTAACAGAACACAATCAACATTATTTATATTTTGAATAAAAGTTGTCTATTGTTTTACTTATTTTTACATTTACATTTTAATTCAGAAAAAGTAAAATGTTTATAATCACTGACCTACTGGCAGGTAGTCGAGACGACGATAAGATCACGTGTTTAGTGGATATTTGTATTTGGTTCAAATATGGCGTTTGTTGATGCGCAAGATAACGTACATTATTCGTAGTATTTTTTATACAAACTTAATTTTTTTAGTAGAAAGAGTACGGCATATCATGCCATTTCACTGAATCATATTAAATAAGATATAATATAATAGATAGATAGATCTATGAAAAATTTATCAAAAATCGGTTCAAAAACCGAATTCACCACCGCCGGAGGTGTTTTGTATAAATGCACTGAGGCTTCAGATACTATTTAAAACTAAATTTTATATCAAGAACACAATAATCAGTTTTTAAATAATGTATTTTCAGTTTTACAAAATACGATCATTTTAATTGTGTGGAATCCGCGCTGTCATTATTTTTGTTTAAAGATGCCGAAAATATATGTCTCCACGCATATTTTACCCACGGTATGAATTAGTTTTGAACTTATTCACAACATTAGTAGAAAATTTCATAACTTATATGTTTTTTTTACTGATTTTAATGGAAAACATTGTTTTCTTGAACAAAGTAAACATTTTATGTAAGTCGAAATCAAATATTTCGTTTATATATTACACTGTTGCATTTTAAACAAATGTCTGTTTCATAAATAATATGTAATTATGAAACAGACATATCTCCGAAACGCCAACATGGCGTTTTAAATCGACAATAATAAACAAAATAATAAAATGAAGCTGTCATAATAATTTTAAATTTAGAACATTGATTTATGCGATCATCTAAATATATGTAAGTACTTTGTCTGATTTCAAAAAATATTTATATGAATTAGTTACCCAATAAATAATTTAATTTTCGATTGATTAATTCAAATGAAAACACTCATTTTTATTTTATTCCATATATTAATATGAAAAAAGGTGGAAAATACTTCCGACACGAGTTATATCGTGTCTTTCTATTAAATCTTCCCTTTCTCGCATGATTTACGTAACAAATATCGTCATTAATTATTTATCTGATACTTATAATACTCTAACCATTAGAGTTATCTTGAAAGCATATCTAATTCGTGTAAAATTTCTCAAATTTCAAACAGGAATAATGAAAGCTCGCCCTTAAATATTAAAAACAAAAAAGTTTTTGCACTAAATATTAAAAAATACAATAGTCTTTCAATTATATATTTTACAGTCACGAATTAATTATTGCTTAGACTTGTGACATTAACCTCGATTTTCATTTGTCTATTAAATTTTGTGAGTATTTTATGTTTAATTGGTCTTTTCAACATTAATGTGAAATCCTCCAACAATTGAATGTTTATTATATAATACTTTTTGCTTTTCATAAATTTACAAGACGAGTTATACGACACTGGTTGTATTTCCGCGACCCATCTCAAAGTAATCCAAGCTGTAACCATTTCAAATTGTATCACGAATTTGACTAGGTATACTTTTATTTTATATGTATATCACGCCAACTGACTATGGTTTCACTCTCGCCTCCATCTAAGGGAAATTTTACGAGCACAGTCGGCAGACGAAGCATATTTACCGCATAATGTTTGCAAAATGATTTTCTGGCCTTGGACCTTTTAAGCTTTCTGTAATGAAAAAAAAATTGAGAATCATCTCATTTAGTAATTAAAAAAAAAACAACATTGAAAACTAATTCCGAAAAACATTAATCAAAAATAAGATACAATACTGTAAATTACATTTACATACATTTATATTTCTTATTGCATTAGTTAATGAATATTATAAAAATTTACTACAACAATAAGAAGCTAATTTGTATTAATATAGATTATTTAAAACTTTATTTTTAACCACTAGATATATTATATTTAATAAACTAACCAGTTTCAAAAAATATCATTTTCTTCACCAGGATGATCAAATTAACAAACTAAAAACATATATGTCAAATTGTTCTAATGTTTTTAAAATATTATTTTTAAATAAATCTAATACCTAACGTAAATTATTATGATGCTGAAATATGTGGAAATTGACTTAATGATACAAAATTAAATATAACTCAAAGTGGTTAAAAACAAAGTTTTAAATAACCTATATTAAAATTAATAATAACCACAATATAACATTTACAAAACATATTAAAAATACTAATTTATATAAACATCTGCAATTTTTATTGATCTAATCTCCTAAATATATATTTTCGCCATAAAATGTAACCAATATACGTTGTTGACGTACCTCGCATCAGAATGAGTTAACATGATATTTGTTATCTCCCTCTTGCGAACTGGGTCTTTTTAAAACTAATTAAGACAGATTAATTATTTCCAACAGCCTCTTTGCCATGTTCCCACACCGTGCTGGGTGTTATTCTAATATGGAGTGTGTCGCTTGTGTGAGGTAAATAAAAAATATATCAATTGAGTACAATTAGTCGCGTGCGTGTTCTGTGTACAGTTCACTGGAAAGAAAGGAAATAATTCAATTTTATTTCATTTATTCTTGACATTTTAAAATTTCATTTGTTAAAAAAATATTGTACTCACATGGATAAATATTAGATATTTTTTATTAAGGAGAACACATTCTTATTGTGAAGTTGTAATTATTCAGAACATAGGACTGTGATGTTTTAAATATTTAATTAAATGTACTAATTGGAAAGATATCCACATAAAATCAATTTTATCTAAAAATATTGTTGTTGCACTATCGGAATTCGAACCTGGATCACTTTCCAAACTGAGGAAGGTGAGTTATACAACTATGCTACAGCGACAGTACTTTTGACGACAAATTTCCGAACCTATATGTCACACTTTTCAAATGAATACATCTATCGTTCCATTATTTAAAAACCATATAATTTGTTTTTACGGAATCTCAAATACCTTTAGCAGAGTACAGGTACTGAGTAAAATGTGTAGTCATGGTTGTGTGTTTAATGATCTCGTGCTATACGTTCGAGACAATCGTAAATTATTTATCTCTGCATTTATTTTCCCAGTCCGTTCCTTCTTCATCGTTCGTCGGTATAAAATAGTGTATAAATATTGAGTACCGATTTATAACATCACGCCATTCAAAATTTTCCTGCAGCACTCAACATCGAAACCGTAAAATACATTTACATATTCAGTTAATGGTCGCTTGTTAGGCCGATCTAGTACAAAATAAGCCCTTAATATCAAGGAAGCGGGTAATGTCCCTATTTATTTGTTTCGAGAACATGGGAAATCCTAGTTCTCGGATTTCTGGGAGGCTTCCGACCCACCCCATCCTATGTGTACTTTTAATGTTATTATTCTAGAGAGATTGTATCATCATTATGCAAACGGGTGCCATGTACTGTCCGCCTTTGCGTATCCTTACGCCACTTAGCAGTTGGCGAGTTTGTTCTGCGTTGTACGAATAGAGGTATTATGAAATAACTGTTACACTTTATTTACAGAAAACAATTATGTTCAAAAGTAAAAGTAAATTTTTTATTATATGATTCCATACATTACAAGCACGTATTGTATTTATTTCAATAAAAGAGAGATTAAATTGTACCCCCATTCAAATCGTTAATATAATAAAAGTCCAGAAACGCTTGTCCTGTGACGCGGTACATACGAATCTTAAAGGAATTTCTCGATTTGTTTACGCACATATATGTATGCGTAATCGACGCAAGTCGCCGATCACAGTGGTGTGCGATGAAATCGGAAGGGATGAGTGGATAAAAAATAGAGAATCGGAAATGAGAGAAGAATGGGATGAGGCTAAGGAAATTCCTTCGATTGCGGACCAGGACGGACTCACCTGTTTGATGATGCCGTCTCTATGATTTTCCGGAAGTTCACCCAATGTACGAAACTGCCATGACACAAAAAAACTCTGATAAGTTTCACGTTCACAACATACCAAAGTCACAGCGGTATATGAACTAGTGATCCAGCAAATAATCACACTTCCTGTCCTCGAATTCAAAAAACAACCAGTCGAGCCAAAGGAGCATTGTGTACTGGTTGGGAGTGGGCTAAAGGGTAGGAACATAACTCAAACTGGTGACAGTTACATTTAACAATAATAAGTCATTGAATATATGTAAAAATTATGTGTTCATTTATCAAAAAAATTATTACGAATACGGAACAGACTTGTTTATTATAATTTTCTGTAATATTAAGGGCTTTTTCTGTTTATTTAAATTCCGAAGATAAAATTCGGCCATATCTTCTTTTTCTTTTATTATATTCAATAACTTGTCTGACTTTCACATCTGAGGGCGGCTAAAATGCTAGTATTATTATAATAAAAAAATGTTTTTGGAAATAATTTAATCTTTTTTTATTTTAGGAGAACACATTCTTATTGTGAAGTTGTAATTATTCAGAACGTAGGTCTGTGATATTTTAAATATGAATTAAATATATTAATTATAAAGATATACATATAAAATCAATTTTATCGAAAAATATTGTTGTTGCGCCACCGGGATTCGAACCTGGATCTCTTTCCTAACCGGGGAAGGTGCTTTATCAAACTAAGCTACAGCGACATTATTTTTAGCGACAATTTTCGACGCTATATGTTACCTTTTTGATATTAACATATAACATATTGATATACATTTAATCGTTCCATCATTTGACAGAGCCATCAACCTTATTTTACCTTATCAAATGATGGAACGATTAAATGTATTAATATCAAAAAGGTAACATATAGCGTCGAAAATTGTCGCTAAAAATAATGTCGCTGTAGCTTAGTTGGATAAAGTACCTTCCCCGGTTAGGAAAGAGATCCAGGTTCGAATCCCGGTGGCGCAACAACAATATTTTTCGATAAAATTGATTTTATATGTATATCTTTATAATTAATATATTTAATTCATATTTAATTTATAATTGAATCTATTTTTAATTCTCATTATGTTATCTTATAAATATTGTATTACAAAATAATGCAGTTTTAATCTTTCGCTCTGTTTGATTTATTACTTACTTACTTACTTACCATCACGCCGTTTCCCCGCGGAGGTAGGCAGAGAGGATAGAGCACCACACTCTTCTGTCCTGACATACAATTGTCGCCTCATTCACATTCATACATCTTCACATTCAAGCTCGCCGATTATTGAGGCTTCTAACAGAACCATTATTTTAAGTATATGGTTTACCTGGTCATGCCAAGTCTTTCGCGAACGTCCTCTGCTTCTGATGCCATCAACACTTGCATCATATATCTTTCTTAGCATTCTCTCCTAATTCATCCGTTCTATATGACCAAACCACCAATGTGATCCTTTCTTATCCAAATCTTACTCAATAGTTTATTAAATTTCTTGATACTTTTTTTTCTTTACACTACTCGTACTACTAGAGTTCATGTTAGACTATAAATACTGCAAGTTTTTTCAACGTTTCACAATGTTAACAATTTACTAGCGTTCCAATTTGGGGAAATATTTTACTGTAATAAAATTGGAGAAATATTTTAATAAATAATGTGAATACGGCGAAATCATATTTTTGGAATTCGAAATTTAGTACTCGAGAAGTATTGTGCTTAAATTCTTGAAATACATTATAAATAGTGATTGATTGAGTATAAAAGAGTTTTTCTTGCTTAATACTCCACATAAGATCACCGATTATTTCCAGGAAAACGATTCAAAGAACGTCGTTTCAGTAATTTATTTTTATTCTGAAGATTTTTCATGATTTAAGCATATAATTCAGTAATGTACTTTAATGCGCATATAATTCATGAAATTATTTCTAAAACAAATTTAAATCTTACTTGGAATGATACATAGAAATAATCTATCTATTGAATAAATATAGTACTCGAACCCGAAACTTACTTCTGGTACAGAAATATGGAATGCATGACACTTATGAAGTTAGCCATGGGTTTGGAATGATGATCCGCCTCCAAAGTCGTTTTACCATTTTGTGTTCTAATAAGTGTCGCGAAGTGTATATTGGCTACTATGTAAGATGAAGACAGGCAGTCGTGACCGAAAAGGTAAATATAACAAAGAAACGAGTGCTTACGGTTTAATAGTGAATTAATTAAAAATAATTTACTAAAGTAAAAATATTCTGATTGATTCTACGCTATATAAACGAAGTGAGTGATATAAGCTGATGACAAAGTTGAGGCCAGATAAAAAGTGATGAAATTAAGCTAGGCGCTCGCGGTGGTCGTTGGTAGGTGATGCACACGGGGTCGATACAGTCCTTGCTATGACGATTGGTTGCTTAGCCACACCGGTACAAAGCTATAATCGATAAAGTATGACACGTCAAATATGACGGAACTTTGTTCCAAAATATCGTTACTTCACCAATTAAAAGTGATTCATTAGAATCAAGTAAATTTTTACTTATATTTTATACTATTATTATTATACTACTGGTTTCAAACACTTTAATCGAATTAATTAAAATTGGGTTCTTTGCTTTGGTGCATTTTTAATATGGGGAAATCAACGAATAAAGTCATTTAATATAAATAGCGAGAATTTTCGAGAATATTCTGAATTCTTCTAGAATGTTTTAACAATAATGTACAATAACCATGATGACAGCATCTGAGCTGCGTTTCATAGCATTAATAATATTTTTAATTTATTTCCTTAAATAATAATTATTATGCCACTGTTAACAAAACTATGTTTGTAAAATCGTAATGAATAGTAAATACTAATTAAATCTATTAATTAGAAAGATATATATATATAAAATCAATTTTATCGAAAAATATTGTTGTTGCGCCACCGGGATTCGAACCTGGATCTCTTTCCAAAGCAGGGAACGTGCATTATTCAACTATGCTACAGCGACATTATTTTTGACTTTTTACATTTTTTCAAATTAATACATCTATTGTTCCATTATTTGAAAACCATCTATTTGTTTTTACAGAATCTCAAATAACTTTAAGTAAACCGATAGCAGACGCCAAAATTAACAATTCATTTTTATTTAATTTTTTGACACATTGATACAACTTATATTTGAGATCCTAACTTAAACTTTTACAATGAAGAAAGATGTGGAAATTTATTTAATGGTACAAAATTAAATTGAAGTACTTGGTTATTTATAATATTTTTGTTAATTGTACATGCTTTTTTTATTTCTAATGATACTAAATTATTTAATTAAAGACTGACATTGATAATTTTATGTAAAACAGACAATCCTAATTTTTTTATCAAAAGTAATAAATGATTGGAAAAATCTGAAAAGGCACATAGATTTTTTTTTAAACATTAGAACAATGTGATATATATGGTTTTGGTTAGTTAATTTGACATCCTGATGAAGAAAACTGTATTTTCTCTGAAATCGGTTGGTGTATTAATTAAAAAAACAAATTGAAATAATAGCTTACTTCTAAAAATTATATTTTACTTATTTGGTCTGGCTGTGATTGTTGGCTCGATAAAAATATTAATTAAGATATGTTAAAAGGTAGTAATATTTGTCTGAATCCCAGTGGACCACGACGTCCCGCTGTACAGAGCTAAGATGCAAATGAGAGCAGATATCGTGTGCCGCAAGTGAGGCTCGTTCAGCCGGGATTAGGTGGTACAAAACACTATTCAGGATTACAGCTCCTTGCCGATATCTCAACTGTGCGTGGCTTTGTTAGCGAGGACTCGTGTATCCTTCTACTTTTGTGTTTTTATCAATATTATCATTTCAGTCCTTTTTTGTATGAATACACAATTCATTATATATTTTAATGATACATTTACATTGTATTGGATATTTAATAGCCAAGTATCAAAAATTCATCCGAATGCATTTAATCGTCGGTTTTTTAAAACATTTTGCTTTCCGCATTAATTAATACTACAAATGTTTTGAAACGTTGAGAAAAATAGTTTGATGTTTTAATTTTGAAAAACGATTATTATGAATAGTAAGATATTTATAAAAACAGAAGCTTAAAATCGTTCGTATCAAAATCTTACTTACTTACAATCCCCGCCGGGGTAGTCTGATAGGATAGAGCGCCACTTTTTTGTCCTGACACGCAATTCTCGCCTCATTCACATTTATACATTTTCTCATACAAGCTCGACATTTATTGAGGCTTCTAACAGGACCATCCTCCAGTATCTGGTTTTACCTGGTCGTGCCAAGTCTTCCGCGGACGTCCTCTACTTCTGTGCCATCAACACTTGCGTTATATATCTTTTTTACCATTTTCTCCTCATTCATTCGTTCCATATAACCAAACCACCTAAGTGATCCTTTCTTAATCTTAATCACTATATTAAGATCAGCTTTACATTCTTTCCTTATTTTCTCATTCTTTACATAAATATATCTGCCACACATACGCCTAAATGATCTCATTTCCACTGCATTCAGTTTAATTTCGTTCCTCTTTTGCCAGCTCCACGTCTCATTTCCATACATCAGTGTCGGTACCGGGACTCCATTGTGAACCACTAGTCTTGCCTTAGTTTCCATTAGTCCTAGTAGTAAAAAGTTTACTGCCTTAATCACAATTTTTAAATTTTTGACAATGTAAATGGACTTTTTGTTTGCTACATTGGAAAAAAATGAAACTTCAGAACAAAAATGACACATATCTATTTCAAAGGAAATTGACACATTTTTACAATGAAATGTATCAATTTCCCTACGTGTGATGTATAGAAAGACATTAGGGTTTTATATATAAGAATATTTCAGAATATATCGTTTCTAAAAATATAACAAATATAAGATAAACAAAGTTGATATAGCTCAGATGGAAGAGCATTCTACCAGCAATAGAAAGGTGCAGTTATGATTTTCTAGAAATAATGATTTGTTGTTTTGCGTTTTATCTAGTGACATATTTACTTTGGTTTAATATTAATTTTATTTCCAACTAACGGTCTAGCAACAGTCCTGCTCGGAAAATGGTACGAATATTAAATTTAGCTTTGGAAAAGAAAAATAATCAAAATTTCAAATTCTATTCGGGAATTTCATTCAGTTTATAGGATTGTTTACTAATGCGTAATACCGTTTCATAACGTTTGCGATGTGTCGTTTCATCGAAGCTTCCGTATTTGAGCTCAAACAGAGTGATGGCATAATATGAGAGTTGAAACTTGTTAGGTTATTTTTTCTTTCTATCTCGGCTTCATGTTCAAGGAGGAGGCATCTAGCCTAACTGGTTCTTTTTTAAATATTAACAAGCCAAATAGTTATGAAATGAAAGAAAATTTTGTATAAGAAAATTTATTATCTATATTCTATGATACTTGCATGTGTTAAAAGTGGAAAATGAGCATTTTACTTTAATACTTATTGATAAGGCTATTCAAAAATAATTATAATTAAATTAATATTAAATATTTGTGTTCATCATGCCAGCATTAAGTTCTCTGCCAAATTGTCTATGTTGACGCATGTCTGATGTAGATTATTCTGGTCCTTCACGTAAGGGATTACCTCTTAGGATGGTCCTGGATCCTGGAAGTGAAGTGTGGTCAGCTCCTTGTGGTGCTAGCGTAGGGTGACGGAGTTCAGGCTTGTAGTTGATTGACCACAAGACGATTTCCAATTATCCAGGCAAACCGGGACTCTGGACGCGATGTTCTTATGCAATAGCGACAGTCTGTTCTCGCTACACTAAATTATATTGATCAACTTTTTATAGATCCACCGGGACTCTTTTTGATACTTTTACACCAATGATTAAACGCTGAGTACATCACAGTCTAAGCTTAAACTCGAGGCACACAGTTTAAATTTACCCCGGAATTACAATCTATAAAGCGCTTGCTTGATACTTTTAGAGACGACATTGATTCTATTTTCTAATTGAAAATAAAATCCCGTCTTTGTGGAGCCAGTTCTCCCGGCTGAGGTTCTGTACAGACTGGCCCGCCTAAGGTGATGCATCCCTTATGGTGCATTTTGCCGACGTAACTTTAGTCACGTGCGCCGCTTTATTGCTGTACCCACGCTGCGTCGGTCCACCTGCGTCTAATTATCCTGGGTTATTTTGCATTCTAACAAACTATTATTCTGTTGTGAAACACGATATGTTACGTTTTAAAAATTTATCGATACACTTTTGAAATAAGTGTCGAGTAAAATTTTAGACTATATTAAGGTATATGTTTTTTTAACATCAGATGTGAACATACAATAATGTAAATACACTTATTACAATTACATTGCTATTAAGCTATTATAATTTATTGAATGGGATGCAATAGATATACACCTTTGATAGATACAGCTTTATCCTGGCTACTTTGCTAGACTGCCGCCTGTGTTTTTTTTCGTATTCTTAAGATGTTATTTAATAAAATCGAGTAAATTGATAGAAATACACTAAAAAATGTTATGAATGTGTTGCAAATCAATCTCTACTATGGAATTTTTATATCGCATTTATTGTACCGTAATTTTTTTATGCAACGCCTTGTCAATGGCACGTGTTACCGTGCCGAAGTGTCGGCCTAGGTATCACTAGGGAAACTATATATAAAGAACGCGATCTAAGCTAGAATCTTCTGCGTTACATATATACATACATATATATGTATATATTGTTACGATGCGTTCTGGCTCCTGCAGATAGAACGCCAGGTCAATGCCACCGGCTAGATAGTGGTTGATATGAAAATGTGGGTTCGGCTGGAATTGAGTCCTGCGCACTTACTTTCAGCTGACGACCTTTTTTCACCTGTGGTAAATTTATTTCAGTGTTGTGTTGTTCGGACTAGGAATGAAAGCTAATTAATGAAGGATGTTAGTTAATTAATACAAAATAAATAGGAAGTAGTCTCCATTTTGGCATCTGTTCATAAATACAACATCACAAGAAACTGAAACAATAATCGTTGATTCGATTCCTCAGATAAGACGGAAGGCAAATCATTACTGTAAGATTAATCCAACCTCCACGGTGGTGAACTGTCGTTCTCTCTTGATATTACAACTATGTTAAAATAATGGTCACGTAACCTTGAAATCCGTGTACTGTAACTACTGCACACACTTGATACTCCATCGTATCGGATTGTGGCCGTCACGCTGAATGTGCCGAAGATTCTTTCATTCCAAATGGAGACTGCCTTCCATCGTACATCCCAGCTACCCGTGACGCCAACTGCAGATTAGAACTGGGTGCCTTTAACCCGGGGCCCGAAAAGGAAAATTGTCATTTCTACATAGGAAGAGAGTATAATACAAATTGGATACTATAATATTCTACAGATGATGCACTAGTATCAACAAAATTTAAATCTTATCCTGCTATTCCTTCGATCGTGTATGAATGGATCTGCGACCGCGGCCGCGAAAGGCGCCGCCTTGCGTGTCTGTGGCACCGTGAGCCGAGAGGTCCCTCGTCGGCACCGGTTGAACTACTTACCCGCAATTCAGTGTTTACCTCATATGAACGTGGCGAGTTGTAAAAATTACAATTTGAGGTATTAAATTCTAACATAACATAACATACACGTTTTTATCACACATATTCTGTACTTTATGTTATACAGATTTGTCAAATTTAGTTTAAACAAATGCATTTGTCGCAAGTACCACATGTTAACCAAATTCCGTTGAAGAAATCTAAAAAATAATATAAAAAACTTTGAAACCCAATATCTCAGTTTGATGTTAATATCAGATGATACCTTGCTGTTCTAAGGGCACGTAACATAGTATTTGAATTGACAGTAAATTTGGTCCCATGGTATGTGAGACCGCTGTTAACTATCTTTGGACGCTGACAGCATTTGGATACGTGATTACATGATTTCCACCGGAGTGGGATTGACAAGTGACATTTTAATTAACCGGTTATATTCGGAGTAGACCATACTTCGGTAGGTGACTAGTATAAGAAAACAATATAATTTATATTTAATATTTGTATAAGGACATTGTAGTATTTTAATGTAAATCTCATTAGGCTTCACCTACGCTAAGACAAACGAATGTAGATTTGAAACATAATTATTTTTAAATAGGTTAATAAAAATTATATTGTTGTATTAAACTATCACTTGGTTATTGGTTATAAATGAAATTAACAAAAATTCACTTTGTTTAAAGCCAATTTATTTTTGGTATTACCAACCGGTTTCTAAACCACCTTTTAAAAATGTAAAAGATAAGGATCATAAACTGATTTACTCTGGTATTATTTCTAAATTGAAATATAAGAACTGTCCCTCAATTTATGTAGAAAAACGAGTCATAGTTTAGATACTAGGATTAAGGAACAAATTAGATGTTTAAATAATAATAGTTTTTCCGGATTTCCAATCACATTATTAAAAATAACCAGTTTCGATAAAAATACAGGAGTCAATATTCTCCACATTGATAATAAAGGTAAACTTTTAGATAACTAAGAGGCTCTCGAAATCAAAAAGATTGTAACTAATGATGAATGTATTATTAATAACCAAAAAATCTAACTTAATCTTATCTTAAATATGTTTCCAATCACCATACCATATGTCTTTTTCCCTCCTCCTACCATTTATTAGCCACCCCCCACACTCATTCACCACTCTTTTAACACCAAACAGTAATGTATGATTTCCCATACTTTGTAATGTTATGTTAGCATCTAGTTTACCCTGAAAAAGGAACGGTGGTTTCGAAACCGGTTAGTGATACCAAAAAAAAGAGAATTTTTGTTAATTTCTAATGAAAATTAAATTGAAATCCAAAGGTTTATAATAAAATAATGTTTAATTAAAGTTACGAATGTAATCTTCTTTTTTAGCGTAGCAGTCAAGTGGATCGTGCTGTGAAATTCAAGCACATATATCCTTGATTTCCGAATTCATTTCGACAAGAGTCAATTAAATGCGTGTGGTACATTTTATGGATAATTGTGATTTGATTGAAGTTGATTTGATAATATTTTTAGCTGAAACAATATTAATTTTTTAATCGAATCACTAATAAAATTGATCATTCCGTGTGATTTAACAAATGTTCAAATAATAAATGTTTTAATGTTAAAACATAAATTTTAAATAAATTAGATGTATTTCAATTTTATCTAACTATGTAATATTGCCTAGTCAGAAACAAGCAATCACTCAATATACCAAACATATGTATATTCAATGAAAATGTAAAATATATTTTTAAAAATATTTCGCACCAATAATATGCTATCCATCATATTTTTCGAGCAGTATTACGAAATGCATCTGTCATAACATATTTCCCAGATGGAAGAGGTTTGCGGGGTTTTTGCTTAATTTTATGCATACCTGTAAAAACATTTCATAGTGTTATATAATACACTGATTTAAAAAAATATATATTTGTTTATATATTTGACATTTTTACAATTTTTTATAACATGAATTAAGTATTTTACATTTTTAAAATTACATGGTTTTTCTTTCGCTTACCTCACCAAAAAAGAGACTAGCTCTTGTTCTTGGAGAGGGAGTTACACTACAATAATTTTATATAATTCCTTTCATATTCTATTCATTGTCCATTTGTGTGCTTTTGAAGTGTTCTGTAATGTTGTTTATTTTCCAATTACGTGTTTTTGAAGTGTTCATTTAGTTTCTTTTTAAAATCTTTTATATCCTTTATTTCTTTAATTTGTGTAGGGAGGCTATTGAAATTTTTTATTCCTAAATATATAAAATTCTGCTGGTAGTGTTTGGTGCTACATTTAGGGATTTTAAAGTTATGTGCTTGTTACATTTATTTATATACTTTTTTATTGAAAAGGTAAAAAAACTTCCTGCGCAACTGGTTATATATAATATTCAGTGAAATTGAATTTCGTCTAAACTTGTCAACCTGCAGTTAATTTAGAGATGTTAATTATTTTGTGGTAACAGTAATTCTCAATGCGAATTTTGGTCGCTAAAAATATTTCATAGATTTTTATCACAGATTATTTACTTACAAATATTACGTTTATTTTTCATGTAGGTTTTTAAATTTTTTGTCATACCATTTTCTCAAAATATGTTTATTACTATGCTTAATTGCTTTGATATAATGTAGTTCTTATGTTCAAATATTTGCTTATTCTTTGTAAGTAGTACATCGCTACTTATTGTAATGATATATCATTATGGAATTGCAACACGTTAAAAATTATGCTCAAAAAACAAAGCTCTCACAGGGGGCGTGGGTAGCAATCTAAAATATTTTAATGAAATTATATTATTTGATGTATTTAGGTAACTCGTAAACCTTTCAAAAAAGTTCAATTAATAGCTTTCGACGAGTGCCAGCACCCAAACAAACTAAAGAACAGTATGGTTAAATTAAAAGTTTAATGTAGTATTGTTATAATATTTGTTAAGCCAAAGCCACCCTCAAATCATCTTAACCCTTCGCGGACCGGAGGGTCCTTAACGTACGATAATGTGTAAAAGTTTTCCTGTTGCGGTCCCAGCTGAGCGGCGCCGCAAGGATAGTTTGGAATATTAAATGCCGCAAATTGTCGGTATCTTCGCATTCCTGGCAAAGGGTTAACATATTTAAATTACGAACACGTAGGTACATATAATTATCGCCTTAATACGAAATAACAGGAAAACAGGTCGAATGCACGTCTGTAGAGATGGGAAGTAATCGAGAGAGAAATAGCGTCCCTCGGGGCATCTTTGTGAGAACGCTCGAAGTACGGAGGTAGATAATTGCTATATTTTCACAGTGGGAAAACATTTACGGGCTCCATTTCAATGTGAGTCATTGCGTGTTTTATTTAAGTATTCGTATAAAAATAAAACCTTTTTGTGACTTATCCAAGGGCCTCGCATTAGGCGTTTATCATTAGCTCTGTAAAAGTTGTAAATAATTAATCACGTCTCGTCAGGTAATTGTGATTTTAAATATAAGATAAGTTGAAATAAAACGAGATAAATATATAATCATTTCAAATAGTAATAAAAAATATGACTACATGATTATTCAATTTTCCCATCAGAGATAATTATACAACTTCTGGTGGTCATTCTTAAGAGATTTTATTCATTATTTTTGTTTCGCGCCATTTTTCTCCGTGTTTAAGAGATATACATCTTTGAATATATTTTCGCTTCATATAAGTACGCTTTTGCCTTCCCATATATGATTATCTTCTTCACGTGGATCAACTACTGAAGCAGTTTCATAAACAATTTTTACAAACTATAAAACGCTTAGCTCATTAAACAATGTGGGAGTAAATCTTTTACCGGCTAGTCAATGGTGAAAACAAGATCCGCGGGTTCTTCACCTCAGAAACACATACCCACCTTATTTTGTCACATTCTGCCTTCATCCTTAATTGGGAAAAATTTATAAGAAATACCTGGAGGTGATAAATAAAAAGGTGTTATTCGTTATACAAATGGCAACTTAACATAAAAGAAACATGAATAAAGGAAATAAAATAAAGATACAATCTACATTAACAAATACTCATTTCGTTCTGCAATGCAGGTAGATGATAACAAGACGTTCCATTAGATGGCATCACTCCGGTCCATGCCCATCCGAGAAACCCATGTCCTCGGTCTATCATCGTAGATGATCCTCATTAATTGGATTCGTATGCAGAATTGTAGAAGATCACCTGACATAAAAAAGTGTAGTTTACGTTGAGAATAACAGTAGGCAAAAAAACTAAAGAGAAACATCTTGATTCCTGTAAAGATTATTCACCATGAGATTAGATCAACAAATTTATAGTAAATTATGCACTAGTGATTGAATAACATAAAGTATTTACCCTTTGGTTACGCTAGATCGCACACAGTTACATGTTAGAAATGCTAGTCGTGGCTATTGAATCGCGCAACAGCTCTGCTCGATGATTTAAAAAATAACCATTGACGGTGACCGTTTTTATAACCTTGAAAATGGATTGCAATACTAACGTAAGAGCAATTATTTGTAATTTCGAGGTCCTTGGCAATAAAACAAGTTACGGGGCAATTTCGAACGTGACCCTGATTTGTAATGTCACTA
The DNA here is from genome assembly GCA_031772225.1 of Eubasilissa splendida. Classification (NCBI taxonomy): domain Eukaryota; kingdom Metazoa; phylum Arthropoda; class Insecta; order Trichoptera; family Phryganeidae; genus Eubasilissa; species Eubasilissa splendida. Next base: position 15,184,827 of record CM062852.1, on the reverse strand, counting down.
CATATTATTGTTCTTCTTTTCTACTTCATGTCATAAAGTGGCCTCAATCAGATAAAACTCCACTCCAGTGGCTCCAGTTTCTCCAGCTACTTGCAGTGCATCTATTGTAGTGCATCTATCAAGTTGGGCCCACGATAATCACATTTTCTGGTCTGTCAATTTAACGCAAAGTGTCACCAGAGAATTTGAAGTAAATATATTATAGAGCTCTTTACTGTAGCGTCTACACTAAATTCCATTTTTTAAAACCGACACAAAGAAATACTTCAAAATTTTCCGTTTTAAAAAAATACATGATCGTTCATCTTAGTTCATGTCTCTGATGCTTATATAAGTTATTGTCTTATGAGTCTTGTTTTATTTGATTTGATATAAACATTTATGAAACACATTATTATATAATATTTCATAGCATGATAAATTGTTGTCTCATAATACTTATAAACGTTTGTCAGAACTTAAAACACAAAACATCAGTTACCTTTCAAAAAAAATCTCGCTATAATAATGTAACCCAACCGGATCATAACGAAGTTCTAACAAAATCGCTATACATCACCTATTAGTTTATCAACTTCATTTTTACTTAACCTACCTTTTAATGATTAAACCAATATTTTTTTTTAATCAAATTAATTCAAACCAGGTGTGAAAATACAATTTTATTATGTTTGACGAAACACACAGAAACGCTCTTACTGGTGCCGCTGTGTGCTTGGCCCACTGCCGTTTGCCTCTGTAAGTCGTTTCTTCAAGATATCATTGTACATTCTGGCCGCTAGATGGCGGCCCATGTCCGTAGTTTCCGCAGATGTATATATGAATCTCAATTTTATGTACAATAGTACAAACTGAATGAATTGTACAGAATTCGTGCAAAAAAGTATTTAAATTATTTTATAGAATGTAAATTAAATAAGGATAATTCAACAGAATTAATGTGGTTTGAATCACCTATTAAAATATACTTATGGGTTGAAATTTATGCTGCTAAAAATTCTATAAATTATATCCCACAATAATTAATTGATTATTTGAAATTGGGTGTTGAAACTGATGGTTTTTGATAAAGAATTATTAGTAAATGATTAGAGCGTTATAATTTTAGGTATAGGATGTCCAGCGGAAAAATTTCAAGATTAAATTGTAATTGCTTGTAAACCATCAGAGTTAAGTAAGTGGGTGGGGTATTGTTTGACTCGCGGGATTTGCTTATTTGCCAGTCGCAATGAGTCACTGGTCGGAAGCGCACCGCGCGTTCGCGGTTGAGCAATATTTAAAGTACGGGGATTCATTGGTTCGTGCGCGTCGCACTTTTTGTACTCACTTTAATATTCGACGAGTAAGTGATGGGCGGAGCATGAAACATATCTGGTGTTGGGTTCAAAAGTTCAGACAAGATAATGGTTAAGCAAACTCTTCCGGGACCATCAACGTCAGCAACGACGTCATAACATGTGGCTCAAGTTCGACGTGAAATTATTCGCAATCCGCGTAAATCGATAAGATAGATACTGTACTGTACTGGAATAAAATAATTAACAGTGCACGTTATTTTTAAAAGAAATTACAGTTTCACCCGTACAATATGCAAATCGTGTAGTTTCTCAACGAAAATGATTATTCTTTACATAAAACCTTAGCGAGAACGATACTGGAACGTTTTGGAACAGTACAAACGCTTGGAAAGACATTGTTTACATTTTCATATCAATGGCTATGTTAATAAACAGAACATGAGATATTGGTGCTCCGACAACCCAAGGGAACGTCATCAAAAACGTTTGCATTGTCCAAAAACGATAGTGACTGTGCAATTATGCCTTATTTTTTTAACCAGAGAGAGACAGTCACTATTGACGTGTATTGCCGAATGGTGGATGAGTTTTTGGTACCGCAACTGCAGCTATTTCTTGAGTTCAACAACAGAACACAATTTCAGCAAGAAGAGGTCACTTCACACACAGTGTGAATGAATGAATGAGTCAATGAAGAAGATGAGGAGAATTTTTCTCAATAAATTAATCAGCAAGTACGGAGTACTGGGCACGTACAGCTAAAGCCGTATCTTACACCGTGCGATTTTTTTTGTGGGGATACCCTATGTCGAGAGTTTACAGCAACAGTTCTTGAACAATTCAGGCCCTATAAGAAAATATCCACAGTGAAGTTGCTGCCATTGAACCAATGCTTTGCAGTGTTCGCAAATTTAAGAGACCGATTGCAATAGTGCCTCGAGAGAAATGGGCAGCATTTAGACGATATTGTTTTTAAAACGTAAAATCCGCATCGTTTAATTCTATTTTGTATATATAAAATATGAGAATAACATTGTAGTTTTTTATTTTATTTAATATTGAATTTAAAATTTTCGCCAGACACCCTTTAGATAGTATTACTGCCATAATAATTGACTAGCAGCAGGCATATTTTTGATAAAAGCATATAGAAAAGTAATTAATTTTGGAAAACTCTGTGATTATAACATTTATTTTTATTAATTTAACGAATATTTCAAAAAAATCATCGTATGTTCATTTTTTTCTGGATTTATTTCTTAACAAGTATTATTTTTATGTTGCGTATTACTGATACTTATTATTATTATAGGTTAGGGTGGTTCTTATTTAGCCCACTTTATTTTTATTATTTCACGCGTCACCCTTTAGTTCGTTAGACCTAAAAAACATAGAATTATTTTTTTCTTATTTTTAACTTTATGTTTAGGGGTCTCTACCAGCAAATGTTTTTTAAATTTTTATTTATTTTTGTTTACTTAGAAAGCTACAATTATAATAATAAAATGAACGATATTGGGTATATCAAATAATTAAGAGTAAAATAAGGTATAACTATATTAACAATGTACTTTTTTGGTATGTTGGTACTTCTGTCTGTATTGTTTCACGACTAAAAAAAGGTATTGTTTTCGTTCTTCATTTGTGGTGATCAATTTATTATTTTCTTCAATTATCGCCACTCCTCGCTCTGAAATATCGTTCATAACTCGTATAGAACATACTTTCACAAATTTTAGAACTTATATGTTACATACACCTTTTTAAAATTTGTCGTCAAAAATAATGTCGCTGTAGCATAGTTGGATAATGCACCTTCCCCAGGTTGGAAATAGATCCAGGTTCGAATACCGGTGACACAACAACAATATTTTTCGATAAAATTTATTTTATGTGTATATCTTTCTAATTAATACATTTAATTAATATTTGCTAATTAATTTGATCACAGGTTCTCAAAAACATTTGAAGAATCTGGTATAAAGGATGTTAGCACGTATGTCAGTAAATAATATACTTAATGAAGTATCTTAATCAAATTTTAGAAGTATTTTGTTTTTGTTTTTTAAAAACCAACGATTCTGAAATGTCTCCCTGACTTTAAAAATAGCCTCAACTGCCAGCTCCCGGAGTGCCATTCAGATTTTCATCGAGTTTTCACTGCAGTTCTGATGCAAAAACAGTTTTGGATGCACATTGCCGGGATTGGGTGCAGCGACCGACGAGTGTAGCGTTCCGCCGTGGGTTAAGGAATTCTCTGTGAGAGCCCTCTACATCCGCTGTAGCAGAAAACACTTGATACCGAGCTCGATGCATACGAGTGTAGCTAGTCTAATTTGAATTGTCCTCCACGCTATTCCCGTATTGTTCATGAGTCGAGTGCTGCTAACCCCACGAATCACGTCGTTCTAGTAAATTCATTTTGTAATATTATTTTTAAATCATCGAAAAATCATTATAAATAATGATTTTAGTAAAAATATGTCATGATTTGAATAATATATAGGTATAGAACATCACTGGTTAGCTATTTTTTCTGTAAATACTCGTCTTCGTAAGGTAACCACCACTAAATATTAAGTACAAATACGACACATGACACGGGGTATTTTTGAATGTAAGCAATACGCTTATTTAAAATTAGAATGATGAATAACTTTTAGGCCTAGAACGTACTGCGGTTAAACGCGGAGGGTTTTTACTAGTGATGCGACGATTCCAAATTTTTTATCTATTATTACTAATTTTTTAATTGATAATAATTTGATGATAAGGTTTAGTTTTTTTAACACCCCGATAAAAAAATGTTTTTTTTTTTATATATAATTATTTATAATGGTATGTACACAGAAAAAATCATCAATTCCGGAACTTTCTATAACCGGTTTTCAAATATAGCTTTAAAAATTAAAATAATATTTTATTATACAATTTAATATTTTTAAAACACACGGTACCTTAATTTATTTATTTTATTAAACCTGTTTACGAGTTTTAAAGACCTACTATTGTAGTTTTGTCCATCATATAAGCAATATTGAGCCCAAAATTATCCATAAATCTTTTGGGTAGATTTGGGAAGCAGTCCACCCAAATCCTTTAAAGCTCGTGAACAGATTTTATAAATATGTGGAGGTCTGTCGCCTCCACAATCAACAACACCGCCAACGGTTCCTGAATGCACCCGGCAAATACCAGGGTGTAAACCATAAGCTTTCACCAGCTACTTAATCTCGCCGGTATCGCCCAGATATTGATAACAATAATATATCGACATCTCAGAAGCATCATGACATAACTCATTTTTGATAACTTTTCAGCAGATAGAAAAAACTATTTTATTTTAAATTCGTCAACTTTTTCACCTGGATTTCAATACTTCAACATTAACAATGTATTTTAAGTTAAAATCAATTATTTAAAAAATCAATAAGTTATGCTATGTTGCTGTAATTTTTTGTGAAGGTTATGTTATGTTGTAAACAAAAGAAAAATAAAATTTATATGTAGGTTCAGGGATACTTAATATTACAAAATTGAAAAACATTAAAACATATTTTTAATAAAAGAAAATTTATCTTAGCATATATATAATCATCTTAATTATAGCCTTAAGGCCTAATTTAGTCTTTAAGACTTAGAGATTTTTTCTCGTCTTGTGCTAGCTTTTTGCGAATGCGGTGAGCCTCATAACACTTCACTTGTTACGTTCTTCAATTTTTTTTTATAACACAAATCACACTGATCTGTATGAGGGGTGAAAATACTGATTCTTTCTGATTTACACTTTCTATCAAACGTGAATCTTAAAGACTTAAAGGGTTAAGTTTTTCTTCTTTGCATTTGTTTGCGTAAATGTTGCAGAGTTGAGCTTTCGACGTTGTCAGTTTGAAGGTACAATCTTCTTGTTGATTGGCGACAATAATTTGATGGCAATTTGGGAATATCCTTCATAAACTAGGGGAATATAATTCCCGAGGATTGTCGTGATTTTGATTTAAATACATAACAAAATAACTAAAAAAACAGTGCAACACTCATCTTAACATCATCCTCCCATACATCGTCTATGGTAACTGTGTGAGTTGTGTTATGATGCTATACGATCTTAGTTGTGCAGTGATGACAAAAGTGGCTACAGTTGCTTTATAGTCGACTGAATCGTGAAACTAGTTTAACAGATCGAACCGACGCCAAAATTTGAATCCAACCATATCATAACTCAATTTTTCTTGAAAAATGAGTTATGTCAGGCTCCTTCTTAGACGTCGATGTGCGGAAAGCTACCCAGTAGGTCACTTTTTCAGCATTACTTCTTTCTCAGCCAGTTTCCCGATTAGTACTCCGGCAGACGCGTCACGTTTTCACTGCAAATATTTAACACTTACTGCCCGGTGGGTCAAAACGAAACACGTTCGGCGGTGTTGGGTCTTTTTAGACCCACTTCAAGTTTTAGGTTTTTAAACCGTTTATTGGGAGGTTTTTTATAGCTATATAATTATATATATGATTCTATAAAATGGCATGATGTGCTTTAAACTTTCTCTTAAAAAATTAAAGTTTTTATAAAAAATATTACTAATAATGTGTTTGCGCATCAATGAACGTCCGACACGGACTAAGAACAAACATCCTCTGAATCGTCGGTACGTCGTCGGCAACCTGCCGGTTTGTGACAGTGATTATAAACATCAGAAATAATTTATTATATTTAATTTTTGCACATATTGGCTATAAATATAATAAAAAAAAATAAGAACAAAATATATACAGAAGTAAAATAAAAATATTATAAATGAAATATAAAAAAATTACATTATTTTTATAGGAAATGCAATCAACAATGTTATAAGCAGAAAAAAATGTAAAAATAAGGAAAACAATTACAACTTTTATTCAAAATAGAAATAATGTTGATTATGTTTTGTGAATTCCGGTCAGTAAATTGCTTTTCTCAGAATATAATAATTAAAAATATAAAGAATAATTGACATAATTTTAAAAATAAGTAGGTTTAGGTTTAAAAAACAAATCGCCTTTTAATATTTATATATTTTTCAACCACAATGTATTTTTAAACAAAATTTATAATTATAATTCAAAAGCAATATCAATATTAGAAAGCCGACTATATCGTCACCAGGTGGCGTCATGAAACTTTATCGGTGACCCTTTATGGGGAACCCAGACAACACGCCTCAAATACATATAATTACCGCCAGACGAAAATAAGTCAACACAAATACACAGTCAAATACCTGGAATCATTAGTATACCCTCTCCATGGAACGTTAGGAAGGAGAGTAATAAAGGCATTAAAAAAGATGGTCTAAAGGTTTGACAATATATGATTTTAGCGTAAGCGGTGAGAGGTAATCCCATAAAAGCGACCGCTTTAGGTCAGTTTTTGTGCGTTTTTTCACAATTTATCAACAACTCATTTGAATAATATTCATTTGTGTCTCAAATTATTTGTAAATATTTAATGAAAGATTAGCTAAAAGGAAAACAGTATTTAACGAATATTCGTAGCGTAATTCATATTTTTACAAACTCCCGGGTCAAATCTGACCCACCACCACAGAGGATGTGTTAATCTGCACTTGCATATCTATCAGAAGTAAATTTCAAACAACTGTAAGTAGTCCTTATTGTCCAACCCGCTCTTACCACATTCACGCATACATCCGGATACATATACTCATATTATCCTCAAACGTACACAGTGAAGCGTTGAGAGAAATAGTGCCCCATCTTTCACATATACAACCTTCTGATCAACACTTTGTGGAGGCTCTGAATGCTCCTCACAGTTACCTAAGGGTTAATCTAGGTTCTTAACAGGCATAAAAACTCTTGGTACTGACGTTAGGCTACATGCCACGATAATATCAAATGGCAACCATCGGGAAGACCGAGGCGTGAGCTTAACTAGCCTACCGGATCTCAAGCTTTAGATCAGCGTTCAGTAGCTACTCGCACGCAACTTTGTAAAACAGTGTTGAATAAATCTAATGCAAATCGTAAATACAAATCACACGAACACGGTGGAGAACTGGGAGATATTGACCCTCAATTCCTGTGCTTATAAGCTTCTGATCAACACACGTACACCGCGACATAATCCACACTTTGTTCATCACAACGCAATTAAAACATCTTAATCTAATGACCCCATATCTGGCGACACACAGAATACTTATTTGATCGTGGTTAAACATACAAAAACTAACTCTATAACTTTTTCATAAACATCAGTCACACAACCTGTTACCCCATATTAGTGATCCCATAAATGCTTCAATGTAGGATTATTTAATGAAATAATTGATTTATGTGCTTATGTTTTATTTATTTTATTAAAAATATTTGTTATGAAATATTAAAAATTTTAATATTAAAAATCATTTACTTTGTGGATTTCCTTACAAGTTTTGATTTATTTATTGTAATATCACAAATAAAATGTGATTTCCCTAAAATTATTTAAATATGATATTATGAATTAACATAATTTACTGTACAGCTTCGAAATTATATTTGATGATGATATTCGTCGCAAGTACAGCCCTCTATTGACAAGTTGAGCATTCATGAAACGACATATTTATTATTCGGCAGATATTGAGACGTTTAAAGCTCTTAAAACATGTGCTCTGTTTTCTCAAGTAGCGCGGAATCCACAGCTTGTAAAATTTTATTATCGCATATGAATTGGACATACAGACACCTCTTCTAATTTGCAGCTGTGTCTATGAAAGTATGTGATCTCATTACGTCACGTGAGGTTTCCGTGTGCGGACTAGTAAGTACAAAGGGTGGGTTTTATTGCTTCTCTCTTACGCATCGATATTTCAGCGGGTTAGCCAACAACCCCGAGGAGCTATAAATTGTACTTTATTTAGTATTTCTGGTGCAAGCATAAAAGTAATCTTCACACAACTTATATATGTCTATATAAATTTATCTACTTTATATACATTTTTTTCTCTTTTATATTATACAGGATCCGGTAATAGGTATTGACGCATTTGTGAGCGCTGTGTAGGGAAAATAGAAACTGAGTGTGCAATAAGTTTGATATATTATGCAGTTTTGGGATCTGTTTGAGCAAAAGGTGGGGAAACGGGATATAGGAAGGATGAAGGAATTTGGTCTAGGGATAGGACAAAGCTAAAGGATCATCCAGGAAGCACGACTCACCTGTATTCTCCTGTATTCAACTTCAGGAACATTCTTCGATAATCATCACGAAGCACTATGATCCACAATAGCGTTTCGGCACGCACACGCGAGGAACCGAATACACTAGCAACACTTGCTATGATTTTTTTTTATGCGGATAACTGAAGTTTAAAGTGTTTGTCATTACAGGAATTGAGAAACAACATAACCAACGGAATTTGAGTAATCGGCTCAGATATTTTGTACCGTGTTATGCAATATTTTCTCAACCGGCTCCAAGAATGCGAAAGATAAGAAAGAGTATTTATCTAACGTAAAAATAAGCATTTTTAAAAACTACATTATGTATAAAATACACATGTTTCATTTTAATATCTGTTTTTATAATTAAGCTAACAATCATACTATGATACCTATTTGCAGGACCATTTATTTGAGAATATTTTTTGTATTGGTGTAGCTCTTTCTATATCTCTCTGTTCTTTATCGTAGCTGGTGGTTCATGATCTTCTTTATCTTCGTAATATGATAATAAGTTATAATAACACAAGCAGTCTGCATATCCAGTTTAATGCCTCTTTGATCTGAGAACCACTGATATTGGGCATTTTGGGAATGAAATGATATCGTGTAAATAAAATAGGTTATCATAGATATCAGGAAGCTATATACGAGCATTCAAGTGCCCACAAATAATTTACGCCGGACGCTTACCTGTTAGTTTGAATTATAACGCGAAGTGTACGTGTGCGTATACGTGTGCGAGTGTGTATGTATGGCCAGAGCGAGATGAACAATAAAGTATCACTTATTGTAGTAGATCGATGTTTATTAATGCTTGAAACACAGTTATGGATACAAGTATAAACAGTAAATGTTATGCAATGTGAAACGTTGATTAATGAACTAACGGTGCGGCGCGTTGTATTGTTGTCTGTTTTTCGGTCGGTGTCGGGTGAATTTTAAGGTTGTTGAGAGTCCCGTTTTGCCCCCAGATTAATGCAAGGTACGTGCATATTATGGAGGCAATAGACCTCCATGAGTAGATATACTAGATGCGATCTGTCGCTTGAGGAAATTCGTAATTATATAGGAGCAATTTTTCTTATTAGAAGCTTGTGGTAGTATAGTTTATGTTTCCTTTATCCGACTTAAGTGTCAAGACCAAACTGACTAATAAAGCTGTTTACAACCCGAATTTAATATCAATTATGGTCACCAAATAGGGATGAAATTAGTTATTTTATGAGAGTAACATAATATGATCCATATAAAAGAGACCCTCAGCATGGCGGCCCTACTGTTACAAATAGAAAGATTTTAATTAATGTGGTATGGACACGTCTGACAGATGCCAAAGAAGCATAAATTACCAAGGTGTACCTTTTAAGCAACTCTGAAAGAATGTCAGCCTGAAATGTACAATAACACAGATTGTATGATTGTGTTTTGATTGGTCAACAAGTACTAAAGTGCAATAAAGACAGACTTTATTGAGTAGCTTATTGGTATAGTGCTTAATACGCTGGACTAGTGATGTAGTGGTCGAGGATTTGCGCCATGTTCCAGGAGACTAGCAAGTTAGTTCTATTTTCATAGTGGTAATATTGATGTGACATGTATTCTGTGTACGCATCCCTATTAAAAAAAATCTTTAGACTCCCGATCCTCCTAAGTAGAGAGACAAAAATAATGACATCGATTACGACAGCTTTTCATGCAGTTTATACTACTCAATGGCTTTCTTGGAAGGCTACTTTGTCATCAGGTCTACCGCATTTCTTTATTTTCCACGTTTGCGACCTCCCAGTCGCGTCTGCACCTATATCTCGGCGTGAACGTGGAATGCATAAATTGTTGTCCATGTGTCCAGAAAGGCTTACGGGATTTCAGTTCTTGGCAGGAGGATACTTTTGCCATTGTTATTATTTGGTTAATTTATTTATGACTAGGGCTTCTCTATATGTCATATTTCTTAAATTTTCCTTGTATTGTATTATTTAGGTAGCTGGTTGGCACAGCCCAGTAAATAGACATAAAATAAAGTGTATATATAGGATAGGGGTTTGGAACATTAGTTGCGAGACAAGGGGCATTCTACACACATTCTTGGTGGAAACATAAATCTGATTATTTATGATAAATTTATGCAACAGTAAATGTATTTAATCTTTGCGTAAACGAGACGTATTTTTTATATTAATGCATATTATATTGTTAGCGTTTAAATGTTAGCAAAAAATGAAACCATAATGAAAATATTAATATAAAAAATTTGTGTTAGTTCATGTCACATATATTTGATGGTCCGTGTTGGTAGGTCTCATTTATTTTATTCTAAATCACGTTTTTTCGTATGTAGAAATTTTTAAACGAACAAAGATTAGATCAGCAGAGAACCAGTCCTGTTTGACTGGTAATTTTTTTTTCTCTTAAGCCTTATTCAAAGTCTTTAATGTTATATTTATTATACATTATTTTATAAATTAAAACATAAACCTACATTGCCACAAACAATCTGAATGACATAGTACCTTAGTCAGATGCACGCTATACCACGTCAAGTGACGCAGTTTTATTAGAACGTGTTAATATTGCATACATACATTATTACGTTATATTTGGTACGCAACGTAGGTTAGGAATTGGCATTCACCAATTGGCAACATAGACCGCGCAAGGAAAGAATTTTGGCTACCGTTTATTTTCTGTTGACAGATCTTCATGTGCGCGGGCGCTAGTCCGATGTAAAAATAACGAAGACGTGTCTTCGTAGAGGAGAAGAAGAGTGAGAATAATAAAATATATTTGGCATCTGTGTTGTCTGGCACCGTGAGTAATTTGTAATTCGCTAATACTGTGTGTAATTTCAGGATGGAGATATCTATTTTTCTTCCTAGTTATTTTGTTACCTTCTTCTTAACCTACTTCTTCTGAAATGACGGGAAAGTGGTCATGCCACGACAATACTTTTAACTTCAGGAAGGATTTGTCCTGAAGAATGAAGGATGGGGTACAATTTGATTTCTGCCGCAAATCAGTAAACGACGGGATAATTTTACAACCGAAGATGACGCAAGAAATTCATGGCGAGTTAAAACGCAAGAAGATGTCTCAGCATTTCCTGACGTTCTGGCTAGTCAATTACAAGTAGTTACGGGTGTCTTGGACATGAAAATCTGGATGAAGGCTGTGGATCTCTGTGCAATGGACATTAACTTCACGTGTAATGGTTTTAAAATAATTTTTGTTGTAATTGATAATATTGAGAGTATTATAGTTTTATTTTTTATTTACATTTTTTAATTTGAAATTAATAACTTTCTGCTTGTGTTGAACCAATTTATGATATGATTATTTTTGTTACATTTAACCTGACAATGGATTTCTTACTGCTTTCTACTTATTCATATGTTTTTTTCATATTAAATTAGTGATTAAAATTTGTAATAATCTTTTATTTTTCCCTGAGTATGGTGGCTGAAGTGACAGGCAAGACATTATGGTAAATTCCGTAACCAAAGACTCACGCCCATCAGGTGAACCTCTGAGCAAGCCGATGGTGTGAAAGCATGGCGTCCTATCCTGACGATAATCAGTCACGTACAGGCGACCACGTCACAACAATTTTACATTTTAACGCTTCATAAAACGTTACTTTAACACAATTTGAGCATAACTGGGCGAAGTAAATCTCACTATTTGAATATAATCTTGGTGCAATACTACCAACATACCAATTAGTTGCTAATCATTTCTTTATTTAGCAATATTTGAATATGTCCAAGAACACACAATTACTGGAATTTACCTACAAATACACTCTTATTAAACAGATAGCAAACATTTCATAGAGACAAAGCTATTTTTATTATATTTAATGGAAAATATATGAAAGTATGGGGTAATTACAGGGCCTACGACCTGTCTTCGGCTGGCTTAAGCGATCGCTTTATATATATGACGTTGCTCACCCCACAATCTCCACATTTAACAAATGTTTTAAAGTTGTGTGTATGTTAGTATGTGGACTCGCTTATATTTTACTTCCATATATTTTTCATTATATATAATATAATAAAAATAGCTTTGTCTCTATGAGATATCTGATATTTGTTTAATAACAATGCCTTTGTAGGTAAAAATCCAGTAATTGTGTGTTCTTGAACATATTCAAATATTGCTAATATATTATACTTGTCAAAATAAGAAAATATATTTAAAAAATGAAAAAATATTGATTCTTCAGGGATGTTCTAGTATAATATGTTAAGAAACATTTTACAGATAAAAAATATTGCTTTAAAATAATTTCAAAAAATTAGTTTCTCATAATGATGACATATATGCTGTTTAAAAAAAGAAAAAATGAATTATAAAATTTGGATTATAGATGGCGATGGTGTAGTGGTACTCAAAGCGAGTCCACACACTACTACTACTACTACTAACATATATACAAAAATTTGATAAATGTGGAGATTGAGAGGTGAGAATTAGTGGACGTTATTTATATATATATATATAAAGGGATCACTTAAACCAGCCGAAGACAGTTCATAAGCTCTATAATTACGCCATACTTTCATATATTTTCTATTAAATATAATAAAAATATCTTTGTTTTTATGAGATATCTAATATTTGTTTAATTTCTTTATTATTTACAGATGTGAATTCGCATTTAGATTTACCACACATTTCCATATCTAATTCAAATGAAATATTTACTATCTTTTATATCATGAATATCATATGAAAAAGATTTAAAATACAATACACTAAAATAATTAAGTCACCCGTGAAATCTGAAACAACCGCATAAAATACAAGTGTAAACCAGAATAACGATTGCCAAGAGAATTATCGTAGAATTGGTATCGTGCTCTGGTATTCTTTTTCAACACAGGTGAATACTTTTTGTTGATTTAACAATGCTCCATTTCGAGTTTCGATTCTCAGCGTCATCGTCATATGTCATCGTTGTTAATCATTATATTATTTTTGCATGCATTTCTGAATAACCACTTTGCTGTAAAAATTCAGAGATACAAAAATTATTTTCGTACAAAAATGGTGCAGAAATTTTATGTGTATTGTATAGAAATAATTGTTTCCAACCGGCTTACAAATCCAGCGTTAAAAATTCGATTATGGGTCTACTGACTGAATAAAAAGTGATATTTTTATTCTGATATTTCAACACTCCATTTAAATAATAGGTAACAAATTAAATACATTCGACAGTCAATATAAGAGACAAAAAGATTTTTTTTTTGTTTCAACGTAGATCGAAAGGTTCCACCTTTTCCCGCAACTGTCAATAAGACTAGTTACTCTCATATCAGTTGCACTCAACAAAGAATTCCTCAAATTGAAGTAGTGATTAAAAGTATTTAAATTAAATTATGTAATAATAAATATCCGTCAGTAATTATTTTTTGTACGTTCATCAGCATAGTTTACCAGTTTTGAACATATAACTTTATAATACCTTTATCATACATTCATTTAAAACAATTACTAAAATTGATTGAAATATTATCCTTTTATTTTGTTTTTTTATTTTTAAGGAGAATGCATTATTATTGTAAAGTTGAAGTTTTTCAGAACATAGTTCTATGATATTTTGAATACAAATTAAATGTATCAATTATAAATAAATATAATGTGTATAGATACAATCTATTTGTGTTCTTCTTAAAAATATATAATTTGTATTAATGTTTCCAAAATTAAATACAAATAAATTAATTAACTAATTCTGACGTCTCCCAACGGATTTTACTCAAAGGTGTTTGAGATTCCATACATATTAAGTAGATTGCTTTTAATTAATGGAATGACACATGTATATCAATTTGAAAGTGCAACATATAAGTTCGAAAGATTGTCGTTAACTTACTATGGTGCCGTGATGTAATAGGTCAGCGCACTTCCCCAGATAGGTATGGTTCCTGGTTCGTGTCCGGGTGGCAACACAAATATTTTTTCGTTAAATTGATTTTATCTCTACCTATATATTTTTAATTGATACATTTAATTTGTATTAAAAATATTAATCAATTGTCGCATAAGACATGCAATGGTTCAATCTTTAAATTTATTTATCACACAATTTTTTTATAGTGCATCCATATAATTTAACAACAAAGAGTAATTCAGCATGCAACCTAGTCTTCAGCTAGGTAGTACAGTTTCCGAAGGATTTTCGGCTAGGCTGCGCATTACATAATAATGTCAAGGGGTTGCAACTTTGTCCGTGTTCATCGGAACGCGTCAGTGCCTCCATTCGGTACGACCCGTAGTTAAACCTGAGAACAGCGGTAAAAGAAGTCTATAAAAATATTTGCAATTCTGTTTTTAAGGTGTCATTAAAAACTTCATCTCATTTACGTTTTAGGATGTAGAGAAATAACCTTGGTAAAGAAGTTGAGAGATAAAATCAAGAAGTAAGTCGGATGAAATTTGGTTTAGTTTCAAGTTCAAAAAAATCCATTGTAAGTTTTATACATAATTTTGCATAAATCTACATGATTATGGTATTTATTCTTGGTAATATGCAGTAGGTACAGACGTAGGTTATGCTGTTATAATGGTATTATATAATACTATAGTTACACGTTTAGTATGGTAGTCATATTTGAAAATTAGTAAATTAAGAAGTAGATGATTTGATCAGCTCTAAGCTAAGTTTAAAACCTTTAAAATGTCATTATGTTAGGAAATAGCATAAGTAAGGACTCTGTACAACATGGATCAGCTGATTCATTTCTGACTCTGCCGAGTGGTATTTCAGTTCAGTAGGTAGCAATTGTATGACTGGAATAGAACGATAGATTAAAACAGTGGTTAGCAATTGTAGTAGCTATAAATGATAAATAACTCAGTAAAGGATTACAGCGCTCCGGTGGCATCGCGTTGAAGTATCCAGAACTATGTAACAAATTATTCAACTGATACACGGTGGGCACTAGCGTAATTATAACATATTATGGATTATTACAGATATATTTGTTTCCTAGAATTTTTAGTAATCCACAGCTCCTTTGCTTGTATGCAGTGCGCGCTCCTGATGAATAAATATGCACTACGTAAAGAAAAACAGCATATATTGTTCCGCGTAGACGGATAACGCACAATCGCATAATTTTATTCGGATTTATTTCATATTTACAAAAATTGGCTAAATAATTATAATTAAAAAATCATTCTCTCCAGATTAATTAATATTAATTTTTCCGTTGCTAAAACGATTTTCTTTGATAAAATATTTAAACTAAATTTCCTCAAAATTTACCTTACGCAATGCGTCTGACGTCATAGTAATTTAGCCAATTTAATAAAGTGTAGAACAAAGATAACTATTTAAAATTTCATTATCCAAATTACCTGTGGCTTTTGTTGTCCGGTGACAACATTTATTTTTATTTAAATGTATGTATGGAACTTTATTGTCAGAAAGGAATAAATAACCAGATCAAATTTGTTGAATTCGCGTTCATTTTATCTGAATTTGTGCCACCGAATATTTGTACGATATGTTGAAAATGTGTCATTTTTTTAGGAAAAATGAAACACAACTCATAAAAAATCATTCAGATGGATACATGTAATAAAAATGATACAATCAATAACCAATTTTGAGTCATAAGAAAAACATGTTTTATTAAAAATATTAGATTTTTAGACAGAATGATGAATGGCGAGGTAAATTGTAGTTGTAACCGCAGTGTACTTTAATTTTAGTTAGTTATAAGGAAAGATTTAATGTGACATCATAGATAAATTCTCTAATATTACCAAATTTTCGATGATAAAGTAAAATATTTTTTTAAAATTAAATGGTCTCTTTCAGAATAACAGGAAAATGTTGAGAGGGATTAATATCAGAATTTTTGCCTTCCAAGCGTAGTGCTTATTGGTCCTATAGTTAAAACAATTGCCGAGTGATTCAGTGGTTGGAAGTTTAAGATTTTCTCCAGGAGATCAGGAAATTAGTCCTATTTTTATAGCACAAGCATTTAGCTTAGTTTAAAAACAGTAAAACTATTGATTTACGTTTACGCAGCTCTAATAAAAAAATATGTATTTATATTAAATATATAGCAAATGGAGAGCATTTAGATAGTATAAAATAGACACAAAGTAGTTATTAAGTATTGGTAGAAAAAATATATTTTTAATATTATACTTACCGCATTTATGCACGTGAGTAATGATTTTCTCATGTAATATAGGTAGGTACCTAAAATAAATTAAATATAAAATATATATTTTTAAATATGATAATAAATACAATCTGCAGTATGTAGCGATCAATCTTAACGGTAAATCTCAACTTACTGCAACATTGTTATATGCGTAATATTTTAAACATACCTGCGTTAAAAATATTCTATCTTTAAATATATTCTACCACCCAACACCAACTACAAATTAAACTCAAATTTACTTGATAATTTGACAAATAAACTAAGGTATGTGAATTTTAGTCACCAATCAATAAGCTGAGAATTATTTGTCGAGTTAATTGCAGCACTCCTTTGGTGAAATATAGTTAGCTAAAGTTGAGTGTTTCTAAGCAAATATCAAATCCGTGCATTCAACTCTGAAAGGCAGAAAAGTTTACTGAGCTACGTTTTCCGGCAATGTTTAAAGACTTTCTCGAATTTCTTACATTTTGATTCAGTTACATTTTTGTATGGTTAATAAGCACAAGATAATAAACACACTAATAATAATAATAATAAAATAATGAAAAAATAAGTATTCTCCAACATAAGGTTGATACGAGGGTATCAAGAGGGTTCCGTGAAAGACAGTGTAAAATGGCAAAAAATTATTCAATATACAGCTGGGTAGAGCAAACATAAAGCAAATAGATGATAGCCGCGCTCGACGCCGTGAATAGTGAAGGCTTGCGGGCGGCAAAGAGCAGCGGGTGCGATGAAGGCAGCGGCTAACGTAGCCCTGAAAATGGGCTCTTCAGTGGTGCAGTGCGTCCGGCGGGAAAGGTAGCCTGGGTGGGCCGCGGCGGTCAACAGTTGCCGGCGGTAAACTCCTTGATCAGCGATGGCAACAACGGGGCAGTGGTTCGGCTGGATATAAGGCCAAATGGTTCGGTGTGGGCAGCGATTCTTGTCATCAGTTCTCGGGTGGTGGCGGCAGTCTCGTCTATCCAGACAGAGGTCTGATCGAGATTCCGGGGTGGCGGCGATGGCAGCTAGCGGCACTGGATTCACTGTCCAGAATCAACTTGTGCCATCCTCGTCACTAGCAGTCTATTAGCCCGTCTCGCAGCAGTGTAGTGAGGGAAGGCGCGCACTCCTCAGTTTGTAAGTCGCCCCTTCGTATCG
This sequence comes from Eubasilissa splendida, assembly GCA_031772225.1. Taxonomy (NCBI): domain Eukaryota; kingdom Metazoa; phylum Arthropoda; class Insecta; order Trichoptera; family Phryganeidae; genus Eubasilissa; species Eubasilissa splendida. The sequence continues at coordinate 15,166,985 of CM062852.1, read as the reverse complement.
GTCGTTGCTAATGGCCAGCGGAATTTTTCTGAGCGAGTTTGAGGCAATTTCATAACAAAATTATACAATTTTATGACAAGAGATATTACATAATTCGACAGAGGAAACACAGAATGATAAAATCCTGACTTTGCATATATCACTAGTTTTAAATGGTTTTTTTAAATTACCTCCATATTAACATATAAAAATACAACTAAATAAGGATTAAACTTTTGAAAGTATCTACATTAACCTTTCCCTTACGGTGCTAAAATAAAAACGCGCGTTCCGATGCTGTAAACTTTTGGGATTTTTAAGTCGCATAAATATGAAGATTTTACATATATTTATTAGTTGATATATATATATATATATATTTAAATATATAAAATATTGTGTAAAAGTACTAAAAAAAAAAAAAAAAGATCTTCACGAACGACAGCATAAAAACGCATACGACTCGTCTGACTCGGCCGGCGCACGCTCTGCCACTAAAGTGACGATCGGCATCCGGCTCCACGAGCTCCGCGTACAAATACACGTATTGACAAATTGACATCAGGTACTTCGAGAAAATATGTTTTATTGTTGCGTACGTAAAAAATACTTACATTTTGTAATTATTTTATTCAATACATACTTACATTACGGAGGAATATCTAAAATATGAACTCTATTTCGTATATTTACAGAGATATTCACATAATTAGAGGCAATGTTAACTCCATTTACATCATCGGAGACGAAAGGTTAAATATGGGATTCATACAAAATTTTATAACTGTGGATTGTGCTTCTGCTTTTCTTTGGTCGATTTGTAATAATTTGTTCCACCCCTCATTGGAGGTGAATTAGTTTATTAAAATATATTATTATTAAGTAACTTACCATCAATCTATTTTCCCACAGCGGTAGACATAGAAGATAGAATGCCGCTCTTATCTTGCGCACTTTCATAAATATACTCAAGTGCGCTTTTTAGTTGTTTGTAATTGATAAGATTAATAAGATACTTGTTTTCTACAATAGTTGAAAAAAGTTTTCGATAACTTTTTTTTATAATTAACCCGATATAAATAAATTAAAACTTTTTGTTGCATGAAAAATCTCTTAAAATATGACACCATCGGAACGAAAATTTAAACGCTGACAATATAATATGCATTATTGTAAAAAAATACGGCATCTTTACACAGATAATTAATTTTCAAATCGTAAATTTTTTTACTGTTGTATAAATGTGTTATAAACTATCGGATTTATGTTTTCACAAAAAGTGTGTGTAGAATGTCCCTCGTTCCACAACCAATGTTCCAAACCCCTCTCCTATATGTACACTCTATTTCATGTATATTCATTTACTAGTCTGTGATAAATTCAGATTTCAGCGCCTCGAAGCAATGTTTTTAGATTTTTCTCATACTTTTATTTTTTTAAAAGCTGAGTTTCTGTGTTTTTAGATTTCTATCTTGTAAGGAAGTGCCCTGGAGGTTCTGCGAGACATCAGTCGGTACAGTTTATGTGAACTGACACTAACCTTATTGCTACGAATATATGTGTCTACATAACCAATGGATGATTTTATCCAACAAGTCTGATACGCAACCGTAAAGGTTTAGTTTGGTAGTATGAGGCTGGCTGAACGAATTCCGACGCCCGCGCTTTTATAAAAAATACATTTTTGTTTTAAATTCTATCATATATGTAAATTTTTTTGCAAATTGTTTTTGTGATCATCAGTTAGGTATTCTCCGCTAGAAATTTATCTTCTTCTTTTAAATAGGCAATCCACCCTTCAAGAGTAATTTGTGCCCTTAATCAAGTTAAAGACTTTGTTTTATAGGAAAAAGTGCAATATTATTATAGACTAGGAAATACTACAGTACAAGTCAATACCATTTTCGTTCAAAAAACATTATATTATATAGATTAAACGTGGCGAGTTAAGGGAAAGAAGATGACACAAGTTAACCGGGAGCTGAAAATTACCATTGACGATTACCAAAACTTCCGATCCGCAATGGACAGGCAATAAAGACATGGTCAAAGGTTTCCTCCTCGGCACCACCCTTACACATTGGGGAATCTATTAAGTTTAATCTGAATAAATGAGAGGCCACCTGGCAATGCCCAATTCTCATTCTAAAGATATTTGATACTGTTCTTTCGGAGACTTTCCTTTTTGAGAACCAGGGGGTGCGGGGAATATATCCTTGAATTACTTTAAGATTATGATTATTATGATTATTCGTACGTTTTTTTAGAATATTAAGTATGTCATCATAGATATGGAATTGATGGGAGAAAACTCCGGAAAGAGTGGCCTCCTTGGCTAGTTTATTAGCACATTCATTAGAAATTTCTCCTGTCATATTTAAATTCCGAATTATTTTAATTCGTAGAATGTCACGAAAAAATCAATAATTTATGTAATTATAACAATAATCTTTTGTTTTGGAAGGCTGTAGATATTCAAGTACAATCTTTGTAGAATAATATATCTATATCGCGGAAGAAATATAATACTATTTTTAAAATATTTTTTTTGTTTGTGAGTTTCGTTGATTCTCGTTTTTAATACATATCAATTTATATATCACTTATCTTTTTACTTCACACATTTAAATTATATAAATATAAATAAGTGAAACGTGGCACGATGAATGTTTCATTTATTTAAATATTACAAACATTTGGCGTGTTTGTATAGTCTAGCGGCTAGACACTCAAATAGTAGGCAAAGTGGTCGGGGGTTTGAGTCTCGTCCCGAGAGACCATCAAATAGTACTATTTTCAGAGCCCAAGCAATTACTTAATTACTTAATTTTTAAATATAATATAATTGTTCCAATATTGATTCACATATGTTCCGTTTATGTACGTATCTTTAACTTTTTTTATTATATATAGCGTATAATATAATACGAGTCAAAAATATTAAAGAAATAAGTACGTCACCAAACTCAACCATATCGGAGATAAACCCATTTAAAAAAAATCATAATTACGCTATTATTTCGTTTAATTGAAATATTTAATTGTTCCAAATTATATATTGAATTGTTACAAATTATATATTGAATACAAAAATAAAAGGTCATCGAGTTTCGAACGGTCAGACTATGTTTTGTTAGGCCCACAAATGGTTAAATAATAATAAATTTCGCAAATATATTGTTTTTGTTCTACACTTCTTCAAAAAGCATATACACGAGCAGAGAAGAGAACTAGCAAATAATAAAACAAAATATAATAAATTAATAGCAATAACAATATAAAAATATTATAATTTATCTTTAAAGTGCTTTTTTGATAGCTTTGATTGTTTATTTATTATCATTATTCTTACTGATGTTTTCGAGTAAGCTGTTAATTTTTTTTCCCTATGTGCGTTCAGTGGTCTTGTGCAAATGATTTGTTGATTTTTGAGCATGAAAATACAAATTTGAACCTAGTACGATTTTCAGTAATAAAATGATATTTTTCTTTTTCTTTTAATATTTAAGGAACATAATTTTTTTAAATAGATCATAAAATGTTGGTACTTTGAATTCTTCAAAAAGTAATTTAGTCGAATGATCTTTTGGTTTTTTTAATATTACTTCTATGTTAAGTTTTTGTACATTTTTTACTAGTAGTATTATTAACTGATCCCCAAAAAATGATGCCATATTGTAATATGATTCTTAAAAATATGTATATTAATTTGCTAATCTATTTAACAACTTGACAGATTTAATTTTTCCATTTAAGATTTTTATCGATGATTACGATATTTGATTTTAATTGTTGTTTTTAAAATTGAGCAGTTAGAGAGGAAATCATTTAATTTTATTGCAAACGGAATAACATAGGTTTTTTCACTATTTAGTGATAGTAAATTAATATCGATAAAGTTCTTAATTGTCTTTATATTTTCAGTGGACTTTAATTTTACACTTTTACAATTAATTTCACTTATTATTAGGACCGTGTCGTCAGCATATTATGTAATTATACCGTGTAATGATTGAAAAAATGTCGTTTACATATAGGGACGCTCAAAATTTGTTAAGTTATAGCAGCCATGTTGTTAAAGTGACATCTGTAAAAATTATAGTCAATTGTTAAGTAGTATACGTCAAATCATCTAGGAAAGTTATATCGTTGGACAACGTGTGAAAATTATCAAAGTCATTGCTCCGTTCTAGAAACGTTCCGCACAATACGTGATTTTTATCCTCGCCACAACTGTCCTGCCGAGTTGACTATTCGACGTTTGGTGACCAAATTTGAGTCATCCGGTTCGGTAAATAATCGGCCAACACCAGTACGTTACCGAAACGTAAGACCTGCTGAAAAAATTGGTGCTGTGCGTGAAAAAGTACAGGAAAACCCAAGGCAGTTAATTTTACGTCATTCACAAGAACTTGCCCTTTCTGTGAACTTGGGTCTGCACCCTTATAAAATCCAACTCAGGAACTTAAGGTAAACGACCATAAATAACGCCGTGTATTCGCTGATTGGGCTCTGAAGCAGTTGGAAGTTGACCAAGCAAAATTGTCAGATTTGGAGCGATATCAATCCATATGAGATACACCAGCACCAAATGCATCTCGAGAAAGTCACTGTTTGGTGCGGATTTTGATCTGGCAGAATCATCGGTCTGTACTTCTTCCAAAACGAAACTGGCATTGTCATAACCGTCAACGGCGAGCGCTACAAATCAATGGTAAGCAACTTCTTGTAGCCTAAACTGGATAATATGAATACCGATAACATGTGGTTCCAACAGGAGGGCGCTACGTGCCACACAGCACATGCCACGATGGACATTCTGCACGAGCGATTTGAGGGCATGGTTATCTCGCGCGGCGGTGACGTGAACTGGCCACCGAGATAGTGCGATTTAACGCCTTTAGACTTCTTCCTTTGAGACTATCTTAAATCGCAAGTCTTTACAAATAAACCGCAAACAATTGACGCCCACAATGTCAACATAACAAACGCCATACAGCAAATTCAGCCAGATTTATGCGACAAGGTCATTGAAAATTGGACCTCCCGAATACGTACCACCAAGCAAAGCTGCGATAGATATTTGAACAACATTATATTTCACACTTAATGCCATAAAATATACTTTTAAATGAAAAAAAAGAATTGAGTGGATATTTCACACACAACTTGTTTTCTTTATAACCCTTTATAATAAACAGCACTGATCCTAATATGGTTACTTGAGGGATCCTGAAATCTGACGTTTCTTGATCACTGTAGGAATTATTAATTTTTGCGAGTTGTGCGCATTTTTTTAGATTCATCAAATCATTTCTTCAATAGTTTCTGATGTGAAATACTGTCGAACGCTCTTTTGAGGTCATTAAATATTCCAGCGCATTTTTCCTTTGTTTCGTGTTGTTTCCTTTTTCTTTGTTTAGTGTCTTGTATATAGTTGAAGTTACTTTAGCTACTACATATTGTGTGCTAATTAATTTTCAGAATTCGAAATAATTTTTATGTAATTTTGTACTATTTTATAGAATTATTTATTTCGAAGTAGGTAAATTTAAAGTTTAATATGATTTTGTACAAACATCAAACAATAATATTTTTTATAACTGTACAGAATTTGAACATATTCCTGGAAGAATTTCGACTCGTAATTTAGTCAAGTATCTATCTAGCCATAAAATATTGTGGACTAGGTCTGTTACACCCTGTTTATAAATTAAAGTTCAGCAGTTGTAAGAAGATCTAAAATATAATTAGAGTGGATATAAAAAAATAACACAGTTAGTTCTCACCTTTTTAATGTTTAAAAATCAATTATAATATTAAACGTTTTAAGGACAAATAAATTTTATAAACTCTGACTGAAAAGTAGGTGCAATAAAACTGTTATGTTGTAATAAACTCTGCTTTTTCCGCAATTATTTAATTTTTAAAGGTGTACCCTAGCTTAGCACATTTTAGAATTTTTCATTATTCTAGAATGTTTATACAATCGTACAAGCTTAAATGTAAAATATTTTATTTATGTAAATCAAATATTTTAGTAAATATGATATATTATTTATGTTCTGTTGTGACATATGTATGAGATATTTTATAGCTATTTTGTATATTCCGTGTCTGATTAATTTATGTTTAAAGTTGAATTATCCACATCTATTTTCCATAATAAATATAATTAACAAATTATGCATGTACTAGAGTCGATATTTTTTTTGTGTTAACGGCCGAATATTTTGTCTTCTTTCTTCCATCATCTACTATAATACGGCACGAGTTCAAAATGAATTGTGCAATTTGCTATAGTCTAGATCACCGTATCCATTGGTTGCGATTTATTGACAATAAAAGCGAGAAAACACAATTCCCTTTAATAGAAGGGGCCAAGCATGACAATGATCAGGTTTTTATGGTCTTTTCAGAAAGTTCTAATCTTCTATGTAGAATTAATAAAAACCATTTTTTACATTACTAACTTATTCTGTCACATTGAGGTAAGGAGAATGGCTGAAGTTCACAAATTTCAGTCATCAATACCCTTCTTGATCCTGATATTTTTATCATTTAGAATGTATCTTGCTGTTGAATAATGAATTTTTATTTTGAATCTATAAAAATATTAAATAAAAAATATCATTAAGGAAAGCGAAAATAAACGTGTGTTTTTCACTATAAATAAAAATAAAGGTTATTTGTTTAAAAAAGATAATATATAATGGTTTATTAAAATTTATTATTATTATTATAATTAATTATCAAAAATTAAAATTTAAAAAAATCAACTTTTAAAAATCGAAAAAAACTATTAAAATAACTGACCATTGAAAATACTGCATAAATATAACTCTCACCTTTGAAAACGTTGCAAAAAAAGTATTTGTTATTGAAATACGTTATGACAATTGACTATTGAAAAGGCTGTAAAATACAACAATTGTATTACATTAATTCTTATATTATCACAAGAAGAGGGTAGTTAAATTTGATTTGAATATTTTAAAAATAAATAAGGAAAATAAGAGTAAATTTTAAAATTAATAAATTGGTTCAATATTTCCCTCAAAATACTTTTGATTAGAAATATCCTTATAACAACGATCCAATATTTTTTTTAAAATTTGTTGAAGTATGTAGAATGTGGAAAATATTATGTAAATACTATTGATAAAGGTGATAAAATATCTACAAGATACATGTTACAGAATTTTTAGTAATGTTGTTTATATTAATATATCTTTCAGCCAATATACGGTTATGTATACAAGTTAAGACACAATTTTATTTTAAAATTATCGTCTAAAAATATTTTATTTATTATAAGTACAATATTTTCAATTTCATATTAATTTTGAATGATATTACCTATAAACTATTTTTAAAATCATGATGAAAGATGTTTAAGTATATGAAATAATTATAATCCTAGTTCAAATTTCCTTCACTTAGTGGCGTTTGTAATAAACCTCAAATAACGTCTGAAATTATTTTGGCAGCCTTACTGTGGACTGTCAGAAACAGTGAATTAGGCTGAACTTTGATGGAGAGATTCAAGAAATGATGATCATTATGTGACTTAGTAACTATAAAGCTTTTACATAAATACGTTGTATATAAATTACATTTAATAACATTTTTGGCGTGTCGGATGCCATTCAAATATTATGTTGATGGAGTCGCATTTTTAGTCACAACGCTGACGAGCAGGACGTCGACAATAATATAATATACACAATCATTTAACTTTAATGTATACAATCTAGTATATTATTTTGTTCTTCAGTTTGATACCGTATAATTACTGAAGTATTTTTTATACAGAAGATATCTAATACAAAGGCTGTTAGGAATTGATATCAGTGTGAACTAATGATTAATAATGGATCTACTACAATTACACCCGAATTAATCGTATAAATTATTTTTAAACTTAAAACAAATTATAGAAATGCATTATATTTTTATAAGATTGTTCCAAAAATAATGGCAGAGTTAAAACCTTTTAATTCAATTCAACATACTTTAGAGTAAATCAATATAATTAATCGTACTAAAAAACGTAGTAAATTCAATTTGTGGAGGTCTATGGCCTCCATACTCAGCAACACCGCCGACGACCCCTTAACGTACCTGGGCATAAAACAGAGCTCTTGATAGCCTCAAAAATACGGATAACATGTGCCAATAACATGCGCCGACAGCCGCCCTGGAAGCCGGTTCTTGAGCGCCACCCCTCTCGTGGCTGCGTTCACATCAAAATCTCTAGCAAATGATTCTCGATGCATGTTTTTCTAAACCGTAATTGTGTTTGAGCAACAATAAGCATTTGTCAACTGTAAGTAATTTCCTTTCTTCAACCTACTCTGGTCACAAACCCACACCTTCACACCCACACCCATACCACACTATCGCGATTATATTCAAAATAACATGTGAGCGCTGAGTAAAATATATGGGGGGTATCAGACCCTCACACACATAACCTTCTGATTCTAACAACATATGTAACCAATTCATAAGTTGTCATGTCATTTAATCATAACCGCATCCTCACACTTATCCTCCAAAGTGGGACCCCAAAGATGTTCCGTCCTTCTGTGCTTGGTTGATATTGTATATAATTTAATGTGCACGATACCCATGTTAAAATTTGTGCCAAAAAAATTGCACAACTTTTATTTTTCAATACCACTTCTATATAATTATGTGAGATGGTACGTTTTCAGACTCTTTTTAAATAAAGTCTCTGATGCACCGTTTCTTATGACGGAGGGCAAAACGTTCCACAGTTTAATGCTCGTTTACTCAACTTAGACCTTTGGCAACGGTTGGTCGGTTCAACAACACTTCCTGTGACTGGGGTAGAGGTTGACTTGAAATTTTAACATCTACTTGTTACATATAGGTAACAAAGACTATATTTCTCTGCAGACTATATAATTGACCTATTTCCGCCCTTGTATGGTGGTACTTAGATCCCTCCCACCCAAATGGTATGTGGTTGAACGCTGTTCCAAAAATGAATCCAAATCGCATCAGAGGTGGAATCAAACGGCCAACGAGACCCAGAGTATACATAGTAGTAATACCGGGTCAGGTAGAAATACTTTCAGGAAATAGTTAAAAGTCTCCTGGCCTTATTTTAATTCGGCGCCGTTGGTCTATCATATTATGTTATGATAATTCGCAAAAATCGTAAGTCACGTATTCTGGCGCATTAAATACAAAATACAATACACACCATCGAGATTGTAAGAGAAAAGGAAATAAAAGTTTTTTTAAGGATAATACATTATTATTGTGAAGTTGCAGTTTTTCAGAACAAAGTTCTGTGGTATTTTGAATGCATATTAAATGAATCAACTAGAACAATATAAAGATAAAATCTATTTATCGAAAAAATATGTTTGTTGCTATCGGGATTCGAACCTGATCATTTTCCTATTTGGAGAAACGCGTTATCTAGTTTCACCACATCAACTGAGTAGGTTGATGACAAACTTATATGCCGTAGCTCTTTCAAATTGATACATCTATTATTTAATTTTTAAAATGCAATCAACTTTACATTGCGACAAATTTCAAATTCCTTTAAGTAATATACGCTAGAAGACAGGGATCTAAAAATAATAATGGGTACGTTTTATGTGTTCTTGAATTAGGGTAATACAGAACCTGCCATTCTGAATACGAAGGCTGGTTAGTGAATAGGTATCATTTATTTGTCCATGACGTGACTAGGAAAATCGATTAATAGTTACTAAAACTATGAGATGAAATACGCTGTCGTATATTTACTTACGTTAAAGTTTTTGTTAATGGACATTGCTCGCCAGTTATTTCAGACGGATCTTTTTCGATGGTCCCTCGTTACGAGCATGACGTCTGCCATGGTTTCTTGGGTTGGCCATGGTGGAGACCTGTACGTGTGATTGTTTAAAGTGTAGGTGATATTACACAGTACCACTCACACACTCTTGAAATAATGGAGAGCTTGGTACAATGACAAGGGTGGTCCAAGCTCTATGTTATTTTGCAGCCTTTTTCGTCTATGTTCTCGTCTTAAACCTTACAGACTACAGTACAGTAGTCACAGATGCAACCACAGGGTAGCACCGGCACCGATAGGATATGCTAGATAATGCATCATTTAATGAAGTTAATTACTCATAATATTTCATTAATGAATAAGTTATTGTGTTTTGAAACCTGACACTTGTAGCACTTATCACATAAATTCATGTATGCAGGTAATCGATTTAACAAAATACGATTATGACAATACATTTAAGGCTCCTCCTAATCGGTTGCTGTGAGGATTTCTGCTCGACTCCTATTATTTGTAGAATTCGCCAATCTCACTCGTGTTCGACGTAACATATTTGTTCGTCTGTCAATTGACTTGGTATTAATCGAATATAACTCGCGATAAGCACTAAATGCACAATATAAACTAAGTTCTCTATGTAAACAAGTACCATAACTTCGCTTTTTCGCACCTCACCTCGCGTTTTAATTTATGCTTCGGGTACACCCATACCGAACTGATCAGATAGGTAACATATCAATAACCTATCGAAGCTTTTTCTATAACTAAGCGTCCCTCAATAAAAAAAATGTTGAGCATTACGTGATGAATAAACCACCAAGGTGTTATGTATTTGTAGGATGTAATTAACAAATACATGAATTTATTATAAGAATAGAATTTATAGCCCTGTATTTATATGAATACAAAGTACCTAAACAGATCTCTACTTAAGCTGATTCATATTTTGGTATTGATTCAAACCTATAGTAATTTAAAATATTTATGCTTTATATATTTATGCCTTTATTTCACCCCATAGTATTTAGTGGAGTGTTAAAAAATAAGTTTATAATTATTATATTTTGGCGAAATTAAGGATTAGCGTTTTGAAATATTAAACTTTACGTTGAACTAAAATTAGGTTAACGTTGGATATAGTATATTATGTTTATAATAATAATATATTTTATTTAACATTTATTTTTAACAATATGTATTATATATGTCTATGTTTGTATTAAATATAAAATTAAAGAAAAGTGGTCTAAATTATGATTCACCATTTTTTAAGATGATTATTTCAATCAACCTATACTTGAAAGACTACTGCTTTTAGCTAAAAAAATAATTATATGGAAGAAGAAGAAGAATAAGAATAATTATAAAAATAATATTATATTAGATGTACTTCACGTAATTTTTATAGAGTTTATCTAAGAAATTTTTATTTAAAAAAATATTTCTACTAATGATATCTTAATATTATTATAGAACATCATAGTAATTCAAAAATAATTATTTTGAATAGGGTAGTCAATGCATATGAATTAATTTGTATTTTTTTGAAATTATTTTTTAACATTCAACAAAACTGATTACATCAAATAAAAATATTAAAACTTAAATTAAAAAATCATACGTTTTAGGGTGGTTTAATTAAGTGTAATGAAATATTTATTCTTAAATTATTTTTATTGCGATATGTTACATTAATGTTCATATCATTTACAAATCTTGGAAGGATATGTTTTTCATACATTGTTTTACACTTATATTTTGGGATAATATTATTTATATACTAAGCCTACCTAAGTATAATATATACATTTTTATTTTGCTTTATTATAATTTTAAATATTTACATGTGAAACATATACAAACATCTTAATATTTATAGATTCATTAGGTATATTTATATAAACATCATTATAATATCATTGAAGACATTTTTACAAAAACATTTTTTTAATGAATTATATATATTATATCATAGATATGAGTACTTAATAAAATATATTTGTTTCAATACCCTATATATACAGAAATTGAAATTTATGAAATAATCCAATAAACGACAGTTGAAATTAATATTAAACATTCAATAAATTAATTTTAATCCAGCAATTATGAAAACCATTTAATTTTTAGTTCTGAAATACCACGGCCACTATTATTCAATGTGATATAATCTTGAATATGGAAATAAACTTATAAAATTAAAAGTAATTGTCAATTTCATTTATTTTTTCGGTAATAGGGGGTGAGAGACTAAATAAAAGGTAATTGACTAATATGCCCACAGTAAATACTGTCATTAAACAAAAACGTTGATAAAGGGTAGTAAAATTAGACATCAAATAAAACGTAATTATTTTAATTATATAAATTTCGTTTGATATTAAATATATTTTTCTAAACTGTAAAAAATGAAATACATATCTCATTGTATATGTTGAACATATATAAATAAAAAAATATAATTATATTAGAGAATATATTATAATATAGCAGAAATATTAGAGATCAGTAGGTACGTGTAAACATTTCTTGAATCAAGTAATTTATATTTTAAATTTTTTTGTCTTAGCTTTGTGGATAGACTTAAATATTAATTTAAACAAATAACTAAGTTTGTATGAACGTGGCCAAAAGTCCAGTACCATCTGAAAATTAAATTATTAATTTATTTTTTACATGATATTTTTCATAGCTAGGATGTTTTATCTACAATATATATGAAAAAGCTTAAAATAACCATTTGTATGAAACTCATTTTTTATTTGATATTCTATTAAACATGACATTGAGATTTTTTTTACCTATACATGAAGTTCACATTTGTGAACATGAAAATGGGGGTCGTTTACAAAATATTTTTAATGTATATATTTTTTTAAAACCCATGCTTTGCATTAGGCCAGGAGAAAAATAATTTATGTGTTTATGACCTTCGAATTCAAATACTCATTATTCGAAATAATTACTATAAGAATCGACAAATTTTCGCCAATTAATATCATTTTTGTTTATTATGGTCGTATAAAATCCCGGTGATCCGAAGTTAACAAAATATTGGAATGCGCTAACGGAAAAAAATGGTTGGTGAAGACCTCTTCCTACAAGAAGTTGTCAAAATACTTAAATAAGTGATAATCTTTTGTATAGAGGTGAGTATGGTGTCATCCACCAGTAATGTTTATTTGACTAAGGATCAAAAGTAAATTAAAGAAACTCACATATGGCATAGTTAATATCTGACAATAACATTTAAGACATTGTATAAGGCTAAAGATAAAAAATGTTACCAGTTAGACAGGACTGATTTTCGTTCGTTTGAAAATTTCTACATACGAAACAACGTGGTCAAGTATGAAATAAGTGAGACCTATCAGCACAGACCACCAAATATATAGACATGAACTAACGAAAATTTCTTGTCACAATATTTGCATTTTGGTGTCACCCATGTGATAATTTTGGTATCACTTGCGCAATCAAATGGCTCCGCGACTTTTTTTTTAAAATATGACTCGATTGGAACGAAAATTAAAAAGCAGACAATATAATATGCATTAATGTAAAAAATACGTCATGTTTACACAATGATTTGAATTTTGAATAGTAAATACTTTTACTGTTGAATAAATGTGTCATAAACTAAGAATGTGTGTAGAATGCCCTTTGTCCTGCAACTAATATTCCAAACCCCTCTCCTATATGTTCACTTTATTTCATGTCTATTTATTTACAGGTCTGTGGGCAATTATTATTGTGTAATTTTATGTTTGAATATGTTTTGAATGGCACATAAATAAATCATATCTTAGAAAATATCTACATATATTAGAATTTTTTTTTTTTTTTCAATAATCAAAATATAAAATATACGCAAATCCTTTATAGCATTTCTAGCTATACCTCTTTAACACGTGTATTAAGAGTTTTTCGTATTGTATAACTGAAAAGCTTAGATATATATATCTAATGTGGAGAGTTTACTGATCTATTCTGCCATGTGTATCCGACTCTTTGCATTGAAAATCACTCGAGTGGATGGGTTCGGAAGGGCAAGATAGCCCATAAACGGCCGTGAAAACCTGAGAACATTTTTAGCTTATATATATTGTATATGTTTATGTAAAAATGTCTTCATTTTACAAGAATTATAATATTCATATGCGTAGGTTAAAATGCTACTATTTAAACATATTAATTTTTATATTTTCTGTTAAGCACAATTTCTAAGTATTGTTGAATCTCAAAACTTTACAAAAAAGATAACATTTTCAAATAAAAGATATATTTTTTGTTGTAACGGTAAAATTATTTACTAAAAAAATTTTTTTCGTCATTATAATATTATGTGCTAATATTTCAAACATCTTAGAACTAATTTTTAGAAAATTATACATTTCATTCAATTTCAGAGACATTAAAATTATGTGGTTGGCAACAGTTAAGTTAAGTTTATATTTTTAACACGTTAAGTTTATATTTTTACATTATTTTATGCATATCAGAATGTCAGCACGTAGAGCGAGATAAAAATGTTTTAAAAATTATATTACACTTCCTTTGAAATGACTAGATTTATCTGTAAGGTGTTCTGCTTCCGGTCTAGTTATCACCTCGTTCGAAGAACTGACAACAGGAAGAGCATCGCTGATACGCCGTAGGTAACCGTAGGACGTGTCGTAGCGTTTCCGGCGCTAGAGGCGTAGTTATAGAAGTACTCTTTCGGTGCGCTTCGGTCGCTCGGCTTCAGCAAGTTTTCTTCTATAGATAGCGAGGTGCTGGTCATTCTGCGAGGATCTGATGATTAATAATTTTTTCATATAATTAATATTTGTATTGAATATTAAAATTGTTTAATTTTATTTAACCAACACACAATATAATTCTCAACATAATTCTACAAATTTGTGTATTTTGATATTTCAACTACTCCTTCATAATATAAAATATCGTAAAAAAATATAGTAATTAATTTTTAGATAAATACTTATTAAATATATTGATTAGAAAGATACACATATCAAATCAATTTTATTGAAAAATATTGTTGTTGCTACCGGGATTCGAACCTGGATCTCTTCCTGTCCAGGGAAATTGCATTATCCGATTATGTTACGGCAACACAGTATGTTACACTTTTCAAATTGATACATCTATCGTTCCATTATTTGAAAGTCATCTTCTTCATTCTTACGGAATCTCAAATACCTTTGAGTAATCCGAAAGGAGACGCCGGAATTAATAATTCATTTTTATTAAATTTTGGGTACATTGATACAACTTATATATTATTAAGGAGAACACATAATTATTCAGTACATGGGTCTGTGGGTATGTATTAATTAAATAACCGAATAATGGATGATGAGCTTCTATCCAAGGTGCTTTTCTTGTCGAGGTTGTTCATCCCTGATTATCCTGGGATAAAGGGATACAAATAAAGATGATGATAAATATTAAAAATATTTTTATTATTATCATATAGGTATTAATGACAGTATAATAATAAAAAAATAGTAAACCTCCACTAGGATTTGTACCTTATTTATTTTATTAATTAAAAAATAATTTTGCCTTTGAGGTGAAAGTTTTTGGTTTAGCATCGTGATTGTATACAATTTAAACGTCTTGTAAGCAGAATTAATAAAATAATGTTTTAAAACAAAACAAAATATTTAACTGTACATAAGTAAATGGTGAAAAATACAGTTTTGGAGAAGTTATCAATATCATTTTTATTTTTTCGTTATTATTTAAAAAAATTATAAAAGAGTCTCGTGAAAAATTCTTTCACTCCTCTCTTAAGCAAACCAACATTTTCTAACAAAAAAATCAAATATGTGTTACATGTTCTAGATGTAATCAAATTCTGACAGTTATTCGTATTACATTTGGTGAGATAAAAAAAGTAACGCGTTTCCCGACATCTGACAGGATTTTCGAATTGAGATTTTTCCTAAAAAAATTTAACGGACAGTATTACAATTGTGGTTTTTGTGAAGAAATTCTGAAATAATCGGTAAATCAAATAACAATAAACTGAGTAGCAGAGCGAACTTCATCACAGATCTATATTCAGTGGATTGATGATCTGAAAATATCTGAATATGTGATATCATTTTTAAAGTTTTAAGTTTTAATTTTAAAATCAAAGTCTTGAAAATATCAAGAATCATTGGAAAATTTTGAATTCTTAAAAGATCGTCGTTCAATATTAACCCATCGCAAACCATGCAGTAACACAAGTCTACCATCATAATTAAACCTGTAATATTACGGTAAATACGTGCAACATAAAATTCATATTTTAGATAATTCTAAAGAAAATATTAGCGCTTAGGAATGACTAGTGAAAAATCAATTATGAAAAGAGAATCGTACAAAAATAATTATTTTTTCTATTCACTCCGTTGTAAAATTAATACGTTGGTAAAAATACCATTTGTGATATGAAAGACAGAGATCACACACTATTATCACAGTGAAAAGAACAGTAAACATACAAATATAATTATATCTTTCTCACTAATTAAATGAAGAGAGATAATAAGAAAGGACACATTGTATAGGACTTAATGAATGCTCTAAATTATATTATTAATCATTTTTTTAAATTTGAATGCTCAGTGTTTAGAATAAATTCGTGCCATTAAAGCCATTTAAGCTAATAAAAACATTTTTTCTAATAGTTATTTACGGTAACACGAGTTGACAGCATGGCTGCGTTAGGATATTTTATATCATGGTATAATAAAGGTTAATAAAAATAAATCATTTGTATAAAAAGCATATTTTTTTCGATTATTAATTAATGTTAGAAATAAATAAAAAAATTTAGTAAATAATCAAAAATAGAAGAAATTTTTTTTTTTTTTGCAATTAAAATTTAATAATTAAGATAGGCGCACAGGTACGAATCAAACATTATTTAAACTGGTTTTGATCCAGTTACCGTAGTTTAAATACATGCTCACTTAATTTCATCATGGTTAAATACATCAGATACATATATAGCCGTTTAAATTATTATTATAGATTTTGTTTTCAATTTTCAAATTTTTTTTTGTATCAAATATTTTAAATTAGAGATTTGAATTAATACTTTCTTTTATAAAGTGATATACGAGTGAATATTATGTTCCAGGGCGATTTTAATAGAGATAGTCGTAGAGAATAGTTGATTACATTTTATTATAGATCGTCTAACGCCTCAACAAAATGTTATCATCAGTAAAACATTTTAGCTAAATAATAATGGCAAATGTTGGAAAACTTCTTGGTGATCGAATTAGGTCGATTGAGCCTGCAACGCATGTGGTTTCAATAGGACGGTGCCACCTCATACACAGCCTAAGCTACGCTTGAAACTTTAGTAGAAATTTTTCCCGACCGCAGATTGTCTAAAATTAGTGATCACCTGATTTGACGGTTCCCGACTTTTTTTCTGTAAGAGAACTTGAAAGGAAAGGTCTACGCCAATAAGGCAATAACAATTCCGATGCTACAGGACAATATATGAAATGAAATTGCTAGAATAACACGCGAAATGTGCAAGAGTGTTATGAAAAATATGGTTTTCACGCATTTGTACCTCTGCCAAAGACGGCCACATGAACGATATCATATTTCATTCATAATACTAATAAACAAAATAATCATTAAATAAAAACCAAATCAAAACATTTTGTTTCATTTTATAGTTATTTAAAAACAACATTGGCCTGAAACATAATTTTCATCCTGTATGTGTGAAAAAAAAAAGTACCATGATGTATCGCTTTGTAAAAACACTCTTCAATTATGTTTTCATAGTACGCAATGCGTCATCTTGTCACTTGCATCTCTGTTCTCTGAATACATTTGATTGATGTGTAAATATTACTTATAAAACTCATTCTATGATGGGATGAGGACACCAGTGTACTATTATCGTTTTTATATTTTTTAGTAACATTTGGACAAAAAATTTGATGAAACAATTCAATAGATAAATCTTCATATATTAAAATATAAAATATATTTTTATATTCTTAAAAAAAATGGAGTATAATATATAATATATGGTCATTCACTATCGGAAGAAATATCCTCCCCGAAATCAATAAATTAAAAATATGTCACTATTACTATGAAATATCTGTAAAAATATCGAGTTTTTCGATGTTTATGGCCTATGTCCACGGAATAAGACACGATGAGATAAATTACAGAGATTTAGATTTAAACAAATTTCAGTACCACGTACACGTGTTGAGATTTTAATCTGGAGATAAACTCAAAGATCGGCTTGAGATTGATAAAAAGAGACAAATACTCAAAACCATATACACGACGTTCGATTTAACAGTGAGACTTGAAACGTGCGCATAAACATCACCTAGAATCATAGTACTGACACTGATATATGGAAGTGAGGCCTGGAGCTAGGTGAAGACGAACGACATTAGACTGAATGCAGTAGAAATGAGATCACTTAGGCGTATATGTGGCAAATCAACTTATGACAGAGTAAAGAATGAAGAAATAAGAAAAGAATATAAAGCTGATATTAGTAAGATTAAGAAAAGATCACTTAGATGGTTTGGTCATATGAAACGGATGAATGAGGAGTGAATGGAAAGAAATATATACGACGCAAGTTTTGATGGCACCAGAAATAGAAGATATCCGCAGAAGACTTGGCACGACCAGGTAAACCAGATAATGGAGAATGGCTTTGTTAGAAGCCTCAACAATTGGCGAGCTTGTATGAATGTGGATGAGGCGAGAATTGTGTGTCAGGACAGAGGAGTGTGGCGCTCTATCCTCTCTACGGGAAACTGTGCGATGGTAAGTAAGTAAGGAATTTCATATGACAAACATGAGGCATTCAATTACAAATATTTATTCTGTCTTTACTGTTGCTGGGAAAATTCAAATTCACCTAAATGTCAAAAGGAATATCAATAGTTAATGGACTGACATTTGACGTTTGACATAGGTAAGCATGAAGTGAGAAGCGAGACGGCGAATCTCTGGGACTTGGTGTGTACACGGTGAACTACGAAAGTTAAGAGCTGTCTCATGAGAGCATAATCCATTGTCACGAGTCAAAAATCTAATAAAACACTCATCCATAGACTGGATCATTGGTGTAATCATACAAAATTTATTACGCTCAGTTCAAAATTGATGTACATAAATATAACATTTTTAAACGCAATATAATATACCTACTAATTTATAAATAATTTCCAAAGGCTGGCCTCTTAATTAATTTATAAAATAATGATATTTAATTTTGTTGGAAGTCGCACCATTTTTTTTACTCCAAGTATAAGATTACCTAAGAAATGTATTAGAATTTCAAATAAAAATATTAATGTTGACAGCTGTAGTTGTTATTTTAATTCAATATATAGCTTTCCATTTAATTATGGAGCATTTCACATTGGAACAATATTTACGAGTTATTAAAACTTCGATTCGACATACTCAACGTGAACTTCGTTAATTTTATGATTGATTAAATTATTTCCGTAAATAAATCTGCCAATTTGCCGTCTAGATCATGTGGTATCTCTCCATTAGACTATTTTATGTGGGGATATGTAAAGTTATTTGTGTATGCTGATAAACCGGCAACAATTGAACAATTAAAAAACTACATAACTCGTGTTATCGATGAAATTGCTCCAAATTTACGTGAAAAAGTGGCTGAAAATTAAGTCTGAAGAAAGAAATTTTATCAAACGAAGTCATAGTGCATATGTGAATCAAATTATATTCCGTTGTTAATGGAATCGAATGATCTTTCAAATAATTAATAATAATCATTTAAATTTTTGATTCATAATACAGAGTGTTATATTGTTATAATTGGGTAATATTGTAGCAAAGTAAGATATATATTTTGGTACCCTGCCTACAACACTAGTATTTTACTGTATTATAGCAGGGAGTGCCTTCCCCGTATAGTAATAAACAAAGTGTAATGTTAAGTGTACAAATAAATATATATAAAGAGTAAATCAAGGTGCGATTAGATAGAATATTAATACATTATAAAACTTAAAGTAAATGCATTGTTCAACGTATAAAAATATATCATTTCATATTTATGTATATATATATAAAGAGTAAAACAATATGTAATTAGATAACATGTAAATACAACGTAATAAGATACAATGTTCAATGTATAAAACACACATATATAATATATAAAGAGTAAAATAATATGCAATTAGAGAGTATATAAAATATTTGTATTAATAGTAAAATACAAATACATTTAGATAGAATATAAATATAATGTAAATGCAATTTTTAATAAAAAGTAAAAAAAATATTTAATAAAGAGTAAAACATGATGCTATTAGTTGATATGATACTTGTTATTTTAAAACTAAATTCAATTTTAAAGTTTTATCACGCTTTTCGGATAACCTGTATAATATTATACTCTCTATAAAATAAGTATATGAATGCCTGTTACATCAATATATATATTTTATACCTAGTAAAAAAATAACATATTGTATCATTAAGGCTCTAATAATCCTTTGACGTAGATAATTTTAGAAAGAAATATAAAATATTAATTAAGCTCACCATTAGTAGTTCGTGCTATCAACACCTTTCTTCTAATTACTGCTACCTGCGTTGGAGTCATCGCACCTGAAATAAATATATTAAAAGATTATTTGACAAGTATTACTAACAACAGAATTTCGTGGTATGTTAGTTCAACGTAGTAGGATTAGTGATTAATCAAAGTATAATATCTGTTTTTGAAGGTCCTCTCTCTTTGAAGGTTTGTTAAGAAGTCCAAAAAAGAATTGGTATGGTCAAGTCTGCATGGTGGTGAACCATCTCAAGGAACGTAAAAGTCACAATGGTTAAACTAGTAGTGTTCTCCATAGCTCTGAATGGAGTTGAAATATGAACCCTGAAAAAGAAAAAAAGAGACGTGCTCGACGTCTTAGATATGTTGTGTTGACGTTGTAGATTGCGTATACCATGAACTATGAGACAAACGAAAGTCTTTATTACAAAGGTTCCACAACATGTTGGAAAATATTTCTTTCTTACTTTGGGCGTGTTGCTAAATGATAACTAGATGAAGACTGCCACGAGAAATTGGTGATTACTTGTAATGTACAAGGATGGAGACCACATGTACAACCATGTTCCACATGAGACCACATGTAATTCCAAAACCATCTAAAACGACTTTATATGTTTTTGAATTAAGGATGAAAACGTATATTTTTAAAGCAAATATACAAAATGTTTATATTTACGTCAGCATTTTTTAAAGAGACAATTTAGTAATGTAATTTTTTTTCTGTATACATCGTTCTGGCAGCCATGCTGGATTTTAGATCACGTGATCATCAACTAGTATTATGATTGGCTGATTTCATTTTAGGGGGCATAGCAACTTATACTCTATCTGTTTTTGGGTATTAACATGCAATATTAATGGATTTTAGTGGCTTTTGTGAAAAACAATGTGTTCTGTATGTAGCTGACAAGAATATCTACAAAACTGCATATTTAGCTCAAATTATTCCAAATCCGTTTTAGGAGGTTTTAAAAGTAGGCGTTACACATGTCGATCTTCAACAAAATGGATAGACCGTGACCATCTCAGAGATAATCGAAGCCTCGCTACACATCGCACTAAATATGATCGCGTAATGTTGAGACTGAAGACCACGATACTCAGTCATGGGCACATCGACTGAGAGTGGAGACTATGATATTAATAAATATCTGATGTTGGTTTGAATGTTTATTAAGTATTAATGTTCTTATAAATATATATACATATTTTTTTAAATAAAAAATATGGATTAATTATTTAATTCTGACGTCTTTTATCGGGTTTTACTGAAAGGTACTTGAGATTCACCGTAATATTAAGTTGATTACTTTTAAAAATGGAATATTGAAATAGTACAAAATATAAGTTTAAAAATTAGAGAAAACTAAAGAACGCATTTTCCCGGATAGAAAGAGGTCCAGGTTTGAATCCCCGTAGCAACTAAATATTTTTTCGATAGATAATTTTTTTTTAGTTGATTAATTTTATTTGAATTAACAATTATATGTTTGCTTACAAAACCAAATAATTATCTTATGTATATTGTAGAAATTATAGAGGATTTCAATATAAGTTATTTAAGCGTGACGTGCTTGCTTGACATGCAATGATTTTGATAGATACGTTAATTCCATTAAAGGGTACCTAAATGGTGGTTTATAGTGATTAATATGGACTCGAATAATCACTATTGCTTTATTTAACCTTCTCCGATAGGTCTCGTACCAGCTCCACCAACTGCTATATCATATCATCATACAGATCGATGTGCAACCATGTTTGGCCTGTTCAAAATATTCCTCGGTGGTTGAATTTTGACCATTGGTGCCACATGGCATGACGTGACATGTTTCTCCATTTCTGGATACAGGCCTCCTCCAATCATCCACTCTCTCATTATATATCTCTCACGTACCTATCTGTAAATTTATTCTCATTAAAATGACTATACGAAATATTTTCGATTTCTATAGATATTCTATATTTTATTTTTTAAACCATTTACTTAAGTCATCCATGAGCTTATCTTAGTTTAAAATATACAGAAGGGACATGTATTGTCTTCATATTCATTTTGAAAAAAAAAAGTTAATATCGTTTTTCATTCCTTAAAGTAAACACAACATTAAGCGATACTTATACGAATTTTTATTAATAATTCTCAGTATAAATTTCTTGGAAGGAATTAAATAAATATGTTATGTAATTAAATATTTACTACTATTGAACCGGTCAATGTTTTAAATTTTTATTGGTTTCGAAAAAAGTATCAGAGGATTTTATAATCGAGGACATTATTATAACACCCGTTGTTATTTACAGTGTATTATTTTGAGTTCGAATACTTTAAGAATATTAAATAAATAAATTGGTTACTTGATATCGTTGTTGTTGAAGCTTCTGTTGTTGTGCTCGTGGTTGGGGGCTTTGTCGGCACTTTAATTTCTGTAAATATAAACCATATATAAATTATATTTTTTGTGCATTCTAAAAAATCACTTATAGCTACTAAATACTAATTATAATCTTTGAAAATAACTTTGTGTGTAGTTAAAATCCCTCTTTTATACCCTAATACGTCATTAAAAACAGATGTATGAAAGTGATTCCGAGAGCTGGCAGAAGTGGAATAAAAGTAGACTGAATGAAATAAGATCACTTAGGTACGAGTATATGCGGCTGATTTATTTATGAATAAATAATGATGAATAAGGAAATAATGTAAAGCTGATCTTAATATAGTGAGTAAGTTTAAGAAAGGATCACTTAGATGTTTTGGTCATATGAAACTAATCAATGATGAGAAAATGGTAAGAAATATATATGACATAAATATTGATGGCACCAGAAATAGAGGACGCATAGAAATAGAATAAATCAGCTACTAGAGAATGGTCCAATTAGAAGCTTCGATAATCGGCAAGATCTGTGAATGCAAATAAGGCGAGAATTGTGTATCAGGGTAGAATAATGTGGCACTCTATCCTTTCTGCCAACCCCCCTGGGGAAACGGCATTTTTTTTGTTTGATGGTAAGAATGTCACCCTTGGGATTTATCATAAAATATTTAGAAAATTAAATTATAATACTATAATAATATATAGTTTATTGACAGAAAAAAAATAACGTGCATAAGTGTATAATGCTAAGCAAAAGATTTACATAAGATAGAAATAAGAGAAAAACTGAGTTAATAGCACGTACATGTATAAAGTTTTGTCGAGAATAATTGCAAAGATTAGTACGTAGTACATAACTGAGACATTCGTTTAAAATATATTCTTTTATATTTTATAGAGAAGATATTTTATCGATCGACTTTAGAACCAAGATTAAAAATGCTGAGAATCGTGGTGAAGGTCGGTTTACATTTAGCCCTGAATCATTATCTATTTAAAATATAGAGGATTGAACAAATCTTTATCGCTACTCTTGGCTTGTCACGCGAATCGCCGACATATACCCTTAGAGAAAATAAAATGTATTTAAACGTATAATTTATATTAACAATAATTGAATATGTCCAAGAACACACAATTACTGGATATTTACCATAATAAAGATATCGTTAATAAACAAATATCAGATATCTCACAGAGACGAAGCATATGGGAAATATCGAAGTATGGGTATTACACGGCTTACGACCCGTCTTGAGCTGGCTTAAGTGATCACTGTATACAATGTAACGTTCACCATTCCACTCAATCAACCTCTATATCTATCAAATTTTCGGAAGTTATATATATATATTAAAAGGTTGATTGCATAATAATAAAAAAAATATAATTTAAAAAAAATAGTTTTTTTTTAAATTGAGGCATTAAAGATGTAAGGCGTATTTAATAAGAACAAGAATTTTTTTGGTTTGTGTTACTTTTTATTTCAGAAATTCTATAAATTATTTTCCATTATCCAATACAAAAATCTTTTTTTTGTATCTGCTTCCATTTAAATTGAGACTGAAGAAACATATTCTTACAAAAACAAGTCAGTCGGATCATCCATATCAAATTTAAACATCTAAAATGAACGTATTTTATGAGAAAAATATTTATTTTCTCTGAATACGATTTGAGTAAATATAAATATTTTTGAATATTAAGAAAATTCTAAGCCAAACCGAGATAGAGTATGATATTTTGTGAGCTACTTATTCTAATGGAGTCACAAATAAAAGCTTAAAAGATTATATCACAAACCCATTTTACTTAAGTGAAATCACTCTTCTTGTAGTTAACCTTTTTTCAAATAATATTTGTTTTTATTTTTTGATAGGTATCAAAATTTTTCTAAAATTTTATTGGTTTACTATTGGAATTATGTTACTAATATTTTTTAATAAAAAAATTGAATCCGTATTAAAATATTTCATTCAGAAAACGATTTAAAAATATTGATTATTTGTATTTTGATTAAAAAATAAGAATGCATAGTTTTCAGGGAAATAATTATTTTCGTAATAAATAAAAATTGTTTTAATTTTTTGTTGAAAATCAAAAAATTCGAATAGCTTTTAAACCGTTGAATTTCGGATAACCAATTTGAACCGCAATAGATTACTAGTGATATCCCCTAATTGTAGCCTTCATTTTTAGTACTGTCTTTAGGATACCCTCCATAAATTTCGAGTGTTTCTTATGAAAGATCCAGTTATTGTTTAATTTTCGCGGTTTCTTATAATTCTGTATCATAATGTAAAAAATATTATTTTTATTAAATATGAAAATTTAATTCATCATAAATTAATTTACAACATAAATAAATGTGAAGAACATTGATCTCTTGATGATTTCTCACCCCCTAAAGCCTTCAGAACATCCGTTCGACAGGTCCTTTTGCGCGTAAAGTATACTAGAAACATTACGCCCACCGATCTCGATAATGAACCTTAAACTCCCCTTCGTGAACCAGAAAACTGTGCGTATGGGTAAAAGACACCCCGGAATAGCAAAAAAACATAATAGATCAATTGTTATGCTAAGATTTAATACAAATTTTCATACATAACTATCATTTTACGCGATAGCTGAGGCAGGTAGAAGTTTTTAGACCTATCACTTCTGCAATCATTCACTTATATGCGTTCTACTTCATTAGTTCGTCGGATTATTAGATTTCTAACCCGCTTCATTTACATTCAATTCAATAAGTAGAACGAATAACAGACATTTATTTTTTGTTACTCTATTTTCTCCTCCTGATAGTGGTTTTCTTCATTATTTTTTATTAAATCATGTCCTATTATTATTTACCAAATATGTCTTTAAACACCCAGTATCACTTTATGTTATCATATAAATCTCGTATATATACTGTTAATTTGTTTTCTCTTTCAAAATTCCCGAACCATCAAAATTATTATTTATTTTTAAAATATTTTACGACTTGTTTCACGATAATTTCTAATAATCCATTCTAAAATTTACATTCGTTCATAGATCTTATAAATTATTACTGTTATAAAATAAAAAGGTTTTTTAACCTTAATTATGCGTTCATATATCACCTGCTACAACTATTCAAAGGAAAATAGAAGATAAACATAGGATGGATTGAAATAAACTATCCTGGTTGCGAAACATACAGAAGTGGACCGGTATCGGAGATAAGTTTTTCGAAGTTGTCAAGGACAAACAACAGCTTGGAAAAATAGTGGGTATCGTATATGGCCCTGCAATTAAAAGTCTATACCCGAGCATGGCTATGTCATAAATATTATATATGATTTTATAATCAATATATGCTCATTTACTCAGTTATAACGAGTTAAATACGTTATTTATATTAAAATAAATTAATATTAATAATTTGTTTTGTAGTGGACATGAATAAAAAATAGTCGCCTATGTGATTTGGTCGGTGAAACGAATGAGTGAGACGATAATAACAAAGATATACGTCGTACTCGTTTATGGTACTAGAATTAGAGGACGTCCACTAAAAATCTGGCATGACCAGATAAAATATACTCAAAGATGCCTCTCTTAGAATCGATTTTCGATGAGCATGTTTATGGTGAGGCAAATGCAATATAAATTCATGTCAATAGAGAATTCCAACCGCTCTGCTTAACTCCATAGAAAACAGCATGATAGAAACTATACAATTTTATTTAATCCCTTTTACTGGCACAGTCTTATATTGTGTACTTTACTAATTATTATTTTTAAATTACCTATCCATATTTTTTTAAAACTTCAACTTTAAAAAAGGAAACACATTCATATCCTACCAACTTTTAACTGATACTTTAAAAGTATCACTCATGAGGTAATGATTCACGATTAACGAAAATGAGAATTAAAGTATATACATTTTTTAGATAACATAAATAAAAAATGTGTTGTGTATGAAGCCCCAATAATCGACAAGCTTGTATGAAAAGATGTGTGAATGTGGATTAGGCGAGAATTGTATGTCAGAACAGAAATGTGTGGCGCTCTATTCTCTCTGCCTACCCCGTGAGCAAACGCAATTCATTGCATGATGGTAAGTTAGTTACTTATGTTGAGTATAAAAAGGCTCAAAGGAAACAAATACATTTGCTCTCATTAGAAACTAATATGTTTTAAAATAAATATTTAAATAAATAATGTAAATAATATTTATAAATATTATTATGTTATAAGAGTTGTACCATACAGGAAACAAGAATGCAGACAAGAGTGGTGGTGGGACAGCTTCTCTTAACCGGCGATGATGATGATAATGAGGTCGAAAGAAATAAAACACAAAAGATGTTCAATATAAGCACACAGCGGCGACAAAATTGAGAATGCCTGCTACAGAATAATATTCTTGTTTTTATTCAAATTCATTACAATACATAGTCATTTTGCAAGTACGTAAAATGGCGACTACCTGCCGCTTGAGACGCTTTTCTAAAACGTCTTTGTTTTCCTAAATCTATCCCACGGGTTTTTTGGCGCCGCGCCGATGATTACACCTTGAAATTATTAGCACGTGTCTTATCGTACCAATTAATATAGTGCCTCTTCGGCGAGTAATCTCTGAGCGATACAAGGGTTTAAATAAAACTCGCAATAAACTGCGTCTATTTATTTCTTATACTGCCACCTTCTACCTTGACTTCGTTTATACCCACATACAATTTATCGTTCTTGATTTTGGGTCGTTGTATGTCGATGCCATGAAAAATGTAATGTATGAAGTGTTTTTCTAATTATAATATAATTATTTTCTCTTCCTCTTAAATCGATTGCCAAGATAGCTGCTGGTGGGGTGGAGGTCGTACTAATGTGTCTTTCATAATATATAAAAAAAAAATATTTTTCTTGTATAATGATTATACTTAACGATTTTTTGTCGCAATTTATTATCAATAAGATATATATTCTTATAGAATTCAAAGAAAAAATAGAGAAAAATTATTTAATGAGTAACTAGAAAATCAACTCAGTAACATTTACATAAATAAGATTTTAGTAAATGTTATCATTATAAATACCATCTTTATTAGATTTAGGTTTTTTCCTCGAAACACGAGGAACCAAATATAAGAACAGAACAGTCAAACACATCTTCTTTTTGTGCTTTATCTATTCAACGGACGTTGGATATCATCACTTTGTTTTCAACGGCCCAGAAAATTTTTATAGTAGACTGGCCACACCATTGCCTCAGGTTCTTCAGCCATGATGTACACCTTCTTCGAAGGCCCATCTTCCGACAATCTTTCCCTGCATTAAGAGGTTTAACATCTCATACTTTTCCGAATATCTTATAGCAAGTCCAAGATATTGAAGTCCATGGATTTTTATTGTTGTATTTTAAATACTTATTTCTTTATTCATCCGAACAATGACATCTTCATTCATAACTGTATCCATCCAGCTTATTTCGAGTATTTTTCTAAAGATCTATTTCTCAAATGCTTCAAGTCATAAGTTTTTAAGTTTTTGATAAGTGTCCATGCTTCCATTCCATAAAATAATATCGAGAGCACATAGCATCTGACCATTCTCATTCGTAATTTAAAGTTGAGATTACGACTACAGATCATCTTTTTCATATGGATAAAGATTGCACGAGCTTGCGCAATGCGACATTTGAAGGAATCCATATTTAATTTATTTAAAATAAATGTCATAATTTATATAAATTATGTAGTTAATAATACCAAGAACTTTCTTTTTACCATGAATAGAAAAATAAAGTAAAATTGTTAAGCCGGATTTTCACCAAACAAACTGATTAAAAAAACAGTTTTGTTTTCAAAAAACAAAATCAATTATTTAGTTATCTTCAAAACATTTCTGGGAGTGTTCCAAAAACGTTGTTGCTAATGTTTATATATTTTTCCCATTTTGACGACGATTTGTTTATAATTAGCTGTTTTAAGTTAATGGTCGAATAAAAAATACTTTATAATAATGTTGGGTTGAATGAAGAATTGAGATCTTCCTTTCACAATTTTACCAGAATGTCAAGTGTCGATTTTGAATTGTTAATTATTCTGGTAGGGCCTAAAATCACTAAGAAAAATACAAATTTCCCGGACGAACTCTTGATAAAAATCACATTCAGATTAAGAGTGGAGTACAAA
This sequence comes from Eubasilissa splendida, assembly GCA_031772225.1. Classification (NCBI taxonomy): domain Eukaryota; kingdom Metazoa; phylum Arthropoda; class Insecta; order Trichoptera; family Phryganeidae; genus Eubasilissa; species Eubasilissa splendida. The sequence continues at coordinate 15,138,026 of CM062852.1, read as the reverse complement.
TGTCGCTGATAACAAAACTATCTACATTCGCGAGTTTCAACCAAAACAGCAGGAAAAAAAAGTTTTGTTTATTAAAAACACTGTCCTCGGACAGATTTTTTTTCAGAACTGTTCATTTTTTACAAAACCTAGCTCTTTTTGTTGAGAAAAACAGTTTATGTTTGTGTTTCATGTTTTGTCTCTTTGGTGGAAACTCTGCTTTATATACATACTCGCAGATATCTAATACATGCTGCCGCATTCAAAATATATGTTTTTCTTACCATAAAGTCTTATCATGCCATCTGCTCTTCCTAAGGAGTTGGTTGAAACACACGTGTATGTTCCGACATCTCTTTTACTGAAACTGGATATTATCAGCTGCAGGTGAACTTTGTATGGTCCTGTCTTTACTTCTGTTATTATATGCTTCTTTCTGAAAAAATCAAAGGCAGACCTCATTTGATATTGCAATAAATAATTAACTAGACAAATTGAATTTATGTAAGAGGCGCGTTTTTTAAGTAAGTACCGTTGCCAAATATTCCCAATGTAGCGTTAGAGACATTCACATAGTGTGGCTACTTGTAGTGAGTGGTTGAAATATTCAAGACAATATTCAGCCCGCCGACTGTGAGATACGGTCCGTGATTTGTTTCATGAATGCACGAAACATGAAACCAGCTGACATTTAACACCAAGTGTGTCCTGATTTGGCGCCAGGTGATTTCCATATTTTTCTTCATCTAAAACAAGCGTTTTGATGACGATAATGAACTAAAATACGGAGTACGGACATTGTTTCATCCCTGATGGCTTCGCTCTATGGCGAAAGTATCCAAAATTGGTGCACCATTGTGACAAGTGCCTTAATAATGGTACCTACTATATTGAGAAGTAGTTTAAGGTGTATAGCGTCCGAAGAAAGTAACGTGTTGATAAAATTATGTATTTCTTAAAAAAAAACGGTACTTACTTAACAAACGCGCCTCATATTTAGTAGATGAGATAAATAGTGAGTTAGAAATATTAATATTTACTCAATAAATATATATTTTTTTAAAAGTGGTGTGATTAATGTTTATCAAAAAGTACAAACATATTATAAAAGTAGGCTGAATGAAGTTAAATATATTTATCTTAAAATTCTCCTGTTGTGTTACATATTTTTATGTAGTATATAGTATAAAAATTAAATCATTTTTATAGATATGATATTTTTCTTACCCAGTAAGCAGCACGTCTCCTCTGTTCTTTACCCAGTAGTTAATAGTGTTGGGAAATGCCTCCACAAAACACTCCAACTGGACATCCGTTCCCAGAGGTGCTCCGAGTAGTTGATTGGGTACTTTTATCACTGGGGCAACTAAAACATATTTTAATTATTACCTATAATCGTGTACTCGAGTTTCCGTTCGAGATTCCCAAAATACATTAATTATTTAACAAAAATCGTAAATATTCTGTATAATTTAACACGTGTAACAAAATAAAGAATTTTCATTTCACGTTTTCATTATCGAAAATATACGAATTCATTAATATTATATTATAGGTATTGTTTATTTATAAATACTCGAGCTAAATAAAAATGTAAACAAGATAAATCTGCTGAAATATTGTACTGTTTGGGGATGATTAAGATATTTTTGGTCGTAAATATATTTTTTTCAAAATTTTAAACAGTCAAATAACTTTTAATATGAGTAGCATATTTATAGTAGAAAATAATTAAAAAACAGAATTTAAACACAAAAGATTAAGAATGTATAACACACGTATCTTAATGCTGTTAAAATTAATAGTTTTTAATAGAAAAATGAAAAAAATATATAATATTATTGTTTCTGTTCATACTAAAAATAAATTGTTAAATTTTTTTAAGTTAAATTGTTTTTTTTCTAATTTATTTAAAATGATGAAATCCGGCTGAGTGAAGTATCCTTGTGATTTATGAAAATAGCTAAGTAATTAATAAATAGACACATATATATAAATTTATTAAAATTACCAACATGTTTGAATAGTTTGTATGTATTAGAATATATGTAAATATAGTATAAATGTGTGTTATAATGATTCTGATAAATGATTTTTCGTCATTGCGATGAATTATTTTTAGTTATAATTTAATAAAAATTATTATTTTAATGAATTATATTACAGAATAAATCAATATAAAAGCATAATGCTTCTTTATCCATTATTTTTAATTATTGTATGTAGGATTATAAATTTTCTTACGGCCTTTAAGAATTTATTAATTATATTCTTATAAAATTTAAAAAGTGAATAAGTCAGTATACTAAATTCAATTTTATCTTACTATTTTCTATATATGTAGCATATATATTTTTTTCAGAATTTATTTTCAATGAACAAATTTTTGACATATTTATTTATTTCCTAGTATTCTACGATAAGGTTTTTGATTAATCTTTAAACATATTCAGAAATATTGAAAAAATATTTTATATCCTCCACCGAGTGATCTATTATCACTGCGTGAAATAAAAAAAACTATGAAGGTGTAGATAATCATGGCCAGAACCCTTTTAAGGGATGATTCAAATATATGAACGGTGTAAAATAAAGGGTCTGTTGGCTTACAATTCACGTTTAGGGTTATTCTTTTGCTGACAGCCGGTGGAACATCATTGGAGGCTATACAGAGATACGCTCCCATCTGCCTTCTCTCTAACTTCACAAGTGTCAAGCTATCTCCTGCGAAGGTTTCCGCTAAGGAAAAAGGAAAAAAATCATTTTAAGGGGCTATTCAACTTAACTTTGTAACCACGTTATAACTTTATATCAACCAAAATGACATAACTGAAATTCTTTGATAGTCGTGTAACTCATTGAAAATAATGAAAAAATATCACAATTTACAATAAAAATGTTAATTTTGATTTTTTTTACGCATACTCTTATTCATAATTAACTGGTAATGTAATTTTTGAAATATTCCTTTAATATTTCCATAGGTATCCCGAACATTTGCCACCAATAATTTGCCTTCAGCAATTTTTTTTTACATGTCACATAAATATAATTACTATTTTCAGCTTCAGCTTTTGCTATGAAAATAGGACTAACTTGTTAGTCTCCTGGAGCGAGGCGCTAACCATCGATCACTAGATCACTAGGCCAGCATCTTAACCACTAGACCAACAAGCTACTCGAATTCATCGCTAACAATTCACAAATTATATGAATTTACTGTATAATTTTACTAGGTGTATTATGTATAAATAATGTTTTCACTATTCGGAAGTACTTATCTAGTATTTTCATTTTCGTTGTATCTACTCAAACAATATTTCTATTGAAGCAATGAATTGCCTAGGCGGTAAATTGTTCGGTAACGAAATGTAAACGCGATGAATTGTTTCGACAGTGGTTGTTTCGACAATTTGTTGGTTGTGAATGAGGTGGTAAACTGTTGGCGGAAATATTCCTAGATTCGTTATAACCATTTTTATGTATCCTTTTATAATACTTGTATTTTTTAAGAAACCGTATTTAATGTATCCACATGTATATTTAGAATGAAATTAAAGTTGTTATTTTTACATTTCATTTTACGAGTTTGAGCAAGAGTCGTATATGTTTATTTGAGTGAAAATCAAAGTAGAAAACCCTTAAGGCAGTTACGAAATTCAAATTTATATTAGCACACGTTATTTGGTATTTATCCTTGCTACGAAGAATATTTAAATCATAAAACTGAGCTTATGCCATTTAATTTTACGTCACGGCTTTGTCCTGTTCTACTGTTTCTCAAACATTTTAGTAAACTCTATAAACGTATCAATAAAATAATTTATAAATATATATAGTCTAATCAAGACTCGAGGCATTGTGAATATCATGTATGACATATAACTGAAATGAGAAAAAAAACAATGAAAATAGTTTATTAATTCATTCACTTTTACATCCCTTTCTCACAGATTCCGCCCGTAAAATGAATAACTAATTTCAATCCTACCTAAATCATTGTAACCTGTGTGATAGCCTGATTAGAGAGTCATAATAAAAATAATATGGAACCGAAGTTAAATGGTAGTGTTGTGAGTAAATAAATAAATAAATATTTAAAAGAACATCAATGTTTATTGTGGATTATATATAATTTTGTGTGGTCCCTTGTAGATAAACATATCGCTTATTTATCATTTACCATCCCTTCACCTTAAAATCTCGATAACTTTACTAGTTACCAATCACTTTTAAAGGGTGGATTGCTTATTTAAAAGAAGAAAAAAAGAACTCTACTTTATATAGTTTCCGCGACTTATTAGACATTTATAACCTTTTAAGTTAACTTAAAAACATTTTTTTAAATAGCTACTTTTAATACCTATATAGTCCAAACAAAATAAGTTAAGGTTTTTACTACGTTTAATAATATTTTGATCATTTCTGATATAATGGGTCGTCTAATAAATTTTAAATACTAATTCAATGTATTAATTAGTATTTAATATATCACATAATATATAATTACAACTTCACAATAAGAATGTGTTCTACTAATGACGTCCAATAAGTTTTTGCGGTTTTTTTGAAATGCTAACTTCTCGCTATTTTGCATTTTTGTCACAAAATATGGTATACTATTCGATAGCATTTTTTCTGCATCGCCGTTTTTCTGTATTTAATAGTTTTTCCTGATTTTGGGCTTAAATAATGGAGTTTCAAGTTGAGAAAAACATTTTCTATAGGTACTGTTCGCCTTAAATCAAGTTTCCAATGCTTCCAAACGGATATTTTTCCGCATCCACCCTACAGATCTGACCTCGATCTGTTAGGTTATGACATTTTTAGGTCGCTCTCCAATCAAATGCGTGGCGTTACGTTCAACAACGATGATGACCTCAGAATTTGGCTGGTTAACAATTTCGACAACAGATCAGCAGATTTTTATAGAAAAAGCATCGACAAACTGGATGAAAGAGGAATGAAGTCCTGAACAATAATGGAGAATACATCATTGGCTGAAGTGTTGTAATTTTTATATAAAATTTTGATTTTATAATAAATAATTGAACAAAACAATCCAATTTATTAACGTTTGATACGGGCCTGTATCTACATATTGATATTTTTGGTGCTGTTTAACATTCGCTGCTTTACTGTGTAGATAGATTACATGGTGAGTAAATTGGTTTTTGGGTTACTGAAGCGTAATTAGGACTGCAGAAGGCTGTTTACTTTACGTTGTATATCTTGTAATATCTAGAGACCTTAGGCTTCATACGTGTTCCGTTATATGTTCATTTGGGGTATAATTAACCATTACCGCTTCTTTGCTTAACCTAAGCGTTGTGATTTATTTACATAAACTTTGATTTGGTTTTGTGGATGAGAATGTATTTAAACTAATTTTCTAAAATATTATCTAGGTGATATTTTACAAGCTTGATATAAATGATGTAATACTTGGGGTTGGTAAAATTATGACGGAAGCAAATTTTTTTTCTATGTTTGTAAAAGTTTTCAAAAATTGTTGAAAACCATTCAGTCTGGAAATTAAAATGAAAAATATATATTCTTAAGACATTTTTCTAAAGAAAAATGAATTTTTAAATTTATAATTTATTTAAAATTCTTCTGGATTGATTACTTATAAATTAACAAGTCATTTATACATTTACAAAAATAGAAATTTCTCAATAATTTTAACGTATATTGACACATTAAAAAAAATATATGAATGACTTGTTAATTAAAATTGTCTGACAGTGCTAATTTTAATTAAAGCCAAAAACGTTTAAAACGTCTTTATAATATCTCAAAAATCTTAGAGTATATATATTTAAATACCATTTAATCTACCACATCTGTTTCGGGATGAAATCGTTTCGTAAGATTGTTTTATTAAAAATTGTTTTTTTATTTATTTCAAGATCTCCAATAGAATGATCCTTATCTATCTGATCCTACAAGGTGCGAAAACGATATCATAAAAAATTTACCTTTTACGACCTCTCTGGGTCCTTTTCTCAATAGGAGATGATCTCCATCTTCCCTTCTCCACAGTATCCTCGGCAGGGGTCTTCCAGTTGCCCTGCAGACCAGCGTGCTGTTGTCCCCCTCTTGCGCCGTGACGTCGCCGGACGTTTGACCATCTGATATATCAGGAGGTACTGAAAAAAAAACAGTCCATCTATTAGAAACAATGAAATCTATCTTGTAGTCTAGTGGCTACGATACTCACCTAGTGGTCGGGGATACGAGCCTCGTTTCTGGAGGCCATTAAGTTAGTCCTATTTTCATAGCACACGCGTTTAGTTTAGTTTGCAAATATTGATGTGACATGTACGCACCGTTTTTTTATAAGAAACAAAAAAGTATGTGACGTACGTGATCGTAATAAGATAACAATGCTAGATCAAATAAGATGTGATTGAATTGCAACCACTTAAATGTTATCGAAAGCATAAATATAGGGAGAGAAAAATTTCATACCTTCGTCAGCGCTAATTTCAATTTTAACCAATTATCATGTCTACACATCTTATTGCTTTCCCTCTGCTTTCTATCCTAATTCCAACATCCTCACACTTTCTTACTACTCTATTCTGGCTTCTCACTTTAACCCGTACATTTTTCGTATTTATTTATTCTCAATATAATGCAAAAATAAGTGTATTTTTATATGCTCTAATATAAATAAAATCAAAATATTCAATTTATCTTGCAGATATTTGCTTAGTTTCATTTTGAATCTTTGTACATTCTCATTTTTTCTAATATCTTCTGGCAGCTTATTAAAGATTTTTATCGCACTGTACATCATCTATTTTTGAGATTTAACCTTCTTCTCGAATTGTAGTTTCAGTCAATCCTTTTCTCTTGTATGATGTTCATATTCATGTTAATTTGCATCAATTTTTCTTATAAATTCTGCCGATATTTTCTAAGTGAGAATTTAAAAAAAAAATACCACAACGTTCAAATATATTTTCTGCTTAAAGGTCATCGTATTCAGATCTTTCAGCATTGCACTGATCTGAGAATATTTACCTGTATATTACCTGCATATATTTACCTGTATATTTACAAAATATTCTTACATTTATGATGTATATTTACATAATATTCATGTGATCACGACATACAACGACTGAAGAGACAGTTGAGCGTTCGTGGAAATATGCTGTCACTGCATTTCTACCGATGCTGTAAGGAGATGAAAAGGATCCTGCTTAAATCGTTCTTCACTAGCATCTATACCTTCGAGCTCTAGTCGAAATACAAGCAAGTGACGTTCAACCGTCTCCGAATTCAGTACAACTCGTACAGAATACTGTTTGGATTGGCGCGTTATTGCAGCGCATCTACAATGTTTCGTTCCGCTTCTGAGATATCGAGTTTCTGGCGTAAAGCTGCGGCTGGAGCTCTGCACCAACTCTCTAGTGCAAGCGGAGCTCTCATGAAAAGCTAGTTCCCTGACCAAGGAATGGCAACGATTACAGAATAGCTATAGATAAAATAAAATCCCCTGAATAAAATATAGTATTTATATTTATATATATGTGTGTGAACTTTTTTTAAATAATATTTTGTAACTTGTATTATATAAGATGTATTATCTTTATGGCGAATCGAGTCGAAAAAACCCGATCACGCTAGAATAAACGCAATATTACTATTCATAAATTATCTCACTAAATATTACTTTATAGTCGAAACTGTAACATTAGATTTCTTTTTTTCTTTTAAATAGGCAATAATAGGTTAATCATATTGTTTAAATATTTTTGTGAATTTTATAAATTAGTTTTACGCGATATGGTATTTTATTAAAAAACTTTACACCTTTAAAATCATTAAATAAATAATTAAATTAAATCAAAGATTAAAGATCGATGTATTCGATATATATGCCTTCAATTCATAAAATTAATCTATGCATACTCGAGTAATATTGGAAGATTAGTCACTCTGAAAGGCCGAAGAACGACTGAACGGAGAGATGACTAAAGCACCAAAGACTGAAAGAAACTATTAATAGTTATCTAGACACAATACGGTTAAGTATAATAGGGAGAGATATGTATAGTAGGGATAAAAGTAGAGAGAAAAACTAAAAATGTGAAATTATCTTATAGAACAAAGATATATACTTTGCTATGTTATTTTAGTGTAAGATTATAAAAAATATAAATTTTCTAACGATTTCCCATCATTATTGACGGATAGAATATTTTTGAGGTAGTTAGCCATAAAATAAACAATATGCCTTAATAGGTACTGAACACCGAAAAAATAAGCGGAGTACCATAATATGATGCAAGTATCAATAGTTATGGTCCAGGGTTAAGATGCTCGTACATAGAATTCGTTTAATTTTACTAATCTTGCCGAAAAATATGAGATGTTTTAAAATTGATTTATTTTGTCTATTCTATGTACTGCAAGGCAATATCAACTGCGCAGTTTGTAAAGTAAAGGCCCAACCCGAGTGAAAAAAATAATAGTGACCTTCTTGTTTGGTTCAGTGGTAAGACATTCACCTTCTTTCTTTTTCTTCTTTTAAATAGGTAATCCATCTTTCAAGAGTGATTTTTAAGACATACATCTAGTGGTCGGGGTTTCAAGACTTGTTCCAGGAAACAACAAGTAAGTCCTATTTTTTTCCACGAGCGTTTAACTCATATAGTGAATTAATAGTTGCATTAGTTTTTATTGTAAAAAAGTGGCGTGTGTCTCAATAATTAGTTATATTTTGTGGGTAAAAAATATTTAATTGTTCATAAACATATGTGTATAGTATCTCGGATGAACTGTGAAAGTACAAAACGGATTCCAGTGAACATAAAAGTTTTTTAAATAAGATTGAATTCTGAAACTCTAGTCAACCCTAATAAATTAAATGATAGTAATGTAATTTATTACTCACATACTTTAAGATTCTATTTCATATAACATAGATATATATTTCATACATATGTATATTATGTATGTATTCGCTTTTATGAATTTCATGAAATCGAAGCACTTTAAGCCAAATTCGGTTTGACATGTCTCAGAGGATAAACCAAATGAAATTTGCATGGGAAGAGATTGGTTCACGTCCTTCATTAACACGTATCATAGAGATGAGACGATCCCAAATTAAGGGGAACTGAGTTGTAATAATCTTGAAAAAATATGTTTCTAACTCGTGCTTTACGCAAATATATTAATTTTAAGAAAAGTATTTTTTTTATATGGTGTTAAAAATAAAATTAATTGCTATTATTATTGTGAAGAAATATGTATCATGTAACTTTGTTGATTCAATAATTCAAAAAATTATTCAAGTTAACGCATCTATTTTATTGTCACGATTATGACTGCTAAACGATTAACACTTCCGCCCGGTGGTGGGTCATTTTAGACCCACCTCAAGTTTTTGATTTTTCATCCGTTTTGTGGGAAATCTTTTATAGATATTTCATTACATGGCATGGTGTGTCGTGATGTTTCTACAAAAAATTAAAGTAAAAATTAAAAAATATTACGAATAATGTATAAGTGTTCATGCATCAACAGATGCCCTGCATAGCCAAAATGCAAACATCCACCGAGCATGTTATCTTCTCGTTGGTTGGGGATTGTTTCTACCTGCTGGTGTGTAAGAGTGGTAATAAATAATTAAAATGTATTATTTATTTTTTATATATTGGTATTTTTTACACGTAAACCGAATGAAGATAATATAAAAAAAATATTTATAGAAGTGAAATAAATATTATTAAAAAAATATTTTAAAAATTACATCCTTTTTATACGAAACGCAATCAACAATATTATAAGCAGATGCAAATGTAAATGACGTAATTAAAAAGTTAAGTACAACAATATACAACTTATACTCAAAACATATATATAATGTTGATTGTGTTCTGTGAATTCCGGTTAGTAAATAGTTTGTTATTGTCAGAATATAATTGTCAAAAATATAAATAACAATTGCCTCATTGCCGACCCGCTTCTAAACTGTGTTGAAACCGCTTGGTTCATAAAACTTACAAGTAGGCGCAACGCTCTTCAAATAGTTATATTACTGGCATTGTTTAGGGGCCGCCAGACAAAAATAAGTCAAAACAAATAACAATATAAATCTGTACAATAATTGTTCTAGCTCTCAATGCATGGATGCATGCCTGGTATCCTTTGTTTATACATCGTAAAAAATATTTTCAAAATGTTGACAATATATGTTTCGGCCTAAGCGCTGAGATTCAATCCCGTAAAAGCAACTGAGCGTTTTTTCACAGTTTTATCAATAACTCATTTGAATCTCGTCCGATAACATTTATTTGTATCTCAAATTATTTGAAAATATTTAATAAAAGATTAGCTAGAAGGAAAAAAGCATTAAACGAATAATTGTAGCGTAATTAATATTTTTACAAATATCTGGGTCAGATCTGACCCATCACCGCAGAGAATGTGTTAATGTAATCATATAGGTACTGTTCGGAACAACTTTTTAGAGATCAGTCCAATAAATAGTTCCGAAAATGCGAACATCTTTTGGGCAACGATTTTTTGTATTCCTAGCTCCTAGGCTCTACAATGCAACCAAAAATGAATAAAATAAAGTATTTCTAACTGATCTGAAAGAATCAATAGCCAAATGGCTAATATAGATGGGGCAAGAGCGTCAGAGCTACTCTTGACCTTTATTAAGAGGTGACTGATGAATTAGTTTTTACACCGTATATATATATTATTATAATTTTAATTTTATGCGATAAGAGACGCCAGAATTTATTTTTATTAAATTTTGTTAATTTTATTGATCGGATTACTCAAAGGTAATTGAGATTCCGTAAAAATAAAGAAGATGGCTTTCAAATAATGGAAAATAAAGTGTAACATGTAAGTTCGAAAATTTGTCTTCAATGGACTGTTTTGGTATAGCATAATCGGTTAATGCACGTTCCCCGGATAGGAAGAGATCCAGGTTTGAATCCCGGTAGCAACAGCAATATTTTTCGATAAAATTGATTTAATATGTATATATTTCTAATTAATACATTTAATTTGTATTTAAAAAAATATCACAGACCTATGTTCCAACTTCACAATAAGAATATGTTCTTCTTAATAATACATTAATATTGTTTGAGTTTTTGTAATTACAATGTATCCATGAATTTACTCTCTTTTTTTTCATGTAACGTACGTTTAATAGAGTATCCATATTACTTAAAGAGTCACTGTAACTAATCTATTGCAAATTATACAAAATACAGAAAACACTGTTCATCTAGATACAGACTCTGATCTAGTGAGGTGGGCAGGGAACACATGAAATATTAAATGTATTGAAGTTTTAAATAAATAAATGTAATGTTTTAGCGTATTTAATTCACCCAATCGTGTTATTCCATATTCGGGCGGTATTTTGTAATACTTATTTTAATAATGTTCTTTAGGATGTGCAAAACACAATTTCTTAACCCTATTAACTTGAGGGTTATTGCAGAAACAAACAATATAAAAAGTAATGTTCCAGCGTATTTCATTATTTTCCGGGACTTTTTATTGTATATTTCGGTAAGCGTACTTATTACAAATATTTTCTCTCAATTCCATTCTAATTTAATAAACTTACATAGCTTCGTAAAATTATTAAATAATTTTAAATAGTAATTTTAATTGAATGCTGTTAAAGTAATTATTTAAAAATTACATTATAGTCGTATTATTGCATTATAGCCGTATATGCAACATTATTATTAGGAGAACACATTTTTATTGTGAAGTAGTAATTATTCAGAACATAGGTCTGTGATATTTTAAATATGAATTAAATATATTATTTAGAAAGATATACATATAAAATCAATTTTATAGAAAAATATTGGATAATGTACCTTCCCCGGATAGGAAAGAGATCCAGGTTCGAATCCCGGTGGTGCAACAACAATATTTTTCGATAAAATTGATTTTATTTGTATATCTTTTTAATTAATATATTTAATACATATTTAAAATATCACAGATCTATGTTCTGAATAATTACAATTTCACAATAAGAATGTGTTCTCCTAAAAATATTACATTTACTGTAGGTACTTTAGAGTACAGTGACTATAAAAGATTTTTATTATATTTATTATTTCATAAAATTAAAGTACCTCCATTAAATACACTATCATCCTTTTAAATGATGTTTCATTTTTATCACAGAAATGTCAGCTGTTCATTATTCTCCCGTACATGAAAGCAGAGACATAAAATTATAATAACCCAGATAATTTACCTCAATTAATTTTCACATATTTTTATAAGAAAACTTGGATTAGTTTCATAAATTTTATATTTTAAATAGTGTATTTATGTGATTCATAAAACATTTTTTTAACCTAACGATATTAGGCGGAGGTAAAATTAAAAGATAAAAATATTCATTAAAATTTCATCAGCTAGAAATTTGAATTAAAAATACAATGCCCGCTGGAGTAACTTGGAACATTAAAATTCTACCCCTAAAATGAGAAACAAAGAAAAGTTTTTAAAATACCGACAAATAATAAATCTTTTAAGCTGTTTGTTTCTGGATTGAAAATGGTGAAAAGTTGTAAAAATTATCTTAAGAAAAAATGCACGTTGGATTTTCTTTAAAATATTTCAATAATACAAGTGCTTAACATTTTTCTCAGAATCTTTACAAAAAAGTCAAATTTGTGTCAAGATCAGACATCACTTTCTAATAAAATTATTTCAGATTAAGAAATATTTTGATAGTATTATATTAGAATACTTAAAAATGTATAAAGTTTTCTTTTAATTAAGAAAAACTGAAAAACGTTTTTTATGTGAAAAAATCCGTGACCAGCAGCCTTTTGTTGCCTTCAAAGTGTTTATTTACTTTGGTGTGTATATTTTCTACAGAGCCGCAAAAAGCCTCCATTGTATTCAGTTCGTGAGGGTGACAAAATGTGTTTTGCCCGAAGGGTGGATGAAACTTACAATCAGAATGTTGTTAACGAGGCTAGGGGATGAATTTTTATACGGACAGGAAAAAGTATCATTTGTTAACAAGAACTAATGAAAAATTCTCCTTTTTAGCTAATCGTTGTGAAATTTTTGATATATGATGTTATTTGTGAAGTAATTAAAAAAAATTTAGATTTTCAATTAATTGATTAAGATTCTTTATGGCATTCAAATATTATTTGACGTGCTTTGATCACAATCACCATTAGCATACTAATCCCAGGGGGGTCACAGCCTTCTCCAAACATATCCTCCATCTTCCCTCACCTTGCTTCAGTGACTTTCTGTCTATTTTCATCAAATTCTCGTAAATTCAATAACTGTTTTGATATTAATAACTAACATCTAAATAAATTATGAAACCTACATATGTATTATGAAGTAATAAATTGTAGAATTATTAAAAACATTATTTATTGACGTGTATTTTAATAATTATTGTTTAATGTGTTAAGGAAAAAAAAATCATACTAAATTATTAATTAGTTACGTGTGTCGTTCAGAAGTGAATTTACCGTGCTTGATATTTTTATTATTACTCAAATAAGTGTTGGTGTAGCGCAATCGGTTAATACATTTCCCCGGATAAGAAGAGATCCAGGTTCAAGTCCCGGTAGCAACAACAATATTTTTTCAATATTGCATATCTTTCTAATCAATACATTTAATTTGTATTAAAAATATCACAGACCTATGTTCTGTAAAATCGTAACTTCACAATAAGAATATGTTCTCCTTAAAAATAATAGTGTTTCAAAAATATAAATAAATGCATTATATTCAAACAATAAAGTAAGCATTATATACTTAAAATGACAATTTGACACCACAGTCTAATTGAGGATAGCAAGATGGTAAAGCATTCGGTATCATGTACAAGGTATACGGATTGATAGTTTCCATTTTTAAAAAAATTTTGAATTTAAAAAGGGTGAAAGTAAAACTCATGTTATAAGTAAAGGAATATAAAATTTGTAATAAAATTATTAACATAGTTTTTACTATGGTATCAGCTGAATAAACATATTTAATGTTAATGTACCGTTAGTGTATTTTACCTCTTGTACTCTTATTTGAGTTATTAAAATTTACAAAATTATTCAGCACAACTGAATTGGCGATAATTATGCGTGACTAAACTTTTAAACGTGTGCTGATATAACAGAGTCTACCATTTTAAGGAAAAGCTTTTAACAATTTTTTATTTACAATTTTGGGTTCATAAATTTCCCGAAAAACATTATCAAGGTCAGACAAATGAGCCTCTACTATTATTGGAAAAGGTCGAGTCTGTCGGCTGCGTGATATCACAGAGGATTTGTAGGTAAAAAGGTAAGATTGGATTGTCTTACCTATATCAATCTGAAAATTAACTTTATTTGACAATTGCTGTTATCCTGACAACGTATTGAACGACCAGAATAAATCAAATTTAAGATAATTTATTGATAGCGGAGATATGACATAATTTTTATTTTTTTCAAAATTATAAATGCACCGTGATTATGTATGTGCCCATTATTATAAAAAGTAGTCTAAGTCAATAAATTTAAAAAAAAAAGATTATAAATTATTTCGCTTTATATTAAATTATTATAGTATGATGCAAATTGCAACAATTGTGAAAAATTTGAAATGTTATATTCAGTGTATTGTTACGATGATCAACGTTATTCCGCGTTATTACTGTTTATTTTGATAATGGAGTAAGTCATTTGAACTATTTAAAAAAAAATCAAAATTTAATTATAAAACTATATTTAAAAAAAAACTTAACTTCACGTCCACGATCCGATTCAAAGGAAACTAGGAGCAAAACCTTAGGATACTTTTTAGTGCCAAAAATGGATACCAAATTTGGTCAACGATCTTTCTTGTTTTGTGCACCCGGTATATTTAATAAATTGACACTTGTTTTTAAAGGGTCTTAAGTGATTAACGATTTTAAATCAAGAATAACAAAGTGCTTGGTGGGTAGAATAATAAAAATTAACAAATTTGTCATTTGTCATTTGTTCTGACTTAACTACCTACACCACATGTTGTCTTCAACTATATTATAGACAAAAATGTTTTTTTTTTTTGTTTTGTGTTACATCAATATTCTTACTATTTTCAAACTAATCTAAACACTTGTGCTATGAAAATAGGACTAACTTGATGGAGTCCTAGAACGAGGCGCGAACCACCAACCACTAGATCACTATGCCAGCGTCTTAACCACTACACCAATAAGCTACTCAATACCTTAATTGTTCCATAACTAACCTTTACCGAAATAAATTATAAATCCAGTAGACTAAATAAATTTTGAAATATTGTGTTGTGTAATATAAGAATATTTTTTAATCAATTCAAACACAAACCTTTAAATATATCGAAACGAAAGAAACACTTTCATAATAATTGACACATATATTGTAAAAACACCTTGGTAGAGAAAGATAATGGATTAAAATAAGAAAAAATCCCTTCCGGCACTGACTGCAAAAATCAGGTAGATTACATATATGTGTTAACGTATATTGTAATTTATTTTTCTAGGTCCAATTCAACAGAATAATATAAGTATTTGTATATTATTTTAATATATATATATTTTATTTTTATTTATATAACGAGAATGAGAATCATTTTAAAATTTTTCATTTCATATAATATTAATGAAATTACGTATGAACGAGGAATATGTTTTAAACAACCACCATTTTGAAACAATAAGAAAGAGCGAGAGAGATTACGCATGTTCATTTGTGGTTTAAAAAATAATATTTAAAAGGTTTTTTTTTCTTCGCTTATTTTCTTCCTCACAGACAACACGTATGTTAGTTAATGTAGCTCCCTTCGGTCTTTCAGGCATGTGTATAAGACGGTTCAGTACGTTTATGAGCATTGGTTCACAAAGGTCAGATATTCGACTTGATATCGCTTCGGGTATATGCTTCGCTTCTTCTGGCCAGTTTACCGGCCCATATGCTTCAAAGAGTAAAGAAAAAAAAATTAAAATTCTATCAAAAAATGTAATTTATTTATAGTTAATTTAAATGAAATATAATTCTCAATTTATTATAAAAACAAATTTAAAATTGTACATTCTAAATGTATAGTCACAATATCGCACACCTAGATCAAAACTATGACAACTCAAAAAGTCACTTTTCAATAGACAAAATATAAAAACATTTTTGTTACTAAAGTTATGAAACTAAATAATATTTTAGATCATAAATGTATCCTAAAATGATACTGTTCGAGAACTAGGGTAATATTAGTTGCGTATACGATAGAGTATCCGATAATAATAACTCAAAATTCTTGTTTTTTTGAGTTGTGTTAGTTTTGATCTAGGTGTATGTAAAATTTAATTTAATTTTGTTTAACATTTATCTAAACAAGTTATTTTGATAATTATCGGGATTGGAATCTAGGACCGTAAATATTTAATTAATATACTTTCGCTTTACATTATATGATTTATTATATAAATAAATTTAAAAAATCAAAAAAAAAACTTACGTTTTTTTTCTTCGGACTACTTAGAATTTTTTAGCTTAATTACGTACATACACATGTGTTGTACGTACTTAATAAATGTTTTACGAGTTCATTTGGATGAAATAAGGTCAAAAACTGTTTTGTATTTGAACAGTGATTATACGATACAATGAATAAACTCCATAAAAGCGTGAGCATATAATTTAAACAAATAAAAACTATTTTTATTGGACATCTTACGTTAACTGCCAACTGATGCTAACTCAGTTTTTTAATAGCCAGTAAAATTAGATTTTCATCTTATATAAAGGTGATTAACACAGTTATTCTGACATATATCAGGATTAAAGTTAAAACATATTTTGTTGATGAATATAAATATAATATTTATAGTATTTAATATTATATTAGTATTAATACATAGTATTTAAATATGATTCAATTGTATATTTTTGAAAGCTTTTAATAAAGTATGAATTTAAATAAATCATGACTTTATATAATGCTGTACCTTACAATATTCAATGTTGACAGGAAATACGTGATTATTGTAAATACCTAGGGCGTGCGCTCATACACGCTATTTATTACTGATAATTTTGTGAAATAATTATAACAAACTAATTCATACGTTATGAAAAGACAATATTTATTTTAATTATGATGACATGTTCGAATTGCTGTTTGCGAAGTTTATTCGTAAAAACTGCAGCATTTTTATAATGATTTATTGTGTTCTATCAAAAAGAAAAAGCAAACCTGCAAAACTAATTTAAAAAAAAATATATTTTTATATAAACTTAGTACTACACACAAAATTTTTGATTTGATATCACTACTATATATTTTAAAATGCTTCACCGCAATTATCGATGTTTCCAAGGAACAATAAAACTACTTCCACCCTAACGACCCCCATTGCCATCTGTATTTAATTTAGTTCAATTTACACTTGTAGAGTGTTATTATATTATTATAATTAGATAACATTGTACCAAAGTAAGACATATATTTAGGTACCCTGGCTGCTAAACTCGTATTATAGCAGACAGTGATTTTCCGGTATAATGTAATAATGTATAAGTGTAATGTTCAATGTATAACAATATATATAAAGAGTAAAACAAGATGCAATTAGATAGCGTATCAATACATTGGAAACTAGTAGTGATAGTAGTGATATTGCCGAAACTAGTAGTGATATTTACTCAAAAATTGTGTGTGTGTAGTACAAAGTCAATATGAAAATTATATATATTTTTAATTAAAATATTAGACTACAAAGTAACTGCTAAATCAATCAATTCTATCTGCAGAACTATTTCTGACGTAAACGGAATAATAAAAAAAAATGCTTCAGTAAGTAGACGAAGAATTATTCAAACAGTTAAGGAATCAATTTGTGTCTATTGTTCTGTCTGTTGGCAAGAATAAAAACAAATGACAGGGTCACATAAGTGACATTGGTTACACGAAATGCCACTAGAAAATACTATCAGTTCAGTACAATGATCAAAATCATATATCCACAGAGAAAGGAGTTTTAAGTCGAGATGTCCTTAATGGAACAGGTGTACTAAAATATGGTATACTATATTATTATCAATTGATAATACTACCGAACACTTTATTTTTATTTGCGCACTATATAAAGCTGCGGCTCGAATCCAATGTATTGTGTGATAACATCTGTCCTCGTAGAACGAATGTATGGTGCTGTAGTTTGCCCCTATAAAACACGTATTTATTATACAATTTCCGCGAGATCATAAATAAGGTAGGATGGTATCAGCAACAATTTTGTGTGAAAAAGGTTTTTGTTGTCACGTGAACAAAATAGCTCTTGGGACTAAACATTTTATTTGGATTAAACATATCTATTTTCGTCCAAGATTGAAAATGTTTAATGTTAGCTTCACTGAACCTAATTTGTGAAATATTTTTATATAACCTTTGACCTTAGATCAGGATCAGTCACTTCTTTCTTATCTTCTTGTAGTTGCGTATAATATTTAAAGTGATTTATTTTGTACAAAGGAATGTGATTAAATATGATGTTAAGTGTTGGAACAAGTAGATGAGTTTATGTATTTGGGAAGTATATTTGATAGAAACGAAAAGGCTGAGAAAGATACCGAATACAGGGTGACTATGGGGAATAAACAAACAAGGCAAGGCTAGCAGTAAATAATGGAATTCTGTTATCGACACTGATGTAAAGAAAGTGAAATCTGGAGCTGGCAGAAGAGGAATGAAAGTAGACTGAATGCATTGGAAATTAAATTACTTAGGAGTATATGTGGCAAATCCATTTATGACTAATTAAAGAATGAAGAAATTAGGAGACAGTGTAAAGCTGATCACAGTAAATAAGATGAAAAATGGATCGTTAAGGCTGCTTGATCACATGGAACGGATAAATGATGAGAAAATTGTAAGAAAAATATATGACGCAAGTGCTGATAACATCAGAAATAGAGGACGAAAATTTCTCAAAATCTGTTATAATTTCAAAACAAAATTATCTAGATTATTTTTGAAAATAATGCGCTTTTGAAGCGAAATTTATTTTTAGTTCGGAGGAAGTCCATAACGTTCCAGATAGATCTGATTATTAATTAACTGGAAAAAGTTCACTTCCAATAAGATTACACAAATATGGACCCAATATATGATCCCATTGGGTAGAGATCAATCAGTAGCATCGTTATATGACACTCTGACATAATCATTATACAGTGCCTACACTAATAATTCACTAGTTCTATAACACTCCCACTACAAATTTTCTTTTCTTATTTTTTTCTCTATTTTTATTTTTATTCCTGTCGATCATTCTTGAATTGACTAACACCATAACAGCACGAAAGAAATTGGCTACTTTAATACAGACTGTAGTCTATCAAAGTAACCAGGACAATACTGTGTACATGAGAGGTGGTGTTTAATCCATCTCACACAATAAACTACGAGTATATAATTGCAATATAATTGTATCTTATGTTATTCATGTTATAATATAATATATTTACCTCTGTTACAATAAAAAATATATGTTAATAAATAAATAAATTAATCAATAAATTAATTAATTAAATTACATGTTTTGGCATGGTGAAAAAACATTGACTACTTGAATACAGACGAGAGTCTAGCTAAATAGCCAAGACACGCATCGAATCATTACTAATTGGAGGTTATAAATATTATACGTTTGAATCTCTTAAAATATAACGTACAAAAACGTATGTTCCTTATATTAGAATATTTATTTGTTTCTAATGCAATATATTATTATGAAAATAAATTTGATTTTAAATTTGAAAAACCCTAATGTTTCTGTTATTCTCATTTAATAACTATAATCAATGAAACTACAACGAACGCAGATTGAATATCACGTTAAATTTTAATTTTTGCACATTATCTCTAACTAAACTAACTACTCGTAACTTATCATCACGTCGTTTCTTCGCAGTGGTATGCAGAGATCATAGAGCGTCACATTCTTCTCTCCTAACACACAATTCTCGCCTCATACATATTCATACATCTTTCCATACAAGCTTGCCGATTATTGAGGCTTCTAACAGGACCATCCTCGAGTGTCTGGTTTACCTGGTTGTGCCGAGTCCTCTATTTCTGGTGCCATCAACAATTGCTTTATATATCTTTCTTACTATTCTCTATTTAATCCGTTTCATATGACTAAACCACCTAAATGATTATTGCTTAATCTGCATTAACATCAGCTTTACATTCTTTCCGTATTTCGTTATTCATTACTTTGTCATAAATGGATCTGCTTCGTATTCTATGCCTAAGCGATCTCATTTCCAATACATTTAGCATACTTTCGTTCCTCTTCTGCCAGCTCCAGAACTTACTTCCATACATCAATGTCGGTATAAGGACTCCATTGTGTACTGCTAGGCTTGCAATATTTTTTGTAATTGCAAGTTAATTTTAATATTTAACAATTAATTTAAATTTATCGAAATATTATGTATTACAAACACGCTATACAATTCTTTTCTCGAGCTATTATTTTTACGTATTGTTTTTACTTGTACTATGGGGGAGAAGAGATAGGAGAGTGGGTAGGCTACGAATATACACAGTGTATGAACGAGGGGGTGGATAAACATTGAGTGCAAGAAGAATGAAAGTAATTCGGGAGAGGGACAGAAATAAAGAACATGGGGTGGTTGAAGGACCACTCAGAACCAGAAAACACGACCCACCTGTGAAATGTTCCTTTCGGAATCTTGACTTTCTTCCACTGGATCCACATACCTTCTG
Organism: Eubasilissa splendida; assembly: GCA_031772225.1. Taxonomy (NCBI): domain Eukaryota; kingdom Metazoa; phylum Arthropoda; class Insecta; order Trichoptera; family Phryganeidae; genus Eubasilissa; species Eubasilissa splendida. The sequence goes on along the minus strand of CM062852.1, from coordinate 15,117,242 downwards.
GCTATAGGACACGTACTCCGTTGTTCAGCGCGATGTATTCTTAGACATACACTCTCGGTGATAGCGCGAAAGTGTCAAACAACACCATGCAAAATAGCAAGATGGACAGCACTAAATCGGTACGCACAGTAGCGAGAAACCGATTAAGCACAAACAAAATCAGCCCCATAAGCAGAAGGATGATGCTTCACAGCAGTTAACGCAACCAAATGGTAAACGCTATTTTCAATTCGAAGGTGTAACTTTGATTAAAAAACCGTGAACAAAACTACAGAAAAAGATCGTGATATGGGTATAGGAAGAGGGGGTAGTGGATTGGTAATAAACAAGAACTACTGATCTACGTATGTCATGTTCATATGCATGACCGGCGATCCATAAATAAGTTAGTAGTAATAAATACATTTTTTATTAATTTTTTTTTCCGCGTAGCGCAACATCAATATTTTTAGATAAAATTGATTTTATATGTATATCTTTATAATTAATATATTTAATTCATATTTATAAATACACTTATTTAAAAGCTTTATTTAATATTTTCATCTAAAAATCTTAAGAATTAATCAATTTTGTCTATATGTAGTAAGATTTGTTCAAAATAATTACTTACCTGTACAATATGAATATTGTTACTCCTATACACATTGACTGAATACAGCCAGGCTTTCAGACTACTCGGTTTGATTCAGTCTGGCAATGTACTCTGAACATATTGTTAAGAGCAATGTAAATGTTCCTTGCAGGCAAAGTAAATTGCCATGCATACTTTTGTGTATGTGACATCTAGTGCAACTGTGAAATAAAATTTAGTAATAGAATTGTATTATTTAAGGCCTTTGTTCATTAAATTCCTAAAACGCAATGATTGCGATGATAACATCACGCAAGTTTTAGGACTTAATTCATCACTGGACGCAGATCGGCAGAAAAATAAGGTAAAAAGAGAAAATATAAATTAGAATGATTTTAAATGCACCATAACAAAATACGTATAGTCTAAAAATTAAGATTAATACAGCACGCCCAACAGCTTGAGCTTACACATTATATGATAAAATAATTTTCAAAAGGTTAAGATTATCGAAAAGATAAGTGTCCGAAGATTTTTTTATTTAATCGTGCTAACGATATAAATATTTATAAAACTAAGATGTTTAGTACAGTACATGTTTAATAAAAGTAAATATTAGTAATTCAATATTTTCAAAATTCATTTTTTCTTATTATGTATTTCATTTAACAGTAAGATCAAGATAAAAAAAATACGAAGTTGCAAAATTTAAAAACAAATCGTGTTTTTGAAATTTCTGACAATAATAATATTTTTTTTATTTAAAAACGTATCTTCAGAAATAAAGTCACATCTTACTCTTGTTTAAAAGTAAATTAACAATTTGTTCCGGTGTACTGTATCAGTTTTCTTATTTATATGCGTATTTGTATTTATATATGTGTGTGATATAAGGAATACGCGCATATGTATGCGCGTATTTCTTGTATCGCTGCTATTATCACCTTGAATTAAAAAAAAATACAATTTTAATTAAATCACGAAAAATCGACATTTTGATTGTAAGTATTCAAGTTTATTGTGTCTTTTTATTATTTAGGCAAATCACAGTGATTGGAAGTAGGATTATCGAAATACAAACATTTTTAACCATGTTTTAAAATAATAAAAGTTGAAATTTATAATTTAAAAAAAACTTTGAATGATAATCACGAATCAGATTTTTACACGGAATATTAATTCAAATTTTCAAACTAAGCTCAACGCTTCAACTATGGACATAGGACTAACTTGCTGGTATCCTGGAACGAGATCTAAACCCCGACCACTAAATCACTAGGCCAATAAGTTACTCACTATTAAATAATAATAGTTTTAAAAACAAATTTGCTTCAAAAAAAGCAGTTTAAAAGTCACAATAATAATTTTTCGTCAAACTACGATATAAATATCACATGGACAGATTAAAATGATTAAAAGATATTAGACAAATAATCTGTAAATTCTCGGTAGGACCACCACAAATTGGCTGAAAGTATAATTTATTTAGTACATATATAAATGTGTTGCGAATGTTTGCCGCCATTTCTGAACACATCCAGCGGTGCGGTACATAGCTGCCACTGGGAGACGTTAGCGCATGCCAGCGATACTATTGAACGCAGCCAGCGGCTACCGCGCTTTTCACGCGGGTCGACCCGTTCACTCTTTTTCCGGCCTCAAAATAAGATTTTGCTTCCACCGCGTAAGTTCATCCACCTTTGTACCTTAACTTTAATAGATAAATACTTGTATAAACTGTAATGATGCGTTTCTGTACTAATTAGTAACTTTATAAAGAAATAAATTATAGATATCTCATAAAGACGAAACTATTCATGTTATACTATATGGAAAAATATGGTAGTATAGGTATTACAGGGCTTATGACTTTTTTTCGGCTGGCTTAAGTGATCACTTTACTCAATGAAACGTTCACCATTCCCACCCACAAATCAACCTCCACATCTGTCTATTTTTTTTTCATATTTTTCATATATATGTTACCATGCAGAAACACTTTGAGTATTTAACTACAACTTCGATGTCACCATCTATGGTCTGAAATTTGATATTCATTTCTCTGAAACAGCACAGATGTCAGTAATGAGAGTCTTATTATTTAGAAAATATGAAAGCTTTATTCTTTGAATGTATAATATGACGAATATAATAGAATACGCCTTAACATAATATAATAGAATACGCCTTTAATTGTCCATACTTCCATATTTTTCCATATAATACAATATAAATAGCTTCGTCTCTATGAGATATCTATAATTTGTTTAATAACAGTGCCTTCGGAGGTAAAAATCCAGTAATTGTGTGTTCTTACAAAAATTTGGACATACTCAAATATTGTAAATTGTAACGTAACTTTATAGTTCTAACTGCGTTCCCACACGCACATACGATATAGATCTTTGCGACCCACAAGAATATAGAGTGACTAGCGTTGGATTAGCTTTAGCTAGGTGGATTAGCATTACCATTAAATCTTTCTGATAACATCATATACATTAAACACCTACAAATCAATCCACCAAAAATATGTTTAAATATATTAAATTCAAATAGTGTTTATTAAGATGCCAAGTTTTTTTAAAAATATTTATTTAAGTTGATTTTTATACAGATAACTTTGTAAATGATACTCAACGAACTGAATTATTTTTTAATTGCTACAAAACGAGATGTCATTGCAGATTTCCAAAACTTTTTAGGGTTGATTTACTGCGTCTGCGGCGTACAGGCGGGAGTTTTTGTGACACCCTGAACGTAAAAACATGTTTTATTACGCTAATTTCATGACGCATAGCTAAATTAAAGTAGTGCAGTTAACCAAGTGACTTGATTAATTTTAAAAAAATGTATTTTCAAACTGGCAAGGTGGCAAACGGGTGAATTCAATATAGATTTTAAAAAATGAAAACATAATTTGTGAAATTTTAAAAAAATTTTGTGATATCGTTTAATACGGATTAAATTAATTAATTTAAAAAATATACGGAAAAAATCTAAAAGGAAAAGTTTTGAGTTTTGAGTTGAAAAGTTTTATTCCGGTGGCAACCGAAATATTTTTTTTGATAATAATTCAATTTTTTCTGTATATCTTTCTTATTTAATAATTTTATTTGTATTCAATAATCGGCGAGCTTGTATGATAAGATGTATGAATGTGGATGAGGCGAGAATTGTGTGTTAGGAAAGAAGAGTGTGGCGCTCTATTCTATCTGCCTACCCCCGCGGCGAAACGGTGTGATGGTAAGAAAGTAAGTAAATAATTTTAATTAAAATATAAACTTTATTTATTTGTATATTTATTTAAACCGTGCATAGTTTTTAAAACTATTTAATATGAACATAATTCTTGTTGAAAATAATGACCTAACAATTTAGCTCTGACTGTTTTCTGATAAAAGTCCTAGACTAGAGACAACTAGATAGTTTCAGGTAATAAAGAACATTACAGAATTGAGTCATAAATCGAACAAAATCCATTATTAACAATCGTTTAAATTCTGGATACTAACTTGTTATTTGAGTGGAGGTCTTTGTCTGGATGGTAATAGAATTTCAATGAAAGCTAACGGCAAAATTGATAAAATAGCGGTTAGGCTAACTATGCTGTACGGGTCAGAGTGATGGGCGAGTATATTACTTTTAATTTAGAAAAAAAAAAAAAATACATTAGTGTGAGTAACACCATAAATAATATGCACATTGTAACAGTGTTCTGTGTTCCGCTCACTGTTTTATTTGATCAGTGGGCGGGATTGTCGTTCCAAATTAGTTAAAAACACGGTATCCACAAATAATATATATGGAATGTTTGAATTTTGTATATTAGGAAAGTTTAAATTATATTAATGTTTATATTTGTTAATTTTTTAAAACTTAGTTGAAAACATTTGTTGGTTTTTAGCTATATAACTATGTACTTACAACACTATAAAAGCCATATATTAAGAATACATATTTCCAATAAATCATTTTTTCTCTGTATGCAATTATACTTAACTCTTGGAAAAACACATTCTTATTGTGAAGTTGTAATTATTCAGAACATAGGTCTGTGATATTTAAAAATTCAAAAAATATTTTAAAGTGTTCAAAATTTAATAAAAATGAATTGATAATTCTGGCGTCTGCTATCAGTTTACTCAAAGGTATTTGAGATTCTGTAAAAATAAGGTATATGGCTCTTTCAAATAATGGAACGATTAAATGTATTAATATCAAAAAGGTAACATATAGGTTCAAAAATTGTCGCTGTAGCATAGTTGGATAATGCACCTTTCCCGGTTAGGAAAGAGATCCAGGTTCGAATCCCGGTGGCGCAACAACAATATTTTTCGATAAAATTGATTTTATATGTATATCTTTCTAATTAATATATTTAATTCATATTTATACTTTACTCTATTTAAACCACATTAACATGGGTACGAAAAACGTTAAAAATATATGATATATCGAAAAATAATATTGTACATGAAAATTTGAGCTCACTATTTATTGTGTGTTCTATGAGTTTTCCAGCAAAACGTATTTATTTAATATTTTAAAAATATATATTTATATAAATTACATGTTTTTGAAACGAGCTGTTACACACACAAATACAATTGTTCTTTCTAAATGAAAAGTAGTTTACATAGAAATTGAAAATTGTATTGGACAAAATTAAAACTTTTAGGGTGGCTTTTATTATTGAAAAAATAAAGAAAGGCTGACTCGGACGATGTGGACATGTGATGCGAAGGGAGGAAAATGATACATTAATTTATAAATATCGAGATTTACAGGAAAATACCGGGTAGTAGTACACGAGCAACGTGGTTAGCTTTGGTCTCGATCTTAGATATTTAAACGTGATTGAGGGTGCAGCCCAAAACAGAAAGTGGAACATTATAAGAGTATTCGACCTCATGTGAACAGGATATGGCGAGGGCAAAAAAAAACTTGTTCCTGGTTAAGATCACTATTTATTATTAACCGCTCGTAGATCGGATAAGACCACATATCCGAATGTTGTATTTGAAATGATGCTCAAATTCGAATATTGTATATTCAATCCATTGAACAAGGTTCTGAATATTATTTATTAAATCCATCAGTCTGATGTTTTTTTTCGAAATGATTAAAATTACAAGGCACATATAACAGTTTAATTTATTACACGTAACAGGTTTCTCTTGTCTTCACAGCCTCCGTAAGGGACAATATCAGTGAAGCGGGAAAATAATGCTTCTCTATGTAGTGGAAACGGCCCGGCGATGTCCATCGCGATTCTTTTAATGGACTCCACAGGTTATATTATTTCCTCGTTGGTCCTCCAGAATATGGGGGCGTCTTTTTATATTTTTAGCCCGAATATTGCGAAAAATTTACAAACAATGAAAGATTTATCATTTTAAGTGCTGCGACACTGCTTTGTTTTCATATTTGATGGCGATGTTTTACTAAAATAATATTCTTTTTTTAGTACCGAAACGCGTACATGCCAGCGAAACATTATTTTAGCAATATTTGAATATGTCCAAGAACACACAGTTACTGGATTTTTACTTACAAAGGCACTGTTATTAAACAAATATCAGATTTAATTTCTATTATATTCAATGGAAAATATATGGAAGTATGGGGTAATTACAGGGCTTACTACCTGTCTTTGGCTGGCTTAAGTGATCAATTCTCACCCCTCGAACTCCACATTTATCAAATTTTTGAAAGTTGTGTATATGTTAGTATGTGGACTAGCTTCGAGTACCATTACACCATCACCATAAATGAACCAAATTTGATAATTCATTTTTCCCTTTTTTTAAACAGCATATATGTTATCACTATGAGAATTTGATTATTTTAAAGAAATATTATTTATCTGTAAAATGTTTTTTAATATATTATACTAGAATACGTAATAAAAATAGCTTTTTCTCTGTGAGATATCTGATATTTGTTTAATAACAATGCCTTTGTAGGTAAAAATCTAGTAATTGTGTGTTCTTGGACATATTCAAATATTACTAATACTGGAAAAATATATACAAAATTGAAAAATATTGATTTTCTATTAAATATAATTTAAAAAAAAAATAGCTTTGCCTTTATGAGATATCTGGTATAAGTTTAGCAACGTTATTCATTTTTCAGCGATAAAGAATGTGAAACGAATGATTAAGGAGAGCATATGAAAGAAAATACATGATGCAAATATCGAAGGCAATATGGAAAGAGAATTTCCATGAATGAAGCATCCGTGTGATTTGGTTACTTGACAAGATATACCAGATATTGGAGGATAGCATCTTCATTAATATAATCGACAAGCGTGTATAAAAAAGTATTGAATTAATTAAAGAAAAGAGTGGTATGCCAGTACAGAAAAGAGGATATCCGCGGAATACTTGGCGCGCCCAGGTAAACCTGATACAGGAAGATGTGGTCCTATTAGAAACCTCAATAATCGACGAGTTTATATGAGAAAATGTATGATTGTGAATGAGGTGAGACTTGCGTGTCAGGACAGAATATTGTGGCACGCTATCCCCTCTGCCTACCCCCGAGCGGCAAATGGCACGATGGTAAGTTAGTTAGCTAGTTCAGAATTAATTCCCGAAACAAATTGGTTGTTATGAAATCAACTCTTTATATTGTTTGAAGAAAATCTCTAATGAAACTGTGTCAAATGGCCCATATCCACGATAATCTTTCAATGAGACTTTGATCTCTGAGAGTTGGTGAAGATACGTGCGTACTGGATACGTTATTCTTATCTGCGAACAAAAAATATGCGGTTATGATTTGAGATTGCTTCGTGCTGAACTCTGTACTATGACTAATGCCCACTCGAATCGAATCTTCGAGAAAAATGTCACCCTCGGATACGGGCCATAACGATAATTTGTGTGATTCGTAACAAAAAAAAAAACGTACCATGGACATCGATACATCCGAGCTGCTTCTTCATGGTGCTGGTATTAATCTGGCACATGTAACAGCCGCGATCGCTCTCCCTCAACTGTCTGATCCTCAGCTGCCAAGTCCCTGGCCCGTCCTGGGATACGGAAATTCTGGAGTTGTGCGTTACAACCCTGGTGTGCAGGGTGAGAATAGTCTGATCTTCCGCCTTCATCCATCCTACCTGAAGGAAAAGACAGGAAATTTTTTTTAAAATTTAAATTAATACAAATTAAATGAGCTGGAAAAGTATACACAAAAAATCTATTTATCGAAACAGTATTTAGATGCTACCGGGATACGAACGTGGACCTCATCCTATCCTTGGAAAATCTTTATCATTTCGCTATGGCAATTAAATACACTTGCGTCAAATGTTCTAATGTCCTAGAAACTAGTGGTGATAAACTGTTATGTGACGATGATTGGTAACTAATATTAAATGATGATTAGTAACTAAGATTAAACTGATGGAGGTTTACTTTCCAGTGTACCAGTCACTCCTCGAATAATTACGTTAAGCAGTTACCGATCATCGTTACAATTGAACATAATCACAGTCTCAATAACGATTTAATTATCACTACTAGAAACCACCCTCTGTTAAAAAGTGTTTAACAAAATGGAGGCTATTCAAAAACTTCATTAATATTGGACGTAGGGAAAAAGTAAAGACATATACACAGATAAAAGGTACATGATTCAATGCCTTCTTTGTCTTTTATAATTTATCCGTTTATTTCCTTGACCGAGGGGAAAAACGGTGAGGTATTTTCTTCTATCTTTCTCGCTTTCTTTTAGTATCAAGCTCTTGTATATTTCATATTCACTGTTCCTGTGCATAATCATATTGTCGTGCATGTTAAACTGTTTATATGTGTTAATTTTTTTATTAAAGAGAACACATTCTTATTGCGAAGTTGTAATTATTCAAAACATAAAAACAAAAAATAATATTATAGAACACTTCAAAGCGGAAAAAAACATGTAATTTTAATAATGTAGAATACTTACTTCATGTTATAAAAAAATTGTAAAAATGTTAAATAAATAAAAAAATATAGGTATGTGATGTTTTTAATACAAATTAAATGTATTAATTAGAAAGATATACATATAAAATCAATTGTATCTAAAAATATTGCTGTTGCTACCGGTATTCGAACCTGGATCTTTTCTAATCCGGGAAACGTGTATTATGTTCTAAAAAATTACAACTTCACAATAAAAATGTGTTCTTCTTAATAATATATAAGTCGTATCAATGTGTCCAAAATTTAATTATTAATTCTGGCGTCTCCTATCGGATTACTCAAAGATATTTGAGATTCCGTAAAAATGAAGAAGATGGCTTTCAAATAATAGAACGATAGATGTATTAATTTGAAAAGTGTAACATATAAGTTAGAAAATTGGTCGCCAATGCTCTGTGTTGCTATAGCATAATCGGTTAATGCACGTTCCTCGGATAGGAGGAGATCCAGGTTCAAATCCTGGTAGTAATAACAATATTTTTCTATAAAATATATTGATTATATGAATATCTTTTTAATTAATTGATTTAATTTGTATTAAATTAGTTTTCTTATCCAATGTATCAAGTATGACATGTACCACCTGGATGCTTATGTAATAATAGTTTCTGCACTGCTACGACTGTGAAAGGGTTTTTCCTGGCAGCCATGGTGTTTTGCAATGCCGCTATGCAGCACTCTAGCATGGTATAATCGCCCTGCAGAGTAAAAATGCCAACCTGGCAGCAAATGCAGCATGGCATGCATGGCATAAAACTGGGTTAGCGGTGGGTTTATCTACCATTCACTGATTCAGTGCATATACATTCTTGCATTTAATTGCCGAAAGGAATGAATTAATTAGGCGAATAATCTTCCACATAGAATACACCAACCCCTCGTGTGATACTTCCGTGATATCCTGATCCATAACCACTGTTCAATGTCAAAAAGAATGAATTAATTAGGCGAATAATTATCCACATAGGTATATGCCAACCCCTCGTGTGATACTTCCGTGATATCCTGATCCATAACCACTGTTCAATGTCAAAAAGAATGAATTAATTAGGCGAATAATTATCCACATAGGTATATGCCAATTCCTGGTGTGATACTTTCGTGATATATTGATCCGTAACCACTATTCAATGTCGAAAGGAATGAATTAATTAGGCGAATAATTATCCACATAGGTATATGCCAACCCCTCGTGTGATACTTCCGTGATATCCTGATCCATAACCACTGTTCAATGTCAAAAAGAATGAATTAATTAGGCGAATAATTATCCACATAGGTATATGCCAACCCCTCGTGTGATACTTTCGTGATATCTTGATCCATAACCACTATTCAATGTCAAAATAATCCATAAAATAATGTAGAAATACGACTTAGTGACCCTAATCAAATATTTATTTTTCTACATATCTTCATTCTCCCATCCATCCATCCACATCGATCCCTCATGACTGAGGATTACATTCTCCAAGACATTCCGTCCTCTTAACAATGTTTCTTTTCTTTTCTCGGCATCCTGCAGATCTTAGGGATGTCACCAGAGAAGTGCCTGTTTCCTTTTCCACTTGATCGGTCCAACGGGTGGGGATCTTCCTCTTCATTTTCGTCTGTGGCCCACCGCAATAAGATGTCCAAAAAATTAAAGGATTCGTCTCAGACAAATGGTTGAGTCTGTCCTCGATCTTCAGTTCCTGCAGAATGGGGATATTCGTGCATCTCGCCGTCCATGGTGTCTTCAACACCACATCTCAAAGGCATCCATCCGTATTCTCTCCCTTGCCTGCAGGGTTTATAATTCCACAATATATAAAAATATAGAATACACCAGAGACTGTATAAGCCTGACCTGACAAAATATGGACATATAACTTCTCGCCATACCTATGCGTCGTTAAATTTTGGGCTCATTTCAATGTTCCATATTTTAACTAAAAAAAATTAAATGCGTCCAAGTATTTCTTTTGTAAAGCTTCGCATTTATATTTCAACTATTGCATTAATGGTATCAGTATTTATTTTTTCGTTATATTTTCCACAAATCTGTCTAAGACAGTTACGAGTAATTACCCATACTTCCATATATTTTACATTAAATATAATAAAAAATAGCTTAGTCCCTATGAGATATCTATTATTTGTTTAGTTACGAGTACCCTCATTAAAAAATATACATAGATTTTAAATTATAATATTAGAACATCGGAAAACTGTACTTGACATTCAATCTATTTTCTTTCTAGATATTATTTATTCCGATAAATACGTTTTTATCCGAACAAAATTATTAATAGATATATTATACAATATTAAGATTTTTTTTAAATATTAAATAAAAACATTTCGCGAAAAGATTCTCGAGTACGAAAATAAACTTGGAAATGCGAGATATATTGTAAAGCAGTTAAAACTTTTATTTTGCTTCATTATATCACAAAACAACAACTATTCAAATAGTAATTAAGTCGTTAGTAATATTTCATTCGGGTTTATTTTTACGAAATAAAAAATGACTAAAAAAAATACGGACTACTTATTCTCATCAGTTTATTCCTCTTTTATGGGCATTTTTATTTATTACTTCGATAATTTTTGAACACAAACTCTGCGGTGGTGGGTTGGATTTGACCCGGGTCCAAATATTCATTTAATACTATTTTCTGTCTATTTAATATTTTATTAAATATTTTCAAATAATTTGACATAAAAATAAATGTTATCGAACGAGATTCAAATGAGTTATTGATAAAAATGTGAAAAAACGCTCAAAAACTGACCTAAAACAGTTGAATTGAATTTCAACGCTTACGCCGAAACATATATTGTCAACATTTTGAGTGGATACCAGGTATGCGTTCATGTATTCGTTTTGACTTATTTTCGTCTAGCGGCCCCTGGAAAATGCCAGTAATATAATTATTTGAGGAGCGTTGCGCCTACTTGTAAATTTTATGACACTACCTTCTCAGGTTCCGACGAGAAGATCACATGCTCAGTGGATGTTTGTATTTTGGCTGTGTAGGGCGTTTGTTGATGCGTTAAAATTTATTCGTAATATTTTTTAATTTTTAACTTAATTTTTTAGCAGAAACATTACGTCACATCATACCATTTCATTAAATCATATTTAAAATTAAATATGTATAAAAAATCTGCCACAAAACGGTTGAAAAACCGAAAACTTGAGGTGGGTCTAAATTGACCCACCATCGCCGAACGTATTTCGTTTTGACCCACGTGGCTGTAAGTGTTAAAATACATTATAGTATTTTACAAAAAAATGGTCAGTAAGTAGGTATATAAAAATATTGTGATAAATATATATTGATATCAACGTCATCAACAACAACATTGCTAAGCCATTATCTGCTAAATGAAGGTCTTCCCAAATGTTTCCATCATCATAAAATGGCATTCTTATTCGCTGTCATGTGTTTCTGCAAAATTTGATGATTTTGTCAGTCCAGCAGATTTTAGGGCTACCTAAGGCCTCTTGATTTCCTTTAGATATTACTGGATGACTGCGTTTGTCTAACGATTGTCTGTCATCCGAGTGATGAAGCTTGCCTGTTGCCATTTCAATTTATTGGCGTATTCTTTTATATGGACTAGAGATCCGTTTGCTGAGGGTCCATGTTTCGCAGTCACACCGGAGCACTGGAAGTGTCCATTAGTTAAATCAGATATTTTTAATACAATAATATTTTTAGAAGACTTATATAATTAAAATTGAATTATAAATTATAGATTTATTAGTGAGATTGCGAGTCTTCGTACCTTGATACAGGGTGAATATTATGTTTCAGGCTGATTTTATTTGGCTGCGATTTTGGTTTGGCAGACATTTGTCAGTTTGTATTTGGTAGTCGTAAAGAGTAGTTGACTACAATTTATTTTAGAGCATATAACGCCTCAACAATGTGTTAAAGTCATGATCAAAGCTATGATTTTTCAAAATAAATACTTGTTTTTTGACATTTTTACATAAGTTAAATTATGAAGGAATGATATGTTCAGAAGAATCGCAACTTTACAATAAAACATGAATTGATCATTAAAATGTAAAATTAGTTGCTTTATAAAAATTAACTGACATGTCCTAACAGCATCTAGCTAGTTTGGCACTAAGTTTAATTGATTTTAAAAAGTATAGTTGCTCTCTACTGGAAAACACAGTATAGTAGATATATAGAAAAAATCTCAAAAAGTTTACCTGCTCCTTACTTATTATTATAGCAATTAAAAGGTTCAATTTCCGGTGTCCATCCAGCACTATGTATGAATTTTTTCTGAGTAATTCTAGCTTCTATCATATTACATAATATTTTTTGGGTATTTGTAATGTATCGTAAAAATTAAATGAAACAGTTTGAATTTTATTGAAAATTTTCTTATAACCAATATTTATTTGCAAATAACAATATTGAATCTAATCAAACAATACAAACATAATTGAAATTTACAAAAATAAAATAGTAAACAAACTAACCAATTTAAACCATTTGATTGCGATACATCATATGCATGCGACCGGTTGAAAATATGCAGTCGTCAATGATGAAGTTCGGAACCCGCACCTAACTTGAGTAAATAATATATCCTCATTTTATCAGCCACCATCAATTGATTAGTCTTAAACATTGTATGGTTTACTGGTATTTAAAAAAAATTGGAGTACATTATGCGAAATTACGTTACTTTTGTATTTATTTTGATTCTTCTGATTGGATGAAATATGTTAAATAAATAGAGGAAAAATGCGTTTCAATATCTCATACATCGTACGTGTACTTACTTGCGTCTAGTGGTAAGATACCACCATTTAGTGAAAAAGTACAAGTACTTGTGTCTAGCGGTATGATACCACCGTTTAGTGACCATGTACGAATATTTGTGTCTAGTGGTAAGATATCATAATTTAGTGACCACGTATGAGAACTTATGTCTAGTGGTAAGATACTACCATTTAGTGATGGTACGTATGCAGTCTAGTAATGTAATGTGAAAGTTACATTTTATATATAAACGCATAGCTTAATTTGAAAAATAAGATTATTTGCTATTTTTCCTAAATTAAATAAAAAGGGGGATAAATAACAAAGTTAGTAAATATTTAAATCATTTTAAATCTACAACAATACAAAATTCGTGCAATTTAGCGACACTTAATTGATTTGGATAAACTTGCTTTCAATATTTATAGGATTTTAGTAAATAGTATTATTTAAGAAAATTATAATTCATATTACTTTCTTATATAAATAATGTAATCTAAAACACTTTTTTAAATAACATAATCCAAGAAAGGTGTTACAATATAAAGTTGAGTTAATATAAAATGTTCGATTTGAATGCAGCCGATTTTATATTTAATTTAAATTGCATTCAAATGAAGTATGTTTACTAATCAGTTTGAAATTTTTAAAATTCACATTTCATCAATTTGTATTACAAAAATATGCGAATAGATGGACAATATTTGATTTCTGGTTAAATTGAATCATATCTGAAGTGAATTTCTTTCATGGAAAATTGAAAATTACAACGCGAATTTCTAAATTGAATTCAAATACAATTTTATTGTGATTGTCAAGGGAGGAAGGAACGGGTTTTATTTATATATGTAAAACTTTTTTTATTATTTGACAAATAAATAATGTGTTATCAGGTATATTCTATATTATTATATGAATAATTACTGAGATTTAACAAATACAAAAAGTTGTTAATTAAAATAAATGTACTTTGATATTCTACCGTGGGAGGGCTTTTGTAGTCGCCGACGTTTCGGAAAACATTTCAGTGGCTGGTCATGTGATCAGTGCAGTAATCTCGAACAAAATATATTGTCACTGTGGGTCGTGAAAACCTACGAATAAATATGAAGACCTACATATAAAATGTAGAATAATTTACTATTAACAATGATGCTTATAGCTAAATATAAATCATTAATAATTTGAAAATACATTTTTTAAATATTAAAAAAATAGCCTTTTTTGTTCAGTTTGACTAAAGAAATAAAATAGCTTTTTATTTTTCTAAATTAAATTACTAAAACTGGAAATATAGAAGAAAGGAAATATATATGGAAGGTTCTAGTCGCTATCATTTGGCACAGATGGATATACGAGTGGGAACAGAGCTAGTGTTGGATGTGAATGATAATAACTTTAGAGATGCATCTCCCTAAAGAAATATTAATTGTGTGAGTTACTCATGTTTGGTTTTGAAAAAATAATAATATGTATTGATTTTCATATTTAAATGTTCACGCTGATGTCTTGTTTATTTGTTTTTTAATTATGCAAAACATTTTTATGACAAAACATAAAAAATTGGTCCAATTTTTTAATGATAATGTTGTCATCAAACCTCTTATAAATGTTCACCACGCGCGTGAATTACATTGTTTTCGTTATTAAGTACATTATTAAGTAAAAAAATAACTATGAAGAAAATATTGAATATCAAGGTAGGCTTTAGTTAGAGCAGTACATAAATATCTTCCACTTTGGATAACAGATTGGTTCCTTACACCTCACTATCTTCAATTTGCCTTACAACTTTCTGCGTGGGAGCTCACGCACAACTGTATTCGCTGTCAAATTTGATACTATTTTGTATATCACTAATTCTAATAGAATACAAAGAAAAAGTTTTTGTATTTATATATTATCGATATTAATGGATGTAATATCAAATGAAGGCATATTTTGCAATGGCTGTAATGCGAGGTTAAAGGATGAAAATTTATTGTAAAAAGTTTAATATATTTTTTTACATCATAACAAAATGTCGTGTATCTAAAAATGACACTTAAATCGTATGAGACACACGAAAACCGTTTCGAAATTCACGGAATTCGATTTCCATACAAAAACATAAACGTATTTTTACATTTCTGAATATGTGTATACATTTCCGCCGTCCATAAATTACCATATTTTGATAAGAAAAATAAAAATGGTTATAAGAAAACAGCTGGATTTTACTCTTAGGTCAATAAAATAAACTGTGCGGCACGAAATTCATTTTTCAATAGCAAATGTGGCATAAAGGCAATAGAAAAGTAATGAAATTCGGCAAGAATTGGTTTAGAAATAAACGAAGGAATGGAATATGAAATTGTTGGGACTACCGTGGGGCGATAGGTTGGTGGGGGAGAGGGTGAATGTCGAAGGCGAAATATTTACAGCGCAGAGCGAACGCAATCATAGAGACAAGGCATTTCATACATATTTTCATTCACATTTGATTGTTTCCTCGGCAGGTGGTTTAATGAGATGGTGGATATTAAATGTTTTTTTTTAGAGCCTTACTTTTCTTTGGCGGTCCCTCGTCACTCGGAGGATAATCTGTCGTTACGAGAATGTCTGCTGTGGTTTGTGTGTTATGCATCCTAGCGTCCCAGGCTTCTCTAGCGCAATGTACTCGTTGACGCCATTGCACTCGATACTCGATCATGGGCCACGGTTTTCCAGTTATCAAGAGCTGTGCCACTTTTCATCAGATTTCAGTGGCTCTCCCTCGCATCCTGTTGCGACCTGGACAGGGTGTATTTCTGCAGGACTGTGACCGAGTTTTGCGACTTCAACACATAAATGTGACGTTAACTACCCCATTTTGGGGGTGCATGACTTCTATAGCGTCTCTCTGGCTATCTTTTAAATTTAATATGATAACGAGTCTCATGTCAAATTGATACACATTGTACAGGTATGGCTCTAGTACGATGAAACTGGAGCCAACCGATATCAGTTAATGACTGAATGTAATAATGACCAAATGTAATATTTGTGCCATAATGTAATAAAGAAAAATAAAAAAGTTAACTATGAAGGAAAGCCACAAGGTTTTAGTAACTAACTGCCGGAATGTAACTAACTGTTCTAACATTAAAATATATTCCAAAAAAGCTTTGAAGATTTTGTAAAATATTAGACGCATTGCTCTGTTGAGTGGAATCAAAGCGAGAGTAAATGACTCTCAAAACGATTCCGAGATAGGGTGGGACCCTTTGGGATTTCATTCATTTTCATCAGATTCATCTTAAGTGTGTCAATTAATCTCTTCTTTGGTCCACTTTATCTACTTTTGTCATAAGATAACTGCGGAAGATGAACTTGTTTGATGAATAGTATAGAAAAAAATAACGTGTGAGGGGCATACGGACGTATTCCCGTACGTCATTGGTCCAGAGGGCTTTTGGTCTGCCCATATTTCACCTTCCGGTTCGAGTTCTCAACTAAATCATCTTTGTACTCCATTTATTGTCTTTTTGTCTTATCAAATGCTCCACCCCAGTGGAAAATGTCGGTTAATTTCAGCTTTGCCATCCGTTGTCCTATGTCTTCGAATTCGGTATGAAAATGTATCCAGTTATTAGGACTTATTTGTATTTGATTTTTGGGAGTCATTCAAATGCAGCAACTGAAGTTTGTAGGCTCTCAATATCAAAAGGATATGTTTAAGATGAGTCTGAAAGCTCCTCACATCTCACGCACGTATATGAAGTCGCTGTGTATATAAATATTGTGGAACGTGTGTATGAGTATAGGTGCTGGTGTTTGCGATTAGAGCAAGTTGATGAAATTAAATAGGACTTACAATCGGTTAGCGTTTATTGTAGATTTGAGGCACAAATGAATTTACAGTGTTTGGAAGTTAAATTACAAGTTAAAGTTAGTGACTAGTGATGTTCACTGGAAGTAGTTCCAAGAAGGCGGCCAAGTTAAAAGTGATCGTTTCAGCTGGCTTCTTAAACTGGTTGCGTTACGATGTGGCACTTGGTTAAACGGCTACAGGGCCTCTACACACTCATTTGTCTTTCGTTCACGTTGAAATCCACAACAGAGATCATCAAACCACGTTGAGCCTTATTATTATGGTATCCATTTACTGTCTATGATGCCAATGGTCAACGTATCATACTGCACACCCCTATGTTAGAACATATATAGTACGCATCGCTTTCTTCCTAATGTATCTTTCTAGTGTGTTTGATTTGAAGACAATTTTGAGGTTTACAAAACTTGCTCAACCTACTGATATTCATATTTTGACTTTTAACAACTGTATATCTTTGTTGAATATTATGACGTATTCTATTTACTTTGGACCAATTCCATTCGGTAGAAGTTTTCATTTTCTTGAAAGTGGTTCAATTTTGATAAATTGGCTTAATTAATAAACCTATATTTGAGACAACCACAGTTTTTCAAAAAATAATATTTATATAAAAACATTAAAGAAAATAAATTAATAGCATTACTGAGAACAAGGTTTTTTTTACAATTCTTAAAAAATGTTCATTATATTATATATTAGATTATTATATTAGATTTAGTAAATAAAGGAACTCTTAAGACAATTGTTTTAATTGAAATCCCACACATAATTCAAAGTGAGCTTAAAAAGAAACATATATCCTTAAACTTAAATTATAATATTATTTATATCCTTAATTTAACACTTACTGTAAACAGTCATTTTTATTGATATGCGCTCCACTTCTCTACGCAAGTATAGACTTTCAAAAGAAACGTAGTACGAAATAAATAAAAAATAAAATTATTGTAAGTTGTTACCATAAATATCATAATTTGTACAATGTTGTATCATAATTTGAATAAAACCAAAAAAAATATATTTATAAGTTATACTTACATCATGATAAGAAAAATCAAATTTATAATATGTACTATAAATAAAATTAGTGTTTGAACATAACCATTATCCAATGTTAACTCAAACTATAAGATAAGCAGAGTTAGGTATAGAATTTATATTTTGTTGGTCTAGAATTTATATATTGTCATAATTTATCGATATTTTCAAACTGAGTGGTAGTTCACACTATAAAGATACAGAGATATTATTAACTAAGAAAGAAACGGTTAGAATGAGTCAGTCAGATGCATAACGCGCATTGGCCGAGATTGTGTAGCCACCTAAATGCTATAAATCGTCACCTTACTATTAAGAACTCATCCGAGACATCTAAGACGAAGACTGTTAGAGAAAAATATCTAGGAGAAGAATAAAACTTTAATAATTTTTATTTTGAATGGCAAATATACCAAATTAATATGTTTCTTACTCTTATGATATTTCAGAAAAATGAGAAACAGAAACAGATTTACGAGGTCTTAATAGGTCCGATAAGGTTTGACTTTTATTTTTCACACATCACTGTATTAGTGTATGTGGATATTTAAGTTAATTTGATTTTTTTAAATATAAACAA
This sequence comes from Eubasilissa splendida, assembly GCA_031772225.1. NCBI lineage: Eukaryota > Metazoa > Arthropoda > Insecta > Trichoptera > Phryganeidae > Eubasilissa > Eubasilissa splendida. The sequence continues at coordinate 15,098,437 of CM062852.1, read as the reverse complement.
TAAAATGATAAATGAAATTGCTGTCATTAGGATTATTATTTTCTTTTAATTAACTTTTTTAATTTAAATATTATACAGCATCTTATTAGAATATTTGATACATTGATTATAACAGTAAAGGCCCCATTCCCGCATGCCTCCCATCCTTGATACGGATCGGTTTTACCTCTCATCTTACTTATTTATGTATGTAAAGGTATTCACAACATCCATCTCACGTACATATTATGAACGGTTATATTATATTAGAATTGTGATGTGTGTATGTTAAATGTTTATAAATAATAAAAAACCATCCCTGATAATTCTTTGGTATTGATGGTATGATAATATGAATCGAATTATTGAGGAGAGAATAGTAAGACAGATATGTGACGCAAGTATTGATAGCATCAAAAATAGAGGACGTCTACGGAGGACTTGGCACGACACCAGGTAAATCCGATACTGGAAGATGGTCCTGTTAAAAATAAATCGACGAGCTTGTATAGGAAAATGTACGAATGAGACAGAGTACAGAGGAGTGTGGCGCTCTATCTTCTCTGCGCCAGGAAATGGCTTGATGGTAAGTTACATAGTTAACAAATTTTTAATGAGAACATTATTTTTAGAATTTTGATATAAAAAAATATTTTTTGACTCTAATATCAGTTGATTATCTTTTTTTTCTAAGTTTACGGTTTCTAAGATCTACGGTCCTATGTTTCGATGGCATATTTTCTTTCATAAGAAACGAATACAAAGATAAACCTCTGAATTTCTCCGGCATTTCTCTTCTCCTCTTCACAATTTCACTTTCTCAGGCACCGCGAGTATTTTTTCTTATAGTCTTTATTGCTCCTCGCGATGCCTGATAAGTCTTATCCGGGGCGATGGCCCGGGGAATTAATTATCGCACCTCAAACTTGGAAAACTCGTTTTCAATACCTACATGATTTTTGAGGTGCATAATATTATCGCCGGGCGATCGCCCCTTCTATTCTCTTTTTATTTTCATAACATTTTTATAAAATATAATTTTCTACAACTAGTTATACTAAAATTAAGTGCGGCATAGTCTGCGCGCCGGCGGGGGCGGAGTCTCGCAGCGGCCCGCTACCCCCTCCACGCGGCGGTCCGTCGGCGCAGTGGCGGGGAAAATCCAGCGGCGCGGGGTGCCGGGCGGAATGTTTCTGTGACGCGGAAAAAATGGCCTCTTCCTATTCATTCATTTCTCGGGCCACTTTTTCTCGCGTCCGTAGTTTGCAATGCTGTGAAGATAACATTTTGGGCAAATTATGAGAAGCGGGCAGTATAAAGTAATACAAGTCATACTATAGGAAAAAAGATTGAAGGAAAACGCAGTACAGGAAGAGAACGCATCTTCTGGTTGGAAAACTTGCGTGAATGTTTCCATTGCAACACACAGTCATTTTTCAAAGCAGTTGTCTCTAAAGTCACAAGTACCAGCGATTTTTCCAACATAAGCGACTAAAACTTCGGTGAAGAAAGTTACTTTTACTACCGAACATAGAAGAATGACAATGAGGTAAATGTATAAGTAGTACACAAGTACATGTGTATATACATACAATGAAGTAAAAAAATTATAGCACAGTTTCATCTAGGTCATGTAACCGTAGATTAATTTTTACAATTTTGACTCGCGATAAAATAAATACGCTATTATTTAAGAACGCTTTTACAACAACACTGTATATCGGTTTTGGGCAGATCTGAGTTATGAATACCACAGCGTTGTATATCTTCTTCGGCATTCAATGATATTTTTAACAATCATATATAATAAATAAAAATACTGTTATACCCAGTTTCTAAGTGAGCTTTCCTGCAACAACACTGTATAAAATCAAAAATAGCCGACGCTCCGTCTATCTATCAACAGTTGTAAAAACCGATATTCAGTGTTGTTGCAGTTATTGTGTTTATTGTATCAAAAAAGCTGCAAAAAATTTTTTTGAAAATATAATATTTTTATGACAGAAACGGCAATTATAGAAGTAGATATCCATGATATTAAAGGTACGTATTTTTTTATTTTACTTATATTTAATTGAAACCTTGACACATAATTAAGTTTACCATGGTCTAAATCTAAAAAATAACACAAATTTGATAATTACAAAGAATTTTTATCATTTACAAAATTGTATCATTCTTTATATTAAATAAATACCACAGGCCAGCACGCCGGCTACCGTATTACAGATATAGATCTTGCTTAGGAGACAGCAGACAATGAACATAATAATTTATAGTTTCTATCTGACCTCATCTAATATAAAACAATATATTTGCGAATAAGATTCCTTTGAATCTGGAAATGCTTTTATGAGTATTCTTTATTTGTTTGTGTTTCATTATTACGCAAAAGTATGTATATTACACTAAACACTACTGATAACTAATTCAATGATAATGATTAATACTCATACACAGAATTATTAGTTTGATTATTCAAAAAATATATATAATGTATTAATTTTTTATTCGTATATTGTTTTAAATGAAATTAATGAAAAAAAGGAAGCTGGGCGGTAAAACTATAAGTGAGAGAATACTGATGAAAATTGAAGTAAAAAAAAAATTACTAATATATAAAAGATGAGCAAAATAATTTAGATACATATATCACCATGCATTTAATTATTATTATTATATAGAAGTACCTATACATATGTATATATATTTGCTCTAATATAATCAATATCAAAATATTTCCTTTTACTATAACTTATCTTTAACACATTTTTTAGTTTTAAATTTGTTATTTTTAACTACTTAAATATTAATTAATTCATCAACCGGTTTCGTAAACAATCATTTCCTTCTTCGGGATGTAATTAATATTATAAATAACCAATTAAATGTGACCACAAAACCTAAATAAATATTTTTTAAATAGTGTTACATGCATAGAATACATATCACATCAATATTATTATTATTTTCAAGCAAAGACAATCGGTTGTGCTACTCTACTCTGCTCTTGCAGTGGATTAATTAGGTTAATAATTGAATGTTTTACTTTAAGCACGTTAAATAGACTAAATAATAACAAAAACATTATTCGAAAATAGAAGTATAACTCTTTTATTGAGAGTGGATGCTATATAAATAATGAGGAATTATTATTATTATTATCATTGTTTGACGTTCTCGTTAAGTTAATATTCCATGGCAATTCCATTATTTAAATTTCAACCGTGCCAAAGTGCTCAACGCTCCGTGTAGAGTTTTCAGTTACAAGCATTACAGGATTTCTGAATGCCTCGGAATAGAGAAATTGCAGTGGAATGCTATAATATTTTTAGATTTGCAAGATTTATTATTTTTCGCGTTTGGACTGCCGAGTTCCGGTCGGGGGAATAACGGAAGAGAGAGAATAGTAAGGACGGAGACGTTTTTAATATTCTGTTCAGTGTTAAGCGTCTTCTTTCATATACTGTATTCTTTTGAGATTTTCAACACCGGCGCGTGTCATATTTCTGCTGTAGACCCAATATGATTCAGCTCAAAATTATGTCTGTCTTTAAAATGTATTTGAAATGTTAATTATACAGTTTACAAATACGAAAATGCGTTGAAGCTATTTTTTTCTCTTTCCGTTACCAAACTGATATCGGAATACATATTATGCTGTGAAGTTGCATTTTCAGAACATAGTTCTGTGATATTTTAATACAAATTAAATTAATTAATTAGAAAGATATACACACAAAATCTATCTATCCAAAAAATATTTGGTTGCTACTGGGATATATATATATATATATATATATAAAATTAAAAGTAAACTTCGTGAGAGAGAGAGAAACGTGGAAAGCAATAACGAAGAACCTGTATTATGATTAGAAGATTTCCGACGATAAACGGAATCCTTGAATAATATATGCGTAATAATTTAATAAGACCAATTATAGATACCTCATAGAGACGAAGCTATTTATATTATATTATTTGTGAAAATATGCAAGTTTGGATAATTACAGAACTTACGACCTGTCTTCGGCTGGCTTAAGTGATCACTTTACACAATATAACGTTCACCATTATACCTATAACCAACCTCCACATTTATCAATTTTTTGGAAGTTATATATACTCGTAGAAACATTTTGAGTATTTAACTACAATTTTGATGCCGCCAACTATGGTTTGAAATTTGATATTGATTTCCTTGAAACAGCATAGATGTCCCCTTGAATAAGCGTAATAATTTATTAAGACAAATTATAGATATCTCAGATATCTCATAGAGACGAAGCTTTGGAAAGATATGGAAGTATGGGTAATTACAAAACTTAAGTGATTACTTTATACAATGTAACGTTCACCATTCTACTCATAATCAACCTCCACATCTATCAAATTTTTGGAAGTTATATATATATATAGATATATATATTACCATGTAGAAACCTTTCATGAATTTAACTACAACTTCGCTGTCACCATGTTTGGTTTAAAATTTGATATTCATTCCCTTGAAACAGCATAGATGTCATACCCATAATTCTATATTTTCCCATATAATATAATATAAATAGCTTTGTCTTTATGACCTTTGGAGGCAAAAATCTAGTAATTGTGTATTCTTGAACATACTCAAATGTTGTTAATAATTTATGGCTAAGAGTGCAAAAAAATAATAACACTACTACTTAACCTTCCAAAAAACACAAATTTATTTATAAACTGTTCTTGATTTAATATGGCATTTTGAAAATAAATGCTGAATGATGATGCATATGAATGATGGACACAATTCAGACAAATAAAATTACCATAATTTGTTGACTCATCAGCTAAGTATTGTGTTTTTATCTCGTCATCAGAACTCATATATATTTTTATGGATGTCCAAAGACTCGAAACCTAGAACATAGATCTTTACGTCCGTGTTATGTTTATATTTCATCACCTGCGTTATTAAAAAAACAAGTTGTTCCAGTCCTTATATAGCTGATTGACTTGAAAAAGAAGGACTTGTTCATTATAAAGTGAGTTTTTTTAGAGATATTGAATTTTAAAATGAAATAAAACACATAAAAATCATGTTAATGGCTATGATATTGGCTTTATTGGAAAGATAATTTTATGCCTTTAATGCTTAAATATGATTTCGCGCATATGGGCGCCGCTGCTGGCTCGAATAAAGCGCAATTCGAAATTTAATCCAATTTAATTTTCGACCACTTTTTGGGGCTGCTGGGGACGTATATCGGCAATAACGCTAAGAATGTTGGCTTTTTCTGGTTTATCGGCGTAAATTAGCGACCCCCACAGAAAATTATCCAAAGTTGTTAAATCACACGAGATCGAATATTTCCTTTAATTAGTTGATTGTGACGCATGCTGTGTGGCATGATGGCCATCTTGTTGAAACCGCAGCTCTTCTACATTAATACCATTCAATCAGGGAACGAAAAATTTAGCTATCATGGATCTATAGCGCTCTCTATTGAATGTAACGTTTTGGCTGGCATCATTTTTAAATAAACAAGCAAATATAACAACTGATGAATTTAAGATCCAACTTCTACCTGTAAATTAATGCTTCTACGTAAAAAAACTGCTGGTGTCGAAAATGCTAAGTCACAAAGCAAACAGCTGATATACAAATGTATAATAGACCGCGATGAGTTGGCCATGTCGAAAGAATGCCAGATAACAGGGTACCAAAGATCATGACTATGTGGATACCCCAGTGGAAGCGACCTAGAGGCAGGCCAAGGAAGAGCTGACTGTGTGAAAGAAGACTGGAGCAGGATGGGAGGGTCTGGGAACTGGACAAAAATTGCCAGGGATAGAAGTCGGTGGAGAGCACTTGTGGAGGAGGCCAAACCCCACCCTGGAATGTAGTAACGTGGAAGAAGAAGATGATGATATTGATTATATATAGCATGTGTGCAATGTATATATCATTGCAATCTGATTGAGGATGAAGGCGAAATCAGATTTATAGACACACAACCATCGTTTTTTCTGATTCGAGTGGCGGTGCGTGAGTACCATAAAGCGAATTATCAAACACAAAACGCCCCCTCAAAAACATTTCCAATACTTCTTTCATTCGTTTTGGGCATTTCTCGTTATTTGACAGCATGTCTGCGGATATGCCACCTGTCGGTGGTCTGCTGTAATACGTATTGAAAAATATTATTCTATAAAGGGGACAAATCATATTGTGATTATAATTTTATTCATTGTTTATAGGGCAATATAAAATATGATAAATGTTATGCAATAGCGGGTTGCTTGTCAAATTATTTTAGTTAATTTTGTACAATAAATGAATATATGAAAGGTGGTAAAAATAATATAAGAATTAAATGGAATACTGCAGATTGGAGTAGATAGCGTAAAATAGTTTTGGTTCTGGTGTCATCATCCTCTCTGCTATTGCTTCAACAAGGAATAAGAATAACAATTATAAAATTTCGTTTATATCTTGAATATGATAAACAAGAGACATTTGTGGACCCTATGAATAAAATATATGTTTAAATATAAGTTATGGATTGGTACATATGTTATAAGAATCAGATGGTTATGTGTGTGAGAATCTGATAGCCCCATATATTTCACCCAGCGCTCACATGTTTTTTTGAATATGATCGCGGAATGTGTGTGTGTATGCATACGTATGGCCAGATCAGGTTGAATAAGAGAAAATACTTACAGTTAACAGAAGTAAATTGTTGCTCGAGCACAGTTACAGTTTGAATAATATACAGTAAAAAGTCTATATTAACGGCAAGAGAGCCGCGAGAGAAGTGGCGCTCAAGAACCGGCTTCCCGGGTGGCAATCGGTGCGTGTTATTGACAGTACCAAGAGAACTTAACCTACATAAGTACAATTTTTTTTTAAGAAGAATACATTCTTATTGTGAAGCTGTAATTATTCAGAACATATGACTGTGATATTTTTTTAAATACAAATTAAATGTATTAATTAGAAAGATATACATATAAAATCAATTTTATCTAAAAAAATTGTTATTGCTATCGGGATTCGAACCTGGAAGAAAATAAATAAGATGGCTTTCAAATAATGGAACGATAGATGTATTCATTTGAAAAGTGTAACATATAAGTTCGAAAATTTGTCGTCAATGCGCTGTGTTGGTATAGTATAATCGGTTAATGCATGTTCCCCGGATAAGAAGAGATCCAGATTTGAATCCCGGTAACAACAACAATATTTTTCGATAAAGTTTTTATATGTATATCTTTCTTATTTTTACATTTAATTTGTATTAAAAACATTTTTTAAATTATGTTTTTACGAATATTGCGTTTATTTTAAATTTAGTATCATTTCTATTCGCGCTTTTATCTTGTGTTTTAGTTTTACCTATTATTCAAAAAGATTTTGAAGACGCGATCTTGTTATCCCCTATTACACAAACTATGTCAAATTGTCATCTAAGTATATAATGCTAACTTTGTTGTGTTCGAATACAATGCATTGATTTATATTTTTAATACACTTTATTATAACATAAACTTTTAAAATTAACATTTAATTTTGTTTAAAAAAAATTTTACCCCTGGTAAAATTTTTAGCAAAGTAGAATTAATAAAGAGCTTAAGATATTTTTAAACGGCTATTTTCACATCTAACCCAACCACGCACCAGGTTATACGCTACGCCAAATGATTGAATTTGAATATTTATTATATTGCTAGGTTATCAGCTGATTTTTTGTGTTCAAATTAAAAAGGTAACCCTAATGAACTATTTAATGGACTAGTATTAATAAAGACCTTAATGTATTTTTACATATACTATTATTTTCATTTGTAGCGAATATTATTCGGGATAGTAGTATAGTGGAAATTATCCCTGCCTGTCACGCGGGAGACCAGGGATTAGAAATTTCTTTAATTTTCACATTTATATGAAATTTATGAATAATTTATTCAACTAATAAAACGTACTCAATGCCGAACTTGTGTTCTTTCAAAGCTTTTCTATTTTTTATGAATTTCAATAAATTATGGAAATAGATGTTAAATTAATAATATTCTCTGTTTTAGGCAAGCTTTTCACAGGAAAAACTAAATAAAGTCAAATTATATTTTGATTATTCAAAGCGAATTATATAAACGACGGCTATTACTGAAAATAAATTTATTTAAATAACATTCGATATGTGTTCAATGTTTTAGTTTACCTAAAATAGATAAAGTATATAGATTGTAATAAAAAGTGGTTACTGGTTGTATAATGTTTCAACACCAAATAATTTTAAATTATCATAACAGATTTTGTTTTAATTATGATGTATAAAGTAAATGAATAACAAGTTTAACAGATCGCTTTAAATTACACATGGGAGTGTAATCAGTGTTGATTACATTATTCTAGCAATTAATAATGTCCTTAATGTCACGATGAGAAGCGAAGGGTGAGTACATTGAATACTGTGAATTTTTGTATTCCAATTCCGGTGCCGGGTGAGACAGCATGTATAACTTAAAAACGATATCATCACCTAGGCGAACAAATGAATCCAATATGTTACTTATTTAAACACAAATACGTTGCCTAATTTAGTTTTTGCTATTTATACTTCTATAGGGCGATGGTTATCTCGTGACATACGTCAAAATGTGTGATCTTTATTATCGAGTCACTCGGATGGAGTGACTGACGTTTATAGGTTATGCAAGTCGGATCAATAGGTTTTGTACCTGATGAGACGGAGGCCCAAACCTCTTCCAGTCTCACGCGTGTGGATATATGTCGCAGTGTATATGCATATGGTTGGTGCGAGTGAGTATATATGCTGTGACTAGAGAAAAGTATATAATTAAAACAGGACTTACGAAAGTTGGCGTTTATAGTAGGTCGATTAACAATTACAAGTATATACACGAGTATAATGTTTGTGACTAAAGATGCTCGTTTGAGGTGTTACTGAAAAGACGGTCTGCGGAAGTGTGATCGGTTCTGGTGATTTCTCAGACTGGTTGCGGTGCGATGTATTGTTGTCTGTATTTCTGATGGTATTGGACGAACTTGAGTGGTCATCAAGCGCATAGTTACGCGGCTATGTCTGTGAAGCGCAAGCAGGGCTCCACACTTCTATTGCCGTTTTCGTATCTTATTCTTATTTCGCAACTTCATGGGATTCAAAAGTTCATGATCTCAATCACTACACAATACTGTATATTTCTTAACATATTTGTTATGGTCCAGCCAGCTGGGCATTCGCCTATCTCTTATAGATAAGTATTAACCCTTTCAGACCTGGTGCATATTACAATGTACACTAAGTTTGAATAGAAGCCGTGATGTTCACAGTCATAACAGCAAATAATTCAAAAAATATTTCTTGAAAATATACCTCGGCCACTTCCTTGACCTTCCTCAAAACACCTGGGGCGGCTTACTGTTCCCAAAGATCCTAAAGTTCTTCGACCTACTCCATTATCTGACATCGCGTATTTGACTGTAAATGCGTAAGACTTTATTTTCAAACACCCGCAACCTATCTTTGACAAGTTTTGACTTTGTCTGCAAAAAAATATACTTTGTTTTCTATTGATTTTTTCGCCTATTTAACAATTATAGTCCTGTTCCTACTTTTAGTTTACCATAAGTTTTAATCGAAACACTTGGAGTTGGGGTAATTTAAAATTGGTTTATTATTTATCTGTGATAATACAAAATGCAGTTTTATAATATTCTCATTCTGTTCTCTGTTCTGAATTGTTGTGCTTAGACTAAACAAATAAACAGTGGATCTGGTGTACTATACTGAAGCATTTCCCTGAAGTGCTTAGCGTAAAAACATAATAAAAATGTCTCACGTGACTACTGAAAAGTTGGTTTTATTGCTTTTTAGCCATTTGTATAAAATTTAACTAGAGATGAGTACAATAAAAAAATGTATGTTATTTATTACGCTTCAGTTGAAAATGTTTCAATAACAATGTGGTCAAGATGATTTAAGAAATAAATAAGCACAAAAATATGTTGGTCCAGAGCGATCAATTTTGTAGTACTCTCGGTCAATGTCGGAATGATATCTAATAAGAAATATATATAGCTGGATAAAATTAGGAAATGCTTGTCATATAGCTTTACGCGAATTACTATCGCAGTGGTTATTGTCACAGAATTCTCACTCGTCGTACTCACTCTACACGGGTGTGAATTTTGTTTTCTCGCTTTAGTGCTAGAAGGCAGAATCTTAAGTCTAACGCAAGATTCAGGACCCAATAAATGATCACCTAATGAAGAATGGAAAATGTAAAAAGAACGTCGAAATTTAGGAATGGTATACTTTTTTTTTTCTTTTTTTTTTTATTAATATTAAAAATATAATACAATTTCAATAATCAGTGGAATATATATATTTTAACATTTGTAATAGTAAGCAAGAGTAAGACTCGTGTATAGAGAAGGAGTATATTCGAGTTAATTCATGTTTCAGTTAGTCTGTGTACATAATATTTTTTAATTCAGTTACAAATTTATGATAGTCCGTAATTTTTTGTAATTGTGATGGGGAGATTGTTAAAAAATTTTATACCTTGATAAATATATTGATTTTGAGTTGCGGTATATTTTAGTTTTGGGATATCAATTTGATATCTATATATTGTAGATCGGAATTCGCTTCTAAAATTTAATTAATTTTTAATTTTGAAAATTTTAATTATTGAAGTGTATGTATACTGCCCTAGATATCCTGCGGAAGGTGAAATCAAGAAGGCTGCAGTGGGAAGGATACATACATATGAGACGGTAGCGAATGTAGATGAGTTCCGTAATACGTACATAGCCATTTGTTTCAACAAGGGGTCAAAAATGATGGAAGGAATTTGGGAGTGGGATTGAAATAGGGAACGGGGGGGTCGAAGGACCAACTAGAACCAGGAAACACGACCCACCTGTGAAATGCTCCATAAGGTATCTGAATTTTTTTCACTGGAGCCACTCCGTTGTTTCACACAAAGTACTCTTATTCACACACTTTAGTGATGGTGCAAAGTATGACACAACAAGTATTATAGTAAGATGTACTAATTGGCATGCACGGTAGCGAGAAATCGAACACACTCAGTATACTCTTCGTCAATTTATCACTCCCACACGGCTGGAACGATAATTCACAGTTTCACAGCCTACCATACCACTGGTAAACGCTAACTGTCTGTTCAAAGTTTTGACTTCAACTGTACTCGTCCAAAACAATAGAGAGCACCGCAGAAAAAGGTCGTGTTCTAAGAATAGGGAGAGAGGGAAGTGACGGCGATTGGTGATACATAGATCATAAAGATCGAACACCCTCATTACAAAAGACCACAAGATGAAGACCAAGGGTAGGACTAATACGGTCGATAATGGTAATGGACGTCAAGATAAACTTGCAAAAGGTTGGCGAATACCTAGTAGACTGGACCACGGAGACTATCAAGGGATGAACGATACTTTATTATGATTGTGGTCATGGACTTCCGAGTCCCATGAAGCCGCTAAAAAAGAAATTAAATAATTTAATTATTAAGGAAAACACATTATTATTGTGAAGTTGCAGTTTTTTCAGAACATGGATCTATAATATTTTAATAAAAATTAAACATATCAACTAGAAACATATGCAGGAAAATAAAAATATTTTTGTTGTTATCGAGATTCAAACCTGGATCCGGGAAAATGCGTCAATCGATTACACCACACCAAAATAATAAGTAGACGACAAATTTTCGAACTTATAAGCTGCGAATTCATGTCAATAATTTTAGCTTACCCTGTTGCTACCGAGATCCGTAACCGAACAGCTGAGCACAGCCTCCCTTCCCACAGCAACTGTGACATTCTGTATGGGTCCCACGAAGTCCGGGTCCGCCTCACCCGATGACGTCGCAGTAGCTGGGGGTCCCGCGAGTGGTCCTCCGCCGATTGTAGGCCTCACGTCAACTGAAACAATATTATTTGGTGAAATATGAGGTAAATACTGAATCGCAGATAGGTAGCTCGATCGGTGCGACGCGCGGGACCGCTCGGCTAACGACACCGCTCGGGCCACGCAACGGCAATGGCCGCGCGCGCGGGTTGGCGTTCTGCCGATTATGACAGAATCTATTACGTACTCGATTGGAAGTTTGGGGTAAGATTTAGATCTTGTTGATACTAGTGCATCATCCGTAGAATAATATAGTATCTAATTTGCACTGTACTCTCTTTCTACGCAGAAATGACAATTTCCTTTTTCGGGCCCCAGGCTAAGAACATCCGGTTCTAATCTGAAGTTGGCGTCACAGGTAGCTGGGATGTGCAACGAAGGGAGTCACCATTTGGGATGGAGGAATGTTCGGCATATCCATCGATCCCATACGATGGAGTATCAGTACAGTACACGGATTTCAAGGTTACGTGACCATTATTTTAACTTAGTTGTAATATCAAGAAAGAACGACAGTTCACCACCGTGCAGGTGGGATTAATCTTAAGGCTTTCCACAGGAATCGTGCTTACAATTTTGGGTTTATTATTGTTCCACTTCCTTGTCATGATTTGTGTACAGATGCCAGAATGGAGTGATCGATTACTTGATATTTATTTTGTGTTCAACAATCTTGTTGTAAACTAATCTCTTTCATTAATGAGCTTTGATTCCTAGTCCGAATTACACATCACTGAAATAAATTTACATTTATATTTTCATGTCGACCACTGTCAAGCCGGTGGCGTCGTCCTGGCGTTGTATCCGCAGGAGCCAGAACGCATTGTAACAATGTATGTATCAGAAGGTTATATGCGTGGATGATGGGGATCTATATCTCTCAGCTCTTTACTATGTTCAAGTTAGTAAAATATCACGGAATGTATGTGTATATGTGTCTAGAGCAGGTGTAATAAATAATAAGTAACTTACAGTTGATAGGCGTTTATTGAAGTTAGTAACGCAATTTACATTACATAAGTTGAGGTAAAAATAAAGATAATACTTATGACGGGAATCGTTCACGGGAACCCGGCCGAGAGAGAAGTGGGGCTAAAAGGTCGGTTTACTGGGCGGCTTCTCACATGTATAATTATTGTTGTCAACTGGTCGGTACACGGAGAAATCATACGGCTATTCTGAGATTCAGGTTTGAACTTAGGTATGTGCGTTCAGGACCTGTCTGTGTTGTACCTGGAGATGTTTCTGATTGTGGAGGCGATAGACGTCTACAATACCATAAAAAAAATTATAATGTAAATATAAATTAATTTAGTAAAAAAAATTATAAATTATGAGATACCTGATTTAAATATTTTAATTCCCTTATTGCTATCTCTGACTTTTGGTTACAAATTCTACATGTTATAATAAATAGAAGATATAATATAATATTTCACTGAATGGAATCGATAATTAATTATCACGCACCACGCGATCTTGATATGTATGTTAATTTAAGAAAATATACCAAAGTAGTTTTTTAAAATCCGCTAGATGACAGTACAGATTAGAAAAAAAAAAATTTATATAAATTTTCTTTACAAATCAGAAAAATATTATTATTATATTACTGCGTATTAGAAAAATATAATCATGAATATTAATATTCATTTACAATCTTTCCGCAAAGTGCAATATATGTTACTGATTAGGTATCGTATTCACTTGAGATTTAAAGTTTTTTTTTTTACCTGTCCATATTATTTTATTTCTTTGAGTTTACTATATCCTTTATGTTTATGTTTTTGAAAAGACTGCTGACCAATCGATACATATTTTGAATTTACCAAGCTCACGCGAAATATTTTTAAATAAATTGTAACGCTAATACATTACTTAATCAATAATATAAAGCGCTTCCTTGTCAATTATCTATGACTTTATGGATATGTTGGCGGCTTCAAACGTATTGTCATTTGTATCTGTAAAGTGCTTGGTTAAACGGCCAAGTTTGTAAGGTACGAACAATGTAAAAACGAACGTGTTTTTTAATATTTTTACGTTAAGATTTCTTTAATGTTTTCTCTTTTATAAATTCAATAACAGTAGGTGAATATATACTATAGCTGGCAAATATATTGAGCATCTTTCATCCTGTCATCTCATCTATGTCTCGTGGTCATTTCGCGTCACACTCTATGGTCGCAGTTTCGTTCCATAGCACTATCAAATGCGACCATAGTCAAATGTGACATATGTATGTTTTGTTCGTATTTTTCAAGAATGTTTTTAAGTATACAAATATATTTCAAAGTTAATACGTAAGAACACCGTTTCTACAATTCCAGGGAAAGTAATACAGAAAGCATTAAGAGAGAAGCATATCATATTATTGTAGGACCAATAATATACCAGCTTTCAACTGTAAGTGACATTTTTGCTTCAACTACCTTTTGAACTTTATAAATATTTCAACTTGTGCATCCAGCGGAGCCGACTACAACTTAAATGAATATAGTTAAATGTAAAGTACCTCTATACGCACCACAATATGAGTACATATTTATTGTTAATCATAGTTTATGTGATGTATTACTCGTATATAGGTATCATTACAATCTATTTATTTATTTTATTAATGCATTCCTAATGTAACAATGATATTTATAATTATATAAATATGGAGCTAAAATTTCACACAGGAATAGTCCATTCCATATTAAAGAAAATATACAAATATTTTTATATATATATATATATATATGTGTGTTAAACTGCTTTAATTTAGCACTTTATATGTACATATAAATATATAAACACTCGGATAATATGAGGCAGTGAGAGAAAATGTGATAAATATCATTTAATAATACTATCCAATTATGGTGATTGATAACATCATCTAAAAATGAATTGTAAAATATTTCCATTTGTTTTTAAATATTAAAACAATGTTTAAATGTAATATAAGGTGTCCAGCAAAAAAAAAAGTTTAATATTAAATAAATTAAAAAAACTACAATGTTATTCTCATATTTTATTTATAGAAAATGGAGTTTAACAATGTGGATTTTACGTTTTAAAAACAGTATCGCCTAAATGCCATTCATTTCTCTTAAGACACTCTTGCAGTCGGACTCTTAAATTTGCGAACACGCGAGAGAAAAGCGTTGGTTCAATGGCAGCAACTTCATGGCGGATATTTTTTTTGTAAGGCCTGAATTATTCGAGGATTGTTGCTGTAAACTCTCAACTTTAGGTATCCTCATAAAAAAAACCGCACGGTGTAAGGTCCGGTGATCGAGGTGCCCAAGGTATGTCTCCGTACTTGCTGATTAATTTATTGGGAAAGATTCCCTTCAGCTTCTCCATTGAAACTTTAGTTGTGTGTGGAGTAGCCCCCATCTTGCTGAAATTGTGTTCTGTTGTTGAATCCGGGAAACAGTTGCAGTTGCGGTATCAAAAACTCGTCGATCATTCGGCAATACACGTCAGCAGTGACTGTCTTTCGCTGGTTAAAAAATAAGAGCCAATTATCTCTCGGGCAAAAATTGTACACCACGCTGTCGTTTTTAGATAATGCAAATGTTTTTAATGGCGTTCCCTTGGGTTGTCGAAGCACCAATATCTCATGTTCTGTTTATTAACAGGTATTTGATTAACCATTGACCCTTCTTGTCTGAATTTTTTAATACAACACCAGATAAATTGCGTGCTCGGCCCATCACTTACTCATCGAATATTAAAGTGAATACAAAAAGTGTGACGCGCACGACCCAATGAATTACCGCACCTTAAATATTGCTCAATCGCAAACAAACACATGGTGCGCTCTTGACCAGTGACCCATTGCGACTGGCAAATCAGAAAATCACGCGTGTCGAACAATACCCCTCCCACTATATGTTGAGTAGCATTAAATATTTCACAGAGGAATTTTATATATGTTATAAGTTTTTAATTTTTTCTATAAATATTTCATATGATTTTTTTTTTAAAGGAAATTGGCAACATCATTTAACAGAATATCATGATGTTTTAGAAATCAAAAAGTAAAATATATTCAGCAGAAAAGGAAAGAATTATTTGATGTCCGTTTGAACTACAAACATAATATTAGCCCTAAAATCGTGGAGGTAGGCTCTGTAAGGATCTTCGAGTTGATTCATTTCAGATCCGACGAATTTTCAGATAAATAAAACCATCTAAATGATCCGGAAAATAGCCAAGTTTCTTTTTTCAATACACTGCTATCTTTCCTCATCCCAAAGCCATTTGTAAAATTGTATTTAGTGTTTAGATAGATTTCCAGATGTGCATGATTTACCTTTGTACTAAATTGATAATATTATTTTATTTGTCGAGTAGTGCTAATTAAAAAATATCAGAGCTGGTTAATAAAGTATTGAAAAAATTCATAAATAATTATTTAATTAAAGGTTACTGAAAAATTAATTGTACCAAAATTCACATTTTGCATAGGCAAAATGAATGCGTGAGGAGTGGATGATAAAGAAAATATATGACCAAATATAAATAAAGAATGTGAGATGTTCATGACGTTGAAATAAAAATAACGAGCTAGACAGATGGATTACGAAAAAATGGCACTGATGTAAAAAAAAAATTAAATATAAATAAGCAGAGATGTATGTATAGTATAATCATGTAATATTTTCCTTAAATAAGTAAATACAAAATAAAATCATATTAATAAAATTATCTCTATGTCTTATTAGAATGCGAAATTACCCAAAACAATATTTTGTTCAAGGATACAAAAGCACTTAGTCAAAGTAAGGGACGGACGGTAATAAAAACTCGGTATTGTTAGACGCAGGTGGACCGACACAGCTTGGGTACAGCGGCGAATACAGCGGCGGTAATGCGACAAACGTGACTAAAGTCACGCAGGTAAATGCACCTTAAGGGATGCATCACCTTGGCCGGGCCAGTCTTCTGATATTCTCTGCCGGGATAAGTGGCTCAACCTAAGACGAGATTTTATTTTCAATCAGAAAATAAAATCTATATCGTCTCTAAAAGTATCAAGCAAGCGCTTTATAAATTGTAATTCCGGGAAAAATTTAAACTGTGCGCCTCAAGTTTAAGCTTAGACTGTGATGTACTCTACGTTTAATTGTTGATGTAAAAGTAACAAAAAGGGTCCCGCTGGATCTATAAAAAGTTGATAAATATCATTGGTGTAGCGAGAACAGACTGTCGCTATAGCATAAGAATATCGCGTCCAGAGTCCCGGTTTGCCTGGATAATTGAGCATCGTCTTGTCATCAACTACAAGCCTGAACTCCGTCACCCTACGCTGGCACCACAAGGAGCTGACCACACTTCGCGTCTAGGATCCAGGACTATCATAAGAGGTAATCCCTTACGTGAAGGACCTGAATAATCTATATCAGATTAGCGTCAACATAGACAATTTGGCAGAGAAATTAATGCTGGCATGATGAACATAAATATTTAATGTTAATTTTATTGTAATTATTTTTGAATAGCCTTTTTTATAAGTATTAAAGTAAATTGCTAATTTTCCACTTTTAACACATGCAAGTATCTTAAAATATAGATTATAAATTTTCTTAACCATTTAACTTGTCAATATTTAAAAAAAAAGAACCAGTTAGGCTAGATGCCTCCCCCCTGAACATGAAGCCGAGGCAGAAAGATGAAATTACCTAACAGTCTATTTACTAGAATCATATTTATCCAATACAATTAATTAATTGATGTTAATGTTTTTTTAACATTGATAATTTATATATAAGCATATACATATAAACGTGTTCGGGTTCATCGTTGTTTCTGGTATAATATTTGTTTTGTTAATTATCGAATTCTATACCTGAATTAACCAATTATTTTTATATGTCACAGTTTATACAGCATATACATATTGTTTTTTAGGTACGCGTTTTTCATTGGGTTGGTGTTTGAATCTTGTTTGTGCAAAACGCAACCGTGAACTCATTTTCTTCACTGAAATATTATTATTGTATATTTTGTAGAAAATGTATTGAAAATATTTCGCTTAGTTTTAAGTTCAATGTGAATTTCTAAAATGAAATGATCATAATTAGAAAAGTTTAATTTTTTTTAGAATAAAGAGTAGCTTCTTTTATAGTTTTAGAGTTATTTTTCTTTTATATCCGATTTTTCCGATATTATTAATAATCTAAGCATCTCTCAATTCGAATTATATTTGCATTTTTTAAATCTTAATAGCGATCTACAATGATGCTCGCATTTACATTAAAATTATTTAAATATATAATATTTAATTTGAATTAAATAAAATACTCAATATGAGAATTTCTAGTTATGAATAATAATACATATAATAATTTGATTCAGGTGTCAAGAATTATATCAATTCTATTTAACTTCGATGGCTTTTGTGAGTTATTTTATGCAGATTTTGGTGACCAGTAAATTGTGATTATATATTATTACACATATATTATTTTTGTCAAATTCAGAATGATCATAATAATAAACTAATATACTAATAACATTTTACTAAATATATAAAAATTTTAAAAAAACGTAAGAGTATTTTTTCTAAATCGGTACATCTTTGACAGTTTTCAATGTAAAGTAATAAAACGTGGATAAAAAGAGGAAATTAATCTGGTGAAAAATTCGTTATCTTATTTATTTATTTTATATATTATATAAACATTACAGTGTTCAAATCTATGGTTAAGTGGACATAAGGTGACATCTACCGGTGACGGTGATGCACCACATCATAACGACAGCGTAGTATAATGTAAGATTTTTTCTGTATATCTTTCTAAATGCTTTATTTAATTTGTATTAAATATACGACAGAAATCACAACTTCACAACAAAAATTAGTTTTCATTAAAAATAATTAATTTATTAGAATGTGAACGAATAATGTTAAATATAATAAATCCTAATCAATAACTCAAGTTCTTATACTAAACTCGGAAAAAAAACCTTTTTTGTATTTCAGTGATCGAAAGCTTTTTAATTGTCACTAAGGGCTGCCCCTTATCATGGGAGTTATTTAATTTAATACTGAAAAGCTCCAGTCCAGAGGCAAATATTTAAGCTAAACTCAGTATCTGGAAGCATATGGTGTAGGCTGTAGATGATCGCGGACCGAAAATCCGTGCAAGCTCTGTTAAGCATACCTAGTTTCAATAACAACTTTATATTCCGGTAGCTATACATTCCTAGTACTCAAACTGGTCTGAGCATTTCTAGATAGACTTTATTTAGAAGAGAATACAAAAAAGCATTTCTTCAAAAATAAAATGTACTAAATGCAATTTTCTGATTATCGCGTGCTACTTGATCAATCGCCTGTTACAGTTTTGATTGCAATGTTTTATATTTACGCTGTTTTATTTAGAGTTGGAACACCAATAAATAATTTTTTGTGAATATATTCACGCGTGTTTTGATCTACAATTTATTATTATATTATATAATATTAAGAAACATTATATCAGTTGTACATTATATGTTCTTATATTTCAAAATAATTTTGCAACATAAAAAGCTAATACATACATTACAATTATTGTGATATTTTTTTGATGATATTAATATTAGACTAGCAGAAAAGTAATCTACTATTGCTTGCTGCTAGGCTCTGTAGGTGGCCATTATGATCGTTTCGTGGCTGATAGTGCTCTATATTGGTATATGTATTTGTCCTGATAATGACATTTTTATTTTTTAACGAAGTTTCAAAATATGTTTCATGAAATTGTAATTATAATAAGATAATTAATATATATTGGTATTAAAGACAACTTAATTACGACAAAATTTTCAATTAGATGTATAGACATTGTCGTGTTTGATGGTAAATTTCTGTTTGATGAACATATTAATACGTTTAAAGCACACAAAATGTTAGGATTAGTCATGTACAAACAATTTAATAATTCACAAAGCCTTGTTTTACTACATAAATCGTTTACCAAAAGCAACATATTGTGTATCCCCACATGGAATCTCAATTATATTATATTATGTATAATTTAATAAATAAAACACAATTAAACGTAATTTGAAAAATAAAGACGCGACAGATTCTCAGAAAAAGAAGATAAATATCAGCTTTAATCTTTTTCATTCATATTAAATATATGAACATATTAAATTTCAAAGAACATTCCAGAGAGAACAATTGACTTTCATTTATTATTGCGTAAGAACAGGCTCCTCGCCATATTTTTTATAATAAAAATATAATTACATAGATCATAATTTTTATACTGCATATAATATAATCTTGAAAACGTATACAAGCAGACGAATAGACTTATACTTACTAATATACATTTTGAATTATCAAAGTTCTGGTAAAAATAAGATATCA
This sequence comes from Eubasilissa splendida, assembly GCA_031772225.1. Lineage (NCBI taxonomy): Eukaryota > Metazoa > Arthropoda > Insecta > Trichoptera > Phryganeidae > Eubasilissa > Eubasilissa splendida. The sequence continues at coordinate 15,078,148 of CM062852.1, read as the reverse complement.
TCATGACGTCATTCATCGTATTTGAAAATGAGGATTTAATGAACTAATGAGCTTATTTCATGATTTAATATTACATATTTTCATCCCATCAAGCATTATTATGGTCATTAAAATGTGGCAAGAAACGTCGGTTATGACAAATATCAACCCACGGCAGAATATTTCAGAAGAAATACCATAATCATCTGAAGCCTGTACAAATCTATATTAAAATTGTTATATAAATATTATAACTGACCGCATTGATATATAAATGAATATGTATCAATTGTTACAGATATTGTTAGTGTTTTTCTTGCTCAATTTCAATATAAGGTTTCATAACTTACCAATACATTAATGGATGAAAATACCAATAAGCAAGTAATTTATATAGAAAAGTTTACTTACTATTGAAAACATAATTATATGATTGATTATCTATATTAACGCATTAGCTTCACATTATTTCATAATATATATGTAGGTATTGTACTAAAATCTAAAAATTACATTTTTTTAAAATCTGTATTTCTTATTAAATAAAAATATAAACAGTATTTAACTTAATAAATATCCTAGCTTAAGAGAAAAATATACCAGTCTGAAGATAGCTGTGATAGGCTGAAACAGGTAATGGTCGTAAAATAATAAACAGGGAAAAAAAAGTTAAATAGTGTTCTAATAAATCAATAAAATGGAATTTCACCATGAATAAACAATAGCTAAATTAGAAATACTAAAATATATCTAATATTGCCGGTAGTTTGAAGATGCATTTATGCGGTATAAAAATCGTTTCGAAAGTTAATACGATTGCTGTCAATTTAAAAAAATATATTGTGATGTGTTACACTGTGTTAGCCCTGACGATGGACTCTGCAATGGAATCCAAAACGTCGCTTCGGCCAGAAATTTCAGATATACATGGCCCAAGATTCTAAACAGCCGTGAAAAACCAAGATCATGATTTGACAAAATTTATCATAAAAATAGGAATAAAAGTTACTTTTAAATAAACATTAAATATTAAAATTTGTTGAAAAAAATTACCGAAAAAAAAACTATTTGACATCATTTTGGAAGATAATAAATATGTTTTAAAGTCAGTAATGCTCTTATTTTATCAATTGTCAAATCAGGAATACCTGAGATACTATAGATTAACAGAAATACTTCTTTTTTTGAAATGCAATTTCACGGTGAACAAATTATCAATACAGCCAAGGAATGTGCAAGAAGTCTTTTAGTGCTTATTTTCTGAACATATTTATGTTATTTCTTAAAAAGAACACATTATTATTTGTGAAGTTATAATTTTTTCAGAACATAGTTATGTGATATTTAATACAAATTAAATGCATCAATTAGAAACATATACATAAAGAAAAAATCACAAAAAGGTGATAGTTTTTAAATAAATGTGTCAATTTGAAATAGCTGCAACATATAAGTTTGAAAATTTGATATAGTGTAATTGGTTTATCGCACTCTGATAGGAAGAGATTCTGGTTCAAATCCCGGTGGCAGCTAAAATTTTTTTCTATAAATTGAGTTTATCTGTATGAATATCTTACAAATTGATGCATTTGTTAGGTTGATTTATTGCACTAATTAATTCTTAGTGCGTTTAATTAGATTAGTGTTCGGTGAACAATATTACCACATCAACAAAATTTTGACTTTATGATTTTTTACAGAATACGCACAATATCTTCTGACTTTTCATTTAATGTTACAATTTTTACTGTTTATGTTTAATGTTTAATTTAATTTTTTTTTGGTAAATGTTTGCTTTCTGTATAAATATGTGTTTTTAAATTTTTTTTACAAATCATTATTTATATTCAATGTTAAAGCAGAAAATAATATATAATTTTTTAATGTCATGGTTGGTATTTTTATATATTTTAGTAGACTATTGGTATAAATTTATTTATCATAAGTCATCAAGCTTTTGAATTGGTTTTATAGTTTAAATATCTAAGAACAAATATGACAAATAATAATGATATCTAACAAACAATAAGTAGTAGGATAAAATCAGATAACGCTTGTTTCATTGCTTCACGGAAATTGCTATCATCGATGTTGTCAGAGAATTTAGAAATTAAACTGTATTCAGCAATGATACAACCGATCGTTTTATACTGGTTTGAAATTTGGTTTCTCAGGCAGTGTTTATTTATGAGTGCGTATTTCTCATTAACATAAATAAAATTATGTTATATTTAGATCTTATAATTTAGTAAACATTAATTTTGATTATTCTTATTTTTATAATATTTTATAGTTATCAAAAATAATGCCTCTTCACTAGGATGATCCTGTGTCGAGGTGATCTGTTATTCAAAGGTTATGTAAATCGTTTATTAATATTTATAAGAATAATAGATTACTTTTTTTTTTATAGTGTTCGTCGTTAGTATTATTTTTAACAGTTCTTTGTCTAATTCTTTAATTCATTTTATAATAAGTTTTTAAAATATTATTCCATTTGTTGTATCTTTTATCTCCATTGGCAGTTTGTTGAAAAATTTTGCATATATAATTTAGATGTAATTTAAATACTATTCATATCATTAAAAATTTATGTTGATGAATAATGAGAATTTAATTTACTCATCTCACTTTGCTAAGCGCGCATTGCTATTTTCATCTTAAAGATAATGTTGGTTACAGGTCTTGGAAAATAAAGTCTTACCCAAGATGAGATAATTCAACTGGAAAAATAAAGGAGATTAAATAACCTAGAACTTCGAGATCGGTACTCTACACCAGGTATCCCGAGGATGGTGAAAGCACACACACAGTAGGCGGAATATGTAACAACAGTAGCCAGCGTCTAATATGCACAAAACCCTCACACACAAGCCAACAGGATTGAGATCGAGGGCGACCATAGCGTAGATAGGCGAACACGGTGAGATAGGCGAGTGTAGAAATGTGATGTTAAGAAATAGATGAAGCTCTATTGTAACCGACATCACGGACTTTCGCGAGGACGTAGAAGAAGACGAGAAAATCATTTTTATGATTTTTTTTCATTCAATATATTCTGTGACATATTCTTTAATTTCAAATTATTTATTTATAACTATTAGCAAATTAATTGAAATTAAATAAATAACTAACTAAACGTAAGTACTGTAAAATGTAATAACTCTATTGTAAAATTAAAAGTTCATAACTGTTCATGAATAATGAACCTCCATCGTTTTTTTAAAATTATATTGTAACTTAAATTATATTGTATTATTATATTGCAACATAAATTATATTGTTATTTAATCTAAAACGAAAACAAACTTAAAACATATTATGTACAATTATCGTTCGGGGGCGTAGTCACCATCAACGTCGATTCCGCTGGCGAAGAAGCCCTGGTTTTTTTAAGGTATTCCACGATTTGTTATCCTCCATCAACTCCTCCAAATCGTCATAGACTTTGCCAACCTGACAATTTTTCAGAGAGCAATCGATGTGGTAGTCCATGGGAACCTCGGCGAAAGAGTAGGGCGGATAGGGGACCACATCCCACATCGTTCCTTCGCCGAAAAGATCGACGAGATCGCGAAATGACTCAGCAGCTTTCCACCCTTTCTCGAAGTGGTACAGTGGCATATATATGTATAGTTTTCGATGCGCATTTTAATTTTCTAACCCTATTAAAGAGATATATTATAAAAAAATTCAATTAAACGTCGCATTAAAACGTCGTCGAAAAAAACGGCGGATAATTACGCGCATCAACCTAATAGTATTACTTATAACGTACAAATATTTGTCTAAAAATATACCGATTTAGAAATTATATTACTAATGAATAGTTTATTAACTTTGGTTTTATAAATCACTGCCGAATGGTTTGGAGGGAATAGGCACGACAGAATGCGATAAGTAGTAAATGCACGCGGGTGTACGGCCGTTTCTCGAATTACTTGCAAAATACAGCGTTCGCGATAGAACTTTCCAGAAGCGTGTACGATCAACAACCGAGTGTGCCATTCGGACGCGACCGCCTGGAGTTCGAAATACGCAGTGTCTAGTGTCGAGGTTAGAAATTTCGCTCCAGCATTAACAACGGAAAGTGCATAGTGTAAAAGCGCGCAAGTCCCGATGGTATAATTTTGACTAATTAACCTCATTCTGAGGTAACGCCGAAGTTGATCATTATTTGGAGACGCAGGAAGGTCCAGACCAAGGTACGCTGTAGCCCCCTATTGATTAATCTGATGGATCAAATAGTGACATGGCGTACTCACCCATCTTTATTTCCCACTATTTGTAATTAAGTTTGTCAGGATTCTTGATCAAATAACCATGTTGAAATAATAATAAATATGTGTATACTCTTGACCACGTTTTATGTAATGTGTGCAAAACCCTTCCATTGCAGAAGTCGTCCTGACTCAGGTGTCTACCAATAGACCTAGCCGGTACCCTGCGTGAATCCCAGGTGAGTGCTATTTATCGTGGAATACCTGAATATACGAGTATTAAGGTAAACAAAATCAATTTAATAAAACAATAATTATAAAATAATAAAACCTATACCTAACTTAAATTGTTACGATGATGAAAGATGTTGAAATAGATATAATGAGTTAGGATAGGACTAGTGGTTACATATAGTTTGTTATTTATAATATTTTGATTAGTTTTACAAGCTTTACTCATTTCAAACGATTCTAAATTATTCAATTTAAAATTAATATTATTTATATGTAAAACAGACGATCCCAAATTTTTTTCAAAAGTATGATAAATTTCTAATGCATGATTGGAAAATTCTGAAAAATCATTATTATTATCATCACTTTTAAATGCTCTTTGACTCCAATACAGAATGCAGTATATCCGGAATTATTACATTTATCATAATTGTCTTTAGAATTTATAAGTAATTTATATAAAATGCAGGACTAATGTTTGGTGGTTATATTAATACGAATTTTATATCCAATTTTTCGTCCGAGTATACAAATCTGAGAAAATTATTTTTAATATTAAATTTTCCAAATTATTTTTTCTTTTATACCTACGTATATTTATCCAACTTGCTATGTGGTCTCTCAATTGTATTGTATTTTTGAAAATGAATAATGATCAGAATGAACATCGCCGGTCCATGTCGGCTAGTACAAAGCGCCGATACGAGGGATGATAATGACTGACAAGTTAATCAAGCCCTTTATCGTTTCCCAATTTCACAAAAGCAGTTATTTTTCCCATGAAGAGTATTGGAAATTGGTTATGAATACGTAGGAAAAAATATTTTTTCTAACAGCTGCCCGCCTATCACAAAGTTTAGCACAAACGTTCGTTTCCACTAAATAATATTTCCACGTACCATTTTGATGGACTTATCGTAAGAATATTGTAATTCACTTATGTATATCTACTGTATTATTTATATTTATTTAAAAAGTAAATTAATATTTTTTTTTAGTTAAAAAGATTTATCGATCATTCAGTAGTACGGTTTCAATTTTGATTGGCTTGATATTTTAATTAAATAATATAATATTTGGTTTAAAACTACTTTATATACAAATTAAATGTATTAATTAGAAAAATATACATATATAATCAATTTTATCGAAAAATATTATTGTTGCGCTACCGGGATTCGAACTTGGATCTCTTTTCCAATCCGGGGAATGTGCATTAACCGATTATGCTACAGTATATCCAATAGGAGATGCCAGAATTGACAATTTATTTTTAATAAATTTTGGACACATTGATACAACTTATATATTATTAACACAATCTCATTGTAAAGTTGTAATTATTCAGAACATAGGTCTGTGATATTTTAAATACTAATTAAATGTATTAATTATAAAGATATACATATAAAATCAATTTTATCGAAAATTATTGTTGTTGCGCTACCGGGATTCTAAAAAAGTATAACATATGGGTTCGAAAATTTGTCGTCAAAAATACTGTCGCTGTAGCATAGTTGGTAATGTACCTTCTTCGGATTGGAAAATAGATCTAGGTTCAAATCCCGGTAGTGCAACAACAATGTTTTTCAATAAAATTGATTATATATATATATATCTTTATAATTAATACATTTAATTATATATCGTTTATTTATTCATGCTAAATATATAATGTGCTCCAGCTCCTATAGGTGCAAGAATTTAGTTTCTCATTTATCCTATCCAAACTTCTAAGAGACAGAACATAGACTTATGTGTCAATAAGAATGGGTTCTCCTTAATAATTAAACTACTTTAATATGTATATAGACTCAAGTCAACTAGTTGTCCAGATTTCTATATATCGAGGAACATAAATATTAGAATTAAATAACACATTACGTGCTTAACAAGTATAGGTTTTTCAGAATTTGCCGAACACTTAATTAATTCTAACTATACTTTTTAAAATAATACAGGAGCACAAGTGTTACTTAAAAATGTATTAGGTTTTCGCCTTAACAATTTAGTAGCATTAAAGATTAATAAATTATTCAGTAATTATAGCCAGATACTAAATAACCAAATTATTTTATTCAATAGTCCGATTTTAAAGTTGTTTCCATGTGATTCCTACCTTATCTCCCATCCCCTACCTGATACTTTGTACTACACTGATATGCTGTTGCTCGTTCCTCTTAACCTTCTATTTAAATATCTGTACTAACTACTACTACACTACTATACCACTATACCATATAGTCCTGAAGAAGGTTAGCTCCAACTAGTTGACTCGAGTATACGTGCATATTAAAGAGGTTTAAAAGTAAACATTATATATTTTAATTATGATTATTATTCATTATAATCAATCAAATTTAAAAGCATGTAGATTATCTAAAAATTGATGAATATCTAAAAGTTCACCCATTTACCAATTACATACTTCTATATCTTGCACCCCGTGCATTTTCAAAAGCGCCCTCCTCTTAATACAAAGTTGTATGGGAAATTGGCAAAAACTTGCAACAAAAATACATTTTAATTTTTATGTCCAATTGTATTATTGTACATTATTCCTGCTATATATTTTTGAACGCATAGAGATGCGTATACTCACTATGTGTCACATAAATGTTCTTACTATTTTCAAAATAAACTAAACGCTTATAGTATGAAAATAGGACTAATTTGCTGGTTTCCTGGAACGAGGCTCGGCGACCATTGGATCACTAGGCGTGTGTCTTAACCACAAGACCAACAAGCAAGTCACATATTCGACTGTACTCAGACATCTTGAAGTTTTCTGTGTACAGCTTTCTGAGCTAATCTGCCTTGTATATGTGACCTTTCTGGCCGATGTTTCGGATATCATCGTCGGCCAGAAAGATCAGATGTATATGGCAGTTTAGCTCAGAAAACTGTACACTGAAGATTCTGAACGGCCGTGAAAACCTAAAAACATTTTTACTTTGAAGTTCTATAAAATCACATTTTTTATTTAAGACGAAAAGTTATTAAATAACGTTTTCTAATATTAAGTATACTAATATTTTAGATTATATTTTTTATTTTAAGTTATATAACGAAACCTGAACTAATTACGCAAGTTGATACAAGATAAATAAAAAAATAGAATATTTTTTACGTTAATTGATAATGGATTTTTTAAAAATATGAATAAAAATTTAGAACTTCAAGTCCATTAGCAAGTTTACGTCCACTAAATCGACTCATCTTGTAATTTATTATTGCTATTGATAACGGATATGGAAGTAATCTAAGTTTAAAAGATCTTGTGATATTTAAATGCTTCATTGATGAATCTGAATGAAATTAAATAAATAGCATGCTTTTTTTCGATGTATTTTACAGAAATAATTATATTATCAAAAAAAGGAGAGAGTTTCAGAGGTTCTAGTTAAGGGACAGTGAACATCTCTTACATTATGAAGCTTGTTCGCCTTTTTTGTATATTTATAAGAATGTTTATAATGTGTAATATGTACGTTTATTAAGAACATTAACATAATAAATAATCAACAATATCCATTGAGTTTGTTTTTATTTTTGGTTATGTTATAATATAATTTACAATATAATTTCTAGAAAAGGGCGGATAATTATGCATCAATCTAATAATAATATGATAATAAAATCATATTAAAATAACAACAGAAAAAAACAACAATTTTCGTTAGATCTTTTGGCCATACTACCACCGAGTTATTACTTGAACCACTACTGCCCTACAATCTATAGCAAATATTGTGTTCCTCCACAAACATGGAGATTTTCGTTATTTCAGAAATCATTATTGCCTCACAACCCTGCTAGTTTCAGTAACCACCAGCTCATCATCTATCTATGAACTAACGAGTCCGGATGACCGGCAATTTAACTCACCTAAAAATAATTATTAAACCACCATGAGAGGTTATAACGAATATAACCTCACGTGGTGGTTTTTTACCAGAGGTTTTAAGGGTGTGTAAATATTTACCGTACGTATGTATCGACATGGTGTTATTTTTATTAGTTATATTTTATAGAATTTTACTTTAAGTCTAAGTTACTTAGATTATTTTCTGGGTGCTGGAAATTTACTCGCAATTAAATAATGGGCGTATATTATAAATTAAAGATGAAGAAAATAAGTTTGAAAAGTTATTTATTTTTCGAAATCGTGAATATTCGTCTCGAATCTGTTAAAATTAGAGTTGATTCGGAAACACAATTGGTTCGGATAAACATCTAAATAATATATATATATTTTATCAGTCTATTGGTTTAAGCAATCTAAATTAATACAATTTATCAGCTGTTCTCGTATAGCCAGTAGAAGATTAGGTAGACCGTCGCTCGTTTTGATAGTATATAATCTTAAAGGAAAATTTATTATTATTGCTCTGCCACACTTATATATAACAAATGATCGAAATGCTTATGTGTTTTGTTGAAGGAATTAACTATATTATGTTCCATATACCGTGACAAGGATTAATTGAAGGTGAAAACTACTGTAGGTATATATTATAACATTAAATCTGGTACCTACCGCGCGCGAAATACGTTCGTATTAATATTATCAGGTTGGCAACACAGCCCACGTGGGGAAAATAATTCGGGCAACGGTTTCTTCAAGTGACTGTTATCATGGCTAATGTACCTAACTTTAAAAGTGAGGAAGGGTGAGAACAATATAATATTTTAACATCTGTGTTGTTCTGCATCGTATTTGAACTTAACTGTTGACTAATGGTATGTGAAATTTCAGGATCGACGTATCTCTTCCTCGGCTTAGTACTTCCTTTACTTACATCTGTGATGATCCACATATAATAAACTGACAAAAACATACGAGTTCCGCGAAATTTCTAGAGCGGGTCGGTTAGGGGAGGGGGGTAGCGGGATGAGGGGTGTAGCGGGTCGGGGTTTTAGAATGATTCTCCAGACAGTCGGTTTCGGGAGGGTGAGGGGGTCGTACGTGTGAGAGTCACTTTTGATCCGGGAAAAGAGTCGAATACGTAACGATTGTTCGGGGTACGAAATTTAATTTCCTTTTCGAGATTGACGCCGCGAGTGGTGGCGGGTGATCGTGTGGGTTTCCGGGTCCGCGGAGGTCGTGTTCAAACTCCAAATCGTGGTGTGGTGACTCCAAGTTTCAGAGGGCAGACCAGGATCTGCGCAGATGCTGAGGACCATAGCCGCTCTGAAAACGCGGGTTAAAAAAACTAGGATTGCTACGGATATAACATGGGGAATATTTGTAACCACTAGATCGATCACGTTGGCCAAATTTATATATTAAGCGTATAAACTAGTATTAAGCGTAAAAATGCAAGATCTTCACACTGAGGACGGAGGCTAGGAGAAGAGTATAAATTAATAATATTAAAACTATGTATTTTAACTATATTGTGGGATTACCGAATTCTTTACCAGATCTTTACCAGGATTACCGAAGACCAGGAGTTTTGAGAATTGTTCTAAATTAATATTTAGAGTAATATAACTATTTAATTTAAGAATATTAGTATGGAACTACAGGATTCTTCATACATCTTTCTCCATGTAAATTTTTTCTATACTTAACTTTCTTTATTTTTTACTTTATAACTTACAAAATGCTAGGCTTGAAGGATTTCGATTAAACAATTTTTAACTATGCACAAATCTAATATTTTGCTGCAATACAGTATCTGCATAAATAAAATAGTTAATTTAACTATTTAAATTCGTAACCTAATTCTATCTATATATTTTCAATGTGGTGTACTTATAATAGACATACCTACATTAGTTCATAAGCTTGTAATACATTATAACATAAACAATGCAAATAACCTATTAATATAAATTATTATATATTCCTATCGGCATTTAAAAAATTATGAATATTACAAAGAACTGTCAATTATAAAAATGGTAATATTTCTGGACATGGAACAAATATCAAATATTCTCAATAATACTAAGAATAATTATACTTAACACTTGTATACGTATTTATTATACTGTATATAATTATACGTTATTTATTTACATTAATATAAATTTGTACGATTAAATCATTGCTATATTATTTTAAAGCATCGTCGACTACTTTTTTATCTTATTATAAATTTTTTACAATATGAGTATTGAGTATTATACATTATTAAAGTTACTTTTTTTTTTAATCGATTACCTCTCCAAAAATAGACTAGCTCTGGTACTTGGAGAAAGAGTTACACTGTAATAATTTATATAATACATTTGTAATCTAAAATATAATGGTTAAAGAATACCTAATTTAGTAGGTAGATATATAAATTAGTTATAATAACATATACTTTCATAAAAAATGTAAAAATATGAATTAGTATTGAAAGTCTTTCCTACGTGAAATGAAAATGTTATTTAATATTATATGCTCTAAAAATATTTATGTAATAACTAGCCTATAATAAAATAAAATACAATATATTAATGATTAAAAATATTTTAAATTTCGTGGTACATATGTATCTTTAAAGTATTTCTTGATAGCATTGATTATTTCTTTGTTTTCCTTAATCAGTCTGATGTTTTCAGGTAAGCTGTTATTTTTTTTTTCCTATGTGCATATGGTGATCTCGTACAAATGATGTATTAATTTTTGAGCATGAAAATACATAGTTATACCTAGTACGATTTTCAGTGATGAAATGATATTTTTCTATTTCTTTTAGTATTTGAATAACAGAATTTCTTTTAAGTAGATCATAAAATGTTAAAAATAAATGTACCATTCATGTTTCTCTCAGTAAGAAGTTTTCTTAAGTATCACTTACTGAAAAATTAAATCTCGTTGGTCTTAAGGAGGTCAAAATTATATTCAAATAATATTTAAAAATAATTTAATAATATATTTTAAAATAATAAATAGGTATTTGGAGATAAAATGAGTCGACATAATTGTTTGTTCCGCTTGCTCGGGTATTTTAAGTTTTATTTAATTTAAAGTTTTCCAAGAAACTTAACTTTTCAGGGATAAGAAAACTTTGAACGTGGGTTTGATTTTTGCCTTTTAGTTTTGTTTCTCTGGTTAAGAAGGTGTTGCTAGTAAGACTTTTGGTAACTTACTTTACGCTTTGTATCTTTTCTGTTCAATTATTCTCGGTTGCAGGTATAACTTTTGTTAGACTTACGAAATTGTAATGAACCAAAACGTTAGCACACCACATACTTTGTGTATCCCCGGTAGGTGCAACGTTCTCGTTGCTAAGATTTATTCTAAATAATAGAAGATGTCTGCCGTTTGTTTTATTCTTAATGGAATTTCAAAATATTTATTTATAAATAATTGATTGTTATTAGAAGTTAGAAGGTATTTTTGACAGAGACCTTTAAAAGAATTTAGAGCTGTGTATGACAAGAAAGATTAACTATTTTGTTTAAGGAGCCTAATTACACGACAAGTAAAAGTGGCTCACATATGAATTTTTGGGGTAGAATGGTTTTTAGGTTATGGCGTGATGGGATAGGTTTGCGTGTTATGGGTGTAACCTGTTTGGAGGTTGAGTTTTATAGTTTATTGAGATGTATCATAAAGATTTGATTAAACTTGATGCTAGGGGCTCCCATTCTCCACAGGACTCATTATGTTCCTATGTATGATGTCGCAGAGTATGAGTGTGGATGTGGCAAGAGCAGGTGGATGAAATAAAAATAAAAACAATTATTGAAGATTGATGCACAATTTACGAGACACAAGTTGAGGTTAAAATACAAACAATGTTTATGACGTGAAGTATTCATTGGAGGTGCGTTCGAGAAGGCAATCTAGAGATAAGTGATTCTTTAAGGTTGGCTATTGTCGTCTGATTTTCGGTCGGCACTAAGAGATTCTTCGGCTCTTTAAGTGTCTGACTTAACAGCCGGGTACTATGAGGCGCGAGCAGGTCCCCAACGAGTTCATAAGACTAGTCATGCTAAAAGGCTGGACGAACTACGTGGCTTCTTTGAAATAAGTCGTTTTGTCAGAAGAGTTTGTAAATATACATGTAAAGTATTTTATTTTTTCATCTGCGTCCACGAAGTGGAAATATAAACATTGAGAATTTAAGAAAGAAACTTGGAATATATAACTTAAAATCCCTTAAATATCAATAAATGTCTCAATTTGGGATCCAAGATCTATCTAAAATGCAGCCTGAGACGTAGTTTAATTTTTTTCGGATACGTCACCCATATAAACTATGATTATCGGAAAAAACTGGTGGTAACTGGAAAGGTTGAAGTATAGAGTGAAAGACCAATGATGAACCGACCAGACTAGGATACTTCTGACAACTCTATTGCAAGGGCTCTCTAGCAGGTTGAAGAAAACGTTGAAGGATAAAAAAAAATCGTTGCAGAAGAGTGCTTTATAGTTATTTTGTTTTGTATATTTTTAATTCTAGCTCAACACATACTGTGTATTGTCTAAACTGGCGAGCTGTGTCAAAACATCGAATGTACTTTTTTTTAATGAAATCACATTTTTGTTCTGAAGTTGATTCAGTTATTATTATTTAATTAAATTAATCAGTTATTTGATTTATTTAATTTGTATTGAAAATACCATATCTTTCTAAAATTATGTATTATACAGAAATTCTTTTATCGAAATAAACATTTTCTGTGTACGTTTCTAATTGATACATTTAATATGAATTAATATATTTTTGTACATAAATAAATTAATATGCAAATCTTCAAACAGGTAGGTAGTTCATAACATGGGGTTCGTGATCGATGACGGCAAGATATCATTCTCTTTGTAAATATAAAATAATCTAATAATTATTTATCATTATACCTACATATCAATGGTATGGATGGATTTTGTATTCTACATTTAATTATTAAATATCATTAGTTTTTATTTTAAATTATATACATAATATTCATAGCTCTATATGGGATAGAAAAAGATAATGAAGAAAAGATAGAAACATGCTCGACGCCATCGAAATGTGGTGTTGGCGTTGCATGCTGCGCCTACCATAGATTGTGGAACGAATGAATGCCTCAATTTTTTGAAAACTTGACATGTTATAACATTTGAATTTACATGCACAGGAAAAAATATGAATTACAAAAATCATGTTTACAGAAAAACTATTTATATAATATTTTAATTATATATCTCACGATCATTGCAGAAACGACACGATTATGGCACTAGGCTTGTTAAGAAATTTGTTTTTTTTTAAATATATAATTCCCACACTTATAAAGTCCTCTACACTTCTCTAGTCAGACCTCAGGTAGAATTTAATTTGGTCATATGGTCGCCACACTTCATTGTTCACTCGACGGCGGTTGAAATAATTCAGAGAATGTTTCTAAGTTCATTAATTTTAAATTAAATAACGCTCTGAGGATATCAATTATGATTATCTCCTTAGCTGTCTGAAACTGTTAAAATTATCAGTGAGACGTACGATGGCCGACTTTATATTTCTGTACAGGATCATCAATGGTATGATAGACTGCCCCCAGTTTGTTGGTCTTCTTGACTTTCACGCACCATTGAGGATATCGAGACGCAATTTATTGTTCTATTACAGTGGTAATGTCAGAACTCATGCATTAGCTAACTCCGCAGTCCCCATAAAGCATTCTTTGGGGAATGAACATGCGGAGGTAGTCGACATTTTTGCTGTAAATTTAACTCTTTATAGGACTGCATATATAGTTTTTTTTGTGTCTTAACTCAATGGGTGGCGGATAGATTGCTTTACTTCACATTTTGTGTTTATTTTTGATTGTGAAAGAAAATGCTGACATTATGTAAATTTTTTCTTTGTGTTTTTCTGATGAAATTTTATGTTATTTTACAAATTATGTTAATGCCTAAATAGTGCGTGTATAAAAATAATAAATAAATTAACTAATACATATATATTTTTATACTTGAACCAGTGGAGTCACACTCTGCGGTCTTATTCCATTGTTGGTGTCATCTTGACTGTTACCATTTTTTCAGATTCTATTCGATCTGATCAAAGCCTAGCAACCAACGAGACATGGAGCAGTTGTTGGTCTTTTCGACTCAATGGTCGGCATGTACAGCTAAAAACATTTCTATAATTACTGTAAGAATGATGATAAGTATGATAAATATATATTTCATTTTCGTTAATTTCAGAGCGATTCTCGCTGTCCATATCTTAATTGAAAATACAAACTGCACTCGCCTAGTAATTAAATATTCACTATTTTTGAAAATTTATAACGTTATTTTTCGATTGTTGTCTACACCCACAGACCAGTAAATGAATAGACATGAAATAAAATGTACATATGAGAAGTGTTTGAAACATTAGTTGCGGAACGAGAGGCATTCTACACGCATTATTTGTGTAAACATAAATACGATAGTTTATGACACATTTATGCAACAGTAAAAGTATTAACTCTTCGAAAATTAAATCTTTGTGTAAACATGACGTATTTTTACATTAATGCATATTATGTTGTCAACGTTTAAATTTTCATTCCAATCGAGTCATATATTTAAAAAAAGTCGCGGAGCTATTTCGAGCGGAATCAACGAATTTCCATTAGTCTATATATTTGGTAGTCTGTGTCCATACAACATTAAAACTGCATGATCCAAATTCAATTCTCAATTAAAATAATCAGAGGGCATTTAAAAAATAACTTTTTAGTGACCCTTAAACATTTTTACTATTACCATAAACATTTCAGACAATATATTATTTGTTTACTATCTCTGATCCAGATTTTCTAGGTTGGCCCACAGGTGTGTTGAAGCACTTAAACTTGTTGGTTTATTAAGATATCATAATGGCGGTAATGGGTTTTACTTGTTTATGGCTAAAATAATATAAATGTGAGAATAAAATGAAGATAAGCTGTGCGTGCCTAAAAGATTTCCTAGTGAAATTCTTGTCGAGTTAATATTTTACGATCTTGAAATCATAAAAGTTCGGGTCTTATGTTAATTTCCATTTTGTTTAATTTAAGAACCGCACCAACATTATTATACTACGCATCATCACTCCGAGATAACTCAAAGAAATACAAAATGGAATTAACGTAACTTAACCCCATTTCTATTTACTTTTTAAACTTCCGTCTCTATTTTAAGATTTATAATTTATGACTTATATAAAATACTGTGCACTAGGTATTGGTACAAATCATTATAATCGCCAATTTATTTTATTAATAATTTTATTATTATTATTCTTCGAATGTTGCATAACTGGACGTTAAACAACCTCTATCAAATTAGAAGCGCACACCTAGCTATAATTTTATGTTGAGCTAAGGCATTCGAGAACCATATCATGTTTCAATAGAAGTTTAACGATTTTAATTTTTAATATTTTTGTAATATTTTATCCTAATAAGGTTGTTGCGTACAAGTATAGATGCCGGAAGAATTTGGGATATGGAAGGAATAGGTACTCATCATAATCCAGATTATGCAGACATCTCCAAAATGTGGACTGTATTTTTTTCATAATTTCTTCTTAGGTTTCGACACAGTATAGACGCGAAGTCTCAAATTAGTATAATATTGTAATCGTTTAGGTAAATGTATAACCGCATTGGTTCAAGATCGCCAATCGGCTGGTTCGGAGGCGATGCCGGGAAGGGAATGGAAGGGGGAAGGCATAGTTCATTATTTTTGTTCAATAATACATATGTATTTACACAAATATATATATATTTTTAAAGAGAACACATTCTTATACTGAAGCTGTAATTATTCGAACGTAGGTCTGTGATATTTTAAATTCATATTAAATATATTAATTAGAAATATATACTTATAAAATCAATACGAATAATAATAATAAAACGATAGATGTATTAATTTAAAATGTGTAACATATAGGTTCGAAAATTTGTCGTCAATCCACTGTGTTGGTATAGCATAATCAAATAATGCACGTTCCCAGAATTGGAAGAGATCTATGTTCGAATCGCGGTAGCAACAATAATATTTTTCGATAAAATGTATATCTTTCTAATTAATACATTTAATTTGTATTTAAAATAAATATATGTTCCAAACAATGGTTATAGAAATTCTAGGACAACACTAAACCTGATAGTGTGTATGCCGGTTTATATATATATATATATATATATATATTTTAATTTTTTTAAATAAGGATGCGTACACGAAATACATGTCACATCAATATTCTTACTATTTTCAAACTAAGCTAAACACTTTTGCTATGAAAATAGGACAAACTTTTTGGAGTCCTGAAATGAGGCGCGAACCACCGATGACTCGATTACTAGACCAGCGTCTTAACCACTACATCAAGCTACCATATGAAAGTTAAATAATAACCCTTTCATGAGGCTTCTTAAAGTTCAAAATATTTTAATTTATTGTAAATAAATATTTTAAACTAGCCTAAGCCCCAATAGATTTCTTATTCAAACCACGACATCGTATAAAATTTTTTTGTGACATTTTTACTGTAATTCAATAATACTGTGTGTTAAATATTTTACATCGTCTAAAATCCAAATATCCTTCGATCGAAGAGTTTTGCAGAGAAGCTGCAAACTATCCATATTATTTTAGTATTTAAGATTTTTTCATATTATGACGATTTGGTTATATCAGGTGTAAATAAATATATTTAAAAAATATTATTTATAGTAGTTTATTTGCTGCTTCCAAGCGCAAATACGTTAAGTTCCTCTCATGAAAACTATGAAATTTAATTAAAACTTTCATTACCCAGTACACAGTGTTTAGCAGGAAACTTCCTAGAAATATAGCTACCCATTGTTGTGGATATTATTATATTTCCTCCAAAATATCAAAATCCTTTTAGTATTCCAGCGAAATAGACAATTCAGCTGTGGGTCCAACAATGTTTCACCCACTTAGTGCCATCTTACCCCCCTGTCCCGTCTCTTAAACCACGATTTACATCCCGATTTAACCTAAGTTTAATTCTTCCGTGAACTCAACGTTCTTGTGACATATTTAATTTGGATCGTATTGCTTTTGTATTTATTTAAATAAGAGTAAAATACATATATTTTTTAATATACTATATTTTGTATATGATATGTTATATACTATTGTCTACATGTTTTTAGTATATTAGCAGAGTGGATACAAAAATATCTGATCTGCAGGTCCGTGTTCTGGGAAGACATCTTTAGCAAATAATATTTTAATTACACAAGATCATAAATTATTATATAGTATAAAAATAACAAAAAGTTTAGCATATGTTAGCTTGTAAAAAATATTTCGTTCAGTACAGATCCTTTTAAAAAAATACACATAAATGTTTAAATATTAAAATACAATATTTATTTAATAACTTAAGACATTTTTAGGATTAGAAAATTTTGATATGTGAAAATTGATTAATAAATTGGGCATCAGCCCTTAAAGAAAACATAATCTTAACACATATTATATTATATGTATCAACTTGAAAGATAAATAGAAAAACAGCTACCGGGTAGCAACTAAAATATTTTTTCGAAAAATTTATTTTTTCTGTATATTTTTCTAGTTTATACATTTAATTTGTATTAAAATACCACAGAACTATGTCCTGATAAAACTGCATCTTCACAATAATAATGTATTTTCCTTAAATATTGAAAACATAATTAATAAAAAACATACTGAAATTGATACTTTTGAATGCAGGTCCGTTTTAGAATCGTCGTAGGCCCTAGGCAGTTTTACATAATATTGCATTCGCAGACCCATGAAACAAAGTTCACGAATACTGCTTATAATTTTTTAGTAGTAACACTAATTCAATATTTTGTTTTGGTTCTGCTGCTTCTACAGCTATCGATTGAAAATGACTTAATTCGTTTTAAAGACATTTGAAGACGTTATACTTGATTTTGCTAATGCAAAAAGTTAATATCATCTAATCATTGGTTTTTTTAATTACAAAGGTTAAAAAATTAAAATTTTATTTTCAGACTTTCGTAGGCCTTAGGTTCATAGGCTTTAGGCACAGTGCTTACTGAACTTAATGGATAAGATGTCCCGTTTGAATGTGGGGCTTGGCATTAAACGTGACTAACAAGTAACCAGTGATCAAATATTTGTGTTGATTTTTAGGAATTATTCATAATGGAATTATCTGTATTGTTCTGGAACAAATCAGATTTTTTCATCAAAATACTCACAACTTCTTACATTAACAAACATTGTTTGGATTTTAAGTAAAAAATGTAAATAATTGCTTACTCTGTGAACTTTACAATATTTTTGTGACATTGTGACCAAAAAAAATCTAATTATTTTGTAAGTTTATTGTTTGCTAACAATGTCAATACACGGATGAAAGATTTTAATATTTTTCAAACTGTGATTTAAAAACCATCTTCAAATATCACAGATTGTCCGTTCTTTGCACTTAACTGACCCAGACGAGGGCACATTCCAACTTTATGGTCTCGTATAAATTTTATACGGCAAAAGAGATTTTGGGCCCTTTCTTTTGGGCTGTAAATTGTAAAACCCACTCGTAAAGGAATCTAAAATTACAGCTCATTTTGGGCGTCCAATTACAATTGCGTTAAATATATTACACTGTGTTCAATATTTTTCTATTTCTTTAAACGAAGTTTGTTCAGTAGAATGAATATTAAAAAAAAATGTGATTGAAACAGATCAGGATAAAAAAGAATCAAATTTAAAAAAATATTATGTATCAGTTTTTTTTTTAATTCTTCATTCATCCATCGTACAAGTGTTTGGTATTTACATAATGGCCTATGAGTAACTCTGTAATGCACGAGTTTCGGTCTAGGGTTACTTCAGAAAGATGCAACACATCTATTTACCGTTATTACAGAACATTTGGGTTAAAGTTGTAATTGTTATAAAGTTGTAATTTAATTTTCTCGGTTGTCACTTTAACGCATTTATTGTCGCAAAAGAATTGAAAAATAAGTTTGTTCACTATCGTACATATGATAGTTGTTGCAGGATTGTGTCGTACTATCATGAGGTATGTAACATCTTTCTCTAACAGTACATTTAAATGGTGTCTATTAACGCTTGTCGCTATTGAATGGACTATACACTGCAAAATGAAGATTGTAAAGGCAAGAATGTGAACCAACATAATTTTATTGCTTGTTTTATGTCACGGTCCCTCCATATTCCCGTAAATTGGTTCAAAACAACTTTAACTAGTTGGATGAGTCTTCAAATTTCCTGTCCACTGATCATTGTCACCATTATTTGTGATCAACGTCCCTAAGTAAATTACTTCTTAAACTACCTACTATTTGGGTAGTTTGTGGTGGACCCATTAGTATGATCTACAACCAATATTTTTGTTATTGTACGACAAACTGCATACCAACGAATTCTTTATTTTAAAATATGTATTCGAGTTCAATCTCTGTACTATCCACGGGCGTGATGCCGTCAACTAAAGGTAGATTGGTGATCTTCTTTCCACCGATCGTAAATCATATTTTACAATTAGAAATGTATATTTTAAGATTGCACTACTATAAATTATATTTATTATTAAAAATAAAATTAAGGTTAAAAAATATTATTAGTTTAGTAGTTCGGTCAAGATGTGCTTTATGTAATATGTGTTTAACAAGTTAAGATCATTAAAAGAAAAATTAAGACATACAAATCTGTGTACAAGTGAAAAATAGCTAACTTCTATTTGTATACGTTTCATAAAAAAGTTTATTTAACAAAGGATACTTACTTAACATAAATCAACCAAAATACAGAACAACTTAAATAAAAATTGAGAAAAGGCCTATACTATATAAAACAATACACCGAAAACATGTTTCTTTTAAAAAAAAATACATTTTCGTGATGTAAAGATTTGTCATTGTCATACATTAACATTGTTTATGAAAATCGATTAAAATGATACATTTTTGTTATCTTAAACTTTTTGTTCACGTCATTTGAATTTTAAAAGAAATACCGAAGAAGGAGTACTAAGTGGTGTCTACCAAAATATTTTCTTTTCACTTAGCAAATGAATACTTTACACCTAGTCCTTTGGATATAAGCGTTCTATTTCTGAGAGAAAATCTTACCATAGGGCTTTTCAGTCTGCCTGGGTAAATAAGATAAACAAGTTCGTTTTAGAGAAATTATATAGGGTTCATACATGCTCTCTTTAACGACAACCAAAATAGATAATATTGTAAATTTAAAAAAAAAATAGTATGTTTTGAGACAATTGTTGTTTTTTTTTCAACTTTAGCACGCCGGTCCAGAATATGTTAGGTAATATATACATATTTACAATACCAATGGTAATAATTATGTTAAATATTTTTTTTAGCATCAAGTACTTATATAATGCCAAGGATACTCCTTAGGTTCACTTTTTTACTATTAATTACTTGTATCACGCAAGAGATAATTATTAATCCTTACATATCATCTAATACATATACAACGTCAATATTAAAATCTACGTTTAATATATTTTAATCCTCGGTTATTTTAATAATATTAAGGAAAATATATTGTTGTAGTACGGATGCACTTTCAGAACATAGTTCTGTAGTATTTTAATACAATTTAAAATAATAAACTTGAAATATATACGGTAAAGATGTAACTATCGAAAAAGTATTTAGTTGAACCTGGACTTCTCCCTATCCAGAGAACCGGGCAATCGAATTCAAAATTTAGACAAATTTTGGACTTATATTCTGTAGTATAATATTTAAAATTAATACATCTACTATTCCCCGGATAGTAGCAACTAAATATTTTTTCGATACATAGTTTTTTTTCGTATATCTTTTTAGTTGATTAATTTAATTGTATTTTAATAATATCTTAGATAATCTTCACGCCAATATATTTTAATATAAGAGATAATATGTAGGTATTTATGCACTACCAAAGATAACAATATTACTTTCATAAAGCTTATTCATGGGGACAAAATTACACCACGGAACTTATTACGTCATCCACGTCCACAGCTGGTTCTGTTCCTATACTTGTATAAACTTACGTCAGGAGCTTCTTCCGGGTGATATCGACTTACGTTATCTTCCTTGTTTATAGAATTTTAGTGAATCGATTGTGAAAAATCAAACATCATTATTTTATTAAGGTAATCATAAATAAGCTATCCAGAAAAAAAAACGTAAAGTTTATGATCAAAATACAAAATAACATATTTCGTCCTTTTTATCATAAAATAATACAAATTAATAATTATCGTCTTCCTTGAATATTTTATTATAATGGCTTAGACTAGATTATTTTGAAAAATTAAATATGGAACCAAAAAAAATCGTGTTTGATTTATTATGTTGTTTATCGTTTTATTTATTATCAAGTACTTATGCTATGCCAAGAGTGATTTTAAAATTAACTAATATCAAATAATTATATATTTCCAGGGAAAATCTTAACGTTTATAAATGAAAGTAAAATGTGACAGAGTACATAATTATTTTGTGTACCACATTGTTACAATTTTTTGATTTTCGTTCAAATTCCGCTGAACAGAACGCGGTAAGAAAAATTGTGGTTGGCATAAATAAGTTTAAAAGTAATCTTGTTTGTCTCATCAGTCTTCCATGTTTTCCTGTTCACTTCCATTAGGCGAAGACACGACATGGAAACTACCTTACTCTTCTTGCTCACCCGCCTACCCCCCGCTGCTGGGCTTCTCAAACTTTTCACGAAGGCTATATCGATATTTAAATCAGCTTTACCTCCCGCGAAATTTAAGCCTTATAAACGTTTTGTTAATCACTCGCAAGGAACTTTACAATATTATTTGTTCGTTCGACAAAAATTTTAACTTTCTTAATTATTTAGTAATTTCGCAAAGATTGAAATTTTGTGCATATTTTAAAACTTTGTTTTCAATGAAATGATTACTTTTTGAATATACATTATAGCTGTGAATCTGTATTATAGCTGTATTCGTTACGACTTTTCAGAACGTAGTTCCGTGATAATGAAAACAAATTTAAATTATCAATTAATAAAAAATAAAATATTATCCATTCAATAAAAAAAAAAGAGTAGCTTGTTAATCTAATAGATAAGACACTCGCTTAATGATTTTGTGATCGGAGATTTGAGCCTTGTTCGATACTTTAAAAATTGGAAGAATATTGATTTGACATGTATTCCGTGTACGTCATCTATAATTTTGTTTAAATTCCAACCGGAAAATATAGATTTAAAAACATATGTAAATAAAATGTGACATCTTTCTATACTGTCCTACTGTCTACTAGTAAAATAAAGTTCCAGCTTCTTATCCCGGTTATAACCATATTTTTTCAAAACATAAAGATTTATCTGTGTATTTTTCTAAATGATCTGGATTACATATTAACATCACGTAGGTAACCAAGTCATAAAAATATTTCGTATTCTGTTTTACTGTTACGTATCTTATGAAATATGTTTATAGTATATATTTCTGATAAATAATCATATATCACATAATATGCGTTTGTGTTTTTATATATATATATATATTTCAGATAAATGATCAAGTCACACATGCTATGTATATTTAGATTTGATTTAATAACACTGTTTCATATATAAATAAAATTGTACTTCACCGGTCTTGGCGACATTTGTGACCTTCGTGTCGGCGACATTGATTGCAAAACTATTTATTATTATTATTAAGTAAATAAATAATCACAACCAAAATTGTATTCTGACTGAGCGTGTGGGTATCTCTAACTTAATCCTTAAGGAGAACCGCATGCTTGTAAAAATGTGTTGTATTTGTGTTGGCATGTGGTAATATTTGCTTATTTTCTCACGTATCTCAATTTATCTGCGTCTACTTAACCAAGTTGACGTATAAATGTGTATATTTGAATTACATTGATTTAAATATACGTGAAGAGCCTTTCTGAGACATGAAAATGAGGCAGTTTTCATGAATCCCAGTGGGCAGACAAGAAAAATTCCTAAGCTTCATTGACAAGCTTCACTCTTATATATTTTTACACAGATTTATCAATTCTTCAAGCTTCTGATACTAATATCCTTAAAAAAAATCTCTTAGGCCATCCCGGATCATTCAAGGTCACTTTCGACTTCTTGTACCGTCTACGCTATACATATTTCAATCTTTCATCACTCATATGATACATAATATATAAGAACCATCTTAGTAAAACTTTTTCGGTAATATATTATTTCGACGGCTATATGGTGAGCTGGACATATTACTGAACGGGCCTGGCGGAGTACCATCGCACGCCGCAATGCTCCACTGCTGCCAAACCGCTAAACCAAGCCGTCACTCTGCTACCGTTCCTGTACTGATTGACAACGAAGAGCTTCTACCTCTATTTTAGCATTCCGCTGCATAAATGTAACCCGCGAAATCATTACAATCGTAATTCAATAAACTCTGTACGATTTACATAAGTATTGTTGATTTGATTCTGCTCATGTTGCATTCATGAATATCTATCTCCCCCTACCAGTAAACCAAGATGAATACTAACATGTATGTAAAAACTCACGTGGTTAAAATTAATTAATTACTTATTAATAAAAAATCTGTCATGGAGGTCATTATCATTGTGTGTATTGAGGGAAACGTAATATTATAGAGATAATTTCATGATAAACCACTTTAAACAGAAGAACATATGTAAATATATTTTTTTAAACTTTCTAACACTGAAAATAATGATAATACGGAGGTGAAAGTGAAATTAATGCATAAACATAAACAATTAATAGAAACTGAATACGGTGAGCATAATGATTGATTGTAAGTCATTTCAGATTTGAATAGTATAATTTTATCTGCAATAATTTCTTAATATAATGCACGGGACTCTATACGAGGGATACAGGACATAATATATAGATTTACTATTTTATTAATTCTACTGGTCGTGGTCACCATATGGCATAATAACAGTCGCTATACAGTCGTCCTCAGGGTCTAACGATAGTAATTAGCTTTCGCCCAATGCTTTCTTTCACGGTTGAGAATTCAAATGAAAAATATTATAAAATTAATTACAGTATATTTAATTGGATCGAGATTTGTAATATTGTGATCATCTGAAAACTTATTTAGAATATTCCAGCGTGTGCTGATGCACTTTGAACCGCTTTGTATTTATCTCGCTCAGTGTTCAGTGTCTTGCTGATTTAGAGATAGCCTCTGACCGCATCCGTTACGATGCTGCGACCTACATCCGTAGGGGTTAACTGCACCGGGCATTAGGGGCTCTATTGCTACAGGCGGCGCGGTAATCCACTTAACCTATGGGTCTACGACATATCTACGCAAAACAATTTCATTTCAATGCGAAGCGAAATAGTACGTTATGCATTATATTGCATGCACATTTTTACGTCTAGATTTTTATTAAACAAAGTGAATTCAAGTCAACTTATTATAATATAAATTGCTTCTAAATATTCTGTGTAGAGTTTTCTGGGCTATTTGGTCATTAATTCTAACATTTCTGGCTAATATTTTGAATTCCATTGCGGGGTCTATTATCAAAACTGATGTTGCTGATCAGCGATGATGCCCAGAATATGGGCCCTGCAATTGAATCCTAAACGTCGGCCGAAGAAGTCAGAGACACGCGGCAGGATAGCCCAGAAAACTGTAGTTTTCCTTCATTGCACCGTATAATCTATTAAATCTGTAAATATAATACATCAAAAATGTATTTATTAATTGTATATCTATTTTGATTTACATACATTTTGATATAAAGGCTTGAGCACTTCGAAATTTCAGTTCTATTATGTCTACCTTTCATCCATTTCTAAAGCCTATTTTAAAGCCTAGGTCAAACAATATTTTTTTACTTGCCGTAAGGTGAAAAAAATACATATATTTCTCTACAATATTTGGAATATCTCATCATAGTATTTAATTGAAGTGGCACCTTTAATAATAATTAAAATTTTCGTGTTTTTTACGAAAATGTAGGTTTTTATTATTTTAAACTATTACTTAGATTATTGCAAGGCATCTACCGACCACTTATTTGCAGGCTGACCCAACACCAGCATTGCCACTCTATAGTTCAAACCGCGTATTTAAATTGTATCTATTCATCTCTTCAATAAACAAAACCATATAAGTGCTCTTTAATTTATATACCCTGCTCTAGTTATAATAGTGATGGTAAACCTTCACGTGATTATGATTGTGTCGACGATTGGTAACTGAGATTTAACTGTCGGAGGCTTACTTTATAATGTATCAGTCATTGCTAGAAGAGTTACATTAATCATCGTTACAATTACATCAATCATCGTTACAATCGATCAATTAATCATAGTTACAATTACACCAATCATCGTTACAATCGATCAATTAATCATAGTTACAATTACATCAATCATCGTTACAATCGAACACAATCACAGTCACAATAATAGTTAAAATAACGGTTTAAATAACGATTTTACTATCACAAATCTTAACCTTCTGATACAATCTCGAGTCAAACATATATTTGAATAACTTCAATACACACCTCAACTCCCACTATACTAATAAATTAAATGTTATTTGCCATAATTAAGATAATACAAGCATTATAAAAAAGACTGCGACCATTATATGTATTTTCCACGTCCTAAAATATTGTGTTAATATGGTAAATTATTGTATAAACTAAATATATTTTCTTACAATATTAAAGCCAAGATTATGGAAACAAATCTGCATTGAACCAAACTAGCAAAATTAAAAAATTTAATAGCATTATAAATCATTCAATTCGCAAGACATATTACCAACTTTTGACTTTTTAAAATTACTTTGTTTTAGTAAAAACATACGTTTTAAAATAATATATTATATTTACTCATATGCTTTGAGGCTTCAGCTACTTTTTAAAACTAAGTTTTATATCAAAAACACAATAATCAGTTTTTAAATAATGTATTTTCAGTCTTATAAAATACAATAATTTAAATTGTCCATCGAACTTCAATACGCTCGAACCGGCCATGACAGTCGTTGAATCCGCTCTGTTATTATTTTCGTTTAAAAATGCCAAAAATATATGTTTTCACGCATATTTACCCACGGTGTGAATTAATATTGAACTTATTTGCAATATTAGTAGCAAATTTCATAAATTACATGTTTTTTTACTGGTTTTTAGGGAAAATAACGTTTTTTAGAACAAAGTAAACATTTCATGTACATTTTGTTCATGTATATCGCAATTAAATATTTTGTTTATATATAACACTGATATATTTTAAACACAAGCCGTCTGTTTTATAAATAATATATAATTATGAAACAGACATTTCACCAAAATGGTAACAGGGCGTTTTAAATCGACAATACTAAACAAAATAATAAATTGAAGATGTCATATTTTTATTTTATTTAGAACATTGATTTAAGCAATCATCTACATATATGTTAGTACTTTGTAGATCTGATTTCAAAACATATTCATATATATGAATTAGGTACTTTGAACAATTGCTTAATTTTCGATAGATTAATTCAAATGACAAAACTCATTACATATTAATATGAGAAACTTGGATAAGGCCAGATAAGGCTAAGATACGAGTTGTTTTTGACACTTGTATCGAATGCGGGAAAATCAACATTTTTATTGTCGTCTCTTTCTATTTAAACCTTCTTCTCTCGCATGACTTACGTAACAAATAACGTTATTAATTATTTCTTTGGAACTTATAATAATTTAACTACTAACCTTGTATTGAAAGTATATCTAATTCGTGTATAATTTCTTAAATATCAAACTGGTAAAATTAAAGCTCGCCCTTAAATACAGTATCTGGTTTCCACGGCAGTTCAGACTCTCATGTGTTTGTTATTCTGGTTTAACTATATTATCGGCTACGTCTACATTTACTATGTGACTTTGGATCGTAAAACATGGCTTATTAAGTAATCCACAAATTTAAAGAGAGCCTATAAAACGTAACACTAAAACTGTTTACACAGATTTTTCATCAAAAGTCGAAATAGTTGTGAAAACAAGATTTTAACATTTAAAATAAATTGTATTTTTATTTTTTATCTTTGTTTTATTAACCACTAAAATGAGTTTAAATACATCTACCGGTTTCGAAAAATACCATTTTCTTCTTCAGGATGTCATAACTAACTAAAACATATATTGTTTCTTTGACATTGACAAAATAGAAGACGATCGCAGAAGACTTGGCACGACCAAGTAAACCGAATACTGGAAGATGGTCCAGTGCGAAGCCACAATAATCGTGAACTTGTATGAGAAGATGTATGAATGTGGATAAGGCGAGAATTGTGTCAGGACAGAAAAGTGTGGCTCTCCATCCTCTCTGCCTACCCCCGCGGGGAAACGTGATGATAAGGTAGTTAATTAAATCAAATCAAAATATAACAAAATTATGACTTTAAAAATTATGAAAAAGTGAACGTAAATTTATATGAGGAATTTGTAAATAGTTTTTAGTGAATAAATTGAGTTTTTTTGAAATGACAATAATTTTAAATAGATTTAACATTTGCAAACTAAACTTTGTGGTTAATTATGTTAATTTTTTATAGATTATTTAACATTGTTTATAATAACAACTTAACATGCTTATTACCACAAGTCCCTAGTATAAAAAAAATTCCCTTAAAAGTGTTTCTAAAACTTTTGTATCAAGGCAATTTCCACATTTTTCATCGTCTAGATTGATTTTTTAAATAATTATTATTTTAATTATAAAATAAGATTTTTTAAAACATTAAGATAACGTGGCATATTTATTTTTGGTTAGTTAATTTGTCATTCTGAAGAAGAAAATTGTATTTTTGGTACTGGTTGGTGTTTAAAACTACTCATTATTAAAAATCTATAAAAAAATAAATTTAATATGAAAATTAAAATGTTTGAGATAGTTAATAATGACAAAATTTAGAATAGATTAAAAAAATGACACATGTGATTATACATTATACATATTATAGATTATGACGTCATGTAAATTTTGTTATTAGAATTAATTATTAATTGTCACGGTATCATTGGATTTAATTTTTAGGTAAATCATATATTAGGTAATCTATATAAACTAGTCTATGACCCAAAAAATAACGGGAGGTGGAGATCGGGTCATTACGGGCACCAGACGCCCTCTGGCCAGCCCCAGGGTGGGCTGGTCCTATGCTAGCCGCTACGGCTATTTTGTTACGATATTACACGATATATACGAGGTCGTTTCTTAACCTTTTAAATGCCATAAGCGCGTTAACACGCCAAACTTTGTATGTCACGCCAAGCTATAAGCGTGATAACACTTACTTTTGGACCTTGCAAACTTGCAGGTATTAAAGTCATATTTTTAAATCATTTTGACATCTGTGGACGACAGGTCTCAGCTTTTGATAGATTAGTCGAGATACTTAAAGCCTAGTCTTATTTTATGTGGTATCTTCCATTTCAAATAGAATTGGATGTTGAAAGGTTAAGAGATTCACGGCTTATTCAAGTCGGATCGGCCTGATTGACTATGTGATGATGGATGATTGCTGTCATTGGATGGATCCGTCATTGTTTGACTATTTGTGGACTACCCTGGAGGATAGAGTGCATGCGACATGATTGCTATCTTAGGACGAGAATACATGCTATAAGAATGAACCAAACCTTTGTCGAGATAACGGACGATTGGCAAACATGGATAAACTAAGTAGGATACTGAGTTCTCACCTAGGATCCGCCAAAGATTATGGACTAAAAAAAATTCCCAAGGCGCGTTTTAATTAATTAAAAAATGTATTCAAGTAAGTAATTAATTCTTAATACATCACAAGATTGAACTTATGAACGTCATGACATAAGAATCGAAATTGTGAATAGTTAAACTACGCGATTAGTTTAACTAATAACTTTAATAATAAAACTTAATAGATTAGGAATCCGGTAGTATTTCTTACATAAAACCGATTAACGTAGACTAGATTGTTATAAATACTAATTTAATGTATTAATTATAAATATATACATATAAAATCAATTTTGTCAAAAAATATTGTTTTTGCGCTACCGGGGAATTCGAACCTGGATCTCTATTTCTAATCCGTAGTGTACTTCCCCGGATTGGAAATAGAGATCCAGGTTCGAATCCCGGTAGCGCAAAAACAATATTTTTCGAAAAAATTGATTTTATATGTATATATTTATAATTAATACATTAAATTAGTATTTAAAACATCACAGACCGTCGTTCTAAATAATTACAACTTCACAATAAGAATGTGTTCTCCTT
This sequence comes from Eubasilissa splendida, assembly GCA_031772225.1. Lineage (NCBI taxonomy): Eukaryota > Metazoa > Arthropoda > Insecta > Trichoptera > Phryganeidae > Eubasilissa > Eubasilissa splendida. Next base: position 15,048,454 of record CM062852.1, on the reverse strand, counting down.
AATAGATTTTTTAAAATTGTCCACTTGATAAATTTCTTAATGAATGTTACAATTCTTTTCTAAAATGAACTCATTTGTTCTCATTTAAGTATCGAAATCAATGCATAATCATTGTTAAAGATTATAAATTTTTCATTGATATTTTCATATCTGAAAAGAGAATGATTCGTCTTCAATAATCCAAACAGCCAATCTGCAATCTCTGGAGCTTTAAATAACATTTTTACGTAGGTTCACCTTTTATTCCGGTATTTAATTGAAAAAAGCTCAAAGGAACACGAGTCGCTGACTCCTGCTGCGATAGATATTAGTCGCCCAAAATCATTTATGAGGCTCATTCTATGAAACCAGTGAATGTAGCATGATTCAATACGCGTATTTTCAAGACTCGTATTATCTATTCTCTTTCAGCACTCCATTATTTATCCCACTTCATAATATATGACCGGTGGATTACATTAAACCTACTCTGACGAGGCTTATATCTGATGAAGTGAATTAAAAATAATAAAAAGATAGTTCACATTATAACACGCACAGATCACCAATATTGGTTGTTACTTCCCTCTGCCTAGAATGTTAAACTGGCAAAACGAAATGTAAAGGGTGTCTAGAGGAAAAATGTCAAGATTAAATTGTAATTGCTCGTAAATCATCAGGGTGAGGTAAGTGGGAGGGGTATCGTTTAACGCGCGTGATTTGATTATTTGCCAATCGCAATGAGTCACTGATCGAAAGGACACCACGCGTTTGCGGTTGAGCAATATTTAAAGTACGATGATTCATTAGTTCGTGCGCGTCGCGCTTTTTGTACTCACTTTAATATTCGAGCGGAGGATGCAACTTATCTGGAGTTGGGTTCAAAAATTCAGACAAGAAGGGACAATGGTTAACCAAACTCTTCCGGGACCATCAACATCATCAGCGACGCCAGAATATGTGGCTCAAGTTCAACGTGGAATTATGCGCAATACGCGTAAATCGGTAAGGAAGATTGCAGCCTGTACTGGAATAAAAAAATTAACAGTGTCCGTTATTTTCACCCATAAAAACTGCAAAACGTACAATTTCTCAACAAAAATGACTATTCTTTACGTGAAACCTTAGCGAGAACGATGCTGGAACGTTTTGGAACAGTGCGAACGCTTGGAAACATATTGTTTACTGACGAAGCACATTTTCATATCGATGGTCATGTTAATAAATAGATCATGCGATACTGATGTCCCGAAGAATTGATAACTCAAGGGAATGCCATCAAAAACGTTTGCATTATCCAAAAACGACAGTATGGTGTACAATTTCTGCCCGAGGGATAATTGGCCCTTATTTTCTTAACCAACGAGAGACAATTACTACTGACATGTATTGTCGAATGATCGACGAGTTTTTGGTACCGCAACTGCAGCTGTTTTCCGGGTTCAACAATAGAACACAATTTCAGCATAACGGGGCCACTTCATACACAGCTAGAGTTTTAATGGAGAAGTTGAGGGGAATTTTTCTAAATAAATTATTCAGCAAGTACGGAGACATACTCTATGCACCTCGGTCACCGGACCTTACACCGTGCAACTTTTTTTTGTAAGGATACCTTAAGTCGAGAGTTTACATCAACAATCCTTGATTAATTCCGGCCCTACAAGAAAATATGCGCCGTGAAGTTGCTGCCATTGAACCAATCACCGCTTTGCTCTCACGTGTTCACAAATTTAAGAGTCCGATTGCAAGAGTGTCTTGTTTATAAAACATTAAATAAGCATCGTTAAACTTAATTTTGTAAAAATAAAATATAAGAATAACATTGTAGTTTTATTTTATTTATTTAATATTGAACTTGAAAATTTTCCGCTGAACACTCTTACATACCTACATATTCTTTATGCGTCAATGCTAAGTTTATCAGCAAAATTGAATGTATATATTATTTATCCCTGGAAGATGTTCTCTTTGATTATAGTGCAATAATGCTATCAATGGAGTTTTGTAGTGCAATTGTTTCATTGCAATATAATTCAATCTCACCTAACTTACATATTTACAGGTACTCCAAAAGATCTATTCACACAATTAGACTGAGAAAAGAAAGGCATTTGTATAAACAGCGAGTATTTAAACTATGAAATTGTGATATTCTAAAGCTATCCAGATGACCTAATAAGTAGAATGCGGGAACTATTAGGAATCAGTGGCAGATTAGAATTTGAGATAAACACTTCAAATGCATTCGTGTTAATGCAACCCAGCTTAAACAAGTAAAAATAATGTCTACCTAGAACAATAAATTTCCATAGCAGAATAGTTCACATAATAAATAGTACACTTGGAGTGGATTTACAGGTTTAAATATGATTTTAAATAGTGATCTTTAATAGTGAAAGGAAACGAAACGTGTAGATAAGAGAACATACAAGAGATGTTAGATAAAATTGAATATGCTAATGAAATTAAAATGGAATGTGCAGTCACCATCATTGCAGTCATGTGATGCCCAAGTTGAATTTGGTATCCGAGTGAATTAAAATAATAACAGACCATCTTAAAACCCTTTAGCTGATGAAATCATCAAATTCTGCAGAAGTACGTGGAAGCGAAAAATGGCGCATGTCAACGAATGAGATTTTTTACTGGAGGTAACCTCTGAGATACGGATTTTGCTCTCGTGAGATTCGTTGGAGATAACTCTCAGTTTTCATAGTCCCCGTATTTACACTACGTCTTAAAAAGGTTAACTAAGTTCAAGCTCATCATACGTCAAATATTAAATGTTATTTTCGTTCGTTAGTTGGGTATATTTTGAATCTCCCCAGCAGCTGTTAAGATATAATAGATGTTATTAATCTCGCTTTATATCAATGTTAATATTTAATGAATACGTCCAATTTTTTATTATAGATCGTTTTTAGTTGATTAGGTAACGTTTGTGAGTACGTGTCGAATCTCGCTGTCAGAATGAACGTCGTGTACAATGCATTGATTTTTGTCTCTTTCTACAAATCTCAAGCTGATCTCTAAGTTTATTTCCAAATCAAAATCTCAACTTGTGTACATGATATTTAGATATATCTCATCTAAATTTGATTATCTCATGTTGTCCTTTAACAATGAACAGAGAAAGTGGTAGACACTTGGGGAGGCCTTCAGAATTAGAAAATGGCTAATAATGATGAATTATGATGATTATTATCTGCATCCAATTTATTATTGTATATACTTACGAGAACTTAAAAAAAGTGAGATGAAATATTATAAAAATATATATTCATTTTTTTTCTTCTCCGCCGCAGGGTGGGATTTGATCTCCTTTACAAGTGCTCTTCACCGACTTCTATCCCTGGCCATTCTTGTCTAGTTTCCTGCTCCAGTCCTCTTTCACACAGTCAACCCACCTCTCTCTTGACCTGCTTCAAGGTCGCTTCCACAGGAGTATCCATTTGATCGTGATTTTTGGTGTTTTGGTTCGATATGGCCAGCGAATCCACAGTATTTGGGACCTACAGAATCGCACAACTGTTTCATGCTCAATCAAATTTTCGAGCTCATGATTCATTTTTGTACTATTAGTTCCATTTTTTAGTGTAGGTCCATAAACTTTTCTCAATATTTTACGCTCAAAGACGGCTAATTTTTTTTCTTCGATTTAGATTAGGCACCATATTTATAACCATAATCTTACTATAGTTTTGTATATCATCAGTTTGCTTTGATGACTCGGTATTTTCGATCCCAGCAGTTTTTTACACGTGAAGAATCTTATATTTCCAGCTAGAAGTCGGTTCTTTAATTCATCAGTTGTCCTATTTACCGTAATCTAATTAGTTAGTTATGTCTAAATGATACGTTTTCAAAAAATAGATTATGAATAATGAAAATGCAATTTACTAAATAGATTAAAATAATTGAAGAAATGAAAGGATAAACTTGTCGAGACCGAGACCAGCCAATCTTACTAAAAACTTCCAAAAACCTTTTTTCCTAAAAATTTATTGAATCAATTCCCTCGGCATTCAAATAAAGTCAACGGCCATATGATATCTATTTTATTTGACTAGCGTATTCCCAATTGAGAGAGCCTTATATATTATTCAGCAAAGGCTAGTTGCTCACCCTTTAAGGTAAATGATTTGTTTAGGGGTCCTATGACTTAGTTAGTCTCAGATCAATACTGCCCACTGATCTGTGTAACATACCTTTGATATACAGCCTTTGTCAATTATTTGAAGAGATTTTAGGCAAAGTTTAGTGAGCATTGGTTGAATTATACACAGTCAGTCAATAAAACATTAATCTAATATTTAATTTGTAATTACAAATTAACAAATCCATTTTTAATTATTTTTTTGTATTTTTGCCAAAAGAGAATGCGTAAAGTCAATTGGATAAAGTATTAGTTTATTTCAATCAAAAGTCAATATATAACAAAATACATTTTTGAGTTAAATGACGTTAGGTGCATAAAAATTATATAATTTACTGGAAAAACTTGAAAAGTTCATTTGATAGTGTCAGGCATTCATTAAACAGTTTATTTTAAATTAATTTAATGAAATCACACAGTGAAGTTATGATTTTTTTAACATAGTTCCGCAATAAATAATACTAATTAATATAAATTACAAAAAAATAAATACACAGAAAAATATTATCTATGGAAAACATCTGTGTTGTATCTACTATGTATGTTATGAAAATAACTTTGATTTCATAATGTTTTGTATATATTTTTAAAAAGATTAATTATTTAGAATGATAAACAGAAAAATATATATTTATCCAAAAAATGTGTTGTTACCACCGGGGCACGAATTCGGAAATTTTACTTTTAAAATTTTTTTGGTAGATAGATTTTATCTGATTATCTTTCTAATTGGTTCGTCTTATTTATTTTAAATATATATAACTGTATTAAAAAATTGTGATTTCACGAAAATATGTGTTTTCATTTAATACATATTTAAAATATACTGGAATTTCTGGCGCCACCTAGTAGATTTTTGAGAAACAGTATGACGGAAAAAAAATAGTCTTACTTAGCACAAATGAATATAAAATTTGGCAAAAATGTAATAATCTAATCGGTTAAAGCTCTCTACCGACAATGGAAGATTCCGGATTCGCGTTCCGATAGCGACTGCATTTTTTCGATTGTGATTTGTTTTGATTTATTTGATACATTATTTATCTGAATAAGATATTGACATACATAAATCTTAGGTATTCACTATTCGACAGTTTGAAAAAAAATAGCTGTATGAGATACATAAATAAACACGTGTTTAGTGATGATTCAGCTTGAAACAAAGCTGCCTGGGGATATACTCTGATGCCTCATTAATGTACTTTTAGGTGTCCATATCTTGAGCTTTGTCATTTGATTTTTAAAAGTGCTCCTCGTCTGCTACACTAGATGTTATCCGGTTTCACACAAAGAATCCTTTTTAGTTGTCTTTATTCAGGCAACCGCAGCACGTGTCCACACCAGCTCATCTGAGACCTATCGCAGGGTGGTGGAGATCCTCTTTGAGGATCTCATATATATAAAAAATATGTGGTCACATATTGTCACTCTAGCAATTCTTAAAGAAACTTATTTTCGCTGAGTGGATTCTCGATCAAGTTATTCCGATAAGTATCCACAGAACAGGTATGTATTTGAGAACATCATCTGAATGAAGTTGTTTTAAACCTACATATCACCGAATTTTTATTATTCCTCCTGTCATACCAGTATTTAAAACCATATGAATCACGATGCAATTAATTATAAAATATCTAGATATTAGAATATATCTACATACGTATAAATAGATATACCATTCACATACAGTCTCCATAATAATATTACTCTTTTAAATCTATGTCGATGCCGGCTTCAGTGGTATCATTATGGCTGTTTAGTGCTTGATTAAAAGGCCAAGTCTGTAAAACCGAACGTGTTTTTAATATGTCTAGGTTAAGATTACTTACATATTTTTTCTTTTATATATTTAATAACAGTACGTAAATATATATTCAATTTGAAATGAAATCATATTTTAACGAAATCGTATATTGACATATGTCATTTTTCTGTCAATGGTAAGAGAGAAATTTTACAACAGAAATTATCTATCCACGATTCTTATGTCATATTTGTCAGTTTTGATAGCTAATTTACAAATGTGGAAAAATTTTAATTACATCGACATTTTATTCACGTGTGGTTTGTTTTGGGGAAAGCTCTATCATTGAAATATATATTATTTTGAGAACCTGACCGCGTAGCGGTCACTATCGGCCGCGAAGCGGCCACAATAGGCACCCGCAGGGCCTAGCAGTAAGCAATCGGTGATAGCCAATTGCTTATCTGCTAGTGTTAGTTGTTGCATAAAATACAATAATGTGTTTCAATAAATATATTCAATGATTCAATATGCTGGAAGCTTTTTACATTTATGACTTTATAATAAATTAATATATTGAATAATGTATTTTTTTCCCGAACTAATAAATACTTGTCTGTACTTTAGTAAATATGGCCGGACAGACCCGGCGAAACGCCAGGAGATATCCCAATGGGCCGATGGGTTCGATTTTTGTTTTAATTTGTATAATATTAAAAAATCATTCTAAACCAATCGCCAATTCAAAAATGATTTCGAATAACCAATATTTTAAAAGACTATTTATACGTGCAAAGAGTAATTACTATATAATATATAATAAAAGTAATTAATAAAAGCGAAGTACGTTAATAGATACTATTAGTGATAGTAGACTTTACGTTAATGTTTACAGAGAGCCATATGGAATGAGATTTAAAATGGTGCATTAATGAATCTAAATATATATTATTTTAAACGTATAATAAAAAATAGATACATCAATTCTTATGGAAAATACGTTATTCCATATTATGTGTTATTTTTCAAACGTGTTACAAATATATGTACCGATTAAAAAACAATATTTATAAACAAATAATTCATTTAAAAAAATAAAAATCCAATTCGTACCTAACACAAAGTGCGTTTATTGTGAAATTATATGATTTAGCTGTACGTGACATCTAGTTATAACTGGTGCTAAAGAAATAATTAAAAATATATTATTTTCAAAATTTTAATACATAAATTACATCTTTTTTATTTCTTCGCTATCAAAATAATACTATTATAATGACTAGAGATTAGTGCTTTAATGAATATAATATTACTTATAATTACATTAAAGTTTAATTCATCGTGCTAATTATTATTATGGATATAATTATATAATGAATGCATTAAGGATTATTTTGAATATTGCTGAAATTGGGCCACATTGTTTTTTTACACATGTAATAACAGTTATGTCAGAGTAAAGAATGAATAATTAAGGAAAGAATGTAAAGCTGATGTTTGTAAATTGAGTAAAATTAAGAAATGATCACTTAAGTGGTTTGGTCATATACGGATGAATGAGAGAATTGTAAGAAAAATATATGATGCAAGTGTTGATGTTACCAGAAATAGAGGACCAGGTGAACCAGATAATGGATGATGGTTATGTTTGAAGCTTCAACAATCGGCGAGCTTGTTTGAGAAGATGTATGAATGTGGATGAGGCGAGAATTCTGTGTCAGGACAGAGGAGTATGTTGCTCTATCCTCTCTGTCTACCCCCGCGGAGAAACGTCTTGATGGTAAGTAAGTAAGTAAATAAATAAGTAATAACAGTTTACTTCAGTATGTTAAATGTATATTTTTAAATAATTGTTTGTTTAAAGTTTTATCAATCTTATAATGCGATGTGGTGCAACTCTCATCATCGCTGAAATGACAATAATCTTACAAAAAATGAAAAGTAATTAATACAATTGAAAGTAAAAAAATTATAAATTTTTAAAGTTTGACATGAAACTTTAAAAATGAATAAAATAAATTAATATTAACGGCACTGAGTCAAAAATGTAAGGGCGTCGTTAAGGTTTCACACAAAAATCTAAATAATACAGTACGCAACAAAAGTTTGGGACCAAGTGTCTCAACCGCAGAGTGAGTTATCGCCAGGGACTGTTAGTAATATATAATATGTTTGCGGCGAGGCATTGTTCATGTTCGCCACGTATAAGCAGTTGTCATCTATTGTTTCATTTCCTAAGATAGCATTAATTATTCTGTAGCAGCGCCGCCATACATCAAGTGCCAACAGGATTGCCTAAGCTCGGATAACGTAGTGCACGCTGTGGTGGGTACTTAACATCTAATGGCGTCCGATTATCAAGATGACGTACAATTGTTTCTTGGGTACAATTTCACTCACATTACACGATGGATGGTGCGCCGGCCTAATCTTTAAACCATGCTGTAATGTGATAATAATTGACTTCACATTCGCCGATATTCGTTCACGGTCACAAATTTTGTAAATGTATAAAACGATGGAATGCAGACCTAATACAACAATCTTCGTATTGACCATTTCGACTAATTTCGTTGACCGGTTTCGATACTATAATATCTTCGTCAAGGATGAACTCACACCTACTTGACATTTTACATGCCTCCGATTAAAGTATCATACCACCCTTACATATAATATTATAGGTACCTATATATTAATTAATTAAATTACAAGTGGGAATTGTCAAAAGCTATGCGTTATCGATATTATTTATTGGAATGGATTCTACGACATTTACCGAAGAAATGGTCAAGTGACTTAGAGCATTTGAAATGTATAATAGATCAACAGATGAATGCTTAAAATAAGCTGGAGGGATAGAGTTACTAATGAAGCTGTTATGGTTCGGATGAATAAATAAAAATAAAAATATGAAAACTTCAATATTTAGGATATTGTGATAATACAATTCATAGAAGTATGATATCTTACACCAAGGAGCGTGCATTCTATACAAGCAAAAAAGCTGTGCATTACTAAAAATTCTGGGAAACAAAGATAATTGAAATAATCCATAACATGTATTAATTACGCTAGTGCCTGCCGTAGAAGTAGAATCCAGTAGAATCATTAGTCGCACAGTTCTGGATGGCACCGTGCGACACCACCGTATCGCTGTAGTCCTCCACTGGGTTATTCTCCATCTATAGCTTCTACAATTGCTAGCCACTGTTTTAATCTGTCAATTCAATTGCTACCTACTGAATTTAAAATTTCATTCTGCAGAGTCAGAAATGGATCAGTTGATTCATGTTGTACGGAGATTATGTTGTTTCCTAACAGAATTACATTTGCAAGGTTTTGAACTTGGCTTTGAGCTGATCGAATCATCTACTTCCTCATTTACTAATTCGCAAATTTTAAAACTTTACTGAACGTGTTGTTTTCATGATTGTTATTTGCGTTCGAGGATAATGCATTTTTATTATGATGGATCCATTTTACCTAAAGACGTCGGTTAATCAAAAGTTAATAAACCAATGTAGCATATGGTATAATAAATAAATAATATTGGATAATTTATATAGCGCCATTTTCGTAAAAACTTTCACCCCAAGGGCACTTATATAGTATTATATAATATCATGGTAACAGCTTAACCTAAGTCTATACCTACAGCACGCCACTGCTTGCACCTCACACTGTAGGGAAAGTCGGAGCCTTGGAAGAAGGATAAAATTATAGCTGAAGAACCTATGTCAATAGTTTCGCCAGTCTACTGTAGAACTAAGTGATGATAGCTAACGTCCGTTGAACGGATAGGGCACAAGAAGAAGAAAAATTATTACAAATTTCGTCGTTGTTGGAACCAGTTAATAATCCGTAACACATTTTTTAAATATAACAGTCCAAATGCGAATCTCCTATAAATAATAAACGCATTATTTTTAACGTACTCGAGGAGGAAAAAATATTACAATTATTCTGTTTAATTTATTAATAATGAATTCGTTATAAAGGTAGAATGCACATTTTGTAATTAATGTGAAAATAAAACACAAGATAAAAGTGAGAGTTGCGAAATTATCTAATGAGCTGCTTCAAACGCGGCAACAATTTTTGCTAAGGGAGCCACTGTAAAAATGTATAATGTATTAAAAAATCTCGTATGGTGCCCGGATGACAATATCATTCGCAGGGTAGATGTTATAATTAATAAAAAATATATGATAATACGACTCGTAAAATGATGGGATTGTATAGACAAACATCAAAAATTATTCCGTATCGAAAATTTATTGCATGTGCAGATAATTCATACTCACGATGCTGTTCATATGATCTATGCATTTGAAGGAACAAAAGTTTATCGTATTAAATTTTTCATTGTATTATATTATTTTCTTTAATTTCTTACACATTTAAATTTATAGTATATTGATTTTCATTTCAATTACATACATTATGATTTCATTAAAAATAAGCACTACAAAAACATGAATATAAAATATAAAATTAAAATTTTGAAACGTATCGGTGCTAGAAAAATGATAAAAACAAAATTTTCTCCATTCTATATCACTTTTAAAATACTATGCTTATTCATTGTGTATGAATTGTATTACATGCTGCATGCAAATTATATTTAAGTTTAGAGTTATATAATATTTTAGTAGATGTTTTAAATCACAATCCATGACATTTATGTTTTTTTTTTAAAGATATTTGATAATCATTAATAAAAATGTTAAGAAATATAATTGCTTGATGTTTGATGCTGGGTAGCTCTACACTATATCTCGATATTTAAAATCACATTTTTTATTTTATAAATTATAATAACGTTTATTATTTAAAGAGAGATACAAAACACGGAATGAATATACGATGTTAACAATTAATTTATTAAAAATAGTAACTTAAACGTTTTAAATATTTATTATTTTACGAAAAAGTTGTTAGTTAAAATATTTTGAAAAAAAGAAAAAATAATTAAATGGTTGATTATCACATATTCGAGACACACTGTCAGGTAATACAAATTTCTCGAGTCTTTATCAAAATAATATTAAATAAAGGATACTGCGTGTATTGCCATTCGAAATCACATCATTTATTGAAGTGCCTGCTCGTACAGATGGTGAGTGGCAATTTAGTTTTGATGGGATTATTAATGTGATTCAAGAGAATATACTCCAAAGGAACCTGTTTATAAAAAAAAAAAAAAACAATTATCTATTTATATTAATTTTTCATATCGAAAAGTATACAACGATTATTTTCCATACATTTTTACCATTATATAAGTTTATTTAAGTACTTCATATTAATGAGAATAATTGTAATTAAACACAAGTAAAATAATTAAAAAGTGAAAAATTTAAGAAATAAAATAAAATAATTGTTTGAAAAAATGCGCAATCGTAAAGAATTAATTAAATTCCTTTATTAAAATGAAATAGCTACGCACAGAACAGTTTGCTTAAAAATTCTTATGTTGATGTTTTCATCTGAGTTTCTTAGAAATATATTACGTTTCATGAGATGAATAATATATTTTTTATATACAAATAAGAATGTCTTTAGACATATTAAACGGCCGAGATTAGTAGTAACTATGCAACTAATTAAAACAATTGGAATAAAGGGATATTACTCCTATAAAAATTTTCGTCATATTAAACATCTTGCACGCATTAAATCAATACTCGTAGGTGTATAAAATATTATTAATTGCAAGGCTCGTCGGTGGCTGTTAATTATTACACCCACATTTTTTTTGCCAATTTATAACGTGATATATATTGTTGAGACCAGGGAGATCGTGATTTATCTCGATTTTTGGTCTATCCGTTTAGCTGTAGATTTGTTATATATTTATTTAAAAAAAAAAAAGGTTGTATATTTTTGCAGTTCAATTAAATATTCGAATAACAACACCTTTGGATTTTCTAAATCGCACCACGCCTTGAAATTGAAATATTATTATGCAATGCTCCCTACTCGGCACTATGGCCACGCGACGACTAAATTCCAGGCCGGGTTAACAGTGGATTTTGTCAGCGTGCCATGTTGCAGTTTTACCTTACCGTTATGTAAGAAATTGAATATGGTTGCATTCAAAAACGAAGTTTGCGGAATGTGAGAATCTGGGATATCTCCATTATAGATGGTATATATTGTGACATTTGGAATAAACGCGCCAAGGCCCAGGGCGCCATCTACCGATGCAAGTAGGCGCGGCCGGTGGAGAGGGAGGTTGGAGGAAGTAGCGGGGACTTCGGTGCGAACGCCCGAACAACAGGAAGGTGCGTGAGGCGAGCGCCGAGATTAGAGTATTGGCGACAGAGATCGACAATGTGGAGGATTATTTTCGCGGCAGAACAAGAGAAAATTGGGCCTTGTTCTGCCCGTGAAAGTCGTGTAAGGAGGAACTCTCCGCGGGAACGAGCGGTAGGCTACGAGCGTGCAATGGAGGCAAGATAGAGCCTTTTGGAAGTCTTCAGAAGTCGAGAGATGTTTTGGTCCAGCCTCGTAGCGATCCGGGACCCCGTGTGTGTGGCTGCCTCATCCTACCATGGCAGCCAAGTGTGATTCGAGTAACATTTCAACATCTAATCTAACCATAAAAATGGTGGCAGTTTTGTAACCAATAGCGTCCGCACTCAGTGGATGGAACGAAGGCGTGTAAAGAAGATGAAATACTCTTCTCATGCTCACAATGTCGGGTTTTGTTTATACGATATGATTAAATTGTTCTTAGTGTTATAAAGTGTTTTGCATTGTTCAGACCTCCCCCATCCATCTGACACAGGAATTCCGACACCAATCTTTATCAACCCACAGACTGAGGCTAGCTGGTGGCGTGGTGCGCTGGCATTCTATCCACCGATGTCAGCGCGCGACGTAACAATATATTATGAGACCCTTCTTGCAACAATACTATATCAATTTTTATAAATGTTGATAAATAGAACGTCGGTCGTCTTAGATAATATACAATGTTGTTGCAGGTAAGATCACTTATAAATGGTGTATTTTTTAGTATTTTTTTATTAAATTATATTGATAGAATCGACATCAACTTTATAGAGTTTCATAATCAAAATGGATGGATATAAATAAAACCATATTATAACTACTCTACTTGAGTTTATTTGTACTCCTCAATACTTTACTTGTCGAGAAAGTTACTATTTCTCTTGAAACTCGAGTAGTGCAAATAAACTCAAGTAGAGTTATAACATTATTTTATTTATATCCCTCAATTTTAATTAATTGTCTATGGTTGTTTAATATACCTTTCAATGCCCAAGGAGATATGCATTAATAACTCAGATTTGTTCAAAAATGTTATACAGTATTCTTGGTGGCGTGGAATCATATGATATATTATATCCACGAATGAAAATATGTTCTGAAAATTTAGAATGACTGACCTTTAGTCTCAAATTTTTGAGACTGGAGAAAAAAATTTCATCCATACATACGAATCATAATGAATAATAATAATTGTGTTTGTTAAATAAAGCAAGGAAAAATTTTACGTGAAATAATACATTATGATTATAATTTGTTCTTACATTGCTTAGTATATCTAACTACAGGTTTATTGATTTTACTATTTATTTGTATTTATGTTTACAAATGTCCAACTATTTTTAAATGAGTGCAAATTTAAAAAAATATATTTTAAATTATAATTTTTGTCAAATAAGAAATTCGTTTATGAAATTATATTGTGACTAAATTTATAAATTTAAACACGTGAGTTAAGAAATAAATAGATTCAAATTTTTGTTTAAATGATATATTGAAAGCATGCAGCTTTATAAATAGGATCGAATCGGAAAGCCTAAAGAGGTTCTCTGCTAAATAATAATTTCCTATTTCGTTTATCTGAGGTTCTGTCGCTCGTTATTCTGGTTTTATCTCTGGAAAAGGTTGTATCGGGCCCTTTCCATTGTTAAGTCCCAGAATCATAAATCACGGAACAAAAAATATGGCATGTTTTGTTTTGTTTTTCAATTCAAAATTATTACCTTCTTATATTCATGGTGAAATATATAACCTTGCCAATATTACGTAATCTATGCTTTAGAACGGAATTTATACAAGAATGGGTGTATTGTGGTCGCCAGTAAATTTCTTTTTTTTGTATATTACCGACGCGGTGTAATAAAAGATGTCAGAATGTTTCAGGATTATCATATAATAACTGGTTGTAAAGTGGAAGATCTTAAATATCATTGTATTTTTCAAAATCTGAATTCTAAATTGTAAAATTTCTGTAAAAAATTATGTTGTAAAAAAAATAATATTTTTAAGTATTTTTTGAGACTGAATTTTTTTGAGTATTTTTGTTGTTTTTGTTACGTTTTTTGGGTATATTAATCATAGAAATAAATATTTAAAAAAAAATCGGAGTGTGTAATTAATAAAACTGAATAAAAGTAAAAAATAAGACAATTACGTGCAAAATAAATATAAAAACGTATAAAAAGTTTATGAAAGATAATTAATATTTTTATTAATATATACATAGTATCCAAAAAATAGTTGTATAAAAGGGGTCTACGATTATAGTACATCATTAACAATCCATTGAGCTATCTGAAATTTAAAGTTATTTCAACTTAGGTTAGGTTATTCGAACTTTTGTGATTTTAGAGAAATTTGAAACACATCTTTACTAAAATAAGCGCAGTGCTATAAATACTTAAACTATTATAATAAAAAATTATAAACATAAGCTGTGATAATGAAGTTTTCACACAAACTACCGGCTGTTTGTTTGTGGTTAATTAAAAAAAAGTTATTTCAACTTTTTTGTTAATTTTTTTATGAGAAATGGATTTCACGATCCTCAGTAAAGAAGGATCGGCGTGGATGTCCCCTAATCGTTGACTGTAGATTATTGTCCCTGTATAAATACTAGCGAAATTAATATAAATATTGATCAGTTTTGATGTTTAAATGATAATCTTTTTTCTTAAATAAATATTAACACTTCAAAAGTGATAAATTAAAGATTTAAAAATTGATATTTTTTGACTGGGATAAATATATTTCTATCGCCAACTGACAATCAAAACATGGATTTGTAATATGAGTAGAGTATTCACCCAAACATATTAATCAAAATAATATACTAATTGCTTTTTATAGATACACCTTATGTAATAAAAGATATATATGTATAAGAGGTAGTTATTAATTCGGTATGATACTTGTTAACTAATTTCTTTGTACAATTGGTTGTAAACTATACCCGTGTCAACATAGAATTTTCTTGTATATATAGATAAGTAAATAAATATAGAATAAAAAAAGTTTAAATGATGTCGTAATAATAGATTTAGAACTATTCAATTTTAAACGACGATTTTGGGACCATATTACAAGAAAAATATATATGACGCTAGATAACTGGTTTTCCTCAGCTTAATTAACTGTATGTAGCAGTCCACTGTCCTTAGTGCCAATTTCTTAACAGACAAATTTAAAATGAAGGCATAATTCTTCGCGTACTTTCAACAATATTTTTACTTTGTAATAAAATATTATATCATTCAGTTAAAATTGAGTAACAGAAGTATAGAATATTCCATATGAGGTTACAATAGTTTTGAGGACATGTTTTGTAATTCAACAAGCATAAAAGGGCGGGGAACAGATAAAGAGGATTATAAATTTTACCCCAACTTCTAAAATCCAGCAGGGACCCCATTGATCTTACAGTGACACGGCGTATTTAAACTTTGTGGAATCTTATTTGTTCTCTAAGGTAATTTGTTCCAAATTTCCAATACCAAGGACTCGAGCAGCATCAGTCCCTATATATTACGCGCGCGTGCCCGGGACCGCCGAAAGAAAAAGGTCGAGCAAACTTATATAAAAGTAGAAAAGCTGTTAGTGTGCGAAATTCTTTCAGCTGGACGTTAATTAGGTAATGGACCAAAGATGTGTTGTCCGTGACTATCAGTGGCGTGCAGTAGGCACAGATTAAGGTTATGTTATTACCAACTATGCTGACTAAGTAGGTATACAATAAGTATATTGGATATCAAAAAAAAATGATACAAATTTTTTTTAAATTTTGAGAACAATTCATCAATTTAAATTTAGAATATAATTGTACATTTATTACTATACAAAAATACAAGTTCTTTTTGATAGACTTGAGATGTCTAAATAACAATACCCATTCTGAATTTGCCAATCATCTTTCGGAAACAAACCATTCTTTTGACATTAACAAGGGTTTAGAAAATTTACATACAAATACTAGGGGTATACATTTTGATAAATTTGAAATTTTATAATTAAGATAAAGTATTAATAGCATATTAAATATTATAAATAATCAAATCCTTTTTGCAAATAACTTTCACCTTTTAAATATGTTTTCACAGATGTTACTAATTAATTACCCACCACTTTTATTTTTATAGTTTTGTTTTTGTCTATGTTTGCATTTTTAATTTTAGTATACATTGTTTCTGAAGAAGGGACCATAGGTCTTGAAACATGTTGATGTATCAATAAATGGTGGTTTTAAACAATGTTTTTTTTGTTATTATTTAGAAAATGTTTAGTTCAGTACAATTATTATAAGGATTACTACCTAAGTGCTAGCAAATTGCTCGTAATTTTTCTAAATAACCCACGACTAGATAAAAGTCACGGGTTACGTCAATGATAAGGTTACGTTAATCCAGGCTAGAATTTTATAGTGTATTTTCATAATATAAAGATTATATAGTCTATTTTTATTTCCCAGAATTTTTAGTAATGCACAGCTTTTTGCGTGTATGCAGTGCACGCCCCTGGTGACTATGACTTTAAAACTTACACCGAATGTTACTTTAGTCTTAATTTAGTTTAATGTTACATTATATTAATTAGTTGAAAGTGTGGACAATGTGACAAAACTCGTCACTAGGTTCAAATTTCAGAAATAATTTGACCAAAAAATTATCCAGCATATATACACTACACCGTAATGATTTAAAATTTTATTCAGTACCTACCCAATAACGTCTGTTTTAAATTTTGACACTTTTTAGAAGTGCACTTGCTTGAATATTAAAAAATATCATTAGTTGCCCCAGAGGTAAATAAAAAAACTTATTAGTGATCAGTACCTAGCTAAAAATTTACATTAAAAATTAAAACATACTGGTACACAAAATATTATTCTAAGCAATCGTTTTGTAACATGAATTTATCAAAAAATAAATGTAATCAAATTTCATTCCTTCCTTCCTTCTTAGTGAACTATATACATACTACACTTATACACGCTATGTTTGTACATTACCATGAGATTAATATTTTTTAATTTATTCAAAAAAATATGAATCTATGTTTTCTGATCAATATACTAATAATAATAATAATAACGTTATCCAGTTTCTTAATTCAACATCATTAATAAAATATATTTAAAAGTAAATATATACGAATGAGACATAAAAATAGAAAACTGCTCAATACGACAGAGGAGAGTAAAACCTATAATACAAAATTGTAAAATCATTTTACAATAATATAATTTACATTATTTGTAGTATTTGTAGTCTAATACTCAATAAACATCCGATGTGAAAATAAAAGTCTAGAGAATTATGCCTTGCGTATATACGGGGAAGGCTTAAAAATTCACAGCCTCGATAAAACATATTTTCAAAATCAATTGTTTGAACCTTTTTAATTACACTGGCAACGTTTTACTTCACTTGAAATTTTCATTTACTTTTGACAGCTGTTTTAATTTTTTCGTTATTGAATTAGAATTTTGAAAATTGTTAATTCAGCTGGGCTCAGTGATTAAGATAATATTTTATAAAAGTTTTACACAGAAACAAATCTTTCTGAACATTGTTGGACGATGGTTAAAAAGAGGCAGCCTTGCTTAAACGCGGACGGCAGGATGTTGAAGCCGACCCTCGCTGTGGACGACCATTGACAGCCGTAATTCCAGAAAACATAATGAAGAGATTGATTAATAACAATTAAAGAGATTCAAAAAATTTCACGCGAATGGTAGATGCCAAGGCTTCTGATGCCGGAATAAAAACGTGTTCGTGGGAAACTTTATGGGAGTGTTTGGTTATATTTAAAGCTATTTTCAATATTTTTTGGCACGATTTATGACTGAGGTTGATACCTGGATTTAGTATTACTAACCAAGGTTAAAATAACAATTATAACACTAGTGGAATAGCGTTCGCCATCTACGAAGTTGTTCAAGTCAGTTGTTAACTGGCAATATGTTGCCACCAATTTTCTATAACTATAAGGACATTAGGACTATCATTCACTCGTTTGCCGCCAGGTTGGTATTTTTTTCTCTACACTAATTCAGATCGTGATGCAGTAATGTAGCAGAGCCTAGTTAGTAACAAACGCTAGTCACTGTCCGACAAGAGTGCAAAATCGCTTTTTAAATAATTTAATAATAATATAAATAAAACAATAAATAAACAATACTGAGCTACCCTTATAGTAAAATCCGATTAAGATAAGAAAACGCCCGGAATACTAACAAAACAAGTTAGCTTTTACCACAGCAATGCGCTGTTTCATATAGCACAAGTTGCAATAGCACACTGGCTTCCAATTGATTGGAGCAAATTTTTTGCAATGTTTGCATGATATTTATACAGTTTATGAAATAAAGGTTGGTTTTACTGAGTTCACCATAATGCGTTGCAACAAAAAATTATATTAAATACTGCCCATGTGTAGCTGTTTCGAAACACCCATTCCAAATCGGATAAAAACCGACCGGTAGAAAGCTGCGCCAAGAGTTAGCGGATGAGGCCATTAAAAGTCCAATTACGTTAGCGATATATTGTCAATTTTTTGGTACAAGAGCGCCATTAATTTGAGTGGTAGAGCACTAAACTAACGAACGTGGACATAACTATTTATTTATTTGTACAATACATTTCCAAAAAAATACCTATTATTAAATAAATCTATGATAAGTTGCATAATCGTAAAAACATTGAGGTATTTTTACGTCATTTATGTAAATGAATAGTATACCGATATCTTAATTAAAACCCTAAAGTTCTCTAATATCTATTCGTCACAGATGGAAATTGAATGGAAAAATTATACGTTTTAAATATTAATTAGAAAGATACACATATGAAATCAATTTTATCGAAAAATATTAATAGTATTAGTATTAAGTGTAATATTAATTTTATAATGCACCTTCCCCAGATTGGAAAGTGATCCAGGTTCGAATCCCGGTAGCAACAACAATGTTTTTTGATAAAATTGATTTTATATGTGTATTTTTCTAATTAATACATATAATTAGTATTTAAAATATCAAAGAGCTGTGTTCAGAATAATTACAACTTCACAATAAGAATGTGTTCTCCTTAATCATACATTTCATTAAAGATAAGTTAAGTAAATTCATTTGAGAGTGTATGTAGATAAGTATTATTTGTTAAAAAATCTACTGTAGTTCTTTTTTTTTTCTTTTGTTCCTTTTGTTCTCAAAATACAATTTATATTTCAAAGATTCTTAAAATTTGTATGTATAATGTATATAATCCAGGGCTACTCAATTCTGTATAAAATGTGTAATCAAAATGTTATATTATATTTTCTTAACTGCTTAGTCATTATTTGGTTATTTTACTATAATAAAATTTGTCCTTGTAACGATGTGTTATGGTCGCCAAACAATCACGAATATGATGACCCATGTACTATAAAGTATAATATGTAGTTATGTAGCTTGTTATTATATCCGTTTATTGAAAAAAGCCGCAATAAACACAATATGTGATTCCAAAGACTTGATATGCAATTTATTTTCTTCAATATGTTGTATTTTTTCTATTCTGTAAAATAATAATAATGTTTATATTTCCTTCATTTATTATTACGGTAAATAAATCATACTGCACTCCCGATACGAGACTGTTGCACACTTTTTCTTAATACTACTAAATTATTATCTACATTTGTTTGGGTTATTATGCAATTCAACAGTCACCAGTACACTCGATCAGTACTAGAACACGTTTTTGAGTGTCTTTTGTAATATAATTTAACTGTATAAATTTTATATTTTAAGATTATGAAGTGCAAAATATAATTTAGTTGAAATATATATTTCTACTATATTCCTTAAATTATATAGACATAGACGGTAAAGAAGAATGTAGCTGAGATGAAAATTGGAAAAAATAAAATATATATTCGTGGTTATTTTAGGGTGGTCCTAATTCCTGAAAAAATATAAAAACGAGGGACGGATAAATGAGGAATATCACAAGATTTGTAAACTATGAGTATCGCAACCATTAGGTAACCGAGAAGATCCGGGGAGACAATGAGAAACGTGGATAGCTTCAGTCGGTTGCGAAATTTTACATTTGAACGAGACCAAGAACGCAGTGCAAGGAAGCAAAATGGAGCAGAATGATTAGAGTTGCCGACTCCATCTCTCATTTAATAGACAGGATAAGCCTTAAAAAAATAAGAAAATATATCTGTAATAATTTATATATTAAAATATATATTTATACTTTTTTTTAAATTATGTTATAATTATAATTAGGTTTAAATATAAATATCACACGTTTGTTGAATATATAATATATGCTATGATATATATATTAGAGTTGAAGTTTCCGCGACCACTGATGTATGGGGTTGGCGTCTCTTCTAGGTTCGATCGCGTTTTATATATATGTATTAAAATAAATAATAATAATAATAAGAGTAACCGTGGGGAAGACGCGAAAGAAGGGAAGACGCTCAATTGGCTGTAGTTCTTCAGTTTTTCGTAAGATTGCGACTGTTGTGGCGCTGCCGTACAATCCACCATATTGCCTAAGCGAACTTAGAGAATAACGTGTTACGGCGTGTTTCATTTAATATATATTTTTTTTTGAACGGTTAGTTCCATACTTAATCTGTGTCAATATATTTTTCAGTGATTTTATTGAGTGAACGCCCTATACATGATGACTTAATTGATCTTTTGTGTGTAATATAAACGACCGCTGCTTTAAATAACGGCTGTTAGGCATCTTTCCCACATTCATGTGGGGTGATTTGCTTAATGTTTTGTTTCCCTTTATTATTGTTGCAATAATTATATATTCTTATTATCACACCATCATTACTGTATTGATCTATTGCTGTAGTAGAGTCTCCTCTTCAGTTAAACAATTATTACTAATTACTTATTTCAACCTACCCGATGAAGAAATTTTGAATTACTGCGCAGTATACGAAGGTTACTATCATGATAAATATGGACCTAAAATGGACTGACTATACTGCATAATCTGCAATAAGTGGTTGAACGAAACCTTCACCACCTCAGCATCTATGTGTAAGGAATGTTTCCAGGAATTTGAAAAAAGGGAATAAAGATACTTTATTTCATTTTTATTGGGCGTATTACCCCAATGTAGTGGGGAAAGATGGCTTAAGGCTACATATTTGATTTTTACTTAATATATTGTTTTGGGATCATTATAAATTAATGTATTTTATGTAAATATTATAAAAAGAAGATGATTAAAAAACGTTTATTCATTTAAACCTTGTATTGCTTACAGTTTTCTTTCCAGATGCTGTCAAACCCTTAAAATAGGCATCTTTCCCCCACCTTATTTAAAAAGGTGTTCTATGTAAATTTATTTTTATTTTTAAATTGAATTTTAAAATATTCGAAAATTTGACATACGGTTTTAGTTAGTTTATTTGACATTCTAATGAATAAAATGGTATTTTGCGAAACCGGTTTGTGTATTAAGTTTAACTCGTTATAGTGGTTAAAAGCGAAGAAATAAACAAGGTATATTAAAATAAATAAAAACCATAATGTAAAGATTCCAATAAATATTTAAAATGTCTAATAAAATCAACCTTTCATCTGACAATACCATCTTGACTCCATTAGCTTTGATCATATCTATATATTTAGTAAGTGGTGCATTCCATAGAGCTTGCTCGCACTGCAGGAGACTGAACCACTTAAGATAATCACGAACACAGCATTATTAAATAAATGATTTCAGTTTGCTGAATTGAGATTTAGTTAGCATTAATTAACATTTTGGTTATGATTGAAATTTTTCAGTTTTAGATGAATGGTTTTGAATTTTAAATCCTTGACTTTACTATTCATTATATCCTAAATGACACAAAAAATGTATAAATACTTTAAAGGTATACATTATAGTTTTAAATGTTTTTTAAATGTATCAATTAGAAAGATAAACTCAATTCATCGAAAAAATATTTAAGCTGCCACCGGGATTCGAGTTTATCTGTATGTCTATATTTTTAATTGATGCATGTAATTTGTATTGAAATATCACAGAAACTGTGTTCTGAAAAAATTACAACGTCACAAATAGTAATGCGTTCTCTTTAAAATACATTATAGTTTATTACAATAGACAATGTACTAAAATGCAAAAAAAAAAAAACATATGTGCTTTTAGGCTATCTTATATAAATATCATTGCTCGCGGTTTATATGATCGAAATCATTAATAGTTTTTTTAAATTTTTTTTTTATCAATATTTCATATGGAACCACTTTACTAAATAAATTATGAATTATGAGTACATATAAATTATTTAGCATGTAATTTTGTGTTATGAAATAAATTCTAATATGATCACTAGTAGGAAATTTCCATCCGCATCCATTGGCCGAGCACGAAACGATGGCGTGCGAGGCGCATCACGGCTGTCTCAATACGCACGCGCGTGCGCATCGAGACAGCCTGATTTCGTAATGTGATAATTACGCATACAGCGCACCTGGCGCCGGCGCGCCGAGGCACTCCGAATTATAAACTTGCTATAAGTTGGATTTAATCAGTTGACCCGTGACCGTTTTATCCAATAAACACAGGTATCATAATCAATCAGTTTTCGCAAAAAGGTATCATCGAAGATGTAATGTGATGTATATGGGCCGTGCAAAAGTCGTCGCAAACCAAAGTAAAATCGTAGTCGGTCTTATCTGAGTGTTTAGTACCTGATCAGTGAAGTTAATTCGCGAGATATGTATCTATTATAAAAGGGAACGACGGGTCGCGAGCGACCCCATATTATAACTTCTCACGTAATAGAAGCTGGTCATATCATGAAGGCGTCTTTCCAAGGCGTAAATATTATTACACTCGCCGCTGTATTAAGGAGTCAGCCAACGCTCCGATTCCTTCAACATAACGCGTTAGGGTATTGCGTATTCCATGTTATAGAAGCTCGCAGACGACTTTGCAGTTGAAGATCGAATGTGCTAACCATCGAGGATCATCTCGGGTTAAGTCACCTATGGAACAAATATAACATGCATCTCCTTTTTAGTGACAACCGTTTCCCGTTATGATTCCTTTATATAAGCATATATTTTTAAGCTACCTTTAATATATTTAAGTTATAAGTAATGATAGTATGTAAGTTTATTAGGTTTATTTGTTTTGAATAATGGCACATAGTGTTATTGGCCCAGTGTACAAAATGGCAGGCTTCTGAAACCCATTAGATACTGTAGCCATGTATAACCCTTAAATGCTATGTTGATAATCAATGTTACTATTTTATCAATAAAAATCACCCACGAGATTTGTAATTTACAACTTCATCCTTTTATTTGAGTTTATCCTTTTGGTAATCTTGGAAAGCAGTAACACTATCATATTGTAGATCGGACCAATTTTCACCAGGTGCGACTCACCCTGCAAAGATTGTTTTGTGATGCTTTTCCTGAGCGGGACCGCCATTTTGAGGGCATCTCGTCTTCGAGGTAAGTTACCGAAGAGGTAGTTGAATTTTTCGTATCACTTGTACTACAAATATTTTATCTTCTGTCCGGAATAGTGAGTATCGAAAATCTGAAACAATATTTATCATTCGTGGAATGTTAAATAAACATGTCTAGTAAACATGAAAGAATCATAAATGTCAACACTGTAGCCTTACATTGGTGAAGCGATTGAAGAATTCCAACTAGAATTTCTACACTAAAGGTTACTTTTTATAATATGAATGTGGTCCAACAGGACATCTTCCATCGAGAGTTGTGTGTCAAAACACAAGAGCGTAGCGCTTTTTGGGAAGTAGTTATGTATTATATATGTCACGCGTTATAGGATAAGTGATGTGAACTGTGTTAGGTTCGGATCGAGTAATTTATTAAAATAATGTTAAGGTTTGTTGTGCCCATATTCAACTAATACCTTTGTGTTCTCTACAGATCAGTAAATGAATAGACATGAAATAAAATTTACATATAGGAGAGGGGTTTGAAACAATAGTTGCGAGACGAGGGGTATTCTACACACATTTTTTTTGAAAACATAAATCCGATAGTTTATGGCAACATGTTTATGTAACAGTAAAAATATTTACTCTTTGAAAATTAAATATTTGTATTAACAAAACGTATTTCTTACATCAATGTATATTATATTGTCAGCGTTTAAATTTTCGTTCCAATCGAGTCATTGATTGTGTAAGTGGTACCAAAGTGATCACGTGAGTGACAGCAAAATGCAAATATTAAAACAAGGAATTTGCGTTAGTTCATGTGGTTCTGTGGTGTTCTTTTATATCGCGGAGTGTATTTTGCATCTGAAATACGAGTATATAAGAATGTATGTGGATATCAGACAGATATATTTATAGTTACAGTAACTTTAATGAAGCTAAATTATTTAAAATGTGAGGCGTATTTAGCTTCAATTAGCTGCAATAGAAAGTAAGAAACATGAAACTAATTTATCATCCGTGCTAACTTAACTACCTACACTTTTTGTCTCCAACTATATGATAGACATAAATCTTTTTATAACTTTTTTACAAGAACATTTTATAACTTCTGATTGTACCTTAACAATTACAACTTTTAAAAATTGTTCAGATAATTGCTTTAGAAAAGACTACATCTAGTAAAGTAATAATTACCTTTATTTGCATATGTATCATTTTATGCTACAAAAAAATTAATAATTATAATTAGTCTTCCAAAGCTGCTGCTCGGTAAACTTCGATATATATATATAAAGGCCCGTCCATGCACAGGCTGGCGCGTGTAGCTTGTTGCATACAACTAGTGTCTTGTGTCTTTATGGTTGGTGGAAGTTGATGGTAGGTACCGTCTTGCTGGACGCGTTAGTATGACGAGAACAGAGACGATAGGCCTCCGCTAGTATACCTGGCAGATAACCGGAGTAATAGTAAGTTAAATGTAAAATAACTTATTTAGATAAAGATTAAACATACAGACACGCAAATCAATTTTTTTTATATACCAACTGTTGCGTAAAAGCATAGATACCGGAAGAAAACAGGTTATACAGAAGAAGGCTTGCATTCATCACAATCCAGTTCTTCAGACACCTTCAAGGTGTAAATTTATCACTATCTTCATCTAGGGTCCTTTAGAATACACTGTACAGACGCGACGTCTCAATTGAATAATATTCTTCGATTCACACATTACCGCACCGCTTCAAGGTCGCTTTTCGACTGGGCGTCGTGCCGGGTGAGGAGAGGGTGGAGAGAGGAAGGCACAGTACATGATTTTCGTTCAAGAATAAATAAGTAATTAACAAATAAATATATGTCCCAAACACCAACTCTTTTTGTAAAATAATTAAATTGTACAATATTATGAACATGTATTCACATCCATATGTACGCGGGAAGTAACATATACAGGAAGTTGAATGTAAGTGTATTAAAAACATTACTTTCTTAAATAATTTCATGTTCTTGAAGCATGTAACTAACTATCTTTACCTTGTTTCCAAGTTTTAATGGAACCTTCAACTTGGGAAAGACAAAAATAAAACGGAACATTTTACAAACTCTGAGTTTAGGCGTCTTTTCCCACATGCAGAGAACATTATAATTAATAAATATATTGTACAGTTCTTGGAGTTGTTTAATAATGTATAATATGTTTATCGTTCTTAAATATTTAATAATTTGTATATATTTTTTTTTTAAATTAGCAAAATTAACTTTGTGGTTAAAATTCATTATTTTTATAACTTTGTTTTATTAACCACTTACTTATTGAGTAAGAATACATCTACCGATTTAGAAAAATATCATTTTCTTCTTCACGATGTCAATAAATAATATATGTAATCGTTTCATTAACACATTCTATTTAAAAAAAAAAGATAATAACATTTTTAGAAAACCAACTTTTTCATATAATGAATTATTATATAATTAAACTAATCATCCATTATCACACAAGCATTTAGGGTTCCACTCCATGATACATCGTTTAGTCAATATTCTTATGTCAACATCAAATTTCAATATTGAATTGAATACAATTAAAAAATAGCAGTTAATAACGGGTATAATACAGGTGTTTAATATACACTATTTAAAAAAAATTAATTAAAATAATATAATAGTCAATTTTTATAGTAATCA
Organism: Eubasilissa splendida; assembly: GCA_031772225.1. Lineage (NCBI taxonomy): Eukaryota > Metazoa > Arthropoda > Insecta > Trichoptera > Phryganeidae > Eubasilissa > Eubasilissa splendida. Next base: position 15,022,124 of record CM062852.1, on the reverse strand, counting down.
CAGATAAAACATAATGGTAATAATGATTATTGGTATAGAATAAATAAATTTTCCAATACGCCTATCACGAATCATTAGACCAGCATTTTATACGAATCGTACAAAAACAATTATTTTATCCTTTCAATCCGTTGTAAAATTAATACATTGGTAAAAATACCATTTGTGATATGAAAGACAAAGATCACACACTATTTTGACAGTGAAAATAACAACAAACATACAAATATAATTGTCTCTTTCTCACTAATTAAATGACGAGAGATAAGAAGGAAGAACACATTGTATAGGACTTAATGACTGCTCTAAATTATGTTATTAATCATTTTTTCAAAATTGAATACTCAATATTTACAGTAAATTCGTGCCACTAAAATCATTTAAGCTAATAAAAACATTTTTTCTAACTGTTATTTACGGTAACACGAGTTGACAGCATGGCTGCATTCGGGTATTTTATATCATGGTACGGTAAAGGTTAAAAGAAAGATCCCTCTCTATCCTAAATGTACACCAAAAATCAAATTAGATATAAGAATAATTTATAAAACCATTATTTTGCCCGTGTATTGTGTTAAAAGTATGAATATTTAGTTAGAGTTTAAATATATATTTGGTATTCTGTATTTACGCAACAAATTTCTTTTTTATAATTATTTGAATGAACTTAATATTTAAATAATGGTTTTTTCCTCGAGTGTAGGACTCAAGATCTTTTTTATATCTAGTATTAAACAAAAAAAATCAATATTATTTAATACGACGTGTCATATAGAAACGAATCATGGAATCTATGGAATTGGAATTTTTTATTTACTATTTTAGGATTCAGTCTTAATGATGTTCCACGTATCGTGCGATAGAATAACTTAGCATATTGTCTGTACATCAATAGATAAATCTACTTACTTAACATCACGCTGTTTCTCCGCGGGGGTAGGCAGAGAGGATCGAGCGCCACATTCTTCTGTCCTGACATAATTCTCGCCTCATCCACCTTCATACTTCTTTTCATACAAGCTCGCCGACTATTGTAGACTATTTGCCAAGTCTTCCGCGGACGTCCTATATGACATTGTATAGAATATTTCATTTTAACATAAATTATAACTACTTGAGTTTTAAATTACACACGTTTTCTCTATTGGCGACAAAAATCAACATTGTTCTGACTTTTGATTACTTATCGTCGATCAGTTTTAATACGACTGCAACTTCTACACGATTTATCTTGACATTAATTACTAACGTACTTTTATCCTAATGAAGATAAAGTAATATGGAAACTGCCGTAGGTAATACAAAGATTGTGAATATTAATAATTATGTCTAACTAGAAAACTGAATTAATTTAAAAAAAAAAGATAAAAATTTTTGTTTACAACATTATTTATTGGTAAATCAACATGTTTCGACACCTATGGTACCTTCTTCAGGAAAAAATGTATACTAAACTGTGTAAACAAAACTATAAAAATTTAAGTGATGGTAACTAAGTAAAACTACTATAAAATAAATTTAAAAGATTAAATAGTGGTTTAAACCAAGTGTTTTATCTTATTATTTATATAATATGTGGCCACAAAGTAATTTTGCTAATATTGAAGAAACAATATAAAAAACATTCATCGTTATCAAGGTAAGCTATAATCATTAGTGTTGTGTGTCTTCAAATGAATTAATCGGACACATTGGCCGCCAAATGGTCAAAGGGCGAGACTCGGCTACTTGGAGATTGGAAATTACTTATTCAATGGCACTGCAGCTCATATCGAGCCTTGGCTTCTTGAATCTTTCGTATCCTCATGCTCCGGTTCTCGGCGACAATTTTCCAGTTTAGCAGCTCTACTGCGTTGTTCTTTACGCCATCCTCCCAGCAAAGTCAGGATCTTTCTCTTTTCTCCAACCATTTGGGTTTCCATTAAGGATTATTTTGTGGATCTGCAATTCCTTTAGGCATGATCCGCCCATCCAGTAATTCCATGTGTACATGTTGTACATGTTGTACAACGTCATTGTATCTTATTCTCCAAACTCTCCCATCCCGCACAGGTCCATAAATTCTTTACACCACTTTCCTCTAAATTCTATCCAACATTTCTCCTAATTTGATGATGGTTGCCCACGCTTCATACTTTCGAGTTAATACAGTACGATGATTGTGTTTACTTAGTTTTTCTGAGAACTTTTCATACATTCCTACGTAAAATAAGAAGTATGTTTGTCAAGTCGTTAAATAAAAATCGGTTTAATGTATTTTATACCCAGGGGACACTGAACCAACCATTTTTAAATGTTACCCTCCAAATAAAAGTGAGTTTAGTGAGGTAGTATAATGGGAATCTGAATTGGAAAATATGAACTCCTTAGGGATAAGCTAAGATAATTGACACATCTTTATTCCATTTCTTACCAGATATATATGTTTTGATTATTGTATTGTTGAAGCAATACATAAGTATATAGTAAATTATTAGTACGATCTGTCTCATTTTATTATCGTTATCCTCATTGCTGATGGCCGCGATATCTCGTGTGGATTATTGTAATCTTCTGAATCTTACATCAGATGTCTGTAGGTATAATTTCCCGCAGATGAGCGCGTGGAATGTACATAGGATTATCGTTATTATCACCTTTAACCTTAGAGGGTCGGGTGCCCAAAGTATCGACAAGAAAATTTCAGCTTCCCCTGTCTTGCGCCGCTTCATTGCTTATTGCTCAATAAAGACCCAATGTGTCTTCATACAGTCTTTGTGGTCATTTATCTCAGATTAGTCTAAGGCGATCCTCTCAAAATTTCAAGAAGATAAATCTCGGTAGTCGTACATCTTACATTTACAAGCCGTGTCCAAGCCACCTTAATTGAGATCTTTCTAAACTTATCTCTGCTCAATAATGTTACTCCTGCTACTTCCCTAAGATAACTGATAAAGTTCAATAATGTTATGCATTCCAAACTCTATCTTATCAGTATTCATGGAGACAAACTTAAATGGTTTTCCTTCTACATATCTAATAGGAGCCAAGCAGTAGTAGGTAGCGGCTATAAATCCGACTGGGTACGCGTCACATCAGGTGTTCCTTAGGAATCAATTCTAAGACCACTCCTCTTTAACATTTATATTAATGATATATATTACATCCAGAGCAACCAAAATGTTAGGTTTCATCCTTCGGGTATGTAAACAATTAAATAACATAAACACCATGAAAACACTGTACTTCTCATATGTTCGAAGCATTATCGAATATGCCTCCCAAGTCTGGAATCCAAGATATACCACATACATCAATAGAATCGATAAAATACAGAATAGCTTCCTCAAATATCTGAGTCATCTATCTTTTTCAAAGTTCCATCACTACAAAATAGCCAACTCTAAAGTAAACTGTTCAAATTTACTCAGACACATATCCATTCGAGTGCCAGCCAGGTCAACCAGAACTAATCTTACATTCAATCTTCCACATTGCAACACCAATGCCAAACAAAACTCATTTTTCTACCGAGCATCCCTTTATTTCAATTCATACCTAAACGAACTAGACATTTTCAATACCACAGTTACATCAATCAAATCTAATTTCATTACATAAACTTCAAAGGCCTTTATTATATTTATTTATTTTATCACTCAGATCTTATTCCCTATCCCATTTTTATTTTCTTTTTCGCTCTAATATTTCCTTACTTTATTTTTTATAATTTTTTTCTCACATTTTTCTGCTTAGTCCTTCTTAAAATTCAAATATTACTCACTGTTTAAAGTATTTTATATCTTCAGAGAAAACATATTATTGGTTTAATTATTGTTTAGCTTTCATTGTGATTTCCGTATTTACTAATGAACTGTATGTTTTCTGAAGAAAATAAAAATCTCATTTCGGCAGCTTGGATCATTGATCTAACATTGCCGATTATGTTTCATATTTGGCGACCATGTATTAACATATACAGGACTTCATTCAAATAAATACCTGCATACAGTTCACCAACATTACAAAAAACAATGTTCAAATTTCTGACAACAGAATGGACGTGTTTTTTTTTCTATTCAAAAAAAGGTTTAGTATATTACATATTCGCCTTACATTTTTAGGGAAATTGACACTACACATCAATGTAATGTATACATTTCCTTTCAAATATCCTTGCGCATAACACATAGAATGCGACATTCAAGATAAAGAGATATGTTCGAATTCATTTGGTCCATCCAGCATATCGAAAAACATCCTCTGGTTCTAGTTCCAGGAGTTCTTGTGAACAATAAGTCTTTTTAAGCTTTGTTATTGCCGTGAGATGTATTCAAAAACTATATTATTCATTGTATGTAAAAGTTTTATTGTATTATTGTAAAATAAGGATATACATTTTTCGAAACTTTTTTGAAATATTTGTGAACAACTGCATATACCAATATTATATAACTATTAGAAATTAGATAAGATTTTGTTGTGTAGGATGCAACAAGTGTCACCTCTGATAGTTATCCAGCCTTGTCTTGTCTACTTAATCTTTTTTCTATGTTAAAAATACAGTTTTTTTAATTAGATTAATTAAATATTTTTTTTATATAAATTTACAAATATGTACATCTAAAAATAAATTAATGATGTTTTGGTTATGTATTTTATTTAAATCTGAATATTAAACAGCGTTAGTTTCCATTGATCTGGTATATACAGGCTGATTTTAATTGGCCGCCGTTTTTATTTGGCAGACATTTGTCAGTTGATTACAATTTATTATGGAGCGTCTAACGTCTTAACAACGTGTTGAAATCATTAAAACATTGTATCTTAATGTGCTGTAACCATTAATAGTGATCGCTATTTTGTCCCATGTTGAAAAACTTATTGGTGACCGAATTGGGTCAATTGGGCCTGCAACACATGTGGTTTCAACAGGACGGTACCACCTTGCACATAGCCTGAGCTACGCTTGAAATTTTGCGATAAATTTTTCCTCGCCGCATAATGTTAAAAAGTGATGATATAGACTAGCCTCCTCGATCACCCGATTTGACGACTCCCGACTATTTTCTGTGGAGTTACCTGAAAAGAAAGGCATACGCTAATAAACCAACAACAGTTCCGATGCTACAGGACAATATTCGAAATGAAATTGCTGAAATAACTCACGAAGTGCGCGAGATATAAATATGGTTCAAGTGGCACGCATTTTTGCCGCTGCCAGAGGTGACCATTTGGCCAATCTCATATTTCATACATAATTGTAATAAACAAAATAATTGATAAATAAAAACTAAATTTAAAAATTGTCTTTCGTTTCTTAGTTATTCAAAAATAAACGTCGGCTTCGAACATAATAATCACCCTGTACTTACTTGAAAGCTGGGGATATTTTTTTCTTCTGACGATCCATGAGATGCAAAACTACCATATTTTAAAAGCGTCGGCATATTTTTTTTGCATTGTAAAAGAAAACATTAGAATAGTAAATGACCGGTTCAAATACAAATTTATATGAACTACAATTTTGTTGGGTAAAGAAAAATAAAAACACAAGCATTGCATACAATACCGTCGGAAACATTAACTCCAGAATATAATGGCATTCTTTAAAATAAGATCACAAATGATTTTTTTATGACAATTAAATGGACATAATAAACTATTAAACTTTTCTAAGGTTAATTAGTAATATAATAAAAAAAATATAATATAGTAATGAAAAGAATGAAACATCAAGAAAATTAATTGATTCGAATAATTAATATCCACCTACATAAAATATTACTGTTATTAATTTAAATATAGTACGGCAGCATTGCAATGATCCGATTTTTTAATTTCTGATGATGTATTTCATTGTTTACTATTTAAAAAAAATGTACATTCAGAACAAAAAGGTCATATATTCAGATTTCAAAAATATTGACACTTCACTTCTTGAGTTTCGATTTTTAATTTCCTTTTATGGACGAACAGATGCACATTGTGGTTTTATATATTATATTAATAATGGTGATTTTATCAAATAAAAAATGAATATAAAAAGTTTTAAATAAATAATTTTGGTAGCAGTGTAAAATTAACACATCATGAATTTGATTTTCTTTAGCGTGTTTATAAAAAAATATTTTTAAGTGCCATGTCAAGTGTCGTTATGTTGATGAGAAATAGTCCTAGGGTCAGAGCCAGGCCGAAGTGCCATATTTATTGGGAACATTTTAGACATGCCTAGAGTAGCGACAAAGGTCATGACTCAGTCACATCTGAAACATTAATTAAACGGTCAATATTAATAGTAAATTGAATCAACCGATTCGTATCAAAATGCATCACCACTCTCGGAATGCCCTACTGTCTATAGAAACGCACTTGTAATTAAAATGATATATTTTTATTTATGTTAGAAATAATAATATTTATTATATTAAAAAAATAACTCTGTACCTATATTAAAAAAAAAGTGATGTTAGTTCTTCACTTTATTCTTATTCTACTTAATTTAATAAGAAAAAAAATGTTAAAACAAATTAAATAAATCGTGAAGTTAAACAGATAAAATCTATTTATCGAAAATATATTTTAGTTGCTACCGGGATTCTAACTCGAATATTCTCCTATCCGAGGGAATTTGTTAACTAATTCCGCTATATTAATCAAGTTAATAAATCAAGTTGATATATCAGAATTGGTTAACGCATTTTCCCGGATATGAAAAGATCCCGGTAGCAACTAAAATATTTTATCTTTAAGACTTTTTTTTTTATATCTTTCTAGTTGATTAGTTTAATTTGTATTATAATAAAACAACTACACAAAAAAATATTTTTCTTAAAAATATATTTTATTGTTAGTTTATCATAAAAATGACACGAAAAAATAATATTTTGATTAAAAGATATTACCTACTGGGAACTGCGTCTCGATAAAACAAGTAATTGTATGTTAATGCTTGGAAATTAATGGGGAAGGTGTAGAATTATTTATTGAATTAACACGTAATATTTAAAATAAACTGTTAAGACTTTCTCAAACACAGTTAACTAATGGCCGATACAGGACGTTGCCGTGACAAAGAATTCAATGTTCCCTAATTAGATTTGCTTGAAGTTGGCCGAGGAACGAATTCGGATAATCCAATTTGGCCGTTAGCATGAAAAGGTTTTTGGGTTGGGCCGAGAGGAAAACGGGTCGGGATTCTAATTATGAAGAAAAAAGCTTGCGTTGAAAAAAGCTTTAGAACCGGAATACAATTAACAGTACAAATGTATCGCGTGTGCTAAAAAGAAATCTCTCGCTGTTCCCTTTCTTTGTGTAAAAGTTGCGCTTTGTTTTAGAATGAATATGGAGTTATGACGCAGCAAACAATAGATAGCGCCCCAAAGTCAAGGATTAGGGTCACCAACAAATAATTTCTTTATACACTTAGGCTGAACTGAAGATTCAAAATATATATAAAAAATTAAAAATATAATTTTAAATTAATGCTCCATGACATCATTAATTGACATTATGATGCAATGTGATGATTGTAATTTTCACTAAATTAAACTTTGTACTACACACATGTTGAGTTATACTGTAACTAATGTAGTTTTGAGGGGTCCTTGGGTTATTAAAAATTATATAATTGAAAAAACTATTAGTTTGATAGTCGCAAACTAATTTTTTTTAACTCAGTACCTTATTAAGAATTATTAATTAATAATTAAACACTAATAAATAACATCACATTCCCTAACCTTTACCTTTACTGTCCATATTCCCATTAACGATCGAACCTCCCATCCCCGTCCCATTAACCAAATAGGTTACCAAACTGTGTTTAGTTTAAATATTACCTGATGTTGAGATGGGTTGCATGTCTCAAAAACTGTAGTAGTGACAATATAACTCAACGTGTGTGTAGTATAAAGTTTAGTTAAGTAACAATTAATGTAAACTCCATCAAACTTTTAAATTTAAATTTACGCAATAATATTTGGTCTAGTGGTACGACATAGTAGAGTTTCGATCCGGAAGATCTTCAGATTAATTTTATTTTTCATAACACAAGCGCTTGCCTTAGCTTGAAATATAGCTAGTAATATCAATGTAACATATATTTTGTATTTTTATTTTTAATATCTTTATTAACCACTTAATTGAGTTTAAATACATCATAATAAATAAAATTATGAATTTTAACTACAAAGTTAATATTGCTAATTTTAAAAGTATATATTTTGTAGTTGCACTAATGTATATAAACCAATTTTTGTATTCATATTATATTTATTTATTTTTTTGCAACAAAGATACTATACATTATCATGTTTGTATAATAACATTTAAATAACTAAAAAAAACACAGTAACTATCAAATGTCATTTTAAAGTTTCATCATTTTTCAAACAAATATTTATATTCATGAAAAGTAAATGAGGGTTAATCCGATAAAAAGTTAATCGCATCTAGTTTTTGCATCCGTTCTTTGTGAAACGTAAATTGAAGCAAAGGACGGAAAGTGTTGGTGGAATGGGTGAAATGGAATGAAAAGCGGTGAAGAATATTTTTTTCGAGAGAAACGCATTTATTTTAAGTTACGTTAACATAGTCAAAAATAACTTTACATTAAAAATGTATACCTGAATCGTGTACATTAAAAATGTATATCTTTCTGTAAATTCAAATTTGTTTCTGCGAGTGTCTTTCACGTATGTAAATTTAATAAAAAACTAAACTTATTTAGATATAGCATACCTTTGGAATATTAGTACGACAATAGGGGTAGTGTACTTATTTGTAGGTAAACTCTCATGTTTTAAAGTTACAGTTAGAAAGTTAAAATAATTAAATATTAAAAAATTATCTAGTTATCTTTAGATGAAATTATTATTAACGCCATTTAAACTGCGCTACACTCTTAGACAATTTGCCTAGAACAAAAAAGTTATATGAGAGGTTATATCAATATAAAGTTTGGCTGAAAATATTATAAAAATATTTTAACTAGTATATATACCAGAAAAACGCTGTCTTCTAAAATACAGTAAAATTGTAGCGTAGCAGGTAAGGCACTCAATGTAGTATTTTATTTGTTGCCAAAGATCTCAACAACAATGCTCCTGAATTTCAGTATGTAATGTTAACTCTTTGTTAAATAAAATCTGAAAACTAAAAATAAATAATAATTATTATTATATATATAAATATTAAATTATAACATAACATAAAACTCGTAATAAAGCTGAAGTGGATTTCTTTTATCCAAATTTTCTGTTTCATTTAGGTACATGAGAGTTTTTTGTTGTATCCTAGTCAAAAGTTTATACAATGAATTCCGACAGCGGCTGAAACGCTCTGTTGTACAATACTATGTTTATTTTTTAATGTGATCTCGGGCAAAGGATCTTCTATACCAGGGTGGTGTCATTTTCATTCGAGGGTGTATGAGAGAATGTAAAGGGCCGTTTAAATGAATGAAGAGAGGAAACAATAAATAGTAATTTTCAAACTAGCATAACTTTCTCTAGCAGCATGTGACGTATTGATATTTAATAATTGTAATCCATTACTTTTAAATACAGTAATAATTAAATTAGTGTAAGAACTATTTTTTGTGCACAATGATTTTGATTATAAAAATAAAACTATGGTCTCAGGTAGGTACCAGCAAACTGCAGCCGCCTAGGACTCACTGAATCAATAATGGTAGCCCTGTTTAAATACTGTACTTTTCAAATAAGTAGTTTGATGAAATATGTGTTTTACATACGTGTGATTTACACATCTTTCAAACTACCGTTTTAAATATGTATAAGTTATTTTTTTGATGCAGCTTGATTATATAAGAGCTACTGTGGCTCTGGCAGGTATCCATAGTCTTCGGCTCTCGTGCCGTAAGTGACTCACTGAATCAATAACTGTTGCCCCGTTTACCTTATAAAAAATCAAATATATTGCAAAGACTAATTCTGCAAACATAATTAAAAAAAACTTATTTCAATGTTTAACCTTTGTGCATACCACCTAAAAATCTAGAACATTATCAAAATAAAACCATATATCAGTAAATTAATAGACATGAAATAAAGTGTACATATAGGAGAAGGATTTGAAATATTAGTTGCGAAACGAGGGACATTTTACGAACATTATTTGTGGAAACATTAATCCGATAGTTTGAGATAGTTATGTAACAGTAAAAGTATTTACTCTTCAAAAATTAAATCTTTGTACAAGACGTATTTTTTTTTACATGAACACTGTCAGCGTTTAAATTTTCGTTTCAACCGAGTCACATATTTGAAAAAGTCTCGGAGCTATTTGATTGCGTAAGTGGTACCAAAATAATCACGTGGGTGACACAAAAATGCAAATATTGAAACAAGAAATTTGCGTTAGTTCATGACTCATGACTATATATTTGGTAGTCTGTGACGTAAAACTCTTAAATAATGATATAATTTCATTTATTACATATTGAAATACTCTCTCAATATCTTGTATTAAATTATTTAAATAATTATATTTATTATTAACATATAGTCACGTTTATTTAAAAATAGCGTTTTAATGATTTAATGAAAATTCGAGAGTAGCTCTTTATGAATTGTTTTGAAGATGATAATTCTAAAATATGCTCAAAAAATGTAAGCCACCGGTGATCACATTTTTAACATCCGACGGATGCACGAATAAAGTTTTAAGCAAGGAGGACAAAGTTTAAGTTGTATTTCACTTTTTTATCACAATAAGTTCTATACTGAATATTTATCACAACGTTAATTCAATACAATGAATGGGTACGTTATTTTCAAATCTTCACATTATAATGTTTCATTTTAAGTATCGTGTAATATAAAATAACTTGTATACCCGAATCTGTTCCGTTGAATTTTTTATTATATTTCTATCTTCTGTCATAAATATATTTTTAGTGTCACTGCGATCCTCAGTCATAAAAATATTTTTCAAATTTGAACTGAAATCATAAAATGTGATTGGGCGTTATCGCCTTCGTTGTAGTTGTATTTTCCGCTATATAAAGTTGCTGTTTTGGTAAAATCTCGTCAGTGAAGATGTCGGAAAGGAATGGATAATTCGAGTCTAAAAAGAACCAGATGACAAAAATAACTATCACAATCGAAAAAGTTTTTAAAGTTTACTTTATATAATGGTGATTCACAAATACCTTTGAGTAACACCCAATAAGAGACGCCGAAATGACATTAATTTAATTAATTTTATTAAATTTTGAATCTTTAATGCGATTTATATATTAGAAACACATTTTTGTTGTTATTAGAAAGTAACATTTTCAGAACATAGTTCTGTGGATTTTAATACAAATTAAATTAATCAACTAGAAAGACATAGTTACTACCAGTATCAACAAAATATTTTTTTGATTTCAGCTGTAACTAAACAACTTTTATACAGAATATAATATGTATTAGTATTAATCACCTGAGAACTATGTACACCTGCGAGTAAATTTTTATATTCACTTTAAACAATTGATATATTAGGAGGGCAGATATTAAAAAAAAATATATATATATAAAAGTTTAACACATACTCTGCGGTGGTGGATCAGATTACACCCGGGTGTTTGTAAAAATATGAATTACGGTACAAATATTAGTTTAATGCTGTTTTCCTTCTAGTTAATCTTTTATTAAATATTTTCAAATAATTTGAGATACAAATAAATGTTATCAGACGAGATTCAAATTAGTTATTGATAAAAATGTGTAAAAACGCTCAAAAACTGACCTATGGTTCTGACGAAAATATAATATGCTCAGTGGATGTTTGTATTTTGGCTGTGTAGGGCGTCTGTTGATGCGTAAGAATATATACATTATTAGTAATATTTTTTAATTTTAAATTTAATTTTTTAGAAAAATTATTACTGCATATCATGTCATTTCATTAAATCGTATTTAAAATTAAATATCTATTAAAATATCTCCCACAGAACGGTTAAAAAACCGAAAACTTGAGGTGGGTCTAAAATCGGGCTCTAAGTGTTAAAACGTAGACCATTTATAACTGCTAAACCAGCTTGTCAATAGGTGCTATTAAAAGTATAATTTTACTTGTGTAGATTACTTGTTTGTTACTGTAATAAAATAAAAATAATACCTTGAATAAGAAAATGTATCTAAAAATAACATCTCACTGCAACATAAATAAAATAATGTAGCCATGTTTTTAGGAAATATGATACTTATTTATTGAGTGTCACGTTTTTAACATTGGCTGGTTAAATATTAAATATTAGATATTAGATATATTATATTCTAAGTGCATTGCTTATTTATATAGGCATTTTAGAATCATTATTCCGTCGTCGTGAATTAATCTAGTGAATATATTCTGATTTTATTTATATATTTTTTGGATTACAAAATTTATGTCATTATAGAGTTCTGAATAATAAATTCAGTGTTTTATATACAATATATCGCCTTCGCAAATATCAGTTGGTTTGATAATACGCATACTAAAGAGATTTTGATAGTTAAAATTATGTCGACAGGAATATCGACGATAATAATGACAATTGTATGTTTATAATACGTAATGCAAATTAAATTAATTAACTAGAAAACATCTATTTATCGAAAAAATATTTAGTTACTACATAGATATATATTTTAAGTTTATTTATTTAATTTGTAATAAAAATTCCCAAACACTACGTTCTGAAAATGCAACTTCACAACAAGAATGTGTTTTCGTTAAAATACTTTTTGTTTAGTTTGTACAGGAAAATGTATTTCAATGTATAAAATCGGCGATGCGCGAACTGTAATTAATATTTTTCCTTCACCAATTATGATTAATTGCACTGGCAGATCGTCATATATTCGTATTATTATTAGTCTGCTTTATGATTTGTTTTTTTTTCTAAATAATTTTTTTTTATTTATCTTTTCCTTTTGTATAATAATGAGGCTTATGTTAATTCGAATTATTTTTTGATTTAATTTATATGATTTTTACGCACATTAAAGAATCTTTCATTTAGACTTCTTAACCCAAATCTACTATCCCCAAAGCTAATAGAATACCTTCATGTTTAATACGGGGGTTATTTGTGACGAATGTTGACATATGAAAAAGACACGTATGAAAAGTTGGTAGCATGGTGACGTAGTTAGAGTGAAAGCGAGGTTGTTTGTAAAGCAAATAATGATGGAGTGGTGTATAGTACTTGTATGTTGAGAATGCGAGCGTCACTTTCATTTTCAATTTTTACACCTTTTTAATAAAGTTTTTCACCATGCAACACATCACAGAAATTGATCTATAAATTTAAAACGAAATCACAATTATTAAATATATTAATTGTTATCATGTTTAGTTTGTAGAACTCTGTGTTTATTTTTTATGAAATTTAAATAATCTAATTTTAATAAATATTATTATTGAGTTCTGCTAGTTTGCGTAAAACATTATTTAAATATTACAGCTGTTTCAGCAGTTAAGACCATTTTAAAACTGTGGATAAACCACGTATAATTGACATATTTAAGTGATTTTAGTTACCCTTTCCTCTATAGGTAATTAGATGGTTTCGGTGAAGCCGATGTATATTATGTAAAAAAAAAAATAGATGCACGTACAAAATATGTCAGCTACAGAAACGGGAAAATTAACAATTAAGCTTAACACACAATTTAATAACAATAAAACCATTAGCAAACATAGATATTATGTTCATTAACGGGGGAGAATTGTAATGATAAGTGCATCTGAGAAAAATAATTAATAATTCAGCTTCGCCGAAACCATCTAATTACCCCTAGAGGAAGGGGTAAATAAAATCACTTAAATAAGTCGATTGTACGTGGTTTATGCACCAAGAGTCCCCGGTTTGTTTACAATTCCATCATCCCCAGTAACACAAACTTCCCCACCCTCGAGCAACATTTTATTGACCTTTCCCGAAAAATTTATTTTAACCTCAACCGCATCCCCAATCCCACCATCAATTATCCGAGTTTATATGACCCAGACTTTGATCCTCTCCACCTTCGCTCCATTTCCATCCTTTACTGTGATGCTGTAGCCTGATGAGCGGGATTAAAAAATTGCTTCATGCACAATTCAAAAAATAGATAAACAAAATAATTAATATATTCAAAGGCTGTTAACATCTACAGCTGCCTGCGGGCCTCCCGTTTTACCGAGATCCAATTATTCGTCTCAGTTTGTAGCATCTCAGATAATGGAGACCGAAGAAGCATTTTCTTTGCACTTCAGTGAAATCATGAATTCCGAGTTTTAAAATGGCCTTAACCATCGAAACAGCTGTAACATTTAAATAATGCTTTACGCAAACTAGCAGAACTCAATAATAATGTGTATTTATTAAACTTAGATTTTTAAATTTCATAAAAACATATATATATTATTAAATCGTTAATTACTAACATACTATAACATTTATTTAATTAAATATATCATTTTTTTCTTAGTAAGTACTTACATTTTGTATTTCTCTACCAGAATTTGTAAAAGCGTTTAGAAATCAATAACTCTAATACAAATCAAATGAATCAACTGAAAAAATCTATTTATTGAAAAAATATTTTAGTTGCTACCGGGATCTTTTCCTATCTGCGGAAGTGCATTATCCAATTTCGCTATATCAACCAAATAGGTTTACGGCAAATTATTGAACTTATATTATGTAGCTCTTTGAAATTGATACGTCTGTTATTTCGTTTTTAAAAGCACTCAACTTTATATTGCAAAAAATCTCAAATACCTTTGAATAGTACACGCTAGGAGACGTTAAAATAAAAATAATTTAGTTATATTAAATTTAGATAAACTTTGATACAACTTATATATCTTTATGGAGAATAGATTATTATTGTGAAGTTGCAGTTTTATTTAGTTGCAGCCGGGATATATTTTTTTGATAAATAGATTTTTTCTGTATGTCTCTCTAGTAGATTAATTTAATTTATATTAAAAATACGTCAGAACTATATTCTGAAAAACTACAATTTCACAATAATAATGTGTTCTTAAAAAAAATATATTTATAGCTGTACTACTCCTTATATATAACAATATATATGAACTGTCAAACCAATTCTGCCGATATATTAGTTTGTAACCATTTCAATGTATTTTTAATAGAAATAACTGATTAGGAGAACACATCATTATTGTGAAGTTGTAATATATTAATTCAGAACAGTCTGTGATATTTTAAATATAAATTAAATATATTCATTAAAAAGATATACATATTAAATCAATTTTATCGAAAAATATTGTTGTTGCGCTACCGGGATTCGAACCTGGATCTCTTTTCTAACCAGGGAAGGTACATTATCTAACTATGCTATAGCGATAATATTTTTAATCCAGCCATCTACCTTATTTTTACAGAATCTCAAATACCTTTGAGTAATCTGATGAATGGCTCTTTCAAATAATGGAATGATTAAATGTATTAATATCAATAAAGGTAACATATAGGTTCGAAAAATTGTTGTTAAAAATATTGTCGCTGTAGCATAGTTGGATAATGCACCTTTCCCGGTTAGGAAACAAATCCAGGTTCGAATCCCGGTGGTGCAACAACAATATTTTTCGATAAAATTGATTTTATATGTATATCTTTCTATTTAATACATATTTAAAAATAACTGATTTTAAATTTTGTAGATCTCATACTGAATCGTTTCTTATGATCCATATC
The DNA here is from genome assembly GCA_031772225.1 of Eubasilissa splendida. Lineage (NCBI taxonomy): Eukaryota > Metazoa > Arthropoda > Insecta > Trichoptera > Phryganeidae > Eubasilissa > Eubasilissa splendida. Next base: position 15,006,430 of record CM062852.1, on the reverse strand, counting down.
ATTAACTTTGTATTTCATTATCTTTATACATTTATCTCTATATGTAGTATATAATAATTTACATCAATATATAGTTTGTATTAATTATAGTAGAGAGTAAATCGGATGTTAAATTGTAATTTACGCATGTGACAAAATTTATAAGAGATAATTTATATGACTATATTATTATTGTAACATTGTATAAATTCTGTGTCTTTATTATCAAACTTTTAATATTAAATATCAACCCTCACCAATTAAAAATCACACATGCCTATTATTACATGTGTTTTAATAACTTAACGTTTATTTTAAAATTCCAATGAAAACGACAACAGCAAGTTATTGGAACATGTGTACATTGAGCTTAACAATAATTTCTTCGTGAATAATAAAAATACCACAAGGCTACCAACAGGAAATTAAACAATATATTTTATTATATTTTACCTCTTGTTTTATAAGCTATAGTAATAAATAATACGAAATGAAGTTCACAAGCATAAAACGATCGATTAAACAAATTAATATACATAACACAATAACAGTTTTCCTATTTTGCTAGGTAATACACTTGTGCTGGCGATTAAAATTCGAATTGTTGGCTCTCAGCTTTCGGGGGCTAAAATTATTATAATGTTACCAGGTTTCCTGTGTTCTAACCACTATGCATTTGACAGCCTCAAAAATGTTGTGCCTTCTAGAAATATATCCACACGAATAAATATCACGTCGGAGAATGTCACTTGAGGACTTGGAGGTAATATTAATCTGCTTTCTGAGTCAGAATAATTAAAATGAAAATTCAATGGGTAGTCTGTGGTTTTGTGATTATCTAAACCATGTGTGAAAAGTAAGTTTGAATTCTATGGATACAACAAAAAAAAATATCGATTACGTACAATACTTTAAGCATTGTATTTATAGATTAACATAAATTTTTACACAACTGTAATTAATCGGTTCCCCAAAAATTCCGAATCGCAATATCATATATCTGTAGGAAAACATTTTATTTGTTATTTTTCTTAAATTGCTTTCGTACTTCAAAATAAGGTGATTATATTGTTAGGAGAACACATTCTTATTGTGAAGTTGTCATTATTCAGAACATAGGTCTGTGATATTTTAAATATAAATTAAATATATTAATTAGAAAGATATACAGATAAAATCAATTTTATCGAAAAATATTGTTGTTGCGCCACCGGGATTCGAACCTGGATCTCTTTCCTAACCGGAGAAGGTGCATTATCCAACTATGATGTAGCGACAACTTTCGAATCTATATGTTACCTTTTTGATATTAATACATTTAATCGTTCCATTATTTGAAAGAGCCATCTACCTTATTTTTACAGAATCTCAAATACCTTTGAGTAAACTGATAGCAGACGCCAGAATTATCAATTCATTTTTATTAAATTTTAGACACATTGATACAACTTTATTATTAGGTGGCGCAACAACAATATTTTTCGATAAAATTGATTTTATATGTATATATTTCTAATTAATATATTTAATTTATATTTAAAATATCACAGACCTATGTTCTGAATAATGACAACTTCACTTTTTATTGGCAGTTGCTCAAAATAGAGACGTTGTTCTCTTATTTATTATCGTTTATGGTTTTTCAATGACGATATCCATCCCTTTCTTACGCTCTTTCTGTATCCTGCTCAACAATGAATTAATTAAGCTGCAGAAGTTAGTATCTTTTTCCTCTTATAGTTTCTATTCTTATTGCACTGCATTCAAATCAGTCTAGCAGTACGTTGATATTTGATAACGAATTCATTCTGCTTTTAATTTTTTGAGAGCAATTGAGCATTAATATAATACATTTGTAATGCTCTGCACATTCAATAGGTATATGATAATGTACACATGTATATAATATGTTTTATATTATTATTGTAAGGCTAAAGTTTAACATATACTAAGAGAAAACTTGAACGAAGCTAAAGATTAGGACCTGTGAAAAAAACACAATTAGATTATTTATAATACAATTTAAATGTATCAATTCGAAAGATATACGTATAAAATCAATTTATTGAAAAAATATTGTTGTTGCTACCGGGATTCGAACCTGTATCTCTTCCTATCCGGGGAAATGTATTAATCGATTATGCTACACCGACACAGAAACTTGACGACAAATTTTCGAACATATATGTTGCACTTTCAAATGAATACATCTGTCGTTCCATTACTTGAAAGTCGATTTTTTTCTATTTACGTAATCTCAAACACCTTTGAGTAAAATCCAAAAAGAGAATTAATTGATTGTGTTCTCCTTTAAAAAAAATTCTAGTTATTTAGCGTTCGCAATTATTCTTACTGAACTAAGTATTTGTTCACTTTGTTATGGATAAAATACAATATCGTAACTGAATTATTACTATAATTCAACCTTGATTTACTACTTTCAACGAATTAATTATGAGTTTAGGTCTTGATTTGTGGCGCGTATAATCCATCCACCAAAAGTGTTGCGCGAAAGGACTATGAATAATGGGTTTGTATATTTCAATATACACCAAGAAAAATAAAAACTTGATCTATTTTGTTAAGATACTGTGGTTAAGTCCCGAAGTTGTCAGAAGCCGAGTTTATCCCTTTTCAAAACTTATTCTCCGGCTAATTAATTAAACAGGTAGAGTCACCCGCATAAAAAAACATTACAAGCGAAAGATAAATTATTATTACCAGACCTTTAAGAATGATGTCTTAAGGCAAGCATTTGAAGCCTTTTAAGTAGTGTCGTCGTGAAACCCCCGGGATAATCCTTCGCAGTTCATAAAAGGAGCGTTACTTTACTAATTTGTTCGTTTCATTGAAATAATTTCAGTTTTATCACAATACTCAATAATTCTTGAATATACTATTTTTCTATAATTTACCATGATTACGAATTAAATTCTATCATTTTAAACTACTAAAGATTACTAGGGGCACATTTTAAAATTTCGGTGCTCAAGGTTTCTTGGAAAGCAATCAAAATAAATTATTTGATAATTTTATAAGCTTCATTTATATCGTATTATTTACATATAACATAATGTACATACATAATATTCATATAAAACTAGCAGATAAGTCATCACCCATCGATTGCTTGCTGCTAGCTCCTGCGGGCGGCTATTGTGGCCGCTGCGCGGTCATTGGTAACCGCTGGGCAGTCAGGGTCTCACCGGTTGTTGCCGATTGCTTGCGGCTACGTGGCTCAGGGTCTCAATAAAATATATATATTTCAATGATAGAGCTTTTTCTATAAAAAAACACACGTAAATGAAATCTCAATGTAATTAAAATCATTCCACTTTTCTAAGCAGCACTGTTAGCTGTCAAAATGAACAAAAATGACATCTAGGTGATGATATAAGTAAGAATCGCAGATATACAATAATAAACACAAAAATGAAATTTTATCAGTATAATGTGCATTTAAGTAAAGATGGAATCAGATGAATGTATTTAAAAAATCTATCTTACCATAGACTGATACATAGTTGATAGCCACCCCCATAATTCAAGATCTTCCTTATTTGGGGGTGCATAACTCTACTGTTGTTTTTATATTATCGAATGGATAAATAAAATTAACAAAAAATATATATAAACATATAAAAGAGCAAACATTTAAGTAATCTTAACCTAGAGATATTAAAAACACGTTCATTTTGCTCTATTCGCACCTCATAGACTTGGGCGTTTAACCAAGCACCTTACAGCCACAAATAATATTATTTCTGAATGCAATACATCTAGAAAGTCATAGATAATAAAAGATAGGGAAGCGCAATATTGTTATGGATAATATTTTAGAAGATGAATGTATGATTTTGATTTTTCCCCAGAAACAATACACGTTTTATTAATGTATAGACTAGTCCTCTACTACTATAGATTACAGTAGTACTAGATTGCAAGAGATTATTCAATATACTAATCATTATGATGACACAAAATTGCGCTTTTTCTATATCTTTAAATACCTAAGATATATCCGTCACTTTTTAAGGGTTCTAAATTCCCCCTTCTGTTAAATTTCATTATATTTAGTCTTACCAGGAGTCATATGGTCACCATTAAGTGTAAGTTGTCTTCTTTATTTTTACGAAATCTCAAATACCTTTGAGTAATCCGATAAGAGACGCCAGAATTAATCATTTATTTTTATTAAATTTTGGACACATTGATACAACATATATATTGTTAAATATAGCACATTCTTATTGTGAAGTTATAATATCTCGGAACAATAGGTCTGTGATATATTTTTTTATGTTTTTGTGATGTCGTTCAATTAATGGAACGATAGATGTATTAATTTGAAAAGTGTAACATATAGGTTCGAAAATTTGTCGTCGATAAACTACTGTCTTGACGTAGCATAATTTATTAGGATAATGCAATTTCCCCAGATAGGGAGAGATTTAGGTTCGAATTCCGGTAGCAACGACAATATTTTACAATAATATTGATTTTATATGTATATCTTTATAATTATACATTAAATTTGTATTTTTAAAAATATCACGATCCTATTTATACATAATATGTAAATCAGTCAAAGGTCAATATAATAAATTTTGTATATCATACAAAATAACAAATGCAAATGATACGGAGAAAAAACTGTCCATCTCGATACGGACTAGTGAGGTGGGCAGGGAACACACAAAACATTGGATGTATTGAAGTTTTAAATAAGTAAAAAAATACGAAAAACTCAATTTAAATTAATCGAGATCGATAGTGGGAAGTTAATTTCTAAGACTGTAAAGACACGCGGCGACGGCTGAAGTAACGAACATTGCCTGTAAAAAGCACTGGGCGTCTTTGTTAGCAACCGGCACTGGTTGCTCGCACATTCGCGCTGCATCTCGAAAGATGGCGATTTATCACTAAATTTACAGTCTCAAAACTTTTGTTTCCCTATCCCTGACTACAATAAGCAACTCGACACCTATCCCGCGTTTCATTCCATCACCACTGAAACATTTCCCATAAATATAATTACTTAAAGGCCAACGTTTGATGAAAATAATAAATCGATTAAATATCTTTTGACATTTCGACCCCTCGGAATAATAAGGTTCCAAGTAACGTTTTGGGCTAATTTGAGTTATTGCGTGAAATGGGTTACAAATGCATTATTCTTTATTTCTTCCATACACACCGACTCTATTTAACGGATATTAAAAGAAATAGCAAGAGCTGAAGGGTCGATTTCTTAAATTCGGTTTTATAAAAATATGTCTAAAGACTTAAATAGAGCGAATTTAGCGATATTAATTATTTTCACTATAATATATATAATACATGTGTTATTTTTATATTTTGCCAAAGTCTGGTATTACTAACTTTTAAATGTAAGTAAAGAAAGTTATAAAATAAATTCAGATTCAAAAAAAAAATCATCGTTGTAAACACGGCACTAATAACACAGTGGGACAATTTTAATAAAAGCGAGATTTGGTTTAAAATGGAGGCAAGCTATTCAGGACAATGGAATACATGGAATGGAAAGGAAATGAAATAATTCGTTAACAAATATTGCTGTAAATATACTATGATATAAAACAAGACGCGAGTCCTTCGTCGAACGAAGCTCGGAACAATTTTGAAATAAACGAATTTTATATTAAGTCTGACGTAGACAAATTATACCGACTTTAAGGCAAATACTTCAAGACGTTGAGTTTGATGTATTGAAATTACGTAAATTTCTTCGATATTTGAATTAAAATGTTAAGTTTTTTGAATACACAATGAAACAGTACCTCTCTTCATTTAAGCGATTTCTTTATTATCCCTGACAAGTAAACCCGGTTTTATTTTAAATAAATGCGGACAATCAAATTATCTTACTATTATATATTTTACTAGTTTTTTACATACTTTGCTATAAAAATGTGATTAACACGTAGCTACCGAGTGGGGACAGCGACTTCGTGATATTTAGATAAGTTATATTTATATAAAGTGATCACTTAAGCCATCCGATGACGGATCGTCAGCCATTTAATTACCCATACTTCGATATAATTCCATTAAATGTAATTAAAAAAAGCTTAGTCTCTATGAGATATCTATTATTTGTTTTATATATTTTAATCTTTGTTGATGCCATGATATTATTTTTTTATGGTGTCATAAAATAATATCGGATATATATCTATTATTTATTATTTCCATACCCGTCCATACTGTGAGCAGTACGGAGACTAGTAAACGGTGTTCATGTTCTACGGGGATAGGCAGAGAGGATAGAGCACCATACTTCTATGTCCTGACACAACTCTCTCCTCATCTACATTTGTACATTTTCTCATGCACGCTCGTTACTTGTTGAAGCTTCTAATAGGCTTTTTCAGTATCTGATATACGTAGAATACCAAGGACGCCCTCGACTCGGACGCGTCATGTATCTTTATTAAATATTCTACTCATTCAATTGTTCCACATGACCAAACTAACTAAACTATGCTTTTTATACAATATTCACTATGCTAAAATTAGTTATGTACCAGGGGCGTGCAGTGCATATAAGCAAAAAAGCTGAGCATCATTAAAAATTCTGGGAAATAAATATAGATTGAATAATTGGATTAACATAAACGGAAACATTATTTTACAATTAGCGTCATCTGTGTACCAGTAGAGACTTTAATTGCTTAGTTCTCAAATCTACCATGACAACTCACCGCTGTACCTATGGCGCTCATATGCATTTGCCACCTTGGCCTATACATATTACTCAATTCTATCTTTAAGCTAGTTATATAATTGGTCATATCGATCAATTCGAGTCATATAATTGGTTATTTACTGAATTGAAAATTTCTTTCGGTTGATCCGTTTTGTATGGAGTCGTTACCTATGCTGTTTTTTTTTAACAGAATAACATTAAAAAGGCTTACAACTGCGTCATTGTGTCAAGTCATCAAGTGTCCACTTCCTCTTTTACTAATTCGCGAATTTTACTATCTTACTGTTTTTAAAGCGTTGATTTCATGGCTGTTCTTTGTGTTCGAGGTGCATTTGGTGTATGATTATTATTTCGTTTAATTATTACCTGAAATATTTTCAAACAATAAAAGAATCATGTTCAGTCATAAAAAGTGTTCTTAAAAATGTCCATACATTTTTTATATTGATTTTTATATGAACAAGAAGGTATTATTTTACGTTAAAATTTAAGCTTTAAAAACACTATTAATAGTACTCTAAAAGTATAAATATATACACGTTAGGGTCGTATAAATGACGGATTTCTTTTGTTATTCATAATCCTATGTACAACATATATTTTAGTACATATATTATATATGATTGTATAATATCACTGGTAACAGCATACCTAAATCTATACCTACTGCACGCCACTGTTATTTACGCTGAAGTGATCTCATACTGAATTAATAACACTCCAGGCTTCACCGTGTCCATGTCTCGTGACAAAAAGAAAACTGTTATTTTCAATTTAAATGTATTAAAATAAACAAGTTTTATTTATTTCTCGCATTGCATTTAATTTTCGTTCATAGTAATTGCGTCACCCCAGATAAAAACAGAAAGTTAAAAATATTTTATATGAGGGTATCAATTGCAATATATATCTATATGGTAAGTTAAGAAATTAGATTGACGGTTACTTGATTATGGGAACTATTAATATGTACATTAGGATTAATACTTGTTCCTTGGAACGATATATTTGTGCAACAAAATAATAAAAAATTAGAAATGTTAGGTTAGGCTAGGTTCGGTTATATAAGTTTTTTTTATTGATTATTTATTTATTGTTATTTTTTTATTATTGTAATGCACAAATAATTTGTTTTACAAAACAACGTATTTATTTTAATGCATTGTTAAATCGTACCCATTGTTTTTATTGAAATAATACATCAAAGTATGCTTATTTATTATGTATTTCTAGAATGTAATAAATAAAAAAGTAAATAAATGAAAATGTAATAAATCCAACACTCAGCATCGCTCCAAAAAACAAGGCGCAAATAAGCCCTGGAATGACACAAGCCATTTTATTTCTCGCTTCAAACTTTCATTTAACGTTTTTTGCCTGTCCTAACTAAGTCTATAAACTTTAATAACTGTAAAACATTTGATTAATGCTCACAAAATGAGCAATTAAGTCTGGCGCGATACAGAGCCTTATTTCTACTGTTTAAGCAGGCTGTCATAATAATTAAGCTTCGCAAGCCTGATTGAGCGCTTCATCAACGCCCGACGAAATCTTTATCTTCAGCAATCGAATTTCATTGTATTTCCGGCGTACACTGTACACTCGTTATTCCTCGCTTCCGGTTGCGCCGCGCGATTGATTTCGACCCGTGACGCTTCTGATCATTCGAAATTCGAATTAATTTAATGAAACGTAATAAAGGGAAATCCAGAGTCTAATTTCGGCCCGAAGGCAAAAAAGTTCGAGGGATAAAAATTGGATCGCGTATGCAAATTGGATTTCTGCGAATTTTTGCTTCGCGATCCGATCAACTGTGCCGGCGTCGAACGCTAATTTCTGACATTTTAATAATAGTTACCCAAACATTTTATCGGATCCATCTCGGCTAAGCTTTTCGAATTACGGTAATCAGGTTTGAAATTACTTTAACAGAAGACAGCCGTTGAATTAATAAAAATTACGCTTTAAAGTATGTAATTACTCTAATTGAATTTTTTTACTTTTTCACCCATAATGAATGAGTCAAATTAACATAATAATATAAAAATGTAAATTTATTTTAACATACCTTTCTTTCGTAAATCTCATAGACTTTCTTTTTGTTTAATACAAAACATAATATTATATTATATATTGTGTGATAAACCGAAATTTGTAAATTTTATAAAATTAGGGAGGCTTTGATGGCTGGGCGATATAAAACGTGTGAATAATGTGCTACCCCCGAAATGGCTGCACAATTAGACAATTAGCTAAACCCAAAATAAGGTGGTCTTGCTTCCTCATTTTATGAATGCCATAACGTTGTATATCTTCATGGGAATCCGTATAAAATAAATAAAAAAAGTATTTCATACACTTTCTAAGTGATTATCTTCGCATCAACATTGTTTAAGATGGCCGACAGTCCGTCTGTCAATATTTGTAAAAACTGATATACGATGTGATTGCAGGGAGAGTCTCATTAATCGGGAGGTAGGTCAGTACTGGTGGAGGTGCATTCTTAAGAAGACCAGTAAACATCAGGTTGTAAAACCTGGGATGATAATTACAAAATATATTAAACTTGTGTTCATTTTTTTGCACGAATATAGGTGTTGTGTATGCATATTTATTTGTGATAATGATTAAGAAGTGTATAAATGTTATTATTTTAATTGATCTGAAATACTACATAAAATTTAAAATTAAATAAGAATATGAATAACTGTTAATATTATATAACTCAAAATGTTTAAATTAACTCAATCCAATGTGCTATTTTTGAAATATCCATAAAATATTTCATATAAATCAAACTCGACACCATTCTGAAAATATGAAAAATTGAAATAAAAACATCGTAATATTTTCTCAACTGAGCGTGGCTCGGTTCGGTCGCACATTTTAGCACACTAGAAGTGAAGACGAGAAAGTAAGGAAATGCAACCATAAATTGTTGTCCCCACAACATCCGAAAGTATGGACTGTCAGGATTTACCCACATATATTCCTAACAACCGCTCAATAGGTTTTAGGTTGTTGGGTGAACTGGTTTAAAAGGTTAGTAATCGGAAGCCATTGCAAATTTTTCATTACTTTAAAGTTTTTCAACTTCGTCTTATTAAAAAACTATCACGCCGTCACTCATTATAATTAATTTAAAAGACAAAGGCGATAAATTTAACAATTCCTGCGTGTATTAACTAAGTGTTAAATATATGTTTTCATTCTAGCGGTCAAAGAGCATTTAAGATGTTTAAATAATTATGGTTTCTCAGAATTTTTCCAATCACTTATTTGAAAAAATGAATCGCACTTTTGATAAATATTTGGGATTGTTAATTTTAGTAATATTGGTCTTAAATATATAATAATTATTTGGGATTGTTAATTTTAGTAATATTGGTCTTAAATATATAATAATATTGTATATTTTATAATTGTTGGAAATAAGTAAAGCATGTATAAATAACCAAAATATTAACAACTAAATTTAAATATTGAATTCTTATGTCTTCTGCTTCCTATCCTAAAATTATCCAGCAATTTCGGATCATTTAGGTCATTTCCATACCTATCTTACTCAACTCATACTCAAATATCACCAAAAATGTATATTTCATGCAGTTAGGTAGGTAGTATTATAATTATTTAAAATATTTTTTTAAATTAAATTTTAAAATTAAACGTTATGTTTTGGTTTAGTTTACCCTGTAGGAAAAAGGTTTTTCCAAAATCCAAGACATTTGGATTTAGTAAAAATAAATAGGTATACTGTTTACGTTAATTATTTTATTTTTATAAATATAGATGACTTTATAAATTTTATTTCAATTATGTAAGTTTTCAAACGCTAACATTATGAGAGATTCCATACAGAAACAAACTGGGCACTTCCGATACTTGGTAGTGTATTTTTCCCATGATGGATACCATAAGATGATGTAAATGAGCGAGTGGAATACTACGTTTACGGTACAGTTCAGAAATTTATATATTTTAAAAAAGAGTGTCTGTGGATGAGTGGGTGGGTGTGTTTGTTTTTATACAAATCTACAGCTTTATTCCGAACTTGATAAAATTTTGCATACTTGACCTTAAAAGCAAAAGTAAGGTCACTGTCTACATGAAATTTCTAAAAACCACCCTCATCCTCCGTTCCCACCCCTTAAAGCAGAATTTTGGTACTTCTAGATGAAATTTTGTACATTTGACGTTCAAAATAAGAGGAGAATTACTGTCTAAGATTACGGAAAAAAAACTACTTTCATCCCTCTAAATGAAGCCTTTTCACTCTGCGTAAAGTTCGGGCGACGTCAGATACTTCAGATAGTTTGAAGTGTAAATGAAAAATATATGATATTAAATTTTTGAATACACTTAAGTCAGTGCAGTGCATGTTTTTTTTCGATTAATAATTAATGCTGAATTGTTTTACAGCGATAGATGATCCATATGGTGGATCTCGAGCGCAATAGACATGGGATTTTGTAGCGATGCCGGTCACGAATTTTTTATTGTATTCATGTATTGTTATCGCAAGCTTGCACTGGAAGAAGTCATCATATACATATCACCCCTACGTAGTTAATTAATTTTATTGTAATCTTTGACATTGCGGTCATTAAGCAAGCCGTATTTTAATGTGAGAAAAGAAATTCATTGTAGCGGGAATAGTTATGTTGAGCTATATATTATGAAATCCCGTAGAATCATGTAGATCTGTGATAATTATGTGTCCGGAGAATCTTTAGGTTAAAGAGAATATTAATGTTGTAATTTCAAAGAAGTTATTTTAGGGGGAATCTATTTAGGTTAGCCATAGTTTATTGATGAAATATCCAATAATAGACAAATCATCGTCGAACACGTGTTATTTCTTCTAAACCAATACTCTGAAAATATATTTTTTTTAATCTAGCTTAATTGAATATGCAGGGATGTATAGGAGCATTATATAATTGTAATGGTGTTAATACATATTTTTTAAATAAATATATATATTAAGTTTCATCGTCTTTACAATTACTTTGCCGCTATACGACTCATATGTGTACACGCATTTAGAATCGTCAGAAAATATATAAATTGAACGTAATGTCTGTAGATGAGATTTCAATCAGAGATTCTACTCATGTACTTAAAGTCGATGTGAAACGATTTATAAATCAAAACTCTTTATGTTTTGCGCGTGGATTAGACCAACGCAACTATTGCACACGTATCGACTCTCAAGAGATCGAAGTCTCATTGAGAGATAATCGTAGACATAGACTATTATGCTTCTATTTTAAAATAAAATACCGAGGTAAATTAGGACGTGTCAAGTCAGCGTTAAAGCCCGTTTATGAAAGAAATAAAGAACCTCGAATGAATGAAGAAAATAAAGAATCCCGAACGAATGATTTTTAGTGTGCCCAAAATACCAAATGTTCTTAAAATACGATTAATTTAAGGTCAGAGGTGCGGGAATCGATCATTCAACCTCTGGGGCCGTAGTGAAGTTTATATCTACCAATACACCTAGACATTTTTGGAATAACTTTTCGGCTGTTGTAATTCCTCCCGGGAAACTTTAACCCGGGTTTATTCAAGACGCGGATTAATAAATCCCTTCCCACTCACAACCCTTCCGCACGGTACTGACAGATGAATTATTAAAACGGACTAAATCAGTGTCTTCTAAGTAATAGAAAAAATATCTCAACCTTGTTTTTTCACAGTAAATTATAATAATTTAAACTGGTCGATTAGTTATGTAACTTAGTCGGAATAAGGACTATAACAGTTTACTGGAGTTCAATAAAAATAATTTAATTACTTCGTGCGATTTAATTTTAATGATTTTTGGAAACATGTGAATGCACTTGCTCTGGAGTTGGCAAATCGCTGCTCCCGAGTCACGTATGCTATTTAGATGAAAGCGAAAGATGAAAGAAATAATTGATGGTGAAAATAAATTTTACAACATGACATAAGTCTCTCGGTGGCCCTCGTAGTACAGTGAGCACTGAATTCTAATACCGGGTGCTACGGGTTCGATTGCTGATGAGGATATAATACATCTGTATGTGTGCATATTTTTGTTAATAAATTATAAATACAAAAGAAAATAACACACACATGAAAAATGATCAGTTCTTAAACTTAAATACTACATGTACTTAACCCACAAAAATTAGCAAGACTAGTTGCTTTATTCACATTCGCTGGTAGTTTAATGGACAATTTGAAACCTTTATACGTGGTATAAACTTTTGTGTGTTCCTGCCAAATTTGTTTGTGGAAGTCTAAATCCCACCGACTTCTCGTTGGTTAAGTGTGGACCTTGAAAATATATTTTTATTCATGTATGACGATGTTCAATGATAGATTATTAATTTTATATTAAAATATACTAGAAGATTTTGTATAATTTTTTGCTTAGCCGTCATTAATTTTAGTTGTTTTAGCATATAACTTATTCTTGTACATACATTACATCTTAAAATAGTCTTCATTTTTTTCTCAATCTTATTTCTCAAAAACAGTACTGTTGAACAATAATTTATATGCGGAATGACAATGGAATTGGTTATGTTTCAGGTTAATGTTTTTCTGGGTATTTTTTTGATGTGTTTCACTAAAGTCATTGGGCCTCATGGTCTGCTGTAAAGTTAAAAATAAAATGTACTTTCTATTTAATTAAGATTGGTGTTTTTCGCAGCTTAATATATTTCATATATACTCGTATATATATAGAGAAAATTAATAAGATAAATAACTTATGAGAATTTAAAATTCTGTCTACGAAATGCAAGTCCATCCTTTATATATTAGTAATAATTTAATATGTATGTATATTTATTTAAATTTGTTTGTTTTATTTTTTTACTTATAAATATTGATTTATAGCGTTATTTTATTATATTGATATTCGTTTGCTTACTTACTTTCCTAAAAGAAAACATCTTCATTAAATTACAAAATGTTTAAAAAGCCGTTTTCAGTCCATGATAATTTTTATACGTAAAACTGCTCTTAAAAAATTTTTAGATCATTGTGTTTTACATATTAGGTTATTTTATCACAGAAGTTTGCCAACGCCATATACTAGTTGAATTATTCTTCATAATACTGTATGACAAAATGTTGAATTTTTTCGTGAAAGTAAATAAATAAACGTGTCCAACGTTTGTATAATTTTATTAACCCATCGTATTCGCGTTAGAGTGGTTCGGGTTTCGTGTGGAAGGATGAGAGGGAAGTTGTAAGGACGAAACTGTTAACACAAGTCTCTTGGTTTAGATTGGTAAAGTATTATAACATAAATGTTGACATGATCGTAAAATTAACCAATCATAATCGTAACAGCGCGCACCCGTTACACAAGTTCCTAAGAACCTTCTACATACATAGTAGTAAATAAGTCTTAGCGCAGCTGCTTTCCGAAGATTCAAAATTTTACAAAAAATAATTTTTAAAGTTTTTGCGGTCTTCTACCGTTTATAAGCGACATAAAATTTGATAATGAACCCTGCATTGGGATCGGAAATATCGACCATATAGGTTAGACACACACGACAAAATAGCCCAGAAAACTATACCTACATAGAAGATTCTAAACGGCCGTGAAAGCCTGAGAAGATTTGTAAAAAGCGGTACGTATTATTTATTTTCCTTCGTATATATTTTTCTTTAAATACCACTCTTAGAAAGTTATTCTTTAAGACAGTTAGTTACCTTTCTTTCTAATAAATTTTCTTTTGAATTGTTGAATTTTTTGTATATTAAAATTTGTTCGGTTCTCCTTAATATGTGTTGAACACATTGATAATTAGAAATAATGCCACCTGTTCCAATTTTTCTCTCATCAGTTGCAATTTGGTGAGCCCGACGATCTATTATATTTATTCGAGTGTGCTGTAGACGTAATCGTGCTAATTGTGACTCATTTCATGTTAACATGATTCGTGTATTGTGCATTGTGTACTTGTGAAGATTGTGAGGACCAGGCCATAACTCTTCTTCGACAGAGCTGAGATCTCCTGATATTCTATATATATATATGTATTTGAAACACAAACTAAAATGTATTTTAAAATTGCACCTTTCATGGAAAGTGGAGACGTTGTTTGACAAGTCCGTTAGTCTGTGAATAATTTACTTAAGATTTCAAGAAAGTTACTTGGCTCAAGGTAACTTACATAGCGATCCCTTAAAAGTTACATGAGTAAATCAAAGACGTTGTCAAAAACTCATTGAATCCCGGCAAAAAGTATGATATGTTATTTCGTCGATAAACTACAAATATTTCAACTTGCACTACACATTTTTAATATTTGTTTATGTACTAATTAAATGAATTAATTTAACAGATATACATATAAAATCAATTTTATCGAAAAATATTGTTATATTGCCACCGGGATTCGAACCTGGATCTCTTTCCAAACCGCGAAAGGTGCATTATCCAACTATGCTAAAGCGACATTATTTTTTCGAACCTATATGTTACACCTTTTCAAATTAATACATTTATCGTTACATTATTTGAAAGAGTCATTTGTCGTTAAAAATAATGTCGCTGTAGTATAGTTGAATAATGCATCTTCCCCGGTTTGGAAAGTGATCCAGGTTCGAATGCCGATGGCGCAATAACAATATTTTTGGATAAAATTGATTTTATATGTATATCTTTATAATAAATACATTAATTAGTATTTAAAAATGTCACAGACCTATGTTCTGAATAATTACAACTTCACAGTAAGAATGTGTTCTCCTAATAATTTGTTATTTTTTTTATATAATTATATATTTTAAAATTGTTTTTAAATATACACGTATACTTTAAAATTAATAAATGAGTATTTATTTAAATCGTTCAGTGGATTCAACCGACATAAAAGATGTCAAGTACATCGCTTAAAACTTTATTATAAACAATAATTGATCAAGTGATAAAATGAAAATAAATTTGGATCTTGTATTGTACAAAATAATAAGATAGTACAAACAGCAAAATACATAAGATATTTAATAATAGCAATGTATCAATTCGTGAAAGTTATAGTTTTGGAAAAGGCCGATTAATGTCTGTTTTAATACTTGAATATTTATTTTTGAGTTATGAGATCATTTGAAAAATATTACATTTTGACACATGAAAAAATATAATTTCGTAGGTGATGACTGCTGCTATGTAAGATAAAAAAAATACTAATCAACGTAATTACGAGTTATAGTTATCATTTAACTTAATCTTTAATATTACAAAAGTCACTCATTATTACATTATTTCAGCGTCACCATCTTCATAGTAATAAAATAAAAATGTTAGTTCATAAATAATATGCATTAAACTAAAATTGTAATAATGTGATTTACGATCACAAATAGTTATTTAATTGTTTGAAGAAAATAAACTATATAAATAATTCCGTATTTAAAGCAGTGGCGTCAGTGCACGGGACCTGGATTTGGGTTATGCTGCAAATATCGATGCTGCAAAAGTACGATGTTTGTATTATCACTGAAAGTCGTATTTATCTGAAAGAAATATACTTTTTCAGGCGAAGTCGTGTATTCAGTACATTGTGGTGGAACAGATTTTGCGAAAAATTATTCGAAACATATGCGCAGCTTTATTTGTCACTAAATTTTTCCGCTAGATGATTCTAGTCAAAAACTCAACATGCGAAATGTGAATTATTTTATAGTGGAATTTGACCGAAATTATAGTTTTGCTCTTTTTTTACTTGGAGTAGAGTGTGCACCCCTGGTATAACAGATACATATTTTTAATTAATTTATTCGTCGATTTTCATGCATAATTTTAATTATTAATCAAACTATTTAATCAATTTATTTTTTAAAATAGACAGAAATTCTATTTATTTTTTTACCGTTGTGTGGAATTTACTAAAATGAGTGAATGGTTTGAATCAATAAGGGTTCAAGTTTTGCTTGACTTACTTTTTCTCCAATCATGTTAAAAGAACTGGAGTATGTCTTGTGACACGTTCTGCGATAGGCCATACAATGTAGATCATGATAAAAATTTACTTCGATGATGTTTGGAAATGATATGGTTTTGTTATACTAGTTCAACCAGTTGTATCATTGTTTACATTATGTAGTCATATTGAGTAGTATTTAGGATGGCCATTCACAAAGTTATACAAGAAAATTTCGAAAAATTTTATTAAGTAGGTACGTGATTGTTGTTCAAAGATTTTTAAATTTAATGTATTCTTGTGAACTACCAAAATATAACTTTTTAATAAAGCAAGTATTTGATTGAAAAATACTAGGTTATTTGGTAACTATATTTAAAATTTTAACATGTTATGAATGTTAACAAATAATTGGAACCACAGTGTATACTTCTTCCACGTCAGTTCCTCATGGCTGAAGATCGTGATCTTATTGAGTTTCCGCCCTATTGAGTATACTCTTCCACTATTATCAACATCCCACCGATCTGAGAACTATCTATCACCAGAGAGGTGACTGTTGCTATTTCCACTCGGTTAGTCAACTATTTCTCTCTGTTCTTCGACGTGGCCCACCACAACAAGCTTTTCTAAGCTCTCATTTCTTTTCGCAAGATATCCAAACAATTGAAGGATTTCTTTCAGATAAATCGTTAATTATCTTATGTCTATCGTTGACGTACAATTTCAGCAGAATAGTTGTGACCATAGTTGTCTAGTTTGAATATATAACTCTGTCAAACCTATGCGTCGATTTT
The DNA here is from genome assembly GCA_031772225.1 of Eubasilissa splendida. Taxonomy (NCBI): domain Eukaryota; kingdom Metazoa; phylum Arthropoda; class Insecta; order Trichoptera; family Phryganeidae; genus Eubasilissa; species Eubasilissa splendida. Next base: position 14,989,004 of record CM062852.1, on the reverse strand, counting down.
TGATTCACAGCTGCCGTCGTCAGTAATTATAAGCCCTAGATAATTAAACTCCTTGACAGTTTCAAGGTCAGAAGAATATCCGTGCAGGAAAGCTGGTTATGTTTCATATCTAAAGTAAATTTTTTAGAACGTTCTTTCTAGAGTAGCCTATGATACTTTTATCATGTTTATAGCCATTTATATGTATGTTTTGCATGATCGACTACTAGCTTGAAGTACACATATTTCATTCATAAAACATAATATAAGTTCGTCGAGTCAAAATAACATCTAAAAAGTCACTAAGCATAGTGCGTGACTTATTTTATGGTTATATCGCTACTTACATATGCAATAAAAATATAAAAAAAACAATACAATAATAAGATTCTCCCGTATGCAGACGCACATGTACTCTTATATCTAATGGATTCTTCTGAAAAGTTAAGGGGATGTATTTAAGTAAGATATTTTAAAAATTATACACTTCTACTACATATAAAAATATTATTGCAAAATATACCTCCAGATATGGTCTATATATAGTAACAGTACACAATAAATCAGATGAGCACGCTCATTATACAGGTGTTATAAAGTCTCTATCTACATATATTAGTGAAACACAGAATAGAATGACAGATTATTAACATTTATTGAATTAACATGAGTAATGTTTATACTTGATGTACGCCAGTTTCTCTGCAAAATTTTAAAATACACGCTATCGAGCATTAGCGGAAAAAAGACTAGATTTTCTCAATATTTAATAAAATCATTCAGGCGTTCATCTAAACAAATGTAATAATTATGGCAATTTACTTTTCCACACGAATTTAATATAGTTTAATATGTTGTTCATTAGATTTTCATTGCGGATACATTCTAGGCACACGCTCAACGTAAATTATCTAGAACATGTAAATGATAGTTCTTTTTATCCAAATGTGACTTCAGAATTGTGTGCACTCTTGACTTCGGAAAAGTGAGTACATGCTGCTGCATGACTGAACATACATAGATGGATCATCGTTAATTAATAATTTGACTTACTACAGTCACATTATTCTAATGCCAAATTACTACTGCTGCGTACTCCTAAATCTAAAGGATATATTTAAATATATTATACTGTTTTTATTAATGTAAAATGTAAACTTTATGAACACCCTACCCTGTACAAGGTTTGCTGCCTGCTTATTCTTGCGTCACTTTTCACTAGCATTGGAAGCATTCCTAATCAGGACTATTGTCATTCTCACAGACAAGAGTAGGCAACTGGATATCTCTAAATCGACTGTAGGTCTATAATCTAGGTTAGAGAATTTTCTTGAGATATTCTACACTTTTTAACGGAGGATAAACTGAAAGTTGAGGATATCCAATTGGGTTTTAAACTCTATAGATATGGTTACTTAGACTGTGAAGCAGGTAATCGAATAACGATTGTTTACGCCTTATTTCCTAGGCCTCAACCATGCTATTGAGCGAGTCCTCTATTAGGTACAACGGAAGAAGTTCATATTTAGGTCAGTTCTCTTATCTATTATTAAAATGTTGAACAAGCGAGGAACGATAAAATGTCGTTAGGTGGAACGAAAATCACTCAAAATAAGTATATCTTCAATACGGTTAATCTCAGTGAAACAGAGTAAAGTCGCTCTTCAACATTTATATGGACGAGCTTAGCAGAGTTTTTAAAGACTAGTAATGATTCAGTTCCAGAGTATATTTTTTTTGCACTTGTGTAACGAAAATAAGATTAACTTGGTGGTCTTTTGATGCGAGGCCTGACCACTTAATAATTAGTCGTGTATATTACCACTAGACGAATAAGCATGTTATTGCAATGATAATACGGAATATGGTTTTTTATTTTACTGGGTTCAATGAAGAGATCAAAAATAAAATATATATTTTTTTTTATGTGAATTATTAAGAACTTTATTATTATATTACAAAAATATATTCGTTTGAGCTTGTGCATTTTTTGACTTAAATATATTCTTACGAGGTACGTTAATATTTTATATTTATACTGGCTACATTAATATTAGTCTCTTCAGCTATGTTATAAAACATGTTTTAATAAATACGTATTCATTAATGTAAGGTATTCATTTGATTCAAATGTAATTTGATTTTGATTACTTCTATATTTATTTAAAATTCTATACGTGTCCAATATTTCCACTCGTGCTCAAAGTGTTAGCTTTGTACCTACTAATTATATACCGGTTATCGTAATGGTGAGTTGACATCGATCTTCTACCCTTCACAAATTACAAGTTGATTTACTTTAGCTTATCTAGTTACTCGAAGTATCAATTGACACTAAACTCAGTCGTCAAGAGGAACGATCGAATTAGTGAAATGGTGTAATATTACATGGAATGCTATCGATTTATCACAGAATCTAGGGTAAGGTAGAATTTTTACTTTTTCTTGTTGAATGCACGCACTTGTATATGTACGTGAGTACCTATCAGTGGCGGTCGGTGACTTTTTGTAAAAAGAATGCTAGATAATAAGTTTATACTTACTATCAAATATACAAATCTATAGACTAGCCCACGAACAAGATGCAACTTCTGACAAAAATAGTCTGTCAAATTAGCTCTATAAATCCTTTACGCCCGCACATCAATTACTATCAATTACAACGATATTTAATATATCAATAATTAGGCTTCAAGTATTCAATACAAACTATCAAAAATGCGTCACACAAACAAATCCCTCAAAACAATCCGCTCGCTTCGTTGTATGTATACTATTCTGTGCATTATACCCATAAGCATTAAATACGTTTTTTGTACGTTGGATGCTGTTAACGTATACGAATACAATATTCGAAGACCTTGACGGAACTACTTTCAAACTTTGTGGATACGGGTAGAATGGTAGAATCCACTATTGCTGGTATCTGTGTGTTTACGCGATTTATAAATGTTCGAAAGTTAAGAATGTATATGTATTTCGACTCACTCCGTGCGTGCGCTGTGTCGTAATGTGTGTTATGACTAGTATCTAAAGAACATTACACACGAATTTATTTGAAGAAGTGCTGTTTTCGGCTAGAAACAAAAAGTTCAAAGCTTTTTGGCATACGAGATGCGGAGCATTCATAGCATGTATGAAGCGACCGTGCCTGGTACCTATATACATATAACTATATATATAATAATGTAAATATATAATATTTGTGCACAGTGCATCCGTTTTAGATATATGCAGAAAGTGACTGAATTCTCTGAATATTTCATCATTATTAAACACGTTCGTAATAGATACATATTTTAAAATTCATATTTGCAGATGTTTTATATATCCAAAAATAATCATATTTATATTCGTAGCGTTATTTTTGAAACAAACATAAATTATATATTTTATATTATATACGAAACCTTCATGGAAAATTGTAAACGAAAATTAAGTAATTTTTTTCAAATAATAAAACCTACTTAACAATAATCTTCGGAAAGAATGTGAATTGATAGAAACGAAAATAAGATGAAAAACGCTGGCTGATATAGTTTTCGCATATGAAGTGAATACCTGATGAGACTGGTAAGTTGGACAGGTGACAAGCGGAGCGTACTCACTCAGATGAAGAAGTCAAGAACCTAAAACTTGACATGACCAAATTGAAGAACTTTTGAAAGACAGAATGTCAGTTTCCTTAAAAACCAATGTACTTAGCAGCCAGTGTCGGATTAAGCCCTGTGAAAGCCCCTAGAAAATATTAATTTTATTACACACGTAGTCTTGTTTAGCGTGATGTGTAGTGAGGCTCCGGTCATTTCTCGGACTTGGTCTGTTCATCTTATTAGAAATTTATGTTTGGTCTATCCAAATGATGTTTGCTCTATCCATCTTATTGGAAATTGATGTTTCGGACTTCGATCTTGTATATTATCCTTAATCACCAACATCTACAAGCCATTTTTTCAGGTTATCTCAATATCTCCTAGCAACATTACCAAAATATTTTTCTTTATTGCGAAGTTTCTGAAGAATGGAGACATTCGTTCGTTTCGCAGTCCATGGTACGCATAGCATACAACGCAAACACTACTCGACCTCGTATCTTCTATTTCCTTCTCCAGATGATAAATCCCAGGTAGATAAATAACAAACCTCTTCGCAGTCGTCAAGAACGTTAGTTCTCGGCATTTGATCAAAGCGATCTATTCTGAGTATTTTTGTCTTGCTTCTGTTTATTCCGAGATCCAGTACCGTGCTCTCTTCCCCAGTCTTGTGGATAATTTCCGCCATATCGTCTTCACTGGTAGTGATCAATATGGTATCACCTGCCAATCGAAGGGTAGAAAGCTATTTACCACCTACTAAAACACCTCATTCCCACCCGTCAAGTGCTCTTCTCATTATATATTCTCCATCCGGAGACAACACACATCCTTGTCGGACCTCTTTGTACATTTGAAGGGTTTAGATGAGAAGTTGTTAACCCTTAGGGTCGCGGTATTGTGTACGTATAGATTTTGCATTAAGACTATCAGCTATGAAGGAGCTCCTATTGTTTCCTTTTATAGGGATTTACTGACACCATTGATCCGATCTAGGTAGTGGCGTAACTACAAAAATTAGGCCCTAATGCAAAATTTAAAAAAACTCACCTTATATATATATATTGTATTTACAATACTTTATTCACTTTTTCAGTGATTTTAGTTTTCTGCTTCAAGAATAAATATCATTTATACTCGTATGCACATTTTTTCTTTGCTGCAATGGTATGCTTTCTAAATTAACCAAACCGGTGAATACAGGGTGAACATTTTGTTTGGCCGTAGTTTTTGTTTGGCAGATATTTGTCAGTTTGCATTTGATAGTCCTAGGGAGTAGTTGATAACCATATATTATGAAGCGTATAACGCCTCTACAACGTGTTGAAGTCATTAAAACATTTTATATAAATAATAATGGTAATGCTGTACCCAATAATGGTGATCGCTATCGTCACATGTTGGAAGACTTCTCGGTGGCCAAATTGGGTTGATTGGGCCTGCTACATATGTGGTTTGAACAGGACGGTGCCACCTCACACATAGCCCGAGCTATGCTATTCCCGGCCGCATAATGTCAAAAAGTGGTGATATCGATTGACCTCCGCGATCACCTGATTTGACGGCTCTTGACTATTTTGTGGGGGTACTTGAACGGAAAGGTCTACGCCAATAAACCAACCACAATTCAGATTCTACGGAACAATATGGTTAAAAGATCACGCATTTGTACCGCTGCCAGAGACATAATAGTAATAAATAGAAATAAAATGTATTAATTAGAAAAATATAAATTAATGTTATCGAAAAATATTGTTGTTATTACTAGGATACGAACCTGGATGTCTTCCAATCTGGGGAACGTGCATTAATCGATTATGTTACAGTACACAGTACATTGATAACAATACTTTTCGATAAAAATGTTTTTTTTATGTATATCTTTCTAATTAATACATTTAATTTGTATTTAAAAAAAATATTACACAACTATGTTCTGAATAATTACAATTTCATAATAAGAATGTGTTTTCCTTAATAATAATAGTAATAAACAAAACATTAGATAAATAAAAACCAAATTAAAAAATAAGCATCTGCTTGGAACATAATATTCACCTTGTATTAGTTATATAGGTACATTGATAATGTTTTTGTGTTTTCTTAATACAAATTTTATAGTTACATTTCTTGCTGAAGTGGATTTAAAAAAATTCATATGCAAAAGTATCAAAAGTCAAAAGTTTTGTGGGATTCAAACCTTATGGGCCCCTGTTTAATGTACCACCCAATAAGGTGCATTGGCGTAGTTATGCCGCTGGATGTAGGATTATAGCCCGGAAGCCTGCCATGATAAAATTTTCTATTTTTTAGAAATGATTTAAGAATGCTCGATTATAATTTTCTTTCAAAATTTGGTAAATATTATTATGTTCCGTTGCCGTGAGACCCCTAATAAGAGAATGGCTACTTTGCCCATTTAGTAATCCGGCACTGCTGGCAACATACATTATTCTGTTTCAGAGACTATGAAAGATTATTTCTGAAAAAAATGCTGCATCTACCATTTTTAACATTGCTTAAATATGTTATTGTATATAATTGGTTAAACATTGGTAAATATATTTAATCTAATTAATTAATCATCACGCCCTTTTTTCCGAAAGGGTATGCAGTAATAATATTATTATTTTATCCTGGCGTACCACTTTTTTATCATTCTACGTCCTCCGATATGTAGTTTATTTAATCATGTTCTTGTATATATTTTTTAATTCCTGGTTTTATCCAGTTCATCATGTGTTACTATTTTACAAACAACATTCAATATTAGTATTAGTGCAATGAATATATAATAGTGAAATATAAATAAAAGCATTAAATTCTTGCTCAAAAAAAAAACATTATATATTTATATTGCAATTTGACACCACAGTCTAAGGAGGGAATAGCAAAGTGGTAGAACGCTCGCTAAACACATGAGAGGTAGAGAAGGCGAAATCTTTTTTAAATCATAAGATTTAGGGCTAAATCCGAACCCGTGACCGATAACCGATTTCTAACATAGTTTTTGTGGCAAATTTTACTGGGGCACCCAATAAATAAACGTTAAAAATAAATTATTCACTGATAATTTAAGATAAACAACACAAATATACATCAATCGGTACACGGCGTCTGACCTAATAAATCAATTCTGGGTTTCTACTTCGTTGTAAACTCATTTTATTCAACGAAAATGTATCTATAAAATACCCCATTATTCTTCGATTTGGTAGTCTTTGAATATTTTAACCTTTTGAACGATTTTTCATCCACAAATACATTAACACTTTTTTCAATGCGACTAGCTTCTACACTACTGTATTTCGGCTTTTCTGTGGTCGTGGCCGCAATACGGATTTGCCTATCTCGCTTATTTATGTAGGATTATTAAGTGAATACCAACCGAGTTCAATGATAAAAATGGCACAATTTTAAACTGTATTTATGTTTCTCAGTACACACTTCTATCGTTGTTAATTGTAACTGAATATTTCAAACATCTCAAATTCACAACACAATAAAAATATATATTTAATTTTTTTCCTGAATCAACGTAGTTAAACATAACTGGCTTCGGCGAGAAAAGAACGAATCTGATAATGTATTATTTTAATTAGCTTTGGTTTTGTAGATACCAAAATTGTTCTTTTATATTTATATAATAGTGAAAAGTATTATACTATTATACAACTACTACAATGTAAATTAAATTAATTTTCATTAAATCAATCGCAAATAACACAAAATAAAACAAATAAAATAACAAACACATACGGGAATTGACTACATGACATACTGAAATAGTGTCCTCAATCAGTGCTCTTTGCTCTTTGCTTGTCGCCCCGTATCCTGTTCTCGGACATCTCTAGTCAATGTCCAACAGTAATCTGCAATCATAGTAGAGTTCCACCGACCCTGATATCTTCGTTCCATTGTTGAAATGTTTTGGTAGAACCGTTTACCATGCTCAGCGCACATTGCTGTGAAGAAATCTAGACGAGAGTGGAGAAAGTGTATTTTGATACTTGTCCAGAAGGTTGTTTACAAGCTCAACATAATTTTCAGCTCTTTGGTTACCCAATAAGCCATGGACAACACTTTTAAAGGCTCAACATTGTTAAGGTCTCGAATTATATCACTTAGTTCACCCTGGGTAAGTTTGTTTGTACAATTCATCTAATGACTCAGGTGCAAAATCACGATCCTGTGATATCGAAGCTTCAAGGTTTGGGTCTGATGTCACCATTGTACTGTCTTCATCTTCATCTGAGTGCAGACTGTACTCCTCTGGAGGGGTAGTTACAGGCAGATCATCCCCATGTGGCACTGGTCGAATAGCCGACGAGACGTCGGGGTATTTTATGCTCAACTTCTACTTTCTTGATACACCATGCTTAATAGGTGGTACCATGTAAAATTAACAGTTATCTACGTAATTTGTGGGCTCTCTTCAAATCACAGAAATGCCAAAAGGCATTGAATGTCTATATTTATGGATCCATCCACGTAGATTCATAAAAGATGTACTGCAGCAGACATGAGGCGTCCACGTTTTGTCTTAATCTCCTAATCTCATACCAAAATAATGGTGGTAGGCTGCCTTCACGAGTGCGGTAATTTGGCATTTCTGGGCGGCAAATGTCACATCACACACTTAACAAAAATTGACAAATTTATTAATACATTTACGTGGCTCCCGTTACGTTCAAGTATGACCACAAAACAAAACTGCGAACAATGAAAGGAACAACACTCTAATCATTACTCCAAGCAAGCTGTAAACATACAATGAACAAAATAGGGTCTACAGTGACTCTTCATTCCCTCTGTCAGATTTGCTAATCCTTATATTTCCTTTACATGCTACCTTACTCCGCCATTCCGAATACCACACGCTTCATTTTATATACATATATATTTTATATACATACATGGGCTATATCTCGGAAATGAGAGCTAACTAAGCATTTCAAGTATCATATTTGATTTTAATATACTAAAATCAATTGGATATAAGCATTTTCAAGTCAAAAACATTTTCATTGTTGACCAGTGTTATCAGTTTTTTCAATGTCATTTCGATTTTATATTAGATTACTACGTAAATATGTTGCCAATATCTGTGATGAATTCCTATGAGACTTTACTCTTATGAAATGATTATTTTATAAATCGCTGTTTTGCTCTCGGATTACAATAGCACATTCAGTACACATGTATCTTTACAGACTCTTAGACCGCAAAAGAAGCAAAAAATTATTTTTAATTTGTCCAATTTTAGTTAAACTCAAAAGTATATCGACATGACGACTGATTTTATAATAACAATTTTAAGTGTAATGAAAATCTATTCCCTTTTCTCAAATAAATATTTGGGCTCGGTTCTCTATTCTGGATGTTGTTCTCACCGCTTGTGACTTATGATCTTTTTCGATATTTGACCATCAATTTGCTTGAGGTCTTTCTCGTTTTCTTTTGTCAGTATTTACTATTAAGGCAGTTTTGACCACGTGGTCATCTGGTCTCCCCATTACCTGACTATACTATCTCACCTTGGCTTCTCCAATCTTCCCTATAATCAGTGCAATCGTAAAACATTTCTAGATGTACTCAATCCGAACTCTATTTAGTGCAGTCACTTCTTCAGCTTAAAATTATAATAATACAATTTTTATATTAATGTTTCAATGGAAGCTTGACAAATAATGATACCGATGGATAATGTTGATACGTATCGGTTGGTTCAATCTTCTCTCTATATAAAAAACAATCTATAACATTTAAATAAATAATGCTGACTATTACTGTCTCGCAAACCGTGAGCATGTATCTGAACAATAGTATTTTATGAAAGTTTAATTTATAAAATATACGTATGTACGTACACTATTTAAATATTATTTCATAAAATTACAAAAATTAAAATATACTGTTTTTTCATTTTAAAACTATTAAATACAATACGATACATACTGGGGTAATTCAATTACTCCACTTCAGAACGAAGCCGTATGGAAAAGCTTAAACCCTTAAGTAGCAAAAAACATGTAGCTCCTAACGTAAATGATAGAGAAAATCATTTTCTCACTTTAATTTTAAAATAAAAATATTTTATTCTAATATAGTGCCTACTTATAATTCTTGCATAATATCTAAATCAGCGTAGTGTGAAATATAAAAATAATAATAAATTTCATATTGTATTTTATAAAATGCAGATAAATCAAACCTAATTCTCTCTGAAAACGAAACCCTTACTTATATTATAATGGAAAATATTATTTTGTATTATCTTTTGCCTTTTGTTATAACATACTCCATTATATTTTCACCCAATACGATAATTTCGATTATTTTATTCCCTGAAGTATCCTTTGTGAAAGGAAACACTTATTCCTATCAGAGATTCAGAAACATGTGATTCTAGCGGTTTTAAATCAATGGTGTATTTAGGTCCTATACAATCTTTTTATATTTTGGAATAATTTATAGATTTAATGTAGAATGTTTTATTTCTTTTATTACAATTGAACAGATTTTCCGTAATGATAATAATAAAATATTTAACATAAATTAAATCTAAAACAGATTTGGGATAATTTGAATTCGATATGCAGTTTTGTAAATTTTTTGTCAGCTACATACAGAACACATTGTTTCTCTCAAAAGCCACTTAAATCCATTCGGTAAAGATTTAAATCAGTATTTTAGATTTAAAGTATAAACTACAACAAGAGTCTCATTAGACTATGTTGAGAGAAATATTTTTGCTGATCAACAGCAGACATATTTTTGGGCGATCCTCAGACTCCACTGGGCATGGCACTGACTTCTTATACCGTGGGCTCTGAGTTTGATTCTCGCTGATGATACAATATTACATCTATATTATTTTTTCAAACCTGGCTGTTTATGTGACGTATTTTACTACAGTCATTGGGTCTCATGGCTTGTTGTCGTGTTAATAATTTAAATAAAGAACACAATTCTCATACAAGCTCACCGATTATTGAGGCTTCAGGAAAAGGACCATCCTCCAGTATAATCAAACCTAATCAAATTAAAGAAATTATAATATTAATTGTGTACCGCGATGTTTATTTTAAAGATATTTACATTTTTCGAAGTGAGTTTTTAGAACTCCATAATCACATACGTGAAAATAAAACAATTGTTTTTTGATTCTATTCGTTTAATGTACTTGAGACGCGTTGTCCTTTTTTATGTCATGTAAATAAAATTGTATAGCTGTCCTCCACTATAGACATAAATACAAGTTGTTGAGTTAAATTGTTAGATTGATAATGTTGACACATTTGTGTTAAAAAACTCGCCATAAATATCCTCAGATCATGTATTATGCATTGAATCATATTGCATTGTACGATAGCGAAACGTGGGAGAAAATATGTTAAATATCTGGTAGAGGAAGGTATTCCGAAACATTTTTATGCAATCGAAAATGGGCAGTGGAGAATCAGTTGGAACCATGACCTGTAAATATTGTAGCTACACTAAAGATCGCTGAACTACGCTCGGATGGTTGCCTTCTACAAGGTGTCTATGTATGGCACTGCATCAACAATTCCGAGGGACGCAACTGCGGAGAACACATTGAGAAGATAGGGTGACAATATTGAGAACGATGTCTTCTCGACTGTAAAGATTAACGGCAGTAAAGAAACCTAAAACGTGACAAGGCAAAGATTCGCAATGGATCATAACCACGTGATGATAATGATATATATATAATATTACGATAATGTATCAACGAAATTCTGTGAAGTGATTTTTTTATGTGATCATTAAATTTTTTCATTAATGATGTTTTTACCGAAAATTACCCTTCACATTAAAATGTACGATGGTTCTAGTATACGAACATTCGTGGTTCTAGTATTCGAACATTCGTGGTACATTTGGCGGAAAACTCATTATTGTGGCTACATTAATGTTCAGTCAGCAAATAATTTGACTGGTCCTGTCCCCCTTCCATCCGTAATGTGGGAATGTTAATTGTATGGGAAATTATATTTATGAGACCGTGCGGATATGATCTAACAACTCTTGTTACGGAGCACGGCGATCATTGGTTCATTTACGGATATTTAATGGGCAATTAAAATTTCGCTTTGGTTTAAAATAGGTGATAGAACTTGGTATTATTTATGAATATCATTAAAATAAACGATTACAAAATGTATTTGTTTGCTCTAAAAACACTTAGTTGTTACTAAGACATGAACCTAGAACCTTTATTTTGCTGGTAGACTGCTCTATAAGGATTCATATTTTGATTTTTTACCATGAAATATTTACCATAGTTTATCAAAAAACGATATGTTCTGTAATATTATCAATCAAATTTATTAAGGAGAATACATTCTTATTGTGAAGTTGTAATTATTCAGAACATAGGTCTGTGATATTTTAAATACTAATTAAATATATTAATTATTAATCCCGGTAGCAACAACAGTATTTTTTGATAAAATTGATTTTATATGTATGTCTTTCTTATTAATACATTTAATTTATGTAGATGCACATTAGTGTTTTAGCCACAACGCCATTTCTGGAATAACTGACGATAAATTTAGACAATATAATATCAACCATAAATAATATTGACAGGTAACTCAACAATCAACTGTCATTGCTCAAATACTCTGCATTGTTTTTAATTTTGTAAATAGATTTTCAAATATTGTTCAAAGTAGTCAGTATTTTATTCAAAGTATGTACTAGATGTCTTTGCTCGGCGGTGGCCGGGATTCAAGAATGTAGTTGTGGCATGGGAAAAGGGGGTGCATTTGATGAAGGTGAGATGTCCGAGAGAGTGGGGAGGAATAACTATGTTTTTCTCAGGATCCCAGAGTGTAATTGAGCGAAATTTAACATTTAATATAATACTCATTATTGACGAGAAAGAGTGTGATCACGGAGAGGACGCATATATTTTTTGAGGGTTAGTTAGAGTAAAGATGAAAAATTAGATCAATAAAATAACATAGGATTCAAAAGTAATCTCAGCGCTTGTGCTATGAAAAATAGGACTTCTCTGATATTTGTAGACCTCCCTAAATGAGACTGAATCAAACATTTATATCCTAAATAAAAACAAGGATTGTACAGCTAAAATAAAAAAAAATACAGTTTGTTACATATATTCTACACAAATTTTAAAATACATTACCCAACTAGGCAAGCTTGTTTTAGGGAAAATTGGCAAACAAATTACATTTCACAAAACTAAATAACTCATTGAAGGCAAAACACAATTAAATAACAAACGAAACATACAAAGCAAGTAAACGTGAAAATATATAAAATGAAAAAATAAAAATACCAATGTGCAATACAATATGAAAAATAATGTAAGCACATACAAGATAAAGGAAAATATGTAAGATCAAATCTATAATGCAATCAGTACAATACACAAAATGCAGTTATAATAATTATTTCATAATATAAATTAACACAATCTTTTAGGGTATGCTAGGTTAGTGTTTCAGTTCTACAGATACTTAAATTACTCCCGCATTGGATTCTGCGATGGAAGCCGAAACGATCTTCATTGTAATCGTAACCAGAATATCTCAGTAACACAGACTAAGATCACAAACAGGCATGTGACGGGTGTTACAACAAAAGGAAGCCGACTTTAAATTGCCGCCATTTCTCTAGCGGTGCTTTTGGAAGTTGATACTTGTCAGCCATCATGTTGGCAGTATGCCATTACAAAATGGATCGCTACACGGTTCAGCAACGATAAACTTATTGTGAAAGCACATTATGAAAGTAACGGATCAAATGTGGGCACTGAAAGAAGATTGCGTGCAATTTTCGATCGCCATTTGGCACTTGCTAAGCAGACAATTTAGCATTTAACGGTAGAATTGGAAGAAACAGGCGCTCTGTGTGATAAACTAACATCTCTATCACCGCTCCACATCAACGGCTCGCAGATAAAAATATGTAATTGTGAAAGCTGATTGCAAACAATACTAAATCGGCTGTACCTCTCGAACCCTCAAACAACACGTATACAACATTCGTATAAAATCCAATCGACACAAAAATTGATACCAATTGATTAATCGGTATAATCATATCAATTCGTATAAATTTACGAGGCTGCAGCGAGGACTGCTATAAGCGAGAAATGATGAAATTTGGTACAATTAATTATGAAGTGAATTTAGAACTTTCGTTGGATAGCTGAGCGATTAAATATGAATCCAGTGTTGAGAAATCATTAGTTGGAACATGTCGGTGTGTACATTAGCGCCATCGTGGATATGTTAACCTTATTTTAAGTGAAATATTTTCAAATATGAATTAAATATATTAATTATAAAGGTATACATATAAAATCAATTTTATCGAAAAATATTGTTGTTGCGCTACCGGGATTCGAACCTGGATCTCTTCCCTAACCGGGGGAGGTGCTTTATCCAACTAAGCTACAGCGGCACTATTTTTAGCGACAATTTTTCGACCTTATATGTTACCTTTTTTGAAATTGATACATTTAATCGTTCCGTCATTTGACAGAGCCATCTACCTTATTTTTACAGAATCTCAAATACCTTTAAGTAAATCTGATAGCAGACGCCAGAATTATCAATTCATTTTTCATTCATTCATTCATTCATTCATTCATTCAAAAAATATATATATATTTTCGTTAAGACAAATATAAGTAATGCTATGTATACAATTACATTAATAATTCGTGTTACATTATTTTTATTATTAATGATAAAACACGTTTTTATTCTGATGTTGCTATTTTAGAACATAGTTTTGTGATATTTAAATCAAATGACATGATATTTATGATGATTTTTTTCTTCATATCTTTTTAATTGATTTAATTAATTAATTTGTTTTAATGATTATAAATTCGAGCAATTGTTAATTACTGTAATTATTACAAATTACTGTGACAGTTTCTGATTTTAGTACAAACTGCATCGTCAACTTTTCGCGCTTGATTTTTTTTTTAATGTTTGGCGCGTTCGTGCGGAAATCTAGATTGGCACCGCCTGGCAACACTGCGATACGGGGGAGAATCATCGACTTGGCAACATCGGACCTAAGCCAGGGATTGGCGTAGACAATTGGCAGATATTCAAAACATTAATCACTACTATAGTACCACCTCGGAACACGGCCTACGTCAAGTTTACAGGTCGCGCGGCGTTATCTCGCCGGACGGGAGGTGTCGTAATTCCTGATTCGTACACGGACACACCGTCACGTGATGTTTCTACAGAATGAGCAGAAATTAAAGAGAAGTACGGATTTTAAACCTAATTAAAAAAAAAAAATTATATACTGTGACGTTTTTATATCAAATAATTTTCTGTTTAAAACATGTCAAATTTTCTAGTAGTTTATGAAAAAAAACAGAAAAAAAAGGAATTTGTCACATTTGTTATTATTGCTGATTTAATTACAAATAAAATATATGAGTTACATTACAATATATTATATAACACGCCCAACATTAGAAATTGGGCATATTGTATTACCCCAAATTATACAGCGACAACTTTGTAAAACTTTTATCTCACGGGCATTAAGCAAAACTCTGTCGAAAAAATGGAAAAATTAACATTCAAAACATTGAAGCTCAATATCCCAGTGTGACGTAAATATCAGAAATCGGTCAATATAAAATAAATGATCCAGTCATCTACTAAATTAGTTCGTTACAAAATGACTTGAATTATAAATTAAACTAAAAAATGTAAATAAGCGGCACGTTTTTTTTACTAAGTACCGGAATTATTTTTAAAGAAAGATAACATGAAATTTATAACACTTTAGTTTCTTTGGACGCTACACACCTTAAACTACTTCTCAAGGTGGTCGTCACCGTTATTAAGGCACTTAATAACGGGGCATCAATTTGTGTATACCTTCGTCATACGTCGCCTGGGATGAAAACCATATCTGTAGGTACTCCGTCTTTGAATGCATCATTGTCATGAAAGCGCTTGTCATCAAGGAATCGCTTCGGATGAAGGAAAATATGAAAATCACATGGAGCCTAATTAGGACACACTTGGCGATGAATGTCAGCTGGTTTCATGTTTCGTGCATTCTATAAACGTATCACGGAACATTTCAACCACTCACTGCAAGATAGCCACACTATGTGAATGTCTCCAGCGTTGCATATGGTGAGTCAACAGATGAAGGAAACCATTAAGCATGCGCAACATCGCAACCGCAGCGTTATCCGGGAATATCCGGCAATGGTACTTACTTAAAAAACGTGCCGCGTGTTTACCTTTTTTTACACGCATACTGTTATATCGATTGTGACAAATTCGATAATCTATTTGCTTAAAATTATTTATTAATTCTTTCTCTTCTTTTTTATTATATTTTCTCTTTGTACTCACCTCGTTTTTTGGACGTTGACTCCCTATTGTCTTTTCACCTTTTAGGAAGACATGAAGCTGTGGGATCTTCAATAGTCCACCCTTTCCATATGGGCACGCCAATAAAGTATCCGTTCCTTTTCTCATCTGGCAGTCTTCTCATAATTTCCATAATATTTGATGTTCATTGTGATATTTTTACATGTGTGGTTCTGGCATATTCGTTTAAAATTATAATTTAAAAAAAATATATTAAAAATAATACCATCAGAAATGTTTTTGATAAATCTCGTAGGTTTTATATTTACACATTAAACATTAAAACACGCGATATTCTAGTATGAATATACCCTAAATTCAATTTATGTTTTAATATTATTTTTCGATACGAGGTTTTATATGATACAGGGTAGTTTGGGGTGAAAATAGGTAGCTCTTTTTCTTCTTCATCTTTTTTTTCATTGGCACTGCAGCCCATATCTGATCTTGCTATCCAGATTTCAGTTAGAAATCTGTGTCATTCTTCTTTATGCCATACTCCCACTGAAGTCGAGATTCTTTTACTCTTCTACTGTCACCTGTGTAGATTTTCATTAAGGATTCTTTTTGCGTTTCCTGCATCCCGTGAGATTCTAATAAATGTTATAGAAATCATTATTATACTTGCTCACCCTTTAAAATATTCCCTCTCAGTTATTCAAAATTTCTTTAAATTTGACGGGATTTGTTCGTGCTTCACGCTATCTATGGTTGATAGTTTTATACAATATTAATTTAGTTTTCCTGCGGCCAATTTTTTTTAAATAATATTAATTTTCATTTACAATCTTTTTGCATCGTACCACGCATGTCACTAATGTCTAATATTTATCAAAAACTGCTGTGAATAATTATTTTAATTTTCTAATTTTAGCATTGCAGTTCAAAAAAGTTCCCCACAAAAGGTAACTTTAGGTATATATAGAACGTATCATTTTATGAATATTTAGTATTTTTTACTAGAAATAAAGACAAATTACATTACATGGTGCATTTTTAAAGCAATATAATAAGGTTAGTACAAATTATCTTTCTAATTAATACATTTAATTTGTATTAAAAATATCACAGACCTGTGTTCTAAATAATTACAACTTCACAAAAAGAATGTGTTCTCTTTAATAATATATAAGTTGTTTCAATTGTCTAAAATTAAATTTTTAAAAATTATTGACTCTAGCGTCTCCTATAGGATTACTCAAAGTTATTTGAAACTCCGTAAAAATAAAGAAGATGGCTTTCAAATAATGGAACGATAGATGTATTCATTTGAAAAATGTAACATATAAGTTCGAAAATTTGTTGTCAATCCACTGTGTTAGAATAGCATAATCGGTTAATGCACGTTCCTCGGATATGAAAAGATCCAGGATCGAATATTTTTCCATAAAATTGATTTTATATGTATATATTTCTAATTAATATATTTAATTTGTATTAAAAATATCACAGACCTATGTTATGAATAATTATAACTTCACAATAATGCAATAATGGATTTCTGCATCGAAATACAGCAATCCTGGCCGCAATAATAAATATTATTTTTCAATTTATTATACGTATGTTCACTTAAAGGACTTGTGTGCCTCAAATTCATCTACATACGGTTCGTTTTATTAATATTGTTTGCAGTCAATTGAACATAATCGTTTCTACAAAATTCATTGCCTTGAATTAGCCATCTCCGTCCTTATCCAGCTTTCCCGGGCACAACATTACACAAGCCGCAAATCATCACACTCAATGTACATGTCGAAAATCTCCGTTAACTTGTACGGCGTGTTAAATTGTTTTGCAATACAAAACACAAAGTTGACCTAGGGGTTTCGGGTTGAGATTTATTTATGTCAAGGGTCGCCTCTCCTTTTTTCCATTGTCGAGAAAGTTTAAAGGGTTCTTTCTGGCTCTGTGGCGTTTTAACTTTTGCAATTATTTCGCCCGAAAACAATAGGACGGAATTCCGTGGCATTTCAATATTTGAATGGGAATTGTGTATTTTATGTTGGTGTACATTCTTTGGGTAGATTAAAATTGATATTTTTTTTTTTTATCTTTTGGGACTTTCAAAAAATATGTTTGTTAATTATTTTAAAATAGACTTATGAATAAAACGGCAATAGGTCGTACCTATAATCAAAAGTATGTCTCGTTTCCACGAGATTCGACTGAAGTGCGCCTAAAGAACAGTGCATGTTTTGGTCGCGGATTAGAATGATCAGAATTTGTGGGCATGGGCTACGATAGTCTGTAAAGGTATCTGTGTACTGGGTGTGTTTTTTCTAATCTGTGATCAAAACAGATGAAGAGATCATTTTAAATATTAATTAAATGTATTAATTAGAAAAATATACATATAAAATCAATTTTTCCAAAAAATATTATTATTGCGTTACCAGGATTCGAACCTGGGTCTCTTTTAAAAGCAGGGAAGGTGCATTATCCAACTATGCTACAGCGCCACTATTTTTGACGACAAATTTTCGAACCTATATGTTACATTTTTAAGTTAATACATTTTTATCGTTCCATTATTTGAAAGAGCCATCTACATTGTTTTTACGAAATCTCAAATACCTTTGAGTAATCCGATAGCAGACGCCAAAATTATCAATTCATTTTTATTACATTTTGGACACATTGATACAACTTATATTTAAAATATTACAGACCTGTATTCTGAATAATTACAACTTCACAATAAGAATGTGTTCTCCTAATAATGAAGTGATAAGTAATACATATCTATATCTATCAATATACCATATATCTATTAATACACTTATATTTAATAATTCGGGGAGAAAGGAATAAAACTACCGGCGTCTCTTAAGATTGCATTCTTAACATTATTTAGATAATGTATTTAAAACGTAACCAGGTACATATACGCAAAATAACATGAATAATAAGCAAACGAAAGAAACACGAATAAGTAATTAAGTGAGTTAGAGAGAGATGGCAAAACAATCGCACACAGCCTGGCGCGTTAACTATCTATATTTTGTAAGATGTGTCAGGGGCGTGCACGCCTCTGATGTGTATATATATATCAGGAGCGTGCATTGTACACAAGCAAAAAACTGTGTATTTCTAAAAATTCTGAGAAATAAATATAAATCACATAATTGGATTAACATAAACGGAAACATTAATTAACAATTAGCGCCACCTGTGTACCAGTAGAGACTTTAATTGCTTAGTTCTTAAAACTACCACGACAACTCACCGCAGCACCCATGACGCTCTTGTGAATTCGCCGCATTGAGCTATTCACATTACTCTGTTCTATCTTTAAGCTAGTGAATTACTCAAGTTTTATAATTGGCTATTTAGTGAAATGAAAATTCCTTTCGGTTAATCCGTTTCGTATAGAGTCGTTACCTATGCTGTTTTTTTTAACAGAATAATATTATAAAAGCTTACAACTGCGTGCAAATCATTGAAGTGTTTACTTCCTCTTTTACTAATTCGCTAATTTTACTATCTTACTGTTTCTAACGTATTGATTTCATAGCCGTTCTTTGCGTTTGAGGTGCATTGAGTGCATGAATTTGTTTTTGATTTGGGAAAAACAAAAAGCAATTGACAGAACTATTTCCTACGTTAACCTTTAATAATAAGTATTATTTTGTTTAGTTATTACGTGAAGGATTTTCAAACAATAAAAGAATCATGTCCAGTTCAAAAAAGTGTTCTTAAAAAAGTCTATACTTTTTTATATTGATTTTTATATAGACAAGAAGGTATTATTTTACGTTAAAACTTAAACTTAAAAAAACACTATTAATAGTACTCTAAAATTACAAATAAATACATAGTAGGGTCGTATAAACGACGGATTCATTTTGTCTAAAGACGTTAGTTAAAGAAAGTTAATAATCCTATGTACAATATATATTGTAATACATATATTATATATGATTATATAATATTATTGGTAACAGAATGACATAAATCTGTATCTACTGCACGCCACTGATTTATGTATATAATAAAAGAGATAAAAAACAGGCAATAAAATAATAAGAAAAAACACTTTATTTAAAACTACTGTTTATTGATAAATTCACATGTTTCGATACTTATGGTATCTTCTTCAGGAAACAATGTATACTAAAATTAAAAATAAAATAATAAGTTTAAGAGAGAGAGAGGGGTGTCGATAAAGTTGTACAATGGACAGATACGACACTAATCAATCAATCATAAGCAAGCCAATAAATCCGAAAGCAAGGTTTCATCCTTGTATACTTTATAGAAACATATAATAATAAAATAAATAAATATCAGAAAAAAAACATGCATTAGTTATGTTACTATTTACTAAACCTTATAATTAATTTCCCAACAACTGCCTTCTTCTCACCGCCGACCTCCTTGCATCAGTTGTACCTCTGTACCACGTCCGACCTTCACAGCATCATCCTCAGGCGTTCCATTACCTGCAGCCAGCAATTAGCGGTCCGAAAGTTTTCTAATCTAAACCTTTGGATTCCGTGGAAGCTGTGTGTGCTCTCAACTTTTAACTGACTGCTGGAACTTTCTGATTTATAGATGGCGCTAAGTCAAACTCCGTGAAACACCAGGGAGAGCGCTCTCCCGGTCTCGTATTTAAATTATCGTTAGTAAAAAATAATCATTCATTAAAAAAAATATGAATCACATCAATTTTTTTTTCATTTTTGTCCATTGCTACGTAAACTAATAAAACTTTTCAAGTATTCAAAGAATACACTTTTAAAAAAAAAAAGAGTTATGACTGAGGTTATATTCCCCAAACACGTGCATTCAAATACGTATATATGAATTTTATTCCACGTAATATTACATAAAAACATTTCGACGTAACCACTCTTATTTCGATGTGTCATTTTTATAAATGACAGTAATCTAAATTTGTTAATAGGCCGCCTACTGTAAAATTAACAAATTTGGGATTCGTCTCTTTGAAAGATGGACAACGATTTTGAGGTGCAAAAGAGTATCACTCTGCTTATAAATAGTATAGTATAGTATAATTTTAGAAGATATGATAAATAATGTAAATATGAATACTAACCCTCACCATAGCTATTCTACCAGATCGTCGGATCGAACCGTGAGAGTACCGATCGCGAACAGTGTGTACGGTGAGAGAACGAGAGAATATGTTGTACCACGAATATTTAATAATATCAGTACAGATTTAGTAAACATTATGAGCAGTAAAGAGACTCCAGTGAACACCATAAAATACAAAGTGAAAGAATAAATTCTTATATAATTGTCGTTGATAACATTTTAGTTTACTTTTATTATGTTACTTACTTAATTACTTTATTTTTTATATTTTTCTGTACTTTAACTTTAATTTATTATGTTAATTACCATATGAAGGGCAATCCTCGCCGTAAAACTGTTCTGCAGTTTGGCAACAAGTAAAAATTGTAATAATAAGTATAAAATAATGTTGAAAAGTGAGGATGAAAAGACGAGATAAATGCAGTAAATATGAATATACAAATGCTTAGAAAAATATGTACGATGGTATTAAAATTTTTCTGGGCTAGTCTGCCGTGCATATCTGATATTTCTCGCCGACGTTTTGGATCTCACTGCAGGTTTCATCATCAGGTCTGATGTTAACGACGGAAAGATCAGATATACACGATAGACTAGCCCAGAAAATTGTACACAACAGATTTTGAATTGTCGTGAAAATCTGAGAACATTTTTAGTTGATATTCTTTTCTAGAATCCTACATATGCAAAATATCAATGATCAGTCCAATCAGCGGTTCTAACAACTTGGCATCAGTTACTGGATGAGTCACGTTACATTACGTCTTACGTTTTATGATTACTATTTTCTATCTGTTACTCTTTTTTATTTTTTTTTGTTTGTTATTTACAAACACGAGACTAAAAAAGACCTACAACGTCCAAAATCTCAAAAGATATTCGAAATTTTGAAATCAGTGAGCGTGACATGGCAAAGATTGGTGGAAGACCAAATACAGTGGCAGAATCGTGGGGAGGCCTTCGTCCAATAGCGGATCGATTAGTTATTAGTTAGTGATATATGTTTCGTTTAAATTTTTTTACTTGTAAATCGTACCATTATCTCATCGTAATATTTAAATATGATTCTGTCTTTTAAAATAGATGTGCACACATCTGGTCGAGATTAATCATCAACCAGCTAACAGCTAAAGAAAATGATATATGTTCAGTTTCCATTCCAGTGAGCAAAATTGGATTTAGTGACTTAATCGTATTTTCCAGTAGCTTATGCAGTCTCAGGTAAAAACATTTTGTTAATTTAATATTTTTTTAACGGTAGCTCTTTAGCTGTATTCAAGCGTGCTCACATGAAATTTTGTAGAAAAATCGTGACATTATTACGTATATGGTTACAATAAATAAATTATGACAGTTTTAAAAACAAATTTCTTTTCTCTAAATATGACTTAGATTTTTTTGAAAAGTATCGGCTTCTTTAAATGTGATAAATAATAGTTATATTGGTAGAAATTGTGATAAATAGTAGTTATATTAGTAGATTTTTTTTAATTTAAATGTAAGTAAAGTAAAATATCAACACATTGCAAATCAAGGTGAAGATTCTTACAAGAACACATTGATTATGGTAAGCATATGAATTTCTATAAAAATGATTTTACTTAATAATGTAAAAAAGAACGATAAATTGGGGGCTTGAATAGACGGACGTATTTCATTTCTCTGCCAATCCTCAGGGAATACGAAAAGATGACACA
Source organism: Eubasilissa splendida (assembly GCA_031772225.1). NCBI lineage: Eukaryota > Metazoa > Arthropoda > Insecta > Trichoptera > Phryganeidae > Eubasilissa > Eubasilissa splendida. Next base: position 14,966,246 of record CM062852.1, on the reverse strand, counting down.
TATATACTAAATTCATATTGTAAAACAAAAATAAGGCCAATATCAGGATGGAAATGGGTAGATCTGCGTATCCCTTTGGGAGTGCGACGTGAAGCTGTGCATATAATATAATATGTAGTTTCAAACTTAATATTGTGAAAATATGGAATAAGTGAATATCAGTCCTGACTCTTGAAAAATTTTAATGCCGTTCTCTGGCCACACACGATGACCTAACGCACACGGTTAAATGAAAAAAAATATATAAGCAATTTTTGTTTATTTTATAATTCTCTACATACTTCTAATTATTTAATCATTAATATGTTTTATCTGTATATCTTTCTAATTGATACATTTAATTTGTATTAAAAATATTACAGAACTGTATTCTGAAAAACTACAACTTCACACTGATAATGTGTGAATTCTGTACTTAAAATTTATCAAATATCTCCTATTATTATTCAAAATAGTAAATAATGTATTAAATCATTTAAAAATAAATTATATAATGTTATTTTGTATATTAGAGCGGCATCGTTATTTCAGGAGATTCTTTGGAGATCGTCATATAAAAGAGGAGAATATCAAAAATGTTATTGAGCAAAGAACAGAGTGAACCTCCTAAACGGTCTGGGTTAGCCACTTCTGTAATATTATTAGTATGCAGATGGATATCATCAAGCTGAAAAATCTTCTGATGCCGTCTTTCAGGTTTTATATAAATTGTCACATGTTTATTACTTACTTCATACATACATACTTCAGAAATAATTCATAATATCTACATAATTAAATTCATAGTAAATATTTTTAGCAGACTCCTCGGTTAAGCTCAAAATGATACATCAGAAACGTTCGTTTTTTGTTTACTTATTGCATATTTTTAGCGAACAATTAATAAAAACTTTCCACAAATGTAAAAATTCAAGACATTTTCAATAAAATAATAATGTGTCCTTAAAATAAAATTGACATATTATGCTTTCCCCCCACAAAGTACTCATGGTTTGGAAAACAAAAATGCAACGAACTTATGCATCAACCCAATATGTGAATATTCGTTAGAGTGTTAATCGAAACCCGATTTGAAAAACCAAGCTTGATAGGGTATGGCAATTCAGATAAATAGAAACAGGATTTAATTTATTCCCGGTCGGAGAGAGGAATCGTACCGCGGGGTCAGGACCTAAACGGATTAGGGTAGATGCTTTAATACATGCTCCGATGCATAAATCCAAGGTGGTGTCAATGTGGAGATCACGCTCGGCTGGTGATCCGGAAAAGTTTTTGTGCCGAAAGTATCTACTTTAGATTTGTAGGGTAGCAAAATGCTACCTGGCAAACTAATTTAGGGGATGGTCGTGGGTGAGGTATGTAATTATATCTAGGCTGCTCAACCACGACAATACAATTCAAGCAAGAAACAAATTTTAAACATATTTTCTGACATTAACGGATACTTAAAATTACATATTTTATGTGTGAGTCAACTCTATACCTACTCCGAGTTATATATTAGTTATATATTTAAGGAAAAAATTAACATATGCCTATACACTATATAGACATACGTTCATTTTTTTTTTAAATAATGACCGTGAAGATTTTACTTTTCCAAATTGAAGTTCTTTTTATGTCCTATTAGGATCAAATGGTTTTGCCGCAGAACGGTTGGACTTGAAATTATACCAATTAAACTAAATTATGGAGCTCTTTTCACGATACTAGTTTAGAAATGTTGTTTTACAGACAGAAAAAAATAACTCAGTTGAGAAAAATCTCCACAGTAGTTTAAAATAATATAATATATATAAGAATGGAGTATATTGAATCTGTGGAGGCCCTGTTCGCGCCTCACAGATCCATAGAAATAAATACTCAATAGCCATATAGTCCGCCTGGTACCCACAAAATGTAGACAACAATACACCGCGATCGAACCAGTCCGAGAAGCCACAGAACCAATCTCTCTTCTCCTGGCCAGCTCCTCGGACACATATTCCCGCACGCATCTCGGCACCGCCTTCAGTGAACGTCGTTTATCTTAAATATTGTGTAATGTAACAAACAATTTAATTTTCCATTGTGCTTTTTCTGTAAATTAATTCAACTATCGTAAGTACTGTTACATTTATAATACGCCCGCTCTAGCCACAAACACTCACAAAAATACCAATATTTATATTACTAACATTTCATGTACATACAGGAGAATTTGAGGAGGTATAAGACCCTCGATCCTCACCGCACACATCCTTCTGATACATCATAAATATTTTTTATTTTATTTTTTATAATCTTCATACTGGTGACCCTTTTGAGTCTATAATAACTAATAAATATTAAGCCCTTATAAATCTATATATTTTTATATAGATTTTATTTATCCTAATTCTTTTATTATTTTAAATAGGCAATCCATCCTTCAAGCGTGATTTGTGTTATCCTGATTCATCACATAGGGAAAAGGAGAGATAAAATATCCACGTTTAAGTTGCTATGTTCTACAATTAGGTCATAGTAGATCTCTCGTGGTGACCCTCGTCTTATGTACCATCCACACTTGCCTATCTTTTCATTAATACATACGCTCATGACTCCAAATCTAGAGAGACTTTTCTTCATTCGATTACGATTTTTTCAAATTCCCGTGATTTATTTATTTTCACGTTTTTTCTTATTCTCTCTTCTTAGATATCTCCATAGTCTTTTTGTTACATACTTAACGTAATAAAATATACCGTCTAACTAACACTCATACCAGCACGCCCATTCTCCATGGAAGTTGGCGAAGTTAAAATAGCGCCACATATTTCTTTCCTGACAAGACTCCCGCCTCATACATCTTCTCATGCATAGTCGTGGAGGTTGAGGGTTTTAACAGAATTGTTCTCTATTTCTGGTATCATTAATGCACGCGTATTATATTTGTCTTCGTCCTTTCCTACTTCATTAGTTTCTTTTCACTATGCTAAAATTGCTTTACTATCGGTCTTTATAAGTTATTTTTCTCTTTCATAAAATGTTTTTGTTGAAGTTTTTATTTTACTTATCTTTTTTTATAATTATAGGTACATAATTACTTTGTGCTTATACTGATGATATAATGATAGCCGATTCAAACAAAACATGATCGACTATGCTACCACCTAGAGAAAGAAAGCGGAACAATTTGGACTTTTTCTCATAACCACTTATTAAAAAATTTCCCCGCTTATGAATATAATATCTATGTTTACTAACGGCTTTATTTTTCCCGTTTCTGTAAATGATTAGCTGAAATATTTTGCAAGTGCCTCTATTTATTTTGAGTACCAAGATTACTACATTGATTATTTTTATTTTTTCTCTTGATTTTAATATATTTTTTTTTCATTAAAAATAAACATGGAGTTCTACAAACTAAACACAATAAAAATTGTGTCGTACGTGACCTGAGTCTCGTTTACACTCACGGGCTAGATCAGTGGAGAAACACAGAATATGAGTACGAAACTTAAAACTTACCTTGCTGACGAATTCTCTCTTCACTTGTGATACATTTATAATAACTTGTGTAATTCGGATGGACAGGAATTTAATTTATATTATCGAAAGAAGTTACAATCAACTAAATTATTGTGTTATAAAATAAACAGAAAGCGATCATTACAAGTACAACCTAGTATAATCCTAAAAAATAGTCTGCACAGAATATCCAAAGTTGAAGATAGGGAACCGCCATCATGGTAGGTTTGCAATTTAGCGCAGACAGAAAAATTAAACAATAATACGAGAACTTGGACTAGGGATGCGCTTTCTCCACGTTTTGAACTCGTTATTATAACTCTTAGTCGCCGCATACTGATTTGTAAAGAATTGGCTTATAGGCCTGGATCATCCGCCACCCTTATTGGTGCATCGTGGTTAGCGATCGAACACCCATTCACATTCCGCCTGCGACATCATCCAACACTAGTTATAGAGTTCTTCATCTCGGGTCCAAGGAGGAAATAAACTATTTTTGCATAAGAGATGAATACAATGCAAATTAGGATTTATCACATGATTAATACAAAATGGATGGACTAGTAATTATGACTATTTTTCTGACCCAGCATTATCGGCTGGACCTGAACGCCAAAAAATGTGGCCAATCGGTATGCCCGTCAACACGTAAAAATTCCACCGTCAGCGCTATGCGTGCCGTTCGATGCGATTCCGAACCGATCCCCGACCGCAGACGATTGCGCACGCGCGAGAGTGTTGCCATTTTAAAAAAATATATTTCCAACCGAATTTATTTAAATGATTTTAAATAATTTAATTATACGAACGTATTTATAACGTTACACAATAACAAAATTAACTAAACTTGCTAAAATACTCGAACATAAAAAAGTCTAATAACTTAATCGAATTTGAGGTGTAACCCAAGTTGAGTTACACATTCTGGAGGAATACAAAACTTTAACCTACCATTCTATGTACATTGGACCTAACTACATAAATATATTAGGTGTGTGTTGCATTCTCTAACAATTCTCTTTGAATAAGTAACCCGTCTCTATGAATGTTTCTATCGTCACATGTTTTAATCGATTTTTGTGTTCTTAGGGCAGAGCTGGGGAATCCGTGAAACGGTCCACGTATCACGAAGTGAAGTGCGGATCATTTTTTGTGTCACGTGGGCAAATATTTTACGAATCATAATCAAATTGAGTAGTTTTTTTTTAAAGAATAAATATAAATTTTCTGTAAAATATCTATTTTTTTGTCCTCCTCATGCGTTGAATATCGTGAACCTCTAGTCGTGAATATTATGTTAACAAATAAATAAATATAATACAAAGGAATTTAGAAATTGAATTAGAATTGCAGATATTTTGGAAAGTTATGGGGTATTGTACTATGTATTATATCAGTGCCTTGTTATGACTTGCATTATTCACATTCAAACAGATTACGCGACATATCTAATTTGAATAATCATTTTAAATACACCCTTATAATATTGACCCCTCCCATGTAATGTATCGTAAGTAAAAAATTGAAATTTTTAATCATTCTAGTATTTCGTATGTATTTGATACTTATTTACGTGGCAGATTTAAAAAAAATACATTGTATTCTATGATGTCGTTAGGTACTAATAAACATAATATCTAAAAAATTAGACATTTAAAAATGTATCAAATACGCGAAAAATACTGGAATGATTAAAAAATGGCTTTCTTTTTTTACCCACGATATTTTACGTAGGAGGGGTCAATATATACTCTGTTATTAAAAAGTAATAGCTAGTGTATTTTGTCTTATTTGTATTGAAAATGTAATGTCTTTGACCTTCTATGTAAGACGTTATTTTGAAAAAAAAACATATTTTTATAAATATATTTTTGTTTTACTTATATTATGCTCGTACTTTGATCCGTTTGTGGAAGAAAGTTTGCCATTGCTGACCAATTATTAAAACAAACATATTTTTTGTTAAAATTAGTGACCCTCGCAGTACCTGGGCGCTTTTATGATGTGTTTCGCTACAATAATTGGGACTCGTGGCTTATTTTTTTTTTTTTTTAAATATGTATAAAGTATAATATGACATTAAGTAATCAGAATAACATTATTATATATTTTATCTGTTCATATTTAAATGTATGTACGTTCATTCGTGTTATGAAAATATAAACCATTCAGCTATATTAAATTCACATTCGAAAAAACAACTGCCACCGGGACAAGTAGCCTTTTTTTTTTCGAAAGAATATTTATTTTATAGTTAAACGTTTTACGTTACATAAATAATGTTTTAATATTTTAAGCAATACACTAAAGAGTAATATTTTACATGACCGATAAACTTTTTATTTTCTGCAAATTAACCGCTACTTATCTTTATTACTAAGATCTTAGAAAGACATACTCATGTGATTAAACGGAATGGTAATTTTAATACAATTTAAATGTATCAGTTAGAAAGATATAATCAATTTATCGAAAAAATATTTTGGTTGCCACCGGAATTTGAATCAGGGGTTTTTCTCATCCAGGGAAACACGCTGACCATTAAAGTGGATTGCTTGTAAATGGAATAATAAATGTATCAACTTGAAAAAACGAACTGTAACATATTGGTCCGAAAATTTGTCATTAACTTACTAGGTTTACATGGTGTAATGGTCAGCGCGTTTTCCTGGATTGGAAAAATTCTTGGTTCAAATTCCGGTGGCAGCCAAAATATTTTTCCGATAAATATCTTTCTAATTGATACATATAATCCATAGTAATATTACGCTTCCTCATCTATATCTATGATTTTCTGGATGTGTCATTTGTAGCTATAAAGTGCTTGCTTAAACGGCCAGGTCTGTGAGACGCTAGCAGGGTAAAAACGAACGTGTTTTTAATATCTCTAGGTTACGATAAGCTAAATGTTTTCTCTTTTATATATTCAATAACAGTACGAAAATATAAATTCGATTTGAAATGAAGTGTATATTGTATTTACTACGAGTAGATAAGAAAAAAAACATATTTTAGCGAAATAAATATTGACTGTGACGATCTTTTCTTATCTGTGCTGCTAAGGGAGAAATCTTACTTACCATAGAAATTGTCTATCCGCGATTCTTATGTCATCTAGGTGTCATTTTGACAGCTAACTTACAAAAGTGGAATAATTTTAATTACATCGACATTTAATTTACGTGTGGTTTGTTTTGGGAAAGTTCTATCGTTGAAATATAGATTTTATTGAGACCCTGACTACGCAACGGTCACAAATGTCTGCGTAGCGGCCACCATTGGCCGCCCGCAGAGCTTAATAGTAAGCAATCGGCGATATGCTTTTCTACTAGTTTGTATTAAAATACCACTGAACTATGTTCTGAAAAAAATTGCATCTTCATAATAATAATTTATTTTCCTTAAAAAGGTTAGATAATTAACTAGAATTTATTGTTTTTTAAATACTTGGTTCATTTATATGGAGGTGGAGAGTAGACTGTTAGTAGTTTGTACTACAACGCGTGATTTACGAAGGCTTTTGATCTTTCTCGTTGGAAGCCTTACGAGCACATGAATTGTTGACAGCTCTGTGTGGAGTAATTTGTACAACAAGTGCTAAATACACTTTCTTCGCAACTTCACTCTTGGTTTTTAAACCTACTTAAATTTTTGTTAAGAGATAAGACTATTCAAACATATTTAATATATTGTTAGACTGAGCGCTAGATACTTAGAGTTTTGGAATACCGTATAACTTTAAAACCATTCTGTACTTATATACGTGAAAGACCATCAATACCGAAAGGCAAAAATAAGATATCTATTATACAGGTGAATATTTTGTTCCAGGCCGATTTTATTTGGCCGCCATTTTTGTTTGGCATATGTTTGTCAATTCTTATGTAGTACTCTTCGAGAATAGTTGATTGCAATTTATTATAGAGTATCTAACGCCTCAACAACGTATTGAAGTTATTAAATAAATAATAATGGAAATACTGTTACCATTATTGGTGATCGTTATTGTTACATGTACACGTTCAAGTGTAATGAAAACTTTGGTTTTCATTACACTTCACGTGTTATTTCACGCATTTGTGCCGTTGCCAGAAACAACTAATTTCATATTATATACATAATTGTAATAATCCAAGTAATTGATAAATATATACTACATTTAAAAAAATGTATTTTATTTTCTAGTAATTTAAAAATAACATCGGCCTGGAACATAATATTCATCCTGTAGAATATAAAGAAGTAGTCGCAAACGAAAATGTAACGTTGTACACAATATTGTCGCTTCAACGTTACGTCTTTTTACAGACACTCAACAATCTGATCGTAAACATAGTGATAAAGCAACTCTGATTAGTAAAACCTGGTAGTTTAGTCAGTTGAATCATGCTGGAACCATGCAGTCACATGTGTTTTTCTGTCATCTGCTCGCAGTGCGTCTGCTTTCTAATCTTCTTGAAAACAGACTAATTGTTCGTCTGAAAGATGAATAGCAGAATGATTGACTGCATAAGATCGATGATGCATAGAGTTCTCTACCAATCTCCACGTACATACATACATACCGCGCATCGAGCGAGGTATTGACAAATCTCGTCGCGAATCACGTCTTCGTAATTTTACTAAACAAACTCTTAATTTAACTGCAGTTTAGTAACAGACTTTGTAAATTTACTTGCTCTGAACTGACTGACATAATATAATTTTCAGTTTAAAGAAAAATAGAAATATTTCTTTTCAGTTGCTTTAATAAGTAATGTCACCGCATCGGAACCAGGTTTTTTGCATTGAATAGTATACATTTTTAAAAATCAACAGAATATTCTCTCATATTCAGTTAACTATATTTTTTGTCAGATGATTATATAATTATTTTATTTTAAATACACATGCATACACATGGCTTACGTTTGCAGGCAGTATCCGTAAAATTCCGTAGAAATCCTGGATTATCGGACGAGTTTAGATGTGATATTTGTTTATTTAATATTATAAAACATTTGCTGATCTCTCTACGTGTTTCTATAGAGATAGTAACTAAAATTAGCTAGTAAATATGCCGTTATGAACCTACTATCCTTCCTAAGATGCTACTAAAAAAAAAATTCTGTTGTGTTCTGTAATTATTAAATAATTGTTCAGTAAGCAATTAAACAAGGATAACGATGAGAAGTTAGCGATTGATTTAAAGTATCGTATTTATATTATCATATTAAAAAGAAAAAACCGACAAATGTGTGTATTATAATTAAATTTAAATATTTTTTTTGTTCATTGATGACAATTTCCGATACCAAACATAATAAATATAAACAATTATTTAAAAACTCTTGTAACGTGTTTTAAGCAGAGTTTTTCAAACATTTTTTAAAAATTCCTAATAGATTTTAATCCCACTAGTAATTCTTCTTTTAAACTTTTATTATATTTTTTTGTGTTAAACAGTTTAATCGACAGAAAAGTATTGTATCGTATGTATAATACAGTGAAGCGATACGTATACCTAGTGAATTAGAAAGAATAATATAATATATTGTATACATCAAATTCATAGACAGATAGAAATGATAAGTAATGCATATTAAAGGTGACATGCAATGTATGAGTTATTGTGTAAAAGCTCATATTTAATTGTTTTACTTATTGTTATACTTCATAAAACATAATTATTTTAATATAGACCTAAAAATCTTCTTAAAAAACGTTTGTTTACATTTCATATATTATTATATTCTTTAAAATTACAAACATTTTTCTTATTCATTATATTCCATAAACATTTCACATTACATTAAGATGGTAGTAACAAAAATAAGGATTTTATATCTAGGTTTCATCTTCAATTAAATTATTTTTTTACTCGTTAGTACGATTACCAAAGAACGGTAATTTATTGAACAATGAGGATACCATAAATTCCAGAGTCCTAGCTTCCAACTAATTGATTACCCACTTCTGGAATGAGGAGTCGTCCCAGAAACGCTGGGATTCTGATAGTGTTATCAATGTTCATGGGGCAATAATTAGTAATAGTTGTTTTTGATTTAATAATTCAAAGGTTGATAAGTACGGTTAAGTATATGGAACAAAATTAGTTGCTAAACCAACTAAACTTGCCAATATAGAACTATATACAATTTTCATATGTATTTATTATTTTATTAAAAATTCACGATGGATGCTCGATAAATTCTCAAGTATGCATATAGGTAATTATTAATTTTAAAATGTAGAAATGTAGTAAAAAAAGTAGAGTATAAATTTTAATTATTAAGGATAACACATTATTATTGTATAGTTGTAATTATTCAGAACATAGGTCTGTAATGTTTTAAATACTAATTAAATGTATTAATTATAAATCCCGCTAATATTTTTCGAAAAAAATGATTTTATAAGTATTTACTTCATAATGAATACATTTAATTAGTGTTATAAATTTTAAGGTTTCTTATTAAAAAGAAATCCATTTTTAATTATTATTATTATACACGCTCTACCCTATTCAGGCATTAACATAATTTGTAAAATAACAGAAAATTTAACCAGAAGTGTAATACACAAAGAAAAAAATTACATAACGTCACCTTTCACAATCAAAATTAAAAATAAATACAAAATGTGAAGTAAAGCAATTTATCCGTCACCACTGAGTTGAGACACAAAAATTATTATAATGCAGTCCTATAAAGAGTAAAATTTATAGCAAAAATGTCGACTACCTCCGCACGTTAATTACCCAAAGAATGCATGATGGGGACTGCGGAGTTAGCTAATGCGTGAGTTCTGACATTACCCCTGTAATAGAATAATGAATTGTGTCTCTATGACCAAAATGGTATATATGTACATAGCGACCTCCATAATCAAAGTGATACATTTTTACACTATCTCAGTTAGAGTTTGATATGTAATTCTTATAGTTATAATTCTACTTCACTATTAATAAACTAATTTCAATTAAAATTGTTAATTGATGGTCTTTTTTTAAAATAAAAATTTGTATTTACATGTGAATACATTTGTTTCCATGTGTATAATTTTTTCTAGAGGTTTTAGTAGTAAAGTAAATATTTTTTTTGTTGTCTTGTCTGCTAAGCTAGTTTTGTTGTATGGTTTTTTCCATATTTGTGAGCCAATGCAGTTTGGATACGAATACTTTATATATGGGATAACTCTATTGAAAAAAATCAATTATATATTTTTTTATGGGTTTTAGCAGTAAAGTAAACATTTTACTCGTTGCCCTGTCTGCTACGCTAGTTTTTTTTTACATAGCAGCACATATTTTTTAGCATATTTGTGAACCAGGGAATGGAAATTAAATAATATATATAGCATAAATATATTGAAAAAAATATAAATTCTTTTTTTATTCAGACTTTGAAATCTAGACGATTAATCTTAAGGAAAGTTATTTTCATAAAAATTTTAAAATTATGCTAGTTTCGAAATATTTCCATTATTAGAATATTTTTTTAGAATATGTATTATTAATAAAGTCAGATTTCTCTTTTTGAGTGACAATAAGGGAGCAAGGATTCCGCTTGGGAACCCCCATCGCAGCCCCACTGTAAGAGCAGTAATGTGAGCCATCAATCCTGGCTGATTGCGTAAATAAATTATCCCGACAAGGAAATTTATATAAAGGCGGGATTAATGATTTTCTAATATCCTGTAATGATGTTTTCCGCCGAGATTTGACGTAACGAATTTTTAATGTAGCGCCGAGTGACGAGCTATTAAAATAATATATTTCGTTCCAATAAACCGAAGACCTGAGAATGAAACGGTGTCTATCGCCACAAAATGACAAAACGTTTTTTTTTTATTAATTTTCTCTCAAAAATAAATTTAAGGTAAATTAATTAATATATTTAGATGTTATATTAAAAATAAAACATTTTTATTTAATAAATACAGTTAACCTTTTAAATGCCATGGGAGCGTTAACACGCCAACATTTGTACGTCACGCCAAGCCATAAGAGTTTTAACACGCACTTTAGGACCTTGCAAACCTGTAGGGATTAAAGTCATAATTTTAAATCATTTTGTTATCTGTGGACGAGTTTTTGATATTTTGATAAGTCAATATATTTATCTATCAAAAGTCTTCCATTTCAATGAAAGTTGGCAGTTAAAGAGTTAATGAGCCTAATAGAGTCCTACAAAAAACATATATAAATATTATGTGAAATTTTTATTGTTTAAAAGTTAGAAATACAGTTAACATATGACATATAATAAATTGATATTATAAGCAATATATTAAAATGATGAAAAACGATGTCGAAATACGACTTGCAACGGGTGACTCCTCAGCGTTCAAAAGCGAATAGTGTTAACTCGCTCATATGGTATGCTTTTATTACACGCTCGAATGACTATCAACAATGTACAATAAACTTTTAATTTAAATTGAGCCTATATTATTAAGCATATACCTATCCAGTCTAGCATTTATGGATACAATCTTATCATGCAATAATTAAGCAATCTAGACAGGAATTACCTAGATTGATATGGTAAAACTTAATGTGAAATACATATTTATTGTCTATTTTTTTATTAAAGATTATTTAACTATATTATATTAATAATATATGCATTTAATGCTTATTAAACAAAGTTAAATAATCTATAAAAATGATCATAATAATATATATTGTTAATATCTAATGCTTTTAACATGATTTTACAAGTTGAAATGACAATTGATCACTTTTTATACATCTTTAAGTCATTTTAATAGCATTGTTGCCTTTAAATCATGAGATTTGAAATACACAGTGGCTTTCTACTGAAAACATATTTTCGGGAAGCAAATCGTGGAATCATTGTCATTGGTTGACCATATAGTATTTCGTGTGTATCTATAAAGATAGCCGTAGTATGTTGGGCGCTTGTTCTGGTGGTGAGTGACAAGACTAATTTGGTTCATACAAATTTGTATAATATCGGGGCAATTACCTGTATTACAAATTTAGTATACGATTTTTATGTGGAATGTTTTTGATTGATTGAAAATTGATTTCGTTTTTAATTAGCATTAGTGTACGAAAGCACTATTGAATAAATCCCTGCTATTTATTTAATCTTCTATGCAAAGTAATAATGTTTGTAATGTGATATCTTCCCATCTTGATTTTCTGATTCTAATTATTTTCAAACCCAACTGTTTTAATAGAAATAGACATATCAAATAATGAAGTGACCTATGCTATTAATATATATATATATATATATATATATATATACATTTTAAGGATTTGCATAGAAAAATCATACCACTGGTAATGATTAAATCTATTTTAGCCATTCCTTAAAGTCATTGTAAACCATAAACTGATTAACTGTAAAATTGTCTACAGACTTTCGATGAGTCGGTTCCGTCACGAACAGCAAATAGTAAGCCGATACCATTTTTACAGCGCATGACTTATTTAAAAAAATATTAATTTTTGCTTCAGCTCATGTCCATCTATTTGATAAATCCTCTGCTGATAATCTCCACTCCTCGCAATCTATTATCTTCCGCATCCAGTTACCCAACTATCTATCCTACGACCGTCAGGACGGAATTCTTTAGCATATTTTTACCCCGTTGATTATATCTCTCCTTCTGTTTGCCTTGATCATTCGGAAAGCTAAATCATTTTCTTTGGTTGTACAGCAAATGTCTTTATTACTGAATCTATCTCAAAAATAGCGTAGTTTATTTATAACTCACTACGTCACGATTCTAAAACATTAATATATATATGTATATTTGGTATTCTCGTAAAAACATAATTTTGGTTAAACAGAAAGAAATATATAATAGAAAAATCGCTCGGGAAACAAGTAAAACTTAATTCAATAAGTCGAGAAAAAATAATTCCACCTTTCAGGTTCACTTGTTGGTGCCGATATTTTTTCATCAATACGTCTAAGATATTCGTGTACAAATAATGATATCAAAGGAAATGACATCCATGTCAAATAAATTGATTAAATTTTTTATGTTTTGACAGCTTTCTATTGTAATTAAAAAAACGAAAAAATAAAAATCTTACGAATTACGGGATGGAGAGATGAGACGGCTAAGATGTGAATATTAAAAGAAGATAGCATTTTAAGTATTATAATCGTTATAATTATTAAATAGCAGCTTAAATTGACATATTTTTCAAAAACTTCAAACTAATTTAGTTTAAAAAAAATACTATTAATATAAAAATTGATTATTTTCAATATGTTGAATCGCAAATATATATTTTTATTGATTGGTTACATAATTATATATACTACTATGTCGTTAACTGCATAAAAATTGTTAAAATTTAATTATGCATAGCGTACTAATCAAGGTTTATAACATTATTTTAATTTTATTGTAATTTCCGTCATCTGATGATATAAGATGATCTTAGACAGAAAACATTAAGTTTTTAGGAATGTTTTCAAAGTGGTAGTAGTTTTTATCATACATTTTTTTTATAGTTCAACAAAAGCTAGTACTTCTTCAAAATTCTTTCTGTGAAAATGTGATCCGTGGAGTCTCACTGTTCATACAAATTATTCTTGAGTATTTCACCATTCAACTAATGTCAAGGGACTAACGGCTTGATAAATTTTAAATGCCGACATCTTTATGTCATATATATTAGGTTCTTTAATCTTGACCCTGCAATAGCATACATGATTTCTTATCTATACTAATCCTGAATAAAAAGAAAATATTCTGAATAATCAAGTACACTTCGCAATTCTCGATATATGATAGTTAATGACTCAAGAAAAATAAAGATTCTATAATTTTAGATGTATGATTGATATATTACCAATATTTACAAAAAAAATCGCCAAATCGTACGCTTGCTAAGCGTGCAAAGTTTCTATCGCCCATATGATTGTCGCCTATGTTATCCAGCTCCTATTCATCGTCGCCCAAATGACCGTGTCCAAGTAAGTATAAATGCAAAACTTTTAAACACGAACATTAAGGTCAAGGGGTTGGTATGTTGTATCGAATGCTTACCACTGCGACGCTATATAAGGGAGTATATATCTTAGGAACATTTACCAACAATAATATACCGCCAGCAACTCAATTCATAGTTTAATAAGTCACTGCTGAGAAAATTCATCGCCTCAATAGATATGTCGTTTGAATTAGTAAAACGAAATAAAATCCAATTGCAATTACAAGAGTAAACTTTTTACATGAGCTAAAATACAGAACAAAATTAAATATAATTGAACTAACTTTCTTGACAGTTTGCACTACTAAGACTGTTCTCAGCCATTGGCTTAACTCATTACTCGCAGGTCACGTTAGGTTAGGTGCTCGCTGTTAATGTAAATGCAATATTTTTCTAATTTGCACGAAGATACTTGTTTGTTACTAAAATAGGCTAATATAGCATAATTTTAATGCGTGTTAGGTTATTTTTTCTTTCTGCCTCGGCTTCATGTGCAGGGGGGAGGCATCTAGCCCAACTGGTTCTTTTTTAAATATTGACAAGTCAAATGGTTATGAAATGAAAGAATATTTTTCTTATAAGGAAGTTTATTATCTATATTTTATGATCCTTGCATGTGTTAAAAGTGGAAAATGAGCATTTTTCTTTAACACTTATTGATAAGGCTATTCAAAAATAATTAAAATTAAATTAACATTAAATATTTGGGTTCATCATGCCAGCATAAAGTTCTCTACAAAATTGTCTATGTTGACGCTTGTCTGATGTAGATTATGCAGGTCCCTCACGTAAAGGATTACCTCTTAGGATGGTCCTGGATCCTGGACGTGAAGTGCGGCCAACTGCTGGTGGTGCCAGCGTAGGGTGACCGAGTTCAGGTTTATAATTGATTGAGCACCAGACGATGCCCAATTATCCAGGCAAACCAGGACTCTGGACGCGATGTTCTTATGTAATAGCGACAGTCTGTTCTGCTACACCAAATTATTTTGATCAACTTTTTCTAGATCTATTTTTTGATACTTTCACATTTACGATTAAACGCAGAGTACATCACAGGCTAAGCTTAAACTTGAGGCGCACAGTTTAAATTTTCCCCGGAATTACAATCTATAAAGCGGTTGCTTAATATTTCAGGAACGATATTGATTTTATTTTCTAATTGAAAATAAAATCTCGTCTTTGTGGAGCGAGTTCTTCCGGCGGAGAATTTGGGAAGACTGGCCCGCCTAAGGTGATGCATCCCTTATGGTGCATTTACCGACGTGACTTTAGTCACGTACGCCGCATTTATTATTGCTGTACCCACGCTGTGTCGGTCCACCTGCGTCTAAAAATACTTGGTTTTATTAGCCCCAGTCCCTTACTTCGACTAAGTGCTTTTGTATCCTTGAACAAAACATTATCTTGGGTAATTTCGCATTCTAACATACGTACTAATTATTGGTAATATTTTTTCAATTCAAAACTTTTGTTGTTGTTTTGTTCATTATTTTATAGATTATTTAACATTGTTTATAAACTATAATTATAAACAGTGTTTATAAATTGTTTATTTTTAAACATCAGCCGGTTTCGAAAGACACATTTTTTTTCTTCGCGGTGTAAAATCAACTAACCAAAAACATATGTCAGGTTATTCTAATGTTTTAGTACTTAACTTAAATTGTTACAATGAAAGATGCTGTTCATTAAAAATTCAAAACTCAAATTCATTAATTCAGAATAACATGACATGTTTTTGATTATTTGATTTTACATTCGACAAGAGAAAATTGTGTTTTTCGAAACTGGTTGATTTTAATAAAATACTAATAAGTGGTTAATTATAAACAAAATTAAATAATATTTAAAATAATTAACTAAAATTCGTGACTAAATGATACTATCTTTGAACATCGTTGTATATAATAACCAGTTCTTATCTATTCGATGTAAAGGTAACACGCAATACTCTATACAAGCCACCCTATGTGGAGGGAAGCGGAGGCTTTGAAAGAAACCGACAGCGTGTCTATACCTTGTTAACAAAGTTGTTCACTTCCGCTAATGCAGATGTAAGTATCGAAAATTTTCATAAACATGATTGCTCTGGGCTATTTACTTAATTCCATTACTTTATAACAATATTTATCAAGAACACACTTATTTTTTTGCTGTGAAGTTGCATTTTCAGAACATAGCTCTGGGTATTTTAATACAAATTAAATTAATCGATTAGAAAGATGCACGGAAGAAAAGTATATATCGAAGAAATATTTAGTTGCTACCGGAATACAAATCTGGACCTCTTCCTATCAGGGGAAGCAATTGAATTCATTTTTGACAAATTTTTGAACCTATATCTTGCAACATTTCCAATTGATATTAAATTTTATAATTATTAATTTGAAATTTTTCCGCGATACATTTTATTATTTTACAATAAAATGTTATTACATATATTACTCCAATATTAAAAGAAATCAACCATATTTTACGGCGAATCTTAAATACCTTTGAGTAAAACCGGATAGGAGATCCAAAATTAAATTAATTAATCTATTTTAATAAATTTGGAAACATTAATACAACGTACCTTTACATATTATTATATTAAGGAATCAAAAATATTTTACATTCTGGTATTTCCTACTGGATTTTACTCAAAGGTATTTGAGATTCTCCGTATTATAAAGTGGTTTGCTTTTAATAATAGAAGTATCAATTTTTTAATATTACATAATATAAGTTCAAAACTTATCAATAATGTATTCGTACATGAATACTATGGTACATATTATTCTCATTAAAGCTAGTCGGTCAATAAGGCTTCTAACACGATAACTTTCCAGTATCTAGTTTACCTAGTCGTACCAAGTTTTCCACGTACATCCTTTATTTTTGGTGCCATCTACACTTGCGTTATGTTTTTTACTTTCTCTCTTCATTCATTCGTTCCATGTAAGCAAACCTCCTATAATATAATACCAAACAATAAAAATTACACAATAATAGGATCGATACAAATATTATTAAGTAATGATTGTGTTTTTTATATAAAACTTGGTTTTAATAGTAAGTAAAGCTTCAAAACATGTGATATATTATTTAAAATTGTTTTTATTTACTTAAAATATTTTAAAAACGTCGAAAATTGATAATATGTTCCGCAAGATTAACGGTTTATAACTCTATTAATTTTAAACATTTTGTTAATTTGTCTCAGTGCAGATTTGTCTCTATAATATTGGCTTCACGATTATAAGAAAATATATTTCGTATATGCAAGAATTTTTTATATTAGGATACAAGAAAAATGAATGAAATGATTGCGGTCTTTCTAATAATGATTGTATTGTTTTAATTATACAAAATAATATTAAGTTTATAAATTTTAAACTATTGTAATGGTCTTATCTAATTAATAGTTTAAAAAAGTCTCATCTAGTGTATAACTTCTGATATAAATGAATAATAATAATAAATTATTAAGGATAACTTATTCTTATTGTAAAGTTGTAATTATTTAGAACATATTAATTAGAAAGATAATTTGTAATAATCTAATTATATTGCTTTAAAAATTCACCATGTAGTGTAATTTGTCTTTATAAGAAACTAACTCTTATTCAATAGCTGTTTACGCGCTTTTATATTTCGATAAGTAGGCCAGGTATAAATTTTTGAATATATGTGTTCTTTTTGTGTGGATTTAAAAACAGAAAACAAAAGCGAAGCTGCTACTGGGAAAAGAGTTTTTGCGATTCGGACAATCTTTTACGGCGGCGATATAAAAACATTTTGTATAATATATTTTCGGATTATCGGTTGTGAGAAGATTTTCGGTGGCTGACCAGCAGATTTAAGGACCATCAGACTACAAGGAGAGCGACGTCGGCGTCTACCAGCACAGGTTCACAAAGGTTTGTTTATTTTGGATTTGCATAGATTGAATTACTGTATTCAACATTACCTATAGAAGACTCAGAACTAGCTATTGAAGTATTTACGGCAACAATAGCTTTACACTAAATACAAATGAATTCGAAAGATGTGCATATAAAATCAATTTATCGAAAAATATTGTTGTTGTTACCGAGATTCGAACCTGGATCTCTTTCCAATCCGGGGGAAGTTCATTAACCAACTATGCTACAGCAGACAGTACTTTTAGACAGTACAGTGAAAAGGGTGCCCTTGAGTGGTTTAGATATACATATAATGTGTATCTACTACGTATGTGTGTACGTGTGGATAATATCAAAGAGAATGCAATGGTATATATGTTAGTAAAGATGTTATTATTGGGTGTACAATATATAAGAATATAGTTCTGTTAAAATCATAAATAATTGATAAGCTCTAGTAAGATGTATTAATAATTTAATATACAGGGTGTAACAGACCAAGTCCATAATATTTTATGGGTGGATATATTACTAAATTATGAGTCAAAAATGTTCAAGAAATGTGTTTTTAATTTCAACCATCTCAGATATATAAGCATTCCAAAACAATCGTAATAATGCGATTATTTCGATTAATTAAAATATTTTACTATTTCCCATTTACATATTGTAAATACAAAATTAACGGTCGTCGAATTTCGAACAGCCAGACTATTTTTTTTTAGATGATTTAGGGCCTGAAGCAAAGATATAGATTAATAATGGATACATTTTGCAAAACGATATTTTTCGAAGAACGTAGACTTAAACCTTAACACGATTATGTTCAAATTTCAAACAATAATATTTTCCGTAATAGTGTAAAATTTTCACATATTGCTTGAACATATTCGACTCGTAATTTGGTCAGGTATCCACCGATAAAATATTATAAACTAGGTCTGTTACATCCTGTATAAGTCTATTCACACTATCTACCTTCGCGGAAACACCACGATCGTAAGTAAGTCAGTAACTAATTAACTAACTTACCACTCACGCTGTTTCCCTGCGAGGATATGCATAGAGGATAGAGCGCCACACTCTTCTGTCCTGACACACAATTCTCGCCTCGTCCATATTCACACAAGCTCGCCGATTATTGATTTATCTGTATGTATATATTACCAATTGATGCATTTAATTTGTATTATAATAAATTCATGGGTAAGTGGCGGGTTCGCTCACCCTCATTGGTTTAAAAAAAAAGCTCGCTGATTGTTGAGGCTTCTAACAGGACCATCCTCCAGGTATCTGGTCTCTACTTCTGGTGCCATCAACACTAGCGTCATATTTCTTCCTTACCATTATCTCATCATTAATCCGTTCCATATGACCAAATCACCTGAGTGATCCTTTCTTAATCTTACTCACTATACTAAGATCAGCTTTACATTTTTTCTTTTTTCTTCGTTCTTTACTCTGTCATAAATGAATCTGCCACACATACGCCTAAGCGATCTCATTTCTACTGCATTCATTCTACTTTCGTTCCACTTTTGCCAGCTCCAGGCCTCACTTTCATACATCAGTGTCGGTACCAGGACTCCATTGTGTACCGTTAGTTTTGCCTCGGTTAACAAGTTCCAATTAGCGCCGTTCACTTTGTTTCCTGCAGTTACCCTCCTTTCGATATCTTTCTCAGACTTTCCGATTCTATTAAACATACTTCACAAATACACAAACTCATCTACTTGTTTAAAAATTCATTACCTACAAGTATTTTGTACGGTATCTTGATTTCCTCCTTGATTACGATCACTTTTGACTTGTTGACATTTTATAATAAGGTCGCTTTCCTTCCATACATCGTACATTTTACTCAATAACAAAGCATAAAACTGAATTTATTTAGGTAGAAGCATTTATTTTAAATTTGTATCCGTAATAGTCTTTTTATATTTAAAATAATTTTCATACTTTCTTTTTAACGTTTCGCGTCACATTTCTTTTACTTAAAAAAGCCGACTTTCTAAATAAATATTTTAGTATATATGCATTACACCGGATTTGTAACATAATAGAAGATTGGCTGTGCTTAAAATACATTCATCTTTCACCCCAGCTCACTCGGGGACCGAGGTAGAGACGAAAAATATTATTTTAGGACTAAAGATAAACAAAAAACTTCAAGCCGCTAGACAACTGAATTTTATATTTAAAATTTTGCTTCCTTGTTTTAGTATTTTTTTAAAAAACAATACGCTTTATTTTTAAATCAAATAGGGGAAGGATTTTAGGAATCGACGTCAAGTCGGATTTCACTAATAATAAGTTAAGCACACAGCAACACAATTTGCCCACTTTCATACATCTTCTGTATGTATGCTCTTCGATTGTTAAAGCTTCTAATATGGCCGTCCTCTGGTATTTGGTTTATCTGTTCAAGCCAGGTCTTACGCAGGCTCCCTCTTACCATCCTCTCTTCGGTCATACGTTTCACACTACCAAACCATCTTAGTGACCCTTTCTTTATTTTATCGAATATAGACATATATTCGTTCATAATTTGTTCGTATGTATTTATATATCTGTAAATACATAAATGTTAATTTTTTTAAACTACAGTAAGCTTTCCACTAAATTTTTTGCCTGTTTTACCGTACTTCACATATGCACGTATTGTTTAACGTTATTAACTAAAGAATAAATAAATTATTGAAAATATTGAAAAATTAATATTCTTGTCCCAAGAATTCTCATTCTACTATGGTAATAAATTTATAAGTGAGACGAAAGTTTTGAAACATCTTAACCTAATTTAGCGTACATCCAGTGCTGTTTGGACTAAGAGAATTTAACTATTTACAACGAGATTCTCACAAATAAATATTTAATGGAGAATTATCACTGTTCTTGGTATATGTACTGATAGAATAACTGCAATAACACATTATATAGTATTGACAAAAGTAATTTATAAATCAGTAACTCTTGTCCAGGATGATCTCTCAATGAAACTTTGAACTCTGAAAGTCGCTTAAAGTACGTGTGTATGTATGTAGTATATGTTATTCTAATCTGTGCGCAAAACATATGCTGTGATAATTAATAAATCGCTGTTCTGCTTGCGAATTAGAATATTGTATTCAGTACATACGTATTTTTACAGACTCTCAGAGATCATCGTGGACACGGGCTATTATACAATGAGATATTATCAAATATACATCCTATTTAAAGTCATTGGTTAGTGGTTTTATATTATTGCATTCCTGCATTTTTACAGAGCCTCTTCATCTTTCAGGTTTTTTAACAGGTTGAATTGAATTATTTTGAAGTTTGGATGAACCTTTAGATGACCAGTGGTAATGTTAAGCGGAAAGTAATCATTCCTAATTGTTCCGTACAAGATCAACCAGCGATGATGATGATGATGATTATGAGGTCGAAAGAAACGAAACACAAATGATGTTCAATATAGGCACACCGCGGTGATAAAATCGAGAATGACTTCCACCAGCAGAATACTCTGTTTTTGTACTGATTTATAATTATACATTCAGTCATATTCGCTAGTACCTACTCAGCGACAGGCCGTCGCTTGTGACGTCATTGTTTTCCTGATATCTACCCCACGGGCATTTTGGCGCCACGCCGATGATTACACCTTTAAATTATTAACACGTGTCTAATCATATCAATTATATGGCGCCTTCTTAGTGAGTAATTCTGTTCCGATACACTAATTATAGAATTATATAAGATATAATTAACATATTAGGATAATCTGTGTAACATGATACAACCATCTAGAGAATAAATATATTATTTTACGTACATACGTCTTCTAGTTGTACGATTAATTTTGCAGTACCGGTTTAAGTTTTGAAGAATTATCTTTTTTTTATTCTATAATACAAACTTAGCAATTTATAACTCTTTGATCGTTAATGAAAATTGTTATAAATATATTGAGGTTATCATCTTTTAAGAGGCTGTCACTGTACGTCAGTAACATAACTACATTAGTTTAATTTATTTATACTAAATAACATGTCAACACTTAGATACTTACCAAAACTAGATATAAAGATTCATTAATTTTTAATAGATATTCTTTTTATATGCTTGAATATTTTTCTATGTACCATATGTAGATAAGAAAAAAAAAAATAATGTTTTCTACATAAGAAAAAAATAGTAATTTTCTTGAACTCTTGTGGAAGTATTTTAGTCTATGGTAGGTAATATTTAATGACAAAATTATTATTTTACATTTAAACTTGTTACCTTTCATTTGTTTACCAAATAAAATAAATTTAATATTAACATTTATTCCACGTTATGTAAAAAAATTAAAACTTTCAAAAAATATAATATGTATTACAGTATCTAGCGGCGGATTCATGGAGTCGCGCAATTTGCAAGTGCATGAAGGCCAAGCTTTCAGAGGGAGTCTAAATTATTGAGATAAGTGAAGTAAAACCAGGAGCAACAGAAAAAAGGAAAATTATTAAAAAATAAGGCATAGAAACACTGTTATTAAATAAATATCAGATATCTCATAGAGACGAAGCTATTTTTATAATCTTTATTATATTTAATGAAAAATATATATAGAAATATGGTCTAATTACAGAGCTTAAGACCTATCTTCGGCTGGCTTAAGTAATCACTTTATATATAACGTTCACCAATTCTTACCACACAATCTCCATATTTATCAAATTTTTGAAAGTTCTATATATGTTAGTACGTGGACTCGCTTCGCCATCTAAGGACCAAATTTGATAATACATTTTCTCTTGAAACAGCATATGTGTCAAATCAATGAGAATCTGATTTATTTTGAAAATTATTTAAAGCAATATTCTTTATCTGTAAAATGTTTTAAACACATTATACTTAGAATACTCCGGAAAAATCTATATTTTTAATTTTTTTTTAAATTTTCTTATTTTAACCAGTATATTATTTTAGCAATAATTGAACGTGTCCAAGAACACACAATTACTGGATTTTTTAATTTGGTCCTTAGATGGCCATGGTGTTGTGGTATTCGAAGCGAGTACACGTACTAACATATGTATAACTTTCAAAAATTTGATAAATATGGAGATTCAGGGGTGAGAATTTATGAACGTTTTATATAAACATATATATATATATATATATAAAGTGATCACTTAAGCCAGCCTAAGATAGGTCGTGAGCCCTGTAATTACCCTATATTTCTATATATATTTTTCATTAAATGTAATAAAAATATCTTCGTATCTATGAGATATCTGATATTTATTTAATAACAGTGCCTTTGAAGGTAAAAATCCAGTAATTGTGTGTTCTTGGATATATTCAAATATTTCTAGAAATACTATTTTTGGTCTAAAATCACTAGCCAATCCGATTATTGTCGGTATTCATGACTCTGTGTATGTTCGGTCATTTTTGGGTTGGAACGGGAGCTCTAGGTCTCTTGTGCTGTTAATATGTAATATGATGGTTTAACCCAATATCTATGTTACTGATCGTAGTTCACGTTGTATTGTGATTTTATAATTTTGGAAGCCCCTTGTCTCGAACAAGTGTTCCCGAAAATATCCAGTGTTACTGGCCCCTGTACCATAAATCCGCTCCTAACAATACCTAATAATTTAATCATCTCGATAGTGGTAAAACTCAGTGAAATAAAAATTCCATGACATGTATGTACACTGTGCATTTTATCCTAAAACAAACTCTTTAAATTATTACTAAGATTTTTTTTTTGTATATTAAATGAGGTAGTGGAGCATATCAGAAATGAGCTTTTGTAGTATGTTAAATAAAATAAAAACCCAGATTACTATTCGTTTTGAATTTTTACAAAATGTGCAATACATTCGTAGATATTGACGTTCAAAGTTGAGTTTATATATATATTACACACCTAGATCATAACTAAGACCACTCAAAAAGTCATTTTTCAGTAGACAAAAAATTAAAAACATTTTTCTCAATTTTTTGTTACTAAAGTTACGAAACTAAATAACATTTTAGGTCATAAATCTATCCTAAAATTATACTATTCGAGAGCTGGGGCTAAGTATATGACAGAGTATCCGAATACAATATAACTCAATATTCTTTTTTTTGAGTTGTCTCAGTTTTGATCTAGGTGTACGATATATCCTCCGTGTGACATCACATCTCTTGTACGTACCGGCCAGTACTAACAATATTAGCACTAGAGTGTCGAATACCGATTTGTCTAATCGGAAAATGTGACGTCACGTCTCTCGTGTAGTATAAACCTATCGTTTTTAAAACATGTAACTTTGAAATATGTGACTTTGCCATATTTCAAGATATCCTATTACCTCATTATTTCATTATTTATTTATCCGATTTATTTACTTCATGCCCTTTACCGCAAAATTGGTAAGTAAAGTTTTTTACATACAAAGAAAGTGAAACTATGCGAATCATTTTCCGTCTATTCTGTACTACGTAGTATTCCTGTACTGTTATGTTACTCAAATGATATATTTGTACCTCGATTCCGAGAAATCTATTAACAGCTAACACATCATTCAACTCCAGTTGGCACAGACCTGTGCGGGTTTGTGGATAAAGTAAGGCTGATGATTTGATAACGCCAATTCCATCTCTCCTATCTAACACAGGTCACTAAGCATCACAGTTTGGACTCTGCTTTGACTTTTTCGTCAGATTTACTGTGTAAGTCGCATGTTTTAAAGTCAGACACATTTGTTTTATTATAGTTCTGGAAAAGATTTGTTTGTTTAGGACGGGTTCACGCATGTTTGTTTTATACGAAACTTCTGCCAATTGTATGAGATAAAGTTTTCAATTTAATTATTAATATTTCAGTCACTAGAATGCTGTATCTATATATTTTTTTTATTTTGAATTAGTATGAAGATTTGTGGGAGTAAAGATTTACGGCCCAATACGTAATAACCTAATTGGAAATTGGAGGAGATTAAATAACCTATAACTTTAGTTCCTCAAATGAACGGTATTCTTAATACATATTAAATTAATTTATTAAAAAGATATACAGAAGAAATCTATTTATCGAAAAAAAAAATGGCTGCTACAGAGAATCGAATTGGACCTCTTCCTATCGGGTGAAACATGTTATCATTCCACTACAGCAATCGAAAGCATTTAGAACTTATATTTAGTATATTTTTATAATTGATACATCTATTATTCCATTTATCAAGGTAACTGAATTCCAAATATGCCAAAGATGCCAAAATTAAATCAATCAAATTTTTTTAAATTTTCATAAACTTTGATACAACTCGTATATTTGTAATAATAACACAGTTTTGTGGTATTTTTAATACAAATTAAGTTAATCGATTAGAAATATATGAATACAAAACCTATTTATTGAAAGAAATATATGGTTGCATTTAATTTGTATTAAAGATATCATAGAATTACGTTTTGAAATTATAACTGCACAATAAAAATGTGTTTACATTAGAATTGTTATTCAAAGGACCGTAGAAGCGAGGAGTCTGCAATGTAACACGCACAAAATCCTCAGACACAAGTCAACAGGAAGACCATGACCGTAAATATCAAGAGAGTGGGACGAATAATGTGGTGTAATAGATAGGTGAGTGTCCAGCAGACTGGATCACAAACACTGTCAAATAATGGATGGCGTTGTATTGTCACTGGGTCAAGGACTTCTGAATCCTATGAGGCTGGTAAACAATAAGAAGAAAATACGTTTAATTTGTATTTGTACAAACATCGCCACTAGCATTTTCACCCCTTTATTCAATTACCGCATCAAGAACAAGATTACACCCCAAGAAGATAATGCTATGCATTTGGTGGAATATGAAGAGCGTAAAGTCATCATGAATTATTGGATTACGGGCGGACAATGACAGACTTTCACATATTGTGCTCAGCGAGATTATTTAAAAGAGACTCTGGCCATAAAAGGACCAGCCCTTTTTAATCAAGAGGGGGTAATTTTATACCAAAACTACGCTCGACGAAGAACACGATAGAAAAATTAATAGATTTTCTTCCTCGTCCATCGTATTCTCCGGATATTACCCCAAACGATTTTCATATTTTTAGATCTCTACAACACTTTTTAAATGGAAAACAATATTTAACCAAAGCAGATATAAAAAAGACATTGAAACATTTATTACTTCAAAAGGTCCATTCTTTTTGAATTGGGTCTAAACAAATTGATTGACAGGTGGAGAATGGTTGTAAAAAAAGATTGAGAATACATACTTGTTTACTACTATGAGGGGCGGAGTTCCAAAGTAATTCATGGATATTTTAGTATATTTTAGTAAATCAATTTTTATATGTGCATAAAAATTACAAAAAAAATATATTAGTGATCATGGAACATCACAAAAGTTTGCCTTCTCCATAAATATTTTTTACTATTGACCGATATTTATTTTCAAAGCAATTAACTTCAGTCGAATGGAAATAAGCAATGTAAATTTTTTGTAAATAATTCAAGGAAATTCGTATCGTTACTGATTCTGTCAATAAAAAACTATCAGAAATAAATATTTTTGTTTATTTATACGTTAAAACAATATTACGATTTGGATTTATCCATTATTATATGGAATACGTAAGCAATATCAGAAATCCAAGCAATGAAATGTACGAGTACGTTAGTATAGATACATAAAAATAACATTGTATAATTTACCTTCCGCCATTTTCATAAAAAAAACACGTTATTAACGCTTTCACAAATAATCTGTAGTCCTATACTACAATTAAAAATTCAAATTTATTATATGAACATTCGGATACGATTTTTATAAAAAATATGTTTTCAGTTTTTTTTTTAAATAAAGTCTTTGATGCACTATTAAATATTACTAAGGTTAAACAGTTTGATGCTTTTAAATGTCCGTTCACTATATGTGAACTTCTGGGACTCTTAAGTAAAGACTGACCTGAGAGTTATAATAGTAAAAATCTTGAATAATATAGACCAGGGGTGGCGAACCTGGGATACGCGTGCCATAGATGGCACCGTCATCAATTTAGCTGGCACGTAACAATTAACAGATACATAAATGCAATTAATTGAACTCCAATCAAGTTCGATCTGGAAACAAAAATTTGTCAATTTGAGAAATGAATTAGAAATAATTGAAAAGAAGAAATAATAAGAACTAGAAACACCATTACATAAATCTTTAGCTATTTAAAAAAAACTAGCGACGGTAATATTATCAATTTTATCTTCCACATATGCTTGTGAGTCATTATTTTCCGAAATAAATTTTATAAAATGTAGTTTAAGAAATAGATTGACCGATGAATCCATTTGGGCATGCATTTTACTAAAAGTGACGACATATAAACCGGATATAAAGTATTTGGCTTCGAATGTATAGCAACAAAAATCTCATTAATACTAATAACTTAGTGTATTTTTTAATAAAATTTTGAAAAACCATTTTTTTCCATTTTTCACCTACTAAAAATTGCTTGGAAGGGTGAATGAACCAATTCTATCTTTTCGAACCATGCTGTTAAATGATAACACGGTTCTCGCGTTATATTTTTAAGTAAAAAAAACTAATTATAGCATAATTGCTAATTTTAATTATTAAATTTATTTTTTTTAAACTGCTCGGCACGTCCGACAATCGATATATATTATTTGGGGATTTTTGGCACGCGCATAAAACAAAGGTTCGCAACCACTGGTATAGACTATTAAAGTTGTCTGGGGTGTTTACAAGATACAGAGACGCCGTGTTGTGTTACATTAATTGTACATCAGCAGCATCTCAAAATCTTTTTTTTTCAGAGTAATGGAACTAATACAGTTCACGAAATGAATATTATGTTCGTAATTGTTGATATGTCATCCGTGCTGAAATATCAGCACGCCAGTATAAATATTAATACAATAGTCTACATGTGATACCACAAATTAATTTATAAGTAAACTTACATATCATAGTAGTGTAGACCATCAAAATTGGTCTGCGAGTGTAGCATATATCATTGAATTATTTTAGATCGTATTATAATTTGAAATGTAAAGTTTAATGATCGTAAATATGGTAAATGTAAGAGTAAATTATATATAGTTAGAAAAATGATTTAAAACGACAGAGAAATTTCATAAAATATATATTGTTAATAAGAAGCACTGTTGTTTCCACTATTCATTGCGCACACTCGGATTTGCTGGGACCAGTTCCTACCTCGTTGGCGTTAGCTTCACACTCCGGGCCGCCCGCAGAGTTCGGCTTCTCTTGTGCTAGGGTTCCAGTTTATCCTCCAAACCCGCCAACGGAGGGCATATAGAGACGTCAACATTTCACCGCCTTCCTTGTCATGGATCCGCATTCTTGCGGGCGCCATAACTTACACCCGCGTGGTTCCTATACCTATTTTATATTGTTGAATAAGTATTTTTTTCTTTTAAATTCAATAAATACATACTTTTGGAATTAAAATTACAATTCAAAGGCACAGAAGGTACTTAAAAATAATGTTTATCCTAGGGGGGCTGTTTAGTTATAATGAGAATACATATTAACATTAAACTAATTGACGCAGTTTGTACGTCGGTTACACATTTAATTACATTATTCATACGCAAGCATTTAATTTTTTTTTATTTACGCTGTATAATCAATCGTTTAGCACTATGTCACTTATAAAAAATATTTCTTTCTGGACGTTCTATTTTTTCAATTAAATTAATCAACTGAGCTTTGCATATTCAACCTATATAGTGATACGAAAAATTTAACTTCCTCTTCTTCGGGAACTTACCTCGAGGACGAGATGTCCTCAAAATGATGGTGCCGCTCAGGGAGAGCATCACGAAACAATCTTGCGTAAATTAGTTCGGTAAAATATAATGATATTGTTATTGCTTCCAAGGTCACCAAAAGGATAAACTCAAATAAAAATAATGAAGTTGTAAATTAAAAGCCTCGTGGGCGATATTTATTGAGAAAATAGTAGCATTGATCATCAACGTGGCATTTAAGAGTTATACATGGCTACAGCTGTTTATGGGTTTCAGAAGCCCGCCACCTTATGCTTACGTCCAAGTGCGTACACTCGGCTGATAACAGGATGTGCCATTATTCAAATCAAAATACCTAATAAACTTACCTACTATCATTACTTATAACATAAATATCTTAACGATGGCCTAAAAACATATGCTCGCGTAAAGAAGTGATAACGGGAAAAGGCTGCCACTAGGTAGGTGACTTACCCCGTGACGATGCTCGATGGTTAGCACACTCGATCCTTAACTGCAAAGTCGTCTGCGAGGTACCATAACATGGAGTATGCACTACCTAAACGCGTTATGTTGGAGGAATTGGAGCGTCAGCTGACTCAATACAGCGGCGAGTGTAATAATGTTTATGCCTTGGAAAGACGCCTTCATGATATTATCAGCTTCTATTACGCGATAAGTTATAACCTGGGGTCGCTCGCGACCCGTCCTTCTCTTTTATATTAGAGACACATATCTTGCGTATTATCTTCGGTATCAAGGCACAAAACACTCAGAGACGATATGTTTCGATTTTACTTTAGGTTGCGACGGCTTTTGCACGGCCCACATTCGATACTTTACATCCTCGATAACATCTTCTCGCGAAAACTGATCGGTTAAGATACCTGTGTTATTTCAGTAAAACCGTCACGGGTCAACAGATTAAATACAACTTATAGCAAGCTTATAATTCGGAGTGCATCGGCGCGCCAACGCCAGACGCATTGTATGCGTAATTGTGATATTGTGAAATCGGTCTGTCTCAATATGCACATGGCCAGCGCGTGACTGCTCAATCTCCAGCATGGCTGCGC
This sequence comes from Eubasilissa splendida, assembly GCA_031772225.1. Lineage (NCBI taxonomy): Eukaryota > Metazoa > Arthropoda > Insecta > Trichoptera > Phryganeidae > Eubasilissa > Eubasilissa splendida. The sequence goes on along the minus strand of CM062852.1, from coordinate 14,936,042 downwards.
GATGCACCTCTAACGCTTCCGTTTCATGTTCGGCTAATTGTGGCGTTATGCGCATGAAAATTTCCAAAAAGTGATCATATTAGAATTTGTTTCATAACAATATGTAGGAACAAACTTGCCATATGTTCAATAATAATTTAATTTGATATACCAGAAGTTGGAGATACCGACCAACAATCGCGTGATTTTTTCCTTTCATTATGGACTGATGTTCACATTGTTTGACCATAATACTGCAATAAAATAGTGAGTTAAGAAACAATATTCTTATTCATACACTAAAAAGGAACATGTTATAAAAATATACAATTAAATCAAAAACATCGCTGTTAAAATCAATATTCTCCATTGATAAACAAAAATTATAATACAAATTAAATATATCAATTAGAAAGACATACAGATAAAATCAATTTATCGAAAAAAATGTTTTGGTTGCCTTCGGAATTCAATCCAGGAACTTTTCCTATCCAGGAAACGCGCTGACTATTACACCATGTCAACCTAGTAAGTTAATGACAAATTTTTTAACTTAAATGTTGCAGCTATTTCAAATTGATATATCCATTATTTACAACATTACAATAATTATATGTTCTCAAGATATAGATGTCTCACAAAGACGAAGCTATTATTTTTACATGGGAAATATGTTAATAATTCGAATGAATTTCATATATACACATAAAGGACATAGCCCCATACTTCAAAAAATAGTCTCAGCTTCAGCGACATCTATACTGTTACATGAAAAAGAGTATCAAATTTTCAAAAAAATCCATAGATGGCGACAGCATAGTTGGTAACAAATAATTGAAATGTTTCAACATGATAACATATATACAAATTTCAAAAATTTGATAAATGTGGTGGCTTGGGTAAATAGGTGAACTTTACATTGTGTAAAGTGATCATTTAAGCCAGCCGATGACAGGCCAGTCCTGTAATGCCCAAGACTTTCATACTTCCCATGTAAAAATAATTACTTTGCCTCTGTGATACGTCTATATCTTGATGACAATCCCTCAGGGAATAAATTAATAATAATAATAAATAAATTAATATATGTACAAGTTGTACTAAAGTTTATTCAAAATTTAATTAAACAAAAATCATGTTCAATGTTATAAGAAAAACACCGTTGCTTGTACAGCAATCTGTGCTCTATTTAAATTATATTTTACCTGCGAAATATTGCTGTTGTCAGAATGCGAATGGAGCCGTAGAAAATTAAAATGTGCAAATGCAAAAATAGTTTTATTGTTTACAAGGCTACCTGAAGGAAAGTTATTCAAAGAAACGCGAAGTGTGAAACAAAGAACCGGCAGAGTGCGCTATTTTCGTTGTTTATTTTGAAATGATATATAATTTATTCACGTTTTTGGCTCGCCGAATTGGGAAGTTTTAGATCCAGAGTTTTCGTATACCTAAGAATAATAGGTACACGTGTACATTAAAATTAATTCTCTGGTCATTTTTGTATGTGGATCAAAGCGAGTCAGTAATAAAAATAAAAACGTGTCATATGTCTCCGACACATGTATAATACTACCCATGCATAGAACTTGTTTTCTTGGTTTGAAAAATTATTCATCGATTCAGTTAAATAAATAAAATTTAAATCTCCCTTGAGGGGAACCGAACCCCAGCCTCCTGTATGACAAATGGAGATACTTACCACTGCACTATCAAGAAACATAAATAAAATGTGAAAATAGCCATTTAAAAATATCTCAGCCGCTACAAACATCACCAAAAGTAACTACAAGTGAATATTATGTTCCGGGCCAATTTAATTTGGCTTCCATTTTGGTTTAGCAAACATTTATCAATTTATATTTAGTTATCGTAGAGAGTAGTTGATTACAATTTATTTTAAAGTATTTAATGCATTAATAACGTTTTTAAGTTATTAAAACATTTTATATAAATAATAATAGTAATATTGTATCGATTAACGGTGCTCGCTATCGTAACATGCTGGAAAACATCTCGGTAGCCGAATTGAGTCGATTGGACTTGCAACACATATGGTTTTAACAGTACGGTGCCACCTCGTACACGGCTCGAGCTACGCTTGATATTTTGTGAGAAATTTTTCCCAGCCGCATAATGCTAAAAAAGTGGCGATATCGACTGGCCTCCTCGATCATCTGATTTGACACTTTTTTTTTTTTATCAAATTTGGTCGATAGATGGCGATGTTGTAGTGATACTCGAAGTGAGTCCATGTAATAACATGTATAGAATTTTCAAAAATTTGATAAATATGGAGATTGAGGGGTGAGAATTGGTGAACGTTATGTATATATATATAAATTGATCACGTAAGCCAGTCGAAGACAGGTCGTAAGCCCTGTAATTACCCTTCATATTTACATATATTATTCCTTTAAAATATAATAATATAGCTTCGTCTCTATGAGATATCTGATATTTATTTGCTATACATTATATTCATAAATTGATTGTAAACGGTTCGAACGGTAATTATTGTATTTCAAAAATAAATGGTTATAAAATTGGTTACAAAAAGGTATATATTCACTTTCATATTTATTTATATTGCAATATCCAAAAAAGTTTGAAAACATTAAACTATTTAATATAAATTTAAAAGAGTACCTAGAGAATTTTATGGAATTGAACATACAATTTTTTATGTTAAATACTATTCAATTGCACACCCAAAAAGGGTCACGCACATTGTTCTATGCAATCGGAATGTCTGGAGTTATAGATTATACATTTCTATTTTGTTCGGATTACTTAACTACGCGAGACAACAAATATATATTTCATTTTGTTAAAATTCTGTGTTAAAGTGACTCCGTATTTTAGCTATATTTTATCGGACCTTGAACGAAGTAAGGGTACTTTGTTGTGTCCTGTAGGCTCTTAAGTAAATAAATCTCAGTAACTACTCTATCAATCATTTTACTTTTAAAAAGTTTGGAAACTTAAGGAGGAACTTGGTCATTACAATGCTTTAGAATTATTTGGATTACTTGTAAAAATCAATTCAATTATTTATGTTGAAACTGTCTAAATAATATGAGTCTCGTAATGTTCTTTTGGAACAACGTTTATATCTAATCAATCAAACATTCTTATTCCGATAGAATTCGCTCAAAACTTTTTCTTTCAAAAGTATAATCGGAAAGGTTCAATCTAATGAATTGGATATTCTCTTTCAACCTATCTAGAGTTGTATGCGGGCTCAGGAAGATTAATCTATTTAAGGGATAAAGTTTTAATCTATGAAAGATTTATAAGTAAAAAGTAATAGGAGATTCCGTTGGAAAATTTCATTATCCATTTGTTTTTGAACATATTTTAGAACCGTTTTATACTGAATATTTTAAATATAAATGTAATATTTCGGGGTAATTGCCACATGGATAACTAAACAAAATTTAATATTGCGCGTTAGATAGAACATTTATTGTTAGTATGCTTTCAAATCAAAAATTAATTAGGCATGTACTGCTGCTATGTACTCCGTAATATTGTACGTAATATTGCACTCCGCAATATTATTGCATTTTTTATTAAAAATTTCAAACACATATGTATTAACATCTTTATAATCCGTCTAATGCATTAATCTTCTATGTGATAAATATAAATATCATAATTTATAATTTTTACTTAAATTAGATGTCATCTACGTATCTGCCTTCGTATTTCATTAATCGTATATTTTTGGTAAATATTACTAAATAAACTAACTTATTATCACGCCGTCTCTTCGCGGGCGTAAGCAAAGATGATAGAACGCCACACTCTTCTGTCCTGACACACAGTTCTCGCCTCATCCACATTCATTCATATTCAGTATTTGGTTTACCTGGTCGTGCCAAGTCTTCCGCGGACGTCCTCTATTTATAGTGCCATCATCACTTGCGTCATATATTTTTCTTACCATGTTTTCCGCATTCATCTGTTCCATGTTACCAAACCCCCTTAATGATCATTTCTTAATCTCACTCACTATGCTAAGATCATCTGTACATTCTTTTCTTATTTCTTCATTCTTTACTCTGTTATAAATGGATCTGCTACACATACGCCTAAGCGATCTCATTTCCCCTGCATTCAGTCTACTTTCGTTCCTCTTCTGCCAGATCCAGGCCTCACTTTCATACATTAGTGTCGGTACCAGGACTCCATTGTGTACCGATAGTTTTGTCTCGGTTAACAAGTTCCCATTCCATTCAAAGTGCCGTTTACTTTGTTTCCTACAGTCACCCTCCTTTCGATATCTTTCTCAGCCTTTCTGTTACAAATATTTTGCACGCTGTCTTGTTTGCTTCCTTCTCGAATATCATCACTTTCGACATGTTGTCATTCTACTCATTACACTATTATTCCATTTTAATAACCACGCTTGCAGTTAATGTTAAAATTATATAAACTAAATTAAATTTGTGTCTCAAGTGAATTTGTGTCTTATGGTTCTTGAAATGAAGCAAAAAGTTGCACCGAGGAACTTTATACTTAACACGGGCATTAAAATTTATGTAAAGGATGATATTCTCTGAAACTTAAGATAAGAAGTTATTTATTTATGAGGTTTTAAAAGTTTTGCGAAATTTTTATATACATTAGAGGCAGATGTTGAATAACATTAAGAACATTGTGTTAATGGTGTTTATTTGATATAATTTTTAAGTGCGAATATTATTTGCGATAAAAAAAAAAATTTCGTCTTGAATCTCATATTTTGTATTATTTTATTCTTAAGAATACCTCTTCAACCTAAATAAAATAATCATATAGATACATACATACGTACAGATATTTGGAGAACGTGTGAATAGCCAATATGGAGCAGAATATTAATGTAAACGTATGTTGTTGACTCGATTCAGATGTATTTGAAGGTTATGTGGTGTAAATGATGTAATTAGTATGAGAATTGTGGATGCCCCAAATATCATCCATAGCTCTCGTGTCCGTCTGATGTCGTGGAGTGTTAGTTATTAGAATAGAAACTACTTACTTTTCGCACTGAATTTATTGTAGTAAATGTTTCGCCATACAAATAAGTTCCTGTGAGAATTGTTATCGAAGTCGGTTTCTGGCGCTGTTGTCTGAAAGGCATCGATAAAAATAATGAAGCTAGTTAATCGGTCTTACCGAGCACTGCTAGCTGCATTGGTATTGTTACATTCTGTCGGTACTCAGTATCTTTAAGGCTGATGTGAGTTGCGTTTCATGTACCGGTATACTCACTGGGCACGTTCAGTTTCACCGGGCGGTGATAGTAAGAGTGGAGGCGATATACCTCTATAGATATATATGTCGCCTGTCTTTTATATATAAGAAATTAAATTATTTTTTGAAAATATAATGAATAAAATCTTTTTTTTTTAAATCGTAAATTATAATAAATTGCATCAAGGAGGTACTATAATTAATTTTAACTTAGGTTTGACCAAAACACGATATTTACATTTTTACTTCTATTATTAATTACTTGCTCTTGAAAGCATTCCAAGCTTTTATCGTTTAAAAATTCGTATGTAATGTGATCTAAAATCTTCTATGTATAGTTTTCTGAGGTAATCTGCGTATATATCTGACCTTTCTGGTCGACGTTTCGGATCCCATTGCAGGGTCCATCATCAACATCAGATTCTGAACGGCAGTGAAGAACATTTTTAATGCGATTTGGCTTCTTTTATATACTGTAAAAATTTTTAACATTTATCTCTAAAAGCAGTTGATAAATAATGAATAGTAAAAAGTAGTTAATTCTATTATATATTAATAACCCTAGCAGGTATTCCGACGGAGTTATTCTGGGTCCCGGACACCTCTGACACACTTTTATTGGGACTTCTTGCTCCCCTCTGAATATAAAATCGCCGTGAGAAAGGAAAAAACTTTTATGGTTTGAATTATTGGGATCATTAGGAAACCAAGCCCTGGAGGCTTATACCCGTAGTTACAGGAATGGATTAAAGCGGAAACAGGGGAACATTTTTAACAATTCCGGAAGAATAAAACACTTCATGGTTTCAAGTAATAAAAGAAATGCAAAATCGTTACAAGTAAACTGGAGGTACACTTCTTTCAAATACACTGGAGGGATGATTCTTAAGATTATACAGCGTGAAGAATAAAAGTATTGTATATACGCAAATATAATAGTTTAATTAATATAAGGTTTTATGTGATACATATCACTGACCTTTTCATGTAAAATAAATAAAAAAATCGTTAAACATACTACTAAAAACAATGATTAATGTTTAAGAAAACGTCCACAACAAACGTATCCTATCGTATAATAATGTTTAATTTGTTAGCTACGTTAGTCGCTGAAAGTAAGGTAGAAGTGAAAAATCTTATTTTTTTAAATAGAGATGTGACGTGTCACATCAATAGTCTTACTATTTTCAAACAAAAAACGCTTGTGCTATGAAAATATGATTAAATTGATGGCCTCCTGGAACGACGCTTGAACCCCCGACCACTAGACCGCTAGGCGAGTATCATAACCATTGGACCACAAACACTATACAACTAGCGATTCCTGGTTGTGACTTATTCTCAGGTGGCCCTGTTTACATTTATATTTATGATTTTTATTTATTTAAATCAATCACCAGTGCACCTTTTCACAAAATAATATCCATAAGTTCAAATAACATATAAAAATTGTGTAGGACTAAAAAGTTTATGTAAAACAAGGATATTTTTTACGAAAATAACGCTTTTAAAATTATCCAATCTTATTATTATGTTATTTATTGATGAAAATTTTCTTAACGATGGAATTTCATATTTAAAATCGTCATTAGATGTAATTTAAATCACACTAATGCTTAACATTAATTCTAAGACGGATGTGAAAGACGTAATCGGGATATAATTAAAATACGTTCAGTACAGCTACATTACAGTGTTTTTTTTTTTCAATTTTATGAAAATATTAATTGATTTATATGTTACATATTTCCAAAATGTAACTTAATAAAAAAAGTCACTTATCCATCTAATTCCTATATTTCAAAGCCACTTGATATAACGTATCAGTTTCCTTTAAAATTTCTCTACGCGTGATATATAGGACATGGGGATATTAAGATATTTGTTTTTTACGATTCGTTGAAACCTATTTAAATACATTTTTAAACTATTTATCATAATGAAAATATTTTAAAAAATATATAAAGAAATATTATATTAATAATATTTCATGACAGGGACCCGGAATCACGTATTAAAGTCGAGGTTTGTTCATTACAAATAACAACAAATATACCTTCTCTGTTAGGAACAAGAAAAATTACGAACACTTATTGCTTTAGCGTCATGAAAGTATGTTTTTGAATCTTTACATTATTTCAATATCACCACCGACATTCGGGCAGCATTGACCCAGTTTTCTTTGATAATAAATAACTCAAACATTTTTTTTCCATTTTCTTGGTCATAATTCTCTTGCCACACTTTTCTCTCACTCTTTCTCTCCGCAAACTGTTGGTTATAATTCATTTCCTCCCATTTCCTACAAGATGTGTTATAGATGAGGCTGTGAGGCTATCTCTTGCATATTTAACATTTCGTCACGTTATTTGTTGCGAGATTTACGCTGATTTGAGACGCAAATCCAATTTATTGATAAATCGAATATCAAATTATATCATGAATATTTTTGTTATTTTTTAAACAAACAATTCGTTGATACATAAATAATAACCTTTATTTCTTCAGATTAAGAAAAATAAACGGTAGTTGTTTGGGATATATATTTATTTGTGTAAAATCTATATTTATTCTTGAACGAAAATAATGCTCTGTGCTTTTCCCCCTTCCATTTCCTTCTCGGCCTCGCCGCTGAACCAGTCGATTATACGTTAGTGCGGTTATACGCGAACCAAAAGAATTACAATATTATACTAATTTAAGACTTCGCGTCTATACAGTGTCGGAACTCGTCGTCTATAGGAATCTTTGACGAAATAGTGAATAAAAATACATATTTTTATTTGTTAACTTTGTTTTATTAACCACTTATTGAGTTTAAATACATCTACCGGTTTCGAAAAATACCATATTTTAGTATTTTTTGAAACTGGTTAATAAAACAAAGTTAGCAAATAAAAATATGAATTTTAACCACACAGTTAATTTTGCTAATTTCAAAAGTAAATACAAATGCAGAATCTGGATTATGGTGAATGCATATTCCTTTCATATCCCGAATTCTTCCGGTGTCTATACTTGTACGCAACAGTAGTTAAGTTAGTTAAAAGTCAATACAACTCAACCATTAACTCTGTAGTGAATTGACAAAATATCTAAGTCTAAATAACTTACCGTCACGCCGTTTCCCCGTATCTTGACACAATTCTCGCCTCTTTCACATTCATACATCTTCTCAAATAAGCTTGTCGATAATTGAGACTTCCAATAGGAACATATTCCAGTATTTGATTTACCTGGTCGTGCTAAGTCTTTCGTAGACGTCCTCTATTTCTGGTAGCATCATATCGTATCAAATATCGAAGAAGCCTAGTTAACGTATAAAGTTTTTTAATGGTTGAAAAGTTTAATTAGTTAACATGTTTAATGAGCAATACTATAGATACATGCGCAATTCAGGTGCTAAATTTTTTATCTCATATAGTAGTATATATTAGCAAGCAAATTATGTGTCTACTTCTTATTTTTCCGAGTTAATTTATTTTAGGAGCTTTAATTAATCAATGGCGTCATTTTGATAATTTATAAAAATAAGATCAAATACAGATAGAAATATGACGTTCAAATAAGCCATTATTATCCAAGTCTTCAGACGGGATGCCAGATTCATAGTTAGCGTAATACATATATATTAAAAATTTGCATTGAACTCTTTCCAAGGAATTATAATTCAAGAAATAAATATTCGTATAAGCGGAAAACTTACCTACATATAAACAGTAAAAATATTAATGTGAAGTTTCAAGCATGCCTTTATTTGTTCATAAATAATAATCAATATCCATATTTGTGCAACAGAGGTATACGTTTGAAAGGACGAAGGTCGCGATAATCCTACAGGGCGAAATTTAAAATATTTTTCAATTAAATATTAATAATTATTTTTCGATAAGGGTATTGTTTACATGCAAAACAAATTCAAAATAAATCCTTTTTCCAGGAAATAAAAATTAAAAGCACAAATAACTCCAATATTTTGGTATATTTAATCATATTCTTAAGTGTTATCACAAAAAGAGTGGTTTAGATCATAATAATTCCCAGTTTATGTGTTTTTTTGGTCTTTTTGTTTTGTTTCAGATTCGTATTTAACCCTTATTGCAATTTTTTTTTTTTAATATTATTGTATTGGGTGATAATACTGGGTATTTTAATTTTCTATGTACATTACATAGTTATTATTTATTGAATCCATTTCACGTAAATGTGACTACCGAGCTCATTTTAGAGTGTGTCAACATTCACTTAAATTCGGGATAATATTTTAGCGATAACATTAAAACCGTTATTTCTAAATTAATATTGTTTTAAACTCCTTTGAATTTAGTATGGTTTAAAAAATATTAAACGTTAAAATTAAAAATAAATTTTCTGTTTCATCATTTTATAGTGAATATTAATTTAAAAAAAGCTAACTTAATAACCTAACCTAACCTAACTATCTTCAATATATTAATAATTATTAATTTAACTCAGTACTTTCCAAACTTTTTCGGTTCACAGCACCCTGGATGCCATGGTACACCAATTGTTAATTCGCGAATTTAATTTAATCGCTCTGCGTATCCATGCAAACTAATCGATATTATCTCCTTGGAAGTATTTTATAAATCAGTTGAAACATTCCCTCCAAAAACAGATTTTAAGTCGCGAGAGAAATCAACTTCATTGGAGGTCACATGATTGCAAACAGCAAGAGAAAAAATATTTGCCACCGTCTTCAATAATTTTTCTAATCCATAATTGTAATTTTACTGAAAAATAAAATCTTTACGAGCGAATTGAAAGATGTAATATGTATAAGCATATCGCGACACACACTTTGGAAACCGTTGGTTAACTGAAATACATCAGTACATTTCAATTTCATTTTTTTCATCTCTACTATACTGTCTAGTCTATACTTCATATTTTATAACATGTTAGCTCGAATTCTTCCACTAATTTTCTGTAATTATTTCAAATTATTAAAAGCAGTCATAAAATTATGTGATCTCTTATAAGTTTGCTATTGAACAATAAAATGTATCCACTTTGTATTCCTTTTCTATTATTCATTACTGCTATAACTGCAGAACTGGAATGCTAGCTTGACATACTAGTATACCTATATCAGTAGGATTCAATTTAAATGGAATAATTTTATGAAAACTCACAATACGATATCCTCCAATCACTATTATCGAGTACTATAAATATATTTGTGATAACTAAAGTTAGCATAGTCCGAAAAAATGTTTTAGAAAAATATAATAAAATAAACTACCTATATGTATACTATGTATTTAAAAAGAGTCGAAAATGTGTGTTATTCGTACTTATATGTAATTTCACACTAAAAGGACAGCGAAAGGAGAGAAAGGACTCACCCTTTCCCGGGACCGGTTTAGAAGTTGGGGCTTCCTTGTCGGTTCCACTCATTAAAGCTAATAAAAATATGCGACTTTAATTCAATAACATATTTAGTATATGCAAAACGAAAAAAGAGAAGTAATTCAATGTGGTTATTAGCAATTACCGCAAAGATTTTAAAATGTAGACCCTCTAGCGTCCCTAAGTGCTGTTTTTATTAATAAAAATCATATAACATAAATCTATAGAACATAATTTTACATAGATATGAAAAATTAAGGTGCAGTAGCTCAAGGCAGACACTTCTAATTCATCAAAAACACTTCCAAAAGAAGGACAGTGGACGAGATTGAAAGATCTGGGTCTAAGAATGAGGTAGTTAACTCTTGGAAAATGGCAAGAGTGGTAGGATACGGCAACGTAGGAATGATGGACTCATTCCTGTCTTCTTAACGTCGCCGTCAAGTTGAAAAGCACAATGAAACCTCCAGATCTAAATCATTTTGAATGGCAGATGATTACGGCGCATGGATAATTCCAGAGTAAACTGTTTGAGTTTAGACTTGTGGATACCCCATGTTGTAGATGTGGAAGAGTGGGAACAGACGCTTGACCATATTTTGTGGAATTTTGAGATAATTAGAGATGCACGTGAACGTATGATTGGTGGTTTGACGGGACTTAGACACCGCCCACCCAGGAATACAGACCGATTTAGCAATATGACGAATCTTGTTTTATATAAGTAATTTATTCGAGTATGGGTAACTCGTTGGAGCTCCTTAGGTGGGTAGATTAGGCTAGGTTGCATAGGTGGGACTCCACCTATGCGCCTATCTCTCACTCTCCTCACCTCGTGTTTTGCAACTCCGTTAGTAATTTCACGCTAAGTAAGTTACGTTTATATTATTACTCTGAATGTTCTGGTAGTGAAAATTTTTACACATTGAGTATTTTAAAACTATTTCTCGTGTTATTTACAATATTTTACTGTTTATATATCTACATATATAATGTAATTTATTAACGTTAAAAGTAGTGGAATCTGTCCTCCGTTTCCAAAAGAAAGATGCTTTAGCCTTGGATAAACTAAATCCCTCATAGACGGATGACGCCCCATTATTTAAAGCGATTTTTATAATTGAAAATAATGCGACAAACATATGTGAAGTACACCAAAGTTTAAATGTTTTTCTTAATAAATTCACAATTAAGTTTACATACCGGAAAAAATATATATTGTTTTTTAAAGGCAGTATCTTATTGGCTGACATCAGTATGTATTTTATTAAAGAAGCGTTGTCTCTTTACCAGACAAAATTTGCGAAATACTCGAGAGCGTTTGTAAGAACAAAGGCAGCAAATAAAATTCGCAATAAGGAAATTGAGGTAAACCATGCGGCTAAAGATTTTGGCATTCCACTTTTGAAATTACAATTTTTTTTAGGCGAATACATAAAGCGGATATGAAAAAATAATATCTTGGAAATCCACTAATTTCCAGATTTGAAATTGACTTGTTGCTCGTAAACAATACCTGATGTTGTTTTCTAAGTGTTTGTTTCAGTAAGAGAATAATTAGAGAAGAGAGTAATAATTATTGTTTCTATATTTTTCAGTAAAAATAAATTAATGTCGAAGCTAGACAAAATATACGATACTAGCGAATAATACAACAGGCAAAAGAGATATGGTCGCAAAAGCAAAACAATTTTTAAAATAAATTAAAATCAATCAGATCACATACAACAAAACAAATTCAGTTTTAGTTTGGTAAGGTTTTTATCTTCAGTTTTAGTTGGTAAAAGTGCCAATAATCTTACGATGACGCTAAATTTGCAAAAAGGATTTCTCCGGCCTTAAGTCAGCCTACATAAATTATAACTGTTATTTAATTTCTAAATAACTACTATTACTCCGAGATTAGAGTTTTAGTTAAATACAAAGTTTTATTCAAAATATATTAAATAATAATAACATTTTACAATGTTTTGATTTTGAAGAATCACGTATACACACTACAAGGAACATTCGCTGATATGAAGTATGATTTGACAAATATGTTATAGTTGAATCACTATCAGTAAATAAATGTTAATTATTTTTTATTCCCGATTTACAAATTAAATTTGACCTAATTTAAAAAATAAAAAATATGGGTACATGTACCTGTATTTTATTAGTTAAAGTTTCAATCATGTGTCTCTTCACATTAAGACATGAAAATATAGTATTAAAGATAACATGATTAAAAGTGTGATCGTTTAATTATTAAGAAATACATTAAATATTATGTTTTGTAATGTACGCCAATCCAATCAACGCAAAAACTAAACAATTTTTTTGGACTTATTTTAATGCATAACGTAACAGAAAACGTATTGATAATTTAAACAATCTCCAATTTCATGTACCCTTACCGCAGTGAGATCGTATTACCCAATCCTTAGGTAAAAATACCAATTGAATCCATGGGGTCAGTCAAATCAAAAATCAAAAGATAAATATTCTCGGTACTTGTAATCAAAAAGTAGCGAGTCACCTACCTAAATTACTTATGGAGTAATTATTCATGGTCAATTATATTTAATTAAATAACTATGTTCTTGTCGGTGTATCATTTACGGTCTATCCATGTTCATTAATGTGGCTAATAATTCCTGTGCATTTGCGTGTTAATGGTTTGGTTAATATATTTTTGTTATTAACGTTTTATAAGAAATATTATTTAGTAAAATACTATTCGAGATATAATAATAAAAATAATATTTTCGAGACTGAATATTCAAAATAATATTTTCAAAACTTGTAATAAAAACTAGAACATTATTTAATGTAAAGTGGGTACAGATTATTTGAAAATATTAATAAATTATTAAAAGCAATTAAATTTTTTTTCAGCAACTGTCCAAATAGAAGCAGTAATTATTTATTTTTTTAATATAATAGTTTTAAGGTTATCTCAAAGATTCTTTATAACTGATTGTGAATATTTCCTTTAGTGTTATCGCTATCTAATTATGTATATTTACTTGTATTAATCGAAAATATTTTGCGATACATACTTTTAATGACCACATTGACTTTATCTATCAAATCTTTATTTTGTGGAGTTCCTAGATTTTATAGGTACTTACCGCTCTCACCCAGTTTATTGTTATGATTGTTGATCTATTTATAAGATACTAAGAAAAAATTATCTTCCCTAAACATTCCTAAATATTTCAATTAACATTATGAATTGATATTTAAGTAACACTGAAGTAATACATATAATTGTAAAAATATTTATCAAAATATAATCATATTTTTATAAAAAATATTTTAAATAAGTAATATTTGCATATTATTCCCATCAATTTGTATTTATCTTTCGAATATATATAAGATATTAATTCAGGAATATATTATCTAAAATATTTGACACCTCGGTGAGTGTATCATACCATGTTTATCAATCCAAACATAGACATTGGTAAATATACCAATGCATAAACTGAAAAAGTAACGTGCATGAAACATTAAAAATATATGACATTATATCTAGCAACTATCAATGAAAACTTTATAAAAAACTTACCAACAACAATGTTAAATAGAACAACAAAAAATAGCATATTAGTCACTATTTAATTTACAATGTTTTTAAAAGTTTATTTAATTTATATATATGAAAAACGAAATAAAACTGTAACCAACGTGTTAGGGAAATAAGTTCTCCTGAAATAGGCTATAATTTGAATCGAGTATTTCGCAATTTCCGCGTTTTTTACACTAAACAGTTTCGTCTGAGAAGCGCCGCGACGCTACCGATTTCGGCGCCGGTCTAGAGTGAACTGAGGCTGGGGGCGCAGGCTAGCGATTCCTCGCTTAGCTAGCCTCCAGGGGGGTGGCCGTGAGAAGAAAATAACAAGAATTTAAGTAGTTATACGTATATGTGTTATTTTCAGTTGCATTTCGATATAAATTTTAACATCGATATTTTGATTAAAAAATTTTAGTGTTTCACGAGGTAAGATTGTAAAACTCCATGATCGCGTATGTGAAAATAAAACACTTGTTTTTTTATTCTACTCGCTTAATTTTCACGTTTCGTCTTATAAGAGCATTATCAATCTTACAATTTAATTCAACAACTTGTATTTATAACTATAATAGGGGACAGCTATATAATTTTATTTGCATGAGATGAAAAGGAACATTATTCATTGGAATTCTGAGGATTTCCATACATTTTGAATGCTTCTAATTATTCTAAGTAACTATTCAATCTCAACACTAATGATATTTTAAAGTTATGGGTAATTTATAGAAAAGGACAACTGTATAATTTTACAATCTAAGAATGGAAAGGAAGACAATTTTCGTATTCTGGAATTTATTTACGCAATGTTTGCATTATTCTAGAAAATAGTTATAAATTTTTTTAGAAAAATGTTTTTATTTTAACATGTACCTACTTCTCAATATTTCAAGAATCAAACATTTATAAACAAACAAATATTTTAATCAACAATAATCATAAAAATTGTAAAGTAAAATTAAAAATAGGTTACTCAGTTATATATAATTATTTAAAATTATATTACGTGTTCCTACATAAAGTTATAGATACATTATAACGTCTCATTTCTTTTGGATATATAGAAAGTACTGAAAGTTAAACATTTCTAATATTTGCTTTTATCAAAATTAATTATTGAAAAGCATTGATTTAATAATCTGTGAATACAATCGTGCATTTTTATATAAATATGAATTAAATATATCAATTAGAAAGATATACATATAAAATCAATTTTATCGAAAAATATTGTTGTTGCGCCACCGGGATTCGAACCTGGATTTCTTTCCAAACCGGGGAAGGTGCATTATCCAACTATGCTACAGCGACGATATTTTTAGCGACAAATTTTTGAACCTATATGTTTCCTTTTTGATATTTAATCGTTCCATTATTTGAAAGTATTTTTATGAATGAAGTATGGCATGGGTACGTTACAATTGAGAGAGGAACAGTAATAATTTCAACTAATACTAGGCTTCACAACGCCATAATTGAAAATTTGAATAATATCATTTAAATTGGAATAAAATCATTGGATGTTGGAATAATGACCGATGTACGAGCCACTCGTAAGTCTCGTTTAAAATATTTGGTCGATCGCAAACATTATATGGAAATAGTTTATGATTATCTGTCAATAATGACGGGGAAAAAAATTGGTTTAAAATTAAATTATTGTTGAATACATGGGGAAAAAAGCTACTTACCTAGGTTAAATGCAAAATTCATTAATTGAAAAAAGTGGAACGTTTAGTGAGCAATATTTAAGATCCGACTGCAATAACACTGTATATCGTATTTTACAAATGTTGATAGATAGACGGAGCATGATATACAATATTGTTGCAGGAAGCTCACTTGCTTGAAGCTCACTTCATTGCGTATAATGGTATTTTCATTTATTCTAATATACCATTTGATGCCCAAGAATATAAACAACGTTATGTCCATCATAACTAGATCTGTTCATAAACGATATACAGTGTTGTAGCATGGGTGGTCTCATTTTTTCATATTAATCAATTTGTGATAAATCGTTCGATAATTGAATAATTGTATTTAAAATATGCGTTCTTACATTATTAAAAATATATCCTACATGCAAACGACGGAAATAATTTTAATGATGATTATCCATCTCTTAATTATGCATTAACGTAAAAGGTTCCAGAAAATGTATTATTTATTCTCATTGCTTCCTCAAACGTTTCAGGACATTTTAAACTTGCTCAGTAAAAGTTTTCCCCACGGATGTAGTATTTAAGAGGAGTGAAAATATATTGAAGTCTAAAGGAAGGTACATAAAGTGTAAAGGTACTAAAGCATTTGATTTGAATTCGTTAAACAATTTTTAAGTACATGAAGTTTCAGATTTCTTATTTTTTAAACAATAACTTATCAATACATATTATAAATGTCTCATAGAGATGACGCTATTGATTTTATATAAGAAGTATGGAAGTCATGGGTAGTGCGGGGCTTACAACCTGTCCTCGGCTGGTTTAAGTAATCACTTTACACAACTGTAACGTTCACCAATTCTACCTGTGGGCGACTGCCCAGCAATTGTGTTCTTACAAAAATTTGGACATATTCAAAATATTCTGAATATAAAAAAAAAACTTCTAATTCTCATACTGTTTATTTATTAATCTAATCAAAAAGTTAACAGTTATGTGTAATTAACCTTTTTGTTTTAAAAATCTGTTACCCATTGTAACGATACAAGTAAGGTTACTATTACATTTTTACTGAGGGCCTCAATTAACGTATGACATTCCTAAGGTCGCGATTGCGCGGAGAGAGTTCCGTATTTTTAGGCATTTCCGCAGCAGACGCAATCAGAACACATTTCAAGCGCACATTTTCAGAACATAGTTCAATGGTATTTTAATACAAATTAAATCATTCAACTAGTAAAATATACAGAAAAAATCTATTTATTGAAAAAATATTTAATTGTTAACGGGATTTCATCCTGGACGTCTTCATATCCGGAGAAACGCATGGAATAATAAATATATCAATTGGATGATATATATACAGAATGTTAGTTAAAAATTTGGCGAAAATGCTATAGTGAAAATAGTCAATGCGCTTCCTCGAATAGGAAGAGGTCGTGGTTCGAATCTCGGCAATAACAAAATATTTTTTTCGATAGATAGATTTTTTCTGTATATCTTTCTAGTTAATTAATATAACATCTTTTTATTTTTATTAATTTTATCAATATTGTTAAACTTTTTTAAATGATTTATTTTATCCTCTCATGTATTACTATTTTATTTTATTTAAGTATACTGATTTTAAAATGTTATCTTAAAACTTATATCTAAAATTGAATTTAAAATAATCAATTTTAGCCGTATAAATATTTTATAGAATTAAATTATAGCCATGTATTCCTCTTCTGAATTAAGTATTACTTATTAACATCTTTAAGGATAACATATTCTTATTGTAAAGTTTCAATTTTACTAAACATAGGTCTATGATATTTTTAATACAAATTAAATGTATTAATTAATTCATTCTGGCGTCTCCTATCGGATTACTCATAGGTGTTTGAGATTCCGTAAATATACAGAAGATGGCTTTCAAATAATGGAACGACAGATGTTTCAATTTGAAAGTGTAACATATATGTTCGAAAATTTGTCGTTAACTCAGTGTGTTGGTGTAGCATAATCGGTTAATGCAGTTCTCCGTTCGAATCGTGATAGCGACAACAATATTTTTTCGATATATTGTTTTTATGTGTATATCTTTCTAATTAATACATTTAATTTGTATTAAAAACTTATTTACATATTATAACAATACAATTAAAATTTTATCTGTAAGAGATTTGACATCACACACTGTATCACTTGGTATCCACATATATTTAAACAAGGGGTTAAGGAGTATTTAAGTACTACCATACCGATAATACGAAGGGATGAAGATCATTTTACGACTGCTCGATAAGGTTCTGTGACACATAATCCTCAGTGTCGAGTTCTCAAATAATCAGGCAGCTAGGTACTGAATATAAATATCTCCTTTACATTTCGCCCTAACCTACCTAATATCATAGTAAAGGATTATGTATAAATCTAAGTACATTAATCTATACCCGTGTTGGTATCTAAATGTGCTTTAATAAATGTATTTATTATTTTTAAATCTATAAATATGTTAGTCGTTAAGCGAGAAAAATTTAAAAATATGTGGACGTTTTGGTGGTAGAATGAATCACGGGGTTTTTGTATGGTCGTCTGTTGAGTAAGGGAGTGGAAAGGAAGAGTACTTATAGACAATAGCGAAGTGTGAAGTATGAAGGTTAAATGAAGCGAGTTGGTGGTCTCAGCCTCGATTTCGTCGGAGCGAGCGATCGGAATGAGCGTGGCTTCTCTCCGCAGAAACCTGGACCATGTATATAGATGGCGATGATGGTGGTGAATTAGAATCACTGCCCCTACCAATATGTTACTTATATTAAGAAAGGAATTGTGGAGTTACCAGTAGATTATTATAATATTTGTTACCTTTGCTAAGTACCCTGAACTGTGAATAATATTATTTTAACTATCAGAAGGGGGTATTGATCGCATACACAAATTTTCACTGGACCAATTAATTGAGATACACGAGTCAGATATTATAAATATTTGCAAATTTGATGAAACCATAATTTTGATGAGTATTAATATAACATGTTGGAACCTATGCATGTAACTTTAAATAATTAACTTAGATATTTATATTTTACTATGTATCTACTTAAAAAATATTTGATGATTTGTAATTGAGATTTGTAATCCGATCCTGACGTTTTCTTTCCTATACACTGCTCTTTTTAAATGATAGCTGAAATTCTTTTGGGGGTTAAGACGGTGGTTAAATGAAAGAAATCTTGTTTGCGTGTTGAGGTGTTTATTGTGATGGATATACCAATGAAGATGGATGAGAATGAATATAATGGATGAGTGAAGATGTGAAGTTCGAAGTGAAGCGAGTCGGCGGTCTCGCTCAGCGCGCGTGAGCCGGCAAGATCGCCGTTGTGAAACGATGAAACTGGAGAGACTGCTTGAGCCAGACTTGTAGCGGCAGTCGGCCGCGCTGTCGCTTGCGTCGATGCCGACTGAGATGGCGGTGAATATGAATTCTGATCGCTACATACTATCTCGATAAATCACAAAATGAATAAATGTGTACAATTAATCGTTAATAAATAAATAAATTTAACATAAATTAATCGATTAGAAAGATATACAGAAAAAAACAATTTATTAAAAAAAAATTAAGTTGCTACCGGAATACGAACCTGGACCTTTTCCTATTCGGGGAAATGCGTTATTCAGTTTCGCCACATCGACCGAGTAAGTTAACGACACATTTTCGTACTAATATGCTGTAGCCCTTTCAAATTGATACATCTGTTATATTGTTTTTAAAAAGTAATCGCCTTTATATTGCGAAATTTCTAAAATACTTTTGAATTATATACGCCAGGGGACTCCAGAATTAAATCAATTCATTTTTATTAAATTTGGATAAACGTCGATACAACTTACCTATATATATTTTTCAGAACACATTATTATTGTGAAGTTGCAGTTTTTTAGAATATAGTTCGGTGGTATTTAATACAAAAAAAAATATTGAACTAAAAGATACACAGAAAAAAAAATCAATTTATAGAAAAAATATTTTAATTGTTACCAGATAAGCAACTAAAAAAACTGCAACTTCACAATAATAATGTGTTCTCCGTAAAAAATAAAAAATACTTTAAGATGAATATTTCTATTTACTTCTATAATAATTGTCTATTTAAAAGAAAAAATTAGATTAACACTAACTGTTACAAATTTAGATTCATAAAAAAAATTCTTTAAAATGTATCATTCTGTAAGCATGAGTAAAATAAAATTTATATAGCGTATCTCACAACAACTTTGTAAAGGTGTTTTTTTTCGAATTGGCAACAATTGGTGATAGCTGACAGCTGATTTTAGTTTGGTTTGCCATTTCACCACGCTATGCTAGAACAACCCTTGCAAATTGTGCAAATTTATTTAGAAAATCGTGGTTCAGTTTGCGAAACTTACCGTGCGCTACGTCCATTTTACGGTCGACATAATTATCCATCCGAACAATTAATTCGAATAACCATGGATCATTTTCATACCACGCATACTCTAATTTATAATACGCATCCGCAGAGACGTCGTACAGTGCGCACCGAAGAAGCTGTCGCTGTAGTGGAGCGTAGTATTGAGGAGAACTTAAATGAGTCGATTCGCCATCATGTAGAGCAATTGGAGCTGTATCCATCCTTTTTATGGAAGATTTTTGTAATGTTGAAGAGCTATGGTTTCAACAAGATGGCACAACATGCCACACAGCGCGCATCACAATAAATTAATTAAAGGAAACATTCGATGAGAACATAATTTCGCGTAATGAATCAGTGAATTGGCTTCCAAGATCGTGTGATTTAACACCTTTGGATTATTTTCTGTGGAGATATGTAAAGTGGTTAGTCTACGCCGATAAACCAGAAAAAATATACGACTTAGAAGCCAATATTCGTCGCGTTATGCAGCCCCAGGTGCTCAAAAAAGTGGTCGAAAATTAGACTTCCATATTGCATTTTATTCGAGGCAACCGCGGCGCGCATAAGCAAAAAATCATATTTAAATACTAATGGCATAAAACTATCTTTCCAATAAAGCTAATAACCATGGCCATTACCACGATTTTTATGTATTTTAAAATTCTATACCTTTAAAAAAACATCCTTTATTTTACTCTTAAGGATAAACTCTATCTTCATGCCTACTCTCTTAATTCAGCTTGCTCGTGGGCTTTCCTGGAGAGAGAAGATAAAATCAACTATTTAGGTGTCCTAATAGACAGTAGATTGCGATGGCCAGATCAATTATTAATACTCACGACTCGTATACGAATAGTACTTGCTGCGTGTTTTTAGATCGATATAAAGTATTTTTGATACCACGATCCTAAAATACGTTTAATTTACGGTCCTTCAATTTCTCTTGCCTTGGGCTATCATCATTTAAAGCGATTGCTGTGAATATATGATTAGATTCACCGTATTATTATCATCATCATTATTGCCTCACAACCTCCGGTGGGTGGTTTTAGCTTTTTCGATACTTTTTCTGTATTTTACAGCTTCTCAAATTTTGAATCACGATTTATGAGAGACTATACTACAGGTTCTTATTTAGAAAGCATCATATGTCATACTTACTTACTTACCTTCACGCCGTTTCTCCACAGGGGTTAGCAGAGAAGATTGAGAGCCACACTCTTCTGTTCTGACACACAATTCTCGCCTCATCCACATTCATAGATATTTCTTAATATTCTCTCCTCATTCATCCTGTTCCATATGACCAACCCGCCTTAGTGATCTTTTCTTAATCTTACTCACTATACTAAGATCAGCTTTACATTATTTCCTAATTTCTTAATTCTTTACTCTGTCACAAATGAATTTGCCACATATACAACTAAATGATCTCATTTCCACTGCATTCAATATCGGTACCAGAACTCCATTGTGAACCGTTAATCTTGCCTCGGTTAACAAATTTCCATTAACTGTAATTCCATCATGTGACATAGTCATTGTCAATATTATTAAACTTTAAACAATTATATATTTTACATGGCAATATGTTGCGCTCACGAGTGGGTCTTCCAAACAGTTGCGGGTGCGTATTATTGGCACCCGACGTCGGTACCGGGCGTGTTTTTTTGGCTGTTAGATCCTCTGGTTTACGCACCGGTAATTGTGAGGTGCGTTCAGGTGTCAGACGATAAACCACCACAAATTCACCGTTATAAAAATAATATATAACTTAAATAACATCATATAATGCATGAAATAAAAATAGTACTGCATGAATCGCTATTAAGTGAATTAAATAACCATTTTACCGTTCCTCTGCAGGGGTCAGCAGAGAAAATAGAACTCCATACTCTTCTGTACTGGTTACTACTCTTGCATTATTCACTTTAATACATTTAGCTCGTCAATTGACGTCTAACTGAGCATGCCATTCCTTTCAAAGTTTCCCTTCTATCCGTGAATTTCAGCACTCGCCTTATATATGTCCCTACTATCCTCTATTCACTCATATATTTCATATGTCTAAACAGTTTCTGCGACTCTTTTAACGACCCGGTATTAAGATCTATTTATACAGAGTTAAGAATGAAGAAATAAGAAAAGATTATAAAGCTGATGTTAGTATAATGAGTAAAATTAAAAAATGATCATTTAGGTTATTTGGTCATACGGAACGGACGAATAAGGAGAGATGTCCGCGGAAGACTTGGCACGACCAGGTAAACCAGATACTGGATAGAACAAGATAGAATAATGTGGCACTCTATCCTCTCTGCCTACCCCCGCAGGGAAACGGTGTGATTGTAAGTTAGTTATTTAATTAGTATTAAGTATGTTTTATAATTTTTTCTTACCCATACCTATTTACAATTTGTGGTCATTGAGGGGCAATGTCACACCAAATCCTTATGGTATAAAAAGTAATAGTTATTTTTCATGAGATTAAAAGATTCAATCTAAGGAATAGAACAACTGATGAAATAAGAACGCAAGTACGTTCTCGCAAGGTCGCTCGTATTATGTTTTCCGCCAGTTTTTATTTACACTCTCTGGCTTTATGACTTTCCCAGTTTATTTCACCAACCCCAAATCAAAAATGTCATAGAATATTCTCGAGTGTTCATTTTCCTTGTGTTTGCCTCTAGTTATGTATGTATGTGTGCACGAGTCTCCCGGGAAAATGCTGTTATTGCACGTACATAGAAACATTTTTCTGAATTCCCAGGTGCTCTAAAGTCTTACAAAGATGACATGATAAAAATAACGTCCATATATATGAAAGATTCGAAAGGAAATTTTATGCAGGCATTTTTGTAGCTATTTTGAAAACAAATGAAGAATTTATTCATTCTAATTGTGATTTTAAATGTTTAAAAATTGGTCAATTTTATGCATGGCCACAATACAATAAAAATATATTTATTTAAATACTATAATTATTTTATTATACCTAGTATTTATTGGTAGGTAATTATTTAAATTATGTCTCGATATGCGTCTTTTGCGCCTGTGTTGTAAACCATAGTATTTATTTATATAATTTATTTTTTATAAATAAATGTTGGACATAATTTTAATCATTGTCTGTCTAGGACAATTTAAATGCTAAATTATAACCTTCAGTAGTTATAGAGTTCCAATATTAAAACTTCCGGGAGTAAGAGCAAAAATTTAAAACATTTTTTTTTTTACCTAATTTGCAAATTTCAAAGACATTGGGATATTACATAAGTATAAGTATACATTAAAGTTATATAATGTTACTCGCATAATATTATTATATGTTGACGACTCCACTTTTTCTCGTCGTATAGCTCTTAGAGACTAGACGTATTTAGAAGACCAGCGTCTGGTAACCACACTTCGTAGTCATTCTCTTTAATTTCTAACTATCGCTATATATTTAATTTAATACTTGAAATGTGACATTCAAAGTTAATTTAGTGTCAATAAACGACCGGTCCCTTGTAAGTATCAAACATCTATCTATGATTCATTTGCCCCCTACTCTTGGTACTGGGTGTTCAATTCAGATTTAAATTTCATCTAGTGTGGCCGTGGGGATTGATATGTAGTATCGGCGCCATACCGATCACACATCAACTCCATATATCTATACAGGAAGTGAGAAAATTGAAGAGTAGTAATGCGAGTTTAATAATTGCGATTAAATGAGTACATTATTTATCTTCTTCTACATATTCGATAGCGAGATGCACTGGTCACTGGACTAAACTTTCTTAGATTAACTATTTGTGGAAGTTTTCATCAGATTTATCCAGTATTTATGATAAACCGCTATGTGATTATGACGACAATTAATAATCAAGATTTAAGTTAAATAAAATACAATCACTTTGTATGAAACCACACAATTTATTGTACGTCAACCGGTTTCGCTTATCTCAAGCTTCATTAGGAAATGAAGGATACATTTATTTGATTATTAAGAATTGGCGTACTACTAATTACTACCTTTTTTATTTCGAGGGCTTCTAAATTGTCCAATCCTAAATGTTCCGTCTATCTGTATATGTATTCTGTTTCTCTCTTTCACACGTAATTTATTCACGTAACTCTCTCTTTATATATATATATATATATTTATTTTTTTTGCATTTATGGTTAGTTTTAAATACGTTCTGACAAAGCTTGAGATAAGCGAAACCGGTTGACGTACAATAAGTTTTGTGGTTTCATACAAAGTGATTGTATTTTATTTAATCTAATATGTCAAACCACCGAGTAATTGATTTCTACGAAAATATAATATGTAACTGTTGGAGGTTTAAATTAGGAATAATCAGTTACCAATCATCGTTACAATTTAACACAATCACCGTCACAATAACGGTTTAAATAACGATTGAACCATCACTAGTAGGTATCCAGTACACGGGTGACCTGCGCTCACTCGGCAGGTCACCCGCACACTATCCTGAACCACCACACTTTTATATTATGTTGTATCCAAAATGTTTCAACACGAGCGTGTTTGCATAATAGAAGATAAATGAACGTAATAGAACATGCTTATTTTTTAAGACCTTAATTAGTCTTGGGGCAGGCTGTTCTCGGTATGCAAATATGTATCGCGTGTACTTACCCCTGTTCTAGAACGTCTATATTCTTAGCACTTACGGTTTATGTTAGCAGAAAAAAAATGTATATGTACTGATGTATGTGTATGTACTAAGTTCTAAGACGTCAATTGATAGTTGATCTGGTATAGTTCTTGTTCTAATCTTAAT
The DNA here is from genome assembly GCA_031772225.1 of Eubasilissa splendida. Classification (NCBI taxonomy): domain Eukaryota; kingdom Metazoa; phylum Arthropoda; class Insecta; order Trichoptera; family Phryganeidae; genus Eubasilissa; species Eubasilissa splendida. The sequence goes on along the minus strand of CM062852.1, from coordinate 14,911,003 downwards.
ATTATTTTATTTCATAATTTACAAAGTATTATTATATATGATTTTTATTATACCTAAAAATATAGTAATTAAACCGGTTAAAAATGTTCATCACATGCGTTTACTATAATGCTACTACCCACCGCAGCCTGTAGATACTACAATAGGTGTGAATCGTCTATTGACAATGATTGGTCTATTGACCAAATACTTATCTTCAAACTACTGCAAGGCCATATTGATTGTCCCAGCCAATTGGAATTAATATCTCTTCATGTACCATCTAGATCAACCCGGCAATCCGTACTCTTCCACATTCCCAGAAGTAGAACATCTTGCATACAAAATTCATTCATTCACCGGTCATGTAAATACTATAATGAGAAATTTACATAAATTGACTTGTTCAACATTAGCCTTACTTCGCTCAAAGAGTTCTTCTTATGAACCACCACAATCTAAACTTTGGCCATTCACTATACCTATAAACACTCATGTTGCTCTTCCTTTACCGCAACATTAGTTGCAACCTCCCCACCCTTCTCCTTCTTTCATCTAAACATACTTATGTATCCAAATATTTTTTGTGAATTTTCATTATTAGTATCACATGTTAAATAGTTATTATGTTTATTAAAATTATGTTTACACTGTCAAAATCCCATAATAAAATGAAATAAAATGAAAACCAATGTACCGTAATATGGGATTTACTATGGGGGGAATAGGGACAACCGTCAGAAAAAGTTTAAAGTCTTATTATGCCACTTAAGCTTCAATTTTGGACTTTAAATATTTTATGTTAAAATATTTTGATTTTATTTTTACCTACTGATAACATTATTGCCACAGTATCACATAATAATATTTTTAATTAATAAATTTCAAAGATTTTGCTGGTTAGCGGACAAAATTTTACACCGCACAACTTTGATTGTAAAACTATTAAACAATTAGGTTTTTCGGTTAATCTTAATATTTTACAAGAAAGAATTTTATGTTGAAAACGGCGTTTTTTTGCAAGTAAAATTTCCCAATTTATAAATATTTTATACTAGTTTTACTGTCAAGTGTCGCTCATAGCCTAGTTTATAGCCATGTTTAAAGACACATATACGTTTATAAGTTATATTATTTTATTATTATGTCACTGTACTTTCAGATAAATTATTATCCTGTCGGTAGACAAAGCCGGGAACTTACATATCCTATCCAAGTGGACAGAGGTCTTTAAAATGCGATAATAAAGATATTTAGAAAACTGTGGGAAAAATAATGAAGGGAAAAAAGAAGCTGTTATCCCTAAAGGCATCTTTAATTTGTTTTATTTATTTCCATGAAACACTAGAAAATACAAATAATAATTGTACTATCCCTATTGGCACCAGTTGTAAGGTTAATAAAGACAAAACTCGTTTATGGAATTTTATTTTTAGTTCATGTTCGGATTAAATTTAGGTAAATACGAACATATAAATGAACCGTTGACTAAATATAAAACATTGGCTGTATAAAAATATTTCTTAATTGTGTCGATTTATAGCAATGGAAACACTAAGATTCGTCCCTATTCACCCCCAGATTACGGTACATATAAATAAGATGTTACAAATTAAAATTTAAAAAACATGCAAGCATAAAATAACATATAACAACATAATTAATTACATACAGGAAATTAAATATATTTATAAATAAATATTTAGTATCAATCTATATAAACATCGTTACAAAAAAAAGGCCGTGTAAAAGTTTGTTGGAGTTTAGTAATAAATAGGAGATAAAACATGTCCAACTCATTTACTTTGTTAATGTCATTATACAATTCACACATTATGGTGATTATTCTATTAATTTATATCTTATATCCACCATTATTTGATATCAAAGATGCCAGGAAGGTAGAGTTGACTATAATATTACGATGTGGTGTTATTAACTTGGTCAATAAACATCATGTTGGTCTTACTTATATGCTCTCCTGATAAGATATTTATTAAGTGTGATATTTTTAACAGTGTTTTGAGAAATTTGTCAAAATGTTATTGTTTTTAATGTAATTTAGTATCTCCCGTGTTATGCCAATCATTCTAAAATAACTCGCAAATGTATTTTTTGGATAACTGAAGTATTGAATAGAATTTTAAAATATGTTAATGTAAAAATATTTCAATGCAAAGAGATAAATATTGAACATTTAATGAGAAACTAAAGATACTTACGTTCTATGGAGGATCTTTTCTTAGCGTCTATTAATTTTAGCAGGGATGTTTTCATTAAATTAAAATAAAGTTTTTACTGCGGCGGAGATCGTATTGGAACTGCACTATCTACTAGAACTGATATAGGGAGACCATTATCCAAAAGAATTTCTATCAAATTTGATAAAATTAATCATAAAAATCCAAAATTTTATTTGGAAAATTAATTTTAAAATTATTGCTCTTTGGATCATCGGATAAACTTTCCGCATAAATGTATTATTTAAAAGAAATTAAAAGCTTCAAATAAAAAAATATACATAAAGATAAACTCAATTTAACGAAAAAATATTATAGCTGCCACAGGAGTTTGAAACAGGATCTCTCCCTATCAGGGGAATTGCGTTTATCCAATTACACTACGTCAGCTTTGTAAATAGTCGACAAATTTTCGAATATATATGTTGCAGTTATTTCAAATTGATACACCAAACATTACATTTATTATTAATTTATTATTGTTGATGATTATGTCAAAAAACTGTTTTTTTTTTAAATCAATATTCTTACTATTTTTAAACTAAGCTAAACGCCTGTACTATGAACACAGGACTAACTTGCTGGTGTTTTGAAACGAAACGCAAACCCCCGACCACTAGATCACTAGGCGAGCGTCTTAGACACTGCACTAACAACCTACTCAAGCTTATGATAATATTACTACCAGAAAGTAATCACCTCCGGATTAGCCGCTATCTAGCCATAGCCGGTGTTTCTGTAAAACATATTTAGTGTTAAAAAAATATTTGATTAACAAAAAAAGGGAAGTACTCTACCACAGTCATTATCCAATGTTGACATAACTTAATCGTTTTTGATAGATGACTGGTATTAAAATATTTGCCAGTAGGAACATTAATTAATAATATGAAACTATTGATGTTGAATTATTTTCTCACTAAGTGTTATTTATAAAATATTTTAGTTACATACGTTTATTCAAAATTTTCTTAATTTTTAATATAAAATACTTATATATAATATAATATAATATATCATTGATTAAAAAACATGACATTTAAAATTATTTATACAAGAGTTTTTATCTAATACATATTTCAATGTAAAGATTAAAAATTATGTAAAAGTGAAAAGTAATATTTTTTCTCTGAAAATATGTCGCTTTACGACGGTTAAAATTAATCAACATAATTTAACCAATCGTTTAATGGTGTGCGCATAAATTTTTTTTTGTGGATCCTACGTTCAATTCATCTGTCTGGTAGGCTATATGGAAGGGTTGGGGAATTTATTAACCACTTTTCTAGAGACGGGTTAAGAGACACTTTGTTTCTACCGCGAATATTATCCTCTTAACACGTGCTTTACCACATTTTTTTTCACGATAACAAACCATTATGTATACATAAATGAAAGAGAAGTACCAGCCGACAGATGTTCAATTCTACATAATGTATTGTTTCATGTGATTTGAATACAATTATTTTAATTGTTTTTGTGTTACACTATACTACGAACCTTACTACTATCACGGACACAGCTATCCAGCGCGATCTGAAATACTCCTGATGGCTTCCTGAAGTTCCTGGTTGTAGACTTCACCAAATCCGTCTAAGTGGAGATTTTCTCTCAATTTCTGCCTTGTACCGGAATCTTAATTGCATCCATACATCTTGTGACATGTTAAAAGTATTTCAGAATGCGTATATGTATTATAGACGACAAACGTTGCTTAATCTTTTTTTATTGTAAAATTTGTGTTGTATACTATTTAATGGGATTTACAACATACGTCTATAAACTGCGTCTATTTTCCTGCGTTCTTATTGTCTCAATGTCCACGTCACAGATCTTTATTTTATTTATTTATTAGACTTTATTGACATAGCAGATTAAACGTTGTAATGTTGACGTAACATATGTGAATATATAGCCAGTTTTTTCGTGCTGTTGTGGTGTTATTTAATTAAAAAAAGATAAAGATTCGACAGGAATAAAAAATAAAAAAAGAGAAAAAAATGTAGTGGGAGTTTTGTAAAACTAGTGAATTACCTAATTGGATCATATTTGTGTAATCTTATTAGAAGTGAACGATTTCCAGTTGGTGTTGAGTGTGTCGTATAGTTTCGGAGCTAAGAACGCGTAGAATCTCTGATAAAATGTCGTTGTTGCTCTCGGAACTGGTGGGTAGATGTTTAATGTTTGTTGTGATCATGATTTATTGTTTGGGGTGAGTTGTTGTTAGCATGGAAATATTGGACGAGTCTCAACATATAGATTTGTCTTATGTCTAGAGCATTGTACTCTTTAAATATAAGATCTGATGGATATCTAAAGAGACGACCATTTATAACTATAAGAATTGTCTTTTGTGCTCTTTTGACCGACTCTATAATTAATTTTGCTGCTCCTCCCTAAACTAAAATAGCATAACTAATTAAGAAGTAGTGCAAAGTACACCGATCTTAAGAGTTTACAGTCACATTGGCATGAGGAAGCCGTGTTCTTGTTTGTTTTGGAGTCATATACGATGAGTGTAGGATTTTGATGTGGCGATGTTCTTTCGTATTAACGAAACATCAATATGTCGGACATATAATGAGACATCCGAAGAAATACGAGATCTTGCACTTCATGATTGCACTAGAAGAAGAAAAACATCATGCCTGAAGAATGTAAGGCAATGCATCGGCCAGTTCACCGTAGAGCTTTTCCAGGCAATATTAAACAAAGTGATCATAGCAAAGTTCGTTGAACGGATAGGGTAAAAGAAAAAGAATAAGATGAGAGAAGCCAGGCTGAGATGATATGGTTACGTAAGAGTAAATACCAGTGGTAGAAGACAACAGGGACAATTAAATAAATCTAGTGGTTAGACATCGAGAAAGACACTTAAATATGTCTGGAAATCATCCAGGATAGAGCACGCTGGTACTTTCGTACAATGCAAGCCGATCCCAATTAAATGAGAAAAGGTAACGATGAAGATGACGAAGAAAAGGTCTTATTTTATTTGTTAATAAAATACATAAATTTACTAAGAAAAATTAATATGTTCCTTATCTCAGATATTCATAATATATTATAATATCAATATCCATTAAAAACAAGTTCCTGAAGGATCCTACGAGAATTATTTAATAATATTTTAAATTATGGTCTTCGTATTTTATCGGATGATTCAGAAGGAAAAATTAAATGTTGATGTATAATTAAAAATTTTCTTTAATCCTTTTTGATGATATTTATGGTGGAAGCTCGCAAAATGCCATAATTATACAAAAATATTATAAAAAATTGGAACTTACGATCCTTGCAAAATATTTACAAGAGTTCATACTGGATCTTAACCTTTCCGTTTCCTTCAAAGCAAATCCCACGCCTAGTATTTCTGTGTAGACTACCTTTATTTTAGATATTCTTTTAGGAAAAAAAAATCTGAGATTCCGTGAATATTATTTATTTTATGCTCTTTGTTCCCACGTTCATGGGATCACTTAATAAATAAGGTACATTTAGTTTACAAAAAAAAATCACGTTAGTTGAATCAGTGAAAAATGTAGTGCACAAAAAAATCTAATTAATTTTAATCTAGTTAATTTGTTTTAAATATCATAGAACTATGTTATCAAATTGCAAATATACAATAAAATATGTATTCTAACGGTCACACTTAAATACATGAAAATATATTTTTTTAAATATATTTTTTCTATTATTATTCATGTGTATTTTTATGTAATAGACCTAGTCCACAATATTTTACGGATAGATACCTGACTTAATTATGAATCGAAAATGTTCAAAGGATATGTGCCTAATTTCAACCATGTCAGAGATATAAGCATTTAAAAAATGCTTATATTTTATTGATTCCAAATTATATATTTTTTGTTAGATGATTTAGGGCATGAACAAAGATATAGATTAATAATGGAACAAGTTCGGTAATATTTATTTAGAAGTACGTATATTTCAAGCTTAATACAATTTTGTAAAAATTTCAAATAATAATATTTTCCGTAACAGTGCCGAATATGCACATATTCCTTGAACATTTTTGACTCGTAATTTAGTCATGTATCCATCCATAAAATATTGTGGACTAAGTTTGTTACACCTGTATATTACGATACCTGCTCAAATTCCATATATACTACTACAAAATACAGACAATCCATCTTCTGACTTCAGCCATCTTCAGGTAGCGAATTGGAGACAACTTTTACAAAAGCATCTAAAGATTTGCATTTTTTTCAATATAACAGGCATAGGACATAGTGGCAAAAGAAATGGAAGGAATAAAGATAAATAAATTTATTAGACTTTATTGACGTACATGTTTTTATTGTAACAGAGGTGAATATATTACAATATAACATGATAAACATTAGATACAATTATATTGCAATTAAGTATAATACTCATAGTTTGTTGTGTGGGATGAAGTAGACTCCACGTGTGATATATACAGCATTGTCCTGGCTACTTTGCTAGGCTGCCGTCCATGTTAAAGTAGCTAGTTTTTTTCGTGCTGTTGTGAGGGAAAGAGGGAATGAAAAAAAAGGAGGGATAAATATAAGATCTGATGGATATCTAAAGGGATGACCATTTATTACCCGATGGAGACGATAGAAACAAAATCACAGTTTTTACTGGACCCCCAACATTATACTTCACCTCAAAATGCTGCTATTATGTACGACTAATTATATGAAACTTCATAATTTTTATTTGTTTATGGCTATCTAATAATATAATATTGTGTCTTTTTTTATCCAGGAAACAAATTTAAATATCTAATAATTAGAATATTATATATCGGTTTTATTTTTAATTAAATAATAATCTGTTTTTTAAAAGTAGATGGCGTCTAAGTACGCCACATGAAAACTATGCTCTAAATAAAATGTTATTTTAAATCTTTCTTACTAATATCATCTTTATTTACATTGTGTCCGAACTTTTGTCAATAACTTCTAGCCAAGTTTTAATTTTTCTTTGAACTAAATCTTTCGCAATTGCCTTCAGCCTTTGTGCCTTCTATCTCAGAAAATATTTTTTATTATAACTAAATAATAAAATTATAAGATTTCAAATATTCAATTTATTCTCCGAATCTTCAAATCACCATTTCATAAATATTCAAATCTTGAAATGTAAGTAAAGAGATGAAAATGGCTAAATAATAAGTTATTTAATAAACTAAAATAAAATGTCATTTATTGTAAATATATTTGAAAAAGTTCACATTTCAACTTTGTTTAAATATATTGTAAAGTTTTATTAATTTTAAATTATATGTTCAAATAATAATAAATATAGTAATTCTGTCTTTAATATTCAGGCAATAATTTATAGTAAGTCATTTTAACTGATACACGAAATAAACTTGTAAAAACTACGTGGGTTTTATTATGTAACGTCGACTAGCTTAGGAGCGTCAGTTTCTTTGCTAGGGCAGAAAACTGAGTCTTAACATCTAATTTAGACATGGTTTTACTAAAAATCTCGATATTCAATTTTAAAATGTCATCTTTACTGATCATGGTGAAATTTAATGTGAATAATTATTTTTAACACAATTTATCCACCAATATTTATGTTCCATACAGGAAACAAGAATGTAGACAAGGGTGGTTCACCAATTTCAGCTTCTCTCAACCGGCAATAATGATGATGATTATGAGGTCTAAAGAAAATAAATACAAAATATGTTCAATATAGGCACACCACGGCGGCAAAATTGAGGATGGCTTCCGCCTGCAGAATATTCTGTTTTCATTCAGATTCATAACAATACATATAGTCATATTTGCAACTACCTACACGGCGACAGGCCGCCGCTGTAACGCCTAAGAGGTCTTTGTTTTCCTGAAATCTGTCCCACGGGTTTTTTGGCTTCACGCCGATTATTACACCTTTAAATTATTGATACGTGTCTTATCATATCAATTATATGGCGCCTCACCGGCGAGTAATTTTGTGCGATACAATCTATTTGATTTATTTATGTGCTATAAAAAAAATGGCTGGTAATATTATTCAATAGTTTTTTTATCTTTAAGAGAATAAATTTCACTGTTAGTAAATATTTAATAGTAACTAGATAATTTAAAAATTGCGTTTGACATAGATGCATTTCATATATTTTAGTTGAACTATTTTGATACTTTATTTTTAAATATGTAATTTATTATATTTTTATGTAGGATATGTGTTACGTAATTTATTGTTACAGTTTTAGATTTAGAATTGTTATTTATTTGTTTAATGAATTTTTATATTTATTTACATTTTAAACATTTTTTTTTTAAACTGAGTATTAAGTAGAAACAATTTGTCTATATAAATAGTTTATTACGGGTTGACTGGATGATATTACTTTTGCAATAAGTCCGCCCTTTGGCTCTTTTGTTTTTTCTTTACATGTATTCTGTTAATGCCAATAAATTTTTATACATTTATTCATTGGATCAAATTTATCACAGACTAGCGATCTGTTCCAGTTAACCCACCTAGTATTATGATGTGTTTGTTTAATTTAATTTCATAAAACGCCATGTATTCCAAGACCATCATTTCGTCCAGCTGTTGCTCTTCTTCCTAGAGGTAATACTCATATTGTTCTGATCCGAGTTTATCTATTTTTTCTCAATATTATTCTCAACGATTTATTTTGTAGTACCTACCTACTAACAATTGTTACATTTCTTCTTCGTTAGCCAAAAATAAAATGCTGCTGCAGTAGTTAATATGAGGAATAATATTAGAGTTGTATATTATGAGTATATTACAAGATTTAGTATTAATGAATATTCTAATCCTTCTCAAAAGTGAAGACCATCCATCAAAACTGTCTACTTACTTATATACATTTAGGATATAACGGATTTTGAGGACACAATAACTCCCGTTATTCTTAACTAATTTTAATCAATTTTATTTTAAAATAATCTGGTGGGATTGAACAAAATTTAACAAAAAAGATACCTCGGCTAAATTCATTAACGACCTTGATCCGCTATCTGATTTAAAAATGGCAGCTATTAAAAAAAAATCATAATTCCTTTAAGAAGGTCCTGTAGAAAAAAGTATAAACATTCTTCCACACACAAACAAAACTACCTGAATCCTGACCTGATAATATAAAAAAAGTTTTACATTACTAATGATACGTTCGTATTTTAATTACATTCGATATAATTTTTTTGATGTATAATATTATATATTTATCATATGTCTATCTTAAATTCGTTCTAGTTATTTTGAAATTAAAAAAACAAGAATGTAAACTGATTTTGAATAAATTATTTTTAAGTTAAATATATTATTTTCTAGTTTATTTTATCATGTATAATAAAGAATTTCGTTATTGCCAATTTCCAATTGCTCCCATAACACGACACATTTAGAACATTTCTAACCATGTGTCTCTAGGTAAATTTAAGATTACATCTGTTCAACATGGTTGTTCGGATGTTATCACTAAACAAAGCAAAACCGCTACGTACTTTACAGCATTTCGTTCCAGTACACTTTGCGTGACTTTGCTTCCTTCACTAATATAATAAAATAACAGCGTATCACATTATTTATCTTCTATTTTAAATGGTCTGATTGTCGCTAACAGTATAAAAAAATATTTTACTTATTTGAAATTATACACAGTTTAGAAAAAAAGAGAGTATAATTCTTACATTCTATTGAAGTCAAACTTCTTAGCTTCTGAATATAAAAGGTTATTATTATTACTTCGATAAAGCCGTTGAGTGTTGAGTGTTAAAAAAGGTTATTTAACAAATCCATTTCTTCACAATCTATAAATGTAATTATAGGCTTATACGATAACTAAAATATTACATAATAGTAGTTATATACTGTAATAAATGTCTTGCAACTTTAAAGACTTTATATTATTTGTTGGTTAGGTGATATGTGAATGGCTTTCATAATGATTATTTTTACATTTTTATATGTTATCTTAGGTTGTTAGTTTGCACGTTTTCTGTACCTTCAAAGTATCGACATTTCTTTCGCTCGCGCAGGTCAACTATTTACTAGGATGTGCCTCGTCTCACTCGCTGCAATTGCGAAAGTTAACGTACCTATCACCGCGATCTCTTTCACACGCATATGCACAGTTTGAAATATTTCACAACGTTACAACGACGTAAGCAACATGAATGTTTTAAGCTAAAACAGCATTTCTGTAAAACATTTTAAATTTTTCAATTCAAATCTGTGTGATAGATTTAGTTAGCGAGATATGTGTTTTATAAGTCAGTGGCCTTATGGGACTTGGATGTCTAGGATCGCAGTTACTATAAAGCAACATCCATCACCATTGCGGTCGAGTCTGCTGGGCACTCGCCAACATCATAGTGTCTGTCTTGATATTATCCACCCACCTACGTTGAGGTCTTCCACTTGGACTTGATCCTGTTGGCTTGCGTATGAAGGATTTATGGCACGGCGTATCGTTCTCGAAGTTCCAAAATATCTAATATACTCCATTTTCTGTAGTTAGAATATCTTAAAGTTATTATAAATCTTGCGCAAGACTTTATTTTCAAAGACCTAAAGCATAACCTATTCACTATTCTATTATATTTTATTCACTTTAACCTAAATATTCACGTCACACTATTCAGAATTCAAATAGGTATAAAAAAGCCAATATTTCTAAATTATGATCATGTATGTATGTGTTTATTCTCGTATTCTGGTAATAAACGCAAGTACGGTCACCATATTTAACTTAAATCAGTACAAAAACAAGTTCATTTTGAGTTGTTGAATATTGTTGAAAAACGTCAATTTCCATTATAAGTGACATAATGACGAGCCAAACTGTTATTGTTACTGTCATTGGTATTCAATTATAACTGACTTTAACTATTGAAGATTTAGTTTCAAGTGTTCCATTGATTGCTCGTCGAATTACAAATAATTATTTCTTATAGTCTTGTAAAATAGTACACAACTCTGTTATTATTCCTCACATCAACTACTGCAGTAGTATTTTGTTTTTGGCTAACAAATAGGAAGTTGAACAATTATCAGTGTTGCAAAATAAAACTATGAGAATAATACTCAGAAAAAATAGATATACTCGGATCAGTGCAATGTTGAAAATCTGAATATGATGACCTTTAAGCAGAAAATATATTTTAATATAATGGTATTTATTTACAAAATCCGCAACAAGAAAATATTAGCTGAATTTGCACGAAAACTTGATGCAAATCAACGTGAGCACGAGCATCGTACAAGAGAAAGGGATAGACTGAGACTGAGACTGCCATTCAGGAAGAAGATCAAATCTCAGAAATCGATGATGCATAGTGCGATGAAATTTTTTAATGAAATGCCAGAAAACATAAGACAGGAGGAGAAATTGAATAGATTTAAAATGAAACTGACCATATATGTAAAAGATAAGTTTTAGTAAAAGAAAATACTTGTTTATATTAGAGCATATATAGGAGTGCTTATGTATGCAGTATGTTAAGAATTAAAAAAAAAAAGCAAAAAATTTGTTTGTTTTTTTGTATAATTAAGTTATATTTATGGTTTCTGGCTAAAATTATAGTTTTTAACTAAACTTACCTTCTTAGGGCACTAAATATGCACCAAATAATGAATTAAAAACAACCTCTAAATACACAACGCTGCTCTTATCTTTTCCACATTCATTTTACAATATTTCGACAGATCAATGACGTTTTTTTTCTTATAACTATTGAAAGCAGCTAAATCGAGTTTGTTATTAACATTAATTTAGAGAATACTCGCTATCATAAGACAACAGAAAAAAAATCATTTTTTCGGGCTTTGTCCAATGTTATATTGAATATATATTACCCGAAATGGCTGTAATTCATTTAATAATTCACAGATGTCATAAGCATGATTTTCATATAAAATCAATCAACATAATTTTCTCATACGCAACAATTTGAATCTAAAGTTAACTGGGGGAAGTAGCTAAGATCGCAGAGCACCCGCTCAGCATAAGAAAGGTATCGAGTTCAATACACGGCACCTTTTTTATAATCAAAAAGAATTTGGTGACGTTAGGTATCGATCCTGGTACCGGTAAAAATGACAGTATGTAAAAAGGTGATGAAACTTTTTTACGCATTATTTCTGTTGTAATATAGTTTTCTTAACAACCCTTACTGGGTTAACCGTTGAAAAAACATATTTGGGGTTAAATAATATTTATTTAATATAAATATTTCTTCCTGTTAATAATGTTTTATTTTGATTGATATACTACAGAAGCTTGAAAATACTTTCGCTTTGAAAATAACGCCTAAACAATTATATTCATCAAAATACCTAGTTTCAGAATACACGCGGTTTTATCCACTGTTTTTACAAGCTTTACCTATGGTTGTTTACTGTACAATCAGTATTGAATACAGAAGTACCACATTTAGATTTTTTTTTTAAATTAAAATTATTTTTTATTAATTTCTACTAGATTTTTTATCCTATCCGGTTAAATTTATCTACTTCAATATGGTATTATCGGATGGGGAAAAGCATATAAAACTTCAATATCACAATTAGAAACAAAAACTTATTATTATCCAATTTACTATCTAAATTACTATCCAAGTGTCCAACTCTTTACAGAATTTAAAGTATCAAAAATAATAGACAAAAAAATCAATAATTCAAATTTTTTAAATTAAAAATACACAATTATAAAAATTACTGACTATTATAAATTTGTATCTGAAATTAAAAAATATATATACAGACTAACACACATAAATTATATACTCTTATCTATGCACGAGTCTCGACTCTCATAGAGAAGAAAATAATGTAAAAAGAAATATGTATATATATATATAATTACTGATTATGTTTAAAAATGTATTATATCTATTTATATCTTACAATAAATAAAAAATATGCTTAATATAATAGTGTATAAATGTATAATATAATAAAGTAATTCATATTCAAATGTAATTTTTATGTTGTCACTTCAGTAAACAGATTAAAAATGGAAACTATCTTTAATAATGAGAAAAATAAGGATTGTTCTGATTTGTAAGCGGAATACTATTAAGGATATTAATATTAACATTCTTACTATTGTACGTACGAAAATTACACGTTCTGCCATACTCTAAGGTCTAATAATAAAATCCAAAATAGAATTTAATACAAATAAATATCTAGTTATTAATTAATATTTATGTTAATGTTGGCATTAGTGGGTGTATGTGTAGGAGTATGTGTGGTTGGATCCCTCGTAAAATAACGCATATTACAGTATATATCGCTTACCTACCAAATTTTAGAATCAACAACAAAATTGTAATATATATATGTATGTAGATCAGGGATGGACAAAAAGATTTAACTAGGGAGTCTAAATAGAAAAAATAATAAACAAATAAGATATATAGGTAGAGTATAGCCACTGTAAAAATGCGGCTGGGATTTCTGCAACGCGAAACCGGCTGATTAGATTGAATATATTAAAGGGCTATCTCATACAACAAAATAGCCAGACTTACTTACTAGCCAAGCGGTAAATAATTTAAATAAATGCTGATTATCGTCAAATTGGACTAGGTGTAACTCCTTCTTCAAATGCGTTTCTGCGCAGAAAATTTCAGCCGCATTCTTACACTGGCTATACTCTACCTGCATGCAGTAGCGTGCAGTAGGTATTCATTTAGGTTATGCTGTTACCATGATATTATATAATATACTATATGCTATATTATATATAGTTGTATGAACTCTCGTTTAACCGACGTCTCTAGGAAAAATGAATCCATCATAATAAAAATGCATTATCCTCGAACGCAAAGAACAATCATGAAAATAACACGCTTAGTAAGGAAGTAAAATTTGCGAATTAGTAAATAAAGAAGTAGATACTTCGATCAGCTCTAAGCCAAATTCAAAGCCTTTCAATTGTCATTCTGTTAGGAAACAACATAAGTAAGGACTTCGTACAACATGGATCAGCTGATCCATTTCTGACTCTGTATGGCTTGAATGTAATGTATGGCTTGAATAGAATGATAGATTAAAATAGTGGCTAGCAATTATAGTAGCAAAAAATTAATAATAACCCAGTAGATGACTACAGTGTTATGGTGGCTTCGCGCGGTACCATTCGGATGATAGACGGTGGGCGTTAGCGTAATTATAACATTATGGATTATTTAATTTATATGTGTTTCTCTGAATTTTAAGTAATGCACAGCATTTTTGCTGTATGCAGTGCACGCCCCTGCCTGTATGAATTATCGAAAATAAATAAGTAATGTTTTTAATATAATTATGTGGAATGAATGTGTGTTACCACTTTGAGGTATTATAGAGTATTATTAGTATTATGACTAATTTATAATGTATATAATTGTTTTGTTATATTTAAGATATTATATTATTTCATCTATATATTTACTTGTACTGACTAAATACGTCTAATTGGAGAAGGCTATAAAAAAGAAGAAAAAAAACCTTTGATTTTCCAAACATTTCATGTGGTTTTACATACTGACATGTTTTCAGTGGTATACGTATCTCGATAATGTTACTAGGTATTACGAATTAGATTTTAATGGCGATACTATCGACACGAGTGCTATGCCATTTGTCATTCTCAATATATTGTAATATTTTTATAAATATTTCTTTTATATTTTATCTCGTGTTATTTATTTTCGTAACTTTTATATTTAATTTAAAAATAGACACAAAATAATTTTAAGATTTCTTGCATCGCTGTAGCATTTTTCACTTCTCCGTAAGAGATAAATATCGTGTTTAGAATGACAGATATTTACATTTTGTTGATAATTTAATTACAAATTAAATAATTATACAATAATTTTGGGTACAATATTCACAAATGAATTAAATACAAATATATCAATCCAATTACTTTAGGTACAAAGGTTCAGTTTTTAAATTGACGATTTAATTGCAGCTTGATAGGTCATAATTTTGACAATTGGTAACATTTGATAAAAGCCTATACGCCTAACAAAGATCGCTTTCTGTGATAGCGATATTTTCAATTTTAATAAAAATTCGAATGCTTTCTGGGTAAGCGAGTGAATTTCTGGTGTTCAGCCACACGTGTCACAATTGCGTTCCACGTGGATTGCATTCGTTGGTTGCATTGCTAGCGACTGCGGGGCATAGCCATATAGTACACACATGGTGTGCATTGTTTTTAACCAACATGTTTTGTATATTGTATACTGGTGTATTTATTAATTTTGTTACCAAATATCTCTTACTCTAACCATAGGCTAATTTATTAGAAGACATGAAAAAATAAATAGGGATGAAAATGGTTGTTATTGTTAATATTCGGTATTTGTTCCGTATTCGTAATTATTTGGTTTAATAGGTGAACACGTATACTTTCATAACTTGAAACAGATGTTATTATAAAATGTAGTGTCACCAGTTTTAGTTTTGTTCCTACCGTTTAGCCCACTCCCAATCAGTACACATTGTTCCGTTGGCTCGACTGGTTGTTTTTGAGAAGAGCAAGTGTTCTTCGTGTTGGATCACTAGTGTATATACCGCTGTGCTTTTGGTGTGTTGTGAACGTTGAAACTCATCAGAGGTTTTTGTGCCGTGGCAGTTTCGTACATTGGGTGAACTTCCGGAAGACGGCGTCGAGTGAGTCGAGCTGACCTTGTGGTTCCGTGAGTCCATTCCTATTTCTCATCCACCCATTCTTTCCAATTCCATCACCCACGACAGTATTAGTGGAGTCTTCACATCACACTGTCGCTTCAGTGTACGATTATTATTTATAGTACCATTTTATTTGGATATTTTTTTTAGAAATGCACAATTTAATATTTAAGTGAATGTTAACTAATGTATGTATTGAAACAATTTTCACTATTGATAAAATACATCACAGTACCAGCCAAAATAATAAGGTAGATTTGGTTTGTATTTAAATGCATGTTTTTACTTTTTTCTAGGTGTAAACGTTACAAATTCAATATATATATATATATTAAATAACGGATGAAGCACACGAGAAAGAAACGTTTTTTTTTAAACCGTCAACATTTTCATCCAACAAGATAGCGGATCAAGCTCATTATCGAATTTAGCTGACATATCTAACCTAACAATTTTTCAGAAAAGTTTAATTAAAATCAAATAAGAACTACGGGAGTTATTGATCGACCTAATCCATTATATCCCATACAGGTGCTGTTTATGCGACGTATTACTTCGATTGGCACTACTGGGTTTCATAGTTTACAATAATGTATGTGAGTGTGTGAGTATTGCCGCTCTTTTTTCAGAAAGTTATGAAGACGGTAACCGACAGGCGTCATTCTTTTTACATCCCATGCTTCGTCCAGTCCCGCGGTCCAAATAAACCATCAGTGCGCGCTTCGGTCGGTCGAAATCTAAAGAAGACAACCCAGCTAAAATAACAGCAACATTGTACCAGAAAGACAGCAAAGATAAAAGGTTAGTGCAGTTCATATATCATATGTGTGCTTATTGTGAATCGGAAACCTGGGAATCAGCAATCGATATATTTACCTAATCTGGTGCATATAAGTACACAATTTTCTTTACAAAGGGTAATGTCTCGTTGCGTTGCGTATTTTTATTGAAATGTGCCTAAAAATATATTTAACACACCATGTACTTGTAACACTGAAACGACTAGCTTGCAGTGTAGCGTGTGCAGGTAGTGTGCAGTCGTGTATAGCGTATTTGTATGCAACAGCGTTACCCGAAATTAATATCAACCCTCGCCAGCTTTGCGATACAAAGGAGCCGCCACTGTTTCAAATAAGTTTAAACAGTTCACCGTCTATGAGTCTATAATAATATTAATATTTTTAATAAGATGGCTATTGTAGATCGAACATAAAAGCTATAATAAAAAGGTACTAATGCTCATATATTACATATATATTCGTTCTAAGTGAAAAACAGTTTGCTTTGAAAGATCCTACTAAGTTTTGGGCGCTCAAGGGTTTATATTTGGTGAGATATTTGAACAATTTAAAATCAATTTGAATCGAAATGGTTTTTGAAATAAAATCAATATGAAGCGAAATGGTTTCCGGTTAAATAACATATTATGATCTAAAATCAAGGTACTTTTTGTATTTTCTAAACGACGTTGGCAATAAATCTATATTGTACTTATTACTATCTTATTATTGAGATTGAACGAATAAATGAGGAGAAAATGGTAAGGAAAGAACGGATGAATGAGGAGAGAATGGTAAGAAAGATGTATGGCGCAAGTGTTGATAGCACCAGAAATAGAGGACGTCCACGGAAGACTTGGCATGACCAGGTAAACCAGATAATGGAGGATGATTATATTAGAAGCCTCAACAATCGGTAAGCTTGTATGAGAAAATGTATGAATGTGGACGAGGCGAGAATTGTGTGTCAAGACAGAGGAATGTGGCGCTCTATCCTCTTTGCCTACCCCCCGCGAGGAAACGGCGTGATGGTGAGTTAGTTAGTTTCTATCTAATTACATGTGAAAAATAATATATAGGTATGCTAAAAAGGACAAAAAAACAATGTTGATAGGATTATATATATATTTTTAATACATATACGGAGATAACAATTACAATGTTTGAATGCTTTAACAACAAAAAATAGGAGAGCAAAATATATTTTTATTGTTTTTAATTTAATAATGTACATTTAGTATTTGGTACTTTCTTAGGAATTTTGTTACATTCTCTGTATCACACCCTATTTCAACCCGTCTAAGTGGTGTACCTAGGAATTTGGTGAAATTCCTCTTATCTAAAATATTGTCTGGTATTTCGATTAATGCGATTACACCCTAATACGCGGTGAATTTTTAGTAGATTTAAATATAAAAGCTCTAATACATATTGAACGAGGTTTTATGATGCAACTTCCGAAAAATTTCAATGAATTTTCGCAACCACGACCAGAAAATACAATAATAAGTTTTTTTTTCTTTAGTTCTACAACTTCTCTAAAAAGCATGTGCTTGTGCAGAGAAGGGGATTACATATTATTAATATTGTTTACAGAAAAATATTATACATTTTAGGGTACCTGTTTGTCTTTAAAGTATTTTTTGATAGCATTGATTGTTTCTTTGTTATCATTTATCTTCCTGATGTTTTCGGATAAGCTGTTAAAATTATTTTTTCCTATGTGCGTATAGTGGTGTTGTGCAAATGATGTGTTATATTTTGAGCATGAAAATACAAATTTAAACCTAGTACGATTTTCATTAGTAAATTAATTTTTTTCTTTTTCTTTTATTATTTGAATAATAGAATTTATTTTAAGTAGATCACAAAATGTAGGTACTTGGAATTCTTTAAAAATATTTTTTGTCGGATAATCTTTTGGTTTTTTTAGAATTATTTTTATGATAAATTTTTGTGCATTTTTTACTCGAATTATAAGCTGATCCCCAACTAATGATGGCATATTGTAATATGGATTGAATTAATGCATAGTACAATTTTTTTAAACATAAAAATTTTCTGATTCTTAAAAATATGTATATTAATTATCTAATCTTTTTAACGACATGACAAATTTGATCTTTCCATTTAAGATTTTTATCGATGACTTTTCTAAGATATTTGATTTAATTTATTGTTTTTAAAATTGAGCAGTTAGAGATACAATAATTTTTATTGTGAGTTGTATTTTGAGTGGAGTGTTCATGAATGTTGAATTTTTTTTGGAAAATCATTTGATTTTATTGCAAACGGAATAACGAAGGTTTTTTCACTATTTAATGATAGTAAATTAATGTCCAAAAAGTTTTAATTGTATTTATATCTTTGGTGGTTTTTAATTTTACACTTTTCCAATTAATTTCGCTTATTATTAGGACCGTGTCGTCAGCATATGATGTAATTTGACCGTGTATTGATTGAAAAAATATGTTGTTTACATATATAATAAACAGCACTGGTTCTAATACGGTCCCTTGGGGGATACCGAAATCTGACGTTTCTTGATCACTACAGGTTTTATTAATTTTTACGAGTTGGGGGCGATTTTTTCGATAGTTTCTAATCCACAGTGTAACGTTGTCTTTTAAACCAATATTATTAATTCCTTCAATGGTTTCTGATGTGAGATACTGTCGAAGGCCTTCTTGAGGTCAATGAATATTCCCGCATATTTTTTCCCTTTGCTAGTGTCTTGTATATGGTTGAAGTTACTAAGTTAAGTGTGTTAAGTGATTTTCTGAATCCGAACTAATTTTTATGTAATATTTTATTATTTTCTAGAAATTCTACTATTTGCTTTTTCACAATTTTTTCAAAAATTTTACCAAGGTTAGAAATAAGGGAGATAGTACTATAACTAGAGACTTTTAATGGGTTACCAGATTTAAAAATAGGTGAGATTATTGTTTTCTTGTAGTTCGATGGGAACGGCCCCTTTCGCAAACTTAGATCGATCAGATATGTTAGAGGTTTTATCAGGTGAAGTTTCATAGATTTTGATATTTGAGTTGTAATATTATCGAAACCAGCAGACGAACTTCCTTTCATGCTTTCTATTATTTTTAGAATTTCAATTTCTGTGGTTTTATCAAAATTGGATAATATTTTTTGATCGTGTATATTTTCAATTAAATGATTGTTAGGGTTAAGTGATTTAGGAATATTACTCGCTAGATTATTTCCGACATTAGAGAAAAATGAATTAAAAATATTCGCACACTGTTTTGGTTGTTATTTTGCATCTATAATATTATTATCATGTTCGATGTACTTTATGTTATCTTTTACCGTTATCCATATTATTTTAGGATTGTTTTCAGCAGATAGCGATTTATTTTTGAAATAAATTTTCTTACTTTATTTAATGGAGGTAGTTAATTTGGTTTTATATTTTTTTTTAAAAATTTTTGCTTTTTCATCTTCAGGATATTTTAATGTAGTTTTATAAAGTTTTTCTCTGTTTCTAATAGATTTAATGAGCCCTTGTATGGTCCATGGTTTGTTTTTTTGGTTACTAATTCCTTGTATTGTTCCTTAATTTTGTTATCATCATATCATACATGGTGTGGTGATTGATTATATTTGTTTACCAAATGATTGATTTTACTTGAGGTAGATTATCAATAGTTATATTTGTCCAAATATGATCTAAACAAGAAGGGGTTTGACCATTCGAGTCCTTTTGTTTGTGCAATATGTTAAGTTTAGTAATATTAAAGTCTCCCGCAGTTTTACACAATTTATTTTTAATTTTGACAGAATGGATTGGAATTCATTAATAAATTAATAAATATTTGCGCCGTGGATTGTATAAATTGCTAGTAGTTAATACATACTTTTCACGTATTTAAATTGAATTTCAATATAGTTTGTGAGATTATTTGATGCTCTATAATGTTAACAATACTAAATTCATTACGAATAAAGATTACGATTCCACTATTTCTATTTATATCTATTTTTGTTGTAATATAATTATATTCTGGTAATTGGTATTGTGGCGATTCGAGATATATATTGTATGTACATACAAGGTGTAACAGATCTAGTACACAATATTTTATGGGTAGATACCTGACTATACTACAAGTCAAAAATGTTCAAGGAATATGTCCGAATTCTCCACTGTTACGGAGAATATTATTGTTTCAATTTTTTACAAAATCGTGTTAAGCTTGAAGTCTACGTATTTCGGAATAAATATTTTCGAAATTGTTCAATTATTAATCTACTTTCTAAATCATCTAACAAAAAAAGTCTAGCCGTTCGAAATTCGATAACCTTTATTTTTTTGTATCCAATATATAATTTAGAATCAATTAATATAAATAATCGCATAATTACGATTTTTTTTAATGCTCGTATAACTGACATGGTTTAGATAAGGCATATATCTTTTGAACATTTTCGACTCGTAATTTAGACATCCATCCGCCCATAAAGTATTATTTTAATTTAATTTGTTTATTTAAATTTATTTATTTTATTATACATATATTATACATAATTATATATTTTTTTTACACAAAACTACCCAAATCAATAGAGAAGTTGATTCGCGTGATTGAATTGGGGAGTATTTATGTTTTAAAATAATGTAAAGGTAGGTATAAATATAGAATTAAATTATTAAATACGTATACATAAACATAATCAATTAGAACTTGTTAAGTTATTTCTTCTTTCTGCCTCGGCTTCATATTCAGGAGGAAGGCATCTAGCCTAACTGGTTATTTTTTAAAATATTATCAAGTCAAATGGTTATGAAATGAAATAATATTTTTTTATAAGAAAGTTTATTATCTATATTTTATGATACTTGCATGTTGCACTCTTAGGATGGTCCTGGATCTTGGATGTGAAGTGCGGCAAGCTGCTTGTGGTGCCAGCGTAGGGTGACGGAGTTCAAGTTTATAGTTGATTGACCACCAGATGATGCCCAATTATCCAGGCAAACCGGGACTCTGGACGCGATGTTCTTATGCAATAGCGACAGTCTGTTCTCGCTACACTAAATTATGTTGATCAACTTTTTTATAGTTCCACCGGGACCCTTTTTGATACTTTTACATCAACGATTAAACACAGAGAACATCACAGTCTAAGCCTAAACTCGAGGTTTACGCTTTAAATTTTCCTCGGAGTCACAATTTATAAAGCGCTTGGTTAATATTTCAGAGACGATATTGATTTTATTTTCTAATTGAAAATTAGATCCCGTCTTTGTTGAGCGAGTTCTCCTGGCCGAGATTTTGTGAAAACTGACGCATAAGGTGATGCACCCTTTATGGTGCATTTGCCGACGTGACTATGGTCACGTACGCCACATTCCTTATTGCTGTTCCCACGCTGTGTCGGTGCACCTGCGTCTAACAATACCGAGTTTTATTAGCCTCCGTCCCCTTACTTCGACTAAGTGTTTTTGTATTCTTGAACAAAATATTATTTTGGGTAATTTCGCATTCTAACAAACTTGTAATTGCTGTCGGAAATTTTCTAATATTTATTTGATCTACGATTTGAAGGCTTTAAATTTTTTTTCTGTTTTGTTAACTCCCGTAGTTCTTATCTGATTTCAATCGATCTTGATCAGCCATCATGTTTCGAAATGGCCGCTGTTCAATAACTAAAAAAATCATACATTATATACTATACTAACTTTTTTCATATTGGTCTTAAGAAAAATATAATATACATAACATATACTTTTTTAAATAAATAACAAAATCATTGTTCCATTAATATTGGATCTAGAGAAAAAGTAAAAATATTATTTCACACAAATAATTAATCTACCTGATTCTTTGCGGCCAGTGCTGGAGAGGATTTTATTTTATAAACATTTATTGTCTCTGATTGAAAAATGTGTTGTAAGTGAGTGTCTTCATTAAAAGATATGAAAATAAATATTTTTTGAAATATTCGGTTCATTCCGTCAGTAATAATTATCATTTTAATTAATTAAAACATGTATTTGTATATTCTAAGCACAACGTACATTTGTTATGTCTCCAATCAGTTCGTCTACAAATAAAATTATCTTCATCTCGCGAGATGCTGATGGCATTATTTAATCACTAGTTTAATACATGTCACACAGCCACGTGATCACCGGGAAGAATATCACATCGCCCTGATTTGGCGCACGTTCACTTTATCTGCTAACTATATGGAACCATTATTTCCATGTACATTACATAGAGCATGTATTGTTCCTTGGTTTGTAGACAGGCTGACATGATGCCATTTTAGCTTATCTTTACGACTGTTATGTTAGGAGGCAAAGTAGGTCCTTAGCAGGGGTCCTTAATTCATCAGGCCTCGAAATGAACCAACTAAAATAGACATGAAAAAGTCTAATAATGCATTCTGATAGATCATCCTAACCTAACCGTTTCTTAAATTCATTGAAGACTTCAATTTATTATATTTGTTTACACAAGAGGTGGGGAAACGGGATGTAGGAAGGGTGGTAGGAATTCGGGAGAAGGACAGAACAATGCTCAAGGACCAACCAGGAAACACAACTTACCTGAAGTTTTCTCTCCTGAAGTCACAGCTCCTGAACTACAGCAAACTTTTTCGATGATCAACATAAAGAACTGTGAACCACAATAGCAATTTCGGAATGCACACGCGAGGAACCGAATACACTAGCAAAAAGTAAACATTACTCATAAACAGCTTGTGTGATGAGCACACAGCAGTTCATAAGTCATAGACGTTACACAAAATAAGTCTTCTTTTTTACATTCTTCTTTACTTTCTTCGTTACCTTGACAGGAAAGTGGTCATGAAATGACAAAACTTTATACTTCAGGAAGGATTTCTCCTGAAGAATGAAGGGAAGGTCTACGATTTGTTTTCTGCCGCTAATCAGTTCACGACTGGATTTATTTTACAACCGAAGATGACGCAAGGAATTCATGACGAGCTGAAATGCAAGAAAATGACCCAGCCTTCACGACGTTCTGATTTCTCAGAGTTACAAGTATGTACGGGTGTCTCGCACAAGTCAAATCTAGATGAAGACTGTGAATCTCTGCCGCATGGACGTTTACTTCGCGTGTATGGTTGTAAAATTAATTTTGATGTGCATTGATAATATTGAGAGTATTGTAGTCTAATTTTTTTCTTTTAATTTTTTAATGTTAACCTACCTAAAAATAAATTCACAACGATTACAGTTTCAAGACAAATTTTTGATCTGTGATAACGCATTTGAAAAATCATCGTCTAAAAAAGTGTAATTAAACTATTCGATCAGTTAAATTTAAGTTAAACTAGACATAAATTACCTTTACTGCAAGTTTATGTTTTCTGAATCTCATAATTTAAATTTTTACAAAAAGTTATTATTGTCAGAGGTGCACATGTTAATAATAAAATAATCATAAATTATAAGAGTGATTAAATTTATTGTCGCGCCATGTAAACACTATTTGCCTCTCTGTCAAACAGATTGCCAAAAAACTTCGAACCGATGATTCTGCAGTAAGGGTGCGACTTTTGCCTGAAATTCAGCCGTCAACAACAATAGCCGTCCAAAATGGCTGACGTATCGGCGTCACAATTACCTTTCGCAGTTATTGTGTACAGTTTGATTATTCAGAGCAGAAGTGACAGACAATGATACGGATGGATTAATCAACTCGCATGTAAATGTGTTTGGTATCTCCTGTTGATACAATTGCCATAGACTCCCCGAACAGCCGGCCAGGCCCGGCTGAATGGGACAATGCGACGTGCTCTCGGAGCGACGGTATCGGCTGAGCTTCAAATTGGAATTGAATCTGTTCAATGCAACTTGTTATTGAAATTAATATTCCATCACAAAGGCTCATATTACGCGTATGAATCATACATTTAGGAGTTTCTAGAAAACAAATGCACCTTACTGCATGAAAAATCAACCACCTGCAGCCTGACTCCGGGTTTCACGTTGGCAACACAAATGGTTGTCGTTAAAATTTCAAAAAGCATTTGGCGCCACCGACTAGACCCAGTCTGTGGGTAAGGTAATGTGTGGTGTCGGTATGCCTGTCTCGGAATTTATTTGGCAACCGGGGTCCTGGATCGCTACGAGGCCGATCCAAAGTATCTCTCGACTTCTGGAGGCATCCAAAAGGTGCCATCATGATGCTACAGCATGGATAGTGCTTTCCCCGATCCCATTAATCGCTCGCTGCCTTCTGCTCATTCCCGCGAAGAGTCTTCCTTGACTTTCACGGAAAGAACAAGGCCAAATTATCTCTTGTTCTGCCGTGAAAATAATACTTGAACTCTGTCGCTCGCCATTTCCATTTCTCCATCGCCGTCAGGCGCCCGCTCCACACCACGGCCCGTGCGGAAGTTCTCTTCTCGACTGTCTTCACTCCGATCGGTAAAACAGCGCCCCATATGCCGCGCATTTCAAATGTCACATCACAACGTGCTTGTTCGTCTGATACGATACTCATCATGTGATCTAGTTCGTGGTCAGGGGTTCGAGCTTCGTTCCTAGAGACTAGCAAGTTAGTCCTATTTTCACAACGCGAGCGTTTTGCAAGAAATAATACTATACTAGATTCTCGATTTATATCCGCTAGAGTAAAGTGTCATTTTTGTGACATGTTATAAATACACACTTTTTTTCACAAATATTTCGCAATAAAGGTATGAACCCATAAACATATATATATTTTTGCTAGTAATCAAATGATCGGAATCAAGTGATCGGGTGGATCCTCATCCTGGGGCACTACTAGCAAGTTTGTTATACATGTTTTATAATATAATCCCTTAACGAATTTTTAATAAAATATTAAAATTATTACGGCATTTTTCTATGCTCGCAATTATGTTGTTTGTATACGTTATGTTAAGAATAATTATAATAAACAAAATCTCTGTAAAGTTATGACTTATTATATCAAATACACGAAGATTAATTAATCGATCTTTAATACCGTAAATATATTTGTAATCAGTCAACCACTAATACTTCAAAATCGATATCATCTACGTGATAGTATCTTAAAACGTAATTAGGTTCCCGAAATTATTTATTATTTATATTGATTGACCCACGTAAAAACTAGCGCCGAGATAAGGTAGCCCTTGGATCGGTACTGGTATTATATGGAAGCATTGAGGCTCTTTTTACAAAACTTTTATTGTAAAAATAATGAAATAAAAATCTAGCAAATCCTAAACCCAATAACTGAGGATATTGGATACTTTTTCATTATGTAAAATACCATTTGAAATAACTTATTGTATTATAATATATTAATTTATTTATCTGTAGAGATTAATTAATTAAGTCGATCTATCGACTTCTAAAGTTTATGTTTATGAAATTTTGGATAAAATCTAAAAATCGAAATATTTCTAAAGTATATGTCTGAGTTTATACACAATACAGTTTTAAAATAAATTGTACTTGTAAAAATATTGTTTTTAAACAATTAAAATGAACAACGTGCCAACTTTTTCGAAGCGATGCGTAATTTCATAAACAATTTGTGAGTTCTCTTCTAATTTTCTCATCAATCGTGGCATAGGGACAAAGAATTCTGTTTTGTTTAGTAAAGTCGACAAAAAATATTGAGAGCAATCGAAGGAAAATTTTGATTATAATTTGTTTAAGATAAGTTATTGTCATCACAGTTACTTGTTCAAAGAATAGGTATATTTTTTAATCGTGTGATACTATTTTTAATTCCTTAAAAATAATCTTATGAAAATAACTGAGATTCAATTTATGTTTTGTATTAATCATCAAAAACGAATGCATTTATAAGAATCGTCTTAATATTTAAGATCAATCAATTAATCTAATACAAATTAAATGTGCCAATCAAATTTGTATTAAAATATCACAGAAATCTGAAAAACTATAACTTCACAATCATTTGTTATCCTTAACCTTTCCTCTCCGGTGATGTAAACTGAGTTTACATTGCTTCTTATAATGTAAATATCTCTGTAAATAAACTAAAATAAAATAAATATTATTATAATAAAATAGTAAAAAATAAAATAATTACAATATATAATAATAATAATAATAATAATAAACAATGTTTTCTCGAAGAACCTAGCGTGATTTGTATGCGCACGTGTAGTGTGATACGTAAGGCCAGGTGCGAGGTGTCAGATGCCGGACGTCTCTTTAGTTATGCCAGCATTCCACTCCCGCCGAGGCACAAGGAGAGCTGCAGAGCAAGAGAATGTTCTGCAGCTCACGGCTTGCATCGTCTATTCTCGTGTCGACACGGGTCGTCTCGCGCCATCTCGCTTCGCCACGCACGCCTCGCCTCGCCGGGTGGACTGCTGACATTATTAGTGGCAGTGCGAGAGCGTACGCTCGCCGAGTTAGACGTATTTTATGCGTCCCCTCTACTCCCCAGCCTTGTTAATTGTATTATTTTATATTATCTTTATGTTGTGTATTGTAAATATTATTTATTTATTTACTAATAAAGTGAGTCAACCGGGGACAATGAGAGCAAATCTTGTTTTAGCAGCTGTGCGGTATCGACCTGTCAATATGCGGGGTGCTATCGAACAACTGCCTAGTAGCATTAAAAATGCCAACCAGGCGGCGAATGAGTAGGACATTGTTATTGTCTAATGCGTCTTTGTGCTGCCGTTCCGTATGACCAATAAAATATCAAAAACAGCCTGCTTCTTTTTGTTTTTGAATTTAAAGTGATATTTTATTGAAATATTTTCATAACACAATCTCAGATAATTTACACCTCTAAAGTATAATTAGAAAATAAAGTACTTTGAACTTTAATTTAATATATCTTCTACGTAGTATTTTACAAATACACTGTAGCATTTCTGAATTGTATTATGTTTCATTTATAAAACTGCTTATAAATTCTCAACACTAAAATTTTTATCTCTAGGCTAATCTAATGAAAATGTTGCTTTTATAAATTTATGATTTCATTGTGATAATTAAAAATAAATTAATGGGGTTATCAAAACATTAATTTATTAGCATTGCGGAGTTTTGAAATTTTAATTACTTGACAGGTAGAGTATAGAAACATTTTATGTTCTTAAGTCATTAATATCTTTATTAGGTCACGAAATAATGGTAGATTACGAAAATAATGGAATAATTTGTTTTTATTGCCAGATTTAAAAATAACTTTTATAATTAATCCAGTTCGTAGATAATATGATAAAATGTTAATTGTTTCTTATGATTTTCATTTCCATTAATCATCCACGTTCAACTTTTAAATATAGACGTAAACCATTTATTTTGTGTAGTCTGTAAGTATCGCAGACTGCCAAATATAAATATATAGACATGAACTAACGCGAATTCCTTTTTTCAATATTTTAAATTTGGTGTCACCCACGTGATCATTTAAGTACCGCTTACGCAATCAAATAGCTCCGCAACTTTAAAAAAATTAAACATATAACTCGTTTCGAACGAAAATTAAATCGCTGACAATATTTTATTTTTATTTTTATTTTATTAAGGGATTTTGACAGTGTAAATATAATTGTAATAAAC
The DNA here is from genome assembly GCA_031772225.1 of Eubasilissa splendida. Taxonomy (NCBI): domain Eukaryota; kingdom Metazoa; phylum Arthropoda; class Insecta; order Trichoptera; family Phryganeidae; genus Eubasilissa; species Eubasilissa splendida. The sequence continues at coordinate 14,882,753 of CM062852.1, read as the reverse complement.
ATAATAACTATTTAACATTTAATACTAATAATGAAAATCCACAAAAAATATTTGGATACATAAGTATGTTTAGATGAAAGAAGGAGAAGGGTTGGGAGGTTGCAACTAATGTTGCGGTAAAGGGAGAGCAACATGAGTTTTTATAAGTATAGTGAATGGCCAAAGTTTAGATTGTGGTGGTTCATAAGAAGAACCCTTTGAGCGTAGTAAGGCTAATGTTAAACAAGTCAATTTATGTAAATTTCTCATCATGGTATTTACATGACCGATGAATGAATGAATTTTGTATGTAAGATATTCTACTTCTGGGAATGTGGAAGAGTATGGATTGCCTGGTTGATCTAAATGGTACATGGAGAGATATTAATTATATATATAATATGCATTCATGTAAAAAATACATCTTGTTTACCCAATAATTTAATTTTCGAACAGTAAATTCGTTTAGTGTTGCATAAATGTGTCATAAACTATCGGATTTATGTTTCCACAAATAATGTGTGTAAAATGCCCTTCGTCCCGCAATTAATGTTCCAAACCTCTCTCCTATGTGTACACTTTATTTCATGTCTATTCATTTACTGGTCTATGGTAAGTATTCATTTTATTTTATAATCTGTAAGTAGGTACTTCACTCGGAATAAATATTTTTTTTACATAATATTAAATACCAATTTTAGCTCTGTAAAAGAATAATATACATTTAAATTAGGATCAATAATTAAAACAATGAACTTATTTTTTAAAGGTAAACACATTCTCATTTTGAAGTTGCAAGTTTTTTGAACATAGGTTTGGGATATTTTTAATACAAATTAAATGTATAAATTAGAAAGATATATATACATACAAAATCAATTTATCGAAAAAATATTTTTTCTGATACCGGAATTCGAACTTGGATCTTTTCCTTTTCGAGAAAATGCATTAACCGATTATGCTACACCAACATAGTTAGTTCGAACTTATATATTGCACGACGAAAAATTTTTGAACTTATTTGATATACTTTAAAATTGATACATCTGTCGTTCCATTATTTGAAAGCCATCTTCTTTATATTCACGGAATCTAAAACACATTTGAGTAAAATCCGATAAGAGACACCAGAAATAATTAATAATTCATTTTTACAAAATTTTGGAAACATTTAGAATTAACGTTTCCAAATAAATCGCCAGAATGAATGCCCGAGAGCCCGTCTCGACACAAAATTTCTCTAGTGAGACGGGCACAGTCCAAACATATGTTTACATTTATATTATAAAGTTACCAATAAATAAAATATTAAGGAATGGACAGCTCAGATTTATGTAATTCAATAAAACCTTTCACAATTACGCTGCGTTTGCGAGATGCCATTTTTCGAACTATGCAACGTAATCATTTCCTTCGCGGTGGACGGAACAACTGAGATTTGCGCCATGGAGTAACACACGCGCTCAGGTTTGCCTGAAGTTAGCACTTACCCACAGGTAGAAAATATGAATTTTCAATTGTTATCAGGTCGCGTATGCAGGTAGGAATACCTGCTAGTTATGTCACATTTACTTGTACAGGCGACCTGAATAGGTATTCCTTTTAGGTATACCGTTGTGTGTATAGCCGGCATTACATGATGTTATAATACAGAAAAGAATTACAGAGGCTAGTGAGTAGAATGTACGATGTATGCAAGGAAAGCGACCTCATGATGAATGTCAACAAGTCTAAAGTGATTGTATTCGAGAAAGAGGAAAGCAAGACAACGTGCAACATACTTGTAGGTAATGAATGTTTGGAACAAGTAGATAAGTTTCTGTATTTCGGAAGTATGTTCGATAGAAACGGAAAGACAGTGAAAGATATCGAAAGGAGGGTGACTTCAGGGAATAAAGTGAACGGCGCTTTGACTGGAATTATGGCTAATAGAAACTTGTTAACTGATGCAAGACTAGCGGTTCACAATGGAGTCCTAGTACCGACACTGATGTATGGAATTGTGGCCCGGAGCTGGTAGAAGAGGAATAAAAGTAGACTGAATGCAGTGGAAATGAGATCACTTGACATGAGATGACAGCGTAATGTAAGATGTATGAATATGGATGAGGCGAAAATTGTGTGTCAGGACAGAAGAGTGTGGCGCTCTATGCTCTCTACCTACCCCCGCGGGGAAGCGGTGTGATGGTAAGTAAGTATAATACAGATGCAAAATATTCTGAGGTGTCTGTAAGTTTACAAAATGCTCTCAGATGACAAATGATAGTTGTAATATCATAAAAACCGTTGACGATTAAAGCGAGTCTAATACAAAAGGGACATATCCATTTATCTCGCTATTAAATTGATCCTAGTAAGAATGTTTTAATGATTTGTGATTAAACTAGTGACCGGGTATTAAGTTAGTGTTATTGCTACCGTTTGTTAACAAGTTAAATATATTATCTGTAATTATTTATGCTGTTTATAAAGACTATCTATTTGATATCAATAATAATGAAGATGTCAAAGTAGTTTTAAGTTCATCGTGATGTAATATAATGAAGGTATATTACATGGATCAAAACTAGTACACGATATTCAATTACTTTAATTTTATCTCGCAGTTTCTACGATTCATTCTACACGGTGTTGGTTGGTTGGCGCTGGACCTCATGATCGAGGATCCCCTCGCCATTCCCACTTGGTTGTGTTTCTGTCTCAGTTTTTCTGCCGCTCATGTGCTTTTTGGTGAAAGAAGAAGTCACTCTTGAAGGGTGGATTGCCTATTTGAAAGAAAGAATAGTTCAATTCGATAGGTATACTTACTTCCACAGACGTCAAATGTGGAGCGATCCCGCTGCGCTGGCCGGTTCGTTGTCGCAAGGTCGCGGCTTGCTACTCAGTACTAGCTTGTTTAGCCGCCACGATACCATCAGCCCGAGAGCAGATACTCCTCCACTTCTCATGACTTGAGTCGTCTGCTCCCAGTCCTCGGGTGCATTACACAACTTCAGCGTCTTATAAAGGCAATCTTTGTACCGCTTCTACTGCCCCCTAGCTTTTCGTCTGCTCACAATCTCTCAGTACATTACACGTTTCGGAAGTCTATGATTCCCTATGAGTCCGGTCCACCTTAGTCTCACATCCACAAACATGTCCTCGAAAGATTGATATAAAACTGTGACATTGGATACATGGTCACTCTAGTGAAAGGCGAAGGAAACATTCGTGGAACATTTTCAGACTATTCACATATCTTCTGTAGGGTACCCAAGCCTCAGTCTCATTTCCAAGTGTGGTAAAAACAATATTTATTGAGAACATGGACATAAAATTTTAACAAATTATACATTATAAACATTCTTATACAAATATACCAAAATATATTTATACACAAAAATGTACAAAAAAGGCGAACAAGCTTCATAATGTAAGAGATGTTCACTGTCTCCTTAACTAGACCTTGAAATAAACAGGTTCATCCGTTGTCTGTCATACAAATATGAAAACCATTATTATTATTTATATATATATTTATCTAATACTCTTGCTATCCCATGATTAAAACACTGCAAAACAGAAAAATGAATATGAAGAAATGATATTCTGTTTATGTGATAATTTCCATGAATCTTTGCTCAATTTCCTTTCTTCCAACACTCCATAACCAGCTCTTGAGATGGTGTTTAGAGATAGCTTTATACACTTTTATCTTAGTAGGCTGGGAAATATCTCTGCTATTAAAGACTCTATCATTAAGTTTGGCGACAGCCGCTGATGCGTTCCTGAAACGATTCTTGTTAAAATTGATGTAAGAATACTACCCAAATAGATACAGTTAGATACATTCTCCAGACGTACTACTTCCACTCTGATATCAGAAGTAACCGATATACCATCATATGCAATGATATAAAATATTTAAAAAAAAAATTAATAGAAAGGGAATATATTTACACTGCAAAATAAAAATATTTTAATAATAAACTAATCAGAGGCCAAAAAAGGTTTAGATGGTCGTTCAAATATTTAAAGGTTCCCGACCGTACTTACAAAATAATAATGTAACATTTTCAATTCTCGAGTGGGGTACTCAATTTCCAACAGAACCTATGGTGTTATCGGGTGGAGAAAACTTTTTAATTTTATAACATAATAGGTTGTTGTATTGACGCGATGATCAGAATTTTTTAAAAATTTTCGACACTTTATTATCCAAACACCCATCCTTCTTACCCTCTTCAATATACTATATTATTTTTTATTTTCTCTCATCGTCAATTCCTGTAAACATTTAAGTTAGACTAAATAAAATATTTATTTGTAGATTTGTTGTAGGTAAAAATCAGTTCATTGTTATACATAAGAAAGTTAAGATATTTAAAAAAATCTGCATTTTAAATCGTATTTGTAATAATGGTCATCCAAATGTATAATATGAAGATAGTCTCGTTAGAAACATTAACAGTGAACGAGTATAGGTATATGATAATATGCATTAAATTGGACGAAACAAAACAAAAATCTCCAGTTTAGGTTAGATTAGGTTGTCTACTTCTTCATGTTCCGTTTTCTAACAAAGGTTGGCGACCAAGTTATAGTAGCTCATTTATCCTACAAAATATATTAGACTATCGGTATTTTAAACATTAATCCAATTCTGAGATTATACAGCTAATATAATATATTTCCACCAACGGATCTGCTTAATGCTCTCTTATTGAGTGTTTAGACTAATTGTACTCAGGTTGTACTAAAGATTGTACTGATTCTATCCTATCTGCCAACCCCTTGATGTGACGGTATTATATATATATGCTAGCGCCTCACAGACGTGGCCTTTTAACCAAGCATTTTACAGCCATTACTTGCCACCAGATAACAATCGAAAATCTAGACGACAATACATCGCAACGCAAGCGGTAAAATAGTGTAAAGTCATTTGTACCTCAAATCTACAATAAACGTTATGTTTCATTTCATCAACCTGCTCTATCCGCAAACACCAGCACTTATATTCATATGCATGTTACGCAATATTTATATACACAGTGAAATTCACATACATGCTTGAGATCTGAGGAGGATTAGGGCTTACAAAATAACCTTGAACAGATCCTTCTGATATAATAATAATATAATAACTATAATATAAAATAATATAATCAGTAGCGTGCAGTAGGTATAAAAATCAAGTATAATATATGTAATACAATATATGTACTTACTCTTACTTACTTACTTAACCAACGTCTTTAGACAAAATAAATCCGTCGACGGTTGTATGACCCTACCACGTATTTATTTATAATTTTAGAGTACTATTAATAGTGTTTTTAAAGATTAAGTTTTAACGTAAAATAATACTTTCTTATCCATATAAAAAATGTATGGACGTTTTTAAGAACACTTTCTATGACAACATGATTAATTTATTGTTTGAAAATCCTTCACGTAATAACTAGAGGAAATAATTATTTTTATTAAAGGTTAACGTAGAAAATAGTTCTGCCAATTGCTTTTTGTTTTTTCCAAATCAAAAACCAATCCATGCACCAAATTTAAAGAACAATCATGAAATAAGCACGTTAAAAACAGTAAGATAGTTAAATTCGCGAATTAGTAAAAGAGGACGTAGACATTTCAATGATTTGCATGCAGTTGTGAGCCTTTCTAATGTTATTCTGTTAAAAAAACAGCATAGGTAGCAACTCCATACAAAATGGATCAACCGAAAGGTATTTTCAATTCAGTAAATAGATATTTATATGACTTGAATAATTCACTAGCTTAACGACAGAATAAAATAATGGAAATAGCTCGATGCGGCGAATACAAAAGAGCGCCATGGGTACAGCGGTGAGTTGTTGTGGTAGTTTTTGGAACTAAGCAATTAAAGTCTGCTGGTACACAGATGGCACTAATTGTAAAATTATGTTTTTGTTTATGTTAATCAAATTATTTAATTTATATTTGTTTCCCTGAATTTTTAGTACTGCACAGCTTTTTTGCTTATATGCACTGCACGCCCTTGAATATAATATATAATAACCTACAAATTTCAGTCGTTCCATCCGAGTGACTCCCACAAAGCAAATATAAACAAGTCTTAATAATAATAAAGAAGTTAAAAGCATACTTCATCTTAATAAAAATTATTTGACAATCAAACAAACCTCGTAGTCTAGTGGACAAGGCACTGGCTTCTCATACCGTGGGTTCCGGGTTCAATTCCCGGTGAGATCACAATACATCTATGTGATTTTCTTAAGCCTGGGTATGTTTTGCTTCAGTAATTAGGCCTCGCGGCCTGTTGTGGTATTAAAATAATAAATACAAATTTAAAAATCAGGTATAATGCATTATTTTCATATTTATTTGATACACTTATAATACTTAGAACCTAAAAATGTTTATACTTTCAATAAGAGCAAAAATAACTACATAATCATTTTCTTGTACAAAGCTTTGTAAAATCAGTAATTACCTCTAAAAAAGAGGATTGACATATCAGCAGTATACAATAGATTCCGTGTATCTATTGTGATAAGGCAGTATACCTACAGTGACCGGCGTATACCGACGCAGTGACAAGGTACACCGACGTCTGTCCGATGGTGGATGAAATTGTCCCACATCCCGGGGGTCCTATACCACTGATTACGTCATCAGGAGACAGATAATGTCATCGGGCCTATTCGGCTATTTGCTTGTACAATTATTGAAAAGTTATAACGAAAAGAAGAAAACCGAAGAATTAAGAAATTTTTGAAATTAAATTACATTTTTATTTATAATGAATTGATCTGAATGTCTTCATTTTTGATAATAAAAACAAAAAAGATATATCAATTAGAAGCACACAATGAACAAATCTGTATTTTAACGGAATGTAAAATTTTTCAAATTTAACAGATAAATAATTATTTTTATTCAGCCCATGCCCATCTATTATTTGATAAATTTTATGACGCCATTCCTATCTAACCTCTGTCCACCGCATTTCGCTATTTGTTAAGTTCATGTATTTGTCCCAGAGAACTGGAAAGGAGATCGATGTACTTCGGCTTTCGATTCGGAGCACCCACTTTAGCAATGTTTATATGCTTTTTATTTAGACACATAAATATAATACATAAGTATTGTACAGCTAAAAAAAAAAGACAGTTGTTACATATTTACACAGATTTTGAAATGCATTGCCCAACTAAGCAAGCCTGTTTTATCGAAAATTGGCAAACAAATTATATTTCATAAAACCAAATAAACCAATATAACTCATTGAATACGTAGCAAAACACAATTACATAGAAAATGAATTCATAATATAAAACAACATTCTCAGTATCTGCTCTACCTAATTTTAACAACCAATTTGAAACATTTTACCTATAACTTGTAGATGAGCCCTGTAGTAAATATCGGCAACATAGGTCAGAACGGGATGACAGAGACGCGACAGTTAATTCATAAATAAATAAATAAAATATAAATGAGGTCAAAAAAAAAAGTTTATTGTAGTATTATAGAATAAAGTACACTATTAGAAATAACAATAATCAGAATATTAAACAGTTGTATTGTTTTAATGTTTATAACCTAATTCTGGTTATATAAACTGCCGAACTAGAAAGATGTTAGAGAAAGTTATTAATTCCTTGCATAGATTCCTTTCAACCTATCCCAGACACATACTTGGTTACTTACTTGATTAATTAATTTGATCGGCTTACTGACAACAACTAAATCTGTCTATCTTTTCGATTGCGCACCGATTCACCTATTTAAATCTATGCAAAGAGGCCGACGGTATCTTTATTTAATTCGAGTGTCTTAATGGTGATCATCTTCCAGCATCGTCAAGAGATTATATAACATATTGTGGAGAGGGAGGCGGGTCTTCAAATGGTGAGTAGTTTATTTTCCCAGTACTACTGTGTCATTCTGCCTTTTCCTCCACCATTCTTTCAAATAATCCACTGTGATTATCTATAATAACAGATGTCTGTATTCTGACAGCTTCTATACATTGTCATTGTTAGCGTAAAAGTTTCATTTCAGAACTGGTACAAATTTTTAAATACAAAAAAAATAATTTAATATTTTTTGTGTATACATTCAACAAGATAAATATAACATTTATTTAATATAATAAAAATTAATGTGTCATATTTATTAATGAATCAATAATATTTTTAAAAAGTATTGTAGTTAAAACTGTGTATATCTATAAAAAATATTATTTATCAGTTAAAAAAGAATAAGCCCTCTTGTGATAGCCACTACTATATACGTATACAAATACACTATGGTAGGAATGTTTTCCTTAAACACACGCAACCCTACATACTATGTCCCCTAGCTTAGACAGTACCCTACAAGAGTTAATGCATAATATGTAAACTGGCTTTAATTAAAGTGTAACCCGTGTAAAAATTCACAAACTGAGGACGTAGTAAACGAGCTTTTTGAATAATAAATGAGGCTCTTTTGACCAAACATCTGGCGTTTCTAAATGTGTTTGAATATTTGAAATAGGATATTAAATACATACGATATCAAAGTGCGAATTTGGATAACCCAATCATTCAAATTGTTCATTGCTACATATGTACATATAAAACGGATATTTGGAATATTTTCCAGATATGTGTAGTAAAATTTAAAACATTAAAATTTATAGCAAATGATATTTTATTAGGTGAACACATTATTATTGTGAAGTTATAATTATTCAGAACATAGGTCACATAGAACATTAAATGTATTAATTAGAAAGATATACATATAAAATCAATTTTATCGAAATATATTGTTGTTGCGTAACTGGGATTCGATCATGGATCTCTTTCCAACAACATTATTTTTGATGACAAATTTTCGAACCTATATTTTTCATATTAATACATCTATCGTTCTATTATTTAATAATGTCGCAGTAGCATAGTTGGATAATGCCCCTTCCCCAGTTTGGAAAGAGATCCAAGTTCGAATCCCGGTGGCGCAACAACAATATTTTTCGATAAAATTGATTTTATATGTATATCTTTCTAATTAATACATTTAATTAGTATTTTAAATGATATTTTTAAAAGCTCTAAGGAGAACGAGTTTGGAAACAGTATAAACTCTCAGAAAATAAAATGGTGTGAAATTTTTTTGATTAAAAATATATAGAAAACAGATCTTGGCTAGAAAGTCTTGCTTTTTGAGACTGACCGTACTTCATCAGACTATCATTAATTGCGTTCTATGTAACACTTTTAAATGATAATAATTCAATTAAAGGAAATATACTATACCCGACAGTTGACATGTTGTCTAAAATAATATATTCAAACGATCAGTAAATTTTCTTTAAATAATGTATTATTTATCATTTTCATCACGTAGCCATCGAGGATCTTTACCTTCTCATGTACTGTTATTCACCATCTATTTACTGCCAACTATCTTCACAGATCTAAATGACCATAGTAGGTGTATGGTAATTGTAAAAGGTTAAACTACTCGATCAGTATCGTAGAGCAGAAAATTACGAATAGGGCAGTGTTGCTAACTCAAAACCAATAAAGTGTACTTTTAGAGATTTTTCGAAATTGGCTACAGAATTGATCTGAGAATAGTTTTATAATTTTATATTACGACTAATAATTCTATTATTTATTATAATTAACGAATTTTTTATTTATTTTGGACTAATATGAGTAATTGCGTGAAAAAGGTTCCAAATGCATTATTCTTTATTTCTTCCATACACACCAATTCTATTTAACGGATATTGGAGGAAATAGCAAGAGCTGAGAGTTCCAACTGCATCAGTTATTTATTTCAATTCATGGATCATTATTTTTAATTTACAATGTTTTTTAATATTTTTAATTTCCCTCATCTTACAGTGGTCCATTGGTAATACTGAAAATAAGCTAATAACTTAAAACTGACCATATTTCCATACTCAAAACAAAATATATGTTGAATATATTTTGAAATTCAACCAACACTTTTAAGCTCATTATCTCAAAACAGTGTCAGTGTCAGATAGAATCTTGTTATTCCGAGGGGTCGATATGATATAAATACCATTTTAAAATTAAAAAAATATATATTTGAATAGTAGAACTTCCGTAAAAATACTTCAAAAACATTAAAAGATTGTAAGGTTTTATCGCCTATCGCCTAAATACCGCCAAACGAAGCTGAAAGCACTCAAGAAGGCAGTATTTTTAACACAACTCCCACCAGCCATAAAAACATAAGGTACCGACTGCGTGCAAAAATTGCAGGCTGAGCCACGACGAATCTATACTTCGCCCAATCAGCAGCTCTAGAAGCTACCTCTAATCTTCTCTATATCTTCAAAACTTATAATATATAGTCAGACATATATCCACGCTGCACGTACACTAACTTTGCATACACTCACACAATCATTCATAATCGGTAACCCCCAGAGTACAATCGTTTCTACCATATATAATGTATACTGATGAATAATATTTGTATGTGTAAAAAAAAATAGTTCTCAGGATACATTATAAAATTGCGGTCTTCAACCGTTACTCAACTTCATTTATAATCTAATATTCTACATTTAAGATAATTTTATCTGACATGTCAATCTAACCCTCTGACCGGTTGAATTGGATATAATTGTGATCATTATTTATAAACCTTCTGGAAATTTTCCGATGGGCTTTAATCTTTTCGCTTATTCACCGTGAATAATGCCATTTATTAATAGATTTCAAACCATTTTGTTAAATTAATAAAATTTTAAGTGAGGGTGCTATCTGTCTCTCAATTATTTCTCTTGAGAATATTAGATTAAAGTGGTCCATTTATATTAAAGGTCACAATCCATCGGTATGAGAATAACTCAGATTGACCTTACAAAAATTATTTATATCGGCATCAAACCAGACATTCATATTGTATTCACAGTGAAAAGGTTATAGTGTATTTTATAATTAAAATTGATTAATTTATTATTATTTGAACGATGGGTTGGATAACAGGATGTCGGAAGGGTGGAATAAATTCGGTACAGAGACATATCAGTATGGGCTCGAGGACCAACCAGTTACTAGGTAGAACACGACTTACCTGGATTTATTTGCCTAGATTTCTTTTAGTTACGGCAACAAGTCTCCTGAACTTTAGGAACAAATTTAGATGATTGCATAAAGTATTGTACCACATACAATAGGAACTGTAATGAATTTCGGCATGCAGAGCGAGAAAAACACAATAGTTATAGTAATGGTACTTCAAGTCAGTGTAACGAGCTAGCAGCAAGATGTTCACTCTTCAAAAGACATAGACAATACATAAAGTCGTGCTCTGTGGTATACGGAGGTAGGGGGAGACAGATAGGTATAAGGTCAAGACATATAGGTATAAGGAGTATTTGCGAACCTGTCATAAATATCGAACAATTATTAAGTGATAAAATGTCAAACGTGAGTATTTTCAATCAAAATTATACTTATGTAGTCATAAATAGCAATTTTTTAAACAAATTCAAATCCCTACTCAATATTAACTTCAACGTAATTATTTATTATTGTGCTTTTGTTAACAAAACAGGAGATCATTTACCCTATTTCAAAGAAAAACATTTTAAAAATAGAAGGTCAGTTGAAATTCTAAATTAAATTCAGTTAAAACATGAAAATAAAATTACCGTTTAGATGAACTTACATCGCATAGGTATAAAAAATATGTTTTTCTTTTAGAAATATATATAATAATTTGGAGATTAGGCTTATTATATGTGAAGTAGATAGGAAGTAATGGTAGTAAAAGTGATTTGAACGAAAACGCATACTTACTATATACACTGAATTTATTGAACCAAAGTTACAAAATAATTAGTCTGAAATTTTAAGTGAACGTTGCTGTTTAGCTTGTATAAGAAATATAGCGAATAGTTTGTGTGTTGTGCTAATAGCGCGGTGGCTACTGGCTGCGTTCGGCCCTGCGCGTTGAGGCACACGGCTGACGCGAATAGTGACTTGTTTACTCTCTCGGGTACGTTCAGTTACTCTGCAGGTGCGCGAAACCATGCCCCGCTCACCAAAGTGTGTATAATCTTTCTTATATTTTTACCAATATAAAAAATATTGTATTTATCTTGTACCTACCTCCTTCTTTAATTTTGAATTTTTTTTATATCAACTTTATTACATATTGAATTCAAACTTTAAATCCGGATCGATATGATCCAAATGAATGAATTGCGCAATCTCCGGGTCGCATATTCCGCAGAAAGGAATACGACTATTCCTCTCGTAAATCGGAATTACCGCAAGGTACGGGAGGGAATAGGGAAACCATGGTACAAGATGAGGTCGGTGAGGGGATATGGGTTTTAGTCGAATGACCAGGAATCTCGGGAATCGGGATTCGTAAGAATTGCTCGCCTTACCTTGTATATGATGGCTCCATAATTCTTGCAGTCGCCGCCGAGATTACATAATGGCACGCGGATGAGCCGATCTCCGATCCCAATTGAATACGGCGATGTCATAAGTTCACCTACACCTAACGACAAACAATACGTGATCAAAACACAATATTACAAATACAGAGTTGGTGCATTGTATCCAAAATGTCCACACCACGAATACTATCGCGATGTCGAGATCGAACAAACATCAGTCAAGTTGACGTCTGCTAACGTCAAGATCACAATTCACACTGACAAGACGAGTATGAGGAACTGTATGGGTGGGAATTTGGATGAGGAATTGTGTCAATAACAACGGTTGCGGCTGATTCGAAAAGACGCGCCAAAAGTGTGCTTGTGAATTCGGAATACATATATATACATTATAATTTTATTTTTTGCTAAACTGCATGACAGTTTTACGACAAGAATTGCCTTTTACATAGTTATTATTAAGGTTTTATAAATAAAAAATTATATATGAAATATAACAAGGGGAAAAAAAAAATCATGTTAACGAACTAAAAGTATGCATTATCCTACACTTAATTGGTTTATTAATATAATTTATAGTCATTTCCACTTAGAGTGGTGGGACATGCTTATAATAGAGTTAAAATAAATTAGATGAATTACATAGAAAGATATAAAGAAAAAATCAATCTTTCGAAAAAATATACAATTTTTACCGGTTGTAACAGACCTAATCCACAATATTTTATGGGTGTATGGATACCTGAATATAATATTATATAATAAGGAAACATAATAATAATAGATAATAATATGTAATTTTACTTTATATTTTATAGTGGTCACTGGGGTCTCATAATTATTTTAAATGTTTAATAAGTACTTATTGATTTTGTTAATTATTCTTATAATAAAATAAAAGTGATGATGAAATAAGATGAAGCGTGAATTAGGCATCTTTAAGGGTAAGGATTAAAATACTGATAGAGTGAGGTGACTTGGGAAATTAAGTTCGCAGCTACATGAAAATTAATGCTGAAAATTTAAGAAGATGAATGTCAAAACTACGCAGCATCAATATTAATAATCCTTGAAATAATTTACCCTCTAAATATTATAATAATTATTTATTTTGAATTATAAAATTAATTTCAAATTAAAATATATTGTTATATGTTATAATAAACTCATTTTACATTCAACGCAGATTCTTTTAGTATGGTAGTTATTCCGCACGCATTAGTAGCAATATTCAGGGTTGTTACTATATATAATATTATTTTAACTTAAGTATTCAACAGCTCAGACATGAAATACCTTGAATTGGATACATTGATGTAACTTTATTATTAGGAGAGCACATTCTTATTGTGAAATTGTAATTATTCAGAACATAGGTCTGTGATATTTTAAATATGAATTAAATATATTAATTATAAAGATATATATATATATAAAATCAATTTTATATTTATCTAACAACAATATTTTTCAATAAAATTGATTTTATATGTATGTCTTTCTAATTAATATATTTAATTCATATTTAAAATATCATAGACCGTCTGTTCTGAATAATTACAACTTCACAATAAGAGTGTGTTCTCCTAAAAATAATTATTTTGCTACAAATTAAATAATACAGTAGAGAAAAAAACAATTTATCGAAAAAACATTTAGTCGGTACCGAGATTCGAACTTGTACCTTTTTCTATCTAAGGAAATGCATTTACCAAATGTTCTGAAATTACAACTTAACAACAAAATTTATTAAAATTAAAATATACATTAAAGCTAATGTAATAGTTTTTGCGTGTACAATTTGCATTGCAGATTGCATATACCTATTCATATACCTGCAGATAAGCTTTGTTTTTATATTTGTTCATTTCAATATTCTATATTAATTGTTTTATTTTTACCTGCAAAGTTTTTGTTCTCGTAAATATCGAATACTTAATATAATTTATATTATTGTAATATAAATTAATTGTGAACTTGTGTACGTAATTAATCTGCAGACAAATATCTAGTAATATATTTTGTGTGTTTATAAAAATTAAAAAAATGCTAACAAAAATAGTGGCGCAAGTCACCCCCGCGACAAAATGATTAGCAGCACTTTTAATTAAAATATCTTTTAACATGCACAATATATATATGTTTCACATACAATCTAAATTGATATGCTACGAGACTATGTATAATAATTTCAAGTCTGTTTTAATTTTATAACGTACTTATATTTTTTTAATTAACGCAAAACTTGTCGCAAATAATCCATATATATATTACCGTTAGTCGAATGAAATAAACAGGTTTATTTATTTATATCATGCTTGAAAATATTTAAGTGTGCTGGCAGTGATAAAATATTATTAAATATATTATTTTCTCACCGACGTTTTAATTGTTCGTTGCTCAAAAGCATTCATTTCGGAAATCAAACACATAAAAGGTACGAATATTTGCAGGAGCAAATATCTGTCGTGATAAGAGAAAATAATTGTCGTTTTACGTTTTCAAAATGTGTTGATTTCAAAAAGTGACATATGTTGTTAATGAATGTTGCGAATAATGATACGATATTTTATTAATTTAAATGATAATTTTAATATATTTTTTACATGAGTAATTATGTTAGTATGCGTACTGTTGTATGTACCAGATGATCCAAACTCAACCATATCTGTAATCAGCAGGCTTTAATTCTTGCAACAATTACATTTTATAAGCCAAGATATTTATGCAAAATACACATATAGACTTCTGGCATCACTTTCAGCTAGATTAAAAATGTTTTCCATTGATCTGGTTCGACGAGCAATGTTTCCCTTTTGCACATCAACATCACTACAGGAATATTTTTTTATTATTAAATCGACAACAGCTGAACGAGAGAGCGCTTCATATTGACCAAAAGCACTTCGAACTTTATAAACTGTTTTCGCAAAATTTTCACAATTTCATTACTGTGCTCAATCATATATTGATTCATTTTTTGTTAATGGTATAGGTTTTATTTGACATACATTACATATGATGTTTCTGACTCTAAAAATAAAACAATATTTAAAATAACGATTGAGTTTGGATCATTCATTATAATATATGTTTTTTAACATAATTTTTAACGATCTTTCATGGAATCAGTCAAACAGAAAAAATAACAACATATTCTATTACTAAACGTATGCAATACTGTCATTAAGAAAGTGATTAATTACACATGTAATTGTTTAATACAGAACCTACCTCAGTAGACTTGTATTTCAATCCAATCCAATATTGATTTGTCGATCTTTCAAATCGGATCTTGTTAATACAACTAATATATTTACATAGTAAAAAAAGTTGAAACATAAAAGTATTATACATACAATTTAAAAAAATATATAACTAGTATATAATATGTTGCGGTCGCTCAGGCGCATGTATAGAAAATGTATGTGATAGAGTAAAGAATGAACACCTTGGAACCAATGTAGAGGTATTTATATCATAGACGAAAGAATTATGAAAGCGTTGCCGAGGTAGTTAACGTGTGGGGGAAGCATTGCAAAGAATATATTTATATGAAGCGAGTGTTGAAAGCAACAGAAACAGAGGCATCTGTGAAAGACCTGGCATTACCAGATAAACCAAATATTGAAGAACGGCTCTGTTAAATCTAAAATAACTTTATTGTTTTTTTATTAAATGAGACTACAATTATTTGTGTTACAAATTTCATCATATTTTTGCGAAAGAAAGAAAAAGTACGTCGTATTAATATTAAAAATCGAACAGTGGGGTCGATAACGCATCGCGTGCTCCAATAGCTACCGCCCAGGTCCAGCGCCTGGCATAAGAGTGGGAAGAATGGTGTGATAGATATAGATTACATTATAATTTCCATATGTTTTATTTTATTACGCGCATGGAACTATTGATACATATTATCAGTATTAGTCAGCACTTGATTGCTGGTCAAACTAGGTCTACACCTGTTTCTTGACAGCTGTCAGCATAAATGATATAGTTTATCATGAAAAATGTGACATAAGCTCTTTAAGTAAAGTGAACATAATATACGCGAGTGAAAATATTTACAAAATTTTTATTTTCATATATATTTTTTTTTAAGAGATTTAATTTTCAAATTTTAATTTTCACAGTGCTACTGAAATTCCAGCCTCGCTTCATTGTCGAAACAATAACGAGTGTCGTTGTCGACGAACCGAACGCAATGTAATTTGTTGATTATGCACGAACTACACTAACAGTAAATATTAACAACACAATTACTTTTAGGAAGGCTTCGGCTGGCCGGGGCGAAAAAATAATTATTTCTCTCTAAATTAGGACTGTAAGGGAGTATTAGGTAAATACATACAATCTAAACTAGAAAAGTTAATAGAGCTGATAACGATGCTAGTGAGATTTTTTAACATTAAGTCTACAACAGCTCCCGGATGGTTTTCCGTGGAGTGTAAATGGGAGTCTGCCAGAAAAACATGTAAATAATTATAATAAAGTGTATAACTCACATTTTTTATTGTCACGTTACAATTTTAGAAAATTATTTAATATTTAAGTAAATTAGATGAACTTCTTAACGTCTCGCTTTAAGATTATACATACAAAGTCTAAAATTCATTGCCAAATTAAAAAGTTAATATGTAATGATAGCGAATTCTACCGACATGAGAAAAGTCCCGATGGTAACTAAACATTTTGTAGATAAATTTAATTTTACCGTATATTTTGAAGTAATTCATTTAATTTAATTACAAATTAAGAATAACAAACACGACAATATATTAAGATTTTTTTTTAATGTGTATATTTAAATGCATTTTATTATCAAATTAGATATATATTCAGGATATCAAGATACAATACAAAATTATTCCGTCTTGAATTTTTAAAATCAGTCCAGAGTAACTAAGCTTGTTGTCGAACGTTTCGCTACAAGCGTAAAATTTCTCTACCGAACATTCGACAACTTTCAATCGCTGTGCTCTAACTCGTTCATAATTTATAGTCACCTAGTATTGTAATACTTTGTTCAATAAATGGAATGTTTTTATGCTTTTTATTTTCCTTACTTGTACTGCATTCCGATTCCTTTTATTCCTCACCGTAAGCCAAGGTGACTACTGAAATATCTGGATATGATGGTCCACATGATGACATACTGATGGTTCGATTTATGAATTCATTATATGCTTCCGTAAAGTATTATTTTTGAAATTTAAAAAAATGAAAGTGTGAGAATATTCTCGATACTCGATATATTTTTATAAATAATAATTGTTATCAGTTGTTATAAATAATGCATTTCTAAAAGTAAGAATGTACTTTCAACAGATACGAGTACATTTAAGAAACCATTATTTATGATGATATTATATGGTTAGATACAATAGTTTCATGAGCAAAGCTCTTGACTATATAGACTCAGAACCACACTCGAGATTATTATTTATTAGTGTTCACGTACTGAAACGTTCATTTTCATTCGTTACAAAACCAGCACAATAATTGGGCAGTCGTAAACATCATAGAACCAACCCGCAGTTGAAAAGGGGCAAAAAATCACTCACGAAGTTTGGTTCGCGTTGTTAATTCTGGGTACATTTTATCTCGCAAAATAAATTATGTGCAATAGACTCATTGACCTCTATTCCATTTTCATATCACGAACAGGAATTTTCATTATTTATCGTGCTACAGATTTTACCAACTCCTATAAAAATATTTAATGGCGTGTTTTAAACGTGTGGTTTGCTTTATTGTATTGTTTTTGTGATGGATGCTTCTTAATTATTTTCTCCAGTCGATAAACTCAACTATTAGCATAGTGATCCCGAGTTGTAATCTGCTGATTAGACATGAATAATGGGTCCAAATTATGAATCACCATTGCATATATCAAATACTCTAAATATTCTTCTATAGTGATTGAAATTTAATTTAATATGCTGATCGACATTCAACTATAGCAGATATATAGTTATCACCAATACATGAGAAATGACTCCAGGCTTAAAGAGCTAAGGGCTTACATGTGAATCTAAAAAAAATACATTTCTATGTTTGCTTTTATTACTCGTATGTAAACACAGGTGATTCATGCTATAATTAGAACTACGAAAGTCAAGGTTGAGAATATTGTAATTTACTATCGACTATCGAGGCTCCTAGAGAGCCAGCTAAGCTTGCCTATCAACTTCTCACGATAGTACGGTGAAACTCGTTTCTCGCCATACCTAGTTTCAGCGTGTTGAGCATAGACGATGCCACCAGTCCGCCTCACCTCTATAAAGAAGTAAACCCGAGACGTTAAAATCCATGATTTGTTTGAAAAACTGTTATTAATTTGATGTCTTTAACGATTTTCCTACAGCTTACAGTTCGGGTAGCCATTCCAATAGGGTTAGCAATAGCGTTGTTGATCTGGTCGGTCTATCGTGTTGGAGAACACCTTCTTCATATCTGGCCTTCCATATTTCTACTCACCATCAGCTTCTCCGGGTTACCAGCCTCTTTACGGGCGATGCGTCGAAATAATTAACAAACGCGTCTAAAACAGATCGTGGACAGTATATTTTGAATCCTTACATAATTCTTTTTTGAAAATTATTTATATGGTCACCATTTATATGGTTTTACCACCGCATAATTTCTCTGCAGGGATAGAAAGAGATTCTCTTATCCACATCCGTACATCTTTTTATGCAATCTCATCAATTATTGAGGCTTCTAACAGTGTCATCTTCAAGTATCTAGTATACCTGGTCATGTTCACGGACGTCCTCTGTTTCTGGTGTCATCAACACATGCATAATATATCTTTATTACTATTCTTTCCTCATGACCAAACCACTTAAACGATCCTTTTTTAAACATATTCACTATGTTAAGATCAGCAATACATTCATACTTCTTATTTAAGTTTTTTTTCTCTTCTATACCTCAAAAATAGGGCCAGATATCTAGTTTTTATCATCAACAAAATATGTACTTACTGAGATTTCAATTGGAGTATTTTAATTACTATTTTATTAGTGTACTAGATGAAACCTGTTATATACCTGATGAAACTATAAAAACTATTGTTCTTTTTTGTGTTGAAAGATTATAAATATATATTTTTCTGATGAAACTATAAAAACTATTGTTCTTTTTTATGTTGAAAGATTATAAATATATATTTTTAGCCGCGACTGCATTTATTATCATTGACCTACAATCTACTCTTGAATACGTGAATCTTTGCTGCCTCCGAAAAATATTTTCTCTCCCGTATGTCTCTTGCAACCCGTATCATTGCAGTATTTACCCCATCTAGCACTTATATAGAGCCTCCCTTGATGTTCCTTCGTTCTGCAGACTTGTTGTAAAAGAGCCTCTTAGGATAGGTGGTAGGTTACTGTTTATTTTACTCATTGCTAGAATGCTTGCCCAACGGATATGTCAAATTAATATTATATATATTACATTCATATTAGAGCGCGCATCCATATTTAAATATTTAATCTCTTTTGATCGATTAAATTATTATATTTTACCTGTTTAAAATCAGTAATTTTGAATACTAATAATATTAATAAATCAATTTAATTAATAAACATATTTTAAAAATTGTCTCGCCTCTTTACTAAACCGAAATCCGTATTAGAGGCCTTATTTCAGGCTTTATCCTCAGCTTAGTACTAACAAATTAATTAATAAGTACCATTATTTTGTCGGAGTATTTATAGGGGTTAGTTTCTCTGGATACTCTTTTCTAACGGTCGTTTACTTGTCGTTTAATTGTCAATATATTTATTTTATTACACTTTAAAGTATCGCTTTCTTTAATGATTCTAAGATAAACTAATTTGTAACAAAACTTGTGATTATTAAAATTCAAGGTATAATGATTAAATAAATAGTGTAGTACCCTACCGTTGCAATTTTGATTTATTAAAGTTCATTTTAGTGATGAGTCGATTTACATTATTTTGTATGTTCTTATTAAAAATTTGTGATAAAAAAGTGTAAATAAAAACGACAAAAACAGAAATATAGTGGCAATTATAAATAAATATTACAATTAGGTATGTAAGAAACGTTTATTTAACAAACATGTATTCAAAACATTTGTGTTTTTGAAAGCCAAAGTATTTATTCTTGTTAACACATACTCTGCGGTGATGGGTCAGATTTGACCCGGGTGTTTGTAAAAATATGAATTACGCTACAAATATTCATTTAATGCTGTTTTCATTCTAGCTTATCTTTTATTAAATATTTTAAAATAATTTGAGATACAAATAAATGTTATCGGACGAAATTCAAATGAGTTATTGATAAAAATGTAAAAAAACGCTCAAAAACTGACCTAAGACAGTCGGATTGAATCTCAGCGCTTACGCCAAAACATATATTGTCAATATTTTGAGCGGATAGACAAAGGATACCAGGTATGCGTCCATGTATTTGTTTTCACTTATTTTCGTCTGGCGGCCCTTAGACAATGCCAGTAATATAATTATTTGAGAGGCGTTGCGCCTACCTGTAAGTTTTATGATACTACCTGCTCAGATTCCGACGAGAAGATCACATGCTCAGTGGATGTTTGTATTTTGGCTGTGTAGGGCGTCTGTTGATGTGTGCGAATATGTACATTATTCGTAATATTTTTTAATTTTTAACTTTATTTTTTTAGCAGAAACATTACGGCACATGCCATTTCATTAAATTACATTTAAAATTAAATATCTATAAAAATCTCCCACAAAACGGTTGAAAAACCGAAAACTTAAGGTGGGTCTAAAATGACCCACCACCGCCGGACGTGTTTTGTTTTGACTATGTAAGTGTTAACTATGAAGAGAAGGAAGCAGGTGGGTTTTCCCAGACTAAGCTGAAATAAACAGTAGCAATAATCATATCTGGGTCTTCTGTATCTAAATTACCATATAGGTACCGAAGTGGTGTAAGACAAGAACAAATTGAAACTCCTTATTGAGACATTGTGCCCCCGACCTTCCTAGGAATAAGGTGATGAAAATTATTATGATGGTGATAGTTTTTTACGCGCGTTTTGTTTCTTTCGATTAGTACTACTGGATTTTTTATTGTGGTAAGCTTGTCTATAATGTGTAAAAGTCACCGTTTTTTGCGACTGCCTCCAATTGGAAAAGGTAATTTTAACAAGCGGCGCTCTGGGAGTCGATTATTTTGATTAGACGAAAAAATCCAGTCAGAGCACGTATAACAAAACGTCGGAGATCTAAGAACAACCAGCATCGGAGCACAACCTACCATCGGCGGAGAACCACAGCATCCATCAATCCAGGCTAGTGGTGATCTTTATTACTGTATAGATGGTCATAATTTTAATAGAAAACCCCGGGACAAAGCAAGCTCTCGAAGGAACTCACAAGCACAACAGTATTTAAATTTATCAGAAAGCAGTTTTCTTCTCTGTCTAAATATTCACATATATATACATAAGTATAAAACATCGATAAATTTGTAGAATCATAATGAAAATATATATTTTTTTATATTTTACATTTTCAGTTATATTGACAGGACGAGCAAATAATAATAACAATATTCAAAGTTTTTTTTTGATCATTTCAGTTAAGTATAATATAAATTGTTTTTCTTACAATTTATGTTCTAAAAGAGTAAAAACAAGAAACAAATAAGTTGAAAGTTGGTCGACTTTCTGCTTTACCTACCGAAGATATTTCTTCTTGAATTAAATAAACAAACCAGAAGAAAGTTTTTCGTACAATTTAATTATTATTCGAAACATTTCTCAGGAATGCGTAGTACGAGTACGATGCTTTGAGTATCTGAAAAATAAATTAAAAATATGATTTCTTATATTTTTTGCACCTTTGGTTTATTAAATTCATCGGGACAGTAAATTTTTGATTACAATAAATATTTTGCATAAAGATAATTGTTGTCAACGCCAAAAACCTTAAATTTTTATCCTGTATATTAAATTTTAATTAATTTAAGAATAGCAGTAAAATACACAGTTACATCCGTAATAATAAAAATAAATCTATGAACTATAGGAAGTGAAATAAACTAAAATATTTCTTATAAGTTCCAAATTAAAAAATAAACACAATTTTGGATTACTAACTTAATTTGGACACATCATTGTGTTTAACTTTACAGATTATTTAAAAGAGAAAATGGCATTAATATATCTGGTATAAATTTTATTTATTTATTACTTTAAGTTAGCTAAAAAAATAATCCTCAAATCAATTAAGCCATCGAATTGTTGTGCCCAGAGCTAGTCAAGAAATATTTTCCGCCTTCCTACCCCTATTTCCTCTTTCCACCAATAATTACTTCTCCAGTCCACCTTCCACTCCCCATCATATTTCTACATGTCTTTTATTTTTACCATATCCTGCCTGCCCAAATTTTCACCATTCTTTATGTTTCTATCACTTATTCCACCTATTTTTACCACGACTTTTGTAATGCCGAAAATAACTGTTTCAGAATTATTAAGTTTTTAATAGTTCCCCTTTAATAGAAGAGATTAGAATGAAGGCGAATATTTTTGTGAGTTTACTAACTAGCTAAAAAAACATCTTGCTATCTATATTGCTAAAACTTGAATTAATTTTTACCCTCAAAAAACGAAGTAATACACATTTTTATTATGAAGTTGCATTTTCGGAAAATAGTTTTGTGCACAGACCAGTAAGTGAATAGACATGAAATAAAGTGTATATATCAGAGAGAAGTTTGGAACATTAGTTGCGGGACGATGGGTATTCTACATACATTCTTAGTCTAAATATAATTCCGATAGTTTACGAAACATTTCTGCAACACTAAACGAATTTACTCTTCGAAAATTAAATCTTTGTGTAAACAAGACGTATTTTTTTACATTAATGCATATTATATTGTCAGCATTTCTATTTTTGTACATATTTGAAAAAAGTCGCGAAGCTATTTGATTGCGTTTGTGGTACCAAAGTGATTACGTGAGTGATACTAAAATAAATATTTTGAAATATATTTATATATTACATAATTAATTTATTATTCAACTGTGAGGAATATTAGTACAGCAGACAACAGTTTGACAGTAGATTTTCAGTTTTGTAAAATAAATTAACAATTGATTATTGATAATCCGATTGACTTTACCGTTAAGAAAGTTTCCAACGAAAGGGGCACAAATCTTCCCGCTGTGATGACGATCGGTTTCTGGGTCCCGGTCATCATGATTAGCATGTTGGCTTTCACACTGGCCTCCATCGAGCACCAGTCGCTCATGTAAATAGCGCGAGATAATTCATTACTCTGAAAAACATCACGATAGTTAACAAATCACAAATCACAAAATACATACACAATACAACAGATCAATGAAAATTGTTTACAAATATAAAGATTCCGCTTGAAATATCATTAAATCAAACGCTTATCATCCAATCTTCAAATGTTGCATAAACACGTTCTTAAAATCAGTTAATACGAGGCGCGTTTTTTAAGTACCGGATTTTTTTTAAAAGAAACAAATCATTTTTTCAAAACTACTTTCTTCGGATACTACCCACCTTAAACTATTTCTCAACATAGTCGCCATCATTATTAAGGCACTTTTCATAACGGGGCACCAATTTTTGTATACCTTCGTCATAGAACGACGCCGCCTGGAATGAAAACTATGTCTGTACTCCGTCTTTGAGTTCATCAGAACGCTTGCCACCAAGGAACCGCTTCAGATAAAGTAAAATATGGAAATCACTTGGCGCTAAATCAGGACAAAACAGGACACACTTGGCGATGAATGTCAACTGGTTTCATGTTTCGTGCATTCAATAAACAAATCTCACAGTCGGCGGGCCGATCTATTGTCTTGAACATTTCAACCGCTCACTACAAGATGGCCACACTATGTGAATGTCTCTAACTATGCATGTGGTGAGTCAACAGATGAAGGAAACTATTGCTTAAAAAACGCGCCTCGTAGTTTAATGAATGCAAGGTATACACTGTTAGTTGCAATCAATTTAAAAACATTAAAACATACATGTAGGCCGGAGGGTTGAATCAAATTAAACTAAACCAATAGACTTTTCACTCTTGTAACACAAATTCAGCGATAGTATGTAATATTCATGTACTACATAATTATATCACACACGTCATGGTTCGATGACTGAGATATCTTTATGTCGGTATGTATTACAGTTGAAGCTATTTACTAATTAGATTAACGGATCGTGGTTACTAGAGAGCGTGTTACCTCATTGATGATCTCATTGCCGAAATAGCAGTACACGGATAGTTCCCACATACTGCACAGCAGGATTATCAGGCAGGTTACGCGACTGGACATGGGCGAGTCATTCTGAAAACACATTGGCGGGCACTGGTGATTTGAAGTGCAAAAATTAAAATGCGATATCGGTAATTATTACATTTTTTTAAAATTATTGTTTGAAAACGTAAATGATTGCTAATTTTAAATAAATAATATTCAATGCAAAAAATATATCATGGTTAAATAATACATACCTATATTTTTTAATTTTAATGAAATCACGACATAGTTCTATGATAATAATTTAAATAAATGTTAGATAAATTAATTAGAAAGATACATAGAATAAAAAAATAAAAAATAAGTTTTTTTAAGTGAAACTTTTATTTTTTCTTGTTAGTTATTTTAATTAACTACAATGTTTTTCAAAAATCTTTGAGTAGAACCTGCTAGGTAGCGCAAAGACTTCCATTCCATTTTATGAAAAGAAAACATTAACTTAACTAAATATGTATTTTTATAATGAAATCACACTTATATTTTCAGAACACAATTTCCAGATATTTTTATAAAAATAAATCAACACAGGAAAATTTATCCATCGAAAAAATATAGTCAACAATTTTGTACAGTGATTTCTCTTAAATTTGTTTTAATAAATATTTACGTTCATTCCATTTTCATTACTTTTCTTTTTTTGTGGTACATTATCCACTAAATATTGTGTAAAATCATACATTTATCTATGTATCTCCTAATTTCTTAACTGCCTGTGTGTACGAGTATTTACTTTAATATATTTTATATACTGTGAGTTTTTTAATCATTACGTGGTATGTAATTAGTAGGCAGATGCGAAAGTAATTGCCGTTTTTATGTAATTAAATGATTTCAATATTTAAAAAAAAACAAGTTTATTTAGTTGTTTAAATAATTTTTATTAGATACTAGCTATAACTATAATAAATATAAATTATTTTGAGGGTCCACATCCACCGTGGGTCGGAGTTTCTCATCATCAACTTCGATGGAATGTCCAGCGCAGTTCTCGTATTTTAGTGATAAACTCCCTGAATAAAACTTGCTAATCCACAATTGAATCATTAAAGGTTTTAAGACACTTTCACCATACACTGAATAAATATTTAATAAAATTCAATGTCAATTAATTTTCTTCTCGGCCATTGCTAATTTTTTTTTAAGTTGTTACACGATTGAAATTGAAAGAAAACTGACTAAATTAGGTAAAATGTATTTCTTTTAAAAACAATGACAAAAAGATGTGTTTCAAAATGAAGAACAATCATTTACACTATCTTTAAATAGTACAGTTAAATCGGCAACAATTTTCGTATCAATTCAATATTATGCATGAAATATTTCAGTACTACTTTATATACCAACAGTAGAACCTCCATTATCAGGACTAATTTAGGATTATCTAGATCATAGATAACGAAAAATTCTCGAGAAGAGAAAAAAATTATCTATTTTGAGTACTTTTTATTGAAATATAACTTTACGTACCCACTTTACATGTCTGTACATAATATATATGCCTACAAAAAATAATAATTTTTGAAAAATTGAATTATAAATTTTAGTTGTCTTGAGTCAAATTCTTCCTGTCTCTCTCAAACCACCTCACAGCGATGTCTAAAATTCCTATAATCAGGTCCGGATAATAGAGGTTCTACTGTGTCTTATATTTATTAGTTTAATCATTATTTATATTTAAATTAATTAATTATTTAACGCATGTCCACTGTATTTAGTATATATTCAAATTTCTGAGGTATTCGCAAATTTGATTGGCATTGATATTTTCATATTTTCACATTACTACAGAAATATCGATTTGTCAAAAACCGGTATTGCAAACACTGGTGTGTGGGTGCGTGGTATACAGCCGAGCTACTTGTTTGGGTTCAAACATAAATTTGACAATTTTGGTCGGGTGGAACAACAAAGAAACAAAGTTTGGCGCGGTCTGCGGTCTGCTCGACACAAAAGGGTTACCCATACGCGAGCAGTCAAATATTTATACTTTGGCATTATAATTAATATTGTTTCAGTGTTGATTAACTTCTTGTTCTATTGTCGTCGCAAATTATTACAAAAGCCTTTCGAAATGTTCCAAATTAAGCGGTTTACGCGTTTAATACTACAACAGATCGAATTTACTAATAACGGCTTATATATATTTTAAGTTTAACTTTTTTCCGGTTGGCATTATTGAATTTTCGTTTTTACATTTATCATTATTTTTCGATTCGCTCTCAGTGAGAGTAGTCGTGATTATGGATCCCGCAGCTGGATGTTACGGATGACGGTCCATAGCTTTTAATGTACAGCCCAGTGGCGGGCTTTCTATTATAGTCATTATCAGGTAGGTCTATCGGAATCACGACATTCCACGTGATGTGGTTTGGTATATTCTCTTTTGTACCACAAATTTTCCATGGTGTTCCCAAGTCTTGTGACACGGTCAAATTATTTAAATATTCAAAGAACTGTAGATGACTATAAATGCCGATTGATGTTTAATTTCTCTAGAGGTAGTTTTTCCAGCTATTAATAGTATGGGAATCGTACCACATTTCATGGTAAGAGTTCTGATCGGTCTTATTTTTATATTCCTGATTATTCTCAGTACTGTATGAGGTTGTCTATATTATCTATTGTATCTGTACTTCCTATTTGTTATTAGTATATATGGTATATTATTATCTCATGATATGAGTCGAAAGGTGTGTGCTTTAAGTTGTCAAGTCACTCGAAAGGAGAGGATGATGTTTGAAGGCTATGTAATTCGGATCAGAAGGTTTTGTACATAGTGAGACTGAAGGCCTTATCTCTTTTCAGTTCTCACGCGTGTTGATGTATGTCGCAGTATAAATGAATGTGAAATGTGCAAGTTAGTATATATGCTGTGACTAGAGCAAGGTATTTAATTAAAACGGGACTTACAAAAGTTTGTGTTTATTGCGGGTCTGAAGATTCTCACTTATGGTGTTTCCGGAAAGATGGGCCGAGGAGAAATGATCGCTGTCTGATTCGACTGGATTTGCCGCGATGTATTGTCATCTGCATTGGGTCGGTACGCTTCGGAACTAAATGGCTATAGAGTTCTTGAATAAAGTTCAGGTCTCTACAAGTATTATACTGCTAATACCTAATATACCTTCTGTAATATGTATTACTTCTTATACTTTTATTTTACGTATTGATATATAAATCATAAAATGCAATTATTTTAACATGATTTTTTTATATAAATCATTAATTACAAGATATTTTTTTAATTAATTTGATTACTAAACATTGATTAATCGTTGTAAGTCGTATTAGCAAAATGGTGAGATTTACGCACACAAAAATTAAATAAACTTTTATAATGCATACCGGAAGTAATTACGTCATCGCCATGTACCACTGGCTCTGTACTCTTACACCACCTACTGAAGAGCTCGTCTAGAAATGTAGCGACTAGCTACTAATCGTCTCCAGTGCTACATCTTGAATTATAATCAACAGATTTAAAAAAAAACTTAGTAACTTATTCTTGTGATTTTGAATAAAATTAACCAAAACAATTGGTTGCTGTAACAGCATAGTCAGTTTTCAATATATATATTTAAGTCAGGTACAATCATTATTTTAGCCCTGAAATAAGTTTGATTAAGAAAAAAACAAATGAACTTACGTTTGTTACAATCAAAATCGTGAAACAAATCATGAGACAGCTGATGAAGAACTGCAGGAAAATGATGACAGAATACAGATTTTCGAAGTCCTTTATAAACCTTCAATTAATACAAATAAATAAAAATGAATTAATAATGAAAGTTGGAAAATTAAAATTATTTAGTAAAAACAAACATGTGAAAGTTGGTAACTCAAAATTATATAATAAAAAATGTGAATATTTGGTTCCCTGATATTTAATCGCCCGACTAAAATATTATTTAATAATAAATTAAAAATAGTTTTTTACAATTCGTATAAGTAATAATATTGAACATAAAAACGATTTATTGTAAATTTGAAAACATTATTAATTATCTGGAATTATATGTAATTTCGTACGTATTTGTATAAATTTGCTTCCACCCTATTTATAATGTTCATGGATGCTGGTATTTATGAATATAAATATGTACTCGAATAAGCTTTGGGGGATCAATAGGCAGAGGGATCAACTGTCCGAGGAATCTAATGTCCGAGAGATCAACTATCGGAGGGAGCTACTATCGGGGGATCAACTGTCGGGGGATCAACTTTCGGGGGATCAACTGTCGGGGGAACAACTGTCGGGGGATCAACTGTCGGGGGATCAACTGTCCGAGGAATCTAGTGTCCGAGAGATCAACTATCGGAGGGAGCTACTATCGGGGGATCAACTGTCGGGGGATCAATTGTCGGGGGAACAACTGTCGGGGGATCAACTGTCGAGGGATAAAATTACGGGGGACCAAATTTTAGTGCGCAGTATATTTATTGGAAGAAAGTATATTTGATAGGAAAAATTGAAAAAGAGATTGAAAAAACCAAAGTAGCGGTACATGCTGGCAATAAAATAAAATAAGTAAATGAATACATTTTTTAAATACACGTCGAATCATCATACATATGAATACAGATTACACAATATTAATACAATTTTCCGAATAATGCATTAATGTTATAAAAAT
The DNA here is from genome assembly GCA_031772225.1 of Eubasilissa splendida. Taxonomy (NCBI): domain Eukaryota; kingdom Metazoa; phylum Arthropoda; class Insecta; order Trichoptera; family Phryganeidae; genus Eubasilissa; species Eubasilissa splendida. The sequence continues at coordinate 14,853,379 of CM062852.1, read as the reverse complement.
AAGACTTAGCCCTCGACCGCCGGGTCATTGCTAAATCAAAAAAAAAAAAAATCTATTAAGGAGTTTTAAAAATGAATTGATAATTCTGGCGTTTGCTATCGGATTACTCAAAGGTATTTGAGATTTCGTAAAAACAATGTGGATGGCTTTCAAATAATGGAACGACAGATGTATTAATTTGAAAAAGTGTAACATATAAGTTCGAAAATTTGTCATGAAAAATACTGGAGCTATAACAAAGTTGGTAGTGTACTTCCCCGGATTGGAAATAGAGATCCAGGTTCGAATCCCGGTAGCGCAAAAACAATATTTTTCAACAAAATTAATTTTATATGTATATATTTATAATTAATACATTAAAAATTAGTATTTAAAAATATTTTAATTTACGATAGAGTTTTATTTATGAAAGTATAACTGCAACAAAAATAATTAAATCATTGTTGAGAGTTGTTAAAACGTGAGCAAATACAGAAAATATGGCAGGACGATATGTGGCATTGTGAATCCTATCAATAATTATTGAGAGGGAAGGAGTAGATGGATGAAGAAGTTTTTTAGAATAAGATGACAGAAAATTACGCTTAATTATCTTTGTTGACTCAATAAACATACACGTTAATGGATCTCATCTTCAACAATTCAATAATTGTGTTTATTAATAAATTACTCGACCAAATTGTTCGTACAAAAAAGCTGCATTGCAGTAATTCGGACACCTGAATATGATTATCTAAAAAAAATTTTTACTGTGTCTTAAACAAAAAGTGATCTACCAATGCATAGCTGCGGTAAAATATTCACATTAAAGACTCTCCACAAAATAGACATCCGAAAAAGAGGAACAGAAAGGGAAAAATATATGTTGAACATTACACAGAGGGACAACTAAAGAAACGTGAATAAGAGAACAGACAAGAGAAGTCGATAAAATAAAAAGCGAAAATAAAATGAAATGGCATTGGGCAGGCCACATCGCTTGGATAATGAAAAACGCAATCATTTAGGTACTCGATAAAAATCAAGAAGCTTCCCTAAAACTTGCTGAATTGATGAAATCATTGAACATGGCGGAAATTCGTGGCAGTGAATAACAAGGAACAAACAAAACTTCGGAGGCCTTCATCCAGCAGTACAACAATACAATACAATACAATACATATACAAAATAGGTGATGATAAAAACCTAGCCAAACCATAACAAACACAAGACGTACAAATATTTACTCATATTTATCGAATAAAAAATAATGCATGACTAAACGAATTTTTATTTTCCTTCAACATTCGTTTCGCATGTGAGCCATCTATAAAATTAATAGTAGAATTATTTTTATAAGATTAACCAAATTCGACCAAATATGATTATTTTTCAGTGATTCATTCCTTTTTCGTGACTTAACTTTTACTATAAATGTTTTAAAGCGCAATTTATCTAAACTATTTCATAGATGCCTCGCCAGTAGCTTAAATTATGACTAAAGTATGAAAAGTTATAAAAAGAGACGTAAAAATGGCTGTGTGACTATATTTTGTATACATACAGAATACATAAAAATAAATATTTTATTTTTACTTATTCACTTTGTTTATTTTTTACATACTCGTAATTGGCTCGTTATCAACAAAAGTTAGAAGCCTAAGTATGAAGTTTTATAAAAATACACATACAATACGCTGCGTGTTATAAATATAAATACATTATAGATTGTATATTTTTTACTTATTGCCGCTTTGTTTACGAATTTTCTTGACTGTGAAAATTGAAAGTCGGAGGTAAAACGAGCCGAGACGCTTTAGAGTGTTTTGACGATTTTCTCAAAATCCCAAACTTCGAAAAATATTTCAAGCCAATGAAATTTGTCCGTTCTCAGAAAAAAAATAATACCCTCTATTGAAAAAAGTTTCAAACAAATTACTCATTCAATTCCTGTATTTATGTACCTATGTTTTGCGTAGAAGCAGAACGTCTGTAATCTTAATAATTATTATCTTAAATTTGAATAGAGATAATTAATTACTAGCAGAAAACTGTTTGCTGTTGTCTCGAATATTGATAAATAAAAAAATTCTGAGATAGGTACATTATTTACGACTACTCTCAAAAATGTATTCAGGTAACTAGACTAAGAGAAGAAAGACATTTGTATAAATGGCGAGTATTTAAGTCTACTGTGATCTCAAGTGATTCAAATTATTTCAAATAACCTTCAAAATAGAAAACAGGAGCTATCAGAAATCGGTGGCAGAGTAAGATGTAAGATAAATAAAACTTTGTTGACTTGATAGTCATTTACATTTGAACATGTTTATAATATGACTCTCAACAAATGAGAGGTATCTACATGACCAAAACGATAATAATAATGATTTAATGCTAATAACGCTAATCTATTATTTTTGATAGACTGACGCTGCGCAAATGCAAAAATAATACCTCAAAATAATAACTAATTGGCTGTACCTCACGCGCGATAACGTGAATTAAAATTTTCCATTAGGATCGTTGTATTAATTTGTAATCATTTCATTTAATTCATTTCGCTAGAATATATTTATGAATAGAGTCAATTGTATAATTTTCATTATAAATATTATTGTAAACGGAGTAATTTTGAGGGCGAGATCGTTATTATAGATGTGAAGGTTGGTTACCGAGTGCAGATGTCACCTGTGTCATCGGTAAGCTAAGAGCGGCGATGATGACCCACATAGATATACAAATAAACTATATTATTATACACAATATTTGAATATGTCCAAGAACACACAATTACCGGATTTTTACCTACAAAGGCACTATTATTAAACAAATAATTGATATCTCATAGAGACTAAGCTATTTTTTATTATATTAAATGGAAATATATCGAATAAATGTTTCCACATATTAACATATATACAACTTTCAAAAATTTGATAGCTATGGAGATTGACTAATGGCTGAGAATGGTGAACATTATACTTATATAGAGTGATCACTTAGGCCAACTGAAGACAGGTCGTAATCCCATATTTCCATATATTTCCAAATTTTCATTTCATTAATAGATATCTATCATTTATTTGATTTTATTATGTATTATACGTACAAAATTATAATGTAGTATGTTTTTGTTTTGAAAAGTTATTATTTTACTTTCATTATTTTGTTTGCCGAGCATAAATCAACTTTAATGAACATTGGGCCATCAAATTAAATATTTTAATAAATTGGCACTTACGTCAGAAAACATTGTTTTGGCAAATTTTGGTCTCATGAAAAATGCTTAGGATGGAGCGATACTATAATAACATTACCTTTTATGTTTCATCAAGTTTATTTTATGAGATGGTATTTGTTAAGAGTAACATTACCAGAACATCCTTAAACATTCATGTGGTCCATTGGCTATGGATACCGAATACATTTAAGTAAAGGGGTTTGAACTATTTATTATTAAGAAGTTCCGCCTCTTTTCGGTTAAATGTTTTAAATATTTTACGGGTAACAGGTGAGGACTGGAATATACTTTTTTTTTTAAATAATTTATATATTCATGAAAAATAATTATGGAAATATTGGAAAAATTATTTAAAATTCAAACCAAGTTGCCTTATTGGAGGAATTTAGGTACTATATTCACAGAACTAATGTAGTCAACAGCAAGTGGATTCTAGTACGCGAGAATGCAATATTTAAACATTCAAAAATAATTTATAATATTTATTTATCTACGAGTAAATGATGCATTCTCAGCACTAGAAATTGCGAGTCTTGGAGAAAACTATGTACATGTCAGTGAGATGTAGCCCGAATATTAGCCAAATCCCTTTACTTACTGTCGAAAGTGATTTTCATAAATTATTAACTATATTTTAAGGTAGATAATGAATTTATATTTCAAAGATTTCTATTAACTGATAAATAAAACTGGCTAAGGGTATAAAACTCGTACAGTATGTCCTAATCGTCACTTCTTCTGTTAAAATAGCTGAAAATGTAATGATGTCTAAAACAACAAAGGCATATAAATATTATGACCAGAATAACAAGGGCAACACTGTAAAAACAGTACTTACTTACGCGTTAGCAACCTGAACATTATAAAAAATGAAACAACACTAGATGTAATAATATAAATTAAATGTATCAATAAAAAAGATATACAAAGAAATTAAATTTATCGAAAAAATATTTTTGTTGCTACCGGGAATCAAACCTGGATCATTTACTATCCGGGAAATGCGTTAACCGATTACACCAAACCAACATAGTAAATTGACGACAAATTTTCGAACTTATGTGCAGCAGTTCTTTCAAATTGATAGATCTATTATTCCAGGTAGCAACAGAAGTATTTTTTTGATTAATTGAATTTTCCTGTACTTTCATCTTTCTAATTGATACATTTCATTTAGATAAAAATACCACATAACTATATTATGAAGAAACTGCAACTTCACAAAAATAATATATTCTCTTTATCACTAGATGTATTTGAAAGAAGGATCCTGAAGAAAACTTATGGAACTGTCAAAGAAATTGAAGTGTGACAAATATAAAAGTCCCTCTCCCAAGTATAAGAGCTACTCTCTTTGTTGAAGAGGTACAGCGATATATAAAAATACGTAATTTTAGTTTGTAATAGGAACAAGTAAAATCAAGCAGAATCAAATAAAATCATATATAATATTGTAAAAAATAATAGTGCTATAACCATTAATTTCATTACCTGTATGATGAGCCGAAAGTGATAAAAGTAGGGAGGTTTCGAAGACTAGGCCATATAGAACTATAAACGATGCGCGACCTCCGAAACGGCTGACCTGAAGGAACATATAGACCCAAAACAAGGTAGCAAGACAATATGCATTCATTCTTGGCGTCAACAATGTGAAGTTGCAATTTTTGAACATAGGTCTGTGGTATTTTTAATACAAATTAAAATAGTTCAGCGCTCTGCCTAGCGCTGATCTGTCGGCCTGGGAAGAGGTGTTTAGCGATCATTTTAGAGCGACACTTCACCGACAAGGTATTCCCTAAAGATGGGTAATAAGATTTAGCCGAAACGTTGGGACAACAATTGTTTTTCTCAGGACCAACAGATGCCGGATAACTAAGAAACCTCCTTTATAATATTATACTCATCCCATGAAAACATCAAATTAAACATAGTATATGGCATAAATATACAAAGTAAATAATTTAACATAGCATATAGCATAAACATATATAGTAGATACCATCGTTCTTCACCAGCATGTATACCTGCGAGTTCTGGTCAAAATACAAGCAAATGACGTATAACCGTCTTCGAATTCAGTACAACAACTCATAAAGAATACTGTTCGGATCGGCGCGTTATTGCAGCGCATCTACAATGTTTACCGAAGGCCGTATATATGGATTCATTCCGCTTCTGAGACATCGAGTTGCTGGCGTAAAGTTGTGGCTGGAGCTCAGCACCAACTCTCTAGTGCAAGCGGCGCTCTCATGGAAAGCTGGTTCCCTGACCAGAGAATGGCAGCTCCTATAGAATAGCTACATAAACAACAATGGCCGTGACTGAAGTAGTTATATATGTAATATTAATATTTTGTGTGTATACATGTGTGAACTTTTTACTTTTTATTAACTTTTTTAAATTTTTATTTTATTTAATAATAAACATAAACACATTATTATTATTAACCTACTGATTTACTTAACTGGGAATCTACGTCACTGATGTATCAATTATTTCTGTTCATATTAGCTACTGATGAAATATTAATTAAATAATGCTTTACATTTTCCTGTATTTAGAATGAGTAAATTAATTAATTAGTGTAAGTAGATAAGTACATTATGTAAGCAGGAGCATGCGAACAGTACTTACACAGGTACTCGCATGCTAACACATACGGAATTAATTTCCACATACGAAATTAACGATACAACATTTCTCCGGTAATTCACTTAACTGTAAAATCGATTGATGGTGTAATGCACATTTCCTGAACATTTCATTGACTACTTTGTTGATTTCTGTTTCGGAAGAATTTCCACCTGAAATATTTCAAAAAATATATATATTATCATTTAGGGTCGTGTTTAATAATCGGCCTCTTTTAAGCGTGACAATTTAATTAATGTAAAATTGAGCAAATAATTAATGGCGCGCTTTCCTTAGGTAGCAACAGGTCGACTTTTAATATGTATATTTATTCCCACAAACAACACACAAATTGAAAAATTGCAGATTTTATCTCTCAGGGTGTTGAACCTGATCAAACCGATGATTAAAAAGTATTTAAAATAGTAAAATTGAACCGTGAGATTGGCTATCAATATAAGATACACGAATTGACTCATCTTTTCATACGTATCTTGTAGTTCACTGGACAACACAATTATGAGATCGGTTGTGAATACCATAATCTCTTATGTTATTAATACTAGAGATATATGCGATGCGTGATCTTCTGCTTAAATATTTGTAGGAGGTTTCAGTGTAGAGGTTGTGTTTGTTTAATATGTTTGATGTGATTTATCAGAAGGTTTTGTTGCTGTGAGACTGAAGCTCCTAGAATCTTCTAGTATCACGCGTGTTATTTGTATATCGCAATGTAGGGTGTCTGTTATCGTAACTAGAGCAAAGTATTTAATTTAAAGAGCACTTACTATGGTTGGCGTTTATTAATGTAAAGAATTGTGCATTTGAATGCGCATTAAACTCTGGAGTGGATCGCTCGAGTAGTGGATGAAAGAAGATGTCAGTCTGCGGAGAAGTGATCGCTAGCTTCGTGGGCAGTGTCGGTATTATATATGTTTTCTGTTTTTTGATTACTTGGATTTCAGTCTTATATGGTTGATAACTGGACCTTACACGGCCATATTAATATCACCACATAATAATTATTATTTTATCCGGGTGAAAGGTATGTACTTCTGTATCGACCTTACGTGGACAATTTATTTAAATTTAATGCTAGAGAGACCTAACGGACCATTCCACTGGGTCTCCCTCGCACCTCTTGCGACCTGGACAGGGTGAATTTCTGCCGAACTGTGATGGAGTTCTGCGACTGCAACACATAAATGTGACGTCTACCCTCCCTTTTATGGGTGCATCATTTCTATAGGTTCTCACTGGCTGCCTTGTGAATTTAATGTGATAACGAGTCTCACGTCAAATTGTACAGGTATGGCTTTGGTACGATGATACCGGAGCCAACCTATGATGGTATTAAGATATTAACAACTGAATGTAATATAATATATATATTAACCAATTGTAATAATAAAAAAAGGAAAATAAATATATATAAAGGGCTGCCGGAACTTAACTAACTGCTTTAACTTTAAAATATAGTCTAAAAATAAGCTTTAAGATTTTGTAAAATGTTGCACCCTTTGGGGTTTCCTACATATATAATAATATCAAAACGCAAAAAGGTATACCCTATTTCTACTTTCTTACTTCTTCCATCTGCTTTTTTCTGATTAAGTATTTGAATAGATTGAGTTTTGATATAAAAAGTTACCATTTAATCTTTCCTTGGCTTCTATCACGGCCCTTTGCCCGATCGTTTCCAAAGCTTCTTTTAAAATTTTCAGTTGACCCCCCGTGTGTATCATTTGACCCATACAGATCTGAAAATATTTTAAGAAAAAAATTAAAATTCTTAAATGAATATAAATATTATGTAATATTTTAATATGTCCAAGAACACACACAGAATGGTGAACGTTATATTTATATAAAGTAATCACTTAAGCCAGCCGAAGACAGGTCGTAAGCCCTGTAATTACCCATACTTCCATATATTCTCCATTGAATAAAAAAAAAATAGCTTCGTCTCTATGAGATATCTATTATTTGTTTAAATATAATGTATTTAATAACCTATATGGAATAATTATTTTAATGTGAATTCGGAGAGTTATTAACAACATTATTGTTTTTGTTGGTATTAATAACAGGCTATATATTTATAGGAATATTTTTGATTTTGTGACAGATATGGACATGGGACGACATCTACCGGAGAGGCGGACCACCAAAGGACTGCGCAGCGGTAGAGCAGAGCGCCGGGACAACCACGAGATTGATATCCCTTTCGCCCGCTGCATAGACAACAATATTTCTGCTTTACACTGTTCTACCTCTGTAACATCGTGAGTAACACTCTTATCTATTTTGCGTGATATAATAATACCCTACATTCACTCGTACCTAATGTCGAATCCTAGCACATTTTGTAGTAACATTACATCGCAACCATACCGTGACTGTATAACTTACTTACCTTATGAGTGTTTTAACGATGATTCCTACTAGCCATTCAGTGGACATAAATACGCATAAATTAATTTAAAACATGGATTGAATACCATATCTACAAGTTTATGTGAAATTTTATTTACGTGATTTTTAGTATCCGATACAAGTGATTTTAATAAAATAATTATGAAACTTTAGACAAAATCTAACCACTAGTAGGTAAATTCGGAATTAAAAATATTACAATACATAATTCTCGATTTTCAATAATCTATTTAAAATAGCCTCCCTACAACCCGTTCATTAGTTATTTCATAATGGCAACAGACAGTTATGGAAATACGTGTCACGAAAGATATTACCATTTAATGGAGCTTAACAGAGTTTATAAATAGTAAAAATCATTACAAAAATTTGATGAAAAATTAAACAATTGGAAATAGAGTTTGTGAAAATTTAATTCTGTAGGCATTTTACCGTATCATAGACAAAAATAACATCAGCTGAGACGATAAACCAGAAATTGACGAGACAAAAGGCCAGTTCGTAGTGTGGAGACTGTGAGTAGTCGAATGGCATCCAATTGACAAATGGCAGAGCAGGTACACTCGAGTTGTCCTGCAGAATAATCTGAAAAAAAAACGTAAACACTGATAAGTAAACAACGTAAACACCGTAATTGATGAAAAATATTGCTGGAAACCACATATTTATTTTGTAAATTTAATGAGAACATTGTTTTATTCAGACAAATTATAAATATATCATAGAGACGAAGCTATTTATATTATATTATATGAGTAGTATAGAAGTATGGGTATTACAGGGCCTACAACCTCTCTTCGGCTGGCTTAAGTGATTACGTTATACAATGAAACATTCACCAATACCACTCACAATCAACCTCCACATTTATCAAATTTTTGGAAGTGTTTAACTGCAACTTCGCTGCTTAACCTGTTTTATTCCACTATATATTATTGTAATAAACGTTAGAACATTTTCGAGAACATATTCTCATTATCAATAATATAATTCAACTAAAGTCAAAAACATTTTCATACAGTAATTAACGAAATGGCTGAATACGCAAGAATGGAGGGCCATTCATTTGACAATAATAATTTAGAACTTCTACATAGTTGCGCCAAAGGACAAAAGTTAGTCATCTTAGAAAATTTATAAATTTATAATAATATGAAACTAATAAACATTCAAATACCGCCCATTATATCCCCTCTCTTATCTATTTTAACTCCACCCTACCCCGTCCTCATTAACTCCAAACACACCCGTAAATACTGTCTAAAAATGTTTTTAACTTTAGTTGAATTATATTATTGATAATGGGAAGATGTTCCCGAAAACGTTCTAAGGTTTAATACAATAAAATATATCAGAATAAAACAGTGTTTTAACTCAATTTATAAAATAATCATGGAACTCCTCAAAGTTTCACCAAAAACCTTTGAACAGTTTTCACATATTTATAATATATATAAGATACTGATCCTTGTTAAGTGCATTTTGTATCTCTCAGGCTACACTGTACTCACTGTACTTTACGATGGTCGACTCGGTTGTCAATTATGGGGTGAGTAGTTATGGACTAACTTATAAAACAAATACTGATACAATTAAACAGTTACAATTAAGATTTTTTAAACTAAATAGTAGATAACAGATGTGTATTAACGGTGTTTATATAAAGATAATTATCATAAATTATTTACAACGTTCAAAATCATACCAGTTGTCAAGAAGGTTACATGTAGTATGATGGTAAATAATGTAAATATGAATACTGACCCTCACCATAGTTATTTTACCATATCGTCGGGTCGAACCGTGAGAGTACTGATCGTGAACAGTGTGTACGGTGAGAGAACGAGAAAATATGTTTTGCCACGAATATTTAATAACATCCATTTTATTTTTATTTTATTCTATTTTTATTTAGACTTTATTGACAAACATATTTTTGTTATAACAGAGGTGAATATATTATAATATATATAACATGATAACCATAAGATACAATTATATTGCAATTAAATACTCGTAGTTTATTATGTGGGATAGTAGTAGTAGTAGTCTCCACTTCTGATATATACACCGTCGTCCTGGCTACTTTGCTAGACTGAAGCCTGTGTTAAAGTAGACTGTTTTTTTTCGTGCTGTTGTGGTGTTATTTAAGATAAAGACTCGACAGAAATAAAAATAAATATATATTTTTTAAATGAAAATGTAGTGGAAGTATTATAGAACTAGAGAATTATTAGTGTAGGCATTGTATAATGATTATGTTAGAATGTTGGATAGCCATGATTTTGATCGCTCTCTACCTGATTGGATCATATTTGGCTCCATATTTGTGTAATCTTATTGGAATTGAACGATTTCCAGTTGGTACTGAGTGTATTGTACAGTTTTGAATAAAGACTTATTAACCCTTCCCAAACCATGCAGTAACACTGGTCTATCATTATAATTAAACCTATAATATTTCGGTAAATACATGCAACATTAAATTCATATTTTAGATAATCCTAAAAAAAATATTAGCACTTAGTTATGTCTGGTAAAAAACCAATTATGAAAAAGGAATCGAACAAAAACAATTATTTTATCCATTCAATCCGTTGTAAAAGTAATACATTGGTAAAAATACCATTTGTGATATGAAAGACAGAGATCACACACTATTTTGACAGTGAAAAGAACAACAAACGTATAAATATAATTGTCTCTTTCTCACTAATTAAATGAAGAGAGATAAGAAGGAAGGACACATTGTATAGACACTTAATGAGTGCTCTAAATTATGTTATTAATCATTTTCTCAAAATCGAATGCTCAATATTTAGAGTAAATTCGTGCCATTAAAGTCATTAAAGCTAATAAAAACAGTTATTTACGGTAACACGAGTTGACAGCATGACTGCATTCGGGTATTTTATATCATGATATGGTAAAGGTTAAACATTATGAAAAATAAAGGGACCCCAGTGACCACCCTTAAATATTTTGTGAAAGAAAATATTCTCATCTAATTATTTGTTTTCTTTATATATGTAGTATTTAATTTAAAAAAAAAACAATTGTTGATTACACACTGCGAAGGACAATCCTTTCCGTAACTGTTCTGTTGTTTGTAAAATATTAAAAACGATAATTTTTACTGTTTTCGAGGTAAGTTTGTATAATTCTATAATCACATATGTGAAAATTATAATAAATATATATATTATAATAAAAAAAATTAAATGTCCAACATACTACGTAGTATTAAATATATATTTTACAGGAATTTTTCATTACTCTTACAAAGTGTAAGTGTAATTCAGTTAAATTAGATTCATCCATTTCTTTTTGGCAATAAGTATTTATTGCCAAGGCAACGAGAGTTACGCAGAAACACATTATAGAATTGATTAAATTTAAATTCAATCAGTTGAAATTTACATTTAATCAATATATTTCAGTCGTAGGTGGGGGCCTCTTTGCAATCGGACGTCTAGACTTTCGATTTTTCATGTTTGTAATCAATCAATCAATATAATAAACGCTTTGCAAAATTATTCTGAGTCATTCGTTTTTATACACCGCAAACAAAAAATCTAGAGACTTCTATTTGACACTTCAAGATATATATTTTTTTAAATTGAGAGTACTAGTATTGGTAATGTTTTATATATATATATTATATTAGGGAACGTGGACCATGTGAAAAATTTCGTGACATTTTGTATGTATAGAAATATTAATTTAGTATATGTTGTACTTACTGGATCTTTTAAAAATGCATCGATGTCAGTCATCACGAGGATTCCGATTAGTCCAAAGCAAACGGCCGTTTGCATGTTGTAAAGCCAAATGCAATTTTTTATTATGTCGATTGGGCAGAAAAATGAAGTTGGCTTATAGCTATAAAATAAATCAATTACATTATGCTCCAATTTTAATGTATGGTTTTGTTTATTCAAAGAATTTTAACACAAAAAAAAACATAAGATTGATCACTTATAATGATAAAAAAGAAAAATCTACCGGTTACCACCGGGATTCTTGCCGGGAGAATGAGTTACTTATTATACATACAGTTTCAACCCCAAAAAATGATGTATTATTTTTGAAAACATAATGAAAATATTAAATTAATATGATAAATTAAATACAAACAAAAGTTAGAAAATATAATTTTAAATGAAAATACTCATAGTAGAATATATGAAATATAAACAGAAAAAATAAAAATATGGACAATATTAATAATTGTATAAGACAATATTACTAAAATGTTATAGAATTTTTATGTTGCATTACTAGTAAAATCCTAAAACGTAAAAGGTTCTTAAAAATAAAAATAAATCATATAAATTTCACTCGTAATTACTTTCTTACCAACTCTCGGAATTTTGAATTACCACAGAATGTCTTATTAGTTAAATACTCATAAATCAAAAGAATTATAAAATTTAGCTTTAGCGTCTTCATGATTGTCAAAAATATCCGTTCGGGATCTAACCAATCAAAACCTTTCATCCAAATATTGTTTCGGCATCCAGCCAATTAAAACCCTCCACCCAAATAATATTCAAGAAAAACCTGAGTAATAATCTTTGAAGGGTCCCTCATCAGAATTGTGATTAACTACGGGAATTAAGTTTACTGCCTGCTAACCGAACAGCCCGTGACAAGGTCTTCGAAATATTCTGCGGTTTAAAGTCTTACTCGAGATTAGAATTTTTAAGTAATAAATATTATTCTAAGGGTATTTGATAATCAAATTTACAGATTGGGCTTGATTATAAAATAGTAAAAATACTGTTTTATCTTAATTTTATGTTATTTATCCGTTAACATAAGAGGTGAGGAAACGGGATATAGAAAAGGTGTAATAAATTTGGTATACGGACAGAGGACAATAAAGATTCAAGAACTAACCAGGATGAGCATGATTTACTAAGATTTTCTCTCCTTTAGTCACATCTCTTGAACTTTAGGAAACTTCTTCTATAATCAGCACGAGGCACTGTGAGACACAATAGTAGTATTGGTAGGCACACGCGAGGAACCGAATACACACTAGCAACGAGTAATTGTACAATAACTTCAAGTCAGTGACGAGCACATTACAGGACATCCACTCTCCTTGACAGTTCAAAAGTCATAGACAATAAAACAGAAAAAGTCGTACTCTGAAGTATAGTTTATCGGGGGAGGACAGATAGGTATAGTAAACATAATGGAGCATCCACACGCGCACGGCCATCAGCTATCTGTGGATCTGTCATAAACACCGAACACTATCAAACTTATTTGTATTTATATTTGTTATACTCGTATACCACGTAGACATGAGAACCTTGTATGTTTTCAATGCATTTGTTAAATCGAACAGTATGTTTTTCTTTATTATTAATAAGTGATAATTCCATGGATTGACAATACTACTCTCATCTCACACTATCAGATTATTACTTTTCACTTATTATCACTTTTTATTACTGATAAATTTATAAGAAACTCTGGATGTAATCAAAGGTTTTTCAAGCTTATTTTTATTCCAAAGTTTACAAAAATCATATAAATCTAGTAAAAAATCGATAAAACTTCATCAACTTTTTTTATGATTCGATACGAATATAATATGACAAAGCCACAAAGCGTGCTACTGCTTACTACATGCATGACTGCAGGATCAAGAATCATTATTAGTCAACTTACATTAAATTAATACAATTTAAAACAATGAAAAAAAAAACAATATTTAAGTGAACAAGGGCAAACAAATTTGTACAGGTAATGTAAAAAAACACTTTGAATCGGTATACAATATTTAAATACACAATGTATATTATTATTATAAATCTTCTGCTTCTTTATACCTTACGGAAAATTTAACTCTTTCTCACTACTGTGACCTAGATGTCTCATGTATATTGACTGCTTACTTCTGTTAGTATACTTTAAAATGATTTAATATTTTTTATAAATTTATAATTAAATATAACGCAATCCGTAATAAAATAAATGTGACATTAAAAATGTGAAAATCCAATTTTCAATATTTTTTTGACAAGGACAGAGTAAACCGGCAAAACCTCAAAATTTTTATTATATTCTCAAAAATTAATTTTATTTTACTATTCGGGCTTAGAAAATAACTCTAGACGTAAATTACAACGTAATTTTTCAATATATTAGTACCTATTACGTATTCATTAACTGGTTGCAATCATTAAATAAAAATATAATTTTTGAAAATCCAATGCTTTGAAATTAATATTGTTATTCTGTTCAATATATAATATTTCTATCGTTTGCCTGTTTGAGAGATATGCGGTAATACAACTGGGTAACGAGCGAGCAGGTCGTTAGTGAGGGCGGGTGATATTATATATGATAAATCATAAAACTTTATCATGGATAAATTATATTAATGTTTGTAAAACAAAATAAAAATAAACAAACAATTTTTTCATAAAAACTATCAAACAATACGAAATTATTTTGAGATAACTCACTAAATCAGAACAGAAGGATGTTTTTGATATTAATTTCTTATATGAATAATTTTTAAATTCTTTTCTTTAAGTAGTATAAAACATATTTTGAAATTGTATTCAAAATTTATAAATGCCTAGTATCTGATATTTTTTCTTCGTGAATCTCTATGTCGCAATCTAAATTAATTTGACCATTTTTTTTATTTTTACCTCTACTCTCGAATCTTTGTTTACTGAGTTTAGGACCTTTTGTTGAAAAATATGATTTTTAATATCGTAATATTTAGTAAATTGAATTACAATATTTTATTATAGTTTCAAAGAATTTATAAAACTTGTTTACTAAAACTACACCTAAATACTTGCTTTAAATGGTGTGTTCATCTGAATGTGTAATGAAGTTTTATTATTTAACCCTAACGCCAAATATAATACATCAAAAAGTCTTTTAAATTCCTAGACTGAAAAACAATATTGTATGTATATTGGTAACTCAATATTATGAAAATGGCCGAGAGATATTTACTTCATATACTCCAATTCCATCTCAATCGCATGTCTCAGGATTTGATATCAGTCAGCCAGCTCATACAAGTACATTCATCAGATCACTCTAGAACAATCTCTTGTTAATCTAAAATAAATAATGTAATAGTTAAAAAATATATATTATTTCCTGATAAAACCCTATACCACCTGCGTCAATTCGTTAAAGCTTATCGAATATGATGGTTACCTACCAGATGCGTCCTTTGTTGGGGTTGGATGCGCTGATCTTAGATCTATATTCGGAGAGTGACACGGAGCAAAATGAGGCTGAGCTCGGTTGCCGGTCCTTCTTATACATGCTCCCCAAACAGCCATAATAACGCTCACTATATACACACGCGCGTTTGACCTGAACGCACATGCGCCTGTCACTCGATTATCAATCCACAGACATTACAATTTTAAACTACGTTATATTGCATATCATAAATAAAAATGTCTGGGAACAAATGTGACAAGGAACAATGAAATCCAACAAAAAATAATTAGCTGGATAAAATCAGGAAACGCTTGTAGCATTGCTTTATAAAAATTACTGTTATTGTGTTTGATGACACTGAATTTAAAGATTAAACTAGATATGATTACAATTTGGTAAAGATCAATCAGAAGCATCGCTATCCAACATTCTAACATAATCATTATACTAATAATTCACTAGTTCTACAACACTCTCAATACATTTTTTTTCTCTATTTTTATTTTTATTTCTGTCGAATCTGTATATTTCTTTAATTAAATAACACCACAACAGCACGAAAAAAACTGGCTACTTTAACACAGACTTCAGACTAGCAAAGTATCCAGGACAATGCTGTATATATCAGAGGTGGAGTCTACTCCATCCCACACAATAACTACGAGAATATACTTAATTGCAATATAATTGTATCTTATGTTCATCATGTTATATAATAATATATTTACCTCTGTTACAATAAAAACATGTATGTCAATAAAGCCTAATAAATTTTTAAATACAATACAATTGATCACTCCATATGTCTCTCACTTTGGCGCAAGAAACAAAATAAAGTCATACGCAAGATTTACCGCCCCAATATGATGTAATAACCTAACTGAAGAGTGGAAAAAGTTCAAGAATTTCAAAGATCTTCAGAAACGTTATGACGTCACATATATTCTAAGGATGATGAAAGCAAGGAGGTTACAGTTAGCGGGACATGTAGCAATGAAGGTGAGTCTAGTGAAATGCACGGCCAATTATAACTAGGTATATATGGTGAACGTTGGTGGTGAGATGAAACGATGGTTTTTGAATTATTGTATATTATGCGATATATATAAAGAGCGGAATGAGTCAAAACTCGGTGAATCAGGAATCAAACGAGAATGTCGCTGGATTGAGTGACGGGGCAGAACTGATGCGACTCCTGTCCGCAGAACCCTCATATTTAGGTACAAATGTCACCTATGTCGTTGGTCAGCTGGGAGTCGCGATGACGGCGATAGATTTGAATCGCCACCTCCACAGATACATATATGTATGTGTATATATTATAAGATTAACCTATTGGTTTTTACTATACAAAGTATATGTACATAATATTTTTTTAATAATATAATTAAGGTTTGATAAATTCATGCGCTTCGGGTTAATTTTTCATAGTTATAATTTAGACCCCACTGAAATAACACTGTATATTGGTTTTTACAAATGAAAAAAAAAAGTCTTCAAGTATACAACTCTTCACAAATTTCAAAGTATCAAAAATAATAGACATATACAAAAAAAATTCAATAATCCAAATTTTCAAAATTAAAAATCAATTAAATATTAGAAGCAATATTACAAGATTTAGAGAACAATTTGATATTCCAAAACTAAAATATACCGCAACCCAAAATCACTATATTTATCAAGGCATCAAATTTTAAAATTCATGTTGAATTCGTTTAAAAAGTGTGGTATTTTATTTTCGTTATGCGTACTCAATTACGAATTAATAACCGACTGCATTCAACAAATCATAGTGATAACGCGATATACAATATTTGTATTTAATGTGTTATTCTTAATTTGAAGTAGACTGCACCTACAATAATCTAATAATTATACTAATTTATAATCAAATTTTACTTCTGTTTCGATGATTATGAGGATTAGAAAGATATGAAAGTAAATTCATCTGTATCATCGCATTTGAGTATGTCAGAATAAATTTAATATATATATATATATATGATATTGTTTATTATACTATTTTTTCATTATTTTTTACCTAGGTTTTTTACAGTAATAAATAATAATACTAGTATAGTAATATTTTTTGGTAAAATTAGTGCCTACTGAAAATATACGTAAATAAATAAATAAAAGAGTTTTGTACACAAAATTCATTGCTTTATTCGCTACACTAGCTTTTTTTTACTACCGAATTTAAAAATGAAGAGATACAAACATATAAGAGATATATTAATATATATATAAGCTATGGTCAGTGATGATTTATTAAATATAAAATGAGAGACTAATAAAATAAAAGAGTTACATAATAAGTAACATGCGTATTATTAATAAGGTCTCTGTTGTCCTAAATGTTTAGATATTATTGTGTTTGAATTGTGAGCATGCTCATCACAGACCACCAAATATATACATAGACATGAACTAACGCAAATTCCTTGTCAACCAAATATATGGACGTGAACTAACGCTAATTTCTTCATAATCAAATAGCTCCGCAACTTTTTTTTTAAAATATGACTTGATTGGAATGAAAATTTTAACGATGATATAATATGAATTAATGTAAAAAAATACGCCTTGTTTACACAAAGATTTAATTTTCGAAAAGTAAATATGTACATAAATGTGTCATATGATTTCATGTTTCCATCAATAATGTGTGTAGAATGCCCCTCGTCCCGCAACTAATGTTATATGTGTACTTTATATCACGTCTATTCATTTACTGGTCTGTGATGCTCATATTATAATATAATTGAATAAGCAAAATGATTCTTACATATAAACAGATTGTTCGAATAACTTCATGAATCCGTCAATTGTATTGGTATGGTACACACAAACAGCTACCTTGACGCATCCGAGGGACATAGCCAAAGCGATCGAGAACCTGGGCATAATTTCCATCCATCTCCCTATTTGTATCTGGGAGAAGGCATCAATGGCGGAGAACACGTTGTACGGAACCAGTGTGACAAACATTATCTGAAAGCATTCAAATATACCGTATTTATTTAAACTAAATGATTTTTTCTTTGGAGTCCAATTTAAGAGATCGTGTTATTTTTCATTATATTTTTTAAAAATAAAATCTAAGATATAAATAAACTTTTTGTGATGATTTTAAATATCGATATTTCAAATTGCCATGGAAACGGTTACATATTTCCCATTTAGACGTTGAGATATTATATTATTTAGACATTGTAACATTTCTTTTATACGCTTTATTAAATTACGACAAATTAAAAATTATTTATAAGTCTATTTTAAATTCAGTTTATTTGTTTAATTTCTCTACTAAAAATATTCATAAAAATGTTATTTTATATCCCCCCCCCCCCCACCGAGATTCTTATATTAATTAGTTTTCTGTTTATATTTGCTGTGAAAAATATTAAGTATACGTAATATAATTAAATCTAATTCAGTTCATAAAAAACATTGCTATATTTTAAGAAAATAAAAAAGTCATATAAATGTAAAAAAGATAAACATAAGTGGAGGATTTTTTTTTATTACAATTTCTGTACAATAATATTTTTGTGAATCTTAAAGAATTTATTAAATTTAAAGTGTTTTTTATAATATATTTGGTACTAACAAATATTCCATATGCATGGTATACCCTTTTCCAACGGGTTGAGAGCCTATTTAACGGCCACAATCCCCAGACAGCAAGCATCGACTTCCCAAACTTGAAGAAATCACCAATCATTTCATCCTCAGACCTGCCATCTGTGATTTCATTCAACTTCATCGTCCAAATATTTATCGATAATCTTAGTTTACAGTTCCCGCAAAACACCTCATGCGAGGAATGACTTTTCGAAACAAAATGAAGAGAAGTGTATAAGTACCCTTTATACGTAAAAATGAAGACAACCAAATGAATTATTTAACTGGACAGTCAATTCAATAAGAACTAATCGCAGTTGAAAATATATTTTTTAAATTTTTATTCATGTTCTGTTTAAGAATATTATTGTAAGTATTTAAAAATGAGTAGTTAAAAATAATATTACGTTGACTTTGTGAAATAAAATATATTGACAAATAAATTGTATAAGCTAAGAAATCGGCAATGCGGAATATTAGTCCATTACACATAAGATTCGCAGGGCTGATAAAAATTGAAAGGTTTTTTTTTATATTTGGATAATACTTACGTATGTAAACATTATTTTACCTCTTATTTGTTTTCGTCACCAGGATATTCTCGCATTGACGAGCTAGACACATTTATATATTTTGTTTCGATAGTTTTGATAGTGTACATTTTTCTGTTAGGCAAAAAAGGGATTTAAAATTATACGTTACTATATAAGGATAAATTAAAATATTATTAAAATGCTAATTTAGTGTAATTTTTTGTATTTTGATACCATCATTGAATTAACTAACAGAGAACTTTCAGAGTTCAGATAATAGAGTTAGATTTGTTTACGGATATATTCCTAGTTATTAATGTAAGAGTCCTTTATTAAAATGTCAAATCCAATTTAAAAAATTTTAGTAGTCGTATTTATCTAGGGCGTTTTATGGTCTGTGATTTTTATTCTGGGTAACTT
The DNA here is from genome assembly GCA_031772225.1 of Eubasilissa splendida. Classification (NCBI taxonomy): domain Eukaryota; kingdom Metazoa; phylum Arthropoda; class Insecta; order Trichoptera; family Phryganeidae; genus Eubasilissa; species Eubasilissa splendida. The sequence goes on along the minus strand of CM062852.1, from coordinate 14,833,287 downwards.
CTTTTTTTATAATGTAATTTTAATTCATTTTGTTATATTATAAAATCTATTAATTTTAATTAAAACTTTATATTATAATATGGTCAACGTTAATGTGTATGGAAGTGAATAAGGCAAGAGTGTGGCGTTTTATTCTCTCTACAATAGTAAGTTAATAATTCTAATTATTATTCTTATTCCCACTCATTGATTGTTACTAGTTCATTAGATTTGGTTTACGTAAATGCTCATCTTGTGGCCAGTATGTTAGTCATTTTTAAAAGCACAAGCGTATACTTAGTAAAATAGTTAGAATACTGATGTGATATTCATTTACACATCTCTGTATAAAGAAAAACTTTTCAAAAATTTATATTTGCGTTAACGGTTGGTACATTTTTCAATGCTAAAAATAAATATTTTTAATATTTCATTCAAAAACACCGGTAAGTCATTTTAATAAAATTATACAGTTACTTTTCTTAAGATTATTGGGTCATTTTCCACATTATTGAACTTCGTAAAATAATCATATTTTAATAGTTAGGTACTAGAATTAATTTCAAATATTTTTAAAATATTTATAAATAAAAGGTAACAATTTGATGTTTGGTTTTAGTTTTGAAAGTTTATTTTACAAGAAATACTTTTAATTATATAATATTAAGGATGAATTGTTTATTTGCTTACTTTGTCGTAGTTAAAAAATGTTATATAATTTAATAGAATCACATTTTAATTCTATCTATATTTTTAATACATATATTTTATCTGTTTATTCTTCTAAGTGATTCACATAATTCGTTTAAAAAAATGTATCTTTACGAATATTTTTTCATGAAAAAACTAGTATTTTATGTAATGTGATGATGATGAAAAGGTAGGCGAAACTTATTGCATTTATTAATTAAAATCAAATTTTAAATGTATTAAAATTATACTAAATTACTTATCTAACAGTATTTAGTTGTTAAAATAAGTGCTAAAAGCAATGACAGAGTGATCAAATGTTTAATTTTCTTATTTGATGAATTGTACTGTCGTACGTAAGCAGGGTTTTAAATATGACATGTATTGACACTCCCCGTAAGAGGTGTTAACCCATTATTTGTTAATTACATACCTCCGTATCTCCTTCTACATTTTTAAATCAACATGTGTACTTACCATCTGAAGTGAACGGCTTTTTCTCACAACCAATTTATATAATTGAATACTTTTGTAACGTATATCGATTTACGGCATTTTATAATGGTTGGAGGGTTTAGTATAAAAATAAAATAGAAATGCGACTAAACTGAGTTAATTTTTTTACTGAAAAAATATTTTTTATTATTAACTTTAATAATTAGTGTTGAAATATTATTTTTAATTAATATAACAATATGAATAATAAAAGTCAATATTATGAATAATGACTGGTATAAATTAATAAAATCTTAGAAATTTACGGAAAAAACTCAGGTAATAGCTTATTTTCATTTACTTACCAATAAATGCATATTTTTTAATCTTTTATCATTACTTGATAGAAGATTATACAATATGCCTTTATTTTCAAAAACGTGGATAACATGTAACAAATATATTTTATTCTGTTTTCATACTCTTCAAGACCTTACTTAAACTTTATAGTTTTTAAGGAAGTTATATAAATTATCATTTCATATTTATTTCATTATATTTATCAAATGATAAATTCAACCAGAAATCATATGATCAATTCAAAAAAATAAATTTTTAACGACTTTTTAAACTTGTAATACGAATATGTTAATTAAATACTCCTTTCATCTACTACCTATTTAAATTTGTATAAAATTCTTAAATATTTATTTTAAATACAAATTAAATGTATTAATTAGACAGATAGACATATAAAATCAATTTTATCGAAAAAATTGTTATTAATACCAAGATTCGAACCTGGATCTCTTTCAATCCGAGAAACGTGCATTAACCGATTATGCTACAGCACACAGTGCACTAACGACAAATTTTTGAACCTATATGTTACATTTTTCAAATTGATACATCTATCGTTCCATTATTTGAAAGTCATCTACTTTATTTCAGGATTAGAAGATATCCAGGTTCAAATCCCGGTAGCAATATCAATATTTTTCGATAAAATTGATTTTATATGTATATCTTTCTAATTAATACATATAATTTGTATTTAAAATATCATTCTGAATAATTACAACTTCACAATAAGAATGTGTTCTCCTTAATAATTTTTATTTTATTTTATTTATCATCATATGTATGAATACCTTTTATTTTATTGCTAACCGTTATTAATTTATAAGTATATTCAAAATATTTTTTTTAATCAATATAGTACATTATAACATTAAATCTGGTACCTACTGCGTGCGAAATATGTCGAAATTAACATTCTTCTGTTGGCAACACAGCCCGCACGGGGAGAAGATTTCAGGCAACGTTTTTTTCTCGTTTGACAGCTAGCATGGAGCAGACGAACGGATCCGATCCGTAATTTGGCTAAAATGCGACTTTAAATAAGTGAGAAAGGGTGAGAACAATATAATATTTTAACATCTGTGTTGTCCTGCATCATATTTGAACTGAACTATTAACTAATTATGTGTGAAATTTCAGTATCGACGTATCCCTTTCTCTACGTAGATTTTTCTCTATTTAAACTTTATCTACGTAGACTTCTTCTCTACGTAGACTTTTTCTCTACGTAGATTTTTTCTCTACTTAAACTATCTCTACGTAGATTTTTTTCTCTACTTAAGTTTTCTTTATTTTTTCCTTTGTAACTCACACAATACTTTCTACACTAAATTATTTTCATCAGTGATTCATTAATTTACTGACGCATATCGTGCACAGTTATTTTCACTCTAAAATTTTGTGAAAGCAATGTTGTTGTTGCCTTTTGTCACAACTCATGTCGTGGACATGACGATGAAGGAGTCATGCCACAACACACGGAATGCAGCGGGAAGGATTTCTCCCATACAGTGGATGAGGGGGACGTGTTAATCTGTCACTCACAGTACTAGACGAGATGGATTTTTCAACCAAAGTAGACGCAAGCGATTCATGGAGAACCAAATGGCAGATAATCCAGTTTTTCTGATGTGCGGCAAGAGGAGTGACAAGTTTTTAACGTGTACCTTTGACTGAGCAAATTGATGAAGACTGTGAATCTCTGCAGAAATAGACAATGACTACGCAAAAACTGGTTGTAAAAATGCATTTTTATTGTGTACGAAGAATTTAAAGTCTATGATTTCTTTTTTTTATGTAGCATTAATCTTTCTTATAATATTATCATATAAAACAAACATTTTTCCATTGTAGCATATTTGTTTCTTTATTTTATTTAAAACTCGTGGTTTTCCCACTCGTGTTAACCAATCTATCTGTCAAGTTATTTCTGTTTTAAACCTGACCTGACAAACTGTCAGGTGACAATTTAAGTTCATGTAGTTTTGGAAAAATCGTAAACTTTATTGTTTTGTGTGGCAAAATTGCCGAGATCAACTGTGTCATTAAATCACAATTTATGGTGTAATGTTTAATGATTTATATTCTTTAATATTTTATTTTTCTTGTTTCTTGTATTAAAATTAGAGATAATATTTATAATAATCTTTTTATTTTCCTTGAGTATGATGGCTGACGTGACAGGCAAGAGATTGTGTTGAATTCTGTAACCTAGAGCCCACGCACATCATGCAAACCTTTGAGCAAGCCGGTGGTGTGTGAACATGGTGTCCTATCATGAAGATTACCCGTCACATATAGGCAACCACGTCATAATATATTTGCACAAATTATAATATTATGTCGTACTATTAAATGCAAAAAAATTACAACTTTAAAGATTTGAGGTGAATTTTAATTCATTTATTTTAAATCTTTACATAATTCATGTTATGTTATAAAGTTTTACTTTTATCAGACTTTCAATGATACTTTACCACTTCTGATATTTGTTTGTTGACATTTTAATATAAATTTAGTGATAAATAGGTTATTTTAATTTTAATCACTTTGCATTCAGTTAACTTATTCTACATACTTTAAGTTCTGCATGTTTATGTAACACGTGCCTAAGGATTTGATGGCATAATAATAATAAAATTTAAAAAAGTAATTGGAGACTTTTGAACTGTTTAAAAATTACTTTAATCATATTTACACTCTTCGTTTTCAAAAATGAACCGCAATTAGTATGCACGTGTCTCGGTGCTACCGGGTAAAAAAAACAGTTTGATAATTTATGTGTGGACCGCATGTTCGAATTCGCTTTACGCCCGTAGCGCCGCGCTAATCCCATTATAAGTCACCGTTAAACGGCTGAATCAGATAACGGCGGTGATTGTGTAAAGCCCGTTAGAAAAAGCTCGTTTGAACCTGCAAAGCTTGCGTCCAATCAAAAGCGTAATCGAGTCTGTGGACCCGATGACGAAATCTCTATAGAACACGGCTCGTGTAATGTTTGATGAATTTCGCTTTATGAATCGCCAGCTTTAATCAGTCAGCGCGGAGGGTTTCAAAAACGGGCTGAATTTTTCCGCCGCGCGCGGTGGATATTAACTACTGATGGAGGTACACTTGCATGCACCGTCAAATAGTATTTCTACATGGATCGGCATACAGTATTGAATAACGTGTATTTCAACCGTGATAAACGATATATATCTTTTTTACAATCTACCTCTTTCATAATTTATGTATATATTTTTGAATAGATTATTTAATGGACTTTTTGCTTTTACTGGTTAATAAAATAAATATGCAGAAAATATTTCTCGTGTTTATAACCCTGTAGTCCCGTACACAATAAAACTAAGTCTTTTTTATCAACCAATTAAAAACATGTATTTAAAAATATGTTCAAACATAATATACGAGTATAATACAAATAATAAATAATATGAAAAAAATAACTAAAATGATAAATATTAAGTTACATGCTTTAATTAATTCATTTCCATGTAAATTTAACTTCAAGTTTGCTTTACAGATAATTTAGTATTTAATACAATACTAGTATGTATCTGGTTGCAGATCGTGCTAATGCATCACAACAAACTTCCCAAATAGCAGGATATGAGGTAGTTCAAGAAGTAATTTATTTGAGCGCGCTGATTACGAACACTGGATTAGTGGGTAGGAAATTGAAAATGCATTCTACTAGCTGAAGTTGCCATGAACAAGCTTAAAAAATATATATTGAAAGACAGTGATATAAAGCAAGCAACTAAAATTATATTGATTCAAACTCTTATCATTCCAATCTTCATGTGCAGCCGAGGGTAAGACAGTTCACGATAGCGACAAACGTAAAATAGTCACCATCGATTTCTAACATTGGTATTGCTGGAGAATAATGATCGTATCCCGTTGACAGCATGACACACGAATGCCTCAATCCTATAACAACTTTGACGCATAATATGAGAAGATTTTGAGCAATCTTTTGTTCACGACTAGTCTTTACTAGTTAACCTTGTTGCAGGATTGAGGCATTCGTGTGTCATACTACCAACAGGAAACGATATCATTCTCCAGCAATACAATTATATCGTAATAGAGATGCCTTCGAAATCAATGCCGTATATTTTCCACTTGCCGCTATTGCCGACTGTCCAAGTTTCTGCTGCATACATGAAGTTTGGAAAGACAAGAGTGTGATCTAACATAATTTTAGTTTAAAACAAATAACAGATATCTCATAGAGACAAAGCTATTTTTTTATTTTATTAAATGAAAACTATTTGGAAGTGAAGGAAAATTACAGGGCTTACGATCTGTCTTCGCATGGCTTAAGCCATCACTTAAGTAATCACTTTATATATATAATGTTCACCAATTCTCACCCCTCAATCTCCACATTTATCAATTTTTTTGAAAGTTGTATATATGTCAGTATGTAGACTGGCTTCGAGGACCACTACACCAGCGCCATCTATGGACCAAATTTGATAATTGTCAACACTGTGAATCTGATTTTTTAGAAATTATTTTAAAGTAATATTATTTATATGTAAAATGTTTTTTAACATATTATACTAGAACGAGATATTATACTACGCCTGAAAAATAATATTTTTCAATTGTTTTATATATTTTCTTATTGTAACCAGTATATTATATATAAAATAAAAATATATCTTTCGATTTTCTCTTAAGTTGATTTATAGCTTACTTACTAACCATCACGACGTTTCTCCACGGGGGTAGGCAGAGTGGATAGAGCGCCACAATCTTCACCCCTGACACAATTCTCGCCTCATCCACATTCATACATCTTCTCATACAAGCTTGCCGATTGTTGAGGCTTCTAACAGAACCATCATATATCTTTCTTACCATTCTCTCCTCATTTATCCGTTCCATATGACCAAACCACCTAAGTGATCCTTTCTTAATCTTACTCACTATACTAACATCAGCTTTACATTCTTTCCTTATTTCTTCATTATTTACTCTATCAGAAATAGATTTGCTATAAATACGCCTAAGTGATCTCATTTCCACTGCATTCAGTCTACTTTCGTTCCTTTTCTGCCAGCTTCAGGCCTCACTTCTATACAACAGTGTCGGTACCAGGATTCCATTGTGCACCGCTAGTCTTGCCTCGGTTGACAAATTCCCGTTAGATATAATTCCATTCAATGCGCCGTTCACTTTATTTCCTGCAGTCACCCTCCTTGCAATATCATCTCAGCCTTTCCGTTTCTATCAAACATACTTCCCAAATACACAAACTCATCTACTTGTTCCAACCATTCATTATCTACAAGTATTTAGCACAGTGTCTTACTTTCCTTCTTCTCGAATGCCATCACTTTCGACTTGTTAACATTCATCATGAAGTCGCTTTCCTTACATACATCGTACATTCTACTCACTAAACTTGATTCTTAGCAACTTTAGGCAATTGTATGCGTCTTCAAATTTCCTGCCCACTGTCACCAGTGTTTGTGATTGAACAAATTGTCTCAAACTACCTCACATCCTGCTATTGAAAAGTTTCTTGTGATACATTAGTTCTAAAATAACGCACACTCTTCGTTTTATATGCAAATACATCCATTATTTGTTACTTTTCATCAATATAAATCACATTTATGAGAAACTCACTCTTATTCAATAACTTGATACTAAATACAAATTAAATACATTTATTAGAAATATGTACATATAAAATCAATTTTATCGAAAAATATTGCTGTTGGTACCGGGATTCGAACCTGGATCTCTTCCAATCTGTGGGACATGCATAAACCGATTGTGCTTTGACGAAAAATTTTCGAACCTATATGTTACACTTTTCATATAAATACATATATCGTTCCATTATTTGAAAGCCATCTACTTTATTTTTACGGAATCTCAAATACATTTGAGTAATCCGATAGGAGATGCCTGAATTAAAATTTGGACACATTGATAACACTTATATATTATTAAGAAGAACGCATTTTTATTGTGAAGTTGTAATTATTTACTATTTTATTATTAAACGTTCCCCAGATTAGAAGAGATCCAGGTTCGAAACCGGTAGCGACAATAATATTTTTCGATAAAATTGATTTAACATGTACATTTTTCTAATTAATATATTTAATTTGTAAATACTAATTAAATATATTAATTAGAATTATTTACATAAAAAATCAATTTTATCGAAAAATATTATCGTTTCGCTACCGGGATTCGAACATGGATCTCTTTCCAAACCGAGGAAGATACATTATCCAACTATTCTACAGTGACAGTACTTTTGACGACAAATTTTCGAACCTATATGTTACACTTATAAAATTTTAATACATCTATCGTTCCATTATTTAAAAGCCATCTACTTTGTTTTTACGGAATCTCAAATACCTTTGAATTAACTGATATCAGACGCCAGAATTAACAATTAAATTTTAATTAAATTTTGAATACATTGATACAACTTATATATTATTATTATCCTTTAATAACATTTAATTAGTATTAAAAATATCGCAGACCTATGTTCTGAATAATTACAACTTCACAATAATAATGTGTTCCCTTAATAACTTTACACTATTTTGTTTATACTGAAATAAAATTCGAACACTCTAAAATGTATTCTAAGGCTCGTTGAGTGGTAGAAGCACTATTTAAAAAAAATATTTTTAATATATTAAACCAATGTAAATATATATTTCTTGAATAATATAAAAAAATGTGCGAGATCTAATTGATGGACATATTCGAATTGTTTATTATTTTCATAAAAATCCTTTGAAATGGAAACGTAATTGTATTCTTTTTTTGTATTGGTGAAAATTCAATGAATTTTCTGAATGTATAATGTACATTCACGTGAATGATTTAATTTCTCCTAACAAATGTCCACTGTGATGATTCGAAGTACCTTCTGCAATTCCATTGTATCCGTTCATCTTGTGTCGTTCCTGAACTGAAAGAAAATATTATTGTACCGGCTTTTGTAATTATACAAATTCAAATTTATATTACCTGTATATGTTATATAACACTACAAATAACTTTGGTAATAATTATCTCCAATAGTAATATGTAATAATGTACCAAACAATTAATAATCTATCTTAATCATTTTCAGATTTTGCGTAATTGATTGTTTTAAGTTAATTAATTAATTTCATAATAACAAGCTGTACACGACGTAACATACGCCGTTCCAACGGGAAATAAATTAACGCTGATCTACATATATTTAATTAATAAAGGTTATTCATTAATTTCCATTCACGAGTGTAAAATATATATTTTTTAAAGAATCAGTAATACTCATTCATGAATAATAAAATGAGTAGTAAATAAAGATTTTTATAACTAATAAGAATCGATTAGTGAAAACATAAAAGAAAAGTAAAATAGAATGACTCAAAAAAAAGTTTTAAATACGTAAGATCATGGGAAAACTTATGGTAAATAACTGATAGGGTATTTGGACCAACAAAGGATTACGAGATATAATATAAATGTCGGCAAATAAAACTGGCGTTTCTAAATATAATGTATTCTGAAAAAGGGTAACCTCAGATGTTTGAATAAAAGGTAAGAATATATAGAAATGATATGCTTAAATATAAGATAACGTTAATCAGGATATGAATATTTGGCATTCCACCTATGGAAAATTTTATGCAATGTATACTTACAAAATTTTTGTTTTATTTAATCATAAATTTGTAAAATCATAATATAACATTTATAATTGTTACACGTTAAAAATTTTGATAATTGTTATACGATCCACTTACCATAATTTCCAAAAATATTTTGATACAAACATTTGATTACTAGTTACTAGTTTTAATAATATAATTGGGATTTTGTGCCTTACTGAAACCGTATTATTAAATTAAATTTGGATATTTTTAACAATTTTAAAAATGTGTTTTCCATGCAAACTTTTTAAAAATCTTTTACATTACGTTTTTTTACTTGCTACAAAAACTGGCAAGACCTTTATTACAGAACCTACATTATACAGTATTCACACTTTTAGTAATATAAGTACAGATGGTCTTAATTTGAATTTCAAATTTTCTTTAGTTTGGAAATTAAAACACAACAAAAAAAAAAACAGATTTCTCTGTATCTAATGTCTGTTAAAGTTTGTTGGCAATGTTAATTTTCATATTTACTCTGTGAACAGATGCAAGATATCTTATGTTTCTAAGATATTAAATTCACTTCATTTTTTTCCTACATTATTTACCGCTCGTGAGAAATCCTAAAGTTTTAGATGTTTTTGTAAATTATTGTTTAATTTGCGAAGGAAAATTGAGAACTTTTTGAAACTTTACTTTTAGTCAAACTGCTTTCAAAATCTTAAAACCTCCACGTATCGCGTTCTTGCGCTGAAAAAAATATTGAACATTATGTTACGCCTTACAACTCTAACGATGTTTAAAAGGTTTAAGCGAGTTTTAATGTTGTGGGATATTCTTGGCGGGTAGATAGATATACACGCGGCACCGGTGCCTACCTTAAACCTTGTATTACTTTCGCAAGATTGATTCCTTCCCACCTGATTATACCATACATTATAATAAATATAAATAATTTAATAAACTTTGTGTTTAACCATGTAAGTTTTAAACGACAAACAACAATTATAATCCTAAAAATGTTTCCAATAATTTCGTATCTATATTTCTTACATATTTCATCATTATACTAATTGTATGCATGTTTTAAAATATATATACTTTTATTAAATTTTTGAAACAGAAAATAGTTTAGGTTTATTTTTTTTTATCACTCTAAGAAAGGATAATAATTTTTCTGAAAAAAAGTGATCCAGTGGTCAGCAATTCGAGTCTCATTTCAGGAGACTAACAGTCCTTTTCAGTCTATTTTCATAGCACAAGATTAGTTTTAAAATTGTAAGAATATTGATGTCACACGTATTCCGTGCATGCGTCTTTTTTTTTTAAATGAAAATATATAAATAGTTTATCTGCATTAACTGTAAGATTTTTGTATATTGAGATAGGTGCTATCTTTTTACAATAATTCTCCAAAATCTTTTCAGTGTATCTATTGTTACAAACTGAATCAATTATATTTCTTAAACATCTGATGTATTCTTTCTATCCAGTCAGGCCACTTTTCGGTATAATTCCAACATAGTTATAAAGTTCAAACCGTTTCACAAATTATATATTGACATTGAAAATTTTAATTGCCACAGAGGACAAAGGTTTTTGTCATAAAAGAGGCAAATTAAGTATAAAAATGTATAACTTTAATCAAATCATCGGAACTTCATTATGTGACTAAGTATTTTCTAGTATTATAAATAGTTTATGTTTTTAATATTTATATCTCTACTATACGCACTTTCGATGTATGTACTTCGGCGTGAACTACAAGCCTTCAAATGATAAATGCTAAGAATTTTTTTTTAATTGGTATTCGCTTAACGAGACAAATAAATATAAATACACTATTTTAAAACAATTCGTTTTTATATTCCAGACATTAGTTCATTATTTTATTTCAGTATGTTTATATTAGGTGTTTAAGAAATCATAAATAGTTAAAATGGCAAAAAGCGTACTTTTTAAGCAATTTAAATTTCCATAGTTAGTACAACATATAGATACCTTAATCTGCAAAGCAGCTAACTCCATTTTTATAAAATGTTCAGTAGCAATAAAAAACTGTTTAATTTTGTAATTAAACGGATTACGAAAATTCCAAAACACACTTTGGTAGATTGTTTATGTATAAATAGGGTGGCTGAGAAATTTTATTGACATTTTGATTTATCTCGTACTTAAAAGGAATATTTGGAATTAGCTGAAGTTGTAAAATATTATTGGGAGTTAGCTGATTTTCCATGATAATGCATTATGATTTCCACTGACGTCCTTTATTTATAGTGCCATCAACACTTGTGTCAGGTAAACATTAAACAAGAATCAATGTAAGGTTTTTCAGCACCTAGTACTAATTTATTATTTTAAAATTAATGGGTATTTTTGGCTTTTAGTGTACTTTTATTGTATATTTAAGATTAATTAAAAGTACTTGTACCTTTATTATAAATATAACGAGATTGTGCTATTAAAAAAAATGTTTTAAATCAAAAATATGAAGAATTATTAGAATTTTTATTTTAGCTTATAATAATCAGCAGTTCGTACAGTTATAAATATGTATTTCATTATTTTATATTATGACGTAAGAATTATTATTTGATTATTATATGTTTTTTGGCTATTATATAATAAAAAATATAAAATAAAATATAAATATCTTTAAGATTATTATTTAAAACCAAACAACTATGAGGTATTTCTTTGTGGACGCCATCTAATCTTCTGTGACAATAAAACACTCCGCGATAACTACCCACACTTAGATACCCCATGTTTCGTCGTTTCAAATTCAAAGTAGATTCCTCCAATGGCCGAGGAGGTTAGCTTAGCAGCCATAAGCTTTAAACAGTGGCAGTTTTCAAACTGAGAATATTACCTTCCATGAAAGTTGTGTGTCTGGCGTGATACGGCGATACCCTTCGCTTCTAATTAGCATTGTTGTCTAAAGAGCGGCTGTTGGCAGTTATGCAAATGGCGGCCAAAGATTACAAGATGGCGGAGTGGCGGAGATGTAATGGCGGGAGTTGACAAAAAATTCGAAATTCGAAGGCTACGTGGGCGTGTAAATAATTACACCCCGCAAAATTGTTCGCCATTATTTATCTATTTTTTTATTTATAATGACATAAATCATTTTCAAATATAATTTTTCAAATAATAGAGGTATAAAAAATTTACGCAGACTAACAAATTTAGTTATATGAATGAAAATAGCAGCGTATTAAAATAAGTTACAGAGTTGGTTAGTAATGGGTTGATTTCGAACTAAAATTAACTCAACCGTGGAAGATTTATATCTCCTGTAAATAAGTACTTAAGTTATACCGTAACATTTTGAGGCAAAGCCTTGACGATGACACGTATTACCGTCCCCAGCCAGCGGTCTTGAGGAAACTTTCTACAAAAAACGCGATCTATCCTATAAGAGACGCCAGTTCCATATATACATATACCTACATATATATATATTATATCTACTTATATATATATTATATCTACTTATATATACAGGGTGTCCTGTAAGTAGTGGTTCAAATGAAAACCATCGATAGCTGAAACCATGCCCTATCAGAATAATCCATCATTGATCTAAGGAATGTCACACAGTTTTCGAGATATTTGAACTTTTATGAATTTTCGAACAATTGGTACACTTTATTACCTTATTTAATGTTGTTTCCAAAACTTAAGAAAATATCGCTTTCTGTTTATTAATTTCTGATAAGTTTTCTTATGAAAGGTGTCACTGTTTTTTAAAAACATAAACAATTTTGCCAGGATAAATGTTTAAAAATGTGAATTCGGACCATTTAACATTTTTCAATAAAGTTTAAAGCACAGCGGTATAAAAAAAGTATCATGACTTTAATGTCTATTAGCTTGAAAACTTTTACGTTGAATGCCAATTTAGGAACAGGAAAATATATATATTTCTACTTAGAAAAAAAGGTATTTTAATGTCGAAGGAGGCGTTTTGTAAAAATTCAAGATAATTTTTATTTAAATTGCAGGCCTCGCTTCTGATGCAAACTTGCGATAATGCATTCAAATGTACAGTAATTTAAAAAAATGACCATTGTTTTATTAAAATTTTACAAAAATAATTGCAACAATTTTCTTATAAATTAAAAACATTCCAACTTGCTCTGCCTATAGATATCCCGACCGTTAAGGTCTGCCTGTAGATAACCTGAGGCATCTTGTAAGATGAATAAATTATTGATCTTGAAGTTTATAAATTTCTTGGTAAAATTAATACATAATTCAGGTTTTCACAGCCACAGCAACTTAAAACTTTACACTTTTCACTCAGATATGGCAGTGAACCGTCCATAACAGTTAGTAAAACCAGCTATAATAATATAATACTTTTTTATTTTAATTATATTATTTAAATATACTATTTACAAGATACAGTTTAATATAATTTGAACATTTGTATATATTGGTGGCTGGACAGTAAAACTATAATGTTAGGAGCGATGCAATATTTAAATAGATTTATATTTTTCTTTATTTTATTTTTCACCTTTTGATATTCGTCCATTACAAAATCGTTATTTAATATACAAGCGATTCTTTTTTAACGTGTAATTTTTATATATTTTCTTTGTTTCACGGGTTGTGAAGGCCCACTAAGTGGATTCCTCTTACAGACATACATATTTTTGTTAAATATTGACTAGCTTCAACCGTCTTTATTTTATATCCTACGTATTCATCAAATAATGGAAGGTTATGAATTGTCTATTGTATTTAATAAGTAATGTTTAAACCCCACCATAGGATGGTTAGCATGGTAAAAAACATCAGCTGCACATCCAGTTTAATTCGTTTCGTTTTTATATTTCTTACACGTGATGATTTACCATTCTATCAACATTTTCTCTACGCAGTCTGTTTGATGCCGGTACTTTATCTGAACTAGATCGTCTTCTGTATTAATGAAACATTATAAACTAAACACCACAATACTTTTCTCCATATATAAATTGAAATCATTTTACAATAGTATTATTCCAATATTTTCAAATATCTGACAGTATTTATTTGGCTACTATTTTGCTACTATGCTATCTAATTGCATCTTGTTTTACTCCTTATATATATTGAACATTGTATTTACTTTAAGTTATACATTGTATTTATATGGTATTTAATTTCATATTGTTTTACTTTTTATATAATTTTTTTTTTTCTACATTGAACACTACACTTTGCTTACTATTATACCGAAAAAGCACTGTCTGCTATAATACAGTCAAATACTAGTGTTGCAGGCAGGGCACCGAAATATATGTATTACTTTGCTGCAATGTTTTATCCTATTATAACATTATAACACACTGTACTATGACTCAACAAATTTTTTATTAATATTATTTTATTATTATCAATAATTATAGTTATTTTGAAAAAATGTACTTTCAGAACAAAAAGATCTTAAATATACTGCTAAAGAAATTTGAAATTTCTCTTTAATGAAATTTGTGAATTTCCCATTCAAGTTTCATTTATGATGAACAGAGTGCTTTAGAATTATACTTATAAGATTACTATTAGTACTTACATAAAATTAATAGCTTATCTTGTATCCGAAATATGATCATTAAGGATAAAAAAATATGTAACTTAACAATTTTTGATGTAATTCAAAATGTTCATTTAAACATACAGGTATAACATACCTAGCTAACAATGTTTCATGTGTGGATTACTAGTCGAAAATATTCAAGGAATATGTGCAAATTCTGCACTCTTACGGAAAATAATTATTGTTTGAAATCTTTACAAAACCGTGTTAACTACGTACTTCGAAATAAATATTTGCGAAATTATTCAATTATTAATTTATATATTTGCTTTTAACAAAAAATAATCTAACCGCTCGAAATTCGATGATCTTTAAAGTTTTTGTATTCAGTGTGTAATTTAGAACCATTAGATTTTTTCAATTAATATAAATAAACGCATAAATACAATTTTTTTTAAATACTTATATCTCTGACGTGGTTGAGATTAGGCACGTATCCCTTAAACATTTTCGACTCGTAATTTAGTCAGGTATTCACCCATAAAGTATTATGGACTAGGTCTGTCACACCGTGTATAAAAAGTGCAGAAAATAAAATAAATGTAATAAACTTATTTAAAACAAATTAAATTTATCAATTAGAAAGATGTACAAAAATCTTTCATATTGTATTTGGTCACTATCGGGATGGAAATCCGGAGCTTTTCGTGTTCCTACCCACTATTTAAATTTCCGTCAAGTTTGAAACGTATATTATGTATGCTTTATAAATAATGCATCTATTATTCCATTTCTAAAAGCAATCAACTTTATATTGCAATGAAAAGGAATAGTTCCGGGTTCGTCTCCCGGTGGTAACCAAATATATTTTCAATTGATAGATTAATTGTATATCTTTTTAAATGATAACTTTAATTTGTTTTAAATATTGAAAATTAATTTTATATTCTAAAATTACAACTTCCCAACAAGTATTTTCATATTAAACACTGCGAAGATTTTTCGTTAAAATTTGTCTTTAAAAAAGTCTTTCTTCGTCGGAGAATTCTTTCTATCCTGTGAGTATAATGAGCATTGTTTATGCTGTTTTACAGCAAATTAAGGCCGTCTAATTCACTCAACATTCGCACGGATTAGCTCGAAACCTCAGTGTTCCAACCCTGTTTAGTCACGATGATGTAATTATCCGACTCTGTCGGTGGCTTCCTATTTGCAAATGTGGTACTTTTAATAAAGTAGTATTTTAACTTTGAGCTCGGCAAGTTGCGAGTTCATCTGTTTATAATTGTTATTGCCAATATCGTCGGCGGCGCTCTCAGTCGTACACTACTGTGCACTAAATATAAACTCTGAACAACATGATACCACCGTGTTGTTAACCCGCAACCTACACACTATTTTTGGGGTACCTAAATAATTTTTTAACGTATCTTCCATACAGGAAACAAGAATGTATTGCCCCTAATATATCGCGTTTTTAAATATCAAAATTTTAATAATCATAACCTTCGCGTCATATTAAAGCCTATACGTAATAAGTAACTTACATATGTTAAATCTGATTAAATTTATATTTAGTCACATTTTGTTGTATTTTTTTTCGAGCCAATGCGGTATTTTGTAACATTTAGAAGAGTGATAAGTAATATGCAATATTATTACAATAGCAGCACCAGCCAGACGTAATCTTTTTACTCAGTTTTTTAATCCCATCTGATATTATTCCCTACATACAGTAAAGTGCACTAGTATGTTACGAGTCTTAAGACGTGTCAGATAATATTACGCATTATCGCAGATTGGCAGAAGATGATAACTGAAAAGAAACTTTGGAATGATTTTAAATGCACATTTAGAAAAGTTTTTTAGCTTAAAATTTAACATTAACGCAGGACACTCGTCATAGCTTTCATTTTAAATGACGAAATAGTCCATTCGGTAAAATGTTTTTTGCAAGAATATTAAACTTGATTATTTATAATAGTTATGCCAATATTATAATCGATGCAGTATTTGTAAAACATACGAGGCGCATTTTTTAATAAGTACCGGAATTTTTATTTAAAGAAAGACAACATCAGTTTTACATCACTTTCCTATCTTCGAACGCTACACACCTTGAACTACTTCTCAGTATAACCGCCACTAGTATTAAAGCACTTGACATAACGGAACACCAATTTTTGTATACCTACATCATAGAACGACGCCGCCTGGGATGAAAATCAAGTCTGTACTCCGTCTTTGAGTTCATCATCGTCATCAAAACGCTTGCCACCAAAGAACCGCCTCAAATGAAGGAAAATATGGAATCACTTAGCGCCACATCAGGACTTTAGGGGGGATGCTGCAGACAGCCATGCATACGTCGTCGACTTTCATTGAATATTCGAACCCATTTTCTCTCCATTACATCTGTTATTGCAGTCGGCGGGCAGATTCAACCACTCACTACAAGATGGCCACACTATGTAAATGTCTCTGACGTTGCATGTGGTGAGTCAACAGATAAATGAAACCATTGTACATGCGCAATATTGCTACTGAAGCGCTACACCGGGAATAATATGAAATTCTGACAAATTTTGAAATTTCTGACAGTAGAAATTAAGCCATAATACAGCCTTATACGAAAAATGTATCACTAGAATAAAAAGGTCACATGTGCATGAAGGCAACACGTCATTCCGATCTAATACATCAGCTTATTTTCATATTTGCCCACAAAAAGAAAGCGTTAGACACACATCTGAGGTTTTATTGATAAATCATTAATTAGGTTGTGTCTTAAGAACCCAGCCTCCGTAAATAAACAAATATAGAATAATATCAATAGTAATTCCTCTGATCTCGTATATCTTATGTCTGTCAAAGAATATTCAAAATCTTACATAAATAATTGCCGTAGAAACCCGATCACAAAGACTACGTGAGAAAATGATGTACGACATTTTATGTTAAAATCGAATTATTTCAATTACTTTAATTGTAGTTAATTGAGCAGATCTCAGATTTCGCTGTAACTCAAAAGATTTTTTGTTATATTCCATCTGTTTCAGTACAATACAATCTTAAACTCTGTCATCTCTAGAAAGTTAAGTCAGAAAAATACATTGAACTTAATTAACGATTAACGAATTTATGAGATTGTGAATCCTGGCCGATGGTTTAATCCGAGGCGTCATACGAATACTAATAGATATGTTGTAGATAAAAATCGAGTGAGTGCAATTAGTACTCTCATGGCTGTGCAATAACGTCGCATGTGTATGTCGTGTTACAGTGTACTGGGAAGGAAGGACGGAGAGATTATTAACATTTTAAAATTTCATTTATTAGAAAACGGTTACTTAGTTAGCGTTATACTTTTTGTGAGTAGGTACTAGACATGTATTATTTTTTTAATTCAATTTTTTAAGTTGATACCGTGCAGATATTAAATTTGAAAATTAGTATTTACCGGGAAATTATAAGATCTATTTTAATATTTGAATATATGAATTTCTGTAAAGAAGACTTTTGACATTTATGGGTACTAAATAAAATAGGCAGTCTTCATGGTAACAAGTTTAATATTTTATTTTGGTCACTTGTTCGAACTGCTATTCTGAGATTAGTTTAAAAAAATAGGAATGCGAGCTAAGATGTTTACATTTTGTGATGGCTATGGAATAAAGACGTGACAGGAGTACGCGCATACGGGACGAAAGGGTCTGTGTGCGTTTGGAATGGGACGTCAGGGATAATGCTTTAAATATGACGAACGCGCTTTTTCACTCCACGTCGTTCAACGCAGATAGATCTACTACTCGTTGTGGTCTGTAATATTATGATCGTGAGTAAATACCAAATTGTCACCTGCACTGGCGAGTATTATCCAAGTGACCGTCTCCACTGGCATCCTTAACGGATGGATATGGACAAATTCAAGCACTACTTTTTCTTAAATACAAATATATCTCCGAACTATCTTGTAAACAGTTTTTTTATTTTTAAAATAAATTTAATTATTTCTCACCACTAACCTAGTTTTTTCACTAACTAGTTAAAAATAACAAGATTAAGGGGAAAAATATCAAAAACTTTTCTTGGGTCTAATAATATGACTAAGTACTGCAACTACTGGCACAGAGGTAAATAGCTGGCGACATAGGACACAACTGTACAGCGGAATATATATAAAAAAAACTTCATTCTTCTCTCCTATCTATAAAATGAAAAAAAAAATTACATATATCTGTGTGCATTGTCAATAATGTGATAAACTTTTTGAAGAAAACTATTACAAATTTCCACTAATTTATTTAAAAAATTACAAAGAATAACTGTTTGTTCCTTAGTAAGAATCACATGTATCCTGGTCTTGGTCTAAGTTTAACAAATTTAATTTAAAAAGTCAGAACAATTTTTTTCTCGCCACATTATTATTACAAGTTATATTGAATACATTTTTATTTAATATAAAATCTACAAAGACTACTTAATTTTTATTACACCCCAATATTCTTACTATTTTAAACTATGCTAATCGCTTGTGCTATGAAAATTGCTGGTTTTCTGAATTAATTCCTCCGACCAGTGCATTACTCGGCAAGTATTTTAATCATGGGACCAACAACTTTAACCAAATTAGAACTATGACTGCAGAAATCGCTTATAATTAAATATTAAAAATAACTTAAATGTTTTTAATTTCTGAACACCCCAAGTTAGTATCAAATAAGATTCAATGCGGGTAGGGTTTTACGGTTAAATATGCAGAAATTTCCTCGAAACTGAGTCGCTAGTTAGGACCGTAATTTGTATATGAAATTAGACTTTAGCCTCTTCACTAATGGAATTAATAAAGTAACATATGATTTCCTATGCGAGATCCTTGATTGCTTATCACATAATAATGCTTTCTTAATTTACGTGAAATAATAAATATATTATTTTATATATGAATTAAATATATTAATTAAAAAGATATACATAAATTATCAATTTTATCGAAAAATATTATTGTTGCGCCACCGGGATTCGAATCTCGATCTCTTCCAAACCGGGGAAGGTACATTATCCAACTATGCTACAGCGACGATATTTTTAACGACAAATTTTCGAACCTATATGTTACCTTTTTGAAACTAATACATTTAATCGT
Source organism: Eubasilissa splendida (assembly GCA_031772225.1). NCBI lineage: Eukaryota > Metazoa > Arthropoda > Insecta > Trichoptera > Phryganeidae > Eubasilissa > Eubasilissa splendida. The sequence goes on along the minus strand of CM062852.1, from coordinate 14,813,495 downwards.
TCCATTATTTGATAAAGCCAACTACCTTATTTTTACGGAATCTCAAATACATTTGAGTAATCTGATAGCAGACGCCAGAATTATCAATTCATTTTTATTAAATTTTGGACATATTGATACAACTTTATTATTAGGAGAACACATTCTTATTGTGAAGTTGTAATTATTCTGAACATAGATCTGTGATATTTTATATACGAATTAAATATATTATATTCACAATAAGAATGTGTTCTCCTAATATTGTTTTATATCTATAGATTGATCGCACGTGATCGAATTTGTGTGTTATCTTCGTGATATGTGCTACATTTTATTAAAAAACATAATTATTTATTTATTTATATTGGTGTATATATATTATATTGATTTGGAATACTAGAAATGATTGAACTGTGTAAATTTCATAAATTTACTTATATCCAATATTAACAAAAATAGTACAGTATATAAGACATCAAATTAATGACATATTCATGAAAACTTTAAAAAAAATCATTTTTATAATGACTGGAAATTTAACCCATTTTTTTAACCAATTGCAAGTTACTAACAATAGTTTTATTACATTTTATAAGATTTTCTTAATTATTTACGAATTTAATTCTATCGACGTTTTTCTCGTTTTGTATTTTTATTTTTGTACTATCAGTTATGGATATTTACAAAAATAAATGGTTTATATTTATAACAACTCTTGTGGCTGATGATCAATCAATAAATATATTTATATATTATAATTAATGCTGCACTTAATTAACACACTCCAGTAAATAATATTTTGTATGAATAATGTTAACTAAATATGTTTAAAAAATATCATTCCATTTTTACACTCTCTCATAAAATAAGTTGGTGTTTTAACATAAACAGGAGTCTGATCAAACAGTATTTTCTCTCACTGCAGATCCAGCCATCGACATGTCACACTTTGATGAAATGTTGACAATTTTTTCCCATAAAGTAGATAAAATATTTATCTCGATTTCATAGATACTGTCAAGAATGATGATGAACGTTAATATTTGTTTTATATTTTGGATATTTAAGTATATTTTTATACGCCGATGATGCAGTACTAATGGCGAATAATGAACAAGAACTACAGAATCTGGTGAGTAGAATGTACGATGTATGCAAGGAAAGCGACTTCATGATGAATTTTAACAAGTCGAATGTGATGGTATTCGAGAAGGAAGAAAGCAAGTCACCATGCAAAATACTTATAGGTAATGAATATTTGAAACAAGTAGATGAGTTTGTATATTTGGGAAGTATGTTTGATAGAAACGGAAAGGCTGAGAATGATATATAAAGGAGGGTGACTGCAGGAAATAAAGTGAACGGCGCTTCGAATAGAATTATATCTAACGGGAATTTGTCAACCGAGGCAAGACTAGCGGTGCACAATGGAATCCTGGTACCGACACTGATGTATGGAAGTGAGGCCAGGAGCTGGCAGAAAAGGAACGTAAGTAGACTGAATGCAGTGGAAATGATATCACTTAGGCGTATTTATAGCAAATCTATTTATGATAGAGTAAATAATGAAGAAATAAGGAAAGAATGTAAAGCTGATGTTAGTATAGTGAGTAAGATTAAGAAAGGATCACTTAGGTGGTTTGGTCATATGGAACGGATAAATGAGGAGAGAATGGTAAGAAAGATATATGACGCAAGTGTTGATAGCACCAGAAATAGAAGATGTCCGCGGAAGACTAAGCACGACCAGGTAAACCAGATAATGGAGGATGCTTCTGTTAGAAACCTCAACAATTGGCAAGCTTGTATGGAAAGATGTATGAATGTGGATGAGGCGATAATTGTGTGTCAGGACAGAAAAGCGTGATGGTAAGTAAATAAGTAAGTAGATTTTTTAATTCTTTAACAAAGTTTAATATCCAATAGTTACAGCAGGTATATGTATGTAAAAGGGTTAATAATCTAGTCAATACCTCATTATATTTTTATATATAATATATTAGCAAAATCAACTTTGTGGTTAAAATCCATTATTTTAAAATGTTAACTACTTAATGAATTAAAATATATCTACCGGTTTCGAAAAATATCATTTTCTTCTTCGGGATGTCATTAACTAATCAAAAACATATGTTATTGTTTCTTTAACAGAATCTATTTTTAAAAAACAATAATTATTTAAAAAATAAATTTAGTACCAAACTTAAATTGTTACTTGATGATACAAAATTACTAGAATAATTTATAGGAAAAAAATTCTAGAATGGGACATGTGGTTAAATTTAGTTTGTTGTTTATAATTTTTTGATTAGTTTTACACGCTTTATTTATCTCCAACGATTCCAAATTATTTTATTTATGATCAACACCGTTTACATGCAAAATAAACAATCCCAATTTTTTATTAAAATCATGATCATTTTCTAACAAATGATTAGAAAATTCTGTAAACCCACTATTATTCAAACATCTCAAATGCTCCTTTACTCTTATAAAATAAAGTTAACAATTTAAAATAATGACACATTATTAATTTCACATGTTTTACACAAGTACCAGAAATGTTAATATAAACTGTAAATCGTACAGATTTAACAACTACCATAGGAATGTATGAATATTTGAAGCTATTTCGAGAATGCGTAGGTTCTATAATGTGAAAAATGAATTAGATTTATTTTCAGACACATTATTTACATACAAAAAAATTAACATTACATTTTTTAATGAAAATATGTGTTAGAGAAAGTTCTTAATTCCTTTCAACCTGTCTTAGATGTATTACCTATTTACCTACTTGCTCGCAAACTAGCGCGGCGCATTTCAATGTTAAGTTGATCGCCATACTGAAAACAATAAAACTGTTTCTTTTCGATTCGCGCCGGTTCACCTACCTACGTCGAGAAATTTTTGCAATGTGGCTGACGGTACTTTTCTTCAATTCGAGTATCTTAAAAGTGATCAATTCCAGCATCGTCGAGGGATTACATAACTGATTGTGGAGAGAGAGGCTGAGCATCAGTTGTTGAGTGATTGTTTAGTACTGTATCATTCTACCCTTTCCTCCAACATTATTTTATACAGTCCACTGTGATTATGCCTATCAATATGTTGGTATCGTATAAGAAAATGCATATATCTATCAATATTCCAAAGTTTCTAACTGCGTACTTTATTTTTATTGAAAATTTGATTATTCATTTAAATTTTCATACATTTAACGGAATTTTAAATGTATTGAGCATTGAATATTATTTTATTGAACCCACAAACACTCTCCTACACGAGATTGCTGGTGAATTGGTAAATTATGATTCACCCATGTAAACATTTGTAAATAGGTTGTACTGTTATGTACAGAATAAATACTATATTTTCCGTTATCGTTATCTTTTCAGGTGCGGGTTTAATCAATCTTCATATAATTTTAATTGAAGCATAATTATTGGAGAGAGATTCGTATATGTTACGTATTTAAATTCCATGATGTACTTCATCAATAAAAACTAAGCAGGTTGTTACACGTTAGATTTATTCCAGAAAACTGGTCCTAAAATATTCACCGTATCCTTATATAAGCAATTCTATGGCTTATGTTACTCTTGTGGCGGACGTGACATAAATAGGTCGTTATAGAGTACCTAAGAACACGTGTAATTCGTGAGAATTTAGTCCCGAGTACATAGCACTACTGCATTCACGTGTTCTTTTAGTCATTTAAATCCGTCATATGATGCAGTTTATACATGATGCACCATATATTAGTTTGTTTGAAGGTAAATACATCAGGTACATGAATTTCCAGATAATATTGTTATTCACGTTCATAACAATCTATTTATTATATCATCAAAGTTTTAATGTCCCTAACAATATTTGAGTATGTCCAAAAACACACAATTACTGGATTTTTACCTCCAAAAGCATTGTCATTAAACAAATAATAGATATCTCACAGAGACAAAGCTATTTATATTATATTAAAAGGGAAAATATGGAAGTATGGGTAATGGACAACATGAATGTTTAAGGGTGTTTTAGTAATAGTGTCCTTAACAAATAGTATCTCATAAAATAAACTTGATGAAACATAAAAGGTAATATTATTGTAGCATTACACCATCCTATAGCATTTTACATGAGGCCAAAATTTGCAAAAACAATGTTTTCTGACTTAAGTGTCTATTTATTAAAATAATTTTCTTAAGTGTCTATTAAAATAACTTTTTCAAAACAAAAACATACAACATTATAATTTTACACGTAGAATATATAATAATATTAAACAAATAATAGATATCTAATAGAGACGAAGCTATTTCTTATTATATTTAATGGAAATATATGAAAGTATGGGTAATTACAAGGCTTACAACCTGTCTTCGGCTGGCTTAAGTGATCACTTTACACATTGTAACGTTCACCATTTCATTAATGGATCACTAAAGTCAGCCGAAGACAGGTCGTAAGCCTTGTAATCACATATACTTGCATATTTTCCCATTTAATATAATATAAATAGTTTTGTCTTTATGAGGTATCTATAATTTTTTAATGTTCTGTACAATTTATTTATTTTGTTATAGTAATAAATATTAATTATGTTTCTAAGAAACAATATGTTGCTCTTATGTTTCTTTTTCGGTATAAAACAACAATTTATATACGACATAAATTGGACGACATTATTTAAAATGCATTATTACGTAGACTTGGGTTAGTACTGCAGAATTTATATTATTAATCATACCTTTGTGAAATAAAGGTAGGTATTATCTAGACTCTTCTATTTTTCCTAACCAGGTAGTTTCACGACCAACGGTGTATTTCAGCGACCATTTACAGTATGCAGAGGTTGTCGCAGCTTTTTGCAGTGACCATAATACTTTTTTTGCGCAAAGTTAGTTTACAGTTTTCTCTACGGAAAATCATCCACTTCCGGATTAACGACCCACGAAAGGAGATTGCATCCCGGACATCCGGGACGTCCGTTGTTTTGCAAAGCACTTTAATTCGTGTTTGAACGAGAAATTAAATGAGACAGCAAATGTATGAGGGCGCACTCATCATTTAGACTAATTATATTAAAAACTTCATTTATTTATAAGTTGTAAACTAAGTTTGAAGACTCTAATATTCAAGATGTGGAATATACTCGGTATAAACTCGTATAACTTAATATTACAATTTTCTGCTTACAAAATATAAATGTATAAAATGATTTATCGAACGTAATAAATTTAAATTGATCAAACATATAAATGGTTACTACTTAACTTAGCTCGTGGACAATATATGTAGGTATATATTATATATTTACTATAAATTATATTATATATTTGTATTAAAATGACTATGACTCCATAATATATTACCTATTTGTTTAATAAAGGTATATTATATTTTAAAATAACTATAAACAATTACATGTAATGTTTTTGTATTCCTAATAATAGTAATAAATTAGGAGTAATATTGAAACTAATAATTTAATGCCATAATTTGTTATTAAGGAGAACACATTCTTATTGTGAAGTTGTAATTATTCAGAACATAGGTTTATGACATTTTAAATACTAATTAAATGTATTTATTAGAAAGATATACATATGTTGTTGCTACCGGGATTCGAATTTGGATCTATTCCAATCCGGGGAACATGCATTAACTGATTATGCTATACCAACACAGTGCTTTGACGAAAAATTTTCGAACCTATATGCTACACTTTTCCAATTAATACATCTATTATTCCATTATTTGAAAGCCATCTTATTTATTTTTACGGAATCTCAAATATTTTTGGGTAATCCGATAGGAGATAAGGCTTTTTCCGTGGTGTTCTCATGTATTGTGATCGTGGCCAAAATATCTAAAGATTTATAGTAAATAATAGAATCTGTTGGATGTTTAATTCTTCTATAATTGTTTATAGTTCGTTCTGCGAATTGATCATGGTATGCATAGTAGTGATGAGGTAAAACGATACTTTAACTGTGATTGACAAAATTGTATTTGATAATAACGATTATTTTATTGTAAAACTTAAGGTCTGAATAATAATAAAAACGTATATTTTTGTAAAAAATGCGGAAATATTAATTATTTTTGAAAAGTAAGCCTTTACACCTATACGGGTAACAAGCAATAAATTCCATCCGCCTTAATTTAACCTGTAGTATTATCGCAACCTCTTATTGTAAATTTGATTAGTAGCATAACTAATGTCCATATTAGTGCACGCCACTGATACCTATTAAATTAATAATACACACAATAAACAATAAAACAAATTTTTGAATTGCATTTTTATTATCTACAAATCAATAGAAAAGAGTTTATTTGTTTTCACGATTTATGTTAATAAAATAATGCCAGCAAAATTAAATTTTAATTAATCAATTAAAATTAAATTTTAATTGAATAATTAAATTTTTTAAATTTAAAAAAAATAAACTAATCATATCTCGATTTCTGACTAAAATTTCTAGAGATGTACAACAATATTTCGCATTTCTTATAGTACTGTAGGTACTATTTTTGTATATAAATATGAAAAAATAACGGTATGCATAGGGATCTACGACTTTCTGGACATTTAAATAAGCGACGATCACAACTCCCATAGTATTCACAATGGTTAAGGAAGAAACAGGGTTGAACAATATAGCCCTAAAATACAAATATGTAGGTACTATATATTTATTGTATCGTAACTAAAAAAAAAACTTCACTCGAAATAAAGCATTTGATGTAGCAAATTTGTATTTTGTGGTTTATGTTTTTGTAGCTCATTTTAAATATTTTTAATCATGTTTTATTTTAACATTGATATTTGAACTGGTCTTTATAATTCTAGCTCAAATTACTTCAGACATCACTATAAAATTTGAATACACTCTCCACGTATTTAATTAGCTATATAGTTAACTTTTTCTTTTCTTTTTTAAATTCATGTATCTTTATTTTACGGTCAGTCTAGAAGTTGGAAAATGTTTTTGTCACAAGCTTCTTCTAGAGCAGGTTTAAGAGGTAAGAGAAAATTTCTGCTTTATCCTCTAAAAGTGCTTTACAAAACGTTTAATTTTATACTATGTGTGGTTTTGAGTCTTTGACGAACCACGAATTATCAATAAAATATTTGTTATAATAGCACTTTTTTTCCATAACTTATATATTAATTTTAATCATAAAAAAATATCGAATTGTAGCCAAACATATTATATCACAAAGCATAAAAATAAATAAATAATATTTGTATAATTCTGAGTGTTTTCATATCGTTTCTTATAATCAATATTCGATTTTTTTAAATCCTTTTATATTGTATTTTTGCCATTCTTTAAAATATTATGATGATTCTCTATAATTTTATCAAAAATATATGACGATGCATATGATGTAATTATAACAATATTACAAGGTATTATAATTACAAGATTCAGAATTGTACCGAACCTTGTAAGACTTTTTACAGACAGCTTAGAAATTTTTTATATTAATGAATTATATCAAATATAAACTAGACATAAACATCTAAAGTGAATAATAAATTTACTTGGCAATATTTGAATATGTCCAGTAATTGTGTGTTCTTGAACATATTCAAATATTGCTATTACTGGTCAAAATAAGAAAATATAAAAAATTGAAAAATATTAATTTTTCAGACGTATTCTAGTATAACATATTAAAAAAAAACATTTTACCGATTAAGAATATTGCTCTAAAATATTTTTGAAAAAATCAGATTCTCATAGTTCTCATATGGTGTTTAAAAAAGGGAAAAAATGAATTATCACATTTGGTCCATAGATGGCGATGGTGTTGTGGTACCTGAAGCGAATACATATATTAACATATATACAACTTTCAAAAATTTGATAAATGTGGAGATGGAAGGGTGAGAATTGGTGAATATTATATTTATATAAAATGATTACTTAAACCAGCCGAAAACAGGTCGTAAGCCCTGTAATTACCCCATACTTCCATATATTTTCCATTAAATATAATAAAAATAGCTTTATTTCTATGAAATATCTGATATTTGTTTAATAATTTACTATTAATGTTAAACACGTAGGATGTTCAAAAAATTCCTGAAAATATAGCACAATTGCGTAATGATGTATGAATGATGAATTGATTATTTCATGTATGAATCTCATTTTTTAAATATAATGGTTTCGGATATAAACCCACTAAAGCAGTTTCAATTAAGCTATGTTTTAAATTGTATATTACCTAAATAAAAAAATTAGCGCATAAAATGAAAAACAGATTCAAAAGTTAAATTATCAATTTAAAATTATTTCGAAGACTTTTAAAATACTACTAAGCCCTAAATTCAGTTGACTTAAAATGCAGGCGGCGTCTCGTGAAATCGAACTGGAATATAAATTTATTAGAACGTTATGTTTTATGAGCGATCCTTCCCAGCTCATCAAACAGCTATCTGAAACAGATGGACGGCATAATATGCAGGGAGACACCGAACCCGAATGGAGGGTCTGCTTCTAAGACTATTCTTTATGGAATATTGATGAAAGGTTTCGTTTGATTTTTTGCGCCATCAAGATGGAATACATTTGCCAGCAATTGAAATTCGTTTTGCACTATGTTCACAGAGAGTTTAACAATTCTTTATCAATTTTCTTTTTTGTTTATTTTTATGCTATTTCTTTTCTCACAGCAGTCCGTTAGCTGGGGTATATTTAATTTTTTTGTATTACAGATACCATAAGAGAAAAGAGATAATGGAAAATTGATCGATAAAATTAAAGAAAGTTGATTTTTATCCATACGTATCGTCGACCACTGCATCCATTGTATTCAATTCTAAAAATATATTATTTTTACTTAAATTAATAGTCAAATAGTATAATTGAATGGGTGTCTATTTGTTACTATATTGATAGTGATATCAAATATCGTAGTTATTATACAAATAAATTAATAATTAAAACAAAATACTTTATTATACAACCTTCCGTAACTTTCCTTTGTGATAAGATGAAAGTTATGAAAGGTTTTCAAAAATCATTGTATATTATAAGTAAGTAATGCTTATGTGAGAATTAATGAATCATTTACACCAAATTTTGATATTATTAAAAATAATTTAAAGTCTTCCAGTTGCAGCAAGTTTAGTGCGCTTGGAATTTTTGTACAAATAACTACCGTCGCTTAACTCCGCTAATGTTTATTAATTTATCTTACTTTAATCCCGTTTATGCATAATAATAATTTTCGCGAGTGTTAGTATGCATCCCGCGACGCTTATATTTGTGGTGGAGAGGAATAAACAAATGAACCAGCATCCGGCAAACGAAAAGTAAGTGCCTTCCTTTCTTCTTCATATTTCCACCAGTAAGGATCACTAAGATGGTTTGAACGAACATATAGAACGTGAGTAAGGAGACGATATGATTATCTAATGATTATTTTTTTAATGCTTTATTGGGATATTCTTTGGTGGAATTATGTAGTAGTTTTATGATAGTTTAATATGGTAAGATTTATGTGCTAGTTGTGTGCTATGTTATATATTAATGTATTTAATTTGTTTTATGTTATTCAGTTGCCTTGTACTCATATTTATCTTGCAGTTAGCAATCTTGTGTACAAGTTTTAGTGTTTCTAACTTTGTTATTGTTGTTGTTGACGTTGATGTTAAGTTAGCATGTATTTTGTATATTATGCGTGATGGTGTTGGGTTATGCATATTAATTAAATTATCAACCTTAAAACATCTTCAATGTAAACGGATATGCAAAAAAGGAACGGAGACAAATGACCTTCAAAACTTACATTTGTGGGTATATATAATAACAACTATCAAACAATGGAAAACGGCATACTTCTGACATATTCTCGGTAATGGGAAATATTATCTCTTGTAACTCATTATGCAGGGCGTAGATATGAGTGGCTCATTATTCAAATTGTCGGAGATCTAATATATTATGCACCAGAAAGCAGAGTCATCGTTTAAGCTCAGTCAGTTCATCGAACTGTTGGGAATGGAACAAACAAGTGTTCGTTAGATCTAAATACATAATATAATTCAAGTTCTACATCAAGTGCCCGACAAATTATATGAACGAAGAGAGTTTCAATCTTCAGTTTTAACCAAAAGCACATCTGAACAACGTTCGCCACTTTTCAGAGTGACAATGAGGGTAGACCCGCCGCTTATCCAGGACCGTTTATAAGCAAAAGCTCTTATTATGTTCCTTCTCATTCGCCGTCTATTTGACATTTTTTTAATGCTAATAGGCAGCTGCGCAATTCCGTGTGTCACTTAAGTGACAAAACGGAGCCGCACAGCCGCCATCAAAAACACCCTCATTGTCCCCAACCTTTTAATTTATTCATAAAAGTAAACAAAATATATTTAAGTAAAAAAAGAAGGGCACTGGTATTACTAGTTACCCCTAACAATTTCCACCTAGAAACCCAAACTCTCACAAATGTCCTGAAAAATTTCAGATTCCGTTTGCAGCTGAGGAGATCGGAGTTCCGGATGGACACCCGATCCACTCCCACCAAACCGATCCTTTCTTTCTTGCATCCGTCAATATTTCGCATCGCCAGAGAATGTGATCCGGCATTTGCTTCACCCGGCCACAGGCGCACCAAGGATCAGGCTTGAGTCCCAAATCATTAAGTTTACTCTTAAACTCACCATGTCCCGAAACACGATGAACCGAGTATAGTAAGGTGACAGCGAGACACCTTACCGGGTTTTAGATTTTAGAAATACTTTAATCATCCAAATGGGTTGTGGTGGTGGCCATCAAAATTTTATTTCGCCCCCGATCGATATCCAAGGTACGCCGTCTTGTATGAGACTGGTTCACACGGCTACCAGCTGGGGATCTCCATCAAAATTCCGTCCATGACGCAGGTGAATCGGAGCCCAGAAATCTCTCGATCACCGAGTCTAAAAAATGTCTTCTAGCGATTAATAATTCTTCGCTATTCCTCGGCGAAATACCACCAGCGCATGTGCTTCAAATTAGAAAATGTAAAACGGCATTCACACCGCTGAATTTTGTCACATGACAATATCTTGCCAAAGATAAATCAGCATACTGCAACTTGGTCGTCAACCTTTTATAAAAACGACACGTAAAGAAGAAAAAGAAGAAGGAGACGGAGAAATTATTATTATTATTAAATTATTAAGAAAAGAAAATTAGGTGTACTATAAGTTCTATAAAATATAGTTTTGTAATAGCCATTGAGCGTTCAATCTACTCTAATATTTACCTTCTGCTCCTTGTGCTAGGAAGATCAAAGGACCTCCAGGTACTATAAGATTGCAGGTCATTGTAAGCTAAGCGTTTCTTTACGTAGGCTCTTCCCCAGTTTTATTTGGAGATAACAAATGGGAAGGCTTTCTTCTGAGATTAATTATTTCTGTCTTTAGTGTTGTGCTCTGATCTCTCTGCATACCCCCGCGGAGAAACAGCATGATGGTAAGTAAGTATGTAAGTATATAAGCATATTTTGTAAGTCTTCTCGCTAGTAATAATCACAATATCACCTGCATATCGGATGTGTATAATTCGTTCTTTATTTATATTAAATTTTCAACTGCCACACAATTTAATTCTCATTGTTATCTTTTTCATCCATAATTCATTTTATAAATATTTGTGATACACGACGATCTTTTTAATCATCCAGTCGTTTTAAATAAAGCTTTTCCTTCCCTTGTGACACGACAGCTTTGAGGCCTCATAAGACACAATCAATATTTATTTGTCACTTAGTGTAAATTCGCCTCAGCGTTTTCAGTCATATAAATAAGTGTCCACGTATAAATTTGTCTATAAAATATGTCTATCCTATGAAACAAACGCGTGATAAAATGTAATAAAACCTTCCAATCTGATTTTTATTGATATTACTGGTAGTTAAACTTATCTCTAAGGGTAGATGACAATATTAATGTGATATTTATTTTATATTACTTTTAACACCGCTTTATAAATACTTGTTTTTGATTTTTTAAATAGATAAATAGTCAATTTAGAATTACTTTAATAATATATTATAAACATAATAGAAAAATATTTTTTTTATAATAATAATTATAACAATTCGTTTATTCCAGCGTGATCGTATTTCTATTTTAATGAAGAACCAATTTGTCATAATGATAATACATATTATATAATAAAAAATATTTAAGTAACAAAATAATATTTATCTTATGAAAAGAAAAGCAAAAATATACATGAAAAAGTTCACACATAAGTTCTTGATTTATAGATTTATAGGTTGAGGAACATGTACGTTGTGTAATTGAATCTTGTCTTCAAAAAATTGACAACCAGTTCTTTATAACTAGGTATTGTACTACTATTGTTCATACTTTTAAAATTATATTTATAACTTATGTTCATCTTTTCCATTTTAAATTATTTAATTAATTTAATATGCAGCCGTTGTTTTTAAGTTATTTCGTGGAATTATATGTAATCATATTTGTAACTATTGTATAAAATCCATCGAAGATTAGGCGCGAAAGACTAACATGGAACGGTTTCTATAAAAAATGAATTAATTTAAATAATTACCTACCTACAGTACACAGTACAGTACGCAGTTCTGTACGCAGTCCTGTACGCAGTACAGTGCGCAGTACAGAGCGCAGTATATCAGCACTACAATATTTCAATTTTCAATTACTTTAATTTATTTTAAAAATGTATCTTCAGAACAAAATAATAATAACACAACAAAACGCTCCAACGCAGAAAGACACGTGCGATACACAGAAAAAGATTGATATTCTAATATATATAATATTTTTATTCTCTTTTAAATTGTACCCGTGCTGTAAATGTTTGTAGTTTTTTTATAAAGTTAAACCACTGTGTGATAGTTATATATTTACTGTTTTAGAGGTAAGTTTGTAGAACTCTATAATCACATATGTGTAAATAAAACACTTGTTTTTTTATTATATTCGTTTAATTTACTTGAGACTCATTTCGCTTTGCAAAGGCGTTACCAATCTAAAAATTTAACTCAACATCTTGTATTTATAACTATAACGGGGGACAGCTATACAATTTTATTTGCATGAGATGAAAGGGGACAACAGTATTCTAAAGATTTCCATGCACTGTGAATGCTTCTAATTATTCTAAGTAACAGGTAACGGTAAGAAACGATTCGTTTTCATGAGTCTGATGTGTACACACGTTTATCATCTTTTCGACGACCTGTTTTCCTAAACAACAGAAGTCACTTGTGAATCAAGTGGTAGTTTCCATTGAAATACAGTGAAAATTGGCACAACTCGCCAAAGATTGGAAATTATCTGTCAGTAGTGGGTTATCAATCCGAGTCCAATATTTAGAAATTTATAACTTCCATCCAAGCGACGGATCACTAGTTACTGTCATAACCGGATGATTTTGTGATTTGTAAAGAATCAGAAATTGATTACTATTAAAGTACCTACGAGCTTCGTACAAAAAAAATAATTACATCATACTAACAAGTTACTCGCATTAATCTGAAAAATAATCTGTTTTCTGGTAGAAATTAATGAATATATTTCTCACTTTTAAAACAATTGTACAATAAGGAATAATTCATTCATTTAAATTATCTGAGGATGCGCGTTCATGATAAATAAAAAGATTTCTACTGAGAGTTGGAAAATATATATACACACTTATCGGGAGTTATATAGTTAAAAGTTTTATAAAAAATCAATAAGAATCAGTCTCTATCTCTTCTCTCACGTATCTCGATCTTTCTTCTCTCATAAATATTTACTATAAAATAGTTTAAAATAATTAGAAAATACAATAATCATACATGATTATTATAAATTATTTTTAATATGCAAAATATTACCAGTTACATATAATATAATTACCAAAAAAAAGAGGTGATAAATTTATTTAAAATTAGCTATTCTACCAGATTGTTGATAAGGTAAAGTGAAAGAACACATTGTCATCTAATTATTAGTTTTCTTTGTTATATTTCACTTTAAAAAAATTATTGTTGATAAAAATTTAATTACTATGTGAAGGGCAACCTTGTCATAAAACTGTTCTGCAGTTTGGCAAATATTAAAAATTGTAATGTAATATGTATGTAATGTAAGTTTTAATAAAAACTTTAATCCACAACCTTAGATTAGTCTATTAACGATTAGATTTTTATAAAATGAGATTATTTTTAATCTGTATTGATCCATTTCCATAAATCTGAGCATAAAATAGTTAAATAGATATTTAAATTGGTTGAGATATTAGAAAACCTTTTAAAACAAAATGGTAGGTTGTTTTTCCATCTTTTCTTTGAACCTTCTAGCAGCTATCTACCTGGAAGCTTAATAATGCATAAAGTGTTTTTCCTGAAAAAAAAACATGAAAACGTCGCCCAGGGGACGTCTAAAACAGCTTTCGAAAATCGGGAACGTCTCGGGACGATCAAAGTTATTTAGCCATACAACGGAATTTTAAAAATACTGAGCTTTTTATCATTACTTAGCCAAGACTTTAAATAATTATGTAAAACGTAGTAATACATTTAAGATATTCAATACATTTCACTAAGTTTAACAATGGAATGTACATAAAAATATGAACAATATAACAGATTTAAATACTAATTTTATCAAATAATCTAACAAAAATATTTTCAGAAATAAAATTAAAAATAATTTCTGCTAACCAAATCATAAATATTAACTAAAACGTAATACATCATATACTGGTCCTAAGATTTACACATTTTAATGTGTACTTCATGAACTTTTTATAATATTTTGTGTTAAATTTTCTGGGTTAATCTGTATTTTCTGGCTTCGACCCGGTACTGCAAGTCAGTACTTAATCACAACACAAATAATCACATATCACATCAGCCCATCACGATGGACCCTGCAATGGGTTCCGAAACGTCGGCAAGAAAGATCAGATGAACATGGTAGATTAGTCCAGAAAACGGTACACAGAAGATTCTGAATGGCCGAATGCCGTATCTAATTATAAAACATTTTTAAATTTAAATATTATATTTTTATTAAATGTTATTTTTAATATACATATCTCAAGCATAGAACTATATGAAAGTAAAACCTGGATAGATAACCAGAGAGAGTGAGAAATATTATATATTGTAGGCAGTAGAAATATGGTGGATTTGGACTGAAAATTAAAAATGAGGATGTTCTGAAAAGAATGCAAATATGAGGTCCATAATAAACAATGGATAGGTCACATTCAATGCATAGCTTACCTAAGTAACGTGATTGAGGAAAAAAGACACAGAGAAGATAAAAATACATCCATCCAATTATGAACATGTGGACGTCAGGAATTAAAACACCTGCAGACATCTTCTAGTTGATCCAAGACAGTGGATGCTTGGCGAGCACCGACAATAACACAGTTCTTAAGTATGTAAATATAAGTTATTTTTATGGAATATATAATAATATATATATGGATAGTTTATTTTAAATTAGAAATATATCTTTGTGTATGAATTTTTTTGGTATTATCACTATGTAGATGCTTTATTTTATTTGGTTTGATGTGTGCATAAAGTGTGTGCAACAACTATTTTTTCAAATATACATTGTAACGTTACACTTTAGTACTCGCCCCGGTAGCTAAATTCGTATAAGAAATGGTTATTTTACTGAAGTGATTACCAGTCTATAAAATTAAAAATCTATGCCTGCCCGTCCGGGTGAGGGAAAGCGAGAGCACTGCGAGCAGACGTCCATAGGGGGCTGGACCGAGAGGCAGCATTTACGTTTGCGACTCTAGTCCTGGCGAAGTTATTTAAAATTTGAAAAGACGCCCGCTACTCGGACTGAAAGTTATTGTTTATGATGCCGATATAATAGGTTGTGTGCCATTGACCTTGGCAGAGGATTAATGCCTGCCAGGGTTTTATTCTTATTCTCCTTCTTTTTACGCAATATTTGGATGGGTGGTGTTACCCGAGTTTGGATTATATCAGGCTGGGCAGAGCGATTGGTTCTGCCCGGCTAGACAATGAAATATCTCGGGCTAGAGAAAGATTTGGCCTGACAGGCCACAATATAGAACGGAACAAAATGCTGAGCTTGCACCCCGTAGTCAAGGATTAAAGTCGGGTCGCGCTGAGTTCTGTATCTCGGCGCAACCTAAGAATATGCAACTAACATGCGATGTAGAAAGGAAGATTATGGTATGTAAATAATATTGTACCTTTTTTATATGTAAAACTTCAGTAGATTTCGGGGGATACGATGACCGATTTTGAAATGATAGGAATCTCAGGACTTATCAGGGTGTGGGTCTCCCACTGGGTGTTGCCGGGCAGAGAAGGGCTAGAGAGACCTTTCTACTTTCAACGACCTGGATAGGGTGAATTTCTGCTGGACTGTGACCGAGTTCTGCGACTGTAACACCCGTGACGTCTACACCCCCTTTTTGGGAGTACATGATTTCTATAGCTTCTCTCTGGCTGCCCTCTGAATTTAATGTGATAACAAGTCTCACGTCAAATTGTACAGGTATGGCTCTGGTATGATGATACCGAAGCCAACCTATGATGGTATTAAGATGTTAATAACTAAATCAATTAAAATAATAAAAAAATTAATATTGACGAATCGAAATGAGAGTAAACGACTCTCAAAACGATTCCGGGATAGGGTGTATAAATCATGATTTCAATCTTATGTGCACAATTATGAATGCAAATGTACAGATGCTATGTGTTCTCAATATTATTATGGAATGAAAACATGGATACTTACCAAAAAAATGATAAGGCGAGATGTGGATGTGTAGGAGAATGGTTAAAATAATCTGGTTACATAAAGTTTTTTTTAATAAAAATAGAGATGCGTACACGGAATATATGTCACATCAACATTCTTACTATTTTCAAACTAAGCTAAACGCTTGTGCTATGAAAATAGGACTAACTTGTCGGTGTCCTGGAACGTGGCGAGAACCCACGACCACTAGATTACTATGCCAACGTCTTGACCACTACATCAATGAACTACTAATGAATATGTTATGGTTCAAATTAATAAAGAAAATAAGTATTTAAAATATCTCAGATATGTGATGAAACTTCCAGGGAAGTATTATATCATATCAGTATATATAAGTATCAAAACCCCAATCACAATGAGCACTGATGAAAATTTTAATAAATTCGATGTCTTTGATATAAGACAAATATATGTTAATATTACTCTTAAATACATATATAAATAGAAACAGACACATTTTAAAACAACCAAAATATAATTTTCACACGGACAAATACAAATAACCTACAAACCCCAAAAGCACATACAACATACGGCCAAAGGAACTACAAATGTTTTGGACCTAAACTATTTAATAGAATGCTAAATGATTTAAATCAATTGAATTGTCTCAAGAACATGAAACTGTAATATATATTAAAACATGGATTCGTAATATGGGTAGAGCCAGTATTAGTGCACTCACCCAAACATATTGACTTATACCTATACTAATTATTGCTACAAAGTGATTAAAAAATTAAGTCCACTTTAAAATTGTTCTTCATATACATCTATTATATATTAATTAATGTAATTCTATCTACTACTTGTAATTCTAATTAATTGTACAATTGCTTGTAAACTATGCTGGTCTCGACACAGAATTTCTCTAGTGAGACGGGCACAGTCCAAGCAGATTTTTACATTGTATTATATAGTTATAAATAAAATAAATAAATATCTTGCACCTCATAATGCAGGGAAAAATTTCTATAAGCCCCTCGAAGAAGGGGAACATCGTGGATGAAAAACTTGAGGCAATGGTTTGGCGCAGTAAACAAAGTTATCATAGCCAAAATAGTAGTCATTGTCCGCTGAACAGATAAGGCACAAGAAGAAGAAGAAGGTTTATGTTTTAATTGCGAATCTATTAATTCAATGAGAACAAATAACTCAACTATACAGTTTAGATATTTCCCTTTGTGTAATCCGCTTTATTATTTTTCTCTCTTACCTTTTCAGCCTTGAAATACAACAAATTCAACTCAAAAAACTATTCAAGTTCTCCATGAAATCAAAGATTCGATACTAGGAATACATCCACCCTTATTTTACTCTGGTCTTCTACATATTTATGTATAAATATATTCATTTACGAAACGTGAGGCAACACATTCTTAGCGGTTACTGTAAATCCAGCCCCAGAGTAAAACCTTTGAGCTAAAAAATATCCCCAACGTGCATCGGCAGCAAATTATCTGTTTTTCAGTGAATGTGGGTATATTCAAACGACACTAAAACCTTGAATATATTTGATTTCGTTGTCATCTCTGTATCGAAGACGCTGTTTGAATAGCAATGATTTTATTTAAAGTATACTTTTGCTTTCATGTATCAACCATTTGTGAACGACTTTATATATATTTTTTGTTTTATCCTCATTTTGCATTATATAAAACTGCATTTTTACCACATATATGTTGTTTGTATAATAATTAAAATGCTAGCCTAGTGATCTAGTGGCCGGGGGTTTGCGTCTCGTTCCAGAAGACCAACAAGTTAGTCCTATTTTCATAGCACAAGCATTTAACTTAGCTTAGTTTGAAAATAGTAAGAATATTGATGTGACATGTATTCCGTGTACACATATTTATTAAAAAAATAATAATACCCATTAGTAAAACCCTATGTCTCGTCAAAGCGCTTCTATCTTCCCATATCTTGCAAACGGTACTAGTTGACAAATCAAGACCCAATATGTCTTCTTTGATTCAATGTTCCTATTTATCAAAGCTTTGTCTGGGGTCTGGTCTTCCAGAGTTGCAATAATATACGTCTAAGTAGTCGTTTTTCTGGTATTCGTAAGACGTGTCCATGCCACATTATTTGAGATTTTTTACATGTGTAAAAGTAGGGGCTCCATACCGAGGGTCTCTTTTATCTCGATACTTCTCACTTGGTCTAATATTGATACTTCTACTACTCCCCTTGAAAAATTTATTTCGGCTGCCTGAATTCTTGATCTTGTTGTCTCTGTTAGGTTCTATATTTTGTGACCATATATTAAAGTGAGACTATACGCAGCTTTGTAAACAGTCTTCGGTTTTAACACTTTTGACAAGGAAATGTAAAATGAAAGAAACGGAATACTGGCTGCCCCACTTCTCCTATACACTGTATATTCCTACACATATATTTCAAATATTTAACAATTCACCAAAAAATGTTGATTTCTTAATTGTGAAACCTAAAATAACCCATTATGCAAACCAGTAGACAGAAATTTGCTTATTCAGATTTTCAAAACAGTAGAAAACCATTACTCTTATACTTCAGCCGAGTCGAGATTCTGTCGTTAAAAATGCATAAACTTCAACCAATATAGTTGCATAGCACGAGTCATGTTTTTCGTTTCGTGTTTTGATAAAAATATTATTCCTATTTCTGCGGTGCCCTCAAATTATAATTATCTTTTAATTAATCCAACTTCAACTAATTTTATTATTTAACCATCTCCGTTTGGTGGCGTATCACCGCATTCTCGACCCATTACCAACTTCACACGTACCAATGGGTTTCCTGGTTTATAATAATGTACATGTGTGTGTGTGAGTATTGCCGCCTTTTCGGAAGCTAAGAAGATAGTAACCGACAGGCGTCATTCTTATTACATCCCGTGCTTTGACCGGTCCAGCATTCCAAATAAACTACATCTAAAATATCTAAAGAAGAAATCCAAAGAAGACAACTCAGCTAAGGAACAATCATATCGGACAAGAAAGACAGCAAAATTAAAGAAGTTAGTGCAGTTCATATATCATATATGTGCTTATTGTTAATCGGAAACCTGGAAACCAGCTATCGAAGGCGTTTACATAAACACATATTATGTCCTTGTCGTAAAACTGTTCTGAAGTTTGACAAATATTGAAAATTATAATATGTAATAAAATTGGAATAATACAAAAATGAACCCTTATAGATAATCTTAAGTATGACATTAAAGTACAATATCGGAGCATTTTAGATAATTGTGAATATAACATGTTACAAAATAAATCTTTTAAGACCGAAGATAATTAAAAATACTGTAAAAAAATGAGAATAAATGTTTTGTATAATAAAAATACCAAAACAATATGTTACCTCATGTACCCTTTGATAGCAAGTCCTGGGTTTTCTATTAGTAATGTTGAATACATTCATTCAATCCATGCAAATCTAAAATACACCAACCTTGTGAAACTGGCTGATAGTCGCCGATAGTCGTTCTCCTGGCCAGCCTTCGAAACTTTATCAAAACCAAAAACCGAAAAACAATACTCAAAAAAAAATACTCAAAACCCGAAAATAAACTCACCAGTAGCAGTTTGGCTTTTGTTTGTTGTTTTAAATTTACAAGAATAGAATGCACATATTCAAAATTTATAACAGGCCTACCTATCGAAGTATAAAAACGCGTAAACAATATATTTGAAACTATCGTACGTAAGTACCAGACGCGGTCGCTTCTTACATGACTTGGATGCTCCGAATTCCTTGTGTTCTAGAATCAAAAAACTTTGGACTTTTTGTTTTTAGCCGAAAACAGCACTGCTGCAAATAAATTTGTCTTGTCTTTTAGAGATAAGTCACAACACACACTAAGACACGGCGCGCGCACGGTGCGAGTCGAAATACATATACATTCTCAACTTTTGAATATCCATGAATCGCGTAAACACACATATACCAGCAACAGTGCATTCTATCGTTCGTTCCGTATCCAAAAAGTTTGAAAGTATTCATCATTAATTTGCATTCAGTTCAGCCTGTCGAGGTCTTCAAATACTGTATACGCATTCGTTAACAGCATCCAACGTACAAAAAATGGCTTTCATATATTACAAAGCGAGCGGATTGTTTTGAGAAATTTGTTTGTATGGCGCATTTTTAAGAGTTTGACTAGAATACTTGAAGCTGAATTATTGAAACATCGAGTATCCTTCGATTATCTATTTAATTCATAATTAAAATAAAAAATGAATACAGAAAATAACATGGATACTTCACCGACGTATTCTAATTCTGTAAACGAAAATAGTGAATTGTCTGAGTGTTTGTGGGCTATTCTATAGAATATATATAACTTTTTGAAAAGGTAGGTTTTTAATTTCTTCTTAAATAAAGTCTGATGTACTGTTTCTTATGACGGAGGGCAAAGATTTCCACGCTTTTGGGCCAGCCACCGCAAATGGCCGTTCACTGGATTTAGAATTGATAGTAATCTATCCAGCTGAAACATTGGCAATGAAATAGCATATCATCAATGGCATACAATACAAAGTAAATTCTTTTTTAATGTTGTTTCTGAGCAGTTTTTTAATTTTATTTATATTTAAACACATTCATTTACATGTGAAATATGTATTTTTTTTAGAATATGTATTAAACATTTAAGTATGATATATGTAACTTTTTTCTATATTCCCACATTTATAGTTTATTTCAATAGGTTCCTTCAAAAACGATAGATAGATATAAGTTTTAGTATTGATTATAACTACCAGTTATAATTTTTTCTATATTTCATAAAACGATGCCTTTATCATCGATATTTCACTTTTACTCTATTTGTATTTGTGATTTATATGATTATTTTTGCAAATACGAATACAGGTATTAATTAGTATGCATTAAAGTTTCTCAGTACATTATCGTCAAATAGATCAATATCATATAACAGTAACTATTGGGTTGATGCGAAAGTTGTTGCCATTTTAACGGCACTAATTTAAAGATGGTGTAATTTTTTGTAAATTGCTTTTAAAAGGGACACATTCTAGCTGATTTAGCCTTGTATGTTATAAGAATTGTAAGTAAGAATAAAGCAACTACCGCAACAAACAATATTTGTTCAGAATTTGGTGAAATTGTCTTTTAAGACACCTTTAAGCTCGAACAAGTCGTATGCAGTTTAGCAAGATTTGTGCGGGGAATTTATCACTGGATGACGAGTGTCTCTCAACAATAGTGGATGCAGGTCCTCGACTGACCTCAAGAGGACTTGCAGTTATAGCTAATAATGGAAATTATATAATGAACTAAATAAACATCAATTTTTATTTGTTAACATTGTAAATAAAGTAAATAAACATCGTTAATTTTTAAATATTGAAATCTTTTATTTACAGCTAACCGCAATTTATTTCGTATTAACCAATTATATAAAATATTAGATTAATAAAATATCATATATTGCTTGACGTGAAAAATACTTCACTTGTATACTCGCGGTAAAATAAATTGACAAAATCAATTTTATATGTATATATTTATAATAATGGAACGACAGATGTATTAATTTGAAAAAGTGAATCATGTACGTTCGAAAATTTGTCGTGAAAAATACTGGCGCTATAACACAATTGGTAGTGTACCTCCCCGGATTGGAAATAGAGATCCAGGTTTGAATTCCGGTAGCGCAAAAACAATATTTTTCGACAAAATTGATTTTATATTTATATATTTATAATTAATACATTAAAATATATAGCATGCCTGCTCAAAGGTTAATAAAATTGATCTGTTAAACAAATACTAGATATCTCACACAAACGAAGTTATTTTTTATTATATTTAATGGAAAAATAAATGGAAGTATGGGTAATTATAGTGTAGTGATACTCGAAGCGTTTCTACATATTAACATATTTACAATTTTCAAAGATTTGATAGATATAGAGATTGATTAATGGGTGAGAATAGTGAATGTTATATTTATATAAAGTGAACAGGTCGTAAGGCCTTTAATTAGCTAAATAAATAGCTTCGACTCTATGAGATATCTATTATTTGTTTTATAACAGTGCCTTTGTAGGTGAAAATCCAGTAATTGTGTGTTCTTGGACATATTCAAATATTGCTAAATTTAGTTGTGCTCTAGCGTTTTTTTGTGAAATTTTAAACATGTCAAAAAATAAAAAAACATCTTCTTTATATCATGTTTTATGCATGATTACATTATTATGTATGTATAATATTATTCCTCCATAATTTTATACATACATAAAATAAAAGTAAATAAAAATATATTTGTTTTGAAGATTGGTAATGAAAAACGCGACATCTGTAGTGAAGTCCGGGTAACGAAGTGCAATAAGACTCGTAGATTTTAAAATAACGGCAGTTGTTGCAGTTGATTTATAAATATTCAGATGCACCGATCTTGTGGAGAATATTATTTTGTACGTACTCTGCACTTCACATCTTCACTCAATTTAATTTTAACGTTTTTAATTAACCGCAGTAAATAAACATTTTGCTTAATTCTTTTAGCTATAATTGGATACATTCAAATTAAACTTTAGAATCTCACAAAAATAAACTTGTTAACATCGTCGAAATATATTGTTTTCGGAGGCACAAAAAAATATTATAAATCAATTACATTTTACGTGCTATGTAACATGGGTTCGAGATTACTTCTGAGACCCCCCCGCGAAAAATCCCCATAAATACGGTATTTGCTGTATTCACTCAAATTTCAAAACCGTAGATAGCTGTATGTAAGTTTATATACAAAGTTTTATAAAGGCACTTCCACGAATTAAGCACCTAAAAGGATTATTCTTTATGGACGAATATTAAAAAATATGCGTAACCTATATACCTAACTTTTATTTTCTGCTCTTATTTGGTTGAATATTAAAAAAAAATAACCATTTAAAAATATATTATTTAATTTATCAATATTATAATAATACAAAGATATAATATAATGACGAGATGGAAAATAATAGTTTATAGCATACAATGTTAATTTCTTTTTACATAAAATAATCGAAAATATTTCAGAAATATAATAAAAATATTTAAAAAATAACAAAAAAAATTACATTTCCTTCCATCTATGAAAATTGATAATTTAAAAATCTTTTCTCATACTGCCATACGATTAGTATAGGGTGTCCAGCGAAAAAACTTCAAGATTAAATTCTAATTGCCCGTAAACCATCAGGGTGAGGTAAGTGGGAGGGGTATCGTTCGACGCGCGTGATTTGATTATTTGCCAGTCACAATGAGTCACTGATCGAAAGCACACCGTGCGTTCGCGGTTGAGCAATATTTAAAGTGCGGTGATTCATCGGTTCGTGCGCGTCGCGCTTTTTGTACTCATTTTAATATTCGACGAGTAAGTGATGGGCCAAGCACGCACCTTATCTGATGTTGGGTTCAAAATTTCAGACTAGAAGGGGCAACGGTTAACCAAACTCCTCCGGGACCATCAACGTCAGCAGTGACGCCAGAATATGTGGCTCAAGTTTGGCGTGAAATTATGCGCAATCAACGTAAATTGATAAGGAAGATTACAGTCTGTACTAAAATAAAAAAATCAACAGTGCACATTACTTTGAAAAATAAACTACAGTTTCACCCATACAAATTGCAAATCGTGTAATTTCTCAACGAAAATGACTATTCATTACGTAAAACATTAGCGAGAACGATGCTGGAATGTTTTGAAACAGCACGAATGCTTGGAAACATATTGTTTACAGACGAATCACATTTTCATATCGATGGCTATGTTAATAAATAGAACATGAGATGCTGATGCCCAACAACCCAAGGGAACACTATCAAAAACGTTTACATTGTCCAAAAACGACAGTGTGGTGTGCAATTTCTGCCCAAGGGATAATTGGCCCTTATTTTTTTAACCAGCGAGACAGTCACTGCTGACGTGTATTGCCGAATGATCGACAAGTTTTTGATACCAAAATTGTAGCTTTTTCCTGGGTTCAACAACTGAACATAATTTTAGCAAGACACACAAGCTCCAAACACAGCTAGAGTTTCAATGGAAAAGCTGAATTTTTCCCAATAAATTAATCACCAAGTACGAAAACATACCCTGGGCACCTCGGTCACCGGACCGTGCTATTTTTTTTGTGGGAATACTTTAAGCCGAGAGTTTACAGCAACAATTCTCAAATAACTCAGGCCCTACAAGAAAATATTCGTCGTGAATTTGCTGCTATTAAACCAACGCTTTGCTCTCGCGTGTTCGCAAATTTAAGAGTCCAATTGCAAGAGTGTCTGTCTTGAGAGAAATGGACGGCATTTAGTCAATATTATTTTTAAAACGTTAAATTAACATCGTTAAACTTCATTTTGTGTAAACAAAATATGAGAATACAATGTTTTGTAGTTTTTTTTTTATTCTATATCAAATTTTCCGCTGGATACCCTTTATTACATCACTACTCTCGGTAAATTAATAATTATGGTTTTTAAGTGTGTTTTTTCCTCTAGTCTAAGACTTTTAGTTTTTGTAAAGCATGTCACAATATATTTAATATATACCGCAAAATCAAAAATATCAAACATAAAATATATTTAATTGCTCGGTTGTTATAAGTATATTTTATTTGATGTAAAAAAATATTCATCCCTCAGATAATCTACGGGAATAAATGAGTCGTGGAAGCCGAGCCGAGCCTCCCCTTGAACAGATTACGAAGGTTGTGAATAATCTAATGGGCTTAATATTTGAGCGGAGTATATTCGGTGTAATGAAAAATCTGCTACCCTCCACTCTCCAACCCCGTCGTCTCACACCCCCGATGTGCGGAGCAAGGCAAGAAATTAAAATCTTTTCCCAAGTCACGCAGGCGAGACGATGTCTTTAAGACTTTTATCTCAATTTCTCCCTTCATTTAACAAGAAACTATAATTTTTCTAATTCTTTCATTGAATAATTCAATAACGGAAAAAAATGAAGCAACTAGATAAAAATGAATATCTTTTTTTTACTCCCCTGCAAAATAGCTAAGATAATAAAGACAAGAGAAGTTTGAAAACTACCCCAAAGTTGAAGAACCATCAAAGATGCTACCAGACAACACTCTGGTGAGAATGATGTCCCAACTTAGAACATTAAAATGACGTACTTGTGGTCTAGTGGTTACGATACTCGCCTAGTGATCTAGTGGTCGGAGGTTCGAGCCTCGTTCTAGGAGGCCATCGACTTAGTCTTATTTTCACAGCATAAGCGTTTAGCTTAGTTTAAAAATAGTAATAATATCGTAGTAATAATAATACGTATCGACATGTATTCCTTGTACGCATCTATATATTTTTTTTAAACTATGTGAAATTGCTGCGTGCAATATGTGTATGTATATATTCGCTCTATATACATGAGGCAAAATCTATACTATAGACCATATTTTGAAAAATATGGCAGCTATTTTCCTTTCTTCGGGAATCCATGACGTCCACAAAGCCTCTGCCAACGCTGTAGATGGAGAATTTAAGAATAATGATTTCGTCAGTGGTGTGACTACGCTAATGAAACCAATGCACCGCATTGGGGCCCACGTTTGATAGGGGCCTTAAAGGTCTGCACCTTTAAGTACATTCAGTAACAATACTTTTACTTTTACTTAATATGGACTAATACACTTTAAATCCACCACAGCGATATATAATAATTTAAATTTTATAACATTGCGGTTGATTTCCTTCATCTGTTGACTTACCACATGCAAAGTTAGAGACAATCACATATTTGACCATCTTGCAGTGAGTGGTTGAAATGTTCAAGATATAGATCAGCGGTTTCTTGGTGGCAAGCGTAATAACGATGATGAACTGAATGACAGATTACAGACATGGTTTTCATCTAAGGCGGCGTCGTTCTATGACGTAGGTATACAAAAATTAGTGTCCCGTTATGACAAGTGCCTTAATAATGCTGGTGATTATATTGAGAAGTAGTTTAATGTGTATAGCGCCCGAATAAAGTAAAGTATTGTAAAAATGATGTTGTGTTTTTGTAAATCCGTTACTTACTTAAAAAATGCGCCTTATAGGTACCTATAGATAGAAGACCAGCAGTAAAGCAAAGCAAAGATTTCTATTGTGAGTGCATATAAATGCCTCAAAAGTGTATTTTAGGTATTGAAAGCATTAAAACCAATTTTTATATTACTCCTGTGTAGTCTTCTGGGCTAATCTACCGTTCAGAAGATTCTGAACGGCCGTGAAAATCTAAGAATATATATTTTTGTTATTACTATTTGATAACGAATAAAACAGCGTAGAAATTAATATTTTCATATATATTAAATACACGTACAGGGGTACTTTCCATTTTGCACTGGAGCTTATTTTTTAGTTGCGCCACTGGCTTTATTATAATAAGAATGAATAG
This sequence comes from Eubasilissa splendida, assembly GCA_031772225.1. Taxonomy (NCBI): domain Eukaryota; kingdom Metazoa; phylum Arthropoda; class Insecta; order Trichoptera; family Phryganeidae; genus Eubasilissa; species Eubasilissa splendida. The sequence goes on along the minus strand of CM062852.1, from coordinate 14,786,286 downwards.
ATTAATAAAATTGAAAGATAAAATAATAAAAATCATGTTAATATCACAATACTGTTAATACTTACCTTGATTGGACCGTAATTTAATTTTGTACAGAATTAAAAAAAAAAACAATTTTAAATTAGTTTCTCTGCTGAATAAAAATCAACATCGCCGAGATGTGTGTTTTTCTACAGATGGAGTTGTTGAATGTGGAATTTTTACAAGCTCAATTTTTATTGCATAGCTATTGAACATTATTTTACGAACATTCCTTGTTTATAAAATGAAAATGTTAAAACCAAACGCCATTTGTAGTATAGGAAGAAAATTCCTGAAATATCCGCCATCAACCAGTGCTTCTATTTAATTTCTTCATTACTCCACGAAGCTCCCCGGTCTCTTGTTAGAAGAAATCTCAAATAATCCCGTGTGGCTGAAATAATTGAAATACAAAGAGGAGAAATACAGAAAAGTGGAACTAGAGCCGACGGAGAAAAAACAGAAGGGGCGAAATGTCCGCGCTTGATGAGCCATGGAAGTAGATTTTTTCATTATTTTGTGTAAAGAAAGCCATCAGAGATGTATTATTATTCTGGAAGCATGTATAATTAAAGCACGCAAAAGGTTAACAAATTTATTTTCTTCATTTAATTTGTGTACCAACATTACCCCCTCGCCTTTTCTAATTTAGATATAACTGGTGAAGCCACCCGGTATTGCGCGGAGGAGGGATGTCCATAGTAGATAATTCAAATTAATTTAACTAGCAGACAACAATGGCCTGATTTTTGACCGCTACCAGCGATGGGCGGTTTTTCCGCAAAACTTATTTTTCATGATGAAAATGTAATAAACATATTTATTGATCTATCATAATACAACCTAACCTAATTAACGCAAACAAATATTTAATTATTCTTATTTGAGTGAATTAGTTGAAATCTTAGCAGCCTTCGTTTTTTTTTAAATTGGAGATATATCTGAAAATCTGATAGGAATTTGAAGAAGAATATATTATATTTATTAATTCATTTCTTACTATGAATGTTACTCCCTATAATCTAGTTTGAAATATAAAACAAATACACCAAAATTAATAAATTAACATAATGTTTAAAAACAATAATCATTTGTGTTACTTAAAATTATAATAATTATTATAATGTTATCAGCAGGTCCCAAAGGCTTGCTCGCCACCCTAGTAGCGATAATAATTATAATAGGTAGGTTCGTGTCTTCGATAACACTGCTATGATGACGGTATCCCGCATTCGTAGCGCATTCAAGGATATAGATTTCGTCAAACCAATGTCAATATAAAATATTAACAATAAATTGTTCTATGATGGGGTAGTTAAGCTATTATTATAATGAACACAATATCCAATTTCAAACACAAATTATTATTTTTAAGGATAACGCATTATTATTGTGAAGCTGCAGTTTTTTAGAACATAGATATGTGATATTTTAATACAAATTAAATGAATTAATAGTAAATTATGCTATACGGTATACAGAATAAATATATTTATCTAAAATATATTGTAGCTGCTACCGGGATTCGAACCTGAACCTTTTTTCTATCTGGGGAAACGCGTTATCCTATTTCGCCACGTCAACTGAGTAGCTTGATGTCAAATTGTTGAACTTAAATAATATAATATAATTTTATATTTCTCGCACCAGTGTAGTGTTGAATTAAAAAGAGAAGTGCATCCTTTGTGCACTATGCAAGAGAAAATAATGAATTTATTTAAGAATAACTTCTCATGACCGATACCCAAAATACAGTGATCTGCTAGCTATGGCTTCGGGCCTTTTATTATCTATAATCCTTTGTTCTCGGTTAACATTTTTTGTTTTAAGGGAAGATTTTATTCGAAATAGTTTTTATGGGTTCATTGAACCCGCTTGTTAACCTAAACACCAACTCTTTTCTCAAGTGGGTTTCCAAGTAACCGAGGTCGTTGGCCTGATAAAGTAAATATAGTAACGGATACAATCATATTTATGTAGGCAAGAATATAACTATTATAAATTGCATTTACTTTGATTTAGCCGTAAAATAAGTAGGTAGCAATAGTAATATAAGCAGTAGTATGAAGTAAGTAGTATAAGAAGGTAGGTAGCCGGAATATATCACGAGTACCTAACAAAAAATTCGCCACAAAGCCAAGGAAACGGACGTGGCCTAAACTCAGCACGTTGAAGTGGTAATGAACACATCATTCTAAGAAATTATGAAAGATGCAGAAAGAAGATTTATAAATGGAAACCTTGCAATTCTAGAAGTATTGATCGTGGTCAAGATCGATATATGGCTACGCGTTTACCAAGATTCAGCACTGATTAGTCCGTATAGCGACAGTGTTTTGGAAGGACACATTCAATTACTGTGAGCTTGATATGAAAAATTTAACTTCCTCTTCTTCGGTAACTTACCTCGAAGACGAGGTGCCCTCAAAATGGCGGTCCCGCTCAGGGAGATCATCACAAGACAATCTTGGCAGGATAAAATAATGAAGTTGTAAAATGGTAACATTGATCATCATCATGACATTTAAGGCTCATACATGGTTACAGCTGTTAATGGGTTTTAGAAGCCCGCCATTTTGTATTTACGTCCAAGTGCGTACAATGGTCCAATAACACCATGTGCCATTATTAGAAACAAACTATATACTAATAAACGTATCTACTATCATTACTTATAACTTAAATATCTTAACGGTAGCCTAAAAACATATGCTTACATAAAGGAATCATAATGGGAAACGGTTGCCAATAAAAAGAGATGCTATATTCATATTATCCATAAGTGACTTACCACGAGATGATGCTCGTTGGTTAACACACTCGATCCTTAAATGTAAAGTCGTTTGCGAGGTTCCATAACATGGAATACGCACTACCCTAACGCGTTATGTTGGAGGACTTGAAGCGTCAGCTGACTCCTTAATACAACGGTGAGTGTAATAATGTTTACACCTTGGAAATACACCTTCATGATATGATCAGCTTCTATTATGCGAGAAGTTATAATCTGGGGTCGCTCGCGACTCGTCGTCACCTTTTGTAATAGAGACACATATTTCGCGAATTAACTTCAGTGACCAGACACTAAACATTCAGATATGATCGACTCTGATTTTACTTTAGGTTGCGATGGGTTTGGCACAGCCCACGTGCGTCAACTTACATGTTCAATAACATCTTCTCAAAAACTGATTGGTTATGATACTTTTTCGATAAAATAGTCACGGGTCAGATGATTAAATATAACTTATAGCAAAATTATAATTCGGAGTGCCTCGGCACGCCGTTGTATGCGTAATTATTTCATGGCCGTCCAATTGTGATCATATTAGAATTTATTTCATAACAAGCTTTAATATCCATGTCCTAAACCAATACAAAAAAAAACATAAAAAAAAAAAAAAAAAGTATATCTATATATGGTGTAACAGACCTAGTCCACAATATTTTATGGATATGTGCCTAATTTAAAATAGATCATAATTATGCGGCTTTTTCGATTAATTGAAATATTTTATTGATTTTAAATAATATATTGAACACAACAAATTAAAGAACATCGAATATCGAGCGGCGTACTGTTTTCTGTTAAATGATTTAGGGTCTGAAGCAAAGATGTAGATTAACAATGGGTAAATTTTTCTAATATATATTTCGAAGAACGTAGACTTAAAGATTACATTTCGTAACGGTGTAGAACTTTCACATATTCGTAGAACATTTTCGACTCATAATTAAGTCAAGTATCTACCCATAAAATATTGTGGACTAGGTCTGTTACATCCTGTATACACATTTTTAATTCACCGTCTTCTATATTTAAAGAATGTCTGTAAACGCTCTTCCCTTGTAAAGGTATTTATTTAAATTATTTCAGCCCCTACAAAGTACTTTAAATTAAATCCAGAATCCCTCATCCGCTGAGCTGTCTTAAATCCCTTGTCCAATGCAGTACAAACACTTGAAATTTTAAATTAAACATTGGATTTCCATAGCACTGCACTTTGTATTTACAGTCAGTAAGAGTTTGTACTCAGTTGATGTAATTTTTAAAGTTTAAAGAAATCTTAATAAACCGATAATACTTTTATCATAATTTAATAAGGTGTTAAATATCTTTCAAAAATTGATGTCATATAGATATAATAACATAAATATCATGTTTTAAAAATGAGCAGCTTTAGTGTTTAATGAAAATGGATATTAATATTTTATAAATAAAAATGATTTATTTTCTCAAAAATTGATTGCCAATTAGTACATTTTATTATTATTTATTTATATTTAGTATTATTATTTACTGGTAGCTCCGATGATCAATCTTTTTTTTTTCATGACAAACTCGAGCCGTTTCTCAAAACATAAGATCAAAATTAAAATATATTCATAAAAACTCTACAGCTATTGTTAAATTTAACGCTTTGTTATACAACTTTCATTGTTTAAAAATATATGTGAAGTTTTGGTATTTTAACAGTTATAAATGTTTTTCGCTAACCTTAATTCTTAAACAAGGGAAAGCAATATGTTTTCCTGCATTTTATTAAGGTCCGCGTGGGGTTCAGGAAAATTATAAAACAGGTGACGATAGGCGGAGGGGGTGACGGGGCAGGGTAGGTTGGGAAGGTTACACTGACGACAAAGAGGTCAGGGGTTGGAATAAGAGTTACGTGACACGCAGCCTGGGGGATGCAAAACGATTTCGGGTCCAAGGATATCCCTTTGCTAAGGCTTTCCGAGTGTGATGAGATTTACGTGTAGTACTCTTTTACGAGGAATTCGCAGAAGCGTGAGGAACCGACAAGGATTTTTTAATCTAAAAAAATATATTCTTTCAAATACTGTCTGTACAATTCCCTAAAGACAAATAATAAAAATATATCTTTAAAAAAATTAGTGATACTTTTCACTTTAACTATAATCGTGTCAAATTTCGGTTAAATATCTAAGAATTGACACACAATATGCTAAAAATAAAATTATAATAATAACTATAATATAATATAGATTCATCGAGCCTCGGCGAGTGCCAATTCATTATTTCGCAATCAATTTTCTATGCGGTTTAATACTACGATACGCGCCGGTTTTTACTGCATTCCTAAATTTACTGTGTTATTTTAACCAAGAAAATAACATCTCGGAACCTTTTTCCATGTAAAAATTAAGTGTGAAAATGATTGAATATGCCCCTTAACTTCACAGTCAGTGCACAGAGTTGTTAAAAGAAAATAACGATAGATATATTAGGAGAGTAAGTGCTAAGGCGAGGATTGTGTTATCGGTAAATTTTACATAATGAGCGCAAACAGGCAAAGCAAAGTACACCAGATTATTTTTGTAACATGGTACAGAATGATGTATATACATGTACGATGTATGCAAGGAGAGCGACCTTATTATGAATTTCAATACGTCGAAAGTGATGGTTTTCGAGGATGAAAGCAAAACAACGACCAAAATACTTGTAGGCTTTGAATGTTTGGAACAATTAGATGAGTTTGTGTATTTGGGAAGTGTATGTTTGATAGAAACGGAAAGACTGAGAAAGATATCGAAAGGAGGGTGATTGCAGAGAATAAAGTGAACGGCGCTTTGAATGGAATTATATCTAATGGGAACTTGTCAACCGAGGCAAGACTAGCGATTCACAAAGGAATCCTGGTACCGACACTGATGTATGGAACTGACAGAAGAAGAACAAAAGTAGACTGAATGCAGTGAAAATGAGATCACGCGGTAAATCAATTTATGAGTGAAGAATGAAAAAATAAGGAAATAATAATATATAGCTAATCTAAGTATAGTGAGTAAGATTAAAAAAGGATCACTTAGGTGGTTTGGTCATATGGAATGGATGAATGAGATAAGAATGGTGAGAGAAACATAAATACGATACAGACAAATATGTAGGTACGGTATTTTAGAACGGAATAATGAGGAGAGAATAGCAAGAATAATATATGCCGTAAATGATGATGGAACAAGAAATACAGAACGTCCGCAGACATTTGAAGAATAGAGAAGATAAAATTATCTAATGTGCCTTTATAAAATTATACATAATTAAAAAGACAAAATAACTTATTTTTTTGTGCCGATCCATACCTTTTATCAACAATACAAACTTAACGTTTTATAATTCTCTATTTGGAATAAATGTAAAATATTGACACCTCATTGAGTTTATCATATTATTTATAAAAATCTGTAAATTCATTTTACTAACCTAACCGTATACAGGTAACCCATTGTTAGCTGTGGTTACGTTTTGGCCACGGTCGGGATAAGCAAATATTTGAATAAACGAAAGAAAATATCACAAATCATACAAAAAAATACGATTTAAAATATAAATTAACACTTTTATAATAAAATTGATAATAATAATAATAATAAAATTAACGATATACATTAAATAAAAATATTATTAATTTGTATTCATTCTTTACTCTGTCATAAATAGATTTGTCACATATACGCCTAAGTGATCTCATTTCCACTGCATTTAGTCTACTTTCGTTCCTCTTCTGCCAGCTCTAGGCCTCATTTCCATACATCAGTGTCGGTACCAGGACTTCATTGTGCACCGCTAGTCTTGCCTCAGTTGACAAATTTCCGTTGGATATAATTCCATTCAAAGCGACGTTCACTTAATTCCCTGCATTCACCCTTCTTTCGATATCATTCTCAGCCTTTCCGTTTCTATCAAACATACTTCACAAATGCACAAACTTATCTACTTGTTCTAAACATTCATTACCTACAAGTATTTTGCACCGTGTCTTGCTTTCCTTCTTCTCGAATATAACCACTTCGACTTGTTAACATTCATAATGAGGTGGCTTTTTTGCATTCATCGTACATTCTACTCACTAGCCTCTGTAGTTCTTGTTCATTATTCGCCATTAGTACTGCATAATCGGTAACGACCATGCAAATTTCAGATTCATGTCTCTCAACTTACGATTGAGAATATGAAATTTGCGGACATACCATACATATATACATAGATTGATATCCTCATTTATAAGATATTCGATATGGTTACGTTGTTTGTGAGAATAGAGTTTTCTCTCTCAAAACATATCGAAAGCGATAGAGAACAAACGCGGAAAATATTTTATGAGTCCACAGACCACCAAATATATAGACATGAACAAACGCTAATTTCTTGTCCTAATATTTTAATTTTGGTGTCACTTATGCAATTAAATAGTTCCGGTACTTTTAAAAAAAAAAGACTCGATTGGAACGAAAACTTAAACGCTGACAATATAATATGCATTAATGTAAAAAATATGTATTGTTTACACAAAGATTTAATTTACGAAGAGTAAATATTTTTAATGTTGTATAAATGTGTCATAAACCATCAGATTTATGTTTCCACTAAGAATATGTGTAGAATGTTCCTCATTCCGCAACTAATGTTTCAAACCCCTCTCCTATATGTACACTTTATTTCATATCTATTCATTTACTAGTTTGTGGATGAGTTATTTAAAGAAAAATGAAAACTAAAAAATAAATAAACATTTTTATTAATTTATATACTTTCTTTATAAACAAGGTATACATTTGTATACGTAAGTTGTGATGCAATATCAAATTTACAAAAAATTCCTCAGTATACTCATAGCTTGAATGTACGTATAAAATTGGTATACGGTATGACATGTATTTTGTAGCGAGATTTTTCCCACCCCATTTCTCTACGGCCAAGTGCCGACTTCCGGTGAGATGTCGGAGCAGCACGAGTAAGCTTCCGAAACCAAACGCGTTTTGAATATCGAACACCGAAACACCTGAGCGTAACTTTTCGCATTTCAAAATATGTTACCTAAGGACGCCGCAAATAGGAGCCCTATGTGGAATGTAAAGTACGACCTTTTTCGTTAAAGTTGACCCTGATTTATGTCGGCAGATTGTTTTATTGAAAATTCTCGAGTTGTATATTTTTGTTTTATTTTATTTTAAATTTTTCAGTTGTTAAACAGATTTCTCTCTTAAAATCTTGTAAATAATCCTAAAAAGAAAAATTATAGTACATAAAATCAAAGAAAACACGTACAAAAAGATAGGAATATAAACCTTTCCGTTTATTCTGAGCAAAATCGAAAAACAAAAATTTAATACAGAAAAGATAAAATTTTACCATATTATAAAGTGTTGAAAAATAATACTCATTATTTTTATTTTGAAGTAAAGTCCATAGTTTCTAGAGTCTATAGAAATACACAACAATTGCTATACCCGTATAGTAGTGCATACCTAGCTTCATAGATTGCTATGTATTTTACAATTGTGACGTGCTTGTTGGTCCTGTGGTTAAAACGCTCTGTAAGTGATCCAGTTATCGGAGATTCCAAGAGACCAGTAAATTAATCATATTTTCATAGCACAAGCATTTAGCTTAGTTTAAAAATAGTAAGAATATTGATTTGACACATATTACGTGTACGCATCTGTATGTAAAAATTAAACTATATACGGAACATTTAATTTGAGTATACAGATACAGTATAAATTTGTTTTTAAACCGAGTCTAGGACATAAAAAATTAATATGATTAATTCATTGAATGATATTAAAATAGGTATAATTATGTAATTATTTATCTATACAAAATCTAACGATTTCTATTTAAGAAATAGTCACATAATTTAAAAAATATATATAATTGGTAAGCTCTATAGTAGTAATGAGGTAATGCCAAATTTATCCAAAGTCCGGAAGTACTATTTCCGACTGATTAATTTAAAAAATATTCGGATGAGAAAGTTGATCGCATCTCAGACTTGGTATTGTTCTTTTATTGGTAAGTTTGAAATATGAACGCATTAATTATCTCCACTGTAGTAAGTTCCTTAACCATTCCTCTCCGGCGATGTAAACTGAGTTGACATTGTCTCTAATTATGTGAATATCTGTAAATATACTAAATACAGAGTTCACATTATAGGTATTCCTCCGTAATATATTTATGAATAGAATAAAATAATTTATAATTACAATATATAATATTTACTATACGCAAAAATAAAAAATGTTTTCTCGAAGAACCAGACGTGAGACGTATGTATACGTGTAGAGTTTTGCGGAAGGCCTGGTGCGCGGGGCGCGGGGTGCCGGATGCCGATCGTCACTTTAGTTATGCCATCAGTTTACTCTCGCCGAGACACGATGAGAGGAGCCGAGCACGAGAATGTACTGCAGCTCTCGGTTTGGATCGCCTATTCTAGCCCTGTCTACGTTCCGTTCCGTTCGGAGCGTGGACGAGGCAGGGCGAGGTGAGAATCCTCGGGGAGAGTAGACTACAGGCATTATTGGCAGAGCGAGAGCGTACGCTGGCCGAATTAGACGTGTCTTATGCGTCTTTGTGCTGTCGTTCCGTATGACCAATGTTTTTTCTAATTCTTAGCACCTTTTTACAATAACTAATATAAGTATTGAATGTAAAATATTCATATTTATCCGACTTAAAAATCGCAAAAGTCTCCATGTACACGAGTTTACAGCACCGGAGCGCGCGTTATTATTTCAGCCCCGTATGGGAAAGATTAAACAATAATTCATAAATAATATTTATATTGTTTCAATGTAAGCATAAATTAAAATTCATAATTTCATATATTTTTATTCACTCCATAACCACTTACATCTATCATCTCCATTCACATTATGCTATGAAAATAAGATATATTTGTTGACTCCTGGGCAATGTTGTTAGATGACATATTTCCATCATTCTACTACTATTTTAAAAGTAAATTACATTACATTTGTCCTGAATCTAATGCAATTGTATAAAATTTTGGCTACAAATACTACTGCAACAGTGTACAACATCAACATGGGTGGGTATAAATAAAACAATGTTATAACTCTACTCGAGTTTGCTTGCAAAACAACACTGTTTTATTTATATCTATCCATTTTGTTGATGAAACTCTACAAAGTTAACGCCGATTCTATCAATAATATAATGTACAACATTTTGCATTATTTTAAAAATAAAATCAGACATTAGAACTCTGTTGATAATCATTCAAATAAGTGATATTCCATAATATACGATAGCACGTGTTAAAATAAAATCTACGAGAAAAGTCAGCATCAAAAGAGTTAATACGAACACCATTATTGTTTTCCCAAAAAATGTGTGTGTATACTCAACAATAAATGGACCTATTTAGTATTTGAAAATGAAATGGAATTGTTTCCAATAAAAGATACCTACGCAAAAAATTCTTTTATAAATTCTGCGAAAATAACTTGCAGAAAGAATATGTAAAATTGGCCGACGGCGTCATTTATTCAAGTCTCGCTGTATGAGGCTGGTACGAACCGAGAGGAGAAATAAGGCTTGTGAGATGGTACCGAAACATAACGTAAATCTGTTAACGTGAACGTACATATCCGCTTCCCATTTTTCTTTACGGTTATAGTACCGGTTTGAATTGGAAACGTAACATGTTTTAAGGCTCTGCTTTCAAATTATATTTCATACAACCGTGCATTTATTCAAGAAATGGTTCACATTTTTGAGAATGAATAATATATATATATAATGTGATTTTAAAAACAAAAATATTTTATTGACATTTTTAGTGAGTATAAAGATATAAAATAATGATTATTTTCTACGCTTCATGTAAACTTTCTTTAAATAATATGTAATAATAAATTCCAACGAAAAATTTTCATGTTTAATATTAAATAAAAAAAAACTACAATATTATTCTCAAATTTTATTTATACGAAATGGAGTTTAAAGATGCGGATTTTATTATTGTATATATTAGTAATGTCTAAATACCGTCCATTTCTCTCAAGACACTCTTGCAATCGGACTCTTAAATGTGCGAACACGCGAGAGCAAAGCGTTGGTTCAATGGCAGTAACTTCACGGCGAATATTTTCTTGTAGGGCCTGAAGGTATCCCCACAAAAAAAAGTCACACGGTGTAAGGTCCGGTGACCAAGGTGCCCAGGGTATGTCTCCGTACTTGCTGATTAATTTATTGGGAAAAGTTCCCCTCAGCTTCTTTCATTGAAACTCTAGCTGTGTGCGGAGTAGCCCCGTCTTGTTGAAATTGTGTTCTATTGTTGAACCCGTGAAACAGCTGCAGTTGCGGTATCAAAAACTCGTCAATCATTTGGTAATACACGTCAGCAATGACTGTCTCTCGCTGGTTAAAAAATAAGAGCCAATTATCCCTCGGGCAGAAATTGCACACCACACTGTCAATTTTGGACAATGCAAACGTTTTTGATGTCGTTCTCTTGAGTTGTCGGGGCACAAGTATCTCATGCTCTATTTATAAACATAACCATCTATATGAAAACGTGCTTCGTCAATAAACAATATATTTCCAAGCGTTCGTGCTATTCCAAAACGTTCCAACATCGTTCTCGCCAAGGTTTTAAAATCGTTAAAAAATGCACGATTTGCAGTTTGAATGGATGAAACGATAGTTTATTTTTCAAAATAACGTGCACTGCTGATTTTTTTATTACAGTACAAGCTGCAATCTTCCTTATGGATTTTCGCGGATTGTGCATAATTTAACATCGAACTTGATGCACATGTTCTAACGTCGCTGCTGGCGTTGATGGTCCCGTAGGAGTTTGGTTAACCATTGTCCCTTCTTATCGGAACTTTTGAACCCAAGACCAGATAAGTTGCGTGCTCGGCCCATCACTTACTCGTCGAATATTAATTTGAGTACAAAAAGCGCGACGCGCACGAACCAATAAATCACCGCATTTTAAATATTACTTAACAGCGAACGCGCGGTGCACTCCCGACCAGTGACTCATTGCTACTGGCAAATCCGCAAATCACGCTCGTCGAACAATATCCCTCTCACTAACCTCACCCTGATGGTTTACGAGCAATTACAATTTAATCTTGAAATTTTTCCGCTGGACACCCTTTATGTGTCCATTATTATGAAAGTGGTCTAAGTCATGTTTCTTTCGCTTGGAGATATTTAAAGGTTTGCGTTTGAATTGATTAAAAATATTATTATATTATACAACACAATGTTTCAAAATTGATTTAGTCTACTAGATTTACAATTTATTTCGACATATAAATATTGCATGTAGCTTATAAGGAAATAAAAAAATTAATGTTGAAATGACACTAGCGGAATTCCGTTGAACGTCGTTACAATACACTGAACATAACGCTTCAAATTTTTCACAATTATTACAATTTGCATCATATTATATTAATTTAATTGATAAAATTATTCCTTTCAATTTATTCACTTATACCACTTTAATAATAATGGGCACATATCAAGAATACTAATCCCATTTTTACCGTTCACCCTGTAAATCGCCACCAGAACGAAATTTTCCCCCCACGTATGTTTCAAATCAGAATTTTTAAAATATTTCTTAAAAATTAAAATATTACAGGTTTTTTTGTCAATAACGAGTGATTATACACAATTGAATTAATCATACACAACTTAAACGTTTCACGATGAGTTTTTAACCTAATGTTAAAAAGATAACATTATTACTAATAATGAATGTTTGAGTTAGGTATATCTATTATTTTTAATTATGTGTCGGCATGCTTAACAACTCTATGTAAATTTTTTCAATCATTAGATATACCTAAATCAAACATTCATTATGTATTAGTAATTACATAATAATTAATCATTTAAGCACGTGATAAACATTTATAAGCGGATTGATGTTACGTAATTTGAAGTAAATGATTATATTTTAAAATGGGTTTTCTGTTGTTTAACTAACTGGTGGGATAAGGTCCCGTGGACTGTAATCTAGAATGGTTTTAAATATTTTACGCAACACGAAATGGAAATCTGAAGGAAACTAGGGCAAATGGATATGGCCTACCTTGCTTTGAAGTTCTGGGTTGGGCGTCGATTGCACCTTCGGTTGACGAGCACGTATCTATGACGGCACATCCGAAAAGGATTCACTTCCTCTGCGCGGTCCAAGCGATACGCACGGCGTGAGTGTCGGGCGGCAGGAAGACGCACAAAAATCCTTAATGCTTCGTGTTCGAAGCACAATCGGAAAGTGGTCCCCCGCGGCGAAATGCAAGGTAATCGGCCAGAGCGGGACAGATATAGATGATCGGATGGACGAAAGAGGACAGAGAATGAGTATTCGACTTGCGCCAACACTAACTAATTAAGGTACTATCACGCCAATTCCTCTTGAAGGAAACCAGAGAGGATGGAGCACCACACATTTCTATTCTGACTCACAACTCTAGTCTTATACACATTCTTACATCTTTTCATGCAAAATCATTGATTGATGAAGTTTTTCACAGTATGTGGCAAATCCTTTTATGGTTAAATTAAGATAAGATAAACTGATCTTAATATAATGAATAAGATTTAAAAGTGGCACTTAGGTGGTTTGGTATTACTAAAATAAGGAATGAAGAGAAAATGATAAGAAAGATATATGACGCAAGTGTTGATGGCACCAGAAATAGAGGCCGCCCGCGGAAGACTTGACTTGGACAGGTAAACCAGATACTGGAAGATGGTCCTGTTAGAAGTCTAAATAATAAACGAGTGAAAATTTTCACTTTGAAAATAGTGTGTGATCTCTGTCTTTCATATCACAAATTATATTTTTACCAACGTATTAATTTTACAACAGTTTGAATGGAAAAAATAATTGTTTCTGTATGATTCCCTTTTCATAATTGGTTTTTCACTAGTCATTCCTAAGCGCTAATATTTTCTTTAAGATTTTCTAAAATATAAATTTTATGTTGCATGTATTTACCGAAACATTTCAGGTTTAATTATGATGGTAGACCTGTGTTACAGCATGGTTTGGGAAGGGTTAACACGAATGACTATCGAGTCGACAAAGCAGTTCATCATTACTGCAATCTTTGAGACTTTTAACTCCAATTCTGCTCTTCCACTGACTCCTGATATTCCTTCATTCTATTCTGAAGGTCGTCTGGATCGTTTGATAAGATTACATTATCATCTGCAAAACGTAGATAGTTTAAATACTCGCCATTTATACAAATACCTTTCGTACCCTATTCATTTATACAAATGTCTTTCTCCTTCCATCCAGTTGCCTGAATAGATTTTTGAGAGTAGGTACAAAGAAATACTTAAACTAAAATATGTCGATAAACGAAAATACGTATTATTTTGCTATACATTTATTTAATATTAGCTTAGATTGGTAATATCTAGAATATATGTACAAAAGATTTTCACAAAAGTCTATTAGATCAGCAACGATGGTTTTGAGAATTATTTTCGGGTAAAGAACCTAGTATTTTTATTTCCTCTTTCATGTCGGTATTAACGTATATTTCCCTTAATCAGATGAGACTCGACTCGTAATTCATCTCCACAAATCTAGATCTTGGGCGCTCTCATGGCTGACTCCAGCAAGCTAAATGTAACACATTTATCCACCGTTGTGGCATTCTTCCAGGTATTCTTCGGACCAAAGTTGTGCTTAGGAGAATCTCGTCTACTAGGCTGTTATTTGGACGCATAATGTGACCGAAAAATTAGATGGATCTTTTGTAGGATTACGGCATTCGTGCGTCGTGATGTCTACAGGGTATGTAACATTTTGCAGCAATACATTTTGAAGACGTTTGAAGACATCACTATTGTGGACTATCTAAGTCATCACTGCATACGTGAATATTAGAAAGATAAGAGTGTGAATCAACATTAATTATTTTCTTGCAGGTCATTCCATACGAAATGGTCCAGAAATTATGTAAATAGACACTTGACCATTTTTTTAAATATCTCAAATTTTTTGTACATTCACCCTACCCTATTATTTTTATTTTAACTATAATTATATTATTAACTATTATTATTATATAACTAACTTACTGTTTTAATTTTATTGTTTTTGTTTTTTGCGTGGCGGCCATATTTGTTTTACTGGGCGTAGTATATTTTAACACATTTTAACCTACATGCAGTTCTCACAGTTTGAAACATAACCTTAATTCTTAGCTTTCATTTTATAAAAGTCTCATTTTCTTGGGAATTTATTTGCAGGGAGATTTAAAATCTATATGTCAAAAGTTTTTTAACAAAGAGATGGGAACTAGTTATATTCATATACTGAATTAGAATCCTGAGACTTACACCCCTTTTGTTCTAAAAATTCTCAAAGTTTAAAAATTTACAAAAACTGCACTTTTCAAGGCTAAATATCTCTGATGGGGTACCAGGTAAAAATCTGAAATTTGAGCCCAAAACAGTGCTATATGATGATATTATGCATCAGTTTGATATTTTACTACAAGTAGAGATATTGCGAACGCAAAATGTCAAAAAAAACCACACGTCAATGGACGTATATATATGATACATGTACAGAAAAATGGGTATTTTAAAGATACGAAAACATATTAAGTGCAATTGTTTGGGCATCTTTCAAGAAGGGAAAATAGCTTGGAGAAGCTTGTTGCGATGGGCCACGTCGAAATATGAAGAGGAAGAGGAAGAGGAAGATCCCCCGCCCATTGAACTGACCAAGTGGAAAAGGCAGCAAGCATTTCTCTAGTGACAGCCCTAAGATATGCAGGATGCCGAGAAAAAGAAGGAACATAGTCAAGAGAGCGGGAGTATTGAGGGACCGACATAAACGATGCATCTTTGAATTTTCTAATATTCATGATCACTAGTATTTGAAATAAGCGCGCCCAAATAAAAAGCCTCTTGAACTGAATCTTGTGATGCAATACAACTTATACAAAATACTGTTTAGATTGGCGCGTTATTGCAGCGCATCTACAATGTTTACCGAAAACCGTATACATGAATTCGTTCCGCTTCTGAGATATCGAGTTGCTGGCGTAAATCTGCGGCTGGGGCTCAGCACCAACTCTCTGGTGCTAGCGGCGCTTTCATGAAAAGCTGGTTCCCTGACCAAAAAAGAACAGTACCTAGCAACGACTACAGAATAGCTATAGATACAAAAATATCCGTGACTGAAATGTAGTATCAATATTTTGTTTATATTTATATATATACATATGTGTGAACTATTTATTTATTTGTATTTTTTTGCTTTTCTTTTCATTACATAAATAATATTTCGTAACTTAAATGTGTTATATAATATGTGTTATTTTTATGGCGAATCAAGTATTTATAAAAAAACCCGATCACGCTGGAATAAACTTATTATTATTATTAGTATTATTCACAACCAGTATTTTTGATTTAGACCGATTAATTTCTAAACTAAACTGCTTGCTTTTGAATTCTATTGTTTGTAAAATGATTTCCAGTTCAATATCTGTATAATATGAGACAAAAGTATATGTTTAATATTTCCTTAAATCAAGCATTCTACTATACTACGCTTAAACCTAATCTTCTCTGTACCAAGGTTTAAAATACGTTACTCTCATAAATGCTCTCACACCACCCCACTGATAAAGCAACTTCACCAAAACCCGGCTTATTCTGCGAAAACAATAAAAATAATGGTACTGGGGCAAAAGATCAAAACAATTGTATCACAGAATGGCTTTGACCTCACGGATTAGGTTGAAAATGGTGAACATTTTGGTACTCATAATAAACATATGTAGGAACTTGCATTAAAAAAGATGCTCACACATAAAACAATATATATCTATTATAAAATGATGTAAGGTAGAATTTTTTTTGCTTCCCAAAAGTAGAATAAATTTCATTCTGTGAATTGGGGGAGTCTCTTTTAGAAAAACTATTTATCACATAGTTAAAAATTAAAATAATTTAACGTATCGTATCCAACCATCAAACTGAAATAATACTTTTTTAATAACAAAAATAGCGATATCTTCATATAAATCAGGAATTTATATACTTAAATGTAACGATTGTAATTAGTTTTATATTGAAAATACTACTAGAAGCTTTGAAATAAGGGTTAAAGAACATCTCAGAGTTTTAAACAGCAATAATGACACTGAATTTTCCCATCATTTATTAGAATATAATCATATATTTGATTTTAATACAGGGTTAAAAATATAAGTTATAAGGTCTTGCAGATTAACAATTTAAAAGTTTTAAAGATTACAAAAAGCAGGAATATTAAGTCAAATATAATTAATAATCAGATAAAATTTGTAAACAATCTAATATGTTAAATATGAATTAAATATATTAATTAGAAAGATATACATATAAAATCAATTTAATCGAAAAATATTATTGTTGCGCCACCGGGATTCGAACCTGGATCTCTTTCCTAACCGGGGAAGGTGCATTATCCAACTATGCTACAGCGACAATATTTTTAGCGACAATTTTCGAACCTATATGTTACCTTTCTGATATTAATACATTTAATCTTTCCATTATTTGACAGAGCCATCTACCTTATTTTTACAGAATCTCAAATACCTTTGAGTAAACTGATAGCAGACGCCAGAATTATCAATTCATTTTTATTAAATTTTGGACACATTGATACAACTTTATTATTTAATGGATAATGCACCTTCCCCGGTTAGGAAAGAGATCCAGGTTCGAATCCCGGTGGCGCAACAATAATATTTTTCGATTAAATTGATTTTATATGTATATCTTTCTAATTAATATATTTAATTCATATTTAAAATATCACAGACCTATGTTCTGAATAATTACAACTTCACAATAAGAATGTGTTCTCCTAAATCTAATATGTATTTAATATTTTTCCACTTAACCATTCTTCCCCTACTAATGACCATGTAATTCTCTAATACTCCAATTTTGGTTTACTCCCCCCCACCCTTCTCTTCGTTCGCCATACCGCTATACCAATGTCAATCTTTCAACTTGAGTATACAACTCATCCTGAGGAAAAGAACATTGTTCTCGAAACATGTAGATTTTATATCTAATAAAGTGATGAAAACAAAGTTATTTGACTATAATGCATTAATTATGTCATCACAAAGTAAAACCTATCTTCAGAAGAACTATTCTTTGAAAAAAAAAACAATTTAATGTACAGTAAAATTGTAGTACGACTTGTCTATGTAGGCAATAATTGTTTAAAATGTTTCTAGTCATATGCCAATCGACATTTCTGAATGCCAATACTTAAATATAACAGAATAGGTTACGCTTTGTAATTTTACTCAATAAATTAATTAAAAATTAGATTAAAAACTGAAAAGAGTGGTCTATTTTATTGATAAACCTGCACCGAAGTTTGTTTTATATTTAAAGCGTCAATTTAATGATTGGATATAATTATTAATTTAATCAAAAATAACAATGTTTGTAGATATAGACATAGACATTTTTCAGGACTGATGCACACTAACTGATCCATAAAATATGAAAATAAATCAGTTATCAGGAGATAGTCACCTTCCAGCTTCACGACGCCTTCGTCCGAAAGTTGATTTCTTTACACATTTTATTATATTGATCAAGCATCATGATTATCACGCATTTCGTTAATCTGTATTGAATAAATCTAGTAAACACTTTCTTCAGGTCACTGTCTCAATTCTTACTGTTCTTCACTGTAGCCAATGTGAACATTGAAATATCCGAATACAGATGATAGTCTGAAATATAGAGCCGATCCATCATCATCATCATCGCATATCCTTTTGATCATAACGGCACATTCAAACATCTTTCCATGCATTCTGGTCGATTGTTGAGGCTTCTAACAGTACCATTTGTCACGCCAAGTATTCTGCAGACGTCCTCCATTTCTAGTACCATCAATCCACTACCAAATATTACGATATTATATTACTCAATTACCTGATTGATTCTTCTTAATACTAATTAAATGTGTTAATTAGAAAGCTATGCATAAAAAATCTATTTTTTCGAAAAATATTGTTGTTACTGTCAGGAATCGTAACTGAATTTCTTTCTAATCCGGTGAAGGTACATTAACCAACTATGCTACAGCAGACACTACTTTTGACAACAAATTTTCGAACCCATATGCTACACTTTTCATATTAATACATCTATATTTCCATTACTTTGTTTTTATGGAATCTCAAATTTGTCGTCAAAAGTATTGTCTACTGTAGCATAGTTGGTTAATGTACCTTCCTCAGGAAAGAGATCCAGGTTCGATTCCCGGTAGCAACAACAATATTTTTCGTTGAAATTGATTTTATATGTATATTTTTCTAATTAATACATTTAATTAGTATTTAAAATATCACAATAATTACAACTTCACAATAAGAATATGTTTTCCTTAATAATTA
This sequence comes from Eubasilissa splendida, assembly GCA_031772225.1. Classification (NCBI taxonomy): domain Eukaryota; kingdom Metazoa; phylum Arthropoda; class Insecta; order Trichoptera; family Phryganeidae; genus Eubasilissa; species Eubasilissa splendida. The sequence goes on along the minus strand of CM062852.1, from coordinate 14,767,017 downwards.
TTATTCACTATTCGATGAACAATCACTCAAATCGTTAAATCACAGTAATCATTATTGTAAATGTACTCCAATCACAATTATAGTCATAATTATTATAGTTAATCTCATCACGAATGATGAGATACTTGCAAATCTTCACACGGTTTTTATTTCGTTGCTAAGATGTATTCTATGTTTGAACCGTCATCAAATTTCCACCCTAAAACATGCCTGCCTTCTTTTACAGCTAATATCAACCCCCCTCACGCGTGCTGTCCTGAGGCGAGACAGGTTTCCACTGAGATTTATATTATTTGCAAACATGTAAGTACATTCAATGATGTTCACATTTGATATACTAATCAACACATATTATATTTCTTTATTAATATATACATGGACAAAATATTTTACAATCTTATAAATAATCCTGTAATGATGTAATATAATATTATAAAATGTCAAATATTTCTACATACGTAAAAAAATATTTTTTTATTTAGATATTAATGTATTTAACACTTGTATAAGTAGTGGTATACAATTTTATTTGTGCATAAGTGAAGTTTAGACTGAATGTAGTATAATAGAGTGAAGATTGATTAAATGAGAATACGAATGTAGAGCTTTTTGTTGCATGATCGATATAATTTAAAAAGGATTGCGGAGATGATTTAGTCTTGAGGAGAGGATAAAGATAGTTATGAGATACGTGTTGAACACAACATGCACACATGGCATGGTCATGAAAATATAATATAAGAGAACTGCCCTATTGAATGCTTCATCAACCGAAGAGCGTGCATGAGAACATAGATGCATGATAGTGGACAAGTGATTTCTATCATTCAGATGACACATGCGCCGACTAGCTGCTATTATTTAAAAACCTGTTTTTATAGAGAGACGAAGATTCAGTCTTCGCTAACAACATCATACAAATAACTTCCATTTTTGAAAGAATATAATACATAAAATACAATAAAACAAGTGCTTGATAAGAGCCTTAATTCTGACAAACCTGCATGAGCGATATAGAAAATAATGTTATAAATAGATATACTCGGATCAGTGCAATGCTGAAAGATCAGAACAAGATGACTTTTAAGCAAAAATTAATGCAAATCAACATGAGCACGAGCATCCTACAAGAGGAAGGGACAAACTGAGACTGACATTCAGGAAGAAGGCCAAATCTCAGAAATCGATGATGTATAGTGCGATGAAGACTTTTAGTGAAATGCCAAAAAATATAAGAAAGGAAGAGGAACTGAATAGATATAAAGTGAAACTGACCAGATATGTTAAAGATAAGTTTTAGCAAAAGAAAAGACTTTAATCTTGTATATATTAGGGCATATATAGAAGTGCTTATGCGTGCACTTTGTTCATAATTAAATAAATAAACGAGAACAAATATGAAAAAAAAACAATGTCCTGCCCACAGCGACCGGCATGTTTTTATATTTTTCAGGATATTTATACTTGCGAATACAACGTCCAAGATTATTCAATCTCATTTTAATAAATTATTATTAAACCTTGTTTATGGTTGAAATATTCACTAGTTCCTACGTATATTATTTTAATGGTAAATAGTCCGGATATGAATGAAATGAACGATTTATTTTTGTATTCGAATGTGTGGTGTTTTATGTGAGAATGCGGTGAAACGGTAAATATGTGTAAATGTGCATAAAATTTATAATGTTCGTATTTAAAATTGTATTTACATTTAACTTTGAACCACTGTGTTATTTTTACATTAACCACAAAGTTAACGCTTCAAACAACAATGTATCTGCATATTCAACAGTTTTTATGTAATAATAATACAACATACAAATGTGTTATCTTATGTATCGAAATCTCGGCAAATCTCCATAAAAGTGATAAAACCGATAAAATAACGTATGGTGTCATGGCATCTTTGTTATTTAATATAGATAGGTTTGAGGTATAGAAGGATGGAGAAAGGTTGCAGAGAGAATAGTAGCGTTTAGGTACCGGCCTCCGGGACCGCTGCTGATCGCATTGGTTATTGTCGCACAGTTATTGTGGCGTATTTTTGCATCCGTTAGGATCACTGGTTTTGCGCACCGATAAATATGAGGTGCGTTCAGAGGTCATCGGCGGTGATGATGACTGTGAAGGCAATAGACCTTTAAATAGATAAACCATTATATTATTTAATTATTTTCATCAAATATTATTTATTTATCTATATAGGACATTTAAACAAATGAGGTTTGGACTGTACTAATCTTACTAGAAAAATCTGTGTCAAGACAAGCAGGTGTACAGGATAATTAGTTTAAAGTATGCTAATATAAGAATGAACTAACAATTTCCTCAAAATATTAGTTGAGGTATAGTGTACGTGTATATAGCAATTACAAGTCAGATAATTAATACATTATTTTTAACATTAATAATGAAATTTATAACATCAAAATGTTTTGGTGAGTGCATTAATACCAGATTTACCAATATTGCGAATCTATGTTTTGATTTTTAGTTTTATGTTTTTGGAATAATATGGACCGCATATTGAAATACAGTTTCCGATGTTCAAGAACCGTAGAAGTTAATTTATTTTTTGGTCTAGTTTTAATTACATATAAACGATAACAGAACGAAAAAAGGGACACCAGGTCCAGGCAATGATTCTCAGACGTGCGTCCATTTAGTTCAGTCCAGTCTCCATTTGTGGTACAATCCGGTTCGTGTCTGTGATTATATTCAACCACCTCCAAATTTGCTAAGCAATTGGACTGGGTGTGGTTCATGACTAAACTTAAAATGACCCTTGCTAAAGCCAATCAGAAAAATATATTTTATTGAAATGTAATTTTAATCATAATTTAATATATTCAACAGAAAGGCAATATAATGGTAAGTATTAAGAATAAATGTCATTATGTATTTATTGATTATAATTATCGTATTTTTAATGGATACATTTTTTTTGTATGTCTTTCTAATTTATTAATTTAATTTGTGTTATAACTTTTGTACTTATCATAGTGATAATATTAGATTGATGCATAAAGGAGTAGTGTTTTATTTTTGACTTATTTATGTTGATGCTTTTTTTAAGATCATAGAATAGCTTTATTGAATACATTTTGAATTTTTCAGTTTGTGATATTTATTAGCTAAAAAAAATGAAGTGTCAACCATAAAAAAGGTCATCTACTATGAATTGCTCCTAATGAATGTAACCATCATTTCTAAGGTTTATTTCTAATAATTCCATCTCCGTAAGATAGCAATTAAAAAAAACAACCCTCATTAGGTGATTTTTCACCATGACAATACTTGCTTCCTACTGTTAATTTTGTAAAAACAACTATTTAAGAACTCGGTTGGGAGATTACTCCACATCTACCATATTTAATTGGTCTTGCTCAATTTAATTTACATATGTTCTGCTCTCTGTCGAAGGTATCTTCTTTAATAATGATTCTGCTCTTGAAAAATGGTTTAAGGAGTCATTCACCATCTCCGCTAGATATCTTTCAGCGTGGTTTAGAATAACTGGCAGAACATTGGTAGTTAATCGGAAACAATGAAGTCAAATATTATGGATTAGTTAATGTATTTTGTATCAACAAAAAATAATACTAATGCTACGTATGCATCGAAATAGCTTATAATTGTGCTTACGTTGGCCTAGTGATCTAATGGTCGGGGGTTCGCCCCTCGTTCCAGGACACCAGCAAGTTAGTCCTATTTTCATAGTACAAGCGTTTAGCTTAGTTTTAAAATAGTAAGAATATTGATGTGATATGTATTCCGTGTACGCATTTCTATATAAAAAAAATGGAAAACGTTTGGAGAAAAAAAGCTAATGCGATTATATTTAAAAATAAAAATAAGTCTTTATACATACTTGGTATCAAATTAGAAAACATGTATATTAGATTAGAATCTTCTTAAAAAATCTTAACGTTTTTGTATTAGTTAAACTTTGAAAAAAATTATTCGTTTGAATTTTGTACCTATCTATATAAAAAAAATTGTCTGTCCATTTTAATATTGCGTTCTAGATAAATGTATTGAACTGAATAAATTCAAAGCAGTGAAACATAATATATTATCTAATGTAAATTGCTAGAATATTGATATTATTATGCAACATTTGCGTTATATCAAACTCCCTCCTTTAATCAAACAAACCCCTACCAATAAGGAAGTTCTGATTGATCAACTAATTTGATGAACGAACATCTTCATTAGACGACTTCTCCTCACAGAATCAAAGGCAACAGCAACTGCATATCAAATATCGTTTCCTTTCAGTAGATCAGTAATCAACGTCTCCCTCTATAAACTAACACTAAACATTTCCAGTACGAAAATAGTATAAGGTTGTTAATTATCGAATTTTAAAACATTAAGATAAAATATATTATAAAGGTTGCGAGACGCTAGACAGAATCAAAAAATACTTTACAAGGTTGCAAACACATAGGTAGATTAAATAAACATATTTTGCAAGGTTGCAAATAACAAGATTAGATAAAAATATTTTACAAGATTGCTGGTAGCAAGATTAAATAAAAATATTTTTCTAGGTTAAAACTAGGTACATAGCAAGATTAAATAAAAAACAAATTGCAAAGTTGCAGCTAGCAAGATTGTATAAAAATATTTTGTTATGTTGAAAAATGCATGATTAAATAAAAATATACGAGTCGTTAAATAAAATCTAAAAAACTAAGTTTTCCTTGGTTATATAACAAAACTGATGTTATAAGTCAGATGAAAAATATACATTTTCCTAAGATGCTTTAAGCGTTTGAGTTTTGACACAGATCAGTATATGAATAGACGTGAAATAAAATGTACATATAAGAGAGGGGTTCGTAACATTAGTTGCGGGACGAGGGTCATTCTACACATATTATTTGTGGAAACATAAATCCGATAGTTTATGACACATTTATGATACAGTAAAAGTATTTACTCTTCGAAAATTATGTATTTGTGTAAACGAGACGTATTTTTTACATTAATTCGTATTATATTGTCAAGGTTTAAACTTTCGTTCCAGAGCTATTTGATTGCGTAAGTGGTACCAAAGTAAGTACATGAGTGATATCAAATCGAGATGATCATTTTTATACAAATTAAATGTATTAATTTGAAAGATATTGTGACGTGTTGGGCGCCAAAATATGACGCCGTGTATGCACATTCACCGGCTCACTCAGGGTATTGCATGAAGTGCGCGGGTCTGGTTCACAGAATTCACCTTATCGACTGCCACTAAAGATTAGTTCAAATTTTATAATTACAAAGTTTAATTAAAAAGACAAGAAAACAGAATATTTAAGTAGAAAACCGTAAGCGATCCATCACTAGAATATGATATGATGAATGAGATCAGATTGAAACTTTTGGAAATTTTACTACTATTTGAATATCTAAATCAGTATTAATGTGCTAAAAACACTTGATTCTTTTTTTTTTGGGCGAACACATTCTTATTGTGAAGTTGTAATTATTCAGAACATAGGTCTGTGATATTTTAAATATGAATTAAATATATTAATTAGAAAGATATACATATAAAATCAATTTTATCGAAAAATATTGTTGTTACGTCACCGGGATTTGAACCTGGATCTCTTTCCTAACCGGGGAAGGTGCATTATCCAACTATGCTACAGCGACAATATTTTTAACGACAATTTTCGAACTTATATGTTACCTTTTTGATATTAATACATTTAATCGTTCCATTATTTAAAAGAGCCACCTACCTTATTTTTACAGAATCTCAAATACCTTTGAGTAAACTGATAGCAGACGCCAGAATTATCAATTCATTTTTATTAAATTTTGGACACATTGATACAACTTTATTATTTAGGAGAACACATTCTTATTTATCTCAAAATTTACTTGCATTTTAGCTAGCCATGAATTTCTTGCGTCGTCTTCGGTTGTAAAATTATCCCGTCGAGCACTGTTTAGCGGCAGAGATCAACTCGTGCCCCTCTTTCATTGTTCAGGAGAAATCCTTCCTGTGGTCGAAAGTATTGTCGTGGCATGACCACTTTCCCGTCATATCAGCAGAAGTAGTTAAAGAAAAAAGGTAACGACAAAATAACGATTGAAGAAGAAGTTGAAGAAAGATGCGTTCATCCTGAAATTACACACATAGTTAGCGAATAGAAAATTACATATGGTGCAGGACAACACAGATTCAAAACATATTTAATTATTTTCACCCTTCCACACTTATTCGAAGTCATATTTTCATTATTTATACATCGGACTGAACGCCCGTGCAGTTTCATATCTATCAATAGAAAAATACCGTAGCGAGAATTGTTTTCCTTACGCGGTCAGTGTTGCCAATTGGTGAATGTTAATTCCCAACCTATCTCGTGCGCGGTAGGTACCAAATATAACGTAATAATATACATATAAAATTAATTTTATCGAAAAATATTGTTGATGCTACTGAGATTCGAACCTGGATCTCTTCCAATCCGGGGAACGTGCATTGTCCGATTATGCTATACCAACACAGTGAATTGACGACAAATTTTCGAACCTATGTTACACTATTCAAATTAATACATTCCATTATTTGAAAGCCATCTACTTAGTTTTTACAGAATCTCAAATACCTTTGAGTAAACCAATAGGATAGATCCAGGTTCAAATCCCGGTAGCAACAACAATATTTTTCGATTGAATTGATTTTACATGTATATCTTTCTAATTAATACATTTAATTTGTATTTAAAATATCACAGACCTATGTTCTGAATAGTTAAAACTTCACAATAAGAATGTGTTATCCTTAATAATGATAATTTTTATAATCATTAATCTTAAATTTTAGCACCAATGTTTAAAAGTTATTAAAAATATGATTAATGTTATTAACATAATATGAAAGCTCAAAAAATCTTATTAGAATCAATTTTCCAATTTAATTCAGATTCTGGAAGTCTAAAAGATTTTAAAACGTTGTTGAATTGAAATGTATTTAAAAAAAATCGTTATAGAATATTCCTTACATATTTCGCAGTCGTGTTTTACGTTTTTAGTTTTTTAGTTTATTGGACTTTTTTTCGGAATCTTTTTTTACAGACGATGGATGAATACTAATTGTGAACCTCGGGTTATTTCTGCTTTTATGAAAATATATTGCTTTTTTTCATAAGCATCTAATGGGGTATTTTACTAACTGTTTTTTACTAGCGAAGTACTTAAATATGTTATTTTAAATATTTTAAATACTTTATATTTATTTATATATAAGTTATAAATTTACTTATTGTTTTGTCATTTTGATATTCAAATTATAATTTAATATTAATGAAATTTCAATTTAGTATATTTAATTTGTCAAAAATTATGTAAATACAATGAGTACATAAAAATATTTCTTAAGAATTCTCTAACATAATGGAATATTTTTATACTATTTTGATACCATTCATCAAACCACTTTCAAGTTTGCTTCTAATTTCAAATAATTAATCTATAAATAATATATTTACATATCTTAACATAATCTTAACACTTCCATTCGGAATAGGGTACAACATAACCCCAAAAATCTTATTTTTAAAACTATTTATAAAATATTAATGATGTTGAGCTGGTCTTTATTGTAATCTTCATAAATATCCCGAAGAATGCAACACGCAAAAAATATATAACAATAATGTATAGTAAGACAGCAAAAAGTAGAGAAAATGATGATTTTACATAGACAATCGAGACCATTTTATAAGGTAATTCCCCTTATTAGATAACGGCTGATATGACGCACGTATTTGGATGAGTCTTAAATCTCTTCGCTATAGGCTGTTCTCCGAGCACGCTACAGTGTGTTTTAGTCGCATCTCACCTCTCTTTACTATTGTCGGTGCGCTTTTTATTTAAAAATTTTAAGTTATCTCTATTATATTTTGTATTTACTGGTATTATTATTCCTAAACTTATTCTCCAAAAAAATATATTTTTTCTTTGGCTATTATATACTATTTATTATTCTTGTACTCCTCTTTATACTTTACGCTTTACTTGAATAATGAATTCCTACACTACTACCTTTTTATTTTTTTCTAATATATTGTGGCCTTTTCTTTGTTTATGTTTGTAATTTTAATTAAAATATTTCTATTTATTTTTCTAAGTAATTTGCAGTTAAGATTAACACTTTTTGATGTGAAGATTTTAATTTGTCATTTATACATCATTTTACAGTTTGATGAATGTAAAATATTAAAGTTCTATCCCATTTTTACTTATATGTATTTAAAAATAATCCCAATAATTTCATTCTACTTCTAGTTGAATGCACTTTGAAATATTGGTAACACACCTTTATAGCTCATGGATTACGGCCTGCATGTGTGCGGTGTGTTCGCAATTGCGCGGCACATCCAGTTACGTTATTTTGCTTGCGTAGCTCGCATCAGCCGGGCGCTTGTGAGTAATAACACTTCAAAATACTATGGTTTCTTATAAAATTACGATAAATTTAGTAGCATCTTGTTCGCATTGTATGAAAAATTTAATTAAAACTATGATATAACATGCTCAAACCATTATACTTGATTAAAACGCATATTTGAATGGGATCCATTTGTACCCCGCTTCAACTCTCTATCCTATTTTCGATCTTCCGGTACCCGAAGGTTAAACACCTCGCACCAATTATTTATTAAGTGTATTCAAGTAAACTACCATAGTTTAAAATATATAACATTTACAAAGCATTACTACAACATCATCGTTAATGGTGCAACAGCCCGGTGTGGGTCCTGACCTCCTCAATAAACTTTCGTCACTCCGATCTGTCCTCCGCTGTATTTTTACAGTTCGCGAAGTTGACTGTATGAACGTCCTGGTTATGGTCATTCAACTTCCGCATCTTGGGTCTTCCAATACTCCTTCGATTAATGGGTTTTGCATCAATGATTTTCTCCCCGGTCCATCGTTGAATGCACGCGTCGAAGGTGATTAGCCATGATATCTTGATAACTTGAATAATTGTGGTTTACTTAATCTTAAGCCGGCCATACACGCAATGTTATATCAGTTCAGGTCGCTTGTATAGGCAAACATATGTGACAAAACTGGCAAGTATCCCTATCTGTATAGGCGACCTGACAACAATTGAAAATTCATATTTTCTACCTGTGGATAAGTGCTAACTTCAGGCAAACCTGAGCGTGTATGTTACTCCAGGGTGCAGATCTCAGTTGTTCCATCCACCGCGAAGGTAAATGTCACGTTGCGTAGTTCTAAAAAATGGCGTCTCGCAAGCGCAGCGTAATTGTGAAGGATTTTATTGAGTTGTATAAATCTGAGCCATCCATTCTTAAATTATTACAGTAATCTTGAGATTCAATATTTAATTCCTTTATCAAATTAACGTGATTGTATTGGCTTCTTTTTAATAATCATTCTCTACACTTTGTGGCAGCTTATTTTCTTTCTTTCATAGGATGACGAGAAGACCTACTAGCGCTAACTCATCGTCGTAGTTGCGCTGTACCGATGCCATAATTGACTGAGAGATTGCCGTGTATGGCCAAAGTTGATCTTCGGTTAACTTGTCATGTTTACCTGAACAGATATACCGTTGCGTGTATGGCCGGCTTGACACCAAATATCCTTCTTAGAATCTAACGTACATGAAGAATGAATTTACATCTTTCTTACCTTTTTATCAGTACCAATATTAGATCTATGCGTGAAAATCAGCTTCAATAGTGTATTTTTGCAGGTATTGGTACACATAGCTTTCAAACTGATCATGAAACCCAATATAACTCTCATATCAATTTAATGATTAAAGTAAAGTCAAATTTTCTCAACCCATTGTATTCACAGCTTTTTCTAAAGAAATAATAAAACATTTTAATACAATGTACTCTAATATTGAACTCAAACCGCAGATGCTTGACGAAATATCGTGACACATTATGTGATTTGATTTACCATTTCAAAAAAACATGAGGTCCGTCATAAACAAACATCGAAAACCAGCAAACGTGACGTCACTTGTCACTTGTGGGCACTCGTTACGAAATTAATGTTTTACCGGCAATTTGGAGTATTATTATTTTAAACGGCCGTCGAAAATATATTTATCCTATATTAATTTATTTAAATTAAATCTATACACCGTATTTCTTGAAAATACCTGTATGATATTTTTATTGTAACTAACTTACTATCACGCTGTTTCTCCGCGGGGGTAGGCAGAGTTGATAAAGCTCCATATTCTTGCTTCATACACATTCACACATCTTCTCATACAAGCTAGTTGATTATTGAGACTACTAACAGGACAATCCTCCAGTATTTGGTTTACCTGTCGAGCCAAGTCTTCCGCGGATGTCCTCTATTTCTGGTACCATCAACATTTGCGTCATCTTTCTTACCATTCTCTCCTCATTCATCCGTTCCATATGACCAAACCACCTTAGTGATCCTTTCTTAATCTTACTTAATATACTAAGATCAGTTTTACATTATTTCCGTATTTCTTCATTCTGTCATAAATAGATCTGCTACATATACGCCTAAGTGATATCATTTCCACTGCATTAAGTCTATTTTCGTTTATCTTCTGTCAGCTCCAGGCCTCACTTACATATATCAGTGTCGGTACAAGGACTCCATTGTGTACCGCTAGTCTTGCCTTGGTTGACAAGTTTTGGCAAGTTTGCTGGCATTGTATGAAATATTATGTTCACTGGCATATGTTTCACATGTCTGTAAAAGCTTTCTTAACCCTTTTATAGATGGATTTAGTATAACCATACCATCGGAATACCTAATGTGGTTCACATTTGTCCCGCTCAAATGGCAGCCAATTTTAGCATCAGATAGTCGCTCGCTCAATTCGTCCATGTACATATTGAATGTCAAATCATTTGACGGCAACTTTTCGCTATTCGCAATCATAGCATTTCTGGTGCATTCAATTTTTCTCTGTAGTGCCAAGAACACCGATTGCAAGAAAAATAAGTAGATTGACGCCTTTGCGAAGTGGTGTCAGTTACATATGATACGCGTACCGTGGGTTTCAAGAACTGTACGTCAACATTAACTTTTAACCATTTGCCTGAGGCATATTCGCTAATATTTAGTCTATCTTACGAGAACGGAAGTTACCCTGGAGAAGTTTGCTGTAGTTGGGCCACAGCGAAAGGTGGAGAGGAAGTAGATGACCAAATAGTAAAAGCAAGTAACAGAAAATCTACGGGATGTCCAGAAAAGTGGAAGAATAAAGTCAAAGGAGCTATACATAGTTAAAAAAATCGCAATCATTTGTCATAAAGAACTATGGCATTTAATTTATATTATATGATAATTTTTATCCGTTTTCTAGATAATTATTTGAAACCATCACGATTCCACTAACTTCGAGCCATTGTGTGCTCTTGATCCATAGCAGAATATTTCCAAGGTCCATATCACCAAAGTGTTGTAATTTTATCGTGCACTTACATTTTGGGTAGCGCGGCGTTAGCGTTAGCGCAAAATAACGTCGTTATATTAACGACGGGGTGCATTCTCGTTTCGCTAACGGACGCCCTTATTTAGCGCCAGGTGTTAATAATACTGACGCGAGGCCTTAAAACACTTGTTAAACCGGACCATTAAAGTGTAATCAGTAGTATACAACCTTTAATTACTGGGGAAGGCTAGTGGAAAGCAATATTGCACGCTTACACAAATTTATTAATTCACTAAAGGGCTAATTTTTTTTTTTGGATTTTGACCATTATAAATATAATTGTTTATTTAGAAAGAACTGTAGCATTCGACAATTTATCGTCAACTTACTCTGTTGGTGTAGTGTAATCAGTTAACGCATTTCTCTGGATAGGAAAGGATCCATCGAATTTTCCTGTATATTATTCTAATTTATATTGTATTAAAATACCACATAACTATGTTCTGTTAAAACTGCAACTTCATAATAATAATGTGTTTTCCTTAATAAATATATAAACTATATATAGAGTATCTGTTTGTTTGTTTCTTATACAACTACAGTTTTATTCTGAGTTTGATGAAATTTTACACATTTGACCTTCAAAACAAGAGGAAGGTTACTGATAACATGAGATTTCAAAAAACCACCCCACCCTCCTTTCTCACCCCTTAAAGTATAATGTTGGTACTTCTTGATGAGATTGTGCACACTTAACGATCAAATAAGAAAGAGATTACTGTCTAGATGAGATTTCTAAAAACCACCCCCATCTCCTTTTCCCACCCCTTGAAGTATAATTTTGGTACTTGATGAAATTTTGCATACTTGACGTCCAAAATAAGAGGAAAATTTCTGTCTATATCTGATTTTGAAAAGAAACTACCTCCATCCCCCCAAAATCAAGCTTCTTCACTCTGCGTAAAGTTCGGGCAACACTGAGTACTTCAAAAAAAGGAGGGTGGAATGTATATATTTTCCTCAGAGTCGTGGTGTTCAACTTGACAAAATGATTTTGAATGGCTTTCTTGTTGACCGGGTAATGGGAAAAACAGGTGGAGGGACGTGAGAGGGGAGTGGTTGCGTGGTGCGAAGAGAGTGGGGGTGAGTGGGAGGGGAGCGGAAGAGGTATGGGGATGGAAATGGAAGGGGAGCGGGAGTGGAGTGGGAGGCGAGAGGGAGGTTATAGGGAGGCGAAAAGGAGAGGAACGGGAAGCAAGAGGTAGGCTTGAGGAAAGGAAGCGGGAGGGGAGTGGGAGTAATTATGAGTCCTAAACTTAAGAGGAAGATCACTGTCTACATGAGATTTCTTAAAACCATCCCCATCTCACTTTCCCATCCCTACTTGGGATGGATGGGGGTACTTTTTTTCGAAATTAAATATAGAAAGTAATTTTCCTCTTATTTTGAACGTTAAGTATGCTATATTTTATGAAGTTTAGAATAAAACTGTAGATTTGTATAAAAAACAAACAAACCAACAGACACACTTCTTGTTGGAATACCCGGCGTTGCCCGGGCTTTACGCAAAGTGAAGAGGCTTCATTTATGGGTATAGGGGTAGTTTTTTTTTCGAAATCAGATGTGGATAGTAATTTTTCTCTTATTTTAAACGTTAAGTGCGCAAAATTTCACCAAGAAGTGCCAAAATTCTGTTTAAGGGGTGGGAAGGGGGTTGAGGGTAGTTTTTAAAAAACTCGTGTGGACAGTGACCTTTCTCTTGTTTTGTATAAAATTTCATCAAGCTCAGAATAAAACTGTAGATTTGTATAAAAAAACAAGCAAACTATCAGACACTCTTTTTTATATAAATACATAGTTATATGTACATAGATTTAAAGAAAAATATTCATTGTTTAATTTTATGCTCGCTTCGGTTTATTGGTTCAGCCGCTTAATTGGGCCAAATGGCTCAATTATGCGGAATCAACTGTATATGATTATAATTGCTCCATAAGCTCATTCGATTTTTAAACATTTCCATATCTGAGAGCTATGATTAATTTTTTATCAGAGATCGTATAAATGTTAATCTCAATTTAAAAAAAAAGTAATATGTATATTATTGCTTTGTTTTGCTTCACATTTAAAGCTTTCCAATCAGGCAGAATGTACACCACTCCACCTTGATTTAGTTTTGTATTGCAACACCACCCGGCAACATGCAACACCTCAATCATTTCCATCGAAAGGAGGTTCCTTCTTTCGAGAGATTGTGTAGAATCCAATTTCGAAGGAAGTTTTTTGGTCCAAAAAGACGATCCCCTTAATAACGCCTTTACACGAAGCCCGTACGAGTAGAAGTCTGGTAAAATGGTGAAATTGCGGATTGCATGTACACGACTTTTTACTTTTTCGAGTATTTTAGATTACTTCCATTTGTTTTTAAATTTATTATAAAGTCTTTTAGGGGGCGTATAGTATTAATGTAAACAAATATAATTATTTACCTGTATGGATATTTTAGATAACATTATATTATACGAAAGTAATTGAAATTTTGTGTATTCAACAAAATGATTACTTTACGTTTTTAAAATTAAAAGTGAATAGTATTACTATTATTATCATCATTATCAGCTAGATGGATCAGTCAACTGTTGGACAAAAGCCTTCTGGTGACACTGCCATTGCCGTATTTTAGGTAAGTGCTCCAAACAATTTTTTTTATCAGTGCATCTTGGTGGCATTCTTTACCTTAAATCGACGCCTTCCATGTAAATAATATACTATCAAGTTTGAATGGTGGCAGAAAGAATATTTTTTAAACTTCAGATTCTCTATTATTACCTTCAAATGGTTTTGCGATCACACAACGGAATGTTAGCTATAGAGGCAACAAAAAAGCAGCATATAAAGATGAATTGTGAGTTTAGGTATACCAATTTTATTAACAATATAAAGGAAACTTTAATTTGGAAGACGAATTGCAAGTTGAACCGTCAAAATTAGACGAGTTCCTGCAGGGATATCTCGAAAAAAATTAAAAAATCATCATTAAAAAATTATGCTATATACTTTGGTGTTATAATTCAGGAGTTAGGTACAGATCAAACTGTTAGACAAAATATTACACTTAAATAAAATTTTAACAACAAACACGCTTTAGAATTCGTTGGGTATGATACGTAGGCGTCAGCCAAAGTAAGCTTCTTTTCAAATATAAGAAATATTACTGTAATCAAAAAAAATACATCACACGTGTGAATAAATTTATGACCAGATTCATCCCGATATACTTTCTTAAAGTTGAAGATTTACGGACCTCGCTCACCGGTGGCCGCCATGTCACGCGTCGCGGCGCCGACGCCTCCGGTCGTGTGTCGCCTCGTATAGACCGGAAGACTGGGCCTAACAGCTGACGCGGGCTTAGGGTCCGGAAGCGGACTTTACACCGTACATGTCGGACTTCCGGCTCGATAGGCAAATACAAGGTAAGGTAATAAAGCCAAGCAGCTTCCGCGGGAACAGCTTACTTTTTCCTTCAGAAGATTTTGTAACGTTATCCGAGGTGATTTATGAATTTTTCAGCCAACAAAAATCGTTAAATTTATTGCAGTTAATTCAGTTATGATTTACAAGCGCTACTTAAAAGAAAAATAAAATTAATTAAATAATCTTAATGGATACACAATTATTTAATTTTCGATACAAAGCACATACCAGGCACGTGTCTAGCAAATCAATTAAAGGCATTATCTTCTTTTAAGGAGAACCATCCTACCAACTTACGAATACCAACAAAAATATTCTGCGACAGTGTGTACCAGTCTCCGTCTGGTACTACTTCAGGTTGGAGGTATTAGCTTACTTTGTGATAATTTAGATAACATAATATATCGTATACCACAAATCAAAATGTCTTTTATTTCTGAAATATTTATTTTATTTTTATTAACAGGAGAGTCTACAAAAACATTACATATCATTTTTTATTCCATACCAGGCTCACAGATTAAAAAAAAACTTTCATAACGTTAGAAGCATCATTTAATTCCATAATTAATTTCTCTCAAAATGTATTTTGATTAATAGATTCGAATCAATATAAATACCATCTACATCTCGCATTTCTTAACAATAATTAATCTGAGTTAAGTGTCAAAATCAAACTGACTTTTTAAAACTGTGTACAGACCCACTATAATATATGGAGAGAGTAAGATTAAGAGTCCAGGATATCAAAATGATTTATACTAGGCGAGTAGCAGAAATATCATTATTGGACTGAGTTAGATGTCTTCTGTGTATAGTTTTCTAGGGTTAATCTGACCGACGTTTCGGATCCCATTACATGATCCATCATCAAGGCTGATGTGATGAGAAAACAATGCCGAGGTTTTTACTTCTTCACTCAAAATTTTTCTTAAGTTTTCATGGCAGTTCAAAATCCTCTGTGTATAGTTTTCTGGGGCTAATTTTCCGTGTATATATGACCTTTCTGGCCGACGTTTCGGATCCCATTGCAGGGTCCATCAAGGCCGATGTGAAGAAAAATGTTGAGTTAGATGTGTTAATTTAAGGGAGAACCTCGGCATTGTTCTCTACATCTACATGTAGAAAAATCTCAATTAAGGTGGCTTTGACACGTCTTGCGAATGTCAGGGAAAAAATATCAAGATGCATTTGTTGACCTTCCTAAAATAAGTGGATGAAAATTATGATGATGATTATGATGCAAGACTGTTAGAAAATTAACACAATCTATCTATATTTCATATCTAGTTCAAAATAAATGGCGATAAATGGTGATTAGAAATATTAA
This sequence comes from Eubasilissa splendida, assembly GCA_031772225.1. Classification (NCBI taxonomy): domain Eukaryota; kingdom Metazoa; phylum Arthropoda; class Insecta; order Trichoptera; family Phryganeidae; genus Eubasilissa; species Eubasilissa splendida. Next base: position 14,750,782 of record CM062852.1, on the reverse strand, counting down.
ACTAATAGAGTTTATTATATACATAATTATATTTAAAAAATGTTTTAACTGGTCATTGAAATATCTACGTATTAATTACGTAGATATATTGGATGCAGACTTTTACATAGGCTTAATATGATGGCTGACTTGTTAGTTTGGGGGGAAACTCTGGCTGTAATCCACGAGTGCAAGTAAAATTGATAGCTCAACTAATTGGGTCAGATGGCAAAACTTTGATACATCGTTGGGCTAAAGAAAATTGACATTAATTAAGCAAACTTAAAATCCATTCCACAGTTACTTGTGTTTCTCACATTAAGATGGTATATATTATATTTTCAAATTAGCATTTCTGTAAAGTTTAGTAATTGAATATTGTAATTTTCAATAAAGTTTTCAAGTATTAAACAATTAGTATAATTAATTTTAAAGTGTTTGAAGGATCCACTGCAAGACCCTTGAATGTCCAAGTAAAGTGATTTTGAGAATCTGCATTTAAGGGTTAAGAAGTAAATGAAAGTATTTTATTAATAAAATATTTATTTATTTATTTATTATTATACACGCCCTATTTATACATTGATATTATTTGTAAAATAACAGAAAATTTCATCAAAAGTTCAATACATAAAAAAAAAATTACATAATGTCAGCATGTCCGTTCACAATCAATATTAAAAATAAATACAAAAAATTGTAATAATGGAGTCCTATAAAGAGTTAAACTTACAGCAAAAATGTCGACTACCTCCGCATATTCATTCCAAAAGAATGCAAAGTTAGCTAATGCATGAGTTCTGACAATACCACTATAATAGAACAATGAATTGTGTCTCGATGACCTCAATGGTGTGTCGAGGAGTCCAACAATCTGGGGGTAGTCTATCTTACCATTGATGGTTATCGTACTGATAATTTAACAATTTCACAAGGCAATAGACAAAATAATATATAATTGATATCCTCAGAGCGTATATTTAATTTTAAATTTATGAATTTTAGAAACTTTCTCTGGATTCTTTCAACAGCCGTCGAGTAAACAATGAAGTGTGGCGACCGTATGACCGAATTATGTTGTTCCTGAGATCTGTAATATGTATTATAGTACTGTTACCAATAAAGTTATATAAAATGTTATATTATATAATCAATAAAAAATATATTGTCATGCATTCTAGCAGTGTGTCGCTTTTAGAAAATGACATTTTTTTAAAATATTTTTATTTATTATCTTTGTTTTATTAACCACTAAATTGAGTTTAAATACATCTACCGGTTTCGAAAAATACAATTTTCTTCTTCAGGATATCATAACTAACTAAAATATATATTGTTTCTTTGCCAGAATCTATTTTTTTTAAATCTATTTCTAAAAAAAATTTTTAAAGTATAATGACTTTTTTCTCGGGACTGTAAGCGATATTGAATATTTTAGAAATAAACAAATTTATTCTACAAATAAAGCTATCGAATGCCATCCTTATCTCCAAAAAAGAGATATTATGATATTCAACGGTCTTGCAGTGGATCCTTCATTTATTGGTGTTCAAAAATATAAGTTAATTTTATATAGAAATGAAAATGAGCACCCGGAGTCGCACGACTATGTCAAGATAACCAATAATAACTATCAAATAAAGAAAATATTTCTCCTACAACTCATCATGTATGGAACAATACAAGGCTGCAGAGGTGTTGGTAGAAAGAATGGCATGACTCAGAAAATATTCCAAAATGCCAGTAGTTACATAAACCTTACATGTGATAAATCAGCATACTGCAACTTGGTCGCCAACCTTCAATGGAAGACGACGCATGGAGACAAAATAAAAAATGCATCATCTATAATGCATTAAGCGTATAAGCAGATCAATAAATATTTTGTTATTCACTTTGTGTTGCGATATCTACGCAGAGCGAATAGCAAATAGAAATACAAGATGTCCCAAAAGTCTTTTTCATAATAAAAGATCTGTAATAAAATAATGGATGAATTTAATAAAAGATGTTTATTTACAGTCCCTGGGAATTTATTTCTTAAAAATTATGTTTTCTTAATGTGATCCGTTATTTCACTTAAAAATGCTCGGCACGTATTCTCCGTGACCGCTGCCATTTTTCTTGGATATTTTCTTTTAATTGGTCTAGAAAGGGAAGATTGTTACTGTATATCTTTGATTAAGGTAGCCCCATAGGAAAAATTCCATTGGTCAAGTCGGGGCTACGTGGAGTTTATGTCACGTCATCGGGATATCAATTTTCCAGGGAAAATTTCACGAACAACTGATAAGAACACGCTCCATAGCGACTGAATTGCCAAGGACGCGGACACAGATTGACATACCCCCCCAACTTTTTCTCAACCGTTGCGTTGGTGCAGCGAAAAAACGAAAATGAAAAAGATTTTTGTAATATAATCAAAAAAATAAGTAGATAGTCTAAGCTAATCTGAACTATAAGTTTTTTTCAACATTTTTTAAAGTTCTGTTGAATTAAAAATTTTCATATTATGAAAAATAGGTTTGTTAATTGTTATAGTTGAGCTTTATTTGAATATTCATAATTTCTGAAGGAACTTTTATCAATGCTATAAATGAAAAAATCTCAAAATAGGTTTTCCTGGAAAAAGTATTCCATTACAAAAATTACAAACGAGTAAATAAACTAATTCTCAAAATCAAAAACACAATTTTTAAATTCCTAACGTCAGCACCTTTGTAGATATTTTCGGATCATTTTGGTATAGGTACCCGAAGCGCGAGGTGAGACGCGATGTGTGGCGCTAAATAACGAAGTTCTCAGACTTGTTGTTTACATGGTGAACTTAGTGCAGATATTGTGCAATTAGTGCTCATCACAATTGTATTTAAACTTATTAAATATTCCAGTTTTTATTTGTTATTCAATAGATACCAAATCAATTGACAGCCGAACAAATGTGTCACATCGAGCACGAGTGAGACTGGCGAATTCTGTAGATAATAAGAGTCAAGTAGACATCTTCGCTGCAATCAATTGGGAACCCCAATATGGTTGTCATGACCGTATTTTGGTCAACCGATTACCTACATATAGGAATTGATAAATATATGTGACTAGTGTCAGGTGTTAGAACACAATTGACTGAATGACTAATAAATAAATAAAATATAATGAGTAATTAGCTTCATTAAATAATGCATTGTTTCGCGTATGCTATCGGCGCCGGAGCAGCCCTGGGATCGTATCTGGGACCCTACTGTACTGTTGTATGTACAAAGCCCTGTGCATAGACGGAAAAGGCTGCAAAATAACGAAGAGCTCCAGTCGCCACGGACCACCCTTGCCATTAGACCAAGCTCACCATTGTTCCGAGAGTGCGTATGGGTGGTACTGTGCAATACCACCTACAACTTAAATAATCCTAAGCAACCCAATAAACCATGGCAGACGTCATACTCGTAACGAGGGACCGGCGAAGAAATATTTTCAATGTAATTAATTTACACTTGACCTCATTCCAATGTCAAACAATAAGAGCGATTCTCTCCTGCTAGTAAGATTTATTTTTAAAAATGAAATAAATCTTTATAAAATATGGAGAGATCACGGATTCAGTGATAGCATTATGATATTTATATTATTCGTTAATTGCCCATATTACCATATTAAAATAGTCAAACGGTAAGGACATTTATTGTGGCGAGAAAGAAAAATATTTCCATGATTCATATATTCAAAAATTCTATATCTATTTAAGGTTTTCATTCAGTAAAGTCTTGTTTATTAATACATGTAATATGTTTTGGTAAATCGTATTACTTTTCTTAGTATGTAGAATATATAGGAAATATGCAGGGACGTGCACTGCATATAAGTAAAAAAGCTGTACATTACACAATTATAAATTGAATTATCCATATGTTATAATTACGCTATCACCCACCGTGTATCAGTAGAATCATTAATTGCGTAGTTCTGGATGTTACCGCGCAACGCCACCGAAGCGCTGTAATCTTAAAATGGGTTATTGTTAATTTATTACTATTACAATTGCTAGCCATTGTTTTAATCTATCGTTCTATTCAAGCCATACAATTGATACCTACTGAATTGAAAATTCCATTCGGCAGAGTTCGAAATGGGTCAGCTGATCCCGGAGTTTTTATTTATGCTGTTTCCTAACATAATAATATTAGAAAGCTTTTGAAGTTAATCGAAGCATATACTTCCACATTTACTAATTCACAAATTTTACTACCTTACTAAACATTTTGTTTTCATGATTAGTCTCTACGTTCGAGGATAATGCATTTTTATTATGATGGCTTTATTTTGCCTAAAGACGCCGGTTAAACGATATTTCATAAACCTATGTTCAATGTTGCATATAGTATAGTATATAATATTATATAATATCATGGTAACAGCATAACCTAAGTCTATACCTACTACATGCTACTGAAAATATGAAATATATAAGTGTTGTACTTGTATAGTTTTAATGTCTTGCGTACTCAAAATACTTTAAACAATAACATAAATATCTACTTTAAAAAAAAAATTTAAACAGCTTTCAGTATGTTCACTGATAAATATATTTGTGAACATAGGGTGAACCACATTTGCCGATAAAATATAGTTGGCGGAGTCTGTTACGCCCTGCGTAAATTTGAATATACACATCACTTGAATTTTATGATTGATTGAATTTTGTACGATAATATGGAAGCACGTTTACAAATGTTTCCGTAAGTTTGTTGGCTGTTTTACAAATAGATACAATGAAATTATAATGTTACAACAATTTTTGACTCCATATTTTTAATAATTAAATTTAAATATCTTTGCTTTTAAACCAAACATCTATGACGTGTATTATTATATCAATTAGACTGAGATGGATCAGTAATCTGTCCAAACCATTCATTATAAGTAGTATTACAATTCTACAAATACAAAAAAGTAAACAACGCGGTTTTTACTCAGCTTGACATTTTTTTTTTAAATTACATTTTCGTACACGGAATACGTGTTATATCAATATTCTTACTATTTTTAAACTAAGCTAAACGCTTGTACTATGAAAATAGGACTTACTTGATTGTCTCTTGGAACGATGCTCAAACGCCTGACCACTAGATCACTAGACGAGTATTGTAACCACTAGATCACAAGTACGTCAAAATTTATTTAGTACGTTACAATGTAGAAATATATCACATAGAAATTTATCAAAATATTATCTCGTGCGATGGTATCATCTATCATCCTTAATTGGTTGCCACAAATCACAATAAATTATTTCATATTTTTTCGTTTTACGTGATTCATTTGGTAATCTGTAATTTTCAAAAAAAGTGAATATGTGCATTCCTGTTATGTAGGTAATACTACAAACTTGCGGCGGTCAGAGTCAATTGGAACGCCCTCGGTCACGGATCTATTAACGGCGGTGACCACGAGATGTAGATCGCGTTTTGTTTATCTATTCATGTGTCTGAAGCTGCAATCCAGAAGTCCACGGAAGACCATCCGGAGATTGCAGACATCGTATTGTTACCTAGCAGATGGCAGGCAGATAAATCAGGTGAGTGGTTTGACTTTAGATAATTTGGAATTGCATAATCTGTACATTACCAATAGAAAACCATTTCCCCGATTTAATTAATTAATTAAATTTCACAATCATTTTAATGATTCTTGTGTATTTTGACAATTTATAATCACGATAAATTATAATAAAAAATATATGCATAACTGATTTTAGACTTAGAATAAGTAATCTTGAGAATTCTGTATTCAGAGATGAATCTTAAGATAAAACCGCTTTTCATTTATGAAATGTGTTAAAATCTAAATCTTTATGGGCTTTCATGTCTTGTCGTCATTTAAGTGAGAAATCATTCTTTTTTGATGAAAACTCAGGTTTTATAAAGCTTCCGACATTTTTCAGGTTTATCAAACCTATTAACGGATGGGAGAAGGCATTTGGTTTAACGAACGAGAAAATACATTTTCAGAGCATTTTGTATAAAAATGCAACCTTTCAACTTCTTTCAAAAGTAAACGATTTTTCTTAATTTACTTACATTAATAAAAGGTTAACAGAATAACATTTATAGTTTTTTTATGCCGTTTTATACTGCAAGCTATGAGTCGCTTATTATTTTTTTTTTTTGTTTTTAAACGATAATTTATACAATTTAAAATTATACAAACACGACTTACCTATAAAACAAGCCATGAAAGCTCCTTTTCATAGATGTATTATTTGTTATTTTTGTATTATATCCATCAAAACGGTACATTCTACAATCTAATTATATAAAACAATTTAAATCAATGAAATCAAAGAACCCGAACTATATTACGTATTTTCAGAACTTTTATATTTATATTCATTTAAAAATCACGACAAATTTACAAATAAGTATAGTATATTTTTAGCAAAATTCAATTAACAAGAGTTGATGTGACTATTATGTCAGGTGAAAGTAAAAGTATTAGCTTATTGCTATAAACAGATTTTTGTTTTATTACTGTATTTTTGTTGATATTTTAAATAAATTAAGCTTATAAAAAAAAATATTTGTTAACTTATCTGTTGACGCAAGTCAAGTATTACCCGTGAATTCCGTATATCCAATAAATCTTTTTATATCTGTCTTATTCTGGCCCACTTCTAACTAGGGATTTCGCCGACATGTAACTAGATTGCATTTCGACGCTGAGATGTCAACAGGCTTTTTTTGTTGAACGAAAGTGTCGCCGTGCGTAATAATCAGGACCAAAAAAACGGTTTTCTGCACCATACGGAAGTGCAGTAAGATCTCCATTCTTCACTACAAAGGTGCGAGTCAAGTGGAGGTGAAAATTGTCGTCCAACCCAGGACTTAGATCAAGGTAGGCCAGATCGATCTGCCATTTTTCCTTTCTGAATCCAATTCGGGTTGTGTCAACTAAACCATACAGTCCACGGGATCTTATCCCACCAATATCATTATCGCAGTTAATTTCTAGTATAAATATAAATATATTAATACAAATTAAATTAATCAACTAGAAAGATACACAGAAATAATCTATCGAAAATTATTTCGTTGAATAAATATAGATTTTTTTAATATATATTTAAAGTTGATTAATTTAATTTGTATTAAAAATATTACAGAACTATGTTCTGAAAATGCAAATTCATAATAAAAATGTGTTCCCTTTAAAAATATATATATATTTCTCGTGCTTTTTAAGTAACATTTTATTAATGACCTTCGTAAGCCATAGCAAATATTTCGAATAAAACACTTAACATAATCGTTCGGCATTTTATTACTTGACTTGATACGAAAAAATATTGTGGTCAGGATGTTCTATTTTTCCAAATTTGATGAAACTCAGTACGGAAAACCTGATTCCCCCGTGTTGAAAAATCCTAGTTTCCTGCTGTCGATGAATATTATTTATTTAGCACTAAAAATTGTAGTAATTGAAAAAAAATGTTACCACATTTCATTAAATAAAAAAATAAATCGTTATTAATCAAGATTTCATAAAGGGAAAATTTTTGATATTTCGAGGAACGTGGATATTAAAAAAATATTTTTGTATTGTCGAAAAATCAATATATTAGGTTTTGTTATTGGAAGATGGTTTTTAGACGAAAGTTTGAAGAGAATTGGAAGATATTGAAGGAATGAAAATAAATTACAAATTTCTGAAGATATATTTTAACAACTTTTATAAAGATTTATAAATAAAAAAAATATGGTTACCCAGCTCGGTTACTTGAATAAAATACGTTTATTAGAGCAGATGTTGCAATATAAACAGAACTTTACATATTGAACCCAGGCAGGTACCTAGATCTTAAGTTGAATAATAATAGATATAAGAAGTTATCTGCAAAATATAATATGTAATATGATTTTTTCTTGTAATTTTTGACAGGGTTTTACCTAGTATGTGATACAGTGTGTCCCAAAAGTCTTTTTAGTTTTGGTTCATTCGCTGCATCAACGTAACAAACAGGAAAGATGCGGGAGATTTTCCGATCGATAGCCGCGTCGTTGGGAATTCAGTCGCTATGTACTTACCAGTTGTTCGTCAAATTTTTCCTGTAAAATTGATATCCCGACGAGGTGACATAAACTGGCCTCCACGTAGTCCTGACTTGACACCAATGTACTTTTTCCTATGGATCTACCTTAAATCAAAGGTATACAGTGACAATCCTTCCTCTCTGAACCAATTAAAATAAAATATCCGAAAAGAAATGGCAGCGATCACGGAGAATACGTTCCGAGTAGTTTTCAGAAATTTTGCCTCCCGTTTTGAGAAGTGCCAGTAAAATAACGGATCACATTTAGAAAACATAATTTTTAAGAAATAAATTCCCACGGAATGTACTTTAATGCAAAATAATTTTTAATACCAACGGTGCAAGATGGTCTCATTTTTTCTAATGCCTTTCTAAATTACAGTTTTAATAGTTTTCTTGGCAGTAAATATGTTACCTTCGCGTCCTCCCACATGAGGCTTTCAATTTTCAGTGTTCATCGATGTCTAATAAAATAAGAAACTTATTAAATAAATAACCCTGCCCCGTAAAGTTAAGACTGCAGTTTGAACGGAAATTTTTCAACGACGTCTTATATTAATTACAGATAATTTGTTATGGAACCTAAATTTACAACCACACTTAACTGCACGATCGGTTTAATTTTTTTAAAGAAATACAGACATGTTTTTATTATATCTAGATTCCAATGATCGTGTAATTTTGTTTATTATCTTTTATTTAAAAATGATCTTATCTTTTTATATTAATTAATAAGGATAATATTTTTTTTGCTGTGAAGTAGCATTTTCAGAACATAGTTCTGTGGTATTTTAATACATATATTATTATATTATCTTTTTATCTAAAATATAAAAAAGTTTTGAACAAAGCTCAATATTTCAAAAAATAAGAAATCGTAATATAGCTCTATGTACATATATATAAATTTACTGTCTGATTTCAAATTCAACTATTTTTTATACAATTCTACACCCTTTGACAGGTTTATACCAAATTTTGCATAATTATACTTTAGGACTCTGTGCAAAACACACGTGTCTCACTCTCTGACCACCCCACCCTTCGCCTGATATAAATGTACATTATTTTGAAATTTATTCAGTTTTGTTCAGGTGTACTCTGGGATCTTGGGAAAAATACACTCCATCTACACAATATCACCTCACCTCATTCCATATATCTCACTCTCTCCCTGCCTGGATTAAATTTAGCATATATCTTTACCATTATTACAAAATATGTAAAATAAAAGCACCCTGTGCCCCTATTTAAAAAAATATTATACCTGTACTGGAAGGAAAGCAATCGGCGATAGCTGATTGCTTGCTGCCAGGCTGTCATATTTACAGTGCGACCATATATGAGATTAAAAATTTGTACGACTTCATTCACGGCTACTATGATACGACGCGATATGATCATAGATAAGAAAGATGACATCATAGATAAGAAAAGAAGATGACACATGGTTAAGATACCTGCCAATCGTCACAATTATGTTAATATAATTTTGCTAATGTATATATTTTCTCACTCGTAATAGAAACAATGTTCACGCGATGACACTACAGTCCGAGTTCAATACAGTCCAGTTAGTCATAGATAAAAGATAGAGAAACGCAATATTGCCATGAATTCTAGACTGGTTAAGGATCGCTGGTACAATAATGTTAAGGTACTTGATACCTAGTTCTACAGGAAATGGGAGTTCTTCATTGATAGTTCTGATACAAATGTATGTATACAATACCACGGGCGTAAGGGTTAATAACTTCTCATCGCAACCCTTCAAAGCGTACAAAGGAGTCCAACAAGACTGTGTATTGACTCCAAATCTATTCAATGTCTATAAGGAATATATAATATATAAATGAGAGCACTGAACGAATGGAAATAAAGTATTTTAACAGGCGGCAAAAATCTCTCTCACCTTTGATTTGTAGGCGACACCCCACTGATTAAGACAAGCGAGTAAGTGTGCTTGGTAGTAGGTGTTGAAATAAATAGAAGCAAGACGAAAATTCTCAGAAGAAATAACTTTGACTAAATGCCGAGAACTATCATCGCCTATCATATCAAATCAAATACAATACAAAATTAAAACTTTGCCTTGTATTGTAAAAGCACTTTTAATAGTTAGTTTTCGAAAATTAAATATTTTATAAAAATCGTTGAAGTGAAAATCCTTCACAATGTAAACAAAATTAACATAAAATAAGTGACACTTAAAAGTCTTGTAAATATGTTGAATTAGACAACTTTTGAAATAATATCACATTATATATGAAGCAGCAAAATGACTTTAATTCTTTAAACATATTTTATGTTGGCTTCTCGTTTTATAAAAACTCTATTATTAGAGACATAAACCTCCCCTTTAGAAAATTGGTCTACGGTCTCTCGATAGCAGACAGGTATTTATTATTGACCGCAGACATAAAGTTATACTTGAACTCTAGGCACTTTTAAACCCCTTCTCAACCGAGTAATCAGGTTAAAAGGTAAAATGTGCAGAAAGATCTCTGTGTTTTTTTAGTTTCAGTCATGTTTTATTGCCTCTGTTTAAAGATTTAAGCTATAAATAAATTTTTTAATTAATTTGAAAATTGCCATCGCAAAAAAATTATCCTTACCCTTTTATTTTATATATACATTATGTTGCAATGTTTATTGTTAAAATTCTTAAATATATTATTACATACTAAATTATAATTAACACTTTTGATCGCGTACAAATGCGAACGCTGAGTGTTGGTAATTTTTTATCCGATTTATTTTCTTGAATTTTTAGATTTACAGATTAAAGATTTAATGTTAAGCTGTCGCGCTAAAATATCAAATGCTCAAAATGAATGAACTTATTTAGGGTGGATTAAAATATTTATAAATATGATAAATCGGATTGGTGTGGTATGATTGGACCATGTACTCCGTCGCCGCACTGACGCCAGTAATCAACCAGTAGTCCTGACTGAAAATTATTTATATATCACCATTGCAAGTCAAGCATATCATATGTGATAGTCAGGCAGGTCAAGAGTAAAATTTATTTTTATTTCTGTGTAACATGAAATAAAAACAAATTTAAACACACTTCATAGACATCAATATAAAATATTTTTGAAAAATATTTACAGCTTGAACTATCTGTCACCAACTGAAACAGTCTATCAAATAATACAGAAGCTTGGAATTAAAACCAACGCACAGGCTTGCTAATGGTGAGACGAATGATAAAGGACATTGAATTACACGAAATACATAAAAATATTGACACAATGCAAGAATATCTCAAAATTACCACATAAACCCAGCTAGAACCAAAACGAGGCAAACGTGACTCATTTACAAAGGATTACAACTATTTAACAACTTACCACAGTGGATAAGACAATTGAACATTGACAGAACTCAAAAATACGCGACAAACGTAATAAAACGTGCACAGATGTAACAATCACAAATAGCTCTAAAAATATGATTTATTTTTTTAATGTTATAAATGTGTGAGAACTGTCACTTTGGATGTATCTATGTGTGTGTGTGTGTGTGTGTGTGTGTGTGTCATGAGAGTGATTAGATGAGTGGTGGGGGACAAAAATTATAAGGGGCCAGCTCTGGGGGAATCTCTGCTTTTCCAGAATAACTAGTCTATCTCTGAAGTGTATAATTTATAATTACTGTAATACCTGGTGTAATAAACTTAATATTGTTACATAAACATACTGAGTTTGTATTCCAAAGAATGGGACACAAAGTAATTAGTCAATAAGCAGAGGATAGAATCCCTAAAGAATCTGGTAATAAGTTATCACAAAATATAATCGTTATTTTTTCAGGCTTCCAGGTCTCTTATATCTATTTTTTATTTTAAAAACGTACGCCATAATAAATATAGATTTATAAGATGATTATTGATCAATCCTCATGATTGAATGTAACCGAAATGTAAAAAATTATTAGATAAACAAAAATAACTTCTCGAAATAAAACTTATCGCTGATACGTTCATATTTAGCGAATGTAACCTTTAGAATAATTTTAACCAATATCATGTTAACTTGTACCGCATTTGTAATGTTGTCTCGGAATATTGTCAAAGTTTCAACCCCACTCCAAAGCAGCGTCATGTTTTCATTGATCAATTACATAAAATCCAATTACAAGACAAGTAGTCAAAGTCGGTAATAGAAACACGATGAAAACTTAGTAATTATATGTGTTATTATATATTGCCTTTATGTAAGTTCATCGTTATAACTTGTATCAAACCTCACGAGCCCGAGACTAATATTTAAAAAAGATACTGTTTTTATGTGTTCTATTAATTTATTTTCAATATTTATGCAACTATTTATTTATACATTGTCACATCACAAAAAATATGCATATCAAAACACATACCAATATTTACAATTAATAAAAAAAAAAGTATTTAATAATAGTTACATTAATTTTTTTCGCGTTAAGTGCTTTCTTCTAACCAAATTTCTCAACTTTTTTCTGTCTCTAACATGATACAAATACTAACAACATTATAGAGTAGGCCTTAGTTACTTTTAAGCAGAAGAAAATTTGTTTTTGAAGTAATGCCATTGTATATATTATGAAACGTACACAATTAGTCAATGTTTCCGACAAGAAGGTAAGAAAATTGTATTATATTTAATGTTTATAACGAGATCCTAGTTGCGACAATAGCAAATAAGAATTAAAAGTGACTTGACGGTGGAACTGCGATCGTTAAGAAGAATTTTTCGGAATATTATTTCATTAAACGTGTTAATTTCTGTACCTGCGACTTTCTTTAATCGTGTATGTACCCAGCATTGCAAGGGTAGTAACCCACCATCCTAGCGTCTACCCCCTCCACCTTTCTCTGGAACCTCCACCACCAACTGTCTCACCACCACATCACCACAGGTTGTAATTGCACGTAGTGCATTTAATGTTAACTTGTTTTCTTTTTCAACAATATACTCTAAATATCACGTAATATATACTCAAGAATACTATAATAATACATACCTGTAAACAACTGGGATAAAATATTATACTTAGTAAACGAATAAAACTACTAATATACATATATGAAACAATAATAAGACCAGTTGTCACTTATGGGCACGAACGTGGTACCTAACCCAAATCGAAGAAAATAAATTAGCAGTTTTGGAAGGCAAAATACTAATAAAAATATGTTGGCCAACACTACAAATAGAAGATACAGAATAGAAATGAACGACAAGCTCGAAAATTTAATTGAGCGAGAAATAATCGTTATATTATGTAGGTCTCAAAGACTGTAATAAGCTGGCCATGTTGAAAGAATACCAGATGACAGGACACCAAAGACCATGGTCAATTAGATACCTCAATGGAAGTAACGTAGAGCCAGACTAAGGAAGAGGTGATCTGATTTTATGGAAGAGTATTGTAGCAGAATGGATGGATCTAAAAACTAGAGAAGAATAACCAAGAATATTTATCTGTCGAGGGAAGTTGTGAAGGAGACTAAAAGTCACTCTAGTTAAATCCCTGATATTTTTCATGGAGTTGAAAAATGGACCTTAAAAAAAAAGAATTTTCTCAACATTTTCAGTTGGCGTTTTATACTGTCTGTACCGCGGACTGCGAGATGGATGAATATTTATTGAAAAAATATTAAGTTGCCCATTCGAACCTAGAGCCTTTCTTATCCGGGGAAACATGTTAACCATTACACTGCAGCGACCGATTACGATTGCTAATTTCTTAAGATGTCGATCTCGGAAACGAGAAATGACTCGAGCCTCGCTACACTTCACACTTAACAAGACCCAAGATTGCAAAAAGTGGAAGACGACATGTTTTATGATGTTCGCGTTAGAAGCAAACCAAATTATCACGATTTTCAAACACGAACACATTGACTGAGAACGAGAAAGACACTTTATTTTAAAATTATTTTTTGCTTAATAAAATGAGTTTGATGATTGGTGTCAATATTTATTTTTGTAAGTTTAATTGTATAACATGTAAATATATTAAAATGTATTAATAAGAAAACAAAAAAAAAACACTCACAGAAATTCAATCAAAAGAATAGCTTGAACCACAAGTTCAAAGGAATGTGAGGGTTCGTTGACTTTCAATTTGGTACTCGTTAAAATTTATTTGAAGGCAGAAAAATAAACAAAAGCTACATGTCTTCAAAAATTTTTTAAAATAGAAAGCCAGAATAAGTTGCATAAATATTTCAAAAGTACAATATTTGTGGGTTACGTAACATACTAAAAGTATGTTGATTTTTGTTGAATAATATAGCCCGTTGTTGAAATTTGTCGATATGCGCTCTCATTTGATTTTATAGGGCTGCCAGCAATATAATGGATACCAGTAAAATACAAATTGACGTCCAGAACATGTGTGCTATTCAGTTCTGATGACTATCAGCCCTGGACTGTGTTTGTGGAACAATGTTTACACAAAAACTAGTTACTCTGTGCGCCGGGATTTTTATTGTTTTGAAGGTAAATTAGTTTTTTTTTTTTTCTATTTTCACCGCTCTCATTTAACGTCATCCGAAATTATTTGATTGCTTTATTGATTTCACAATGTTATTTTCTGTAAATTATTTATAACTATTTAAATAAAAATCATGTATGCACTAGCCCACGGACACCACGTCTCTACACGTATTGCACGTAAAATTATATTTGGAATCATATTATCATTTTCCAATGCTGACAATATTATTTATTATCAAAAATATATGAGGTCTACCATAATATAACCTAACACATTAAACATTATTTAAATAATTCATAAATTAATCCGTTACGGCGGTGACCAAGTCCGGCGGTCACAATAAGAACTACTCAAAGAAATTTCGTTATGGATTGTCTTTAGAATATTTAATATTTAAAGCTACGAGTAAATTTATTAAGGAAGATCTTATATTAATTTGTTATCGAAAATATCTATGAAATGGTATAATTTTTAGTTTCATTAAATTGCTTTGAAATTAATACACCATTAAAAAGAACTTAAATTACGTCATGAAATTAGTAGAAATTAATGAAAAATATAATTACGGGGGGGGGTAATTTCATACGAGTTAAATTCATTGCACGGACTGCTTTTGAATTATGCAGGGAAATTCTGTCAAAGAGGGTGGCTTTTGACAGTTCGGGTTCCGTTGAGAAACTTATAGATGGTCTCTTGGTAAAATATTCCATAGAACTGCGGGCTAGTCTAGGTACATATTGTCATACCAGAGGAATTAAGTGATCATCATTGTCAGGTTTATTCGAATACTGAAGCCAGAAATGATTTAAAGAGACAATAATATTATGATTTTATTCATTCATTTAATAAAGCTGTGATCATGTATTCTTTCCGACGAAAACATAAAAGAAAAAAAACTTGTTATGGATATAGTTATTTTTCAAATGAATAAATAATATTTTCTTGTTTCTTTATTTTACTTTCAATGAGTGTAGTTGTGATCACGCATTATGCAACTACATATTGCGGATAATGACGTAGATGATTTGTCATTCTAATCCAGGACATTTCTTGCTTTGAATCCTGGAGTGGACTTTACATTGTATTCCTTATCACGTGAGTCTAACGCGTCGGTTCTATTTACTATCCCTTCTTTAGACCACAACTTTTTTTTTAATGAATCCTCAGGTTTAATGACATGGCTAAATTAACAGTAATTCTTCTATAATCGAGGTATTCGTTCTGCATATCGTCCACGATATGCGCAACATGCGTCGCCAGCACCACATACCCTCTGCATCAACTCTTATACACACTTTCTCTCAGAGTCTAGAGAATTCTATACAGTTTCATTTTTTATTTTTGGTTATGCTTTAATAAGTCTTTTCAATCGTATCCTTAGCAGACCGTGTCATAGAATTCCTCTCATAATCTGTTTCGCTATTAATAGAGATCCAAGGTTTAAATAAATAATATAAGATATCTTTATGGAGAACACATTCTTATTGTGAAGTTGCTACTTTTCAGAACATACGTCTTCGATACTTATATATTTAATACAAATTTAATGTATATCTTTGTAATTGATACATTAAATTTGTATTAAATATTAGATATTATTAAAATAATGTGATCTAAAATTGCTTTATTGGGTATGAATGTAGCTGATTTTTTTCACATTTAATTTTTGGATCAATCAACATGTCGGTACTGCCAATTTATGTATTGTTATTCGAAATTGCCGTAGTTATACCCGTTGCCAGGTGCATCTGGCGTAACATTTCACTATTTACCTACTGTATTCGAACAAAATTGAATAAAATTTCGTGTTTGGTATTAAAATTTGACCAATTTTTTTACATCCATACATTTACCACAAACGTAAACATGGCCTATTCGCGTTCGTTATATTACTTTGTGATTGAGCATTTAAATAATTAGTATTTAATAACTATAATTAAAGCTTTATTCTGCCCTAATAAAAGAACAGACGTTTCATCGAAACTAGACGAAACCAGTTGGCTGGTTACATAATTTTGTCTCAATTCTATAAAGTTCATCAATTAAAACTAGAAAGTGTTCAACATAAATTTGTGAGGTTTATTAACTTCGAACTATCTACATTCGTTGAACAGACGAATTGTAATTTTCTAATGAGCTTTCTTAATTTAACTAACTTGTTTGTATAGAAGAACTTGAGTGATTTATTATTTTTATTAAAATTCTAAATGCAAGCTGGACGTCCGTTATCTGACTTAATTGATTTCGTACCATGTACCTGCTCGAAGTACTATGTTGCTGACACCGTTTCATGCTAAATGTTTCAAAAGCAAATTATTATAGTAACGCATCCATACAATAACCCCACAGGCTTGAGAACTATTTTAGTTTAGTCGCTAAGTTCCAATGATTTATGCTTTAATACATGTGCGATGTTTTAGGTATTTTTTATTTATTAATTTTGTCTATATAATGTATCAAATGTCTGTGCTTACATAATTTCAAATTTTTGCGCGAAAAACTTATCTTTTGGAAATAAACCGCGAAATAATGACAGTTAAAAAGCTTGAAACGTGTGTTTACCACATATATCAACGTCCAGGGTGACTGTTCTTTGTAAACATTGATTCGAAAATAAAATGGTGTCCATAATACTTCTGTGGGATCACCATAAAAAAATGTCTAGACCATCTGTAAGAATATTAACATCACGAGTTTGTATTTCGGTGGGAACTCCAATTATATAGCATAGTGGATATGCACACCTGTCGATTCAATTTCACACTGTAAATGAGATGTTCATTCATACTATAAATTAAAAATATTTGGTTATTTCCCAAAAGATTCGCTTGACATTATCTAAATAATATTAAACGTAAAAAATTTCCGATAAAACAGCTAGCTTTTTTAACTCTATAAAAATTATATTCTTATATAATCAATATATATAGTTAATATATTCTTCAATAAATCAAGTTTTTTTTACATTTAATTTGTATGTAGGTAAGTTACAACGATTTTTAATTTTTTTTCTCGTTTTTAACATTTAATTAATTCAATAGAGATGATGGAAGTTTACAAACACCCGAATTTGGGCTATTGCTACCTGTCACGTGAATTATAAAAATTTGAATTTGGTCGTAAACTCACAGAGAAAAGCTCAAAAACACAAATTTTACTAAATCAGGCTTCACAAAGAAATTAGAAGAAGAAAAAATTTTAAAAATGTGTGTAACAATACTACCTATCGGTGGCAATTGCCAAAAAACATTAAAATGATTTTAGCTCTTAAACTCGCAGATTTATAAGCGAATGAAAAAGATATAGGCTAATTTAAAAATATAATTCTTCAAAAAATGACCAAACTAAAAGAGTTGCAACAAATAGAGGAAAAGACGAAGAATGAAAACAAAAGAATGTAAAGATACAATCAACCTTCAGACATCTGCGAAAAATGTCAGAATGCAGAAAATACGCAGAATCGTTGAGTAATTAACAGATTTATGTGTGACAATATAATGATATGAACATATAACACGGCAAAATACACCTTGGTTTTTTAGTATATAGAGATATAGATGTAGCAAATAACTGTGTACACCCTACAATAAATCTTACCTAGACCACCCTACTACGGTAGTCAACAAAAGATTTTTCTAATTTTTTATATTGTGCGGCAATATGACAAATAGAAAATAAATTATTCTAGGCACATCTTTTGGACGAAAAAGACCTGGAAGAGTGCCACAAAAGTGAATTTATGCATTGCGTCTGGCATCTGGCTGGAAAGACCGAGCAGTCAGCTGTGAGGGTTACTTGGGACCGAATCTTGCGGTGGTACATTGGTACGGGGCTTACCTGATTGAGGACACTATATGTCAGAACTGATATTTAATTATTTTGCAAGAGGTATCTTTATAAATAATTTACGTAAAAATTAACTGCACCTAGTTTTATTTGGGTCATACTTGGGTTAGTGATTTGTCAACCGCTTTGCAAATTTTGATATGTTACACGAGAGTAGGATAGTATTCATCATTGTCATATAACCCGGTATAAATCCTGGCCTCCTCAAGAATGCACCTTCAAAATACTCTAGACTTGCCTGGCGTACGTACATAAAAATGTTATCTCTTTATGATGTTACAGTGAGCACTCCACGAGAATATCATATTTGATATGCGTAATTTTCTTTCACAGGAACTTTTTATAAATGGTTGTGAAATCACAATAAGCGCACTATATTAGTTTTTTGTTCGTTAATATCAAGAAATAAACATGATTTATTGACCTTTAACCCCGAAACCACCCTTAAACCCTGCCCCTAGACTTTCCGGAATTATTTTAGACTAAGAGACTTTCCGTGTCAAACAAAGATTATTGCCAATTCCACCATCCAATGGCAGTACCTACTTCTCTATGAAAGAAAACCTTTTCACCCCTCACTCATCTACCCTCCGCGCCATCTTTCTTTTGAAGTAACATAAATTTTCATTATTATTTATGAACTCGGGTAAATTTGTGGGTGAAAAAATTAATTAATTATCTGATGATGTTTGCGTAACCTTGTCTGTTACACTGAAGTAGGAAAAACAAAAAAAAAACTTTCTTATAAATATGAAGGAGTAATTTATTCAGACATTAAATACTTTAAGATTTGAAGATTTGTTAGAATTTTTGTAATCATTAAAATCAAATAATTTTTTGAGATTTATAACAAATGTGTACATTAAATTTACAATTATTTTTCAAAAAATTATTATCTTTGTTTCCTTTTATGATAATTTTCCTACAATAGTGAGAATTTTGGATCAAGAAAATACAAAATACCACTGTTTTCGTACGTGTGTTCATTTTGCCCCAGGTGGCAAAATACTGGAAACACTTAACGCTCTCCCTAACCTTTTCGCTAAATTCACACATTACAAGTTTTCTGGGTAAAGTCAGAGCTTTAGTTTTTGTTCTCGATTGTCGTAATTATTAAAAAGATAAATTTTTAAGACGTAAATTTTTGCGAGTTAAAAAAATTAATAATTGCAAAAATTATTTTATTTAGGAGAGAGATTTTATAATATTATTCTAGGAGTTTTTTATTAATTTTTATTAAACATAATATTTTAGTAATTATTTTATATTAAAAATTAATATATCAATACCTTAATCTGCAAAGCAGCTAACTCCACCTATGGTCAAAAAATCGTTTTTGATACCATTATTTTCCTCTTTTATTGTTCTATGGTACACTAAAACCCAAAAATTTTCATCAATTTAAATCACGTGTTTTAAAATAAAATAAGTACTACTTGCTGAAAAACCTTAGATTGATTCTTACAAAAACCTTCAATGTTTACGTGTTGATGACACCAGAAATAGAGGATATCCGTGGAAATTATAATGGTTTCACTACATTATCATGGAAAATCAGCTCCAAATATAACCTATAAGTACGAGATAAATCAAAATATCAATAAAATTTCACAGCCACCCTATTTTTGCATAAACAATCTACCTAAATGTGTTTTGGAATTTTCGTAATCCGTTTAATTACAAAATTAAAGTATTTTGTTGCTATTTAACGTTTTATAAAAATGGAGTTAGCTGAGTTGCAGATTAAGAAATCGATAAATCGCACACCTAGATCAAAACTAAAACAACTCAAAAAAACAATAATTTAGAGTTATTTTTGTTTTCGGATATTCTGTCATATACGCAACTTGCTTAGCTCCAGTTCTCAAAAAGTGTCATTTTAGGACACATTTATGGCCTAAAATGTTATTTAGTTTCATAACTTTAGTAACAAAAAATGGAGAAAAATGTTATAATTTTTTTGTCTACTGAAAAATGACTTTTTGAGTTGTCTTAGTAAAAATATGGATTATTTCAAGTAAAAAATTTCTCTGTTGAGAAATCTGCCTAAACAGTTTAATACGATTTACATAATAATTGTCTCACGGCACTTAAATTAAGCTTATGTCTGCCATAAACCTCCGTATAAAGGCTCTGTTAAGGCATACGAAGTAACACTTTCACTTAATAGATACCAACTTAAGGAAACTGCCCTATTCTTAATCGCACTAATTCCATACAAGACAAGCAAAGTCATCCTAAAGTCCCAGCAGTACTCATCAACTTTATGGTATCCATCAAGGTTTATGTTGAGGTTCCCAAGGTGTGTTTGGATGAGTGACGTCATTTTACGAGATTTGAATTGGTGTTATCTAAAGAAACATTTTGGGTATGAACCTACTTAAAATTTAAAATGTATTATGATTTTTTATTTATTTTTAACATATCATAAATCATAATTTTATACAGTACTAGCTGAAGTACCCGGCGTTGCCTGGGCAACTTCATTTAAGGGGATGGGGGTAGTTATTTTTCGAAATCAGATGTAGACAGTAATTTTCCTCTTATTTTGAACGACAAGTGTGCAAAATTTCATCAATAAGTACCAAAAAGGGTAGGTTAGAAATTTCATGTAAACAGTGACCTTCATTTTATTTTAAAGGTCAAGTGTGAAATATTTTATCAAGCTCGGAATAAAACTGTAGATTTGTATAAAAAACAAACACTCACCCACAGATACTTTTCTTTATAAATATTGCATTACTAAAATATAAAAATATTCAATATTTTGTTTTTGAATAACAAAATTTATTACATACTAAATGGATTGAATTAAAAAATATATATATTTAGATAAATAATTATAGACTTCTATAATAAACAAATTTTAAATTTTACAACTTTAACTAACGCGACAACTTAGTTATTTCAATCTTGTCCATCTAAAGTCTGGTGATTTAAAGGTTTAGATTTTAATTCTACTGCATTCGACAACTGTAATGACCCATATCCATGGAGGAGATTTCTCTTGGATATTTAACTCGATTTCCCATAAAGAACAGTTCAGCGTTCAGCATGGAGCGATTTACGGATCATCACCTAATATGTTTTGCACGCGGAGAGGAATGAGACATGCAGTACGCGAGATCAGTCTCATTGAGGTATCACCGTAAACACGGGCTTTAAATAAATACTTATGGTAAAATAATGGTAAAATGTTAATGGTAAAACCTTAATGGTAAAATATATCAAATACGCTTTAATAAAATATAAGCGTACATTTTATTGAATATGATAAAATAATATGTACGTTAATCGAGTCTCCGAGGTTTACAACGAATTTAATTTAGATAAGAAAGGAATAGCTGAATTTTATTTCTGATACTAACAGCTTTATTCTTAAATAATTCTAAGTACAATAAGTAATATTATTAATAATTCATATCTCCCGTGTTGCGATAAGGGTACGTACAATCGCTTAGCCAAAGTAAAATTGTAAACTTTACCACGTGCCAAGTGTTGGAAACTTTTTACACAAAGTTTTATCACGTTCTTATCTTCAAACATAACTTGATGAATTATATATGTTACTTTCTACTAGGAGTAGTAATATTATTATTATGATTAAATTCATGGTAAAAGAATAATGCAGTTTATTAATTATCCTAATCCATTATATCGTTGCATATCAGTATTATCCGATAAAGAAAACATAGAAATTATCAACATAGAAAATATTTTTTTACTAAAATTTGAAAAAACGAATGTATTACATAGGGCGGAGAATATCGTGCTTATTTTACTGCCAAAACCTTAATAACACATTTATGTTATATAGTTACAATTTCAGAAAATAGTTTTGTTATTATTTTATATACAAATTAAATAAATCAATTTAAAGGTATACAGAAAAACTTCTGATATATCAGATATATCGAAAAATCCGGGTAAACGCGTTTTCATTTCGCTATATCAACTATATATCATATTAAAATGAAAAAGTATCAATTTAAAAAAAGACTAAAGAATATAAGTTCATAATTTGTCGTATACGTGATCGATTGACATAGCGAAATGGTAAAGTTTTATTAATAATTAATTATAAACAGAGAAATCATGCTACGTATTCTGAAAATACTTGGCATTCCCTCAAAGCTAGTAAAACTAATAAGACTCACAATGTCGGAGTCTAAAGCAATTGTAAATGTTGATAATGAGCTAACAGATACTGTTGAAATTAAATCCGAAGTAAGACATTAAGGTGTGTAAAGTAAGGTGACGCGCTCTCTAACGTGCACTTTAATCTGGTGTTGGAGGTATAACTCGTAAGGTTAGCATTACGGGCTATACCAAATACAATACATCGCAGATGTGTGCCTATGCTGATGATTTAGTTATTACCAGTCAATCTAAACATATACCTAATGATCGACCATGCTGCCATCCTGAAAAAGGAAGCGAAAAATTTGGACAACATGTAAACGTCTCAAAAACAAAGTACACGGTGATCAAGAGGCACCCCAAGATGTGTACGTAAATCACCATGTATATGAAGGGGTTGATAATTATATATATCTGGGCTCTAACTTGAATACGGTAAATCTGAAAACTTATGAATTAAAGATTCGACTTCTAGTTGGAAGTAGAAGCTTCTACGCGTGTAAAAAACTGCTGTGGACGAAAATACTGAATCATCGAAGTAAATTGCTTATATATAAAACTATAGTAAGGATCAGTAGTCGCTTGTGGTTGTGAAACGCGGTGCCTAACTCAAATCTAAGAAAACAAATTAGCAGTCTTTGATCGTAAAATATTAATAAAAATTTATGGACCTACACTAGAAAATGGAACTGACAGAATAAAAAAAATCATGAGCTAAAAATTTGATTGAGCATGAACAATTGTTAGATTCTGTTAGTCTCATAGACTACGATGGGCTGGCCATGTCGAAAAAACGCCAAATAACAAGAAACCAAAAATCATGGACCAAGTGGATACTCCAGTGACTGTGTAAAAGGGGACTGGAGCAGGATGTGAGGGTCTGAGAACTGGACAAGAATGGATAGGGATAGAAAACAATGGAAAGCACTTGTGGAGGAAGCCAAATCCCGCCCAAAAATGTGGTGCAGTGGAGGAAGAAGTATTATTAATTTCGTATATGTAAATATGTCTAGAATATGTCTTACGTATATCTAAAAAAGCTTATTATCTAGTATATCTTTAACTATCCACCGGAAAAATTTCAAGATTAAATTGTAATCGCTCGTAAACCATCAGAGTGATGTAAGTGAGAGAGATATTGTTCGATACGCGTGATTTGCGGATTTACAAGTCGCAATGAATCACTGGTCGGAAGCGCACCGCGCGTTAGCGGTTGAGCAATATTTAAAATGCAGTGATTCATTGGTTCGTGCGCGTCGCATTTTTTGTAGTCACTTTAATATTCGACGAGGAAGTGATGAGCCGAGCACGCAACTTATCTGGTGTTGGGTTCAAAAGTTCAGACAAAAAAGGACAATAGTTAATCAAAGCCCTCCGGGACCATCAACAGCGACTCCAGAACATGTGGCTCAAGATCGACGTGAAATTATGCGCAATCCGCGTAAATCGATAAGGAAGATTGTAACCTGTACTGGAATTAAAAAATCAACAGTGCACGTTATTTTGCAAAAAAAACTATAGTTTCACCCATACAAACTGCAAATCGTGCAGTTTCTCAACGAAAATGGAGTAGCCCCTACTCCACACACAGCTAGAATTTCAATGTAGAAGCTAAGAGGAATTTTTCCCAATAAATTAATCAGCAAGTACGGAGACATACCCTGAGCACTTCGGTCAGCGAACCTTACACCGTACAACTTTTTTTTTGTGGGGACACCTTATGTCGAGAGTTCACAGTAACAATCCTCGAACAATTCAGGCCCTACAAGAAAATATCCGCCGTGAAGTTGCTGCCATTGAACCAACGCTCTCGCGTATTTGCAACTTTAAGAGTCCGATTGCAAGAGTGTCTTTAGAGAAATGGACGGTATTTAGACGATATTATATAAAACGTTAAATTAGCATTGTTAAACTCCATTTTTTATAAATAAAATATGAGAATAACATTGTAGTTTTTTTATTTTATTTATTATTAAACCCTTTATATTTCACCTATAAATATGTCTGTATAATTTACTATCAACCTATTTTAGAAAGCTCCATGCACGATTACGTATGTGTAACAGGTAACTGCTATATTTTTATAATATCGAATGCGTGGGAAGGCAAGGCGTGGAATATTTTTGTACTCAAGGTATCTATCTATACATAAAGGTATACCTCGCGTACACGGCGGGTTACATATCAACTCACCGTTGTAAAGCAAATCACAGCCCATTTTTCTATTGCTAATCCAGTTATGTAACGTTAGCAATTATATTGGCGATCATTGCTTCATTTGTGGGTATCCATTGAAATAACTATGCTGTAATCTTGCCAATAACATGGACGTATCGGCTTGGTAACAAATTGAATTTCGTTGCAGAAGCACACTTCAATTGAATTGAATATTTTTACTTGGAATATACTTCATTTTAAAATTATGTACTGTTTTATCTAAATAAAATTTGTAGCAGCTCGAAATAGTTGGACTGTGAACTGTGTTTCTGCTGGGAATTTTGCCATTAACTATGAGAAAATACAATACAATTTTATAATTAAGTTTTTATTTATCAATTATATAGTTTATTACAATTATTTATTGAATATGATATTGGTCAAGTGGCCGCCACTGGTAGCGGCACAAATGCGTGCCCTTTTAACCATATTTTTTATGATATTCTCGCACACTTCGCGTGTTATTTCAGCATTTTCATTTAAAATATTGTCCTGTAGCGTCGAAATTGTAGTTGGCTTATTGGCTTATTTTCAAGTATTACTATAGAAAATAGACGGGAGCCATCAAATTAGGTGATCGAGGAAGCCAGTCGATGTCACCACTTTTTACATTATGCGACCGGGAAAAAATTCTCGCAAAATTTCAAGCGTAGCTCAGGCTGTGTGTGAGATGGCTTCGTCCTGTTGAAATTACACGTGTTGAAGGCTTAATGGACCCAATTCGGCTAGCAAGAAGTATTCCAACATGTGACGATAGCGATCACCATTAGATATATCATTGTCATTATTATTTAGATAAAAAAATTTAATGACTTCAACACGTTGCCCCATAATAATACTCTATGACTGCCAAATGTGAACTGATAAATATTCGCCAAACTAAAATGGTAGTCAAACGAAATCGGCCTGGAATATAATATTCACCCTGTATTTCAGTACATGGCCAAAATATTGCAGTTTCCGGGTTTTTAAAATATTGTATTTTTGAACTCTCAAAAGATTGATGTCAGTCCTTAGTACACCTCCCCGTGCACTCTTACAATAGGGTAGAGCGCAGATCGAGCTATTACATGATCTCTATTGTATTTTGTAGGCAGAGTAGAATAACCAAATGGTTCATAGTGACCTTATTACGAAATCATTGAGGCGAGATATCAAAGATTTATCTATGTACACGTACCATAAAAGTAATGCAAACAAAGACAACAATAAATAGGTTTGTTCGGTATTCATGGCAGGAGCAGATTGCCAATCGCTATGAGCGTATGTGGATGCTCCTTTAGGTTAAATATACCTATCTGTTCACCCCCCTTCTTCTCTTACTTTAGAGCATGACTCTTTATGTATGTATTATCTATAACTTTAAACTGTTAAGAAGTGTGAATGTCCTGCTAGAAGCTCGTCACACTGACTTAATTTACTATTGTGTTTGTGTATTCGCAGAGCGTACCGAAGATTTAGAATCACCGCTTGGTGATGAACAGTGCTTCGTGCTAATCATCGAATAAGTCTGCTGAAGTTCAGAAAAGCTGTACAAGAAAATCCAAGTAAGTCGTGCTTCCTGGTTGGTCCTTGAGCACTTATTGTGCTGCCCTTATACCAAGTTCCTATCATCCTTCCTGCATTCCGTATCCCCCACCCCTTGTATAAACAATGTTGTGTAACTAATTTACATATTTTTTAAATTCCTATTAGCGATGCTTCGTAAATCGAGGTGTAGCTGTATTGTGTTACACATTACGATTCTGAAAAACAACCATGTAATATTCCACGCACTTAAAAAGTGCGACACATGTCTCGGTTATATGTATAAAATCACCCCTGCATAGAATACGTTATCCTGGTTCTAAAAAAGAAATATTAAATATTCTTTGAAATATTTTTATTATTTATTACTGTGAATATTTTGAAACAAACCATGTTCCCGGTAATCTCTCAATTAGACTTTGGTCTCAGAGAGTCATTAAATGTACATAAAAACTATGTCATTCTAATCTGGGTACGAAATATTTGTTACGATGATTCATATAACATATTTTAAAGAGAACATATTATTATAAGTGAAGTTGTAATTTTTTTCAGAACATATAAACACCATTCATCTGTATGTATATCTTTATAATTGATGCATTTGATTTGTATTAAAAATTCATATAACGTTCCACACTGAATTCTGTATTAACCTTTATCCGCTTTCGTGAGAAATTTCATCCATGGATACGGGGCATAATTTTTTTTTTTTTTTTAAATAGAGATGCGTACACGGAATACATGTCACATCAATATTCTTAGTATTTTCAAACTAAGCTAAACGCTTTTGTTATAAAAAGAGGACTAACTTGCTGGTGTGTAGGAACGAGGGGCGAACCTCCGACCACTAGATCACTAGGCCAACGTACATATACAATGTTTACTCAAATATCACGTAACTCAAGTTCATTCGAATTCCACATTAGTCCTCTCTCCTGAGACATCGTCTTCACTAGCTCAGAATCCAAGAGAAAATCAACTATTACATTGACTTTCTTATTCTTAAAAACCCTCAATGAAATGGCTCCACTGTGTATCTCAGAAATCGCATATCGCAGCGCATCCTACTTCAGAAATGGCAGTTAATATAATAAATTGCTAAGTAAAGGTAAACATACTCATATGTATGGCGACCGTTATAGTTGTTACACCTGTTGTTATGTAGTATATTTATTTAATGTTTAGATATTAAATTAAATTCTAAATTTTAAAGTATCAAACAAAATTCAATGCATATTAGTTTTATTTTTAATTGCCTGAAATTATTTGTAATTGCCCTCTTGAAGCGAAACGTTTTTATTCCAAGTGAACACTAAAATAATAATTATGAACAATTTATAATATTATTTATTTTATTAAGAAGAACACATTTTAGATATAATGTTGCATTTTAAGAACATACTTCTTTAGTATTTTAATACAAATTAATAGGAAGATGTTCAGATTCGAATTCCTGTAGCAACTTTAGCGTTAGCAGTAAAACGCCCTTGAGGTGAAAGTTTTTACGATAATGGCGCTATATAAATTATACATTATTTTTTACTAAATAGTGGTAAGTAGGAGATCTTTTATATACGTAATATTTTTGTTGCCATTTGATGGGGAATGACAAGTGAATGAAAGTGTAGCGATCTACTCTCTCTACATACTTATTGGTTAGTTACGGTGTTGATATTACTACAAGTGTAAATTAAGTTAAAACTTATAATTTAGCTGCACCGTCGTGCGATTGACTCCCCTCAACAATATTGTTATTTATAGAAAGTTCGGTTAACGCCCTTAAGGGACCATTGCGCAGATAGACCATTCTGCTGAAGATACAAACATACATTTCATTATAATTGCACGACTGCGGAAGGAAAAACTGCTCGAGGGTGTCGTGAAACGAGCCCCATTGAATTGTTTCCTTGATAATTGAGCAAAGGGGAAAAATGTTAAGTGCCGTGCGATATGTGTATATTTTTAAAACTATTTATTTTAAGAAATTTAAACTTTTTTATTTTTACTATTTTTATAACGAGGTTTACTATTTTAAGTCTGAGACCTATAAAAATCAATTAACAATGTTAGTGACGTGCAGAATACTCTGGGACTGCACGGGTGGTCTTTTTTTTCTTACCTCAACCCTTATCACCTGAGTGACAGATTCCTAGCTCTCACCTTGAAAATGTGAATGATAATAATACCCACTCTACCCCTCCTAGGTCGTAGGGTTAACCAAATATCCAAACAAAATTTCTGATATCTATATCCCTAGCTGAAATCTGAAATCAAGGATATACACACAAAATGTATATTCATAAGATTTACTATTAAGGAGGACACATTCTTATTGTGAAGTTGTAATTATTCAGAGCATAGGTCTGTGATATTTTAAATATTAATTTAATGTATTAATTATAAATATATACATATAAAATCAATTTTGTCGAAAAATATTGTTTTTGCGCTACCGGGATTCGAACCTGGATCTCTATTTCCAATCTGGGGAAGTACAATACCAATTTTGTTATAGCGCCAGTATTTTTCATGACAAATTTTCGAACCTATATGTTACACTTTTTTAAATTAATACATCTGTCGTTCCATTATTTGAAAGCTATCTACAATTTTTTACGAAATCTTAAATACATTTGAGTAAGCCGATAGCAGACGTCAGAATTATCAATTCATTTTTATTAAATTTTGGACACATTGATACAACTTATATTATTAAGGAGAACACATTCTTATTCAGAACATATAACATATATTTCAAATAATGGAACGACAGATGTTTTAAAATAATGATTAATAATTTTTGTTTAACTTTGGTAATTATTACGTTCTCAGTTCACGCCTAAAACATTTTTATAACTGTTTAACCATGGTGAATATCAAAGTACCTTGAACACGAATGACGAGCTAACAATTATTCTCATTAAAATCCCGATTCAACACATATCCAATAACTCTAAAGACTTGGAGCCAATTAAATTAACAACATATTAATTTTTTAATAACTCATAATTTTGCTGTAATTTAAGATTAATATTTATTTGTAAGAAAGTTGACACATCTTTAGTAGGTATTACTACACTATTTTTTCTTAAATAAGTCCTCTTCTATATAATTTTTCAATATTTTTATTACATTTCTATTATCAGATACAGATCACCCTGTATTTATGTAAACAAACCAAACATTATCATTAAATAAATATAGTGGATCTTCTGGAAAGCTTTTATGGTACACCGCAGTATCCCATGACTTGCGTTGAACTATTGTGGACACAGCAAATGTAAGTAGACTCTTTTCCAACATTTCCGGTCTGAACATTCAACAATAGCATTTCCTTTCGCGGAATTCTACGCCACAGTGTAAAAAGGGGAAAACAACACAGATATATTTATTTTTCATTGAAACGGGTTATTTAATTATTTGTTTTACATTATAAATTTGCAAATTTTATTTTATTCTGCATGTGTTATTTTATTCTGAACTAAAATTAAGCAGCACTGATAAATAAAGTGTATTTTCTTTATAAGAGATTTAAGTAGGTATAGTTCATAATGAATCGAAGAAAGCTTATCAAAAATAAATTTCATTTTGGAAAGTATTATATAAAATAAATAAATAATATATAAATTGATATATTGGCTGCCTATATAACATGATATATTGTCTTTAATTTTTTTTGTTAATAACCTATGTATTATCTGCTGGGTATAGTTTTCTGGATTAATCTGCCGTGTATATGTGACGTTTCGTATCCCATTGCAGGGTCCATCATCAGAGCTGATGTGACATATGACTGTTAGTGTTGTGGTTAAGTATTGGCTTACAGTACCGTGTGTAAAGCAGGGTCTGTCGTTTAATATGAATTGGCTTACAGTAGCCTGTCGAAAACAGATGTTGTGTGAAGTGAGTAGTGCTGTGTTATGTTAAGTTCCATCAACTGTCGGATCACTATCTGTGAGGGCTCTTCGACTGCTTTGGTTTTGAAGCGTCGGATACCATGAGGTCTTTAATTTTAGGCCATCATCCCAATTAATGTTCACAGGGTGTTTGTATATTTTTAATTGCTTCTTTAACCAGACGTGCGTGATGACTCATGGACTGGAATCCAGAAAGTGTTCAGCCAATGCCGATTTTCCTGGATAGCCGCGTTTGCATGCCCGTTTTTGTTCATCAACCCTTTTGGAAATTGTGCGCCCTGATATAGACAGCAGATTAGCCCAGAAAACTATACACAAAAGATTCTGAACGGCCGTGAAAACCTAAGAACATTTATTATCTATTATAATCTCTTTATTATATTATACATATTTACTGTTACCTAAACCATGTTAGCCTGCCACCCGGCGCTGCGTACGGGGTATGATATGATATGAAACGAGTGCATGGTACAGACCAGTAAATAAAGACATGAAATAAAATGTACATACATGTATATATATTGGAGAGGGGTTTGGAATGTCAGTAGCGGGACGAGAGGCATTCTACCCTCACATATCGTACGAAACCTAAATCCGATTGATTATGACACATTTATTTTAATTTTATTTTATTTGTAACTATATAATACAATGTAAACATATGTTTGGACTGTGTCCGTCTCACTAGAGAAATTCTGTGTCTAGACGCGCATAGTTTACAAGCAATTGTACAATTAATTAGAATTACAAGTAGTAGATAGAATTACATTTATTACATGAAGAACAATTTTAAAGTGGACTTAATTTTTGGATCACTTTGTAGCAATAATTAATGTAGGTATGAGTAAATATGACTTTGGGTTTGGGTGAGTGCACCAATACTGGCTCTACCCATATTACGAATCCAAGTTTTAATATATAGTTTCATGTTCTTGGGACAATTCAATTGATTTAAAACTTTTAGCATTCTATTAAATAGTTTAGGTCCAAAATATTTATAGTTCCTTTGGCCATATATTGTATGTGCTCGTAGGGTTTGTAGGTTATTTGTATTTGTCCGTGTGGAAATTATGTTTAAAATTATTTATGCAACAGTAAAAGTATTTACTCTTCGAAAATTAAATCTTTGTGTAAACAAGGCGTATTTTTTACATTAATGCATATTATATTGTCAGCGTTTAAATTTTCGTTCGAATCTAGTCATATTTTTAATAAAAATCGCGGAGCTATTTGATTGCGCAAGTGGTACCAAAGTAATCACGTGGATGATACCAAAATGAAAATATTGGGACAAGGAATTTTCGTTATTTCATGTCTATATATTTGGTGGTCTGTGGTGCATGGTATATTAATAACCTATATGTGAGATTTGCCTATCGTGACTACACTGTCAATTGTTTATTTATATTTTGTAATTATCTGTACTTTAAATATTCTTCTACTCTGTATATACATTTTTTATGAACATCCTCTTCAAGCACAAGAGCTACTCTCTTCTTAAACTCATTTTTTGAGTTTCACAAAAATATGTAACTTTAGATTCGTAACAGATTCAAGTAACTCACATGTTACATAAAATTGTAAAATTAAAAAATATATATGTATATTTTTAAATGTATTAATATTCATACTATTTCATAAAATTTGTCGCTAAAAATATTGTCGCTGTAGCATAGTTGGATAATGCACCTTCCCCGGTTAGGAAAGAGATCCAGGTTTGAATCCCGGTGGCGTAACAACAATATGTTTCAATAAAATTGAATTTATATGTATATCTTTCTAATTGATATATTAATTAATTAATCAATTAATTTGTGTAATAAAGTGTCAGGTTTGATTTGATGAGTAGAATTGACACGGGAGTTGCACAACTCTCAAAACGGTTCCGGAAAAGAAGGTATTCTATGGAATAATTAAATTGACAATCAGTCAGTCCATAATTGAATCCATTAAATTATTTTTTTCATTAATTTATATAAATATTTTTTATCTTAAATCTCCCTATCCGAGAAGGATCGGCAACCCAAATATTTGATGAGTAATCGAGGCTCTATCTGTCTACATTAAGACTTTGTTGCTATTTCTCCCAACTTCGTGAAGCCGCCAAAAAAATATTTGTATTCTTTCTGGTATTCGAAAAACGTGATTTCTATTTGTAAATGTATATTTTTTTATCATAAATAATATTTAATTTTCACCAATTATTTTTGTAAATGACAGAAAAAAGTTGAAGGAGGATATGTTTTAACTCGACCTAATAACTAATAACTACCGGAAGAAGTGAATAATACTGCTTCTAAATAGGTGGGATAAAAGCGAGGGCATAAAAGAATATCTTTTTAATTCAATTGTATACTTGGGAGGATATTTTCCCTTATTTCACATTCATTCTCATCTGCCATACTCACTCTTGATTTCTCATAACAGAACTATATATTTTCATTACGTGGTGTATCTTTTATGGGAATAATATTAATTGATCATCTTGCGGTATGCTTTACCTCCAGTGAAAATGACTAATTATTTCGATTAATTGCGAATAATCAAAACTAAATGGTGGGTTACAAAGCATTTGTAAACAATAATCGGCAAACCCAACCGTATAATAGATTTCAATAAACAATTTGAATCAAGTCTCTCAACAATCTCAAAATGCTATTGAAATTATAGAAACGGTAATATAATATAGTAAACAGTAATGTATAAATACATATAGGGATTTTCATAAGAGCCCATAAATTTCTAGGATATTCATTGGCCAATTTTTTTTATAAATTGCATCTACGTTCCACTAATGTTTATTTCAACAAACCATTTCTCTTTGAAAAATTCAAAAGTGCAATCACATGAATGTGAAATTATTTAACGACTCTTATATTACAATGTTATCCATACATCGTCTTATTCAATATAAATATGAAAATTATTAGAACCTTGGGTGGAATAATATTTATGTATGTAGGTTATGATCAGAAATGTATAACTATGATGATTCACCACCATATTTCGGAGTATCTTTCGTGTTAAAATATTTCAATATTCACCTTGGCTAAAATAATTCAATACAGGTTACAATAATAACAATTTGAGTAGCAGGGAACTTGACATCACGATCGGCCTGCCACGTCGTGCTAGCTGCTTCGGTGTACTGTCTATGTAATGGTGCTAGTTAAGTATTCATTCAATAGGTGCCACACTGTGTCTTACTTATCATGCATATATGGATACAAGTATAAAATTGATTAGAGGTCGCGCAGATGATTTCATTTTCAGTATATTCACAATATGTAAATGTGTCAAGTTGAAAGGTATTATGAAACCTCCAGACCTATATCATTTTGAATGGTAAATGATTACGGGGCATGGATAATTCTGGAGTAAACTGTTTGAGTTTAGACTTGTGGATGCCCCGTGGTGTACATGTGGGAGAGTGGAACAGACGCCTGACCATATTTTGTGAAATTGTGAGATACTTAGAGATGCACGTGAACGTATGATTGGTGGTTTGACTAGATTTAGACACTGCCTGCTCAGGAATGCAGACATATTTAGTAATGAGACGAATCTTGTTTTATATAAGAAATTTATTCAGTATGGGTGACACGTTGGAGCTCCTTAGGTGGATAGTTAGGATGGCCTGCGTACGTGGGATCTTCACCTACGCGTCTACTTCTCACTCTCCATACCTTGTGTTTTGTAATTCTGTTAGCCTGTCTATGTAAGTTTTATGGATTTATGTTATATGATTTTTTATGAATAAAGACAGCACTTAAGGGACGCTGGAGGGTCTAAATTTTAAAAAATTTGCGAAAATTGCTAATAAGCCCATTAAGTTTCTTCTCTTTTTTCATTTCGCATTAACATAAATATGTTATTGAATTAAAGTCGTGTATTTTTATTAGACCGACAAGGAAACGCTAGCTTCTAAACCGGTCCCGGGAAAGGGTGGGTCCCCCCCGCCTCTAGCTGTCCTTTATATATGTAAATGGGTATATGTATGTCTCTTGTTACCAATGAACACTTAACTTGAACGCAGAGCTTCTAGCAATAGATTCACAGTTCCATATGCCTTTCAGTCCCTCCGATGAATTAATGTTATGTCCAGTACCAAAAGATTTCCGAATACAAAGAAAACCATCCCCTTCCCCAACACGCGACCCTTAAATGGGATCACGTGACAGAATGTATTAGTGCCGGACACATATTTCCGGGATAAGTTACTGGGGACATTTAAACACAACCCCGACACAAACAACATTTCTAACGAACTCGTAAAAGAGAAAAATGTTAAGTTTTAGAAAACGAAGAAAATAATGTTTTTCATACAGTAATGTACCTTTTATGTTTAAAAATATTATAAGTTTTCATGGCCATTCAAAATCATATATGTAAAATTTCTTGGGCTATTTTACCGTATGTCTCCGACTAGAGAGATCGAAGGAACATGTAAGAATAACCCAAGAAACTATGCATGGATTTTTTTATATACAGCTTCAGAAAATAAATCTTGAACAGTAACTAGGACAATTTTTTTAATATGTGAGGGATATTTTTTCTTTCACAATTATTTTATATCTCAACATAGCGAGATAAAAAAATTGTATTTTTTTATTTTGTATCAGTCCTTATTTATATTTTTATCGCTCTTATAAATTTCCCAAAAGTTTTTTTCATAATAAAAATTCTGTAATAAAATAATTAATGGGTTTAATTAAACGATGTTTATTTTGCATTTAAATACAGTCCCTGGGAACATATTTGTTAAAAATTATGTTTTCTAAATGTGATCCGTTATTTGGCTGGTACTCTTCTAAACGGGAGGCAATATTTTTGAGAACTGCTCGGCACGTATTCTCCGTGATCGCTGCCATTTCTTCTCGGATATTTTCTTGTAATTGGTCCAGAGAGGGAGGATTGTTACTATATACCTTTGATTTAAGGTAGCCCCATGGGAAAAAGTGCATTGGTGTCAAGTCAGGGCTACGTGGAGGCTAGTTTATATTACCTAGTCGAGATATCAATTTTCCAGGAAAAAATATCACGAACAACTGGTAAGGACACACTCCATAGCGATTGAATTCCGAAGGACGCGTTTAACGATCGGCGTACATCCCGCCTCTCTCCCGTCCGTTGCATTGGAATGAACCAAAATGAAAAACACTTTTGGAACATGCTGTATAATATATACCATTCGCATGGTGGATAATTCATGCTCATTAATTTTATATATATTCAATTTGTATAATCTTTACCTAGTGACATATTTTTTTAGTTAAAGACAGTTTAATGCTGAACATTAATATTACGGAGAACACATAATATTGTGAAGTTGTAATTATTCAAAAAATGAGTCTGTGATGTTTTAATACAAATTAAATCCTGGTACCAGCAACAATATTTTTCGATAAAATTGATTTAATATATATATTTTACTAATTAATATAATTAATTTGCACTCTACAATGTTGTAAAATATCTTTAATTTAATTAGTATAATCAATCATATTAACCATAATTATGTTAGCGTGCATAAGACATCTGTTTATTTATTTTTAATTACCTATCACATTTTGTACATATGGCATAGTATCGGGACTGACTTATCCCAGAAATAAAATAAGCGACAATTTATACGTGGGGCGTATGACTATTTTGAAGCGTCGCCTATGGCGTGAACTCCCACTCTGCGGTATACTACATCATACGTTCTGTCGTTACGCCGTAGTGCATCGTCATCGTCGCTAGATGTCATTCTGTGTCCGGGTCACTTTATTATCAATCAAATACAAAACAACTCAACAAATAGATTTAAGAATTATTACATGTTACACTAAAACGTCGCTGCTGAGCTCGAAAGACCATAACCGTAGTCACAGTAGAACGCCATCTATCTCTTCTTCCTTGAGATATCTGGGACGATATACCATTCTCAATATTCCAGGATCTTTAACCACTTCCATTATCTGGTTAGGTTATAACGTAAAATAGCGTAAATCTTACGCGACACTTTATTTTTAAAGACCTGCGACCTATTTTCTTGCACTAAAGCGTTGTACAAACTTCGTTGTATACAATTTAATGATTTAATTTAGTAACAGCAATTTCCGTAAAGCAAAGTAACAAGCGTTTCCTGATTTTATGCTTCTATTTATTTATTGTTGGATATCATTATTCCTCGTCACATCTGTACGCAGATATTTAAACTATTTAACCGATTATCTCGAAACTAAAATAAATAAATAAAGGTTTGTTATTTACCACAATATTATTAATTATAAATTATTTAAAATCTAACAAGCGTCATATTACATGGCACTGGCTGTAATTATATGCAATCGCACGGTACGTATAGGGCTCGCAATGTGGCATTGTTCCAAACCAGAAAGCATTATAGCAGGTCTCACACATTGCGGTTGGAGCATGTTATCACATTCTAAATCGAAACATAGCGCACTCTAATGAGAAAGTTGTTGAAAGCTCGACTAAAAACATTTATCAGGTCATGGAGGACTTATAGTATGATTAAAATTCCCATGGTAAATAAATACTGTCCAGTACCGCTACAGTTACATATGTGAATGCTAAATATTTAATGAACATTTCCATAAGGAATGAAATCATTAAAATAAAAATTTGTTTTTCATTTCATATATTCACTTACTGACATTTTTGTTTCTCTCATATATTCTCCAAAATTTTACATGTTTACGTATTTGTTATTTGTAATATTTATTTATTTTCTTTGTATTCTACTTCATACTATATATTTTATTTATTATTTTTATTTCTAGCGATTACTCTTTCCATAGTATTTTGTACATTTTTTCTATGTTTTACGTGTTACATTCATTCGAAAGTAAAGCCTGGTGCTGGTAGATTAGAAACGAAAATAGACTGAATGCAGTGGAAATGAGATCATTTACGACAGAATCCATTTATGACAGAATAAAGAATGAAGAAAGTAGGAGAGAATGTAAAGCTAATGTAAGATTAGAAAAGGGTCGCTTAGGTGGTTTGGTTATATGGATCAGATGAATGAGGAGAGAATTGTAAAACATATATATATATGACGCATTTGTTGATGGCACCAGAAATAGAAGACGTCCGCGGAAGATTTGGCTCGATCAGGTTAACCAGATACTTATGTAATGTCCTGTTAGAAGCCTTCATAATCGATGAGCTTGTATGATAAGATGTATCAATGTGAATGACCCGATAATTGTATGTCAGGACAGAAGAGTATGGCGTTCTATCCTATCTGCCTACCCCTGCCATGAAACGGCGTGATGGTAAGTTAGTTAATTAGTGACGTATTTTATTTTTATAAAATATCTTATAGTTCCTCTGTTGTTAAAATATATTTTTTTATATTTCACCCCAAATAAATGTTTATAATAAATGATTATGTTCACAATAAATTACAAACGATCTTCCTCTTTAAGCTGGAGATTTATCTCCTCCGTACAGATAGGTAGCACGTTTTGTAACAAATTTCATAAATGAATACATATATTATTGTAGCGTTTCTAAATAAAAACTGTAATATTTTTCAAAGAAAGATTTATGGAATCACAGCTTTAATCTTAGATGTTCACAATGATCAATTCAAATATTGGGTGTACGCCAACTAATTTTAGAGCCTGAGAAAATCGTTTAACAGGCTGAGGGTTAAGCAAACTTAACCCCAAAAAATAAACAAAATTGAATTTTGGGTATTTGCTTATAATTAAAAAAAGTTTCGCGTTCTTTAAAAATTAAGATTAATGGCCCATTTCAGAATGATTCGAACGGTTATTATTCCATTAGGCCCTTTCCATTTCGCCCCAAAGCGTAAGTCAAACATTTTTAATTAAATTGAAAAATTGGGACACGATATTTTGCGACCCAAACGAAATGACGAACCACCCGCGGTTGTTGATTTTCATTATAAAATTAAATTTACAAACGTTTGAACCCTTCAATAAGTGTTCTAGGAAAATATTTAAGGTTTTTTGCCTTTGTCACGTGTACATTATCGCACACGCTTGATACGAATGTGAAATAGCTTATTTTAAAATAAAACGGAATTTTACGCTCTTAATATAATAGATATACATGGTATGGTATGAAAGCATCTATGCTGTTAATTTAATTCTTTATAGGACTACACTATTACAATATTTTGTGTCTCAACTCAATGGTGACGGTTAAATTGCTACTTCACATGGTATATTTATTTTTAATTATGTAAAAACATGCTGACACTGTAATTTTTTCTTTGTGTATTGCACTTCTGTTGTAATTTTCTGTTATTTTACAAATTATTTTAATGCCTGAATAGGGCATGTATAATAATAAATAAATATATTGAAATTCATCAAATTTTAAGCGACCAGACTATTTTTTGTTAGTTGATTTAGGGCAAAGATATATAAATAAATGATGGATACATTTCGTACATATTTATTTTCAAGCACATAGTTTAACACGATTTTTAAGAATTTCGAACAATAATAATATAAATAACGGTGCAGAATTTGCACATATTCCTTGAACTTTTTTGACTCGTGATTTACAGCAGGATATAAACTTATAATCGACGACAAATCAATAAACCAGGTGATGCAATTTAAATATCATCATCATCATCATCATCAACCTGTTTATTCATCGTGACTATCCAAATGTAGTAAAAGGGCAGGTTAACAAGGGTGCTGCCATTTTTACGATACGCCGTGTGGAACAATAAAAGCGTGAGATTTTTTATTATTTTATATTGTACAGAGCATTAACAGTTTTATGACAGAATGTAGGTGCAGAATTAATAAGTTACAATAAAAATACACTAATCAAAGCGCGTTACATGTATTTGCTACAATGTGACTGCCCACCATAGCCCATTTTCTTTAATTCTTCAAATATTTACTATAGTAGATACGAATTGTATTTTGATAATGAAATATGAAAAGTTCTGAAGGTAACGCATAAAATCATGAATAGAGTACATACGTGAAAGCATAATATAACATATAAACATAGGAATATATTAATAATTATAAACATATTTAGTGATTATTGTTGGATGGCCGGCAATCGGCGACGGCAGAGGCAGAGGTAGTATCACCAATACATTAATAAAGAGATTCCAGTTAACAGAAAACTATGAGGTGTATGCAAGCATCACAGGGGTTTAATTAATAAATAAATACGTACCTTGAGTTATTGTCTTGTAGTTTATTTCGTTGGTAAGATCGATAGTAAAGTTTGGTAATTTAAGATCACAATAATAAATATTTAAAATAGACTGATAGTTACAGTATAGAGAACACTCATTTGATGCTGCGGTAGGATTCTGGTCCAGTTTCAGGCTAAATCTCCTGACGATAGTACAAGAAAACTTGTCACTCCATTTATCGGTAGTGCACCGAAGCTCGCTCGTGTACCGTCGAGTCGCGCTGCATTGAACTTCGGCGTTCAAGCTGTAGGTGCTGCCTTATCTCCGCCTCACATATTATAATGTAGCATGCATGCAATATGTAACAAAATAAAATATTATTAGACATGCTTAAGTCATCAAGAAATCCTAAAAAGTTTGAAAAATTATTGAGGGAAATTATTCATCATTAGGTGGGAAAGGCAACAAAGACAACGGGGAAGATGTGGCGATTTATGGAACGTCAGATTAGAAGAGCAATCAGAGTTCAACGTCTCAAGAATGAGACGAGCCTGAAGAGGAGACAGACTGACGTATATAAGAATAGAAAGAAGAACGGGGATTGATGACAGTATGGAACTACTGAACTTCCTTCCGAAACACTTCATATCCACCAACAATTATCGATTAAGCACCTATATCTTCGTCGATTCTCTACTTCCTTCGCCATCGTCAATTGTCACTGGAAAACGTGAAAAAAATTTTAAACTTTTTCGATTGAGAACAATAGAAGATACAAAAATCATGTCTAGAAAGAAGTATTAAGTTATTCGTTTCAAAAATTCTAAAAACAAAAATTAAAATGAAAACAAAATTCAAAGCTATAAAAATAGGTATATAAAACTGTTCTAAAGTGAAATAAATTCAAGTATATTATGATAATAAATAACAAAGATGTAAAATAAAAAGTTATAAAAAATGTTTGCAGTTTTACGAGGCGAGTTAAAAAAATAAAGTGTAATTTACTTTGATAACAAACATGTAAGAAAAATTAAAATGTCTACTATTTAACGTTATACCTACCAACATACCTATACCAAAACATAGAACCCACCGTACTTATTCAAAGTAAAAATACATGTGTTCAGGTCTTAAGTATACAAAATATAAACTATTTTTTTAAAGTACACATTACCTATATGTTAATTATACAATATTCATAGAATTTTTTTTTTTTAAATACATATATGTATTTTAGACTTGTGTATCATACCACCCCTACATAGAGTATATTGTTCTGGTTCATAAAAAATGTCATAAATTCAATAAAATTAATTAATACTAAAAATTCCCTAAAACCGAATCCCAGTCTCTTACGGAGACTGGAGGCGGAGGTACTTTCACTTAATATTACACAAAGGAAACATGCAAGATAAACAAAAAAGTAATACTGGCTTGTTACAAAAAATTTAATATTACTATATGTATAAATAATTATGAATAAATCAATACATTTAATTAAAACACAAAAAATTTAACATTACATACTTATATCATAAATTGACATCAGTCTGCTGTGGAGTATCTGAGATGGTAAAGCATTAGCTTAGCATGTGAGAGGTACCAGTATCGAAGCTTGTCGCCTCCAAAATATATTTAATTTAAAAATAATTTTGGGACCCCCTGATGTCGACACTGGTGCTGGTAAAAGTAAAAATAAAACACGAGGTAAATGTGATAGATACTTATATATACATATACCAAATTTTCTAGAGTAGCGGTGAATAAACATATTCTGTGTTAAAAACCAATGTCCTGAAAGTGATTATAATGTGTTCCCTTACCCCCAATTCGATGGGGCGGGCCCGGCAGAGGGTTGCCCCCGAGTCGAGTTGTGTTGAGCATACTGAACCGAGTTCCCCCCAACATTCCCAGTATTAAATCAAGTCGGCAACTAACAAGCCCGGCATAAAAGAGAAATGACTGTATGGAGATTTATTCCTGGTTCAACATCTTCAGAAAGCTAAATAAGATTTACTGCCTCCAACAAATGCCCGTAGATTTACGGCCGATTGATAATCACGAGGCTGGTAGGCATGGAGGCGATTCTTTTACCAGACA
Organism: Eubasilissa splendida; assembly: GCA_031772225.1. Taxonomy (NCBI): domain Eukaryota; kingdom Metazoa; phylum Arthropoda; class Insecta; order Trichoptera; family Phryganeidae; genus Eubasilissa; species Eubasilissa splendida. The sequence goes on along the minus strand of CM062852.1, from coordinate 14,709,324 downwards.
CCTCTTCAAAATATAATAGGTACAGTAATGTTCCGAGTTACGTTGCCCCGACTTACGTATATTTGAAGTTGCATTCATTTCATTTTCCTTTCTCCCTCAACCCTTATGATGATTATATAATGAAAACTAATTTTAATTATGATTTTTACTTACTATTTATCTTTCTTTTTTTATAATATTTTAACAGTTATTAATAATAATTCTCTCTAACTAGGATGATCCTGTATCGAGGAAGACTATTTTTTTAAAGTTATTTAAGTGTTCATTAATATTTCGAAGAAAGTTTGATGACTTAATTTATTTTCTGTTTAGTTGCTTTCATTGTTAGTTTCCTTTTATTCATCTCGCTATATAATTCTTAAATTCATAGCTCCAAAACTGTACAACATACTTAATACTGGCCGCAAATCGTTCACTTACAAAAAAGTACTCAATACATAGTTAAATTGGGTAGAGATCAGTCAGAAGCATCGCTGTTCAACATTGCAGCTTAATCATAATATAATTCATTAATGATTCACTTTAGATTTACAACACATTCACTACACTTTTTTATTGTCTATGTTTATTTTTTATATATCTCTGTCGAATCTTACTCTTCCTTTTTAATTTTAATTAAATAACACCGCAACAAAACGGAAAAAACTGCCTGTTTTAACACAGACGGTAGTCTGGCAAAGTAGCCAGGACAATGCTTTATATATCAGAGGTATATACCTGCTGCAACCCACACAGTTAATTAATAAGCGTATTATATTATTATATGTTCACTTCTGATATATAAAAAACTTATGTCAAACAAATAAATAAATCAAAATGTATAATTGTTTTGTTAAATATTGTTATATAATTTTCATTTTTCGAGGTCTCATTTTGTGGCGTGTTTTTTCTCTTTCTTTCATTTTTCCTTTTTTCATATATAACTACTTGTCTCTATTCTGGAATGTACCCAGAAATCTACATTCGCCTTGTTAATTATTTGGTGTATTTTTGTCTATGCCTGCATCTATGTAAAGTAATGTCTGAGAATGTATGTAACTGGCTCTTTTGATTTTTGATGGTAACTAAAATGGACCTCTCTTCTTTGCTATCTCTCTATATGAAAAATATATTCGGTCTACAAAGATATATCTGTGAAAACATATTGTAATTTTTATATTCCATTAAATAATTCCTAGGTAAGTTTCAAGAATAAACTGACTCTTTTAAAACTGTACACAATATTAATTCTAACAAATAATAAAATCATAAATCTTGACGATCGAAATGAGATATTCAAGCCGAATGAGAAGTACCGCAATAAGGGAGACCCTTAGCATGGAGCCACTATATGTAGAAATAGATGGATTAGACACATCTTGCAAATACCAGAAAAACTATTATCAAAATACATCTTCTTGAGGGATGGAAGGGAGGAAATGCTGGCGGTGGTTTGCTTCATAATAATTTAAGATAAACACAAACAAATACTTGATATATAAATATATATAGATATATAAATAAATGATGGCAGATTGAGCCATAATTAGATACCGAAACAGAGCAGACAGACGAAAATTTAGACTTTGAGCCCCCCCCCTGATCTTTCTAGAAAAAGATAATGAATACGAATGCGTGTATGAATTAAAATATTTAAACAAAATACAAAGTAAAATATTATTATTGTATGTTTTAAAGAAGATATAAATAAGAAAGGATCATATAACGTCTTAGACTTAATTCATTTCGTGCAACAATTAGTTAAAATTATAATTTTTGATTCCTTGAAATTAGTCAGATAATTCATAAATAAATTATTCTCAGAAAATATTAAAACATGCGTAATATTTGAGTTATAAATTTTAACATGTTCAGTTAATATTTTATTAAAATTTATTTCTAGGTATGCGGTGTCCGGTGTAGGGAAGTTTTACAACACTAGTCTAGATCCCAACCACACCGCCAGCGGTAGACTTTCTCCGTGTATAAAAACACGGCTAGGCGCATGACGATATTGTCGGTAGAAAAACAGGCCCGGTATAAGTGTATACATAATTTAGACATTCATAAAGGGTGTAGGTGTACATTAAGATTCAAGGGTTCCTAAAATATTTTTAAATGTGATTTGGTTATTAAAAATCTCTATTATATTACCGATAATCTGTAATTCTTATATCTTAAATATGTAATTAATTCTTATTCTTATATTTTAGAATTCTTTGTAATACGAATTAACTTATTTATTACATATATGTAAATACAAACGACCTTTAGAGTGTAATTTATTGCGAGCGCGACAATATTGTAGGTATAATATAATAATCGTACTCAAATGCTGAAATAGATTCAATCTTGTTTTTATATTATCTTAAACTAATGGACAACGCCAACAGTTAGTCATAATAATCTTCAATTTTTTAATGTGAATAAATAAATAAAAATATATACTGGGTGGTACCACAAATAATGCAGGCCCATCTTGTCTTTAACTGGATAAATACCACAAATATTATGGCCCGTCTTATTTTTGACTGGATATATACCGCAAAAATAATAACCGCCATGTTCTTAACCAGGTATATATCGCAAGTATATGACCCATCTTATGTTTAACTGATCTTATAGAGATATCGAATATTATGTAACATCTTGTTTTTATCTGAGTTTGTACCACAAATAATACACATCTTTATACATATTACCATGAAAATTAGGCCAATAATGGTCTTAACTGGGTTGGTACCACAAATATTACGGCCCATCTTATATTTATCTTGATAGTTACCAAGAATATTATGGCCTATTTTCTTTCTCACTCTGTAGGTACCGCGAATATCACGATTTATCATTTTTAACCAGGTAGTTAGGTACCTTGAACATTACGGCGATTTTTTTTCTCAGTCTGGTACTGCCCGCCGACATTTCCCAGCGGTGCCGGTGGGTCCAATATAATTCTAGGCAGACGCAAATCCCCCTCTCCGCCCGCCTGACAGTAAAATAAAACATCGACAAAGACAATAAAACCTTACATTTTTGAAAGCGTGCTCGATGCGAAATTCTTTCACGGAGAAAATTTCATAAAGGAGGCTACCCATTCAGTCTAATAATATCCAGTGACAAGAAATGGAGACATTTTCAATATTCCAATAAATTATTCAGCATTACAAACTATTATTGAAATAGTATTTAAACGTCAGATTATTAAATATTATGAAATTGAATTGATTCAATTAATTGTGGTGACTAAAAACTTACTTTTTGATTTGGAAAGGTATCTCATAGAAGTCTTCATAAAACTGAAAAATATAAAACTTAAATATAAAACATTTTGCTCTCGGTTCAATTATCAATATTTAACTACTCCAATCACCATTTTACCTTAAATAACATTAATTTAATTTTTTAATATGATATTATATTTTTAAAAATCACAAATCATATTTTAATATAGGTATTCTCTTACTTAACCTTTCCGTTCTGGTTCGAGGTATCATATTTGCCCCAGATGTAAACTTTGTACTATTTATTGAATTTAATCATGTTTCTAATGTTATGACTTGTTTTTTTTTTGGCTTAGAGGCAAAAAATAAAGAAAGCTTTTTTAAGTCATCTCTCTATATTTAATAATTGTTTCGTATCCAAATATTACAGCAGTGTATTAATATTTCTTCAATTATTATTGGTGTACGTCCGAAGTAATCGATTCATTATTTGGCAAGATTTCAAAATGAATAAACCCATCAAAATCCTGCCACGCACTTAACATTGCATTTGGCTCCAATATATTTCTAATGGTTTTTCTTTGGTTACCTATTCGTTAAAACATTTATTATTTAGGTCTAAACTTATTGAATAAAAGATTTTTTAAGTCTATAGCAAAAAAATAAGAAAACCACGTGATCTTTTATTACGGAATTTGAAAAATAAAGTTTCGCATTAATAATATCGCATGAAGACATTAAAGACACAACCTATACATACAGCCATTAAGATATGTATTTATTTATATTAAATGTATTGTTCAAATGACGCACGACAGGACAAGATAATTGATAAAATGATAGGTTCGGCCAGCAACATTCTACGGTCATTGTATAGCTTACTAATAAGAAAAGCAGAACTCAAGAATAAGACAAAACTGGCGATTTTCAAGTCACTTTGCGCCCTCCGCCCTGACCTGTGACCATCAATTTTGGATACTGATGGAGTCAAGTATACTGATATGAGTACACTGATCGGTAGAGAATCCAGGCTCCATCGATGAGATACCTAAAAGGAGTAGCAGAAGTGACGTTAATAAATCAAATCAGGAACAATATTATCCCAGAGAATCTTGGAATGAACCCACTGTTGTTAAATTGGCTTGGACATATCTTCCATACGGGAAACAAAATACTACTTAAACAGATTTTCTCATCAGTGGCAGAGAGAAGAAGATCTGTAGGATGGCTCAGGAGAACAACATGGAAAAGGCAAATGAAGATTGAGTAAAGATGGAACTATCAGTTGCCCCAAGTAATCGACACAGCATACGACAGAAAGCGTTGGAATAATACTGCCTAAGCGCTAGGCCCCCTACCTGATTAGAATAAAGAGGATGAAGACAAGAAGATGAAAGTATTTTTCTCAATTTGGATCCAAACATTATTTCTGATCGCTGTTTTTCCATATCCTTGAAGCTCAATACCATATACCTTTATTTTAAAATTCAGAGATAATTATGAAAATACCAAATAAATTATATTGTAATAATTCTTTCTAATTTAATTTAATTTAATTAACATTTACTGGGGATGAAACAAGAATTTTTGGAAAGATTTCAAAATTATACGAAAATCGATAAACAAAATTTTATTTTAATTTATTTTCCAGTGCCGAGTGAATCAACGCTCAGATCCAATTTAGTACAACGCCAGAAAGGGCTAATAAAAATATTTCTTTCAGTTTCAGAATTTTATTTTCAATTTCAATGAAATCTTCTTTGTTAAATGAATGAATAAGGATTTCGTGTCCGTAAGGAAAATACGAATTCAAAAATATGAACGTAAAAATAATTTATTTGAAAACTTCTTAAATTAATATTCCTTTTCCGATAGCCTACCAAGAGAGTTATTTCCTCCCATCTTAAAGGTTACAAATTTGTATTCAGTTTAATTTTAACAAATATTATTTAGTCTCGGTATATTCTCTGGGATGGTACTGATAAAGAGTTGAAATTACTATATATATTTTTTTTATATTTCAAGTAAAAAATTTTGATGATATAAATCGCTTATTACAATTTGCATATTTTATTACTGATGTTCGCCCAGCGACCATACAGTATTTACTTCACTTAAGAACAAATCATTTCTCTGATTGTACCGACACCTTCGTATTTCTTAACGTTTGTAAATAAATGCAGGTTCTGAGTTGTAAAATGACCCGGATTAATCATCGCTTTTCTTTCCGAGATACTTTCTAATATTCTCAAACGATACCCATCCTAAGCGTGTCATAGATCCCATCTTAATTCGTGCGTGGCTTACCTGGGAATGGATGTATGTAACGTTTCGTATGAAAGTTTGTATAAAAACATGCCAGATACTAAACATGTGAAGAAATCTAAAAAGTTGCAAAGTAAGATGAAAACTTTTTCAGTATTGCCATCAGACCCTTCCACAAGCTGCTCTAGTGATATTGATAAAGTTTGCATAAAATTGAATTCGATATTATATAATTTTAGAGAGCGAGCTCCATGCTAACAAGCTACTGTGCATTGTAACAAAATAAGCAAAAAAAAGTGTGCATAATATATGAAATAATAAATCACTAACATCAATACATTATACTAGCAGTAAGAAATCGGAGGCTATCGTGAACGCTGCGTGGTAGGGTCTTAATAGAATCTATATTTCAATGATAAAAGATTTCCCCAAAATGAACCACACGTAAATAAAATCCCGATGTAATTAAAATTATTCCACCTTTATGTTAGCTATCAAAACGAACAAATATGACATCTAGATGATGTATAAGAATCGCGAATAGACAATAATATACACAAAAATGCCATTTTATCAGTATAATGTGCATTTAAGTAAAGATGAATGGTTTTCTAACTCAACCTAGAACAAAATTCAACTTATTCGTGCAGATTTTACAAATATTAGGTCGCGATCATTATTCACAACAGTTTTAATTTTTGACTGTAATATAATGTAATGCATAATAAATGAGAAAACATTTAACATCGCGTCGCATTTGACAGCACGACCATATTCTTAAAAAAACTGAGATCATGTTTACATAAATGATTATTATATCACGTAAATATTTTGACAGTGCAACTGTGGCGATCGGAATGGCTGCTGTTACAAGCCTGGTTCGACAATTCACCGCCAAGCAGTCTCTCCAGTTTCATCTTTTCACAACGGCGGTCTTGCCGGCTCGCGCTCGCCGAGCAAGACCGCCAAGTCGCTTCATTTCATTTCATAAGACACGTGCACCTTCTACATCTTCATTCATTCATTTCTATCTGTCTTCCTTGTTTTTACCATACCGACAATAAACACCTTAAGATACGCCAAAATAATATTTCTTTCATTTAACCACCGTCCTAACCCCCAAATAACCATAGAAAAAATTCGTACAATTTTATTCTTCTATGATACTATACGAGATGACCATAGATAAGAAAGATGACAGCTCAAAATTCATACGATTTCGCAATGTTTTGATTTACAATGTACACTTCATTTCAAATTGAATATACATTGACGTACTGTTATTAAGTAATATTGACCTAGAGCTATTAAAAACACATTATTTTGAGCCACGATCGCATCTCACAACCTGATCGTTTAAGCAAGCACTAAGCAGCCATAATGACACCATTCCTGACCCTCAGAATTTTGATGAGTAATATTGTCATCTCATGTTAATTAAATTATATAGCAGTTGTCCTTCACTATAGATCTACATTAATATTAATACAAGTTGTTTAGTTGGATTATTAGATAGATAATTTTCTTATAAGATATGCGCGTCAAATAATTTAAATGATACTGTACATGATCAGTAAGTAATCATAAATCCTATTGAAATTAGCAAAATTAACTTTGTGTTTAAATTCTTTTTTTTTTTTGTAAACTTTGTTTTATTAACCACTTGAGTTTAAATACATCTACCGGTTTCAAAAATTATTCGAGTAAATTTGTATTATGTAACAATTTGAGTTAGGTACTAAATTTATTTTGTAAATAATTGTTGTTTTTTTTTTTAAATAGATTCTGGTATAGAAACAGTAACATATGTTTTTATTAAGGAGAACACATTCTTATTGTGAACTTGTAATTATTCAGAATATAGGTCTGTGATGTTTTAAATACTAATTTAATGTATTAATTATAAATATATACATATAAATTTAATTTTGTCGAAAAATATTATTTTGCGCTACCGCGATTCGAACCTGGATCTCTATTTCCAATCCGGGGAATTGTGTTATAGCGCCAGTATTTCTCATGACAAATTTTCGAACCTATATGTTACACTTTTTCAAATTAATACATCTTTCGTCCCATTATTTGAAAACCATCTACATGTAACATCTTCCCATTATCAATATTATAGATCAACTAAAATTAAAAGCACTTTTAGATAGTAATTTATGATGTGTTTGGAGTTAACGGCGGTGATGGTGGAGTTAAAATAAATAAGAGAGGGGATGTAGTGGACGGTATTTGAATATTTATTATGTTTTTATTATTGTTTTTCATATTACGTATTTCTAAAATATCAAATTTTCGTATTTTGGCGCAACTATGTATGAGTTGTAAATTACTGTTATCAAATGAATGGCCCTCCATTCTTACATGCTCAGCCATTTCGGACTTTATACTGAATTTTTTTATGGCTTTCTTGTGTTCTTTCAATCTTTTTCTTATTCTTCTTCCGCTCTGTCCAATGTAAAATGCATCACAATCCTTGCAACATAACTTGTAGACTCCGCTTTTTTCTTCTTGGAGTAATTTAGATTTATTATTCAAGATATATTTTTTAATATTGTTTTTGTATAGAAGGCAGGGTTAAATTTTTTAATCTTTTATTTATCTATTTATTAAATAAATAACTCGTTATTTATTTATTAAAACATAATTACTAATAAAACAGAGTTTTGACTCAATTTACAAAATAAATATATTATGTCCGTTTGATATATCGCTCTCATACTTCATCGAGTATTTTTTTGTAGATATGTCCCTGTATTATTTTCATCAGAATTTCTTAATATTGTAATAAAAGTCATATTAAAACTTTTGATACACGATTACAAGGCGCTATTTGAACGTCCGCGGACAATGGACTGTGTTATTAGCCGGCATTATTAAACTCAGCCAATAACTAGAGATATTACAATAACAATATTTAGTGATATGATTATATGAAAACTAAATCAATTTTAATCAATTTTTCATATAAATCAACGTGTTTTTCCCTGTATCAACTAAGCTATATTTTCACCCGCGATGATGCAAGCGGATATTTCAATAGCATAATATTCTAATAATTATGACCTGGGAATAGAATCTATTAATCACAAAAAATATCAAATTAAAATATATATTATTTTAACACATGCATGATTTAGCGGCAGTTATTTTAACATTATCGTTTTATTATTATAAAGCAGAAAATGAAACAAAATTTACTCATGTGTCAGGATAATAAAGGTGTCCAGCAGAAAATTTTCAAGTTTAATATTAAATTTAAAAAAAAACTACAATGTTATTCTAATATTTAATTTTAAAAAAATAGAGTTTAACGATACTATTTTAATATTTTATAAACAATATCGTCTAAATGCCGTCCATTTCTCTCAAGACACTCTTGCAATCGGACTCTTACATTTGCGAACACGCGAGAGCAAAGCGTTGGTTCAATGGCAGCAACTTGACGACAGATATTTTTTGGAGGGCCTGAATTGTTCAAGGATTGTTGCTGTAAACTCTTAACTTAAAAAAAATTCACATGGTGTAAGGTCCGATGACCGAGGTGCCCAGTGTATGTCTCCGTACTTGCTGATTAATTTACTGGGAAAAATTTCCCTCAGCTTCTCCATTGAAACTCTAGCTATGTGTGGAGTCTTGCTAAAATTGTGTTCTATTGTTGAATCTAAGAAACAGCTGCAGTTGCAGTACCAAAAACTCGTCGATCATTCGTTAATACACGTCAGTAGTGACTGTCTCTCGCTGGTTAAAAAAATACCAATTATCCATTGGACAGAAATTTCACGCCACATTGTCGTTTTTGGACAATGCAAACGTTTCTGATAGCATTTCCTTGGGTTGTCGGGGCACCAGTATCTCATTTTATGTTTATTAACATAGGTCATCAATATGAAAATGTGCTTCGTCAGTAAACAATATGTTTGCAAGCGTTCATACTATTTTAAAATGTTCCAGCATCGTTTTCACTAAGGTTTTACGTAAAGAATGGTCATTTTCGTTGAAAAACTGCACGATTTGCAGTTTGTATGGATGAAACTGTAGTTTCTTTTTCAAAATAACTTTTTTTATTCCAATATAGACTGCAATCTTCCTTATCGATTAACATGGATTGCCCATAATTTCACGTTACTTAAGTCACATGTTCTGGCGTCGCTGTTGACGTTAACCATTGTCCCTTCTTATCTGAACTTTTGAACCCAACACCAGATAAGTTACGTGCTCGGTTGGGCGTGGATTCGACTTCCTTCTTGTATAGGACACCAGACGTCTTGGCATCACATCACGTTTTGGCCCGCAGCATCCAGACCGACGCAATCAGATTCGTAGACGTGATTTGTTGTAGATCATCATGATAAAATTTGTCGACTTCAGTAAGGCAACTAACTCCAAGGTAAATTCAATGTAGAAACTGAAGTTAAAAAACAGAGGTATGCATCAGTGGCAAAAATCAGAGGCAAAAACCAGAGGTTAAATTCCAGAGGGAGTCTTGTTTCCTGTTAAGATCATTTACCACGCGATTAGATTAACAAGTTAACATTAAATTATGCACTAGTGATTGAACAATAAAAAAATACTTACCCTCTAGGTAGAGTGAATCATACACGGCTACATTTTAGTCTGACAGATATGGCGACGGTTTGAAAATGAACCATAGATATCAACCATTTTTATAAGTTGAGACACCGAATGTGATATAAATCTGAAGGTAACTATTTGTGAAATGTCAAGGTGCTTGACAAAAATAAGTGACGGGGAACTTTTATATGCGACCAACATTTATAACGTCACAATGCACTATATTAAGAATAAATAAATAAATAGGAGATCATTCTCACTGAGACCTCAGCGTCACGCGCACCATATATTATACTAATTGTTTAGTTTTTTATTTGCATTATTGAATTTTTTAACAGAAAAAATACATAATTTTTGAACCTACTGGTATATCAATTCCAAAGTTGCCATATGACCATAATATGGAGCCTAATAACAGCAATTTACGAGATCTGAGTACTTTCTATAATAATACTATTTGTGGGTATTTATAATATTTAACAAATTTAAAAAATTGGTTTGATACATCTTACATTAACTTTTCCATCACACCAGTGTTTTAAATATGTCTTGAACCCAATAAATAACAGATGTTATGTTTCCCCATATAGCAAGTTAAATTTATGTCCCTTATCCGTGGAAAAAATAAGACTTGACGTCGCTAACAGCTTAATTTATATATAGAACGTATTTTTTAAAGCAAGTAAACGAAGGATTTTTCGTTGCATGAGAAATTCTTTAAAAATCTACATTAGTAGATACTAATTTGCTTGGAAATATTCAGATACAATTTAACAAATCCATTATATTATATTTTTGTACATAATTGTGTTAATTTTTTTTATCTTTATAATGATTATTTTTAATAAAATTGTGTAGGTTATATTGGTACCAATAAAACATTATGTAGTTTTTTTACCATATTGAGAATGTTGACTGGTCATGTTTTAAAGAATAAATGTTTTTTTTTATTTTCAGACTTATAACTCTCTTCTGAATAAAAAGTGTAAAACGTACAGTTTGGGTACACGTGTTTACGACTGATTAAAAAAGCAAACAAATATATACTGTTGGATATCTGAAAATGTAAATATAGTATTTTTTAAATGCGAAAGATGGCATCTGCCAAGGCTATACCAGATACTAGAAAATGGTCCTGTTAGAAGCCACAATAACTGGCGATCTTGTATGAGAAGATGTATGAATGTGGATGAGGCGTGAATTGTGTGTCAGGACAGAAGAGTGTGGCGCTCTATGCCTACCCCCGCGGCGAAACGGCGTGATGGTAAGTGAGTAAGTTTTATAATAAGGGGGATTTGTGTTAATTAATTTGCTTGCATTTTAGATAAAAGATAATTTTGATAAAATACACATATAAATATTATTAAATACGGCCAGTGAATGGGGGACCCTCCGCTTACGCAAAACCGTTCTATAAGCAAAATCTCCCATACCGGTCCTACACATTCGCCACTAGGTTGGCATTTTTTAAATATGCCATGCTGCAGTGCACCTTTGCAGCAATGCAACGCTCTCAGTGTCTTTAATAATTAATTATTCTGCCTAAGTATTTAAATGAATGTACAAAGTAAGAATACATAAACAATAGAGGACATAAACAAAACCTAATTATTGAACAGACACAAGAATACTATATGTATCGAGAAACACAAAATATAATAGATTATTAAATAGTTTTGCACCGTCAGACAGCGATAACATGAAACCGAAATAAAGACGGCCAGTGAAAGGTGAGAGGTTACTTTACCATTACTTACCCAGGACCGTTCTATGAGCTAATGCTACTACATCGGTTCTTCACATTTACCGTCAAATGGCAACCGTTCCACCAGCTACCAGACAAAATACACCCCTGACTGTTCTTCGGCAAGACATTTTTATTTTTATTTAGCACATTACTACAATACATAGGGAGAAATATATAATAAATTACCAATTAATAAGTACACATGTCATTATATACAGTTAATACCAATTATGTTCCGAGTCTCGTGCGATGACAACGTAGTGCGTACAATCTAGGATTGTTGGGGGGTAGAGGGATGGACTAAAAATAAAAAACACTCCCTTAGAGACTAGACAAAAAAAAACTAAAAAAACAAAGAGATCGACTCGTAGCTCGAACATAAAGATGGTCAATCAAACTGTTGGTACGTCTCCGATCTCTCTGGTTGACATTTCAGATCCCACTGTAGGTTTTATTCATCATCAAGGCTGATATCACCGATGACATGATATACGGGTAAAGCCTAGTGACACAGATATTAACGGACTAAATGTACATACAACATATGATATAAAATAAATAAACAAATAATGAGATCCGAAACGTTAAGAATCCAGAAATATCAGAACACGAGACAGGGCAGAATACTCCATAAAATTATATATAAAATAAATATTATTATTAGTGGCATTCTATTATATTTACATTATACAAGATATAGAATTAAATTCCATATTATTATTATTGAATGTGTACGATAATTTTCTTGGTGGCCAAACTTTAATTATATTAGTTCTTGAGATTGAATTTTCAAGATATATGTATGTTATTTGTATGACGCAAGATGGTCGTGCAACAGGTTTCATACATAAATGTGTGAGAAGACTAATGGAAGTGAGTCGAGAAGTAAATTTAGAATCTCAAGTAATTTATTGGGCAATCATGTGTATTTCTTTATACTAAAAAATTGAGAAATTGAGGGTGATTTTCAAAATCACAAGATTTTAGTTAATCTTCTATCCATCTAAAATGTGTTACATCTCTAAATAGAAGATATTTTCTATTAACACATAAACAATATTCCTCAATTTTTCCTCACAAGGAATGCGTGTCACAACAATATTCTTATTATTTTCAAAACTTTTTAATTATTTTAAGCTAAACGCTTGTGCTATGAAAATAGAGCTAACTTGATGGCCTCCTGGAACAAAGCTCGAAGCCTCGATCACTAGATTACTAGACGAGTATCGTAACTACCAGACCACAAGCACGTTAATAGTTTAATTATTTTAATAGTAATAATTTTGAAACAATGGCTCCTAAAGATCCTTCTGCCTAATAATAGCTATATCAGTAATATCAATTTTGCTGTCGCGATTTGCCGTGAGTTAATAAACCAATACAAATATTTACTATGTAAAATGTTTATGTTGGATATACATAAAATTTATCTTAAATAATGTATGTTTTACATTTTAAGCTGCATTATCATGGGGGTCTGGATCCTTAACAGCAGCGGTGTGCAGTAGGTATAGATTCAGGTTATGTTGTTACCAATGATATTATGCAATCATATATAATATATGTAATACAATATATGTACTTTCGTTTAACCAACGTCTTTAGACAAAATGAATCCGTCGTTTATACGACCCTACGATGTATTTATTTGTAATTTTATAGTACTATTAATAGTCTTTTTAAAGTTTAAGTTTTAACATAAAATAAAATAAAACTTTTTTAATCATATAAAAATCAATATAAAAAATATATGGACGTTTTTAAGAACACTATTTATGACTGAACATGATTATTTTATTCTTTGAAAATCCTTCTGTAATAACTAAACAAAATAACTATTTTTATTAAAGGCTGACGTAGGAAATAGTTCTGCCAATTGCTTTTTGTTTTTCCCAAATCAAAAACAAATTCATGGACCAAATGCACCTCGAACACAAAAAACGGCCATGAAATCAACACGTTAAAAACAGTAATATAGTAAAATTTTCGAATTAGTAAAATAAGAAGTAGACACTTCAACGATTTGTACGCAGCGGTAAGCCTTTCTAATGTTATTTTGTTAAAAAATAGCATAGGTAATGACTCCATACAAAAATGGATGAACCGAAAGCAATTTTCAATTCATTAAATAACCAATTATATGACTTGAGTAATTCACTAGCTTAAAGATAGAACAGAGTAATGTGAATAGCTCAATGCGGCGAATTCACAAGACCACCATGAGTTGTCGTGGTAGTTTTTAGAACTAAGCGATTAAAGTATCTACTGGTACACAGATGGAGCTAATTGTAAAAAAATGTTTCCGTTTATGTCAATCCAATTATTTAATTTATATTTGTTTAACCGTAGGATGGCATCCAGTGATGTAAATAAAATAATTTGACCCTAATGCAAGATAGAAAAAGAACCCACTTTGTATTATATATATTATATAAGAATAATAAATTTTACCTTTTAAAACCTTTATTTAAGTAAGCTGTACAAACAAAAACAAATATAATATCAACCTTAAAAAAATGTATTGTAAGGCGCAAGCCATTTGGGCCCCTATTTAAAGAGTGTCTTAATGGGCAGCAGAGTTCTGTTTTTTCTTAAATGTTATATTTTTTACTAGCGAAAATGAGCTGTAAATGATATTATAGATGACACATTTGTAGAAAATAAATGTACCTATCAATATTATTATAAAAAAATGGAGTAACGTAAATCTATCAATAATTTTGTTTTTTTATATGTAAAAAATATTAAAAATTTGCATGTAAAAATCATACATTGTTTAAGTTTTAACCAAATCGCTTTTGCGGCTAATTTCCAGTACAACCTAATTAATAAAATATGTACAAAAAACGCGGGAAGCATTCTTGTTATAGAGAGCATGTTATCGTTATAAAATAAATCTCCCAGAGGGTATTTTTAAATAAAAAAATCCCCCCGACAACTTTACAGGCCTGAATCACTTCATATATTTTTTCTGTGATTTTAAAATGCGGAATTTCTACTTCACCACTATTCCATAATAAATCTCTTCAATCCTGCTATAATGCATGTGGACTTAGATGAATTGTTCGCTTGCCTAGACCTTTCAAGCCTATTGTCGAGCAGTTGGTTTAATTCGAGAATACAAATACGTCCTCACACTTTTCAAAAATAATCACATATGTTTATGTTATATACGTATAGTATATATATTTGACTTTCAATTGTCCAGAGTAATAAATTAAAGATAATTTAGATATGTGACCTACATACAAAATCTTTTAATGCAATAATACAATGTCTTAGAAATAGTTTACTATTACGATTACTTTTTAAATTCGAAACGTCAGCACTCGCGGTGAGCGAATCCTATCCAGAGCCAAAAATTATATAATTTTTATTAATTAATATTGATGAGATTTATGAGATACTAAATACGTATATTACTGCACAATTTTTAATTCTATTTTTTATTGTGTTTTAATCGATGAAAAGATAGATTGCAATTTCGCGGATAATTTTTTTAACCAGAAAATAAATAAATCTTAACAACCACATTATACATCTAATTATGTTTTTTTTTTAATATAGATGCCTATTTAGAATACGTGTCACATCAATATTTTTAATATTTTCAAACTATACTGAACGCTTGTGATATGATAGTAGGACTAACTCGATGACCATTAGAAAACTAGGCAAGTATCGTAACCATGAGACCACAAGCACGTCATTATTTTAACATATTTTCTTAATCGATTCATCTGAATTCCGTTTAATAATTAATCCGAGTATTTCTATGTACATAAATCTTCAGAAATAAATTAATTACTACGTCCATTTTAGGCTGACTATGTATTTTATTAAATTTTTAAAAACTAATCGTTATATTTGACGCAATCAATGACTATGTCAAAATTTAAAATTTTGTGTAGCATTTTATATTTGTATCTATTTTAAATGTATTTCGTAAAATAAACGTGATACAAATAATTAATTCTAAATTCTACTACACGAAGCCTTTCTTGTAGATTGAGATAGGATTATTATTATTTTAAATATGTAAATCCTTTATCCTTTAATATAATTTGTATTGTATTGAAAAGCTCCCATGAACAAATAGTCACAAACATTCAAATCTATTCGATTATCACACACACAGTTCAGGATCGAGATGTGCGTAGAAAGCTGATGGGACAATCATAAGACAGCTGGTAATGCTCCTTAGTAATGTGGAACCGATAATAAATACGAGAATATGTAAAAAATATTATTTGATAGTTATTGGTAGATGAGTTCGAATTAATATTTTTATTAATAATATTTTACGTCATTCCAATCTCAGTACTCCGGTTTCCGTGAATCCTAGTGAAATATGATGATCGTCTCATCACTAGATGTGCATATTGATTTTCTGTTAACTCTGGCTGTTGGTGTACATATACACATGAAAGAGAATATTGGTCCAGGTATGCTGCCATGTGGAACATCCTCTGTTATTCAATAACCAATTTGATTCCAACTAAATAGTTAATAATTAGATTATCTCTACTATACGTTTTTCATAGTATTTAAAGCGCATGCATATATTTTATGAATCGCAGTAGTGCAGTCAGCTACACACGGGAAAATATTGCCATGGAACAGTGTCCATATTGAGCCGATCGATCAGTATAATCAGTTATAATTTGTATTTATCAACGCATCATGTATTACCTATCTAAATAATAATGGGGGTTCATTTTCAGAGTATTACAAATTGTGAAAATATAATATCCATCTAATGGAAAATGGGAAAAATATCGTTCATATAAACATACAATTGAACTTTATATAGGATAACAAATACATTTGAACTCAATTACAAAGTATTTGGTTTAGCTAATAGGGATTATGTGTCGAGACAACTCGGGAATCTTTAATCCTCTTCTCGAGATTTTTCTTGATATTATTTATTTATATTGGAAACAAGTTAATTAATCCCATCTGACTATTGACATACAGCATTTTACATTATTATTATTACACTTTTCAAAAATGAATAAATTATTTATATCATTGGATTTGAATTTTTGCGGAGAATCGTTCTATATCACTAGTTTCACGATAGCGTCCGCTAGGGGTATGCAAGTCAAATAAACATAATCATAACATATCTGTAACCTTCCTGTCAACTACACAAATCAAGGGAATCGTACCTAAGTTTAGTTCTGTTTTAGTTTAGAAAGAATCTGCTCCTCTTTACAACTCTAGAGAGGTAAGTAATACTTCAATAATTCTACAAAAATCATTTAAAACTAGTTATGTCTCTCTCCTCTAAGTACACAATTGGACGATATTTACTTACTATGTAAATTATTAATTTTATTAAATTTAAGGCAGTTATTAATTAATTATTGCTAATTAATGAAAATTCTGTGTATGTTAATATCATTTGAAGTTGTATTATTTAAATACTTCAATTAACGTTTCTCGTTGTATATTGTGAAATGAAATAAGTGGGAACTTGAATTACCGTTACTTTGGGAAATTACGCGTAGCATCCACTGCGCCAACAACAAACTTGAATTGGCAAAATTGTTCTCCCTAACCAGTTCAATTCAATTACCTGTGTTCAATTTATCCATTATTAATTGCGGTTCCACCAAATTGAGAATTAGCACACAGGCTGTTGTAAATTAAATGAACACTAGTCTCTTATCGTGGCGGAGTAGATCCACTAGATAATGACGATTCTCAGTTTCATTCTAATGAAATCATTCATATGGTTTGAAATTTTGTTTATTTTTATTTGTTTAAAAGTGTGACAGATTTTCGATGTGAGTGTGAAAGGCTTTAGCGAGAAACATTTGTAAGATTACGCAGGTCCCAAATGCCGCGTTAGACTGCCCATGTTGAAGAAATACCGAATGACAGAACATCCTCGGTCATCAGGTCTATTTGCAATAATATGGAGTTAATATCTGTTTCAGAGTGAAGTATATTAGCCCAGAACAGATACCTGTCAATGAGTTGTACATCAAATGAAGTCTCTCAATAAGCTGTGAAACCATGAAGTTCAAGTTTAAAAATCACTACCGAGTGGCTCTCTTATCTGTAAGTAGCTATTTGGCTATAGACATACAGGAAGGGGTGGATAGTTATGTTGTAGGGGACTAGAGGAGGATGAAAAGTCTTGAAAAATATAGACAAATGGATAGAGATAGGAGTCAGCGGACAGCAATTGTGAAGTATATAACAAACCATAGTCATGATAAACATAAAATGAAGTTGTTTATATATTAATAGAAAGTTAGATTTATTTATAAAATTAAAATAATATTATTATAACACAATTTCCATATCCATTCATTTAACGATACTTTAGTATCTTTTAGCGTCCTATGTGCATCTATAATAAAATAAAATTGTAGTAATGCGCATGGATTTTAAAAATAGAAATACCAACATTGCTATACATATATTTAGGCTACTGTCGAACCTGATAACTCACGTACATTGCATAAGTAATCACTTCTCGACCTCAAACCACCACTTCAATTCACTATTATTAGCAAAGCAATTATTCAGTCAACCCTCCTTATATGCATAATATGTACCTATGTATCAGCTGATTCAATCGCTATAACTATCCTTGCACAGGGTGATTGATAAATGAAATGTTCAGCCTATATATTTGTACAAGTTAATCAATGTGATTATCGAAAGTAGAGTAACTTAAATAATTGGGCCCCGATGTAAAATAGAATGTGTTGTATATAAGATACAACACATTTAAAATAATTAAAATAAAATAGGTCTCTTGTCTTCTATAATATTTATACTTCCATGACAAAATTATTACATTAAATAAAACACAATCACTTTATGTATAAAACAACGAATTTTATTAAACACCAACAGATGTCGCTTAGCTCAAACTACGTCAGAGCGTATTTAAAACTAACAATAAACACAAAAAGAGTGCACTTATATATATATAGGGAGACAGAATACATTTACATGTATGGGAAAGAGGAAGAGGGGAGAGGAAAGTACAATGTTGACTGATATTTAATTTATTTAAAAGAAAACATACATAATATGGGGCTAGTGGGTAAATTTACTTGGTTATTAAAAATTTTACTATCACTATTCACTGTTTTTTTTACTAAAAAAAAATATTTGTGTTTTTAGGGATTTATTTGCCTTACTCACTACTAAAAAAAACTTTACTTTGCTTTATGACTATTTTTATTTTGTGTCTATGATCTGGTCCCCGATGCAATACATTTGCCTGTTTTCGTAATACACGTGAGAAATGATTTTTGTAATTTAAAAAATTCTTGGTCCATGTCAGCAAATTAGGGAAAAATATCGGTAATAAATGTATTGTATTTACATTAGCTGCATTGGCATAGTTACGCCACTGTTTATCGCATTAAATAAAAATAAAAATTATTATTTTTAATTTTTTATATTATGTTTTAATTATTTAATTTACAAAACATAATCATCAAGTCCTTAACTATATTCATAACGAATTGGCTATATTTCTATCAAGCATTATCTAGCCCTAAAACTTCACCTTGCCAAGGACAGCTGTGGAAAACGAATCGTGGAACATATTTGCGTCGGGTTTAGATACAGGGTGCCCACAATTTGGCAATTATCTTTTAGAAAATATTACTTTCGGTAAAATAGGTATCTATGACTTTATTGAATAAAATATTAAGAGTTGGTACAGAAGTTATTTTATTAAAGAACACACCAAACACAGGTTTAATGGAGGCTTTAAAGGAGTACATAAAAAATATAAATTCTGAGAAATATTTTTTGATTTATAGATAAGAGCCTACCAATGACTATTCCATTATTTTCCGCTAATCTTTGCCATATCACTCTTACTGCTCAGATACCCAATGAGACTTGGACATTCTCTTAGACATTTTATGTTGCTTGGATATCATTTAAGAATAAGAATATTATTAATACAATAAACCAAATAATTTAAATATTATTATTTGTCCTGATGGTGACTTTTGTTTGATTAAAATTATAAAATGGAAGTTTGTATTAAATCATGTATGTTTTATACATGCACCAATCGGTTTCGAAAAAATATTTTTTATTCATCAAGGTGATAAAAAACTAAAACCAAACGTTAAATCATCGCCATATGTTTCGATAATTATTTTATTTAATTATTAGGAATTTAATTAAAAAACAATTCTAGTAGTTTACTGCATAAAATATAACTCTACTATAGTTCATAATATAGTTCCTTGCATAAAATGACCAAGTGATCTGCACTTCAATGCAGTAATCCAATGGTACCGAGGAGAATAAAGAGGCTGACATGACGCCCCAAAACCCGCTGGACTGACGGACTCATCAAATTCTACGAAAATACGTAGCAGCGAATAACAATGTACAGAGAAGAGTGGGAGAAATTTAGGGAGGCGTTCATCTTGCAGTGGATATAAAACGACCGATAAAGATAATGTAATTTTTTCAGGTAAAATTTATAAAAATATTAATCTAAATGTTTGAGAAACGTGATAGATAGGTATAAATCAGTATTCTTCAATGCGCCGCAAAAATTTTATAATTTGAAAACTGACTCATGAAACCAAAAATGTTGGTAACGACAACAATGTCAAAGAATAAGAAGAATGGCAATAATTTATCGAAATGTTATGGGAATTACAAACGTATTTTATCATTTGAGTAGAAGATGACAACGCTTCTATAATATCTCAATGTTCTTTTTGAGTGGCAAGGCCAAAGTTCAAATTTAAAAAAAATTTGAAGTTTGGTTTTAGTTTTTTATTATCCTTATGGAGATTATGTATAAAACTCGCGTGATTGAATACAAAATGACTATAATTTTATTAAAATGACTACATAACTGTGTAAATTAAATCAACTTTAAACAAACAAAAATAATCTGTTTATCGAAAAAAATTAATATATCTGTATATTCTGTTAGATGATTAATTTATTTTGTATTAAATATACCATACAATTATGTTCTGAAAAACTGCAACTTCACAAGAAAAAAAAATGTTCTCAGTATAAATTAAGAATATTGTTCGTATAATATTAAGAGTATTATTTTTAATATATTAATTAGAAAGATATACATATAAAATTAGTTTTATCGAAAAATATTATTGTTGCGCCACCGGGATTCGAACCTGGATCTCTTTTCAAACCGAGGAAGGTGCATTATCCAACTATGCTATAACGACGATATTTTTAGCGACAAATTTTCGAACCTATATGTTACCTTTTTGATATTAATTATTACAACTTCACAATAATAATGTGTTCCCCTAAGAATATTATTTGTCTATTTATTATTAGAATTATGAAATACATATTAGATTATTAAAATGCTATAATAATTACAATATGACTATCAAACAAGTATTTAATTTTGAATTATTTCTAAGAATTTATAGTAGTCATCTAATTTTGTGCTAAAATGAAGCATCATATTTAAGCAAGTGTTTTAATTAACCACGTTTTCCCAATATCGCGCTAAAACGTGCACAATATTAAAGAACGCGCATCGTATTGATATCTGCCATACTTATTTAAAATTATTCAATAAACTAAACTTTTTACTACACAAATTAGGTTAATCTTTCTCAAAAAATGCAATGTCATTTATTGTTTCATAAAATTAAATTTATCGAAAAAAATTAATAACGTTTTAAAAACAAAAAAGTAACTGCTATGTCAACAAATCTGTCACACCTTAGACGTGACAGGTGTGTTTTTCATTTCAAATAAGAAATCTTTGCATATACATTTCTGATTAAATATGAATTAAATGTATTAATTATAAAGATATACATACAAAATCAATATTATCGAAAAATAAAAACATTGTTGTTGCGCTACCGGGATTCGAACCTGGATCTCTTCCCTAACCGGGGGAGGTGCTTTATCCAACTAAGCTACAGCGGCACTATTTTTATCGACAATTTTTGTATCAATGTGTCCAAAATTTAATAAAAATGAATTAATAACTCTAGCGTCTGCTATCAGATTCACTCAAAGGTATTTGAGATTCTGTAAAAATAAGGTAGATGGCTCTGTCAAATGATGGAACGATTAAATGTATTGATATCAAAAAGGTAACATATAAGGTCGAAAAATTGTCGATAAAAATAGTGCCGCTGTAGCTTAGTTGGATAAAGCACCTCCCCCGGTTAGGGAAGAGATCCAGGTTCGAATCCCGGTAGCGCAACAACAATGTTTTTATTTTTCGATAATATTGATTTTGTATGTATATCTTTATAATTAATACATTTAATTCATATTTAAAATATCACAGAACTATGTTCTGAATAATTACAACTTCACAATAAGAATGTGTTCTCCTAAAAAAAAAAAAAACATTTCTGATTGTTTTTTTTAAAATGGACCTAATTTTTATTGTGAAGTTGCAATTATAGAACGTACAGTGGAACCTCTCTATTTGTCAGCCCCTGTTTTTGTCTGATTCAATAGTTGTCACATTTTTATAACAAACAAGTGTGTTTAGATTCGTTAATATTAGCAATTTCCAGCGCCCGGCACTGGATAACACTGCAATCAGGTAGCCAACTTGCACCCAAATGTTGCCATAGTCAACTAAAACATAAATGCATTGAATGATAATTTGATATACATACACAACATATAGAAAGAGACAACATCAGGAACGGAATAATGATGAATATATAGGTTCTACTGTAGTTCTATGATATCCATAATATACTTTTAAAATAAGCAATGTTATCTTTGTGGTTAAAATTCATATTTTTATTTTTTATCTTTGTTTAATTAACCACTAAAATGAGTTTAAATACATCTACCGGTTTCGAAAAATACCATTTTCTTCTTCAGGATGTCATAACTAACTAAAACATACATTGTTTCTTTGACAGAATCTATTTTTAAAAATCTATTTTTAAAAGAAAATTTTTTTTTTTTTTTTAGTACCTAACTCAAATCATTACTTAATACAAATTTACTCGAATAATTTTTAGGAAAAAATTTTAGAATGGGACTCGTAGTTAAATTTAGTTGGTTGTTTATAATTTTTTGATTAGTTTTACACGCTTTATTTATCTCCAACGATTCCAAATTATTTAATTTGTGACCAACACCGTTTATATGCAATATATGCAATATACCGGTAGATGTATTTAAACTCATTTTAGTGGTTAATTAAACAAAGATAAAAAATAAAAATATATCCATAATAATATATAAATAATTGGATAATTCAACGAGAAACGTATACAGAAAAAAATTTATGAATCAATTAGAAAAGTATTTTTATTTATTATCTTTGTTTTATTAACCACTAATAAAACAAAAATAATAAATAAAAATATGAATCTTAACCACAAAGATAACATTGCTGATTTTAAAAGTATAATTAGAAAAGTGTACAGAAAAAAAACTATTTATCGAAAAAATACATGGTTACCAGAGTTCGAACGCGGAACTTTCCCTTACCGGAGAACAGCGATGCCAATAAATGCAGTATACGTATCTCGGTAATAAACTTTTTTTTTGGATCAATAGATTTTTTCTGTACTGTAATTAATTCATTTATTTTGTTTTTGGGCTTCGGCAAATTTCATTCCGAGCATGCTGTATTTCGCAGACTGTATCCAAAACTAGAGCCCGAAATCAGCGAAGTGTAAATGTATTGTTTCCCACACCGTGAAACTATTTCAAAGGATTACATATTGAATTATAATTTGCCTAAATAATTAATAGCTTAATTTAATATAGTAAGCGGCACTAACGGCACACGTTCTGGATGTTCAAAACAAAACAACAGGAGCGTGACATTTTAATTTATACACTAAAATATGGGTCTTTGTACTGATTGCTCACAGGAAGACACCAACTTCACCGGTGGCTGCTGCTAGGCTGTCTAAGGTTTTCCCACAATATTAACGACTGCTTTGTGTACTAATTTCTACATTCCTTATTCCTGGTCATTATTTTTTACTACTTCATCTTCTTTATCTAATGTTAAAGCAGCATTATTCCCCTCTCGTTTCTCCTGGATCGTCCAACAGGTCTTCTTCCTTCTGGCACTGATGAGAAAATCTGTTAAGGCATTATTTCGTTTCCCATGTGGAGCATTTTGTCGAATAATATAGTTCGTGATTAGATCTTTTAACGTTACTTCCGTTACTCCTCTCAGGTATCTCAATTTTGCAGCCTGGATTCTCGACCGATTCCATCAATATTCAAAATTGATGGCCATAGGTCAGAGTAAAGGTATAAACATACTTGAAAATCGCATTTATTTTGTTGATATCGGCTTTATTTGTATTTTTATCACAAGAATTAAAATCATTTTTCTATATTATTCAATACTACCGATCTTACTCTACAAGAAAAACTAAATTCTTTTGAAAAGAAAATTCTTCACGGAGTGTGAGCCAGCGGCGTATTCGAAGCAATTTAAAAAATCTTAAAAGATCTTTGATCCAAAATCTTGATTAATATAGTTAGGTAAAATTGCAATGGATAATGCGGGCTGGATGCATAGAGAATTCAAATATTCTAGGGATCTTAAATGGACGACGATCTCTTGGCAGATCTATATTAAGAAGGAGCGATAATGTGAAGAAAGGGCTGGAGGTACTCCTTGATCATGTCTCCAAGTACAGGATGTTGGTTCAAGACAGAATTTTACATCAGGTGAAGGCTCTTCATGGATCGTGAAGTCATGAAGTATTAAGAGAACTACGAAAAATGATGAATAATATCTCCCCTATAAGTTCCAAACTAGTTTAATAGTTGAGATTTGATTTGAGTGACAGCCATCCATATTAATATTGCGCGTCCCCATCTTTTAACTTATGACTTACTAGACTATATTGAATGTATTGGATTGTAGTGTAATTTTCCAGTAAAAAAAAATACTCACCAAAGTAGCGAAAATATTGAACGTGTCTTTAATAAAGGATGTCCAGCGAAAAAATTTCAAGTTTACTACTAAATAAAAAAAAAAATACAATGTGATTCTCATATTTTATTTATACAAAATGGAGTTTAACGATGCGGATTTTACGTTTTATAAACAATATCGTCTAAATGCCGTCCATTTCTCTCAAGACACTCTTGCAATCGGACTCTTAAATTTGCAAACACGCGA
This sequence comes from Eubasilissa splendida, assembly GCA_031772225.1. Taxonomy (NCBI): domain Eukaryota; kingdom Metazoa; phylum Arthropoda; class Insecta; order Trichoptera; family Phryganeidae; genus Eubasilissa; species Eubasilissa splendida. The sequence continues at coordinate 14,684,393 of CM062852.1, read as the reverse complement.
GAGCAAAGCGTCGGTTCAATGGCAGCAACTTTACGGCGGATATTTACTTGTAGGGCCTGAATTGTTCGAGGATTGTTACAGTAAACTCTCGACTTAAGGTATTCCCACAAAAAAAAGTCACAAGGTGTAAGATCCGATACCCGAGGTGCCCAGGGTATGTCTCCATACTTGCTGATTAATTTATTGGGATATTTAGGTTAACATTACTTGAATATTTTCTCTTATATATTCAATAACAGTACATAAATACATATTCAATTCATGTCATTTAAGAGTAAGAAAAAACATACGTTAGCGAAATCGTACGAATTTTGACGACTAGCAAGTATACTGATCATCCGTCATCTTTTTTTATCTATGCTGTCATCTCTCTTACCATAGAATAAAGCACTTTCTTAGTCACAATATCAAAGCAACGCGAGATGTTATGTTATTGTTGGTTATGATAATATACTTTTTGGTTATGTTTGCGACCTGATATTTCTCAAAATCTGCACGGGAATAATTCATCATAACCAAAAAATTTAATGTGTTTTAGGTTGAGTGAGAAAACCATTCATCCGATTCCGTATTTACTTGAATGCACATTATACCGATAAAATAGCATTTTTGTGTTGATTCTTGTTTATACGCGATTTTTACATCATCATCATCATTTAGATGTCATTTTTGTTCGTTTGATGGTTGCTGAGCGATCAAGCTTTTCATAAAAACTATTTTTAAAACAGAAAATATTATTATGTAACATAGTAGTTATTTTCATATAATAAATACAAATATAATAAGAGATTTCCGCATTGAAATATAGATTATATTGATAACTTAACTGCGCAGCGGCCACTATACAGGGCCAAGTAGCAAACAATAGGCAATAGCCGATTGTTTATTTACTAATTGATTTATATTTAGTTAACAAACAACAATTTTAGTTGTTTTTTTATGATGTCGAATTGAATAAATAATATTATATTATTACTTAAAGCTTATCTAAATTATTCATTTTATCTTGTAACTAAATTAGTTAAAATTGTGAAGTCTGCCTATAAGGAAAGTTTCAGTTCCACAATAAAATGCTGGAAAATAAATGGAACACGTATATTCCCAACGCAATTAAAGTAATGGAACAAAGTCCAACGGGAACCAGAGAACATGAAGGACAACAATTAAATTACTCTACAGATAACATTCTCGAGAAAATAAATATAAATACATAGTGCTTTGAAAACATCATAAATTGACCACAATATTATTTTTGTTTTAAAACGAATATCTTGAATGGATCGAATGCAATATAAATATCTACTTTTATTCAATATTATATTTTTAATAGAAAGGAAATCATTATCGATGGTTGTTAATATTATCGACCTCAGTTTAAAACGTCATTTTTTTTACAATATAATGTACCTACATTTCAAAAGTGCTACGGAAAAATATTGTTTGATGAGAGAAAAAAATATTTCGTGCTTTTTGGAGTAAATTCATTTTGATTTTCTTTTATGCATATTTTGTATTATTTCTACATATGACTTAAGATTATTAATGAGAAGAATATCACTTTTTTTTACTTACTTAAGGTTACAGACGAAACACAACTAGTTGATTCGATTATTTCCATCGCTTAAATAAGATTCTGGTAAATATAAGTATATTTTTAGTAAATCTAAACTAATCGACCCTGTCTTTTAATGATTAATCATGTATTTAAAACAGTTAATATAAATGACAATAGATATATTAAAATACATTTTAGCAAAGAAATAACACGGACAGGGAGTTGAAAGTAGTTGGCTATTATTGATTATATCATATGAATTCATTTCGGGTTTAGATATTGTTTATAAATTATTGGGTTTACAGAGGTGACATTTCGGTGATTGTAAATAATTGTAAAAAATATTTTTATACTAATAATAAAATGTCATTATATATTTGTACTTTTCGTTTAAAATTCGTTTTATGACTGCTAGAGATCATTTTCAATCTAATTAATAGCTTCTGAACGTCCAGACGCGTAGGTGAATATAAAAATGGGTGCATAAAAAAGGGGACGAGCAGATTGAAGACGTGAAACTACCCCCAAGGCGCACTTAAACTACCCTTTTTCATCAAAAAAATGGTTTTACCATAGTGCTTTCATTTTACGAGTTATTTTAAAAGCTAATGTTAATTTGTCAGTATGTTAAAAATGGTCAAACTTTATTATAATTGAGAAAAAAACATTTTTTAAATATTTTTGTTACGTCGGCGCTATTTGTTAATTTACTAATTTTACGGAAATAAATGATATATTAAAATGATTAGTTCAATTAAATTACTTAATCATCTTATCATATAAGTATTAATAAAAATGTATAACGTGTAAATTAAAAAACTTGTATTGAAAACATTATCATTATATTAAATAATTATTATGTATTAATTTCAATGCCTTAAGACTATTGAAAATTGTGATATGGATGATAAAACATTACTTTAAAATGACTTTAGCATATATCCGTATACTCGATTATGTTTTTGTTCGTATTTTTAAGACTATTGAAAAATGTGATATGGATGATAAAACATTATTTTAACATGACTTATGCATATATCTGTATACTCGATTATGATTTTATTCGTATTTTTAAGAATATATCAAATAGAGATGTGGATGATAAAACATTATTTTTAATTGACTTTAGCATATTCCCGTACACTCGATTATGTTTTTATGCGTATTTTTAAGAATATTGAAAATTGGGATATGGATGATACAACATGATTTTCATATGACTTTAGCATATTCCCGTATACTCGATTATGTTTTTATTCGTATTTTTGAGAATATATCAAATAGAGATGTGGATGATAAAACATTATTTTTAATTGACTTTAGCATATTCCCGTACACTCGTATATGTTTTTATTCGTAATTTTAAGACTATTGAAAATTGTGATATGGATGATAAAACATTATTTTTACATGACTTTAGCATATATCCGTATACTCGATTATGTTTTTATTCGTATTTTTAAGACTATATCAAATAGTGATATGGATGATAAAACATTATTTTTATAAACGAAATGGAGATTTTTCTGATTTATTCCAAAGAAAAAACTAAATTCCGATCCGATTAAAATGTCAATTGCTAAAATCAACGATTTATTGAACGAGCCCGTGTATTTCAATGTATTTTATAGACGTTGAACAATTCGGAAAACACAAAAAAAAATAATTGAAAAACAGCCTACGCGAGAAAAAGAAATAAACGATCTTAAAATACTTTTGTTTAAGTTGAGAATTTGACCTTTCAACATTCTTACTGTTTAGTTCGTGGAACAAGGCTCTTGAGAGATAGTTTTTTTTTAGTTTAACGTATTGAGCATGTAAATTATTTGAATAGAAAATCGAAATTATTTCTATGATTTATGAACTAAAAATATTATTTACTAAAAAGATGATCTCAAAATAAAAATTGCGATAGCTAACAACATCTTCGAATAAACAGATAGATTTTGATTCCAAATACTCGAATAATTATATAATAGATAGATAATTTTATTACGCACACACAATCAATTTTCCTATAGATCTCGTAGTGGGCACGGAAGAGAGTTTGATCCCTCGTGTGGCGGTTTGGTAGTAACGGTCGGTGTACGTTAGTTTGTCGCTCTCCTCTGCGTGCAAAATACAATGGACAATGAGCGACAGCTCTCTCCGCACTCAACTCTCTAGGTACTATTATTTAGGCGACTTTTGAGTAGAGTCTCTAAAACTAGTTTCACCCATATGCACGCGCCATTGCAATTGAATTATTATTATGTTTTAAGCTAGCAGCAAGAAATACATCATTATTAAATATATATTATGTGTGCGGTCTGGCACCTGCGGATAGTATGCCAGGGCACCGCCACCGGATAGACGGTGGTTCCATGAGACATGCGGGTTCGGCTACTAGTCCTAGGCACTTACTTACCTTCGGCCGACTTACTTACTTACTTTCACCTGTGGTAAATTTATAGTGTTGTGTAATTCGGACTGGAAATCAATTCTAATTAATGATAGAGGTTAAGTTTACAACAGGTTGTTTAATTCAAAATAAAGGATCTTATAAAATAACCTCTCTAGCCAATGTGCAACAAAGACAAGCGTCGCAAACAAAAAATACATTTCACCACATTTGATCACAATGACGACGGAAAACTCCTCGGATCCGAAGTTAACTAAATGAAGCTAATCATAGCGATGCTCTGAAGTACAAATTGCTACGCAGTTAAACCCTCTATACGAAGTTAGACCCATCTCCATGGTGATAAATCGGTCGTTCTACTTGACCTTGATCAAAGAATAATAATGTCACATTGCCTCAGATTCAGGTGCGCACTAATTGACGCATTCTTCCGATTCACCTAGACGCAAGTTCTTAGCCGTCAGGCTGGATGTACCCATTGTTCTATGGCAGAAAATAATTCGTCGCTCGATCCCGAATGGAGCCTGGCATTTCGTGACGCCAATCTTCTATCCCGTGCCAGGAGAGGAAATTGTTATTTCTGCATAGGAAGAGAGTACAATGCAATTATACAGACGTGCACCAGCATCCGAAAGATATTATACTTACCCTCTCCCTTGATCGTGCATGACTGAATCTGCGATGGGCGGCCGCACAACGAGCTGCCTCGCACCTCTCCACGAACTCAAGTGGCGCTGAGCCGCGTCGCCGCGCGCGGCAGTACCGACCGACCTACATATCTCTAATTCAGTGTATATGTATTTTCGGCATTTGAGGTCTGTCACCAGAGAAGTGCCTGTTGCGTTTACCATTTGGTCAGTCTAACCAATGAGGAATCTTCCTTTTCCTCTCCGTCCATCAACTTATCCCACCACAACAAACTTCTCCTAGCTATTTTCTCTTCTTTCAAGATGTTTCAAGACATTATTAGCTAATAATTAACCTCTAATGTGACTACTCCTCAGATTGAGAGTATCTAAATCTATTTTGTTAATCTCTTCCCACTTATTATTATGTAATGGACAAATAATTTATACAATTTATGTTAATACAACATACATTCGGAGGATTCTAAAATATTATAAACCGAGTTATGTATACATACATAACTTAATTTATAGTATATATATTTATGTGCATAATGATATTTTTTTTTTTTTTAAATGAGATCGTTACAAGCACATATTAAAGTATATGTAATAATGTGCTGAATATTTTCGCGCTGCGAGATTTTATTTCACACGTGGCTTTAATACCCTCATAAAGATAAAAATTATTATCCGACTGATAACAGAACTTCTCCTAGGTCTAGGCTGTTATGCCGCAGGCCTCTTTTTTTAACAGCTGACATTTTGAATCACATTAAAGTAGCCATAATCTGGATTAATGATTTATAAGTATTAAATAATAGAATATTTTGTTATAAACCATTTTATTATGTATATACACTAGACTATCTCTTTATACTACGAGTATATTGTCCTGAAGAAGGTTGGGTCCAACCGAAACTAGTTAACACTAGTGTATGTACATAATAAAGTGGTTTAAAACCAAATATTCTATTATTATATAATTATAATCTCAAGTCACATTATAATTTGTATTTCTTTTCTGCTTCTTGAAAATGTATTAATATTTCTACATCATTATAGTCTAGCAATACATATAATACATTGTAATCAATCAATCAATAATAACTTATGAAATAAATACAACAATCTGAACTGAAGTGGCATTTTACCTAAAATATTGTGGTGATAAAGAAATCCGAGATAAGTGACAGGACAGTTTAATATATGGTCACCAATTATATTTTTACGGAGAGAGTAAAATCGAAAATCCAGGCTGCTGAAATCAGTTACCTTAAGGGAAAGGGGAGTAATAGAAGTAACATTCTTGAATCTACTAAGTACCAATAATGAAGTAGTACCTGTTAGGTATTATGACAGTAGACTGTATGATAGAATATTGGAGGAAAAGGCAGACTGACACAGTACAATGAAACTACTAACTAATTGAAGCTCCGCCTCTCTCTCCACAATATATTATAAAATCCCTCGACTATGCTGGAAGATGATCACTCTTAAGATACCCTTAATTGAAGACAGATACCGTTAGCCACTTTTCATAGATTTCTCGAGGTAGGTAGGTGAACCCGCGCGTAATCGAAATGAAATACAGCTTAAGTTGTTTTCAGTAAGGCGATCAAATTAACACCAAATTCCGCCGCGCTGATGGGCGAGCAAGTAGGTAACTAAATATGAGTCTGGAATAATGTTGAATATAATCTATATAGGAATTAAGAAATTTCTATAACAGTACCAATAAGGGAGTAGTATTGATAAGAAAGTAGTACTTCTGCATATAGAAAGTAACCAAGTTACCTAAACTGAGATTCAATTATGGCCGCTTGAAAGAATCCCAAGATCTTTCTGACAACTCCAGAAGAAAAGCGACCGGTAGGTCACTTAAAAATTAACTAGAAGAAATAATAAAAAAAATGAATGAAAACAGATTGGCGCTTCCATCTTCCCCTGTTAACCAATCGTGATTGGTAGATCCCCTGTCGACCATTCATGATTGGTCAACAAGAGAAGATGGAAGCACCTTGTCGAAACATTGGACTCCCGACCCCCCTAGGATAAGAGGATGTAAATGAAAATGAATAATTTGTGAGAGATTCTTTAAATAAAATCAGATAATAACAACTTTCCGATTCATATATTTTTTTCATAATAATAATAGTATAAAATATTCAAAGATTTTTAAAATTAATTAATGCTCAAGATTATCAATAAATTCAATCATTTTTACTAACTCAGTTAAGTTGAAACCACTTATGTAGATGGTTTCATACTTTATTCTACTTCATATGATTTTAGTATAATAGAATAGCCCTCAACCCTCACCATCCCTGACTACAAATGACGGTGGAAACAGGTACTCGCAAATCCCAACCCTTAAAACCTCATTATGGAGCTAACAGTAAAGGCTAGCCACACATGTATTATATCAACTTTCATTAAAGTTGTTCTCTCTAGTTTGAATATTAAAAAGCTTCTGTAAATATTCAAATGATATCGTTTTAATATTATGCTGCATCATTCAACTCAAAATATTAACATTTTAATATGAAATAAAGGGTGTCCAGTGGAAAATTTTTAAGATTAAATTGTAATTGCTCGAAAATCATCAGGGTGAGGTAAGTAGGAGGGGTATTGTTCGATGCGCGTGATTTGCGGATATGCCAGTCGTAATGAGTCACTGGTCGGGAGCGCACCGCGCGTTCACGGTTGAACAATATTTAAAGTGCGGTGACTCATTGGTTCTTGGTACTCACTTTAATATTCGACGAGTAAGTGATGAGCCGAGCACGTAACTTATCTAGTGTTGGGTTCAAAAGTTCAGACAAGAAGGTACAATGGTTAACCAAACTATTCCGTTACCAACAACATCAGCAGCGATGCCAGAACATGTGGCTCAAGTTCGACGTGAAATTATGCGCAATCCGCGTAAATCGATAAGGAAGATTGCAGCCTGTATTAGAATAAAAAAATCAACAGTGGACATTATTTTGAAAAATAAACTACACTTTCACCCATACAAATTGCAAATCGTGCAGTTTATCAACAACAATGAATATTCTTTACGTGAAACCTTAGCAAGAACGATGCTGGAACGTTTTGAATAGCACGAACGCTTGGAAACATATTGTTTACTGACGAAGCATATTTTCATATCGATGGTTATGTTAATAAACAGAACATGAGATACTGGTGTCCTGACAACTCAAGAGAACGCCATCAAAAACGTTTTGATTGTACAAAAACAACAGTGTGGTTTGCAATTTTTGCCCGAAGGATAAATGGCCCTTATTTTATAAGCCAGCAAGAGATAGTAACTGCCGACGTGTATTGCCGGATGATCGACGAGTTTTTGGTACCGCAACTGCAGCTGTTTCCCGGGTTCAACAACAGAATACAATTTCAGCAAGACTCCACACATAGCTAGAGTTTCAATTGAGAAACTGACGGGAATTATTCCCAATAAATTAAACATCAAATACGGAGACATACTCTGGGCACCTCGGTTACACCGTACGATTTTTTTTTGTGGCGATACCTTAAGTCCAGAGTTTAAAACAATTCTGGAACAATTTAGGCCCTATAAGAAAATATTCGCCATGAAGTTGCTGCCATTGAACCGACGTTTTACTCTCTCGTGATCGCAAATTTAAGAGTCCGATTGCAAGAGTGTCTTGAGAGAAATGGACGGCATTAAGATAATATTGTTTAAAAACGTAAAATCCGCATTATTAAACTACATGTTGTATAAATAAAATATGAGAATAACATTATAGTTTTTATTTTGTAATATATTACTTGTAAATTCTCCACTGGACATCCTTTAGTTATGAATAAAAAATATATATAATATATACTCTTTTTTTTTTTTTTGATTTGATATTTAAAAAATATTATGTGTACTTAAAAGCACGTGAAAACGGTAATGTTAAAATATTAAAATATTTTAGGTTTTATGTGCTCAGTAATACCTATTTTAAATTAGTATATTAACGTCATCGAGGTCTATCGTTATATAGAGTATTTTATTCATTACATTACTTTACTCATTTTACGAAATATTCTGCTAGAGTGCTTGAAAGTATTAAAATACGTGAATATCATAATCAAGCTCTTCACAATATTATAAGTTTGGTAAGGCAGGTAGGCAGGTAGGCAGGTGCTTACATTATAATTTAAAAGTAATAAGTACTTGTGCTTAATTTTTATTTTATTGTATATTTATAATGTGTTTTATTTTCTAGTATTTAATTTTTTAAACATGATTTTTTAACTACTCAGTTTTTGATAGAGGCTTCTAACAGGATCATTTTCTAGTATCTGTTTACCTGTCCATGCCAAGTCTTCCGTCGTTTGTTTCTGGTGCCATCAAAACTTACGTCACATATCTTTCTTACTATTCTCTCCTCATTCATCTGTTCCATATGATCAAACCATATAAGCGATCCTTTTTTAATCCTATTCAATAGGCTAAGCTTTGCTTTATATTCTCTTCTAATTTATTCATCATTTGCTCTATCATAAATGGATTTTTTACATATACTCCAAGTGATCTCATTTCCACTGCACTCAGTCTATCTTCGTTCCTTTTTTGCCAACTCCAGGCATTACATAATATTCCGTACTTATAAAACAAACTTTTGGTACGCGTTTTAATATCGATCGCGACTAAAGTTATTAATAAATATCCGCATCCAAACTCCTATCCTACTGCTTATTGTAAGCCTGATGCCATCGGCTGTCACCCGAATAATATTGTTTGTTTGATCTTGACATCGCGATATCATTCGCGGTGTGGATCATTACCTCCAGTGTAGCGGAGTACTATTTTGTGTGACCATAGTGTTTATTGTTTGTGTGCACCATGGATGAACAGTGACACCACCGTCCTCAATCGGGAGCGGAGATTGTCGACTATCCTCGTGCACGTAGTGAGTGATTTTGGCGCCACCAGGGATTTCGGAGGCGTCATACTTGAGGTAAAATGAGCGGTTCTTCTAAACCCCGGGCGCTGGTCCTTAGAAAAATGATTTTCCTCTCATCAACCTCTCCTATATCCGTCTCCCGATTTTCTTCCCCATCTTGCGATAATTCCGACTTACAACTGGAATTATCGTAATCCAATCTACGGGAAGTGCGACCCGGAGTTCGCACACATTGTATTACGAGAAAACTATTGGAAAAAAAATGTTTTTCGAATTACAAAATGCATAAACCGAAAATTTTTTGAGCCCTTAGATGCTCGATCAAGTATTGAGAAATGAATAATGGAATATGAAATGCAGCTTTTGACATAAGACGAAGTGTTCTTACGAGGCGCTTTGTACAGAAATAGCGTTCGTATCCAACTACTTACTATTCAACTTTCATACCACAGCGAAGCCTTCGCCAACCCCTAACGAAATCGTGACTTTTTGGTTTCGAATACGTGAAAATCAAGTTGAATGAAAATAAAATAAAAACTTGTTAGTGTTTTTCAAGTATAAATTGATATTCATAACGATTTTTAGATACGTAACACATTATGTACACATATGTGCATATTCTGGGTTTGGTTAATTTCACTTTAATATAATTATAACATGTTTTTTTTATATTTATTCGACAATCGAAAAATATATATATTTTTTTAAATATTTATATTTACACACATAATGCGACTCATATTATAATGTCAAATTTTCAGGTCGGCCTCTACTTCAGCCGTAAGAAGGGTTATAGAACCGATTATAAATTATTGACAGAAGCTAGAAGACTAAGTTCAACGGATCGGCATATGCGGTAGTAGGTCCAAAAACATGAAACCCTTTGCCCTCCGTCATTAAAAACAGTGCATCAGATATTTTGTAAGAGACTAAAATCACACCTTTTTACAAAATAGTATCCATAAGACCAAATAACATTTTTTAATTTAATATGCTAGTTTAGGACCAAACAGTTATGTAGAAAGCGCCCCAGGGCGAATTCTTACACAAAAATAGTGTTACATAAATACCCAATGTTATTAATATTTATTAAGATATTATAACCCAAGTCAATAAAAAAGCGATCTTTATATGTTAGTTATTTCATTATTTGAAAAAACCGTCAATTGACGAAATATCATTAATTATTATAAATTTATTCATTTAAAAAAACAATGAAAATAAGATAGAAAAATAATTACTCAATTGGCAGCAGATCTTCTTTATTTTATGTTGCCATACAACTTTGCTTTGTGTTGTGAAAAATGCAACAATGACGGACTGAAGGATTTCCATAAGAAATTTAATATTATTTTTACATGTTCGTGAATATAATTTTTCGGCTCGAAATATTACCTTAAAGTACCTTATTTAAACAGACCATCCATTTTATCAGAACAATAAAAATAATTTTGATTTCACTACACTTGATGGAATAAATAAACAATTACATAAAAATTGGATATTTCAAATCAGTGCAAACGCAATAAGTGCAGATGCATATATATTGATGTTATTTACATAGCAGCTAAATGTCACATTGAAACTCACTAATACAGGGTGGGTTATGTATTTTTACACCTTTTTAAATCGCTTCGGCACAGGTACCGCCTGGGAGGGGCACGCGGGCGACGGCGCGCGGGAGTATGGTCCTTGGAACGCGCGTTCAGCGTAAAATTTACAACGACTCTCATATTCATGCGATTGTTCGGTATGGGTGGATCATAAGTTTTTGTACTTTTGAAAATTCAATAAAAAAAAAACTACAAGTAGTTTGATAATTGATGTTTATTTCACTGAAAGAGCACAATTGGGAAAATCTGAGTCAATTGAGTCTGGCACGTACGTTTTGAAACACTCTATGACATAAAATGCGTGGGTGTTGGCTATCTCTTGACGAATATTCGCCTTAAGTTGGGTTATTGTGGCTGGTTGATCTCGGTATCACCATAGCTGCAGAACGCTTGCGAGTCCCGGATCATATCGTGCAGACTCAATAACTTGCGCGACATTCTCTTCGATTCTTTCGTCGTCCGGTTTTCTTCTTATTTAGCGTTAAACTGGTCTCCTCAAACTTCTTGTGTCACAATTTAATTAAATGAATACTCGGAAATTGATTCATACCGTGTAATTGGTAGTAAGCGTTAAATAGACGCTGAACATAAGAATCGTTATTGTTGTTAAAAGCGTTTTTCGCCAAACGCTCGTCGTTTCCCCGTGAAGTGATCTATTGTGACTAAATTTCCAAAGATCAAACTCTCGCATGCTGTTGCCCGCGTGCCCCTCGAGAAGCGATTTAAAAAGTGCAATAATTTATGGCCCACCTGTATATAGTTAGAAAATAATTTTATCGAAAATTTTCTTATACTATCTACGTATATTGAATATGAACCATTGGAGCCTGAATTTTTTGATAATTTGAATTTATTATATTATTTGATGATATAACGAAAGCTGATAACTAGAAAACCTAACGAAGAGTCAGCAGAAGGGAGGAAGTTGTAAATTACATATATTGATCTAAAATGAAACATAATAATCACATTTAAATACAAGAATTTCAACAATAGAAAACTAGCAAGTTTTGAATAAAACAAACATAAAATTATATTTAGAAGAATTGTGGCATTTCTCCAAAATTCAAAACCAATTTCACTCGGCGATTATTAAGATACTTTAAAACAGCTAAATAACTACCGACTGGCTTATAAAAGTTTTAGAAAAAGAGTCGTAAGTTCTCTAATAAGCGGAAATGCTTTTGATCGAAATTAATGGAAGACTATTGTATCAGCGTTGAAACCACAACAGACATAACTACATTATGGTAACGGCGAATCAAGAAATATTCTGTTGATAGCTTAGAATGAAAACTTTCTCGGAAATATATACAAACTTAATACTATAACTATTATCAGGCAAAGAGATTATTAAAAAAAAAACACAAATGCTAGAAAAAAATAAAAATAACATCGCGTCAGCATTGAAGTCACGATTACGAAACAAAAACAACGAAAATGATTGTATAATGAATAATTAAAAATCAGCTATCTTATTATATAGTGAATTTAGTGGTTTTTGAAAAGAGTACTTTCCAAGGGTACACTTGACAGTGAGAAGAGGTTGTAACGATTCTTATAAATGATAAAAGTAAAGTTTTCGCAGTTAGACGGTGGTCGAAATACAAATTTTGTGGGAAGTTTTCCAAGTATTTTCGGTCTCATTTCTCTCTCAACGACTTTCTTACATTTCCCATCACTTATAATAAAACAATTTCTTCTTTAAAACGTATTCTTAATTAAATATTTTAAATATTACAGTCTTAGCATATTGTTAGATTGTTTAATATTTTCCAAAGAGACGGTGCTCAGGAATGCATCGAATATTTAAAATAAATACTTTAAAAAAGCATTTATGAGTTAACTTTAGTTCACCCTCGAGAAGTTTAAATCTTTTATTTTATCTTCATTTCTATTACATTCCATTTTTTTCTTATAACAAATAAACGTGTCCCAAGAAAAGAATTCTCAGATATTTGAACTTCGTTTTCGCTTTACGTGCTGTGCGGTTAACTTATTGCCACGGCTTTTCCATTCCGATATTACATTTGAAAAAGAATTTTAAGCTCTTCTTAATAGTTTTCAAAGTGCTACAAAGCTAAGGAAAATTCTTAATCCAGAATTCCAAAGAGTTTCGCGAGATGAGTTTTTCTCTCCGCACACAACCTGGGATAAAATTAAATATTTTCTAATACTTGCAATGGTACTTTTATAAAAGCCTCCTGCTTAGGATAGCAAATTAATCCATCCAAAAAATATTATTAAAAAAACTATAGTTATTTTTGGTAAACGCAAAATTGTGATTACAATTTTTTTCGATTATCGATCACTATATTTTTATAAATTACATATCACAATATCGTCAATTATAGTAGAAAAATTAAAAATATTAAGATGGGCGGACACAATACTCTTATATAGTCGTGAATAAATATATACACTTATTATTAATTCTGTCTGATGGACACTTAAACCCATTATTATTATAATCCTGGAACATTCACTAACAATAAATCAATAATTAAGTTAAAATAAAATTTTGTACATGGATGGATAAAATAAATAGATTAAATTGACAAAAAATCACGTATAATATGAGTAAGCAAAATATTGTTGTCGGATCTTATATAAAATAAGTAAGTATCTTATCGGACGCTGTCCAATACGGAGGTGACACTGCGAGTTTACTATTTATAGTGTATTACCTACATCAACGCCGCGTAATAGCGGCATTATAGTATCTACCAAGGACGAAATATTTAACACCTTACGGACCGACATAGAAAAAATCACAAGTGTATCAAAAACAGAAACCAAAAATCAAAAAGACTTTAGATACAACGCAATTGAAAAATGTGTCTCGAATTTGGAAGAAGCTTTAAATAAAAAAAAATACATCAGCAACAACTAATAAGAGAACAACAGAAAAAAATAAAAGAATAAAACCAAAAGAAGAAGAAAAATCATACCTTCAAGACCAAATAATAAATCTGCAAACAACCTTTATCAACAAAAATATGTAATATATAAATAAAATTGAAAAAATTCAAAGTGAAAGTGAAAACAAAAACATAACTTATGCGAATATAACAAAAGAAAGAATTACAATATCACAAATTCCCGAACCACAATCTCTAATAATGATAATATCTAACAAAAAGGATATCACAAGCGAAAACCTACAAAAAATTGTACAGGAGAACATTAAAATAAACAAACTGGGATTTGGTGATAATGGGATAAAAAAATATTAAAAATTAAATATACCCTTCAGGTAACACAGCATTTTTGTTTGCCTTAAAATTTTTATTTGATTTATGATTTTTTATTTTATTTATTAATAAGGGACGTACAAAATAATATTTAAAAATTTTAATGTCTGTATTACGCATAATATATTTTTATATTATCGGATATAACTAAGATTTGACATCAGATATTTGAGCCACTCATTCATCTAAAATATGAGGAATATACAAAGGCATCATACAGCTATAGTAAATTAAATAATTGTCGAAAGGCATTTGAAATATGGCATAATCTTATAAATTTACATTCTTCTATACACCTTCTAATACAAATTAAATTATTCAATTGAAAAGATATACAGAAAGAAATTCTTGGCGAATAATATTTGGTTGCTACCGGGATATACCGTATTTCCTCGATTATAAGACACACCCTTATTTATATATCAATAATAAAAAATAAATATCAACTTTATTATAACAGACAAAGTCATACAATCACAATAAAAAGGATTTAAAAATTGTCTTTTTTTTTTCCAACTTTATTACATAACAATTTTTTTGTTTGCCAAACTGTTAAAGTACCTACAAAAAAACAAAAAAATTAAGAAATTAAGTAAGTAACATAGTAAAAGTAAACTAAAATTTTATCAGCAACAAAAAAACTTTTAAAATGTAATACAATAGAGAAATCAAATAATTAGAAAAGAATTTATGTACTATCAATATCAGAGTCTGAATTTTTTTCAGATTCAGTGTTCTATTTTTCTGAATCACTTTTCAACTCAGTCCTACTAGAAATCAGTGATGATTCATCACGACTGCGGAATTTTACAGCGATCGTAAAACGTAAAATAGGAAAAAATATGCGTGTTATAATCGTATAAAATACGGTATATATCTATATTCAGCCTGATTCTATTTATTTATTTACAAGGAAAATTGCAATAATAAGTTGGTTTTACGTGAATTTTGAGAAAGAGATTAAAAATTGTGCATTATTTAGATTTTTATTGGTGCACTTAATTAAGTAGCAATATTTTTGTAACAATTTCACGATGAGTGGTGAAACAAACACCGCCGAAGAAATCAAAATATGTAAATACATAACTTTGAAGCTCAGTATCAATTGTTCGACTTTTTATGTAAATTTGATATAATAATGAAAAATGATACTTCGTTGTTCCAAGGGCACTGTGTATATATAACATGCAACCGTATACATTTGTAACATTGAAGTACTAAGATCTAAAAAATGAAAGACGAATCATACTTTTTAATACAAATTAAATAATCAAAAAAAAAGATCCACAAAAATATTATATTTATCGAAATAATATTTAGTGCTCCCAGGATTCATAAAAACATTTAGTTGATTAAAAATACCACAGAACTATGTACTGAAAATGCAACTTCATAACAAAAATGTATTCTCCTCTAAAATATGTATTAATATCAATTAAATTAATGTGTTAGAAAGATACACGGAAAAAACAAATTGATCAAAAAATGTTTTGGTTGCTACCGGGGCACGAACCCGAGAAATCGCATTATCATTTCGTAATTTCAACTGATTTCGTTTTTGACTAATTTACAACTTATATTTTGTTGTCTTTTTTATAATTATAGATCTTTTATTTCATCTTTAATGGATCAATCTTATTTATTGATGCAGGTGCAGTATTCTTTTCCTCCAAAATAGACGTAATGTATTTCCAAGACTTTTCTTTATTTATACGTAGTTATAACCCAGCCTCCCAATAGTTACGAATAATTCTTGGATTAAAACGCATACTACCATAATTCTCGATAATGTATTGACCAATGAGCAATCAGTTTCCGAGTGCGCTTCGTCAAACAGTACTTCGAACCGAATCTTGACGGTATAAACATGAACGAACTCAGCCCGCTGCACAATTACAGAGACCACCCCTTCATTGCCACCGCAAATCTGGTTAAACTGGAGATGTTTCAGAACATCAAGTCTCTGTAAATTCATTGTACATTGTGTACAATACAATCAAAATTAACAATACTTATAATATCTAAATCAATGGTAGTTGAGATACATTCTTCCGCGTTTTTAATTATGCAGTTTTACCTTACAATCATGAGAAATCTTTTAATATATATTAAATATAGTAATTAGAAAGATACATATAAAATCAATCTATCGAAAAAATATTGTTCTGGTAAATAAAATATCACAGATCTATGTTCTGTAAAATTGCAACTTCACAAGAAGGAATATGTTCTCTTTAAAAACAAGTTGTATTAATGTTTCCAAAATTTAATAAAAAATGAATTATCAATTAATTATGGCGTATTATAGGTATTTAAGATTCCGTAAAAATTAAGAAAATGGCTTTCAAATAATGGAACGATAGATATATCAATTTAAAACGGCAACATATAAGTTCGAAAATTTGTTGTCAATTCACCGTGTTGGCGTAGCATAATCGGTTAATGCAATTTCCCGGATAGGAAGAGATCCAGTTTCGAGTCTCGGCAGCAACAATAATATTTTCATTAGAAGAACACATTCTTATTGTGAAGTTGAAATTATTCAGAACATAGGTCTGTGATATTTTAAATATGAATTAAATATATAAATTAGAAAGATATAAAATCATTTTATCGAAAAATATTATTGTTGCGTCACCGGGATTCATCTCTTTCCTAACCGGGGAAGGTACATTATCCAACTATGTTACAGCGACAATATTTTTAGCGAAAAATTTTCGAACCTTTATGTTGCCTTTTAGATATCAATACATTTAATCGTTCCATTATTTGAATTTTAATAAAAATAAAATGATAATTCTGGCGTCTGCTATCAGATTACTCAAAGGTATTTGAGATTCTGTAAAAATAAGGTAGATGGTTCTTTCAAATAATGGAACGATTAAATGTATTAATATCAAAAATACAACATATAGGAAAGATATCCAGGTTCAAATCCCGGTGGCGCAACAACATTATTCGATAAAATTGATTTTATATGTATATCTTTCTAATTAACACATTTAATTTGTATGTATTTAAAAAAAACGTTTTAATTAAAAAATTTCAATACAATATATATAAAAACAAAGAAGAAAAGCACAAACAACAGATTAAAGTACCACTAAAATAAAGGATAACAAAAATAAATAGCATTGGTAGAAACAAATAAACACAATAGTCGGCGAGTAGAGTGCGAGATGAAAACACACTCTCAATATGGGAAAAACGTTCTCAGTGATATTTCTCGATTTAAAATAGAAGCAATAAAGCGTGACAGGAAAAGTTAATTAATAATAAAATCACGCCAGTAATGGTACATTATACGATATAAATTTTTGTGAACATATATATTACTTTATTATGTAAATAATGTTCTAAAAGAGAAATTCAAAAGAATGAGATAATTATAATAATAATACTAATAATATATCTATTAGGTTCACTTTTTACATGTATTATGTACTTACATTGATAAATAATGTCTAACGGTCTGACGTATTATTCTTCCACAGTAATATTCATTAAGTATACATTTTCACCTAGTTAATTACTATGAGTGTTGCGTAATATTTCAAATATCAGACAAATATACCGAGAGTATGCATATAAAATTTGGCAAAGTAAATACAACATATCAGTACGAAAGTAAGACATATATTTGGGTATCCTGTCTGCTACACTAGTAATTTACTGTATTATAACAGACAGTGTTTTTCCGGTATAGCAGTAAGCAAAGTGCAATGATCAATATACAAAAAAATATATAAACAGTTAAACAAGATGTCATTAGATTGAGATGAAGATGAATATAATTAAAAACAAAACTGATGATGATTTGACGGTACGCGATAAACTGTAGCTATTTAACTACGGTCGTCCTGCAATAGCTTTATAGAACCCAGCTATATACTGTACAATATGACGTGAGGCATTATTCGCGTTGAAGGAGAAAAATACAGAAATATTTTCAAGATTACTATCAAAAATATTGAGACATTAATTGACGCAATACAAAACAAGAATATATATTAGGAGTAAGATGAATATATTTGGAGATTTAAATTCGCTGTTTGAGATTCCAATTACATATTCTTATTTTGGAGAAGTGAAATCGATGGCAGACAGAGCGCGAAATTCCGAGTCCGCATCTAAAGGACTGTGAAAGTCGGTGTGATTTAATTTGAATATTTTAGTTCTCTTTAATGGTTAGGAGGTACTCGTATTTTATCATATGGCTTATATTTAATATAATACGTAACACAAATTAAATTTATCAACTAGAAAAATATACAGAAAAAATCTACCAATCGAAAAAATATTTAGTTTCTACCGGGATTCGAACCTGGACGTCTTTCTATCTTCCTATATATTCTAGTTAATTCATTTAAATTGTATTAAATACTACATAACTATGTTCTGAAAATGTAACTTTACAACGAAAATGTGTTTTCCTTAATATTATAAGAAATAATTGTGTTAAAAAAAATTATTAACTTTCTTCTCCAAAAAGATATATAATGCATATTGCCTACAGATTTAAAATGCATAAAAATGTGATAACACACATATACTATTAGTTCATAACCCCTGGTGGAATATGAGCTTCTTGAGTGTTTCCTAAAATTGATTATTTTGCGTTATTTCTCTCCAGTTTTGAATGTCTAAGGCAGATATATCTTTGAAGACGCTGTCGCTCCAATTTACCTTAGTCTTCCCATGTTAGACCTGTGTTCAGCAGATACTTTGGTGATATTGCTCGGTCATCCTATCCGCATGGTTCAACTACTGAAGTCTTCCTATTTTGACAAACTTTAAGACACGTAGCTCATTTAACAAAGTATAGAGCTCATTGTTGTAGAATCTAAGCCAAAATCCATTTTCTAAAACCAAAGATATGCCTCAAAATTATTATTTCATAAACTTCAATGCACACTATATTTTAATAAGTACTTACCCATGTCTCAAATATGTATAAACAATAATCTAACAAGCGTTTTGTTATGAAATTTTGATGTTTTTTGTGTTTTTGATTAGATTTTAGAAGCGTAAATAACAACAATTTGCGCTTACGGTGCGTTTTTTGATGTCTTCTGTAGTATTATTTGTTATTAGGGATCCAAGATACATGAATAAAGTTTTGGATTCATTCATGTTGGATGTAGCCAACTGCTATTTATATGGTCTTCTGCTGATTGTATTTGATTGAAGCCACATAAATTTGAGATATTCATTTTTAGAAATTTTTTTACGATCGTTTAAACCTCACTAATGACAACTACCCAAAAACATTACATGAAGTAAAGTAAATCTATATACATTACTATCACTTGCAAAAATTCATTTACGGTTCGTATTTAATTTGTCTTAAACACTAGTTCAAAAAGCCCCGTTTATTATACGACATCTTATCACGCCAAATTTTACTTCAGTTGCAAGTACGTTGTTATTAAATTCTCTGTGGCCAACTATATATATAAGAGTAAATTTCTGGAATTAAACCAGATAAAAAAATACGTAAACCATGCAGATGAACCACAATATTACATTATTACAATATGCGACCTGGACAGGGTGAATTTCTGCCGGACTGTGACCGAGTTCTACGACTGCAACACATAAATGTGACGTCTACCCTCCCCTTTTGGGGGTGTATGATTTCTATAGCTTCTTTCTGGCTACCTTCTGAATTGCATGTGATAACGAGTCTCACGTCAAATTGTACAGATATGACTCCGATACGATGATACCGGAGCCAACCGATGATGGTATTATGATGATAACATTAATAATGACTGAATGTAATAAAAAAAAAAAAAATGTAATTATGACGAATCGAAATGAGAGTAAACAACTCTAAAAACAATTCGTGATAGGGTGTAAATAAATAAAAAAAATATATATTTAGTTGGCATTTATATTATAATTATTGTACATTATTGATATAAATATGTACATTGTAGTTTAAGTTTTTCTACGAATCTTAAAATATATTTGTATTTGTTTAATGAAATTAAAAACTATATTATTAAAGAGAACTTATTCTCATTGTAAAGTTGTAATTATAAAAAATTAATATTAAAAAAATAAATAAGATTGCTTTCAAATAATGGAACAATAGATGTATCAATTTGAAAAGTGTAACATATAAGGTTGAAAAATTGTCGTCAATGCACTGTGTTAGTGTAGCATAATCGGTTAATGCAATTTTCCCCGGATAGGAAGAGATCCAGGTTCGAATCCCGGTAGCAACAACAATATTTTTCGATAAAGTTGATTATATATATATATGTATATATTTCTAATTAATATATTTAATTTGTATTTAAAAACTATATATTATACATATAAAGTTAGCAAAATAAATATATTCCTATTTCAAATACACGATCGTGCAAGTATTTCAAACATCACAACGTATAAAAAAATATTATTATTATTATTACATAGCATCGTTGCTGTAAACTCACTAGGTTTTCCATACCGGAAACTTGGTAATCCCATCGAAAATGAGTATAGAAAACTGAACATTCTAAACCGATATTTTCGGTATTCACGTTGTCCCATTTATTGGCAAAATACATATTATATATAAGTGTTTATGCGCCTTGTTACTCCGATTGGCACCACTGGGTTTCCTGGTTGATAATATTGTGCGTGTGTGTATGTGTGTATTGCCGCCATTTTTGGAGAATGTAAGAAAACGGTAAACGACAGGCGGATCAATTACATTCCGCGCTTTGACCAGTACAGAGGTTCAAGTAAAACGATCGTCAGGAGTGCGCACTTCGGTCGGTCGAAATCCACCCTGCCAAAAGAACAACATTGGACCAGAAAGTCACCACGTAGAATAAAAAGGTTCATGTATCATTTGTGCCCTTATTGTCAATCAGAAACCTCGGAACCAGCTGTCGAAGGAAATTATGGGAACAATAGGTATATATTATTTCACATTGGACTATCGAAAAAAATCGTAAATTATGATTAAAATTGCAATGGAATATATTATGATAATAAATAGCAACATTTAAGGTTTCAGACTTAAAAACTATTTCACCGTACAAATTAGATTATCACAAATCATATAGCTTTACAAATAGCACTAAAATCTTACTATTCGAAAAAAATATTTATATTTAGGTTAAATTAATTTTTATTATTCAATACTTTACTTGATAATAATAATGTATGTATTTATCAAATTAAATTTCCTACAATTCAAACGTCTTTAATAGTTCGTTTTTTTAACGATGACATTCGTTTCCAAAACTTAAACGCTAATTATGAACCTATTCATGAGCTAAAAATAACGCAATTTAGCATTTGTTTTAACCGATCACATAATAAAATAAATGATTCGTCAAAGAACCAAAGTCGCCAATATCACTCAAATAATGTGCAAGTTAAATGGCTATAAACCAGACATCTCTGCTAAAGAATTATTAGTTCCTAGGGAAAAAAAGTATTAGAGTTGAGACCCCAAACGGTAACATGAAGTATGGGTCACCCACCAGCTCGATGGTCCAATGTGTGTCCCGACAATGCCGCGCCGACAAAGCTGCCCAACACATTGCCGCGCGCAACCCTGTCAATACAGCGCCGAAAAACCCGCACCGACAACGCAGGGCAGAACAAAACTAAAAAATTAAATAAATAAATAAAAAATAAATTATTAATAGAATCGTCGTTAACTTTGTAGAGTTTCATCATAATGGATGGATGTAAATGAAACAATGTTATTACTCTACTTGAGTTTATTAGTACTACTCGAGTTTTAAAGTAAGTATTAAAATTTAATACTTCACCTGTTGATGAGAGTTACTGTTTCTCTCGAAACTCGAGTAGTGCTAATAAACTCAAGTAGAGTAATAACATTGTTTCATTTATATCCATTCCGAAAAAAAAAAAATATTTTTGTTAGGTTGGGTTTGTGAAATTTAAACTGTCTTTTGAGTATGTTTTAATTTTTTCGAATAAATTTTTAGTTTTGATGATTTTTTCATATTATAAGTAAGTTTTAATTTTAATTGGATATAAAATACAAAACATATGAAAAAATGTCCTCATTTACTTTTGCGCGGCTTTGTCGGCGCGGCCATGTCTTGGGTGGCTTTGTCGGCGCTGCACCATCTTGCGCGGCTTTGTCGGGTTGCCGGTAGCTGAGATGCATAAAACGAGAGACAAGGGAGACAAGAGAACATTAAGACAGACCTATACATACAATATTGCCGAAATTAATAGTATGATAGGTACAAAAAATACATTATCATCGTTATTGTCACAACAATCTTTGATGGGTCATGGTTTAATCGAGCACTTTCAGAGATCTACACTTCTGAAAGTTTTCCTATTTTGGATGTGTAAAATAGTTGCGTTTTTGCTGACTCCGTTTATCCAGTAATACTTGAGTCATCCGACTTGTTATTTTCCATTCAGTTTGATAGATAATTTGGCGGTTCTTCGTCGCTCATAAGATTTAGTATTTCTCTTTCAATAGTATTTGTTTAATTAAATATATAATACATAGTATAATAGTGTTAGAACTATACCCGCCTCACTAGAAAATTCTGTGTTGAGACTGGAAATATACATATATTGCCCGTCTGTATATCTGTATCTTTTGAATCGTTATATTCAGTGTATTGTTTTGACGTTCAACGTTATTCCGCAGGTGTCATTACAACTTTATTTTTTTTTATTCCTTATAAGCCACATGCAAAATTTATATATTGGAATAAATTATAAATCTATTAGACTAAATAAAATTTAATACATTTTATTGTGTAGTAGAAAAATATGTTTTTACCAATTCAAACGCAAACCTTTAAATATCTCGAAACGAAAGAAACACGACTTAGACCACTTTCATAATAATGAGCACATATATCACGTGTAATGTATTACATAACGTTTATATTTAATGTTTAGTGAACAATTTCAAATAAGTGTTGACTAGTATTTAAGAAGCACGTAAATAATTTTTTTAAAAGTCGTAATTGCTTTCGACTCGGTGTGCAAAAGTTTTTTGTCCTCGGGAGTATATTTTGCCTTACCCTGGAGAGTATATTTATACGTGTGTTATAATTTGAAAAGTCTCAGCTCGTTCTCGCATCGCATCTAAATTGATGTCAATTATTTTGGACTCTTAATAATTCACTTGTAATACAACATATTTTTATGATAATCTATGAATATGTTATATACTCGTATACGTTATTTTTATAGAATAAATAATTTCGTGCAAAAATAGTGTTAATAATCAATGCCTTTTTTACTGCTCAATAACATATTAAAAAAATTTCACCATTTAAACTAATTATTTAAAAAAATACTAATGAAATAAATAATAACTATTTATTTTAAGAAACACACATTTTTATTGTGATGTTGCATTTTCAAAACATAGTTCTGTTGTATTTTTAATAAAAATTAAATAAATCAACTAGAAAGATGTACAGAAAAAATGTTTTGTTGCTACCGAGATTTGAACCTGGATCTCTTCCTATCCAGGGAAACGTGTCACCATTACATTACAGCAACCGATTACGATTACGATTACGACTAATTTAGAAGTTATATATGTATACTCATATAATTGATACATTTTTTTATTCCATTTTTAAAAGCAATCCACCTTTGAGTATAACATACTTCTTGTGTATTATTCGGCAGATATCCTCTATTTCTGGTACCATCAACACTTGCGTCATATATTTTACTAATTACCAAACGTTTTCGTCATAACCAGTTGGTATTGATCCTTTCTCATCTATTGTCCATTTAAATGGACATGAACATTAAAAATTATTTTCTAGCGTGTTTTAATACTGTTTTTTTTAACGGAGTACTGGACTACCCCTGACAACACAATATTTTTTTCGTTTCTTTGGCATATCGTATCTTAATTCAATTTCGGTATCGAAAAATGCCTTTTGGTATTGGAAGCCTTACTATTATAAAACCACACTAAACAACTTTGTTGAGATAAAAGAAAAACAATTTATTCAAATCATAGATAAAAACATTTTTTAAATCTGTAACGAGAATATACACATAAAATGATATAACAAATCGTAAATTATTCAAAAGAAAGCACCCAACCATTACAGAGCTACATATAAATATCTAACTAATAAATATGCCATCACATTAAGTAAGGTATAAAATATTGTGTGTGCATGTTTATAAAATTAATCTTTATTTAAGGTGTCGGAAGATAGCGCACTGAAGAAACTGTTATAATATAACAATGATATCAAAAAAGCAACACTATTTTCTAAATGTCTTCTTCACATCATTACTAATCCTCATAGAGACGAAAAATCTTGACTCGCTTCAGAATTGGTGTCAAAAATAATATTATTATAATCATAATTATTGATGAGTACATCTCATGAATTACATCAATACCTAAATAGTACACCAACCAAACTAATATCTTAGAAATCGGGCATATAATAAGATATCTAGGGATCAATTTAGATGTCACCAAACACCCTTTATAATCAAAAAAAACTGTGCATTACTATAATCTTTACAAAATAAAAATAAATTAAATATTTATTTGATATTGAATATGTAAATCTACGCGAAAATAATTCAGTTCTCATGTTAACGTGTTAAATTAAACCTTATAACTAGCGATAGAATTTAAAATGGACAAATAAAGGAGCCCGTGTATTTTTTCGATAAATTTGTCACAGACGTATACGAACTAAACATAAGTCTCGCACACGTCTTCGCTTTAACAGACGTGTGTCTTTGAAGTGGACTTGACTGTATGCATTCTGATACACTTTAAACGTTGTATTATTTTATTGACTTTTATCTTTCTCGGTATAATGAGTTGTATTTCTGAGCTATTGCATAATAAGATTAGATTTCTCATTTGATGATGTACATGTGTAAGTATATGTGAAAGAACACATGGCTTACATGTTTAAGTAAGCGCGCAAGAACAAGTAACTTACATGTGTAAGTATACGTGCAAGAACTCGAAAATTATATTTCTCATTGCTCATCCAAAGTATGCAACTTTCCTTCGTTTGTTAGTTGTTATTAATTCTCTCGACTTGACTCTACTCGCAAGCACATGCAGAGAGGCATATTCTTAAAACCAAAAACATAATTATTGAAACTCATTATGCCGACAATTGTATTAATATTTTAAAATCATTAACGTATAACAAACTTAATTGAAGTTAACTAAACAATTTGACTAATTTATAAGAAATGATTTTATTAAAAGTGACTGAGTTTTATACGGATTACATATATTTACGTGGGTTTAAGGAATTACCAGTTTAGTTTTCGATGATTTATATATTTCTATATAGGATCATCAATGGTATGATAGACTGCCTCCAAATTGTTGGTCTGCTTGACTTCCACGCATCATTGAGGTAATCGAGACACAATTCATTGTTTTATTACAGTGGTAATGTAAGAACTCATGCACTTACTCCGCGGTCCCCAGACTACATTCTTTGGGGAATGAATATGCGGAGGTAGTCGACATTTTTGCTGTTAAGTTAATTCTTTATAGGACTACACTATTACAATATTTTGTGTCTCAACTCAATGGTGACGTATAAATTGCTACTTCATATTTTATAGATATTATTTATTTTTAATTATGTAAAAACATGCTGACACTATGTAATTTTTTTTCTTTGTGAATTGCACTTCTGTTGTAATTTTATCTTATTTTACAAATTATATTAATGCCTGAGTAGGCCATGTATAATAATAAATAAATATTTTACCTTAATTATTAATATTTTTACAGTAGATTAAAAAATGTTTTTATTAAAAGAAATATTATTCACAATACGTAGACTTTGCTAATTGTCTATATGCTTCATGTTTAGATCATAATAGTAATAAATTATTTAACAATATTAAAATTAGAAATGTTTATATAATACATGGAGGCTTATAGTATGTAAGTCATGCGTTAACATTGGTAAAAATATTTAAATATTATACTCCAGTACTTCTGATTCAATTTAAGAATATTGTAATATTTATTAAACATATCGATGTATAAAAATGGTTCAATATACTATGACGTCATATACATATTTCGATAATAAACACTATTTATTTTTTTATATTTTCAAATTTATCTGTGTGGTTTATTATGTTCATTTTTTAAATAGATTATTTTACTTTGTTTATAGTAACCACTTAATGAGTAATTTTAAAACATCAACCGGTTTCGAAAAACCCAATTTACAATTTACAAAAAGCCACGTTACATATATTTTTGGTTAGTTAATTTGAAATTCTGAAGAAGAAAATTGTATTTTTCTAAGCCGCTTGATGTTTTCAAATTACTCATTAAGTGGTTACTATAAACGACGTTAAATAATTTATAAATAAATTACTATTTTTTGTATTTTGGTATTAGTTCTATGAATGGGGAATAATAACGGTGCAAGAAGGTAACCCATAGTTGATGTTTGCAATAATCCAATGATGGTATATGTAATTTTATAGAGATATACGTTATCTGTTGCTGGTCTTTATATTTGGTCTAAAAATGGTATTCTATGATTCTTCAAAGGCTTTAGATGAACAAAAAGTAAATATTCAATAATTACTCAGATAACATATTAAATGACGACGGTTTATGAACTAATAATAAACATAATCATATATCATTCAAATGAAAAATCTTGTAGGTACATATTATTACCTTGGCAATTAAGATTGCACATAAATTTGTAGGTAAAAATCTCACATTATCTAGTTTAAATATTTCGGAAAATACTAATCAGTTAAATACAATATAAATAGGACACCGAGTTATATTTTTACTCATTTCTCTACTGTGCAAAAGTTGATAAAGATGTCAAGTAAAAATATTATAAGTGATAAAACATCTGATTGGTTCAGTGAAGATGTTAGAAAAACTATCGAAAACATTGCGACTGACGAAAACCTCAACGAATTTGAAATAATCGTTAAAAAGCAAAATTTTACAGGTGATAATTTCCTTGGAGAAATATCACGCATAAAAATAAAACCTGTGAAGCAAAACAGAAGAAAGTCAATCAATTTAATATTGAAGAAAGCTCCGCTTTCTAATATTTCCAGAGATGCTCTACCAGTTTCTGCATTTTATAAGATGGAGATTTTTGTATATACTGATATCCTACCCGTCATTGATAGACTGCAGAAGAAACATAATATTCCACCAACAGAGCTTTTCAAATTCGCTAAATTCTACAAAGGAAATACAAAAGAATTCGAAGAGATGATTCTCATGAGGGACCTTGCTGATGACGGTTTGACAATGCGTGATAAGATGATTCCTATTGACTTCCAACACGCAGCGCTGATCTTACAAAATCTGGCTAGATTACATGCAGCATCATTCGTCCTGAAGGAGAGAGATTCAAGACTCTTTTCAACGCTTATTTCGAATGTTCCCCATACCGTAAACTTCGGAGATTGGGTAGTGCAAATGATAGAACAGACACGTGATAAAATGCTGTCAAAAATCGATTGCTCAACAAACAAATCGAAGCTACAATATTTTGCTCAAAACGTGATGAAAAAAATAGAATGTTTATTAGATGCCAGCTTGACCGATCCGTATAATGTGATTTGTTACGGAGACTGCTGGAATAATAACATGATGTTTAAATACGAGGTAAGTAAATAAATTTTTATCCTAATACACTTTTATTACAGTGAATAGGCTTAAAACTAGTCAACTTTGGTGTGACAAAATTTTAACAGCATAGCTTGAATTTAAACTTAGTAAAATTTCGATTACTTCCAAATAAGAGATTTTAATATAATATGCTCATTGTTCCATAAAATAAAATGACTTTCTTTTTATTAATATTTAATTTATTTATCCTTTACATGATACTTTAAATAGCACGGATTTGTTTAAACTTGTACATAAAAAACGTTTTTCTATTAAATATATTTTTGTATTGTTTTTTATTTATCTTTGAGATGATATTATAGATATAAGAGCATGGATTTTTTTTACCAGTACATAAAGATCGCATTTGTTAAGATGAAAAATGATGAAATTATGAAATTAAAAATTTGAAAAATTCAAAAAGTTTTTTATATGTTAAGAATAATATAGGAATAGAACCGTAAGATAAATAATACAGCTATCGAAAAAAATATAGGTATATTTTGCCTTCAAAATATTATATGTATGATTCTTATAAACTACATTTAATCAGTTGAATTAGACCTCGGAAACATCACGTTCCATTTCCATATTCTGTAACCTGCTTTTTTTTAACTTTTCAGGGTACAGAGGTGACCAATGTTGTGTTCATCGATTGGCAAATCACGAGACTAGCGTCTCCAGTAACGGATTTAAGCTATTTCATATTTCTATCAATGGATCAAGATTTTTTGGAAACTCATCTTGATAATTTGTTGAATCTCTACTATGAAACTCTAAAGACGGCAATTTCCAAAATGGGCTGTGATGTAGAAAAGTGTTACCCAAAAGAGATATTTAAATTACATTTAGAAAAACTGATGACATACGGAGTTTTGATGTCGCTGATTTGTATTCCTCTAATCCTGAGTGATCCTGGAGAAGCAAAGTCAATAGAAGACAATGCGCAGGATTTAAAAAATGGTAAAATCCAGATGAAACTTAGCGATCGCGCAGTCAAGCGATTGAATAGCGTAATCAATTATTGTGTAAGACACGGAATGATTTAGAAGTATTACCAATTGGAGAGTTCATGAAGAAACTTCCTGAAATTTTCAATGCACTTATTTCAGTCATAATAATAATAATATTGGATAATTTTTATAGAGCTATTTTCGTAAAAGAAATCACTTCATTGACCTCCCTCCGTTAAAGTCCTCTATTACACACTCTTGTTTTTTGAGGACACCCAGGCTGACATTTTGGCGACAAAAAACGCGATCTTACCTAGTTGAGACGTCGCATCTATACTATATATTATGTATATTCATAGTGTGTAACAGATCTAGTCCAAATAGTCAAAAATTACAAAATAATGTGCACCTTTCTTATTAATCAAAATAATCACATATCTACGATTTTTTAAAAATACTTATATCTCTGACATATTTTTAATATGTATTGTTAGAGAACGTTCCTAATCCCTAGATAGATTCCTTTCAACCTCCCCAGATACATACTTAGTACCTAACGTGCTCTCGCTCATCAGTGAGGCAATCAGAGTTAATTTGATCGCCGTATTGCAAACAACAAAAACTGTGTATTTTACGACTAGCATCGGTCACCTATCTACCCCGAGAAATACCTCATTTTGAGTGTAAAAAGTGATCAACTTCCCAGCGGGGGAATTGGGGGATCCCATTTGAGGGATTTACATAACTGATCGAGGAGAGAGAGGCGGGGCTTCAAAAGGTGAATGGATCTTAGTAATGTGTCATCCCTGTCTCTACCTCCAACATTCCATCACATAGACCACTCAATTATCCCTAACATGTGTCTATCCCAAAAATGTAGTGTACTCGGTGTTTTATATATAAATGAGTGTATATATAGCATTTAATCATATTTATTTTAATTTTGTAAAAAAAAAAAATATTGTTCAATATTTAATTTAATTCGTTATTACTTGTAGCTTTAACAAGAGTATGACATGCTGTGAATAAAAAATGTTGCGTGTTATAATGAATATTTTGTCCCTTAGTCTTATTATCTTTTTACCATACAATATTATATTAGGAATATTTGGAGAAGCGAGATCTGGCCACTTAACTTTTAAGATATATTAAGACAATGGTGGTCAGTAAAGAAACGATCAACTTGTCTGCGGTCATAGCTGGGGCTCTGCATTAGTGATGGTTAAATCGTTATTTAAACCGTTATTGTGACTGATTGTATTCGATTGTAATAATGATCGATGACTGGTACACTAGAAAGTAAACCTCCAACAGCATCTAGCCTCTAACATGTTAGGTACTAATAATTGTTAAATCTCAGTTACCAGTCATCGTCACAATCACATTCAATCATCACTACAGTGCAGTTGGATTTACGTTATTTTAAGCGGAGTCAGAGTTGGAATTGGAGTTAGAGTCATCATAAATCGGTGTTATACTAAATAAATGGCAGTCTCCATTAATAAGTAGTTATTATATTGCCAGACTCGCCTTTGGTCTTTGGCCGTAAAACATGTTACACATTTGTAGTGTTAGAACGGTAGTGGAATGTATTTAAAAAAAATCATATTAATTTTTATTTTTTATTTTTACGTTAAGTTTTACTATAGTATACCACTTTTCTTTGTTTGTTAATAAATTTTACTTTATATTATTTATTCATAAAGGATAACGGACACAATGCAAACAAATATTCTTTTTTCTGATTTTATCATCAATCATTTCTGTACTTTTTGTATCTTAAATAAGTCATCGAAAAATGTTAAAATTACAAACAATGGCACCTATATCAACCCTCTCGTATACACATGCAACACAATGGCGCTGCGTTTTCCGCACATCAATCTCTTAACAAAGACACTTTTTCCAGTATTCAATTAATTTTAAGACAAAACATCGATTATAAAAATTAATATCAGTAAAAATAAAAACACTTTTCATTCGACAATATTTTTCCCTTAGCTGTCGTACAATATTTCGTAAATAAAATTACATTGTATTTATTTGTGCATAACTAAAAATTCTGGGAAACAAATATAGATTTAATAAACGGAAACATTATTTTACAATTAGCGTAAATTATTAGTAAAGATTTTAATTGCTTAGTTCAAAAAACAACCACGACAATTCACCACTATACATACCCATGGCACTCTTATGCATTCGCCGCTTTGACCTTTTCATATTACTCTATTCTATCTATAAGCTAGTGAATTACTCGAGTCATATAATTGGTCATTTACTGAATTAAAAATTTATTTCGGTTGATCCGTTTTGTTTTTGCTCTTTTTTAACAGAATAACATTAGAAAGGCTTACAACTGCACGCAAATCATTGAAGTGTCTACTTCCTCTTTTACTAATTCGCAAATTTTACTATCTTACTGTTTTTAAAGTGTTGATTTCATAGTCGTTTTTTGCATTCGAGGTGCATTTGGTGTGTGATTATTATTTCGTTTAGTAATTACGTGAAGAATTTTCAAACAATAAAGGAATCATGTTCAGTCATAAAAAATGTTTTTAAAAACGTCCATATATTTTTATTTGGGTAAGAATGTATTATTTTACGTTAAAACTTAAACTTTAAAAACACTTTTAATAGTATTTTAAAATTACAAATATATACATGGTCCTAATAATCTGATTTTATCACCGCTCTATACCTTCTACTTATATTATACTCACTTGTTACAATGATTTTTAAAAATACTTCATCGATCTGGATGTCATATGTTGAAGAGTTGGCTCTCGTTATCTGTTGTCATTGAAGTTATAGTCGTGTAGTAAATTCTAACACTCAAAGAACAATGTCGTGTGAATTCGAAACGAAAATTGATAATGGAAAATAGACCTTAAAATGTTTTACAGAAAGAGAGCTTTCGTTTAAAAAGTTACATCGTTTACCGTTATAATATTGTGAAAAATTTCACACTTGTACCCGTGGGTACAAAAGATGACACTGGTCACGTTTTTTGTGCACATAGGTCTTAAATCTGTACAATTTATTACGCTCTTGACAAGCAAGATTGCATTGGCGTTCACAATCGTTATCTGTTATTTAATTAGTAAAAGGTGTTTTTTAGAGGTATAGAACTTTAAAATGAAATCAAATAGATAAATATTATGGTAACGGCCATGGTATTAACTTTATTGGAAAGATAATTTTATGGCATTAGTGTTTAAATATTATTTTGCGCATATGAGCGCCGAGGCTGACTCGAATAAAGCGCAATCTAAAAGTCCAATTTTCGACCACTTTTTGGAGCAGCTGGGGACATATATAGGCAATAACGCGAGGAATGTTAGCTTTCAATTTGTCTATCGTATCTAATTTATCGGCGTAGACTACCCACTTCAGATATCTCTATAGAAAATAATCCAAAGGTATTAAGTTACACGATCTTAAAGGCCAATTCACAAGTCAATTATGCGCTCATCGAATGTTTCTTTCAATAAATGTATTATGGCGCGCGCTGTGTAAGATGTTGCGCCGTCTTGTTGAAATCATAGCTATTCCACATTAATGTCATTTAATTGGGGAACGAAAAAGTGAGTAATCAAGGGTCTATAGCGCTCTCCATTGACTGTAACGTTCTGGTCGGCATCATTTTTGAAGAAACAACAGCTTCTTCGGTGCGAACTGTACGATATCTCTGCGGATGCGTATTGTTAATTAGAGTATGCGTGTTGCGAAAACGATCCATGGTTATTCGAAATACTTGCTAGGCTGGACGATTATGTCGACCGTAAAATGGACGTAGCGCACGGTAAGTTTCGCGTGAACCACGATTTTCGAAATAAATTTGCACAATTTGCAAGGGTTATTTTGGCGTAAGTTCATTCATGGTGAAATGGTAAACCAAACTGAGCACAAATCAGCTAACATCTGTCAAATTGGCTGACGGTGGAAGAAGTGTTGCCAATTCGAAAAACAAACTTCTCAAAAAAACACCTTTACATTTTCATAAAGAAAATATGCAAATGTATCACCTAAAATAAACAAAACAAAGATATGTGCAGATTGATGTGTTATTACAAAAATAATCCTCACGATTGGAATCTACTTAACACCTAACCAATAAATTTTTAGATTAAACGAAACTATTAATTTAGCTCTACATATTATGCAGTATTTGCTTATATTTAAATAGATAGAAGAATGTTTGTTTCATATAATTTATTTTTTAATAATAAATAAATAACCTTTTTATATTCTGAGACTTAGTGACACTTTCAATAGGGCGTAAGTGTTGCACACTCAGATTATTTTAGCACAAGTGCTTGTCACCTAAATACACATAATTAAACCCACATATTTCACTTTTCAACAAACGGACAACATAAGCTTTATGTATTTTATGCGATAAGATATTTCATATTTTACGCAACATAATTATAATTATTGTTATAGCGATGATTACGATAGTAAACAACAACTCATTGATAATAAAAATTTGTACATGAATATTAATGGGTCATTCCGTGAAATATATCACACAAACTTTAGTAAATACACGGTGAATTATTATATAAATTTTGTATTATTATGACGAATTGTAACTGTATTTGCAACTGTTAAAGAGAGGAATTATACCTACCTACTGTTGAAACTATAGTCGTGATAAAAATAATTATCAGTTGTGTGCAGTACTTAGTTCAATTATAAATCAAAATAATCTCGTACAACATTCTTATTGTGAATTTGTAATTAATTATTAATAATTAATACCTAATAATAAAGTTGTATCAATGTGTCCAAAATTTAATAAAAATGAATTGATAATTTTCTGGCGTCTGCTATCAGATTACTCAAAGGTATTAGAGATTCTGTAAAAATAAGGTAGATGGCTCTTTCAAATAATGCAACGATTAAATGTATTAATGTCAAAAAGGTAACATATAGGTTCGAAAATTGTCGCTAAAAATATTGTCGCTGTAGCATAGTTGGATAATGCAACTTCCCCGGTTAGGAAAGAGATCCAGGTTCGAATCCCGGTGGCGCAACAACAATATTTTTCGATAAAATTGATTTTATATCTATATCTTTCTAATTAATATATTTAATTCATATTTAAAATAGTTTTATTTTCAAAAAACGAAACAAACTTATTTTGTTGCTTTCAAAACAGTTCTGGGAGTCTGTTCCGATAATTTTGTTGCCAGCGTTTGTCTCTTTTTCACATTTTGTTTAGTCCCGCAATGTTGTCCTCCACCGTTGACCATTTATTTATAATTAGCTGTGGTTGGTTTTTAATTAACGGTCGAATAAAAAATAGTTATAATAAAAATAGTAATAATACGACGTTGGGTTGAATGGAGAATTGAGATCTTCCTTCCACGATTTTACCAAAACGTCATGTAGCAATTTTGAATTGTTCATTAATCTGGTAGGGTCTAAAATACAAATTATCGGGACAAACTCTTGATTAAAATCACATTCAGATGAAGAGTGGAGTACAAATGTCGCAGATAATAAAATTACCTACATTAAAAACAGACTAAACATCGGGAACAAATTTGTTTTCCTTTGTTGTACCGACTCGAGATGGGAAACTGTTTTGTTTACTAAAAACACTGTTCTCGAACAGACTTTTTTTCAGAATTGTATTTTTTACAAAACGTGACTCTTTTTGTTGAGAAACACAGTTTTTGTTTGTGCTTCGTGTTTTGTACCTCAGATGAAAACCCGGCTTAATATATGTTTTTTATCGTCAAACATAATATCATTCTCTAATAAAATAATGTTACTATAAAACTGTTAAATGTATCTGATCAAATTTTAATATTTTTTCAAATTATTAGTGTACAAACATCATTGTTGCAAAATAATTTTCAACGAAGTAATTATGCTTCTGCAAAATGTAAATATAATATTTTTTATACTTTTGAACATGAAAAATAATATTGTGGCATATATATTTAAACATATTTTTGTGTAGCAGTGTGTAATGATAATTTCAGTATTTTGAATATGTGTATAAGCATGGTTCATTTTATTATTACGTAGCTGAGAATAACTTAAATAAATTATTTACATTTCTTAAATCTTCAATACTTAAAAAAAATCATTTATATGCATTATAAAGTTTTTTATCAAAGAATTGTCACGGATCTGAAAAACAATTTGATAAAGAATACAGTTTTCTTACTTTTTTAGTATTAAATTAAAATTATGATTATATCTAGAATTGTTTGAAGTCAAATCGATTGCCTCAATCTAAATACTTCATAGTGTAACTGATTAAAAAGAGATGTGAATGTGCTCTTCAGTTAACGAGTGGCGAGCGGTCATAAAACGCATGTGCATTTGGTTATCGCGTGCTATAAAGAAGTGAATATGGAAACTGAAATAATTTTTGAAAACTCTCAAAGTTCTTATCTGCTCAGTGATACTGTGAATAAAATTATCAAAAAAATTGCACTTGACGTGAACTTTAAAGACTTCAAAATAAGTGTTAAGGAGCAAAATTTCACAGGTGATAATTTTATTGGAGAAATTGTACGCGTCAAAATAATTCCAATAAATGAAAATGAAGAAAAATCTATTAATTTGATTTTAAAGAAAGCACCTCTTTCGTCTACCACAAGAGAAATGATTTCAATAATAACATATTATGAAAGTGAAATCTTTGTTTATACAAATATCGTACCTGTATTTGATAGGTTACAAGAAGAATATAATATTCGAGTGCAAGAAAAGTTATCATTT
The DNA here is from genome assembly GCA_031772225.1 of Eubasilissa splendida. NCBI lineage: Eukaryota > Metazoa > Arthropoda > Insecta > Trichoptera > Phryganeidae > Eubasilissa > Eubasilissa splendida. The sequence continues at coordinate 14,648,680 of CM062852.1, read as the reverse complement.
GCCAAATTCTACACAGGAATAATGGAGGAATTCAAAGAGATGGTCATTATGAGAGATCTCGCTGATGACGGATACGTACTGCATGATAAACTGATACCATTTGACTACGAACATGCTGCGAAAGTCATTTAAAGTCTATCTAGATTACACGCAATGTCGTTTGTACTGAAAGACAAAGAACCTAAATTGTTTACAAGACTGACGGAAAAAATTGCCCGCACGACGAATTATTCAGAATCCATAGTTAATATTACGGAACAACTTCGTGATAAAATACTCCTGAAGATTAATTGTTTAACAAATAGAATGAAACTGGAATCTTTTGGGCAAAATTTAATGGAAAAATTGGATAACCTTTTAGACTCCAGCTTAACTGAGCCATACAATGTGATATGTCATGGCGACTGCTGGAACAATAACATGATGTTTAAATACGAGGTAAATCATGGCATTTCACCAACTGTAGATCATTTTTTTTTAAATACTCCTATCTACTTAATATTAAAATGTGTTGGGCGATATTTTCTCATTACGACGTTTTCAATCAATTTTCTGCGTCAAATCAAATCATAATTATATCTTCATATTTTAATATGTCCAAGAACACATTATTACTGGATTTTTACTTCCAAAGGCATTGTTATTAAGACAAATTATAGATATCCATACTTCCCATCTAATATAATAGCTTCGTTTCTATGAGATATCTATTATTTGCTTCATATTTTAGGTTGTTATTCTCATATTATGCTTGTTTTTCTATTTCAGGGTGCAAAGGTGATAGACGTTGTCTTTTTTGATTGGCAGATAGTGAGACTTGCTTCGCCCGCAACAGATCTTGCTTACATGATTTTTGTATCGATGGAAAGAGAACTAATTGAAAGTCACCTTCAAATCTTGCTAAATCTTTACTATGAAACTTTAGACAAAACCATTACCAAAATGGGCTGTGATACAGAAAAGTGTTACCCCAAGAGAGTATTTATGAATCATTTCCAAAAGTTGATGACATTTGGTCTTACCATGTCTTTGTGCATTATCCCAATTATTCTCAGCGAGGTTGGGAAGGCTTTACCGACGTCAGAAACGGTGCAGGATTTAAAAAATGGTGAAATTAAAATACAGGTTAATGACCGGGCTTCCAAACGAATGAATGATCTGGTTGATTATTTTGTAAAACATGAAGCCATTTAACTTATGGCGTACCTGACATGTATTCATAGTACTGCACATTTTTAATATAATAAATGTCATATTAATATTATTATGTTACGTATATGTAAGAAAATTAATGATTCTCTAATTCATTGTTTTATCTTAACGTTGCGTATAATATGTATTATTATTATTATAAGTATTATTCTTCTATAAATAATAGAAAAGTATGAAATTATTACAGTTTTCGTCTGGAAAGATTGGACCACTTAATTTATTTGCAGATCCGACTAAGCAATTAGAAGGGGTCAATGCTCAGACATTGGTAGGGGGGAAGCAGGTGCCGTTGCTTTAATCATCTTTATTAAAAATTAAGATACAAATGTACATATCAAGATAAAAGATAAAGGAAAAAGAAAGAAAGTCATCATTTAGGTGTTTCGGATAAACAGAATGCGGTTACTGAAATAATATCAGTCTATTTGAAATTTAACATGGTTACTTATTGAGAAAACATCAATAAAAAAATTCATTAAAATTTCTACACGAAATTAAGTGAAATATTTACCGAAAATAGAAATGAAATTCACTAAAAATATTATTTTTAAACTTCGTATATAATAGAGCTCTGCAGTCTAGAACAAAAGTTAATTTAGTTTGAGTGATGTGATTGCATTTGAAAAGTTGAATATAAATTTCTCCACAGCCGTCGAGATTTGAGGGTTACTATCTTTTAATTTTTATTTTATTCATAATACAATAAGGAATTGAAAGATATAAATACTATCTATAACATAAATCCAAATAATTACAATAGCAAATGCGGCATATTTCTAGAAATTATCAGTTGCAAGGAGGAAATGAGTCAAAGCAAATGAGGGGACTGACATGAAAATTGATAAGAATAAATGAGAGCAACACTGACATGAAAATTGATAAGAACTTCATAATGTTTTAACACCAGATATAATTTTCAAACATAATTTTTAAAATGCGACCACAAATTGAAGGCGGGATCTTTAAATTGTTTTAGGTATTTATTCAGTATCTATTTTTCCTTTTTGTCATATATTTAGAGGCAGTTAATTTTTCTGTATAGATATACAATTTATATATTGTTCGATATTTATGACAGATTCACAAATTGCCGATGGCCGTGTACGTGTGGATGCTCCATTAGGTTTACTTTACCTATTTGTCCCCCCTTCCCCTCTCTTTACCCTATACTTTAGAGCACAACTTTTCTGTGTGTTATTATTTATGACTTGGAACTGTCAAGAAGTGAACGTTCTGTTGTGTGCTTGCTACACTGATCTGTTATTTCTAGTTACTGTTATTAGTGTGTATTCGGTTTCTCGCGGTGCATGCCGAAACAGCTATTGTATGTTTCAGTGTTTCGTGCGAATTAGTGAAGAAGTTTTCTGAAGTTTAGGAGAGCTGTGACTACAGCAAAGAAAATTTAGGTAAGTCATGCTTCCTGGTTGGTCCTTGAGTCTTTATTGTTTTATCTCTATAGAAAATTCCTACCCGTTTTTCCTCCTAGTGTGTAAACATATTTATTGATTCATTATATTTTTTCTTCAATATGTAGTATAAAAAAAAAGTTATAATTTGTATTCAAAGTCACATTGTGACGAATATTAAAAAATATTTTATTTTTACAAATTTCTCTAGATTGTATTTATTGTTCATAGGTTACACATGCAAATCATTCCACAAACTCCGGAACTCGAAAAAATACATATTTGATTTTGCACGCAATCAATACTTCGTTAGTCTCTCTATACAGAGCATTAAAATTCAAGATCCGCAAAACCTTTGATGTTTTGGAACTTATTTTTGTGCATATAATCAAAAAAAGAAAAATCTAAAATTCAGGAAGATTCGGTAATAAGGTAACAATATTACATATATTATGTTATCGGCGACGTATTCTTATCATTTATTCTACAGGATATTCTTATCATTTATTATATAGAATAATAACTCGTAAAATATAATATATAAGGTATATAAATAATGTAAGTATTATAAAATAAAATAAAAACACATGAAAAAAATTAGATTTTTTATTGTTAAATAGTAGACTTATATATAAAATATACTTTTTTATTTCAACTAGTATAAAACAATTATAAATATTATAATATATAGGTATATAAATAATGTAAGTACTATAAAATAAAATAAAAACACATGAAAAAAATTAGATTTTTTATTGTTAAATAGTAGACTTATATATAAAATATACTTTTTTATTTCAACTAGTATAAAACAATTATAAATATTATAGTATAGTATCCACTTCGCGGCCAATGTTGACTACCGCAGAGTCACGACCAGTATTTCCATAAAACATATTTTTCTGAGTTAAAAAATATAATATATTACGAAAAAAAGAAGCGGTCTACCTCTGTACAACTTGACTTAAGCAATTAAAGCAAACTAATATTCAATCAGAAAATCCTGACTCGTATTAGAATAGTTATTAATATCAATAGGGCCAACAGGGTAGCTGGCGTATAGGTGATACTTATTATTATTAATAGGTACAGAAAGTTTGTATCTTCGATAAATGCTGCTCATGTACAGCATGGGTTCTTGAATTTATATTTATGATGGCAACATATTTGTAAATATTTTTTATAGACATATGAAGGTCTATTGCCTCCACAATCTGCATGCATGCTCTATATATCTGGGTACAAAACGGGCCTACCATCAACTTCAAAAACACACCTGGTACCGACCCCCAACAGACAACAATATACCATATATACAACAATATACCATCGTAACCATCTCCCTGACAAATACGTTATGTAACTTTTACTGCTTAACCATCAATAAACATTGATCAATTGTAAATAGTATTTTATTATTCATCCTGCTCTGATCACATACACCCCGTGTTGTAATTCAAACGAACAGATTAATGCCCGATGTAATTCATTTGGGGGTACTCAGACTCTCACACACATCTTTCTGATCCATGAACATAACATATTTACAAAAAGGATAATAATATAAAAATATGTTCGCATCATTTTACAATTACTTATATATAAATTAAAACTTTTATTTTATTAGATTAACTCACTTGTTTCTGCTTACAGTTACGAATAATTAGACTAATAACTATTGACTTGAGTTAAAGTGTATAATACTGTTTATTTTATTTACATTATACCTACCTAAAAAAAACATCACGTTGATAGCTACTACCTAGGTTTCTATGAAATACCCAAAATAAACAATTAAACTGTGATAAATATAATTTATGCAAAATATCTACTAAAGCCTCATAAAACACGTAAAATAAAAGTTTATTTGAGGATATTTTACTTTTACATCTACGAATAATTCTCTCATATCCTCTGGTTAAATTAAGATTAATGTGTAATTTGGATTCATTTGAAAATCGGATTGTTCCCAAGATATCACTATTCATAATAAATATAAGAAAAAATAAATAAATTACAATTCGGAATAGGTTCCCCGATGTGTGAGTTGGTGCCGAGGAGGAAATTCTTGGACATATCTTTAATACCTGTACTAGTACAATAATATTATAGAATAGGAAATATTATATTACAAGTCAATACCATTGTCGTTTAAAAAATTTGCTATTATATAGATTAAATGTGGCGAGTTAAGTAATAAGTTAACCGGGAATTGAAAATTACCATTGACGATTTTATTGTAACAAAAACTGTGATCAGCAATTTACAGGTAAAAAGATATGGTAAAGAGTTTTCTACTCGGCACCACACTCACGCATTGGGGAATCTATTAAGTTCAATCTGAACTTCATCTATTCAAGACCTATTCATTCTAGGCGTCATCTATTGATGGGAGGCAGTCCAGTGAAGTGATCTTGACCCACCACCTGGTTGTGGAGCCAGGAATGATTATGATCTGGTCGGTATAGACTGTAGACTGCATCATCCGAGATCGTATTAACCAGAATGACCAAAAGATATGAAAATAATTCTAAATAAAATATGGAATATGGCGACTAAAAAACTAAAATTTGTGTCATCTTCTTTCCCTTAACTCGCCACATTTAATATATATTATTTTTAGAGGTATATAATGACTGCTAATGATGTGCAGCAAAGTGTTAAAATTATATTTTTTATTTTTACTGTAGTTCTATTACCTCAACTCAAATAAAATATTTACGGCCGGTTGTGTGATCAGTGGTAACTTTTTACTATAGTAAAATAGTTACTAAAGTAATAATTTACCGAAAATATGTTGTTTGATCAATGATAAAAAATACAATGGTTAACTAATTTTACTCTCGAATATCGCATGGTATAAACCGAAAATCGTTTGTTAAACATGGCAGACTCTACACAGCTGTATCAAAAGTCATGTCACATTGATACTTTGAAAGTTGTAGTATACGACAATTAATCATTCAATATTACGCTATTTTAATGATGAGAGTTCGTCTGATAATGATCTCGTTGTTTAATATACATTAGCACATAATCCGAAAATAAATCTCCACCTAAATGGCAGTTTTCGTACGCAGAGGCGAATAAATTCATAGTTAAAGGATAAAATAAAGCGTATTTCATGTTATTTGTCTTGTCATACTATGAGACGAGATTATTTATCTATGCTTTAATAATAGAAAATTTGACGTACCAACAACTCGCAAACGTTTTTTTACCACGAGCGATGGTAAAAACTTTTACTACTGATCACAAAACCCGCCCTTAGTCTCCCGTTTTGAGGAACGGAACTCAGTGGCAAATCTTCCAGGAAAAGGTACTAATCGATCTGTGCGCACTGAAACAGTTGTGGAGGTTGTATGGCGAGTGTAAACGACAACCCATCTACCATGTTTCATCGTCGTACTACTCAATTGCGCATTACAACAAATTTTGAAATTGAATCTTAAAATGTTTCCGTAAAAAAATCAAAAGGCGTAGGAACTGTTATCTCAAGATTCTCAGGCACACCAGCAATATGCCATTTATTTTAACCCTTCAGTCTCATTTTACCGTAGACTATCCCAAAACGGTATGTCAACCGACGTATTCGACAAATTTGTAACTATACTCTTTATAAATGATGCATTTCATTGTTATTAATTTTAAAAACAAGATGAGTTACCACTGAGCTATTTTTATTCACCAACCGGTTTCGGATGACTTTATCTTCATTAGGATGACAAAAAAATTAACTTAAACCATAAATATGTCAAATTCTTTTAATGTTTTCAAATTTAATTTTAAAAAATAAATCTAGTTAATAAGTGACTTAAATTACTACGATGATTAAAAAAGAGAAAATTTACTTAACGATCCAAAATTATTGGGAAAAAAAATAGGATAGGACTTGTGGTTAAATTTAATTGGTTATTTATCTTTTAGGTAATGTTACACGCTTTATGTATTTCAAATGTAAATTATTTAATTTTTGACAAAGTTATTAAATAAGTAACTATTAAAAATGAATAACATCGAGTTTTCATTATATATTAAAAGTAATCAACTTTATAATAACAATAAATCTCGAATACTTTAAGGTACGCTAAGGTACTTTACGCTAGTAGACGCCAGAATAAATTCAATCCATTTTATTGAATTTGGATAAACTTTGATACAACTTATATATTTTTAATGAATACTAAATAGTAACGCGTTTCCCTGGATAGAAATAGTTTCGGGTTCATATCCTGGTAGCAACTAAATATTTTTTCTAATTGATTCATGTAATTTGTATTAAAAATATCACAAAACTACGTTCTGATATTACAAGTTTACAAAAGAAGTATTTTTATAAAAAAAGTATATTTTTAAATATCATTGTACATCCAAACATGTTGAAGAAAGTTTACGTTTGCAAACTGAATCCGAAAATGTTCGATTTTGCGTTTTGCCCAGTAGGCATCTCTGAAGGAGACATTAATTCAAGTGCGGAGAGCCGACAGTGCAATGCGGTAGCTGACCCGTGACGCGATGCATACAGCGAATGCAAAGGGCTGATTCAATAGAAATAATACGCCCGATGCGGCAATCTTGGTTAGTACCTAACTATGTGAAATATTGCATAAGAGGTCCTCAAAGGCACAAGGAAGTATCGTAAGTTATATATAGGGCCATCAGTTAAAAGTAGAATGAGTTATGTTGAAATGTGTATTGATCAGAAGGTTGTATGTGAGAATGCCGGGGACCTATTTCTCCCAGCTCTCCATATATATATAAATATTCTTACACGTAAAGAAAATCAATTTCAAGTTACTTAATAAAAGTAATATTATTTAAATTTATTAATTTCCATTAATATTATAACTTTTCTTATTTCTATACGTCTATGTCGAAAAGTAACATAAAACAAACAAAACATGTTTTATTTGATTTCAGTGCCGATAAATTGACGATTATTGGAAAAATAACTATATTTTGAAGCTTCTATCAATATAAACTCTTTTTACATAAAAAATACACCAGAAAATACAATACGTATTTAATATTATATTTTATTTATATGCAAACCTGTTAGCCGCTTCGTATCTCGCTAGATACATATAAAAGACCTGTTCCATATTAAGGTGTACAGTCATCAGTTCAAATAATTATTTTATTTTAGTAGATTTTTAAATAAATTATTTTAAAAAAAGAATTTTGAAAAAATTATTTAAATGATTTTAATTAAAAATTAGACATGTTCTTCTTTTTCTTCAGCGACCTCGTGGAACTCGGAAGTCCATGTTTTTGTGATGCAGTCTTCTAGGCACCCGCCTATATCTTACAGGTCTATCTATTATCCGCCGATCTATATCTTTCAGGTCTACCGTGATATTATCCGCCGATCTATATCTTGCAGGTTTGTGGTCTATCTGGACATTATCTGCTGATCTATATCTTGCAGGTTTGTGGTCTATCTGGACATTATCCGCCGATCTATATCTTGCAGGTTTGTGGTCTATCTGGACATTATCCGCCGATCTATATCTTTCAGGTCTACCGTGATATTATCCGCCGATCTATATCTTGCAGGTTTGTGGTCTATCTGGACATTATCTGCTGATCTATATCTTGTTCTTCCCCTTGGTCTCGATCCTGTTGACTTGTGTATGAGAGTTACGCGCATATTACAGGACTCATCTACTCCCCCTACACGTCCCACTTACTGCAGCTTTCACTTTCCTCATGATATCTGTGGTGGAATACCGTTCCCGAAGGTCCGGGTTCTTTAATCTTCTCCATTTTTTTATTGGGTTATCACATAATGGGCCGTAAATCTCACGCTAGATTTTATTTTCGAAGACCTGCAACTATTTTTTTTTGCATTAAAGTGAGAGACCAAACTACACACCCCAATAGAACGACCGATTGTATCAGTGTTATATAAAGTTTAATCTTTAAATTCTATGACAACAACTTCTGCTACAATAATTAGAATTTTTAGTATTTATAAGATGATCCAAAGAAGTGTACTGAACCCAGCTAACAAGAATCTACTTATAGTACTACATACTACAACAAAATATAATATTTATCATATTTTTCGATTTTTTTTCACGGTTAGAAAATGGTACCAACTATTATTTTTATATTACATTTTTAATTTAGTGCTGAAGCACTTCAGGTTCTTAAACTAACTAATTTTACCATCGTGACTTTTACCACAGGGGTTGGCATAAAGATCAGAACACCGCTCTCTTCTGTATTGACGTACTATTTCCTTGTTCACTTTCATACATCTTCCCACACACGCTTATCGGTTGCGGAAGCTTAAAACAAGTCCGTGCTCCTAATATCTGGTTTACGTGATCATACCGAGTTTTTTTTTTATTCTGTAGTCGCTCATACAACGATACACAAAAAATCGTGAGTAACCTTTGTCAATTCTATCAACTGCAAACAGTTCTCTTATACATAGATGCACAATCGTCTGAACGACCGGATTTCCACTACATTAAGTAAAATATTAAAATTATATCAAATCTCACTTCATTGATAGCACGCTTCAATGATTTTTGCATGCCCTCAAAATATACCACACTCGTGTATATTTTATTACCAAAATGATACTATCGTGCCGCCATTTTACGATTCTAATAGTTAATGAATAAATCATGTTGCATGCTGCCTTTTATTTTATTTTAACTTTTTACAAAGTATATTACAGTTGAATTATAGTATAAAATATCGTAAATTATATTAATAATAGAAGACATATTAACCTATTTTATCATATATAGTTATGAACTAAATTTAGATAATTACAATTCAGCAGAAGTTTACCTACGAAATCACTGAATTGTGTTTTAAATCAATTGAATTGTTTTCATTTCCATGCACAATTTAAATCAATGTGAAAAGTTTTTACAGGGGTCTTGTTTGCTCAAGCGGTAAGAAGGTCACCGCAAATAGTTGAGGGTTCAGTTTGATCCTCGTCTCAGAAGATCATCAGGTGAGTCAAGGGTCGCGTAATAATACGTTTACAAATAAATATATTATTGTTCCAGAAAAATATTTTATTTCAATTTCAGAACATAGTTCTGTGATGTTTAAAACAAATTAAATTATTAGGAGAACACATTTTTATTGTGAAGTTGTAATTATTCAGAACATAAGTCTGTGATATTTTAAATATTAATTAAATGTATTAATTAGAAAGATATACATATAAAATCACTTTTATCGAAAAATATTGTTGTTGCGCCACCGGGATTAGTATTTATAAATTAAATTAATTAATTAGAAATGTATACAGAAAAATCTGTTAAAATGATAGGTGATTACAAAATATTTTATCCATTTTGATTAATTTATATTTTATTAGTTATATTTATATATTTTTCATCGTTTTTTATATCATAAATATGTCCATAATTACTTGATTGCCAGAGGCGTTAAAGGTTCCTTCTTCATTAAATATTCTCACTTGTCTATTTAAAGATAATGAAAAAATATTATTTTCGCTAAGTTTATTATAACAAAGTATCTATACTATTCAGATATAACAATGTATTATTATTTATTTGCAATCTTCTTTGAATTACAAACCTTGTAACTTTGAACCAAGTCTGAAATGAGAACATTTATTATGGAATAAAATATTTGAATTACAATAACATCATTTATCAACCCCCGAAGTCTACTCTCAACTTATAAATCAACTGTACATCCGTTCCATTTAGATTCTGCTTTCCTTAGAACGTAATACCGTTTTCACAATTATATTTTGTCTGATTCTGATCTAAAAGTTATTAGTAACATCAGAAAACAATGTATTTACTCGGAGATATCGTCGGAAGATGGGGTGGGCTTCCTCCATACCTCTTACTTGGCCACAAATTTTTTAAACAATTTCACAATTTTGTTTTTATGGTGAGCTGGCAACTGGCGGGACAGCGTCAAACCACCACTTTGTGATAGCAGCTATACGCCGCAACGCAAGTATTGGACGCAGCTGGTGTCACTGACTCCACCGCTTCCTGATATGATAATATTGTTTTACTTCGCATTCTGTATTAGCTTTTCACCACATCAATTCTATTAGTATACTATAATTAATCATTGAACAACGTAATGTATACTTTACGACAATACAATTTATTTTATTTGCTCCGCTACTGTCTAAACATATATTTATTCTTCCAAATAAGTAAACCAAGGTGAATACCGATATAATATAAACACGAATGATACTCTTATGGAAATTAGCGGGATGTTTTTATTAATATTTCATGTGGGTGTTTGTGCGCCATACGCTGATGGCTATTATTTATAAATTATATTAAAACTTTAGAATTAAAATAATTTTATGCCTTCTTATCAACAAAATTATTTTTGCGTTATAAACCTTTATTATGTATTTCAGACAAATTAGCAACATTACGGTGTATCAGATCAGCATATGTTCGTGCCCTTTAGTTTTGCTACGGTGGTCATAACCGGTACTTCGCGAAACCTATTTTTCAATGTTAACGATTAAAATACGTAGGAACAGATTTTGAATTTCACTTAATAAAGTGGTTTGTGTCTAAACTATATTATTTAATTTTTAATTGCTTAGCTGTGGATTTAACCCCGCGCTCCCACAACTGATTCTCATTTCTGAATCTGGCGTCTTTCTTTACTGCGTCACGACCGATACTCATTGACTCAATATTACCGAAATGTATTAATGTTCAACTGTCCCGACATCATACGCTGGTACATTGCACGCATCATCGTAGCACAATAAAGTAGGTGTATAGATTATGAAACACTGCCAATTATTTTCGAGATCTTAACAATCAATTTGTTAACTATCATATAACATTGAACGTATCGTAAATTGTGACGTATTAAGAGAAAATAAGCGCTATAAATAAATTAATTCAGATTTAACGTTGCAACCAATCTTTACGCTGTTACGATAAAAATACTGACATTTCACAGTTTTGCTTCTCGGCATTGAACATCATGTTCTCCAGCTTGTTTATAATAGAAATTATTTAACTCTTAGACCTCGCTAAAGAAGATAAATACTACGAGATTTGTACAAATGCTATTAACGCCCTGTTCTTCTTTGAAAAACGGCATTGTTTGCGGGGGACCTCTCTATACACACACATTTTTATCACACATTTAAGGCTGCGGACGGTAAAGTGGAAGCAAATCGACGGTCCATTGCGCACTACAAGCAAAGGGCAGGGATAAGCAATTTAGTTGATTTTGTTAATAATATGCTTTGAAATGGTCAGGACATTTTTGATATTCTACCGTGTGTGCGTTCTTGTAATTTTGTTTATAAATACGTAGTGGTTAAGTCGTTTATTATCTTATTTTCTATGTTTATTTGTAGAAATTCGTACCACCTAATAAAATGTCACATAAAATTAATAAAAAAAATTTAAATATCTGAATTTTCAACCAATTTTGCAGTTCCGTTGGGTACTTTTCATGCAAACTGATAACGTAATGCGAGTAAACAATTATTGCTCTAATATATTAATTTGATTATATTATCTACACGATGTAATATGATATTCAAAGTAAATGATCGAGCTTAATTACATTTTTTCAATTAAAAAAAAGGTTTTACGTAAACGGCATTAATTCCCTTGCCGCCGTTAGTGTGTTAATATAATCAGCACACAGTATTGACTACTTCTATCCTCCTTCATATCAGTGATAGTGGCCTCAATCAAAGTCTCGGCTCGTAATGCAACACCACAAGTTCTATTCCTAATCTGCCCTCACAGCTGACTGCGGGGTCTCTCCAGCCATGTGTACAGCATCTATCCACCGTTGTAGTACTCTTTCGCTAGTTTTACCTAAGATAATCTCATTTTTATTTCTGTCACTTTGACATATAATATGGCTGAAAAATTGAAATAATTTTTAATTCACTACTGTAGATATGGCTTACTATAGTTGGATTTATTGCAGGATTTGGGCATGCAGTCCACAGTATTTTAAGAGTACATAAGCTTCAAAGAAATTCATCCCACCATTTTTGTTCCTTTCGTTTATTAGTTTTTTATTGAAATACTAGAACTAATATCGTTACAAATGCTATCCACAGAATTTAGAGTATACTGTTAGCATCGAAAAATTTATTCTATTATGGGGAGACTAGCTTCTGTTTTTAGTTTTTTGTTGGAATATTCAATTAATATCGATACAAATTCGGTTAAAAGTACGTCGGAAATATAATACCTTAAATTTTCTGACATATTGAAAATTTTGGAAAGCACTGACTAAATTTATTACACATTAATAATCGTATTTCATCATGAATCCCCTTACCCCTGCCACCACGGATACTTTTAGTACTAAATATATAATTTTAAAACAATTTTAAAAATGCTCAAAACTGCTTAACGTTTAAAAATATAATAAAATATATACTATATCACTGAAACGATTTTAACATTTCGTCTAAATTTTCAAACCAATGCCTGAAATGATTTCCGCCCCAAAATACACCCTGTGTAGTAGGTACTGTCATTTACAAGAAATGTTAATAACGCCTCTATGGTTTTTAATATGTAATAAAATATACGTTGCGTAACTTTAATTAATAATTAAAAAGTACCATATTTATTTATGAAGTTTATAATATAATTTAACATTCTCCAATGATTCGACCAACTTAATTTTTCAGGTGAACATTACCGTAGAAAAACTAAGTATATATAACTTTTTGTAAAGCACACTATTGTTCGATGAAATTAATATGTATGTTGGTTTCTTATGGTTTCTTAAGAGATAACTTGTTCCACCGTAGCAATTTAGCACTAAATACAGTATGGGTTAAAATATCATTTTTTATATTTACCTATATTTATATATGTATATCACCATCGATATACATATATAAATATATGCTTCCAGCTGACCGACGACATAGGCGACATATAGACCCTAGGGTCAAGCTCCTGGTGAGGTTCGCCCGACAAGTCTCGCCCCAGCGTCGTACCCTGATTCGCTCCGCTCTTTATACACCGTACCACTTTATAACATTCTATATACACAATTTTACAAAAATCCGCGTTTCATTTTACTACCAACCTCCACATATTCGTATCAATTTCTACAACTTTTAATCTTGCTTGTACTCATAATACGCAAATCAAATACATCACCTATGTATGTAGAATGATGTCATGTGCAGAAATAATATTTTTTAAATTCCTGAATTTTCATTTAAAATTCTACGCGAGAAGTATGAAGCAGACTCGCATTTTTATATTTGAGCTAACTACCAGATTCAGTTGTTATTTAACCGGAACTGCTAGCTGAGCTCGTAAAGGGTGTACAGCGGAAAATTTTCAAGTTTAATATTAAATAAATTTAAAAAATTACAATGTTATTCTCATATATAATTTATACAAAATTGAGTTTAACGATGCGAATTTTACGTTTTATAAACAATATCGTTTAAATGTCATTTATTTCTCTCAAGATACTCTTGCAATCGGACTCTTAAATTTAAAAAAAAAAAAGTCACATGGTGTAAGGTTCGGTGACCGAGGTGCCCAGAGTATGTCTCCGTACTTGCTTATTGGGAAAAATTCCCCTCAGCTTCTCCATTGAAACTCTAGCCTTGCTGAAATTGTGTTCTGTTATTGAACCCGGGAAACAGCTACAGTCGAGGTACCTAAAACTCGTCACAATACACGTCAGCAATGACTGCCTCCCGCTAGTTAAAAATTAGGGCCAATTATCTCTCGGGCAGAAATTGCACATCACAATGTCGTTTTTGGACAATGAAAACGTTTTTGATGGTGTTTCCATGGGTTTTCGGTATGTTTTTAAGCGTTTGTGCTATTTCAAAACGTTCCAGTATCGTTCTTGCTAAAGGTTTCACGTAAAGAATAGTCATTTTTATTGAGAAACTGCACGATTTGCAGTTTGTATGGGTGAAACTGTAGTTTTTTTTTCCCTGTTGATTTTTTTAATCCAGTACCGGTTGCAATCTTCCTTATCGATTTTTGCGAATTGCGCATAATTTCACGTCGAACTTGAGCCACATGTTCTGTCATCGCTGCTGATGTTGTTGGTCCCGGAATAGTTTGGTTAACCATTGTCCCTTCTTGTCTGAACTTTTAAACCCAACACTAGATAAGTTGCGTGCTCGGCCCATCACTTACTCGTCGAATATTAAAGTGAGTACAAAAAACGCGACGCGCACGAACCAATGAATCACCGCACTTTAAATATTGCTCAACCGTGAACGCACGGTGCGTTTTCAACCAGTGACTCATTGGAACTGGCAAATCCGCAAATCACTCGCGTCGAATAATACCCCTTCCACTTACCTCATCCTGATGGATTACGAGCAATTACAATTTAATCTTAAAATTTTTCCCCTGGACATCCTTTACTAGCTCGCGCATAATAGCATAAAGATATTTCTATATTATTGGGTTTACAATGGCATTACAACCATAGCATTTTATTTCAGTGATAGCAAGTTCGCTTATCGCTTTTTGAGTTTAAGAAAACTGTAACGCTTATATAAGTCTGGTATATCTTGTTCACAAAAATATCACATAAAGGAAATTGAAGACAGATAATATTGGCAACCTTTGAGGGAGACAGACTGATGAAGGTGAAACGAAATCGACTTAACAAATTTTTCATTAAAAACTTATATCATTAATTAAAAATCTATTATTAATTTTTAACTATCTACATTTATTCAGGAGGCAATTTCAAAGGTTTTTTTTATTTTAATCAGTGTAAACTTACATTTAATATTGGAAGATATGAATCTTCGATATAGGACCTACTTAATTTTTCGTTAATCATATTAAATTAATTTATTATTTCGTTTAAAACCGATTCATTGATATTTTATTAATACTTAAGATAATGTTTTAATTAAAGCACTTTTTTAACTTCATTCTAGTATTTATTATTTTATAACCATTACCGGTTTCGACTTATCGCGCCCATCTTCAGGCTGCTACATTTTTCTCTTAGGCTAGGATATTTATACAATTCAATATAGGTTTGTTTTTTTAGTGAGTCTATATAATTTGAAAGGTGATGCTAATTTGACTCTAAAGTTGTAATTTTCCCTGTTAAGTACTAAAATCTTAGTAAAGTACTAGTACTCTGGTAAAGTACCCTGCATTGAATTGAATAAATATCCTAGCATATGAGGAAAATGTACCAGTCTGAAAAAGGCCGTGACATGCTTAAATCGGTAATGATCATAAAATAATAAATAGTGAAATAAAGTTAAAAAAATATTTTTATTCAATTGTTAAAATGGAATTCCACCATGAGTTAACAGTATCAATATAAGAAATAATCTAAGATAATGATATAAAATTATCTAAAATACGTATTTTATATGAGTATTTTAGACTAGTTTATCAGGTAAAAAGGTACGCTTAACATAATACTCGTATATATCATATGAAGAATATAATATTGTTACAGAAAATATACAGCTAGAAGTACTATTTGAGAGGATGGTAAATAAAATCAATGAGGTGAGTATTGACCTGGTATGATCCAAATATTGGAAAACAGTTCGGTCAAAAGCTCTACAACTGAAGAGCATGCATGAGGAGATATATTAAAGTGAACGACGCAAGAGTGGTGTGCCAGGACAGAAGAGTATGGCGTTCTATCCGTCCTGTCTACCTCTGCGGAGAAAGGGCGTGATGATAAGTATATAATATAATATTAAATTAAGAATAAAAACTTGGATTTGTAATATTAGTAGATCAGGAATTAGCGCACTCATCCAAACAAATTGATTAATAATATATTTATTTCGATATTCTGCATATAATCTATTTATACATTTATCTCTTTACAGTTGTAATACAGGATGTTACAAACCTAGTTCATAATATTTTATGGGTGGATACGTCACTAAATTACGAGTGGAAAATATTAAAGGAATATGTGGCTGATTCCAACCATGTCAGAATCATAATTATGCGATTATTTCGATTTATTGACATATTATATTGATTTCAAATTACACATTGAATACCAAGTAATAAAGTACATTAGATATTGTGCGCCCAGAAAATTTTTTGTTACATGATTTGGGGCCTGAAGCAAATATATAAATTAATAATAAATGAATTTCGCAAATATTAATTTTGAAGTACGTAGACTTAAAAGCTTAACATGATTTTGTAAAAATTGCACACAATAATATTTTCTGTAACATTGCAGAATTTTCACATATTTTTTAAACATTTTCAAGTCATAATTTATAAATAAAATATTGTGGACTAGGTTTGTTATATCCTGTATATATTTTTGAAGATTACCTTCACGTTATTTTTATTTAAACTTTTTTATGTTATTATAATTACATACATTTTACAATTACTTGTGAACTATGCCTCTCTTAATACAGATTTTTCTAGTGAGATGGCAGTATATATAATAATATTAATTTGTATCGCATCGTACACAAATAACCGGAAATATTCCACAATGAATACTCACTAAAACCACCGTCGGCTCACTAATCTGTGGCGCAGAAGATTAAATATCCAGGTCCAGTTTACCGTCGCCGATTTCTGACAAGATAAGTGTCATTAGCCGTGGAGTCCACTGGTCCCATTTCAATACAGGCAGAACCCCCGTAGTTAGATAATAATGTACTCTGGCGGTGTTTCCCAATCTGTAAACTTACATTAAATTAATAATAATCCACATTTCAAATCATATTATTTTAAAGATCAGATTTACATGACTAGATATTTTTCATTTAAAAATCCCCACATCTTTTGCTTCTTCCATAATCATATGGTTTCTGACCTTCTGTGTAGCGATCTCTATGGACGACGTTTCGAATCTCATTGGTGTTTATAAAAATATGAATTACGCTACAAATATTCGTTTATTGCTGTTTTCCTTCTAGCTAATCTTTTATTAAATATTTTAAAATTGTTTGAGATACTAATAAATATTATCAGACGAGATTCAAATAAGTTATTGATAAAAATGTGAAAAAACGCTCAAAAACTGACCTAAGACAGTCGGCTTGAATCTCAGTACTTACGCCGAAATATATATTGTGAGCGGGTAGACAAAGGATACCAGGTATTTTTTTTGGCTTATTTTCATTTGATTTATTTGATCTGTAAGTTTTATGACACTACCTGCTCGAGTTCCAACGAGAATATCACATGCTCAGTGGATGTTTGTATTTTGGCTGCGTAGGGCGTCTGTTAATGCATGAAAATTTGTACATTATTCATAATATTTTTTAATTTTTAACCTTTATTTTTTAGCAGAAACATTTCGACACATCATGCCATTTTATTAAATCATATTTAAAATGAAATATCTATAAAAAATCTTCCACAAAACGGTTGAAAAACCGAAAACTTGTGGTGGGTCTAAAATAACCCACCACCAGTTTTGTTTTGACCCACCAGACTGTAAGTGTTAAATGTAGATCAGGATGGTCGAGAATACACAGCAAAATAACCCAGAAAATTCTGAACGACGGGGAAAACCTGAGAACGACCCTATCATTTTACGAACAATTTACAGGTATATAAACAAAACCACCTTTATTAAATTACCGAAATTAAGAGTAAACTCACACCTACGACTTTTAACTAATAACATACAAAACAATCATTACCGGTATCGGTTTCTTCAAAAAATATAATTTTTGCAATGTACAATTAAACATTTTTCTTATAAACGCAAAGAAGTCAACCCTTCCTCGGTAACTGATTTAATGCCTCGTTTACAATAGGCAACTTTCGTTTTGTAACAGAAAAATATGCACTGATTAGATGGAAATTCCCCCATGAAATGCGTTCTCAAAATATACGCTAAATGGACTGTCATAAATATTTTGGTAGATAATGCTATGTATTGAAATACGCTTCGAGTAAAACATTTACATATTTAGAAACTAAAAAAATTCCTTATAAATACGAGCGAGTATTTTACGAATAATAAGACAAATATTCGAATATCGAATAATTTAAAAATGAGTGAATAATTCGGTATTGTTCGAATTGGAGTCCCTACCTACGACAGTTCTGTCATAATGGCGGGGACTATGGAAATATCTAGTCATCAGTGTGCGCGCTGTCATATTATATATCTACATAGCCCCTCGCCATTACGACACAACTGCCGTACGATAGAAAGTCGTAGATGTGCACTAGTACTAATTTGTAACTGATTTTATAGCCAGAGCCTTTTAATAAAATGCTTTTAAAAGCATACAAACATGTTTTCAAAGGCAATTTTCAATTCTAAAACGATCACTATTGCTAAACAATTATTTTCAAACACGTCACCCTCTATTTTAGTCAATTGGATAGTGTCGGTTTGTTTCTATACACCTCAATTATTTTCCTCTAAAGAGAAATATTACCAATCTGTGATTTAAAAGCTAATTACTAATAACATTGGCAATATTTAAGAAATAGAAATGCGTACACGGAATACATTTCACATCAACATTATTACATTTTATAAAGTTGGCTAAGCGAGAGTAGGACTAACTTGTGGCCTTCGTTTAAATTTTAGCACATTCTTAACCCTCCCCTAGCCATGATGTAGCACAGGTCTACCGCTCCAATTAAACCTGTATAGTTCCGTAAATACACGTAGCACAAAATTAATATTTTAAATAACCTTTAAAAATCATTAACGCTTAGAATGACTAGTGATTTGTAGGATTCACTGTACAACCAATAATGTAAAAGTAATTATTTTTCAATTCAATCCCATGTAAAATTGCTACGTTGGAAAAAATAGCATTTGCAGTAAGACAGAAAAAAATCAAACATTAGTTTCACAGTGAAAAGAATAATAAACATGCGAATATAATTATGAATACTCGCTAATTAAATAAAAAATAATAAGAAGGAATGTCGTATTATATAGAACTTGAATGAATAACATTTATACATTAAATATTTTAAAACCATTTAAACTCGTAAAATCATTTATTATAATTTAAAATATTTAAAAAATTCTAAATACTTAACGGTAACATGAGTTGACAGCATGGTTGCTCACATATATTTTCTATCACGGCATGGCACGGTTCATATCTCGGTGTTTCCTTTAAAAATATAATTATTAAATTTATTTATTCAATGTATATTATTCGTATTTTAATTTGTAACGCTTTAATAATTAATTAATTGTAACGACTTAGTAACTATTATAAGTTAGTTCAAGAGTCACTTGAATTATAAAAGTTTCTCTAGTTGAAACTAATATTCTTCAAAATATAACTGAGTTCATTATTTGCCATACACTGGACCCTTTTCAATGTCGACATTATTGCTATATTCAAGAAGCGAAATTTAAAATAAAATGAATATTTTTAATTAATATTTATTTCTGGATTAATTGTATTGCGGACCCTATCGCTGATGATTCGGAATAAATTGCGTTGAAGCTTCATCAGGAGTAAAGCAGCTTCTCATCTATCATCTTATTTATTCACACATGCTCTCATCCTAACACTGCCTCACACCCTCAAACATGGGGTAGAATCGGGTAAACTAGTGAACTTATTAAACTTATTAAGGATAACACATTCTTATTGTGAAGTTGTAATTATTCAGAACATAAATGTGTCCAAAATGTAATTAAAATGAATTGTTAATTCTGGCGTCAGCTATCGGTTTACTCAAAGGTATTCGATATTCCGTAAAAACAAAGTAGACAAAGATTTTCAAATAATGGGACGATAGATGTAATATTAATTTGAAAAAGTGTAATATATGGGTTCGAAAACTTGTTGTCAAAAGTACTGTCGCTGTAGCATAGTTGGATTTTGGATTGGTTTGAAAAGAGATCCAGGTTCGAATCCCGGTAGCGCAGCAACAATATTTTTTGATAAAAATTGATTTTGTATGTATGTTTTTCTAATTAATACGCTTAATTAGTATTATTAAACATACACTATTCTTAAATGTGAATTAAATATATGAATTAGAAAGATATACATATAGAATCAATTTTATCTAAAAATATTGTTGTTGCGCCACCGGGATTCGAACTTTTCTTCTTCTTTAGCAGCATTATGGGACTCGAAAGTCTATGACTACGATCACATTAGAGTACTCTACATCCCTTGACATTGCCTTCCACTCCCTTACTTTTTGCAGGTCTATTTTGACATTTGTATTTGGGGACTTTGTGTTTATTACGAGACTTATCTTGCTCCTTGTTTTCATTTTTATCTTCCTCAGGATATGTGATGCGAATTTCATGATTCTCTGACTTCCTCAATTCTACGGTAAGGTTATCACATACTGGCCTCGAAATCTTATATTACAAAGGCACAACCCTGCCTTGCAGAGAGAATAAAAAGTTAAGGGAGTTTTTAACTAATTAATAACCCGAAAAAGATTTGGATCATGCTGCGGTCTCTAAATCTGTCTCTATATCAGCCAGATCTGAGTATTCATAACCACGTTCAGCCAATGCAAGCTCCCAAGAAGAAGAACAACGTAATCCTAATCTAGGTGCTGCTTTTCCACTACTGTAGGTACTGAAGGAAGCCAACACCATATTCGTTATTTGAATTAATGATTAAGTTTAGTAGAAAATGCATTAAGTATTATAAATATATACATATTACGTGTAACCATGACACGGTTCATAAAAAAGAGGGATGTCTAGAAAATAAACGCACTATGTAAATACCTAATGTAAACGGTAAAACGGGATGAAAGGGAAGGATGATATGGTTAATAATTGAGAAAAGGGTGCGGTGGAGAAAAGTTACAGAATTCCTGTACTTAGGTGAATGGGGAGATAACAGCACTTTAGCCAGGCAGCAAACAGGATATGTAGCGATATCGAAGGGATGTATTGTACTGTGTTTGGAAAGTCCGAGTTCCGTACTTTATTATGGGATAGTCGAGGTATTCGGAATATCGTCATTCTCGGAAACGGGTATTCAAGTATCTACTCGATCGCCGTTAGTAGATAGAAGTTTAGTCCAAATGGTCATAGAATTCAAGGTAAATTATTAAAAAAAACACTTTTTTCAAATATATATTTTATCGGATAAATATGGATTTTTCATCGATGGGCGGATAAATTGAACCCCTGTCATCTTAACTAGGTGGACGCCTTATCTGTAGATAAAACAAGTATTATAAAAACGTTTAACTCTTAAGCATATATAAATTTTCTCATAGGATCGCTCCAACTTTACATCGGTGTTAGTGTTTTAGTAGTATGATGATATTATTTTAACTAACAATTTGAAAATTGCCATAATACCTGACAATCGACATCTTTATAATATAATGTTATTAAATTATGTGTGATGGCGGTTCTAGAAAGTGATCCGTAATCGTGCCCAGGATGTAGCAAGAAGATCAACAAGGTCCAGGATAGAGATGAAGCAGTGTCAGGTGAAAAATTAATACAATACAGCTTGAAGAATGACACTGATCAATCACTGACAATGATCACTTGACACTTTAACCATTTATGACATTTGTTTTAAACCGGCCAATCAGAGCCAATTGTCCACGCGCCATTCGCAATACTAATTAAATTAGCAAAGGCGGCGTGTGATATTTTTTTCCATGGTACTTAAAATACACAATATATATTTATTTTAGTCCAATTAACAATAATACAAATAAAAAATGTAAACATAAAAGGCATTAAAAATGTTCTTAAGTTTTCACGGCCGTTCGGAATCCTCTGTGTACATTTACTGGGCTAATTTGCCGTGTATATATGTATGGCCTTTCTGGCCGATGTTATGAATCCCATTGCAGGGTCCATCATCAGTGTTAATAACATCAGCCTTGAAAACTGTACACATAAGATAAAAGACTGTTTACAATTCCACTAAAGAAAAACACGTTATTTACTGATGGTAGAAGCGCCGCGTACATGGTTCAGATCTTGTTCAACACAATATACTACATATATATTAATTGATGGATTTTCAAGCAATAAAATCTGTAGATGATATAACTTTTTTATTATCCATAGAACAAATTAATTTAAGTTAAATTATTCAGTTAGTTAATAATAATAATATTAAATAAATTAATATGAACATTATGATGAATTAGAATATACGTTACAATTTTATATTGTTTTCACCAAAATATTTCATTTTAGTTTATTTCCTAATATTTATAGCTGTCCGCAGTTTATTTGATTGTGTGAACTGTACACGCTCAGTTCGGTCAGGTTATGTTAGATTAAACTAGGTTATGCTCAGTGATGGCCATCCGCGTCAGGATTGGGTCCAAAAACGATTAGTCCCTACTTTCAATTATTTTATATTGCGAATTTGCGTGTGCACACTTCACTCAAACCTTAAGTGTTCCATGAATATTGAAACGAGAGTCTAGTATATCTAAGTGTGTTCACGCCACCATTATACCGCCCTATCAGTGTGGAGCTGCTAGGGTAGTATAATACAGTTTTATTTATGCCAACCCCTTTATATCTGACAATTACCATACAATACAACAGTTCTGAAATTCATCAATCAAAGTATTAATTGATTCAAATTTGTGTTAATAATAGGTGCCATAAATTATTTTGTTCATTATATAATATTTATATTAATTTACATATAATGTACGTGCTTTGAAGGACTGTCACTAATTAATAGCATTAATGTTAAATTCAAATATATATATATATATAATTTTTACAGAATATACATTTCCTTGACAAATCACATAGACCTCCAAATATATAGACATGAACTAACGGAAATTTCTCGTTTCAATATTTTCATGTTGGTGTTCACTTGAGCAATCAAATAACTCCGCGATATTTTTTAAATATATGACTCGATTGGAACAAAAATTTCAACGCTAACAATAATATGCATTAATGTAAAAAATAAGTCTTGTTTACAAAAAGATTTAATTTTCGAATTGTAAATACTTTTACTGTTGCATAAATGTAACAAAAATTATCCGAATTATGTTTCCACAATGAATGTGTGTAGAATGCTCCTCGTCCCGCAACTAACTCGTATACTCGTATGTACACTTTATTTCATTTCTATTCATCAACATTTTAACCCGCTTTTAAATAATAACGTGACTAACAAATAGGTTATTTTAACTTGGTCTAAGTCCGGGGACGGCTGACCTTCTAGTGAGAAGAGCTAAATATTAAGTAAACAGAATCTCTAAATTTTCATCGATTAAAAACGATTAAGATTTTTTTTTAAAACCCAAATACATAATACAGTCGTGGGTTGCTTAGAAAAATATAATATATGGGAGTTTTAAACTTCAGAAGCTCAACGCTCTACTTATAAAACAAGAAAACCTAAATAATTAAACACTTTTGGGCTTTGTAAAGTTTACTAGTTAGAACGGTGACCTTGTAACGCTTTCGAAAGCTTTACTATGTCTGACGAGTAACTACATGTTCAACTTAAGGCATGATTGTAAATTATCGTCAGTTAATTTGCTGTTTAACTTTATTTTTTATTAGTTAGAGCCAAAAATTATAAGAATAGCAAATGTTAGTTCTATTACTGTGTCGTATGTTGCAGGCAATGTATTTCATGCATCAAATATTACTGTAGATGAAAATATGAACTTGAGTTGAAAAGTCGCAAATGCCTATGAAAATAGCCACATTTGGCTCGCAAGCCGCGGTCCGCTAACCCCTGATCTAGTGTGAATTTTATACACTTTTACTTACAAATAGTTCCAATCGTTAATCAATCAATCAGTTAGAATCAAGTTCTAAATACTTCAGGGATCACAATATACAATGAAGAAAAAGAATTGCCACTTAATAACTACATCAGAAATACACGATACTTTATGTAGGAGAGATATAAAAAATGCAAATGATAAAATAAAATTTACTAGCATTTATTAATTGTCAAAATAAATAATTAATAAATTTATATTTTATTTTCAATACTACTAAACATTATTATTGGCTTGTACGCTACTAATTTTATATATATAGTAATAATTTTAATTTTATTTGATATTTTATATTATGAAAAAGAAGAATAATAAATTTTAATTTGAGTACCTTGTTAGTCTAGTGGTTAAGACGCCGGCTTAGTAATCTAGTGGTCGGATTTAGCTTAGTTTGAAAATCATTAGTAAGAATATTGATGCGACATATATTCTGTGTACGCAACTTTTTTTTTTAAATAATTAAAATACAGTTAACCCCCGTTCATCGCTACCCCGGCGAGTGCGGATTCGTTATAACGCGAGATTTTTTTTTTTTTAATTGTCTTTACACTTGTCTGGCTTTCACACATGCCAGGAATCGTCATAATGAGTGGTCGCGCGTGCGTGCTACTTTCTTGCTCACTCACATCACACGCGTACATATTGCGAGTGAGACAACATTCAGACTTTGTTAAAATCACACGGCGAACCCCTAATATAATATGTATTATCTTTATGGCGAATAAGATTTAAAAAAACCTAATCACGCTGGAATAAACACATTATTATTAACTAATCAATGCAAGAAATGGGCTGCAATACTATGTCCCAAGAAAATGATGTCTCGGAACCTGTTTCCTTGCGAAAGTTAAGTGTCATTAAAAAGGCGCTTTCTCTTCACAATCAACGCATGGAGTTGTTAGAAGAAAACGATGAAGATCACAAGCGAGTGAGTGCCGTAAAGCGTTGTTGAAACGGCTTATTTGACAGTTATCAGTTAATTTTGAGGAAACAAGGGAATCTAGATTCTTTAATAATGTTTGATTTATTAATAATGTGTTTTTTTCGGATTTTGGAATGTTATTTTTTTAAATTCCCCGAAATTTCACTTATTGCAACCATGTCCAGAACGAATCATCTGCGATCAACGGGGGTTACCTGCAATAATGTATCTCAAAATATTAATTTTCTAATATGATTCAATTAAAAATTTTAAAGGGACCAAATATATTTTTTTGCTTGTTATAAAATAATAGATTCAATTTGAAATTTGCCATGATAGTGAAAACAAATTAAATTAAAAAATTGGTACTCAGGTAGTATTAAATTTTTCCAGCTATTAACTCAGTTTGTAGATTAGTTCCTTATCTTTTAACCTTTCTACGGCCCGCGATCGATACGGGTTGATATATTGTATGATATACAACTTTCCGCCATGGCTAGCGACATATATCAGACGTGGTGCCGCGAACATTTATATCGTATTTTAGCATTCAAGATAAATAATCGCGGTGCCGCGGCGGATATATCAGTCGTTGGCCTTGGTGTAGAGTTGTCTGGCGTCTGATAAATCAGCCGCTGGCCGTAGAGGGGTTAACGTCATCTATATTATTCTGGTGATTCACTAATCGACAAACAAACTCAGCTGAACGCGGCAATTAATGCGGCACTGGATCAGTCGGTGGACTCGTCACTTCGCGTACTAACGTCGTACCTAACAACAGCTTCCAAGGCAGTACATAGTTCACATGCTTAAATTTAAATCTCAACCATTCAGTGCTAACAAAAAGTAGTTTCAATCCATAAAACTTGTCCGCCTGTAACATCTATATCACTATACACAGTCCAAATATTTCATACGTTTCGCGTTACGAGCACGAGGGTAGCGGTTGATCTGTAGGGTAGCCGTACTCTCACATCTAAATCTTCCTAATCACTCCATGTGAGCCTAACACGAAATACACGACATCCCCATATATCCTTCATATTACTCATTCTTATCTATCTTCACATGCTTGAAACACACTTATCATAACTACCCTTTTTATTTATATACATAAACGATTAAACACTTTAAAATCAAATCTATCTGGCGTGTTATTCCTACAATTAAATGTATACAAAGTCTGCTCTGCGTATATGAGATTGAAAATATGTATATATAATTGTCTGTATAATTAATCATAGATTGGAATAAATTAATTTTAATACAGGTATGTAAATTAATTAATAATTAAAATAAAATAATATGATAGGTTTTTGAGAGTTATATTACATTACAGGCGTATTGTACATTTTTAAAAGGGAACTATTAATGTATACATTAGAACAAATACTTTGTTCCGTAGAACGAATTATTTCTGCAATAAAATAATATAGATTTAGCAAGGTTAGGTTAGGTATTTTTTATTGAACAAAGATATATTTAAACAAATATCAGATATCTCAGAGACAAAGATATTTTTTAAATTGTATTTAATGAAAAATATATAGAAGTATGGAATAATTACAGGGCTTACGACTTGTCTTCGGCTGTTTTTTTTTTTCCAATTCCTTAGAGTCTACGATACTCTGAGTACTCTACATGCGGCTAGACCGCCAAATATACTACTACAAGTGCATCAGCGCTAATCGTTTTGACACTTTTTCTAACTACCTTATTATAATAAATATCATATGTGTTTTAGATTAATACATGAATTGGAAGAGTAAAATTTCTGATAAAAAACCCTCTAAACAATTTACTGGAAGTTAAATATTGCAAATTAATTAGGCGCGACACTTTATGTATAGTGCCGCCTTATTCTAGCATAATATTTATATTTAAACTAAAATAAATAACTACTAAACTTACAAATATATTGTTTTATTGTTTTTACAAATCATATATTGGAGAGTTCAGTCGACGCTGTCCGCTTCTGTGTGCATCTCAGTCCGGAGGATCGAGCGCGTTACTTCGCTGCAGGAAATAGTGCCTGGGCAATCTGTGTTTGTATCTGAAAGGCGTGTCTTCGGCTGGCTTAAGTGATCACTTTATATATATAACGTTCACTAATTCTCACCCCTCAATCTCCACATGTATCAAATTTTTGAAAGTTGTATATATGTATTAATATATATATGAAAACAGGTCGTGAGCCCTGTAATTACCCCATACTTCCATATATTTCCCATTAAATATTATTTTAAAAAAACTTTGTCTCTATGAGATATATGATATTTGTTTAATAACAGTGCCTTTGTAGGTAAAAATCTAGTAATTGTGTGTTCTTGAACATATTCAATACTGCTAAAGATATTTTTATTTGATGTTCATTTTTTATTATTGTAATGCACAAATAATTTGACTTATGAAACAAAGTATTTATTTTAATGCACTGTTAAATCGTACCCTTTTTAAAATAAGTGATTCAATTATATATTGACGTAACCTGATTTCACGTCGTAAGTGTCAATCCCCATATACGAGTAGATACTTTTAAAATATACTCCCATATGTATGTGCTCGTATAAACGAGTACATCAAAAAATCATACCTCCCAGTTCGATTTATGGGTGACACAGAATTACAACACCCTTAACTGTGATCACCTTACATATACAATGTTTGCATCTGTATATTGTATAAAATATATATAAGTTATATATTATATAGCAGGTGTCCCGTACGCATTTCCTTTGCCCCTTTATCCAATGAATTCTCATTTCGCCGGAATACTTTTCAACGCACGGACGTAAAGAATTATTTTATTGTACTAAAAATTTCCATAAGAATCTGATATACCGCAAAACGTATCTTATGGTAATAGCCAACCAGGTGGGTTGTGGTGACGGCGAGGGGGGGGTACTGTCTGTGAAAGAGGAAATCTTCGCACATTTTTTAAAAATAGAAGTAAAATAAATTGTATCATTTTATTTTTTTCATCCAAACTTTAATTTCGACAATTCTAACAGGAATCTTTGACATTCAACATTTTACTCCTACTAAAGAAAAAATAATACGATATTTTATTTTATATTATATTTTTATATTCTTTCCAACGCAATCCATAACCTGTGCGCTCTATACAAAAATGAAAAAAAAATGGCCGCTTGAAAGCTTTTAGAAAACTCCGCTGCTGCAACATTATTTCGAAGAATAATAATAATTATTTTGTTTTCCATGGTGCGTAATATTTTGTATAGAGTAGAATGAAAGTGGTAATGAAGTGTACATAATGTAGAATGAAATAAAAAGTTTGCTCTGCAATTGATTAAAAATATAAGTTAATCCAAATGACGTATGAAATTGTGCTCAAGAAAATTGTTTTTGGCAGATAAATTGTTTATGAATTTTGAGTAGGTTTTTTTTTCATTTCTTATGTTTTACAAAACTGTTAGTTTTAATTAAATACATTCACTTTTTAATAGGCTAATTATTATTTTTTTTTTTGTAAAATCGAATTCTCTTTTTCAGCATACAAAAATGTTAAAATTTTAATTTGAAAATGACGCCGGACCTCGTCTATCTGAATAAGTTTCACAGAAACCACTTCAATGATTATAAGTAATTAAAATATATGTACGCTGTGACTATGTATGATATACCTATTTATTTAATTACATTTTCTCATATTGGAATACGTAGATCACAAGTCCTCGCATATATACGGTGGAATATTTTTCTCAATAGATAGTACAATAGTTAGTGTCTGTACAGAATGTGTATATCTACATCACCCAGGCTAAGGTTTAAGTACTTGATGTTCATATCGAATTTATATAAAGAATGTATAAAAATAGCAATATTTGAATATGTTAAAGAACACACAATTACTGGATTTTTACCTGTACTGTTATTGAATAAATATCAGATATCTCATAGAGACGAAGCTATTTTTATTATATTTTTAAGGGAAATGATATATAGAAAATTATCTTGTAATTACCCCCCATATTTTTTATATATCATTTCATATATTAAAAATATAATAAAAATTGCTTCGTCTCTATGAGATATCTGATATTTATTTAATAACAGTGCCTTTATAGGTAAAAATTCAGTAATTGTGTGTTCTTTAACATTTAATTGTATATTGCTATAATATACTGGTCAATATAAGAAAAATATATAAAAATTGAATAATATTGATTTTTCAGGCTTATTCTAGTATAATGTGTTAAAAACATTTTACAAATAAAAAATATTGCTTTAAAAAAATTTTAACAAAAATCAGATTTTCATTACGTTAACATATTATATTTGGTATTTTTAAGGGAAAATGAATTATCAAATTTGGTCCATAGATGGCTATGGTGTACTGGTACTCGAATCGAGGCAATGTAATAAGATATATACAACTTTCAAAAATTGCATAAATATGGAAATTGAGAGGTGAGAATTGGTGAACGTTATATACACTTAAGCCAGCCGAAGACAGGTCGTTAGCCCTGTAATTACCCCTCACATGTTTTCTATATATCATTTTCATTAAAAATATAATAAAAATAGCTTCGTCTCTATGAAATATCTGATATTTATTTAATGTATACAAAATTCTAGCAAGATTTGATTAGAAGTGAGACGATTGCCTACTGAGATGCCCATGGTTTTATCATCGTTCCGGAAAACTAAATAATTCGATTTATTTATCTTATCACAAACACTTAGCATAGTTAGAAAACTAATAATAATATGAATTTATGATTTATTTTTGAACGCATCGTTATATAAAACATTAAGTGTCGACACACAGTTGAAAAGTTGTAGTAGGATATGCTATGCCATTTTGTACAGCTACCCGTTCCAAATGTAATGTTATGTCATTTCATGTCACATCATGTCAGGTCAGGGGTCGTTAGACCGCGGCTCGCGAGCCGCATGCAGCACTTTTCATAAGCATTTACGACTTTATAACTCCGGCTAATATTTTCATCAACAATATTTGATACATGAAATAGTTTTCCTGCGATATATAGCAATAAAAGAACTAGTATTAACGGTGACTTTGACCTTGAAAGACATAGTAACTAGTCAAATTTACTAAACTCAAAAAGTATTTTATTAGTGTTTAATTATTTAAATTTTCTTATTTTATAAGTAGATAACTGAGCTACTGAAGCTCTCGTATATTATATTAGTCTAAGTAGCCTACGGTTGTATAGTGGATTTGAGTTTTAAATAAAAATCTCGTTTTTTTTTGTCATTGTTGTCATGTTGCGGATCTATGAAAATGTTGAGATTCTGTTTACTTAATATTTAACTTTTTACTAGAAAGTCTTCTAACTCCTAGGTTAGACCATCATGTGAAATGTCATGTTACGCCGTACTGTGTCGTAAGTGTAGTTTAAAAAGTTTTTAAACTAGTTTCTTCTGCTTCGTTTAATGTCTGAGGTAATTTCCCTTAATCGTTTATGTACGCGACAGTGTTCGGTTGTGGAACGATTGGCCTACATTTGTAGTTTCTCGCTCTTATAATTCTGATATTCTGATCTCTTCCATTCTTACACACAACACTCTTTCCAGACCACAAAAAATGTAATGCAAAATGTAAGTTATATAAAATGTTTAATAATACTGACATTATTAAAACACATTTTTGCATTAATTGAAAAATTGTTAAATACTTAGACTTTCAACATCTTAGAGCTCGTCTACATAAATATGTACTAAATGTCCATGTCCACGAAATGAGACAATATCAGAAATTAGTTGAGATACATCTCAATACCGTGCAGACGTGATGAGATTTTATTCTGGAAATAAACTCAGAGATTAGCTTAAGATTGTTACAAAAAAATAATAACTCAACGCATTGTAGATGGCGTACGTTCTGTAAGCAAAATTTGATGCGTGTACATAAAGGTCACCTAAAACAACAATACCATAGAATCTACAACTGTCTATTCTGAAAGATAGATATAAGTTCGTCAATATTAGCAAAAGTACTTTGTGGCAACATACTATATAAATAATAAGAAAAAATATTTTGTTTAAACCATTATTTATTGATAAATCAACATGTTTCGATACCTATGGTGTTTTTTTCAGGAAACAATGTATACTAAAATTAAAAATGCAAACAGATAAAAACAAAACTATAAAAATATAAGTGGTAAGTAACTAATTAAGAACTACTGTGAAAACAATTTTTAAAAAATGTGTATTTGCAAAAAGGATTTGGTTATATATAATATTTAATTTGCTGTTAATACTTTTTACTTTTTTCAAAAATTTCAAATTTATCTAACTGTAAAACCCTAGTATGTAAAATTTCTAAACCTTTGTTAATGTCAAAAGAATAGTTTGTTTCTAAAAGATTATTGGCGAATTCATAATAGTTGTTGCTATTTAGACATCTCAAGTTCACCTTAATTTTAATAACAATCTAATTTATATTTTCTTATTATTTAGATATAAATCATTAACATTAATATAATGCGTTAAATTACAAAAAATTATTGCGTTTTAACTCACAGACCACCAATTATATAGACATTAACTAACGCAAATTGCTTTGATGTCACCCACGTGATCACTTTGGTACCACTTACCCAATCAAATATCTCGGCGACTTTTTTTTTAAATTTGACTATTGGAAGATAAATTTAAACGTTAACAATATAATATGCATTAATGTAAAAAATACGTCTTGTTTGCACAAAGATTTAATTTTAGAAGAGTAAATACTTTTACTGTTGCATAAATGTGTCATTTATGTTTCTATCAAGAATGTGTATAGAATTCCCCTCGTTCAGCAAGTAATGTTCAAAACCCTTTTTTATTCTGTGTCTATTCATTTACTGATCTGCGGTTTTAGCTGCTACCGGGGATATTCAAAATCACCCAAATGATTAATATTACGACAATGATATTTGACGTTTAAATCCGTATCTCTAGTTGAAAATCTCCTAAAAATCTTTTCCGTGGACACGGACCGTTATGCATACATACATGTACATGTAAATATATATCTATAATATATATCATTATATAAACCATTACAAAATAGT
The DNA here is from genome assembly GCA_031772225.1 of Eubasilissa splendida. NCBI lineage: Eukaryota > Metazoa > Arthropoda > Insecta > Trichoptera > Phryganeidae > Eubasilissa > Eubasilissa splendida. The sequence goes on along the minus strand of CM062852.1, from coordinate 14,616,396 downwards.
GTACTATCATGCCAAAAGTAAATATATCTGAAACGACGATCGATTTGAATGGGTGTACAGAAAAGCATATGATCGCAGAATGCTGACAATCCAGATATATTTGTTCGGGAAATGGGACACCAAATCTCGTTTTCCTGCTGTACATACGAAAACCGCAATATTACACAAAATTGCAATATTTTACCGAATATTCGTTTAACTTACTAACATAATTTTATATTTATTATTGTGTTAATGATTTGTGGCCAATAATGAAATTATTTATTTTTTTATACATAACTCGCATTCAGGAATAACTCATCTAAGCCGGTTTTACTCGTTTGCCAGCGGATGTTGTGGTATGAGAAGATTGTGAAGGGATGAAAGGGATATATTATCCATGTCTTGAATAGTAAAGTAAGTCGTTTTGTAACCGAGTCGCAAATACAGAGACGCGTAATTATTGACGTATTGTGTGTTATACGTAATATGTTGTCATTCACAATGACACAAGGAAATATCGATAAAACATGGATTATTGTCCTTTTAGATGTACTTATATAATGTACACTAAATAATATTAGGTTGGTTAATATTTAATGAAGTTTTTTTTCGCGACATGTTTTTCTTTTAAAATTAGTTTTAAATTTTTAAAAATTTTAAAAAAATAATCTCTCCTTTCTAGATAGTGAAAATGCGTGTCGAAAATCAAATCCATATTCCCCATATTATGCTCTAGGACTTCGAGAAAGGTTGGAAGTCAGCGCAGTCATTTCGCGATCTCAACGAACTTTTTGGCAAATGATCAGTAGTTCAAGAAGCTTAGATCGAGCGATATAAACCTGGCAGATGAAGAAGGAAGAGGTCGACCATCAAATTTCGACGACCAGACACTTTTGGTAGCCGTGGAAGAGAACGAAAGCTTAACAACGAGAATGTTGGCCAAAGACTTCAATGCGGACCATTCGACCATCGTTCGTCGTCTCAAAAACCTCGCGAAAGTATGGAAATTGGCTGGTTGGGTCCCCCACGAACTCTCCCACAGTAACAAAGCCGAACGTGTCCGAATTTTTACCGATTTGCTGCAGCGAAACGAGCAAACTCCGATCCTGAAAAATCTTGTCACTGGGGATGAATAGTGGCTATCGCCAATAAGAGCTGGGAACTGCTTCCTCACCCGCCATATTCTCCCACAGAAGCGCCTACGGACTATCACATCAATCGATCACTGAAAAATTGGCTCGCAAACAAAGTTTACGACGATTTGGATGACTTTGTGGCCGACGTCAAAGAGTGGAAGAATAGCAACTTGCCCTTGGAAGAATAGCCCGCGAGATCGACCGACTACCAAGAAAATGGGAAATAGTAATTGAAGTAGATGGTAAATATGCTCCAGAATAATCATTTAAAGATGTTTTTGTTAAATGTTGTTATTATTTTGTTTTTAAATCAAGCCTCAATAATTATGCACCAACTCAATAATTAAGAATTATCAATTTTAAAAAACTTTCTTTTTTAGAGGCAAGTAAGTAATTCACAAGTATTTTTCAATTGTAAATTTCATTTCACACTTTTAGCCTTTTTATAGGCACTAAAATGTAGTTTGAAACATCAACTAATACGAAAATGATACATGGCACAAACATTCCCAAAGATTATTATAAATATTTTTTAAATAATTCAAGAAAATCTATTAACTCGAATTACCCGTCATGGTTGACGGTTGGATTACCAAAATTGTCACGGTTGACGGTTTTTGTTAAATCAATATCAGGGTATGAATGCATTATCACTATAGTCTTCAATTATTCTCCAAGTGTTGATTTTTTGCGAGTCTTAAAGCCCGTGTCCACGGAAGGAGACTTGATTAGATAATCTCAGAGATTTACTTGATACCATGTACATGTGTTACGATTTTAATAAATAAATTAAATAATATTATTAGAGATTCGCACCTCATGATGTAAAAGACTTATTTCTAAAACATAAAATAAAGTAAACGAAAAAATGTAATATTTTGAGTATGTCCATACCTTTGTAGGAACAAATTACTGGGATTTATCTCCTGAGGGATTGTCATCAAGATATAGATGTCTCACAGAGACGAAGCTATCAAGTCTTAGGCATTACAGTAGACTTCCATACTTCCCATGTAAAAATAATAGCTTCGTCTCTGTGAGACATCTTTATCTTGAAATAAGTAACTTTTGGCTAATTACCAAGGAACAATATATTCAGAATAAAAGCAATGCCATCAATAAAAGTGAGTATAATTGAATGAATAATTTTCTGTTCATAATGTTTAAAGTACATTTCTAAAGGCACACTTGCCTACATAACGCTTGCTTTTGTAAGTTCTCACATTTCAAATTTTAAAAATCTAACTTAACGACAGTAAATAGACACTCATTAAAAGGTACCCTTTCAAGCAAACATTTACCAGTAAAATAATTGAAAATGGTTCGTACCTTTTTTCACGTTGGCTATTAATTTAGCTTCTCTTGTTGGCTTTTACCTCGAGCTTTATGTAAAATATAATACTGGGTTGCACTTATTGTTGGGTGCACCTTCCGCAAAATGGAATAGGATATGCAAAACCACCCTTATGGCCATTCCACGTTATAGTCATACACGGGGGAAATGGGACATTGCATATATATAATGTCAGGGGAAAATGGCAACGAACTCATACCTATGAGAAAATCTGATCTTGTGCATATATTCTCGACAATAAAATTGAAAATATATGCTACATTTATAATCCTTAAAAATAAAATGTATCTTTAATAGTATCCACAGAGACTTTCGTATATTCTTTAATAGTATTCATAGACTTTTCGCAGAGACTAGAGACTAGAGAAAGAATTTTTTAATGACCCGTATGTCTGTCTATACTCTTGTATATTTTCCAATAAAATTGCTAAATCAATTATAAATGTTTTCAACTTTATCTTAATTGTGTCATTGGATTACTTAATTAAAATCTATTAATAAATAAGCCCCTTCTTCAATATTAGCAAAATTACTCTGTGGCCACATATTATATAAAAAATAAGATAAAAAACTTTGTTTAAAACGCTATTTAATTGATAAATCAACATGTTTCGATACCTATGGTATATTCTTCAGGAAACAATGTATACTAAAGTTAAAAATACAAGCATAGATAAAAACAAAACTATAAAAATATAAGTGGTGAGTAACTAATTAAGAACTACTGTGAAAACAAATTTAAAAAAAGGTGGCTATTTGCAAAAAGGATTTGGGTATTTATAATATTTAATTTACAATTAACACTCTTTCTTACTTCTAAAATTTCAAATTTATCTAACTGTAAACCCCTAGTTTTTGTAAAATTTTTAAACCTTTGTTAATTGTGCTTTAAACAAAGTGGTTTAACTTATTATTTATAAAAAAGTTAGTTTGATAAGAAAATGTAGAAGATTTCTAAATCAGGTCTATGTTTACAGCAATGATAAGCAATTACAGACTTCGAATTAAATTGTTCCTTGCAGATATTAGTAAAAACTCATATTTTTCATTGCTATTTTTTCTAATAAATAATTTTTTTAAATTATTATAAACAAAATATTACTTTTAAAGTCGTGGGGATTCGTACAATGAATCAAATATTAACAATAAGATGATGGACAAATTTCGTAATAAAAAATCAAGGACTAGAAAGTATCGAGAACATAATGATTATGTATTACTCAAAAGTGCGGAGTTTTCCAATACTTCGCATATTAGCTCAAGGAAGTAACTACATCGTACATATATAGTCTAGAAAATATTCAAAAATTTTCCAAGCGTTGTAACCACGCACATCCAAGATGAAATCAGAGATAAAGACAAATCAGAGAAAGGACGTACGTGTGTTATCATATACGGCCATTGCTTTGAACTCGAGTCTGATTCGCATTAATTGAACTGAATAAGTATTCTAATACGCGGAGTAGGCACTAGACTATTTCAGAAGAATGAAAAAAAAACAATTAACTATCTCGACATGAGTATAAAATATCATTTTATTGTCAAATCAGAAATTGAGGTCTTTGCAATTTACATTATAGTGAGACAAACGAAGCATTTTGAGATATCAAAGGTAAGTTCATTAACTTATGAGTTGAAAAAAGTGAAGAATTATTACTAAAGCTAATTGTGTAAAAAATTCTATTGAATTAAATCTGCTACAAAAGACATGGACGTGTGTGATAAATATGATTTTTTTTACATTTATTACTTATATTAGTCATTCAAATAATAGTTGACATATATATCAATTATGTGTTAAAGTGCTAAAAATGAGAAAAAACATTGAACATAACGAATAATAGCATAAGACACGTCCAACTCGGCCAGCGCACGCTCTGTAACTAAGTGACGATCGGCATCCGGCAAGCCGAGCCCCGCGCATTACGCCATTCGCATTACTCCGCACATGCACATACACGTATTGACAAATTCACGTCAGGTTCTTCGAGAAAGCATTTTTTATTGTAGCGTATGTTAAATACATATATATTGTAATTATTTTATACAATACATAAATATATTACGGAGGAATACTTAAAATATGAACTCTGTAGTTAATTTACAGAGATATTCACATAATTAGAGGCAATGTCAACTCAGTTTACATCATCGGAGAGGAATGGTTAAAGCGATTCTGGCTAATGAAACTACTCAAAAATATTACGGTTATGACACTAAATTAAAAATGTACATTTTTATATAGAAATCCTCTTTTCCCTCCATTGGTACCATAATGACAAATCTTTCATGAAAAAATGAATTAAATAATGATATTAAAATATGCTAAAACGTAGTACCTGCACTGCGTTAATGTATACAAATATTGTAGTTATCGGTGGACTTACAAACAAATGTATAATATTTTATCAAATACTTTCTAATGCTAGATAATCTAACCCAACATTAAAAAAAAACTATTTATTCATCTGAAAAACAACAAATATGCGGATACCTAAAGTCAAACTAATTAACAAATTTAGTTTATAAAACTTAGCAGGTTTAAAGGTTATATTTAGCACTTTTAAGAATAATTGCACAAGATAAGAAAAATACTTGCCGTTTCTACCGAAATACGAATCCAGAACTTTTCCTATCTGGGGAGATTTCTTTCTGTATATCTTTGTAACAAATTTATTAAATTTTTATTAAAAATATCAAAAAACTACGTTTTGAAATTGCAGGTTTACAATAAAAATTTGTTTTTTTAAACCTAATGTGAAATTTTTAATATTTTCAATAATTTGAAGATAATCTATATATTATACAACTGGTTATTTTAATAAATTGTTCCAAGCAACCGTAAACAACAATAAATATGAGTGACGAAATTATACTCACAAAACCTTGTACAAATATCAAGACGTGAAATTTTAATTATATATATTTAATTGTGTTAAAATTACAAGGCTTTTTAAAATGTTCTCATTTTTTCCGCCTCGACACCTCGAACGCCAAAAAATTCTTAATAAATTTCAAACCAATTGAGACATTTAGCATTTTTACACATTTTCCGTGGGCAGTGTCACATTTCCCAGAAGTGGAAATCTCAAATTTCCCCAGAACAAATGTCCCGAATAAATTTGAATAAGTATATTAAAAAAATAAGGAGGCTTTTGAAAAGTCAGAGAGATATCGGGGAGGCTTGAGGAGGGTCAGGTTAAGTGGAATTGAAGGCATTTCCACAAGTGTCAACTCCTTGAAAACCGTAATGTCAAGCCCTGAAAGGCTGAAAATCGAGTTTAAAATAAAGCGGCAGTACAGTGTTCCCGCTCTCTGTTTGATTTAGTTCATTTATTATTATTTATGTGCCAACAACCTCTCGAGGAGAAGTTAAATAAATGAATACGTAAAAAATATTGAGTTTATTTATCATTTCCATTTTTACCGATCGTTCTTATTTGTTTAAATTATTTAAATACTATGTCAAAAAAAATTTGACGGTGTTAGAAAACTGATATCCTTAACAAAATAAAATTACGTACATATATTTAATAGCGTCCGGTACACATTGTAATTTAGATACTATCCGTAAATGTTTATAATCGATTCAAAATAAAGGTAATTTTAATACTTATATAGTATATCTTTAAGGAGGTTTGGCGGAGAAATAAAACGCAGATTTGTATAGTCATTTATTAGTGTCAAGGATAAATAAAAATAGTACAGAAGATGGAGTATAAAGAGTTGACGGGCGAGTTGGCGGCGGTCGGCCTCAGACTCGCCCGGCGCTCGAGTACCGGGCGAGTGGAACTATCATCAGTCAGATCAGTATAGACTGAGCGCGGCTTCTCTCAGCGGAAGCCTCGTCACCTGGTTTAGACATCTAAATATCACCAGTGTCGTCAGTCATCTAGGAACGATAGCGACGATGGCGGTAGATTTGAATCGCCGCTCCCACATACCTTTCTGATTCAAATGTCTCAAACATGTGTACTTTACGAGTATTGTACATATATATATATTTTAATCTCTTCATTTAAATACGCATAAAAATAAAATAATAAAAACAACCGACGGATATTTCCTTTACAGGAATCTACGATTCACTACTATTTTTACCATACATGTGTACTCGGTGTGTTAGAATAATATTAAAATATTGTAATACTACAAAAATATTTTTTTTTCTTTGTTTTCATTGCTGATTTAAATATTTAAAATAATTCATCAACAGGTACAAAGCAGGAAATGTACTAATCAAAAACGGGGTAGAGAATTATACATTAAAACAATTCACATTTATATTATTAACAACCATTAAATATATTTTTTTAATTAAATAAATTAAATTTAAATTAATTAATAAGTTATGTACGCGAATACTAAAGCTATATTAAAAAATGTATATTGTTAAATTTTTCAATTTATTCAATTAATAAACTTACACTAACTAGAGTTTTGCCAGCTTAAAAATTTATTAAAGATATTATATTCGATTAAACTAAGCTCGACAGCATGCGATAAATATTATATAAATATTTTCAGTATAAATTAAGTTGCTTGACTGTGTAAATATTATTAAATTTGTATCAATAAAAGTGTAATAAACACTTTTTTAATTACTTTTGAAATTAGCAAAATTAACTTTGTGGTTAAAATTCATTATTTTTATTTGTTAACTTTATTTTATTAACCACTTATTGAGTTTAAATACATCTACCGGTTTCGAAAAATACCATTTTCTCCTTCAGGATGTCAATATTAATCAAAATATGTTGTTTCTTTACCAGAATTTATACAATAATAATTTAAAAAATATATTTAGTACCTAACTCAAATAAAAATAACTTTTTAAATTAGTTAATTTTATTTGAACAAAATTATGCTATTTCAAATCGGTTTTGATTTAATATTTTTCTGGATTACCGTCAATGAATATGCATTTTATACGAAAATTTATTGTATGAGTTATCGCAGATTTTCAGAATTTTTCACGATCCGTATAGGTATAAGATATATATTTCCCAACAAAATCGTCGAATCAATTGTAAACGTTTTCAAGTTTATCTCAATTATGTCATTGAATCGCTTATAAAACGATCCAATAAAAGCTGTTCAATATTAATTTGTAGCTTAGTGAAATTCTTCCCTTTGAAGGCTTACTTATTTAATGACAACCACTTAGTTTCTACATGAGAAATCGGAAAATTCCCTTTTACGAAAATGGTTTTTTATTTCTTTTTTGATGTTTGCAAAATTAATTCTATCGATTTATGGAGAACTACTTTAAGCAAGACCTTGGTAAGGTTTTTTTTTTATTATCTTCTCCTAATATTCAATTTATACAATAAATTAATTTCAATAAATGATATGTTGATGGTACAGAAATAAACGATGTCCGTCAAAGACTTGGCTCGACTAGGATTAAATCTTCGATAAAGTCCTGTAAGAATCCCTGAATAATCTACGAAAATACGTAAAAAAATAATAGTACATTTTAAGAGAACTTAAAAATATCTCGACATCTAAGTCATATTCCATTTGTTTTTTTTTAAATAACAAGAATCCGAAAAAATATATTTATATATAATACATAACCATGAACACACATAAAATTGCTATAGATCTCCCCTAATTGACATTTAAAAAAATCCATAACAATTTAAATATACATATATATTTTAAAATATTTTTTTACATTTTTATTTAATATAATATCTTACTATTTTAACAATTCAAGGATTTGATTCTGTCGAAACCTTTTTTCTATTTTAGATCTACCAAGGATATGGAACATGATCACTAATTCGATATTGCTGCATTAATTTTAAAATATCATTCGTGTTCAACGTAATTATTTCCTAGAATCGTACAAACATTATATAAATTCCAAAATATGAAAAATGTATCTCTGGCCGTATTGTCTTCATATATTACAAAATTATATAGCTGTCTTTTTCTACATATTACCTATGACATTAAAATATCATTAGTGTTGAAACAGAATGGTTACTTAGAATAATTAGAAGCATTCAAAAATTTACCGAAATCCTCAGAATTTCAATGAATTATATTGTCCCTTTTCATCGCAAGCAAATAAAATTGTATCGCTTTCTCTCACTATATATATAAATACAATTTGTTAACTTAAATTTTTAGATTGATAATGCCTTTGCAAGGCGAAAAGCATTTTGAGTCAATTAAACGAGTAGGATCAAAATATTTTATTTTCATATATGTCACATAAAATATATTATATTACAATTCTAATAAGGCGTTAAAATATTATAATACGTTTACATTCTCTGTTGAATGTTAAAGTACTCGATATTATGGTATCAAAAAACCTTAATATTTCTTTAAGATATATGGATGGTCGCGATAAAAATAATGGCTAAGTCTTTTTGCGCCAATGGAACATCTGCAAAAAATCAATTATATTTTGTGATACCTTTCTCCAGAAATCAAGATGGCCATCAGTCTTGTTACACAGATAAATCTTTACATTTTTATAATAGTAACTCTGGAGTAACTCGGACAGCAAAGGCAGTGAAAAATAATTACCAGTTACACTATGTTAACAATTCACTTTCACGTCGAATTTAACTCATTCTCTCGAAAAAGTGTAAGTTTCGGATTCGACTCTCGGTGTTAACTTTTTCGATACATAGATTTTTTTTGTGTGATTCATCTTCATTAAATTATTTTAATTTTCAAAGAACTGTGTTCTAAATAATTCTTCACAATTAAAATGTGATTTCATTAAAATGCATTTTTGATGTACAAGGCGACACATAACATTCTGTATCTTTAAGAGCTCTGCATCGCAGACAACTCGAATGATAGAAGTTATATCCTCATATTAGCCTCTTTTTCAGTCGCAGGAAGTGTTGTAGAACCGATTAGCCATTGCCAAAAGACTAAGCTCAGTGAATTGACATTTGAAAACATCTTTCCAAAAACGGTACTTGTCAAAAAAAATGATTTTTCAGGGTGGCCTAAAAACTGTTTAAAACCGTCTCCTCATCATATGTTGCATTGCATTTTATATGTCATATTATTTTATATACTCTAATACATTCTTAAATGTTTACATACGTATCTACTATACAAAAAAAAATACAAAATGACCCAATACTTGACAAGTACTGTTTTGCAAAAATTTTCAACATCGCCCTATGAAAACATTCTTAGAATAAGAACAATAAAACTACATTTCTGTAATCATTGAAGTTTTTATGTTTTTATTCATAAAAATGTTAAGTATGTACATATTGATCAACATAACTACCTTTTAAACCATATATTATGGTTCATCCCAACTGCTGTTATCAGACTAATCAATATCAGTGTCTACTCCTCCGACCTGACTTTACACCGATAGAGTTTCATAGATTCTATGATGAGTAAATTTCCAGAATAAGATGGCTAGAACTTAGTAGGAAGTTTTTTTTTGTTACGGATAATACCTCCAATGACCTCCAAACGTTGTTAAAGTGAACGCACACTCCTAACAATGGAGTTTCTGAGTATATCCTATACATGCGTATTATATTCCGGCTACCTATATTCTTATACTTCTAACTTCATATTATTACTACCTACTTACTTTACAGCTTATCAAAGTAGATGCAATTTATATAAGTTAAATTCATCCCTACACATTATCATTGTATTCGTTTCTGTTTTTACTTTGAGTAACATGTCAGGCCAACGAACTCGGATACTTGAAAGCCCACTTGAGAGGGTTGAATGAACCTATAAAAATTATTGGGACTAAAATCTTCCCTTAAAACAATTTTTTTTTACATTAACCAAGAACAAAATATTATAGATAATTAAAGGCCCGAAGCCATAGCTAGTAGATCACTGTGTTTTGGGTATCGGTCATGGGAAGTTCTTCTTAAATAAATTCATTAATTTCTCTTGCATGATGTTAACAGTAGTATATTGTATGGTATTAAGGAGGGTTCTTAAAAACAGCCAAACCTGCTGTGGCTTTGAAAAACGTACCCAAATTATATTTCTCGCACTAGCCTAGTGCCGAATTTAAATGAGAAATACATCCTTTGTACACTTCTTATTTCTTAAAAAAATATATGAACTCGTGTCTTACAATACCGGCTATATATATATATTTGTATCCTTGAGTTATCTAAAATAATATATGTATTAATAAAATAAAATATTTTCAAATATTCAAGACATTTTCTTGACACTGTTTTGAAAATGTCGCATTTTACGTGGAATTGTTTTGAATATATCGCAATTTCCGTGGAAATGTTTTGAATATATTGTATTCACCTTATTAATATATAACAGCAAATTGCCAATAAAATCTCATCCCCGTAAGGGAAACATAATATATTTATCTCGGGAATTTAACAAACAACATTACAAGGTGTTCGTTTGCAAACTTCATTTTCTTTAAAAGCTTTGTTCTCTAAATATTTTATATCAATGAAATATTAGGAAGCCTTAAAAACGTATTCATTTATCAGCCGTCATTTTTTAGTGTTTAAATTACATAAATCAAGTTACTATATCGCTTCAGATTGCAGAGTAAATTGTAGTGTGGTTATTAACATTTTTTAAATTATTATTCATATGCATACTTGTATACAATATTTTGTAATGCAAAGTCAGCAAAATTTCAATAAATGTCGCTATATCGACAACTAACATTTTGAGCTAATTTGAGTTATTGCGTGAAATGGGTTCCAAATGCATTACTTTTTATTTCTTCCATACACACCAACTCTATTTAACGGATATTAGAGGAAATAGCAAGATCTGAAAGTTCCAACTGCATCAGTTATATATTTCTATGTATTGATCATTATTGTTAATTTACAATGTTTTAATTTCCCTCATCTCATAGTGATCATTGATAATACTGAAAATAAGTTAATACCTTAAAACTGATCATATTTGCATACTCAAAATAAAATATACATGAATGTATGTTGAAATTCAATCAACACTTTTGAGCTCATTATCTCAAAACAGTGTCATTTTCAGATGGAATCTTGTTATTCTAAGAGGTCGATATTATGCATATTTCAAAATAAAATCAATTTAAATGGTCAAAACCATATAAAAATAGAATAGTATAGAAATAATAGGGCATGGATATAAAAAAAAGCTGGAATGTAATGAAATAATTAATTTAGGTGCAACGTTTCGACTTTTTAATTAAATACAATCAACTGTAAAAAAAAAACATAAATTGTGTCACAACTGTAATGAGTTCCCTGAAATTATATAAAATAATGGGTAAAAAAATTAGGTGATTTAGACATGGGCCACCATCTACCCATTAGTCATTAACATTCAGCAGATACCGGCCAAACAGAAATGCAAAGGTGGACCAATCAATAGAGGGCCGTAAATCGGTAGTGCAAGGTGCAAAGTGAATCACCAGCGCCGGCGCTCGGATCATTTTCAATCCTCGACCAGGCAATACTTTTGCTTTTACTTAGAAACTGAGATTAAACAACCATCCAACTTCAAGTGATTAATAAATCATTTAGCACCTGAAAACGTTTCTAGCTGAAGCATCCAAATTTATATCCGAATATTTACTCGTAGTCATTTAACATCAGAGCGATACACAAGTGTCTAAAGAATTGGATACTTATCCATTGTGATCATATTTCGATGCTCTTGTGCAGGCCCTGCTCGCGTCTCACAGATCCATATAATTAAGCACTCAACAGCCATATAGTCCGCCTGGTACGTAATGTAGACAACAATACACCGCGATCGAACCAGTCCGAGAAACTATCGAACCGCCCACTCTTTTCCTGGCCATCTTCTCGGACACATCTCGGCACCGCCTTCAGTGAACGACGTTTATCTTGAACTTTGTATAATGTAACAAACAGTTTAATTTCAATTATGCTTCTTATGTAAATAAACACAAATATCTGTACTGTTTCGTTCATAATACGCTTTAGCCACAAACACTCACTCAAATACCAGCCTCTATGTTGGTAACATTTCATGTATATACTGGAGAATTTGGGGAGATGTAGGGCCCTCGAATCTCACCTTTTTCATCCTTCTGATACATTATAAATACAATCTTTATACTGGTAATCTTTCCAAGTCTATAATAACTAATAAACACCGAGCCACCTAGTATAGTTATAAACTTTCTTTATATAGTTGTATACTATTTTTACCTCAACCCCTTTCAACACATGAAGTACCTACGTTGTTATAACGTTTGACTTCAAAGATAGCTATGCGTAACAATAAAATTAGATCATATCTTTAAAAGTCCGTGGTCAAGGCTAATAAAATGTGTATACGTATGTACTGTTCTAAAATATTTCTCGAGGCTTGTGAAGGAAATTTCACTGATTTCTCGCAGGACACCCTGTCTATATTTCACATTCTACCCATAAATCGAAGAGACATCTCGACCCGACCCAGATTTGTTTGAAGTGTGTTTGCTGATGCAAAGCATCCAGGGTCTGATTACCATATCGTTTCCGTGGAGATGTGAACTGTGCTGATATGAAAAAATATTTCAATGTTCCCTAATTTCGCACACAAATGAGAATAATCAATTATTAGTACATATATATTTTTTATATCCTTGTTTCATAACTTTATTTGGAAGAAAATTACAGGCTTGAATCGAAGTACTCCGCACGATCAAATACATCTGAATTATAAATTAATTATTGTTGTTGATCGGCTTGTTTAGACTTGATATGATTTTTTTACTATTTTTTTTTTAATATACAGATTATCAGCAAGTTGTTAATAATCATAATAGATAGTCCTACAAAGATATTAAGATCCAATATTAAAACGTTTTAAGATGATTAGACGGGTAGCATGGTACAGAATACCGTGTGGAAGTCTATTGCCTCGATAATCTGCATATATCTGGGTGCTAAACGGGGCTCTCATCAACCTTAAAATCACGTCGGTACCGACTAGAGTGTCAAATTCGAGTACTCGATACTCGAGTATACTCGTCCATTTTTTAAGTGCTTAATAATCGAGTATTTTTAAGAACTACTCGAAAATTATAAATGACGAAATATTTGTCTTTTAAATGTTACGTCCTGCGTTTGGCATTTACTGGCCCGGTTAGAGCGGTTAATGTCAGGTATGATTTTTTGCATAGTTTCGGTCGTAAGCTATGCTAATGGGATACGATGGAACAATTTGTCTTCGTGTCCTCCTGACTTGTCTTATCAATGGCAATAAACAATAAAATATATCTAAAAAAAAACTTTTGGATTTGCCGACTAAATACTGTTGCTAAACCAGAAAATTATTTTATATGTTTGTATTTATACATCAGTGAAAATTATAAACCAAAACATCTGTATATTTTACGCTTTCAAAGTTAAACCAGTTCCCTGTGAATCGTTTCGAGTATACTCGAGTATTTAAAGATTTTACTACTCGATACTCGAGGAGTTGATGATGTCGAGTAATTGGAGTCAACAATGCAACGCCGCACCGTCAAGAAACTCAGCCCCTCTTCTTTTGCGCCAGCCTTCCAGACGAGTTCATTAACCAACGACTCACGTTATAGAACATTTACTACTTACACATGTATCCATAACTATTTAATACATCAATAAACATCGATCTATTGTAAAAAATATTTTATTTTTCTATCCACACACACACACACACACTCACAAACGCACATGCACGCTCCGCGTTATAATTCAAACGAACAGGTGAGCGCCCGGTATAATTTACTTGGATTTTATAATTTTATTTACTCACACATAACCTTTTGATATCTTATAACCTATATTATCTTGCATATACATTGCTACACATTAAACTAGAATTAAGTAAAAACGTTATTATATAAAAGTTAAGTGACAATTGAAAAGAACGAACAAGATTTTAAACTTGCAATTATAAAATAATCCCAGTACCAATCAAATATTTTTTCGATATATAGATTTTTTCTTTATATCTTTCTTGTTGATTAATTTAATTTGTATTAATAGTTAACATTTTATAGTAAATATCTATTTCAATTTATTTTCACAGTATCTAATGCCGTCATAGATATATAATTTTCTGATGTGCCAATGTTCATGTCATATAATAATATAAAATATACATGATATTATAGACAGCAGTCTAAGTTGTATTTCAGCATTGTGTCTTATTAAGAAAGTGTCATTTCCATTAGCCCCTTCGATGGCATCTGTTATGGCTCTGGTTATAAAAATGACTAATTTCATATCATTGACAGGTTACTAGAAGATATTTGTAAAGTGACAATAGGTCACTGCGAGATTTTCGAAAACTATCCATACGACATACAATAATCGATAAGTTTTGATTAGTTATGTTGAATATATTCTTCAATGTAACTAGTGATGTAATCTATATATATATATAAAAATGGTGAGTTGTTGTGCACACGCCCGCGAAGGTTTCTGAATCAGTAAAACCATTTTACAACAGGTGGCGCGCGAGTTGTTTCAACAAATGTGTGTATTTCATACAGTTTATTGCCATGAAACTTTGGTGAGTTGCTGTGCACACGCCCGCGAAGGTTTCTTAGGTTAGTACAACCATTTTACAATGAGAAAGTTTGCCGAAGAAAGCGATCTGCGCGCCACGGCTATCAGTTTCATGGCAAACCATATGTCGTGAAATGTGAAATACGGACACGTTGATTGGCTATTTTTAGGATTTTCTATGGCGAATTTTCTAAGAATTATCGCTTTTTCTGGCGACTTCTTCGTATACGTACCAGACGGTAAAACAAAAAATATTGTATATCCAAAAGCACTTCAATAATCAGAATTAAAATACAAACATTTTCTTTCTTTGAGTTGCATTGCAACGCATACCAGGTACTTGCTAGTTTAATATAAAATAGCGTGAAAATATAGTTACCAATATATTTTTATCGATAACTATATTTTATTATTATATGTATTTTTATTATTAGTATAAAAAGGTATAGGTTCATAATCATAACATAACACTAGTGCACGATGAAGTGCACTGTAGTAATTAATAGTTTTGTACCTGCATATCTAGGTTTGTTCAATTAAAATTGTCAAAACAAATTTTTATTTACTCAATTTTTTTTTAAATATGTAAAAAAAATAATGCGTTTTTTATTATAAATCCCAATAGAAAAATAACGTTACATGAAGACTTGATATTTGTCGCTTGATAAGAGAAAAGGTTGGGAGGATTTAGGAATATCAGGAAAAATCTATTTATATCAGTCCAATTAATATAGTAAGAACATTTTCAAGCAACAATTCTATACTGAATGGCAGTCTTTACCAGAGCGACACGAGTATCTTTTATTCAGATAACTATTTTTAAATATCTCTTGAGAAGAATGCATTTAAATTAAATTACTAACTGTTATCTAAAAACCTAAGTCTACGAATGAGATTTCTCTCAGAGATTCAACTCGAGTTTGCATAAGGGACAGTTCAGCGTTTAACATGAAGCAATTTTATCACCTCGTATACTTCGCGTACATTTACTGACTTTCAGAGATCAAAGTCTCATTTAGAAATCATCATGAACACGAGCCTTAATGATGATACTCCACCCTATAAATGAAAATAGGCAAAAATATAGCGCGGAACTCTACCGATATATGTATATGAAGATTCCAGTGTAGTCTAATCAATTAAAATTGAAAAACTTCGCTGGTTGGGATCCGCATCTTATGTTATACCAAAATCTCGCAAATATAATCATGTTTAACTAACTATCCTTTGTACGCTTGAGAGCAAGCCAAAGCTGAGATAACTTGGACTGTTGGACGTTGTGGACCCTGGAGGCAATACACTGTAAGAGAGATCCCGCAGATGAAAATGTCGACAGTTCCCGCAGGCAGCCAAGACTCACTCTGGGTTGTAATATATCTGATGATGATAGGAATATATAGGAGCCTCTCAGAAATTTACGAAAAACGTTTTTGATCTATTGGGATTCGGGAAGAAGCATATTAAAGTCCGTTTCAATATTTAATTTCGTTATATAAATGAGGAAGGGTTGAAAAGTTTCCGGCCTGATAGGATGGTTCTAAGAATTTACCTGTGTACAGGTATAATATTTGCATTCCCTACCTCAATTACTTTTTATCTGGCAACCCACTGAGATGAGTTACATTTTAAAATGTGGAAAATCGTAATTGTACAATATTATATTTAAATCATGAGTTGTACATTTTTTTTCCTTCGTGTGATACTGCTCCGCATTGACCGTAGCAAGTTAACATTTAATATTATTGAACTGCCATCGACTTAACCACGACTGAACACAATTTTCACGATACCTGAGAATAAAGGACTTTGTACATTGATCCTGCGCCCTTTCGGACGGGGATGGAAGGCAAGGGAAGCGCTGGATATCCTTAAAGTTTTATCCACCGTTGGCGGAAATGTTTCCTCATAAATCAATGATTTCTGGCAATTTTGGTTCTGGCCGCGAGTAATTCAGGTATAATTGCCGCTCAGAATCCCAAAGGATGTTCCGATTGTGTTAGAATATCTTTATCGGGTATCCATATATTTTTGGGAGGTAAATTATGTACAATTTAGTGTTTAGTGCTCCCTCTTGTGAAGGCTCCTTTCAAACTTATATTTTATGGAGATAATTAATAATTAATTATGATTCACCTAAAGTGTATTGTAATATTACTATTATTGTCCTAGCAATCTCAAGGGTGTGTTGGTGGAGCCTTTTGTTTGCCTACGTTCTTAGTCAGTAATTCTAAAAAACGTTTTTAAATTAGAGAAAAATAAGAAACATGCATTTGATCACAAGTGCCAGTGCCACTTTCCAGTCAGGTCAATTGAAGTGCTTGCGAAGTGAATATAATTTATAACAATAAATAAATTTGGATAAATTAAAAAATTCGTAGATGACGAAAAAATAAATGATTTTAGCCGCCACACTGTTTTCAAGGTTTCAAGGGGAATACATTTTTGTTGGGAAGATTTTCAGAACATAGTTCTAATTCATTTTAAAATGGAATATTGTAAAAGTATATAGATAAAAGTTAAATTAATTTGTCATAATCGTAATCGGTTGCTGTTGGTGGAACGGTTAACACGTTTCCCTGGATAGGATGAGGTCCAGGTTCGAATTCCAGTAGCAATTAAATATTTTTTCGATATTAGATTTTTTTCTGTATATCTTTCTTTATATTCAATTTGTTTAATTTTTATTATATGTATGTATAAATTAAATGGTTGGAACAACAATTTTATATGATATTCAAATGTGGGATTTATCATTCAAAACATACTTAAATCAAGAAGCATACATTAATGTATCAAAAACTGACGTAAATAATAAAAAAATATAATAAAAAGATATCGAAAATATGGCATTTAAATTTGTGAATATATTAATAAACAAATTAATTACACTCATACCAAAAAAGATGAAGATAATATTGTCCAAAAACTATCAGTGCATGCTTTTTATCAACTGAAACAGATTAAAAGTATTCGGAGATATCTTTCTCTTAAGGCAGCCGGTCTACATTTAAATGCATTGATGGTGTCACATGTAGACTATTGTAACAGCATCTATGCTAGCCTACCAATGTTTCAGCTGGTTAGATTACAATCCATTATAAATGCAGCAGCACAAATAATATATGGAGTTTCTAAATTCTCTCATATAACATCCCTTTTATATCAGCCGATTCCATGAAAGAGTTGAATTTAAATTATGCTGGTTGATGTACAAGGCGACATGGCGCCTCTGTATCTTCAAGAGCTTTGTATTCCAGACAATTTTAATAGTAGACGTCAAACTTTCAGGTCAGCCTCTACTACAGCTGCAGGAAGGGTTATAGAACCGACCAACCGTTACCAGAAGTCTAAATTTAATGAAAGGGCTTTTGCGGTGGCAGGCCCAAAAGCGTAGAACTCTTTGCCCTCCGTCATAAGAAACAGTGCAACAGAGATTTTATTTAAGAAGAAACTAAAAACGCATCTTTTCAAAAAATCGTTGGCATAAGTGGACATAACAATTTTTAATTGTAAAAACAAAGACAATGTAATTATAAATAGTTTATGTTTAAAGCGCCCTTGAGGTGAAAGGTTTTACGAAAATGACGCTTTACAAATTATCCAATATTATTATAATTATTATCGAAATTGTATATAAAATATCCACTGTTTGAATAAAATATAAATAACATTCTTCAAATACTCTTTGCATTATTCATAAATGATTTTTTTTTTATCCTGTTCTATAAATTTAACTTTATCTATTTTAAACAAATTGGAAAAAACGTAACTTTAATAATTGTAATAAAATAATTCCTTTATATATACAATATTTAATTTTTATTGTAATTTTCACTACAATTAGCTACAGATAACCAACAGATTATTGGGATCCTACAGAGAAATATATTCAAAGATGTGACCCCTCTACATTGGACGTTGAATTGAAATAAAACATTTCTAAAAAGCTTCCAAAAAAATATTTTTCAACGTTTCACATTCTATATCCTTTATCTATAAAATATATTCAAAACTTATTTTATTTTTCGTACAAATTAAGTGACGAAATACTTGTATACCATTATGCACTTGTGAATGAGGTACTTATTGTAATATAATTATATTATTCAAATTAATATAATATCATACAAATTCTTATCGAAACAAATATTAAAATTTTTAATAATCTTATTTTTTATCACTTACTCATTAATTAAACTCACACCAAAGATATAAAATCTCTGTCATAAATATAGCTCAAGCAAATGCACGGTTTAGATTTTAAATTTATATTTAATAGAAAAATTATTAATTTTTATAAAATAAACTACACTATATTAAACTAATTAAAATTAAACTAATTAAACTAATTTAAAATTATCCTTTGGGTGGAGTTCAGATATTAATAAAAAAACTGCGTAAAATATTTTTTGATAAAATAACATAATTAGATCAAATCTTACATTTTCTTTTAATATCACTTGTGCCATTTAAGCGCCATCTTTATTACAGATATAATAGAATGATATGAATAATGTAAACTTGTAATATATATTGTTAATAATTGATGGCAATTTATGGTCAGAAAAAATTCTGGTTTATGGTTTATAAACAAAAAGCAGCGCCGTATTTTTTATTGAAAACAATATCTCCAAACTAAATGGCCCTCGTAATTCACAAGGGTTCTTCCTGAGTGTGAATTCAGATTCAAAATCGAGATATTCCTTGTTTTTGGTGTAATAAATTCTCTACCAGGGAACGCCAAAATTTACATTGTATTATTCAAATTACATTTTATGGATTAAATAATTTATCAACAAAACCTGTGGTACAACATCGCAGGAGAGATGCTGTACGCTCGTATAATACATCATAATTGTTTAAAATGATTTAATTTTGGTTAGGTACTTATTTACGAATAATAGTCTACCTTTGTATATGTATCTCAATGCGTATTTGAATTATTACTTTAAATCTTAATTACTATTAAACACGATTTTTTAATCTTATGGTTTTATCAGGCACCCCTTATGGTTTTATCAGATGTAATTATCTAAATGAAAATCACTCTTATTGATTTATTTTTATGTACATTTTTTTTTAATACACCATATTAATATCATAAGTCTTTGCGGTTTTTTATATATGCGTAAAATACACTTTGAAAACTAAAGATTTTTTAAGAGTTTTTTCTCTTATGCAACGTGAGTGCCGCAGTACTTTTTTAATGAATGCAAATCATAAACCATAATGTAGCATAATTCAAATATGTTTATCTCTGTTGTCAATTTAGAATTGAAGATAAATATATAAATAAAAATTAAATTAAGTCCTCTGGTACGACTGTTGTTGCAAATCAAAAATCAAAAAAGTTGTAAAATTATCTTTAGTATTCAATTAAAAATACTTATTATATGCACCAAATAGTATTAAATAAATAGTAGTTATCATAAATCATGTTGAGATTAATTTATTTATTAGTCTTTTTTAATTTAATTTAAATTATAATACTTCTGGATTATTAACTTATAAAATACCTACATTAATAATATAGACATTACTTTTGAGAAGGGTATATTTAAACAGCCAATAAATCTGAATCAATCATTTTATTTGAAAATAAATATGTAGGTATGTACAATAATTCAAGGATGAAGAAATAATGTTTTAATATGAATATAAGTAAGTAATATCACTAGCCATAACAATATTTTCTCCAGCTGAAAATGGGAAGAGTCTACTAAATTTGTTGACGATATAATTATAAAATTTTTTGAGGCAGCAAATAAAAACCAAGAAATAAAAAATATATATAAGTAGACAGCGAAATCATAAATTTATAAGATGTTTATATATGTTTTAAAATCCTTAAAATGACAAGAACAGGATAATACATCCAGGTCATGCGTGAGACATCTTTATCTATGCACTTTTTGCAAAACACTAGCTAACCTAACCCAGCGGTAATCTCATGTCAAATGTTGCTCACAGTTATAAGGTTAAACCGCTGTGCGTAAAAGGGTCTAAGATTTTGAAAGGTGGAAAATCGTGAAATATCACAATAACATTTTCATACAAGTAATTTATAATAACTAAAAATTAAAATTGAAAATATGTGAGTATAGATAGTATTTGCGATTTATATAAAATTATATTATGATTTTGTTCTATCATGTGATCAAGCAATATTATTTTTGGTTTATCAAATAATATTATATAATCTAAAACGTAATTTAATATTAATTATTTAATTATATCCCCGCATATTGTCTGAGTACTTTAGCCCATTCCTTGGGGTAGTATCTTTGGATGTGACCGAGGGTCTTCTGGATCTGTTTAGTTTCTTGAGGCGAGCACTGCGGACACGCACCTCGAAGGACCAAGGGAGCGAGACCTGAGGAAGAGTAAATAAATTAGTATTTAAAAATATCGGCAGCATTCTACTGATGACAAAAATATAGTAAAATAAATTAGAAAGTTGCACAGAAATAATGTATCTATAGAAACATATATGGTTACTACTAGGATAACAACTCGGAACTTTTCCATACTGTGAAACTGCGTTAAATGATTTAACTAATTTGTTACTAACTAACTGATTAACTATTAACTAACTAACTAAATGATTAAACTAATTTGTTTCAAATATTATAGAGCCATGTTATATAATTGATAAAACGTGACCGTATAAAATCATTCATATTAACACTATATTAATCGTCACTGATGTATGGAAGTAAGGCCTGCAGCTGGCAGAAGAGGAACGAAAGTAGACTGAATGCAGTGGAATTGAGATCACTTAGACGTATATGTGGCAGATCCATTTATGACAAAGTAAAGAATGAAAAATAAGGAAAGAATGAAAAGCTTAGTATAGTGGGTAAGATTAAGAAAAGATCACATTGGTGGTTTTGTCATATGAAACGGGTGAATGAAGAGAGAATGGTAAGAAAGATATATTACGCAAATGTTGATAGCACCAGAAGACTTAGCACGACCAGGTAAACTAGATACTAGAGGATGGTCCTGTTAAAAGCCACAATAATCGTATGTCAGGACACAAGAGTGTGCCGCTCTATCCTATCTGCTTACCTGCGCGGGGAAACGGCGTGATGGTAAGTAAGTAAGTAAGTAAGTATTATATAATAAAGAAGTATCAGAAAATAATATGGAAAATTAAAGAAACATGAAAGAATACGTGATAGATATTGTAGATTAAGACAGCTTTCAGTTTTATAAAACTATAAAAATGTTCAAAATGGGTTAAATAAATGGAAACAGAGAAAGACAAAAAAATAAAAACTTTCTTAGGTTCTACGTAAAGAATTAACAATGATACTCTAATATGAATTAAATATATTAATTAGAAAGATATACATATAAAATCAATTTTATCAAAAAATATTGTTGTTGCGCCACCGGGATTCAAACCTGGATCTCTTTCCAAACCGGGATGGTTCATTATCCAACTATGCTACGGTGACGATATTTTTAGCGACAAATTTTCGAACCTATATGTTACCTTTTTGATATTAATACATTTAATCGTTTATTAACCATTATATGAAAGAGCCATCTACCTTATTTTTACGGAATCTCAAATACCTTTGAGTAATTTGTTAGCAGACGCCAGAATTATCAATTCATTTTTATTAAATTTTGGACACATTGATACAACTTTGTTATTAGGAGAACACATTCACAATAACAATGTGTTCTTCTAATAAAAATACTCTATGTTTTAATAAATGTTGTAAATAATGACATTAATATGAGTAATTTATTTACATATAATCTTATATAGAATACATATTTTCAAAATATTTGCCAACCACATTTTTAATTTAATTATCAGTGCAAGTAGGTATTTAGTAAAAGGATAATTAACCACATTTTTGGATAAATATGTTCGAAAAGTCAACATTTTAATGAATATTAGAAAAGTGTGTAATATGTTAGCTAAACTCCAAAAATTTTATAAATTAACCACAAAAAATAATTATATTAAAGATTTTAGGAAATCTTTAAAATACTTTAAATTCCCGTTCTAATTTTGTGGTCTTACATTAACGAAAAATAATTTAAGAAAATGTGATCGATCTAGAAGTTTTATTAATACTTCTCATTCTAATACTCTGGAATAACATTTGGTCATTCTGTCGATATCTTAGAAATTAAATTACATTGGATAGCTTACACTATTGATCAGTTTACCAACAATAAAGGCATGATATATTATGTAATAATAATATTATGTAGTATGATTTCCCACGCTATCGATGTTTATACATTATAAAGTATATGAAGGCTGATAAGAGCCTAAAATAAAAGTTTCATCTGTTTGGTTTGGAACTTGGGCTTGTAGTTCTTTGTTGTACCCGAAGATGTCACTACTAGTACCTTCTGAGATTTGAAAAAATTAAAAACATCAATATTAACTATATTCAAGGGCATTTTTTTGAACGATATATCACTGAATTATCAAAATAAACAGCAATTCTCAATGATTGGTCTTATAATAAACGGTTCATAATCGGTTTCGCGCGAAAGGTGTCATCACTGATCAGTTCGGATGATATACAGTGCAACCCGATCCAAAACGTCAACCGATGTTGTAAATGCGCGGAAAATACCCCAGAACACCCTGTGTCATGAATTAGGTTGTGTCCACAGGTTTTGAATTTACACCTTAGTAACAATTTATTAGTGTACATGATCAATATTGCTTTATTTGGAGAAAAATATGAAAGACTCATCGGAATAACAATTATTAATTATTAATGCACTTATTATTTTGAATTTTAATCTCTGTAATCTGGTTTAAAACACCACATAAATGCAACACCAAAGACACTCTAGTTTCGAAATGTACTGGAGGCCAATTCAATTTCAGAGCGGCGAAGACTTATTGGTCGAATTCTAATATAAATAATGGCAGACAAAAACAACTAACACCGATTTCTAATGATAATTTGCATAAAAAAAGTATTAAGTTTGATTAATAATAAATTAACACAATGTATAACAGATTTATAGAAAAAAAATTGAGGTTGCTGACTTTACAGTTAGTAACCCCCTCATATATATTAATTATATTAAATTGATGTGGCAACTGCAACAAGTGACAGATGTCAGGAGTCAGAATACAATTGACTGAATGACTAATTCCTAATCATACGATATGTAATTAACTTCATAAAGTGCATTATCTCGCGTATGCTATCGGCGCCGGTGCTACCCTAGAGTCGCATCTGGGTCCCTACTGTATTTAGTCTATATAAATGCATGTGCATAGACGGAAAAAGCTGCAAACGGTGAGATTCAATCGTCTCGGACCAAGCTCTTCATTATTAAAGAGTAAGTGTGGGTGGCACTGTGTAATATTACCTACACCTTAAACAATCCCACGCACAGCCCTCTTCTATAGGCAATCCAAGAAACCGCGGTAGTGTGTTATGTTCCGGCTACCTACTATCTTATATACATTACTATTACTACTTACTTGTTTTACAGCTTATTCATAGCTAGCAGATCACTGTGTTTTGGGTATCGGTTATGGGAAGTTCTTCTTAAATAAATTCATTAATTTCTCTTGTAAAGTGTACAAGTGTACTGGTGGGAGAAATATAATTAGTGTGGCCAATCTCCGCGTATACGCCATCTGACGACACTATCACCAAGCTCAATTACCGACGCGTAGTGCGTCGGACGCCCGCCAGGGAGACGAACCAGGCAGCGCCATTGACCGCGACCGGGAGATTTGATCTAACAAGATAATTCTGCTTTCGTGGCTGGCTACCTCAACAAGTCTTACACTTTAGTGTAACTTGTCTTGTATTTTTGAATTTAATATCTACCTGTATATAATAGTGTATTTCCATACCGAACCGAGAATAAATCAGCAACACAAGCCCAAGGTATAATAATCTTTCATTAATACACTGTGGTTATCATCCTTCCCTACAATACCGCTAAAGTAGACGTCAAGAAGGGACCGCCGAAGACATATAACTAGATTAATTATTTTGTGTGATAACAATAAACATAGAAATACGTCAAGTTATAGTATTATTCTTCAGTAAAATGAGTTGCCGTAACATTCCCCTGCACTTTGTATGTATAAACAGTGATAAATACCTGTGTATGATATATAATATAATACAATAAGAACATTAAGTAAAGTAATTCCCATAAAGTGTCCTTTAATAAATGATCATAAAGAGTTGCCACAAAGGAGATACAATGTTTATGGGTCGTTATTCTGTTATGATACGAAAACTCCACAAACCTTAAATATGGCCTCATATCTAAAATGGAGCATTTAACAACGCAATGGAGCATTACGTGTCGACGGCAATAATGTATTACATTATTTCATATGAGAACTTAATGGTTAATTCATTCATCTATTTAAATATAAAAGCTCATTCTCCTTGCACGCTTTTGCACAGAAAGATATTGTTATAAACATGCTTATATTACAAATAAAAAAAATCATCACTAAATAAAATGAAATTAAAATAAAGTATCGCTATAAAGAAATGAAACGAGCCGCGTCGCAACGTTTGTTTTTTGCCAAAAAATAGCTCTATTCAAAATCTACATCTGTACAAAAAATTTTATCTTCATAAGCCGTCCCATAAACCCTCTATTAAGAGTGATACAATATCTTCTAAATTATTTGTGACTAATCTCTAAAATCTATTCAGGTAACTAGTGTGGGAAAGATGAAGGTAATTGCAAAAATGGAGAGTATTTCAACCATATACATTTTGCAGGTGATATTGTACTCAAACGATCCAAACGACCATCAAAATAGAATGCAAAAGCCATCAGAAGTCAGCGGCAGAGTAGGATGAAAGATAATCGTCTCAGAGATTAAAGTAATAATGAATTGCTTTACTTACTCGATAGTCATTCATATTAATTGAATAAGCCGATAATTATGTGTACCTAGGATAATAAATTTTCAAAGCAGGAGGCGTATCCGAAAAAATTGTTCGCATAACAAAGCTGTACATTTAGACGTTTGAATATGATTTTCAAAGGTAATTAACTGCGTTAAAAATTAAAAATGTACAAATGATGCGTACTTCTAGTGCTCACGTACGGTTGCAAAACATGGACTCTCAACAAAAGAGAGATCAAAGAACTTAGAGCAACGTAAAGAGGCATGGAAATATGTATGTTGGGTATCACGTGAAGAAACAAGGAAAAAAACGTGTGTATAAGAGAACAGACAACAGAAAAGATGAATACACCAAGAAAATGATATGGAAATAAGTAGGCCACATCGCTCAGAGAATGAATAATCATTAGACGATTGCAGTCATCCAAGTGATACCTGATGGGAATCAAAAAGCTGAAGGCCACAGAAATCATCAGCGAATAACAATGGACAGAGAAGAGTAGAAGACACTTGGAGAGTAGTGGTGTACTGCTAAAAAATAAGTACCGGAACCCTACTCTTCTATAGAGGGCTTTATTCGATAAAGCTTACTTTTTCTATGACATGGTCAGGTATTTATTCGTACATTGATTAATAAGCTAGTATCGCTCTCACAAAAATCAGCCCACAAACTATTACACTCTAACGGATCTTCTAACAAATCGTACCGGAACGCGTTCTGGTCATGGAAAAAAGTACCGGAATGACGTTTCGGCCTCACTACATCACTGATTTTTCTTCCTTGTTGTTCTTTTGGCGAATATTGCCGCCTTTTTCGGAGATTGAAGAGCGCGCTAAATGACAAGGTGCAATTGCACCCAATATTTCGCCGAGTAAGGAGGTCTTAACAGTAAAAGTACGCATTTTGGTCGGTCGGAAGTTTACCCGGAAAGAAGAACAACAATATTGGACCAGTACGACGCCAGAGAAACAGCGCGCTTAATCGAAGATTAGTGGTATTATTCATATTAGATATAGAAAACCCGGGAACAACAGCTATCGAAGGCATTCACGTGAATACATTTCACCGATCATTCTTACTTTTCAGTCTCCTTCCGACGGGGTCACACGGTCCCTCTCCCAGGGCGCACTTCAACTGCCTCATGAGGTACCTCTTGTCATTGAGGGCTGAATCCAGGGCGTCGTCGGACACCTGCGGTCTGCTGTCTGCCATTACCAAGGTCACCGCGAATGCTGCGATTAACAAACTTGTAGAGAGCTGAAAATATTAAATTGAACATTGAATGAATGAACGTAATACCGGCAGGTGTGGAGATAGGTATCAATACTTCCCAAATCCAATTTACTGAATTTTCGATTATTAAGGCTTCCCTTTCAAAAATAATTAATATTTCCGCATTTTTTACGAAAATATGGGTGTGTTTATTTTATTTTTCATTTATATCAGAAGTTATACAATAGATTTAACTTATTTTGTTTTTTAATCGACAAATTTAAAATTAAAAAAAAAATTAAAAACACACATTAATAGTATAGATATAAATATTATTTAATAAGAAATTATTGTGTATTTGATACAAAACTTCATTGTAAATAGTAGCCTTAAATCATGTAAGTAAATATAATATATTATTTTAAATTACTTGTATTCACTAATACGATATAAAGTGTTTTAAAAACGTCGAAAATTGATCATATGTTTACAACTCAATTAAATTTTAATATTTAACTAATTTGGTTCTATAATTAATTGGTCTCTGTAATCTTGGCTTCAAAATTATAACAACATATATTCCGTATATGCAAGAATGTTCTATATTAAGGCAATTTTGTGGCACGCTGAAAATAAATTTAATGGTCGCGGTCTTTCTTATAACGCTTGTATTTTATTAATTATGGCAAATAACATTCAGTTTAATAGTTTTACATTAGTGTAAAGGTCTTATCTATGTAATAGTTTTAAAAAAATCAAATCTAGTGTATAACTTGTGATATAAATGAATAATTTTAATAAATGATAATAATATAAATGAATAACACACATTTTCGTTAAAAACGCGAAAAAATGAAATATTTTTTTAAAGCCCTTAAGAATATTTTCATAATATTTATTTGGATGTTAATATTGCATATTTTTATAATTAAAAATGTATGTTCATACTGTATTACTAATATTTACTGCAAAAATAGACAAAAACAAGATGGATTTAAACTTTTCGATTTGGGAACTATTACCGTTAACTAAACAAGAATTTGGGATATTTTGACAATAACAATTAACAGACCAATAATACAATGATACACTGACAAGCTTCAATGCGTCATGACTGCTAAGTATTGCAACATTGCTAATTGTTGATTTAGGCAACTTTGAAACTAAACGGATGTGGATAATTTGATTTGGATACATATATAAAAGTTGACAGAATACAAGAATTTGAAACATTCAAACAGTTTTATATTGACAAAACTTATAGTTCTACTTCCCTAATTCGGCCGTTATCTCAAATTTTATGTAAATTAGAATTGGGAATTTTTGATATCAAACTTTGTAGGTGTGACCGGGTTAAAAAAATATACGAAATCAACGCCAGATTTTTATTGTAGAATGAAAAGCACAGCAGTAAAATCAATATTTAAAAAATATTCTTAACTTTTGATCTATAACATAAACATTTTTGTGAATATTTATGTAATAATTTGTAATGGAGTGTATTCATTTTCATTTTATATCCTTCAACATATCGGCAATAGAAATAAAGTGTTTTAAGTAGTTTTAAAAAGTTGAAATTTTTTATTGAAATACTGTCGAACTCGGTTATAACGGGTACGAAGGGAAAAGCTAAATTTGCTCAATATAACCATTAATCGTTATTTACTCTTTACTACAAAAAATAAGTAATTTTCAAAAAATGAAAAGCAAGTCACGAAGCAACATACGAAAAATCTACAATTGTATGAACAAAAACATTTTAAAGTAAATTACTACATTCAATCACACTATTTCTTAACAAAATTCAGAATACTGATCTGTTTTAAAGTTTAAAACTTACTACTACGTATTACGCACACAAAATAGACACCCATTGTTTTTTTCTGAGAATTCACAAACCTGAAAGGAATCGTAAACAATAAGGAACCTCGCCGGCAGGCGCTGCTTTCGATTAGGGTTTTTAGACCGTGTAGTATATTTTGTTCACTTGTTAACAATATTTGTGTACGTTATATCAGTGAAGCGAGCTCATTATAGCTGTGAAAAGTTGTATGAAAACAGGCCTAAATCAAAATAATAATAAGTTTTTCCTCATTATAGCCATAATCTCACTATAATCCAGTTCAACTGTATATAATAACGTTGTTACGAATATTTAGTATCTTTGTAGACGAAGAAGTATGCAGAAAAAATATATTTTATGTAGGTGTGGTATGACACGTGTGTCTGAGACGTATTTTAGAATGTACATGAATATACTTGTGAGTAGGATTTCTATATTCTTAGACTTTTTTCATTCCCGGGATTCGATTCGCAGCTCTGAATCATTCCCGGGATCCCGGGCCTCGTGATATGTTAATAAAAAAAGATTTTATGTATTTTTATATAAAAATTGTTAATTTTATTTCAATTAAATTGTTATTATAAATTAAACATGTATTGATAAAAAAATACTATTTCTAAATAAAAATACAGATAATAAATTCTCTATATTAAATTAATTATATAATTAAATTAATTAATTATATAATTTGATGAAATATATTGTATGTACATATTTATAATCAATATATTATAATAAGAAAAAAATAAATATTTAAATTAAATACACACATTAAAACAATTTTATTTAAAAATATAAAAATATATTTTAAAAATACCAAAATGTTCAAATTTACATCCGATAGCCTGCTTCTCGATTTTGTACATAAGTTTCCAGCAATCGAAAAAACTCTCAAATTTGTGCTACGACAGTACAACGGCTAAGAATTCCTATTATTGAATGACTTCGAAACTTCGGTAAAAAAATAAAATTTTGTTTCAGCGAAAGCACTCACTCGTATTTTTATTGCACTTCACCAACAGTCGTCAATGCTAGCAAATACCCAAGAATTTGTAACTCTATATTTTGCAACTAAATGATTTATAGTTCCTTGAACCCATTGTTATTGTTTTCTGGAACCCATTCGAATAGTATGCTTTTTTTGTTTTGACCCGAACATTTATTTTTAACTGCGTTCGTAAAACAAAAAATTTGGATGAAATTATTTTATTTACACTCTTCCAAAATTATTACGAATCCCGGGACTCGACATTCCCGGGACAAGATGCTTCGAAACCCCCATGCATTCCCGGGTCGACCCAGGTCAGAAACCCTATTCGTGAGCAAAATATAATAATTTAAGGTTATGGTTCAAGTTAGCATACATTAGTACCTACCTATCTTAACAGATGCTAAGTTGAGAAACATCATATAGAAACATGTTAAATCAAAATGTTTTTTTATTATACTTATTTTAGATTTTCATATAAAATAATGAAAAAATCACACTTAACTAGTTTAGGAAGAAAAAAAAGGAATATGTACCAAACAATGTTTATTATCTTATGAAATTTAATAAAATATTCAAACTCATTCTAAAACACCGCCAACCGTTTACGGCCATATTTTAATTGGTGTTATATAACATTTTCGATTCTGACGTAAATTTAGTAGTATTGGAACCAATTTTGTCACAATGTTACATACATTAATATTCTTCAGATGGTGATTGATTTTGAAATTTTGAAATAGAAAAATTATACATACGTAAAATGCTATGTCGTCATTATATTTTTGAATGTTTGTATAATGATCACTTAACGTAACAGTTTATTAGTTTCAAGGTAGGTCAGAATACCAGGATATAGAATATATGTCATGGATATAGAATCTATATCCTGGATGTAGAATATATATCCTGGTACTCTCTGCACAAGCACAAGAGCTAGTCTCTTTTTTGGAGAGGTACAGCGATAAATAAATCTATGTAACTTAGTAGCTTGTAATAGAATCAACTAAAATACACATATAATTAATTACAAGCAATGTAAAAAATCATTTTCTGTCCCGAATTATTAAATGTCTAGCAACTATATATTTTTTGCAGTATTCTTCAAACATAAAATAAGCAAATTGTGACGGAAAATAAAAAATCTGGTTATATAAATATGATTAGTTATAATATGTGATACTTAGTACTATATAGCTTAGTACAAAAAATAGGAAAGAATTATTCTAAAACATTAAAAGAATAATTGAAAATTTAAGAAAACATATACCATATACCTAGAAAGTATACCTAAACAATGTAGTAAAAAACAAGCATTATGTATTAATATGACAATCTGACACCATAGTCCATTAGGGTAATAGCTAAGCGACAAGGCACGGGATCAGTACCTACTCGGCACCTCAAAAAGACGCCTGGTGTCGAACCCAGTTGAAAATAAAACACAAGATATAAAAATGGCAGGAATTTCATTAATGCCCTATTATGCAATTTTCGTGACAAATTTTAGACAAAATTGGTATACCTGTGAAATAAATATATTTTGTCTTCAAAAAGTTATAAGTTTAAGAGTTTCAAAAAAGATGTATTGCATAAGCAGCTCGGACATAAAAATGAATTAGAAATGAGTTCAACAGAATCGTTATGTATTTTAAAAGGAATAAATTTAGCTCACGTTGGTGTAATATTTCATATTGAAAACCGGTGCGCAATTTGGCAAGTTTTTAATGGATTATTAAACAATGTATATTAGTTTATTAGCTTATTCAGCCAATCATGAGAGTAATGTTACCAGAAGATTAGTATCGACCCTTGACTAAACTTATCTAATTTAACTTCAATTAGTTTTTGCGAAATTAATTTGCCCCTAAAACATGAAATTTATCCCGTTAATTATTTCTTGTGAATAATAAGGTTACTAAATTAATCGAAAAACTTTACTTTTGTTAATGGTTTTATATATAAAATTTCTAATATATAACAATGAACCCCTTCAGTATAGATATATACTGATAAATTAAACATATAATAAGATTGTTCGATTTTATGTATTTATTTTATACTTCTAAAATTAGCAACATTAACTTTGTGGTTAAAATTCATATTTTTATTTATTATCTTTGTTTTATTAACCACTAAATTGGGTGTAAATACATCTACCGGTTTCGAAAAATACCATTTTCTTCTTTGGGATGAAAAATTGGGATTGTCAATTTTGGATATAAACGGTGTTAAATAATTAATTAATTAATAAATTAAATAATTTGGAATCGTTGGAGATATATACAGCGTGTAAAACTAATCAAAAAATTATAAACTAATATATATTATAATTAAAATTATATATTATAAAAATTATATGGAAATTTGTGATATTTTGATCAAATTAAACTGTTCTATACTGATCGAGAAAGTTAATTCATTCACAATGTAGGTAATATTTATTTTATTTCTCAATTCACATTGATGTATCAAAAAAATATTATAATATTATTCCTGCCTTAATAAAAACATTTTTGAAAGAAAGCGGTAGCCATATCACATATCTAAACATGTTATTTGTGGCTGTCATTTCTATTATTCGTGTATGTGCAAATAGCGTCCATCAATCAGTATAGAATAACATAGTTATAATTAAATTTATCATTTTCTATCAAAATAACTATATTGGAAAACATCAGAAAAATTTGAGATATTTCTGTAAAAATTTCATTGTAATCTGAATTTTATCTGAAGAATAGGCGCGATACCGCTGCGAACATACGAACAATTAGTAAGATATTTTTCAAATATTTTTTTTATATTAAACGTATTAAAATATTTTAATCTTTGTTGATTCTTTCTGACACTTCTAATAGAATTGGCAAATTTGAAATTTAATATACCTAATCATATTTGCGATAGTTTTAATGTAGCAAGAATATAGCGCAAATAGCAAATATACATATGCGAAGACACGTAGGGGTCACCATATGGATGCGCAGCATCATGCGCCCAGGGCTTAGCAACAGCAATCGACGACAGCCGGTTGCTTTCTACTAATATACTACTTTCGTTACCTATCATATTATCGCATATATAAATTTCGTCATCTATTAATATTAATATAGAAATTGGATACATGGTAAGGGGAATTCGTAAAACTACCGAAATTATCTCAAAAATGAAACATTTTATAATTTTTTTTTACAACAGTTCATTAAGTATGCATGTCCTATATTTTTAATCATTAAAACCACAGACCACCAAATATATAGACATGAAATAACGAAAATTTCTTGTTCCAATATTTTCATCTTGGTATCACTTACGCAAACAAACAGCTACGCGACTTTTTTTTAAATATGACTCGATTGGAACGAAAATTTATACGCTGACAATATAATATGCATTAATGTAAAAAATACGTCTTGTTAACACAAAGATTTAATTTTCAAAGAGTGAATACTTTTACTGTGGCATAAACGTGTCATAAACTATCCTATTTATGTTTTCACCAAGAAAGTGTGTTGAATGCCCCTCGTCCCTCAACTAATGTTCCAAACCCCTCTCCATATCTAAATTTTATTTCATGTCTATTCATTTACCGGTCTGTAATTAAAGCACATTTTTATAATATTATACAGAATGACCCAAAAGTCACCTTACCATGTAACAATTAAATCAATTTTAGTATTTTTCTTTATTTACACATTAAATTTGTGATTCATTTTCAAGGTATTACTTTTTTTATTTAAAAGTTAAAAAATTTCTACACAATGTAAAATATAATGTAAAAGATAAACAAAATCAAATATTAAATAACTGTTCAAATTTTTTTGGTGAAACTTTGTGGAATTCCATGATTATTTTTTAAATTGAGTTGACACACTGTTTTATTCCCTCTCTTAACTCCAGGCACACCCTTAAATACTGTTTTTAACTTTAATTGAATTGTATTATTGATAATGAGAAAATGTTCCCGAAAACGTTCTAACGTTTAATATAATACTGCTGTATGTGTTTCAACTCAATTTACAAAATAAATATTACATTTTTAAATGTTAAATTACTTTTGGCCCATTTGTATTAATTAATTGCATTGAACTTAAAATAAAAATTATATCGTGGCAGCAAATCAATTGATGGAAAAAAATCCCTGTGTTTAGATTTTTTTAAATTGCATGCCTACAATTAAATACCTTTCATCAAATTAGAATAATTTAGGTATGCCTTTACCCCGTATCCGAATTATCTACTGATTGATTTTTCGATCACCTCAAGTTCTGTTTTATGTACTATGCTACACATGTGTGATTCATACGTGTCTGCTGATCACGTCAGTAACACATTATATTCTATACTTATTATCATATTATAGTTATTTATCATTTCTTACAATTTCGTTATAATTTGTTGGTTTGTATCAGACATCAAACTACTTGTATGTGCAAATCGGAAAAGAAAACCTAGGTTTTTATTCATTTTTATATTTTTTTTTTTGTTTAAACAAGGAACCTTACCCAACCTTCATATTAATAATATATATTTGAACAGTGCTAATAACAAGGGCAGTTAACCAGTATTAATAAATACAAATTCATTTATCATTATCATCCCTGGCTTTACGCCTCAGTCTCTGCCCGGGCTGCCTCCCGACAATTGCTGACGCTTAAATGGATACGTCTTTATTTATATTATCTTACCACCTCGTTTTGGGTCTACCTATTTTTCGTTTTATTATTTAGCAACCATTTAGGGGATTGCTCATTATTCGTACGCTATATATAGTCTAGTCACGAAGCCTTCCTAATTTTATGAATATTGTGACTTTCGGCTAATCATACAGATCGTAATAATGCCTACGTCATAGCCACTGACAGCACCGATAATTCTTCCGAAGATCGTTCTTTTAAATACATCTAGTTTTGCTGCATATTTCTAATATAATATATGAATATCCATTAAAAAAACTAGAAACTTGAGACTGTAAAATAATAATTATGATTACCTTCATTTTCTATGTAGCACTTCGTATTAAAAAAACTTCGATAATATCACAGGACACCTCCAGAAATTCCAGCGCCTCTCAAATGGTTGAAACAACTTCACAACAAAGTTGTTGAATGAATCTAGTACACGCACTCGCCAGTAGTAAACCCCTAACAAGAACACAATTGAGCTTCAAGTCACCGAAATATGTCCACTTATTTAATTGAAACTCCGCGTACTACAGACTGGTGAATTGAAATGTGACGTTCGTCGAATAAAGCTGACAGTTTACGTTTTAAACAAACTTGTTCAAAGTCAGAATACTGTTTGGGTTTCTTCAGCAGCGACTGCACTCGGGTACTGCAATGGCCGACTGCCGTGGTAACACTGAACGACGTGTTACCTTTCGTAACAAATAAAAGGAGAACTGAGTATGCAACTTCTTAGCGGAAGATTGTAGATAGCTCGAGACTCGCTTTCTTCTGTCAGTTCAATTTGGGAAATCCAACTGCGATTTCTAATGCACCGGGAATTGTCATTTCGGACGGGCACTGATTACACCAGGCATCGAAATTTAGTCGCTCCGAATGTATGGAGAATTTTGGTGACTAAGATTTCACTTTTACTTTTACGAGGCAGTTATTAACGACGCGTTGGGTTACATCCAAATATATTGACAGTGCTGTAATACGAAACGTGTTTCGAATATAAAAAATATATTTTTATGCTTTGTACATTAATCTCGGACTTCCAGGTCTTCGGCATGTGCAAAAAATTTACATGTACATAATTTATTCAAATTTTAATCTAGTCTGTTTATTAGGTTGAAAATAAAATCAATATTTTTGTTATGTGTTGACACATTTGCGTTTAACCGCTGTATTTTTTAAAAATAAACTTAAATACTACCAGATTTATTTGTGAGGCACCGGCCTGAGTATTATATATAAACGTATAATAAAACATTATATATAAATATATATAAATTCAATCAATTTTTTAGTAAATTGCTAACACATTTACCATTATCTGTTAAATAGTTATCATAAAATTCCTTGCTAAAATGAATTTACAAAATTCTTATCGTTAAATTCTTGTGTGACTCATTTCAAAATCCTGAAATTTCTGCCCACGAAGTATTAATTTTTTTTCCCGTGACTAATTATCTAACGAACTAACTGTAACTTACCATCATGCCGTTTCTCCACGGGGGTAGGCAGAGGGGATAGAGCGCCACACTCTCCTGTCCTGACACACTATTCTCTTCTCATCCACATTCATAAAAGCATTGAGGCTTCTTTCAGGACCATCCTCCAGTATCTGGTTTACCTGGTCATGCCAAGTCTTCCGCGGACGTCCTCTACTTTTGGTATAATCAACACTTGCGTCATATAATTATCTTTCTTACCCTTCTCTCCTTATTCATCCGTTCCATATGACCTAACCACCTAAGTAATCCTTTCTTAATCTTATTAACGATTTTCTCTCTCGTGAATAGATCTGCCACATATACGCCTAGGTGATCTCATTTCTACTGCATTCAGTCTACTTTCGTTCCTCTTTTGCCAGCTCCAGACTTCACTTCCATATATGAGTACTGGTACCAGGACTCCATTGTATACCGCTAGTCTTTTCTTGATTAACAAGTTCTATTCAAAGCGCCGTTCACTATATTCCCTGCAGTCACCCTCCTTTCGATATGTTTCTCAGATTTTCCGTTTCTAATAAACATACTTCCCAAATACACAAACTCATCAACTTGTTCCAAACATTCATTACCTACAGATATTTTGCACGGTGTCTTGTTTTCCTCCTTCTTGTGGCAAATAAACTTATCACCGAATAGTATGAGAGAGTAGAGTACAATGAAGTTCTATATTATATTTTACAAGGTTGCACGGATTGAAAATTTTAACATCAAGGACCCTTGAGAATTATTTAAAAATTTCACAAAGCTTCTAGAAGCTCCTAGAACCATAAATTGTCACCCCGCCCGGCTTAACCCCTCTGTCCCCATAACCGTCCCCTTATATGACAATGTTATACGCTGTGAAAAGATATCCCAAGTAAGCCCTTTGCGCAATATCTAGCCACAGGATCCACGATCACTACTACTCTCGCTAAGAGTAAAACGATGAAAAAGATGAAAGTAAAGGGTGTCCAGCGGAAAAATTTCAATAATAAATTGTAATTGCTCGTAAACCATCAGGGTGAGGTAAGTGGGAGGGGTATTGTTCAACGCGTATGATTTGCGGATTTGCCAGTTGTAATGAGTCACTGGTCAGGAGCGCACCGCGCGTACACGGTTGAGCAACATTTAAAGTGCGGTAATTCATTGGTTGGTGTGCGTCGCGCTTTTTGTACTCACTTTAATATTCGACGAGTAAGTGATGGATCGAGCACGTAACTTATCTGGTGTTGAGTTCAAAAGTTCAGACAAGAAGAGACAATGGTTAATCAAACTCCTTCGGGACCATCAACGTCAACAGCGACGCCAGAACATGTGACTCAAGTTCGACGTGAAATTATGTTCAATCCGTGTAAATCGATAAGGAAGATTGCAGTCTATACTGGAATAAAAAAATCAACAGTTCACGTTATTTTGAAAAAGAAACTACAGTTTCACCCATACAAACTGCAAATCGTGCAGTTTCTCAACGAAAATGACTATTCTTTACGTGAAATCTTAGCAAGAACGATGCTGGAACGTTTTGGAATAGCACGAACGCTTGAAAACATATTGTTTACTGACGAAGCATATTTTCATATCGATGGCTATGTTAATAAACAGAACATAAGATACTGGTGCCCCGACAACTCAAAAAAACGCCATCAAAAACGTTTTCATTTTCCATAAATAACAGTGTGGTGTGCAATTTCTGCCTAAAGGATAATTGGCCCTTATTTTTTAAACCAGCAAGAGACAGTACTGCTGACGTGTATTGCCGAATGATCGACGAGTTTTTGGTACCGCAACTGCAGCTGTTTCCCGGGTTCAATAATAGAACACCATTTCAGCAATACTTCACACATAGTTAGAGTTTTAATTGAGAAACTAAGAGGAATTATTCACAATAAATTAAACAGCAAGTACGAAGACATACTCTGAGCACCTCGGTGCGACTTTTTTTTGTGGCGATACCTTAAGTCGAGAGTTTAGAGTAACAATTCTGGAACAATTCAGGCCCTATAAGAAAATATCCGCCATGAAGTTGGTGCTATTGAACCAACACTTTACTCTCGCGTGTTCGCATATTTAAGAGTCCGATTGCAAGAGTGTCTTGAGGAAAATGGACGGCATTTAGATAATATTGTTTATAAAACGTAAAATAAGCATAGTTAAACTCTATTTTGTATAAATAAAATATGAGAATAACATTGTAGTTTTTTTTTTATTTAATATTAAACATGAAAATTTTCCGTTGTACACCCTATATGTACATAAGGTTTAATTTTTTTAAAAGCTTTTATGAGACTTAATATCGGGGGAGAAATGATAAACACTTGAATGAATGCAGATATGTGATATTCCATTTCTTACCTACATTGTGTATTTTTCTTTAAATTACACGATTACACAAAAACCACGTATGCAAAATTCACAAGTAAGCAAAATAAATATATTTTTATAATTTATCCTACTGAAGATTATAAAATATACATTTACTAATTAACTACAGCCTTCTATGGTCTAACACAAAATTATGTGATGTGACTTATCTCCAATTATTTCGTTGTAATTAGCATTAAAATTAAAATAATAAATAATGGTAATATACATTTCAAAACGCATTTCTGCAATATGGAATACTACATGTAACATCCATGACTACATGTTTTTTTTATTAATTTGCAGACTAACTTTATATTAACCTTTCCTGTACGAAGTACGACAAAATTACTAGAACTCCAAACAGGGGGATGAAGAGACCCCAAGAATATTTTCTTTCATAAAGACTTTTTTTCAACGTGTTAAATGCATGGTAATAATTATTGATATATTGAATATACGTATTGTTCAATTTTAAGAAACAGGGTGAGTATCGTTTTCTCGCTCGCAAGAATTAATGCGAGGGCCTTCAATGTATTTGCACGAATGAAACAAAACATAACACCCGATGTGTATACACCCTGCACGTTCCGATACAATAAGTAATTGTAATATTTACATTACAAAAAATTATATAAATATATATCCTATAACTATCTATTTAAGATTACACCAAGCATGGGTTAAATTGCTTCATTAATTACTGAGTTATTCAGATAAATATTGATTTGGGAAACTAATAATCCCCCGCTTCGGTAAGGCTGGGTTAAAGATTTTCAATACATTATAGATGTTTATGTTAGTGGCAATATCATTAACTAGCTACTGATATATTTCGTAAGTGTTACCTGCCTACTACACACTACTCGTTGACGTTGAGTACTGCCAATCGCCAAACAATGTAAGATTAGCAGAACACAAATGATCTTGTCATTAAAAATTCAAATCAGGCAAGTGGTAATAGAAACTGACTAATAGTGATTGCGTTTCGACAAATCTCTTTAGGTTTGACACAGTTTTTAACGGACCTCTCTTATCGACAATTAATTACGTCTTCTGAGTTGCGCAACACAGAGGCAACAAACCGGACGCACATGCATTCCCATGACCCGCTTGTGCCGAGCGGCACGTAATTTCTTGTACTGTATGGCAACAAAGTTCCTTAACAATAAAATATTTTGTTATGTCGTGTCGAGTTGAGTCACTGTGAAGGAGGAAAATAACCAGCCTAGGCGTTGTCGAGGTTGATGTCGTTTGAAGAACTGTGCGTAATACTGAGAACGTAATATTAAAGTTCGTAAAAAATAAATGCGATTTACGAGTTTTAATTTCAGATATATTTTTCTTAGCTTATAACTAACACTAAGCAGCATTAGAATCAACACATTCAACTTATGCATATATGCACTTTCAACAGCAGAATGGTTGTTGAAATCCTTACCCTGCAAGAAGTTGTCGAAATGCTTAAACAAATGACAGTTAAATTCAAGCGCCTACAACGTAAATCAAACTACGTTACGCTGATTTATTTTTGCTCGCGTTCTGTTCGTGCGGCACCCATTTGTCAACCTTTGTTCGATTTTTAAGGTATTTTAAGTGGTCCAGAACTATTGAAAAACTATCGTCTAACTTTTATGTAAGCTGTCAAATTGTTGTGCGTTTTATTTATTTATTTTTATATTCTATATGTATTGTATATTATATGATATTATTACTATTTTCAAACTAAGCTAAACGATTGTACTATAAAAATAGGACTAACGTTCTGGTGTCCTGGAACGAGGCGCAAACCCCCAACTTAGATCATTAGGCCAACGTTTTCGGTTCGTCGATATCAACTGAAGAAGAACACCAACGTCCTTTTTTACCTGCAAGGCTTCTGTCCCCAGCATAAAATGTTTTGAATCACCATAATACCATACGTTTCTTAATAGTACCCATACCAAAAGCATAATTTAGTTTATGAGCAGTTTCTGTTGCATCACTACACATTTTGAACCCACATAAAAAATTGCAATAAGTTGATGTTACCAATTATACAGACAAAAAAATACAAATTTAAATGTTACTAAAGCGAACGCGATAAAATGACAATATATTTTTTTAAAGTAATGTTATAGTTAAGAAAATTATTTATTATATTTATTTTATTAATTTATTTAATCCTTGTTACAATGTGGTTTTTTTATAATTTTACACGTGAAACAGTGTTACATAACATATTTAAAAAAATAAAATCTTATATCTAGGTATAGTTTTAATCAGTTTATCAGATGACGCTGCTTAACTAGGCGACGCCTGTATATTCGCTTTCTTTGCACATTGATAAAAACACGTTATACATAAGAAAAATAAAACGTAGAGTTAATAAAAACGTATTGGTGTATAGGTAGTAAACATAAAATAGAACAGTAATTCTAGAGTTAATCCATTTCGGAAGGCTAATTTTGCATATCATGTAAAAAGGAGTGATTTCTGTTATTAAATTTAAAATATTTTATATTTTGATAAAGAGTAAATTTTCTACAAATTAATTGCATCAATTAGAAATGTATACATACAAATAAACTCAATTTACCAAAAACATATTTTAGTTCCCACCGGGGTTTGAACCAGGATCTCTTCCTATCCGGGGAAGTGCGTTATCCAATTACACTACGTCAACTTTGTAAATAGTCGACAAATATTCGAAATTATATGTTGCAGTTATTTCAAATACATACATCAATCGTTCCATTTATTTGAAAGCTATCATCACCTGTTTTAATACGAATACCTACTTTGAGAAATAATCGCTATTCCTAGCCAGAGATTTTTCAATTTCATTTTTATTTAATTATTGGAAATACTTTAATACAACTTCACAAATAATGCGTTTTCTTTAAATAATAAATAAAAGATTTAATAAATATTTTCTGTTTTTTTTTTCTGCCTTTTGCATGTTTTATGAAACTGTTTTATTTCGGATATTTTTAGGACAAAATATATTAATATTTTTTCCCAAAGCCTAGTGGTTCGTAGTTGTCTCGTCTCATAAGCACGTTTTCTTTCAAACTTTTTTGATTTTTAATTATTTACGTTTTTCGTATATTCTAGGATATAATTCGTAGGATAAAACATGTGATTGGTGCGAGCTACGCATTGATTCATATTTCTAGTATATGGTTCTAGCAGTAAGTAAAAATAAACGGATTTGACATTCGTTGATCTCTATCGAATTGTGAAAATACAGAATCTAGTTTTGTGTGTTCGATTTGAAAGATAACTAAAACTTCAATAAGAAATCGATGATATGGAAAAGAAAAATTCAAAACCACCTCAAAAAACTTTAAAATGTCTATAAAATAAAAATTTGAAGAATATTTCATATTTAATTATTTCCCGAAAATATTTCATCTTCTCTAGGAATGTCTTCACATAAAATAATGTTTATTTTCTTTAACGCAGATGGTCGAATATCTCAGAGGCACGTTATATCATGATTGTCTTTCGTATTTCATCATGTTGTAAAAATTGAAATGATTACATCTTTTTTTTATTTTTCATTTTGCAGCATAATAATTTCAATTTTTAAATACATATAACATGCTTTTATATAATATGTATTTAATCGTTAAAATATTCACCTCAAAGGCGACTCGTAAAAATCTGCAATACGTAAGTTTGTTTAAATGTTTTTTTCGTTAAGTGACTTAAATTTTTTTATTTCTGCAATGGATGATTTTTTTAAATATTTTTTTATATTATCTAGTTAGAAATCTAAATTATACATAATAGTCATTACATTGATTTAAAAAAATTAACGTTTCAAAAATCTCTATGATTTCAAAAATGTATACGTTAAAATTTCAATTGATTAAAAAATTACTGATATTGAAAAAAAATATGCCAGATGTTTAAAATGTCATATAATATTTAATATAAAAAGCAATAATTTATTTAATTTTAAAACAGTATTGTGATTTTGGGTCACTCTGTGTATACGTTGTAAAAAAAAAATTACCAATCCATTTTCAGTATTTACTTGAGGAAAAAGGTTAATAATACTTGCAAGTTGTGATTTTCCCGGAGAACACTACCAAAGTGTGTATTTATGTTCACTTGATTTTTATTTAGGAAATCAAACTAAAATATAAAAAACCGTTAAGGTTTTACCGCGGAGATTGACAACGGTTGTTAAATTTATTTCAGATAAACTAATAAAATTGGCAGACCGTTCATTTATTGTATTCGTCCACGTTTTTAGACTGTTTCTTATGGTTCCTAGTTTACATTTTTTCTGTTTTATCCATAATCTGTTAATTTTCTGCCAATACATATCATTTCGATATTTATTGTATATATCACATATGTGATTATTATTAATTTACAAAAAAAGAAGTAAAAATCATGTCATATTTTTATTATATTTATAATTATTACAGCTAGGAAAATGCTAAAATTTATTTACTAAATAAAGAAGTGAATAAGAACGTATATAAAATAGAAGGGAATAATATAATCGTACATAACATAATGAAATTGATGAATAAAGGTAAAATGAAATTTTAAATATGAATTAAAGATATTAATTAGAATGATATACATATAAAATCAATTTTATCGAAAAATATTGTTGTTGTGCCACCGGGATTCGAACCTGGATCTCTTTCCTAACCATTAAATAATAATTTAATGGAACGATTAAATGTATTAATATCAAAAAGGTAACATATAGGTTCGAAAATTGTCGCTGTAGTATAGTTGGATAATGCACCTTCCCCGGTTAGGAAAAAGAT
This sequence comes from Eubasilissa splendida, assembly GCA_031772225.1. Taxonomy (NCBI): domain Eukaryota; kingdom Metazoa; phylum Arthropoda; class Insecta; order Trichoptera; family Phryganeidae; genus Eubasilissa; species Eubasilissa splendida. The sequence continues at coordinate 14,573,190 of CM062852.1, read as the reverse complement.
CCAGGTTCGAATCCCGGTGGCGCAACAATATTTTTTGATAAAATTGATTTTATATGTATATCTTTCTAATTAATATATTTAAAACATCACAGACCTATGTTCTGAATAATTATAACTTCACAATAAGAATGTGTTCTCCTAATAAAATGAAATTATTTAAATATACAAAAATAAAAACCGTAGTTACATAAAACATAATTAATAATTGGAGCATTTATATTATATTTGTGATTTAAAATGTTAAAAAAGTAGAAAAATGATTAATATTTTTTTTAATGAATTATTATATTATATTTGCTATGTCAGATTTTTCATTAATCTTAAGCATTTTCAAAAACGAATTGGATTTAATATTTCTGAGTTAAATTTTTTATTATTTTAAAATTTTTAGACATGGATATAATACACAATAAAATACAATAATTGTTTCAATAAGGAATGCTTTACGTTTTCAACTGTTGTCATAAATGCTTCACCCTGTTAGAAAAATTGATATTTTTTCTTTTAAAACATATCTTCTCCGTATATTAAATTAACAACGCAATTCAGTGTAACATAATAATACAAGACTAACATGTCATGTTCACGTTGGACTGTTTTAATTGTTAATTATTAAAGGTATCAAAATAATTTTCAATAAATATACTACGTTCCATTTGAGTATAACACGTGAGGGCATAATTTTAATGATTCAGTACCATTACATACATTACTAACTGTGAACAATTCTAACTTTATCACTTGTACTTTCAGATGAAAGAGTTTAATTAATATTTATAATTCATTTCAATTTTTCTAGTGGAGCTTACGCCAAGGTTCGTGATTGAATATTGAAATATATGAAACACACATCTATAACATTTTATTAATAAATGTCGAATAAATCAAACAAATATTGAGGAACCTGCCTCGCGTTGCTAGTAATCTCGGATACACTTTCATTTTATGTTAACGCTAGCAGAGTTATTACCGCAACAGCTGCGATCGAGCGAATCGCGCGACACTCGAATTACTGTCACATCTGATATTGCTCATTGTTATGAAGTGAGGTACAGGCTATTAGCGGACATGGAAGATTAAAGACGTTGGGCAACCAGCACACTGGTTTATTTGCGTTAGTCGAGGGGTCTCATCATGGCGAACGACATATTTCACTTTGTTGACTTTTGTAATATTATTTTTCTGTTATAAAAATCTGTTATGTTTAATAGTAATAATTTTAAATTAATGTTAATAATTAGACAGAATACTTTGTTTAAACCACTATTTACTAATTATTTTAGAGGCGTCTGCCCCATTGTCATTTCACTTCGGTGACTTTAGTTCTTTGGCGAATCATTCTATTTGTTTAGATGTCTGTATGGTTTGCCAAACTGTAGATAGACATATTCGTCCATTTCTTCTATTATCCCGCTACCTTATTACTACTATCCAAATATATATACATGATAAACCTTACATGAAATTAAATCTTTATATTAATAATAAGACAAAATACTTTGTTTAAACCACTATTTATTAATTATTATACATGTTTCGATACCTATGGTATCTTCTTCAGGAAACAATGCATACTAAAATTTAAAAATAAAAGCATAAATAAATTTAAAAAACTATAAAATGGTGAATAAGTAAGAACTAATATGAAAACATATTTAAAATGTGACTATTTGCAAAGAGGATTTGGTTATTTATAATATTTAGCTTACTATTAACACTTTTTCTTATTTCTACAATTTATAATTTATCTAACTGTAAACCCCTAGTATTTGTATAAATAATTTATAAACCCTTCTTAATATCAAAAGAATGGTTTGTTTCCAAAAGGCGATTAGAAAATTCTGAATAGTTGTTGTTATTCAGGCATGTAATATGTAGAATAATCAATAAATAGTGTTATTAGAAGAACATATTCTTATTGTGAAGTTGTAATTATTCATAACATAGGTCTTTAATATTTTTAAGTACTAATTAAATGTGTTAATTATAAAGACATACATATAAAATCAATTTTATCGAAAAATATTGTTGTTGTGCCACCGGAATTCGAACCTGGATCTCTTTCCAAACCGGGGATTTTTAAATTAATTCATTTATCGTTCCATTCTTTGAAAGAGCCAACTACTTTATTTTTACGGAATCTCAAATACTTTTGAGTAAACTGATAGCAGACGCCAGAATTAACAATTCATTTTTATTAAATTTTGGACACATTGATACAACTTATATATTATTAAGAGAACACATTATTATTGTGATGTTGTAATTATTCAGACATATCTGTGAATCTCGGTGGTGCAACAACAATATTTTTCGATAAAATTGATTTTATATGTATATCTTTATAATTAGTATTTCAATAAATAGTGGTTGAAACAAAGTATTTTGTTTAATTATTAATATAAAATGAGGCCCAATAGTAATTTTTAAAATATTGAAGAACTTTAAATTAATGTCTTCGTATGTTGATAGTCTAATTATATCATATTTATATTGTGTACTCTAACGACAAATCAGAATGTATACCTTGCTTAAGCAACCCTGGCTTTGACTAGATTATAGGGTTTTGAAAATAAAAATAATTAGAACAAGGTTAACATAATTATTAACACTATAAAATTTAATATATTCATAAATCGAAACTTGAATAGTAAGCAACACAATTTAAATAAAACCGTTCAATTATTTAAATCGAATGGCCAGAACTATTACGAGCAACCTAATATTTCTAATAAAAACATAGTTTTAATGTGATATTGCAATTTTGGAACATATTTATATGATATTTAAAACAAATAAAATTAATCACTTAGAAAGATATGCAAAAAAATATTTGGTTGCTACCGGAATACGATCTAATATTAAGAGCTCACTAGCTGATCGAAACAGCGCAAGATACTGAAATTGTAAATATGAGGTAGTAGATTTCATTTAATTTAAATTCAAATTAAAGTTTGGAATAATATTTTTATTTTTTTAATATGGAGTACAGATATATTTTTAAATAAATTACAGTGCAAAAATGTTCATGCAAAAATAAAAAAAATTAAAGCTAACATATAACGTTTTATCCGGTCACGGTAAAATATAAATGAACAGTTTCCAAATTAGTCGGGAGTGATGAAAGCATTATTTATGTCTCAGGTTATTTTTAGAAATCTGGTTTAATTCAGTACGAAAAATTTTATTGGAAAAACTAAGATGTTCCTCAATCATCAGCTGATCGATCATCAATGGATCAAAAATTTCAGTTAATTAACATAGCACGCAATTTTTTAAATTAAGTTAGCTTGGACACGTCTTGTGAATGCCGGGGGAATGACTACCAAGGTATATATTCTTGCCAACTCCGGATGGAAGGCGACTAGTTAAGCTGGTATAAACGGCAATAAAGACTGTGCAAAAATTGTGTCTTGATTGGTCAACAAGTAGGTACTGAAGCGAAGATGGAAACGCCATGTTGAGACTATGGGCCTCCGATGGGGCAACGGATGAGGTAAATAAAATTATGATTATGATGAAGATAACACACTCTCTCAATTTTAAAAACGATTAGGTGCACTTTTCATTTATACAAAAAAAAAAAAAAATATTTCATAATATATAAAATTTAATTTATAATCTATGACTTTATTATTAGAAAAATGTACTTATTGGGTTTTGTTTGAATTTCATCGACGGTTATGAGTATATTGCCTACGGTCATTTGAGTTTAAAATATGTAAATTTGTGATTTAATAATAGTTATAAGAGACTTTGGATCTGCTGTTTTATATTTTTCCTGAACAGCATCAAAGCAGCCGGTCTTTAAAATGCTGGAGTCTAATAACAAACATCATTGACATTTTAAAATATCCAACTACACAAATTTATTGCTTTAAACACCAAAAATGTGATGTCAAATAATCACATAATAATCACCCACGGCCCTCTTAACTCCTCTACTGTATCCTTTTCTGTCAAAACAGCACATCCTGCTGCTGAATACCTATCAAAAGTACTCGTTGTAGGGTGACCAGTTCTCAAGGTTTCGCTCGGAGTCTCGCGGTCTCAATACCGCCTCTCCGAGCTCCGGGTTTTGTTACCATTTTTTTCGGGTTACAGAAATTTTTAAGTTTGGAATAAAGTATAAATTTAACTTAACCGTAAGATGGTTACAACAATTAAAATACAACATAGGTACTTGTACAAAACTAAATTTTCACCTCTGGAACTAAAATAAAGGATCTAAATTGTCTTGATGCGATTCCAGACATTCGAATACAATTGTTAACAGTTATTCTAAATAATATTTTACAGAGAATCTGATAACATCGTTTTTATGATCCTGTGTCGCCTTCACAACTAACTCCAGTGTCTCTCCAGATAGATGCATCGGATCTATCCACCGCTGTGGCACTCTTCCAGGTCTTCTTTGGCCCAAAGTTGTGCTCAGGATAATCTCATTTTTTAGGCACTGTTGACCCAAGTCGAGTACCTACTCCCTGTGCATTTTGTCTTTCAAATATAAACCTTAATATATACCTGCCAACTAATTAATTAATTACGGATTTCACCGACGGGGGGCAGATTGCCTTTCGACACCGAACTTTCAAGATCTGTGTTATTTTTTTGCCGTCCAAAAGCAACGCCGTGCGTAACGCTAGGACCACGAAGAGGCGATGTTTTCAACAGCTTCAGAAGTGCAGTGATATATAGGTGAAAACGATGATATAGTCCACGAGATCTTATCCCACCAGGCACTTTGACGCATAATATTGGCGAAGAATTGGAAAAAGCTTTTGTTCATTGTTATAGATAGAGCTTGCTGTAGTTGAATCTATTGCAGGATTGAGCCATTCTAGAACAATACATTTCGAAGGCGTCTATTTTACGCTTGTCAGTATTGCGAACTGACCAAGTCTCAAGAGAATGAACCAACATAATTTTAGTTGCTTACTTGACGTCACTGTCTTTACAAATTCTCGCAAGTTGGTTCATTGTTACTTCAGCTGCATGCGTCCGTCCGCTGTCCCCAGTGTTCATAACCAGCGCGCTCATACAAATTACCTCTTGAACTACCTCACACCATTACAATTTTCCCAGTTGGGTACGCATAAAGCACGGCTTTATTTATGGGACAATAAAGAGGACGAAACGTGAAGTTACTTCCCGCTTTGAAAAATGTTTTTAAAAAAACGTTAATTTAATTTACGGATGTTTGACCATGACCTAAAAAATTTTCTCAATGTTATGTCATGTAAAATGTAAAAGTATTCCGAGACTAAATTATTTAGGAATCATGTATCGCACAGAATTACTCGCCGAGGAGGCGCCAATTAATTGATGTGTTGGTAATTTAAAAGCGTAATCATCGGCGTGGCGCCGAAGAACCAGTGCCATAGATTTTGGGAAAACAAAGACTATCATTCTTAGTAAAACATCACATCGGCGACCTGTCGCTACGTACATGCAAATATGGTGGGAAAATATTACATGAATGTGTGTATTGTGTGTAACTGAAATTAAACAGGGTATTCTGTAGGCGGGAACGCCATTCTCGATTTTGTCGCCGCAGTGTCCCTAGAAAGAACATACTTGTGTGTTTCATTTCTTCTGACCTCATCATCACCATCACCAGTTGAGAGAAGCGGAGATCGGCAAAGCACCCTTGTTTTCTTATTTCTTCATCTTCTTCTTTTAAATAGGCGATCCACCCTTCAAAATTGATCTGTGCCATAAATCAAGTTAAAACTTTATTTTATTAAAAAAAGTATAATAATATATTACAAGACAAAACCATTGCCGTTCAAAAAATTTGCTATTATAGATTAAATGTGGAAAGTTAAGGGAAAGAAGATGATACAAGTTAACCGGCACTGAAAATTATTAGTGACGAGATTACTGTAAAAAAAACCTGTGATTCGCAATGGACAGGCAAAAAAGATATGGTCAAGGGTTTTCTCCTCGGCACCACACTCACACATTGGGGTATCTTTTAAGTTCAATCTGAATAAATGTAAGGCTACCTAACAATGCCCAATTCTCATTCTAGAGATATTTGATATAGTTCTTTAGGAGACTTTCCTTTTGGAGAACTAGGGAGTGCGGGGAATAGATCTTCGAATTATTTTAAGCCGATTATCCTTATGATTATTTGGATCCATCCATTTCGCAGTCCAGATAGAATTCGTACGTTTTTTACCATATCAAGTCTATCATACATCGGGATATGGAATTGATGACGGTAAATTCTGGAAAGAGTAGCCTTCTTGGCCAGTTTATTTTCTTGTTTCCTGTACGGAACATTATCTAAACGCGCTGTCTGTGAGTGTTTCCGCAACCTTTTTTTAAACTTACGAACAATCTCAGGGTTCACATAAATTGAATTTTGGTCACCTTATCTCTGTTATTCCTGCAGTATTTTTGTTATTCTTTGAAAAGGTTTTTTTTAACATTTTTCCAAATTTCATATATTTATGACATGCAGTACCTACTATTTTTGTTTCTACAGGTATCGTTTCGTAGAACTTTAGGACTAGTCTACTGTGTCTACTTTCCATGGCGTGTTGATTCATCTACACCTTTCTTATAATGGTTCGAGTGTCCGGTTTCGATTATGTAAACTTTGTAATATATTACACATGCGTTGTGTATAGATCTTACATTTAAGACAAACAGAAAATTGTATTTCGAAGATGTGATTTTAAAATCAACAGAACTCAGTGGGTGATCAGTTCCTATCATGAAATTCACTGATATTACGAATAAATACTACAATAGATATTTCCTTTACAATCTGATGAAATAATTATTTTCTTATAGTTAAGGTTCAATCGTTTTAAAAAATTGCTAAGTCAGCAAATATTACAGTAAACGGAGGCATGATTAAAATAATTCGAAATTCTTTATTCTCGACGTACATAAGAATCTGTCAAAAATATATCCGGAGTTTGGACCAATTGCATGCAACTATATTCTATACATATATAAAAATAAATATATGACTGTATGTCTTTTCTTTATACGATCTCATACTTTTTGACCGATCTAAAACAAATATTTCAAAGTTACTCTTGCGCAAAACATGAACACCCTCTTACATCATTATATTGAATACCAGCCATTTAAAATTTTGCTCAGTTGCACTCTAGAATCCTGAGAAAAATAATTAACTATTCTACCACCCCGAATTTCCCCCTCTATGAACCAAATATTGCATACATTATTACTCTTTAGGGTCTTTAGACTAAGACATCCCAATCTTTTTCATCTGGCTTCTTCAGCCCTCCCCGTGATATAAATGTATATTATATTTAATGTCGTTTGTTTCAAGTTTTCAGATATTCTATCCTAAATGCAGGAACCACTTGAAATGTTTATTTTTCTCTTTTTTATCGGATACCCTGTATTGAAAGCCCCTGCTAGCCACTAACAAAACTGATACATAAAATAAGAATGATAAATTTTCATTAACGATGGACATTAACATATGTTCTATTAACGATGAACAACCACAAGCCTTAAATCGTAACAATTAGTTACGAAATACCTGTACGGTGCATTGACATCTTTTCGCTTTCAACGACTTCACCTTGACTTAAGAGCGCTTTCTCTCCACGTCATAATTAACATATGTAAGATCGTAGGTATCCGAGGCAGGCCGTATAACATAACATTAAAATGTAATATCATACATGTATTTCATTTTATTTCTTTTAATTATTTATGTCAATTTGAACATGTTTACCTTCGAAGCACATAAACTGAATAAAAATCAAATAATCAGAATGTCAGTAATGAGTTTATTAAATAATAATACATTTTAATATGCATTATCCTGTCCTGACAGGAAAGGGATTAAAATTTCGTAATCTCACGATACGTACATAATTTTATTTATATTTAATATTTTAAATATGAATTAAGTATATTAATTATAAAGATATACATATAAAATCAATTTTATCGAAAAATATTGTTGTTGCGCCACCGGGATTCGAACCTGGATCTCTTTCCTAACCGGGGAAGGTGCATTATCCAACTATGCTACAGCGACAATATTTTTAGCGACAATTTTCGAATCTATATGTTACCTTTTTGATATTAATACATTTAATCGTTCCATTATTTGAAAGAGCCATCTACCTTATTTTTACAGAATCTCAAATACCTTTGAGTAAACTGATAGCAGACGCCAGAATTATCAATTCATTTTTATTAAATTTTGGACACATTGATACGACTTATATATTATTAAGAGAACACATTATTATTGTGAAGTTGTAATTATTCAGAACATAGGTCTGTGAATAACGAATAGTGAATTAATAATATTCAATATTATTAATTAACTTACATTATATTTTATAAAAAGAAAGAATAATGCTAAAAAATGAATAAAATATTTTTTAAATAAAATATGATAATCGTACAAAGATGACAGAATCCTAAATTTAATGTATTTTTCTATTGAACATCACTGTTCACTAAGAAAAGCACATCTGGCCGTATTTATATATTTATGGAATGACCGCGACACATTTAACGAGTTTAAGATCGGATTGCGAGTGCCATCTGCCATCTGCCATCAAGGGTGCAGGCTTTTATCCTCTGGCCAGTGATCCATCGATAAGCGACGAGAACCAAAAACAAATCAATTTTCTAGCTTAGGATTCATGACTATATCTGCTCCGACCTACAAAATGATATATATATATACAGGTTATAGCAGACCTAGTCCACAATATTTTATGGGTGGATAACTGAGTTACGAGTCTGGAAATGTTCAAACTCTCCGCGGAAAGAAAATTTTTTGAAATTTTTATAAAATCATGTTAAGCTTTAAATATTTGCGAAATGTATCCATTATTAATCTATATCTTTGCTTCATTTCCTAGATCATCTAACAAAAAATAGTCTGACCTCTCGAAATTCGATGACCTTAAATTCATTTATTCAGTTTATAATTTGGAATCATTAAATATTTTAACTAATCAAAATAATCGCATAATTACGATTTTTTTTAAATGCTTATATTTCTGACATAGTTAAAATTAGGCACATATTCTAAATACATTTACTACATTTTCGACTCGTAATTTAGTCAGGTAATCCACCCATAAAATATTGTGGACTAGGTATGTTACACCTTGTATATATATGCTATAATAACTTATTTACAGATTTATTGCGTTAATCTTATACCTGTAATGGCTCGGGCGAGGGCGAGATTTTAAAGAATTTTCGATTCGAAACAATCTCTGAGATATTTTTCTCCCTTCTTTTCTTTGAAGAAAACTCTCAGCTTTCGTAGTCCCCACGTATACAGTATATCTCAAACATTCACCACCTCGCGCGTCACTTCACTCATCGTACGTCAAACGTCATTTTGAATCTCCCCGGTAGCGATCAAAACGGAATAAATATTTAAAAGTTAATGATTTTTGCGTATTGTAAGTATCTACTACTGCTATGTAGTAGATATCTACAACTATTTATTATGAAACTACACTTGTGTACATAGTTGTAGGTGAGATTTGGGCTCACATGTCGTGTCTCTTTGTCAGATCGAACGTCATGTACACTGGTTTGAGTTCTTGTTTCTTTCTACCAATCTCAAGCTGATCTCTAAGATTATCGTCAGTTCAAAATATCAATACGTGTACGTGGTATTGAGATGTATCTCATCCGAGTGTCTGAGAACATCTCATCGTGTCTCCATCCATGGACACGGGCTTTCAAAACCGCAGCTGTCTTAACCATTGCAGTATCATATTACAAATGTATGTCAGTGTCTAAGTGCACTATTACAAACACCCAATTACAATTACCCAACGTAAATAGCATAAATAATGATTTTGTGTGAAATTACAAAATTGTGTACGTTAATTTTTGAAGTGGAGTTGTAATTGTTTTGTATTGTATTACCTTTTCAGAAGCTCCAAACCTAAAAATTATTTCGTAAAAACCTCTGTACATTCTAGAAGCGGGTTATACATAATTTCTAATTAAAAATGGTTAATATTATTATTATTATTCGTACAAGTTAACTCGTTATTGTTTTTAAATTTAAAACTCAGTTTCGGTTATATTCCAGTCATTTTTTAATGAGATCGCACTTTATTATAATGTTGCAATTTTAGAATATATTTCTTTTATTATTATTCTTTACACAGCAAAAGTCTTTTTACTGAAATTATACTTATATATTGTTACTACCAGGATTCGAACATAGAACTTTCGCTTGCTTGGAGAATGCGTCACCTATTGCACTATGATGAGCTACATAATTTCACGTTAAAATGTCGAGTTTATATGTGACCAATATTGACGAAGTTTTTGAAGAGCTGCCACATTGAAACAACATGGCGGATTAGACTAATTAACGAACTTAGATCAATTTTTCAGAAAAGTTTTATTGAAATCAGATTTCATGTCATAGGTTTGTGGAGGCCATGCTCGTGCCTCACAGACTTGACCATGTAAATAAACATTTTACAGACATTCCACGCAGCCAAATATTGACAGAATTCAGATGACAATACTTTGCGACGCAATCAGTCCGATAAGCCAGCTGAATCGATCACTTTTCCCCTGGTCATCTTTTCGGCTTCGTCTCTAGTAAGCTTTGCTAATCACGAACTTTAACATACAGTTTTTCATTCAAACAGTGTAAATTTATTTGTGCATCATTTGACAATAAACGCAACCGACCATAACCTGTTTCATTTTATGAGCCTGCTCTAGCCGCAACACCAACCTGAAGACCTTAAAATTATAATATTTATAGAACTGTAGATAAAGGAAGATGCGCGGTAACATAATCTGAAAACTGTTGCTCACCAATTATTATTGATCTTAAAAGGTATCAGTTCTGCTTCATAAACATTATTCATTTGTGGATATTCATAGTCGATATTTGTATGATTAATAGTTCTTACTTACTCACCATTGCGCCCTTTTCCTCGAGGGTAGGCACATAGGACAGTATACCACACTCTTCTGTCCTGACATACGAGAAAAAAGCTTAAGATATTAAGATAGCATATTTCACCATTCAGAATCGCATTACTTAAAATTCATCATGTTCAAATCTTACTTAATGTGAATTTTTACTCTATTCTACTTATTAAGGAGAACACATTCTTATTGTAAAGTTGTGTTAAATACATTAAATTAGTATTTAAAACATCACAGACCTATGTTCTGAATAATTACAAATTCACAATAAGAATGTGTTCTCCTTAATAATATAAGTTGTATCAATGTGTCCAAAATTTAATAAAAAATGAATTGATAATTCTGGCGTCCGCAGTCTGTTTACTCAAAGGTATTTGAGATTCCGTAAAAATAATGTAGATGGCTTAGAAATAATGTAACGACAGATGTATTAATTTGAAAAAGTGTAACATATAGGTTCGAAAATTTGTCATGAAAAATACTGGCGCTATAACACAATTGGCAGTGTACTTCCCCGGATTGGAAATAGAGATCCAGGTTCGAATCGCGGTAGCACAAAAACAAAATTTTTGACAAAATTTATTTTATATGTATATATTTATAATTAATACATTAAATTAGTATTCTACTTACATTATGAATATGATTTTATAGATACGAAGAATTTATCAAACAATCATTAATTTAATTTATGTAATCTATTCATGTTCTTAATATACGTACATATTATACATTATAAACATTCTTATAAATATACAAAAAAGGCGAACAAGCTTCATAATGTAAGAGATGATCACTGTCTCCTTAACTAACTGAAGTCCGTACTAAAGGAGACAGATTCATCCGTTGTCTATCATACAAATATGAAAACCATTATTATTATTAATATTGTTTTATTTTTTTTAATTAAACCAAAAATAATTGTAATAACATAATAAATAAGTAAAATACTCTCGCTATCCTATAATTGAAACACTATGCAAAACAGAAAATTACTATAAAGAAATGATGTTCTGTTCATGAGATCATTTCAATGAATCTTTGCTCAGTTTCCTTTCTGTCAACACCCAATAACCAGCTCCTGAGATGGTGTTTGAGTTTGTCCATCAATAATTGTTTCATACTGCTCGGCAAAATTTTAAAGGCTTTGGGAGCTAGAAACATATGGAAGTCAATTTCATCAATCATTAAAAATGTTAGACTTTAAATTTTAAAGGCTTTGGGAGCTAGAAACATATGGAAGTCAATTTCATCAATCATTAAAAATGTTAAGACTTTATCGTATGAGAAAACCAAAAAAATAATGTAGAAACACTTGTGCTGCACTTATCAGAGCACATCTCGAATTCGTTCCAGTTCCAGTATGGTCACCCATGCTCGTGTTTAAAAAAAATACAACCTTAATAGGGAATGTTCATAAACATTAAACGATGCCTATTATTAAAATTTTGATTAAATTGTCTCAATTACGAACTATCACTCTTCTCAAAATGGTTAGTTTAAAAATCAGGTGTGAAATTTGTAATATGATATTGCTTCATAACATTTCGTTATCCAACCTAGATTATTCCAAATTACTATATTTAATCATCAAAAAAGGTTTCCACCCGTTTCATCAAAATCAACGATCTATTTCATTTAATTAATCCCAATACTAACATTACAATGAACAAATCGTCTAACAGGGTATGTAAATATTATGATACAAAATTCAATGATATTGATATTTTATAATGTTAAAGCACCTAATTTAAATATGGATCTCTTTGCCCTCCGTCATAGAAACAGTGCATCAGAGACTTTTTTTAAGAAGAGACTAAAACGCATCTTTTCAAAAAAAATCATTTCCATAAGTTAAAATAACAATTTTTAATTTTAAAAACAAAGATAATATAGGACTATAAACAGTTTTTTTTACGAAAATGGCGCTATACAAATTATCAAATATTATCATTAATACATAAACCGCTTTGTATTTTCATCAAATTTCGCCAGACGACGTTGGCTTGATCGGAATATGTCTCACGCACAGCAGTGGTTGACCGTGGCCGCGCGGCGGCCAACACTGTACACGGATCATCGTGTCTGGTAACAAGCAATCGGCGATAACCGGTAGATGGATCAACACAATGGCTCGTCAGCAAGTTCACAACATTAACACTTTTCTGCAAATATTAAAAAGATATCACACATAATTGGATTGTTTACTTTATGTTCCAGTCTTGACAAAAAAAGACATCACCTTTCAATTAATTAAATCAAATTTAATGACAATTTAAAATTTATTCATAAGCATATTGGGCAGAGCAGCGCGTACCTGCGATGTACAATAGCACTATACATAGGTACATGAAAATTATATACCTATGTATTTGTATGTTTGTACACGTACTGTACATATCGTCACCGCGTCACTCTCGTTCACAACACTGTCGGGTCTTTCATAAATAAAATAAATATTAAATATTAGTTAAGCCTACAAAATATGTAAATATACCTAAATATAAACTTTTATCAATTAGTACTGTGGATACAATTACACATTTTAATTTAAAGTCAAGTGTATACTACCAAGTCATTTTAAAAATTACAAAGCTAATGGAAAATAACATTTCCGAGTGCAATAAATACATTAATGTAATAAAGATTAAATCATGAAAAAATAATTATAAAACCTTAATTATTAAGAAGAACACATTCTTATTGTGAAGTTGTAATAATTCAGAACATAGGTCTGTGATATTTTAAATACTAATTAAATGTATTAATTAGAAAGAAATACATATAAAATCAATTTTATCTAAAAATATTGTTGTTGCACTACCGTGATTCGAACATGGATCTCTTTCCAAACCGGGTAAGATGTATTATTATTAATTGGAAAAGTGTAATATATAGGTTCGAAAATTTGTTGTCAAAAGTACTGTCGCTGTAGCATAGCTGGTTTGGAAAGAGACGTATTATTACTTTTAAAATTAGCAATATTAACTTTGCGGTTAAAATTCATATTTTGTTTTATTAACCACTTAATTGAGTTTAAATACATCTACCGGTTACGAAAAATACCATTTTCTTCTTTAGGATGTCATAACTCAATTAAGTGGTTAATAAAACAAAGATAATAAATAAAACTATAGACGTATTATTAATTAATACATTTGATAAAACCTTCCTTCGAATTTTCAGATGTTGTACCTATGTATTTCAATGTTATATTCTAATTTTTCTAAAAATTGTACGAACTATATGTGTTGAACTGTATGTGTGTATGAACTGTTGTAATTTAAACCACAACTATATTATACCACGGAGCGAAGATTAAAATATTTTAATATCAAAAAATATTAAAATAACACTAATAAATTATAGATTTTGTGGCAATAAAGTGCATGACTTTTTTAATAAAATATACACATGAATAATATTAAAAATATCTTAGTGACTGTGGTTTTATATTGCGGTAATTTTCTGAACAGTGTCGACGAATCTCGCAACGATATTATGGATGTACACTATACTAATACTCTTAACTGTCTCAAAGACAGAACATAAATTGTACGGACATATACTAAAGCAATACACATAGAATACCAGAAATAGTGCTTACTTCACGCCGGCGAGCGGCTCGACTTTCACCGGATGTAAACGATGCAATTGGAATAAACCCATAACTAAAAGTGAGTGTATTAGTGAACGGTTCATTATTTCACTACTTGTAATTTTAATTTTACTTTATTTGTTCCGTATATGTTATTTATTCAGTCATAAAATGAGTATTTTTATAATACACTAGGTACCTATAACATACCTGGTACACAATATTTTAGCGGCAGATACACATTAAAAATATGAGTCGAAAATGTTCAAGCTGCACGTGTCTAATCTCAACTATGTCAGAGAGTCATAGTTGTGCTATCATTTCACATTTAATTTATTTTTGTTTTATTCGACTATTGACACGCATGTTTTTGTTGTAACAGAGGTGAATGTATTATAATATAACATGATAAACATAAGATACAATTATATTGTAATTAAGTATATTTATTGTGTGTGATGGAGTAGACTCCACCTCTGCATTGTCCTGGCTACTTTGCTAGACTGCCGTCTGTGTTAAAATAGTCAGTTTTTTTCGTGCTGTTGTGGTGTTATTTAATTCAAGAAAGATAAAAATTCGATAGGAATAAAAAAAAATGTAGTGAGATTGTTGTAGAGCTAGTGAATTATTACAGTGATTATGTTAGAATATTGGATAGCGATGCTTCTGATTGATCTCTACCCAATTGGATTATATATTTGGTCCATGTTTGTGTAATCTTATTGGGAATGAACGATTTCCAGTTGATGTTGAGTGTGTTGTACAGCTTCGGAGCTAAGAACATGTAGAATCTTGATAAAATGTCGTTGTTGCTCTCGAAACTGGCGTGTAGATGTTCGTTGTTTGTCTTGTGTTGTGTCCATGATTTATTGCTTGGGATGAGTTGTTGTTAGCATGGAAATATTGGACGAGTCTCGACATATAATTGTCTTATGTTTAGGGCATTATACTATTTAAATATAAGATCTGATGGATTTTCGGATTGATTTAAATATTTTATTGATTCCAAATTACAAATTAAATACAAAGTCATCGAACTTCGTAAGACCTTATTTCGAAGTAGGCACGTAGAATTATAGCTTAATTTGAGCTTGTAATAATCGCATACAATAAGTTATCCGTAACGGTACATAATTTTATATTTATATTATTTTTTATATATTCGACAATAAAAAAAACAATTGTAGAGTTATGTACCTCCAAATAAGAAAGATCTTGAATTATGGAGGTGGCTTTCAACATATATATAATACAAGATCAATACGAACTAGATGTAAGAATTTGTTTACAACAAATGAAAAAAAATATTTTTTTAAATACATTCATTTATAATAATACAATATTAATATAAACAATATATAAAAATGTTGGGTAATAGATCAGATTATAAATAGGGAAAGATGTCAAATACATAGTTTAATAATTTGGAAGACCTTTAAACCATTTTATAACTTCGTTTTTGTAAACATTTATATTTGCTGCTAATTTAATTGATATTGGCAGTTGGTTATACAGTTATGGAACAATGCATGATGCATGTCTCTGTCATAATTTTTTCCTAATTTTGACATTTTAAAAATAACATATTCATTAATTTTGCTCCTGGTCTGATAGTTATAGTGAATTTTAATTTTATCCTCTTTAAAAAAATGAAATAAGACAGTTTTTTTTACATAAAGAAGATAAATTCAATACAGGAAAATCTTTAAAAACTTGTTCGGTTGGGTAATCTCTAGCCTTTTTTAAAATTATTTTTATTATAATCTTTTTAGTTTTAATTATTGGTTTGAGATGTATGGGACAAGTTCCGCCCCAACCTAGTATTCCGTATTGTAATATTGATTCAACCAATGCATGGTATATCATTTTAAGAGTTTGAAAATTATAATTTTGTCTAAGGATATAAAAGTAGAATAAAATATTGTCTTTGAATATTTTCGACTCCTAATTTATCCCATAATATATAATGAACTGGGTGTGTGATATTCTACATGTAACATTAATTAGAGTAAAATGAAAATGATTAGGTATTAAATTAAATCAATAAAATAAACAGAAAAACCAGTTACATGTGCATGGCGTAATTTCATAGAATGTTATGTACCATTCTGCCAAACATCTCCCGGTCCTCTGCCTTTTGACAAAATTCGCTCTACACTTATCCATTGGCGAATCCTTCATCGATCTACACCTTCTCGGTCTTGTCGCGTCCACGTATGCAGTTTTCCTCCGTTTTATAGTTTTTTTTGTATACTAACTATCATAAATTATAGTATAAATAAGAATAAAGAGAAAATATGTATAATATTTATATAATTAATACATTAGCGAAGCTATTCTGAACTAAACTTGATTTGTTATTATTATTTTTAGTAGTTAGCTAGTTACCTAAATTGATATTATTATATTATATATATTAATATAACTTATAATAGATGGCGACAGATCAATCACACCGTTATCCGAAATATCCGGCTGAAGGTCTTTGATCACGACTATTCACTGAGAAAATAATGAAGAAGTACAAGAATATTTATTTTTTCGTTTTATTTACTTAATACGTATATCTAAAAATACGTAAAATTGTTGGAGTTTTTTTTTGCATTTTCGTAACAAAGGTGTCTCATAAATGCAGCATGACGTGCCACGAACGTTCCATAATGTATTTAAATATTCCGTATAATATTCTGACAAAGCTCTTTTTCATGGTCGATAGACCTTTTGTTTCGATGGTATGAAAAGTGGAATACCTTGTACTGTTTATCAACTTTTTATGAAGTTTAAAAATCCTTTGTTTATTTCAGGTACTGTCACATAAATAGTTGTTCTTTAAGAAAGATAAATAAAACATGAATGGAAAAAAATAGGCAAACAATGCAACTAAATGGAATGCAGAATATTATCAAAAACAACAATTTGTGGAATTTTCATATGATGGCATTATAGATAAGATAAGATGAATGGAGGGAGCTAGCGGTGTTCCCAACTCTACATAATTCAGATAATTAACTATTTCTCAGGACAAAATATACATTTTTGAATCAGTATAATGTACCGTGGACTATGGACAAAGATTAGATTGGAAGACTCACGCAGTTGAGATGAAATCCCTCGAAATAGTGGATGGAATTAACCAGATAGAAGATAAGATATTTTAAATACTAATTAAATGTATTAATTAGAAAGACATACATAAAAAATCAATTTCATCAAAAAATATTGCTGTTCCTAATAAAAATTTGTCGTCAATCCACTGTGTTGGCATAACATAATCGGATAATGCACGTTCCCCGGATTGGAAGAGATCCAGGTTCGAATCCCGATAGCAACCACAATATTTTTCGCTAAAATTGATTTTATATGTATGTTTTTCTAATTAATACATTTAATTTGTATTTAAAATATCACAGATCTATGTTCTGAATAATCACAACATCATGATAAGAATGTGCTCTCTTTAATAAAATAAGATATTCCTTAATTACAGAACCAATATCCTACCGAAGGATCCTAAAGTAAGTATTCAAGGCTAGACCATTAAAAACATGATTTAAGGACCGTCCAAGGAGTTGTCAAAATCAATTTGAGTGCATGTGAACGAGCGAAGGCGACCACGCGAGGATCGTAAAAATGAACACAGCCTAGAAAAAATGTTAACCCCGACCCACGAGGGAAATGCGAATGACGGCGTGAAACTATTTAAAAAAACACAACATGGAAAAAAACTCCGCAAATAATATTAATTTCTGGATGTGATCTCTTCTTGCTTTAAGGTTTTAAATTTATGAAAATATTTTGACATTCATTTTGTGTATCCTATTTTTACAAATATTATCATATTTTAAAATAGGACAATATTTATAAAATTCATATCAATTTATTCTCAATTGAAATAATCTCAATACTGTAGTAATATAATACTTAATTTTATTTATTTCACAATTGAAATTCTCCCATAAATTTTTACCGATTTTTCAAATTCCGGCTCCCAACTACATATTTACTAAACAAAATCTATTTTGAAAAATCTACTGATTTTATAAATTTCTTTTAACGATTCGGAAAATACTTGATGCAAGTGTTTAATATTTCAATTTAAATTTAATATTTTAAATATGAATTAAATATATTAATTAGAAAGATATACATATAAAATCAATTTAATCGAAAAATATTATTGTTGCGCCACCGGGATTCGAACCTGGATCTCTTTCCTAACCGGGGAAGGTGCTTTATCCAACTAAGCTACAGCGACAATATTTTTAGCGACAATTTTCGACCCTATATGTTACCTTTTTGATATTAATACATTTAATCGTTCCATCATTTGACAGAGCCATCTACCTTATTTTTACAGAATCTCAAATACCTTTGAGTAAACTGATAGCAGACGCCAGAATTATCAATTCATTTTTATTAAATTTTGGACACATTGATACAACTTTATTATTTTTAGGAGAACACATTCTTATTGTGAAGTTGTAATTATTCAGAACATAGGTCTGTGATATTTTAAATATGAATTAAATATATTAATTAGAAAGATATACATATAAAATCAATTTAATTCATATTTAAAATATCACAGACCTATGTTCTGAATAATTACAACTTCACAATAAGAATGTGTTCTCCTAAAAAAAAAAATAATAATAATTTAATATTATGGAAATATACTCGTAGCTCTAGCATTGAACATGTCAAAAGAATTTCCTATCCTGACATTCATTTTCCGCTAGCTCCTCGCTTGTCAGGTATTTTGTTGTCAATTTTTCATATAAATCTCTAAAATATCATCTAAAATCTTCGAAAAGGTGTAAATAATGATCATCTGATTTCTCAACCTCTAGAGTCTGATCGATTACTGGTAAGATACAGTTGTAGGAATGTAGGGAATATTGAAAAAGTTTGCATTACGCAGTCAGAAAACTTAATTGACGAATTTACAAACCACTCTACCAGAACTGTGAGAAGTCTAATCAGTAGTCATTCTTTATTTAAATTTTAGTGACTCTTTATCTAATTAAATTATAGACATGAGAGAATTATTTAAATAACACAAATATCAACCTACTTACGGAAATATAATATGAAATTTGACTATACTTAATACTAGATAAAGATCTTGTCAATGGTAATTTTCAACTCCCGGTTAACTTGTGTCATCTTCTTTCCCTCAACTCGCCTCATTTAAGCTATATAATAGCAAATTTCCTGAATGTCAATGGTATTAACTTGTGATGCAATGTTCCCTGTTCTATAGTATTGTTGTACTGCTTTCTATAAAATAATGTTTAGACTTGTTTAATGGCACAAGTCACTCTTGAAGGGTGGATTGCCTATTTGAAAGAAGAAGAAGAAGAAGAATACTAGATAAATATAATATCATGAAAACTTATGCGACACAATATGCTATTTTAATAGTTTTATTAAAATAGCATGTTGTGTCAGTGCCCTCAATGACGGAATGACTTAATGTTACCAACAGTGCTTTATAATATCATGAATTATTTTCATCATCACTTGTACCAGTATAAATACTTGACGTGCTTGTGCTCTAGTGGTTACGATACTCGCGTAGTAATCTAGCGGTCGGAGGTTTGAGCCTCGTTCCAGGAGGCCATCAAGTCGGTCCGATCTTCATAGCACAAGCGAATAACTTATTTTAAAAATAGTACGCGCGCGGCTTTTCTCGCTCTGGTCCCCCGAGTGTTGATGTAGCCGGCGTCGTTAACCAGATTTGAATCGCTATGCATCAACACTTAATATGTGTTAAATTAATTCTGTAAACAATGCAATACATCGTTAAATTGACTATTTTATTTCTATCACATTTTAAAGTTAACACGTTATGTGTGTACCTATATATTATACAATTTATTCAAAAATCAATGCGTATAAATCCGTAATATTAGATACAGCGTAATTATTTTTTTTTATATAAACTGACTTATCTTCACGTTATTTCGGCTTGTAGATAAAATACAAAGGACGAGGACGAATCTCAGCGGACATGGATTTCCATTCGGAAATTACAAAAAAAAAATAAACGTACTGTTTCAACATTTAAAAGGCCATTTGCTAAAGTAGTGAGAGCCCCCGGGGACGACAAAGAACGCGACAGACGACGGAGTAAAAAGGAAAACTTCTGAAAAATGCCTTGATTAAAAAGAGGCAAAAAACTTGGAAAGAAATCGGCATTCCAACCGAATTGTTCAATTTTCATTCATCTGAAGCAGACACAGATACAGAATTAGGTATTTATAGGCGATTTATTCGAGGGCCCGGGAAATTATAATAAAATACCCGAGGCATGGTTGATGGCAGGACACTCATGTACAGGAAGGTTTAAATTAAACGTGCATTATATTATATGGGTTCCTATAACATGAAGTTCTGAACAAAAAATGCTATAAAAAATTTTGATCTAAAATATTCCATTACCGAGATATAATAAAAATGATATGATGAAATCATATCACATATCCTAAAAAATTATCTGTAGTGAACTATTTAATTGTACTATTAAGATGCACGTCACAATGTGCAATAGTTGATAAAATCCTAAAGTGTCTGTTATTAATTGGAAATTTATATATACATTTTTGTTATATTATTTTGTAATTTTTTATAATATTAGTTAGTTAAGTATTGTATATTACTAAAATTACATATATTTTAATCGCTTACCTCTCCAAAAAAGAGACTAGCTCTCGTTCTTGGAGAGGGAGTTACACTGTAATAATTTATACATTTAATTTATACATTAATTATACATTTGTAATCTATAATATAATTTATTATCTAATTGTGTGCTTCTGAAGTGTTCATTTAATTTATTTTTTAGTTCTTTTATATCATTTATCTCTTTAATTTATGTTGGGAGGCTATTGAAGTTTTTTTATCCCTAAGTATATAAAGTTTTGCTGATATTATTTGGTATCACATTTATATATATAATGAGGTGCCAAATTTATTTTTACTAGTTTTTTTCTGAAGTTACATTTTTACAAAATAGTAAACTTTAATGGTAAATTTAAATTGTCATAAATATGAAAATTGTAATTGCAACAGTAATATTTCTGATACAAATATTTCATAGGTAGATAATAATTATTTATTAAGAACACAGTTTTGCTGTGAAGTTTCATTTTCAGAATTTCATAAAATGGATTAAATAATTTAAGTCAGTCGTCTCCTATCGGGTTTAACTCAAAAGTATTTGATAATATAAAAGTGTTTACTTAATCACTCCGTTATATAAAGGGGATTACTTTTAAAAATGGAATAGTAGACATATAAATTGGAAATATTACAGAATATATGTTCAAAATTTGCTGGAATTGCTATAGCGAAAATCAGATAATGCTCTTCCCAGATAGGAAGAGGTCCGGGTTCGAATTACGGTAGCAATTAAATATTTGATTTTTTCTGTATATCTTTCTTGTTTAATCATTAATTAATATTAAATTATTATTTAATTTTTACGAACGTTTTAATACGTTCGTTATCAAAAAGTATTTGTGGTATTTAATTAATATGGAACAAGATCCAGTTCAGAAAAAGCGACATTTAAGCGACGTCCTAGGACGGGTTTTACATTAGTAATAGGTCTATGTATAAAGGAAAGTAAAATCAGGAGCAGTAAAGAAAGTGAAAAAAATATAATGGAAGAATTTAATAAAAAGGTCTAGGAATACAAGACATGCTTGTTGGCAGTGGTGTAACTACGCCAATACGGTGCGTTGGGGCCCATGTTAGATAGGGTCTCGAATGTTCGTCCGCGCCCTAGTGTCGCAGTAATGTCGGGTTAGTAACCAGACCACTGCTGTAAAGCGAAAGTCGCCGTAAAGCGTAGCAAGAATTTTGTTCAGTTGCGAGTGCATATAAAAATGCCTAACAACACACCTTTGTTATTACTTTTACGAAAGTGTTATAGATGGTAAGATTCCACTTATATTCAACTATTATTACAATGTAAATCCTAATATAATATAATTATGCCTATATAATACATACGAGTATACATATACCCTTTTTTTCAATATTGCATTGCGGCCCAATTTGTATAGTTACGCCACTGCTTTTTGATCTAGTGGTAAGTGATCAGGGATTTGAGCCTCAAGGAGACTACCAAGTAAATCTTATTTTAAAACTATTTGTAAATTACTGGCAGATCCGATTGTGCTCGGCAGTCGTCATCATTCATGACTTCATGCATGCTCAGTTTTTGTCGTGTCGGCTTTGAAGCCCTAAGCTTCGTGATAATTATTGATAATTTAAAATAAATTTTCATCTCTATATTTGCGTCGCTGTATGTACCTCAAGTTGTGTTGTGATATTATAATTTTGGGGCCCTTTTGTCTCAAGACGAAATGCCCAGTGAGACAGGCCCTTGCATTATAAATAATACCACCTCCGCAGTGTAGTCACACTCAAAAGGGTTTACGGTCCCAGTCAGGACCGGTCTGATGCAGGCGCAAAGGATGCAAACTCATTTAGCGAGGCTCATCATTTAAAACAGATAAATTAAGTAAATCATGAGGTTTTACTAATTTATTCAGTCACAAGTTAATTCAAATAAACTTATATAGTCTGATTATTTATATATAATATTATGAAATGATGGATCTTTGGTGTTATTATTTTACGCAGGCGCGTTGGGCTTATTTGTGATATAGGTAGGTACTAGAAATGTGACGGAACACGTTCATAACACTTTTGTGATGTCAGAATTATGTACCATTAGAAGAAATATATGCCACAACAACATTTAAGTCTGAAAACAATAATCCGGATTCTTCAACTAGACACATCGTAGCTTTGTATCGATACAGGCATGTAAACATCTTACATATTTTATGAAATATCTTTAGATATTTCTACATTCTGTGTGAAGCATATTTTTATTCGTGTCAGATTTAATTCTGCTATCATTACTCCATAGTGAGACTGGGGGTGAGACTATTCGTCTACTGACCGGACTCGCGAGTAGTAATAACAGTAATAAAAAATAATTTTAATATGACATTTTAATATATTCAATTTATATGCATTTTGTTGGTATATATTCATCTTTGCCATATTAAGATTTTCCTTGTGTTGTAAAATAATATATTCACGATTCACTTTTGGGTATCAGGATTCGCATTAATTATTATGCACAGACAATGAAATTTAAAAATGTATTCATGATTTAATTTTGAATATCAGAAATCGTATTAACATTTTGCATAATCATCATCCTTGATTCCATCCAATCCGGGGACATTGCTCGATTTTAATAATCTTTTCTTAATAAACATCAAAACTAGGTCAAGGACAAAATTACGATGATCTGGTGTAACATATTTAAAAAATTATTATACTGGTGGCCCAGAATTCACTAACCAGTGTAAACAATTTATTATTAAGAAGAACACATTCTTAATTATTCAGAACATAGGTCTGTGATGTTTTAAATACTAATTTAATGTATTAATTATAAATATATATATAAAATCAATTTTGTCGAAAAATATTGTTTTTTTTGTAAAAAACAACGTAGATGACTTTCAAATAATAGAACGACAGATGTATTAATTTGAAAAAGTGTAACATATAGGTTCGAAAATTTTTCATGAAAAATGCTGGCGCTATAACACAATTGGTAGTGTACTTCCCCGGATTGGAAATAGAGATCCAGGTTCGAATCCCGGTAGCGCAAAAACAATATTTTTCGACAAAATTGATTTTATATTTATAATTAATACATTAAATTAGTATTTTAAACAATTTATAACATATTAATTAGGAATTTTTTTTTTCAGATAATAATAACTTAAAGTGAACCCTTTATAATTAATCATGGAAAAATAGAAAAACGGTCGAAATATTTTTTACAAAACTAGTCAATTGTTGAAATTCAGCGTGCATATTGACATCATTTTAATACTGCTAACTGTCCATCGCGATCGGCTATAAGGCGAACTAACTTGCCCCGAATCGGAAGGACGCGAACAATTCAAATTGCAGCTACGATTGAACGGGTGAAGGACAGTGTTTGCTGAAGTTGCAACGACATCAACCAGGCGACGATCATCACAGCTTCGGTTGTTCAAAACATCACTGCAAAGAATTTTGAAGAATCTGTACCTTTTCCCATACAAAATTCGATCTGTGCTTGTACTTGCAGCCAACACGATGTCTGCAATCTGTGCAACAATTGTACCAATCATCAACCATCATCAATTGTGCCATCGCGATGTCTGAAATCTGTGCAACAATTGTATCCAATGGATCTAGGATAACGCCTTGAATATTCCCGTAGACTCCAAGATTTTGTCAGACAAAACAATAATTTTATTCACACACATCATGAGCGGTGAAGCTCATTATAATTTGAGTGGGTTTGTTAATAAACAAAACTGCAGGTTTTGGAGTTCGAAGAATCCAAGAGGGGTTCATCAGCATCAATTGCATCCACTTCGCTGTACAGTTTGGTGCGGTGTTACGTCAGAAAGAATAATCGGACCATATTTTTTTAAGAATGACTATGGTCTTGCTGTGACCATCACAGGCGATCGATACCGAACAATGATTGAGCACTGTCTGGTGCCAACTGTTGCCGACACTCCACTGATGCGGTTTCAACAAGATGGTGCAATTGCGCACACTGCTCGAGCTTCAATGGACCTGTTGCGCACATTTTTTGGAGAACGAATAATTTCGAAAATTTTCTTGGCCACTACGTTCGCCGGATTTGACAGTACCCGATTTTTTCCTTTGGGGGTACTTGAATGAGCGTGTCTACGTAAATAAGCCGCAGACCATTCAAGCGCTAAAACTCAATATTGAGCATGAAGTTCGAACAATACAGCCCGAAATACTATAGAAGGTCATGGAAAATGCAGTGAATTGAGCAGTTTTATGCGAGGCAGAAAATGGAGGTCACCTACGTAATATAATTTAATTTTTTTTTATTGATTTATTAAAAAAGTTAATATTTTAGAAATTATATGATAAGTAAACTAGTTCGCGACTTCTGGTCCACCAGTATAATAAACAAAATTATTCATAAACTAGCTGATGCACCCAGCGTTGCATACTTAGTAACCCCCCCCCCCCCTCCCTTCCTTAAAAACATTCGCTGGCGACAACAGCTGGGCCACTCTTCTGGTAACTTTGCCGCGTTTTACGCAGATTTGCATAATTAATCTTGATAAATCATTAATAAAATTAATTGTCTTAAATGACATAACATTAAGTATCATCTGACCACAAACATATAATGTTCGAAACCAAATTATACCAAAATGTTTTCTATAAACAATTAATGCAAATGCAATGAGAAATATTCTGAATGTAGAGCTCATATTATTATTATTTTAATTCTTTAAGCGTATAATTCACCAACCAGTCTGATGCGCCGGACGGCCAAAGACTGACTACTGATTTTGATACTGCAGTGTAAGTAAGCTGATGGCTGCAAGTAACATAAAGGCGAAAGGGGCGCCCAACATCAGTTTGAAATACTTGGCAAATTTAGGTAGACACAAACACTGTCAAACATAGAAAGTTAATAAAATTCGCGAGTGGTTACAATCCAACGTGGCAAAATTAGGTAGTGACGGTGGCGAAATGAGAGAAAATTTAATGAACAGAGAAAATATGTTTTTCTTTGGTTATCTCTGCTAGCCAAAATATTCACGAATGCTTTTTTATGAGGTCTCATAAAAGAACTTACTCGTTAGGGCGGAGTCACGCCATCTGTCGGAGAATCAGAAGTGCGAATTTAAAAGGGCCGAATTCTAAGATCGTAAAGAGATCTGTATATAAATAATTATTTTTCGTATAACTATCTAATTTCAGCCGAGGAAATATTCAATTGAATAAATATATATGTAAGCTTTGTACTGAAGAAACTTCTGGCTGCCTGTAAAGGTGAAAATTCTTGTCTTATATTTTAAATACAGTGGAACCTCGGTTTACGAACAATTCGGTATACGAACAAAATTCCTGGCGAAAAAATGCTTCAGTTTGCGAACCGAATTTCAGTAAACAAAATCAAATTCGGTAACAAAAATAGGCATGCAGTTTTAGAACTCACTATGGAAGAACTGGAACAGCTTCTTAATGAGCAGGAAAAGACGGTGATAGGAAATATTATTTTCAGAGACTGATGGCAGTTGTTCCTGGGTCCTCGATCCATAATGTGCGCGAAGCGGAGTGAGGCGCAAAGTTTTGCGGAAAATTTTTACCCTGATAAAACTTTTATTAAATCGTGTTATAAATCTGTTTAATAATAATGTCATGTCTCATTTCTGCAACATTATAAAAAGCAAGAAGTAACAAATATTGCTGGATAGGTTTTTCGTGAGACAGAAATCTGATGAACTTCAAGCACCTGATGTTTTCATGAAAAGAGAGCCCCCTTCTAAACAATAACACTTTACTACATATTAAAATAAAGTTTGTTTTTACGTTTATTCTTTTCGTTTTATTACTTTCAATTCCTTTTAAGTTAAAACCATGAATTTTTATAGCATTTCTAGTATTTCAAGCAAGAAATAGAAAATAAAGATGATAAAAGTCTATTTTACATTGATTCTTATGGAAATAATTGTTTCAGTTCAAGAACAACTCGATTTTCGAACAGTTTTAAAGAACAAATTAAGTTCGTAAACCAAGGTTCCACTGTATAATGGATGGTCATAGGCACTAGAATTAATATTTATTTTTTAACCTTTACCATACCATGATATAAAATATCCGAACGCAGCCATGCTGTCGACTCGTGTTACCGTAAATAACAGTTAGAAAAAATGTTTTTATTAGCTTAAATGGCTTTAATGGCACGAATTTACTATAAATATTGAGCATTCAATTTTGAAAAAATCATTAATAACATAATTTAAAGCATTCATTAAGTCATATACAAAGTGTCCTTCCTTCTTATCTCTCTGTCTTTCATAACACGGATAGTATTTTTACAACGAATTGAATGGAAAAAATATTTTTTTTTGTATGATTCCCTTTTTATAATTATTTTATCACTAGTCATTCCTGAGCGCTAACATTTTCTTTAGAATTATCTAAAAT
Organism: Eubasilissa splendida; assembly: GCA_031772225.1. Taxonomy (NCBI): domain Eukaryota; kingdom Metazoa; phylum Arthropoda; class Insecta; order Trichoptera; family Phryganeidae; genus Eubasilissa; species Eubasilissa splendida. The sequence goes on along the minus strand of CM062852.1, from coordinate 14,545,571 downwards.
ATGAATTTTATGTTGCATGTATTTACCGAAATATTACAGGTTTAATTATGATGGTAGACCTGTGTTACTGCATGGTTTGGGATGAATTAATAACATAATTTATAAATCGTCATTGAGAATTTAATAATAAAAATAGGGAATTATATCGATATTAAATATTGAGAATTCTAAACTATTTGTAGAAATTTAGTCAATATTTCAAAACTAAATTAAGCAATTTTCCACATTCCTTTTCCCATTTATCTTCATACGCAAGGAACACGCATAATCTTTACTTTTCCTCTGTATTTGAAAAATAAATAATACGCAGTGGCATACAGTTATCTACTTAATTATTTAGTTTTATATCAACATATTACTTTATATTATATTTACACATTCTTCAAGATACACTGCCATAGATATTTAATTTTGATTTTTAATTATCCTTTTTAGAATATATTTGTTAACATTTGAAAAAATGATTTTCGTGAATCGAGAATTTTATTTTTAACAATATCATGTATCACGTGAATTCATTTTCTATTTTTGTAATCTGTAGAACATTTATAGTTCAATGACATAATATATAAAAATGTATGGTAGGTATATATTAATATAGTTATTAAACTTTTTACAAACGGTCATCAAGGAAGGAGGAACATTCAAGGAAGGAGGAACATTCAAGGAATATCGAAAATTTAATGTATAAAGTGTAGTGAATTTTTTGTTTAAATATTAGTAGTGCACATAAAATATTATCATGTTACGTAACTATTTAAGAAGAGTATTAAAAAAAATTCAAAAAGAAAAAAAAAACAAGTTTTCATTATAATACCCAGGAATAAGTATCACGTAATATTTCTAAATCAAAAATTAATAATCAGAAAATCGGTGTAACCTTCTTCCTTCATAACATCATTCAAAGGTAGCGTCATTTCGATAACCGGGCTATTAAATAAATATTAGTTTACTAAATTTCCAACTAAAACAAACCAGTTTCCAATATTAGCTACACCGATTTTCAATAAATAATTGAAATTACAGCGCAGTATTCATTTTTGAAAATCAATCGTAACTGGTCGCTCGATAGGTAACTAAGTACCTGTCACTATATTCCAAATTTAGCAGTCAGTATTTTAATTAAATTCACCGAGTACATATGATATTACCAATTTGCAAATTTAACTTGTTTTTGCTATAGGAATGACATAACGCATCATCAAAATATTACGCCGTAAAGTCGTAATTATGCACATTATTTCACTAAATTTATTAAATAATACTTCACTAAATATTTTACTAAATAATAACTGATTATCCATAGATAATAATTTAATCATAAACTGATGACCATTTGTATTTATTACCGAGGCAATTTTTCAGTCAATAAATCAGCAGTATGTGCATCAAGTATAATATATATACGTATGTAGTGCATCTTTTAGTCAACAAATTGCATATACATATATTATTTTACATCAGATGTTTTTAAAAAGCCGCTAGAGGGCTTTCAAACGTCAAGAATCAGCTCACCGTGTCGCAAATGAAAGGGAATTCATTGCGACCTCGCAAGGTTGGAATTGCGTAAGAATTTGCGATCGGAATATCAAACGACATGCATATAATCCATCGGGTCATTTGCAAAGTTGCTGGTACTTGCGTCGGCTCTTGGTAGGCGGCTAAATGATTTATTTACCGGATAATCGTTATGTAATTGGAACACCGAACACCTTGATATGACAGCAGTACCTAATCATGTTCCGTCCGGTTCCGTCTACCTATATATACTCGCAATGGGCCGGAGTAAATGCTACTCTGGTTCGTGAAATTCTCACAAATATATGCATGGCCCGTAATATCTCTTTAATTTCGATTACAGCTTCGGTTCATTGATTTGGACTCAATTAGAATTATTAAAAAGCTTGTCAATATGTTTGGTTTTGCTATTTCAATTCTATGTTAATATCGTTATTCATATTTAATTTTTGCTACCATTCTAGTCATAAATCAAAATCCTTCTAGAATGCCAAAAATATGTGAGTTGGCCGCCAACGGAACGCAAAATTGCGTTGTATACACATATGTATTGTAGTATTTAAGCGCTTTTTTAAAATTAAAAATAAGTGTATAATTTTAGGCATTTTTTATTTCGAGTCCTGATACATATTCTAGTAATAATACTTCGTGCTGCTATATTATTCACAAACAGGAAAAAAGTCATGTTATTTCCAAAATTAATGGCTTCACAATATTTTATTTTTTAAGATCTTAAAAATAAGATAAGAGAGATAAAATGAGATAAGATAGAGTAAGATAAGAACCTAATCATAAAAAGTTTTAAAAATCACAAAATAATTACCTAGATGAAAAATCTTGCTTAAATTCTTCGTCATTCATGCTTGAATCCTTACCGACACAATTTGAATTATGCATACTCTGCGTAAAACGTCCGAGAATTTTCGCTACTGATCGCTAAATGTTCGTTTCTGACTAGTATTCCCGCACGAGCCATGTCATGCTGTTAAAAAATTAGGCTATAATTTTGTTGACTGGTCCAAACATATTATTATAGTTTTATTTCAGTAACTAGCTAGATGGTAACTAGTGATGTTTATAAAAAGTTTTTTTTATGCACCTGAATTTGTTACGACATCTAACGAACAACACACGAAGCTTTTGCGACATTTATGCAATCTACTTGAATACATTTTACAGCACTCTTCAGTACCGACATATCCATTCTTTTAGTTTTTACTTAACTATTTACTAGTAAGAAATCCAACCGTTTATAAAAAGAGAATATTATTTCATAGTTATTCTAAACTCTATCAGGGAAGCATATTACTTTTTTATAGAGTGGTTTAATAATGAAAAGCGTTATGTTGATACTTGATGCGCACGGATGCATAAAGTGGTACTTACAAAGTACATATGTTTAGTGGAATCGATACAAAGAGATTTATCTTTGCTTTTAAATAAAAATATCATTTCTATCCTAATAATTATAATAATATAAACATAACTTGAAGTCTTAAAATGTTTGTTTTCGTATTTAAAGATGCGTTCTGCGTAAAAACCTTGTTATTAGTAATTGAGGATGATACTTGGGTGATTAATTAGAATCTGTCACTGATTGACAGATCAAAAGAAATTTGTTTACATTTGGCTGATAAGATATTTTGTGAATTTAAAGCATTACCCTGAAAAGGATTGTAATAAATAGAGATGGAAAATAGTGATTTTGGTGAATCATCGTGTAGGCGAAAACCCAACAACGACAAAATGTCCGATTCTGAGCGTCCCTTGAAAAAGGCAAAATTTGCCTGGCAAGTCAAAGGCAGATACCATCTGAAGGATCAGGAAGATGTTACCGATAATAACGTTCACGATAGCAACACTCCTCTTGTTTCGGCACCCGCAGTCAATGATGAAATAATTATTGACAGTATTAATACTGATGAATCAGAACTATGTTCCAAAACAGAAGAAAATTTAGAAATTCTCGGGGATTACTTATTAAAACAACAAGATTTTAGTAGTCTCACACCACTCCTTGTTCCGCCAAGTGATAATCCTGTTTCAGAAGAAATTCCCACCCAAATGCCTCATGATGAAAGTGCATCTTCAACTGAAAGTAATCCACTCACATTCCTTGAGGAACCATGTGATTTAGTTGTTCCTGTTAGAACTTATAACGTCGATGTTGATTTAGCTCAAAGCACTTCATGGAAAACTTACGCTGATGATAATTTGTTATATCATCCGGCAAAACCCCTTTCAACAATTGTGCAACAGATGAAAACTGAAGACCAATATTTAGCTAGATGGCAAGCAAGACAGGTATTTTATGTCAAACTTAAATATATCATTTTATGGTAGTTTTCTTTTTAAGCTAATCAATACATATAATTTATGATATTATGTTAATTTGTTATTCTCTATAAGTTGTTATTATCATTACCATATTCCTAAATAAATGGATGAAGAGAAAGATCATTTGTCATCTCGTATCTTTAAAAGTTTATGTGCTCGTGCTTTAAAATTAAATTACATATTGTAAAGGCAGATAAAACTGACTAAAATTGTCAGGTAAGTCTGCGAGTAAGGTTATTAGATACAGTTGTTCCTTTCGAATGTGATGAATTTAAAATAATAAAATTCTTCTCAATTTGAAATTATTGAAATGGAATGTAAGGAAAAATTTCATTGACTTAATTTTTATTTTGTTAATTATGATTTGAAGGCAACAATCATTTATTACAATAAACTAGGTGTTAGTTAGTCTTGAGTTACTTGGCTGCATATAAAATGGATGTGCTACGAGGTAGAAAATCTATCAATATTTTTTCAGATCAGGTTAAAAAAGACATGAAAAGCAAGAATATTTTATTTTATGTCTACCTAGACGTATTTTTATATCATTCTTAATATATCATACAACAAATTATTTTTGAAGCATCGTCTAGTTTCTCATTTAGCTTCTTATTACGCCAATATCTCGCTTTACTGTGGAAATGTATTCCGAGAATGTTGGTCATAAAGCAAAATACCGTATTATCATTATTAATTTTTTAACTTATACGAATCCTATAATTGGAATCCATCTAAACAATTAATAAGTTTTTATTAGAATTTTTTTTACTTTGTATTTTATTTGATAATAACATTTTCACTACATATAAAAATATATATATATAAGTAGAATGGTAATCTAAAACACAAATTAAAACAGCTCTAACCAGTGTCTGAAGAATTACGTAACAACATACTGTGAAAGCAACCATTTGCTGTTGTGGAAGACCTGATTTTACAGTTATAGAATGATCCCAAATTCATAAAAATAAGTTTCCTGTTTTTAAATTACTGTACATCAATACATTTTAGGCTGTATTCGCCACACCATGTTTTCATAGTTCTCCAAATATCCTTAGAATCTTACCATCAATGACTAATAATGAATTTTCATATTTCTTATTGAGTACTCAGCATTCTGTAAGTAAGTCTTCAGATGCTTTTGGATGCTAATGTAGCATTTTTTGGCCACATATAGTCTTTTTGTAATTTGCATTATTATCTGTGTCATTATTAGCAGAGACAATCAAGCCCAGATATATGAAATATTTGTTTTTTAAAATTCCAAATCAAATTCCTAATACAAATTTCACCCTGTCGCTGCATCGGATCTGTCGTTTTGGAAGGTATCATGTATTTTGTTTTACTAGTGCTCACTTCGAGACCAGCTTTGTAAGCTTCACACATTTGATTCAGAGATGCATTCCCCATAGCCGGTTCTGATATTCCAATTATATCCAGATCCAGATGCCATAATTTAGGATGACTTGTGAAAGATGATACCACCCATTTCTTATTTAGGATTTCTGATGATTTTTTTGAGGACAACGTTAAACAAGAGACAGGTTCGCGCGACACCTTAAAAGATTCTGACATGTCGTTCTGTATTTTCATCTCTTTCATGGTATTTGTATATATAATTTTGAACACATTACTTTAAAAAATACACAGATTATTGTGTAATAATATAACCTACAGCAAAAATTTTATACTGTATTCTCTTAAGATAATGATTACATAACTTATGTTTATTTATCAAAATCTCTAATGATGCACAGCTTTTTTGTTTTTACGTGCAGTGTACGCACCGCCCCTGGCGAAAAGCTATATAAAGAGTGTGAGGTATGATTGTATAATGTGGTGTGTAATAATTGTAATGAATATATTCCTTGATTTGTCTTACATTGATTATTTTGATATAAATTTACTGAATGCTCAATGCAAATATAAATGTTTTCATATGAAATGTAATATTATACATTTCTCATTTATCTTTTCCGTAGTAAATTATACGGGAATTTGTAATTTTGATATTGTGATATTTTACGCTCACTTCTTTATTAAAATATGCCTAAATTATTTTATTTTTCTATGTTCATTTTAACAAATAAACTAAATTCCACAAATTCATTCAATATTTTTCAATTTTTCAGATATATTTTTCTAAATATGTTTTGTTGGATGTTTCAGATTGCAAAAGGCTTTGTGGACAATACAATTAACCGAGTCCTGGATTCTTGGTTGGTTGCTCCATTGCCGCAAACTTATGAAGATAGTCACAACATAGCCATAGATGTAGCTGAATTCTTTGACAATCTCCCTGCCAACAATACGGTTGAAAATGAAGGCATATTAATGGCGATATCCGCGCATGGATTACAGAACAATCAAAGCGGTTCTCGAAACAATGATTCTAGTTTACATCACAGAACTTTTAGCTCCAGAATCTGTACAATCGGTTTATCTGGACCAAATTCCCAAAGTGATGATCAAAATTCCCCGACTAGTGTGTCCAGCTCGGCGCAATATAGATTCTCATCAGATGAAAATGATAATGAACGATACATATCTTCAATATGTAATTTAGCAAGTTCTAATACTTTACCTCCTTCAAATATCCTTTCTAATGTACTAGATACTCCGAGAGCTTTTGATTCTTCGGTGAGTATTGATATTTGTAATGCAGTGAAAAGTTGTTCTGAAATAAACACGAGTTCTAGTATGATGACCGATAAAAGCAGATCTAAAGATACTGACAATGGTTCCTCCTCGGAATCTTCGGCATGGAGACATTTATCCCAACCGTGTAACTGTTCACATAATCCGAGGCGTTCCAACATAACTCCTAACATTCCCTTTCATAGGAGGGATATTCTGGACCACCGATCACAATCTTCACCCATCCCGCAAGAAATTATTCCAGTTCCGGAAGATGTGTCTTCAACAGATTTACCGAGTGAATCAAAGAAAGAAGATTGTTTAACAGATGACAAGTCTTCTGACGGAAGTGTAAACGAAGACGACTGTCAAAGTAGCAACAATCAAACCTCAAGTATATACCCTTTAGCTGATGACAATGATCAACAATTCGATGAACATTTTGATTTCATGGATGCGGCCGTTTCTTTTGCTATTCAAAACAAAGGTCTGACATCCTTTAGTAGTGTGGACTATGGTTAAAAAAAATATATTTATTGGCTTTTATAAGCGATCTGTAAATAAGATTTATTCCGTGTGATTATTATTCGCACAAATTATTTTTATTTTTTAATAATCGTATTATGTAGTTTAAGAAAATTCTTAAACCTTTGTTTGTGCCATTCTTTTGATAAAACGGTAACATATCACTTATAATATTATTTGTTATGCATCATTTAAATTTATGACAATTTAAAAAAAATATTTTTAAGCATATCGACTATTTATTAGATATTATGTTTCATCTACAAACATCTATTCCAAAATTATTTTCAGTGATTTTCTTTAATTTATGAGTGAAAATAGTGTGTATTTTTTTACCAGATTTACAAAAATAATAGTAATCATCTTTTATTAAACGTGCAATAAGCTTATTAAACATTTTACTTTAAAAAATTTATGTAATATCTAAATACATGAATTCTGCAATTTTATTTAGTGCTAATGAAATATCTTTGAAATTGTATTTTGTTACAAGCTACATAACTGTTTTCAGTGATCAAAACATATTTGTTTTTGTAAAGTATACAATTGAAAATCAATGCATCATTACTAATGTCAATCACAAAAATAAAATCAAAATTATTCTCAAGTTCTCACAGTAAATTCTCGACCTCTCACAGGTCAGTCATTTCAAAGTCCTACATAGAATTTACTACGTAGGTCCGGTCGAAGTTAAATATATCTGACCATTTGGCCGATATTTCAGATTGTACTGAAGGTCCGTAATACTAAGACGATTCATGAAATCTGCAATGATATTGGTTTTTATAAAATACAATATTAAGACAGTTTTCTTAACAATCTAGATAAAAGATTTGTTAAGTTCTGTGAACCTCTTAGAAAGATTCTCGAACTCTGGTCATTACGCAAATGTTTTACCGCTAGAACAAGCAAGTAACTTTGTAAATGAAATATTATTTTACGTGAATGCAAAATAAATTATATTTTTTATCTAGTTTAACTTTGTTTTTATTTTTTTCATTATTTTTGTTCTTTTGTAAATTAAAAAAAAAGTTTCTTTACATAATTCAAACATAGTATGCATTTATATACTGTCATCTCACATTATTCTAATCATTGCTCATATTGTGAAATCCTTGACCTGTCCTGTTGTTAATATTTGTTGGTTAGTATATTTTTAAGGTTTTAATCATAGTGTATTAATTATATATATTAAACAATTTAAACATACATAATGCAGTGCTATTAACTTAAATATATTTTTGTAAATTTAAAAATTATTTTATATCTGGATTTCACAGTATTTTACTACCTTTATAATATATTTACATTATTTTATAATCTATTTATTTTTATTTTACATAGATAATTCTTATAATTTCATTAATACATGTACAATTTTTTTAGATCATTATAGTATCTTTGTTACAATTTTTTTTTAGTTTTGTGTTTTTATATTGGTACACATAGTATGTACAGAATTATTTTGAAAAAACAATGTTTTTTTTCCAAAGTAAAATCATAAACCCAAACAAAAATATTCAGTAAAACTCTCTTAATTCGTAACTCACGGGACTGAAATTTTAAAAAAGAATCCGAATTATGAATAATGAGAACAATTTTTTTGAAGGTAACATTAGAAATAAATTTTTTGAAACGCATTGTCAGTTTACGCGTCTGCATTTTTGCGCGTGCTGCCACTGTCATCATCGTGATTTTCATACTGAAAACATGGCGACTGTCAATAGACAATAATAATTTTAGCTTTTTATGTGTCGAAATGTTTATTAAATAATTAATTTCTCCTTAATAATGAAGGTGTGTGGCGACGTGGCGAGTCCAATATTAAAAACAGGCTTCTTCGAACGATTCATCAATCCTTGACGCAACAAAAATACAGACATTTTAATTTATTTAGCGGTCGATCTCGCCTTTTCCATTAAAATTGGGCAAGAAATTGGAATATTAAAATGGCCATAAAAAATAATGAAAAACTTTTAAATCTTCATACTTTGTTGAAGCTTATTATTTTCCTGCAATTTTTCATATTTGAACTCGGAGAAGTATTTAGGAAATTTTCCCGCTGATTTTATCTTTGACATCAATTTTTGTCAGTTTTTAAAATAAGTTCCATATTTCCAAATGGTCAAGGATTTACACGAATTATAAGATGTTCGTGCCATTTTAGAAAACGAAACATGAAAAAAATAATTTATAATATAGATTGTGTACTTAAATACAAAAGTTTCAGTTTCTTTATTACATTAAACAAATCGCAACATTTCATAAACATAAAACCGGATATAAAATCAATAGGACTGTTGCACACAATTAATTTATAAATTATGAGATTCAATGAAAATTGTTCAAATTATTTTAATTACAATGTTAGAAATATATAATTCGCAACGCACCGATAATCATTGTCGAAATAACAAATCTTATAAATTACACTGCAGAATTTGGTACACAAATGGTATCACTTAGTTCAGCTGCGGTCTTGCGAGCTCTAAGCGCGACGATCTATTGCGATAAGGAACAGCGCCGTGATTGGTTAGGGGGTGGAGCTAGCTACAAATGTTTACGAAGGGATGATGAATGCGTAGTCGCACGAGTTTTGATTTTAAGACACATGAATATGCGAATGAGGTGAACAAATAATTTACTTTGGGTATAAAAAATGCATGCGAACTACGAACTATCAGTAGAAATTAGTATGAAATGTTATTTTCGGGGCAAAATTTTTTGATAAAAGTGCAAATTACATGTAAATATGAAATATGAGTACACAAATTAATGGAGTTTTAATGGAATGTTTTTTGTTTTTAAATTATTTTTCTAAAATCTTTTAAAAATATACATCGCCCGGTCAGCATCTGTAATTGAAATACATTTATATATTTATAAATTCTTTTATTATTCAGAATCTGTTTTTCAACTTTGCATATATAGCTTTATTTTCTTGCCGAACTATTTTGTCAACTTTTATTTCCACTTTATGGTGTACTTAAAACACCTTAGTATCTAGCAATGAATTAGGTTCAATGCTGATTTAAATAGTCATCATTTGTTTGCTTTGTGTGTGCGTCAATACTGTTCCATGTGTTTACTGCGATTACGCATTATGTGTGCTACACTGCAACTAAACCAAACTTAACTAAACTTCAAATTAATATAGTTCACCATTAATCTCAATCAAATTAATTTTTTTGGATTGAATTTTACATCACCATTTGGTATCATATATTCTCACATCACTCAATTGTTTTATTTCCTTAATTAACTGATTATTCTTCACTTGGTTCAGTGATAAAGTAAAGATAATGCATAATCTAAATGTATGCCTTTTGAATAAAATAATATGTCAAACTTAAATTGATTTTAATAAAATTTTTGTGTCATCATTTGAAAATGTTAGTAGGTGGTTATTTTTCATCTTGTGATGCAATACTGATCTTTCAATCTGACTTTGATACAGTTGAATGATTTATATGATTGTTTGTATTAATATTATTGTGTGGTAAAAAAAATCATTAAATTTATTACTGATTCACGTGCCAAGATTAACTGACTTGTAAGCAATAAAATTGTTAGAAAATAATTTTTAAAATGTACACATATTTATCAAAATAAAAAATGCAAACGTTTCTTTTGAAAAAACTTCAGTGATATTTGTTGTTTCCATATTTGTCAGTTATATTATATCAGCACACCAGAGGTAAACTGTGTTAAGTCACGAAAATAAAATTTTACAATAGAGCCATTTAAAGTTTCCCATGCAAATAAAATCATTGTAATCTGACCAAGAATTATTATTATTTTTACTTGAATGTGAGTTTAACCCAATGAAAGATGAACTAATTTCTTGAAGAAATAGGAAATAATATATTTTTTTAAAATAGACTTAACACATATATCGCACACCTATATCAAAACTAAGACAATTAAAATTACAAGAATTTTTAGTTATTATTGTTCTTGGACACACACAACTAACACTTAGCCCCAGTTCTCGAATAGTATCATTTTAGAATGCATTTATAACCTAAAATTTTATTTAGTTTCATAACTTTAGTAACAAAATATGAAGAATTTTTTTTTGTCTACTGAAAAATGACTTTTTGAGTTGTCTTAGTTTTGATCCGGGTGTGCGATATATACATACGGTGAAACCCTACCATTTTTCTGCTTCTTTACTCATACAACTTGTATAATTTTCAACTTTTTCGAAAAAAAATTAACTTTACGTTTGTCTGTTTAGTTGAAATTTCATATCACGCAGTCAGTCTTGCGTTGCCTCTCGTTTGCCAAGTATTATTTGTACAAGCTCCATGAAACCAGTGTTATTTTATTGCTATTATTGGTGGTGTATTAGCAATTGTATGAATAGTGGTGTTTCACATTGTGTACATATATCAACTAGGCGGATAATGATATATTTTGGTTAAATAAATGATGAAATCAAATTATCGTACATCAAAATTACAATTAAAATCTTTCTTCCAGATTACTTACAACCTCAACGGTTATGTCAATTTTGTTTGCATTTCAGTTTAACGTTTTGTATGTCTTTATCGGAGAACAATCCGACTAATACAAATAGGTCATATTTCAATTAATTTTATTGTAATTTGCATAATATTTTCAAATATTTATTGTCAGTTATTGTACAGTTTATATTTTGAAAACAGAATATCTTCTGATTTACACCTTGTAGGATTGCTCAAGATTGAGAGTGAGCGCACACTGAGGACTAAACAGTCGTACGGCAGTTCGTCACCAACTGTTCTATCATTTGAAAATTCTGTCATCAGTGTGCGCACTGCCATACACTCTCATAGCCCACACTATCACAACAGAACTGTCGTACGAAAGAAAGTCATCGGTGTGCGCTCGCACTCATACTCTCGCACTCTACAGCATAATTGATTTATTTATATAAATAAATATATATATTTATATGGCTATTTAAAGTGTGCATAATGTAGCCTTGTTTGTCTGATTCAATTGGGGGACTGGGTTTCAGAATAACAAATATTCAAAATTAAAATTGAACATTTTTTGTATTGAATCGCTCTCTAATTATTACACAACAATAGTATCAGCATTAATTAAAGTCGATTAATCAATTGACTGTTTTATGGTTTACTTAAGAAAAGTCTCTATCATTCTAAATACGTATCTATCAGAATATTTTTCTTATAATAAATTATATCTATTTCTTTTTTTTAATACTTTTTTTTGGTTCTGATTAGTGAAACTTTTCTGTAATTTCTAACAGTAACATATATTATTTGTGACGGGAACAATATTTGTAATAATAACAAAAATCATGAATTGCTATGATATTTTATAATTAATATTAATTTTTATATGCAGTTTCTATAAATATAGTACATTATTTACTTTAAAATACAATATAGTTCATAACATATGAGTTAGGATTCAATAAAGAATTTTTCTCTACATGTGTATTTTAAATTATAAAGATTTCAGAAATATTTTTTGACAAAAATATTATTTAAGTAATCTACTATTTATTTCATGTAACTTATATATGTTATTACAATATTCCATATCATTGTCATTATTTATAGTTTATTTTTGACTCATATCATACCAATACTAATACATATTGTTATGTCTTCTTTACAGTACAGGGGTCGATTTATGGTGCAGGTGCTTGTCTCATTAAACACAATGTGAAATATGAACAACAGTTATAAAAATGATGTTTTAAACGAGGCCCCTCACAATCACAGTTTGCATTGACCGCTACTGACAGAGCAGGTCTCTTCTGTGGGTTCCTATTAGTTTATAATAAAGGTGTTTTTTTAGAGGTTTGTTTTTCAAATTGGCAACACTTTTTCCAGCGACAGCCAATTTTACAACTGACAGCTGATTTGTGCTCAGTTTGTTTTGCCATTTCACCATGGATAGACTTACACCAGAATAACGCTTGCAAATTGTGCAAATTTATTTCTAAAATCGTGATTCAGTTTGTGAAACTTACTGTGCACTACGTCCATTTTACGGTCGACATAATCATCCATTCGAGTGAGTAATTTGCATAACAAAGGATCGCTTTCGCACCACACATACTCTAATTAACAGTACGCATCCGGAGAGACGTCGTATAGTGTGTACCGAAGAAGTAGTTTGTACAGTCAATGGAGAGCGCTATAGATCCATGATTCTTTTTCGTTCCCCAATTAAATGGCATTAATGTGGAAGAGCTGTGGTTTCAACAAGACGGCGCAACATGCCACACAACGCACGTCACATTCAATTTATTAAAGGAAACATTCGATGAGCGCATAATTTTGCTTAATGGATCTGAATTGGCCTTCAAGATCGTGTGATTTAACACCTTTGGATTATTTTCTGTGGGGATATGTGAAGTCGCTAGTCCTCGCAGATAAACCATAGACGATAGATGACTCGGAAGCCAACTTTGTTGCTTTATTTCCAATAAACGGCCCCAGCTGCTCCACAAAGTGGTCGAAAATTGGACTTCCAGGTTGCGCTTTATTCGAACCAGCCCATATGTGTGAAATCATATTTAAATACTAATGGCATAAAATTATCTTTCCAATAACGCCATTATCATGATTTTTATTTATTTTTTAAGTTCTATACCTCTAAAAAAACGCCTTTACATAGTTGACTTAAAATAATACTAAACCCGTTTTATTTGTGGATTATTAATATTAAAATGTCTTACAGTAGGATTTTTATTCATTTGAAGGTTCTGAATCAAAATGTTCATGTATCACATTCTCTGAAGCCGATTATTTATTCAATATTACTGCATCCACTCTTTGTTTTGTAAATTATTTTGTTCTTATCATCTTCAAAATGAGAAACTTATGAATTTATTATTAAATAATCCTAATGTATTAAAAGTACTGTCACATGTTTTTTTTAAGCTTATTCATATTTTCCAAAACAATAAATATTTTTAGAAAAAATGAGTGAAAACTAACGGGGTATTGTTTTTTTAACGCTTGTGTGTTTTATTGTATGGCATCATAAAATAAAATCCCAATTATTAAAAGCAGTTATTTTAGTTTAGTTATTATAACTGTCTGACCACAAATATTAAAACATTTGGATCTTTTTTAATAATTATTTGAGTCAAGAATATATTTTTAAGAGACTTGTGTATCATTTTATCAATATTAATTTTGTTATTTCTATTTCAGTTCACGCACATATATATTATATATACATTTAATTTTTAACTAAATGTAATGCTGATTATTTAAATTCATGTATATTATTTATGTTGATCTTTAAAAAAAATGTGTATCTTATTAGTTCAATATTCTTCAGTGATGTTTTTAATTTATTGCAATATAAAATCTTAAAAATTAATTTTTTCGGCTCTTTGGGATGTATTTTGATGTAGGACAGGACATATTTGTTGGACTTTAAATAAAGGAGAATTCATAAGTATTACCAATTTATAGAGTAAATTTACTAGAGGGTCTCACTATCATTAAGTAAAATGAAGGACTATACATTATACATATATGTATCAGAAAATGAGCCATTCTCCGAACACTCATTTCTGAGCTATCTGCATATTTAATAAATATAACAAAAATAAAATATGACAGTTTTTTTTTAAATGACCCAAAGTGTAAATACAATTTTACTTTTTAAATTAGCAATATTAACTTTGTGGTTAAAGTTCATATTTTTATTTATTATCTTTGTTTTATGAGACATCCTGAAGAAGAAAATGGTATTTTTCGAAACCGGTAGATGTATTTAAACTTAATTAAGTGGTTAATAAAACAAAGATAATAAATACAAATATTAATACAATTTGATGCGAGATTTAGTAAGTTTACTATTCAATAGATTTGTTTCAATATAATATAGTTAATGTTCACCATTAATATACATATTGCATAAATATATAGGTAACATATTTGATAAATGGATCAATAAATCTGATTTGTTCATTGTTTATTGTTTTCTGATAAAAAGTTGGTGTAATATGAAAAACATTGTTTATTGGAAATTTAAAAAAATGTTTTTTGTTTAAAATAGACATACATATATATAAATATATATTTAGACATTTTTAATGAATTTAAAATGGCAATTATTTTAATATTATGCTTCTTATAGAAAGTGGAATGTGTTTTGTAATACTGTAATTAAATTATAAAGGAAACACTGAACTCACTTTTTATTTCTACGATTATATATGTACATGCAGAAGAATACTTACGGAATAATAGTGTCTTATAATGATATCCTTTTATCATGTTCCAGATTTTGACACGTACATGCACACACACAAGTACAATACTGTCATAAGTATTTTGGACTTTCATATTGTAATGACAAAATTAGTTCATATATGATTTTCCCGGCTATATAAAATATGAGTATTCATAATAGGGTTCTACGTGAGGCTATTTGCCTAAATTTGATAAAAACTTAAGGCTAATAGAATTGCCATATTCATACAAATAAACAGAGTTATTGGATGCGATATCACACGCATGCAAAAAGTCAGTCTGTGATTCCCCAAAATATGGCAGCTTGCAACATCCGCATTCGCCTTTTGTCTGTACAGCCACACCATCTAGCTGCATAATACTGGCGTTGCCACGTAACATTCGGCCATCCTGATCTTTACTTGTAACCTCATAAAGAAAACGGAAATTAGTTACATGCAATAATTAAATTAACATGTCGGAACTTAGGAAATGCTTACAAAAATTATTCTCATCACAAAGATGACACTTGGTGGTTGTCACAAAAATGACGCTTCGTCGTCACAAAGGTGACAATTTGGCGGTCGTCACAATTGTGACACTTGGTCCTCACGAAGGTGACACTTGCTTTCCACAATGCAAATTCTCCGTGTTTATACATAGAACTTCCTTCCTATGTTTATTATATTGCCTTTTCATACGCTCTTGTCGGTGTTCTTTCAACCGTCGATCAGCTTCAGGTATGTCTCCACTACCAGTCTCTTTTCGCAAGTCAGCAGATAAACTGCTCTTATGTACTTAACTGAAAAAGGGTAAATTTAGTTCTGGAACTTATTGTATTGTTTATTGGTAATTCTGCATCTCATAGCCTAGAATCTGAGTTTGTGGCACGTATTGCATCAAGTAAAGTACGGTTGGTCCTTTCCACCTGTCCATTGGCTCGCAGAGTTGCGACCATAGTCAAAATATGCTTAAATTGTCTGTCAGCAGAGAACTGTATGAAACGCCGACTATTAATAGCTAAACCTTAATCAGACACAACCCTGGTAGGAATCCCAAATATGCTAAAAACTTTATTCAGTTTCCTGATCATTTCTACTGAACTCACTGTGCGTACAGGTGTCCAAAAACAAACTTTGAGAAACCATCAATAACAACAAGTAAGTAGTTATTGTTCAATTTGCTTTTCGTAAACAGCCCTAAATGGTCCACATGAGGGTGTGCGTTGGTTTATCTGGCTTTGGAATGGAATTAAGCTTACCTTTTCTCTTCACACACTGACCTGGTCATTTTCGGGAAACAAAACTCATTTTTAATCAGTGTTTCACATCTGTCAAACCCAAGATGACCCACATCATCATGGTATTTCCTGATCAAAATCCATTTAGCCATTCTCGGAACCAGTCTTTCACCTGCCAGCGTCTTGCGATACAATCTGCTGTTCCTAACAAAAATCATTATAAATGTCCTCATTCGCCTTACCACTGTTAAGCTGATCTATTATGACAGAGACTCTATGATCCTGTAACTGCAGGGAAAGTAGCCAGTCATCCCTAATAATTGTTGAAATGTTGACCATTGTGGATGCTGGTTACGACTTAGAGTAGGGATCGGCAAACTTTTTTTTAAAAGGGCCAGATCGTACAATTTTAGGCATGGCGGGCCAGGTAGCAAACTCAAAGATATTTACATGGGTAATTCTACTTGTGTAAAAAATAAAACAGGTTCAATTTTTTTTATTACGAGGTGATACCTACTTACAAAAAAAATGTTTACATTTATTAATAAACATATTATAGAACTGATTAAATTTTGTATGTATGCGATGAAAGTATGTAATTGGTTTTTCTAATATAATATTCATCATACTGAAATTTGAAGTTAGTAGGTACTTCCTATCATTAAAGTTGTTGGAAAATGGTCAAATGATAATAATGATCTGTATTGTGATTTTAGATACTTCATTTTCGAAAATGTCCTACATATTATTATTGTATTCGTTTCTGGTTTTAGTTTGAGTAATATGTCAGGCCAACAAACTCAGTTACCTGGAAGTCCACTTGAGATTCCAAGGGTTGGTGTTTAGGTTAATCAGTGGGTTCAGTGAACCCATAAAACTCATCCCTTAAAACAAAAAATGTTTAAATTAACCAAGAAAAAAGAATTATAGATAATAAAAAGCCCAAAGCCATAACAAAGTTTTCGGTACAGGTCATGGGAAGTTCTTCTTAAATAAATTCATTAATTTCTCTTGCATAATGTACAAAGGATTTACCTCTCCTTTAAATTCAGCATTACGCGAGAAATATAATTAACATACCTATTTCCTCAAAATACTTTAGAATAAAAATATCTTATTATCTAGGTATTCCACTTTTTCTCATTTTTTATGTGTAGTTTTAAAAATGTCTCACAGGTGGCGGTAAATGTACCAATATTGAGTATCGTGTATTATTTAATACATATACACTATACATATATCGACTTTTCAATCGAGATATTATTATTGATTTCATATCATATGTTCTATTGGAATATTAAAAGATGCATCCTAAGGAAAATTCAAAACGTTTTATAGTCAGTTTTCGGATGGACTGTAATACATAATAACGTTTTTAATATATTATAATAAGTGGGTTTTTTTCAATGGACAAACTTTGGGTAAATTTATAAATAAGTTTCACAAAATTCCCACAGGTGGTGGTATCTGTACCAACGCAGAGTATTCGCGTATTTAATATAATACATTCCCTAACGCGGTATATATATATATATATATATATGTTATACTTTAACATGGTGTATATATTAATATAATATACATATAACGACTTTTTGCCAAGGACCGATATTTTTTTCGGTTTTATTTTCGTTTTACGAGAAATTTTTTCACTGATAAAAGCTATTTTGTTGTATGTACTAATTATATAATGTGTAGTGTGTATAGTGGCCCCTAAATACGTAGTAGGCATCTCGTGTGCAGTGTGCATTTGGCAGTTCGTAAACAAACTGTGTGTAAACAAACATCATGACTTTGATTAGAGCACGTGAACGACGCAAGTTTCCTTGACGTTCATAACCACCGTTACAGGTATTTTATTTTTTATAGAGCCTATAGACTATTGACTTGCACCCAATAACCTAACACCAATTTGCGTATAGACTCGAGATATCGTAATGTCGAAAGGGATAAAGTTGATTTCTGGTCGAAAAGTTGATTCGCAATGTGTACGCGTGACATATTGAGGCTTCTCCTTCTGTCTTCTTTTATGTTATGTATGTTTTATTGTAAAAATAAAATGTTTGCAATACAACAACTTTATTTTTAATTTTTAATTGTTATAAAAAGTATAAGAATAATTCAAATGGCTTGCTGCCCTGGTATGATTGTTGGATTCCTACGTCTGCAACACCCAGCGATATAAATACGTGGCGGCTCGCGTGCATCGTCCGGATGTTCCTCGTTCTGTCAATTCTTGGTATTGCACCATCTCACGCGTACAAAGCGGAAACGTC
Source organism: Eubasilissa splendida (assembly GCA_031772225.1). Classification (NCBI taxonomy): domain Eukaryota; kingdom Metazoa; phylum Arthropoda; class Insecta; order Trichoptera; family Phryganeidae; genus Eubasilissa; species Eubasilissa splendida. The sequence goes on along the minus strand of CM062852.1, from coordinate 14,526,822 downwards.
CGAGGAAGGCGGGACTGCGCCGCCCGGCGGGCATGACACACGCGCACCGCAGATGTGCACCAACACATGCAGCAGAGGAAGCGGTCAGTACCCAAACCGACCGGACCGCAGATGCACATCCCGACTCTCACCTTTCACTAACCGTGCATCGTTTTTCCATAACCTTTACATATTCTGTGTTGTTTCTTGCTCTCGGTGGCTTCTCCCCGATGAGAACAAACATGTTCGGATAAAAATGGTTTTCACCAGAACACCAACCAACCTTCCGACAAATATATGTACAATAGTTAGGCGGTTTCCAAGACAACGCTTCAATTTCGTACCTCATCTGGAAAACCTTTTTTAAAGTAATTAATAAATTGACAATAGTTGTAAGTTAAATGATAAGATACATTATTATCTATCTTAAATAAGTTGATTTAATATGATGAAAATATCAATGAACACATTATAGATTGGCTATCAAAAGTTCGCGATCCAAACACTTGTCGAATAAAACAAACTAGTAGATTATTTCTATACTGCGGTCGTACTTTTGTTCCTGATAGCAGGGCCCGGTGAAAAGTTGCCAAGCCTAGAGAAAGGCAATGAAGTAAGAATAAAAAAAAATATTTTGTCTACATTTTAGCTACATCAGAACCCCTCTCTATTCAGCAGTGCACCGCGCACGCTACCAAATATTCTGTATGTATGTGATCGCCTTAAGTTACAGCGAAAAGCCGTATAAAGAGAGGTATGGACGGTGTGGGTGTATTTTCATTAACTTGCTAATATTTAAATACGAGCTGAACCGAAAACCGTAACTGAACCGATATTTTTTTTTACCGAAGCGGAACGAAAAAATTAACGGTTCGGTTATTAAAATTAATCCCCGCTTTATGGACGACGGACAACGTTAAAAATAGTGTTAGAAATTTTCTAAACATTCTATAGTAGATTCGCTTGTGGACTGTAATGTGTAATAATGTTATTAATGTATCATAATAAGCGGGTTGTTTATCAGCGAACAAACCTCTGAGAAAACACTAATTTTTTTACACCTTTTTGGTGTGAAGTTTTCTAAAAATCTCACAGGTGGCGGTATCTATACCATTGTGAAGTAGGTACCGCGTATTTTATACGAGTACTGTAGGTACTCGGAGTACATATCGAGAGTTCTTTCATTTTTCCAGTTTGAAATTCGAGAAATTCTACACGAATTACATTATCTTTCTAATAGTTAAACTTCTGATATAGTGGAAAGTTATTATAGAAAGAGATGATAATAAAATTGATGATTTTCTCGCATTCGATACAAGTGTCAAAAATAACTCGTATCTAGTCTTATCCAAGTTTTTTCATATCAATATTATAGAATGAAATAACATATCTGTTGTCATTCGAATTAATAGATCGGAAATTAAATGATTTAATAAAGTTGGGTAGACCGGGGACAATTGAAATAAGGGGACAGTTGAAACAGCAGCCATATAATTAGAATACTACGTCCATTCTGCGCGCGACTGCAGGAAAATACACGTCTCGAGAGCCCTCTTCCACTCGCCAGCCCTCTGTCGAGCGCCGTTGATGGTGTACATTACCGCATCGGTTGCTACAATAGATGAAGGAGCAAGGGATCTTAGTACCTGGGACTCTATCAATAATATATGGCAAACATATATCTGTAGTCGCCTTACTAAAAAATTTCATTGGCGTTAAAAGTGTGACGGACAAATCAATTACGTAAGTATTGGACTTCGGCCACACTTATTTAGAGCTTTTATAGGTTTTCTTCAGTTATTTAAACTATTTATAATGTTGTTATTGTAAGAGATTACGATATTATTAATGTTATTTTTACACGAAGATAATTGAAACAAATAGCGCGCGGACGGCTGAAACGTGTTTTGCTTCGTTTTACCTGTATCTAGAAATGGTCACTGCAAGACTAATGCAATGAAAAAATTGCAGTAAAATGACGACGAAGAAGTAGATTGTTACTGGTTAGTTTGTTTAGAACCATACAGTGCGAGTCGACCTGGAGAAGGTTGGGTGCAGTGCATTGAATGTCGTCATTGGTTCTACGAAGAGTGCACTCAGCAAGAAGTTAACTACATGTACCACGATTGTTTGTCAGCGTAATATTTTTGTAATAAATACACAGATTATTTGATTAATCTTAATGTTTATCACATTATTTTATACTTTGCTCTTTATTTTCAATATTTTCTTACTACTTGTATATTTATTTTTGTTGTCACTTGGATGAGAACTGCCGGTAGTGGTGCTCCAAAGACTGGTCAAATCGTTTTTCTTTTGTTTTGTCCTTTTCCCTTTCTCGGGGGCGTGTTCCTTCTCTCCCTCGGCTCCCCAACCAAAGTTAAATACTGACACTCTGTTGACATTGTATAATCCTTTTCAATCTTATATTATTATGTTGCTTACCTTGGATACTATTTTCTCTTCTTATTCATATTAATTAAATGTTCCTTTCCATTTATTTATTTATTTAATTTCATTAAATAATGTAAATGATAATTTGTGAGGATTTTTGAGATGGCAGCTGTTCGGCACCGTCTCGTCACATTGTGCGAGACGAAGGCGCATAGCTGCTTATTAGCATTAAAAAAATGCCAACCAGGCGGCGAATGAGTAGGACCACATAGGTGCTTTTGCGTATAAACGGTCATGGGTAAGCGGCGAGTTCACCCTTGCAGGTTGAAAAATAGTAAGAATATTGATGTGTCATGTAATACGTGTACGCATGTCTATTTAAAAAAAAAATATATATATATATATATATATATATGCCAAAGGTCTTATAGTCTCAATTGGTATTCGGTAATCCGAGGACCAATTACGATCGTGTGTATTAGATATAATATTTGTGATAAATTAATATTTATTGTACGCCGATGATGCAGTACTAATGGCGAATAATGAACAAGAACTACAGAATCTGGTGAGTAGAATGTGCGATGTATGCGAGGAAAGCGACTTCATGATGAATGTTAACAAGTCGAAAGTGATGGTATTCGAGAAGGAGGAAAGCAAGACACAGTGCTAAATACTTGTAGGTAATGAATGTTTGGAACAAGTAGATGAGTTTGTGTATTTGGGAAGTATGTTTGATAGAAACGGAAAGGCTGAGAATGATATCGAAAGGAGGGTGACTGCAGGAAATAAAGTGAACGGCGCTTTGAATGGAATTATATCTAACGGGAATTTGTCAACTGAGGCAAGACTAACGGTGCACAATGGAATCCTGGTACCGACACTGATGTATGGAAGTGCGGCCTGAAGCTGGCAGAAAAGGAACGAAAGTAGACTGAATGCAGTGGAAATGTGATCACTTAGGCGTATATGTGGCAAACTTATTTATGACAGAGTAAAAAATGAAGATATAAGGAAAGAATGTAAAACTGATGTTATTATAGTGAGTAAGATTAAGAAAGGATCACTTAGCTGGTTTGGTCATATGGAACGGATGAATGAGTAGAGAATGGTAAGAAAGACATATGACGCAAGTGTTGATGGCACCAGAAATAGAGGACGTCTGCGGAAGACTTGGCACGACCAGGTAAACCAGTTAATGCAGAATGGTTCTGTTAGAAGCCTCAACAATCGGCGAGCTTGTATGAGTAGATTTATGAATCTGGATGAGGCGAGAATTGTGTGTCAGGACAGAAAAGTGTGGCGCTCTATCCTCTCTGCCAACGCCCGCGGGAAAACGGTGTGATGGTAAGTAAGTAAGTAATATCAATAAACAACAACCTGCAGAAATTGAGTTACCAAAATCAAGCGTGTATTCATGTTTTTGAAGTGAAACTTTCTTTGGACCTTTACTGTTATCTACCCGTCATTAAATTTGCTGGGTTCTGATATATGATACATGCATTTAAAAAATTAATAGCATAAGCAATAATTAAATGTAATTAAACAAATAATAGATATCTCATGGAGACGAAGCTATTTTTATTATATTTAATGGAAAAATATGAAAGTACGGGTCATTACAGGGTTTACGACCTGTAATTATATAATAATTTGATAGATATAGAGATTAATTAATGGGTGAGAATGGTGAACGTTATATTTGTATACAGTAATCACTTAAGCCAGCCGAAGACAGGTCGTTTGCCCTGTAATTACCCATACTTCCATATATTTCCATTAAATATATTAAAAATAGATTGGTCTCTATGAGATATCTATTATTTGCTTAATAACAGTGTTCTTGTGTGTTCTTGGATATATTCAAATATTGCTAATAATTAAATGTGATTAAAACTACCCATTTGAAATATTAATACTCATATATGGCAAATAGGTAATGTATCCACACAATTTAAAAAAAAATTCTCCCCAACAATAAATGTCACATAAAAAATAGCTGAAATTATACCAAAAACATTCCTACTTTACAAAATATAATAATAAATTATAAGTGATCCCATTTTCCTGGAACACCAGACCACAGCAGAAGTAAACAGTTGGGGCACAAGAAAAACAAAATGTGGCGACTACCCAAGTAAATATTTTGTAATACCCTTCAAAATAATTCACGTGGGTACACGTATTTTTAAGAACATATAAATTTACTAAATGCATATTAGCCAAAAATGTTCTACAAGCCAAATTATACTTTATTATTGACGACAATATCTATCTATATATAAAGAAGAGTGTCTGTTGGTTTGTTTTTTATACAAATCTACAGCTTTATTCCGAGCTTGATGAAATTTTGCACATTTGACCTTCAAAATAAAAGGAAGATCTCTGTCTACATGATACGTCGTACAGCTGGAATTAAATAAACCAGTTTTTGGATCCCAGAAGATCCCAGATCGGTTTCTTTATTTCGGTATTTAGTTCATAACTTAATAGGACAACCCTGCCGAGAACTCTAAATTTGTCATTTTTTCTGGAATAAAAGGATTCGAAAATAAAAATGCTAAGAAGTTTTTTTAAATGTATTTAAATACTTAATAATTATACACACATAGCGGTAATTATTATGGCATACGATTACGATATTGTTAATGTTATTAATTTTCTAATACTAATATATTATATAAGTATAAACAACCAAAAAGCGACGTATCCTAGCGCTCTTGAGCTGGTAGGTCTGCGTGTGTGTGTGTGTATCTAATATACTACATCATTGCACGTGTGAATGTTATGTCTGACTTTCGAGTGAATCAATTCTCCGATAAAGAATATAAATGCAATCATCTCGCCGATCCCTAGTAACATAAATATACCAACTAGATGATGCAATTCGATGATGATTGGAGAATCATCCACATAATTATTAACCCATTCGTGTTCTTCGACCCATTTTTCTATGAAACCACCTTCGACGACTCTGTTGACCCATCTGTTAACCCCCTCCTTCAGAGGTGAGAACTTTCTCATCGCCAACGTTACCAGTTGTGTCCTAAAAACTTGCTTCATAATATTCACCTTCCCTCTTTTGAAAAAATTTCTGTTGAAGATCAGGATCCAGTCTTTAAAATTAAGCATAGCTGAATGTTCTTTGCCGAGAGCTATTTTTTCCAGGACTTCAATCTTTTTTTCTTCCGTGTCTATTACAATTATTTGCGTCAACATTTTTTTAACAATTTCGTCGTCTGCGTTTTTCAACGTACTGATTGCTCCTAATGTTCCATAAAATGTTAATTCTTCTTTAATCATTTCTGTCATATTTGTAATTCTATCTTCGTAAGTTTTTTTTGTAAGAAATCCGACGAGTGAGCTTTGATAACTGTTCCGTAGGATCATCGCCATGCACATCCACAAAGTTAGCACGTAACAAGCGAACCTCCCGATTGACAAGTAGTCGAGTGGTAATCCCAATGTCACTCCCCAAATAGCCATTCCGAGACCTTTAATCTCCACGGTTCTGTTAAAGACGATACATTTCAAAAGGAGAATCAAAATAACCAAACAGAAAACTGTAAATATAGTTAGATACCACACGACGAGTGTAAATGGCAAAAGCATTTTTGTGGTTGAAGAAGTTTTTTCAAATCTGGGTATAGCCCACACCAAATCAACAGTTAAGTAACCATTTGACATTTCAATATAACGATTGTTGATCTCGTCCGGCATATAACTACCTATTCCTATATCAGTTCTGTTTGCGATCAGATCTCCTATTGTTCCAGACCAGTGAGTTTTATTTTTAGATCCCCATTTATTTCCATCGGATATTTTAACGATCACTATTGAAAAATTCAACAAATCAGACAAGAGATTCATAAATTTCCCCTCGATGCCTTCCAATTTTAATGAACCATTTGCTAATTTCTTCGTTACAACATAGGGTTCGCGAACAACTGGCGTCACGCGCACAGAACAGCCGTGTAGATTGAGCGCTTTGAAAGGAAATAAAACAGTATCATTAACTAATATACCGTTAATACACATACCGACTTCGACCATTCTCGATTCGCCGCACGAGTGCGAAGTGTACGGGTAGTACGAAAACAACCGAGGGTATCCATTCAAATAAATGACCACCACGATATTCATCATATTTAAAGACCAAGTTGTATCGATAATATCTTGTATCACACTATCGATGTCTGCTATAGTATCCCGTTTGATAACAAAAATTATTCTGCCGAGGTAGGAAAAAAGATGAGTGGGGAGAAGGTGAAGATTGTGTCTGAACGATTCTGCATCATCAGAGATAATGATAAAATTTTCATTTGTATACACCGCTTTCAGCTGTATGTCGTGTATAATAGCTATCGCTGCGAATTTTCCCACATTCAGGACCAATTGATTTATGGTTCCTTGCAACTCCGGATTATCTACTATCCGGTGCTTGTCCTCGGGAGTGTTTGTGGCTACGATTATAGGCAATCGCTCCTTGCGAATGAAGTGCAAGTTCGCTACATACGCCACACACTTTCCTATGTCCACGTTCTTCAAGTATGCCGCGCTGTGCGATTCGAAGATACTTAACATTTGACTGATTGAGTACTGTTGCGTAAATAGTATACAATTCAGAAACAATAATATCATTTTCACGTTCATGGTTGCGTAGTTTAAAGTAAACTGTAAACTAAACAGGTAATATTTCACAAGGAAATAAATGTGGATCTGGCTGTGAAAATTACATATCAACATGATGTTCGCCCTCAATGAATGCAATTTCCCAGCACTTTTCAAACATAAAGATAAAAACACATTTACATTTTTCGGTTACTATTAACATTATTTTCTATCATTGACTTTTCGGTATTTCGGTGACCAGACCGTGCGCGTGTGGATGCTCCGTTAGGTTTACTATACCTATCTGTTTCCCCCCTCCCTTTACCCTTACATCAGAGCACGACTTTTTCTGTGTGTAATCTATGACTTGTGAACTGTCAAGAAGTGTGAATGTCCTGCAACGAGCTCGTCACTTTGACTTCAATTATTATTGTGTTTCGGTTTTTCATAGTGCGTACCGAAGATTTACAATCACTATTGGGTAATACGCAATGCTTCGTGCTAATTATCGAAAAAGTATCAAGTAGTAGGTAGTAGTAGTTCAAGGGAGTGAATACAGTAAAAAAATCCAAGTAAGTCGTGTTCTTCCTGGTCGGTCCTTGAGATCTTACTGTCCTGTCCCTCTCCTGAATTCCTTCCACCCTTCCTGTATCCCGTTTCCCCACCCCCTTGTGCAGACATTGACTATGGAATAATGGCGTTGGAAAGTGCTTCTTTAAATTCAATCGACTAATTAAAATTACATTGCAGAGAACTGTAATTAAAACTATTTTAAAACAACCGTAATTTAGGGTTCATAATAGAATGTAAGCCAGCGTAAACGAGTTGATATTAATGTCTACCTAGGACAGGAGTCGGCAATTTTTCTAGTGAGAAGAACCAAATATTAGGTCCACAACATACATTTTAATAATAATAAATAAATTTAATAAATATAAATATAATTAATAAAATAAATAAATTAATAATATAAAATATAAATATAATTAATAAAATAAATTAAAAAATTCTAGTGAGAAGAGCAAAATATCATAGGTCCGGTCCGCAACATACATTTTAATAAAAAACGAAATTCATATATAAAACTCAAATCCACAACCGTACTCTATACAATCAAAAAAGCTGTGCATAATTATATTTGCAAAATAAATGTAAATTAAATATTTATTTGATATACCAATTAAGTAGGTTTGTAGATCTACGCAAACATAATTCAGTTCTCATGTTAACGCGTTAACTAAAACCGTATAACTAGCGGAAGAAGTTAAAGTTGACAATAAAGCTGGGCATGAGTTTTTTCGCAAAGTCTGTTTCAGACGTATATGAACTAAATGCAAGTCTCGCAACGCACGGTGGTCTGAATACACGTCTTCTCTTTAACATACGTGTTGCAAAACGCCGCAAGTGTGTCTTTGAAGCGGACTTGACTGTATGCATTCCGATACACTTTAAATGTGGTATTATTTTATATTATACGATATTTTAGCTCATTTAATTAATAACTTGAAAACATGCCCCTGAGAGAGTGAATGATGAATACAACCTCTAATGATAATTTTACACCATCGATATTAGCTGTATAACCTAAGTCTATTCCTAGTGCACGCCGCTGTAAACAAGATATACCTAAATATTTAAACACTAATACAATACTTTTTGATTCTTCTCTCTCTTTTCGTTTACCTTTTTCTTAGTTATAATGTTTTTTTGTATTTCTTTGACTCGTATGCTTGAACTTGCTGAGCCAAATACATTTTACGTGACACTTTTTTGTTTGTCCAATAAATAATTAAATAAACTTTAGAGCCTGAAATAAATGACAATTTATTTTATTCATACGAATATACTTTATTCGCATGAAAAATATGTTCCGCAGTCATGATCACAACCTTAGATTACGAATGCGAATGGTCAGATGCTATGTGTCTCGATATTATTTTATGGAATGGAAACTTGGATACTTAACAAATAAATAATAAGGCAACTGATTAATTAATGATTGATTAATTAAATAATAAGGCAACTGATTAATATCAGTGATTGAAAACTGTGTCCGTAAGCATCGTTTCAAAACATTGTATTGAAACTATGATATTTGATAATTTTATAAATTATATTTAACATTTCAGAATTAGTATCAAAACTAGTTTATTGTGCACATGCATGAACACATAATAAGCGTGTTCACATCACATGTTTTCGTTGTGTAAATAAACATCAAATAAGTATACACACTGATTTATAAAAATGATTTGCTAACAACTACGCATACATATTTTTATAGATTCCGCTAGATGGCATTATGCAAGTTGAGAATATTTTCAGAGAAGAATCACGAATCACGATGTTTTCAAACACAAATCACTGTTAGTGATTGTGACATCTGACATGCATCAGTGACTCACTGACAATTCGTGATTTTGAGAGCCTTAAGATCCTTAAAAATGTTCTTAGGTTTTCACGGCCGTTCAGAGTCATCTGTGTAGAGTTTTATGGGCTAATCTGCCTTGTATATCAGATATACACGGTAGATTAGCCCATAAAACTATACACAGAAGCTTAAGATCCTTGTCGACGGATTTTCGAAACATGCAAGAATCAACCCGCATCGGTTGGTTTAATATTCTTTCCTTACAAAATGCACAGGTAATGTTGAAATTGATGACTTTGCCTCTGACTGAATACTGTTATTTATCGTCGCTCTCTTTGTGAGCACGCACAGACTTACTATAAAATGAAATATAATAATAACTATCGCCAATCAAGTACTAGAAGAAGAGACGTATCATACATTCAATATATAAAACTAAAGAATACGTACATTATTTAAATGAGATTAAACAAAAATTCGATCGAAAGATTTCTTAGAATAGGGCGTGTTTTAACAGAATAATTAAAAATGGTAGGGTTAATAAAATGACTGGGAACGGCTTAAAATCTTTGTGAAATTGCTATTTTACGACAGATGAAATTGGAACACTGAATAGCTTATAATAGGTATACATAAATTACCGGACCCCATGGTTTAGACTTTAGGTGGACGTTATTTAACCCATTATGTCCTTGTGTCATTTTTATTTTACATTGTGCATTATTATATTTTTGATATATTATTATAGGAATTAATAATACTTTCTGATTTTTTGGAGGTGGTAGATGCTGGGCTTCCGTATAATCTTGCGAGCTCATTCATTCTATTTAAATTATTGGTCTATCTACACATAGGTACATCTTGTAATAATAGTGTTAATGATGTAAAAAAAAAATTAAATCATTTTGCACCCGAAATTTATACATTTTTAGGAACAATGAATAAAAATAAGAACATAGGACATATCTATTTTTATTAAATAAAATAACAATAAATTTGTATGAAAATACGATATTTATTGTACTTTGACCGGTTTCGCCTATCTCAAGGACGTATTTAAAACTGATCATAAATACAAGAAAAGTGCACTTATACACACATAAAGAGGGAGATATAATACATATATAGATAAATAGAACATCAAGGGAGACAGAATATAAATTATATGCGAAATTGAGAGATAGAATACATATACGGATAAATGGGACATTAAGGAATGGGAAAATAGTTTTGATGGATATTAAGTTGATTTTAAAGGAAACATACCTAATATGAGGCTAATGGATAAATTGATTTGATTATTAAGAATTTGCGTACCAATATTTATTGCCTTTTTTATTTCAAGGGCTTCTAAACTGTCTATATTTTAAATATGTCCTGATGAAGCTTGAGATAAGCGAAACCGGTCGACGTACAATAAATTTCGTGGTTTCATATAAAGTTATTGTTATTTTATTTAATATAATATGTCAAACCACAAAGTGATTGCTTTCTACGAAAATATAATATCTATTTTTATTTTGTAATTTTCCAGAAATCTAAAATCAAATTAATCACTCAGCCAAAATGCGAATATCTAAACTAATTAAATCCATCCTAATCTAATAACATGGAATTGGGTCATATGATGTTTCAGATGATTATTTCGCTTCTTTACCATGAACAATAATGTCTTGTCCCAATGGAGGGTTTTATAGCTTCCCTATGGATTTATTATCTTTGTATGTTGTTACCTTCTTAACATCATTTTGTTATTCAACATAATCACGAAAAATATTACATCGAATGTTTTAAAATGATAATCTCTTACTTAATCGCTTGCTTTATGATGTGTATTTTGTGTATAAAATGGTTTGTATGCAAGGAAAGCGACTTTATTATAAATGTCGAATATGATGGTATTCGAGAAGGAGGAAAGCAAGACACCGCGCTAAATACTTGTAGGTAATAAATGTTTGGAACAAGTAGATGAGTTTGTATATTTGGGAAGCATGTTCGATAGAAACGGAAAGACTGAGAATGATATCAAAAAGAGGGTGACTGTAGGAAATAAAATGAACAGCGTTTTGAATGGAATTATATCTAACGGTAATTTGTCAGCCGAGGCAAAACTAGCTGTGCACAATGGAGTCTTGGTACCGACACTGGTGTATTGAAGTGAGGCTGGAGCTGGTAGAAGAAGAACGAAGAGGAAAATGAGATCACCTAGGCGCATATGTAGCAGATCTATTCATGACAGAGTTAATAATGAAGAAATAAGGAAATAATGTAAATTTGATATTAGTATGTTAGTAAGATTATGAAAGGATCACTTATGTGGTTTGATCATATGGAACGGATGAATAAGGAGATAATGGTAAGAAAGATAAGTATATGACGCAAGTGTTGATGGCACCAAAAGTAGAGGACGTCCGTGGAAGACTTGGCATGACCAGGTAGACCAGATACTGGAGGATGGTCTTGTTAGAAATTTACTCATAAATTCTAAAGACAAAGATGATAAATTTAACAATTCTGGTGTCTATAAACTTAGTTGCAAGGATTGTGCTGCATTTTATATTGGTAAAACGGGTAGAAATTTTAATATAAGAGTAAGGGAGCATTTGAGATGTTTGAACAATAGTGGGTTTTCAGAATTTGCTAATCATTTGATAGAAAATGGTCATGATTTTGATAAAAAATTGGGATTGTCAATTTTGCATATAAACGGTGTTGGTCACAAATTAAATAATTTGGAAACGTTGGAGATAAATAAAGCGTGTAAAACTAATCAAAAAATTATAAACAACCAACTAAATTTCACTACGAGTCCCATTCTAAAATTTTTTCCTAAAAATTATTCGAGTAAATTTGTATTCGAGTAATGATTTGAGTTAGGTACTAAAGATAAATAGATTTTTTAAAAATAGATTCTGTCAAAGAAACAATATATGTTTTAGTTAGTTATGACATCCTGAAGAAGAAAATGGTATTTTTCGAAACCGGTAGATGTATTTAAACTCATTTTAGTGGTTAATAAAACAAAGATAAAAATAAAAATATGAATCTTAACCACAAAGATAACATTGCTGATTTTAAAAGTATTTTAAAAGTATTGTTAGAAGTCTTAATAATCGGCGAACTTGTATGATAAGATGTATGAATATGGATGAGGCGAGAATTGTGTATTAGGACAGAAGAGTGTGGCGCTCTGTCCTTTCTGCCTACCCCCGCGGGGAAACGGCGTGATGGTAAGTAAGTAAACTTCTCACATGATTCGGGAAATAGTAGAACGAAAGCTATATTGTTATCTATAATGTTTTAAATATATTAATTAGAAAGATATACATAGATAGTTTACGTATTATTATTTTTTTTCTTAAAGGACATTATCTTGTTGCTGTAGCTCTCTTTATCGATTACTATTCTGTGGCAGTTCGTTCACTTCTGCATTTGCTCCACTTCCCCGGCCTTTGCTTCCTCGGTCATTTTCTTCATTTTTTTTTCTATCTTTTCTTCTATTATAATAGTTATGAATATATTTCCGGAGGATATGACGCAGTTTTCGTGACTGCTCGCTTTCATCAACGCATCACACTGCTTCCTCGCGGGGTGGGCACACACGATAGAGCGCCACACGCTTCTGTCTTGATGCACAACTCCGACACGTTCGGGTGGCAACAAAAATATTATTTTATCTGCATATCTTTCTTATTGATACATTTAATTTGTATTAAAATATCACAGAACTATGTTCTGAAAAACTGCAACTTCACAATAATAATGTGTTCTCCTTAATATATAATATATAAGATGAAGTAATGTTTCCAAAATTGAATAAAAATTAATAATTTATTTAATTCTGGCGTCTGAGATTTTCCGTAAATATAAAGTAAATTTTTTTTTTTTTTAAATAATAAAGTTGTATCAATGTGTCCAAAATTTAATAAAAATGAATTGATAATTCTGGCGTCTACTATCAGATTTACTTAAAGGTATTTTGAGATTCTGTAAAAATAAGGTAGATGGCTCTATCAAATGATGGAACGATTAAATGTATTAATTTCAAAAAAGGTAACATATAGGGTCGAAAAATTGTCGCTAAAAATAATGCCGCTGTAGCTTAGTTGGATAAAGCACCTCCCCCGATTAGGGAAGAGATCCAGGTTCGAATCCCGGTAGCGCAACAACAATATTTTTCGATAAAATTGATTTTATATGTGTATCTTTATAATTAATATATTTAATTCATATTTAATAAAGTAAATTGCTTTCGAATAATGGAATAACAGATGTATCAGTTTGAAAGTGCAACATAAGTTCGAAAATTTGTCGTTTGCTCACAATGTTGACGTTGTCAGCGCATTTAACCGGTTAGGAAGGGTTCCTGGATTAAGTCTGGGTGGCGACAAAAATATTTTTTCGATAAATTTATTTTGTATTAAAAACTAATCGGATGAATGGCAAATTTAATTAGCTATTTCACATTCCATTAGGTGGGGGTGTGCCTTTGACGATCATAAATAATCAAACGAATTAATTAATTAATGTGGGCACCCAATGTTTGGAAAACTTTTGCGCTCTAAATGATATTTTTAAAACGTAAAAGTGAATGAAACTTTTAATGGATATTGATTTCCATGAACATTATTATGCATTACTGCATGCTGTATGCACGGAATGGCCGAACTGTCGACCGCATAGTTATTATATTTAAAACCTTTTCTGATTTGTAGATTTGGAACGTAGCTGACCCAGATTGCTTCGAAAGCGAATTAAACTGGCGTTTCGAGTTCGATTAGTCTTTATCTACTACACACACACATATACATACACACGCGCGCACACACACACACACATATATATTTATACAGGTTGTAATAGATCTAATCTACAATACTTTATGGGTGGATATCTGACTAAATTACGAGCCGAAAATGTTTAAGAGATATGTGCTTAATCTCAACCATGTTAGAGACATGAGCATTTAAATAAAATCGTAATTATGCTATTATTTCGATTAATTTAAATATTTGAATATAAAAGGTTATCGAATTTCGAGTGGCTAGACTATTTTTTGTTAGATGAGGGCCTGAAGTAAAGATATCGATTAATAATGGAACAATTTCGCAAATATTTATTTCGAAGTACGTAGATTTCAAGCTTAACACGATTTTGTAAAAATTTCAAACAATAATATTTTCCGTAACAGTGCAGGATTTGCACATATTCCTTGAACATTTTTGACTCGTAATTTAGTCAGGATCCACCCATAGAATATTGTGAACTAGGTCTGTTACACCTGTATATATATATATATGGAACTGACGTCTCTTCTAGGTTAGATCGCGTTTTTTGTACATGGTTTCCTTCGTACTGTACTTGTTCGCAGGAGACATAAATCTCCAACAGTTGAACAAGTACGGTTTTACCGTTACGTTTTGAGACAACGCCTCGACAGTGGCACGTGTTACTATGCCGAAACGTCGACCTATATTTCCTCAAAGAAACCATCTACAAAAAACGAAATCTAACCTAGAATAGATGCCAGCTCCATACAATTGTGTTTGTGGAAACCTTAAATACGCGAAACATTCTCTTACCGGAAGAGTGTGTTCCCAATTACACTACGTAACGATGTAGTTTCTCGTTGAATTTAAAACTTATATGTGAAATAATATAGTGAAACATAATTCTTATCATGGTATCTACATATTTTTTCTGTTTATCCTCATGGCGATCAATAATACCTACACGTTTTAATAATCAAAAATTTGAGTCTTAAATTGCAACGTTACAATAAAAATATGTTTTCATATAAAAAGAATATAATGAAATTACTTATTTATTTTTATGATTTCTCCACTGTAATTGGTAGCATTTTAAGGGGCCCACTGCAATGGCTGGTATTTCTAACGAAATCTATCTAAACAATTACGAAAAGCTCATTAAGTTCATTGTTTTTGGAAACTGAAAAATATATTAAAATATGTTTATTAATGTATTATATTATGTAATATAATAATAGTAACACAATTATAATTATAACTATTTTATAAATTAACATGTGTTAAGAAACTACTATATATTATTATACTAGTAAAGTTAAATAGATATTTAAATTCCAATATACGTAAATATATTACGAAGGATAAATCTTTTGTCAAACTATAGTTAAAAAATGACTCATACGAGCATAACCAAAATAATCACTCATAAGATAAGTATATAAGTTAGTTAATATTGTATATTAAGGATCTCGGGAGGCTGTATAATCACAAACATTGTTGTGTTTCATAAAGCAGGTACATAAAATGTAGAGAGATAATCCGAATTAGTATGGGAGATGAATGTAAAGATAAATCTGAAATAATAAATAAATGTCATAAAAGTTTAATGTGACCTGAAAAAACACCACTGGTTAGTTAATCCGCTTCTCGTAACTCTCCTGCTAAAATCATCGCTTTTGTCGAAAGAAAACAATGTTTTTAATGATTTGTTGAAATATACATGAATTTGTCCATGTGGAGTCTTTTGTAGTGATGAGAAAAAATGGTACTCTTGACTCACTGGTGTGATTGTGATTGATATTCGATAATATCGGTGATTTAAAACTCTGACTGTGATCACAGTTTCATTACTAATACGCATGCGCCGCGCGATATCAGAATACATGAAATAAATAAAAAAACAATTTTTACTGTATTTACTTCATTCATTCATAAAAAAACATATTCTAGCATATAATATATCTGATTTATAATAATACCATCACAAAGATAATGAAAACCTTTTAAAAAATGTGTTGATTTTTCGGGTCAAATTCTCAGCATTTCGGGGCCAAATGATAAAACTTTTTGATAGAATTTACTAGATGGCATTTATCACGAATTATAACGTCATTCCCTTATGAATATTTTCGTTTTATATGCACATGCGCCGAATCACGGTTCACAACTAAAGATAAATAAATTTAAAAAATGAATTACGAATCACGATATTCTCAGATATTCAATCACTGATAGTGATGTGCGACTCAAAGGTATCAGTGATTGAGTCACGGTTCATGATTTTAAGCTCATCATTAGTCTTCTGTCTCTAGAATTGCTGTTCTATTGTCATATTGTGAACTCTGTGGACGTTTTATAATATGAATTATACGTGAGATCATGATTGCGGGACTATAAGGTATTAGTCATCGGATCCACCGGAACGATAGATATTTCCGGGAATTTATTAGGGTGTGGGTCCCACACTGGGGGTTGCTGGGATGGATGATGCCGGTAAGAGCAGTGGCTAGAAAAACCTAATAGAGCATTTTACTGGGTCTCCTTCGCACCTCTTCCAACCAGGACAGGGTAAATTTATGCCGGATTGTGACCGAGTTCTGCGACTGCAACACAAACGTGATGTCTACTCTCTCCTTTTCGGGGTGCATGATTTATATAGCTTCTCTCTGGCTGCCTTCTGAATTGAATGTGATAAAGAGTATCACGTCAAATTGTACAGGTATGGCTCTGGTACGATGATACCGGAGCCAACCTATGATGGTATTATTTTAAGATGTTATTTTAATAACTGAATGTAATAAAATATAATATTGACGAATCGAAACGAGAGTAAACAACTATCGAAACGATTCAGGATAGGGTGTAAATAAATTTTAAAAAAATATATGAATTATATCAGCAAAGCCTTCTTTAAGACCACTCATGTATGCCAACTGTCAGCATTTATAAATAAAATATATTATTTGAGAAATACGTATATCATTAATTAATTATTATATTGAAATTCTAGAAACCATGCTCTCTGATTCGATTGTTAAAGAGGAGAGGGATAAGGGCTGAGCTCTCTTGTCTCCGAAATATAAGGTAAAAATGGCGTATGATTTTTTTTGGGGGTCCCTGTTGAACGGGGAACATGGGAATTTGTTTTTTTTTAATTTCAGGTTATTTTAACATTATATATAGTAGAAAAAATGTTTTTTATAAAATATTTTTTTTTTATTTTATATTTTGATATTTTTTTTTTTGTTTGGTTGATTTATATACATTTTTAGTGAAAGTTTTTAGTGAATCTTTTTATTAATTTTGTTCAATAGGGTCAAGAACAGGGTAAAGAAGTGAAATAAGACAAAGATAATGGGGATCGGATTAGGGATCATATGGGCCGAGTGAGTTTATGGAAGGGTTTGGGATGGAAATTAATTTAAAATATAATTTAGAAGATAAATCATGTATGTGTCGTTTAAGTCTCTGTAAATGATTGTGTTTCTGACAAACAAGGATGAGTTAGTGACTCTCCTAAGGATGTAGTTTTGTTTGAATTCTAAAATGTTTGTATTACTTGAACCTTGGATGGGGCTCGCGTATGTGAGTATAGGACGGATGATTGCTTTGTAAAAGAGTAATTTGTTTTGTAGGGATAGTGAACTGTAGGAATTAAGAAACCACACAAAACCCTTATTTTTATGAAATTAAACTAAATATTAAAAAAGTTAACTAAATATATAATTATTTTGGTATCGTTGCAGGTTTGAGGGGATGTTGGCGTTAAAACATTACACTTGTTAAAGGTGCTGGGAGTCTTCCGTGACTGTTGACCTATTGGATTATTGATTGAAGATGTTTATTCAATCTAAAATCCAATGCCCGGGGTATATCAGTCGCGGAGGTGGTTAATCGGAATTGCGATGCAAATCTTCCCCCTACTCATGGTACCAATTTTATTATAATAAGTACGATGTGCAAAAGGTCCATTTACACCCCTTACGTGCCCTGTAACGTGCGTTGGGTTCGAGGGTCGTTGGAGGCAAAGAGGGAGGGATATTGAAGAAGAAGAAAAATATAAAGATAAGAGTTACATTTTACACTATTTCTTCCTTATTGTTTAAATTTGATATTAAAATATATTTTATTTTTGTTTAATAAGGATTTTTTATTTTATTTTGAAATAACGATAATAATAATTGTCCTTGGAATATATCAATTTAAATGAAGCCATTATAGATTCTGGCTGGCAAAATGGTGAAAAGACATGCTACCTTTTTTCAAGGGTTTTGTTTCATTCTACTCTGAGTGAGAGTAGTAGTGATCGCGGCATTTCTTATGCAGTTCATGAACAAGTTCCGTAGCGATGTCCCAACTAGGAATCGTATTGGAGACTTTCAGCGAGATGTGATACGGTATTCTTGCCGTAATTTATTTAATTATTAAATAATACTAAATTCCTCATTTTGCTTCAAAGAATTTAAGAGAAACTTCCAACATTCTTGTACATAGTTAAACCTTGAGCATCGTATTTCTATGAATTTTAAAGCTTAGACTTTTTAAAAGATATTTCGTCTCGGCGGTTGCTCGAGAAAACTTTAAAAATACATTAAATCCCGTGAAACGCGTTAAGTTAAAAAAAAATCCGCTTATTTAAAAAATACTTCGCTAAAACAGGATTACAAAAGTAGGACTTGTTTGAAATAGTTTTCACTGTTTCAAGGGATAACATAATAACAGTTGATGTTTAGAATAATCATTTTAAACGGAATAAATCCTGTGGCAACACTATGACTAATAAATAGACGTACCGCATTTTGGCGAAATCAAATCATTACGTTGGCTTATTTTCAATAAAGCCATTTTGATTAGCTTCACAATAGAATAGTTATCAGGCAAATATATGATTTTATGTTCAAACACTGCAGTTTTGATGATAATTATTCATAAAGCTTATTGGATTATATTCTCCGAATATGAAGACCGCATGTTTTTGATAACCAACAAATAACTATTAATAAGCAGAAATATTAATAAATGCATTCGATCCGACAAATGTATTGTTACATACGAAAGTAACACAATTTTGTTCGTACGAAAAAGTCGTAGACAATAAACCAAAAATTGATATGAATATAGACAAGAAATATATGAGAAAGGATCATGATATCGTTCAGACAAAATAAATATTTAATAATTATTTTGACAAATTATAGACATGTCATAGAGACGAAGCTATTGTATTATATGGGAAGTATAAAATAATGGGTATTACAGGGCTTACGACCTGTCAACGGCTGGCTTAAGTGATCGCTTTGCACGATGTAACGTTCACCATTCCACCCAATTAACCACCATATCTATCAAATTTTATTCTACAAAGTATAGCTTCCAATATTTATAATAAAAATAAGATTCTCATTAGTGATATCTACGCTGTTTCAGTTCAAATTTCAGTCCATATATGGCGACAGCGAAGTATAGTTTAAGTGTTTCAACATGGTAGTATATATACAATTTCCAAAAATTTGATAGATATGGAGATTGATTGGGAGGAATGGTGAACGTTACATTGTGTAAAGTGATCACTTAAGCCAGCCGAAGGCAGGTTGTGAGCCTTGTAATTAATTACCTATATTTATAAGTATCTATAATTTATTAGGAGAACAAATTCTTATTGTGAAGCTGTAATTATTCAGAACATAGGTCTGTGATATTTTAAATATGAATCAAATATATTAATTAGAAAGATATACATATAAAATCAATTTTATCGAAAAATATTGTTGTTGCGCCACCGGGATTCGAACCTGGATCTCTTTCCTAACCGAATAATAAACAAATAATGGAACGATTAAATGTATTAATATCAAAAAGGTAACATATAGGTTCGAAAATTGTCGCTAAAAATATCGTCGCTGTAGCATAGTTGGATAATCCACCTTCCTCGATTAGGAAAGAGATACAGGTTCGAATCCCGGTGGCGCAACAACAATATTTTTCGATAAAATTGATTTTATTTATTTCATATTTATCTATAACTTGCCTTTGGAGATTGAAAATCCAGTAATTGTGTGTTTTTTAACATTCTAAAATATTTTAAAGATAATTATTTTTTTAATTCTGCTGCAATTGCAGGTATAAAAATATGGGGAATATTGCATTGCACATTCCCTGTAAGGAGTCTGGAATAAATTATTATTAATATTTGATATTTTGACAGTTTTTAGTTCCCATCGTTATAGTAGACACTACTGTGTAGCTTCACCATTCTTTCTTTCCAGCCACCAAGGGGGTATTTAAAATAATAACTAAGAAGGTTGTATCGACATATCAAAAGCATAATAAAAAAGTTTGAAGAAAAATTATTTGATTTTGATTAGGGATGATTGCAGGCTTGATTTGTAATTAATTGCACACAGTTTATTTAAATTGGTAGACAAAAATATTCAATCGGAATTAATAATCGTCCAAATAAGCTTTTGAAAGGGCGTAGTTAAGAAAAATAGTTTTAATAAAAAGTTATATCAAAAGCAGATTATGAAAACATTATAATATAATTTTCATTTGCATTGGCGAATAATGAACAAGAACTATAGAGTCTAGTGAGTAGAATGTACGATATATGCAAGGAAAGCGACTTCATGATGAATGTTAACTAGTCGAAAGTGATGGTATGGAAGGAGGAAAGCTAAATACTTGTAGGTAATGAATGGTTGGAACAAGTAGATGAGTTTGTGTATTTGGGAAGTATGTTTGATAGGAACGGAAAGGCTGAGAATGATATCGAAAGGAGGGTAACTGCAGGGAATAAAATGAACGGCGCTTTGAATGGAATTATATCTAACGGGAATTTATTAACTGACTAATGTCAAAGACTAGCAGTGCAAAATGTAATCCTGGTACCGACACTGATGTATGGAAGTGATGCCTGAAGCTGGCAGAAGAGGAACGAAAGTAGACTGAATGCAGTGGAAATGAGATCACTTAGGCGTATATGTGGCAAATCTATTTAAGACACAGTAAATAGTGAAGAAATAAGGAAAGAATGTAGAGCTGATGTTAATATAGTGAGTAAGATTAAGAAAGGATCACTTAGATAGTTTGGTCATATGTAACGGATGAATTAGGAGAGAATAGTAAGAAAGGTATATGACCCAAGTGTTGATGGTACCAGAAATAGAGGACGTCTGCGGAAGACTTGGCATAACCAGGTAAACCAGATAATAGAGGATGGTTATGTTAGAAGCCGCAACAATCGGCGAGCTTGTATGAGAAATTGTTTATCAGTACAGAAGAGTGTGGCGCTCTATCCTCTCTGCCTACCCCCGCGGAGAAACGGCGTGATGGTAAGTAAGTAAGTAAGCAAGTAAGTAAGTAAGTAAGTAAGTTATGGAGATTTCAATAAAATTTTCACAGATTTAATTTAATTATAGATTTATAACTAATTATGCTGTAAAAAAGGTTGTTTTTTATTTTAAAATTGTGTTGTTAAATTTAAAGTATTAATTTTTGTTGTTTATTCGGTTAATGAGAAACGCATTTCATTTCATTTTACATTACGGTTTTCGAAAAATATGTTTAATTTTATTTCCATGATAAACAATTATATTTAACAAATAATTACTATTTGTACAACATTATTACAAATCACCTTAACGTATTTATAAACAATGTATATACACAAAAAAAAATCTTGTTAGTTGTAATTATATTATTAAGGAGAACACATTCTCTTTGTGAAGTTGTAATTATTCAGAACATAGGTCTGTAATATGTAAAAATACAAATTAAATGTATTTATTAAATACATATAAAATCAAATTTATCGAAAAATTTTGTTTTGCTACCGAAATTCGAACCTGGATAAAGAAGATGGTTTTCAAATAATGGAACGATAGATGTATTAATTTGAAAAGTGTAACATATAAGTTCGAAAATTTGTCGTCAATGCACTGTGTTGGTATAGCATAATTGGTTAATGCACGTATACCGGATTGTAAGAGATCCAGGTTCGAATCTTGGTTGCGTAACAACGATATTTTTCGATAAAATTGATTTTATATTATATCTTTGTGTTCCGTACTCATAGAACACATTTTTGGCGCATCTTAAGATTCGGCCGCGTCCCATATTATTGACACCTTTCCACGTTCAAATTCTTACCCATCCTTTATCCTTACTGTTTGTCTTCAGTGTGAATAGTTACCTTGACGTCAGCAGATGTCAACTGGAACGAAATTTGTTCGATCTAGACATCGCGAGAGCATTAGTGGTGTGGATTTGTTCAACTCCGGTGCACCAGTACTGTATTGTGATCTTGTGATTTATGCACAGTGATTGTTGTGTGAGCCGCGGGTGAAATGAGTGATATCGCCGTCTTCATTTGGAAGCGGAGATCTGCCCGCCCGCGTGCTATTTGTGTAATCTCGGCTGCGACTGCGGGAGTAACGGAGGCGTCATACACGAGGTAAGGCGAGCAGTCCTTCAGATTTCCGATTCCCCGAGATCTACTGGTCCTTCGACTGGATTCGCTATCTTATTTTCGACCCTTATCCGATAAACCAGGTCCTTTTCCTTTCTTCCTTCCTTTACCGCCCCCCCCCCCCCCTTCCACGGACCTCCTTCGGCGGTTCTGATTTACGACCGGAATCGTCGTAATCCAATCCACGGGACGCGGGACTCCAAAATCGCGCAATTCGTTTGGTAGATCCTATTCGGCGCGGTATCTACGTCTTCTCTTCATTATGATTAATACATTTAATTTGTATTTGAAATTATATTAGAAAATATGCAATATTAGATAACTCATAATATTGTACATAATCTGTCATTAATAGCGGAAAATTAACCTTAATTTGTTTAAAAATTGAACGAAAATACAACTGCAAAAGAGTTAACCTTGATTGATGCGAGAATCGCATACTTTAACGGATATTACGTGAATGATAGTCTGCACAATGTGATAATCTACACTCGTCTCAATCAGAGATATTTGGCGTTAAGTATTTGAAACCTTTATTTTTTTTAATATGAGTGCGTACATCACTATGCAATGTTACATAACTGAGAGAATTTTTAATATAATTTTATTGGTTAATGTAACAAAATGATGTACTGCAGAATACACTTATCTCATTTTGCTTAAACACCTTAAATTTTCTTAATCAATATCACAGAATGTTGTGTTTCTTAAGAAGATTGTTAATTGTTGAAAATTACTTTTCGTCCAAGAATCTATCTGTAGTTAATTTTTTTGCTCCTGATATTGTTGTCCTCAAAAATTTGAGTTATGTCATTTTAATGTGGTTTGTGTCAACGTGTTGTACTTTACCCAGTATACCTCCCTGATTTTTATTTGTTCTCCGCACTAACGCAATTTCTTTCCAACGCAATAATAATTTTGCGTAAAAGATTACATTAATTTTTCTCAGCATTTTTAATATTTAATTATCAAATCTTTCAAAAACAGAATCATTTCATTTTCACCCTACGTCCATGATTAAACTTTAAGTTGAGAGAATAAACACGCTTAAACGGCTTTGGTAAAATTATACGACTGGCATTATTTTTCACTCTTAGAACAGGCATTGAATTGAGATCTACACTGTAACTAAAGTGTTGAAAATTAATTATATTCTCTCAAAAAATATAATGTTTATTCCATCACTCAAAGGAGTGCTTAAATAAACTTAAACCGGGAAAATCATAATAATTTAATAGGCACCCACCTACTTCGGGAGAAATTCAAAACACACGGTACACTGTTGTTCATCTCTATGGACGTGTGAGGAAATTCAAATAAAGAACATCTGTGCTGTTGCAAATTGAAAATTTTCAAATTAGTTCCATTCTAGAATCCAAGATGGCGATTCTCCCAACAGCTGACTTGCAACCTGACAGATTTATTTCAGTCCACAAGTTCTGGTTTAAATTCTTTGGCCAGTGGTACGAGAGCTACCCGATTTTGTCCGCAATATTTTGGCTGCATCTGTTGTACAGAGTTTCCGTGTGGTGGATGCTGACCGTGTTCCCCGTCGGCGGTGAAATCATATACGTGTACCAAACTGGAGATGACGTGGGAAAGGTGGCAGAGGGGTGTGTAACTAATTTAATTAAGTTTATATGTTGCATCGTTTTAACCCGGAGGTGTTCAGACGGGACTTGTTGGTGTAATTCAAAATTTGTGTCAAATTCGGTGAAAGGTTGCCCCCCCCATTCGCGCAAATGTTCATCATTTGGTTTAGTAAGGATTAAATTAATGACAATTTGTAAGGTACAGGCAAGCAGCGATAATTTCCGGGCTTGCAATGGAGTTGTATGGTTATATTTTTAGAAGGTCAACCAGAATAATTAAAAAACTGATAATCTTGATTTACAGTTTGGAAAAAAAAAACATTATAATTTTAATAATTTTAGTTTGAAAGAGAGATGATTATTTTTTTAACAACAAAATGTAGGTCAATTAAATATATATTTATTTAACATCATCCTACAGATGTGCATGTATTAAGTATTCAAAATGGCTCTATTTTCTTTTCCCAAAAAGTTTTAATTTGAAATTAATATTCAATGTTTAATGTACACTTTATACCTTTATTTATAAACTAAATACAAGTACTGGTCGAAAGAAGATTCATCATTCAAAGTTATAATCAAATAATGTATATGGTACGATATTAGTATGCGCAGATTTTATGAATACATTCCTGTAGTCTTCTGATATTTTCTTACTTTTCACAAAGAAACTCGACGATCTGTTATATTATACTAGACGACCATATTATTTATTATCTGTTTGTATGTATATTAAACCCTTTTGGGCTTATTCGTCAACATTCTCTTTTCGTAGGTCCAGAAATATGAAATTTACATATAAATCGATCTATATTATCATATTTCATTCCTTTCACGCCACATGTCAATAAAATTACATAGTCCTGCACTTTACGCGTTGTTAAAAACACAAAATATAAAAAATATATATATATATAGAAAATATTTAGAACACTTGGTATTTCATTGAATACCTTCTTACTTATATAAGACATTAATGAAATATTAACTTATCAACAGTACAATAGCATTACTATTTGAGCGTTGTACATATTTCAGTAATCCTGGGTTTTCAAAATACGGAGTATGTATCTTACAATTTTGTGTGGGTAATTCTACAAAACTTGTGGGCATCGGAGCCATTCGGGACAACGGCGGTGCGTGCGAGATATAGATTGCGTTTTGTTATCGGCAAAGAGTATCTAAACTTTAGCACACGGGAAACCGTCAGCAGATCGCAGATGAGAAATGCAGGAGACTGCAGGCCAGACAACTCAGGTTAATGGTTTCACTTTACATAATGTACACAAGTACTCTGTACATTATATTAAAATCGATATTGAAGTATTACGAATGCCGGAATCCCGATATTTGGAAAAGCTTTCGCCGAGATTAGAGGTGATGATTAATCAATGAAATAAAAACATTCGGAAAAAATCACATTTTGATTTTTAATAAGCTTTTAACAATACCACAAATGTTTATCTTCAGACTTCTGAATAACACAATGTTTTCCTAAATAGTTGCTCTGACTGTATTCCTCATAAAACCGCTTGTCAAATTTCTTTGTGACTTCTCGTGACTCTCGTGACTTCTCTCACCTCTTCCGACCCCTCTGACAAACCGATAGTACTAACATTCCTAACATCTTCGTCTTAATGTACGTCAAAATTCGATCTTCATTCGACTATACCAATTAATTATTTGTTAAAACTAATCGC
Organism: Eubasilissa splendida; assembly: GCA_031772225.1. NCBI lineage: Eukaryota > Metazoa > Arthropoda > Insecta > Trichoptera > Phryganeidae > Eubasilissa > Eubasilissa splendida. Next base: position 14,500,939 of record CM062852.1, on the reverse strand, counting down.
AACGTATGCTCTTTTAGAAATTAATCACAGAACACAGATACATCGCATCGACAGTAAGCGCAGTTGAGACACGTGGTGTGAGGGGTTCGCACATCACATCAACTATTGACATATGTTGCTTTAAATACGACATGGAAACTAAGAAAAGCGATTTATATTTTTTTGATAATGAAATACCAAAAATTTTAAAAATTCCGGTTTTCATAAATCTAATCCCGATATTTTGAAGCATCCGTTTTAGTCCGGTATCCCAGTATTTTTGAAAGTCGGGATACCGGTATTCGACCCCTACCTTGGACGTGACCCACCACAGCGCCTCCAAGCTATCTTCCCTTGATGCCCAAACAATTCAAGGATTCGTCTCAGACAAACGGTTAAGAGTCTGTCTATGATGTTTAATTCATGCGGAATGGAGAAATTCGTGCATCTCGCCGTCCATGATATGCGCAACACGTGTCTCCAGCGCCACATCTCAAAGGCATCCGTATTCTTTCCCTTGCTTTCAGGATCCATGATTCCACACCATATACAAATCAATATGGTTATTATAAATACACGATTGTAAGGTATGATGTGTCATGGTTAATGTCATATAATATTACTACTAGATATCTGGTATGACGCAATACCTTCGGGCAGTGAAATAGCACCTTAATTAAACGAAAGACTATTCATGAAATGTCCTCGTGTAATGAATTACGTACCTACATCTGAATAAAATATATTCGAATGTTCTAATTAGCTAATTAAATCTATCGAGAATGTAAAGTGCTTCCTTACAATTTTGTATTTACTCGACCAAATTAAAAATCACTTAGTTAACATTTCTACGGTTTTTTGGAAACGAAAGAATTTACGGAATGAAATATAAATATTAAAATATTCGTAAAATATCACAAGAAGTTATTAGACGTTTCAGTCTTACGGCGAGCCCCTGGAAGGCTCAAGGGCAATCCATTTTAAGGAAAATATTTTTGCCTTCAGAATCCTCATTTCAATTTACAGAAGACCGGTTGAGCCAATAATTAATAATTGTTACAAACAATTTGTCACCAAAATGCTGAAGGAATTGCTATTATAATTGTGGGATTGCTGTTCCCAGTCCCAATAAAAAATCTTTGTAAAATATTAATGTACAATTTGTTTTTTCAAATCAGCTTATGTCACTAGTTTCCCTAAAATAATTTACGGATTCACAGTATAATGTACTGTTGGTTTTTTAAAATATTTTTATTGTCTTTACAATTCAAAAAAAGTATATCTATATACCCACGTATGTACACAAAACTCAATGTATATCTGTTTGTTCTCTATAAACTCCTACAATCTTTGACCATTTTTGATTTGAACCAAATTTTGACTAGATACTCTTAAGGACCTGGTGTAAATCATCCCTCTCACTGGCCACCCCCGATATAAATGTATTTTAAATTGAATGCCATCCAGTCCAAATATTGCAGCAGTTATTCTTAAGGGCACTGTGCAAAAGATAGGAAACATCACCTTTTATACTGAGCGCTTCATTGCGCAGTAGTGGAGTATTCCTATCTATTTCAAATTTTGCATAGTTACTCTTTATGACTATGATGAAAATATAGTAATCCCCACCCGCCCCCTTTCTAAATCCCCGGACTTTACAACCATCCATGGTCTGGGCTTGAATATCGTTATTATTTAGAGCCTGTGCAAAACAATGATCACTTCTTCTCTTGAACCCCTATTTTAAATTATAACAAATTCTGAATCCCGAGCAACACCTGATGTGAACCGCTAGCGTTTTATAAGTTAGGGTTTTTTATTTATAGATAGTTCTATTTCATACAATTCTATAAAATTTCATACAAAAATGTAATAAAGATGCGACGCAACATTAATATTTTATAAATAATATTTGAACACACAATTACTGGATTTTTACCATTAATTAATTAAGTATTCAGTAATTGTGTGTTCTTGGATATATTAAAACATTGTTAATATAATATACTGATCTAAATAAGAAATACAATTTTCAGGCGTATTCTAGTTTAATGTGTTAATCATTTTTCATATATACAGATATAGCTTCTATATTTCTAAAATAAGATTCTCATTAGTGACATCTATGTTGTTTCAAGGAAATTAATATCGAACATTCAGACCATAGATGGCGACAGTGAAGTTGTAGTTAATACTCGAAGTATTTCTACATGGTAACATATACACAACTTCCAAAAATTTGATAAATATGGAGGTTGATTGGGTGGAATGGTGAACGTTACATTGTGCAAAGTGATTACATAAGCCAGCCGAAGACAGGTCGCAAGCCCTGTAACACCCATACATCTCATATAATATCCCGTATATATGTGAGATGTCTATAATTTGTTTAATATTTTAACTATTCTCAAATTAAGCTTATGACTTGACCTATCTTGGTGACTTCACGGAAACCTTCGACCACTTGATCAATGTCTTACGGGTTTACCAAACAACCAAGTCAAAGGATCGATGTCCTTTATTTTCTAATACTCGAAAGTGAGAATTCAAAAAATAAACTATTTATCACACGCATAGCCAATAAACGTATAGAGCTGGAATTAAATTCTAAAACTAGTTTTTGACTTCATATAACGGTGTACAAAATATTTTCATATGTACCGACCGCTAGATCCACATCAACTCCTGGCGTTATCCATGTGGACTTAAATAGACGGATGTACTTCGCCATTTTATTAATTTGATATATGTAGGTCTTTATTAATATTGTAATATTATATACAACCAAGCATTTTACTATCAATAAAGAATGTGAGTCACGACTATCTTTTCCTTTGCAACCTTATAAATCATATAAAGTTTTAAAAATCCGTAAATTTTTGACAAAACGTTTTATTTTTCATATTTCAAACTGATATTTTCTCAAAACTAATATATTTTATTTTTTAAATTTATATTTTGAAAGTAGATTATGTATTCAACAAAATTATTAGCCTCTGGGGTATTATTACTAGTACCATTCTGTCGTGAATATTTTTCGTTGTAATTTATTACATTTTTTTTTAAACTTTTTGTGAATGCCGTGTTACAGATAAAGGTAAATGTTATCCTAGATTTATTTTTTAATATTTGATTTAAGTTATGATTATAATTTTCTCTTTACCTATTCTTATAATTTTGGTTAGGAGTATAATTTTTTTAAGATTGGCAAAATCAACTTTGTGGTCAAATACATTATTTTAAATTGTGAAGTTTGTTTTATTAACCACTTAATAAATGAAAATATATCTATCGGTTTTGAAAAATATCATTTTCTTCTACAGGTTTTTGTTTATTTAACAGAATCTATTTTTAAAAAACGATAATTATTTATAAAATAAACTTATTACCTAACTTAAATTGTTACTTGATTCAAGATTACTAGAAGTTTAGAATGGGACTTGTGGTTAAATTAATTAGTTAAATTGTGGTGTAAAGGAGAATTTGAGATGTTTGAATAATGGTGGGTTTTCAGAATTTCTAATCATTTGATAGAAAATGGTCATGGTTTTGATAAAAAATTGGGATTGTCTATTTTGCATGTAAACGGTGTTGGTCATAAATGAAATAATTTGAAATCATCGGAGATAAATAAATCGTGTAAAACTAATCAAAAAATGATAAACAACCAACTAAATTTAACCACAAGTCCTATTCTAAAAATTACTCTAGTAATTTTGTATCTTCTTCTTCTTCTTCTTCTTCTTTCAAATAGGCAATCCACCCTTCAAGAGTGACTTGTGCCATTAAACAAGTCTAAACATTATTTTATAGAAAGCAGTACAACAATACTATAGAACAGGGAACATTGCATCACAAGTCTATACCATTGACATTCAGGAAATTTGCTATTATGTAGCTTAAATGAGGCGAGTTGAGGGAAAGAAGATGACACAAGTTAACCGGAAGTTGAAAATCACCATTGACAAGATCATTATAAAAAAAACCTGTGATCCGCAATGGACAGGCAAAAAAGATATGGTCAAGGGTTTCCTCCTCGGCACCACATTCACACATTGGGGAGTCTATTATGTTCATTCTGAACAAATGTTCTGAACAAACGCAATGCCCAATTCTCATTCTAGAGATATTTGCTACTAATTTTGTATCATCAAGTAACAATTTAAATTAATTACTAAATTTATTATTTAAATAGTTATTGTTTTTTAAAAATAAATTCTGTTAACATATGTTTTTCATTAGTTGTTGACATCCTGATGAAGAAAATGATATTTTTCGAAACCGGTACATGTATTTTAATTCATTGAGTGGTTAATAAAACAAAGTTAACAATATAAAATAGAGGATTATAATTAATATAATTAAAATATAATAATTTAAATAACTTTACGTCCGCGGCCTTGGACGCATGTCCTCTGGTGGACTGTCAATCTGACCTTTCGTCACTGCAGAAGGTGATCTGTAATATAACTATGCTATACGCTATTCCACGTCTTCGCAAGTGGTAACAAGAATAAACACAGCGTATTATAATAAATAATTTTGGGTTCCTAGTTTTAAATCGTTATTTGTAGGGATATTTCGTTAGCACCGCTGCAAGGGGTGGTTCGGTTGTGACGCGGCATACACCTCTACCGTCGGTTCTCGAAAGGAAGGCGGAGATGTAAACCCAATAGATATCCACAGATGTCGCATAAATCGAGATGATTCACTTAATTATTATAATAAAACAATGATAATTAAATATTGAATCAAAATATCAACAATGTACCTACAGCCGTAGTATTTTATGTTATCGTATCTTCAAATATTGCGTCCAGATTGCTATCTTTTATTAACTGTATTAGATGATATTTATAAATAAGATTCTGAAACCTCGTGTACTTTAAATGCTGCTTTTTGTAATATTTATTTTTTAAATAGAGATTCGCACACTGAATACATATCACATCAAAATTCTAACATAGGACTAACTTAGAGATCTCCTGGAATGTGACTCGAACACCCGACCACTTTAAAACTATGTATCCAAGTTCTGCTATACAAGGAAGCCTGTCATAAATGTTAAAATAAATTATTAAGGAGAACACATTCGTACTGTGAAGATGTAATTATTCAGAACATAGGTCTGTGATATTTTTTAAAAATACTAATTAAATATATTAATTAGAAAGGTATACATATAATCAATTTTATCGAAAAATATATTGTTGTTGCTATCAGGATTCGAACCTGGATCTCTTTCCAATCCGGGGAAGGTGCATTATGCAATTATGCTACAGCAGACAGTATCTTTGTTGACAAATTACTCAAAAGTATTTAAGATTCCGTAAAAACAAAGTAGATGCATTTCAAATAATGGAACAGTATATGTATTGAAAATTGTGACATATGGGATCGAAAATTTGTCGACAAAGGTATTATCTGCTGTAGTATAGTTGGATAATGCACCTTCCCCAGATTGGAAAGAGATCCAGGTTCGAATGCCGGTAGCAACAACAATATATTTTTCGATAAAATTGATTATATATGTATATCTTTCTAATTAATATATTTTATTAATATTTAAAATAAATTATTATTCTCTTAATATTTTGTTTGCACTGCAAAATTCTCTGCAACAGCTATAACCCATTTTTTGATATTAAGTATTTTAATTGTCATATATTAATATCTTGTTTACCATTTTTTTTATTATTAAGTACTTTGTAAAAACTTATCATATCATATTATTAATTTTATTTTGTCAACATAAAAATGTTATTTTTATTCTGTCAATTTATATTTTAATAATGTTAGTAAAAATTCGATGAACATTAGTTATTGACAATATAAGAATATTAATTTATATTACGTTACTGGGGATTGTCGTCAATATTTATATTTTCAAATAATATTCTCATATATTTCAAATGATAACAAGCTCCAAGAATTCTGTATTTATATGTGTAATCGTATGTCTATCTTTATTTCAGAGAATTTTGGATATGAACAATGATAGTATTGTATGTATTATGTACGCTTGTGGATAGGTAAGGCTGGGTTAAGCAATTCCAATTCCAAATGCCTACTTACTCTCTATGTGTTATATACGTTATGTAGATATCAAAGGGATTGTCTCACCTTGCGACGGATTTCGCTATTGCGAGGAAACGGAAGTTCGGAATGTTGAAATACAATTCAATATTATCATTTCTCGGAAACGGTTTCGGTTTACGGGAAATGCGACGGGACTGAAGGCATTTCATAAAATAATGTGTGAAGAATCTTCGGTGGAATTGAATCCATATATAATATTTTATACTTTTAAATTAATACGTGTGTGCTATAATAATTCAAAATTATTGTATGGCTTTGTTCCACCTATTGGATACCACCATCGTAGTGTTTTTTTAATATACGACTGCCACTTGTGGTTGATCAACATATATATTCAAAATTAAATTTGAATAGTTCACGGCCATATTTTATCTCTATCTCTTATTATTATTTACATCTCTTTCTCTGGTTTTCAAAGACGAATACTCGTAATTCCATTTTTGAAAAATATTGCCAGCTCGTTTGAATCTAACAATTTATTCGACAATATGAAAAAACTTTCTTCCTGGTTTAATATCATATATATAAGAAGACATACCAATTACCCCACCCACTGACAAATACATTGAAAACCCATTAACATTGACAAATTCTCCGAACCCGACTCTTATCTTACAAACAAATAATAACAACAATATTTCACATCACAAGATTACCAGAAGCCAAACATTAGGTCGTAAACATCTTAATTATACAAAGTGAGGATTAGTGATGTCACTTAGCGCTGAACCTTAAAACACGTGTTTCGCGATCATATCAGTACGACACTCCACCGATAAGGCATCTCCTAAAGATGGGTAGTGAGATATACCGGAAACGTTGGGTCAACCATAGTCTTTTTAGGACCAACAGTTGCGGTATAACCAAGAAACTTATTTTTATATATACATGTATAAATATAAAGGATGTACCCCTTCTTTTCTTCCTTGGCTGTTTTTTCAGAACACAGGAGGCTGCGATCTCCATGAAATCTATTTTCAGACTAATAATAAATTATTGTCATATGATTGTCGCCAGTGTACGCGACCGTTACGTCCAAACTATTTTGCCGTAGAACTGTCGTATACCGAAGCCCGATACAGATTAAACTGTCGTAATACGGTTTTGATCTCAGTATGCGCTAGATTTAAATGTCGTACGTAATATTTTAAATTCCATTCACTGGCGACAACTTGTCGTTCAGTTTGATTTTAACAACTTTTGAACTTTGTAGTTGAACAACTGACGGTATTCGCGCTTGCTACCAGATTTCAGCGCACCTTCTTCAATGTAATAAATAGTTCTCTAAGTGATGTATCTATGGATGAATAATACACGTGCGAAAGAGAAAAAGACCACCCGGTTGTTAGGCGCGCTCTCTCGCATCTGAGCCGTTGCTTGAAACGCATCTCTTGTATTTAACTTATAGCTATATAGCTTTGTACAATTAAAACTATTGTTACCACGTCGGGTTATTACGGGTAAAAATATCACAGTTAATAATGATTATTTATTTTCAGGTAATAAAATTACATTAGGTACATTACTAACCTATTTAAAATTATATTTTTTATTTATTATAATACATAAACGCCCACTCTCGTCGGATACGAGAGTGGGCGTTCGCTAGGTCGTTTTTTGTGATAAATATATATCATATATATTAACATCCAAGGCGAGATTCGATTTAGATGGCCGCATCGAGCAGAGTTCCAAGGCGGAATGCCAAGACGTTCGGTTTAGAATGTTTGTTTTGAGAAAAATCTTGAGTGAAAAATGTTCTCATTCGGGGAAACAAAATGGAGTTTAGAGCGCGTCTCTGCGGTAATAAAGTAAAGTTTTGACGTTTAAAATCTCTCAGAATTTCAGTAACAAATGACCCGCATAAACTTTTTCAGCTAACATTGACATTATTTCCTTGCTGAATTTTTCTTCTGAATAACGCCGCAAGAAAATTTATTTATACATAGCTATAATGTTATTATAGATAATTTTATGTGAATTTCAATAGAAATACTACTATTAGCAATATTTGAATATGTCCAAGAATACACAATTACTGGATTTTAACTACAAAGGCAGTGTTATTAAACAAATATCAGATATCTCATAGAGATAATTAATTAATTATTTAAAAATATATTTAATGGAAAATATATGGAAGTGCGGGATAATTACAGGGCTTACCACCTGTCTTCGGCTGGCTTATATGATATATAGATAGTATGTGGACTCGCTTTGAGTACCGCTACACCATCGCCATCTATGGACCAAATTTGATAATACAATTTTCCCTTTTTTTAATGTCATCACTATGAGAATCAAATTATTTTAAAGCAATTATTCTTTCTCTGTAAAATGTTTTTTAACATATTATATTAGAATATGTCTGAAAAACTTCCATATATTTTCCATTAAATAAATATAATAAAAAAATAGCTTTGTCTCTATGAGATATCCGATATTTGTTTAGAAATACTACTACTTATTTCAGAGGGTCTCATGATGCAATTTCTATATATATATAGGATGTAACTGATTTTATAGACACGATAAATCACGTAATTGTTATCTGATTTCATTCAAACTTTTCATAAAATTGACGTGGTAAATATCTCGGCTAAGTTTGTTACCTCCATTAGTATTGAACCTAACAAAAATTACACGAAATATACTTCATTTCCGTGCTAGAGATTGAGAGAAAAAAAAAGTTATGGTTGATTCACGAGAACGAAAAAATTTTACGAAAAGTAAATGTTGATTTATTAGAATCTGAATTATTTACGTACAATCATTTTTAACAACTGCATTAAAAATAGTTTGTTTTTAAGATTAATAAAATACTTTTTGTGGTAAACAGCAATATTTTGTATTACATACTGAGATCAGTTATTTAAAAAATTATAAGTTTAGTATTTATTTTTTCTATACAAAGCCACATAATTATAACTACAATTGATTCATATTTGCATTTAATATATTATGAATTTTGAGATGTTAAATCACTACGAAAAAACTCAAAAAATATTTTCGTTTCTTTTTTATCGATGTAAAATTATGCCTTTTACGCAATACGTATTTTTGAAATCCGCAAATATAATCGGAATTGATTTTAATTAAGTTGATAGATAATTGAAGGTACTAGTTACAAAGTCAGCAACCTTTTTTATTTATTTTTTTAACTTGTAATGCAGTTGTATTTTCTTATGAGTTTTTATACATTCTATTAATTTATGAACGTTTCCTCGCCGAGGTAGGTAGAGAGGATAAAGCGCCACACTCCTCTGTCCTGACACAATTCTCGCCTCATCCACACATTCATATGTCTTCTCATACAAGCTCGCCGATTGTTGAGGCTTCTAACAGGTATATCTGGTAGTACCAAGTCTTCTGCGCACGTCCTCTATTTCTGGTGCCATCAACACTTGCGTCATATATATTTCTTACTATTCTCTCCTCATTCATTCGTTCCATATGACCAAACCACCTAAGTGATACATTCTTAATCTTAATCACTATACTAACATCAGCTTTACATTATTTTCTTACTTCTTTATTCTTTACTATGTCATAAATACATTTGCCACATATACGCCTAAGTGATCTCATTTCCACTGCATTCAGTCTACTTTCGTTTCTCTCTTGTCAGCTCCAGGCCTCACTTCCATACATCAGTGTCGGTACCAGAACTCCATTGTGCACCGCTAGTCTTGTCTCGGTTGACAAATTTCCGTTAGATGTAATTCTATTCAAAGCGCCGTTCACTTTATTCCCTGCAGTCACCCTCCTTTCGATATCATTCTCAGCTTTTCCGTTTCTATTAAACATACTTCCCAAATACACAAATTCATCTACTTGTTTCAAATTATTTTGCACGGTGTTTTACTTTCTTTCTTCTCGAATACCATCATTTTCGACTTGTTAATATTCATAATAAGATCGCTTTCCTTGCATACATCGTACATTCTACTCACTATACTCTGTAATTCTTATTCATTATTCGCCATTAGTACTGCATCACCGGTGCATATTATACATCATACATTTAAATGGCCACCAGTATGGAAACTAGCTTGTTTTTAGAAGGAGGTGTTATATTTATTTCATATTTCAAACCAGATTATAGGGATTAACATTCATAATAAGAAGTGCAAGTGCAATGAATCTTGAAGCTCCCGTTTACATTTATCTGCAAATGGAAAATATGGATGTTGCTAACTTATTAACTTATAAACTTAAGGCCGGTTGTATGATGTGATAAAAGTTTTAAAAAAATGCGAAAACGGTTTGTTTGACCGTTAGCAAAAAAATTATTTACTTCTCGATAGTACATCCCGTGGTAAACTAATTTTACTCTCCGATATCCGATAGTAAAAACTAGAATCGATTGTTAAATATGGCGGACTCTTCACAGCTGTTTCAAAAGTCATTTGTCACGTTAATGCTTTGAAAGTCGCAGTATACGACAATTAATCATTAAATATCCCGCTTTTTTAGTAATGAGAGTTCGTCTAACGATGATCTCGTTGTTTAATACATACACTAGCACATTATTCGAAAAAATTTCACCACCAAAGTGAATGTTTTCGAATGGAGAGGCGAATAAGTCTATAGATAAATCATATTTTATGATAATTTGTATCATCTATACTCTATAGACATCTCATCTATGCTTTAACAATAGTAAATTTGACGTTCAAACCACCCGCAAACGATTTTTACTACAGTAAAAAGTTATCACAGTAAAAAGTTAAAACAGTAAAAACTTACCATGGTTAAAATTTATTAGTGATCACACAACCGGTCCTTAATTGTTAATGTAATTTGTAGCACTAATAAATTATTTTAAGTACTCTAATAAATTAATTAATTTGTCAGTTTATAAACTGACAAATTATATGTTTTTAAATATTTTTTTATAGGTTGTATCTAATGCTGAGCGAAGCTTACATGGCGATCAAGCTTATAGCTTTCATGTACAACAGGAAAAAGGTTCTATTATTGATTGATCACCTGAAGAGCGAGGATTTTTACGGGACGGAGCCGGAACATGCGTACTTCATCAGGAACGCTATCAGGAAGGGTCGCTTTGTATCCAAGGGCTATCTTTACATGTGCCTGTGTGCAATAACAGGTGAGGCCCCAATACTGTTCCTACAGGGTTATCCAATAAATGTGATCGAATTTATGTTTATTAATATTTTTTATTTTTTTATTTCTTCTTTATTACATAAATATTCATTTTAATTTTGATATTTTGCCAAACTGCATGGCAGTTTTACAGTAAGGATTACCTTTTACCTAGTTAAACATATTTTATAAATAAAATATAACAAAAGGGAAAAATAGATAAGGAGATGATAGATGAAATACTTAAAAAGATATAAAGAATCTTGTTATATGTTATAAAGAAGAAAAAATCTAATTCCGAAAAGATAAATATTTTTTACAGGGTGTAACAGACCTAGTCCACAGTATTTTATGGATGGATACCTGAATATAATATAGAACAACAAGGAAATAAAAAATTAGACAAGAATATGTTCTTAAAAAGGTAGATGGCTCTGTCAAATGATGGAACGATTAAATGTATTGATTTCAAAAAGGTAACATATAGGGTCGAAAAATTGTCGCTAAAAATAGTGCCGCTGTAGCTTAGTTGGATAAAGCACCTCCCCCGGTTAGGGAAGAGATCCAGGTTCGAATCCCGGTAGCGCAACAAAAATATTTTTCGATAAAATTGATTTTATATGCATATCTTTATAATTAATATATTTAATTCATATTTAAGAATATGTTCTTTTACTTTGTACTTACTTTGATCACTGGGGTCGGATCGTTGTTTAATAGGTCTTTATCGATTTTGTTGATTGTTCTTGGCACAACACATTCTCTCGTTCTCTCACCGTACACATTGTTCGCCATCAGTACTCTCACGGTTCGACCCGACGATCTGGTTGAATAGCTATGGTGAGGATCAGTATTTATATTTCCATTATTTATCAACTCTTAATTAATTGTAACTGTTTAATTTTATTTACATATGTTTTATATGTCAGTCCATAGCTACTCATTCCATAACTGATAACCGAGTCGACCATCGCAAAGTGCAGTGAGTACAGTGTATCTAGCAAAATTTTTCATTATTTATTAAACCTAAATATTTATATCGCTCCACTTTTTCAATTTTGTTACATTAACTATTTATTAAACTTTTGTGTAAGCATTCGTAATCACGTCCAACAAGATTCATTTTAATTGTTTTTTTGTTTAGCTTGTTCTGATCGGATATGTAAATATTTAGTTTTCTTTATATTTATATTTAAGGATATTGGTCAGATCATTTTGTATATTGTGTTTTATGATTTTGGTACAGTTACCAGAATATGAGATGCATATATCATCGACAAACATAAACTTTTGACAATGTTTTATAACCTTAGCCAGGCTATTTACATGCATAATATAGCTCATAGGTTCTGATATAGATCCAGTTGGCACACGGTATTTTATGTATTTTATCTTATTATATAAACCACACCAAAGACTGAACTCGAGAAAACTCTGTGATCAATGTTCATCAATTGAAGAAAAATACTGTATCAAGTACCTTGGAATTATAATAAATAACAATTTCAAATGGAAAGAACATTATTTATCTCACAAACAAAAAATAAGGAAAACTACCTACATATTTTATAGACTCAGAAAAATCTTATCACTTACATATCTGAAAATAATATATTACGCGTTTGTACAGTCACATTTGCAATACGATATTATTGGATGAGGAGGTGCATATAAAACTTCAATGTCACAATTAGAAATCACTCAAAAAATGATAATAAAAATTATTCTAAAAAAAAAGACAATCCAAGTATACAACTTTACACAGATTTTAAAGTACCAAAAATAGTAGACATATACAAAAAAAAATCAATAATTCAAATTTTTTAAATTAAAAATCAATTAAATTTTAGAAGCGAATTCCGATCTACGAGATATAGAGATCAAATTGATATCCCAAAACTAAAATATAACGCAACTCAAAATCAATATATTTATCAAGGCATCAATTTTTTTAACAATCTCCCCATTACAATTAGAAAAAATTACAGACTATCATAAATTTGTAACTGAAGTAAAAAAAATATGTACACAGACTAACTGAAACATTAATTAACTCGTATATACTCCTTATCTATACACGAGTCTTACTCTCATAGAGAAGAAACAAATGTTAATATAATATTCATATAATAAATATTCAAATTGTATTATATTTTTCATATTAATAAAAAATATATATATATATTATGATCGGCATTCAATAATAAGATTGATCACAGTAAAATGTGGTTCCAACACAATGGAGCCACGTGCAATACTGCAACTGAGACTATCTATTTATTGAAAACAACGTTCAACGAGTCGATCATTTCCAGAAATGGACCTGTCTTTTATTTCCAGAAATGTCTGCCTAGATATCTCTCCGTTAGGTTATTTTCTGTGGGAATGTGTGAAGTCACCTGTTTATACTGATTAAACAATTAAAAAACAACATAAGTCGTGTTATTGGTAAAATTACACCAGTGTAATTACAATTAGTTACAATTGTGAAAGAGTGGCTGAAAATTAGATCCGAAGAATGCATTGTTTCAAATGTAGGCGCGGCGCACATTTGAATATAATTATATTCTTAATACAAATTAAATGTATTAATTAGAAATATATACATATAAAATCACTTGCTACCGGGATTTGAACCTGGATCTCTTCCTATGCATTAGCCGATTATACTACACCAACACAGTACGTTGACGACAAATTTTTGAACTTATATGTTGCACTTTCAAATTGATACATCTGTCGTTCCAGTATTTGAAAGCCATCTTATTTATATTTACGGAATCTTAAACATCTTTGAGTAAAGTTCGATAGGAGATGCCAGAATTAATTGATAATTTATTTTTATTTAATTTTGGATATATTAATACAACTTATATATTTTTAAGGAGAATACATTTTTATTGTGAAGATGCAATTTTTCAGAACATAGTTCTATGATATTTTTAATACAAATTAAATATATGAGACAAAATCTGTAATAATCTATTCGATCGCCTATCTAAGGATGAAAAAATAACTCTAGTATTGTGATTTTAGGATATCGATGAAAGTGTTAAACCTAAAATTAAAGATGATTCATTATTCAAGGTTATAAAAGTGTTATTATGATTTATTTATCAGAATATTGTTACGATGCGGCCAGGCTCCGGCGGATCGAACGCTAGAGCACTGCCACTGGCTAGACAGTTGTCTGTAGGTGTGTGTATTTGTCAAGTGTAAGAATGGCTGGCTCAGAGGAATGGAAATTGTATCATGCAGAAAAACGCTAGTTGCAACACGTTATTCACACTATTTAATAAAAATTCCCGACATTATAATTGCACGATCTTCCTACGATCGACCCCGCTAGTCCCAGTGAACTGATTAAGATTAGATTTGTGGATGCCCCGTGGTGTACATGTGAGAGAGTGGAACAGACGTCTGAGCATATTTTGTAGAATTGTGAGATACTTAGAGATGCACGTGAACGTATGATTGGTGGTTTGACTGGACTTAGATACCGCCCGCCCAGGAATGCAGACCTAATTAGTAATGGAAAGATCTTGTTTTATATAAGGGATTTATTAGGGTATGGGTGGATTCAATGCCCAAACACCTCTTGAATCCTCCGCAACTGATGTCACTTTAGTCCCATGTTTTAACCGACGTCCGCCATTCGTACATTCCCCAGCCAATCACTGCTTAGGCTCGTGTCGGTTGAACAGGTAGCACTAACTTGCCGCGAGAATTCAAACGTCACAATACATTCAACATGGTACTAAATGCATCAGCACTTTAGCACAGTTATTTTTATAGTATTCACTAGTAATTTATTTTATAAAAAATGCTTACCGGAATAGTCGATATTTGACTGATTTGAAATTGAGATAAATTGTTATGTACTAATACTGAAAGTTCATAGTATCTCAGAAAGTGTAAAACCTAACATACGAGATATGTTTTCTTACGAGAAGTAATAAATCCACTTTTCATATCGATCCATTCTTAGGATGGCAATATTATAATATATTCCTTAAGTTTAATAATAATATTTAATTGTTTTGATTTATATTGCGTACGTATCGAATATATCTACTGTCTTGAAAGTTTATATTTAAGTAAGCTTATTATCGTGCCATCTGTCATCTTTCTCGGTAATAATTGGATGATCTGAATTACTTCATCGTATTTTATTTATGTCACAGCTAAAAAGGGCAAATGGCAATGCGTGAGTCATATTTCCTTTAAGACACTGAGATAAATAATACAAATAAAAACAAAATATTATTGAATAGTGTCCACGAGACAAAAAATAACCTAGAGAATACTCGATAAAATCTCGATGGATAGACGAAATAATCGAAGCGGTGGGAATGTAAGAGTCATGGGGAGGCCTTCATCCAGAAGTTAATCGATAATGAGTGATGATGATCATTGTCGTTATATTACAAGACAAAAATGATGCTGGTAAGACTAGTGTTTTCTATATTATATTTATAAATGTGAAGACATGGAGGATTATGGCAAAACAAAGAGAAATATGGTGCTGGAGGTATAAACATAGTTTGGACAGTTCGATTCTGCAATGTCTTCACATTGCAAAAGTTCAAAATAACTCTATTATTCTCTATTGCTATGTATGGAGTCGAAACATAGACCCTGAAAAGAGAAGTAATAGTGTAAGCATGCTCGACGTCTTTGAGATGTGGTGTTGGCGTCGCATGTTGTGTATACCATGGACAATAGAATATCTCCGTGTATGTCTATTGTGAAGGTATATATTATATAGTGTGCTACCTCGCGTAAATATTGCATTTTATCATTATGTGCAGGTCGATTTTTTGGTCATGGCACTTAAATAATGTGTTGTGTACCGATACACGTCAATGTGCGCGTGAGCGCAATCTACGCAAGAAAGGGATAAAGTTATATGACCGCTTCACACTGGACAGTAATGCAACAACGCACTTGACGTCGGTTGACGCATAATATCGGTTGTGTACATCGCGCGCAGTATGCTTTGCCTTTAATATATACAGAATAAAAGAAAATTTAATACATTGATAATAATTATTATTAAACCATTTTTAAAGCTTTCAGAATTTTTTTGGCGGTTATCCATTATATTAAATAATATAATAAAATATACTGTTCACTTTTAACTAAAATTTAGCTGATGAAGGGCATCGACAGTCATTATTATTATTAAGATGTGATTAATATTATTTCATTCCCTATCCATAAAATAATTAAACATTAAACAAATCTATATGTAATAATACATATATTATACTAGCAACAGATTTGTCAGTGGCCAACTGTACAGTGTCATGAGTAATCGAGCTGTACGTATATTATATTGTATCCTTAATCTTGTAGTATGAATTTCTTTGACGGAAGTATTGAAAATACTACATTACATATATTTTTAGTTACAGTGGAAATGCAAGTTCAACTATGTCCGGTTTGTGAGATTGAAATATGTACCGGAGGATGGGAATGTATGTAGCTAGAATGAAAGGTTCGACTCACTAGCACTGGTGACAGCGCCTGCTTCCATATTTCCTTGTGGTTGCCGTCAAAGATAATAACAACATGGGATTGGTTCCTCATATCGACCGAGGGGTTCCTCATATAGACCGAGGGGTTCCTCATATCGACCGAGGGTTTCCTCATATCGACCGAGGGTTTCCTCATATCGACCGAGGGTTTCCTCATATCAACCGAGGGGTTCCTCATATCGACCGATGGATTTCTCATATCGACCGAGTAAGCTCTAAAGTGAGAAAATTAATTTATATTTTCAAAATTTTACGCAGCTTCATGAATATTACTTTATTAAAAACGGTTTACTATTGACTTTGTCAGAGCCTCATCAGTTACGCAATATGTGCATGGGGTGGTGCAGCTCTTACTTTAATGGATTCTCTAATTAAGGTTCAGAAATGGGTCATCAGAGTAATAAACAAGCGGCCATTTAGACATACCCCTGAAGAACTCTTTAAATCTTTCCATGTTTTGGATATAAGACAACTGTTTACCAGAGCAATCTTAAAACTATTTAAAAATAATAATTTCCATGATCCGATCCAAAAAAAAAACTAGGAGCAATGCTTTAGGATACTTTCCAGTGCCTAAATTTAATACCAAATTTGCTCAGCGAACTGTCTTATTTTGTGCTCCGCGAATATTTAACAAATTGCCACTAGACCTTAAAGAGTCTAAAGTGATTAACGACTTCAAACCAAAAATAACAAAGCAGTTGCTTGATGTGAGTAGAAAGCAAAATGAATCAAATTTGTCATTTGTGCTAACCTAACTACCTACACATTTTTGTCTCCAACTATTGTATATTACAGACAATAATATTTTTATAACTTTTTTTCAACGATATTTTATAACTTCAGATTGTACTTTTTTCACATAACTTACTTAACATTATACTTAATTACCTCTAAACAATTACAAGTTTTAAAAACTGTACAGGTAATTGCTTTAGAACAGACCACGTCTAGTAAAGTAATTACCTTTATTTTTTCATATGTACTATTTATACTACAATATATATCTTGATATGCTGATCCTCACTGTGACTCCATTGACATCGTCAATGTTGAAATCCAAGATATAACGTCTATTGACATAGTATACACACGAAATGACATTCAATGATGTCCACAGTGATTAAGGTTCAAAACAAATAATCTATGTACACCGGATGGAACGCTACCTACCGCTCAAGACGTATAACCGAGGGAATGATTAGTAAACACTCCACACATCAACATATTACACCTGATGATATATATTCACACTAATTGATTGACACAGATACTTAGTGTATCGCGTCAGCAAATCCAATTTGAGAAGGTTGATCACAAAATACCTTCATGTGACAGTAAACGAATGATGTGTGTTGTGTTGTACGTAGAAAGTGTGTTTATATGTTGTATTATTTTGATTATGCTATTTCTAAAAATGTAAATATAGTCAACAAAAAAATAAATAAAGTACATAAGAAATTCAAACTATCATTATACTGTCTTAAAATTTAAAAAAAAATTTAATGCGAATGATTCAACCTCTAGCGCTACGCAAAATATCGTAAATCGAATACAATAAACAATAGGATAATTTCAAATTAATCCATATAATATAAATTGAAAAAAAAATACATTAGAGGATAAACATAAACCAATAAAAATACTAATTTAATGTATTAATTATAAATATATACGTATAAACTCAATTTTGTCCAAAAATATTGTTTTTGCGCTACCGGGATTCGAACTTGTATCTCTATTTCCAATCCGGGGAAGTACACTACCAATTGTGTTATAGCGCCAGCATTTTTCATGACAAATTTTCGAACCTATATGTTACACTTTTTCAAATTAATACATCTGTCGTTCCATTATTTTTGAAAGCCATCTATATTATTTTTACGGAATCACAAATACCTTTGAGTAAACCGACTGCAGACGCCATAATTATCAATTCATTTTTATTAAATTTTGGACACATTGATACAACTTATATTATTAAGGAGAACACATTCTTATTGTGAAGTTGTAATTATACAGAACATAGGTCTGTGAACAGAATATTAAAAATATTAAAATTTTTACTTACTGAATTAAATAAAAAACTTTTTGCAAAACATTAAAACAGTGATGGATAAACAGCGGATATTGAATTAATTGAACAGTAATTTTTTGATAGCTGGCGATTGTTTTGTCCAATGTGTGCATATTAAATTTTTTTTGCGCGCCCTATGTGTTTTTTTGTGGTAAATTTCTTGTTCGTGCTCACATTCTTTATCTTATTTTTCGCATATTATACATGGTGTTCTTCTAGTTGAAGGCGATCATCATCGCTTAGCTCTTCTGAAGAGATGACAGTGGCGTGCAATAGGTATAGATTTAGGTTATGCTGTTACCAATGATATTAAACAATCATATATATTATATGTGTTGTACATAGGATTATGAACGTTCGCTTATGCAACGTCTTTAAACAAAATGAATCTGTCGTTTATACGACCTTACCATGTATTTAATTGTAATTTTAGGGCTTTAAAAACACTATTCAAGTTAACACTATTAAGTTTAAGTTTTAACGAAAAATAATACATCCTTATCCATATAAAAATCAATATAAAAAATGTATGAATATTTTTAAGTACACTTTTTATGACTGAACATGATTTTTTTATTGTTTGAAAATCCTTCACGTAATAATTAAACGAAATGATTATTTTAATTAAAAGTTTAACGTAGGAAATAGTAATGCCAATTGCCAAATCAAAAACATATTCAAGCACCTCAAACACAAAGAACGGACATGAAATCGACACGTTAAAAACAGTAAGATAGTAAAATTCGCGAATTAGTAAAAAAGGAAGTAGATACTTTAATAATTTGCACGCAGTTGTAAGCCTTTCTAATGTAATTCTGTTAAAAAACATCATACGTAACGACTCCACACAAAACGTATCAAAACGTACTTTTGTATTAAGTAAATAGCCAATTATATAACTTGAGTAATTCACTAGATTAAAGATAGAATAGAGTAATGTGAATAGCTAACAGGAGCACTCTAGCTACAGCGGTGAGTTATCGTGGTTATTTTTAGAGCTAAGCATTTAAAGTCTCTCCTGGTACACAGATGGCGATAATTGTAAAAAAAATGTAATATTTATCCAATTATTTAATTTATATTTGTTTCCCAGAATGTTTAGTAATGGGTAGCTTTTTTTGCTTATATGCACTGCACGCCCCAGGAAACGGGAAATATTATAATTTTGCTTAAATGCATTAATTGATTATCGCGCAAATCGAATTCGCGTTAGGCAAGGTTTTCTTGTGCGCCATCGTACAATAACTTTGCGTATAATTTTCCGTCGTACATATGTTGGTGTACAAAATTCCACAAAATTGGAGAAATAATATTCGCACTTTTATCTAGATTTTTGAAGATTTAACTTCAAAAGTGGTGTACCAAATAAAAATACCAATGTGAACGTCGCTATTATGGGTTGGGCTGTGGAGCCACCGCAGGGTAGAGGTCTCGTACCCTCGGTATTTGGATATTTACTCAAATGATAAGCCCCTTTGCATGGTAAATGTACTTTGACTAGTGCGGCAGTAAAACATCGCTAAAGCGCCGACTTTAGTTTTGGGCATTGAGATATAGTAATAGTAACTGAGCGTCTGGGCTGCATGTATCGAGGCTTTGACTAGGAGAATAACCGTCATTAACAATAGTTAATTAATAATATATAAAATTTTATTTATTTTTTAAAAAAAACAACAATAATATTTTTCGATAAAATTGATTTTATATATCTTTCTAATTAATACATTTAATTTGTATTTAAAAAAATATCACCGACCTATGTACTAAATAATTACAACTTTACAATAAGAATGTGTTCTCCTTAATATAATTATATTTAATATTATACTGGGATATTATATTGGCTCATTAATAATGACAGGAAAATAAATATTTTTTTTCATATTTGCACAGAACACTTGGTAGATGTTACCTTGCGGTAATTAAATTATTATTGAATAATGGAAAATATATACATATCTTAATTATGTACGAAAATCTCACTCAATTCACTTGAAAAATGGCATGTCTAGACAGCAATATTTTTTCTTATTCAGCCACGAGCGACAGATTGCTAGACGATTAAAGAATATTTTTTTCGAAATATGCGTGCACATGGCTTATATACGTTATTTAAAGTTTTACCGACATAAAGACGATGAGAATTTTGTAATGTTATTATAAATATAATAATAAAGTTAATAGAATATAAAAAATACATAAGCTAAATATTGCCGTAAAACGGGCAATATATCATTGATTGATCTTTGTTCTCAATCAAAATAAATGACTGAAAAACGTAGAAAAATGCGCCGTGACTTCCTCCCATCCAATCAATATATTGTATATTAGTGAACAACATTTATCATTTGATTGTACATTGATCACGATTAAGTCATTTGGCAATAATTCTCATTTTGTGTCCGGAAAAATAATTATATTTATGCAAACCCAATCATTAAAATCGTGCAAGATATAAGTGAACATATCTGTATAGCAGGGTTGTATTTACATATATTCCAGAATCCCTAATTCTTTTAAGTTTTATATTTTCCATCCTGAATGTTACCATTTACATTAGTGTTTGTGACATATATTTATTTTTATAAATACATATTCATTTTGAACGAAAATAATGTACTATGCATTCCCCCTCATTTCCATCACCTCCCGGCATGCTGCCGATAAGTCGACTGGCGACCTTGAACCGGTGTGATTATACGTGAATCGAAAGAATTACAATATTATACATTTGAGACTTCGCGTCTATGGAATGTCGGAACTCATCGTTATCTAAAGGAATCTAAGACGAAATAGTGAATTAAACATACATTCCACATTTTCGAGGTGCCAGCAGAATCCAGATTGTGGTGAGTGCCAAACTCCTTCCGTATCCTGAATTCTTCTGGCATCTATGCTTATACGCAACAATTAGCCTTTTAACTTAACACGACATCTTTCATAAGTAATAATATTATATGTAACATCTTTAGTATAAACCGATATAGTATTTATCAATGATTACGTATCCCATTTCTCTTAAATATATTTACGCAGAATTTTTTGGATATTATATATATTGTCATACAATATTAATTTTCTATAAAACATTAATACTGTCTACCTGAAACATAGTTAAAATCAGTAGCGCGATAGTCGATAGTAAACCAGGTTCTATATAACAAATTAATAAATATAATAGGTAGGTGTACAATTTTATTTCAAAAACAAACATTAAACATTATACTTTGTGGACAATAAAATATATAGCGTTGTGCTAAATATCATGGCTAAAAACATATGTAAAATATATTTTCTGTTAAACTTAATAATGTTATTTTTCTGTCTAACTTTCACCCATTGGCGCAAGAGATATAGAGAATTTAGAATTTTTTAATAATATAAAAACAATAAACATCAAAATACCGCCCATTACATCTTCTCTCTTATCCATTTTAACTCCACCCCCACCACCCTTAACTCCAAATACACCCTTAGTTACTGTCTGAAAATGTTTTTTATTTTAGTTGAATTATATTATTGATAATGGAAAGATGTTTCCGAAAACGTTCGAGCGTTTAATATAATAAAACAAAGTGTTTCAACTCAGTTTCACCAAAAACCTTTGGATATATTTTTTTGATATTATACATTACTTATTTATGGTACTAAACGCTAAAAGTCTTTATGACAAGTTGAATATTACATAATTTGTACAGTCTATATATAAAAATAATATATATAAAACATAAATTATTATATAATATAAAAGCTTTTATTGCGTATAAATAAAAAAGTAGTATGTGCTACGTAAAAATGGCAGGCATTATGAATACATATTTAAATGTTATCATCATCATGAAGGCTTTCTAAGTATCTTTCCAATTTTCTTTGCTTATTATTATTTTTTCTCACATATTTCAGCAGAGTTTGATGATTTCATTTATCCTGTGACTTGTAGGATGGTCGATCAGTCTCTTGATTGGTTGTATATTCACTCGCTTTTGTTACAGTGTAAGATTGATGTATTTAATTAGTTGAAATTAATAAATACTACGCGTGGTTAAGGAATTGTTGTCCAATTAGCGCACTCCCGGTGACGTTGACTATTGTGACAGTTACCAAGTAGCTGCTGTAGGTTTCACGGCGGCGAAATAAGTGGTAGGTACCTCGCTTCACGCGCACCGCCTGGTGTTGAAGAGCCTTCTCGCGTTCACTCTAGTACGTCTCCCTGTCGGGTGTCCGACGCGTTAACCTTTACCATACCGTGATATAAAATATCCGAACGCAGCCATGCTGTCAACTCGTGTTACCGTAAATAACTGTTAGAAAAAATGTTTTTATTAACATAAATGGCTTTAATGGCATGAACTTACTATTCATATTGAGCATTCAATTTTGAAAAAATGATTAATAACATAATTTAAAGCATTCATTAAGTCCTATACTATGTGTTCTTCCTTCTTATCTCTCTTCATTTAATTAGTAAGAAAGAGACAATTGTATTTGTATCTTTGTTGTTCTTTTCACTGTGAAAATAGTGTGTGATCTCTGTCTTTCATATCACAAATGATATTTTTACCAACGTATTAATTTTACAACAGTTTTAATGGAAAAAATAATTGTTTCTGTACGATTCCTTTTTCATAATTGGTTTTTCACTAGTCATTTCTAAGTGCTAATATTTTATTTAAGATTACCTAAAATATGAATTTTTTGTTGCATGTATTTACCGAAATATTACAGGTTTAATTATAATGGTAGACCTGTATTACAGCATGGTTTGGGAAGGGTTAACGCGTCGGTAATTGAGTCTACCGGTAGTATTGGTAGATGGCCTACGCGAGGTGATTCGCCACACAAGTTTCTTTCCCTGTCTCTTCACGTGGTGCCCAACATACATAATTCCATAACTCTTTTAATGTAGAATTTTACTATTCTTTTTTAAGTCTCGGTAATAATTTTCCGGTTCTGGCATTAGACGAGAACAGACCTAGTTTGACCAAATCGTTTTAGTTTTAAGTCGTGCGAAACTTGCAAAAGGCGTTGATATATATGAAAACTTATTAAATTGAACGGTTTATTCTAAATTGAATTGCGACTTTTTAGTGAGGTACTTAAAAACTTACATTTCAATGGCAGATATGTTCAAATACTTAAATAATTAAATACTAATTTAATGTATTAATTATAAATATATACATATAAAATCAATTTTGTCGAAAAATATTGTTTTTGCGCTACCGGGATTCGAACTCCTGGTGCCATCAACCCTTGCGTCATATAACTTTCTTACCATATAACCAAACCACCTATGTGATCCTTTCTTAATCTTACTCACTATACTAAGATTATCTTTACATTATTTTCTTATTTCTTCATTCTTTAATCTGTCATAAATGGGTCTAAGTGATCTCATTTCCATCGCATTCAGTCTACTTTCGTTCCTCTTCTGCCAGTTACAGCCCTCACTTCAATACATCAGTATCGGTACCGGGATTCCATTGTTTATCGCTAGTTTTGCGGTTGATACGTTCCCGTTAGATATACTTCAATTCAAAGCGTCGTTCACTCTATTCCCTGCAGTCACCCTCCTTTATATAATATAATTTTTTGCATAAATACAATATGCCAACATGAAAAATTATAAATTTTAGAAATAAAAATACAGTAAAATCTCGATCGATCGTTCCTCGAATAATCGTTTTCCCGCATGTATCGTTTATTTCTTCTAGTCTCGAATTAATTTCATACAACACACCCAAAAATAGATCGCTTGGATGGTTTCTTTATGCATCATTTTATCGCATTAATCGTTTAAATTACGCAGTATATTTCGTAGCTAAATGCTTGGTTTCGATTAACGGCACTCGTAAATAATGAGCGGAACATTCGAGAGAGAGAGAGAGAGAGAGAGAACACTACTGCTGACTGCTGCTTGACATTATACAATACAAAGTTTAATAAAAAAATTGTTTCTGTGCAGCTTCCTAATTTTATTTTTATTTTAACACATTCATTTACATGCGAAATTTGTATCTTTTTTAGAATATGTATTAAACAAATAAGTATGAAAATTGTTACTTTTTTCTATATTCACGCATTGGTCCAATAGGTCCCTTCAAAAACGATAGATAGAGGTTTCACTGTAATAATAATATATCCGTCAAGGCAAACGACATTTTTATACTAAATCTTTTTCATTCAAAAAACTAATACTAAATCTTTTTCATACAAAAACCTAATACTAAATATTTTTCATACATAAAACTAATACTAAGTCTAATACTAAATCATTTTCATACAAAAAACCAATACTAAATCTAATACTAAATCTTTTTCATACAAAAAACTAATACTAAATCTTTTTCATACAAAAAACATTTTTGTTGCTACCGGGATTCGAACCTGGATCATTTCCTATCTGGGGAAATGTATTCACCGATTATGCTACACCAACATAGCAAGCTGACGACAAATTTTCAAACTTACATGTTGTCCTTTCAAATTAATACATCTCTCGTTCCATTATTTGAAAGCCATCTATCTTCTTTAAATTGATGGAATCTCAAACACCTTTGAGATAAATCCAATAGGAGACATTAATACAACTCATATATTTTTAAAGAGAACACATTCTTATTGTGATGTTAAAATTTTTCAAAACATAGGTCTGTGATATTTTTAATACAAATTAAATGTATAAATTAAAAAGATATACCAATACTTTCAGTTTAGATATAATGATATTACTTTTATTTAATTTTTCATATAATTCCTTTAATAACTTAATCAGTATTGCTTTACCTAAGGCTTTGAAAAGCTTTAAAGCAATATTTATTTTCTCTGGCACACTTATTTTTTCATATTTTTACCTAAAAGGCTATCAACTTTTTTAATTTGGAAGGCTAACAGCTGAAATTGTTCTTGATTTTTAATAAGAATAAGTCAAATAATAATGCATTAGGTTTAATATATTAAAATATAAATTAAATGTTTTCATTTGAAAGATATACATATAAAATTTTATTGAAAAAATATTGTTGTTGCTACCGAGGTTTGAATCTGGATCTCTTCCAATCCGGGAAACGTGTATTAACCGATTATGATACAGCACACAGTACATTGACGACAAATTTTCGAACCTATATATTACACTTTTGAAATTCTATTGTTCCATTATTTGAATGCCATCTATTTTATTTTTACGAAATCCCAAATACCTTTGAGTATTCCGACATTAGACGCCAGATTTAAAATAAATTTTTATTAAATTTTGGACACATTGATACAAATTACATATTATTAATGAGACTTATGTTTTGAATAATTGCAACTTCACAATAAGAATGTGTTTTCCTTAATAATTAATATTTTTATACCGAAATATACATTAATATACCTTAATCGGAGAAAAGATTTAATTCTGAACGTGTGTAAAAAAATATATAAATATATATCTGCATATCTATGTATGCTATAAAGTAGTACATTTTTATATTTATATTAAAGACTTCGTATCTTCAAAAAAATATTTCGGTATTTTTCACATACTTAACAGAACCAGTATTTCCTAGAAAAGGCCTCATTTCGTTTTCCGCTTCATGTATAACGTAGGCGTCCAACTGGTCTGAACTTTATCATCGGCGATGTAAACTAAATAATGTAAAATATACTTTTTATTGAATTTTATTAAATCATAAAAATTAAGCTTCACATTGTAATTAACTTTCCCGACAAACCGATGCTGTTTTGGAATAATTCATCAAAATATTAACATTATACAAATTTGCGCTAAGAAATTATAAAGTTTAATAAAAAAATTCATATTTTTGACTAAGAATTTACCTAGAGTACGAGTCAGTGTATTCAAACTACGACAATTATTACGTAATAATAATTTTCGAATCGATTTGAATAGATGGGTGGGAGATATGGTTTCGAGTCAGCCATTGGTGTGTACGGTGACAAAAAAAGAGATTGGAAATGGAAATAGTCTGCTTGAGTTATGCCTAGAATAGACCCTTTACGTTTAAAATAATATTGAGAAACCGTCAATAACAATAAGCAAGTAGTTATTTTTCAGTTTGTTTTTCGTAAACGGCCCTAAATGGTCCACATGTGGGTGTGCATTGGTTTATCTGGCTTTGGAATGGCATTAAGCTGACTTTTTTTTTATCACATAAATATTATTATTAATTTTTTTGGAAGGACATTAGATTTTATAAATATTATTGTGTTTAATGTGATGCTTAAAACGAAAAAAATATTAACACTTCACATCACAACTATGTACACATTACACATGACACTTGTATAGCACTAACAGCATGCATAAAATGATGTCGCTGGCCGCGGTAATGGCCAATGCCGCCTAATGACGCACTCGCTGTATTTATGGTAAAACGCCCGTAATCTTATTTTAATTAGTAATTAAAAAATCATATCTTATTCACTTGAATTACTTAGCAACAAAAAAAATGAGAAATATCGCGAACGTACACGGAAAACGCTAATTGACAATTTACTAAAATTGGGACGTTCCAGATACTTTCCAACTTATTGCGGCGTTCTCATCATCGGACTCTACGGTAGTAACAAGCATATCGGGAATGTCTAAAAAATCGCCAATATCTCCACGAATAAAAAAGTCACCCTCCACCATTTCGTAAAAAAAGAGTTTTTAAAAATAAAATCAAAAAACTTTTCGAAAATTCGACAACTGTAAAACGTAAACATATTAGCACTTTGACGTCAATGTGAGAGAGTGTATGTTAATTTTTCAAATGTAACAGAAATTGCAGTCATTTTCGAATAAATTTATCTATGTTATAAAATAAATCTAGCAACACAAACGTGATCTTCGTCTGTCAATTTTGTATGGAGGAAAAATGAAGATTTTTACACTGGATTTCTGACGTAATTCATGGTGTTCTTGAGTTGAAAAACATTTCTATGGGTCCCCGTAAAATATTCACTACTGAAAATAATTATTTGGTTTAAAATACGATTCGCGGCGCTCGTGAACGAGAACGGTGACGAAAGAAAAAGTATGGGAAGTGAAAGGGGCCTTTGTGGGTGGAAGAGGATGCGTGCAGATCTTTTCTCTACAAGTGATGGTGGAAAAGTTTATGGCGAAAAACAAAAAACTTTTTTTACCGTTGTAGATCTGTAAAAGACGTATGATAGAGTTATAAGAGAAAGGTTATGGAAGGTACTCTCTGATTACAGGATGAATAGCAAACTTATACACGCAATCGCATCTCTATATGAAGGAAGTTTTGCGTGTGTAAGGATCAATGGATCATTCACATCATGGTTTGACTTACAAAATATGTGAAGCAGGGTTGTGTAATGTCTCCATGGCTGTTCAATATGTATATAGATAGTTGTATAAAAGAACTGGAATATTAAAATGGGCGAATGATCGATTGCTATTTATTGTACGCCATTGATGCAGTATGGGCGAATAATGAACAAGAATTACGGAGTCTAGTGATTAGAATGTACGATGTGGAAAGCGACCTTATTGTGAATGTCGATAAGTCGAAAGTGATGGTATTTGAGGAGGAAAGCAAGACAACGTGCATAATACTTATAGATAATGAATGTTTGGAACAAGTAAATATGTTTGTGTGTTTGGGAAGTACGTTTGATATACACGTAAAGACGGTGGGAATAAAGTGAACGGCGCTTTAAATGGAATTATAGCTAATGAGAATTTGTATAAGTAGATGTATGAATGTGGATGAGGCGAGAATTATATATCAGGACAAAAGAGTGTAGCGCTCTTTCCTTCCTACCTACCCCCGCGGGGAAACGGCGTGATGGTAAGTAAGTAAACTTCTCACACGATTCGGGAAATAGTAGAACGAAAGCTGTATTGTTATCTATAATGTATTAAATATATTAATTAGAAAGATATACATATATAATCAATTTTATCGAAAAATATTGTTGTTGCGCCACCGGGATTCGAACCTGGATCTCTTTTCAAACCGGGGAAGGTAAATTATCCAACTATGCTACACCGACGATATTTTTAGCGACAAATTAATGTATTCTTTAATCTTTACTAAAACTCGTCAAGTTGCACAGTTGTACAATATTGGCGCGACTGCTAGAATCGGTCGTGATGCGGTGGATTAAGACATCGGGTTCAAAAAACAAAATCAGATCCAGAATCGGGGATGAACCTCGGCAAGCGAGTCTGTGAAAAATATATTTTTTAGCAAAGACACAATTCAATTTATTAAGTGAAATCGCCCTTCCTTTTTTACCGGCATAGGCTTGTACCATTGTAAAAGCATACTTTTAAATAATCGCCAACATGCGGAATGTCAATGCTGCGCAGGCGTTACGCACAGGTGGAGCAGGCTCCTACCTGTGGCGGTCAAATCAAAGAGTCGCCCGAAAAATATATGAAAATTAAACAACTAAATATCAAGTTGCAAAACTTAATATATATATATAATACTTAATATTAACTTTATAATATATAACTGCAATAGTGTGTAATAAAAATAATCCAGGTATAAACAACCCAAGAAAGCAAATGCAATAAATAAAATTGTAGTTATTTTCTAATAAAGCTGTAATTTATAGTCAACACAAGTGTACAGAACGTCTTTTGGTAAAAATCAGCCCTTGGTCAAATTTCAAAATGCCGGCCTTACAAAATTCCGCCCCTAACGTGTGTGGCACGTGGGCAGCCAATTTATGTGGATGTTTTTACAAAAATTTAAAACATCACCTTCACTTAAGTTACAAGGGTGTAAAAAACAACATTGCCTGTGGCAGTAAAAAGGCTAGCGCCGGTGCTGTCAACAGAATAATAATTTACATTATTATTAAAATTATTTTTAGAACATATCTTATTGGTATTTAAATTGAACTGGTCAAGTAATTAAATTATTTAAGAGTAGGATTTTGCATTATTATGGTCGTAGCTACTATCTTTAAGAACGGAAACCCTGGCCGATTATTTTTTGCTAGTATGCAATTATTATTATTTTTTATTACAAAGCCATTTTTGTTGTGAAGTTGAAATGAATTGAATGAATTAAATGAAAATAAATTAAATTAATAAATTGTAAGATATATAGAAAAAAATCTATGTATCGAAAAAAAATCGGTTGCTAATATTTATTGAATGATATTTTTTTCTGTATATCTTTCTACTAGATTAATTTAATTTGTGTTTTACAATTATTAAAATTGAATATTTTATTTGACCAAATTTCACATGCATGATTCGTTTTACAATGTATTATACTGTTCTACCATATTTCATTTTTCTAATTCTTTTCTCACCTTTTTTATCAACATTTTTAAAATTTGACAAAATGTTTTTACAAAAATTCACCATCCTGGGTCGGCATTTATTTTTAACCAACGATAACTAGAAAAGCTAAGAATAAAATAAATGTATTAGTGGAATGTTTTCTTGCGTTTATAAAGTAGGACATCCGAATTCTTTTTCCATATAAAAATGGGGAAGAAATTCCGTATCCGAGAATTTTATCCGCTGGCGATTTCGAATTTGAATGGTCTTGGAATTTAATTTATTGCATGCATTGATCAACTCGGCAATTATGAATTCACCCAAAATTGATCTGAAATCGTCAAATTCAATAAAATTGTTTAACGTAGCACGTATACGTATTTTATTATATTTTTTACGTTTTGAAAATCCACATTATTTTAAGCACTTTCAGGTAAAAAATCTTTAATTCTATATATTTTATTATTATATCTGATAGGTTTTTGGGCAAACAAATTGCTCACAAATGATACATTAAAATTTTTAATGTTCTTTTAATCTTTCATTCTGCTCACGTGGATCGGTAGAAGTTTAAAAACTAGAAGATTAAAAAGTGAAAAGGTACTTTTGAATGATTTTGTAGCAAAACTGTTGTAGTTTAAAATTCAGGATTAACGCAGTACGCCCGGCTTAGGATTGATAAAACAGCCAAGTTTTCACTTTAAATTATATAATAAGTTAAATAAATTCGAAAAGGTATGTGTCTTAAGGTTGTTTTGTTACTGTTAATGATCTTTCAGCGTTACACATTGTCAGGTATTTAAATGTTTATTAGATTAATGTGTTCGGTAAAGTACTCCATGTAAATTTCAGTTCATAGAAGGTATCTACATGTTATATTTATATCTAGAAATATTCTCCTTATTCCGATATATATTGTAAAGGTATTCTATCCTCTTCACCGGCTACTCAGTGGAGAACACAAAAATAGCGGGTTCTTCACCTCAGAAACGCATACCCACCATGGTTTGTCACATTTTGCCTTCATCCTAAACTGGGGAAATGTATTAATAATACCTGGAAGAAATAAATGAAAAAATGTTTTTTGACAACTAATGGTATCTAATAAAAAAAACACAGATTAAATTAGAACATATTACAATTAAAATGAAATAATCCTAATTTCGTCGGGTTGAGGGTGGGTTCGACGTTCTTAAGGGCAGGCTGGTGATAATAAGATTCAAAATGTTATAAAATATGTTATAACCTCCAAATCTATCCTCGTTCGTGTGCATCCCATCTTAGTAGAGCATCTTCGTAACCCATCGTCGTAGTTAGTTATCTCGGCATTCCAAGCAAACGCAATTGGTTAGAAAATGAATTATAGAATAATAATGTAATAAACATGAGTGTAGATCGAAAGGAAACTATCTCGTTCCCTAAAAAGATCGTTCGCCAAGCGATTAGGTTAAAATTAATTACAGTAAATTGTGCACTAGTGATTGAATTATAATCAAAGTATTTACCCTTTGGTTACATGATGGATTCTTGATAAATAGCTTCGCTGCCGCAGCAAGCAAACCACAAACTTTTAAATTAATCTCAATCATAGACGCCGACCGTTTTTATAATCTTGAAGCCCGCTCGCATTACTAACATGAGGGCGTTATTCGTGATTACTAAATTGATTGGCATTAAAAATAATGATGGGGCGATTTTGAACGTGAAATTAGTTTCATCATGTTACATTATGTATTAAATACTAATATAAATAAAGTCGTAAATGTACCTTCAGAAAGAAATGGTCAATTGTTCACCTAATTATTTTTTTAAGGAAAATCGACAAACCACTCTGATGTGATGATTATATAAAAAAATCATTAGTTTAGGGATAGATACAAGACTAGGAGACTAGACATAAGAGCTTTAGATTGTTGGAATGAAATTGGAGAAGATACAAAGTATTATATTATATACCTAGGTTATAATATAAATAAAAGATACGATCCTGATTTTGAAATCAAATGCTGCATTAAGCAAGCTTATGCAACTTCTATTCGTATTCAAAAGATGTTCTGCAGTCATGATTTCAACTTGAGATTACGAATGCGAATGATTAGATGCTATGTGTTCTCGATTTTATTTTATGGAATAAATGCATGGACACTTACCGAAGAAACCACTATATTTATCAAGGCATCAAATTATTTATCAATCTCCTCATCATAATTAGAAAAATTACAGACCACTATAAATTTGTATCTGAAGTAAAAAAAATATGTACACACACTAACTGAAACATAAATTCTCGTATATACCCCTTCTCTATACACGAGTCTTACTCTCATAGAGAAGAAATAAATGTTAAAAGAAATATATATATCCTAAATGATGAGCGACTTGAAATATTTGAGATGCTTGCTCAATGCAACAAAAGGATCCCATCTTTCATTTTTATTGCAACCCAGGTATATAAAACTTTGTATCTTTTCCGATTTATTTCCAGCAATATGTAGAGTTCCATTATCAGCTGCGTTATGTTTACTAATGAGCATATATTTTGTTATAGTTGTATCCAAAAGTCTCGCATGTGTTCACCACTTGGTTCAACAAAAGTTGTAAATCTTCAATATTGCTCGCTAGAAGTACCGTATCATCTGCATAACGCAGATTGTTCGGAATATTAACTAACTAACTTACCATCACGCCGTTTCTCCTCAGGGGTAGGCAGAGAGGATAGAGCGCCACACTCTTCTGTCCTGACACACAATTCTCACCTCATCCACATTCATACATCTTCTCATACAAGCTCGCCGGTTATTGTGGCTTTTAACAAGACCATCTTCCAGTATCTGGTTTACCCGGTCGTGCCAAGTCTTCCGCGGACGTCCTGTACTTTTGGTGCCATCAACACTTGCGTCATGTGTCTTTCTTACCATTCTCACCTCATTCATCCGTTCCATATGAACAAACCCCCTGAGTGATCCTTTCTTAATCTCATTCATTATACTAAGATCAGATTTACATTCTTTCCTTATTTTTTACACTGTCATAAATGGATCTGCTGCATATACGCTCGAGTGATCTGATTTCTATTCCGTCTACTTTCGTTCCTCTTCTGCCACCTCCAGGCCTCACTTCCATACATTTGTGTCGGTACCAGGAGTCCATTGTGAACCGCTAGTTTTTACTCGGTTGACAAGTTCCTATCAACTATAATTCCATTCAAAGCGCCGTTCACTTTATTCTCTGCAGTCACCCTCTTTTCGACATCTTTCTCAGTATTTTCGTTCCTATCAAACATTCTTCCCAAATACACAAACTCATCTACTTGTTCCAAACATTCATCACCTACAAGTATTTAACTAGACTTGTAATTCACGTTCACTATTCGACATTAGTATTTTATTATCGGCGTACAATAAACAGCATAAAATCAAGTCGCCCAGAATCTTTCCACTTGTAATAATTTCTTGAGTAGCTTCTTGGAGAACTTCATTGAATATTTCTTCGGAATATAAGTCGAACAACAGGGATGAGAACACACCTCTCTTTAATTCTATTTCGTCTGTTAGACACTGTTCTACCCTTAATGCTGCTTTCTGGTTCCAATAAAGATTTCCTATTATTCTCATGTCTTTGTCATCGAACCCAGAAGCTTTGAGGATTTGAATAATTTAATCATGTCTAACTATGTCAAATGTTTTAAGGAAGTCAATGAAGCATGCATGTACATTCGTATTCACATCTCAATATCTTTTGATTACTTACTTACTTACCATCATGCCGTTTCTCCGCGAGGGTAGGCAGAGAGAATAGAGCGCCATACTATTATGTCCTGATACACAATTCGCCTTGTACATCTTCTCATACAAGCTCGCCGATTATTGAGGCTTCTAATAGGACCATCCTCCAGTATCTGGTTTACCTGGTCATGCCAAGTCTTTCGCGGACGTCCTCTATTTTCGGTGCCATCAACTCATGCGTCATATACTTATCTTTCTTACCATTATCTCTTCATTGATCCGTTCCATATGGTTAAACCACCTAAGTGATCCTTTCTTAATTTTACTAACTATACCAAGATCAGCTTTACATTCTTTCCTTATTTCTTCATTATTTACTCTGTCATTAATTGATCTGCCACATATACGCCTAGGTGATATAATTTTCACTTCATTCAGTGTACTTTCGTTCCTCTTCTGCCAGCTTCAGGCTGCGTCGATACATCTGTGTCGGTACCTGGACTCCATTTAGCACCGCTAGTCTTTTCTCGGTTGACAAGTTCTCGTTAGATATAATTTCATTCGAAGCGCCGTTGGGTATTTGTATGGGCGGTATCAGACATTCTAGAAAATTTAGAAATATTTAGTAAAAAAATAACAATAAAAACATAATAAATATTCAAATACCGCCTATTACTTCCCCTCTCTTATCTATTTTAACTTCACCCTCATCCCCACCTCTGTTAACTCCAAACACACCATATAATACTGTCGGAAAGTGTTTTTTAATTTTAGTTGTATTAAAATATTGATTATATTGAAGGTGTTCTTGAAAACGTTCTAACGTTTGACTCAATAAAATATAGTGAAATTAAACAGTGTTTTAATATTTAATTTGTATTAAAAATATCACAGACCATATGTTCTGAATAATTACAACTTCACAATAAGAATGTGTTCTCCTTAATAATATAAACTTTAATTATATTATTTCTTGTAAGTTTCTGAATTTATGGTTTTAAATTATTTTTATTATTAATATTAAAAATTCAATACAATTTGAATAATCAGTGGATATATATATATATATATATATATATTATAGATATATATTATTTTTTTAACATTTGTTACTTCTCTACGATAGTAAGACTCGTGTATAGAGAAGGAGTATATACGAGTTAATTAATGTTTCAGTTAGTCTGTGTACATTTTTTTTTACTTCAGTTACAAATTTATGATAGTCCGTAATTTTTCTAATTGTGATGGGGAGATTGTTAAAAAATTTGATGCCTTGATAAATATATTGATTTTGAGTTGCGGTATATTTTAGTTTTGGGATATCAATTTGATTTCTATATCTTGTAGATCGGAATCCGCTTCTAAAATTTAATTGATTTTTAATTTTGAAAATTTGAATTATTGATTTTTTTTTGTATATGTCTACTATTTTTGGTACTATAAAATCTGTGAACAATAATTTTTATTATCATTTTTTGAGCGATTTCTAATTGTGACATTGAAGTTTTATAACTGTATTGCAAATGTGACTGTACAAACGCGTAACATATTATTTTCAGATATGTAGGTGATAAGATGTTTCCGAGTCTAAAAAATATAAAAGTATTCCGTCTGGGGATTAGAGATACGGATAGCGTGTTCTACATCATTTATTGTGATTGTTTGATGATTAAAATGTTTCCCATATCACATTCTATTATCGTCGAACAGTTGCCAGATGTATTTTTTCTATGGTTTTAATTATTCGTTTATATTCATTACAAAATTTCCATCTCTATCTTCAAAATGCCCAATGTATATGAAAATGCTGAAATATAGTATGTTAATCATTGTGGATTTCAATTATAATACATTGTTGCATATGTTAATCAGCTAAGTTTGTCTTATTTTTCTTTTAATTTCAGTATGGATTCATTTATATTCTTGTGATTTTATATATATTTTATATTTTTATGTTCAATTTTGATTTTCGTATTATTTTCGTATTTCCATGAGGTTTAATAATTCGTCTGTCATCTATTTCTGTTTCTTTCGCGGCTTCTTTTCCTTGAATTTTTCCTTCGCAATTTCTGTGATAATTTTCTTTGACTCGTTGGAGATGTATTCATTATTTTCCCTATTATAATCAAGGTGAGTTCGGCGAATGTTTATTTGATTTGTGTTGCTTCATTACAAAGGTCATTGATACTTGATGTATTCGCCATGTCAAGGATGAATTTTTTCTTACGGAATATTATTAACGCCTCAAAAAAATTATTTTCTGCAAAACTTCTGCAAAAATATTGTCCTAGTTTATTATTAATTTTTAAGCACGTTAGTTTAACACGACACTTTAAAACGTAAATTAGAAAACATAAAAAAACTGTAATAATATCATGGTTTATTTATGTCATATTTAGGTTCTTTGTGTTAAAAAAAAACTTAACAGCTCTAACTGAATGTCAAGTTTTAAAAGAAATTCTCGTATCTTTAATTTAATACATTCATTAAATTATTCATTTCTACTGATTATGTTACGCGAAAAGATACTTGACATCAATATTGTTTACTCCATTAGGTACAACAATCGATTGTTACCATTGTATAATATACTCGAAGAAATTTATTTATTACTTTGATTTCGTTTTCTAAAAAAACAATTCGCTTAATTCAATCGAATTTTACCCCGAAATTGGTAGGTGTTATGTTTTTTTCCGATTTTTTATCATTATTCGGACACAATAGTTTTTTTTAATGCTTTATATTTTGTTAGTAATTGAAATGAAAAAAAAAGTGACATTTTATAATACAATGAGATATGTAAATAAAATACCTTCTAAAATATTTTCATTGTTACTTAAAGAACACACGATTACAAAAGGTTCAGAATAGAAGAAATAGATTATAACACCAAATTATTATTTTCTCTAAAATAAGGCTATTTTGTTTAGTTCAACAAGGGTTGGTATTGATTTGGTTGGCAAGTATGGAATTTTTCAAGCTTGCACTTAGATATATAACAGAGTACATAATGAGATACTTTACAGAAATTTTATTCCAGGACTGACATTCTGGGGCTACATTATTGTAAAAATATAATGGTGTGTATTCGTCTGTTTTTCAATTTTTTTAAATTAAAGTAATTAATAAAAAAAAAATTATATTGACTTCATTCTCATATTTTGTTTACGTATATGTGTATTTCATTTTCTTTTTTATTATATACATGTTATTTTGTAACTTTATGTATTGTTTATCTGGTGAGTAGAGTCTTGCATAAACAACCCGACTTCGGTGGAATAAACTTATAAATATTTTTATATAATTTTTTATTCATATTATTTTAATTTCATTAGTCTGGTGAAAATTAATGGATAAATTTACTTAAGGGGTTACTTACGACTTGTCTTGGGCAATATTGGAGAATTTAATTCACAACTTAAATGCATATATAAATGCAAAACACAGCATGATGTCGTACAAGCCAGTATTGAACTTAATATATAAATTATTTTAATATATATTTAAAAGTGGGCGAGATGCAGCAAATCTTCGGAAAGTTATTTTTTTTCGGTGTACACGATAACGTAAGAATGCCTTATCTGAAACATACGAAAATAATAATTATGTTAGAAAATATTTACATCTGCTAAATGATTAGATTTTTACCAAAATGGAAGTGGTTTAACTGAAAAATCACTTTTTTGACTTTGAAAATTCTCGTTTTTCCTTAATAAAATAGAACGTTTCTATCAAAAAAATAAATCCTTTGATCATTCAGTAGTTATTTATGTGTAAAATAATCTCTCAAAATTTTAAGTTGATTGGTGAAATAGTTTTTGATATATCGTGTACACCGTATCGGCCTTTTTAAGAAAAATCATTTTCGTGAAATACGCGTTAAGTTTATAGTTCAAATCTATGTACATATATAATTTTTTTTTTTTTTTTAAATTTTGAGTGTTTTTTCAAATCTTTTAACACGCTTATATGAATGTATAACCGTTTCCTAACGGTATTATATTGTATACATGAGTCAAATACGCAGGTACATGCTTGGATCATTGAAAATTTTTATGGAGGTATTTTTCAGTTTCAACACTAAACATTGTTTGAATTTTACATATTGTATGAAACATACCCATTCAAGTACACTTTGGTAGTTGCATAACCAAAGGTAACACACAATTAATATAGAATACGTTTATCTTTGTATTCCATATACTACATTAATTCGAATGTACTTATTTATGTCTTTAATATAAAATACGTATTTTGAATAAAACACAATTTTATTGCGAAGTCGTAATTTCAGTGATAACTCAATGTTTAATGACTCAAATATTATAGAAGCATATACAAAAAAAATATCTATGGGAAAAATAACGTATTTTCCCGGTTAGGAAAAGGTCCAGGTTTGTATCCCGGTAGCAACAGTAGATTTTTTTATATCTTTCTGTTTGATTAATTTAATTTGTATTAAAAATACCACTAAACTATGTTTTGGATAAACTCACAACAATAATGTGTTATTTTTTAAAATTAAAAAAATACTTTTTTGTAATAGTTTTCAGAGACATTTACTGATCTCAAATATTCATTTTCTTTTCTTTCAAAAATTATCAATTTTTAAACCAATACGTATTAGAAAAAATAACTGGATATACAGAATACAGTTACATAACGCAGTTTTTTGGACAGAGTGTGCCATCAATTTTCAAAGAGTTACGGTTCGCGATGAAGTATTCAACAGTAATTGAATTTTCAATTTTTCCGAATATAAAATGTTTTTATTTTTATTTTTAAATAAGTAGAAAAGGACATCTTTAATACAAGACATAAAAAATAAATCGTCTCTGTTATTTGACTGCCGATTTACAAATCCAATACTTACTATAGGAAATAAAAATGCTCTAAAAATACTTGATTGCAATTTTTTTTTGTTACGGCAAAATGAGTTGAAATGCGAGACAGTTCGAAATAACATTTTATTTTGCACGACATACAAGATATTTATTATGTTTATTAAATTATATGACCATGTTTTTTTTTCATTTAAAGAGCTGTCTTAATTTAGGCCGTGCTTGATAAAATATTCAACAATTTGAGTCATAACTTTTATTTTGTTAAGACCAACTGAATTTTCAAACCAATAAAACTGTCTCAATTACTAAATAGCTCACGAAATCGCTCAATATTGAAATATTTTATTTGTTGACTTTTAAACGTATATAAATTTAAGTTAAATCAGTCAATAATTGAAAAAGGATTTTTTTTACATGTTTTAGGTAAAACCTTTTAGTGGGATCTTTCAGTAATTAGAAAGGTCTAAGGAGTTTCACTTTCTTGTAGCCAGAAGCAAAGCACGTGCCTTTTGTAAACATAAACATTTATTTATAAACAAATAATCCGTTAGCCTTAAGTGAGAAGGACACAGAGACAACTTACAAAGCGAATCCTTTTAACCACCACCATCCCGACCTTTGTTTGTACAGGGATCCCAGCCAGAAAACAAATACGCCCGGAAGATTATCCAAATTCTAACTGGACATGGATTGTTTTGACAATATTTACCAAGACTCAGATTGGAAATGGTCCCTTTTTGGACCTTGTTCTAAATTATCTACAGAACCCTATTCTATTACACTTGCCATGAAAAAAATTAAAATTGATATTAAATAAAATAACACAGTGAAAAACTAAAGTTGTTTTAATGTTGTGAAATAATATACAATATCGATTATTAGTCAGAAATTTCAACTATTTAAACCCTTCAGACCTGTATATCACGAAATATTTTTTTTTACTCGCAATAATGCAGTATTAAGAAAGCAGGAAATATTATTACTGTTTATATTGTGTTAATTACAATATACACCTATATTGAGACGTATTAAATGCCATAAGTAGATAATACCTTAAAAATGTCATTGTTGTATCAAAATTGTGATTAATGATACAGAAATACAATAAAATTATAATTGGCTTAGCCATACTATTTTTTTCTTTTAGATATTTTCATCACAAAATGTAATGTAAAAATATTTTAACATAAGATAAAATACAATGGATAATGCCTTAAACATAAGGTTTTTTTCCTAAACTTTGTATACTTCGTAATATACACCAGGTTTGAAGGGGTTAAATGTAGATTTTACAAGTGTAAATGTCAATTATTTTACGCATCTTTATTGATTTTCAGTTTTCTAATTTTCTAATTTCCTAAATAGAGTAAGTTTATAGTCCCTATAATCCTTTACTCTCCGATGATGTAAACTGAGTTGACATTACCTCTAATTATATGAATAACTCTATAATTCTAAATACAGTGTTCATATTCTAAAATACGGATGAATACCTAAGTATTCATCCGTAATATATTTATGTATTGAATAAAATAATTACAATATATAAATATTTACCATACGCAACAATAAATAATGTTTTCTCGAAGAACCTGACGTGAATTTATCAATACGTGTATGTGTACGTGTGGAGAGGAACGGATGGCGCAGTGCGCGGGGTGCCGAATGCCGAACGTCACTTTAGTGGCAGAGCGTGCGCTGGCCGAGTTAAAAGTGTCTTATGCATCTTTATGTTGCCGTTCGTGATGATCAATGTTTTTTCTAATGTTGTATAATTAATAAATGTAAAATATTCATATTTATCCGACTTAAAAATCGCAAAAGTCTACATATACACTGAGTTTACAGCACCGGAATGCGCATTTTTATGTACCACCATAAGAAAAAGGTTAAAATCATTGATTTATTTGGCAGTCACTTCGTGGTGTAACATTTAAAATTTAAAAAATGAATAATTTTTATTTTCACTTTCCAATACACACACACACACGCACATTTTTTTTTAGTTATATCAGCAGCCCTTCTGCTCTTCCCGAAACTAGTCGTGATACAATTCAAAAAATTGTGTGTGTAGTCCAAAGAGAAAATAAAAGTGATATATTATAAAAGTATATAAATGTACTTTTATAAACAGGTCGTTATGACCCTGATAATTACATAGTCTTAGTATGATAATAGATATTTAACAACAAATAGAAGAATATCTTGTTATAGTATACACTTTTTTATTGTTGAGAAATTAAAAAAAATAAACATAAATGTTATGTTACAATTCGACCATAAATCGAGAATAAACAGGATACGAAAACTACTGCATAATTACAAAAGCACATGAGTTTTAAGACCTGTATTCATAAACTATTATTAAATTCAAGATTCTTAACATATTTATATGGAAGGAATATTAAAAGTATTATATTTTGTTTAAACAAAATTCAGATATGATTGATGTTTAGTTTTTACCTGAAATTGTTTGCTTTCAATTTCATTTCTCTGAAATAGATACTCAAAAAATATAATATTTCGTTTCTGAAAACTTTTTACGAAAATCATACAACCGTAGAATAAATTTTGTTTTGATATTCTTCATTCTTGATATATTAATATTTTCGTACTTTAGAATTACATTTCCTGAATAATTTTGTTATTACATAAAACGTGAAAGGATCTTTTAAGAAATATCTAGCTACTTAGAAAAACAAAAAAATATCTCATCAGGAAATTTTTCTAATGAAAATATGATTGATACTGTTTGAAGGCGAAGATATCCTTTAAAGGCGAATGTAGGGATTTGTGACGTAAGAGAGCTCAACATTCTGTATTACTCATCATCAGGACTGATGATGAGTCAATATCTCCTGGCATATGTCACCAGTGTAGATCTGTTAATAGTACAGTTACTCGGTATAATTTTAGGTCAATTATCTATAAATTATATATTATATAGCTGGTGTCCTCATATCACTTTTTCTCAATAAAATAATAAAACTATATGTAATTTACGTTCATTTTTGTTTTATATTGGGCTTAACTATTATTATTAAGGAGAACACATTCTTATTGTGAAGTTGTAATTATTCAAAACATAGGTCTGTGATATTTTTAATACTAATTTTATTTATTTATTAGATGACGCATATTTTTGTTCTAACAGAGGTGAATATATTATACATAATTAACATAAGGCACAATACTCATAGTTTATTATGTGAGATGGAGTAGACTTCACCTCTGATATATACAGCGTTGTCCTGGCTACTTTGCTAGACTGAAGTCTGTGTTAAAGTAGCCAGTTTTTTTCGTGCTGTTATTTAATTCATTCAATAGGAATATAAAAATAGCGAAGGAAAAAAAAAAAAAAATATATATATATATATATATAGTGAGAATGTTGTATAACTAGTGAATTATTAGTGTAGGTATTGTATAAACTATATTAGAATGTTTGATAGCCATGCTTCTGATTCATCTCTACCTGATTGGATCATATATTGGGTCCATATTTGTGTAATCTTATTGGAATTAAACGATTTCCAGTTGGCACTGAGTGTGTTGTATAGTTTCTGAGCTAAGAATATGTAGAATCTTTGATAAAATGTCGTTGTTGCTCTCGGAACTGGTGTGTAGATGTTTGTTGTTTGTCTTGTGTTGTGTCCATGATTTATTGCTTGGG
Organism: Eubasilissa splendida; assembly: GCA_031772225.1. NCBI lineage: Eukaryota > Metazoa > Arthropoda > Insecta > Trichoptera > Phryganeidae > Eubasilissa > Eubasilissa splendida. Next base: position 14,458,630 of record CM062852.1, on the reverse strand, counting down.
GTAAGTTGTTGTTAGCATGGAAATATTGAACGAATCTCAACATAAAGATTTGTCTTATATCTAGGACATTGTACTCTTTAAATATAAGATCTGATGGATATCTAAAGGGATAAAGGGAAGGGATAAATTAAATGTATTAATTAGAAAGATATACATATAAAATGTAGTTTGTCGAAGAATATTATTGTATTATTGTTGCATTACCGGGATTCGAACCTGGATCTCTTTCAAACAATGGAACGATAAATGTATTAATTTTAAAAGTGTAACATATGGGTTCGAAAATTTGTCATTAAAAGTACTGTCGCTGTAACATAGTTGGATAATGCACCTTTACCGGATAGGAAAGAGATTCAGGTTCAAATCCCGGTAGCAACAACAATATATTTTTCGATAAAATTGATTTTATTTGTATTTCTTTCTAATTAATGCATTTAATTAGTATTAAATAGAAAAACAATCATAAATTTTTTTGAGGTTCATACTTTACTCAGATTATTCAGGTAATGCAAGCACCCATAAACAAACATTGGTGCAGTCTCCATCACCTTACACAGTTGAAGAAAAGAAAGCCTAAAATATAATAAAATGTATTTTTCAAAGATCTTCATAGAATAGCCCCTCAGTCAGATGGAGCAGCCGTCTCAAGCACTCCTGCAACCGATGTTTAGAAATAACACGAGAAGAAATAATTTATTTCAAAATTAGTTTCCCTTGTTTTCATTCGTTTGACGTGTTCTTTTACTAACGTGGCTTTTTAATTAGAACTTAAACACAAAGTGTATTCAAAGATTTGCTTTATGTTTCGGTGTTCGTTTAGGGTTTTCATTCTGTATCACATTTCCTTTTAACTTTACAAATAAATGTTTGAAACGCAAATAATAATATTACGTTAAATAAAATACCTTCGATGTTAGAGACTTGTTCCGTACCTGAAGAATAACTTGCAAGTATCCAAGTAGAACTTTAACAAAGCAAAGTTTACTGAGTAGACTGGAATATCGACGCGCTTAATAACAAAACACATTTGCAGGTTCACGGTCATAAGTGGACAAGTAATTAATCACAACATTAATTCATCGGTTTAACGTCGACCGGTTTTGGTACTACTGAATCTTCGCCAGGACGGGCTCTCGTGCGGACGGAGTTAGAGTGCGCCCGTACCGACAGTAGTATCGAAACCTGTCGACCTTAAATCAGTCAATGAGGTTTATATAAATAATGATTAGTAATGTAGTCGTTTATGTTCGTATTTTAAATATTCACTTAATTCATTTTTATATTTGTTTTACCATTTTTTTGGCGGAGATTATTGTTTTTACAAGTCTACTATATTTCCAAGTGCTCGGTGCAGACCATCATTAGTTTTATAGTAAGAATGTAAAGCTGATTTTAGTATAGTGTTAAGATTAAGAAAGGATCACTTAGGTGATTTGGTCACACGGAATGGATGAATGAGGACAGAATGGTAAAAAAACTAGAAGTAGAGGTCATCCGCGAAAGACTTGACACGATCAGGTAAACTAGATACTGGAAGATGGTTCTGTCAGAAGCCAGCTTGTATGAATGTGGATGAGGCGAGAATTGTGTGTCAGGACAGAAGAGTGTGGCGCTCTATCCTCTCTGCCTACTCCCGCGGGGAAACTGCGTGATGGTAAGTAAGTAACAAAATTGATTGGTTAAGAATACAAGAATGATTAGGCTGCAAATTATGCATTAGAATGTTAAAAACACTCAATAAAATGAAATCACTGTTTATATAATCTAGGATAAAAGCATTGGTATCAGATAAATGCACAAAAACCAACAATGGCCGTTACGGCCTAAAATTACGGCAGTTAATACATTAACACTGCCTATAATGGCCGAACTAGCTCTCTCTCTGATGTGAAAAATCTATACGATAGAATAAAGAATGAAGAAACTAGAAGCTAACGCAGGTAAATCCGATTGTAGCGTTGTTAATGATATGAATAAAGGTTCGCTAAGATGGTTTGAGCGTATAGAACGTATGAGTGAGGAGAGTATGGCAAAACATAGCATGTATTACTCAAAGGTATTTGGGATTCATCGCAGTATAAAGTTGATTGCTTTTAAAAATGGATTAATAGATGTATCAATTATTAAAATATGCAGAATACAAGTTCTAAATTTGTCGTAAACATAATCGATTGATGTGGTGGAATGGTAACATGTTTCCCGGATAAGAAGAGGTCCAGGTTCGAATCACTATAGTAATAAAATATTTTTTCCATAAATTGATTTTTTCTATATATCTTTCTAATTGATTATTTTAATTTGTAATAAAGAAAATATGATATAAGACTCGTTAGTGTTGAAGGCAATAGTAATCGAGGATGAAAAACTTTTCTTGATCAGATAAATCAGATTCTCTTAGGTGCTCCGATAAATGATAAGTGTACATGAGATCATCTATTTAAATTGTGCTGGTTGATGTACAAGGCGACACATAACATGGCGTCTCTGTATCTTCAGGAGCTCTGCATCCCAGACAATAAAAATAGCAGACGTCAAACTCTTAGGTCGGCCTCTATTTCAGCCACAGGAAGAGTTGTAGAACCGATCAACTTTGTAAAAGCGTGGAACTGTTTGCCCTTCTTTACAAAAATCATTTATGTGTAAAGCGCCCTTGAGGTGAATTTTTTTTACGAAAATGGCGCTATAAAAGGTATTCAATGTTATTTTTATTATTTAAATGAACGAGGCAAAAAACAGGACTCTTGTTTTATAATTATTTTATAATAGTTCGTATATTATTATATTATAAGATGGTTGCGATGATTTAGTGAAAACAAATCATACATATTTAAATTTTCTTAAATTCATGATTTCATAAATAATAATACCTACTTCTATCATGTTAACTACGAAAAACTAAAAACATTAAAGTTAAAATCAATCCACCTATAATTTAAAATACACAATAATAATATGTAAATAACGTCATAGCACAACATCGCATATTACTTGTATCATCATGTTCTATTTTGTAAAGCGTTGGTTGTATTTTCGGATTTAATTTAATTAACCAAATATTTAACAAAGTTTGTTAACAGCAATTTCAAGAAAACTATATAATGTTTGTTATAACAGCTGAAAAATTAGCATAATATATTGAGTTTAAAAGGAATCTAGTTGAATATAATTTTATATTCAAACCACATTCATAAATCTAAAATTAAATTAAAAATCGTATTCTAAAAGTATGTGCTTTCGTATCGTTTCTTAATAATACGATATATATATAAATCCGAAAAGTTTATAAATAATGTGCTTGTTAGCAAAAACTCATTAAAACTAAATATAAATAATTACATTTTTTTGTGAGATTTCGTAAATACTTTTTAAAAACGTTTCTTTTAAATTAATTCATTTTAAATTAGATAACATTTTTTTTGTGATATACGATTATTCAAAACATATTTCCTTAAAAAATAAAACAAATCAGATAAATCGCTTAGAAATATATAAATGAAAAAAATGTTTTAAAAAAATATATACTCATCACTGGGACACGAACCCAGAACTTTATTTGGCCACATTGACTATAAATTATCGTAAATTTTGATTTATATATTTAGTACGACATTAACTGATTTCGTTGAAAACTGCCATCTTTGAGTAAAATCTACTAGATGGCTTCAGGATTGCCAGTGCATTTTATTAACAGAAAACATTAACACAACTAAATTAAAAAAAATAATAAAATTACATAATTTATAGGTTTTTTCGAGAATTCCCATAAATAATGTTGTCCCTTTTCTTCTCATCTAAATAAAATTATACAGCTGTCCTTCACTATAAATTAACTTCTTCTTCTACGCCATTACATCCCAGGGTGGGATTTGGCCACCTCTTCTAGTGCTCTTCACCGACTTCTATCCCTGGCCATTCTTGTACAGTTCCCAAACCCTCCCATCCTGCTGCAATCCTCTTCCACACAGTCAGACCATCTCTTCCATGGCTTGCCTCTAGGTCGCTTCTACTGGAATATCCACTTGGTCATGATCTTTGGTGTCCTGCTATTTGGCATTCTTTCAAAATGGCACTATAAATTAACATTAATATAAATATAAGTTGTTAAGTTAAATTGTTACATTGATAGTGCCCTTACAAAGCGAAGTATGCTAAATATCAATTACATTTACGTAGTGTTGCCACGTTTACTGATAATTAAGTATTTCTGCTATTTTTTCCCGCTGCAAGTGAAATGTTCCTCAATTCATCCGTTTTCTTTCGACGGCTTCCTTCATTACTTATTTTTAACTTTCCGTCTGTCGGTGTAACAACACGATGACTGAACACTCGGTTTCCATTGTGTTCCAACAAGATGTATGGCTCTGTGCGAGAGAGACGCGCGATCATCAATCAACCACTCTTAACTTTGTTTAACGCAACTGTGAGCCGACTACGGGCTCGAAAGAAACATGAAAAAACGGCCCGAACTGTAAAATCATACTGCATTATTGACATAGTTTTAATTTAATTTTATTTGTATATATTTCTTTGTATTTTACCTTTAATACAACTTTATTGTTAACATCTATTTTTAATCACTAATTGAAATTTTTAAACACGAGTCGGTACACATTAAATTAATTAATTAGAAAGATATGTAGAAAAAATATATCTCTCGAAAAAAACGTATTTAATTTGTTAAATAATGTTCTAAAATTGCATCTTCACAACATAAAATGTGTTATATCGAATTTTAAAACGTTGTACAACCTGCTTTCATTAATTCAGAACTTTGGTTTACGGTAATGTTTTTTTTTTTTAAATTATGTACGACATAAATAATTAAATTGTCACACCACTCTATGCACGATACGTGGAGCTTGAATTATGGCAATAATTGTGTTTATATACGATGTGTGACAATTTAATTCCTGGAATGCACATTTACAAAATGTACTGTAACTCTACACTAGTGGCTACTGTCACTTTCAAAGTACTCCAAGTGTCCCAAAAGTCTTTTCCATAATAAACATTCTGTAATAAAATAATGGATGAGTTTAATAAAAAAATGTTTATTTTGCATTTAAGTACAGTCCCTGGGAATTTATATAAAAAAAAAATTGTTTTCTAAACTTGATCCGTTATTTCGTTGACACTCTTCTAAACGGGAAATAAAATTTCTAAAAACAGCTCGGTACGTATGTATGTGATCATTGCCGTTTCTTCTCGGATATTTTCTTTTAATTGTTACTGTATACCTTTGATTTAAGGTAGCCTCATAGGTAAAACTCCATAAGTCGGGGCTAATGTTTAGACCAATTTATGTCATTTCGTCGGGATAACAATTTTCCAGGAAAAATTTCACGAACAACTAGAAAGGATACGCTCCATAGCGACTGGATTCCCAAGAATGGTCTAATTATTCGTCATTCTTTGAACAATAACTGGTATACTACCAATCATCGCCATGATAACACTCCCATAATGGTTTATCATCGGGATTATTGTTTTCGGAAGTAGGTCTGGAACTCATTTTCTGAAATACTAAAGAGTACCGGTTTTATTACGTATCATTTATATTACAAAACCTTCGCCCTTCTAGCGCAGCACTTAGTTTACGTCATAGCCAGAAATCGCAGAGAGCCTTATAAAATAAATAAGCAAGATGATCTAATTGGTTAATTTCCCAAAAAATCACAACCAGAGCGCTGTGACTGCTCTAAACTTCAATCGCCCATTTTTACGCCAAAGTTCACCCGCACATTTCTCAACAAAAGCTAACTAATAACTAGTTCTGGCTTGGAGCTTGAGCCAACTTGACGTATAATTTTATGAACGTATTAGTTCAAACACGAATTATCACGTGATTTTGATACGGGCGACGCGTGTGACTATGCGGCCACTACAGTAACTAAATTGTCACACTTCGTATGACTGAAATCGTTGACAAGAAATTTCGCTGAATGGTGAAGATTCATATTATATAATATGATTTATCACGAAAAATATAAAAATAAAATTCCTCATCCATTTAAAACTAATTTTCAGTTTCACCGTATAACTACATACCGCATTAATTGTGCAGAAAATTAAATTAAAAAGGCATAAACATTACAAACTGTGCATTCGTTGGCTGCAATCTATTAAAGAAACAGTCACGCTCACATATTGAAATGATTTATCGCGATACGAAGAGAAGTAGAAAAACTGAATCCTTGATAAATGCAGTAGCATGCCTTCGGCCAAATTTTCGCATACATTTTTGACTGATGTTCCGCTTGTTTGTTTACCGCATTAGTGACAAAAACTTCTCACTGCAGCATACCACCCGGTGGCAGATATATAGAGTTGTTGATTAGTAGTTTTGAGTGTCCCCTTTTAGCAGAGGTATCCCGAATGACTGAGAAAAGTAAAGGTAGAAGTAGAGTGAAAAGAAAAAATAATTTTAAAAAAATAAGACCTAAAAACACAGTTTTTGCTCCATAAATACTTGCAGATCTTATTGTGCACGACTCCGGTCGGATATTCATGGCTTTTTGTACGCTCGATCATAGGTCGATTCTGGAGCTCTAAGTTCCAATCCTATTATTATTGGCAGTTTACCTACAACATTATCTTAACAATGAACTGAGGCTTGATTTCGATTGGTTTCTAAGAGTCAGTGAGATATGCAGCTGGAATAAATTTTGTTTTCGTTATAATTTTACATAAAACAATTGAGTGAATAATAATACCAAATATAAAATAATAATTAATAATATATTTTATGAAATAAGCGAACAAAAATAACTTTCATAAAATAAAATAATCGCCACTATTATCAGATAAATTGCTGGTAGAATAGAGTGATACGTTTGTCAATAGTTGAATAGATTTTTATTTTTCAACATGTAAGCATTGTAACAATTCGATGAACTACGTTCTGTAATTTAATTCAAGAACCAAACCACAGGGGCCGACCTTTCATACATATTTCAATTCATTGATTTAAAAATTCTGATAGATGTCTTGAAATATGAAGTTCTTTATATTTTTTTAGGCCGCCCGACGAAATAAAGAGAAAAAAAAATGGCCCACGTACCATATCTTTTTCTGACAAAAAACTTAAAATATATTCATATTTATACGAAAGACAAAATTTCAAATAAAATGTTAATAATATTATGTATGCGATGCACTGACGGACAGTGGTTTAATATCCTCCTTTATTTATTAAGTATTTATATTATAATAACAATAAAACTATGCTAAATTGTTTATTTCAATCGATCATTTTAAACTAACATGAAACTTATAAACTAATTAATAAACAATTAATCAAACAAAAATATCTGCATGAATTACAAAAATAAATACAAATGAAATGTATTAATTAGAAAGATATACATATAAAATCAATTTATCGAAATAATATTGTTGCTGGTACCGGGATTCGAAACTGGATCTCTTCCTATCCGGAGAAATGCATTAACCAATTATGCTACATCAACACAGTAATTTTAGAATTAATATATTGCACTTTCAAATTGATACATCTGCCATTATTTGAAAACCATCATCAATCAATTGAATATATTTTTTAATTATTTTTTAATCGGCGATTTGAAATAAAAAACTCAATAAAAACACACATTCATTGAATCAAGGTAAATATTATTTAGTAAGAAATTATTATGTTTTTGATATAAAAAATGATTTTAAACAGTATATGAAGCCTCAAATAGAATAAATTATTTAAAATAATGTAGATTCACTAACACTAAAGTGTTTTAATAATAATGTGTACTGCAAATTGAATAGTTTATAACTCTATTAATTTTTAACATTTTGCTAATTAGGATAAATACAAATTTGTTTACGTAATCTTGGCTTCAAGATTATAAGAAAATATATTTCGTATATGCAATAATTTTCTATATTAAGGTAATTTTGTGGCACGCGGAAAATATATTGAATGGTCTCGGTGTTTCTTATAATGCTCGTATTTTCTTAATTATAGCAAATAACCTTCAGTTTATTAGTTTTATATTAATATAAAGGTCATATCTAAGTAACAGTTTTAAAAAAAGTAAAATCTAGTTTATAACTTTTGATTTAAATGAATATTAAACACCGACATTTTCGTAAAAAATGTGAAAATATGAATTATTTTTGAGAGCGCGCCCTTAAAAACAAAAATAAATATTTATCTCTACTTGTGTTAGAGTTTAATTATAGTTTTATTCTTTATAAGAATTGTATTAACTTTTTTTTGTGATACATTTTTTGGCTACGTTAATGTTAGAGTTTATTTAAAAACCATTATTCCATTTATAGAATTTTTTACACATTAAAATATTATTTTCATACGTTTAAAAGTACATTTTACATTTTATCACCTGACCTGATTTTATTTATGAAATGATATATTTTAGAAATGTATTACAACAGCAATAAATAAACAACAAAATATACTAGATCCGATTAATGTGTTAAACAAAGTCAACCACTTTTCTATTGTATTAGAGTTGATTTTTTACAAGTAGATTGTGCTTGTATTAATTATTATTTCTCAAATGATTTTCTGCCATTATTGAGATGACTTATATTTTTCTTACTGTACATACTAATATTTACAGTAAGAAAAATATACATGTGTGATTTATTTGCCCTTGTGCATATTTCGGAGATGTCATGTATGCGTTGTGTATACTTTGTGTGAGAGCTCTTCGCGACTTGAAAGACCTAGTGTTTCCCAAGCCTCACAATCCAAAATAAACGCGTCAATATATCCCCATCTCTAAGATGAATCCACAAAGCATCCGGCGCCTGCTGTCTCGGAGTGGATTCGTTATATGTCAATTTTCTCCCGTTCAGCATTTAAAGTTAAGGCCTGAATATCTGAGTATTATTTATTCTACAACATCCCTGGGGCAGTCACGAAAGTACCTACGTACTTACAAATTATTTTGAATATAATATAGTAATTTTATAAGTCACATTTTTTAGCTAAAATTTATAGCTGTTTTAAAATGAAGCACTGTGCATTAAATATTATTTTAAATATGAATTAAATATATTAATTAGAAAGATATACATATAAAATCAATTTGTATCGAAAAATATTGTTGTTACGCTCCCGGGATTCGAATCTGGATCGCTTTCCAAACCGGGGAAGGTGCATTATCCAACTATGCTACAGCGGCGATATTTTTAGCGACAAATTTTCGAGCCTATATGTTACCTTTTTGATATTAGTACATTTAACCGTTCCATTATTTGAAAGAGCCATCTATCTTATTTTTACGGAATCCTAGTACCTACCTACATTTGAGTATTATTTTTACTAAAAAGGAAAACAAAATAAAACAGGGAAAGTATAATTTGACGTTAGTCACTTATTTTGGGGCTAGCACAAAAATATATATCGTTCAATTAATAACGAATTTTACAGAAAATATAGAACACATTAATAAAACCCAATAATATGTTTTCCTTGGTACGTAGTAATGGATAGTTTACTAATACGTCATATGGAAAAAAATCGACAACATTTTTGAAAGCATAAATTGATGCAAATCAACATGAGCATGCCCATGATGCGAGAGGAAGAAATATAATGAGACTGCGATTGCGGAAGAAGGGAAAATCTCAGAAATCGATGATGTACAATGCAATAAAGATTTTCAATGAAATTCCAGAGGACTTAAGAAAGGATGAAAAATTGTATAAATTTCAAATTAAACTTAGTAAATCTGCGTTGTATAAGATATATACCGGGTTTGTAAATATGAAACCGGAATTTTTGTATAGGAACTACACGTTTATTGTATGAAAATGAAACAAAATATTTTATTAGAAGTATTGTCCACCGCTAGTTATACACAACTGACAGCTGATAATTTGTGGATGCCACGCCAAAAAAACTGTTGCTCTTTTGAGGCAAACCAAGCCATCGAGCCATTTTCGTATATTTTTGTAAGTGAAGCGCTGCTCAGCAAGTGCATGTCCCATCGATGCAAATAAATAGTAATCGGACGGACCAAGTCTGATGAGTGAGCCACACGCGAAAGTATTTCCCAACTAAACGCCTTAATCGTTTCCTTGACCGGTTTTACAGTGTGTGATGGTGAATTATCATAAAGAAAAATCACTTTGTGTTGAATTTTTGGTATTCTGGTCGTTTTTCATTCAAAGTTTGATTTAAATCGATCATTTGTTGTCGGTAGCGTTCAGTATTAACGGTTTCGTCAGGTTTTAGCAGCTCATAATAGATCACAGCCTTCTGATCCCACCAAACACAGAGCATTGTTTTGCCACTTTTGAATTTTTTAAACCACTCAAAGCATAATGATTTACCAAGAGTATACTCACCGTAAGCAGTTTTATATGCATTTGATGCAATTCTGCAGCAGTTTTCTTCAAATGGTAACAGAAAATCAATGCTGTCCGCAAATCGTAGTTTCTAGGCACAAAATTCAACATGTTTAGCGTCATTAAAAACTATGCTGTTGTATGAAACTTGTGTTGTTATGAGTTGAAAATCTTTATCAGATGTCAAAACAAGAAAATAGCGCCAATGACGCGGTTTGATGATAACTATATTGACAGCTAGGGCCGTCTATGGGCATATTTCGGTTTCATATTTACATACCTGGTATATATATTGTCACATTTGAATTCGCGTGGCAGCGCCGACAGCCGCCTATTTTACCGACATCGAGCACAAGCAGTCATTGGCTAGAGGACTGGACGAATGAGGGGGCAGAGTTTGCATGGTTGGCGGGAGAGGACTTCCGCGCGGGCTGCAGCGAGCGCCGGACGGCGTTTCGCGCGTGAAATGGAGAATGTTGAACGCAACAAGAATTGTTAAACGCGGTGAATGAGGAGATTTTCGGCTGGCAATCGTGTGAACGAGTCGAAGCCATGGCCTCATACAAGATGGCGTGCCTTTGATAAACGTGTGTAAACGTGAAAATATTTAAAAATATAAAAAAGAGAAAAAATACCGATGTAAAAGAATGTAAGCACATATAAGATGAAGGAAAATATGCAAGACCAAAACACACAAAATGCATTTACATTTAATTATGTAAAACAGTTTTCTCTTAATATCTTCTCTTCCTACTTTCACCAACCAATTTGAAAGATTCCTTTTAAAAGCCTTAATGTAAGTTAAAGCTCTAATTTTATTTCCAATTTGATTGTATATTCTGGAAGCTTGAAAGGTGAATAATCTTTGACCAAAAGTTGTTTTCATTCTTGTAACTATTTTAAGATTATTTACTCTTGTGGTATAATATCTTTCAGTCTTCACAGATGGAGCGTTTATTTCCCTATGGCAGCTAGTTAGTGTATTCCAGAGTTATATCGAAAATCTGGAATTCCCTAAAAAGTGGCTCTGAAGGATACGAAAAGTCACTGTGTGTGGATATATTGTATGCGGTTATATAGTATATAAATTTGTATATATATAGTACGTACCTACTTATGTATGCACTAGTTTAGCACTTGTGGGCATACTGGTAGGTACTTTGAAATGTTAAATGGGAGATAACTGTTCGCTCTAAAGGAAGATCATTACAACGTTTCTGCTCCTTAATAGGTGAAATTGTGTTGTGATGATCTGTAGATTTCATGTTAATTTATTCTCGTGATTTATTTTATGTTAACTTTGTTTATTATGTTTCAGGTTCTTAATTCTTATTTAATACGTTTATAAATTTAATATATTTTTTATTTGCATTCAAGTTGGTTGCCTTATGCCAATTACTGAGAGATTCGCTGTCCTTCCTACAAACGTGAAGTATCCATACTTCGATGTGATGGCCAGCCCGGCTTACCAGATTGTTTACCTCCTCCAAATCTATTCCAAGACTTCCGTGGTACTCCTGGACGGCGCGCTGGACACCATAATGCCGGCGTTCATTGCACAAGCACGTTGGTATTAATTTGGTTTGCCTGTTTATATCTACGAACTAATAATAGATAAACAATATAATTGTTAAGGCAATTCTTTTTATCAAAAATAATACTTTCCAATTGTAAATTTTTATGGTAATCATCATTATGACACTCAAATGACATTGTAAATGGATTTAAATATATAATTTTTAATGACTCAGCTTGAGCAAATTATTTGCATAAAAATGAACATTTTCGAGAATATCTTTAGATATGTAATAGGTTTATAAATGTATTAAAAGGTTAGTAAATTATTTAAAATTAAACAGTGTCGGCTTGTACTCAAGATAAATAATCATTTAATTATAACATCATTTTTGACCATACGGTAATAGCTGATGTTTCTGCATTTCAAGACAATACATGCAGAAAAATCTAAAAATAATTTATTTAATTTTTGGAAAATGTTTAAAAATTTCGGAAATAATTATTTTAGCATCAATACATACTTGAATATCAGTTTTATCTTTTATCATTATATTCTTCGACCATATGTTCTCGTTTGTTAATATTCCTGACAGATTTCATTTTAATTGACTTAAGTCCGCAATTAGGAATAATATTCTTCCTAATTATGATGGGAACTTAAATATGTTCAGAAGTAAGGCCAGATGCAAAATAATTCAAGATGATTAAAAGTTTTCACTGTAATATAAGGAATAATACTTATAGAAGGTTGAAAATTCAACGAAAACAAATGGTTACATAATTGTTAACTCATTCATCCGTCAAGAAAAAGTTCAGCGTTCGAGTCCCGGTAGTAGTTGTAAATATTTTCGACAGACAATTTTGTTCTGTTTATCCTTCTAATTGATTTATCTAATTTGTTTTATTTTAAAATGTACCTCACGAAAGATTTTGGAAAATGTAATTTATTTTATACAGAACCAACTGACAAAAAAAAATGATTCTAACGTATGTATTTTGTTTCTGTATCTATTATTCGTTGTTCGCTCTCACAGAAAGGTTCTCAAGATGTACGGATTCAAATCTCAAGATGCGTAGAAAACAAATCTCCTGGATATCTTTGAGTAACCTTAAGGCTTGTAAGGCATGGATGCAGATTTAAAATGCCTGAGTTTGTATTCTACATTATTAATGCAGGCTAAGGGAGATCGATTTTCTAACCCTTTTTTATCTGTGGGTTGGTTATCGCCATCTATCGCCCGGGTTGTTTATCGCCGTTCATATAAACAGTTTTCTAGGTTAAATATCAATAATCCTTTTCAGGAAAGTCGATGAATTATTGATTTAACAATTCTCAATGGTTTATCGAGATTCACGATACACCTACTCCCAGAATGTCGCTTTTATAGCTCTCGTGAAATTTTAAAATAAAATATATATTCTGTTTAATAATGAATTTTTGTTCTATTCAATCACGTTTAAAAAATATATTTAACAGATTCATAAGACAACATTTATTCAACACACAGTAAGACATCATAATGTGTGTAATTAATTAACGAGTACATAAAACACATTTCTTTGTGTGGAAAAATATTATTTGTTTTTTAGTTCATACATCGAAATATATATGTACACTAAAATAAATATTTAATATAATATTGTATTTTTTATGTATGTAATTTATTATTGATAATAACATAACAAAGTCCATTCTTTTTAATCGCTTTCTTAATTATTTAATATTGATTCGAATAGTTTTCATAAAGTGCAATAGATTGTCAGGTACATACTGATCTTATTGGTGTAAAACTACTGACAGGTCTTGTCCATTATTCACAGCCACTCACATATTTTATTTATTATTTATATTTTGATTTAAATTAACTTAAGATACGCAACAATATTAGAGACAACTAAGAGAAAACAATTCATCAAAAGCAAGAAATTAACAATATGTACTAAATAAGTAAAAACAATACTATTTCTATAATATTAACTTTAGTATTATTAACTTATTGTAGAGAGATTAATCCAAAATTGACTATATTGAGCCATGTTAGAAAATAAATGAAAGCGTAGAAATATTGATGCAAAATACATAGACTCTAAGTGAATATTTAATATATTAATAGCCCAAACAATCTGCTACCTTCGTGTACTTTAGAGGTACGTAATAATTACAATATATCCCTCGTTTAAAGGTATGAATATTTTTTTAGTATATATATCGTTAAGAAGTAATTTCCAAGGACATCCATTTTAATAATACAGTGTTATTCACCGGACTAAAGAAAGGTTATTATAACCATTTTCTCCAAAAAACCATAAAGTAAAAGTGGTTAAGTGAGCTCGGGTCGAGCACGTCCCAGTGTAGAGATTTACTTACTAGCGGAGAAGAGAAAGAAAATATCCTGGAAGTGTATATTACATTCATTTAAGACATTTTATTGCTTCATAACTTCGATAAATCCCTGGAAATTCGCTAAAATTGCGAATTAAGTGCACTCATAAAATTCCACCATTTTGTCGTAGATCACGTACAAAAAATATTTAACAGCTCTGGTGAATTTACCCCACGACTTTCATATGCATAGATCGTCGCTGAATGGCTAGCGAGGCACTTCTACGAACGACAAATTAACGATGAAATATCATACCCCTACGACATTCGTATACGTTTGTTATATTAATTCGACACATATAATTTAGAGCACCGCAACTTTCTATCTCGCCGCCCGACCGTCGCTTGGCGGCAGTCTTCACTACAACTTTTGATAAAAAGATCCCTAGTTTTTAGGGTCAGGATTTAAAACTGATCCTGTCGAGCTTTCGACAATCGCCCCAAGTTTTATAACTATCCACATAATCATTATGCAGTCTAAAGGATATGAGAGGGGTTACCATAAAACAAAGCACTCCATAAATCTACTTACGTCGGATTTAAAAACTATATATCTATCCTCCACATTGGTTTTCGGAAACAGGGGGTATGGAGCGCTACACTTTCCTGCCCTGTCACACAATTCTCGCCTTATCTACATTCATATATCATATCATACAAACTCGTCGATTCTTGAGGCTTTTAATACGACCATCTTCCAGTATCTTGTTTACCTGGTCGTGCCAAATCCTCCGCGGACGTCCTCTATTTCTGGTACCATCAATACTTGCGCCATATATCTTTCTAACTATTCCCTCTTCAATTTTGTAGGCAATATTAAAAATAGGCGTTTAGTAAAGCAATTATCTTTATTATTTATTATACATTTTTACAAAATCAACGTGTACGTACTTCGAAAAAAATATTTGCGAAATTTATCCATTATTAATC
Organism: Eubasilissa splendida; assembly: GCA_031772225.1. Taxonomy (NCBI): domain Eukaryota; kingdom Metazoa; phylum Arthropoda; class Insecta; order Trichoptera; family Phryganeidae; genus Eubasilissa; species Eubasilissa splendida. The sequence goes on along the minus strand of CM062852.1, from coordinate 14,443,467 downwards.
TTGTCGTTGCTTCAGGCCCTAAATTATCTAACAAAAAATAGTCTGGCCGCTCAAAATTCGATGATCTTTAATTTATTGCATATTATCTAAAATCAACTACTTTTTTTAAATCTTTGTCATAGTAAAAAAATAGTCACAAAGTCCTTAAAGATTTTCCACTCGTAATTGGGTCAAGTATCCACCCATAAAATTTTGTGAACTAGGTCTGTTACACCCTGTATATAGTTTTGAAATGAGAGGTACCTATACTTATTGCCAGCTATGTTGTCAGGTGGAAAAATTTATTACGACCATTTACGCTCTAAGCGGTTTGCTGATATTTAATAAATTTAATCTTATTAATGAAAAACATATCATTTCTAAAAATATTTTCATTATTTGTGCGTCAATTATTTTAAACAACGAGAAAATTATGTAATCTACTATCTTATCAAGAGTAATTTCTCCACTATTAAAGAATGTGTATAGGACACGCACTATAAAAAAAATAGAAAAAGCTCCATAATTACTTTTTTAGTACGTAAGATAAAGACAGACGGGAACTTTTAAACCTTATTACAAAAATATTTTATGATAAGGAATTTTTAGTCTGGTGGGAGAAATTTCGTTTTTAACAACGTATGCCAAAATATTGTAAAAGTTAACAAGTACGGTTTTATTAAATACGAACATTGTTTTATTTCACAAAAGGTAAATTAATTAAGATTAAAAATATTTTATGAGTATAAAATAAATGAGAACGACGCGATTCGCGAGCTATTGTTCCTTAACAACTAACAATGAAACATCTCATGTTTATTTATTTTAAAATGATTTGTGTTTAAATTGGTTTATTTTTTATAATGATGGTAAGTTAAAGTTTCACAATAATACTGTGTAATATTGATAAAATCATAAGTGAGTATGGTTTCATAAATACGTAAGTATCAGCGGTCGCAATTACCTAAACCGGTATTTTCGATATTGAAGTTTTACGAATACCGGAATCCCGATATTTTTAAAATTTAGAGAAATTTTCGTCGAGATTAGAGGTGAGGATTTATCAATGAAATAAAAATATTCAGAAAAAATTACATTTTAATTTTTAATAAGCTTTTAACAATAACACAATTGTCTAACATCAGACATCTGAATAATACAATTTTTTCCTGAATAGTTGCTCTGACTGTATTACCCGTAAAATCGCTCGTAAAATTTCTAATAAATTTCTAAATAAAACTAAACTAATAACAAAGCATGCTTCTTTACAAATGAATCACAGAACACAGATCTAATCCGTCGGTCGATCGCATCGACAACTGACGCAGTTGAGACACGTGGTGTGAGGGGTTCTCACGTCACATAAATTATTGATATGTTTTGTTTTAAATACGACATAGAAATAAAGAATGCTATTTATATTTTTTGAACATGAAATACCGAAAATTTCGAAAAATCCAGTTTTCATAAATACAATCCCGGTATTTTGGAGCATCCATTTTAGTCCGGTGTCTCGGTATTTTCGAGAGTCGGTATCCCGGTTTGCGGCCCTTGCTGGGTATTCAATTAAATAAATAATAAATATAAGTTTTTTCAAAACTGTACGAAAATTTCAGCCCCCATTTTGGTTAAAAATAATATTTTACTTTGTATTATTATTCAATTTGTTATGGTTTTGTTTTTCAATAGTCGGCCAACTGGACGTTCTGTCTTTTAACCTAGAAAATATTCAAATGCTGTCAGAGAGACACGTGGCCAAACAAAAGGTTTCAGGGAAAAATGAACCGAACGCAAACAGAATACTAACAAGGCGGGACTGCAGCATGGACGCGGTGATCAAGGAAAAACTTGGGAAATACATCAATCATCATGTAAGCATCGTTAGGTAAGGGTGTTTTAACCTTTACCATACCATGATATAAAATACCCGAACGCAGCCATGCTGTCAACTCGTGTTACCATAAACAACAATTAGAAAAAATGCTTTTATTAGCTTAAATGGCTTTAATGGCTCGAATTTACTTTAAATATTGAGCACTCAATTTTGAAAAAATGATTAATTACATAATTTAAAGCATTCATAAAGTCCTATACAATGTGGCCTTCCTTCTTATCTCTCTTCATTTAACTAGTGAGAAAGAGATAATTAAATTTGTATGTTTGTTGTTCTTTTCACTGTGAAAATAGTATGTGATCTCTGTCTTTCATATCGCAAATGGTATTTTTACCAACGTATTAATTTTATAAGGAGTGAATGGAAAAAATTATTGTCTTTGTTCGATTCCCTTTTTATAATTGGTTTTCTACTAATCATTCCTAAGCGCTAATATTTTCTTTAAGATTATCTAAAATATGAATTTTATGTTGCATATATTTACCGAAATATTACAGGTTTAATTGTGATGGTAGATATGTGTTACTGCATGGTTTGGGAAGGGTTAATGGGTTAATTAAAAAATAAATAACTATACATGCAACACTCTTCAATTAGGATATTATTTTTTTGGGATGAAAACAAAATGCTAGTAAAATTCAATCAATATTTACTACGTAAGCGAAGAATATGTGAGGATACAAATTATAGTCAAAATTAGAGCGGAAGGTATAATATCTACAATTTCGTTATTAGTTCAGATTCCAAAACAAAACTATGTTACAAATTATCTGCGAATGGTGAGTCTAAAGCACACACGATGTAACATACCTAGCCCACAATATTTAATTGGTGGGATACCTTACTAAATTACAAGTTGAAAATGTTTTAGGAATATGTGCAAATTCTGCAATGTTACAGAAAATATTATTATTTTTTGAAATATTTACATATGCATATGTTAAGCTTGAAGTATACGTACTTAGAATTGTTTCTTCATAAATTTATATTTTTGCTTTAGGCCTGTATCCTATAGTTATCTAACAAAAAATAGTCTAGCCGCTCGAAATTCAATGACATTTATTTTTTTGTATTTAATATATACTATGGAATCAATAAAATATTTCAATTAATTGAAATAATTGCATTTTTTGTAAATGCTTATATTCCTGACGTAGTTGCAATTAGACACAGTGTCCCTAGAATATTTTAGACTCTTAATTTAGTCACCCATAAAATATTGTGGACTAGGTTACACTCTGTATAATCTATCATAACGAGAAACTCGTTAAATTTAGTAACGTAAAATAACGTTTTATGTAATAATCAAATTAGGTAATTGTTATGTTTCAGTGTCGACTGTCGAATATTATAATATCGATTATTGAAAAAAATATCAATTATTCTTAATAGAGAACGATAAAATTTTACTTTAAGAATAAAATATTCCTGATTTTTTATAATAAACTTTTGATTTGCAACCCCCACAGTTCGGATGGACTTTAGAAAATTTATCATATTTAAACCAGCTACGGTGGCGATAAAGTCTTGGTACTTGCAGCATTTTTTACTTTTAAGTTATATGGGTAGATTAATCATTTAAAAAATATATATTTTTGGCATGTGCATTATACACATTTTAATAATATATAATAAAACAATAAGATAAATGTATAGTTTAAAATCTATCAAACATAATATTAACTTGTATTATTTAATATTTCTGTGTGAACCAGATCTTTCAGCTGTATTACTGTGTTAAATAAAATTTGTAAGTATTTTACTGTAAAAATATTTAAAAAAATAGTATTTGAGATAGTCGGAGTAAAGATTTAACAAATGACAAAAATATTATTATAATTATTAATATAGTTAAAAAAGTAATCGAGTTTTTTAATAATTGTTAAAATTGAATATAGTGTATAAAATCACTAATTATATTTTTATTATGAAAGTAATAAAAAGTTCAAGTACCAAACATTAGTGAATCTAATGAACGGGATTTATTATTTTTCATTTTTCTGATTTTTTACCCCTACCACTCAAAAATATTTTATAGATATGTAACGCGTTGCAAAAAACAGTATGTAAGGAATTTTATGAAAGATTAAAAATTTTTCTTAATACAGTTGTTTAGAATTTGAAATAAATGTATTAAACTGTCTTTCCTACTATACCGAAGAATAATATTTTTTATATGTTTAGAGTGCGTACGAGTACATAAGCACACATATACGTTCTGTTCAGCTTAATTCAGTGCCTATAAATCTGTATTTATTCGTAAAAATATCATTTAAATAGGTTGTAACATCTTTTTATATATACCTATCACTAAAATACAAACATCGAATTTTATGTTTGCAAGGCTATTTATTAGCCAAAGATTATTTCACTACCCACATATAAACATCCTGTTATGAGGTCACTAGGAATTATTGGTTACTTAGTTCAGAACAGCGTTATTCTAAAGTTTTAAGAATTTGTTGATGTTTGTAGCGTTAATTTTGTAGATAGACATAATTAAAAATTGTATCTGTATTTAACTTTGTTTAAAATACTGTGGTGTACAGTGGTTTATATAAAGTTAAATATAGATATGTAGGGGTTATTGTGGTATAATAAATTGAAAATCGATATGTGTGATCTCTGAGTTTTTGAGTCACTCGGATGGAGTGACCATCGTTTGTAGGCTATGCGATTCGGATCAGAAGGTTTGGTACATAGTGAGACTGAAGACCCTATCTCTCTTCAATGTCTCACACATGTGAGTGCATGTCTTAGTGTATATGAATGTGAGTAGTTATGCTGTGTCTAGAGCAAAGTATTTAAATAAATCATAATTTATAAAAAATGGCGTTTACAATTGTACGTACTAAGAGTACAAAGTTAATTATGAGTATAAAGTTAATTACAAGTATAAAGTTAATTACGAGTATAAAGTTAATGACGAGTATAAAGTTAATTACGTGAGTAAAGTTGAAGACTGGAGTAGCTCGTTTGCTATAGTTTCTAGTACTCATCCGTCACGATGTATTAACATCTGCTATTGGTCGGTACGTTTCGGCACTATTTGACTGTACAGTGTTAACTTTAGGTAGCCAGGTCTGTGAGGCGTGAGCGGTCCTCCACAGATATAATTTTTATTAATGAATTAGCTTGTATTTAATTAATAGATTAAGGCTTGATATGCGTATATTTAATTTTTGCAGTTACGTCTCCAAAATAGAAGATGCATTTAGTGCTGCAGCATCCATCCAGTTCATGTTGAGCGGACTTGTCATATGCCTCATAGGAATACAACTTCTATCTGTAAGGTTTATTCAGCTAATTTATATTTGAAATTGTTCATGAATACTTTTGCTATCATACACCTACAGAATTATGCCAATTTCGGCTGAATTATGACTGAAGTAATAATCAAACAAGTAGATGAGTTTGTGTATTTGGGAAGTATGTTCGATAGAAACGGAAAGACAGAGAAAGATATCTAAAGGAGGGTGACTGCAGGGAATAAAGTGAACGACTCGGTTGTCAACTGAGGCAAAACTAACGGTTCACAATGGAGTCCTGGTACCGACACTGATATATGGAAGTAAGGTAAAGCAAGTCAGGAATGCAGTGGAAATAAGATCACTTAGGCGTATATGTGACAGACCCATTTATGACAGAGTAAAGAATGAAAAAATAAGGAAATAATATTAAGCTGATCTTAGTGTAATGAGTAAGATTAAGAAAGGATCATTTAGATGGTTTGGTAATATAGAACGAATGAATGAGGATAGGATGGTAAGAAAGATATATGACGCAAGTATTGATGGCAGCAGAAGTAGAGGACGTCCGCGAAAAACTTGGCACGACCTAGTAAACCAGATACTGGAGGATGGTCCTGTTAATCGTTGAGCTTGTATGTAAATGTGGATTAGGCGAGAATTGTGTGTCAGGGCAGAAGAGTGTGGCGCTCTATCCTCTCTGCCTACCTCCGCGGGGAAACGGCGTAATGATAAGTTAGTACAAATTTCTTAAAATAATAATTCACATTTAAGAATGGGGCACACAAAAAGACATTGAAATTTTAAATAAAAATAAATTTCTCTGTTATTTTACCGATATCAACATCAGTTCTAGTGTTGCCCACCGAAATGTGGCTAGAAATGATGGCTACGACAAAAAAAACGACACACGCCAGAATAGTTCGGTAAACGAAACATCAACAAAATTTTTGTTGACTTGGATAATCGATCAAACGTTATTATTATGATGTTTTAATAATTATTATCAAATTTAAGAAATCAATTTTATACAAATTGTAACGATTTTTTTTTTAACGTACACATAACTAATATTTGTATAAAATATTATCGGCTAATGACCGGATTCGCCGGTTGTCAGAGCTATGTTCTGCGTACTCTTAGCTGTTTCGCGTTCATATTACACATCATGTAATATAATTATTGTCATTCTATCAAAATTAAGCTCCCTACTCGTATCGCTTGTAATGTATGAGTATATTTACATTCTGTCTCAGCAATCTCGTAGAAAATAATTTTATATTTTAAAAGTAATGTATTTAAATTTTTATTATTTAATTCTACGCTTATGTGTATATATAATGTTTTTTTTTAATTACTAAAATCATACTTTTGTATACTTTTAGTTTTGAGTTCGGTATTAAAATATATAAATTCTGAAAAATTTAATAAAATTAAACATAAAAATTGAACTTAACTTACTAAATAATATTTTAAATAAATATTTCGTGAGGCGACCACTTAATTAAACAACTTAGCGAAATGAGTTAAGAACAGTTTTAATTATAATAAACATATTAAGTAGCATAACATAGTAATAAATTAACGTAATATTTATTAAACATTAGGTGGATATTTTTTGATATTTTTATAATTAATTAATTAGAAATAAACCATAAGTACCTATCTAAAGCAAAGATTCATTTTTATTTTGTGATATATAATCATTATGTTTCCATATACATAAGAAAGGTGTATGATAAGTACCCATATTTAACGACTGATGGCGCCGCTGATGAAAAATCTGTATCTATACCATACGCTATATCTAACGTAGAGAGATTTTTCGAGTAGTTTTTGTTTTGATAGCTGTTGAAAATAGACAAGTTTATGTTATCAATATTTTCTCAATATTTATTATCGTTTTATTTTTAGATTGAAGATCCTATGGGACATCCTCTCCAATTACTTTGGACGTTAATTTACTTCTCCTGCATGATGTCAGAAATATTTATGCTCTGCTGGTTTGGAGACGAAGTCATAAACAAGGTAACTCTTGGTATATTTTAGACATAGACAAGATGTCACTTTATTTTACGTTTCTTGTCATTTTAATGCACTAGTTATGCTGGCTTGGAGAGTTGCTAAACAATCTTAAAACACAATAAATGGTTAAAATATCCTCTACTGGTTCAGAGACGATCGATTCTAACTAACTATCTAAGTTATCATCACGCCGTTTCCCCGCTGGAGTAGGCAGATAGGATAGAGCGCCACACTCTTCTGTCCTGACGCACAGTCCTCGTCTCATCCACACTCATACATTTTCTCATACATGCTCGCCGATTATTAAGGCTTCTAACAGTACCATCCTCCAGTGTCTGGTTTACCAAGAAGTTTATCTGGTAGTACCAAGTCTTTCACGGATGTTCTCTATTTCTAGTGCCATCAACATTTGCGTAATATATCTTCCTTACCATTCTCTCCTCATTCATCCGTTCCATATGACCAAACCACCTTAGTGATCCTTTCTTTATCTTTATCTTTACTCTGTCATAAATGGATTTGCCACACATACGCCAAAGCGATCTTATTTCCACTGCATTCAGTCTACTTTCATTCCTCTTCTGCCAGTTCCTGGCCTCACTCCCATACACCAGTGTCCGTACCGCCATTCAATTTGTTTCTTGCAGTCACCCTCCTTTCGATATCTTTCTCAGCATTCTAAAATTCTATTTCCATTCTAAAAAGGTCATATTTTAATGTACCGTGTACATGAGCAGCTACTCTTTATTATTTTCGTTTAAAAAATGAGGTTTTTGTAGTAAGTCATTTGCAAACAAGCATAAAATTATTGTTATTTATTTAATTGTGTAGACTTGCCGGTGATAAAGATATCCGAATTATGTTTTAAGACCAATCTAGCTTTCTTAAATGCTGTGCATAATAGGCCCACTTTGATACACTTTGATCACCAAATATAAACCCTTACGGAGAGAATAAGATCAAAAACTCAGGCTGCCAAAATGAGTTATCATAGGCGAATAGCAGGAGTAATATTATTGGACCGAGTGAGAAGTACCGAGGTAAGGGATTCCCACGGCAAGGATTCCTTACATTTACTTACAGAAATATGTTAATTAAGGTGGCCAACCTTATTTTCAAAGATATCAGTTATATTGTGTAGCAGACCTAATCTACAATATTTTATGGGTTTCCTGACTAAATAACTAGTCGAAAATGTTCAAGGAATATGTGTCTAATCCAAGATAAAAGCATTTAAAAAAATCGTAACTATGCAATTATTTCGATTAATTGAAATATTTTATTGAATCCAAATTATATATTGAATACAAAAAATTATAGGTCATCAAATTTTGAGCGACCGGACTATTTTTTGTAAGATAATATAGGGCCTGAAGCAAAGATATAGGATTAATAATTGATAAATTTCATAAATATTTATTTCGAAGTGCGTAGACTAAAAGCTTAACATGATTTTATAAAAATTAAAAACGGTTATAATTTCCGTAGCGGTGCAGAATTTGCACATTTTATTTGGGAAACAAAACAGTTGATCCAAATAAATAAAAATCATAATAAAAGTGTAACAAAAATTAAACCAATTACATGTTTTCTCTGAAATAACAATATATTTGATACAGTGAAGACAATTATTTGAAAATGACTTAAATAGATAAGGATTGAATATATAAACAGCTTATTAAGGATTTATATAGTAGGGGAAACGAATTTTACGCTCCTCTACGAACTTACGAACTTTCTCCTCTATATCAGAAATACAAATAATAATAATGAAAGTGAAATAAAAATATAAACAGAGGAGAGATAAAAGTTATAAATTAGAAAATTTACCAGGGGGACGGGAGGATGAGGGAAAAGGCAAAGAAAACGGGATAGGGAATAAAATCTGTGTCATAAAAAAAAAAATGAAGTCCATTAAGGTTTATATGTTGAATTTAGATTTAATTGAGATAACTGGAGTATAGAAAATGTCTAGTTCATTTAAGTGTGAGTTAAAATAAAGAGAGGCTTGGTAGAAAAATGAGTTTTGTTTGGCATTGGTGTTGCAATATGAAAGGTTAAATATACATATTCCTTGAACAGTTTCGACTTGTAATTTAGTCAGGTGTCCACCCATTAAATATTATGGACTAGGTCTGTTACACCTTGTACATTATGCACATATATTTTTTAAGTAGAAATTGACATATTAAGCATCAATTTTATTACTATTTTCAAACTAATTGATTATGCTATAATATGACGAAGTCGATGGTCTTCATGGACGAGGCTCGAACCCCAAACCATTTGATCACTAGGCGAGTGTTTAACCGCTTGACTATAATATTATATGTTATTAATGTAATATAATATTTACAAAGCACACAAAAATAGTCTGTAGTTTTTTCTGTCTAATTAATTAACTAATTAATGTAGTCTTGCTCGCCGGTTCTTCGTAACTAAGAATCGCAATATTTTATTCTCCAATTTTCTGGGCATCCCGCAGGTTCTTGATGTATATAAATTTGTTTTCCATCTTCAATAAAAATAGTAGTGGGATCTTAATGTTCCCACATCATAAACGCGTTTTGTTCTTAGCTCAGTAAACATAAACACTATTTTTTACACATTGAATTTTTTTTTCTACGTATTTTATCTCTTTGTGCCAGACTGTGATTTTAATGTAAATATATATATGTATATATTTATATGAACAGTCGAAATAACTCCATAAGAATTTCACATACCTGGACAAATATCTTAGATACAGCCGTAAACAAAAATACATGCATCCAAATAAACCAACAAAATCCCCTTATAATAATCAAATAACCACTTAGCAAGGTATTTACGCGTACACAAAGCCGGCTATTAAATAAACAACTAAATTACAAGTCACCTTTCGTTACCATTAGACACATTTAATTGTGATGTCATCTAATTATATTTTGCACCTACTAATATTTTAACTTACTTTTATTTTAGTTCTTGCGTTGAAACTCGCCAGTTTAGAGCAGAATTTAGGATAAAAGTCCTTATCAGGACTATTTGACGCGGGTTCCCCCAGAAAATAATCTGTTATACATATACATATCGATACCTTAATCTGCAATGCAGCTAACTCCACCCATGGTCAAAACCATCAACCATTTTTGATGCCATTATTGTTCTCTTTTATTCTTCTATGGTACAATAAAAGCCAAAAATTTCCATCCATTTTAAAACACGTGAAATAAGTACTGTGTGCCGAAAAACCTTAGATTGAATATTCCAAGAACCTTAAATATTTACTTGACACAAGTGTTGATGGCACCAGAAATAGAGAACGTCCGCGGAAATCATAATGGTTGCTCTACATTTTCATGGGAAATCAGCTTACTTCCAATAATATGATATTTTATAATATTGGTAAAGAAATTCAGCTAATTTCAAATATCCCCCTACACGTACGAAATAAATAAAAATACCAATAAAATATCTCAGTTACCCTGTTTCTGCATAAACAATCTACGAAAGTGTGTTTTGGAATTTTCGTAATTCGTTTAACTACAAAATTAAATAGTTTTTGTTGCTCCTGAACATTTAAAAAAAAATCAGTTAGGTGCTTTGCATATTAATGTATCGTTATATATATTAGTATTTATTAATTTAATTTGTAACTATTCAATATAATGTAAAAAATATGTTTGGACTGGCGAGACGGGCATTATGGTATGAAGACAAGTCGTAAATAGGATAAATTTTAGATGCAATGCAGATGTCATTTACTTTGTAACGGGAACAATATTAATGAAATTTATTATTTATTACACGATATGTAGGTATATAATTATTTTTCTTCGTATTACTCAATTTATACTTCGCTCCGTAATGTTCCTAACTTTCATAAAGCCATTTGAAATCCTATAAAGATCAACAACTTTCTTAAATAACGCTGAAAACTGAAGCTTGATTCAAATCTGCCTTGAAGCTTAGAAATTTGAATTTTATAAAGTAAGGGTAATAAATAGTAATTATTTTAGTAAAATAGAGGATACGTCTGATATCTCTCTAATATAATATTATATTACTGAGACTAACATATTTTTATTCATACCAAGTTGCGCTTTCTTTGTATATCTTTTTATATTTTTATTTCTAACTGTTTTTATTTGATGATATTTCAGACTGAATTATATTCGATATAAAAATTCAATTAAATGAATTATACGAAGTCTCGATAAAATACAATGATCATTATTTCGCAAATTGTCGTCTGTCACGATAGCTGAAATACAAACATCTTTTAATAATCATTTGACAAAATCACATTCCAATCATATGTATTTTAACAAAAATTCTGCCTTGTTTGAAAATAGTATAAACGATTGTTATGTTCACAGTCCATATATACCAAAATATGATTTTTAAAAAATTAAATTAATTTAAAAATAAACTGACGTTAATTATATTAATCAGCGCAACATACCTTTGTGAACTGAGAGTCAAAGCTGTGTCCTAGTATCTTGTATCGAGCATTATAGTTGGTAGATATCTATTAAAAAAAAATTCAACAAATATTTATTTTTGTAACTGTACCTTAATTTTTCCATTAAATAAAAGTTTGACACTAAATTAGTATACCCCGTGAGCATGGCTTGAATCGTTACGCAGCGCACTGGCCATATGGATTACAAAGTGAACTCAATGATTGTAAAATACTAATTTAATGTATTAATTATAAATATAAAATCAATTTTGTCGAAAAATACTGTTTTTGCGCTACCGGGATATATTTTATAATTAATATATTAAATTAGTATTTTAAACATCACATACCTATGTTCTGAATAAGTACAACTTCACAATAAGAATGTGTTAACCTTAATAATCAATGATTGTGTTCGAACATAAAGAAAATACCTAGTAAATAATACAATTTCCGAGCTAGATATATTAAGGGGCCTAGGACACTAGCACAAGTTTTTTTATTTACTTAAATAAAAGTTTTTTAGTTACATTAAAAAAATATTTTTACGTTTGGTTCAATGAATAATAATTACATTAAATGGTTATCATTGCGTAAGATCTGTGGTAATAAAGATGTTATATATATTGTGACATTTCAAAAAAATGTCCAGCTACACAGAGCGCTACTTACCGATCCAAGTAGACGCGATCGGAGAGAGAAAAGGCTGGAGAGGAAGGGGGGCTTGAGCGCGAACGGGCGAAGTGCGAGGTGCACGCGGGAGACGGCCGACTCTGCCGCAGAGAATGTAAAAAATGGCGACGACCTAAATAGCAAGCAAGGGTTTTCTCCCGCGGTGGATTCAGATATATAAAATGGGCCTGATCCAGTCGCAGGATTTGAGGAGACTGCAGAGCTGCAACCTGCAGAGAGGCCGGATGCTAGCGATGGCGGACGAATGGGTTCGACAGACTCCACAGTGACAAGCTGGCATCGGGGTAACCTTCTGAAAGAAGATATCACTTCTGGTACGAGGGCGTGGCGCTTTGTAGACCTTAGTAATTCAGTCCATCGTATTGCCGACCGTTGTCTAATTCCTTCTACCGTCCGTTTGACTACCAATATTGCCATGATATTCTCTCTTCTCTAGCGTTTAGATTAGCATCAAAGTATACAGGGGTATATAGTTAAGGATTCGTGTGGCTCGATGTGTAATTCCTCTATAATATTCGTTCTGTGGGCTGCGGAGCATCAGTTGCTAGCATCATAGTTTCAGGACGCCTATTTTCATGCGCTCTCGCTTTCTCAAACTTCTGTTTCAGCACCATAGAGAAATTTACACTCATAATACCTAATAAATCATATTAAACGCGCGTTGAAAGCATAGTTTGCAAGAAAATTAAGTTTTCTTTCGAAGTGGAATGTAAATTTTTCGATAATATTGTTCCGCACTCCGAGTTATTGAATTAATAAGAAGAATTAGCGATAACGTCTGCAGAAAACTTTTTTCTTTCCATATACGTATATATCTATTAATTTTTAAGTACGTAAAAACAAGAAAGAGGAAATTAATATTTTCATGAGAAATATTAATTCAGTAGGCAAGTGAGTGGTCTACATTCACCATCCGAGAAATTATATACCCTTATAAGAGACCGGATTGAAAATTAAATAAGTAAGACGATATAATTTGTATGAAACAAGCAATTTTTTAATCCTCTTTTGTTGTTGAAAAACCTTGCATTACGCGCGCAAGCCATTCCAATAAACTACGTTATTTTTTACGATGCCAAAATTGTTTTTTTTTAAACGGCGAACGTGTTCCGAATTCAAATGCAAAATGGTGAAAGTTTGTGCACAGGGGAGGTCGGGTCAGAATGGTGTCTGAAGTTTAAAGTTTTAATTGGATGTCTTCCAGTTTGTACTGGAGCAAAATCCCTTCGCACGACAACTTTGTCCATTTGGATTACAGATATTGTTCTGGAAATAGTACTGTTATTATTTATTCCTCTAATAGATCATGCGGTGCCCAGGAAACTTACAGAGGACAAGAAACTTAACGTAATGCAACAAGTTCATGGATTAAAATTTCTAATTGTTGTTAGAATGTGTTTATAATTTTTTTTTTCAGAATTTAGAAGTATTAAAACAAAATTTAACATAAAACAAAAAAATATATATCGTTCCGTACAGGAAGCAAGAATGTAGACAAGGGTGATTCGCCGATCTCAGCTTTGATGATGATAATGGTTATGAGGTCAAAAGAAATGAAATACAAAAGATGTTTAATATAGGCACACTACGTGGCAAAATCGAGAATGGCTTCCGCTAGCAGAATACTCTGTTTTTATTCAAATTCATTACAATACATGTAGTTATATTTGCAAGTACCTACACGGCGATATGCCGCCGCTTGTGGCGTTTTACTAAGACGTGTTTGTTTTCCTAAAATCTATCCCACGGGATTTTTGGCGCCACGCCGATGATTCCACCTTTAAATTATTAACACGTGTCTTATCGTATTATCATTTCTTCTGGGTTGGATCGCCTTTTTTTTAGATAATTTCGGTACGATAACACATGCTATTTTCAAGGCATTGGCTCAAAAAATTATGGTACAACCGTTCTTTTTCGCAAGAGATGTAAATCTTCTACTGTTACGGTTGTACTGTAATTTTTAATTTTTACTGTGATTGCGTTCGATTCTAACTGATTACTATTAATTCTTCGAGCAATGACTGGTATACTAGAAAGTAAACTTCCAACAGTTAAATATTATTAATTATTAAGGAGAACACATCCTTATTGTGAAGTTGTAATTAGTCTAGTATGCCCTGTAGCATAGTTGGTAATGCACCTTCATCGGATTGGAAAAACAGATCCAGGTTCGAATCCCGATAGCGCAATAACAATATTTTTCGATAAAATTGATTTTATATGTACATCTTTATAATTCATATATTTAATTAGTAGTTAAATCTTATTTACCAATCATCGTTAAATCTCAGTTACCAATCATCGACACAATCACAGTCACACAGGTTTGTGATAAATCGTTAGAATAATAATTTTTTAACTAAGTTGTCGCAAACAAAAATATATCAAACTGCGGCCTTCAGAAAGCATGTGATACGGACATGGCTATCGAGCACGTTAAAGCGTCAATTAAGCCATGAAGCTAAGAAAAATATTAGGCTTCAACAGAATATTGGAAATTTTTCACATGAAAATAAACGGACGTTTCAAATTCAATTACAAATTTATAACTTTATGGAATAATTTATCCAATCTGTTTTTTTTTGTGGAATAAATTATATAAATGTACCTCAGTAAATTTTAAAAATAAACACTTGATAACGTATTCCTAAATATAATAAAATTAAGTCTGAAAATTACCAAATTAACACGATTAATAAACGTCACAATGATAGCTTTATCATTCAAGTACCTGACCGTAAATCGTAAAGGTTCGACTTCTTGGTAAATCAAAAATTTTAAAATCGAAAAAAATATGTGTGCAATGATATTTACAAATTTATTTATAAAAATTATATTAGTGTTGAAGTAAAAATTATATAATTGTTATAGTCGCTGTGTGGGCCAGAATTATGTACACATATAAATTACTCAGTAGTACATTTAGATCAAAGTACCGCTTAAGATTTTTTATCAAAGTACAAATAAATATTATCTGTCAAATTATTTTGTTTCCATGATAACCTGAAGCAACCTACTAGTTCCTGTAAAATAACCAAAAAATTAGCTGTTTCAATTAAAAAGCATATGTCTAAAATTGTCTTAAATTTTCTCATGCAGATCCTAGATTGAGGCTCAACCAGGGGCGTGCAGTAGGTATAGATTTAGGTTATGCTGTTACCAATGACATTACACAATCGTATATAATGTATATATTACAATATACGTAATTTTGTTAAATCAACGTCTTTAGACAAAATGAATTCATCGTTCATACGACCCAACCATGTATTTATTTATAATTTTAGAGTGCTATTAATAGTGTTTTTAATGTTTAATTTTTACCGTAAAATAATACCTTCTTACTCATATAAAAAATATATGGACGTTTCTATGACTGAACATGATTAATTTATTATTTGAAAATCCTTCACGTAATAACTAAAGGAAATAATTATTTACATGAAAAGGTTAAAGTAGAAAACAGTTCTGCCAATTGCTTTTTGTTTTTCCCAAATCAAAAACCAATCCATACACCAAATTTAAAGAACAATCATGAAATAAACACATTAAAAATAGTAAGATAGTAAAATTCGAGAATTAGTAAAAGTGGAAGTAGACACTTCAATGATTTGCACGCAGTTAACCCTTTCTAATGTTATTCTGTTAAAAATCAGCATCGGTAACGACTCCACACAAAACGGAAAGAAATGTTCAATTCAGTAAATAACCAATTATATGACTCGAGTACTTCACTAGCTTAAAGACAGAATAGAGTAATGTGAATAGCTGGATGCGGCGAATATACGAGAGCACCATGGGTACAGCGGTGAGTTGTGGTGGTAGTTTTTAGAAATAAGCAACTAAAGTCTCCATTGGTACACAGATGGCGCTAATTGTAAAACAATATTTCCGTTTATGTTATTTATTTATTTTTAGTAATGCACAGATTTTTTGTTTGTATGCACTGCACGCTCCTGAGCTCAACATCTCGTTTCACTTACTAAATATACATTTTTAAAAGGAATGCAAAATTTTTTAACCATCCCTGATTATCTCTTAAGGAATTAAGGCATAACAGTGTGGACGAACAATTTTTTCTCGTTTTTTAGCATGTTTAGAATTAATTGTGTAAGATGTCATAGATCTATTCACTCACAAGCCTCGCTTAAAAACTATTTGCCGTAAAACTGTTATGCAGTTTGGCAAATAATAGCAATTATAATTTGTACATATATAATAATGTTGAAATAAATAAAATTTTAAAAAATCAATCGCACGTCTCTCATAAAAAGTGATACAATATTTTTTTTTCATGAATATCTTTCGTATAGTGCAAGAAATCAATTTTAAGTAAAGTTAAAAAAGTCAAATATGCAATATAGTTGAGATCTGAAAGGGCTCTTCATACATAAATACCATAAATACATCAAAGTTAGTCTATGGAAGGCATCATAGAATAAACTCGACTGATGTGGTGTACTGTACAAGTTGGATTCACTTCGTCTATCGTCCTTTGACTCTTTGATGTTCTATAGAAGGGTTGTCCGCTGGTCGCTCTACAGAAGTTTTTAAGGAAGTTGGTAGTATTGGTGTTGGTACTAATTTGATTGTACTTTTTCCTTTGTGTATTTACTCGTTGCTGAAAACATAAATTATTTAAAATATATTATAAATTTTACATTTTATTTTAATGAATATTTGTGTCACCGTGCTAAGAGAGGAATGACAACTTGATGTATATTTACGAAATTGTTTTTCGTTAGTAAAACATGGTGTCGTATTTTAAATCATATATATATTTTTTATTTAAGCGCTGATAGGATTTACATGGTAGCGGAGGCAATAGTTCCTTAGTAATATGAAACAAAAAACATGAATTGAAATCTCACAAGTTACGCGGGTTAAAATGTTAAGAAACAAATAAATCACAAATATATAACAAAAGTCACAGTATTTCGTTTTAGTTTTTTCTTGCCAAAATAGTACGCCAGATGTTGCGATTTACTACGCTCGTATAAAAGGCAAAATCTGCAAAGTTCTCCATTGGAGTTCTGTTATCGTATTTGACCAACATCATCGTTTATCGTCATCATCATTATAATGATCATTTTAGTCCATTTATCCTAGGAGAGTAGGGGGGACCATAGGTCTCGACAAGGCGCTTCTATCTTTCCTTATCAAGACCACACCAATCAACACCTAATGTGTGTCCCCCCCCCCCAAACCACCCACTTGGCCATCATTTCTCTGGAGTTGACAAAAATATATCTCTTATTAGTCGTTCGTATTCGCAAAACGTGTCCAATCCACCTTAATTGAGACCATTTTATACGTAGAAGTTGTTTATCGTAAACAGCGAAATCATGTATTTTTGTGATAGCTAAAATTTTGTTATTATGCGAGAAATTGAATTATTTTTTACATTCGGTCTCGTAATTTATATTATCATGCTAAAAAAGAGAAATTATTATTTTTTTATAAAAAAAGTTTATCATGACAAAATTGTTAAAAACTACATTTTGGCTCCTTTATTATAATTTTAATTTATTTAATTTAATTAATTTTATATTTATGTGACAAGTTCTTCCTCAAAATATTATTCCGTTTTGCAATATTAATATGATTAGCGAATTTCATACCATTTGGACAGTTGCTTTATTATAATATTACCCAAGAATGAATATGGAATATATAAATTTATGTAATATATTAATTATAAAGATATACATATAAAATCAATTTTATCGAAAAATGTTGTTGTTCCGCCACCGGGATTCGAACCTGGATCTCTTTCCTAAACGGGGATGGTGCATTATCTAACTATGCTACAGCGACAATATTTTTAGCGACAAATTTTCGAACCTATATGTATACTTTTTAATATTAATACGATTAATCGATTCATTATTTAAAAGAGCCTTTTACTTTATTTTTACAGAATCTCAAATACCTTTGAGTAATCTGATAGCAGACGCTAGAACTATAATTTCATTTTTATTAAATTTAGTTTTTAGTTGGATAATGCACCTTCCCCGGATAGGAAAGAGATCCAGGTTTGAATCCCGGTGACGCAACGACAATATTTTTTGATAAAATTGATTTTATATGTATATCTTTCTAATTAATATATTTAATCCATATTTAAAATATCACAGACCTATGTTCTGAATAATTACAACTTCACAATAAGAATGTGTTCTCCAAATAATACATAAGTTGTATCAGTGTGTCCAAAATTTAATAAAAAATTAATTAATTAAAATAACAATCATTGTTATTTTACTTAATATAATATGTCAAACCAAAAAGTGATTGCTTTCTATGAAAATATAAAAAAATAATTCGTAATTCTGGCGTCTGTTATCGGTTTACTCAAAGATATTTGAGATTCCGTAAAAACAAAGTGGATGGCTTTCAAATAATGGAACGATAGATGTATTAATTAGAAATGTGTGATATATAGTTTCAAAAATATGTCGTCAAAAGTACTGTCGCTGTAGCATAGTTGGATAGAGATCCAGGTGTTTGAATTCCGGTAGCGCAACAACAATATTTTTTGATAAAATTGATTATATATATATATATATATTTCTAATTAATACATTTAATTAGTATTTTAATATATTTTTAATTTAAATTTAGTAATGTCGAGAATAACAGTATCTCTGAATAAATCAGTATTGTAAATAAAGTAGTCCATATAACTTATTAAACAAACACCGTAAACAGTGATTTTTTATCATTATCATCGACTAACAAATGATCGTTAAGTTATTGACATCTTTCAGAGCTACCACCTCCAGCGCGCGGCCTTCAATGGGAACTGGTTTGAGTTTGATGAGGAAGTCAAAAGGAGCCTTAAAATATTCATGGAGCGGTCCAAAAAACCCCTCCGGCTGACTGCGGGGAAAATATTCATTCTGTCTCTGGACACGTTCACTAATGTAAGTAGCGTGCCGGAAAACATGGTTTTAGATTTTTTTTAAATAGTTTTACTAACGCCTAATGTCGACAGTGCTTAAGCATTAAAATTAGTTACAGTGACAACATCTGCATTTGAATTGTATTTTTAGTTATTTTGAATAATAATAAACACGTGTCTAAAAAGTCTTTACTAATTCATAATTCATACTTGAGTTGTTGATCTCACAAATGGTATCAGATTTTCTCGATCAGCTTTAGTTTTTGATTACCTATGTCATGTTCATCTTTTATGCCAATTCTTCTATTCACACATAAATATTTTTTTATATGAAAACAACTTTGTAAAGTTGTAATTTCTGAACATAGTTATTTGGTACTTTTAACATAAATTAAGTGAATCAGTTAGAAAAATATATAAAAAAAACTTTAGTAGCTACCGTCATTCGAATCTGGACTTCTTCCTATCCGGGGAAACTTATTACTATTTCACTACAGCAATCGATTACGCTTACGAAGAATTTATATTCTATTATTAAGGAGAACACATTCTCTTTGTGATATCGTAATTGTTCAGAACATTGGTCTGTGATATTTTAAATCCTAATTAAATGTATTAATTAGAAAGATATACAATTAAAATCAATTTAATCGAAAAATATAAAAGTAGATGGCTTTCAAATAATGGAACGACAGATATATTAATTTGAAAAGTATAACATATAGGTTCGAAAATTTGTCGTCAATCTACTGTGTTGGTATAGCATACTCGGATAATGCATGTTCCCCGGATTGGAAGAGATCCAGGTTCGAATTCCAGTAGCAACAACAATATTTTTCGATAAAATTGATTTTGCATGTATATCTTTATAATTCATACATATAACTTATATTTTGTTTATTTGTATAATTGAAAACAATTAACTTTATATTGCGATGAATCCCAAATACCTTTGAGTAATATACACTAGGAGATACTGAAATTAAATCAATATATTTTAATAATTTTTGATAAAATTTTTATATATTTTTAAAGAAAACACATTTTTGTGAAATAGTCCACGTTTGAATCCCGGTAGAGTAACCAATTGTTTATGCGATACATAGATTTTATCTGTAAATTTTTTAAATTGTGGTTTATTTTTTAAGTATTCACTTATATCATAATAAATATAATTGTCATGATGTACAATTTAAAAACCTTATTTCGTAACGCTTCCTAAAGTGAAGTTTTTGAATAGTTTTTGAACAGTCATTCGGGGGCGTAGTCACCGCCATCGTGGACTGATCGATGTTGAAGTTCTCATCCAGTGTCGTGGTGGTGCAACTTTCGTCCTCTTCCACAGCCGCCGGAAGGGCCTGGTCATCAAAATCCGAAGATCGACCCTTTGCTTGTTATCTAAGCTGGTATCCTCAGCTTTGAACAAACCACTCACGACATGCCCTTTTACTAATCATTCCTTCGCTGAAAAGATTCTTGAGATGGCGAAATGACTCAGCAGCTTTCCACCCTTTCTACAAGTGGTACAGCGCGATGTGGCGTACATGTGTAAGGTTTTCAATATGCATTTAATAAAACAAATTAACTAACAAGCGAGCTTCTCCGTGTGAACTGGGTCATGTTGGAAGTGAAAACGTTAGAGACGAGTTTGACTTATTTCCTACCATACACTGAACCTTTCCACAGAAACTCATTTTAATTATCGCACTGTATTTTCGGTGAATATTATTTTCAAACACGTTTTGACATAATAATTTTTCAAACATTTTAACCGTGCAGTAAAACATCTCTCTATACGTACGAGGGATGTTTAGACATGTCCCTTTATAGAAGTCTAGACGTGTTTCTTCACAAAAAACATCTGGTAACGAAGTACCATCGTTCAATGCCCGTTTCAGCGACCATAAACCGACCACGGAGACCTTTCCTTGTTCCGTTTTCCTCCTCCCTTCGTGTTCCCGCCGGACATTAATCGCGATTGACCTGTCACTTTGTTCTCGGCCATTCCACGTCGCGGGTTTCTAATAAACAAGTGAATGCAGCTAGTTTTATTGCCAGAACAAAACGTGTTTTGTTTTTATTTCGACCGTGACCGTTCCAACTTTTAAATTTGTGTTGGAATGAAAATCCGCGTACGTAAATCCATAAATATATTAATAATTCCGTATTATATTAAGCAATACTGTGCAGAAAAAATGAGTTATTCAAAAGAAATGACAAGAATTAAAATATTAACTTAATCAACATTAAAATAATTCTCGCAGTTTATATATTGGTCACACTTTTAATAACGTTAATCATATTTAAAAAAAACTGATCTTATAATCGTCTAGTATTTTGAAATCATTTGACTGGATATGAAGAAAAATTGCTCTCTGGATGTTTAGTTTTTTCAAATGAATCAACTTGCGTATCCCACGTATATAGATAGATACCTACTTTCTATGTGTTTAATAATAATTAAATTCAACATCAGAAGGTACCCACCAATTATCATGAGTAAATTTGAAAACATAATTATTGGCCGGCTTTTTCCTAATGTGTACGTAAACCATACAATACAATACAGCACGAATGTAGATATGATGAAATAAATTTACTACGTATGTGGCGGGCTACTGAGTTTTAAATATCAGATACTTATATATCGTGTTACTGCGTTTTAATATCAGATACGTTACTGTCTCTAATATAACATACACATTCCTTGATGAATATAAGTTAAGGTATTTAAAAATTCATTAGTTAGGCACATTCTTAGCACAAGGTGAGTATTGAATAATAAATATCAGTATCATAATTTACAAAAGTTTGTTAGGTTTTTTTAAAGTAGATACATTCCTACACAATATACGTTATATCTAATAGTTTACAAAAAATGTCAATAAATTACATATGAAATACAAATATAAAAGCAATATTTTAAAATGTTCAAGAACACACAATTACTGGATTTTTACCTATGAAGACACTGTTATTAAATAAATATCAGATATCTCATAGAGACAAAGCTATTTTATTATGTTTTAAAGGAATGATATATTGAAACAAAAATCAGATTCTCATTGAGTTGACATGTAATATGCTGTTTCAAGGAAAAACGAATTATCAAATTTGGTCGTTGTTGTAGTGGTACTCGATGCGAGTCCATATAATAACATATATAGAATTTTCAAAAATTTGATAAATATGGAGATTGAGGGGTGAGCCTTGATTGAGGGGTGAACCTTATATATATAAGGTGATAACTTAAGAAATACTCCCTTATAATTCTATTTATCATTCCTTTAAAATATAATAAAATACCTTCGTCTCTATGAGATATCTGATATTTATTTACAAATACAAAACTTTGTAAATAACCACTTAAGTTTTACAGTGTGACGTCAATCGGTTTCAAAGCAATATCTGCTCCTTGATAAGGGCAGTAAAACTAAATTTAAACATAATATAATATTGTCGTTGATAATCTTCGATTTAAAAAAAATTGCTACGTTCGTGTTCCTAGTACCCGTTGGTAAAAGTATTATTAAATCAAATAAAAATAAAAAAAGTGTGTATTCAAAAACTAAAAATATACTGTATAAATAATAAGTTTTCGCAAATAACTGATATTTTTAGGTGAAATAGAAAATTATAACACATTTTATATGGTTCATATTATTAAGACGGATTTTAAAAACACCGTAAATAAATATTTGAATATATGTTGGAATCTCCGCACGAAGGGTTGGCCATTGAAGTTCGCCCCATAAAGGCCTAATATGTAGAATCAAAAGCTTGTTAGCTGCGTGTAAGCGGGGAAATGTGTTTGCACTAGTACTTACAGATGTCATAACAATTATGTTGGTAATGTATTATGTAAAGCCGCAAGAGTATCACGGAAATCCCATAATTTAGTGTAGAATTACATGCAGGACGTGTTGTTCCTTATTAAAGTAATTAATAAGACATATAGATGTGTAGAATTGTATCCACGCATGTTCCGCGGAAGGAATGTCGAGTTTATATAAATTTGATTAAAAATGTAGACATGTGATATTTTAAATTAAATAAGCTATATTTGTATACTTAACCACCAATGTAACTTAAAAACATCATTACATTCAAACGAATTAAATTATAACTAACAAAAAAAGCAATCGCCGATAGCCCTCGTTTCTACGTCGGTCGCTTCGCGGTAGACTGATCTCCTCGCGTGGCTGACGAACGGCTGACTGCCGAGTTTAGCACAAGCCGAAGTCGCCTAGAAATTCATGAATGTGGTTCGTATCTTGACTACAGCGTGAATCCCGGAAAAAAAACTGTACACCATCATTTTTAGAAACGTGACGTTTATTTGCGTTTCTACTGTAATATAATCAAGAATTCTTAATCACAAAATTTACAAGATTGAATATCGAATACAGCATAAGATATGTATATTAATAGGTGTGCCTACTCGCTAACTGCTCCCGCATCATTGTTCTTGCGTGCTTTCTGACTTATTTTTATTTTCTTATGATGTGTTTTCACAGATGAAACTTTGCCCACAAGTCTCGAAATTTGATGATAAAGGTGGATTTATGCCCAATTTTTAAGTAACATTGTTGATCAGGTCTTCACTTAGCTGAGATATATTATGTTACTGTAAAAACTTGAAATTGATAAATCCTGGGTTTTACCGGTAAATTCTAGGACCAACCATAGTAAAGTGGAAAAACTCCAACCCAAAAATCATGATGCGAGAGCAGTTAGCGACTAGGCACGCAAATTAATAAACATATCTTATGTTGTATTCAATACTCAATCTCGTAAATTTTGTGATTACGAATTCTTTTTTATATAAAAGTAGAAATGCAATTAACCATCACGTGTCTAAAAATGATGGTGTACAGTTTTGCCACATCATTATGTTAAATTTTATGTTTCACCGGTAAATTCTAATATTTACCCATTTTCAGGCTCTGACACTAACGTAATATATATAACACAATTGTGAGAGTTATTAAGTGTTTTGGGACGCCCATTTCAACTGGGATCTGCCACGGGCAGGCCCATTTTACGCCGTCCAATGCTTTCTTATAGTTTACAAAGCATAACATCACTAGGGCTTGAAACTCTTGACATTTTTCGATTAGTTGGCGGCCTTTCAGGATTTGTTCTTTTGTTCCTTTCACAAATCCTGTTTGTTCTGTCTGTATTTACCAGCTTAAAGTTGTTAAATCACGTTTTGTAATTATCTTACTAGCACATGAGTTTAGAAAAATAGTTACATAAAAAAAAAACGAAGCAGAACTATTCCTAATCCTAATTTAAATTAACTGGAAGAGATGTGTTGGTTTTATCCACAGTGGTTTTTGGTTGATCTAAATAGTCCGTATGTTAAAAATTTGAAAGCTTCTATTTGATTATATTTGTTTTATTTATATTTTTTGTATCTTTTAGTAATAATTAATTCGTTGTAAAATTGACCCCAAGGTTCCAACTAACATTTTGGGCTAATTTGAGTTATTGCGTGAAAAGGGTTCCAAATGCATTATTAAACGGATATTAAAGAAAATATCAAACTTAAACGTTCCAACTGCATCAGTTATTTATTTAAATTTATAGATCATTATTGTTAATTTACAGTATTTTTTTAATATTTTTAATTTCCCTCATCTTCCAGTGGTCAGTGCGAAAACAAAATATAATTTAATATATGTTGAAATTCAATCAATACTTTTGAGTTCATTATTTCCAAACAGTGGCAGTATCAGATGGAACCTTGTTATTCTGATGGGTCGAAATATAAACTTAAAATCACTGTCCAACTTGGTAATTGCTAATTTATTGGTTGAAGGCTGATGGGTGTAGCGTTTCACGCACCGGTATCTCCTGGGTAAGTTCAACATCGCCGGACGGTGATGATGAGAGTGAAAGTGATAGCTATCTGTCTCTCTGCGGTGCAGGCAGCCCAAATTTTTCCAACCCCTTGCTTCTACATAATCCTCTCGGATTATAGAAAGGCTTTGTAATGAGATGATGGATTATTCTGTCTTTTATTTAGCTCGATAAATGAATACCTACTATTATAGGTATCATGTCACTGGACAGTAACTGATTTCTTTATAGGTAGTATTCAGTTTCACTTGATTTAGCATAATGATAAACATATAGTTCTCATAATTGTTGGTGGATCCAACCAGTCATTTGGCTATTTTCCAGTTATCCATAACATATTGCAGTTATACGTTATAAGTTTGGTTTTCTTTATGCCCATAGATTTTAAATGGTAATAAAATCTTAATAATTGATACATCTAATATTTTTAAGGATAACAAATTAGTTAAAAATTTATTTTTTTAGAACACAGTTCTGTGATACTTTTAATACAAATTTAATGAATTAACTAAAACGATATACAGAAAAAAACAATTTATTTAAAAAATATTTTAGTTGCTAATGGAATACAAACCTGGACCATTTCCTATTTAAGAAAACGCATTATCCAATTTTGCCATATCAACCAGGTACGTTTATGACAATTTATTTAATATCTATTTAAAATGATTACATTTGTCACACCATTTCAAACAAATTGTTATTCCATTTTAAAAATCAATTATCTTTATATTGCATTATATATCTCAAATACCTTTGAGTAATACACGCTAGGTGACAATATCCTGGTAGCAACTAAAATATTTTTTCTGTATATCTTTTTAGTTGATTCAGTACTTAATTCAGTATTTAATACTAATTAAATGTATTAATTATAAAGATATGCGTACAAAATCAATTTTTTCGAAAAATATTGTTATTGCGCTACCGGGATACTCAAAGGTATTTGAGATTCCGTAAAAACAAAGTAGATGGCTTTCAAATAATGGAACGATAGATGAATTAATTTAAAAAGTGTAACATATAGGTTCGAAAATTTGTCGTCAAAAATACTATCACTGTAGCATAGTTGGTAATGCACCTTCCTCGGATTGGAAAAGAGATCCATGTTCAAATCCCGGTAGCGTAACAACAATATTTTCGAAAAAATTGATTTTATATGAATATCTTTCTAATTAATACATTTAATTAGTATTTAAAATATCACAGACCTATATTCTGAATAATTACAACTTCACAATAAGAATGTGAAGTCATATAATTGCGGAGACCAATATAATGTTTATTATTGTTTTTTTACAGCTATTAAAATGGTCATACAACGCCTTTGCTGTGATGAGAAATATGAAACAGTGATTCATACACAAGGTTAAATAAAAAAGTTTAATCTGTTTTAGACTATTTAGTCGATTTCACTCAAAGTCATAGTTTGGGTAACATTTCAGTAACCAGTATGAAGTGTTATGAAAGTATTATTATGCTGAATTATTATTATTATTATTATGAGAATAAAGTTTTATTGCTATTGTTCTCGATTTTTATCATATCAGCTTCGGTGATGATTACTGAAATGAAATTTGAAATGTTGACTCAGATAGAATAGCCCTGAAAGGATTATACTTTTATCAGACGGCCGTGAAAACCTACAGCTGTATTTTAATGTTTTGTATTTTAAAACATATTTTGTATTACACGTTGATGTTCTTTTGCACCAGATGTAGAATACGCTATGTAATAATTCATCTTGAAAATTAAAATTTGGTAGATTATTTCACTTAATTAGTACCTAGTCTGTGTAATATGTTTATTTAAATAAGATTAATACAATAAATATTTGAAACAATAAATCTTTTTTTAAATAACTTTCTTCTAGTATGATTGTGTTGAAATACCCGAATTATATTAAATATGTTCATTGATAAATATTTGGTAATTTATTATATTTTATCCATTATCCATTAACAGTAAACAGAACTGTAGGTATGTATTTTGTTTCATATTTCTTCTGCAAAAAGTCCCATGAAAAATAATTTAAAAAGAAAGCCTAAATAAGTTTTATATTATATACTATTGTTCCTGCTCCGTTGGCTCTAACAACCAGACCTAAACAGCCATGATGCATTTTGTACATGAAATTCTCAATAAAATCATAGTACAACCTAACATAACAAATGAACGAAAATGAATACCCAATTGGACAAATTAAATAAAACAAAAGTGAAGTACCGCTTGATTGTTAATACAATGATACACATGAAACGCTTCACAACCAAATACCGATTCAAATCTGAATTGCGCAATGGCTCTTATTCACTGTAGCATCGGAATTTTGAAGAACTACATGTTACTGCGAGCTATCATTATACGTCGTACTTATTTATTACGTGTAGGTATTTATATTTGATTCATGTTATTTCGCCCATCTTGTCCACCCCTCTCACTAGACTATCAGATGGACAGCGTTTTTATAATGTATATTAAATAATCCTTAATGTTTTTTAATGTATTTATAAAGAAACGAACAAAAAAATACAATCGATGAAAAAGTAATATTGAACCGGCTTCAAATTGAACTCACCACTTTTTTTTAAATTTATACGCGTAAACGAAACACGAATCACATCAATATACTTACAATTTTCAAACTAAGCTAAACGCTTGTGCTATGAAAATATGACTAGCTTCCTGGTTTCCTGGAAAGGGTTCGAACCCTCGACCACTGGATCACCAGGTGAGTGTCTAAACCACTAGACCAACAGGCACGTCAAACAAGTACCACTGTATTGTTTACCGTAATAAAGCTCTTAATTAACAGAATATCTTTAAAAATATGATTATTTGCTTAGCTAAATTAAAATTTTCGTATATGTTGCTGCTTAAAGTTGCTTTTTATACGATAATAGAAGTTATCAATATAGCTAGCTCATTGGGATTTTCGCCCACTTGGAAATAAATTGCTTGATGTTGAGAATTTCGAAGAGAAAATAAAATTTTAACGTTTATTTATGCAATGTCCCACAATGACAGGATTTTGATATAAATATTATGATAAAATAATTTTATAGCTCCTTTGTTGTCACCTTTTATTGGCAGACAGGATTATGGAGTATATAGAAATACTTAGAAATAAGATGATCCGATGCTCTAATTTATTTTGTGAGATTGACTTTGTGAACATATATTTTTTTTAAGGTCGGTTTTGAAAAACATCATTATATCTACATTGCTACATTGTTATATACACAGAAGTGATAATAATAATAATTATTTAATATAATCTTCAAGTAATATTTCTTTTTTTATTCACATCAGGAGTCAGTACTAGACTTAATTATTACTTATTAAACTTATCAGATATATTTCGATATATATTATCAACATTTTTATCCATTAAATTAAATCATTTCACCTAAAAATAGATAAGATGAATTAATTATAAAGATATACAGAGTAAATCTGTCTATCGAATAAATAATTTTCTTAAAATACTAATTTAATGTATTAATTATAAATATATACATATAAAATCAATTTTGTCGAAAAATATTGTTTTTGCGCTACCGAGATTCGAACCTGGATCTCCATTTCCAATCCAGATGTATTAATTTGAAAAAGTGTAACATAAAGGTTCGAAAATTTGTCATGAAAAATACTGGCGCTATAACACAATTGGTAGTGTACTTTCCCGGATTGGAAATAGAGATCCCGGTTCGAATCCTCGTAGCGCAAAAAAAAAATATTATCTTACAAAATTGATTTTATATGTATATATTTATAATGAATACATTAAATTAGTATTTAAAACATCACGGACCTATGTTATGAATAATTACAACTTCGCAATAAGAATGTGTTCTACTTAATAAAATAATTATCTACTACCGGGATACGAGTCCGGAACTTTTCGTTACCGGCGAACTGCGACACCAATTTCGCTGTGTTAATCATATGGGATTCTGATAAATTGGGCACTTGTACACTAAATGTAGATGATGTAGCTGATATTACATTTTCAAATAGTTTATTACTTTTAATTCAATGAATCCCTAAAACGATTGATCCCAAATACACGCTAGGCAATGCCAGGATAAATTAATCAATTTAACGTAATCTGGAATATATTTGATACAATATTCCTTATTTGAAATCTTAACATGGAAAAAATAAAAAGCCTATTAAAATAATATATTCATATTTTTTACAAATTACACTGAAATAACCAAACAAAAACACGGAAAACACTTGTGGCGTAATGGACAAAACAGAATTTCGATTTAAATGTAAATGTTCAAGAGTACTTACTTCCCTTACAAAAAGTATTATATTTAAAGGTTCTATAAAATACTGAGCGTAAAAATTCACAAATCCCATTGAGTATATTTACCAAACAATAAGTATAAACGGAAAATACTTCAAGCTCGTGTGTAGATGCCGAAAATTGGATACATCTATTATATATTAAAAACAAGTCGATAATTTTGTCTCCCTATGAGAGTAAATTTCCATATCCAGAGGCGTATCCGACGAAATTGTTCAAAGGACAAAGCACGGCTGGTGTGCATTCGGACGCCTAAACATGATTTTTGAAAGTGATATACTAAAATGGGTCTGAAACGGGAAGTATTCAACCAAAGCATGGGTACTTTCAGTATTCACGTATGGTTGCGAAATACGAAGACATAAGAATACACAAGTCCAAAAACTTGGAATGACGCAAAAGGGTTAAGGGAGAGAGGGGTAATGGGAGCCGGCGGGTAATGGGTGCCACTACAAAAAAATTACTTATTAACGATCTCAACAACTCAAACATCTTCGTCAATGTTCGACTAAGTCAGTTGATTGTTGTCAGCTACTTAGTGGGTTGCCTATGCGCGTGACAAGTGGAAGTGTGTTTTGCGCTCGGCACTTACAGAAATTTACGATTTTTGACATCATAGTAAGTAGTTAAATTTTACTTATTTTATTGTGTTTTCGGCACATTCCATAGACATGTGGATGTATTTTTGAGTACAAATTTAAGGATCGAAGTATAAAATAGTCTCTTTACTTTATTTTTAGGACCTTCAAAGTGGTGGACTTTGGGGTAATTGGAGTCTAGGTGGATCTCCACTCTCTCACTCTCTCTTTGCTCTTTGAACCAATCAAAATATTATCACAAGAAAAAATATTGACTGAGATATCATTGAAGAGACTTAGCTAACTGGGCTCATTTTGAATGCTTGGGTTGTGACTTTCCGAAAGATTATATTTGTGTTTTTAAATATTTCAGTGACAGAACATTATTTTTGTTATTTAAATATTAGTTTTTTTAGTAGATATTTAACATTTTATTGTAATAATGAAACCAAAGTAATTATTAGACATTTAAAATAAGAAAGATGGCTTCCATTACACATGACTGTCATTACCAATAAAGATTAGAATAATTTGTTACTGGTAAGAATAGATCCCGTGGACTGTATCGCATTAAATTACTGTTTAGTTGACGCCACCTTAATTGGAGCAAGAAAGGAATATTGACACATGGATCTGGCCTTTCTTGATCTCAGTCCTGGGTTGGATGGAAATTTAGACCCCCAGTTGACTTGCACTTTTAGGGTGAAGAACGGAAATATCACTGTACTTTAATATGCCGTAGAAAACTGCCTTTTCGTGGTCCGTATTTTACGCACGGCGACACTTTTGATCCACAAAAAAAGCCTGTTGACATGTCCGCGTCAAAATGCAATCTGTCCTGGCCGGCTGAAGTCCCTAGATATTAGTTGGCCAGAATGGGACAGGTATATTAAGGTTTATTGGAACGACGGAATGCACATGGAGCACTCAACTTAGGTCAACAGTTTTTTTTTTCAATATTCTCCTTAGTAGGTTCCAATTCCCCCACGCTCCCCTATATGGAAAAAAGTTTGGTGTGCATCACACAAAGATATATAAAAAGTGTGGTTAAGAGAACAGACAAGAGTAGTCGATATAATGATTAAAAAATGAAATAGCATTTGGCAGGTCACATTGCTCGGAGGACGGACAATCGTTGGACAAACGCGGTCAACAACACAAAATGAAGAGGCTAATGGACTGCACTGAAACCCATGTGATTCTTGAAATCATTAAACTTGCAGCAAATAACAATGAACAGAGAAAAGTCGGAGACACTTGTGGAGGTCTTCATCCAGAAATTAATAGAACATGTGACGATGATGATGATGATGACTTACACATAAATATTATCCTGGTAAGTATGTTTAAAATGGTACTAACGACGAGCACTAAATAATTTTAAAAAAAAATCATGAATTATTTTTAGAAATATTGATAAACAACTTAAATAACCTTTAAACAATAGCCCTCTTTGACACAGGGTCATCCTAACGAGGGGGCATTATTTTTAATAACTGAAAAATATTATAAAAATATTAACCATAATGGATAAATATGAAAACAAATTTAATAAAGAATATCTGTATACTACCGCGACAACTATGTATATTTCCGATACATAGATTATTTCTTTTTAAATGTTGTAAGTGATTTATTTAATTAGTTTAATTATCAAAAATCTACCTATCTATACTCTAAAACTGCAATTTCACATAAAAAATCTTTATATGTATATTAAACTGGAATGTCACTTTCAATATTTACGTTATTATTTTTTTTCCATTGCAATTATTACACAAAAATCACGTTTATAAATTCCTGAAATTCTCGGTACACTCAATGCAGGTTGCAACGCAAAATAATAAAAAAAAGATTTATATTGAATGAAAACACATTGTTGTGAAGTTTCAATTTCAGAATTTAGTTCTACGGAATTTTTAATACAAATTAAATTAATCAATTAGAAAGATATACAGAAATAATCTATCTAATGAAAAAATATTTGATTGCCATCGAATATTTTTACCAAATAAAAATATTGATCGCTGATTTAAATTTTTCATCCGAAGCAAGACTGGCAGTGTATATTACAGTTGTGATAAACTTTAACACTAACGAGAGTAATAACGCCTGGAGTTGGCAAAAAAATAACAAGAATAAATCGAATATTGTGGAAATGTGATTACTCAGGCATATATGTAGAAAATCTATATTATATAATTAAAACATATATCATTTTATAAAATGTAATAAAAAGAATAAATAAAAAATTTGTATAAAATAATTGTGACATACTTATATAATTTAATGAAATATAATTTAAAAAAAATCTAGGTATATAAAGAGTAAATAATGAATTATAAAAAATAAAATGAGGAACTAACATAGATAGATCTGTGTATAATATAGTATATAGAATTAAAAAAAAGTCAGTGATATGGTTTGGACATGTGGAACCTATAAGTGAGGAGAGTATGGTAAAGAAAATATATGAGGCGAGTGTTGAGGGCAACAAATGCATCCGCAAGAGATTTGAAATGATCAGATAAAGCAGATATTAGAGGCCAGTTCTTAAAAGCTTCAACACTCGAATAACTGCGGAGAAACGGCGTTATAATACGTATAACTTGAAACTAATTTAGTGTTTCCTCGGGGGGATTCCTTCCCTTCTATTCTGTAATATGAACTTCGTTCAGTGCAGATAGTTCATGCCCTTTTATGCTAATTTCTGGAAGGCATTTTGAAATTTACATCAGAAATGGATAAATAGACGCTGTCTTGATATATTTGAGGCGACGGTGAATACACAAAACTTATAATTGTGAAACCTCAATGTAATGTAATAGTAATAATGATGACATTGTTTTGTCGTTATAAAAGTATGGTGACCTGGACAGAAAAGAGCATCTGTATGGCATGCAAAGCCAAACTAACGATGGCGCATGTAACACGCAGTAAAGTGGAGTTCGCGATATCGCCAACTGCCTTTCTGCTGGAGTTGCAACATCTCTCCAACTCAAGCAGCAAGGTTCCAATTCGTATTTAATATATTGTAATCTAAACTTAATAAATCTGTGTTAAACCGTAAGCATTCCTTTGCTTGTCCGATTCTAAGTTTAATAAATAAATTAAACATATTAATTAGAAAGATATACACATAAAATCAATATTATTGTTCCGTCACCGGGATTCGAACCTGGATCTCTTTCCTAACCGGGGAAGGTGCATTATTCAACTATGCTACAACGACAATATTTTTAGCGACAAATTTACGAATCTATATGTTACCTTTTTGATATTAATACATTTAATCGTTCCATTATTTGAAAGAGCCATCTA
Organism: Eubasilissa splendida; assembly: GCA_031772225.1. Lineage (NCBI taxonomy): Eukaryota > Metazoa > Arthropoda > Insecta > Trichoptera > Phryganeidae > Eubasilissa > Eubasilissa splendida. The sequence continues at coordinate 14,410,192 of CM062852.1, read as the reverse complement.
CCAGAATTATCAATTAATTTTTATTAAATTTTGGACACATTGATACAACTTTATTATTAAGAGAACACATTCTTATTGTGAAGTTGTAATTATATTTACTAAATAATTAAAACTTCACAATAAGAATGTGTTCTCCTAATAATATATAAATATCTAAATATTACGATGGTTTGAATATGAACTATCATTTACTCTTTACATAACCATCAATAAAGATTATATGCGGTTAATAAAATAAATAATTCATCTTTGAAATATATAAACGTGAATAATAAATCCCGCGGTGTATCTATGAGGGCGAGTCAAAAATTATCTACACTTTCGCTATAACACATCTTCAAGGTTATTTTTCTGCCATCTGTACGTGCTTAGAGTTGATACGACTGCGGTTGCGTGTGCAAATTTGATCCCGATAGCGTCATTACAGTGTAAACATGTCCGCTCCGCTAGCAGTTTTCACCAAGGAGGAACAACTAGGTTTTTTTTGTGAATCGACAAGTTTAAAAGTGGCCGGACGAGTATGACACATGAATAGGGAGCAGGACGCCCGTCAACCTCCACCACGGACTAGTGAATAGGCGAGTTACCATCGGTGAGGTAGCGTCTTCTTTGAACATCAGTCATGGTTCTGCCTATCAAATCATCCACGACAAGCTTGGCTTCCATAAAGTCCACAAAGTAGAACGAAAACTGTGGATCATTTTTGACTTTCCCTTGTAATTATCAATAGTTATAAATTTATTAGATGAATACGAATATAATTTCAAATTCAATGATATTCTTCCAAAAATCTTCTATTTGAATATTGGAATGTAGCTGCTCTTCCACAGTTTTGTATTGAAATATGATTCGAGTATTGAGTTGTGTAAAACTTGCGAGGAAATATGACACATAAATTATCCAATATACTTTATTTCAGAACATAGTACATTTGATTCACCGTCTCTACAAGAACAATGAAAACAAAAGTGTTTTTTTAATTTCACTCCCCCTTCCTCAATTGCATAAAAATATAGAACATTATGATAGGAAGAACAAATTCAATAAAAGTAATATTTATTAAAATTTAAATTTAACCAGAGATCCGATAAATCAACTGCAATTCTACGTGTAAATATATAAAGTGTTCTTAAAACCAGTGGCGTAACTATGCCAATGCAGTGCATCTGGGCCCACGTTAGATAGGAGCCCAAATAGTTTGCACCCTACAATCCATTTGCATTAATATTTTTACGATTATTGATACCTTTCCCAGCTTTAATAGTAATCCACACTAAGAATGGAATTATATAATTTATAAAATCATTTCTCAGGTGAATTACATAAACACGGAAAAACATTATCGATATAAATAGTAGCAGTACCCAGCTATTAATTATTATGTTCGTCTCGACACAGAATTTCTCTAGTGAGACGGGCACAATCTAAACAGATTTTTACATCGTATTATATAGTTACAAATAAAAAAAAATGATAAAAAAAATCGGGTTAAGGAGCAAGTCATCGCTGTAAAGTGTAAAATACCTTAATGCAAAGTAAGTATTTTTTAAATTGTTAATATTTATAAATATCTAAGAACACGTATTTATTTTTCATAAAATTAAAAAAAATATTATATGTGACGAGATACTAATTTTGTTTATACTATTTATTGGACACGCATTACTAATATTCGTATATTTTATATACAATACTTATTTAGGGGCCTTTTTTTCATTCTGTATTGGGGCCCAATTTTTGTAGTTACGCCACTGATTAAAACACTTAAATTTTTTTCGCGTCTTCAAAGTAAAATGTGTTTCAATTAAATTTCCAAGATTTTTCTCAAATTTGATGTTTAGATCTTCAAAATTCATCCTCTCTAAATGTTTATCACTAATAAAATAAAATAAAATAAATTCCTTCTGGCAAGAACCGTACATCCTTTTGTGCGATTTGTCCATGAAGCGACTTTTTGTTACCGGACTTGGAACATTTTACCGGTCCAGTTGCAGTCCCCGGGGACAGAAAATATTCTCCAGATAAAGTGGTGGGCTGGAACACAATGTCAGAGAAAGATTGTTTGTTTCGTTGGGTATTTTCCGAGAAAAGCTCTTTGTATACGTGGTCCGCAGAAATATGATTTGACCTTATAAGATCAAGCCTACGTCATGCTGTTATATAAAGGTCCGCGCTCGTGGGAATGTTTTTATAATACCATTACTGGAACAGATTGAGTTATGTATTTTTTAAGAGACTGTGAATGATTCTAAGAATCATCTTAGTGTGATGTCATTTTATAAATCAAAATTACAGACGCGTGGACTGAGTAAATATAAATGAGTTGTACGTGTTTCTATATTTTAGGAAAAAAAGCGAAATTAAATATTTATCTGAAAGGATATTATGAAATATCTGAATAAGTGTGATACAAATATTACGCGATACATATTTTATTTTGCAGAATTCTAGTCAAGTACAGCTTATTTTAAAATACCTACTGACTGCGCACGCCGCTGCAAATTTATTAATTCATCAGTGATGTAGATTGATAAAGTCATACTGAAATAATTATGATGTATCTATGGGACGTAGTCGCGCGCGAGGTTCGTACGATTGATATTATATGAAAGAGATAAATGAATTGCGTCGCGGTCGGCGCAATCTCTTAACTACGAACCGTGAAACTAAACATCAAATTTTGTCTTGTATAGAAGCTTTGGAATAAATACTTTTGTTACCATAAACTAGGTATTATTCTGATGACACAATCCCGAACACAAAAGGAATAATTCTGACATGCTTGTTGACCCTGTGGTTAAGAAACTCACCTATTGATTCGGTAGTCGGGGGTTCGAGCCTCATTCTAGGAGTCCAGCAAGTTAGTTCTATTTTCATAGCACAAGCGTTTAGCTTAGTTTGAAAATAGTAATAATATTGATATGATCCGTACTCCGTGTACGTGTCTCAATAATTTTAAAAAAAGACAAACACAATAATGTGTAATTTAAGAAGATATTTATTTATATACACACATATGTAACTACGCAAATAAAAGTGCATCTGAGAAACTCTATTATATATTATCGCTGCAATGAATTTGGTATCGACACTTTCCCCAGCGCTAATATGAATTAATCATTATTTAAACCCACCACAGCAAGAAATTTAATATTAATTTAGTTTAAATATGTTTTTCACGTAAATTACGTAGATTATAAAATCATCACCCTTCGTAACTTTCCATGCAAAAAATATCCGGAAAGAATGGAATAAGATCAGATGACATCCAGAACCATTTCATTCAGCAATGATCATTGAACTACAAAGTCAGAGATTCGTTTAAATATCTAACAAACTCGCTGTCACATCGTTTCTCCTCAGGGGTAGGTGTGGAATAGAATGGAGCGCCATACTGAAAATATGTTATTATTTGTACTTTTAATAAACGTTATTTTTTAAATTTGATTATTTCTACAAAGTTTCCTTACGTTAGATCGTGCCAAGCCGTTGCGGTTTGTCGGCACGTTTCTTATTATATTCTTACATTAGCACATCATAAAAGTAATAACAGGTTATCAGGTAATTATAACAAGTTATTTTTAACTATTGGATCCTATATTCCAAAGGTTATATTATTTTGTAAGAAATTTCGTAATTCCATTAATCCTTACCAATTGAGTAATGGTATTGATATAATCCGGCAGTTTGTTGAAGAGTCGTGGAATTGTGATTTCTGTTGTAAAACTTGTTGGCTATTGGCACATTGAGTTGCCTATTTGTGATCTGACGTGTCCTGTGGCTGTATTTTAAGTATCTTTTCGTCTTCATAATGCTTCATAATTTTTTGTAGTAATATAATAATGAAGATTTTCTAAGTATTTAAATAAGATATAGTTATCTTTTCTGCTTTGGGCTTTTATTTCATCGGGAACAATTATTTTTAGGAGTCTTTTTTGTATATGGAATATTTTCTCAGTGCATGTTTTATGTGTTTCTTCCCAAGATAGTATTCCGTATGATATAATTGTTTCGGTTAAGCTTTTATAAGCTATCTTAAAGAGTTTATGATATCATTTAAATAACAATATAATAAAATGTGTTTTACGTAATCAAAGCAGTTATATTACTTCCTTATATATTGGCTGAAAGCCAGACAAGCATGTCACTTTATAAATTCGTGCGAAATGACTTCTTATTTTTCTCATTGTTGATTATTTATATTAAAAAAATGGAATCAGAAGGCGTTTATTCTCTCTTTGTTGGTGAAACTCATGACTGAGTTTGATGGTTCATTATCCTGCTTCCACAGCGCGAACTTTAGTGTGACGTGTAGCTAGGCTCCGGTTATGTCTCAGACTTGGTTTGTCCATTTTATTGGAAATCGATCTCTTGTCCTCCGTCCTTGTAAGTTTCTAGTGATCACAGTATGAAAATATTGTTTTTTGACAAGTTGTAGAGAGTCTTTCTTTATTGCGTTGTTCCTGAAGAATGGAGAAATTTGTTAGTTTCACAGTCCATGGTACATGCAGTATTTGACGCTAATACAACACTTCGAGTGCATCGAAAATATTCCTTTATTTTTATTTTTTTCTTGTTTGGTGAGGTATATAGAATACCAGGGCTTTAACCAATCGCATTAGGTGAAAGGAGTAAAATATCATAATTTTGAAATATGATGATTGCAACGCCCTAAAGTCTCAATTATTTTAAAATAATACTCTACCAGCTTAGAACTAATGCTGAAAACACTGGATTTTAGTAGGATTTCTCATTCTCTGCTAACTATATTTTATTTTTCAACAGATCATTTATTTAATGCAATTAAAGAGGTATAAGTTTTTATGTGAGGGTCTCACCGGTGTGGATATTTCCGATTTTGATACATTTATTAATTTAACTTGTGTGTATATGAATATATGAAGCATGTAATTCCAAAACCCCCTAAAATAGATTTTAGATAATTAGACTTAAATATGCAGTTTTGTAGATTTTTTTGTCAGCTACATACATAACACATATTTTCTCGCAAAAGTCACATAAATCCAAAATAATTCCAAAATAACCCATAGCAGACAGAGTATAAGTTGCTATTCTTTCTAAAATAAAATCAGCCAATAACAACGCTTGTTAATGATCATGTGATCTAAAATACAGTATGACTGCCAGAACGACATATACAGAAAAAAAATACACTACAGAATTGTTTCTTTAAAAATGAATATAAATAAAAACATTTTGTACATTTATAATAAACACATTTTGTACATTTGCTTTCAAAATATACGTTTTCATCCATAACCCAAAAACACATAAAGTCGTTTCAAGGGATTAGAGAATTATGCGCTACATATATCCGAGTTGTTCATGTAAGTATGATGCGATTATGTACTCGGAATTTATTTAAGTCAAACTACAATAGTTGATATATAATAGTAGATGCGCAAACTATGTACGAATATGCGGAGTACAACGCTATATGCACGAGACATAAGGTGAATATATGGACTCGCACAAGGATGCATGCCCTTATTCTACTAGGTGCATTCAGCGCGTGACGGAAGACATCATTTACAAGCGGTGATTACCAGATGTGGAATACTTTGGTGAGGTTTGCTACAAGATATGAAATGCTATTAGTGAGGTTTGCTACAAGATATGAAATGCTATTTGTGAGGTTTGCTATACAATACGGAATAATATTGGTGAGGTTTTCTATACAATATGGAATACTATTGGTGAAGTTTTCTATACAATATGTAGGTTTTTGAATGAGTTTTTTTAGATAATGGCATTCACAGATTTTATATTTTCAAAGATATATTTACGCTAAACAAACTTGTTTATTATATTGTCTCAGATAGCAATCAAACACTTAAAGGTTTTCACTTTCTTCAATAACTTTTTTTGTTAAGAATCTTCCTCACGTTCCGTATAACTTCGTGGGTAAAGAATAATAAAACTTTAGTGAGACATTTGTACGATAACACCAATCTTGCAATAAGTCGATTTTAACTTTTTTTGCAATCTGGTCGTGATTGAAAAATCAGAAGGTTTTCACAATTATTTTACAATCGAATAAAAATCTAAAATTTTAGCGTTAATCTCGTTTTTAGTGTTTTAGATTCAAAAACATTTTAAGTGATAACTTCTAATTACTCAAAGTTATTTTCAGATTCTAAAATTAATCTAATAAAAGTAAAAAAATTGTTTTTGAACCATATTTGTGCCGTATTTAATTAAAAATAGATCCAGAAGAATTTAAGAAATGCTTAATGTGAAAAGCATTAATATAACTTTTTAATTATAGCAAGGGAGGAATTTCAGTAACTAATTGTTTTATTAAATTTAGAACACACTGTCAACACCAAGCAAATAATAATTGTAAATTAATTTTCTTAATCTTGTTTTCAGCAAATAAGCTCTTTACATGAATTCAACCACTACCGTGGAATATAAAATTATTACAACGACAAATGTTATTTTGAAATTAACAAAAAATACGCAAATTGAATTATTAATATTTTCAAACATCCATCAAATGCTACATAAAATATATATTATTTTAACCCGTTTAAGATATAGTAAAATGGGCTGTTGGCAGAACAGAAATCATAAAAATCTGACGGAGGCACATCAAGAGAATATAGAATAACCTGAATTGTCACTATTGTAATTCCTCAGGTGAACTCAAACAAAAGGAAATGTACATTTTTGTTCATAGCACATAATGTTTTTTACCCAAAAAATAACACAATTTCTTTACAACTCTAAAAATTCAATAAAATAATACTGTGTAGCATTAAAATGACATTGACTATTTTGCATGAAATTATTTCCAAAGTACTAATAAGCAAAAATAAATCTTGTAAAAAATATAGTACTTTATATATAAGAAAATGGGTGATAGGTTCCATTGCATAAAAAGCATTACAGGAAGTCAAAAAATAAACCACATTATTGTTTATTACATCAACATTATTAAAAAAAAAAAGTAAAGAAAATCGTACTTAAATTTATTCACTGTTCATGTCTCTCATAACTCGGAGTGGGGAAATTTGAAGAACGGATATTACCAATACGCTTTGTTGACCGTATTATGTCTAAACCGTGTAAAAAAAGACCGCGTAAAAACAGAATTCAGTATATGGTGGAAATATGAGGAAGAAAAGGAAGGCACTTTCATTTTTTCGTCAGCCGGATGCTGGTTCATTTATTTGTTCCTTCATCACCACAAGAACGAGCGTTTGAGCGGGGCGTATACTGACACTCGCGTAAAAGGATTATTTTTATGTATTAGCGAGATTAAAGTAAGATGAACTAATTAGCGTTATCGGAGTAAAGCGGATTGAAGCGACAATAGTGCTTTTGTATAAAGTTCTAAGCGCAAACTGAACTTGCTGCAGTTGGAGATTATTAATTACGACGACATATTATTTTTTTCTTATGATTAAGTATAGGTTAGAAAAAAAAGGATACGCAGGTTAAAATTTAGGAAAATAGCAAACTGAATGTATGCATGGGTGAGGCAACAAGTCAAAATACCAAAAAACTTAATAGAAATTTAATTAATTTAAACGGCGGTAACAGTATGTATATACATATATAATATTGTAGCTTTTATATTTTCTGTTTAATTTAATTTAATAAAAAACTGAGTATGAATATACAATAAATAAAAAAATATCATACAATAAGTAATAAAACAGAAATAAACTCCATTTGATAAAAATATGTACGAATGTGTGCACTTTTTACGCATGCCGTGCGAGAAAAATTTGAGGTCTGTATTAATTATTCATGTCAAAAATCTTAATATATTTTTTGGCCAAAATATTTCGTGGCAATACTGAAATTTTAGTGGTCATATTTATTTGACTATAATATAATATAATGTACGTATATAATACGTGTGTGCGAGCGGGCTGACATACGAAAACTTTCTTTATACATGAGTTATCGACGTGCTCACAAAATAAAATGGAAGTAAATTTACGCGGGAAACAACTTTTTTTTTTTTTGCCACCATATTCTTTCACAAATGATTGTGCGAATTTAGCAAGAAAATAAATCTTATTTACAGGGTCAGATTTGCGGTGTCGAATCAATATATTGGATTTTATTTTCTCGTAGATGCCCATGTCGGCCGATATTTATAGTCTTGCGGTACTTCGGCTAGAACATAAACGTACGAGAAAAATGTGTCGTGCGACATGAGTGACACGGCTCAAGATGAGTTTTATTTTATTATTTTGATTGCAATTTGATTGAAGAGACTGTTTAATATTGATTTTGATATCAGCAATGGTTCAACAATACCGCAGTCAATATGTTAGTAACATATTACAATAAACTTTCTGAATTGGATCCTCTTCGATATTAATTAAATACTACAGCAAAAGAAATACCATAAAATTTTTAAAAAACATTATAATAACAATAAGAATGTGTTATCCTTAATAATTAATTATTAAGGATAACAATTTCTTACTGTGAAGTTGTAAATATTCAGAACATAGGTCTGTGATATTTTAAATACTAATTAAATGTATTAATTAGAAAGATATAAAATCAATTTTATCAAAAAATATTGTTGTTGCGCTACCGGGATGCACATTGATACAACTTAATAATTAATAAGAATGTGTTCTTCTTAATATACAATGTGTCCAAAATATAATAAAAATGAATTGTTAATTCTGGCGTCTGCTATCGGTTTACTAAAAGGTATTTGAGATTCCGTAAAATAATGGAACTTTCAAATAATGGAACGATAGATGTATTAATTTAAAAGTGTAACATATGGGTTCGAAAATTTGTCGTCAAAAGTACTGTCGCTGCTGTATAGTTGATAATGCACCTTCCCTGGATTGGAAAAGAGATCCAGGTTCGAATCCTAGTAGCGCAACAACAATATTTTTCGATAAAATTGATTTTATACGTATATCTTTCTAATTAACACAATTAATTAATAATTAATTAACCACACAATATTGGTATAAGAAAAATTACTGTTCCAATTACAATTATAATTTTTTTTTAAATATAAAGAGAGTTTTTTGTTTTCTATTTTGTGAAATGTACATTCAGAACATTAAGGTTGGTTGTTTCATAATAAGAGAAATGTGAACGTATAATTTATATACCCTCACAATTTTCTTGATTATCTTAATAGAACTTCAATTAGAATGTTGATTATTTTGTTTAAGTTTTTATTTATTACTTCCTTTGGTGATTTTTATAATTTGTTAATATATTAGAAATATACTTTGTTTATTAAAGTTGTAAATATATAATTTCATACATTCACAATATTGTCTTGATGTTAAAAAATATTGTTATATTACAATTAAAATAACTTTTTTTTTTATCTTTGAAAATAGTAATGTAAAGTTTTTGTAAAATTAATTTTAGTTATTTTTTGCGGTTTTGGTCTGTTATGTTTGGTTACGTTATATTGTTCAAATTAGGAGAAATTTGAAAGTATAATATATATTTGTACAATTTTATTAATAAATTAAATTAATACTTTATATGAATTGAAATGTCACATTGTTTTTTATTTTAGTTATATATTTTTTTGAATTTATCCTTCACTTAACAACAGTTATAATTTATATATTATTTTTTACTTTTCAATATAAATGTTCTTCTTCTTACTATGTTATGTAATGTATGAAAAAATGAAAAAAAAATGTCAATGTATGTTAATGTGTTAATTAGATTTCAAAAATCAAATACTTTTACTAATATTAATTAATAATATTCCCATAGTTATTTATTTATGTTAATTGTTTATATATTTAAAAAATTGTTTTATTTCATTTATATATACTTGTAATGGCTAGTTACGCTTAATTGGCGAAGGCCGTAATAAAAAGAAGAAAAAAAAAGGTCTTGTATCCACTTCACTCTAAATAAATTAATCGATTTCTGAACATAAAGACTTTCGGATTTTGTAAGTACAAAGTCTTCTTACGACTAAAATCCTGTACATAAATTTATATTTTTAAGGAGAATCCCGGATAGATATATATACAGGGTGGCGCAAAATGAATCATCCAATTTTGTTTTTGAATAACTTTTTTCCTAAATAAAAAAATAATATTTTGAGTCATGGAAATCTTTATTTGGACTTTGGAAATTTTTCTGTTAAGTGGAAAAGAGCTCTGACGGCAGCAACTTGACGGATATCATATTTTTCACTTAATACCATCACTCAAAATATATTTTTTTTATTTAGTAAAAAAGTTATTCAAAAACAAAATTGGATGATTAATTTTGCGCCACCCTGTATATACACATTCCTTTAAGTGCTGAGGATTTTTGTAACATTTAAGTTATTTTATCAAAATATTTACTCAACTTTACTGACGCCCTGAGCGTATAACGCATTGAAAAAAAATCATCAAATAAATGACTTAAGCTAAGACATTTTTGTCTCCTCGCCAACATAGATTTTTTGCTATTTTATAAAGCTACACGTTCTTGTGTAACTGAAACTATTTTTGTAAATATTTTACATAAACAATATTTTTATGTGTTCCGAGTTTTCTCAGGACTGTGTTATTTCTATATGTAACTCGAATATTTTTGTTGACAAACTTTTCAATAATATCAGAAAACGTCCTTATTACTTGCTTATTCTATTCTTTTTGTTTTTCGCACGTTTCCTATACAAGCACGAGGACGTGGAATATAGTGTAGTTATAATATCCCCAATATGTTGTCCGCTAAACTTGGTGGGTGATATATTTTAGGGGCCAGCCAACTTTAAAAATGTTAAAAAATATATGGGATTTTTTTATTTTAGTAAAATTGTTATCTCATATTTTGGATAGATATTATAGTTTTTTATTTACTACCGTTAGAGAACGTTAACATATTACCGCTAACCTTAAAGATTTTCATATACGAATCACAATTAGATAACTTACCAATACTCTCATATAGTATGTATAAATTGTTAATTGATGTCAACAACATATAGTTTTGGTAAAATTAATATAAATATATACTTGGAAAACGGGAAATACAAAGAGAATTATAATAAAATTATATTTAACACCAACATATTTAGCACCCAAATATAGTTTTATGTAAAATGTTATTATAAACACGGTTTAAAACCGTTTTTTTTTAATTTTTGATTTTGTTCTGGTTCAATTTAAAAAATATATCTTTTCGGTTCCGGTTTTCGTTTCGGTTCAGCTAAGAGTTATTAAATTTTAAAATATTTATATTTGTATTAAAAATATATGTTCTACCATAATTTAGAATATATTATTCCTTCGTTTGTAATAAGCCTACTACATGAATTGATACAATAATATAATTTAAATAATAATAATAAATTAAAAATATAATAATTAAACCTAGAACTATATAATATATATATATGATAATAATATAATTTATTAAACGAAACATATATAAACGAAACAAATTCGTATATTTACGGTTGAGGTATACAGGATTCTTGGGTATATTTATTTATAATTAAAAAATAAGAAAGTTATCTCTAATTATTAAAGTATCTTCCAATGTATTTACAATTAAAATATTTCTATTGTCTTGTAGAATAATAGCATAACTGAAGTAGAGACTAAAATAGTGTTAACGCGCGTGTTTGAACATATACCGAACCGAAATAAAACAAATTTTTTTTTCGGTTCAGCTCCGGTTTTTGTTCTGACAAAAATATGGTTTGTTCTCCGGTTTTCGGTTCAGTGCCGGTTCGGGGCTCTAATTATATAAGTATTTTATACCTAAATAAAAGATTGTTAGTATAGTGGTTATGGCGCTGACTTAGTGATCTATTGGTTGAGAGTTCTAGCCTCGTTCCAGAAGTCCAGCAAATTAGTCTTTTTTTTATAGCACAAGTTTAAAAATAGCAAGAACATTGAGGTGACATGCATTTCGTGAACGCAACTGAATTAGAAAAAATATATTGTAAAATGCTTTTAACTCATTTTTCATACTATTTATATTGTAAAACCTATACATTTATGAAATTGGATTATAGTACGTATGGTGAACCGTCCTGAGCAACGGTTGAATGCATAATGCAGAACCTAACACTGAGAAACGCCGGTGCACACCGGCCTCAATCGCATCATTTGGTACAAACACCGCTCCACTGCGAAAATTCTAACAGTAAATTTTAACTAACAATTAATTTTAATGTAATTATTATTGTGCTGAACATTTCAAGGGTCCTTAAGATTCCTTAAATTTAAAAAAAAAAAATTACGATAAAATACAACTTGATAACAATGATGCGATGTACTGAAAATAAAAACAAAATTCCCTTTACGTGAACAAAAGTACTAAAACATTATAATATAAACATATAATGTAATCGCAAGTTTTTCTCATCCAATTCAGGAATTTGATATTGGAAGTTTCGTTGAACAGGTAAAGATTTCCTTATTGAAATACTACACAATATAACGGAATACATAAGATATCAAATCCCATCCTAAAATGTGAGCAAAACGAAACCATTCATGCGTACTGAATGTGAACAAAAATTCAATAATATCCCAAAATATAATATAATGAGATCCGAAATGTTTCCTACATTCATACGGTAGGGATATTGTGATTTCGGTCGTATCTCATAGGAAATTAAAACCGCGAGACGTTCCTTGGAGATAAATATGCGAAAAGTTTTAAACATGGCATCTGGGGTTACTTTAAATTTTAAAAAAAACTTTTTATTTGTGTTATGTGCATGAAAATAAGATTAGTGTATATTTCTTAAATTAATGTTGACTTCTTTACTCGTAATTTGTGGGAAATTCTTTCTCTTTACCTTTCATTTGTTTAGACTCTTAATAATTATCCAGTCCCAAATTTAATACATCACCGAATTCCACAAGAAAGCAGAAATTCTCACCCTGACAAACATATATCTCGTGTTAGAATGCAAAATTACCTAAAACAATATTTTGTTCAAGGATACATAAGCACTTAGTCGAAGTAAGGGACGGACGGTCATAAAATCTCGGTATTGTTAGACGCAGGTGGACCGACACAGCATGGGTACAGCGGCGAATACAGCGGCGGTAATCCGGCGAACGTGACTATAGTCATGTGGGAAAATGCGCCTTAAGGGATGCATCACCATAGGCGACCAGTCTTCTGATATTCTCCGCCGTGAGAAGTGGCTCCGTCTAAGACGAGATGTTATTTTCAATTAGAAAATAAAATCAATATCGTCACTAAAAGTATCAAGTAAGCGCTTCATAGATTGTAATTCCGGGAAAAATTTAAAGTGTGCGCCTCGAGTTTAAGCTTAGTCTGTGATATTCTCTGCGTTTAATCGTTGATCTGAAAGTATCAAAAAGGGCCACGCTGGATCTATAAAAAGTTGATAAATATAATTGGTGTAGCGAGAACAGACTGTCGCTATAGCATCAGAATATCGCGTCCAGAGTCTCGGTTTGCCTGGATAATTGGGCATCGTCTTGTCATCAACTACAAACCTGAACTCTGTACCTCTGCACCACAAGGAGCTGACCACACTTCACGTCCAGGATCCAGGACCATCCTAAGAGGTAATCCCTTACGTGAGGAACCTGAATAATCAACATCAGACAAGCGTCAATATAGGCAATTTGGCAGAGAAATTAGTGCTGGGATGATGAACACAAATATTGAATATTAATTTTATTGTAATTATTTTTGAATAGTCTTATTTATAAGTATTAAAGTAAATTGCTCATTTTCCACTTTCAACACATGCAAGTATCTTAAGATATAGATTATAAATTTTCTTATATAAAAATATTCTTTCATTTCATAACCATTTGACTTGTCAATATTAAAAAAAAAAAAACAATTAGGCTAGATGCCTCCCCCCTGAACATGAAGCCGAGGCAGAAAGAAGAAATTAACTAACACTCGTTTATTCTATATCAATAAACGTACATTCATAAATATCATTATTGATATTATTAAAATTTTAAAAATGTGAACATATTCAAAAAAATTACGAATATATTATAATATTACTAGGTTTTGAGTTAAAAGTTTAAGAAGTATTAAAACTATGGTGAACTGGACACGGCCCTGAACGCACCTGGCAGCGCGGTATTGAAACCACCACCGTGTAAACAACGCACCCTACTGAACAGAGCTGGGATTTCGACCGGCCGGCCGCGAGCTCTGCGGCCAGCGCCCGTCACTCCACTGCCGTCTCGGAACCGATCGACATCATTACACTCCGAACCCTGCATTAACATTCCACCGCATAATTACATATAACGTATAATATTATTAACCTCTGTAAATCGTAATATAATAATCTCAGTATCGATTGTATGTACCGATTGTTTAAATTGTTTTGCTACAGTCTGAAGTATCCTTCTTTATCCAACACATTAAATCGAGGTGAATTTCGAAACATACAAACACGAATGATATGCCAACTTTGAGCGGATTACGATTTACATATACGATCATACTAATACATACACAATAACCTCTTGAAACAATTATATTATGTCTAAAAAAAATGGAATTTCTATGCATTTAAAAGTTGTACACTAATTACAACATTTTTATTTATTATATTACTAAAAGTCATCTTAATAGTTGTAGCATACACGAGTACATAATAAAAACATTCGTTGTACGTCTGTAATATCGAAGACGCCCTCATTCTCGGACAGATTGCAACTGAATTTTTGCACAGAAATCTGTAATTTTCTGAATGTGAGCCTCTTTCATTTATTGTTTTTAGTTCCTTTAATTTGATTTAAATTTAATTAATGTCATAACTAAGGATAACACATTTTTATCGTGAAGTTGTAATTATTCAGAACATAGAGTCTGTGGTATTTTAAATACTAATTTAATGTATTAATTATAAAGATTTACATATAAAATCAATTTTATCGAAAAATATTGTTGTTGCGCCAGCGGCATTCGAACCTGGATTTCTTTTCCAATCCAGGGAAGGTGCATTACCAACTATGCTACAGCGACAGTATTTTTGACGACAAATTTTTGAACCCATATATTACATATGAATCCCGATAGCGCAACAACAATTTATATACATATCTTTATAATTAATACACTTAATTAGTATTTAGTTAATGTCATTTAATAGAATTCAAAACATATCTCAAATCCAAAATATTGTCATTGTGTATTTATTAATATTTTTATTGTTATAATTCCAATGTCTCTTTTATTTATAGTGTAACACCTACGTATATAGAGTGTAAGTTGATTTCATGAATTACATATTCATAATACAGAGAATTTTTTCTTAGAAAGATATAGTACGTCACACAAAAATATCTATTGAACTATTGATCTATGATATCGTAACAAACTAGATTGTTTTAAGTATGCATACACAAAATTAGTTCCCAGTCAGTACGATGTACAAAATTGCATTATTTGTGGACGAATTATGACGATTTTATTGCAATATTAATTAAAATACAACACTTCTTAATTATATGGGGAACATATTTAAGAAACCAATAAGTCTTTATGTATTAATAACGTACACCATATCGATTCAAATAAATCATATTTACAGTTTTTAAAAATACCATTTATAATTTAAAATATAGACGTAAGTCGAGGTAACGTAAGGCGGGGTTAATACTTATTGTATTTGAACCTGTCAACTGAAAATTGTATCAATTATGCGGAAAATTATAATAACTATTAAACAAAATAACCACGCGCTTGCTAAAGTTACCCTCGGTAACAGTATCGAAATATTCCTTTATTAAACACACATCGCTTGGCTTAAATTTACCTCGGTATTCGAAGGAGGAAATTTGCATTTGATTAAATAATTTCTTATTCGCATCTCAGAATTTGTATAAGGATTCTTGAATGTTTTAATATTGTTTAGGGACTCATATATCTTTCTCGGTATTCAAACTCAACCTAGTTAAACAAGCACGTTTTATTTGATGATTTATTTATTTATTTTTGTGCCATTAAGAATGTAAAGTAACTTACTATTTGACATTTAAATATTTTGTTAAACCATAATTTAAATTTTTCTGAAGATTCTAATGTAAATATGGAAATAAAATATTTTATTAGTCCTATTCTCACAGTACAAGTTTAAAAACAGTAAAAATATTGACATGACATGTATTCCGCGTTCGCATCTTCATTTTCATTTCGTTGACAAAATTAATGTTTATTAATTCCTTTTAATAATTATTTATCATTTGTTTTCGCAATACGTAGATTTTTTATTTTAATATTATATTATAAAAATGATAATTTTTAAAACAACAACCATTGGTGTAAACGATATTGATTCTGGGCGGTACCTAATGATATTAGTCCATTTAAATAATTATATATTTTTTAATACAAATTAAATGTATTAATTAGAAATATACATATGTATATATCAAATCAATTTTGTCGAAAAATATTATTGTTGCTATTGTGCTATGTTCTGAATAATTACAACTTCACAATAAGAATGTGTTCTCTTTAATAAATAAATATTACCCTTACTAAAAAAAATAATTTTCGGATAATATTAATAAATATATTTTAAACTCATCATCTCAAAGATAGGCTAATATAGTTGTTTATGCGCCTTTTTTCCTTCGATTAGCATCCCTGAGATTTATTGTTGTTACTATTTGTCATTTATGTGTGTGAAAGTTTTCGATTCCGATTTCGAAGATAAAAGAGCACGATCAAATGAGCCCCGCGATGCAACTGCATCAAGTATTTCGTTCAATAAGGAGGTCTTAACAAACCGAGCGACGGGAGTGTATATTTCGGTCGGTCGGAAGTCTACCTGAAAAGAAGAACCGCAACATCGGACCGGCACAACGTCAGAGAATCAAAAGGTTATTGGGAGTATTCATATTGCATATGTGACTGTATTATCAATAGGAAATCCAGGAACTACAGCTGTCGAAGGCAATAGTAAATAGATATTTTTATAAACAAATCAGATAGTACAACAAAATATTGTTTTTTATTCTCTGTAGAAACGCAAAATTCTACGTGTTTATTGATAGAGGTAAATGCTAAGCATAATATTTTCTTTCATAGTATCTTCACCAGTAAAATTTAATTCAAGGAATACCAAAAGAAAATAATTTCTGTTCGTGATATGTAAATTAAAAACAAAATCTGATACTGGTCAGTTAAACTAACAGCTTAAATATCTACTTCTAAAAAGGCAATAAATATTCTCCAAAATCCCAATATTTATTTAAAAATATATATACAGTGAAATCTCGATCGATCGTTCCTCGAATAATCATTTTCCCTCGTGTATCGTTTATTTCTTACGCTCCCGAATTAATATCATACAAAACACCCTAAAATAGATCGCATGGATCGTTCCTATATGCATCATTTTACCGCATTAATCGTTTATATTACGCAACATACTTCGTATCTAAATATGCTTAATGATGCTTTCGGCTTAACGGCACTCGTAGGCAATGAGCGGAATATTTGAGACAGAGAGAGAATGCTGCTGCCGACTGCTGCTTGACATTATACAATACAAAGATTTTTTTTTTTGTTTCTGTGCAGCTTTCTAATTTTATTTTTATTTAAACACATTAATTTGCATGTGAAATATGTATCTTTTTTAGAATATTTATATATTAAACATTTCAGTATAAAAAATGTTACTTTTTTCTATATTCCCGTATTCATAGTTTATTTCAACAGGTCCCTTCAAAAACGATAGATAGAGGTTTCACTGTATTTCTTCTATAAAATCCCAAAAGTTACGTACATACAATGTAGCCAGTCGTACTCTGTATTTTTTAAATGAAAGTTGTTTTATGAGTATATTTTCGGAAGAACATTAGGCCTAAAGGTAGCTCCCGACCATTGACTCATCCAATAACGACCTAGAATATTAGAGAACCGAAATAATAAAAACGTTTCACCTAAAAATGATCACTTAGTCAAGCAAAAAGCTTCCTGAACGAGAAATCTTCAGAGTGATAATGTCTTTTCCTTTTTATGTATTTATGATGATCAAAGTTTCGAACACTCACGGCAGTGATAGTGAGCCCTGATTCAGCAGTGCTGTGTATTTTTTGTACCCGTAAGAAGATATTAATCTTATTAAATTCTTCATGTCTCTATTATATTTCGTACGTCTTTATTTCGCCCGGACAATAACCAGGTACCATAAGAAAAGATGACCATCTGATGAGTTGTATTAAGTTCTCAGGTTTTCACGGCCGTTCCAGATCCTTCTGTGTGGAGAATAATAGCCCAAAAAAATCTCGCTGAAATTCTCTTGTGTTCTCTATTCCATTATGCTCAACATTCACTCATCTCAATACAAATATTTCAGTGAAACGCGCGTACAATTTTTCAAAAATAATAATTCTAGCTGTGTACTTTTTTGTGAACCACAAAACGATGGAAATGGTTGCAATGTTAAACTTTTTCAATATTACATTTCTCAAATACCAACATCCGGCAATGCAAATAACTCGTTTCTAGTTTATTTTGGCCGTCTAATATGCAAACAAATTTCTGCAAAACATGAATAACTTCACTTTTGGACATCGTAATTAGTCATCAGTCAAAAATTTTCAGTAGTAAAAACTTACAGGTGCATTTTCTAAAACCTTTTTTATAAAAACTAGAATAACTCAAATCAAAATATTGTAAGAAATACAACGTGTTTCTCTTGTCTAGCAGTAAGGTGTTTAGTAATCACGCGGTTGGAGGTACGAGACTCATCCCAGGAGGACATCACATTTATTAATATTGATGATGTATAAATCCATGTACGCATATAAATTCATATTAAATATATATATATATTGTGACCTGACGTTCTAGGCCTCAAAGTGAGGTTGGAAAGTCCTCCACTGACTAGAACAGAGCAGAGCATGAGATTTGTGGTCAGATTACTTACTTACCATATTCACGATCTCATGACAATGACTTCAGGAATGTGTAATTATGTTTAAACAAAAAAATATACTGTGTAAATTGTTTGTGAGGAAAAGTTAGGTTATTCCAACAAATAAGCGAATAATAAAAATCATGTATTCAAAAGAACATACAAACTAGTTAAATCGAGAAGACGGTATTTTGTAACGTCATAATATATATCCTTAAGAAAGTATTATAGGTACTATAATTTCCATGGTTTGGCGCGATAACTGCACACTTTCACGATATTGAATTGACGATAGAGCTTTGATTTATGTTGCGATACAGACAGTTATCAATATATGTATATTTTAAGTTGCGGCGCGATACGTACGGATGGAAATAAGAAAATTAAGTACTAAAGTGATATTTCATTTAATTTTATTTCCAAAATTTGGTTAATATTTTATCTCGAGAAAGATCATTAATATGTGAAGGATTGATTGTTTTATTTTTATTATTTATTTATTTATTTATTATTATTATTCATCCAGTGCATTGTCACTTGAACATGCATATCTGTGCAACTTCTGTTACGTCAGGTACTCGTCAGGCAACATAATTTTTTGTATTATATTAAAGGTGAGGATTCACTTCTCATCTATGTACGAGTAAGTATGCACTAGGTATTATATAATGCAATAATATTGCATATGAAATAATTAAACAAGTATTTTTTGAATAATTTGAGTTTTTTTGAATTCGAACATAATCTCAAAAGCCGAACGATCATTTTACTTTTTTAAGATGTTAAAAGGTTTAAAGTTGTTTAATCTGAAAGCCTCCGAATTTGTGTTGTAAACTTATTAACAACTCTTAAAGATTTTCGTTAATGGCGGTTTCGTCCAAGTGGCTCCACTCACCACCCCTGGTAAAAGATGGCTATATTGCTAATCTTCGTCCCTCGTGGTAAGATTGTTTTCTTTTTCGCAAATAATTTTCAAAACATGATAATGTTACGACTCTCTCTCCATATATATATACGTAAGTATGAATATATTATGTTGGATTACAAGTATATGATGATAATAAATATGTATAATATTATATACCTACTTATAGAAAATTTTACCTACATAACATTTACGCAAAATATATTATTACTTATTAACAGAAGCGTGTATTTCATACATTAAAAAATATATTACATTAATAGTATTATGAACGATAATATATACTTGTGCTAAAAATATATTACATGTACATATATATTTTTTAATGAAAACACATTTTATTTGTAAAGTTTAGAATATAGTTCTTTGATAATTAAAATGTGGATGAGGCGAGAGTTATATGTTAGGACAGAAGAGTGTGGCGATCTATCCTCTCTGCCAACCCCCGCAGGGAAACGGCGTGATGGTAAGTTAGTTAATTTTAGATAATTAAAATATGATGAATTACATTGAAAGATACATAAAAAATGTAGCTAACTAACTAAATTATCATCACGCCATTTCCCCGTGGGGTAGGCAGAGAGGATAGAGTGCCACACTTTTCTATCGTATTCACGCCTCATTCACATTCATACATTTTCTCATACAAGCTCGTATCAATTGATAAAATATATTGTTACCACCGGGACTCGAAGTAATTGAAGCAAGATAGTAATTGGTTAACATGATGTAATCGGTAGATCATTCGATGTCTTCCGGCAAGATAAAGTTCTGGGTTTGAATCCCGGTGGTAAGTATACATTTATTCAATAGATATACTTTTTATGTGTATCTTTTTAAGTCAATATAATCTAATTTGTATTTAATTAATATTATGCAAGTGCTCGCATACTAAAGGAACTTGATTCTAAAGGATGTTAATAGTTGATTAGACTTTATTGACATACATATTTTTGTTGTAACAGAGGTGAGTATAAAATATTATAATATAATATGATAAACGTAAGATACAATTATATTATGCAAGTATAATACTCGTAGTATATTGTGTGGGACGGAGTAGACTCCACTTCTTATATATACAGTATTGTCCTAGCTACTTTTCTAGACTGCCGTCTATGTTAAAGTACCCAGTTTTTTCATGCTGTTGTGGTATTATTTAATCAAAAAAAGATAAAGATTCTACAGGAATAAAAAATATGTAGTGAGAGTCTTGTAAAACTAGTGAGTTATTAGTGTAGGTGTATTGTATTATTATTATGTTGGTATGTTGGACAGCGATGCTTCTGATTGATTTCTACTAATTGGATCATATATTTGGTCTATATTCGTGTAATCATTGATGAAATATCGTTGTTGTTGGGGTGAGTTGTTCTTAGCATTGGAATATTATACGAGTATAGATTTGTGCCATGTCCAGAACATGTTTAAACAACATATATTCATCAGTAAGGAATAAGCATTCTTTTTATGAAGATGTATTATGTATATTCAGAACATAGGTCTGTGATATTTCAAATACTAATTAAAAATATGAATAAGCATTTAATATGTTAATTATTCAGTTTTCTCAATTGATATGTTTTTATTACTTCATTCCTTTAAAATATTTTTTTTTACGTATTAAATATATCGAATAATAGTAAATAAAAATATTTGTGCCATTCTTACAAATATTATTCGATTACTTACACTTTCGTGTTATATTGCAGTTTGTTTTAGATAAGCATTCTAGTGTGTAATAAACGCTTACCTTATAGCTAGGTGCGAAATAATGCGAGAACACTTCTTCTTCTTCTTTTAAATAGGCAATCCACCCATCAAGAGTGATTTGTGCCATTCATTAAGTTAAAACTTTATTTTATAGAAAAAAGTACTATAATATTACAGAATAGAAAATATTATATTACAAGTCGATACCATTGTCGTTCAAAAAATTTGCTTTCATATAGATTATTAAGCGTGACGAGTTGAGGGAAAGAAGATGACACAATATAATCGAGAGTTGAAAATTACCATTGACGAGATTACTATAAAAAAACCAATGATCCGCAATGGACAGGCAAAAAAGATATGGTCGAGAGTTTCCTCCTCGGCACCACACTCAGACATTGGCGAATCTATTAAGTTCAATCTGAATAAATGTGAGGCTACCTGGCAGTGCCCAATTTTCATTCTAGAGATATTTGATATGAAAGAACACAAAATGTTGTTATAAATGCCATGCACTATCACGAGTTCAAATATTTGAACCTACGTGTCTTATACAGAAATAATTATGTTTAAAATATTTTATGATTTCTAAATGTAGCACTTTATGTTAGTGTATTTTTGAAATATTTTTCATAACCCATTATGCTAATGGCTTGACCATGGTATTACATTCTTATTTATTCTACCTTTGCATAGTAATTTTCTGTTGGAATACAGAACAAAAATTGATTTAACAATCTTTAGTTAACAAGTTATTATTTTCTAGAAACATCTGCGTGAATGGTAAAAGATTATAAAACGTGTATTAAATAGTAAAAATATAAACGCAATATATAATCATTTTAGTTATTAATATTCACCATATGTATACATTATAATATGACTTATTTAAACAGTCATTTAGCTGGTCAAAACATTAGTATAATTATTAAGAAGAATTCTTATTGTGAAGTTGTAATTATTCAGAACGTAGGTCTGTGATATTTAAAATACCAATTAAATGTATTAATTAGAAAGATGTACATATAAAATCAATTTTATCGAAAAATATTGTTGTTGCGCTACCGGGATTGGAACCTGGAACGATAGATATATTAATTTGAAAAAGTGTTACATATGGGTTCAAAAATTTGTCGTCAAAAAAAGTCGTTGTAGCATAGTTGATAACCTTCCCCGCATTGGAAAAGAGATCCAGGTTCTAATCCCGGTAGCGCAACAACAATACTTTTCGATAAAATTGATTTTATATGTATATCTTTATAATTAATACATTTAATTAGTATTAATATAATTAACACAAATCTTTTTATAAATAAGAATTCGTACATATTATATCTACATTTTTAATATTTAAACTAAGCTTCAAATTTACAAGTTTTTTCTAATTCGTTATTTCTTTGAGCTGGTACAGTAAATAATATAAACTATGCTTCAATACTTCAATAAAAATGTATTTATAAGTAATTCACTGCTTTTTTTAAATGCATGGTGCACACGTCACTGGTATGTTGGTACATATTAATGTTATTTTTAAATAAATATTTAATCTTCTCTTTTGTTCTGCTCCAGTAGCGCGAACTACTTGCCTCCATTCTTCGTGATTTTGGGCCTTGTTTAGTGCGACAAATAGCGTCGAAAGGCTCCAGTCATATCGACCACTCGCCCTCTGCCCTTGTGTATTGAAAGCAGAAAATGTAAAAATCTGATGTAGAATGATCAGGAGAATAAGGTAGATATGGAATAACCTCTTAAACGACCTCTTGCAAAGCCGCTATGGTAACTCCTCGGTTAAACTCAAACAATGGTAAATGTTAATTTTTTGTACATCAGACTCCATTTTATTAACCCAACAAATAGCACTATTTTTTACAATTTGAAAAATTTTAAATTCCAATTAAACAATACTATGGTATTAATAATAATAATGCGTTTATTTCAGCGTGATTGGGTTTTTTTAATGAAGACCTGATTCGCCATAAAAATAATACATATTATATAATAATACATTTAAATTACAAAATATTATTTATGTTATAAAAAGCCGCATCTTTACGTCAGCAACTTGATGTCTCAGAAGCGGAACGAATCCATGTATACGGCCTTCGGCAAACATTGTAGATGCGCTGTAATAACGCATCAATCCGAACAGTATTCTGTAGTTGTTGCACTGAATTCGGAGACGGTTGTACGTCACTTGCTTGTATTTCAACCAGATATACCATTAATATATTTCATACTTCTACATATATCCATATAAATATGTGTCACAGTTAATACCAAGATCATCCAAAAACCTGTCAGTCAGTCACATACGTCAGTTTTCATATTTTACAATAACATAATAGTATGTCTCATATTAATATCTTTTAATAAATAAAAAGCTAGGTAAACGGGTAGACGCAAGTTGACACATTTTCAATCATTCCTTTGTCTGTTAAACAAACATACATTAATACGGCTTCCTTTCATTTCCAACGCCTCCTCGCCAAAATAACGTCGACAATAACTCAACCGGGAAAATGCAAAAAGCCACGCTTTTCGAATATGCGTTTCAAATAAGAAAAATTCAAAGTGAAGCGAAAGCGCTTAGACTTTCGTGTTTTTCCGCCCTTGTTGGGTGATAAATGAGAAGGCTGTTTATCATCGTTAACTCGTAACCCGAGGTTCTTGGTTCCTTTCCAGTCTCACGGATTTATAAGTTCTACCTCGAGGAAAGGACGTTGTTTAAGGTTAGGGGAGCGCTTCTTGACTCTTTACAAATGGGCGCGTCTCGTGTTTTATTAACTTAATTTAGGTGCTAGTTTTTTTCAAACATAATTAAAATTTGTAGCATGTCTCTAGACACTAGAAGAGCTCTAGAAAAGCAAGCCTAAAGATAATCTGTTATGACAATTTATACCGTTTTTATAATTTGTGTTAACACTGAGCTTTAAAAAATATAAGTATGTTTCTTAATACATGTATGAAGATACATATATATATAAATTTTTTTTAAATTTGTGGAGCGAAAAAGTTGAAAATATATTTTTTTTAGATTTTAAAATAATATCGTGGTAAAAAAAAGTGTTTTATTATTTTATTTATAAAATAGTGCCAAAAAGTGAATTTGCAAAATTTGAAGTAGTATTGGATTCAGGATCATTAAGCCACGATTTCAATAATTCTAATAAATTTGTATCCGTATATCACGAAAAATCAATATTAGTCCATACAAGACTTTTAACTAATATGGTGGCCCTGCTTCCGCCTTGCAGATCTGCATAAATAAATACTCAACAACCAAACAGTCCGTTTGGTATCCGCCAAATTGTAGACAACAATACACTGTGATAGAATCAGTCTGAGTAACTACGAGAACCAATCACTCTCCTCCTGGCCTTCTCAGAACTTCTCGTACATATCTTCTCGGACACGTCTCGGCATCGTCTTCAGTAAACTACGTTTATCTTAAGCTTTGTATAATGTAATAAACAGTTTAATTTTAATTGTGCTTCTTCTGTAAATAAACGAAAGTATCGTAAGTACTATTTAATTCATAATTCATAACAAACACTCACAATACTTAAATACCAGCTTCCATATAGTTAAAATTTCATTTATATATATGGGAGAATTCTAGAAGGTATAGGACCATCGATTCTCAGCGTACACATCCTTCTGATTTATCATAAATACAATCCTTATACTGGTGACTCTTTCAATTCTATAACTAATAAACACGAGCCATCAAACCAGCAATGATGTATTGAGCTATGAGCCCTTTATCGACTTTATGAAATTGCAGGTGTGTACGTACAAAATTTTGAGAAGGATCTTTATTCCGATTTGTGATTATAATATTTGGCGTCGTCGCCATAACTTTATGTTTAAAGTTTATGAGATCTATGGTGAGCTTGACGTCACCAAGTTTATCAAGGTCCAGCGAATTTGATAAGCTGGCTATCTGGCTCGGATGGAAGAGTCCTCACGTGCAAACTGGACATTCCATAAACCAGCGGGGAGACGAACACTGCGAGAAACCTGAATGTTGGCGAAGCATGGCTCAGAGCAGAAAGGAGTGGAGGGATTTCCGCGAGGCAGCCAAGGACTGTAGTACCATAATTGTTATGTTCACCTCAGATAACCTGAATGAATCATTTTCAATAAACACAAAATATAGAATTGTGAAGAATTGCGGACCAAATGTTGGTTGTGCAATTATGGATCGTTAAACGAATGCGTGTGTTAACGGAAGCATGTGTGTTGATGTATATGTATGATGATGTCAAATCAGAAAGATTTTGAAGGTTATCTTTTGTAATGTGACTGTAATGTTTAGTAACGTAATTGTAAGTGATATAATGTAACTAATGTGAGAGTTGTCGATGCCCCATTATTTAAGCCACCACTCTCGTATTCATTTGAAAGTTGCAGAATGTATTACATGCATGCGAGTGTGGCAGGCTGCAGGTTAAGATAATGAAACCAAATACTGCTTTTACTGTGTTTATTGTAGTCAAACTTTATAAAACCAGAAGTTAACCCGTACAATGAAGTTACTGAGCGAATTGTTATTAAGGCGGTTTCTGAAACTATTGACTGAAATATGGCGACAGTAAGAGTGAAGCTAGTGATTTCTAATCTTTACAAGCCACATTGTTATTATTGTATAACGTCAGTACTAAGTGTGTTTATGAATTGGTGGGAGCTTCGTTTAGCGAACTGATACCTACTGAGTGTGTTCAGCTTCGCCGGACGGTAACGTTGAAAGTTGTGGCGATAGACTTTCACGGGGTCAATATTACTAAAACCTTACAATTGATACATGAAACACCAACGACAAATTTATATTGTATGTTTGAATTGTTAAAAGATGCTCACGTTGCGTATAAAGTAAAACAGTGTGGCAATCTCCTGCTCTGCCCGTCCTGCCGAGACAATGGCTTCAGGGAAATGGTGATAAGATTTTAAATAAAAATGAAAATCCTCGCAAAGGGTTTTTTCAGACACAAGAACATCTTTTAACACTGTAATTTATGATACCGGCTTCTTCAGATTCCCTACAAAGATTTTTTATTCATAATTTGCCATGTCAACTGTATAATATTTAAAACATTTTTATTAAGCGAAATAATTCGTAACGTCCACCGGGTGTTCGCGAATTTAATTAACTTATTATTAATGATTTCATAAATCTTGAAGACTTCATGCATAAAACAATGGCGAGCAATTAAAATTCATAACTTGCTCAGTGTAAGAGAAATGTTTTTAGAAAATTCTTACAAACCATTATTTAATAAATACAAAATTAAATTTAAAAATTACATAGAAAGATGCACAAAAAATATATATATCAAATAATATAGTTACCACCAGACTAGAACTCGTAACATTCCGATACATGACTTTACCAAATATACTAATTATATACGTATATGTATTTTTTTCTTAACTTTTAATTGTTTTATTCTATTTGTTTTAATTACCATGTTTTCAAAATTCGCATTATCATAAAAATGTAATTTCATTTCAAATTTATAAATAAACGTATCGTCACCTTAATTCTAATAGCACGTGACTCATTTTTTGTGACATCAAGATTATGATTGATTTGTGGAATGCTCATCGAAATACATCCAAGCAAGACCTTCTCTCGTTAGATACATTCCCTGAAGAGGAAGGCGGATGTATTTCGATAAGCACTACACGAATCTTGATGTCACAAAAAAAAAAGTTACGTGCTATTAGAATTAAGATAACGATATGTATATTATTATATATTCAATATACACAAGTAAGATATGAAATATATTAAGAATACGTTTAAAAAAAATTATACTTTTAAAGTATTATTGAAAACGATTAGTATTTCCGTTTTTAAATTATATTTATAATCAAAATCACAGAAATTTCTCAAAATAAAATATTTAGAATTAAAATATTATACGTTTGTCAAAGATATATCGCCTTCTTATTTTTCAGTGATCTTATGAAACTTGGAAGTCCATGACCGCAGTCACAATAGAGTACCGCCCATCCCTTGACATTACCTTTGTGGTCCAGTCTTCCGGGCACTCTAGTACCTCTTGCTGGTTTGTCTTTTAATCGAGTAGTGTCAATATGTCAACAGTAAGTTTTACGGAATTTTAAAGAACATTTTTGGTACCTTCACTATTTTGTTCTGGCTGAGCTCCTACATTATCACCGAGATCGTTATACCAACATAATAAAAAAATATATATAACGTTTTTATAGATCACTTACGTTCTATCAAATCCACATAACATTAGTTTTAATAGAAGCAGATACAAGTTAATGAGTAACACTTCATAATAATGTACAGATATATATAATGAGAGAACTTACAAAATAAAGTTATGGGGGTATTATTAAGGTTTAATAAATATTTTTTATGATCAAGTAACACGATAAACGGCGATTTATGTTTATATAAATATATTATGTTTGTTTATGAATCATTATTTAAATTGCGTATACGCCCATGCAAGACTTAATAAATAATTTTATATTAAAATTGTAATAGAACATGCGTTTCACACTCTAATCTGCTAGGCTGTTTAGGCTGACGATAATAAGTATAATTTATAAATGACATCCGTTTTTATTTAATTTTAAATAATGTGGTGGAAATATGAGGAAGAAAAGGAAGGCATTTATTTTTATAGTCGACTGGATGCTGGTTCATTCATAGATTCCTCTCCACCACGAGTACAAGCGTCACGGCGTGTATAGTAACACTTGCGAAAAAGGGATTAATATTTATAATATAATCAATGTAATTAATAATATGCGGAGTGAAGCGACGGTAGTGTTTCCGTAGAATGTTCAAAGCGCATTGACTTTGCTGCAGTTGGAAGACTTTTAATCACTGAGATATCTTCTTTCTTTCTTGTGCTTAAGAATAGGTGAAGAAAGAATGGAGAAGATATACGCAGGTTAAAATTTGGTAAACCACGAATTGAATGTATGCATGAGGCAACAGGTCAAACACCAAAAACTTAATAGAATTTAATTCATTCATTTTAAACGGCGCCAACACAATGTTAAACCAAGTTCTATCAATTATATATCTACAATTATTAAATATTAGTCGTTTCCATTTAGATAACGATTTATTATTTCCTTCTTCGAAGAAATTTTGCGATTTTAGTAAGAAAAATGTATTGACAAAGTAATGAACTTCTGTAGAATTTTTGAAAGTTTTCCCATTAAATACATCTTCCAATTATTTTAATAGGTAAAACTCTACTGAAGTAAGTATTGCACTTTGGCTAAACTCATAACATTACACATAATTACATAAATGTTGTCAGGAATGAATGAATGAATAAAGTGAATTGTGTGACAGGACAGGATACAATCAGTACTCAGTTAATGACCAGGTTCCGTTCCGCCGACCTGGCCGTATAAAGAATTGTTCGGTAAACGAACTCTAAATATAGACAACGAACACTGTACATTAAGAAAGCGGGTGGGGTGCTCCCTGACATCATAAAAATAGCTAGAAGATAGTTCACTTGGCTCTAGAGGTAGATGGCAGATAACATTAAGTGTATTTTGCTGACAACGATAGGACGTAGAGCTTTACAATAACGTTCGTAAGTGTGAGCAGTCCTTAAACGATATAGTCAAGTGAGGAGTGATAATAGTGTGGCTCTCTTTAGATTCTGCCTACCCCCGCGGCGAAACGGCGTGATGGTAAGTGAGTAAATGTTTAGAAAATTATACTATCAATTATCAGATGTTAATAATAATCGATGCAGTAATTAAAATTTCAAATTTTATTTTCTTATTCCTAAAATACTTTATTTTAATGGATAATTTCAAATTAAAAAAAATCTAATATTTAATTTTATTTCTTTTCTTTAAAAAATAAATTAACAGCGATTGTAGCATGAAAGCATATTTATTAATAAACATTGTTGAAAAGAACTCTTGTAATGAAAATTACTTAATTGGTTCACTATCTATAAAAACGAGATATTTACTATGGGTCTTAATAAGACTTTCGTTCTTACTTCCAATTATTCTGGGACGAATTTGCTTATTTAACAATAATATATGCTTTTTTCTATTTCGTACATTTCCGAGATCCTATTCCGTTTATTTATCTCTAGTACCGCCAACGAAATTGGAAACGAGAGGGTTATGTATGGGATTTCCAACCAGAAAATTGGATTCTGGGGTTGACTTCATGACTTTCTACTGAAAATTTGGAGAAACTCTAGTTTCACTCATTCAATTGGTCTAAATTCAAAACAGCGCCGATGAATTTTGGGATTTAATAAAAAGACTTGTTCCAAATACATGGAAATACATGAAGTCCTTGCTCAAATATTGGTCAACGATTATACAATAAGTTATTTTTTATTTATAAGTTATTAAGTTAAAGAATGTGTGGTCATTCGTTACATAACATTAATTAATTTATATACAAAAGTATTCAAATAAATGTGAGAATTCTGTAATCTCTAGTTACGCACATACATAGATACACTCGGGTCTCTTTTTATGCGGTTTTGAAGTTATGCGGTTTATATTTCAAGAATAATATTTTTTTAAATAACTATTTTAGACCAATTTGACATGTTGAAAGGATCAAAAATTCAGATAATTTTGTCTGTATATGCAAACACAGTCTGCGCCAGTACAATTCAACCGAAACCAAGTGAAATTGGGCATGTCTGGACGCGTTTCTTCCCTCCATTGTTTTCAGAAATTATCAGTGAGCATAATGCAGAGGATAATTTCATGAATGACAATGACATCATTGGTATAACTTTCCATACCGTTGAAGAAAAAAAAACAAAAATGAATCGGAAGAAAATGAAACTCGTCATCCACACTCCAAGTGTAATTCGAGAAGGTCTTCAAATTTGCAGTAAATTGGAAAACCATTTCATTGAAAAGGATGATAATTCTGAACGAGCGTTCAAGTTTCAACGCGAGGTTCAGAATTGCATTTCTGGACATCAAGAATTGTACAAAAAATTAGCAAAGTCATCGCAAAGTTTAATCACTGATTATACTGTCAAAAGGGAAAAATCAACATGCGAAGTTAAGGCTAATTTTATTTGTGAAGAATCATTATCTTCAGGACATAGATCTGGTGCGCTGACAATCTCTTGTAGTGATTTCGAACCAGTTCGCAAATTGTGCTGAACATTATCATATAGCGATGTGGGTCTTAAGAAAAAATATGCAAAAAGGATATTTTTTATAAGGAAGGAATATGTTAAGATTATATTTTTTGAAATTTAATAAATTTTTTTTATGCGATTTTCGAAATATTTTAACTAATTGAATTAGTTTTATGCGATTTTAGAAAATTATGGAACGTGTCCTTTATTTTTATACGTCTGTCTAGTCTTTTTTATGCGTTTTCCTGTGGAACGTATCTAACGCATAAAAAGAAAACTGAGTGTATTTATTGTTTTTTAATATGTTATAATTTAATAATTTTCTATTAATATATAATGTATGATATTGTTATAAGCTTTCGAAATATAAGTATGTACTTAGGTCAGCAAATATTAAATATGTCACTTTGTAATTATATAATTCGTTAATTTAATGAAATATATTAAGTAAATTTATTTATTTATTCAAAAGAAATAAATAGTACATAGATGTAGGAACAAATTCGTTCCTGATACTGTTAGAATTGTCTGTCTTTAGCAACACAATGAAGATATAGATATTTATAAAGTATGGCTTAAAAGCCTTGTTACGTGTTTATCCGAAAAAAAATTTTGAACTACTAATATTATGCTAAAAGTACGGTATATTTTTAATATGTATTTACATAACACTGTATTCTTCTGATCTAATATAACTTTTGCCTTGTCCATAGTTATATTTTAAAGCATGCTATACGATTGTTGGGATGATTGAGAAAATTGTATTTTAATATCTGGTTTTCTGAGTCATTTCAGTGTACCTGCTATACGATCTTCTCATTGTATATAGTTCTTCTATAGTTCTCTCATTCGCACTCAATTCACTTCTATTCAGTTTCAATATATTCATGTTTACTTCTTCAATATTAGCAAAATTACTTTGCGCCCACATATTATATAAATAATAAGACAAAATATTTTGTTAAATGTTGATATTAGAATGAAGGAGCACTTGAGATGTCTAAATAGCAACAACTGTTCTGAATTCGCCAATCATCTTTTGGAAAAAAAACATTCTTTTGACATTAACAAGAGTTTAGAAATTATACATACTAATACTAGGGGTTTACAGTTAGATATACTTGAATTTTTAGAAATAAGAAAAAGTCTTAATAGTAAGCTAAATATTATAAATAACCAAATCCTCTTTGCAAATAGTCACCATTTAAATTTGTTTTCATAGTAGTTCCTGCTTAGTTACCCATCACTTAAACTTTTATAGTTTTGTTTTTATCTATGCTTGTATTTTTAATTTTAGTATATATTGTTTACTGAAGAAGATACCATAGGTGTCGTAACATGTTGAATAATCAATAAATAGTTGTTTAAACAAAGTATTTTGTCTTATTATTTATATTCATTTTTAACACTATTTTAAATATATTAATATACCAAATATTTCGCTGCATCAGAAGATTTACATTCAAGGTGTTGAATGTATTCTTTTTTTGACAGACGTGTCTTAGGTAAATAAAACGAGAAAAAAATATAAAAAATTGTTTTTTTTCCCTATAATTATGGAGTTCTACAAACTTATCTATAAAACAATAAATAAAAGGCATTCGAGCTCTAATATTTATCGACGATCATCCATATCGACCTATGTTTATCATATTTTGCAATGTACTTTATATGTATGTATGTATATGTTACATAAATATTTATAAAATTATATACGTTGGATTTTAGTGCCCAGTTGAAAAAGTTTTAGGCAAATTTTAAATTATTTCTCTCAATTCTACATTTTTAGTCAAATTATTATACCGTTTTTTTTTCACTGTAAAATTTTTTATTAATTTTCACTTGTCTACTAAAATATAAAAAACTTATAATAATAACTTTGTCTTAGTTACAGTATGGATATTTAAATTAAGATTAAAAATCGGGCAATACAGTTTTCAAAGATGATTATCTGAAATTTCTTCCCTCTTAATAATGAAATGGCTTCATTTTCACTTAGGTGAAAAATTAGTTATAATTAAATGAATTTATTTTCATTAATACGAGACGAGAATGCTCAAGATTAATTGCAGAATAAATTAAACTTAACTATCAATTTATCAAATCGTCTTCAATTAAAAAAAATCTTTTCTAGTTTCTTTAGTATATCGATATTGCAAACGGTGACCCGAGAAAAAGACAATTTGTAGTGAAAGGCAGGCATTATGATTAATTCTCACATAAAGGAACCATCAATCTTTTCACCGGTCACAGATTGGTCGCCAGATTGACTTTTTGGGGATTTTCTCCGCTTTTCATCAGTTTTGCTCCAAACCACAGATTCCAGTCCGACATCTAGCGGTTTTGTGACAAAGCTAACGGTCTCATTAATCAGAACTTTGTAGGCAATCACCAATAATGACGCGAACACGTGAACAGCCTTAAGCGATAGGGTGATTTGTTAAAATTATCCATCAAATTAATTAAAAATAAATAAAAGTTAATTTATTTGAAAATGTTTGATAACTTTTCCGATCTATTGCCGATTAATTTTTCTCTAAATGCCTTGAGGTTATGTAATTTTAGAACGTAAATAATAATGTTATTCCAATATCTACCAAACTCCGCATAAATTTACAAAATGTGTTTGTGTAGTAAAATATATTTCATGACGAGGGAATTTGTTCAAATACCTCGAACAGAGATAGTATGAAAACTTCAAGAAAAATAGACGCACTTGTATAGTTAAAGAGGTTTGTATGAATGAATGTTATACTTTTAAAATTAGCAATATTAACTTTGTGGTTAAAATTCATATTTTTATTTATTATCTTTGTTTTATTAACCACTTAATTGAGTTTAAATACATCTACCGGTTTCGAAAAATACCATTTTCTTCTTCAGGATGTCATAATTAACTAAAACATATATTATTGTTTTTTTTTACCAGAATCTATTTAAAAAAAATAATTTAGTATCTAACTCAAATCATTACTTAATACAAACTTATTTGAATAATTTTTAGGAAAATTTTTTAGAATGGGACTCGTAGCTAAATTTAGTTGGTTGTTTATAATTTTTTGATTAGTTTTAATTAAATGTTGTTTATATAAACATAATATACTAAAATTTTAAGCTTTTTACATAACCAATTGTCTCACCACATATTTATAAAATTCTTGTGTCTTAGATGATATATTTTTATTAGAGTCACATACACAGAATACATATCACAGAAAAATTCTTACTATTTCTATACTAAGCAAAGCGATTGTCCTATGAAAATTGCACTAATTTGTTGGTCAAATAGAACGAGGCTACGTTCTTAAACCATTAAATTTCTTGACAATTATCGTACCACTAAACTAATAAACAAGTCATATTCTTCTACATTAAAATATTTAAAAAAACAAGTCTTACAATATTTAAAAAAATGTATCTATTTATTTAACATTTCCCTCTTATTGTTAATTCAAATATAGTCGAAAGTACTATTTATGGAACTGGCGTCTCTTCTAGGAGAGATAGCTTTTTTATAGATGGTTTCCTCGGTGACTTTTTGGCACGGTAACACGTGCCATTGTCAAGGTGTTGTCTAAAAAAAATTACTGTACAACCGTACTTTTTGTTGTTGGGTACTCAATTCGACTAGGAGATTTTTACCTCCTGCTTCCAGTTCCATACACTAGTGCTCGCGGAAATCTTAAATCTAATAAATGATGTAAAACTAAACTTAATTATAACAATAATTTATGTTTCTGTAGGAAAAAAATATTGTCTAATAATACCTATTGCAATTTGAATAATTTCTCGTTCCATATTTATTAGTCAAACATGTCTATAAATATATAATATTATATTTACGCAAATTTATAAACATAATCAATTATTAAAAACTGGTAGCTATTTTTATAATTTTTACTAAAAAAATAATTATGTGGGTAAAAAATAAATATATATTCTTAATTAGATGATTTAATAAAATATAATCATTTTTTAAACATAATCAGTAATTATATATATTTCTTTTTAAATTTGTTTCTTCTCTATGAGAGTCGAGACTCATGTATAGAGAAGGAGTATATAATTTATGTGCCTGCTAGTATGTGTACATATTTATTAATTTCCGATACAAATTTATAATACTCTGTAATTTTTCTAAGTGCGAGGGGAAATTATTAAAGAATTTGATGCCTTTATAAATATAGTAATATTGGGTTGTGGTATATTTAAGTTTGGAATATTAATTTGGTCTCTAAATCTTTTAGATCGGATGTTGCTTCTGATATTTAATTTTAAAAGTCTTAATTATATATGTATTTATATATGTCTATTATTTGTGATACTTTGAATTCTGTAATATGTTGGACAATTGGATAATCATATATTTTTATCATCATTTTTTGAGTAATTTCTAATTGTGATATTATTATAATTGTTATATATGCACCTCCTCATCCAATAATACCGTATTGAAAATTTGACTATACAAACGCTTTACATATCTTTGACATCATTTTGTACGCTTTTTGTTAATGATAATTGTTGGTGTTTTTCAACATTAATCTTAGACGTGTTTCTTTTACCTAGTTATTCAAATAAATTTTTAACTAATTAAAAAAAAATAAGTTTATTGACTCTTGTTGATATATAGATATTCTTATCACACGTGTAAAATAGAAAGAGAGAGGTAAATAGAGTTATATGTATGATACTAACATAATGCACTAGTATATAAAAATCAGTATGAGCGTAAATGTATTTAAAATTAAAAAAAAAAAAAATTTGTATAAAATAAATAAGAAACTTGTTTGAAAAAAGTATTACATTAGAAATTAGCAAAATTAACTTTGTGGTTAAAATTCATTATTTTTATTTGTTAACTTTGTTTTATTAACCACTTACTGAGTTTAAATACATCTGCCGGTTTGGAAAAATACCATTTTCTTCTTCAGGATGTCAATACAAAAAATGGTATTTTTCGAAAGCGGTAGATGTATTTAAACTCAATAAGTGGTTAAAAAAACAAAGTTAACAAATAAATAAAAATTTGCTTACCCATTATAACGACTATTTCATATTTTTTCTAATTTATAAAATTTCAATTAAATAATTATTTTCAAATAAAATCTTGTTCTTTTTTTTACCTGATTAACATTAACTTCAGCAGTAATTTATACTAAAAGTGGAAAGACTTTATCGAACGACTAAATTGTATAAATTTAAACAATCTGAATTAATGATACTGAACTATGAAACCTTGAATTATTGTGTACTTAAAATGGCGGATTCATTTGGAGGTAAATGTTAGGGTCTTTTCTAACGACCCATGAGAACTCGGAGGAAAGCGATGTTTTAAAGGTTCAATTCCCCTTTACTATGTGGCTTCAAATATTCAAAACGTGAGGTGCGTTGGATAAAATCACACAATAGTTCCAATACACAAGTGTCTCATCCACGTATTAATTGTCAACATTCACGTGATATCAATGACATGATATACGCGGGTATACGAAGATTGGAATGGACTAAACGTATTACGGTCGTGCAGGTCGCATAAGCCACACGCCATTTTGATAACTACCTTGGTATTCGATATCGGCAATTATTTTTGAAATCGAATTTCGATCCTTTCATATAATACTTGCGAAGTTAGGGGCCATCATGTTGGTAATCGTCACATTGTTTACTGCAGCCCGGAAAATCTCTACAAACCACGATTTGCTTGCCAAACCACGATTTTCTCCATCTTCCAGGGCCCTGACTTCCAGTAATGTCCGAGATATTGGAGTTTTTGAATTCAAATTGTTTTAAATACTTTATTTTCTTTATTTATCCGAACCATAACTTTTTCATTCGTAACTCTATTCATTCAGGATATTTTGAGCAAACTTTTGTTGATCCACATCTCAAATGCTTCAAGTCGCCTTGTTATTTCTTGGGTAAGTGTCCATGCTTCCATTCCATTAAATAATATCAAGAACACATAGCATCCTGATCATTCTAATTCGTAATCTAAGGTTGAAATCATGACTACAGAACATCTTTTTCATGCTTTTTCAGGTTACACGAGCTTGCTCAATTCGGCATTTGATTTCAATAGAAGGATCCCATCTTTCATTTATATTGCAACTAATAATTAGTGGTTAAAATTGATAAAAATGATTATTTTTAATTAAATTTAATAAATTGAAATTAAAATGAAATGTTAAATAATCATAAGTAGGTAAATGGTTATGTGAAAACTTTTTTCAGTTATTATTGTACCTGTAGAATATTGTTCTCAATTTTATACCTGCCCTACACTTGACTTGCTATTCTACAAATATTGCGAACACGTATTAAAACAACTAATTCTCTTCATATTTCGTTATTGCTGGTGTTATCAAGATAGCTGAAACAATGTGAGTTAAGTGATGCTATGAGTTTCCACTCTTCTGTTTCTTCATTTTCCAAAATATTCATTTTCTTGTGAGAAATGTGCATGAATCATTTTTTGTGTTACGCAAAAACGGTTTTATTATTTTTAAGGAGAATACATTATTGTGAAGCAGTATTTTTATTTAATTTATATTTCATATTTTGTTTCCATCCATGTATTTACATTTCACAGATATTTACATTTAGATCAAATAATTCCTACAATTCACTATCCCTACGAAACAAATAACTCTTGTACAAAGCAATCATCCATCCTATACTCACATATGCAAGCCTCATCTGGGATTCAAGTAACACAAAAATTTTAGAATTCAAATTTTACGCAACTGGGGGTACGTAAAATTTGGTTTAGTTCAGTTAAAAAATATAAAATTGTGTACAGAACAAACAGACAAAAATGTAATTTTATATGTAGGATCAGAAGATAACTTACCGACCGTAACCGATATTATTAGCAAAAAATAAGTAAAGCTAGAAATGAAACAAAATCGTTGCATATAATACAATTTATATTATATAATGAATAATATATAAATACAATGAGTCAAAAAAAATAAGTATTCAACTAAAGTATCAGTAAATATAAATGTAACAAAACTCGTGAAGGAAATAAGAAAAAAAACGTGTATAAAATTATACTCAATTAGGTAACTTTAGTTGAAAATAAAAAATATTTTAATTTGTTTTTTTATTATATATAATTAACTTCAAATATATTATAGTATTGTACTACTCTAAATCTTCAGCACCCTACAAAAATCATTCATCCCTTTAGCATCAAAGATTACCCCTCAATGGTAAAATAAAATATTCACCAAACATCTCTTCATTGCTTAAAGCCAACTCGCGAAGCTGACATTACCATAAGGAAATATAATAACAACAAGACCCAAAATCCTTGACGAGGTGAAGATATTGTTATTAGAAATGTTTCAATTGACAACAGTGCGAATAAGGTTATGATTTTGAATATTGTGGTAATCTGTCGAGCTGGAACGAGAATTTCACGAAACAATTCAATAGACGTGTACGGCATTTGGATAATTAAAACATATTCTCAGAGCTAAAATTCCACAATACTCCATATTTAATAGTTTTGAATGTGTACGTCTTTCCTGCATTGTCAGTCTAGCCCTGCATTTCCAAAACTTGGACGCTAATAACAGGATTCATCCGCGAGTTTAAGGTGACCATGCGATCCATGAAAATGACTGTTCGAAGAAGTGAAGAAGTCGTTGAAGGATACAATAATTAATTAAGATATTTTCTGCTTCTTTCTTCTTTCATGTCAGTACTGAAACCTTAATTAGATAAGACTCGGTTAGTAATACACCTCCACATTTCTTGGGTCACCCTCACAGCTGACTTCAGGGTCTCTTCAGATGAATGCAACGTACCTTTGTGATACTCTTCTACGTGTTAATATATTTTTACAGGCTGTAATTTTGACGCGTAATATGGCTATATAATTGGAAAATCTTTTATTCACTGCAGTAGATAATCAGGCAACTGCAATGGGCAGGCTCGGTCATGAGTGTCCACCATAGCGCCCGGATCGTGAGTGCATTCATGAATGTTACACCCTAATCTATCAGTAAAATTCACTGCAGCAAAGTCAAAGAAGTCTGCGGATTCGATTTTCATATGGCATTCTTCTAAGTTACATTTCCATTTCTTTCATTGGAGTTTATCCTTTTGGTGACCATCTGAGCAATAACACCATCCTGTTGAATAATGAACCAATTTACGTCATGAGCTTCCAACCCTGCCAAAGTTGTCTTGTAATGCCCTCCCTGAGCAGCACTGCCATTTGAGGGCATCTTGTAGTCAAGGTAAGTTCACGAGAAAGAAGGAGATAAATTTTTCGTAACAAAATATAAAAAAAAATAATGAATATTTTGTATTTAAAAAACTATCACAGACCTATGTTCTGAATAATTACAACTTCACAATAAGATTGTGTTTTCCTTAATAATAGTAGATATTATTAATAAAAAAAAAATAGTGTATGAACGAACGCCTTGACCTGATTCGATATTGTTGACCTTGGAAGGCATGCGTTTTATACTGTACGAATTAGATTTAAGAGTTTATATTCTACAAAATTTTCATTTGTAAAATTTGACTTTTTTAACTGTAGTGATGAGTTTCTATCTTTTTAATCACAAAAATAGTCAGCTGTTACATTTTTTTTCATTAATTTAATTTGTTTTAATATGTTTTTAAGGTTTTAATGTTAAAATTGTCAGCTATAATGTTTCGCATTCGTATCTTCATTTAACGTAGGTATTTTTTAGATATTTTACAATAGCTTCATCTTCGTAACAGCTTTTGTATATTCTACTTTCATTTTGTACATTAATATGTCTATTTTATTAATATAAATAAATAAGTATGTTTTGTTGATGGTTAAGGATACAAAATTTTTTATATGTCGTGTTTTATTAGAGGAGATAAAATTTGTCAATTAATTAACAGAAAAGAGCAAATATTATAAACAATTTCAAAAAAATCAATTAATACATTGTTCACATTTAACTATTAATTGTCTTTTAAAATAATAAGATTTCATGTTGAATTGAATACTTGCATGTTCTTACAACGATTTTTGTAATGGTTGGTGTAAATGACTTATTTTTCCCTACACGGAAAACATTTTTTTTAAATTCATTATTGTTTACAAATATTCAGATAAATTATCAAAATATACATAAAAAAATAATCCAGTTGCGGTAAAGTATTTAAAAGTTGACACATAAAATTACTGAAGTGCAGTGACATTATTTTTAAGTGATAAACTCAGTGAGAATCTTTAGAACAATATGTATCAAAGTTACAATACATTCTAAAGAGGATTATAAAATATTAATTTGAATTGTAGACTGGAAAATGGAAAGTCTGGAAATTCCTCAGTACGAATCGACACTGCAAAATTAATCTTATGACGTCCAACGCAGGGTTCGTTTTGCAGTGATAAATTTCTCGAATGAAACTTGCTGCATCACATATGACTCGTTAGAGCTTTTAAGACACTTTATTCTTAATATAGTGCATACATAGGTGTATTTATATACGCTTTAGTATAAACACGATCAAAATGTTCCTTTTTACTACAACTTATCTTGCAAATATTTGCTTAGTTTAATTTTGAATTTATTTAGTTTTAATTATTTAAAACATTTCATTATAAAGTTTTTTTAGGGTTGTTACACGATTAAAGTTAAAAGAAATCTGGATAAATCAGGTAGAATATGTATCTTTTTAAATAATGTACAAAATGACAACCATTTACACCATCTCAAAATGAGTACTGTTACAATGAAAACAAATTTCACATCAACCCAATAATTCCAGATAATAATTACATGATAATTGGAAGTGAGTGCGCGGGCATGTGAGAGGGTTTTGGAGCCGCAGGTCGTGAGCTCCCATTATTATTTGGTTTCCCACCTTCCAGAAAACATGTATAGGGTAGAAATCAACCCCAATTATTGAATTCACAATTATTATCACGGAAGCATGACCTAACATTCCTTGAAACCAACTAACCTCGTCTTTGTGGGAAATTATCCAGTCGAAAATATATTTGAAGGCGTAAGGTTAGGTTAGATAAGGGTATAGGTACATATATAAATCCTCAGGTGTGATTGAAATCAACTTTAACTATATTTTATAGTTTGCTTAGAGTTCGAGAGTTGACTTTGTTTTGTAGTCTGCCTTGAGTTCAGAAGTTCAAAGACGAGGCTGGTCTTGTAATCCCGCCCAAGGGGCTGTCGCTGGAAGATTAATGAACATGAAGACACGTGTCGCTTTATTCGCCGCCAGGAGATTGCTTATTTTCCCAAATATTTGAGGGCGTCCCCTTCGATTAAGCAATTTCATTAAATGGGTTGAGCAAAATTCATTATCAGAATATAATATTTATTTTGTACAAATTGAAAATTGAAATATATCATACCCAAATATAAAATTAAAAGTATTATTATTATTATAAGTAGACAATGTTTCTTCATTTATACGTCTTGTAGAGAATAATTTCGTTTTTTTGTATTTTTTTATCTGTTTCTAATATGTTATGTCGAGGACGCACCTGGTTACGTAGAACGTGCAGAAAAACAGTTTTTTTTATGTAGCCAACTAGAATTATGTATGCCAAGATGAGAAATATGAATTGATTTTGTGAAATCTCCGGCCGAAGGACCCAAGATTATATACATATCTTAGGAGAATAGGAAATTGGGATGTAGAACGGATAGAAGGAATTTGGTACATGGACAGGATAGGAAAAGTTCCAGAGACCAGCAAGTTAGTCCTATTTTTATAGCACAAGCATTTAGCTTAGTTTAAAAATAGTAAGAATATTGACGTAACATGTATTCCGTGTACGAATCTCTATTTATAAAAATATAAAAAGCCAAAGACCTGTGGTGCTCCAGATTTTGCTATTTTACACTTAATACCGTGAACACCATTTGCTGATAATCATGAAGTGGGCATGGGCACTACCCGCATCACACACAATAGCAAGGTGAGCAGTTTATGCACAATGTCAACCATTCAGTCTGACACGCTCAACGTCAACTTGTCAACTCATCAGAGTCATAGACAATTCAACAGAAATAGGTCATGCTCTGAGGTATAAGCGAGGGGGGAGGGACAGGTAAGTAGGTACTAGGACAAAGACCACGATGACTATATAATGGTGCGTTCAGACTGGTTCTATATGCTATTTTTAGATTAGCCACCTAATGTCAAAACTATTGATTGATTTTACGATATTTTTTAGATTACCTACCTGGTTTTATGACAACTATTTATTTTGTTAAAATCCTATGCTAATGAAAAAAAAAAATAATTCTATAATTTACCTATTGGCTGCTTGTGTGGTCAATACTATAATCAAGAATGTTGAATTTCTTTGAAAATATTTTAAATATAATTTACAATATAATAATAATAATATAAATAGTGTTATTGAAAATTTGACAGTAGATATTGAAACAGCATTATACAAAAAACATGCTAAAAATATACGAGAAACTCTAAAACTGAACATTTCCTTAAAAGTAATTACTTTAATATTATAACAAAAAATCCAACTCCGAAATATCAAAATAATATTAAAAGTGCTTTAAAAATTCTATAAGTAATATTTACTGATAATATAGTGTTATCAGATCTTATTTTTAATGAACCCTAAACCTCCAAAAATGTATTTATTATTAAAAATTCACAAAATAAATATTCCTATAAGACCGGTCATTTCATATTGTAACGCTACAACTTTTAAATTATGTTCATTTATTACAAAAAGTATCCATAGACTGAATATATTTCAACCAAAATACACTATAAAAAATTCGTTGCAATTAGTGGATACGTTAAAGTACATG
This sequence comes from Eubasilissa splendida, assembly GCA_031772225.1. Taxonomy (NCBI): domain Eukaryota; kingdom Metazoa; phylum Arthropoda; class Insecta; order Trichoptera; family Phryganeidae; genus Eubasilissa; species Eubasilissa splendida. The sequence goes on along the minus strand of CM062852.1, from coordinate 14,367,724 downwards.
TTGTTTCTTTTGATATTGTTAATTTGTTTACTAATATACCTATTAAAGAAGCCAAATTTTTATTTCTGATTTACTAAATTCATTAAATTTTCCTAATAATTTGGTTAAAGATCTATGTCGTTTGTTAAACCTTTGTATGAAACAAAATTATTTTCAATTTAATAGTATAATGTACAATTAAACATAGTGTGTTTTCCTATGGGAGCACCCACAAGCCCATTAAGTGCAGATATTTTTGTAGACAATTTAGGATTAAAATTTTAAAAACTATTTTTGATTGTGATTCTCCATTATTGAAAATGTTTTGTTGTGGAAAATGTAAGTGGATTATACATTATGTATTTGGTCAGTGGTCAGGTTTACAACGTCAACTAACAACATTTTTAAATCTCTTAATTCATTTAATAATAAAATACAATTTCATTAGAAATAGAAAATAATTCGACGATAATATTTTTGGATCTAACATTAATTAAAAATAATAATAAAATTGAATTAAACTTTTATAAAACCCACTTTTATAGATACTATCATACATAATAGTGAATCTAATCATCCATTATCACACAAGTATTCAGTGTTCCACTCCATGATGTATCTAATATCATCCATATCCAATCCAAAAAAATAGCAGTTAATAACGGGTACACAATACAGGTTACAAAAATAAATTAAAATAATATATTATCAGTAATTATTTATATAAATCACAAATAAAATATAATAATGATTATAAATTTTCCGAATCAAATATCTAAACACCTACCACGAAACATTAGACCGGCATTTTATACAAATAATAATATAGGATATTTTTTCATAAATTCCAAAGAAAAAGATGATTTAATTTCAAAATTAAATCATCTTTCATAATTCCAAATTTAATCATTTCGGTGTCTATAAACTTAGCTGCTTTTTATATTGGTAAAACAGCTCGAAATTTTAACATAAGAGTCAAAGAGTATTTGAGATGTTTGAATAATAATGGTTTTTCAGAATTTTCCAATAATTTGTTAGAAAATCATCATACTTTTAATAAAAAATTGGGATTGTCTTTTTCACATATAAACAATTTTGGTCTTAAATTTAATAATTTAGAATCATTAGAAAGAAATAAAGTATGTAAAATCAACCAAAATATTATAAACGACCATCTAAATTTAACCACAAGTCCCATTCTAACATTTTTTCCTAAAAATTATTCTAATATTTTTTTATCATCAAGTAACAATTTAAGTTAAGCACTACATTTATATTTAAATAATTATATATATTTTTTAAAACAGATTTATTTAAAAAACAATATAACATATGTTTTTAATTAGATGATGACATCCTGAAGAAGAAAATGATGTTTTTCGAAACCGATAGATGTATTTAATTCATTAAGTGGTTAATAAAACAAAATCCTCTTAGCTACGCTACTGGTGCCCACATACTATACATTGCCGTAACATTCGTTGATAAATGAGAAAGCTGCCCGGGAGAGTTCTCTGGACCTGATGGCTGCGGCACCTACGTGACAAAATAAAAAAACATTGGAAAGACAAAATATATAGAAATATGCCTCTAATTTTAAAGGATTTAGAAGAAAAAGAGAAACTCCTTTACTGATTAGAGTTGCTGCACTTATTAAACTTTTAGAAATCAGTTTTTAAACGTATGATTCTTATCGTCACTCTTAAAAAAATATCTCAAATTAAAGATCTTGGCATATTATTTTATGAAAAACGTTCCACAGATTAATGAAATTACTATATGAACTATGAAATATCATGGTTTTGGTTAAGAACAGTGAAAGATATCATTTCACTTAAATTTCTTAAAGTTTTATCACGGCTGTGGTTCATAGCAATTTAGAATATAACTCAACAATTTGGTCTCCATTCTATAAAGAGCATGAATTAAAATTACAAAGGGTTAAACATCATTTTTTAAAGTTTATTAACTTCAAACTGTGTATATCCGTTGGACAAATGAATAATGATTTTCTAACGAGCAGTCTTAATTTAACTAACTTGTGTAGATGAACTTTATGTGATTTACGGCATGCTAGACGCCCTTAATTTAACTGAACTGATTGAATACCACATTCTCGCGCGGTGTACCAGATCGTCAGCGCTGTTCCGTGTAAATACATCGTGTACATTTTTTTATAGGAATGCACTCACACAGACTGCACAGGCTTAGAAACGATTTTGTTCTTGTAGACATATTCCGATGGTCAATGCTTAATTATAAGAGTATTATTTTTGATGTTGTTTTGAGCCAAAGATATAATTGATTTAATTCTGTGTTAAATCTAAATTTTTATTTTTTCTGTGTACCACCTAATTTTTTTTTGCTTAACTTTCCATTTTTTTTCTTGTAAATCAATTCTATCAATTTTTATTTCATATATGTATATTCCATGCTGCTTATGTAGCTGTTTTCAAATATATTTTTTAAAAAGTTCATAAGAGCATGAATACAATATAAATAAATAAATTTCAATATGTTTAGTTAGATGTGATACCTATTAATTCAACTACTGAGCACGCGATAAGCAATATATTTTTTATTTCAAGATAATGATTTTATACAATGTTTCATTTTAGATTTGGTAAATATTTTTAAAGAGAAGTATTAAATTATTTAATCAGATTTTTATAACTTACTTATGAATGAGATAAAGCGCAAGGAAGTAGAAATATTTCTTTTTATTATAAGGGTTAGGATTTTGATTAAAATCATCAAGAAAATAACCAGCTGTATTGAAGAATTTGTTTGAAGAACTGCGTAAAGAAAAATTCAGAGTTTGGTAGTAAAATCATAAATCCAATATCCTTTTCCATTTTTCAATTCATCTGAGAGATGGGAAGTATAAGTGTAGAAACGCGTTTGGAATATTTGCCATATTTTACGTAAATTTAGATAAAACTAGATCGAGAAATTATTAAAAGTTTTCGCTCCCGAAAAGATAAGGAATCTGCTGAAGATTATAATTCATTTCTCTAAAGATTGAGTGTTGCCATCCGTCACTGTGAATAATGCCTTCTTAAATATTTAACAGACAGATTGAATAATTTACATTTTATATTATCTCAGAGCGAATCTTATTTAAACCTGATTCGCGTTTAAAAGCTTAAATTTATAGCTTGCAGAATTTTCAACGGCTTTCATTGAAATTAATAATTGTTTCAGTTTGGAAATGTTAACTGAAGTTATTTCCTTTTTTTGGTTATTTTAAGTGCTGTATCAGTCTGTAAGAGTAGCGAATTTGAAAGTTGTCGTATAATCCAATAAGACGCAATCAATTCCTATCATATTTAGTGCTGTGAAGATTAAACCTTTAAAAATCTATTCCTGTGTTAAGTATTCATATTGATCCAAAGCTTATTGTATCATTGGAAAGTATAAATAAAAAAAGTTTTTTTTATAAATTTTATTGTGTAAATTAAATAATTTGTCGATGTATTGGTAGTGATACAATTGTACTAAAAATACTTTTTACCATTAACTAGGTATACAACGTTAAATACATAGTAACCAACTGAATTAAACCACCATTTTTATTCTAAAAATGTACCCAATGAATAAATAAATCTCATTAAACATTCTCTTCAGTCACTTTTGAATCATTGAGGTCATTTTCCCAAAATCCTCGCGATACTTATATACGCATAGTGAACACATATCGACATCTAGCGACGGGGTGGCTAAGCAGAGCACGTTCAGCCAAGACGCGCACTATATGAACAATGGGTCACATTAGTCTGCGGCGCAGAATGGAGAGTTGGGCGGTGAGATGGGGTGAGGAAAGACCCGTGATCAGCCATGCAATTTGTAGTCGATCTTGTAAATTCTCTACCAAGCACGTATGTACGTCGTCTAATTGCTGCCATGATCTTAACTTTGAACTTAATTAAGTTTTAACTGAATAACAAGACACTGCGTATAAACTCAACCCCTAATTTATTATTCAATAATACCTCTTTATTAATAAGATGGATATAAGCTTTATTGGCATTTTTATTCTTTTTTTTTATATCAGATTTATAATATACTCCTTACAAATTAATTATTGTTAAGTTTACAGATTTTTTTGAGTGATGTATAATGAGCAAGTGTCACTAATGATAAATTTTGTCTTGTCTTGGCTAGTTTACTAATCTTTTGTCTGTTTGAAAGTAGTATCTATCTTTGTTTCATTCCCGAGTAATAAAGATTCCTAGACCAAATACAATATAATCGCAAGGCCTATACACTATACATTTAAATACTCTTATAACAATAACATTCCCAAAAAGTATTAATGTATATATTATGAGGATAAAGAACGGTGTTCCATCCTCATCACCGGCTAGTCAGTGGATAACATAATAACGGCGAGTTCTTCACCTCAGAAACGCAATACATGACAATACACAAACGCTTATACACAAAATTGTTTGATATTAATTACTTACTTAATTTTTAAATGCTTTTGTTTCACAGATATAAGAAATATTATCACTGAAATCAAACAAAGTTGCATTTTTCTTCTTCTTTCTTTCTTTCAAATAGGCAATCCACCCTTCAAGAGTAAAGTTGCATTATAACACATCACAAATTTAGCCAATCATAAACAAACAACATGCATCTACCCGAGTGTAGGTTAATAATACACAGATGGTTCAGCGTTTGGTTGGACCCTTCTTAATATAATTAATAAGCGGCAGGACCTTCAAAGCTGGTTGTCCGATAAATTCACTATTTGGGCTAAAATTTAGGCAAGGGGTTAACCCTAGAATCAACACACTCTCATTTTGTTTACAACCCACACCCACCAACACTCTAACATGATCGAATTTTGTATAGGGTTGATAAAAAAGGATGCTTCAACCTTTATTTTTACCCTGCTATAAATGTATTTATTTAAAGTTGATATTCATAACAGACAACAGAGATAAAAAATGTTTACATCAATATCTTAATAATTTAAACGTTATCCACATTAAGTTACTAGTCAATGTCGGTTTTAATTGTTTTTTTTTCTGTTTGCTCACGATGAATGAATTAAATATATAAAAGATTGTATTTATATCTCTAAAAAATAATATATAATTAGTGAAAGTTAAGTTGTCCAAACATATGTCACCATATATATTTTAAGATAGTAGACCTAAGTTTAATATGTATTTAATTTGTGAAAATATTATTACATATATATTTAATCAAACCTTTTTTTCTGAATAAAAAATCATCATTACAAATCTATAGAATAAAAAGTCATCACCGAAAATATTTTATTTATTAATTTTTAATCAAAATAAATAATACGTTTCTTATTTTTTATTTATTTGGAATTAGTTCATGAGCTCGAAAATTTAATTGAGCAAAAGATAACAGTGCCACCACCACCCCTGCAACAATGCTGTATATCGTTTTTGGACAAATCTGAGTTATGAATGCATATGAGTTGTATATCTTTTTTTGGTATATAAAACAACCATATAAAGTAATGAAAATACACACAATTTCTCAAAGTGATCTTACTAGCAAAAAAAACTAAATCTATATCATCCAAGATGATGGACGTTACGTATTATTAAACATTTATAAAAAATGATATACAGTGTTTGTGCAGGGGGAGTCCCAATTGCAAAACTCTGTTGGTCCCAAAGACTGTGGATAGACTAACCGTGTTGAAAGAATGCCAGATATCTAAGATCGTGACGAAGTGGATCTCCCAGCGGAAGCAACCTAGAGGCAGACCAAGGAAGAGATGGCTGATTATGTGGAGTATGACTGGAGCAGGATGGGAAGGTCTGGGAACCGGAAATGAATGGCCTAGGACACTGATGGCAAACCTTTTGGACTCGGCGTGTCATAATTTTAGAAAATTTAACATCACTTTGCTGGCGTGTCAACCCCCTCAAAAAAAAAGTTTTTTTCACATATTTAATTTTATTAAAAAAAACAATTTACATACTACTTTACATATTTTAAATTTAAATTTAACTGGAAAAAAATATGGAACCCATGGTATTTGATTTGATGTCAATTAATTAATTGCTTAATTCAATTAATTGTTTTTTTCACAAAGTGAGAAACAAAACAGATACATATGTAATATGTACGTAGTGATAAATTCGAACATTGTTGTCGAGTAGACGTCTGGTGGCGGGACACGTGTTCTTTGATAATTCTAATATTAGTGAACGCTGGCGTGTCGCCCAAAACGCTATGGCGTGTCATAGGCCCAGGATAAGAGAGCAGTAATGGAGGAGGCTAAATCCAATCTTGGGATGTGGCACAGTGAAAAAAAGAAAAGAAGAATAGAACTAAAGAAAATGACGTATTAATTTTGTTAGTTTGAGAATTGACGTAACAAAGAAAGAGACGTATCCGTTTTTATTAGGAGGAATATTACTATAATAAAAAAGAGGAATAATTTTTTTGCAGTTTGTTATATGATGATAATAAAATTCATGTGTCATATTTATTAGTATGTTATGTTTATGACAGTAATGAAGATTTAGTAAGAGTAATGTGTCACCACGCTGCCATCTATCATTTTTACTAAAAACAACGTATAAACATTTCAAATTATAATTCATATTTATAATACATGACCATCAAAATAAATTTTGTTTGTTAATTGATTTAGAAACCCCCGAAGAATTGCTAAAAATTTATAAACATGCGCTAATTCTTATTTTCATAACTTTTCCGATACATCTTGAGCAAAACACTAAGCTTCCTGTACTTGAGAGATAAAAATATCTAACAACGTCACTTTAATTAAATTTAATCCTTTGACCTATAGGATAGGTAAGTGTGGGTTATAGTATTAGAACAAAGGTCAAAAACAGTCGAAGGAAAGTAAGCTAGGATAATGTGAAAATGGTTAAATCCAATTTATTTTCAAAATAATAATAATATTTTACGTATTTATTTTTACCGCTATGTTAATTGTGATAACTAGTGATAAAAGAAAGTGATAACTAATATTGAAATAGATTTTTATTATCTATTTTTCAACATAAGGAAAAATGCTTCTCGGGACAAGAAATAATTGGACAAACTCACGACAATAGAAACTGATGGATTGCCAAAGAATATTTTAAATATTTATTTTAATTTTAAATGGCTGACCTTCAATGAAAATTTAATGGTAAATTCAACAAGAAAAACTACGGGGAATATGATCGGTACATATTGAATTAAAGATTACAATTATTATTTTAAGTGGTCTGATAAAATTATACAGTATATTCTATTTTCTTATTCAGAACTTGAACTTTTTTTTAATGTAAGTTTCAGTAGTTTATCTCAGTAAAAAATATTTTTACTTATATATAATAATTAATATTTTCTATAGCCCGTTCTGTATATAATAAGATACAATAAATAAAAAATATATTGATTTATAAATATAATATATATATATTTATTTTAAACGTGTTTAAGCAAATATATCGCAAGACGTTACCAATTTAAAATATGATAAAAGGCTAAAACAATAAAAATATTTCGACCACAATTTGACTAAAATGAATTATTAATACAACTTTAATTTTTTTTTAAATTCAGTCAAAACAAGTTATTTATCTAAATGATTTATCAAATAATCTATTTTTTATGTAAGTTATGAGCCCTTTCTAATAACGTTATTATAAAAATTAAAATACAATCTCAAAAAACACATACATAAAACATTGGTACGTAGCCTGTCTATATCCAAAATTTAATTTTTATGTACTGTTTCTGCGATTTATGGTGAATATTGCAAACATAAGAAATGCTCCCCTGAAGATTTTTGTATTTTGTACATATCACAATGTAATGTCTGTGGATGGATAATAGAGTGACAGGCGCATGCGCGTTTAGGATAAACGTATGTATGTGTGTGTAGTGAGCATGAAGATGTCTGTCAGGGGACCATGTATAAGAAGGACTGGCAACCGAGCTCGGCCTCCTTTCGCTCCGCGTCACTCTCCAAATATAGATCTAAGATTATTAGTTATATTGTCAGTCGGGAATAAATACTGTAAATTCTCACATTGTACAAACAGCATATTATTCTAATCACCACATCCAACCCCAACAAATGACGCATCTGGTAGATCATCATCAGAGCCGACAATTTATTACAATTATTGTGCTCTGTATTAAATTAAATGTCATATTAAATTTTATTTACAAAATAATTCCTTAAACTTTACGCATAGCAGGCATCAAGTAACAAGTCCAATTTGATAAATCAATATCGCCTTTTCACTTAGTTCACTGAAAACGGTGCGAGCCGTTACAATAACGACAAGTGGCCGAATTTTGATAACGGCAGCTAGCACATCTGCTACGCCCGTTATGACTAGTAAGTTTGTTTGCAGCAAACGAACATTTAGAAGTATCTCCAAAATCATCGCTGTCATGTGAAATGTGATTTCAATCTATTGAGATATATAAAAATATATTATTGGATATCACAGCTATTAAAAAAAAGTATTTTTTTAATGTTTGTAAACAAATCTGTTAAAAATGAATGTATTTTTTTTACCAAATAAATATTTATAATATGTTGGTATATTTAGTAGGTTGGATGTAACTAACGAGGGGACAGGCCGAGAGAACGGAGCACCACACTATTCTGTTCTGACGTCACTTCTTTTATATTCTAGTCGATTTCGAGCCTTCTAACATGACCATATTCCAGTACTTGGTTTATCTGGTCACGCCAAGTTTTTCGCGAAATCCTCTCTTTCTGCTGCCATCAACACATCATACAATTTTTTTACCATTCCTTCCTCATCTATTCGTTCTCCACGACTAAACCAAAGTAACTTAATTTCTTCATTCTTTACTCTACCATGCGTGAATTTATCAAATATACGCCCAAGTGATCGCATTTTTACTGCATTTAGTCTACTTTCATCTCTCTTCTGCTAGCTCCAGGCTTAACTTCTATACATCAGTATTGGTACTCTAATGTGTACTATTAGTCTTGCGTTGGTCAAGGTAATATATACTGCATTTTCTAATATAGATATATGATAAACATTATAATAATCAATAGTTTAGCGATCAATACAGAACCCGATACAATATAGGTCAGATTCAATATCTATTAATATAAATGATCGCTACCGTTCTTAAGACATATAAAATACTTTAAATCTAGTAATAAAAGTAATCAATTTTATTATATTTTTGTTACGTTAAACTAGGAACTAAATATATAAATGATTTAATAAATATTATTTAAATGTTCGCTGGTAAATATATTGAGAATCGTATCATTTCATAACGGACTATATTGGAATATACTATATTGTGAGAAATATTAAATTTATTGACAGTTTGAGAAAAATACATACGTAGAACATGATTTTTTGTTAATTAATAAATTAAGAGTAATAAAAGCTTCACAAAAATTCTTAATATTCTTTGTAATTCATATTTTAATAATAATTATTATATATGTTTATATTTTTATGCATTTTATTGACCTTCCGCTTACCTCTCCATCGCAGCTATCATAGTTTATAAATTAAAAATTGCAAAAAATGTGGTTAAATTTATTCAATAAAAAATATGGTTTGACATAAAATGATTATTTATTATTATTAGATTATTTTTAGTAAAAGGCCGTTGTAGTAGGAAAAGTAAAAAAATATTGGAATATTTTCCTTGTAATGTGAGACTCATTTAAAATTTCTACCGTAATGAAACATTTAATCCTATCGAAGATTCAATCCATTGGATAAACAAAGCATCTTCTGCCTAAGGCAAGATTAGCATTGATAATCCTTTCGTAGCTGAGCTAACAATGCCTATTCCAATGTAACAATCAGAATTGTTTCAATACCATTATGTGCTTATTATTTACGTTACATTACGTAGGCGCTTTTTAAAGGATACAGAATAAATAATCAAGTGTACATTCTAGTGAAAGACAAACAAAATACCTTTTGTATGATAATAGCAACAATTTTCCATGTTTTCCCCGCTTTATCCCAACTATTTACAGGTCATTGGATACTGACGTGATACAAATTAAATGTATTAATCAGAAAGATATACATATAAAATTAATTATATCAAAAAATATTGTTGTTGCTACCGGGATTTGAACATGGATCTCTACCAATCAGGGGAACGTGCATTAACCGATTATTTTATAGCACCGCAAAAAATTGACGACAAATTTTCGGACCTATATGTTACACTTTTCAAATTAACACATCCAACGTACCATTATTTGAAAGCCATCATCTTTATTATTACTATTTGTTTTTCGTCAATGCATAATCGGTTAATGCATGTTCCCCGGACTGGAAGAGATCCAGGTTCGAATCCCGGTAGCAACAACAATATTTTTCCATAAAATTGATTTTATATGTGTATCTTTCTAATTAATTAATTAAATTTGTATTAAAAACCTCACAGATCTATGTTCTGAGTAATTACAACGTCACAATAATAATATGTTCTCCTTAATAACACATGACCTGTAGTATATGATCCGGGGTCTTCTTTAGCGTACCTAGGTAGCTGCCAGCCCTCTTCAACGTCGAACCTTCTTCCCTCCAATGTACATGACTGAACCAGCATCGTAGATACTTCACAGACTTTATTCACTATCGGTGCTACCTTTATTATTGCCTGAAAGCTTTTATTCCGGTTTGCCACCTAGCGACCAACGGAGCATGAGCGTCTATACAGAATGGAGAAGTTGTTCATCTTTCATCTCATAAATCAGCATTTCTTATATGATATATAATTGTACCAGCTGTACATTTTGGCTAAGATATTTTATAATTTCCAAGAGCTTAATTATTTTCAATTGACATATTATGTAGCAAAATTTAAAAATGTCCAAGATATTGATTTTTTATGCGTATCTAGTTTAATGTGTTAAAATCATTTTACAGATAAAGGATATTGCTGTAAATAATTTCAAAAGAATAATTAGATTCTCATTGTGACATATATGCTGTTTCAGGAAATGATTTTTCATATTTAGTCTATAGATGGCGATAGTGTAGTGGTACTCGAAGTATTTTCATGTATTAACAAATATACAACTTTCAAAAATTTGATACATATGGAGATTGATTAATGAGTCAGAATGGTGAACGTTATATTTATATAAAGTGATCACTTAAGCTAGCTGAAGACAGGCTGTAAGCACTGTAAATACCCATACTTCCATATATTTCCATTAAATATAATAAAAAATAGCTTTGTCTCTATGAGATATCTATTATTTGTTTGACATATTATGTCTCTAAAAAACGTATCCATTTATCATCATATTCATCTTATCCATTCATCACGAGTTTTAGAAGAAAGTCATAAAACATCTTTTAGGGGATTTTAAATGTAGAGAGTACTGTATTCCATCTAATTTAATAAATATTGAAAACTCTTTCATCCAAAGTAGATATAATTGCAGAAAGACGTAGGATTTTAATTAATTTGACGATGTCGGGCTCATCATAAAATTCGTAAACATCGAAGTTGTTTATCGTTGTTGTCGTTGTACGTCGTTGTGCTAATGAAAGTCTTCAAGTACTCCTTGCCTCATACAGCAGAACTTTTGCTTGGCGGTCAGGCAAAACTCCCCGCCATATTATACATCCATCAGGGTTGAAGACCCCAGGCAACTCCCTTCGGCCCCTGAGAGCTACGCTATCCTCTGATTGTTACTTTTTACTATCTTATAATGACCTACACTCCGAACAGCGGACTACTCGAACTGTTCCTCTCCGCTAAAAAAAGTGACAGCTCCCTCCATTTTGTCTTAACCATAGACGCCCTCCGCTTAGCGGGCGTTTGATTGGCCAACCGGAAGATCGTGGGTACACACACGTCGAAACCCATTTGTTTCTGTTTACTAAGATGGTGCATACACCTGGGGATGTGACAGTAATTTTATTTAGTTTCGACCAGAATAAGTGTATGTACATATTTTTAAATTAGGTTATTTACTGGGAAATTTATATAAAATAATATAAAGTTTTCATAACTTATATGTGTACTTTTTAGAAGAAGCTTTCAGTATTTTGTCTTCACAGTTTTCTCTTGGGAGTCATACATACAGTATACGTTGTATATGCATGTATATCATCCTAAAGTAAGAATAGATACATTCGATGTTTTGAAAAGATAGGTCTTCGTCTTCTTAGAGAGGCTCCATAAATTTCCCTTTAAATTTATGCCCTCTAAACCTTTCGTTCTTTATACGTTCTCTGTGAAAGTTAACATATATATTTAAATAGACACGTTGTTTTGCATAAACTACTTTCAATATAATAAAACATTATTGGATTTCTTTATGCTGTCAATGAAAATTTACTATACAGCGGTTGTCCCAGTAGTAAAAGACATTACGATATGCCAGCATTGGAGATGTTCCAAATATATTACCCATTCCGGCTTTGTGAAAAACACCACCAACGCGCCTTCCCAATTACCGTTTAACCATGTTACCCTCAACATATCAACCACGTTAGCGTGTTTTGGTCGATTGACGTGACCCTCAACTTTGACTAAAGTTACAAAATACAGTAGAAATCGTTTAACATGAAATCACGAGGACAGAAATATATTTTCATGTTAAATGAATTTTATGTTAAAATAAATAACAAATGCCAGACCAGTCAATGGAAATATGAAGTAGTAAAGTCATAAACAGTTAGCAATAAAATGACGATGAACCAATGGGTAATGTAATCCAGGTAATGTTTAAAGTGGTAAGGGTGGAGTGTTTATATTGTTTATTATCAGATGTCGACCTAGTGAATAGGTAGTTGAGTCATAAAACAGTAAACAATTTGGTGTCGACGTGGCGGTTGGTATATCATTTTGTAAATAATGGTGAACATTTTTACTTTCACGTTAAAAAAAATTGTATGAAAAAAACATGATTTTTTTGGAGCCAAATTATTTTTACATTTTAACCGTTTTTTCGTGTTATACGTTTTTCACTGTAATTGTCGTCAGAATATAAATAGCAGCGAACGAGTTTAAGCCATTTGATGTTATTCGAAGTCATATTTAAAAGACAATTTGCTTATAAACTGAAAAGCAGTAGTCGCATACAATGCGTTAAAATTGTAAATTGTTGATAATTTTTGACGAAGGTCGTTTTTATTCTTTCGTAATATTTTGAATATTGAGAGTTATAACTGATCAATAAATAATTGTTAATATAAATTGAATTCGCACTATAAATCCGGATTGATAGGATCTAAATTAACGAATTGCGCAAACCCCGGGTAGCGCTTCCCGCGGAAAGAAATACGACAATTCCGGTCGTAAATCGGAATCACCGCAGGGTAGGAAAACCTCGGTACAGAATGAGGTCAGTGAAGGAATAAGGGTTCTAGTACAGGGACCAGTGATCTCAGAAACCAGGATTCGGAAGGACTGCTCGCTTTACCTTGTATATGACGTCTCCGTAATCCCCGCAGTCGCCGCTGAGATCACACAATGGCACGCGGATGAGCCGATCTCTGATCCCAATTGAATACGGCGATATCACAAGTTAACCCACGGTACACAAAAAAACAAACGATACGTGATCAAAATACAATATCACAAAATACAATGCTGGTGCACTGGAGCTGAAATTCTACACCGCGAATGCTATCGCGATCGAATTTATCAACAATCTATACACACCAGCCTGTAATAAAGTACATTTATTTCGTACACATCCAGTCTCGTTCTTATCACATCCCGTTTTATTCAATATTCAGAAATATCATAAGATCTTTATAATTGGTTTTAGGTGGTGACATAACCAACGTTCCCTTTAAGACGAGAGGATCTCTGCGCGGAAAACCAGGTGGCTGAACAGACTAAATTACCAAATGCGCGTTCGCAGATAATTATACACTTATGTAAACTTCAATATCATATTTAAATATCTATTATAAAATTTAGTAATTTAATTTATTCTATAAAAATATAACAACCATTATTTAATAAATTTTATACATTTATTATATTGTACATATATTAAAAAAAAAATGATATAAGAAAAATGGTTGTTTAATCATTTTTATCCAATACGTATTTTCAAAAATTGAACAAATGTGAAAATTAGTCATATTGACAACTGAAACGAAGAGAAGCAAGCAAGGGAGTGCAGAATTTTATTCTTATCCGTGAGACGAATATGTCAGAAATAAATATGTACAGACTGGTAATTGACCAGTCCTAGAAATTTTGTCTATCTCTATCGCTCATAATAACTTGCATGCATACGAGCAGGATGCAAGGGAGTGCCATTGTCTCACTCACTCTTGAAACCTTTTATACGAATAACCAAAAATGAATGGTGACTCAACATTCGCAGTTGATGTTATTTTTATTTCATTTTTGTTCTCTTTTTAAAAATTCAAATAGTAACATTTTTGTTTGGTCTGTTGATATTTGGAGTGCGCGGAGTGGAGTGATTTTTGGAGTACTTTCACTGCACGGTACATTCAAAACTGCTGCGCGGCCGCGCACATGCGCATCTTAGAGAGGACGTTAGACATAACTAGTAAATTATGTAAAATAAATTGGATGAATCAATTAGAGAGATACACAGAAAAAATCTATCTCTCGAAAAAATATTTGGTTATTGTAGATACGGTGGATTATCGAATTTTTTTTTCCACATATTTTTCTAATTGATTCAACTAATTCGTTTGAAATTTTGAAATATTGTAGATGTTTTCCTTAAAAGTAAATTATGTATATGTATATACACATAATCTCATAAATGTCCGGGTAAACTAGTAAATTGTCAATAAAGATATAATTTACAAAATTTTTAATCTCTCCTAAATTCTCATCAAATACGCACATTTTAAAATTAATACTCAATTATATAATTTATTCAATAAATAGAAATAACAGATTCAATTAATTCTGCAATACAGTAATCTTATTAAAAATAAGTCAATTTAAACATATCAATTAGTGATTCTTGCAAGAAGTTCGTGATCAATTTAAAAATAAAAAAATTCAATAGAAAACAATATCATAAATTTCATATATATTTATTATTGTATGTATGTATGGACTGTTAACTATGGAACATTTTTTGCTTCAATATAACAGTAATTTATTAAATTTGACATTGCTGCAGATTGCTTTAGTTTAAAAAAAATAATAAGATGGCTTTGTTCCATAAACGGGTGGATATTTATAGATGGAAATATAGATAAAAGATTATTCCATAATCCTAAAGTCTTTTGACAGTAAAGGTCGTAAATCTACTGGGTATCCGGTACAGGACATATCAAAAACCTCGGAAATACGTTTTTATTTTTCTCGATTATAAAAACTTTTAAAAATTATTATCGCAATACTAAAAATAACCCGTAAGTAATGAATTTACCTACATTAAATAAAATTATTTTAATTAATTTAATTATTTTAATTTTCAAACAAAATATCGAAATTCAGATCTTGCCATTCTCGCGCAATGCTTTTAGCACTATATTCCAGTTTTCTCACTCTTCACTCGTAGCGGCAACAAAAGTTAGCTTCCAGTATATTTAAAATTATTAATTAGAAAAACATTTGAAAAGAATGAAAAGAAAATGTTTTTTTTAATTTAAAAATCTTTATAATTTTTAAAGTAAAAGTATTTTAAGTTTAATTTTATTTTATTTTTCAGTAAAATAATATAATTTAAAGTTTTCTTTCTCAGAGAGTAAAATCATTAGAAAATATTTTAAAATTCTGGCAGCGTATTGCAGCTCTGAAGAATATTTTAATTGCTCCCTGAAATAACTAACTGCATTAAAGTAAAATCCTGCCGGACTACTGATTGGGGTAAGTTCTAGAAAGTTTACACATTTAAATAAAGGACAAAATTTTTCAAAATTATTTAAGTACCTCATGATTTCTGGAAAGGTAAGCAGATTCATTTGTTAATGTTGTCGTATTTGTATGAAATATTCAAATCAAAAGAAATACATGTTTATTGTAACAAATATCTTTTATAATACTTCATTATTATTTTTTAAATGAACATATATTATACATTACATTAGAGGTTAAATAGTTATATATATTTAAACAGTTTATTCAACCCATTTATTTTTCTTTAATCTTTGATGTTGCCATAAATTTTAAAATTTAATATTTTACTTCTCAATATAAATATTATTGAAACTACAATTTCTCATAGTTTTTAAAGTTACACACAAAACAGCGAAAACAGCCATAAAGCAAAAATTGTCATCATAAGTAAAACAGATGATAGGTTTTTGTTTTTCCACCTATTTTCGTATTTATTAACTTTAAAATGTTGCACGTTTAGTTGGGACCGAAATGATTCATTCTCGAATTCATTTTAAAAGTTTTGTCCACGCAATGACGTAAAGCCTTTGAAATTAGCGTAATTACGACCACAAAGTCAGGGTCTAAACAATAAAATTGAATTTATAATAAAGTTCACCTCGCTGTAACCCTTTGAATTCGGGAGTGACATTCAGGTTAATATCACGAAACTAGGAAACAGCTAATAAATAAACCAATTACTCGACTGGAGTAATAACGGGCACTATTTTCAATGAAAATAATGAGAACGAAAACATCATGTGCCTCTTTGATACATATTTTTAATTTGCATTAATATCGCACAGCGCAGTCAATATTCACGAAAATGAAACTATTTCAGTTTACGATCATTAAAAAAAATTCTCCTTTCTTAATACTGAGCACACTTACCATACTTACCTGGAACATCTCCGTTCTTCCCGGTCTTGTGCCACGTTGATTGCAGCATTTAAGAGGGCTCTTTCAAAACTAATATATTTTTTCGCGTTTTTTGCGAAAATGTGGGTTTTTATTATTCATTTATATTAAAAATTATACACTCGATTAGATTTTTTTTAAAAACGATAACTCAGATAAAACTTTTGTACTATTATAAAACTTATAATTAACTGAATATTATTTTTAATAATTAAGACAATACAGGTATTATTTAAAAGACCGCGACCAGTACATTTTTTAAGGCTTTGAAGATAAATTTATATTTATTAAATTATCAAAATGTTAAAATTTATAGTTATAAATTATTAAATTTGCATAACAATATTTCATTTTTTAATTGTTTTAAAATACTTCATGTCATATAAAAAAGAGATTTTAATTAGTATATTGTATTTATTCATACAGTTTAAGGTTTTATATTTAAAACTAAGTTCTGATTTAAAAATATAATAATTGTAAACAATAGACTCAGATTGCGATTCAGGAAGAAGGCTAAATCTCAGAAATTGATGATGTACAGTGCGATGAAGATTTTTAATGAAACGCCAGAAGACATAAGAAAGGAGGAGAAGCTACGTCGTACTTTTACACGTCCACTGACTCGATCAGGGTATTGCATGAGGTACGTGGTTCTGATGCACAGAAATCACCTTGTCGTCTACATTTCACATTAGTTACCATTCTCAGGGAAAATAATAAGATTAGTTTCAAGTTTTTCATAATAACAAAATTTAATAATTTAATCAGATACGAAAACATATGAATTTTAAAGTAGAATGTAGTAAGAATCCTGTCACTTGAATGTGATTAGATAGAAAGATTGATTGGAAAATCTTGCCTTAATAAAATAATGGAATTCTTACTACCATGTGAACATCTATATTAACAAGTTATTATTTAAAAGTAAGTGAGATGAAACACTTAGATTCATTGAATGTGAAAATCTTCACCTAGAAAATTATATTACAACAATTTAAATCACTTGATGAGTTTTTCAGGTCAAATATAGCAAAAAATTGTATCAAATAAATGTGATCAACAAGAATAGCAAGTTATTAATTGAAATTTAAAAGGTTAGAAAAAAAAGACTGCAATACTTCAAATATTAACAATTCACATCGAAATTAGTTTTAAAACCATTTAAACGCGATGTAGCTTCGTTCATTCGGCAATGATCCACAGTCTTCGTCCAGATTTGATGTTCCAAGGCACCAGTAAATACTTGTATCTCCTTACTTATCAAAACGTCAGGAAGGCTGGGTCATCTTCATCCATTTGCACTCACATGGAATCTTTTACGTCCTCTTCTGTTGAAAAACAAATCCAGTTGTGAAAATTATGAAGCGGAGGAGACTAAATCGTATCCCCATCCTGCTTTGCTCATGAGAAATTCTTCATGAATAAAAAATTATTGTCATCTACATGACCTCTCTGCTGTCATGTAAGGAAAGGATGCGTCCATCCTGCAAACATACAAGCACAATAGCAAACAAATCTCACTATATAGTGCAGGATAACACAGATACCTAATATATTTGATTATTCTTACCCTTCCTTAATTCAATACGAAATCACATTCTTCGTGATCTCGCCAAACTGTCAAAAGAAAAGAACCCTATGGAGAATTTTTTTTCTTACACGATGCAGTGTTGCCATTTGATAAATGTCAACTTTCAGTACATCTCGTGCACGGTAGGTACCAAATATCACGTCATAATGCACCATATTAAGAATAAATAAATATAGAATCATAAATGAGATTATCATAGGAGCCAACAAGGTGGCGCCGGTAATGGATTTCTCTGCTCACGCTGAAGGAGTACGCAACTTCCCAATAGGTGTTATGGTGGAACAATGAAGATCTTGGACCACAGGCTGAAGAATCGTCGATTATCACAACTGGTAGAAATCGAGGAGTGTCCAAACCATTGACCCTAAGTAGCTGGTTTAAAAGCGAAGAAAAAGAAGAACTATGCTCTTTTTTATAAGATCAGGATCTATTTATAGATTATAATAATATTTTTGCAATATTTATTCGCAATATACAATTTTATTTCGGGGTAATATAATTTTTCATTAATAAATATGTCGGTACTTTTTATTTTTATATACACGGAAGTTCTAATTGCACATGATGAGTTTGAATATATATATGTATATAAGCAACATAAGCTTTAATGTAAAGTTTTGTAATATTATCAGGAGTACGACTTCATAACCATATGGTCTCAGATACTTGCTTACAGATCTTGAGCCAAGCTAGCAGAGTCAAATCACATGCAACAAATTGAACTTGAAGTTTCGCTAACCATATCGCAAGTATTTTAATATATACATATGTACAACATATTCGGCTATGTTCCATTGTCTTGTGTCTTCCAAGCCGCTGTGTTAATTTTGAAACTATATCATCTTTGAATCTAAGGGCTGATTGTGTGATCACTAAGAAAAAAATCCCCTATGTTAAAATTATGCGAAAACAGGATGTTTGATCATCGGTACAAAATATTCATTCGTCATAGAAATAATGCAAAAAATGGTTACTTTTGCCTACAGATAATCAATTGAATTGCACCGATAGCCATGATCAGGAAGCGTTGGTAGTTGCGAAACTCATGATGGAAGTGAACATGAACTCACTCAACGTTTAGTACCTACATTTTAGTAAAGCACAGTATAGCTTTTCTATCTCAATCCCACTGCCGCGGCGCATCGTGACGTCGAGACGTGTCACCGACCCGAGCTTCGCTAACTACCTGCTAAGAAGGATCCCCAGAGGCGGTGAAAATTGACTTTAATAAGAGGAAAAATGTGAAGAGTTTAAATAAAGATTAATAATCAAAATAACATGTCTTGAATAATTACAACTTACAATAAGAATATGTTTTTTTAATAATAAAGTTGCATCAATGTGTCCAAAATTTAATAAAAATAAATTTATAATTCTGGCGTCTGCTATCAGATTACTCAAAGGTATTTGAGATTCCGTAAAAATAAGGTAGATGGCTCTTTCAAATAATGGAACGATTAAATGTATTAATATCAAAAAGGTAACATAAAGGTAAAATTTGTCGCTAAAAATATCGTCGCTGTAGCATAGTTGGATAATGCACTTTCCCGGTTTGGAAAGAGATACAGGTTCGAATCCCGGTGGCGCATCAACAATATTTTTCGATAAAATTGATTTATTGATTATGTATATCTTTCTTATTATTATATTTAATTCATATTTAAAATATCACAGACCTATGTTCTGAATAATTACAACTTCACAATAAGAATGTGTTTTCCTAATAAAAAGAACATCATGCTTTTTTTTTGCGAAATTTTTTTTATTAAAAAGCATTAATCATAAATTTTAAATAACTCACTTTTAATACAAATTAAATGTATCGATTAGAAAGATTTTTGAAGAAAATAAATTTTTAGTTGCTTCTGGGATAACATAAAATAAATATTTTTTCAATAAAATTGATTTTATATGAATGGATATAAATGAAACAATGTTATTACTCTACTTGTTGCAGTAGAACAGTAATTCTACTACTAGTACTATACTTATATTTATGTGTAGTCAGTTTAATACTTCACCTGTCGATGAGAGTTACTGTTCTCTCGAATCTCGAGTAGTGCTAATAAATTCAAGTAGAATAATAACATTGTTTCATTTATATCCATCAATTATGATGAAACTCAGCAAAGTCAACGCCGATTCTATTAATTATTGATTTCATATGCATATCTTTCTATACAACAAAAATAGAGAGCGACCAAAAAAGACCTAACCGTCTTCTCCTTTTTCTCGTATCCTATCCATTCAACGGACGTTGACTATCATTACTTTGTTTGTTTCAGCTCTACAGTAGACTGGATAAACCATTATTTCAGGTTCTTAAGCCATGATGGGTGATTCCCGAGTCCCAATATTTGATGGAGTCTCCCAGTGTATTTTTTATTATTAATTATGTTTTTATGGTGTTCCATGTGTATTAATCAATCTGTAATATTTTTGTAGTTTCTTGTTTTATCTTTGGGAAATAATCTGCCGGCAGTTGTGCTCTGATTGTAAGTCAAATTATGTTTATTTTTGTTTTTGTTTTGTCGTTATTCCCCCTATCAGGAGTATGTTTTCATCTTCCCCTCTATTCTCCGACTAAAGAAATACATGTTTATATGTTTCTACTAATGTTGTTTATTTTTGTTATCCTTTATTTTAGTGTTACACTAATCTGTTATTCGTGCTTTTACTTCTTTGTTTTTATATATATTGTATTGAAATTTATATATTTAATATGTTTTTATTTATACCTCAATAAAGTGAAAGTTGTCAGGGTCTATGAGGGCAATTTTGTGTTGACAGCTGCTGTGCGGTACCGCTCCGTCACTATGTGCGGGATGTTGTTGCACAGTTGTCATAGTAGCATTAAATAAATGCCAACCTGGCGGCGAATAAGCAGGTCCACATAAAGACTTTTGCTTATAAACAGTCCTGTAATGTGAATTTATACATGGGTGAATATTATGTTTCAGGCTGATTTGGTTTGTCCGCCATTTTAGTTTGGCAGACATTTGTCAGTTCGCTAGTCGTAGTAACCATTAATGGCGATCGCCATTGTCACATATTGGAAAACTTCTTCGTTGCCGAATTCAGTCGATTAGGCCTGCAACACATGAGGTTTCAAAAAGGCAGTGTCACCTCACGTACAGCCCGAGCTACGATTGAAATTTTGCAAGAATTTTTTCCCGGCCGCATAATGACAACAGTGGTGAAATCGACTGGCAAATTCGATCAATTTTATGTGGGGTTACTTGAAAGAAAAGGTCTACTCCAATAAGCCAACAACAGTTCCGATGCCAGAAAACAATATTTGAATTGAAATTGTTGAAATAACACACGAAGTGTGCGAGAATATTATGAAAAATATGGTTAAGGAGCACGCATTTGTGCCGCTGCCAATGGCGACTAATTGGCCCATATCATATTTTGTACATAATTGTAATAAACCAAGTAATTGATAAATAAAAACCATATTGTAACATTTTGTAAAATTTTTTAGTTATTTAAAAATAACATCGACCTGCAACATAATATTCACCTTATATGTAAAAGAGTTACATTATAGAAAAATGTAATTCTTTAACACCACCTGCAATAATGCAAAATGCAAAATTTTAATATCTACTTACAGAGCAGCGTAACAGGATTATTGCGACCTTATCTCCGGTATACTTGTACATATATTGTACACACACATAATATATGCATGTGACATTTTTGCTACTATCCGCGTCCATGAACAATTCTTGTGAAGCTGTAAACATTCACGACATACTGCTCCAGACCGAGGTATTCCTGCTTGTGTCTGGAGACAAATTGAATAAGTACCAGATGCTGCAGAGTTATCTTGTTTCTGTTTGAATTTCTGGGAAACACGTGTTCGCTTATTGCGGTAAGCTTAAAAGCGACACTTTCAATAATAATTTAAATTTTCGCATTTTTTATAAAAATATGGGGTTTTATTATGTATTTATTATTATTATATACGCCCTATTCAGGCATTATCATAATTTGTAAAATAACAGAAAATTTTATCAGAAGTGCAACACACAAAGAAAAAAATTACATAGTGTCAGCATGATTTTACATAATCAAAATTAAAAATAAATATGCTCGACACTTGAGTGTTTTGTCGAGAATTTCCTGGGTGTGAACCTTTCAGAAATTGCAATCAGAACATCTCCACGTTTTGTCACCGATTGAGTTATTCCTATCAAGCCGATAAACATTGAAATGGTCAATTCCTAGTTCAGATGTGTTGATGTTCAGATCTAACCATGTTTCAGTCAGGATGTATATGTCAACGGGAAGTAAAGGCGAAGAACCCCTCAATTCCTTAAGTTTTGTGCAAAGGCCGCGTACAGTTTGGTAGTAAACATCGATATTTAGTTTTTTTCAGGTTTGTCATTTAGACAAAGGCAATATACAGGGCAACTTTGACAACTGTCACTTGCGCTACTTCTGAAATTATTCATTTATATCAGAAGTTATGCAATAAATTAGACTTTTTTTAAAACTATTACTTAGAACCGTTACACTAATGTTAAAATTAATAAACTGAATGTTATTTTAATACAAATTAAAAGAATCAATTAGAAAAATGTACAATCAATCAATTTATCGAAAAACAATTTTTAGCTTCTACCAAGATTTGAACCAGGATCTCTTCCTACCCAAGAAAGTGCGATAACCATTACACTACGCCAGCCTCGTAAATAGTTGACATTTATATATATTTGCTATAATTAAGAAAATACAAATATAATAAAGACCGCAACCATTTTTTTTTCTTATTATCTTGAAGCCAAAATTACGAAGATAAATCTGAGAGTTGTAAACCATTCAATTATCAGGACATGTAATCAATTTTTGACGATTTTAAAACACTTTGTTAGTGAAAAAAAATATTTTATATAATGTATTGTATTTACTTACATGCAATGAGGTTTTAACTACTATTTAAAATCAAGTGTTATATCAAAAACATAATAATTTATCACTTATTAATATTTATATCGATCATATTAATGTGTGTTTTTTCATTTCGTATTGCCGATAAAAAAACAATAAAAATACATATAATTATTTTACAACCTATGAAATTAAATATGTAAGATAACAAATCTAAATATGTTAAATAATTTCGTAATAAGTGGGATTTAAAATTAAATAGATTATATGTATAATGTATAATGTACAATACGTCTTTCAGAATGAATAATATAAAAATAACACATATTGTTTGTTGTTAAATTGAGTTTTTTTAAATAGATGATAAGTGTATATTATAAAATATCACTACAAATAACCAGTGGCGTAACTATGCTAACGTTTTCAATGCGGTAGGTATATGGGAGCTCACGTTAGACAGAGGCCCAAAAGTTCCATGCCCTACAATACAGTTAGTTTTCGCGTTAATATTAACTTAACAATTTTCAAATCAACTATGGCGAGACACGAAATTACAAAAATTTTAAAATCATTTCCCATGTGTATTATGAAAATACATGAAAATATTATCGATGTGTTCGTAGTAGAGATTCTGTATCGAGATAACCCGGGAATTTATTCACGAGTATTCAAAGATTTTTTGCTATCTCGAGTCCCGGAAATTTAAATAAAAATAACCCGGGACTCGAGACTTTCTGATTAAAATTTTATTTAATATATCGTACATTTATTTTTTCAAAATAAAATCTGCATAGTCGAAAACAACGCATGCCCGGTTTGTATACAAGCAGGTAATTAGAAGAAGAATTAAATAATCAATTATTGAAACACAAGAATATTACGACCGCGAAAAACAGAAGATCAACTTTAAAAATGAGTTTCAAATTTTAGACTCAACTGGCAAGCGGACTCCTTATCTAGATCTTTTCATTGCTTCAACTCATTGCTTTCAATTAATAAATCAAATAAAATATTTTTAATTTGTTTCAATAATTTTTCACCTATCGTACCTATATGTGTCCATAAATAATATAAGTTAATTTTTTAACATCAATTTTTTTCCATGATTTAAACGAAAAATAATCAAAGTCTCGAGTTCCGGAAATTGAAAAAACTCAAACTTCAGAATCCCTAGTTCGTAGATCATCGCTGTAAAGCAAAGTTATATTTTTTTCGTTGTTGTTGACATACAAATGCCTAATGACACACTTTCTTTCTTTTTAATCTTCATGAAAGTGTGAACATTATTGGAGAGAATATTACGTATGGTCAACTTTATTTTTACTGTAACTTTAAATAAGGACGATATCATTACAATTTTAAAGTCCATCCCTCACATAGAAAACACAAATAGAAATTTAGAGTTAATAAGTAACAACAAATAAGTCATTTCGACCACGTGATTATGTATATCTGGTGATTTCAGTACCACTGAATAATCAAAAAAATATACGAAAACAAATTATCTATCAGAAGGGAATAAAATAAACCAGATAAAGATATTGATATGGGGAATATTAATACAATAACATTTATGAAACGTGTGTCTGTCATGTGACGCTGTACCTAGTTATAATTTTAAGAAATATTTTGCGATATAACGAGTATGCAACGTTCTTCTATTACACCCATTTCATATACCCAAATATACATTTGAGAAAACACATTTGCGTTTTTAAAAATTCTAGTGATAGATAAAATTCCACCGCATTTTCTTATTATTCTTCTTTTACCTTATCCAACAACTTGCTTGACCATCACGTCTTAGAACTAACTAAACTTGATTGTCATACACCCGTGTATGTTTAAATTCAATACTTATTCACTTTTGATTTGACATTTATATAATATGGCTGCCATCTTTTGTCGTGGCAGGGCATTAAAATACATTGTGATATTACAAATTAGGGTCACGTTCGAAATTGCCCCGTCACTTGTTTTATTTCTAAGCACCTCGAAATCACAAATAATTGTCCTTACGTTGGTATCGCAATCTGTTTTGACAGTTATAAAAACGGTTACCATCTATGGTTCACTTTTCAAATCGTCGAGTAGAGCTGTCAGATTTGCGCGGTTCAATTATTGCAACTAGCGTTTCTAATATGTAACTATGAGCGATCCAGCATAACCAAAAGGAAACGAAATATTTCTCTTTTGGTTTCTTCGTCTTCGTTATTCTCACCGTAGGCTTCATTTTTCACTCCTTCGGTTCACATTGCAACCTCGGGCTCTGTGATTTTCTACAATTCCGCATACGATTCCAATTGCGTCGGCCTAGATGCTGAAGATTATCTACGATGATAGGCCAAGGAGATGAGATGCTCGGATAGCATGGATTGGAGTGATGCTATCTATTGGAATATCTTGTTGTCACCTGTCTGCATCGTGGAACGTCGAACTCGCACTTAACTTGACGAAATTATAATTTCGTAATGTGGATTGCTCATGATTCTTTTCATGATTAAATGGCATTTTCATAACGAATAACATATTTTTATTTATCACCTCCACGTATTACTTATAATTTTTTTCCAGTTTAAAGATGAAGGCAGAATGAGACAAAATAAGGTGGGTATGTGTTTCTGAGGTAAAGAACCCGCGGATCTTGTGTTCACCACTGACTAGCCGGTGAGAGGGTAGAACAAAGACCTTTACTCCCACAATATGTAAACGGAAATATGGCTGCATAAATATAAAAAATATAAAATATTGTAGGGCATGTTGTGAATTTAATTGCTGGAGAGTGATATATATGTCCAGTGAAAACAAACTCTTGTCTGGCTTGCGGTTGTTCTACAAGCAAAATTTTTAGTATTGAAAATAAGACAAACAAGACTCACTGCTTACTAAATTAATTTAATTTAATTTTTAGAATTAAGTACATGAGGTATTAAAATTTATTAATTTTATTATTAGCATCTTCGCATCAATATTTATTAAATTTAAATTAGTAAAAATTGATAATTAATCTTTTCTAGTCATTGTTTTTTAGAGCTCATTTAATTTTTTTTCTAAGTATTCTACTACCCACTTTATTGTTAAAAGCATACCTCAGATCTGAAAAATCTTATTATTTCCTAGAAGTACGTATATAATATTCCGAATAAATGTTTTTTAAAGTAATTTTGAGAATATTGATATAAAAATACCTCAAAATCAGCTACGTCTCTTTGATAAAGTTCAAGACAATTTTTTTTTTAATATTTGTTTCTTTGTTATTCATTGTATGTTTCTATATATCTCATACAATAATAAATATTTTAATAATTTCAACAATTTTTTTTCCTGGATGTTATGTTAAAACCAAAAATTTTTCTTCAATATTTTTTAAAATTACTTTGTGGCCTCATTTTATATAAATAATTAGACAAAATACTTTGTTTAAACCACTATTTATTGATTATTCTACATGTTTCGAAACCTATGGTATCTTCTTCAGGAAACAATGTATACTGAAATTAAAAATACAAGCATAGATAAAAACAAAATTATGAAGTGGTAAATAAGAAAGAACTTATATAAAAACAAAGATGACTATTTGCAAAGAGGATTTGGTTATTTATAATATTTAGCTTACTATTAACACTTTTTCTTATTTCTAAAATTAAAAAAATATCTAACTGTAAACCCCTAGTATTTGTATGTATAATTCCCAAACCCTTGTTAATATCAAAGGAATGGTTTGTTTCCAAAAGGTAATTATACAATTCTGTAGTTGTTGTTATTAGGTATCTTAAGGGCTCCATAATTCTAATATCAACATTTCTGCAAGTTTTACATACATTATTTTTATATACAAATAATTGCAATTATTGCAAATTAATTTGTAGATCCGCGATTTTTTTAAAATATCATCCTTATCTTTGTTATTTAATATATAATTATTTAATTTGTTATTAGTGTAAAAAGCTAATTGTATAGAATTTGGGATATTTTTTATAATTGAATTTGAAGTAAGATTATTTAAAAACACAATTTTACTCCACTGCTTTCCACTATCAATAATAGGTGTTTTCAGAAAGGAAACTGAGCAAAGATTCATGGAAATGATCACATGAACAGAACATCATTTCTTTATATTCATTTTTCTGTTTTGCATAGTGTTTCAATCATGGGATAGCGAGAGTATTTTACTTATTTATTATGTTATTAGAATTCTTTACAACCCTGTTTTCTTCATTCCTAATATTTTTGGTATAAATAAAAAAAACAATAATAATATTAATAATGGTTTTCATATTTGTATGATAGACAACGGATGAACCTGTCTCCTTTAGTACAGACTTCGATCTACCAAGGAGACAGTGCACATCTCTTACGTTATGAAGCTTGTTCACCTTTTATGAATATTTATAAGAATGTTTATAATATGTACGTATATTAAGAACATGAACAGAATAAAAAATAATAATTTATACCAAAAATATATTTTTATTTTTAGTCAATTATTAAATTTATTTATTGGTGATTACTCTCTATTCTAAGTTTTCATGGAGGGACGAGATAAATAATTGTCTAGTTCCCATAACTAAGCAAGTTTTAACCAACCAGCTATCATCAATGTTGGTTGCTAGATCAGCCACCGCGTCGCTAATGTTCAAAATATAATTTATTATCAAAAAAAGAAAATGGTCTATCATAATTACTTACCTTTATTAGCACCGTTATTTCATTATCATATCACTGTAATTATCCTTCGATAGCTAGATCCTGGTTTCCTATTGAATATGCCAAATTATGTAATTAAAAACACTAACCTGCGTTACTGGACTACAAATCGCTGGTCTACTATGATAATTGAAACTGCTGGCAATATTCTGTTAATTTCCCGAAACTCGGCTGGCCAGCCTACGAAACTTGATCACATCCGACAAACCGACAAAAATGATGTACAATATTATATTTTGTTTTCCGCCAAAATATGTAACCTTTCTCGAGCATATATTTTTCCTATTTAAATTTACACAAATGGAATGCACATGTTCAAGTTTCAAATCAGTCCTATTTACAGAAGCATATATAACATCTAAACACATAGCTTGAAACAAAATAAACATTATATTTTTATTTATTATCTTTGTTTTATTAACCACTAAAATGAGTTTAAATACATCTACCGCTTTCGAAAAATACCATTTTCTTCTTCAGGATGTCATAACTAACTAAAACATATATTGTTTTTTTGACAGAATCTATTTTTAAAAAACCTATTTTCAAAAAAAAAAAAATATTTTTTTGTACCTAACTCAAATCATTACTTAATACAAATTTACTCGAATAATTTTTAGGAAAAAATTTTAGAATGGGACTCGTAGTTCAATTTAGTTGGTTGTTTATAATTTTTTGATTAGTTTTACACGCTTTATTTATCTCCAACGATTCCAAATTATTTAATTTGTGACCAACACCGTTTATATGCAAAATTGACAATCCCAATTTTTTATCAAAATCATGACTATTTTCTATCAAATGATTAGAAAATTCTGAAAACCCACTATTGTTCAAACATCTCAAATGCTCCCTTACTCTTACATTAAAATTTCTACCCGTTTTACCAATATAAAATGCAGCACAATCCTTGTAACTAAGTTTATAGACACCAGAATTGTTAAATTTATCATCTTTGTCTTTAGAATTTATGAGTAAATTTCCTATACTATTATTTGTATAAAATGCCGGTCTAATGTTTCGTGGTAGGTGCTTAGATATTTGATTCGAAAAGTTATTTATGTATAAAATCCTACGCCAATAATCATTATTATCATTATGTTTTATCTGGGATTTATGTAAAAATTGATTATTATATTCTTTTAATTTATTTTTTAAAATAGTGTCTATCAAAAATGTATTATAGCCGTTATTAACTGCTATTTTTTTAATTGTATTCAATTCAATATTGAAATTGGATGTTGACATAGGAATATTGACTAAACGATGTATCATGGAGTATTCGAGTAAATTTGTATTAAGTAATGATTTGAGTTAGGTACTAAAATTTTTTTTTTTTTTTTTAAAAATAGATTCTGTCAAAGAAACAATATATGTTTTAGTTAGTTATGACATCCTGAAGAAGAAAATGGTATTTTTCGAAAGCGGTAGATGTATTTAAACTCATTTTAGTGGTTAATAAAACAAAGATAATAAATAAAAATATGAATCTTAACCACAAAGATAACATTGCTGATTTTAAAAGTAAAATAAACATTATTTAAAGTACGGACCATTTAGTTCTACGCATTTTTGATGACATATTACGTCTACGTGAAGATAAAACTAAGAATCCAATAATCCTATAAATGCATTTTATCCAACCTCTTTGTTATTGTCATTTTTTCCTTAAATAATTATCGGGTAGGTGCATAAATGTTACCTTTTTGGTAACAGTGCTGTTGATTGTCGTATGTTTTCATCGGTTAGAGAAAATTGCGAAGGCTGGTTTCAACTGTTAGAAAACACAGCCTTCAAAAAATTAGATTATTTTGGAAAAACCTACACGGACTTGCATGTTACTACATGAAGGCAAAGCCCGAGGGGTTAGCAGCTTAAAAAGTCTGCCTGTTATCGGATTAGGGAGTGTTTTCATTTTTAATTGTTTGTTTCTAACCCTTGCGATGCCCCTATTGTTTGGTATCATACAGGAGTTACGTTAATATGATTTCCTACATGGAATTTCTCTTCACAAAAATGTTTTCATATATTAAAACTCTTGTATCATACTCTTTTTTATACATTGAACATTACAATTTTACATAAGCTTACTTACTTATTTACACATTTTTTTTAAAAATTGAACGTTGCATTTACTTTAAGTATTACATACGATCTAATTGTATCTTCAGTATACTTCGTTCCTCTTCTGCCAGCTTCAGGCCTCACTTCCATACATCAGTGCCGGTACCAGGACTCCATTGTAAATTGCTAGTCTTGCCTCAGTTGACAAGTTCTCATTAGCAATAATTCAATTCAAAGCGCCGTTCACTTTATTCCCTGCAGTCACCCCTCCTTTCGATATTTTTATCTGTCTTTCCGTTTCTATCGAACATACTTCCCAAATTCACAAACTCATCTACTTGATCTAAACATTCAATAACTACAAGTATTTTGCAAGGTGTCTTGTTTTCCTCCTTCTCGAATACCATCACTAATGAGGAGAGAATGGTAAGAAATATATATGACGCAAGTGTTGATGGCACCAGATATAGAGGACGTCCGCGGAATACTTGGCATGACCAGGTAAACCAGATACTGGAGGATGGTCCTGTTAGAAGTCTCAATAATCGTCGAGCTTGTATGAGAAGATCTATGAATGTGGATGAGGCGAGAATTATTTGTCAGGATAGAAAAGTGTCGCACTCTATCCTCTCTGCCTACCCTCGCGGAGAAACGGCGTGATGGTAAGTAAATAAGTAAGTAAGTAAGTAATTGAATCATGTTGTACTGTTTTTATTTTATACATTAAACATTACATTTCAACTTTGTATATTTATGTTATTATACTCAATCTTACTATCTATACCTACCTTTTTTATTTTTATACTTTGAATACTTTATTTTAACTTGGTATATGTATGTTATTTAAGTCAATTTTGCTTTACTACTTTTATCTTTATAGATTGAACATAACACTTTTAATCTATTTTTTACCTTGTTATGTATGTTACTACTACACATTATTACTACTATACCTTGTTTACTACTATACGTTGTATACTATTATACCTTGTTTACTATTGTACGTTGTATACTAGTATACCTTGTTTACTACTATACTTTGTTTACTACCATACATTATTTACTACTATACCTTGTTTACTACTATACTTTGTTTACTACTATATCGAAAAATCACTGCTGCAAATCACTCACTGAAATACTGGTGTAGCAGGCAGGAATTATAATATATGTTATTACTTTGCTGAAATATTGTATCCTTATTTTTATTACAATATGACAATATAGTATGAATCTTAAAATAAATTATAATAATTATTATTATGTACAAAAACTAGAAATTTTATTTAATTCCCATTTCTGAGATTTTAAACCTGTTTTCTCACTTAAAAGTCTTCACTCGTATGGGTAGATTATATCATGACAATAAGTGTGAAATTAATTTTGAATTAGACAAAAATAAGATGCATTTTAATACAAAACCTAAGTGCTCGGAAACTGTTGAACTAGATATTAACTTTAAATTAATTATACTTACATTTCATGACTTAATTTCAGCTAAACAGCTTTCATCCATATGTTCAAACGTAATGATAATTTATGAAAATCGAAACGGCAAAACGAAATGTAACCAGAACTGAATGTGCAAACAACGGAAACAAAAACTGACTGGTCAAACAGACATTTCAGTATCTTTCAGCATAACGTTTGAACTGTCATAATTACAAGCATGGGATAGCTACGTAACAGTAATCAAAAGGCGAAGCGAGTAAACATATAACTTTTTATCTCTTTCTATGTAAGATTAGTTTCAAAAATTGAAGCTTAAATGTTGTGCAAAAATTTCCACTAAAAATACGGCTAAGGGTTACAATGTGAACAGTTTGCCAAGAATTGCTTCAGATATAAGCATAAAGTCTTTCACAAGAATATTCATCCAGGTCGTTTTATTAGAGTAAGGAAATACATACGGATATTTCAGCAGTAACGTGGGTACTAAGTATAGTGAGCTGTAAGCCAAGCTTTGCAAAATGACATTAAACTCGGGTTACATGTTTATACTAACTGCAGCTTAAATTTTTTAAAACGTGGGATGTAAAATAAGGTTGATACTTTTATCTCGAATTATGTGTATGCACAATAACGAGATAAACAAGAAATAAATGCACTATTTATTAATATTAATATTTTTAAAACAAATTAAATTAAATGTATATCTTTCTAATTAATACATTAAATTTGAATATGAATTAAATACATTAATTAGAAAGATATACATAAAAAATCAATTCTATCGAAAAATATTGTTGTTGCACAACCGGGATTCAAACCTGGATCTCTTTCTTATCCGGGGAAGGTGCATTATCCAAGTATGCTACAGCGACAATATTTTTAGCGACAAATTTTCGAATCTATATGTTACCTTTTTAATACTAATACATTTAATCGTTCCATTATTTTAAAGAGCCATCTACATTATTTTTACATAATCTCAAATACTTTTGAGTAATCTGATAGCAGACGCCAGAATTATCAATTCATTTTTATTAAATTTTGGACACATTGATACAACTTTATTATTAGGAAAACACATTCTTATTGTGAAGTTGTAATTATTCAGAACATAGGTCTGTGATATTTTAAATATGAATTAAATATATTAATTAGAAAGATATACATATAAAATCAATTCTATCTCTTTCAAATAATGGAACGATTAAATGTATTAATAATAAAAAGGTAACATATAGGTTAGAAAATTTGTCGCTAAAAATATTGTCGCTGTAGCATAGTTGGATAATGCACCTTCCCCGGTTAGGAAAGAAAATCAGGTTCAAATCTCGGTGACGCAACAGCAATATTTTTCGATAGAATTGATTTTAATTGTATATCAATCTAATTAATATATTTAATTCATATTTAAAATATCGCAGACCTATGTTCTGAATAATTACAACTTCACAAATAATAATGTGTTCTCCTTAATAAGTTAATATAGCATATCATCTTTTAAATAAGAATAAGTAAGTATAAAGGATTTTTTAAAGAATCAAATGATTTTTTGAATGTTTAAGTTTCTTTTTTAATCGGTTTCATAAAATATAGTTTCCTCTTTTGGGATATCAAATAAACTAACCAAATACATATATATCATGTTAATTAAATGTTTTTTCAAAAATAAATTAAAAAATAAAATGAATTAAAATAAATATTATTTAAAAATATATTTAGTTAGGAATGCTAACAGAATGACATTTTAAATGTTTTGAACTTGGCTTAGGTAGATCTGATGGAAGCATCTACTTTCTCATTTACTAATTTGCTAATTTTACTACCTTACCAAATGTATTGTTTTCATTAATGTTCTTTGCGTTCGAGGATAATGCATTTTTATCATGATGGATTCATTTTACTTAAATACGTCAGTTTAATGAACGTTCATAAACCTATATAGAATGTAACATATAGTATATTATATAATATCATGGTAACAGCATAACCTAAGTCTATACCTACTGCACGCCACTGGTAGTAGATAATATAATAATAATATTTTCATTATATCGACGATAAGCAACGTTTATTTTTAGGTTTTCTATTATTATTTAATTATAAAGTAATACAACATATTTATCTAACACTGATCTAATTTACTGCCTAAAATTATTCATTTCGACGTTAAACTACACGAAATATGATTTATTTATGCAGATGTTACAAATTACCCTAATAAATTAATGTAGCAGTAAAAATATTTTTTGAAAACGTTATCATCTTATAAATTACGAGGTATATTAACATTTTAAGATCGCGCAGCACAACTCCAGTTCATGGTCAAAGTCTAGCAACGACTGACGTTAATATTTTTGTTAGCAATTAGTTTTATTTCAGTCTGAAAAAGTTTGAAGGGGTTGCTAACAATATTTACCCAAAAAAATGTATTCAGTACACCAACAAATAAAAAGTTTAAATTTATGAATGAAAGGATTTATCAGAATGCTGAATTTTATTTATATTGTAGAAGCAAGTATATAAGTCGAAATGTATGAACTTTGTTGTCTGTCGAGTCACTGGGATGGAGTGACTGACGTTTAAAGGTTATGCAAGTCAGATCGTAAGGTTTTGTACATGGTGAGACTGATGGTCCTATCTCCCTTCAAGTTTCACGCGTGTGTATATATGTCGCAGAGTATATGAATGTGATTGATGCAAGTGAGCATATATGCTGTGACTAGAGTAAGGTATACCTTTAATGAAAACGGGACTAACAAAAGTTGGCGTATTATATTGCGGGTCGATTCACAATTAAAAGTACACGAGTACTTGAACACGTAAAGTTCATAACGGAAGATGCTCGCTTGAGGTGCTATGAAAATTACACGAGTATTTGCACACGTAAAGTTCATAACGGGAAATGCTCGCTTGAGGTGTTATGAAATGACAGGCTGCCGTGAAGAGGCCTTCGCTAGCTTCTAGGAGGTGCTCGTCACGATGTATTGACATCTGCATTTCTGCGGGTACTAGGCGGAGTAATATGGCTGTCAAGTGCCTGGATTGACGTTCTGTAATACGCGTGCAGGTCGCCTACAATATCTTATAGTCTTCTTAAATTATACAATTATCATTTTCTTAAATCTCTATCATCGAATTAATTCGGTTAATAGGAAACCTTCTGTTGGGCTTTTATCCTATCTTAAATGCAAGAATAATGAAAAGTTAGAGCATTATTCTCTAACAAATATATTAATTAAATGATCAACAATTTGCTCATTAAGTTTTTGATGTAAAACATATCAGCTCGCAGCAGCGAGTAATTGCTGAAAAATTTGCGATGAAAAAATTCCATTTGAATACGTTATACTTATTACCACGATGGTTACATTTTTTTTCAGTAGCCATAATACGTCAAACTTACGTTTAGAAATTCACAACACTCAGATGTCTGTAAATAAAAATATATCTTTACATGCCCTGGAAGATAAGTAAAAAAATATTTGTGATTTAGTACCTACCTATATGACTACGTTACTTTTCTAAAAATTAGAATTAAAAAATAATATACACCTAATACTTACTTATTTATATGAAGTACAATGCTAAACAACTGACAAAAATAAATTTTCATTGTTTCTCTCCTTCCCAGTTAGCTTTAATCATACCACACACAATGACATCATAACAAATCATAACAAATCTTAAATTTTGTATTTGATAATATTATTTTATTTTATTTTTAGACTTCATTGACATACATGTTTTCGTTGTAACAAAGGTGAATATATTATAATATAACGTGATAAACATAAGGTACAATTATATTTCAATTAATAATATACTCGTAGTTTATTGTGTGGGATGGAGTAGACTCCACCTCTGATATATACAGCATTGTCCTGGCTACTTTTCTAGACTGCCGTCTGTGTTAAAATAGCCAGTTTTTTGATTCAAGAAAGATAAAGATTCGACAGGAATAAAAAAAATAATAATAATATATATATATATTTGTAGTGAGAGTGTTGTAGAACTAGTGAATTATTAGTGTAGGTACTGTATAATTATTATGTTAGAATGTTGGATAGCGATGCTTCTGATTGATCTCTATCCAATTGGATCATATATTGGGTCCATATTTATGTAATCTTATTGGAAGTGAACGATTTCCAGTTGGTGCTGAGTGTGTTGTACAATTTCGCAGCTAAGAACATGTGGAATCTTTGATAAAATGTCGTTGTTGCTCTCGGAACTGGCGTGTAGATGTTCATTGTTTGTTTGTGTCGTGTCCATGATTTATTGCTCAGGGTGAGTTGTTGTTAGCATGGAAATATTGGACGAGTCTCAACATATAGATTTGTCTTATGCCTAGGGCATTGTACTCTTTAAATATAAGATCTGATAGATATGATTAAGATGTAATAATTTTTTAATTAACGCTAACAATGAATTGAATTAGGAGATATACCAACCAACGTCCAGATCAACCAATCGACTTACTTGGCTTAAAAAATGATTAGTAATGATTTTACAGTTGACACCTAAAATTGAATTTATAGATAATAAATTTAATTGAAAATTGTACATTCAGACAAACTTTTTATACACAATTATTTTTACGTAAAGTATATCAACTTAAAAGAATGCACGCTTTCGGGTGAAAAATAAGTTTAGTGCGTATAAAC
Organism: Eubasilissa splendida; assembly: GCA_031772225.1. Classification (NCBI taxonomy): domain Eukaryota; kingdom Metazoa; phylum Arthropoda; class Insecta; order Trichoptera; family Phryganeidae; genus Eubasilissa; species Eubasilissa splendida. The sequence continues at coordinate 14,331,616 of CM062852.1, read as the reverse complement.
TTCAGAATATAGAAAGGTTCTTATAACTGTGATAAAACCCACGTTACAAAATATTGATAAACAACAATATTTCTTTATTATTAAGGAGAACACGTTCGTATTGTAAAGTTGTAATTATTCAGAACACAGGTCTGTGATATTTTAAATACTGATTTAATGTATTAATTAGAAAGATATACATATAAAATCAATTTTATCGAAAAATATTGTTGTTGCTACCGGCATTCGAACCTGGATCTTTTTCCAATCCGGGAAAGGTACATACAGTACTTTTGACAAATTTAATAAAAATGAATTGTTAATTCTGACGTCTCCTATCGGACAACTCAAAGATATTTGAGATTCTGTTAAAATAAAGTAGATGGCTTTTAAATATTGGAACGATAGATGTATTAATTTGAAAATTGTAACATATAGGTTGGAAAATTTATCATCAGAAGTATTGCGTGCTGTAGAATAGTCGGTTAATGTACCTTCCTTGAAATGGAAAAAGATCCTGATTAGAATCTTGGTAGCAACAACAATATTTTTCGATAAAATTGATTTTAAATGTATATATTTCAAATTAATACATTTAATTAGTATTTAAAATATTTTTTTAATATAAAAAATAATTGTAGGCTTATGGTAACTAAAATATCATAGAGCTTCATGAATAAATTATTTTATTCTAGTCATTATTTTGTTAGGTGATACATAAATGGTAATCATGTTATATTTGTAGATTTTCAACACATCGCGCTGCAAAAATGTTTTGTTAAAAAGGTAAAAACCTTATTCTTTTACTTAAGTAGTTCATTTGCATGTTTTCTCAGGTAATATGCCCATTGTTTCACTGCATTTGAATTTAGCATAATTTTTTAGTAAAGATATAAATGAACACAGCGGGCAAATGTTAATGCGAAATGTAAAGAAACAGTTGTTTGAGAACATTTCATGTACTTGCCTACGTCGAGAAATACGTGAAAAAATAAACTATTTTGATCGAAATTCGGATAATTTAGGAATTAAACAATAATTATCTATTGCGATTACAAATAAAATCTCAATAAATTGTACGGGCATGTGACCTGTGCGTGCGATCATGTAATCATCGCCATCATCTCTTCCGCATGCATGATCACAGATTTGAAATATTTCACAATATTTCTGTAGCAATCGACGTGAATTTTTTTAACGAAGACAGTATTTTTGTAGAATATTAATTTTCCTTTCAATCCCGTGTGACGGAGACCTTTAATTTTTTAAATTTAATATACCGTAGCTAAAGCAGTAGTTTTTCACTATAATGACGTAGGTATTCATATATATTTTTTATTACATTTTAAGTAACGATATGTTTTAAATATCAATACTAGCATGCCTGTGAAATATTAGCTCCATTATTTGCATTGACATGCTTAACACAATATAAAGAAAAAGGAAAAAAAATAGCGAAGTTGAAGACTAAGTGAGAAAGAAAGAAAAAAAGAGATGTAAGGTAGAAACAGAAGAATAAGTGAGGAAGAAGAAAAATAATAAGAAAAAAGAAGTGAAGAAAAAAAAAAGAATAAGATGCGGCGCAATTTTATCCACCACCAAAAAATTTAAAAACAGAAAAAACGCATAATCTTACTGAGATAAGCATAAAAACAGGTGCGACACAAAGTGTTACATATATATATATGTACATAAATATTTATGCACATATATACACCGACATCGCGAAATACATTTACTATTAAGAATAACTTTATACGATTCTTACACGTTTTAAGGTATTTATTTAACTTATTTATTATGAAGACATACAGTTAATCAACAATGGTTAAGATAGTAACAAAAATAATAGTAAATTCAACCAATGTTTTCTTTGAATAATTAAATTCAATAACACGATACAGTGTGGGTTTGGTAACAACGATTAATGTTAATCAGTGTAAAAGACAATGAAAAGACTGATAGCTATCTCTTCTATTGAAATTAAAAAGAAAACATTTTTTTTTAGGAAACGGAAGGGAGATGAGGAAAAAAGATGGGATGGTAAAACAATAAAATGTAAGGCTATTATAATGTTTCTGATAATAAGTTGGACTTAATATCTTCCATCTGAGAGCACGACATGTTCATTAAGCTACAATTTGACAATGGTTAATATGACACAGAACTGTAATAACTATTTGCTTCTTCGATAGAGGTTCACTGTAACAAGTATTCAAATATCCCTTAGTCACCATCAGAAACTTGAGATTTCAAATACCAATAATTTTCTTCTTCTGAGGCTCGCGGGAGAATAAAATATACACTATAATCCCAAGCCTCACACGGCTCCGCGCGCGCCGCAGCCGCGCCGTAAAAGTGTCGTCACCTGGGCTTAGCGGCTTTATGGTCCATAACAATCCCCGGGCAGATGACATCAGAGTCGAAATAGATATAGCAATTGTTAAATCAAAATTAAATATTGTTCTCACGAGACGAATTAAAGAATCATCTGTGATTAGATTGAACAAAGTTAGACCAATCAACGCGTTAGGTCGTATGGGTACTGCGCTACGAGTATGAGATGTTTCTCAGTCATAATTAAAATGTTTTATAATCTATACGAGTTACCACTGTATATATGTTTATATATAATGTGATAAATCAATACAATATTTTAATATGTGATAAGTAGCTTTTTGGTCAAACTTTTACCATAACTAAAATTAACTTAATTCAAATTAAATGTATCGATTAAAAATTATTTATCGAATAGATTAATTAAAATTGATTTTTGCTGTATATCTTTCTAATTAGAACATTCAATTTGTATTTAAATACCAAAAATTATGTTCTTAAAAAACTATATTTAATTAATTTGTTTTCAACCACATAGGTTTTATTTTATGATACAGACCGGTTTAAAGCGAGCAATCCTTCAAAATATTACAAAAATAAATAAAATAATTAGTCGTGTATATTATCAATAATTAAATGTATAGAAATACAAAACAATAATTTTTTTATATTATTTCATTTTATTAGAATAGCATTTCTCAACTACAACGAACTACAGCACTAATTAATCTGCACATACATTTGAACTCGCATGTAAATTCACTATGTCCGCATTATTAAATACTTTAATATTAATCCTGTAAACAAATAAGACCACCCCTGCAACAACACTGTATATCAGTTTTGGGCAAATCTGCGTTATGAATGCCGCAAAGTTGTATATCTTCTTGGGTATTGAATAGTATATTAAACAACTCTATAAAATAAATAAAGATACAATTAAATTATACGCAAGATTCCCAGCAACAACACTGTATATCATCCAAGATGATCGACGCTCAGACTATCTATAAACATTTGTAAAAAAGCCATATTGCAGGAGGTGTATTAATAAATAATAATTATAAGCGAAATCAGGATTTTTACAGATGAAACAAAATGTACCTATTTATTATATTATTAAACAAAAATAATTTACCGCTATAGAAGTGCATGCTCCGAAGCCGGTTGAAATAAAATATTAAAACTAGTTATTTACAAAGTATTTTATTTTAATAAAATTTCTCACTTTTGACGACAGTTTTGCCACCTCTGATGAAGTTTCCTGGTGGCTTGGTTGCGGCGCACGAACATAATCTGTCTTCTAATGTATTTATTTACCTTCATGTATACCTAACTATTGTATACTGATAGTCTCGCTCAATTTCCCGTATAACTTTGCATAAGTATCAGGTAGCTTATATATAGGGTGTCCAGTAGAAAAATTTCAAGAATAAATTGTAATTGCTCGTAAACCATCAGGGTGAGGTAAGTGAGAGGGGTATTGTTCGACGCGCGGGATTTTATGATTTGCCAGTCGCAATGAGTTACTAGTCGGGAGCGCACCGCGCATTCGCGGTTGAGCAATATTTAAAGTGCGGCGACTTTAATATTCGACGAGTAAGTGATGGGCCGACCACTCAACTTATCTGATGTTGGGTTCAAAAGTTCAGACAAGAAGGGCAATGATTCTTTATAAAACGTAAAATCCGTAACGTTAAGCTCCATTTTGTATAAATAAAATATGAGAATAATATTGTAGTTTTTTTAAAGGTAATATTAAAGATGAAAAATGAAAACACCTATTACAACAGCATACAGTACACGAAATATTAGATTAGGTTTTACGGTATGTTGTCTTGTGCTTATATACCTGCGTACAATTTACATTATTTTGAATACTCTTATACATAATATTCTGCATTTTGTATAAATAATTTACATATGTAAGAGACCATAGATCTATCAGCCACACACGCATAATGTAGACTCTCCGATTCGGTTGTTTAAGAGGAGAAGGATAAGGTCTGAGCCTTCTTGTCTCCAACATATGAGGTACCAACAATGGCGTAAGATTTTTTGGGGGACCCTATTCGGGAAACATGGCGAAATTGGTTTTTTTAATAAGTAGTAGCAAAAATGGGTAAAGTTTTTTTCTTCTTTTTTTGTTTGATTTTGTTGAATTTTTTACAAATTTTTATATTTTTAGTGAAAGTTTTTATATTATCTTTTTATATATTTTGTGCAATATGGTTAAGAACAGGATAAAAATGTAAAATGAACGAAGATGGGAATCGGATGAGGGATCATATAGGCCGAGGGAGTTTATGAAAGGGTTTGGGATGGAAATTAATTTAGACGATAAATTGTGTATATGTAGTTTAAATGAGGGTATGTTTGAGTCTCTGAATGATTATGTTTCTGAAAAACCAGTGTGAGTTTATGATTCTTCTAAGGATGTAGTTTTGTTTGGATTCTAAAATGTTAGTGTTAATTTAACCTTGGATGGGGCTCGCGTATGTGAGTATAGGACGGATGATTGCTTTGTACAAGAGTAATTTGTTTTGTAGGGATGGTTAACTATAGTAATTTAAGAGGGGGTATAGTCGGTTATAAATAATGTGGACTGAAAATGTAAAAAAATACGCAAATGACTTTTGCCAACTGGGACTCATGATTATCTGAAAAGTAGTTGTGAAGTTAGCCATGGATATTAATGTTCCATAACGCAAACAAATTCAGTATTGTTTCAAACGTATTTAACCATTTAACACGCCAAACTTTATATGTCACGCCAAGCTATAAACGACCTTTTGGACCTTGTAAACTTAGATTTTTAATCATTTTGCCACCTGTGGACTACAGGTCCTGGCTTTTGATAGATATATCAAGACCCTTAAAGCCTAGTCTTACCATACGTGATGCCTTCCATTTCAAACAGAGTTGGCAGTTAACAGGTTAAACAAAAATAAAAATATTTCAAGAATTCCCAACATCCTACTTATGCAACCATCTACCGGTAAATTCCCAGAAAACAAATAGCGCGCTCTCTGGAAATTTGCGGTCTACGACGCAATAGAATTTGCCTATAAAAGCCCGTCCGGCGGATTTCCGAAACTAGTTATCTACAATAAACCTGAGTTTTATTTGAACCATTGACCTTACCTTACGTATTCTGTAACTCCTTGATCTCCACGCATTTTTTTATTGTTATTCTACGATTTTATTCTATCAAATCATTGCAGAGTACATGTCAATGAAAATTGATGGAACTAACCCTAAAAATATAATTTTTAAATAAAATACAGTATTTATCCTGTCAGTAATAACAAATATTAAATAAAGTGCACAGAATACATGTCAAATCAATATTTTTACTAAACACCCTGTTATGTAAATGAGAACTAACTCAGTAATCTGCCAGGATGAGACTCCAACCAAACTTATAAAATATAATGTTTACAAACTTGTAAGATGTAATGTTTTACCAATTAAACCTTTACTAATTAATAATACATATTGTAACCGAATATGAATAATAAAATGTGTAAAGAAGATGCAATCTATATTATTGTTTAGGTGAATTTTTTTGATTAATAAAGGCTCCAGAAATGACCCTTGAGGTACCCAAATATGATAATTGGTGTTTCAATGCAAATCGTACTATTAACGCAGCCACTACTGGTTACGCGACGGATACAATTACTAAAATGCTAGTGCTCTCCCTTGAATTTCGTTTTCACACAAATAATAGCAAGGTATTTAAAATTTCATCGAGTTTATCCGGCAGATGGCTATTTAGCAGTTTATCCGGATGATGTGAAACATCCCTTGCCTGTGACCCAACCTACATAATATAATATCTCCATATATTCGCACCCTATTACATGCAATACTCTAGAGAGTACCTTAGTGTAGGAATGGACATTTATAACAATTTGCGTCGGTTTCATCTAATGTTGACCTTTTGCCCACAGAAATCCGAAGGTCACATTTTGAGATTCAAAAGATATCCCAGAAAAGAAAAAATATTTAATTTTCTATATTTTACAATCTATCCAATCTGCCTATTTCGTGGTTTATCAGTAAAAAATAGTTATTTTCTTGATTCAAAAACTGATTCTTGAAGACAACTTTAAATGACCTGAATCTAAATCTACCAAAAATCTTTTAATATTAATCTCATTTACTCATTTTTGCAAATCTTCAAACAAAAATAGAACTCAATATAATACGTACGACATGTCCTAAAATATGTACCCTGTGTGAAGAAAATGAGAATTTAATTTAATATGTACAACTCGTACTAGAAATATGAACTCTGTGTAAATAAAAGGGGAACTCAATATAATATATACGACACGTACTGAAAATATGAACCCCGTGTAAAGAAAAAAGGAAGTCAATATAATACGTACCACATGTACTGAAAATATGAACCCTGTGTAAAGAAAAGGGGAACTCATGACATGTACTGAAAATTTGAACTCAGTGTAAAGAAAAAGGGATCTAAATATTATATGTACGACACCTAGAACATAGTTCTGTGGTATTACAAATACGAATTAAATGAATCAAATAGAAAGATATACAGATAAATAAATTTTTTCCGTATATCTTTTAATATGATTAATTTAGTTATTAGTATTTAACACAATTTCTGATGATTATCAGTAACCATCTGCGTAAGCTGGCAGATAGAATTCGAGAATGAATATTTAGTATTCGCCAACTTGCAGAGAAAATCAGAGTTTTTATCACCAGTTGTTTTATGTTTCATCAACTGCGTAAAGTGGAAATGCACGCGTAAAGTACTTCATGAGATGGGAGCCCAGAACACCTTATGCATATAATTCGCAATCCATATTTGGATAAAATCGCCACACTTAAATTCAACTCCATCACTTCTAAAAAGCCTTAAGTGCAAAAAGGAGTCAGATAAGGATGTATATTGTCTATAGACCTTTTGAAAATATATGAAGAGTACATCATAAGAAATGCATTCGAAACCTACAATTATGGTGTTAAATTTGGAGGTAGAAAGAATTCCAATCTCAGGAACACGGACGATACAACTTTGATCGGTAAATCAGAAGAAGAAATGGCTGCACTATTTGATTACATTGAAGGATAAAGTAGAAAATCAGGCCTCGAGATAAACAAAGCTAATGATCATTAATCATCTTAATCAGCTTGCATGAACAAATGCTCTTCCTGATCTCTAAATTGTCAAGTACTTCAATTATTTTGGGTCCATAATTACTGATGACGGTAGCTGTGAGTCAGTAATCAAACGAAGCATAGGTATGGCAGTAAGTTTTATGTCTAGACAAAATATGGAAAGACTGCTGTATATCCAAAATAACCAAGATCAAGGTGCATTTTATATTTGAATTGCAAATTTCGAGAAGGGCTCATCTCGAATTTTTATCAAAGTGGACTTTTTCGTTTTTTTTTTATGTACTCATATACATCTATGTTTCATGTACGATAATGTCTCGTCTCTGTTTTTATTGTGGAAAAAAATGACGATGTCCTGAAATAAATTTCAAAAAGGTCTCATCTCACGGAGATTTCCTTTCAAGTGTGCAGTTCTTTTGTGTTCATCTTTAATCCTGAAAAGCCAGGTTAAGTCTTGTGCCGTCCCTTCATTGGCAGCGAAATTTTTATCCTGTCGAAAATTAAAGGTTGTTGTGCAAATATACCTACTAATGAAACGTTTCCGTTAGTGATGAGTTTAAAATCACTAACCGTGAGTCAATCACCGATACTTTGATTCACACTCACTATCAGTGATTGAATATCTGGGAATATCGTGATTCGTGATTTATTATTTTAATTTTATTTGTATTTTGATGTTAACCGTGATTCGGCACATGTGGTTATGAAATCAAAATATTCATAAAGGAATGACGTTATAATTCGTGAATAGCACCATCTAGTTGATTCTGTCAAAATGTTTTATGCATTAAACTTGAAATGCTGAGAATTTGACCCAAAAATCAAACTATTTTTTTAAGGGTCTCCATTCTCTACGTGATCATATTAAATTATATCGATATCGATATCAATTATATATGCTAAAATATGTTTTTTTACACAAATAGAATCTGAATAATATAAATAAATATGCTAAAAATGATGTATTTTTATTAATTAATTTATTTCGTGTATTGTGATATCGTGCGGCGTACGCGTATTAGTAATGAAACTGCGATCACAGTCACAGTTTTCAATCACTGATATTATCGAATATCAATCACAATTATACCAGTGAGTCAAGAGCAGCATTTTTTCTCATCACTAATTTCCGTGCTACTTCTGCTAATTCTTTAAAAACGGATAATCTACAAAAGTTGAAATAATACAAACGGATCGATTTAAAAAACTTCTACGAAGTCATTTTGCAGTGGCCGACAAATGCATCATTGTAGTCAGACAGACGTCGAAGAAGTTTTTATTTAAAAAAATATTAATTTTGGGGTTATATTTTTTCCTATTTGTAGCTAGCTATATTATAACAATTGTGTGAAATGTAAAAGATACTTATATTGAAATAATAAAAATGTTATTTTTAATGGTAAACGTTCTTTAATAATGCCGTTTAATTAGTAAAACCATCTAAATGCTTGTATAAATTTCGAAAAGAACCCATCTTCGAAAACAGAAACAGCCGTTTTAATATCTTAATAAACTGTTATTAAACAAATATGAGATATCTCATAGTGACAAAGCTATTTTTTATTATATTTAATATAAAATATATTAAAGTGTATGGTAATTACAGGGCTTACGACCTGCCTTCGGCTGGCTGGCTGGTTGTATATGGACTCGCTTCGAGTACTACTAGACCATCGCGATCTATGGACCAAATTTGATTATTCATTTTACCTTTTTTTTTTTAAACAGAATATATGACATCACTGTATAATTGTGTGTTCTTGGACATATTAAAAAAAATATTTCTAATCTTGATAAAATATTTGAAAGACGTTCAGTTTTTTGTGTCTACTGAAAAATTTCAAAAATTCAAGATGCGTCGTTTTCGAAATTTACTATTCAATGATGTGGAATCATGGATCCAGAAGACAAGGCAAATAAGATGCCTTTGAGATATGATGCTGGAGACATGAGGCACGCATACCGTGGACGGTGAGATGCATGAATGTCTCCATTCTTCAGGAACTGAACATCTATGATAGACTCAACCATTTGCCTAAGACAAATTCTTTAAATTTGTTAGCATCTTGCAAAAAGGGAAGATTGAATTGGAGTTTGGAGAAGCTCGTTGTGGTAGGCCACGTCGAATGACTAAGAGCAAGAGAAAAACACCCTACTGAATGGACTGACCAAGTGAAATTTGCAACAGATACTTTTCTAAGAAAAGTGGAGGAGCATCAGTCGTGAAAAATCAACGTGGATGGATGGATAAATCAAATTAAAATAAACGATTTAAATGAAAAATATTGTTATCGTTTACTCTCAACTAAATGAATGCTGAATTTTTAGGAAGACTTTTCAAAAATCATATTTATACCATGCATTTCTATCATGATTTTATTATATTGATTTCAATTTTGTTTGAAATACAACAATTATTTAACAGTCCGATTTTTCGACAAACATTTTTTATCCTTTTCCATCTTGTAAGTACGCAAGTCCGCCACTGGAAAACATTGTGGCGATGCCGACTGTGATTTGTATGCTAGGCTTCGATAATCTGAATAAAAAACAGTAAAAGATATTATGGTGTGCCACCCCGCTGGGTCGTGTGGCAGAGCTTTACGATCGAACTTTACCTTTGGTTTAAAATGTTCGAGTTTAAACATAAGCAAATTTTACACCTTTCTGCTATTAATGGCAGCATTTTATATAAAATATACCAGATTTATCAATATTGGCAAGATTAGTTAGATAAAACATACTAATAAATATATATATATGATCAAATGAGTATTATACAAAGTTAATTTTGCTAATTTCAAAAGTACAAATAATATTAATTTTCTTCGAAATTAATTCATTTAAAATTGAAATATTTTGAATGAGCAAATAAATACAATTATATTTTAACCTTATACTTATGGCTGGTATCTATTTACCATTATAAGACTAGAAAAAATGTTAATAAATAACAATAACGTAAGTTTACTCTAATACAAATGTAAAATTTTGGATACTTAGCAAAAACAAACTTATAAAACAAGCAAAAATACTCGTCTGTTACTGTACATATATATTTAAGTAAATTTTTATCACAAGATACCACAGTAGATGAGAAGAGATGAAATCTAAGAAATTTTATTTCAGTTTCAGTTTAATAATAAAATAAAAATTTTAAAGAACTAGCAGCATACTCAATTCTTTGTATCTTGTAGATCTATTTTTTATGCAAAGCAATTTTTATGCAAATGAGACGTATAAATTGTTTTGTAGAAAATGCAATGCATTTCTTTGGGTTTTTCCTGAAAACATCTCAGATTTAGTAGTATTTAGTATGTTTGAAAATCAGTTAGTTACTTTCAGAAGGAGAAAATATATATTTTAAAATTAATCTATTTTTATTTTATTTCTTAGCTGTAGTTTTTTTACTGAGAACCTGATGGTTGTCAAGTCTTATAGTAGTGACAAAAAAATCATAAATAGAAAGAGTTTTTTTATTATCTTATCAACAAACAAAATCATTACATTTAGCATAAAGCGTATTTTACTACTTAACCTGGTAATATTACATACATGCGCTACCATAAAAGATATACATATAAAATAGCTTTGTGCAAAACTACTTAGGTTTTATTATTTAACGGAAACTGGTATCAGAACGACTGAAAGAGAAACAGATGTTCTCAAACTAGTTGGTCTTATTGTATAATAAAACTAAATAATTACTTACAATTTTATTTTAAATTAACTATCAAAATTTCTAACGAAAACTTGGTTCAAATATTGGGAAAAAAGTAATAAATGTATTTCCATTTTATTTTTTGTAAAGTTGTAAACACATTATTATTTGTAAAGTTGTAATTTTTTCAGAACATAGTTCTGTGATATTTTAATTTAATACAAATTAAATGCACCACTTAGAAAGATATACATACAGACATACTCAATTTATCAAAATAATATTTTAGCTGCCACCGGGATTTGAACCAGGACCTCTTCCTGTGCGGGGAAGTTCGATAACCAATTACACTACATCAGCCTCGTAAATAGACTTTCATTTTTCTTCTTCTCTATCGTATATTTAGTGCTGAGCGTCATAATCGCATGAAATATGTGGAACTTGATGCACCACGTTTCTCATTCCTCCCTCTTGAGCCATGTTGATCGCAGCCTTTAAAGATAACCCTGTTAATCTCTTTATCCATTTTGCTCACTCTCTCTCAACTGTTCCTGTGATCATGAGGTTCTTGAGATTCACCATTTTTTTTTAGTAACATGTCCAAAGTATGTAAAAATCCTTCCCTGTATGTTGTCGAAAGTCTTTCTGTAATCCGTAACTCCTGAAAGATAATGACATTTTGCACCTCGCGGTCCACGAGATACGCAGCATTTCCTTCCATAAACAAATTTCAAAAGCATCCAACATATTCCTTTTCTTCTTTCTTTATGTACAATATTGAGGAGAATACCAGAGATTTCACTAGATAAATTTTGGTTCTTTGTATGATGGACTGATTTTTCCATATCTTCGTCGGACTGCAATTCAGAATGCACATTTTTTAAATAATGTTTAATAATATTTTTTAGATGGCGATGAAATAATTTTTTCAATTTATAAAATAGTTTAATTCCATTTACAAGATAGGTTATTTTCTTCTTCTTCCACCGCATTATGTCCCAGGGTGGGATTTGGTCTCCACTAGTGCTCTACACCGACTTCTATCCTTGGCCATTTTTCTCCAGTTCCCAGATCCTCTCAACCTGCTCCAATCCTCTTCCATACAGTCAGCCCACCTCCTTGGCTTACCTTTATGTTGTTTCCACTAGGTCATCCGCTTGGTGTCCTGTTATTTGGCTTTCTTTTAACATGTCCAGCCCATTGCAGTCTTTGGGACTTACATAATTTTACAATTGTTTCTTGGTCAATAACATTTTAGACTTCATAATCATTCTTATTCTGTAGATTCATTTTCTAGTGTAGTTTCATATATTTTTCTTAATATTTTAGGCTCAAAAACTGCTCATTTATTTTCTTTAATTTGCGTTTCGCAACCATAAGTGCCCACACGTTCTTTTTATAGTATTATATATTTCAAGTTTACTTCGTTGACTCGGTATTTTCAACCCCCAGTAGTTTTTTTACACGTTTAGAAGCTTTTCCAGATAGAAGTCGGATCTTCAATTTATACGTTGTCCTATTTAGCCTGTTTAAGCAATTGAATAAGAAATCGTAAAATTATCAACCTCTTCATATACGAGTACATGGTGATCTATAATCAGTAAGTAGGTACAGGAACAATATTATTGAAAGGTACATATAACAAGGGACGTAACAATGTTTTTGAAAATATGATTCAAAATGCCTTTAATTGCACTACGAGTACAATGCATAAAAGTACGTATTTGTTTATTCAAACACTTTATTTATTATTTTTATTTTTTAAATCGCCTCTGCCCTAGCAGTGAAACATAATATATTAAATAATTTTGTTGTAAAGCGTCATCCATCACGTTTGACGTCACTCAGAAATGATAACGCCGAAATCAACAAATCGGTTATTTGATATCGAGTAATACGTACCGCCATTGACGAAAATGTATTTGTGTTTTTACACGGAAAAATCCTATAGATCATGATTAAATATAAAAAATAAAGTATACATATTGGATGTTCACGATTGTTTTGACGGTTATTTGATAAACTTTAATTCTACCAAAGTTTCATCTTATATTATTTCATCATATTATCAATGTAGATGGTTTTCAAATAATGGAATGACAGATGTATTAATTTGAAAAAGTGTAACATATAGGTTTGAAAATTTGTCATGAAAAATAGTGGCGCTATAACACAATTGGTAGTGTACTTCCCCGGATTGGAAATAGAGATCCAGGTTCGAATCCTGATAGCGCAAAAACAATATTTTTCGACAAAATTGATTTTATATGTATATATTTAGAATTAATACATTCAATTAGTATTTAAAGTTTCATCATTACTTTTATAGTCTTCTATTTTACATACGAAAGAGTGTCATTACAAGAGTTCATTGAAGAGTGTTTCTGAAATTTATTGGTCTCCATACAGAGATTGGTCAAGTTTGAACAGTCAGGGACAATCAAAGATCCTAGAATAACCGGTAGACCAAGAACGTCACGATCAAATGATAATATTACAACTGTAGCTGACAGTATAGGAGAGAATACAGAAATCTCTACTCGCCAAGAGCAGCCGATTTCGAAATCATTCAAAATTATTTCTAGCCAAAATTAAGAAAACAAGTTAAGTAATCTTGGCCACAAGAAGATGATGACACTTGTCATACGACGAGATTCACAATTAACTTCATCAGAGAGCATTTTCAAAATTATTTTGAAAAATGATGATTCGAGATGGCCTTCAAGATCAACAGACCTGACGGCTTCAGACTTTTTTCTCTGGGATTAAAATTTTCGCGGATAAACCATAAACTTAACACTTAATTAAAATACTCGATAGCAACAAAAATATATTTTTATTAATTGAATTTTTCTGTATATCTTTTTAATTTATTGACTTAATTTGTATTAAAATTAAAATGCAACTTCACAATAATAATGTGAATTCAATGAAAATATTTGTGCTGAAATTTCGGGAATGAGCACCGAAACTCTGAGAATTCAGAGAATAAAGTCAGAAGAGCGTAGGTGTATGAGTATAATACATAAGGTCATTTCTTAAAAGAAATTATTTTCAAAACTCAGTGTAGAAATCTTAAATATGTTAAAGTTCATTTTACTTTTAAAATTAGCAATATTAACTTTGTGGTTAAAATTAATATTTTTATTTATTATCTTTGTTTTATTAACCACTAAATTGAGTTTAAATACATATACCGGTTTCGAAGAATACCATTTTCTTCTTCGGGATGTCATAACTAACTAAAACATATATTATTGTTTCTTTGCCAGAATCTATTTTAAAAAAAAAAAAAAAATTAGTACCTAACTCAAATCATTACTTAATACAAATTTACTCGAATAATTTTTAGGAAAAAAATTTAGAATGGGACTCGTAGTTAAATTTAGTTGGTTGTTTATAATTTTTTGATTAGTTTTACACGCTTTATTTATCTCCAACGATTCCAAATTATTTAATTTGTGACCAACACCGTTTATATGCAAAATTGACAATCACATTTTTTTATCAAAACCATGACCATTTTCTATCAAATGATTAGCAAATTCTGAAAACCCACTATTGTTCAAACATCTCAAATGCTCCTTTGCAACTTGCAATCCTTGCAACTAAGTTTATTTAGTTAGTTATGACATCCTGAAGAAGAAAATGGTATTTTTCGAAACCGGTAGATGTATTTAAACTCAATTTAGTGGTTAATAAAACAATGGTAATAAATAAAAAAAGTTTATTTTGTTATTATCAAAATCAGTTTTTTTTTTTGTAAATTCTTCACAGGAACATACTTACTCCGTATATCAAACGACAGGACGCTTCAATACTTGCTCTACACAAAGCTATTTTTTTCATTCCCTTTCATGAATCATCTCATTGGATTAACTTTCCTTAACTATAATGGCACATGCAACGTTTGAAAATAATTAGATTTTAAGACTTCGATCTGTGGAATGAAGAAACTTTTGTAAAATAGTGATTTGTGCCGGTAATATATTAATAAACCAATCGGTGAGAAGAATTCTCACTGTGAGAGAATGGGAGTAAAATAGTGATTTTAAACACTATCATTTAATGGGTAACTTAAGTATGTCATGAAACAAAATAAATATAGAATTATTGTTATTTAAAATGTTCGTACTGAACTTGCGACCAAGGTTTTATTCGGTTTAAATACTAAAACAGTAAAATAATTGAACAAGAATAGCAACAGGATGCGCTGTCCAAACCTTACTATTATATTACGCATTCCTTGGTATGAGTGGTCTTCAAATATTAAGTTTCCCTGCGTCATTCGGTCGAGATACGTATTGAACCACCCAGATGTAACCAATGCACGTCAAGTATACGTACGTCCGGCAAACGACACGTGTCTAAAATAGTTATTAAGGTGAACCATGCCTTCCTGCTTTATAAAAGAGACAGCTAAATCAATTACGTGCGGAAAGATGACTTCAACAGATACAGCTTGATCTAAAAATAAGATCAGAACACCGCAAACCGATGTCCTAGCAAGACATATCCCTAAATAAGGGTAGTCACTGCAGACTAAAATACAGGGTGTAAAAAACCTAGTGTACAATACTTTTAAAGAATTAAAGACCTTATACAAATATGAGCCGAAAATGTTTAAGCTTCCAAGTCCTATTCTCAACCATTTCAGAGATAATCGAAATTCAATTTTCAATTTTTTATTACAGTTTTCGAGTTTTATTGAATCAAATATCGTGTACTATTTAATATTTATACAATTACATATAATAAATTAAATCGTCTAACAAATAAAGCGAAAATTCCTGTAAAAACCCAGTTGAATTTATATCATAATTTAATCGTTCTCCACTTGTAGATTAAGCCCCCCTCCGAGACTTTACAGCTTCCACTCGCGCAAGATTCGAATACACGCAATTTTCGAATATCTGCGAGTATTTGACCCACTATGCAAAAGCTATCGCTTGAAAAGTATTTAAAGTTTTATTTTAAATTACAGATTTATAAATTTATGCACAGCCCGTGTAAAAGAAACATTAGAAATAGCTCCCAAATCAATGACTCTATGGACCAGTAAATAGAGGTAGAAAACATATTTCTTTCAATTTTGGCGGAGACACGCACATTCTAAATCATTTCCCTCTCTGTTTCCTTTTATTTGTTTATTCACACCTCGATGTTTGTTCTGTGATGCAGTCATCAAGGAGTACCAGTTCTGGCATGTCCCAAATGTGGTGAATGTGAAACATATAATATATAATCGCAATCATTTCAAAGTAGCTATAAAATAGTATGGATAATTAGTGATAAAACACGTACCTGTTAAGCTAAAGATTAATATCGAGCTTGAATTCCCTTAACAGATGATTTGAGGTTATTGTTATAATTGGCAGGGCGGGCCGCTGCCGTGTGAATTACCACTGCCGTGTGCTTATTGGAATGAATCAATATTTAGGGCAGGTTGTGTGATCAGTAGTAACTTTTTACTTTGGTAACTTTTTACTATAGTAACTTTTTACTAATGCCCGTAGTAAAAAACCAAGAATCCTTTGCAAGTTGTTGATACATCAAATTTACTACTTTCAAAGCATTGATAGAGATATCTATAGGCGCTACAAATAATTATGAAATATGTCACTTTGAAGGTGAAAATTTGTTGTCATTTGGAAGAACATATTCTTATTGTGAAGTTGTTATTATTCAGATCATAGGTCTGTGATATATTAAATACTAATTAAATATATTAATTAGAAAGATATGTTGTTGATTAATCGTGATTCTATTAATTTAAAAAGTGTAACATATGGGTTCGAAAATTTGTCGTCAAAAGTACTGTTGTTATAGCATAGTTGGTAATGCACCTTTCCCGTATTGGAAAGGAGATCCAGTTTTGAATTCCGGTAGTGTAACAACTATTTTTCGAAAAAAATGATTTTATATGTATATCTTTCTAACTAATACATTTAATTAGTATTTAAAAATTTTTGTATTTGTATTTAATATATTAAACAACGAGATCATAATTGAACAAAATTTCATCACTAATATAGCGGGATATTAAGTGATTGATTTTCGAATACTGCAATTTTCAAAGTATCAATGTATTAGATGACTTTTGGAACAGCTATCGTTTCTATCGTTATCTAATCCATCGTTTCTCAATTTTCTTATAAAGTAAAATGAGTTTGCTATGGAATGTAGTTTCGAGAAGTATATATTTTTATAATATTGATCAAATGACCCGTTTTCGCAAAACAATTTACTATATTAAAAAGTTACTACTGATCACACAACCGGCACAACTTTATGAATAGTAAATGTGAATTTTCAAACTATTAACGGTTTAAATTTGAATTCCAGATTTATTATGTTTCCCTGATTGACGAAATTGCAAATTGATTTGAATATAAATCCATATAGCTGTCTGCCCTGGATAAGAGAATTTCGTGTCAGAGGTTACTATTTCATGAATTAAATTGATTTGTGTTTTGTAACGTAATATGTATTTTAAGAATTCAGATGAATGCATTTAAAGCCACATTATTAAAAGCACTTAGAATACATTAATATTTTGCTTTAAATTAATAAATAAATAATAATTTATTTTAAAGTATTATTCAATATATTATACGAACTCGATCTAGCCAGAAAATGTATTGTTTTATTTTTGTGAGTCAAAGAAACTTTGTGATAAGCGATTTTCTTCGAATAATCCACAATGACTGATCTTTCTAAGACATCCAAAGTACGAGTTATTATTTTAGCAGTTTCTGTTGATTAAAATTATTCACTATTTGATCCCAATCCAGTAAGGAACTTCAATGATTATTTATTTAACTATTAACAATTACGTATCTGAATTTTGAATGAACTTAAAGATGTTAAATCATGTACCATAAATATAAATATTCAGTAAATTTTCAACGATATGTGTTTAGCCAGTGTATAATAACAATTTCACAGAATGGAACAAAATTATAGTAATTAGACCAAATCATTCCTTCATTTTTCATAAAATGACATATCACAAGGTCTACGAGATTCACTTGATACGTGAAAAGACTTGAAAGTTTTCACCAAATTTCTTTGAGAAAAATACGAAAAATTACGGATCTAATGACACTCGATAAAATAGTCAATAACAAACTAGATACCCCCTAGATACTTTTACGAATAAACCTAAATACTCTTGTATGAATAAGATCTCCCACCCTGTTCACACTTAGTTTTACAAAATTAATACTGTCTCGTGTCACGTGGTTAGATTTCGTTGATCTTGGAACTGAACTCACGCGGTAGCTTTCGATATCTTGCTTACTGTCCTCAATTGTCAATTTGTAATACAATTTTTACATGGTTTCATAATAAAATTATTCTAATACCCTAATTTACTAAAATGTATTTACATTGTACCTACCCTAATATCGTACCAGGACTGTCTACCAAGGTCATTAATGACTATATGGTAATATATATATATTAAAAATAACTAAATAAATTATGAATCTTACTGTATACATGAATCAAGAAAGCTTTTAAAATTATTTACCAATGGGGTTTTTAAAAGTTGATTCACAATAAAATATTCCATTCTAACCTTACATTTATTTTCACACAGGTTTTCACATCAGATTTTGCATTAATTTTAAAATTGTGAGTAATTACCGACAGGCACATGATACTATTATATCTAATTTTGTAGCATATAATATAAAAAGAGAAGCATACACAGAATACATATCCCATCAATATTCTTACTATTTTCAAACCATGTTAAACGTTTGTGCTATAGACAATAGGAGTAACTTGTGGTCTCCTGGAACAAGGCTCGAACGTCGACTAACTAGATTAATAGGCTAAAATTTTATCAACTATTCTGGATTTGGCAGACTTTAATATACTTGTGGGGGTAGGTGGTTAGAATGAAAATGGAAACGCGCGGTCGGTGTAGACTCGTTTATTGTGATAGAAGATAGAACGAAATATAAAGAGGTGAAAAATGAGAAGAGTAGATGAACGAGTTAACGGTGCTTGGTGTCGGGGCAGCGGAATGGAAGATGTGTCATCAGTGAGCGATCGGGTCAGACTGCGGCGGCATCACTTTGCCGCCGGTTAGATATTGAATGCAGATATCGCTGGTGTCGGGAACGGCGATGAATTTAAACCGCTGTTCTCTATATACTATATAGGAATTATAATTATAATATAAATATATATGAATTATAAGCTTAATTAGCTCAGTACACTACTTATAATACAAGAAAACTTAAATAATAACCAAAGTTTACTAGTTAGAGCGGTGATCTTGCATCGCTTTCGAAAGTGTCACTGTCTGGAAAGTAACTACTTGTTTTTTCAATTTTAGGCATGATTGTAAATTATCGTCGGTTAATTTGCTTCATAACTTGTGTTTTATTTATTAAGGAGAACACATTCTTATTATGAAGTTCTAATTATTCAAAATACAGGTCTGTGATGTTTTTAATACAAATTAAATGTATTAATTTGAAAGATATACATGTAAAATCAATTGTATAGAAAAATATTATTGTTGCTACTGGGATATTAATTTGATTTATGGAAGATAATGTTTGTTCGCAAAAATAGGTTGCTAGTTCTTTTATTGTCATATGTATGTTTCGAGCAAACTATTCCATGTATCAAATATGATTGTAAATGAAAATATGAGTTGGAGTTGAAGAGTCTCACAAATGCTTATGAAGGAAGAGCCGCATACGACTCGCGAGCCGCGGTCTGCCGACTCCTATACTAAACCAACAAGCTATTTTACTACTTAGATAAAAATATGTGCATTTTACTATATTATTTATTAGGTAGATAATACATATTTTGTCGATCAAATGGACCCATACAATGACTATCCGGTTCAAGGTCAACTATCAACTGACTGATTTATCTATTCGTATTTTACACTGAGTTTAATTACAATAGCACAGGAAAAACCAAGTCAGAACCACTGTCAAATGGGAGTGATATTTCCAAAAAATCTATTCACGTGTTATGATACACCTCCCATGGCGCAAGCTGCCTCACATTGTAATTATGAAAATTTATGGAATGTATATATGAAAATTTTATGACATTTGCGATTCTATAGTTCACATGCTCGCTGAAATATATATACTAAAATTAGGAATCATTATGTAAAGTTAGGATCTGGTTAGACATAAATCTTCTCTCAGAAGACGAAGGCGATAGACGCCTACATGTATCAACCAATCCATCGTCTTAAATTTAATTATTTATTTATTATTGTATGGTCGACGACCTGATATGAATAGCCAAGACAAACTCCCTTTCTAGCCTTTCATGTCTTTTCATTCTCCGAAACATTTTCTATTGTCGTATTCATCATTTTTAATATATTTTCTTTTAATTAAAACACATTTCTCTTATGATATTTTTTAATACAAATTTAATTAATAAATTATAAAATAATATACAATTAGGAAATGTTCTGGGTCCGTATCTCGGTGGCAAACAAAATATTTTTTCAATAATTTTTTTTTATCTCTCTGATTATTACATTTACTAATTTATTTATTTTTGAAGAATATTTATTTAAATTACGCTTATAATGATGTCACTATATATATTGGATTACTATTAGACAATATTTATGAATATACTATTTTAAAAACACAATCAAATTTTGATTAATTAATTGATTAATTTTTTTTATATATTATTTTATAAATAATAATGCATTATAATTTATGACTTAATTTATTTAAAGATTCACAGAATATAAATATAAATTCTATTCGTTTCAGTTTGCAGGTATTGTAACAATGTGTAGACATTGCCAGGTAAGGGCTTATCTATCAACCATTAGGGGTCGAAACAGAGCGACCAATGAGCACCAGCAAATACACATTATGCATCAGAGACGGTTACTGCTAAGCAACTAGCGATCATTTCTCCGCGGGCCGTCCTAGCACCAGCATCGTTACTCAACAGCATATCTAGCATGCCGCTCCATAATTCAACTGCGCATTTAAATTGTATTAATTCATCACCTCAATAAACGATATATTATAAGTGCTCTTTCATTTATATACCCTGCTCTAGTTACAACAGACACCGTATACTGCGACACAACCAACACGCTTGAGACAAGAAGAAGTTAGGAGCTTCTGTCTCACAGCATCGTAACCTTCTGACACAATCTCGAGTCAATCAATCTTTGAATAACTTTGACACACACACCTCAACTCCTACGCAGACAATTATTTAATATCAATTTGAAAATATGATATTTTCATGACCTTTCACCTAGCAATCCAACAATTTTGGAGACTTTCTTGTATCTTCCATTTAGAATGAAATTAAATTGAGATAGCGAACGGAAGAAAGGAATACACCGGTTCATAAATATTTAATATCAAAAGAATTTGATTATCTCTTGCAATTTGAATTTTCTTCAAAATGAGTTCTTCATAAAAACGAAGTGTTCACAGATAAGAATAGTTCTTTCATTGAGAAGATAAGAGACAATTTAAAGAATCATTATTATTTTTATAATCAAAGCTTATAGTAGCAACAGACGTGTTTTATGTTAATACTTGTATTAACAATAATAATTATTGTATTAAGGTTTGTCGTGGTTGTTGGCCTAGTGGTACAACATTCGCCAAGGGTTTGAATCTAAGCATAATTTGGAAAAAAGTAAGAATATTGATATAACATGCGTTCCATGTCATATTAAACCCTATTTAATTTTTTAATTTGTTTATTAAACAATACATTTGTTTTAAAAATAATTTGAACGAGTCTTTGAAAATCCGGTATTCATTATTAAAATTAAATATTGAATGACAAATATGCGTATATTCTTACAGGTGAAAATTTTCAGAACAATCTGGAATAAAATTATTTGTATCCTACAAAGAATAATCTATTATTTATTTATTAGATGACATACATATTTTTATTCTAACAGAGGTGAATATATTATTATAATACTCATAGTTTATTGTGTGGGATGGAGTAGACTTCACTTCTGATATATACAGCGTTATCCTAGCTACTTTGCTAGATTGAAGTTTGTGTAAAAGTAGACGATTTTTTTTTTGTGCTGTTGTGGTGTTATTTAAATCATCGACAGGAATAAAAAGAGAATTAAAAATATGTATAAAAAAGTAAGAATAAAATAAAAATATATGTAGTGGGAATGTTGTAGGACTAGTAACTTATTAGTGTAGGTATTGTATAAATTATATTAGAATGTTGGATAGCCATGCTTCTGATTCATCTCTACCTGATGGATCATATATTGGGTCCATATTTGTGTAATCTTATTGGAATTAAACGATTTCCAGTTGGTACTGAGTGTGTTGTATAGTTTCGGAGCTAAGAACATGTAGAATCTTTGAAAAAATGTCGTTGTTGCTTTCGGAACTGGTGTGTAAATGTTTGTTGTTTGTCTTGTGTTGTGTCCATGCTTTATCCATTATTGCTTGAGGTGAGTTGTTGTTAGCATGGAAATATTGAACGAGTCTCAACATAAAGATTTGTCTTATATCTAGTACATTGTAAATATAAGATCTGATGGATATCTAAAGGGACGACCAATTATTACCTTGAGAATTGTTTTTTGTGCTTTTTTAGCCGACTCCAATATTGTTTTTGCTGCTCCTCCCCAAACTAAAATAGCATAATTAATTAAGGAGTAGCACAGTGCAAAGTACACCGATCTTGTGAGTTTTTAATCAACTATACATCGTATTCCTTTAAAAAAGTAGATTACTTTTCTTATGCGTTTAGCTAGGTTCGATATGTGTTCTTTCCAGTTAAAATGATCATCGATCAGTACTCCCAGATGTCGAATAACTTTAACTCGTGTCAATTTTTCACATTAGCATGAGGAAGCCGTGTTCTTGTTAGTTTTGCAGTCATGTACGGTGAGTGTAAGACTTTGATGTGGTGTTGTTCTTTCGATGATACAGAAACATAATGGTTGATGTGTTTCAATTACAATTAAACAATATTCAGTAGACATTAATTTTTAATGAAAACACATATTTTTTTTTAATAAATTTACATGGTGTAACAGACCTAGTCAAAAATATTTTATGGGTGAATACCTGACTAAATTACGAATATAAAATGTGCAAATTCTGCACCGTTAGAAAAAATATTAATAAGGAGAACACATTCTTATTGTGAAGTTGTAATTATTCAGAACAGACGGTCTGTGATGTTTTAAATACTAATTTAATGTATTATATATAAATATATACATATAAAATCAATTTTGTCGAAAAATCCAGATTTGAATTCGGTAGCGGAAAAACAATATTTTTCGACAAAATTGATTATATATATATATATATATATATATTTATAATTAATACATTAAATTAGTATTTAGAAAATATTATTGTTGGAATATTTTACAAAATTATGTTGAGCTTTAAGTCTACGTACTCCGAAATAAATATTAGTGAAATTTATCAATTTTTTATCTATATCTTTGTTTCAGGCCCTAAATCATCTAACTAGAAATTAATTTTTTGTATTCAATATATAGTTTGGAAACAATAAAATATTTAAATTAATCGAAATAATCGTATAATTACGATTTTTTGAAATGCTTATAACTATGGCATGGTTGATATTAAATACATATTTCGACTCCTAATTTACCTTTACTCGTAAAATATTATGGACTAGGTCTGTTACACCCTATATGTTATCAAATCGTTATTTTCATTATTTATATTATTAATTCATATTTTTACATATACAAACTTCAACATCATCTGCCTTTTTTTATCCAATGCTAGATAAAGACCTCTCCATCTCCAATGTCTATTTTTATCCACTGCCGCGTATTTCAGCAGAGTTTGATGATTCATCAGTCCTGGGAATCTTACAAACCTAAACACAAATTTAAAAAATAATAAAAAAATACCCTTGAGTAAAATCTGATGGGAGACGCCAGATTCTTCGTAATTAAAGGGGATTGTTTGTAAAAATGAAAAAGTAGATGTATCAATTGGAAATATTACAGAATATAAGTTAAAAATTTGTCGGAAATGTATTCGAGTGCTATTGCGAAATCGGAGAATGCGGATAGGTCCAGGTTCAAGTCCCGCTAACAATTAAATATTTTTTAAATAAATATATTTTTCTGTATATCTTTCTAGTTGATTAATTTAATTTGTATTAATAATTAAATTGTCGATTGGTTACTCTGAATATAATTTATAATAATATTACTATATTTAATGGACTTGAGTAGGAATCTTACTAAGAGACATTTTAGTGAACTCAACGATTAGTCATTTTTGAAAGTATTGTGAGTGTATCTTGATTTATGTGCAGTTAACATTTTTAACGTTCACGTATCGCACACCTAGATTAAAACTAAGACGACTCAAAAAAAACAATAATTTTGAGTTATTATTGTATTCGGATACTCTGTAATATACGCAACTAACTTAGCTCCAGTTTTCGATTAAATGTCATTTCAAGATATATTTATGACCTAAATTGTTATTTAGTTTTATAATTTTAGTAACAAAAAATGGAGAAAAATGTTTTTATTTTTTTGTCTACTGAAAATGACTTTTTGAGTTGTCTTAGTTTTGATCTAGGTGTGCGATATGTTAAATGAAATCACAAGTAAAATATACCTTTAGGTCTTTATATCTAACATTACCTGTTTAATTTAGTTTCAACATTATGTTTCAACAGTCATTAACTTTTTTTAAATGAGAAAACTGTTACGTGCTAGCCAAAAGGAAACCGATGATAATTCTCGGTAATTCCAAAAACTTGACAGAATTGTTATGAAATCATATACCTACTACTCAGAAATACTCATATTTCAGCATAATCTCTGAAATTTGATTTGATTCACTAACTTTGACATCTTATAAAGACGCGGGTGTGTAGAAAATTGTATATATTTCAAACTAAAGCAAATTAGTTAATTTGTGAAATTTTGACATCAATCCTGAACAATCATTAGCGAATTGATGAGAATAAGAAAATGTATTTATATATTCATAAGATTAAGAAACATTTTACCTTTAAATAACTTTAAAATAAATATTTTTCTATTGTTCACTCACTACTCTAGTATGGAATTATTGGGTGGGGAGGAGTATACAATAACGTATTGAATTCGGTAAAAAAAATACAGAGAACAATTATTAAAAAGATATTAAAAAATATCAACTTTTCCAACACAAGCACAAGTAAAACTTGAAACAAGTACATCATTAAGATTTAAAAATAATTTTAATATCCCTAAATGTAACATCAAACACTATCAGCAAAATTTCATATACTTAAGAATAAAAATTTTCAATAGCCTCCCTACAAAAATTAAAGTGATAAAGGATATAAAAGAACTAAAAAATAAATTAAATTAACACCTCAGAAGCGCACAATTAGATAATAAATAATATTATACATTACAAATGTATAACTTCCAACTCAATATACATTATTACAGTGTAAGTGCCTGTACGTAAGAGTTAAGCGATTCACAAAAATATGTAGCTTTAATTTTGTAACAGATTCAAGTAACTCATATATTATATAAAATTGTAAAAATTTGAAAATAATGAAATCAATCGCCATTTTCTAAGTATATTTAATCAAAGGTGACATTTATAATTTATTTTATTTATTGTGAAATGTAGGGAACTGGGATATTATCGCGTATTTGATATACTTCATCGGAAATCATTATATTAATCCACAATCAAAGGAATTTCAAGTATAAGGTCATTGAGATCATCGGCATTAACTGTCATATACAACCGGAATAATATATTTATAATAATGGGCCATGTCCACAGATGATATTTTTGACTCGAGACATTTTCCGAGATGCCGAGACAAACTCTCGGCTTTCGTAGTCCCCGTGTACACACCATGTATCTGAGATTCAATTAGTGGGTTCACTTTACCCCTTTTCGTCAACTGTCAGTCCATTGACCATTAATGTTCGTTTCATCAGTCGGGTGAATTTGAATCCCTGCAGTAGCAGTTAAAGCGGAATAAATGTTTTTAATTCAATATATTTTGTCTGTTAAACTTTCAGTGTAAATCGTTGTAAGGATACGTGATTCTAGATAAAGTCTGTGCGCACGAATCGAACATCGTGTACACAGGATTGAAATTTTGTTACTTTCTACTAATCTTGAGTTGTATATACTGATTTTTATTCGGGTACAGTTCGGTTTGGGTACCCGAGGCGCGAGGTGAGGCGCGAAATGGCATACTTCTTCAAAGTGAACTTATATTGTACATTTAGTGCCTAGCGCGAGTGAATTTAAACCAATTAAATCTGCTAGTTTTTAATTGCACTTCGACGAATACCAAGTCACATCGAGTACTAGTGAGGTTGGCGAATTATACAGCAAATATAAATAAAATAGAAATCTTCGCTGCAGCCTATGAGGAGCGCCAAAATAGTTGTCATAATTGTATTTTGTTTAACCAATTACCTACATTCAGGAATTGTCACACTGATACAACAAGTGCAACAAGTATCAGGTGTCAGAATACAATTGACGAATGACTATTTTATGAATTAAATATAATGAATAATTAGCTTAATTAAATGACGCATTTTCCCGCTTATGCTATGGGCGCCGGCACTGCCCTGTATTTGGGTTCCTACTGCACTGTAATTTGTACAAAGTCCTGTGTACAGACGGAAAAGGCTGTAAAATAACAGAGAGCTTCAGTCGTCTCGGACCACCCTTGTTATTATTCCAATAGTGCATGTGGGTGGTTTTGTGCAATACCACCTACACCTTAAACAACCCTATGCACAAGCCTCTACCATGACCAAACCAAAAACCATGGCAAACGTCATATTTGTAACGAGAGATAGCCGAAGAAGATTGGGATTTATCTTAACTAAATATCTGTGATATACTTCACCTTGTCTCATTCCACGGACACGGGCATCATCCAAAGAAATGCAATAAATGGTTGATTTGTAACGGTTTTATTAATCTTATTTTATTTTTTTAATATTTTATATTATTAGACGAGAATTTAAAATTTTTGATTTAAAAAAAAACACATTTATTTTGTACCATTATTAAAATTGTGTAAACCCTGTTGGATATAGATAATCCTAGTAATACAGATGTATTATCCGCTTGACATACATTTTATTTTGATGTTTTTAATTAAAAAATTGTAAACACGTACCATAATAGCATAAAAATATATCCGATACACATTTATTTATTTATTAGAACATTATAAAATCAGACGTGAGGTAGATCTATAATAATGTATTATTATTAATAATGTAAAAAAGGTTTTTGAGTTTCCATTTCACCAACTTAGGAAGTTTTCAAATATTAAGCAATGGTCGTCACTTCAAACAAATTCAATAAAAAATAAAGTAATCTTTTACCAATATTTTATTTTAGTATAATAAATTTATTCTCAATATCAGTAGCGATTCACTAATGTTGTTGTTAATATTCAATTAAGCAATTTATTTATTTGAGTCATGTGACCCAACTAATTGAACATCTATTCAAATATTTAATTAATTTTTCAGTTGGTCCACATAAAGAAGTTGTCAGTTCCAGTGTTTGAGAACTGAAATAACCAAAAAAAAGGCTTTCAATTTGTGTAAATTTGCTTTTCGTTCCTTTTTCGGCCGAGAACGCTATCAGCCTAACAAATGAAATCTCTATAAACATCATTTCTGCTGGCGAACTTTTCCGCTTCACTAATACCTCGATTGTTTGGGGCGTGCCTTTGTTTTTCCACTAAGACCTGTGCCAAGTTCGCCGGCAAAACGTTTCATGTTGGCCGGATCAATTGGCTTTACCCGATGGGGAATAAGCAATATTTGAAAGCATTCAACATCGTAAAAATATTTATTTTCATTATGAATTTTGGCAGACAAAAGTGTTTACAAATAATTTTATCAATAGAATTATGCCACCTTTTTGGTTTGATGTACAATATTTGTTTATCATATTGATTTTTAATGCTTTTGAAATGAAATTGATTTCCGATTTCTCGGTATAGATCGATTTCAAATAAAAAAATTATTTTCTTCACAATATTCACATTATTTTTTTTTTTATTTAAAAATATGTGCTTATCGCTTTAAAACATTGTATGTTGTACATGTTACATAAGGTTCTCATGTTCGTTTATACAGATAAGCAGACATTGAAGTATTATCTCTTATATCTATAAATTTCTACACCGTTCTTAACTAAATTTTCAATAGTAACTTTAAGTATTATGTACCTATTTATGTTCCCATGCAAAATAAAAGCACCACCCCTTCTCTTTCTACGATATAAATATGTTATATTTTGAGTGCTATGTATTCCAAATTTTTCAATGTTAATTTAAAGAAATTGCATAAAATATCGACATCCTCCTCTCTTTCTTGGCCAAGTCACCTTTTTATTTAATATAAATATATTTTAAATTATATAAAACAATATCCATTCTAATCGTTGTATATTTACTTTTTGGGACTCTGCGCAAAACAAAGACAACCTTCAATACGAGTATGACATTTTAATCCGAAATATTCTTTACTCAGAATTCATTATCTTATATTTATATTTAAAAAAAAAAATAGATTACAGCTTATGAATAAGAGAATAATTATTATAAATTTAATTTTAATGAAGTGATAAATTCACGGAAAAAATTAGCTTCGTCGTATGCTAACAGCAAAGACACAACTCCTACGCGATTTTCTCATTATATTATATTTTCAATCATATAAACAAAATATTTTCGAATAATTTTAATATTTTATTACAAGTTAAATGAATCAATAAGAAAGATATACAGAAAAATTCAATTTTTCTAAAAAATATTTTCAAACATTCAAATGCCACAGAACTATGTTTTGAAAAACTGCAAATTCATAATAATAATAATGAGTGATATTCCTACAAAACATGTTATTTAGTTTAATTAAACCAGGTGTGTTACTGCCTTCTCTTTATATTATTATTGCTCTATAAACTTTACGACAGTTAAGATAATAACGCCACAGATAATAAAAATCTTAAGAGGATTTTCTTTTCAATAACTTCTGCTAAATATATATTATCAACCTACTTAAAAACATTATTGTATTGGAAACTTTACCAGATGAACATAAAAACGATAATGTTTATAGGTTAAATATAATATATAATGAATTATTAACGTAAAACAATAAAAAATTTCTGTTATTAAATTTAAAATTTAATTCAATAAAATAAAACTTTTATTAAATAAATTTTGTAAACTTACTCTAAAAGCATTTTACCAACATTTTGTATTATTTTTATAATATATGTCTTCTCATTTTTCTTACATTCTTTATTTTCCTTTAAACCCCACAAACCATCATAAAGCATAAAATAGATCACGTACCATCAAAACACCGTCTACAAAAGATCTTCCTCGTAAAATAAATTGGTGTATTCCTACCTGTATGAAAAAAAAACTATTTCGTGACATACATGGCAATAAATATTAAGGCACTATAAAACACATCGTAGTACACCTAGTTCATTCACCATCCGCAAAAAATACGGAACCACAATTTTCAATTTTTTAACAAAATGAAATGTATTTATTTCTAAATACAAATTAAATGTATTAATTAGAAAGATGAAAGATAGAATTATAGAAGATGATAGAAAGACAGACCTATGTTCTGAATAACTACAACTTCACAATAAGAATTTGTTCTCCTTTATAATGAAATGTATTTCTATTGATCTTGCGTAGCTAAGTAATCTGAACGAAATAGAAACGTGTAATATATAATTTCCGATTGTGTAGTATAATGTTTTTGGCCATTTTTGGGTGCGCGTATATTTTACAAGTTTTATAACTTGCTTAATACATTCAACAAAACGGACATCTTTAAAGATTAGCCATTGCATTTTTACCGGCAATAAATCATCACATTTTACTGAAAGAGATTTTATTTAAATATTTTGAATTGTGGTTTAGAAATTTAATTCAAATTATAACTAACTAATTACTAAAACGCCGTTTTCCCGCAAAAGTAGATAGAAAAGATAAAGTGCCACACTATTCTGTCCTAACACACAATTCTCGCCTCATCCACGCTCATACATCTTCACATACAAGCTCTTCGATTATTGAGGCTTCTAACAGGACCATTCTCCAGTATCTGGTTTACCTGGTTGTGCCAAGTCTTACGCAGACGTTCTCTACTTCTAGTGCCATCAACATTTACGTAATATATCTTTCTTACCATTCTCTCCTCATTCATCCGTTCTATATGAACAAACCACCTAAGTGATATTTTCTTAATCTTACTCACTAAACTAAGTAACAAACTACCTAACATTATTTCCTTATTTTTTCATTCTTTACTATATCATAAATAGATCTGCCACATGTTCGCCTAAGTGATCTAATTTCCACTGCATTCAGTGTATTTGTGTTCCTCTTCTGTCATTCAAAGTGCCGTTCACTTTATTTCTTGCAGTCACCCTTCTTTTGATATCTTTCTCAGCCTTTCCGTTTCTATCAAAAATACTTCCCAAATACTTATTCCTCAATTCCTCATCTACTTGTTCAATAAATTCATGACCTACAAGTATTTGTCACATAGTTTAATTATTATGTAATATTATATTAATGTACAGAATTATATTACAGAAATGTAATAAAGGTCGATATTTATATGTATCGTGTTTTGTTCGTTCCAAAATATTACGTTGTCATTCTTTGACATGTTTTTAATTGTTTTAAAATCATCTAAGATAATTTAATGTTAAAACTCGTTTTATGAGTTTCATGAATACGACCGAGTTTCTAAGGATTCGTTACTAAATTAAACAGGATTAGATTTGCTGGGTAGTGGACAGTTACGGAAACAAAAATACGGCTAATGTTTCCGTAAAATATTTTTTAATGTCTATTATAAACGGTTTACTACAGAATAACTTAACGCAACACACGTGTTTTCTTCTTCCATCATATACAAATAGTGTTATAATATTGTTATTTTAATCATATAGCCAACAAAAAAAACAGGCTTTGCAGAAAAAGTCCGAGCTAGTTGATTTTTTGTATATTTCGTTATTTTGTCATTTTAAATAACATACTAATTATCCTATCGATACTGTATGTAGTTCAAAAGTTATATGGTGTCAAAGGTCACCAAATTTTTTTTTTGTAAATGTCTTGCTTTTTTATAAAACAGTTTTTATAAAATTTGTAGATTATAATATTTTCTCCAAAATAGATTTCTTACATTTTTTTCGTACGAGAAACTGTTCTTACGTCATATAACTAACAACGTTTCAATTGGATACACTCTTACTAAGTATCAATGCACTCATTTTTAGTTTGAAGTGAAAAGGATTGTAAAAAAGAGGTAGAAAAACTGAAAAGTCATACACAATAAAATAAAACTGAAAACTCCTATTTCATAACATTATTTAAGGCGCTGCTTTTAATAATTAAAATTTTCCCTTTTTTTAAGAATACGTAAGTTTTTATTATTCATTTATATCAGAAGTTATACACTAGATTTGACTTTTTATTAAACTATTACTTGGATAAGATCGTAAAACTAATAAACTGAATGTTATTCGCCATAATACAGCCACCATAAAATTTATTAAATTATTAAAATATTAAAAATTAATAGTTATAAACCATTTTATTTGCAGGACATATTATTAATTTTCGACGTTTTTAAAACACTTTTTTTTAGTGAAAACAAATTATTTTCTTGTTATTAATTATATTGTATTTACTTACTTGCTTTGAGGCTTCAGCTACTATTTAAAAAGTTTTATATCAGAAACGTTATAATTTCTCACTAAATAATATTTATATCGATCCTATTATTGTTTTTAAATCGGCAATATGAAATGAAAAAAAAAGCCCAAACGATTAAATAATATTGAATTTTAACATGATTCCAGCATTATATGTTTTTAGTGATACTTGCAATATATTTAGACATTATTTTTTAAATAAATGATTTAAGATTGAATGGATCTTTCATAATAAAATTAATTGAAAGCACGTATTGCTGTAGTTTTTGCAAAAGGAATTGAAAAAATCCTTACACAAAATTGACTCCAGATAATAAACACGTGAAACATGTACTGCAGCTTCATAAAGAGACACACTCATTGAAATTATATTGCAGTTTTTTTAAAAATAAACACAATATATCACTATAGCAGCTTTTTATTATATTTCTAGCATCCAATCAGTGTTTTAGTTTTAACGTTAGCGTTTCAGATCAAATTCATTTGAGGGATCACTAAGACATTTGAACGCTGTTGTTTGATCTTTATAACAGGTCTATGGATAAGTAAATTAATAATACGCAGTTTTGGGTGCTTAGTTAAAACAGCATATCTTAGATTAACATACTTAGATAAAAACACACTAATTTATAAACATAACACAATAAAAGCACATCACTTTTCAAAGGAAAAATTTCGTCATATAAATTTGAAGAAAGGGTGTCAATTTGTCTTTCGATCAATTTTTAATCAATTACAGTAATAATATATTATTTCATAATCATCACCTTGATACAGGTGAATATTATGTTCCATGCCTATTTTGTTTGGTCGCAATTTTGGTTTTGCAAATATTTGTCAGTTCGAATTTGGTAGTCGTAGTGAAAAGTTGATTACAATTTATTATGGAGCATCTAACGCTACAATAACGTGTAAAAGTCATTAAAATATTTTATCAAAATAATAATCGTAATTCTGTAACCGTTAATGGTTGTCGCTATTGTCACATGTTGTAAAACTTCTTGGTAAGCGAATTGGATTGATTAGGCCTGCATCATATGTAATTTCAATAGAATTGTACTATCTCACACATAGCCCGAGTTACGCTTGAAATTTTTCTCGGTCGCACAATGTCAAAAAGTGGTGATATTGACTGGCCTCTTTGATCACCTAATTTGACGGCTACTGACTGTTTTCAGTGGAGATATTTTAAATGAAAGGTCTACGCCAATAAGCCAACAACAATTCCGATGCTGCAGGACAATATTCTAAATGAAATTACTGAAATAACACACGAAGTGTGCGAGAATGTTATGAAAAATATGGTTAAAAGAGTACGCATTTGTGCCGTTTCCAAAAGTAGCTACTTTACCAATGTCATATTTCATACATAATTGTAATAAATCAAATAATTGTTAAATAAAAACTAATTTAAAAAGTTGTGTTTTATTTAAAAACAACATCGGCCTGTATAATTATGTAAAAAATTCATCGAAAATATAGACACTGACTAAAATAAATGTATGTATTGAAGTTGATTAATAACTCAATTATGCTATAAATAACTGTTATATATATATACGGGGTCATTTTAAGTTTATTATTTGAGCTTGAAATTTAATATCATTTGAACACGTAATCAAAATTTTTATAATAAATGAAGCTCACTGAATTATTTAATATAATTTGGTGCTTACTCACCGCTTGCTGTACTTTTCATATTATTTAGTTTCTAAAAAATAAACGTGCAGCTAACAAACAATAACTACTACTTTCAGGCTTGTTTAATTTAAAGAACAGACATAATTTAGAATGTTTTTTTTCTATCCCAAAAAAGAGCGTTACTATTAAACATTTTAAAAACGAAGTTCGGTTATATAACAAACTTGGGTTTTATTTAATAATACTAATTTTAGTTCCTATAATATGTTTAATTATTGCCAATAACTAAAAAATATTAAATTGTTATTTATTAGAAATTATTTTTTGAAAACAAACTATAATATTTTATGATTTACAAACTTTTAAAAATGTAATTTTCTGGTACTTTTGAAGTATTTAAACGCAGTTGCGTTGTATAAGTAATAATATTTATATTTAAAAAATTTGATGTCATTTATATTCTTAATTGTACTAGATGTTAGAAAGAATGTATCTATTTTTTAATACTCGCTGTCTTACGAATATTGAAGATAAAAATAAGTACTTACTAATTTATTCTGAATTTAACAAACAAATTCTCAGAATATTCTGGTTTCATTAATTAAGATTCTATTAAAATAATCATACGTTCCTTTATCTTGAATAATAACACATCTCTAATTAGGCAACATAGTACTACATACAACTTAATACAATGGTGACCGTTATTTCAATTTAGATAAGGACTATCTGGTTGTCGCAAACCTCCATCTGATGGGTCTACATACAATGCGCCCGCAGGAAACACAATCAATATTCACCTACATTTCCATCGCAATCAATGGCCCGGTAGATCCTCCCGACAGCAAGGGTCAATCGAGCTGCTGGCGACGGGAAGCTGAATTTGTGATGAGGAGTTAACGTTGCCGGCTGGCTTCATCACAAGAGATACGACAAATCAAAACATACTATCTTTTTTTAACGAGAACATATTAGTATTGTGAAATTGCAGAATATAAAATCAAAAATATGTTTTAAACTTATTCGGTTGATATATCAAAATTGGATAACGGATTTGTATCCCAGTAGCAACATAAATATTTTTTCGATAAACAGATTTTTTCTGTATACCTTTCAAGTTGATTAATTTAATTTGTATTCAAAACATACTATTCTTAAACCAATAGCGTGGATCAATAGCGTAATAAGTAATAAATTTTACTCATAACAATCTATAACTTCGAACTTAACAATTTACTTATGTGTCAACTTCAATCAGACGTATAATAATTATAAATAAAATATTAATTGGAAAGATATAAATATAAAATCAATTTTATCGAAAAGTATTGTTGTTGCTACTGGGATTCGAACGCGGATCTCTTTCCAATCCGGGAAAGGTATATTAACTAACTATACTACAGCAGACAGTACTTTTGACGACAAATTTTCGAACCCATATTCTACACTTTTCAAATGAATACATCTATCGTTCCATTATTTGAAAGCCATCTAATTTGTTTTTACGGAATCTCAAATACCTTTTTATATTTTGATTTTACATGTATATCTTTCGAATTAATACATTTAATTAGTATTTAAAATATCACAGACCTATGTTCTGAATAATTACAACTTCACAATAAGAATGTGTTCTCTTTAATAGTAATATATTATTATAAGTCCCAAGATATTAAATGTAATTCAGAATAAAGTGAGCAAACAAATAAGTCATACTCGTTACCACGACAACTATATTTTTTATTCGGTACCCATTAACCTCAAACTTGCGTTATGACACTTTTTAGAATATTATATATTCAAAAAGCCATCAACTCACACGTTTAAATTTTAAAATGTGTTCTTTCACATACTGGTAGATAGATACAGAACTTATCTGTAAATTCAGTACGTACCTACACAGTACTTACCTAAAAAAATATATAAGTATATATCTAGTATTTACCAACACAAAATATAATACTAAACAACCGTTTTCTCACTATTACATTTAAAAATGTTAAAAATTAATATAATTAAATTTAATTACTTCCTTATTTTTCAGTAAATTAAAATATTGCACACATGGTTGCAAATATTAAAAAAGTTATTACTCTTTGATTCACAAGAATTTATTTATTTATAAATATCCAAGACAATACAATTCTCTTAATATTAGCCGAATAAGCTTATTGCGTGAGGTATTTTATATTGGAGGGAAAGAGCGGCGAAACCAGGCGGTGAAAGAGAATGCCCATGTTTCGCAAAAGATCCTAAAGAGTAGCCATGCAAAATATCAGTAGGGGGTATGGATATGGACATATAGAACGTACAATGGGCCTTAGTGGGAGCAGAGGATGCATAGATTATATATTTTCTCTACGAGTGACGAGGGAACAGATTTTAGCAAAAAACCAAAAACATTTTTGTGCTTAAGTAAATCTACAAAAGGCGTATGGTAGAGTATGTTGGAATGCAAATTTAGCCAAGATAATATTTTGTTCAAGGATAAAAAAGCACTTAGTTGAAGTAAGGGAAGGAGGCTAATAAAACCAAGTATTGTTAGACGCAGGTGGATCGACACAGCGTGGGTATAGCAATAAGGAATGCGGCGTATGTAACTAAAGTCACGTCAGCAAATGCACCATAAGGGATGCATCACCTTAGGCGGGCCAGTCTTCCCAAATTCTCCGCCGGGAGAACTCGCTCCACAAAGACGAGATCTAATTTTCAATTAGAAAATAGAATCAATGTCGTCTCTAAAATATCAAGTAAGTGCTTTATAGATTGTGATTACGGGGAAAATATAAACTTTGCGCCTCGAGTTTAAGCTTAGATTGTGATGTACTCTGCGTTTAATCGTTGATGTGAAAGTATCAAAAAGGGTCCTGGTGGATCTATAAAAAGTTGATCAATATAATTTGGTGTAGCGAGAACAGACTGTCGCTATTGCATAAGAACATCGCGTTCAGAGTCCCGGTTTGCCTGGATAATTGGGCATCGTCTTGTGAGCAATCAACTATAAGCCTTAACTCCGTCACCCTACGCTGGAACCACAAGGACCTGACCACACTTCATGTTTAGGATCCAGGACCATCCTAAGAGGTAATCCCTTACGTGAAGGACCTGCATAATTTACATCAGACAAGGGTCAACATAGACAATTTGGTAGAGAACTTTATGCTGGCATGATGAACACAAATATTTAATGTTAATTTAATTGTAATTATTTTTGAATAGCCTTATCAATAAGTATTAAAGTACAATGCTCATTTTCCACTTCTAACACATGCAAGTATCATAAAATATAGATAATAAATTTTATTATATAAAAATATTTTTTTATTTCATAACCATTTGATTTAACTAGTCAATATTAAAAAAAGAACCAGTTAGGCTAGATGTCTCCCCTCTGAACATGAAGCCGAGGCAGAAAGAAAAAATAACCTAACAAGTGATAAGAAAAAGGTTATGGAAGGTACTGTCTGATTACATGGTGAATAGTAAACTCATATACGCAATCCTATTACTCACTATTTGAGGAATGTCAGCTTCTTTATGTTCGACAACTCTATGTAAAAATATTGATTCTTTATTTTCATTCCAACAAAGAGCTTCATCAATATCCATCTCATAATTATGCTACGCGAGCAAAAAAGAATAGGCTCACCGTAAAGCCTAAAATGAAAACATGCTTCGGTCAATACTTCCAATGTTTCTGGCCTCTAAAGCCTATAACATTTTGGCGAGCAGTGTTGCCGTAAATACTTCGATAGCTAGTTCTGTGTTTTCTATAGGTAATGTTGAATACATTAATTCAATCTATGCAAATCCAAAATACACAAACCTCTGTGAACCTGTGCTGGTAGACGTCGACGTCGCTCTCCTTGTAGTTTGATACTTAAATCTGATGGCCAGCCACCAAAAGCTTTTTCACAACCAATAATCTGAAAATATATAATACAAAATGTTTTTATCTCGCCGCCGTAAAAGTCCGTCCGAATCGCAAAAACTGTCTCTTCCCAGTAGCAGCTTCGCCTTTGTTTTCTGTTTTTAAATCCACACAAAAAGAACACACATATTCAACATTTTATACTAGGCCTACTTATCGAAGTATAAAAGTGCGTAAACAAGCAGTATGAAACAATTTTCGATGGATAAACTCAAACACCATCTCAGAAACTGGTTATTGGGTGTTGTCAGAAAGGAAACTGAGCAAAGATTCATGGAAATGATCACACGAAGAGAACATCATTTCTTTATATTCATTTTCTGTTTTGCACAGTGTTTCAATCATGGGATAGCGAGTGCATTTTACTTATTTTTTATGTTATTAGAACCTTTTATAACCCTGTTTACTTTATTCCTAATATTTTTGGTTTAAATAAAAAAAAAAATAATAATAATAATGGTTTACATATTTGTATGATAGACAACGGATGAAGCTGTCTCCTTTAGTGCAGACTTCGGTATAGTCAAAAATAAAAAATCGCATCCCTATATGAAGAAAGTTCTTCGTGTGTAAGAATCAATGAAACATTCACACCATGGTTTAACATTACAAAGGGTGTCAGGCAGGGTTTTATTACATCTGTATGGCTGTTCAACTGATGTATGAATGTAGGAGCGATAATGTACACCGATAAAGCAGTATTAGGGCCGATATTTACTTTTTACTAACGCCCGTAATAAAAATCCTTTGCGGGTTGTTGATACATCAAATTTACTACTGTCAAAGTATAAATAGAGATGTCTATAGATGCGACAAACAATCATGAAATATGCTTTATTTTATCCATTATCCGTGGATATTTTAGCCTAGACGGCCACTTTGGTGGTGGCCGTCTAGGCTTTTCGTATTGTGTATTGAACAACGAGATCATCATTGGAGGAACTGTCATTGATATTGAGTTATTATCGTGGTACACGGCAACTTTCAAAGTATCAACGTGACAGAACAGCTGTGAAAAGTCTTCCATATTTAAATATCGATTTTCGTTTTTCTTATCGCATATCGGAAAGAAAAATGAGTTTACTACTGTACTTTCGGGAAGTAAATTTTTTTTACTACCAATCAAACAACCCGTGTTGGAAATATTTTTTCTTTAGTAACTTTTTTTACTACAGTAAAAACTTACTACTGATCACACACAACCAGCCCTTAATGGCGAATACCAAACAAGATTTAAATTAACAAAGAGTCTAGTGAGTATAATGTACGATATATGCAAGGAAAGCGACCTAGTTATGAATTAGAATGAAGTCGAAAGTAATGGTATTCGAGAAGGAGGAAAGCAAGACACCGTGCAAAATACTTGTAGGAAATTAATGTTTAGAACAGGTAGATGAGTTTGTGTATTCAGGAAGTATGTTTGATAGAAACGGAAAGGTGACTGCAGGGAATAAAGTGAATGGCGCTATAAATAGAATTCTATCTAACGGGAACTTTTCAACCGAGGTAAGATGGTAAACAATTGAGTCCTGATACCGACACAGATGTATGGAAGTAAGGCCTAGAGCTGGCAAAAGAGGAACGAAAGTAGACTGAATGCACTGGAAATGAGATCACTTAGGCGTATATGTGGTAGATCTATTTATGACAGAATAAAGAATAAATAAATGAGGAGAGAATATAAAGCTGATCTTAGTTTAGTTAGTAAGATTAAGAAAAAATCACTTAGGTGGTTTGGTCACATGGAATGGATGAATGAGGAGAGAATGGTTAGAAATATATATGAAGCAAGTGTTGATGGCACCAGAAATAGAAGACGTCCGCGAAAGACTTGGCATGACCAGGTTAACCAGATACTGGAGAATGGTCTTGTTAGCCTCAATAATCGGCGAGCTTGTATGAGAAGATGTATGAATGTGGATGAGGCGAGAATTGTGTCAGAATAGAAGAGTGTGGCGCTCTATCTTCTCAACCTGCCCCCGCAGGGAAACGGCGTGATGGTAAGTTAGTTATGGTAGTTAGATATATTCAGTATGTGTGTATGGTACGACATATGTGATGTTTTTATACATTATGTCGAAGAATTTTTAATGACTTTAATTTTAAACTATATTTTTATCAATTATATGTCACTGAAAAAATGCATAGAACATATTTTTATTTATTCATATAAAGAAACAATGGTGTCTCTTGAAATTAAACCCGGAGCTTTACCATTACCGGTAAATTTCTCTTCCAGCTGAGCTATGTCAGCCTTGATAAATTTAGTCAAATTTGTTTTATGCATTACCCTTCAGTAAAAAATCTATTATTTCTTGGAAAAAACTATCATCTTTTTATAATTCATTGAACTAAACCTGGTAGGTGGCGCTAGGACTAGGAAATTCTTCGATATGTATCGATTCAGAACAAATGGTGCATTGATAATAAAACCAAAATACTACTGAAAAGTTGCAAAGGATAAATTATTATTTTCTTAACATCTCGGGATTTTTTTACTGCCGTGTTGCATTATAATATTTTATAGTTATTTATTCCTCTTTATTCTAGAAATTCTAGAAGCCTCCAGAATATTCTACATCACTGGACATCGGTATTTATTACAAAATAGTACGGATGCTTAAAGCGATTAACACCGTGACTAATGTGACGGTTGATAGACGGTAAATGGACTGCGACGAGTGGGTGATATTTGATGTTAGCATCTTCACGTACATCACGTAGTTTTCCACACCGATTAAACTCGTGGCATGTGTGTAATAAAATCAGGTACCTGAAATCCGCCCCTATGCTCTCTATCACCCCTCAAAGAAAAGTAGTCATTAACTGGTACAGTATGACGTGACGAACTGGCCTAAGGTCTACTGAAATATTTGAATAATTCAAGATGCATTTAGTAATTTTTCAAATACTACACGTCGATTGTATTTTGTAAATCTTAAATTAAAAGGAAATAAATTATGATTAAAAAAATATTTTATCCCAAAAAAAATGTAATTGTCCCGGGAGTAAATTTGTTCGTTTTTTTAATGGCACAAGTGTTTAACTCTTCATTTTTATTTATTTATTATACCATATTTATGTGATATCTATTATATCATATGTTCTGTACGCAGCACTATTTTTTTGGTAGATTTCAACAGACGCAACTTCCGAAAAATTTCAATGCGCTTTCCTCGCTAACAACCAGGAGAACTCGAAACCCTAAAAAGTTTATCTATGTATACAAGGGATATAACGCATTTTATGTATACGATAACCCCCGTAGTTCGTATCAGATTTTCATCAAAATTTTGTGATAAATTTGTCGAGTAAATATTTTGGCTGAGTTTTTTTTATCGAGTTTGTTTCACCACTATCATGTTTCAAAATGTCGGCTGTTCAAAAACTTAAAAAAATTGTTAATATTCGAAAACTAGAAAAAAAAGTATAAAACAAAATATACAAAAAACAAAAACAACACACAACATTCCGATTCTTGTTGCCAGTGACGAAAGATATTTTTTGTAAACACCGTTCATGTAAAGTTAGTAAATTGGCAGCCATTTCGAAACAATAATTGCGGTTTAAACTGCCATTTGTAATTGGTAACAAATTGTATTATTGTTTAGTGAAAATCATTGCTCAATGAAATCCGTAATTTTAATTATTATTATTAAAAGATCAAACATTCAGTTTTATATTCGTTATTAAATAATTGTAAAGTTACTTTGTGGCAACACTTTATATTAATAATAAGAAAAACATGTTTCGGGGACAATAATACCTCTTCAGGATATAATGTATACCAAAATTAAAAATGCAAGAATAGACATAAACAAAACTGTAAATATATGTGGTGAGAGAGGATAATAAACAGCGAGGGGGGGGGAGTGTGTAACAAATTTGTAATTAACATGAAAATAAATTTAAAAGGTTTGCAAAAAAAAATTGATTATTTATTGTGAGAACTGTCACTTTGAATGAATTGAACTTGAGAATGTGTATGTCAGGAGAGTGTGTAGATGAGTAGTGAGGAACAAGGATTACAAGAGGCCATCTCTGGGGGAACGGGTCTCTTTCCATCGCCATTTCTCAATGATTACTAGTCCATCTCTGAATTACATAATTACAACTTACTGTAAATACTTATTATAATAAACGTGTAATTGTTACCTGAACACGGAGTTATCATAACAAGAAATCGAACCCAACTAACTCGACAGTAAAGAGAGGATAGAATACCGAGGGAATCTGGTGGTACTACGAAAGTTACCACATTTATAATGTTTAATTTGCTATTAACACTATTTATTATTTATAAAAATTATAAATTATCTACCTGTAAGCCTCTGGTATTTGTATTTAATATTTATAAATCCTTGTTAATGTCAAAATATTGGTTTGTTTCCAAAAGTTGATTGGCGAATTCGGAATAGTCGTTGCTACTTAAACATATATTTAAACAGTGGTGTAAATAGAGTGTTTTTATTATTATTTATGTATATTCATCTGGATTACACTTTTTTAACTGTATGATTTATAAAAATATTTTTTATCTTACACGTGTATCTTTGTGAACACATCGATCTAAATATGTAACGAGCTACGTGGATGAATATGTAATATATGTAAGCAGATGGAACGAAAGATTTTCATATTTCACGATCGAAAAATATGTGACGCTCAATGCTAAGTCCTGGGGGAATGCATCACTTGCGTTCATACATATGATATTTATGAAGTTTTGTGTATTAACATTTAACAGCGTTCGATGGATTTAACCTTTTCTGTGTGACATTATAATATATTATAGAAGAGAAAAGAAATATAAAAATATTTTAAAAATGTTTGTCATTTTCTGTTTATTTTGTATATATATATATATATTTAAATATATAATTTATACATATTTTAATAATCACTTAGAGCAGCATCTATTAAAAAAATAAATTATTTGTTTATAATTAGAGCCGTTGATGTAGAACCTAGATGGCATAAATTTTGATGAAAAATCATCGTATCTAAAGACTTGAAACTTGGTTATTCCAATAGAAAAATAACGATTGTGGTTAGAGTATTATAATCAGAACTAGTTTAATTATTTATTTTTTATTTAAACATTCATGTCACATTTGACAGTGACATAAGGAAAAAAACCATAGAGTGTGACGCGATATGACCATGAGGCATAGATTAGATGACAGTATGCTTTTCGTATCTTTGACAGGAGTCTTAGAGACCTGTTCGTTTAAGTAAGTATACTTTACAGCCTACCGAAGCAAATGACACTATTGCCACGGCCACCAAATTCAAAAAGTCATAGATATAGACGGGGAAGAGTAATATTATTATGAATATTAACATATTATTTTTATTCTTATCTACTTTTAAAATAATGAATTTATCAACAATAGAAAGCGAAGAACATCATGTTTTAATAACTGCTGTAATATATTAGATCTGAAAATGCTGTAATATATTAGGTCTGAAAATTTAGTGCAAATAAAACTTAAAACAATTATTTTACACTAAGTGTTAGCATATCTTAAAACTTAGTGCCACATTTAAAAGTGTATTTGATTCGTAATATTTCAATTACATATCTAGTTTCAGTAATTAAGTCACCCATCTGCCTATGTATGTAGAATTTCTAAACTAAAAAAAGTGTATTTATTTTTTAAATAAATATCAGATATCTCATAGGGACAAAGCTATTTTTATTATGAAAATATGTGGAAGTATGGGGTAATTACAGGGCTTATGACCTGTCTTCGGCTGGCTTAAGTGAACGCTTTATACAACGTTCACCAATTCACACCCTTCAATCTTCATACTTATCAATTTTTTTAAAGTTGTATAATGTTAGTATGTGGACTCGCTTCGTACCACTACACCATCGCCATCTATGGACCAAATTTGATAATTCACTTTTCCTTTTTTTAAACAGCATGTTTTCCTTGTAATTACCCCATACTTCCATATATTTTCTATTAAATATAATAAAAAATAGCTTTGTCTCTATGAGATATCTGATATTTGTTTAATAACGGTGTCTTTGTAGGTAAAAATCCAGTAATTGTGTGTTCTTAGACATATTCAAATATTGCATTTATTTGTTGTTTATCAAATCCAATTATTTTTTATAACTTATTTCATATTTGTGTATTCGTTATATATTCCAGTATTGGTAATTCTAAATGTTTGTTATACGGTGTGAAAGAACGTACCTAAAGACATGTTAAAAATGTTTTGAAGTATATTTTGTTATGAACACAAAATATTTTGTTCCTCCGTAAAGAAAATTTTGCAAGGAAAATGGTTAATACACCGCACCGGTTAATATCGCGAAGATAGATTACGGTTTTCTTCAATAAACCTCGGTTAAGGTATCGCTCCGTGATATAGAACCTTTTAAACCGCTCCGTTTAAGTGGTAATGCGTTAACGTCCTTCCCCTAGATACAGGACGTATTATGAAATACGGATACAGCGACAGCTGAAGCAATAAAGAGGACTTACACGCCCGTACCGTGAATCCAAATTGCTCCGAAATATTTCACGGATACCAGATAATCCAGGATCCAGATATCCGGGCCTATAATGTTTTAATCAAACCCGGTGTTCGTTCGTATTCTCGAAAATATTAGCAATGATTTATGATTTCCATTGATCTAATTGATTGTTTAAGTTTCATTTCGTATTCGAGTGCCTACCAAGCAATCCATTAGTCATGAGAGTTTTACAATAGTTAGAATGATAATACATGATTTTTGTTAAAGTTTTTGATACATGTTTAGAAAAAATCTGAAGTTTTTCTCGATCAAATAAATCTTTTTTGATTGAGAAAAATAAATCTCTTTAAACAATCGGTAAAAAATTACAATTGTTGTGACCACTTGGGTAAATTTTTAATTCCAGCTTATTTAATAGCGACCGCTCTTTTTTATATTTTGAAACTAATCTAAATACACGACTCTTTGTGTATGTTTCATTTTATGTTGTATCATCGTCCGTTTTATATGAGCTTCGTTAAATTGAATTTATTTATAATAAATTGTAATATAAATAAAAGTATCCTGGGGTTTGTAATGAGATGGGCAGAATATATTGGGAATAGTGATAATGAAAGTGATAGTGAAGAATAATATCAAAAATGTAAAATAAATGCTGATTCAACTGAAACCTTATTTTAGCCTGACATGTTCAATTGCACAGACTAAGAATACATTAATAAGAAAAAATCTTACATTGTCTTCAAAATAATAAAATATTTTATTGATTTTTTTATAGATTTTTTAAATATACGAGAGTAAAATCCTTACATAAATTTTATCTAAGGTTATTTTTTATTTTACAGATCTTTAGGCATTGATTTGATTACGTATTTTGGGAGTCACTCGGATGAAGCGACTGATATTTGTA
The DNA here is from genome assembly GCA_031772225.1 of Eubasilissa splendida. Taxonomy (NCBI): domain Eukaryota; kingdom Metazoa; phylum Arthropoda; class Insecta; order Trichoptera; family Phryganeidae; genus Eubasilissa; species Eubasilissa splendida. Next base: position 14,286,715 of record CM062852.1, on the reverse strand, counting down.
GGTTATGTATAAAACTTTGTGAAAACTGAGGACCCCAATCCTTCGCAGACTCTCGCACATGTATATGAATATCGCAGTATATATTAATGTTACGTAGCGTACGTGTGAGAATAGGTGTTGGTGTTTCGGCTAAAAAAGGTTGATGAAATGAAACAGGACTTACAAATGTTGCTGTTTATTATCGAATAATGGACAAATAAATTTACGCTGTTTAATGGTTAAATTGTAAGTTAAAATTCGTAACTAAAGAAGCTCACTGGAGGTAGTTCCGATAGATGCGTCCGAGAAGATGGCCAGGGAAAAGGTGATTCCTTTATCTGTGTCTTCTCGGACCGGTTGCGTCGCGATGTATTGTCCTCTGAATTCTGTCGGTACTCGACAGCGTGGAATGGCTGTAAAATGTCTGGTTTGACAGCCAGGTCTGTAAAGCGCTAGCAGGGCCTCCAAAGATCTATAGCATATTTTGATAATCAACAACTTTCATTATTAACCAAGTCTAAACAAATTCTGAATGAGTGTTGTCAAAACATGTGTTTCCGATTTTTTCGTTCATGTTTTTATTTGAACCTTTTAACCTAAGTACCTCTTCATGACAACGAAGGTTATGAAGGCGAACTACCTATCAGAGGTCATTTAGAAATAGATGGCATTTTTTCTGGCAGACAAATATATAATATTATTTTTACTATGCAAAAGTTAATAATATTTCGATAAGATAAAATAAATTCTAAAACGGTTGGGTTCAGCCTGAAGCCCCCTTGTCAAAAGAAATGAAAACCGCAATAATTTTGAAAAGCTGTCAATAATCAAATATGAAAATTAAACAAAACCTTTAAGTAATTTATCAATCTCCGACAACGTCAGTGAATTTCGTTTCTGAAATCTCGAGACAAAAGGAGACATGAGAGTCGGGGGGTAGAAGGGGTGGAAATATATTTAAGATTCAAGCCACGTTTGACGGTTCATAGATGTCACTAGGTTCACAGTGTTTACTGCTGACGGGCCAGCAGGGTAATCAATCAGGGAAGAAACGCTGGATCATTAATCAAATTTCCAATTAGGCATTTACCCCCGCTTCCAACTTGCCCGGCCGCCCCTAAGAAATATCTCGTGCCATCAGCTCCACCTTTGGGCGAGCATTCGAGAGTTTTTATCCCCCTACTGTCAAATGGTATTAAGTGCAAAAAATTTGAAAGCGTTCGACCGTTTCGTATTAACGTGCCTGGGCATTCAGGGTTTTCCGGTCATTTGAATGTCATGGTGAGGCACTCATGTTTGCTAATCGTTTTTTGTGTATATTTTGTGATTTTCATATTCAATTATATATAAAACAAATTAAATGTACCAATTAAAGAGATATACAAGTTAATTCAATTTATTGAAAATATATTTTTGTCGTAACCGGGATTCAAACCTGGATCCTTTCCCATCCGGGGAAATGCGTTAACCAATTACACTGCACCAACATAGTAAGTTGACGACAAATTTTCGAACTTATATGCTCTAGTTCTTTCAAATTAATACATTTATTATTCTAAATTTTAAACCTATCACCTTTTTATTTAGAAAATCTCAAATACCTTTTAGTAATATTCGCTAGGAGATGTCAGAAATTAAATAAATTTATTTTCATTAAATTTTGGATAAACTTTGATACAACAGATATATTATTATTGTGAAGTCGCAATTTTTCAGAACATAGTTCAATGGTATTTTAATGCAATGCATGAAATATGCAGGATAATTAAATTAACCTGTATATTTTTCTAATTGATACATTTAATTTGTATTAAAATACCACAGTACTGAAAAACTGTATCTTCACAATAATAATGTGTTCTCTTTAATTATTTTTACACGTTAGCTCTGAAGATAAAATTATACACGATTGCATTCTATGGTTAAATTAATGTTTTAATAATCTTTTTTTTTATGTAAATACTTTTGTTATGAAGTTGCAATTTCAAAACATATTTCTGTGGTATTTTTAATATAAATTAAAATAATAAATTAGAAAGATATACAGAAAAAATCTATTAATCGTATACGTAATCGGTTGATGTAGTGGAATCATCAATACGTTTCCCCGGATAGGAAAAGGTCCAGGTTCGAATTACGGTAGCAACCAAATAATTTTTCGATCATTAAATTTGTAGTAATATAAATATTTATTAAAACTATACTATACGTCTATCTTCTTAAGAATCCTACACGAATCTAATACATTGACATAATTTAGGACCCCTTCCGAAATAAATGTGTATTTTATTAAATGCCATCCGTGCTAAATTTTGTTTGTTGCACTCTAGATCCTCGAGGAAAATACAGTCACTTCCGTACATTTCACCATGCATAGACCGAATTTTGCATACATCGTAACTCTTTAACCCATTTTACGCTGACGTTGCGTTTTCGCAACGTCATATTCTGAGAATTCGGTAAGGAATCTTCGATATTGGATTAGGTGCATATTATTAAAGATTTAATCTACCCATAAACCTATAGAGGTATAAAAATATTACTTTTGGTTACAATTCAGGTGCCTTCAAACTGTTTTTGAATACATTCTATTTTTATAAATATTGTAATATTAAATAATAAGTAGTTTTTGAAAAAATTGAAAATCAGAAAGCACGAATATTGCGCTAACGTAACGTTAGCGAAATACGGGGGTAAAATCAATTGTATTATTTGATGCAAGAATGCCATCAATTAATGTAAATATAATGATTTTTCGCTAAATAGAATGAACTAATATGATTTTTTTTCCACAAATGGCTGCTGACTTTATCGCAGAGAACAATGAATTGTTTATATATTCAAAAAACGAGGCACTTATATCATTGATAAGTGAAAATATAAAAATATTTATAGAATTATTATTTTATACCAAATTACTTGTAAGGTCGTATGTGAGTAGACAAACTTATCAAATTCGATTATGGATTTGAAATGAAAAATAAAATTATAGTTGATGGAATGACAGCTCTGTAGTTAGTGGTATAAAATTATAACGAGATGAGCCAATTACAAATGTATATAGATATTAAAATTGAAAAAAAGTTACATGCATGTTACTTAATCGAATGACCTTACCCATTATAACCTTTTTAAGGGTTGACTTGACAGATAACTTTATTTCGAATTACAGAATGAGAGTTTGAAGAAAAAAATTGTCGTGAGTATTCTCTAACTTATTCTATTCTCCAACTTATGTGATGTGACTCTTTGTAATTAATTAAAATTATTCCAAAGCGTTCATGCTGAAGAAAATACGTGACTTAAATTTAAAAGTCACGTCGAAACTTTAATGAAGTCATCAATAGCGAACACCTTGTTGTAGCGAACAACTAAGTTGATCGATTAGATAAGTAATATCATCAAGTCTGAGTCCGGGGATTACTTTTTTAAAATAATAAAAAATAAAAAAAGATACAGGGTATGTCATTCACAAACATATATTATATGTGAACTTTCCACATTATCACTTGGCACGATAAACGTAATGAAATGAAAATGAAATGTAATGCATTATTTATTTTGTTATTGACTAGTTACAAATAAGATTTATATAACTATATCTATATTTATAAATTTCCATATGTTAATAATGTATTTTGTAACTTAGTATAGAAGCCCAGTTGTTAACCATGAAAAATAAATAAATTACAATCTGTACTTGTTTTGTTTCAAACGTTTGTTATTCACCCCCTATTTTGTTGACGTTGCATAAACGCACTACCTCAAATTTTCCAAAATAAAAGATTTTAAAATATTTTTTGATATAATTTTCTTAACGATGTAGTTTTAAAACACACATCCAAATTCAACTACAATAACTGATACCGGCGATTAGTGGGTTAAAATAAACGCACCCCCACTTCCTAACTCTTATTTTAAATTATATGAATCTGATCTGAATCTCGGACAACGCCAAGTACCGATCGCTTGTGTCAATAAGCTTGTGTATAAAGATTAAGATTGATTTTTATTAACATAAGATAAATATTAATATTACCGTTTAAACTAAACTAATATTCTTTGGGTCATAGAATATATTTTACACTTCTCGTTTTTTCGTGAAGATGGTTCGGTATGTTTCTTCAGCTGGACCAAGCATTTGAGTATTTAATATAAATGAAGTCTAAAATAATTGCTATAGAGTTTTGGTCATAAAAATGTTCGCCAAATTTTCTAATAAATTCGCAGTAGTGACGATTTCACAAGATCGGGTGATAAGAGCAACCCCTCGCTACATGTCAATGCCTCCACCGCAAAGTCGGTTGCAGCCAATCTTTGCCTGGCTTTAAATAAATAATTTATAATAAATTTGTACAGTTTCTTATTTCTGAAACATATAAATCGTAATGATTAATTAATGTATATCTTTATTTCCGAGGTAAGTTTGTAGAACCCATTATCGTATGTTTGAAAATATAACACATGTTTTTTGATTCGTCTCATTTAATTTACTTGAGATGAGTTTTGCCTTATAAAGGGATTATTAATCTAACAATTTAGTTGAGCTAAATTGTTAGATTAATAATGCCCTCACAAGGTGAAACGCGTCTCTAGTAAATTAAACGAGTAGAATAAAAAAACAAGTGTTTTATTTTCACATATTTCTTTATACCTCTTTTAGTGACTTTTTTTCCCCAATTCTTTAAAGTCTACGGTACTCTGAGTACTCTACATGCGACTAGACTGCCAAATCTACTACTACAACTTTGATACTTTTATTAACTACCTTATTGTAATAAACATCATATGTTAGGAGAACACATTCTTATTGTGAAGTTGTAATTATTCAGAACATAGGTCTATTTTATATTTTTCGATAAAATTGATTTTATTTAATTTCTAATTAATATATTTAATTCATATTTAAAACATCATATGTTTTTACATGAATAGGAAGGGTAAAAAAATCTGTTTGTCTGATTTTAGTAAAGCATCGTCGCACAGTTTATATATACTCTTTATAAACAAAGTAGTATAGGGTAAGGTTTAATTTTTTAATAACTTATTGTTCAAGAATTTATTTATTTTAAAATGAAGAGTTTTTCATGAATTATGTCACTTAAATGTTCCCTATTTTCGGCCTCACAAAGACGGGCTCTAGTCATAGTATTTTCTATTATTACTTCTGTTAATTTTTGTGACTGTGTCGCTCGGATTCTTGAAATGGTGAATTATCCAGGGCTTGTTAATGAACATCATCCTTTCAGGAAACTTCAAAGATAATAATCGGGTACCTTCAAATCCGGTGAACGCAATGGTCAATTAATTTCTGAATTTCTCGCTATTCGCTCACCAATCTCGCCAAAAACTTATTTTCGAAGTTTCATTGTGTTCGAATCGTGTAAATAAAGGCTTTGTCTTGCTGAAATCATATCTCAGGCTTTTAAATCGATAAGCCTAAGATATTTTAAAGTAATAAAAAAAAATTTTTTTTTTTGGTGCCGTTAAGGACTTTACTTGCATTTGGATGGCAGATTTTAAAAATGGCATCAATTTCCTGTATTAGCTCTAGTTTTTAAAATATTATAGCATATTAACTTTTCACTAGTATACTTGATCGATAATTAAATTCATATATTCTCGATATTTTCTCCTTGGACAACAAAATATCCGTGTTGCATTTGCCAATGAGTTAGTAGAGCTAAACATGAGTACTGGGTCAAAAAAAAGTAGCCATTGAGAACAGATACAACTTTAGGAAAACAGAATATAATTAATAAACCTTTGGTTGTAAAAGAAAAATTATCCCACTACCATAGCATATAAATCTTGGCCTAATGAAATAATTTGTTAAGGCATTAGATTAGCGTCAGCTCATGTTTTGAATATTTATTTGAAAATTCCTGAAGTAAGCACAAAAAAGTTACAGACATGATTGACCTAAGATCAGAGACCTTACAAATAATTATTTTTAACATTTGCAAATTATACTTTGTGGTTTATTATGTTCATTTTTATAGATTATTTAACTTTTGTTGTTTATTAAAATCACTTAATAAACAAAGTTAAATAATCTATAAAAATATAAATGATTTTTCATTCATAAATTCTGTGAATAATTCTTGGACATGGTAATCATTTCTTTCAGTGATAAATAACTTTTTTGGGAAACACAAAGCTGAAAATTATGCACAATTAGTGAAAAATATGTTATTTTTATTTGTTTCATTAACCACTTATTGAGTTTAAATACATCTACCAGTTTAGTAAATTTTTATTAAGTTACAATTTGAGTTAGGTACTAAATTTATTTTTTAAATAATTATTGTTTTTTAAAAATAGATTCTGGTAAAGAAACAACATATTTTTTTGATTAGTATTGACATCCTGAAGAAGAAAATTGTATAGATGTATTTAAACTCAATAAGTGGTTAATGAAACAAAGTTAATAAATAAAAATAATTAATTTTAACCACAAAGTTAGTTTTGCTAATTTTAAGAGAAAAATATGTTGACTAATTTTCAAACTCTTGTTAATGTTTATTACCTTCAGTTATTTAGACTGCTTTTTAGATAATCTTGATCACTTAAGTGAAGAGCAAGGAGAATAATTTCACCAACATATTAATATTATGGAAAAAATATACTAAGGGAGGTGAGATGGCCACATGATGGCAGATTACTATTAGAACCTTCAACGGAATTGTCTTACAAAACCTTATTCCTTAAAAAGTCATAGAAAAAGACATAAATCCGTGAATGATATTTCCATCCTATTTATTGTATCCATTACTATTCTCTACACATTTTTCAAAGCTGCCATTGATCAACCATGTAATAGAAATTTGTTATATATAAAACTAATATAATAATATTGATCATATTTACAGTATATTTTATGTTTATGGGTAAATAATTGTGTGTAAAATAATACTTTTTTTTCTGAATGTTTTTGTCATTACTAATAAATATAAGATTTTTAACATGCATAGATTGGTTTTCTTTGTAAAATATAATATAAAGTAAAAATTATTTTCTACGTCATACTAATAAAATTACATGAGTTTGAGTAAAAAAATAAATATCTGAATGTGCTATATTTTCAAAACTAGAGCTGATAGAAACAATCCAATGCCACTTTTTAAATCAGCGGCGTAATTGTATACAGGAATAGGTCAAACCTTTCAACCACCAAAATGTGTGTTGGGCAGTGTAATCGATATCTTTAAGGGAACACTTTCTTATTGCGAAGCTGCAATTTTTACAGAACATAGGTATGTGATATTTTTAATACAAATTAAATGTATTAATTAGAAATATATACAATGAAAGATAAAGATAAGATCAATTTATATGTACATCTTTCTAATTAATAGATTTAATTTGTGTTTATCGATATCGTCCACCAGGGATAATTACTACACTGCCATCTTCATTTTATAAGAAATAGGCTTCGATTGTCGTCTCTGGTATAATACTACACCAGGCCATGCTATGCTATAAACTATCAATTAAGGGACGAATCATCGATTATGGTTAAATTTGTAATCGTTTTCATGACTTATGGTCCACCTGCATTTTAGCGCTTTCCTCAAATGTCATGGTTACACATGATATGGAATGTGATGTTTGATGTCCCTAAAGGTCTTATAACAAAAAGCGTGATTTATTTAGACGTCGACTAAAAAATGTGTAGATATGTACCTTAATTTTAGCGATTATATAAGAATTATGATTAATAAAGGATTTTTTTTTAAATATTTTATGTAAATAAATCTAAAACTACATTTTTCTTTGTTTAATGGAATGAAAGTAATTTATATTTTTTTCAATAATTTTTTTAAGTATACAAATACAATTTTTTTTTATACATCTAATTCGTAGTAAATTTATTTTAATGGAATACGGAATAATTTATTGGATTTTATCCAGTTCTAAAACTGACAATTATTATTAGAATTATCGCTCATCTCGATTCCGATCAAACTCATTACCTTTGTATTATATATATAGTAATAAATTATTTACGTTAAACAATAAATACAAATAATGATGATGATTGTTTATTTGAAATAAAGGTTGTATTGATTGAGTTTTATTAAGAAAGAAATAAAGAAATTATATTACACTACATACTAAACAAATATGTGAAATCTCTTTAAGTGATTTTATTCACGGACACCTCCTTGGAAGTAAATTAGTTATTTTAGAAAAAAATATAAAATAAATGAGCATCTATTAAGCGTATAAATAAATATAATGGCCATATGACATGTATATATTATAAATACTTTAAAAATTGTTGCATTCCACAAATATTATTGGCATTTTTGAAAGTAAGGCTCAATTGTTCCAAGCTATACTTTTTTAGCATTTCAGAATTTGATGGCAGGCATACAGAAAATCGTACCACATAGAATTTTTGACACATAAAATATTTGAAAATAATATTGCTGAAAACGTGTCAACGTTTGACTTAAATTTTTTCAAAAGTTATTAAATTTACGTTAAGTTAGGGGAGAATGACATGTGTATGTAGCTATTCAGTTTATAGATAAAGGTATGTTCGTAAGTTCATATATAAGAATCATCGATTATTGAATCATATAAAAAATACACGATAGTAAAATATAACTTGCACATTCTTACCGTTGGTTATATATAACTTTAACTGTAAAAGTTATATGTGTATAAAATAGCTAAAATAGCAACAATACTAAATTTATGCAGATCAAACCAGATTTTTTTATTACTAGAGAGAACGGAATATTACTGTCTCACAGTAAAATAATATTAACCGTAATTTTTTTTGATATTTTTCAATAAACGATAAAAATAAACAATGAAAATGCTAACGGATTACAAAGACCAACTGATTATGTCTCTTTCATATAATGAAGTTGTCTTAATACGTGTTCAAAAAGAAAAGATTGTAAGTATGTTTCAAATATGTGGTAGCTGTCACACAATACCAAATATATAGAGATCAACTAACGTAAATTCCTTGTTTCTATACTTGCATTTTGGTGTCATTCACGCGATCACTTTGGTACCACTTACGTAATCAAATAACTGCACATGTTTTGAATAATTAATACAGAAAAAGAAAATAATGTAAAAATCAAGGTAGTGTGATATAAAACGTAAGGCTCAATTTCTTGATGAAATTTAGGGTCCCACCGAAATCCATTAGGGCTCCACGTGAAACGAAATCATTTCGAGAACCCCTATATATTATTTCATAGACGGGCTCAAGACGTCAAAATAAGTCATTGCCTTACTTCCAGCTACCTAAACATTCCTATTACTTATAACGCTGCGGTAATGTTGCTTTATTCATTTAACTTAGACATGATAAACACATCACGCAAATGCTGAAAACCCTCCACTTACTCAGTATAGCTCAGATTCATAATGCCTCATTCAAAATATCATTTTCATAACGTAAATACATCCTAAATATATCTCGTATCATACATGACTCGTATTCTTAGTATAATCCAATTCTGTCTTCTAAATTACACGTAGTCTACTAACTAAATATTCATATACATTAATTCTTAATACGTATTAATTATTATAAAGATTAAACACATTTACATATTATTATGAAGGTAAATTAGGCCACAAAGGAATGTAATTTATTTAATTCAGGACATTTGTGATTCATTTCAGGGCTCTGATTAAAATGGAATCATGGAAGCGTGCTAGTCAAAATATATGTTTTTAATTATTGTTCTTAGTTTAATAGCAATTAAAAATAAAGAGAGTCGGCGGAAAAATTTCAAGATTAAATTGTAATTGCTCTTAAACTATCAGGGAGAGGTTAGTGGGAGGGGTATTGATCAACGCGCGTGATTTGCGGATTTGCCAGTCGCAATGAGTCACTGGTCGGGAGCGCACCGGGCGTTCGCGATTGAGCATCATTTAAAATGCGGTGATTCATTGGTTCTTGCGCGTTGCGCTTTTTGTACTCACTTTAATAATCGACGAGTAAGTGATGGGCCGAGCACGCAATTTGTCTGGTGTTGGGTTTAATAGCTTAGACAAGAAGGGACCATCAACTTCAGCAGCGACGTTAGAACATGTGGCTCAAGTTTGACGTGAAATTATGCGCAATCCGCGTAAATCGATAAAGAAGATTGCAGTCTGTACTGGAATAAAAAAATCAACAGTGCACGTTATTTTGAAAAATAAACTACAGTTTTACCCATGTAAACTGCAAATCATGCAGTTTCTCAACGAACATGACTATTCTTTACGTGAAACCTTAGCGAGGACGATGCTGGAACGTTTTGGAACAGTACGAATGCTTGAAAACATATTATTTACTGACGCAGCACATTTTTATATCGATAGATATGTTAATAAACAGAACATGAGATACTGGTGTCCCAAAAACCCAAGGGTACGCCATAAAAAATGTTTGAATTGTCCAAAAACGACAGTGTGGTGTGCAATTTCTGCCCGAGGGATAATTGGCCCTTATCTTTTTAACCAGCGAGAGACAGTTACTGCCAACATGTATTGCCAAATGATCGATGAGTTTTTGGTACCGCAATTGCAGCTGTTTCCCGGGTTCAACAACAGAACACAATTTCAGCAAAACGGGGCCAGAAGCTGAAAGGAATTTTTCCCAATAAATTAATCAGCAAGTACGGAGACATACGCTGGGCACCTCAGTCACCGGACCTTATACCGTGCGACTTTTTTTATGGGGATACTTTAAGTCGAGAGTTTTCAGTAACAATTCTCGAACAATTCAGGCCCTACACGAAAATGTCCGCCGTGAAGTTTCTGCCATTAAACAAACGCTTTGCTCTCGCGTGTTCGCAAATTTAAGAGTCCGATTGCAAGAATGTCTTGAGAGAAATGGACGGTATTTAGACGATATTGTTTATAAAACGTAAAATCCGCATCATTAAACTCCATTTTGTATAAATAAAATATGAGAATAACATTGTAGTTTTTTAAAATTTTATATTAAACTTGAAAATTTACTGCTGGATACCCTTTATTTATAGCGAAGGCTTATAAAAACATCAAATAAAAATAAAATTAAACCCAAATAATCTTTCACTCAACATGAATATGAACGTAATCAAATACCGAGAAATGTTCAAGCGGTATATTTTGTATTTTTGGAGCGAGATAATTTGCAATTTTCGAGCTTGCAAAGACATGATAAATCACACCAGAAAGGGCTAGCCTACGGGTATCTCCCATGTCAAATATGGATGGTAAAGAAAAGGTTAACTGTACCTTCCCAATATCTTCCTCCATTTCTCCAAAACCCTCACGCATTAACATAACTCGCGACTAGTATCATAAATTCATATATTAAATATTTCAGTTATTAAGAAAAAAGCGTACAGATTCCTTACACTGAATTTCGCTATTTGTTTTCTTATTCATGGCGTTCATTGAACAAAATATTCCTATTGTTGCCTATTTTAAAACAACTTTGTCACACTCGTTAGGTGCACTCCTTTGTGTTTCCTTAAGGTTAATAAGTGCATCTTGGCCGGCAGAGATGCATTTCGCCGAGTTGTCCTTTGTTGCAATGCAGCGGCATCTTGCTCTCGTCTGATTTATGAAGCAGTTTCCACACTCCATCTCGGGCACCCTGTGTTAGCTCCGGGAGAAGTGTCACCTGCTGATTTGTCACCCTGTACCTCGAGTGCAGAATTAAAGCAATGAAGAAAGCCACCAAAAGTCTATTAAATTATTCATTAAAAATGTTAAGACGAATAATTTATTATGAGAATGCTTTTGAGGTGTAGCTTAGATTGCATGGAAGCTGAATAAATATTAGACTATATAGATATTCAGTTTTAAGAGAAAATGCGAGAGTTTTTTGTTTATCTCAGAGTGCAACGTTTTTATGCTTAGTAACATTAAAATTCATAAAATAAATATTTTGTGGAGAAAAAAGATAAAACATAAAATAATTACGATGGAAAATAATAATAATCTTCTTACAGTAACAGAAGGTAACAGTAACTATTCGCTGCTGTATAATTGTTTACGCACCTTTGTTACTTGGATTGGCACCCCTGGGATTTTTTATTGTTGATATTGGTTATTTTTATGTATGTGAATATTGCCGCTTTCGGAGACCAGTGGAACGCAATTGCATTCAGTACACCATCCGGTAGGGAGTTCTCAATAATCCGAGCGACCGAAAGGCGTATTTCGGTTGGTCGGAAATCTACCCATAGAATAAAAGAACAACATCAGACCTACTATGACGCCAGAGAACCAGTACAGTCAATCAAAGATTAGTGGTAGTGGTTATATTGCATATATAACCATATTGTCAAAAGGAAACCCGGGGAAAACAGTTGTCGAATACATTCATGGGAACAGTAATAGTTTTCTTCTTCAATACTGATATTTAGTGGCCTCATCAGATGAGCGAGGAGCACCACAAATCCTAATCCTGGGTCATCCTCACAGCTAACTGCAAAAATATTATAATTCATTTCATTTACATGCAAGTCTATTGGCCGCTTCAGTTCTGGTATGTAAACGTGGACACTAAGAAAGAGGGAAAAGAATATGTTAAATGCTTTTGAAATGCAGTGATTGTAAAATACACTTCAGCTTGAGTTTGGATGTGCACACTCCTGAGTGCCTAATTAAATATATACGAGAATGCAGATAAGATCTAAATAGTGCCTAGGCTAATAGGCAAACTCTCTTCGTCAAAAAATCAATCTTTGACACAATATTTGGGAATCAGGGTGTTATAGAAATTATGAAAGCTTGATAGTGTTGACACAAAACAATAGTATATAAAAAAAACAGATTTTACAGATTACAAACAGTAGTAAAGAGATGTCCAATACAGAATTACTTTCACAAAAAAATGAACAGAATATAAAATAATATTTGTTTAGCAGAAGAAAGTTGTAGAAATTAAAATCACACAAAAAAAATACAAGGTAGGGTACAAGAAACACGTGGTAGATCGCAGATGGAGTGATATAGATTTATGGGAGGTGAGGCCTCAAGGATTCACTGAAATGGTCGACTTAATGGTTGATTGACATTAGAGCGTAGGTCTCTGCTTAGCATAGCTTACTTCAGTTCATGGCACTGTGGATCGCAGATTATGAAGGATAGATTTTACCTCATGCAGGGATAATTTAAGTGGAGCATCCCAGGTTGAGAGTATGCAGCTACGTAGTGGAATACTCTGCAAGACTGGAGAGGAAAGCCGCCTTACTCTACAGGTAGACGGAAGGTAGCGCCTCTTGTAGCAATCATGGTGAGTCGAAGATGATTGGGAATGTGAAAAAAAACCCTGACACAGTTCTCACGTAAATCTTTAAAGGAATGCAAAAATAAAAAAATGTAAAATCTTACAAGAGAATTTATTAAGTGATTTTAAAAAGAAAGAATTATATAATTTTAAATACCTGAAGTCCAGATAATTGCGGTTCACGTGGTAGTACCACAGCGTAGTCGATCGAACGCTGTGGTCTTGAAAATACTAATGAACGGACGGCGCCATGTCAGCCTGAAGCTACGCTTTTTTCGAAAGATTCCGTGAACCTTCGTGAGCTCCCGCCAATCGTAGGCCGCGAAGTAAGAGACAAAACTGGGGAAGTTATCGGTCGTTGACGAAGATCTGCGGTTTCATGAGTGGGAGCGAGACCGCATGAGAGGTAGATAGCTAGAGCGCAGGTGGCCTAAGTGTTTCATAACACATTAAAAGTGTGTTATGAGAAGTATATTGTTGAATATTGAATATGAAAGACTTTTATTAACATGTAGAAGAAGGATTCTTATATACTTTAGACATGTTGCCAGAAGAAACGATGAGTCTAGAGAAGAAAGCGAGCAAGAGGACGCTCTCACGCAAGATGGATAGACCAAATAAAGAAGTTAACAGGGTTATGTTTAAACGCTGCAATCAACTTGACTCAATGCCAATAAAAATATAGATGTATAACAACATGTTCCAGATAGTTCAGAAGACAGCGACGCTCAGCATTGAGCATGCAATGAAAAATAAAGAAGAAAATTTTAAATATGAATTAAATATATTAATTAGAAAGATATACATATAAAATCAATTTTATCGAAAAACATTGTTGTTGCGCCACCGGGATTTGAACCTGGATCTCTTTTCTAACCGGGGAAGGTGCATTATCCAACTATGCTACAGCGACAATATTTTTAGCGACAATTACCGAACCTATATGTTACCTTTTTAATATTAATACATTTTATCGTTCCATTATTTGAAAGAGCCATCTACCTTATTTTTACAGAATCTCAAATACCTTTGAGTAAACTGATAGCAGACACCAGAATTTTTATTAAATTTTGAACACATTGATACAACTTTATTATTAGGAGAACACATTCTTATTGTGAAGTTGTAATTATTCAGAACATAGGTATATCTTTCTAATTAATATATTTAATTAATATTTAAAATATCACAGACCTATGTTCTGAATAATTACTACTTCACAATAAGAATGTGTTCTCCTAAGAAAATTTTGATATTAGCAACCGCCACCATGTCCTCCGATTTATACAACGTATTACTACTCAGATTCCAGATGTCGTACTATCTCAATACATACGAGGGTAAGTAAAAAATTATGAACATTTTTCGTTTTATAATTTATTTATACATATTTTACGGAAGCCTAGCTCGTCGTGAATGATTTGATGACTGATGACTGATGACATGATGACTGATGACATGATTGATATTTAAAGAAGACGCTACCTCGCCGATTGTAACTCGCCTATTTGCTAGAACCATCTCTCAAGCTTGCTAAATCTTTTCGTACGTGGTGGCGGTTGATGAGCGTCCTGCTCCCCCTTCGTGCATCATACTCTTTACGTGATAAGACACTGCCCCCGTATTGTGATAAAATTCTACGATGAATTTCAACCCTTTTCACACCCTCCAACCAGACAAATCGGATCACTGCTCGTTGTTCCTCCGTGGTGCAAGCTGCTGGCGGAGCGGCCATGTTTACAGCCAGAAAGAAAATAAAGTGATAGGGCCGCAGTCGTACCAACTTTTAGCACATATGCGCAGAGGGCAGTATGACAACCTTAAATGAGTATTATGGCGAAAGGTAGTGACAGATGACAGATCTATAGACAAATGTTGATTTTTATATTTGTATGATATAACATCAATATATTTGTATGAATTATGCGTAGAATTGTTAATATATGTGCAATTTACGTTCATTGTATATATACTCGAACATCATAAATATTTTAGGTAGTTAATATTTTCCTTCGTCATAATTTTTTACGTATTTAATTTGTAGTAGCTCAAAATAAAGACGCCGACTCCTGGGGAGCGATGTAATTGAAACGTTAGACGAGACTACAAAGACTCCGAGGTAGGTCTTGGATTATTCTTCAAAAATTTGCTCATTGATCAAACGGGCCAAGTATGTATTTCATAAATAAAGATCTATGAAGTTTTAAAAAAAAATATTTTGAATATTCAAATGATGTGAGCACATTTTACTTTGAAATATTAGTTTTATATATTGGTCACATATTAATATGATATTAATTAAATTATTATTCGGTATAACAGTGTCATCCTTAAACTTATCTATCTTCATATGTATGCATCACTCCAGTAATTTTTCCTTTATTACTTACTTACCATCACGCCGTTTCCCCGCAGGGGTAGGCAGAGAGGATAGAGCGCCACACTCTTCTGTCTCGACACGCAATTCTCGCCTCATCTACATTCATACATCTTCTCATACAAGCTCGCCGATTGTTGAGGCTTTTAATCGAACCATCCTCCATTATCTGGTTTACTTGGTCATGCCAAGTCTTCCGCGGACGTCCTCTATTTCTGGTGCCATCAACACTTGCGTCATATATCTTTCTTACCATTCCCTCCTCATTCATCCGTTTCATATGACCAAACCAAATTTTTCCTTTATACTCATATTTAAAATTATATTTTTGTTTTTGTCAGGCATATTGCAAACTAATGTTTACGTAGATTGTCGGGAAACAGATGTTCACCTAGTAAGTCGGATATCGGTAATTGTCAGTTATTTGGCGTAAGTGGTTTTAACAGGGGTGTGCACTGCGTATAAGCAAAAAGCTGTGCATTACTAAAAATTATGATTTCGTATGTAAATTAAATAATCCATACGTTAGCGCTCACCGTGCATCAGTAGGATCATTAGTTGCGTAGTTCTGGATGCTACCGCGCGACGCCACCGGAGCGCTGTAATCCTATTTATGCTGGGTTATTCTTAATTTATTGTTACTAAAATTGCTAGCCACTGTTTTAATCCATCGTTCTATTCAAACTATACAATTACTTTCTACTGTATTGGAAATTCCACTCGGCGGTGTCAGAAATGGATCAGCTGATCAATGTTGTACGGAGTCCTAACTTATGGTGTTTCCTAACAGAATGACATTTGAAAGGTTTTGAACTTAGCTTAGAGGTAATAAAAGCATCTACTTCTTAATTTACTAATTCAAAAATTTTACTACCCTTTTAAACGTGTTGTTTTCATGATTGTTCTTTGCGTTCGAGGATAATGCATTTTTATTATGATGGATTCATTTTGCATAAAGACGTCGATGTATACATGGCTAAAGAGATGTACATATTATGTTGGAAAATATGGAAGTATGGGTATTACAGGGACTTACGACCTGTCTTCGGCTAGATTAAATGATCACAATGACTTTATACAATGTAACGTTCACCATTCCACACAACCAACCTCCATACCTATCAAATTTTTAGTATAAAGTATAATGTGTCATATATTCAGATAAAGAATATAGCCTGAAATATTTATAATAAAAATAAGATTTTCATTAGTGACATCTATGCTGTTACAGGGAAAAGAATATCTTATTTCAGTCTATAGATGGCGACAAAAAACTTGTATTTATTACTCGAAGTGTTTCTACATGGTAGCGAATGTACAACTTCCAAAAATTTGATAGATGTAGAGGTTGATTGAGTAGAATTGTGAACGTTACATTGTATAAAGTGATTACTTAAGCCAGCAGAAGACAGGTCGTAAGCCCTGTAATACCCATACTTTCCGTATATTATAATAACTTCGTCTCTATGAGATATCTATAATTTGTCTCAATAAGAATGTCTTTGGAGGTAAAAATCAAGTAATTATGTGTTCTTGGACATACTCAAACATTGTTAATATAGTATATTATATTATATCATGGTAACGTCTATATCTATAGCAGGCCAATGGGTTCTGACACTCATTTCTACCAGTTGTTACATTTGGCGGTTGTTAAGTTGAGTTGGGATATATGATATATTCCTTCAGACGTCAAAATAATCAACGTTAGATTATTTATTATTAATTACATAGAATCTTGATCTTTCGAGCCGAATGTATTTTTTTAATTGCGAAACATCTCGGCAGGGACACAAGGAATAACTATGAAATAATAATATATAAATATTGGGTTTATTGTGGTGATTGAACGAGTCGTTTTTTTTTATTAATAAACTAAGTACAACAATCTGGCAGTTTTACAATTCCACGCTTGAAGAATTCTGATAGTTTGGAAGTGAAGAAGTCGTCAAGTTAATTTTGTTCAAAGTTGTTGGATAGAGAGCGGAAAATATAAAAATATGATGGAGCAACATTAGGAGAATTGAAGAGATATAGAATAATCTTTAAATAGAGCACTTGAATAGCTGCTTTTATAATATGCGGACGGGTATTATTACGCCGAAAAGTCACTTGATGTCGTCTACCTGGTCTTTTTTCTTGAATTGTGACATTGAGGCGACGCAGTTGTTGAAAATAAACCTCAGAAATGATGGTTACATTCTATGAAAGCAATAAATAACATATTAACAGCAGTATTAAATTCATAAATAAAACTTAAAAAAAGGATTTCTCAAAAATGTTTTTTTTACCTAATACTTTTATTTTGTCAATAAATAAAACAAACTTTCTATGAAATGAAAAAATTAAGACGGATTTCATAAAAATAATACTATGACAGTATTAAGTGACATTTAAATAATTTAATTTAATTCTTTCCAAAGTACTCTTGCCATGGAAAACAAAAATGCTACAAACATTTGTATCAATCCAATACGTTTTTAAAAATGTTATTGTTATTGAAAAACATGTTAACGTTTAAGAAACAAAAAATTATTAAATGCTTATTAAAGTTCTATCGTTCCATTATTTAAAAGCCATCTACATTGTTTTTACGGAATCTCAAATATACTGTCGCTGTAACACAGTTGGTAATGCACCTCCCCCGGATTGGAAAAGAGATCCAGGTTCGAATCCCGATAGCGCAACAACAATATTTTTAAATAAAATCGATTTTACATGTATATTTTTATAATTAATACATTTAATTAGTATTTAAAACATCACAGACCTATGTTCTGAACAATTACAACTTCACAATAAGAATGTGTACTGCTTTATAGAAATATATTGTTTAATTTTTCTTAGTGTATAAATATATAAGTAAAATTATTTTTAATAGCATCAAAAAAAATCAGTAGGTAAGAAACAGCTATCTGTATTATCGCAGTTTTTTAATATCCGAGGTAGGCTTGTTCCACATTACTATTAAATATTTATTGTATTACAGTATGTCATAAACATTAAAAGTTTTTATTATTTTGTAAGAAATAAGTATTTTTATTAAAACCTAGAGTATTTTATTAATGGGTATATATTATTAGTTGTACAGTTGTATGAGGAGACCCTCTGCAAATTCTGTAGGCATGGAGGACGTGCGTGCTTATCTCAAACCACCCAAAAGATGAATGGATCCGGTAACAATGACGTGGCGTGAGAGGCAGATATCACACAATATCTCAGGGTATTTGCACAAAGGTACTTTTGTATCCACGTTACTTGAATCCTTCACTACAATGGTCTGATATATCTTACATATTAAATTGAAAATAGAAAAGGACACCGCAACCTTTTCTTTATGTATTGATTCAACGTGTATACAACTAATTCTTTCTAATCTCCTATCTTTCACGAACACCGTCGCATAAATCTATAAACAGATATATGTTTATTTTGTTTGTATTTTAGACCCATATAATCCTCAACAGTTGACTGGAAAATTCTTGTAGAGGAATTAATCGATGAAATTCATTAATTAGAAAAGGTCCGAATTGTTATATTTTTAGTAATAATTAAATAGGGTTTTTTTATAAGGCTTAAAAATGTGTATGTTATCCACAAATGCATACGGTTATTTGTTTAGAATTCAATCGCGTTTATAAGATTTTTTAAAATATTTTAGACCCTTAAATTATTTCACGTAATATAGAATGTACGAAATAAGTTTACTCATTTTATTTTATGCAAATTATCTATATAAGTATAATAAGTATAGACCATTTTGAGACTACGTTGTGATAAAAATGAGTGCATATATTGTATTTTTTTTATAGGCAGAGTACTTAAAAATATATAAAAACCTTATATGGAAATACACCACACATAAGCAATTCCTATATTTACACACAGAAGTAAGATATTTAAACGATAAAAATATGATTATTTAAACCGTAAAAATCAGAATTATGGCTGGAACAAACTCCCGTACCAAATAATTTATTAGAATGATGGCATATTGCCGGATCTGCAAAAATATTTGCATGAAAAAGCTGGCATACCGTTTCGGTGAAAAATTCTAACTAACGTAATATTTGAAATTAAGTATTCAACGCATGTTTTCAATTTCGGCACATCACGTTTTTTAGCACATGTTTGAGGTTAAAGGAAAAAATCTTTGGTTCAAAATAATAAGATTTTTATAAATGGATCGGAAATTTACAATATTTTAAACATTTTCAAATCACTAGTACTATTAAGTAAATACAAAAAACAACTCCACCATTAAGCAACAAAAATATGAAAAAAAAAATTTTTACAATTCTATACTCTCGGTATTTTCTGCATTTGATGATATACTATTTATATATGTTTTCTTCATCTTCATTCCTTCTTGTCAGTATTGTCACTTCAAAGAGCCTTAATTAGACGATTACAAGAATTGTCTCTCCGCAAGTTTCTGCTCTGGGTAGCCGTCACGCATCCATTTGCTATTGTGGGTCTTATTCAATGATCTTCAATGGTTTTCATGGTCCTCTTCAATGAAAATTGTCGATAACATCCATTAATACTTTAAAATTATACTGAATAACAATAAACACCTACTTACGTATATCCCATTGGCTTATGAATACCTTACATGGTGAGTTTCATAAATAAGCTTAACGGGTTAAGGGCTAACTATCATGATTCTATCGCAAAAATTCATTTTTCTATTACAATATTTCTCTTTTGCGCTGATAAAGAGATTGGAAGGAATATATTCGCTTTTCTGGGAATATTCCCACAACCCGCCAATACTCGGAATAGTTATCGGTAGGCGTTGAATGTAATATATTTTTAGTTAACTATTAATTTAAACCCTTGTCTTTTGAAAAAAATAAATTAAACCATTTGCAAGAACTCAAAACCCTTGGAAATTCATTATTATTTCAAATCAACGAATTAATAAGATTATAAAGGAGAACACATTCTTTTAAATAGTAGGACGATAGATGTATTTGTTAAAGTGTTATATATATGTTCAAAAATTTGTCGTCAAAGCAATGTGTTGGTATAGTATAATCGGTTAATGCACGTTCTCCGTATTATTTTTGCAGTTTTTATCTATATATCTTTCTAGTTTATTCATTTAATTTGTATTAAGCTTAATATATTTCATATTTTCGTAGAAAACTATTACTTCGTGGTTTGACATATAATATTAAATAAAATAACAATTACTTTATATGAAACCATAAAATTTATTACACGTCAACCGGTTCGCTATCTCAAGCTTCATCAGGATGTATTTGAAAATAATCATAAATACAAAAAGAGTGCACTTATATATACATAAAAAGGGAGATAGAATATAAAATTACACGTGAAAGAGAGATATAGATTACATATATAGTTAAATAGAACATCAAGGGAGACAGAATATAAAATTTTATGCGAAAGAGAGAGACAGAATACATATACAAATAGACGGAACATTAAGGGAGGGAAAGTGTAGTGTTAATGGATATTAAATTGATTTTAAAGGAATCTAATATGGGGTTAATTGACAAATAAATTTGATTATTAAGAATTGGCGTATCATTATTAATTACCTTTTTTATTTTGAGAGCTTCTAAATTGTCCAATCAGAGGCAAAAACCCGTTTTTATGGAGGATATTGATCCCTGTACTATTATTAAATTATCTCTTTTAATAATCGCTGAGATTAGCTGGTGGAATGTATGAGTAAATAAATTATATGAGGCAAGTGTTGAAACCATCAGGAACAGACGGAGTACATGGCATGATCCAATAAACGAGATATTAAAGAATGGCTGTGTTAAAAGTTGCGAGGACTTATAATAGATAAGGCATGGCATACATCACCCTCGCAATGAGGAAGCGCCGAACAAAAAATAAGAAGAAATATATAAGTAAGTACTTAAAGTGCAGTATCATCACTTGGCTAATTAAATTAAATAAAAATTCTTCTTTTGGAGTGAAAATATCATAATTCTGTTTAGAATAACTGTAGTTTTTCGTACTTACTAAATTCTGATTTGTTGTAAATAAAGTTCAGGCATTTTGGTCTAAAGTGTCAAGGTCAGCTCAAATTTAATAATTTTATATAAATGTACATAAAGTTAAGCCAAAAGATTCTACAGCAAATGAATTCAAAAATGTGTCGTTATCCTACTCAGTTAGTGTGGCGCAACTGGATAACTAATCTTCAAGTTTGGAAAAGGTCCAGGTTCGAATCCCGGTAGCAACTCAAATATTTTCTCGATAAATTGTTATTTTCTGTATATTTTAATTTGTATGGAGCTTTTTATATTTTAATTATTTGTTTATTTATTTTACGTGATACATTGAAAAGTATATTACTTATTTACTTATATATTACATCCAATTAGTTTACTTGCACTTAAATAAATAAACCGTGTTAATGAATTTAAATCAATAAAATTACAAAATGCTCTAAAACACACTTTTAAAAAAAATATTTGAGTCGATTCGGGTCTTATACCGAAAGACTACCAATATGGTAGTATTTTCATAGCAAATCAAAATATGAACACAACTAGCTTGTTAGGAAATTACTTATTTTATTTCTGACGATGACAATATGGTTTACTAGAAGATGTCTCATTTAAAACAACAAAATATACACGTCTAGCGATGGAAATAAATTGAATGGAAATTCAACGCAAAGCTTCGCAACATTGAAATATCCACGTCGGGTAACCGCCGCGCACCGCCCGGACCCAATGGTTAGTATGAATGGGCGTTGAAAGCGAGTAAATATTTGTAAGCTTTCTATTCGAGCGTCGCGACGCTAAGAGGCCCGCCATCAATTACTGAAACTCGTGTCGAGTGATCTGCAAACGTGGCGTCGTTCTACTGAAAAGCATCGCTGAATTCTACGGCCCGTATTTCAGGTGAAAATTGAGAAATGTAACAGAGATATATTATAAGCCTGATGCTGAGAACATTTTGTTTCAAATATATTACCCCGCAGTTAGTGTTGAACGAGTTGGTTTATTAGTTTTCAGCTTGTTTTAGCTTTGAGCCAAAACAAAAACAATTAATAACAGTTTGTATTCAGAAAGATATTTTTGGTTACTTTATTTATAAAAGTTAAAGGGTTCACAAATTTTCTATAAATCTGGACCCCCGCCGCCTCTAAACACTAGGATTTATGTAACAAGTTGTAAAATACATATTTTATTTGATATACGCAAACACAAAATATGGCTAGAACCTATTTTACTTTACATTTATTCAAACAATTCATACGATATCCACTCTGGTAGATGAAAATACATAAATACTAGCTCTGAAATTTTTAAACAAATTTCAGATGATTTAAATAATATCACCCCTTATACATCCATTTGATCTTTAGTCGAGTCCTCAGGATGCCCCGCCCGCCTTTAACAATAAAGATCAAAGGCGAGCGAGCAAAGGAAATTCGAATACACCAGTGACCAAAGTAATAGCACAATGCCTTAACGTTAGTTTTATTATATTAATGATAATAATTTACACTGACAATGTAAAAAAAATCTAATTGTCTATATCTAAATTATATCTTGAAAATAGGTTTTAAAAAATGTTACGATATCAAATTTATTTTAGAGGAATTCCTCGCATACATTCTCCACACTATAATAGCAGGCAAAAAATTCTCAGACTAAAGAGTATGGTTGAAAACATTTTTATTTTTCAATTTAATCTTTGTGAATGGCCTTTTCCAACCATGCTGATAATAATAATAATAATAATAATATTATTGGATAATTTGTATAGCGCCATTTTCGTAAAAAAATTTCACCTCAAGGGCGCTTTACACATAAACTGTTTATAGTCCTACATTAGCTTTGTTTTTAAAATTAAGAATTCATTTTAATAACTTACGGAAATCATATACCTGTTATAAAGTTTTGAAGAAGGATTCGTCAAATCTTGAAAATACTGCTCCACAGCACAACTTTTTTCGGGTAAAACTTTTTCTCGTCGAGGGTTTTTGAGGTTAGAGGAGAGATGGAAATCTAACGGTATCATAAGATTAATAAGTTGGATCGCTCATTACTTTGAAGGTAGTAGTATACGACTACCATTGTGTGAACTGGTGCATTATTCTAATGAGAGATGACACTCTTAGTCAGCATTCCAGGTCTTTTCGTCTCGATTTCTTTTCCCAATTGGGTTATAAAGGTTGATCCGTCAAATGAGCCCCGACAAAACCATCCCGGCAAAACCACCCCGACAAATGCACCCTGACAAATGGGGCCGCAATATATGCTCCCTCGATAAAATAATAAAGAATCGCATGATCAATGTTGAATGATAAATATTTTTTTTCTAATCTTCCGTGTGTGTACACAAAGCACTCGTGAAAGTATTATTTGAATAATTTCTCTAATGAGACAGATTTTTTTAAAGCTTTTGAGGAAATTTGTACAAACCAGCGTCAAAAAATAGTGTTTATTGTTAACACGTTGACTGCTAGAACACGCCAGGCGTGTTCACACTCGCGATCGCGAGGTGTGCTCGATACGCCTAGCGTATTCTGTTCAAAAGTTTTGTTTCGGTGCACTCTTAGCCTTTTCTTTTGAAGGTTAGGTTAGGTTAGATTTGGTTAGGTTAGGTTAGGTTAATTAATTATACAGAGTATAATCTACAGTTTCGTTTATCTTTTCTCATTCAATTTATTAATTTTATTAGACATCGATGGCGGCGTCGCGTATTTTAACATTTTAGTCCTGATACATCATTTGTTGGAGCACATATGTCGCGGGCGCATTTGTCCGGGGCGCATTTGTCGGGCTGCATTTGTTCGGGGCGCAATTGTCAGGTAACTGTTATAAAACTATCATTGTACTGTCTGTTTATTGTCGTTTTTTTTCCGGAAATGGTACTGTTTCATCCTAATAAGGTCATCGTTCAGTTAGGAACGAAGATCTTATTATCTTATACTTTCGAGAGTTTGTAGGTGTGTGGGTGACCCGTTGAGAAATTCTGAGGCGTTCAAATGCCGCAATTAAGGATGAGAGTCATCCGCCCTTCCTGTAACTTAGCCTTCTTTTGATCGGAGCCGGAAGAAAATGTGTTTATTTTTGTACTTAGTCTACTTATTTTTTTTTCCTTTAGCGGGAGTGATTCATGTTTTTCACCTTTATTGTTCCGTTTCTGTGCACTGTTCAATGTTTCAATCTTATATATGTGTAATAACTAAATATGTACAATATTAATAACTTATTTTGTATACGAGCGCTGAATTGGACAGTGAATGGTGTTGGTTTCGGTGTCCGTGCCACGCCTCCGTACAGCTCTGAGACGTAGCACACTCGCCTTCGTAGTATTTAAAAAAATACCAACCTGGCGGCGAATGAGAATGACCGATATGGGAGCTTTTGCTCATAGGTTGTAAGTGGTGGGTCCCATTCACTGGTCCTTACCCAAGTATTATATCATGGTAATGTCTTTACAATTCCAGAAAACTGATTCCATTATCTGCTACCTATCAAAACTGGCTTGGTCTTCTTTGGAGGCGGTTAACCGCTATTCATCACTATTTTGATTTTTGTATGACTCTATTTCATTGTGGTGAATCCAGGTATCATACATAGTAACAAATTGTGCCAATAAATAGTCGGAATGAGCGTTAATTAATGACCTTGCGAAACCAAATCCCAGACTTTTTCGATCAATTCTGGAATTAATACAATTGATCGTAAAAAAGTTAAACTCACTAAATTGAAAGTCGCCATTGGAAATATAAAAGTTCATATTCTTAATAATAATAATAATTGAGACTAAAGGTATTGGTTTTTAGTAAATCACTTACCAGAATTATAGGACAAATAATTACGAGTATTTTTTATGTTCACAAATTAATTTTACCCTTTCAGTAAAAATAAAAACGTCATAAAAGCAAACGAGTAATAATAATATTTATAAAAATATAGTTAATTCAAGTTATGTATATTATACCCTGTGCGCATGGACATTTACGTTATATATTTTATGAATGATTTTTTTTTTCACCCAAGAGTCCCATTCTATTCGAGGGTGAAACCAATTTTACCCCCGGGTGTAGAAATAATATTTGAATTTAAATTTGGAAAAACGGAATAATCACGTGTTGATAAAACAAAAAAATAATTGATAGACATTATTCACATGGTAAATACATTTAAAAAAAAAATTCACGCATTTTAAAAATATATTGTACAATCAGACATCAAAAAAACATTTGAAAATAAAGTATTTCTACAGTGTTTTCAAAATTTATCCAAGAAAAATATATTGTATTTAATACAAATTAAATAAACGACATAATGATGTTGTTCTCTGTAAAAATCTTGAATTTTGTCTTATAAACCGCCTTAGGTTCGAATGCAATATCTTCAAATAATCCCTTTGACAAATGCTTTCTGTTGTTTGTGTTGTTCATGTCATTTTGTATCTGATAATTCGGAAAATATTGCTACCCTAATTACTTTGATCCATTTGAGTTACCACACGCTGTACAACGACCCTTATAAAAAATGCAATTATACCTGAACATTTCTATATATATCATCTACTGTTTAAATAATATAAATATTTTGTATATTTATATGAATAGCATTTTTGTTTAGATATTTTATTCTGCGAGAAAATAATATTTAAATTAGAATAACCATGAAATCACCTAACATAAATAATAATAATTGTTCTATGTAACTATATCAATCGCAAATAATGCAATAATTAAAATATATATTGTCCGAGTATTAAAAATGGAGGTTTCCAATTAGGTACAAATTAAGTATTCATTTGGTACATACTTATACCTAATAAACATTAGGTAACGTACGTTTATTCCACACATATTTCGGCGATATTCGAGATTTTCGTCAACACTTAGAGAAAAAATATAATATTTTTTTATAATAGTTAGTTTATTTGTCATTTTTAAAAAGTAATGAATACTTTTTTAAGAATTTGCTATATTATTTTATTTTATATTTGCTAAATAAATATTATTAGCGGTTTATTCAAGGGTCTATTAGAAGAAACCTACACAAAATATATAATATCGACTGAAGAATAAATTTCTCAGAAGACTCTGAAAGAGTATTTTTATGAAGGTTTTCAGATTTTCGTAGGAAAAAATTATTTTACAAATAATCTCCTTGTAAACGGTTTTCTTTGTTATATGTATTTCAGATGAAATTGTATATTCTTGGTTGTATTGACTACCTAAAATATTTGACGTTACTCTTATAACAATTAAAATACCAAATGACTCTTAATTATTTTGTATATTTTATAATATTGTACATAAATATAATATAATATTTAGAAACTATGCAATTTAATCACCTACTAATTCACATGAAAGACTATGTCATGAAAGACTATTAATCACCTACTAATTCACATGAAAGTCCCTGAAAAACAATTTGTTTAACTTTTTTGTTTCTATTCAAGAACAGATTCTCTAATTCAAAATAATTCCTTTAGTTTCAATCAAAAATGTGTAATTCAGTATATTTGGCGTTTTTTGCTTATAATGGAAATATATAATGACCGAATTAAAAAATTAAAAGTGCGGAAAATGGAATATTAACAGCGAATAAATGTGTGTAATGAATTGAAGTCGATTAGTTTGAAAATGCATGGAAAGGTATTTGAGTGAAGCCGATCAGTTTGGAATCCTTACCAGAATAGGATTATGACTTCTTTATAATATTATATTATTATTATTATATATTAGTTCATTTATAATAATAATAAAGACCAGAGGTAAATAAATCATGGATTCTAATTTTTTTTTTGAAAAATTAAGATTTGCTTTTATATTAATATTAATAGTTTGAACTAGTTACTTATTTAGTAGTTTTTTTTTAATTACCGTTTAAATATATTTTATATTTTTGAGAATAGCTTATTTTTGTCCATTTTATTCACAATATTTTAGTCGATGTCGGTATAATAATACATTCTGTACGATTCTACATTAATAAGTATACGAGAAATAAGGATTTATATATGTGTAAAAATAAGGAAAAAAAAAAAATCTATTGGGTATATTGGGAAATATTCACTTAACATAGTAAAAGTGTTATCCAAACGATTATCTTTAGTAAATCGTTTTATAATAATGGCGAGCAATGAACCCCTATTTTAATGGGTTTATATTGCCGTTAGTATACAATTGGATATATCCTTGGATTCCCATTGGTCAAACTAAGATCTTCATCCCCAGGGAAGGAACTAACATACGTATTTATAGGGAGATCACGAAGCAGCGGTACTAGCAAATATTTTAGGAACTATGTTTATGTACTGATGATGATGATGATGATACATGATACAATCTTTTTCTTATAAGACATTCTCTTGTCTTTTATAAATATATATCTAAAAATAGAATCTTCATCTAGTAGGATAATTCCGTCTACATCGGTTACTCATCTGCGATAGATATTTAATTTCCCAGTATCAGAAACTGGCATATGAATGTTTCTTCTACATTTCTCTTTTACACTGGTTATACACACGTTACACTGGATGAATTAACCAAAACATTTTCCGCATTTGTTTGCTATTGTCCTCAAGATAAGTCTGTTTTCCCATATTTCTTCCAAAATATAATTATTTATTATTAGGAGAACACGTTCTTATTGTGAAGTTGTAATTATTCAGAACATAGGTCTGTGATATTTTAAATATGAATTAAATATATTAATTACAAAGATATACATATAAAATCAATTTTATCTAAAAATATTGTTGTTGCGCCACCGGGATTCGAACCTGGATCTCTTTACAAACTGGGGAAGGTGCATTATCCAACTATGCTTCAGCGACGATATTTTTAGCGACAAATTTTAGATTTTTTTATTAATAGTTATTAATGTTATCTTTTTGATATTAATACATTTAATCGTTCCATTATTTTAAAGAGCCATCTACCTTATTTTTTATTTTATATTTTATTGGTTTGGAAAGAGATCCAAGTTCGAATCCCGGTGGCGCAACAACAATATTTTTTGATAAAATTGATTTTATATGTATGTCTTTCTAATTAATATATTTAATTTATAGTTATTTCATTCCTTTTTATCCAACTGATTATTATTATTCTCCTGATGTACCATACTTTGAAAGATTCCAGTTTAATGGTCTCCTTTTATTAAATACCGGTTTTCATTTCCATATAATATATATGCAAAGATATGCCTATATAAAGTTTATATAATTATGTCTGTATAGATAATTGTCTCTTGTGAGGCTTGTACTGCTTTAGAATGTCGAATAGAATATTCAATTAAATTCTGTTAATATAATAAATGACAAAATTTCCTTTGACCTTTGTCATCAAAACTTTATTAAATAATTTTTGAAATATTTGTTCCATATTTCCAACGAATCACTAGATATTAGTTTATTTAATATTAATTACTTCAAAATCTATCACATCATTAATTCTTACTACCAATTACAATTTATTAATTCACATAACTATATTTTTTAAATATTACTTTTATAACGGATTTACTGAGCATCATTTACCTCCTCATACGGTAAAATATACATGAATAAAATTTATTTTCATATTGTAGTACAAGATGCCGGAATTGATAAAATTCAAAGCGTTCCTGACATGTCTTCATAATCAATGCTGCGTCTGTTTTAAGGTCTTACCACTGCTTCATTAAAAAAATATTCTTCTACTTGTTTATATAAATAAAAATAAAAATTTATTTTTATAAAAATAAATTAAGATTAGCGGATTAGTCTGTTGAGCGAACGAGATCGCATGAAAATGAAAAGGTAATTTTTTTTAACATCATCTTTGTAGAACATATTCTTTGCTATATGGATAGATATATATGGATATATCAACTTGCTAAAAACTAAATTTTTTAATAATTAATTCATGATCAACACCACATTTTATTTTTTGAAGTGATAATTAATGACTACATATCAAATGTCTTTAAAAGTATAAATAAATTAACACTATGACTTTAGTGGATGGGTTGGGTCGTTGACAGTTTGGCAATCGGCGATGATAGGAGTTTGTTCCACTAAATTAATTCATATTTAGACTCCAGTTTGCAGAAGGTTATGAACTAAGCACAAGCATCACAGGTGTGTAACAAAATAAATGCATACCTAGGGAATCTAGATGCACAAAGTTAGGTAAGGTAGGTCACAATAAATTAAAATACAAAGTAAAAGGATTGACACAATAAAAAGAAAACAGTTGGATGCTGCCGTCCGGCCTGTAATCACGATAGAGAATTGCTCTGCGCCGCGTCATCAGGGGACTGCGTTGGTAAGATGATGCGACTTCTGCTGACAGCACGGCGAAGGTCGCTCTTCGATCTCTCGTCACGCCCATTGCAGCTTCGGCGTGCGGGGCACAGGTGGCGTTAACTTATAACTTTCATTTTGCGCTGCTCCTAAGATATACAGATCAGTCTAATAACAGAAAAAGATTTATTAATATCGTTATTGATAAATAATAATAAAATATTGAAAACACAAAAATAATCATTCTACCCATTGGAAAACAGTTCAGTAAATGCACCTTTTAGCGATGTATAAAATATTACATTCAGTCGACAATTGAAATTGGCGGAAATAAAATGAATTCAACATTTTTAATGAATACGTTTTTTTGATTGAATTTTAAATGAATATTTGAATGTTTTAATATTATTTCATTGTCTCACTTATTCCATGTTTGATTTTACACTTTTTGATGTACTTTATTTTAAAATTCCGTACGGCACAGTTACACATTTCGGTACGACTTTTCAGTATTCATTCGTGTTCAATTGAACCTAGACGAAACAGTCCCACAGAAAGTCAAGGCTACTGTGTACCATTTCCCGTTTTCTCTACTCTCTAGACCTTCATTTTCCTACCTTTATCAGAATTCATTCCATCCTCAGTTAACCAAAACCCAACAATATTATTAATCCATAAATAAATGTATCGTGTATCGACCATTTCTTCATTATTAAAGGTTTCTTTGGAAAACGTTTTGATTGTTTAGACGTATTTGGTGCATTGATTGATTGACTGCCAACCCTTGAGAAATTAAACGAAAGCTCGCCTTTGACAGTGACGCCCGCGACTAAACGACCATTAATTATATGACCACTCGATCTAATGCTTTTGTAAAATGCTGAAAATATAAATGAGATATTAAGTAATCTTTAGATATTGAATTAATATAACTAGATCATACTTTTAAAATAAGCAAAGTTATCTTTGTGGTTAAGATTCATATTTTTATTATTTATCTTTGTTTAATTAACCACTAATTAAACATAAATAATAAATTAAGATAAATAATAAAAATATAACTAGATCAGGTTACTCACTCGCGCTTTCAATGCAGCATTACGTATACAGTGAGTAAGCTGCTTTATTTTAAAATGTGTCAGAATTGTTTATTATCGTTTAATAAATAAAAGAATTCGATGACTACAATTATTTGTATAATTAATCATTTAAACAAATAATAGATATCTCATAGATATGAAGCTATTTTTTATAAATGAAAAAATATGGGAGTATGGGTAATTGCAGGGCTTACGACCTGTCTTCGGCTGGATTAAGTGATCACTTTACACAATGTAACGTTCACCATTCCACCCTATCATATTTAAGTATTGCGATTAATCATTTATTTGAAGCGTGACTTTTTTTGCCGCCTACATAATATTCTAATATCACTCGTTCACGAAGATGATAAAGGTAAAAAAGAAAAAAAAAAATATATACCTATATACATCGTCCATTGTAACCCTGTTTTAGACTTTGCCATGTAATTTTCCCGAGATTAAGCGACTGGACCACGTGATTCGTTATTATCTCCACTACTTTTTCGATGAATTCCAGTTCCAATGAACATACTTTAATAACTTGAAGGCCTTAATTTTTTTTTAATACCTAAAATTATATTTTATAAACTTCTTAAAATAATTAGAAAATATTGTCATAATTTAAGATGAAAATTAAAAAACAGACCGACAAAACGCAAAAAAAAATAATCTTAGAATACGCCTACTTAGCACAGTTTTTGTTCAAAAGATTTCTTAAATATATACATTACTTTGTAACTTAATTATTATACTGGGCGTAATAGACCCTTTCCCTAATATTTTATGGGTGGATACCTGACTAAATTACGAGTCGAAAATATTCAAGGAATATGTCCAAATTGTGCACTGTTACGGAAGTAGTATTGTTCGAAATTTTTACAAAATCAACGTACTTAGAAAAAAATATTTGCAAAATTTATCCATTATTATTCTATATCTTTGCTTCAAGATCTAAATAATCTAATTAAAAATAGTCTGGCCGCTCGAAATTCACTATTTAATGTATAATTTGGAATCATTCAATATTTCAATTAATCGAAATAATCATGTAATTATGATTTGTTTGAAATGCTTATATCTCTGACATGGTTAAAATTAGACACATATTCCTTGAATGTTTTCCACCCGTAATTTAGTCAGGTATCCATTCATAAAATATTATGGACTAGGTCTGCTACACCCTGTACAAACAATTATTATTGTTGGCAGTTATGCAAAATGTTTGTTTTATTTTCTCACATGAACCAAATTATGTATTACTTGAAAAATGAGTTTTATTTTTATAACAACACCTGCTAATGAGAGGGTCTGCAGTTTTTAAAAATAAGGTCGTGGTTAAAATAATATTTAGTTGGGTGTGTTGTAAAAATATTGATTAATTTTTAAAATTTATTAATATTCTTTCAATATCAGAAAGGTATGTATTACCATTTGGGCGTGTTAAAATAAAAATAATAAGGTTTCTTTCCAGAGAATTAAATAAAATAATCTAAATTTGGAACCAATAAGGCTCCTGACGACCCTGTTAGTGCCACGAATTACAATGACCCGACCGACCGCCCCTTTCGGGTCTGTGGAATGTCGGGGCGAGATGTTCTGCGGTCCGCTCGTCTCCCAGGACGACTCAATTTACTACTGGCCCGAGACTGGAGTCAGTTAAACTTGCGGCCAAAGTTCCAACAGTTTACCGTTCACGGGGTGAACTTCAACGGGAATTGTCCATTAGAAGGTAGGCTTACAAATTTTGAATAAAATACGTGGTGAAGGGAGGCGATTTTGAAAAATATTAAATATAAAACCTACTTTATTATTTATAAAAATTCAACATGTATAGCACATCAATATTAATACAAATTAAATTAATCAACTAGAAAAATATACAGAAAATATCTTAAATACTAATTAAATGTATAATTTAGAAAGAAATACATATAAAATCAATTTTATTGAAAAATATTGTTGTTGCTACCGGGATTCGAACCTGGATCTCTTTTCAATCCACCGAAGGTGCATTAACCAACTATGCTACAGCATACAGTACTTATGACAACAAATTGTCGAACCCATATGTTGTTACACTTTTCAAATGAATATATCTATCGTTCCATTATTT
The DNA here is from genome assembly GCA_031772225.1 of Eubasilissa splendida. Taxonomy (NCBI): domain Eukaryota; kingdom Metazoa; phylum Arthropoda; class Insecta; order Trichoptera; family Phryganeidae; genus Eubasilissa; species Eubasilissa splendida. The sequence goes on along the minus strand of CM062852.1, from coordinate 14,253,641 downwards.
CCCAGATTGGAAAGAGACCCAGATTGAAACCCCAGTAGCAAAAACAATATTTTTTGATAAAATTGATTTTATATGTATATCTTTCTTATTAATAGATTTAATTAGTATTTAAAATATCACAAACTTATGTTCTGAATAATTACAACTTTATAAGAAAATATTTGTTTATCGAAAAACTATTTTGTTGTATTCCTAACTGGGGAAATGCTTTATCCAATTTCGCTATTTCAACCAAGTAGGCTTACGATAAATTTTTGAACTTATGTTCTGTTGCTCTTTCAAATTATTATATTTTTCTTTCGAATTAATTTATTTAATTTGTATTAAAAATACTATAAAACCTTGTCCTGAAAACTGTAACTTTACAACAATAATGTGGTCTTCTTAAAAATATCAATATTAATTTGATTTTATATTGTTTATAAAATTTTCATTATGATTTCTATAGTATGTCGAGAACTATAGATTTCGATAGAAATACTTACCTATTGCGTATAGTCTCATGCCACAACATAATGGAAATGTTAATGCATTTACGAGTTAAATCATGATTACGAGGTTATCTTCGTAACCAGCCTCCATTATTTTTTTTTATTTATAATGGTTTTTTGAACACGCTAACACGTGTAGTTCTCACAAATTTTTGATTATTTTTTTTTGTAAAATCGACCGGGTAACTGTCTCACATCAGTTTGTTCGTTAATTTGATCTAAAACATTACAAATTCGTAAATCCTTTATTATTCGATGTATGAAAAAAGAAAAAACAAAAACTCTCACACATATTCGAAATCTACCTAATCCTAGGCAGTGATATAACACATTTTTTCACATTAATTTTTCTCAAATAGACAAAAATGCACTCTAATAATATTTACCTGAACACGATGAAATTACACTTTCTATGAAAAAAATTGAGGTTAGAATTCAGAAAACAAAAACCGCTACCAATTTAATAGATCCACTTTCATACGTGGATTTCATAGCTACTTTGTCACATGATCAATTCTTAAAACAATGTTGTACGGGCAGATTCAGATAAAACATCAAACTACTTTTTTTTATCATTGATCATCTTGTTTTTATATTTTTTTTTATTTCTTCTTTATTACATATATATTAATTTTTATTTTATTTTTTGCACAAACTGCATGGCAGTTTTACGGCAAGAATTTACCTTTAACATAGTAAAATATATATTTTTTTATAAATAAAATATAACAAGGGAAAAAAATTGATAAGGATATGTTAGATGAATTACTTAGAAAAATATAAAGAATAAAATATATATAAAGAAAAAATCAATCTTTCGAAAAGATATATAATTTTTACAGGGTGTAACAGACATAGTACACAGTATTTTATGGGTGGAAACCTCAATATAATATAATATAACTGTTTAATTTTATTAAAATATGTTTTATATGTCAGTCCATAGCTACTCATTCCATAACTGATAACCGAGTCGACCATCGCAAAGTACAGTGAGTACAGTGTAGCCCGAGAGGTGCATAACCTTAACATATAAAATGCACTTAACATGGATCTTAGTTTTTTACATATATAATCAATGTGCGGTTTCCAGCAAAATTTAACATTAATTATTAAACCTAAATAATTATATTACTCCACTTTTTCAATTTTGTTACATTAACTATTTATTAGACTTTTGTGTAAGCATTCGTAATCACGTCCAACAAGATTCATTTCAATTATTTTTTTGTTTAGCTTGTTCTGATCGGATAAGTAAATATTTAGTTTTTTATAAATAAATAATTCTATAAATAATAAAAATATTTCTATAAATATAAATTTAAAATTATTCCGTAGTCATGAGACCATTTAAAGATATTATTCAGATCATTTTGTTTGTTGTGTTCTGTGGTTCTGGCACAGTTTCCGGAATATAATATGTATGTATCGTCGGCAAACATAAACTTTTGGCAATGTTTTATAACATTGGCCAGGATATTTAAATGCATTATATAGCACATAAGTCTTGATATAGATTCAGTTGGCACACCGTATTTTATGTATTTTAAGGTACTTTTTTTTATTTAGTAGTTTTACTGAAAACTTTCTGGATTTCAAGTACTCATGGAACCATTTGTTTACAGATCCTTTTAATCCACTCATTATGTCATGACGTCATCATATTGTGCCTCATTCTAGAGATTCCATAATGAGTGCATGTAAAATTTATATACGATCAAATAATATTGATGCTATACCCTTTTTTCGGAATGGATTTAATCTATTCTACATATTGAAAAAACTGTTTCATTGCAACACAATTAAACATTATTAAAAATTAGTGCATTATAAATCATAAATGTTTTCGGTATTTCATTTTGAATAAATAAACCGTAGGAAAAAGTGAATATAACACACTCATAAAAATAAATTTTAGCGCTTTATAAAATAGATAGAATATTAAGGAATTCTCAGAGACATCTATTGTGACACAAATTTTCAATAATTCGTTTAGATTTGCGACATGAATTTTATCTGTAAAAAAGTGACAGGTTTTGGAAGCGTCTATCACTAAAACTGCCATGTTGTAAAACACATTTAACATACCAAATTCCATGAATTTTTGTAGTTTCCAGCAGAGAAAAAATAAATCGCGCAAAATATTTTCAGTATGCAAATACGAAGCTAGGGAGAAAATTTATAATGTATAATAAACCAACGTAGGAGGATTATAATTGCTGCTGTTGGTAATAATTTCGACATTTTTGTCTAAAATGTGTTGATCACCTATCACAGACTGTCATAATCCGGTAGACAAGTGGACTCGTGTACCGGATTATGACTAATAGGCGGATAATAATTCTTTAACTAACGTAAATTTTTAATTTATTTCATGTCTGTTTTTATTTACATACTTCCATCACATCGTTTCTTTGTATGCGTAGTAGAACGCTATACTTTTGCATACTCTGGCATACCATTCTTGTCACATTATTTTCATAAATCTTTTCGTGCACGCTCTTCGGTAATTAAAGCTTTAAATAGAGCCGTCCTTCAATGTTTGGTTTATCTGACCATACTAGATCTTTCGCTGATATCATCTGCTCCTTTGATCACTATATAGTTTAAATAAATGTAAATAACACTGAAATATGCTAAAGATTAATCATCATTTTAAAAAAACACAGAGCTGTTACCAGGACATGAAACCGAAACTTTTATACGAGGGTGAGTCAAAAATATCTACACTTTCACCATAATACACCTTCAAAGTTGTTATACTGTCTTCTGCGCATGCGTGCTTAGAGTTGGTACGACTGCGGTTACGTGTGCAAAATTTTATCTCGTTCGCATCATTTTGCTTTCGTAAATTACAGTGTAAGCATGTCCGCTCCGCCAGGAGTTAGCACAGAGGAGGAACATCGAGCAGTGATCTGATTTCTCTAGTCAGAGGGTGTGAAAGGAACTGAAATTCGTCGTAGACTTTTATCGCAATACGGGTACAGTGTTTTATCACGTTAAAGTGTTTTTTTGTGGATTGTGATGTTTACAAGTGACCGAACAAGTGTGACGCACTAAGGGATTGCAGAACGCCCGTCAACCTCTTCCTTCCACGGACGACAAGATTCAGCAAACAATTCATTGTATCAGACACTTTTTTTTTTCAGTAGCAAGATAGGTACCATCTTGTAAAGTGCAGTTTTTCTCAGATTTTTAAAGATTAAATGTGGTAACTGTCACTTTAGATATGTGTGTGTATGTATGAATAAATATAAGAGGCTGTCTCTGGAGAACAGCTCTCTTATTCCATCGACCTTCCGTATAGTAAATAGTAATATCTGAGTACACCTTTGTACCTTCTTCTTCTTCTTTCAAATAGGCAATCCACCCTTCAAGAGTGATTTGTGCCATTAAACAAGTTTAAACATTATTTCATAGAAAGCAGTACAACAATATTATAGAATAGGGAATATTGCGTTACAAGTTAATACCATTGACATTCAACTAATTTGCTATTATATAGCTTAAATGAGGCAAGTTGAGGGAAAGAAGATGACACAAGTTAACCGGGAGTTGAAAATTACCATTGACAAGATTATTGTAAAGAAAACCTGTGATCCGCAATGGACAGGTAAAAAATACATGGTCATGGGTTTCCTCTTCGGCACCACATTCACACATTGGGGAGTCTATTATGTTCATTCTGAACAAATGTGAGGCCACCTGGCAACACCTTTGTACCATACTGTGATTATATATTATAATAAAAAGTATTGCTACACGTATACCGAGTTTCACTGGACTTCACTCGCGAGTACTCAGTTAGATTGAAACCCAAAGTAATTTGTGGAAGGACTTATACAAAGTTATTACATTAACCTTTACCATACCATGATATAAAATACCCGAACGCAGCCATGCTGTCAACTCGTGTTACCGTAAATAACAGTTAGAAAAAATGTTTTCATTAGCATTAATGGCACTAATTTACTCTTAATATTGAGCTTTCAATTTAAAAAAAAAGATTAATAACATAATTTAGAGCATTCATTAAGTTCTATACAATGTATCCTTCCTTCTTATCTCTCTTCGCTTAATTTGTAAGAAAGAGACAATTATATTCGTATGTTTGTTGTTCTTTTCACTGTGAAAATAGTGTGTGATCTCTGTCTTTCATATCACAAATAGTATTTTTACCATTAGGAGAACACATTCTTATTGTGAAGTTGTAATTATTCAGAACATAGGTCTGTGATATTTACCGAAATATTAGCGGTTTAATATGATGGTTGACCTGTGTTACTGCATGGTTTGGGAAGGGTTAAACAGAACCTTGTAGGTGGCGCCAGAACTTGCATTTTTATAATCGGAGTATTTAGAAACAACAAAGTATTTACACAATTTTAATATTAAGATATTATATGCACGTTTTATTTTTAAAGTTGCGATACTTCAGAACATACCGTTACTTGATAACTAAACCAATGATTTTATACTTAAAATTTTTTTTTTTTATTATAATTTTAAAAGTAAAAACACAAATGATTTAAATTTATGTACATATATTATATTATCCATCCCTTCTTACCCTTACATACTAATATACATATCGTAGAAAATATTTTAAAATTCATTACATGTCTATCATTGACATTTCTGAAGTATGCGTGGGCTCAGAGAAGAAAGAGATCATCAAGTCGACTTTACTGCCCGCCTGAACATATTCTAAAGATAACTAACTACATTGCTGGGCGTGACACCACCTTTTGTGGTGGGCGGCACAAAGAAAAGAATGGACTTAAAATTTAGGTAATATTTTTATAAGGATATTTTTTGAATTTTATTTTTAATGCCTTTGTTGTTGAGATTAAATTCGTTGATGACAAGAGAATTTAAGCCATATGTACTCATTTATATTTATTTATGTCTCATGAAACAAATATTTTCCAAATAAGGTAGATGAATTACTTAAAAGAATAAACAAAAAAAAAGTATGTATCAAAACCACCGAGAGTATACAGAATGTAACAGACCTAATTCATAATATTTTATGGGTGACTAAATTACGAGTCGAAAATGTTCAAGGAATATGTGCAAGTGTTGCACCGTTACGGAAAATATTATTGTTTTTTATTTTTTACAAAATCATATTAAGCCTTTAAGTCTGCGTTCTTTGAAATAAACATTTACGAAATTAATCCATTCTTAATATTATCTTTAATTCATGACATAATCGATGACATTTAATTTTTTGTATTCAATGAATAATTTGGAATTAATAAAATATTTTAATTAATCGAAATAATCGCGTATTTACAATTTTTTTTAAATGCTTATATCTCTTACATAGTTGAGATGTGGTACGTATTCCTTGAACATATTTGGTTTGTAATTTAGTCAGGTATCCACCCGTAAAATATTGTGGATTGTTACACTGTTACACTCTGTATATGTGTGGTAACAGAATATTTATTTCCGTTTATCCTTGTGAATTATGCAATCAATATGATAATTCCCATGGTATGGAGGGAATCACCGCAAGGTGTGGGAAGGAAACAAGGAAACGTTTTACAGGATGAGGTCGGTGAGGGGATAGAGGTTCTAGTCGAAAGACCAGTAATCTCGGGAACCAGGATTCGGAAAGACTGCTCGCCTTACCTTGTATATGATGCCTCCGTAATCTCTGCAGTCACCGCCGAGATCATACGATAAAATGATATACGTATGAGCTGATCTTCGCTCCCAATTGAATACGGCGACGTCACAAGTTCACCCACGGTACGGCAGCTGAAAGGTCCACACCGAAAATGCTATCACGATGTCGAGATCGAATAAATTTTGGTCAAGTTGACATCTTCTGGCGTCAAGGTCACATTTCACACTGAAAAGACGAGCGTGAGAAAATGTATGGATGGGAATTTGGATGCGAAATGTGTCAATAACAGTGGTCGCGGCTAATTCGAAAAGACGCGTCAAAAGTTTGTATGAATTCAGAACGTATGTATTTCATCTAATTATCAAATAACTATTTTATAAAATTGCAACTTTATAAAAAATGTGTTTTCATTCTACATATACGAATATTATCCATCCTCAAGGTTGTTTTTTTGGTACGTGGAAATATGTGTACAATATATTGTACTAAAGAGGTAAGATAACAAGAGATATCCGATTTGAAATTGCCACCATTTATCTAGCGGTACTTTTTGGAAGTTGATTCTTAACATCTGTCATGCACATAGCGCAATCTAACGAGCAGCCCGAGAATCATAAAAATTATTAACATAAAAATTTGTTATGAAGTCAATTCTAAGCACCAGCGCGTAGATGTCTGGACTATTTGCGCTCTGTTTTGCAGGCACGAATCAGTCACGTACCCGAGCGCGAACGCACCCGTTAAAAAAAGGTAAAAGAGCAGTCGTGCTAGGTCAAGGATTAGGGGTAGACGCATCTTTGGCGTGGAGACGTACCGCTTTCAAGTGATGGCGCGGATACTTACGAAATCACTAAAAAAAAAACGGTACGGGTGCAATATCCTTGCCGTTACACGCGCCGTCTGATAGGAACAGCGTTTGCCGTGTTGTGTCTAAACCCAGCGTTCGTGTCTAAAATCCACATCGAGATATTTTCATCACGGCTGCGCCTGCTGCTTGGAATTCCGTCGACCGTCGCATTGCCTATTAGACCAGGGACCGGACCAGCTGTCTGGAATGGCACCACCTTCCCGGCTAAGTCACCTATGGATTTCAACCGGCATTTCTTTTTAATGACAACCGTTAACCGAGATCAACCTTATTTGAGTACATGTTTTTTTTTTGAGACCACCATTCTGTAACCAATAATATATAAGCTCATGTTAGTCTGTAAGATTATTAGGCATAATTGTTTTGTTAGCTTTTCTCATTAAACATTGCCCAAGAGGCTTCTAAGTAACATTTATTCATTATTTCATTAAAGCTATCTTTTTGGTGGCCCTCGGGGCGATGATACCATCCTGTTTTAATAACGAACCAATACGTCAGGAACGTCATGAACCCTGCCAAGTTGTCTTATGGTGTTCTCGCTGAGCAATAAGTTTACGAGAAAAGGAAGGTAACATTTTTCGTAACAAATTTCAATAAATATCTTAGTTCCAACTTGTGTCTTTTTTTAACAAATATACTATGTGAAGGAACTCTGATATAAATATAGAATTTGGACATATAATAAATAATCAATGCTCCCATTAAATACCTCGATTCCGATATTTTTAATTATTGTTAGTTACGTATTATTTTTTTACTTTATTTTATACGTATAAATAAAATAAATTTTGAAGTGACTTGAATTGACTTTTAATAACCTATTTTTTTTTGACCCGCGAAATGTTAGCAAAGGAAAACTGAGAGATGAAAAGGAAAAAAGATGTTAAACAGCACTGGTGTACGCTAAACGGTTCAGTAAGGATTATTTATTATTATATATTAGTATATATATTATGAGAGTAACGGATTAATTGTAGGTACTGAAAGAAGATTCCGTGTGATTTTCGGTCACCATAAGGCACCTAGAAGAAACTCATATTCAATGAAGAAGCGCATTTTCAGCTCAATGGATCAGAACTAGCGAAATTATGGAAAATCTACGTGTCGTTTAAGAAAACACGTTTACGCTCAGAGTTACTATTTTGTCATTCAAATTTTCTACTAGAAAATGAATAAATATATATATTTATTGTGTTACTATGAAAAAAATCGATTACCTCTTGTTGAATATCACTTTTCAACCACTATTAATTATTAATAAAATCGATGAAACTTTTCAGTTTATTTAATTTTAATAGGAAAACACAACTATTTTATCACATATCTAATATATAGTTACGTTGCGTTCTGACTCCGGCGGTTCAAACGCCAGGGCAACGTTACCGGCTAGACAGAGATTGAAATGATATTGTGAGTTCTCACACGCCATGAATGCATACTAACTTCTTCATTTATAACATCCTGAAGAAGAAAATTGTATTTTTCGAAACCAGTAGATATATTTAAATTCAATTAAGTAGTAAATAAAACAAAGATAATAAATATAAATAAATATATATATATACACTTGTTTATTGTTATGTTTATTATAAAGTTGAAATTTTAGAACATCTTTTTTCGATAATAAAATAAATAAGTTATTCATCTAAGATAATTTAAAATCAAACCCTCAATTAAAAAATAAAATACTTCCATATTATCTTTGAGGTTTCACTGAGTTTACGAAATCATTAAAATTATATTCGTCTTCTTGTGTTAGCTATGTACCTAAAGACGTCCTTTATCTTTGACCTTTTCAATGAATAAAGTTTTGCCTTGTGGCCACAAGCAATTTAATTCAACAACTTTAAAGTTTCAGTTTCTATTCCCTCCTTATTTTTATAATGTCTAACTTCTGTCATTCGTTTTTCTAGCTTCATTTTATTTTTAGAAGATAATCTATATTTTGTGAATTTTTAGCGTATTACTTATCTCATTTTAATAAATTTTGAGCAGATTTCTTTTCTTAATCCCCATAAAAATTGTGTTGTCAGTTTTCATTAAAAGGGTCATATTTATTCAACGGATGACCCCTGATCCCGAGTAAATAATATTCTAGTTGCTTTGTCCGTATCACATTTCAAAGTTGAATAATCTTTGCGTAAGAATTAACACAATCACGCAGCAATGGAATTAAACCATAAAGTGACCTTTATTTTATGTATTATTAGCGGTCCATGCCCAGCATTACCCGGGATTCAGATTTACATCAAAGCGTGTTATGAAGAGGTTAGGGGTGGATAAATCGGAAAAAGTTGGGAGGGTGGAGGGAGAGAGGGATGCCTTTGATTTGTGCAGACCGTAAAGAGTAATGATTTATGCAAAATTTGGTCCAGGCAGATAGTGAGTGAAATTTCTTTACTCAGGATACTGGAACGCAATTGTGCGAATTATTTAACGTATGGTATTTAATATAGAATTAATTTATATTGGTGAGAAAAATGTAGGTAGCCAGGAGTGTGGGGAAGAGTCCTAATGAATAACTATGCAAAATTTTGTTTACAAAATCAATTTAAGAGTTTTTCATTAATTTTTATTATACATATACAGTTATAATTTTATTTTATTATAAAGTACCTACATTTATTGTTAAATTTTATTAATTTATGCTTAAAACCACGACCTTTCTTAGGTGATTATGAATTGTTTCCCATTAAATGTGAAATGACTAATTAAGTAGGTACCTATCAAGCATTTTCCGAAAAAAATAAGTATTCAAATTAAATTAGTATTTTCTTTAATAATAATAATACATTAAAAATAAGATACCCAAGCAAATATGTATTTATTTCTACTAAAGGTTTTCAGTACACAAATAGTAAATATATCGTTTTTAAAATATCTAAGAAAACAAATGGGTTTAAATAAACCTGTCACCATAACTTGAACTTCTCCAAATTTAATATTTAAAAAATGGTAAGATATATTTCGAATGATAGATTTGTTGCAAGTTTATACGTAATAAATCAAATTTGTTTTTATTATTAAGGAACTACAATATGTTCTTGAAAAATAGCAATGTCACAAATAAAAATATGATTTCATTAAAAATATATAAATAAAAATGATCAAATGAATTAAAAAAGTCTAATACAACTGTAATTTTTTATGTTACTTTAGTAAAAGAAATCCAATTTGGGGATTCCGGGTCAATTTTCAGTATTTATGAATTCCGAAATTAGCGTGTATCGGAATAAATATTTTGGATAATTTCAATATACCAAAATTAGATCAATATTAAATTATATAACACTTGATAATTTTATATCGCTTTGTAATAATAAAATTGTTTTCCAATCAAAATGTAATTTATTAATCTCGCATTATTATGAGGGTACATTTTGTCTCGTTCAAATATTTCTTACATAAACTGTATTTGTTCATTATGGCCATTTTTTTATAAAAGTAAAATATTACGAAATCACTATTATTGATTTATGAGATTAGTGAAATCTTTAGACAACTAAGTTAATTTAATTAACTTAATTATCGACAGAGCTCAGTAGACTAATAGCCCTATAGTTACCACATTCCATTTTCAACTCTTTGTCTTTGCAAAGAGGCACAATCACAGCCCTCCTCCAATCAAACGGGGTGTGGCTCTCTTTTAAACACTGATTGAAGAACATCTAAGTCGTATAAATATATCTAATACTAAATAATGGTGCGACGTAGTTGTTAATGTAGCGGTAAGACATTCACTCATTGATAAAAGTGGTCAAGGTTTCGAGTCATCAGGACCAGCAAAATAGTTATATTATAATAGTAATAATACAATGTCATATTGCTGGTATACCTATATATCAATTTAAAAGTTATGTTTGTCTCTGATAATTCTGGATGATCTAATTATAGATTCTTTCATTTTCTTTGAAAGGAAAATGAATATTCGTGAATATTTCTCAATATAATTATTCTTATATAATTTTTACGAAAAAAAAATGACCTAATGGAAGCAACGTAATGGAAAGTCAGCGAGTTAATTTTTTTTACCCTTTTCTCGTTATTTATTAAATGACTGACCACCGATAATTATTTATGTATAACATTTTCTTTACATTTTAATACATTTGTAAAAAAGATTTCCCATCGCTACAATATAATAGTATATTACAATTTAATATTCTGAGCAAATAAACCAAAGAGGTAGACTCTACCCGGATAACTCTGCAAAGAAGAATAAATTAATATTGTCAACAACGTATTTACAGGTTTAAACTTTTTCGTGGGAAAATTACGAAGAAATTTACATAATTTATTTTAAAACAAAAAACTCGCAACAATTTATTATTCCAAGCATTCCTAAAGTACGTTAGGGTTAAGCAAGTAACTTGTTATATAGTTTTAATAAGCTCAGAAAGTAAATACAAAATATTTAAAAAATAAAATAAATCAAAGACCTTTGGTATTAAAAAAAAAATTCTTACGGTTTTTTTTATTTATATTAAAAATACCGTTAACTTTTCGAAAGTGATGGTATTCAAAAAGGAAGAAAGCAAAACTCCGTGCAAAAATACTTGTAGGTAATGAATGTTACAAACAAGTCGAGTTTGTGAATTTGGGAAGTATGTTTGATAGAAATGGAAAGAAAAATATCAAAAGGAGGGTAACCGCGGGAAACATAATTATATTATTATATACTAATATAATTATACAATTAAAGCTAACAGAAACTTGTCAATTGAGGCAAAACTAGCGGTATACAATGGAGTCCTAGTACCGACACTGATGTATGGAAGTGAGGCCTAGAGCTGGCAGAAGAGGAACGAAAGTAGACTGAATGCAGTGGAAGTGAGATCATTTAGGTGTATATGTGGCAGATCCATTTATGACAGAGTAAAGAATGAAGAAATAAGGAAAGAATGTAAGCTGATCAGTATAGTGAGAAAAATTAAGAAAGGATCACTAAGATGGTTTGGTCATATGGAACGGATGAATGAGAAGAGAATGGTAAGGAAGATATGTGACACAAGTGTTTATGGCACCAGAAATAGAGGACGTCCGCGAAAGAAATGACCAGGTAAACTAAATACTGGAGGATGGTCCTGTTAGAAGCCTCAATAATTGGCAAGCTTGTATGAGAATATGTATGAATGTGGATGAGGTGAGTACTGTGTGTCAGGACAGAAGAGTGTGGCGCTCTATCCACTCTGCCTACCCCCGCGGGGTAAGTTAGTTAATTAGTTTGTCTTCTTTTGCGAATTCAAGACTTCATTAGAAGTGTATTCAAGCAGATATAAATAAATTGAGACATTTTATATGCATCAACCTAATACTAGGAAATATTATGTAAAAGCGATATTTTACATTTCGAAGAAATTGTCCTGATAAAAAAAGGTATCCTACGTTAATAAAAAACGTGATTGGACCGTTGGACCATTTTATGCGATACACGTGACGAAAACAAATTGATTGACATCCCTTATCCGATGGAAACATTTTTACGTTAATTGAAACATCAAAACGGTACTTCAACATAAGACCTGACATTTGTGACTTGAAATCAATATTTTCTGAATTTCTAAAAATGTTTTAGATACTAGTACTTACTATTTTTATATCATTTACAGTCGTATTATTTTATACATGCATAATTGTTTCTTCAAAATATGTTTATAATTATTAATATAGTTAATTACATGATTATATGATGGCAGTAAGCGTTGTTTTTCTGTCTATTTCTCAACCTTACGAGTAATTCACCTTTTTTCAAAACATTCTTCAGAAATCTTTGTTTTAACTCTTAAGCAAAATTCTGTTGTAAATGTAGGTTTCTGAATCACTGAATTTTTGAATTCAGTGCAGGACATCTTCTTCTCCATTAATTAGGATCGTTACCCATGACCTTGTTATCTTCTTGATGATCTACTTGACTTTTTATGCAGTATATAGGATAGATAGCCATTACAAAACCATATACAGAAAGCCTATCGAATTGAAGATCACTCTCTTTCCAGCTTCTCCACGTTATCATCCCCTGCGATGTGTTAGAAAAAGTAGAGTCATTGTTTTAGTATGTACAGGATATATGCCACCCCAGCACCATCCAGGCATCAGCTGATATCAAATCCACTACCGCCTCATCGTACGTCGCCAATCCAGTAAGCCATTGGGATGCCTACATTTTATTTTGTAAATTGAGCTAAAATACTGTTTCATTCCACTATGTTTTTATTGTGTTAAACATTATAAAGTTTTCGGGAACATTTTCTCATTATCAATATTATAATTCAACTAAAATTAAAAATACTTTAAGACACTAATATATGGTGTGTTTGGAGTTAACGAAGGTGGGGGTGGGGGTGGAGATAAATGGATAAGAAAAGGGATGTAATGGGCAGTATTTGAATATGTATTATGTTTGTATTTTTATTTTTATTATTAAATATTTCTAAATTTTCTAAAATGTCTAACTTACGTCCGTTGGCCCAACTATGAATAATTTGTAAATTACTATTATCAAATAAATAGCCCTCCATTCTTGCGTTCTCAGCCATTTCGGAGTTTAGACAAAAAAAATTATAGCTTTATATTGATAATGGGAAGATGTTCCCGAAAACGTTCTAACGTTTAGCACAATCAAAATATATAGTGGAATAAAACAGAGTATAAAAAAACTTTATTTACAAAATAATCATGGAATTCCACAAAGTTTCACCAAAAACCTTTGAACAATTACTTACATATTACCTTCCTGTCCGAGGTCTCCACTCAGTCACATTTTAAGACCATGTGTTGTCGTCTCGTCGTATCAGATGCCCCGCTCACTCCCATTTCGGCTTTATTTTCCGGTATCCTACGTCATCAATTGCGGATTAGCTACTAAATCCCCATCACAAATTTCTATGAATCTGTGTGTCGCTCGATTGTTTAAGATTAATAAATATTTGAAAAAATCATATAGGTACACATATTTTATTCCTAAATCATTTATCTAATATACCATGGTTAATTTTTATATGTCAAAAGCAGTAAATATATTTAAATGCAGCGCGAATCTCAAGTTCCCACGTCATAATTTTTTTAAGCTCCATAATGGAAGTAAAAGGGTAAACTATTATCTCATAATGCGTCACTCTTACGTCACGTTTCGTTTGATTGTTTTGTAAAAACTTTCCAAAACATATTTTTTGTTTGTTAAAAAAACACAAAATAAACCAATTACATTCTACAAATACGCCAAATTAAAGAATAACAAGGGAAATTGAGTCTAGTTTCATGTTACACTTGTAAACGGTTGGTCAACTAATCTTATTTTGGAAACAAAGCCGCGTACCTTTGGTTTGTAATACTTCATTTTATTTTATCACTGGCGAAAGCTCAAAATAAAAATAATCGTATTAATAAGAACTTTGTGTTTTTTTTTAATATAGATTATTTAAAAAAATTGTTTTTAACCACTTTGTCAAATTAATTAATTAATTAACTAAATTAAATGATTAAGGAAATGGTACTTTCCGAAATCGGCTGGTGTATTAAATATAACTCATTAAGTGGTTAAAAACAAAGTTTTTAAATAACCTATATTAATATAATTTAATTATTTCATAATGTGTTATAAATATATCTACCACCAAAAAAATACAGAATTTTTGACAGGACATTTTAAATATTGTTAAAATTAACGGTAGGCAATCCGTAATAAAAATAATTATTTAATCCAGTGTAACATTTTTTTTGCTGGGTAAAAAATGCATTTATTGTAATGCTAATTTAATATGTAAATATTATTTTCAAACAATGTTATATTTTGAAGAAAATTATTATGTGGAATTTGTCAAAAATCAAAAGTCAGAATAATTAATTCTTTGACGTGGAGTTCGATCAGCGTTTATGAAACGTCGCCACAAATTTCTCATTGCGTGTGACATTTTATGTTTACGTGAATTTAATTATGAATTATTTTCCTAACGAATAACTTTTCCGGTGAATAAGTTTCGCAATTTGTGAAAGTTTTTTTTTTTGTTAAATTATATATAAAAATCATTTTTGAAGAAATTATTTGTGAATATAATACATATTAGTTTATTTTTTCCTATTCACAAAACAAGTATAACTGTTAAATAGTTTTAAACATAACAAACTCTCACTATGTTGTTGTCAATATACTTGTAGGTATGGTCTTTGTCTTTGAAGACATCCTTTATAATTATATTTCCACAGTGAGAAAAATATGCTGTCAGAAAGAAACACATTTTAATCCTTTAGTCTTTGCCGCGTACCATTTGTCCTGCAGAAGCATTATACGTGGTAGAGGATTTTCAAAATTAATATCGAGTATTTGTGCTATTTATACTTATGTTTTTTTTGACAGTTCAAAAATAAAACAAGATTTTTTTATTTTTTATATAAAATAATAAAAAAATAAATAAAGTTGTATCAATGTGTCCAAAATCTAATAAAAATGAATTTATAATTCTGGCGTCTGCTATCAGTTTACTCAAAGGTATTTGAGATTCTGTAAAAATAAGGTAGATGGCTCTTTCAAATAATGGAAAGATTAAATGTATTAATATCAAAAAGGTAACATATAGGTTCGAAAATTGTCGCTAAAAATATTGTCGCTGTAGCATAGTTGGATAATGCACCTTCCCCGGTTAGGAAAGAGATCCAGGTTCGAACCCGGTGGCGCAACAATAATATTTTTCGATTAAATTGATTTTATATGTATATCTTTCTAATTAATATATTTAATTCATATTTAAAATATTATTTTAATTTATTTGACAACAGGTGCATTCGAACATATTTTGAATATGGATATATTAATGAAGTAGAGTATAAGATCATCATAAGTACTGGCTCTACAAACCCTTGGTTGTTTTTGTTCCCTCAAATTATTTTATTTGTATATATATATTGCACACCAATTCTCTCGATTCCTGGATTTTTAAGACAGGTATGTCTTTCAAGACATTATCACTTCACCTCAGCTTCGACATTCCCAGGCTCTTGTGCCTTGTTGGTCGTGTATTTAGGAATTATGATTGATATTAGGCGATGCTTTCTGTATAGAGTTCACTGTTGCAGCATATACGTCAAAATAAATTGTCTAAAACCGGTCCAAACGAATATCTCAAATTTTTTAAAGCTATAATTCAAGATATCATTATGTGTAATAAATATTTCTACTATTAAAAAATAAAGAATTTTAATAGGGGATGATATTTAATATTGTAAATATATACAGCATGTATAACATCTATGTATAATCTCTCATCACATTCTTCAAGATATAACTTATATTTATACCAATAATATAAAAAATACAGTAATATTTCAATTTTTTTTTAAATATAAGATTTCAAATTTATTTATATTTATATTTCTGCTTACATATTTCAATTTTCTAAATTACATAGTTAAACACACATAAATTGCCTACAAGCGTAAGATAAACAACAAAAAATAAGATAAAATTAGACGAAATAACTTCATATTTTATATAACATTGGCATAATAGGTAAATTACAATAAATAAAACAATGTGTCTTGTAGCTATAATATATTTGTTTATTGTTGTTACAGACCAGTAAATGAATATACATGAAATAAAGTATACATATAGAAGAGGAATTCAAAACATTAGTTGCGGGACGAGGGGTATTCTACACACGTTTTTTGTGGAAACATAAATCCTATAGTTTATGACACACTTTTTCAATAGTCAAAGTATTCACTCTTTAAAAATTAAATCTTTGTGTAAACAAGACGTATTTTTTACATTAACGCATATTATATTATCAGCGTTTAAAATTTCGTTCCAATCGTGTCATATATTTAAAAAAAATCGCAATGCTATTTGATTGCGTAAGTGATACCAAAGTGATCACGTGACTTTCCGTTAATTCATGTCTACATATTTGGTAGTTTGATTGTTGTTAATATACTTCCGTAATTATCTAATATTAACAAATTAAATATACTGGTAGTAATTTCCAATAATGGCACAATAACTCTGCTGGTAATGAAATGGGAGCTTATTACACTCGTTAGTGAATAGGATTCCATTCAAGGGATGGTAATACACTTTTCTATTATCGTTTAATTAACAAAAGAATCCGGAAAACATTCTCTGGAAGGATGTTTATTCATTTTTATTTATAACGAAAATTAATCCATTAATCATGGAGAAAAGTTAAAAGCCTAATAACACTTTGTGAACTGCGGATCGTTTAATATTTTAACATCATTATTATTTCATCGAAAAATAAGAGGGTATAATTTTAAAACCAACTTTAATATGAAGATTTCAAACACAAAAATATATTTTTAATGAAAATTAATTTTTGTTGAGGTGTTACAATTCCGAACATAGTACAGTGATATTTTTTAATGTAATAGCGTTTTGCTCAAGGAGACGCCAGAATAATATATACCTATGTATGAATTTATATTTTTCTAGTTGAATAATTAATTTTAATATTTTTAGTCAAAATTTTATCAGAAAATAGATTTTTTGTATATATATTTTTAATAGATTAATTTAATTTGAATTAATCGCATTTTCTCGGACAGAAAAGTTCCGGGCGGATTCGTAAAAGAAGATTTTTCTAATTTTTTCAATTAATTTGCATTAAAATATATTTATTACATTTTTGTAAACTTAAACTTTAAGAAATATTAAATTTATAACTTTTTAACGATTTTAAAGCTTCTATTCATTAATGACTATCATAAATTATTTTCGCATAGCAGAGATGTTGAACCCACCATATTTATTCAAATAAATAATATGGAAATATAAATGGAGCATCGTTTAACCTATTATTATGAAATGACTCATCATATTTAAAAAATTATGAATTATCTCGGCCATTAAAATCATCCTCCAGAACCTTTTAGAAAAAACATTAAATCTATATGGGTCTACAAGAAGTACCAAAACTGGTTTAAAATAAAAACACAGTGTACTTTCTCAAATTTGTTATGTATTACAACGTTTTCAATGCTGACGAATTATCTTCAGTAATGTTACTAATACTAAACTTAAGACTAAAAGACTACGTGCTAATTAGTGTTGAGGATGGAGGAGGGGGAGGATTGGAGTTGGGTTTGTATAAGAGCGTGGTTAACAAGCGTAGGAGAGGGGACGTGTTTTTATTTTTTATCTTAAATATAATTTACAATATGTCTGTTCACGACAAACAAAATAATTACGAGATTATTATTGACCTGTTAATAGTGGTATTTTTAAACATATCAATGTAAGTTATACCTTAAAAATATTTTTTTTTAATAACAGTTTCTCTAAACGTCACCCTGTAACTCTTTTAACATTCATTTAATCTCTTTGGCTAAAAAAGGATTTTACTATACTTTATAAGAATCAACAGTAAACAGGAGAATCAGCTCAATACTTCCACAGTAGACATAAACACTTATATACTACACTCCAACTCTATTTCCTACATGTATTTTGAACATTTTGTCATGGGTTATCTAATAATTCTTTGCGGTTTTGTTCAATTATTTATTATACCAAATGTTTAAGCAAAAATTACAACATTTCTAACAATGGTGTATTTTTCATTATTGTTCTGTACTTCATCAGATCTTTCAACCATTTCTATACCTTTTCTATAAAACTCGGCTGGTCTGGTATAGAAATGGTTATCGAACCAATTTCAGAGGTTGTCGTCGTTATTGCCGTCCAATCAAATGCGTCGTAACGCCATGCATTTAATTGAAGAGCTACCAAAAACGACGACTCGGAGCAATCTCAATCGTCGGAAAACTCTGACGAAGCGATGTTAGGACTGCGTCAGAATTTCCCAGTTGAGCTCCTGGATGACTATTTAAACCTTGATTAAAGGTAAAAAGAAGTAAGTGTCGAAATGTGCGTTTTTCTCAACTTAATATTCCATTATTAAAATCTAAAAATTAAGTAAAAAATATAAGTGTAAAATGAAGATGTTCTGGTAGCTGGCGCGCCCGCGATATAACTGCTAACTTTGAGCCAATTTACGACAATAACTCTTTTGTCTTTCGAATATTAATTTAAGATTTATCTCTACACTGTAACGTATTGAATAAATTGTATTAAGCTGAATAAGAACGCGGCTTCATCGTCTTTCTTCCCTGAAGCCATTAATTACTGTATCTGAACTTGCATATTCTGAATGCTGCATATACAGCAATATGCTAGGGCATGACACGGATCCACCACTGCTCAATAGATCTCAATAACTTTCGCTATACAAGTTATAATCTTTAATATTAATAAATTACTTAATTAATTAACAAAATTACCTGTAACGACTTACGTACAAACTTAAGCCCAAAAAAATAAATCAAATATCTCGGTGTAATTATTGATCAACTTTTAAAATGGCTAAGTATAAATAATTTTAAAAAAGTATATTTTGCTATTGTTCACTCACTACTCCAATATGGAATAATTGGATAGGGAGTAGCATACAATAATATAATTAACGCGGTAAAAATAATACAGAAAATAATTATCAAAGTAATATTTAAAAAATGATTAACTTTTTCAACACAAACACTATTTGCAAAATTCCCAGTTCCCAAAATAGCACTGTAAAATTTGAAAAAAACACATCATTAGGATTTAAAATATCTTTCAAATCCCTAAATGTAACACTAATCACTATCAGCAAAAATTTATATACTTAGTGATAAAAAATTACAATAGCCTCCCTACACAAATTAAAGAAATAAAATATATAAAAGAGTTTAGAAAGGAATTAAATGAACACTTCAGAAACACATAATTAGAAAATAAACAATATTATAGAACACTTCAGAAGCACACGAATAGACAATAAATAGAATATTCTATAAAATTATTATAGTGTAACTCCCTCTCTAAGCACAAGAGCTAATCTTTTTTTTGGAGAGGTAAGCGAAAAAAAAACACGTAATTTTAATAATGTAAAATACTTCATTCATGTTATAAAAAAATTGTAACAATGTCAAATAAATAAAAAAATAATAATATGGTACGTGAAACACAGTCTATTTACAAACTTTATAAGTTACATTTTAGTAGTTTAAATACAGCTTCACCTGCCTCCTGGAGAATGTCGATAGAAAGTTTATCACTCCCGGCGGCCTTACCGGTTTTTATACATTTTATTGCATATTCGACTTCATACCAATTTTGTAACACTTTAGTTTCTTAACTGTTAAAATCCTCTATTTGGCATTTTTACGCCAACGCCCTCATCTTCATATTAGTTTTTGGCCAATCTGTCTTCAAATTACACTTAAGTATGTCTTTAACTATTAACATGGGTTTTTGTTCGACTTGTTAAAAATGTGTTTCATTAAAATAAAATACAATCACCCGTATCTGTTATAAGGATGGACTACAATAATAACGTAATACTTTGGTGCCTATTGCAATTTCTAAATATAGACAACAGTTTCATAATACTATAATGCCAGTTGCTATTTATAAAGATGGACTACAATAATAACATAATAATTTGGTGAAAAATGTAATATTCTAAGGATAGACAATAATAGTTACTTAATACTTTGGTGCCAGTTGCTGTTTGTAAAGATGTACTACAATAATAATATAATAATTTAGTGCTAAATGCAATATTCTAAGGATAGACAACAATAGTTATTTAATACTTTGGTGCCAGTTGCTGTTTGTAAAGATGGACTACAATAATAACGTAATACTTCGGGGCTTACTACTATTTTAGGGGGGACGGAAGTTTACGTGTGGGTACATGGATTTAGGAGAAAGGGTGCGGGCAGGACTTTAGTCGCAAAAATGTATCTCATTCAACTAATCGGTAAAGATATCAAGCTAAACAGTTGTATAGTTCTCTTACTACTCATACGATATCTATTGAATTGAGGAACAATACGAATATAGAGAATGTAACGTTTTTGTCTTGCATTTGCCCGCTGCTTGATTCAGAAGTTTGGGAAACGTGCCACTGTGCTACAGATGGAAACTTGCAGCTGTTTGGCCGAAATGCTGCTCAAATATTCCAGGAATGTGTCGCGGGCACGGAAAACGTGCGCTTAATTTAAACTTTAATTCGAATCAAGTTGTCCGGGCTCCGGGCTCCGGGCCGGCCACCGCGCTGGTTAGATTTTGTATTTAAATTAGATTCGGGCAGAAACATTCCAAGACTCTCACAAAACTCAATTCAAAATTCACCAAAATATTTGGGAAAACTTAACCGCTAACAAACGGGAAAATTTGAGAACTTTCGTTTTACGTCGAAAGCAACAATCCAAGTTACTGTTGTGACGACAATATTATAGTGTCATTAACCACATTCGCGGTAATCGCCGAAGGGTGCGGTCTAACTTTTCAAATTCCAACATTGAAAGCCAATTTCTCAAAAGTGCACTTTTATCACTAGTCTGACATTTTTTATTTCTTACTTACACATTCTAACTGTTTACTTATATTTCCATTTAAAATATTATATTTATTCTTTGTTTGTTATTTTATTTTTATGTATAATTTGTAAGTCAAAATTAAATTATTTATTTACTTACTTACCATCACGCGGTTTCCCCGCGGGGGTAGGCAGAAGGGATAGAGCGCCGCACTCTTTTGTCCTGACACACGATATCTCACCTCATCCACATCCATACATCTTCTCATACAAGCTCGATGATTATTTAGGCTTCTAACATGACCATCCTCCAGTATCTGGTTTACCTGATGGTGCCAAGTCTTCCGCGGACGTTCTTTACTTCTGGTGCCTCATTCATCCGTTCCATATGACCAAAAACCTAAGTGATCCTTTCTTAATCTTACTCACTATACTAAGATCAGCTTTTCATTCTTTCCAAATTTCTTCATTCTTTACTCTGTCATAAATGGATCTGCCACATATACGCTTAAATGATCTCATTTCCTCTGCGTTCTGTCTACTTTCGTTCCTCTTCTACCAGCTCCAGGCCTCACTTCCTTAATTAATTTAACTAAATCAACGTCCAGTCAGTCATCTTTTTTGTCTATTACTCAACCTTTATAATTAACAACTTTTTAAAATCTTTTATAATAACAACTATATTTTAATACTAATTGATGTATCAATTAAAAAGATATACAGGAAAATTCAATTTATCGAAAAAATATTTTTGTTGCTACCGGGATTATTGTTGTATTAAAATCTACAGAACTATGTTCTGAAAAACTGCAATTTCACAATAATAATGTGTTCTATTTAATAAAAAAATATTTAACTTATTTTTCCCAATTTAGTCTCACAAATGAAAGTATAATCTTATAACGACAAAAGTTTAATATTATACTCCAAAAAAAGCTTAAATCATATTTAAACAAAGTTCTAACTCAAGACAATCGTGCCAAAATATTTTCTACAGATTCTGAATTCAACTGAAATTTCTAGCATTTCACCAGATGTAATTGGATTGAAAAGTAGAACTCCCATTACAGTATTAAGAAATTTGATTCTATCTTTGAGACTGAACACAGCGATGGGATAAAACTCCTTATATCTGATCTGAAACCCTATGAAGGAGAAATTTTATCTGGAGGAGATGAAGGGGCGAAAAGTTTTTTCCCAAGAATTTAATAAAGTCCGTCAGATATGTGTAGAGTGCATTCCATGTGAACATCGTGAGTACACTCGATTAAGTTATTATTAGACATGTTTTGTCTATAAATACATACTTTATTCTAATTCGGTTTCATGTTGGATGAACCAGTTTTTTGCCACGGCCAGTTATATGCGGAAACATTAACAGCTTTAAATAAAACCTGAACTACAGTGTCGTTCATGCGTAAATCATTGAAAATTAAATTTTAACAATTCCATTAAGCTTTTCAACTCCTGATTTAAACTGCGTAACGGTTATTTATAATAATCGATAACATAAACATTGTCATCGTGTATCTAGGTAAATAGTATATAAGTAATATGTTGATGATTTTCGCTAGACAGATTAATGTTGGTCCAGTGGTTAAGACACTCACCCAGTGTTCCAGTGGTTGGGAGTTCTTATTCCAGAAGACCAGCAAGTTAGTCAAATTTTCATAATTACCTTTTAACCCTTTAGATTGAAGATGACTCAGTAAGCGTCGTCTTAATTTTTAATTAAAGTGTAGTGTGAAGTAAACAACGTTGTGTTTTATTTTATTAGTTAATTATAGTTATAAATTTTGTTAAAAGCTTTTTAAAACTTAATACCTTTAGTATCGTTTTAAAATAATTAGAATATTGATGTGATACGAATTCCGTGTATGGATCTTTTTTGGTAATCTTTGACGTATAAAATAAATTTTAAAATATCAAACAAGTAAAAAAGATGGCACCAATAGATGTACTTAATAGTGCTTGTTAAGAATATAACAATTTGTATTTATGTTAAGTTTAAATATTTTCTTATAACTAAAGATTTTTAAAAATAATTACAAAATTTATTAGTTCAAAAATTATTCTTCATAATATTATATTCGAATGGAATAGTAAAATATAACTTTGAATAACTTTTTGTGTGCATACTGGAACGTTCCTTTGATTAGTTTTGATATATTGACCTTGAAAGCTATGCACTTTACATTACAATACTTATATTACAAACATTTATTTATTGTAATTTTATGTTAAAGATTAGATTATTAAAGGTATACCAAAAACCAAAATGTTATAAAAATAATAATATCCTAACATAGTATTGAACAGGTATGGCAAAGATTATATATAGAAAATTACATAAAGATATTAAAAACATAAATAAGTAGAACACATTACATTCATCACATAATAGCTTTTTTTACACAAGATATAATATTAAATATTGACAGATAATTATATGGTAAGTTAAAATATAATAGATAAATAATAATAATAACACACGCTTGATAATCGCTAATAAACAAAATCAGTCCGAAGTGAACATAAAAGCATTTATGTTGCGCATGCGCGCCAATTCAAAACAACAATCTTGGTCACTTGATCGATAATAATAATTGTTTAATTCTAACAAATATTATGATTATTTTTAACGAGTTTTAAATAGAAAATTCATATTAAAAAATAGATAAAAATTAATAATCGAGATATAAAAATATGTAGATATAGTAAAAGTATTGTAGTTATTGTAAAAATATATGTTCATATATATTACTATGTTCTTTATCCTATTTTGTGTTTTTAAGGTGTTTTCAACGTGTTCTTCAATGCCTTGACTGACTTGACCTTCATAGGTCAATATGTACTTTTTATTTATTTTGTACTTTAATACGTTTTTGATGGACTGTAGGTATTCTGTTTATTAAAATTTATTTAAATAAGAGGCATTGCAAAATATTGTATTTTTTGTAATCGAACATAACTTTAAATAGTTGTATGCTTTGTCACAAAAAGTAAAATTAAGAATTCGGTAAAACCTAAAACTTGCAATAATGACATCGAGTCAACAAAATTGCATTCAAAACATTACTTTATATAATATGCTCGTTTAGCCCAAACTATACGTCATTTCTAAAAAAATATTATTAATTATATAATTTCCACAATGATCCATCTGTTTTCTTTTGGCATTTCTAAATTAAATTAGATTTTAAATCCAAAAAACTATGAATAATATTTGTAATCTCAATTTGGTCCTATGCTTTCTACCTATCTCCAAAAACATACGTCGTGATGATTTGCTAATTAGTTAGTAAACGTGGGATAATTGCTCATTAGTTCCCATCCAATTAATCCTTTCATTGTAAATTGCCTGATAATTATATACCGCAAGCAAAAGGATTAATTAACCACTATGTATGAAAACAACACAAGTCCGATCGTGGTTAGCTTAACAAATTAATCCAAATCATTAATATCAAATATTATTCGTAGGAATATTTAGTTTGATAAATTTGCATTCTGTAAATAAAATCAGCTGGAAAGCTTAATAACTTTTTTAATACCTAAAAATACTATTATACTCTTTTATTATTTGTATAAGTTCTAAAAAGTTAGAAAATAATATTTATTAAAAACTTGAACGAAATGTCTTGCACGTTTAATAAGGTTTATTATTTATTCCGAATATTTACACATGCGCTTAATACTTACCTAGTAAGAATTGAATGAAAACTTGAATTATCCGTGGCCGTTGCCAAACATGACCTAAAATAAATTTGCGAGTGAGAATAGTACTGTTTTTTTTCTGAAATAATATTAAAGCGACTTGAAGCATTCGAAATGTGGATCAATATACGACTGCAAACAATAAACTGGGCTGATTGAGTCACCAATGGCAACATGATGATTCAGACGCGAAAAGAAAAAAAAATCCTAAAATAATAAAAACCCGAAAATCGCAATATTTTGGCCACATCGTGCGATATCCATAAAAATATCAAATACTACATCTCACCATTCAAGGCGAAATTACTAGCAGAAGACGCCCTGGATGGAAAGCATCTTGATCGAAGAATGCAATGATTCCGAAAGTCGACAGTCTATTATTTCGAGTTGATGCAAATAAATTATGAAAAATAATAATCCAGTGACATAATAAATTTAAAAAAATAATTTCTATAAATAAGGGGAATAAAGTAATTATTCTATTAAGGGTTTACTTTAACCATTATAATCACAAAGTTCTCAAGAAATCTCCTGGAATTTCACCTATCGCAAGCAAGCGTTCTCCAGTCTCTCATTTCTATTGACCTGATATCCGAGATGACACAGTTCTTGCTATCTCATTTTTGATGTGTCAATGTTCCGCTTCCATACGACCGACAGCTTACATTTATAGATTCATCTTCTACACGCAATTCTCTTGAACACGTCAAAATATTACTTACAGAATACTCCTTTCAAATACATTCAATGTTTACTACTTATATTTAGTAATAAACCTAGTTTAATATACATATTTAATACTAGTTTTATAGATAGTTTGGATTTCAAGAATCTTCCGTGACCAAAACAGGATGATTTATTTTGTCTATTATCTAAAATAATATCCGTTTTAAAAGAGTAGCATTAACGTTATCGTCATCATTATCACTCCTTTATACTAGGAAGGTCAGGAGCCCAAAGTCTAGGCAACTCTTTTCCGTCTCAGCGTCTTTATAAAGTAAAGGGCTGTTTTCCCTTCGGTATCACAAAAAAATATGCATCTTGGTAATCGTTTGGTTTAATCATAAAGTAGGCATATGGGAATTATGTATGGAACAATACAAACTCCTTTTTTAACGAAATTTTCAATCACGACTTACCATAACTGTGGCTATATTTTAGTGATTCGGCGTCTAACCTCATCCATAAAGGCTTCAATGGCCGTGGGCGTGTTGACATAAACTTTGATTTCAAAAAACCCCAGAAATAGAAGTCCAAAGGCGTTAAATCGCACGATCCAGGCGGGCAATTCTAGTCGTCCAAACGAGAGATTACACGATGACGAACTCTCTTCGCTGTCTGTAGGCTTGAGTTGTTGAGTCAATTGCATTTTGTAGGCATGAAGACGCAAATCTTTCGTGAGAATGCACTGCATAGTACGACGCTGAATGGATGTTGCCGAAATCTCGCCCACATTCTGGCGAACAGCCGTGATGTGTTCTGTTGAACAACCTGGACAAACACGTGTAGATAGTTTGAAATCAATAATCGACCCAGTCTCCTCAAGTTTTTTGATTGTTCTCTTCACTGTTATCCTCTTCACAGCACCTGAAACATGATTACCAAAAATTGTACGCAATTTGCGAATCGTGGCAGTCAAACATTTACAATTTTTGAAATAATATTTAACAATAAACTATCTATTTTTAATAATGACGGACTGTCTAATGATTTGACTGTCAAAGTATAATAGCAAAAATGGCACTAAATTAAAAATTCCGCTCTTTTTGGCACACCTTCATATCTAGTTGAACAAGCAGACTCCGTTGAAGAATACATTAAAGCACTTAAAATAACTATTACCTCACCTGGCACCTCTATAAACACTTTATATCCCGTAACCTCGACTCCGACGAACGCGATATTAGTATTTTGCGATATAATATATAAGCACAGATTTTTCTCACGTGGATCCACGCCATGCTCTCGATTACAGGACCCAGAAGACTGACCGCCTACGTTGGCCTGAGCCCATTTTTTAATGTAAAAATAAATAATACATATAAAGATTTATTCTGTAGAACTTCCGTGAACATTTGTTTTATTTGCGTATAAGAAATTACCCTAGAATAAGGTTATATGAAGAGAATTTTCGCACTTATTTTTTTTCCTATTAGAGGTTTTCCTTCAATACGGATAAATCTTTCACTAGTTACTTCACTAGATATCCGCGGGGAAAAATATTAAAATGTTGGATTAACAGTAACATATTTGGAGAATTTTTATTACAATATTATACTATATCAAATTAAGTATTAAATTTATACACATAGTTGTAACTAAATTAAATTCGCTACATCTGATATCATCTTAATGTTGTTTTTTGTGTCTTTGTGAGTTTTAAAACATAACGAATAATTTTTTGCTAAAAATATTATCGCTGTAGCATAGTTGGATAATGCACCTTCCCCGGCTAGGAAATAGATTTAGGTTCGAATCCCGGTGGCGCAACAACAATATTTTTCAATAAAATTGATTTTATATATGTATATCTTTCTAATTAATATATTTAATTCATATTTATAACGCATACATTACATTATAGAGAAATGTCACTTTTTAAAATATAAATGTAAATATTATTAGAACAAAAATGTTATATAATATGATATGTAACATTTTTGTTCTAATAACATGTTAAATTAATCTTAAAAATGTTACATTACCCTTAAATCTAACAACAGTCAATGTCTTAGATTTTTGTATTTTTTCACTTTTGCATTTTATCTTCCCTTTACTGTTAGATAATTAAAAATTGAAACAGTCATGCCATAGATAATTCGTTAAACTATTTTTTTTCACAGAAAACGTCTAATGTATATATTTTAAACACTATTATATATCATAAAATTGAATTATACCATGAACTAATTGTATTTAACCACGTGAGTTTTATGTGAAAAACCAACCGGTTTTTGAAAAATCTTTTTCCTTCATCAGGGTGATCAAAAACTATACATCAAATTTTGTTTTTTTTGTTTAAAAATTCTATTTGATTTAGTGTATTTAAAAAATAATTCTAATACATACCTGACTGCATTAAATATGGAGATAGTATGATAATGAAAAATGTGGGAAAATGACCTCAATTATCTGAAACAATTGGAAATATCGTTAGGATAGTACTGGTGGTCAAATTTAATTAGTTACGTTGGATACTTTGGTTATTTTTTATGCTTTATTTATTTGTAATGATTCTAAAATATTCAATTTAAGACCAGTATTGTTTACTTCTATAGCAAATAATAGATATCCCCAAATTTTTGTTTATTCTAGAATGACAATTTTCCAAAAAATAATTAAAAAATTGTGAAAAACCATGATTATTTAAATACCTCTTATGCTCTTTGATTCTTGTAATTTAATTGCCATTTTTTTTTTCATATATATTAAAAAGCAGTATTTTTCATATACATTTATACATTTTTAAATTGGCCAGCTTTGTCTTTTGAATTCGTGATAAGTTTTCCTATATAACAAGTATAATTTGTATAAAATGCAGGTCTATTATTTTGTGGAAACATTTTATTAAAAATAACTAACCATAATGTTTACGTAGTTTATAAGTTAAGTTATATTACAAATATATCAAATAATATATAAAAATAATATAAATTAATCTAATTTCCACATACTTTAAGGGTTACGCTACCTAGCATTCCAATTATTATTAAATTAATCACCTGAAAACCAATACTAATCTCATAACACTCATAACTACGAAAAAAAATCAACTTTTAGATAACTAGGGAAATCCCGCAGATTTTCGGTTGAAATTAACTACTGGATCTAGTTAATAGTTATTACTGTGAAAGTTTTAATGATGCTGGAACTCGAAAACGTACGAATATTCAATTCTAAAAACAACAATTTAATTGATTTTTGAATTTAACTTGATTTTATTTGAATTTAATTAATTGTAACTATTTTTATTTATACATACATTGAAAAAAAGATTTTTTATTGTTTTTATTTATTATTTTAGTGATGTACAATATTTACACTTATTATTTATTGTTAAGGAGAACACCATCTTATTGTGAAGTTGTAATTATTCAGAGCATAGGTCTGTGATATTTTAAATACCAATTAAATGTATTAATTAGAAATATATACATATAAAATCAATTCATTCGAAAAATATTATTGTTGTGCTACTGAGATTCAAACCTGGATCTCTTTCCAAATCGGAGAAGGTGCATTATCCAACTATGCTAAAGCGGCAGTACATTTGACGATAAATTTTTGAACCTATATGTTACACTTTTTCAAATGAATACATATATGATTCCATTATTTGAAAGTTTGTTTTTACGGAATCTCAAATAAACCCAAAATTGAATAAAAAAGAATTGTTAATTCTGGCGTCTGCTATCGGTTTACTCAAAGGTATTTCAGATTCCGTAAAAACTGTTGGTTCCATAAATGGCTTTGAAATAATGGAACGATAGATGTATTCATTTGAAAAAGTGTAACATATGGGTTCGAAAATTTGTCGTCAAAAGTACTGTCGCTGTAGCTTAGTTGGATAATGCACCTTCCCCGGTTTGGAAAGAGATCCAGGCTCAAATTCCGGTAGCGCAACAACAATATTTTTTGATAAAAATGATTTTATATGTATATCTTTCAAATGAATACATTTAACTAGTATTGTTTATTTATTTTTGAATTATTTGAACGTAGTTTCAAAAGCGTCGCAAAATATAATGGAGTACAATATATTCGTCTATCAAATCAATTCATTAAATAATTTATCGTCAAACTTTGGATGTTGAATAATAACCCTCTAAAATAAAGTTACCTCGTTTAAAAAATCGCTTTGTAAAGCTTTGCGTATCTTTTTTATTCTCAATGAAAATGTGAAAATTCTACCTCGTTATAAATAAGGGTGAATTTTTTCAGGTTCCTGTTGGAATTAAGTACCTTTAACAGAAGTTAGAAAAGTTTTCACGTGTTTTGCACCCAATGCTGAGCGAAATCTCAAAACTGGATGTAATTTAATCATAATTTAATATTTATGAACTTGTAAAAATGTATTTTCTTTCGTTATTTTTGTTTCACTCTATCCATGTCTCCTTTTCAGGTCTTAAAATCGGTTTTTTATTAAAAGTAATTGATATTTGATGGTATTAAACGAAGAGTTTTCTTTATATTATCCGTATGAAGTCAGTCGATCCAACTGAAACAATTATTTGCATTTTAAAATTTTTTCACGATTTAAAATATGATACTGAACACAATTCAAAACACGATAATATTATCTTATTCTTCATCTTCTTCTTCGTTCCCTTTATCCTCATCAGGTCGGGGGCTTAGACAGAACTCTTCCATCGCTCTCGGTCTTTTGCTGCATTGATTATTTGGGGCCACTGATAGTTCCATCTTTCAGATTCCAGAATCTCTCCTTTTCCTTTTGTTTAGATACTTTTTTTTCATTTTTAATCCAAGATAACTTATCTGACATCAGTTCATCCCAAAATCCTCTCGGATAATATAGTATAACCAAATACTTTTTACAAATAGTTGCCCTTTAAATTTGTTTTCACAGCAGTTCCTAATTAGGTACCCACCACTTATACTTTAATTGTTTTATTTTTATCTATACTTGCAATTAAAATTTTAATGTACATTATTTCCTGAAGAAAATACCACATGTATCGAAACATGTTGATTTATCAATATATAATAGTTTAAACAAAGTGTTTTTTCTTATTATTTATATAATTTATTGCCACAAAGTAATTTTTATAATATTGAAGACATTATTTATTATTCCATTAACATTACTATTATTACTTTTTAGTTAGATATTATATTATATGTTCCTGTTTCCGTATCAAATATTTCATATTTTTTATAGCGGCAAAAGCAGAAGATGAAAATCAGTTGGGACGAGTACGGCTCAAAGTAAAACTTAGGGGATCGGTGAGCAGATGCAGTATATTCCGGAGGGATCCAACGAAATTCCGAGACACCGAGAACGTGAGATTAGTGTCATTCAACCCATGTTTTCTTCGTTTTTGTGGTCACAAACAAGAGTTTAGAAAGTGTTTAAGTGTTGTAAGAGAAAAATATGTTTTTAGTTTCATCAAAGCCGAGTTGTGGTGTAAAATAATTAAATATAGGTATATTTTTAATAGAAATTAAATTAATCAAAAAGAAAGATATTTATAGTCAAAATCTATCTATCACAAAATATTTAGTCGCTACCGGGAACTCTTCCTATTCGGGGAAACGCGATCACCATTTCGCTATATCAATCTAATTCATTTTCAACAAATGTTGAACTTATTTATGTATAATTTTCAATTGATACATCTATTATTTCATTTTTCAAATCCACCAGGAGTCACTAGAACTAATTAATTAATACAATTTTTTAAATTTTGATAAACTTTGTCCCGGTAACAACTTAATATTTTTTTGGATAAATAGAATTTATCTATATATAATATATATCCAGGGTATAATAGACCTAGTCCACAATATTATATGGGTGGATACCTGACTAAATTACGAAACAAAAATGTTCAAGGGACATGTGCCTAATCTCAACGATGTCAGAGAAGCTTTTCAAAAAAATCATAATTATGTGAATATTTCGAGTAATTAAAATATTTAATGATACAAAAAAAAATAACTTCATCGAATTTCGATCGGCTAGATTATTTTTTGTTAGATGATTTAGGAGGGCCTGAAGCAAATATATGAATTAATAATGGAACAATTTCGCAAATATTTATTTCGAAGTACGTAGACATCAAGCATAACACGATTTTGTAAAAAAAAAATCAAAAAATAATTATTCAAATTATGATTGACTAAAGATTGTTTTACTGAATTTGAAGATTGTTTTTGTAGACTAAAGAAAACTTTGCACCATTCGGAAGGATGAAAACTGAAAATTTGTGAAATGTGATTCTGCATTTTTATTGAAATATATTGTTGCATGAAGCGTGTACGATAAAACACTAACTCGTACCTAAATTATAAGATTACCTGAAGTATATATTATTTTTTTAAATTTTATAATGACATTAATGTAAAATTTGGAATCATATGACACGCAACAATCTTCGATGTTCAAAAAAATAAACTCATAAGAAATCAATTAATGCTGATCTTAATATAGTGAGTAAGATTAAAAAAGGATCACATAGGTAGATGAATAAAAAAAGAATGGTAAGAAATATATATGACGCAAGTACTGATGGCACCAGAAATAGAGGATGTCCGCGAAAGACTTGACCAGATACTGGAAGATAGTTCTATTAGAAACATCAATAACCGACGTGCTTGTATGAGATGATGTATGAATGTGGATGAGGCGAGAATTGTGTGTCATGACAGAAGTGTGTGACGCTCTATCCTCTCTGCCTATCTGTGATGGTTACTAAAGCAAGTAATATATGTCTCTTCCTCCTAGAGATGAAATTATCGGAAAACGAAACATCCTTTAGGGAGTTTTTTGCCTTGTGGATACCGTTCAGAGATCATGTGTCACTCACTACCATGTGTAAAGATTGGATTAATACACTAAGCAAAAGTTCTTATCTTAAGATACATCATGATATTATGGATCTCATGATCTAATGCTGAACGTAGCGGTGATTGAAAAGAATCAATATGGAAGCATTCGCTTATACAGAGAATTATATTTCTCATACCAACATAGTGTCGAATTTAAAGGATTTAATTTATTTAATTGGTCGAACCGTGAGAGTACCGATCGCGAACAGTGTGTACGGTGAGAGAACGAGAGAATATGTTAAGCCATGAATATTTAATAATATCAGTAAAGACTTATTAAACATTATGAAAAATAAAGAGATCCCAGTGAATACTTTAAAATATAAAGTGAAATTTGTTTCCTACGTTGCATTTCATTTGAAAAATTTTTGTTGTTGACAAAATTTTAGTTTACTTTTACAATGCTTACTTAATAATTTTTATGTTTTTTTGTACGTACTTTAACTTTAATTACTATGTGAAGGGTAATTGCTTGCCGTAAAACTGTTCTGAAGTTTCGCAAAAAATTAAAATTGTAATGTAATAAAGTAAAATAAAATAAAGAGAATTTATTTAACCCTTCCGTAGCCATGTAGTACAGAAATTTACTGCTCGGTACATATCGGTACTTTCTGTCAGACACGCTCACGTCATTAGATATTTATCCATATCTCACTTTAAATACTCAATATTTAGAGTAAAAGTATGATAGTAACGCATCTATTTTACAGCCTTTAAAACTAGTGAAAGCATTTTTTTCTTATTTAAAATAACACATTCCTCACGTTAACACAAGTTGACATTATGGCTGTGTACAGGTATTTTCTATCACGGTATGCTAGGGGTTAAGCCTTGCCACTGATATACAAAACATAATGATCATCTACCGCCGCTTACAGCCTTTTATACTTTACATCTTTTGTTTCGGTTAACACAAGGTTTTAAGGGAAGATTTTTGAAGCTAATCTAAATAATTTTTATGATTATAAAGAATGCGTTCATTGACCTGACATCTTACTCTAACCAAGCGAACACAAATAAATAAATTTATATCAAATTGAACTTGTATTAATTCTATCTACTTTGATAACCTAAGGATCAACAAATAGCTGGAATATAACAAGCAGTCCTGGCTTAGCGGTGAATCACATCTCACTGAAACTATAAGATACTAGCAGTAATGGACAAATGGTAGATTCGTGATATCAACAACAGAGAAATTTATAAAGAGATTGTACTGAACATATGGACGCCTAAAATGATTTGTACAATGAGGCGATATGAGAAAAATATAGGTTATATACAAATTAATCAAAAACAATACCCTGATTTTAATTTTGTTGATAACTTACCTTTCGTAAGGGATCTCCTGGATAGACCATATAAACCAACGTTTCATAAGAGTCTGATTTTTCTTGAAGTGCCTATTCTTGACGCTGCCTGCCGAGAAAATCTTCGTGCGGAACACAACCAGATTTCAAAAGGATTTTTCTTCCACGGACAGAGCCGGCTTAAAGTAAAGTGGCCCGAGGATTTTACTTCAAATCGCAAAATATCGAGATGTATTCACAATTTCTGATAAATTTGAATCAAAAAATGAAACCAGAAAATTTTAGTCATAAATATTTAATCTGAAAATGTTACGCGTTTTTGCTAACAGTTATTGAATTGATTTTAACAGCACGTTATGACACTAACTATTATATTATTTACGTTCTCGAATTCTCCCCTATTTTTTTGCATAATTTTAACATTGAATATTAGATTTTGATGTATATAAGAAGCATTTCGCGGAACTGATAAATTCAAAGATATTCTCGTATTTTTGTCATTATTTAAAAACATGTAGCTATAAAGTATTTATTATTTATTCTGCTGTTTTAGATTTTATTTATTTTAAATATTTATCACATTGTCTGCATTTCATATTTTTATTTAATTTTATGATTTACACCGTTTAGTCTTAAGTAAATTTTTTTAGCCTAAGATTTTGAACTAATTTACTAGTTTGAATACCTTCTACAGCATAAAAAAAATTAAAAGTAAGTTTATTAACAAATAAAATGCGAATACTGCTAATAAATATTCATTTTAATTCACGTTTTTATTTGTAACAAAATTAGATAAATCACTCAAATACATAGAAAAAACCAATCAAAAAAATTAAGTCATCATCCGGAATAAGCTTCCATGAATATATCGAAAGTTGTCAAATTTCACGTACGTACGTTCCAAGTAAGACATCTATATTTTATCTATAGATATATTTTTGTATAACTTTATATTTATCTAAATTATTTACTAATATGTATGTTTTATTAAAATCGATCTCATTAATTTGTTTCATTTTAGCCTACCTACTGCATATGCTACCTACTGCCTACATTTGCATTTGCGGTTATGTTTAAAAGCTCATATCTATATTTAAACCAATAAAAATACACGGTCTTAAGTAATACAAAATAAAGCCATGAAATTAAATTCGGCAATGAAATTAATAATTATGAAACTTTTCTAGATTTTGCTGTGGTTTTTCTCAAAATTAGGATGTCTGCAAATAAAAGGTATTGAAACGAGACAACTCAAATATTCAATCTCATAATATCTTGAGCAATGGTGATTCAATGACTGGACAAAAGATATGAAAGGGCGGCTGATAAATTATAACTGGCTCATTGATGTGGGGTTTAGGAATTGCTTTAACAAGCCGTTTTCTGTCATTGATGCCGATGGAATTATTTATGAATGAAAGTGATTCATGGAGTGTAAAGGCAAATGAATATACTAGAATCTGAAGCTGAGGCTAATCTTTGTCGACCCTCGATACGACTAATGACGATAAGTTAATTCATTTTTTCATAATCCTTCAACATTGCATAATCGTACAGATTGTTTAATGAATTTTTAGAATTATTAATTATATTAATTTGGAATTATTTAAATTATTATGTTGATAAAAGATACTCAAAAGCAGAATAGCTGTTTTGTTTTATGAGGATGAACTCCAAAATAATGGGGGAATAGAGCTATTTTCAATATACACTATGTGATGAAAACTATTTTATATCATATTGTACTATACACTGTACATTAAATATATATATGTGTGTGAACATACGTATTTTAGAGCGACACTTCGCCGATAAGGCATCCCCTGGTAGTCAGTAATGATGATGTTTGTATGTATTTTATTTAAGTGACAATATTAACTCAATAGGATAATTATTAGTATATTTTTTATTTTTTTTAAATAAAGATAGTTATTTTCCAAAGCAAATATTTGTATTTTCAAGTTGAATTATAAATTTATTTATTTATTATTATTATACATGCCCTATAATTTGTAAAATAATAGAAAATTTCATCATATGTGCAATGCACAAAGAAAAAAATTACACAGTGTCAGCATGTTTTTTCATAAGCAAAATTAAAAATAAATATAAAATGTAATGTAAAGCAATTTATCCATCACCATTGAGTTGAGATACAAGAAATTGTAGTAATGTAGTTCTACAAAGAGTTAAATTTAGAACAAAAATGTCGCTTACCTCCTCCGCATATTCATTTCTCAAATAATGCATTCTGAGGACTGCGGAATTAGCAAATGTATGAGTTCTGACATTACCACTGAAATGAAATAATGAATTATGTCTCAATGACCTCAATGGTGCGTGAAAGTCAAGAAGACCAACAATCTGGGGGCAGTCTATCATACCATTGATGATCATGTACAGAAATATAAAGTCGGTCATCGTACGTCTCACTGATAATTTTAACAATTTCCGACAGTAAAAGAGATAATCATAATTGATATCCTCAGAACAAATATTTAATTTAAAATTAATGAATCTTAGAAACTTTCTCTGGATTCTTTCAACCTCCGTCGAGTGAACAATGAAGTGTGGCGACTAAATTATATTCCACCTGAGGTCTAACTAGAGAAGTGTAGAGGACTTTATAAGTGTGCAGGTCTGAAAAGTTTTTTGCAGTCTGCAAAATTAATCCCAACATTTTGAAACCTTTATTAATTTTCGAATCAATTGTTAAAGTAAAATCATAAATTATACAAAAAGACTTATAGGAGACAAAAATATGTGGGTACCCAGATTAACAAAAATTACAAAAAAGTTTAATTTTGTTTTCTACCCACATCAAACAACCACTTTGTTAATTTTGGTTTAAACTCATTAACATTTTTGGCACTAAAAAGTTTCCGAAGCGAATTAAATAAAAGAGTGTGAAGTACAGAAATACTTTGAATGGGTATAATGCTGAAATTGTCATTATTTTTTCATCAATGGATAGGGTAGTAAGTGTCTAAGAACGAAGTGTTGCAAAGACTTGGTAGAGCTGCTAGAGCAATCTCGTGCAATAAGATTATAAAGTTAGAGTAGTTTAGCCACATCATAAAGGATCCACGAATGAGACATTGATCTCTTGTCTCAGAGATCTATTGGTAAAGGTCTGAATTAATTAGTTACATTTTTCTATCATTGAACTATAGCTTGCTTCGTGCTTAACTCTGTACTATCCTTGATACGCTATCAAGACAGATCTCAACTGTGTATACATCACTAGAGGAGCAAAAATTTATTTCTGCAACTTGAAATGCAGAGAAAGTTTGCGAGCAGGAAGAGAGTCATGATACGTACTTACATAAGTATTTTATATGAGAGGTGAATATAATGTTTGGGACATATATTTATTTACATACATATTTATTTTGAACAAAAATAATGCATTGTGCCTTCCCCCCATTTCTTTCCCTTCTCGGCACGTCACCTACCAGTCGATTGGCGATCGTGAACCGGTGCGGTTATACGTGAATCGAAAGAATTATAATATTATACATTTGAGACTTCACGTCTTTAGAGTATCGGAACTCGTCATCGTCTAAAGGAACCTATGACGAAATAGTGAATCTAAACATACAGTCCACATTTTGGCGGTGCCAGCAGAATCTGAATTATGGTGAGTGCCTGTTCCTTCCGTATCCCGAATTCTTCCGGCATCTATGTTTATACGCAACAATATTTATTATGAATAATTGTCATCTAAGATCAAATTTTTTTATATGGAATATACATAGTAGATATCACGTTTAAATCAGCTTCAATGACTTCAAAAACTTCAATGTTTTACAGTTACCATTTTCGAATTAACAAAAATCTATAAATTAGAGGACACAGTAAAGGTTAGTTGTTAAAAAATATATCACAATACATACTTTCAATTACTGCCATTTTATAAAATTAATATAAGCTTATATTTTTCTTTAAAACTACGTTACAAATATATCATATTTCTTAGTAATTTAAAAGATAACAAGAAAACAAATTTCTATTTTAGTTTTTCTTCAAGACAACAAATACGTTGTGGCTTGACATTATAATCATATAACGAGGGGCGTTTTTTATCATTGTCGAATATTCCCGGTGTAGCGCTGCTGTTGAGATGTTGCGCATATGTATTGGTTTCCTTCATCTGTTAACTTACTACAAAATTAATACAAATAAAATAATAGCCCAAAATAATTTTTATTTTTAACCATACGGCGCAATTTTTGATTGAAATTTGAAGAAATTGAAAAATTATTATTTAAAAATTTTCAGTTAGATGTAAATTTCAAATGATACCATATTGTTTGAAGGGCACGTTTTGTTGATATGTTTATTCAGCGGAAACCCCAGTAAAATTTGTTACGAATACTGCGAAAATCTCGGCTAAACATGCTAAAATATGTATATTATATGGAAAATTAATTCTGTTTTGGATTTAATTATGAGGTAAATTGGTAAATGAAAAACATATTATATTACAACTGTAAATCTAGTTACTACGCACGAAGATGATAATGTAAAATTAATTAACTATAGTAAATAATACTATCGATATTGTATATCGACACTCACAGTTCCAAAGACTATGTCAGATCTCTACTCACAGAACCGTCGAATATGTCAGAACAGTACTCACGCCACTATCTACTATGATAGATCAGCACTCACAGTTCTATCGACTATGCCAAATCGGCACTCACAGAACTGTCGACTAAGTTATATCGGCATTTACAGTAACATCGGTAATGCCAAATTGGCATTCACTGGACCATTGACTGTGTCAGATCAGCACTTATAGCACTATCAAATTTATATTTATTAGTTAAGCATTAATCTTGTCCCAATTTATAAATATTTTATTTTTATTATTTAATTAATGTAATGACATTGAAGAAATATAATTCATTTTTAACAAATAATTTTATAATCGTTATAAAATATATATAATTTATTTTAATGATAAATTACTTAGTCCTAAAATTTTGTCTTTGAAATAGTGAATAAGCTTTATAAAACCTTTTTAAATACTTATTTCTTAACAAATAAATTCTTAACGTGGATTAATAAATATTTTGACCATTTTCAGAGAAGTCTTGTATATCATTCATTTCGCAATCATATCATGGCACGCCGTACAAAATCCGAGATGTGACCCTGCAAAAGAAACCTATTCACGTCACGTCCTGCTCTAAGGCAATCAGTGCCTGTTGTGATGGGTTTACTACGGCCCTGTGCAGTGACTCTCAATCTCAGAACCCAACAAGACTCACATCTAATTTTTGTTTAGTCACTACACACTAAAAAAAATAAAAAAACTTGCGTTTGTTTCACTTAATACCATATTTCAAAAACTAGTTGATTAACGGAAAAAATATTTATATTTTCATATTTTTAAAACCTTTTGTTTTTAATATATCTTTTTTTAAAATTAAAATAGTTAAACGTGGTTTTCGTGACCGTTTAATGTTCCGTGTTGTTTTTATTCGGTGTCAGCCACATCAGTCAACACTGCAGCCTGCAATAGGTTCCAAAGTGAAACGGCAGAATGGCTCAGAAATCTTTACTTACAAAGTATAGTTTTACAATAATAGCAAGCAAAAGTTATGATAATTAATAAGCAAACAGATATTTCATATACTCCAGTGATAAAATGTACAATATTATAAATAAGTTCTTCAATATTTGCAAAATTACTTTATGGCTACATATTATATAAATAATTAGAAAAACACCACATGTCTTGAAATATGTTGATGTATCAATAAATGCTAGTTTTAAACAAATTATTTTTATTAGGAGAACACATTTTATTGTGAAGTTGTAATTATTCAAAACAGACGGTCTGTGATATTTTAAATTATGTTCTCCTAATAATAAAATTGTATCAATGTGTCCAAAATTTAATAAAAATGAATTACTAATTCTGGCGTCTGCTATCAGCTTACTCAAAGGTATTTGAGATTCTGTAAAAATAAGGTAGATGGTTCTTTCAAATAATGGAACGAATAAATGTATTAATATCAAAAAGGTAACATATAGGTTCGAAAATTCTCGCTAAAAATATTGTCGCTGTAGCATAGTTGGATAATGCACCTTCCCCGGTTAGGAAAGAGATCCAGGTTCGAATCCTAGTGGCGCAACAACCATATTTTTCGATAAAATTGATTTTATATGTATATCCTTCTAATTAATATATTTAAAGTATTTTTATATTATTTATAATCAACTGATTATAAAATCCTTGTTTTTAGACATGAATCTTAGTCAATTGAAGCGTATGATGATGTCTTGAGTATAATATAGGTATATCATATTGTGTACATATAATATTATCTAATAAAAGTTCAATCTCTGTCATTTAACACTGTACTGCGCATAATATTCCCAAAATAGAATAACTAAACTGATTTCAAAAAAATTAACTAAACAAGTATTTGAAGCGGTAAAGTTGTCGCCGAGACCAACAGCCAACCCTGATAATGGACCCAGTAATGTAATCCAAAACGTAGGTCACAGAAGTCTGATATACATGGCAGAATAGCCCAGAAAACTTCAAATAAAATAATTAATAATTAAAATTACATCATTGAGATAAATAAAATGTATTTTTAATGATGAAACATTTCTTAGTTACATAGACATTAGTAATTTACTACTATTGTCACCATACATAATAATAAAATTACAGAAATAATTATATAATGTGACGCTATGATTTTATATCATCGCGTCACATTATATATCGCTACTTATAATCTTAATGGGTAAATATTTCGCGATATATGTAGCATTTTTCACTTTTCTCAGTGAGATTATAAGCTTTTTTATTTTAAAAAATCTAGTTAAATAAGGTAAAATTCTGCCGCATATTGTGATATTAAACTCTTTTTCTGTTTTATAAAATATGGTAATGTATTGAAGTTCACTGTATATTACTATATTCAACAACTTGCCTTGCCCTTGCATAAATTGCTAGTAATATACCAACATATTATATCACATTGTAAAAGCATTGTTTGCAAAAGCTGGCAAAGTTTCAGAGATTCGAGTACCATCATTCGCTTCATACTATTGTACGTCAAACGTAAAATATCAATCCAATGACTGTTGATGTTCCGTTCGCTGGTTGAATGAATTTGCATACCTCAGCAAGCGTTAAAACAGAATAAATTATTGTAATTTAATTCCCTCTGTTTGTATATCCTTTTCAGAACCAATAATTGTTGATAGCTATGGTCCTACCATCAAATCAAATTCGTGTGTATGGTACTGAGATTTATATTAACTCAATCTCTCAAACTTATCTCATTCCGTGGACATAAGATAATGTCATTGGAGCAGTTTTAGCCCAGAAATGACGGTAAGTATCAAAATTTGAATGTTTGGAAAACTTTGGATGTCTGACATAACGATGTATAATACTAGAGTAAATTTGTGTACTCGGAAGTATGGACGTATAATTTTACTTATGCAATATTTATTTTTGAAATATGAATTTCAAATTTTTAGTTCTTAGAACGTAAATTTATTATTTAACTCCATTTTTCTATCAAAATATTTCGAAGAATTGCATTTTATAGTTGTGTTTAATTTATTCAATTAAGAGCGTAATATAGTAAGTTTTCAATAGAAAAACATATTTTACTTTTTAAAATTACGTATTTATTTCTTATTTAAATACGGAGTACTTGAGTAATTTAGATAAACTACTAAGAATGATATACAAAAAAATCTATCCATTGAATTTTTTTTTAGGTTTTTTCTATTGATTTCTTAATTAAGAGACCATGTTCTAAAAATAAAGAACAACTTCACAGAGTATGTTATTTCATTAACGTTAATATAATTTGTCACGTTAAATGTGTTCTGTTAATGAAATGAACCAGAAGTCTAAGAACCACCTAGCATATACTTCTCAAAGGTAATTTGGAATCGTTGGAGATGAAGCGTGTAAAACTAATGAAAAAATTATAAGCCAACTGAATTTAACTACGAGTCCCATTCAAATTTTTTTTTCTAAAAATTAATCGTGTAAATTTGTATCAAGTAACAATTTGAGTTGGTGACTAAATTTATTTTTTAAATAATTATTGTTTTTTTAAAAATAGATTCTAGTAAAGAAACAATAATATTTTTTTTTAGTTAGTATTGACATCCTGAAGAAGAAAATGGTATTTTTTGAAACTGGTAGATGTATTTAAACACAATTAAGTGGTTAATAAAACAAAGATAACAATTAAAAAAGATAGTCGCTTCCAAAGTGAAAAAATAGATGTTTCCCTTATAAAACGTACGTAGATGAAACATGGAGATGAAACACTCTGCATAGATCCTTTTAGATTAATCAGTAAAGTTTTCTACTAGCACATGTAGAAATTTTCGGGCTCGAAGCCCAGTGATAACAATATTTTCGATAGATTCATTCTTTCCTATATATCTTTCTAAATGATTTTTCCAAAAAAAAAAAATTTTTTGTTTATTTACGTTTTTCTTAATTTTACAATGATAAATATATAATTCTATGTGTATAAATGATCAAAATTGCAATTAATAACATATTGTATTAAATATAGTATGTGTTTATAATTTTTTACCTGTAAAAGCAAAATAAATAAAAAAATCATCTAAATTTTATTAAAGGTTTTAGTTTAGTTATGTCAATTCTATTGTGAAAAATATCGAACTTCAAGTTTTAAATAAAATATAGAGTGGATTCCAATTAGACGTGCATAAATCATGGGTAAAATAGTATTACGAAAATCTAAAATCTGTGAAGGCGGAGATGTCTGCAAGGATAGATGGAATTTTAACTAAAGAGGGATAAATATAATAATGTTTTTTCTGAAAGAAAATTATTTTTCAATGAAGTAAATATTTATTGTAATCCTAAAGGCAGCAATCGTACGCATATTACAGTCATATTTGAGAAGACTGAAGGAAAAACTAGTCTTAACCAATATGTAGTTTGATATCAATTTCGAAATGAAGCAAAAAATGAGTTGATCTACTGTTCTAATTTTGTAAAACATAAAACCGTCAAAGTAAAAATTCGGTGGGAAGCTAGCTTGGCACTTTTTAGGTACCTACTTACATTTTAAAAATAATAAAATTACTTACAACTTTATAAAAAAATATATATATAATGAACACTGAAAAATTAGTAAAGTATTTAGTTATTGTTTTCGCACGTCGGTAGATGGGCTATTTAACTGGTTAGAAATTAATTCATAGTTATCAATGCTATTGACAGTATGAAGAGCGATACTAGTTATATTACAAATGATTCAATGGTGGTATAGTATCAAAGAGAAATAAAAAGCAAATAACTTGTTCTGTATCTAACCACGCGTAAGCTAGATTTTTAAAAATTTCATAGAGTTGATACGTCCAGCAATTTAGCCAGTATATTTCAAAAAGGACTATTAAAAAACTCTTTACGACGTATTGTGTATTCAGCTAGATTTAAAGAAGACCGTATCTATCTAGGACTCCCAACCGTAAAAGGGTTGACCCGAAGCCACAACACAATGGGTCAGTCCTTACCAAGTCGTCAAGAGGATTAATGTCTCGGTACACAGGATCCAATCCGGAATTAAATCAAACTTGAAAGCAGACGATAAAGACCAACTGGATCCAAAGAATCATAATA
The DNA here is from genome assembly GCA_031772225.1 of Eubasilissa splendida. NCBI lineage: Eukaryota > Metazoa > Arthropoda > Insecta > Trichoptera > Phryganeidae > Eubasilissa > Eubasilissa splendida. The sequence continues at coordinate 14,210,015 of CM062852.1, read as the reverse complement.
TAACAGTTGAAGCCACCAATTAGGAGTAGTTAAATTAGAAATAATATTATTACCCCGGTAGCGCAAAAACAATATTTTTAGACAAAATTGATTTTATATGTATATATTTATAATTAATTTATTAAATTAGTATTTATAAATAATATAACAGAGAGAACCGGAGTGTTACATACAGAAAACTTAATAAATAAACTGAAGTAACTAATATCACACAACATGCCTACTTAGCGGTCACATTTTATCACACCGAGTACATATTAGTTGCTACTGACGTATACAACTAGGACTCTATCTACCTACATATAAAAAAGTACATAAGGCCCTATATACAACAATCCTTATATGAGGTACTTAACGGTTAAATAAAACACCTGCTACCCGATCGTTTGATTGTTCTCACATTATTTCATGTATATAAACACGTGTACTACTTATGTATCACGTCCACCATATCTTGTAAATAGCACGTAGGCAGGAATAATAATCTGCCTATATAAGAAGCCTGTAGATATGTCCTGACCAGTTCTCTTCATAAATTTTCCGATCGAACACACATTGAGTTTTTATTTTGATGTATTGTTATTATTATTGAAAAAATGAAAAATCAGCAGCTGTGAAAGAATAAAAAGAAAAATAAATACTGTCCTTATTCTGTACGTGATATAGTTCGTTTCTTTTAAAAGCAAGGTTAATTAATTTAGGTTTAATATTTAACATAAATAATTTTAAATCAAAGCCATCATATCTCTAGGAAAATTAAAAGACAAATCTGTCGAAAAATTTTTTTTAGTTTAGTTAACAATATATTATAAAAAATAGAATAATATATTAAGTAATAATAATGATTTATATTATATTATTAATGTTATATTATTGTTATAATATGATAAAATATTGCAGCAAAGTTAGACATATATTTCGTTACCCTGCCTGCTACACTAGTATTTTATTGTAGTATAGCAGACAGTGCTGCTCTGGTATAATAGTAAATGTACAATGTACAAAATATATATAAATAGTAAAACAAGATGCACTTAGATAGCATGTAAATACATGGTAAAACTTAAAGTAAACGCAATGTTCAATGTATATTTCTCTATTGAGTTGGGTAATTTTGTATAAAAAAATAATTAATTATAATTAATTATGTTATGTATATACAATATATGTATAAGTGTAAAATAAATTGAAATAAAAAAATAAAATATGAAGAGTAAAATAAGATATAATATAAAAAAGTAAAAAAGTAAGGAATTTAAACATAGTCGTATTACCAGAATTATTCATGAATTCAGCTGTGAACCGTATAAAAAGTATAGTAAGTCTTAAAAAAAGATTTAAAGCATTGTCTTTTTTATAAAATGACAAAGGTAAAAATATTTTTTTACTCAATTAGATATCGTTTTACATAATTTAATATAAATTTTTTGAAACGATTTTATAAAATTGTGGGTTGTTGTGAATATCAAAAAAAAAATAAGACGTATTAAATCTACACAGAGACGGTGATTTAAATCCAGCGTCTTCATCGACGTCCCCAGTTAACCGGCGACATCTACAACCAGAGACCAGGCTTCCACCAAGAGAAGCTGCAATTTTCGCTCCGCTATCTTCTGTACTTTTCTTTTCCTATCCCTTACTCAAAAACTACAATACACAAACGCGCGTTTTATACCACGTAGGTTTTACGTATCAATTGATTTACATACTGGGACCGACACATAACTAACATGTATAATTCTATATCGAAAAAAGTGAGACAACTTTAACTTAACTTTCTGGATTAAGGTAAATTCATATTATTTTAAGCTGTATCCTAAAAATATTTTCAGTATAAAGTATTTCTATTAAAACTTCTAGTGAAAAACCGAGCTTGGATGAGCATTTTATCAGAACTCGCAAGTCGTTTAATATTAAAAAGTTGGATAGGGCTTGTCTATTCATAAATAATACTTAAAGCTATGGCACGTCTCACGGCTTATTCATAGCGAATAAAAAATGAAATATTCCAAGATTGTCTGTCTTATGTCCCTAAAATTTGAAATCGTCTAAAGGATTCATCATATAAATATGTATGGGTTGCCTGCCATCTGCGCAACTCGCTAGGAGTAGAAACCGTGACAATTAAAATGAAATCCGAAATCAAATGGAATAAAATTTAATATCTTTATAATCTAAATCTATTAAGCAATAATCCGATCAAAATTAAAAAAAAATTTCGGAAAAAATTATTGGTTTTTGTAAATACTGACGTTAAAAAAAACGAGAAAACCACAGACTACCAAATATATAGACATGAACTAATGCAAATTCCTTGTTTCAGCCGTGTAATCATTTTGGTACCACTTACGCAATCAAATAGCTCCGCGACTTTTTTTAAATATATGACTCGATTGGAACGAAAATTTAAATGCTGAGAATATAATATGTAAATACTTTTACTTTTGCATAAATGTGTCGTAAACTATTGGATTTATGTTTCCACAAATAATGTTTATAGAATGCTCCTCGTCCAGCAACTAATGTTCCAAACCTCTCTTCTATATGTACACTTTATTTTATGTTTACTGGTCTATGGAGAAAATGTATTTATAAAGTTGAGTATTACAAATACATCACTATGTCAATAATAAACAAATCATAATACATGTATAGCGTTATTGCACTGATAATAATTAAAGATAATTCTAGTTATATTGTAGATTCCACGATCCTAATCGTGCTGTTGTCATTCGATATTTTTCTCGAAGGAATGTGGTCATTTTATATTATTTTTATCTTAATCATATTCATTCGAAGACCAATAGTTATATAGTTTGGGCAATGTATATATTGGCTAATATTTACATATATATTAATATATTTACATATTGCCTGTATAGCTGGAATGTCAAAATCTTACAAAATAAATTGATAGGAGTTTCCAGCTAGGCCTCAATGCCTCAAAACAGTCTTCAACCAGTGAGTCCCCCCTTCCGAGTTGAACTACAATCCTGTAACTTGGATACTTACACTTATTTAGGATAGCTTAGTGAGCCATGGAACGGACTACACTTGGATTGAGCTTGAGAAATGGAATAAGAAATATAGACATTCGCAGTAGAACCAAACTATGTAATTAATGTAATTAATGTAAGTAATGTCAAAGTATGTAAATTTATGTAATTAAAAAAAATAATAATTGAAATGAAAATATAAGCACCTTTACTAAAGGAATGACAACTGTACAAAAAAACTACTAGAATCGAGGTCCGCTTATCCGATATCGCTTTCATAATCATTAACACCGCCGACTTTCCCTGATTTGCGTACCTTGCAGATATCTGGGCTTAAAACAGAGCTCCTGAGAGCCTCATAAATACGCCCGGTACCAACCGGATAACGTGTGTCAATAACATGCGCTGGCAGCCGCCCGGGAAGCCGGCTCTTGATCGCCAATCCTTTCGCGACTGTCTTTCCCTCAAGATCTCTAGCAAATGCTCCTCGATGTAGACTTTTTATTGCATATTTTCTAACTGTAACTTTGCTCAAGCAACAATAAACTTCTATTAACTATAAGTAGTTTGTCTTGTTCAACCTTCTCCGGCCACATACATACATACACACACTGAAATCATATTCAAAAGAACAGTGAGCGCTGGGTGAAATATATAGTTGTACTAGGCGCTCACACGCATAACCTTTTGATTCTTACAACATAACTTATCATATATTAATTTTATAAACGTTGTCATATCTCTAAAGACTGAAGAAGAAAAATAAGAAATCATAAAGAAGACATTTGAATAGAATTTGGCAATGCACTAAAAATATTAGGCTTTGTTCTTCGTATGGCTACATTTTCGTAAATATTCGAATGCCAAAAATTCTATACAACTTGTTAGTACCAAGTAGGTTTAAAAGCAAATTGATGATACGGGGATCGAATAACCTTAAATATTCCCCATATTGGGGAAATTTCAAAAGAATATCCTAAAATACCTCTATATACGGGATCTATGATTCTACCCAGACGTATTCATTCACAGCATTCTTTAGTACAATAGACTGGAAAGGAGAAGAGATGTATAACTTCACATTTATCCAAATTGATACGTGGTAAAATTAAGAATTTAGTCATTAAGGGAAACATAATCCTGTGTATTTCGGATGATTACCTTACACGTCGAGTGGTTCATCTTCCATTACACAAAATCAACCATTACACATCTCTTATTACACAAAATTATTTGTTTGCCTGTTGGAAGAAGTAGTTCTATTATAAATGACTTTGCTTTAGGTATCAACATGTTTGATATATTTATTACATATGTCTTTAAAATAATAAAATAAATCGCTTTAAACTTAATTAAATAGATACTGTTTCACCAATGAAACATGTTTAAGTATAAGTTAAAACATGTTCACGTTTAAATATTAATATTATACAGAATGTCCCAGAAAAGCAGTCCAAATAAAGCCTACTAAAGAGACATCATAATGTAATACATTGAGCGGTAATTAAAGTTATCCAATAATCAATGGTTTAGAATTTATTTGAACTGTTATAATTATGAGAAAAAAACGTTATTTATTGAAAAACATAAAAGTTTGAATAACTTCTAAACTATTGAACTTCGTACGATCTGATGACACTCAATGGATTGCTAGTGATTTATCTTAACCGTTATCTTCGTTTAGACAATTGTCTTGAAAAATCATGTAACAAATAAAAAAAATGTACAAACCTCCCTTACATCCCAAACACTAAGCACCCCTTTTATCGGGGTGTCATATTCAATTAACCCACTAAACTTATATTATATATTACTTGCGGGATCTTCACAGCGCTCATATTAAATTATTCATCACAAAGTAAAGCATCTACCCGTTAAGTCATCATTAAAAATTCAAGATAAATTATTAACAGACATCACTAGTGTTGTATTTAGTTAAGATTCAGTATATCATATTAATTTAAATAAATTACTTTTTTTTTTAAATTACTAGATATTATTTAGTTACTTGCGTTTAAAATCTGTCATAGGACGACATTAAAATGGCGTTTTTTTTAACTGGATCTACCCCGATATAATTTAAGCATAATAACTAGTCTTAAAACAACTTAAGAAAAATATTTTAACGCTTTAGCTTTCAAAATGATCTTTGTGAAATAAATAATAACCTACCTGTATAATATTCGTATCAGAATTTTACTATTATTTTACATACCTACAACACCATTATGATGTTCCAATTTTCAAATATCTAACAAATGACTTGTTTGTTTGCTATTTTAAAAAATAAACAAAAAGGTTACATATCAACGTTTCAAATTAAATTGACACTTTGCTTCAATAAAACAAATCAAATTTATTAAATGCGACATACCGAGAGGTATCGGGACTTTTTGATATATATAAGGGAAGAGAAAATTGTGTTAAATTCTATAGATATAATTTTTATTAAATATTAGGTTTCGTTTTCCGTGTTGTGTGAAATACTATTTAAACTATTTCATTTAATTAATTTCACAACATTGATCAAACAGAATCACACTGAGATATATATATATATATATTCAGATAGACCAAATTCTCTAATTAGTTTCAAATATTGAATAGATGCGTTTTGGTAGTATTATATAACATTGCTTATATTTGTAATAATTGGCGGAATAACTTTACGGTTAGGTTTACAAATAAGATAATCTATAAAGCATATTTCGCTTGGCGTTCGTACAACAATCAGCGTTTGTACACGTAGGAACAAAAATATATTTTTATTATTTATTTATTTATTAGACGACACATATTTTTGTTCTAACAGAGGTACATAATAAACATAATATACATAATAAACATAAGGCATCCCACACAATAAACTCATAGTTTATTGTGTCTGTGTAAAAGTAGCCAGTTTTAACCAATTCATTAATACTTATCTTCATACCCTACTATTTTAATCTAAACCATTTTTTAATTATTCTTCTTCTTCTTCTTTAACGGTCTTACGAGACTCGAAAATCTACGTCCACAATTCATTCAGCGATATATCTACTGATACTGACCAATACCTTAAATGAAGCCCAACGATGTACTCACGCTCTGAACAATAGCTTAAATTTACTGAGATACATTATATGATCCCTATTCTTATAACGTATTTGTTAATTTTCTCCGCTTACTATGCAATTAAATCACTATTTGTATATTTTTTATAAATATGAGTACAAAGTTGAATACAGGAAATATAATGAGATCACCATGCAAGGAAGATGATAAAACTCAGTGTACTAGTATTAGTTCGGCGCACCAAATCAGCAAAATGCATTTTGAAGCAACATCGTAAGACGCTCATAACTCTATTTCATTTTATATTTCATATTCTCGGAAACTGCATCTCGCTCATACAAATCTCCTCGATTTTCCCACATAACACAAATGCACTCAGATTCAAACTGAGCCAAACGACAGTTTCCACAAGTTTATTTCCGAGTTTACTTGAATCCAATTACGGAAAAGTGGGCTATTTTTCTGATTCAAAAATGTAAGATTTATGAGTCCGCATTCTATTTGCATTTTAATTTATGTTAAAAACCACATCTCATTGAAAATTTAATTGCTTAGTTATATACGAAGCATTATTCGATAAGCGAAGTTCTAGCATTAAGAAAATGTTTTAAATTTGTGCATGATTATGAATTCTATAAATAAGAAAACGCATATTTCAAAAGTATAGTATTTAAAAAAAAGATATTAACAAAAAATATCTTACCAAACAAGAATTTTTCAAATAAGTTTTCCATTAGGGTGAGTATAATACAGTGGAACGCCATACTCTTCCATGTTAGCTTATCAATTTTGCATTGTTAATCAATCATATTCGTTATTCACGGCTGTCCTTATTTCCCATTTCCATTAACATCCATTACTGATACCAATGATTCTTCATTGTCTTATCATCGGAAACATCGTCTTTAAAGTGAACATGTGCGTTAAATTAGCAATACTTAAAATGAAGACTACATAGGTCAAAGAAGCCACGTTTTTATTTGACCCTAAATATTTGTTTGGCTTTCTAAGTACTGAAAAGCCAAATCATTTCAAGAATGCAATGACAAATTAGGTAAAATAGATCGAATATGCATCCAAAGAATGGTAACTCCTCCACATGTCCGGAGTAGTGTGTGTGCGAGTGCAGGTACAAAATAACCACAATCCAGCTGTCAGGAGACAAATAGCTTATTTGGGGACTGTTGCGGCTTCTTAACACTGTTTAAATGTATCTTGTTTTTAAACTTTTACACCAATAAAAATTATTCTTCAACTTTAAAGTGCATTTAATACAATACTTTCCACTTTCAAGAGTTTTAGTGTATCAAACCAAATGTCATTAATTTATTAAATGATTTAAATTGTGCATTTTTATGTTCATACGTAATTTTTAATGTATAAACTAGCATCTATATTTAAAAAGTGTAAAATGTTTGCCAGTCTGGCATTTGAATACAGCTGTGTACAACGATGTATAAATATGTCAATTAATAAAAATAATTCAATAATTCTTTATTTATCTACAAAAGCGTATGGAGCAAGAAATTGTTACCAGGTGGTTTTTTTAGTCAGTTCATTTGCTACACCTACTAAGATTCTCATTTTTCAAATTTAATCATTATTTGGATAATAGTAATAATATGTTCAAAATTAAAATCATAAATTGTATTATATGTTAAAGTTAATGAATCGTTATAAAAAGCGTTACATATATCAAACATATCACCTATGCATATAATATGTTTTTCTGGTTCAAAAAAAAAAGATAAATTCAATTAAATTAATAACATTTAAATTTAAATCTCCCAATAAGAGAACATAACCCTCGTGGCACGTGGGAAAATTAACCACCGCATTACCGACGAGTATAAATGTAACGTGAAAATATAAGTTTATCTTATCTTAAGATCTTTACTAATAATAAATAATCTTGTTAAAAAGTTCAATATATGTTACTATTTTTTAAATTAAATTCGATATCTTAAATATTATATGGCGTCTAAAATGTACAAATATTTTTTTACGGAGAACACATTTTTATTGTGAAGTTCTCTTTAATAATATATAAGTTGTATCAATGTGTCCAAAATTTAATAAAAATGAATTGTTAATTCTGGCGTCTGCCATCGATTTACTCAAAAGTATTTGAGATTCCGTAAAAACAATGTAGATGGCTTTCAAATAATGTAACAATGGATGTATTAATTTGAAAAAATGTAACATATAGATTCGAAAATCTGTCGTCTAAAATACTATCGCTGTAGCATAATTGGTCATAGTTATTTCAAAAACTAGATATGATAGACCAAATCTGATAGCTTTTTTGGATTCTACACTAAAAAAATACCTATAATCTGTTAAAAAATTGCTAGCACAAAATTTGTGTTCCCTAGTGTCGAGAAATATTATTCTAGCCATTTGTCTTTTCCAAAAAACTCTTCTACCGAAATCCTCTCACGCTATCGTCTAATGAATGCATTCTTCCGTCCAAATCCACTTTCATATCTAAATTTAATATAACATTTCCAACATTAGGTACGTAGCATACTTTTCAATTGAAACAACCTGTGTAAGATTTGGCACAAATCTTCACATCAAAGCAAAATATTTTATGACACTGAAGTAACTTCGACAAAGCCCTCATTAACGGGATCGTTCTGAAAGACGATATTTTTCATTTAAAAAGTAGCGAGGCTATACGGTAAGAATTTCAGTTCGTGATAAGAATCATACATTTTTCCTTAAAAAAACAATTTTCGGATTCTTAAAAATTGATGAGACGCATTGTAGTACATCTAATTTTCATAAGCACACGCAAAGCTTAGTTTAAAAATAATAAAAATATAACAGATACCTAATCATAATTAGTTTTTTGTTTCTTTTTTTTTATTTCGTGACCATAAAAAAAAAATTGTAACTTATTATACCACTAATTGACTTAAAATGTTTTTTACTTTGTATCTTAATAACATACTGGGACTGATAGAATCAGGGTCGTTAATAATCTGTTGATAACCTGTTCATGAAAATAACATACAACTTACCATCACGGGGTAGGCAGAGAGGGTAGAGTGCTGTCCCAACACAACTTGTACCCCATCCATATGCATCTTCATGCATATTCGTTGATTTTCGTAGGTTCTTAGGACCATCTTTCTGTATCTAGTTTGCCATGTCACGCCAAGTCTTACTGCGAACTTATGATGATTAAATCGTTATTTAAACTGTTATTGTATTCGATTGTAACTATGATTACTGTGATGTAACACTGATTATTCGTAATTCTTCGAGCAATGATTGGTACACTATAAAGTAAACCTCCAAACAGTCAAATCTTAGTTATCAACCATCGTTAAGTCTCAGTTAACAATCATCGTCATAATCATAGTCACATAACTGTTTACCATCACTACCGTGGACGTCCAATTTTTGTATTACCATCAACACTTGCGCCATATATCTATATTTCTTACCATTCTCCCCTCATTCGGGTTTCCACATAACCAAACCTACTTAACGAGTATATTTTAATCCTGTTAACTACGCGACGATCAGCTATACAATCTTAATTTTTTTGTTCTTTACTCTATCATGAATGAATATGTCAGATATGCACATTTTTAAAAATATATATTTTATTTATATTATAATTATTGACTACGTCTGTAGACATTTCCTAAACTCAAGATTATCTCATTTCTATTTAGTAAAAATGTAAACTAGCAGTTGAAACAGTATTGAAACTTACATAATTTATTTTAGGTTTTTTCATACTAAATATGTCTGTGTTTTATATACATATTACTGATATTATAAGCAAGAGACATAAATAAACATATTTTTTTTTAGAAACATGTTATCAAAGTGAATTAATTAAATTAATTTCCAATTAAGATCAAATAACTAAATTTTTAAATAATTAAAGTTTTTCAATATTTTTAAGATTCAATGGCAAAAATATGAAAATGTATTAACTTCATAATATTTAAATATATTTTAATAGAACTCTAGCTGATTAAATTGTGCTTTATAAGTAATTATAATAAAATTACAAGTTTAAAATCAAATTGTTTTTCATTAAATTTATAATAAAATTAATTTTAAATATTTTTGAAACTCTGTGGTACTTCAGGGATTGTAAAAAGACTCATCTTTCTTTGCTGCATGCAATCTTTTTAATTTCATTTTTCTGAGAATTAGTTACGGAGTGACAGCAACCTAAATTATGTTAATTGATTATAAGTCTTGCCTATATCAAGATAATACTAAGGTTTACTTATTAATGGTATTATCGCTTATATCAGAGTTTTGTAAAAAAATACTTACATTTTTTAACAACATCCATCTGTGGAAAATTATTGTTCCCGTAGAACGAAGTAGCATTCGTTTCCTAGCTTAATTGATTTCTTTGTTACATATTCTATCATACGAAAAAAAATTCTCATTCATATTTAATTTTAACAGCATCGACTTATTGTTCAATATTTTTAATATTTATTATGTGGTTATCTGAATAATTATTTAATTACCTTTAAAAAAAAACTCTAATGGCACAGTCCATCGAATAGCTGTGCGTATTAAAATACGACTCGGCTATACGAAAGGTATTCACGAGATTTAAAAAAACGGGCTAAAGAACGTTGGAATGATATAAAACTCATGGGTAAGCCATCATTCACTAGTTGTTTGGCAAATGATGGTTATCAAGGTACCGACAGCGACAATGAAACAATTAAAAATATTATTTTTTAAGTGGAGATGCGTGCACAGAATACATGATGTCACATCAATATTGTTGCTAACTAACTTGCTGGTCTCCTAGAATGAGGGTCGAATTTCCGACCACTGGATCACTAGGCGAGTGTCTCAACCACAGGACCAACAAGCACGATAAACTTGCTTTTACGGATAACCAATAACTATATATATATTAAACTATTAGGCTACATACTTTGCCGTCAGCAACAGTTTTTCTTATGCGCGAAAAGTAACGTAATATTACACGGCTTTGAAAGAAAAAAATTGTAGTCCCGGGATCTCGGGTGATCAATACAAAAGTTTGTCTCATTCAGTACGCGCGCTTACTTGGAAGCTCGAGCTAAAAAGTTTACTAATACTTTTCGTAATGTGAGTTATACGAGTACCTATAAGAATATGTATGTAGATAAATCTTTATCCTATTTTTTTTAAACACTGTTTATTAGGAAAAAATATGTTCACGTTTGCGGATAAGATAAGATTTGCATATTTTTAATTTAAATACTTATTCTTGTTTTTACGTACATATATATTATGATCATTATGATGAATAACTGTTTTTTTTATTATAGATTTTTTGTTGCGAACTTTTCTTTTATGCGAAAAATTCTAACGACCAAGAGAATATTTATGATTAAAAACATCTTAATAACTAGTAATAATGCGTTTTTTTTATGAAGACCTGATTCGTCATAAAGATAATACATTTAAGTTACAAAATATTATTTATGTTATGAGAAGAAAAGCAAAAAATATATAAATAAACAATAAAATAAAATTATTAAGGAGAACACATTCTTATTGTGAAGTTGTAATTATTCAGAACATAAGTCTGTGATGTTTTAAATACTTATTTAATGTATTAATAATAAATATATACATATAAAATCAATTTTGTCGAAAAATATTGTTTTTGCGCTACCGGGATCCGATACTGGATCTCTATTTCCAATCCGGGGAAGTACAATACCAATTGTGTTATAGCGCCAGTATTTTTCATAATAAATTTTATTTCATGTATATATTGAAGAGGATTGGCGACATGCACCCGCCCTGCCTCACCCCAGTGCGCGGATAAAATGAGCACTGAGTTCTCTTGCTGCCTGTGCCACCTGTCAAGTATGTCTACAACTGGTTGGGAAACGTTTCGCTCGCGCAGTATCGTCCATAATTTGTCGTATCTGACACGGTCAAAGGCTTTGCTCAAATCTAGAAAGCACGCGCATATCGTGGTTCTTCGACTTTTGAAATAATCCACAATTTGCTCTCCGACAAAGATAGCATTGTCAGTAGAGAGATTATTTTTGAATCCCATTTGGTTATCTCTAGTGTTCATGTTTACAGAAATCTGGTCCATAATGATTATTTATATAAATCTTGCCATTATAGTGGCTAGCGATATAGGCCTATAGTTTTTGGGAGACGGTATATCAAGTTGTTTCGACTTTAATATTGGTACAATAATAGTTTACGTCATATTCGCAGGTATATATAGATGCTTGATCATGTTACTAAACACTGTCGCCAGGAACAGGATTCTCCTTGATTTCTTACATTCTCAATTTTTTTTTAAATAAGTATCTCACATAATATACATATATAATATCCCACTGCCCTTCTGTGCAGGTAGTTATTAAAATTATTATATTTTTTTACCGAAACCACCATCTTACTTGCGAATATTCTAAAATGGTCATTGTTTACTAGTTTTATTAATACTAATCCCTAGAATGGTAAAAATATAATTTCTATCTTGGAATTTTTAATTTTTCATGATTTGTTTTAGTAGACAACTTGATGAATTTTTTTTTGAACAACAATTTTTTTAAGGCCACTATCTTCAATCGGCCAATTTTTTTTTTTGTAATTTGTAATAAATCTTGTGTGTGTACATAAGGATAGATATGTATGTACATAGGATTTTAATTACGCGGTGTTGATGATTCTGGTCGAACATATAATACTTATATATTTCACCCGTCGTTTGTTGGACGTGATGGCTTAGCAGCATTGTAGCTAATTAAGCTGGATCGAGCGGTTAATCAAAATATAGTAGAACCTTTCTAATCCGAATGTGATACTTAAATAAATATCCTAACCATTAATAATAATAATAATTACGTTAATTAATACTCAAGGAACCATATTACGTCTTCAAATCTATTTCATGTGTAAAATATTTTTTATTTTTTATTTAAATAGGTACATCACAAACATTAAAGTATATTTCTTTTAAATTTCTAAACACATAAGGAATTCAATTGATACCAAATTTAATAACCGTTTTGGCCCAAATATAACGCGGTCTCGAATATAAATTGATCCATGGTAATTTAGCTCATATCTCATTTTGGACAGCAAAAATTAAACAATATGTGACAAAATATTAATTTAATAAACACATAATAGATATCTCATAAAGACAAAGCTATTTTTTATTATATTTAATGGAAATATATGGAAGTATGGGTAACTACAGGGCTTAAAACCTGTCTTTGGCTGGCTTCAGTGATCACTTTACATAAATATAACGTTCATCATTCTCACCCATCAATCTCCACATCCATCAATTTTTTTAAAGTTGTATATATGTTAATATGTGGACTAAATTTGATAATTCATTTCCCTGAAACAGCATATATGTCACAATGAGAATCTAATTATTATTTTTTTAAATTATTAAAAGCAATATTCTTTATCTGTAAAATGTTTTTAACACATTATACTAGAGTACGCCTGAAAAATCAATATTTTTCAATTTTATTATTTTGACCAGTATATTATTAACAATATTTAAATATGTCCAAGAATACATAATTACCGGATTTTCACCTACAAAGACAATGTCATTAAACAAATAATATAAGACCATATATTTCCATTAAATGTAATAAAAAATCGCTTTAAATACTAATTTGATGTATTAATTATAAATGTATACATATAAAATCAATTTTATCGAATAACATTGTTTTTGCGCTACCAGAATTCGAACCTGGATCTCTATTTCCAATCCGGGGAAGTACTTAAGAATGTGTTCTTAATAATATATAAGTTGTATCAATGTGTCCATAATTTAATAAAAATAAATTGTTAATTTTGGCCTCTCCTGTCGGTTTACTTAAAGGTATTTGAGATTCCGTAAAAACAAAGTAGATGGTTTTCAAATGATGGAACGATAATTAATTACAAAATTGTAACATATAGGTTCGAAAATTTGTCGTCAAACCACTGTGTTGGTATAGCATAATCGAATAATGCACGTTCCTCGGATTGGAAGTGATCCAGGTTCGAATCTCGGTAGCAACAAAAATATTTTTCGTTAAAATTAATTTTATATGTAAATCTTTCTAATACTTTAAAAATTAGCAATATTAATATAATATTTCTAATTAATACATTTCATTTGTATTTAAAATAGAATAATACATTAATAGATAGGAGATATACATTGATTGTTTTGTCATCTTGGGCTAATAGCCGATGAACCGATGGCAATCACAAAGATGCTACCAGACGTAATAAATTTTGATGGAGAGGTTTGTCCCAGTGTCACAGATCCTATGAATATGTAGATGAAGGTAGAGATGTGCCTCACGACAGGAATGTGTATCCTTTGAACAATTCTGTCGCCTCTACGAGATTACGGTTTGATGGTATGTACACACATATGTAAATACTAAACCTTTGACATGGTAAAAGGGCGAAATTCCGCACTGAAACTAATGAAATGATTTAACGGACAGTTTCCGCTTTTGCATTGTTTTGGAAACTTGCCTTGGACCACCGTCAATTCACTTTAGACCCCGTGTACATATCACAGTTTCATCCTAGTACTGTGTCTATATCATTACATTTTCCTGACGCAACCGATCGCTCCCCAAACTCTTTGCTCAACGCTCAGAAAATAAGTGGGAAGTCTAATTACAAGACGTGGAAGTAAATTTTCGACGAAATCTTATTTTCTGGTACGCTAATTGCATGATTCAAACGAAACCTCGGTGAGGAGCATTGTAATAAAAATTCTTGATCGACTTTATTACGTCAATATTACGTGAACTGTAACATCTGACATATTGGTAAAAATTGTATTTTTTGTATAAAAACTCTTACGAGTACAATAATTAAATAGTGAAACAATGTGTTAAATTTCAAAATAATAAAAAAAGAGTTAATCCACAGTCTCAATGAAACACTCACCTATTGATCTAGTGGCCGGATGTTCGACCCTCGTTCCACGAGACCAGCAAGGTAGTTCTATTTTAATTGCACAAGCGTTTAGCTTAATTTAGAAAATAGTAAGAATATTGATGTGACATGTATTCGTTATACGTATCTTAACCCTCGGCATACCGTAATAGAAAATACCTGTACGCAGCCATAATATCAACTTGTGGTACCGTGAGAGATGTGTAATTTTTAAGCATTTTAAATGAGAAATAATGATTTTACTTATTTTAATGGCAGTAAAATAATTGTTTCAATACTTTTACTTATAAAAGACAGCTGGAAGAGAGGGGGGGGGGGGGGCACTCTTTCCCGAGACCGGTTTAGAAGTTAGAGCTTGCTTGTCGGTCCCAATCATCAAAGCTAATAAAAATATGCTACATTAATTCAATAACATATTCAAGTTTATGCAGTACATTAAACGAAAAATAAATCAAATTCAACGTCATTATAAGCAATTTTTGCAAAATTTAAAATTTAGGCCCTCCAGCATCCCTTAAGTGTTGTCTTTAAAAAAACATATAACATAAATCCATAGCATACGTAGTTTTACATATAGATGGAAAATTAAGGTGCAGTAGTTTAAGACAGACACTCAGGGATCCAGTCATCAAAAACACTCCCAAAAGGACAGTGGATGAGACACAAAATGTATTGAGTCACACTTACACGGACAGACTAACAGAGTTACAAAACACGAGGTATAGAGAGTAAGAGGTAGGCGTGTAAGTGAAGATACCCACCCATGAAAGCCAGCCTAACTACATATCTTCCTAAGAAGCCCCAACGCGTCACCCATACCTGAATAAATTAATTATTATTACGTACAGTGTACACCTCGTAATGTGAAGATCCAAGAAATAGACTTTGTAACAATTAATCTTTTATTACAATAAGCTACAATTTAGTACACGGTATATCACTAGTATAGGTCAAACTATTAAGCCGATGAACCGCAGATAAAAGATACGCGCGCACTCCTGCACGCCGTCTTTATAGCCACACATACCCGCACCTGCGGTGCGCACACATACACACATACACACACCACCCCACCATTCCACGGAAATCACACTTATATAAAACAAGATTCGTTATAATACAACATATAACTATAAATATTGAGTATCTATAGTGAAATTTTCATAAATATGATAATAAGAGCGTTAGCTCCGGCAACTAGTACCGGTTTGTACCGAGCGGCAGACCAGTACTACTGCATGGCTATGGAAGAGTTATCGCATTTAATCCCTGGAATCTCGGTAAAGCCAAACACAAGTCTTTCTAATCCGGTAGCGAAACACGTGCGAAAATTCCGTACTAAGAGAAATCTTATCAGGGCCAATAAAATCATATTCTTGAACCAATTGTCGTACTAATTATTTTCAAATTAGTTTAGTATGAGAACTGTCACTTTTATATGTGTGTGTATGATGAGTGGTGGGGGTCATCGGATATATGAGGCCGTCACTGGGGAACGGTTCTCTTACCCATCGTTCCTTCGCATTAGCAATATCTGAGTATATTATTGTAAATAGATTATTGGAATAAACATGTGTTGTTACAAGTCACATAGAGAAATTTACTACAATCAACTTGAATGCACACTAAGAGGAAATAACCAAAGGGAATCTGTGATAGTATTTCCAAAGGCACCACACAGGTGCAGGTAAATTGTAAAGTTACTACATTTATTGTCTTAGACATTTGCAGTCTTTTTAATAATCATCATTATGTAATATTAGTTGAAGGTATGTATTAAGCTAATTAAAATAAATATGTTCTCACCATTATATCACCTAGTTTTATTCATTAAATGACTCTCTCAATGGTGCACAGTGAAGCACGCACTCATATTTTTTATCATAAAGATTTCAAATATTTAACATCAAATATCCGTTTTGAATTATGTGTGATTTTAGCTCAGGTAATATTGTTTAGATCAACAACTGTTGATTTAAATACTGAAAATAAAACGCACGAATTAAATAACGGGCCCGAAATCAAAAGTCAAGTAAAAATTTCACATTTTGGCTGGTGAATCGAACTCCGCCGATGAAATCTAAAAATTAATTTTAAAAACTTTGATGCTCAATCTCGGTTGATGTAAAAGTTAGACGATATCTTATTATTCCAAGGGCATGATTTGGTAACATTAAAAATTCTCAAATAGAGAACTTACGACTTCGGTTCCTTTTATTGGAATAGATATTGGAAGTCGTTTACCAACAATATCAATTTCCTAATCTTCATCTTTGCACGCCAAAGGTTTACACGCACGTGTGCTCAGCAAATAAAAAACTAAATTCTACTGTAAACAGTTTTTTGGCATACTTGTCAGTTTGATACTTTTTTGCAACACACATAATATATCGTTACCTAAGCAGCAACGCCATATATATAAGAATTGTGTACTTGACAGGAGAGAGACTTAACTAGTTTTAAATGATTTTTGACAATTGTAAAGATGAGCAGATTCTTTCTAAACTGAAAATGAACTAAACTTTGGTACGATTCTCTTGACTTGTGCGCAGTTGACAGGGAGGCTACATATATGTGGTGATTACATTTATTTGATTTGCACGCCACTAACAGACGCTATCTTGAAACAAGTGATATAGAACGATTCCCCGCGAAAATTCAAATCCAAAATTTGATATTTGCCAAAAAATGAGATATGCGGTGTTGCTGCTTAGGTGATGATATATTGATATAGATTGTGTATATTTTTTTAAAAATAATATTTATATGTATTTGTAAAAATTAAAGTGAATATCTAGTTCATGAGTGTATCACAGTACACAGTTTAATGATTCTCTTTACGAAAACGTGTGTTGTTATTTATGTAGCAGGGGTGTGTACTCTATATTATAAAGAAAGTTGTGCATAATTATAATTTCTACGCAATGAAATCTTTTTTTGAGGCCCTGAACGCGCCTCACAGTTACCTGGTTGGTAAACTAGGCTCGTATCAACCTTAAAGGTACAGACGTACCAACCCGCAAACCGACGACAGTAGCCGCGATGGGAGCCAGCCATAACTAGTCAATACTCTCACAGCTGGCTTCTTGTCTAGACCACCAACCAGCAGACACTTCACGTCCTTACTGTATCTATTTACCTGTTATTGTGCAACTATCTTAAATAAACGACATCATCCATACGTTATTTATTATTTATTTGACCTACTTTAGCCACAGCTACATACATACATACTCCATAATATCTTACTCATCTGAACATAGTAGATAGCCGGGAGATATTGGGCCCTGGTATCCACACATCGATCCTTTTAATAATCACGTACACCGCTACATTTTGACAAAGTCTACACTTTCTTTCACCACAATACACCACAACCCCCATACCTTTAAAGCTTTGCAAAAATGAGTTTTGAACATTCAACATGTAAGATGTCTAACAATTTTCACTGTTCAGGCAACCTGAACAAAGTTTGTGGAAAATGGTGAGATTAAAAATATCATGGTGGATGCTGTTAACTTTCAGGTGAACATTTACATTTGTTCATTTGATGAAAGTTCACCATTTACCAGCATAAAACTTCACTGCATTCGATGGTTTATTTTTTAAGTCTTTAATTACTACATTGAGGTAAAATGGTGTGATGTGTTGCGTGTGTATTATGTCAAAATGTTGATGGATCAGACGTATGTGGTTTGACGTGAGTAAATGAATGACCTATTATATTTCACCCATTATATGAGTGTATGTAAGTGTGACCAGAACAGGATGAACAATAAACGACTACTCACAGTAGACGATGTTTAATGACGCTTGAAATACGGTAGCGAATCCATGTATAAGCAGTAAAAGTTCTAAAACGAGAAGCGAAGTTAGAAGTTCTAAAGCGTTGGATGTTGAATTTAAGTGACTCGTTAGGGTTAACTCCCTAGATGACTGCGACGCGTTGTTTTGTTGTCTGTTGGAGGCCGGTACCAGGCGTGTTTTGAGGTTGATGCGAGCCCCGAGTGCGTGCTGTTTAAGGAAGCGATAGACCTCCATATTTTAAACATCCTAAACATTTGGAACTATAGAGAATAAACGTAGTTGGTAACATAATTATGTGTCAACTGACTAATCTCTAACATATTTAGTTAATACACTCTTGTGTGATGCATGAATTAATTTTCAGTGTACGGTTCATGATACGATCAGTCATTAGTCATCACATTCTACAGGTTACCATTCGTTGGTTTTGGGTCGTCATGCATTTAGATAAGTTTTGATGTAGATATTATTTAAATAATTAAATAGTTATTTATTAAATGAATAATTGGCGTTTTAATATTGAAATTTAAAATTTATTTTAAAAAAATTATACACACCGATACTGAAGTACTGTTTGATACAATTTATATGTAAATTTCTTAATGAAAAACTTTTGAGGTTTTGAGATAGTGATCTCCTGCATCATTTTGGAATTTTTTTTGAACACCGGAAGATTAATTTATTATGCCAATATCCGGTGGTAAAACTGACAATAAAAGTCTAAAAAAAAATCCTCTCTAACAGTGGATTACATAATGTAGAAGCTAGAAGAAGAAATCGTCAATTTTGAGGTTCGAATGTATATAACAATAAATACAAATTAAATGTATTAATTATAAAGATATGCACATCTACTTTTATCGATAAATATTGTTGTTTGCTACCGGGATTCGAACCTGGATCTCTTTCTATCGGGGGAACATGCATTAACCGATAATGCTACTCCAACACAGTCTGTTAACGATAAATTTTTGAACTTATATGTTATACTTTACAAAATGATACATCTATCTATCGTTCCATTATTTGAAAGCCATCTTCTTTATTTTTATATACATTTAATTTGTATTTAAAAAAATATCACCAACCTATGTACTGAATATTTACAATTTCACAATAAGAATGTGTTCTCCTTAATAGTATATAACAATGTTTAAAGTAATTCTTCGTAGTTAAGAAGTTACGTTAAAACATCAGACTTCCTGATGTAGGCAAAGTAGATGTAGTAAAGAGAACCTTTTCATCAGAAGAAATAATAAGCCCTTACTTTTAAGGGGACGTATATATGAATCATATAGCGCCATTTTCATAAAAACTTTCACCTCAAGGGTACCTTACACATAAACTGTATGTTACCAATAAGTAAATAGTTGTACAATTATATTATTTTCACTTATGGAAATGACTTTTTGAAAAGGTGCGTTTTTATATTCTTCATAAATATTGTCTCTGATGCACTGTTTCTTATGACAGAGGGTAAAGAGTTCCGCGATTTTGGGCCTGCCATCGCAAACGCTCATTCACTAAATTTAGACTTCTGGCAACGGTTTATCGGTTCTACAACCCTTCCTGTAGCTGAAGTAGAGGTTGACCTGAGAGTTTGACGTCTACCATTCAAATTGTCTGGCATACAAAGTTCTTGGAGATACAGAGGCGCCATGATGTGTACATCAACCAGCACAATTTAAATGCAACTCTTTCAGGGAATCGGAGCCAATATAGCTAATGTAAAAAGGGATGTTATATGAGAGAATTTGGAAATTCTATATATTCCAGCTGAAACATTTGCAGGCCAGCATAGATGCTATTCAATAGTCCTCACATGACATCATACAGAACATTAATTTTTACCATTGCCTTTCTCCCAAATGTATAGTCTAGATTTTTCGGAGCCATTTCATACTTTTTGTAGCACTCAGACCATCCTATTATAATATTTTACTACTACCACTTATTAAAATATATTAATCCGTCAGGGTTACCCTTCAATTTCTTTACTTCACTATATCTCAACATGACTTTTATCTTTTTCCTATCTATTATACTCATCTGGGGATACATTATATTCTAGTATCGTTTCATTCACGGCTGTACATCGCTTTTATATATATTTATCTTAGTGCCTCCATCTTTCCTTAATACCCTGAATATTAACTATAAAAGAGAAAATTATTATAATATAACAAAAGTAGAGATTTTTAGTTTACCACAGTCGAAGTTCACCCCAACCGGAAGTAGTCCTCCGGCTTATAAAAGTATGTGTTGTTTATCAAATCCGGAAAACGTTGTAATAATAATGTATGAGAGGCAATACGCTGCAGTTAATTGTGCAGAAAATTTAAGTCTTAAAATTATCATCATGTACGATTGAAAGTGTTTTTACTATAAGCGAATCTTTTTATAAAAAAACTTTGAAAGTTGACATCTTATTAAACTTGAGTGGGTAAAAAATATCGACGCGGTTTGATATCTACATAGTAACTATCTCATGATTTATTTACCGATATTAATCATGATCAGATCGCCGATCGCCGATCGCCGTGCGCGTTTGGATGCTGCATTAGGTTTACTAAACCTATCTGTCTCCCCCCCCCCCTTTCTTTATCATTTCCTTAGAGCACAACTTTTTCTGTGTGGCATCAATGACCTTTGAACTGTCAGGAAGTATCAACGTCCTGCTATGTACTCGTCACAGTTACTGTTGCTATTGTGTGAGCTTCGTGTAAATCGATGAAGTGGTACCTAAGTTCAGAAGAACTCTGACTATAGCAGAGAAAATCCAGGTAAGTCGCGCTTCCTGGTTGGTCATTAAGCCCTCACTGTTCTGTCCCTATACCAAATTCCTATCACGCTTTCTACATCCCGTTTCCCCACCTTATGTAAACATATATATTTTCTGTTTTATTATCAATTTAATAACATAATTAACAATATTCTTCGATACAATGTGTAAATGATTTTTCCTTGATTTTGTTTTTGTGTTCATTTTTTTTACATCGTACTATGATTTTTCGTGCCGTTTTCTTGTCCATGTAAAATGTGATAGGATGTAAGTTTTTTTTTCTCTCTCTATATCCAATGCCGAGCGGAAAATTTTCATGCTTAATATTAAATAAAATTAAAAAACTACAATGTTATTCTCATATTTAATTTATACGAAATGGAGTTTAACGATGCGGATTTTACGTTTTATAAACAATATCGTCTAAATGCCGTATATTTCTCTCGAGACACTCTTGCAATCAAACTCTTAAATTTGCGAACACGCGAGAGCAAAGCGTTGGTTCAATGGCAGCAACTTCACGGTATATATATTCTTGTAGAGCCTGAATTGTTTAAGGATTGTTGCTGTAAACTCTCGACTTAATATATCCCCACAAAAAAATGTCGCACGGTGTAAGGTTCAGTGACCAAAGTGCCTAGGGTATGTCTCCGTACTTGCTGATTAATTTATTGGGGAAAATTCCCCTCAGCTTCTCCATTGTAACTCTAGCTGTGTGTGCAGCGGCCACGTCTTACTAAAATTGTAATCTATTGTTAAACCGACCCATTGCGACTGGCAAATCATCAAATAGCGCGCGTCGAACAATACCCCTCCTACTTACCTCACCCTGATGGTTTACGAGTAATTACAATTTAATCTTGAAATTTTTCCGCTGGACACCCTTTTCTTAGATATATCTGTGTTATTTCAAATAAATAAATATTACTTTTACATTCTTAAAGACGTTGTGTAAGATATATAGCGACAGAAGTAGGACTAAAGTTGGATATTGTCTGATTGTTCAAATTTGGTTACTTAGCAAAAAGCTAAATTAAACACGCGTACGTTTTCACGGTTGGCTAAAAAATATTTTTTTCTAGGTTATTCTGCCTCGGGTCGAATTTCGTTTGTCGACGTTTCGGACAAGATTTCAGTAGCCGCCATCATTGGATCAGCATCAGTATGGCAGAATTTCAGAAATTCCAATATTACTGATGTATATAAAGTATTTTCTACTCCTAAACTATTTGACTGAAACGTTCGGCGTTTGGAATTAAATTGAACTAATCCAATAACGTATTTCTGGAGACAAATCACAGAGACAAATTATTTAGTTAAATAAAATATGTAAAGTAAGAGTATTACTATGACTTCTAAACAAAATTCAGTTAACAAATAGATAGGTTGTAATTAATCTTTCCGGTGTAAGGGTTCGGTTGACCCATGTCTTGATAGTACCCAGAGTATTAGATCATAGCGTGACCGAAACACGCGAATCCGAAAGGGGGGGACCTACCTAAGTGTACAGAATATGATTTTCTGTAATAAACTTTGCGCCAACCCGAATGCGATAAATTAACTCGGTTAACTGTTACATATATGTAGATGAAGGGATCGTTAACTTCCGTTTTAGATTTATGGGCACCATACAAGTTATTGTAGATACAGTGGAAACCATACAGTGATTGGAAACTGAACCAAAATACAATGATATTAATATTTCGTATGTATGTATTTATATAAAAGTTTTAAAAATTTAATCAAATTTCATAGCATTTTAAAAAATATATATATTGCATATTAGCAGGTAACCAATCGGCTATGGCTGATTACTTACTGCTAGGCTCTGTGGGCGGCTATTATGGCCGCTTCGCGGCTAATAATAGACGCTACGCGGCCATTGATGACCGCTGTGCGATCTGGTTTTCAATATAATCAATATTTCAATGATAGAGCTTTTTCCAAAATAAACCACACATAAATAAAATCTCGATGTAATTAAAATTATTCCACTTCTTTAGTTCTTCAGTATTTGCAAAATTACTTTGTGACCTCATTATATATTAATAATAAGACAAAATATTTTATTTAAACCACTATTCATTAATTATTCCACATATTTCGATATTTATGGTATCTTCTTTAGGAAACAATATATACTGAAATAAAAAACACAAGCATATATAAAAACAAAACTATAAAATGGTGAATAAGTAAGAATTACTATGAAAACAAATTTAAAAGGTGACTATTAGCAATTATTTTTATATAGGTAAAACTTGCAGCAATTTTGATATTAGAATTAAGTAGCATTTGAGATGCCTAAATAATAATAACTATTCAGAATTTCCAACCACCTTTTGGAAATAAACCATTATTTTGATATTAACAAGGGTTTAGAAATTATACATACAAATAATAAGTTAAATTTGAAATTTAAGAAATAAGAAAAAGTGTTAATTGCAAGTAATTGTAAGACTCTTTGCAAATAGTCACCTTTTAAATTAGTTTTCATATTAGTTCTTACTTGTTCACCATATTACAGATTTGTTTTTATTTGTACTTTTTTTAATTTCAGTATACATTGTTTCCTGAAGTGTGTTTTAAAGTATTTTGTCTAATTATTACAATTATTCCACCATCTTTCGCGGATAGGCAAATAATAAACACAAAAATACCATTTGAAATTAAATGAATAGTTTTCTCTCAAAGTTGATTTTGACATTGCGAAAAGTGCTTTATTCTATGGTACACCATAGACAATATAGATTAGAAAATATAACAGATGTCATGTATTTATACTTCATTTCAAATTTAATTTATATTTACGTACTATTATTTAATATAAAAAAGAGAAAATATTTAAGTAATCTTTACCTAGAGATATAAAAAATACGTTCGTTTTTCCCCTGCTCGCATATCACAGACCTAGTCGTTTAAGCAAGCACTTTACAGTCACAAATGACACTACGGAAGCCGCCATGATCGCCACATCGAGAAAATCATAGATATAGATAAGAAAGCGTAATATTATTGTGGATTATGACGTGCGTGACCTATGTCTTGCTCACAGCCACCGGCTAGTCAGTGGTGATGCATGTGAATGCGGATACTTTCCTCAGAGATTTACCTACTTACCATTTTTTATCAAGGCTCAGCTTATCACTAATGGAAAATAAAAATGTTAACCATATTATCGACAATAATGAACCAGAGGGAACAATTTTTGATATTATAAGAAGTTAACATTTTAACAAAGGTTATATTGTATAAAAAGAGATAAAATTAAGTTACTGCTGACAAACTAAATTGCTTGTGCTAGATAATATTACTAAACTCAATACATATTAATAATGAAAACCAAATTATGATTCATGGATTAAACAATGACCAGTTATATAGAGACAATGGAGTTCTGATACCGGCATGGTGTTAGTTCATGTTGTATGACAAACTCCAATGCATCCAAAATATTATTTCTAGGGACATAGCGTGCCTGTCTTCGTTCATGTCTGATATCCATGTAGGTAGCCGACACATCTTAATACGGATTGTATCTCCCTATTCTGAATTTCATCCCATGGTGTGGTCATCGTTTCCCATTTAGTCCAATTCCAAATGGGAAAACATAATCAAATATATTAGGATAGTTTTACATTATGTATTGTATAGAAGGTTACAATCACATTCTCCATGTAAAGAAAGGGATTCTCTGATCCTGAAATGCGAGAACATTTACCGTTATATATATTAAACACAGGGGTAGATGAATCCTTAATCTTATTAAATTTACCCTTCCTTTAAAATACCGAAATCATACACTACATTTTGTAATCTTAAGTGGACGCGGACTGTCAGACCACTATCAAGTTTTGACAGAAAGAACAGGGTATGTTCATTTATGCATGCGACCGCTGCATTTCCGTGGCGCAGATGGTGTGGTTAGTTTATAAAAAAATGACCCCCAGTACTTACGTGCTGTAAAACTGCAACGTGACAATTTTTAGTCACTTAGAAATAATACATATATTATTTATGCCATTAACCACTTATATTTGGAGTTTATTGTGAGATTTCGCTTAACGCAATCGTCAAATCGTTGAAATTATATTTTTAAAAAAAAGCAAGGGATATTCCGTCTCTCTTCCTTTAGATTACGGAGGAGGTTGTATATAATAATGATGTATCAGTAGGCAACTATGATGGGTTACCTCCAATTGAATCATTAATGCTTGCGTAAAATGTACTTAAAGTTGTTCTAATGGTTTATTCAGAAAAGCTACAATTAATACATGATTTTAAACACTGTTTTCAGGATACGATGGAAGAATTATTGGGGCAATGAGGCCGTTGGAAAAGCGCGAAGGTCTCCATTCTGTCGTCATAGTAAATATTTAGATTCATTGTTTAGATTTCCAAAGACGGCGTCATAACTCCATATTACAATAATATTATTGTCAGGGTTCAAACTCTTTCAAGTCCAACCTTAACTTGTTTATGTGTCTTGTTAACTTTTTTATTTTTCTTTCCTCTTTCATCAGAACATTATTCAAAATTACTTTTCTCTAAAAAAAAGGCAGGTTTAATTTTCTTTTCCATTCATTTAAATACATAATTACGTCGTTTCCAATTTTATAAAATTTTATAATCACAAATTTTTAAACAACTCATGTACGCTTGTTAATTATTACAGTTTGTAGCGGAACTACCCTCATTTACAAGATTACGTCAAGACTTCATATTGAAATATTCGCTTATTTATTTCGTCATGTACGCTTCTTTATTTTGTGTTTTATTACGAAGGTATGTGAAGTTGCCCGTCAATGAATAGGTATAAAATAATATAAGAAGTATATATAATATAAGATCGCTCTTTTTCTTCGATTTCTGATGCCACTCTTCTACAAAAATATTACTGTGTTGATGTATTTGATTTGATCGAGAATATATGAGGCGAAATGTGGGAACACCGAGAAAAAGAAATCATCTTAAACCGCTGTGTTTGTTCATTGATTTGAAGGGCGGAAACCACGCCAACGGGGATTGATATCTGCAATAATGATCGCCCTTTGTACTCTTCCGCCCTTTGCGTCCTTCTTCTACATTTTGTCACGTCATTTTCCACGTATCTGGCCACAATGCGACGGCTCAAACCTTTTGTGACGGCAGATTTACGTGAGACTAACGACAATATTCCGCCCTGGTCTACGGAATAATATACATTTGTGTATTCTATGACTCGAAACTATGTTAAGCAACGTTAAGTAGTATAATATTTACATTTAAGATTATTGTGTTCTCTGGAACAATGGGTTGTCGAGACACTCAAAGGGAATCTTAGTATAATGCAAGGGCACCTTTCTCGTCTTATACATATTACTTGTTTTTTAAGAAAATGTTTTGTTAATGTTGTGTTTTTTGGATCGGGTCTTTGTGAAAGTTAATTTTTAAAAACTTATATGAATTTCTTATTTTCGTATTTTTCAATACTTGTAGATAGTTTTTGACATATTATAATTCTAAATAAAATACTATTTTTAAATATAGTTTTTTTTTATAGCACGTTTTTCTTTTTATTGATTTAGTATTCCAGACAGCACAAAATGCGAAGCTGTTCATCTTGTAAACATTCCAATACCCGGAGTATCGGCAAGCATGCTGGTATTCAAGTGAAAAATTGACTGAGGTACTTGCAATTTAAAGTATATGACATTTATTTTATAAAATACATCTATATGATCGGCAGCAGGTACAAGAAAATAATTTTTTTACAACAATCAACATGAAACTCTCACAGAAAATCTTTCGTCATTGATATCATCCCCAATTCGAGTCTAGAGTTCTAAATAAAATATTTTTAAAAAACAACTTTAGTGGAAACATTTGTATAAATATTTAATAATATGTGTAAATGAAAAAATAATAATCTCTTAAAATAATTTTAAATAAATTTTAAAATACCGCAAATATACTTCACTAAGAGCACGTGTACTAGTGCATCGTTTAATAAAGGCTTCGCCATATGAAAGAATTATTCAAAACATTAATTTTTGTGAAATTTTAAAGCTTGTCTCTTGTTTGTGTGTGTCTTTCTTTTATATGGTAAGCTTCCAACATCCATCCATTATTTTGTATGTCCTTTATTATATTTATTTATATTCGATAAATATATCAAAAAATAAAAAATACTGTAATTTTTGTAACATAAAAAGCGGAACTCGGATTTTATCTGAGCATGATTGAAGATAAGATAATCTATGTTCTATATATATAAAGAAGAATGTATGTTGGTTTGTTTGTTTTTTATACAAACAAACTTTTCTTTATACAGTTTTATTCCGAGCTTGATGAAATTTTGCACACTTAACCTTAAAAACAAAAAAAAGATCATTGTCTACACGAGATTTCGAAAAACTACCTCCATCTCTCTTTTCTACCCCTTAAAGCAGAATGTTGGTACTTCTTGATGAAAATTTCCACACTTAATGTTAAAAAAAGAGGAATATTACTGTCTATATCTGATTTAGAAAAAACACTACCCCTATCCCCCTAAATGAAGCCTCTTCACTGTGCATAAAGTTCAGGCAACGCCGGATACTTCTGATAGTTTGAAATATAAATGAAAAAATAAGAAATGAAATTTTCAAATACACTTAAATCTGGCGCAGTTTTTTTTTAACTCATTCTATATCGCCAAAAGGAAGTGGGTGGAATAAATATATTTTCCTCAGGGTCCTAAAGTTCAACTGGACAAAATAATTTTCAATGGTGTCCCTGTTGAACAGGGAATGAAAGTGGATGGGGAGTGAGAGGGGGCTAGGTTAGGTTAGGTAAGGGAAATAAGAGGTGAATGGGAGGTGAGTGACAGGGGAGTGGAAGAATATTTGGAGGAGAGTGGGAGGAGAGTGGGAGAAGAGTGGGAGGAGAGTGGGAGGAGAGTGGGAGGAGAGTGGGAGGAGAGTGGGAGGAGAGTGGGAGGAGAGTGGGAGGAGAGTGGGAGGAGAGTGGGAGGAGAGTGGGAGGAGAGTGGGAGGAGAGTGGGAGGAGAGTGGGAGGATAGTGGGTGGGGAGTGGGAGGGGAGTGGGAGGGGAGTGGGAGGGGAGTGGGAGGGGAGTGGGAGGGGAGTGGGAGGGGAGTGGGAGGGGAGTGGGAGGGGAGTGGGAGGGGAGTGGGAGGGGAGTGGGAGGGGAGTGGGAGGGAAGTGGGGAGTTTGCGTTAGTGTTTGATTTAGTGTCCTAAACTTATGAATAATAAAAGGAAGTCTACATGAGATTTCTTAAAACCACTTTATCCCTATTTCCCATCCTTTAAAACATAATTTTTAATACTTCTTGATGAAATTTTGCACATTTGACCTTCAAAATAAGAGGAAAATTACTGTCTATATCTGATTTAGAAAAAAACTAGCCCCATTCCTCTAAATGAAGCCTGTTAATTATGTGTAACGCCGGGTACTTCAGCTAGTTTTAATATAAATGTAATAATTACTTTACAATTCATCTCCGCCAAAAAGAACTGAAGACTATTTGCAGACCGCTTAATTGTCGATTAATCTCTGAAAAGTTCTTAAAAAATTGCCGAGAGCTAAGGAGCAAATTTAATTATTCTCATCACCATCACGACCTTAAATTTTCGTATTTAATAAACAAGATTTCGCGAGATATTTCATTAAGAAAACTACACTAAAAATTAAAAGGTGTTACAAAAATGTGACTTTCTCGAAGACTTAAATAAAAAATGATCCGTTGAACTTAACTGTTGAAAATATCAATAATAATATTACGCTTCCCCATACACTTCTATGACTTTCTGAATGTGGCTTTTGTAGTATCATAACGGCTGTATAGTGTTTGATCAAACGGCCAGGTCTGTAAAAAAACAGTATTTTTTTAAATATCTCTAGGTTAAGTTTACTTAAATGTTTTATCTTTTATATATTCAATAAAACTACGCAAATATACATTCAATTTGAAATGAAGTATACATTGTCTTTATTGCGAGTAAGAAAAGAAAACATATTTTTAACGAAATCGTATATTAACATCTGTCATTTTTCTTGTCTACGGTAAGGGAGGATTCTCACTTACCATATAAATTATTTATCCACGATTCTTATGTCATTTAGATATAATTTTGGTTCGGTTTGATAACTAATCTACATAGATAAAATAATTTTAATTACATCGACATTTTATTTACGTGTGGATTGTTTTAGAGAAAGCGGCCACAATAGCCGCCTGCACAGCATAGCAGTTAGCAATCGGCAATAGCCAATTGCTTATCTTCTAATATTCTTATAATACAAAATGGCGATTGTTAAATTGTTTTTATTAACACCGTCAACGAAAGTAATATTTTTATATTTTCCGGTAAAATTTTGAAAACTAACCGTGTTGGCAAGTCGAGTATTATTATAAATACAAAAAAAAAATCTATGCATACACCATTTTATATATTCAAGAACAAATATGTATATTTAAATGCTGCATAAAAAAATGTCATCAAGATAAGGCACTGCTTAAGTATTTTAAAATTAATGTATAACATATTATTAGGATAACACGTTCTTATTGTGAATTTGTAATTATTCAGAACATCGGTATGTGATATTTTAAATATTAATTAAATGTATTAATTAGAAAGATGTACATATAAAATCAATTTTATCGAAAAATATTGTTGTCACCGAGATTCGAACCTAGATCTCTTTCCAAACCGGGGAAGATGTATTATCCAACTATGCTACAGCGACATTATTTTTGACGACAAATTTTCGAACCTATATGTTAGCTTATTTCATATTAATACATTTATTGTTCCATTATTTATATTTAATTATGTATTTATTAATTTGAAAAAAGTTAACATATAGGTTCGAAAAATTGTCATCTAAAATAATGTCACTGTAGCACAGTTGGATAATGCACCTACCCCTGCTTGGCCACGGTGGCGCAATAACATTTTTTTTTGATAAAATTGATTTTATATGTATATCTTTATAATTAATACATTTAATTAATATTTTAAATATATATATAATAACACAATTAATATCGATGTTATTTTTATGTTGTTGAAGGATTAATTATTGCCTTCATTATATTTTATTTATAATATTTCTGTTTTTAGATTTTCAAACAATATTTGTTGATATGTTGGGTGTTTATTATATTATATTATAATCATTAGAACACATTCTTATTGTGAAGTTGTAATTATTCAGAAGTCTGTGATATTTTAAATATGAATTACATACATTAATTAGAAACAAGGTAACATATAGGCTCGAAATTTGTCGCTAAAAGTATTGTCGCTTTAGCATAGTTGGATAATATACCTCCCTCGGATAAAAAAGAGATCTAGGTTCGAATCCCGGTGGCGCAACAACAATATTTTTCAATAAAATTGATTTTATATGTATATCTTTCTAATTAATATATTTAGTTCATATTTATTATACTATAATCGTCGCGTTCCAATAAAACGCTCGTGCGTGCCATGATGGGCATAGATTTGCCGAGTTATAACATAAAAGAGTTATAAAAAAGCATTTATTAACTTTAAAAAACAATATTTCGATATATTTTCACATTGCTTTCTTACTACAGAACCGAGAATGTAAATTTCCTTTTCCGGACAAGAAATTTCCCACGCCCTGAGCCGCCGTTTGTCACCAAATATGAATCAAGAGAGGGTGGTTTCAAGACAAAACAACAATAGAAAACGTTTCTCCCTTTCATTTTTTCTGCTAACCATTTGAATAGAGTGGACCCTCCCTGAACGCGGTCCGAGCTTGCTCAAAACCAACGCGCCAGGCCGAATCGCGTTAAAGACTTTTAACAATAAACATACAAAGGATTTCCCCAGATAGAAAAAGTTCCTAGTTCGAATCCCGGTGGCAGCCAAAATATTTTTTCGACATATTGATTTTATCTGTATATCTTGCTATTTGATACATTTAATTTGTATTAAAATACCACAGTGCTGTGTTCTGAAAAACCTTCACAATAATAATGGAGTCTCTTTAAAAATATATAAGTTGTATTATAGTATATCCAAAATTATTTCATTAATATCTGGTGTCTTCTAGCGTATATTACTCAAAAGTATTTAAGATTTGTGACAATAAAAGGTGATAGCTTTTTTAAAATTGAATAACACATGTATAAATTTGAAAGAGCTGTCGCATTAGCTTCGAAAATTTGTCGTTAACTTACTAGGTTAACATGGTGTAATAGTTAGCGCATTTCTCCGAATAGTAAAAGTTCCTGATTCGAATCCCGGTGGCAACCAAAATATGTTTAAGAAGATTTTAGAAAAATACATAAATTGAAATATATCTGCGTATCTTTCTATAATATGATGTGTATGTGTAGATATGTATCATTCTAAATTGATTTTGTCTGTGTATTTTTCTAACTGATGAATTTAATTTGTATCTGTATTTGTAATATAATGCTATGTTAGACCAAGTGCAATGTATGATCAGAATGCTAGGAGAAAAATTCAAATCTCTCTGAGTGGAATTCTCAAGCGACAGGAGACAGGGAAGTTAGAGTTGCGGTGATAAAAAAATTCAAGTACACTAAGTTAACTATTTTTAAAGCTGTATATAGTCCCATTTTAACATATCGACTCCTCCTACGTAAAGTATCGTAAGTTTTTAATCATTCTAGTATTTTGCACGTATTTGATACATTTTTAAAAGCTGTAATTTTTCAAATTTTATGTTTATTAGTACCTACATCATAGAATACAATATATATATTTTTTAAATCTGCCACGTAAATACGTTGCAAATACATGCGAAATACTACAATGATTAAAAATGTAAATTTTTTACTTACGATACTTAGGAAGGGTCGATGTGTTAATTAAATATATGAATCCTAATGAAAAGGGTGAGATTAAGAATCCAGAATACCTGAACGAGTTACCTTATTATTGAACCGAGTGAGAAATATCGCAATTAAAGTGGGCTCGGCGTGTCAATATTTCAGAAAATCTAACTTAACTTGGCTGGCGTGTGTCCCCCCCCCCCCCCTAAACTATTTAAATTTGTTTAAACCACTGTGTTGTTTTGACGTCAACTAGTTTCAATACAATACAAAGTTAAATATAAATACAATTTTAAATTATGTTTAACCACAAATTTAAAGCTACAAACATCAACAACAATTGTAATATATTGACAAAAGGATATCAGTACCTGTGGTTCAATCGTCAATGGCCATCTGTCAAGAATTGGATAGGATGGTTGCATTTTTAGTGCTCATCCTATCAGATGGAAACCCTTCATTCTGGACCTATTTTTGGCAGGGGTGGCTATAAATACATCATACCAAATTATATAATAATCTTATTATATAAAGTATCTTGTATTATATGTGTACCAACAATTCATAAATATAAAAAATAAACCAATGCCAAAACATAAAGGTATTTTTAATAATACATATTTACAGACCACTATAATCATTTATTTTTAAACAATTAGATTGTGTGCACACCAATGAAATGTTTCTCTTGCATAAAGAACAGAACAAAATTAGTAATGAGTAGTCATTTGTTGTCTATTGTATTTTGTGTACTGCACTTTACTGCAAAATCTCCAAGATAAAAGTTTATCTATAGATATATATACATTATTACACCATAAAAAAGGTAAATTTTAAATGGTTTGCAAGTACACAATACAAATATTATATTTAAAAAATAATCTTATAAAATTCATAATTGATTAATGGCTATACCACACTAAAGTGAGCATATTTTTTGTATTAAGGCTTGCCAATTAGCGTGCGTGTCACCTAAAAATTTTTGGCATGTCACCTTTGACACGCGTGTCATAGGTTAGCCATCACTGACCTAGGACAATGGTTCGAGCAGTCTACTGTAGTACTTTTACAGTAAAAAAAGTTATGCTAGCCAACGTCCGTTGAACGGATAGGGCACAAGAAAAAGTATCGTCCAATGATTCCGATCAGTGGTGGACATCTCAAAATTCAATAGAAAAGTTTTCAAAATAATAATTCTATCGCGTACATAAAATCGTGGAAATAAAGAACATCTGCGCTCTTTGACATTGATGGGTCGCCCAAGGTGGCCGAAGAGCACCGGAGATATATATAAGTGAACCATTTTTATGTAAAAAAAAGGCCACAATTTCCGCGCAGAGCGAGTGAGCCGCTTGATATATAATCCGACTGAATGGAAATGAGCATCCATTTGTCGTGATTATATTGGGGAAGTTTTTTCGCGGTTATTGGTAGTTGGTAGGCTTTCACCGAGAGACGGAGACAACAAATACAAACACTTTCAGAGTAAAAACAAAGTTCAATCAATTTTGTCAAAGGTTAATTGTATTTAAAAGAGAACGGGCGTTTTATTATGAAACCCGTCCCATGTTTTTAACACGCTTTAATTTCAATTTTTTTTTCCATCAACGCCCTTGTGGACTTTTACATAAAAATATTTTTTTTATTTACTTTAAATATAATAGTGCATTTTTAATTGACATTTTTATTTAACAGTTTATAACACAAAAAATAACAACTTAAATATAAAATTAAAAAACTAAGTAGAATTTACATACAAATATTTATTCAGTTCTAGTATGCTCCTGTAACAAAAATTGTCAACGAAATTCAACTTGTTACCAAGCCGATGCATCCGCGATATAAACGAGTTAACAGAATAATTATTTCTATGTGTACCTACAAAGAACACTTCATGTTGTCACGTTTGAGTTGGTACTTTATACGAAACCATTTGTATCAACTCAGGGCAGTTCAATATTCTATTGATCATTTTATATATCGTAATTTATATTTTCTATCGGAATATGCAATTTAAAATTGATAAATATAAGAAATTTATGTTGCACTCTTTCGATTTTAAAATTATGACAATTTATATCATTATCATCATCATCATCCCTCTCGCAGAATTTGATGATTTCGTCAGTACAGCGGTCTTCAGGGCGACCCGTCAGCCTCTTGATTATTACCCACTAAATGATATTCGTCCAACGATTGTCTTTCCTCCGAGTTATTTTTATTTTTGAGAGAAACAAACAGTACAATAATAATAACTTTGATATATAAAAATAATACCAGTGAAGTTTCTTCGGAATTGAATAAGGAAGAGTATAATACAAACTAAAAAATAGTACATCATGAACTAAAGAATAGTACATTTTAACAAACTGAAAAACAAAAAGTGTTTTACAATAGAAAATAATAATAAACTAAATAATAGTATATATTTAAAAAAAGTGATAAACAAAATAGAGTTTTTACACTGTAAATATAAAGTGAAAAGGATAAGAAGGAGGAAAATGGGATGCAATATATATTTTATAAATATAAATACATATATATTTTATAAATATAAATACATGTATATTTTCTAAATATAAATACATATATATACGCATACACGCATGGATATACAATTTATGTCATAGTTATTAAAAAGTTGGCGTAGCTTAATTTTAAAAGAAAGCAATTTATCATTGAAAATGTCTAAGCTATTAGAAGAATTTACAGTATTATATGTTGATGTAAAGCGGGTCACAAAACAATTTTTATGTACATGATTAGTTCTGCCAAAATTATGTGACCTGCTCATTTCAATTTCATTTCATTTCCAATGTAATCCAATGTATCCAATGTAAAATAGGTACTTTTCGCCACGCGGTGTAATTGAAAATAGTCATGTTCCCCCATTGATTTGGAATTTATCTTCATAGATTAATATATATTACTAATTGAGACCGTTCATTTGAGGTATCACTCATATCAACAATATAGGTACCACAACTGGGTATTTATTATAAAAAAACACTACAAATCTATGCGGATTATAAAATTATACATTTTTATGATCGTAACAAATTACAAGTTGTGGAAAACGGCATCTTCTAGTCTAACTGAATAGTTGAGAATCAACTTTAACTGAAAATTTTTTCGATACATTACGGAATGACTGAATTCATACAAAGATATAATATGTTAGAGGATTCAAAAATCGCCAAGCGTACGTAAGTATATGTATGAGAGTAGACATGACAAGATTGTCACATTACATGAACGGAACACCATTTCTTTATTTTATTTCAAACTTCTCTCATTGTATTGGGTTTCAATCATGAGCAGGTGAAAATATTTTTGTTTTATAAAAAAAATAATGTTTTTTTTTAAATTATTTTATAGTTCGTTAATTTAATTATTTTATATGTCTGGGTTAGTTTAAGAATAATTATTTAATATTTGTATTGTTAGATATAACGGATGAGTTATGAATTATGAAGAAAATAATATTTTTATTTTATTCGGAAAATATACCGTTCATTAGTAAATACGAAAATCATAATAAAAGCTAAACAATAATTAAACCAGTTACATATTTTCTCAGAAGATACAATATACTTTATACAGTGAGTACAATTTAAAATTTAAAAAGAACTATAATGCAAAAAAAGTTGAGAATAAAAATATAAACAGAAAGAAATAAGTTATAAAAAAGAAAATATTCGAAGGGAACGAGAAGGTGAGGGGAAAGGAAAAGAAAAATAGGATAGGGAATAAAATCTGTGTGATAAAAATATAAATAAAATGAAAAAAAAATGTCATTAAAGTATATGTACTGAATTTAGATTTATTAAGGAGAACACATTCTTATTGCGAAGTTGTAATTATTCAGAACATAGGTCTGTGATGTTGTATTAATTTGAAAAAAGTGTAACATATAGGTTCGAAAATTAATCATGAAAAATACTGGCGCTATAACACAATTGGTAATGTACTTCCTCGGATTGGAAATAGAGATCCAGGTTCGAATCCCAGTAGCACAAAAACAATATTTTTCAACAAAATTGATTTTATATGTATATATTTATAATTAATACATTAAATTAGTATTTAGAATTTATATTTAATTAAGATAACTGGAGTATTAAAAATGTCTAGTTCTTTTAGGTGCGAATTGAAAATAAAGGGGTGCTCGGTACAAAAATGAGTTTTGTTTGACGATTAAATGTAAGATTAGTTCTGGTTGACCTGGTTGGCACTCGAATCGATATGCGTCTGAGTAAATCAGGACAGTCTACTTTAGAGTTGACTATTTTGTATAGGAAAATGACATCGGACATATTTTCGAGTACGGTAACTCGGCAGTGCTGGTTAAAGTTCGATAACTACGAGAGTTAAGATATTTCAGGAAGCTATTCTGTATTTTTTCAATTCTATCGATGTATGTGGTTTATCTTGGATTTCAAACATGGGAGGCATATTCGACGATACTTTTGATGAAATAAGAAGTACAGTTTTCATGGTCTTTATGTTATTGAATTATTTACATACCCAAAAGATGAAACCTGACATTTTGGTTTCTCTGGATTTAATATGGTTAATGTGCAAGTTGAAGAATAATTTAGAATCCAATATAATCCCAAGATTATATTGGATTCTAGTTTTATCTTTATCTTTAGTTTCAGATTTCTTGGTCAAGAGTTGGTTATTAGAGAGTAAGGAATGTTAAACGAATTCTTGTTACTGGTAAACTGTATCATGCAGCAATGCTGGTGTTGATTTGTAGGTTATGATGATTGCAATATACATCGGGCGATTTAAATCGCTTTGAAGTTTATGGTAATCGTCGATATTATGAATTGAAGTAAAAAATTTCATATCATCCGCGAATAAAATTTATAAATCTATAATATTTTTAGAAGACATGTTGATGTATTTGAGATGTGGTGCTGGAGACACATATTGCGCATACCATGGCTGGCGAGACACACGAATGTCTCCATTCTGCAAGGACAGAAAATCAAAGACAGATTCTCAACCATTTGCCTAAAATGATTCCTTCACTTTTTGGGGCATCTTGTGAGAAAGGAAGATAGCTTGGAGAAGCTTGTTGTAGAAGGACGAAGAGGAAGAGGAAGATCCTCCACAAGTTGGACTGAAAGTGGCAGCCCTAAGATATGAAGGATGTCCAGAAAAGTGGAGTCAGTCATGAGGGACCAGCGTGGATGATGATAATATTATTAATGATGTGTAATTTATATGTATAATACGTTTTAAAATAAATAATAAATAATTAAACTACCTACTATCGCAGCAGAGATAAACTATATATGTTGAAAAAGAAATTTTAACCTTATAACGTCATCAAAAAACGTGTTTTTAGTAATTCATTTTACAAACTGAACAAAATATTAACAATACAAATTAAATGCATCAATTAGAAAGATATGCATACAGATAAACTCAATTTATCTAAAAAATATTTTAGCTGCGAACATAAATATTTTATAATTTTTCGACTATTTACTAAGCTGATGTAGTCTAATTGGATATCGCACTTCCCAGAATAGGAAGAGATCCTGGTTCAAATCCCGGTGGCAGATAAAATATTTTTTTGATAAATTGAATTTATCTGTATGTACATCTTTTTAATTGATGCATTTAATTTGAGTTAAAATATCACAAAACTATGTTTTGAAAAAATTACAACTTCACAAATATAAATGTATTATTTTTAAATATATAATTTTACATTTAAAAAAGCGCTTTAATGCTTCTTTTCTACGTATAATGAATTACCATGGAGAAATCATCGACAATAGTATTAAAATTGTGAATCCTTTATGTTATTTGCATAATATGTTGATTTAGTCTTCTATAGAGATAACAGTATTCCAAACATAGAATACTCCAACCTCCCACCTTACTTTATTAATAATTTTCATAGTATAAACATCCCTCAGGAATTAGTCTTAAAATATACATCTTACATCTTAATGCCACTAAGGGTTCTGTCAGTGACGAAATTCCGCCCTTATTTGTATGTTATTGCTCGAAGCGACTAGCGTCTCCGATTTCCATTATTCTCCCTTCTTCTCTAGCTGAAGGTACATTTCCAAGTAAATGAAATGAAGCATTTATTACCTCTGTTCACAAGAGTGATTCCAAAAACGATAACAAACCAAAACTACAAACCAATCTCTATTCTATCAGTCCTCAGCAAAATAAATGAATTTGTTGTTTACAATTAAATACATTAATTAATTAAATATTCGTGTAACATAATCGGTTAATACATTTCCCCGGATAGAAAGAGATCCAAGTTCGAATCTCGGTAGCAACAAAAATATTTTGTCGATAAATTGACTTTATATGTAAGTATATCTTTTTAATTAATATATTGAATTTGTATTAAAAAATAAATATTGGTTCATTTAGCGAGACATCTCCCTGATCACTAACAATTTTCTCCAGAAATAATCGGTAGTGATAAATTTAATACACCTTACAAAATAAATTAATAGTCTACATCGATTTTCGATTTTTCAAAAGCATTTGTTTCTGAAATGTATAACTTCTTACTATTATAATATTTGTACTAACTGTCTACAGAATTTTTTTACAAGTACCGTACTGGCCATTTTATTGGTATAAACATTACTAACGAGAGGTTCCAGCGCAGCTTTCTACCGCAGTATTGATTTTCAGAAAATGCTAGAAAGTGAAAAAATCCATTTAATAATAAATTCAGAAAAAAAAAGTGAGAACATCGCATCCTTTTCTGAGTAAATGATGGAACTTTTACATGATGGCATTCCATCTCCCCAACTCATATTTCCAAATTATTCGACTTACAATTTTAAAACTTTCCTCTTTCCAACTTTATATCAGTATTGACATCTATTGACCAGTGGCGTGCAATATATATAGATTTAGTGTATGCTGTTACAAATTATATTATACAACCATATATAATATATGTACTATAATATATATTGTATATACATAGGATTATGAACTTTCGTTTAACCAACGTATTTAGACAAAATTAATCCGTTGTTTATACAACCCTACCATGTATTTATTTGTAATTTTAGAGTAATATTAATAGTGTTTTTAAAGTTTAAGTTTTAACGTAAAATAATACATTTTTACCCATATAAAAATCAATCTAAAAAATATATCAAGGTTTTTAAAAACATTTTTTATGACTAAACATGATTCTTTTATTGTTTGAAAATCTTACACGTAATAACTAAACTAAATAATCATTTTTATTAAAGGTTAACATCGGAAACAGTTCTGCCAATTGCTTTTTATTTTTCCCAAATCGAAAACAAATTCATGCACCAAATGCACCTCGAACGCAAAGAACGGCTGAGAAATGAACACGTTTAAAACAGTAAGATAGTAAAATTCGCGAATTAGTAAAAGAGGAAGTAGACACTTCAATAATTTGCACGCAATTTTAAGCCATTCAAATGGTATTCTGTTAAAAAACAGCATAGGTAACGATTTCATACAAAACGGATCAACCGAGAGGAATTTTTAATTCAGTAAGTAACCTATTACATGACTTGAATAATTCACTAGCTTAAAGATGGAACAGAGTAATGTGAATATCTCAATGCGGCGAATGCACAAGAGCGCCGTGGGTACAGCGATGAGTTGTCTTGGTAGTTTATAGAACTAAGCCAGTAAACTCTCTACTGGTACACAGATGGCGCTAATTGTAAAATAATGTTTCTGTTAATGTTATTCCAATTATTTAATTTATATTTGTTTCCCATAATGTTAGTGATGCACTGCTTTTTTGCTTGTATGCGCTGCACAACCCTGCTATTGACCTCAATCAGATGAGCTGCTTGTAATACTGTCACTATGACGTATAATATGGCCGAAAAATTGGAAAAAACTTTTATTCACAGCTGTGGTTAAATTTGTTTCGGGATTAAGTCATTCTCGATTTGTGCCATCCACGGTTTAAAACTTTAATCACGATTTAAAACCGGAGCACATACAATCTTATCAAATGAGCGGTCATTTTGTCATTAAACTTTTTATATAAATATTGCTATCTTTACTTCTAATTTAAATCATGAAAATGCTTTTTCTATTTTATAATGGTGAGTTTGCGATTCAAATATATGTAGCGCCTAATTCCAAAACACCCTAAAACGGATTTGGGATAATTAGAGTTAAATATGCGGTTTGGTAGATTTTTTTGTCAGCTACGTGGAGAACAGAATCCATTAATATTGCATGTTCAAAATCAGAGTTAATTCCAAAATACCCCAAAGCAGACAGAGTATAAGATGATATTCCTTCTAAAATAAAATCAGCCAATTACAACGCTTGTTGATGATCACGTTATCTAAAATCCAGTATGGCTGCCAGAACGATATATTAAAAAAAATACATTACAAAATTATGTCTTTTAAAAATGCTGATGTAAAAACAACTATTTTATACATTTGCTTTCAAAATATGCGTTTTCATCCATAACTCAAAAACACATAAAGTCATTTTAAATTTTATAATTTGGTGCTACATATGTTTGCAGGCTGTAGAATGACTTTCTTCAAATTTAGTATATTTGACAATAAGTAACGCTAAAGATCGTTAGTAATTTAATTAAAGATATCGAAAAGTTAATTTGGTATTAACCTTCGGGTACTATTTTTCCGAAATTATTTACTTTATGAAAATCATTATCATTTTGTAAACTAACTGTAGAATTTTAGAATCAATTTTTAAGCTACAAAAGTTTTATTATTGTACATTTGCAATAATTTTCACTTTTGTTCATATTTTGTTGATTTGCGGCTAATGTTGAATATAGGCCTTCCTTTTCACAGCTCTGTGTTTCTAGCACTTTGTTTCAAATTTTGGCCAAACAACATTTCTAATATTATCAGACGGTAAAGGGCTGGTTCTAATAAATGATTATTTTTTCTCTAGTAGAATTCAATCTTAGACAAGCACATAAATTTATATTCATCCTTCATTCCACAGAATTTATGTGGGACCATTTTATTCTTCTGGCGTCTCATCAATTGGGTTCCAGGTAAATTGCCAGAAAATGAGTCTGACCAAATTCAATTTACCAAAATGACGCAATTCTAATAGCATTTCTCCGGAGCCACAAAATTAAGTTTTAGAATATAAGTATATTAAAGCCCTACATAATAAATAATGTATGGATCCTTGAATAATCGTTTAGTGGCTAAAAGTATACAAGCTTGTCTTTAAATCTTAAGACTGAGTTTATTTCTGATCCCAGTAGCTATCAGTAAGAGTTTATTATATATTCAAAATAAAGTTGATTTGAAAATCAATATCGTATTTTTATTAGGTTGGATTATATCAATAATGATAATAATTGAAACGGCACATTTTTTAAAAATAGAATTCCGTAGGTGTCACATTAATATTCTCGCCATTTTTCAAACTTACCTTAAGGCTAGTATGTTAAAAAAAAATCTTATTCAGGATTCTCCTGCGATGAAACTGGCAGTCTTGATCATTTACCTTGCTCGCTAGACTAGATGGAGTACCTAATGACCTTAGACCAAAAATGCACAGTATTTTTTATTAATATTATTATAGTGAGGTGGACATCGGGCGGTATATGTAGGAGTAAACTTGCATAGTATCCACAACTTGCACGGTGCGCGGCTAGAGGGCGAAAGAGCGGTCGTGCACCGCGCCTGTTATATTCCGGCTACCTACCTTCTTATACTTCTTACTTCATACTATTAAATATATTACCATTACTACCTACTAACTTTAACTATACGGTTTATCATACCTACATAAATATCATTGTATACGTTTCTATTTTTACTTTCTCAGACCAGCAAACTCAGTTACTAAGAAACCCACTTGAAATAAGGGTCGGTGTTTAGGTTAACTAGCGGTTTTAATGAACCCATGAAAACGGTCGAGACTAAAAGCTTCCCTTAAAACAAAAAATGTTTATATTAACCAAGAACAAATAATTATAGATAATAAATGGCCCGATGTTATAACTAGCTGATTACTGTGTGGGTATCGGTCATGGGAAGTTCTTTCTAAATAAATTCATTATTTTCTCTTGCGTAGTGCACAAAAGATGCACTTCTTCTTTAATTCGGCACTACGCAGGTGCGAGAAATATAATTCGCCAACCCGCAGTAGTGCTATTACTAGCTTAATTCCAACCCAATGAGAGCGTTTCTCAGAAATCCGCTCCATATCTCCATGCATAACTTTATCATAACTATTCAAATGGTGTTCCATATTTGTAACCTGTTTTGTAACAATTTTTTTAATGTATTTTTATAAAATACATCGTGAAATAAATTTGTGTTTTTGACCAATGCGATCAACCCAGCGGTAAAGAAAAGGTTAAAGTTATATTTTTTAATACCAGCGGTTTTCAAAGCACGGGTTACGGGAAGCGAAATGATTTCAACGGTGTCGCGGGATATAAACATTAAAAAGCTTAAAGATGTTTTCTAAAATCTAAACTACCTACATAATAGTCTCAAGTGAGAAAATAAATCAATAAAATACCTTGACTATTGACATTATTTTTTTATTTATTTTATTACCAGTAAGTTTGAGGTAGGGGTTCAAAACAGATTGATAAACACTACCTAATACGATTGTATTGATTAAATACGCAAAAAAAGATGCCGAAAATCGTTCAGCAGAGTTACTGTATTTTTCCAATATGTACCGAATACAAACATGCCATTGAAAGGGGCTAAAAAAGGCATAGATGACATGTGTTATATGTATGTTGAGTTTCTTCGCATAAAAGCGAACACGGAGAGTGAATTTTTATGAGCTGCCACGTTGGTCGTCATCCCTCAAAGACATGAGAGCGAACAGTTACCCTTTGTAAATTTATTTTTCGGCAAAACCTAAAGAACACGCGCGTAACTAGGAACACGCAGGCGGGGACTTGGACGCTGATCATCGCCACAATGTTTTTTTATGAAACAGTAATCAGTTTTTGAAGTCTGTTGATATTAAGATTCAACAACTTATTAACCTACCATTATGCCGTTTTCTCGCAGGTAGAAAGGATATAGTTTTTTGTTTTTATATTTGTTTATTTTTATATAATACAACACGTAATATATGAGTCATTTAATTCTAAACTCAGAAAACATGAAAAACGTATAAAAAATTTTTTTCATCTAAATGCTCGTGCTTCGACCAGTCCAGCGATCCAAATATACCACAAGTGAGCGTTTCGATCGATCGAAATCTAAAGACGACAACCCAACTAAAAGTACAACAGCATCGACCAGAAAGACAGCAAAATTAAAAAGGTTAGTGCAGTTATATGTTGCATATTCAAATGAATATATATTTCGTTCAGATAGAAAGAGATCCAAGTTCGAATCTTGATAGCGACAACAATATTTTTGATTTTATATATATATGTGGTGACCCTACACGCGCCCGTAGACATAGTCGTGTAAATGCTCACTTATCAACCATTACGGCCCGAACCAGAGCGATAAATAAGCAGACTCAAATAAACGATTAGCATCAGAGACGGATACTGCTCAAGCAATGAACATCACTTCTCCGCAGGCCGTCCTATCACCAACATCGCCATTCAACCGCATCTTCAGCGAACCACTCCAAAGTTCAATCGCGCATTTAAGTGTATTAATTCATCACCTCAATAAACGAAAGCTTGTTAGTGCTTTTTCATTGATATACCCTGCTTTAGTTACATCAAACATCCTTTACTGCGACATACAACCAACATGCGTGAGACAAGATGTATATCTTTCTAATTAGAACACTTAATTTGATTAATTTTACATAAATATAATTACAATATCATGATAACTATTAAGATAGATAAAACGTAGGTTCAACCCTTCTCTGTTCTAACACGCAACTCTCCTCTCCATCTGAATACATCTTTTGTGTATTATTGAGGCTTCTAACAGAACCAATATTCAGTATCTGGGTTACATGGTCAAGTCAGATCTTTCGCGGAACTTTAGTATATCTCTTTCCTAATATAGTGCATATTTAAGTATATTCATATATGCTCTAATATAAACAAGATCAACATCGTTCCTTCGTTGTGATCTATTCTGCTGGGCATTAATTCCTCTACCCCTTGACATTATCCGCACGTCTCGGTCTTCTACTCGGTCTATTTAATATATCTTATTGGCTTGTGCTAGTTGACTTTATTACGGACTCATCAACTTTCACCTTCCACAGGATATGTGAGGTGGTATATCGTTTCCGACGTTCCAAGTTCTTTAACCTCTTTCATTATTTGATTATCTAATCACGTATTGGGCCGTTACTTTTAAGTCTTTTAAAATATTTTTTCGTAGACCTGCCACATAGTTCGCTGCGCCACAATGAGATATCCATTGACGTAATATTTCTACTGACATTAAATATTACATCATTGACCGGTTTGTTGGAAAAATAAAATAATGTCTAATTTTTTTAAGTAACTTGAAATGTGAAAT
The DNA here is from genome assembly GCA_031772225.1 of Eubasilissa splendida. Classification (NCBI taxonomy): domain Eukaryota; kingdom Metazoa; phylum Arthropoda; class Insecta; order Trichoptera; family Phryganeidae; genus Eubasilissa; species Eubasilissa splendida. The sequence goes on along the minus strand of CM062852.1, from coordinate 14,165,124 downwards.
TCTAAATCTGTAACCGGTGTGACAAATATCTGGCTCCAGGTAAGTAATATAATATAATGTCTCTCCATATACGCGGCATAAGATCCCAATTACTTTCTATTGAAAAAGGCCATATGCGGTTATGGGTACGGCGACACAACAAACCTTTTCCCATAACCAGGTCACGTATGGGATACATAAGGAGGGAAATTTTTGCTTTTAACTGGGTTAAATACATGCCCGTGATCACTTATGCCAGGCATGTGCAACCCGCGGCCTGCGGCGGGGTGGCGCCTCATCGAATAGTAATTGCTCTTTTTTTAGGATCAAGTACGTTTTAAAAAAATATATTTTACCCCCTCAAAAACTAATTTTAACCTTTCTGCCACGGTATGAATGGAAAAACACAGATAACTGAACCTCATGTAGTAACTTTCCAATTTAACTGCACCAGTGTGGTGCCTTTTATAATACTATCACAGATTCCCTTTGGTGTTCTATCCCCTATGTGCACTTCTTGAGTTGCTTGGTTGAGTCCTTGTAAGTAAAACTCAGTAGATATATGTAACAATTATCGTTTATTACAACAACTTATTTACAGAATGTACAATTATAGAACTCAGATATTTATTGCGAGGGAACGATGGAAAAAGAGCCCTGTTCCCCAGAGATGGCCTCTAATATCACATGACCCTCACCATTCATCTCACACACACACATATATAAAAGTGACAGTTCTCGTAATTATAAAGCAATATTTTAATATGTCCAAGAACACATAATTACTGAATTTTCACCTACAAAGGCACTGTATAAGAACATATAAAATTGAAAAATATTGATTTTTCAGGCGTATTCTAGTATAATGTGTTAAAAAAACATTTTACAGATAAAGAATATGGCTTTAAATAATTTTAAAAAATAATTAGATTCTCATTGTGACATCTATGCTGTTTCAGGGAAATGAGTATCAAATTTAGTCCATAGATGGCGATAGTGTAATTGTACTCGAAATATTTCCACATAATAACATATATACAACTTTTTACAACATATATACAAATTTGATAAATATGGAGATGGATTAATGGGTGAGAATTGTGAACGTTATATTTGTATAAAGTGATCATTTATGTCAGCCGAAGACAGGTCATAAACCATGTAATTACCCATACTTCCATATCTTTTCATTAAATATAATAAAAAATAGTTTCGAAAAATTTCACTAATTTAATATATAATTGAAATTATTCTAGAAACATTCAAAAACACATTATACCACAATCGGTACAGTTGGAGAAGAACTGTTACCCAAAACAAATATCTCTAAAATAAAATTACGCTTAGACGTAATACACACACAGTGTGATATAATACACATCTTCAACTCCGATGTGAAATTATCAATCAAAATTATAATTTTAAATACACTGACAATATATTGGTTCTGACAGCATTTAATAAAATTACATCATTATTTTACAATGTTGATCTAAATTTGAAACTGAGGCAAGTAATGATTAAATGCAACATAATATGATCATGGCGTTGAAACTTAGAACCCTAATTACCTTGAACCATTTGAAATGTGGCTTCCAAGAATACCTTAGATAGATTTGTTCACCAACTCAATTAATAATAATATTGAATGCCCAGAAGTGCCAATTTTTACACCATACAAAGAACCTACCTACCTACCTTGGCTGAGAAATATCCGTGACTAAACCGGAGTCAGAAGAATGAATGAACTTCTATCTAGTACAGGATAGAAAAGTCTAACCAAGGTGACACTAAGAAGATTGTAACCATCCACGACTGACTCCTGTGTACCTTCCAGACAGACTAAGGATATATCGATAGATGAAAATTGAAAATGAAATAAACTAGAAACGTTAGTAAAGGACAGTACTACAAAATGTATTATTGCTGATCGTTATCAATTTCTTTTAGTATGAAGAGCAATCAAGATCGCTAAACTCTCAGAGTACCGGTAGTAAAATTATATTAATATAATAATTATATGTTTGAGTCACACTCACTATCAGAGATTGAATATATAGAAATATCGTGATTCGTGATTTTTTTTAAAATTTATTGATATTTAGTTGTGAACCGTGATTCGGTATATATGCATATGAAATAAAAATATTCATGAAGGAATAACGTTTAATTCGTGATTAACGCTATCTAGTAGATTTTACCAAAATGTTTAACACATTTGACCCGAAAAATATACTACTTTTTAAATGGTGTTCATTATTTTTGTGATAATATATGCTAGAATATGATTAGATATATGCTAGAATATGACTTTTACCTAAATGAAGTCTGAATAATATAAGTAAATACGCTAAAAATTACGTTTTTAAAATTTATTTCGTATATTGTGATATCGTGCGGCGCATGCGCATAAGTGATGAAACTGTGATCACAGTCACAGTTTTCAATCACTGATATTATTAAATATCAATCACAATCACACCAGTGAGTCAAGAGTAGCATTTTTCTCATCACTAGCGTGCATATGGTAAGATTTTTAAGTTAATGAGCTGTGTATGATGAAAATTAATATGATCTGATCACGTGATCGGAATCCATGCTTTATTGATCTTTTTGATCTTTGACATTATTAGCAATGTGGATCTCAGTAATTCATTTACATTACATACATACATACGAGTAAATTAATGCATTTCCAATAATGTGAAATTTCTAAAATTGAATAAATTTTTCAAATTTATTTTAAATAAAACTTTACACGATGCAATTTTTAAATATAACTAGAACCAACCGATCGATTAGAATATTATAAAGTAAAAACCTTTATTTATCATTTTTGTTAGTTTTTGATAAGTAATTTTTGTATTCGTGCCATATTTTCCTCTCTACGAACCATAATTATTTTAATATTAGTGTTGAATAAAGTAACAGGTCTATTTACTAATATTAAGAGATCCATTTACTAATTAGGTGGCATATGGCGTATTATTTACCAGAAAAATCAGATAAATCACTTCAAACGGAAGAAAACTGTCAATGGAACAGATATTTTTAATATTTAACACAAACACGCTGTGGTTCATTTTAATAATTAATAGTACAAATTTAAATTAAATTATATTTTAATTGAATTTGAAAACATAAGAACATTTTGACACATGATTTTAGTTAGTTTTTTTGATGAAAGAAAATAAATTTTTCGAAACTGATTGGTGAATATAAATTACCCATAGTGGTTTACAAAAACAAAGTTAAAACTATTAATTATGGAACAATTGTTATCATCAATAGCACTCGAACCCGGCACTTTCTATACATAGCTTTACAAATTAAACTAGAACGATAAAACGTATTTAACTGAAATTTGGCATCGTTGTAGCTTAATTAATTCTTACAATCGTAATTTCACAAATGAAATGTGATTTAATTAAAATTATTATTAATGCTAAATAATTAATTAGATTTGTTATTAACCTCTGTGAGTTTATTAAACCAGTTTCAAAAAATACTGTGTTCATCAGGGTGATAAAAAGTTAATTATAAAATATTTATGTAATAATAATAAATAATTACAACTTCACAATAGGAATATGTTCTCCTAATAATAAAGTTGCATCAATGTGTCCAAAATTTAATAAAAATTAATTGATAATTTTGGCGTCTGCTATCAGATTACTCAAAGGTATTTGAGATTCTGTAAAAATAAGGTAGATGGCTCTTTCAAATAATGGAACGATTAAATGTATTAATATCAAAAAGGTAACATATAAGTTCGAAAATTGTCGCTAAAAATATTGTCGCTCTAGCATAGTTGGAAAATGCACCTTCCCCGGATTAGGAAAGAGATTCAAGTTCGAATCCCGGTGGCGCAACAACAATATTTTTCGTTAAAATTGATTTTATATGTATATCTTTCTAATTAATATATTTAATTCATGTTTAAAATATCACAGACCTATGTTCTGAATAATTACAACTTCACAGTAAAAATGTGTTTTCCTAATAAGTTAAATGTATAACCGTTATGTACGTATTCGCGTTAAATATTAAAAATAAAATTAATATTATTTTTACTTGTTTATTTTATAATAACCATTTTCTTCTGTTGTGTATTTCAAAAAACCTTTTAAATTACAATACGGCCAAGTCCTCAGATATCTTAATAGAGTGACTATATGAAAACATTATTAATAATATCGAACACGGAATATAAAGGAATTTAACTTAATTCAGAATCAATATTAATAATGAAAATAAAAAATTGATCAATACGATATTGACCACTGAATGTGTACATATTTAGAAAAATGATTTTTTGTTTCGGCAAAGTGAAATATTTTCTGGAATACTTACAACAAATTCAAAAATGTATTTTCTCTCTCTTTTTTGAAGGTAACAAGTGTGTGACGCAGTTTGATTAAATGAGATGAATTGTATTAATTGATACTGTAGTATCAGAAAGATGAGACGGGAATAATAATCCGCCTCCAAGACGGTTTATCATTCTGTGTTCATACACGAATCGCAATCTGGTTATTGTATTAACAGAAAAAGTAAATTTAACATGAAAAGAATACTAACGATTTCACACTGTGTTTATTTGAAGTTACGGCGCGGCCGTCGATTTTTGACGGCGCATGCAGCCAGTGCACGTTTTACTGGACGATTCATAGATGGCGGCCATAACTTGTACGTGAATCATTTTTATTAGTTGCCTCTATCAGGATCTGACCTTAGAAAATTTGGAAGCCTTGTGCAGAGATGGAGATATGTTCTTCTTTACTTTGTTAGTCCAGCGCATCGTTTGGATCTAGTCTACATTAACGTAAAATGTGTTCAAAAACTTTGTTATAGGCATATTCTTGAGCATCTAAATTTGGTTCATTGAATATGAAGCAAACTTTTCCATATCATAATTCGACAAAGTTAATCTTTTTTCTCTCTCTATAATCGCCCACAACTGTGCACCATACTTGAATATGGAGAACACCTAAGTTTCTTAATTCGTTACTGAGATAACTCTTGGTTTTCTATCATTTGTTTAGTGTCATGCTGTATCTTGGTAAGATTATTGTAAAATGAACTCTGCCTTAATATTACAGCACTTCAAGAACATAGATTAATACAAGATTTACACTCTGAAATAGGAAGTCGCTTGGACTCATAAAGGTTCGCCCCCCATACACTCCCATTCACACTTTAATGGCGGATAAACACAAACATTTACACAAACAAGTTACAGTTCTCATAGTTTATTTCTAATTTGTAGTCCTATCAATAAGATTATTTTAATTAAATTCTCATCATCAAATTGCAGGATATGAAGGACACAGAGTTACCATACTTAAATATATCTACACTCACTAAACTTATTAATAATAACTGCAATGATTTGTATTATGTTGCTGCATAGCCCTTATGAGTCATTAATTACAATCACGTTGCTGCAACGACGTGACACTCAGGCCACAGCACAGAGAAACCTCTGAGAAATCTACGGCAGGTATCTTATTCAGCGCTGCAAGGAATGAGAAATAACTTCAGGTCTCAAGGGAAATTGTTGTTATTCATAATATAATACTATTCAAGAATAATAATACATCGTCAACTTAAAATAATTTATGAAGTAAAACAAATTAAATTAATCAATTAGAAAGATATGAAGAAAAAAAACAAGGTGTCCCAAAAAAATCTACGCATATGGGACAGCAATTCCAGAATCAAGTGTACGTTACATTTTGAAGTAAACCTATTAGAAAAGCTTTACTTGTTCGTGGGGAGTTTTATTTCCAACATATACTCACTACTATCGTATCGATGGTATTGAGGATGTGTTGGGCCATTTTGATAAAAATTTATCCAAAGAGGTAGCACTTGATGTGCAACACGTTTTTAAACCTTGCGCCATTGCACTTTTTTACGGGGATACGTTAAAGATAAGGTTGATGGCAAAACCGACAAAACTTTATAAATTACAATTACAATAAACCCAAATACAAAATATTTTCAATTTAAATTATCAACAATGCCAAATCTAGAATGTTCGAGTTCGAACCATGCGATAATTTAAAAAAAATCAACATTCATCTTCTTTAATGTAAAATGTAAAACATAAATATAGCTTAATCAACATTGAATGAACACAAAAATTCACCACTTAATTGCCACCGGAATACAGACCGTTACAAATACGTCATCATTTCGGTATGTCAACCATTTAACCATATTTTTTTGAAAAACAGTTTTTTTTCTAAATTTCTGTATATTCAATTTGATTTAACAATATTTAACACATGTATTCGTAAATTTCAACTTCACAATATAAATGTGTCTTCATGAAGAAAATAATTATGTGAATTTTCATTTTTATATTGAATTATCAATTCAATTACTTTCTATATATAAGATATAAGCTGGTTGGTTAGTAAAGTTGAAGCGTACCTCGCTTGAAAAAGCAAAGTTTAATTTGTTTTGTAGTTGGATTTTTATGCTACAATTTAGAAAATGGGGTGACTATAATAGTAACTTTGTGTACAATGTTGTGAGAATACAAACATTTATTTTTATAAGGGATATATTTTCATGGTTTCATTGGATTTATTGTGGGAGTTTGAAAAATATATGTATGTAGAAGTTTAATGAACTTGGTCATATTTGTTTTATTCCTTATTTTATGAATCGAACTGCACCATGATAAGCGATAATTTGAAAACATTTTAAGTATTATTAAAAATATAATATTGGGGAAGATTTATTATATCTGATGATATGGTTGTTTAATAAATGCATGGAGAGTGAACATCTAAAAATGCTAACAAATCGAAAGTGATGGAGTTCAATGAGATGAAAGTGTGATTACGAGTGATAGTACGATATAATTATTTAGCATATATTATGTAACATGTCTCTCAAAATATATTTTCTGCATTCACACTTAGATTTCTTCTCTCCAAATCTCCGATGTCAGCGATGAACACGGATAACGGATTTATCAGAACATCAGCGCAATGGAAAAAAGATATCAAGGAAAATGGATTCCAAGTATGCTAGCTAACTATTGTTAGATATTGAAAAGAATTGGAGTGCAAGCTATAAATGAAATCCACATGCCACACAGTTTTAACATTCCTATAAGGTGGACTGTTAGACGAATGCGTAATGTTGTATTATGTTTAAAAGCGAACAATGAATATATTTGTATCTCAAAAACTGTATGTGCTAGAAAAAACTTTTTTTTTTAAATAAACACAAATACAGGAGACAAAGCTTAGGTGGTAGACATACAAGTATGACAGATAGTGGAGTGGGGGGGGGCGGAGTTACTGGAGGAAATTGGAGGGGTGGTTGTAATGGGACTATTGAGAGGAGAGGAGATGAGTTAGAAAATATAATATAAGAGATCCTGGTTGAGATAAAATTGATTTTATATGTATATCTTTCTAATCAATACATTTAATTGGTATTCAAAATATAATATTGTTTAACAAATTATTACCCAATTTCTAAGATTTCAAAATTATTCATTTTATTACATTTAGTTTAATGGTACACGAATGAAAGGAAATGGTGTGTTTCGCGAATTCGGAAAAGTTGTTGTAAATCTTTTACTTTTTCTATATGCCTCTACAGAATAATATCATGGACACGAAAAAATAAATTTGATGCCTTTGAAATGTGGTGCTAGAGGAAAACGCCTAGAATGCCTTGGATGACAATACAAACTAATGACTCGATTTTCCAATAATCAAGGATTCAAGAGAGTCGATCCATGATCTGCCTGAGATGCAAAGGTTTAGATGACTAGAAGGAAGAGGGTGATCTCCGACTCGACAGACCAAATTAATGAAGGTGACAACAATGGTGAAGAGAAATCCTCAAGAACTTCAGCCGGGTCATGATCCTTAGTAATTACCGAATCAACTAGAGGGGAAGAATAAATTAACGAGCCTGTAAAAATGTATATTATCTAAGAACGGTAAAGTTGAAAAAAAATATTAAAATGAGGTTGACTGCGTTAAATAAAATTGTACTCTAAATACAGCTACCACTAATAGCAACTATTTATCCAAAAACAATATTACCAATAAAAGCAACAGAATTCTGGTGCCAATACTTCTATATGAAAGGGAAGCCTGAATTTTTAAAAATACAAATGAAAGAACACTGAATGTAATATAAATCCAGCCGCTCAGATATGCCTGTAGAAAATTATACATTTTTAACGCGTTTCCACGGATAAGAAAAGGTCCAGGTAGCAACCAAATATTGTTTCGATAAATATATTTTTTATGTATCTTTCTATTTTATTCACTTAATTTGAATTAAAGCTATATAAGTATGATGAAGTACAGAATAATTAAACAGTTGCTAGAACTGAGAAAAAAAATAGCTTAGTCATGTGGATCGACTGATTGAAAAGAGGATGGGAAAGAAAATATATGAAAGCGATAGAAAAATAGAGCATCCACGAAAGATCTGGTATTATAAGTTAAACCAAATATTGAAAGACAGCCGTATTAGAATCTTTAATAATCAATGCCAGAACAGAAGACGCGAAAATGGCGTTCCATCCTCTTTGGCTAAGTACACCTGTGGGGAAACGGTATGATATTAAGTTATTTTGTTAGTAACTAAACTTTATTTTTTATTATTGTGATGAGTAAATAATTATAGAAAACATGTAAAAAAATATTATTTATTAGGCATATATTATTCTCGTATCTTTAAAATTTATTTAAAATCATCAAATAGATTATGATTATTTATTTATATATGTACGTTATGTAAACGATCTCCTTCTCTAAACATAAGATTTATCTCTTACATAAAGTTATCGAGGCTCAAAGCATCTTAGAATTGTTTCAATTAGAATATTAAGCTAGAAATAACAGACAGACGTTAATTGTATTTACAAAATAAATTTAAATATTATTATTAGGAGAACACATTCTTATTGTGAAGTTGTAATTATTCAGAACATAGGTCTGTGATATTTTAAATATGAATTAAATATATTAATTAGAAAGATATACATATAAAATCAATTTTATCGAAAAATATTATTGTTGCGCCATCGGGATTCGAACCTGGATCTCTTTCCTAACCGGGGAAGGTGCATTATCCAACTATGCTACAGCGATAATATTTTTAGCGACAATTTTCGAACCTTTATGTTACCTTTTTGATATTAATACATTTAATCGTTCCATTATTTGAAAGAGCCATCTACCTTATTTTTACAGAATCTCAAATACCTTTAAGTAAACTGATAGCAGACACCAGAATTATCAATTCATTTTTATTAAATTTTGGACACATTGATACAACTTTATTATTAGGAGAACACATTCTTATTATGAAGTTGTAATTATTCTAATAATAAAGTTGTATCAATGTGTCCAAAATTTAATAAAAATGAATTGATAATTACTCAAAGATATTTTAGATTCTGTAAAAATAAGGTAGATGGCTCTTTCAAATAATGGAACGATTAAATGTATTAATATCAAAAAGGTAACATAAATGTTAGAAAATTGTCGCTAAAAATATTATCGCTGTAGCATAGTTGGATAATGCACCTTTCCCGGTTAGGAAAGAGATCCAGGTTCGAATCCCGGTTGCGCAACAACAATATTTTTCGATAAAATTGATTTTATATGTATATCTTTCTAATTAATATATTTAAATATCATTGTTAATTTTGAATAACAATGATCTATTCCTTTTTAACTACTCTGTTTATCTGATACGATAGATATAACGAGATTATTTGCATTCTATCTGATCTAATTTAATCTAGTCTAATAATCTGAAATGCCCATTAAAAGTTTTTCACGGAACTCCAGGTGTAATATAATTTGCGGCATCTTAAAGCAGCCATTTGGATTTTCCTTCACATTAAAAACTCAAATTAGATTTGGATAAGTTCATGTTTTATAGGAACTTATCCCTACTTAATAAAAAACATACGTAAATCTTATATTATTTACTACTCTTTTACTAAGCATTGTAATAATTTTATTTGAATTCTAAATATTACATTTTTTAACGATTTTTTAATACAAAACTTTAATTTGGTTATATTTTTGTGTAATACTCTTTATATTCATTTCCATACCACCATTTTTACTTCTTTTAAATGCATACTCTTCTCATATAGGTTTATCGTTTGTTGAAACTTCTAACAGGGTCGTCCTGCAATATCTGGTTTATCTAATCACGCCAGGTGTTTCATGGACGTTTTCAATTCCCACTGCTTTCAACACTCTCTTCATATGTTTAAGTATGGCCTCTCCTCGTTAATATGTTCTGAATGTCTAAATACGGAAAGGATCGCTGAATTATCTTTCAATTATACTTCAAACAGATATTAATTAATTCATTATTAAAAAAATTTAAATTAGATTAAAAAAATCACACTAATTGTATAATATAAAAATAAAGTATATGTTTGAATGCAAAATTACGCAAAACAATGTATGTACTTAAGGTGTAAAACGATTCTCAAAAAAATCTTAACGCTCATAGTTTCGTAGTCTAAATAATTTTGATAGAAATGGCTGCTTCGTATTAAGTGTCATGTATAAATGATCGATATGTGTACTCGTATTATTGAATGGTGATATTTTTTGTATTTAATTATGAATTTTATTCGCAGATAATTAGTACCTAATTAATATGCATATAAATTTCGAATCGACTAATCGCGGCGAAAAGTATCTTATTTTTTTCGATGTAACTTTTTATAACGAGGTAGTGGAGTCATTTTTTTTTCGATATCTTGAAATATGTCAGAGTTACAGATGTTAAAAGTTGCCTGCTTTAAAAATGAGCGGTTTATACCACAAGAGAGATGTGACGTCACATCTTCCGAGTCGACAAGTCGGTACTCGACACTCAAGTACGTCACACGGTGGATATTGATAATCCGACTTTGAGCGCTAAAATCTCCGAAAGTAATGCACATTTTGAAAAAATTAAAAAAGTATGATAATTTGGATGATTATATATTTTTTTTAATATACTACAAAAGCTCATTTATTCATTATTCATTACATATAGCGTACGTGTGAATGTAAGTTTTTTAACTTGTTAATGATTGACAGTGAGTCGCGTTTTAGTAGATCAGCAAGCTAGTGCTAATTCTATTGTAACTATACTGATGTCGCATAATTTCATGAATTCATTTTTAAATTTAAATAATGTACTATTATGTATTATTTGAAAAAATCATTTTATAATGTGGTAAAATTTTAGAACTGAATGGTAAAAAAACTTTTGAATTCACTTTCGCATATTCAATGCCAGAACCATTATTGCCTATGTAAGAACGAAGTTTGTTTTAGAAGTAGTTGTTAAATAAAATATTTATTTCAGAAAATCATTTATCAGAAGATTTTTCATCCCCGATTTGTACAACGAATTTCAAAAGGCACGAATTCTGTCTGAATCCAGAGTTAGCGAAGAAATACTTCTCGAAGATTTTGAGAATCTTCATCGATATTTTTTTGGATAACGTTAACGGCTGTGTTAAATAAAAATTATCTTACATCATTTAGATAAATCATCATAACGACGCGTTATCAAAAATATCATTTCACGTTGGGAATGACTTCTACTAAAATAAATATCTTTATCGACGGCGCAATAGAAATTCGTATTTTACTTTACTAGCAAAAACCCCTCAGCCTAGAATCTTCCGCAAGCTGCCAGATGAAGTGGTTTCAAGTACATATTGGACCATTAAAGTAACAATGTAGGTGAAGAGTCCATTTCCTCCGAGTGTCTGACTTTAAACAGCTTAAACAGTGGCGTAACGGCTATCCCGAGCAGCCTGGGTGAGCGTTCAGGGGACCCGGGTAGCTCGAAATAAAAAGTAAATACATATATGTACATTTAAATGTCAAGAAAAATAATCCAGCAATATTGGAATATATCCAAGAAGACACAATTACTGGATTTTCACATACAAAGGCACTTTTATTTAACAAATAATAGATATCTCATAGAGACGAAACTATTTTTTATTAATGGAAAAATATGGCTTAAGACCTGTCTTCGGCAGGCTTAATTGACCACTTTACACAATGTAACGTTCACCATTCCACCCAATCAACCTCCATATCTATAAAATTTTAGAAAATTGTATATATATTAATATATGGAACCACTTTGAATACCACTATACTATCGCCATCTATGGACTAAATTGGATATTCATTTTCCCTAAAACAGTATATATGTCACAATAAGAATCTATTCCTATTATTATTATTTTCACATATCGATACCTTAATTTGAAAAGTAGCTAACTCAATTTTTCTAAAATGTTCAGGAACAATAAAAAACTGTTTAATTTCGTAATTTAACGGATTACGAAAATTCCAAAACACGCTATGGTAGATTATTTATGCAAAAATAGGGTGGCTGATAAAATTTATTGATATTTTGATTTACTTCGTACTTATAGGAAATATTTGGAGTTAGCTGAATGTCTTTACCAAAATTGTAAAATATTATTGGGAGATAGCTGATTTTCCATGATAATGGAGTGTAACCATTATGATTTCCGCGGACGTCCTCTATGTCTGGTGCCATCAACACTTATGTCAGGTAAATAAGGTTTTTCAGCACCGAGTACTTATTTATTATATATAAAATTGATGGAAATTGTTGGCTTTTAGTGTACCATAAAACAATAAAAGAGGAAAGCTGTGGCTTCAAAAACAATTTTTTGACCATGGGTGGAGTTAGCTGCTTTTCAGATTAAATTCTACAAACTTACCTCTGAAACAGTAAATACAATAATATACTGTTTTGTGGGACAATCTTAAATAAAAAGCAAATAATTTTCGGTACTCAAAAAAATGATATATTGCCTTATTGTAGCGACAGAAATTATTAAAAGTATTAATCCAATTTATAATATATTATAGAGTACATTTAAAAAAATGGCTCAACAGTAAATATTTGTTACCAATTTAGATAAAATTTTGGAACATTTCCCGAGAAACAATATCCCTCAACCGGGTGAATTCGGGCGACATTAAATGGTTACGTCGTAATTGAAACTGTATCATTTATATTTAAGAGACTCGACTGAGAAAATTACCTATTAATATATTCAAAGTTTGTTGTATTATGTAAATGTAATTCCGGTCCCACGGGACTCAGGTGGATTATTCTCTAAAAAAGATATACATCATTGTTTTTCGGCTCAGAATGGATTCCGCTCACTCAAATTGAGTTATTTGTATTAAAATTTTATCATTTTAATGGATAAAAATGTTCTCGCCATAGTAACGACATGTAAATTTTGTATTCGGTGAACAGAATTTCAAATGTTTTGTTTTATTTCTCGTTCATTCCACCGGGAATACGTTTGTACATAAATAAATATCTAGATGGATGAATAAAAGATAAACTGAGAGTTTTAAATTTTATTTTGATAATAAATATGATTATTATATTGTGTTTTTCAAAACCACCCTATTTTTTTATACGATGTCAACTAAAGTGAAAAGTGACATATTACTAGTTAATGTTAAATATTTTGTAGTAATTATTGTACCACTACATAAATGAATAAATAATAATACGCAATACTCATAATATTTTTATTACTCTGTAAACAATTTTCGTGTTGAATTTTTAAAAGAAACTATTTTAGATGTGAGTTTTCTATTATTTAGAAATTGATAATTATTGTTTTATCGGTAAAGTATTCTACCGGCAATAAAAAGTTCTAGGTTCAAGTCCCGGTACCAACTATATTTTTTCAGAAATAGGATTTTTATTTTGAATCATTCTAAAAGATATATTTTTAATTTATTACTATTTTTATTTTTTTATTTAATTCATATAGTCTAGATATTTTCACAATGGTAATATACTAAAGGGAAACAAAAACTTTTTTACAATTGTAATGATAATTTAATTTTTATACGATGATAATTACTGTTAAATATGTGATTACTGTTACTTTCTATAATAACACTATCTCACTTATATTTTAGCTGAACTCTTTTTACATTTTATCTAGCTTATTGGGTACGTTTTACATAGTGAAGAATCAAATAGCTAATTATTCAGGACTCTTAGTTCAATTAACTGAATTTCATAAATCAGTAGTGTTACTCATTTAAAATTACAACAATAATATAATATTTAAACCCACCCATATTTAAAAAATAAATTGCCATTAAAATTATAACAATAATATAATACCAAATAACCCATATTTAAGAAATAAATTACCATTAAAATTTAAAATTATGAAATTAACCAAACCGTCAATTAATTAATATATCTCGTATAAGATCTCTTCAGAGAGTGATAGAATTTAATTAATATTTATGATTTATATATATTAACGATATTTATCGAAATATAAATAATTAATACCTATGATATAATATGGAATATTGGAAAAGTAAAACGTTTGATCTAAAAATTTTTTATTGAGCCTTAAAATCCTTTTGGAATAAAAATTCGCACGTGCAGCCTATAAAGTCACATGCCAAGAAACATTTCACCTCCATCTTAAACATGGAATATTACCCGACATTCTGTTTATGCGACGTTGTAACATCTCTCCGTTTGACATGAAGGGTTAAATTAAATTTAACCAGGAAATAAAAATAACATACGTTTTCATAGAGGATTCAAGAAAGTACATTCAGATACGCTCTCTTTTACAGTTTCGTGAATTTTATTGGTGTAAATTTTTAAGGTTACCGCTCCATGTCGCTCCAGTAAAAGTTCTTAATATTTAAAACCATATAAAATCATTCATTATACAAAGCAACTAAGTGACAAAAAATATTACTCCTATAAAGATGAAAATTACGTATATTTGTGCTCGTATATATGCGCTACCAATAAGGACCAAAAACTACTTAACTTATTTGTTTTATAAGAACTGATTGAATGACAGATTATCGATGGGCTAGGTAATATCTGAATTATATAGTATTCAAATTTTAAAATACTTTTATTGATTTGACAGTTACTTCGTGGTGTAACATTTTAATTTAAAAAATATATAATTTTTATATTAACTTTATAATATATACACACATTTTTTGATTAATACTAGTTTCGGGATGTGCAGTTTTTCTCATCTACAGGTGTTTAAATCAAACTAAATTAAATACAGTTGGCTATGGGGGTCGTAAGGGTGGGAGTGGTTTTATTGTTTCTTGGAAACATCGGTGAAGTGTATAAAAAAAAGAAGTTTTTACTATATTTCTAATATTTCTGAATTTCTATCATTTCAAGATTATCCATTATTATTCCCCTGTATGGTGCCGAGTGGAGAAATTTTAGATCGTGGCTGTCGAAATAATGATTGGTTTCAATAATATGGTTAGAAATTCGGAAAAAATATTATTCTTCAGACAATGTCGATATTTTTTTTATTGAATACGTGAATTAAAGAACATCGACGCTGTCTGAAAAATAATAATTATTCCGAATTCTCTAACCATATTATCGAAACAAACCATTCTTTCGACAGCCACGATCTAAAACTACTCCACTCGGTACCATATAAGGTGCCATACGTGTGTGTAGTACAAAGTCAATATAAAAATTGTATATTTTAAAAAAAAATTAAAATACAATTCATAAAAATTGCACTAAAATATAAAGAAAGAAAAATGTTAAGTAAAGATACTACCTCCTTAATTTAGTATATGTGATGCATAAATGACTTCATTCTGCAGGAGTCGAACATCAAGGATATCAACCTTCTGCCTAGGATGAATTCTGCAATTTTCTTTCGAAGGCTTGGTATGGTGGGGCACATCCAAGGGACTGAACAAGTGAAAAAATCAACAGGCACATCTTTAGTGATAGCCTTTAGAATGCCGAGAAAAGTGAAGGAGAGTAGTCAATAAGGTGGAAGTTTACGGAGATTACGAACCGAACCTCAGTTACGAGGGACCGACGCGTATGATGAGTTTATTAGGTATTAAAAATGTAAAAAATACATTTTATATTTACCCTCTTTATGCAAAAGACACCTTTTATAAAGCAATCAATTATATATAAAATATATGATACAATATTTGATACATTAGATATATGAATGCTCGGTGAAAAATCAAGATGAACATGATTTATTATAGTATTTTTTTTATAACAGATATTTTTGCAATGTTTTGAAAACATAAATATTTTATTAACTAAAACTAAAAAAAATCTTTCTGCACAGTCAGCAAGAATCAAATATATATTGTCTGCGTGTGAAGAAAATAATTTATAAAATTTAACGTTTTTTATTAATACACTGAAATTTTCCGGTCGTTCCATCGAGAGACCTTCAGCAATGTGTAGTATTTCTATCAAAATCTTCCTGAGAAAATGTAATCGTGATTACGTAAATAAGTGTTATCGATTCATTTATGATAATGCAACAATGACATAGTTGAATTTTATTCATAAATATTATAGTTTTATTTAAAATGATTTTATAAAGAACGCTGTGATCAAAGTATTATGTTCAAATTAAAACCGTTAAAATGTTTAAATTAAAACCGTTAATATGTTTAAATTAAAACCGTTAAATTTTTTAAATTGAAACCGTTAAAATGTTTAATAAAAAACTATTTATCTAAACGCATTCAATAATGTATTTTTATTTTGATCAAATTCTTATTTGAGGAAACATTTGAATTGTTGTATGTACATATATTACGTATGTATGAGAAATATAACTTATTTCCATATCCCATACATTATTTATGATGTTTCCTGCTTCCACAGAATGTTACAATCAAAGTATATCCGTTTTCTCTAGACAGATTTATTCCTTATGTTCTTGAAATATTAAAAAATATATTTCACGAATATTTTCAAAGAATACAAATCAACCCGTAATTCCTATGTACGTAAACATTTAATACAATTAAAAAAATGTATGACAACCATTAATAATATTTTTGTAACCATTATAATAAAATTTTATGGTCGATGTCAACATAAACTTTAATTATAGTATATATATACATATTATTCGCCGGCCGCCACCGATCTAGCTCAGTCTAGGTCCTCAAGTGTATGTGTGTGTGTTCAAAGGTAACGCTGCTTTTTTCATTACACATTTATTCACAAAACACAATTAATCCTGACATTGGATGCACGTCAAATGTTCTTTAGATCTTCTTTCTTCGGGTCAACTTCACCATCCCGTCTCAGCCTTGTCCATAACGCTCATCCATCGGCCATTCTCCTTGCTCATTGCAGCGGAGTCTCTCCTCAATCCGCGGGTAGACTAAGCCGATACATATCTGGGTCCACCGCGGTGAACCCACTCTTAATCTACGCCATCTCTGGCCGCCATATTATTTACCGCTGCGCACCGACGCGCTGCCGTCTTTTCGAGCGATCCCACCAAAAGTAATGTCTCGCTTCGCCGCCCGCCAGAGTCGGATTCTCGTCTCTGATTCGTCCATTTAGACAGCCAATCACCATAAGCCGGCAAAGTAGGCTACCCAGACCTCGGTGCGCAAATTCAAACATCACAATATACTTTTTATTTTATCTTAATAGTTCCACTATACAAAATCAAAACATGTCTAGATAATATGAGATGTAAACTAAATTATATATAATGTATTATCAAAACATTAAATTCTGGTTTCCTGTGCTATGGTGAGAAATAAAACTTCACACAATAATTCAGCGGATCATTCAATTTATTTTTATTTATTTCTTTAATTATCTATACAATACATATGTATATTAATGTTTGAACTGTGCCCGTCTCACTAAAAATATCTATGTTGAGACATTATATCCTCGTTGTACAGTATTTCATCTTTGGCTTTTATGACAACGACCTCGACGACAGATATTTCTTTGGAGCAACGCGACAGTCATTTTTATTTTTTTATTTTTTATTGGATATCATTATTCCTTATTACATTCAATCCCAACGGTTCAACTCATTTAAATGCTTATGAAGAGTAGTGGTAGTGGTAATGGTGTCTGTCTTCTGTTCATTTTAAAGTATTTTGTTTTGGCAGCGCTAACCTGTTCCAGTCCCACTTCTTTACTGCACGTTATGATGTAATCAGTGCAAAAAGTCAGTGGTTTACTACTATATGCCAATGAAATATTTACACTGCCATTAGTCGCTGTTTGCTTTTTCTTCTTTACATACTCCAAAATCAGATAAAGAACTAGAAATAAAAGTGGATCTTCTTGTCTAAATCCATTTCTGATGCAAAAGGATCTTAACAATTTCTTACTATAGTCTCATTATTATAAAGTTTTACAAGAGCTTCCATTTTTTTTTTTTGAAATACCCAGTTCAATTGCTACATTAATTAGTTAGGGCATCTTAATTAAATCATAGATTTTCTAAAATGTATTTATATGCATATACTGCTTATACTTCTCAGTAATTCAGAATAAAATTCCACAGATATATATGATTTTTAAAGATCAACTTTTTTATGTGTTAATCTTTTTTTAAATGGCAATAAATATTTTTTTCCATTTATAATAAAGTATATTAATTCCATAACGAAAACTAGGCAAAATAATAATATTATTTTAAAATAAATATGATCTTAAATATAATTGTACCTACAAAACGTAAAGCCACATGGTGGGCGTAGGTTACTATTATAGTATCGTATATTTTTCGGGGGACTACGACGCTCACCACTGAGCATACGATGATAAAGAAGAGGAAGAACCAAAGTAGAAAGTGGCACTGTATTATTCAACGCTGATATTTGCTAAGTTATAATGATTAATTTTATGTTAGTTTTCTTTGTATTAAAAAGAAACATTCAAAATGGCAAAATTTCCAAAATTAGTCAAGAGTGCACTATTTTAAAAAAGCTTTCTTTACTTTCACATTTGTAACAAAACTTTTATCTAAGCAGCACGAGTTTAAAAATTACTTGATTAGGAACGAATGGAACCTCAAGCTACACAGGGATTTATCAAATCGTGGGTATCGCGTCGGTGTATTCTAGGTAGATGACTGGATGGATAGTGACTGCAAGAACGCCGATATTTTTCACTTAATCAAACATATTTACATTAAATTACTAATTTAATGTATTAATTATAAATATGTACATATAAAATCAATTTTGTCGAAAAATTTTGTTTTTACGCTACCAGGATTCAAACCTGGATCTATATTTCCAATCCGGGGAAGGTACACTACCAACTGTGTTATAGCGCCAGTATTTTTCATGACAAATTTTCGAACCCGTATGTTACACTTTTTCAAATTAATACATCTGTCGTTCCATTATTTGAAAGCTATCTACATTGTTTTTACGGAATTTCAAATACCTTTGAGCAAACCGACCGCAGACGCAAAATCGACAAAATTGACTTTATATGTACATATTTATAATTAATACATTAAATTAGTATTTAAAACATCACAGACCTATGTTCTGAAGAATTACAACTTCACAATAAGAATGTGTTCTTCTTAATAATTAGTATTTACATTAGCTTCCAAACATGCATTATTTTAATTTATCTTACGTGTAGAGGTGAATTATGATCGCAAGTCAATTCATAAGTTTATTTTATTATTTGTTAATGTTGTTGGTCTGCTGTGTACGTGCTATTTTCCTGATCATCTGCATCTAGTACTGCATGACTCGTAGCATCATTGTGGTTTTTTCCCACTTTGGAAGTGTTCTTGATGGCTGGGTACCTGAATGGCTATCTTGTACTCTATTTAATATTGAATTTTATGTTATTAATTTTGTCCTTGAGAGAGAAGAATGAGGCGACTTTTGTCCTCTCTTTTATCTACATTCTTTTCACTCTAAATTGTCTATGTTATCTTATTGTTTTCACAAATCTACTATCTATTTTCTAATCTTATTTACGTACTTTTAATTGTCTACGTAATTTTATCCTATTGTTTTATTTTATTTTTTCTTAGAATCACTATGTTGTATATACTTTTTTACTGATTTTAAAATTATACTAAGTACCTCTTATATTACATTAGTACCTGTTTTCTTATTTATATATACTTTATTTTCTTTTCTGTCTGTCTGTCTATTAAGGTAGCACTTAAGGAACGCTGAAAGATTTAGCATTTCTTAGATACATTAAGTCGGGATTTATATTAGCATTGTTGAGTGGAACCGACAAGATAATTATTTTCATTTTTATAACGGTTCCGGGATAGGACGGGTCTTTCTAGAACCCTTTTTAAAATAAGCGTGTTTAAAAATATGCATGATTTCATACAATACAAAAAATATTAAGTGAATAAAATAATTATTGTAATCTCTGTTTTAAGTTTTCTTTTTCTTAAAAAAAGAAGCCCAGGTAAAAAAACGAATTCAGGAAAAAATACACGTTTGTTTATTGAGTTAAAAAATACAATTTTATTTTCTTTTTAACCATTTCCATTTTCTGTACCACTGTGTTGACATTAATATTGCCAATTTCTCTAGAAAACTCGATGGCAGTACCAATAAAGAAGTAAACTTATTAACAGATGCTTGAAAACTTTCGATGAAATTCAAAAAACGTATCGGATAAAAAAACAGTTTTCGAGAAAAGGCTGCGGTGTAGGCTTCGTAATAATGACTTCTTACTGGCGTAGGCGATTCAATAACTTTCACTACCCCCAACCCTCCGTAGGCTAGCTACGGATGTAGAACAATATCTTGGCTTTTGGCAAGTGGCCAAAAGCTCCGTCCGCTCGAATTTCTTCGCCTGAGCTTTCAGAAGAGCTTCTGTCGCAAAGCGTGTTCCACAGGGCATGTATTCGGAGATAAGCCTTGAGCACCAGAGATTCTCAAAATAAATAAAAAAATTATCACTAATATTTTATATTTATCATTTGCAAGCTAATTTCAATAAATTTACTAATTAAATTAATATGTAACAGATTGGAAGTTATAACCTTTGGCTTTTATTTTATATTTCATTTTCTATCTCGGCATTTACTTTAACAGCCTTAAGTAGATTATTTGTTAAGATACTTAACACTATATAGTATATATAAGTTGTTGGAATTTTGTTCCATTATATTTTTTATTTCATTTATTCAGAAAATTCAATTTTGTAAGAATTCTACATTTCATTGCATATTCAGGCGCAACATTTTTTTTCATATGTAGGAAAGGCATCTATAAAACAAAACAATTTTAAAATAACTGATAGTAAAAATGGACTTGTTTGTTTTCTACTTCAAAAATATTTAGTCGCATTTTTAACACAAAATCAAAAATATCTTATAATAATAATAATTAGGGAAAACACAATTTTTTTGTGAATTAGCATTGTCAGAACATAGTTATGTGGTGTTTAATACAAATTAAATTAATCAAAAAGAAAAATATACAGAAAAAATCTATATACCGAAAAAGTTTCGGGATTTGAAACCCGATTGCAACTAAATATTTTTTCGATATATAGATTTTCTATATATATAGTGATATATGTAACTCTTGTTAATTAATTTAATTTGTAAAAATATCTTTATTAGCAAATATCAGCACCAAAATGTA
Organism: Eubasilissa splendida; assembly: GCA_031772225.1. Lineage (NCBI taxonomy): Eukaryota > Metazoa > Arthropoda > Insecta > Trichoptera > Phryganeidae > Eubasilissa > Eubasilissa splendida. Next base: position 14,143,630 of record CM062852.1, on the reverse strand, counting down.
ATTTATCCATCTAATTCGTATATTGACATTTCACTTGAATGATACGTATCGATTTTCTTTCAAATTTCGCTGTACGAGACACAAAAAAGGACATTATGATTTTTTAAATACATTATGAATAGAATGCTATATATTATTAAATGTAACAATGCACATGAAATGCAATTAAGTACAACATTATATCATAAACAATAATAATTAACAAGTATGAAATTTATAAAAAAATCAAAACTTATGTCTATAACATTAACATTATTTCATAAATTACACATTTTTATATCGCACAAAATTATTGTACGTGATAGCTTTTCTATATTTTTTAGCTCAATGTAAAGTTACAAGAAATACGGCAATGTTCCAAATATCAGTAATTTTAAATTATTTATTTCTTCTTACAGATTAACAAATTGATTTTGAATTGGAAACCTGGATAAACACTGCCATTCCTGTTTTTAATCAATTCAATGATTAAAAAATTTCGCTCCGATAGGAAACTTTATTTAAGCTATATAAATATTAATTCAAAAGTGCTAATTCTAGCTGCAGAATTTTCCCATCAACTACCTGTTAGGTGAAAAATTGGTTACATGCTAAAAAATAACAATTTTGTGATGAAGCAGAAACCTCCCTGAAGATTTGTAAGCATCGCTACAACTTTTAGGCCAACACACATTGCATTTATGCTTTCATGTGTTTCTTAGTCCATCATATGTTTCTCTTATATTATATTATATATTACATAGCTTGCACAAGCAACTAAGCATCAATGATTCAATAAAATGTATTTAATGTACTGGATGTTGCGGCAAATTAAGTTATTCTAATATAATATATATTATATGTTGTTGCAAAATACTAAATCATCGTTATTTTGATAGAATATTTATCTTATTTATTAAAACCACTTGATGAGTCATTTAAAACATCAACCCGTTTCGGAAAACATCATTTTCTTCTTCAGGATGTCAGATTAACTAACCAAAAATATATATCTTTCATCATCATAAAAATTTAAGTTAAGTCCTGGATTTATTTTTAAAATGATTATTTTAGTTAAAAAAAAAATAAAAGAGATTTTTCTTTAAAACATTAGAATAATGTGACATGTTTTTTAGTTAGTTAATCCGACATCCTGAAGATGGAAATGATGTTTTCCAAAACAGGTCAATATTTTAAATAACTCAATAGGTGATTTCAATAAACAATGTTAAATAATCTTTAAAAATGAACACAATAAACAACAAAGTACAATTAGCAAATATTTAAAAGTTTGAACTTAAATCCTGTACGTAATAGATACGTTACATTTATTTATTTTGAGTTGAACCGTTAAAATTTGCTCAGCTATTGTTTTCGGAAGGTCTAAATCATGAATCAGATAGATTAGGTTTTGCTGTTCAGATAGAACACGAACGCGCCAGGCGCGCTAACGATACCGGAAGAGTGATTATATTAATCTATGGCATTATAATAACATTAAATAGACGCTAATGAAAAAGTTTAAGAATAGTATCAGAGTACTGAAATAAGTGTTAAATAGTGTAAAAAAATATTATTATTTTTAAAGAGAATATAAATATATTTTTAAAATTGACATTTTTTCAAATTAAAATATATTTTTTCATGAAAACTGTGCATGCTGAAAGATCAATGTTCGTATATCACCCCAAAATATATAAACTAACGCCATCATTATTATTAAGACAATCAAATAATTTAATTGAAATATTTTATGCTATTACGTACAACGTTAAAACGAAATAATCACATTGAAATATATGTTATACTTATATATTTAAATACATCAAGGACACATTCTTTTCTAAAATAAAAATACCAAACTCAAATGTTTAGCGAATTAACGTATTTAATAATGCTATTTTCAAATACGAGTATTTGTTTCTTTGCATCGGGTCGGGTAAAAACAAAATACATTCACATATATTTTGAAAGCCATATTTATTGAAATATATTCTCAATTCGCATCAATCAACTTTTAATAATATTTCCCTAACTATTCTGTCGAGACGGCATGTGGCACGGCAACGCTGGAATATAGGAAACTCAAATATTATTTCTTACACAGGAATCTATCACAACTGAAGGCCGTAAATATTGATGACAGTCCGCTTAAATAATGTGTTCTAATGTATATATAATTCTTCGTTATTTTCGATGATACATGGTAATGTTTTCATCCATTCTCTTTCAGAAAATTGTTGATTCCATTATAAAAAATATACGCTTCTACTAAACACGATCCTAAAAGTTTTAATACTATCAGTAATATGTAGTGTTCTTAGATGTACGTCAATTAGTATCTTGTGTTAATCATTGATAACAGATATCAAAACATTTTTATTAACGTATCAAAAAAATCTCACTAGTCTGTGGTTATGTTACATAATGTATACCAAAACGCTTAATATTTATCGAATATTAATATAATACTAGCAGCAAAAAATAATACTTTCTTTATACTACTTTTTGCATTAACAGAAAAGCAATCTTCATGTCACATTTGACAGTGACATAGATAAGGAAAGAAATCATAGAGGGCGATGCGTTACAACCATGAGATATAGATGAAATGACAGAATACTTTTATTATCTATGACGGGAGTTTCACAGACCTGGCCGTTTTAGCAAGAACTTTATAGTCTACTGAAGCAAATGACACTACTGAAGCCGCCACATCCAGAAAGTCATAGATAGACCTGGAAGCGTAATTTTATTATGGATTCATGATGTTGTTTTTTCCTTCATCCATCGAAGCTTTATATATTTATTGCATCGTGAATGATGAACACAATATTCAATTCCTTAAACCGGCTATCTTTAAATAATACAAATTAAACAATCCGAATTTTTGTGATGACCTTTAATAATTATATAAACATTTTATTCAACTCATCGTAGTGCAATCACATTTTACCCAAATATTAAATAAAATGTTGTTATAACATAATTTTGTGATCACTTTTATGTACATATTAGAATTTTCTTAGTTTGAAATAAATATCAGAAGAGTGGCGGGTAGTTGGATGGGAAGGGATGATGACAGAGAAACGACGATCCTTGAGGAAGGCGGTAGAGAGACAGACTGATGATAATGAAAGTTTCAGCACTTATTACTCCAAGGTTGAGAAACAGTTTTTTAATATCCTTGAAGTATTCGTAAGAATTTCAGAGATTTTCTTAAATTAGCGACGAATTGCCTCATATACAATCATGATATTATTTTCGAGTATGTACAAGCAGTACATAAATTGATATTTGACCACCACGTTCAAAGAGACGAATAAAAACTATAATTTAGTACGTACGTGGAGAGAAAAGTACATGTTTACCCTTTTGTTAAAATTAATCGCCTGCGAAGGAAAATACCACACACTTTTAACTCTGATAACAATCGAAACTTTTACGAACGACATCCGGCAAAGGGTTAATAACTTAAGCCTTGAAGAGTAACTTTTTTAAGTAAGATAAATAAATACGTTGTTTCTTTAAGACAACATTTTAAATATTAAAATTACTTTCGTTACGTTCGATAATCTTTGTGGGAAACAACGATCATTGTGACTCAAAATGTTTATAACTAATTTAATATTTAAAATTAAATTACATTTTATTTGTGATACTGCGATTTTTCAGAACGGAGTTCCTTAAAAATTTTAATAAATTAGATTATTTGAATCCAGAACTTTATATTCCTGTTAAAAAGTTTTATCGATTTCATTATAACAATACTATTAAGTAATTAAATACTTATCGAGTGACTAATCGATCTAGAGTTCTTACGTTCATCCAAATTTGAAAGCCGCCAAAATTATCAAAAATATTATTTCATAACATGTTTCTACTAACTCTACATACTCGTATATGGGGTTTGGCCATTATTTTAAAAATATATATTTTTTTAATTATGCAGGTATATTTTAGAAAATGTTATTAAATATTGAATAAATACAATGACCAGATATTCACACTGTCAATGTGTGCGCAATCGTTTATGACAATTCATATAATTCTTCTTCTTCTTCTTTTGCCATATCGCTCCCTATCTGGAGAATATGGCTGCCACAGAGTACATTCATTGACTGAGATCCACCGTTAGGTTTTCTGTAGCTTTTCCGAGTACAACATGTGCATAGTAGTTGCAGGACGTTCGGGATGTGTGTTCCAACTTCCCGCAAGTATCCGTAAGACGTCCTCTTATTTTTGATTACATAGCAGACATTTACACAACAGTTAATATTATAGAAGATAATATTTCCATGTATAGGTATTAAATATATGTCTATGTATCATACAATAATTATGACAAAAATATTACATTTAATACATTTACGCTTTTTATGTTCTTAACAAGGAATAATGTGATAAATATAATTACGTTTGGTTAAGAACACATTTTAACATAACAGTTCCTCCCACAATGTGGCCATACACCGTAAATAAATTTGCTTATACTCACCAGATAACAGTGAACATTCTCGTATTATTGTCTACCATAGGGCCCCTATAGTCATCCCTCGCTGACAATGTATTGAATATTTAATTAGTGGCTCATACGGAATCTGCACAAAGTGAAATTATTTATCAATGTCATGAATATTTCCCCACCAATATTCCCGCATGACTACAGTAGAATTCAGTCTGACAATTTCATCGCTGATTCAATCGACACAAATTATCATCAAACATTCCGACACACAGTCGGTTACATCAAAGTTAATATTATTTTGATTTGGAATAAGAGAATTTTCTTTTTAGTTTTTAATCTTCCCGATTGTATATACTTCCACTCAATTTTCGTCGATGTAAAAGGAGTCGCTCAGTGACAGAGTGGCCCGAGTGAAAAAGTTTATATTTTAAGTTACACACACTCAAAATTAATTGTTTTGTATAAGCTTAATTTGATGTGCAGGGATATATATATAGAAGCAGTATACAATTAATAGCAGATAAGCGGCGATAGCTACTTAATGCTAGGCCCTCCGGGCGGATACTATGGCCGATCGTAGCGGCGTTCCGTATGTAAAAATGCAAAAAAATATATATTAAAGGGCACTTTAAGGACATATTTTTCAGAATTGTGCAGAAAACAATCCGACCTAAAATATGGGAAAATATCAATGGGCAAGAATACCCATAAAGCTATGCTGTAAAAATTTGATGAAAGAAGGTAAATGCACCCTGTAATAAAACAATACAATTTCAAAAGATAACATGATTTTAAACAACACCTACACATTGATAGTAGAGACGGCATTCTAAAATTTGCTTATGGGCGGCACTTTTACCTCGGGACGTCACTGCATATAAATAAAATCTCGATGTGATTACAATTATTCTACATTTGTTCACTGATTAGACAATAATATACACAAAAATCGTTGTTTTAACATTGCGGAAAGTAATTTTATTCTATGGTATACTATAGACAGTATAGATAAGAAAATATGACATATGTTATGTATGATTTTTCTTACTCGTAATTAAGACTATTTACACTTCATTTCAAATTGAATATATATTTACATACTGTTATTTAATATATAAAAGAGAAAAAATTTAAGTAATCTTAATCTAGAGATATTAAAAACACGTTCATTTTTACCCTATTTGCGTCTCATAAACCTGGCCGCTTAATCAAACACTATTCAGCCATAATGACACTACGTCCAATTAAGGATACTGACAAATGACACTACATCCAAGACGTCCAGAAAGTCATAGAAATAGATTGGGAAACGCAATATATAATAAGGATAATGATGTTTATTGATAATATTAATTTTTATGAATGAATAAATATATGAAATTTTGTCTTTTCAATCCCTTGTATCTCTATTTGATCACTTTTCAGATAGGCTACTCTGACGCTATGCAACTCAAACTTTATTGTGTTAGATAAAATTATATATATATATTATTTTTCCTATAACAACAATAGCTTAGCAATAAAACGTATTGTATAAATCGTCAAATATCGTAAGCGTACACGTATTAGAAATCCACTTTAGGTTCTATATTATTTCTAGGTCCAGCATTTTAGGTCCTATATTATTTCTGGTATATATTAATGACTTTTATGATGCGACTTTAAATAATGGAAAAATAATCACTTTCGACGATGATACAGTGCATTGCTTTGAGGTTAAGTCCTGGGAAGAGGTCAATACTCGTGCACAGGATGGTTTAGACACGGCGAAAAAATGGTTTGATGCGAACCTCCTTTCACTTAATACAAAAAAATCTAATGTATGTTTTTGTATTAACGAAAGAACATCACCACATCAAAGTCCTACACTCATCGTACATGACTGCAAAACAAACAAGAACACGGCTTTCTCATGCCAATGTGAAAAATTGACACGAGTTAAAATTATTCGACATCTGGGAGTACTGATCGATGATCATCTTAACTGAAAAGAACATATATCGAACCTAGCTAAACGCTTAAGAAAACTAATTTACTTTTTTAAATGAATTCGATGTGTAATTGACTACAAACTCTTAAGATCGCTGTACTTTGCACTCTGCTACTCGTTAATTAATTACGCTATTTTATTTTGAGGAGGAGCAGCAAAAACAATATTGGAGTCGGCTAAAAGAGCACAAATGACAATTCTCAAGGTAATAAATGATCGTCCCTTTAGATATCCCTCAGATCTTATATTTAAAGAGTACAATGCCCTATATATTAGATAAATCTTTATGTTAAGACTCGTCCAATTATTCCATGCTAATAACAACTCACCCCAAGCCATAAATCATGGACACAACACAAGACAAACAACGAACATCTACACGCCAGTTCCGAGAGCAAGAACGACATTTTATCAAAGATTCTACATGTTCTTAGCTCCGAAACTGTACAACACACTCAGTACCAACTGGAAATCGTTCAACTCCAATAAGATTATACAAATATGGACCCAACATATGATCTAATCGGGTAGAGATCAATCAGAAGCATGGTTATCCAACATTCTAACATAACCATTATACAGTGCCTACTCTAATAATACACTAATTCTACAACATTCCCATTTCATTTTCTTTTATTCTATATATATATATTTTTTTTATTTATCTCTATTATATGTATTAAATAACAGCACGAAAAAAACTGGCCACTTTAACACAGACTTCAGTCTAGCAAAGTAGCCAGGACAACGCTATATATATCAGAGTTGGAGTCTATTCCATCCCACACAATAAACATATTACAATATTATATTATATTATAATATATTTACCTCTGTTATAACAAAAATATGTATGTCAATAAATAAATAAAAATATGTGTGTTTAGGTATCCTAATTCAATCAATCATGGCACATCAGCTTAGTATGGACCTTGGCCGCCTCTAGAAGACTCATTCACTTCTTTCTGCTCTGACCTAGGCTTCCCTAATTATCAACCCTGAGGACTTCTAGGTTTCTCCGGATCCCGTCCCGCCAACGGTGTCGCGGTTCTCAATGCTCCATCTCTTCTCTGATTTGTGAAATGCGCACATGTTGAGGACTCTTTCATACGAACCAGATACCTAGCCCGTCTAGGTCACTGGATCTTAATAAATCTAAAAAAAGTATTAATTAGAAAGATATACATATAAAATCAATTTTATCGAAAAATATTGTTGTTGTATTACTGGGATTCAAACCTGGATCTCTTTCTTGTACGGGGAAGGTACATTATCCAACTATGATACAACGACAGTACTATTGACGACAAATTTTCATATCCATGTGTTACACTTTTCAAATTAATATATCTATCGTTCCATTATTTGAAAGTCACTACTTTGTTTTTACGGAATCTCAAATACTTTTCAGTAAACCGATAGCAGACGCCAAAATTAAAAATTCATTTTTATTAAATTTTTGGACACATTGATACAATTTATATATTATTAAGGAGAACACATTCTTATTGTGAAGTTGTAATTATTCAGAACCTATATTATTAAGAGAACACATTCTTATTGTGATGTTGTAATTCAGAACATATAATTATAACTTCACAATAAGAATATGTTTTCCTTTATAATATATAAAATGTATCAATGTTTCCAAAAATTTAATAAAAATGAATTGATAATTCTGGTGTCTGCTATCAATTTACTAAAAGGTATTTGAGATTTCGTGAAAACAAAGTAGATTGGTTTCAAATAATGGATTTGTGGATTTGAATGAAATTTGGATGAAATTATATTGTCAAAAGTACCGTCGCTGTAGTATAGTTGGATAATGCACCTTTCCCGGATTGTAAAAAGTTGCAATTTCGAATCTCGGTAGCGCAACAACAATATTTTTCGATAAAATTGATTTTATATATATATTTACAATTAATACAATAAATTAGTATTTAAAACATCACAGACCTATGTTCTGAATAATTACAACTTCACAATAAGAATGTGTTCTCCTTAATAATTTAATAAATCTGATGACATTAAGCTCATATTTCGAGGTTGTAGTACGGACACCAAATATATATTATCTTCGCAAATCGTACCAATGATCCTTCTCAGAATCTTGCACACGAGCACTTGCAATTTCACACTGTCGACAGAGCTCAGAATCCGGGTTTCTGCCTCGTATATCAACACTGGTCTAAGAGACGGTCATGTTTTAGTTTAATGCGATATACGGGTACATTTGGAGATCAAATTAGCTTATAGGATCCACCTTTCTTTATTTATTTATTAACATCGGTATGTATCGATAAGATCAAAATCATTATCTAGTCTATGAAGTCTGTATGAGTGCGTTACATACTATAATATTTTGTATTTTAAGTATTTATGTAAAACAGCGCAAGCAACCTAGTGCTTTGCGCAGGAACATGGTACAAAATCAATTCAGTCATGTTAAGGACGTCCAGCTTGCCATTTTCTATTTTGAATAAAAAATAATAAATCACTCAAAGTTCTTCTATGCAACAAGTTAGTTGAATTTAGAAAGCTCATTAATAAATCACAATTCAATAAATGTACATAGTTTGAAGTCAATAAATTAAATCCGTTCCAGTTTTAACTGATTAATTTTAGAGTGAAGACCAAATTGTCGAGGTATATTCTAAGTCGTTACAAAGAATAGCCGCGTTTAAAATTTTAAACGATTTAAGTAAATATAAATATTTCACCGTTCTTATTACAAAACGAGACATTTCATAACTTTATTCGTAATTTCATAAATGGTCTTGTTATTTCATTACTGACTTTACTGTTTACTCTGAGTCAGCGAGGGTATTATCTAATTTGACTATTTAGTAATTAGTAGTATGTTTACGAGCTGAACCTTTCACTCTTTGAATCTTAAAGTCAATTTTCAAACCGCTCATGATAATATATATGACGACAAAGAAGAAAGAACCGCACATAAATGGTAACCAACGTTTTGAAGCAAAACACTTTGCACAAAAATTGCATTAAACGGTAAAAAACCAGATACAGGAGCAATCTTATTCATTTATGTGTGCTCCATATTCCACCCGTACACTTTAGACGTATAAAGATCTAATAAAACTTCCTTATATAATAAATAAAACGTGTATAAATTTGAATACATTTACAGGGTAAAATAAAAAATATTAAATAAAAAATTCATCTAAATCGCTTCGTTACTGAGATAATAACAAAAAAAAAATGAACTAAACAATGTTACTCTTACCTATGTAATAGTCACATTGTTTACCAACAACATTTTTATTATAGCACAATTGTTAAGAATAAAATCTATAGTTCCATGACCATTGTCCGAAGTATTTGTTTATTATTACCATCAGTGATTATTAAAAAAATAATGCAATTAGATCAAAGTAGTATATATTATTTTTGTTCAGAAATTTTATGTTACACCTAAACATTCAAAGATATCCACATTTCATTTAGAATACCGTGTAAAATGGAATATACAATGATGATATAAATATAATTCATTTACTTTATTTTTGATGAAAAAAAAACATTTTCAGGTTCAAATAGCTTATCCAGATATACCTACGCAATTCCAAGTCTACAAGTTGTTCGTGAAGCCAACACGCATAATCCGGAGGTTTTTGGAGAATCAAGAAAAATCTATAGAAGAATTTGAAAACAACATTTCAACAGTGGAATACTTATGGTGAATCAATTAATCACCAGTTATAGTTAAGCGCATTTGAATCAACTCGTAGCTCTACAAGATCTTCAGAACATCCAGAAAAAAATTATAACAGTTATGAGAGGGTTACATTATGAGGAGCGAGAATTCTAACTCTCTCCAATAATGAGAGAATGAGATGAAGGGTATTATGTTTAGGAATATAGAGATTTGGCTCGAGACAATGATTCCAAGAGAAAGTTACATGCTCGAGACAAGGATGCCTAAAGCTTGGATCTGGATGGACCATAGGGCCAAATGATGTGTTTCTCGGTTTACTTTTATATATGTATTTCAATCTATTTTTAAATACCAACAATGGACTTGACAGTGGTCTATCAAATTATATTTGACCCCGGAATAAAATTTAATTACAGACGCAATCATTATTTTCGAATTCTGGTTAAAACATTCGCTTGAACGCAAAAAAAATTCATTGTCATTGGGAAAAGAAAAGATCACACCATTCTCATAAATACAAATTACACAAATTTATTTTTCATTTTTAGAAAAAAATATTAAAATGTTAACAAAATATTTCCCAACAAATAAAATAAAACCCGAATAATGTTGCTTCAAAAATGTGAAAAGTTTTGGACATCTCGGATTGAATTGATAAAAGTTTGTAGTTCCGTGTTCTTTGACTGCCCTGAAATATCACTGATTAAAATGCTGGTCCATTCATGAATATTTTTGATGAAATATTAAATAATATTTCCCTTAATTTATCATTGAAAATAAATTTATTTATCAAAGTGAAGACAATAAAAGAAAAATATGTCATGACGGTTTGATTTATTTATTCTAAACATAGTATCTGTGTACTGAACAGTAAATTGTTATAATTTTATATCAAATAAACCAACTTACGTATCAGCTACTTAATATTTTTTAATTTGAATTCATCAAGGAGACAATGATTTTTAATAACTATACTTGATTTTAAATTTTCTGGAAACTGGTCTGAATACACTAGACATTTTTTTTCTTCTTGTAATTTATCTGTTCAATAGACATTGGCTATCATCACTTGTTTATTACGGACCGGAAATTCTCTACAGTGGACTGGCCAAACCATTACCTTATGTTCTTCAGCCATGATGCTCTCCTTCTTCCAGGGCCCCGATTTTGAACTTTTCTGGATTACATTCCCACAAATTTTTATCGCACATGTAATCTACAGAGATGAAATTACATTGCTAAGTACTTGAATCTAGTAAGTAGAGTACGATTGCATAAAATACTGCATAAACATTAATATTGCTTTCGTAGCTTGTTGGCCTAGTGATCTAGTGGTCGGGGCTTCGCGCTCCGTTACAGACCAGCAAGTGTATCCTATTTTCATAACACATGCGTTTAACTTACTTTAAAAACAGTGAGAATATTAATGTAACTGCTGTATCTCTTTAAAAAAAACAGGGACAAGTCGGATCAGGTCACTGTGTCTCGGCAAAAATATCAAGCGATTAGCTTAGTTTGAAAATAGTATTTATGTGACATGTATTCCGTGTACGCATCTCTATTTAATTTTTATTTTTATTAAATTGCACTTTTTGTTATAAAAGATCTTCTTGACACAACTAGACTGATTCCGCGTGGTTACGCTCAATTATTTATTTATCTATATAAATGTATATTTTTTATTTATTATCATATCTTTCACTCCGTAAATCATATATAAAATATTTAAACAAATTCTACATATAAACCATGTCAATAATTAAACTATTTTTTTAAATCTATTTTTCATAATTTTGGGCTATTTCGCAAGTGTTTGGTGATACTATTAATTTGATACTGATCAATATTGCAACAATGCTGAAACATTTCTACCTTCAATCAAATAAAGTCCCGATTATCTAGAAATATGGAAAAATAGTATAGTATACTTATCAGACCAGTACTTATGCGTCTGCCTAAGAAGATGCATACTGACTTTTAATGTGTCTCTTCGTGCTGGTTTTAGAAAATAGATTTTGGTTTAGACGCTATAATAATGAGATCTTCTATATTATTAAAACATACTCTGCAGTGGTGGGTCAGATTTGACGCGGATGTTTGTAAAAATATGAATTACGCTACAAATATTCGTTTAATGCTGTTTTCCTTCTAGCTAATATTTTACTAAATATTTACAAATTATTTGAGATACAAATAAATATTATCGGACGAGATTCAAATAAGTTATTGATAAAAATGTTGAAAAAACGATCAAAAATCAGTCGCTTTTACAGGATTGAAACTCAGCGCTCACACCGAAATATATATTGTCAACATTTTTAACGGGTAGACAAAGGATACCAGGTATGCGTCCATGTATTAGTTTTGACTTATTTTCGTCTGGCCTCTAGACAATACCAATGATATAACTATTTGAGGGGCGTTGCCGCCTACCTGTAAGTTTTATGACACTACCTGTTTGGGTTCCGACAAGAAGATTACATGTTCAGTGGATGTTTGTATATTGGCTGTGTAGGTCGTCTATTAAAGCGTGAAAATATTATTCCTAACATAAATATTACGAATATTGAGAATATTATTTGTAATATTTTTTAATTTCTATCTTTTCATTAAATCATATTTAAGATGAAATATCTGTAAAAAATCTCCCACAAAACGGTTGAAAAACTGAAAACTTGAGATGGGTCTAAAATGACCCACCGGGCAGTACGTGTTAATAATCCAATCGTCTTAAGGTTCATAAAAATAGAGAGACTTCGGTGATTGAGCCATCTGAAACTGAACAGCAATCACCGAAGTCACTGCTGAATATCAGAACATAGACGTAAAAGCTTAGGAAAGCCCAAATTAAGAAGAAGCGACGATGTTCTCAATGACATATCTGCCTTACAGATCCAAAACTGGAAAGTCACGTAATAGATGTGGATAGAACAATGGAAGAAAACACTTGAGATGACCAAGACTCATCAGGTGTTGTAGAGTTAATAGTAATAGTGACAATACTGAAACATTAAATGAGCTAGCACTAGTTTTCCTGCTAATATATAATAAACATGAGATACGAATAAACAATTTCTCGTATGTGAAAATCAAACATTTGTTTTTTGATTCTACTCGTTTAATATACTTGAGACTCGATTCGCCTTGCAAGTTATATATATAGTTATTAATACAACTTGTTGAGTTAAACTTATAGATTGATAATGCTCTTGCAAGTCAAAACGTGTCTCAAGTAAATTAAATGAATAGAATCAAAAAACAATTCATTGTTCATCAGTCATCAGTTAATGTATTTTAATATTTATTTTAAATTATCGATAAGTGAAAATATATTTTATGCCGTTATATCTATTTATGTCTATTTTTCCGAAAAAAAATCTAAACGCAGACTAAATCACGATACCCAATGGAAATCACATCCCTTAAATACTTTATTAGAAAATACTTGAATGTATATTGTTAATATGGGGGTATATTTATATTATGTAAAAACCTTACGTTTGTTACATTTTCAGAATCTTCACCGGAACCGAATAAAAGATTACAATAGTGAAATATTGCATACATATGTAAACGGAACAATTTCAAAAAAATATGAAAAGGTAAATCGCAGAAGGGACACAGCGTAGACTAAATAATGTTCAGCAACATGTTTACAAATGTAGGCTTTCATGGAAAAGAAATGTAGGTAATAATATGAGCTGAAGCCTTTGTCCGCCCAGCCGGTCATGGGGCGGAATACAAAATTGAAGAAATTGCTTTCGCTTAAGTTTTTCCTGGACATTGCCTAAAACATAACTAGATCTCAGTTTGGAAAGCTTTTTCTGTAAAGTCTTGCATTGAAAAAGTTAACTATCATGCTGGTAAAGTTTTGCTTTATTCTATCTAAGGACAGTATTTGTACAGGTTAAGTAGAGGAACGTAGGTATAATATAATAAATGAAAATCAAACTAGTATTATTATTCAAATATAGAATAGTGCTATTGATTGCTCTCAAAAAACAAAGATAATAACCGATCTACATCAAATATGTTTGTTGCTAACATACAACAAAAAAAACAGGAGTTTTGTTGAAAAATACTGAAAAACTTAAGGAAAAATTATATATTAGTAAAATAACTAAAGACGAACTTTACCATGATCGGTGTTAATCGATTAAAAACATTTTTAATTTAACAAATAGTGGATATTTCATAGAAATAAAGCTATTTTTTATTATATTTCATGGACAAATATGGAAGTATGGGTAATTACAAGGCTTATGATCTGTCTTCGGCTGGCTTAAGTGATCACTTTATATAAATATAACGTTCATCAATTCTCACCCATTAATCAATCTCCATATGTATAATTTTTGGAAGTTGTTGGATGTGGAAACACTTCGAGTACCATTACACTATTGCCATCTATGAACTAAATTTGATATTCATTTCCCCGAAACAGCATATATGTCACAATAAAAATCTATTTTTTTTTAAATTATTTAAAACAATATTTTTTTATCTGTAAGATGTTTTTAACACATTATACTAGAATACGCCTGAAAAATCAATGTTTTTCAATTTTATATATGTTATTATTTTGACCAGTACACTATTAGCAATATTTGAATATGTCCAAGAACACACAATTACTGGATTTTAACCTACAAAGGTACTATTTAAAAAAAATAATAGACATTTCATAGAGACGAAGCTATTTTTTATTATATTTTTCCATTAAATATAATAAAAAGTAGCTTCGTCTCTATAAGACAGTGGCTTTGTAGGTGAAAAACCAGTAATTGTGTGTTCTTGGACATATTCAAATATTGCTAATTTTTAATTAAGTTTATCATTTTGAATAAAGAATAAAGTTAATAACAATTTAATAACATGATTTTCTAATTCAATTTATTTGTAGCGTATGATTTTATAGTTTACTTTACGTATTTAATATCATTGCTCTGAAAATACTTTACTGTAAAATAAACATTTTAATGCAAAATAATTTCTATAAATAAGTACAAATTTTAAAGGTCAGTTATAAATAAATGTAATAATTAATAAATTATCAAAGAAATAATTTTTTTAAGTACATATGTTCCGTTACTGTGTAGAAATACTAATACTAGAATTGAAACTCGCAAATATGTTAATATTTGATAGTATTTTTTGCGGCGTTTTACAATAATTATATCCTAGTCTATTCTTTTCGATTCGAGTTAAGATTTTAATGATTCTCAATTTTCATAATTTTGTTTATTAGCTTAGTATTCTTTAGAATCTTATTTTCTTCCAGGTGTTCCCAAAATATAAATTAATTGAGAACGCCATTGTTTTAATTCTCCTCATCTAATCCATCTCTAGTGAGAATTCTTAATACAAAGGGTATTTAATTTGAATATAATTGAATAAAACTTAGTTCTTTGAAAAGTAAGATCGGGCAAATTAATTACTGTTCACATTCACTCCGCAATCAATTCAAATCATTAAAAGGTCAAGTATTCATCATCACCCACACTGGTCCTTCATGACTGAGAATCATGGTCTTTCTAAACTCGCGTCCTCTTAATCTCTCATCCATGCTCTTCTATTTTTCACAACAAGCTTCTTCAAGGTATCTAAAAATTGAAGAATTCATATTAGGCAAATGATTGGAATCCAAATTTGATGTTAAGTTACTTATAATGGAGACGTTTGTGCATATCCATGGTATGCGCGGTATGTGTCTTTAGCACCACATCTCAAAAGCATCAATCCGTCTTCTCCCACTCGCTTTCTAAGTCCATAATGCTAAATAAATTCTATAAGCGATAATCAGTTGTAATTAAGGTAACGACTGCATTGTTTTTGAGAATTTTATACAAGTTTTAAAAATTACGTTATATAAACCAAATTATATAATCTCTCAATATATTCAAATAACTCAGTATTAAAAGATGGATGAATCACACAAAATACATCACTAATGATAATTAAACATTCGTTTGAGAGAAAAAAAAAATTATTTCTATATACATTTACATAATCTAATTAGAGCCCATTCACGAATTCCAAAATTGCATAGGTATGAAAACTTTTATCTTGATCTAAATGCAACTGCACGCTTCCAAGATACAGAAGAGAAATTAAAAGTTATTATACTAATTAAATGTATAAATCCAGGTTCGAATACCGGTAGCACAATAACAATATTTTTCGATAAAATTGATTTTATATGTATATCTTTATAATTAATACACTTAATTAGTATTTAAAAAAAAAACATCACAGACCTATGTTCTGAATAATTACAACTTCACAATAAGAATGTGTTTTCCTTAATAAAAGTTATAATAGTGTAAAATCTTTTTAAGAATTTAGTGACTCCCAAAATAATGTAGTGCCAAATTTAAAAAAAAGCTTTATTTATCGTGAATTTACTGTATCATTCTACTTTAACATTTGATACTCTTATGGTCCTTGTCCACAAATTAGATTTTTGACTCGAGATAATCTGTGATATACCAATATTGCTCCGATGAGATGTTTTGATGACAACTCTCACCTTTTGTAGTCCCCGTGTAAACACTGTGTCTAAGACATGCGCCATCGTGCGTCAAACGTCAAATGTCATTGTCATCCATCGGTTGGATGATTTCGAAACTGCCCAGCAGCAGTTAAAGCGGAATAAATGTTTGGAATTTAACTTTATGTATTAATGTTAATATTTAATGACTAATGTATAATTTTTCAGGATGCATAGTTGTAGGGATCTATGATAGTTTTATGTAACGATTGAGTACCCGTATCGAATCTCTGTCATCGGTTCAAACGTGCAGTGTATACTGGTTTGAGTTTTATTTATGTCTACCAATCTCAAGCTGACCTCTGAGTTTATTGCAGATCAAAATATCAATACATGCACATGTTATTGAGATGCATCATAACTAAATTATCGTATCTCCTTCCGTGGATTTTACTGCTAATTTATTAGTAGGTTCAAAATATTTTATCACTAAATTTATGTTATCACAATCTGATATGTGTTATCTACGTTATACTATGCGTTATCTTCAACTTACAGTGAATATTTCTCTATAATACAGAGTTTCGTGCGGGCATCTAACATATCCGTATCTCCCACATCTCCTGGGACTCCCGAGACAGATGTGACCACCGACTCCAGCACAGATGTGATTTCCTCGCGTTAATCCATCGTCTATTATTCCAGTGGACTAGTCTGCAGGCTTTAGGGTGACTTCCGAGTCGACCGGAATCCATATCCTAAACTAAACTGTTGTCGTATGCATAAATACAAAATATTTTTAAAAGTATGTTTTTGTATTAACTAGCTACATTAAAATCATTGTACATGACTGCAGTATAAACGAAATCACTACTTCCCCATGCCAATGTGAAAAATCGACAAGAGTCAAAATTATTCAACATCTGGGAGTATTGACCGATTATCATCCTAACTGCAAAGAACATATATATTGAACTTAGCTATACTCATAAGAAATACGATATATAATTTACTATAGCCTCTTAAAATCAATGTACCGCTCAGCTACTCTTTAATTAATTATGCGATTTTAGTTTGTAGAAGAGCAGTAAAAACAGTATTAGAGTACATTAAAAGAGCACAAAAGGCAATTCTTAGGGTAATAAATAGTTGTCCTTTTATATATCCATAGGATCTTCTATTTAAAATGTACTATTTTTTAGATGTAAGACGAATTTATTTAGTGAGACTTATACAATATTTCCATTCAAACAATAACTCACACCTAACAATAAATCATGGTCACAATACAACACAACAAATCATAATAATAATATAGAAATCATTACAATGTACATGTCCTGTCTGTTATTAATAAATAATGATAAATTAATAAATAAATTAATGTATTCCCAAAACTGACATCCTATTTTTTAAAAAAAAACAGTATAATGTAAAAGTTTTTATCCCGGTAGCGCAAAACAATATTTTTCGACAAAATTGATTTTATATGTATTTAAAACATCACAGACCTATGTTCTGAATAATTACAACTTCTCAATAAGAATGTGTTCTCCTTAGTAAAAGTTTTTAGAATAGTCGGATGAAAATAGTTGGTAGAGGTCCTTTTAGAATTTAAAATACTACTAACAGAAAAAAGGATATATTAAAAGTTTTCCCAGAACGGACGACAAAAGGATCATACATACAGAAGTTTTGTATGGAGGAAACACAAACAAAAACTTTCTTATTTATTTAGAATTAAAGATACGCTGAAAAAAGTTTGGCGTTTCACGGCGGATATTTGTCTACAAATAAAAACATCGGTTCTTGGAAATTGAAAGAAGTGTATTTATTAGACTACGATTAAGAAACTAGAAATGTATTATTTTATTAAAATCAAAATATTATTAGATACGTATATCATGCTAATAATTTACCGATAATTTTATGTATAATTTTGTACATACGACGCAGTAAAAAAAATTACATACCTCAGCCTCCTTTCGGTAACTACTTGAACGATGTTAGCGAAGAGATCAAAATGAGTAATATGTCCTCTAAGAGGTGCTACTTCGGACTTGTTATCAACTCAGGTACCGTCAACTTTTCAGAAAGACCAAGTGACACTGTCTCTATAAATAACTAACTTTCTTTCTAAATAACTAACGCTGTTTCTCCGCAGGGGTGGGAAATAGGGTAGAGCGCCACACTCTTCTGTCCTGATACTCAATTCTCGCCCCATCCACATTCATACATATTTTTATAAAAACTTGAGGCTTCTAGTAGGACCATCCTCTAGTATATGGTTTACCTGGTTGTGCCAAGTTTTTCGCGGACGTCCTCTATTTCTGGTGCCATCAACACTTGCATCATATATATTTCTTAAGGAGAACACATTCTTATTGTGAAGTAGTAATTATTCAGAACATAGGTCTGTGATGTTTTAAATACTAATTTAATGTTTTAATTATAAATATATACATATTAAATCAACTTTGTCAAAAAATATTGTTTTTGCGCTACCGGGATTCGAACCTGAATCTCTATCTCCAATCCGGGGAAGAACAATACCAATTGTGTTATAGCGCCAGTATTTTTCATAACAAATTTTCGGCATGACAGGTTCGAATCCCGGTAGCGTAAAAATAATAATTTTCGACAAAATTGATTTTATGTGTATATATTTATAATTAATACATTAAATTAGTATTTAAAATTTCAAGACCTACGTTCTGAATAATTATAACTTCACAATAAGAATGTGATCTGCTTAATAATATAAGTTAAATAAATGTGTCCAAAATTTAATAAAAATTAATTGATAATTCTGGCGCCTGCAGTCGATTTACTCAAAGGTATTTGAGATTCCGTGAAAACAATGTAGATAGCTTTCAAATAATGGAACGACAGATGTATCAATTTGAAAAAGTGTAACATATAGGTTCGAAAATTTGTCATGAAAAATACTGGCGCTATAACACAATCGGTAGTGTACTTCCCCGGATTGGAAATAGAGATCCAGGTTCGAATTCCGGTAGCAAAAACAATATTTTTCGACAAAATTGATTTTATATGTATATATTTATAATTAATACATTAAATTAGTATTTAAAATATATATTTCTTACCATTCTCTCCTCATTCATCCTTCCATATGACCTAACTACCTAAGTGATCCTTTCTTAATCTTACTCACTATACTAATATCAGCTTATACTCAGACTATACTATGGATCATTCCTCGCGCATCATTTTACCGCATTAATCGTTTAAATTACGCACCATACTTCGTAGCTAAATGCTTGGTTTCGATTAACGGCACTCGTAAACATTCAGCGTAACATTCTAGAGAGAGAGATTGCTGCTACTGACTGCCCCTTGACATTATACAATACCAATTTATTTATTTTTTGTTTCTGTACAGCTTTGTAATTTTATTTTTATTTAAAAACATTCATTTACATGTGTAATATGTATCTTTTTCAAAACATGTATTAAACATTTAAAAATGTGACTTTTTTCTATATTCCCGCATTCATAGTTTATTTCAATAGGTTCCTTCAAAAACGATAGATATAAATTTCACTGTATTACTCAAGGAGCCATATTTATATCTCCTAAATGTGCATCGTGCCCGTGATGCCAACCTATTTTCAACATCGGTCATCGGTGAACAAGTCTCCACCTCCTTTCTAAATCCTTAACGATCCACGAGATTAACTAGTTGTCTTTCCCGTTTGCACCTTGTTTACTTTTGACGCCGCAACCACCTGGTTCAGAGAGCTTTCACCCGGGCAATTTTCTCGTTTGTCAACGAGCATTGAGATCAGCGCATATGGATGCGGTGCGCAGTGGGTGAAGAAAATAAAAATAATTAAATAAGATTTGTCATATTTTTAAGAATATACCACATGTCCTTTCCTTGCCACTGATACCTACATATATATATTTACGTTTTATGAAAAATAATTATTTCCTACTACCAACTTTTATTACAAAACTGTTTTTGGCTTACTTGTTTAATGATCGGTCTCCTTTGAGAGTTATTTCACTAATATCATTTATTTATATAGTATAACATTTTTATAATTTTACTGGTATGCTGATATTCGAATAACAGGAGTGAGTCAGCATGACTCTCATATGTGTATTTATGTTGGAAGAAAAATCAGAACAAATCGGAAATAAATCACAAACAACAAATAAATCACTTTTGATTATGAAATGTTTCTGTATTTTCATATTCATATTACACTGTATTTAATGAAGCGATTAAATACAACTTAAACAGACATGTGTTATTTAAATTTGTATAACCACTTATAGAAGAAAAGGAAGCAAATAAATAAATGTTGACGGTATGTAAACGTTCTTAATATTTATTTTTTTAATATCTGTCTTGCGTTTTCTCGGTGTTCTTATCGGTAAAAGATTTTCCATTTATTCCCGCTTTTCGTACGAGGCTACGTTTGCTTTTTATATTATTTGGTAAATGTGCTTACGACTCCAATCTTCTTCCAATTCCTTTTTTTATAATATTTATTTATTTTATACTTACATACAGTACATAGAACCGCTAACAATAAGAATAAAATAACATGTAAATATTACATCAATTTTTTTATATATGTAAACATAGTCAAATTATTTTAACTATTTTTTACTTAAACATAAGGCAGATATTTTAACAATTAAATATTTTATGTAAAGTTTGTAAATAAAATGCAATGGGAAAAAAGAGGAAGTCAAATTAATAAGAAGTCCATAAAACATGGCTAATAAATCTTGACAATACGAATTCCTCATTATTACTAAATAACCTAACATAACATATCATGTCAATATATATATATATTTATATTTTTTTCTTTTTAAAATTAAATCAGGCAATTCTGTTAAAATCATGTTAAAAACGCTGGTTGTGGCAATCCACCGCGTAAATCTGACAGCTCTGCTCGATGATTTGAAAAAAACCATAGACGGTGACCGTTTTTATAACCTTGAAAACGGATTGCGATACCAATGTAAGGGCAATTATTTGTGATTTCGAGGTGCTTGGTAATAAAACAGGTGACGGGGCAATTTTGAACGTGACCCTAATTTGTATTGTCACAACATATATAAGTTTATAAATAAATATAGAAAGTTTAATAGAATCAGTTAACAGTTCAGATTACAGGTAGGTTACAAGAAACATTATTTATTCACAAAAAACAGTCAGCATAAAAGAGACATGAGTTCTCCTAGAACAAATTTAGTAAATATAATCTTCTTCTTCTTCTTCTTTTTCTTGGCCACTCTTGTCCAGTTCCCAGACCTTCGCATCCTGCTCCACGTAGTATTAATTTGGTAAATATAAATAGTAAAAATTACAGGAAAATATTTTTTCATGATTGTACACAAAATAAATTTATCTAAGAAGTAATTTAAGAAGAAACTATTTATTTTTCCTTCTTATGTATATACACAAACTTCAAAATAATACAATACCTATTTTTTGGTTCGCTCAACATCAAAGCAACCAAAACATCTAAGCCGTCACGTTTTAACAGCAATCCCTCTACAGGAATTCTGACGAAGCTTTCTTTGTATACTTTCAAAATAAGTTTTAGCTCAGAAGATGTAGACCGTAACTTAAGCGACTGTTGTCACGGGACATTACCCGTTCAAGGATTTTTAGAGGATCCCCTAAATTAATAGTCCTTGTATTGTTGATGGTATTATTTAAGAGGGGAAAACTCGAGAACAACAAAACTACAATAATTATTACAATTCCCAAGTTTGGTATTGTCAAAAATGTTAGGGAACATCATAAACATACGAATTATTGTCTTCTTTTTGTGTAATATAATTTTCAAAACCATTTTACAAGTATGTATTTATTTGTACTTAATATATGATACTCTAACGTACGACACATTTATAAGATCTCTCTCTATTTAAAATAATACATCGAAATGAACCCAAATTCTGAAGTTGATTTATTTTATACTACGACCAAAATGTTGTTCTGTAATATTATTATATTGTATAAAGCTTTAAAAATGAAAGATAATGTATTATACATAAGGTGTTCAAAAATTTTACGGAAAATTCTAATAAATAGATAACAAATTGAATTAGCCACTTTTATTTTTCGTACTGAGAAGATAATAAATATACAATTTTTTATTTTTTTATTTATGTGTAGCATAAATAGTACATATGAAAAAATAAAGGTTTACTTTACTAGACGTGGTTTGTTCTAAAGCAATTACCTGTACAGTTTTTAAAAGTTGTAATTGTTTAGAGGTAAGTAAGTATAATGTTAGGTAAGTTATAAAAAGTTATGTGAAAAAAGTACAATCTGAAGTTATAAAATAATATTGAAAAAAAGTAATAATAAAAGTATTATTGTCTGTAATATACAATAGTTGAAGACAAAAATGTGTAGGTAGTTAGGTTAGCATAAATGACAATTTAGATTCATTTTGCTTTCTACCCACATTTGAAAGCATACTCAGCGCAGTTTGGTACCCACTGTGGTGAGAGCTTACTAAATGTATATTTTAAAATTATTTTTAAAAAGTCGTAAAAAATTCTCAATGTTTATCATGTAAGTAAATCTTATCTCTAAATTCTCTTTGAACACCAACCACTTCCATGCAAAACCGATGTGAATACCGATGTATACGAACACGAATAATAAACTGACTTTGGAGAGGATCGTCATTTACATACTCGATCCTTCTATACAAACACCCGCATGTTAATCTTCAAAAATGTATTAATAAATTAAATCTATTTTTCAATGTTAAAAAAAATATATCACCAAAACAAAGAAAAATAGTCCACACATTCGGACACAATGTACATCATATTTGGCTATCCAAGTCAGCAGCAAAATTCTGTGTTACTACGGATAGCTGTCAGATAAATGGCACCAATCGATATCGGCAAATGTTGTTTGAGTATAGAATGTTTTCATTTATATTTATCAAGACTGTTAGGGAATTTCTTCTTTCTGCCTCGGCTTCATGTTAAGGGGGGCGGCATCTAGCCTAACTGGTTCTTTTTAAAATATTGACAAGTCAAATGGTTATGAAATAAAAAAATATTTTTATATAAGAAAATTTATAATCTATATTTTAAGATACTTGCATGTGTTGAAAGTAGAAAATGAGAAATTTACTTAATAATAAGGCTATTCAAAAATAATTACAATTAAATGAACATTAAATATTTGTGTTCAACATGCCAGCATTAATTTCTCTGCCAAATTGTCTATATTGACGCTTGTCTGATGTTGATTATTCAGGTCCCTCGCGTAAGGGATTACCTCTTAGGATGGTCCTGGATCCTGGACGTGAAGTGTGGTCAGCTCCTTGTGGTGCCAGCGTAGGGTGACGGAATTCAGGCTTGTAGTTGATGGCAAGACGATGCCCAATTATCCGCAAACCGGGACTCTGGACGCGATATTCTGATGCTATAGCGACAGTCTGTTCTCGCTACACCGATTATATTCATCAACTTTTTGATACTTTCTCATTTACGATTAAACGCAGAGAACATCACAGTCTAAGCTTAAACTCGAGGCGCACCGTTTAAATTTTCCCCAGAATTACAATCTATGAAGCGCTTACTTGATACTTTTAGAGACGATATTTATTTTATTTTCGAATTGAAAATAAAATCTCGCCTTAGACGGAGCCACTTCTCACGGCGGAGAATATCAGAAGACTGGTCGCCTATGGTGATGCATCCCTCAAGGCGCATTTGCCTACGTGACTCTTGTCATGTTTGCCGGATTACTGCCGCTGTACCCAAGCTATGTCGGTCCACCTGCGTCTAACAATACCGAGTCTTTATAACCGTCCGTCCCTTACTTTGACGAAGTGCTTTTGTAGCCTTGAGCAAAATATTGTTTTGGGTAATTTTGCATTTTAACAATACTTCATAAACATCTGTTTTCAAAATAATAATATCCGTGCACACATATAGACAATTACAGATTTTTCTATAGAAATGTCTTTAAAATGTGACAGAATGAGGATGAAATCAACTTTATAGATATAAAATCTTATAAAATTGGATGGCCTATATTAAACGAAGGTTCCTTTTTATTTATTTTTTTCAAGACACAAATAGTTCTCTACAGTGATAATAACTAACATAATATATGCCTGTAAATTAAAACAGTAATACGTTTTATTTAATCGTATTTTTAATTTTATTTCGACAGTATAAAATTTATGTTGTTTATTTATTCAAGGTGGTGGGAAATCGGGATGCAGGAAGGGTGAAAGAAATTCGGCATAGGGACAGGCCAGTAAAAGCTCAAGGACCAACCAGGAAGAACACGACTTACCTGATTTGTTTTCTGAACTTCAGGAACAACTTCGCTGATTCGCAAGGAGCACTGTGAACACAATAGTGGTAACACACACGTAAAAGTTCATAGACAACACACAGAAAATTCTTAGTATATAGGGTATAGAGAGGGGGGTGGGGAGGACAGATAGATATAGTCAACATAATGGAGTGTCCACATACGCGAACGGCGATCGGCGATAACAGACCTGTCATGAATTTGTTGATAAATATAAGATAATTGTCGCTGTTAGTGCTTTAAATACTTTATACACTAGCATTATATTGTTTTTCGTCAAGATTGTACATACGTAATAGTTGATATTAATATTTATTTTTTCGGTGTGAAAATGTGTGTTGTGAATATATTTATAAACGTAAAGTAAACCAACAAGGGATGTATTATTCATGCTTGTAACCTACAAGAACTGCAAACAATGAACAATTTGTGAATAATTTATGGAAATAAGTAACGTTCATCTTCATTCTCCACCAAAACATATTTCACATGTTTCAATCATCCAAAACAAACGGAGCAAAAAGGTATAATATCTCGTTTAATATTTAAGAATAAATATAACATCAGTCAGTTCAGGCCGTGTAAAAATATGACGGAAAAGCATACATATATATATATATGTGTTAGGCTGTGTCAAAAGTATGACGCGTATTGAGAAATTTGTAGCTTCCGATTCCGGTAAGAGAAATGTAACCGCATCCGATGGGATGTTATGTGACCTCGTTGATACTTGGTATAATGTATTGGCGGCCATTTATTGACGACATGTCATGATTTACGTTTTCGATTAAATCACTTATTTTCGAAATCACTAAACTAAACTAGCAGATTTCTATTCAAACTTAAAATATCAAAACACCAGTCTATTTTGGTTTGTTGATTTGAGTTTTCCACGAGCACTAGTGTATGAAACCGGCGTCTCTTCTAGGTTAGATGGCGTTTCCCTAAATAAACCACCTACAAAAAACACCATCTAACTTAGAAAAGACACCAGTTTCATATATATGTGCAAATAAACAAAATAAATGTGACAATTTGAATTACTCACAATATTTATTAGTATTTTTTTAACAATACTATTAGTATAATCGTATCCAAGGCACACCGAAACACGTATAATTTCAACATCACGTATAATTTCTCATTTCTTATACAAATATGAGAGTTAAATAGGATTGAAAAAACAAAAGATATAACCCACGATAATATAGAGACACTAAATGGATTGCCGTACGGGAAATATAGCGATAGAACTCATTATAACTTGCATCCAGACTATCGTCACAGGTGTCACAAAAAAATGGCGATGATGGTGAGCTGGTATAGTTTAAAATATTCCACACACCCAACATGATCAAATAATCTATTTTATCCAAATTTTGACAGAACTAATTAATAAAAAAATGTTATGTGACCCGTTCTACGTCAAAATATAATACCGTAAATTCTTCTAATAACTTGAACATTTTCAACGATAAATTGCTTCCCCTTAAAATGAAACTTTTTAATATCTATTAATATAAATTCATCCCATTTCCCTCCCCTCCTTACCTTTTCCACTTTATATGTTCAGTATAAAAACGCTCTTTTGTTTATCAGTTTTTTTAATATATACTATTTTTTAGTTTATTATGTGTATTTTAGTGTAAAAAATTTTTTGTTTATCAGTTTTTTTTAAATGTACTATTCTTTAGTTTATTATCTACTATTTCTTAGCTTGTTTAATTCCGAAGAAACTTCACTGGTATTATTTTTATACATCATGTTATTATTATTATACTGTCTGTTTCTCTCAAAAATAAAATAATAAAATAAAATAGTTCTGGTGATGCCATTTACCACAGCCAATTCATTCTATCCAATCAGGGCCTGAGCGTATAATACTGCACAGTAAAATTACACATGGTATACACTATTTTTATTGATTGGTTCTATTTGTTGCATGGGTGGTTCTTAATTTTAATTGTAGTGCACGATCTGACCACACTAGATTCCACTGATGTTATTGTATCGTATTTCTAAGTGACTTTAACCTAACCGACGTTTCGGCATAGTGACAGTGCAATTTTCAAGGCTGTGTCTCAAAAGATACGCTATAACCATACTTGTACGTGGGGGATATAAGTTTCTATTCTGAAAGACTTCCAATAAAAATATTTTTTCAATACTTCAGTTGTATTTTTTTTTTAAAGATAGAGAAATAGCGTTGTTTTACGACTCTCCTTCAGTTCATATGTAAATGATTTTCCCAGATAAAATAATAAGCCGTCGTGTTACGCACACATAACGCAAAAGTGTAAACATTTTGGAGAAAGCCCGTTAAAAACGTAACCTATTATTTTGAAAATGGGGGTTATTTTTATGTTGAGTACCTACACGTAGGTTGACTTCCGTTTTCAGTATTCGTTTGTGGCCCGTATCGACGCCAAATTCTATATTTCGAGCGAGTAAAAAAACGCCGAGGGGAGTCCCCTGCGAATAACCTGTAATTTGGAAACCGATGGAGCCTTCGGCGAAATTGCCGCCGTGGCCTGAAATGATCGTGCAATTTGTGACATTTGCTTTGTGACGCGCCGAGACGGCCTTGTACGCCCACGTTGCTACGCGAGCTTCCCAAAAAACCGCTCAGGTGGCGCTGCCTACTCGTACTCTTGTGTCTGAATTAGATTCGTGACGAGTTGGGCGATTAGAAATATCCTCTCTTTGAATTCTTTTAAATTTAAATTCTTTAAAATATATTTTTTAGTACTTCAAATAGTACATATGTATATGTATTGTTCATTAAACTGCCGTAACTGTTTAACGGGTTGCGTAAGTGTTATAAACTATTGTACATTTTAATTATAAATATATAATAAAACTTGAAAATTAAAGAAAAAAATAGAACTACTACGCTAATATATATCTAATATATGGTATGTCTCTGTTTTTATATACTTTTTGAAAAAATATATACTTTTGATAATTAAAATTGTTGATACTATTTGTAATAATGTGAGAGATTTTTGTACTAAACACATTGTATTATATATTTATACGTTACTTAGCGAGTATAAATATATAGCTCTGGCATTAACAGTTGTAAGTAAATTTTAGCTGTGGTTAGACGTGGATACTTCCTGAAAAAAATCACACCCCTTGTTCCTGCATTACATAGATAAGGGAAGACTTATAATAAATTCCTTTTCCTGAGCTTAACCCGCTCTCAAGTGTTTTCACAACTGCAATAAATAAAAACTTT
Source organism: Eubasilissa splendida (assembly GCA_031772225.1). NCBI lineage: Eukaryota > Metazoa > Arthropoda > Insecta > Trichoptera > Phryganeidae > Eubasilissa > Eubasilissa splendida. The sequence continues at coordinate 14,115,430 of CM062852.1, read as the reverse complement.
TTATTTCGTTGTGAAAATTTTAAGTCAGGTTTTGAGTACTGAATTTTGTAGAAGAAATGTCTAAAAGAGAAGTTTTACCTTCTTGTAAGATTTACCAGTGCTCCGAAAATATTATAAACTTCAATATTACAATATACTTTAATTTAAATTACTGTTTTAATATAAATTAAATTAATCAACTAGAAAGATAATATGGTGAAAAAATCTATTCAACGAAAAACTATTTAGTTGCTACCGGGATTCGAACCTGGACATCTTCCTATCGGGGAAAATTTTTTAACCATTCCACTACAGTAACCGATTACGATTACGACAAATTTAGAACTTATATCTATGAAGCCGTAAATACTTCGATAGCTAGTCCTGGGTTTTCTATAGGTAATGTTGAATACAGTAATTCAATGTATGCAAATCCAAAATACACCAACCTTTGTGAACTTGGGCTGGTAAACGCTGATGTCGCTCTCCTTGTAGTCTGGTGGTTCTCAACTCTGCTGGCCAGCCTCCGAAAACTTTCTCACGACCGATAATCCGAAAATATATAATACAAAATGTTTTTATATCGCCGTCGTAAATAAGTCCGTCCGAACCGAAAAATTGTCTCTTTCCAGTAGCTGCTTCACTTTTGTTTTTTGTTTTTAAATTCACACAGATAGAAAACACATATTCAAAATTGTATACCAGGCCTACCTAACGAAGAATAAAAGCGCGTAAACAATCTGTATATTTTTACAATTATTGACACATTGGTGAGTTTCTGAGAGGAGTGTTAGAAAAAACATTGGCTCAACAAATAAGTAATGATCGTAATATTACGTGCTATTTTTAAAGGGCTAATTTCTTGTAACCTCTAACGTTATGTATTAGATTTAATTTTCTAAATAATTCTCGTTGACGTCAAGCATTTTTGAGATCGGAATACGAGCTTGATTACCCCTTCATTGATGAAGATTGCCGTCTGTTACTTAAATCAGTTGTTAATAGATTCATGGGAGTTACCATAGGTCTGCATACGATTTTCACCAAAAATGTTATTTAATTTCAATAAAATATGAAAACTCGATGACGCCAGGTCATAGCTCTATGGAGGATGGTCCAATAGCTTCCACTCAAACTTATGCAGCTCTTCCATCATATTATATTTTATTATTTAAATTATTTTTTTTACTTATCTAACTTAACCTAACCAAACCGCAACCAACGAACTAACGAACTGTGCCCGTTCTCCAATAAGCATCATGAATTGTTAAAATAATCCAAGAAATAGGGAGCGAGCGAGACATATCTCGTTTTACAAGCTGTCAAAAATAAAGCTGACACATGAAATGCTTAGACAATCCATAAAAGAAAGTCTTTTTCATATTTTACGAAAAATGTTTTAGTATTTGAAAAAATTTTTAGAAATTTCACACATTGACAGTTTTTTACGCTTTGACGGTAACTTATTATAAAAATGTTTACATATTAGAATAACACTATTCATAAATTGATTTTAGTTATCAATATGTGAAACTGAATACGAAATTTTAGAAAATTCTTTAAAATCCTAAAATTTACGGACTAGAATAATGTTTAAATATTTTTTTAATTTTAATCAGATATGATTACGTTACATATTATATATCAATTATGGATTCTTAAACTTTTTACGTCACGACTATTAAAAGGACGGTAGATTATGCTATATTATTATATGCAGTGAATCTGGCTGCCAATGTTGCTGCCCTTAACATGGCTGCATCACAATACCTATGCGTATGATAAAATTACTTAGCAAATTTACTAGGGTACTCATAATATATACATCTATGTATAAATTTATATATATATGTATGTATTTATGTATAGATCTCGACTGTAGGCGATTTATTTTTCTTGTTAAAACGCCTTGACAATGGTACGTGTTACCGTGCCGAAACGTCTTCCTAGGTTTCCTCAGGGAAACCATTTACGAAACATTCGATCTAACCTAGAAGAGACGCTAGTTTCAAACACGGAAACCTTAAAGTCGTGGTATATTGTAATTATGCGAGGGGAATATAAATATATATTAGGGCTCTACTTTAGGAGACATACATATATATATATTTATATATACTCGTAAATCTGCCAAGTTAAGTTGATAGCGAGCGAATCTAACCTAGAAGAGACATCAATTCTATATATTATATTTATGCTCGAGGAAACCTATAATTTTATTCTCACTAAATACTTCACCAGGGTACTGTGAGTGTCTTCCACGCAGGTTAACATGGAGTATGATTAGTAAGTAGTTTATACTAAACACATAATACTATTAAAGACAACATATTATTATTGTGATATTGTGATTCTTCAGAACATAGGTCTATGATGTTTTTAATACAAATTAAATGTATTAATTAGAAGAATACACATATAAAATATTGTTGTTGCTATTGGGATTCGAACCAAGATCTTTTCCAATCCGGGCAACGTGCATTAATAATGGAATGATAGATGTATTAATATGAAAAAGTGTAACATTTAGGTTCGAAAATTTGTCGTCAATGCACCGTGGTGCTATAGCATAATTGGTTAATGCACGTTCCCCGGTAGCAATAACATGTTTTCCATAAAATGGAGTTTATACGAATATCTTTCTAATTAATACATTAAATTAAATTTGTATTAATTACATGTAATCTAAGAAATACTTTAAAATAAATATTTTTGATTTAAGCATAGCACATGTTTTAAAAACGTAGCTTTTATAGTGCATTAGAATGAATTATAATTGTAATAATGGATGCCGTCACGTTGATTATAATTTTACGTAAAACAAAAAAATATATGCAGCGACTTAATTTTAAAATATTCATGGGCCAAGTTTTCAAAATCTACAACTGAGGTACTAACATGATTGGATAAGTTTAGTTACATTTCAAGTTCGTTAATCAAATCGATCTGAAAATCTTGATCAAACAACGGTAGATCATTTGCAAATCCGATTTAACAAAACATCTCTACATTGTATTTATGGCAAGATGATGGGTCCAGCAGAGGCCCTAATGGGAGTTCATTACCACAATTGAATCCATTGCCATAAATTTGATTACAGCCTGAGATAAATCATGATTTACTTAGATTGTGTTACGTAAATTGGATCAGACATTGTTTGCTGTGATCGCTTTTCAAGAAAAAGAGTCTTGAGCATTGGATAACAATTTATGCAAAGTGATTAATGGAAGATCCTTACAAACAGTTCTTTTTATTATGGAATAACATCAACAGTTCTTTCATTGCGAAACACAATTTTGGTACGATTTATGTATGTGCGGGATCAAAGTATCTTAATGGTGATTAAAATACAATTGAAGGAAAGAGTTGCCAAAGACAGTAGTTTATTATTATAAAATAATATTCTTAAATTTTTAACCACAGTAAAAGTTTTTGACATACTGTAATATTCTATCTTTACCGATACCTACTCACTACCCTCTCCTCCTATATCAGAACATAACCTTTTCTACGGTGTGTTCTTTATGGTTCGATAGTTGAAGTTATACTTTCGAACTGTAAAGTAAGCGTTTACCATTGGGTGTGTTTATTGGCGCGAAGTTCGGCCTGCTGTGTGGGGCTGATATGTTGTTGTTTTGGTTCCTCGCTACTTTGCGTGCCGACACATGTACATTGTGCGATTGTGTAAGTTGTTGTTTGACACTTTCGCACTATCACCGAAAGTGTATGTCAAAGTTTACTTCCTGCTCAACAGCGTTGTACGTGTCGTAGAGCCAAAAGACCTGTGAATCTAGTGAAATATATCCAGATACCGAAGGAACATTTCACAGGTGGGTCGTGTTTTTTGGTTCTAGGTTCTCTTCCCGAATTCTCCCAAATTCCTTCCACCCTTCCTGTATCCCTTATTTCCCCACCCTTTGGTGTAAACACATATAAAACATAAGTAACTTAATGTTCACCCCAGTGAGGAGCTTACACCTCCAACTAGAGTCATCGACTTTACTAGGCAAATATCTTACTACCAAATCAAACAATCGCGCCCTTTTATTTTTTGTGTTTGATTAATCATAAAAAATCAATACACTTTTAAAATTAAATAGATCAACCGTGTATGGCATAAGCCATCGACTTTGTTACAATTGGTGGTTATTTATAGTGAGGAAAAGCTGTTTCGATCCATCCAATTCCGATTCCATCATTACTAAAATGCACATATTGTCTATCCGCGATTCTTATATCATCATTTTACGTCATTTTTTAACGTTTTGATAGCTAACAGTGCTACTTACAAAGGTGGAATAAGTTTATTTACGTGGTGCTTGTTTTCGGAAAAGATTGAGACCCTGACTGCGATCGGTCACCAATATTGGACCAAAGTAGCTGCCTGCAGGGCTTGTAAGCGGGCACTATTAGTCGCTAAGCGACCACAATAACTGCCCGCAAGGCCTAACAGTAAGCAATCTGCTACAGCCGATTGCTTACTGCTAGTGTGAACGAATGTATGAAGTATTATTTGTTGATTTATAACGCAAATTTTTTTTCTATAGCTATTCATTGACAGGTAGATGAACAAATATTTTATTAATTTAAGCAGTTGACGGATGATGTTGGGAAGTAAAATAAAATTCTCAAAACTCACTAACCTAATCGCTCACTTTCCATATTTACTTAGCTTGTTGGTCAAGTGATTAAGACAGTGTTCAGGGGATTAAACCCCTTCCACGAGACCAGCAGGTAAATCTTATCTTCATAACAATTGCGTTTAGTTTTCTTTAAAAACAATAAGAATATCGATATGACACGTATTCCATTTAGGCATCTCTATTTTTTTTTAAATTTAACAACCACGTTCTTTGTGAATTATTATCCTAGTACATCAGAAGATTTAAAAAAACCCTCCAGTCATAATTTTCAAAATTTAAACTCACTATTTATTTACATGATTCATTATTATTGTTTTCATAAACCCACCAAATCTTATTATTTAACAGCATTAATTTTTTTTAAATTATAAATATATTATTTTTAATAACATTAGCATTTGCTAAATATGTTTCACGACTCAACTTAAAAGGAGACAATAGTATTAGCATAGAATTTTAATTATTGCATACGTGTCGTAATACGTATATAAAATCTTATCTGCGACTATTATGCGACTCTTGTAATATATTTTCTATATACCGTACCATTTAATACTATTTTGCTAAAGATAACGTTGACTGAATTGTTTGAACGCGAAGCAAGCGGCTAGTTAGATTTCACAAACTGTTTAACATGAACCACCTAAGTTTCTAGGATCTCATTTAAATCTCTTATAGTTCCGACTCTACCGCGTAACGTTAATAAGTGGCGAACATAGTCGTGGCACTATCGCTTCATCACGGAAACTATGTTCAGGTCCGGTGGAGCCGACGGGCAAAACTTAAAAACAGTCACCAAGGCCGCTAAATTTGAAGACGCCAAAAATAATGCAAAAGTGAAAAAAACCGCGGTAATAAGCAAATATTGTGATTAACATACAATAGTATCTCTATGATGCTAAACAAACTCTTAGTAATTGTGCAGCCTCTAGGAAATAGGCTATTTTGTATATTTCTCATAATATTATCTCATTGCTGCTATTATTGATATCATCATATCAGTATCGAGAGAGAAAATATATTTTGACAATTGTATTACAGTTATCCGTACTTTTATTTTTTTTTCCATCTAGAAAGTGTTGCATCGATTGAAATAGATGATAGCCGGAAGAAGCAAGGTCTGAAGAATAAGGTGAATGAGATAAAACCTTCCAGCCAAGTTCCTTGATTTCATCTAGAGTCAATTTCGTCACGTACACCTTGTCTCCAGGTCTTCCCAATCTTCTTAATGGTCTTTACACTATTGTATAGCACTAGTTTAGTATTTCACCTAGCTGATGAATAGTTCTGTTAAGATTTGCTTCCATTTCAGCAGCCAGGACATCATTGTCTACCTTTGATTGTCTTCCACATCCAAGACTCTTCTTGATGTCATAATTTTCCGTTCGAAATTTTTGCCCCTTCACAAATGTCTTTAGTGGATGTAGTTGCCATTTATTTTAAAGAAACTCATGTAACATGCCATTTTGTACAAATTGATCACTGGGTATAAATTCTGCCTTCATAAATTTGGATCGAAATATTATTTTTCAAATATAGAAATATAGCGCCCATCTGTGCACCAATACAAATTTAACAAAATACGTTATCAGGTATCAACACGCTAATCTCATCTAACCATCGAAATTTTACTTATTAAAAAACGACATTTAATTCCTATGAATATTTTAAATCTTTTTTTTAAATTCAGATATCATATTCATACACGACATGGTTCTACGTGACTCCAGGCAGCGTATCTATCAGCGAAATGATTCACATCATATCACATCATATATCATGAGAGACAGTGTCTTACAATTTTTTATTTATTTAACATTTTTTATTGTTTAGTACTGGGTGAATATTATGTTCCGGGCTGATTTTGTTTGGCAGCCATTTTGGTTCAGTAGACATTCATCAATTCGCATTTAGTAGTCGTAGAGATTAATTAATTACAATTTATTAAGGAGTATCTAAAGTCGTAATAATGTGTTTAGGTAATTAAAACATTTTATCTAAATAATAATGGCAACGCTGTAACCATTAATGGTGATCTCTATTATCACGTGTGATTTAAATAGGACGGCACTACCTCACATACAGCCCGAGCTACGATAGAAATTTTGCGAGAAATTTTTCCTTGTCGCATTTTGTCAAAAAGTAGTGGTATCGAATAGCCTTCTCGATCATCTGATTTGACGGCTCCCGATTTTTTCTTATTTGATCATATATTAACCTGACCATCAAAACTTAACTTATTAAAAAACGACATTTAATTCTAATGAATATTTTAAAAAAATTCTAATCCAGGGTTCAGAAAGCACGACGGCGTTAAATAATCTAAAGCCGACTCTCCTTACATTTTCCAGTTAGCTGTGCGAGTTGTTAGTGGTCTGGGGTTGTACTATACACGACGATGAAATATTGCGTTATGTTCCATTGGGAACAATTCAGCAACTCGGTAGAAGTGTGTGCCGACTACCACTACACAAGTATCTCCGAGGCCAGGTGACGCGGGAAGCCGCCGATTACGTCAGGTTGCGAAGAAATAATTTACTTCGCGCGCCCACAGATTGGATGACTCTACAGAGGATTCTTTCTCTCTATCTATTGACGCGAGCATCCTGGAGCGCACAAGATTGAGTAAATTATCGAACAGCCTAAAAATAAAACGAAATCCTGTTATAGAAGTATCATCACGCTATAGACGCACGTTCGCCCGAACGATTGACAGCGAGCATCATGGCCTAACGTCTCATCGCTAACGTAACATTCGTGCTTGTTTATTTTCTTTTACTTCTTATATATCTTTACTCTGTATCAAAAAACTTTACTTTGTTAAATTTACTTATTATATCTACTTGTGTCCTTTTGATTTTTAATTTTTCTGTTTTTTACCATTTAATTTAATTTGTTACCTTACTTCCAACTCATATTCTAGCTTATAGAACCTTATGGCTACGAACCTCAGAACAGGTACTTTATATGCACCTAGCGAGGTAGGAAGCGACCAACAGGCTTGCATGTAAATGAAATGTATTATAATATTTTTACATAGGATTTTTATATTGAAGCGAGCTATAAAAGGAGTGCTGTTATAAAAATAAACGCCGATTACCTTCCGCTATGTCAACAAAATACGTTGATGACAAATTTTTGAACTTTTATTCTATAGCTCTTTGAAATCGATACATGTGTTATACAATTTTTAAAAGCAATCAACTTTACGTTACGACTGATCTCAAATACCTTTGAGTAATACACGCCAGGAGATACCAAATTTTTTAACATAAACGCATTCATCTTATCTGACTAAACTCTACGAGGAAAAGATTTAACTTAAAATAACACACTTCATTAAAAGTGTCCTGATTTTTTTTATTTCTCCTTTTTTAGACTAGCTAATGAAAAATAATATCCTAACTTTTTAGTATTTTGCTGAGCCCCTCAATGACATCAACATTACAATACTCAGTCCACCACCGACTGCTCATTTTCCTGTATTATATTCATACACGGCATTATTCTACATGGCTTCTGGGCTACGTATCTATCAGAGAAATAATTCAGATCATATCACACCATCTATCATGAGAGACAGAGTGTTTTACAATTTTTCATTTATTTAACACTTTTTATTTTTTAGTGTAGGGTGAATATTATGTTACAGGTCGATTTTGTTTGGCTACTATTTTAGTTCAGTAAATATTTGGCAGTAAAAATTTAGTAATCGTAGAGATAAATTTATTACAATTTATTATAAGGCATTTAAAGTCTCAATAAAGTGTTAAAATATTTTATCTAAATAATAATGGCAATGCTGTAACTATTAATTCTGTATTAATAGTGATCGCTATAGTCACATGTTGAAAAAGTTCTTGATAGCCAAATTGGGTTGATTAGGCCTGCAAGACATGTGGTTTCAACAGGACGGTACTATCTCACACACAGCCCGAACTACGCTTGAAATTATTCCCGGCCGCATAATGTTAAAAATTGGTGATATCGACTAGCCTCCTCGATCACCTGATTTGACGGCTCCCGACTATTTTCTATGAGATTACTTGAAAGGAAAGGTCTACGCTAATAAGCCATTAACAATTGCGATGCTACAGGACAATATTCAAAATGAAATTGCTGAAATAACATGCGAAGTGCGTGAGAATGTTATGAAAAATATGATTAAAAGTGCACGCATTTGTGCCGCTGCCAGAGGCAGCCACTTGGCCGATGTCATATTCCATTCATAATTATAATAAACGAAATAATAGATAAACAAAGTAAAAGGTGTGTTTTATCTTCTAGTTATTCAAGAACAACATCGGCCTAAAACATAATATTCACCCTGTAATAAGATCAATCTGAAACTATGAAAGGCCGGAGAGAAATAACCTTATCTCCAACTTATAGAAAAATAGATCACGGAGGCTACTGACTCCCTATTGCATCAACTCTCCAAAATGTGAGCAATAAAAAAAGAGTAGAATCGTTAAGGACGTCAACGGGTGACAACCCGGGGGTCACGATTCCGAAGATCACAGTCGGTCTTTTTCCCACGTTACTTTGTAATCAACTGGTTTGACCTAAACTTTGGAAATATAACTTATATGGATACACGATTATTTACATTATTTAAATATATATCATTTACTTCTAATGATGATCATCAGATTGTTACAATAGTAAGTAGGTATTCTGAAGCTAAAAATTCATACATTATCTCATGCTCTACGCTGGTCTGGTCTGCTGAGGTGTCTCCAAGCCTCACAATAAGTTCTGGAGATAACTAAGAATTTACCTTGAGATTTGTAAAGAGAGACAAAAATTTAACGCATGTACGCAATGACATTCAATTTGACTGCGAATCTCTACATATCTTACATGCGAAACATTACTTAGATCTTCTTCTTCTTTTAAATAGGCAATCCACCCGTCAAAAGTGATTTGTTCCATTAATCAAGTTAAAACTTTATTTTACAGAAAAAAGTACAATAATATTATAAAATAGGAAACATTATATTAAAATTCAATACCAAGCTATTATATAAATTAAATGTGGCGAGAGGAAAGAAGATAATACAAGTTATCCAGGGGTTGAAAATTACCATTGACAAAATTACTGTAAAAGAAACCTGTGATCCGCAATGGACAGGCAAAAAATATATGGTTAAGAGTTTCTTATTCGGCACCACACTCACATATTGGGGAATCTAATCTGAATAAATGTGAGGCTACCAAACAATGCCCAATTCTCATTCTAGAGATATTTGATATTGTTATTTTGGAGACTTTCCTTTTGGAGAACCGGGGAGTGCGAGGAGTATATTATTTTAAGCCGATTATCCGTGTAATTATTTGGATCCATCCATTGTGCAGTCCAGGTAGAATCCGTACGTTTTTGACCATATTAAGTCTGTCATATATTGAGATATGGAATTGAAAGAAATCTCCGGAAAGAGTGGCCTCCTTGGCCAGTTTATCAGCATGTTCATTTTCATAATTTCTCTTATGTGCAGGAATCTAAACGAATGACACCTGTTTATTGTTGCTGTCACAATTAAATAGACATGTTCTGATTATCTGAGAACGGATTATCTCATTGTCTACCCAAACTTTCATATTATCAGAGAGGGATTCAAGAGCTGACTGCGAGTCGGAGAAAATAAAAGCCTTATCGACGTTCCGGAGTACACAAATATCCAAGGCTTCTTTAATTACATGAATCTATGGATTCTGAAAAATAAACAACTATTTATTCTCAAATGTTAAAAAAAACTGCAGGCATTAAATAATAACATTTTAATTCCTGCTGCGGAGATTCAAGTTCACACAACTGAATAACGGAATCAAATTCATAAGACAGCGAATCTCTAAGACTTGCTTGTATACAGTAGACTATAAAAGCCTAATGTTATCTCCAAAGAATCTCATGGGAGCATAATTCCTGCCTCAGAGATTTTATCTCGAGTCGAAAATCTCAATCTAATCCATAGACACGGGCCACAATATTATTTTAATACATTTTTACAATTTCTGAACGCGTAATCCAAAGTATGCGAAACGAGGTTAATAGTAGCAGATATAGAATTTCAGCGGTCGACAACCTGCGGTTTACAACAACATTATTTGTTGCGGTTCTCCGGGTGAGTGATGTGACTTCGCCGCAACTTTGTGACCATTTTGTGGCCCAATTAGCTTGACGGTTGTGGTCATAATAAAACCATCCCTCGCAAATCTACCCTCTGACCCAAATTCACTGTCTCGCATCACAAGCCGCGCGTCCTGTTCAGTCGTCTCTGATTGCGTGAATTTAAGTAAAATTTGTCATTTTATTTAATTTAGATGAGACAAATCGTGGGTATCTTTAGTAGGCTACTTTAATTTACTTATGTGCGTTATGTGACATCAGAAAGATCATGAAAAAGGAATAATAAGACGCTTTACAATAACTAGCTTATAATACAATAAAATGCAATATATTTATAACAACGATATAAAAATATTATCAATTTCGTGATACATGTTAATCTTTAAAGTATTTTTTGATAGCATTGATTATTTCTTTGTTATCATTAATATAATATAATAGTATTTTACCTGAATTTTTCTTTCAAAATATATCAATTTTACATATTTACACACATTTAAATACATTGCCCAACTAGGCAAGCCTGTTTTAGGGCAAATTGATAAACTAATATATTTTATAAAACCTAAACTCATCGAAAGCAAAACATGGTAAGATCGAATACATACATAGCATATAATATGAAAATATTTAAGTAAAAAAAAATGTATATATACAAAATATAAAAAATTGCAAATAGGGATTCTTTATTCTTGACTTTTTTCAATTCCCGGGACTTGAAAACTTTGACTCTCAAGTTCCAGGAATTCCTGGCAATTTAAACGATGAATTTTATTTTATTAAAAAGATATCATATTTTTATACGTATTTATATGTATGAAGTACAATAATCAAGGAATGTGTAAAATTAATACGAAAAAAATATTAAGAAAAATTGAGAACCGGATTATTTTCTTTTAATCCCGCGACTTGAGACACAAAAAACCTTGGAATTCTTGGGAATTTATTCCCGGATTGTCTCGACACAGCATCTCCAGTTGCAGCTGACGTCCCACAGTGGCGATTGATACTGCTCTGGCAGTTATCTTTATAACTGTATACTAGAAAGATACATATATTAAATTGTTTATCCATTTTATAATAACTCTTTTATCGGTACTTATATAAAATACTAACACGACTAAAATTCGGAAATGCTTTAAATGGCGGAAGTTATGACGACATCCATGTCCGTCACTAGCTCAGTCACCACCCTTTTACTTCTCTGTTTTTGGAATCCCGGATGGTAGTGGCATAATAGCGTGCTATCTTATCGTATCCAGTACCACCCCTTTAATTCTAGTGAATCGATGTTATATAAATGAAATGTTTTTAGTTTTGTCAAACTGAACATGAATAATTTATAAATATAAATTTCAAGCAAATAAAATTACTCTCGAAAGTTTTTAATTCAATCGTAAAAACCAGAGTATGTAAGAGAAAATGCGAAGCAATTAAAACGCACGTGCACATATCTCATTTTACACTTTTAAATTTTTTTTACATCATCATCTACAATTTCTTACACCCAATTATTGATAATGTTTTTTTTTTAAACTGATTTCAATTTCCATATTCGTTTTTTTGAAAAATTTGTGCTTGAGCGAGGATGATATGATGTACTGTGCCTTCCACCTCCCCCCCCTTCTTCAGTATAAAAAAAAGTGAGACGTGTGTCTACGTGACGATCTTGTTCAATCTGAATCAATCAAGACCCTGACCAGGAGATAGTGTCCAAAAACCTTAAGTTACAGTCCACCTTGAAGGTGCCAGAAGAACGGGATTGTGGTGAGTGGAACATCCTTCCGAATCCTGTTTCTTCCGGCATCTATGCCATTACGCAACAAAATCTTATCAATATTAAAGTTTTTAACATATTTGATGCTTTAATATAAGAGTAGGGACTAGTCCCAAACTCAACAACCTCTATTTTATTTTTCTTGTAACTTTTAACGTAGCTATTACACATTGTGTTAACAATTAAGCTTTTCCTTTTTTGAATTGAAAAAACGTTGTGAATTGAAAAGTCAAAAATATAATATAATAGAAAATAATACAACATTTAAAATGCATAGGAACGCATTTAAAATGTATTCAAATCCGCTTTAGATACACATTTACGTTAAATTTCAACACAAAATGTTCAAACGATGACGTATATTTAGAACACCGCGCGTTACACTTGTAAATATTGTGTCTAGTTTGGGGCAGATTTTGAGAATAATTACGCAAAGCATAAGCGCAGCTTTATTTGTCATTTCTAAAGTCTTTTGTTAAATGGTTATAGTTAAAACATTAATATTTGAACTATAAATTAATAACAATATTTGAGGTTGTCCAAATTTTTATAAGAACACACAATTACTGGATTTTTACCACCAAAGGCATTATTATTACACAAATTATAAATATCTCGTTGAGACGAAGCTATTTATATTATATTATATCGGAAGTATTTATATTATATATGGAATTCTCTACAGTATGTATATACTATGTTCATTTTATTGATATGCGTTTGTTTATATCGGCAAAATCTAAATACATTCAAGAAACTTCACAAACCCATAAAACGACGAGCGGACGTGCCACGCTGAACTAATATTCTCAAACAAGCTAATTTTTTTATAAAAACATTTTTCCGCATATAAATATATTGCAAAGCGAAATAACTTTGGTCTACTTGAAACGTTGAAACAGCTTGTCACTATTAATTATACAGATAACTAAAATCAAGATATTTTTTTAAAGATATTGGCTCGATTCCAGAAACGTTGCAGAGTTTGAACCTTCCCCTACTGTGGGTTTCCTTTTTCATGAATACATTAATTTTTTTTCTCGATATATTGGCTGACGCCAAAATCGACACACGATACAATAACCCAGAAAAATCTATATTCTAATGCTAAACAAACTAAGCGCATTATCTTTAAATTTACTAAATACTCTTAGATATATTTATAATAAAATATATTATTTCACCATCTTCAAAATACTAGATAGCTGTTATGTTATTATTTTACGCTTAGCTGAATCTGTTGTCAATTCAACTACTCGACTTGCCAGGCTTGTTCTTTATCTCTGGGTGGCCCGCCTGTAGCGGAATAGGTGTGATGTATCTGCACATGATATGATAGGTGACGTGAGAAAGCAAAAGAAGTACCATTGGTTTCAGAACATTATCATTTATTGCGATTAGGCGCGAAATATTAGACATAAAGAGATGAACATGGATACACAGAAATCGATGACATTGAAAACAATGATGGCAGTGATGAGAGTAAAAACACGATTGAAACATGCGAATCCGACATTACTTAGACGAATGAAGTTATGATTTTCAGTGTGAAAGAATATGGTTGAGTAACTTGTCCATTCTTATTAGATGGCTCCGATCATTCCGCATGAGAATCGCATGAAAGATCGATATCATTTCGAACAATGTGAAAAATTAATGACCCTCCTTTTTAAGTGGACTCGATCAATTTCATATGAAAATTGGATTCGCAAACCTTCTTGATTTTGCTGACGTGAATTTTACTGAGATACTAAAGTATAACATTCATGAATGCACTCACGATTGGTTGGTGTTGTGTGACGTCTGGTACATGGAGGAATCCTCTTATCATTTATCGTGATGAACTCTGTCGAACGTCTCGAATTGAGCGCTATGGTGATAGTCATATTAGAGCCTGCCGATTGAACCAATTCACTTGTTTTTAATGCGGCCGCGACATTTGATGGCGTATAATCTTTAAGTAAACAGTTGAGATCTAATTAAGAGATTAATTGAGATTAATATTTGGCCCGTCGTGAAAAGGGTCGGCACGTGCTCATACCAAAACGCGAGGGTGAATTTAATTATGTACGATTACTAGGAAGGGCCTTCGATAAACAGTTAAGTTTTTGTGTATTGACAGGCGGCGTTTGGAACACTCTTCGGCCGTTCGTATTTGTTTTGTTAGGTATCCTAACTATATAAAAGGTATCCTAACGTTTTCTTTGTATATACAAGTACAAAAGCAAACGCCTTCATTTCTACTGTCATAAATTTAAATTTCATATTAAAAGGTGTTTTAAATATAAATATAAATTAATCAAGAATTTTTAAAGCAAAAATATGAAATAAAGTTTTTTTATTTTTATTCATAAAATATCAGGCTAACTTTTATTAATAATTACAATTACAGTTCAGCATGAGCACGAACAGCATACAAGAAAAAGACATGGACTGAAAGTGACATTCAGGAAGAAGGCTAAATCACAGAAATCGATGATGTACACTGCGATGAAGATTTTCAATGAAATGCCAGGTGATATAAAAAAGGAGGAGAAACTACATAGATTAAAATATGTGCATGATAAGTTATAGTAAAAAGGAACATATTCATCTTGTTTATATTAGAGAAAATAAATAAGAATAAATAAATAAAATGTAATAAATATAACGGATTAACTCATGTTGTCAGTTTTTTCAAAATATATATATATATTTTTTTTTTTTAGGAGAACACATTCTTATTGTGAAGTTGTAATTATTCAGAACATAGGTCTGTGATATTTTAAATATGAATTAAATATATTAATTATAAAGATACACATATAAAATCAATTTTATCGAAAAATATTGTTGTTGCGCCACCGGGATTCGAACCTGGATCTCTTTCCTAACCGGGGAAGGTGCATTATTCAACGATGCTGCAGCGACAATTTTCGAACCTATATGTTACATTTTTGATATTAATACATTTAATCGTTACATTATTTGAAACTTAACTTATTAACTTCACACTAAGAATGTGTTCTCCTAATACTATATTTATAATTTATTTCAATATATAAATGTTACATGTAGCTTATAAGGAAATATAAAAATTAATATTGAAATGATTTACTCTATTATCAAAATAAACCCTAGCGGAATACCGTTGGACCTTGATACACTGAATATAACGCTTCAAAATATTCACGATTTTTACAATTTGCATCATGTTATATTAATTTAAAACAAACTGACGAAAAATAATCGTCATTTTTTTAAATATCTTGACTTATTATATAATTATCTTATCTCTTTTTTACATATAATATATAACTTACGATATTTCCGGACTTTTTTATAATTCGATTTTAAGTTTATTTTAAACAAATAGAACAATCCATCCATCGAAATAAATTTTGTTACCACGTACGAACATAAAACCTTTCTATCCATCGAACTGCGTATCCATTTCGCCACGGTTAAGTTTCCAATAAATTCGGGTTCGTGTCCCGGTGGTAACCAAATAATTTTCGATAGATTTTTTTTGTACATGTTTCTAATTGATTCACTTAATTTGTTTTAATATCACAGAAATATGTTCTGAAATTGTAACATGGTGTGTTTTTAACATAAATAAAGTATTTTGTTTGTAAGTAAAATTATCTAAAACAACTACTAGTATTAGGTAGTATCTGTCGCAATACATTTTTTTCTAATGAAACAAACATAGTCTAATATTAATTTTATAATTTGAAATGTATATATAGTAAATAAATAAATAATTATAACTGATTTAGAAAGTTTTCTAGGTTGATTAACATAGTTTTATTTTATCAACTTATGTTAAATATATATAACCAACAGTTTTAAAACCGTTTTTTGTTAAATGGTGTTTGAATCACGGGCTAATATCGTGTTAAAATACACTTAGAAACGCTCTGCCTCAAATCGCAAGATTCTAAAGTTTTAGTTTTTGACTCATCTGAAAAAGTATAATGTCATTGTAAGAAGTTTGATCCGCCCTTGCGATACACCAAGACTCTTCTGCGTGTTTGAAAGTTTTACGACCCCTGGACTAGTTTAACATGGGAGCCACATTGTCTGCCCGGGGTATGTGAACTTGTTAGAGGGGCTTGATAATGCCTGGTATAAACATTAATGACTGAAGGAAATTGAAAAAAAGGAGCGATCATTTCCAACCCTCAAATATATTTCAAGACGCTTAAAGAATACGTGATTCTCGACAATAAAATATATAGAAGTGAAAAACAAAAGACGAGTTTGTTTCCTGACAGTAAAAAGGAATAGGATATTATGTTACCCGTTAAAATAAATTGTGTTAAATACAATAACAAAAAATCATCAATATCGTTTTAATTTATTCATGTTTTCCACGATGGTCTCTCTTCACTGAGCATCATCGTGATCTTTGGGAATTGTCTTGCTCCCCACCAGTGGCCATAGACGATTGAGGTGTGCGCTTCTTGCGTGCGTCGCTAGATGGCAATACGTGTGCACCACAGATAAAACCTATGAGAATCGTCCTCTTTCTCTCTATCTTTTGACAAACTTCACTAACTTCACGCTTCTCTTTTCGCAAGATGTTTAAAAAATTAAATAATTTGTCTTACGTAATTAATTGTTGAGAATCTGTCGTTGGTGTCTAGTTCGTGCAGAATGGAAATATTTGTACGTCTATCTGTCTATGATATGCGGAGAATGTATCTTTGTATCTTTAGTACAAATCTCAAAGACATGAATGTGTATCTCTTTTTTGCCTTCAGAATCCACCATTCCACACCGTATAAAAATATTGAATGCTTAAAAAACCGCACATGCCTAACTTTAGTTGTTTTATTATCATTACATAACTTAAGTCTGGATATTGAACTTGTGAATAGCTGCCATCATTTATAAATCGTCAACCAAAGTGCGTCACGGTCAAGATGTACGCCACTTGGAAATCATAATGCACTGGCCGCATGCGCCGTCAGAAATCGACGGCCACCGCGAACTCCCTAGCTTCGTTCTTCACATTCTTTCTTCACAATTCCTGAGCGGTAGACGTATTTCTGATCTTTTCACCAGGCCTAGGTAGATAAGACTTAAGACCAAATCACAAACAAAGTCAGAACAAAGAAAGCGATCATTCGAAAACTGTGCATGTATTGTTGTTACGCGCGTGAATCATGCAGCACAACTGTTGGATATATGCATGACAGAATATGTACTATTTATATATTTTTTTATTAAACATTTAAAAATAAAGATACTTGGAGAAATGTTTCAATTCGCGTACAGCTAAACAGTGTATGATAATAATAAATTAATATTTCAACAGAAGGCAATGAGAAGATAAATAAAATCCACCAGAAAAACAAGCCCTTGGCAGACTGAACATAAAAAAAGTGTGGAGGGATTGTGAAGGGATTATCCATTTTGAAATCTTGCCAAGCAACGAATCGATTACATCGAAACTCTACTGATAACATATGGAGAAATATTTATAGACTGTAACAATATTTGTATATGAATAATTTCTAATAATACACGGTTTAAAAAACTGTCTTTTTAATTTTTATTTCTAAATTTAATAGTTTATTTGATAATATAATATGTTAATAAGATGGCAAACTGTGTTAAATATAACTGGAAATTTATTAAATAGTTTTTAATCAATATTATTTATATTCTTTAACAGTAGAGGAAATACATCTCACATTAATATTCTTACTATTTTTAAACTGAATAGAGCTATTATTAGTAATATACGTGTACATAGATCAATGATTTTTCGAGGTCGTTGTTCATTTGCGAGTAGGTACTTCAGTTTTTTATAAAAAAGAGTGTTATTTATAAAAATGAATTTATATTTATTTTAGTACACATACTGAGTAAATAATTTTGTGTATTTAAAATATTATAATTAGAATTTTTTTTAAATAAATGTTATGTATATTAAGCACATTTATGAATCTGCAAACAAACATCTAGAAAAATGCATTATGAGTTATATATTAAGATCAGAGTTCATATTATAAAGTGATCTCCCGGGGAGAGAATCAATGTGAGTATCAAAATACTAATTTAATGTATTAATTATAAATATATACATATAAAATCAATTTTGTCGAAAAATATTGTTTTTGCGCTACCGGGATTCGAACCTGGATCTCTATTTCCAATCCGGGGAAGTACACTACTAATGTAATGTAATGTAAGTATCGAACAAAAAAGTTTACTAATATTATATACCTAGAATAATGATGATCTCAGAATATAGCCTCCTAATATAGGAATTTTTAATAGATCACATAATTGTATTGCTTTGAAAATTGGTTTAATACTAGAAAATGTGAAATTCGTTTTATATTTAATAGTTCTTGCTGATCTAGAAAACTTATTTCGACTAATTTAGATTGCACCTTACTAGACAGATGTTTATATCTGAAAACATCAATCATATTATGGTATTGAAAGTTGGGAGAGTGCATCAGATGTACACACACATTTATCACGTAAGCATTGCTCAGAAGGCTATACTCAAGAATACTACAACGTCGTGACTTTTCGTATCAGAGTCACTTTTTAGGGAATTTCAGGTTTTGGATGTAAAACAATTATACGAGCTGAATATACTAACTAGAATATACTACAAAAATAAGCGCTCCGTCTATGAGGACTGAAATATATTATCATACAAGTGAAAATAATCATAAAATCGTTCTAAAATTCAAAACTACCTTTGGTCAAATTCATATTTCATGCACCCAAAATATATAATTTAATTGGAAATAATATCAAAACTTTAAGTGACATTAGAGCGTTTAGAAATAATATTGTAAATTGGTTTTTAGAATTGGGTAGAGCTGATACTGAAATTAAACTATTTTCTATTATGATATAACTCTTGTAACTACATTACGTGCTTTGGAATATTAATTAGTTTATAAATGAACATGTGCATATGTAAGTCTGATCTTGTGTTTATGCGCGTATGTGTATTTGATTACGAGATGTAAGAAATTACGATATTGTTGGATATTCATGTTGGACATATCTGAGTACATACTTTGTTTTTAGTACTGTACATAATTGATATCTATCCTATACGTGTGTTGATTATACTGCTTTTTATACATTAATAAATAAATACCAACTTACCCCAAAACAGGGTTGCCTAGTGGGGCAATACATTCATCATTCAAAAATGTTATATGATTATTATAATTATGTAATGTTTTATGTGTGTATGGATGTAATGTAAATAAATATAAAAATATAATAAAATTTTAAAAAATAAAACCTAGTAATTAGTTCCTACAAAGATTTGGACATACTCAAAATATTGTAAAAATATACTGGTCTAAAATATGAAGTTAAAAATTGAAAAATAGTGCATTTTCAGACGTATTCTAGTATATGTTAATAATTCGAATGAATTTTCATAAAGGATATTGCCTCCACTTCAAATTAAGTCTCAGCTTCAGCGACATCTATACTATTACATGAGAAAGAATATCAAATTTACAAAAAAAAAAAAATGTCAATAAATAGCGACAGCATAATTGTTAATAAATAAGTGAAATGTTCCATCTTGATTTAATATATACAACATCTAAAATTTGATAGATGTGGTAGAGTGGGTAAATAGGTGAACGTTACATTGTGTAAAGTGATCACTTAAGCCAGCCGATGACAGGTCATAAGCCCTGTTATGCCCAAGACTTCCATACTTCTCATATAAAATTAATAGCTTCGTCTCTGTGAGACATTTTAATCTAGAATAAAATTAATGAAAAATAGTATTATTACACGAAATCTCTAGTAATTCCACGAGTGATGCACTTTAAATGTACTTGAGTGCCCCGACGACCCTAAGTGCCCGTCACCTAACTTATTACACAAGTTAAACACGATGAAGTCTCACCTAAATGAAATTATTCCAATCTCTAGGCTGGGAATTTTAGTAATGTTAGGGGTTGAGTTACAATTAATTATCATAATGTAAATCCTTTTTTTATAACAAAACCCCTCTAACATGGTTTGAAAATATTAGATGTAACATGTTTTCATTTATATTTTTATTCCAACCACGTTATATCCGAGAAAACAAATAAAAAAGAGCGATTCACTTTGCTTAACAATCTTTTTTTTTTTAATTACTCGAAATTCTATTTTTTAAACTACAATTAGTATATTTTTTTTACTTCACATAAAAAATAAGTTAAAGTTAACGTTATTATTTGACAAGAAAGATTTAATTATTAAAGAATTATTCTACGAGACCAATTTTATTGCAATTTAAATAACGATGCAATACACTCATTTATCGATTCTACTATATAAAATGTGAACTATCTAATAGATCAGATATATACAAGTGTCGTAATGATGTAACCTTAATGGCACGTCATGTAACTAATTACATCACTCTAGTTGGACACATAGTCACACATAAGTGGGATCTTTTCAGCGTCCAGGAAGTGAGATTGAGTAATAGAAGGAAGTTTGAATTAGATGAAACTTTTGTCTCAATGCCCACGTAAAGAACGAAGTTTGCGCTATCATCCATTGTGTGTTGGATTTTGTATCTAGACAACAATGACCGACTGATGCAAACCGACCTTTACCGAAACATCTAGATGTGAGAGCAAAGTTTCGTCCGTATGAGATCTTACTCGTTTTTTAAATCAAGAGATATTAACTGTATGTACATTTCCTTTAAATAATACCCACCAGAAAGGTTTAAAAACGATCTAATAATTTTGAAGAAGGCAATACTTTTAAGTATCAATATCAATAAATAATTATTTTTTTTAAATTAGCATAAGATATGCATAAATAATTTTAACATAGAGAATCAGAATGGGTTGCCGAAGGAGTTTGGATATGATTAAATTAAGTAAATGATTAATAAAATGATGATAAAAAATGCATACGACACGAAAGTAATAAACATAGAATGTCTGTGAAATACCGTAATCATTTTAACTAAATATTTTAATATGGTTGTGTTAAACTTTCACAATAACTGTTATGGCCCGTGTCCATGATGCCATGAGACAATCTCTGAGATAATGCTCCCACGAGATTCTTTGGAGACTTTCTCGGCTTTCGCAATTCACGGTGGATACCTCTCCGAGATTTGAGCACCGCCAATTGCCTCGTACCTCAATTCACACTGTTATCCGATAAAGAAATAATACATTTTATCCAAATATTGTTTATGTTTATATTAACGCGAGAAATCCAAAACTTTGATATAGCTTATTTAATCTAAAGGTATAGGTTTAGAATGCTAAAAAAATCTCACTTCTGGGGAGGATCAGAAGATTCATTAGTCTGAGTCGTGTAAAATAGTTCACAACTCTGTTATTATTCCTCACATCGACTACTGCAGCAGCATTTTATTGTTGGCTAATGAAGAATAAATGCAACTATTATTATTAGATACCTACTGCAAAATAAAGCGTTGAGAATAATACACAGAAAAAATAGATAAATTCGGATCAGTGTAATGCTGAAAAATCTTAATAGATGACCTTTAAGCAGAAAATATATTTCAATGCTATGGTTTTATTTTTGAAATCCTCACTAAAAATATTGGCAGAATTTATAGGAAGAATTGATGCAAATCAACAAGTCCACGAACATTACCATTCAGGAAGAAGGCTAAATCTCAAAAATCGATGATGTACACTGCGATGAAGATTTTTAATGAAATGCCAGATGATATAAAAAAGGAGGAGAAACTACATAGATTCAAAATGAAACTAAATCAATATCTGTATGATAAGTTTAAGTAAAAATAAACATTATTTTTATTTGTTAACGTTGTTTTATTAACCACTTATTGAGTTTAAATACATCTACCGGTTTCGAAAAATACCATTTTCTTCTTCAGGATGTCAATTATTGTTATTATTAAGTAACAATTTGAGTTAGGTACTAAATTTATTTTTTAAATAATTGTTTAATAAATTTAGTTTTTTTTTTTTTGTTTGTCGCTAAAAATAATGCCGCTGTAGCTTAGTTGGATAAAGCACCTCCCCCGGTTAAGGAAGAGATCCAGGTTCGAATTCCGGTAGCGCAACACCAATATTTTTCGATAAAATTGATTTTATATGTATATCTTTATAATGAATATATTTAATTCATATTTAAAATATCACAGACCTATGTTCTGAATAATTACAACTTCACGATAAGAATGTGTTCTCCTAAAAAATAATAAAGTTGTATCAATGTGTCCAAAATTTAACAAAAATGAATTGATAATTCTGGCGTCTACTATCAGATTTACTTAAAGGTATTTTGAGAATCTGTAAAAATAAGGTAGATGACTCTGTCAAATGATGGAACGATTAAATGTATTGATTTCAAAAAGGTAACATATAGGGTCGAAAAATTGTCGCTAAAAATAATGGCGCTGTAGCATAGTTGGATAAAGCATCTCCCCCGGTTAGGGAAGAGATCCAGGTTCGAATCCCGGTAGCGCAACAACAATATTTTTCGATAAAATTGATTTTATATGTATATCTTTATAATTAATATATTTAATTCATATTTAATAAATTTAGTACCTATACTCAATAAGTGGTTAATAAAACAAAGTTAACAAATAAAAATAATTAATTTTAACCACAAAGTTAATTTTACTAATTTCATTAGTATTAAAATAAACATTATAAACATTTATATTAGAGTATATATATATATATATATGTACTATATTAAGAATAATAAATAATTTTAATACAAATTAAATGTATCAATAAGAATCCTTTAAAAATAATAATAATAATGTTTCCCTTTGTAAAAAACTACACCTTTTGCCTCAATTACCTACTGTAATCTGTAAGCCGTTTCATATTCACGACGCAAATACGATAAAAAAAATCATTTTATTACGAGCTCTAAAGTTTGTGTCATTAAATTAATTAAAAGTCTATTAGCAGCAATTCAAACTTGAAAAAAACTTTTTAACTTTCTCGAGTGTACTATAAAAAGTATTTTATGAATTGAATTCTAAATAAATTTAATGTAAATAACTATGAATATGAATATGTTGAATAATCAAATATAATTTTAAATTTTATTCTTGTTATGCTTACGATTATTATCAAGTAATTTTTTACACGTTTAGATTAGTATATTAAATATTCACCATAGTATTGAGATATCTACTAGGGATGTTCCGAATATTCGTATTTGACTTCGTTTAAATTTTGTATTCTTTTTTGTTCTGTACAAATATTAAAAGAAATACAGAAACTTTACAGGCTATTTTGGTACCACTTACGCAATCCACGAATTTTTAAAAATTTAAGAATCAATTGGAACCAAAATTTAAACGCTGACAATATAATATGCATTAATGTAAAAAGTATGGTTTGTTTACACAAAGATTTAATTTTCCAAGAGTAAATATTTTTACTCTTGTATAAATGTGTCATAAACGATCAGATTTATGTTTCCACAAATAATGTGTGTAGAATGTTCCGAACCCCTCTCCAATATGTATACTTTATTTCATGTATATTTATTTACTGGTCTGTGGAAACTTGCTATTTAGCTTACTTGAAATGTATTTGTTATCTCTCATACAAGTTACAAAATCTTTGTTTCACATATATTTCCAAATATGAGAACTTTTTTGACAACGTTTACACTTTGTACACTACGACTACTGAAACCAGAACCACGACCATTAAATTTATTTTCAACGTACCACAAAATTGTCTTAATATAGAAAGTTCTTGCATACACGAAATATATTTTTTATTATCTTGAAGCCATGATTACGGAAACAAATCTGCATTGAACCAAATTAGAAAAATGTTAAAAATGAATAGAGTTGTAAACCCATCAATATACAGTACATATAATCAATTTTTGACTTTTTAAAACACTTTGGTTAGTGAATACAAATTATTTTAAATAATTTATTATATTTACTTACATGCTTTGAGGTTTCAGCTACTATTTAAAATCAAGGTTTATATCAAAAACATAATAATCTCTTACTAAATAATATTTATATCGATCCTATTAATATGTTTATTTTATTGTATTTTAATCGGCAATTTGGAATAAAATAAAAAATTATTTCGTATAAAACGCGGAAATATGAATTATTTAAAAAAAAGCCTTAATTTAGTTTGTATTAAATACCACTGATTATGTTCTGAAAATGCAACTTCATAACATATTTTCCTTAATTCAATAAAATTAATTAAATAATTTAATTCTGACATCGCTTATTGGGTTTTACACAAAGCTATTTCAGATTCATCCTAATATAAAGTTAATAGGAATAGTATAATCAATCACATTTTTTAATAATGTTAAGAAAAAATAGGCGTAATCTTATTGACTTTTCGTATATAATTTTACTAGGTAAATATCTTAAGTTAGCCTTTACACACCCCATCACATAGAAGTGGAGGTATTTCTGTTGTTTCATGTTTACCAGAAAAGCGCGACCACCTGTGATACTTAAAATTTCAATTTCACAAAATCCAGTGGCGTACGCTCAACAAAAAATCTGTGCATAAGAATAATTTCTGCAAAATAAATCTAAACATATGTTTTATATAGAATGTATTTAGTATATAGCATATTTAAGTCCACACACAAATAATTAGAGATGCGAAGAATTATAACAAATAAAGCTAAGTGTTTCGCAAACTCTATCCCAAATATATACGAACTAAATGCAATACAAGAATATCCCGGTTTCGATAATGTTTTTAACTACACAATTAAACGAACTATCATAATATTTTTAACCCTTCACATAATAACTTGAAGACTTTCTTTGGAATAATGGTAATAATATTATAAGAGATTAGTTATGTAAGTAATGCATCAGATCTACAGTAATAATGATCTTTTTTTAAAAATTAAAACCATCATTTGTGTTCAGATAATTAGGTACTTAGCTTGGTTTTATAGTAAATAAAGTATTATGTGACCAAAAGAAGTATAAACGGTTTCATCACAGGTTTATTGAAAAAAAAATAGCTGTGTTTGGCTTTGTATTACGTAGATATATATCATATATAATATTCATATATGAATATTCATATTTTTCATGAATGGAAAATAACTCTTATAGGCATACTCTTTTAAAAAAAAAATGCTTTTGAAAGATTATATTTTTCTCAAGCAAAGCGTCTTCACTTTTAATACAACTTCTTATGATAGTATAGATTAATTTACTTCTACAGTATCGTTATGAACCTTTTAAATGACATAAGCGTGTTTACACACTAAACTTTGCGTGTTACGCCAAGCCATAAGCGTGATAATACGCACTTTTTGAACATGTAGACACTAAAGACCCTTGCAGAGATTAAAGTCGTATTTTTAATCATGTTTCCATTGTGTATGATAGTTACCAGCTTCTAAGTCAAGACCCTTTACCCTTTGTGGTGTTTTGCATTTCAAATACAGTTGGCAGTTAAAAGATTAACAGCATAAAATCGTCCTAGAGGGTTTTTGTTAAAAATGTTCACGTAATATAATAAATAACTTAAGATATGTAGATAAGCAAGGTTATTCTAATTAGTTATTAAAATCGTCAAAGCTATTAGCACTTATTGTAGTAGATTAGGTGGTCTAGTCGCATGTAGAGAACTCAGTTTATCGCAGTTTAAGGAATTTAAAAAAATAGCATAAAATCCGTGCCAAGATCACGCCACTGACATAATCTAATATATTTTAAATTGCCCCACTCTAACGGGAGAAGTTAGAGCAAGCACATTGCTAATTTATTCATTAAATGATATCTAATTCAAAGGTAAGAAAAGTTTGTAATATAGGATGAAATGTTTTAGTTCAGTAATGTGTTATTTTAGAATATTATATACTCGTACAACAAAACAATATGCCACAGGGTTACTGTTTACAAGAAGTATTAACTACTTTACACAGCAATATTTCTACCAAATCTCTTTACAATACTCTGTATCAAGTGTTTAATGTAAATAAATTAAATTGGAGCTGTTTCGTCGTCTCTAACACTTCCTATAGATTGATCTGTTAAGAGATTATTGATTTGAAAACAAAAGAAGATTATTAATTTAACTCTCTTGTTAAAATTATTTGGCGTAGACAAATATTATATATTCTAATTGATAACAAGTTACCAAGCGCACAAATAATAGACCTAATGGTCGCCCGTTATCGCAAATGGTCAACAGCTTAATTCTGCTTTCAATATTCAAGACAGTACTCAACAGTTGTAATAAACAGTTTCCTGTATGTTTCAGTTTGGTCCATTTGGGATCTTCAAATTTTATTTATTTTTTTATTCTTTAACTAGTGCATACGTATGTGTATATATAATCTAATATAACAGTGAAATTATAATATACATCCATTTTAAAACCTATTTATAACTCACACAGCACATATTTATAAAGTTTAATTTTAAATTTGTACAATTTTTCTCCTTTTTATTATCGATTTCTGAAATTTGATCTTATTGCTGAATGGCAATCTCATTCTATCTCCTCCTTTTATATGATGCACGTGCTTTTGCTGATTTTTCAATGTTGCCTCAATTTTTCATATAAATTCTGACAACATTTGTTAAGTGAGGATTTAAAAAATAAAACATAACATAGAAATATAATTTCTGTTTAAATTATTATTATTATAAAAAATGCCGAAGTTATACTCACACGTTGATTGTAAATTTCATTACAATTCAAAGGGTTGTATAAAATACTACTTACAGTTAGACCAGCAACATCTAATTTACTTTTAGTAAACCAAAAATATATTTTAATTAATTAATTGACAATTTCTATGAATATATTCTCATAGGGTTAATGTAACAAATCGTTACCTAAGTGGCAACACTGGCAACAACATCTCATTTTTTTGTGATATTGAGATGGTTTCACGAGCGGGTGTAGCTTTGGAAAGCCTTGATATTTAACGGTCTGCCAGTAAAACTGAACATTAAAGGGTTGCCACATTAAAGAAATAGGTAAGTATTGGATGTAGCATTAGTCATATAGAAAACATTTTTATTCCTCTCCTAAAAAGTGATGAAAAATGAGATAGCCGGTGTTGCCACTTAAATAACGAAATGCATATCATGCCATATTACTGATTTCTGAATTTAACATTTCATATTCTCTGAAAGAAAAAACACATTTAACATTACATTGCATTTATGGATCAATAAATATATAGCAATATTTGAATATGTCCAAGAACATACAGTTACTCAATTTTCATCTACAAAGGCATTGTTATTAAACAAATAATAGATATCTCATAGAGACGAAGCTACTTTTGTTATATTTAATAGAAAGATATGGAAGTATAGGTAATTACAGGGCTTACGACGTGCCTTCGGCTGACTTAAGTGATATTATAATATCTTTATATAAATATGACGTTCACCATTCTCACCCGTTAATCAGCATGACAGTTCTGTCGAGATGGCGAGGGCTATGAGAATGTATGGCAGTGCGCACACTGACGACTAAATTTTCAAATGATAGAACAGTTGGTGGTGAATTGTCTTACGACTCTTTTGTCCTTAGTGTGCGCTCGCTCTAACATCTGACTTTTCGTCGAGATTTGTATTACAGAAGGTAATAATATCTTGATCGTTTTCAGTTCAGCTACTCTTAGTATCCTTTCATTATTGTAACTCTATTAAGATCAGCTCACACCATTTGCAATTATTCATTATAAGTATGTTATATACTATGTTCACATAGTAATGTATCTTAACAAGTACTTAGCAAATAAATTTTTTTTTTTTTTTTAAAAACTTTTTAGAAAATATTTAACTTTTAGAAAAAAATTATATTAATTATTAAAATAAAACACAACGGTAAAAGTAGTTGTGGGCGAGGCTAATATGGACAGGAGAGATGTAATAGGAGGTATTTATAAGTTAATATATATTACATATTTAATACATGAGGACTTCTTTTTATCATAAAAATGTCGATGTTTAGTTTTAGAATTTTGATTTGAAGCGATTCTATCTGTTAAATTGAGACCCACCTACTGTTTACTTACTAAAAATTAATGATAGAGCCAAACGCAGGAAGGAAATGAAATGGGAAGAATAATTCAAAGGTGAGAAATAATATACACTCAGTCAAGAGTGGATAACCTCTAAATGTACTAACTGCACACATTAAGCATAAGGTGCACTATTAAAATTCCCTAATTTTTTGGTCCACCCAGATCATCGCTACAACATTTTCATTTCATGATATTTCTATTATCAATATTAACATATATAGTGGCCTCAATCAGATAAGATACGGCTTGTAATATCTCAAGTCTCGATCATGTGTCGCCCTCACAGCTGATTTTATAATTTCACCAACTAAATACAATACATTCATCTACCATTGGTGGTATTCAGGTAATCTTTGTTCTAAAGTTGTGCTCAGGATAATTTACTTTTCTAAGCTGTAATATCCATCAATCATGAGAAAATATCAAAATTTTGTTTAATTATTTATATAGCGTGCTAGTCGGTCAGGTAGTAAGATGCTCGCCTGGTTATCAAGTGGTCGAGGATTCGAACCTACAAAATGGCAAGAATATTGAATTGTGTATTATTTTTTCTTTTATTTCATTATTATGCACAAATGAATTGACACAGTTTGAAGGTTAAATTTCAATTTAAAGTTAGTGACTAGCGATGCTCACTGGAGGTGGTCCTGAGAAGGCAGGCAGGGGAAAAGTCTATTTATGTGTTGACGTCGAGATTCGGACTGTAAGAATGGTTTTTATTATTATTTTATTTAAACATATAACATGTGTACAGATGGAAAAAAAGACAGTTAGTAATATATATTTTACACTAATTTTAAACACAATAAAACCCAGTACGTAATATACAAAGCAAATGTGCAATACAACATGTAATCTGAAAATGTTATATAAAGTGTTGGTTAAACGGTCATGTCTGTGAGGCGCGA
Organism: Eubasilissa splendida; assembly: GCA_031772225.1. Classification (NCBI taxonomy): domain Eukaryota; kingdom Metazoa; phylum Arthropoda; class Insecta; order Trichoptera; family Phryganeidae; genus Eubasilissa; species Eubasilissa splendida. The sequence continues at coordinate 14,085,964 of CM062852.1, read as the reverse complement.
GCTGGGCCTTTACAAACGCTTTGAAGTGAAATATTATGTTTTTATTTATTATATTTGTTTTATTAACCACTTAATTGAGTTTAAATACATCTACCGGTTTAGAAAAATACCACTTTCTTCTTCAGGATATCATAACTAACTAAAACATATATTATTGTTTCTTTAACAGAATCTATTTTTAAAAAACCTGTTTTAAAAAAATATTATGTTATAAATGTAAAAAAGAAATGAGCAAATTTAAAAAAAAATATTTTGGTACACATGTGGAAACAACGAGTATTTGAATATAAAATTTTTCATTTAGTACTATCAAAAAAGTATAAACTCCTTCAAACGATATTTTATTCTGTCGCTTTAAAACCAACCAACCACAAGAACTCTAACCTCAATAAGAGGACATAATAAGACTCTCTGCACTACGTCTGTAAATTGGCAAAATAGAGTTAACTTGATATTACGTGAAGCGTCTTGGGTGCTGTTCACATTCACTAGTCGTGCTGGGTGACGTCGCAATGACGTCATAACTCTTCGTAACACGTATTGCCTGTTTTCTCTCCGCATCACCCCCTGTTCTGTAATAAAAATGGGACATCTTGGCTGTAATTTAGTATGTGCAATGTATTACGCCTGAAGGTGTGGCTGTGACATTAATTACAACAGATTCCTCAAGTTTCTCGAAAAATATCTCCAAGCTGAAATATTCAAATTCAACAACCAAAGTTTTAAAAATATCATTAGTTTTATTTTTTGTTGATTTACGCCTTCCTATTCTTCTGCATTTACTTACACGGGTTTATTATTTTTGAACATGATAAATTAATACTGTAAAAATGGCCCATGTTCATGAATGAAATACGATAAATAAGTCTCAGAGATTGAGTTGAGATAAAACTCAGAACCGTATACACGTGTCGAGGTTTTTCACCTTGAGACAATCTCAGAAACTATTACATGAGATTGAAAGTTACGACCCGTGTACATGGTATTAGATTTGACAGCAAAACTCATGCGCACAAATAACATCTGGAACCATAGATACTGAGAACTATTTATTCAAAAAGTAAGACAAACAAAAGACATTTAATTAAAAATATTTGTTATATTTTAACTACTGCAGGAAAGATTCAAGGCATACAACGGACGAACGGAACAATAATGGTCAAAGGACTAAAATTATACAATTGGCGTACATCAAGCATGAAGTGAGACGAGAGACATGTGGCAATGTTTGAGTATCTGAGACTGGTATGTACCTACACGGTGGACATCGAAATCCAACAGTTGTCTTCAAAGAATCTGAGAATGAGAGCATAATCGCTGTCTCATATATTGTCTCATTCTAGACGTTCTAAAGCAATTAATTTTGGCGCCTTTCATACCATCGTCTTTTAATCACTTGCTTGACAAAACCAAACCACCTTAAAATTCTTAGTTTATATTTAATACATTTTTTAAATAATCAGTAGGATATATACATATATATATATATATATATTTCTTTTAACATTTATTTCTTCTCTATGAGAGTAAGGCTCGTATATAGAGAAGGAGTATATACGAGAATTTTGGTTTCAGTTAGTCTATGTACTTATTGTCTATATCTCAAAAAAATTTCATGGAAATATAATCCCTGTCTCAAAAACTGTTTCTAAACGAAAACCTCGTCATAAAATAAATCAACTGCCTAATATTTTTTAGAATTCAAAAATAATTCTGCCAATCCATTTTCTACTGTCAAGTATTTAAAAATTGGTTAAATTTAATATAAAACTTCTAGATTCTAAATTTTAATCAATATTTTATTTTTTTAAATCTGTTATTTGTGAATGATTAATACTTTTGTACGTTGAGGGCATGCTTTCAAAAATAATTCACATTTTCACGTTTTTTACGAAAATATGAGTTTTTAATATTCATTTATATAAGAAGTTATACACTAGATTTGATTTTTTTAAACTATTACTTAAATAGAACCTTAACACTAATGTAAAACTAATAAACTGAATGTCATTTGTCATAATTAAGAATATACAAGCATTATAAGAAAGACCGCGACCATTAAAATGATTTTCGCGTGCTACAAAATTGATTTAATATAGAAAATTCTTGCAAATACCAAATACATTTTCTTATAATCTTGAAGCCAAACTGTACAACAAAAGAACAGTGTATCCTTCAAAATCGACGAGCTGAGTCGTTATAATTTGTGAAATTCGTAACCGAGTCCTAATAATTTGTTAAATATATGAAAAATTTAAGATATTTGTAAAGCTAGAAATGTATAGCATGTTTTTCTCTCTGTCTATCCACATGGTAGTACAATTTTATAGTAAAATTTACTATATACCATAAGCAAAATTGTACTATACGTGGTTAATAGTCATTCAAACGTGTAATACGTGCCATATGATAAGACTTCATTAACCCTGGAACCATGCACTTCTTTACTCATGCAATAGTTTTTAATATTTTGTTTACTCTCCTCAATTGCCAATTTGTAACAAAACTTTTATTTTTATTTTTTCACCGTTTTTCTATAAAGTATAAAAAGTGTATTATATAAAATGTTTATTCCCCTAATTACCTTAATTTTTTTTTCTTTATACTTTAATGATATACAAGGATCGTCTAATTTATATATTAAAAACAAGAATAAATATGATAATTAATTAAAATTGTTTATATATATATTTATATATTTATTATATTGAACATAAATTTTGTACGTAAAATGGTTTTTGAAATAAATTCAGTTTTAGTTAATTAAATTAAATGATCCAACAAGGTTTATAACGTCTCTCGGGGTAGGGTTGTAAGTTTTAATTAGGAGACTGAAAAGTACTCTCCTAATTGAAATGATTTAGTAAAATGTGACGCAAGGAGTTTGGTGAAAAGCCTAACCGATCTTATCTCGTTCCGCGTTACAGATTTCGTGACATTTACAAAGATAAAATGTATTAAACTTTTGTATTTATGTTGTTACTGGTGTTTTAGCTCGTTTAAAATTATGGAGAAACTCCTTCTTAAAGAGTATTGAATTCTAGAGAGTTCTAAATTAAAAAAAAATCAATTATTTGTGAAAAGATTACGCGTTTCTCAGGATAGAAGTTCGGGGTTCGTAAGCCAGTAACGACTAAATATTTTTTCAATAGATTGTTTTTTTTCTGTATATCTCTAATTGATCCGTTTGATTTATTTTAAATTACATTATGCACTGAGCATAAATAAAAATTGTAATATTAGAATATCACACGTATGCGGTTTATAAAATAATTTAGACTCGACTTAGATATAGTTCTTTCAAAAAGTTTAGCTAAAAAAACTTCGAAATCACTAGTAAAAAATATTTTTTTTGATCAAAAATAAAGAAAATTAACAGAATTTTATGTGTATATTATTGTACGAATTTTATCTGGACTGCACAATGGATGGATCTAAATAATGATTAGGGTAATCGGCTTAAAATAATTCAAAGATTTATCCCCCGCACCTCCTGGTTCTCCAAAAGGAAAGTCTCCAAAAGAACAACATCAAATATCTCTATAAAAAGAATTGGACAATGATAGGTAGCCTCACATTTATTTAGATTGAACTTAATAGATTCCTAATATATAAGTGTGGTACCGTGGAGGATACCCTTGACCATATCTTTTTTGCCTGTCCATTGCGGATCGCAGGTTTTTTTTACAGTAATCTCGTCAATGGTAATCTCAATTTTAAATGTATTATGATAACAAGAGCATAACAGATGCATGTGTACGATCAGTAAATATTATAAATATGGGGCCGGCGATTCAAATCCATCGCCGATCTCAGCTGATCGACGACACAGACGATATCTAAACCCGAGGGCATGGATCCCGTCAAGAGCAGCCACGATTCGACTCGACCGCGCGCCGACTCGCTTCGCTACCATTTGTACTCACTTGCTGACTTTTTATATACACTGATTTGAATAATATATGATTACACAAAATCTTCCTTTTATTCCGAAATAATTATACTTATTTTGTTAAATATTTACCTATTTATAAAACGCAAAAACTCCGCGTCATGTTACACAGTTGCACATTGATTAAATTCTTATTATATAAAATGCCGATAGGTAATACTAGTTGAACGGTGATTTATAAAATATGAATTAAATATATTAATTAGAAAGATATACATATAAAATCAATTGCATTATTCAACTATGCTACAGCGACAATTTTCGAACCTATATGTTACATTTAATACATATTAATACATTTAATCGTTACATTATTTGAAACTTAACTTATTAACTTCACAATAAGAATGTGTTCTCCTAATACTATATTTATAATTTATTTCAATATATAAATGATACATGTAGCTTATAAGGAAATATAAAAATTAAGATTGAAATGACTTACTCTATTATCAAAATAAACCTTAGCGGAATACCGTTGGACGTTGATATGAATATAAACTGATAGCAGACGCCAGAATTATCAATTCATTTTTATTAAATTTTGGACACATTGATACAACTTTATTATTAGGAGAACACATTCTTATTGTGAAGTTGTAATTATTCAGAACATAGGTCTGTAATATTTTAAATATGAATTAAATATATTAATTAGAAAGATATACATATAAAATCAATTGTATCGAAAAATATTGTTGTTGCGCCACCGGGATTCGAACCTGGATCTCTTTCCTAACCGGGGAAGGTGCATTATCCAACTATGCTTCATAAAATTGCTAATGTAGATGCAATAAAAAATATGATTCTAAAAATTAATTTGTGCGACCAGAGTTCTATGCTGTTTACTTAAGAGCTATTTTTTAGCATTTGCAATGTGTAAACCACTGATTACCAAATATATAGAAATGATTTAACGGAAATTTCTCGTTTCTAAAATTTAGACGCTGACAATATAATATGCATTCATGTATAAAAGTCTTGTTTACATAAAGATTTAATATTCCAAGATTAAATATTTTTACTATTGTATAAATGTATCATATACTATCGGATTTATGTTTCCACAAGTTATGTGTGTAGAATACCCCTCGTCCCGTAACTCATGTTCCGAACCCCTCTCCTATATGTACACTTTATTTCTTGTTTATTCATTTATTGATCTGCGCTGCAAAGCAATTGTATAAATCATTACCTTCTAAAGTTCACACCCCCCTCAATAAAATCATCGATAGGTTTAAACATTTTTTAAACCATTGAATAAATTTTATGTCATCAAATAACTTTAAAAATTCATTCTTTCACCAGAAAATATGGAATATAAAGTGATTTATTTTTAATTTTAATTTTTGATTTTCATCTTGTAAACAGATTTCGATAGAAATAGGATCTCATGATGTCACTTACGGAAAAATTTTAATGCACTTTATTGGATCGTGACTAGGAGACCTCTAAACCACCCTCTGTACAAAATTTTATGTGTGCATATATGTATACAAGACACACAGATATTGTGGACATGATAACTCTCGTAGTACTTGTCTGATTTTATTCAAACTTTTTTGAAAAATTCTTCTAGTAGTATTCTCAGTTCAGTTCGTTAACTAGCCTGATTCGTCAAATGTTTATTTTTTTAATTGTAAATTCGTAACTCAGTTAATATTGGACCTAGAACATAAAATACACACAGATGGAATGTATCTGATTATTTTATCCAGTGCTGACAATAATAATTCAATTGTGTATTTCCATGTTAAAACACCCTTATAACCTCCTCTCCCTTCCTTATAACCACCCTCAATCGTATCATTTTTGATAATTTTCAACGTTACATCAACTTTCTTTAACCCTTCCATAGCCATGCAGTAACACAGGTCTACCGCTCGGTAAGATCGATACTTGTCACCGTTAGATTGCACACGATGTATGCTTCGTTATATAATCATATTTATCAGTATATATATATCATACTTTTACTATATATAGTAAAAGTATGATAACAGGGATTTTACTGTCATTGAAACCAGTGAAGGCATTTTTTTCGCACTTAAAAATTAAACATTCCTTACGATAACACATGTTGACATTTTGGCAGCGTACGGGTATTTTCCATCACAGTAATGATAGGGCTAATTCGTTGGTTCTCTTTTCCTCAATAACATCAATGGAATAAATGTGTGTATGCGTATATCGTTTAGTTAAGTCAACAATGAGAAAATAATACCAAATAGCCTGGTTTTGTGATTTTCTCTGCATAACATAAACGTCCGTGGAACTGTCATCCAATGAAAATCATCCCCAAACAAGTATTGTGCTTATTGGCAGACAGAGGGGTTGTTAACCCCTGCGTGGAGCGTGTAGCGAATTAAGGAAGAGAGGGTGGGTCAACACCATTACCCTGATTGGATACGAGACGGGTTGATGGTGTGGTTAGAACAGCTATACGAGTAGTTTTATAAATTGAGCTCTGGATATTTGGGTTAAAAAACTTCACATTCAGGTTATCAAATCGATCTCTGCTTAGATTTTTTTTTTTTTTAAAGAATTTTATTTTGATATCAATTGAATGAATAAATAATAATTAATGTAAAACAAAAACTATTATACTTAGTATTTTGTAGTGTATAGTGAAATTTGGATGTCTGTCTGTGCGAAGTATTATTTGTATGTTAATTTGAAAAAAAAACTTCTAGAGAACATTGGAGTGTAATTTTCTTTAGAATTTGTAATTTTCTTATATTAATAATAATAATATAAGCGTTTATTCCAGCGTGATTGTGTTTTTTTTTAAGACCCAAATCACCATACAGATAATACATTAATGTTACAAATATTATTTATGTTATAAAAAGAAAACCAAGGAAAATATAAATAAATAATAAATTCACACATATATATAAATATAAATACTTCAGTCACTTGTGAATTTGTTATTTTCTTGTAAATTTGTAATGAATATATAACATTTATGTTCTCAATGTACATTTTTCAAATAGAGATATATTACAATATTTCTGTCAGAAATTTTGATTGAAAATGGTTTTTTGATTTTACAATTTCTTATTAATATGATACTTGTGAACTAAAAATGCTAAATGTATATTTTACTGAACTTTTATTTTTAAGTACTGTAATAATATAAACGCAATAAACGATCACGTTTTGTACATCTGGAAACGTGTAACGCTGAAAGATCGGTAATAAAAAACTATTATAACTTTTTGTATTTATTTATCTTTATGAAAGTCATTTTATCAATTAAAATGGAAGCGTAAGCATTATCTATTTTATTTCCTTTCCTCCCTTCTAAGATGGACACATGGCCGATTATTAAATAAAAAGTAATATTATTGTGCTATTAAGGAGAACACATTTTTATTGTATAGTTGTAATTATTCGTTTTAATTAGAAAGATATACATATAAAATTGATTGTATATGTAAATATATCTTTAAAATTAATACATTTAATTTGTATTAAAAAAAAACATTATTGTTCATTTAAAATCTGAAAATGCTTAAATTTTTTTATTTTATTTAAATGCAGGATATTTTTTCTTAGTAATGATTGGTTTATATAAATTGTGCTCTTTTTCTTTTCCTGGTAGGTATGATCGTGCAATTTAGATTTTCCGGGTGCGTTCAAGAACCGTCATAAATTCGTAAAAAATATATTTGTATTTTTTGTATTACATCTCTCAAATGCCTTCCATTTTCTTTCTGACCTTTAATGACTCTTTCCAGAACATTTTCCATTATTTAACTAAAGGTTACAAATTTTTGAATTTTCGTCACAAATATTGTTTTCGAGCTCCCAAATTATTTAAGGATCGTTGACATTTACGAGGCCCTTCAGGCGTGTTAAAAGTCGTCAAATCAGTTGAACGGAGAGGCCAAACAAAATTTCTTAATAATGAGTCTAACAAAACGAATAACATATTTGTGGTCTTGTTAAGGAACCTAGGGTAACAAAGTCTGTTCAATTTGAATTTTGTATGGAAATATTTTGAGATTCACTCTCAAAATCTGTTCAGTAATAATCTAGACATCGACAATTATCGTACAGCTTTCACTGCTGCGTCAATATTCTTAGAACAATGAGCTCTTCTTCCTGCAAATTCTGCTACTGATCCTTACTCCTGAAATTGAGTTCCTAATCATTTTGTCACTAGGAACTGTTCAGACAGTAAAATGCTCCCGGTATTTTCATTTAATTGTAATAATGACCATTCAATAGATTTATTTAATTCAAAAATTCAATTGACTAATTATAAATCATAAGTACTTAGCAATTTCTATGTTACATAAGTGTATTTTTCAAACCTTTCAGTATCTATTGGGCCACCCTATACGTCAACTGAAATATCAGACGGAAAAAAAATAGAAAATGTATACGTATACCAATACGTATTTTGGCTACACATTTAACTTGTACTTCTAAGGTTGAAAAATTTCCGCTTTTAAAAACAAATGAGAGGGCACTTAATACCACATTATAATTCTCACCGTGCCTTTATCTGCAATATAAAAATCTTATTTTTAATGCTTTCGTAAATTAAATTACATTATGTATTTTAAAATTATTTCTACTTATAAAAACAGTATTTTTAATTTGTATTTTTTTCGTATTAGAACAACAATTATTGTAATTTTAAGATATCTACAAAACACAATAAAAACCAAAATCATTAAATTACGATAATAATAAGAAAAATGTATTTATGTCGTTTTCCATAACGATTTCGATTAATCTCTGTCATTTCATTCATACATCAAATTATAATTGGACAAGTCTTGTCCAATTTATTAAAAAATGACAAAAATACTACATAAAAGTCATGAAAATATAAATCAACAGAATAAATGGTGAAATAAAACATTAATCTTCATAAAATATCCCAGAATATGACATATAGATATATTTTGGTCATTTCAGTCATAAATTACTATACTGAATATAAAATGACCATTGAATTTATTAACAGTTATAAGAAAAATGAAACGTTTCATTTATTAAAAATTCTACGTATTCTTATCTATAAAACTTGAACAAATTTAAACAAAAACTAGAACTAATTATTTTGCATTTATTAAAGAAAACATTGTAAATGATCGGGCAGTAATACTGTTATTTTCGTTTTTATTATCATTTTAACTTTAATTTAATTTTAACTTAAAATACTTGACAAAACAAGTATCAGATTATTTAATGCAGAGCTTACATAAACCACAAACATACATTACACAAACCTAACTTAATTAAAATAACTTATTTTTTTCATTTCATTTATTTTTTTAGTTTGATTAAAAACAACTGACTTTCTTTCCGAACGATATTTTTTTCACGTGATGATTTTACATTTAAAATTGTTTTTAAAATGAAATACATGTGAATAAATGTCCTCATTTACTTTTGTATAGCGCGCTATTGTTGGGGCACTGTTGTCTTGCTCGTTATTGTCGGTGCGCAGTTGTCTTGCGCGTAATTGTCGGGACACCATATTTTATGTGCTAGAAAAATATCGTTTTTTTACCTGAAAATTTATTTTTCTAACTTGATCCAAATTGATTGGCAAATAAACCTTCATGAAAATATTATCTGTATTATTATTTATTTCTGTAACAAATGATGAAACTTTTACATTTATAAAATTATCACACAATTTTATCTAAATCATAGTAAAAAGTGTTGATAAATAGGATTAAGTAGGTAATACCGACTTATGAAGTAGAAATTTTTATTAGTTAATTTTTAATTAATTATCGAATAAATTTTAAATACTAATTAAATGTATTAATTAGAAATATATACATAAAAAATCAATTTTATCGAAAAATATTGTTATTGCGCTAACGGGATTCGAACCTGTATCTCTTTCCAAACCGGGAAAGATGCATTATTCAACTATGCTAAAGCGACAGTACTTTTGACGACAAATTTTCGAACCTATATGTTACACTTTTTCAAATGAATACATATAAAGTTCCATCTAATTTGTTTTTACGGAATTTCAAATATCTTTGAGTAAACCGATAGCAGACACCAGAATTAACAATTTGTGACTTTACTATTTAAAAATTAAATAACTTCTTACAACATCATCACATTTTTTTACTCATACATACATAAAGCTCGTATTTTTACAAAGATAAAAATAAAAGTCATATACATTTCTAATAAAAAAAAAAATTCAGTAGAAAATATGCATTTAAAAACAATAATTATATTTCTACGGACACTCAGGAACTGGGCACTTGTTGAGTGGCAATACATAATCACTTTTTTATTACTATATTAGTAATACTTTATATGAGCTGTAAATAAGTTTATCATGTCAAAACAAATTAAACGAAACAATTCTGATCTGTCATTGATAAAATCTGTCATCGACAAAATATTTGGTTACCACCGGAATGCAAACCTAAAACATTCCCTATCTAGAGAAATACACCACCAATAATCATTTGTTTTCTACAAATTAGATATTTATATTATATTATTTATAAAGAATGCATCATTATTAGATTTTAACACATTTTCTGCGTTGGTGGATCAGGTTTGATCCGGGTGTTTGTAAAAATATGAATTACGCTACAAATATTCGTTTAATTCTGTTTTCCTTCTAGCTAATCTCTTATTAAATATTTTTTCAATAATTTGAGATACAAATAAATGTTATTGGACGAGATTCAAATGAGTTATTGATAAAAATGTGAAAAAACGCTCAAAAACTGACCTACGACAGTCGGATTGATCTCAGCGCTTAAGCCGATATATATATTGTCAACATTTTGAGCGGGTAGACAAAGTATACCAGGTATGCGTCCATGTATTTGTTTTGACTTAGTTTTGTCTAGCGGTCCCTAGACAATATTAGTAATAAAACTATTTGAGGAGCGTTGCGCCTACCTGTAAGTTTTATGACACTACCTGCTCGGGTTCCGACGAGAAGATTAATGCTCAGAGGATGTTTGTATTTTGGCTGTATAGGACGTCTGTTGATGCGTGAGAATATTCACATTATTCGTAATATTTTTTAAATTTAGCTTTAATTTTTTAGCAGAAACATTACGGAACATCATGCCATTTCATTAAATCATATTTAAATGAAATATCTATAAAAAATCTCCCACAAAACGGTTGAAAAACCGAAAACTTGAGGTGGGTCTAGAATGACCCACCACCGCCTGACGCGTTTTGTTTTGATCCACCGGGCTGTAAGTGTTAAAAAGCAATCAACATTACATTACAATGAATTTCAAAAACCTTCGAGTGAACTCACTAGATGACGCACGGTTGAAATGAATGAACCTATGATCTAAAATTGTAACTTTACAATAAAAATGAGTTTTAATTTCATCAAAAAAAAAATTAATCTTTCTAAGATTGAAAACCTGAACATACACAAAGACTAATGAATACAAAGAGTAGGGCGTTAATTTATCCAAACAATTATTTAACTGGTTAATTGAGGTGGATGATATGTTTTCGTAAAGTTTACGCCAGATGGGTTCAACGTGGGTTGAACCTACCTACCTACGCATTTAATTAGAAAATGTATTTTTAAGACCAGTTATAGATGTAACCACAGTGAATTATTTGAAATAATAACTTACTTATTACGGGATATTACGATCGTTTAGTTCGTAGCTTTCTAAGGCAAGAATACTGTAAAAGGAATTTTTTACATGTCATTTTAATGCCATTGTATATTATTTTATTTAAAGAGAACACAATATTACTGTGAAGTTGCAGTTTTTCAGATTTTATTTTATTTAAATCATCCTGAAATTTTTAATTGTAGAAGTTCATGTTACTTTTTGGCTAATTAAAATGGAGTGTCAAGTACATTTTCGATAAATCCTTTGCTTGAGTTTAACCGACAAATTATATGGCAATGCATTATTACTCATTGTTTCGAATTCGTAAAACACACTTTTGGAGCGTTATTTCAATTCAGTCTCAACCGTTGTTATTAATACAATTCTGCATCCAAATTCTCATCCATTGATTTCTTCATACTCTTCTTGTCAGAACCTTCTCTGACGTCAGCAGACATCAAGTTGACCGATATTTGTTCCATCTCGACATCGCGATAATATTCGCAGTGTAGACATTTCAACTCCATTGCACCAGCACTGTATTTTGTGATATTGTGTTTTTTATCACGTATTGTTTGTGTGCCGTGAGTGAACTTGTGATATCGTTGTATTCAATTGGAATCAGAGATCGATTCATCCACGTGCCGTTGTGTGATCTCGGCGGCGACTGCAGAGATTACGGAGCCGTCATATACAAGATAAGGCGAGCAGTCCTTCCGAATCTCAGTTTCTGAGATCACTAGTCCTTCGACTAGAACCCTTATCCCATCAACGACTTCATCCTGTACCAAGGTTTCCCTGCTTTCCCTCCTATACGCTGCAGTGACTCCGATTTACGACCGGATTTGTCGTATTCCATTCCGCGGGTCGTATGACCTAGATATCTAGCAATTCGTTCATTTAGATCCTATCGATCCAAATTTACGTTCCGAATTCACTCATACTTATATTTAACTGTTTATGATGAATACAAGATAATCGGTAAAACTGGATCAAGTGTTTTTTGAGCATGCTAATGCTCTATCTGGAAAGCTCAATCGGGAGGTTATTCCACATTCAACTTCACCTTATTCTCGTGATATCAGATATTTATATTTTACACTCTCTATCCAACAATCGCCTTTACTAATAACGCTTCCCTTCAAAATTGGCAAGATGACTTCTTCACGTCTAAACCATCGTTTTTTACAGGAATCGAAAAACTGCCAAAACGCTGAGATTCAATTGTAAACAACATTGATCAGTTTGTGTGCTTTGTTTATTCAATAAAATATTTTTAAAGTAAGTAAAGACATTACCAATTCATGCAACAACTCCAATACCTTATGTATAGGTAGGTACTTTGACTACATAATAATATAGGGGCAACATTTGGACAGAACTTTATTTTTCAACTTTAGAATTTTTTATCTGATAAATAGAAAATAATATGACCAAACTCTTTTTTCTTACCTACTGGAATGCTATTTTTTTATGTATTTTAATATTTTTAATATAATAAATTTTAGACTGTATAAAAGTTATAAGTATTTTACTTAAAAACTATATTTTTGTCCAATGATACACGCACCTGTCGTACCTTTGGACAGGGGTGAACCTAGCTTTGGACAATAATTCATTTATAAATATAATATTATGTAAGAATAAGATTTAGGCTAAAAATGTATATTGATTGTTTTTAAAAATGTTTAATATATATTTTTATAATCTTCTGAATAACATGGAGCTTGATAAAAAATATGATGAACTAAACTTACGTTACGTTTGTTTTTTAAATAAATATTGTACAGCTCTTCTCAATCTACAAAATTATTTGTATCGGACTCTTCTGATAGAATAAAATAATTCTGGCATAAGAAAATATATAATTTCTTTGTGTCGTTTCGATATGCACCCTATATTAAAATTATTCTTGCGTGTGTTACAGGTGAGTGAATTTTCTCCATTGATCAATTGCTTGCATACATAAAATGTTACAACTATTTTATCCGTAAGGATCTTAATTTTTTTCATTTCTTTTTTACATTCGTTGTAAAATTTTCCATAATCTCATTTTTTCCGTAGTGTCTGTAAAAAATATTGTTTTTCCTTTCTTCCTATCTCTTTGATTTTTTTTTCTTTTACCTGCCTTTGGAAATGGCATAATCATTTCATTTCAGGGGTTATTAGATGTATATCCGAAGAGGTTGATGGAATAGAAGTTTCTGCAAAAACAATTTCTTATAAATTTTCTTCAGTATATGGAATGCATGTTCTATTTTTAGTTGAGCATACTTCAGAAGCTAGTTCCAAGTTCAAAATTTCAGAATTAGTTGGTTTCACATTTAGAATATCTCTGACGAGTGAGTTGTACTTTTGCTTCAGCTTTGCCTGAAGTAGCATGCTTCTTCACATAGTTAAACAATGAGAACTTAATAAGTTTCCATTTTACAGCAATTATGGGAATAATTTTATCTTGGATCACCTCTTTAATAGCTTCTTTCAAGTCTTTAATATCAATTCTCACTCTTACGTCTCAATTTACTTTATGGCACTATTAAAAAAAAATTTTTTTAGCCACAAACCTGTTGGCAAATATACTCCACTTTATACCTTTGGACGCGTTCAAAGATATGAAAGTAAAGTTTTCCAAAGGTACGACAAGCGCATAAAATTAAAAGATTATTAATCGTAGAAATTTGAGGTTAGAAATATACAAAATTAACTATGGAATCAAATAGGCTTATTCTTGGTTTATTAATATGCAATTAACTTATATAAGATAATATGTAATAGTCATTAAAAATATTTCATCAAAAAATGTAAAAAACTCACTTCTCGTACATTTTTCTTTCAAATTTTAAAAAACAAAAACACCATTAACAAAATGAAAGATTTGACACAATAGTGTCGCTAGCTGACGAAAATAGAACACCCGTATATTTTTAGAGAATTCTTATGTTGAATATTGCTAGAGATATTAATTTTGTTCAAAGGTAAAACCGTCCAAAGGTAGGGCACTTGCCCCTATAGTTGATATTTACTTCAACGTATACGGAGAATACATCATGCGACGAGCACCGTATGAATGGAGTGGGGGCAGATTGCCGGCAAAATGCTGTCAAATCTTCAGTATGCAGATGACACAACTGATAGCTGCAACCGATATGGAAATGGTTGAGCTTATTCACCAAGTAGAATTGGAAAGCTAAATCTAGGTCTTAAAATCGAAAGAAGCAAAATAAATGTTATGATTATGGACCACTTTAATAAGCTTCAACAAACTATGAAATTAAATGAATTTGAGATAAATTATATATGTAATACTTAGGAATGTTAAAACAATCAACAAAATATGGCATGGTCGCTCAATAACCATGCTGATGCGTAATGTGGAAGATAAATAATGTGCCATTCGAGTGATACATGTATATCACGTTTCACGGCCAAAGGCCGACTGGCGACTGTGATAAGTAGCTCAAATGCACGGAATTTTGTAGAACTATAACTGGAAATCGCCGTCGAAAAATCTCAAATCTTTATTAATTGTTTTATTTTGTATTTGTAAGATACATGTCATAAATTTCCTTAATATACGGGTTTTTTATCTCAGATACATATAACGCAGCACAACTTTATTTCTAGCGCGCTACTTGTATCGTTCGATTTTTAACGCGTACGTATTCTATTTTTAAAAAAACACATTACTAATATGTTTTTTAAAGTTAATAATTAATTCATACATGTTTAAATTCATGAGTGTAAAAATCCGAGTTTTAATTCTTATTTTATATACAACACCATGGGAATCATTATGTTGTTATATAAAAATTTGGCACGAAAGTCGTAGCTAAGTTGGCAGAGTGCTCGCTTACTTAACCTGCAAGATCAATACCCGGCAAACATTATTTACTTTGAAGGTGCCTTTACCGGCAATCTGGTACGAACCGGTAAAGGTGTAATTAAGGTACAAGATAAATATAAGAGTGTATAAATATGTTACGTAATCTTCTAACGCGCTATTTCTAGCGCAAATTTTGTGACAAATTTTTCTGGGGTGCCAACTGAATAAACATATACTATGTTAAAAATTATATCCGTGTATACTTTAAGATTTTTTCTATATAAATATCATTATGATCTGACTAAAACTAGAGGAGATATAGTTACATCAGTAGTACAAACAAAAATGGTTCTTATTAAGGAGAACACATTATTATTGTGAAGTTGAAAATTTTAAGAACATAGTTCTATGGTATATTGTTCTGAAAAAACTGATACTTTTTTATTTTTTATATAATAAATAAGGTAGATGGCTCTGTCAAATGATGGAAAGATTAAATGTATTGATATCAAAAAGGTAACATATAAGGCCGAAAAATTGTCGATAAAAATAGTGCCGCTGTAGCTTAGTTGGATAAAGCACCTCCCCCGGTTAGGGAAGAGATCCAGGTTCGAATCCCGGTAGCGCAACAACAATGTTTTTATTTTTCGATGAAATTGATTTTATATGTATATCTTTATAATTAATATATTTAATTCATATTTAAGATAACTTTTTAATTTGAAACAATAGATGTATCAATTTGAAAGAACCGCAGCATATAAGTTTGAAAATTTATCGTCAACTTACTATGTTGGTGTGGTGTAATCAGTTAACGTATTTCTCCGGATTGGAAAGGATCCAGGTTCGAATCCTGGTAGCAACAATAATATTTTTTCGATAATTTGAATTTTCCTGTATCTTTCTAATTGATACATTTAATTTGTATTAAAAAATAATTCTGTTATAAGCCTCAATAATCGACGACCTTGTATGAGAAGATGTATGAATGTGGATGAGACGACAGTTTCATGTCAAGACAGAAGAGTGTGGCGCTCTATTCTCTCTGCCTACTACCTCGGGCGAAACGGCGCGATGGTAAGTTAGTTACAAACGAACCATTTTTTTTATATAGGATAAAAATATCTAACCACTGCTTCAAATATTACAGATAATATTTTTATTTATCTATTTAAAAATAAATCTGTTATAAATGAGATTAAAAAACAAATATTTGTGGGGGTGGGGGTGGAGTTAAAATGGACAAGAGAGGGGATGTTATGGGCAGTATTTGAATATTTTCTTATAGTTATTCTTATTCTTAAACCGCTCATTACATTCCCTCCCTTATCCATTTTAACTCCACCCCCACCGCCAACTCCCTGAACTCCAAACACATCAGTAATTACTGTCTGAAAATATTTATAACTTTAATGGAATTTTATTATTGATAATGGGAAGATGTTCCCAAAAACATTCTAACGTTTTATACAATAAAATACAATGGAATTAAACAGTGTTTTAACTCAATTTACAAAATAATCACAGAATTCCACAAAGTTTCACCAGAAACCTTTGAACAGTTAAAAAATTGGCATCCAATAAGCAGTAATCTGTGAGAAAATGGTTTTCATCTGTGTAATATCTTGTTGATTTCATCTTGGTTATGCTTAGCTCCAACAGCTTAAAGAATCGAAGGAACGCATATCTTGCTACTCAATTCTGCCGATTGATTCGGGGTGTCGTCATTAATCCGGCCTTAGTGACGAACATAAGTCGTTATATCAACGACAACTATCTTCGACAACGTCGGCACAGGCCGTTTCATCTCTCACTGTATACGACCGACCAGTCAATGTTCATGCCCAGTGAAAGAGTTATTGCTCTGTAGAACCGAATACCTTGGAAGTTGAATATTTTTCATGTCAATGAAAAACGGTTTTGGAATCAAGCACTTGTGTTTCTCATCTCTCAGATGTCCGGTGACATTCGATAAAGACTAAAAACCTTTTTTCATTTATAATTATTATAAAATGTGAATCAATTTTATATGCATTAAATCTAGTGTGAAGGGGAAGAATATTTTTGGTATTGAATAAAATTTATTTAAAGTTTTAATTTCCGGGCTCCGCAGAATCATCTAAAAATTTTACAATAGTTCTTGAAACTTTTTCTAGAACCACCTAATTCAATAGTTCCCCTATTATCGACTAACTGGTTTTTTCTTACAGATTACTCACTTATTTTTTGCAAGTTATAATTTATCATTAAATCAATAAAAATTAAATTAATAAACTAGAAATATGTACAGAAAAAATCTGTATATCAAAAAATTATTTATATTTTTATTAGTTAACTTTGTTTTATTAACCACTTATTGAGAATAAATATATCTACCGGTTTCGAAAAATACCATTTTCTTCTTCAGGATATCAATACTAACTAAAAACATGTATTATTGTTTCTTAACCAGAATCTATTTTTTAAAAAAACAACTATTTAAAAAATAAATTTAATACCTAACTCAAATTGTTACTTATACAAATTTACTCGAATAATTTTTAGGAAAAAAATTTAGAATGGGACTCGTAGTTAAATTTAGTCGGTTGTTTATAATTTTTTGATTAGTTTTACACGCTTTATTTATCTTTAACGATTCCAAATTATTTAATTTGTTACCAACACTGTATGTATGCAAAATTGACAATCCCAATTTTTTATCAAAACCATGACCATTTTCTATCAAATGATTAGAAAATTCTGAAAACCCAAAATTAATTTTGCTAATTTCAAAAGTAAAAAATATTTAGTTGCTACCGGGATTCCAACCTGGACCTCTTCCAATCTGGGGTTTTATTCAAAGATATTAGAGATTCTCCGTAATATTTTTTCAATAGATAGATTTTTTCTGTATA
Organism: Eubasilissa splendida; assembly: GCA_031772225.1. Classification (NCBI taxonomy): domain Eukaryota; kingdom Metazoa; phylum Arthropoda; class Insecta; order Trichoptera; family Phryganeidae; genus Eubasilissa; species Eubasilissa splendida. The sequence continues at coordinate 14,067,694 of CM062852.1, read as the reverse complement.
TCTTTCTAGTTGATTTATTTCATTGGTATTAAAATACCACAGAATTATGTTCTGAAAATGCAACTTCATATCAAAAATGAGATCTCATTAAATTAAATCAATGGTCTATTAAATTTAATTCGACTATTGAAAAAAACTTTTATATTTTCAAATAGACTAAAGATTATAATTAAGTTAATCGACAAGAAACCCGTGTTTTATACTATTTTGTAGTAAAAACAATTTTGGTAAACATTACATTGTTTTTAACCGAATTTACATAGTTTGTGATGAAATACTCTACAGTTATTAATATTTAGCACCCCCATTGCGTGCAGTCTTGGCCCCGAGCTGACTAGCTTAGCACCACTCCTGAGTTGTATGATTTTCCGGAAAATTATTCTGAACTCTGCTTTAACCAGAACGTTAAGTAGCACGACTACTCCAAGCTCGCAATATTATGTCGTGCCGAATACGTGACGCCTTGGACTGCGTACGATAGTGTTTCACGCCGCTACAGCTGAAGTCGAAATATAGCAGACGACGCGACGTAGGGAAATTTTGACAACTAATAATGTCATAAAAGCTCGCTTATAAAATATTACAATTACGCGGCAAATTATATTTCTGTAAATTTTTTTGGAAAGTTGCTTTATGAATTCCACAACGTTATCGAGTGGTTTATTAAATAATCATATAAAATAAATAAATACACCATTTAACCCAATTCCTAAGTGAGCTCCCCTGCAACAACACTGTATATCGTCCAAGATAGCCGACGCTCCGTCTATCAATCAACATTTGAAAAAACTGATATTCAGTGTTGTCCCATATTATATTTTAACAACTATATATAATACACGTATTTAAATATAATAATATTGCAATGATGCGATAGCCCTTGAGAGACAATAATACAAACTTTTTTTAAAGGAGAACACATTATTATTGTGATGTTGTAGTTATTCAAAACATAGTTTTGCGTATATTAAAAAAAGGTATTTGAGAATTGTCGCTATAAACGTGGAATAACTGCTGTATCAATTTGGAAGTGCGACATATAAGTTCGTAAATTTGTCGTAAGCTTACAATGTTGACGTGGTGTGATAAGTCAGCGCACTTTCCCGGATAGGATGGATTCCTAGGTCGTGTCCGGTGGGCAACAAAAATATATTTTCATTAAATTGATTTTTTTTGTATCTGTTTCTTATTGATACATTCAATTTGTATTATTAAAGAGATATTTTGCCGGAGGACAGTGAGGGGTGTATTTTGCTTGGCAGCAGTGTATCGCCACCTCATTACCCTTGTAGCATGGCGATGGAGAACGGTTGCCATTTAGCATTTTTTTAAATATCAAACTGACTGCGAATGAGAAGGGCTGATACAGGAGCTATCACTCGTAGAACGGTCCTGGGAAAGTGGTGGGTCACCTGTCACTGTATAAATGTATTATATAATATATAATGCTTACGAAGTGTTAAAGTAGTAAGAACCATATAATAAATTATAGTTTTCAACTCTTATTTTAATTTTGCATATTATAGTTTTTTTTCGCTTTCGAAAACAATAAACAAAATAATTTATACGAGGTTTTGTATAATTTGTCTTTAAATGTCTGATTAACTCCATTTCATTCACGAAACTGCATCAATTCAAATGCATCCAACGAATATGCATAAAAAAGCAACTGTATTTTTTGTACAGACGCTTTAAGAGTCAGATTGCATTTTATGCAGAAGCAAATGCATTCAGCTGCAGTATACCAGTTGAATTCATTATAGATCGTTTTTTTATTTATCCACCGAGTACTTTTCTTAATTAAAATGCATTCCATCTCATTCTTTCTCTGATCGCATTATTATTATTATTTTTATAGTTCTTATGTTTACTTTTTAACGATTTAATATCTGTATCTACCACCTCCTCCCCCCACCCCTGCGTGCTCGCGTGGCCAGTCGGTCGGCGGCCTTGAACAAGTACGGTTAAACTTGTTATCAATTTCGGAGACTTCGTAAGTCCTGTTTTGGTGACCTTTGACAAAGACGTTGTAATATAATCTATACAGTCCGCTTCCGGAGGTGCTGGCAGATCCAGAAGAGATAAAGTTCGGTGAGCCATTTTTTTCCTACCAGTCTTTTTTTTCCAGACATCTAAGTTGCAAGTGCAACAAGTAGTAAGAAAAGTTTATAAAGGGTGTTTTTTAGAGGTATGTTTTTCGAATTGGCAACACTTTTTCTAGCGACAGCCAACTTGACGGTTGATAGCTGATTTGTGCTCAGTTTGGTTTGTCATTTCACCGTGAATACTTTTACGCCAGAACAACGCTTGTAAATTTATTTCGAAAACCGTTGTTCAGTTCGCGAAACTATTTTACGGTCGACATAATCGTCCTGTTGAGCATACTCTAATTAATAATACGCATCCGCAGAGACGTCGTACAGTACGCCGAAGAAGCTGTTGTTTCTTCAAAAATGATGCCGGCCAGAACATTATCGTTAACAGAGAGTGCTATAGATCCATGATTACTGACTTTTTTGTTCCCCAATTGAATGGTATTTATGTGGAAGAGCTGTCGTTTTGACAAGATGGCGCAACAGACCACACAGCGTGCACCACAAACAATTTATTAAAGGAAACATTCGACGAGCGCATAATTTCGCGTAATGAACCTGTGAATTGACCTCCAAGGTCGTGTGATTTAACACCTTTGGATCATTTTCTGTGAAGATATGTGAAGTCGCTTGTCTACACCGATAAACCAGAGACGATAAATGACTTGGAAACCAACATTCGTCAAGTTATTTCCCATATACGTCCCCATCTGCTCCAAAAAGTGGTCAAAAATTATACTTTCAGATTGCGTTTTATTCAAGCCAGCCGCGGCGCCCAGTGTGCAAAATTCTTGGAGTTTTGTTATTGAGATTTTTTAAAGATTTAAAAAAAATATTACTTTACTACCTCATTTTGTATATCTGTAAGTAGTATTTTGTGTCATAACCTGCTCTCGCCACACACACATACACAATACATCTCCGCAATTAATCACACATCGAACAGGCGAAAATTTGGGGCATTCAACTCTCACACATCACAGAAGATCCTTCTAATACACAATCATCAGTCGCGTACTCTTTATCCCTCAAAGTGGCACGGATACGTGGTACTGTGGATATGTGAAGTCACTAGTCTACAGTGATAAACCAGAGATGATAGATGACTTAGAAGCCAACATTTTTTGCTTTATTGCTGATATACGGGCCAAGTTGCTCCAAAAGTGGTCGAAAATTGGACTTCTAGATTGCGCTTTATTCGAGCCTTTTGAAAACTTTTGGTGCCTCCCAAAAATTCAAGAGGCGAAGCTAAAGCATGTGGTTAAATTCAAATATCTTGGAGTAGAATTCTCTAGCAACTGGAGATGGGATGATGAAATCGTAAAGCTTAATGAAGAATCAAGGTTACTAGTGGTGTTTATGTTTTCCTTTTAGTAGGATGATAAAGAAGGCTCAGTTAAAAGTCAAGACCAAACTGTTTTTAGGGTTGTGTACAGGCCCACTTTAATTTATGGTCACCAAATATGAATTATTACGGAGAGAGCGAGATCAAGAAACCAGGTTGTCGAAATGAATTAACTTAGGGAACTAACGGGGTAATAATTTTGAACCGTCTGAGAATTATCGAGATAAAGGAGACATCTCGATTTAGGTGGCTTGATATTATTATCATTCGCAATTAAGATCTTGCGAATGCCAAAGGGATAATTACCAAGATATATCTCCTTCATCTCCACATTCAGTAAGAAGGCGGCCAGTGAGTGACTCGCGACTAATCTAGGAAAAATAGCAATAATAACTGGATGAAGACAGATTGTATCTTGATTGATTTGTAAGTACCGAAGCGGTACAAGACAAGTGGTGATGAAAGCGCCTTGTCAAGAGTTTGGACATCTAATCTTTCTCAAATAAGGGGATAAAAATAATGATGATGTTGATTAAAACTGCACAGACAAGTGCTTAATCTCTTAACGTGATCTTTCAGAAATTATACATAAAAAGTCTGTGGGGAACTATGAAAATATTACCCCGAAGAAAGCATAACAACATACAATAATGATCTGCTCATTAGTTTTATTGTAAGACTCTCATCATACTGTAATTGAAGGTTTGAGCTTCGTTCCAGGAGACCAGCGAGTTAATCCTAATATAAATTGCTTGTAACTTTTGTTCTGTCTTTATGATTCATGGACCACCGGTCACCGTCTGCGCGCAATATGAACGCGACATATAGAATAGTTTCTATCCAATACATTCAATTACCCCCTCCCCCTATATCAGAACACGATATTTTTCTGTGGTGGTGTTCTCTATGGTTTTTTTATTTCAGTTGAAGTTGAGCAGTGAGCAGTTGAGTGATTGTGACAATGATAGTAACATAGCCAAAGCTATCAGGCGCCATCTGCGGCTTCCCGGAGCGATCTATTGCATGTAGACATATTCTAAAGAAGTCAACAAATCTCCTTCAACTTCACTCTCACGTCTCGTGCCATATCTAAAGTATCTCGAAATGCGCAGTTATATTGTTAAATATTTTATTTTTTATAAAATTAAGCTGTTTATTTATCCACAGGATTCACAGCATATGTCGCTGGCACCACATTTTCCTACGCCTTTAGTATCCATATCTCAAATCAATAAACACATACTACATAGCCTTCTGACAATCTCCAACTCAGTGGACCTGATTATGTCTAACCAAATTTTCTTCAATCTGTACATCGCTAATCGGACCATGACATTTCTCATTTAAACTTCGGTTTCAATTAAATAAAGTCTCGACGACTGTCGGAAAACATCCCAGAAATTTCAAAATCTTAGTAGGTATACAATACGCTTTTCAAACCAATACTTACCGAAATTAATATCTGAAAGGAGCACAATATTGTTTACAATAATTGAATTAACAAACAATAACGACTGGCTTGTTGGTCTACTGGAAAAACACTTGTCTTATAATCAAGTGATCGGGGATTCGAATCTCATCCTAAAAGACTAGAGTATTAGTTATATTATGGCGTGCACTGGACATTTTTGAAAGGAACATTTTGAAGCAATCTTTTGGTCGGTTTTAATTTGTGTATAAATATTAATTATTGAACGAAAATAATGCACTGTGCCTTCCTTCCCCCCTTCCCGTCCCGTCCCGGCCTCTCTACCGATCAGTCGATTGGCGACCTTGACCCGGTATGGTTACAATACCTGTACGATGCAGTTTACAATATTATACTAATTCGAGATTTCGCGTTTATACTGTGTCGGAACCTTTGACAATATAGTGAGTAAAATATACAGTCCGCATTTTGGAGATGTCTGCAGAATCCGTATCATTGTGAGTGCCAAACTCCTTCATATCCTGACATTCTTCCGGTATCTATGCTTTGTATGCAACCCGAATAATGAGCTCTGTAGTATATTTAATGAGCTGAGCGCCCCATATTTTCATATTTTTCCAACCGCCCTTAAGTGTTTAAACGTTTGAAGTATATATATATATATATATAAAACATTCAATTGTAATATTATTCCTAAAATAAAAATTACATTAAAATATAATGACATGTAAAATGTTTCAACTCTCGATCTTAATTTGTATTCAGCCGTTGCTTCAGGGGCGGCCGTGTCACGTGACACGCTCATATTCCCAAGTGTCATAAATGACGCTTAATTAGAATGGTTAACTTGGTCTGATGACTGTTTCGTGCACTATATTAATGGAATAACTTCGATGGTAACCTGAGTTATATACTTCTTTGGTGCTCTTAGTTTAGTTGGTTGCCACCTCCGTGTGCGTGATTTTTATTCAACTTTATTTAGTTTACATAACATGTACATTTTAATTAAATTTAACTTCCAACTTAATCTGTTAATTACGGTTAATTAATAACAAATTAAAAATACTCTCAGGTTTCCATAGCTGTTCAGAATCTTCTGTTTAAAATTTTATGGATAACGACATCGGCCCTGATAGTGGATCGTGTAATCAGATCTGAAACGTCGACCAGATATGTCAGATACTCACGGCAGAATACTTTACATAAAATGTAAAAAATAGTTTATCTAATTAATAAAATCTAGTATATCTCAATTAATGTTAAATATATCTATAATGTAAGACTAATAATTATAATACATTTATAACTAATCGAAATTGACATAGGAGTAATATTAAATAAACTTGTAAATTAACGTAACTCAAAACACGTTTTATTAAATTACTAATTAGACAGGATTAAGATTATCATTATGTAGTAAACTTTACTTGACTTTCACATCTCTTTTTTAACTGATTTTATTTTGGCAATATTTGAACATGTTAAAGAACACAAGTACTGGACTTTTACTTATAAATGCACTGTTATTAAATAAATATCAGACATCTCATTGAGACGAAGCTATTTTTAATGGAAATGATATATAGGAAATATTGAGGGTGATTACTTAAGCCAGTCGAAGACAGGTCGTAAGCCCTGTAATTACCCCTAATATATATATATATATACCTTAACCAATTCTCACCTCTCAACCTCCATGTTGTTATGTTGACTTACGCTAACCTGAAAAATATCAATATCCGAAGCACTGTAATTGAAGAGAGATATATGCCTCCAAATAAGCACAACCTTTAGTAGGTAGGTCATGTATTATAGATGAACTAGTCTACGATGACGCTATCTAAGGAACCAACAGACTCGCGTTCCCCATGATGGTAGAATCCTCAATTTGACCATGTTCAACCTGAAGAATTGATATGTAATTAAGAATACATTTTTCTCCCTTTCAGATTATTCTAGCGTACTAATGCGTGCAGTGCTGAAAGATCTTAATATATTTAATGACCTTTAAGCAGAAAATATATTTCAATGTTATGGTATTTATTTTTAAAATAATCACTAAAAAAATTTAGATAGAATTTATAAGGAAAATTAATTCAAATCTACCTGAGCACGAACATCATACAAAAGAAATATATCAACTGGGACTGCCAATCAGGATGAAGGCTAAATCTCAGAAACCAATGATGTAAAGTGCGATGAAAAGCTTTAATGAAATTCCAGATGATATAAAAGAAAGGAGGAGGAACTACATAAATGCAAATATGTGCCAGATAAGTTTTAGTAAAAATAAACATTTTGATCATGTTTATATATATAATCACATATGTATGCACTATATTTAGAATAAATAAATAATAAATGTATGACATTCTCTCTGAATACTGACCCTGGATACTTGACCATACTCCTCTAATCCCTTTTGAACTTTCATCAGCGTGGGTATATTTAGTTCATACAGTTCCCTTACCAACGAGCCTACGTAAAACACTAAATAATTGTATAATATTTTCAGCTCTCTGCGAGTTTAGCCATGTGAAAAGCAAAGTCCATCAGTTTTAATGCACTGTCACATACTCCAACATTACCCCTATTTATCGTGAAATTATGATAAACCAGTGTATAATACATGGCATATACGTGAACTACATGTAATCTAACACTATTCGATGATTTTATACTGATATTCATCATTTTATATTAAAATATTATTATTAAGGAGAACACATTATAATTGTGAAGTTGTAATTATTCAGAACAGACGGTCTGTGATATTTTAAATACTAATTAAATATATTAATTAGAAAGATATACACATAAAATCAATTCTTCAAAGTCTGCTATCAGTTTACTCAAAGGTATTTGAGATTCCGTATAAACGAAGTAGTTGGCTTTCAAATAAATGTTTTCATTTGAAAAGTGTAACATGTGAGTTTGAAAATTTCTCGTCAATAGTACTGTCTGCTGTGGCATTGTTGGTTAATGCACCTTTTCCGGATTGGAAAGAGATCTAGGTTCAAATCTCGGTAACAACAATAATATTTTTTTTAATTTGTTTATTAATATTAAAAATATAATACAATTTGAATAATCAGTGGATATATATTTTAACATTTGTTCCTTCTCTACGAGAGTAAGACTCGTTTATATCTTTCTAATTAATACATTTTATTAGTATTTGAAATATTATTAGTTTACGCAACAGTAGCAATCAATGTATATAATAAAGAATATCTCTATATTCGCTATTAAATGTTGATATAACTTTCTTAATGATCACCACGTCTCTTTATCCTCTCTTCGCCGCATTGACATGTTTTCTGCAAATCAATCCGACGAATTAGTTATTCAAAGAATCGTGACTCGTAGGACAAATAAAATAAAAAAATTACACCCCCTTAGTGAAGTGACATGAAATACATATAGAGTGTTGTGTACATGAAAAATGCTATCCTTCGATTGAAATCAAGTGTCGTGTTAAGCAAGCTCGTGCAACCTTTATCCGCATGAAAGAGATGTTCTGCAGTCATGATCTTAACCTTAGATTACGAATGCGAATAGTCAAATGCTACGTGTTCTCAATATTCATTTTTGGAATGGAAGCATAGACACTTACCGAAGAAATGATATTGCGACTTGAAGCATTTGAGATGTGGATCTACAGAAGAATGTTCAAACTAAACTGGATGGATAGAGTTACAAATGAAGATGGTTCGGTTGAGTAAAGAAAAATAAGTATTTAAAATAATTAATAAATATTTTGAGACATCTGTTAAGACGGACATATGTTGAGACATCTGGAGAAGTACGAGATCTTGCACTACATAATGTAGAAAAGAATTGCTGGAAGTCGAGGCACTGGATGAAGAAGAACACCATGGCTAAAGAACCTAAGGCAGACAGTTTAGCCAACGTCCGTTGAACGAATGAACACTGTTTACCTTTACTAATTTATTTTATTAAAACGTTTACAATGCTGACGCATCATCATCTTCAGTAATATTACTAATACCTAAATTAAAACTAAAAGACAACGTTCTACTTAGGATTGAGGAGAAGAGAGGTAGAGGAGGGTTAGAGTTGAGTGAGTGTAGGGGCGTGGTCAACAAGCGTAGGAGAGAGGACGTAATAGAAGGTGTTTGAATATTGATGACATTTTTGTTACAATCAATCGTTAAGTTTTCTAAAATGTGTAGTTTATTTCTTTTTTTACAAATATGTACTAATTCTACGCTATCACTGTCAAATTGATGACCCTCGGTTCTTGTGTGATCCGCCATTTCCGAATTTATAATGAAGTACAAGAAAATTTAGAGAAAATATTTATATATGGACGTAAACATTTATCATTTAATTACATTTATTTACTTTTAGAATATTGCAGCAGGGAATATATAATTTGCTTCCTATACAGATTACATTAAGTGGCAATCATATCGAAGTAATTTTTCTTTAACTTTATTTCCGGTTCAGAATACTTAAGTATTATTACCACCAGCACAGGCATTAAGCTAATGGTAGAAATTTCTGTGGCGTGTTCGTATGAGCGCCCGGATAACACTGATTTTATCGTCATTATGAGCTTTTTGATATTCTTAATTTTAAAGTTTACTTAATGATTAAAAAACCAGGGAAAAATTTCTAAATAAAATTTCACATTTTTAGCAATAGAATATGTTATATCTTGATTTTTTTTAATATTTTGAAATGTCTGAGAGACATGGCCGATGCCATTTTCTTACACAAAATAGCCAACTCTAAAGTAGGCTGTCCTGATTTACTCAGACGCATATCCATTTGAGTGCCAACTAGGTCAACCAGAACTTATTACATTACAACTTGTTACATTTAACCTTCCACATTGCAATACCAATGCCATACAGAACTCATTTTTCTACTGAGCACCCCTTTATTTCAATTCACACTTAAACGAACTCGACATTTTCAATACTCCAGTTACCTCAATTAAATCTAAATTCAATACATAAACTTAATGGCCTTCAATTTATTCTTATCACACAGATTTTATTCCCTATCCCATTTTCCTTTTTCTTTCCCCTCACCCTTCCGTTACTCTGGAATATTTTCTTTTTTATAACTTTTATCAACTCTCTCAACTTCTTCTCTCACTTTTTTTCTGTATTATAGTCCTTTTTATATTTTAAATTATACTCAGTATATAAAGTATATTGTGTCTTTTGGGAAAACATGTAACTGGTTTAATTATTGTTTATTTTTTATTATGATTTTTGTATTAACTGATAAACTATGTTTTCCGAATAAAATAAAATGTCATAAGCATCATCCACACCGGTCTCTCATAACTGAGGATCGTGATCTCCATGAACTCCCACCCTGTTGACTTTGCTCCTCCATTTTTTTTGGCATCCTGCAGATCACCAGAGAAGTACCTGTTGCCTTTTCCACTTGGTCGGTCCTACGAGTGGAGGATCTTTCTTTTCATCTTCATCCATCGACATCCACCACAACATGCTTCCCCAAGCTATTTTTTTTCTTTGGTGCGTCTCGCAGTCCATGGTATGCGCAACTTGTGTCTCCAGCACCAAATCGGAATCCATAATTCCACATCATATAAAAATATAAAAAAATATACACGAATGAAAATATTAAATACGTAAAAAAAAGTATTTAAACTAAAGTTATAAATTTATGATTTTTTTTACGAATATAAAGGATGTTATTTTTTCGAATTGGCAACACTTTTTCCAGCGACAGCCAATTTGACAGCTAACAGCTGATTTGTAATTAATTTGGTTTTCCATTTCACCATGAATAGACTTACGCCAGAACAACGCTTGCAAATTGTGCAAATTTATTTCAAAAATCGTGGTTCAGTTCGCGAAACTTACCGTGCGCTACGTCCATTTTACGTTCGATATAATCGTCCATCCGAGCAAGTAATTCGAATAATTATGGATCGTTTTTGCACCACGCTTACTTTAATTAATAATTTGCATCCGCAGAGACGTCATACAGTGCGCACCGAAGAAGCTGTTTCTTCAAAAATGATGCCGGCCAGAACGTTACAGTCAATGGGGAGTGCTATAGATCCATGATTACTGACATTTTAGTTCCTCAAGTGAATGGCATTAATATGTAAAAGCTGTGGTTTCAATAAGACGGCGCAACAAGCTACACCGCGTGCGCCACAGTCAAGTTATTGAACGAAACGTTTGATGAGCGCATAATTTCACGTAATGAACCTGTAAATTGGTCTCCAAGATCATGTGAATATATAAAGTCGTTAGTTTACGATGATAAACCAGGGACGATAGACGACTTGGAAGTCAACATTTGTCGCGTTATTGCCGATATACGTCCCAGCTGCTCCAAAACTGGTCGATAATTGGACTTCCAGATTGCGCTTTTTTCGAGTCAGCCGCGGCGCCCGTATGCGCGAAATCATATTTAAACACTAATGTCATAAAGTTATCTTTCCAATAAAGCCAATACCATGGCCATTACCACGATTTTTATGAATTTTATTTTATTTTAAAGTTCTATAAAAAAAAAATACCCTTCACTATACGTTTTGCACGTACGGAATCGTTTTTTAAATAATATTGTTACATACCTTATTATCTACCTATACAATCTCACTGCCACGATTTTATGAATAATAATAATAAATTTGTGAAAAGAAATAAAATAATTTTTAAAAATACCAAAATAAATTTTTAAAACTCGCAGCTAGTAAAATTCAAACCTACACTCGAAAATATTATCTAATTTCTAGTTAGACGCTTTAATAGCTATTAGCTGCTGATGCGAGGTGTGTGGATTAATGACCATGTATGTAATAAAAGTGTACACCGCAGGAAAGTGTTAAATGCATAATTCAAATAGGTTACATTTGTTGCTTTATCTTTATATAACTTTTTTTTTCTGAAGTTGCATTTTCATAACATAGTTCTGTGGTACAAATTAAATGAAATCTGAAAAGATATACAGAAAAAATCTATTTATCGAAAAAACATTTATTTATCCAGGTAGAAACTAAAACTTTTTTTCATAAATAGATTTTTCTGTATATCTTTCTAGTTGATTAATTTAATTTGTTTTATTAATAAAACAATTAATTTATATCGATCAATATTAGCGATACTCAATTTCATAATATTAAATAGCTTCCGACGAAGACAGACGAAATAATAAAGCTCAAGTGATTATATGTATTCAAAGATATTTAAAATTAATTATGAGACGAATGAAATAGAAAAGAAGCAATTTACTTATTTTTACATAAGAATAATTACTGTTATTTATTAATATTCAACATTTATCAACCGTTGACTATCCACTGCTTGATAAAGGCCCCCCGAAGTGTCTCAAACTTTTATCTGTCGATTGTTGTTCACTGCCACGTATTTCCACAGAGATTGATGAGTTTTAGGGCGGCATGTCGGCCTCTTGATTCCCCTCAGGTACTACTGGACGACTGCACTCATTCAACGATTGTTCATCCACAGCACATGAACATGTTCAGTTGTACCAACTACTCTTCCCTGTTCTCTAATCCACATATTTCTTTTCCTATCTCCTCCTTTGATGTTCAACATTTATCTTTCCATGTGTCTGCGTTTCGCTTTTGACCTCTTTTTTATATTATTGCCATAAGTGAGCACTGGAAGTAGACATTAAACACTTTTCTTTTTAAACATAGTGGAAGATCACTTTTGGAAATTATATTCAATATCCAGTCCAGTTTCTTCGGATATGCTTCCTACTACGGAAATTTGTAATCCTAGGTAGATATAATAATCGACTTATTCAAGCTAGGTTTCATTTAAATTAATGATTTTTGCTCAACAAAGCAGTTCTCCTATACTTAAGTTGTATTATTAATATTAATTTAATAAATATTGTAATAAAAAATATTTTATAATACTGTACACATATTTCAGTGCCTAGTTATTTTAGAAATATTTGAATATGTCCAAGAACACACAAATACTGGATTTTTACCTACAAAGGTACTATTATTAAACATAATATTACATATCGCGAAGAGACGAAGCTATTTTTATTATATTTAATGTTGATTTTTCAGGCGTGTTCTTGTATAATGTGTTAAAAACATTTTACAGATAAAGAATATTGCATTAAATAATTTTCTGGGATGAGAATGGTAAACGTTATATGTATATAAAGTGATCACTTAAGCCAGCTGACGACAGGTCGTAAGCTCTGTAAACAACCCATATTTCTATATATTTTCCATTAAATATAATAAAAATAGCTTCGTCTCTGTGAAATATCTGATATTTATTTACCTAGTTATTTTATTCGGCTCGTGAGTTTCCCACATTTTTCAACTAATACTATTATATCTACTGTGCTAGTAAAATACTTTCGCAAAATCCTGGCCCTGTTGATAATAAGATCTAATTCGCTCTAGTAAGACATATCATCACTAACCTGGACAGTCGGTCGATCTTCCAGATGCAAATAAACCGCTGGTTTTTTTTTAAAATAGGGATACGTACACGGAATATGTGTCACATCAACATTTTTGCTATTTTCAAACTAAGCCAAATGTACTATAAAAATAGGTCTAACTTGATGGCCTTCTGGAACGAGGCTGGAACCCTCCGACCACTAGATCACTAGGCGAATATCGTGACCACTAGACCACAAACACGTCACTTTGCTGGCTGGTCCTGGCCGGTCTACGTAAATTCCTCGCGTCAGTCGAAAACTTCCTATAGTGTTTTTAGATGGCGGACCGCTTCCGATGGCGGCTGAATTACTTCTGACATAAGTAGCAGCGATCCGCCAAAACAGATCAAAACAGACGTACAACATCAACATATAACCCAGGGCTATCAATCGAAGGATATAAAACACCTACTTTATACCAAATACCTTATAAAAACCATTGACAAATTAATATCAAACCGTTGATAAATAAATGAGCTCATTACTATGAAAGTGGTCCAAGTCTAGAAATTGAAAAAAATTAGTTTATCAAATATTTCGCGTCACATCATTTTTAACTAATATAATATGATGCAAATTGTAACAATAGTGAACAATTTTAAGCGTTATATTCAGTGTATCGTTATGATGTTCAACGGTATTCCGCCAGTGTTTATTTTGATAATAGAATAAGATATTTCAATCTTAAATTTTCTATTTCCTTACAAGCAACATCCAACATTTATATGTCAAAATAAATTATAAATCTAGTAGACTAAAAAAATTTTCAAACACTGTGTACTTTTGTGTAAAATACTTTTTAATCAATTCAAACACAAACCTTTAAATATCTCGAAACGAAAGAAACATGACTTAGCCAATTTTCATAATAATGGGCACAAATGTCAGTACAGAAACCATATCAAAGCCTTTGACAAATTAATATCAAACCGTCTATGCATTCCCTTAAAAGCGCTTAGAAATTAGATACCTACCCACTTGATCTTTGAGAGGTTACTTAGATAGATGTATGAGTCATGCCTCGAATTGAACTAATGTAATAATGTAGCTACGTAGTCTTGACAACTTAATTGATTAGCGAAACTACTGACACGACACCCCTCAGCATGCAACTGCAGCATATGGAAGCGATGTGGTGGGTATTCTCATTCCGGACCATTCGTCTAATCAGGAAGTGCAAAACAACACGTAATACTGCCGTCGGATTAATTAAGTGGCGGATGAAGATTACCATCCCGCGGTAAAGATCTTCGCTGATTAAATCAGTTCGCAGAGTTGCGTTGTATTCCGTATTCCGCATTCCGTGCACAGACCAAATTCATTCGCTACATTTCATAATTAACTTACTAAATTATAATCACGCCGTTCTCCATGGGCGCAGACAGAAGAGATATCTTAATTATTTGTTATACTTAGCATTTTATCTGATTGGCGATGTTTTCTCCCCCTCCCGATTTCTTACACCCTTTCCACACAGTATCTTAACGGTACAAAATACATGACAAAGAATGTGTTAGTACGGGAACAATATTTTATAAAAAATATTATTAATGTTATAAACAATAGTATATTTAAATAGTTCAGTTTCAAATCACACCTATTTTCTCAATATAATTAAAAGAAATTGAATAAGTGTTGAATGCCATCTTTTTTGAACAGCAATTAGCCAATAACATTTTAACATTGAGAAGCTTGAACATTTTTGAACATAGCTTAATATTCAAATTTAGAAAAAAATGCAGAGGAATTTTAATCCCAGTCATGTATGTTATTTCACAATTATTTGAGTGTATTTAACCTTGTCTACCCCGAATTATTTAATATTAGTGCCTAGCAACTGTATATTTTTTATAGTATTCTTCAAATGTAAAATAAGCTAATTTAAAATTAAAAAATCTAGGTATATAAATATTATTTATTATAATTTATAGTACTTCTAAGTACAGTCAGACCTTACATTATGTATACAAAAACTAAAAATATATAGAATAGTACAAAATACAGGAAAGAAATAATCTAAAATATTAAAATAATACGTAATCAAAAATTTAAGAAAAAAATTTTGGTCAAAATAACTATTAATAATCACAAAGAATACAAACGCGTTAAACCTAACCGTGTAACAAAGCGCAACTGACATTTCACGTGCTGTGGTGTTGACATAACAAAAAAATAACTAGTGTTAATAGTCTAAATAAATTGAGTAGACTATTATTTATGTAGACTTAGTAGTATCATCAAAAAATTGACACCACAGTAAGATATATGACTAGATAAAGTTGATGGCACTTTAAAGTACCGTCAAGGTAAAGAAAATTATAACCCCTCCTAGGATGTCGAACTTGATCTATTCTATATCAATTAAATGCCAAATCATCACAAACATTCTTTTCTAACCAAAATCGTATTTCAAACTATTACATTGAATTTACAATAACTCTCAACGAAATGGTTTCAATCCCAGCACAAGTTTTCAGTGACATTGAAAGATATTAGTATTTAAATATACGAATCACTATTTTTATTTGAGATTATGAAACTAAATATTTAAATACAGTTAGATTTTTTTATATTTATCATAATATTTGATTATTTTTTAATATATCTCACACCACATTTTTACTGTAAACCTACAGAAATAAATTTATTTTAAAAGGTCGGCTCTAAAACCTGTGGCAAGAAAACAATGACACGAGATGATTAATCGGTTCATTCGCAACCCTTACTTGTATATTTAGATTTACATGGTAAAAATTGTTGAAACGTTATAGGTCTTCATGTGAATGATGAACCCAGTACGTTATAAAATCCTTGCATTTCTAAATTATTTTGTGAGATGATATGAGAAATAATTTAGTTTACTTTGATAGAGTCCTAGATAGAAATAATGAGCAAGAAAATTAATAGAAAAAAAATAAATTATATATAGCATACTTATTAAATTAAGGTAGTAATTTAATTACCAATAAAAATAACGTAACTTTGTAATTATAAGAAATAAAATATTTCATTTTAAAGAATTTACGTTAATATTATAATAATTTAAGATAAATATAGTAAATTTTCAAAGAAAGCAAGTTGTGGCTTGACATTATAATTAAATAATATAATGTTTTGTTTAAAACCAACTGAAACTAGTTGACTTAAGTGTATGTACATAATAATGTTTTGCGCATTCTCTACAATTAATTATATTTATTTATCGAAATCTGTTATTTAGTACCATAGAATATAAACATGCATTTTCCATAAAACTATTGAACATAATTTGAGGTATTATACATATATCAAGTCTTTTTTTCAGCAACATAGTCTTGCGATCGGTTGGGATGTAATCAGAAAGTACAAATAGTATCTGGCGTATTTATACGTCGGAGCAGAATTATTTTAACCTCAAAAAGCTATGGAGTAGAATGCATCGGATATAAAGCCGGCCACAGCGAGTGTGCACATTTGATGTTAATGACTCACCAAATATCCATATCATTCGTAACATTTTTGGAGTATGTCTCAATTTTTTGTGAAAATTATTTGCATATTTACTAAAATTCAAAATTTCCATTAAAATATATATATGTTTTATTAATGTATGTACATGAAATGTACCTCTACCTCTCTAATCTTCTAAAAAAATAATGATTTAAGAAAAGATTGAAAAATACATTAATCTCAGATAATGTGATTTTTTATTTCAAGTTATTCGAGTAAAATAGAACTACTGAAATATTAATATTAAATGCTTAAGGGATTATGTATTTTAATTCCTTTCTGTAATAATGGAATAAATGGAATAAAATTTGTCTACTAATAATGTTATAAGCGATATTGAAACTTCGTACATTGGCAAATGTATATAATTTATGGTGAATTTGCCACAATTCTCTGGCCAGTTATAAGCGATAGTCGCGCCACTATCGGATATGAGTCGAACGATTTTAATCCACCAATGTGGGTTAGACCACAAAGTTTGCTTAAAACTAAAGGTTTACTAAAGAAATCCACTATATTATTTATCTATATAACAGTTAAACTTTCAAAATTAAAAAAAAGAAACAATTTTAAACTAAAGATGAAGTCAAATGAGACACAATCTTCTGTGAACAATAAAAAATTAAAATTATTCAAATACAAACAATGAAATAAAAAAATAAACATATGAGTTTTGATGGAGAATAAATGTATCAAGGAATGAAAATATAAAGATTTATTTTAATAAAAATAATAAACTGAACGAACATATTTTTTTAAATACAAAAATTATAACTGAAATATTAATTCAAGAATCTACAAAATATCTCCATATACGTATATACAGAATGTTTCATAGACAGTTACCCAAACATAGCCTAGGATTAGGTGACATCACTAAGAGTCCATTGAGCATAAAATAGGATTATCCGAAATTGAACAATTTAGAAGTTATTCAAACTTTTATGATAAAAAAAATACTATTTAGCCATGAACAATAATCTGGTAGCTACATTATCACAGTATATATATATATATTCCAAATGCCAAATGTTCATTTTTGTAAAAACAGGTTGAAAATTTCTCAAAAATGTGCTTTAACTTAAAGAACATAATTTATGTGGGTAGTGTGTTATCGCTGTATAGCTGGAATGTAGATATTTATAACATCTATATCTATTTCAGTGAAGTTTTGATGTCAGATATAAGAACTACGTATATGATAAAAACCTTAAGAATCTAATGTCACATTTAAAACATCTCTGCAGTGGTTGGTCAGATTTGAGACGAGTATTTATAAAAATATGAATTACTCTACAAATATTCGTTTAATGCTGTTTTTCTTCAAGCTAATTTTTTATTAAATATTTCCAAATAATTAAAGATACAAATAAATGTTATCCGATGATATTCTAATGATTCTAATGTGAAAAAACGCTCAAAATCTGACCTAAGACAGTCGCTTTTACAGGATTAAATCTCAGCGCTTGCGCCGAAACATATATTGTCAACATTTTAAGCATATTGTTTACGGCGTGTAGACAAAGGATAACATTTATGCGTCCATATATTGTGTGCTAGTCCAATTAGTGTACAGATTTATATTGTTATTTGTTTTGACTTATTTTCATCTGGTAGCCCCTAGACAATTCCAGAAATATTACTATTTAAGGGGCGTTGCGTTTACCTATAAGTTTTATGACTCTACCTGGTCGGGTTTTCAATATTGTTGTTGCTAATAATAAATTACAATTGGCAGTTCCGACACAGTTTAGAAGCGGGTCGGCCAAGGGGCAACTGCTATTTATATTTTTGACAATAACAAACAATTTACTGACCGAAATTCACAAAACATAATCAGAATTATATCTATTTTGAGTATAAGTTGTCTATTGTTACACTTATTTTTTAAAATTATGTCGATTACATTTGCTTCTGCTTATAATATTGTTGATTGCGTTTCGTATAAAAAGGATGTTATTTTTTAAATATTTTATTTATAATATATTTATTTCACTTGTATAAATATGTGTTTAAAATATTTTCATCTGGTTTACGTGTAAAAAATACTAATATATAAAAAACAAATAATACATTTTAATCGTTTATAGCCACTGTTATACACCAGCAGGTAGAAATAATCGCCAACTGTCGAGAAGATCATATGCTCAGTGGATGTTTGTATTTTGGCGGCGATATTGATGCGTTAGAATACGTACATTATTCATAATATGTTTTAATTTTTAAGTTAAATTTTTTATCAGAAACATTACAGCACATAATACCATTATCATTAAATCATATTTAAAATGAAATATTTATAAAAAATCTCCCACAAAACGGTTGAAAAACCGCAAACTTGAGGTGGATTTAAAATGACCCACCACCGCCGGGCGAGTTTTGTTTTGACCCACCGAGCAGTAAGTGTTAAATGAATGAAATTTAACAAGCCAGGTTATAATCACGCCTAAATATTCAACTCAACTTCATCTTTATAAAATATATTTTACACGAGAAAAGTTATCAATCTTAAAAAATATATTTGGAGGAAGTAAATTTTCCATAATGGTGCGGAATGGTGTTGATTGTGTTGAGAGAAAAACTGAATTAATCATATTCCCATAATAAGACATCTTCCCACGTGCGAGGAAAGATTAGGCATCCTAACTGGCGCATGTGAAATATTGCCCAATAATTTCTCCCATCAATCTAAAAGAGATTCTCCTAAAATTCTCGTATAGTTGATTATTTATTTATGTATACACATACAGTGGAACCCACCATAAACAATAAACAAAACAAAAATATCACAGACCTATATTCTGAATAATTACAACTTCACAATAAGAATGTGTTCTCCTAAATAATAAAGTTGTATCAATGTGTCCAAAATTTAATAAAAATGGATTGATAATTCTGGCGTCTGCAATCAGTTTACTCAAAGGTATTTAAGATTCTGTAAAAATAAGGTAGATGGCTCTTTCAAATAATAGAACGATTAAAAGTATTAATATCAAAAAGGTAACATATAGGTTCGAAAATTGTCGCTAAAATTATTGTCGCTGTAGCATAGTTGGATAATGCACCTTCCCCGGTTGGTAAAGAGATCCAGGTTCAAATCCCGATGGCGCAACAACAATATTTTTCGATAAAAATTGATTTTATATGTATATCTTTCTAATTAATATATTTAATTCATATTTCAAATATCACAGACCGTTTGTTCTGAATAATTACAATTTCACAATAAGAATGTGTTCTCCTAAATACTTAAATCAGCAATAAATGAATATGTCCAAGAACACACAATTACTAGATTTTCACCTTCAAAGGCACTGTTATTAAATAAATAATAAATATCTCATAGAGACGAAACTATTTTTTATTAATGTAAAAATATGGAAGAATGTCGATAGTGTAGTGGCATTCGAAGCGATTCCACATATTAAGTTATATACAACATTTCATTCAAAAATTTGATAGATATGGAGGTTGATTGGGTGGAATGGTGAACGTTACATAATGTAAAGTGATCATTTAAGCCAGCCGAAGATACGTCGTAAGCCCTGTAATTACCTATACTTACATATTTTTCCATTATTAAGAAATAATTCGTCTCTATGAGATATCTATTATTTGTTTAAGAACTTAAATCGTTTTACAAACAATTAATGAAACAAAGCGATACAAATCTATTTAGACCACAGTAGTGATATATATTTAAAATAAAACTTGACACAATTCATTTTTATAAAATATAATACAAATATGTTTTAAATATCACGTCTAACGAATGTGAGTAAAAGTAAAAATATTTTTTAGAATACACAATAAAATATTTATATACGTGATAATAATTTTGAGATCATTAATGGATGTAATAAATTATAATATATATGTTTATTTAAAATGGAATATCTTATCTTTCTGTTCTCTATATAATCCCTTTAACTGATCTAAACCAGATTATGCATAAGTACTCTCCAGAACGCTGCGCTAAACATAGGCCCTCCCCCTGTCCATGTCTTCCCTATTCCCTCCAATCGATATAAATATTATATATACCCTGGGAAAATATAATTACCCAATCTCTTCCGCTGCCTGGATTAAATCTTGCATACATTGTAAGTACATATTATAAATAGAACTTAATATAGAAACATAAAACATGACGCCCTACTTTTTAAAATATGTTCTGTTGTTTCAAAAAAACCTAATAAGAACATATTTATGATGATTAAAAAAAAAACACAAATATAAAATTTAAACTTAAAAATAATTAGAATAATAGAATTAATTGGTAGACAGCAAAAAATAAATAAATAATACTACTAACACAGTAAGTATAATAATTTATTTTCAAATTCCTCTGGTATATAAACACCGGAGCAACTCTTTCTCATGTACCTATTGCTTAACCCCCGATACCGACGTTTTGATGCAAGTCTATTTTAAATTATAACTAAGTCTGAATTCTAGGCAACGCTGAAGGGATCGCTAGTAAAAAATTGTGAGGACGGCGATTCAAATCCATCATTCAGATTCATTTACAGTCGGGGGCTAGGCTCCTTCAAAGAGAAGCCGCAACCAGTCTGGACCGATTGCTCGCCACGGTGAGTTTCGCGTGGCGCTCGATCCGACACAAGTCGTATCACTCGCTGCCAACCATTTCGTTAACTCTTCATACTCCGCTATCTTATGTACTCTTCTATACCTTACTTAATAAACGAATACAAAAAACGTGCGTTTTCTTTCATCATCAACCTCCACAAAAAAGAAAATATAAGATAAGATTACAAATTAGATTTGCATGTTTAAAAAAAAAATTTGAAGCCGAATAAAATTGAAATTGTCTACGCTTTTAATAAAATATATAGGGACATTATAAATAAATTGAGTACTATATTATGTGTAAAATGTCTGAAACAACTGCAGCAAAATGCATTCCGATATCGTCTACCCTTTTAACAATGATTACTTTCTCCTACCTACCATCTAAAACGTCTGTTGTCAACATATATTTTTATTTTACTATGTGAGAGCGCCATTAGACTTCAATAATAATAAATTCGAATCCCTGATAGAAACTGCATTTATTCGCTCGGAGAATGATAACCGTTTTTAAAGCTGAATGGTTTATTTTATTAATTAATTAAACATAATAGAAACCCGGGAGGTCAACAAACAGAATCATTATCAATAAAGAAAAAATTAATACAGCATTTTGCATTCGTGTTTGTTAGTCTGTGCAGTCTTAGCGTATTTGTCACCAAATTTTTAATTTGACAATGTTCAATCATTGTCTTGTTTGTTGGGATAATAATAATATTATTGTAATGTATCTGGATGTAGTGAATGCGTTACGTGCGCATGTTGGCATTACTAACGTGAGTGAAAGGGCTAATAGATCGCCGGGTTCTTGGGCGCGCTCTCTCACATCTGAGCCGTGGCTCAAAACGCATCTCTTGCATTCTACTTATAACTGTTAGCTTTGTACAATAAAGTATATTGTTACTACATCGGGTTATTTTGTACTACCTTGATCCCGCACACAATAAGGACAGCAAGCAGTGAACAGATATCTCAATTTAAGGCAGCCGGTGCAAAGGATATTACAATTATTTTAATTCACTATATATAAATATAATCCTACCGGAGTTATGTAATAGTTATGCCGTCGTTATGTTTGGTTCAATTTTTGTCTTGTTATTATGTAATCAAATCGACTCAAATCAATTTAGAACTAAGAAATATCAATATCAATTAGAGTAAGTATTGCTAAATTGTTGGAATATAAAGTGATTTATTAAGTATTCCTATCTAATGAAAAAAAAATCTCACTAAAATACACTCCGTTGATAATATTATAGTTTGACCTGGCATATTTCTGATCACATAACGGTGCTGATGAGATGTGATATGAATGTATGAATGATCATGTGTGAACTATGTGCCTAAACTGAAAACTATATGAGAAAGTTACCTAACAGTATTGTCGGGTGGTAGGTCATCAATTCGCCGAAACGCAAGGATATTACCAAGTTTTACCTTATAACCTAAATGATCGTTATATTCATAAGAATCCCATTTGATTTCATTGATACGTAGCCTGAATCGCTGATATACGGCATAATAACCTAATAAAAAACAATTTTATCATCATAAAGATTAAAATTTTATGAAAAAGACACGCATTTACTCGTACGCGAGTCTATTTTTATCTAACGCCTAGACGTTTTATGTGTTTTTAATTTTGCACATTTAGGACTCCTCCCCTTGGCTATCTCATCCCCACCTAACAATATAAATGTGCTTAATATTGAATACCATCCTTACCAAATTGTGAACAATTACACTTTAGGACCCTGCATACTTTTTGGTATTTATTATATGTAAACACTCCACCCCCCACCCCTTCCAGATAGCCAGACTAAATTTTGTATCCCAATAAGTAAGACGAATTCAGTAACGGTGGGTATGGACAGCTAGTGTAATATATAATGAACACATTTCCCCTAGTTTATTGTTGAAAATTAATTTACTTTGTTATTAATTATTTTTTTATGACTTGAATGCAATAGTTCTGACTTTTAACATTTTAATATTTAACAAAACAATTTGTGGTTATTCAGTTTTAATAGTATATTAGTTATAATTTTTGTTTTTAATTATATAGTTAATTATATTTACCAACCAGTTTCGGAAAATACATTTTTCTTCGTCAGGGTGATAAACAAATTCAAAAGGTAAAGATAATAAATTTAACAATTCCGGTGTTTATAAACATAGTTATAAAGATTTTTACTACTTTCTGTACTATAAAAACATCTCAAAATGTTTAATTAATCATGATTTTTCAGACTTTTCGAATCGTTTATTAGAAAATCATAGATCATTATATTAATAAAAATTTAGATTTATGATTTTTATAATTATGAAAGCCAAAAAATAATTGAAAATTTACAGGTAAAGTTATTTATTTTTACATCTATAAATTTTTATCATTTCAGTTGTATATTTTTTTTAATCCTTAACTTCTCGATTTTCGTCTGCATTCATTTTAAAGACTGCGCATCGAAAGTCAAGGATTTTTTCCTTTTCTAAAAATATCAGTTTACGTAACTGCAGCAAACTGAACGCTACTGATCATTATTTTATATTTTTAATTCACCCGAGTATTATTTTCTTCTCGCGTATTGTTAGTTTCTTTGTACGATGCCGTAATTGAGAGCGGTATTGTACCATGTTACGTGGATCAATAGTGAGCTATCTGTCGGTGACGTGTACTCGTTTTGCACTTTGTTATTATCTCTTCCTCTGTATAAAACCAACAATCAACCCAGTAATGGATTGGCAAATACAGGAAGGAATAATAGACATCGATATATTCTAACGTAAAAATAGTGTTAGAAATTTTATGAAAAGAAAATTACATAAATTATTTTCATATTTCAATTAAATTATCTTCAGAAGCAATTAAATGATTTTTAGGAGAACACATTCCTATTGTGAAGTTTTAATTATTCAGAAAATTAATAAAGTGTTCTCCTAATAATAAAGTTGTATCAATGTGTCCAAAATTTTATAAAAATGAATTGATAATTCTGGCGTCTGCTATCAGATTACTCAAAGGTATTTGAGATTCCGTAAAAATAAGATAGATGGTTCTTTCAAATAATGGTACGATTAAATGTATTAATATCAAAAAGGTAACATATAGGTTCGAAAATTTGTCGCTAAAAATATCGTCGCTGTAGCATAGTTGGATAATGCACCTTCCCCGGTTTAGAAAGAG
The DNA here is from genome assembly GCA_031772225.1 of Eubasilissa splendida. Classification (NCBI taxonomy): domain Eukaryota; kingdom Metazoa; phylum Arthropoda; class Insecta; order Trichoptera; family Phryganeidae; genus Eubasilissa; species Eubasilissa splendida. The sequence goes on along the minus strand of CM062852.1, from coordinate 14,043,104 downwards.
ATCCAGGTTCGAATCCTGGTGGTGCAACAACAATATTTTTTGATAAAATTGATTTTATATGTATATATTTCTAATTAATATATTTAATTCATATTTTAAATGATTTTTGTTGGAATTTATTAATGTGTTATATTACAGATGCAGTTGTAGAAGTATAGCAGCATTAGTGTGGCGGGTAAAATGAGGTAGCTAGTTGAGCAATATATGAAGTACTTTTAGTATGGTGAAATAAAGTTAGTTAATTGAGTATATGTTATGTAATATGTACTTAATTAAAAATATATAAGTCATTATTAAAATATTTACTATATTCAATTAATAAAAATATATCAACTTACGGCTCACACATTATATGACATCTTGACATCGTCGTGTTCTTCTACTACGCGTGAGTAGTATACCCAACAAGTGTATGAATATACACACGTAACGGCCCAATTTTTTTATTATTGAAGTCTTACCAGGATAGATAGACCATATACGTCCCCTCTCCTGCGCTTGTTGATCACGCCCCTACACCCGCCCAACTCTTAAACCCCCCCCCCCCCTTACTACACTCTTCAACCCTAAGTAACACGTAGTCCTATGTCCTTAAGTTATTACTGTTCATTATTGAAGATGATGCGTCAGACGTTGATGCGTTGAAAACGTTATAATAAATAACAAAACAGCATTATTTGATAGCGAACGGGCGTCGCCAAAGGTTTGAGAAGTTTCAATCTGGCGATTTTAATATTAAAAATAAACAACATGGGCAACATAAAAACATGGCGGATAGTGATGAACTGAATGTTTAAATGGAAGTGGACACATATTATCAAACTACGCATGAATAACCCTCAAAGTACAGGTCGGTTTTCTTTACTCATGGCACTGTACAGTCAGCCACTGATTAATCTGTTGCTAATATAATTTTTTTCATTATTACAATGTAATTGTACATAGATTAATTCAATGTTCAATTATTTTATGAATATAGAATGAAATAATATATATATCGTCACATTACGAATTTTATGCAAAAGAATAATGTGAAAAGTAAATACCCTGGTTTCATATTTTTACGCTCGGCTAAAATCGCACTAAAATCGTACTAATTTCAATGTTGGCCGCGGGGTTCGCGACCGTCGCTTCGTGTCGGGAGCCATCGCTGGCTAGGTACATTAATTCTACTCGTAGCATCGTGCTGAGTTGGGGTTCGCCCATTGGCATCCGTGCGGCTGCCGCCGTTCCGTTAATCCGCGTATTTGGAAATACGGTGAGATTGGAACGCTCAAATCTACCAACATTTTTAGACGAAGAGCCAACGCCAGTGACCGGCATTCGGAGATAACGCGATGGAGATAATTAAAGTGTAAAAATCTATTTAACTTATCAATTTTACAAGCACTCATTTTCTAGTATTTCGAATCCTAATTGTATAGTAAAAAATTATATTATTGCTGGAAATAATTGAGTTTCCCTTCTTTCCATTACTTTTTACATTTTTTTTATTACTTCTTCTCTTCTTTTTATTGCTCCATTTCTTTTTCTACTTACTTATTTTCTGATTCCTATTATTTCTTTACTTCAACTTCTGGTTTATGTCTGACTATTGACTTGCATCAACGTCCTTAATTTGCGCCTGGATAAATTTATCATTGCCTACCTGGGAGAAGAGGATGCGTGCATGGACCACCAGTTAAAAGAGTGTCTTGGCCAATTGCCAGGCACTCGGTAACGGTGGTGGATGCTGTTCCCAGGACGCTAAAATGAAATGATGCAAAAGATGATCATGGATTTTTTATGGCAGATGCAGGAGGATTCGCCCAAGATGGACGCATTTTTATTGTGACTATTATTGTCGTCGCCGCCTACTATGTGGCTCCGTATTTATAACTGTTATTTAATTTTAATTAATTTAACAAAACATCATTCTCCATAATTTCTATCTCTTATTTTAAAATAAAATTTAACTTAAAATTTGTTTACACTCTTTTATTCTAAAAAATCACCTTTCATATTTTGCTGATTTTAATTAAAATTTATTATCCTATAAAATGTTTAAAATGGATCTCAACATTATGGTAAGTAGGTAGCTTCTGGTTCACGTACTCACATTCATGCTCTCTTCTGTTTCTGATCGATGGAGGATAGTCCGCCAGAACACACCTCACAATATATATATATATATATATGATCTCAGTATAGTGAGTAAGATTAAGAAATGATCACTAAGATGTCTGTTTCATCTTGTATTTTAATTTGAAAACTTGTATATTTTCTAAGAAAAATGGATGTATATATTCTAAAAAGGGTCAGATGTAGGTACATTATAAAAACATACTTCATATGTCCAAAATATGGTCCAAAAACACGTCAAATATTGGTCTCTTTATTGCGTCATCAATCCCATAAGGGAGCCTTCCACGGCTAAGGTTTTATAGCTTTATTGCTCCAGAAAACATTCTTGTTCATTTGTATATGTAATATAAAATTCATACCAAGCTATAAAAGTTGTATATTCGCATGTAAAATGATTTATCTACTGTTCAACACGCCATTTTCAGACATTGGTGTGTGAACATTTTAATACTTTTGTGTCCCAAATAATGATTAAGAATGCAAATTTTTATCGTAATGTATCGTATCGTGCTATACAGTATTGACCACATAGCACGTATTATAGCGTATCGAAACAACAGCTCTTAAAATCTGGCAATGATACTTGAATAGTAATATGAATCTTAAAACAAGTTGTATAGTATAAAGTAATACATGAATATAATATAATTTATTAAAAATTATGGATTATTTTATGCTTTCATGTATTTTGCATTTTAATTTGTTCAGATATATACTGTATTATCACATTTTAATGTACATTATATTTCATTATTAATGCACTGTTCATACTTACTGTGGTATCTACAGGCTGCGGTGGGTAATTGTACTATAGTGAACACATGCGATGAGCATTTTTAAGAGGTTTAATGACTTTATTTTTAATTATAATTCCAATCACTCTTTTTTTATTTTTAATGACATTTTATTTTTAAGGACATTTCAATGACAACAAATTAATCAACTAGAAAGATATACAGAAAAAATCTATTTAGCAGAAAAATATGTTAGTGTTACCGGGATAGACCTTTTCCTATCCTATAACTAAAATATTTTTTTTGTATATCTTTTAGTTGATTAATTTAATTTGAAATAAAAACACCACAGAACTATGTTCTGAAATTGCAACTTCACAACAAAAATGTGTTCTCCTTAAAAATTATTCAAATTGGTTAATTAGAATTAACTAGAAAGATATACTGAAAAAAATCGATTTATTGAGAAAATGTTTAGTTGCTACTGGGATGAACCTTTTTCTATCCTAAATATTTCTAGATAATTAAATTAATTTGTATTAAAATACCATAAAACTGCAAAATCACAACAAAAATGTTAAAAAAAAAATGGTTTTCGTTATTTTTGTATTTTAGGTTAAAATGCGAATATTCTTATTCTTCTTGCATGGTACGCTTGTCTCCACCATCACCAATCCTTGCTGACGTGAGTACCAGCAGCTGTTAAGATCCCTCGATCTATTGACGATCTTTTACCACGCTACGTATAAGCAGTATCTGCGATATATGAATGTAACCAACCAATCTTGGTTGAGTTTCTTATAACTGTGTATTCTTTTAACTAACTAAAATAGATAAAGATATAAAAAATATATTTGATCACCAGGTATTGTGAAAATCTGTAAGTCCAGATATCTAAATCATTTAAGATCAGGCCTGTGCAGTATTTGATACATTCAATTTCTATATGGTGTGGAATCGTGTACTATGAAGGCAAGGGAAAAAGACGGATGGATGCTTTTGATATGTGGGACTGGAGATACATAATGCGCGTACCATGGTGACATCTTGACATCCCCCCCAAATCTGCGACATATGAAAGTATAGTCAAGATGATGGAAGTTTATGAAGATCGCAACTCTTAGTTAAGTGGATAATGCTGAAAGTTGTTGCCACTGTCTTGTTCCGTGAGTTTAACTTTTAGTCACCATAACAAGAGTAAGTAATGATTCACTGCACAAATACCTTTAATATAATTTTGTGGTTTAAATATGGGCAGTGGTCCAATTATGGGTTAGTAAAACTTTATGTTAATAACATAATTGCCATCTAGCGTAGAATACTTAAAACTCTTTCGAATGAAGATAGCTAATAGCCATGGGCGATATAGACCGCTAAACCGACGCTTGCGTGTTCAATATTGAGAAACACTTTGTGTGGTGATAATTTCTCTGTCTAAACTTTTGAAGAGGTATGAAAATTATGTTATTTATTCCAATTTAAAACATGTTAAATATCATTACAAAATAATTAATGAGTGTAAAAACAATATATTTTTGAAACGTATTGAGGTTTATTTTATTTTGAATTTTTTTTTGTGATTAAATGTTCTCATGATGTTTGGTCTGAATATTGGCTACCATATGCATTTGGGTTCAATTTTTTCAGTGTTCGACGAAAAAATACGAGAATTTCGTTTTCGTTATTACTGTTGAAAAGACGCAAATTCACCCAACTGACGAACGAAACTACGTACTGTGAAATTATCCAGAACTAAACAGTGTAAAATCGCAAAATTAGATATTATAATCATGAATATTATACCAGTTATCATTGAACAATAGACTTGGTAGCCTATTATTTAAATCCCATGAATGAAAATAAAATAAACACAGGCTTACATACATAACATTGATTTTTTAAATGCATCGATCTTTAGAAATCAATCACACGATCTAAAGACGCAGTCGACTTATTAAATCATTCCGGTATATATAAACTCAATTACAATGACTATTTAGCATTTTGTACAGGTAAAACGGCCCGCAGTTTTAATATTAGAATAAAGTACCATTTAAGATGCTTCAGTGATAATAATTTTTCGGAATTTCTAACCAACTTTTATAAATAAGCCACATTTTTAAAAATGAAAACAGCATTGAAATTTTACATATAAACAATTGATGCCTTGGATTAGATAAATGTGAAATGTTTTAATTTTAAATCAATTAAATCTAAATTAATCAATTAAATTTAACGAACAACACTTTAATTATTTTTTAATAATATTACCATATCAATGTTGTTATCTGAGGTAATTAAAACTCAACCCCCGCTCAATAGTTAATTTATTTACATATGGCGTAATGATCTGTTGAATCCGGTTTATATTAAAATAATCAAAAATTATTAGTTTTTTAAATTAATAATCATGCTATTCCTTTGTTCAAATTTTAATACTAAAAAAAAATAACCCAAGGCATAGATGACATGCTTGTTTCTTTTATAGGTAAGACACTCGCCAATGATCAAATGGTCAGAGGTGTATGACTCGTTCCGTTACACCGCTATGTTAGTCCTGTGACATGATGTGACGTGACATGTATTCCATGTACATATTAATATATATTTTTATGCTAGTTTTTTGTGTAAACATCAAAAAAATATTTTAACTCCCTCACAAATATTACGGTGTGTACCTAGTATTTTTTTATGTGGCTAATGAAAAATGGAACCAATGGGCATATTAACATATTAGTAAATTTAATAATAAGTTTGGTGCCTTAATCATTTAGCACAACCTTAAAATTAATGTATTTACGCGGTTAGGAAAAGATTCAGGAAGAACCTCTTATAAAAATTTAATTTTAATAATCTAAAAACCCAATCGTCTTTTCTTTCTTTACAAATATTATTATCCATTTCAAAAATTAAAACGTGATGAAATTTTAAAAAGATAAAAGGCACGTAGATATTTATTAAAAGTATTTATAAACACTGGCAGTATTCAATATAATTAACAAAATGATAACAATTTACATATCAAGATATGTTTTTTTTTTAAATATCTTCTTAATTTGTATTTATGTTTAGCAAATTAAAATGTTGCCTTAACGTTCGTCCACCAAATGAATGCTTTGTAATTCTGGCGACTCCGAACCTTCAAAGGTAAATTAAAAATAAAATTCGTTATTTTAAATGTTCGTTTAGAATTTTTTCGTGTTATTTTATTTTGTTATCGTTGTTTATAATTTGATATATTAATCTAGAAGCTTAAATGAGATGCTTTATTTAAGCTCTTATTCAACTTTTTTTTACACTTATTATTAACGTGTCGAGGCGTATGTATCGATTTCCATGTATAAAATTAATATCTGTGATGGTTTTTAAACAGTATGAAATGGTAAAACCACTCAAGAATCTCAACAATGGAAAATGTTTTAGGATGAAAACAATAACAGTTATAATCGCAATAACTGGTACAGTAAAATTATATTAGAATGAAGTTGTTTCGATCAGTCTGATTCAAAAGGTGAGTAGAAATGGTGTACGTGACGTAAACAAATATAATAAGTTAATGGAGGATAATGACAGATGAACTCTTAGAATAAACAATTTCTTAAGGGCAGTGGTTGCGTAATTCAAATACCTACGGCCTCTCATTTGAAAACATGAATAATTTTTTTCAAACAGTGTTTCAAAGATGAATTGAAGTGTTCAACTTTGTCGAAGATAGAAGAAATCGGCTCTTTTAAAAGAACCAAAATGTGTTCAGTGAAATCTCTCGTATTCTCTATAGCACTTTAATTGATGAAAACCTGGACATTTAAAAAAAAAAATAGAGCATGCTAGAGCCTGCGAGGCCTATAAATATATATATCCTCCAACATATATGCAACATTTTTCCATATTTTTGCCGAAAAAATGACGAAGATTTAGATATTCGTAATCACAGCAACAAAATCAAGAGCCCAAATAAAGAAGTTACCAGAGTATTCTTTAAACGCTGCAATCTATAGGACTCAATGACAAGAAGAATAGAGACATACTCCTTGTGTACTAAATTTCAAACAGATTTGAGAGCACACCATTGAGAAGGTATGGATAATAAGCAAAAAATATATGTTTATGATATCTTCTATGTTATATTGGTGAAAACGTCATTAAAATATTAATTATCTTTAATAAAAACACCTACTATTCACAGTCAGATCAGTAACATCTACACTAGCTGGTCATTTTCTTTGTGTACCATTTTTTAAAATCTATTCAAAAAATTGTATAACAAGGCAGCCAATTTTTTTTTTATCCGCAGAGTAGCGGAAACCGAAGAACTCCAATCATACAAATTCTTACATATGAGATATCCGGATGTTCCTATTTTTTAAATTGTACATAGAACTATAACTGAAAAACAGGGCTTGTATTGTAATAAATGTGAGCCCATTATATTTTGCTGTCGTAAAAGTGAGTGCAAGACCTTGTTGACTTTGCCATTTTGACACAATACAGTGAAAGCACCGCCCTGAGATTTGGAAAATTTATTCAAAATGATACAGCGTGCTCTTAAAATTTAATTTAAAAAGAGCGTAGATATATAGCCTATACAGAAAGCTGCCTTCTACACTTTCTGTATTCTCAAAACCAATATTCATATTTTAAAATATACTCCAGTACTCACACACACAATTTTTTTTAAAAAATTAAACCATTTTAATATTATTTTTTTTTAGGAGAACACATTCTTATTGTGAAGTTGTTATTATTCAGAACATAGTTCTGTGATATTTTAAATATGAATTAAATGTATTAATTATAAAGATATACATACAAAATCAATATTATCGAAAAATAAAAACATTGTTGTTGCGCTACCGGGATTCGAACCTGGATCTCTTCCCTAACCGGGGGAGGTGCTTTATCCAACTAAGCTACAGCGGCACTATTTTTATCGACAATTTTTCGACCTTATATGTTACCTTTTTGATATCAATACATTTAATCGTTCCATCATTTGACAGAGCCATCTACCTTATTTTTACAGAATCTCAAATACCTTTGAGTGAATCTGATAGCAGACGCTATATAATTAATACATTTAATTCATATTTAAAATATCACAGAACTATGTTCTGAATAATTACAACTTCACAATAAGAATGTGTTGTCCTAAAAATAATAAAGTTGTATCAATGTGTCCAAAATTTAATAAAAAATGAATTAATAACTCTAGCGTCTGCTATCAGATTCACTCAAAGGTATTTGAGATTCTGTAAAAATAAGGTAGATGGCTCTGTCAAATGATGGAACGATTAAATGTATTGATATCAAAAAGGTAACATATAAGGTCGAAAAATTGTCGCTAAAAATATCGTCGCTGTAGCATAGTTGGATAATGGATAATAATTCGTATTTGTTTTGTTAGGTATCCTAACTATATAAAATGTATCCTAACGTTTTCTTTGTATATACAAGTACAAAAGCAAACGCCTTCATTTCTACTGTCAGAAACTTAAATTTCATATTAAAAGGTGTTTTAAATATAAATATAAATTAATCAAGAATTTTTAAAGCAAAAATATGAAATAAAGTTTTTTTATTTTTATTCATAAAATATCAGGCTAACTTTTATTAATAATTACAATTACAGTTCAGCATGAGCACGAACAGCATACAAGAGAAAGATATGGACTGAAAGTGACATTCAGGAAGAAGGCTAAATCACAGAAATCGATGATGTACACTGCGATGAAGATTTTCAATGAAATGCCAGGTGATATAAAAAAGGAGGAGAAACTACATAGATTAAAATATGTGCATGATAAGTTATAGTAAAAAGGAACATATTCATCTTGTTTATATTAGAGAAAATATATAAGAATAAATAAATAAAATATAATAAATATAACGGATTAACTCATGTTGTCAGTTTTTTCAAAATATATATATATATATATATATATATTTTTGGACACATTGATACAACTTTATTATTTTTTAATTCATTTTTAAAATTTAATAAAAATGAATTGATAATTCTGGCTTCTACTATCAGATTTACTTAAAGGTATTTGAGATTCTGTAAAAATAAGGTAGATGGCTCTATCAAATGATGGAACGATTAAATGTATTGATTTCAAAAAAAAGGTAACATATAAGGTCGAAAAATTGTCGCTAAAAATAGTGCCGCTGTAGCTTAGTTGGATAAAGCACCTCCCCCGGTTAGGGAAGAGATCCAGGTTCGAATCCCGGTAGCGCAACAACAATGTTTTTATTTTTGATAATATTGATTTTGTATGTATATCTTTATAATTAATACATTTAATTCATATTTTTATCATTTTAATATTTTTTAGTATTTGAGCTAATTGTTTTTAATACGTTACAATTTTACATTTTAACGTAAAATATGTTTATTCAGCAGGATCCCTTGTAAAATTTGTCACAAAAACTACGTTACAAATATACTATCATTTTTATCTTCTGTTTAATTTTCACCTTTATCGGTACCGGTATCGAAACCAGGTTCCTCCAAAAATGTTTTGAAATCAAAAATATTTTAGAGGCGCTGAATATCGATCCCAGAATCTCGCATAGGTTAAAACAGTGCTCTGCTAATTGTCTTGTTCAAGTTAAATTGTACTGCTGTTATTTTTTTGTGTTTAAATTGAATGCGATAATTTATATACCTACTTTATTTTGTATACATTTATAACATTATATTTTAGTTATTAATTGTAAAATTTAATTTTCCTTAAAAATGGTCAATACCCTTGGTGAACTTTGAAACAAGCTATTTTTATCTGTAAATATATTTGTAAACGGCTAACGATTAACGATTTGTTGTGTTTCCCCACCAGAGACATTTGAATGTTTTAGCTAAATTTAAAAATATAATTTACTAGATAAACATATTTTTTGCTGGGGTGGCATGATTTGTTTCAAATAAAATGCATGCATTTCTGAGACATGCGATACGTTTTTTTAAGACATAACTTTACAATTATTGTACAAGATTCTTAAGAATTATTTATCAAAAAATAAATAATATAAAATGTTATATCGATAAATAATATCTCTATGTTTACTTTTACTATTCCTACTGTTATGAAGTTCTCCTACTGGATCAAATTGCAAAGTATTTTATTTTCAGTAGCCCGAGCATTTATGGATAGTCTTAGGTTGGTTATTACGTAATTAGAAAACTCGGTTGACCAGATACAGAAATAATTATTTGACTCCAATTTTCAAAATGATTTTACGGCGAAAATAATACCAGGGATGTGATAATAATATAAATAAGCACACCTTTGGTCTTGTCGTCAAATTTATTAAAGTCTCCCGGTTGTACACAAATAAGATTACAGGTTGTTAGAAATTTTAATATTTAAATATTAGAAATTACAGATACAAATTAAATATATTAATTTAAAAAAAAAAAAAAAAAAGATATACATATAAAATCAATTTTATCGAAAAATATTGTTGTTGCTAACGGGATTCAGACCTGAATCTCTTCCAATCCGAGGAACGTGCATTATCCGATTATTCTATACCAATACAGTAGATTGACAACAAATTTTCGAATCTATATGTTACACTTTTCATATTTTTACATCTATCGTTCCATTATTTGAAAGCCATCTACATTGTTTTTACGGAATCTCAATTATCTTTGAGTAAACCAATAGGAGACGCCAGAATTAACAATTCATTTTTTTTGGCACATTGATGCAACTTATATATCATTAAGGAGAACACATTCTTATTGTGAAGCTGTTGTTATTCAGAGCATAGGTCTGTGATATTTTGAATACAAATTGAATGTATTAATTAGAAAAAATATACATATAAAATCGATTTTATCGAAAAATATTGTTGTTACGCTACCGGGATTCGAACCTCGATCACCTTCAATCCGGGAAACGTCTATTATCCGATTATGTAATACCAACACAGTGGATTGACGACACATTTTTGAACCTACATATTACACTTTTCAAATGAATACATTTATCGTTCCATTATTTGAAGTATGCGTATGCGAACCTTTATAACTAATGAATATTAAAAACTCGAGAGAGTACAATTAAAACTCTCATGATTATGTGTAGTAATCGCGTGTATTTGTGTATAGTTCACTGAAAAATAATGAAATTATATTTAATATTTATTTTTGACATTTTAAAATTTCATTTGTTAGAAATCAGTTACTTAGCATTGTGCTTTGTGTAGGTAGGTACTAGGAATGTATTATTTTTAAACTTAATTTTAAATGTGTATTTTTTGTATTCGCAAAAAAATTTTACCTACCTACCTACCAGGACGTGAAAAGATATATTTTAATTTTCGAATATATGAGTGATGTATCTTTTCGAACATGTCAATCTCTAAAAAGTATGAAAACGTAATTTTGACTCTTATGGGTAGTAAATAAAATAAGTATCCACCATGGTACAACTTTTTCGTCACATATTTTGCTGAGATTATTACTATGTGCTTAATATGAAATTTTATGGAGGGGGGATAAGGCATGTTTTCGTATTAAAAATACGTTTTTTCTAATCCTTATCTAAAACTACGTTTAATATGAAAATAATCTTTTAAAAAAATTAACATTAACAATTTTTTATTTTATCGAAATGATTGAGAATCCCTTTGTAAAATTTTCTTTGAGCTTATTACTCCTGAAATATTATCTATGAAAATGTTGAGCTATTGGGGAATAATAGTAAGAGTTATTAAATTTCACACTGAAAAGTTCGATAGTAAAAAATACATAATATATTCATAAAAAAAAAGTTCTTTCATTTTTTCAAACTATGCCGGGGTGCTTGTGCTATAAAAATGTGAGTTACTCAGGTGGCGTTATCGGTGTCAAACCTGCGACGTGTGGTGTCGAGGGCGGGTGTGGGTTTAATAATATAAAATACACTCTTTCAACTAAGTTTAACTACATATATAATGGAATTATTGATTTTATATTCTTTGTCTTTTGAATTTATGAGAAGTTTCTCTGTATACTTTCTTATATAATATATATATATAAAAGTAAAATCTGGAGCTGACAGAAGAGGAACAAAAGTAAACTGAATACCGTGGAGATGAGATCACTTAAGCGTATAATGGGGCAGATCAATTTATGACATAGTAAAGAATGAAGAAATAATGTAAGCTGATCTTAGCGTAGTGAATAGGATTAAAAAGGATGGCTTATGTGGCTTGACCATATGGAACGGATGAATGAGGAGTGAATAGTAAGAAAGATATATAACGCAAGTGTTGATGGCATCAGAAATAGAGGATGTCCACGAAAGAATTAGCACGACCAGAAAAACCAGATACTGAAAGGTGGTCTTGTTAGAAGCTTCAATAATCGACGAGTGGACAGGATAGTCAAGACAGTGTAGCACTCTATCCTCTCTATCCAGCCCCGCGGAGAAACGGCGTAATGATCAGTTAGTCAAGTTATAAAATGTCGGTGTAATGTTTAGTATTAACTGTATAGGTATTTGATTTGAAAATTTGTTTACAAATATAATTCTGCGACCTTGATCGATATTATTATGCAAATTAAATTAATCAACCAGAAAGATATACAAAAAAAATCTATTTATTGAAAACATATTTAGTTGGTACCACTATATAGTTATTATTATAATTTATTCAAAAGTGGTCGATTCTAATGTCGTAAATCGAAAGTAATTTCAATTTAAAAATCAAATAATTGCAATTTTTCAGATTTTTCGAATCATTTATCAAAAACGAATCGTATTTTGATAAACATAAAGAGTATTTTGATTAAACTTATTGTAAATAAACGAGGGAAACTTGTATACATTTGATAAATTAGAAATAATTAAAACACATAAAAAGGAAATTAAGTAGATAACAAACGTAATTTAACTACTAACCCAATTTTAAGAATGTTTCCAATAAACACCACACACACCATAAAGACCACTTGAAACCAATGTATTTTATCTTAATCTTACGAAACAAAAGACTAATGAATTTTTTCACAATGTAATAAGAAACTAATGAATTTTTTCACAACGTAATAAGAAACTAATGTATTTTTCCACAACGTTACAAGAAACAAACGTTTTTTTTAAATAACAAGAACTCGGATCCATAGTGCAGACTTTATAAGTAAATGTCAAGATAATTACAGAAACAATAGATAAAACCACACGTGTAAATTTGTTTTATTCTCCTCTGAAAACGTTGTTTTGAAAGCAGTTGGCATTAAAAAATAAAACCCAATGGTCGTATTGTAATTTAACCCATTAAATATTATATTATACAAAAGCAGTTTTATATTAATCTTTTAAATGCCTTACCATAAAGCTATCACTTTAAATATTACAAATAAATTACAGCCATGTAGAAAGACTCAATTTCGTAAGAATGGGGTATTTCTTTCGCTTTCATATATTTTAGTAGATTTTTCTTAGTTACCATCAAAGTAAGCGAACGGAAGAGTTCCATCTTCTCCCGCAGTCTTCCCTCGCAAACGCAGTCAGTAAGCTGAGTATTGATCACATTTCTACATTCATATTTAGTTCGCAGCGTCTTGTAATAAGTCACTCCACTTTTTGGCGCAAATCCAATGTTCCGCAAAGCTAAAACCTTAAGTCGGATTTGTTAATACGATGTAGACAAGACTTTCTACTTGCCTAGTATTTCAGATACAGATTGTTTCAGAAATTATACAGCAATTCAATTATCAAAGCCAATTTAAATTTAGTATTGTAATAACGCCTGTATAGGGATTGTTGGTATTCAGCTGAGACAAATTATATGGTACCCATGTTACATTTTGATTACTAATTTAGACAATAAATGTATATATTTTTGTAAATTTTTTAGAAGTAAGTTTATAAATCAAATTAATCACCAATATGAATTTTATGAGATTTTATTTCTTGTATAACAGTTACGACATTCAATGCCATTACAAACGTTGAAAACTAGTAGTTGTAAGATTTGTGGGGGTCTTTAGCCTACACAATCAGCAACACCGCCGACGCCCCCTAAACGCACCCTGCATATACTTGGGTGTAAAACCAGGCCATCATCAGCCGAATAAACACGCCGGTACCGATCGGATATATACAATAATAATATGCGCCAGCAGCCATCCGGGGAGCGGTCCGTGCGTACCATTTCTCAACCGTCTTTCTAACAAGTTCAATAGCAAACGCTCCTTGTTGTAGACTTTTCACTGCATATTATTCTGTCTTTATCTGTGTTCCACGCATCAATAAACTCAAGAAAACTGAGCCGCACACATCCAGACACACACTCCGCTATATTATGCAAAATAACTGTGAGCGCTGGGTGTATTTATTTGGAGGCACCCGGACGCTCGCACACTGAACCATCTGATTCATAACATGTACACTCGTACCCGCACAAATATCATAATTTATATTTTTCTACAATAACACACATTTTTTTCCCAAATATTAAAGTAATAATGAACAACTTGGCTCTATATACATTCATGTTAATGGAACTCAGCATGAATAAGTCGAAAATTATATGTACTGAGAACAACACATTTCTATAGCAGGAGAAATATCCGAAGAAATTGCATGCAGAACAATTCTGGACTGGAGTGCATCTGGACGCCTGAATATGATTTTTAAAAATGATGTTCTACTGTGTCTAAAACAAAAAAAGAATTCGATGCAGTGTTCATGTATAGTTTCAAACATAAACTCTCAACAAAGAGAAATCCAAAAATTTATAGAAACATGAAGAGACATGTGAAGATGTATGTAGGTATCAGGCGAGGTCGCTTCATATATGCTTTGGATGCTAAATAAAAATAAATGTATTGATATTGCGAAGCGTAAATAATTTATATAGTTAATTTGACCGACTATTTTTGACAGCATCTTGTTTGTGGGCTAGTCTATTGATTTGTATATTTGATAGTAGGTATAAACTTATTATCCAGCATCTCTTCTACAAAGTCACCGGCCGCCACTGGTAGGTGTGTGTCTGTATGGTGACCTACATCATCATACAAAGATACAGGAAAATAAGTAAATGTGATCAAATACGCAAAGAAAAATAAATTGCAGACAATCGTTGGATAATCGCAGTAATCCAGTGGTATTATCCGAATGGAGACCGATAGGCTTGAAACCTGGTGAACTGATGAAATCATCAAACTCTCCAAAAATACGTGGTAATGAATAACAATACACACAAAAAATTATGAAACACTTGGGAAGGCTTTAATCCAGCAGAGAATAGAAAATAGCTGACAATAATGATGATGATGAAATGAAACTTGTAGAGTTCTAAACTAAACTAAACTTTTTAAATTCTGTACTATACACATGTTGAATTATTGTCACTATTATAGTTTCGAGAGGTATAGTCCCTCTCACCATCAGTTCTGACAATAAGTACAAAGGTTAGTTGTGAAAAATAAAATAATCACCTCACACCACAAAGTAACTGCTATGTCAACTATTTATAATGTCATATTTATAACATTTATATCACATTTACTAATTAAGATACTAATAAAAAATATTTTAATTAAATACAAATAGTCGATTTGTATACTTAATAGCATTTCTCATATGCATTATTTGTTATTTTATAGAATCCTAACAAATCACAAATGTTAGAATTTTTTAATATTTTTATTAAGCGTCTGAACAAGGGGGTTGGGAAAACACGAAATGTAGGAAGGGTGGAAGGAATTTAGGAGATGGACAGGATTAGTGAACAGGGGGGCTGAAAGACCACTCAGAACTAGAAAACACGACCCACATGTGAAATGCTTCTTTGGGTGTCTGAATTTTCCACTAGATCTACAAATCTACAGACACGTACTTCTCATACTTTTGTTTATATACTTCGGTGATGGCGCGAAGTGTCTTGCAACAAGCACTATGCACAATAACAATTTGTGCAGGATTCTACATACACGGTAGCAAGAAAACCGACCACACACACATTCTCGGTCAACTTATCATTCGCACATGGCAGGGAAATTATTCCACCACACGATAGTACCACACTGGTAAACGATAACTGTCATTTCAAAGGTTCAACTCCAACTATCCAAAAAATCATGGAGAACACCAACAAAAAAAAGAACATGTTCTGGTTATATGGGAGGGGGTAATGGATAAGTAATGAACAGAAACCATTGTCGCGTTCATATTGCATGCACATGGCGACTATTGAATCTTGTTATAAAAATCGAACCGGAAGTAGTAGAACTATGGTCCATAAATCATGGGATGAGAACGTATAGGTTTATTCACTCATCGATGAAGGTAATTAAAATACTTTCGATACATATTTTATTAAAATTACACCATTAAAACTATTTTAAAAAAATTTTCACGTCAGTATATTATTTTTTTTAATATTAAGTATTTTAAATTTGCTTTTAATAAAAATATAATAATTATGTATTATTGATAAAATATATGTCTTGATAATTAATATGATGTAGTGATGAGAAAAAATGTTTCTCTTGAGTCACTGGCGTGATTGTGATTGATATTCAATAATATCAGTGATTGAAAACTGTGACTATGATCACAGTTTCATTACCAATACGCGTGCACTGCACGATATTACAAAAAATAAAAAAACATAATTTTGGCCGTATTTACTTATAATATTAAAACTTCATTTGCGAAAAAAAAATATTATAACATATATGATTAATATGTATCTAATTTAATTTAATATCATTACAGATAGAATGAAAACTCGGCATTTCGGCTCAAATGCGTAAAACTTTTTGTTGACTGTGTGACTCAAAAATATTAGTGATATTGACTCACGGTTTGTGATTTTTTTGAGGTCGTCACTAATATGATATACTTATTTGGTTAAGTATGACTGTTGCCCAGAAATACCAAACTCTTAGTACACAGAATGCGTATTAAACCAGTGTTTACGTACACGTCTGGGACAAGGGTATTGATTAAGTAGAATGTCTGTACTGAACGTTTTTGAAAAATAAAGTTTATTTTTGAGCTGTATCTTATGGAAAATTTATTTTTCGGTAGACGTTACAACAATAAACTCTTTACTTTACATACTAAGACAAGTATCTAAAAATGTATTGAAATATGAATACTACGGTAGTTGGGTCATATGAAGATGATTACCGAACACCAATATCGAAGCCATTGCTGAATACGAGACTATCAGGACGCAGGGGGTTAGAAAATACAATGCTAAGATGAAGCGACAATGCCTTCAAAAACATATATGTCTTAGAAGTCCAGGATTGAAGAGGTATTACTCGTAATTGAGATCAATTCTGAAGGAGGCCATTACCCATCAAGAATTGAAGAGCCAACAATGATTATGTTTATTTGGCCATGTCTCTCCATCATTGAACAAACAGAAATGACGTTCGTAGACATCATCATCGGTGTCTTCACATTTGCCTGGATCAGTGTCAGTGCTGCCTCATCGTGTACTTTCATTTTGAATGTTGTAAATTACAATATCGTGTATGTATAATTACACACAACACTTACACTTTGAAGACGAAACACAAAAAATGTATGAAATATGGCAGTAAAATATTGTTGTCAAACCATTTATATTGGGTCATCTGATAAGTCAGTGCGGTTTTATTAAAATTATATTTTCTGACTCTTTTATTTTTTGTGACATTATTCAAAAGAATTTATTCTGCTTTAAAACGTCAGTATCGACGTTTTTCTATATTTTATAATTTGTCTTAAGTTTTTGGTTTAAATAATGAAGTGTCAAATTGAGAAAAAATAACAATTTCGTCACACACTTCTTTTCGCCTTTAATCTAGGTTAAAATGGTCATCCAGGAGCTCAACTGAGAAATTCTGCGCAATTACCCAACAGTCACGACATCGTTTTATTAGATTATCACCTTTTTCAGTCTCTCTCCAAACACATGTGTGGCGTTACTGTCAACGACAACGATTTTTGTAGAAAAAACATCAACAAATTGGATGAAGTCCTGAACAATAATGGAGAATACATCATTAGTGTAATTTTTGTATAAGATTTTGATTTTTTAATAAATAATTTAACTAAACTGCAAACACTTATTATTAAACAATCCATTAGATGCGCATCACATGCGGGTATCGATATTTTATAACCCACCATTCTGTATACAAAAATTGTACATTTTTAATTGATTTTAATTTTATAAAAAAAATTGTAATACGGCAAAGGTTTTAATAAAGCGCCATAATTGAGTAAGTCAAAACTTTCTGCGCCTGTGGAAAACAAATCACATACGCAACTATTATACAGATTATAAATATTAATAAAAGTTGACGCAGGCTATTTATGCGCATAGGAACATTACATCCTTAGAAACCGATTTTGTACATAATATCACAGAATCATGAAATCGAAAACAAAAGACTTCGTGTCTTCTTTATTTTTACACATTCAATTCTTAAAGGCAGTTTTTTGACAGTTCAGATATCTGCGTATTTCGTTTTGACATTGTAGATTAATTTTTTTATTATTAAAGATGTCTTCCAAAACAATTACATTTAACGACACATAGCGTCCACGGGTTAGCTCGTTTGTATAAAATGTAATAATGCATTTATATCTTTACATAGTTGTATGAAAAAATGTCATAAAAAAAGTTATTCGTACCAGATTAAATAATATATCGAAATCTTTTTCAATCTATGTGTACAATTTGTTAAAGATAGCGAGTTACGCAGATATTTCATGCAAATTAATCATACAACATAAAAAGGAGAAAATACCACATTTCTTTTCATCGATAAATCTGTAGTTTAAATCAACGGAATTTTGACGAACACTTCCGGTACCTCGGGCTCCGCAATTACCTCGCAGACTTTTTTATTGTTGCTGGAATTCTTTGTATTCCTTTGGATCTCTTCTAATAATCTAGATACGGAAGGTTCATTCCTCATCTCAGAATACCGACAATATAATAATATACATACCCTAGCTGGGTTTTAAAATATAATAATAAGTAAGATTGTTAACATGGTGTATTTTTTTAGAATATAATTTGGGTACGATTTAACGGGGAAATATTTGAATTATTATATATATTTGGCAACTTTATATATTTAATAGAACACATTAATATATTCCAAATTAATATGAATGGCCGAGTTATTATAATTATATATTGCAAGTTAACTTAAGTTAAAAATGCTCACGTAAAATAATACGAATACGCCCTGGAATATAGCGAGTTTACTTCAATATTTTCACCGCCAAACTAAGCCTTGACAGATTATGCTAAATAGCGGCTATCTTGATCGCCGGCGGCTTTGAACACACGCACGGCCTTTGTGTACTCTAAAAGGCAGGTGTACCATACACACGAACATGTGAATTATGCATAAATATGAAACCGAGATATTGAACATAAAAAATATTACGCAAGCATTACACCATCAGTTGCGCAGGGGATTTTTAAAAACTAATCGATAGTTATTCAGCGATAGATTTTCTTTTAACCTCTCATTTTTTAATATAATTATTGTATAAAACCTTCAGTGTAAATAACTAACTAACTAGCTTAACATTACGCCGTTTTCCGCGGGGGTAGTCAGAGAGGATATATCGCCACACTCTTCTATCCTGACACAATTCTCGCCTCATCCACATTAATACATCTTCTCATACAGGATTATTGAGGCTTCTAATAGGATCATCATCCAATACCTACCGGTCTTCCGCGGACATCCTCCACTTCTGGTGCAATAATAATTTAACTCAGTGTTTTAATTCAGTAGTTGTAGTAGTAGTAATTCAGTATAATTTAACCGAATTACTTAAAAATGGTAAAATATTATACATTTTTGACTAGGTACGTAAAGATATAGTGAAAAAATATTTGGTTACTACATTTGTGTATTATTTTTTCTATAAATAGATTTTTTCTATAAATCTTTCTAATTGATGCACATAATTTTACTAAAAATACCACAAATCACAACAAAAATGTGTTTTCTTAAAAACATACATTATCAACTATAAGTATGTAGTAGAATTATTTAATTTTGCAGCATAGTGTTTAGAAGCATTTGAAGCAAAAATTGATAATATATTAAGAAAAATTAAATTGATTAATTATACAGAAGATTCACAAAAAAAAAATATTTACAAAAATATACATGGTTGCTACCAGAATTCGAACCTGGACCTTTTCCAATCCAGGAAATTCGCAACTTCACAACTTTAAAAATTTTAATGTTTTATTACGATTACACGACAATTCCCGTAATAAAATATTTTCGATGAGCCTAATTAATGTTTCCCATTTTCATTTATAGACCTATATGTTCTATACTTCAGCCATACATTTCGTTCTTATATGTGAAATAATTCCTGGACAAGTATCTCTGCGGTGCCAACCCCTTTTTGACCATATATCCTTGTCCTTCACAATCCATCCTTCCACGACAAACAGAATCTATGAGAGACATTTCTCCTCGAGCAAAAAAGAGACAAAATTTATAATAAATATTATATATAATAAATTATGTAACAAGTCACATCTCACAGAAGTACGACTCATGCAAAGCACTCAAAGCGTTCAAAATATATATTTTCTAAATACTAATTAAATGCATTAATTAGAAAGATATACATTGCATTAACCAACTAATGGAACGATAGATGTATTAATTAGAAAAGTGTAACATATGGGTTCGAAAATTTGTCGTCAAAAGTGCTGTCTGCTGTAGCATAACTGGTTAATGCATCTTCCCTGAATTGGAAAGAGATCCGAATTCGAATTCCGGAAACAAAAACAATATTTTTCGATAGAATTGATTTTATATGTGTACCTTTCTAATTAATACATTTAATTAGCATATAAAATATTGCAGACCGTCTGTTCTGAACAATCACAACTTCACAATAAGAATGTGTTCTACTTAATAATTTTTTTTTTATTACGCAATATTATGACAAACTAACACATTCACTCGCTATTATCTAGGCTGTATAGATTTGGTCATGAATGCAGCAAACTTTACAATCTTTAAAGCGAATTTCAACTACTAATTACGTTTTATTTTAACTGAATAAAACTATTTATTTACTTACTGAAAAAATATACTGTATAATCAATTTAATATTTAAAAATAAATTGATGGTAGGATAAAATCATAAAAAACATATCTTATTACAGAAATTATATATACACACACTGACTTGTTCGTTTATTATTGTTTTATTGTCTACTACATGTTTGATAATCTCTAGCTGTTCAAGTAAACTTAACTTTCAAAGTGAAATGGAATTGGTCATTAATTTTATGGTTGTTATCTAACAATTTAACTATAAGCAAATTGAGAATCCACTTTACATTTTTATCACGATTTTTTTCTTTGTTATAAACATACCAATGATATAGAACAAAAAAATCAACAGAGCGCAGTTATGCAGAAAGCAGCTGAGATAGCAATTTGAATCTAGTGCATCATTAAAATATTATTAATGTTCGAACATAAAAAAAATCCAAAGAATTAACTTGAGTAATGTTGTCTCTACCTCATTTACATAATATTGTATAGCCATCCTCTTTCATATATTACCTTTTAATAAAATACCATTAGTGTTTGAACAAAATGGTTTCTTAGAATCGTGCCAAAGTATAAAAACCTAAAATTCCCATTATTACCTTAAGTATTTAAAATTATATAGCTGCCCCTTTATAATAGATTTCATAAATATACAAATTAATGAATTTAAAATGGTTAGATTGATAATGCCCTCATAAGGTGAAACGCGTCTCATGGAAATAAAACGAGTAAAACTAAAAAAACAAGTGTTTTTATTTTCATATGTAAAATTAAAACTGCTTGAAAACTTTGTACCGAATAAATATGTTATATTAAAGGTTTTTATGGGTAAAAGAAAACGAATTATTTTCTGGGGGAACCCGCGTCAAATAGTCCTAAAAAGGACTTTTACACTTCCGACGTTTCGAGTAATTAACATTATTAATTCTAAAGGGCTTATTATCCTGAATCCTACCCTAAACTGTTGAGTAAACTCGACCGTTCGAAGCAAGAACCAAAAGGAAAGTGATTCAAAATCTTAGTATTTAATATTATTAGTTGACGTTGCGATTAACTGTATCTAAAAGTAAATGTAAAAAAAAAGTCCTTCTCGAGACTATTTGACGCGGGTTTCCCCAGAAAATAATTCGTTATATATTGTATATTTATATATATTGTGATGTTGGAATATGCGCGCCGAGATCTGGGTAGCCTACTATGGTGATTAGCCGTCTAAATGGACGAATCAGGGACGAGAATCCGACTTTGGCGGGGAGTACGGGGAGTGGTACGCTCGAAAAGAGGCGCATCGGTGGAGCTGCGCTCCGGAGGAATATATGGCGGCGGGAAGTGGCGGAGATTAATAGTAAGATCACCGCGATAGACTAAGAGATGGATGGTCCTGGTCCACCCGCGGGTTGAAGAGAGTCCCCGCTGCAACGAGCAAGGAGGCGGTATGCGAGCGATGGCCGATAGATGAACGTTATGGACAAGGTTGAGACCATATGGTGTCCGGTCTATTTTCTGGAGCAAGAGATGAATCCTGACGCAGGCGTGTGGCGATCCGGGTCGTCAGCTGCATTGGTACCCCACGGCCACGTTGACTGATGTTAGCAATAGATAAACTCCGTAAATATATAAAATAAATAAAAATACCCCCTCAGAGGAAAGTTGACCTGAAGAAAGAAGATATAAAGAACATTTTTCGTGCGTCGAATGTCGGGATTAATTGTGTTTTGTGAATAAATGTGTAAAGTGAAAATCAAAATGCCTTTGAATCAATTATCATCCCATCCGAGGTAGCAGGCGACAGCAAAGCACACACACACACACACTTGAGGACCCAGATAAAGCTAGATCGGTGGCGGCCCCTGTGGCTTCCTATCCTCTAGGGCCCCAAGGCATTGTAACAATATATATATATTTAAATAAATAAAATAGGGAATTCTATTAAGTTTAAAATAACGTAATGTGATTCACGAGTTTAGCAATAGTCGGTCTCGTTTCATATAATAATATTATGTAAGTAAATACTTTCCCTTTTGAAGATGGGAGTAAAGGGTGCCAACCCCTCGGCAGAGCCTCTCATGATGTAACTAACTTATGCGGGAATACTAACAACAGAAGAGCCGAGTCCCGAGATATCGTAAATTTGCCTAATAGCAAGATTTTATTTCATTTATTAACTGTAGTTAGTTGTCAGCAGTTCCATAATTAACAACGCGCTGTAGATTTTTGGTACCCACTCTGTAATGTTGATTCCTAAATATTATGCAGTAATAATTACATTTCTAAGGCATATTGTGAAAATTCATTAAAAAAAAGTTTATCTTGTATATTATCATTACGTATTGCTACTTTCTCGATAGATATTTTTCATTTTTCAAAAATTCGTCCAACCAATGTACATTTTATTTTATAAATACAAAAACTACTATAGTGTGTTTACGAAAACAGTTATTTTAAGGATTTTATATTTTGTTCTGTAAATAAATTAGTTAAAACATTGTTCCTGTATGTGCTGATGTAACTTAACTGATATATTATTTAAATTTAATGGTTAGAGCTATCTTCAATTTTTTTTTTGATATGTACATTTAATTTTACTCCATGACTGATGATGCTGATCAATCAGTACACCGAACGAGAAGAATGTAAATTATATATGCACAAATTTAATGGCGATGTGTTTTGGTGGATATATATAACAGTACTCATATATTATTGATAGAATCGGCGATAACTTTGTAGAGTTTCATCATAATGGATGGATATAAATGAAACAATGTTATAACTCTGCTTGAGTTTATTAGCACTACTCGAGTTTTGAAAGAAACAGTTACTCTCATCAACAGGTGAAGTATTAAACTAACTACACATAAATATAAGAGGTCTACCACCTAACTCTTGTCTCCTATATTTGTATCTAGTTAGTTTAATACTTAAGTAGAGTTATAACATTGTTTAATTTATATCCATCCAACAGTATTCGTACACTTTTCATAAACCAAAAGCGTATTCTTATCATAGTATTCTCTTAAAAACGTATGTAATAATGTTAGCGAAGATTCAAACCTAGGGAGGAAAGGGTTCCTACTTTCGTATTTTTTTAAAAATTGAGATGCGTACATGGAATACGTATCACATCAATATCCTTACCAATTAAGCTAAGCGCTTATGCTATAAAAATAGGACTATATTGGTGGTCTCCTGGAACTGTGCTCGAAACTCCGATCACAAGATCACTGTGAGAGTCTCAACCACTAGACTACTAACCACTGGTCGTGAAGCGGCCACGCTATCTACCTAGCAAAGCAAGCAGCGAAGCTGATTGCTTTCTGTTGGTTATGCCATGGTACAGTTGATTTTTACTAAATTATGATGCTTGCCAAGCTTTTGGAACACCTATTATAATTACTTTTATGACTAGGTTACAAAAAAACTATAATGATTTTTATTTTTAACGTTCGTGTATACTTGCGTTATATTGAAGATCAACGTCCAATGCCAATGTGAATCTTTTTTCATTAATATTTTACTGATTAATTTGATGTGATTAAGAAAAAATATATTAAACTATAAAAAATTCTTAATTTCCGAACAAAATCTCATAATTGTCTAAATTATATCATATTTTTAATATTAAATTTTCATCATTTTATAATATTTTTTAGTAAATTTTTTAGTCGTTGGTATGTTATTTTTTTTGTGAAACAAAAAAAATTATTCATAACCACCTGAAAGAATTCATTAGACTGAAGTTCTTCTTCTTCTTCTTTTAAATAGGCAATCCACTCTTCAAGAGTGACTTGTGCCATTAATCAAATTAAAATCTTTGTTAAAAGGTTTGTTAAAAGAAAAAAGCACAACAATATTATAGAATAGGAAATACTATATTACAAGTCATGTTCAAAAAACTTGCTATTATATAGATCAAACGAGGTGAGTTAAGGGAAAGAAGATGACACAAGTTAACCGGAAGCTGAAAATTATCATTGACGAGACCACTGTAAAAAAACCTGTGATCCGCAACGGACAGGCAAAAAAGACATGGTCAAAGGTTTTCTCCTCGGCACCACACTCACACATTTGGGAATCTATCAAGTTCAATCTAAACAAATGAGAGGCCACCTGGTAATGCCCAATACTCATTCTAGAGATATTTGATACTGTTCTTTTGGAGACTTTCCTTTTGGAGAACCAGGAGATACGGGGAATAGATCCTTGAACTATTTTAAAATGATTACCCCTATGATTATTTGGATCCATCCATTATGCAGTCCAGATAGAATTCGTACGTTTTTTGGCATATTAAGGCATACATCGAGATATGGAATTGATGGAGGAAAATTCCGGAAAGAGTGGCCTCCTCAACACATTCATTTCCATGAATTCCCCTACGTGCAAGAATCCAAACGAATGACACCTGTTTATGTAACTGTGCAAATTAAATAGACATCTTCTGATGGAACAGATTATATCATTGTCTAGCTAAACTTTTATATTAGCAGAGAGGAATTCAAGAGCTGCTTGCGAGTCGGAGAATATAACAGCCTTATCGACGTTCCGGAGTATGCAGATGTTCAAGGCCTCTTTAATTGCTCAAAATTCTGTCGAGAAAACCGATAAATCTTGAACTGAAGTTAATAGAGTTTAAAAATTCAAGAAAATATAATATTATAAGACTGAGATTTTGTAAATTGTTTTGTCATGAAGCCGAGAAAAATATTTATGAAACAGTTAAATAATACACGTTCTTAATAAAAATACATTTTTTGTGAAGTTGCAATTTCAGGACTTATACATGTGGTATTTTTAATACAAATAAAATGAATTAGATTGATAAAATAGCTATCTATCGAAAAATATTTGGTTACCACTGGATATGAACCCGGAACTTTTTCTTGCCTCAAAACTATCTTACCATTTTTTTTATTAGAAATATTTAAGATAAAGAAAAATTTGAGACTTCTATATATATACATATGTGTGTTATAATATTATTATGATTGATAGACTTTAGTGTGTACCTTTACAATTGATCGTCTAATTTGTTTTAAATGTCAGGTAGGTTTCAAAATTAAAACCTCTTTAGCCCATTCCCGTACACTATTAATAGTACTTTTGTCTTCATGCACGAAGTAAATGATGACCTACTATCAATTAATACTGATAAAACATACTTTCTACGATTTGCTATTAAACAGAAAGATAACACTGAAATTAATATTAAAATTCACACCAAAGCCTCTACTCAAGAAGACTCTTGTGACCAATGTTCATCAATTGAAGAAAAAGATTATCAAGTACCTAGGAATCATAATAGATATAAACTCAAATGGAAAGAATATATTACTAATCTTACAAACAGAATAAGGAAAACTGCTTACATATTTATAAGACTCGGAAACATCTTATCACTTACAAATCTAAGAATAATATATTACGAGTTTGTACAGTCGCATTTGCAATACGGTATTATTGAATGGAGAGGACAATATAAAACTCCAATATCACAATTAGAAATCACTCAAAAAGTGATAATAAAAATTATTCAAAAAAAAAAAATTCCAAATATACAACTCTTTACAGATTTCAAAGTACCAAAAATAATAGACATACAAAAAAAAATCAATAATAAAAATTTTCTAAATTAAAAATTAACTAAATATTAGAAGCGAACTCCGATCTACAAGATTTAGAGACCAAATTGATATTCCAAAACTAAAATTCCCCTTACCCAAAATCACAATATTTTTCAAGGCATCAAATTTTTTAACTATTTCCCCATCACAATTAGAAAAATTACAGACTACTTACTATAAATTTGAAGTAAAAAAAAATATCTACACAGACCAACTGAAACATAAATTAATTCGTATATACTACTTCTCTATACACGAGTCTTACTATCATAGAGAAGAAATAAATGTTAAAAGAAATTATATATATTTTATAATGTATTATATTTTCTAATATTAAAATAATAAAAAAATTAAAATTCAACAAAATGTAACAAGTGACAGGTATCAGATCAAAATTGACTGATTCTACATCATCAATGATGCGTTATCCCAATAATGTTATCGGCGGCGGTGCTGCCCTGTGCCACTGTACGCATCTGGGAACCTACTATATTGAGGTTTGTACAAAGCCATGTGCATAGTCCAGAAAAGGCTACAAAATAACGGAGAGCTCCAGTCGTATCGGACCACCCATGCCACAGAACCAAACTCTACATTTCAAGAGTGTGTGTGGGTGGTTCTGTGCAATACCACCTATACATTAAACAATTCCTCGTACAGGCCTCTATCATAGCCAATCCAATAACCATGGCAGACGTTATCCTCGTAACGAGGATCCGCCGAAGAAGAAATAAAAAATTATATTGAATACAAATTAATTTAATCAACTAGAAAGATAGTTTTGTTGCTACCGGTAGCAACTAAAATATTTTTCAATAAAATATAATAGATTTTTCTGTATACATTTCTAGTTGATTTATTTAATGTGTATTAAAAATATCACTGAACTATGTTCTTAAAATGCAACTTCACAAAAAAATGTGTTCATAAAAAAAAATATTGTTTTACGAACTTCTTTGTTAACTTCTCTAGTTCATACTTTCTATAATATATTAGTTATTAATTTGTGAAACTGTTAAATGGATATTATTTTGACATTGTATAATTATATAAAATTGAAATGTCTTCCTTAATTAATACCGTGTCATTTTTGTATAGCTTAGATTATATGAAAGAAACCCCACCCTTGAATATGTATATATTTTTTACATAATTTGAGAAACCTGTTAGTATATTCCTAAAACCTTTGCCCGCAGATGTTATTTTTAATTAACTAACTTGTAACTGATACGCGACAAGAGAATCTTAGACGCCATAGGTCACAGATAATAACATTGTTCAAGGGTGGCCGCATTATGTGAAATATAAACCATTTTATCATATTTTTTTGGTTTATTGACCCAAGACTAAATTCGGAGCAATATCCATTTGGCATTTTGTCAAAATTCTTTTTTAGCGTTGTCGCATGACGGTAAGGTTATTGCTTTTTATGATAAGTTCACGTTTTATGCTACCAGGTAGGTACTAGTATATTCTGTAAAATGTAAAAACCGTTCACTATTAAGACCCATTGTCGCACTGCCTGAAATTATCGGTTCAATATCATAAAAATATAACAAGCCAGAAATGTGTGTCATGTGATGCTGTGCCTGGGCTCGACTCATATTGTTCCTAAAATATAACAACTTAAACAATATTTTAAAGTGCATTATAATTAACTTTTAAAAAACTTTTGTTATTTATAAAATCAAACACAGCGTTAATTAATTAATCAATTAAAGTGTTGTATGAAGTAAAAAAATGTTGTGTTTTATTTGAATAATTAAATAATTTTTTCAAAAAGTTAAGTTTTTTTTAAAGTAAAATAACAATTTAAGTGAAATAAAAAATATTTTAATTAAAATTTTATAAAAGTTTTTCTTCTTATACTTAATAATTCGTTTAATTAAAAAATAAAATAAATTAATAAAATGAAAGTGTGTTTTTTATGGTGAATTTTTTTTGTCACGTAATAATGGGTAGTTATATAACAATTTTTTAAAACTGTTTTATAGTTTTAGGATAGTTTCGATGGCACAGTTCTACGGCGTTTTTTTAGAGTAATGCGTTCACAAAATACATTATTTCACGTGAATATTTTAGACTAGCGGAAAACAATCGGCTATTACCAATTGCTTTCTACTAGGCTCCGAGGCCACTTCGCGATCAGTGTTTACGTAAAAACTATTTTTCAATATAAAAAACGTTATTAGCTAGGTCCTGCGGACGATGCGATGGTAGCCGCCTTGCGACCATCAAATGCGACCATCAATGTTAGCCGCAAAATCAAGAAAAAAGGTCAACCATAGTACAACACAATCAAGCAAGGAAATAATCCATGAGATAAATATGATACAAATACGTCACAAATCTAACCAGGGATTATACGAAACACGTCCAAAATTTACAATATAGATTTTTAATTTTGTAAGAAGTTAACGTCATAAATGGTTTAATGCGTAGCCTTAGTGCGTAACCTAGTCCACAATATTTTATATGATACCTAATTATACTTTTATATGATACCTAATTAAATTACGAGTCGAAAATATTTCATTATTAATAAACTTTTTATGTGAATATTAATTCTGGAACAATATCTATATATATGTACATGATATCACTTTCAAGAAAACATTATTTTTATTATTTCCTTTAATAAAAATGATCATAATTTAGTGACCTACAAAGTCGGCTGGGTCATAAATACTATATTACATAAATCAAATTTATATTTAATAAATAATATTACAATTCCTCCATTAAAAATTTAAGAGAAATTTTTTGTACTTACGTAATACGTACTAAGTCGGATATTTAATTAAACTCTGATTATTTTCTAAATTGTAATAAAAATTGACTTACTAATTTTTATTCAAAATTTTGGAAAGTCTCGCAGTGCGTGATACTATTTCTAATTTACCAATCAGTGTGGGAATAAATTATTGTGTTCTGTTGGAAATTTTAGTAGTTAAAAAGAGTAATAAGTAGCAAGTCATGCATGCATTCCTTCCGTATGAATCAAATTTGTTAAATAACCTGGATAATATTTTTTTTAAAAACCAAATGTTTTTACAAAGAACACATTTTTGTTCACATAGTTCTGTGGTATTGTAATACAAATTAAAATAATCATTTAGAAAAATGTACAGAATAAATCTATATATCAAAAAATAAATTATGTTTGCTAACGGGATTCGTACCTGGACCTCTACCTATTCTAGGTATTTGAGATTCACCGTAATATTAAGTTGATCGCTTTTATAAATGTCATAATATATGTATCAATCGGAAAGATTACTGAATACGAGTTAAAAATTTGTCGAATATATATTCGATTGCGAAAATGGTGAACGCGCTTCGATCCACAAAATGTGTAGGTTCGAATCTCAGATATAAATATTTTTTAAGAAGTATTTAAATGATTCGCCATTTAATTATTAGGTTAGCAAGAAAAAACGGCTATCAAATCATTTGGACATCATATTATGTTAAATATATTAATTAGAAAGGTATACATATAAAATCAATTTTATTGAAAAATATTGTTGTGCGCCACCGGGATTCGAACCTGGATCTCTTTCCAAACCGGGGAAGGTACATTATCCAACTATGCTACAGCGACGATATTTTTAGCGACCGGTAACATCTAGTATTTCTATGTATTATTTCTAAACCCTCGTTAATATCAAAAGAATAGTTTATTTCCAAAAGGTGATTGGAAAATTCTGAATAGTTGTTGCTATTTAGGCGTCTCAAGTGCTCCTTAATTCTAATATCAAAATTTGTTTTCATATTAGTTCTTTCTTATTCACCACTATATAGTTTTGTTTCTATCTATGCTTGTATTTTTAATTTCAGTATACATTGTTTCCTGAAGAAGATAGCATAGGTATCGAAACATATAGAATAATAAAAAAATGATGGTTTAAACAAAGTATTTTGTCTAATTATTTATGAAAAATAATTGAACTATTGTATATTACAGACTTTTTAATAATATAGGATTTGTTAACTAAACTCATTAGTCCATTCTTGTATCAATCAAAAGGGACAATGTGACAAGTTCAACTGATTGATGAAAAAATGTAAATTATTAACGAAATGAAAACAAAAGATTAGAAAAAAATTGTATTTTCCATTTAATTTTTTTATAAATAATTAAACGTAGGTATTTAAAATATTTGATAGACTTGATTTTCATTAGAATATTTAGTGATATCATTATCGTTAATATATTTAGTGATATCATTAACGTTAGTATATTTAGTGATATCATTAACGTTAGTATATTTAGTGATATCATTATCGTTAGTATATTTAGTGATAATATATACACTTCATTAAACGGTATACGTTATAAGATTTAAATAGATATCATTAATTATTCCGGGTTCTCTCCTTACATTATACTGTAGCCAAAGTAATAAACCTTCGTTTCATAGCCTACCCTCACTCGCTCTTCTATTAGACCTGGTTTGGTACCGATAAGACTACCCAACCAATCACGTCGGGTCATTCGGAGGCTGCGGAATGGAATGGATTGATGGATGTTGATCATCGTCGCCCACCCTTCAAAACAATTGTTTAATTTGGTTTATATTCAAAGACGATATTAATTCTCAAATACCGCTGTTTCGGTTAAAATTATAAATTATTTCAATTAAAAAATAAACCCATTTAATCACCAAATTGAAATTGAACCGAGACAGATTCCCGTATCTGAAAGATAAACAGTCCAATTGACGTTTCCCGCAATTTAAATCTGATTTTAAAACAAATTATTTTGATTAATTGATTGAAACATTGTATTTGTATAATATCTCTGCAAATATTTAAGTATATATTGATGTAATTATGTACAAAAAATTATATTTTATAATTATAATTCTATGAGCTGATGATGTGAGTTATAGTTATACGAGCATGCATAATTTTGAAGAACACATTATTATTGTGAATTTGCAGTTTTTCAGAACATATTTCTGTGGTATTTTTATACAAATAAAATGAATCAATTAGAAAAATATACAGAAAAAATCAATTTATCGAAAAAATATTTTAGTTATATCCCGGACTATATATTATTTATGATATTTTTCGATATATTGATTTATTCTGTATATCCTTCTAGTAGATTAATTTAATTTGTATTAGTTATACATAACTCTATATGGTTCAGCACTAGGTAGTGTTGAAGGTAACAACCTGATATGATGTTGGATGATGGCCCTGTTAGAAACTTCAACAATCGACTAGCATGCATAAGAATATGTAAGAAAGTGAATGAGACAAGAATGTAAGTCAGGAAAAAAAAGTGTGGTATTCTATCCTCTGAACACTCCTTTGGGTTAATGACGCGATGGTTATGCAGGTATAAAAGGTGTAATATAAAGAAAATAAGTGATATATTATATATTTAGTATTTAATTGTGACCTAATAAATTCCCAATACCTTAATAATCGCAACGTACAACTGAATCTATTTTAATAAACAGTATAGTGAATTCAGAATTTATTCATAATATTTTATATATTTTTCATTCTTACGATAAACCCAGGCATTTATCGCATCTTGTACGAACAATAATGGTAAGCCGAGTTTTTGGAGTTTTCAGTCATCTCATATTCACATATACAATCTTTAATGTCCATAATAAAACAGATATATCGCTGCTTTAGTGAATATAGTGCTGCTTTAATAGAAATAATAATGAAATCTACGTTTACTAATTATCCATGAATTATAAATGATTATTTTCATAATTCAGACAGTCGATGATAATGATGATAAAAGAAATTGCTTTAGTCCCATTTCAATGTGTTTTAATGAAAACACTCGTTCGTTTCGTTGTCTTAACATTTCTCATCAGATCAGTCATGAAATCGACAAATACCAACCTATAGCAGGCTAACACAAAAGATAGGTACTTGTGCACTATTACCTGCCGCCCGTGAAATTCTACGATACTGTTTTCTTGAATTTTCAATTAAACTTTTTATAATCTTTGTTAATGTTCGTGATATCATGAAGAGTATCAGTGATGTACATATTTTATCAGGATTGTGGTAAATTGAGGGATATCGATATTCTTGCTTTTATCTCTTATGTCGGTCGTTCTTTTAATCTTGTATATAAAATTCCACTGGGGATTTAATATATATGATTAAAAATGTGATATATTTCATTAGAGTTAAGCATAAATTTGAAATATGTATATAAGTACAACTATTTTTCTTGACGATATATTTTCAATCGTAATAGTAAACAAAAAAACGATTTTGATTTTAAAGTAGTATAAAAGAGTCATTCCATATTGTCAAAAATTGAAAATTGGAATTGGAAATAAAACAAATATTTCTGATTTACGAGTGTTGTATGTAGGTAACTTTTATTTAAAACAAACTTCCGTTTACTACGATCGTTTATCTAAGTTAAAAAACGTCATACTATTTTTCTCACCGTTCCAAGACGTAGGTTATTAAAAATGTTCGTGGTGTTTATATTAATATTGAAAAAGATCCAGTTAAGACGGGTTTTAAACTCTAGTATTTTTTTTTTTTTAATAATGAATTCATATATTTTTAATCTTTTGAACAGAAATGTATACTATCGGTTTTTGACAATAGCCTCAGGATCAGGATATTCCTGTAGAAATAATCAGGGTATCCGCAGAGACAATAAACTCTTGACTCGTTAATTTTCATTATGTACATCTTCTCATGCATGTCCTTCGACATTCATCGCTCTTTTAACAAAACCGTTCTCCAAATACCTGGTTTACCAGATCATATCAATTTTATTTCAAATATAGCAAAAAATATAACAGGAATATTTAAATATATCCAAGAACACACAATTACTAGATTTTTACCTATAAAGGCACTGTTATTAAATAAATATCAGATATCTCATGGAGACGAAGCTAATTTTATTATATTTAATGAAAAATATATAGGAGTACGGGGGGTGATTACAGGGCTTACAACCTGTCTTCGGCTAGCTTAAGTGATCACTTTATATATATAAATATTTTTCATTAAATATAATAAATGTAGTTTCATCTCTATGAGATATCAGATATTTATTTAAAAATATAACAATTTAATGTGTAAATTATTAATAACTACACGTAATTAATAAGTACACGCCACTAGGATTTTTTTTTATTTAAATGTAATTATTCACCAGATTTAATTCGATTGCTTCTTCATAAACCTTATTTATAATATTATTTTAAAAGTTAATTTTAATCCTGTGAAGGGCCTGTGAGAAAATTAAAAAGTACAAATAATTACGTATTAAGGACCTTCTCGCAATTAGTCTGGGTCGCAAGGATAGCTCCAAATTGCGATACCAGACGAGATAAAGGACGAAGGATGAGACAAGAACGAGCCAAGAAAACAATATAGGGGGCTGGTGGGGGTACTCGGGATCACCAAGGCAGAAAAATGCGATAACGCTGGACCGCTGTGACCCATAAATTTGTCAGATTCTGGAATCGGATAAAGACAGACCAAAAGAATAATTAATGATTGGTAATTGGTTAGGGGCTGACATTTTGACAAATAGTGTTTAAGACCTTTAGTGTGATTATTAAAAAACCTTTAGTGTTAGGGAAAAGGAAAAAAATGTTTTCATTAGATATAAGACATACCCCGGATTCGATTGAGTTAAAATTTAAATTAGAGATTTAGGGGGAGGAGATGCCTTTGTTTGGAAAAGGCCCTTAATATCTAACAAAAATTTACACAAAATTTGGTCCAGGTAAGAGGAAGGTGAGATGTTGGAGTACGTGCAGTGGAATAACTACTTTATTTTCAGGATTCTAGAGTGCAACTGAACAAAATTTGGATAGTTTTAAACATAATACACAATTATATGGTGGGATAGTCGGAGGAATAGCAAGGGTGCCAATACCAAATTTGGAATTAATGGTATTCAATTTAAAATATATTTATATTATGGTATAGAGGATGTTGTGGCTAGAGAGAGGCTATTCATGTTTTGTGCAGGGTTCTAAAAATAAGTTTTGCAAAAATTTTAATGGTGGAATTTAATTTAATATATATTTATATCGTAGGGAGGGGGTGAGGCGGCCAGGGGGATGCGGGATAGGGAATAGTACTTTCATTTTAAAGTGTAACTGATCAATATTTGGCTTAAATCAGTCAAAGGGTTGTCTCATGAGAAATGAGCCGTCCCCAGGTGTATGCATCACATTAGTAAACAAAAAAAGAAAAAATGAGTTTCGACGGGTATATACACACGACCATCTGATTGTCCAATTACACGCCCGGTATGCGGCAGCACTCTATGGTAAAGGAAGATGGCCATCTGTGACTTGTATGGCGCGGTCCGCTGATCGGCGTGCGGGCAATGATCAAGAAAAGGAGCGAATATCAGAGAATGTCAGCTCGCAGGGGCCGAGGCGAATTGCCTGGCATCTTCAGTCCAGATGGTGGAAAAAATTTTCGATGAGTTTTGCCCGACTGCTCATGCAAAACTTCTGAAATATGGCGGGCGATCTTGGAACAATAATCGATGACGACTTCGTGAACCGAGTCCACTGTAGGATCAACTAAATCTCCAGGGCCTTGGACAAGAAGGATGACGAAAAAATAAGAAAGAATAAAAAATGTAATGGACATAAGAACTGAATAAAATTAGTAAGGATGGGATAAGTGGCCGTCAATTAAAGTACAATTTGCAGAGTTATAATATTTTATGTGAACAATTCGTGTATTTGTGCACTTTTCCTTCCCCTGCAGACAAAACAGAGCTAATATGTACTGGCCCATAGCCCTGACTTGTCGAAGACCCATGCAGATAAGTACCAATGGAGGCTAGCTGGTGACACAAGGCCCGGGAACCTGACAATGCCAGGCCAGCCCGGGCTGTATGTGACAGGGTATATGATTGTATAGAGAACAGACAGACATAATATATTTAATGTGATTATCAAACAGGGTTTATCTAATAATACAGTTGTATCAATGTGTCCAAAATTTAATAAAAATGAATTGATAATTCTGGCGTCTGCTATCAGATTACTCAAAGGTATTTGAGAATCTGTAAAAATAAGGTAGATGGCTCTTTCAAATAATGGAACGATTAAATGTATTAATATAAAAAAAATAACATATAGGTTCGAAAATTTGTCGCTAAAAATTTTGTCGCAATAGCATAGTTGGATAATGCACCTACCCCGGTTTGAAAAGAGATCCAGGTTCGAATCCCGGTGGCGCAACAACAATATTTTTCGATAAAATTGATTTTATTTGTATATCTTTCTAATTAATATATTTAATTCATATTTTATATTAGTTAAGGTGTCCGCAAGCACTAGTGCACGGAACTGGCGTCACGTCTAGGTCAGAACACATTTTTTGTTCATCATCCATTCTTGAGAAAATCTAGGTCGACGTTTCGGCACGGTAATACGTATCATTTTTAAGGTGTTGTCTCAAAAAATTACGGTACAACCGTATTTTTTGCATTTTTTTTTTTACTATTGCGATAAAGAAACAATCTACAAAAAGAACTAACCTAGAAGAGACACCTGTTGCACATATATATATACATTTTATTTTTACATGCGTGAATTCAAATGCAACTAAACAGCATACATCTCGGTATTCTTGCAAATATATTTATTATGATTATTATTTCCTATTTTTTTGGATTATTATTCAAATTTGTTTTATACTCCATTCTTAATAATTTATTCTCTAAACTTTCACGAATACTTTTTTTGAATACAAAATTTTAACATAAAGACATTGGAATTGCTAAAGTTTCGTAATATAAATAGTTTTATGTAACAAAATCACATATCATAATTTGCATTTCATTGTAATATCGACTGAATAATGGAAAGCTGCCAATATAGGGTGGGGTGCTCCGTCGTCATGGACTATTTAATTGTGGCTGCAATTTTAAAATTGAGTTTTCGAACAAGAACTATAAATAATTATTTTTTTAAGCTTAAATATTATGCATATCGAATATATGTTCGTGTATTGGTAAAATTATTGTTTTAGTTACGACAGAGTAACGAATTAAGAAATTAGAAGATCTGATCTTAACATAGTTAATTGAATCAAAAAGAGATCGCTTAAGTGGTTTGGTCATGTGACGCAAGTGTTGATGGCACCAGAAACCGTAAACGTCCGCGGAAGACTTGGTACGACCAGGTAAATCAGGTACTGAAAGATGGTCCTATTAAAAGCCTCAATAATCGACGAGCTTGCATATATAGCTTGTATATCTTTCTAGTTGATTCATTAAATTTGTATTAAAATTAATTAATTAAATGACAACAGATGAGTTAAATAGGCGAATGAGTGAAGAGCTCAGAAAAGGGGAAATTTGGACAGGTAATAGGTATATCCGATGAGGCATAATATGTCATATATAGGAGATGAATATGCTGAGAATTATGAATTTATTTTATTAAGTGATTATTATATAAGTACGTATAAAACAAAAAAGAAAAACACTATAGAGTAAAATTGAGATAATATATCTCTGTTTTTTTATTTGTTATCTCTATTTTTATTTAATTATTTTGTTTCATAAATATTTTGAAATATAATATTATCATATTACTATTATTATTATATTACTGATTTAGAAAAAATAATCTCTTCATGAATATATATATAATTTTAAAAAACCGTGTAACTTTCTAATTCATTTTTTAAATTTGTTTTGAAGTCTTTATTTGAAAATATTTAGTTGTGTTGTTTGATTGTAATACGCTAGATATTTCTTGCCAATCATTGTAAGCTTCTCATTTCATGAATCATTAGTTTCTGTATTAAATAAATAGCTAGTATTGTCCGTAGAAATACAAACCAATAAGCGACGACCGCGTTAAAGGGAATACTTATGGTTGTGGTTTTCTTGTTTATTGGTTACCAACATTTTTTTGGTATTCGGTATGCAGTATTTTTGATACACGGTATTCAGTCATTCTGATATATGATATTCAGTCATTCTAATATACGGTATCCAGTTATTCTAATATATGGTATACAGTCATTTTGGTATTTTGCGTAATTCATGAGAAGCAAAAGCACGCCGAACGAGTCACCGTATTATGTAGATTTTAGACAAGTGGCCTGATTGGTTCATACTTCTTTTAAAATGAAGCTGAAAATGCGGTGACTGTGAATGGTGATCCTTACCGTATAATTTTTCGCTACCAACTGAACGATATGAACCTTGAATAAACGTGACCCCAGGAAGATTGCGTCGTCTGCCATATAACTAGAGCAACAGTTGATTGGCCGCATATACAATGCACTGGTAGAGTAATTTCACGGAATGCCGACGTCAATTGGCCAGCAAGATCTTGTGATTGTGGGGTCATTTGAAATCCAAGGTCTATCTATGTCAGCAATCCACAAACGGTTGACAATCTCAAAAACGACATTCGAAGTGTTATCGATGAAACTAAGCAGAGATGTGCCAAATTGTAATAGAAACTTTTGTAAAAGTCGAGGTGGCCATTCGTCCGACGTAATTTTTATATTTAATCGGAGAGTATGCACTTTAATACTCAATAAAAATCCAATCATAAAATCAATAAAACCGTCGTTTTATTTACAATTTAAATCCGGCCTTCAATTTGGGCAACTCTATACTTATGTATAGGTATATATATAATATGTAAAACCTTAAATTTTGAAAATTGATGAGAAGGTGAAATAGACAGAGGAATCGAGACTGCCAGTAATATTTTACGTTTTTCGCGATTCCTTTAATAGTGTCGTGATAAAATAATTCGAGTTATGCGTCAAGACCATACTGACTGCGACTATTTTTGAACCTGAATACAAGCCCACTTTATTATATGAGGGAGTGAAATCAAGAATTTAGGCTACCAAATTAAATTATCTTAGAAGAGTAGCAGGAGTAACATTGTGGGATCGAGTGAGAAGTACCGAGATAAAGAACATCGTGAAGGTGAATATTATGTTAATTATATTTTGTTTTGATTTGGTAGTCATTTATTATTTGGCATGTAGTAGTTATAAAGAATAGTTGATTACAATTTATTATGAAGTATTGAATGTCTTAATAACGTGTCAAAGTCATTAAAACATTTTATCTAAATAATAATAGCAATGCTGTAACCATAATGGTCGCTATTGTAAAACTTATTTGTGGCCGAATTGGGTCGATTGGATCTGCAACATAATTAGTTTCAACAGGATGGTGACACCTCATATACAACCCGAGCTACGCTTAAAATTTTACGAGAATTTTTTCCCGGTCGCATAATGTCAAAAAGTTGTGATATCGACTGGTCTCCTCGATCACTTGATTTAACGGCTTCCGACTTTTTTCTGTGGGTGTACTTGAAAGGAAAAATCTTCTACATCAATAAGCCAACAATAATTCCGATGCTACAGGATGATAATACTCGAAATGAAATTGCTAAAATAACACACGAAGTGTGCGAGAATGTTATAAAAAAGATGGTTAAAAGAGCACGCATTTGTGCCACTGCTAGAAGCGACCATTTGGCCGATATCATATCTCATACATAATAAACCAAATAATCGATAAATAAAATCAAAATTAAAAAATATGTTTCATTTCCTTGTGATTCAATGACAATGAAACATAATCTGAAGATCTCCATTGATGTTGCACATCTTGCTAATGTCAAAGGAATGCCTACTAAGATGTGTCTCCTTTGCAACTCTGGAAGAAAAACGACCGATGGGTCGCCCCAAAGTAATTTAGGATAAACATCAACAAAGACTTGAAAACAAATTGGGTATTTGAGGGTCAATAAGTACTGAAACAATGGAAGACCGGTAAGATGAAAGCGCCTTGTCAAAAGTTTAGGACCCCAACCCTGAATTGAGGATTAGGGCATAATAATATAAAATCAATAGGTAGATGAAAAACCTTGTACGAAAAATTATATTTAGGCCATCATCAAATGTTTCGAATTTAAACAACTGTCATTAAAACTTTTTTAGAGTAGAATAATTTTGTCTATCTTGTATCGGCACGAGTATAATAATTACTTTTGTGTCCGTTTTTAGAATTTGGGGACTCATTAGCTTCTGAAATCGCTTTGGGTCCGATATCGTACACCAGATTAGAAGTAGTCTATTTCTAAATTTCACTTAGATCCTTTTTAACATAATTCTATATATTTTTATACTGCTACTGGATAAATACTTTCCAAGTGACTCCCACTTTCCTCAGTCCATTAGTACTCGCTATCACGTCCTCTTATCTTCGCAGAATTTGATGATTTCCTCATAACAGGACGGCTTGTCGGCCTCTTGATCTCCCCTCCCCACCGGCTACCGCTGGACGACTGCATTCATCCAACGATTGTTCTCCGTCCTCGAGTGATGTAGCCTACCCATTGCTATTTCAATTTTTTGGCGTATTCAATTATATGAACTATTCTTGTCTGTTATCATATCCACTTTTCCATGTTTGTCTGTTAATGTGTTTTTGACCTCTTTTTTGTTTTGTAGCCATAAGTTTATGTTTTGTAGCCATAAGTCCATGTTTTGTTGCCATAAGTCCATGTTTCGTAGTCATAAGTCCATGTTTGTGAACTAATATATGGTGTGTCCAGCGGAAAAAATTCAATATTGTAATCGGTCGTAAACCATCAGGGTGAGTTAAGTGGGAGGGGTATTGTTCGACGCGCGTGGTTTGTAGATTTACCGATCGCAATGAGTCACTGGTCGGGAGCGCAACGCGCGTACGCGGTTGAGCAATATTTAAAGTGCGGTGATTCATTAGTTCGTGCGCGTCGCACTTTTTGTACTCACTTTAATATTCGACGAGTAAGTGATGGACCGAGCACACATCTTATCTGGTGTTGGGTTTAAAAGTTTAGACAAGAACGGACAATGGTTTATCAAATTCCTCCGAGACCATCAACGTCAGCAGCGTGTGGCTCAGGTTCGACGTAAAATTATGCGCAATCCGCGTAAATCGATAAAAAAGATTGCAGCCTGTACTGGAATAAAAAAATCAACAGTGCACGTTATTCTGAAAAATAAACTACAGTTTCACCCATACAAACTGCAAATCGTGCAGTTTCTCAACGAAAATGACTATCATTTACGTGAAACCTTAGCGAGAACGATGCTAAAACATTTTAGAACAGCAAGAACGCTTGGAAACTTATTGTTTACTGACGAACCACATTTTCATATCGATGTCTATGTTAATATACATAACATGAGATTCTGGTGCTCTGAGAACCCAAGGGAACGCCATCAAAAACGTTAGCATTGTCCAAAAACGACAGTGTGCTGTGCAATTTCTGCCCGAGTGATAATTGCCCTTTATTTTTTAACCAGTGAGAGACAGTCACTGCTGACGTGTATTACCGAATAATTGACGAGTTTTTGGTACCGTGACTGCATCTGTTTCCCGGGTTCAACAACAAAACACAATTTCAGCAAGACGGACCCACTCCACACACAGCTAGAGTTTTAATGTAGAAGCAGAGGGGAATTTTTCCTAATAAATTAATCAGCAAGTACGGAGTCATACCCTGGGCACTTCGGTCACCGGACCTTACACCGTGTAACTTTTTTTTGTTGGGATGCCTTAAGTCGAAAGTTTACAGTAACAATCCTTGAACAATTCAGGCCCTACAAGAAAATATCCGCCACACGCCAACGCTTTGCTCTCGCATGTTCGCAAATTTAAGAGTCCGACTGCAAGAGTATCTTGAGAGAAATGGACGGTATTTACACGATTTAAAACGTAGAATCCGCATCGTTAAACTTAATTTTTCATAAATAAAATATGAGAATAACATTGTAGTTTTTTTATTTAAACTTAAACTTAAAATATGAATTAAATATAATAAATAGAAAGATATACATATAAAATCAATTTTATCGAAAAATATTGTTGTTGCGCCACCGGGATTCGAACTTGTATCTCTTTCCTAACCGGAAAAGGTGCATTATCCAACTATGCTACAGTGAGAATATTTTTAGCGACAAATTTTCGAACCTATTTGTTACCTTTTTGATATTAATACATTTAATCGTTCCATTATTTGAAAGAGCCATCTACCTTATTTCATATTTAAAATATCACCGACCTATGTTCTGAATAATTACAACTTCACAATAAGAATGTGTTCTCCTAATATTAAACTTGAAAATTTTCCGTTGGACACCTTTTACAATTTCACTGATATTAAGCAGTGAAATTGTAAATCAATTGTTTGATACATTTTAACTGACTGAATGAGTGGAATAATATTCATACTAGTGAAAATATAATTACACTGGTAATGCACATTCACTGTAACATGCATATATAATAATTAAATATATGTATGAAAAAGTCAAATTTTTTATTTATCTATAAATGTTAATTAACATTATTTGTAGCTATTAGTCATCCATGAATAAAATAATTTACACAGAAAAGTCACTAATTACTACGAAAACAGTAAGAATTGTAATTATTTAAATAGAAGACTAAATAAAGGAGACAGAAGAAAAACAAAAAGGTAGTAAGAGTCCTACATTACACCAAAACATTTATTTATGTCTCCTGCTATGGAAATTATCGACTTGTTCCAGCTATATTATCTTGTTTATAGTTTATAACTTCAACTTTTTAACTTATGCATTATAATATATTCTACGAATATTATTAAGGAGAATACATTCTTATTGTGAAGTTGTAATTATTCAGAACATAGGTCTGTGATGTTTTAAATACTAACAATAAGTAATAACAATAACTAATAAGTATCCTACGAATATTGTTGAAATTTCTTTAATATGGAAGATAGTTATGGAATAAACTTCTGAAAATGTTCTCACGTTTTCACGGCCATTTAGAATATTTTAAATAGGGTTTTCTGGGCTCACTGTTCTGTGTCTTCAACCTCTGTGTCTGATGATGTTCCACATTACATTGTAGGGTACATTATCGAGGTTGATGTCGCTGTTAGAAGTTGGATCATGTTGAAAGTTTCAATGAACATCATTAACATCAGCGATCTCAGTTCTGAGATGGATCCTACTCTGAGTACATAGTATTGATACATAAAACTCTATCAAACATAAGTACCTATTACTAAAAAATAATAATAAAACTGTGTATGTAATTAACCATTTTATTGTGTGTACAAAATGAATAATCTTTTTTTTAATTTTGATTTTTAATATTTCCATAGGAATATATACAATTCAGTTTAAAAATGTTAGGTATGGTGTAAGTGCAGTAGAATAAATTATATATTTGTCAATGTCAATCATACTAAGAAAGTAACATACCTACTATTTAATAAACAAATGTATTGATAAATAAATAAAACTACCTGCAATATACCTGTCTCTTACGACGGAACAGAAAGGTAAATGTTAGTCCTGATAATTTAAACGTATAAATTACGAAGCTAGTGGCAACTAGTTGGACTTTGTGTGAAATATTGTGTCAATCCACCAAAAATATTTTAATTATTTAATAATTATAAATATTATCAGTACGGTGAACTTAGCTTGTTGGTCTAATGATTAAGATACTGGCCTAGTAATCTAGTGGTTAGTTAGTCCTATTTTCATAGCACAAGCATTTAGCTTAGTTTGAAAATAGTAGGAATATTGATGTGACATATATTCCATGTACGAATCTCTATTTTATTAAAGTATATATCAACCAGTATTTAAATCTGACTTTTACTTTATTTTAAGTATACAGATGATAAAAAATTTAATGACCCTGATAGATTGTTCTAGTAACATTTAGTGTGACATTAAGGTACAATGTAAAATTATTATTAATTATGATAAAACAATTAAGGGACTAGAGACA
The DNA here is from genome assembly GCA_031772225.1 of Eubasilissa splendida. Taxonomy (NCBI): domain Eukaryota; kingdom Metazoa; phylum Arthropoda; class Insecta; order Trichoptera; family Phryganeidae; genus Eubasilissa; species Eubasilissa splendida. Next base: position 13,999,742 of record CM062852.1, on the reverse strand, counting down.
AACGAATAATAATACACTTTTTTATGGTGGAGAATTTAGAACACTGAAAAAATATATATATCCATATTTTTATTTGTTATTATTGTTTTATTAACCACTTAATTGAGTTGAAATACATCTACCGGTTTCGAAAAATACCATTTTCTTCTTCAGCATGTCAATACTAACTAAAAACATTTATTATTGTTTCTTTAGTATTATTATTTAACATATATTATTATTTAGAATGAATTTTAACCACAAATTTAATATTGCTAATTTTAAAAGTAAATATATCTATGTTATGAAAAAAATAAGATATTGAAAACTACCGAGCAAGTACACAAGTACGTTGGTTCCAAGATCAATGAAGTCTAATTACATGATACGTAACAGTCCTCGGCGTTCATTGGCGTATATTATACGTTCGAATTATATATAATATAATTTTGCTTTCTTTACGTTCAATTTCATGTTTAACTAACCTTGATGTCGTTCAGCGTGGATAATAAAAAGTTAGTTCTTTGTTTAAATTAATGATTATATCTAACCACAAAGTCAACCCTATAAACACTAAAATGTTTTATTTTGAGTGTGGCATTTAAAATTACATATTTATAAATAAATAAATTTTTTAATTAAAATTTATTTAAGAAATAAATTATAATCAACCGATTATAATTATAAAGTAACACACAGACAGTAGAAAAAAACTAATACTGATAACCAATCAACCAATGCTTTTGGAGATACGCCCGTTATACACATGTTGGCTATCATGTTGATAATTATGTTCGCAATCATGACTACCCATAGCTGTCCGATAGGGCTGAAAAGTTTCCTGACCGATTAATAGAATTTTTATATCATTTCAAGTACATAAAATGAATATTTCTCTTTATAAATATTACTTGTTGTTTAAGATTATCTACATTTATTTATTGTGAAACTAATAATTTTCTCAAAATATTTTAATTACCATATATACCCGGCGGTGGTCAGAAAGTAGGTACGTACTATACTAGAATTTCTGTAAATAGTACAAATTATATATTTTTTATTACTCTCGTAATTATTATCATACTAGAAATAAATCATCAATTATGAAAGAAAACTTATAATTTTTAAGCATTTTAATTTAAATATCAAATAAAATATAAAGGTAAAATAATTTACTTTGTTTTGACGCAATAAGCGTACACTTTCACGTTACAAAATTGACAGCAGATCTTATTTGTTTTATATTGCCATGCGACAGCTGTCAATATGTTTTATATTGCTATGCAGTACATATGGATGGACATAAGAAAATTATATATGTAGGATTATTCACATGTCACTACATCAATATATTATATCAAATAAATATAGGGCGGGATCGAATGTACGAGGCGCGTTTTCTACGTAAGTACCGTTGCCGGATATTCCTGGTGTAGCGCTGCGATTGCGATGTTTCGCATGCACAATGGTTTCCTTCGCCTGTCGATTCACCATACGCAACGTTAGAGACATTCACATTGTGTGTCCATCTTGTAAAGAGTGGTTGAAATATTCAAGACAATAGATCAGCCTACCGATTTGTTTCTTGAATGCACGAAACATGAAACCAGCTAACATTCATCGCCAAGTTTGTTCTGATTTGGCGCCAAGTGATTTCCATATGTTCCTTCATCTAAAGCGGTTCCTCGATGGCAAACGTTTTGATGACGATGATGAACTCAAAGACGGAGTACAGACATAGTTTTCATCGCAGGCAGCGTCGTTCTATGACAAAAGTACATAAAAATTGGTGTCCCGTTATAACGAGTGCCTTATGTTGAGAAGTAGTTTAAGGTGTGTAGCGTGTTTCTTTAAAAAAAATCGGGTACTTACTTAAAAATGCACCTCATGCCTCGATAAATCTCATGTTCATTAAATTAGATTAATATTGACCTTGAAATATATGCACCTCTATACTTATTCGGAGGTTTTTAAATCTTCTTTACTTTCCTTAATTGTTAATTTGTAACAAAACTTTTATTTTCTTTTATTCGGTGTTTCTTTTCTCAACAAAAAAAAGTTATTCTATAATACCTATGTTTCCTCTAATTAAATAAAATGGTTTACATCATACCTTAATTAGAGCTATTTAAAAACTTGTTGATACATTACCTTTGACCTCCTTCTAGGCTGTGTTTTTTTAACCGAGTTTAATTAACAATACAATAATATTTTTATTTATTATCTTTGTTTTATTAACCACTAAATTGAGTTTAAATACATCTACCGGTTTCAAAAAATACCATTTTCTTCTTCAGGATGTCATAACTAACTAAAACAAACTTTTTTTTTTTAAAATAGATTTTTTAATAATAGATTCTGGCAAAGGAACAATAATATATGTTTTAGTTAGTTATGACATCCTAAAGAAGAAAATGGTATTTTTCGAAATCAGTGGACGTATTTAAACTCAATTTAGTGGTTAATAAAACAAAGATAATAAATAAAAATATGAATTTTAACCACAAAATTAATATTGCTAATTTTAAAAGTATAATACAATAATATTCCGTATATTTTTTGTTCCTAATTCGAGATCTAAAAACTAACATAAACTTAAAAAAATAAAACGCTAAAAATCATTTCTGTGGATTATTTATCGCGAACTCATTCCATGTGCGAAAGGGATTATTGCTTGACCATTTCGAATTAGCCCTTCTCGCACACGTCAATCCTCACTTACCTAGAAATCCTTCTACCTATTATTATTCATCCTTGGTTTCATATTCTAAACTAGTTAACATACGGCATACATTATCAAAGTAATAATGTTCTATGTCAAAATTTATAACATTTAATAGCGGATAATGTAGAGTTAATATAAATATTTGTAGACATTCAAAAATACTAATTTTTCAGCATAAAGTGTATTTATTTCCTTCCGAAAATTATGTATAATATTTAAAAAAAGATTATATGTAAGTCACACTATGCATGCATGAAAGACGTTTTTTTTTATATGAAATATCTTTGCCTTGTTAAAAAGTGTTATTAATAAAAATACCAACACATTGAACATATTTTTAAACTTTTGTTTTATGTTAAGCCGTCGGGCGTAAATAGTAGCTATTTCGAGACCAATCGTAGCTACTGCACTGTCACAACCAGTATTACCGAAATTAACTTAATTAACAGAAAGAAAAAAACAATTTGTTTATTTATGGGATTTTACTCCACGTATACCGCAGACATAAACGTCTAAATAGAGCATACATTATATTACACATTGCTAATAAGATAAAATTAAAATAAATTTATGTTAAACACATGTTGTGTACATCATCTCTTATGCAAAATTCTGAGATATTACACATTTACAAGATATTATTGTATTATTGAGCCAGCTTCACTGGACACGTCACCGAGGCGGAGGCTATTGAAATGCGTTTTATGAATTTGATAATAATCTTTTTCAAAAATAAAAACATAATTTTTTTATCAAACCATGGGAACTTGTATACCGCGGGTAAACCAAACATATCCATAACATAACAATGACTTAATTAGGCATAACATTCTCGAAATAAAATAATCATGTATTTTTCGAACACTAACATAGAGAAAATCACGTTTGATGGCTAACGGCCGATTGCTGCGTGTGCTGGTGAGCGACTGGCCCGACGCCAAGTGGCTCCGATAGACTTTAGCATCTGAAATAAGTGGAACTTTGAGTTACTGCGGTAGCCGTTGAACAATACCGCGAATCAAAATCTCGAATATGTATCGAAAGTTTTATTCTGTTTTTATCAATATACACATCACGAATTTCCCATCAAACTAATGATTTGTGGGAAACATTCAGATAATAGCAGATTTTCTGTACGAACATAATTGCACTCTGAAGGTCAAGGCAATGTCGAAATTAGAGACATACATACATTTCGTTTCATTACCGTGAGATTATTCCTGTGGTATGTAGAATCCCATGGGTGTCTCGGCGAGGATAGGAGATGGTGGTTAGAAGCCAGAAGCTATCCATAACTTTAGTATGCAGAATTCAAAACTTTCGTCATTTTCAGTTTGGGGTCTGATTGAGTGATGTAGTTTTGTTTTAGTAGAACTTTGAAACAATATTCTATAGAATACTGTAGCATAGCGTAATTGATTTAGACATAATAAGTATTTTCTGAAATTCTTTTTGGATATTTAACTTCCATTTCATGATTTTAAAATACAATAAAGAATACAAAGCAATACTTTTGGAAGACAAAAACATACATTTTTTTAAAATAGAGATACATACATTAAATTATTTAGAAATAGATAGAACAAGAGAAAGGAAACTATTTAACAATAAAAAAAAAGGTTACGTTTTTCTGATGTAGACGTCATCTTCTTACGTGTTATCAAATTACTTTCCTGTGTTTACGATAACCCACGGATGACGCATTTATTCATGTCAGACTGGTACGTTTCATGCTTCCATGTGAGCCGGATCCTCCAATTGCACCTGGCGTAATCCATTCCCATCGTGAAGGAATGCCGTGCGTACTGAAGTTGTTTCAATATTACAAGCCAGCTACCAAGAATGATCCTGTCAACACGAGAAACCGCCATGAAGGGAGAAGAACATGATCCCAACTCTACGATAGAAAGACAATTTTGCGATATTAATCAGGATAACCATGAATTCCAAGTACGTTTCGAACTTTTATACGAATAACTACCGTGGGTTCTCTCCGCTTTACTCCGCTTATTAATTAATCTTACCTTAATTCCGTTTATACAATATAATCCTTTTTGCGAGTGTTAAAATTGTAAACACCCCACATCGCTTATATTTATGGTGGAGAAGAATAAACAAATGAACCTGCATCCGGTAGACAAAAAGTTCTGGTACAGCACAGATGAACGCTTTCATATATGGCCCCTCGCCAACCGGCGACCGGAAAGCGTTCCCTATTAAAACCCGCAAACCTTAGAGAGCGCAAAACGATTTTTGCATGCCGAAGTTCGCACAAGCACGGTATTAACAGACAATAGTGTGGCAAGAGTAGAAAAATAATTATCGTAGCGATTAATCTTTCATTTTATCATCTTTCACGTTGCCTGCCTTATTTTTGGATGACTTGAATTATTAACGTCACAATACATGCTTGCTCTCTATATTGGTACGTTGTACGATAGTTTTTTAACACCCGTTTAATGTTGACTCCTTTGTCTATTAAATATCACAACGTGAATTTTTCGATTATTATGAAATAAGCCGAAATAAAATTCATGATCATTATGTACAGCAGTATGTTATTATACACATATTATTCAAAATACCAATCACCATAAAATTCTACTGGTAGGTTTACATGTCTATATTAATCCCAACCGTGATTGTGACTATGATTATGATTAATGTTCAATTATGACGACGTTTATTAAGTGTGATTTAATGATTGGAAGTTTAGATTTTGTTGTACCTCAATTTATCACAACACAAGGGTATTTTTTTTAGAGGTTTTTTTTTCGAATTGGCAACACTTTTTCCAGCGACAGCCAATTTGACAGCTAACAGCTGATTAGTAATTAATTTGATTTTCCATTTCACCATGAATAGACTTATGCCAGAACAACGCTTGCAAATTGTGCAAACTTATTTCGAAAATCGAGGTCAACTTACCGTGCACTACGTCCATTTTACGGTCGACATGATCGTCCATCTGAGATCTGAGCAAGTAATACAAATAACCACGGATCATTTTTGCACCACGCATACTTTAATTGATAATACGCATCTGCAGAGACGTCGTACAGTGCGCACCGAAGAAGCTGTTGCTGTAGTGGAGCGTAGTATTGAGGAGGACCCGAATGAGTCGATTCACCATCGTGCACAATAATAGATTCATGTTTACTGACTTTTCATTCCCCAATTGAATGGCATTAATATGGAAAAGTTGTAGTTTCAACAAGACGGCGCAACACATCACACAACGCTTGCCACTAATTTATTGAAGGAAACATTCGATGAGCGCATAATTTCGCGTAATGGACCTGCGAATTGGCCTCCAAGATCGTGTGATTCAAGACCGTTTGATTAATTTCTATAGAGATATGTAAAGTCGCTAGTCTACGCCAATAAACAGGAGACGATAGACAACTTGAAAGCCAACATTTGTCGTGTTATTACCGATATACGGCCCCAGCTGCTCTAAAAAGTGGTCGAAAATTATATTATATTATATTATGCTTTTTATTCGAGCCAGCTGTGGTGCTCATATGCATGAAATCATATTTAAACACTACTGGCATAAAATTATTTTTCCAATAAAGCCAATACCATGGCCGTTAGGACGATTATATTTCATTTTAAAGTTCTACACCTCTAAAAAAACATTATTTATAATCACAATCGCGCTTTATTGCATCACTAATTAATAATAATATCGGTCCTTCTCATTCGCCACCAGGTTGTCATTTCTTTAATGCTATATACAGATACACGGCAACTGGATAAAATACACCCCTCACTGTCCCCGGTGAGAAACTTTTTAATTATTCAAATAATACAATAAATTCTTACAACCCAACAAATGAGAAATACAAAATTAAAAATTAGTAATACATGTATATCATTATATGCAGCGAATAGAGAAAATATTTTAAGTTTCATACAACACCGTGGCGGGCATAGCCCAGGAGGGGCGGAGTTGGAGGAAAACCCTCCCTTACAGGGGACAAGGAAAAACATAACACTATAAACAAACCACTGCCGTCAGATATCTCTTATTATTCCGAGTGAAAAACCAATGATACCCCCACCTGCTGTTTTAACCTGTGCAAAGTGTACAAAATCACCATTTTAGATTATGCAGCCAAGAAAACCTCGAAAAAAATTAATAGAGATCATATCTCTAAGCATGCAGTTTTCCTTCATTTGATAGTTGTTATCACTTCTCTTGACTTACGCATGCATCTCTTCTTTAGTAATGTGACTAACACATAATATCTTCAGCATATACCGATACAATCACATTTTAACCTTTACCATACCATGATATAAAATACCCGAACTGAGCCATGCTGTCAACTCGTGTTACCGTACATAACAGTTAGAAAAAATATTTTTATTAGCTTAAATGGAATAAATGCCACGATTTTACTCTAAATATTGAGCATTCAATTTTGAAAAAATGAATAATAGCATAATTTAAAGCATTCATTAAGTCGTATATAATGTGTCCTTCCTTCTTATGAATCTTCGTTTAAGTAGTGAGAAAGATACAATTATATTTGTATGTTTGTTGCTCTTTTCACTGTGAAAATAGTGTGTGATCTCTGTCTTTCATATGAGAAATTGTATTTTAACCAACATATTAATTTTACAACGGATCGAATGGAAAAAATAATAGTTTTTGTACAATTCCGTTTTCATAATTGGTTTTTCACTAATCATTCCTAAGCGCTAATATTTTCTTTAAGATTATCTAAAATATTAATTTTATGTTGCATGTATTTACCAAAATATTACAGGTTTAATTATGATGGTAAACCTGCGTTACAGCATGGTTTGGGAAGGATTAAATGCCAATAGCCTTTTAGGCGTAGCTTATTTGAAAATCCAGACCTATAAACTATATACTCAATAGTGTTTAATATTCCAGTTAAATATTCGAAACACACCAAAATAAACTTATGTTTTTCACTTCAATAAGTTCATCTTACATACATACTGCACGTAAAATATTTAAACACATATTGTACGTACACGAAATACTCAGTCGCAAAGGAATTTATACATTTTAATGTTATGATGTGAAATTACTAGAAATATTATATAATAAAAGTTGATTCTGTGTACTCATTACACAATTATTATTTGTAAAATCAAAATTGATGAACAACTTTGTTTGATGCCATATGAATTGATTACAAATATCGATTCAATTTTCAATTTCATAAAATATACAAATATTACATTTCAATTTCTGTCGGTCAATAAATAATATTAACCAGGTTTCATTATCAATATGTGGTAACCAGACTTTATGCATTTATGGGGCTCGATTAAATATTAATATCTTTGCGTCATTGTACCGACTTCAGTCATTAAAATACATATTTGTGAAATCGATGAAAATATTATTTAGTAATATAATAAATATCGTGTTTTTGATACAAATCTTAGTTGCAAATAGTAATTAAAGCCTTAAATCGTGTGAATAAATACAATATATTTATTCAAATCTTTTTTTTTAGATTAATACAAAGCAAATGTTTCTAAAATTTAATAGTAAAAATACTATTATTTTATTTTATAATTCATTAATACACATTTATCTTAGAAACCTTGGCTTTGGACTAACTAACTCACTTACCATCATGCCGTTTCCATGCAGCGGTATGCAAAGAGGATAGAGCGCCACACTCATCTGTCCTGACACACAATTCTCGCCTCATCCACATTCATACATCTTCTCATACAATCTCGCCTATTATTGAGGCTTCTAACTGAACCATCCTCCAATATCTGGTTTACCTGGTCATGCCAAGTCTTTCGCGGACGTCCACTATTTCTGGTACCATCAACACTTGCGTCATATATCTTTATTTCCATTCTCTTCTCATTCATCCGTTCCATATGACTAAACCACCTATATATATGATTCTTTCGTAATCTTACTCAATATACTAAGATCATCTTTACATTCTTTCCTTATTTTTTCATTCTTTACTCTGTCATAAATGGATCTCTAATATAAATCTAGTTGATCTCATTTCCACTGCATTCAGTCTAATTTCGTTCCTCCAATGCCAGCTCCAGGCCTCCATTGTGCACGGTTAGTCTTGCTTCGGTTGACAAATTCCCATCAAACATAATTCCATTCAAAGCGCCGTTCACTGCAGTCACCCTCCCTTCGATATCTTTCTCGGCCTTTCTATTTCTTTCAAACATACTTCCCAAATACACAAACTCATCTACTTATTCCAAACATTCATTACCTACGAGTATTTTGCACGTTGTCTTGCTTTCTCCTTCTCGAATACCATCACATTCGACTTGTTAACAATCATAATACAGTCGTTTTTCTTGCATACATCGTACATTCTACTCACTAGACTGTAATTCTTGTTATTCGTCATTAAAACTGCATCATCGGCGTACAATAAACAGCATACAATTAAATTGCTCATTTTCGCTCCTACATTCATACATTCCAGTTCTTTCATACAAACATCCATGTGCAAATTGAACAGCCATGGAGATGATACACAAGCTTGCTTGACACCCTTTGATATGTCACACCACGGTGTGAATGATCCACATGCAGAACTTTCTTCGTATAGAAATGCGCTTGTATAAGTTTATTATTCAGAGAGTGCCTTCAATAAGTATGAGATCGATAAGAAAATAAAAAAATTCTGTGTATGTATTAATTTTTTTTTAAATATACACACTGAAATGGTTGCGGTCTTTTAATTAATGCCTGTATTGTCTTAATTGTTAAAAATAATATTCAATTATTAGTTTTATATTAGTACAAAGATTTTATTGGAGTTATTTTTTCAAATGTGTATAACTTGTGATATAAATTAATAAAAAAAAACCTATTTTGCAAAAAATGCTAAAAGATGAAGTAGTTTTGAAGGGCCCCTGAATCGTCCAAGAAATAAATATATATGTGTATATTAGAATTCTGGGATACACCAATAAGCGCTTCAATTCAATAAGATAATTCAATAATATCCAGACAAGGTGTTCTTCTATTTATATATACCTGTATTATGATTATATATATGTATATGTATAGACATTTTCTAACATGTTGAGTTATAGTTTTGCGTAATCCTTGACTTTTTAACGCTAATCATCAATTAGTTCCCCTACATATTCCTTCACCTTTTGAGTTTTATTTCAGTATCTATTATCAGGTTTACATTTTAAATGAGTATTTTTGTAAATACATCATACTTATCCCATAGCTCTTCTATTTATATACATCGTTCTGGTATTCTAACTATAATAACTGTTCTTATATTTTATCATTTATTTGCACTGTTGTTGTGGACAGAAATTTTACTTTCCGATAGTTAATTCTACAAAATTGGGCTAAAATTAGAACTACTACAGATCAAAAAACTTTCTGGATTCCATAATTGAAGTCACAAATAAATTCACTTTTTAAAGTGGATTTTTAAAATATTTCAATTCACGTATTTTTATTAAACATTAAAATAACAAAACAAAAATCAGATATCTCTTAGAGACAAAGCTATTTTTTATTATATTTAATGAAAAATATATAGAAGTATGGTGTAATTACAAGGCTTACGACCATTGTTTCTATGAGATATCTGAATTTGTTTAATAACAGTGTCTTTGTAGGTAAAAATCCACTAGCTGTTAATTAAAATAACTTTTCATAGAATGTCATTAACTTAAATATAATTTGTGTTCAAGGGATGTAATTTGAAGTATTTTTGAGCAAGCGACAGAAAAACAAGAAATGGAAAGATGGTTAGGGAAATTTGCCGTGGTGACAGGAGCAAGCAGTGGTATTGGAGCGTCCATTGCTCTGCTGCTAGCTAGGGAGGGGATGATTGTTATCGCCATCGCAAGGAGGCTTGACAAGTTACAGGTTGTGATTATTTAAAAAACAAATCATATATAATGGTTAGTATCTCTCAAATCATCTTGCAAAATGCTTGTTCACAGGCTCTTATAAAAAGTGACGTTATCCCGTGATGTGACAATGATTGGTAATTGAGATTTAATAATAATTGGTAACTAAAATTTAATTGTTGGAGGATTTCTTTCTAGTATACCAGTCATTGCTTGAAGAATTAAGAATTATCAGTTACCAATCATCGTTACAATCGAACACAATTACACTTACAATAACGGTTTAAATAATGATTTAATCATTACTACTTATAAGGTTTGAAATTATATTAATTTCTAGCGTAATACAACACTATTCAATTAAGCACAGTAATTAATATTAAAGGATTAGTTAATAATATAATTGTCAGGACTCGCACACGTCAGCGAGAAATGCTTACTTATGCAAAGGTTCATTTACTCTCTATACAGAGTAGTTTTCTAGACTATTATTACCATATGAATCCGACCTCCTTGCCGACACCATCCAATCATCGGCTGATGGCGCTGATCACCCATCATAAACATAATCAGCCCTGATGATGGACCCTGCAATGGAATCGTCAGCTAGAGAGGTCGGATATGCATAACAGAATAGTCCAGAAAATTACTCTTCACAGAAGATTCCGAACGGCCATGAAAATCTGAAAACTTTTAAAATCATTTTATCCTGTCAAATTTTAACATCAATCTTTGTTTTCATCTTATTCTGTCATGTGATATTATTAATTTGTTATATATGTGGTTCAATGACGGGAATATTTATTATTAATCCAATCCTGTCAAATATTAATATTTATCCGTCTAACCCTGTCAAATGTTGTTAATCTGTGCTGAAGTCTGATGATGTGAAATGTTAATATTAATCTGCTTAGTCGTTTAATACTGTCAAAATATGTTCTTGTTTTGTCTAACGGTAAGACACTCACCAGATCAACTGGCCATGGGATCAAGCCAAGAGGCTTGAAATAATTTGAGGGTCTCCCTAGATAACTAGGGAGAACCTCAAATAATTTCCATAGCACAAGTGCTTAGATTGTAATAATATTATTAATGTAATATATACTACGTAGATATCTCTATTTATTTTAAAATATATATAGATATACAGAAAGCACAGAGTTGATTAGTAATGGGCTGACTCAAAACTAAAGTTAACTCGACTGTGGGAGGTTTATATCTTCTGCAAAAAAGTACGGTTGTACCGTAATTTTTTTGAGACAACGCCTTGACAATGGCGTGCGTTGACTTTTCCAAAATGTCGGCCCAAGTTTACTTAAGAAAACCACAATAAACGTAATTTAACCTATAAGACACGCCAGTTCTATACACTAGTGCTCGCGGTAACCTTAAATCAAACATATATTGTATATATATAAATTAGAAGAAGAAAAATGTGTAATACTCGGTATAACTGACAACTTTTTCATGGCTATGTCCACACATATTTTGGTGCTAGCGATTTTTTAACTGTTTCTAGGTAACTTTTAGGTACTGAATTCAAAATAAATCTAGTTTTTGAGATACGTTGTATAAATAAATAAAATCGTCTTATTTTTAACTTATGTACATTTCACTTTATTACAATTACTATTTTCTCTAACAGCTAGTTAAAAAAAACAAAAAATACAAAGCAAGGTATTTATTTTACACAGTAGATAAATATACTTTCATCACTTTTCAATTAAAATTTTTCTTTTATACAACTTTCTAGCATGGAATTCACCGGGAAATTCTTGCTGAAGACTTCAACAGTAGTCGGCCAGCATCTGGCTATCCCATCCTCTTTGATATAAATCTTCCATAGTTTTAATGTCTTGGTGAAATATTTCCCCCTGTTCCTCACTAAAATCACGTCTCTAGGTTTTCTGGAAACCGATCTAAGTGGTTGTGGAGGTAGTGAACTTTTATGCTCATGTTACAACAGGTAATATTAAAGTTGGAAAGCATATTTTCTACTAATTTTATGTAATTTTCTGCCGTATAATTTCCAATATTTTTTTTTTCTACTTGAACAAATAAACACCAAGCGTTTAATTCAATTTCGTTCATTGATGCGGTAAATTGTGGATCTTTAATAAGCTGCCTTATCTGAGGATCATTAAATATTCCGGTTTTCAGTTTCTCTGTGCAGGAAGTTTTTGTGTCAAGTAACCAAAACAAAGTCCATCTCGGTTTAAAGCCGTCACAAATTGCTTCATAAGCCCCAACTTGATATGCAAAGGTGGAAATATAATTTTCTCTCTCGTAACTAAAGGTTTGGTGATTAAGTTTTGTTTTCCTTAAATTCTGACATTTCTTAAAGGCAAATTTCTTTTCTATATCCAATCCTGATTTTTAGCTCTGCTGTCCCAAAAACATATAAAATAAGGATATTTTGTATATCCACTTATCTGTCTAAGGAGGAAATTTACCATTTTTAAATCGACACAAATTACCCACTGATGTTTTTCGTGCATAATTTTATTCAGGACTTATATTATATTATCTCATATTCTTCTTTCACTTCCGTTTTTCAATTATTCACGGTTATAAATATTCAATGCATATTATACATACGAAATATGGAGCCCAAGATTTATCCTTGTCTCCCAAGTGGACGCCAAAATTAACCAGATAAGCCCTTTTCACAAAGTCGAAAACAGGTTTTCTACTTTCTTTCAAAGTGTATTCGCCACATACATAACAAAAAACGTCTGGATGATTCACACAGCTACGTCTGCTTGTAGATGCCATAGTTTTAATTCAATGTTTTATAACTAAATAACGCCGAAACATTACACAAAATAATAACACAACTTTACCTACTCAATAGTAAACTGAACCGTGTAAGGCAGGTGTAATATAAGCGAGTTATTAATTGGTTCGTGATTGGGGTTACCTATATATAGAAACGTCAGGCTTTACGGTCATGGATAATAACCAAATAATTGAAACTGACTAATTTAATTCTAATTTTAGGTACGAAATTTCAATTTTGGCCTTATTATTTCAATATATTTGCCTTTTATCAGAACTAAAATCAATTAGTCTGTATCTCAAAAACTTAAACTGATACCAAAAAAACTATGTATTTTTGGAATCAACACATCAAAAAATTTCGAAATCAGTTCTTACTTTTCCAGCATCAAAAAAAAAAAAATTTTTACCCAGTGTAATTTATGTTGAAAGAAAACATTCTATGACTTGTTTCAGGATTTGTCAAAACAGCTGGAGAAGGGAAAAGGAACAATTCACGGCATTAGATTCGATGTATTCGATCGATTCGATGATCTCAAGACTCATAAACGGTATCATTAAACGATATGGTGGTATTGACGTTCTTGTCAACAATATCGTTATTCTCAAAAGCGATAAAATATGCGGTAGGTGCAAAAAATAATTATTTAATCGGGAAAAGCGCTAATATTTTTTCTTACATTTAGTGTAGGTATTTCTTAGGTTCTTCTTTAATGGCCTCACGGGGCTCGAAAGTTCGTGACCATAGTCACAACAATGCGTTATACATCCCTTGATACCGCCTCCGTGATCCAGTCCGCACGGGTACAGGTCGATTTTTTGGTCATGTATCATCAATATGTGCATGCGCGCTATCTAAGCGAGAAAGAGATAAAGTTATATGACCACTTCACGCTTGATAATAATGCAACAACGCACTTGAAGTCAGTCGACGCATGGTATCGACTGTGCGCACCGCTCGCAGTGTGTTGTTTTACGTCGTACTTCAGTTGGATTTGTTTTATTTGGGTGATGTTTCAGAATTGTATTTGATAAAAATGAGTGAAATTGGGACCAAACATTAAAAAAGACCTAAGACCTAAACCAGGCTCGTGAAATTTTTGTACGTGTATACGAGTTTATGAAGAATGAAACACATGAATACAATAATGTGTCACTTCATCCGTATGACGTACAGAAACGTATTTCAAAAGCTAGCAGTGTGACTCTTCGTACAGTTAACCGTATTTTACAAGAAGTATTGTCAGGCATTTGCATGTACTTGTAATTTAAGAATTATCTCATTATTCCTACACATTAGCGGGATAGGATATTGATAACTTTTTTCACATGTTTTCGTAATACATGTGATTATCGATTTTGTAAATATTATAATTTCATTTCGTACTGTGGTAGACTTTAGACATTATCGGTGTATGGGGAAAGATATTGATATTCACAAAAATATCGATGCTGAATAGATTGTAGGGTGAGAACTTTCTAGACCCCTACCTGACGTGAGCTGCATTGGCATAGTTACGCCACTGAGCCTCACCGTGAAGTTTCCACTTTTTTTTCAGTTTCCATCACTGACACCCTACTGCCAGGCTATTCCGCAATAGTATCGTATTTCCTCAACTCAGAGAGACTTATGTTTAATTCATCCAATGATCATCTGTTACTTCGTCTACGTGACGTGCTCATTTCAATTTTTTCACAATATTTATAACACCTTTAACTTTCGTTTGATTTCGTATCCACTTATTGTGCTTTCAGTATCTTCTAGTGTAACCTAGGATACATTTACATACCTAGCTGTAACGTTTAGAGCTTATATATCACTTTTTCCTTCATGTTTTGCTTTTATACGTAAAAATTGGCTGTATTCGAACCTTTTTTATGTGGCATATTGGTAAGTGGTTTTTAAAGACCAAAAGAACTACAACTACAGTTTTTTTCTTCCTGTAATTTATTTATTTATTTTATTTCTATCAACGCTCTTGTGAGCTTTTACATAAAAATAAATTTTAATATAACATAACATTTTCAATATAACATTAAAAAAACTAAGTACAAATATTTCTTCAATTCAGGTATGCTCCTGTAACGAAAAATGAACGAAATTCAACTTGTTACCAAGCCGATGCATCCGCATTATTGGCGAGTCAATAACAACATTATTTATATGTGTACCTCTAAAGAACACTTCATGTTGTCTCGTTTGAGTTGGTACTGTATACGAAACCACCTGTGTTAACTCAGAACAGTCCAACATGTTATTGATAATTTTATATAGAAATAGTATGTCGCCCACATCTCTTCTTCAGGCTATTTTTTTCAAATGAAGTAGACTCATTAAATAATCGTAATTTATATTTTTTATCGGAATATGCAATTGAAAATTGATAAATCTTAAAAATTTATATTGCACTCTTTCGATTTTTATAATATGTGAGCTATAGTAGGGAGACCACAGGACACTTCTTACAATAGATGTATATAAAGTTGTTAGAGAGCGGAGCGAGTTATTGGCTGTCCTTAACACAAATCCTAAGGATTTCATCGCCTTGTTACAAATTTCGTTGTAACATTGAATAAATGACAATTTTTCGTCGAAGAGCACACCCAAAAAACGAAGTTGATTCTTACTTCTATTGAAATTTATTTGTAAATGATACATTCTTGGAATATACAACGAATGACAGCTCGCTCCGCACTAAGCCTTTATCATCCTTTACAGGAGGTGAGTTTCGAGAGCTGTGTATCACACTCACTCCAAGATGCATCTATTAGAAATTATCATATCCTAATTTACATTTATGAATCACCATACAAGTAGTTTTATAAAGACAATTTCAACGTATTTTATATTATACTAGCTGATGTATCCAGCATTTCCAGGGCTATGAAGACTAAAGAGGCTTCATCTAAGGGGATGGAGGTAGTTATTTTTATAAATCTGATGCAGACAGTAATTTTTATCTTATTTTGAACGTCAATTGTGCAAAATTTCATCAAAAAGTACCAAAATTCTGCTTGAATGGGAGTAGTTTTTCAAAATCTCATGTAGACAGTGACCGTTCTCTTGTTTTTAAAGTCAAGCATACAAAATTTCATCATCCTCGGAATAATACTGAAGATTTGTGTAAAAAACAAATAAGCAGACACTTTTATTTATATATATATATACTAGCTGAAGTACCCAGCGTTGCCCGGGTTTTACGCAGAGTGAAGAGGCATTATTTTGAGGGGAAGAAGGTAATTTCTTTTCGAAATCAGATGTAGACAATAATTTTTCTCTTATTTTAAACGTCAAGTGTGCAAAATTTCATGTAGTACCAAAATTCTGCTTTAAGAGATAGAAAAGAGGGATGGGGTGGTTTTTCGAAATCTCATGTAAATAGTGAACTTCCTCTTACTTTTAAGGTCCAGTGTGCAAAATTTCATTACGCTCAGAATAAAATTATAATTTTTTATAAAAAATAAACAAACAGATACTCTTCTTTATATAATATATATATTTTACTAACTGAAGTACACAGCGTTGCTCGGGCTTTACACAAAGTGATGAGGTTTCATTTATGGAGATCAGGGTAGTTTTTTAGAAATCTCATATATAAAGTCCTCTTATTACTCTATTATTAAGTTTAGGACTCATAATTACTCTTAAGATTAGGACAGATATACTAAGTTCCTAATCCCTTCCCACTTTCTTCCCGTTCCCATCCCTTTCACCCCCTATCGCCTCTCACTCATCTCCCGCTTCTCTTTCGCTCCTCTACCGCACCCCTTTCGTATCCTTCCTGCTCCCCTCCCGCTTTCATCCCGTTCGTCTCCTGCACCTCTTTCTTTTCTCTCACCTCTCTCTCGCCTCCTCTTACCTCCCTCTTCCCTACCGCACCACCCCACTCTACTCCCATTCTCCTCCCGCTCCCCTTCCAATCTCTACTCGCTCCACTCCCGCTACCCTCCCGCTCTAAAGTTATTCAAAATCATTTTGTCCAGTTGAACTCTAGGACCTTGTGGAAAAAATAGACATCCCAGACTTTTCTTTTGAGCAATACAGAATAAGATAAATGCACTGCGCCTGATTTAAATGTATACAAAAATTGAATTTCATGTTTTTTTTAACTTACATTTCAAACAATCTGAAGTACTCGACGTTGCCCGAACTTTACGCAAAGTGAAGAGGCTTAACTTTGGCGGGAATGGGGTAGTTTTTTTCGAAATCAAATATAGACAATAATTTTCCTCTTATTTTAAATGTCAAGTGTGCAAAATTTATTTAAGTATCAAAATACTGCTTTAAGGGGTGGAAACGGGTGATGGGGATAGTTTCTCGAAATCTCATCTAGACAGTAATTTTCAGTGTGCAAAATTTCATCAAAAAGTTCAAAAATTCTTATTTAAGGGGTGGAAAAAAGGGATGGCGGTGGTTTTTTGAAATTTCATGTAGACAGTGACCTTCTTCTTGTGCAAAGTTTCATCAAGCTCGGAATGAAACTGTAGATATGTATAAAAAACAAACAAACCAACAGACACTCTTCTTTATATATATATAAAGATAGATAAGTACAATATTCCAATATCTTTTTGTGTCACCAGTAGGAAAATTGAAAGGAAAACAGATGCATTATATCGGAATATAAAGTGTCAATTTCCTTTGAAATATTTGAATTACGAAAAATTAAGACTATTTTGTTGTGAAGGTATTTCAAATAAAAACAAATAAACCGTCAAATATTTGAATTTTATAAAACTGCAACAGAACAGAATAAACAATGTATCCTCACACTTCACTCGATAGTCATGCGGCAACTGACGGTCGCGCGATGTGTTCCTCTCTCTCGACTCCCCCTTTCTGTCATTTGAAGTGTTGTTATGAGATGCGTGGTTTTTGAGATATTTCAATTGGTCAACTTACCCCTATGCTCAACTAGCCCCGCCCTACCCTACCTAAGTAATTATTATATTATATTATTTCACAGAAATCATTTTATGTACGTCTGCGGCCCATCTTAGAATTTTAAATCCCTAGTACTTTATATACGCTTTTCATACAATTTAAGTAATTTCGTACTCGGTGTGCTTTATTTTCAAAACGGCCCTTGCTAGGTAATATTTTTATGAATAATTTTATACGTATCTATGGATTAAGTGGGGGGTGGTGACGTGATTTATCCGCTCTGGTGAAAAACTTTGCTACACAGCAACGCGCGGCTGCTTTTTCTACCTTTATATTAGTGCCTTTGTTTTTAAAAAACTTTTTTATATAAATCCTCTCCAATCCAGGCGTTGTTTTCCTGCGGCTCAGATGCAGGGAACAAATGATAATAGAGCAACGTTCAGTTTTAATTGTAAACTCTGGTAGTTCGACATATAAAACCGAACATAGTCAAAACCAACACTGAAATATTGTACGAATATAATAAATTGGTAGGTTAGATTAGATTTTCTTTTCATGATTATTAATTTTTTGTGCTATATATTAATGTATGTGCAACTATATTTGAAACGTAGGGATTTCGGTTATCGTGATAATTATATAAAATATGTATAAATTTGTTTTTCGATATGTAATATATAGGGAGAACAGTGGAAAAATTTCAAAATTAAATTGAAATTTCTCATAAACCATCAAGGTGAGGTAAGTGGGAAGGGTATTATTCGACGCGCGTGATTTGCGGATTTGCCAGTCGCAATAAGTCACTGATCAGGAGAGCACCGCGCGTTCGCGGTTGAGCAATATTTAAAGTGCAGTGATTCATTGGTTCGTGCGCGTCGCGCTTTTTGTACTCACGTAATATTTGACGAGTAAGTGATGGGCCAAGCACGCAACTTATCTGGTGTCGGGTTCAAAAGTTCAGACAAGAAGGGACAATAGTTAATCAAACTCCTCCGGGACCATCAACGTCAGTAGCGACGCCAGAACGTGTGGCTCAAGTTCGACGTGAAATTATGTGCAATCCGCGTAAATCGATAAGGAAGATTGCAACCTGTACTGGAATAAAAAAATCAATAATGCACGTTATTTTGAAAAAGAAAATACAGTTTCATCCATACAAATTATCGACGAGTTTTTGGTACCGCAATTAAAGCTATTTCCCGAGTTCAACAACAGAACACAATATCAGCAAGAGAGGCTACTCCACACACAGCTAGAGTTTCAATGGAGAAGCTGATTGGAATTTTTCCAAATAAATTAATCAGCAAGTACGGAGACATACACTGGGCACCTCGGTCACCGGACCTTACACCGTGTGTTTTTTTTTGTTGGGATACCGTAAGTCGAAAGTTTATAGCAACAATCCTTGAACAATTCAGGCCCTACATAAAAATATCTACCGTGAAGCCATTGAACCAACGCTTTGCTCTCGCGTGTTCGCAAATTTGAGAGTCCGATTGCAAGAGTGTTATGAAAGAAATGTACGGTATTTAGACGATATTATTTATAAAACGTAAAATCTGCATCGCATTATATAAATAAAATATGAAATTAACATTGCAGTTTTTTATTTATTTAATGTTAAACTTTAAAATTTTCCGCTGGACACCCTTAATTATCGATATTACTTGGCCTTGTGGCCGACTAATATTTATTAAGGTGAACATATTCTTATTATGAAGTTGGTTGTAATTATTCTGACCATAGGTCTGTGATATTTTAAATACTAATTAAATATATTAAGTAGACAGTCTCTTATCGGTTTGCTCAAAGGTATTTGAGATTCCGTAAAAACAAAGAAAACAAATAGTGGAACGATAGATGTATTCATTTGAAAAGTGTAACAGATAGGTTCGAACATTTGTCGTCAGTCTACCGTGTTGGTATAGCATAATCATAATCGAATAATTTACGTTCCACAAATTGGAAGAGATCCAGGTTCGAATCCCGGTAGCAACAGTATTATTTTTCGATAAATCGATATTATATATATATATACACCTTTTTAATTAATATATATAATTTGTATTTATACTAATATTTATTTTATTACAGATATCTCTTATTATTTTGCGATAATAATACTCCATGTAGTGTACTTTGTGTACCGAGACCACTAGATCAAGACGTTGGCCAAGTGATCGGTGGTTTGCGTTTCGTTCCAGGACATCAGCAAGTTAGTCCTATTTTCATAGCACAAGCGTTTAACTTAGTTTGAAAATAGTAAGAATATTGATGTGACATGTATTCCGTGTACGCATTGCCATTATTATTTACATAAAGTTGCTTCATAATAAATAGTAATCTACTACTCTCTGCGACTATCAAATGCGAACTGACAAATATCTGCCAAACCAAAAAGGCGGTTCAACAAAATCGACCTCTAACATAATTTTCCCCATGTATATATAATCTTGGTCAAAGTAGTTCAAAAAATATTTCTCGTTATAATTGTTTGTGTTTAGGATTAATGCGGAAATATCTCTTGAAGTCGTATTCCAAAATAAACAAATTTGTTACTATTATAGTTAGTTTTATGGGATGGCCAACCTCGGAACTGTTCTTCATGCCTCTTCAGTCATGGGCTGTGGTCTCCCAACACGGAATTTGTAGTCACGCTGCAATTCGAACAATTCGCCCCTCTCATTCTTGGGCATCCCGAGGGCCGAGATTCCATTGGCATTCCCTCGTATACCTTACGGTGTACTCTGGAATCATCATGTGTGAGATCATATCGTGTCCGTTTTCAATATTTCTAATTTGATTGTTGGAAGGCGTCAACAAGATTAGTGTTTGTATATATGAGCTATCGAATTTTGCCGGATAATTTTGTTTTGAAATACATTCTAACTGTAAAGTTGTAATTATTCAGAACGTGGGTCTGTGATATTATATATATATGTATCTTTCTAATAAATACATTTAATTAATATTTAAATATCACAGACCTGTGTTCTGAATAATTACAACTTCACAATAAGAATGTGTTCTCCTAATAAATAAGTTGTATCAATGTGTCCAAAATTTAATAAAAATGGATTGATAATTCTGACGTCTGCTATCGGATTACTCAAAGGTATTTGAGATTCCGTAAAAACAAAGTAGACGGCTCTTTCAAATAATGGAACTACAAAAATGTATTAATTTAAAAAAAGGTAACATATAGGTTCGAAAATTTATCATCATAAAATATGCCGCTGTTGCATATTTGGGTGAATGCGCCTTCCCCGGTTTGGAAAGAGATACAGATGCGAATCCCGGTGGCGCAACAATAATCTTTCCGATAAAATTGATTTTATATATATATTTTTCTAATTAATATTTAATTTTGTTTTTGAAAACATAGTTGGCTCTTTTCGGTTCTTCGTGGGGCTCCAAGTTTTACATTCAATTAACATTGTTGTTGGTTTTACATTGGATTAATGTTTCGTTATAAATGGGTAATTTGGTTTTATCGGCAGTAGTTTGTATATTTATATCTAAAAATAAAAAATACGTAATATATATTTAATTGTGAGAGATTTATATCTCCTGCGAATAAATACGGTTGTACCGTAAATTTTTGAGACAGCACGTGTTACCGTGCCGAAACGTCGGGCTGTTTCTCCAAGGAAACCATACATGAAAAACACGGTCTACCAAAACATCATCAAATGTTAAATCAAATCAGAGATACTGTTTTATTTAAATTTTTTAATAAAACACTTGTTTAATAATAGCATGCGGGTGGCCAATAACTAGTATATAAGCTTTTTTTTATAAATAAATACATATATAACATATGTAATAATTGTTTCACCAAACAAGAAAATTAAATGGGCTAATCTGTAATTCAGAAAAACAAGCACATCGTCTTCGTAAGAAGGATCCAAATAACGATTTTTGGTTACTCTTGAAAATGTTGAATTTTTGCACCTTAAATTATATAGGTACGAGGTGTGAATATTCAATTCCCGGAATAGTCGTCTTGTCGCCCGTGGCGTAATTGTATCAAAATCACGTAATTATTCGTATTTGAACATGTTTTAACTAATACGTGCGTAAATTTCAAGCTTATACAGTCAGTTGTTAACCATTGGGAATAATAATACAGATATCTGCGTGTTACAGTGCGCTCACTGTGAAAGACTTTCTGGTCAAATTGTGATTATCCCACAGATCAGTAAATGAATATACATGAAATAAAGTGTATATATAGTAGAGGGGTTCAGTACATTAGTTATGGGTCAAGAGGTACTCTACAAACATTATTGATCGATATATAAATCCGATAGTTTATGACACATTTATGCAACAGTATCTTTGTGTAAACAGGACGTATTTTTTACATTAATACATATTATATTGTCAGCGTTTAAATTTTCGTTCCAATCGTGTCATATATTTTTAAAAAGTCGCGAAACAATTTTATTGCGTAAGTAGTACCAAAATGAAACGACACCAAATTGAAAATATTGAAACATTTGAAACATTGTGTTTATATATTTGGTAGTCTGTAGTATATTCTATCAGATCATCCTGAACATTTCTGCCCATTTTCAAAATTAAAAGTTGCCCTGAAAGGACGAAGATTTTCTAATATAACTATCTACTCAATAGAATGTGAAACGGGTACTCGACAGTATTACAGAAAATGAGTTTCAGACCTGCTTTCAGAAATGGGAACGCCGTCTATGGCAGTGTGTTCATGCACAAGGGGAGTACTTCGAAGACGATAGTAGCCACAAATATACAGTTCTATACGTATATTGTTTAAAGGTACAGTCCTGGAATTAAATTGACACACCGCATAAACTCTATAAACTTTTAACTTTCATCTATTTCAGAGTCATCTACAAAAGATTTCAAAGACCTTCTGACTATAAACATTTTGGCAATAGCAGCATTTGCAAGAGAAGCCATTAAATCAATGTGAGCTCGCAAGGTTCCCGGACACAGGTAATATAAATTATATTTATTTTATGTGTCATACAAAAATCTTCAATTAAAATTAATTCATTTTTTGTGGCGTGCTTCGTCTCTGTAATGGCGTGCGTCAACGGATAAGATTTCTCTGAGAGATTCTTCTCGAAAGCGGGTAAAGATCAGTACAGAGTTTAGCGCGAGGCGTTTTATATGTCTGTGTTTATGATGATCTCTCAATAAAACATTGATTTTCATACGCCGTTTTATTTGTGCATGTTTTAATTATAATGTTTGTTTTTAATGAAAACACACATTTGTTGTGTTTCAGTTCATTTCAAGTTGCAATTTCAGAACACAGTTTTTTATATGCAAAAACAATATATTTATCAACAAAATATTTTGGTTTCTATCGAGATACGACTCCAGAACTTTTCTATCTGGGGAAACACGTCAAAATTTCGCCATATTAACCGATTACGTTTTCGACAAAATTTTAACTTACTCGTGTATTATTTTTTTAAATTGATACTTATATTATTCAATTTTTAAAAGTAGATTTAAAAGTAAAATATGTCAAAAAAATGTTAACATTGAATGCTGCTGTAAGGCGATTTAAAATTGATGTGGATAATAATTATAATTGTTTCATTGTCTTGATGTTAAATATTAAAAAGTGTTTGTATTATTTAGTTTGTGATATTTCATTAATATAGAAGACGATTCAGTTCAGACAAAACAATGCCTAGATAGAGAAATACAGCAAAAATAACGAAAAATGTCGATAGAATGGTTAATCGTCATGCGCATTTATTGCGTAATGGGAATTAATGTAAACTTGATGTGATGTTTTTACCACGCTAACCGTCCTTTGTACATTTTTGACTTCCAAACTTATATTGGCACTAACTTTTTACACACGCGTAAACTCGTGATAAACGATCGCATGCGCATTGTCCCCAGGTACAATATAATTTCTCTTTAAAAATGATTCTTTGAGATATAAATATTTATCTAAGTTTATATAATTGGTTCGTAGTTAGGTATTAATATTAATTATTTATTTTCTTTAACAAAACAAATAATATTTTCCAGCTTTCTTGGACATTATATTACTATATCGCCATCTTTCTATATAAATCTGTATCCTACCACCGAGCAAATCCCTGGAGGGGAGAAATGTCTCTTCTGGGAACAATGGTCAAAATTACGGTAAGTACACAAATCAGTCTTCATTATATCTATTTCTAAATTTTTTACGATCGTGTAATGTTTCGCTCAAATTCTGGCATGGCCACGTTTTCAGTTGCTCTCGAGCATTGTTGCGTTTCAGTTACGTTCCTTGCCAAGCCAAACTATTTATATTTGTATCTGGAGATGACTGATTCTTCATCGACTCATATTAACGTTAACTAGTTTTGTCACCATGTGTATGTACATTGATTTGCGTGTTTGTGTAATATCATCATCCATCAATATGTGTTAATGAGTTTGGTTTTTGAATAATGTCTTCATAAAACGTTTGATCCTCAGAAATACTTATACTTAACATTTAAAAAGATTTTAAGAAATGCATTTAAATTAAGAAATTATTTTCAAAAATTATCACTCTGCCACATTATACCATCACTCCATCACCACCGTCTGCCACCACTATTGTACCTCACTCTCCGTACCACCCTACACCATCTTGCCACCCTTCTACCCCCCAACACTCTAATAGATCTACGTTATCCGCCGTGAAAGATACACCTAGTTTGCTCTTAAAATCTTTCATCTATAATATGTCGGTAGATCTCGTGTCGAGTGGACATGATAGTGACTTTCCATACCAGGGGCTCTGGGTTCGATTCCCAGTGAGAACACAATACATTTATGCACATAGGAGAGGGGATTTTACCATTAGTTCTGAAACGAGGGGCATTCTACACACATTATTTGTGGAAACATAAATCCGATAGTTTATGATAAAATTTATGCAATAATAAAAATATTTATTCTTCGAAAATTAAACCTTTGTGTAAGTTAACAAAATTTTCTAACATTATCTTTTTAATGGATTTTATTATTTTTATTATATATATTCTATTTTATTATTTTATTAAAGGTTAGCACTGTAATTTTAAAAGTGTATAATTGGAAATATCCAAACTAAAGAACAAAAACAATCCAACTGGCCGACAGCAAACCTACTGGTTACAAATTTGCTTTCCATTATCCTGATTCACCAATTACTCAGTAGGAGCTGAACGAATTTGGATGTTTGAGAATTTTCTCTAAGACGAGGGTAAATAACAGACTTCTCAATAGGGTTACCATTTTTAACATTTAAAATTGTTTTCTTGCTAATAAGTCGTTTTCCAATTAAACAATGATTAAATATCCTTTTAAGCATTGATTTTAAAATAACAGTAAAGGTACTCGTTCCTTTAATAAGATCAAATTATTTTAACAAACACAACACTTATTTATCTTCCTTTTTGAATATATAACGGTACTAGTAAGGCAGCGTGATCTCTAAGTTCTGTGTATTATATAGTGTATTATATTATTATATATATATGTGTATTTCTGGCATTGTGACCGTGTGAAATGTTTGTTTGAATAAATGAACTATGAATTAATTCATCAAATGTTTACACGCCTTGTAACTCCGATTAGCACCACTGGGTTTCCCGGTTGATAATATTGTGTATGTGTGTATTGCCGCTTTTTTTTGGAGAATCCAAGAAAACGGTAAACGACAGGCGGATCAATTACATCCCGCGCTTCGACCAGTACAGATGTTCAAATAAGCCGATCGTCAGGAGTGCGCACTTGGGTGCGGTCGATTAAAATGTACCCAGCTAAAAAAACAACTACATCGGACCATAAAATCAGGACGTTTAATAAAAAGGTTAGTGCAGTGTTCATGCCCTTATTGTCAATCAGAAACCTGGGAACTAGCTGTCGAAGGAAATTACGGAAACATCAAGCATTCTGTGGATATCTATCAATGTAACGTACTAACATAAATTACGGAAATTGGATATCTATCAATGTAGTTGTTATGTTAATCAATTAGTTATTATGTCGTCATGAAGATTATGAAGTATTCAGTAATATTTTAAATCATATTGTGGATTAGTACACTATACTTTGATGGTCAAATAATCACCTTTATAAAGAAATAGATTAAGGTGCTGTGTATGAATTGAAAGTTGTATAATAACGTTTCTTTTTTTAAGCTTTACTCTCTGAATTACCCTCGTATTTATTAGTTTGTTACATTTTGGTTTTTTCTCCTTAATTTAGGGACAACAACGTTTTCCCGGAACCATACAATTTAAAAGCTACATAGCTCCTTAAATGGTCTTAATATTCGCATATAAATATCAAATTAGAACGTGACCCTAACATTTGATTAACCTTTCTGTTAATATTTGTATGTTAACCTTTCATCCAGGTTGTTTATCAAAACCTATTAAAAGTTATTTTAAATCTAATAAAAATAAATTTTACATGAACTAATAAATCAATAAAAAAAAAATGAAAAACATTTATAAAAATATCAACATTAAAAGATATTGTATCATATCGATTAATATAAAAATAATACTATCAAATTGGATATTTAAAAATGTACTAATAATTTTCTTTTATATTATTTATTAACAAAACATAAATATTTTCACCGCGAATCGTACAAAATGTATGAATTATAACAAAAATCATTTGCGGCACCGGCCGCAAGAATCAGATAAATTTATCAATCTTTGACAAAAGTATATTTCCTGTTCCCCGAACACTTCATTTCAGGACTTATTTTGCAGGTTTGCCAGTTTTGTGCTTCCTCCGTCTTTTCTTCACATTTCGTCAAGACACGGTTAATAAATCACTTCTCCTTCACAACCCTTCTGCACAGCCTGGCAGATGAATAAATTAGGGCTGCCTAAATCAATGTCTCTGAGAAAAAGTGGCCACATATAAACTTTTCACGAAATCGATCATTTTTCCCGATATCTACTATAAATACATATTACTCTTTTGTCAGTTGCCCAATTCTCAACAAAATGGTTATTTAATATAGTGTTTCAATACAGCAGCAGTTAAATCTGGCTGCACCAATTGTAGTGTATTACAATAGTAATAGTAGTATCTCTTCGTGATGAGCAATATTCCGCTATCCTTAGAAAATGTATCTCGGGTTTCGTGTCATCGAAATAACAAAGAAGTATGCTCAGGTGACAAAACAGTTTATTTACAACAATTTTACAATTTAATAAACAGATTTATCCCGAATCGCGGCTCGGAGTAGAGACAACGCCCTACCACGGCCTAACTCATTATATCTCTTTCTCTCGCCTACAATCAAACATACATTTAATACAAAGATATGTTGGTTTTCATGGCTAATGATGATATCTCAATGAAACTTTGATCTCGGAAAGTCTGTAAAGGTTTGTGTGTACTGAAAACGTTATTCTAATCATCACTTCATATAAGGGTGCCCAGCGGTAAATTTGTCTATATGGTCTGAATAATTACAACTTCACAATAAGAATATGTTCGCCTTAATAAATATTAGTCGGCCACAAGGCCAAGTAATATCGATAATAAAGGGTGTCCAGCGGAAAATTTTAAAGTTTAATATTAAATTTAAAAAAAACTACAATGTTATTCTCATATTTTATTTATACTAAATGGAGTTTAACAATGCGTATTTTATGTTTTATAAATAATATCGTCTAAATGCCATCCATTTCTCTCAAGACACTTTTGCAATCAAACTCTTAATTTGCGAATATGTGAGAGCAAAGCGTTGGTTCAATGGCAGCAACTTCACGGTGGATATTTTCTTGTAGGCCCTGAATTGTTCGATAATTGTTGCTGTAAACTCTTGACTTAAGGTATTCCGACAAAAAAAGTCGCACGGTGTACGGTCCGGTGACCGAAGTGCCCAGGGTATGTCTCCGTACTTGCTGAATAATTTATTGTTAAAAATTCCACTCAGCTTCTCCATTGAAACTCTTGCTAAAATTATGTTCCGTTGTTGAACCCGGGAAATAGCTGCAGTTGCGGTATCAAAAACTTGTCGATAATTCGTCAGCAGTGACTGTCTCTCGCTGGTTAAAAAAAGAAGGGCTAATCATCCCTCGGGCAGAAATTGCTCACCACACTGCCATTTTTGGACAATGCAAACATTTTTGATGATGATCCCTTGGATTGTCGGGGCACCAGTATCTCATGTTGTATTTATTAAAATAGCCATCGATATAAAAATATACTTCGTCAGTAAACAACATGTTTCTAAGCGTTCGTGCTATTCCAAAACGTTCCAATGTCGTTCTCGCTAAGGTTTCACGTAAAGAATAGTCATTTTCGTTGAGAAACTGCACGACTTGCAGTTTATATGGGTGAAACTGTAGTTTCTTTTTCAAAATAACGTACACTGTTGATTTTTGTATTCCATTACAGGCTGCAATCTTCCTTATCGATTTACGCGGATTGCGCATGATTTCACGTCGAACTGGAGCCACATGTTCTGGCGCCACTGCTGACATTGATGGTCCCCGAGCAGTTTGGTTAACCATTGTCCCTTCTTGTCTGAACTTTTGAACCCAACACCAGATAAGTTACGTGCTCGGCCCATTACTTACTAGTCGAATATTAAAGTCAATACAAAAAGGGCGACGCGCACGAACCAATGAATCGCCGCTCTTTAAATATTGCTTAACTGCGAACGCACGGTACGCTCCTGACCAGTGACGCATTGCGACTGGCAAACACACAAATCATGCGCGTCAAAAATACTCTTCCAACTTACCTCACTCTGATGGTTTACGAACAATTACAATTTAATCTTGAATTTTTTCCACTGAACACCCTATATTTTGTACACAGATTAGAATTACTCATCTAGTATACACGTTCAAAGATCAAAATCTGATTGAGAGATCACCGTAAAGTATAGTAATATGCATAGTATTTATAGGATTTTTTTCTGCGGGTTGATTTTTATCGTAGCTTACATTTTGAGCAATATTACAGGAACCATTGTGCAATTTGACGCTTAAGAAAGAGATGAAAATTGAATCTTCGTCTCAAATATTGATCGATAATGAATAATGGTAAACTCCGGGCTCAACTCTTGTCCTTTACGCTCTTTCGAGACAAATACCATTCATCTCCTATATGCATATACGTATATGTATTGGTCCCTTATAAAAACGACGACCTATTACTTATTGTTTTAACAGTAATGTAATACTGATTACCTAAATAATTTTACTTTATCAGCGGTTGTAATTTATTTTTTTAGGCGTAACTGTTGTTTATATGTACATTGTATCTTTACGGCGAGAGTCTGGTTTCTAACCCTACACCTTAGCGGGGTACTATTATATCAATTTATTTATTTAATTAATTAATTAAGAGGATTTTAATAGTATGAACAATCAAAATACAACAACACAATATATAGCATTTGAAACTAATTATAAAAATACACAGATATGTTCAGGAAAAATAGTAATAAAGTACACAATATAAGGTAATATAGCAGTTTACTATAAAAGGTAATATAATATTAGTAGAAGATAAAAACTGGTGAGTGAAAGGGTGAGGAGGTTGTAACTTTTATTGTGGTAAAGAGAGAACAAGATGTATTTGTATGTTTGAATGATTAAAATTTGGTTTATATAAAATACGTCGATAATGTTTTATGTGTAATGCAGATGAGGAATAATTTTCTAATTCCATTTCTCACCGTGGTGGATTTTAAATATGATTAGTTCAAATAAAAAAAACATCAATCCCAAATTTTTTTTTAATATTTTGGGCTAATGTCTAATGTGTGCCCCAATGCGCCGTATTGACAGCATTGGCGTATGTACGCCGCTGAAGACAAGTATCGTCTGTATATCTGTACCATGCTATCCGTCAATCAATCATAGAGCATGGTATAATTGCTTAGGGTGGAGCGACTATGTCTGCAATTAATACAAAGCTCAAAAAATTATATTAAAAGTAAACCCCAAGAGCACATACTACATTTGGTCAAAGGAACTACAAATATTTTGGACCTAAACTATTTAATAGAATGCTAAAAGACTTAAATCAATTGAATTATCCCAAGAACATGAAACTATATATTAAAACTTGGATTCGTAATATGGGTAGAGCCAGTATTGGTGCACTCACCCAAACATATTGACTCATACCTATGTTAATTATTGCTACAAAGTGATCAAAATGTAATTCTATCTACTTGTAATTCTAATTAATTGAACAATTGCTTATAAACTATGCCCGTCTCGACACAGAATTTCTCTAGTGAGACGGGCACAGTCCAAACAGATTTGTACATAATATTATATAGTTACTAATAAAATAAATAAACTCTAATAACAATGGCGTTATATAATATGTCTAATTGTAATTGATTATGCCAGAACTAGATTGTATTATAAATATAAAATTACAGTCATGTTTATTTTGCAAGAGTATTTCTCCGGGTATAGTGAAAACGGAGATGTTTGAAAAAGGAAACCTGAAGGCATTATCTGGTTGCAATATAAATGATATCGATAGTTTAGAACCGGAAAATATTGCTGATGCTCTGCTGTTTGCTCTCTGCACACCACCCACTGTTTTGGTATGGCCCAAATTACTCAGTATTTACATTCTCTCTATCCCCTGTCTCCTCCTCGATATTAATTGGGTCGATTAGACAGGTGAATCCCTATTTCTACATTATGATAACAATCTCCTCATTTTTAACCTAATCAATTCAATTTCAGTTAAAAATAAGGAAAATAATATCACTATTTCTTCTCTTATTACGATAAAACTGGTTTGTAACGTTTTTTTTTAAGAAATTGAACATTGAAAAATAATTTCCAACATAATTTTTTCTGTGAAATTTTCTCTGGAAAATTAATATCCTGTCGAGGTGACTTAAACTGGCCCCAAGTAACACCGACTTTACACCAATGGACTTTTCCTTATGGGGCTACCTTAAATCAAAAATAAACAGTAACAATCCTTCCTCTCTGGACCAATTAAAAGAAAATATCCGAGAAGAAATGGCAGCGATTACGGAGAATACGTGCCGTGCAGTTCTCAGAAATTTTTCTTCTCTTTTATAGAGTGCCAGTGAAATAACGGATCACATTTAGAAAAAATAATTTTTATGAAATAAATTCCCAGGGACTGTACTTCAATGCCAAATAAACATTTTTCTCTTTAAACTCATCCATTATTTGATAACAGAATTTTTATTATGAATAAGCCTTTTGAGATACCTTATTTATGATGTATGAGTAAATATCCCAGAATAATAATTTGGAAAACAAACGTTATTTAACCTCAATAATGTTTAGTGTGTAGATTAGCAATTCACTCAAAATGAATTATATTTTGCTTATTTAGTTCAGCGGTGACGATCGCCTGACGACCAAATAAGTCGGGCATTAATAAAATATTAATGTTAAAAATTAAAGATATTTTTGTGGCATGAATGTATGCCTTTTCCTCAAAAAAGCGTTTTATTTTTTATAAATAAAGATGCCCACTTTAAATTCTCATTACATCAATATTCTCACTATTTTCAAACTAAGCTAAACTAACTAGCTAAGCTAAGCTGACGAGGTTCTAATTCCCGATCACTGTGTCACTAGGCGAGCGCTTTAACCACTAAACTAACAAGCTACCTAAATCCTTAAAAAAGAAATCAAGAATAAAATATATGTCAACTTAATTTATAGAATATTTTTAATACGTTTAATAATGAAAAGATATATTTTTTTATAAACAAACATTATAATTATTTACTATAGGTACCTGTATAAAGAATTTTTTTCTTCAGATTTCTGAAATGTGCGTACGTCACGTCAAGGAGAAGTTCTAGTATAATTATTATCATTAAAAGATGTATGATGACATTTCTCGTATCAAATTTTATTCAAATTATAATATTTCGAGAAAATACGTTAAGAATCGTTGTGTATTTTCGTTATTTTATCTATTTTTAAATAAACTTTATTTATTTGTATTTATATTTCTGAAATTAGTATTACATATTATTTGATTCCCGAAATCAGTCATACTGTTTATATATTATTACTAATTATTTTCTAAATATAAATATAATCTACAATAGTTCTTTTCATATATTTATCAAAGTTATCTCATTCTCATTGACAAGAAACTTCAATTCTGATAAAAAATTCACGTGATATTTTATTTTTATAATACGAATCTGCGTGAGTAATTAAATGAAACACTGACATCTCCATCATATTATATCAAAATTCTGAGAATATCTTGTTCACATGTTATGGTTTCTGTGTTCAGTTCAATTAATTAAATAATAACAAATGCTTATATATTAGCAAAAAATTAAACCAAAAAAAAATTGTGTTTCATAATTTCATTACATTTAACATTTTTTTCATGTAGAATATGAACAAAAAAAATGTTTCAGAAAATTATGTGAATACTCAGCGAGCAACTGATTAAACAATACACATATAATGTCCTTGCGTACGTTTACCGCTCCATCCGTATCGCATAGCAACATGAAACAAACATCAATTATTAATTTTGCATTGTTGACTTTTAAAAGAGCAAAATAACGTGTTATTATGAAACAAACATATCAGAAAATAATATAACATAATTCAATGAATCATTTAAAATAAAAGAAGGCTTCGAATCTGTCATAATAATTATGAACGTAGAACATTGTTTACCGACATCGTATTAAATAAATAGGCACTTGCTCACTTTTTTACGTACTCGAAACGTATTCGTTACGAAATAAATTATTACCAATATGCGTAAAATATTAATATTATTAATTTGAATAACCCTTAGTAGCATTAAATCGCGATAGATTTCATTGTTTACAATTTTATTAAACGTGGCTTCAGAACAAAAAGGTAAATTCCACATTTCAATAAGACGGATTAATTTAATTTACCTGTGATGCACAGAAAATATTAGAGTTAAATGTATATTAACAAACCAAAATAATTTAATATTCAAGAATTTCAAAGTTTCAAAATTTTATGAGATTAGTACCAATATTTATTTCTTACAGTTCGCACGCATTGAAAAAATCTGTTCCGAGATTTTTAAGTGTTTATGTAAAATTTAACGCATAAATATAAATCCATTCAAATACTTCACTACGAAACAATATTTTCTCATTTTTGACAAATCATTTACTTAACTTTTATGAAAATTATTAACGTTTGAAAAAATTAATTAATTATTAAAATAAAACACAACACTGTTTACTTAATATAAACTTTATTTAAAAATTAAAACGTTTTCGACACTTACCGTGTCATCTTCAGTAATAAACTAATGCTTTAATTAGAAGATAGACTACCGTCTATGTGGAGGGGGTGGGGGGAGTAAGATAGCGATGTTGGGAAGAGGGTAGTTTTGGTGGAAAGTGAAAGTGGTTGTGGACGGGGCTAATATGGACAGGAGAGGAGATGTAATCGGAAGTGTTTGTATGGTAAGTACACTTTTATTTTTATCAAATAATTCCTTGTGTGCTTCGCTTAAAGTAAGTTATTACCCATGCCATTAAAATATTACTTAAAATTAAAACACTATTTAAGAAAATACTGAACTAAAATAACTGTTCATGATGGAATCTTTGGGTTAAGGATTCTCTGAAAGTCTGAAAAAAACATTATTCTAAAAGCTTTCTAGGAAAATAAAAGTTTCTCTACTAAAAAGAAAAGTTTTATTTTTTCGTAAATAAATTAGATTTATTTAAATTCAATCTTAATGATCTATTCTGAAAATTACATTATTGTTAAGGATGTGATTGTATTTTAAAGAAAGGTTGAGGAGCCAAGAAAGCTATATATTAACATTTGAAACAAACCAGCGTATATCAAATATTAATATTTCTATCATTTGGTTACCAACATAATCTGTGTTTGTAAACATTTACGAAACTTTCAAACTTATACAATAGAATTCGAAACACGGTAATTAGTGCAAACAAGTAGTACTCATATTTGCGAACAGGAATTAACTTCTAAAATAATTGAAATGCAGGAAAATCCTCTATTTTGTTTTAAATACAATATTTTGTAAATAATGTTCATGCTTTAGAATCAAATGTGTATACAAAATAAATTATTTAGCAAAACATGCACAATTATGAGAAACTTTCAAGCATTTCTTTAAAGTCTTATATAGTGCAGGGCGACAGTTTTTTATTTATAGACTAAGAGAAAAACATCTTGAATATAAGAAGGATTAAAAAGTTAGTGTTGTAATTAATAATAATTTGCTATAACACCAATAAATAACTTATCATCCTTATTCTCATTCAATATTTATTTCTCTTGTACCTCGACTATTTCAGTTTAATCTACTGACTATGAAGGATATAACGGCACGGCACATCCCAGCCATAAAAGTACATTTTTGTAATGCACATCATTTTAGTTTTAACCTTTCTTGTCCTTAGACGTAAATTAAAGCCTAAATTTCTCAAGCGTAAATTTCTCCTCGGAACCCTAAGACATAAATTTCTTTTAATATTTCATTTCCAGTTACCGACAGTTTTTTTCAAGTTATCACCCTCACTGCGGACGATGTGTCTAAGAAATTGGACAATACGTCTCAAGTGGATGCAGTAAAATCTATTCGATTCTAAATAATATATCGTTTATGTATATTACGTATTTGTAAATAAAACTGTACTGGATGCAATTCCTGAACAATACTAGGTTCCTTATATATGCAAAGCGATTGAATTTATTTTCTTCCTGTCACGAAAAATATTCGAACCCTTTGTCTATTTGAATGCCGCGGAAGTACGCTTGGGAATGTTAGTTAAGTATCGAGACATTAATGGGGAAATAAAATGTATTTTAGTAAAAGTTTATTAAAAAAAAAAAATGTCAATCTAGATAAAATAGATAAAATCATTATTTCCCAATAACATACTATCTAATACATCTAAAAGCATTTTATTGTGTTGATTTTTTTTTTGATAAATAGAGGCATTACGACTTTATTTTTCTTCACAACATATCATCTTTAGTATTGAATGGCTTAACATGATCCCTTTTGACGTCATTCCATTCCTATTTTTATCTCTCATTCATTACTTTCATTCTCAATTTTCATTTAATTCTACTACGTTAGCGTTTCTTTTCATTTCAAATTTTCCATACTTACTCTTTATGATCTTTCGCAAAGTATACGCAGCCTCCCTTTGAGCATTACTTTGTCTTTTTGTATTATATTAAACATCATACAAATTTTGATCAGTTGCACTCTAGGATACTAAAGAAAATCTAGTCGTCTTACATCATTCCGCAACTGAATCCTTGACGATGCCCGGTACTGACCGCATATATATGTATATAAAACATTCATTCCAACATTTCCTCTGTTATATTATACACTATCATGTTGTTGCGCATATGTTGCGCATACCATGGACGAACGAATATCTCCATTCTGCAGGAACTGAACATCAAGAAAAGACTCTCAACCATTTGCTTGAGATTAATCTTTTAATTTTTTGGGCATCTTACGAGAAGTGAAGATAGCTTAGTGAAGCTTGTTGTGGTGGGCCACGTCGATTGACGAAGGGGAAGAGGAATATTCCCCACCCGTTGGACCGACTAAGTAGAAAAGGCTACAAGCACTTCTCTAGTGACAGCCCTAAGATAGCTAAGAAGGCGTGCGTTCATGAAGATCGCGATCTTCAGTCACGAGAGACCGATGAGAATTATGATGATGTTTTTTCTTTCACACAATGATAAAATTTAAAAATTCTATTTTTCAACTTACGTATTGTTTAATATTTAAGCACATAAATTTTTAACATTTTCTACATCTCCATGGATGCAACTTGTTTTTAAAAGTCATTGTTTCTTTATTTATTTTTATTTTTCAATATGTGTCTAAGGAAAGTTTTTTTATGTTTAAAATATTCTGAATTCTCCTGATATTTGTCCACCAGACTTATCACCAGCTTAGCACCAGATCTAAGATCCCATTGTACCATTCGTCATAAATGATACTTATTTATAAACGTGCACCTGCATATGTTGTGTTATACAATCTGTCATGTGAAATGCAGAAATTAATTTTTGAAAACTCGCTCTATTACCGTATTGATTTATAATTATTTGTTATTTTTTTATGTTTATAAATCAGCAAATAAAATCCGCTAAACCAATTCAAATTTATGCAACCGCTTGATCTCTATCGTTATTAGAATATTATCACCGCTGTGAACCGTCTCCGAATTTTCTATGTGATCTTTTTCGAGTTTTTCAGATATTTATGATTCTGATTGGCTACTTCTGCACCATCTGTTGCAAAATTTTGAAATTACGAGTATGTCATCCAAATAAAAATATCCAAAGTTGATCTCGAGTAAATTTTACTGTTTTTCAGTATTCAAATGTCTTTTAAATTGAAGAAATACGGGAAATTGCTTTCCAAGTGGAAACGAACGATATTATTAGTACCTAGATTAAGTTGGTAAGTATCTAACTTTTGCAATCAAAATAAATCAATACTGAACTCATAAGAAGTAGGTACCTATCTAGGATAAATACGCAAAGCTCAGTTGATTAATATATATTTTTTAATGGAACATCCAGAAAGCTCCATTTTTAAATATTGGTTCGTTATAGTACAATTATTTATTAAAAATATGCATGGTTAAAATCATATAAATAAGTAAGTAACGATGTATAAAGAAGTACATAATATAATATGATAAATTACTTTGAAATAAAAATGTACCGCACAAATACATAAATCTTCAAACTCACTATCACTCCTTAACAAATTTTAACTACTCACAATACTGAACTAAAATGGTCTAATCGTGGCTGAAGAACCCATTAAACGCGTCTGGAATGTCCATTCGATAACTTTGTGTAGGTAGAAAGGTATCTATAATTGTTTACTTATAAAAATCTTTACTGTTTTCTTATGATGTTCCTACACCAGTTTAGAGTTCGTTCACTGTAGAGTTTTCCAAAAATGTTCGTACCTCCATAGATAAATCAGAATATCCTCACACTATATATACAATTCTAAAACTTCAAATAACTAGAATCTTCCTGTAACAATATAAATATATAATAAGACGTAGCAATAACATCATAAACAAGAATAAATTTGGATTAGCGCACAATATGCTATTGCAATAATAAATAAACATATATATGACAGTGACAAAGGCATCGGTATATTTATAGACCTAAGTAAAGCCTTTGATAGCATATCACACAAGAAACTACATAATAAACTTAAAAATATTGGCCTCGATGGCCATGTTTTATCATGGCTAATAAGTTATTTAACATACCGAAAAAAAAGAGTAAAAATAAATGGACACAACAGCATATCTGAAACCACTGACTTTGGCACACCACAAGGTACGGTATATGGACAATTGTTATTTATTTTATACTCTAATGATATATTTAATCTTAAATTACATGCTGAAATAATATCTTATGTAGACGACACAGTACTAATAATTAATGAAAAACATGAACTGACACTAGTATATCTGCAAATTAGGATATAAATACCATAAAAGGGTGAACCGATGATAACCTACTATCAATTAATACTGTTAAAATATACTTCCTACGATTTACTATTCAACATAAAGATAACATTGAAATTAATATTAAAATTCACACCAAACCCTGTACTCAAGAAAACTGTTGGGACCAATGTTCATCAATTGAAGAATAAGACTGTATCAAATACCTGAAAATCATAATAGATAACAAACTCAAATGAAAAGAACATATTACTAATCTTACAAACAAAATAAGTAAAACTGCTTACATATTTTTAAGACTCTGAAACCTCTTATCACTTACAAATCTGAAAATAATATACAATATTACGCGTTTGTACAGTCACATTTGCAATACGGTATTATTGAATAGGGAGGAGCATATAAAACTTCAATATCACAATTAGAAATCACTCAAAAAATTATGATAAAAAATATTCTAAAAAAAAATGACTATCCAAGTATCCAACTCTTCACAAATTTCAAAGTACTTAAAATAATAGACAAATTTTTAAAATTACAAATAAATTTAATATCAGAAGCGCTATCTTCAAAATTTAGACACCAAATTGATATTCGAAAATTAAAATATACCGCAACCCAAAATCACTATATTTATCAAGTCGTCAAATTTTTTAACAATCTCCCCATCATAAATAGAAAAATTACAGACTACTATAAATTTGTATCTGAAACTAACTGAAACATAAATTATACACTCTTGTATGTACACCTCTATACATAAGTCTTACTATCATAGATAATAAATAAATTTTAAAATTAATATGTACTATACTACTGATTATATTAAAAATGTATTATATTTTCTAATATTAAAATAATATAAAATAAATATATAGTTAAATATTTTTTTAAATTCTATCCTGTAATAAATTATATTAATTTATTTCATCGTTATCCAAAAGAGAACAAGAAATGATCGTGTACAATATTTGCGACCGAGAATACTCAATGTAAAGACTTTGTGGTGATTTTGAAGTCTTCTAGAAATTTTATACAATTTTCAAAGCATTTCGTCTCTCAACTCGACTCAAATTCAATTTGAAGTCTCACGAAAAAGAACCTCTTAGAAAGTGCTGGTAGAAAAAGATTGAAGAACATTGCAGTCAGATGCTCAATAAATATGAGATTGAAGTTATTTCAGTGATTTTTTGAGGTTGTTTTAACCTCTTCGAGACCGAGGAAACACAAGGTAATTTACATCAGGGCCGGTCCGGGGCACAGACTGACCAGGCAGCCACCAGGGGTATTTATTTTGTCAAAAAAATTTACACTACTTTAAGTTACTTATTTACAACAAGATTGATTAAATCATTAAAATTTTTATAACCGTGACGATATCATAGTGACAAAGTCAAGATCTTATTGATAAGTTGAACGAATATTACAATTAATTACAAAGCTTTCTCTTCTTAATGCTTTATTAACAAATTTGGAATTTTTCAGTACTGAAAGTGCTTACAAATAGTACTTAGTACTACTTCTGATAATAAAGAACGATAAAAAAGAAAATGCAATCCAGAAATGTGCAGTTGTATTCATTTCTAAATAGTTTACCAACTATTTAACAGAATATCTGTAAAACGGCTTTGAAAAAACCATAATTAATAAAATATTTGAACTAATATATTGAACATAAAATATATTTATGTAGAAAAAATTATACATAGAACAAACAGTTTTAGGAAATTCACTAACATCCATTAAAGAGCAATTTTATTAAACGACTAAATTGTAGACATTATTATTTTTATTTTATTTTAACATAAAACTATTCCCGAATCCGATGTGTTTCAAACACGATGGAAAACCAAAACTCTAAAGTATGACATTAGTTTTATCATAAACCGGACTTTACAATAATGATTGGCACTTTGTTTCTCTGTATCAAAAATTTTCCGGTAAAAGTTTTGATTTTTATAAAATTCAATTAGCGTTTTATCAAAAATAATATGTTTACCAATGTTGGTTGCTTTCTATGATCGTAGTTACAGGAAATCTAAACTAATCAACATGTATCTCCGTCCATGTTAATATAAACTTTCTAACATTGTTTGCAGCCCAAAATTATGACAAGTCAAAAATTATAAATGATTAAATACTTTAGCAATCCTAAAATTTTAAGAATTTTTTCAATAACCTTTTTTTTTAATAGTTTTAAAAATACAAAAAGATCATAAGGCTACAAGCAAACTTTTTTTTTTTCAAAATTACCCAACTCAATAAAGAAATCAATTCTCGTGTTCGATCATTTTAGTTTCAATGAGGTAAAAGGTAAGTATAGAAGTAAGATATAAATTATAGAATTAAATTACTAAATATGCATACATAAATATAATCAAGAGTTATGCCAAATTCATTTAAAGAAATTAGAACTTGTAATTGCTGTCAGAGTTTTCTAATAATTTTTTGATTTGTGATTTGAAGGCTTTAGATTTTTTTTCTGTTTTGATTTATGTGGGATGGTATTAAAAAATTTTTTACCTTGATAGATGCGTAATGATGTTGAGAAGCACTAGTTTTAAATTTGTAGATTTCAAAGTTTCCACGCGATTTTAGTCTACTATTAATTTTGTAGAAATTCTTGAAATGTAATAGTTTTTGTGAATTTGTAACAATGCGTTATTTTTGACGATTTTATTTAAACAGATAAAAAAAGAAGAAAAAAAACAGCTGTGTAGTTGGAAATATTGATTGTTTTCGGAGGATGACTTTCAAAACTAGCCTCTGAACTTTTTCTAAGGTAAGAGGTTAGTCTTGAAAGTCCCCCCTAACCGATTATACCATATTGTAAAATAGATGGGGCAAGAGAGAAATAAATTACTTTAATCATACTAGATGATTCTCAGTCTAATGAATTTATAAATGAGTTTTTTTCTTACTCTGGTGACCATATTTTGTTAGGAGATCACATTCTTATTGTGAAGTTGTAATTATTCAGAACATAGGTCTGTGATATTTTAAATATGACTTAAAAATATTAATTAGAAAGATTTAAAATCAAATCTATCGAAAAATATTGTTGTTGCGCCACTGGGATTCGAACCTGGATCTCTTTCCTAACCGGGGAAGGTGCATCATCCAACTATGCTATAGCGATAATATTTTTAGTGACAAATTTTTGAACCTATATATTACATTTCTGATTAATACATTTAATCCATCCATTATTTGATAGAGGCATCTACCTTATTTATACAATATTTATATTTACAATATTTTTCGATAAAATTGATTTTATATGTATATCTTTCTAATTACTATATTTAATTCATATTTAAAATATCACAGACCTATGTTTTGAATAACAATTACAACATCACAATAAGAATGTGTTCTCCTAATAAGTATTAATATATGCCTATTGAGCATGATCCTGTAGGTACTCAACTTATTACATGATAAGAGTTCTGTAAATTCTACGACTCATATACCTATAAAAAAGTTCAGAAGTCCAATCTGCTTGATGACGCGTTACCTGGTAGTTGAATAAACTCTACACATGGGAACACCACCCTATTATTTACGAGACATTAAGTTTTATTATTTTTATTTTTATTTACTTTTTCGATCTGAATATGAATTCTATCCAATGGATATTAAAATAGTTTGTATTTTTATAATTATCTGACTTAAAAATCACAAAAATCTATAAATGCACTGAGTTTACAGCACCGGAATACGCGTTTTTATTTTAGCATCGTAAGGAAGACCTAAAGTATGCTTACATAACTTTTTAGAAATAAACTATTTATTTTTTCTTCAATGTCAAACGTACGCAGATGCGCTGCCTCTTTGTCGATACAGAAGATAAAACATTAGCGATTTTATTCACATTTATAATGTTTAAAGCTCCCCTCCGAGTAGAAAACGTGTTTTATTACATTTCGGAATGAAAGATTTGAGTATGGTGACATCTCGTATATCCTTGTGTAATCGTGCATACAAAATACGTGGTTTTGATAAAAACACACGAGGGATAGGCTTTCTGTTACCTTCGGCTTAAAGGTGTCAACGGTTTTATATAAAAGACACAAATATATTTCAAATAAATCGTTACATTTATTTCGTATTCATTTCCTGAAAAAAATATATACACGTTGTAACAGACCTAGTCCACAATAATCTATAGGTTGATTACTGACTAAAACTCGAGTCAAAAATAATCAACGGATATGTGCCTAATCTCAACCATGTCAAAGAAGTATTTAAAATAACGTAATTGTGCGATTATTTCGATTAATTAGAAATATTTAACTGATTTTTAATTATATATTGAATACAAAAATTTATGCCTGAAGCAAAGATATAGATTAATAATTGAACAATTTCGCAAATATTTATTTCGAAGTACGTAAACTTCAAGTTTTTGTAAAAACACGATTTTATAAAATTTTTAAACCATAATAACTTCCGCAACAGTGCAGATTTTGCACATATTCCTTGATCATTTTCGACCCGTAATTTAGTCAGGTATCCACCCATAAAATATTGTCAACTAGGTCTATTACACCCTGTATAAAACTGTTAATAATATTTTTCGCAGTTGCGTATATTGTATTTTATTTGTTTTATTTCTTCAATATCTTTTTAAAATATAAACTACTTTATTTTATTTACTTATATATAATTCTAATAAACTTGATTACTTGTATCCTTTTTTACGCCTTACGTAGAGCCACTATCTCGGGAATTCGCGAGATAAATTTCCCGAAGAACGTAATTGTTTATCCCAAATCCCAGGAAAGTTCACACGAAATCCCTGGAATTTTAGATTTTTAATTTGATGACAAACTTAATGCTGAATTTGTGAAAGTTAAAAATATAGTACCTATGTGCCTTCAATTAATTTTAAATTGTATAAAATCTGTTACATACATGATAAATGGAAGCAAAATAAAACCCTTTCCCTATTTAGAAATTAATAGAATTGAGAACTTTATACAATATTTTACAATGTTTCCATATCGCACATCTAGATCAAAACTAAGACAACTCAAAAAGTCATTTTTCAGTAGACAATAAAATAAAAACATTTTCTCTCCATTTTTTGTTACTAAAGTTATAAAACTAAATAACATTTTAGGTCATAAATGTACCCTAAAATGACACTATTAGAGAACCGGTGCTAAGTTAGTTACGTATATGACAGAGTGTCCGAATACAACAATAACTAAAAATTCTTATTTTTATGAGTTGTCTTAGTTTTTATGTAGGTGTGCGATATGTATAATCTGCCCAGTTTAGCGGCAAAGTCCTTAGAC
The DNA here is from genome assembly GCA_031772225.1 of Eubasilissa splendida. Lineage (NCBI taxonomy): Eukaryota > Metazoa > Arthropoda > Insecta > Trichoptera > Phryganeidae > Eubasilissa > Eubasilissa splendida. Next base: position 13,956,699 of record CM062852.1, on the reverse strand, counting down.
AACGGTTTGTCGGCCAGAATTTGGTGCCAAACCCTATCAAACAACACCTTCAGAGATATCCAATGAAATTGGAGTCTCTCCAAAATAGTTCTAACACCGCAACATAACATGACGATAGCCATACTCACGTCACTTATAATCCTGACAGTTTGGAAACTAGTTGACTTGTAATTGGTGCCTCGGTATATAACAATAATTTTATATTAATAAATTTTATCCCATGTAAAATAATAAAACAGTTTATCAGTTTGTATTTCTATCAGTGTATCAGATTATTTATTTTAAATAATAAAATATTATGCATTGACTTTAATTTCAAGAAATTACACCTGAAAGGCAATGTACATTTTTATTTTTTAAATATAGAGATGCGTATACGGAATACATGTCATATCAATATTCTTAATATTTTCAAACTAAGCTAAACGCTTGAAAATAGGACTAACTTTCTGGTGTCATGGAACGAGGCGCGAATCCCCGACCACTAAATTATATTTTCAATGTCTTCTAAACAATACTGCAAAACAATTTTTATCATTCTAAAACCGGAAACGGTATTTGAATCAGTGATCAATTAATTAAAACTTAATTATTATTAGATTACCTAACCACCACGGGTTAGGTGGCCTAGAAGAACCTACCTATTACATTATATTATTATAGTAAAAATACATGTTCGGATCGTATTTACAACTGTATATTGTATTAGTTTAAGTCAAAATTTATAAAATTCACTTAAATAATGTCTTATAAAGGATTTTTCAAGCATGGAATGTATCCCTATAGTTTAGTTTTCTAAACACATAGTACAGCATTAGGTAAAGATTACCAACTAATGAACTTATTCTACTTCGCGCACATGTTTACGAGTGAAAGAGACGCCGAAACTATGTTCGATGGAGCTTAAATTTCGGGTTGTGTTTCAGCTTTCTAAGCACATCGCACAACATTAAGTAAGGATTACCTCCTAATAATGTTCTTTCGGTCAGACTTTAAAAAGCGAGAGATACCAAAAGTATACAAGAAGTGCCCACGTACTGAGCATTGCTGTAAATGAGACAGGATTTATTTTATTTTATAAAATAAAGCCGATTAGTGTTACGTAATATAAAATACACAGGTAATATAAAATACACATTCAGATAGTCAACAGAGATTTGACTTAATATTTATTTCCTTAATTATTACTACCATATTATTCTTCCACAACTGCTCTCTACCGACTTCTACTCCTGGTTACTCTTTTTCAGTTCCCGGAACTACCCATCATCATCTGCAATCAGCATACATCTTATTTGGTCTGCCATTTCTACTGGTGTAGTATTCACTTGGTCATAATCGTTAGTGTCCTGTCATCTGGCGTTTCATAGCCAGCGCATCGAAACCTTTTGTACCTAAAAAATCTTACAATTGTTCCTTACTGCATCAAATTTTGGAGCTTGTGCGGGCGGCTATTGCTGCGCAGTAAGGGGCTCATTTTCTTGATGCTAATCCCTGTGGGCGGCTATTTTGGTCGCTTCGCAGCCAATAATGACCGCTACGGGGTCACTGGTGACCCCTGCGTGGACAAGGTCTCAATATAATGTATATTTCAGTGATAGAGCAATAATTACTTAGCACACAAGATGCAATAGCCAATATTATTTCAACCATATACGAAAAAACTAGACGAAAGGAAAAAATGTGCGGGAATATGTATTGATATCAAGAAGGCGTTCGATAGTATTTCACATCAGAAACTATTGAAGATATTAAATAATATTTACACTGTGAATTAGAAACTATCTAAAAAGTCGCTAAAACTCGTAAAAATTAATAATACATACAGTGATCAAGAGAAACATCAGATTTCGGTATTCCCCAAGGGACCTTAGCAGTTTTATTTACTATATATATATGTAAAAGACTTTTTTTCAATCAATACACGGTCAAATTACTTCATACGCTGACGACACGATCCTAATAATAAGTGAAATTAAATTGGAAAGGGTAAAATTAATGGCCGCTGAAGATAAAAAACAGAATTAAGAACTTTTTTTATGTACTCTATATTAATTTTCTATCATAAAATAGTGACAAAAATCTTAGTTATTCCGTTTGCAATAAAATCAAATGATTTTCCGAAAAAATTCAACAGCAAAATTCATGAATACAAAATACAACTCGCAATCAAAATTATTGTCTCTATAACTGCTCAATTTTAAAAACAACAAATAAAATCAAATATCTTGGAGTAAACATCGATAAAAATCTTGAATGAATAATAAAATTTGTCAAGTTGTTAAAAAGATTTGAAAATTATTATACATTACTTTAGAATCAGAACATTTTTATCGATAAAAAAATTGTACTCAATTCAAATTCAATCCGTATTTCAATATGCTATAATTTGTTGGGGATCAGCATATAATACTAGCCTGTTTCCAGTAAAAAATGTACAAAAACTTATCATAAAAGTAATATTTAAAAAATCAAAAGATTATTCGACAAAATTACTTTTTGATGAGTTCAAAGTACCAACATTTTGTGATATATTTAAAAGAAATTCAATTCTTCAAATATTAAAATAAAAAGGAAAAATTCATTTTATTACTGAAAACTAGGTTTAATTAGATATTTTTATGCTCAAAAATTAACACATCATTTGCATAACATTACTATACGGACATAGGAAAAAATATATTTAACAGCTTATCCGACAACATCAGGAAGATTAATGATAATAAAAAACTAATAAATGCTATTAAAAAACACTTTAAAGATAAACACGTACCCCTAAACATATAATATTTTTATATCGCTATTGGTATAATTTTATTATATGCTAGTTATTGTAAACAATATTTTTTTTAATATACACTCCACTTCTCTGCTCAAGCATGAGCTTTCAAGAGAAGTGTTGCGTGAAAAAAAAATTGTTTTATTGTATCATTGTACTTGTATCAGATTAATAAATAAAATTAAAAAAGGGCTGTCCCCAAAACAAATCACACGTAAGTTAAATTATTCTATCTTTGTAAGTTAGCTATCAAAATGAACAAAAATGACATTTAGATGACATATGAGAATCGTCGATAGACAATTTCTATAGTAAGTAAGATTTTTCCTTTACCATAGACAGAAAAAAAGATGACAGGTGTCAATATACGATTTTATTTTCTTACTCGTAATAGAAACAATGTACCCGTCATTTCAAACTGAATATATATTTACGTACTGTTATTGAATATATAAAAGAAAAAACATATTTACCTAGTGATATTAAAAACACGTTCGTTTTTGCCATGCTCGCGTCTCACAGACCTGTCCGTTAAATCAAGCACTATACAACCATAATTCACTACCGATAATGACATTACCGTTGCCGCTACATCCAGAAAGTCATAGATCTATATCTATGACTTTCTGGAAGACGGGGAAACGTAATATTATTATTATGGATAATAATACAGTTTGTCGATATAATATTATATATTCTCTTCAATGCAACTCAAAATCGTTACATTTTCAATCGACCCAAATAAATTATTAAAATGTATCCAAGCGCGTGAGCTGGCAGAAATAACTAGTCTGTTAGTCATTTATCTGAAGCAGTACCTGGTGAAGTGTTCGCATCCGACTTGGTGCTAGAGAACATTGATGTAGTAATTTCATCACCCCATTTTGTGAGATATATATTCTTCTTCTTCTTCTTTTGCCATATCCGTTCAACGATCGTTGGCTATCAGTTTGTTTACTGTGCAAGCACTACAGTAGACTGGCCAAACCATTTTATCAGGTTCTTCAGCCATGATGTTCTACTTCTTGCAGGGCCCCGACTTCCAGCAATCTTTCCCTGAAAGACCTCGTACTTCTTCAGATGTCTCATTACATGTCTGAGATATTAATGTTTTCTGATTTTTATTATTTTAAATACTTATTTTTCTTTATTCATCCGTACCATAACATCTTTATTTATTATCTATCTAGCTTATTTCAAGCGTTCTTCCATAGATCAAATGCTTCAAGTCGCTTTATCATTTCTTCAGTAAGCTTCCGTGCTTCCATAAAATAAAATCGAGAACACATAGCATTTGACCATTCTCATTATTAATCCATGGACTGCAGAACATCTTTTTCATATATATTGTGAGTTTATTCTGTATCAAAAATTGAGATTAACTTCTTTTACTTTTAAAATAGTTAAAAATATATTTATTAGGAGAACACATTCTCATTGCGAATTTGTAATTATTCAGAACATAGGTCTGTGATATTTTAAAAATTAATTAAATGTATTAAAATTAATTAAAATTATGTAAAATTTGTCGTCATAAAATATATCGCTGTAGCATAGTTGGATATATGCACCTTCCCCGGCTTCCCGGCGCAACAACAATTTTTTCGATAAAATTGATTTTATATGTATATTTTTATAATTAATATATTTAATTAATACTCTTTTAAATATATCTTACATTAAAAAAAATATATACGTTTATTACAAAAAATGAGAAATAAAGTTTTATACTTTTAAAATCAGCAATGTTATCTTTGTGGTTAAGATTCATATTTTTATTTATTTTCTTTGTTTTATTAACCACTAAAAAAAAAAAAATTTTTTTTTAAAATAGATTTTTTAAAATAGATTCTGTTAAAGAAACAATATATGTTTTAATTAGTTATGACATCCTGAAGAAGAAAATGGTATTTTTCGAAACCGGTAGATGTATTTAAACTCATTTTAGTGGTTAATAAAACAAAGAAAATAAATAAAAATAAAGTTTTAAATACTAATTAATACATTTAATTAGTATTCTGTTCTGAATAATTACAACTTCACAATAAGAATGTGTTCTCCTTAATAAGAAATAAAGTTATTTGAACGCGTCCATGTTACTGACATTTTTTTAGAAAAGTAAATATAAAAGTTCTTAAATTATAAATACATTTAAAATTTCTGTGGAAATTGATAATAGGTATTAGGGTGGGTATCTTTTATCTTTCATTCAACATCATTTAGAATCATATGTTTAATAATCATACACGTACAAATGAGAATTACGGTAAATGTCTGGGATGCCTCACGTAGAGGGGAAGGAGGCTTCTCCGGTCTGCATACGAAATGTTTAGAGATTGATGAACCGAATATATGAATGCCTTAAGGGATGGGGTTTATGCCAATTGACAAGGGTATTGAGAGTAAAAAGTATACTTGTTCAGTCGTAAAATGTTTTTCGTGCTTGTAAATTTTTTTGGATTCTATGTAATAAAAAATATTTCGCGTACCAGCGATTTGGAACGTGTTCGTTTCAACGTACATATTTTTAAGAGTCTGTTCTTCCCCCTCATTTTATTTTTGTCTGATATTGCTTAGCGAATTGGAAATACATCAATTGATTTGAATATAAGTACTCGTGGAAATCGTATTAATGTAATATTTAATATTTTTAAATACAACCGTATAATTTATACATCAGTGCACAACATTCAATATCACAGTAAAAACAATATCCTATATTTAATATACAGTATTTTATGAATACCTGAATAAATTATGAGTCGAAAATGTTCAAAAAGTATGTACAAATTCCGTAGCGGTACAGAAAATCTTATTGTATAATATTTTTACAAAATCATATTATGGTTAATAATTGCGAAAATATATTTGAGAAATTTACCTATTATTATTCGATATCTTCGTTTCAGGTTCTAAATCATATCACTAATACCCCTAAAATATTATGTACGGGTGTGTTGCACGCAATTTAATTAAAATAAAAGTAAATAATTGCCTGTATCCACGGATGAGATTTCTGAGTAGGCATAATGCACAGTGCAGAGTTCAGTATGAAGCGATTTATGAATCATCAGCCAATATTTTTTCGCGCGGATTAACGGATGACGCATCCAGTACATACGTACCCTTACTGACTCTCTGAGACTAAAGTGTCATTAAGAGATCATCGTGGACACGGGCCTTAATAAATATTCACATCCCGGGGTAAAGCTCATAGCTCTTCAGTAAAGTGGAAACCTACTAGAGAAGAATAAATATTTAGTTTTATTTCCATTTTCGTCAGAAATTTGAGGAAAAATTCCAAACATTCATTCTTGTAAAACATTAGAGTACATATTTTACAGATCTTTAACTCTTTCAGATCCAAAATAATTGCACTGAATATAAAGAAAAAATATTTCTTTATCATTCTTGTCCTGGTGTCCCTTTTAGAAAATATTATTTAAAAAAACAAATTACGACCTTTCTCCAATTTATTGTATAAGTATATATAATACCTGACAACGCTTAGTATTGATCACTAAATATGAAATAATATATAGTGAGTGTCATTAAAAAAGTGACGCGAAGTGGTGATTAATTAAATAACTGAGGCAAATAAAAACATTTAGTAATAATGAATTCTATGTACATCTTTAACAAACATTGGTATAAAAATACAAAATGGAAATGATTTCATCACAGTTCTTTTATATCATCCATTTATACGTTTCTCTACATATTAATCATTAATAATAATAAATAATTACCTTCTAGACAAACACAAAATAGAAAGCGCGTAATTGAGGAAATCAATGGCGGCCGCGGAGCAAAACAAAGTGCCGTTCTTTGTTTGATACGATGATTCTAATGGAATCAAAAAAATGCAGTGTTATCCATGCGTAGTTTAAAACTTTGTTAAAAAACAGAATTAAAGTACATCAAGTATTTTCTAAAAAAATCATTTTTAAATTCATGTCATTATTTGTGTAAGTTTTTTTCTCTAAATAAATATATAAAATACATCAATTAACATGACTATTTTTAATGTTTATATTGAATGAGAAACGACTATTTTTGAATTGAAGATCGATCATTCACTACGATAAAGCAATCAAACATATATGCAATGACACTCTAGATTATTATCTGTGAAGCAGATCAGTACTCGATAACGTGAAATACTAGGGAATCCTTATCACAGAATCTCTAGATGGGGATGATTCACTTTCTGTGAAGTGCGCTAGGTGAGATGTAAACGAGTATTCTTCATCATACTTACGTTGGCGTTAGCTTGTTAAGCGGCTATGAAGCGGGGGTAAACTATGCGTTGCATACCCTGATGCCACCAAAATTAATAGAAGAATGAGTGATTTTTTATAGGTATGTAGATGGTTACATAATTTGGAATTAATTAATATAGTAGGAAGCTCGCAATTGAGTTTAAAAATAAAAAAATCAAGTCTAAAACATTATTTGCTAATCCATTCAATCAGCCTACAAAAAGCACTTCTCCTTGATACCGACTCCTCAGAATAACAAGGTTCCATCTGACAATGATACTATCTTGAGATAATGAACTCAAAAGTGTAGATTGAGTTTCAACATATATTCATGTATATTTTGTTTTAAGTATGCAAATATGATCATTTTTAAGGTCTTAACTTATTTTTAGTATTATCAATGACCACTATAAGACGAGGAAAATTAAAAATATAATAAAACATTGTAAATTAACAATAATGATCCATAAATTGAAATAAAAAACTGATGCAATTGGAACTTTCAGCTCTTGCTATTTCCTTTAATATCCGTTAAATAGAGTTGGTGTGTATGGCATAAATAAATAATAATGCATTTAAAACCCATTTCACGCAATAACTCAAATTAACCCAAAATGTTAGTTGAAACCTCGTTATTCTAAGGGGTCGATAATACGAAGAGGTTGACGAATTCATCTACTTAAGAGCACTTATCTCAGAAAATGAAAGTTGCCAAGCAGAAATTCGGAGACGAACTACGTTGACCAGGCTAATGATACCTGTCCACGGAATAAAACGCGATCCGATAAATCTCAGAGATTTAGTTGAGATGAATCTTAGTATAATATACAAATATTAATAGAAAAAGACAAAAACTCAAAAGTGGTGCAAACATTCGCCACTTGTACAGAAACATTGCCTAGAATAATAGATACCTGCAACACTTTTTTTAACATTAAACAAACAGAAGATAAGACTATAAAGATTAATTTCGTTTTAATTGCTGCTGGTGTGAATAAATTCACCCAACTTACGAGCAAAACATTAACGGCCATTGGACCTGCCGGTCCTACGTACGTACGTCGGTTTGACGTACATCAGGCGTAAAGTGAGGCGAGTGATTTTGTGTATACAAGATGGACTAGGAAATCCGAAAGCTGTCTCGACATAATCTCGTGGGATGACGATGTTATAATGATGGCACATGAGTGGTAATTCGTTACTTTTTTATCAACAAAGAAACAGATTCTTAGATTCAAAAAAATAAATAACTAAAAATTTTGTCATTTTTCAAATGAATTAATTTAAAGTTATGATATTTCTATAACGATTGATAATTTAATACTCATTCTGTTATACTTTTTTATACGCAAGTGTCCTTTTTATATGTATATGTATTATATATACCAGTTGATGAGTATTTGACCAAAATTTGCTTCCAAAAACATAATTTATTGCTATCTTAATCGATTTCAGATGTGTGAATGAAACATGGAAACATTTCTTTTCAATTTTATTAATTATTGGCGCCCAATAAACAATATTTGTCAACGCAGAAAACCAAACGCAACCCGCTAGATCAATTTTTTTTTTTAAATAAGGTTAATATTTTTTAAGAAGAACACAAATGGTAGCAACTTGATATTTTATCAAAAAAACAAAAGATATCCCATAGAGACAAAGCTATTTTTATTATATTTAATGGAAAGATACGGAAGTATGGGTAATTACAGGGCTTACAAATTTAGTCCATAGATGGCGACAGTGTAGTTGTACTTGAAGTGTTTCCATGTAGTAACATATATACAACTTTATAATAATTTTATAAATATGGAGATTGACTGAGAATGGTGAAAGTTATATTTGTATAAAGTAATCACTTAAGCCAGCCGAAGACAGGTCGTAAACTCTGTAATTACCCATACTTCCATATCTTTCCATTAAGTATAATAAAAATATCTTCGTCTGTATGAGATATCTATTATTATTTAATAACAGTGCCTTTGTAGGTGAAAATCCAGTAATTGTGTGTTCTTGGACATATTAAAATATTTCTGTTATTTTATCGATAAATTTATTTATTCTGTATATCTTGTCCAGTTGATTAATTTAATTTGTATTAATATTCTTTCATATACAGTCAAGTCATAATGTATAATTTTGGTAGACTAATATAAAATTATTTTATTCTTAGTTTCGCAAGAACAGGCATGTTTAATGTTCAGATCGAGGTAATTATATATTCGGTTACAATATGTTGTAGTGATAGTCTTTCGTTTCCTATTTATTCTCTACTCACCTGCTTTATTTTCTCTCAATCCGAAAACATACTTATTGAGTTGACTAGTATTAAATTATGTCACTAATTAGAAATGTATTTTCAAAATATAAACTCTCTAGAAAAAGGTAGAAGTAAAGAATTCGAAAAATTAGTTATAATTTAATGAATTTTGTAAAAGAGCAACATGGTTGAATATTTTTATTGATATATCTTTTAGAATTACTCGACTAGAAATAAATCTTGCTATCTCGTGTTGAAAAATTATTGAAGTAGAATAACAGTGTTGCTTGCTTGTTATTATTATACTTATCCAGATATTTGAAATTACCTCAAGCACTATGAATTTTCATTTCTCCAAATTTTATTAACCTTTTAAAATAATGAACCATAATTCATTCCATTCATTTGAATATTCAGTTATAATTTTTGTAAAACGGAAAATTATTATGGGCTTTTATAATAATATTCATTATAGATATGCTGATTTTACCTAAAAAGCATTAAAGCAAAATTTGTAAAAAAGATTTAATAAATTTTGAATAATCAAATATTATTTTTTTTAGCCTAAAAAATATAATTTCAATCATTCAGCAGTTGGGAAGTTAAAAATTGGCATGTGCACATGTTGAAAATAAATAACTTTTGGTCGACGCTAGAGATTCTGTGTCGAGACAAATTCGGGAATTCCATGGTTTTTGGCAGTCTCGAGTCCCGGGATATTTTAAAAAAATAACTCAAGACTCGAGATTCTTAATTTTTCTTGAAGTTATTTATTTTAAACAAGTTTAGTTAGTCGTGCTGTCTTTTGACACACAGCAGGTAGTGACCCAGCGACGAGCGGTGTATGTGTTAGTATATTTAAAAAAATGAAAGTTTCTATAGTTTAGGTACACGGTCAGATTTGCTTAAATAAAAAATTAGTCCAAAGATATTTACTTCTAAAAAAAATACTGAAGTAAATTTAAATGTTAATTTGTTCAAACTAAAATTTAAGTTTTATTGTTAATTGTGATATTTTAACATAAATATATTTTATTTTTAAAACAAAATTTGTATGGTATGAAATTATTTAAAAAACTTTTATTATTTGGGAAATATACAGTTAATCGACAATGGTTAAGATAGTAACAAAAATACTAGTTAATTCATCAAATTACATGTTTTCTCAGAATTATTAAATACACTTACACGATACAGTGTAGGTTTGGTAAAAAAGATTAATGTCGAACAGTGTCGAAGATAATGAAAAGAGGGACAACTATCTTTTAAATAGGAGGATTAAAAAAAGAATTAGGAGAAGGAAAAGAATGAACTAAATTTTTCATGAGAGATCAGAAGGTAGAAGAGGAAGGAAGATGGGATGGGAATTAAATGTTATAATTATAATTAAACGTAAGGTCATTATAGTGTTTCTGACAATAAATAAGACTTAATATATTCCATCTGAAAGCTATATCTTATCAGTTTGTAGGAAAAATGATGAGAAAGGGTGGGGAGGTTGAATCTATTGTTATGGTGAAAGGAGAGCAAAATGTATTTGTAGGTAGAATGATTGGTTCAAATTGAAAATGTAATGGTTCATAACGGTTCATGGTGTAAGATATTCAACTTTTAGAAAAGTGAAAGAGTATGGACTGCCGGATCGATTTTAATGGAATTGTTATAGTGGGTCCCAGATTTGAGATGCGTACTCTAAATGACTACGAACAAATTCGTAATACAATATTATGAAGCAATATGGATTTTTGAAGTGTTTGCAAATTCAAAGTATGAAACCTAGCATTCCATAGGTCTTGGAGGTAATTTGGTCAATGTGATTCTTAAAAAAACTATACTATCGAGAATTATACTTAGGTCTTTAACATCGCTTTTATTTTCTAACCGAGAGCTATCTATTGCTATCTTTATTAGGGGACTTTAGTTGATTTTGGCTAAATACAAAATACATACGTTATTGTCTTCCGACGTGTTTCTTAATTAGTTGATCTTTTTGTATGTTTTTTATTTATTTTTTAAAAATTATTTCTGTTTAGTAAAATAATTATTAACGTTTATTATTTACGCAGAAATTAAAAGCTACATCAAAAATATGAATATTTATTAAAATATTTTTTCTTTTTTATTAAATAAAATTCACGGTTTCGATTCCCGAGAATTCCCTGGAAAATGTTAAAAAAGGTCAATATAACGTGGTAATAACCTCCCCAGAAAGCTACGAAACGGAACAAACCAGATACATAATTGTCACAAACAATGTGCTTATTTGGTGCATAAATAAATATTAAAAGTGTCACCCCCATGTGACTGCGGAATTTCTCAACCCCAAAACAATCGATGCTTTCTTGGAAAGCATCTTCTAAATCCACAAGGCAAGATCAGAGATGTTGAACTGAGCACGAAGCCTACCAATGTCAATGAGCTTTGAAGAAGATAAAGATATCTCCGGACTTTTGTACATCCCTGAACAAGGATAATCATTATTTATTTTTAATTCTTATGCTTATTGTATAGGGTGTTCAGCGGAAAAATTTCAAGATTAAATTGTAATCGCTCGTAAACCATCAGAGTGAGGTAAGTGGGAGGGGTATTATTCGACGTGCGTGATTTGCGTATTTGCCAGTCGTAATGAGTCACTGGTCGGGAGCGCACCGCGCGTTCGTAGTTGAGCAATATTTAAAGTGCGGTCATTCATTGGTTCGTGCGCGTCGCACTTTTTGTACTCACTTCAATATTTGACGAGTAAGTGATGGACCGAGCACACAACTTATCTGCTGTTGGATTCAAAAGTTCAGACGAGAAGAGACAATGGCTAACCAAACTCCTCCGGGACCATCAACGTCAGCAACGACGCAAGAACATGTAGCTCAAATTCGACGTGAAATTATGCGCAATCTGCGTAAATCGATAAGGAAGATTTCAGCCTGTATTGGAATAAAAAATCAACAGTGCACGTTATTTTGAAAAATAAATTATAGTTTCACCCATACAAACTGAAAATCATGCATTTTTTCTTTACGTGAAACTTTTGCGAGAACTATGCTGGAACATTTTGGAACAGCACGACAGCTTGGAATCATATTGTTTACTGACGAAGCACATTTTATATCGATAGAACAATCCAAGGGAACGCCATCAAAAACGTTTGTTTTGTCCAAAAACGATAGTGTGGTGTGCAATATCTGCCCGAGGGATAATTGGCCCTTATTTTTTTAACCAGCGTGAGACAGTCACTGCTGACGTGTATTGCCGAATGACAGCAAGACGGGGCCACTCCACACATACCTAGAGTTCCAAAAACAAGCTGTGGGGAATATTTACCAATAAATTAATCAGCAAGTACGGAGACATACCCTAGACACCTCGGTCACCGGACCTTATACCGTGCGACTTTTTTTGTGGGGATACTTTAATTCGAGAATTTACAGCAACAATCCTCGAACAATTCAGGCCCTGCAAGAAAATATCCGCCGTGAAGTTGCTGCCATTGAACCAACGCTTTGCTTTCGCGTGTTTGCAAATTTAAGAGTCCGATTGCAAGAGTGTATTGAGAGAAATAAACGGCATTTAGACGATATTGTTTATAAAACATTAAATTTGCATCGTTATAAATAAAATATGATAATACATTGTAGTTTATTTATTTATTTAATATTATACTTGAAACTTTTCCGCTGGACATCTTTTATTTCTTATTAGAAGAACACATTCTTATTGTGAAGTTGTAATTATTCAGAACATAGGTCTGTGATATTTTAAATATGAATTAAATATATTAATGCGTCCAAAATTTAATAAAAATAAATATAATATAATTTTTTGGCGTCTGCTATCAGAAAGGTATTTGAAATTCTGTAAAAATAAGGTAGATGGCTCTTTCAAATAATGGAACGATTAAATGTATTAATATCAGAAAGGTAACATATAGGTTCGAAAATTTGTCGCTAAAAATATTGTCGTTGTAGCATAGTTGGATAATGCACCTTCCCCGGTTAGGAAGGAAATCCAGATTCGAATCCCGGTGGCGCAACAACAATATTTTTCGATTCAATTGATTTTATATGTATATCTTTCTAATAAATATATTTAATTCATATTAAATCCTTTACTGCAACCGTTCAAGGGACGTTGTCTATCATATTGGCTAGCATAACTTTATTTACTGCGAAAAAGTTCTACAGTAAATTGGCCAAACCATTGTCTTAGGTTCTTGTAATGTTAATGTTAATGGTAATGTTTTCCTTCTTCTAGCCATCTTTCCCTGCATTTTGATATACAAGATCTCATACTTATCGGTAAGTTTCATTACTTGTCCAAAATATTGAAGTTTTATAATTTTTATTATTTAAAATATTTATTTTTCTTTATTTATTCGAAACATAACGTCTTCATTGGTAACTCTATTAATCCAGATTATTTTGATTGTAGGAGTTGACTTTTACATGTAGATTTTGTTGCTGCGAGACTGAAGCTCCTGATATCTTCAAGTCTCACGCGTGTTGTTTGTACGTCGCAGTGTAGGGTGTCTGTTGTTGTAACTACAGAAAGGTGTAGAAATGAAAGAGCGTTTACAAAATTTCGTTTATTGATGTGATTAATTATACAGTTAAATGCGCGTTGAACTCTGTAGCAAGTGACTCGCTCGAGTTACTATTGAATGAAGATGTCGACGAGAGAACGGTCTGAGCAAGAGTGATCGCTAACTGCTTGAACAGTGTCCATCTTATAGTGTCTTCTGATTGATCGCATTGGTTTGGGCCCTATATGGTCGATAGGTGAGTCTTTACACGACCATATCTGTGGGCGCGTGCAGAGTCACCACACGCGCATTTTTCTGTAAATCTCAAGTGCTTCAAATCGTCGCATGATAAATAATAATAATAAATGCCTATGCTTTATATGAATTATTTTATATTATGTTAATTTATTTATGCACATGAAATAAAATTGAGTGGCACAGGATTATCATGTATAATTTACAAAATTATGTTTAAATAGCAGCTCACTAGTGGAAACAAAACCAGGATATTGATATTTAATGGGAATAAAATACCAGAGATATATAGAAGTAACCATTTACACAGAATAAGTTTGAAGGAATTTTTAGAATGTAAACAAAAAAATCATAAAAGTGTTGGTGGATTAAGCTGTTCAGCTAAACCAATTTGTGGGTTGTGATGTAAATTATTTGAACCCTCTTTTCAAATTTGAGCAGCCCGGATTAAAGAGCTGTAGGTACTAAAAGATTAAAGACGTACGCTGAAGGATCATCCCAGCATCTCGCACATGTGAGTGTTTTATCACTGCTAGCTAGCCGTAACAATGGAATTACTTATAAGCCTCTTATTTACAAGAGAAGATCTATGTATACGTCAAATTCTACTCGCACATACACTCTGCTTGTTAACAAAATAATTCGAGGGTATTTTTGACCTTTTGATTAGTACTTGGGAAAGGAAAAGCCATTTTCTAGTTCATTAGGAATGTTATCATAAAGTTAAGTACCATTTTCACCTTCGTCCTAATATTAGCCGAGTAAACTATAATTATGTAGGTGCTGTAAATTTTATACGTTCATATGCCTTGCAAACAACGTTAAATATATAAAAATAGTATATTTATGTAGATACCTCCTTCAGGATATCGCAATGAAAATAAATTTAAACTATTTTACACGGATAAACACAGAATTATTATTTTTTTAATTAATACAGGGAATTTTAATTGACGGGAGAAAAACAGTATAATTAATAAAATTAATACTTCTTATCTTGGTACAGAATTAATATTATGTTCCTGGCCGATTTTTTTTGATTACCATTTAAATTTGGCAGACATTTGTCAGTACGCATTTGGTAGACGTTGATAGTAGTCGATTACAATTTATTATGCAGCATTTAACGCCTTAATAACGTGTTGAAGTTATTAAAATATTAAAACAAACACAAACCCGACTTTTAGAAAAAAATCATCATAAATCATCATATAATACCAATATGGCTTATAAATTAACGTGCCACGACTTCTTATAGATTGTCTCTCGATATTCTATTGCAACATGTACCGCCCTGCATATCAAGTGCACCACAATGCTAAGCCGTACCGTGCCGTAAGCCGTATCCGAAATAATCGTCGCATGTCATTGGTTGGGTTAAATGATGCAATTAGTGTACTCGGTGGAACCATACTATGAAACTGGCTGGCCATTGTATTGGTTAAAGCTTCAGGGCTGAAATTTTAAAAGTGGTTTTTATTATCTTAGAGATAAATTTTCTTTGTATTATTTTTTTATATTTTTGACTGTACCTTTCGAAAATATTTTTGTGTTAAAAATAATATTCGGTAGTGTGTAAGAGTATAGTTCATTCCAACTGTGCTACAGCGACAAAATATTTTTAGCGACAAATTTTCGAACATATACATTAATACATTTAATCGTTCCATTATTTGAAAGAGCCATCTACTTTATTTTTACAGAATCTCAAATACCTTTGAGTAATCTGATAGCAGACGCCAGAATTATCAATTTATTTTTAATATATTTTGGACACATTGATACAACATATTTATTAGGAGAACACATTCTTATTGTGAAGTTGTAATTATTCAGAACATAGGTCTGTGATATTTTAAATATGAATTAAATATATTAATTAGAAAGATATACATATAAAATCAATTTTATCGAAAAATATTGTTGTTGAGCCACCGGGATTCGAACCTGAATCTATTTCCAAACCATAGTTGGATAATGCACCTTCCCCGGTTTGGAAAGAGATCCAGGTTCGAATCCCGGTGGCGCAACAACAATATTTGTCGATAAAATTGATTTTACATGTATATCTTTCTAATATATTTAATTAATATTTAAAATATCACAGACCTATGTTCTGATTAATTACAACTTCACAATAAGAATGCGTTCTTCTAATAAACGTATTAGGTTGATGCATAATTATACGCCGTTGTTTTTTGAATTTGACGTTAAATGAACATGTGTCATAATATAATTCTTTACTAGGGTTAGGAAATTAAAATGCGCATCGAAAACCACACACATATACGCCATATTATACCATACCACTTGGAGAAAGGGTGGAAAACTGCTGAGTCATTTCACGATCATCCTCTGCGTTGTGCTGCTTCGCTACTAGTTAACCAATCAGAAGCAATATGTTTTCATGTGTGTTTATCATCAATTTATTATCAATTCTGCAAAAATATATTTTACATAATCAAATAATGAAAATAAACTACTCATTTTTTTTCTTTTAAAAATGATTTAAAGTACTAGAAACATATTTTGCTTTAATCTATAAATTGAGTATTATCGTTTAAGAGTATTTATTTCACACGTCACTTCCGTTGATCGAATCAAACATAAACCCACCGTTATTGGAAATTTTGTATGGTAGTTTGGACACCTGCAGATGAAGTAATAATTTCTTATTTTTGTTGAAAGATATCGTAGACTGAATTATTACTCAAAAACTTTTCCATTATAATTTTTGTATTATAATTACATATCTACCCATTATTATATATTTAAAATCCATGCTAATAATCTATGTACTATATTGTGCCCAAACCACAAGTAACTACCACAACCTGTCATACGATAGTCCATATTTATATATTTTCACTCCTTAGCCATGACACTGTTTTATTTTATTGTATGTCGCCTACCCGCTACACAGCAATCACAGAGCACGTGACTCATGTTAGCTCTGGAATGGTACATTACATAAATGTCTGATTGGGAATTTGTTAACATGTTCATTTGATGAATTATATTATACTGTGGTAGAACATATCCCTTAATTGATAAAAAATATATTCGAATGCTGAAAAATAGGTTTTACGGACACACCAGCCGTGACTGCACAGAGGCCAATATTGCCCGGGATACAGTTTCAAATTTAAGTTTATCTCTAAACTTAAATTTGTGAATAAAAATTATTCGATGTTATGTATTCCCTGTGCTTTTATATGAAAATATAATTATGGTCGCTTACTAAAAACAACGCTAGAGAGTTTTGAAATATTTGAATATGATTCTACAGACGACTTCGAATAATAAGCTTAAAATAAAACAGCGAGATTTGATACGTGCATAAAAGCGTTATCTAAAACTACCATAGATCTTTACGACTATATATTTTGAAAGTTAAATTAAACATTAACATTAATATAAAGCATTAAATTACGAACATTTCTTGCATTTTAACTGCTAGATAACATGATGACATTTGACGTTTAATGTAAGAGTGTAAAGTTAGAAGCGAGACGGTGAATCTCTGGGATATGGTTTGTACACGAGGAATACGAAAGCCAAGAGTTGTCTCCAAGGCATCACATGGGAGCAAAATCCGTATCTCAGAGATTGTCTCGATTCGAAAATCTCATAAAAAAACAAATCTACGGCAATGGCTCGGAGAATCCACAGTCCAACTATTTCAAACTGCTACAAAATAAAACAATGATCGCAAACTTGATTGCTTACATTCGATAACCGGACAAGCTCTATAATAAGATGAAGTTTTGTCTATAATAAATAAGGAAGTATTAACTATAATACATTAGTATGTATTATAGATAATACTCTGCACGTATGTGGAGTGACACCAAATTTTCTAGAAGATGAAGAGTGAGGATGAAACCCTCGTCACACTTGACAGCAGTTCACGTACGATATTGCCAATCATAATATTTCATTGGAAACATTTATTTTAAAATACTTAAATATTTTTACCAAAATATGTTAAATTTAAATGTTTTACGAATATTGTTATGTATTGCTAACAAAAAAATATATATTTAGTATTACTGCCTCATAACAAAATACGAAATTAACGCAACTCTTTGATACTCGAAGAATTATAGCAATCAATCATCTCAGTGTAAAAAGAATTGGCAAGTCTTTAAGGAAAAGGTTAAATTACAAAACTCTGTAATGTACAGAGCAATGAAGAAGTTTGGCGAATTCAAAAACAAAATTAAGGAGAACATTATGTTCTGAAAAAACTGCAACATCGCAATAATTTGTTCTACTTAAAGAAATAATAATTTTTTATTAAGGTTTATCAAAATTTAAAAAAAATAGACTGATTTATTCTTTGGCGTCTCCTAGCGTAAATTACACAAAGGTATTTGAGAAATATCGCAATAAAAAGGCGATTATTTTTTTTACAAATGGAATAACAGATGTATAAATTTGAAAGAGCTGAAGCATATGAGTTCTAAAATTTGTCGTCATCTTACACGGTTGGTGTGGCGTAATGGTAACGCATTTCCCTGAACGGGAAAAGATCCTGGTATTAACCGAAATCTTATTTGGATAAAAAAAAAAATCTGTATATATTTCTAATGGAAACATTTAATTTGTATTAATTTTTTTTTGTTTCACAAATCACATTATTTCCTGTGTTTTAAATGAAATGTAGCAGTTTTCTTTCAAATTTCCCCGCACACAGAAGGTCATTTTTGGAATTTTGTGTAATATATATAGTAGAAATATTTTCAGTTGATTTGGTTGGGCTGGGTTCACGCAAAATTTTCACATTCACCAATTTCTATGCGCTGCTCAATATGTATTTGAGTATATTATACATTCGAGATTCAACCAAGCAATCTTTGAACAACAACATTTTGAATTCTAATCTTGATACAATGGCCAAAGTACTTCTGTTCCCACGTGATGAGGCAATCGGAAACGCCAATCTTATGAAGGCACTCAGTTAAACTAACTTCGAACAAATGTGTTAATGCTTCAATACAATGCTGCTCTAATAGCAGTACATTATTACTTTTCTTCAATTATGAGTGGGAAAAGCTGACACAGCGTTGGTGAGGGGATTCTGGAGTGAGTTGAAGCCAACGACCTAAACTTCATTAAACAGTATCAGAGAAGACTAAGAATTGAATGTTATCAAGATATCGCCAATCAAGTTGACAATATGGCTGATACTGACTGGTAATTCTGTGATTCTTTTATCGAGCTTTGAAGTTTCCGCAAAAAATATGTGCGAGAAATTCATCGATATTATGTATAGCAATGTTCGCAAAATATTATTAACATTATATCAATCATCAAAAGAATTATTAAGACAAATTCATAAAATCAGAAAATATTATTTTTTATTTTTTTTCACATATTTAAAACGGGACGTATTATATATATATATATATATATATAATAGATTTACAAATAAATTAGTTTTATAGGATAGACACATTGTCTTAAGAAGACACTATAAGATAATCTCAGAGGTTTAGTAGAGATACATCTCAATATCATGTACCTACATGTATTGAGATTTTAATGTAGAGGTACACTCAAAAATCTGTTTAAGATTGGTAAATAAAAAACAAAAACTCAAACCTGCGTACACAACATTCGATCTGACAGTGATATTCGACACGTGCACTGCAACTGACCAAAAATCATCACAACTATTTATTCTGGGAAGTTATTACAAATATTATTTCGTTATAAATGCTGCTGCGTTATAAATTGAAAATCGCCCAACTGACGAATGGCAATCCCTAGTACCATATAACAAAAGAGTAAGCAAATATTTTTTAGTACCGGTACTTTTATACATTGTTTGGGTACCACAATTTTGACAAGCAAACCTATCATACAAAATCATTGTTCTATGAAAATAAATTATTCATATTCAAATAGAAATATTATATCATTAATGTCTTTCATTCTTCCGATTCAAAGGAATACTTTGAGTTTCTTGGTGGGGAACGCACATATTTGAGAAAGTGATACCTCAACCATTTTCTCAAACACGTGTGGTTATTCGGCCAACTTCGTAAACAAATCGTTAACATCGGTGCTCTCAAAAGCAAAGGTAAAATAAGTTTATCATTTTACACCCTCTACATCCACTCCGCTTTAACGGATCTTTTCCTTAGACAGGTATCGATATGCTTTTAACCTCATCCACAAATTTACAATAACACCAGAATCGACTACAAGTAAAATCAAGCGAATGTATACAAAACACACTGAATAATCTTTATCTTCACGCATGAAAGCCTAACACAGAAATACACCTTCTTACTGTGCTCCAATTTTTCAAGTGCATTTATTTCTTGTGGATTGGTGGAGAAAATTTAAGGAGGAAACCATTGGAATGAACAGATAAAGGGTCGAAATATTCCCGTCGCGATAAACATTCATATTAGTATCTCGGCACTTAGTAAAATAATGAATGTTGTAATATTGCCTTGTTATGGGAAGCGAGTGGACAGTTTAACCCTTTCTAGAAGACGGTCGAATGTAGGTCGACGTCTTCACCACCAATCAATGTCCGGAACAGGTTGAAGGGATAAGTAGGATTGGCACTTCACGCCCGATGATATACGAGATCGGTGTACACGTATATATATGTAGGCACGTACAATACATGTACATTCCTGTACATTATTTTGAGAAAGAACCAAAAAGAATATTCGCACTGAAAATGAAGATAAATTAAACATGATATTTTTATTTTTATTATTTCCTGACATATCTGCAAGAGTTTTTTTTATGAAAAACTAGCCGTTATGCCCGGAGTCGCACGGTCATACAGACAGACATACTTTAAATTTTTATATATAGATTAATAATTTTCTATACAATCTATAATAAGTGTGCAATTTTTGACGAAAAATTTTCATAAAATTAATGTAGATACATACATATTTTAATTAAATACATAATATTATTTAAATTCTTGTTATTTTGTAAATTGAGTTAAAACACTATATTACTCCACTATATTTTATTATATTTATTATACTACATTTTCGGGAACATCTTTCCATTATCAATAATACAATTCAACTAAAGTTATAAATATTTTCAGGCAGTAATTAAGGGTGTGTCTGGAGTTAAGGGAGGTGGGGGTGGAGTTAAAATGGATAAGAGAGCTTGTTATTCTTATTATTAAAAATTTATTCATTCTCTAAGATGTCTAACTTTCGTCCTTGGCGCAACTATATAGAAGTTCTAAATTATTATTGTCAAATGAATAGCCCTTCATTCCTGCATTTTCAGCCGTCTCGGAATTTAGACTGAAGTTTTTATGTTTATTTATGATAAGAATAAAAAACGTCTTAATCGAAATCCCTGGTCAGAGCCAGGAAGAAACAATAAATTTAACCAATTAGACCACATTCAAACGGTCACAGAAACATAGGAGACAAAAAAAGTTCAACACGAACTAACTATTGACTTTCAAGAATAATGTTGATCCTCAACAGTTGATATGGAAATGATACAAATATGAAATTGGCAATAAGCGTGCAATCTCCAGGTTGCACGTCCCGTGCAGAGATATACGATAACTCCTGTTGTAAGTTAGAATTGATTAATGCGGGGAAGAATATTGGTAGAATGGGTATAGGAAGGTTATTGAGATAATTTTAATGAAGGACGAGTGGTCTTCGGTAACCAGGATTTGGAAGGAATACTCGCCTCACTTCAAGTACGACGTCACCAACTCCATGTAGGAGTTGGAGACGCAATACGCGAGGATGTCCATTTGTCTCTGCTCCTGATTAAGACCACAAAAAAATATATTCAATTCACTAAAGAATGACACTAAAGAAAGTTCACTACTACACCGAAGATGAATGTTCCACAACGCAAACGATATCGACTCTCCGGGTTAAATCTTAATTTTGACCTAATGGCTAGGATTTGCCTCAATCTATTTTTTTAATTCTGCTGATATTTTTATTGAATATAATAATAAAAATATTTAAGCAGTAGATAGAAACGGTTGATGAACGGTGATAATAGAATAATGCTTAATATCCGGATATAGATAAAATACACACTTTACTTATCAGATTATACTAAAAATCATACTTAGACAAACAGTGGTAAAATTTAGTTCAACAATATTAAAGAAACGAATAAATTATAATCTTATTAAGGAGAACACATTCTTATTGTGAATTTGTAATTATTCAGAACATAGGTCTGTGATGTTTTAAATACTAATTTAATTTATTAATTATAAATATATACATATAAAATCAATTTTGTCGAAATACTTATTTAATATTTATAAATAATACATTAAATTAGTATTTAAATTATAATTGCTGTATTAAAATGCTTCGGAAATTCAAAAATTCCTGCGTGCTACATTTATCCACATCAGATACGGCAATGTAGGAAATCGTTAGTCTGTAATCCAGAAAAGTCTGTAGGTAAAAGTTAAAGGCAGCATTCCAGATGCCTGGACCGCCGCGCCGCAACCCCGAGACGCTAAGTAATTCGTTTTTAAAAGTGCCAGAGATTTATGAGAGTTTTTTGCCTACAACATCGAAGATCTGCGAAAGCAACAAATTGTATTTACTTGAGCGAATTTATAGCGGCCTGGCTATATTCACGGTAGAATGAAACAGTTAGACTACTAAAAACTATACGCATTAAATTGGAAACTACGTAAATTTTAACAGATTAAAAATATATAAATGTAATTTATATTGTTTTATTATTATTTAAAATAAATATAATATTTTTTATACCGTTTTATTATTCTTGTTTATGACTATATATCTGTGATTGAACCATCCATCTTTTATGGTCCAATCTGCTAGACACTCGCCTACCTACTCTTTAATCCATATTTAGGCAATAAATAATAAGTTTAACACACATTAAATGTATCAATAAGAAATATATACAGGTTAAATCAATTTATCGAAAAAATATTTTTGTTGCCACCCAGACTCGATCAAGGAACCCTTCCTATCCGGGGAAGTACGCTGACATATTACAGCACGTCAACATTGTACGTTAATGACATATTTTCGAACTTATATGTTGCACTTTTAAATTGATACATCTGTTATTCCATTATTTGAAAGCAATCTACTTTATATTTACGGAAAATCTCAAACACCTTTGTGTAAAATTCGATAGGAGATGCCAGAATTAATTCAGTTTATTAAATTTTTAAAAACATTAATACAACTTATATATAGATGAACACATTAATTAATTTGTATTAAAATAACACAGAACTATGTTCTGAAAAAATGCAACTTCACAATAATAATGTGTTCTCCTTAATAAAATAATAACAATAGCATTACTTTGTTACTTTATTTTGTTTGATGCACATTTTCAAGCGATTGAATTGACAACAGATATTTTTTTTTTTAGTTTGCTGTGCGACTAAAACAGATATGTTCAGAGACAGAGATGGACAGAGACTTGCGTGTTTGCTGTGCGATGTAGATGAACGAAGAAATAGTAGCGTGTAACTATTTATTAGGAGGACAATTTAGATAAGCAAAATATAAAATAAAATGCGCATTTATTATAAACATTTTATAAAATACATGTGAATTTTAATAAATGTAATGGTTAAGTTAGGTTACGTATTTTTATTGAACAAACATATATCTATTTAATGTTCATTGTTTATTATTGCGATGCACAAACAAACCGTTTTATGTATTTTAATAATTAAAATATATATACCAGCAACATATTCGTCAGTGGCTGACTGTACAGTGCCACGAGTAAAAGATCGACCTATAGCATCGCCACTCCTATCCGGCGACGCGAGCGATATTTGGATTGGGAACGCAGACTGCAGCAAAGAGCAGTTGTCTCAGACTGGCAGTCTGACGACAGATCTAAAGGGGGGGGCAGAGACCCAACGCCACCGACTCACTCTTCTACTCTTCATCTTCTGTATTCTGCCTGTTCTACAAACTAACAGAATAAATGAATCTACTTAAATCGTTTCATTCGCCCTACCCCATACTAATAAAAAGTTATTTTTATATAATGCATTGTGAGTTGGTCTGAAAATATTATTAACACAATATTGCCACTCAAATAACTCTGTTAATTTATATGTTTCTGATAGAGATATAACAAATTATACAAAAGCAAAGTATAAAATAAACAAAAAAATGTTAAATAAATATCAGATATCTCATAGAGACCAAGCTATTTTTATTATATGTAATGAAAAATATATAGAAATATGGGGTAATTACAGGGCTTACAACCTGTCATTGGCTGGCTTAAGTGATCATATATATATATATATAACGTTTACCAATTCTCACCCCTTAATCTTCACATTTATCAAATTTTTTAAAGTTGTATGTATGTTAGTATATGCCAGCTGAAGACAGGCCTGTAATTACCCCATATTTCTATATATTTTTCATTAAATATAATAAAAATAGCTTCGTCTCCATGAGATATCTGATATTTATTTAATATCAGTGCCTCTGTAGGTAAAAATGCAGTAATTGTGTGTTCTTGGATATATTCAATTATTAGTTAATAATATAATAATGTTCAAAATCAAAAGTTCAATTTTATTCACACACTTGTTTTAATAAAAATTTCCCTTTTGAGTACATTCCACTTGAGTATTGAAGGACCATAAATAAACTAGATAAAAGGTAAGAAAGTACCCAAGGAAAGAATATAAAAGCTTACATAGGGTAAAAAATACACCAACGCTATTGGGGAAAGGAGGGTGCAGATGGGTAGAATTTTTGCGTAAATACAAAATATATAGCCCCAAATGGCTTGGTGGCTAAGTGGGAGCGAACTTGACCCAAAGGTCTCCCCGTTTGTGTTGTCCATAATAAGTTAATCCTATTTTCATTGTTCAGTACAATATGTAAAACGTTAGAAATACTTATATTTTTATACACATTTACTTATTTTTATTAACCACTTATTGAGTAAAAATCATCTACCGGTTTCGAAAAATATCATTTTCTTCTTCAGTATTTCAATAACTAATGTAAAACATATGTTATTGTTTCTTTAACAGAATTTATTTAAAAAAAAAATTTAGTACCTAACTCAAATTGTTGTTACTTGATACAAAATTATTAGAATAATTTTTAGGAAAAAAATTTAGAATGGGACTTGTAGTTAAAATTGTTGGTTATAATGTATTTATTAGTTTTACATGCTTTATTTATCTCCAACGATTACAAATTATTTAATTTATGACCAACATAGCTATCAATGATACAAAATTAACAATCCCATTTTTTTAAATCAAAACCTTGACCATTTTCTATAAAATGATTAGAAAATTCTGAAAACCCACTATTATTTAATCATCTCAAATGCTCCTTTACTCTTTTATTAAAATTTCCGCTCATTTTACCAATATAAAATGCAGCATAATCCTTGCAACTAAGTTTGTAGACACCAGAATTGTTAAATGTATCATCTTCGTCTTTAGAATTGATGAGTAAATTTCCTATATTATTATTTGTATAAAATGCCGGTCTTATGTTTCGTGGTAGGTGCTTATATATTCGATTCGAAAATTTATTTATGTATAAAAACCTACGACAATAATCATTATTATTATCAAATTGACTATTGTACAAAAATTGTACAATTATAATTATAGTTGGACTTAAGTTTAGTTATATTCTTAACCATTTAATGCATTATTTTGAATAAAGCAAAATAATAAAGGTAAATGATTTTCTAAATTATGATTCGATCTCTAAATATTTGCCTTTTGCCCTAAACCCTAAACATTTGACTATGATCACCAAGAATCTATCCAAGAATAAATGGAGATGCAATACTCGCCAAGTTCCTGTCTGGAACTCGGTGTGTAATACAAATCAGGGTACCGCAGTGCTTAGCATTTAACATTCGATGGATAATAAGAAGTCCAAATATTATTTTAGTATCCAATTACAGCAATTATCTCTAGCAATTTGCTAACCGAAAATACTTTGATACTCGTTTAAACTATTTCAATTTGTAATAGATTTTATTTTATACTACAAGTAGGTACGTAGGTACATAATACTCCAAATAAAATTTGGTAAAACATTGAGATAAAACTTGTTTTTGACTATTATTTATTTTTAAAATTTCATAAACTCTAATTAAATTAAAGCTTATTTTAGAAGAAACAGTTTAAAACTATGATGGTGGAAAAATTATGTCATTTATGTAGAAATAGTTTTCATCTACTATCTATGTCTGAAAATGCCGTACGACTGTGATCTTGATGTTAATTTAATACTTTCGTGTAGCGACGTAGAGCCTTGGTTATTTTAGTGAGATTATACGCAAAAGATACAGGTTGCAGGGATATCATATCTCACTGCGAAAATGAACAAACGAAAAGACAAATACACTAATTGCATCGATCGCGCAAGATCGATTTATCGCACTCAAAATATATATAATTTATAAAATAGTATTAATTTTCTAAGTATTGTCGGTACTGTGTCGCACGACCTGTGATATTTAATACAATCACGTTAGTCACAGCCAAAATCAAAATCTGTTGTGCAAATGATACTTAAGATCAATGAATAAAATTCAAAAAACTAATTTGTACAGATTAGTACTTTTTAAGGTGTTTTCGTTTCATTGGTTCAACAAAAGCAAAATAATATTATTTCATAGTAACAACAATTTTATTATCATTGCTATTGACTCGAGGTGTCGATGTTGGTGTACGCCAAAACCCAATTTTCTTAAACCAGCCCAATGACGCGCATCTAAGTTTTATTTTCAAAAACGTCCAGCTCACGCTCTTTCTATTTAGAAACATCTTCTTTCTTCTCTCTGTAGAAGCACATAGATTTAAGTACCAATATGACACTAATTTAAAATAATATTTTAGAAACCTAGGAATTTTTTGAAAATTTTCTACGATATTTTTATTATCTAGTATCTATGCCTACTGTGTCATCAGTCTGAGGATAATTTATTTAAGATGGATACGGAAATCTGTATGTATGTGTTGATATGTATATGAATGAATGAATGTGAATGAGTTCTCTTCTGAATATGAAATGTCAATATGGGACAGATGGGCGGATGTGTGATAAAAGCTGGTATGTGTGAAATATATGAAGGAAGATAAACATTTTCGTACAAGTCCTTTTTATGACACAAGTAAAATAAATTTGTGGTCAAGGATATCGAGAACTATTCTCTATAAAAGAGTTATCTTATATAATACTTGTGTCGCTGAATTTTAAAGAAAAATATATACAATCGAATACTTCAGCACTTACAATACATTTAATTATATAACTTATATCAAATTTATAACATTTAATGTTATGTCACTGATTTAAAAAATATATATTTCTAAAAATCTTTAGTAACATTACTAGTCCTGCGTGCACGTATAATTTTCTTATGTCAATCTATCAATCTGCAAACATATGAGACCATCCCTTCAACAACACTGTATATCGGTTTTGGGCAGATCCGAGTTATACACGTTGTATACTTCCTTGGGCTGTGTATCCAATGGTTATATGGCAATATTAAACAAATTAAATTGATCAAAACAGAAAAAATGTGTTTATTGAAAAAATATTTTAGTTGCTAACAGGATTCGAACCTGGATCTTTTCCTATCCGAGGAAATGCGTTGCCCAATTTTGCCTCATCAACTATCAAATCTATCAATTTTAATGAACTACAGAATTTAAGTTCAAAAATTTATCTTAAACCTTTTTAGTTGATGTGACGAAATTGGATAACGCTTCCCCATATGGGAACAGGTATATATATATTAATACATTTAATTGGTATTTAAAATACATTACTTTTTTTTTATCAATGATTTATTTTTCTTCATTACTGCCAATTTTTTACCAACTTTTTTTCATATTTCTTTAATTAGAAAGGACTCGGAAGAAATTGATGGAAAACGCTGGAATCACCATAATTGTATATTTTTTACCAGATAAAAATTCTCTAGACTTAAAATTAAACGGTATTCACTA
This sequence comes from Eubasilissa splendida, assembly GCA_031772225.1. Lineage (NCBI taxonomy): Eukaryota > Metazoa > Arthropoda > Insecta > Trichoptera > Phryganeidae > Eubasilissa > Eubasilissa splendida. Next base: position 13,928,619 of record CM062852.1, on the reverse strand, counting down.
TCTCACAGGCAATATCTGTAGAATGAGGATGAGGCAGAATTTACCGGTTAAATAAAAACCTTAATTTTCTGTAACGTTATCCGTGCCGTGTGCGGTCAAGCAAGTCTTGGTAAAACAAAACCTTTTTAATGTTCTGTAAGTGCCGTTGTTTTTTTTTATCAATTCCAAGTTTATTGCTGTAGTTATTTACAATAAAGATCTTTATTTATCGTTTGATTGGTTCTAAAAGTTCAAAAAAAATTACACCCCAACAGTAGGTATAGATCGGAATTGGGCGCCTCCTCTACACTTTGTCTACGCCTCTGCGGTGTCCATCTCTGAATTTTTTAAACCATTTCTTAGCAGTCCTTATTCCTGTCTATTTTTTCACGTCATTACGTGTATTGAGTATTTCATTAACAACAATTTATGTGCGCATTTTGAAATATGATAAAATCTGTTTCACGGGATATTATTATGTTCTAGGAACTTATGGACTGAATTAAAATAATATAATGATAATTGTAAATTCAACATTTATCAATATTTCTTAAAAGTCTAAAGTTTTCAATAAAAATCAAATTGATATGAAAACACTATTATTTACTTTAAAATAAATATAAAATATAGTCGATCTGAGTTCAGATAATTAGTTATCAGAAAAATATTATTCTAACAAGTAATCTGTATATTTTTGATATTAAAAAACTTAGACGAGTAAACTTGATCAAAATATTTGCATTATATATACGGCTCTTTATATTAACATTTATATTAGTAAAAAACCTAAAAATTGACACGTTTTGTTACGTTTATTTTCTAATTGAGGCTTTTTTCTGAGGATAGAGAGAATAATTCTCCAATTAATATTGTAATTTATTATGTGTTGTTATTCAAACTTTTCCATTACTGATATATTACTGCCAATATACCTTATTGTAACACGACTGATAAATTTTTATGTTGTGAAATGCAACATTTACATGAGATTCAGGATAAGACATTCTACATGATTCTACGCACGTCAAACGTTTCATTATTGTTACAAGTCGTGATCATCGCGGCTGGATGTCAAAATGACATTTCTTGTGCGGTCCAGGAGCGGGATCTTCATCAAAGTTCTAAACATATCGTATTGATGACATTTCACGAGATCTGGTTCCTTCTACCCTTTCTCAGACTAATGTTCTCTCTTAAGAATGCTAGTGGGTTTAAAAAAAGGAATCTTTCAGAAAAATTGTTCCAAAGAAGAGATGTGAGCGATATACTATTTCTATATAAAATGATCAATAGCATGTTGGACTGCCCTGAGTTAACACAAATGGTTTCGTGTGAAGTACCTACTCTAACGAGACAACATGAAGTGTTCTTTGTAGGTACACATAGAAATAATTATACTATTAACTCGCCAATATCGCGGATGCATCGACTTGATAACAAGTTGAATTTTGTTGACATTTTTCGTTACAAGAGCATACCTGAACTGAAGAAATATTTTTACTTAAATTATACTTTGTTTTTTTTTATGTTATATTTAAATGTTTATTAAAAATGTATTGTTATATATCAATTTTTATTCTTATGTAAAAACCCATAGGAGCGTAAATGGAATAAAAAAAAGAACTAAAACATGGCCGCTAACCTTCGACAGAAGGCAGTAGATAATGAAGAAGTATTATTAAAAATTGTGTGCGCGCTATATTTTTTCGTGTGTGATATGATACCAAATCGTGTGCGCGCATACAACCGCATACCTTAGAGCAAGAGCAATGATGGCGAACCAATGACACGCGTGTCAAAGATAACACGCCACAGCGTTTTGAATGATAAAGAATACTTGTTCCGCCACCAGACGTTTACACGTGACATGCCAGCAAAGTTAAGTTAGATTTTCTGACATTTTGACACGCCGAGCCCAAATGGTTCGCTATCACTGCCTTAGAGGAACATTGCCTTGGATCAACAATGTTTCCATAACATCCTCACGCCTGGTGACATAACTAAAATATCTAAGGATTCGGAACATGATTCGTAGTTGTTAATAAAAGCTGCTCGATGTTTAATTCAACTATAATAGAATCGAGGCACTCGTTTCTCGGATTGTCCACGGAATAAAGAATATACGTCACCAGCACCATATTTCCAGAGCATCTATCTTTATACGTTCTCTTTCTAGTCCATGTTTTAGCTATATAAATAACGATCTGGAAGATAAACGCATTACTAGTCTCTTTATTGTGTATCAGTCTTTCCAAACCATTGTAAACTTGTCTGAAACAGAATAGGTAACGCTGCTGTAAGTAGGTAGTTAACTGTTACATTATATTAACGATAATAAATTTAGATATGTATGCATGATAAAGAACCATTTAACCTTTTCTACCCCGAATTATTAAATTTAAGTACCTTGCTGCTGTATATTTTCTGTAGTATTCTTCAAACATAAAATAAGAACGAACAAAGCAAAAGAGGAACAAAAGTAGTCTAAATGCAGTGGAAATGAGATCGCTTAGGCGTATATGTGATAAATCCATTTATGACAAAGTAAATAATGAAGAAACAAGGAAAGAATGTAAAGCTGATCTTAGTATAGTGAGTAAGATTAAGAAAGGATCACTAAGGTGGTGTGGTCATATAGAACGGATGAATGAGGAGAGAATGATAAAGAATATATATGACGCAAGTGTTGATGAATGTAGATGAGGCGAGAATTGTGTGTCAGGACAGAAGAGTATGGCGGTCTATCCTCTGTACCTACCCCCGCGGGGAATTGTCGTGATGGTAAGTAAACAAGTAAATATATTAATTTGATTGACGCGCGCCAGGACAAGAAAATTGATAAAAGGATTGGATTATTCTATGGTCATGTATGGTTGGTTCTATGGTCACTGCATAGCTTATTAATAAAGAAATTAAACGAACAAGTAAACCAGATACTGGAGGATGGTTCTGTTAGAAGCCTCAATAATCGGCGAGCTTGTATGAGAAAATACATTAATGTGTTGAGGCGATAACTATGTGTCAGGAAAGAAGAATGTAGCGCTTTATCTCCTCTGTCTACTCCCTCGGAGAAACGACGTGATGGTAAGTTAGTTAATTAAAATGAGTAAATTTGATGGAAAATTAACAAAAAAAAATCTAGATATATAAATATTATTAATTATAATTTGCATTGTGTACTTTAAGTACAATCAGATCTTACACGATGTACATAAAAATAATAATATATGGCATAGTACAAAAAAATAGGAAAGAAATATTCTAAAGCATTAAAAGGACAGTTGAATATTTAAAAAAAAAATTAAAACGAAATAGCAATTAATACCTAACCTTTTACAATGCGCATCTGACCAATTTCATCTGTCGCAGTATTGACATAATAAAAAAATAACTAATGTTAGTAATCTCAATAAATCGAGTAGACTATTATTTACGTAGACTCAGAGAATTGACACCGTAGTCAGATATATGACTAAATAAAGTTGATGGTACTTTAAAGTACTGTCAGGGTAGAAAGGATTAAATAACTTAGTTTCTTCAAAACGGGTCAAAGAACCACACCTCTAGAAACGCAATTAACGTAATTATTGTACTAATTTATTTATAATTCTATAATAAAAAAATTTTCAATCTGTTATTCGTTTACATAGAAAAAACAAACATTTGTCTTCACAGTGAGGACTAATGACGCTCCGTTCAACATTTTTTTAAATTTTCTCTCTGAATTCTGTATCAGCAGGTATTTTAATTATTCACAAAGGTAACTTCAACCCGGCAGTTTGTAAAACAAAGTTACATCGGTTAACGCAATTGTAAAAGTTTTACAAGGACTATAATATTCCAAAAGGAAGCGTGCTTTGGGCGCAAACATCGACTTGTATGACTCCATTTCGACTATTTACTTTTTCACGAGAAACCAACGCACATTAATAACGCTGACAAAGGACACGTCCCCCCCCTGCTTACGGTTTAAAAATTCTTTTTGACTTCCAATCTATATGGCCTATATGGCCGTGTCAGGATTATTCTTCTGGGAGTGCAGAATACTACGTGGTCAGCAATCAGCAATATGTTAGCGTTCGATCAATAGCTTTGCAATTTTTACGGTTATCTAGTTGACTTTTTATTGTTTTCCATCAAATATACGCATTACTTTTTAGTACGATATATATTTTTTAAAAACAATTTTTATATCTCTTACTTACCTACCAATTACAATTTTATAAAAATATAGAACTCAAGGTTTACTTAATGAACACTAATTAAACGCAAATCAGTTAGATTATTATTATTACATGATAACAAATTCAAGTGTCTACCTACTCAGCTGTTAGGATTCTTATTCCATAAGAAATTAATTTTAATTGACTGAATTTATACGTAGGTATATAAAATTAATTGTGTATTTATTTGTATGTCTGTCTGCTCTCTATACAATCACTTTGACCGATCTAAAGCAAATTTTACTCAAGCCCGTGCACAAAATACAGGCATCCTCCCCCTGGCTAACATGTATGGCATGATGTATGGAAGTGAGGCCTGGAGCTGGCAGAAGAGGAACGAAAGTAGACTAAATATAGTGGAAATGAGATCACTTGGGCGTATATGTGGCAGATCCATTTATAACAGAGTAAAAAATGAAGAAATATGGAAATAATGTAAAGCTGATCTTAGTATAGTGAGTAAGATTAAGTAGAATCACTTAGGTGGTTTGGTCATATGGAACGGATGAATGAAGAGAGAATGGTAAGAAAGATATATGACGCAAGTGTTATGAATGTAGATGAGGCGAGAATTGTGTCAGGACAGAAGAGTGTGGCGGTCTATTCTCTCTGCCTACCCCCGCGGAGAATTGTCATGATGGTAAGTAAACAAGTAATTATAAATATATTAATTTAATTGACGTGCGCCAGGACAAGAAAATTGATAAAAGAATTGGATTATTCTATGGTCATGTATGGTTGGTTCTATGGTCACTATACAGCTTAGTAATAAAGAAATTAAAACCGGATAATAAAGAATGAACCCGCTGCTACCTTAAATATAAAAATCTCAGCTTAGTTGGCATAGACATATTTACCACACGGGAAATGAAAAACTGCCTAAACAGATTTTCTCACCAGAGCTAGAGGGAATAAAACCTGTAGAACGACCCTTAAGAATATGAAAAAGACAAATAGAGATTCTGTGAAAAAAGATAGAACAATCAGTGGTGCCAAGTAATCGACACAGCGCAGGGTTGAGAGTGGTGGAACTGTGCTGTCCAATCGTTAGGCCTACGACCCGATTAGGATATAGGGGATTAAATAAAGGGAATGAAAGGCATCTTCTCTATTACTAATGTATTGTAACGTTACACAATAGTACACGCCCCGATAACTAAATTCATGTAGGAAATTTTTATTCTACAATGGTGATAACCAATCTATAAAATTAAAAATCTATGCCTGCCGAGTGAGGCAGCAGTTATGTCTGCCACTCGGTAGCGGCGAGAATATTTAAAATCTGCAGAAAGAGTCCGTTACACAGATATAGAATTGTTTCCAAGTCGGTAAGAAGAGATACTATATGGCAACTATCAGAAGATTAATTCCTTCCAGGATCTTCTTCATCTTGGGATGAGCACGTGACCCAAAATGAGATTATTGTCTAGCTGGGCAGAGGGTTTTGGTCCTGCCCGGCAAGACCCTGATGCTTCTGGATGGGGAAGGATTTTGCCCTGTCAAGCCCTATTTGGGGCGGAACCATCCGGATTGAAGTCTAGCGCACTGAGGTTTGTATCTCGGTACAACAAATAAATACAACCATGCAGTATGGAACGGAAGAGTATTTGATCTGTAAATATTGTTGTCCACGTTTTTTTTGTATAAGCTACCGTAAATGTAAAGTATGATATGAAATTGGTCACAACTTCATAGTTGTTGCTAAATAAAGTTCAATGAATTAAATTTTGCTCATTTCACAATCAAATTATTATTCATTATGAAAAAAACCACCTTTATCATTTTGTTATTTCAAATTATTCTTCATTTGCCTCGAAGGACGAATACAGATTTTGGAGATCCTTAGTAAGGTAAGGAGTTCTGATAGGTTTGACTTATGCTTGCCACTAAACTAGCCGGTGGAGGCGTAGATCCCCAGGCTCCATAGCTCACAATATTTATATTAAAATTATTGCAAATGATAACTATGATAAGAATAAACCCTTGTAGATTATTGTACCGTGGAGATATATTTTCTTAATCCATGTTTCGGGTTACATTTCAGTAAGCCATCAAGACGAGAAAAGTCGACTAAGACGAAAATCTATGTTCTGATATATTTATTTTGTATACAGTTAAACTCCGTCTGATTTTCGAACAAACGTTCGGTTGACTTTCGGAAAAATGTCACCGCCACGAAATATATTTTGATGGCCGGCGTATTTGAAATTCTGTCTGGTGAACTAATCAAAAAAGCAAACGGCGTAAGAAATATAGTGAAAACTTTGGAAAAATAAAACCTTAATATTGAAGTTACAGCCATTTCTTTAAATGGTTTGCCATTTAAAAATATTGACTTGAAAGAAACTTGTGTAAAGACATTTTGACGACACACGTGTGTAGAAAAAAGTCATGAATAAACCAGAAACCGGGAGTAAAGGCGAGGATACATTTCCCGGTCTACTTTGCATACAAGTAACGTAATATTTTCAAGAAACGTGCTTCGATAAGAGACAATAGCGAAGCAGGGACCCGCTAACCGAAGATTTTTCTGCTCGAAGATTTAGAAAATCCGTGTATTCTGTTATTTAATAAAATGAAACAGAAATCAAGTCTGTTTTTCTTTAAGCTTTGTATTTTGCATACAGACTGAATGTAAAAGAAATTTTACAAAAATATGTTAAATTTTCTTTCGATATGAAAAAGATTTCAAAAATATTTTTATAATACTCACCATTTAAATCAAATAATACATTTATTTTTCATTATTATCATCCTGAAAAATATTGTCAAATATTTATAAATTTCCCACGCACTTTATTATGTATATGAATTATTAACTGGTCTAATGAAGTCATTTAATTAATAAACACTATTTAAAAATTTCGGTGCACGAACGTACGTATCAGAAACAATTTTGACCCAAATACTAAGTTTAAAGGATATTTTAGAAATAATTACCTAATTAATACGTGAGTGAGATTTTTTGATTAGTAAAATAGTAAAATGTTTGTTCTGCTGGAAGCAGTCGTTTCTGGCTACATTCACCATCACACCTGACACGCCATGATGAACCATTATTATTATCTGATGGCCGTGAAAGCTTACGTAGTTATGGAATAAATTTATTTTTAAATCTCTTTATTTCTATTAGATTTCTTTTATCTGCATAATGTTTATACGATGGAAGATCTACTCAGATAGACAATATTCTATTCAGTGAAAAAGAGAATTTTTTATTTTTTATTAAAGTAGCATAGATCGTCTTCATTCCTTTAAAGATGAGACATATTTCTTCAAACATCGTTTTCATCATTCCACAAAACTATTTATTAAATACATGTTAATATTTTGCACACAAGTCATTTATAATTTGAGTCTTATATTTTTCATCTGACTTTAATACCACAAGTACGAATTTTCTATTTCAGTTTACTGTTATTTTTCTCACTCACGTCCATGTCCTTTTCCACACAATTGTTTATGATTCATTTGTATTTTTTCATACAAATTAAATGTATCAATTAGAAAAATATATATATAACTGTGATGTCTTTAGAATGGTGGGATGGTGTGTGTATGTGTGTATGTATGCTGCACCGCCGGTGCGGGTATGTGTGGCTATAAAGACGGCGCGCAGGAGTGCGCGCGTCTCTTTGATCTGCGGTTCATTTGCTTAATAGTTTGACCTGTACTAGTGATATACCTTGTACTAAATTGCAGCTTATTGTAATAAAAGATTAGTTGTTACAAAGTCTATTTCTTGGACCTTTACATTACGAGGTGTACACTAAAGACGTACTAAGAAGTCAAGTATGTAACAATAATTATGTTCTAAAAACTATAACTTCACAATAATAATGTGTTCTCTTTAATTAAACTTACAAACAATACGAAGAATAAGGGAATAAAATAAAATAAGGTACAATGAAAACTAAATATATTATTTATATAAAGAGAGTGTCTGTGGGTAGGTGTATTTGTTTTTTATATAAATCTACAGTTTTATTCCGAGCTTGAAGAAATTTTGCACACTTGACCTTAAAAATAAGAGGAAAGTCACTGTTTACGTGAGATTTCGAAAAACCATCCCCATCCCCCTTTCCCACCGCTTAAAGCAGAATATTGGTACTTTCTGATGAAATTTTACACAATTGACGTTCAAAATAAGAGGAAAATTTCTGTCTGCATCTGATTTCGAAAAAAAACTACCCCCACCCCCTAAAATAATCCTCTTAACTGTGCGTAAAACTCGGGCAATTCCGGGTACTTCAGCTAGTATAATATAAAATAGATATATAACCTGTGGCGTCCTCAGGATAAAGTGTGTTTGTATCTTTAGTTAACAATTTTTTCCCAAAATTAAAATTAAAATTAATAAGAACATTTATTTCCATACACTGTTTGGGTAGTTAGTAGCTTCTTAATCCACTAAGATAATTGATTCACTTTTTTTACCAACAATATTTGTTACAGCTTACAATCTAAAATTACTATTACGTAAAAAATTAAGAAGGTATTTTTCACATTTTTGGCTATTCAAATAAGCAATGGTGACATATTTGTGAAAAATTAGAATTTAAATATTTAATAATATGAGATGAGTACTAAATTAATTTATTAATTACAATCTGGAAATATACAAAAATTTGGTTTTTAATGTAAATTCAATAAAAAATTATCATTTTTAAAATCATGTAACTGACATTGTTGAATTTATAATATGTATTTTACAATTTATTATACACGTGGATTTGAAGACCGTTTTTTAACGTTATAACATTTATTGAGTCTTTTATTTCTATTTTTAATTCCATCAATTTTCCCAATTCGACGAACACCTGCTGCCATCTATTGATGATCCGACGAAAAGCGTCCTAGTCGGGATGCGCATCAATCTAAACTACGTGCGGTATGCGATTGGCTGTCTACGATCGAATCAACTGAGCAGCTGAAGGGAGATGCACCGCCAGACGGTTCACTTACACCGCGTCTTGTCACCATCTCTGAGTAACGGATGTGATTATTTTGGTTAGAGTTCTTCACGGCGCAGTCGATCTCTGTAAATTTTTCACTCCCACGGTATAATCCATTCAATTGGTGAAATATAATTATTTTTATTTTAAACTTAACTCAGTGCAATAAAACAACCATATTCAGTAGGTATGCACAAACTTTTGGAACATAATAAAATAAATTATAAAATGTCAGAATTTAAAATTTCTAGATTTGAATTCCTCATCAGCATATTTAGATATTCAAATTGAGAATCCGTGCTTCGCTTTAAAAATAAACAAGATAGAAAATTCCTCAGAACATGGTAAATAATATAACGTCAGCCAATTTATTGCTTTTACCCGAACAAGTAACCTTTTTTATTCTGGGGCGTTTTTTGTTAGAATTTTATATTATTTCAATTAATGTATCTATATAAAATACTTTATATGTCAGTAGCTACAAAGGACTCGGTAAAATGGTAAGTAAAAAAAATAGAACTGACCATCTTTAAAAGTTTCGTTAAAATTATTACATTTGAATTTTTGTGTATGATACACTTCTTTGTTCAGTTCCGAAGAAATACACTGATCATTCACAGTTTGTTTCTCAAAAATAAATTTAATTTAAATATAACAAACAATCCTATGCTGGCCGCGCTTCAAACTGCATAAAAAGGAGAATGAAACCGCTCTAATTAAATCTGTAATATGTCGTTAAATATATGCAACATACACTTCATATTTTAGTTAATTTGAAGGAAAATATTTACGTTTAGAAATGATTAATGAATAATCAATAAATCCTACAAAAATAATTATTCTTAATTTATTCCGTTATAAAATTAATACGTTGACAAAAATACCATTTTTGGCAAGACAGAAAGAAATCACACATTAATTTTACAGTGAAAACAATAACAAACATAATGGTGTCTCTTTCTCACTAATTAAATGAAGATAGATATAAAGGAAAGTTGTATTATACAATGCAACCTCCTATACAGAATTTGATGAGTGCTCCGAATTATATATTTTTTGTATATTTAATGCTCAATACTTAAGTAAATTTATGGCATTAACTATTTTATCAAATTTTAAAGGCTAATAGAACTCTAATTTCATACGGTAACACGAGTTGACAGCATGGCTGCGTACGAGAATTTTATATCATGGTATGGTCAACGTTAATAAAATAATGAAATTTCAGATAGATATTAAGACTGATTAGCTTCAACTGGATTATGTTGAAAAATAAAATACAACTTGAATCAAAGTTATGTTGTTTACACAGCCATTCTGGAAACTTTTCAATCCGTCCTCATACATACGTAATATTTTTTCCTCCTTCGGCCGGGATATTTAAATCAGCGACCTCCAGATATTTACAGTTCGTTAAAATATGTTTTGTTATGAAATTATTTATTTAGACGATATTTATTATAATCGGTCGAAATTCTTCGTTGTAACATCATCCATAATAATATTACCTTTCCCCATCTATATCTATGACTTTCTGGACGTCTTGGATGTAGTATCATTGTGGCTGTATAGTGCTTGAATAAACGGACAGGTCTGTAAAAACGAACGTTTTTCTTAATATCTTTCATATTATATATTCAATTTAAATTGAAGTGTTCCTACATTGTATTTATTACGAACAAGAAAAAAAAACATATTTTAGCAAAATAGTATATTGACATATGTCATATTTTCTTTTATCAACGGGACAAATCTTACATACCATAGAAATTATCTATCCACGAATGTCATTTTTGTCCGTTTTGACAACTAACTTACAAAGATGTAATAATTTTAGTTACATCGACATTTTATTTACAATTCTATTGAGACCCTGGCCGCGCAACGGTCACCAATGCGTAGCGGTCACTATTGACCACGAAGCGGCCAAAATAGCTGCCCGCAGGGATAAGCAGCTAGTATGTACAATATTGACCTAGGTGGTGCCGCAACATCGGTGACAGACAAAAAATATGAATGGGAAAGTGGCGGAGAACATATTATAATTCAATTTAATGGCGGATATGGTCAAAAATAATAATTTAGGATCATAACAGGTTTGTAGCAACAACAGTACGTTTTCTGAGCTTGAATAATAAACTATCAGCTTTAAACTAGGTTATCCATACAACAACGTTTTAGAAACAAAACAGACATAGAGCGGGATATTTACGGTGTTCAAGCACAATAAATAATGACGTGATTGTTCAAGTTTTAATATTATTTTGATATTCTAAATTATTAACTTCAGCATCATTGCGTCTTCTTCTTTCAAGCTTCATTATTGTATGTTGTGTATGTATGATGCCAGAGCAGGTTGCGAAAACAATAAATTGCTTACGGTTGATACTTGATTTATTGTTAGGCACAATATAGTTTTCGGAGGCGATTCCTGGAGACGTTGGTGGAAAGATAGCGTTAAGAAGAATGGCGTTCGAGAGGCAGTTTTCCCGACCGCCGCTGGCCGCAATCGTGTTGTTGTATGACATTGGTACTGGGTGTCTTTACGGCGGATGAAAGTTTAATTTTGATGCACCTCCACACATGCAAGTTTGATAGATGTTACTAGTTTTCACGGCATATTCATTCATGTAGGTATCTCTTCATTTGTAATGTTTACATTTTATTTATTTTAACACATATACAGACAATAGAGAGGACCCTCTCTTACTCAGAACTATTATGAGAGTGATTACTCAGTATGTCAAGTTCCTTTCCATATTGGAAAAAAATATGTATTAACAGTGCAACCCTGTTTTCTATTATTTGCACTGGTAACACTTCACCAATATGTCAAATCTGTCATTTTTAATTGCGTCTTTTAAAGTGAATATCGTCCTTGAACGTATTTCTGTGAATAAAACGATCATCCAATTATTTGGAAAAATTATATATAGAACCAAAAAAATCATGTTTGATTTATTGTGTTGATTAACAATGGAGTTCTATAAAATGAATACCGTCTGTATTAAAAAAATGAAAGAATCAATCAACATACTATAAATATAAAATAATTTAGTTGTGTTTAAGCATAGATGCCGAAAGAATTCAGGATACGGAAGGAATAAGCACTCACCATAATCCGGATTCTGCAGACATCTTCAAAATGTGGACTGTATATTTCACTCACTATTTTGTCAAACGTTCCGACACAGTATAGACACGAAGTCTCTAATTTGTATAATATTTTTAACTTATACCGTACACGTACAGCCACGCTGGTTCAAGATCGCCAATCGATTGGGTCGGCGACGTAGCCGGTAAGGGAAGGGGAGGAAGGCATAGTGTATTATTTTCGTTCAATAATAAATATGTATTTACATAATTAAATATATGTCCTAAACAAATTTAAATAATAAAATATCCATGTTTGCCGATGTTTGAAACTCATTGTGGTTCTAGCATGTATTATTCACTAATCAATCATGTTAACTTACGATCTAGCGTATAAGCAGTCGTATAGAGGTAAAATCTAAATTGCCTTAAACACTACTTGTTAAATCTCTCAGATATATACCATATTCGCAAGATTATACAGTTTCAATGTCGCAAACAGGGAATGCTTAACTACACATCTTAGCTCGATCTACTACTTCAGCATTCCATGAAATATCATCTGTCAAGAATGTCAGGGCGTGGAAAATATCAAAATAATCTCTATCGTAAATAAATCCGTCGCTGACAGCTTTTGAAATCTGCTGAAACTTTGCAAGTTTGCTGAGATATTTTGTGAAAATATGTTTCAATCTCTATTCACATTAGTAAAGAAATGAAAAAAACGTATTAAATGTCTTCTCCATACTTTAATCAAAATAATAATGTTCTATAAAATATCTAAATCCAGAAAATCTATTTTTTACGGAACGTATGAATAAATATTATTTGAGAAAGTCACCCTTAAGCCCGCCAATGAGAATCACGCTTTCGAAATAAGAAACTTCAAAATTTATTTTATCTATCTTGAACATTATAAGTTAGCGAAGACACGAAAACTCAACACCCTTATATTCTATGCTGCTGTGTTTTTTCTTGTAGATTATTTACTACCCGTCGTATAATAGGTGTTCTTCTTTGTGTGGAGGTTGTTAAAGTGGTGTATACAGTATTCGCATCTAGTTTCATACTTTAAAGGTTTAAAGGTAAAAATCGGCCTGTGTAAATAACTAAAAATCAGGTAAAAAATGTATGTTCCGTCCATGATAAGTATTTTATTTTTCACTTTAGCACCATCCCAATTCCGTCTTTGAGATGTTTTAATTTTATTTTAGATTTACTGCAGTTTATTAATTATTTTATAAAATTAAATAATAGTAATTGTTTACACAAGGAAATTGTGAAACGGTATGTAGGAAGGGTGACAGGAGTTTTGTATAAAGACAGAACAATAAGGGCTCAAAGACCAACCAGGAAGCACGACTTACCTGAATTTTCTCTGCTGTAGTCACAACTGTCCTGAACTTCAGGAACAACTTCACTAATTCACACGAAGCACTCTGAACACAATAGGAGTTTCGGCAGGCGCCGCGAGAAAACCGAAACACACAATGGCAACAGTAACTATACAATCAGACCAGCGTAACGAGCACATAGCAGGACGTTGATACTTCTTGACAGTTCAAAAGTCATAGATCACATACAAAAGTCGTGCTCTGAGGTAAGAGAGGAGGGGGAACAGATAGGTATAGTAAACACACACGCCCACAGCGACCGGCGATCAGGTCATATCATAAATACCGAACAGTAATATTTCAATGCTCACCTCGTTCATAGAAAATGAGTGCATGGTGTATTAGTAAATATGTGCATATAATAATGAGTACTATTGTGAAATAATTAAAATTCATACTATTAAATATATTCAATTCAAATAAAAAGTTATTTGTTATGAATTAGTGAAACATGAATGCGTTATATTCATCTGATACATTTTTCATCACAGACCTCATTTCATGGGTTACCCGACGGTTGCGCCCCGGACAAATGCGCCCTGACAAATGCACCCCGATAAATGCATCTTGGACATATGTTCTCCAATAAATGTTGTGTTTGGACCAAAATGATGAAAAAAGGCCGCCATCGATGTCTAATAAAATTAATAAATTAAATGAGTGCGATTCAAAAATTTGTTATTTTGTCGAGCGCATATATCGAGGCGCATTTGTCGGGGCGCATTTGACAGGTCACTCATTTCATGACTCGGAACATCGGCTTTGACGGAAACCAATATTAAATATATGGCAGAGAGCAACATGATAAAATTTACGGAATGTCTATAAAATACAAGTATTTTTTTACCTAAATTTATTTTTAAAAATGTTATCAGCATCAAATAATCATCATTAAATTGGATCTAAAATATACACGAATTCGAGTGTATTTTTAAGCTTATCTGTAGCTTGTCTATTATTTACTTTGGGCCAATAAACTTAATTCACTTCAAAGAAAAAAAATATTTTTAATAAATTTATTACATGCGTTTTCGTTTCATACGCATAATATATTATATACTCGTACATTAACATGATAATCAGACTCGACAGCGTCACCAGAAACCGCATCAGTATTAATCAGTGGGTGAATTATTACAATTGGTTAATCTTACTCTCGTATTTGGAGAGGGATCGAACTAAACAGCATATACTCGTACATATTTTATACATGTTTTATTATATTATGATTTGAAGGTATTTTGTGTTCATGTTCAAATATTGTGTTTTTTATTAAATAATTTTTTTAATAATAAATAAGTTTTAAAAATAAAATTCTTATTTTTAGATGCTTTTCCGCACATTCTTTTCGTTAAATTTACGGCTTCTTTTTTACTAATTTGCATATAAACAAGAGTATACAACTAATCATTTTATTTTATATTTTATGCCGCTTGCTTTCCCGTTTTTAAACAAAAATTTACGATTATGAATATAATGCCTTACGAATTCTACACATGACTCCAGTATTATGTTACCATCTATTAACCACTCTATAACTAATACATTTAATAGTCATACCAACACATACAAGTACACAAAAAAAATCACCAAAAGAGGCAATTAGTATTTTTAAGACATAAATTAACTTGCAAATTTACATCACTATGCACTGTAGGGTTAAACAAATACTGTTCCCCGTTCACTTTGTTCCCAGCAGTCACTTTAATTCCTTCACCATATCTTTGAAACTTTTAAATATCCAACTTAATAAAAAAAAAAAGTATTATTAATATTTGTTATTAAAATTCACTTCTCGTATTCTTTTGCAAACACCCCTTCAACTTACTCGCATTTATTATTTTATACGAGTATATTAATGTACACTACAACATAAAATACATTTAAAATAAAATTGTGAGTAAAAAGAGAATTGCGTATTAAAACAAAGTCATTTCGTTTGCACATAATATATAAAATCGGTGGCATCTATTGTAGAAAATCTCTACAAACTTCATAATATTCATGATAACTGGTATATATAAAGGTCATGTTCAAAGAAAACAGTGGCGTGGTGGCAATTGGAATATAATGGCACGATAGCATTGTTTAAAATATATTAAGAATCGCATAAATAGAATTATTATGAAGGCTCTCAAAACCACATATATGCCCTACTCCTCGCTATGGACAATGGACTACAAAAGAATGATACAATAAAACAAATCTCATACCTTAAATAATAAATTTAAAAATACCAAGCTACATTCACTCGGTAATGAGTAGAGTGAATTTATTGATACATTTCTGAAAACCTGACAACTTTTAAGAAAAATTTTCTTTCTCAGATATTAATTCTTACTGACAAAAATACTGTGTTTATTTTTAGATATGTATATTTTATTTATAACATATCAAAAAAGGTTTCATTGATAATGTATTTGCTTTAAATTTTTATGCGAAGAAAATGTACATATTTTATTTGCAATGTGTCTGTAACTCGTTGACCAGCGTAAAACTAGATTGACGTTTCCACTTTTAACATAAACTACACGAATCTCTGCACATAAAAAATCTAATGTATAATGGTAGCTGATAAGTCTGTAGGTTAATAAATATCTCAACATGTTTTAAATGGACCATTTTTGAAAAAGTTTTAATCTTACTGGCCCCGAGTAAGAATATAACTTTTTTGAATTTCTTAACTTAGTTGTGAATTAGCATATTCAGAACATAGTTCTATTATATTTTTAATATAAATTAAAGTAGTCAATTAGAAAGACGTACAGAAAAAAAAAATATTTTTATTAAAAATGGAATTATATTTTTATTTATTTTATTATTAGATTATTATATTCTTTTAAATTATTTTTTAAAATAGTATATCTATCAAACCTGTATTATACCCGTTATTAACTTATATTTAATTCTAAAGACAAAGATGATAAATTTAACAATTCTGGTGTCTATAAACTTAGTTGCAAGGATTGTGCTGCATTTTATATTGGTAAAACGGGTAGAAATTTTAATATAAGAGTAAGGGAGCATTTTAGATGTTTGAACAATAGTGGGTTTTCAGAATTTTCTAATCCTTTGATAGAAAATGGTGACGGTTTTGATACAAAATTAGGATTGTCAATTTTGCATGTAAACGGTGTTGGTCATAAATTAAATAATTTGGAATCGTTGGAGATAAATAAAGCGTGTAAAACTAATCAAAAAATTATAAACAACCAACTAAATTTAACTATGAGTCCCATTCTAAAATTTTTTCCTAAAAATTATTCGAGTAAATTTGTATTAAGTAACGATTTGAGTAAGTTAATATTGCTAATTTTAAAAGTATAAAAATGGAATTATAGATGTGATGTGTCAATTGGAAAAATTACAGAATATTTGCTTAAAATTTGTCGAAAACGTATTCGATTGCTATAGCGAAAATGGTAACGCGCTTTTCCCAGATAGGAAGAGGTTCAAGTTCGAATCCCGGTAGGAACTAAATATTTTTTGGAAAGATAGATTTTTCTGAACGTCTTTCTAGTTGAATAATTTAATTTGTATTACTACATACTTTCATTTAGGTAACGACTATTACATATATTGTACTAGAGAAAATTATTTGTATTTTGTACATTTATGCAGATATTCTATCGCATGCTTTTGCGGTAATTCAATGGCAAATTGACATTCAAAGAGATTTCATTTAATAGATTTTCAATACAAAATCAACATTATTTGTTTCGGTGCCAGCATACCTATTATGTCGAAGGCTATTTAAATAGAATAGAATTTACACATGTCTGATTATTAAGTACACCAAATAATTCCGTGAGATTTTGGTTGACTATTTATGAGGGCAGCGATTTAATTTGATCGCCGGCACCTCGACATCTGGACCCGAGGACATGGCTCCTGCCGATAGGAGTCGCTCCCAGTCTCGCCCCGGCGCCCGATCCGACACGTGTCTCGATAATGATGTTTCTCCAAATATTTAAAAATTTATCTTACATAATAAATTTAATTTTTTAATTGCTACTTTTTCTTTTAACCATATTTTTAACTCTTTTTAAACTCGCAAAATATATTATATTAAATTTTACCTTATATACAGCGCTGCCTTTAAAATTGAAACAAAAATTCTTCAATGCGAAATCGGTGCAGCCTATACAATGCTCAAAGCCAGATATCTAAGAAATTAATACGAGTATTTCCAGTGAGTGTTCACATATTATTTCTCAGAGCATCAACTTCAGCTGACTGATTAATTTCTAACAAGAACTGATTAATTTCCAATAATATATTATATATGAGGTATGTCTTATATAATTTTGTTATATTTATACTCTAGATGAATTCTGCTTAATATGTCGGTAACTAATTCCGCTAAAGCTTTTTCCAATATAATCTAATTGTTGAGAGTTAATAATAAGACAGAATCTAATTAGTATTATGTATTTTCCGGTATTCTTTTCTTATTTCAATTTGAATGTGTATCGTCTTACAGAGTTTTACGTGGACTTAGCCAACATTTTAATTTTGGGAAATAAATTATAAGAAATCGTACATAATTTAGGAAAACGTACACAGACATTACAAACTTGTATGTGGATAATTGTGTAAAAGAACTGGAATGTATGAATGTAGGAGCAAAAATGGACGATTTAATTGTATTTTGTTTATTGTACGCCAATGATGCAGTAGTAATGGCGAATAATGAACAAGAACTACAGAGTCTAGTGAGTAGAATATACGATGTATGCAAGGAAAGCGACCTTATTATGAATTTTAACAAATCGAAAGTGATGGTATTTTTACGAAAAAATCGTCATGTTAAAAAAAAAACTATTATGACTGAAGTAGGTATATGTATTTTCTGTTATAACTAGGCATATTGTGTATTTCTGAAACTGTTTATCTGATAGTAAATATTTACATTTAGTGATACGAAATTTATTTTTTATTGATGACGTTACAATTCAAAATATATCGCACCTTAATAAACCAATCACTGCAAAAATAAAATGCACAAATCTTAATTCCGAAAAAAAAACAAAGTTGCCACCAAAAATTGAAGCCGAGATCTGCCCAGTGTTGGATTGTAATGTAAATAACAAATCGGACGAAGTTGGGCAGAGCATAAATAAATATTTATTATTACAGGGTTTATATTCTGTTTGCTATTATTTTAATGTATCGTTTTCTACCATATTTAAATTATTATTTTTATGTATTCTTTTATTGATTAGTCATTTAAAGAAATATAAATTCAATGTTTATCGGTTTTTATTAATGTTGATAAATAGACAAAACGTCGACTGTCTTAAATGATTTACAGTGTTGTTGTAGGTAAGATCACTTTGAAATTGTGTGTAATAGTATTTTTTATTTATTTTTTATGGTTTTTAATATTTCATTTTTATTATTACAAGAAAATATAAATACATATCTTCGTTATAGCATTCATAACTCATATTAGCCCAAACCGATATACAATGTTGTTGCAGGGGTAGTATCCTATATTGTCACATTATGAACTATAGTATGGTAAAAAACGAAATGTAAATTCTGAATCTTTGAAGGAATCACCCTGGTTAAATATTTTTACACTAGTCGATCTCGCGCGAATGAACTCGCATAGATCGCCACATTTGCGGCGCATCTAGGAACGGCCGCTAGTTCTGGTACTTAATTTTACTTGCAGCTACGGGCTGGGTTGGTCGCGTGACGGCGGCGGCTTCATGCCGCCGACCAATTTAATCCGCGGACTTTTTTATAAAAATAATTGCACGAATAAGACCTCTGATTAAAAGCATCGCTTGATGTAACGACAATGGCCGGCGAGCGTGGCAATGTGACGGAGCGAGGCTCAAATATTTGAAGGGTAAATTTATATATTTAATTAATTTTTGTAGCACTCATTTTTCTAGTATTCCTTATCTTAATTTTATCGTTAAAATTTTAATTGTTTTAAGAATTACGCTATGTTTTCTTATTTCTTACCTTCCTACTTTTTATCTACCTGGGGAGACGTACCGAAGTGATGATTGAGGTCTAACTAGGATAATGAATTCGACTTACGCAGGCAGTATTTTCTTTATGGAAGATTGATTATTATGGCTGGTGATCCGATGAGAAGAAAAGACTAGGCCGGCGCTGGTTGATCCACCAGACATGTTTAAAGTCACAACGTTTTTTTTCTTATTAAATAATTATTGTCGTCGCCGTCTCTTTTTTTCCACCAAATGTGTTATCACAGATGGTACATTATAATCATCTTGCGATTTTATTGTTAACTCTGCTATAATTATTTTTGTGTTTAATTAATTTTACGTAATTTTTCTGTCCTCTAATCATTTATTCATTTTCTTTAATAAACTATAACATCTATGTAACTAAAACTTTTTTATTACGGAATGTCACCTTGCATATTTGCTTATTTACATTTATACGTTTAATACTTTTTAGTAAAGATTTTATTCTCAAGAGATGGTTAAGGTATTCCTCGACATTATGGTAAGTAGGCAAATTCTGATACATGTATTCACTCTCATGCTCGCCACTAATCTAATCGGTGGAGTATAATCCAACAGGCACAATATATCACAATATATATTAGAGATTAATATAATAAAAGATTTATTGAAAGTATTGAAGTAACTAACATTATGATATATTATTTTTTTGTTCCGGGCCAAGCATGACGGAGGACGATGTCGCTAACGTGAAATAAGAAAAAGATCCTCATTGTAAATTCCGCACCGCTACAAAGCAAAGCAAGATGAAGATATTTAGGAATAATTCACTTGGAATCATATTTCTGTTGGAATAGCATCGTAGAACTTTCAGATAAACGCTGAAGCAACACTCGGTACAACGTAATTAAGTGGTCGTGTTTACATGCAAACTAAAACAATGGTTGTCTAAAGTTTCTTATTTATTATTTATTTTTTTAAGGAAAACACATTATTATTATGAAGTTGTAGTTTTTCAGTAGATAGTTCTGTGATATTTTTTATACAAATTAAATGTATCAATTATAAAAATGTACAAATAGGATCAATTTATCGAAAAAGATAAATAAGTTGTATTAATATTTACAAAATTTAATAAAAGGTAATTAATTAATTAACTCTGACGTCTCTTATCGGATTTTACTCAAAGGTGTTTGATATTCCGTACATAAAAATTAGATTGCTTTCAAATAATGGAATGACATGTATCAATTTGAAAGTGCAACATGTGTTCATGTCCGGGTGGCAATAAAAATAATTTTTCAATGTATACCTTTCTAATTATTTATTACATTATATTTTGATATACGTTGATTACACGTTGATCTTAAATCATTGGTCCACATTTCTTCAAAAATGATGCAGGCCAGAACGTTACAGTCAGTGGAGAGCGCTATAGATCCATGATTACTGACTTTTTCGTTTCACAATTGAATGGCATTAATGTGAAAGAGCTGTGGTTTCAATAAGATGGCGCAACATGCGACACAGCGCGTTCCACAATCAATTTATTGAAGGAAACATTCGACAACCGCATAATTTCGCATAATGGACCTGTGAATTGGCTTCCAAGATCGTGTGATTTAACAGATTTTGATTATTTTCTGTAGGAAAATGTGAAGTCGCTAGTCTACTCTGATAAACCAAAGACATTAGACGACTTGGAAACCAACATTCGTCGCCTTATTGCCGATATACGTCACCAGCTGCTCTATAAAGTGGTCGAAAATTGGACATCCAGATTGCGCTTTATTCAAGCCAGCCGCGGTGCCCATATGCGCAAAATCATATTTAAATACTAATAGCATAAAAATATATTTCCAATAAAGCCAATACCATGGCCACTACTACAATTTTTATTTCATTTTAAAGTTCTATAACTCTAAAAAACATTCTTTATATCTTCTTGACTAACTCGATAATTTATGATGTAAGTATTTTAAAATATAAATATTACTACTAAGGATGAAGAACTTCTCCCATAATTAAAAATCATTATTATTTGGGGGTGTACGAGAATAACACTAATGTAACTTAATGTTTGACGTACTTGACGAGCGTAAAGTAAGGTGCGAAAAGGTAAATCTCAAAAAACATGGATACGTACGCGAGGACTACGAAAACTGAGACATGTCCAAATAATCTCATGAGAGCAAAATTCGTCTCTCAGAAATTATCTCGAGTCTTCGAAATCTTAACTATCAAAGCCGTAACTTTATTTAATTTTACACTAGATTTGTGAAATAATATTTTAATATAATTTTACACGCATATAAAATAAGTCATATATATATATAATGAAGAGTGTCTGTGGGTGGGTGAGTGTATTTGTTTTATATACAAATTTTGCACACTTGACCGTAAAAACAAGAGGAAGATCATTGTCTAAGTGAGATTTATACAAATCTTTTTACCCCTTTCCTACCCCCTGAAGTGGAATTTTGGTACTTCTTGATGAAATTTTGCACATTTGACGTTCAAAATAATAGGAAAAGTTCTGTCTGCATCTGACTTCGAAAAAAAACTACTCCCATCCCCCTAAATGAAACGTCTTCATTTTTCGTAAATCCCGGGCAATGCCGAGTACTTCAGCTAGTTTATAATAAACATATAAACACACGTCATAAATAAATAACAATATATTTTAATTGAGAGCTATTAAGTTCTCCAAAACCTTATCTACTTTTAACTTAATTGCTTTCGTGTATCCACTCAGAATGCAGTTGAAGAGTTTCCAGTTCTATGCAATTTAGGTAACGTGAATAGAGAATATAATTATAAGTTTTATTATCCTTTTATAATAGAATTTTAAGCCAATGTGTTTCAAATGGAAATTAATATTTGGTAGCAAACTTGGATTGTCAGCAAATAACGCAGTAATAAAATTAATTTAGATCTGCGACAGAGAATTATATTAAAGTAACTACATGAATTAATTTGAAGTAATGACAATCTTCTTTTAAGTCAGCATATTTTTAATTTTATAATAATTAACTGACAATATCGTAAATTGCTAGATTTATATATGAATGCTTAAAAATGTCATATTTTATTTAAAGCTGTTATAAAAAAGGAATAACAATTATTTTTTTCTTATTGACGTGTAATCATAGATTATCTTAAAATAATTGGCAAGTGTATCCATGTTTTAGATTACATTTAACCCTTCCTTCAGTGGCGTGCAGTAGGTATAGATTTAGGTTAAGCTGATATTATATAATATATGCTAAATTGTATATAAGTTCATGAACTTTCGTTTAACCGACGTCTTTAGACAAAATAAATCCATCATAAAAAAATGCATTATCCTCGAAATCAAAGATCATGAGGAAGTAAATGCTTCAATCAGCTCTAAGCCCAGTTCAAAACCTTTTAAATGTTATTTTGTTACTAAGCAGCATAAGTAAGAACTTCGTACAATATAGATCAGCTGATTTACTTCTGACTTCCGAGTGGAATTTTGAATTCAGTATGTAGAAATTATATGGCTTGAATAGAACGATAGATTTAAACAGTGGCTAGCAATTGCGATAGCTATAAATTAATAATAACCCAGTAGAGGACTACAGTGCTCCGGTAGCGTCGCGTGGTTGCATCCAGAACTACGCAACTAATGATTCTACTGATACACGATGGGTTTATATTTATTTCCCCACTTTACAGCTTTTTTGTTTATAAGCAGTGTACACCCCTGCCTTTTTCGTGCGAATTGATTTCTCAATATATAAAATTATTTATGTCAATATTTCAGAAATATCGAGCGTTTAAAACTTATGGTTCATAAACACGTATTATTTTATTTTATAGACTAAATATGTGTATCTATGTATATTTTTAATTAATTGTAAAAATTTTTTAATATTTTCACAATTAGTTTACAACATATCAGAAAACATTAAAAAAAATTACTTAGTACATCAATTAGCATTAGGTATAAGTGTGAAATATTTGACATCTGTCATAGTTGTGTGTGTGTGTGTGTGTGTGTGGCTGCTTGGTGAGAAATCTGAAAGGGCTGACCGGTGCCAAGTGGGCGCGCTGAGTGGGGATCTGGGAAGCGTTAAAAGACGCTGGAAGTTGCGCTCTCTTTCAATACTCCTCGGTTCCCAATACAACATATCTTATCGTATATATATTGTAACAAAAGTTATAGATCTAAAATTCCTGGTAAAAGAGAAATCTTTGGGACCGTCATCTGGTGTGCGAGGCCGCACACAACAGCCCATTGTTTTGAGGACCGTTAAAACATGTCCCGGCGACCTCGGCAGTTAAGGGATGTTATTCTTTTAGAAATCTGGCCTCGCTGAATATTGACATTTTTACCAGGAATTTAGGATCAAGTAACGGCCAACAGAGGAGAGCTGACATGCCATTTAAAACAATAAGTGGGAAAAGGACATCTCTCCCTAAGGGTTGCCCTTGAGTGAGAAAGAGATGGAACCCAGAAATTGGATATATAAGGCACAGCAAATCCTAGATGGCGCAGACGAGGTGGAGGGGAGTCGCTGGACCCTGGTTAGTGATAACTGGTATACCGGACAAACCCGAGAGCGCGTCTAGGGATGCTGACGTTTATCCTGTCCCTTGGGACTCGGTACGTTGTTTACCCTAGATGGCGCGGAGGAGGGGGAGGAGAGCGCGTCTAGGGATGCTGACGTTTATCCTGTCCCTTGGGACTCGGTACGTTGTTTACCCTAGATGGCGCGGAAGCGGGGATAGAATGTCCGAAGACTCTGGGCCATCCCTCTTCGGACGGAGGCCTGAATACGGAGGACGTTCTATCGGTTGTAGCGGAGGCGACCGGAGGAGGAGGGTCATCCGCGGCCGATATCTCCAACTGGAGGTAGCGGAGGGCTATCGGGTCAGCACAATAAGGGCTTTAGCCCCGACAACGCTGACTCCGAAAGCTCGAGGTGCCTCGGCATCAAGGCCAAGGCTGGCGACGTCCGTAAGGACCCGAGCAGGTGGGGCGCTCAGGAGGTCACCTTGTGACCAGTACCCACAGAGCATCATGAAGGATTGGAGGAGGGCGCCGTGGATCCGCCTTGCGGGGCGCTCGGAGGCTCCAGTCGCGGAAGGTGCTGAGGCTGTGCACAGCCTGTGCGTCTGTTAGACGCAGTAGCTTTGCCAGGTGCTGTTGAGCGTGTGGGCCGCTCAGGAAGGTGTGTTACACCCAGAGCTCACGGTGCAGTCAGAGTAGGGAGAAAGACTGCTGGTAGGTGGGGCACGCTGGCAATAAGGTATCCCGCCCGGATGGAGTCCGCGCGGTGATGGTGCCCAGACCTACGGAGCATCGAGGACGATGCTGAGGCTGATGACAGCCTGTGTGTCTGTGAGACACGAGCTCTGCAGGAGCTGTCGAGAGTGTGGGCCGCTCTGGTGGATACGCCTATCCAGCGTATCAAGAGCCCACGGAGCAGCCGGGAGTAGGGAGGAGGGCTGCTGGAGCAGGTGGGGCGCTCAGGTGGACGTATCACGCTCGGAGGGATACCGTTCGGTGACGGCTGTCCGGTACCCACACAGCATCAGGAGGGGTCGAGGGACGGCGCCGGGTACCGCGTGGCGGGGATCCAGGAGCCATTGACCCCGAGGATGGCTGGTTTAGATTAAGCCTAGATTTAGATTATTTGTAAGGTAGCTTTTAAGTATTAGAATAAGTTAGTCAAGTAAGTTATAGCTTGTAAGTTATTTTTATGTGTTTATAATACATGATTTTATACAACCAGACTTCTCTTTGACAACCTTCCCGGTTCCTATCCTGAATATCAGCAACCTATGTGAGGAGACGAGTTGGCGTGTATTGTGTAACGGCATGCCAGCAGCCCGATCACCGCTCGGCTGCATTAATTAAGAAAAGCGCGTTCACCTCGTTGAGGTGGAATGCGTGGATTTCCGGGGGTGGGATGGAATCGGTGCGCTTCACGCGCCTCACCGTACACCCCCCCCCCATTTTACGTTACAATATTTTATTGTTGTACGGTGTAAAACTAATAATAAATTGTTAATTTATCTAGACGTTTGACTTTTATTTCTACTATCGACATCTCACCGAACATTCAGGTAATCTGTAAGATTATTACTGTGGCACAGACGGTATACAGGGCAATACAATGTCGCGGCCTAAATACGTTACAATAAGAAATTATAAAATATAAAAGAAAATAATAAACATGAAAAATTATCTGTTATTGAACTACTACATATTCTGCATTTAACCTACAAAAAGTAGCAAGACTAGTTTCTTCCTTCATATTTGCTGACAGTTCATTGAACAATTTGAAACATTTAAAGTATAAGTTATTTTGTGTTCCTGCCAGATTTCTTTGTGGAAGTCTAAAATCAAAAATAATAGTATGACTTATGTAACCTTCACAACATTTCTCCAATTGGGTAGGAAGAGAGAATAGTACACAATACTTACTACTTTGCACCAACAAACAACTCTTGTCTTGTCCACACTTCTACATCTTACTTACCATCACTTAATTTGTTCACATGGGTATATAGAAAGTGTGAGAACTGTCACTTTGTAAATGTATGTGTGTGTGTGTGTGTGTGTGTGTCATGAAAGTGAGTAGATGAGTGGGGGGGACGAACCTTATAAAAGGCCTAACCTAGGGGAACAGCTCTCTTCCATCACAGCTTTTTCGGAATAACTAGTCTATCTCTGAATGTATAATTTATATTTACTTTATAACGTGTTGTAATAAACGTATTATATTGTTACCTGGGAAGACTGAGTTTCACTTACAAGGAATTAGGACCCAAATAATTAAACAATAATCAGAGGATAGAACCCCAAGGGAATCTGGTGGTAATCAAAGATTTATCACAGAAAGGATATTACTAGAGAATTTTACTATATTACTCTTACGTAATTGTTATTATCTGGTTTACCTGATAGCGCCAGGTTTTTCATTTAGTAGTAGACGAAAATGGCCGATGATAACGATGACATAAAATATATGTTACGTATAAGACTCATTATTAAGATATATCTAAATATAATTTTAAAAAATGACAAAGTTATTAAATAACGATTGCAAATGCGTAGAAAATGATTTTGTATGGCATCCACCAACTACCACTCATTTGAAACAACGTCAGATTAACGTTAAGAAAAAAATATTATTAAATGATTTCACCACAGATTTTTTTATATATTCGGTTAACTTATATATTTCCCAAGATATAAACATAAATAAAAAATAAAATAATGATATACACATAGTGACATTTATTTTATATACGCCGCGGTGTCAACGGTACAAAAAAAAATCCAGTGTTGTCAGGTATTGTTCAGTACACACGAACAGAATCAAAGCAAGTCGAGTACATGCTTAGAAAATACTTTGTATGACTCAACAACAAATTATTATTTGTCAATTAATTGTTTTAATTTTATTTTAGAGATAATGCCTGTCTCCTTATTTTTTCTTTTTCTTCTTACTTCTATATTATTACTATATTTTATTAAAACAAAAAAGTTAAAATAACTTTATTATAATATGAAGCGACGGTGAATTCTTAGCTTCTTAATAAGTTTCTCGAGTTGCCCTAATGATATTCACGTTGTGCTTATATCCAAGTTAGGATAAGTAAATGCGTTCAGAAAGTCGAGAAATATTTAGTTTTATATAACTTTTCACTTCATTACGTTTTCACTAGGGAAATCTATTTATTTCTAGTTTCTATCAACTCCACCGTAAAACGTTGAAATTTGTTATTAAAAAGCTTAGATGAATAGTTTTATTTATTTATATATGAATATAACATTTATTATACACGTTCAGACCTGATGGATTAATATTGTTAATATTATACTAAACATCAACTAATTAAAAAAATATCAGTTTTTTAACTCTGACTCTTTAATTATAAATGTAGGACTATGGAGTCTTACATTTCGATTCTAATCAGTTTCGGAACAATAAACAGTACAAAACTAATTGTGAATATCTACTCATTATCTATTGATTTTTTTAGAATGGGTAACGAACCTAATGCGGATCCGACAGTGGTTTTAAAAAAAATGGAAATAAATAAACAAATAATCTAATTACAACCTGAAGTGTATGTACGAGAATTTAGTCGCATTAACCATTATCATTAATCTCGTCACACAACAATCTTTCTACAACTCAATAAACTTTATATTTAATAAAATATTACATTTTACATATTTAACTTTCCGTGCGCAATACATTTTTAATCATGCGCATTTAACTTTGTATTTCGGTTAGACTTCTTGAATAGTAAGAATTTCTTTCTGTAGACATATATATAGTTTATAAATTGTGTGGAGGCGGTGATTCAAATCGGCACAGGTAACATCTAGATACGAGGACCAGGTTCCTGCTGAGAGGAGCCGCATCCAGTCTCGCCTTGGCACTCGATCCAACACGAGTCGCCACGTTCCAACTCGCTCCGCTCTTTATATACCGCTACTACTTATACACCACTTTACAACATTTTATATACCGTTTTACAGAATATACGATCATACAAAACCCTCATTTTATGTCACCGTCTGCCTTCACAATTGTAAAAATATTTCTTATACTCCTATAAAAATAGTACGTAAACTTTTTTTCATTCTGTGGCCTTTGCAGCTTTTTATTGAAGCGAATACTTAATTTCCTTTCGTTCGCAAATACTAAAGATTGCTAGAGACGAATACTCTGGCATATTTTTCAGCGCCTATTAAATTTGCCACCATTACAGATAAAGTTGGATCTTTTAATTAAACGTTTACAAAAAATATGATTTACAAAAAATGTCAACATAATCGAGTCTATTCAATTTGTCGCATATTTTTTTTTTTTAGCGAGACTTCACTGCAACCCAATTTCTATTACCAGATTACAATTAATATTTTTAAAACTTATAGTAGATAGCAGAACGAATTGTTTGTATAAAGATGATTATAGTAAATTATTTACAATATGCAAAATCTTACCAGATAACAAAATAGTAACATATAATATTCAAAGAGTTGATAAATAATGTAACATAGCTATTCAACCAGATCGTCGGGTCGAACCATGAGAGTACCGATCGCGAATAATGTGTACGGTGAGAGAACGAGAGAATGTGTTGTGCTTAGAATAATTAACAAAATCAATAAAGACCTATTAAACATTTCAACAAATTATAAGACCTCAGTGACCACCTTAAAATACAAAGTAAAAGAACATATTCTTATCTAATTTTGAATTTCCTTATTATATTATATTATTTTCAGATATCCACCCATAAAATACTGTGGACTAAGTCTGTTACACCCTGTAAAAAATGTATATCTTTTCAAAAGATTATTTTTTCTTTATATATTTCTAAATAATTCATCTAACATCTCCTTACCAAATTATTTCCCCTTGTTGTATTTTATTTATAAAAAAAATGTATAATTATGTAAAAGGCAATTCTTGCCGTAAAACTGCCATGCAGTTTGGCAAAAATTAAAATTAAAATGAATATATATGTAATAAAGAAGAAATAAAAATATTCATGTAATGCAAAGTTTTTGATTTCCTTAATAATTCAACTTTGAATTGTTTTTGTTAATCAATTCTTCGATATTAAAATAAAATTATAATATTTATGGGAAAAAAAATTAAGTTATTAAAAAATATGTAAGTTTTGGATATACCAGATATACATAAAAACCCTAAAATATCGAAGAACACGTACTGACCAAATACTTATTATTTAAACTACTGAAAGGCCATATTGACTGTCCCAGCCAATTAAAACAAATATCTTTCCATATATCATCTAGATCGACGCGGCAATCCATACTCTTCCATATTTCTAGAATTAGAACATCTTACACACAAAACTCATCTATTCACCGTTATTGCAAATACTATAATGAGAAGTTAACAGAAATTTACTTTTTCAACATTAGGCTTACTACGTTTAAAAAATTATTTTTATGAATCACCACAATCTCAATTTTAGTCAATCATTCTACCTACAAACACATCTTGCCCTTCTTTTACCACAACAAAAGTTTCAACCTCCCCACCTTTTTTCTGTATTATATCTTCTTAAACTGCTATATGTAGGAGCGAAAATGGGTGCTTTGATTGTATGCTGTTCATTGTAAGCCGGTGTTGCAGTATTAATGGCAAATAATGAACAAGAATTACAGAGGCTAGTGAGGAGAATGTACAATGTATACAATGAAAGCGACCTTATTATAAATATCAATAAGTCAAAAGTGATGGTATTCGAGAAGGAGGAAAGCAAGACAACGTGTAAATTACATGTAGATAATGAATATTAGAAACAAGTACATGAGTTTGTGTATTTGAGAAGTATATATGTTCGATAGAAATGGAAAGACAGAGAAACATAGAAAGGAGGGTGACTGCAGCGAATAAACCTAGCGGCGCTTTGAATGGAATTATAACCAATGAGAACTCATAGCGGTTCACAATGGAATCCTGGTACCGACACTGATATATGGAAGTGACGCCTGAAGCTGGCAAAAGAGAAACGAAAGTAGACTAAATCCAGTAGAAATGAGATCACTTAGGCGTATATGTAGCAGATCAATTTATGACAGAGTAAATAATAAAGAAATAAGAAATGAATGTAAAGCTGATGTTAGTATAGTGAGTGGAGGACGGTTCTGTTAGAAGCCTCAACAATCGGCGAGGTTGTATGAGAAGATGTATAAATGTGGATGAGGCGATAAAGTGTAGCGCTCTATCCTCTCTGCCTACCCCCACGTGGAAATGGGGTGATGGTAAGTAAGTAAGTAAATAAACTGCTATATTATGTGCCTGAACATTTCTGTGGATTTTCATAATTAATATTTTATGTTATATATTTATTATGTTAGTTCTATTATATTTACTTAAACTGTCAAAATCCCATAATGAATTAAATCAAATACTTTTAACTGATAAGGTGCCACGTCATTATTCATACTATTTTTCCAAAACTAATTTAACGAGTTATTAAAAGTAGAAATGTATCGCTATCCTTCCGCATACACCTATGGAAAAAAATAAGTTTTATAGAGATATTAAAATATACGTACTGGATATATGTTTAAATTAAATGTCTACATGGATAAGATTCCACGTCAATATTCTAACTAATTTAATAAGTTACGAAAAATAGGAATTGCTCACTAACCTCCCGAGACCAAATCAGGGTCGAACCCTCGAACCCCTTACTAGTTTAGGCGAGATTTAATGCCACACACAGAAGTACACAAAAATACAAATATATTTTTTATGTTTACAGTTTGAATTTTTAAAGAATTAAATTTATATATAAATTTAATTCTATGTAATAATACTTTTGTAAGAACTTATTATTTATAAAATATGCATATGTGAAATAAAATATGAAATATATATAGATATATATGTATTACAATATATTATTGCAAATACCTTCAATAGCTGGTTCCCAGGTTTACTATTAACAATAAGCACACATGTGATATATGAACTGCATTAACCTTTTTAATTTTTCTGTCCTTCTGATCGGATGTTGTTCTTTTAGCTGGGTTGTCTTCGTTAGATTTCGACAGACCGAAGCGCGCACTGATGGCTTATTTGGACCGCTGGACTGGTCGAGGCACAGGATGTAATAAGAATGACGCCTGTCGGTTACCGTCTTTTCAGTATTCCGAAAAAAGGGTGGCAATACTCATGCACACACATATACTTAATTATAAACCAGGAAACTCAGTGGTGCCAATAGAAATAACAAGGCGCGTAAACACATAGTTCATCAAAATATGATATACAATATTACTCAATTTACTGAGAGAAGAAAACTGGAGTATTTTTTTAAACATATAAAAAAACGTTATATAAACATAAACTAAGTCATGAAAAAGCGTGTAGGAGAATATACATATTCATACATATAAACACCAATACCTTGTGATGCTCTTTATACAATTTTTTGCTCTAACGGTCATTTAATTCATTTATTATTGTTAAAAAAATAGAAATTAAAACTTAGCTAAACGCTTGTACTATGAAAATAGGACTAACTTGCTAGTCTCCTGGAATGAGGCTTGAACTCCCTACCACTGAATCGGGAGGTGAGTGTCTTAATCACAAGACTAATAAGCACGTTTATATTACTATAGCTCAGATTCAAATTTTTCGATATACGACCAACAAAAATATACAAAGTGCAGTTTCAGCACTTTCTCATTCTGAACAACGAATAAACATTCTAATTCCAACTACGAACCCACCGCTAAAGTTTTTTAAGGCATTAAAAACAAATGACAGCAAAAAGTCATATAAGGTCAGATATACCTGGCAGAAAAATGTACAAAACGGCCGTGAAAACCTAAGAATATTATTTAAGATATTGCCTACGGATATTGTATGCCTAGATAAAATGTATATATAGTATTTTAAGAATAAATTCAAACAATAATTTCATGTTTTAATGTTTCCAAAAGTACTATTTATTATCTTGATTGTTTGTTTAGAAATTATGTTTATTTTATTTTTCTTATTTATAACCACTTATTGAGTTTAAATATATCTACCGGTTTCGAAAAATACAATTTTCTTCTTCAGGACATCAATACTAATTAAAAACATATGTTATTGTTACTTTACCAGAATTTTTTTTTTATAAAATAACAATTATTTAAAAAATAAATTTAGTAACTAATTCAAATTATTACTTAATACAAATTTACTCGAATAATTTTTAGGAAAAAAAAATAGAATGGGACTGGTAGTTAAATTTAGTTGGTTGTTTATAATTTTTTGATTAGTTTTACACGCTTTATTTATCTCCAACGATTCCAAATTATTTAGTTTATGACCAACATCGTTTACATGCAAAATTGACAATCCTATTTTTGTATCAAAACCGTGACCATTTTCTATCAAATGATTAGAATATTCTGAAAACCCACTATTGTTCAAACATCTCAAATGCTCCTTTACTCTTACATTAAAATTTCTACCTGTTTTACCAATATAAAATGCATTACAATCTTTGCAACTAAGTTTATAAACACCAGAACTGTTAAATTTGTCATCTTTGTCTTTAGAATTTATGAGTAAATTTCCTGTATTATTATTTGTATAAAATTCCCATCTAATGTTTCGTGGTAGGTGTTTAGATATTTGATTCGAAAAGTTATTTATCTTTAAAATCCTACGCCAATAAAAATTATTATCATTATGTTTTATCTGTGATTTATATAAAAATTGATTATAATATTCTTTTTTTAAATAATGTGTATTAAACCTGTATAATTATTAATTATTATTAATATTTAATAATTAATTATTATAATTATTATTAATTATTAACTGCTATGTTTTTAATTGTATTCAATTCAATATTGAAATTGGATATTGACATAGGAATATTGATTAAACGATGTATCATGGAGTGGAACCCTGAATGTTTGTGTGATAATGGATGATTAGATTCATTATGTATCTATAAAAGTTGGTTTTCTAAAAATTTTGAATTCAATTTTATTATTATTTTTAATCAATGTTAGATCCAAATAATTTAGGGTCGAATTATTTTCCATTTCTAATGTAAATTATATTTTATTATTAAATGAATTAATGAAATTTTAAAACGTAGTGAGTTAACGTTGTGAACCTGACCAAATACATAATATATCATATTAAGTATTGCGTTACATATATAATATTATTTTTATCCATCTCCCCTGACAATTGCAACACGTAAACAACACATCGGGTTATTAGGCACAAAATATTAAATCATAACATTTAAGGTCATTAAACTATTTCAAACAATGCCGTACCCAAGTCGTAAAATTTAAGACAGTCTAGCAGGCAGTCTAAGGTTAATATAAAATTATTTTAGTGTTATGAATACATAATATTAAAACATAATTCAGAATCATAATGGATGCAATAAATTTCCGTGAAATTACACGCTTTAGTGGATTATAACGACAAGATATTATATTTCACAGATATTTGAGAATGAATCTCCCATGTAGGGTACTTGACCGAATATTTATTACGCAGGCAAACATTCAGTCTTCGTTTAGCAGTTTGCGAGTGTGCGCATATTTGATGGTCATTATAACTAATATTTTATCTGCGTCACTGAATTATGTAATTAAGTATTCCGCACATTTGGTGTCGTATTATGGTTATGACCACAGACTACCAAACAACTAACGCAAATTTCCAAGGCACCAACCACTTACGCAATCAAATAGCTCGGCGACTTTTTTTAAATATATGATTCTATTGGAAAGAAAATTTAAACGCTGACAATATACATAATATGCATTAATGTAAAAAATACGTATTGTTTACACAAAGATTTAATTTTCGAAGAGTAAGTACTTTTACTATTGCATAAATTTATCTTAAACTATCGGATTTATATTTACACAAATAATGTTGTAGAATGTCTCTCGTCCCGCAACTTATATTCCAAACCCCTCTCCTATATGTACACTTTATTCCTTGTCTATTTATTTACTGGTCTGTGATTCTATATTTTGGGAGTAATCTATTTACAGTGAAGCTGTGTGGGATTATTTAATAAAAATATGCTCTACGAGATTCACGTCAATAAAATTCAGACTAGTAAGTTTTAAAATATATATGAATTATTGTTATTTTCATAGTAACTCCGATAGGCTTCAATTATTTTTACGAAGTTTATTATTTTAATTGTCTTTAAAAATTACATTGAACCTTGATATTATATAAAATTAAATCATTTTTCTAACATTTTATTATAATACATCATTTTTGCAATAACCAAAGTAGATTAGTGGATAATAAATTATCTATATAAAAATATATTTTTTTACATATGTCCTGTTTTATTGACAACTTGTGTTTAAAATTCGTTCTTTTACATCTTTCTGAATTAGATATTACTTCATATTAATTATACCGTTTTTGATAATCGACGTACTGAAATGTTGAGAAACATTATTTTAGTTTTATCTCTGAAAAATGATCGATTTTTATAATAAAAGGAGTTATTTAATAATAATTACGTTATACCAATACTCGTATCAGAAATGCTACTATTACAGTTCCAATTCCAAATTTTGACACTGTAAATAGGCATTTGTGTTGATATTTTAAAAATAGTATAGATCACATAAATCAGTTTAAATCTTATATTCGATGAAATGATGAATATCAGACTCTTAAATAACAAATTGTTCAATGTTTTTAAATATCGACATGATCACATGAATATTATTTTTTAATAAATTCCATGTCTCCAAAAAATTCCTGTCATCAAGTCTAACCTAATATAACATATCCTTCAATATTAACATAATTTTTCCGATAGATTTTTTCTGTATATCTTTCTAAATGATTAATTTAATTTGATTTAATTATCATAGAATTATGTATGTTCAGAAATTCTAACATCACAATGAAATGTGAATTAATTAAAAACATATTTTATTAATCACGATCGCGTAAAATAGATTAACCCCTATATATAATAGAATTAAAAATCAATTATATTTAAAAAGTTAGAAACAACATCTTAGAATGGGCTAGCCCATAGTCCTCAATAATACTTGACGCTCCAAGGTCGTACTACCCCTAAATTTGAATTATTAATTTTGTCCGTGGTAGGCTGTTTTCTTTTCTGTCTACAATCTCAATCCATCTTCAAATATAATATTAGTCAGAATATCGTCTAACACTAACTAGTTTGAATAAATTAGAAGCACAAGGTTAGCCAGCTACGTAAGATCTTAGTACTAAAATCTACTTAAGTCACTAATTCTGGTGTGTGTTTCTTAGTCCCTGTTTCTAAGTTCTTTCACAATCCACGAAGTGGATTATTTAATTGTTTTTCCCAAAGTTCATTGTCTGTAATTGAAGCTTGCTCGGGCAGCTTTCTTTTCACTTCAGCACTTATTCAGTTTATATGGATTTTCCTAGCTCTGACCATTAAGTACAGAGACATCGCTGCATCAGGCGCCACTTCTGAATAATCGTTGGACGCTACAAATACATCATCTATATAGAAAGAAACGTACTTAATAATAGATACTTTTTATTAAAATATAATGGTAACTTAAACATGATTTATAATCTTCAATTAAATACAAATTAAATTAATCAACTATAAAAATTTACAGAAAAAACCTATTTCTCGATAAAATATTTAGTACAAATTATATGAATTAATTAAAAAGATATACATATAAAATAAATTTTATCTAAAAATATTGTTGTTGCTACCGGAATTCGAACCTAGATCTCTTCCGACCCGGGAAACGTGCATTAACCGATTATGCTGTATCAACACAGTGGATTGACGACAAATTTTCAAACCTATATGTAATACTTTTCAAATTGATATATCTATCGTTCCATTATTTGAAAGCCATCTACTTTGTTTTTACGAAATCTCAAACACCTTTCATTAAACCGATAGGAGGCGCCAGAATTCACTTTTATTAAAATTAGGACACATTAATACAACTTATTTTTTATTATTTTATTAATAGAAAATATAATACATTTTTAGATTAAGAAATAAATGTTAAAAGAAATATAATTTCTTTTAACATTTATTTCTTCTTTTTAAGAGTAAGACTCGTGTATATAGAAGGAATTTTATACGAGAGTTTATCTATCAGTTAGTCTGTGTACATATTTTTTTACTTCAAATAAAAATTTATAGTAATCTGTAATTTTTGTAATTGTGATAGGAAGATTGTTAAATTGGTTGCGGTATATTTTAGATTTGAAATATCAATTTAGTCTCTAAATCTTGTAGATCGGAATTCGATTCTAAAATTTAATTAATTTTTAATTTTGAAAATTCGGATTGTTGAATTTTTTTGTATGTCTATTATTTTTGGTACTTTAAAATCTGTGAAGATCACACCACACACACACACAATATATGAGCACGACACTCAATAATGAGAACATCGATTGAGAACGACGAATACGAATGAATAAAAAAATTTAACAGCTTCCCTATTCCAAATTAAAAAATATATATATAAAAGAGTTTAGAAAGAAATTAAACAAACACTTCAAAAACACATAATCAGAAAATAAAAAATATTACAGAACACTTCAGAAGCACGCAAATAGACAATAAATAAAATATATTAAATATTAAATAAAATTATTATAGTGTAACTCCCTCTCCAAGAACAAGAGCTAGTCTCTTTTTGGAGAGATAAGCGAAAAAAAAACATGTAATTTTAATAATGTAAAATACTTAATTCATGTTATAAAAAATTGTAACAATGTCAAATAAATAAAAAAATAAAAAATATGTCGAACAAATAAAAATCAAAGGTAGCAGCATCCAAACTGTCAAGATTCTGACACCGATAACCTATCTTCCAACCATTTCAGAAAAAAGTGGAAAAATAAGAGAAGTAAAATAAGAACCTTCCTTCAATTTAGGGGAACGGAAACCATCCCCCTTCGTGAGCCGACAATAATTACGATGTTCCGCCCCCCGTTTTGGTAATAGATTCACGGGTTCGGCGGGAAGTGGCCAATTTGCGCGAAATATTGCGGACAGACGTGTGTCGCTGCGGAGTCCTGCACTAATCATCATCCTCGGGGAGTAATGGCTCGGAATAACAAACAATTATAATAAAACCTGTTACATAACAACCCCGCAGACTTTTGCTTAGACAACAATTTTACTTTTGCTTAGACAAATATTTAATGTTTGATGTTCCGATCAATCGCACTAAAACATAGATGGTGTTTCAAAGTACGGGCCATGTAACTGTCACATTAAGTTACTAATTTTTTATTTTTGAATTGAGACCTTCCCCGTAATAATAATACTGTATATTAGTTATGAATTTCAAAACATTGTACATCTTCTTGGTCATCGAATGTTATATAAAACAACCGTATAAAATAAATTAAAACACTATTTTACACAATTTCTGAGTGATCTTACCTGCAACAACACTGTATATTATCCAAGATGGTCGACACTCTGTCCATCTATCAACGTTTGTAAGAACCGATATATAGTGTTATTGCATGAAGGTTTTAAATCAAAAATAAAAAATTATATGTCCATAAAATCAAAAAAATTTAACGAAAATAATATTAACTTTTATTTAATCTATTTGCTATAATAATTTTATTTTATTTTGTTAAATGACACAAATTACTCTTCAAGGGTGGATTGCCATAATAGAAGAAGAAGAAGAAGAACTTGCTATAAAGTAGTGCTTGCTAATTATATATATATATTTAATTAATTTTAATTTAATATTTAATTTTTAATTTCTGCGAGTAGTATTAGGTAACGTCTTTGTAGATAGCTTTATGAAGTCATTAAGTCGAATCATCAGTCCAAAAATAGGACGCGTAACGATGAACCAAAATACCTGGGCATGTCATTGATCCAATCCTAAAATGGAACCGACAAGTAGAATGACGAACAAAGGAATCATAAATCTAATTTGGATGTTCAAATATATCAGGAATATTATGGCAGAACATTAATGCTCTTAACTCAATCCACTATTGAATATGGGATAGTAGGATGGGGCTGCATAATAAAAATGGTCATCAAACCTCTGACTACAGCACAAAAATGATACTGAAAGTCACTTTCAAATAATCAGACGAGATCGAACTCACTAATCAACAGCCTGAAGATAATGGACGTTATTCAGATTTATTCCAGGTCTCCTAAATTGAACATATTTGGAATTATTATGAAAACACCAGAATCTTAAAGAAGCGATTCCTAAAATGCGCACGACATATGCTCAAAAAAGTTACGTTTTTGTTGAAACTTAATTATATTTAACTCCTTAAATATATATTTTTTTAAATTAAGAAGCTCAGTCATTTCAAGTATGCGATAAAAAAGAGATAAAAACTATATTTGAGCATGTATCCTAAGTATGGTCACCCTACCGACCTAATAGATATTCGGAGGCAGAGAAGTATGTGTGATTGATAACATGATTTATAAGAAACTACTTCAGGTACTTATATAGTGATAAAAACATTGCCAATTTTGTATACCTATATAATACTTTGAAAAATTATTTGTAGAATTTGTTATCTAATATGGACTGATCAATCTTGAAATGTAAAATATAATATTTGTCTCATCGCAGGTGATTAAAATATTTGCATGAGAAAAATTCAACGGTACTATTATATTTACAAAAATATAATACAAATTTGTTGTAAGCTTCGCGCTGTTAATGATGTTAGCATAAAAGAAAACAGAAAATAAAATGGCCAGATTTTTCCACGCGTTGGTAGTTTTCTTAGAATCACTTTGAGCCAAGTCCAATTTTCAAAGAAAAATGATATTCCACCGCCCGGAAATTCTTACGACTCTATGCTATCACAACACGGGATCAACAAACAAACGCGTACATTTGACAAACAAGGCTGTATAACGTTTGTGACAATTAAATTTATGAATTTCTTTCAGATCTAAGGGCGATGGTTTCGTTTGAATCTACAATTAGTTACAAAAAGTTACTATTAATATTTTTTATGATTTCGATTGTGTTTCTGGCCGTTTTCTTTTTACATCAGTTGTGAAAGCCAAAGAAAAAAAATCATAGTGCTTTTTTAATGATTATTTTAAATACAGTATTATAGTATACATTTTTTTTAAATTTAAGCACTTAATGATAAAATAGCATATTAATTTGAACTTATTTTAACAGAGAAAATAGTGATCGTATTTGAAAAGAGATGCATTCACAAAACCTACTAAATAAAAAAAGTTCGTTTGCATGTCTGTGATTTGGCCACTACTGTAATATTGTATGTGCCTAAATATTATTACCCATCAAATTCATGAGAAAGTAATTCAAGAATTTCTCAAATATCAAATTTTTGAATGTTGTATATATGTTAGTATATGGACTAGCTTTGAGTACCACTACACCATCGCCATCAATGGACCAAATTTGATAATTATGTGAAGATTTAGGGGTGAGAATTAGTGAACGTTATATATATATATATATAAAGTGATCACTTAAGCCAGCCGAAGATAGGTTATAAGCCCTGTAATTACCCCGTACTTCTATATATTTTCCATTAATAGCATTGTCTTTATAAGATATCTGATATTTGTTTAATGTATGTTGGTTTAGGCTTCCTCTGTATGTAAATATAGTTTACTTATATGTTGCAATTATTAAAAAAGTAATACATATATAATATTATAAAAGTTATTATGAGTATTTTTAGTTGCAGTTATTAGACGTAATGTTAAAAGTTTAATAAAATGATCTTGGAAATTAATTAATAATTGCAATTGCTTATGAATCCATATGAAAAGATATTCCGTAATCATGATCTATAAATCTGATAAAAATAATTTATTAAGAATTATTCTCATTGTGTATTTTTACATATTAATCAGTGGGTCGAATATTGTGATAGCGGTTCCACCCCAGCCAACTATAACATATTCTATGATATTCTGACATTTGACATACTACGCATTTGTTTCAGGTTCAGTATGTTCCTTAAAATCTGAATGCAGTACATAACGTTTCTGAAGCGTACCAGTTAACATATCGATATGAACTTCCCATCATAGTTTATCATCAATAGTAATCCCTAGATACCGAATAGTTTTAGCGTGA
Organism: Eubasilissa splendida; assembly: GCA_031772225.1. Lineage (NCBI taxonomy): Eukaryota > Metazoa > Arthropoda > Insecta > Trichoptera > Phryganeidae > Eubasilissa > Eubasilissa splendida. The sequence continues at coordinate 13,888,368 of CM062852.1, read as the reverse complement.
CTGTGTATGTTACACCCTATATGTAAATGTAAACAATCTTCAAAACTTCTACCGTGTAATGAAACATCCAGAGAAGAATCAGATCCTACATTTCGTAATGCTGGGAATGATTGCTAAAGATCAGGGCACTGAAAGAAGGTTTTGAGGCAAGTTGAATACTCATTCCCTGTCCCTTTTGTACATCCAATAATCTGTACCTGTCCCGCTCTCACTACCGACAGATTGCGCTTAGACATCGAACTATCAAGATCTTGTGCCTTTTTCTGCCACCCTACATCCGCGCCGTACGTAACGCTAGAACCGCAAGGAGGAGGTGTATTCAATAGTTCCGGAAGTGCAGTGATCTCTCGATTCTGCACCACAATCGTGCTAGTCAACCGGAGGTGAAGACGACGCTCAACCCGGAACTTTAAAGCAAGGTAAGCCAGATCCATCTCCCCTTATGTTCCTTAAGACTTCCAATTCGGGTTGCGTCCAATGATTAATATTAAACTCAATACAGTCCACGGGATCTTATCCCACCAGAAGGAATACACGATAACAGTCAATGTCTAATGAGAAAAAGGGGAACAAAATTTTTCATTAACACTTTTTATTGAAAAAATACAAAATATATTAGTTTTCCCCTAGCTTGTGCGTGCCCGGGACTACATCCCCGATGGCCTGGAAAAGCCAAATGCAATGCAAGGCTATTTCCTGCCACTGGAAACATTTCATCCCGGAAGTCAGTAGTAACAGGAGGTGGGGTGGGGACAGGACGGGGACACAACGCTTTGTTGTCAAACAAATGCTGTGACATCGGACAAAACGCTGCTCTGTTTGTAATTAGCTAAGTATTTGTAAGTGCGCGTTGTGTTTGATGTTACGCAATAATATAGTTCTAATGGAGATATACACGTTCAGTTCCCACTGGAAACTTATCAAAATATATTTTAATATTCGACAGTTTCTTAACATCTAAATGAAAGAGCGAATATTATAATTAGTAAAACTTTTTAGAATTTCAATTTTGAATACTTTTGAAAAATAATAATAATAAATCTTTGGCTTCTCCTAGCGAATATTTCTCAAAGGTATTTTCAATAAAAAGGTGAAAGAAGCTTTTAAATAAATGGAACGTAAGAAGTATCAATTTGAAATATTTGCATCATATAAGTTCGAAAAGTACGAGGCTGACATAGCGTAATTGGTTATCGCACTTTCCCGGATACTAAGAGATCCTGGTTCAAATCCTAAATATTTTTTCGGTAAATTAAGTTTATCTGTATGTATGTCTTTCTAATTGATGCATTTAATTTATATTAAAATATCACAGAACTATGTTCTGAAAAAATTACAACTTCACAAATAATATGTTCTCTTTAAAAAAAAATATTATTGTTGTTAAAATGAAATGTTATTTTTACCAAATTTAGTTTTATTCCTACCCTTTAGCTCACTCCTAATGCAGTACATATTATTACTTCAACTAAACTGGTTTGTTTTGAATTCGTCGAGATTTGAAGAGGAAGTGTCTTCGTGTGATCGTTTCGTTTAGATCACTAGTTCAGTTAATATCTGTCCTGGATCGGAGTGGAAGTGTCATATATCGATGCGATTTTGGTGTTTTGTGGACGATAAAATTCATCAGAGTATTTCCATGACAGTTTTGTTAATTGGGGTGTACTTCAAGATAAGCCAGTGACAGCGTCATCATCAGGTGAGTCAAGCTTATCTCCTTTAGCTCCTTATCCCGTAAGCCTTCCTGATCCGCTATCGAAGGATTCCGTCATCCCTCATCATTTCCCTATTTCCAATTCCCTATTCCATTTCGTACTCCTTCCAACGATCCATCCACCCATTTCTTCTTCACATTTTATCATCACCCACCACTGTGATCGGCGACTTGCATCGATCACAACTTAGTTATCGCTTTCTTCTTCTCTAAACATTTCACCTTTGTAGTCAGCACCAGTTTTTCTTAATACATCACATTTATTATTCCAATTTTAAAAGCAATCAACTTCATATTACGATGAATCTCAAACACCTTTGAGTAAAGCCTAATAGGAGATGCTAGAATAAAATAAATTAATACATTTTATTAGATTTAAAAACTTTAATACAACTTATATCAATTAGATAGATAGAAAAAATAATAAATGAAGTTCAATTTGAATTAAATACAATATGAATTATTGCCAATTGTGTTTTGTATGCAGAATAGTGTGATGCAATTGATACATGCCGACCTTTACCGACAATTCTCCGATATGAGAGGTCATTCTCACCCATAAGCTTTCATGGTTTGATATCAAACCTAGACTTGTTAAAATTATTAACATTTTAAAAATCACGAACCCTTTTTGACGACCCTGCTATACACACTTTTCACGATCGTGTCTGAGTATCAACCTGTGAATGTTAGCCGTTTCCAAGGGTTTACGGCCCGTGGAGTATTAACACCAGCTGATAAATGGATCCAGGACTTTTGAAAGGTTCGAGGTAGCGCCGTATAATGTGACGATAAGGACCAATCCTTTGTCAATTTCATATTCCAAGTTACATACAATTTCATACGACAGGCAATATAAACATTTTAAGGCCCCGCTATGTATGGCTAATGGGCAAAGACTCTTTGATAAATTTGGGTATTCGGTGCATTTCATTTCAAAAAATGTAGCATTAAGCGATAGAATCTCAAGTGAGAGAAACAGCTCAGTATCTTTGTTATTTATGACGTCATTAATTTTTTGCTTTAAAGAATTACCATGAATTTTCGGGTGTTACATCTTTGGAGAGAATCGTACATTTTTTAGGTCTTATACTATTAAGATGTTTATATTCTTTACATACAATCACCATCATATCTGAAATAATTCTCCATTTTACTCAAGAATTTTACATATAAAACAACTTTAACATTAAGTAAAAAAAAAAATCCTGTAAAGTTGCATTTTCAGAAAATAGTTTTGTGGTATTTTAATACAAATTCAATTAATCAACTAGAATTAATCAACAGAAAAAATCTATCTAAGAAAAACTCTACCTAAAAACTAGACCTCTTTGTATCAGGGAAGCGCGTTCTCCGATTTCGCTACATCAATCAAATACATTTTTAACAAATTTTGAACTTGTATTCTTTAATACGGAGAATCTCAAATACCTTAATATATAAGTGGTATTAATATTTCCAAATCTAATAAAATGGATTAATTAATTTAATTTTGGCGTCTTCTATCGGGTTTTACTAAAAGGTATTTGAGATTTTCCATAATATAAAGTGTTAAAAATGAAATTGTGGATGTATCAATTGAAAATATTGCTTGATACAAGTTCAAAAATTTGTCAAAAATAAATTCTAATGCTATAGCGAAAGTGGAGAATACGTTTCCCGGTTAGGAAGAGGTCCAGGATCGAATACAGGTAACAACAAAATATTTTTTCGATTACAGATTTTTTTTATATGTCTTTGTAGTTGATTAATTTAATTTATATTAACTTTAATATTAACCATTTATGAATGTATATATTATACAGGGTGTAACGGACCTAATCAACAATATTTTATGGTTTGAAAATGTTCAAGGAATATGTACTAATTCTACTGTTACGGAAAATATTATTGTTTAAAATTTTTACAAAATCGTGTTAAGCTTGAAGTCTACGTACTTCCAAATAAATATTTACGAAATTGTTCAATTATTAATCTATATCTTTGCTTCAGACCCTAAATAATCTAACAAAATATAGTTTAGTCGCTCAAAATTCGATGACCTTTAATTTTTTGTATTTAATATATAATTTTAAATTAATAAAATATTTCAATTAATCGAAATATTCGCATAATTACGATTTTTTTTAATGCTTATATCTCTGACATGGTAGAGATTGGGCACATATCCGTAGTACATTTTTGACTCGTAATTTAGTCAGGTCCCATCAAATATTGTGGACTAGGTCTGTTGCACCCTGTATATTAACCATTGCTTGATTGTACAACCTATCAGTAGCAGGCTTAATATTCGTGGGTTTTAAATCTCAGTGATACTAAATATATACGCCATCTGTTTTTCACGGTATAAACTATTTGAAACTCATTTAATATCCTTAACATGAAATTTATTAACACGATTACGCATTAACAAAAAGAAAAACAAAATGAAAGTTTAGTTGTTTGATAAAATGTCTACCGAACAACATACCGTTGTGTTTGAAAATAATTTTAAAGAAGAAAGTTTCTTAAAATTGATATATTTAGTATAGTAATCGACAACAGGCATTATTATTCATCTGTTAAATGATGATCTTTCTCTGACTTTGCTTCTCTATTTAATCATCCGCTGAACTTCGTTGTCACTTGAACCGCTCCGTACTCCACAGTTGATTTCGACATCGAGATTTTGTACGTCCTTTAGATCTATATGATAAATACCTTTCAAGGAAATTATCGAATATTATTATTAATCGATGGGCAATCTCGGTACTGAGATGGTACTGTCGTTGACATTTCACAGAAGAGTATTTAAGTTATTTATCCATACTATGAACATACACAATACACTTTGTGAATGAATGTGTGTGTGTCATAAAAGTGAGTATATGAGTGGTGGGGGACGAAAATTATAAGAGGCCGTCTCTAAGAGAACAACTTATTCTGAATAACTAGTCTATCTCTGAATGTATAATTTATATTACTGTATAACGTGTTGAAATAAACGTATAATATTGATACCTGGAAAGACCGAGTTTCACTTACAAGGAATTGGGACCCAATTAATTAAACAGTTTTCGGTGGATAGAACCACAAAGGAATCTGGTGGTAATCAAAGATTTATCACACATATCAATGTGTATACGTTTTTCGAATGGCATAATATGGCGGCATTTTTTCATAATTTAGTCAATGAAATTTTTGCTAAAAAAACAAACAACATCATACCATTTGGAATTTTTTTTTTAAGAAACTTCACAAATGACAAAAACTGCGTTTTCACTCTTGCTATCACAGGATTAATCTCAGCCCGTGCCTCGAAATGTTGCCAACACATTACCATTTATGGTTTTTTGCACTTTAGTCTATACTCTAACCCACGTGTTTCTTTATCTGTCTCTTACAGAGATTTCCAGCATGGTAATAAGGACCAGCCTTAAGGTGGGGCTGGTGAAGCGGCCCCACCGGGCACCGCATCTGGAGGGTGCCGTAACGGATCTGCCAAAATGCTGACTATGGATGGAATTGTGACTTTCCTTATGGGCATTTTTATTATGACAATCAGTGTCACCTGTGAAGTAGAGTACCAAAGACCACTGACAGCGAAATGTATATAAACTTATTATTATACTTTTTCCTTTGTTTATTTGTTCACATTAAATTTTAGAACCATATTTTTACAATTAAGCTAGGTCTTATTTAAGAGAATCACCTCGTATTTTAAGGTAATTTTAGTAGTTTATGAAACATAGTATAATTGGTTTAAGAAACATGATATTATTTAAATGACAAACGATAAGTAAATTTCTGAAAAAATCACTCTGCTATATAAGCACTGGAACAACTCTTCCTTCTGTTTTTCATTTAACATTATGTTTGAAAAACCCAGGTGAATAAATTTGCTTTGTGTAGCCTATTACTATCTGTTTAACTTTATATAAATTTAATTGTATGAAATTATGGAAAACGTTAGCAAAAATTTTATTCTAATGTCCGTGTTACATATGGAGAATATCTATGATATCGTTATGGTGTGTAAAGATGGGTAGGGAGACACAATAACATCCTTTTGCCTTGGGCTGCTTGACTGCTCTAAGGATGATTCTAATGGTAATATTATATATAAAAGTTGTTTTTTTAGAGGTTATTTTTTCGAATTAGTAACAACTTTTCAAAGTTTTAAATAAAAATCGTGATTTTACCTGGTTTTTTTCGTCATTAAAATTTATATAGCTACAGTGAAAATTTATGTTGCGGATCTATAAAAAATTTGAGATTCTGTTTATTTAATATTTGGCTCTTGTTGCTAGAAAGTCTGCCGATTCCTGGTCTAGTGGTTAAGACGCTGACTAAGTTATACATATGTTCATGGCACATTTCAAAGTTAATTTGAAAATAGCAAGAATATATGTTTTTTTTTTTAAATTGAAACGCAGTACTTTTGACGTGCAATCATTTATATACCATTATTCATCAAGTATTTTAATAAATGTGTGATTTTTTTTAGTTAATCTATGTGCAGATAGCTATCAAGTAAATGACTGAACGACTGGATGTTAGTAGAACAGTATAGTGGAGTAAAAAGAAGACATTCATATAAATAATTATAAAGTGAAAAGTGTGAATGCCAAGTGTAATGATTAACTACGTTATGATTGTTAAACTTTTAAAGATATTAAATAAATATATATATAAATTTTCCGGACTGACTGAGTTTTTCCAATATATCGTATAGGTACAATCATAATAAATTCGAACCAAGTATAAGTCTAATTTTAATTATCATCTCATAAATTATTCACAAAATGTAAGATCCCAGTATGAGTCAAAATTATACTTTTCCAATTTATTAAAAGATAAAGTAATAATTTTGATTAAAACATAAGGTAATTTAATTAACCCTAATGGTTTTCCGAGTGTCACACATCACATTTCATAAGAAGAAAAGTCAATTTTATTTGTACTGAATGTGTATTAAACAAATTAAATTAATCTATTAGAAAGATATACAGAAAAAAATATTTTTCTAAAAAATATTTGGTTACCACCGGGATACGAACCCGGATAGAAAAAATTGCAGGTTTACCAAATATTTTTACGATACATTTTTTCTATATATCTTTCAAATTGATTAATTTAATTTATTTAATATCACTAAACTATGTTTTTAAATGATAAATTCATAATAATTTTTTTATTATATAAAATATGAAAAAAAATAATTTCTAAATAATAAACAAACTATAGATGTTTTCTGTCAAAAATTTGAAAATTGGAATACTATAATACTGTTGCACTATAGTATATTTAAATTAACAGAAATATATCTGATACAAATATTATGTACATAATTTTTTTTAAGGAGAACACATTCCCATTGTGAAGTTGCAATTTTTCACAACATAGTTCTGTGATATTTTTAATACAAATTAAATGTATTAATTATAAAGATATACATATAAAATCATTTAATCGAAAAAATATTTTTGTTGCTACCGGGATTCGAACCTGGTTCTCTTCCTATCCGGGGAAATGCATTAACCGATTATGTTACACCATCTTTCTAATTAATATTTTATTATATTATTTTGAAACGGTCCTTTTTGACGTTAAAACGTCAAATTATTTTTATTAATGGTTCAGTACGTTGTTATTAAAAACTATTATACAGTATTGTTTAATTAATATGAAAGAAGATCTAATTAATAAAACAACGCTTAATCAGCCTAGGAAGGGTTTTAACATCTAGTTATTTAAATAAAAATGTTAAATTTTTAATTATTATTTATAATTATTTTAATATTTAAGTGCTTTGAATATTTCGCTTAAAAATTATTTAAAAGGATCAACGAATACATAAGATAAAATTCTTTTAATAGTATTCTAAAATCCTAAAAATAATTCTTCATCATATGTGTACTGAAAGATGTCGCCCAACTGTTCTGGTGATTTATTTAATTTGATGTTGTCATCCGTGTAATTGTCACATTCATCGTTGTCTTGATCTATAATAGTTATCTAAAAAAAGCGTATCGTTTACTTGACTCGAAAATAAGTGGAGGTATCTTCTCGTAGATTTCAACAAACCGTAAATTTCTTTTACACGAATAAATTGTCTTTTTTTTTGTTTCAAATTTCCAGTACAATGTAATGAATTGTTTTTGATATACGCAAATAATAGAATATTCCATAAAAATAGGTATGATAATAATTGTACACGTCATTTGAAATTCATGGTGATCAATTTGAAATTAAAACTGTTTTGACCATAAAATACATTTTATTTAAGAGTATTTTTGAACAAAGATTGGCATTCAGTATGCTCAATATTTAGTATAAATTTTATCATAATGCACGACAGTTTTATAATTCCTATTTTCGTTACATTTGTTATTCGTATATTTAATATATATTAAAAAAACAATAAGAATACCTACTTATTTTTTATATTAACTTAACTAATTCAATTATTTTTACATTTGTAAAATCAAATATACTGAACATATGTTTATGCGCTTTACTTTATTATGTTAACATTTCTCCTAAAAGCTTCCAGGGTGTGGATATAAATAAATATCCAATCATTGAATATCATGTACATTTTCATGAATGATATCTGATAATATCATTTTGTAATTAATAATTTAATTCATTCATTATTCAATACTGCAAATTAAATAATTTTAAAATCTTTTTAACTATGGAACAATAAACATATTATTTTTACCCTATACATTAATAAAACATGTTTTATTATCTGTTTTTCTAATTTTCTAATTATATCAGTAATATTTTTAACACATCTGTTCAAACACACGTGCATTCTAATGTAAATTAATTAACTTAAATTATTTAGAATTACGCGACAATTTGTTATATCAGATTATTTATAATAATGATTTATGTCATATTCTAGTCTGTATAAATAAAAGTTTTCTCGCAAATTCATATTCATAAATAAGTAGAATAGAACTTGACTTGTTTGGTTTTAATAATGCACCGAAGAGCCATAGTAGAAATGAGTGTAAATATTTGCTATTCAATATCATTGGAAGATTTCTGAGCTGTTTCTTTGTAGACTCGACGGCGACGGCTGATACATTTGGAATTGGATTTGAAAGTGTATTTTGTTTAAAATATCGTGTAAAAACTTTAATATTCATTTATTATAACGCAATGTATAAGGAAAATCTATACTTTATTTTCAACGGAAATTAAAATATTACAATTTATGTCTCGTTTTTTAATAAAATGAATAAACAAGGATAGAGTTTTTGCATTTTTTTTATTTATTATTTTAATATTATAAAATATATAAATATACATTTTAGAACTGATTGAATTGATCATTTAAGGAACTCTTCCAGCTGACTTCTTCCAATTTTGAAAAGCCATTCCTTTATAAGCACACAAAATTGAGGATACGATACCGTTGCCATCTCTTGTGAAAGCTTATTGTGTATCCAGGGTTCTATAAAACATGCATGTCTTTGAGTAAATGAGGTTTTCATTAACAAGACAGCTAGGTTTCTTTGAGTTTTTGCCCGAGTAAACTTAGAATGTGTGATAAGGCGCAGGATTATGTTCTCATGTATGTCTTTAAGCTCGAGTCTTTATGAATAATTGATGATAATACAATATAATATAATAATATAATGATAATTAATAATTTAGCACCTTGAGTTTTTGGAATAGCGGCTCTGAGTCATGCTGAATGGATTTATTGAGAATTATTCTCATTATGTCTTTTTGAATATTAATCAGTATTGTGATAGCGGCTCCACCCCAGCCAACTATACCGTATACTATTTTGCATTCGAACCCCGAAACTTTTGCGCCCCACGATCGGGATAGTTGACCTTGAAATTCATTCTCTTTGTACTTGTACGATAGGTTTAATGTTTATTATCGTATTCAATCTGCTTAATTGCCAATTTTGTAATATGTCTATCTTCATATTGTACTTCGAATGTCTTTGTAGAATTATTTTTAAGGTCTTTAATAATATGTTGACAAACTATCTCATTAAAACAAAATAAAGTAAACCAAACAGAGATAATGTTTAAAAGAAAATTTTAATTCATTGTTATATTCATTAATATATTTTCATTTATTTATCTATACCCCGATCTAAAAAAGAGGTCATGAAAAAAATTACTGTAACTCAACAGGAATCACATTGGCGCATTGACAGAATTGCTAAGGAAATGGTAGAAAAATGTCAGCATCACTTCTGACAGAATTATTCCTTGTTACACTAGATATTCATTATGTAAAAACTGGGAGTACGCCTGTGCTATGCGCAAGTTTCCTTTTATTTTCAGAAGGCTTGCGACTTAATTAAAATAATAGTTAAATTGGGAATTATAAAAATGAATTATGGTAATAAAATTTAAATTAAAAAGAATAATTTTACCTTTACTTCGTTTCCTTTACCCGTTATTAAATTTTTCATCCTAATCAGCGCACTGTCCAGTGAATTTTTTTTATTAAAATTTAAGATACAATTTTTTCTTTGTTCAGAGTATATTTTTAACATCTGATAATTATATGACATATATAGATATTTTTTTTATATATGCTACTCATGCATAGGTATTCGTAGGTCGTTAAAACAATTGAATTATACCTTTTTTGTAGTCGATATAGTATTTACAAATTTCAATTTGTACATTTGGCGTATACAGTTTCGAGCTTCAATAAAATATGACACTGTTTCTAAATAGGTTATCATATAGAGATTCACATAAGCCTGTATATTTTCATAATTTTAAATTTTCAAGTAATCGCCACAGAGTTTTCGATGAAGTTAAATTGCATTTACTGTAATACTGTTTAAAGAAAATAAAAATGTGAGGCTTTTCCTATAAAATTTCAGCAATCCGTACCCGGAATTTTCCGGGTTTCAAGTTTGATTAAAATTTTAAATAAAGAGTTAGGTGGTGGAGGGAGAAGGGTGCCTTAGTTTTGTGCTCTAAAGAGTAACAATGTACGAAAAATTTGATCCAAGCAGAGGGAGGGGTGGGATGACTGTATTTCCCTTAGGGTCCTAGAGTGCAATTAAGAAAAATTTGTAACGCATTTAATATTATACACAATTATATCGGCGGAAGGAGATGAAGTGACCAGGAGAAAGGTATTCTAAAGAGTCGAAGAGTGTAGAATTGTAAATAAAATAAGACACAACTCAAATTTATATATTGTGACATTATAAACTGATGCCACGTTCAAAATCACCCCGTCTCGTAAGTTAGCATGAGCCACATTGATGTCAATGTTGTTTTGTATCGGTGAATATTTCACTTTGGTATAATCTATGGAACAGGAGAACCTTTTGTTTGTGACAGTTTTCTCGGTCTTTTTTATACTGAGCTCCGAACGCGATCGGAAGCCGGTACGGCAATTGAGTCGTGCTGTCGTTTCACGAAAGCGACAGCATGTTGGCCTTTTAATCCAAATGAACTAAGGGTCAATATCGCTAAACATTTCAATCATTAGTGCACTGCTTGTCATATTATTGCTCACTGTTAATTTCCGTATTGAACTATCTTTACAGAAAGTAATTTCCTTCGTTCATTATGGAGAATATCTGTGATGGTGTGACGCTCCCGCAGTCAATATCGGCGGCGTTAACTTTAATAGTACTGCAGATCTGAAGGGAGGACGCTGAACGAGTTTCCAAGGTCTATCAAGCATTGAAGATGACATATTAATCGATGGTCGAGAAGGCTACGGATACATCAGGCGAGAAAACCATGCTGCTTGAGGTTCCTTGCAGACTGAGATGGATCACCATCGCTGTGAAACTTGTTAATTATTATTATTTGTTGATGATTTGCATTCTTTATTATTTACAAAGGACTATGTGGGTCCGTTTTAAAAGGTTGACAAGGTAATATTTTAATTGGGGACAAGTAAGTCGACGCATATTTATTAATAAATCCTTTGTTATCACACCCATCCGTGCAGAATTAGTAAAGTTAAATTTTTTTAAGATTGACACACACAATGTAGATACAACATCTGTGATCATTATTTGTGTTAACATATTTTTAAAAGCGTAAATTTCGTTTTCTGTATTAACTAACCTCCGGCTATTCAGACGTCATACCGAGTCAAGTATATAATTTTTACTTTAATTATAAATTAGATTCCATTTTTAACTGAAAACATCTTTTCAATTATCTCCTTCATCAATAATAAATTTTCCCAGTTTAGGACGAAAGCAGAATTAGCAGATCATGGTCGGTATGCGTTTCTGAGGTGAGCAACCCACCGCTCTTATGTTCTCCTGCATAGGGATAGAATGCCGGAGTCTACTCTCACAATATATAATAGAATTTATATATATTAGGAACAAAAACAATCAAATCTTTCAAAGTATTTATGACACACCAAAAAATAATATAAATATTTTGTAACATTTTTTATATATTTGATATTAATTTGCTTTTTATTAACTTTATATACACATCATTTACATAATTTACATTACCGTACTTTAAAATTAAATTATGTTTTTCCAATATGTAATATACATCATATTATTCAGATAAAAAATATATCAAACATGTTTTTTTTTCCAGGAATCGACATTTCATACAAATTATGTGACTATCAAACAAATTTTATTAATCCCTGTTCAAATTATAAGGTTAACAAAAAACAGCTAAACGGGCACACTCTTACTTACTAAATCTAACAAACACGATTATTTCTCTGTTGGGGCGAATTCTAAGTAGAGTATATATTTGAAAATAAATGAAATGTACGTGGCTCAGGCTTGGAGTATCCCATTAAAACCTTTTTTTCCACTTTTGCCTCCAGTGTGTCTGAACACTTTGGTTTATGTGAATAGCTCGGAAGTAAAAACGATAAAGGACCAAAAGAAAACGCGTTGAAATATTATTCACGTTAGTCGGCACCTTATCGTGTTCCACTGGGCATCTGCTATACGAGAAAATTAAAAATCACAATTATTATTTCGAATGACAGAAATATATAAATATTAAAAATATATCTCACGCAATTTTTTCGACATTCATTCATTTATAAAATTTTATGTATTCATATTTTTGCTTCATTTCTAACGTCCTAAGGAATCTATGTCTGATATGATCACTACATTTATATGAATCTAGATTTGCGGATAATGATTTGAGATGGTTCAGAGATTATTTTGAATCGAAAGATTAACATGGATTGGTTGTATTGAATCCACGTCTTGAAAGGATTTTCATAGACGAATAGCGAATTACAATAAAAGCGCTTCAGCGGATCAGAAAATATCGAGGAAAACTGACTTTTTTGTATCAAAATATTTAAAATACTAATCTTATTTCATATTTACTTACGCATTTTTTCCTACAATTACAAGCTTATTTAAACCTATGTAGCCTAATAAAAACCTGGCAGGCGAGAATCTAAGAATTTTTTAAGAGATTTTCTGCTGCTTCTCAGTTAGTTAATTTATTTATCGTAAATATCAAATAATTTATTTGTCGTAGTTACCGAGGTGCTTGAAATGTTAAAAATCATTATGAATCAAGATGGGTGTATATATATATATATATATTATACACACTCAAACAAAGCACACAATACACACATATATGTTTAATTTATGGTTAGCGCGAGCACTAGTGTGTAGAACTGGCGTCTCTTCTGGGTTCAATCGCGTTCTTTGTATATAGTTTTCTTGGTGAAACCTAGGCCTACGTTTCCGCATGGCAATACGTGCCATTGTCAAGGCGTTGCCTTAAAAATTTAAGGTACAACCGTACTTTTTCGCAGGAGATATAAATCTCCCTCAATATAATATACTATATGTTTATTGTGTGTGTGTGTTTGTTTGTATATTTACGAGTATATATATATATTAAATTAATGATTTTATTGTACGCCTAATACACCATACTGTACATAAATTAATTATTTGTTATTTTGGATTATTTTATGGTTATTTGGAGTATATTATTACGATCCTTGACCATTCCAAATTGTCAGACGTAAAGCTGACTCGTTTATAATATTAATATTATTAAACTATCAATACAGTACAAAACACTATGGTTGCAGTTGAATAATATAATAATGTAAAGTTGTAATGATAGTAGGAACAAGTGCATTCGATTTTTAAATTAAAGATTATACCTTCAAAACGAAAGGTTATGAATTCATTTAATTCATATTTCACACATGCGTATTGCATGAGATTTTATTTCATATTTTCTTACACAAAAGCCTATAAAAAGGCAAAGAAGGGTTATATTTGTATATTTTAATAATATTGAAGAAAAGGATATTATTTTTTTAACAAAATACTCCTTAATTTCACTTATGGACTTGCTCGTGATAGAGATTACATATATATTATGATAATGAATTGTTATTAAATACAAAAGAAAGAAAAAGATTACCGTATGAAAATGTAGACTTTTGAAGTATAAATCTTATTTAGAGACAGCTACCACGTATCAAAATAATAACGAAAATAATATTTTCTTAATATTATTCTTATTTTGTATAGTTTAAAGGAAATAAAATCATGTTTAATAAAAATACTATTTTATAAAAATGCTAGTTTTTTTTTGTTTAGATTTTCTTCTGAATATTTTATACGTAAAATCGTTTTTCTTTATACGAATATAATTAAATAAATGTATTTCGCTTGCACTATATCATATTTTTCTTGCAATTGCTGCCAAACTGTATATGCGATATTTTCACTATTCCAATATTACTAGAAATAACCCATTAATAAAATAAAATAAATAATCTTAAGGGAATACTCGTATACTTTAATTATATAGAATCAATAGCAAGTGTCCTTTGTTTTATGTTGCCATGCAAGACGGACAACTGTCAAAACATTAGTATGTTTGTTTTACGTAGCTTATGCAACAAGGGTGGAAATTAAAAAAATAGGTATTTATAATATATATACATCATACTATATATATTACATCACCCCGATTCCTAGCGAGGGTAGGCAGAGAGGATAGAGCGCCACACTGTTCTGTCCTGACACACAATTCTCGCCTCATCTTCATTCATACATCTTTTCATATAAGCTCGACGGGCTTATATTGAGGCCAACAGGACCATCCTCCAGTATCTGATTTACCTGGTCGTGCCAAGTCTTCCGCGGACGTCCTCTACTTCTGGTGTCATCAACACTTGCGTCATATATCATTCTTACCATTCTCTCCTCATTTATCTGTTTCGTATAACCAAACCACTTAAGTGATCCTTTCTTAATCTTACTCACTATACTAAGATCAGCTTTACATTATTTCCTTATTTCTTCATTCTTTAGTCTATCATAAACGAATCTGCCATATACACATATGCTTTAGTAATCTCATTTCTACTGCATTCAGTCTTCTTTATTAATATAATAGTATAGTTATTTATACATATATATTATATAGATATCCATTTTCAACAAAAATTATCAATGTTTTTTCGAATTATTTTCCCGCTGTCATTAAACACACTATTTTCTACGTAAAAAATATTTTTTTACACTTAGAATTACTTTTTCTAACTTTTATTTTTCTTCGTAAAAACCGTTCAAATACGTAGTTGTTGCGGGAATTTATATCGAACCTCACCTGAAAATCACCTCGATTGCCTGTAGAGCACGCTTATTTAATTATTGGATTCACGAGTTACAGATGATACTACGGTTAGTATGTTTTCTTTCATTCTTTCTTCCGATAGCAGAATCGTGTTTTTTTCGTGAGAAATCTTTGGATAAGAACACACAAGTATCAGGAGACGATTTGTATCGATTTTCAGGAAATAACCTTACGGTTTGGAGTTCAAGGTTAAGACTGCGGCTCTTCTCTAGCACCGCTTTTACAACTTCCTATTAATGTTAACTTTATCGTGATTGGGATTGTTTTTCTGAATCTTTTCAGTGCTAGATACCTAGATCTCTTCAAAATAATATTGTATAATAAGATAGCTCGTAAAGATTTGCGTTGGTTTAGTTTCTGACCATCAACAATAGAATCTCAACTATTTCTCTTGAGATGAATCCTTCATTTTTATGAAAATCTTGCGAAAAGAGCTTGTTCTGGGTGGACCTGCCAAGTGGAGAAACACACTCTCAGATAGCTCTCAGATCTGAGGGATGCCGCTAAATGTAGAGAAATATTGTATAGTGGCTCTGGATGAATATTATATTCCGGACCGGTTTTATTTGGCCACCAATTTGGTTTGGCAGACATTTGTCAGTTCGCATTTGGTAGTCGTAAATAATAATTGATTTTAATTTATTATGGAGTATCTAACGCCTCAATAATGTGTTAAATCCATTAAAAGATTTAATCTAAATAATAATGGCGATGTTGTAACTATTAATGGTGATCGCTATCGTCACTTGTTGGAAAACTTCTTGGCAGCCGACTTGGGTTGATTGGGCCTGCAACACAAATGATTTCAACAAGACGGTTCCACCCCATACACAGCATTACGCTTGAAATTTTGCAAGAATATTTTCCAGGGCGCATAATGTCAAAAAGTGGTGATTTGACGGCTCTCTACAATTTTTTGTTGTTACTTAATAAGCCAACAATAATTCCAATGCTACAGGAAAATCTTCGAAAATGTTATAAAAAATATGGTTAATAGAACACGCATTTGTGTCGCTGCCAGAGGCGGCCACTTACTTGGCCGATGTCATATTCCGTACATAATTGTAATAAACCAAATAATCAATAAATAAAAACCAAATTGAAAAAAAAGTTGTTTCATTTTCTAGTTATTTAAAAACAACATCACCCTGTACATGAAAAAAGTATTC
This sequence comes from Eubasilissa splendida, assembly GCA_031772225.1. NCBI lineage: Eukaryota > Metazoa > Arthropoda > Insecta > Trichoptera > Phryganeidae > Eubasilissa > Eubasilissa splendida. Next base: position 13,871,863 of record CM062852.1, on the reverse strand, counting down.
ACCATGTATCCAGTTCAACTCGTTCCCATAGAGATGGGTGTCTATAATACCTAAAAAATAATGATAGGTAAAAATGGATATGTTTGTAGATATAAATGGTAAAAGAGCTTTATACTCCGCTGGTAAATCTTCCAAGGGGCCACGGTTAGCGATATATATTAAATAGGTTCATTGCAACTATCAACAATGTATAACCGAGTAAAAAATAAAGATATAAGAATATAATATAAAACTGAGGCTTTTTTAGATGTGCAGATGAGCAGAAAGTTAAAGGATCAAATACCTAATAGATCGTGTTCATAGAATGAAATTCGATGAGATATCTCACAAGTCTCGTATTAAGATTTATTTGATGAATCTCAGTGTGAGATAAGCTGGACGAGACAAAACTCAAACGCGTATGTACTATATTCAATTTTATTCGATACATGCACACAAAAGTCACCAAATATTTTTTTGGACAGTTTGACCTACAGAAAGCATTAAATTACGAACATTTATTATGTTTTACCAACATTGTTCACATTTCGAAATTGGCCCAACGAACTAACGGAACGTCAACGATTAATAGACTGACGTTTGACGTTCAAACATTAAGCGACAAACCTGAAGTGAGACGCGAGATAAAACAAATATCAAACCATGTCATGGCGGCAAGTGCTCGAATCTCTGGGACTGTGTGTGGACACGGTGAACTACGAATGTGGATAGTTATCTCCAAGAATCTCATGAGATCTTAATCCTTGTTTCAGAGATTATCTCGAAATGAAAATTTATTTCGTAGACACGGGTCAAAAATTAAGTTTGCCAAATATCAAAATATATAAGAAGCCCAATATTAGCATATGCACAGAGATATGTTATTTTTTTTATTTCCAGTATTAATATAAGAAGACACTATACTCTTCAAAATTATATAAGCTATTAAAATTAGTTTTCTGTTATTTTAATATAAATTCCAACATTATTCACCCGCGAAAATTATAAAAAAACATGAAAAAAAAAATTAATTAACATAAACTGCTGAGAAGGAAAATACAGAATGAAAAATAATGAAACGTATTCAGAAAGATATTTATAATATGTAATTATACAAATATGTGTTTTCGTATTTGGGGAAAATTCTTACGAATGAGATAAGTGCTGGTAGCAAGTCTTGATATATTATTCTACATTCATTCTCATTAAAACACGTTTCTTGTTAAAATAATATCGTCAGCCCAAAGGAGTTCTACAAATTTCTATCATTAAAGGACGATATTTGATATTCGTGGTTCTGACATGAATTTAGTATACACCATATTTCCCCTACGCCAAGACGATATATTGTGGAAAGACTTGCAAAAATTTTGCCGAAAATACGAAATATGCCTTTAAGTGATACGCCGAAAAGCACAAATTTTCCAAAAGTGTATAATGGCAATAATCAAAATATGATAGGTACCAATTATGTGCGAGTGTTACGAATAACACTCTTAACAAAATTTGGTTTAATTTATAATTTACATTGTTTAGATATTAAATATATACATTACCCTAACTGTTGGAATGCAAAATTACCAAGATAATATTTAGTTCAAGGATATAAAAACACTTAAAAACACACTAACAAAACTCGGTATTGTTAGACGCAGGTGGACCGACACAGCTTGGAAACAGCGTCGAATACAGCGGCGGTAATGCGGCGAACGTGACTAGAGTCACGTAGGCAAATGCACCTTAAGGGATGCATCACCATAGGCGATCGATCCGGACAGAACCTCAGCCGGGAATACTGGCTCCATAAAGACGAGATTTTATTTTCAATTAGAAAATAGAATCAATGTCGTCTCTAAAAGTACCAAGTAAGCGCTTCATAGATTTTAACTCCGGGGAAAATTTAAACTATGCGCCTCGAGTTTAAGCTTAGACTGTGATGTACTCTGCGTTTAATTGTTGATGTGAAAGTATCAAAAAGGGTCCCGCTGGATCTATAAAAAGTTGATAAATATAATTTAGTGTAGCGACAACAGACTGTCGCGTCCAGAGTCCCGGTATGCCTAGATAATTGGGCATCGTCTTGTGGTCAATCAACTACAAGCCTGAACTCTGTCACCCTACGCTGGCACCACAAGGAGCTGATCACACTTCACGTCCAGGATCCAGGACCATCCTAAGAGGTAATCCCTTACGTGAGGGACCTGCACATTCTACATCAGACAACCGTCAACATAGAAAATTTGGTAGAGAACTTTATTCTGACATAATGAACACAAATATGTAATGTTAATTTAATTGTAATTATTTTTGAATAGCCTTATCAATAAGTATTAAAGTAAAATACTCATTTTCCACTTTTAACATAAAATAAGTATCATAAAATATAGATAATAAATTTTCTTATATAAAAATATTCTTTCATTTCATAACCATTTGATTTGACTAGTCAATATTTAAAAAAAAACCAGTTAGGCTAGATGCCTCCCCCCTGAACATGAAGCCGAGGCAGAAAGAAGAAATAGCCTAACATAACATATAAAAGAATTTAATATTACGAGACCATAACAAGCATACTAAAACGTGCAAATTTTTTAAAATATCCTTATTAAATGTTAAAATTATTTTTACAACCTTGCGCCAACATAGGGCACAAGAAAAAAAAAAAATTATTGATGTGTTAAATAATTAAAATAAATTTCGAAATTTAATGTTAATACCATACCTATTAAAATTTCTGAAAAAGAAATAATATTGAAAAACCAAATATTATTCTCTCACGTGTCGTACCAACTTTTATATTTAAAAGTCTTAATTTTGTTTAACTCTTTACTTCTTGAATACATTTTTTGTACAAATTTGTTTTTTTTTTATTTATATTAAAATATGTATGTATATACTAAACATTAATATATTTTATTTCTTTATCAATGTCTTATTATGTATTCTAAAGTTTGTTTTATCTGTTCCAGTGAAAAGAATTAAGTTTTGCATGATTTATTAATTAATTAAAATTACACTGTTTCTAAAAAATATAACATATCTACGATTAGATTTATTAAATTTCAAATATATCTAATCTAATGAATCTTTAAATAAAACTACCAATTTGATATATTTATACATATGTATCTTACGAATTCACATCACTAACTTTTTAATAACTGACTGCATCGCGCGTGTACGATAGCGTGAATCAAAATATTCATTATGAATCAAATGATTTTATTTTTATTTATCAAGTTTATAATAATAATTATCACGCTTTCAGATAAATACAAATTTATTTATACAATAATCAATGCTATCTGACTGAGGATAATGAGGGCAACATCGGTATTACAGACACCCAAACGAACAATTTTAATTACTTAATTACCATCACGCCGTTTCCCTGCGGGGATAGATACACAATAGTCCTGACACACAATTCTCACCTTATCCACATTCATACATCTTTTCATACAAGCTAACCGGTTATTGTGACTTCTAACAAGACCATCTTCCAGTTTATGGTTATCCTGGTCGTGCCAAGTCTTTCGCGGACGTTCTCTATTTCTGGCGCCATCAACACTTGCGTCATATATCTTTCATACCATTATTTTATCCGTTTCATATGTCCAAACCACCTAAGTGATCCTTTCTAAATCTTACTTACTATACTAAGATCAGCTTTACATTCTTTACATTATACTGTAAATGAGATAAGTTGCCATGGTCTCGTTCAACTAACACCTGAGTCTCTACGACATGCGTTCATAAAATAGGCTTAATAGTAAATCAATTCAATCTCAGAAGCCAAAACTTCGAAACGGTCCGAAGATTCACATGCCTTGTGTGCATGTGATTTCCTTCGATAGCTAATTTTCCAGGGTTTTCTATTGACAATATGACTATTTACTCAGTATAACAGATTACCACTAACTTGGGCTACTGGATGCTGATGGGTTCTGACTGGAACCCTGACCACTTCTGAGTGGTGGCTGAAATTCAATGCGGTTACCTTTGAACTGCGTAAACAGGCATACCACAAACAACAAAAACGTAATAATCTAAAAACGCCTAAACACCTTGGAACCCTAATAACACTACAGAAAAGATTAAAAAACGCATAATAAGCATGAATCGTTGGTACCCGCCTCCAAAATGTAATAAAATCTCGACTGTCATCCAGAAATACCGCAGTTTTAGTATACAAGTGTTCACATACACGTCTGAGATATGGTTACGGAAAATACTGAGGCGATTCTTTAAAAATAAATTTTGACGTAGACGCTACAACAATGAGTTACGTATTTCGTATTATGAGACAGACTTCCCAAGGTATATTAACAGCAATCACCGAAGTCGTTGCTGAACGCAACACCAACCAAGAGAAGACCAAAGTTTAAATGGAGTGACAATGTCTTCAAAGAATATTTGTCATAGAAATGGCTCGTAACAGACGGAGAAAAATACTAAAGGGGATCAAGACACAGGGGTTGTAGAATCAATAGTGATAATAATGATGATGTTGTTTAATCATGTGTTGCGTACAAAGCATAGATGCTGGAAGAATATCAGGATAAGGAGTTTGGTACTCACCACAATCCGGATTCTGCTGGTACCTCCGAAGATGTGAACAATATATTTTAATCACTATTTCATCAAAGGTTCCGACACAGTATGAAGTCTCAAATTAGTATAATATTGTAATCCTTTCCGTACACGTATAACCGCAATGGCTCAAGGTCGCCAATCGACTGGGTCGTAAGGGAAGAGGAGGAAGGCACGGTTCATTATTTCCGTTCAATAATAAATATGTATTTACATAAATAAATTAATGTCCCAAACACCGTGTATTCAGCATATTTGAAGAAGATTTTTTGGAAACGAAGTGCTTTGGAAGAATGTCCCGTTAAGCTTTTTTTTCAATAAAAATAAATAATAGATACATAAAACAAAAATAAGGTTCACTTAAAACGCACGTGGTCAACACACATCCCACTTTCAAATTTATGTTTACCAACCACAAAGTATTTTCACTCTCCATTCGTCATAACTTAATTATTCCCAAGAGCGGCGCAATCGTCTGTCACCGAGTTTCACGTTCCTGATGCAGGCAAGCGATTTGTCAAACGGCGATGGTGTTTCCGTATATTTTATTTTATTTACTCTTCTCTGCTGTCACTGTCCTACTTTCGTTTCAGTAATCTGTTAACGAAAAAAATCCACCGCTATCGGCGCCCCTTTACACACCCAGTTACAGGGCTAAATTGGAGCTCTAAACGAACATTTTGGACCATTGAAAAATAAAAACACTTTTTATATCAAAAGATTAGATATTATTTTTATGCTATCCCATACCTAATAATATTTTCAGTCTTTTTTGGAATTTAATAATTTACAAAAATGTAATGTTACGTGATCTTGCGTAAATATATAATAATAATGTGCAAGTAACTGAAACTATTTGCTTAAGTTACCCGCTTGACCGCCCAAGTACATACATCCAAGAATATTATTTTACCTGAGTTTACTATTTATATATGTTTTGTTTTATTATTTATTTTTATTTATTTTTTTAAATTATTATTTATCGATCAAAAAAAAAACACAAACCCTTCGGACTTTCATCAAAAGCAATGGAAATAACGCAAAAATGTTTATGTTATTTAGCGCATATTGAATCAACTACAATTGGTTAATATTTGAATCTTGATTTGTTATATCAGTTGTAATATATTTAGTTAGTATATAGCAGTCAACAATAAATGCAGTAGGCTCTTTGCTGCTGAAAAATGTATATTATTGTATTATGTATATTATTGAGCATAATCCAACCCTACCATGATTAACCCCCTTTACGTAGTTATCACGTCATTCATAGTCTCGCAAATCGCAAAATGTAACAAAATATACATCGGTAATTAATTAAAATGCAAGATGGTTTTGTCGAAGTATTAATTTTGATTTTTGATTGATGACCTATGTCAAGTTCAGTTCTCATTAGCCATAATTCCATTCATAGTACCGTTCACTTTGTTTCCTGCAGTCACCCTCCTTTTGATACCTTTTTCAGCCTTTCCGTTTCTATCAAACATAATTCCCAAATACACAAGCTCATCTACTTGTTCCAAACATTCATTACCTACAAGTATTTTGTACGTTGTCTTACTTTCTTCCTTCTCGAATACCATTACTTTCAGCCTGTTGATATTTACTTGAAGGTCACTTACCTTGCATAAATAATTAGGAACAAATACATTTTTCTTCTTCATTCTTATTATTATTACATTACTTTCCTCATTTTAGTTTAAGTAATATTCCCGCAATTTTTTAACACTCTTATCTACTTTCACTGTTAAGATAATCCCTTCAAATATTATAAACTATGCAAAGGTATAAAAGGGTCTTCACCGGTCCCGTCCTGAAATTAGATTTTATAATTTCACTATCCCTTGTATCGAAACTTGCTAGCTAATATAACCCTTTTTTTATCTTGCATGTTTTTATCTTTGTACTAACTTAAACCAATAATAGAAGGGATATATCGCCAGGTCAAGAAAATCTGTCTACAAAAATGGACAATTTCGTTTTTTTTCTCTAGCTCATTGAAATATCAAATCCTCTTAGCGCTTATTCAAATTCCAGATCTCCCTTACGATATGTTTTTTCTTTTATCATAATTTACTGCTTTTAATTACTTTACAATGTTGTTCACTCTATATCGCTCTTTCTCATTTTATCTTAATATTGCGTTAATTTATTATATTTTTTATGATAAAATGTGACATTTATAAAATCATAAGCTTATAACTATATAACTATAGTAACTCAAAATAAGTTGTTAAGGAAATCTTCCAGAAAAAAAAATCATGTGTCGATTTAATTTTTTTTAAATCGTGATAAATAAAAATAAAACCTTTTGGAACTTTTCAACGGCTAGACCCAAAAAGAACTCCACACAGCAGTGAACTATTCAATCCGTTAAGCTCAGTAATAATAATATTTAGGAATACTTTTCAAAACGAGAAACACTTCTATATTTCTATTGTTAAGATAATCCACCATTGAAGAGTGATTTGTGACAAACTGGCAATCTCTAGCGTTTGATTAATACTTTTAGTTATTTACAAACGTAATTAAAAAAACGTTAAAATATGGTTATTTAATAATGGAATTATTTTTTTATGTATTTTATGGAATTCTTTTTGTCACTGTATGTTTAATATAATATCAATAATAGACAGAACAATATTATTATAATGAATGAAATAAAATATATTAAATAAGACAGACATATCACAGATAAAATGACGAAAAATTTAACTTTTAAGCAGAATAAGAAAGAAACTTAAGCTGAAAACATCGCAATTAGTGTAAAATTATATTTTCAATCCGCATATAAATTATTGTTCAACAGTAGATACTATTTTTTGGTAATGAAACTGAAATGAAAAAAATTCTAATAATTCAAAACAGATCAATAAAAAATATATATACAATAATAAGTTATATTAAAACAACTACAATTAATGATCGTTAAACAAAAAAATATACAAATGTTCTAGTATTGATATACAAAATTAAAAATTGATTATTACCATCATACATGCGTAGAAATATAAAATTTAATTTTGAGGTCCACACGTATCCTACGAGAAGTCAGTAGGATTTTAGACTTCCGCAAAAAAATCTGGCAGGAACACTAAATACTTTATACAATAAAGGTTTCAAATTTTTCAATAAACTGCCAGCAAATGTGAAGGAAGCAACTAGTCTTGCTACTTTTCGTAAGTTAAGTGCAAAATATGTAGTATTTAAATTTAATAATTGATCATTTTTCCTGTATTTATTTTCTATTGAATTTATAATGTCTTTACCTAATGCTAATTGATAAACGATATAATTTAATATGTTTTATATGTTAGTGTTGCATACTAAATGTAAGAATATTATAATTTTTACAACTAAATAAAAATATGTATATAAATACATAGTTTAGAGAACTTTTACACACAAATCTTGAAGCTGCAAATATAGTAATCCATGGTATATCGATATAATTACTATTCTTCAAAGTAATCTCACCAACTTGTTAATCTCTCGAGATGTGGATCAAATCCTCCATTAGTTGATCACTAGGTAAATTTCGTTACAATTAATTTGTCATTAATTAAATTCAATTAAATAATATGTATATGTCTATATCTGTACGTGGCATGTCTTACAGAATATAATATGTGAATACAAATTAAATGAATCAAATAGAAATATATACAGAAAAAATATTTAATTGCTAGCAGAATTCGAACCTGGATCTCTTCCTATCCGGGGAAGCGCGTTCTACGATTTCGCTATACAGCAATTAATTAATATTAATAGCAATCGAATACATTTTTGACAAATTTTGAACTTTGATTCTGTAATATTTCAAATATATCTACTATTTCATTTTTAAAAGCAATCCACTTTATATTATGAAGAATCTCAAATAAATTTTAGTAAAACCCGATAGGAGACGACATAATTAAATTAATTTATCCATTATTGATCAGAATTGGCGTTAACTTTGTACCGTTTTTATCATAATAAATGGATATAAATAACACAATGTTATGACTCTACTCGAGTAGTGCGTAGTGCAAATAAATTTAAGTACAGTCATAACATTGTTTTATTTATATCCATTCATTAATTAATCAAATTTATTTAATTTGGAAACTTTAATACAACTTATATATTGAGGACACATTTTTTGCTGTGGAGTTGCATTGAGTCAAAAACAAAACCCTAGTAGTTAAATATGAATATATTCTAGTATAATCGTTTTAAATCTCTGTAAATATAATATCTCTGTTTATCCATCATTAATCAATGCTTTAGATATACATGTACTTAATATAAACAAAATTATTAACAGTAATGTTACTGACATATAATTTAATTTAATAAAGATGCAGAGAGCATGTCAGATACAAAGCTTTCAATCAATTTCAGAGTACAGATGGTATACAAATCTGTGATTGATTTGTCTATAAAAATTATTTTCACGTGTCATTATGTAAGATTACTGAATTATTTTTTATTCAAGAATAGGCAATTTAAATACATATTTCGTTAATTTTGAAAGTAAGCACAGAAATAAATTTATCATCAGAGTAGCAGATTTATTACACTATCGGGTGACGTCATTAAGGACGCCACTAATTGATTTTTTATTGTTTATTGATCCTTACTTTGCCAATATATTTTCTTGTGTAATCTTACAGCTATATTTCATTCAGTGAGATCGTACAAAGCTCTACAATAGGCATAGAAAATACGTGTTATTTATGTAATACATTGTCACGTTTGAAAACAGGCGACGCCGTGTGCGCACCACCTTAATAAGTAGAAACGATGGGTCGAGATGTGTGTGTACCCACCATATTTATGTTAGCCAATCAGACGCCTGCGATACGGCAGGAGTCTATGAAAAAGATAAGATGGGAGAACTGTCATTTCTGGTTTTGGAGCGAATCACATCTGGTGCAGCCTGAAAAGAAGTGCGGGCCGTGAAGAAAACTAAAAAGAATAGAAGGATGGCGTGGCTCGTAAGGGCCGTAACGAGATGCGGGGCATCCTTAGCCCTGATTATGTGAGATTCGGTGGCTAATTTTTGCCCCGAAAACCAAGACAAAACTCATTGATGACGACGTGCTTTGTTGGAATGTTGGTTTGATGACGACTGCTTCGTGGAGCGGATTTACTCTAAGCTCAACTTGGATCTTGAGGGCATCTGACATGAAAAATGTCATCGGGAGAAAAAGAAGCGCCTCTAACAAGAAATAACAAGAGTGAAACATGGTCATGAGAACTGGTAATAATTAGTGTAGGTTAGGTATGAGAAACGGCTGTCATTTGTAAAACCAATAATGAATTATAATTTTTAAGGGAATACATTTGTGTATTTGTGCTTTCTCCCTCTCATACAAATAAAGATAACTCGCATGTAGTGGTCCATAGCCTTGACCTGGGGTAACTCCACAGAAATGTAAGCTAACCGGTGACGTGAGACCCGGGGACCTGATGTTCCATCCATGACATGGAAGGACGCCAAGTCAGCCCGGGCAGCATGACAATGTATAATATAGTATACAAAATATGAATTAAATATATTAATTAGAAAGATATACATATAAAATCAATTTTATCGAAAAATATTGTTGTTGCGCCACCGGGATTCGAACCTGGATCTCTTTCCTAATCGAGGAAGGTGCGTTATCCAACTATGCTAGAGCGACAATATTTTTAGCGACAATTTTCGAACCTATATGTTATCTTTTTGATATAAATACATTTAATCGTTCCATTATTCGGTGACGCAACAACAATATTATTCGATAAAATTGATTTTATATGTATATCTTTCTAATTATTATATTTAATTAATATTTAAAATATCACAGACCGTCTGTTCTGAATAATTACAACTTCACAATAAGAATGTGTTCTCCTAATATAGTATACACATTCTTCGTCAAAATTGCTGACTTTGGATTGTCAAACATGATGATAGATGGATAATCGCATAATGTCGTACGTTTTGTGTATATCCTTGACAGTGACTTAGATTACGCTGCTAATATCGATGCCATAAAATAACGACAAGTTTATGGGCTAAGGGAAATACACTCCTTCCGAAACGCGTTTTTGTGAAAGTATACCTGGGAAAATGAATTTCCGTTATTGAAAAATATTCATATTATTACAATTATTCTAGGAAATTTTTTCAAGTTATTAAGTGAAGGGCTAAAAATATTTTATAATATTATATTGTAACGTATACGGAATAATTAATTTAAAATATATTAGAATGTATACATTCAAGTCCATTTCACACACACACGGCGTTTTACATCACGTCTGTTCAAGCAATAGCGTGAAATTCAAAACAACGCACGGCGCGTTTAGTTCGTATGCGTTTGGGGCAGATTTTGCGAAAAATAATCCGAATCACATGGGCAGCTTTAAAAAGTTATCATGTTAATTTTTTTTAGTTGACATGTGACGTGAGAACTTTGAATTATTTGCGCATGGATTTACATAATTTAATACATAATATTGAAAAATAAGTTTAAAATTCCTAAATATAACACCAAACACTATAATCAACATTTTATTTACTTAGGTATAAAAAACTTCAATAGCCTCCCTACATAAATTAAGAGATAAATAATATAAAATAACTAAAAAAATAATTAAATGAACACTTCAGAAGATAATAAATAAAATTATAGATTACAAATGTATAATTTCTAACTTTATATAAATTATTATAGTGTATTTCCTTCTCCAAGCACAAGAGCTAGTCTGTAGAGGTAAGCGATTCAATAAAATATGTAATTTTAGTTTTGTAAAATACTCAAGTAACTCATATATTATTATTTTATAAATTGAGCTTAAACACTGTTTTATTCCACTAAATTTTTTATTGTGTTAATTTTACAGTTTTCGCGCTCTCTGAGTATACACGCTGCAGTTTCATTTTCAGCGATTTGGACCCTATGCACTGCTGCTGCACAGATATCGTCATCCCGAGTTCAGAAACAGTTCTTGTTTCTGCACGGAACAGTTACAATTTACAAATTGTATTTAATTTTGTTTAATAAACGATTATAATATTTGCGGTCCAGCATTTTCAGCAGATCTTTCGAGATCAAGCAATTTAATTATTTCCACAACGTTATTTCATTAGATTGATTTTCATAATTTCTGATACGTTCTAAAAAAGATATGTAACTACTTTTTATTTTACGACGACTTGATGTCCCAATCCAACATTTATAGGTTCATATCATTTTTATACTTGGAGTAACTTGGATGTTTTTTACGACAGTGAGTAAAAATAAGGAAAATCGTGTCATAAAAAACCTTAAGTTAATAAGGTTTTCAAACAAAAGATATGTTTTTAATCAACGTTATCTGTATAAGGTTTTTGAAAGAAGAATTAAGTGACTTTTAATTTGGTTATAAATCAGTGATATTCTTATAAGTTTACCGTTAAAATAACTATTGTTTGTATTACGAATACATATTTCAAAGCTCCATTTTTACTTTGCATAAAGCACTTATTTTGTATATTTTTAAATTGTATTAGCACTTTTTTGTTATAATAACCTATCTACAATCTATTTATTTTATTTTTTTAAATTGACAAATATTATACCTGTCAAAAAGGTAAAATACGGTATAAGATAATCTTAATTTGTTATCCTGGTTCATATTAGGTCATAATCCTTACAATATCGACATTCCAATTCGCATTTAGGAGGCCACCATCATATAAAATAAAAAAATCTTAATCTGATGGCTGAGAAAACCCGCGAAAACTATAATAACTACGTAATATTCAACTACGATTTTCGACTCACAAGACCGAAAAATTAACGATCTCCGGCTTGTTCCGGACTCCTCTTTAAATACAACATTTATGCTTGTAAGACCAGAATAAACGGGAGACTGGGAAGGAATATTGATTATAGATTATGAAAGTTAGAAGGGCCAGATCCTTGGTAAAAAGGAAGATGGGAAGTTCGACTCACCTGCAATGATGACAGTGTTTCCTTGTAGATTTTCATTGAGTTCCCGCCAAGGATCAGCGATATATATATATATATATAATTCCGCAACAAACAACACAAGCAAATAATCGATAAATTGATTGAATTATAGGCCGATAACACTCCAATATGGCCTAACAAACATGCCCGATATTTAGCTGAATAAAACGAACAAGAAGCGCCGATAAGCACTCTACGATCGGCAACCTTTATTATTACACTCGATAATAACCTACATCTACAAATACAAAGCACAATTGCATCGGAAATGAATTATTCCGAGTCTTATTGTATTTATTGCCTTCGATAAAGCCGAGAAATCAGATATAAATTGACATCGGCAATCATTATGAGAAAAGACTTAAATAAAATAAATAACCAACTTCGAACTCTAATTGGTCGACATGGATAAACCTTACATCGCGGTTGATCCACAACTAGGGCATTTAAAAATAAATAAATACAAACCATAGCGCTCCCGTCGATAAGTAATTTCATACTCAATCGAACTATACAAGCTGGCGGGGGAGAGGGTAGTACATACATGCCACAATAAATTATAAAATACAATGAATATTTTATACATGTTCAAATATAAAACTTATATAATATTCATCAATTTTTTTTAATATTTCCTGAACAATTCCAAATATTTATACTAATTTTCATCCTGGTTTTCAATACTATTAATGTTGCGTGATTTTAAATTGACAAGTTAACAAATTACAATTAACTCACGTTAAATTATATGCTTCTAATGCATTTTCATTCGCTGATGTTCATCAAGAGCATGTCTAGTTACCTAGGTAACCAAATGTTTAATAATTATATAACTAACTTCAAGTCTGTATACTGACTTACATTATAACCATTATTTAATTATGTTTTTTTCGGTAGTCCGCCAGCCAAACAAGAAAATTACTTGACTTACCTCGTTTCGTCACTGGCTCTCAACTTCTCTCTCCCGTATGAAGAATCTCGAAGAATAGAAAGCAAAACTTCCTTCAAGATGGCAAGACACTCACCACTTATAACAGAGCACATACGTTTGTCAGTGACAAGATTACTTTAAAAGTGAACTTTTAATGTATCTATTTTACAAATTACGCTACATTACTTTCAGGCTATAACGTATTTTATCATTATGAATTAGCAGTAAATTATGTGTTTTATCATATTATGAAAGTATAGTATTTTTAATTCAATTAAAAAAATCAAATTATTATAAATATTATTATTGAGTCCTGCTAGTTTGCGTAAGCATTATTTAGATGTTACAGCTGTTTCGGCGGTTAACACCATTTTCAAACAGTGGATAACCACGTACAATCAACTTATTTAAATGATTTTAGTTACCCTTTCCTCTATGGGAAATTAGAACGAGTCCCATACTAAAATACCTACAATTTCTTGACATAACGAAGAACAATCGCATTAAATGAAATTAAATTTCTTATTATAAATCAGTTTTATTGATACGGAAGCATAGTAGCATCATATCTCAAATTTTAAATTTTATAAAATAATACGTTATTATTATTATTGTGAAGTTGTAATTATTCAGAGCATAGGTCTGTGATATTTAAAATATTAATTAAATGTATTAAGTAGAAATATATACATATAAAACATGTAACTCCACAGAAATGTAAGCTAACCAGTGACGTGAGACCCGGGGACCTGATGTTCCATCCATGACATGGAAGGACGCCAAGTCAGCCAGGGCAGCATGACAATGTATAATATAGTATACAAAATATGAATTAAATATATTAATTAGAAAGATATACATATAAAATTAATTTTATCAAAAAATATTGTTATTGCGCCACCGGGATTCGAACCTGGATCTCTTTCCAAACCGGGAAAGGTGCATTATCCAACTATAGCTCTTTCAAATAATGGAACGATAAATGTATTCATTTTAAAAGTCAAAAAATAATATCGCTGTAGCATAGTTGGATAATGCACCTTCCTCGGTTAGGAAAGAGATTCAGGTTCCAACCCCGGTGGCGCAACAACAATATTTTTCGATAAAATTGATTTTATATATATATATCTTTCTAATTCATACATTTAAGTAATATTTCAAATAATACATACCTAGTAACTACACAAAGTACATACAATGCTTAGCAACCGTTTTCTAAGAAATTATTTTTGTGTAATGTAAATAATAAATGTAATAAAAATTGGATAAATCACTTAGAAAAAAAATACACATAAAGAAATGTATTCATCGAAAAAATTGAAACTTTTTAAAACCGGTACAGTAAATTCCGGAACAGGAACAAATAAAATGAGATTTCATTAAAAATGTATAACTTTAGTGAACTGTACACGTAACATTATGTTTATACATAATCACGAGAGTATTGATTGATTTTACAATTGAGTATTGTTTCAAAAATAACGGAATTACGACTTGTTTTGGCGATTCTTCTCAAGTAAAAATACCGATTGCACCGCCCACGACAAAATGCAGCGCTTGACTGATTTCGGCAGGGAGCTGAGCGGCATCACTGTTAACAGCAGGTTATATAAATGTGACAATAATTCCTCACGGAAAAAATGTACTCGGAAATAATTAAGAAAAATCGATGTATTTCAATAATATACGTTATCTCGACAAGTTGTAAATAAAATTGAAAACTTTATACAGCGCACATTACCATTATATATACAGCTACCAATTTAGGTCTTGTCTTTTTATCAAATACGCATAAATAACACATAAAATTTGTTATAAAAATAATTTCTATACAAATTAAATTAATATACAGAAAATATCAATTTTATCGAAAAAATATTTGGTTGCTACTGTGATTTGAATCTGGACCTCTTCCTATCTGGGGAAACGTGTTACGATTTCACTACAGCACCGATTATGTTCAGTACAAATTTAGAACTTATATCTGTAAATTTTAATAGTTGATACATTTATTATCCTTTTTTTAGCATCCAAATACCTTTAAGATCTTTTTTTTCTGTATATCTTTCTAATTGATTCATATAATTTTTATTTAAAATATCATATAACTGTGTTATAATGTTGCAACTTCACAATAATAACGTGTTTGATTAAAAAATAATATTAATTTATATATAGATAATAGTAGGTAAAAAATAATTTGATTATTCCAGCGTAATAGATTGTGTGTGCAAGACCTGATCTGCCATTTTCATTGCATTAAATTCAATAGAATATATAAGGAAGAAGAGAATGAGAGCATAATTAAATATTCAAACATATTTCAATAGCTCTAAAAAGTACATAATACGTAATAGTTACACTTATAATTGAAATACTAATTTAATGGAACATTAAATAATGGAACGACTGATGTATTAATTTGAAAAAGTGTAACATATAGGTTCGAAAATTTGTCATGAAAAATACTGGCGCTATAACACAATTGGTAGTGTACTTCCCCGGATTGGAAATAGAGATCCAGGTTCGAATCCTGTTAGCGCAAAAATAATATTTTTCGAAAAAATTGATTTTATATGTATATATTTATAATTAATACATTAAATTAGTATTTAAAACATCACAGACCTATGTTCTGAATAATTACAACTTCACAATAAGAATGTGTTCTCCTTAATAACTTATAATTCAGTTTAGATTACGGCTATTATCATATATAATATGTATATATAACAACTATGCAGTTGATCCTATTCTATGTATAATTAAGGATCCAAACTTTCATGAGAACGCAGCTTTAAGTAGAGAGTTAGTACTATGCTCCAGCTGCAGCTAAACACTAGCACAGGAGCGGAATGAATCTGATACACGAATTCTTGAATGTTTGCCTTTGGCAAACATTGTGGATGCGCTAGAATAATGCGCCAACCTGAACAGTATTTTGTATAAATTATTGTACCGAATTTATAGACGGTTATATTTCGAGCTCGAAGGCATACATGCCGGTGAATAATGATTTAAAAAGGAAGCTCTTCATACCCTTACTGAATCGGTAGAAATGACATGACAGCATATAAGCACTGACCCTCAGTTGTCTCCTCTGATCGTCTTGACCATCTTCATCGAAAATATGACTAAGATATTTATTTTTCTCGTTTCAAACAATCACAGAAAAAATGTGGCTTTTTTCCATATATATTAACATTACCAATAGGTAATCAGTTAATTAATTTCCTTACTCGATACGGTATCAAAAATGTTTGAATAAAGGTAAAGGGTATTTCTTTTAGAGGTTTTTTTTTCAAATTGGCAACACTTTTTCCAGCGATAGCCAATTTGACAGATTTATACTCAGTTTGGTTTGCCAATTTACCATGAATAGACTAACGCCAGAACAACGCTTGCAAATTTTACAATTTATTTCAAAAATCGTGGTTCAGTTTGCGAAACTTACCGTGCGCTACTTCCATTTTACTGACGACATAATCGTCCATCCGAGCAAAAAATTCGAATAATCATGGATTGTTTTCGCACCACGCATACTCTAATTGATAATACGCATCTGCAGAGATGTCGTACAGTGCGCACCGAACAATCTGTTGCTGCAGTGGAGCGTAGTATTGAGGAGGATCCGAATGAGTCGATTCGCCATAAAGAGCACTATAGATTCATGATTTCTGACTTTTTTGTTCTCCAATTGAATGGCATTAATGTGGAAGAGCTGTGGTTTTAATAAGACGGCGCAACATGCCACACAGCGCGTTCCACAATCAATCTATTGAAAGAAACATTCAATAAGCGCATAATTCGCATAATGGACCTGTGATTTGGCTTCCAAGATCGTGTGATTTAACAGATTTTGATTATTTTCTGTGGGAATATGTGAAGTCGCTAGTCTACGCTGATAAACCAAAGACAATAGACGACTTGGAAACCAACATTCGTCGCCTTATTTCCGATATACGGTCCCAGCTGCTCCAAAAAGTGGTCGAAAATTGTACTTCCAGATTGCGCTTTATTCAAGCCATCCGCGGCGCTTACATGCGCAAAATCATATTTAAATACTAATGGCATAAAATTATCTTTGCAATAAAGCAAATACCATGGCCATTTTCATGATTTGATGTGTTTTATTTCATTTTAAAGTTCTATACGTCTAAAAACACAACCTTTATAAACGACATGTGACAAATAATTTCTCAAAAACCGATATTTTGAATGTATTAAATCTAGAATAGTTTATAATTTATTATATAATAATAATCTCCTCTTTAAAATATATAATTTGTTTATGCATTTAAGTAAAAAAAAATCATTTTATCGTTAGCATTCCTTAAAAAAGTAACACGTATTATAAATCTCCTTGAATAGGTCTTTAAGATATCTACAAAATATTTATTTTTATTAGATTTTTTTTGTTTTATCTTTCTAATAGATTCATCTAATTTGTATTAAAAATAATGTAATTAATGTTATATTGCGTATATAATGAGATATATTTTTTGTCATCACAATGCGTACATGCCTACGACTTTGCCTAAAAATAAGCTATTAAGCTACGGTTATAAAATTTACACACATCGCTTATATAACTAACATAAATTAAAATGTATCGAAAAATATTTGGTTGCTACCGATATTTTTTCTGTATATTTGCTGATGATGTTTTGTGTTATATTTAGAGATTTTTAAATCTTAATGGTGTACTTGTTTTATGTTTTACAGTATTATTTTCATTGAGTAATTAATTAATTGAGATTTTTTTGTAAATGCTTTCAATTTTAGGAACTGGGAATTTTGCAAAAAGTGCTTGTGTTAAAAAAGTTTATCTTGTTTTTAATATGTTATTGTATGCTCCTCCCCACCCAATAATTCCACATTGGGGTAATGAGTGAACAATATCAAAATATACATTTTTAAAGTTATTTATACTTAAAATGTTTAAAATTCTTATCGTCTTCACCAATTCGCTAATGTGGCTGTGCTATGTTGATCGATAATTACACCTAGATATTTGATTTCTTTTTTAGGGTTTAAGATTGTACATGAGTCATTACAGATATCTTTGTTGCAGTTGTTGTTGTGGATAGTCATTTTGATATTGGGCGGTATTTGATTGAAATTATTGGAAATCTAAGAGGTTTTTTTGGAGTTTAAAGAAGAAGTAAATTACTAACGAACCAGGATTCAATTACTTTTAATAATTATTACATTATCCATCATCTATATAATATGTGCGTATTTTGTACTTCACCTAATGCTTTTAAAACTAATTTGTTTTAATAATCTACTTTAGATATTTTCACTGTATTAGTATTGATGCTGTATATACTGTAAGATACGTACATTACGCGCGAAATCTTCATCCGAGTTCTGTAATCTCACCGTATGAAGAAGCTCAGACGTCGTTACGGGAAAATGCGTAGTTGTAACGTACATGCGAGGAGACAGCGCGAGAGACCATTTCCCTGAAAAAAAACAGGATTCCGAATCCATTCGTTAAAAATAAACTAAACAACATAAATCACGACAATCTCACAATTACGAATTCAAACATGAATTTTGGCTCTTATTCTAAAGAGAAGGAAAACCTCGTCGTATTTATGTTTGTAAGGTGACTTTTAGCGAAATAAAACCAATACAAAATTCATGGAGATTTGTTTACAGGAAAAACAGTCTGTATTTGTAGGAAAATTGTAAATGTATACCGTTGTATTTGGTGAATGAAATTTGTTTTCAAAGCAAAGTGCTGTAATAGCTAAAAGAGGATTAAACGTTAAGAGTCCGAATGTTGTAAAAACCTACACATTGCGAGACCGAACTTGGCACACTACTTTTATCTAATGGAATCAAATATAAGAAAGGCTCGCACGCAGTGGCGTGGCGGACTGTTGGTGTAAAAGCCCATGTACTATTTGCTGCAATCCGAATTGAATAACGTCATTAATACATAATCGTAACCACTAGATCACAGGCACGTAGGACTAGACCACAAGTAAATATAGGCATTATTCATCCTTCCCCGACCACTCCACTATAATATATATATTATACCTATTATACGATATAAAACTGAATGCCATCAATTTTATACTGTTACTTTATAGGACTCTGGGCTAAACATAGCCAGATATAGATGTGTATTATATTGAACAGTTGCACTCTAGGATACTTAGGAAAATATAGTCATCCCACCCCACTCCTCAAGATACCTCATCCTCTCTTTCCCAGGACCAAATTTTGCACAATATTATAAGATATTTAAGGTCTGTGCAAAACAATGGCATCTCTTTCCCCTATTTTAAATTATAATTTATTAAGCAACGCCGGTTACTGACCACTAGTATATATAAAATTTATTTTCGTTTTCACTGTCTTTATATAGAAGGTATTATTAATAATTTATTTTCTCACTAGTGCAATTGAAAAAAATCACAAACCTACCATCCGAAGATCTCCTAAGCAGTTATAATATTAATCACGGATTTCAGAAATACTCCAGTGTTATACTAATAAAATACTCTAATTCTCTACTTAGAGAAAAAAGGAGTAGAATAGTCAGAGTGGTTGCAAAATGGTCCAAAACACAGGGTTGTCCAGAACCCGCTAATCCTCACGCAACTAATGTCAACTCTAAATGGATGCTCGGTACTCTTTTTTTTTGCAAGAGTTTCCGTGTATCCCGAAACTCGAATTTTATTTTAATATTGTCTTACGCTAAGTATCTGGGCATCTTATGCCATGTATTATTATTAGCTGAGCGGGACACGCGAATGTTCAGACTCAAGTGTTTAAGTGCCCAAACTTACAAAAGTGTGTTGTATCATTTTATAACTACTTGTTTTATAAAATGATGAGTAAAAGTTATCCTTTATTCATTTTTTTATATTATATTAATAGACTAGCATGTTGATTCATTATATGATAGAATAGTATTTTGTTATATTTGAAAAAATTCTAAATATAATATAATTTATTTTATGAATGTTAGATTACAACTAAGAGACTAGAAACATGATTAAAATCTATTAAAAAAAAATTAAAATAAATGAGCTTTATAAAATTGATTTAATCTCGGCATTAAATCAATTTTAATGGATTTAAAAATTTAATTTACTTTTCACTTAGTCTTAACGTACTGCTAATTGATAAACTTTTAATAATCCGTTTATTATACTCTGTAAAAATTATCATAATGAAATTATGCTAAAGACGTTTTTTAAGACTATCGTTACAGGTATTTTATTTGCAAGTTGCGAAAGTTTATTAGTACAGTTACGGAGTTGGAAGGTTGCTTTTCCAGGATATCATTAGTCTCTGTAATATCTTAGAGGATGAAAAAACCTTATTTTCTAACGAGCTTGTATTGTACAAAAGAAAAACTAAGAAAACAGCTTTCATATTATAAAACTAAGAAAATATTTTTATGAAATTATATCATTAAAAATAATGTATTTTTCATAGCAGCGTATTTTAAAAGCAGATCTTAATAGTATATGACAAGGTGGATAATAATTGTATTTTCCGATTGCATTTTATAATCAAATAATTATTGATATAAATCTAAGTGCCAAATTTGTACTAAAGAATTATAAGATTATTTGTGGCTGTGGAATAAAACTCAGACGGAATAGAATCCAAGAATTTTTTTAATGCACTTTTGTTGCTGATTCTCTATTATTAATTAATATTTGACGTAAATATTCATATTCAACTTTAAGACTTACATCTTCGTTCTGAAACTTTTCAACTGAAGCCTCACTATTCGTTCAGAAGTGATTATTTTACCCCATGCTTGGTTAACACTGCCTATTGTTTAAAAAGTTTAAATAAAATATAATTTATCTTATTTCAATCATATTTTTGAAGAATAAAAGAAATGCAAATTAAATTCATGACTGTAGAATAAATATAGCAGATTCCTATATATCAAACAAAACAAACGTTTCCTAGTAAAGAACGTTTAAAATTATACATAGATTCCTAACTTAAACAAAAATAAATATTTTTTAGCAAAAAACCTTCAAAATGATATAAAATTAATTTACTAGCTGTTTTTATATCATATAAAATAAGGTTTTGTTTGACGTATTTTTAGAAAATCCACGCCTGGCTCTACACTTAGTCTCTATAGTCGATTTCTTTAAATTTATTTCTACCGCATTTCACATCTAATACTTGCAATATAACTTTTTTTTATTTCAAAATAGATTCAGTTCTTCGTTTGACTTCTTCACCAGATCTGAGTATTATAGTATAGCTTTGAAAGGCACGAAACATATATAAATATATATATAGTATAAGCGCTATACATATTTACATTATACGATATACAATCCATTAAACCAACACCCCTATAGAATTAATTAAAAGAAATCGAAGTTCTTTTTTTTAATTCTCTGTACTCGTCTAATGAGGCAATATATTATAGAAGAAGAGCGCTATAAAGAAGAGGAACACTATATAAAATAATAATATTTTAACTATGTAAATACATGTATTATTCGTGTTGATAAATATTAATGTTCTATAAATAACTCGTCAACAATAATGAATAATCATTTCAGAATTAATATTTCTTTATAGTCTTAAGAAATTACAAAACCTAAATTTATTTTCACTATAATTGTATACTTTCACGTGATAGAATAAACAACAGATCTTATTTTTTTACGTTGACAGACATAAATAAGTAAAGTATTATAATAGTGAAAATAGTATTTTAGGTTCGAAAAAGATGCAGCAAATTAGTTAAATAAATTATTTTTTAATTGAAATTGTGCCTGTTTAAAAGCAATGCAGTGTTGACGTGTACAAACACCTTAAGCCCTTTAATAATTAAGCTTACATTACAAAGTTCACCAGCTGTAACTAGAT
Source organism: Eubasilissa splendida (assembly GCA_031772225.1). NCBI lineage: Eukaryota > Metazoa > Arthropoda > Insecta > Trichoptera > Phryganeidae > Eubasilissa > Eubasilissa splendida. The sequence continues at coordinate 13,849,492 of CM062852.1, read as the reverse complement.
ATTTTTCCGAAAAACATCATTAGTATCATATCAACATTTCAAGATTGCATAAATAATAAATAATTTCAAAATATATATCAAAGCATTTAATTGTAAAATAAAAAAATCAGCATTATACTTATGTAATATTTACATGAAAATTTGACACCAAAGTCTAATCGTAGAATAGCAATATGTTAGAGCGCTCGTTTAGCATGTTAAAGGTAGTGGGATCGATCTATTTTTTTTAAATTTCAAAATGATTTTGGGGGTACCTTGTGTCGATCCCGATATTGCTAAAGGTGAATGTTCTAATGCGGCATTTCTAACGCAGTTATTGTGATAGATTTTATTAGAATACCACTGAATAAACATATTTATTCAATGTTAGGAAAATAACATTTGTTTTATTTAAAAATTAATGTTCATCTTAAATAAGTCTAAATCAATTCACTTTTTATTAAATACAACACAATAAAAAGCATTAGAATAAATAAGGAGTGAATTATATACGACACAAAGTCGCGTAACGGTTTAATGTTAAAAACCCTTCTAATGCTTTAAATAAATTATCAGTGGCGCGACAGAACAGAAGGACTTTCCGTTGAAATACCGGTGAAAAGGCCAAAAGGGTGTGAGGTTTCATTTTTTAATTTGCGTGATGTTACGCCTTCAGCGGCCGAAAAAAAAATCAAATTGTTTCGGCCGAAGTAGCTCCTGCAGAGAGCATGGAAGTTGAAAGTTGTCGCGGTGGGGAATTAGGAAAAAATACCAACAAGAACGTGACGTGGCTGCAAATGGCAATTACTCCCGACTCCTGAGCCCATGTATCACGGGGTGAAGGATTGCGACCCGGTCGGGGGAAACAATAAGAAAAGTCTGAAAAACAGCACAAATTTTGTCAAGAGCTAGGAGCGAGAACGTTTGGTTGGACAAAAAATGGGCTTAATTTTTTCTTTCTCCCTTGAATTTTTAATAAATCTGTATTCCTTACCTTTACAAAATGTAATAAGTTATATATTGATATTTATGTCATTTTTCTTTCAGCCGTGGTAACTTTGCAGACTACAGTGCAGCAATAATACAGGTATACAAAATTGAGAATCATAATAATTTTTAATTTGAGTTTTATTAAGTATGTAAATTTTTAGAGTGCCCAATCTTAATGTCAGTTTTTCTCTATCACGTAATATTTTTAGCTAAATGCGTTATTAAAATTAATATTAAAAAATGTTTTGAAATGTGTTTGTTACAATAGCTATCAGAATCATAATATATGAATAAAATACACCAAGTGTACAGTGTTTTGGGATTGATACATATTAAAAATATGAGTCGAAAATGTTCATGCTTCATGTGCCTAATTTCAATCATGTCAGAGAAATGAGCATGAAAATTAATTCAAAGTCATCGAACTTCAACTGGCCAGACTATTACATGACATCAATTTCGCAAATATTTATTTCAATGTTAGTACATAAACTTAAACTTATCACGATTTTTTTTAAATCTCATACAATTTTTTTTTCCTTAACGGTACATAATCTATACATATTTCTTGAACATTATCAGTTGTTTGTTGAACATTTATTTGACATAATTTTATTATACATCAAAAGTGAACATACAATAATACAACACACTTTTAATTTACTGTGCGGGATGTAGTAGGTATTCACCTCTGATGTATAAGGCACTATCCTGGCTACTTTGCTAAACTACCGTCCGTGTTAAAGTGGACAGTTTTTTTCCGTGTTGTTGCGGTGTTATTTAAATAAAATTAAAAATAAATAGTATGATTCGACAGAGATATATAAAAAAAACAGATACAATAAAAAAGTGTAGTGAACGTGTTGTAAATCTAATATGTATCATTAGTGTATTGTATTACGATTAAGCTGGAATGTTGAACAGCGATGTTTCTGACTGATCTCTACCCAATTGAATCGTGTATTGAGTCCATATTTCCGTAATTTGTTTTTTTCAGTCTGTTTTAAGTGTGTTGCACAGTTTCGGAACTAAAAATATGTGGAAACGTTGAAAGAATGTCATTGTTGCTCTCAGATATGTGTTGATAAGAAAGATTTTACTGAGAACGACGAACCGCCTCCATAATAAATCTGGCCTCATCGTTCGTGTTCAAGTTACTTTAATATTCACCTTGTTTTAGCAGTCACAATACTCACTTACTGTATTTATTGACCAGACGTTTACAATACATTACGCAAGTATAAATAATTACGAGACGAAAAGCAATGTTCAAGCTTTATGAGTACGATGTCGTCGGGATAGGATTCAGCAGAGGAGCCATTATTCAGCGGAGTGCTCATTATTACAGCCCGCTGATAGCGCTAGCTACGTCTGATGTGTCGTCATACGTACTGTGGCTTATATAATGACGTCATAGTGCTACGTGATGACGTGATTGCTGTATGTCGCTCTTTATCCATACACACGAAAATTGTTAACCACCTGGTGTCTCCCGTGTCACGTCATAATATGCTTGACATTTATTTTGTTATCTGGCATTATATTTTATTATAATCCAATTCATGAGCAACAAATGTAAATAATTTTTATCCAGTACTCTTTATGCTTGAACACAGTATTTCATCAGTGAAGGCATTTTTTTTTGTCAGACATATAATGTCATCAAATTCTTATAATTTATTTTGATCGCTTTTTTGTCTATTCGTTTCTCTCCTTCGATTACGATAATTGTTTAAAAAGATTACAATGGTATTCTAATTAATTTTTTAAATTTTCAGATAAAAAAATATTTTTTCCCCTCGTAATGGGAATGCCGCCAAGTACTCGAGTCTACCTTCTGAATATAAATTCGAAGATAATGAAACAGGACTGTGAGCGACTAATTGGATAAGTTGAACCTGTACACAGCGATGATTGGAGAGGACTCGCCTTCAATACTTCTTAGAAATTAATTCCTTACATTTCTGATATTTGGAAGCGCTCTCGATAAACTGATGTTCAGCGTGGAAACTTTAATCTCCAAATATAATGGAATAGAGTGAACTTTCCAATTTCTCGTTTAATTTTCATCTTTGATATCTTATCCACCAATGTCAGTTTGAGTAAGAAGTTTTAATATATGGTACTTTTTTGGTAATCGATGGTTGGCGATGGCAAGATTTGTCCCACTAAATTAATTTAATTTAAAAAACTCTAGTTACAGGTATGTAATAAAATAAGTATGAACCTTAAGTTTTGTCTCGATATTTATTAGGATGTAAAATCCAGTTCATAAAGTGTGATAGGTCACAGTAAATTAAAGTTTTAGAGTACAATAATTGACTCAGTAGAGAGAACACAAACAGAAGCTGCTGATCGTCCGGACTTCACGAGAGGGAATAGCGGCTCTGATCATGGTGATGTGATCTCTGCCAACAGCACGGCGAAGGTCGCTTTTTGACCTCACGCCCAATGTACCTTCAGCTGGAGGAGCACAGATGGCGTTAACTGTCCGCCTCAGTATTGTTCTTGGTGTACTATATGTAGTTTTTGTAATTAAATATTTTTAAATTAATAGTAGATGTCTCAAAGAGACGATGATATTTTTTATTATATTTAATGGAAAATATATGGAAGTATGGATAATTACAAGTCTTACGACCTGTCTTCGGGTGTCTTAAGTGAATTGCTGTAATTGGTGAACGTTATATACGGTCATGATTATATTTAAGAATAGATAGATTTTTTTCTGTCTATTTGTCTAAATCTGTTTTAATTATCTCGGAACTATGTTTCGAAAAATCGTAACTTCACAAATAAAACGTGATTTCATTAAAATAAATGAGTTTAACATTGTTAAAATAAACTTATTTGATCATGTGTAATAAAAACAAATCTAACAATTAAACAGAACTGTTTAACTCTAGAGTCGGAGACTTTATTTTACGATAAGAAGTGATTAACTTTATCTGTTGACTCGGAGGGAGGTAGAAGAGGTGGAAGGATGTCTCTTCTTAGTCGTAACACTCGCATCCTCACTGCTAACGGTCGTGACCACTTTGAGACGTCTCAAGGTTGATTTATTTTACAATTCTTTTACATCGATCTCAGCATTCAGCAAAGTGGAGAGCATTTGTAAAGAATAGGATTATGGCAATTTTACTTGAGGGGTCCATCTACTGGGGGACCTTGCTCTGCCTCTTTGGCCCTTAATGTTTCCAGTTACCGCAAGCATCTATGTTGTTTATCCTTCTAAGAAAAGATAAAAAATGTAGTAAAAGGAGAATCACTTGGTTTATTTAGATCAATAATATAGCCTTACAATCAACAACCACTATAGTACACATGACACAATAGATTTGTTCAGTACAATAGAATAGAATTAAAGTCAAATAACTTTGTCTACACCACTTTACTAGATATAAAATCTACATATTTCGAGAACGATGTTCTCTTCCTCAGGTACTAAAGTTGAAAGATTGACATTAGTAGATAATTAGTGCAAAGAAAGAGAGGAGGGGGGGGGGATCAACCAAAATCGGAGTAGGAATATTAGAGAATTACATGCTATTAGAAGGGTAAGAAAGGTTAAGTTCAATAGATTGGTTCAAACCTGGAGAGCGCGTAACTACCTATCCATGCAGTGTTGTTTAACGTTATATATTAAAAAAACACTCTCATAAAATTAACTTAAAAGCATTGAGGCTATTAAAAATAACGGAATTTAATTTCATCTAGAATTAATCTTCTACTACCTGGTAAACATTTATATACATGCATATGTAGACACTTCAAGTTTTTTAATATTTGCTGGGGTTAATTGATTTTGTTCTGAACTTAAAAAAAATTAGATTGTCAATTACTAGAGAAATATTATAGTATGAATGTGAAGGTTCCACTTAAGTGGAGGCTCGAGACATTATCCCATAACGGAGCCCTATTCATTTTTATTGAGTAAACTTTTAAATATGGCTCCCATTTCAATTTATTCGTAGAGCCGAGGGTAAATTATATTTGTGCATTAAGAACTGTTTATTTACTATACATATCTACTTATGAATTTAAAAAATATATATAGTTGTTTTAAGGGTTTAGTAATTCAGAATTAAATACTTTTACATCTGTGATTTACAATGCACAACTCTTTTATAATGATAAATACTAATTAAATGTATTAATTAGAAAGATATACGTTTAATTAGTAATATCACAGACCTATGTTCTGAATAATTACAACTTCACAATCAGAATGTGTTCTCCTTAATAATCTTTTATAATGTTTAATTATTTTTTTATAACTAGCTATGAAACAAATTTTCGCTTTTATAAAATAGATTATTCCCATACCGAAAGGTAGGAACAGTAAAAATATTATTTAAAATATGATTCCAAATATAATATATAAATAAACATATATTAATGAACACGGTGCTTGTGATCTAGTAGTTACTATGTATATGATATAATTTATTTTACCATATTTATAGTAACATACATGGTAATATACATTTTATTATTTCAATTAATTACAATGTAAATAAAATACTTATATATATTTTTTAATACAATCTTCTTTTATTAAATACCACTCCGGTAGAACCATTTAAAGCATCTAAACATTTTATAGAAATTCAAAGGATTTTATTAAACATAATAAGTACACTAGAATTCGTTATAAAATAATGTTCTCGAATGTTTCCGGCAGCCATTACATTCGAGAGTGGGTAGGACGACATATTACGAACGTGAATTTTCGGTCATCTAATTACCATCAGACGGAAAAGGAAGTCGAAATATAGACTATAATGATTACAGCCACAAAGGCACTAAAGTGGTCAACATGGTGCTCAAAGCCGCATCTGCCATCTTCACCTCTTAACCTTCAAGCGGGCGAGCGGTCTTCTGGAACAGCAGCAGTCGTGCGTAGTCGTTTCGACAATTATCATTTTTAGTTATTATAAAACACAAATTAATAATAATCATTTTTATTTGCAATATGGAACAGTGTTTTTGGATTAGGAGATATTTTGGCTACAAAAATCTTACATAAACTTTAAAAAAAAACATTTTTTCTACAATTTACTAAACATAAACTTAAAATTATAAAAGCATCGTTAGGTGAAGTCAAATAATAAGTAACATTACATTATAGTTTTTATCTTCTTCGGAGTTCCTAAATTTCAAATATGAATAAATTCCAGGCTTGTACAAAAGTAGTTACCCCCACGCCGTTTCTACGAACGCCAGTCTCTACTCAGTCTCACATCATCATCGTCTGAGCTGCTTGCTTCATTTACAGATTGAATTTTTTCAGTTTTTTCCTCAAGAAGCCATTGTTACTGAGCGTTGGTTTACTTTCTCTATCTTCTTCAGGAAGGATTCGCACCATTTAATTATCCCTAATATGTCTGCCTGTTATTGTTTATAATAAAAATACGCACAACAAATAATGTATGCAAACTTTATTGACACAAACAGCGAAAAGCTATAGCGAAGAAGATCACGCATAATTTTTTGTTTTCTTGAACGCTAGGCGCGCGTAACCGATTCGACGCCTGGGCGCAACTGAAACAAGGGCTATCTGTTTGGAAATAGTTCATTTATGTACGTAATGAACCTATCATAGGTTACTAGAGAGTTAATTAAGTACCTACGATGTGAAAGTTGATTTAATGAAGGAATACTCGCCAAAGCCTTCGTTTCGACGCCGCACGACGTCTTGAAGGTTAAATGCCAGCTAAATTTGATGTGAGGAGCTTACAATCTAATTTTTTATTTTTGTTATTGACCTAAGATGTACTGTAAAAACTGTGAATTGCAGTTCATAGATAGCAGTTTAATTTCAAATGTTTTGTAGTTGAAAATCGCATTTGATTACGTCTCTCTAAGGTTGAAAAGTGCGTATAAATTATCTCGCTTAAGGCCAGACGTGACATGCAATTATGGCGATTCAACACGCTTGTGGCATACTAAGGGCCTAGCTATAACTACGGTTATTTTCTGCCAGAGTTAAAATCAGATCGGATTAATTATTTTTTATCTTGCCATAAATCTTGTGCGACTAAAACTTTTTGAGTGTATTACAAAGTAGTTACATACTACATACTACCTACATGAGCAGATCCATGTAATGGATTATCCCCTTTTCAACCCCTATCAGACATCGGTGGTGAAAGGCCGCAGCTATTATCTTTAGAAATAAAGTGAAAACGAAACTTTTAAACGATTTCATTTAAATCTGCCAGCTAATGTAATTGAATAGAATTAATGAAATAAGGTTTTATGTAGACGTACCAAACTTTATTTTGTGATGAGTCATCAAATATTAATTAAGGTATTTTGATTTCCTGAAGTACAAGAACAATTCATTTATTTATATTGGGATACAACGATTTACCTCTTAGATAATGACGAAAAAATATTTATCGAAAGCAGTCTATAGTACTTATGTATCATCTTATTATTACAATTACCAAATTAACTAAAATAAACTTTAATATTATTAAACTTTTAGTATTATTCAGAAGTAATCAAGTAATTAGAACTAAAAAAAGACTCTGCCGAGACTACATAGCCAGGATGACGCTCGTCGTAGAACACGGGAGACCGATGGGCAGACGGCCAATATACCATCAAAAAGAAGAAAAGATAGCTGCCAGTCGACATCAGTTGAGTGGTCTTCCAAGAAAAAGATAAATCCTTAGATCTACAATAAGAAGACGATGAAGAGTACTTTTCAATGGAAAAGGGAATCTGTCAGGAAAGTTTATTAATTAACGATGGATATGTATTAGTGATCATATAAACAACGGTCGTGACTGTGATTATGTTCGTGGTATACTCGTAGGTATCAGTGATTGCTCACTGTATTATACTCGTATAATAAATAATTACAGTCACCAATCATCGCTTCAATCGAACTCCAATCTTATAATCACAGTTACAATCAGGTTTTCAGTCGGCTTATCTCTAAACTAGTATTCATTATATTCTCACCACCTACCCCCATAGAGTGGTGACCCCAACGTGAACACTCAAAAATTGACAGATATTCTCCGTCGCACGTTTTAACCACCGTTGTTCCCCACGGGTCAATTTCACTCACGTCGGTAGTCACCACTCTGCGAGTGCAGGTGGTTAGAACGAAAATATTCGGTTTGTATTGATGTTTATTGTGACAGAGGATAAAACAAGCGTACAGAAGGTAAGCGTGTAAAAATAGAGTGAAAACTACGGAGCGTGGAGGTTAAAGAGTAATGGAGCGAGTCGATGGTGTTTGGCCTCGAGCGCCGTGCCGGGGCAACGGAACGGAGGATGTGTTGTCGGTGAGCGATCGAGCCAAACTGTGTTGGCAGCACTTTGCCGCCGGCTAGGTATTGAATGCGCAGATGTCGCTAGTGTCGATGCCGGCTGGGAATGACGGTGAATTTCAATCGCTCTCTCCTACATACCAATTAGGTAACTTCAGGGTGATAACACATTTTTCCTCCCGCTGGTTTATTCTATTGCTAAAATATAAATACCTACTGCATATAGGTACATATCCGTCAATTTAGATTTTAGATATTTTATTATTATAATAAATTTCAAATTATACAACAACAATATAAATGTACAATATTTTTTTTTTCGTGCTACACCTCTCTTGAAAGCATGTGCTTGTGTAGAGAAGTGGAGTGTGTATTAATAAAAAATATTGTTTATATTAACTCCTATATAATAAAATAATAGCGACATAAAAATATTATAAGTTTAGGAATACATATTTCTTTTAAAAGCGTTTTTTAATAGAATTTATTAGGTTTTTTTTATCATTAATTTTCCTGATGTTTTCGGGTAAGCTGTTAAAGATTTGTTTTCCATATACTTAGTCTAAAAATGTTCTAAGGTTTTCTAGGCTAATCTGCCATGTATATCTAATATGCCGACAATTCGGATCCCATTGTAGGGTCCATCATCAGGGCACATGTGTGACTGTTGTGATTAAGTACTGGCATGGAGTACCGTGTCGAAAACAGGGTGCGTCTTTTTTAGGTACTGGCTTGCCATAAGAGGCGAAGAGACCGCATGCGAGAGTAGATGGAACTTACACATAACACAGCACTACTAGTTCCACACAACACCTGTTTTCGACTCGGTATTGTATGTCAGTACTTAATCACAACACCGGCAGTCACACATCATATCCCTAATGATGGACCCTACATAGACACGGTAAATTAACCCAGAAGGTACTGTTTTTCTATTCCACGTGTGATGATCCACATATAATAAACTGATAAAAAAATACAAATTCCGCGAAATTTTTAGGGCGGTCGACCGAGATGAGAGGACAGCGGGTCGGGGGATGAGATGACAGGAGGGGGGTTGTGAACGCTTCTCCGGGCAGTCGGTTTCGGGAGGATGAGGGGGTCGCACGTATGAGAGCCGCTTTTGAACCGGGAAATCGAAGGACCGCTTTGAAACAGGGAAAGTAGACGGTGGTTCTTAGAGCGGGCGAGGGGGACGTCTTGGCACTAGGGGGTCGCACGGATGTCAGTCGGTTGGGAGTTTGGCGCGGGAAACGGGGAGAGGTCGCCTGAAGCGGACTCGGACGGTGGAGTTTAAGCGGCCGCGGCAGTTGTTGGAGTTGATCTAATGTATTAAAGTGATAATCAATAACCGTCGCGAAAGATTTTGCTGACCATTTATTCGATCCGGATATTATCGCGGGAGACGTGTGTTGGTGCCCAGAAAGACGTCGGCAACGAGGACCTGCTTGAATCCTGATGAGTTTCTTTCGCATGCCTTTGTTGATTGCCATACTATTTTACCGCATTTGTAATATATGTTTTGACTCTTTATGATTACTCAAACTTCTAATTGAACGATAACCACTTTGATTGCTGCAGGGCTCGGTCTTGAAAAAGATAAACTGGTATAATCATAGAGAATCAAAGTATCAATATGTATTTTAACCATTTGCATTATATATTGCACGATTAATCCCCAAAATGAATTAACAAGCCACTACCATTGTTGAATGCCTTCGGCGATATTAGACACCATAAAATGAGGAGCCGCATTTATTTATTTTTACTTCCTTCGACCAGCGAGCTGAACTGAATATTCTGATATGTAAGCCTGCTTGAAAGATTTCGAACGTGAGCGAAAGGGTTTAGGCTGACGTCTGGTACCGATAGTGAAGTATAGTTTGGCACTGATATATAGGCGAGTAGCGTTGATTTCGGTACCAATCGCTGAGAGAATTTAGACCCGCCACTATGCCTTGTCGTCACCTACAAGAGGCAACAGGCTAAGGTGACGATTCCGCGGCGGTTTCTATTCTCTCAACATACGTCATGTGCGCCACAAACTGTATGTAGCTTATGAGCGTATCAGTTGGGTTCCTGTAGGATTTTACGAACACCCCGTACCTCAGTATAGTTGAAGAGGATGATTGTAGGATCTTTAGCGGTTAATACCCAGAGACAGTGTTCCTGAAACGATCTGCAATTACACAAACACACATACACGCACCAGCATGCAATGATAACAATCCTAACCATTTGTTTCTGGCTCTATTCGAGATGCATTGTTCGAAACACCGAGGATCATCCTACAGATAAATTAAACTATACTTCGGACACCGCTGTCACATGGCGTATGTTCTCAGACGCGCCTATAATGGTAATTTTCCTGAGAATCGTACTGTCATGTCATAATCAATCACAATTAATTACTTTCAGTGGTGAACGCGGCCACGGATTGGCCATTTTCCTACCGATACTGAACAGCAGCATATTGGAGATACAAGGACCTCGGCTATGCATCTTGAATGAGTCATAACAAATGATCATCATCAGCATCAACTTTTGAACGCGTGGGTGAGAAGGCTCGGGGTTAAGCACCCGTCGTCTTACGCGGATATGCACCAGGCGAACAGGTTTCTTAATCTGGGGTTTTGTAAGAGAGCCGAGCGAGTGCCACAGTCCGATGTCTGGAGAACTTATCATAATCACGGAACATACTTGCCTAGTGAGATAGACACTTAGCATGTCGCATGTCGTTTCACACGTCCATATACTCTTTGAATAGCTAGGCGACGCCACGAAGCGGCCTCAGTCACGAGGACAGGTCTACAACAAGGTTGGTGACCTATGTATAATTTCTTCCATACTCTTACATTCCAGCTCTGAATAATACGTACCCAACTTTGTGATACTTGGTTTGTTTTTCAATAAATTAAAGACTAGTAAAGTTAATATTATAACAAGTGCGCTCGGGTATCATACCGCATGATCGGAGGTTTTTCCGTTATTGAATCGCGTACTATGAGATATTCGGTATATTTATTTTAACAATTGTTCTGTAGGTATTTGAACGGCTATAATATTTGTAAATTTTAGATATTTGATGATTGAAAACGCGGGTTAAAAGAACTAGGAATGCTACGGACATAACATGGAGAACATTCGTAACCACTAGATGATTATTTGGCCAAATTAATATTAAGGTTTTGTAGAAGCTGTCTACGCGGGTATGAAGGCCATCGGGGCCCAAATTCCAAATTATATTATTTAAACAACGAACTTAGAGAATTTACGGATAAATTACACACGTATACGGCAGTATCTTGCTGTTATACTATTTGTTTTAAAATATTTAGCGTTACAAACTACCAAGGTCAGACCAGAGTCAGCTATAAAATAAGTCACGTCATGTTCATCAATATTTTTAGTATAAAAGCAGAATAAATAATATGCTTAATCTCTTGATGAATGTTAAAGTAAACTAGTTGGCGAGTATTTACTTCGATCTATCAAACTGTTAAAAATAAATAAATTCAATCGTAAATAATATGCCATATCGACGGATAATCCGAAAATGGCTATAAACGGTTTAAGAAAAAACTTTCTGGAATTTATAGAAAACCCTGGAAAAAAAGAATGGAAGCTTTTTAAAGCATTCGAAGACCTAATAGAGAGTTGACTCAGCGAACTATTACTTGTCGATTTGAGTTCAACAGTACTTTAACCTCGACTTAAAAGGAGATGAAGACGTAAAAAAAATGTATGAAGGAATAAATATTGTCGTATTCTATTGGTAAGGCAGGTATATAAATAAATAATATATTTTTAATGAAAACGGTATTTTTTTAAAGTTGCAAGTTCAGAACATATTTCAGTAGTATATTTAAGATAAATTAATGGTCCAAGTTCAAATCCTAGTATTAAACAAATATTTTTTCGACAGACAGATTTTTTCTGTGTATCTTTTTAATTGATTCATTTAATTTGTGTTAATTTCATATAATTTAGTGCAACTTTTAACTTATTCTACGACTCATATTCGATTGCTGCTCCAGAATAATGGTCGAACAGCTTGATGGTCTAGTGCATGGGTCGGTAAACTTAAGTAAACAGAATCTAAAAATTTTCAGAGAGGCAACATAAATTTTTAATGTAAAGCAATGGTAAAAACGAAGTAAAATCATTTTTTTTATTTATAACTAAATTTCACAATACAGTCGTTGGTTACTTAGAAATATATAATATATGGGAGTTATAAGCTTCAGTATCTCAATGTTCTACTTATAAAACAATACTACTTAAATAATTAAACACTAATTAAACACTTTTTGGGTTTTGTAAAGTTTACTAGTTAGAACGGTGACCTTGCATCGCTTTCGAAAGTTTTACTGTACGGCAAGTAACTACTTATTCAATTATAGGCTAACTTATTTTTTATTTGATTCATGGAAGAGAATGTTTGTTCGCATAAATAGGTAGAGCCAAAGATTGTGAGAATGGAAAATGCTAGTTATTTTATTGTGTCATATGTTGCAGGCAAACTAATCCGTGTATCAAATATAATATGAGTTAAAAAGTCGCAAATGCCTACGAAAAGAACCGCATGCTCCTCGCGAGCTGCGGTCTGCCGATCCCTGGTCTAATGGTTAAGATGTCTAGTAGTCAAGGGTTCGCGCCATGTTCCAGGAGACCAGCAAGTTAGTCCTATTTTCATAGAACAAGCGTTTAGCTTAGTTTAAAAATTGTAAGAATATTGATGTGACATGTATTTCGTGTACGCATATCTATTATTTAAAAAAAGTAAAAAAAACATTATTATCAACAGTAGCGCTACAACCCGGGGTAACTCTAATCGAAATTTAACATTTTTCCTTCTATTTATATACTCCAGATTATGACAGTCTACTACCACACCATCAAGCAATCTGAACTTTGGACAATCCTACGCTCTTAATTAATCCTTAATTAAAAATGTCTGGGACAATGAGGGTGTTTATGATGGCGGCATCACTTGTGACAGACGGAATTTCGCAGCTGCCTATTAGCATTAAAAAAATGCTAACCTGGTGAATGAGAAGGACCATATAGAAAATTTCGCTTATAAACAGTCCCGGGTAAGCGGCAGGTCTACCCTCATTATCCTGCGCCCTCGCGGATCACTGAACAAAACATATTTGCGATTCCTGGTCTTCCAGCCAGCGTAGCTTTCCAATTGTTATCAATTCGATCACACTGGTATCTTCATACACTCGATGACCAGTTGGAGGCCAATCAGTACAATCGGTTACATAGTATGATATAAACAGTTCAATAACTATATATTGTGAGAGGAGTTCCAGGCCCAAAGTAAAGCTGGACGTCCTCCACCGACTAGTTTAGAAGTGAGCATGAGATAATATAGGCTCGTCCCAAGATTCAGTTCACCTACTCACTTTATTCACCATCTGGTGATCATCGTCGGAGGAATGTATTATCGTATGTAATCATAAAATAATTCTGTGTAAGTGTCTGTGAGGAGAATAAAGCTATTCCAAAATAAAAGCAAATTTTAATTAACAAAACAATTGTGACGTTAAATATCAAAGTGTGACATCTCCATTTATAAACAAAATGAGTTATGAATGTAGTTTTTTAGATTATACTATTTCTGGTAAGTCTATGAAATCATAATATAATCATATATCATAACATATAAAATGATAATATATCGTAACATAACAAAAAAAATACATAATATATCATAACATAATCCTTATGAATGTAAATCATTTTGCATTATAAAAAAAATGTGATTTCATAGGCTTAATATAGATTTTATAATCCACAAAAATAAATTCATTGTTTATTTTGTCTAAAAATGGAAATGTCACATTTTGATACTTAACGTCACAATTGTGTATTCAAAATGAGTATAAACTGGTTAAATCGAAAAACGATTCATTTGGAAACTTGTTTAAGCATAAAAACATCACTCCTATGCCTATGCCACAATAAATTGTCCAATGTCAAGTCAAAAATATATCGCAGGAAAAACCACTCATTTGAATAATTTAGCTTGCGTTTTTCAGTTTATCATGCTCTATTTGAGTCCATAGCACCTCCTGGGATCCGAGATGCAGAACTCAGTATCCCAATCCTTTCATATTTACCAGTCCAAAATCTGCCAAAACGTTCAATATCTCGATAGATGAGTCAATTTATGTCGCAGCCATCTACTAAATGACCTGAATGAAATAGCAACCTCCAGTTCAAAATCCAATGTTGACCAAACCAATAGGACAATTCGGCAATTCGGCCGGCGCTTGGCCGACCCACTCCCAGCAGCAGCCCGTGCGTGTTTCCTTCTAGGATAGTGACCCCCACCTAGCATCCTTTACACTGCCCATAGCACGGACTAAATTATGTTGACGTTTTAATACCCTTATTAAAAAATAATTACAATGACACCATGCTCAAATCACCTGACGGTATTAGGTAATGTCATAATATACTCTACAATATTATATATGTATATGTATATAATTTTTTGTAAATTCTATTAATGATGTACATCATGCACATCCTTTTTAAAAGATAAATTATTCATATTTTTATAAAGGGGCATTGTGATTACAATATTACAATGCAAAATAATATTTATAATTAATATCAATTGTTTTAATAAATATTGCAAAATATTTTGAAAAGGTGTCAAATAAAAACATAAACATAGCAAAAAAAAAAAAAAATATTTTAAACAAAATCATAATCATGATAAATCATATAAATTTCAAGGTGTAAAAATTTCTGCACCACCATCTAAAAAAATAAAACATTTCAATAGAGTGGCGAATTTTACGTCATACATGTCTCTTGTATTTCATTCTGAATTAATGAACAACAGAATAGTGTTAACGTAACATGTGAACATACATTATATGTATAAATATATTTTAGCGTTTTGTAAAATGGATAATACAAATAGCAATGATTATATAACTAATGTAACTACTTTTAAGGATGTAAAATAAAATATTAACATTTTTTCCTTACGAACGGATAAAATAATAATAAAAGATTTAATGTGAATCCTACCCAACGAGCATTTTAATAATGAAACGTATTAAAATAATATGTCAGTTCTTAATAATTGAATGAACATTTCATTGTGAACTGGTAGAAAAATGTGTGGTTTTATTCTGGTATCTCAGGTATGTAATAATGTTTACAATGATTTATTGTTTTCATGTACTTCCTTTTTAATTGACGTATCAATAGACATTGTGGTCTATCATATTTCTGTTACATCTCCTACTATTAATAGAACAAAAGACATTTTCCTCCTCGAATGCCGATATTATCTTTCTTTTATCTATAAAACAATATATTTGAAATGTTTTCCTGACAGGAACCCAATAAATCAATATCTTTATCTGGCTAAAAAGAACAAAATCTTATTAATATTGTATTGTTATTTCATAGCAAACACATTGGAAAAATAAATCATAACCATATTACTATATACATCTAAAATAAATATTGCATGGAAAATGAACTAATAAACTATGAAAACTTTCTATAAACAAGCCACAAACCATAACTATTGATATAGGTGGACCGTTACTATTCACCTCATACATATTCTTTGACCATAATCTAATAAAAAATTGAATTCAATAAAAATATATTATGATAATAGAATACTTAGTAACCTACGTGTCTCATATGCCTTTATATATTAAATTTGAAATAATATTTATAAATAAAACTATCTCGCAGCCAGACTTTTAATGTTATCTACTTAAAAGTACTAGAAATTTGAAAAATAAATAATGGTTTAAGGATAATTACAGATTGCCGAGGAGGAAACCCTTGACCATGTCTTTTTTGCCTGCCCATTGCGGATCACAGGTTTTTTTTACAATAATCTTGTCAATGGTAATTTTCAACTCCCGGTTAACTTGTGTCACCTTCTTTCCCTCAACTCGCCACATTTAAGCTATATAATAGCAAATTTCTTGAATGTCAATGGTATTAACTTGTAATGCAATATTCTCTATTCAATAATAATGTTGTACTGCTTTCTATGAAATAATGTTCTAACTTGTTTAATGGCACAAATCGCTCTTGAAGGGTGGATTGCCTATTTGAAAGAAGAAGAAGAAGATAATTACAGATACGATTTTTTTTTTTATAATACATGGTCGATAGTCATTCGAACCTATAATACGGACTGAGGACTGTAATGCGTCACGTGTTCCGACATCGTTGACCTTGTAACCCATGCGCTTTTGTGCAATCTTATTAATTCTCATCAATTATCAATTTGCAATACATATTTTTTTCTAAATTCTACTTTGTTACGTTTTAAATTATTCAACTACAAAAATGTATTTTCTGTAACATAATTTGTCCTCGTATGTTTTGTACATTGTACAACGTCAATAATGACCGGTGTTGATAACTCGTATATTTAAAATAATAAAAATGATCTAAAAACGTTTTGCTTTTATATTAGAGTAATTTGAAGATATGATTATAAAATGAATTCACTTTGTTGTGTACGAGTTTATACACAACACGAGGATTTCAATACACGTCACAACATTTATCGCCGACTTCTACATTAGAATGATGCATGATAACGTGTGTGTGGGGGGGTAACATATTATTTACACTTTCCCGTTTTTTATTACTTCCCATGGCCGTACAATTCGCTGTCCGTCTAGTATTTATAATTTCCCTTTAGAGCCACTCGTGAAACAACGGCAGCCATTTTAAAACAAACCGGGCCTCGGCGCGGGAAAGCGGTAGTTTATATGACGTGCGATATTCCGCCATTAAGTTTTCCACTACTGATTATATGAGTTAAAGCGGGATCTCACCGAGTCTGGCGGAAAATCAAAGGTACTTTTCAAATCAAAACAAAACGTTTCACCACAGGTGTAAAAATATTTCTACCAACATGATTTTCCCAACAATGTATAGTTATTTTAGAGAAACAAACAGTGCGTAATATATTATAAAATGACTTACATCTACTAATAATTACCAGTGAAATTTCTTCAGAACTGCAAGAAGTAAAAATAAAATATTATAAAAGTAATTAACTAAAAAAACAGTAACAATTTTTCAATAAAACAAAAAAATGTTAAACACGGTAGAGAAAAAGTAGGGAGTAATATTAATAAATACTTTACATTTAAAACTGATATTTTAAATATATATATATATGTTTTTTAAGTATTTGTATGTTTCCAATGGATTCTTTTTTGTGTAATTGATACCTGATAACGCCAGTAAGGCCATTATTTTCCCGATTACATTTATGTTGTAGGTACGTTTTTATATATATAATAAATAAATAAAAAAATTAAAATGTTGATAGTGAACTAAAAAAATATATGTATGAGGTAATTTATTTTTATTTTTTGGTGATGTTTGCAAAGTAAAGCTAATGAGACTCTCCAGGCATAATATAATAGAATATAATAGAAATTGCATTAAGTATTCTTGAACGAAAGTATATATTTACCAGGGGCGTGCAGTCAGGGGAGTGCAGTGCATACACCTAAAAAGCTGTACATTACTAAAAATTCTGGGAAACAAATATAAATTAAGTAATTGGATTAACATAAACGAAAACATTTTTTTACAATTAGCGCTATCTGTGTGCTAGTAGAGACTTCAATAGTTCTCAAAACTACCACGACAACTCACCGCTGTAATCATGGCGCTCTTGTGCATTCGCTGCATCGAGCTATTCACATTCCTTTCGGTTGATCCGTTTTGTATGGAGTCGTTACCTATGCCGTTTTTTAACAGAATAACATTAGAAAGGCTACAACTGCGTGCAAACCATTGAAGTGTCTACTTCCTCTTTTACTAATTCGCGAATTTTACTATCTTACTGTTTTTAACACGCTGATTTCATGGCCGTTCTTTGCGTTCGATGTGCATTTGGAGCATGAATTTGTTTTTGATTTGGAAAAAACAAAAAGCAATTGGTAGAACTATTTCTTACGTTAACTTTTAATAAAAATAATTATTTAATTTTGTTGATTTTCAAACAATAAAAATTTCATGTTCAGTCATAAAAAATGTTCTTAAAAACCTCCACACATTGGTACATACATTGATTTGTATATGGGTAAGAAGGTATTATTTTACGTTAAAACTTAAACTTTAAAAACACTATTAATAGTACTCTAAAATTACAAATAAATACATGGTAGGATCGTATAAACGACGGATTCATTATGTCTAAAGACGTTGGTTTAACTAAACTTCATAATCCTATGTATAACATATATGTTAGTACATATATTATATATTATTGTGTAATATTATTAGTAACAGCATAACCAAAATCTGTATCCACTGCACGCCACTGATATTTACTATATTTAATGATGTTCGTAACATTGCAGTAGAATAAGGGTTGAAGGGATAAAGATATTTATAATTTAAATATTAAAGAAAAATCTATTATAATTAGTTTCTAAAATGTAAAAAAGATAAAAACATATTTCAATGTATAGTGGTATACTACGCTGATAGCTCTATACTTGGTCTCTCATCTTAGCGCAAGAAACCAAGTTTCAGGTTTTAGAAAATAATGTCTTGCATAAGATTTATGACCCTATACATGATAACTTACTAGTAATGGAGGAGGTTAAAGAACTTGGAATTTCGGGAACAGTGTGCCTTTCCAGATATCCCGACGAAGGTAAAAGCAAAGAAGCTGCAGTGGGTGGGACAACCAGCGAGTGTGGATGAGTCGCGTAACACGTACAGAATCCTTTCACCCAAGCCAAAATGATCAAGATGTAGATGAAAGCCAAAACGTAGATGAACAAATAATGTCAATACAGTTTTGCAAGAAGAAGGCGAGAACTCAGAGGCTGGACCACAACGGTGATGGCAATAGATAGATGACGCTCTATAGTAACTGTGGCCATGGATCTTATAGCAAGTTGTATAAAAAGAAGAAGAAGATTATAACATATGCGAATCGTTAACTTCCAAACCCCTCTATAATCTAAAATGAAAAAAATATATACATTTAAATGTAGTTATACTAGAAAAGAATTATACATGCATTTGGTTCAAATACTTTACCACAAATAATAATGTAAGTAGTTGAAAAAACAAGTTTTATTTTAGTGGCAAAACCCTCTATAATTGAGTACTTAACTTCCAAACGGCTCAATAGTTTTTAGTGGTATGCCACTGGCTTGTAGTAAAGAAGATCAAATAACGTGAGTGACAAATTCATTTAAAATACGCATATTGAGCATGATATAGACTGGCAAATTCTTTTAGAAAAATTACAAATTTCGTAATTTCTCAAAATCGACAACATTATAGTGATTTTTTTTTTGCTTTTCCAGTAAGTAGTAATGATGCATATCTTCAAAATATCTAATGAAGCATTTAGATGAAAAATTTGTTTTGTGATTTCTGGGTTTTGTAAAAAATGCATTATATGGGTTTGGAAATAAATGTTCATAAAATGTTTATGATATATTACAAAAAAATTTCTTAAATCGAATAAATTTATTATGTTACTCCTAAAAACAAATGTTCATTTTTTATGCAAATGGGGTCGTTTATTTCGTAACTCATAACAAAGTCGCTTAAATCTTAGGTTCGAACAAAACTCCTCTTTCCTCAAACTCATAAAATTTTGAACCCGAGCTGGACCCAGAATATAAATAACTTAACTCAAACCTGAGTTCAATCTTGAAACCACAATCGTTTCTGTAAAAGAAATGGTTTGGAAAGATCAAGAACATATAACTCATCTATAACACATAGGTACACCATAAAGAAATTGTCTGGAAAATGTGGTACAAGGATTCCGTATTTCTGAAACATATGTGATATTTTAATAAATCTATTCATAATTAAGTTTTTTGTAGGAACAGAAAAGAAACACCCTTTTTATGTCCCGTTTTATCGTGTCATGACGCGACTTATTTAAGACACGAACTGAAAAATAAATAAGCCTTTAAAATCCAATTAAGTAATGGAAGCTCTTTCATATGACTGACTTAACATGTTTACTGTGAAAATAAACCCAAGGTAATTCCATATTTCTCAACACTTATTTTTAACGTGAATTTTTCGTAAAATTTGGTCAAATATTCCGTGTCTTGCTTAACATTTTTTATAGTCCGCAGTATTTTAAGAAATAAACTCGCCTTTCTACGTGCATCTAAAATAATGAAACTGAATTTCATACTGATGCGTAATAGTGTAGCAGGTTGTTCGCTGTGTAGCAGAAATGTACGGGCGCGGTTAAAACGAGTTATTTTGGTGAATTCTTTTGCATTAAGTATTTATTATATCATTAATATGCAAAATAAATCAAACCACATGTAACTAACTACTAATATGATAGAATAAAATTGTATGTTTCATTAACTTTTAATTCATATACCGTGGCAAATCATTGAACAGGGTGAATATTATGTTCCAGGCCGATTCTGTTTGACAGACATTTGTTAATTTGCATTTGGTAGTCGTAGAGAAAAGTTGATTATTATGGAGAATTTAACACCTTAACAACGTGTTAAAACATTTAATACAAATAATAATGGCAATTTATTAGACGTTATTGACATAAATACATGTTTTTGTTGTAACAGAGATAAATATATTATAATATAACATGATAAACATAGGATACAATTATATTACAATTTAGTATATACTCGTAGTTTATTGTATGAGATGGAGTAGACTCCACCTCTGATATATGCAGCATTGTCCTGATTACTTTGCTAGACTGCCATCTGTGTTAAAGTAGCCAGTTCTTTTCGCGCTATTGTGGAGTTATTTAATTCAATAAAGATTCGACAGGAATAAAAATAAAAATAAATTAAAAAAAGGAAGTGAGATTTTTGTATAATTATTAGTGTAAACACTGTATAATGATTATTTTATAATATTGGATAGCGATGCTTCTGATTGATCTCTACCCAATTGGATCATATATTGGGTCCATATTTGTGTAATCTTGTTGAAAGTGAACGATTTTCAGTTGATGCTGAGTATGTTGTACAGTTTCCGAGCTAAGAACATGTAGAATCTTTGATAAAATGTCGTTGTTGCTTTCGGAACCAGCGTGTAGATGTTCGTTGTTTGTCTTGTGTTGTGTCCATGATTTATTGCTTGGGGTGAGTTGTTGTTAGCATGAAAATATTAGACGAGTCTCAACATATAGATTTATCTTATGTCTAGGTCTAGGTAGGTCTTAGGTCTAAGTCTAGGTCTATGTGTTATGTCTAGCAATGATTTAACCATTAATGGTCATCGCTATCGTCAGATGTTGGAAAACTTATTGGTGGACGAATTGAGTCAATTGGGCTTGCAACACATGTGGTTTAAACAGGACGGTGCCACCTCACACATATGCTTTCAATTTTTTGAGAATTTTTTCCCGGCCGCATAATGCCATAAAGTGGTGATATCGACTGGCTTCCTCGATCACATGATTTGATGGCTCCCGACTATTTTCTGTAGAGGTACTTGAAAGGGAAAGTCTACGCCAATAAGCCAACAAAAATTCCGATGCATAAGGATAATATTCAAAATGAAATTGCTAAAATAACATGCGAAGTGTGCGAGAATATTATGAAAAATATGGTTAAAAGAGCATAAGTGCCAATTTCATATATCATACATAATTGTAATAAACCAAAAAATCGATAAATAAAAACCAATTTAAATAATTCTGTTTCCTTTAATTAGTTATGTAAAAACAACATATTCCCTGATGATGAACCTAATATTCACCCTCTACATTTACATGTTGTCCATGTTAATCTAAGTGTAAGATTTCTTTTAGTGTGGAAGTTATTTATTTTTAAATATAATTATTTTAAGCCATAACGCCATAAGTACCTATATTAAAAGCATAATTAATTGTCTATCGCCAGTATAATACGTATTACGTTCAATTTATTTTGTTTCGTTATGTGATAAATCTTACATTTCTTAATACTTACTTACATACTTACCATCACGCCGTTTCTCCGCGGGGGTAGGCAGAGAGAATAGAGCGTCACACTCTTCTGTCCTGACATACAATTCTCACCTCATCCACATTCATACATCTTCTCATACAAGCTCGCCGATTGTTGAGGCTTCTAACAGAATCATCCTCCATTATCTGGTTTGTCTGGTCGTGCCAAGTCTTCCGCGGACATCCTCTATTTCTGGTGCCATCAACACTTGCGTTATATATCTTTCTTACCTTTTTCCTCATTCATCCGTTCCATATAACCAAACCACCTAAGTGATTCTTTTTTAATCTTACTCACTATACTAACATCAGCTTTACATTATTTCCTTATTTCTTCATTCTTTACTCTGTCATAAATAGATTTGCCACAAATACGCCTAAGTGATCTCATTTCCACTGCATTCATTTCTTAATACTGTCTTTATTTGAATAGTACCCTTCAGGAAAAACCACATGAAAAAAAGGTATTATTTTTCATGTGGTTCATCCTGAAGGATACCATTCAAATAAAGACAGTATTAATAAATTTAAGATTTATCACATACTCGAAGTACGTACATATTTTGCAGAAAAAACAAAATATACAAATTAAATTAATCAACTAGAAAGATATACAGAAAAATCTATTTATCAAAAATATATCCGGGGAACCGCGTTTACCATTTTCGCCATTTTATAGCAATCGAATACATTTTCCACAAATTTTGATCTTATATTCTGTAATCTTTTCAATAAATACATGTATTATTCCATTTTTAAAATACTTTATATTGCTCTGAATCTCAAATACCTATTGAAGACAAGGAGAACTCAGAATTAAATTAATTAATCAATTTTATTTTAGTTGACATAGTTTTCAAAATATAAAATTTGTGTAGGTTTTTTCCATCACTTCGTTTTCTGTCATTTTTACGAAATAATTATTTCTTTGTACTTACTACGGATATTACTTTTACTCTGAAAATATTTTTATATTTAACAAAGAATACGATTTAAAATTTTATCAGCCATTTGTTATTAAGAAATCGATAACCAACAGTCATCCGAGTTATTTCAATTTTAATATCTTTAGCTAACACAGATACCTAGTTAATGTATTATTTTTAAATGATATTGTTCTAATCCTGATTCATCAAATATTCCAATTAAGCCGGTACCTATCCCGAACACAATGATTATGTTTCGAACCACCTTAAACGGGATAAAATTGAGATTTTTTTATTATTCCAAAAAATCACGATCACTCTCATTTTTGCATAACCCCAAAATCCACTTAAAATATGTTACAGCAGTTTGACGTTAAAAATTTTGTCACCGTCGCTCCACGGCTGGTAGCCGCGCGAATTTCCATATAAATGGAGGTTCTATTCCGTGATATTGCCACGGTACATGATAAGAGAAATTTCGTGGGGAAAAAATGTTTTGTAAAGATACATTTATAATGTAAAGCCTACCTACAGAGGCTGTGCGGATGTGTGTATATGCGCGTGTACACAGCGCTCTCGCTGTGATGGTGTCAAAGGTCACGCAGCGCAGGTTTCGGGCTAAAGAAATGCTTCCCGAAATAAACCAGTGTAAATTGTTCCGGCTTACTTATTGTAGATCCAATTCCGACTTCCTCCTCTTTCGTTCTCTGAAGAGATCACCAAAAGATTACATCAAAAAAAATGTTTTGATTTAATAAATCGTACTTGTTGGAAAAATCATTTAATATTTTTAAACATAGAATATATTTATTCGCTGGGTATCACATTAGAAAATTACTTAACATTTTTTACGTACTCTCGCTGTTTTAATACCTTGTGCTTTATTTCCATATTTACCTTCCAAAATACTTTTTAAATCAAATGTGACGATTCCGGTACCTATCGCGTACTAAACGAGCACTTAGCTATGCCCTTTCAGTTTTGTACCAATTTTCCATATAAAAATATAATACTGTCGACCTCTATGAATTTATTATTAAATAATTTCATTATTAATAATAATGTAATGTTGACTTTTACACGTGTGAATTAATTCTTATTAATGAAATAAAGAGATGTAAATAATTAATAAATAAAGATAATTATTGTTTTTATTGTTTTATTATTTACAAATACATTTTGACAACTTCCACGAATTATTAAATGTTAATTAAAATATAATAATATTATTAATGAAAAAAATTATACACATACTAATTGTTAAATGAATTAATTATAAAAAATGCGGCAATAAAAATGTATTTCTTTTTAACATAGAATGTGTTTTAACGGAGATTTTCCCAGAACAAAACGATAAAAATAGCGCGTATGTAATAGAGTAAGATAATTTGGAAACATTTTATAGAAGGTTATCGGTTGGACTGTAATTCATGGTGGGGCACAAGTTGTTGCACTTTTTAAATCGCTTCTGCACGTAAACCGTGCGTAGAAGGGACACGTTTAGTCGCAATGGATCACATCATAAAGGAATAACGCGCGTTCTGTGTAAAACAGTTTTACAAAAGCAACGATTCTTATGTACTTGTTCGGCGCCTGTTCGCACGCTCACTGCCGATTACAATGTGAATCAATGTCCGAGTGTTGAATAGCTCGTTGGTGTAGCGGTCAAGACGTTGGCCTAGTGATCTAGTGATCGGAGGTTCGCGCCTCCTTCCAGGACACCAGCAAGTTAGTCCTATTTTCATAGCACAATCGTTTAGCTTAGTTTGAAAACAGTAAGAATATTGATGTGGCATGTATTCCGTATATACATATCTATTTAAAAAAAAATATATATATCGTGGCTCAGGAAGTTTGAGGAGATCGGTTTAATACTAAATAAAAAGAAAACCGGGCGACCACGGAAAATCAAAAATGGCATTTTAAACCACCACACACCGTTTTTTCCACAAAGGTAATTTTGTGTCGGTGGAACGTTAAACTTCAACTGTCAAAAGAAAAAGGCAGCATTGAGTCGTAGATTTGGATAAACTTGTTAATAATGGTAATCTGACAGTAATTATGATCTTGAAAACTTATATGATCTTATTCTCTGTACCTTTATTCAGTATGTTGTATACATGTGAGGAATCAGTTCAAATTAGTGCTTTCTGATCTAATGAGGAAAGTAAAAAAAATGATCTATTAAAACAATATATAAAACTTCAGAGAACTTGGCTGTATGTATATATCATTCAATTGTTAATGTGAGGGAGGGATAAGTGCTGACCCGTCTTTTCTCCGACATATGAAGTAATAATAATAATTATTATTCTGATAATTTTAATAATTTATTTTTTTGATTCATAGCAAAGTGTGTGTGTTATATTGTTGTAACAATGGCGTAAGATTTTTTGGGGGGGACCCTATTGATGGTGAAGTTTATTTTTTTTAATTTTAGGTAGCTTAAACTTATATAATTATTTAAAAGTAGTAGCAAAAATGGGTAAATTATTTAAAAATATTTTGTTAATTCTTTTTTTCAAATTTTTTGTTGATTCTTTATTTGTTTAATTTTTATTTTTTGTGAATGCTTTTATAAGTTTTGTTCAATAGATAAGAACGGAGTAAAGAAGTGAAATGGGACGAAGATGATAGGGGTCGGATGAAGGATCGTATAAGCCGAGGGAGTTTATGGAAGGGTTTGGGATGGAAATTAATTTAGAATAAAATTTAAAAGATAAATCATATCTGTAAAAGACTTAGCTTTTAATAATATTTCTACTTTTATATATTTTCTTCAGAAGTGAGCTGAGTATAATTTCTCACTGTGATCTCTCTACCTAATAATATAATACGTCTTTCAATTATTATTTTGTAATAGTAATTCATAATCTTGGCAATTTTGTTTAAACTTTTACTGTTTATGATAGCATTAAATAAATAAAGTACCTATTCGAACATAAAATATAATTTTATGTGACGTATTTTAATTACCAAAATGCCAAAGTGAGTTATGAAAAAACGATATACGATAAAGAAAAACTGAACTATGTTTTGGATTCAGCACTTCAAAAAACTATAAATTCAATACAAATATTGCAAAAAGTATTTTAGACTCAATTTTATAAACCTGTGTAATCAAATCTCGATTGATCAGCGAGAGTATCAACCTAAATTATTATCTAAGCAGGTACATGCGTGGCTATCTCACAAGAGCGCTCAAGTCGCGGTATACACGATGCCTAAAGTATAATAGATGTTTCCGAGTTTCTCCGCAAACAAAAATGTTCTCTGTGGACACGCTCCCTCAGGCTCGAGTGTTTGCCAACGAGATTCATAATAATGAGTATGTGAGCGAAGGTACACTAGGGGTGAGGGAATCCCGGGTTAACAGTCAACGCAAGTTGTTGTAATTCTTCCATATTTTAGTATTTTACCAAACTTCACCCCGGGTAGATCTGTACACGTGAGTGTGTGTGTACATGTCGGTAAGTTTGAGATTAAGAATCCCAGTCTTGAACCATTACGTCTCCCACTTTAATATAACAACTTGTGCAAACTACCGACTCAAATGTTTATTTAGCCGTTCGCTTGAATTACGAAGCCTCCCTTCTTTGATACTGTGCTGTAATACGTATTTAACTCATTTTAGTTCAATAATAGATCCAGCATTACACGCTCAGTTCAAAACATAAATTTTATTATACATGGTTAATTGCCATTCGAATAATACATACCGATAACTGTCGCGTGGTTATACTTCGTTGACCATGTTATTTACTCTTCTCGAGTGTCAATTTTCCAATAAATAATGTTTGCTGGACTATTTACTGATTCATAATGTATTTGTAGTTTTTTTTAAAAATGAAATTAAGTTAATTATATTGAATACAAAAACATGTATATCTATAAAAATTACAAAACATAAACAATTTAATAAAATCATATAACAAAAAAAAGGTGTACAAAAAAAGATCAATTATAAAGAAACATATCGGAATACAACTGTCAACTGAAGTCCTCTAATAAAGTTTTTCAAATAATTTCTTCCCATCCAAATTTTGTTTCGAAACACGACATGATTATTTTTATATCGACAAACCGACAAAACCGTTTACTTCAGATTTTTTGTTAGTAGTAAATATTTGACAACTGATTTCTCCTTAATGCAAATTTTTAATGGCTGACCATGTAAACTATGGAAACTTTTTTTTTTTTATATATATATGTATTATTATACATGCATCACTCATCGCTCGGTCACTACCTGTTGTAGAATGGCCAGATGGGATTAACTCAAAGAACTTATTTAAAATAAATAAAATCAAGAAAAATTCGAGAGTCTCGAGTCTACGATCTCGGGACTTGAGATAGCAAAAACCATGAGTAAATCTTAATTGCCTGCAAATGCCAGAATTATCAATTCATTTTTATTAAATTTTGGACACATTGATACAACTTCTATTATTAAAGATAACACATTCTTATTGTGAAGTTGTAATTATTCAGAACATAGGTCTGTGATGTTTTAAATACTTATTTAATGTATTAATTATAAATATATACATATAAAATCAATTTTGTCGAAAAATATTTGAAAGGTATTTGAGATTCCGTAAAAACAATGTAGATGGCTTTCAAATAATGGAACGACAGATGTATTAAATTGAAAAAGTGTAACATATAGGTTAGAAAATTTGTTATGAAAAATACTGGCGCTATAACACAATTGGTAGTGTACTTCTCCGGATTGGAAATAGAGATCCAGGTTCGAATCCCGGTAGCGTAAAAACAATATTTTTCGACAAAATTGATTTTATATGTATATATTTTTAATTAATACATTAAATTAGTATTTAAAACATCACGGACCTATGTTCTGAATAATTACACCTTCACAATAATAATGTGTTATCCTTAATAACCAAATATAGATAATATAACAAATAGTTAGACTGGACTTCCCGGACCATTGTTTTAAACAAATTTGAGAATAAAACACTTTGTTTTTTTATTCTACTCATTTAATTTATTTGAGATGCACAAGGGCATTATCAATCACAAGGCAAAACATGTTTCAAGTTAATTAAACGAGTGCAATAAGAAAACATGTAATTTATTTTCAAATATTCGATTATGGAGTTGTAGACAGAAACTTACTTACCTCATCTTTGATTTTTCAGTTAGGATATCTTTCATCTTCTAGAGCCTTTTCTGCTCGCAATTTGGCCTTGAATTACATTAATAATAACTGATAATAACGTGATATATAAAAATAATACCAGTGAAGTTTCTTCGGACTTGAAGCTAAGAAACTAAAGAATAGTACATTTAAATAAACTGAAAAACAAAAAGATTTTTACACTAAAATAAACATAATTAACTTAAAAATATTATATATTAAAAAAACTAATAAACAAAATAATGTTTTTATACTGAACATATAAAATGGAAAGGGTAAGGAGGGGAGAGAAATGAGATACAATACATATTGCATACACGCATGTATATTTAAATTATATTAATAGTTATTAATAAGTTGGCATAGTTTAATTTTAAAGAGAAGCAATTTATCGTTGAAAATGTCAAGTTATTAAAAAAATTTACGGTATTATATTTTGACGCAGAGCGGGTCGCAAATTATTTTTTATGTAATTAGTTCTGTCAAAATTTGGGTAAAATATGACCAAAATATTGCAGTTTTCAAAGAATTTATTTTTCCTTTCGCATCCATACCATCACATTACCTATCAAATCCAGCTTATTTTTAGAAGCTGTCTGTAGATCTACATTACAAGTGCTTCAATTCGCTTCAGCATTGTATCAGTGAACGTTAATAATGATATAAAAGTACAAGACACACATAGTATCGAATAATTGCCATTCGCAAATTTTTGTTTAAATGATGGCTTTCTTTATGCGGGAGAATGCAGCTCGGGCGTGTTCTATATGATATTTAATTTTTATAGAAGGGTCCTAATTTTTGTTGAATCTGCATCCCAGGTAGACAATTTTCGAGGAATTAAAAATGTTAACTGAACCACAAAAAATGTGAATTAATTTTCTTCTTTGATATTCTGGAGACACAAAACCTTAAAGTAATCATTCATATGACATTTTCGGTATTCACACCGCATAGTGGCGTCAATCAATATAGCTGAATATGTAGAAAATTTTATTGAAAATCAAATAAGTACCAAAAAAATTTTGCGAATAAAATTTTTCGTTCTTTCTGAATGTACTGATGTCAAAATTACCGTGAGAAGAAATATAGGCAATTCAAAGTAATAAGACTTATTTTGAATGCCCTATACGTGAATTTATTATGAAATTCAGTCACTCCTCATTTCCGTTACATCTCTACATGCTTGTGGATGAAAACACCCAAACAGAATTTTAGTTCAAGGAAAAAGAAATCTCAATCACGTATTTTATGTATAGTTGATTACTTGGAATAATTTGTCTTCATCCAAAGATATATATTGATGATCGTTATCAAATTCCTCGAGTACGCAAATTCATCGATATCAATTGCTCGAAAGTCAAATTCCTCGAATGTTACGTTGCCTGAAATACAAGTTCCTCGAAATGCAATTGCTCGATTATCAACTGATCGAATTAGGTTATTTGGCGGGAGTTAACTATGTTATTAAATAAATAGCCTAATTCATAACTTTAATTTATAATCTTTACTTTATCTATTTTTTTATGAATTGAAATGTGTAAACATTAATATCTTTAACATTAATAATTAGGTAAATAAACCTGTTTCATAACATAGATTTTTTTTTCTTATTTAATATTATATTAATAATATGTATTAAATTAATTTAATACATATTATTAAAAAACGAAAATTTGTGCATAACAATAATAAAAAATTAATATGAATTAAAGATATTAATTATAAAGATATACATATAAAATCAATTTTATCGAAAAATATTGTTGTTGCGCCACCGGGATTCGAACCTGGATCTCTTTCCTAACCGGGGAAGGTGCTTTATCCAACTAAGCTACAGCGACATTATTTTTAGCGACAATTTTCGACCATATGTGTTACCTTTTTGATATTAATACATTTAATCGTTCCATCATTTGACAGAGCCATCTACCTTATTTTTACAGAATATCAAATACAACTTCACAATAAGAATGTGTTCTCCTAAATAAAAAATGAACATTAAACAAATAATCTGAGCTAATCTAATTTTGATAATTTTTTATTATTTTATTGTACAAATAATTCGTTGTAAGGAACAGAGTATTTGTTTTAATGTACGTATTAATTTGGACGATATAAGGATCGTCCTCTTCCTTTCTGTCCTTCGACGTGGCCCACCGCAATAAGCTTCTAATTGAGGATTTCGTTAAGAAGTTAAGAATATGTCCTTAATGTTCAGCTCCTGTAGAATGAAAACTTTCATGCACCTCGCCGTCACCATATTCATAGTCTATGACTCACATTCTTCAGAGTCTTCAGAGTCTTCAGAGCTTACAGAATCCATGACTCCACATCATATCGATGATACATTTATTTATACAAGTGTGCCTTGAATAATTTTAATAGTACTAATTTGAAACTATGCGATCAATAAATAGTAAGGTATACCTACATAACGATAAATCTGAGGAGGATAATTAATTAAAAATTTAGAAGGGGATGATCATATTTCGGAAAAAATTTGAGGAGGAAAATAATATGAAAAAGTTTACATGAGGATGAGCATAATACAAAGAAGTTTAGATGAGGATGAGCATAAAATAAATAAGTTTAGATGAGAGCGAGCGTAAAACGAAAAAGTTTAGATGAGGATGAGAAAAATATGAAAAAGTTTACATGAGGGTGAGCATAATACGAAGAAGTTTAGATGAGGGTGAAGATAATATAAATAAGTTTAGATGAGAGCGAGCATAATACGAAGAAGTTTAGATGAGGGTGAGCATAATATGAACAATTTTAGATGGGGATGAGCATAATAAGAAGAAATATTTAGATAGGGGGGACAGATAATGAAGAAGTTTAGATGTTGATGAACCTAATATGAAATAATGTATTGGAAAAGTGAGTATAATACGAAATAATATGGGTATCAGCATATTAAGTAAACCGAAGAATGGTTTGCTTAAACAGATCCAAATTAAAATTAAAACAATTTTAAAATATACTATCATACTACAAAATTATTAAGATTAAAGTATGTCAATAAATTAATTAAAGGATTTTTTTTTTTTGTGAAACATTGAAATACCTTTTTTGAGAAGCATTGAAATAGAAATATAAAAAGAACACATTTTCAAAAAAAAAAAAGTTACAAACCGCATGAATTAAATCAAAGTCATACAACACAATACACTGACGTAGCATTCCATCTTTGGCCGGAAGCCGCTTGATTAACCGGAAGTTGAAAATAGAATAATTCTAGTTAAAATATTTTTTCCAACATCCGACTGATACTCCAGATGTAAAAAAATAAAGGAAATGAAGACACATACATTCCGGAATATTTATGTGAATATTTCTGAATAAATTTCAGAATTTATGCTTGTGGAAAATTACACATTACGCGAGAATTCTTCTTCATAAATAAATGGATCGATTATTTCAGAAACTTAATGAGTAATATAACAAATAGTAATATTTTTTTAAATGTAAAAACAAGAGTTTATCAATGTAAATATTCAAATTGTTTTGCTATTGTATTTTTTAATTAATCAAAATTATAAAAATAATTCCTTGAGCATTTGTTTTATTTAAAATATTGATATAAAAGGTTATATTTTTGAATTTGATTTTAAATGTTAAATGAACTTTCTGAAAATTTATTTAAATTTATAAGATTTAATAATTTATTTTTTTTCAGTGGAAGTGTTAGTGTAGTTTAAAATGTAATGTTGCTCATGCGCATACATTCACAATTCGCGTATTTACTTAATTGTTAAGCATGTTTTGAATTTAATTATAAAGGAAACAATTTATTTTGATTAAACATCACCATTAATTAATTTTATATCACTTATCTAAATGTTTTTTTATAGGATGAAATTATTAGTAAGCTAAGTTTAAAGCAATGCAGACAATTGTTTTAACTTTCTCAGAATATTTAGTAATTTATCGTTTTCTTGGTTATAAAAGTGTTTCTGTTTTCGTAAAGCTGTATTTTGTTAAATCCATTAACAATATAATTAATTTAGTTCGCGTTGAAAGATTAGAAATTATTGAATAAGGTAGTATAATATATTGTTGTATATTCAACTAATATTATTTAATTTATTATGTAATTATTTCATTATTTATTCTAGAATATGAGAAAATCGTAATAATTAGATTACGATTATGTTTTGATAAATATATTTGAAAAGGTAGGTATTATTTATATTATTAAAGCCAAATGAGGTCTAGATAATGAAACTGAATTAAAGTGTTTACAGAAAAATGTTTAGACCAATATCATTACATTATTCACATTATTTTTTATTAAATTTTTTATTAAATTTTTACATATTTTTTCTTTTCTGTACCCTTCCTTGTATTGTGTTATAGGTAAAAGAAAATATTTTTGTTATTTAAATTATTTTATAGTTTTGATTATTTAATTTTGTTACTTTAATTGACATTAATTGTTTAAATTTCACAATTAGGTATATCGGATGATTCTGTCTCCTTTAGCACAAACTTTGTTCTAGTTAAGGAGACAGTGAAACATCTCTTACATTTTTGTACATATATTATTGTATCAGGAAGGTTACATAAATATACAAATAGCATTTTTTGCCTAACCAGAGAATATGATTTTGAGCCTATGTAGACATAAAGAGGTCACGATGTAAACCAGTTGATAAAAACAAAAATGGAATAAAATTCATACGTAAATAATAAATATTCCTCCCTCTCTCGTGAAACAAACCTACCCAACAACTTTCTCTTCCAGGCTTCGAATTTATATTAGACAGCATATTTTCAAACACAACCCTCTAGTGTGCGCCATTTCATTGGCTGTCTACGAAGGCTTTCTGAATTTTCCTCCCGGTGCGTATTTCCCTTACTTTATTTCAACTACGGCGGAGGCGAATTCATACCCGGTATTACTTTTTACTCGCTAAGTTAAGTTTGAAGTCAACTGATGCATAAAATATTAGAGTTTTTTTTTACTTTTCGCTGCATATTTCTCTGAGCAGGATAAACAAATATTAACTCTTGGCAAGAAATCAAAAATACATCGTTCCAATAATGACGAACATTAACTTCAGTTTGTTTATTTATAATACACATTTCATGCAGCAATCATTATTGTGGGGATAATATCGCTTGGCTGTCGTGGATTTCAATTAAACTAATTCATTTAATAAAAAAGTTGATTAATATTAATATTTTTAGTTGGAACGTCCAGAGATATTGTTTCAATTCTGTTAAATGACCAAGTGCCAGATGATTGTAGAATTATTTGATTCGAAATATGCGCGCCTGTGACTTATTTCGCTTCGGTGTATTGGTAGAATGCAAACAATAAAAATGTATTATTTTAAAAGAATAACAATATTTCAGTTGTTTCAATATAATAAATCAAAATTAATTAATTAAATAATTTAAAAAATATTTATATCCAATAGTAAGGTTGGGTTTAAATAAATATAGAATAAATAAATAAGTTGGGTCTAAATAAATATAAAATGAGAATAAATGTGTAAGTTAAAAAATTAATCAAATGTGTGTATTATGTACAGTTCACTAGGAAGGAATTAAAATTTGTTATATCTATTTTTGACATTTTATAATCTCATTTATTCGAAAACAATTGTTAGCAGGGGCGTACAGTGCATACAAGCAAAAAAGCTGTGCGTAACAAAAAACTGTGGGAAATAATTATAAATTAAAAATTTGGATTAACATTAAAAAACATACGAAATCATTATTTTGCAATTAGTGCCATCTGTGTACCAGTAGAAACTTCAATTTCTTAGTTCTAAAAACTCACCGCTGTACTCATGGCGCTCTTTTTTTATTCGCCGCATCGTACTATTTACATTACTCAGTTCTGTCTTTAAGCTAGTGAATTACTCAAGTTACATAAAAGGCAATTTACCGAATTGAAAATTCTTTTCGGTTGATCAGTTTTGTATGTTACTTATGCTGTTTTTTTGACAGAATAACATTATAAAGGGTTACAACTGCGTACTAACCATTAAAGTGTTTACTTCCTCTTTTACTGTTTTGAACGTGTTGATTTCATGACATATATTATATATGATTGTATAATGTCATTATTAACAGCATAACCTAAATCTTTTCCTACTGCACGCCACTGGTTATTAGCAATGTATTTTGTTGGTACTAATTACGAATTATTTTTTCATTTAATTTTTTAGCCAGATACCGTGTAGCTACTGAATAGACAAGAAAGTTAATTACCTAATTACCTAAAAATGTCAAAACCCAATTTTGACAGGGGTACTGAATAGAATGTGTAATCACCGTGGTAACGAATGTGACGTGTTTGTTTAAACGAAATAATTTGGGGAGATGTACGAGCTAAGATGTTTACAAAAAAGCTTAATTACATCGTAAATTTATCTGCACAACAACATTTTCTCTTTATGTAAGTACTTAATCTATTTTTATAATTTGTTTCGAGATAAAATGATACATCATCACTTCCGAAACTAATTACTTTTGTGGGGCAATCTTATAAAATTCCAGAAGCTGTTTAATGATCCGTCTTTAGCTTGAAACATATGTTTATACTCGCACAAGCGTGTTAGCATTGCGCGCACTCGCTGGGAGTTGCTTGGTCGCGTAATAAACTCTACAAGGACCATACCCTACACTTACGTAAGTCGTATTACTTGTGGAGTGTAGAGACTGCTAATCCAACGTGAAATAGAGCTTTTCCTAGCAGTTTTGCAGCCGAATAACTTCACCCACGACTATCTAGGACGCCCGCTAATGAACTGCCCGAGTTATGAAACCCATTCTCAGATTAGAACCACTTTATGTGTTTGATCATCGTATTCTATGCGCGTTTACCTAATGTGTAATTATTACATATATAATTTAAATGGTCACATTATACATATGCATTCATTTTATAATTGTAGTTGTAGGGACTGTGATTTAAATCCAATGCCAACATCGTCGCTCCTATCTGATGAACGACGCGAGCGACACCTGGATTGAGGACGCAGGTTACAGCATAGAGCAGCCGCGTTAGTATAGCATGATCTCTCGCCGATGATAGTTCTTCCGTTTTGGGCGGGACGGAAACCGAACGCCACCGACTCGTTCCTCTATTATTCATATTTCACGCTCTGCCGTCTCCTGTATTCTTTATGTTCTGTCCTGCTTTCATTCTTCTTCCAGTTTCCCTTTCACCCATAGTTTATCACACATCGCGAGTGCGTACTCTCATTTCTACCTAACTCGTGCGATTATTCTTACCCAAGTGTAATGTAACTGCATTTATTTTTCGTTCCTCTTTCATGTCAGTATTTACATATAGTGGCCTTACTTACTTGGCTTATAATGCACCTCCACAAATTCCGGTCCCGGGTCACCCTGATAGCTGACCTCAAGAACTCTTTAGCCCAAAGTTGCGCCCGGGATAAATATTTTGTCCACTGCTGTAGACAAGACTTGCTGTGGTTAGGTTGCAGGATTGAGGCATTTGTGTTTCGTGCTGTCCACGGAATACGTAACATCCTTCTACAGCAATACAATTTGAAGGCGTATATTTTACGCCTGTCGCTATTGTGAACAAAACAAAAAAAGACAAGAGAAAAAATTTACATCAACATCTTTTTAGTTGCACGTTTTATATATTGTTGTAAGTTGCTTCATAGCAAGTATAACGAGCTAAACCTATTACGCTTGTTTTTCTTAGTACGCTTACATATTGGTTCATTTGTCACTTTTTTTAAAAGTCTGTTAACGTTTAACAATCAATTGTGTTAAGACAATTTTAATCCGCTGCAAATCGAGTGGAATGTGAGTCGCTAATTGCTTACTTTTGTCTTAGCCGGATTGAAGTGGTAGTTTTGTGATGTTCTTGTATTGTGTGATTGCACTGAAGTTTTCCATGTGGCTTTATCTTACCATTATCAATCTTGTGAACTTTGTAAATGTTATAGTGTTTCAAGCTTATATGTTATTTATATTAAGTATTTTATATTTGAAAAAAATATGTTTAAATTGATATTTATTACCATTTCCCCAGAAAGATATCATTAGAATACATTGGCATGTTAATTTATTCCTCGGTTTCAAAATTTATAACTTATTTCGTATTTATATATTTTTTAAATTTAAGTTATTTATTTTATTGAGTAGAACATATAATATAAATAATAAATAATTTTAATAAAATTATATATTATTTATTATTCGTAATTTTGAAACTGTTAATCCATAGTGGAACTTCATTTTAATAATTTAATTAAAACAGTTCAATAATAGTTTAACTAATAGTTCAGTAACTAACAAAATTATACAAAAACCGATAATAATACTGAACATAAAGGATTTCCAGCAGAAAATTTTCAAGTTTAATATTCAATTTTAAAAAAACTACAATGTTACTGTCATATTTTATTTATACGAAATATAGTTTAACGGTGCAAATTTTACATTTTATAAACAATATCGTCTAAATGTCGTTCATTTCTCTCAAGACACTCTTAAATTTGCGAACACGCGAGAGCAAAGCGTTGATTCAATGGCAGCAACTTCACGGCAGATATTTTCTTGTAGGGCCTAAATTATTCGAGGATTGTTGCTGTAAACTTTTAACTTAAGGTATCCCCACAAAAAACCCCAGTTTGGTTAACCATTGTCCCTTGTTGTTTGAACTTTTGAACCCATCACCAGATAAGTTGCGTGCTCGGCTCATCACTTACTCGTCGAATATTAAAGTGAGTACAAAAAGCACGACGCGCACGAACCAATGAATCACTGCACTTTAAATATTGCTCACCGCGAACGCGCGGTGCGCTCCCGACCAGTGACTCATTGCGACTGGCAAATCACCCGCGTCGAACAATACCTCTTTCACTTACCTCACCCTGATGGTTTACAGGCAATTATAATTTAATCTTGAAATTTTTCCGCTGGACACCCTTTATAAGGAAATATCCCAACATCTGATTCAAAATATGACCAACCTTTCAAAATTATATAGGACCATTAAATACTCACTACTATATAAAAATTATATAGACTCACTGTAAAACACCCCAGTATTGGAATGTATAAATATCTAAGCTCAAGAGAAAAATTTACCATTGGCCGCGAGTGTCTGAAACCGGTAAGGGTCAAAAAATAATAAATAGTGGAAAAAAGATAACACATTT
Organism: Eubasilissa splendida; assembly: GCA_031772225.1. Taxonomy (NCBI): domain Eukaryota; kingdom Metazoa; phylum Arthropoda; class Insecta; order Trichoptera; family Phryganeidae; genus Eubasilissa; species Eubasilissa splendida. The sequence continues at coordinate 13,811,990 of CM062852.1, read as the reverse complement.
TATTTATTAACCACCTTAAAATATATTTAACAAAAAAATAGTCACCACCATAACTCGAACCTAGAACTTTATATTACCGATAGACAGCTTTAATCAATTAAGCAATAGTGATACTATACATGACACATCGTCAGACTCCATCTACATATGTTACCTTATTAGTGAGACATCTATTTAATTCCGTTGGAAGTGTTATTTTTGATTACAATGTTGAATAGAACTTGCTAGGTGGAACCAGGACTTGAGTCCAGTTCCAAACGTTATTGTATTACTGTAGCTTAATTAATAGCGGCAATAAAAAATTTCCGGTTCAAGTCTCAGTAGAGTGTTTTGTATTTTTGAGTGATTCATTAATTTGTTTTACAATATAAAGATTTTTTATTAATAAAGTAACCTAGTTAAAGTAATCTAGTTTTTTTATAAAATTTCAAAACTTATTATTAACATTCTGACATAGGAATTTTTCAATTGTTGTTTAAATTGTATTCTTCTTTTCCCATAAATTCACGAGTCTTTTTTGAAAAAAATAAATTGAAAAAAAATACGTGCCACCTTAATTATATTGAGAGCCGTAACGCTCCGAGAAATCTACTGATTAACATTTTTTCCTATGGCATCCTTTGACTACCTGGTGTTCTTGAAACTGTTACGCTAAAAAGAAACTTAAGTGCTGTTTGATTATTCTAAAGGTTCTCAACGGGCGGGAAAAAAATGTAGGTACCTACCTATATCATTATTATTTTACACGTTCTTTATGTTCATACTTCTCGTATCACACAGGCGTGTAAGCGACACTTTTAACAATACACGGTATTGTTATAATATTTATTAAAAATGTATTTAATATAAAATCGAATTAGTAGAATTATAAGCTGCTTGCATGATTGTACGTAAACATTGCATTTGTATGCAGTTCACTGAAAAGATATGAAGATATTTCATTCAATCGAATTTCATTTCAAAATCTTTGTTTAAAATTTTTACTTTGTGCAGGTAGGTATTGAATTTATACAACCGAGATATGAAAGGGAATATTTTTATTCGAACGAAAAAAATGTCAACAAGTAAGTTTGACGTTTATAAGTAGGTACTAAATAAAATGTGTATTCATCACAGTAACTAGTATAAATAATTTATTGGGAGATGAGGCCGTGTTAAGATTTTTACACATCAATAAGTCATTATATGAACCCCCATGTCTTTCTGCGTACCGCAGGTAGAGTTTATTTGATTGGATTGTTTTGTGTATTGCTATTAAAATAATTAAAAACTAACTTTTTGATCCGAGGAAAATTTTTTCACAGCAAGTTTATTAAGGACAACACATTCTTATTGCGAAGTTGTAATTATTCAGAACATCGGTCTGTGATATTTTAAATACTAAATTAATGTATTAATTATAAATATATACATATAAAATCAATTTTGTCGAAAAATATTGTTTTTGCGCTACCGAGATTCGATCCTGGATCTCTATTTCCAATCCGGGGAAGTACACTACCAATTGTGTTATAGCGCCAGTATTTTTCATAACTAATTTTCGAATCTATATGTTACACTTTTTTAAATTAGTAAAAGCCATCTACATTGTTTATACGGAATCTCAAATACCTTGGATTAAACCGACTACAGACGCCATCCCGAATCCCGGTAGCGCAAAAACAATATTATTCGACAAAATTGATTTTATATGTATATATTTATAATTAATACATTAAATTAGTATTTAAAAAATAAGTTTATTGTCAAAAACTTGAAAACTGGACTACCGTAATACTATTGAACTGCAGGTAAGTAATTATTTAAATTACATTTTCATCATTTATAAAACCGTCATATGTATGTACATCTTTAACACCCATCCTAAAACGGGTTTTATACACTAATTTTCAAATATTTAGTATATTATACTAAAGAAACAAGTTTAAGCATTAAACTTAAGAATATAACTTGTACTGAATAAACATAATTTTCCCATTCCGCCTTTTGATTTCGTTTGAAAATATTGTTGAAGTTAACCTATATAAGTATGTATCTATAGTGGAATACAAAATTGTCGATAAATTATCTTCCAGAAACGTGATTGATTGAAAGGAGGCAGATAACTTAACGAAAAAAAGCCTTTATGTTTTCCTCTTCATCTCATGAAATATTCAAGAAATTATTGAGCTCTGTCTCGACATCGATTCAGTTTTCTTGCGCGTCTTTTTTACATGTATATTAATGCCAGAATCATAGTTTAAAAAAGTTATATTAAAAATCGATTTATATCAAATTTAATATAATGTTGATTTTGAAGAAAAAGGATGAGATGAAATGAGAGTCAGTTTACGAGGTTTAATGCCCATGATAAGCACAGTTAACACGATAAAATTTAAAAATAATTTATAAATCAAAATAGCGAGGCAAGGTTACCCAGTAATGGTATTTAATTAATGAAACATCGCAATCCCTTATCTTATTACACACCCATTATCTTATACCTTTATTCCACATTCATTGTTATTTGATATCATATTTTTGCTGCCTTTCTCCTATCCGTCAATTGTTCATGAAAAGTAAAATATTTTCCGAAAGCTTGATGCTATGTTATAGTTAATACTCTAATTTCACTGTAATTTTTAATCATATTTTTTAAGATTTTAACCTCTTCTTCTTATGCTCTATCCGTTCAATAGACGTTGGCTATCATCACATTATCTCACATATTTACACCTCGGTAAAGCTCGACAGTAAACTGGCCAAACAATTGTCTCAGGTTCTTCAGCCATGATGTTCACTTTCTTCCAGGGTCTCGACTTCCAGTAACCTTTTCCTGTATTATGAGATACAAGATCTTGTACTTCTCCGGATGTCTTATTACATGTGCGAGATATTGAAGTTTTCGTACTTTAATTATTTTAATTATATATTTTTCTTTATTCATCCGAACCATAACATCGTCATTCGTAACTATATCCAACCAGATTATTTTGAGCATTTTTCTGTAGATCCACATGTCAAATGCTTCAAGTCTTCTTATCATTTCTTCGATAAGTGTCCATGTTTCTATTCTACAAAATAATATCGAGAGTACATAGCATCTGACCATTCGTAATTTAAGATTGAGATCATGACTGCAGAATATCTTCATGCGGATAAAGGTTGCACGATTTTGCTCAATGTGGCGTTTAATTTCAACAGAAGGATCTTTCATTTATACTTCAACATACTGATATATATTTTTATGATTATGTAATTGTTTGGCCGTAAATCTGAAGGTCCTCAATAAGAATAAGTAACGAGATGAACTAAATCTTGTATAATACCTCTGTGGGATGTCAGTTTGGGTGGAACGAGGAATTAATGGAGAATTGATAGATATAGAAATAAATTTAGATTAAGTATCTACTAGTATGGTATATTGGAAGGATAAGGGAATCGTTAAAGGACTAGAACTAAAGTGGAAAGGAACATTGTCAGCGCTCGACTTACTTCCATAAATCCTCGTTCCTATCGAGACGCTGCAGATGGCTCCACTTCTGAAGATAAAACTCACAAAAAAATTGGCCACCTGAAATACTCACACGTGGAAGCAGGATAGTCCAACCACTTTGTGTTGTATTCCACATACTTTACGAGACACAACACAAATTAAATCAGATCCAGAGTTGTTCTTAGCTTGAACAAAAAGCGATGAATATTAATTGTGGAGATAGAGTAAAGAACCCAAAATCGGTCAAAAACACTGGATTTTGACTGAATTATGATAAGTCAAACATTAGGTAGGACGAAAAATTTGAGAATACAAATACTCAAAGTTTTTACTAAAACAATATTTATGAACATTGAACTACATACCTCCCGTATACACATTTTGTAGTTCCTTGTATTGGATCATGTAATAAGTATTTAATAAAATGGCGGGCATTTTGTTTTTTGTACTAAAAAATGACATATAGTAAGTGCAGCAAATATGAGACCCCCTTTTTTAATTTGCAGATAAAAACAAAATGCGAGCCTATATTAAAGCATGTTTTATTTTTTATTTAAAAAGACAGTTTCATGTATCATTTTGTTAAACATCAAACCTTTTTACCGCTAATTAAAGGCATTATACTCTGTTTCAGCAAAAATGGGAAAATCTCACATTATGTGTACTAAATTATTCAGGGATTAATATTACAAAATGCAGACATAAAATGGAAAACAACTTGAATAATCGTAAAAGAATATTTATAAGTAGAGTAAAAAATACATAAAAAACAAAAACACAACAAATCAAAGCCGATTTTTAAGAAGTGCAATTGAATTGAACAAAATTCATGGACTCAATTTTGACATACAGTACAATGAATCCACAAGCTGCTGCTGATCATTTGAATATTCTTCAGAGCAATACATGAACATTGATTGAAGTCTCTTTGATTCCATATTGGTAAAGGTTTTCTTGGTCCAAAGAATCATCTGAGTCCTGTGACACTAATTCATCACTAGTGAAGTCATCTGCATCACTGAAATAACTTTCTGTTTTTTTGTTTTTTAAATAAATACTTTAAATATTTCTTTGACTTTTGCAATGTTGTGTTCCCCATTTCTCTTTTGTGTATCTTTTCTACGGCTGCAATCATGTTATCCTTCTTGTATTTATTTTCATTTAATCCATATGTTGGCATGATGACACCAACAAACAATAAATGTAGTCAATATTGATAATACCTTAGTTTCTGCTTATATTGTGAGACCGTCTCATATTATGAACATCGAAAATATGCATTTTTTTCTAAAATATGCGTAAGACTATTTAGAAATTGTTATAATATATCAAATTCAATTATATTTTTTCTTCATTTTTTCAAATCAAAATGGTGGATCAAAACCATACACATCCAATGTTTGACAACAAACGATGAAAACAGTCAAATTATGGGCAGCAAACTGTTTTACTGACCGCATTTGCATGTTTTTAAGTCAATTAATGATATTAAAACGACAGATGTCTGTTTTTAAATAACGTGGTCATCTATAAGTCTCACAATATGAACAGATCGCACATTCGGTGCACTTACTGTACAATTGGATAACATTTTTTTCACCGTTTGTCTGGGTTTTATCGATTTTTTTAATTTTTGGGCTTAAATAATGAAGTGTCATGTTAAAAAAGTGAACATTATCGACAAATACTTATTTTCGCCTTTAATTAAGGTTCCAGAAGCTTAACTGGGAAATTCTGCCGCAGCCACCTTACAATACCGACCTCGCTCCGTCAGATTATCACATTTTTGGTCGCTCTCCATTCAAATACGTGGCGTTAAGTTCAATAACGACGATGACTTCAGAAATTGGCTCAAAAACCATTTCGATACTAGGACCAGCTGATTTGTATAGAAAAGTTATCGACAAATTGGTTGAAAGATGGAATGAAGTTTTGAACAATAATGAAGAATACATATTTGATTTAAATGTTGTAAATTTTGTTTAAACATTTGATTTTATAACGGGGCTGGACGTGTTTACGTGTGTGGATGTGTAGAGATAAATAGAAGTCACGCGCGAGGCACGGCCTCTTTGCGGCTTGACCGTTCGTCTCGTTACCAGTTGTATACCTTGTATCTCAATTATATCTTATTATAATAAATATTTCATTATCACGAAGAGTTTCTCTTAGACCTTCCAGAACTAAGAAAAGTACAACGAATACGTACTACTACGCAAGTACGTAACAAAAAATTAAACCAAACCTCAAAGACTTGTTAGACAACTTAATATATTTGTTTCATGTTTTAAGATTTGAAATTTGAAATCATGAAAAATATTTTAGTATTAAAATAACAGACACAATCGGATCATAAAGAAACAAGATTATCAAAATCGCACCAGTTTTGAATGCATTTAATAAAATAATTTTAATTTGCTTGCCATAAAATTCCTTCAATATTGGTGATATTTCTTGAGCATGGCACTCCAAATTACGCAGATAAAACCACTTATCTGCCTCCAGTGATCTGCTATCGTATCCTGGTTATTCTTCTTTGGATCTTCCGACTCTCGGCTGGCCAGCACTTCAGAACTCAATCCGATTCGATAAATACCAAAAATAATCCGTAAACCGATGTTTATTCGAGGCCGCCACAAATGATTCTACAGCCGAAAAAGTTTGCAGCCTTACCCACATAAAAATACATGCTCAACGTTTTTAAATCCATGGCTAATAACCTAAACACAAAACAACTCAAAAGTAATGAGTAAAAACTTATAAACCTGTCCTTACGCGAGGCATTTAAATAAAAAAGTATATAATTAATAATTAATAATCAGTATGTTTCTTTTTTACAAAGAATATAAACTAATTAAAAATGTATTACGTAACATTAAAAAAAACCATAAATTTCTCTCCAATTATATTGGTATTAATAGTTTGCAAAGTGGACATGAAAAGCTCGTTGCAAACAAAGTTTCCACGATAAATTCTGCCACGAATTTCTTCTAGGCTCAAAACAAATTACAAGATGTGAGATCGCTACCGAGTCGGCAAAGTTTAAGAATACATACCATACAATATGTGTCAAATTTTTTAAATCATAATTGCTAACAAAGATGACATTTATAGTTAAGTTAGTACATCTATTTTTTTTCAAAGTAAAAATGATTAAAAATATGACCACGTCACGAGACATTGTTTCAGGTAGAAAAAATAACATTAATTTCACTATTACTTCAATGGCTTCTTAAAATAATTTTGAGTTTTAGTTATACATAAATACATCAAATCAATTCAAATTTATCATTTATAATGAAATTTTAAGAAAATAATTTTATAAGTTTCTAATCATAAAATAGTATTTAATTATAAAATAATACAATAGTTTGCGATTAAATTGTAAGTAATATGAAAAATGTCTTGTATTTTCACCCTATTCTCATTCTTTATATTTTTAATATACACGATTAAGACACATTCATTATATTGAACTCCATTATTTATTAACACAATATATCAATCACAATTTTTTTGGTTCTATTTTAATTTTTTCCAAATAATTGGACGATCGTTTTGGCTGCCTAGTTATCAGTTTATAATGGCCTAGAGAGCCGAAACAATTCCCTATTCACCCACCCACACCCTATTCTGTTAAAGTTTTTGGCTGAAATTTTCTACTTGTGTAATAAAATATATTTTTATATGTTTCACTATTTTAAGTGTATCTTTCGGCATTGTCAACACAAATGATTTAATCATAATTCTTTACCTAAGTGGCAACACCGGCTATCTCAATTTTGGCTTCGCGAGCGAGCGTACGTTTGGAATACCTTGATATTTAACGGTTTGCCATTAAAAAATGATATAAAAGAATTACCACATTCAATAAATAAGTAGCATTAGTTATACAGTTTTATTTTTTTCCTAAAAAGTGATGAAAAATGAGATAGCCGGTGTTGCCATTTAGGTAACGAATTAACTTACAATTCTTTAAAATATATTTCATAAAATATATCATACGATGGTAGAAATAATTACATGTTTGATACAAAATAACTCAATGTTGCATTTGACGCCTGTTTTGTAACTGAGATAACACGCAATATTTTAATTATTTTATGATTAAATTTTAAACAAGTTTGGGAACCGTTGCGAAGTAAACCAATATTCATTTATATTACAGCAAACATACATTTTTTGCATCATGTCGTTCGGTACGTAATACATACGGGACTATTTAGAGCATAAAATAAACCACTCTACATCAGTGCGGTGCCCTAAGACTGAATAACCATTTCAAATATTTCCATTTATTACATGAAAATAAAGTGATTACTTGTAAATCTTACAATTTGGGGATAGATGTCCGAATATTCGTTAGAATTTTTCCTTCTTATACATTATAAATATAATTAAATATAGTGTTACGTATTATTATTTATTATCACATGCTACAACAAAAAAATACACTTATAAGTACATTGTTATTATACACCATTACGTGAAAATAGTATTTTTAGAAAATAAAACGATGTATACAATAAATAAAAATTATGCCAATTTAGAGCCTTCGCGCATATAATTTTGCCACTGATGCTCGGAGAGTTTGGTGATAAAGTTTGATATACTCGTACGTACATAACATATACATCCGTTTTTTAGTCACTTTCCATATAAAATACAGTAAACAATGATCGTATAATTCAAAGAAAAAATTGTATACTTAAAATATAGATAAATATATTTCATTAAAAAAATAGGTAATGTAATGTAAAAAATACTTTTAGAATATTTTCAAATCACTAGATAATCTGAATTTTGATTGAACATTTTTTTTAATTTATTAAGTAGCTATATATGAATCTTAAAGAAATCTAACTGTAAAATTAGTTATCAGTAGTTTTTTTTTTGCATTTAAAAATAGTAAAAAGTAATATGAGTACGGTAACTTGCTTAAATTTAACAGTAATATTTAAAAAAAAAAGTATTTTAAACTCTTTTTTTTTAACATTTAATATTTCAATGGGTAATATATTCCCCATTTATTTTATATTTTAAACTAGATTATAGGGACTCATTTATAATAAGAAGTGCATTAATAAATATATACGTTTCTTAAACTCCCGTCAGTATTTCACGTTTTTCTTAAAATAATAAAATATGGAAGATCCTGAGATTGCAAATAGTATCCTTATTTACTGGTTTTAATAACTTTCAGTCGTAACGTAGCAACGTACAGACTATATTTATTATATAATTTTACCACATACAAGCATGTTTTTTTGTTTAATTAAAAAAATCAAATCATGTAATTTAATACTATATTATATTTCAAATCTTATAATTTAATACTATATTATATTTTAAAATTAGCAATATTATCTTTGTGGTTAAAATTCATATTTTTATTTATTATCTTTGTTTTATTAACCACTAAATTGAGTTTAATTACATCTATCGGTTTCGAAAAATACCATTTTCTTCTTCAGGATGTCATAACTAACTAAAACATATATTATTGTTTCTTTGTCAGAATCTATTTTTAAAAAATCTATTTTTAAAAAAAAAAAAAATTTTAGTACCTAATTCAAATCATTACTTAAAACAAATTTACTCGAATAATTTTTAGGAAAAATTTTTAGAATGGGACTCATAGTTAAATTTAGTTGGTAGTTTATAATTTTTTGATTATGATATTTTAAAAAAGATTCTGACAAAGAAACAATAATATATGTTTTAGTTAGTTATGACATCCTGAAGAAGAAAATGGTATTTTTCGAAACCGGTAGATGTATTTAAACTCAATTTAGTGGTTAATAAAATAAAGATAATAAATAAAAATATAATACTATATTGCTTACTGTTTAATTAAAATACTCTAGCTTGCTACTTTGAATATTATTTAGAGATATCAAAATGTACGACACAATTTCTTGCGACAGCCATTCATTTTTTTTATATTATCATTATTATTTATATCGGTCTAATTTACTACTCGCGCATGTTCAAAATAATTCTGATGCTAAATATGTAAATTGATTCAGAAAGAACAATTTTGTGGAAAAATTCAATTCGAATGAAAGTATAAGATGTATATATTGCTAAAAAAAATTGCCGGCTCGCATTATTTTCATGTTAACACGTCTGCTTTTGTTCTCAACTAGCAATTCTCGTTTTCAAAAAAAAATTAACTAACGATCTGATAAGGCATCACATTACATGGTAACTTTACGAGCCAGGTATTGTTGCTTGAGGGGGTCCCACGCGTAATCGTTTCCTTCATTTGATTTTCAGTAGACATTTTATATATTTCTATTTTTCTGTATTATTCCAACATATGTATATTAATATGTTGTGAAATAATCTGTATTTATATTTTTGTATTGATTTCATAAATAACAACAAGGCAAATAATAAAAAAATGGTTCATTTAAAAACACTACTTACGCTAACAAATGATCAATTACAAGAGAGATCATTGATTATAAAGTGTAGGTATATAATACCTAAACATGTATAATGAACGCAATTAAATACGAGACGCGTTTTTTTAAGTAAGTACCGATTTTTTTTTACTTTACGACACTTTACTTTCTTCCGATGCTACATACCTTAAACTACTTTTCAACATAGTCGCCACCATTATTCGGGGACTTATCATAACGGGGCACCAATTTTTGTATCTTCGTCATAGAATGACGCCGCCTGGGATGAAAACCATGTATGTACTCCGTATTTGAGTTCATTATCGTTATCAAAATGCTTGCCAAAAAGGAACCGCTTCAGATGAAGAAAAATATGTAAATCAGGACAAAACAGGACACACTTGGCCATAAACGTCAGCTGATTTCATGTTTCATGCATTCAAGAAACGAATCACGGACCGTATCTATCAACCGTATCAAGATGGTCACACTATGTGAATGTCTCTGCATGTGGTGAATCAACAGATAAAGGAAACCATTGCACATGCGCAACATCGCAACCGCAGCGCTACACCGGGAATATCCGGCAACGGTACTTACTTAAAAAACGCGCCTCGTATCTAGATAATTCCCATGCCCGCTCTACTGAACACATTAGTGAACATTCATTTTGAAGAATAATACTTGTATTCCAGAGGTCGAATGATATAAATGGAGGGATGATAACACATTCTCTTATCTTCAGAGACAAGTGTCTCAAGTGAGATAACCGATAAATAAATGGGACCCCGATGAGCGGGGCGCCCGAGGGCAGCTGTAGATAATATATATGTTTTTATGCGTGTAAATTTGTAAAAGTTGTAAAAAATGTATATAGTTGTACAAGAATTTTAAGTGTTAATCATCTCTTTTTTTGGTAGTGCGTAAAGAAATCTTTTGTTATATTCCGCTCCTCAGGTTACAGCATGTGAGTAGACTTGTATTTCAAACTCTTAGAAATTATTAATCAGTGTTGGGTAAAATGTAAATTAAAATAGATTATATTTTATTTATTAAATTAAATCGAGTGAAGACTCTCGCGGTTACATGTAGACATTGCATGTGTGTGTATTGTGTGTACAGTTCATTGAAAAGGAAGGAAAGAATGAAATTTTATTAGATTTAAAATTTAATTGAGCATTGTAAAATCGTACTTTGTGAAGGTGTGTATTATTTTTCATTTAAAATTTTCATGTAGGTACCATTGTAAGTGCTGAGTTCACAAAGTTATTTACCAACCTAACCAGATGCGAAAGGAGATATAATATTCGTACTTTCGAATTTCTAAAATGTAAGTTAACGCTTATGGGTAGTGAATATAATATGCAGTCACCATGATAACGTATACGATGATTTTTTGGTCAATATTTAACACATCAAAAAAGATAAATAATGATTAGCTATAATGAGGAATGTTAAAACGGAATATGAAAATAAAATTAATGAAATGACAAAATTGTATAAATTTATCATCGTGGCCGAATGTTGTGTAACAGTCCAGAATCCTCAATGCAGATTTATTAACCATGTTGTTAAAAACTTCTCGTTAGTTTCAGCGCCTCTTATCAAGCCATTGCACAGAAAGGGTGTGAGGAAGTCCGCATGTCGTTGACCGAATTTCGTTTTCATTTTGGGTGTAATAAATTTATTGTTTATGTAGTTTCCGGTTCCATGACAATGATTTATACCCCTGGTGTCTCATAATTTGCACGTTTACTAACTATTATATATTATGGGCATAAATAATATTATTGAATAATTAATTTCCACAGTACAAAGTGACGTCATTAAGTAATGTAATTGAAGGGAAAATTGATTTTATTTTGCACAACTGTTTAAAATGTTACTATTTATTACAACATTTTCTAAATTTGCGGAAATTCTTTATTTCGTACGTATTTTATTTAATACAAATAAATTTACTATATAACTAAATACACATGGCGACCCTCGAAATCAGGTTGTCAAGGCACTGGCTTCTGATCCCGGGAGTTCCGGGGGTGAGATTTACAATACATGTATTGATTTTTTTCAAGCCTGAGTGTTTTTGTTATGTGATTCTCTACAGTAATTGGGCCTCAACCCTCTAAGGTATGCGGGTGTGCGCGCGTACACAATTTTTAACAGATTTCTTTTTCATGGCCGCCTTCGAAGCCTATCGAAGGTTGGCAACCATGTTACAGAATGTTGATTTATAAGATCACTAACATTTTGAACATTAAACCACTCTCTGAAGTTAAACTCTTAAAATAATCTCTTTCTAACTACACCTCTGCTGTCTTATGTCTCCCCCTGCATAATAAGTTGTATAAGAACGTTTTTTCATTGCGGCGAATGTTTCCAAAGCCTTCTTGACTTATTTGTGCATCTTAATAAGAATTTTATTCATAAATAAATTTACGAATCAAATATCTAAACACCTACCATGAAACATTAGACCGGCATTTTATACAAATAATAATATAGGAAATTTACTCATCAATTCTAATGACAAAGATGATACTTTAACAATTCTGGTATCTATAAACTTAGTTATTAGGATTGTGTTGCATTTTATATTGGTCAAACAGGTCAAAATTTTAATATAAGATTAAAGGAGCATTTGAGATGTTTGAATAATAGTAAGTTTTCAGAATTTTTTAATCATTTGAAAGAAAATGTTCATGGTTTTGATAAAAATGTGTAATTGTTTATTTTGCATCTAAACGGTGTTGATCATAAATTAAATAATTCAGAATCGTTGGAGATAAATAAAGCGTGTAAAACTAATCAAAAAATTATAAACAACCAACTAAACTTAACCATTCTATTCTAGTAATTTTGTATCATCAAGCATTTAAGTTAGGTACTAAAGTTATTTTTTAAATAATTAGTGTTTTTAAAAAATGGATTCTGTTAAAGAAACAATAACATGTGTTTTTGATTAGTTAATGATATCCTGAAGAAGAAAATGATATTTTTCGAAACCGGTAGATGTATTTTAATTCATTAAATGGTTAATAAAATAATGTTAACAATTTAAAATAATACATATTCATTAGTAATGTGGACAACCCAGGACGTACCTGTCTAGTAGCCTTACACTGGTATAATAATGTTTTTATTATTTTCGCCAGCAGAGCTCAAATAATAGCATTGGTCATTTAAATTGATGGCACACCGTGATCCAAAATTAAAGGGAACATAGGTCGTGTCCTGCCGTAGCATCAATAAATAAACAACTTAATTAAATTTAAAAAATCAATACAAATTAAATGTATCAATTAGATAGATAAACAAATAACATCAATGTATCGAAAAAATATTTTTGTTGCCACCCGGACTCGAATCAGAAACCCTTCCTATCCGGGGAAGTGCACTGACGATAATTTTTCGAATTAATATGTTGCACTTTTAAATTGATACATCTATCATTCCATTATTTGAAAGGAATCTACTTTATATCTACGGAATCTTAAACACCTTTGAGTGAAATCCGATAGGAGACGCCAGAATTAATTTATTTTTATCAAATTTTGATAACATTAATACAACTTATATATTTTTAAGAATAACACATAGTTCTGTGATATTTCCGGGTGGCAACAAAAATATTTTTTCGATAAATTGATTTTATTTGTATATTGTTTGGGACATATATTTATTTGTGTATAAATATATTAATTACTAAACGACAAGAATGCATTTTCTTCCCATCTATCTCTCGCCGCCGACCAGTACGGTTACAACATGTACGGAACAGTTAATACTGTTATATAAATCTCGAGACGTCTATACGTTGTGAGAACCCTTAAAGGACATAGTGAGTGAAAAATATACAGTCCACATTTTGAAGGTACCAGCAGAATCCAGATTGGTGATGAGTGCCTATTCCTACCTGTTCTGAGATTCTTCCGACATCTATGCTTGTACACAACATATATATTTCTAATAGATACATTTAATTTGCAATAAAAATATCACAGAACTGTGTTCTGAAAAACTACAACATCGCAACAAAAATGTGTTCTCCTTAAAAATGAAAATAAAAAATATAATTAAAATGTCAATAACAATATAAATATATAGATTTTTGGCAATCAGATACTTTAAAAAATTTATTTTCTGTACAACTTCATAATAAAAATGTGTTATCCTTAATTATATATCAATGTGTCCAAAAATTTAATAAAAATTAATTGTTAATTCTGGCGTCTGCTATCGGTTTTCTCAAAGATATTTGAGATTCCGTAAAAACAATGTAGATGGCTTTTAAATAATGGAACGATAGATGTATTAATTTGAAAAAGTGTAACATATCGGTTCGAAAATTTGTCGTCAATAATACTGTCGCCGTACCATAGTTGGTAATGCACCTTCTCCGGATTGGAAAAAAGATCCATATTCGAATCCCGGTAGCGCAACAACAATATTTTTTGATTAATTTGATTTTATATGTATATTTTTATAATTAATACATTTAATTAATATTTATGGCATAGTCTATTGAATTGTGAATCGGTCGCTGAGATAGTTTGGACATATTTACTTAGTATGTAAATAGTAGAGAAAATATCTGAGGCAAGCGTTGAAAACAACAGGAACAGAGAACGTCCGCAATGACCTAGCATAATCTAAAATGCCAAATATTTTAAAACAGATATCCTGTTAAAAGGTTCATCAATCCATGAATATGCATGGAAGTTAACAAGGCAAGAATAGTTTATTAAAACCGAAGAGTGTGGCGTTCTATAATTGTGAAGAATAAAATCAAAATCAAAAAAACAAATATAAAGAAAATGAATGTCTACAAGTCTACCCTATCGAAATTGGACCAATATTGCTGAATTTCGTATAAAATTTTCTTGTTACCTCAATCGCAAATATATCCAATAGACAATTAATTCAAACCCAGACAAATATGTTTTCAGCCAATAAGACGAGAGTATTTGGTCATGTGACCTGCGGTTACTGGTCATGTTCAATATGATCCCAAATGTAACAGTTGTGGTATAATGGTTTTTGCATTTTACTTGAAAACAAGTAAAGTGGTCACATTTAAACAGTGTATTGTTAAGTAATTTTTTATTGAAAACACATTTTTGTTGTAAAGTTGAAGTTCAGGGGATAGTTTTGTGATATTTTTAATACAAATCAAATTAATCAATTAGAAAGATATACTAAAAAAATCAATTTATGGAAAAAATATTTAGTTGCTACCGAAATTCGAACCTGGACCTTTCCTATCCTGAAAATATATCTAAGAGTCTGACATATTGAATGCATTTGAATGTTTACTAGGGTTTTCAGTACGGGAGGTTTTTTTTTTGCATAAATTATATACTTGTGAGCCAAAAGTTACGAGGGGGTTACAATATGTAATATATATATTTTTTAATTTATTACAGATTTATATAAAAAAGGCCTTGAAAATTGACCATGGTACTCGACTGAATAGCTAACGAAAATAGTGAAAAAATTTTATCAACATCAGCAGTGAGGCAGAAAATGGATGCCATTTACAAGACAATTTTTCATACAACTTTATTTCCTATATTTACGTCATTTAATATTAATGTATTATTAATTTAAAAAATAAAATTTTAAACATTATAACCCCTTCGTGACTTTTGGTTTATACTGTATAACAATTTTCCATGTCCCATTGCGAATAACGCAATACAATAATTTATTTACCAACACTGATATATTTTCTGTTTCATTACCACTATTTTAAAACCTAATTAACAATATTCTTCAATGCAATATATAAGTGATCTTTTGTTGTTTTTTTTTTGTTCATAACTTTTTTTTACATCACATTTTTTATATCGTTTTATAATCCGACGAGTGTCACCATTTTTTTTCATCATATATACTTTATCATCAATGATCTCACCAGTAATTGATAATTTTATAATTATAATTTCTTAGCTTAAGTATGGTTCAAAAATTAACGAATTTTCATTAATATATTTCTCCGGAAAGGAAAAGGTCCAGGTTCGAATCCCGGTAGCAACCAAATATATTTTTGATAAATAATTTTAATCTATATGTTTTTCAATAATAATTAATTAATTTAGTTTGTATTCATTTATATCATTCTGCAACATTTTATAAAGTATGAATATAATCATATAATGTTTATTATTAAAGTAAGATGTACGGAATATTATTTCATCAATATTTACTGATGAGGTTGTATATTTTCTGATGAAAATAATAAACTGAAAGAAGACATATTTTGATATTGAAAAATCAACACTTTTTTGATAAATGTCTGCTGCGGAATTTCCGTACGTCATCAGAAATTTTCTTTTTTTCTCGTCTCTCGAAAAACTAAACTGGAGGCATAGAGAATAGAGTATAGAGATTAAATACAAACATGGCGGATCCAGAACAGCCTCCGTGTTGACAGAACACTCGGCACGGGCGGTAGCTTTGCCAACAGTCGGCCGTGGGGCGGTCGGGGATGGGGGTTGTTTTAACATGAAGTTTTATGTAACCCTGCCACTTCTACCTTAAATCCACACAATGTACGTAAACGCACAGACAAGTAACCGAAACATCGTGTTCAACAAATAATTTCAATCTCTTGAAGCGTTTGAAAAATAATAAAAATTTCCAACATTAGATTTTTTTTAAATATAATTGGAACATATCTTTTATTTATTTATGAGTTTCTTTTTTTCAACCTATTTTATCCAATTAAATGTATTTTTTTTTAACTTTGACATATATATGTACAAGGTAACATATCTTTCATTTATTTATAAGTTTCTTCATTTTCAAACTCATATGTATATTATATAACTATTTCAATTTGGTACATCTTACGTTTCATTTATTTACGAATAAGAAGAGATCTTGGTTCAAATCCCAATTCAATGTAACGTAAGATGCATCAATTAGAAATAGCTGCAACATATGGGTTCGAAAATTTGTCGACTATTTACGAGGCTCACATAGTGTAATTGGTTATCGCATTTCCTCGGATAGGAAGAGATCCTGGTTCAAATCCTGGTGGCAGCAAAAAAAAATTTCGATAAAATAAGTTTATCTGTATGTATATATTTCTAATTGATGCATTTAAATTGTTTTAAAATATGACAGAACTATGTTCTGAAAAAATTACAACTTCACAAATAATAATGTGTTTTCTTTAAAATTCATAAAGATAAAGTAATCAGTTATCTCCCATTTCCATTTTCTTAGTAGCTCGGATGAAATAATAGTTACAAATTTTGTATTTACTTAGATACATACAAATATACATACTTAATAAATTAACTAATAGGGATAAATAATTATTAACCAAGCAGAATAAATAGTAGAAGCCTCAATCTACCCCAATCACCACACTACTCGTAGATATCATCGAGAACCTTATGAACTTACCCTACAACTGAGAATCGAATTGACATAAATTTCTGCGTATATCGTCTAAAAGTACTGACATCTATGATTTATAGCACGCGTGACTTTTATAATAAAATGTTAAATTAAACAGTTTTTCCAATTAATAAATAAGTATGATTCCAAATACACAATGTAAAGGTGCATGGTTTCTTTGGGCTGCTAATTTAAATTATCTTATCAGAAAATTATTTTTTTATGACTACTTTATACGTTTGCAGTGAGGTAAATAAAAATATCCGACAGAGACACGTTAACCTCCAAGCCCAAGGGTACCTTTTCTCCACCCTTTGACCCCTGAGGGACTGATTGAATGAAAAATTGAATTTATTTAACATCATGTGACATTGAAAACCGTGAATAATATTTTATTCTCGTTATCGCCAGCAGCGTTAAAAGTCAAACACATTGTTTTACCACAGAGCCGGTTTAAATAAATATATATTTAAAATGTTTTACCCAACAATGTATCAATAATAAATTAATAATTATAAATGAAATAAACTTACGATTTTTCGTCTTCTTCTTCTTCTTCTCGTCACAAAGATGAAGCCTGCTATGGCTTGTTAACTATTGTGTCCTCGTATGGTTGAGGACATCTACCCTCTAACCTCACATGTTGTGCAATTCTCAATTTCCTTTATTCCCTCCGTTTTTTTATTATTGGTTCACTCCTCTTCCTTTCGTTAGTTTTCTCGGCGTCATGAAGTTTTTGCTTCAATACACTCGATCACGAGCAGCGTATTCAAAATCTAGGCCACTTTTTTTTTTCAAATTCGCCTTGAGAATATGTTTGTATCTTTACCGTATTCGTATCAATATTACACAATTTAGAATCCAAACAAAAATATATATCCTTAGGAGAATTGTTCCTGGTTTGTTAGAAACACAATCATTCATAGAGACTCAAACATACCCTCACCCAAACGACACATACAGGATTTGTCTTCTAAATTTTATTCTAAATTAATTTCCATCCCAATCCCTTCCATAAACTCCTTTGTCCTATATGATCCCTCATCCGATCCTCATCGTCTTCATCCTATTTCACTTCTTTACCCTGTTCTTGACCCTACTAAACAAAATTTATAAAAATAATAAAATTTTAATAAATTGTAAAAAAAATTACAAAATCAAACAAAATAAAAAATATTTTATAAAAAACTTTACCCATTTTTGCTACTATTTTATATAATTATATACAAACTTAAAATAAAACAATTTCACCATGTTCCCCATAATAGGGTCCACAAAAAAATCTTATTCCAGTGTTGTTATCTCATATGTCGGAGACAAGAGGACTCAGTCCTTATCCCTCCCCCTTTTAACAATCGAATTAGAATGTCACAATATTGTTCAGATAACAAAAAGTCGATATTTAATCGCAAAACAGAAAGTCTATATCACGTCACGACTAGATCTTGGCGTCAGTTTTTGGGTTAATTAGATTTTATACGCATGAAATTGAAGATCTTTCGACAAAATGCGATGTAATTCGAGATATTCAGTTGTTACGCACGGCGTCTGAGAGAATTGTCTGCAGCCACGCTTTCGCGTAAAGCTTCAATGTTTTTATTTACAGTGACCCGGGGATGATCATTATCCCTAGATTATCCGTTTAGCAGGTGCCAAATGGCAACTGAAAATGCCACGCAATATTCTTTTAATACTCACAATTGATCCATTACTTTCATAATATGCTTTCATTTTAAGTAACTGGTGCTGAACCATAATGTTCTTTATTTTATAATGGCATACTGTCTACATGATAGCTCCCAAGTATCAACTTCCAAAAAGTACAGCTAGAAAAATAATGGCAATTTCAAATCAACTACTTCTTATTGGTACCCATTAGATATTTTTGCAGTGCAATAAGATTTTATAATTTTTCCAAAACACTAAATAATATTTAGGAGAACACATTCTTATTGTGAAGTTGTAATTATTCAGAACATAGGTCTGTGATATTTTAAATATGAATTAAATATATTAATTATAAATATATACATATAAAATCAATTTTATAGAAAAATGTTGTTGTTGTGCCACCGGGATTCGAACCTGGATCTCTTTCCTAACCGGGGAAGGTGCTTTATCCAACTAAGCTACAGCGACATTATTTTTAGCGACAATTTTCGACCCTATATGTTACCTTTTTGATATTAATACATTTAATCGTTCCATCATTCGACAGAGCCATCTACCTTATTTTTACAGAATCTCAAATACCTTTGAGTAAACTGATAGCAGACGCCAGAATTATCAATTCATTTTTATTAAATTTTGGACACATTGATACAACTTTATTATTTAGGAGAACACATTCTTATTGTGAAGTTGTAATTATTCAGAACATAGGTGGCGCAACAACAATATTTTTCGATAAAATTGATTTTATATGTATATCTTTATAACTAAATAATAGCCTGCAACTGGGGAAAAATTGTGGCCAAAATATTTATTTTATTTCTGTGCTCTATTTAGAAAAAAAACAATTTCTCATACACCCAGTCATTTTTAGCTGTACTGATTTTAAGCTTCATAAAAATACTCGGCAATTCAATACTTTAGCGTAATTTATTACATCTGATTATTTTTGTAGCAAAAAAATTTCACAAAAAAAAACTAATTGTTTCATAAATCCATAAAGCGGGTAATGTTGAATCGAGTATAATTAAATTTTGTGAAAAATAGCCAGCGAACGTTAAGCGGCGACATAAAAACATTATAATTTGAGGGATGGGGGTCGTTTCTCTTTGGACCTTTTTAATTCGCGACCATTTACAAGAGCTGATTTTTGCTGTTTATTTTTTTCCTTTGGCAGCTTGTGTAGGCAGCCCCGCATTAACATTAGGCGGTATGAAGTGGAAACTGGCGGTCGTTACTTTCACTGAACCACCTTTATTGTAAACACTTCATCTCATACATAATACACAACGGGCTCGCTGAAGAACAATTCGTCTTCACCAAATTGAAATCGATCGCGTGAGAACGAATCCCTACATAAGATCGCTTGCTAAATGGAATTATTTATATACTGTTTTGTATTGAATTTCCAAATCCGTTTTTTTTATTATAATTTGCAGTAATTTTTTTAATATCAGTTATATGAATGTAAATTTTTTGAGACCAAATTCATAAAAAGAAACGATTATCCTAATGAACAAAGGTATTTGGAAAAAAAGTATTTTATATTAATGAAGATATTTGGCATTTCATATATATTGTTTTATATAGTGAGTTGTGCTAAAAGATATTTAAGTTATTTTTCAAAAATTATTCGATAATAAAAAATAATGTTTTAAGGAGTAACCATAATTTTTTTTTTTAATTTCCATCCAAAAATAAAAATTTTCTCCGTATACTCGTATGATGCAGCTGTGAACAATTAAATTAAGGGAGAAAAAAACATATAGTACCATATCGAAGTGTGGCGTTCCGTGTTCTATAAACTACATCTAAGAGCTTCAAATTGAGATTTCACTGAGCAACTACATTGTCTACAACAACGAAAAATACAGTTAATGAAAGGTTTATTGTGTTTGGAAGAACCCTTGTACCTAAGCCTAGAGGATGCTGTAATTTGAAAATCGCACCTTTAATACGCAATGGTCTAATAACATCAGTCAGGTTGTCGAATAAGATTGGAAGTAAAGAACGGGGAACTATGGAAAGCAAAAAAAGAGAGGCCTTCATTCAAGACCGGACGCCGATAGGCGAAAGAATCGGATTAAAAAAGTAAAATGTGAAACGGTCCAAGAGAAAATTGTTAATTTGGCCTACAATTTGTTTGATATAATTAGATCATTGAGTTTTCACTTTGACACACATGATATATGTATATTGTATAGCTAAAAAACAGTTTGTTACATTAAGATTTTTTAAAACAGACTTTTATAATTCATTGCCCAAACAAATCATATTTCACAAATTAACTCCTTGAATACTAGGCAAAACACAATTTAAATACAAAATGAATGTACATACAAGGCAAAATAAAAGTGAAAATATATCAAATCAGAGTATAAAAGTACTAATAGACAATACAATTTGTATAAATAAAAGGTAAAGCTAAGTGAAAATATATATTAAATATATTAATTAGAAAGATATACATATAAAATTAATTTTATCGAAAAATATTGTTGTTGCACCACCGTGATTCGAATCTGGATCTCTTTCCAAACCGCGAAAGGTGCATTATCCAACTATGCTACAGCGACGATATTTTTAGCGACAAATTTTCGACCCTGTATGTTACCATTTTGATATTAATACATTTATTCGTTCCATTATTTGAAAAAGCCATCTACCTTATTTATACGGAATCTCAAATACCTTTGAGTAATCTGATAGCAGACGCCAGAATTATCAATTCATTTTTATTAAATTTTGCACACATTGATACAACTTTATTATTAGGAGAACACATTCTTATTGTGAAGTTGTAATTATTCAGAACATAGGTCTACAACTTACAATAATTACAACTTCACAATAAGAATGTGTTCTCCTAATATAAGATTAAAAATTATAATGAAGTATAAGAGAGTACATAACGCAGTTATTAGAATCGTTTCATAATATACAACAATGTACTCTCAATATCTGTTCTACCTAATTTTAACAACCAATTTAAAAGATTATTTTTGGAAGCTTTAATGTCACTTAAAGATTTTTTTACACATAAATATATTTAAAGCTTAATCGACCATCCATAATCGGGTTCCAGGCTAGTTTATCCTTAGTAATAGCACAATTTTCTCAATATATCGAAGAATACCGGTTAAATGAGGTAGGTAAGATTGGATTAAGCTGAGTTAGATTATATTGGTACTTTAATTAATCTCCGGTTAATTGATTTTCGAGCGATTGATTTCAACCAACTTTCCCAGAACTTTTTAAACTCCTTTCCAATAACGTGTTTACCACCGTCCGTCCCATTTCTCGTTCGGTCAAACAATAAAGAGATCTTCAGAAATGCCGTTTTCATTTACTTACTTCCGCACAAGCACTCTCCCTCCGGAACCCACCTCCCCCAGAGCCATTCTCTCCTCCAATTCACCTCTGTCTGATCTGTTAAATAAATTGGTTATTTGTATTAGATACTATTACGGCGTTCGCGTTCGCCCAATAAATTGCTTATTTCTAAATATTAAATTGTTCGGAAAAACTTTTTTAAATTATCGTGCTAGTTAGTTGGTACAGCGGCAACAAAATTATTAAGCGATAAAATTTTACGAAATATCAGTCGTTCCCCCCCAAATGTTTTTTTTTTCAAATTCAAATGCTTTGTTCCACCATCGTCCCAAATTATTTTCATTACTTCACCAAAATACATTTATAATAGTATTTTTTTTACTTTTATTCGTCCATTCTACATTCATGTTTTACATTTTATTTGTTTGTTTTTCTTTTACGGTAAATAATAGTTTTCTCCATTACAAACGATGCCCGTGGTTAAGTTTAGGTAATGTTCATTTCAATTGAAATACGACATATTGCTATGGGTCATATGACGCAACTTCTTATAATATCGTTCTATGTATATACAGAAAAATATTATGTTTAAGTTCAGGTTTCCGCGAGCACTAGTGTATGGAACTAGCGTCTCTTCTAGGTTAGATCACGTTTTTTGTAATGGCTGTACCATTTTTCGTAGGAAATATAAATCTCCCACAGTCGAGTACGGCTGTACCGAAAGTTTTTGAACCAAACCCTTGACAATGGCACGTATTACCGTGCCAAAATGTCGGCCTAGATTTCCTCAAGGAAACCATATATAAAAAATGCAATCTAATCTAGAGGAGACACCAGTTTCATATACAATATTATATATGTATAAATATAGGGTGTAACAGATCTAGTCTACAATATTTTATGGGTGAATATTTGACTAAATTACTAGTCGAAAATGTTCAAATTCTGTACCGTTACGGAAAATATTAATGTATGAGATTTTTGAAAAATCATGCTACGCTTTAATTCTACGTACTTCAAAATAAATGTATGCGAAATTGATTATTATTTTATATCTTTGGCCTCAAAACATCTAATAAAAAATAGACTTGCTGCTTGAATTTTGATGGTCTTTAATTTTTTATATTCCATAGATAATTTGAAATCAATAAAATATTTCAATAAATCAAAATATACGACTTTTTTAAAATGTTCTGGTGATTTTATTGTAATAATATTGGCGACACTTATATATTATTAAATTCATTTGTTATTAATAAGAATAAAATACTGATTTTTAGACATATGATTTGTTAATTATTAATTTAAAAACATAATAATGGAAATATGTTTATTTTTTAACGTGATTATATTTTATCGGAGGCTCCCCCAGAACGTTATGAATAGAATGATAGAACTAGCGCGTATGAAATAAAGTAAGAAAACATCAAGGCATTTTGCTGGTGGACTGTAATATATAATAATGTTGTTAAAGGTAGTATCTTTGTAGACACGAACGAGTGCAAAAAATATTACCTCATACCTATGCTCCTCCATGGTTTCGTGGTCTAGTCTTGTGTTCGGATTATTTGAGATGTGGCTATTATTGACCTTTCCTGAAATGATCATATTACCGATGAAGAAGTTCAAAGACGCATAAATAAGTGAAGAGAACTAATAACAACAATAAAACGAAGAAAATCGAGAGATATTTGATATCTTACAACTCATTATGGAGTGGAAGATAGAAGGCAGCAAGAGTAGATAGAAAAAGAATACCTCGACTGCATAACCTCAAAATGTGTTTAAATGTCCAAAATGTCAATTATTTGATACATCTTGTACAAGATACTAGTGTACAAGGCACGGATTTAAGTTATGTTGCTAATATCGACGTTATAAAAATACGCTAGAAGTTGTATTCATCACTCCTTTAATAGCATATTTTTGTGAAAGTATACCTATATGAGTTTGTTTCCATTCATGAAAAATATTAATATTATTCTTGGAAAATACTTCCAGTTAATATGTGAAGGACTTGTAACATTTTATAATATAAAATGATACAACATTTAACATACATTTGAAAGCATACATTTAAAACCGCTTCAAATACACACTTGCGTCGTGTTGCAACACGTTCAAGCGACGACACACACTCGGAACACCGCGCGGCGCGAGGGCGGCGCGCGGTTCGTGTTCATTTGGGGCAAATTTTATTAAAATACGCATGAACAGCTTTATTTGTCATTTCTAAATTCTTCCGCCAGATGGATCTAGTTAACATGTTAACATGAGAACTTCGAATTATAAATGTATTAATTGGAAAGATAACAGAATATGTATGCAAAATTTGTCTAAAATGTATTCGATTGCTATAACGAAATGGTAAACGCGCTTTCCTGGATTAGAAGAGGTCCAGGTTCAAATTCTGGTAGCAACTAAATATATTTATCGATAGATAGATTTTTTCTGTATATCTTTGAATTGATTTATTTCGCAGAAATTATACTTATGCATAGGTTTTTCATTTTATAAAGTGTAAATCATGCCCTGGTTAATCAACGCATTGCACATGAAGAAAAATAAAAACAAAAAAAAAATGTTTGTAGAAAAAAATATATTCCATGATACCTACACTTGTTTAAAAGGACATGAAACACTTTTCATCTTTATTAATAATATTTATATTTATTTTTCTGTTTTGCTCACAGACTTCCAAATATGTGTGTTGTAAAAAATATTTTAACGTCAAGAAGATATTTGTATGTTGTTAAGTTATAATAGTAAAAATTATAATATAACATTAGCGCTGTTCCACGAATTATATAGTTATTATAGTTAATCAACAAAAGGTATGTGATTGACAAAATTAAATTAATTCAATTCTATTGATCAAATATTACAGATAAAATCTAATCGGATGAACAGACCACCAAATATATAGACATGAACTAACGCAAATTCCTTGTCCCAATATCCCACGTAATCACTTTGGTACCATTTACGTAATCAAATAGCTCCGCGACTTTTTTTAAAAATATGACTAGATTGGAACGAAAATGTAAACGCTGACAATATATTATAATATGTATTAATGTAAAAATACGTCTTGTTTAAACAAATATTTCATTTTCGAAGAGAAAATATTTTTACTGTTGCATAAATGTGTCATAATTTATCGGATTTATGTATTCACCGAGAATGTGTGTAGAATGCCCCTCGTCCCGTTACTAATGTTTCAAACCCCACTCCTATATGTACACTTTATTTCATGTCTATTCATTTGGCGGTCTGTGGTTTTGCTTTTGTCTGTTCGTTGTTTATATTACTTTTACAATTCAAAAATGAAGTTAGACTCAAATCTGTGAAACCAAATGTACAAGCTACAAAGCAATATGAACGTTCATATTGAAACGTTCTGGCATCATCGCTCGTTAGGTGTGCTTTTCACGGTTTTAATGAATTCACAATTCAAAGCTACGGAGTGGCACTTTGCACTTGTGCCAGTCGAATAGCTTAATCATTTTATTCTGCATGTCTAGATCACTGAGGAGAGACCGGTGTATCGTGGAGGGAACAAAGAGCCCCTGAACAAAGCTCACATTCACCGCTAAGTAGGGCGACGACTGGTGCATGGCGTCCTGAGACTGCTACCCGATCGTATTAGTAACTCAGATATTTGCAACCGTGCACACGATACGATTTGTTCATCAATGTTTGTATTTATTGATTTATTTTATCATTAACTTTTAAAAAATACATTAAAATACAATACATTAGTGACTGGCATCGGTTAAAGTTTATACAGAATGTTCTAAATAACGTACAATTTTAAACATAATGTGTTATATACATATTGAGGTATAGTTTTGCTCAAAAAGATTTTTATTTTTTAAATAGAAATGCGTTCAAACTAAGCTAAACGCCTGTACTATTAAAATAGGATTGACTTATTGGTGTCACTAGTAGTGTAGTAGATCACTAGGCCAGCGTCTAAATCACTACACCAACAAGCTACTCAAATATATGATATGCAATAATAATAATTATAATACTAATATTGGATAATTTTTATAGCGCTATTTTCGTAAAAAATTTTACCTCAAGAGCCCTTTACACGTGTGTTTATAATCGTACACGATCTTTGTACTTAAATTTTATAATGTGTTTTTAAACTTATGAATATGATTTATCCCGGTAGCAACAAAAATATTTTTTTGGTAAAATTGATTTTATATGTGTATCTTTCTAATTGATTTATTTAATTTGTATTATAATATATGTGTTCGATTATTATAACAGATCTACGGATCGCCGTGCACGTATGTAGATGCTCCACTATGTTTACTGTACCTATCTGTCGTCGTCGTCGTCCCTCTATACCCTACCTCTACCCTATCCACCTATTGTCTATGACTTTTGAACAGTTAAGAAGAGTGGATGTGCTCGTCACTAACTTGAAGTTATTTGTAAAGTTACTTGTTGTTAGTGTATATTCGGTTCCTCGCGTGTGTGTGCCACAGTGCTTCGTGCTATCATTGAAGATGTTTCCTTAAGTTCAGGAACTGTGACTACAGGAGAGAAAATCCAGATAAGTCGTGTTTTTCCTGGTTGGTCTTCGAGTCTTTATTGTCCTGTCCTTATACAAAATTCCAGTTTCCGCACCCCTTAAGTAAACAATATGCATATAGGAAAGAACTGTTCATAAATAAATGAGTATTTTTCAGTATGACTAATTAATAGTGTTTGTTTGTGCCGTTTCTGCAAATCCCGACTTCAGGGCCATCTTGAATTGGTCCATTGATTCGGAAGAGCAACAAAAAAACGACGTTAACTAAAAACTAAAATTAAAGGTACATAACAAAGATTTACAATATCAAAATATATTTTAAATATTATTAAAACAAAATTATACAGTAACAAAAAGTACATAACTTCGAATAAATGTTTATTTTAACATTCTAAACAAGAAAATTATGAAACATTTTGTTTCAAATTGCTCATTACCGAGATACGAGTAAATATGTATTAACATTGAAATTCATTCAATTTTAAATGTAACTTTTATTTTATTATATCTACTGTCTGCCTATCTCTATTGAATATTGTGCATTTAAGAGTAAGACTTTTGTTTTAGAGGTTAAAAAACTCAATCATATAATTTATTGTATATATTTTTTTTAAATTGTTAAAAATATTTCTGAGAAGTGTAATTGAGATATAAAATAAAATTATGCATCTCGTGCGTGAATTTTATCAGAATTTTGAGATTCTTTTCTGTAAAATGTTTTAAAAATCTGGGAAGGTAAAATTGTATACATTTTATACTTATGCCAGCTCTCTCTCTCGTTTAACGCAACGTTTCACAAAGTTATTCAAAATCAGATGTGCAATAGAATTTGCTCGCTGAGCTTAAAATTGAGCCTAAATAGCGAATACAGCCAGACGAGTCGGAGAAATGTACAACCGTTTTGGATGCAGCGAATATTTCAAATTTAAATTAAAAATTCACTTGCCTTGGGCATTCTGACCAAGGCACCTGAATGTAATAATAATAAATAATTATACCTTTTTATCACATGTATTCCTAGCTTTAAAAATATTTGTGTTTAATTGACTCAAAATATAAAATTAAAATAAGTTAAGAGATTTGTTAATCGAACCAAGAGTAGTAAGGTGCAAGAATAGAGATCCTACATACAATAAGCTGTATCACGAATACATATCACATCAATCTTAATATTTTTAAACTAAGCTAAATGCTTATGTTGGGAATATAAGACTAACTTTACCCCTGGAACGAGGCTCGAACCCCCGACCACTAGATCAATAGGTGTCTTAACCACTAGACCACAAGCACATCGATTAATAATTATCTAGTTTCACAAAAATATCTACATATAAAGAAATTCACATTGAATATCACTAGGCAGATCCTCTCTGGTGAGGTTGTAAAATGCAAAAAATGGTGTGAAATTTATCCTGGCGCTTAAACGAGTCATAATTTTTCCTTTTTACATAATGAGTCACTCTTCCGCAAAATTTTCAAAACGCAGCAAAAGTAATAACTTACTTTGTCCCTTTTATTTCTTAGCCCGGCTCTTCTTCACTCTGCTTAAAAGTGTTTCACTCCGCTTTTCTTCTGACACTTTATCATCCTCTCTAGCTTCTCTACAACCCTCCTTCGTTTTTTTTCCAAAAAAAACTTCATTCTGTTAAGTTATATGAGTCGGGATATCTTGAAAATTTTAGAGTAGCCAACACATGTCTTTCTCTTGAAGATTTTCTTTTTTGACACAGTACTTGCTTAAAAGATTTAGTTTTGCGATACTGCAGTTGGTTTAGTTAGAAACCTTTCAATCAAATTTATATAAAATTGGGTCGCGACTTATGATTCGAAGGTACGTGATACATGTTGTCCTTTAAATTCATTTTAGTTATGTACTATAATATATTTCATAGTTTTTCTGTGCCTCGATATTAATTTTTCAGATCGTAAATAAGTAAAAATATCTGACACCACCGATAAATCGGCGTACTAGTGCTCGTTGGTACGCTCGTGAATGAGATGTATATTTTTCTCTTCTTTTTATAATAATGTATTTCTTTTTAAAATTTGTCTCATAAATTTGGGTGGCGTCTTATGGTCCAGTGCGTATTATCATCTGAAAAATACGGTATTTCATTTTTTTCATATTCGTGTACAATATTCTCACAAATATAGTACAAATGGAATTTTCTCTATCAGAATTTCATTTAATATATTTTGATTAACCTTTACCATACCATGATATAAAATACCCGAACGCAGCCATGCTGTCAACTCGTATTACCGTAAACAGTTAGAAAAAATGATTTAATTAGCTTAAATGAATTTAGTGGCACGAATTTACTCTAAATATTGAGCATTCAATTTTGAAAAAATGATTTATAAGATAAATTAGAGCATTCATTAAGTTCTATACAATGTATCCTTCCTTCTTATCTCTCTGTAAGAAAGAGACAACTATATTTGTATGTTTGTTTTTCTTTTCACTGTGAAAATAGTGTGTGATCTTTGTCTTTTATATCAGAAATGGTATTTTTACCAACGTATTAATTTTATAACGGATTGAATGGAAAAAATAATTGTTTTGTACGATTCCCTTTTCATAATTGGTTTTTCACTAGTCATTCCTAAGCGCTAATATTTTCTTTAGAATTATCTAAAATATGAATTTTATGTTGCATGCATTTATCGAAATATTAGCGGTTTAATATGATGGTAGACCTGTGTTACTGCATGGTTTGGGAAGAGTTAAAAGGAATACAAATATATTACATTAACTAGTTGAATACAAATTAATAAATTCATTTAAATTTACCAATAAACGAGATTGGGTATATTTTATAATTAGTATTATAAAATAGGTTCATCAAGAGAAAATAAAAATATTTGGAAACAGTATTAGTGCAACACGATCCGAAGCATTGAGTATAACGATCTATGGTTTGTCAGAAAGGCTATTTGAAGCATACAATGAAAGTGATATTGTCAGTAATTTGCTGTTAATTTATTTTTAGAAAAGAAAAAAATCTCCTTTCTGAAACATTTCAAAGATACCAAGGTTTTTGGTACACTATTTTTGTTTTATGATACCCATTATATTACAAAGACGAAAATGGGTGATTTTCATGATATCAACTGAATATTATATTCACCATATTTAAAATATAGAAACGTCATATTTATAATGATTGAAAACCGCGCACAAAATTATAAATAGAAAAAATGTTGAAATGAACTGTAAAAACAAACAAACTGTGATTGTTGAATCTGAATTGAATAATATTCACAGACTTGAATCCCTCCTACTTGCGTTGACTTCAGATTTTATTGAATTGCAAGTATTTTATGATGCCGTGAAAAGAAGGTTACACAAAATCGAGTGAACACAATTTACTCTAATGCTTATGTATAAACAAAGTTTGAGTGCTTTATGTGTACAGTTTTCTGAGAAGGAAAAAAGGAACGAAAATAACATTCATTTTTGGCATTTTAAAATATCATTGTTTCGGTTGCTGGTTGGTACTAGGAATGTATTAAATTTTACATTCAAATTTTGGGTAGGTACCGAATTTACATAAGTTTTTAAATTTAATTTTCGAACATATTGTGGGACTTTTTTAAAACGCAAATTACTAAAAAAATGTCCTAACGTAAGATTGACGTCTGTGGATACTGAGTAAAACATGTCACTTTTACGTCACATGTTTTTTTTTTAAATTACTCAAGTACGAAAATTTGATAGAGGAATAAGATCTATGATGAGATAAGATGAACACATCAAAAAAAGGTTTAAAGACAAAACACCTAGGGTCGGGTGATAAGTAGTAATTACAATGGTAACTTTTTACTGTGGTAACTCTTTACTATAGTAACTTTTTATTAATGCCCGTAGTAAAAATTCTTCGCGGGTGGTTGATAATACTGTCAAAGCATAGATGATGTCCATAGGCGCGACAAATAATCATGAAATATTCCTTATTTATTGATTGATCATTTTGGTGGTGGAATTTTTTCGTATATTATATAACGAGATCATCGTCGGACGAACTCATATCACTAAAATAGCGAGATGTTGAATGATTAGTTGTCGTATACTGCAACTTTCAATGTATCAACATGTCAGATGACTTTTGGAACAGCTGTGAAAAGTCCGCCATATTCTCGTTTTTACTATCGAATATCGCGAAGTAAAATGATTTTACTACAGGATGTACTTACAAGAAGAAAATATTTTTTACTATCGATCGCAAAAAAATTTACTTTAGTAAAGTTTAGTAAGATTTAAACATAGGAAAAAGTTTCTACTGATCACACAACCTTCTCTTATGCCACGAAGATGCTTGAATTTGAACCCCGGGCCTTTTTTCTCAATGTCAAGCTTCTTAACCATTCACTAAACTAGGTTTTAATTTCAGAGTTTTAGTTATAGTTCATACATAGATAAATACTTTGAACTTATATATAAAACGAGATTTATAATAGTTGAAAGAAAATGTTTTTATAAAAATTTTTTTTCGATACGATCTCTTTAGATTGTCTTGTGATAAAAGGTTCTAAAGGAGTTAAAAGTTCCAAAAAGTTTTTTAACTTCTGGGTAAAAAAATATGTATCTTTCAGCTCCCGTTTTTTCTAAGGAATGAAGACTTTTGTTTGGGCATCTGAAATTTTTGTCCATAAATTTCAATAATCTGAAAAAAGGTAATTAATAAAGAAATAACTTAAAGACATTTTTGATTAATTTTCTGAGTATAAAATATTACTCTTTAGTAAGATATTTTCGGAATTTATTATTAATTTATTTTAACTAATAAAATGTTAGTAATATAGAATATTCATTATGTAAAGGGACATAAATTTTATGTTACTGGTAATATCATCAGTATATTTCTGTTCTGAATTTAAAACCAATCTGACAATGCTAAACGGTCCAACATAACGGTATATTTACTCTTCTAAACCGAAGTGCCTCGGAGATCGACATTTTTTATGTCGGTGAACGACTGATTATTTTTATTTCTTGTCTATCTACTAAGTTTGGGTTTTGCTTTGAGTCTGTTTTCTCGAGAATCAGGTCTTTATATGATTTCTTTATACTTATATGTTTACCATTTGATAGGATTTAAACTCTGTGATAAATATTTAAAATAAACAAACATTTTCAAGTCGTAATTTAATCAGGTATCCACCCGTAAAATATTGTGGACTAGGTTTGTTACACCAAGACCTATTTACCCAACTATCAGAAACTTGTGCCAAATATGCAGGCGTACGAACTATCAGTAGGTATAATATTTTCAGTCAATAAAACAATAAACTTTATTTTTTTACAAAATTTATTCGGTTTCATAACATTTCAAAAATGTTTCAAACATTAGATTAATTTATTTAATAATTGTTCTCAGTTATCAATTATATTTTTACAATATTTTAAACATTTTTATGGAATTTCTATTATTAGGAAATATTATGTACAATAAATACATTGCTGAATTTTTTGCTTAAACAGCGGTCAGATAGCTCGAGAAATAAAATAATTTTGATTGAAATTCATCTATATAATTTTAAAAAATCACATATTGTTAAATTATCTAATTTTGCAGCGTGCATTTGGTTATACATATGTGTATTATATAAAAAAATCATCAAATAATGTTGTTTTATATTATCATTCATTTTTACAATTCCTTTTTTATTCCAATACTTACCTATACATCTGCACATCACACGTTCAGTTCAAATCCGCCGAACAATCAAATCGTGGTCTCAGAAAAAATAATTAATATTTTGCAACTTACAGCTTGATTGAACTGAGAGTATGATATGTATTTTTACCAATAATTGTTAATCAAATTTCGTAATTATAAACAATGCATAAATTATTGATAAGCTTAATGAGGGTTTTCAATGGAGAAAGCACAAGTTGACGCCTATCAAGATGCCTTAGCGAGAATCCAAACCCTCGTGTGGACAAATATAACAAAAAATATAATACAATTTTCTAGCTTAATCATAAAACAATTTATACGCGAGTAACTGAAATGTAATTTAAAAAAAGCATATATATTTTGAATAACTCTTGTTTTGTTTTGATACATGCAGGAAACAAATATTAACACTTACAATTTATTCGGTCAATATTCTTGCAAAATGAATGTCAGTATTATGATATTTTGATCAGTATAAATAATTACGTATCAGTATTAAATTGTATATTGTCAGTAGGTACAATTTTATTTATTTGTTACTAAAATTTAGATTTTTTAATGACTAAATAATAAATCACTATTATGCAGTTTTTCTTCTAATTGTTTATGTTGGTTAAAGTTAAATTAGACTATGTTATTATTATGTCCTGATATTTTACTATAAATACTGACCATCTATTTAAAATACTGACTTAAAATATTGACCAATAAATACCAGACAAATATTAGTAGCAGTTCCGCTTTTATTTAGTTTATTTACATATTTCATTTAACAATAATATTTTCACTAGATTTTATTAGTAAGTTTTTAAAAATGATATTTTCACACAGTATATTAAAAATAATGTTCCTTTCTTGTATACTTTGATGTATTTATTGAAATTTTGTGACGATTGCTTCCATTTCTGTCACGGTCAATTCACACCACTATTTTTAAATTAAATTTAGAATTCTTAACAATTTCCATTCGCAGATCTGGGCAGGTGTACTCAACTGGGAGCATCGAGTACAAAGGAGAAAGTCACTGCCAGGGCAGCAGCCAAAAGGATGAACAGTGACTTTGGCCCTTCATTGCAGGACCCCTGTTGCAGCTCGGCCAAGCTCTCTGAAAGGGAATATCATTGCTTCTGATTTCTGACGTATTGAAGAAATGAATGAGTTTCATCGGCCTGTGTGGAACCCATTCAATATCCGTATATGAGAGTAGTAATTGCAAAGTCAGTAACCTCAAGTTTTTTTTTCTCCTTTAATGCAGTTTTCTTCTCCTATAGCATTAACAGATTGTGTTAACTTATTAACAATCAAACTTAGCTTCTTTTGACATAAATAGTCATTCAAAATTGGTGTTAGTTGTAAAGTTGGTTGCTTTTGTCCTCCGCCATTTATATTAAGACACCATAGTCTAGCAATAGTAATATTCGGTGCTCAGAAATTTAGGCCTGCTAGTCAGAAACGAGCTAATTTTTAAAAGAAGATGTTGAATTTATGTTGTATTTTAAACTAAACTATAGTGATTATCATTCATAATAATGAGTGTATTAATAAAAATATTATTTTTCAAATACCTATTAGTTTTTTATGTTTTTTCTCCAAATAAAAAAATATGTAAATTACTGAGATTGCAACTAATATCCTTATATACACATTTATTTTAATTACCTTGATTGATTACGATGTGTGACAACTGTATACATTTATTGGTATAAATAAAAAAAATATTTTACTCATTATTTCGTTTGGAAGACTAATTAATTTTAAATACGTCTATCCTAAATTTATTTTTTTACTGGATTTTTTATACAATTTTCTTTAACGTGGTTAAGAAAAATGCTTTTATGTAGAAATATAATTCCACAGTATACAAAAATTTTATAAGTATATATTTTTAATCTTCCGGTGTAATTGTTTAAATCCACCTTGACTGGCGAGCTCTGTTCAAAGATCAGATTAGGATATTCGATTCGGCGATGAGGAAAAAACGTGACACAATAGCTATTATATAAAAATAAATATATAAAACGGGTGGTCATAATATATTTAACAAAGCCTAACACCAACATTAATTATAGTAGATGTAATTAACTGAACGAGTAGTTCAGAGTGATTTTAAAGACAATAGGGACAATGAGAAAAAATAAGGTTGTAACATTAAAGGTCAAGAGTGAAGAGGAGTACTAAAAATATATATTTATTACTTTTTTCAAAATATATTATTATTTCAAAGTATGGGGGGGGGGTATTTATTAAAAGGGATTTGATAACAGGACCATAATATTGTCTACAAAAAAAAGTTCTCATTTAAATAAATTACTCGTAGTAAAATGAGAAACGTGGTAAAATATAATATTGGTATACAATAAACATCTCTAGGTATTTTTTTAAAGCTAAAATAAACTGCATTTTCAATACAATTTTAAAAAAGTTTAGTTAAAGAAATTTCAATTATTTTTCCACGCGTTTCGAAATGATATATATTATATAATAAAAAGACAATCAATTTTTTCGGAAGAGCATAAATAGGCAAGCTATTAAATAAACTAAAATTAATAAATATTCTTAAATAAGGCTATATAATTGAAACAATTTCAATCAAATATAAAAATTTATAAATTTGTTTGTATATCATTTGTTGTATATGATTTTATTACTTTTGCAAGTATTAAAAACAATTAAAATGTCGCAATCTTACTTTTACTATAATGTAGCATAAAATATATATTATTAAAAGTTTCATGTCATCCGATCACTATCAGACTTTTTCGTTATCATATTCCTTGATAAATTTACCTTTTACAGATAATTCTATTCTAGTCCCAATTCCCCAATGGAAGAAATCGCTGTTTCATCCTTCACACAATTGGAGTATTTTTAACTATTCCCTTCCAACAGCCTCATCCTATCTGCCCCTTAAGTGAATTGGATCTCACTCAACAACATCCCCCACAGATTTTTTTTAGAATTTTAGCTCCAAACACAATTTATATCTCAGAAAAATTGTAATCTATCTGTTATGGAACATGTAATCATTAGTTAGAAAAATTTAGCGGCGTTTTTTCACTCATCACATAGATATAGGCTATTCTGGAAGTAGAAAATTTTATCTCCATCATTTTCGTCCACTTATCTAAGGAGGATTTGAGGCCAAAGACATCAAGTATCATATCAGGCGCTTCCATCTTCCGTTGTCTTGCGCAACTTCAGCACTTGTTCACCAAGTCTTCATACAGTCTTTGCTGCTGTTTATCCCAGCTTAGACTGGAATGACCCAGCGACCACCTAATCCCCGAAGTTGCTATGAGGATACATCTTGGTAATCGTTCCTCTGGTATTCTCAAGACGTATCCAAGCCACCTTAATTGAGTTTTTTCTTTATAATAGGTTGTCCGGACAAAAATGACATATTTTGCATGGTTATTTTTGACCATCACTTCTGTTCCAAATTTTAGTCCTATAAGACATATGTTGCGTTTTATTCATCAGCACTTTG
This sequence comes from Eubasilissa splendida, assembly GCA_031772225.1. Lineage (NCBI taxonomy): Eukaryota > Metazoa > Arthropoda > Insecta > Trichoptera > Phryganeidae > Eubasilissa > Eubasilissa splendida. The sequence goes on along the minus strand of CM062852.1, from coordinate 13,775,968 downwards.
AATCAAAACCACTTTTTTACAGTTAGACCCACCCGGTCGAGGGGTTGGTTTTGCTACCTGCCACTTTGAAACCCGTTGGCGTTGGCGTCGTTGGTTCGAATACTGTACCCACTTTTCGTCTCTGATCACTAAATGATGTAAAATGAGTTGGAATTGGAGAGAAGAGAGGAATATGTGTCTCTGTTTCCATTAAATCTTCACATATGCGCTTGCGTACCATTTTGGTCTCACCCGTTATCACTCGCTTCACTATTTTTTTAAAATATTTTCACATACTAAATTTGAAATATCCAAACTTGTCAGCTAATTGTCACATGGTCAGTGTTGGATTTGATTCGATTTCTGTGTGCAATACGTCATCATCAACTTTCACTACTTTGTCACTACGAGGAATATTTTTTAGATTTAAATCACCACTTTTAAATAACCTTTGGCATTGCTGAACAGTTAAACGTACTTCAAATGTGTCGCAAATATTTTTAGTTGCCGCTGTTGCATTATTTTTTCGACGGCTATTCGTACAACGTGCAATTTCTTATCAATTGTTTATCAAGTATATAACTCTCCATCTTAAACCAGGTTCGAATAAAAAAAAATCATTTGCACAAACACGATTATTTTGTATTATTAAAAATCGTACATAAATAGTTACATTTTTCATTCTTTAATATTTTCAAAATTACTTTTTGGCAACATATTTATAAATAATAAGAAGAAACACTTTGTTAAAACCATTATTAATTGATTTGATTATTATTGATAAATGTTTATTTATCAATAAATAGTGGTTTTAACAATGTGTTTTTTCTTATTATTTATAGTGAAATGTTTATTTTATTTTAAATTAAAAATGTATTTTTCTCATATAATTAAAACAGGGACTCACCATTGAGCACGTGCACGAGCACCGTGTAGGACCTGTTGGGAGCGCTGGGCAGGGCGCACGTGTAGTTGCCCGCGTCGGCCGGCGCCAGCCTGCTGACGCGCAGCGTGCTGTTGGCGCCTGCCGGCACCGCCTCCGTGCGCACGCCCACGCCGCCGCGCGTGCAGTCGCGGTGCAGCGCGCGCGCGCCGTGCAGCCACCACACCGTGCCGCTGTCGGCAGCCACGCCGCGCACGACGCAGTTCAGAGACAGCGTGGACCCCGCCTCGTAGTACTGCTCGCGCAGGGGCACCCCTGACTCATCGACTATCGCCACTTGGAATGCTGAAAATTAGCACGAATGATAACTCGCCTGAGAAATATTAAAAGAGTGCAGATTTTTACATGATATAATGCTTTAATTATAGAATTTTTGTTGTGCTATTTAAAATTTTATTATATTATTTGACTATTGAATTATATAAATTGTGCATTTTGTGTGTAATTATTACTATAGACTAGCATCTAAATAAATAAAATATTTCGAAATTCAATACTAGGCATGGCCCAGTGAGGATGACATTATAAATGCAAATGTGCAAGGTAATTTATGAATATATAAACAAATGGAACGGATGAATGATGAGAGAATGGTAAGAAATATGTGTGACGCAAGTGTTGACGACGTCCGCGGAAGACTTGACACGATCAGGTAGACCAGATACTGGAAGATGGTCATGTTAGAAACCTCAACAATCGTCAAGCTTGTATATGAAGATATATGAATTTGGATGAAGCGAGAAGTGTGACGCTCTATCCTCTCTGCCTACCCCGGCGTGATAGTAAGTTTGTTAGTTAAATAAATAGAAAATTTAATACGGGCGACCGTTGCCCGGGATGGAAGGGGGTCAAGACAATATATAGTATTTATTTTCTTACTCGTAATAAAGACAATGTACGCTTTATTTCAAATTGAACATATATTTACGTACTGTTATTAAATATATAAACGAGAAAATATTTAAGAAATCTCAACCTAGAACTATTAAAAACACCTTCGTTTTTACCCTGTTTGCGTCTCACAGACCTTGCCGTTTAAGCAAGCACTTTACAGCCACAAATGTCACTACGAAAGCCGTCACATCCAGAAAGTCATAAATATAGACGAAGAAGCGAAATATTGATTATCCAGTGTTTTTAAAAAAATTCAAAATAGTAAGGTCATTTATAGGCGTTCAAAAGACAATTTCGGTTATTTATCATTGTGTGATTAACATGAACGGATTTTTTTTATTATATCGGTTTTTATCTTTACTACGTACTCGGTGTTAAAAAAAAACTTGAAGCCGATGTGGGTTGGGTGATTTCTAGCTGTTAAAAACCAGACGCCTTTAACCGCACGACCACGACTGGCCGTGGGAGGTGTGTGGATATTACCGTATACATAAAGTAGAATTAAAGTGCAGTGTATATCTGCCGTGGTAGTCCGACGGAGTACACTACCTTTACACCGCAATATAATAAAGGATTAAGTTATTGTTGAGGATGATCTGAAATTAGTTAAAAAAATCACTACGGAATACCAGTCTAGCGATTAACGCCGTTTTGTTATTTATGCTTATTAAAATATTTGTAATAAATAGGTATAAAGTAACTCTCGACACATAGCTGCAATATTTATCGTTTAACAGTGTCAGTTAAAATTGTATATACCTAACGTAAAAATGAATTATAAAAACTGAATAAATACAAATATATAACCAGAAAAATATAATATTTATTATTAAAAGTAAATTTAAACATATATTTGACTAACAAATGAAAAAAAACTATTAAATAAATTAGACACTAATGAAAGATCTTGAAATGCGCAGTACAAAGAGAAGAAAGCTGTAAACTTTTCTCGAAGAAATAACTTCTGAACCTACCCAAGTAATGAGGGTGAGATTTAAGTGAAATTAGAATATATGCGGATAAAGACCAAACAAAAGGAATGAAGTTTATTTCTTAATTAAAACAATTATCTTTTACGCGTATCTTATCACTTCAAAACATTATCTAAGCCCTGTTCTAATGTTCGAATAAATTGTTTTTATTTATGTTTTCTAAAATGAATGTCACTAATTTAAAAAATAAAATGGTTGGTAACATGCTCACCTAATATTCTAGTAACGCTTCATAGTATAAATTACTTGATGACCAAATGTATAGCGTATGCAGTACTACGCCATTGCATTGGGGTCCACGTTAGATAGCGACCCTATAATATTTTTCGAGTATCTATATTTTTCTCACCACTAATATTAACTAATATTTTTAAACTCCACCCCAGCAGGAAATGCAATTATATTATATCCACAAATGCACACTTACGATACAATATTTTCTCAATACTTTTTTACGAGGTTCAAACACGGCCACTAGCCCAAATAATCACAAAAAAGATAGAGACTTTTAATATGCTACTGAAGTATATCGGAAATCTCCTGCGTAGTAAGGACAAAAATTAGACGTCCTGAAACATTAGATAAAAGACAAATAAATGCTATGCTTTATCAAGATAAGTAAACAATATATAAGATAAATAAAAAAAACTTTAAAAAGAGATAATTTAGAGAATTGCGACGACTAGTATCGAATAGTATATTAAACGATCATATAAAATAAATAAAAATACTATTACACACAATTTCAAAGTGATCTAACCTGCAATAATAACACTGTATAACATCCAAGTTGGCCGACGCTCCGTCTATCTAGCAACTTTTGCATAAACCGATATACAGTGTTGTTGCAGGGAAGGTCTCAATTCTTGAGTATATATCAATTGTTTTACTCATTACACCGTACAGCCGGTCACTGATGAATCTGTTGCTATTTATTTTTGTATATTTATTTTTGTAGTATAAATAATACATATGAAAATAAAGGTAATTACTTTACTAGACGTGGTCTGTTCTAAAGCGATTACCTGTACAGTTATTAAAAGTTGTAATTGTCAAGGTGCAATCATTATAAAGTGAGGTACGTAAATATAATGTAAGATAAGTTATAAAAAGTTATGTAAAAAAGTACAATCAGAAGTTATAAAATGTTACTGTTGAAAAATATTCTTGTTTGTAATGTACTTGGAGACAAAAATGTGTACGTAGTTAAGTTAGCACAAGTGACAAATTAGTTTCATTTTGCTTTCTACCCACATCAAGCAACTACTTTGTTATTATTGGTTTAAAATCGTTAATCACTTTAGACCCTTTAAGCTTATTATATGCTATATTATTATAATATGGTAGTACGTAAATTTGTATAATGTATAATTTTTTTATGAATAGGGAATAAAATAATATTAATCGATTTTATCGGTATTCTATCGATACACAACACATTCTTAAAAGTGCCATGACCAAAAAATCGACCTGTACATTAGGCATATTATGAGAGGAAAGAAGTTACGTCCGGTTAAAAAATGTGTGTGGCTCTGTGTTCCATTGTAACTCATAGTCATTGTTCAGAGCAACTGCCTTTAATGGTCAAATAGCAGTGTTCATTTTTAGCTTTCAGAAAGGTATGGCACATTGAAAAAGAATACGAAGTTTTTAATCGAAATAAAATGTACTAATTAGAAAAATATACTGATAAAATCAATTTAATGAAAAAATATTTTGTTGCCACTGGGATTCGAACCAGGAAACATTAATACATTTTACATATAGATTTTTAAGGAGTTATTTTGAAGTTGTAGTTTTTCAGAACATAATTGTGATATTTTTAATACAAATTAAATGTATCAATTGAAAATATATACAGATAAAATCAATTTATCAAAAAAATATCACAGAACTATGTTTTAAAAAACTGTAACTTCCCAATAAAAATATGTTCTTCTTAAAAATAAAAATAAATAATGAGAAATTAATTGATAATTGAATTTTTGTTTTTACTTTTATGTGATTCTTTCTTAAATCAAAATATAAACGAAGGCGACTTACTATTCACGTGAAGATACACACTGATGACTCTGGGGGGGTGGGTAGACAATTGGCACTCATACAGGCCTTCATCAGATCTGTTGGCTTCCACGAGCTGCAACCTCCAGTTCCCAGGGTATCTGAACTGCACCGTGTACCTGGTGTCCCCCGTATAAGCTTGAGCTCCTACGGTCAACAGAAGTGGAGGCTCTCCAGTTTTGCGTCTCACCCACGACACCTGGCGAGTAATATTAGAGTGCATCAGCAGTATAAGGACTATTAAATGATGCATAATTACAACTTGAATTGTTTAAGTGAGTCGAATTATTTAAATGCTCTTAAAAATGGCATTAATAACTCATTTTGAAAATATTATCAAACAATTATATTTTAGCAATATTTTAATATGTCCAAGAACACAATTACTGAATTTTCACCTACAAAGGCATTTTTATTAAACAAATAATACTGTGATTACCCATACTTCCATATATTTCCATTAAATATAATCAAAAATAGCTTCGTCTCTACGAGATATTATCTATTATTTGTTTAATAACAGTGCTTTTGTAGGTGAAAATCCAGTAATTGTGTGTTTTTGGACATAAACAAATATTGCTAATAATATACTGGTCAAAATAATAAAATATATAAAAATTGAAAAATATATTATAAAAATATATTTAGGCGTATATTTTACAGATAAAGATTATTGCTTTAAATAATTAGATTCTCATTGTAACATATATGTTGTTTCAGGGAAATTAATGATCAAGTTTAGTCCACAGATGGCGATAGTGCAGTGGTACTCGAATTGTGTCCACATATTAACATATATACAACTTTAAAAAAATTGATAGGTATGGAGATTGACTAATGTATGAGAATGGTGAACGTTATATTTATATAAAGTGATCACTTAAGCCAGCCGAAGGCAGATCGTAAGCCCTGTAATTACCCATACTTCTGTATATTTATCTATTATATCTATTATTTGATGATTATAATTTAAGTAATTATAAACATTATTTTTTGTGTTTGTTCACTCGCCATATATTCAGAATTATTTTAACATTTTTGCACAAAACATATTATTTTAAATAATGTATTAAAAAATTTAATTGCCTTATAAGATCTTTGCAAAAATAATGCGAAAAATCGATTGCAAATGTTTACAATTCTTAAAAATTCTGTGAATTCTCGGGACGAGGTTCGAACCCCTGACCATTTGATCACTAGACGAGTATCTTATTGTTAATTCAAACAACCAGGTTTAATTTTTTAATTTGTTTTTCTTAATACAAATTCATATTTATGTAATTAAAAAAATAAATCTTTGATTTATGGAACAAATACAATAATAGTATTGTGGCTATTAAAATTATTTCTATATTAATTTTAATGGCGACGTAAAACAAACATGCATTGACAGCTGTCCGTTTCACATAGCAAGATTTTAAAAAAACATAATACGTCAATTCTACCACGAGAAAATATTACGTCAAACAAAATTATTTTCTTAGTATTTTTATTATTTTTCAAATGATTTTCCATCATTATTGATGGATTATTTATAGTGTTATAATATACCCTATCATCATCTTAGAAATGACGCACATCACAATTTGTAATGGAGTCTGAAATCTGACTTCTTTGTAGCTTTGAAATAACATCAATAGGGTGTTTTCAAAAATATGTCGACAAAATGGCCACCGGAACAATCACCAGAGATCGATTTATGAGCACGTCACAGAATTCTTAGAAGACAACTTTATCGAAAACATGTCAATATGCCAGCGAAAAGATTCAATATGACATGTCTATTTCTCATTATTTTATATTATGAAACAATAAAGGCTTCCTTCTTACCAAATAATGTTTTATGTATTATTCTACTGATTAATTTCAACAAATATTGAGATTTTAATATAATTTTGTAGTGTGTTGTGATATCATACAGACACGACTCAAAGGTTCAAATTCATCAATGTACCTATACTGCATGTGAATATTGTGTTGAGTTCGAAAATTATCAGTGCCTGTCCAGAATAGCTTAATCAATTTATTAATAATAAAACATGACCCATTTTAAATTTGATGTTTTGTCTTTTGAAAAAAACTCAAAAACAGTTTATTTGTTTCAACGTAAAATGGAGACACGAGAATTCCGTTTGAAATAAAATATCTGCCAATATCCCATTGGTTGTCCTTGCTAGTGACAACTCTTTTGGTGAAATTTTCAGTTAAAAATTTTATCAATAACTTAACGGATGCTATTTTCAAGCTTGTCACTGAGTTTACACTCCACTCCAATTATCAGCTTTTTCATGCTCCTAAAGTATACAATGTCGTAAATTGACTTTATGAACTGATATCTTCATAGCACGGTCTACATCTACAATCTGAACAATAATGGCTCAGCTAAATGTATTTCAAAATACACTAGATACTAAATAAATGTGGTAGTTGGAATTATCTGATTAATAAGTACACAGTATGTACACTTCTTGGAAGAAAAACACGATAGAACTTTCCGAAGCACTATATATGAGGCGCGTTTTTTGAGCAAGTACCGTTCCCGGATATTCCTGGTGTAGCTTCTATCATCGCATGCAACATTAGAGACATTCATATAGTGTGTTCATCTTGCAGTGAGTAGTTGAAATTTTCAAGACAATTGATCAGCCCGCTGACTGTAAGATACGGTACATGATTTATTTTTGAATGCACGAAACATGAAACCGAGCGTACACTCTGTTCTTTACAAATCACCAATAAACCCTATAGTTAAAAATATAATTATAAAAAATATTTTCAACAACAAATCAATAAATTTAACACAAAAGCTGAACGCATACGGGAGATAAAGAAATTTGCCAAAAATAAGGTAAATATTTTTAAATATAAGTTTATGCGCCCACCACAGGCGGTCCCTTGGCCGATTGCATATTTTAAACATAATTGAAATAAACCAAATAATCAATAAATAAAAACCAAATTATAAAATTGTGTTTCATTTCTTAGTTATTCAAAAACAATATCGGCCTATAGGGAAAGGAGTGCCTCTTTACTTCCCGTCTGCTCCTCGGCCAATTACACCTTGTCTATCTCGCTGTCAACTATTCTATCCATATTATTCTATTCTATTTTAATTGTTTTATTTACATTATCACTTTTATATATAAACATATTTTATTCTTTATTTAAATGTATTGTAAATATTTTATTTACTAATAAAGTGAGTAAAGGGACAATGAAGGCAAATTTTGTTTTGGCAGCTGTGCGGTATTACCATGTCATTTTTGCGGGGCGCTATCGAACAGCTGCCTAGTAGCATTAAAACATGCCAATTAGACAGCGAATGAGTACGACCGAGATAGGAGCCTTGAGCTTATTGCATCGGTCCTGGGTAAACGGCGGATCCGCCCTCTGAACTAAAAAAACTCTGAACATCCATGGAAATTTGAACATTTTTAACTTTGGTTAAAAGTTCATAGCATGAAGTTCTGTAAATACCCAATTACTGTGAATAGTGACGAATAGATGTTCTTGGATTTTTAGCGACATTTTCACTCGCTCTAGTGATATTTGCATTTGAGCGAATATTACATATGAGCATGTACTGGTGTCTTTGCCTCAAATACTAAGCTGGCCACCTCGAATTTACAAATTAGTTTGCGAATCGCAGTGTCACATGGAAAGTTATCACTACTCAAAATAACATAAAGTTTGCGAATCGCAGTGTCACGTGGAAAGTTATTACTACTCAAAATAACATAAAGTTTGCGAATCGCAGTGTCACGTGGAAAGTTATTACTACTCAAAATAACATAAAGTTTGCGAATCGCAGTGTCACGTGGAAAGTTATTACTACTCAAAATAACATAAAGTTTGCGAATCGCAGTGTCACGTGGAAAGTTATTACTACTCAAAATAACATAAAGTTTGCGAATCGCAGTGTCACATGGAAAGTTATCACTACTCAAAATAACATAAAGTTTGCGAATCGTATTTACAAAGGAATGTAGATGAAAAAGTTTTGCAAGTTTCATAATTTCCATTTTAAATTTTCTTGGTCCCTAGATAATAGATATCAAATAAAACTATTTTACGTTAGACAGTTAGAAAATTGCGATTATTTAAAATGCCTAAGTTCTAACAGGGACACTCTTAATGACGGATTTTGAAGCTGAACGATTCATATTATATCATATGCGAGTACATAAATGTTTTTACTGTTAAGATTTTTTTATTTTAATATTAGAAGATATAATACATTTATAAAACAATTAGTAGAATATATAAATATTTCTTTTAACTTTATTTCTTCTCTATGATAGTAAGACTCGTGTGTAGAAAAGGAGTATATACGACATAATTTATGTTTCAGTTAATCTGTGTACATATTTTTTGACTCCAGATAGAAATTTAAAGTAGTCTAATTTTTCTAATTGTGATGGGGAAATTGTTAAAAAATTTGATGCCTTGATAATTTATTATTGTAAATTTAAATGTTTTAAGGTTTTTAAAAAATATTGGTTTAGAATTTTCGTACATTTGTAATGATGAACGAACGAAATAATTTTAATGCGAGTTATAAAAGCATAAAAATGTGTCAGTCCTGTGACGCTGTATCTGATAAATATCATAGGTTAATTCACGATACACTTATATTTATTTTATATATTTTTTATTTTATAAGATACGATAAATATATATATATATATATATATACATATAATAAAAAACACAAATTTACTATGTATATTCCATAAAATTATAATGAAAATTTTCCTTATTTGATTGGCGAACTTTCATGTAGTGCAGGGTTATTAATTTATTTATGTATGTATAGAAAAGTTTTTCTAGGCACGCGAGAATAGCCGGAGAAACTTTTATGGTTTTATTAAGCGCATGCGCCAATCATCGCACGAGTACAATTAGCACGTCTCCCGTTATCCATTTTCCCGTTTATAATATAATATATTAATTATATCATCAATATTCTCATACCGTATAATAATAGGAATATCTAAACGTTTATTTTATTCTTAAATGGTACTTTTAATGATTTTTTATCTTCTATTTTCTTCATTCATAATATTCCGATTCTTTCTCGAGATTATACGAATAAAGCTTATTTAAAACGTAGAAAACATATTTTTAGAATTATAAATCTAACGGAGATTGTATTTTTTATGTCTTCCGATCTTTTCAAGGCGTAACCTCTAATTCTCACGCTGCCATCTGTTATCCATTCATAAAACTTCTCGTCCTAATTCAGAAATGACACTTTTGAAGATATTTAAAAAAAACTTATCCTAAGTGAGGATCCTTTGGTAGATGTAGATACATTATCTGGCGTCTTCTCGTGACAATGTGCTTGAAATTAGTAAGTACTAAAAAGATATCAAAGCAAGAAGAATAAGAATAATGATTCCCCGTACTTGCTGTAAGATGGGGTCCATAACTTTAACGAGATGAGAGTTTCATAAAGTTTTATAAGGTAAGAATGAGATTGTTGGGAGAGAACAGATTCGAGTTCCACAAACACTTCATAAAGATATTCAGATATAGATGGTGAACGTAGACAAGGATTTGGGAACGATCATATAAATCCAGACACCATTTGAGAACAAATATTTGAACAATGTGCCAATGAACGACGATTTAATTTTGAGTATTTATTTTTAACGAAAAAACCACAGACCAGTAAATGAATAGACATGAAATAAAGTGTACATATACGAGAGGGGCTTGGAACATTAGTTACGAGACGAGGGGTTCTACACACATTTTTTGTGGAAACATAAATCCGATAGTTTATGACACATTTATGCAATAGTAAAAGTATTTACTCTTCGGAAATAAGATCTTTGTGTAAGAGAGACGTATTTTTTACATTAATGCATATTATATTATCCGCGTTTAAATTTTCGTTTCAAACGAGTCATTATAAATAAAATAAATAATCGTGGAGCTATTTGATTACCAAAGTGATCACATGGGTGACACCAAAATGAAAATATTGAAACAAGAAATTTGCGCTAGTTCATGTTTATATATTTGGTGATCTATGCGAAATACTCATTTTTGTTTTGAAGTTGCATTTTCAGAACACTGCACTGTGATATTTTTAATACAAATTAAATTAATCAACTAGTAAGATAAAATTCTATTTTTTAAAAGCAAAATTGATAGATGCGTTAAAATTAAATGATTACAGAACATAAGTATAATATTTGTGGAAAATGAAAAACGACTTCGATTGCTATAGCGAAAATGTAAAACGCGCTTCCCCGGACAGGAGGAGGTCCAGGTTCGAATTCCGGTAGCAACTAAATATTTTTTCGATAAATAGGTTTTTTTCTAATTGATTAATTTAATTTGCAGTTAATTTTAAGTGTTTTAAATGTATAATATATATATACATATAATGTTAAAAGCAAGTTTCGTAGTAACAGAAGATATATCTACTCACAATTGATGTTCTTAAAATTTCAACAAGTCTGTCATCAAGAGTCAACCACAATCCGGGGACTGAAATAACATCAATCACTCGTGGCTCACGTGCTGCCGAAACTATCACCAAAGTTATTTTCCATAACGCGGATACGATCGTAAGTTGAATTACCCAAAATTATATACCGGGCCACGAGCCTTCTTTGTGCGTAAAATTTCAAGCCGGCTGTATCGTCACATGACCTATAATTGATTACATTAAATTACTCGGCCAGTACTAGTTCCTCTAGGTTTATTCAAAAGGCGTAGCAGCCCGGAAGTGACTACAAAACTCGATAACTTTATTATGGGTTAATTCTAAACAAGTTTTATTAAAATATGTAAAGGGCCAGGGCGAATTTACAGAGTCGCATCGATCACAGTTGCGAGGTGCCCCACTTTTGAGAAGGCCTCCGAATCACTGAGAAAAGGAACAGGAGCAGCAAAGAAATTTAAAAAATAATAATAATTTAAATTCTTCACGCGAGTACCATATCACTAAGAAAGCATACATCATTCAGACTAGATGCCTACCACAGCAATATTGCATTCTTTGATCGGATTTCACGAATGTGATGTATGATGACATTTAAGCCGGCCATACACGCAACGTTATACCTGACTGGTATACCTGTTCGGGTCACCTATTCGGGTCGCCTGTGACAAAACTGGCAAATATCCCTACCTGTAGAGACGACCTGACAATAATTAAAAATTTATACAGTGTATGCCAAAACTATTTTTCATTTTGGTTCATTCGCTGCACCAACGCAATAAGCGGGAGAGGGGCGGGAGGGTATGCCGATCACTAGCTGCGTCCATGGGAATTCAGTCCCTATGGAATGTGTCCTTACCAGTTCGTGAAATTTTCTCTAAAAATTTATATACCGACGAGGTGACATAAACTGGCCTCCACGTAACCCCGACTTGGCACCAATAAACTTTTCCTATGGGGCTACCTTAAATTAAAGGTATACAGTAACAATCCTCCCTCTCTGGACCAATTAAAAGAAAATATCTGAGAAGAAATGGCAACGATCACGGATAATACGTACAAGTAGTTCTCAAAAAGTTTGCCTCCCGTTTAGAAGAGTACCAGCGAAATAAAGGATTAGATTTAGAAACTATAATTTTTAAGAAATAAATTCTTTATATAATTATAATTATAAATATTTATTTATAATTATTTTTACGTATCTATATGTAATTATGTTCTTATGTATTATTTTATGCTTTCATGTATTTTTCTTTTTTTTTTTTTTCAGATACACGAGTATACTGTAACATCGTATTATTTTTGTCAACGCATGGTTCATACCTACTGTAGTATCTAAAGGCTGCGGTAGGTATTCGCATTATAGTGAACTCATGTGATGAGCATTTTTAAAAGATTGAATGACTATATTTTTAATTACTTATAATATAAACCATATTTTTTATGCATTGTGTAAATAAACTGTTAATACTCTATGGGCTATAAAATAAAATTAAAAACATAAAGCCTAGAAATACTCTAAAAATACTAATAGGTCCGATTGTGTTCGGCTGACGTCGGGTATTCACGATTTATTCATGTTCCAGAGGTCTAGGTTCCAGATTCATTAATAACGATAACTAAAACATCTCTATGTCTGTGTCCCAATTATTCCGACTATTTCTTAAGTCAAAAACTCTTACAAGCAATGCTGCACATTAAAAACCAGAACCAGCCCATTTTCATTTCAATTTACACATACATAAGTCATCAACACTTCATTATCTACGAGTATAACGGGACCATCCATTAACAGTCTAACTGTAAGTATTGCCCTGGCAAATTATTACTGTACCACATAAGCACAGGATCCTGCACCATAAATCCGGCCATGACTTGTTTCTGTGCAATTATTTCGCCCACTTGTGTGTGATCATTCCGACCATTTCTTTAGTCAGTCTCTAACAAAGTCTCTAATAAATAATGCTGTACATTAAGAATTCTAGATCTCGGGTTTTATAACATTTTTTAATTGAATTTTTATCATAAATCATCAACACTTCACTATCTATAACGGAGCTATTCATGAACAGCCTAATTGCTAATATTGACCTGGCAGATTATTATTGTACCACATATACACATGCGGCATACTGTGAATCCTCGATTTGTAGATTTTGGTAGTCCGTTTAGGTGTATACAGAACCGACTTTCAACAGACTTAAGATAATTTCACCACACATTTTTTGATCTTTCAATTATTGATATTTGCCACGTCAACCGTGTTTTTTCACGCATTGAAAGATAGTTTTGTTTACTTTTATGAAATATCAATTGGATATGAAGAAATATTTTTGTGTTTATTTGTTTTTTCAGAATGATTTCCTCGTAATTTTATGGCTGCACAGTATATAGTATATCCTCGTAATTGCATGGGCGCACAGTATATCATCGTATTGACGCTTGACATGTAAAGTGTTGAGCGTATAAATTCCCACTCGTATAAATATTTTGTCGTGTAAATGCTTGCGTACAAAATTCCTACAATCGTACTAATGTATTTTTACGCGGCATGTCGAATTTAATACCACTTATCAGTAAACCGACATCGACAAGCAATAAAGCCGCAACTAACTACGCCCATAAGCATGAACGTCCTGTAGACGTGGGCAGGTAAGGCGGTGCCTAGGGACGGAAAATTTTAAGGGGCAGCAATGTGACGACAGAATATATATATTACATCTAATATAAATATTTAAATTACTGTCACGTACAAAAAAAAACTCGAAAAGTAATTCAAAGGGCACTTTGAAAGTCCATTTCTCTGAATTGTGTGAAAACAATCTGATATGTACATGTAACATAAGTTACACATGTTCAAAAAATATCAATGGGCCAAAGATCATAAAACTGTGCCATAAAAAATCGGCAAAATGCGGGAGCATTGTTGTCATTTTACCCCGAAAGTAAATTGCCCGGGTCATAAAAAAATACAATTTCAAAGGACAACATGCATTTAAAAAAAACATGGGTGACTGAAAAAAGGTTAAATGTTCTTTCAATATCTTCTATTGAAGCTGAAAGTTGTATTATCTCGATTTCGAAGAAATCGTTAGTGATTTTGCGGTAAAAAAGCAATAAATATATATACTTTTAAAATTAACAATATTATCTTTGTGGTAAAAATTCATATTTTTATTTATTATCTTTGTTATATTAACCACTAAATTAAGTTTAAATACATCTACCAGGATGTCATAACATGTTATGACATCCTGAAGAAAAAAATAGTATTTTTCGAAACCGGTAGATGTATTTAAACTCAATTTAGTGGTTAATAAAATAAAGATAATAAATAAAAATACAATAAATATATAATTTTATACATTAGTGTTTTGTGTGCATCTTTAAGCCAAAAAATATTCTAAGAAATTTGATTGAAACTATTATAATGTGTAATATTTAGAAACTGATTGTGTTAAATAATACATGCTATAAAAATTATAAATAGATTTGTGGATAATGTTTCTCATTATCTACCAAAATGTTGCCAAAACCCGATGATTGTGGGTGGGTTTATTCATTTTTCTAATTTAATTATATGTTACCTTATATTTTGTATTGAATTTATATCATATACAAATTATAGATGATCGACATCACATTTTTAATAATAATAAGGACAGCAATCTGAAATTCACCTAAGGGCAACAGTTTACCTAGGGACGTCTCTACCCATAAGATGAAAACAGAATGAAGTACTTATTATATATTAATAATATTCCATATTAAATACATCATATATATTAAACCATTCATTAAGTTTACCAAAACATCTTAGTCTTGTAAATCAAACAAATTTTATTATTTTAAAACTCACCGTTTTATCCCTTAGTAAGCTGACTCTACAGTCCATAATTGCTGTATCACCAGCTTGAACAACAACCGTAGAGTTGTATCCAACTTGAGCATCCTCAAATCTCGGTCCGTACCTTCCCTCATGCTCGTGCTTTGTCCCCTGCCAAGACCTCGGCCCAGTGTTGCTGTTTATCATCACACTCGGCCTGGTGACCGCCACTTCTGTATTAACAACCAACACAAAACTATCGTTTGACACTTTACTGTTTATTTCACTAACTAGTGTGATCGTTGTATTACCACTAACTACGATGTCCCGCAAGTCACTTTTTGTAATATTTAGGCCGTTTAAAGTCGAATTTGTAACTGACTGAGATGTTGTCGTCTCCATTTGAGGAACTTTGAACGATTTGTTGATGTCAACTGTTTGGTTTCCGAGGCGAAGATAATGAGGAATTCTCGTAATCAAGTAGGGGTAGGTTGATTCTGTGAAATAATCACTTCCCGCTGTGGCATCCCCTACTGTCGTCGTCGGAACGCTTTCAAGTGGTGTGGTTAAGTTATTGGATTCTGAAACAAAAAGTAACTGTTAATATAAATGGAGAACGGAAAAGAAAATGTGTTGATAGGAACAAGATTAATGGTGTCTTGTATTCCATTATTGTAATGAAATGAGAAATTAAATTGAAGTTATTTTATCTTAATACATGTTGGAGTTTGTTTTAAAATAATTGGGTTTTTTAAAATACTAATTAAATGTATTAATTAGAAAAATATACATATAAAATCAATTTTATCGAAAAATATGCAATCCGGGAAAGGTGCATTATTCAACTATGCTACAGCGACAATACTTTTGACGACAAATTTGTTACACTTTTCAAATGAATACATCTATCGTTCCATTATTAGAAAGCCATCTACTTTGTTTTTTCGGAGATAACGGAGAGAACGATACAAGCTTTTTTTTATATAAATTAATGGCGTATCACCCAGTAAATAGTGTGTAATTGCTAATCTTTGTTGGAAATCTCACATTGTAGTTTTTATTCATTTTAATGAAGATTACTTATTTAAAACTTTATTTTTAACCACTTTATGAGTTTAATTCAATACAAACCGGTTGAAACTCATAAAGTGGTTAAAAATAAAGTTTTATATAATCTATATTATACTATATTGAGTCAAAAATAAATCAAGGAAATACTGAATGTACCATCCCCGACCATGTCGTTGGAAATCGTTCACTTTTAATAAGATTAATAATTAATTATGATAAATTCTTACAAATTAATATTAATTATGTAATATAACTATTAATTAAACCACGGCTTATTAAATGACAGCATACCGTCTTAAAATCATTGATAAATACATTCAAATACGTTCAAGAGGTATTAACGTCTGAACGTACTCTAACATACTCTTTTAGATAATTATTAACCTTCACGACAAACAAAACTACCATATCTTCATTAAAATGATTGACAATCTGCATATATTTAAAGAAAAGTCTTATAAAAGATTGCGCTTTATTTCTTAAAATCTTCTTTTACACTTTTTACGTCAACCTTTGAACCAACTTCGTATATTGCTTGCGTCGAAGACGGCGTAATTTTCAGCGTTAAAGTGCTCGATCGTTTAGCTTAATGGCCTGAATAAATTATTCCTGGAGAGACAGTCGTCCGCTGCCACTCCTCAACGTAACTCCTCGAATTCTGCAGACATTTCCACATCAGCCCTAACGACTGGGAAAATTGAGATCATTTTTGAGCTGCATTTTTCTACTGAGCGATGCAACGATTAGAGATGTAGCACATTCATATTTTTGTCTCCATTCTCACTTCAAACGTAGGCAGTTCATTTATATTAAAATATTTTATTCTATTGATATCATTTTGTTCATATTATGTTACGTACCAAAAAAGCATTTAAAATCAGTTATGTGAAAACCTATTTATTCTGTCAAAATCCGCATGCGGAATTTTCTACATCAACATTTTGCATGGCGAAAACTTATACGCCAGAATTTGTACGACAAAACATTTATACGACTGGAAACTTATACGCCATGCATTTATACGATGGAGTACTTTATACGATAACGTATTAAGCGCGTGTGATGTAATAATCGACAAAATACTATGAAAATGGTTTTAATAGTAAATTCAATTCCTGGATATTTTTTTTTGACAAAAGGTAATATAATGAAATTAAGATTTTATGTTCTTTATTCCCTTTAAATTATTGGCTTACAAAATATATTTCGTTCTTAAGAATGCTTAGCGCACAAAGTTCTAAGTCTATAAATGTCCACTCCTATGAATGTTTGGTCGTACAAAATACTTAGAATCATAACGCAACTGTTTATTAATGAAATTAATTTCAAATTAACACATTAATTAAAGTGAATATTTACCAGTAAGGATCATATTACAATAAAATAAATCATATTTAATTTGCCTATAAAGGTTTCAGATTTTATAGAAATATTACATCATGGAAAAGAATGACTAAATATTATGTATATAAGTATTTGTTTTGTATTGCGAGAAAACTATATACACCAATTTGACTTAAGTAAAACATAGTATTGAAAAATAATTGCGAAATATATTAATATAATAATTGTGATTTATCTTAACCGTGTCAAAAGAGTGTTGATAATTAAAGAAACGTTCAGAGGTATTAATTTTTTTTATCTCTTTTCCAGAGCATGTGCGTCCAAAATTTAGTAGATATATTTCTATCTTTAGATAATTTCTAACAAGAGTCAAACAAGAAGGAGAAAAAACAGGAAATAAGACAAAACAGGAAACAAATCGGAATAGGAAGCACGTAAGGACAGGATACAAACCAAGTAAAAAACAGGAAACAAATATTATTAAAGAAATCAACTAAATACTTTTCTTTCAATTAAGTATATCAAAAGAATGTTATTTATTTAATATGAATATTATTTTTAATATTAATTATTAATTACTTTATTTTTAACCACTTTACGAGTTAAATTTAATACACCAACGTTTTCGGAAAATACCATTTTCTTCATCGGGATGTCAAATAAATTTACTAATACCATACGTCAAATTGTTCTAATGTTTTTAAATTTTATTTTTAAAAAATATTATAACAAGAAATTATTATAATTTAAAATATAAATCTAGTACCTAACTTAAATTCTTACGATGATGAAAAGCGTGAAGATTGACTTAATGATACAATATTATTGGAATAATTATTTAGGAAAAGTTTTAGGACACGACTTGTGGTTAAATTGATTTGGTCATTTAAAATACTTAGAGAATTTTACACGCTTTACTTATTTCTAATGATTCTAAATTATTCAATTTAAGACATTATATTTATATGTGAAACAGATAATCACAATTTCTTTATCAAAAGTTTGATCATTTTCTACTAAATTATTGGAAAATTGTAAAAAACCATCACTATATAAATATCTTACTATATATCTTAAATGTTCTTTAACTCTTGTGTTAAAATTTCAATTTACTTTTCCAATATAGAATTCAATTAAATCTAACTCATAATGTGGTTAAAAACAAATTATAAATATTTTTTATTAAAACGAATAAAAACTACAATGTAAAATTTACAATAAATATTAAAAATATTATTTGGTTTGATAAGGTGATTCATTTCCTAGTCAGATAATCTAGAGCAACTGCAAACCATTAGTTTCAAAGTCGGCAAACTCTATTATTTGTTTTTTTTTACTTTTAATGCAATTGTCTTCTCATATACTTTTTACACATTGTGTTAATTTATGAACAATCAAATTTAGCTCTTTTTATGTAAATTGGTCATTCATAATAAAAAGTATATTAATAAATAAGTTGTTCTTCACAGTGGCGTAACTACGACACGCCAATGCAGCCAACCATTTAAAAATCATTTTTTATGCGCATTAAGAAAATACATTAAAATGTTATAGATGTATACAATAGTACTTACTCAGCTAATATATCAGGTTAGGGACTAGACCATAGCCACAAAGCGAAAATAGGCATAAAGAGAAGCAATGATTTATTCAGTTGTAAGTGCATACCAAAAACACACTCGTTTTCTTCAAAAAAGAGTGAATATTAATGGAGATAAGAGTCCAATTTTATTCCACTATTATTACCGCGTAGTACAATATATCTATTTGTCATTGCGTCTTTTTTCTATTTTGCATTGGGGCCCAACGTTTATAGTAACGCCACTGGTTCTTCATGTTCCCATCAGTTTCTCACATTTTTCTCCAAATAACTAGTACTCTCACAAAATAATTATCAGTAAATTCTATCAACTTCTCCTGATGACAAAATACTTTCCTGAAGTATTTCTATGCATTTATCTTCTTAACAGTCTTCTTAAATCTATCTCAAAGCCCACGTGCAAACGTCGAACCGCTATAGATTATTGTCATTTTCCAACAAAAAGTGAATAGTTGATGTAACAAATTTGAAAATGTGCCTCTGGTGTATATTTAAATAAAGTTTGACGAACATATAAAACGTATTTAGTTCTTGGAATATCGGATCGATCAAACATTTACACATTATTTTTATCACAATTCCCGAGACAAAAGCGTGAATTTAAAACGAATGTAGTTCTTGGAATTATGAATTGATCAAACATTTACATTATTTTTATCACAATTCCCGAGACAAAAGTGTGAATTTAAAACGTATGTAGTTCTTGGAATAACGGATCGATCAAACATTTACACATTATTTTTATCACAATTCCCGAGACAAAAGCGTGAATTTAAAACGTATGTAGTTCTTGGAATAACGGATCGATCAAACATTTACACATTATTTTTATCACAATTCCCGAGACAAAAGCGTGAATTTAAAACGTATATTGACAATATACAATAATACATTCCTACATAAACCTTATTTTACCGTATAGGTATTATATTTGATCCAAATAAGACTTCCAAACCGGTTTAAACCGAAACCGATTAACCGGTTGTTCATTCATTTAAAAAAACGTTTTTTTTGCCTCGAATTACCATTTTTTTACGATTATTTTTAAATTACGTAAAAAAAATTTTTTTCACAAATTGTAAATGACATAAAATCGATGAATAAATTCCTAAGCGAAGAGACAGCGATAAGCCGTTTCTCGGAAAAACCGTTCCATGAAGGGTTTCTTCATGTCACCTTTCTTTTTGTGAAAGGCTCGGTATATTTAGATATAAAATAATAATCTATTTGTATTTTTTTTGTCAGTAAATTTGTTTTGTCTATTGTTTATTTTTTTTCCAATATTTCACAATTTATAATTTATTTTGTACATCTACTCTACAAACAAAAATATAATTTATATAATAATACATACTTTTTTTCGTACATTTATACATATTTATAAGCAATGAAATTATACATTTTTTCCCATAATTTTAAACAAATATTTTATATTTATTATTAAAAATAAAAAATTCAATCATACGTAATATCTTAATTTTCCGAGGACGGTTAAAACCGTTTGACCGATTTTTGATCCGAAAAAAAACAAAAACAGTTGTTTTTTTTCGGACGGTTTTTTGGATAATTCAAGTTAATGAATAATATTTATGCTATTATAAAAAAAAGTGTTATTATTTGTAGCAATTTTCTGCTATCTGATATATATCTGCTGGTACATTTAAAATACTGTAGCGTGAAACAAGCTATGCAATAACTGAAATAAAATAAAATATAAAATGAAATATATAAACTTTATAAATAAATGCATAGATGCACTGTTTTTAATCTGTGTGTGTATATAAGTGTGCTTAAATGTATATCTTCCATGTTCAATCTGTTCCAATCTAAAAATATAATTAAATCTAAGCGGCAACACCACATATCTCAATGTTTTGTCAAATTAAGATATTTACATCATTGGATTTGAATTTTCGCAAGGAATCGTTCTATATCACTAGTTTCACGATAACGTCCGCTAGCGGCGTAATAATCAAATAAATGTAATCACCACACATCTGTAACCTCCCTGTCAACTGCGCACAAGTCAAAGGAATCGTACCTAAATTTAGTTCAGTTTCAGTTCAGAATGAATCTTCTCCTCGCTACTACTCTAGAAAGGTAAATAATACTTGAGTAATAGTACAAAAATCATTTAAAGCTAGTTCTGTCTCTCTCCTGTAAAGTACACAGTTCTTAGATATGTATTGTTGCTGCTAAGGTGACGAAATAGTTCATTTCATAGTTAGAACTCATATACTAATAAATTGTTTCTCATAACCAATGTGCTCATGACTAAGCATCACGGTCCTCCAATCAGCGCGAACTGCTTGCCTCCACACTTCGTTATCCTAGGCCATGATTGTGTGACGTGTAGCGATTCTTCTCCCTCTCTCCCTACATTACGCCCAAAGTACGAGAGATTTTTTTCCGGCAAGTTGCGGAGATAGATCCTTAGTTCGGAGTACCTGGTGAATAGATACGTTCGTTCGTCTCGCAGATCACGGTATATGCTATGCAACACACGACGTCATCACATCTCGAAGGTGTCAAGCATGTTCCTTTATTTTTTCTCATCGTCCATGTTTCGACTACATACAGAATTATAAAGGACTCCAGGACTTTCACTAGTTGAACTTGTATGTTCCTTGAGATGAAACTGTTCATTCAAATTTTGGTTATCTTAGACTTAGCAGACTAACTTAATTAATAAATGAATTTTCCTTCGGAGTTCAGCTTCATTTCTCGAAATTAATTAATATCCAATAGACACAAATTATCTATATGTATATATATAAACAAACTGCTAAATAGATATTTCACTTACGTAATGTTGAAGTGTTCATAATCCCGCAGTCAAGAACAAAGTATCTGTTCATCCATCAACGACTTGGAAATATTCTTTTAACGATTTCACAATGGCTAAACTTTGATGGAAGAATTTTGCGGCAAAAGCTACCTTTATTAATCACCCTTAAACAATGATTAAAGTCTCTCTTCTCGTTAGTTTCATCCGTCTATACCTCCGACATAACTATTGTTAACGTCAAGTTAAGTCGGAAATTGCTGATTAACCTTCAAAGTACTTACTGCGAGGAAGGAAACGTCTTTTATATTGTCAATTTCTCAATCTCTTTACCAACTGTTCATAAAAGTCTTCCATTGTAAAGATTTATCTTTACCTTAGACATTAAGCTTATCTGCGCTAATATTTATAGCGGGGATACGAAAAGTGTAACTAATCCTCGGAATTTGTTAATCGGAGAAAACATCAAAAGAAAGAATTTCGTAAAAGTGTACTTAAAAATTAAATAAACGTTTTTTTGGGCCTAAAATTTTTAAATCTTTTTCACATAAAATTCAATAAATATTTGATTTTTATCGTACAATCGATTTTCCCATCGAGTGTCACTTCGTGAACTATTAGTATAACTAAAAAAAATGTGGAAATAAAACAAATTAATTAGTAAGACATGCAGAAAGAATATTTATATCTAAAAATACTTAATTATCACCGAGATACGAACCCGAAACTTTTCCTTGCCGGAAAACGCGATACTAATTTCGCCATTATAACCATACTCGTATAAAATTCCGTAAAATTTGAAACTTGTAAATGCAGTCTTGTGCAAATGATATATGTAAGGTCCAATTTTTAGTATGTGCATGTATATGTGTATGTGGAAGTGACAGGTGTGTGTTTGTGCGGGATATATGAAGCGGGCTCTTCACTTCTCCACCGCGAAATTATTAACTTGTACCTGTATTCGAGTATATAATAAACTGCATATTGTCACTGGACAAAAAGTTTGATTATAAGACCCACACTTAGAACACAATTATAATTTGTCTTCTGTAATAAGAAAAGAACTCTTTTAGCCGAATATAACCTAAAATAGATATATGCCTCACTTCTGTATTGCATTATTTTATCTGATATTTTTTTCGAATATTTTATTTCTACTCGTAGGAAATATTTCCAAAACTCAGAATTGGATACCCACCTAACGTAATTATAATTCATTTAATTTAAATATTTTTTATTGTTTTTAATAATAGTTCATTTTATTATTATTTTGATGTTGAAAAAAAACTGTCAATAATGACAGGATGTTATTAAAATTTATAATTTAACATATGTGTAATATCAAAATTATTTACTTTATTTGAAGCGATAACGACATATTTGATTCACGCCATTTATTTTGTTTTATGTTGTCATGCAACACGGATATGTTTGCTTGTTTCGTGTTCTTGTGCGACATAAAACGTACTTATATTGATAGCATAACATGATTGATGTACATAAAAAAATGATATGCGTATGTAGGATGATACAAATTAGGTTTATCAAAAAGTAGTGTTGCTATATTTCCGCGAATATCGTACTGAGTTTCCCCTCTTTAAAAGTGAATTATTTATGAATCTCGCCTTGTGGAGTATTGTTGTATCTAAAGCTTATTATTATTGAATGGTACTGAATCCAATTGTGCACATTGCGTTTGTTATCATGTTCGAGTTATTTATTTATCTGTAAAGATAAACTGTGTATACAACCAGCTACAAGGATAACATTTATTGGATATTACCCGCGGTTGAAGCATTTAAGTATCTTTTACTACATTTGGAGCAAATTAGACGGGGAAAGTTGGCTATCCCGCGGGGGACATCATCTCGGCAGTACTCGCATTCGTATTGTAGCATTACGTGAATTGTATCGGTGTTGTGTGCTTTTAACCGGACTAAAGAATTCCGCCCGGGATTAATTTATTTCAAACCGTCATCGCCACGTGGGTAGCATCATTTTTCAGAAACGAACTTTTCTATGGGCAGCGGTCCAAAATATTTCTAAAATGGAATTCTGCCATAATATATCTCTGGCCTTTTAGAGAATACATTATGTTGTAACAGCGGGCATTTATAGCATTCATTTTCTTGTCTTACATAATGTATTATGTTTTATGTACCTATCTACATATTTCCAGTCGTTTAAAGAGAACATTTATACTAATTCATCTTCTCGCCTTTTTACGGAAATATGGGTTTTTATTATTAATTTATACCAGAAATTACAAACTACACTAGAATAGATTTTTCTTAAATAATAATAATAAAACTTGCATTCCTAAATTAAACTAACAAAATGAACAGTATACGTGGTAATTAAAATAATACAGACATTAATTAATTAAATTCATTTTCAGTGTACCAGAAAACTTTCTAGTTACGAAAAATTCATACACGTATAAACAAAATATGTCTTCGTAGTGTCCAAAACCAAGATAATAAAAATAAATCTACTTCAAACAACTTAAGAAAATGCTCAAAATTACTAGAGTAATAAACCGTTAAATTTGCATGATATTATTTCATTGTTTTAAAATGACATCATATTCGTATAAATAAGCAATTTAATATGAAAAAAAATAGAGATAAAATCATATCACATTAATATCCTTACTATTTCGAAACAAATCTAAACGCTTGTGCTATGAATATAGGATGTACTTGCTGGTCTCCAGGAATGAGATGCGAGCCCCTGGCCTCTAGATCACTAGGCCAACAAGCTACTCAATACTGTATTTAATATCAAAAATACGATAATTTCTTATTAAATAATATTTGTACCGGTTCGATAAATGTGTATTTTTATTGATTTATGCCGACTCGGGTAGGCGACATGACGCAAAAACATTGATATTGAATGCCTCCCTCCCTCAAGTAATACTTTTTCAAAAATATTTTTTTGTATTGGAATTGTGCACACATATATATAGACATAAACTAATGCAAATTCCTTGTTTCAATATATTCAATTTACTCATAAATTCTAAAGACAAAGATTATAAATTTAACAATTCTGGTGTCTATATAATTAGTTGCAAGGATTGTGCTGCATTTTTTACTGATAAAACGGATCGAAATTTTAATATAAGAGTAAAGGAGTTGTTGCCGTAAATACTTCGATAGCTAGTTCTAGGTTTTCTATAGGAAATGTTGTGAATACAGTCATTCAATCTATGCAAATCCAAAATAAACAAACCTTTGTGAACCTGCGCTGGTAGACGCCGACGTCACTCTCCATGTAGTCTGATGGTCCTTAAATCTGCCGGTCAGCCACCGAAAACCTTCTCACAACCGATAATCCGAAAATATATAATACAAAATGTTTTTATATCGCCGCCGTAAAAGTCCGTCCGAATCGCAAAAACTCTTTTCCCAGTAGCAGCTTCGCTTTTGTTTTCTGTTTTTAAATCCACACAAAAAGAACACACATATTCAACATTTTATACCAGGCCTACTTATCGAAGTATAAAAGCGCGTAAACGGGAGTATTTGAGATGTTTAAACAATTGTGGGTTTTCAGAATTTTCTAATCATTTGATATAAAATGGTCATGGTTTCGATAAAAAATTGGGATTGTCAATTTTGCATGTAAACGGCGTTGGTCGTAAATTAAATAATTTGGAATCGTTGGAGATAAATAAAGCGTATAAAACTAATCAAAAAATTATAAACAACCAACTAAATTTAACTACAAGTCCCATTCTAAACATTTTTTCTAAAAATTATTCTAGTAATATTTTATCAAGTAACAATTTAAGTTAGGTACTAAATTTATTTTTTAAATAATTATTGTTTTTTAAAAATAGATTCTGTTAAAGAAACAATTACATATGTTTTTCAGTAGTTATTGACATCCTGAAGAAGAAAATGATATTTTTCGAAACCGGTAGATATATTTTTACTTAATAAGTGGTTAATAAAACAAAGTTAATAATAATAGTAAATACTTTTACTGTTACATAATTATTTATGTTTCCACAAAGAATGTGTGTAGAATGCCCCGCGTCTTGCAATTAATGTACCAATCCCCTCTCCTATATCATATCTATTCATTTACTAGTCTATGGCACACATAAATTAATGTTTTTAATAGTTTACAAGGCCTTATTAAATTACAATTAACGTGATATCCTCTCAGGGCGAGTCTCGAACCGTCGACAACCTGGTCACTAGGCAATACCAAATGAACACATCATATAAATGTATTAATTTTGGAACTAATAGGGTTAAGTACCCTCTGCTATACAAATAAGATTAACTTGTGGTTTCGGAATGCAAATAATTGCCCACATTTATTTTTTATGATTGTAGGCCTGATTCTTTATCTGTACGGTTACAGCTATTTGAAAAGGGTTAATGACGCAATTAACTATATTATTGTTTTAATTATTATTTTTATTTCATTATAATGAAGATTTATTATACATTTGATTCTCTACTGGCATAAATTAACGCAATAAATGCATTCACAATATTAATGTTTTTCAACGGATGATAAAACAAATATATATTTTTCTATATACATATTATATTGAAATATTTTCAAAATGATCAAAATCAACTTTGTGGTTAAACTCCATTATTTTAGATTGTTAATTTGGTTTATTAACCACTTAATGAATTAAATACATCTGCCGGTTTCGAAAAATATAATTTTCCTTTTCAGGATATCATTAACTAATCAAAAACATATGTTATACAAAACAATCAGAATAATTTTTAGGAAAAAAATTTAGAATGGGATTTGTGGTTATAATTTTATATCAAGTTAACAATTTAAGTTAGGTACTAAATTTTTATTTTTTTAAATTATTGTTTTTTCAAAAAAGATTCTGTTAAAGAAACAATATAACATGTTATATGATTAGTTAAGACATTCTGAAGAAGAAAATGATATTTTTCGAAACCGGTAGATGTATTTAATTCAATAAGTGGTTAATAAAATTAAAATAACAATTTAATATAATATATTGTTATTATATTCTAAACATTAAAATTCTATTTTTCCCTGGATCATATGTGTTTAAACATTATATCTCTATTTTTTAAGTAGGTACCAACTTCATTATTGTCAAAAGGTACATAAATTAAAATTCACGGTTTGTTACCTAAATGATATAAAAAAATAATTTTAATCACTTCAAAATATGAATTAAATATATTAATTCGTAAGATATACATATAAAATCAATTTATCGAAAAATATTGTTGTTGCGCCACCGGGATTCGAACCTGGATCTCTTTCCAAACCGCCTACTACAGCGACGATATTTTTAGCGACAAATTTTCGAACCTATATGTTACCTTTTTGATATTAACACATTTAATTTTAATTGTTCCATTATTTGAAAGAGCTATCTACCTTATTTTTACGGAATCTCATATACCTTTGAGTAGTCTGATAACAGACGCCAGAATTATCAATTCATTTTTATTAAATTTTGGACACATTTATACAACTTTATTATTAGGAGAACACATTCTCATTAATAATTATGTGTTCTCCTTATTAATCACTTCAATTAATCAAATATAATTGACATGTATACTATCATTTTTGATTGATAAAATATAGGCCAGATTAACCTGCAAGCTGTGAAAGCTGCAAATTGTATAAAGATACTTAGAATGAAGAGCAAACGAATATATGGAATGCTGTTAATTTATTAAAGTATATTGTGACGTGAAAATTCACATTCCTGGGGAGGCCGCATCTCAAGACTTAAATTGCGTGTAGCCGGAGCATTCAATGCATGATTCAATTGGACAGATCAGTCAGAAGCATCGCTGTGCAACATTCCAACTTTATCACAATACAATATACTAATAATTCACTTTAGATTTATAACACATTCACTACACCTTTTTAATGTCTATTTTTCTATATCTCTGTCAAATCTGAATCTTTATTTTTAATTTTTATTAAATAACATCGCAACAGCACGGAAAAAATTGACTACTTCAACACAGGCAGTAGTCTAGCAAAGTAGCTAGGATAATGCTTTATATCATAGGTGGATACCTAATGCATCCCACACAGTAAACTAATAATTCATAATAATAATTAATTATATGTTCACTTCTGAAATACAAAAAAATTCAGTCAAATATCAAATAAATTTACAATTTAAATTCACCGCGCAAATCGAAAAACGTTGAGCGTTTCCCCTGGCGACAAATATGGGAAGCGGGCGAACACACTTCCGAGTGGACGGTAGCGACGTGCGGAGGCCGCTCGGCGGGTCACCGCGATGGCGAAAAAGTTCATCTCTACGACGGGAAAGCACTCTGGACGCGGTGAATCAGAAGGTTATTAGGGCTCTGATTCACTCGCAATTTGGAAACATCGCCTAGCAGAAATGGAGAGAGGATTCTCGACTGGCTGCAGAGTGGACCAGTCCCACGATGTGGATTTCAATATGGCGTGCTCACTGCATTTTTGGGAGCTAGGGTTTTTTAGAGAAATTCCTGCTCAGATGACCCAGGAAGAGTATAGTAACATATAGTAAAAATCAGATCATGTCAAGTGTTTCCACGTCATGAACTTAGAAGGTGGAAAATCTTTCTAAGAAGAATTTTAGGTGATAACGGGACATAAACAATTCTCTTCGTTCGGTACAATTTTGTCGAGTTCAAATTTTGAGAAATTTCAATAATAATTTTGTATTTACTAGTCAATTCCCACCTGTCCGACGAAATATCCAGCGTCGCACCCAGACTGAACTAGTCGGCGACTCATATTCATTTTATTTTTACTTATTTATTGCTGCTTTCTACCAACTGCACAACTGATTGCATGACTATACTACTGTTCATAACACGGGAAGGCTAAATACTCAGAGGTTACAACTGCAACAACCGGCGAAGCCGATTACCTCCTAGTTTTGGTATAATTTGATAGAACGTATAATCATTATGGTTTGTATAAGGCGAAAAAATGGTTTGATACGAACCTCCTATCATTTAACACAAAAAAATCAAAATATGTATGTTTTTATATTAACGAAAGAACATCGCCACATATCGTACATAACTGCAAAACAAACAAGAACACGGCTTATTCGACATCTGGGAGTACTGATCGATGATCATCTTAGCTAGAAAGAACATATATCGAACCTAGCTAAACACTTAAGAAAACTACGAGTAATTTACTTTTTTAATGTAGAATTGATCGGTGTACTTTGCACTCTGCTACTTCTTAATTAATTACGCTATTTTAGTTTGGGGAAGAGCAGCAAAAACGATATTAGAGTCGGCTAAAAGAGCACAAAAGACAATTCTCAAAGTAATAAATGGTCGTCCCTTTAAATATCTATCAGATCTTATATTTAAAGAGTACAATGCCTTAGACATTAGACAAATCTTTATGTTGAGACTCGTCCAATTTTTCTATGCTAACTCACCCCAAGCAATAAATCGTGGACACAACACAAGACAAACAATGAACACGCGAGTTCCGACAGCAACAACGACATTTTATCAAAGATTCTACATGTTCTTAGTTCCGAAACTGTACAACACACTCAACACCAACTGGAAATCGTCCACTTCCAATAAGATTACACAAATATGGACCCAATATATGATTCAATTGGGTAGAGATCAATCAGAAGCATCGCTGTCCAACATTCTAACATAATCATTATACAGTGCCTACACTAATAATTCACTAATTATATAACACTCCCACTTCATTGTCTTTTATTCTATATATATATTTATTCCTGTCGAATCTTAAATAACAGCACGAAAAAAACTAGCTACTTTAACACAGACTTCAGTCTAGCAAAGTAGCCAGGACAACACTGTATATATCAGAGGTGGAGTCTACTTCACCACACACAATAAACATTATTACCATGTTATATTATAATATATTCACCTCTTTTATAACAAAAATATGTATGTCAATAAATAAATAAATTAATTAACATATTAAAAATATATATTAGACTATCATATCTCATGTCATTCATTTGTTATTAATGCAGTTTTCACTGCCATTTCCGTATAATTTTGATATGTGATGTGGTCCTCTCAAAGAGTCGAGACATAAAAGAAAGTAAATTTCGCATAATTTTTCTTCAGATATCAATGGTAACATTTTTTTATAAGATGATTAGTGAGCCGCCGACTTGATGTACATTTATGATGACAAAGCACGTACATTTTACATAAGTTGGAAAATTTCTCCATACGTACATTATTTATAGGACACATTTTCAGATCAGATCTACATACATTCTCTCCTGCTTAGAATTCTAAATTACTACATCGAGATCTCATCGATTAACATTAAAATGGATATATTCTTCATAACACGAAATTGTATTTTTCATGATTAATAGTCTTTCCAACGAGTAACACAAGCTTATCATAAACCATGGTAGCATTATTCACTTTTAACGCCAAAGACTCATGCGTGCTATGTGATTAGACTTCGTTGACATTAGAACCCGCGCACTTCTGTGCGGTAATTTTTTGCAACATAATTGTTATTTTCATTTTTTACAATGTTTTTTAATGCCTTAACCATAAAAAAGTGTATTCTGTATTATACTCATATAATATTATTCTTTGCACGTTCAAAAAATGTTGCCTCGAATTATATAGAATTTTCCACGCTTTTACCATGTATAGATAAATGTTCATATTGTATATTTAGTATTGTTTTAACTTTTATCAATCTAACAATGATTGTAATAATGCACCTTCAAATAAGCGTCTATTAAGACGATTTGTGGGTCTAGTTTTTAGATTATGTAAATTATTCAGCGGCAAAGTGGCCTATCTGCAAAATGATCAGATGGAGATACAAAGGATTAAAAAGACGATAAAATTTCATATTTTTATTTATTACTAAAAAAATGTATTAACATCAATACAACTATATACAGCCTCTATATATCCCTGCACATTAATTGATGGAAATACAAAACAATTTACTTTGAGTCTATTAGTATATGTAACTTAAAATATGTCATTTTTCATACATGTACATTTAGGCAGAACATCATGAGAAGGGAAAGTTTGAACATTATACATTGTATTGTAAATGTATATGTATTTTATTTCTCTCTTTCGCATTTAATTTTATATTCTGCCTATCTCTTTTTGTATATATAAGTGCACTATTTTTGAATTTATTATTAGTTTTAAATACACCCTGACGAAGCTTGAGCTAAGCGAAACCATTTGGCGTTTAATAAAATTCGTGGTTTTATACAAAGTGACTATGTTTTATTTAATTTAAATAAAAATTCTGAATTGCCGAAAGATTTGAATGAATACTTATTTAGAAAAAATAAACGAATTTTTAATAGCAGTATTTTTACCCTGGACCATAATATGGTGGGAAAAGATCCCGTGGACTGTACCGATTAAAATTATGTTTTTATTGACGTAACCCGAATTGGATTCAGAGAGGAATAATGGCAGATGGATCTGGCCTATCTTGATCTAAGTCATGGATTGATGACAATTTTCACCTCCACTTGACTCACACTTTTGTATTGAAGAACAAAGATATCGCAGCGCTTCCGGATATATCTGCATATTTTTAATTTTTTTTCTTTATGTTCTGTTTTTAAATTTCTTAGTCATACACTTTATTTTCTTATTTGTCGTTTTTATTTTGTTGTATTGTAGTCTCTATTTTGTTTTTTCTCATGTCATTGGGATGTTACGGCCAGCAGTGGTGCTCTGGTCAGTTTGTTGTTAATTTTGTATTGTCCTTTTTCCTTTTTCAGGGGCGTGTTCTTTTCTTCCCTCGTCTCTCCAACTAAAGCTACATTTAATTTAATTGTTTTTTTTTCATCTACTACGTCTATTTGTTAAAATATTTGTAAACTATGAATAAATAAATAAAGGATCGGGGTCAATGAGGGTTTTTGTGATGGCGGCTGTGCGGCTCCACCTTTTCACTGTGCGAGAAGAAATCGCACAGCTGCCTATTAGCATTTAAAAAAATGCCAACCTGGCAGCGAATGAGTAGGATCATATAGAAGTTTTTGCTTATAAATGGTCCGGAGTAAGCGGCGGGTTCACCCACCCTCATTGGTTTCTAAACAAATGCACTTCCGGATGGTGTAGAACACCGCTTCTTAGTGGTCCGGATTTTTACACACGGCAACAATTTCGATTCACAAAAAAGGCCCCTTGACAGCTCCACGTCGAAATGCAATCTGGTTCCACATCGGCAAAATCGCAAGATAGTAGTGGACCAGAAAAGGATAGGTATAAAGGTTATTGGAAAGACGGAATGTACAGGGAGTACTCGTCTTGCGTCAACAATATCTAATAATGTATGTTGTTTATTTCATTGGTAAGCTGAAAACCTCCCACAAAGTATTCAATTCACTTTGAGGCTTTCAACGCGCGATAAGAAAATTGTTCAATTTTTGCCGTGCAGAAATATTTTATTTCGAGCAGCTTGTAGAAAACTATTAGGAACATTGACTACATTTTGCATGTTTCCTATCATTTTCAATCAAATGCCGACCGCTGCAGATATTTCATTCCGACAAATTTTGCGTGAATAAATAAAATATAAAAACTTGGAGACATAACTTCAGGAGAAGATAAGGAACTGTGTTCTAATAAATAAATTTCAGCGCATAAATTTAACGCTACAGAAAACTCAGACGCAAAACTGTTTCTTAAAAAGTTTTTTAAGAACAGGAATTCAGCTCCACGAAGTCATTCGTAATAATTTCTTGTAAAACACACTCGGGAAAGTAAGTTTTTTTTTAGAAAGCATTGCGCAAAGCTCTGGTGGTGGAGCTTGAGGTGTTAGGTTTTTATGTGTTTACAAATTATAAAACCACCTTAACAGTAGTAAAAGAATTATTTTATGGTTTTTTTACGAGCAAATAAATGGAAACGTTTGAAAATGGTTAACAAGAGAAACAAACGGAACAAAATGGATTTTAGGGAAAACGTATTTAGCAGTGATGATTCCAAATTCAAGTAAACTTGACCAGATAAATTTGGTTACTGGATGCAACAATAAAGATACGGAAATAACTCCTTCATCCAGAATAAATTATTATTTGAAATATTATATAATATTCCTCCCGCAACTAGTTACGATCACAGCCGAGTATAAAGCATTAATACAAATCTCAATATATAATATTATTCTCATTTGAAATTGAAAAAATATATTGAAGCAAAAAAAATATTCAGTAGAAAAAAATCTATTACAATTACAGAACATTCTCGTGCATTACCTGGTACACGGTATCATTCTAAATAGTCCGCTCCTAAAGCAACGCGCTTCATTCTAAATAGTCCGCTCCTAAAGCAACGCGCTTCATTCTAAATAGTCCGCTCCTAAAGCAACGCGCTTCATTCTAAATAGTCCGCTCCTAAAGCAACGCGCTTCATTCTAAATAGTCCGCTCCTAAAGCAACGCGCTTCATTCTAAATAGTCCGCTCCTAAAGCAACGCGCTTCATTCTAAATAGTCCGCTCCTAAAGCAACGCGCTTCATTCAACGTTTTACCGTTGAATGAAGCAGTATTCAAAGTCATTCTCCGTGATGCCGTTTAGAGCACACATCGAAATCCGTTCCACCTCCGCTCATGATCTTCAATAATGATCTTTCATGTCTTTTTTGATTTTGGTGAATATAAAAATTTCAGAAGGAGCCAGATTGAATAAATATGACGGGTATTCAAACACGGTGATTTGAGTTTTGATAAAAAGAAAATCTTCACATTATTTTAAATATGAATTAAATATATTAATTAGAAAGATATACATATAAAATCAATTTTATCGAAAAATATTGTTGCGCCACCGGGATTCGAACCTGGATCTCTTTCCAAACCGGGGAAGGTGCATTATCCAACTATGCTACTGCGACAATATTTTTAGCGACAAATTTTCGAATCTATATGTTACCTTTTTTTAATATTAATACATTTAATCGTTCCATTATTTGAAAGAGCCATCTACCTTATTTTTACAGAATCTCAAATACCTTTGAGTAATCCGATAGCAGATTTCACATTATTAGCTATGTGTGCTGGAGTATGCAGCAGTCAGCTTTGGTTTGCAAACAATTCAGACCAGATTTGCGCTCGTAACCATTTCATTATTTCCGGACAGAATGCTGCATTAGCGGTTTGTCCTTCGGGAATAAATTCTTGGTGCACTCGCACAATTCCCCTCCTACCGAAAAAACGATTAATATACTCTCGATATATTTAATTATCAGTCTTCGTATAACGATAATTTCTTTTATAATATTTAACATTTGTGCGAAGAAACAATTTTACTTGTTTATAAAATACTAAGTTCCATTTCGGATAGTCACATCAATATTACATATAGTATGAACATTTGAAGATATGCAACAAAATTATTTAAAAATATTATTATAAATATAATTGAACGTACAAAACTTTATATCACATGGTGCCTGTGGTCAATAATTTATTATTATTTCACGAAGCATATGTAAATATTAATTATTTATGGAAACTAACTTTCACGTGGTTTATAAATGTGCTATCTATGTAACGTGAAGAAATATATGTAACTAAATAATGTTATTGTATTCTGGTACTTCATTGGTGGTACCTGTACGATAATATTTCCAATCACTACTTTAAATTTTTAGTCTTTTGTTAGAACGTGAAGTCAATCGCCACTAAAAATTTGCAATATTTATACTGCATTAGTAATATTAGTTTATTGCACATTGTAGCATTCTCTTATTACATACACGTTATCTATTGGAGTTATGTCATTTGAATCTTTCAGATTTCCTTTTGATCATCTGTTTAGACAGCTCCGTATATTTAGCGCACACATATGAATGAATTATTGATGTTATATTTTATATAATCCCATTTGCGTTGTATGTATAGAATAGAATAATCAACTTTTATTGGTTTAGCTAATATCCGCATGTGTCGAGAGCAAAATTTAAACATTTTTGACAGCATTTATATTTTTATAAATAACACACAACTGTAACAAAGAATACTGTACAGTAGCAGTAGGATTAGATAGTAATAATCGGCTACAAAAAGAAAAGATTTCTAAAATCGTAATTAATAATATAATTAATGTTCAGTTTTCTAATTTATATATATACATATCTAATGTCGTTTTTTTTAAATATTGAACTTTGTCATTTTATATGATGTGGGAATTATATAGGTACATAATCTGATATTTTATTTTATTTTGGAAAACACCCCAAATTACATGTTTTATCTAGAATACAATAGTGACAGTGTATGTTTAAAAAGTAATGACAATCAAAAAGTAAAGAATTAACTCTAAAAATTCTTATAAAATAATAAAACAAGTGAAAAAAATATATTAAAAATGTTAGTGGAAAAAAGTTAAAATGGTAAGAAATAAATGAGAAAAAAGTGAAAAGTTAGATAATTCGATAAGATTCGAAGTTGGTACTATATTTTCGCTATCGTATATAATGTATAATAAATACTTTAATTGATAAGCTTTTTGTTTGTAACCATACTCCTTATTTTAATTTATTTTACCTAAGGGCTTTATTTTGTTTGTTCAAATTTGCTTTGACATAGTAAACCCTTGTAAGGCGAGATGAATTCAAACGAAATGAAATAGTTGTTTAGCAATTTTTAAAAATGATAATTTTTTGTTTCTTGAATTTGTGTAGCAATTAATAAATTTAAAAAAACCATTACAATTATAAACAATATGATATTAATATTTTTCACCATCAATGACTAAAAATTATTCATTCAAATGCTGTTGTATAATTATAATGTATCTGAATAAAAAATGGAATATGTTGATTAATTTTATTAACAAAGTTTCGCGAGAACTTACCCAAAGTCGAAAAAAATCTTACGAGATGAATCCGGCGATTTTCGCTGTAAAATATATCCGCATTTTGGGGAAACATTATTCAAGGAGCAAGGCGAGAAGGATTAGGAAAGTTTTGAAATATGGTCACAGTTTTATCTGAAGCGAAGCCTTTCACGGGGCATTTGTCGAAGCCTTCACGTCGAAGTGCTCCACACGACATATTCCCCGATCATAAAAGGTCCCCTTTTGGCGTGATGACGTATTGAGAACAACTTTAGAGCATATGTCCTGGTGGATTATATTATTTCTACGACGACAGCGAAAATATAAGATCAGAGATAACTCAATACTCCTTAAACCTGCAAAAAATTGTGATAAATGCTTCGTAAAATTGCGAGATATTTAACAATATAAATCGTTGTAAAATAAATATTTTTATGCAATCCTTTCCAAAATATATTTACACTAATTTGGTATTACAAATATATTTAATACAAATTGAATAAAAAATTAATGCAAACAAAATAGAAAAAAATTACACGTTATACATGGTTTACAAGTTAGTTAATTTTGTATTAATATCATAATGGACAATAGAACGTGTATTTTTTATTTAATCGACGTTAGACGCAATTACGAAATATTTAATAATATTCGATGTGCACATCTAGACTATTCAATCATTTTACGTCATCATATATCAGCACCCCAAAGATAAACTGTGTTAAGTCAAATTTCTTTTAAATTGACGTTATCTCCTATATCTTCTAGAAATTAGTTTATGTTTCGTATTACGAAATAAAATATATAACTATCTGTTAAAATACAAAATTACCCAAAACAATATTTTGTTCAAGGCTACAAAAGCGCTTAGTCAAAGTAAGGGACGGACGGTCATAAAAGCTCGGTATTGTTGGACGCAGGTGGGCCGACGCAGCTTGGGTACAGCGGCGGTAATCCGGCAAACGTGACTAAAATGCACCTTGAGGTATGCATCACCATAGGCGAGATAAGTGGCTCCGCCTAAGGCGAGATTTTCATTTTCAATTCGAAAATAAAATCAATATCGTCTCTAAAAGTATCAAGTAAGCGCTTCATAGATTGTAATTCCGGGGAAAGTTTAAACTGTGCGCCTCGAGTTTAAGCTTAGTCTGTGATGTTCTCTGCGTTTAATCGTAAATGAGAAAGTATCAAAAAGTTGATGAATATGATCGTTGTAGCGAGAACAGACTGTCGCTATAGCATAAGAATATCGCGTCCAGAGTCCCGGTTTGCCTGGATAATTGGGCATCGTCTCGTCATCGTCTTACAAGCCTAAACTCCGTCACCCCACGCTGGCACCACAAAGAGCTGACCACACTTCACGTCCAGGATCCAGGACCATCCTAAGAGGTAATCCCTTACGAGAGGGACCTGAATAATCAACATCAGACAAGCGTCAATATATACAATTTGGCAGAGAAATTAATGCTGGCATGATGAATACAAATATTTAATGTTCATTTAATTGTAATTTTTTTAATAGCCTTATTTATAAGTATTAAAGTAAATTGCTCATTTTCTTATATAAAAATATTATTTTATTTCATAACCATTTGACTTGTCAATATTTAAAAAAAGAACCAATTAGACTAGATGCCTCTCCCCTGAACATGAAGCCGAGGCAGAAAGAAGATGTTACCTAACATATCATTCAAGTAAAAATGATCCTTGTTCAAATTACAATGATTTTATTTGCATGGGAACCTTTAAATGACTCTACTGTAAAATGTTGTCATCGTGGGATCTCTGGGATGCTAATATTATGTAATGATTCTTTATTTATTAGCTTTATTCTTAAAGGTTCCCTAACGATTTATCTCTCGACAATTGATCCCCCGACAATTCGTCCCCGTTAATTGTTCCCCCGGACAGTTGATCCATATGCCAGTTGATCCATCGCCAATTGATCCGATACATATCCCCAGACAATAATCCCCTGGACAAATTATCTTACAAAGTTTCTTCAACTATTTGTAAATATGAAAACATTCTTAATTATCTGGAATTTTATGTCATTTCGTACGAGAGTAATATTATTATAAATTTGCTCTCGCCTTATTGAAATATAACATATCTATAACATTAACGGATGCTGGTATTTACGAATATAAATACTTGAAGATACCATGGAGGATCAATTGTCAGGGGAATTAATTTCCGGGCGAATCAATGTATAAGGGATCAACTGTCCGGTTCAACAATTGATGGGGAAGAATTGTCGCGAGGTCAATTGTCGGAGAATCAATAGTCGGTGGACCATTATTAAAATACTACACAAAATTTTAACATTATACAAACATATAAAATTATGCTAAAGAAGATTTAAAAAATTAGATTTTAAAACTGAGAGATGTGTAACTATAAAATACTGAGTTTGATGTTCCTTAGAATAATATTTTAATGAAAAAGATCTCAATTGATGTGACTTTAGTACGACTTGCAATTGTCGAAGGAACGATTACTAAGATGTATCATCTAGGCAACTCCGTGAGGAAGTTGGTTGGCGGGTTACCCCAGATAAGGTTGGGACTACAATGAAACTGTAGCAATTATAATGACATTGTGTATTTATCAAACAAATGTCTTCAAATTGAAACAGCGCAAGACTGGTGAGGATGGAATCGCCTTTTCAAGACTTTGTATCCTCAACACTTCTAAAATAAAAGGATGAGATGATGATTAAGAGAATTATATCTCTTTTTAACACGTAAGTCGGAAGAATTTTTAAACACAATTTTGCAAGCCCTCCATGTACATCTTGTCAAATCAAATCTGTTGGAAAGTTTTCCAATGACTCTTTTAAAAAATCAGAGCTTTAGCTTGAGGTCAATCAATTCAGACAGATTTTATTTATGGAAAGAATGTGCCGATTTAAAACAGACCGCGTCTTCCCTTAATAAAGTTAAGGTCTTAATCGAAATTTCAGGCCAGTTCACCTGACAATCTTCTCCGTAATTAAATTTTCCGACAGCCTTGAGTCGAGTCGAATTACGGACAAAACGTAAGGCGAAAACATTTCTTTTAATAATTCGGTCCTTTGGAAATACGATCATTGTCCCTCAAATTTTTCCGGTTAAAATTAGACTTTTTTTAATTTCGTTATTGCCTAGTCTGGAATTCTGGCACTTATAAAATATCGTATAAATTGCCAGAGGTTTGACATTTAACTTTGAAGTAAAAAATATATATTCAAATCTAATTAACAACGCGAATGTGGAATACTTCCTCTAAGATACCGACAATTTTTTATTTTTTAATATGATGTTCAATAACTAATATTATTGATTACTATGAAAAGATAAATAATTTTATCTATCTAAAATAGTCTCAAGAAATGGAAGGTGCGAACTGGGTTACGAAAAAAATAGCCTAAAACTGCTGTCGAAAATGGCCAAAATTTGTAAAAACTGCTCCATTTCAAGGAACATAAAAATTCTACGAAACATGGAAACTAACAACGCCTTCAAGATGTGGTGTTGGCATCGTACGCTGAGAACACCATGAACTGTGAGATGAACGAATGTCTCCCTTCTTCAGGAACTCCGCTCTAAAGAAAGACTCTACTCAACTTGCAGGAAAAAAAAGTCGTTCATACTTTGGGCCATGTTGCTAGAAGAGAGTCAGGAGAAATAGGTGATCGCTGGGAATATACAAGAACATAAGGCGAGAGGTTGATCTCCAATAATATGGACTCAATCGGAGCAATGGTACATTTGTAAACAAACCCAGGATTGTGAAGTGTGGAAGCTAGCAGACTAGAAGACCGCGATACTCAGTAATGACTGAAAATGTGATATTAAAATAAATAATATAAAATGAGATGAAGAGTATCATTTTTAAATCATTCTTCACCAGAATGTATATATACCTGCAAGCTCTGGTCGAAGTACAAGCAAGTTACGTACAACCGCCTACGAATTCAATATAACAACTAATACAGAATACTGTTCGGGTTGGCGCGATATTGTAGCGCATCTGGTGTCCCGACAAAGTCACGCAAGACGATGCCGCGCCGTCAATGCCATGCGGAACAAAACTAAAAAATGAATTAACTAACTAAATAACTAACTTACCCTCCGTTTCCCCGCGGGATAGGCAGAAAGGATAGAGCGCCACACTCTTTTATCCTTACCCACAGTTATTGCCTCATCCACATTCATACATCTTCTCAAAAAAGATCGCCGATTATTGAGGCTTCTAACGGAACCACCCTTCAGTATCTTGTTTACCTGGTCATGCCAAATCTTCCGCGGACGTCCTCTATTTCTGGTGCCATCAATACTTGCGTCTTAAATGAATAAAAAAAGTTATTTTTGTTAGGTTCGTGAAATTTAAACTGTCTATTGAATATATTTAAATTTTTTTGAATAAATTTTTGGTTTATATGATTCAGGATTTTCTCTTATTATAAATATGTTTTAATTTTTATTGGATACTAGCTGACCCGGCGAACTTCGTACCGGCTCAGAATCAATAAATGTTGTGTTAACTTATTAGCTGAATAAAATTAAGTTTTTTATTAAGTCTGGTCGAATTCTTTCGACTAACCAAATAAGAATATGTGCATGCGGCAAGCCTCGTTTTTTCCATTCAATCGAATACATCCAGCATCGAGTATCCCCAAAGATGCGATGCTTAACAATGTAGATTTTTTTTTCTTACTTTTCCAATGCGCGAGGAAACTTCTCGAGGCCGAGACGTACAAAAAAAATTCATCGAAATCAGTCAGTCAGTTCTCAGGATATTACCAAAAAAGCCGTTCCATACAAAATGTATGAGAACATGAATTTTCTTCATAATTTTTTTCCCGTGATTTTTTCCGATATTTTAATACTTATTCTGCTATTCGGGGCGGAGACAAATTCAACAAACTAAAGATCATAAAAATTGGTTCAGCCGTTCTTGAGTTATAAATGGTGTAACTAACCTGACTTTGTTTTATATATTTAGATAAAATACAATACATTGGAATAAATGTTCTCATTTACTTTTGCGCGGCTTTGTCGGCGCGGCAATGTCTTGTCGGCGCAGCATCTACATACAATATTTGCTGAAGGCCGTGAGCATGGATTCGTTCCGCTTCTAAGACATCGAGTATTGCGCAAAGCTACGGCTGGAGCTCAGCACCAACTAACTCTCTAGTACAAGCGGCGCTCTCATGGAAGGCTGGCTCTTTGACCAGGGAATGGTATCGACTACAGAGTAGCTACAGAAATGATAATAGCAGTAAATAAAATTGATTATTTTTATTTTTCTTATCTTTTTTTTCCTTTTTTTTTAAACAATAATATAATTTTATGACATGTATGTATTGTATTATATGCATTTATTATTTATACTTTTACAAACAATTCTACCACACTGAAATAAACATGTTATTTATATTAATACTATTTTTTGTAAAATATTTATTTAACGTTTGAAGTGCGTTCACTATTTTTCATTGTTCAGTTTTCAATAATTAATGTCATTTAAAATTAATTCAATTAAGATTAAAAAAATCTAATTACTGATCAAAATAATTCTAGGTAAGTACGCATTATTACGTTAACATGCTTCGTGTATTTCGATTTAAATTGATAACAGTTTAGAAATTGTTTGCCTTGGCAGCGTCACTAATTATTGTGACCGTGCTCCACATTAAAGACAACTTGTCAATGTTTTGCCTTAGACCGGAACTGGGATCAGGTATATCCGATACAAGAAGCTTCCGCACAATGATAGTACAAAATATAATGTTCACCGAAACATCGTTGGAAATGCCAACAGCAGAAAAAATATACAGGTGACAAAAAACTATTTCTGTGGGGATCTCTGAAACTAATTATACTTACGTACATCGTTACATAACACGTAGAAAACAACCTACGTTGGAAAGACGATTTTTTTGTTATTTAGGATGGTTCATTTTTTTAAGTTTTTAAATCTATAAATATTAAAAATATTCCTTTTAAACGATTTAGATTGAAGATTTATTCTAGCTGTTATGACGTTGACTCAATACGCCACGGCCAGGTTGAGTGTTACACAACAACTGAGGTTCCAGTTTATGATTATGAACTTGAAAAGTAGACAATTGCCATCGTCTGACTTAATTTTTTTTTTAAGAACACATTCTTAATGTAAAGTTACAATTTTTCAATTGTGCTATTTAATACAAATTAAATGTATCAATTACAAATATATTCAGATAAAATCAATTTATCGAATAAACATTTTTTTGCTACCTGGTTGCAACAAAAATATATTTTCGATAAATTATTTATCTGTATATCTTTGTAATTGATACATTCAATTTGTATTTAATAATATTATTAATTGAATGATGACATTTTTATAACAGCACTATGGAAAAAAGAAATGTTATAATAATTAGTGTTAAATCTTTAAATAAAATTTATGAATACTGTAATAATAATAATTATCCAATTACAGATTTAAGCACGGTTTAAAATTCACTCCGTTATTATTAACGCACGTTTGTATCTTATCTTCTTCTATATTAAAACGACGTTTGTGCGTACTTAATACATAAATACTTATGAAAACCTATATATAATATTATGGGGTAATTTGTGTCATCAGTATAACTTTCTTCAATTCCGTAAAATTGTAACAAAAATAAAATTGCAATACGCTAGTACCGATAAAAATCTATCTGAGATTAGATCTAAATAGCATTTAAGAGAATCAAATCTAAAAAAAACTTTTTAAATGTGTCTTAGCGAGATGTGAGATGCCGAGAAGTTATTTCCGGTTAAAGCGATGGCGGTAAAAATGACACGCCACGACATTTTGGGTGACACGCCACTGTTCAGCAATAATCGATTTAGCAAAGAACGCGTCAACCGCCACCGAGTTTCCAGTTATCTATAACTCGTCTACTTGACTTCATTTTTTGTGTCTCAATTTATAAAAATTGTTATCAAATCAAGTACAATTTGTTCCATACTTCTCAGATCATTTTTTTTTTTTTTTTTCTAAAAGAATATGTAGTGAATCGTTTAAAACGTTCGGCATCACGGATCTAGAGTAACGCTAGAATGACGCAATGTGACTCTAGAACGTCTTTCTGTGTTGCTTGTCGCAATGCACTGTCTAATCTATTAAAGGAATGTCCATAAACCAACTTCTCGTATGTAGACTCCAGTCTTAGTTTGCTTTGCTCTTCCTTTAGTTCTCTGCAGAATAATAATTGTCTCTTGAATTTAATGTGCCGTATATTTGGCCCCGCTTTCTCGCATTTCGTACCACAATACCATATTCCCCAATAGAGGTTGTGTGTTCAGAAATTATAGTGCATTTTTATCAACAGCTTGCATTGTATCATCAATATTATCAAGATAACTTGCTGCTAGACCTTGCGGGCAGTTATTGTGACCGCTTCCGTTTCCGTAGAATTTATATTTCAATGTTGAAATTTTATGTTGAATTGAACAATGTTTTATTGCTTTAATAATGCACCATGTAGTGTACTTTGTCTTTATTTCCAGTAAGAAAAAGCAAAATATTAGTAAAATGATACATATTTTAGAGCTGTCTTATATTAATGTGAACATAAAAAAATTAAATAATATGTGTACAGGTATAAAAAATTAACATAAAACTTCAAGTGAATACAATATTTTGTGTAAAACTTTTTAAACTGCAAGTACCTATTAGACATCAGTGAATATTGCAGTAAGTGGAGAGATTGTAAATAAATATTAAAATTTATTTATACTTTTTGCTAATCTCTACTGTATTGCTTCTTTGTGGAATACCTTAAGTCAAGAGTTTACAGCAACAATCCTCGAACAATTCAGGCCCTACAAGAAAATATCCGCCGTGAAGTTTCTGCTATTGAACCAACGCTTTGCTCTCGCGTGTTCGCAAATTTAACAGAGATACAGATATAATACACAAAACACAATTCGAGCATTCTTGGCACTACACAATATACAATAATTTTTCAGATACCACTTTTTTCACATAATACGAAAACTTGTATAAACCAACCCTAACATTTGTTAGGTTACCATGAACACTTTCCGGACCCTAAGTAAATTCTCTTTTATCTAACCATTAACTTTCTCAAATAAAAGAAAAGTAAAATTAAAAATTGAAGAAGTCGAATTGGGTTAGGTATATAAGAAAGTACTCTTCATCGTAAAAGTAGAAAGGCCCTTTTATAATGCAGCTCAACCGCTGGGTAGTTTTCTCAACCTTCCAAATAAATAATAGTGTTTCCTTTGAAGTAAATTTCACGAAGCGTCCTTCGATGAGTCAAAGGGCAGAATTTAAT
The DNA here is from genome assembly GCA_031772225.1 of Eubasilissa splendida. Taxonomy (NCBI): domain Eukaryota; kingdom Metazoa; phylum Arthropoda; class Insecta; order Trichoptera; family Phryganeidae; genus Eubasilissa; species Eubasilissa splendida. The sequence goes on along the minus strand of CM062852.1, from coordinate 13,731,835 downwards.
TGACCGGTAAAACGAGTTTCACGGACAGTTTGATTATTCCTCTTTCGTTATTCATAAAATTATCCGAAGCCCGGTATTATTAAATATTCAATAAGATTCTCCATTATTCGCTGTGTCCCTCGAATAACAAAAGCAGTTCAGTCAATAAAATGGCTCTTATCGAGACATTTTTCCAGATGTTTTACAACTATAGATGTAACGAAAACATATAAAAATCAAGTAATGTTACTTTCAACTACTTTCATATTGTCTATCGCTGAAACTTAATGTTAACGACTTAAATGGCTTCTTATGTATATGTTACAGTAAATGTGTGTTACCAGCGAATGTATATTTTAGATATATAATTCTACTAGCGAAAATATTATTTAACTGATAGGCGCTAGTAAAATTATATGCTACTCTAAACTATCGTTGAAACTCAATTTTACAGTTATGAAACGTCCGTTTTCGCTTAAAATGCGTGTCTATATCGTTTAAAATAAGAAAAAGGTATTCAATTCGAGTTATTTTGTTGCCTAGTTATCAAAATATTTCCCGAACCGATACATGGTGTTACACGCTTTCAAATAAATATTCTAAAACTAACACTAGCATAACATAAATTATAATAATATAACGTCACTTGTTAAATCCGATACGCCATCAGCTACATAGTCGTAAGGCGACATATCACCAGCTAACGCTAAAATGTTCCGACGTCAGGTGGCATCAATGAAAAACACATGCATGGCGTATACCTACAAACGTAAACCAGATCTTCTATTTGTGAATACATACAGTTTTCACTGATACTGATAGATTTTAACTGGCTGAGTTAGTAAAAATATAAGTTCTGTGAGCAACGCAAGTTGCCGGTCATCAAAGTGGTGGTTGGATGATGGATTCAGAAGGTTAGATAGGAAATAGGGAATTGGGTAGAGATGAGGGAATGGGGGGATAGCGGACCAGGATGGACTCACGAAACCAAAGGACAGCTCGACTCACCTGGTTGATGACGCCGTCACGATGCTCTTCCGGAAGTCCACCCAATGTAGAAAATGACACAGCACAAATCTCTAATGAGTTTTACGTTCACAATAAAACAAAATCACAGCAGTGTGTGCGAAGTAGTGATCCAACACGAACAATCACATGAAAACACTTCCTCGAGCCAAAGGAACAATATATACTGGTTTGGGAATAGACTAAGGGGGTAGGAAAAAACAAAATACTGGTGACAATATACTATAGTTATATGTGTTTACCTATAAAAAATAATAATTAATTTAATTACTTATGAATACGGAACAACTTCAGTTCCTACTTTTTCTCGTAAAAGTACACTGTATAATAAATAATAAGAGACCAGAAATATATATGTACACTAAACCCGGGCTCAAACCAAATAAGATCAAATAAAGAACAGTTTAACGGATTTCGTAAATTTAACTAAAAACTTATTTGAAAAAGGGATTAGTCTCATAGGTACTTAGTAATTTATTTCATTTATATCGCATAATAAAACCTCAGAAATGTATCTTGGGACGCAGTACCCGAACCCAAGTCAAAATAAAAGTATTTGTAAAAGAATTCTTCTTATAATTCTCGGAAATTCGTTTTATTAATAAATCAAATATGATTAAGAAATAATTTATTAATTGAGATAAAGAAAGCGTATTTTATAATGCTTAAATATTTACTAAGTTTTCTTAGTTTTAGTAGTACGAGTATATAATATTTACAATTTCAGTTTAATTATTCTTCATATACGAGTACTCACTGTGATATGTGATATATTTACGCATTAATTTATATAAAATTCTTCATACACTCACTTTGATATGTAATTTACTTACTAAATAATTTATATAAAATACTCAGTGATATGTAATGTACTTGCTCAATAATTTATATAAATTCTTCAGTGTGATCTGTGTTGTAATTTCTCAATAATTTATATAAATTCTTCAGTGTGATCTGTGTTGTAATTTCTCAATAATTTATATAAAAAAAACGTGCTGGTTATTACAGCGATATTGTTCCTGTCTCTTCAGTTCTCATAGAATATATATACTTCATGCTTAATCATTCATACAAATAAGAACACAAAGCATATGTTTGTATGTAAAACCGGTATCGTCCTAATCTTCATTCACATTGTATATATAATACATTAAAAGCAAGCCAAATATATTTAATTTAATTTAATTTAATGTAAATTAATACTCGGCTAAATTTTTCAATATGGTAAAATACTATGTGATCACACAAAGTAGATAAATATTGACAGCCTTAATAGATTATACATTACTTTTATCACTACCTTTCATTCGGCATTATGTAAAACGACTAAACAATAATTAAAATAAAGTACAAAACTACCAGAAATAATAATACTTATTCATAAAATTCATCGCATTCAAAAAATACACTATATATAGAGATCACTTGACTCGCAAACTTCGGAAACCTAAAGTATATCTTTAAATCAAACATGTCACACTTTTGCGTAGAACCTAGAACTAGAATATTTTAAATCCGTTGTCCGAAAGAGAAATCGTAGAAAATATTTTAAGCCAAATAGAAAGCAGATTATGGTACCGAGCAATAAAAGAACTTGCCTTTTTTAAAGCAGTAAATTACAATTGGATTTTTAATTTAAATTGATAGATATGTTCTCAAGATTAAAAACAAACTTTTTTTTATACCTAATATACGTATCTATTGTATAATTAGTTAGCATCGTCGGTATCAGCATAACCTAAGTTTATGCCTATTTCACGCCACTGATAGTAACGGGCAAACAGTTGACCCGCAATTCCAGCAACAAAAGGTTTGAAGGAATTGGGAGAAGCGTTCCTTGTACTGATCACAAAGGTACTGAAGATGATGATGATAACGTGACAATTTATACAGGTCACAATAAAAACTCTATTTGACTATTTTTATGTGATTGATAAACGTTTATTTTTTTTCCTTTCTCCCTTAAAAAATTATATTTAATTTTGGTGGAAATGAGATACTCGTACAAGAAGACTGTAAGTAATTGAATTTCGGTGCTTCGCTTGCTTTAATACCAAGTATTCGTGAACGATACAACATATTCTAAAGATACGCACATTACAGAAAACTTTGAACAAAACCTACGCCTCATCAAGTTTTGTGGGCGCACTGGATCCACAACACAGTTTCGTTTGTATTTTCATCGAAAGAGAATTTCTTTCGCAAAAATACCAATTATGCAAATTATTTAAGTGAATAATATATCTTCTTGTTATCTCCCAAAGCCACACGGGTCATTACTACGATAATTTTTCGATTATTGAATAAATTCTTTTCAAATTGTCAGAAAATTGGATTATAAGAAAATAATCAATATTAATTTAATTTTTTTAACACGTTTTCAAACATAAATTAAGAGAGTATATTACTAGTCATTTTTTATATGACTCACATAAACATAATAATAATAATGATTATTGGCGTAGGATTTTATTCATAAATATATTTTCGAATCAAATATCAAAACACCTACCACAAAACATTAGACCGTTTACATTATTTTGTACTAATAATATTATAGGAAAATTACTCATAAATTCTAAAGACAAAGATAATAAATGTTAATATAAATAAGATAATTCTGGTGTTTATAAACTTAGCTGTAAAGATTTTACTGCTTTCTATATTGGTAAAACAAGACGAAATTTTTACAGTCTGAAATTAAAAAGCATTTAAGATGTTTAAATAGTAATAATTATTAGAAAATGATCATACATTTGATAAAAATTTGAGATTATCTGTTTTACATATAAACAATGTTCAACTTTATCTTAAATTGAAGAGAGTGATAATCAGAGTGAATAGTTTTATCAAGTCTTTAGTTATAAAGGGATGGAGACAATGATGATGGATGTTCCACTAAAAATACTTTTTTATTTGTGATATTTACATACGTTAAAATTTTTAAATTTAAACAAGAATCACAATAATAAAGTTGTATCAATATATCTAAAATTTAATAAAAATGAATTGATAATTCAATCGTTTGCTATCAGATTACTCAAAGGTGTTTGAGATTCCGTAAAAATAAGATAGATGGCTCTTTCAAATAATGGAACGATAAACTGTATTAATATCAAAAAGGTAACATATAGGTTCGAAAATGTGTCGCTAAAAATATTGTCGCTGTAGCATAGTTGGATAATTAACCTTCCCCGGTTAGGAAAGAGATCCAGGTTTGAAGTTGCCTGTTAAGTAATTTCTTTATGCAGATCTGTGAGGCGCTAGCAGGGCCACCACAGTTCCTAGCTTTTTATAGGAGATTAAATACGACAATAACACACATCATTTGTGTGTAACACACGCGATATTGCTCTGAAAAAATTTAAATTATCGAAAATAAAATATTAAAATGTTTATCTTAAAAACTAATTAAAGCATATTATTACATATATAATCTACAATATCGATTTTTTTTCTATTTTAATTATAAACGTCAAACATTTTTAGAAACATTATTTTTTTAAATTTTGTATCAGCCGTCATGGAATCTATCTACCTCACAGATTTTATATTAAAAAAGAATATTTTTTTGTCTTTTCACAAATGAAAAATCTTTTTTATGATTCAGCGATAAAAATGTTTTAGAGCATTGAAAATCTGGAACATTAAAATGAAATGGAAACTGTTTTTTGCGATCGTCTTCACGTTTGATATATTTTTTGTCTTCGTGGATATTTTTAGAAAATAAAGAATATTCACCCTTCCGCGGTCGACCCCAACAACGAAATCCCCTATTGTCAGCATATTACTTACTATTACTCACATACGAGGGCAAAATCAAACAGGCATTATCGCTTCAGATTCTATATTATCATAAATCCTCCCGCGACTCTGTTTTATTTTCTTTCAGAATTCTTTATCTTCCTCTTTTTCCGAATTTCATTGTATCTTTTTATCATATCGTGCATAGACATTTGCCAAGCTTTATAACTTAACTTAATTTAATTTTTAGCCTTAACATTTGATATGTTATTTTGAAAAACCTCATTCTACCATTATTAATTATTATCGTTATTGTTACAATTATTAGTATTTAATTTGTATTTATTGGTACCGAATTAAATTATTAATACATGGGAAATAGCAGTGGCGTGCTGTAGGTATAGATTTAGGTTATGCTGTTACCAATGATATTATACAATCATATAAATATATGTAATATAATATATGTACTTTCGTTTAACCTACATCTTTAGACAAAATAAATCCGTTTTTACGATCCTACCATATATTTATTTATAATTTTAGAGTACTATTAATAGAGATTTTAAAGTTTAAGTTTTAACGTAAAATAATATCTTCTTACCCATATAAAAAATGTATGGACGTTTTTAGAACACTTTCTATGACTGAACATGATTCATTTATTGTTTGAAAATCCTTCACGTAATAACTAAACGAAACAATTATTTTTATTAAAAGTTAACGTAGGAAATAGTTCTGCTAATTGCTTTTTGTTTTTCCTAAATCAAAAACCAATTCATGCACCAAATTTAAAGAACGATCATGAAATCAACACGTCAATAACAGTAATATAGTAAAATTTGTGAATTAGTAAAAGAGGAAGTAGACACATCAATGATTTGCACACAGTTGTAACCTTTTCTAATGTTATTCTGTTAAAAAACAGCATATGTAATGATTCCATACAAAACGGATCAACCGAAAGGAATGTTCAATTCAGTAAATAGCAGTAAGTAAATGACTTGAGTAATTCACTAGCTTAAAGACAGAACAGAGTAATGGAAATAGCTCGATGCGGCGAATACAAAAGAGCGCCATGGGTACAGCGATAAGTTGTCGTGGTAATTTTTAGAACTAAGCAATTAAAGTCTCTACTGGTACACAGATGATGCTTATTGTTTTTTTTTTGTTTATGCTAATCCAATAATTTAATTTATATTTGTTTTCTCGAATTTTCACGTAATGCACAGCTTTTTGCTTGTATGCGCTGCACGTCTCTGGGAAATAGGTACCTGTCTAGGTTAAATACGCAAAGTTATGTTGTTTCATTTATTTAGAGCTATATCTTTTCATATCTAGTCATGTGACTAACGATTATAAAATTTAAAAATATTTGAGTTATGTCCAAGAATACACAATTACTGGATTTTTATCTCTGAAGGCATTGCTATTAAGACAAATTATAGATATCTCATAGAGACAAAGCTATTTATATTATATGGGAAGTATGTAAGTATGAATATTACAGACCTTACGACCTATCTTCGACTGTCTTAAGTGATCACTTTACACAATGTAACGTTCACCAATTCTACCCACAATAAACCTCCACATCTATTAAATTTTTGGAATTTATATGTATGTTACCATGTGGAAACCTTTCAAGTATTATGCTACAACTTCACTGTCCGCTATCTATGGTTTAAAATTTTATATTCATTCCCCTAAAAACAATAACATAGATGTCACTAATAAGAATCTAATGTTTTATAAATATGAAACCTATATTTTTTATTTGTATATATAACGAATGATTAACAAATTATACTAGAATAAACCTGAATGCAGGTCGTAAGCCCTGAAATACCCATACTTCCATACTTCCCATATAATATAATATAAATAGTTTTTTTTATACGATATATCTATAATTTGTCTTGATTACAGAATTAATTTATTCAAACTATGTGTGCATATGGTTTGCTAAAAGTGTGGCGAATAAATGGCAAGATTACGGCGATTTATTAAGGTACCTTCTTTTTTGTCGATATTTTCTACACAGAATTGTCGTGGTCTTTATTGTTACGAGTACTAAATACAATCTGTTTATGTAAATACCTTCGATAGCTGGTTCCCAGGTTTCCGATTAACAATAAGTACACATATATATAAACTACACTAACCTTTAATTTTTGACGTCCTGCTGGTCCGATGTCGTTGCTCTTTTAGCTGGGTTTTCTTCTTTAGATTTCGACCGACCGAAGCGCGCACTGATGGTTTATTTGGACCGCTGAGCACAGGATGTAATAAGAATGATTCCTGTCGGTTACAGTCTTCTTAGCTTTCCGAAAAAAGGTGGCAATACTCACACACATACACACATATACATTGTTATAAACCAGGAAACCCAGTGGTGCCAATCGAAGTAACAAGGCGCGTAAACACATTGACTTATTCTTCATAACCCATTCACGTATTAGATATGAGCAAATAATTAGAACTGTTTCAGAGCTACCTGGAGAAATGGAGAAGAAGAAAAAACCAGGCTGCTCTGTTGTCGGCCTCCTATTCCAGTAGGTATCCACCTATTCCAGAGTCCAAAAAGGCTGGAACTCTGGATAAGTGAATAATACGAATATGTCTGGAAGTGGGGTGATGTGACTGATATGATGTTAGGGTGGTATTGATCAGATCTGATGGAGCTTCTCATATTCTCTGCGTATTATCGCCATTTCCCTCATACATGAGACTGTTCAATGTGGGCCAATACTGAGAGCCACGACAACGACGTGGACTTAAAAATCCGTGTAATTCTTCGCATCGCAGCATTTATCTGCTTTCTTCGATTTTTCTTTTCGTTACCCAATCCGAAGTGCACTATTCAGCTATGGAATATATATATAAATTTATTTTAAAACTATAAGATTAAATTTAATCATACTATAGTAATCTGATCCTATTATTTTTAATTGAAAATATTTCTTGATTTTAAAATATATTTAATTTTAAATGAATAAAAATATTTTATTCGATCTAAATTTTGAAAATTGTCTGCTAGCAATAAATTTTCAAATAGTAGAATTTCACATTATTAGGAGTTATTTATCTGAGGGAAAAACTATTTCATGGGCCGTTGCGCTTTCACCTTCGAGACTTCTACATAATAAAACAAATCGTTTTTTTTTTTATTCAAACTATTTTGGTTTTAAACCTTATTTTTATGTTTTAATGATTGTTTCTTTTCGACCTCTTCGCTAGAGACCGTACTCAAATAAACAATTTAAATGTAAGATATAATCTAAAGTAAACCTTTTTGAATATATTTTAATCCTCTCGCTAAGATTAATTTATATACAAGGGTTCCAAAATAAGACGTATTGCTTTGAATGTTTGTATTTATACACTTTGTATGTCAACAGATATGATTTGTAGTCATAAAAAGTATGCATATATTTTATAAAACAAATAAACCAGAGCGACAACGGCTCTTCCAACTGATTTATGTTCAAAACGCGTATACAGTTTACCCTTCTACGAAAAAACTAATAAGGGTTGCCCGCAAAAGGAACTAAAATCGTCTATAATAAATTACTCAAAATGTTACTTTAAATTGTTCACTATGTTTTATTAACCACTTAATGAATCAAAATACAACTACCGGTTTCGAAATCATTGTTTTCTTCAGGATGTCAATAACTAATCAAAAACATATGTTATTGTTTTTTTAGCAGAATCTATTTTTAAAAACAATCATTATTTAAAAAATAAATTTAGTACCTAACGTAAATTGTTACTTGATGATACAAAATGATTATACACATTTCATACTAAGTATTGTAATAAAATTCCTATAGTTGTATAAAAATCTATATAAAAATAAGTTTTGAAAATCATTTAAATTTATATATTTTTAATATTTCATGCAAATACATTGTTTAATACTGTCAGACACTAAAATATATATATTTTTTTAAATTGATCTTTTTTGAAATAAATAAAATAATTTTATGTTTTGGTTTTGGTGTTTATTACCCCGATGAAGGAAAATAACTATTCCGAAATCGGTTGGGTTAATATATAACTCATTTCGACATATAGTTACTTTATATACCTAATAGTGATGATATGAACATTTTCTCTCCACTTAATAATATCGATGATTGCCATGAACTTGAATATGATACAGTGATATGAATGATACAGTTTACCAGGAATAAGAAATTTGTTAATTTCCTTTACTTTCTTAATAATTAACTTCTGACCAAGAAATCCGAATTTAAAGATCTAGGGATTATTTTGGATTCCAAATTACTCTTCGACATTCACAATGACCATATTACCTCCAGACCAATTAAAATGTTAGGTTTCATACTTCGAATATGCAAGCAATTTAATAACTATAATCACCACTATGAAAATACTGTACTTCTCATATGTTCGAAGTATCGACGAATATGTCTCCCGAGTCTGGAATCTAAGATATACCACACACATCAATACAATCCTAAAAATACAGAATTGCTTTATGAAATATTTCAACTTTCGTAGTTATCGAGTCTTACCCAGCACTATAGCAGGTACTAAATTTATTTTTTAAGTAATGATTGTTTTTTAAAAATAGATTCTGTTAAAGAAACAATAACATATGTATTTGTATCAATGTGTCCAAAATTTAATAAAAATGAATTGATAATTTTGGCGTCTGCTATCAGATTACTCAAAGATATTTGAGATTCTGTAAAAATAAGGTAGATGGCTCTTTCAAATAATGGAACGATTAAATGTATTAATATCAAAAAGGTAACATATAGGTTCGAAAATTTGTCGCTGTAGCATAGTTGGATAATGAACCTTCCCCGGTTAGGAAAGAGATCCAGGTTTGAATCCCGGTGGCGCAACATCAATATTTTTCGATAAAATTGATCTTTCTAATTAATATATTTAATTCATATTTAAAATGACGTGTTTTTGATTAGTTAATGACATCCTGAAGAAGAAAATGATATTTTTCGAAACCGGTAGGAGTATTTAAATTCATTAAGTGGTTAATAAAATATAGTTAACAATTTAAAATAATGGATTTTAACCACAAAGTTGATTTTGCTAATCTTTAAAATATAATCAAAATGTGTTCATTCTATAACCGAATTAAGCTGTCATGACCTTAATCTAGGACTAATGGCCCGTGTTCACGGAATATATATAATCTCAGAGATTTAGTTATGATAGTTATGAGGACTCAGTACTTATTGAATACATGTGAGATTTTGATCTGGAAATAACTCAGTGGTCAGCTTGAGATTGGTAGGAAGAGACAAAAACTTAAACTAAGGTGCACGATGATCGATTTGACATCAATACATACAAAGGTCACCCAAAACTACAAATATCTACAACTGTCTATTCTAAAATGTTATGTGACAAACAGAAAGTATTAAATTACTAACATTTAATCCATTTTCATAATTAAAATAGATTAATATTTGAAGTTTGTCATACAATAAGCGTGAAGCGAGGCGCGAGACAGCGAATATCTGATACGATAAACTAAATAAACTAAACATCTATCACAGTTATCAACCATCGTTGCATTAGAATAGTGGTCGGCAATCTCACTAGTCAAAAATGCCAAATATCAGTGTAGTGCAACGATTTTGATTTCTTTTAAGAGCCAAATTTCTTTACAAGAACCCAGTATTTAGAAGTCGGTTAAAACTATGTATACTGAATAAAACTATATATCATACTTTATAATAATCTTATTTGTTGATAAAAATTTGATTTTATTATTCAAACTAAAATATTGTCATGTTTAATGTGAACATGCCTTACATTTCCTTGAAAAATTTGGATAAGTCAGGTTTGTATGTTGTTTTTAATTTCAGGCACGATTCCAGGTTCTCGTCAATAAGACGATTTCTCAATTTACTTTTGAAACGAATTAAAGAACATGAAATGCTAGTTTTTATAACTGATCATATGAGTCAGAAATACTATTCCAGGTATTAAAAATCAGCACGTCTTTATTTTCCAAGTCTTTCAAAGCAGACCACTTATAAAAAGCTAATCGGGATTTTACTGTTACACCCTGACTGAAAATTGTTTTTAAATACTATTAAATTAAAATGAAAGTATTTTGAATAAAAGTAGCCAAAGATCCGCACGCGAGCTGCAGTTTGCGACCACTATATTAAAACATCAATCACATTTTACCTCATCAAAAGTGCTTATCGTGGAAATCGTATTTTATCTTATAGCTCGTGTATACGAATTTGATTTCTCTGGGAGATTCGTCTCAAAATTTCATAAAGGACAATACAGAGTTGAGCGCGAAGTGAGCAATGATTTATTACCATATGCGTTTTGTACGCAGAATAGAATAACGCAACCGGTACGCACCTACATTCTCTGATATTAGAGATTAATTCTCATCCGTGTAAACGCTATCAGGATGTTAATTTTAACAATGATTTTAAGGTGACCAATAGTTATAAGATGAATTTAATAGATAATAAAACTACAAGTACGAATATGTATTTTTCCAATAGGCATTTTAAAAATATTTACAAATCTGTATATTTCCAATAGGCATTTTAAAAATATTTACAAATCTGTATATTTCCAATAGGCTTTTTCAAAATATTAATTATATAAAAGAGAAAAGTATCAGGGTTGGTGTGAGAGGTTGATGTTAGAGATCTGTCTGACGAATTCATACATAGAGATCATTAATAATCAATCATGTCACAAGTGAGTGAAAAAGAGTCAATTTATAACGCGAAACCAACAATGTTCTTCCTATCGGTTTAACAACAAAGAGATCAATTCAGAATTGTGGAAATAATAGAGAATTTCACGCGACACTCGAGGCTTTTTTGTGACTTAGAGTGGTGTGGCCAAATTTATCTCGAGAATCCCCACTTCCTGAAACCTCAAGATTGAAGATTAAGGGAAGAAAGGTGCGGAAAGAAAAGAAGAGAGGAAGGAAGAACCTTTTATATTCTCCGAAAACATGACGCTTCGAGTGTGGAAATCTCAAAAGGAAGGACACGTCCTCTGGGCGATGATAGTGAACAATGAGCGGCAAATGGAAAACCTCGTGGAATGGTCATATGTCATCGTTTTGATGATTGAAAGATCATTTCTCATCAGTGCGATCTTCAATAATTTGAGAAATATTAAAAAATAATATTAGACGCAATAAAAAATATTTCTGGACGTTTTTCCGAGTTAAAATTATTATTATTAATTATGAATACCTATACCAAGATCGGTTGGGAAAACATCATTTTTATCATCATCAGGTTTATAACAAATCATATTCATCACGTGATTACATACAAATATATTATATAACTTTATTTAAATAATACCATGAAATTTTTGCATTAAATATTAAAAATAAATTTACTATTCATGTTCTTACGTTCATTTTAATATTAATTTAATATAAACTAAATCATAATATAATAGAAATACTAACATTATAAAACAGAATAAAAATATAAAAATGTACCTATCGAAAGACAGGTCGTAAGCCCTGTAAATACCCCATACTTCCATATATTTTCCATTAAATATAATAAAAAATAGCTTTGTTTCTATGAGATATCTGATATTTGTTCATAATTAAATAGGCTAAAGGATAGAGAGATGAGGTATTTTTCTCTTTTTTTTTTTAAATCGTGGAAGAACGAAAGACACCTTTTCATTTATGATTCTATTTTACAAGGTTTCCCTACCTTTTCCTGTGAAGACGTCAGATCCCCAAGGAATCGAAGGTAGATATTTTGGTTTCGACATTTGAAATTGGTTTTTCTTATTGAAGGAAACATACCTGATATCGTTTTGGGAGTAACGGTCAATTGTCTTGGAACTCAATTGCCTTCTCTACCCGTGGGATGTTTTTAATTTTAAATTAGTCCGGGGGAGGCTAGCGGGCGGAGTGAAAACAATCCGACGCCCTCTTTATAAGATTAGCATTTTTATAAGAAAAAATAAACTTTGTTTGCCTTGAAATTTTTAAACACCGTTTGAAATTTAAAAAAAATAAAATCACTTTGCATGGAGAAAAGTTCCGTTCAGACTTGACAAGATTCGGAAATACGGTGGTATAATTAAAAAACACAGGGCCAGGCTTATACAGTACATTTCATATTTCAGTATTGTGTATAATCGAGGACTCTGAAGGCAAGAGAGAGAAGACGGATACCATAAACTGTGAGGCGGATATACTCTTAACCATTTAACTATGAAAAATTCTTATAAACCTAGCTCGGAGAAGCTAGTTGTTATCGGCCATGTCGAAGAACGAAGAGGAAAAAGAAAATCCTCCGTACGTTGGACCAACCAAGTGGAAAAAGCAACAGGCGCTTCTCTCGTGGTATGAAGATGACGATCCTCAATCATGAGGGACGATATGGATGATGACGATTCCTGCTTTGAATACGTTATTCTGATTAAATTCAAATATCCGATTAAAATATAAAACTTCGGGTAACCAAACCCCGGCCTCCCGCGTGACAGGCGGAGATATTCACCACTACCCTATAAAGAAACACAAATAAAAATTAAGCTCTTTATTCATATAAGCTTACTACAAATTTCAAAATATATATTTTTTTTAAATATAAATGATTTATAACTTTGCTTTTAACCACTTTTATGAGTTAAATTTAATACATGTACCGGTTTAATTTTTTTTTAAATTGAATTTAAATACATTATAATAAATTGACATATGGTTTTAGTTAATTTATTTGTCATCCTGATGAAGGAAACGGTATTTTCCAAAACCGGTTGGTGTATTAAATTTAACTCATAAAAGTTAAAAACAAAGTGATAAATGATTTATATTAAAATGAATAAAAACCACAATGTAAAGATTGCAATAAATATATATATATTAAATTAAATTAAATATTAGTATTAAAATTAGATGTTAATCATATCTAAAATAACAAAATATGTTTAAGCTATATACTCCCATGCAAAAATAATCAGTATTATGTACGTATATGACACCATAGTCAAATAGCAAGATTATAGAGAGCTCGCTTCGTATGTGAGAGATACCGATATCGATACTTTATGCCTCAAAAATATTTTTTATTTTAAAAAAGTTTTGAAAGTACCTGTAGCGGTGCCGGTTAAAGTGAAAATAAAACACAAGGTAAATGTGAGAGAACATAAAGACGACAAACTAAAAATATCTATATGTAACCATTCCTGACATCCAGTATGACAAGAATAAATGGATGTCATACACAAAATAATGTTTATGAAGCAGAATATAAAAAATATTATTTTTACAAGCTTTTCGTATACATCGTAAATTATTAATTATATTTCAATATTTTTTAAAGTATTATTATTATTATATAATATAAGAAAACGTATTTACTGTTTCCGAGGTAAGTATGTAGAACTCCATAAACACATATCGATACCTTAATCTGCAAAGCAGCTAACTCCACCCATGGTCAAAAAACCGTTCTTGATGCCATTTTTTTTCTTTTTTATTGTTCTACGGTACACTAAAAACCAAGAATTCCCATCAATTTTAAAACATGTGATTTCACGTAAATAATAACTAAGTACTAGGTGCTGAAAAACCTTACATTTATTCTTGTTTAATGTTTACCTGACACAAATGTTGATGGCACCAGAAATAGTGGACGTACGTGGAAATCGTAAGGTTGCACTACATTATCATGGAAAATCAGCTAACTCCCAATAATATTTTACAATTTTGGTAAATAAATTCAGAAAAACTCAAAAATATTCCCTTAAGTACGAGATAAATCAAAATATCAATAAAATTTCTCAACCACCCTATTTCTGTATAGGCAATCTACCAAAGTATGTTTTAGAATTTTCGTAATCCGTTTCATTGTAAAATTTAAACAGTTTTTTGTTGCTCCTGAACATTTTATAAAAATGGAGTTAGCTGCTTTGCAGATATATGAAAATAAAACACTTGTTTTTTTCATTCTACTCGTTTAATTTACTTGAGATTGATAATACCCTTACAAGGCGAAACGTGTCTCAAATAAATAAAATTAAAATAAAAGCGTTTTATTTTCACACACATAAGAAAACGTTTCATTGAAAAACCTTCTTCTCCAACTGTTCTCAATGCTGAGAATCATGGTCACTTGATCTGTCTGAAACTGAAACTTCCTCCCGGTCTTGAGTCATGTTAACTGCTACTTTTTTATTTGATTTATTCATCTTGTAGGAGACCGTCCTCTCTCTCTCTTTCCCACCACTGTCTCTGTGATTACGAGTTATTCGAGATTTTTGTCGTTCTCTCTGGCAACAAGCCCAAAGTTGCAAGGAATATTTTTCTGCATGTTGTCGAAAGCCTTTCGGTAATTATTAATTTTTGATGTTCAGAAACTATAGAAACCAATATCGAGTCACAATTTTAATCCCGGAATTCAACATTAAAGTCCCGAGATTAGAAAATATTCTTCATTAATGTTAAATTTATTAATAAGTCTGAAATGACAAATATAATTTTTGAAACATACTTACATTTTAGCATATAAGTAAGAAATCTTTAAACAAAAATAGCGTAAATAATAATGCAAGATTATCTAATAACAGTTTGAATGTGAAATAATTTTATTATTGTGAATAATATATCCGAAACAACAGCAAAGTATCAAGTATTTCATAATTTTGCGTAATCTAAATTTAGCGCCACCAAATAATATCAAAATTCACGGTATATGAATCCCGAGATTAGTGCGTATCATAAATACCGTAAAACAATCCCGGCATTGGATTCCCTAACAGAGATATTTGTGCGCCTCGCGGTCCACGGGATGAATAACATGTCCCTACAGCATACTCGTGCATGTTTTCATCCCAAACAGTGCTATAAAGAATACTAAAGATTTCTCTAGACCGACTTTGGTCCATTTTAAAATAGACCGACTTCTCTATATCTTTGTCAGACTAGTCATCATTGAATATTAAGTGTATTCAAATCTTTGTAGGAACACTATTACTGGTTTTTATCCCTAGAGGGATTATTATCAAAATATATTATAGATGTCTTACAGAGAAGAAGCTATTATTTATATCGTAAGTTAAGTATGGAAGTCTTGGGTATTACAGGGCTTTCGACCTGTCATCGGCTGGCTTAATTGATCATTTTACACAATATATCGTTCACCGATTCTACCCATGCTCGACTACTACCTTACAATTATTTTTTATCTATAGTTGAAAATTTGATATTCGTTTCCACATAACAGTCGCTAAATCTGAAACTCTTTTTGACTTCCATACCTACCTTCCCATATAAATGATAGCTTCGTCTCTATAATATATCAATCAATACTTATTTCACCACTTTAATTTGTCGTCGGAATTCTGCTTCATATACTCCATTAGTTGAAATAAGAGTATCGATCTATACGTATAAACTCGTCAATCTCTTCGTAATCCCTTAAGGATTTGTTTCTTGTAAGAGTTTCGAATCGAGCGACGTTAAGTCCTTTTTTTTACTGCTAGTCCTAGTTGGCGGCTCTATTTCTACTCGAAAATTAAACACATATTACTTTCACATGAACATTGTATTGAAAAAACCGACCGCATTTTAAACACAATAATTGTGACTTCAGATTCTCTCCATTTTCTGTATTTACTCGGTGGAATATTCTAGAATATAAGAACCAAATTTCGAAATATAGGCTTCATTATTCTTATTGTGTTATCTGGTAACTTTGGTATTCCACCCTTGTCAAGTTGTAGTCTCATAAACGGCAAAATCGTACAAATTTTGCATACATCGTGAATACTTTGTTGATCGAGTTACTCAAAGTTTCGAACACAGCACACGGTAAACATACTGATTACTTTAACGAGACATTCCACATTTGATAGGGACTTTGCGCGGAGTTGCTGTACAAGTTAAAGTGTTCTTTAAGGAATTTTATTAAGTACGGTTATTTTCATTGACGAATTTCGACATCTTAGTTTATACATAGTAACAGCTAACTTTAATGCTTCTTGATACATCAGTATGCCAGTACCGAGAAACTTTTTATACCTTTGTACGTGTATAAATTATAATATAATAAAATATCATTTTAATTATGAGCGCTGTATCCGGGCAAGTCATCTTCACAAATTAAATAAGCAAGTCACAAAATCTACGTTTGTATATCTCTCCCTCTCGTCCGATGCGACTAAGCATCGCGGTCTTCGTTTCTGCATCCACAGCATCGAACTGCTTGCCTCCACTCTTCGCGATCATGGTCCTTGTTTAGTGCGACGTGTAGCGAGGCTCCGGCCATGTCTCAGAGTTGATCTGTCCGTCTTATTGAATATCGATTTCTCGCCCTTCGTCGTTGTACGTTCCCCGTGATCACCGATCATCTCTTCTAGCAACATGCCGAAAGTATAAAATAATTATTTTCCTGCATGTTGTAGAGGGCCTTTCTTTAGTGCGGAATTCTTGAAGAATTAAGACATTTGTAATCTATGGTATACGCAGCATGCGACACCAACACCACATCTCGAAGGCGTGTTCCTTTCCTCATTTCTGGGGGTCCGTGTTTCGACTATTTTAATATACTTTTATTTAGTAATCAATTAGAAAGATATACAGAAAAAATATATTTACCGAAAAAATATTTGGTTGCTACTGGGATTCGAACCTGGACCTATATTATCCGGAGAAATGTGGTACCATTCCACTACATCATTTTCTGAATGTCTTTAGAATTAATTAATTTAATTTGTATTAAAAATACCGCAGAACTCTGTTCTGAAATTGTAACTCCACAATAAAAATGTGTTTTCGTGTTTTATTTATTGACCACAATCTTACACCTCAACACAACACTTTTTTATTAACAATTTTTTTTAATAAGTTCGCTGTCTTTACATATTTTAAACTATCAATAATAATTACATTATTTTTCTCTATTTGCAATTTAATTTATTATGGTACTTGTAATTTTACACTTCATTTTTTTTATTTAACAGAAAAATAATAGATTTAAAAAATATAAATATTACTTAACAACATGTTCCCACAACGATGTTTTATAACATATTGTATAGTTAAAATAATTAATACATCCTTTGCTAATCATGATTACTGGCGGCTAGCATTACCTACTTTTTAAAAAGATGACATTCTCTAAGAAATTCCATTTTCTTCTACCCTAATTATTAAGATTTCTACTCAAATAAATTTTTAATATATTATATCATGTATTTAACAATCCTTTCAAAAACAAATTATTTCTATGTCACGATGTTAAACGAGTGGTACCGTTGACATAATAGAATATTTTTTTATATGCATCATACAGAGACAGGGTATGATTGATAACATGATTTATGATTCATGATTCATCAGAAACTACTGCGAGTACTTGTTTGGAAGCCACCGTGTGACAAAACCTTTTTTTTAAATAGATACGTACACGGAATATTTTAAATCCGTTTTCTTAATATCTTCAAACTAAGCTAAACGTAAGCGCGTAAGTGCTATGAAAATAGGACTAAAGTGCACCTGGAGCGAAACTACTTGGAGAGTAACTTAACCACTAGACCAGGGGTCAGCAGACCGCGGCCCACGAGCCGCATACGGCTCTTTTCGTAGGCATTTGCGACTCTTCAACTCTAGTTCATATTGTCATCTACAATCATATTTGATATATGGAATAGTTTGTCTGAAACATAGACACAATAAAAGAACTAGCATTTGCCATTCTCACAATCTTTAGCTCTACCTATTTATGCGAACAAACATTCTCTTCCATGAACCAAATAAAAAATAAGTTAAGAAGGAAATTAAGGACAATAATTTACAATCATGCCTAAAATTGAACAAGTAATTACTCGCCACACATAGCATGCAAGGTCAAGGTCACCGTTCTAACTAGTCAACGTTTCAAAGCCCAAAAAGTATTTAGTTATTTAGGTTTTCTTGTTTTATAAGTAGTGCTATTGAATTTTCTAGCTCCCATATATTTATAACATGTTATTCTTCTGAGAAGCCTACGACTGTATTGTGAATTTGAGTTTTAAATAAAAAAAATGATTTTATCTCTTTGTTTCGTCATTAAAACTTATATAGCTACAGTGAAAATGTATGTTGAGGCTCTATGAAAATGTTGAGATTCTGTTTACTTAATCTAAAAGTCTGCCAACCCCTGCACTAGACACAAACTTTTAATAATTATTTATAATATATTTAATGCAAAATGACTAATCAATCTTGATTCGCCCACTTAACAGTCCAAACATTATTCTGTCATTTGAATTTTTTTTATTGCTTCAATATGGCTCTTAAAACTTGTAGTATCGTTACTCTTTCAAAATGTCAATACTAAAGAATTATCATCTTTACATTATAAAAGTGTTACCTTTTTGAACGATTTAAAAATACACATGGGAACATATTTTGATATTTTATACTTATATATGTTGTTTAGGACATATGTATATGTGTATAAATATATTTATTTTGAACGAAAATAATGCACTATGACTCCCCCTACCCCTTCACGTCCCTTCCCGACCTCGTCTCCGTCCAGTTGATTAGCGACCTTGAGCCAGTGCGGTTATACGTGTTCGGAAAGGATTACAATATTAAACTAATTTAAGACTTCGCATCTATATTGTGTCGGAACCTTTGACGAAATAGTGATTAAACAATATACAGTTCACATTTTGGAGACGTCTGCAGCATCCGGATTATGGTGAGTGCCAATTCCTTCCGTATCTGAATTCTTCCGGCATCTATGCTTGTACGCAACATACGTACATAACATAATTTTAATATTTTTATTTTTTAATTTTGTTTCGTTAACCACTTATTGAGTTTAAATACATCTACCGGTTTCGAAAAATGCCATTTGCTTCTTCGGAATGTCAATACAAACTGAAAACATATGTTGTTGTTTCTTTACCAGAATCTATTTTTAAAACAACAATAATTATTTTTAAAATAAATTAGTACCTAACTCAAATTGTTACTTAATACAAATTTACTCGAATAATTTTTAGGAAAAAATTTTAGAATGGGACTCGTAGTTAAATTTAGTTGGTTGTTTAGAATTTTTTATTAGTTTTACATGCTTTATTTATCTCCAACGATTCCAAATTAAAAATAATGTATTTTAACCACAATGTTAATTTTGCTAACTTTAAAAGTAACATTATGTTATTGTTTTCAATTTCTATTTGCTGATTATTGATTAACAATTTTAAATATTTTCCTCAGGGCGGGCAAAGCCTCTTTGCACGTTCCTATAATATTGAAAATAAATAATTATTATTAATATATAAATAACTACATAATTTTGTAACTCTCTTTGATTTACAAAATACAAATTAAAATAATTATGAAATACACTTCAACCATATTCACCAAAAATTTCGCTAATTTAAAACAAATCAAACTATAACTTATTCTAGCCAGTAGCAGGGAAGGCACACAAAAATTATTAAACAGAGTATATTCAGCTAATTTGAATCTTTATTCATCAATCCTTTGATTGGAAATGAATATTTAATAAACGAAATTTATGATCATTAGGAAAAAGTCACGAGACCGGTTTAATCAAAAATAAGATGAGAAAATTTTTAACGAGACCACATTAAATATTCGGGATGCTGGTTAAATGATCAATGAGATCACTGGCAAGAGATGAAAGTCAGAATAGAGACGGATGAAAATGCGAAATCTACTCTGTAACATAATATTATAGATACTTTAATTAAGACTAGCGAATGCGAATTTTACCATGTTATATATTTTCAGTACTTCTTTACAAGATCAAAACATAGACACTAACCCAAACCACCACAAAAAGGTAGGAGGTAGCGCTACCTGAAGATATTAAAAATCTCTCGGTTGGATAAGGTTCGAAATGATGATGGTTTTTATAAAACCTATGGAATATCTAAAGAAGTGCTGATGTCTCCAAGAAATGAAAACTTTGAGTACTTTAGACATGTTATGAAAGGTATAGATCGATTTTTTGGTCATGACACTGCAGGGAACAAAGTGAACGGTGCGTTGAATGGCTTATAGCTAATGGAAATTTGTCAACCGAAACAAGCGAGTCCTGGTATCGACACTGATGTATGATAGTGAGGCTTACAGCTGGCAGAAGAAGAACGAAAATAGACTGAATTCAGTGGAAATGAGATCACTCAGGTGTAGGTATATGTGGCAGATCCATTTAAAGAAATAAGGAAAGAATGTTAATCTGATAGTATAGTGAGTAAGATTAAGAAAAGATCACTAAGATGGTTTGGTCATATGGAACAGATGAATGAGTAGAAAATAATAAGAAAGATATATGACGCAAGCGTTGATGGCACCAGAAATAGAAGTCGTCGAGAATTCGGCGAGAATTGTGTGTCAGGACAAAAGAGTTTGGCGCTCTATCCTATCTGCCTACCTCCGCGGTGAATCAACGTAATGATAAGTAAGTAAGTTACAATAATATTGTTTTCTCCATACAAAAAACTTTTTTTTTTTAAATACGACTATTATATCTTAAGTGTAGCTAAAATTTTATATTTTACATTTCTCTATATTTTAAAGAAAACAAAAAATGTATAATTGATTTATGATTTATGAGAAAGCATTTCAAAAGATTCTTTGGGAATGCTTTGGCGTCTCCGAGCTTTCAATGTAATAAATCTTTTTTTTTTATAATGCCAACAACTTTCTAACTTCCTATTCACTTATGAAGCTGTATTTTGTCAAAAGAGTATATATACATATATATTTAAGTGACATCAAAGGCAGATTACGAAGGAACTGAGATTTAGTAAACCGTGCCTTTAAGAAAGATAAAAATTGTTAAATGACAAATACAAAATACACCACAAGGCATTTACAAGACATTCCATAAAACCTAAAAAATACATAAAGCGCGATGAAAATTTAATATATTATATTAAACACAATACTTCGCTATACGGTCACTCTATATACGGCTTTTTGCTATATCGACCTTTTTTAAATTATTCGGTATACGGCCAAATAAAAACTTATATTTTTGAATACGGAATGATTCCTTTTTATTATTTAAATAGGACATTTTTTTTAAACCATGTCTTTCTACAACTGCGGATCGTAGCGATGACAGCATGTTATCGTATATGTGAGGTCCGGAATCAAAAGTTACTTTAACTATTTTCGGATAAAATGCAAAAAATCATGGTCACATTTGTAAAATGACCGATAAATACAGGTCACATGACCAAATACTGGTGTTTTATTGGCTGAAAACATATTTGTCTGGGCTTGAATTAATTTATCAATAGGACATGTCTGCGATTGGAGTAACAAATTAATTTTAATTGCGTTTTTTTACGAAATTCAGTGATTTTTGCCTAATTTTGATAGGCTAGTCTTGTAGACATTAATTTTCTTTATATTTGTACATATCTAACTCAAAATCCATATACAAATTTGACATATTTGATATGTTCTTCATGTTCTTCTCTGACTCCGATTATCCGAGTATTTTTAATTTGTATTATGTACTGCAGTGTAACTTTTGTTTTTTTTAAATAAAATGCTGTTTTAAAAATAAACACAAAGTAAACTCAATTAAAAACTTTATTAGTTTTAAAATATTTCTATGATATTGAAACGGGTGTAGGAATTTGTACGGATACGAATCAAAATTTATGTTTTCTTATACGGCATTTTGCTGTACGGCTAACGTATCTCGGCCATAAAGCGAGGTTTTACATTTACATACAAATGTTTATCAATAAAAAAATTCAACATGTACAACTTTCTATATTCCTGAAATGCAAATTATTACGCACAATTAAATAATAAGCTTACTGCCAAACTCAATAATCTTCCGTTTGTGATATGTACAAAGTAAAGTTCAATGTTATTTAAAGTTTTTACTATCTCTGCTTTGCACATCGCTCTCAAATTCTCTTTGTCTTCATAGCTTTGGCGTTGAAGTATGATATTTCAGTATTTCCTGACTATTCCAAACCAGGAAATACAGAAATGTCATACTTCGGTCGCGTTCTTAGTATTTTTCACTTCTGACAAATTTTATAACGATATATAAAAATAAATATACGTATTTCATTTCTTTATATTATAATGCTATACCTTTTGACCAATCTAAAATTAATTTTACATAATTATTTTTGAGGACCTACGCGAAAAATAAGGACTTTCTCCTTCACCCTGGCCACTGCAGTGGTGGCCCTTACCCACAATATAAACGTGTATTATATTTAATGTCATCTATTCCATATTTTACCGACTAAAATATAATCGTCCCACCCCTCACCTATCCGGACCAAATGTTGCATATATCGTTACTTTTTAGGCCCTGCGCAAAACTACGTTACAACGAAGTGACTAAAATAATTCCAAAATTATGATACCAAGTATTTCAAAAGAGTAACTGTCTTCTGTAAAAGACTTAACTGTAAAGTAATCTATAAATGTAACTAAAAATTCTGTAAGGAATATGGAATTTCAGGAACGGTATACCGTTCCTGATATGCTGAGGAAGATAAATGTAAGAAAGATGCTGTGAGTGGGATATATAGCGAAAGTAAATAAGTATCGTAACACGCACAAAATTCTCATATACGAGCCAACAAGATCGAGACCGAGGAGAAGACCATGATATAGATGAACTGCAAGAGATAGGTGGGTGCTAGCAGAATGGACCGCAAAGACGATATCAAAGAATAGATGGTGCTGTATTGTGACTTCCGAGTCCCATAAAGATTTAAATCAATTGAATTGTCCCAATAACATGAAACTATATATTAAAACTTGGATTCGTAATATGGGTAGAGCCAGTATTGGTGCACTTACCCAAACATATTGACTCATACCTATATTAATTATTGCTACAAAGTGATTCAAAAATTAAGTCCACATTAAAATTGTTCTTCATATACACCTTTTATATAGTGATAAATGTAATTCTATCTACTACTTGTAATTCTAATTAATTGAACAATTGCTTGTAAACTATGCCCGTCTCGACACAGAATTTCTCGAGTGAGACAGGCACAGTCCAAACAGATTTTACATTGTATTATATAGTAACAAATAAAATAAAAAATACATTTTAGAAAATCACAAACAATCTCTAAGGTGTTCAACAAGGTTTTGTACGACCTATAAGAATTTTGTTAGACCTTTAAGAACAAACTATTATCCTTTGACCTACTGCTCTTTATATCGTCAATGCTTCTTCAATGGCGTCACTATTATATAATGCAGGGGTTATTAAATCACCTAATACATGTAGAAACGTATACCTCAAGAGTAGCGCCATTGATTATGTTACATGGTAACCACTGAGTTATTCATTTAAACATTGGATACGCACCCAACAAAATTCTTGCGAGAAGATAGTTTAAGAGCAAAATTAACTCACACGAAATGAATGCCAACTTGAAATATAATGATAAATGCGTCTAATGTTCCGAAAAAGAAAAGATTAGAATTAAAAAGTTACAAACTTGAACTTGTGAAATACAGAAATTAATTTGCACTGCTTTATATATAAATCTTCTCAAAGAAGGTGTCGATTTTTCATTTAAAATTCTGAACTGTAAGCACTTCGTTGTTCGTAGGGCGATTGTCAAATAGCCAAGACTTAGACATAAGTTTTTCTACGTAAAACTATCAATTTAAATCATTTGCGTATGTTAATTTCTGCAAAACTAACTTTACCTACTGTTTACACAAGGGGGTAGTGAAACGATATGTAGGAGGGTAATAGGTAATAATTTGGTATAAGGACAGAGTAATAAGGACTCAAGAACCAACCAGTAAGCACGACTTACCTGGATTTTCCTGTTGTACTCACATCTCTCCTGAACTTCGGGAAACTTCTTCGATGATTATCACGAAGCACTGTGTATCACCTGATAGTAATTGTAAATCTTCGGCACGCACTGCGAGAAACCGAATACACAATAATAATTCAAGTCAGTGTGACGAGCTCATAGCAGGACATTCACACTTCTTAACAGTTTACAAGTCATAGATTACACACAGAAAAGTCATGCTCTGAGGTAATGGTAAAGGGAGGGGGGGACAGATAGGTATAATAAACCTAATGAAGCATCCACACGCGCACGGCGACCGGCAATCTGGTCCTGTCATAAATACCGAACACTTCCTAAATATTATTGGGCAGTGAAATCCATCACTCTAAATGTCAAAATTATCTTAGGTTTGCTGTTTTTGGTTTTTATTATTGATTTTTCTCTCTTTCAGTCGATGTGCCCATAACTGACCATCTGCTTTTATCAAAGAGATTATATTTTCGTTGGCTTCTACAGAGCGAATTGATTGACTCTTCTCTTTGCGATTCTTTGCAATCCTGGGCCTTGTTAAATGAAGCGTATAGTGAGGCGCCAATTATTTTCAGACTTGTTCTGTACATTTTATTAGACCTCTCGCTTCTTGCTCTTGTATAATCTCAGCGATCACCAATTTCTCCAGGGTGTCTTTGTCTCTCGTACTGGTTGCAATATGCCTAAAGTAGGTAAAAAAAATCTTGCATATTGTGAAGTACCTTGATAGCTCATCTTCCAGTTCTTGGTAGCATACGATACCAATACCACATCTCAAAGCAAAGCCATCAAGCATGTTTCATTTTTTTTTTCAGTCTGTATGTTTCAACTCGATATAGGTTATGGAGAATATCATAAATTTAACAATAATACGAATTTATCAAATAAAAATTCTACAACCTTAGAAAAATCTTTTGCAAAACATCTCTATTTTACTGCTGAAAACGTGTACGTGACTGCATTTAAAATTTTCAAAATAAAATGGTCTTATTTGCTTCTCAACAAACTCGTTGTAAAATAAAAGTCAACCGCAAACCCAAATCGATACGAACGCCCCGCGAATTGACCCGTGAATCTTACATCAGGTGATAAATGCTTTACTTATATACCAAAGGTCATGTCAGATTTAGGTATGCAACGAGGTTCGAATTTCCTATTCTCCACCTCTTGGTTCTCAAGCAAACATCTTACTACTAGAACTAAGGACCCGAGATTTTCGACTCGAGACAATCTTTGAAACTTGTATACGCCAAACCTCTGGAGTTCACCGTCTCACACCTTACTTCGTGCTTATCGTACATCAAACGCCAAGTATCAGTTCATTAACCATTTATGTTGTATTCGTTAGTTGGGTGAATTAAATTCTCTCCAGTAACAATTAAAACTAAATAAATGTTTGTAAATACCTTATATTTGTATAACTCTCTGAATAAATAGTTGTACATATCAATGATTCTAAGTAATGATGAGCTAAGCCGTTGTTGTTGATGTGATTGTTTGATTTATATTCGATTATAATGCAACTGATATTTAATTGTTTAAGATTGAGTTTCTAGTATAGTTTCTATCGTTCAACGAACTAACAAAGTTAAATCAAATCTCACAATCACTGTTAAAATGACGATTTAGATCATTACTAGTTCTAGGTGTATTTGTGCGCATATATTGTTAAACAATCAAAATCGTATGCACAATTCTGAGATTTATCTCATTCCATGAATACGGCCATAACGATTTATTCCGATACCTACACAATATACATATCTATCCCAAGGTTACGACCTTTTTCAAAACTGCCGTTATTTTATGACCTTTTTTGTCCTATTCATACAGTAAACCTTGTTACCGATGACATGTTCAGCATATTATATTCATCGTTGTAACATTCAAAGGGGACGTAGAAACTTAAATTTTAAGTAGGTTCGTAAATCCTGCCTGTGTTAGTACAAAGCAGCCACTTAAGCCCGAATTATAACATGTACTCTTACCCGACAGGCCAGTTTTCGGAGAGTGGGAATAATAGACGGTCTAGAGAAACAGAAATCCGATAGCTAACTTTTTCTTGAAAATATTTCGTATCTGCTTTCTCCAATCCTAAATATTTTTATATAATAATGTTACTCATAATTTTTCTACGAAATAAATAATTTATGTTTAATATTCATCGCCAAAATATTGAGATTATTCATTTTATTAAATTATACATTATATTTAACCACCGTAACAATTTTAAAAAAAACAATTAAGTCAGATACTATTTTGTAATTTTTAAGTTATTTTTTAATTACGAGTAATTTCCTAATATTTTTATAAAATGATTATTCAAAACAAGAATAATTTGAAACATGGTTTTAGTTTTTTTATCATAATGATGAAGAAAATGAATTTTTTCGAAACCGTTTGGTGTTATTACGGTAGTTAAATACAAAGTTATTTTATAATTTTTCTAACATAAACAATCTAGCACAACACTATTGTTATTCACATTATTATTGTAAAGTTGTAATTATTCAGAATATAAGCCTGTGATATTTTAAATACAAATTACCGTTGTTAACGAGCATAAACTGATTAAACTAATTTATTACCTGGATTGAAAGATATCCAGCTTCGAATCCTGGTAGCGACAACAATATTTTTTGATAAAATTGATTTTATATGTATATCTTTCTAATTAATACATTTAATTTGTATTTACAATACTGTTAATTCAAAATATTAAAATTTAATATAATATCAATTAAACTGAACTCTAGAGGTCATTGCCCGAAATTTAGATTTATTTATATATAATAATATATCATTTGAAACAGGGAGCGGGGAACTTTTGTTCGCCCAGACCCTATGTATTTAATAACGATGTATGCAAAACTTTAATAACGATGAATGCAAAATTTGATCAAAGCAGGGGGAGAAGTCAGGAGTAGTAGAATGGGGTGATTATATTTTCTTCAAGATTCTATTGTCCAATTGTTGTTCAATATAATACACATTTATATCGGGGTAGGGGGTGGGACGACGATAGGGAGTAAGGATGACCCTTATGTTTTGCCTCGAGTCCTAAAGAAAACAGACAAACTATATATCTATTATTTAGTTTGTGTTCAATACACACATCTATTTACTTACTTTATTCAAAAATAAAGACACACTCGGTTTAAGAAATCAATAGCGACCACCATGATATTATTATTGGACTATATATGTATGAACGTGAATGAGGCGAGAATTGTGTGTCAGGACAGAGGAGTGTGGTGCTCTATCCTCTCTTCCTACCCCCGTGGGGAAACGGCATGATGGTAAGTTAGTTAGTTTGTTAAATAAAAAATGGATGTGTAGCATTGTACTTTGTGTAGATAGGTACAAGGTACGCATTATTTTTTTAATTAACAATATTATGAAGTTTTTTTTTATTGTGGCCTTCGCCAATTAAGCGTAATTAGCCATTACATGTACATACATATGAAATCATATAATATCTTAAATATAATTAACAATTAACATAAATGAAATAATCAGGAGAATATTATTAATATTAGTTCAAGTATTTGGAATTTGAAATCTAATTGACTCTTTTTTTTCATTTTTACTTACATATCATAACACAGTGAGAAGAAGAACATTTATATTTGAAACAATAAATATACAAATGATAACTATTGTTAAATAAAGGATAAATATAAATAAATTAATATAAAATATTAATTTAATCTATCAAGAAAATTATGCAAATATATCAATAATACGTTCACATGTCTCTTAATTAGAAAAACAATATATATACCATAAAATATCTTAAAATTAATAAAACTTTACAATATTACTATTTTCAAAGATAAAAAAAAGACAATTATCTTCATTTTAACATAATAATAATAATTAACATCAAGATAATACTGTGAATGTATGAAAATTATATTTACATTCACAACATAGTAATAACAAATTATAAAAAATAAATAAAAATCTTTCGTTTAAATAGCAATAAATACTTAAAAAATCACCAAAGGTAGTAATAACATAAACAAAAAATAAAATAATGAGCATTGAAATTCAGATTCCTTTATAATTAAGATTATGAGGATGTAGAAATTATACATTCACATCTATAGTAATGTGAAACAACCAAAAATAAAAATAAAACATTACATAAAATTTATTGATGTTTCTATTTATATCATATATGGTTAAATACACTTTATTAAAGTTTCGTTATTATGAAGTACCGTGTAGAATACATATCACATCAATATTCTTACTATATTCAAACTAAGCTAAACGTTTTGCTATGAAAATAGGACTAACGTATCGGTCTCCTGAAACGAGGTTCGAACCCCCTACTACTGGATCAATACTACCGGGATGTGAAAGGACATATTTTTTAATTTTCGAACGTGTGAGTGTTGTGGTTTATCGAACATGTGAATTATTATAGTGTTAAAACATAAGTTTGACGTTTATGTGTACTAAATAAAATACGTAGTCACCATGATAACATGGTCACTTTTTCGTCACATAGTTTTCTGAAATTACTCTAGAATTTAAGATGTTTTAGACATCAAAAAGTATCCGTGTTTCAAATAAATCTACTTAAATATCATTATTTTAAGAGCACTCTTAAATGAGTGTCAAAAATCGTATTTTCATTTAACCCTGACTAAATATATTTGTTCTTTATTTTAATTACGATTCATTTTCAGGCTCGTTTGGTTAGGTACTTTTCTTTGGTTTAATAACCTGAAAATTCACAGCAAATAAGGCTGCCTGCTTTTGAGGCTTCTTTATAATCTACTCACTCAGACTTCTCGACATTTTAACAAATATTATTTTAAATACTGATTAAATGTATTAATTAGAAAGATACACATATAAAATCAATTTTATCGAAAAATATTGTTGTTGCTACTGGGATTCGAATCTGGATATCTTCCAATCCGAGAAACGTGCATTAACCGATTTTCTACAGCGCACAGTGCATTGACGACAAATTTTCGAACCTATATGTTACACTTTTCAAATTGATACATCTATCGTTCCATTATTTGAAAGCCATCTACTTTATTTTTACGGTATTTGAGATTAATTAATTAATTAATGAGATTAAAAATTGATAATTACAACTTCACAATAAGAATGTGTTCTACTTAATAAAATATTATTTAGTTATTATCTCGCCGAAATATTCCATAATGTGACGGTTTTTATTTTTAAGACACATCACACATGACTTATAAAGATTTTTCGATCTCTTATCTTTTCCGCTATTCTCAACAATCCTTTCATAAAAATACAAATAATATGGCATATTTCTTCATCACCTCAAAGATAACATAGTGATATTTTAGTGAATAATTCGCTTTCCAGCGTAATACTTTTCTGTCTCTAAAGCCTGGCTTTATCTGTTACGACCTTGATCTTAGTTAAAGTGAAGTAGTCTTGATAATGGATCTTGAGGTCTAAGGGTACGCTTTAAAAGGGGTAGTTACTGTAATAGCGACAGAGCTTTCAAATCAGATGAAAATTATTATTATTAAATACAATTTGGTTTAAACAGGTCTATAACTATTCAAATCATTTTAATTATTTCATGTTGTTCATTTATTTATTTAATTTGTTTACCAATTTTTTTACAGGTAGATATTATGACGATTTCTCACTTAGGCTAGGTTAGTTCTTAGCTAGGAAAACTGACTCAGATTTATAAATATGTTCTACGGTACAAGTGTAATTGATGTAAAATTATAAAATTTCTAGAGAATTAAAAAAAATTAAATAGAGACATTATACGACAACAAAAATAAAAACTGTGTGTGTAAAAGCGTAATTACCAAGTATTCTATCTTTCAACTCACTCTGAAATACAGGGTGTAACAGACCTAGTCCACAATATTTTATGGGTGGACACCAGACTAAATTACGAATCAAAAATATTCAAGGAATATGTGCTTAGTCTCAACCATGTCAGAAACAAAATCATAATTATACAATTATTTCTATTAATTGAAATATTTTATTGATTCCAACTTACATATTAAGTACAAATAATTAAAGGTCATTGAATTTCGACTATCCAGACAATTTTTTGATAGATGATCTATGGCCTGAAGCAAAGATATATATTGATAATGGATAAATTTTTCAAATATTTATTTCGAAGTACGTAGACTTAAAGCTTAACATGATTTTGTAAAAATTTTAAACATTAATATTTTCCGTAACTGTAGAAATTTGCTTATTTTTTATTTTATTAATTTGCTCGCAATTTTGTCAGGTATCCACCCATAAAATATTGTGGACTAGGTCTGTTACACCTGTGTAAGCACTGTAACAACTCTCTCCTTCTCGTCCGTTCATCAACTTTCTATTTAAAAAACGGGGATAATGGGATTTTCTTTGTGTTGGATTCTAAATTATAATAAAGTTTACTAAGTTTGTTATAGAAAAATTCTTTGTCCAATGTAGTCTTAATATGTGGTAATTGAAGTAAGCTCCGTTGTGTTTCTTGATATCACTTGTGTGATTTCTGTTCTTTATTAAAGAATTTCAGTTATTTATCGTAGCATTCTCCCATCCTATAATTCCATAGCTTATTATTGATTGGCATAGGTACATATAGATTTAGATATTAAAATATATTAATTTTTTGTTTTATTTAAATAAATATGGTCATAATATGCATTCTCATATATATCACACACTTTTCTTGAGTTATGTAAAAATAAACTAATTTGCTTACTTCTGCAGAAGACGATCTGAGATCCAGTGGCGTAACTCTTTGAATATTCACACTTTTATGGAGAAAATTAAATTGTTTTTAGGAATTTACAAGCGTAATAAAAAAACCTTGCTTCACTTTACGACGATTTTCGCTTTGCGGTAATGGTCCGATATCTAACCCGACATATGAATGGTGTACCACCTACTGTATATATATTGATAATATTATTACAATACATATAACATCTAAATTTATTAGTCCATATTACAGCTTTACTTTTTGGTACCCTATCTAACATGGGCCCCCAATGCACTGCATTGACTGCATTGGTATAGTTACGCGACTGCTGAGATCCATCATCTCTAGAAAATAATCTTACTGCTGGACTACATGTTTAGTCAAGTTAGATTTAATTCATTGATTATTTTCTGCCCGCACTCGTGTATATTGCCATACATCATCATTACTATTTTGGTTACTTAGAAAGTTAGACCATGAAATTGGCTGAGTGCTTTCGAAGTACACCCATCCCTCGATGTACGAGCAACCTGTATACGAGACATGCGAGACACATGTTTTAACCTGTTAGACCTTTTTTCATAAACCGAAAATGTTTTCACTTTTACGAGCAAGCTTTGCCGATCACAGGTTAGATTCTTAACAATATTGGAAAACATTAGCATGTCGACTATTTTTATTTTGTCCGTTTTAATAAAGCTTTGTCTATTAATAAGTTGACATATCAAATAATAGCCATTAAATTTAGATTTCTTTATAAATATTTAAGAAGATTTTGTCATGAGCTATATAAATATTTACTCAACACCACTATAGATATGTAGGTGCTAAATATTAAAATGAACTCCCCATTTTCATTAGAAATAAAGTTAATTATGCAATATTCTCAATAAAAAAATATGGATAGTTAAAACCATCCGTAATATATTCAATATTATTTCTGTAGGAGACATTCTGTATTCAATACCTAGCCGGAGGCAAAGCGCTGCCGCCACAGTCTGGCCTTACCGCTCACAGACATCACGTTTTCCGTTTCGCTGCTGGCCCGCCACGGCATTTGAGGCCGGCGGGGCCGACATCGAACACCGCCGACTCGCTTCTCTACTCTTTGCACATTTCGCTTCTCTATGTTTCATTTTTACACGCATACCATCTATACTATCTATTCTATCCTCTGTCTCAATAAACGACTCTACACCAACCGCGCGTTTACATTCATTCTCACCGCCTACCCCTACAAAGTAACCTGTGGGAATAGTGGTTGTTAAAACGTGCGACGGACAATATCTGACAATTTTTTGACAAGTGCTAGTGAGTGTTTTCAATTGAACACCATAAAAGTGCTGCAAGATCAACGCCCGAACGAATCGACACGGGAATCATTTCCATCGTGACGCGATCACGTTCCGAAACGCGTCAGCAAATTTCACGAGCGATAAGGCGCGATGACGCATCTTTACCGCAAATTCGCTACCGTACATTCACAAAGACAATGACATTTGACACGCAGCAAACTCGCAAAGCGATAAGAACGCTGAGTCAGTAATTTTGTAATCGAGTAACTTTTTTCTATATTTTATTTCTATAAAACGCTTTATTGTTCTTCTTTTTTAACTTCTCCTTTATGATGCTAAAATAAAAACGCGCCTTTCGGTGCTGTAAACTCAGTGTACATGTAGATTTTTGCAATTTTTAAGTCGGAGAAAAATGAATATTTTACGTTTATTATAATAATTGACATATATATAAGTGAATATTTATATCAATCATTGTGTAAAAATGCAAAAAATATTGATCATCACAAACGACAGCACAAAGACGCATAAGACACGTCTAACTGGGCCAGCGGATGCTCTACTACTAAAGTGACGATCGGCATCTGGCACCCCGCGCACTGCGCATTGCGCTGTCCTCGTCTCTACGCGCGTACACGTATTGAAAAATTCACGTCAGATTCTTAGAGAAAATATTTTTTATTGTTGGTAAATACTAGGATAATAGGAATGATTAAAAAGAGTTAACAGTTAAGAATACACAATCATAAATTGGTGTAAGATGAAACTGTATTTTTACAATATATACTACCAAATTTTATCTCTTTATAAAAAAAAATATTTTTCTAATAATCAAAATTTGGACGGCTTTTACATCGTGACACAAAAAAAAATATTTTAGTTTGACTCTTGGAATAAATTAAAATTATTTTATTATAAAATTTTCGCTTAAAAACTAACTAAATCCATGATAATTAGAAATGGACGTTTATCTAAAAAAAAATATGGTAAGAACGTACATGTCTTCCTCTATATTCAGGAATGAAATATAATTCATATAGTTATAAGAAAACTCTCTTGGAAGTGTTCGGGTGTAATCCTCGTCCCGGGAGACCACCAAATTATTCCTATATTTCATGTAACTATTTATTAGCTTAACTTTTAAAGAACCTATAAATAATATTTATGATGCTATGTTCGAGTAAGTCAACTTATTTTTTAATAAAAAAACATCATCATCAGCTCCGTTTTTTATCCACCGCTGAATGAAGGCCTCCCCAAGTAATTTAAAATGTACATTTCAAAAAACAACATTATTTGTTATATTGCTTCAAATTTTTAAAAAAATATGTATATTCAGCGGGTACTCCAGTACATTTTGTCAACTATGTTAGAAATAGCGTGTTTAAAAATTCCGTATTATTTTTATATTCTCTCACTTTTATCTTTTTTTTCGTCTTTACCGGTACCGATGTCGACATCAGTATCTCGCAACTACCATCTTGCTATTCTCACATTAGACTGTGTTGTTAAAATGTCGTATAAGTATATAATGATGATTTTTGTATTTTTTTTCACGCTACACTTCTCTTATTATGCTTGTGTAAAGATACAATAAAATAACAGCATTAGCGATATAAAAATATTATAAGTTTGCGGGTACATGTTTCTTTTCAAAGTGTTTTAAAAGCATTTATTAGTTCTTTTCCTGATGTTTTCGGGTAAGCTGTTAAAGAATTTCTTCCCTAGGTGGCGTACAGTGGTATTGTGCTAATTGTTGAGCATGAAAATACAAATTTAAACCTCGTACAGTTTTCAATAATAAAGCGATATTATTGTTTTTCTTTTAATATTTGAAGAAATGAATTTCATTTAAATAAATCACAAAACGTTGGTACTTTTAATTCTTCAAAAAGTAATTTAGACGAATAAAACACATTCTTATTGTGAAAAATTTATTATTCAAAGCATAGGTCAGTGATATATTAAATACAAATTAAATGTATTAATTAGAAAGATATATCAACAATATTTTTTAATAAAATTTATTTTACATATACATATATATTTCTAATGAATACATTTAATTTGTAATTAAAATAATCTTTTGGTTTTTTAATATTATTTTTATAATAAGCTTTTGTACATTTTTTTACTAGAATCAGGCTAGTATTTTATGCCGTTATATTACCGTAGAATGGATTGATCTGTATATATATTCTTAGCAAATAATTTTCATACTAATATTTTATTTTATTTTCAATAAGTTACTCTTAGCAAGCTAGTATATATTTGTAAAAGGCTATTTTCGCATATTATTTGTTTTTCGCTGTAGTGTAGTGGTAAGTATCCTGTTCGGTACCTCGCCAGGGAGATTTAAATTTTATTTATTTAACATATTTTTTAATATTTTTCATCTTAAACTTACAACGCGTTCTTTTTTTATCGATTGTTATGTTCGATTTATATTTTAACGTCATATTTACGTATTTTATGATAATTTATTTCATCGTCATCATTTTCATCCCCTTATCTTAGAAGGGTCGGCGACATAATTGATATATTTCTATAGGGGCTCCATGCCGAAGGTCTCCCTTATCTCGGCACCTCTCACTCAGCAATAATGTTACTCCTGCCACTCCCCTAAGATAACCCAGTTTGGCAGCCTGAATTCTGAATAAACACTATTTTTAAGCATGGATCTAGATTATGCTGTCGATGTTGTAAAAGTACGATGAATTGCATTGTCACTAAATATTGTTTTCATACGAAAGAAATACAATATGGAAATACTATGGCCTGTGTGGGCTGATTTCCGTTTTATAAAAATATTAATATAATTATTAAGGAGAATGCATTCTCATTGTGACGTTGTAATTATTCAAAACATAGCTCTGTGATATTTTAAATGCTAATAATATCAATTTATCGAAAAATATTGTTGTTACTACCGAGATTCGAACCTGGATCTCTTCCAATCCGGGGAACGTGCATTAACCGATTATGCTACATTACACAGTACATTGACGACAAATTTTCGAACCTATATTAATACATCTATCGTTCCATTATTTGAAAGCCATCTACTTTATTTTTACGGAATCTCAAAAACAGTTACTTTTAGCTTAGTTTAAAAATAGTAAGAATATTGATGTGACATCTATTCCGTGTACGTATCTCTATTTCTTAAAAAAAATAAAGGGATAATCGAAAGGAAAGTCACGGTCCACGTGAGATTTTTTCACTTCTTAGAGCAGAATTATGATACTTCTTGATGAAATTTTGCACACTTGACGTTCAAAATAAGAGGAAAATTTCTGTCTACATCTGATTCCAGACAACGCCGGGTACTTCAACTAGTATCAAATAATATTTAATTTACATTTATTTTGCAGTAATTATAGTTATGCACAGCTTTGTGCAGCTCGGTGCACGCCCCTGATAAATTGGATGTGTACTATTTTTTGGAGAGACGTTCTGAGTTCGCCTCGTTGTAACTCGGGCCTTAAAGCGTCAGGCGCTGGAAACACTTGACTCGAATATGCTTATTTCACTCGTTATGCCTAATGATACGGCGAGCTGAAACCACGATCCGTAATACGTCGAGTAATTTGCAGATTTCCACGGGAAATTAACCGCCACGGAACATTCCGCGAAAAATTTCATGGTTACACAACGTAAAATAAATCTTTAATAATCCTGTTAGATTGCATCATAGGAGTTCATTGCCTTTGTAATGTTGGGCAGAATGCTTTTTGATTGTCTTAACCGCTTTTCAGACCGTTTAGAAATCTTGATAACGCTCGAGCTGACATATACTCGTAAGTACGAAAAGGTCAACCACTCGAGTTCGATATGATATGCAAAAAAATAATTTTATCCTTCATTTAAAAATTCCGTCAAAAGAAGGTGGTAAATAATCTGGAACTACGGGAATGGCATAGATATGAAACTACTGTATACTGTTTTTTTGCAGATCTGAGTTATTGTGACATCTATCAAAGTGTATGTATGTGTGTGTGGCCGCATCGATTCGTGGGAAGGGCGGGAGGCTTGAAAAGACGCTGGAAGCGCAGTTACGCTCTCTTTCAATGCGCTTCGGTTCTCAAGATAAGATATCATATTGTGTAGGTAAATTATGTTGCTATACGATTGTAAAAGTAAGAATAAATTTCTACTACCGATATCACACTGACTATATAAGTTATAAATACCAAAATGTTGTATGTTTTCTTAGGCATCGAGTGATATATTAAACAACCATATAAAATATATAATAACACTATTTTTTTCTTTAAGAACACATTATTGTAAAGTTGCAACTTTTTCAGAACAAAGTTCTGTATTTTAATACAAATTAAATGTATCAACTAGAAAGACATACAGAAAAAATCACTTTATTGAAAAAATATTTTTGTTGCTATCGGGATTCGAACCTGGATCTTTTAAAAATTGAATAATGATGTATCAATTTGAAAGAGCTGCAATATATAAGTTCTAAAATTTGTCATTAACTTTATCAGTTAGCGTGGTGTAACTGGTAAAGGATTTCCCCGGATAGGAAAAGATTATTTAAACTATGTTTTTCTTTATATCTTTCTAGTTGATACATTTAATTTGTAATCATAATTATTATACACAATTTTTAATTGATCTTACCTGCAACCTATGTGTCATCCAAAATGGCAGACGCTTCATCTATCTATCAACATTTGAAAACACCGATGTACAGTGTTATTGCAAGGAGACTCGTACGTATTGTGCTGATGATGATGTTCCTGGTTGTGTGCGGTATTGGGTCGATGGAATAATACTCATACATTAGCAATTGTATTTATTTAATATTAAGACCTCTATACAACTCAGTACAAGTCAATATTATATGTTATCCGTTCAACGTTTCGGAGACAGGAGAGACCGCGCCGACTGCGGCGCGATCCTTTATCTCTTTCAGGCGCGTCATCTTGCCAACTTTTCGCGCGTCTCGCATTCGTTCCATAGATACATCATAATAAAATATTGTTGATTGTTATTATAATATGTATTGTAATATACAAATAAAAATTAAACGTGGAAAACAAATTCGAGAGGAATGGAGACGTAGACGAATTTGCAGACGTATCAGGGGACCACGACGTTCAACATTAATGAAGATGAGATGCAAGTATAATAGTTCCTAATTTAAAATATGTAACGAAATTAACGAAATGTGGCTACAGTCATGGTGGAAGGATGGGAGGGGTGACATTGAATTGAGTAATATATTACATAACGGGTTATTTTTTTTTATTGTTTCCGAGGTTAGTTAATAAAACTCCATGATCACGTATGTGAAAATAAAACACGTGTTCTTTGATTCCACTCGTTTAATTTACTTGAGACGCGTTTCACCTTGTATGGGTATTATTAATCTAACAATTTAACTCAACAACTTGTATTTAAATTTATAGTGGTGGAACATTATTTATATCACAGACCTATGTTCTGAATAATTACAACTTCACAATAGGAATGTGTTCTCCTGATAATAAAGTTGTATCAATATGTCCAAAATTTAATAAAAATGAATTGATGATTCTGTCATTCCGCAAAAATAAGGTAGATGGCTCTTTCAAATAAATAATGGAACGATTAAATGTATTAATATCAAAAAGGTAACATATAGGTTCGAAAATTGTCGCTGTATCAAGTTGGATAATGCACCTTCCCCGGTTAAGAAAGAGATCCAGGTTCGAATCCCAGTGGCGCAACAACAATATTTTTCGATAAAATTGATTTTATATGTATATCTGTCTAATTAATATATTTAATTCATATTTACAACATTATTCATTTAAATTCTGAGGATTTACTTTAAATTTTTGAATGCTTCTAATTATTCTAAGTAACCATTTTGTTTCAACACTAATAATATTTTAATGTATTGTAATATGTAGAAAAGTACAGCTGTATAACTCTACAACATAAGAAGACAATACAGCAAGAGAGACATTTTTAGTCTTTTTGAATTCATATAATGTTTGCATGATTCTAGGTAATAATTATCTTCAAAAATAATGATATTTTTAAATGAATGCAACAATGTAGAATTGGTAACCTTGTCCCACATCCTTGGTAGATCAATAACAGAATAAAGGTTTCGGCAGAATCAAATCATCAAATTGTTTATAATTTATGATAGGGCTTTCTAATAACATTTTATGGCTGTCCCCCACTATAGATATGAATACAAATTGTTGAATTAAATTGTTAGATTAATAATGCCCTTACAAGGCGAAACGCGTCCCAAGTCAATTAAATGAGTAAAATAAAAAAAACAAGTATTTTATTTTCCCATTTTCACGAGGGGGTTATTCGTTAAATTCAATTGGTTATTAATTATATTTGATTTAGTCTTGATGGATTTTTCAATTATTAACATTTCTAAATTATTTTACCTTGGCCCTCTATTGTTAATATGTTAAATTTCAATGCCGATTTCTTTTTTAAACATGTGGCCTGTTTCCAACAGGTGATTAGCGAATTCTGAAAAACTATTATTATTATTATTATTGAAACTTCTTAAGTGTCCTTTTATTAAAATATTAAAACTATGCGTACTTATGTAAAGTTCAAAAATTGTTTATTTTTCTAATACTAATAATAAATTCGATGACAATATTATAATGATTGACCTCATACTGGCAGATTAAACAGAATATCCAAATTGTGGTAATATTAAACCAATACCTTATCCGTGTATCGACCACAGTCAGAACATCCAATAACTCCCCCATGGAGGGCGAGCCCTGCCCGCCTTTCATGAAATATTGAGGTTCCTGGGGCCGTTGTGGTCCACCACTTATTTACCACTCGACTGTACTTCTAGACACTTTCTCCCCGGGAGTCCAATATTTTTTACTTTTTAATACTCGATTTGAATTCTAGTCATTTTGTGAATACATTATGAGGTCGGGAAACGAGCCAATCTCCAAAAAACGTGCCCTTATAAATAAAGTACCAATAAGTTCAATTTTACAGCTAGCTCGGATAAAGAAAATCCGATTTTCTCGGTCTATCGAGTCTTATTACGATATACATATTATTGGGTTTATCTTACATTGTTTTAAACCGTAGATTAATTTTAAACTAAACGAGCGCATGGTGATAAAAAAGTATAAAGTATGACAATGAGATTATTTTGAAACAGAAATAGTTAATATATTTTTAGTAACACTGATTTAGTATACTAGGTTTTCTTGCTTAATTTATTCATTTTAAAAATTAATAAATACATTTATTGCCGGTTTTAGTAGTAGTAATAAACAATTAATAATAGTGGTTAATGCTACCAATTAATACGCAATTATTCATAGTGGATAATGCTATTTGTACCAATTAATACATAGTTATTAATAGTGGGTAATATTACCAATTAATACACGATTAGCAAAACAACTCAAAATAATTTAAGTACACATAGCATCATCATTATGGTCGGTATCCACGATGATCTCGCAATGAGACTAATGATCTCTGAGTATCAGTAAAGTTGAGTGTACTAGATGCATCATTTTAATCCAGGATCAAAACACTCGCGATAATGTTCATAGAATGCTTCGCGCTGAATTATGTATTGACTTTTGCCCCCTTTCGAGATGAATCTTTGAGAGAAATCTCATACGTGGACACGGGCCATTACTTTCACCTGTTGAAACACCAGACCATATTTTAGTTTGGGGAAGAGCAACAAAAATAATATTAGAGTCGGCTAAAAGAGCGCAAAAGACAATTCTTAAGGTAATAAATGGTCGTCTCTCTAGATATCCATCAGATCTTATATTTAAAGAGTACAATGGCCTAGACATAAGACAACGTTATATGTTGAGATTCGTCCAATATTTCCATGCTAATAACAACTCACCCCAAACAATACAAACAACTAACATCTACACGCTAGTTCCGAGAGCAACAACGACATTTTATGAAAGATTCTACATGTTTTTAGTTCCACAACTGTACAAGACACTCAGCACAAACTGTAAATCGTTCATTCCCAATATTATTACACAAATATGGACCCAATATATGATACAATTGGATAGAGATCAATCAGAAGCATCGCTATCCAACATTCTAACATAATCATTATATATATTTATTTTTATTTTTTATAATAAAGTTTAAAAATTTTATAAAAATGAATTGATAATTCTGGCGTCTACTATCAGATTTACTTAAAGGTATTTTGAGATTCTGTAAAAATAAGGTAGATGGCTCTGTCAAATGATGGAACGATTAAATGTATTGATTTCAAAAAGGTAACATATAGGGTCGAAAAATTGTCGCTAAAAATAATGCCGCTGTAGCTTAGTTGGATAAAGCATCTCCCCCGGTTAGGGAAGAGATCCAGGTTCGAATCCCGGTAGCGCAACAACAATATTTTTCGATAAAATTGATTTTATATGTATATCTTTATAATTAATATATTTAATTCATATTTAAAATAATCATTTTACAGTGTCTATGCTAATAATTCACTAGTTCTACAACACTTCCACTACGTATTTTCTTTTTTTTTTTTTCTCTTTATTTTTATTTTTATTCCTGTCGAATCTTTATCTTTCTTGAATTAAATAACATCACGAAAAAAAAACTGGCTACTTTAACACAGTCTGCAGTTTAACAAAGTAGCCAGGACAATGCTGTATATATCAGAGGTGGAGTCAACTCCATCCCACACAATAAACTACGAGTATTTAATTACAATATAATTGTATCTTTTGCTTATCATGTTATATTACAATATATTCACATCTCTTACACGAAAAACATGTATGTCAATAAAGTCTAATAAATACACTCATAACTTAATATTTCATTAAATCATTATCCTATTATTCACATTTTAGTAGTCACATTACTCTATCAAAAAAAACATTTGTCAGAAATATTTTTGGTGCGCTTTGCTAATTTAAATGTTATAAATGTTATATATGAACAATACTATAATAATTGTGTTATATAGAGCTTTTTATTATTTGAGGTGCACGCCTTTGCGAAATTCGATTTGTAAGACTAGATACATATCGCACACCTAGATCAATACTAAGATAACTAAAAAAAACAATAATTTTGAGTTATTGTTGTATTCGAATACTCTGTCATAAACGCAACTAACTTAGTCCCAGTTCTCTAATAATATCATTTTAGAATACATTTATGACCTAAAATGTTATTTAGTTTCACAACTAGTATCAAAAAATGGAGAAAAATGTTTTTATTTTTTTGTCTACTGAAAAATGACTTTTTGTGTCGTCTTAGTTTTGATCTAGGTGTGCGATATGCGAATCTCCAATCACTCGTCACAAGCTTTCTGCAGATCTACAAGAGTTGTGACTATTTTCAATGGCCAAAACTCTTCCATCGGCACATGAATACAAAAATGGTTTAGTAACGCGCCCTTAGTCATATGGGTACGTTACTTATTTTTAGATTTGTATATAATTACCATCCAAAAAACGGAAATAATTTATGAAATCTGATTAAAAGTTTTTGTTTATTTTCCATAATTCATCAAACGACTATGACTTTCGGGATCTTATTGTTTTTCTTGATAATCCTTGGAGTGGTAACTTTTTCAGCAAATCATGACCCTCACGGCTAACTTTCTTTCTTGTTCAAAATCACTTATTTTTCTTTCGACTGACGTGACGGGAAGTTTAAGCAGAGCGGTTCGTTATTCGGAAGAGAGAAATCCTTTCACCTCATTTCCGGTCAGATGTTTTTCTAAATGTTATTCTTTATTGCACAACATAAAAATAAATTAACATTTTTATTAGGTTTTTTAAAAGCAACTGGTGTTTTTTAAATGAATATATTTTTCAGTATTATGATGCTACAATATCTCTAATAGATTCTGTATGAAATAACTTCTTCATTGTTTTTAACTTATTTTAGCATATACTGTTTATTGTACGCCAATGATGCAGTATTAATGGCGAATAATGAACAAGAACTACAGAGTCTAGTAAGTAGAATGCATGATGTATGCAAGGAAAGTGACCTTAATAACGACCTTAATTGTTGACATTCATAAGAAGTCGAAAGTGATGGTATTTGAGGAGGAAAGCAAGACAACGTGCAAAATACTTGTAGGTAATGAATTTTTGGAACCAGTCGATGTATTTGTGTATTTGAGAAGTATGTTCGATACAAATGGAAAGATAGAGAAAGATATCGAAAGGAGGGTGATTGCAGGGAATAAAGTGAACGGCGCATTGAATGGAATTATAGCTAATGGGAACTTGTCAACTGAGGCACGACTAGCGGTTCACAATAGAGTCCTGATAGTCGGTACCAAATAAGTAAAAAAATATTCTAAAGATGTTTTTCAGAGAAAATTCAAGCTCGGAAAAACCATATTGACGTCCTAGGAAAAACTGAAAGAAACAGATTATAGAAAATTGTTGCCAGGAGCTCAACAAAGATTGAAACGCAGTCGAGTTTGCTTCAGTGACCAAGGCAATTGAGCATCAACTATGGTAAGGTGTTTATCTCGACCTAAAGAAAGAAATAAGAAAAATAATTTTTGTACTATTTTAAAGAATATTATAATAAGTTTTTCGTAACATTGCAATCATTATATTGACTATAGATATATACATTTACGTATGTGTATATAAATAAAATTATGCACCTCGATATTTGATGGTGTATGTAATATTGTACACGTTCTATCATCGAAATTCATATTAGCAAAACACATCATCCATAATTTACAGTATTATAACAAGAGCCAAGTGTATTCATTGCGTACAAACAATATTAAACTCATAGTATCAACTGTGTACTATTTGTTATTTTACAGACTATTTTTAGGTTGGTTCAGATAAGACTCAGAAAAACGGAGACGCAATGCGACACGAAGAGAATAATCAATGTTAATCTTTTCTAATTGAAGTGCAGCTTTCTTTTATACCGACATACATATAAATTAATATCTATAGATCTGCGTACAAATTGAATCTTTTAAAGCATTATGTATCTAGTAAATTTGATCGGATGTAAATTTAATGGCGTTATGGGACATAATTTAAGAATTATTTATAAAAATAAAAATAAAACTTTTTTTTCAATAGATTTCGTTTGGGTGTGAATGCATGTTTTTTACCTTTTGGTCTAGGTAATATGTTAATGGAATTACGTATTTTTAACTATTTTAGAACAAACGACAATTTAACAAATAGAACAAAAGTGTTAGTCAAAATCGGTTAAGAATTACGGGAGTTACCTTGTATAGGTCATTCGTGCGTCATATCAAATCTTTAAAATTCGAGTACAAAATTTCACTCTAATTCATATACTCGTACGCTTATGGTTAAAATTAGTATTAAGATGTAACGATAACCAATCAAAATGTTTCTGTAATTTAAACAAATAATAGTTCAATTATTGAATATCAGTTGTTTTACCAGTACCTACCAAATACCTAACCTAGCTATAAAAAATATCTAACCTAGCATTACGTTTTCGAAATTTCCAATAACACCCAATTATTAACGAACATCTTCTTTGACCCGTCACTTTGTTACATTAATAACATATCGAAAAAGGGAATTTATATTTCGATCTTCATTTTTCGCATTTATGTGACGAGCATCATATTTTATACATGGCATTTTTGAAATTTGATCAGAGGGCGACATATCTCGGATGTTCACATTAAGCGCGGCGAGTCTCATGTTTAATTCAATACCCCGCAGAATGTCAATCGGCGT
Organism: Eubasilissa splendida; assembly: GCA_031772225.1. Lineage (NCBI taxonomy): Eukaryota > Metazoa > Arthropoda > Insecta > Trichoptera > Phryganeidae > Eubasilissa > Eubasilissa splendida. Next base: position 13,687,481 of record CM062852.1, on the reverse strand, counting down.
CGCTGTAGAAATCGTTTAACATCATCGTCAAATATGTCCCACTTAGCACACTACCACCTCCCACGGCGCGGTGACACCCCTCTACAAACTTTACACAATTTGGGTTCCAGAAAATCGACGCCAGTGAACCCCAAAGAGTTATTCTTTAAAAATATACCGCTACATCCTCCGCTTCGAGTATTTTAAATATACTTTATAAGGTACATAAAAGATTTAGAAAACTGTTTATCGTTGTATTTCTAATGCAGTTTTCATGACAATTTTTTCTGTAGTACCCGCTGAATCATTGTATTCTATATATGTTAAAAATTTCCGTATTATTCGAAGACATTGTTGAGGTGTAACCTGGCGGTCTATCCTCCGCCAACTCATCTTGCCGAGGACTTTTCTCTTCACTTGTGATAAATTATAACAGCTTGTGTAATTCGCATGAATAGGAATCTATACTACATTACTATTAATCATAATGGTTATGGTCACAAGGAACATGTCTATCATTACAAATGCAAACAAATATAGTCTGTGCAGAATATCCAAAGTTGAAGACGTAGAACCGCCACCACGGTAGATTCACAATCCAGCGCAGACAGAAAAAATGGAACAATAATAATAATACGTTACCTTGGGTTTGGGACGCGCCTTCTTCATGTTTCGAACTCGTTACTTATAATCCCTTGTCGCTACATACTGATTTAGAATTAATTGGCTTATACGCCCGTGTCATCCGCATCAGTAGATTGTGGCCAGCGATTGGACACCCATCCACAACCAATTTGCGACAACGTCCATCATTAGTTCCGGAGTTCTTCATCCCGCACCCAAGAGGAAATAAAATATTTCTACAGAGGATATGAATACAATGCAAATTAGGATTTATCACAAGATTAGTAGAAAGTTGATGCACTAATAATTGTAACTATTTCTCTTACCCAGTATCCCATTACGAATTTATTAATTTACACGAATTTAAGTCAACTTGTCCTACGGTCGGCAGCGCCGCCGTCCAGCGCCATCCTGGCGATCGGTTAACTTCCACCCGCAATTAGTGTGGCCACTGCTAGCCTTGTCCCTATACGAATGAAGCTCTCCACGCCGCGCGCGAGGACCTGCGAGGGTTAACGCGATAACCTACCGCGCATGTACGAGAGTGTTGCCATATTCAAAATTTTATTCTCCGCCCTAATTATTTAAATAATTCACCTGCTAACGTATTTATAACGTTACAACAAATTGGCGTGCATTCGAACGCCTGAACATGATGTTTAACAATGAATCTCCACCGTATCTAAAACGAAATGTTTTCAATTAATATATATTTCCAGTTCTTACGTTCCTCCTAGCTCCTAACATCAATATCTTCATCAATCTTTCTTTTCATTTCTTTACTTTGTTGCCATGTTATATTATTATTTTCATTTGTTGTTTTTCCCTCACGTGTTGTATGTTTTTTGACTGAACTTATTATTTATATTTACATACTTAATGTTTTCTTACACTGGGTACGCTTTATAAATAACGTAACTGTTTGTTTAATCAAGAATAAAGAAGAGTTCGGGAACTGTGAGGGTTTTGAGATGGCAGCTGTTCGGCTCCGTCTTGAGACTATGTACGAGATGAAGTTGCACAGCTGCTGATTAGCATTTAAAAAATACCAACCAAACGGCGAATGAGTAGGGCCATATATGAGTTTTTGCTTATAAACGATCCTGAGTAAGTGTCGGGTCCACCCTAGGGATTGCATACGAAATTTTTAAAATTCCGAAATTCGTTCTTATAAATATAATTTAGAATTCCAACAACTTCATAGTGAATTCTGAATTAAAAATATATAAAAATAAAATATTGTTACGATCAAAGATTAACGGCTACACAGTAATCGCAGAATAATAGGGGTGTTCCGAAGGGATCGTTCCTAGAAATGTTTGAAAGATTATTGAACCAGCTAAAGAACTGTGTTATAAAGACGTTGATTAATATCGCGTTTGACATTGATATTCAAGATGCTGAAATTTAGTCGATTAACAACATTATTTTTGCACTTCTCCCAGTGAAGCTTACTGTTGACACCCCTTAACGAGAGAATGTAAATCTTCTTTCAGCTGATGTAACATTATCTTTTATACTTGAGAATTTAGAATCTGATGTGCTCTCACTAAAGTTAAGTAAATCTCAGTAAAGTACAACTTAGATCGAATAACTCGAAGACGAATAAATGTATCTGAAACTCTTCAGTATTTACATAACAGTGGAAAAAGTGAGATTCAAAAATCTTTCACTAGAACAACGAAAAATACAATAAAAAAAATAATAGATATCTCATAGAGACGATGCTATTTTTAATTATATTTAATGGAAAATATATGGAAGTATGCGTAATTATAGAGCTTACAACCTGTCTTCGGCTGGCTCAAGTGATCACTTTATATAAATACAACGTTCACTGTTCTCACCCATTAATCTCCTTATATATCAAATTTTTGAATGAGTAAAATGAAGTGTTTTTAATATTTGCAAATTAATTTTATATCCTGAAGAATAAAATGATGTTTTTCGAAACCGATTAACGTTTAAAATTTACTCAGTGTTTCAAGTGTTTTTTCTGGATAAAGGAACAATTTTGAAAGTGATATTCATGAAATTCATGCAATATTTTTTAACCCATGAGTTCGAACGCAAAACAAAGTTTACTCGAGTGCATTCAGAGCCGGAACTTGATTTTCAATAGCGACTTTATACTATGTCTACAATGAAAAGTTTTCTAGCAAGGAATTCTACTAGTGTATGTGTGTAAAGCGTGGATTTTCAATAGTCGATACAAGAGTCGTCCAAAAACTGAAAAAGTGACCTGAAAGAAAATGGAAATATTTATCAGGCATCACACGAAGAGACGGAAAAAGAAAGGTACGAATAAGGGGACAAAGGTAGTCGACATAATAGAATCCGCCCAGAAAATAAAATAGCAATGAGCGGGTCACATCGCCCGGAAGACGACGATAATCTAAAGACGGAGAATCAAGAGTCCGAAAGGGTACCATAAAACGCATTGCACTAATGAAATCATCAGTTCTGCGGAAATGCGTGACAGCAAACAGTGAAGCGAGAAAAATAGGTCTCGGGGTTACCTTGTTAGGTAATTTCTTCTTTCTACCTCGGCTTCATGTTCAGGGGGGAGGCATCTAGCCTAACTGGTTCTTTTTTAAATATTGCCAAGTCAAATGGTTATGAAATGAAAGAATATTTTTATATAAGAAAATTTAAAATCTATATTTTAAGATACTTGCATGTGTTAAAAGTGGAAAATGAGCAATTTACTTTAATACTTATAAATAAGGCTATTCTAAATAATTACAATAAAATTAACATTAAATATATGTGTTCATCATGCCAGCATAAAGTTCTTTACCAAATTGCTTATATTGACGCTTGTCTGATGTAGATTATGCAGGTCCCTCACGTAAGGGATTACCTCTTAGGATGGTCCTGGATCCTGGACGTGAAGTGTAGTCAGCTCCTTGTGGTGCCAGCGTAGGGTGACGGAGTTCAGGCTTGTAGTTGATAACAAGACGATGCCCAATTATCCAGGCAAACCGGGACTCTGGACGCGATATTCTTATGCTATAGCGACAGTCTGTTCTCGCTACACCAATTATATTTATCAACTTTATATAGATCTAGCGGGACCCTTTTTGAAACTTTCACATCAACGATTCAACGCAGAGTACATCACAGTCTAAGCTTAAACTCGAGGCGCACAGTTTAAGCTTTCCCCGGAATTACAATCTATGAAGCGCTTGCTTGATATTTTAGAGACGATATAGATTTCATTTTCTAATTGAAAATAAAATCTCGTCTTTATGGAGCCAGTTCTTCCGGCAGAGAACTTGAGAAGAGTGATGCATCCCTTAAGGTGCATTTGCCTACGTGACTTTAGTCACGTTCGTCGCATCTCTTTATTGCTGTACCTACGCTAACAATACCGAGTTTTTATCAACCACCGTCCCTTACTTCGACTAAGTGCTTTTGTATCCTTGAACAAAATATTGTTTTGGGTAATTTCGCATTCTAACAACCTTCATCCAGTTGCGTATAGAAAACAACCGACAATGCTGATCTTGATTATATTATAAATTTCATTAAGAACTTACAAAATTACTGAAATTACGCTACCGGTTTCGACACGTCCGTGTCATTCATAAACGTTGTTTAAACTAACTTAAAATATACAAGTACATTAATTAGGTGTTAGGTTGCGGTATTGGGGATGTGGGTAAAGGCGGGTGGAACGGGTCAAAATAAGGGAAGATCATTAGGAAAGGTGATTTAGAGGTGCTATTATTTAGTTGACAATATTAATTTATAATCTTTTTTTTTAATTTCGTTTAATTAATGCGTTTAAAATAGGAATTATCTTTTTTGAAAATGTGGCCTATTTCTATTTGCGAATTCTGAATAATTATTATTTCGTTAGCAGAGTTCATGCTCCCTAATCTTAGTTGAAAACTAGAATAAGTGATACCAAATAAGTAACAAATGTACATTGAATAAACCTTTCAAACAAAATCTTCCTATTTTAATTACATTTTGAGGATAGTTGTAAGTTTGCGATTTGTCGATTAGATTATCCTGACTATTCATCTGGCTTAGCTCACTGCGATTTCTGGCTACTTCTGCAAAATTAAAAGTTACGCTGAAGGGACAAAGATTTTCTAATATATACCTAGTTGATATCCAACAGAATATGAGATAGATACTCAAAAGTATTTCGAAAATGAGTTCTAGACCCGCTTCCAGAAATAGGAACGCCGTCCAAGTCAGTGTATAGATTCACAAGGTAAATTCTTTGAAAGCTATAGTAGCTACTAGTGTACAATAAAAAAAAACCCACGTATATTTTTACATGTGCATTCTGGGAATTAAATCGTCATACCTCGCACGCCACACCAGCAGAAACAATATTGACTAATAACTTTACATGTTTAAACAAAAACGGTAAATCAATTAAACGGTTCGCTTGTTTATCTTGCTTGAACATAACATACTAAAGATGTCCCAACAAAAGCGGAAAATTAAAATTTTAAATAAAACAGTTTTATTTTTGAGAAAATACCGAAATTTTGATGTAATTAAAAAGTAGACATGTGGAAATTATGTATGTAACAACACATCAGATCCTTCTCGTCATTGCTAGCACATTTGCGTTCTTTTGACGAAATATTCAATAACAGGTTGACATAACTAAGGCTGGATTTCAGTGATACATTATCTAATCTACTCTTTCAAGACTTGGGTAGTCGTGGGCTTGTTGACATAAACTTTTGATTTCAAAAAACCAAAGAGAATTCTCAAACGGCCAATTCTGGTCGCCCAAACGGGAGATTAAACGATGACGAACTCTCTTCGCTGTGTATTATCTTGAGTTATTGAGTCGGTTGGATTTTGTAGGTAGGAAGATGCAAATCTTTCGTAATAATACGCTGCATAATGCTTCTTGAAATGTTCGATTCTTGAACACGACACCGAATGGATGTTCCCAGACTCTCGACCACATTCTGCCGAATAGCCGTGATGCTTTCTGCTGATCTACCTGGACAAACACGTATCGATGGACTGACATCAGTAATCGACATAGTCTTCTCGAATTTTTCGATAATTCTCTTCACATTGAAACATTTTGATTGCCAAAAATTGGACGCAATTTGCGAATCGTGGCAATCAAACTTTTACCATTTTTGAAATAATGTTTAACAATAAGAATGCGTTGTTGTATCAATTGCGATCCATTTTTAATAATGGGGAACTGTTTACCATAGAACTGTCATAATGGCGCAAAATTTTAATTTCCCGCTCTTGTTGGGACACCCTTTATAACATAACTATAACAAACAGTTTGAACTACAACTGTTGACACATTCCTTCCGCCTAAACTAACAATAGATGTTTGTGCTGAGGAAATATGCTGAAATTAAATCAAACTGCTGTAGTACCACAGTGTGTGAGAGCCTGGTGCCTACAATAAATTACACCTAGCACTCACTGCTGTTTTGAATAATAGCACGGAGTGTGTATGTGCGTATGTACGTGTGTGTATGTGGCCAGAGCAGGTTGAACAAGAAAGACTATTTACAGTTTACAGACGTTTATTAATGACCATTTCACAGTTACAGTCAGAAGTATATGCAATAGAAAGTCTGCAACAAGGAAGGTTTGCTAGTGATCTAGTCAAAAATGTGACCGTGAGAGAAGTGTCGCGCAGGGACCGGTTTCTGCCGACTACCGACTGCCGACGCATATTATTGTTGTCTGTTATCCAATCGGTACCGGCATGTTTTTGCAGCTGATAAAAGCCTTGTTTTATACGCAGGTATATGCAGGGTGCGTTCAGGAACGCTTGGTGTTGCTGATTGTGAAAACAATAGACCTCCACAACATTAAGACATGCTAGTGGTAATACGTTTGCGTAATGATCCAGTAATCGAAGGTCACCAAATTGTTCTAATTTTCATAGTTGTTTAAAAATAGTAAAATTATTCATGCGACACGTAAACCGCGTACGCATTTTTATTTTTAAAAAAGTTCAAATTATTTCAATAATTACGAAAAATAATGTTGAATGAAATACTATTTATACTTACCATTAATACATTATTTATAACAAACGTTTTAGTATTGAAATAAGTGATATATTAATTCTCATTTAATGTTCCCCGTATAACTGATTCGTTAATTAACTAAAGTAGGTTATATTAAATTTCTCAATTTCATTTACCAAGCACCTAACTATGGTCAATTAAAATTATATAATTTGTTATAAAAACGAGTCGGGAATATTTAAAGTTATAGAATCATTAGGTAAGTGAAACCAGAATATGATGTTTAGCTGCTTAAGAAAGGATATACACTAACATTGCTTTAACATACTTGATATAAGGACACGGATCGCACCTTTTTTCTCCACACCATTTATTTGAAGGATATGCCGGAATATACGGACCAAGCGTAATATAACAGAGTGGTTTGTAATGTTCAAGTCGGGAACCAGAAGTAGAAAGGACCTTAACAAATACTGCAAGAATATACAAACGGCCGTGAAACAATGCACATTTCTACTTTGACACGGAATGTGACAATTGAATCTTTGTATGGGGGCGTTAGGTCGAAACTTTTCTGAAAATGTGCGACATTTTGGTCGAATGGTCTTCAGTATTAACGAGCGTCCTCCCGAACAAAGGACAGTATGAAAGTATTCAAATTAAAATGGCAACAATGCTTTTTGTTTTTGTTAGATAGCTGTTACGAATAATGGGACTCCACTAGCGCCAAGTAATTAAAATGGACACAGAGAAGCTCACTTACTAAACAATTACTATTTAATGTTTACCTGCACAACACTTTTTTTTAACAGCACAGGTACACTAACACAGTCACACTCCAGACATCTATTTTGGTGGGAACTAGATTATTGAATATTAACAACATTATTTTTTATATTCTACATAATGTATTGAATTACCTGCTTTGATCTATCATTATAAACCAGCAATTTATCTAAGATGTGACGGTCAAACAATTAAATGGATATCGCATTAGAGAAGAAGTAGATGCGACGATATTTTGTATGTGACAGAAAATGTTACACATATCTGATTAAGATTTTTATACCCAAGTACAGAGAGCATCACGTACATTTCTAGACTTTTATTATAATATATATTATATTATAACTGAAGAACTTAGTAATTGTATTGTTTATATTTGCATTTAGTTTACAAATATCAAAACTTGATTGCTATTATTCATGTAAAGAAGTTATTATTTTTAAAAGCAATTCGTTTATCTTCTGATGTTAATACGTTGTGTAGGAGGAAATTAAATGACGAATAATATGAACTTTTGTTATATTTCTTTCTCTATTTGATTTTTACTTATTTACAATTTGGTCAATTTAGCTCAATAAAGTAAATTATTTTATATATTTTCAAAATTAAATGAACTCTCTGGTATAATTCCAAGAATTAGGTAAGAACAAGATATTTATTTAGTCACATATGAGTAAATAAATATCTTGTTTCAAAAAATACAATTTAGATTAAACATTGAGAAAAGTATTAATTTAGCATTAAAAAAATTTTAGATTTTATTTTTAATTTAGAATAGTATTCATTACTATTAAGGAGAACGCATTATTATTGTGAAGTTGTAATTATTCAGAACATAGGTCTATGATATTTTAAATACTAATTAAATGTATTAATTAGTAAGATATATTCGTGAATAATATTTTTTGGCTGCTAACCTGTGAGGACTTTTTAATTTCAATGATAAACATAATTATCCATGGCAGCATAAATTATTTATTAAATGGCTCGAATAAAGAAAGTTGAAGACACGATAAGGATACGAGAACACGATAAACTACGAGCGAGCATAATTAAGTATTTCCTACATCGTTTTATAACTCCAAGGTTTTATAATCATACGACATATTTCTAAATAATGTGAAACATATCTTGATTGGTAAACTCAAAAAATACCTATCTTAAAATCTGGTTCTTGGAAATTAGCAGAAAAAACTAATCAAATTATGGAAACGCTTATATGAACAGAACATCTATATTTATTAACCTTTACCATACCATGATTTAAAATACCCGAACGCAGCCATGCTGTCAACTCGTGTTACCGTAAATAATAGTTTAAAAAAATGTTTTTATTAGCTTAAATGGCTTTAATGGTACGAATTTACTCTAAATATTGAGCATTCAATATTGAAAAAATTATTAATGACATAATTTAGAGCATTCATTAAGTTCTATACAATATGTCCTTCCTTCTTATCTCTTTTAATTTAATTAGTGAGAAAGAGACAATTATATTTGTATGTTTGTTGTTCTTTTCACTGTGAAAATAGTGTACGGTTTCTGTCTTTCATATCGCAAATTATATTTTTACTATCATATTAATTATACGATTCCCTTTTCAGAATTGGTTTTTCACTAATCATTCCTAAGCGCTAATGTTTTCATTAGGATTATCTAAAATATGAATTTTATGTTGCATGTATTTACCGAAATATTACAGGTTTAATTATGATGGTAGACCTGTGGTACTGCATGGTTTAGGAAGGGTTAAACATCTAATGTCCAGCGGAAAATTTTCAAGTTTAATATTAAATAAAAAAATAAACTACAATGTTAATCTCATATTTTATTCATACAAAATTGAGTTTAACGATGCTAATATAACGTTTTATAAACAATATCGTCTAAATTCCGTCCATTTCTCTCAAGATACTCTTGCAATCGGACTCTTTTTTTTGTGAACACCCGAGAACAAAGCGTTGGTTCAATGGCAGCAACTTTACGGCGAATATTTTCTTGTAGGTCCTGAATTGTTCAAAGATTATTGCTGTAAACTCTCGACTTATGGTATCCCCACAAAAAAAAAAGTCGCACGGTGTAAGGTCCGGTGACCGAGGTGCCCAGGGTATGTCTCCGTACTAGCTGATTAATTTATTGGGAAAAATTCCCCTCAGTTTCTCCATTGAAACTCTAGCTGTGTGTGGAGTGACCCCGTCTTGCTGAAATTGTGTTTTGTTGTTGAATCCGAGAAACAGCTGCAGTTGCGGTACCAAAAACTCGTCGATCATTCTGCAATACACGTCAACAGTGACTGTTTCTCGCTAGTTAAAAAAATAAGGGGCAATTATCCCTCGGGCAGAAATTGCACAACACACTGTCGTTTTTTGACAATGAAAACGTTTTTGATGGCGTTCCCTTGGGTTGTTGGGCACCAGTATCTTATTTTCTGTTTATTAACATAGCCATCGATATGAAAATGTGCTTTGTCAATAAACAATGTTTCCAAGCGTTCGTGCTGTTCCAAAACGTTCCATTTCATTGAGAAACTGCATGATTTGCAGTGTGTATGGATGAAACTGTAATATCTTTTTCAAAATAACGTGCACTGTTGATTTTTTTATTCCAGTACAGGTTGCAATCTTCCTTATCGATTTACGCGGATTGTGCATAATATGACGTCGAACTTGAATCACATGTTCTGGCGTCGTTGCTGACGTTGATGGTCCCGGAGGAGTTTAGTTAACCATTGTCCCTTCTTGTCTGAACTTTTGAACACAACACCAGATAAGTTGCGTGCTCGGCCCATCTCACTTCCTCGTCGAATATTAAAGTGAGTACAAAAAGCGCGACGCGCACGAACCAATGAATCACCGCACTTTAAATATTGCTCAACCGCGAACATGTGGTGCACTCCCGACTGGTGACACATTACGACTGGCAAAACCGTAAATCACGCACGTCGAACAATACCCCTCCCACTTACCTCACCCTGATGGTTTACGAGCAATTACAATTTAATCTTGAAAATTTTCCATCAATCAATTAGGTGCGTGTTCCCCAATTATATTTTATTTGTTATATTTTATACCGTGGATAAAAAATAGCCTCAGCACGGGTATAGTTCAATGAGGCTAGCATTCAGGCCTATTCTCAAAATTGCAATATTGAAATGAAGGTGATTGTTACACCAACCCTCAAAAATAGTGTTATATTTGAATGAGAGAGAGGGAGAGAGAGTGAGGGAGTGAGGGAGATAAACGTACCATAATCTGTCAAAACTATCTGTCTATTTTTGAGGGTTGGTGTAACAATCACCTTCATTTCAATATTGCAATTTTGAGAATAGGCCTGATTATGTATACAACGGTGAATAACAACGTATGTATAAATAAATAATTATTTTATTAAGAAGAACACATTCTTATTGTTATATTTATGAATAATTACAACTTCAAAAAATAATGGAACGACAGTTGGCGCTATAACACAATTGGTAGTGTACTTCCCCGGATTGGAAATAGAGATCCAGGTTCGAATCCCGGTAGCGCAAAAACAATATTTTTCGACAAAATTGATTTTATATGTATATATTTATAATTAATACATTAAATTAGTATTTAAAATAATTATTTTGATGTTCTTTAAATTGTGTCTTATGGGATGATAGATACTTCCCTTTTTTTGTCAAATTCTATCACTTGATACACAATTATTTTATTTATTTATTGCTCTACCGATAAACATCAAGTCCTGGTCCAAGGTAGGGAAGGCTTTAAATTAACTCTCTTGTGGACGGACCTAATTTTTTCTAAGATACGGAAAACCCTCGTCTGTTTTTCCCTGCCTGGGAAAATAAATGGCTTGATATTTATATACGAATGAACAAAATATTTTACTAAAGCATCACAGTTAAGTAAGAAATGACAAAATAAATAATTATTCTTAAGAATAACAGCGGGTGATGATAACAAAAATGTGAAAATACGAAAGAGAAAGGATGGCCGCGCTGCAAATATTGAGAACAACATAACCAAGACTTGTGAAATTCTTTGTCAAACCGCCTGAAATATATTTTTTCATATTCAAAAGGATAACATTGATTACTTTAGCGAGTACCTATAATAAAATCCGAGTTGGAAATGCTCGCGATGGCCCAAGGCTTACGTATTTAAGGGGCATTTTTAAAAAGTAATTTGGTAACAGTAAATTCATTTTTTAACATCATAGGGAAAACAACATATTTTACATTTTAAATTCAATTGTTTTGCTCATTTCTCAATGTTTTATGCAAATAATGCACAAATATCTCGTGAAGCATTTTCATTATTACCTACTTTCATTTTTTTCCTTAATACTACAATATTCCTCGAGGCCCAACTATTGTAGGGAAACGCATCATAATAACACACCTATGCTTGAGAAATGTCATCAGCGGGCATCGAACCCGGTGAGGATATAATACATGAGGAGCCAGTGTCATTCTCACTGGACTATGAAGACTGCTAATTGTGATTCTGCAGCATTTTTCACATTTTTTCAAATCATTCAAAAAATTTGTAAAGATAAATAATCATTATTTAGTTTTTGCTAAATAAGTACAAAACGATACTCTAATTATTTAAATATTGTATATATTGTGATAATTTATTTTTTTTAAAAAAGTCAAGCTGTATTAATTCAGTGTACGTATTATTTTTGTCTTTAGTAGAAATTGATAAATTCTAATAAAAGTAAATTTTCCTTAGATGAGCAAACACTGTCTAGCTTACCCATTTTTATATTCTACAATATTATATTTAGTAAGCTTGATATTTGGAAGATACATCTTTTCTCCATCAAAGCCATTACCCAAAAAAAAGGTAAACCTTATCACAAAAAAATTTCGCCTCATAAATTACGTAAAACCCTTCATCCAAATCTCGACGGTCAAAATTTTACTCAATTGCCCAAGTTATTCTGTGCCCAAATTAATTACCTGGAACATTTTAAGTGTGATTTGATTTCAGTGAAATATTTACCACTAACTGAATAACATCGCACTATAAATCTGATCGGCTTCAAATGGCTTTTAACAATTCAGTCAGCTAAAATATAAAATATATTTATACTTTTTTTATATTTATGACATCCTGAAGAAGAAAATTGTATTTTTCGAAACCGGTAAATGTATTTAAACTCATTTTAGTGGTTGATAAAACAAAGATCATAAATAAAAATATTTAAAAAAATATAAAATATATTTAATTTAAAACGACGCACATTCTAAATCTTTTACATTTGATTGATGTATTTATTATTGGATAATGTATACAGCACATTGGTTAAAGCATATGACTAGAAATCAAATTCTCTCTGGGAGCGTACGTTCAAATCCTACAAAGCAATTTATTTCTAACTTTTGTATTTTTTTAAACATTATTATTTACTCAATTTCCACGTATTCGGCTTAATGTTTAATTTGCACAATCATCAATTATTATATAACGCTACATATTATACTACGCTTGTTTAGATGTTTTTATCCACACTTGAGTCTAGCGAAGCGTCTAGCAGGGTAGTCCTTTAATATCAGATTTAACTGGTTGAGTCAGGTTGAAAATAATAATCTATTTATCATTTTCTTTACTATCATCCCTCACTTAAGTATACCTTCCACATACCCAAACTACCTTAACTACCCTTTCTTAATCCTGTTAAGAATTTCCATGCTTAAATTCGATTTACAGTCACCTCTTCATTATTCACTCCATTTTATAATATTATTGTAGATTGTAATTTTTACGCTGACTTTTCTTATAAAATAAAATTTATTTATTTTTACGTCCCTTATGATATCTGTTCGAAAAAAAAACTGTCATATAATATAATTGAATTGCATATAAAAATGGATGGACATAAATAACACAATATTATAACTCTACTTGAATTTATTTGCACTATTCGAGTTTCAAGAGAAACAGTAAATACTCGTATATCAACTACATATGACTTGTTTCTTATATTTGTGTGTTAATACACCTGTCGATGAGAGTTAGTGTTTCTCTCGAAACTCGACAAGTGCAAATGAACTCAAGTAGATTATAATAATGTAACATTGTTTTATTTATATCCAGCTATTTTGTTGATGAAACGTTGCAAAGATAACGTCGATTTTATTAATAATAAAATTGCATTGTTTAATTTCGTTGCACTTTATTATGTGGATACGTCAACTCTTAGATACTTGACCGAAATCGGACACGATGTATCATTCATTTTTAATATATATTATTTTAATATTATTTACCTGACAATTATTATTTATTTATTTTCATATATAAATTAATAGCGTGGCATCCAGTAAATTAGCCAGTTATTGCCAATCACTAGTCAGCATTATATTGAATAAAATATAAATCAGGGAAAATGTATCATCTCTCGACATTGTCAAGCATGACAGAACTGATCTAGACAGGAGCTCAGCTCGAGGGTTCCCCCATTCCAGTCAACTTCACTGTCGAGTGCAGCACTGCCAGTCGAAGCCACAATCACAGCTGGATGGAGTTAATTTTCAGAAAGTTTATTAATAATTTTAATTTGGAAAATTTGCAATCACAGTTTTATGTTAGTTGGTATTATTAGCACCATAAAGTTTTCTGCGTAAAGATAATAAGTAATTTGCCCAAATTATAATAAAAATTGTAGATTATTTTTAATGAAATTATTATCACTATTATTTTTATATTTCGACTAATAACTTTATTTGTTTGTTCAAAATAAAAATATTCGTAAAAATGATCAAAAATATCTTTGCACCAGGCGTGTTTTGTAATTGTGTCAAAAATGAGGTGTACAATGTGACATACGTGCGTCCCTTGCCTGATTTTTTTTTTTAAGTTCTCACTTTTTATATTTCATATTATGTTATTACTTTTTTAAAAAAATTTTTACTGTTAAGGAAATAAATCATTTTTAAGCTATCCTGACAAATATAAATAATTTCTGAAGCCGAATTGTTGAGAACTCAGAGCGCCGAAACATTTTTGTGCTTAATTAATTAATTCGAGTAAGACTGCTCCGCGTTTAATAATTCTCCTTGAAATATTCCAATCGACAAAGCACGCCGGAAGATCCTCGCTTAAGCTTTTAGATCGCCCGAAGAAAATATCTTCGGACGCTAAGCTCAGCGTTCAACGATTTGGATTTAATTAAAACAGGTCGAAATTAATCACTACACTATGAAAAGACATTTGTTCATAGTGACTGAAAAACACATTTAATAAAAATCAAACTTGACAAATATAATTCAAACACACAAGATTCGGAGTTAAAATTGTATCGGAGTTTTACCTTATCTACTATTATTTATTTTTTTATTTCTTAACTGTATAATATATTAATATTTTGTTGACAGAACAAACAGAATTTATGAAATGTGTCAAGAAAATTATAGCCGTCATATCGCTCAGAAATGTTCACCAGATGTGTGAATCGTAATTTGAAAACGTACAACATTCAGGATACAAACTTTACGTAAAGAATTACATAAAAAATAAAAATTTACGATAAATAAAATAAAAAGTAATTAATTGATCAATAAAAACACGTAAAATATTTAGATTTCTTCAGAATTCTGAACATTTGTCTAATAACTTTAATATAAATATTTTCTTTGCACTTTTCAATATAAAAATATTTTAATATATTTCAATAAGGTTCAATATCCAAAAAGAAAGCCATTAGTGTATGAAAAATGTATATAATATTTCTCTTCCATTAAGTTACAAACCTTACAAGGAAATATCAGGTTGTCATATGAGGTTATGGTGAAAAAAATGATGAAAGAGACGTCGCGGAAAGAAGGGACCGGTTCCACAACGAATCTTAAATACTTATCGTTAATTAAAGACATAATTATTTTACCGATATTTTCGCATTTTTTCTTGTTTGAAAAATATTTATATTCTATACACATCTTATAAACATTTTGGTTTTAGTACAAAATAAACTTAATAAATAAACTATTTTTCTTCTAAAATAGAATTCTCCTATATGGTGAAGTAATGTAGAAGAGAATTCAATATTTTACCAAATTTATAAGAATTCATGAAATAAGGCAATTGAATTATAACAGATTTTTTGTTTAAATAATTAGTGTTTTAATATCAATTTTGAAAAGCGAAAAGAATAATATAAAAAACAGTAAAGAAATACGAAAATAATTAACATCTAGCAAGTGCTTCCGAGACAATTGATTAATATGTTTGGTTCAGTCGCACGATCTTTTCATATCCCGCAAGGGATAGATGTTGTGACTAGCGAATAGTTAAATAAGGGTAATCTAAATGAAATTGGTTTAAGTTAACCCCATACGACTAATAAATATAAATAGCATACCCTAAGAAGGACTCACTTCTAGTAGAGTGTCTAAGGTCTTCCGTGTATAACATATCGTAACGTCAACTTAAGTGAGTTCATTATATCACCTTCTTACTTTATGTATATAAAAAATGTATATTTTATATAATATATTGTATTATTAGTATTATTGATAGATGTCACGTAGATTTCCCCTGAAAACGCTGCGTTTGCAGAATGCAGATGTCTAGAGCGACGTGGATTGAGGTTGTTGAAACAGAGCAGAACAGGATCTCGAATAGAAGAGTATTCAATTGCTGGTTATAAACACAAACAAAGTGTACTTCAAATACAAATTAAATGTATTAATTAGAAAGATATACATATAAAATCAATTTTATTGAAAAATATTATTGTTGCTACCAGGATTCGAAACTGGATCTCTTCCAATCCGGGAAAATTGCATTATCCGATTATGTTATACCAACACAGTGAATTGACGACAAATTTTCAAACCTATATGTTACACTTTTCAAATTAATACATATATCGTTCCATTACAAAACAAAGTAGATGGTTTTCAAATAATGGAACGATAGATGTATTAATTTGAAAAGTTAATTTGCAGGTAGTAAATCATACTTTCAAAATTTATTAATTATTAATAAATGTTTTTTTTGAGAACACATTTTTTTTGTGAAATTACATTTATCGTAAGTTCACAAATTACATTTTTCATAAGAAATAAAATGTTTACATTTTGATAATAAATTAAATTAATCAACTAGAAAGATATACAGAAAAAAATCTATTTATCGAAAAAATATTTAGTTGCTTAGATTTTTTTCTGTATATCTTTCTAGTTGATTAATTTAATTTGTATTATTAATAAATAATGAAATTGAAAAAAGTCCTTTTCATATCCGAAAACTTTTAGCTAAGTTAGAGGGATACTTAGAATGAGATATACCTATGTCTATCTAATGTGTATACGAAGCGGGTTCCAACCACATATACGATATTTAAACAGAATTATAGTTGTGGTATCTAAGGGATCCCCGTTTTATAAACAATGTTATTATCTATAGTTTTATATATATTTTTTTTCTTTTTTTATTAATATTAAAAATATAATACAATTTTAATAATCAGTGGATATATATATTAACATTTGTTTCTTCTCTATGAGAGTAAGATTCGTGTATAGAGAAGGAGTATATTCGAGTTAATTTATGTTTCAGTTAGTCAGTATACATATTATTTAACTTCAGTTACAAATTTATGATAGTCCGTAATTTTTCTAATTGTAATGAGGAGATTGTTAAAAAATTTGATACCTTGATAAATATATTGATTTTGAGTTGCGGTATATTTTAGTTTTGGGATATCAATTTGATCTCTATATCTTGTAAATCGGAATTCGCTTCTAAAATTTAATTAATTTTTAATTTTGAAAATTTGAATTATTGAATTTTTTTTGTGTTTGTCTACTATTTATGGTACTTTAAAATCTGTGAAAAGTTGTATACTTGGATAGTCTTTTTTTTTTAGAATAATTAATTATATTATACTTTATATTTTATATAATTATGAATAATTATATAAAATATAAATTATTGATTGAGATATGATGCTAAAAAATAGTAGTTGACACTGTAAAAAGTTTCCCATTACAAATTCTTATGTTTTTTACGTTTGAATAAATCTACGGATACATAGCTAGCAATCTATGTATATGTTTTTAAGATAATGTATTACTATAGTGTGTGTTTATGGCGCATTTAGGGAAACAAACAAACACACTGACGTTTTTTTATATTAAATAGATTGTACCCTTCACACCAATACTAAAATCAATCACTGTCATCTTCACTCCCGTCGAAAATTCTAATATTCATAAAAACGTTTAGGCGTACTTTGCATGCCGAATCAACATTCAGCGCGCGCCATAATATTATAATTTGATTTTGAATAATAAATTACACGTATACTTTGAACAGATCCTTCGCGTTACACTACTAACCATTTTGATTTATAAGTTACGAGAGCTCAGGCAGCCGGATGTTGATTTCACATACCATTACATCAGCCAGTGAACAATCCAATTCGTATACCCCGCCAGCTATTTCCCGACATCAATTCTCTCTCAATAGAGATTGGATATTTGAGCTCCAATTTCACTGTTGACAAGGGGAAATTCTCTGGTTCATTTCTCATATAACGAATCTAAATGCATCTTCAAGAATTTCAAATTAAATTCTTTATTACTTGACGTGAAGAATTGTCAGGCATGTTAATTATATTTGGTTATTTAAAAAATAATTCGCACCGTTAATATTAAATTTTGTTTCTTTATTTATAAATGCTAATAGTTTATAAAACAATATTACAAATATTTAACAAATTACAGATTTTCACTACTTTTACATAATATTAAAACATTTATAGTAATAAAAATTTTGTATGGGAGGAGATTTAGTAATACAGTTAAATGTATGTTGTCTTTTGTGAGACTAGAACTACTCTGCGTAGGAAAACTTTAAAGTAGTCATAATTATAACTATATGTCTTAGGGTGAAAGTAAAATTCTCGTTAACGAATTGAAATAAATTTTGACAACTTGAAAGTCACTTTGTATATTAGAAAAGTCGGGGTAAAGACTTACCGTAGAATTTAGTAAGCTAATTCTAACCGCATACATTTACCGTAATATCTTTAGAAAGCTTGGGTTACACATCACGTCAAAATCAGTACCGTCAACAAATTGTATACAACATCTATTTGTAGAAGTTTCGCGAGCCGTTAAACTATCATTTTCGATTAGAATAACGTAACTCTAGTTTTAGAATTGAGTTTAGTGACGACAAACCATAAACCATTTTTTTATTCAATCAAACCTCTGAACCGTATTTTGTTTCATATTTAGCTCTCCTGTATTGATATTCAATTTTCTCTCAATCTTATTTTGGTGTTTTATTTCTCTAGTTGTTCTTCTCCGGCAGTCCATCGTGGCTGAGGTTCGTGACAGCTCTGGGTTGTCGCAGTCTTCTAGATGACCAATATTTAGCTGCTTTAAGAACCCACCAGTTTCTTCACTTGAGCATTGCATCATGTTGGCCAAAGTCGTTTTACTACCCATAATCATCATCTTCTCTATGTCTTCTGGTTAATGCCGTGCTATTCCATAAGTTGATCTTATAAAATAAGTAATCGATATCTCATACAGGCGAAGGTATTTTTTATTATTTTTAATGGAAATTATATAGAAGTTTGGGTAATTACAGGACTTACGACCTATCTTTGGCTGTCTTAAGTGATCACTTTATATAAAAATAACGTTCACCATTCTCACCCATTAATCAATCTCCATATCTATCAAATTTTTGAATGTTGTATATATAATATGTTAATATGTAGAAACACTTCGAGCACCACTACACTATCGCCACCTATGGACTAAATTTGATAATTAATTTTCCTGAAGCAGCATATATGTCATAATTGTAATTAATTTTTTTTTTTAAATTATATAAAGCAATATTCTTTGTCTGTAAAATGTTTTCAACACATTTTATATTAAAATACGCCTGAAAAATCAATATTTTTAAATTTTATGTTTTCTTATATTGACCAGTACATTATTAGCAATATTTTAATATGTCAAGAACATATTGAGATATATATTATTTGTTTAATAACAGTGCCTTTGTAGGTGAAAATCCAGTAATTGTGTGCTCTTGGACATATCCAAATATCGATCTTATAAACGTTGTTTTTAATATAATGGTTTGTTCTTCTTAATATACTTAATATTTTACATATATGGCTCTCAGGATCATTTTTCAATACTATACAGAAATATGAAGACTGCTAAGGTTTGGAAGAAATGTCGGGATCTTTCCAAACAATGATTGAACGTATCAAGCATTTTTGACGATGTACTATTATAGCTTCGTTATTTCCACCTCACATCCGCTGATAGATCCCAGATACACAGTGACGTCCCTAGGTAAAGTGCCGACCCTAATATTATTAAAAATGTGATATCGATTCACTGTTCTAAATACATCTTTACCATGTATTTTTTAATTGGATGTTGTTCTTTGAAATTGTATTGTTATATAACCTGGGAAATGATGCGGCACTTTGCCGATTTATGTAATTTGGTCCATTGATCATATCATATGTTATTTATGTTGGATGTACTTATTGGATTATTTTTGTACAATTCTGTGAAATGGACTCTCAAAGTTTGCTTTTAATTTCTTTTCGAGTGTTTTTTGGTACGCGACAGTAATATAAATATTTATATTAGATATAATATTTACACTCGGCCGCCTTTCGGCACCGCCTTACCTGCCTACGCCCACGGGACGTCCCTGAGATACACAATATTGTAAACAGTTTTCATGTTCTATAAAGCATATTTGATCTATGTAGAAGGTTAGCCTGATCCAACACTATTTTCTTGATCCTATTTATAAGGAGACCGCATTTTCAGCTGAAAAAGTGTGAAGTACATACACAGATATGAAAAGATTCAAAAATTTCATGCGCCCCATGCGTATACGAGTTATACAGTTTTAATATCCTCTATCTGCATATTATTAAAATAACGAAATAAAATCGCATATTAGATACTTTCTACATATATAATACATGACGTACTTGTGTGGTTTAGCGATACTTCTGAATCACTATTCGTTTTTTTGTATTTAGAGTACTAATCATTAACTCTTCTCCTTTTAATTTCAAAAATCCCTATACACATAAATCTATCGACGCAAACAGTTTAATCACATTGAATTTAATTGCGGACGTAGAATATAATTTAATTTATTAGAATAAATTCTTGGTGGAAATTATTTTTTATCGAATATTTAGATATATTAACAGATTTTAGTTCTAAATTAGACTTACTGCAGATATAGTGCCCTCTATATTGTATATAGTATTGTAAGGAAACGACTTATACGTGCACTATTCAAGTATTATAATAAGATCATTGTTTTCTGGGTGCAGGGATTATCCTCTTCAGATGAATAAATATATATGATAGTTTGCAAGCAGTCTTCCACCAAGTCGATGAACATTGAAATAGATACGTATAGTTAAGAATTTCTGTGGATTCATATTCATAAAATAAATAAAACACATATTCATTGAAATAAATTATTGTATAATATCTTATTGTTGGTTTATTTATTATTATCCGGTCTATCTCTATTATTTTAATAAAATAAATAATTCTCTAAAATCGACTGTGGAAGTGTGAAAAGAAGTCTTTGTCTTTCTGACTCTTTTGTACTTACTTCTGTATTCCCCAAAATAGAATTACAAAGAATATTTCTTATTAAGATTCCTGCAGAACGATTTTCATAGTAATAATTCATACAAGCTGGCATGTTAGATCTTCATGAGAAATTTATTTTGTTATTTGAATAACTTTTTATATCCTTATATAAACTTTGATAAAATTGTAGAGAAATATCGCTTAATATTAAAGATTTTTTGGAATTCTATTAAAGATTCTCATAACAGTTAAGGATAATAAGTAAGTACATAAATATAATACAACTTTTATAAACGAGAAGGACATCAAGTGAAAAATCAAAAATTCTGATTTTTTTTTCTCTAGTTCAATCATTTTTCCCGAAGAAATTAATGCCGCGTTAAAAAACTTTTGCGTCGATAGTAAGTCCAATGTAAACAGTCCCAATTGAGACATTCAATGAAGTTACTATTAAACAAATATGAATCGACTCTCGAGAAAAATACTTTTTTAGACAAAAATATATTTAGGAGAACACATTATTATTGTGAAGTTGTAATTATTCAGAACATAGGTCTGTGATATTTTAAATATGAATTAAATATATTAATTAGAAAGATATACACATAAAATCAATTTTATCGAAAAATATTGTTGTTGCGCCACCGGGATTCGAACCTGGATCTCTTTCCTAACCGGGGAAGGTGCATTCTTGAATAATATTGCGAAAATAAATTTGCCCTAAAAAAATGCTTTTCATTTACTAAAACGTTATTTTTTTGATTACCCCTAACATTTAGTTATTTGAATCGATAATTAATTTTTTTCCTGGTGATATAAATTGACATAAAACTTTTTAAAAAGATATTGAATTTAATATAGGTTATTTTATATTTTAAGTACATTTTTAATAGTATTATAATCTATAAATACTAATACAACAATATAATATATACGCGACGTAATCGGTAAACCAATTTCTTACATAATAAACATAATTATTAAGGAGAACACATTCTTATTGTGAAGTTGTAATTATTCAGAACACAGGTATGTGATGTTTTAAATACTAATTTAATGTATTAATTATAAATATATACATATAAAATCAATTATTTATTATTATTTGAAAAGGTGTAACACATGGGTTCGAAAATTTGTCATGAAAAATACTGGCGCTATAACATAATTTATAGTGTACTTCCCCGGATTGGAAATAGAGATCCAGGTTCGAATCCAAAAACAATATTTTTCGACAAAATTGATTTTATATGTATAATTAACACATTAAATTAGTATTTAATAAACATAAGTTTATAGAAGAGTATATTCTCAAACAACTATAAGATAACTATTATCACCCCGGTTATTAAATCCAATGACAAAGAAAATATATTTAACTACCGTCCTATAGCACTCACATCAAACATAGGTAGCTAAAATTTATGAAAAAAAAATATTAAGAAACAACGCAACAATTACGTAAAAGAGAAAAAGATAATGAGTCCAAACCAATTTATTCTTAGGGACAATCTCAGCACACAGGATGCGATTGCTAAACTAATATCAACAATAATGCATTAGTTACATAACGGAAAAAAATGTCTTGGTATCTTTATTGATCTTCGCAAGGCTTTCGATGCCACATTACATTCCAAACTCACCGAGAGACTAAGGCAAATTGGAATAAACGGAATAGTATTATCATAGTACTAAAGTTATCTACAAAAGAGATTTCAATGTCAAAATAAAGAATGTCCTAAGTGAACCCAAAACTACATCATTCAGCATACCACAAGGAATTGTCATTGGTCCAATCTTTTTTATTACTTTTGTAAATAAATGTTCTCCCTCACCATAATTGGACACATCATATCGTATGCAGATGACATATTAATGATCACAAATGGAAAATCGTGGGCGGATATTAGAGATATAGCTAATAGCAATGTAAATATACTTTAAACATGACTCGACCAAAATTGTCTTACTAAATACTGAAAAAATATATTATATCCCATTATCTTTGAAATAAATAAACTTCGAAAACAATATTATTTTCAAGATACATTCATCAAAGTGTGTAAATAAAAAAGAATGTAATGATGCCAAATGTTTATCCATAATTAGCAAAAATAGTATAAAATATCTGGGTGTCATAATAGACAGACAATTAAAATGGAATGAACAAGTACAGAATCTGGTCACCAGAGTAAGAAAACTTATTTACATACTCATTAGATTGAGAAATATTTTATCATCTAGTATGATTAAAATAATTTATTACTCTTTTGCCCAATCTATTTTACAATACGGTATAATCGGTTGGGGAGGGACTTTCAAGGCTAACCTAACCTAACCTTTTACCTGTAGAAAAGTTTCAGAGGCTAGTTTTGAAAGTCATCCTTTGAAAATAATTTTCATAAAAATAAGTAACCGACCAAGAATGCTTATAGAAGCTTACGATGAGTATGCTCTTGGTAAATTACAGTGCTTTGAGGGGTTTAAAAAGTTCAAAAGCGGCGATTTTGACGTGAAAAACGAAGAACGCGGGAGACCGCAGAAAAAGTTTGAAGACAGCGTATTTGCACTGTTGGATGAAGACCACGCTCAAACGTAACAACAACTCGCGGATTAATTAAATGTGACACGAGAAGCCATGCGTTTGAAATGAAATTCAATACATGGGATGGTAAAATGGGTTCCACATGAACTGAATGAAAGACAACAGGAAAACCGAAAAAAGAAAGTCAATTCTTCATCGAATTGTGACTGGCGATGAAAAGTGAATATATTTCGAGAATCCTAAGTGTAAAAGATCATGGGTAACTCTAGACGAACCATCGACATCGACTGCAAGGCCAAATCGCTATGGACGGATGACAATGCTCTGTTTGGTGGGATCAGAAAGGTGTGATGCTAAAACCTGGCGAAACCGTTAATACTGAACGCTACCGACAACCAATGATCGATTTAAATCAAACTTTTCGTGAAAAACGACCAGAATATCAAAAAAGGCAACACAAAGTGATAATGCACCATCACACACAGCAAAACCGATCAAGGAAACGATTGAGGCGTTTAGTTGGGAAATACTTTCGCGTGCGGCTCACTCACCAGACTTGGCTCTGTCCGATTACTACTTATTGTATGTATAGGTAGCGATGGACAATACTTCTAATAAAATATTTTGTTTCATTTTCATACAATTTTCGTACTACGGTTTCTTCAAAAAACGTTTAATCTTTTTTTCCTTCATTTATTTATTATTATTATATTTATATTATTTTCATATTATTCTTGTATTTTTTAATTATCTTTATGCAATTTATCTTTTAATTAGTTTTTTTTTTTTTTAATATTGATAATTTATCTTTTAAAGAGCGCTAAAAAATATCTTCAACGATTCAAAATTTTCTTTATGAAAAATAATCACGAAGTAGCGTGAGAGGTTTTAGACATCCAATAATACAAAAATAACGGGAAAAAAAATAAATGACGGAAAAGATGTTGGACCTGTCAGAAAAAATATGTAAAAAGATAAAATATAAAAATGAGCAAAAATCCATAAAATAACAATTTTAATAAGATTACTTGTTTAAAGTTCTCAACTTCAAGTTTTAGCTCAGTTTTAAGAGCAAATGTTATTAATACAAATTAAACGTATTAATTAGAAAGATATACATATAAAATCAATTTTATCGAAAAATATTGTTGTTGCTACCGGGATTTGAATCTGGATCTCTTCCAATCCGGCGTGCAATCATTAATCGATTATTCTATAGCACCACACCACAGCACATTAACATATTTTTGAATCTATATGGCACCCTTTTTCAAATTAATACATATATCATTCCATTATTTGAAAGCCATCATCTTTATTTTTACGGAATCTCAAATACCTTTGAGTAATTCAATCCAATCCAAACGCCTGAATTAACATTAAATTAAATTCATTTTTATTATTATATTTTGGACACATTGATACAATTTATAATTACAACTTCACATATGCGCCGAAGTAACTGGACATCATTTTAGAGTATTTAATTTTGGTACAAATGTATCTAAATTAAATGATAAGTAACATTTTTATAAAGAGTTATATGTTATTTACAAGTTATGCAAGTTTCGTTTGTAATATATGTTTACCAAATACCTTCCCACTATCAATTGATTGTATATAGTATATAGTTAAAACTTGCAAAAATGTCAATACTATAATTAAGGAATACTTGAAATGTTTAAATAGCAACAACTATTCTGAATTCCCCAATCATCTATTGGAAACTAACCATTCTTTTGATATTAACAAGGGTATAAAAATTTTACATTTTAGAAATAAGAAAAAATGTTAATAGCAAATTAAATATTAAAAAAAAACAATTCCTTTTTGCAAACAGTCACCTTTTAAATTTGTCACAGTAGTTCTTAATTAGTTGCCCACCACTTATACTTTTATAGTATTGTTTTTTTCTATGCTTGTGTTTTTAATTTTAGTATACATTGTTTCCTGAAGAAGATACCATAGGTATCGAAACATGTTGATGTATTAATTAATAGTGGTTTTAAACAAAGTGTTTTTCTATTTATTTATATAAAATGTTACCACAAGGTAATTTTGCAAATATTGAAGAAGCAATATTAAGTTATTTACTTTTTAAGTTTCCGTCTTATGTTACTTTAGTACCAAAGGTTAAATTTTGTTAGTGGCCAAAAGAATTTATCATATCTGTAGCGGTAAGTATACAAAAATAGTTTTCATCGACATATTCAGTAAAAGTATAAGATAGATATTTACAATTAAAAACAACTCGGAGAACTGCTTTTAGCATCTCTGTATAAGTTTTGAATAGCATTATTCGGTAGTTGAAATTAATATTCGTTTCCAATGAACAATGTAATGATTATTTTATGACACTGATAACAATATATAATATTTGAAAATTCATCAACAACTATTAAAGTTAGTAATGATAACATGAAGAACATTATTGTAATGATAGTGAGAATACGATAAATTTTATAACCTAATTATCGAGATAACAGACATCCCTTAACTTTACAGAACCGCTACCGGAAGTTATTGATATTTTGTAATGGTTTAGACCAAAACTGTACAGCTCTCAGATAAGTTACTTTCTCTTCAACCCCTATCTTTTTTATATAATCTAACAAGTAGATTTGTTTTATAGAAAATAGTATACTATTTAACAAAAATTATGTATGTTATGCTCATTAGCAAAAAGATCACAGCTGGCAATTAAATTCTTTATATTACTGGAAAAAAATTGGAAAAGATACAAAATATTGTATACCTGAGTTGCAATATAAATTAAAGATGAGATTCTTCTGGTGAAATCAAATGCCGCATTGAGCAAGCTCGTCCAACCTTCACCCGCATGAAAAAAATATTCTGCAGTCATGCTCTCAACCTAATGCGAATAGTGAAATGCTATGTATTATCGATATTAATTTATGGAATGAAAGCATGGACGCTTACTGAAGAAGTGATAAAGCTACTTGAAGCATTTGAGATGTAGACCTGCCGATAATGCTCAAAATAAACTGGTTGGGTAGTTACGAATGAAGCTGTTATAGTTCAGATGAATAAAGAAGAAGTATTTAAAACAATAAAAATCCGAAAACTTTAATATGAAACATCTTTCAATGTTGAATGTATGCGTATGTGGCAGCTTGTTGACAGATGGAGGAGTATATTAAAATGCTAAACGCTGAAAGCGCAGTTGCGCTCTCTTTCAATACTCCTCGGTTCTCAAGATAACATATCTTATCCTATTTATTATATTGTTACGCGATGTAAAGAAGTAATAAATTGTTAAATATCTCAACGTTGGACTCTTATTTCTATTACCGACATCTCACCGAACATTCTGGTAATCTGTAAGATTATTACCGAGGCACAGACGGTATAAAGGGCAATACAGTGTCGCGGCATAAATACGTTACATTTAATATCTCGGACATGTGATGAAACATCCAGAGAAATAGCAGAAAATCGAGGACATCGGTCAGTCTAAAGTGATGATAGCCGACGAAAGAATAAAATACAAGAAGAAAAAGAAGAAGTAACGAGATACGTTACTTTTACATAAAAAATCCCTTTCAGCCCATTGATGACCCAAGCCGAGAAGTATCAGACTTGTAATTAATTATTCACAGGAAACATGAAAAAAAAATTAATTAAAAAGTTTCCTTTATCCACTATCTGTGGTTCAGCAACGTAAATCCATTATGAAGATATCCGAGGGAACCACAATTTCATTAAAACTTATAGTCTGATTTAATAAGTTAAGTCATTACTGTATGTTAAATTCTTTAAAGGTTTTGTCTTCTAGCTATTTTGATACTGGTAATAATTTTTATACGTCAAATTAAAAATAATGATAGTTTATTTTTCTACTCATTTTATTATTCTTTTCTCTTTTTTATTTATTATTAAAATCAATGGTTGCTAAAATTATAAATTATAAAACCTGTACATAATCTAATGTATATCGAAATTCACAATGAAACAGATAACCTATTTACATATTATTTTTTTAGTACGAATACAAAAGATCATCGATACATATGTTTCCCTATATTACGAGTAAATGCAAAGTCTATCTGTTAATTTTTTACTGGTTTCTATAATCACATATATGAAAATAAACACTTGTTTTATTAATTGTACTGGTTTAATTTACTTGAAACGCGTGTCACCTTGTAAGGGCATTATCAACCTAACAATTCAACTCAACAACTTGGATCTCCGTAAACTTTAAATGCTTATAATTATTCTAAGTAACCATTATATTTCAATACTCATGATATTTTAACTTCATAGGTAATATATAGTAAAGGACAGCTATATAATTTTACAACATAAGTAGACAATACGGCAAGAGAAACATTTTTGGTATTCTGAAATTTATGTAACGTTAATAAACTAGAATCATGCAAATACTATTAAAATATCATTAGTGTTGAAACAGATGGTTTTCGTAAAATAATTAGAAGCATTCAAATTTGTGGAAATCCTCAGAATTCCAATGAATTATGTTGTTCCTTTTCATCTCTTACAAATAAAATTGTATAGCTCTCCTCTACTGTAAATATAAATACAAGTTGTTGACTTAAATTGTTTTTTTTATTTATTTATTTGAAATTTTTACAATCTTTTATAACATGAATTAAGTATTTAACATTTTTTAAATTACATGGTTTTTCTTTCGCTTACCTCTTCAAAAAAGAGATCAGCTCTTCTGCTTGGAGAGGGAGTTACAGTACAATAATTTTATATAATACCTTACATATTCTATTCATTGTTCATTTGTGTGCTTCTGAAGTGTTCTGTAATACTGTTTATTTTCCAATTTTGTGTATTTGAAGTGTTCATTTCTAAACTTTTTTATATCTTTTATTTTTTTAATTTGTGTAGGGAGGTTATTGAAATTTCTTATCCCTAAATATATAAAATTTTGCTGATAGTGCTTGGTGTTACATTTAGGGATTTAAAAGTTATTTTTAAACGTTTTCTATTTTGGGAACTGGGAATTTTGCAAAAAGTGTTTGTGTTGAAAAAAATAGATTATAATTTTTTTAAATATTACTTTGATGATTGTTCTCTGTATTATTTTTACCGAGCTCATTATATTATTGTATGCTCCTCTCCACCCAATTATTCCATACTGGAGTAATGAGTGAACAATAGCAAAATATACATTTTTTAAATTATTTATAGTTAAAATGTTCCTTAATCTTATGAATATATAAATACATTTTCTTATTATTTTCACTAATTCGCTAATGTGACTGCCATTTTAAATGTTGATCAATAATTACACTGAGATATTTGATTTCTATTAATATTTGATTAAACGAGTATAATAAAAAAACAAGTGTTTTATGTATTTTCACGTATGTCTATCTGTTACCTTAAAACTTAAAATTTAAAAACCGTCGAAATACCAAAAAATTTAATTTTTTTTAATACTAATTAAAAAGATCATATTTCCTAACACTTCATCTCTACTATCAACATTCCTATTAATGACCGAAACCTCACCCCCTTCCCAAGCCCCGCCCTACCTACCTGAATAGGTTACCAAACTGTATTTAGTTTAGTTATCATCTGATGATGAGAGGGACTGCACCTCTCGAAACTATAGTAGTGATAGTATAACCCAACGTGTGGGAAATTCAAAGTTTCGTTTAGTGAAAAATAAAATAATCAAGTTGCACCACAAAGTAACTTCCATGTCAATTAATGATAAAAATTTGGTAGCTTCATTATCACAGCTTACGCATGTCGAATTTCATATCGATAAGTTACGTTTTTATTGCACAGCACACATTTTTGTAAAGACGGATTGAAAATAACTTCTAAACCATCGAATTTCTGATAACCCTATTTGACGCTCAATGGATTGCTAGTGATGTCTCCTAACCATAGGTTCCGTATAGACTACTGTCACTTGTCACTGAATATAGTAAATCTTGGTCTTGCATTACGACGAAATGGAAGTATGACTCCAAATGGAAGATTTTCCAAAAAAAATAAAATCAGGTTTTAAGCTTGTAATAAAGATTGTCGGCTGTTCGCTAGAGCCTTACGTGTCGGCAGCGTTCAATACAAAGTATTTTATGAAGCGATGTTTTTCGCAGCATGATGGGTGCCTACAATAAAATGTACAAAAATATTTTTACGGGCTTTTCTCTCCGCAATCTCTCCCTTTTTGCTGGATATAAATATTGTATATTTTTAAGGCACTTATTCCGCTACACGCCATTTAGACGTTCTTCGCTCCGCTTATCAAGAATACCAACCTCACAAGAGGTCTGTACCGGGGTCTTAGTACCGACACATGTCAATACTAGCACGCCTTGTAAATGATGTAAAATATATTCAGTTTGGTTCAGAGTTTAGTGTGTAGAATTAATAATAGTTTATTTATCTATTTTTTATTTATTAAATTTAATAACAAAAAATACTTTTAACTTTACAGATTATCTGTTACATAAGCGTTCTCTAACTTCTCTTAGTCCTCGGGACATTTTTTATTTTGCAAACATGTTGCAGGTCAAAAAAAGTAAGCAAATGAAAAGTCAGTTCATGTCACCACAGAAGTTATTTTATTCATACGAAAAAAATAAAGTCAAAAATAATACTTAACTAAAAATATTAAAAAATATCAGAAACAACATATTTAATGAGAACATTGTGGCCGTATTCATTGGGCAATCATTTACTTTATGTCCATATTTTATACTTACGTCCGAATTGCTTCAGTTAACTTGATCTTAGCATAGTGAATAAGATTAAAAAAGGATCAATTAATGGATGAATGTGCAGAGAATAGTAAGAAAGATATATAACGCAAGTATTGATGGCGCCAGGAACAGAATATCTATGAAAGATTTGGCACAACTAGGTAAACCAAATACTGAAAGATGGTCCTGTTAGAAACCTTAATAATCGAGGAGCTTGTATGAGAAGATGTATGAATATGGATGAGTCGAGAATTGTGCCAGGACAGAAGAGTGTGGCGCTCTATGCTCTCTGTCTACTCCCTCGGAGAAATGTTGAAAAATCGGCGTGATGGTAAGTTTTGAACTTTTGTCAAAAAACACATTAGTTGGAATACAGGTATTTATTTAGAATTGTATGTAAAAAAATAGAATAATACGTGGGGTGCAAATCATTTTCGGACCACTTGGACAGTGCTGAGTTTGGATAGACGATTAAAAAAATATATTTTAAAATAAAATCAATAAAATAAAGTAAATACATAGTCATAGCCAAAATGTAAATATCATGACTAAGCTTAACAAGATATGACACTATCTCCTATAACCATGCCAACAAAGATGAGTTTGGTAACACTCTCTTGTTTTCTATAGTGTAGAGACGCGGACACTGAGACAAAAAAAAATAATGCAGGACACATTAGAGATGTTGTGCTGGTGCCGCATGATACGAATACCATGTATGGCTCAATATCAATAAAAGACTGTCCTCCTTATGCAGAAGGCTAATACATTAGAAACTCATTATACTCGACAACACGGGAGATCGTCACTCTACGCCTTGCCTCGCATGCAGCTAAATGAATTGTTGAGGTAGCCACGGAGTAGGGCGATACTACGGATCACTAAGTCCAGCAATGGACAATGAACTACAATGTGAAAATCCATAGCGCTAAATATAAAACAGCAACATGATCGTCCAGTTCCCAGTTACTCAGTTTTACAAGTCGCTGTGGGTCCTAAAATATAATACAAAAATACACACCCATCGGTCTTTATACTGGGCTCCTTTTCGCCAATTGCTGACGTCAATAATAGATAGGTTTTTATTTATAATATCTTTCCACCTTATTTGTCACCATTAGTACCTGTTTTTCGTCTTCCATCTAGTTTATTATTGAACTCTATATGGATTTGCAATTATGTGACTTTCGGCTCGTCATACAATTCGTATATTTATCATAACGTCAAAATCCATTATATTTTTGGGTGTATGTTTACGTTTATGGAAAATCAACTTCTTCTTCGGTGATCAATCATGGTCTATGTTGTATATTCTCGAACGACTAAGAAGCCCTATTATTGAACCGCACACCCTTTCTCATGTTGTACAGGTACATCCCCTGGGCAGGGGGATTCTAAGGGACGGGCCTTCCTTCTTTCCTTCCTTTTTCTATTATTGCGACAGCGCTCTTTCGTTCTTAAACTTCCCTGATGTATACGCCACTGCACTCAACCATAGATCTCTAATATTTTTAAGATTCATTAATTTTAAATTAAATATACACTCTGAGGATATCAATTATAATTATCTCCCTAGCTGTTTAAAATTGTTAAAATTATCAGTGAGACGTACGATGACCGACCTTATATTTCTATACAGGATTATCAATGGTATGATAGACTACCCCCAGATTATTGGTCGGCTTGACTTTCACGCACCATTGAGGTCATAGATACACAATTATTTGTTCTATTACAGTGGTAATTTCAGAATACATTCATTAGCTAATTCCGCAGTCCCCAGATTGCATTTATTGAGGAATGAATATGCGGAGATAGTCGACATTTTTGCTGTAAATTTAACTCTTTATAGAACTAAATTGCTTTACTTCACATTTTATATTTATTTTTAATTTTGATTATGAAAAGACATGCTGATATTATATAAATTTTTTCTTTGTGTATTGCACTTCTGATGAAATTTTCTATTATTTTACAAATTATTTTAATGCCTGAATAGGGCGTGTATAATAATAATAAATAAATATTTTTATTAAGGAGAACACATTTTTATTGTGAAGTTGTAATTATTCAGAACATAGGTCTGTGATGTTTTAAATACTAATTTAATGTATTAATTATAAATATATACATATAAAATAAATTTTGTCGAAAAATATTGTTTTTGCGCTACCGAGATTCGAACCTGGATCTCTATTTCCAATCCGGGGAAGTACACTACCAATTGTGTTATAGCGCCAGTATTTTTCATGACAAATTTTCGATCCTGTATGTTACACTTTTTCAAATTAATACATCTGTCGTTCCATTATTTTTAAATTATTTAATCAGCAAAAGATCGGTGTCCAAATATAAATGTATAACGTTGATATTAAGATATTATTTTTACATTAAGCTAACGATTTCAAAATACTCGAATTATATTTCAGTATTCTGCGTTATGTGAATAAGATTTTTAATTAATTTTTCAGTTCGTGTGTGATTGAATTCTTAATCGTTTAATACATAGACAATTTTTCTAACCTCTCAACTACCAAGCCGGTCAATTTAATCAATTTTTTTTGTAATTCCTTTAATCTACAAGCATTAAAGATATTTTTAATTAATCCTCGGTCAATTTCAAATCATTATTTATAAAATTTGCTTGAATTTAAATAATTCAAACCAAAATCCGATTGGTTTTATTAGTTTGGGTTTCTATAATATTTCATTGCTTGAATTGGGTGGTTTGTAAGAGATTAAATTAATGGGATAACTGGGCCGAGGTTTCATTCAAATTTGGCTCCCATTTGTGTGTAGATATTATTTTTATTAATTTCCTTCTATTTAGTATAAAATGTAAATATTTTTAAAAAAATCGAAACTGAGGATTTTTAATTATCGTGCAGAAGAATATGTATATACCTATATATATATATATAGACGCTGAAGCAATCATAAACTATAGAATTAATTAACTTTATTCAGATGGCTCGGACATGCGAAGTGTATTATTGATTGGAAAGGTAGTTAGATATTTGCATACAAGATAAATGTGAAAAATTATATTAATTTACTTATTTATCTATGTGAGACATTTATACAATTGAGGTTGAACTTTTCCTGTCTGTCTAGAATAATCTGTGTTGAGAAAGATAGTTTACAATCAGGTGTACAAGGTAATTAGTTACAAGTATGCTAATATAAGAATGAACTAATAATTACATCCAAATATAAGTTGAGATAAGGTGTATAGCAATTACAAAATATTTAGTATATTACATATTTGGAAGAAATTTACAACAATAAATATTATAAAATGAACCAATATGTTGTGGTAAGTGCACCAATACTATTATATTGCGAATCCAAGTTTAAATTTTTAGTTTCATGTTTTTGGGATAATTTATTAGTTTTAAATTTTTTAGCAGACTATTAAAAAGTTTTAGTCCAAAATATTTCAAATTTATTTAGCCATGTGTTGTATTTTTATTTTTTTAATTTAACATTAATGTACGAGAATTTGATTTGAAAAAATTGAATGGAAATCCTGACGCCACGTAGCAGGTTCTACTCAAAAGTTTTTGAGAAACATTGTAATTAAAATATGGTCGGGAAAAACTGGATATCTCACATAACAAACGTATGTAGATGAAATTTTCTTATTTCATATAAGGCACCGTAGCTAAATCTGTTGAAGCCCTCTATCGGCAATCTAAAGTTCCGAGTTTGAATCCCGGTGACCATATTTTTCGATACACAATTTTTTTCTGTGTATTCTACTTCTAAGTGATTTATCTAAATTTGTTTATAGGAGTAAAGTTATAAATACTATTTTTCTTTTAGACACCAAAAATAAATACTACTCGTACTTCTCCATCTCTGCGATTATATCATATACGAATACTCCACTAGGCAACTGCCTGTGTCAGAAAGACTGTCATAAGTCTTTTATGATAAGCATGTTTGTTTCCTTTTTTATCTGCAGTATATTTTGACTATTTATTTTTTATTTAGCTTAATTTATGTCACGCTCAACACAGCAGACACGCACTTGTAAAACGGATATTATGCGTAAAAAATTATAATTACAATCCGCTGAAAACAGCTTACGACCTTCTCTACAGAATTTTTAAAATGTTAATTTTGTATGTTTCTGTCCCTACAGCTTCCCAGTCTCGCGGAACCCTCCCCTTCTTCTCCCTCCCGCGCCTTATCCACATCCAAACATTTATTTAACCTTCAAACTGAAGTTAACAAAGGTAGGTAGGTGACCCTTAGGTCACGGTCCATGAAGTGACCCGGTGACATGACCGTACATGCTATATACCTACATTGTAATTATTGTACGTATGTATATATAATATAAATCTTTACTCGAGAAATGTCAAAGTATCCCCGTATTTGTACAAAAAGAATATAAAATCAAATATCGTCTAACGATAAAAATACAGAATAAGTAACCGGTTTAGCGTTAGATCACTAGTTTTTATAAATTGACGAATCTTGCCCAATGAAGGTATCTTCTGTTGGTAACAAGGTTAAAAAAGTTACTAAAGTTTAAAAAAATGCGAAAACGGATTGTTTGATCGTTGGTAAAAAAATATTTACTTCCTAAAAGTATACTCCGTAGTAAACTCATTTTACTCTCCGATATTCGATAATGAAAACGAGAATAGATTGTTAAATATGGCTGACTTTTCACAGATGTTCCAAAAGTCATCTGATACTTTGAGAGTTGCAGTATACGACAATTAATCATTCAATATCTCGCTATTTTCGTGATAAGAGTTTGTCCGGTGATTATCTCGTTGTTTAATATATAACACATAATACGAAAAAATCTCACCACCAAAGTGACAGATTTTGAATACCTAAATTCAATTAAAAAAAAATCATAAATAATGCACAAAATAATGCATATTTCATGATTATTTGACGCACCCATAGACATCTTCATCTATGCTTTGACAGTAGTAAATTTGATGTATCAACAACCCGCAAAGTATGGGCGTTAGTAAAAAGTTACTACTGATCACACAACCAGCTCTAACATAAAGTTAGATTCTGAGATTTTTAACTTCAAAGTTTTTAATATAATTTTTTCGATTTCTTTAGTGGTGCCGCCCACGATGTGAAATTTTTCCACGATGTGGAAGGTTCATTCGCCCACGATGTGAAAGTTTTACAAAAATTGTGCTTTATATTTTAGAGTAATAAAAGAAACCGATTCCTGATTTCAGACACGTTACATACAGAGTCTAGTGAGTAGGGTGTATGATGTATGTAATGTTAACAAGTCGAAAATGATGGTATTCGAGGGAGAAAATAAAACAACGTACAACGTATTTGTAGATAATGAATGTTTGGAAAAAGTAGACAAATTTGTGTATTTGGGAAGTATATTTAATAAAAACGAAAAGGCTGTGAAAAATATCGAAATAAGGATGACTGCAGGGACACTATATATCGATTTTTACAAATGTTAATAGATAAACGGAGCGTCGGCCATCTTGAATAATATACAGTATTATTGCAGGTAAAATCACTTCAAAATTATATAATAGTATTTATATATATTTTATATGGTTGTTTAATATACCTTTCGATGCTCAAAAAGATATACCTACAATGTTGTGAAATTCATAACACAAATTTCCCTAAAAACGATATACAGTATTGTTGGAGGGATGATATCATTTGTGTGTAGGGACAGAACAGTGTTAGGCTCTATCCGCTCTGCCTATCCCTACGGAAAACGGCGCGATTGTTAGTTAGTTAGTTATATTATGTACATTTTTTTTTTAAATCAATAGTTATTGTACCAAAATTATTACAAGTAAAATAATACATTGCTTTCTCGTTATTTTCGAGAAAATTATTGTAAAAATTTTGATAAAAAAAGTCAACTTTAAGGAAAATTTCAAATTGTACCTAGTCGTTATAGTGATAAGGTATAATTTCAAGGCGACCAATGAAGACTTCATTATATAATCTGTCAAACGATTAACTTTGAACCAAGAGTCATCTTTTATTAATGAATAATAAAAAAAAATCTAATTAAATTACAAAAATATACTTAATAAGTAATGAAAAATAAATCAAATAATCTAATGTTATAGTCATATTTAAGACCACGGTATATATTATATTAGAAAGGTAACAATAGAACAGTGTCAATATTATAATAAGTTACGCAATATAATTAATAACAAAATAATACTCGCCGTGGGTGAGCCGGCACATGGTGATGCGGGCGAGGAGGTAGACGACGATCAGGTTACTCCTCATGGTTGTGTCAGGCGGGGCGGGGGTGAGGCCGGGGGTTGCGCGCCCTCTGGGGCATCTCCCCGCACTACCCCCAACACTGCTTCTGAAACGAGAACATCGTGTTGTCAAGCCTTATATTTGATCTTCACATAAACAGTAGTCTAAGGGCACTTTGTCAAACGGTGAAGGTCGCTCGACAAAACCGGTTACCACAACTCGGTTTTGAAGTATCTTATTTCGCGGCAAACTCACTTAGCTAAGGTAAGCTTAAACTGTACATAGTCGTACATGTTCTTTGAAATGATAGTTTCTATGTTAGAAGGTTTATTATTTTTAAGCACACAGAAACGTGTCACACACAGACTATTGAATTGGCGGTCTGTGGTGTCATATTAATTCTTACTATTTTCTTGTGCTATGGACTAATTTTGTGTTTTACAAAAATACTGTATACCTAACTCAATTTACAGGTCGATTTTTGGTCATGGCACTTTAAGAATGTGTTGTATACCGATTATTATTATTATAATATGATTATAATTATTTCATTCCCTATCCATAAGATTTATTAAATGTTTATTTATTCTATATTTTATCGTGTTTGTTTTAATTAAAAAAAGAAAATCAAAGCAAATTTTATTTTATAGCGGAAAAACAAGCATGAGAACATAATTAATGAATCATGTAAATAGTGTAAAAACAAGAATTGTTGTTAATAATAAAGATTCAACGTACGTAGTGTGTACCTTATAGCAGCCGAAGAATTCAAAATAGAAAATTTTTAATAAGTACATCAAATATTTTAAATGGATAATATGAACCCGATCAGAATAAGTAAACCTATTTGGTTAAATGGTTTCGGCTATAACTTTCAAGAGGATCTTAAATTTTTAACAAAACCTTATGAATATTATGAAAAAATATCCCTGCGGTGACTACAAACGATTAGTAAAATAAAACCTCGGTCGGATAAGAAAAAGAAATTAAACGCAATTTCTTTCTACAATTTACATTTCGACCCAGAGTTAAAAAATTATATATTTTGTAAATTTTAAGCGTAAGACTGTACAATGTATAAGTTTGTATAACCAGTTTGTATAATTTGTTTTCTTTCGAGGGAGGAAATTAATTGTGTAACATTAACTTTTGCAAATTTACTTATAAATTAGTGCACTCAATTTGTCGCAGTTTTTATCTAGTACATTTATTTGTTATATCTCTAATCTAAAGAAGAAATAAATACGTAGCATTGGGGTTATTATAAGAAATATGTTTCTAGGGGGTAATTTCGGACCGAAAAGTAGTTTTGGAAGGGCATTTGGGATTCCCCCAACCCCTTCATCTAAATAGTGACTATCGCGTGATTTCAAGCCAAAAACTTGGACCATTGAAGACCGAGATGGAAAAAATATCAATGAAATTGATAAAGTACAATTTCAAGGACCAGTCAAAAATGATCTCCATTTTTCGTTCTACAATTTATTTACACAGACTTTACGGAAGTCAAGCTCGTCATGGATGATTTGATGGACAGAATCATGACTGATGTTCAAAGAAGACGCTACCTCACCGATGGTAGCTCTCCTATTACCTAGAACCATATATCTAGCTTGCTGAAACTTGTCGTCCGTGGTAGAGATTAACGGGCGTCCTGCTCCCTCCTCGTGCTTCACACTCGTCCGACCACTTTTAAACTTGTCGATCCACAAAAAAACACTTTTTTGTCCCCGTATTGTATTAAAAGTCTACGAAGAATAATTTCAGCCTCTTTCACATACTCCGACTAGAGAAATCGGATCACTGCTAGTTGCTTCTCTTTGGAACGGACATATTTACATTACAATATCTGGAAAGCAAATAACGCGATCGGGATAAAATTTCGCACACATGACCGCAGTCGTACCAACTCTAAGCGCACATACGCAAAAGCCAGTATGGCAACCTTGACGGTGTGTTATAGCGAAAGTGTAAATAATTTTTGAGTCACCCTTGTACATTGATAAGAAACAGATAAAACATAATTTAGCAAGTACCTATGGGTCCAGAAGATACAAAACTTATCTTGAACACATGCAATAAAGAATGAAGGACTGAAAAATGGCTCGTTGGAGTTTATTACCAAAAATATGAGAACTAAGCTCACTTGCTAATAAGATAATACTACAAATAATTAAACAACATCTGAAAAAAAATCTATACTTGCAAACACCGGCAGAATAAACATGATTCGTTCAAGATAAAGTGAACAAATCTTGAACGGCCGGCAACAGATTATCCCAATAGTATGCATTGTAGACTACAAGAAATCAATTGATTGTTGTTAATACAGAAGTTCTCATATGTACGCTGTATAAACACAAATTGCCTATAATAAATGTGAAGAAGCTAACTACGAAACCATTCCAAGAACACAAAAGCGTATGACATGTATGTATATTGTCTACAGATCTCTTCAACATTTACAGAGGATACATCA
Organism: Eubasilissa splendida; assembly: GCA_031772225.1. Classification (NCBI taxonomy): domain Eukaryota; kingdom Metazoa; phylum Arthropoda; class Insecta; order Trichoptera; family Phryganeidae; genus Eubasilissa; species Eubasilissa splendida. The sequence continues at coordinate 13,648,510 of CM062852.1, read as the reverse complement.
TGCGACTAGCGTTGAATATAGTGTAAGCGAAACGATCGGCGACAAAACCTATCAAATCTCTAGTATGCAGATGACATCACTATGATAGCGGCAGCTGAAATGAAAATAGCTGAGATTTTTCACACACTTAGAAACGGAGAAAAAAGTCTCGAAATTAACAGAATGAAGGAAACCCCAAATCCTGGAATCGTTTCGAGAGTTGTTTACTCTCGCTTAGATTTCACTCAACAAATCAACGCGCAGGTACAATAATACCAACCGGATTCCAAAAATTAAAAATGTAAAATTAAAAAATTTTGTTAAATATAAAAAATAATAACTAAAAAAAATAATCTTGCATATATTGCGACATTTCTAACATAAAATACATTTACTTCATTAAAATTTGTCACGAAAATTTATAAAATCTTCAAAGTTATTTGGAATATATTTAAATGTTTGATCAGTTAGTTTGGTTTCGACAGTTAGTTAGTTGTGACTTTCCTTCATAGTTAACTTTTTTCTTTATTACATTATATGGTCAATATTACATTTTTATTACATGTTTATTGACGGGAGGCTCGTTATAATATTAATTTCAAAAGGCGGCCAGAGAGAAGCTGTGGAAGTCATGCACCCCCAAAAGGCGAGGGCAAACGTCAAATTTATGTGTTGAAGTCGCAGAACTCGGTCACAGTCCGGCAGAAATTCACCCTGTCTAGGTCGCAAGAGGGTGCAAGGGAGAGCCCGTGGAATGCTCTGCTAGGTCTCATCCGTAGGTTATCGTCCACCCCAGTAACCCCCAGCGGGGGACCCATACCCTAATAAATTCTTGGAAAAGTTTGAGATCCCGAGAGTCCGAGAAATTAACAGAAGTAAAATAACAACGAACTATTCTTCGAAATTAAGTGTCTTTCTCCTGAACTTGGATGAAAATCTGCCGGATTGCGGTTCTTCGTGACGCGACTCAACTCTTTGTTATCATTTCAAGATTGTTCTTTCCCCGATAGGGGGTGAGTTAAGTCAATACCTAGTCACTGTTCCCCGGTCCCCCTACACGAATTTGTATTATTTTATTAGTTTTATTATATTATCTGCAATTTTTTTTTAATATTTTTACGTATGTCTATTTATGTATTGATTTATTATTGTTTATGTCATGTCTGATCATGTATTTTTTTTTAATAAAGTTAACATGGGACATAATGGTTCTTGGTTGGTGGCCTTGCCGCGTTGCATTACAGCTAGACTGCTCTGCCACGTAGCAAGGCTGCCATGTAACTTTTTTTTTAAAATTCCAACCCGGCAGTGAATGAGTAGGACTGATATGGGAGCTTTTTCTCATATAACGGTCCTGGATCACCATTCACTATTCTTCTAAATGATTTCGAATCTAAATTTGTGTATATACTAAAGACCTCTTTTTACGAATACTAGTGAATACGAAGCTAAAATTTGAAGGAGAATTAGCGTGGCAGCAACTGCTATCATTATGTGAATTAGAATTACACAATAACCATGCCGTCTAATAAACTGTCTCATATTTTTAATAGTACTGTACGGTGTAGAGACGTAGGCCCAGTGATAAACAAAAACTGATGCGTTTGATATATTGTGCTGGCGTCATATGACACGTATTCCATGAATGACTAAACATACAAACGTGTTAATTTTCCTGGAACTCAAGATGAAAAACAGACTGTCCATCGTCAACTGAATCAATTTAGACAAATTGCGTGACAAAATGAGGACTGTGGTTATCCCCTACAAAATGGACGGATTATATCAAATAAATGCCATAATTACTTGCATGTAGCAGAATCGTGGGAAGAACGGAGGAAAAATTTCAAGGCAATCACGGGAACAAACGGGTCCACTACGCGTAACAATTTTCAATGGCGTACAGAGATAGCATTCGGGTACAAGAAAAGTTTTCTAAGAGAGAATGTACCCTAATTCTTAAGAGAGGTAAAATAATTTCGGAAAGGAGACTCCAACAATTGTAACGAAGTATTGTTATCACCTAAAGAGTTGCCCTTCCGCCAAACTTGCGCTTCGTTACTGTTCCATATCCCACAATACAAACACAAAATATGGGATGAGTAGTGATACTAATCATACGACATTAAAATACAATGAAAATATTTCTAACAAATTATATTTTTTTGAATTCAACGTAATTCTAGAATCCATTTGGAGTATTTTAACTTCCTATTAAACTATTTTCTACCTAAATTAACGCGGCTACTTACACACATAAATACATACATAAACCACCATATATAAACACATGAACCCAAATACTTTTCTTTTCTATAAATATTTATAACTGAAAATAATAAATAATAATAGAAAAAGAAATGGGCGGGAAATAGTAATTTTTATAACGTAATGTATAACGTGTAACAATATTTAACTAATTTATTTTGTTTGACGCGATAACGGCACACTTTCACACAGCGGATACATATGGATACAGTTGTATATGGGATTGAACTTTATAAGTAATTTAGTAAAATCTTGTGCCCGGCTAGATGTTTTATATTTTTAATTTATATTAGGGATGAATGCTATAAAAGCTCCAAAAGGAAAACTAAATGTAGTTTTACTTGTTATGTAGTGGAGCGAAAATAATGATTAATTTAGTTCGGCGATAACTCAATATTTAGTTTAGAAACTTGTGTTTTGTCTTTTTTGATAAAACCATGCTGTACCAACCACGTTTGCGGTGTCGAATGTAAAATTATTGTGCTCGGTACAAGCTGCCTAGTATTTCCTATCTACTTTAGTTGGCCGAGCGGTGTTACCGACGTACTCGTAAGCAAGAGTCGACTGAATGGGTGAATTCTAAGTACTCGAATTCCTATTTTACACGTAAGTAACTAGTCTGATTTAAGAGTCTCACTTCCAACAAAGAAAATGTAGGATTTTTTTATTAACGTATTGTTAACTTAATAAATACAACTCTTCTAATTATTATACAACATGTGTTAAATTCACAATCCGGCGTGTGCGCAAAATATTTATTATTGTCACCTTTTCTTTCCCGCCTGGCTCCAATTCCCCAGTTACAAAATACCTCTCGGCTCGGCGTGTTGGCTATTCGGACTAGTGGAAACCGCCGGGCTTAAGGTAGATTTTCGGCCTCATTGTGATCATTTTGTGGAAGTATACTCATTAAAGTACTAGTGTGAAAACTATAACGTGAAAAGTGCGGTTGTGTACTTCAAGAGAAAAGGACCAGCGTTATCATAGGGTGAGTCGAGCTATCCCATTCGTCTCTCCGTAAATCCTTACAATCTGGTCCATTATTATAGAAGCATTCTCTAATTAATCAATCTATCCGTCCCCCTATATTCCCATTTTTCCCATTCCCCTCTGTTTCCAGCGAATTGCGTCGGAAACAATACGTATGATGAGATGATCAAACAATTTTTTTTTTTACCATATTCATTTACTAATGCCATCGTAAACATTCGCGTAGGTAGGTACTAACAAAAACGGTAAACCATGCCTATCTCCAGCCTCGATCCTCTCTCCGCGAGGTTTTATCCTCCATATCTATTCAAGTTTCAAATCTTGTATCAAATTGTAACTTTTCTGAATAAATTATGTGATTTATTCGTAAGTACATTTTACTCATTCATTACCTTATCCGATTACTTCTTCCACAATTGAGTCATGCTGAACATGTAAACGTTTGAACACCATGATGGGTTGTCGCAGTCAATCCATCTTGCGATACCACAAATCCACCAAAAATGAATAACTAATATTATATCGAATTTTTCTGGTTACGCTCAGCTAGTATAAGAATGCATGTAAACCGGCATTATGTCATTATGTTTTCTTTCGTTGATTTCGTCTTTAGTATTCTTTGTGGTTTTGGACCAATTGAAAGTATTAAAATAGCGGACGACAAAATAAATTTTCGGCACACTATGTAACATGAATTCAGAAAAGGTGTTAGTGCAAATCTGTGTAAGAAAAAATTTGTTTAGTATATTGGGAAGATTATTCAAATAGTGAAGATGTTCGAAAGGTTTAAGAAATTTCGAAATGACAATTTTAATCTTCAAAACGAACCACTCAAGAGGACGCGCAGTTGAGTTCGATAATAACGCGCTAAGAACTGTAGTGGAAGATAATTAATCTATTTCAATTGAGGAAATTTCAAATGAAACGGTTACATCATGGTCCAGTGTTCAGAGGCACTTAATTCAAAATAAATTATCTCCAAATCGTAAAAAAAAATTTTTTAACAATATACTTAGAATTCTAAAAAACGACATTATTTATTGATACCTAATAACACATTTAGTAAAGTTAATAAAAAAAAATATTATTAATATAAACAAATAGCTATGTTTTAACTACGTAATCATGTGTTTGTCTAAATAATGAATTATTTTTCTCGCATCGTCTCTTCTATTACTAAGGATCGTGACTCTCGTGAGATATCCTTGCATTCACACTCTTTGTGATCCTCTTCTTTATAACCTTTCACTGTTCGATTCGAAAATCCACGAATATGAATCCCGTAGCCTCTTGATCTGATCTGTCCAGTTACTGGGAAATCATCTTCTTCAGCTCCGACCTTTCATATTTCCGATAACCACTATTCTCTTAGTATATCATCGCCTCCGCGGGTGATGTGTCCATATAAACCCTGGAATAATCACATAAACCTAACAAATAATCGTATTTTTAATATATTCCACATTTAAATATTTTATTCTCATCCTCTCCCACGGCCTCGCTAGCTAATTTATTTACATATTTATTTATGGATTAGTTAGTGTCCAAAATGTTAACAAGGGTTAAATGTATACAAAAACCTTAAATTTAACCCTCAAATGATATTCGTTCTCATAAAAAATATCGGTATCTAAAACTTCGCGGTTCAATAATCATAGGTAGCTGGGTTTTGAGATAACTTAACTTTAAGATGAAATAACTTATGTTGTTCCCTCATCTAATTATCGGGAACGTAAAGACTAATATTATCCAGAGGTGCGGAATTTTCCAACACTTCGTATATTAGTATAAAAAAGCCTATAATTGAGAATATATTCCTCCTCGAGATGGACTAACAAGGGTAGTTTCCGTACTATCTTAAGTAGAGGTATCTTTAAAACCTTTTATAGATTTTCTACAGCATAAGGGCGTATATTACCTCATGTGGTTTCGGATGTACTTCGCGTCAATGAATTGAAAAAGAGTTCCAGTATGCGGATACAGGAATAATCCAATATTTTAACAGCTTTACACAGCACAAACCGATTCGATACGAGCGTGAAATGCCAGTTTAATATCGAACCGCGTGTCAAGATCCTTGCAGCGTGCATTACGCCATAAGTTTTTGAATTGTATCAGAGCTCGAACTATATCGGAGCAAACCGGTTTGCTGGTCCGATTTGAGAATATATTCAGAAATATAGCTTCGGTTTGTGATATCCTTTCAATTTCAATTATGGCACCTGTTCAATATTTTAGATTCTTAAATTTGAGGTCCCAATGTTAATATGTGTTTGTGTGTGCGGAAAATGTCAAATAAGTGAGCCGCTCTTTTCAGAGTGCGCTTTTACTGCTCTGACACGTATCAAGTAACTTGCACATTGTATTATATTGTATTGTATTCGAGTATTAAATAAACTGCTGATTGTAACATGACATAAGAATTTCATGAACGACCCACAACATGTATTACAATAAGAATTTGTCAGGAGATGAATCAATAACTCGTGACCAAGAAAATATCACAGACAGACGGCATTACAACCGGCGCAGAAGTTGATTAAAAAATTATTAAAAGGTTTATACATTTCGATCCCGGCATAGTACGTATATTTAATATGTTTTATTATTTGTATTGTATACATTGAACATGTTGCCATAAAGAACAAGAAAAATCTTGAGAAATTAATAATCACAGATACAGTTGAGGAAAAGGAGGCAAAAATACGGTCTGCTACAAGACGGATAGGCCAAATAAAGGAATTAACGGGGTCCTCTTTAAACGAAGCAATCAACATGGCGAAATGACGATATAAATTGAATTTTGCGCACGAAATTCCAGACATATTACAGAACACAACGCTCAACATTAAGCAAACAATGAAGAAGTTTTATTATTATACCGTGTGCCATTGGTGCTAGGTAAATAGGTATCTCTTGCTGGTCAAAATGATATTTTCTATTATTACCTGTCTTCAGTTTCAAGATTCATGCCAAATGTATACCAACTATTCTATTTAAATTTTTTGTATTAAAATAAGATAAGTTTTAATGCAAATTAAATTAATCAACTTGAAAGATATACAGAGAAAAATCTATTTATTGAAAAATTATTTTAGTTGCTACCGGGATTCAATCTTGGACCTTTTTCTATCCGGAAAAATGCGTTATCCAGTTTCCCCATGTCAACTAAGTAGTTTTACGACAAATTTTAGAAAAATATCATTACAGATGTATCAGTTTGAAAGAGCATATTATGATAATATAAGTTCTAAAATTTATCGTAAAACTACCTAGTTGATATGGCGAAACTGGATAACGCGTTTCCCGAGATAGGCAAAGGTTCAAATCTTTGTAGCAAATAAAATATTTTTTCAATCAATAGATTTTTTAAGTTGATTAATTGTAATTTGTATTAAAAATACCACGAAACTGAATTCTGAAAAAACTGTAACTTCACAACAATAATGTGTTCGCCGTAAAAAAAGATAAGTTTTACATACTGACATATTTATACATTTTTTATGTCACGTACAAAAACAAAATAATATTGCCATACATATGTATGTAAGTACGTATAGTTGTGAGAATCTCGTTACAAAAAAAATTCACTAGGTAAGTAGGTACATTTAACGGAGGATTTCCAGAATAGGACGCAAAATGATTGACACTCAGACGTGCTGTGATTTGCGAAATGCTACAAACTTAGTGAGAAAACTCTGGTGTTGAGAAAATCAATAAAGTCTCATTGCTGTATCGTGTTTATCTTTTATTTTATCCTCGAGACTTTCAGAAATATTGGAAACTACCAGCGCTTAGTTTTAAAGTGATTACATTTGAATTTAATAGATCATTTATTACTGATTCTGCACTTTACATGCTTTATATATTTATATTTTGCAAACCAAATTCATCATTTTGCAAATCAAATGTTTCTTAACTTAAGGCGGCGCCTTTTTAATCTAATTACTCAAAGGTATTTGAGATTCTGTAAAAATATGGTAGATGGCTCTTTCAAATAATGGAACGATTAAATGTATTAATATCAAAAAGGTAACATATAGGTTCGAAAATTGTCGCTAAAAATATTGTCGCTGTAACATAGTTGGATAATGCACCTTCCCCGGTTAGGAAAAGATCCAGGTTCGAATCCCGGTGACGCAACAACAATATTTTTCGATAAAATTAATTTTATACGTATATCTTTCTAATTAATATATTTAATTCATATTTATAATTTATTTACTAATTATCTAAATTAATTTACATTTTATAGCATAAATGTGTTTTTAACTTTTATATGCACATTTTCATTTTCCGGTGATGGTCTGGTTCCTAATCGGACATATAGGTAACTCTAGAGAAATAATTTTCAACATTTTATTTATCTACGTACTTCTTGCTGTGGTGGATTATATTTATTTGCTATAACGTTTCTTCTTTGTCACTAATCTAACCTTATTTTATTAACTTATATGGTCTAACTACTCGGGTGAGTCCTGTTTCTTTATATGTATTTATTTTTATGCCGTATTTTTCCCCAGAAGGTAGTGTCTCATAACGTCTCTCCTGCGCACCGGCCTTATGGTTTGTAAGTTACTATAATTTAATTTGTATTTGTCTGATTTTATTTGTATAATGTTGTATTTATATATTATTATAATAAAAATAAAACGAAGGTCAGGTACAATGAGAACAAATTCGGTATAGGAGGCTACGCAGTATCGCCCTATCACTGTTTGCGGAGCGCTATAGAACAGCCTCTTTTGTAGAATTTAAAAAAAATGCCAACCAGACGGCATAAGAATAAGACCAAAATAGGAGCCTGAGCTTATTTAATCGGTCCTGGGAATGTGGTGGGTGCGCTCTCATTGTGGCGGTTTTTAAAAATTGTTAGTCCATTGTGACATTACAAAGTAACGTCACGCATTTATAAAAATTAGTTTTAGTCAGGTCATAATATCATGAAAATTATTTTGTGTAATTGGCATCATTATCTTTTAAATTTGAATCTATGCTTTTAAGGTGGCAGGCGGCCGCGGGGAGCACTTTCGCTACTATGGATTAGACGTCGACCGGTAGTCCGGTAGAGCGGCGGCGATTATGCCGCCCACTCCGGCTGTGGCGGGAGATTATATTAAAACCAGTAAAAATGTCCGCTACTCGGGCGAGTTGTCGTAAGGTATTTTGTTTTATTAATTGAGGATTTCGATGTTTCGAATCCCGGCCGGATGATAATGGATTTTACGAGGCGACCAGAGAGACTGTCCTATCCGTCCGTTATATTTTGCCGTACCGCTGAAGGCAAATGCACCCAAAAGGATGATCCGCATTTTGAACTCGTAAGCTACCCGTAAGGATACTAGAAAAGTGGACTGTAAACAGATTTTTCTTCTCGCGAACTGACTTTTAATTATAGTGTACGAAGAATTAGAAGCAGATGGTTTATATTGTTTACGAATTGCTGAATGATAAGTTTTTGATATTTCTTTGCGTAGAATAAATAATTATGTTTTTAATGTTAAAGTCCGCTTTCATTCTGGAAACCTTTTTTTTTACCTACACACTAAACATCATATCATAATTACACATTCCTCCGATGATAACCAGAAGATGAAGTAAGAGGTGAGTAGGTGATCTAAATCTCGAATCGAACTCACGTTACATTTCTTGTTCTACCCTGTCTAGCCTGTGAGGAACATCCAGCTTCACTAGTAGGAAGACTGTATCCTATACCATATAGAAAAGTTTTGTAAGGGGCCAACCTTTTGGGCCCCTGTCTAATATGGATCCAAATGCACCACCGTAGTTACACCACTGTTCAGAGATCAAAGTCTCATTGAGAGATTGTCGTAGACACGGGCCATAATGATTCTCCTAATGGTAATTTCATACGTACATATTTCGCGTACGAGATAAATGGGATAATTGCCTTACCTAACCAACAAGATCACGAATTTCCTACGTCTTGTGGAAGCTTACGTTAAATTAACCACACTTTCTTTCAAAATTAACCACACTTCCTCAATTTTAATTTCCTTCAGTTGTTCAAAATAATTAAACGAATTAAAAATGGTTCAATTTAATTTGCAAGACAATGAATTTGATTAGCAAAAGGTTGAATTTGTTGTTTAAAAGATAATATGTTTAAAAATTGTTTTAGTCCCATGGAAAAGTATTATTGTTTATAGTCAAAAATTTCAATTAATTCATTCATATATACGTTTACATTGAAATTATAAATACCTTAAATATTTCCTTTGAGAAAGCAGTTGAAATAAATCCCCCATTTACGTGTAAAAATGATTTTAAACGAGTTCTGTATTTTAAATTTTTCTCTTTTATAAATTACCGATTCGTTTCATCAAAATCTGATTTGTTGAGTTTATCTGATCGTGGAATAATTTTCTTTTCCTCGACGAGTGTTGATATATAATAATGTTTTAATATATTCTTATTCATATTTATGGATTTTTATGGAATGAAAACCATAAATTAATTTATGATTACCGAGAAAATAATAACGTTATTTCTACTTCAAAAATCATTTTAAAACATTTATTTATACCATTGTAATTAAATTTTAAATACAGTTTGTATGGTGTCTAATCCAGTTATATTTATTCTCTTTTAGTTTCCTGAGATATTATGTTTAATTCAGAGACCTTTGTCTGAATAATAATTACTGTGTAAAGATTAAGGGACAAAACAAAAGATTTGTTGAATACTTAATTCTAAGAAATCGTAATACACCGAGGAAGGTATGAATGTTGATAAAACCTATAAATTATTTGGAGAAAGCTGAGTATTTTAATGCTTACACATAATATTTATTTTTAATTGAAAATGTCACAACAGCACAATTTATTTCAAAATTTATAACAAAAGGGTTCGAGTGAAAATATTCAGAGATTAATTAATGTAATCGTTTGATGACCAGATCATAGATATATATAATAGAAGTTCAATAATCTATTTTAAGTTAACCGTCAAAGATACAAAATAAATGGTGGAGACAAAGAGTATAAAATAAGTAATAAATATATGAGTAAATTTAGTAAAAATTTTTCAAATCTTTTTACAAAAACTACAGCAATACGTGCTTTTAATCAATTTTATTGTGAAAGAACCATTCAATCTTTAAGCATTTCTTTAAAAAATATTTTAAATACATATATTGTAATTATCCACAAAAAAATATAATGCCGGGTCCCTATTTAATCTTTTTCGCAATAGTTATCTTTGGTACACTGAATTTCTAAATATTTCCATATAAAGACCATACATTATCTCCCTCTCCAAGCACAAGAGCTAGTCTCATTTTTGGAGAGGTAAGCGATTCACAAATATGTAACTTTAGTTTTGTAACAGATTCAAGTAACTCATATATTATATAAAATTGTAAAAATTTCCAAATAATAAAAATAAATAATGTTCATAAATTTATTTATTTTTAAATAGAGATACGTACACGGAATACATGTCACATCAATATTCTTACTATTTTTAAACTAAGCTAAACGTTTTTGTTATGAAAATATAACTAACTTGCTGGAGTCCTGGAACGAGGCGCAAACCACCGACCACTAGAAGACTAGGCTAGCGTCTTAACCACTACACCAATAAGATACTAAAAGGTTCAAACGGAAATTATTTTCTATCAAAAATAAATATTAATTAATATTAAACTATTTAATTTAAAAATTTAAGGGTTCAAAAGAATTTTATAGTATTTAATAAAAAAAAATATTAAAAAAAAAATATATATATATATATCTTATGCGCATATGTTTCAAAAAATTACTAGAAAAAACCTGAAAAGGCTGACTGAATTTCAACATCAGTCAAACACTTATCACTAAACACCGTTGATATTGTTTTCTGATGTATTGAATAAATACTACCCAAAAGCCTCGTAAACACTTTTTGAATGGTAGAATATGGAAGGCATCCATGAAATGAGTCAATTTTTAAATATAACACCAAATAAACATAGCAAAGTGCATTTATTGAAGAATTAAATTCACTTTAAAATATTTAAATCCTGAATGCTGCCATATTTTTAATACAAGCTGTCAAAAAATTAACATATAATTGTATGAATTAGTGTTTTTTTTCTTTGATTTTTTTTATAAACAATAATAAATATAATCTTCGTTCTGTATACACACTGATTATCAGCTTTTTATATTTCTGTAATTTTGTTCTTTTTATGAAAATAAAAAAAATGCCTTTTAGTGATATAATATCAGATTTACTGGAATCGGTATGAGAAAATTTACAATCAGTAATCTAAACAAGTAAATATGAGAGTCCAACATTAACTGACAAATATTCATTCGTTCGAAAGGATATTGAATTATTTTTAATGTATTTGTTTCTGTATAGATATATTTAAAAAATTATATTTTTAATATTAAACAGAAGATTAGTCACGATACGATGAAATGTAGTTTGTATATAGTTACCACCACAGAATTAAAATATTTTATTAACTAAAATATAAATTGTGTTTTATAAAAAAACATTGTCAATGCATAAGTTTTCAGTTTTGATTTAGAATTATAACTAAATAAACGGATTCGTAAATGGACGACTACAGTATCGGTACTGCTCATGAACAGATACGATAAAAGATAAAATGAAGGACGTAATTATGTGAAGAAAGAGATTAAAGTGTATTTAAAAAATATTTATTTGTGTTATAAAATTGTTCTTATTTTTTTAAAGCTGAAAGGACTTTCTGGATTATCCTCGTATGTGTATTTGACCCGAGTTTCAAATTTCTTTCATATCCTCCCCATCCTTGTCGCACGTTAAGCCCAGGTGTTTCGTTTGACTCACACAAAGTAAATAAGTAAAAATAACGCGAAACGTTCAAAACATTTTTTTCCGTGTTTGAAAGAAAGCTTTTTATATTTAACAATTCTGTATTCAACGAGACTCTTAAGAATACGTTTATTCGTTTACTCTGTTATACCTCAAACAGCGAGTAATGGTTGTGATTTGATATATAATAATTATGTTTTACATTTCACATCTTTATGTACCGTCTATATAACATACGTTCACATGTACCGTCATAGTAAAGTGTTTTATTAACCGAATAATTTTATCAAAAATAAATCACATTAATCACTTAGAATGTTAAATATGAATTAAATATATTAATTAGAAAAATATACATATAAAATCAATTTTATCGAAAAATATTGTTGTTGCGCCACCGGGATTCGAACCTGGATCTCTTTCCTAACTGGGGAAGGTGCATTATTCAACTATGCTACAGCGACAATATTTTTAGCGACAAATTTTCGAACCTATATGTTTCCTTTTTTTATATTAATACATTGTAATCGTTCCATTATAATCCCGGTGGCGCAACAACAATATTTTTCTAATTAATATATTTAATTCATATTTAAAATATCAGACCTATTTTCTGAATAATTACAACTTCACAATAAGAATGTATTCTCTTAACTTAGAATGTTAAATAGAAAAGTTTATCCATAAAAAAAAATACTGTTACCACCAGAACATGAACCCGGAATTTTCTTTGGTCGAAAGAATACGTTACCAATTTCACCATATCAAATATTTTTAGCTTAAATATTATTCCTTCCTTATAAAAACTAATATAATAATAATATAATAAATAACATATAAAGTTAAAAGTACATGGTTAACATAGTGTAATTGATAACGCATTTTTCCGGAAAAAGAAAGATCCAGGGTCCAGTCCCGACGGTAACTACACATTTTTCAATAGGATTTTTATTTTGTTTATCCTTCCGAGTGATTCATCTATGGGGATCTATCGCATACACAGCCATAATTACCGCCGACGACCCCTGAACGTACATCAAATCTACCAGTGCGTGAATCCAGAGCTCCTAACAGTCGCACAAGCACGCCAGGTACCGACGCCAACATGTGCCAATAGCATGCGGCCGCAATCATCCGGAAGTCCCGCTCGTGAGTCACCCTGCGCACCGCCGACTTCCCGACCACAAGCTTTCAGAACCGCCGCCGTCAACTACTTGCGCGTAACTTTTAAAAATTTCATCCACAATTCTCTATAACTGCGCTCAATAAACTTCTGTCAACTGTAAATAGTATTTTTCGTCTGACCACACACACTTACATACAGACTCCGCGATTATAATCAATCGAACATGTTAGTAAATGCGTGGTTATTAGGGCACTCACCACTCACATCATGACATATCCTTCTGCTACATCTGCCATGTGCCCTTACAAACTTTAAACATTAATCCACGCAAAACTCATCTTTCTTAACTGCATACTCTTCAACCCCATACATTTATATTTTTTAAATTATCAAACAATTACGTTCTTAAATTGCAATTTCACTATTTCATTTTCTGATTACTTTTACGTATTTTATATTTTTTGTATATTGTACGATATATTATTTTCCATGTATTATATAATTTCAATCACAAATTGTAATAGGAATACACGAGATAAACACTGCCCACCTAGAGATGGAATTAAAGTAAAGTGAAAATAAATAAAAAGTATTTTAGCAATATTTAAATATTTAAACAATTACTGGATTTTTACCTACAAAGGCACTGTTATTAAACAAATATCAGATATCTCATGGAGACATTGTTATTTTTTATTATATTTAATGGAAAATATATATGGAAGTGTGGGGTAATTACAGGGTTTACGACCTGTCTTCGGCTGGCTTAAGTGATCACTTTATATATATATATATATAACGTTCCCCAATCTCACCCCTCAATCTCCACTTTTATAAAAAAAATTGAAAGTTGTATATATGTTATTATGTGGAATCGCGTCGTGTACCACTACACCATCGCCATATATGGACCAAATTTGATAATTAATTTTTTTCTTTTTTTAAATAGCATATATGTCATCACTATGAAAATCTGATATTTTGAAATTATTTTAAATCTATATTATTTATCTGTAAAATGTTTTTTTAACATATTATACTAGAATACGGCTGAAAAATCAATATTTATTAAATACTCCATACTTCCATATATATTTTCTATTAAATATAATAAAATAAGATTTTTAGATAATAAGATATAAGAATAAGATAATGATATTTGTTGAAAAAGTATTTTAATTATCTGATGTCTATTACATGAATATTTCTCATGTCGAATTTACAGTCAACGAACATTGTTGATAATGGAAAGCGCATCTCAAAATCATAAATTCACAAAAAAAATTTACTTAACAAAAGCTATTTTGCGAAATTCATTTCGTGAAAATTCCACTTGTTTCCCTTTACTGTGATATTACAAAGTGTACATGGAAGAAGGTTACACAATAATTCAACACAATTTGTTTTTATCTCATCACGAAATATTATGTTGGTGTCATGAACGCGGGCAACGATATTCTTTCCAAGTCGGGATTAAAAGGTTTATTCAAATTACGTAAAAAGCGAGCTTTCGAGGGCATTTTCTTTTGAATTAAGTATGTATACCGATTTCTATTTGATAATTGCACACATTAGAGGGCTTTACTTATATCTATGAGCAGTCTATGTTTTATAAAACTAAACAATATCAAAAACAAACATAAAAATTACATTACGATTACCGATCAGACTCCTGATGATAATCCAAAAGCCCGACATCAAAATACTGACAAGCTATAATAAAAATAACAATTATTATATTAATTTTTTTTATTTATTTGACATTTTTACAATTTTTTTATAACATGAATTAAGTATTTTACATTATTAAAATTACATTTTTTAGTTTTCGCTTACCTCTCCAAAAAAGAGACTAGCTCTTGTGGTTGAAGAGGGAGTTACACTATAATAATTTTATATAGAGAGTACATTTGTAGTCTATAATTATTTATTGTCTATTTGTGTGCTTCTGAAGTGTTCTATAATATTATTAGTTTTCTATTTATGTGCTTCTGAAGTGTTCATTTAATTTCTTTCTTAGCTCTTTTATATCTTTAATTTGTGTAGGGGGATTATACTTATAAATGACCGGTACTCAATCCATATTTCATCTGGTTTATAAAAATATCATATTTTATCATTTGTGCGAATTATATAAATATGTATTGTAATTATGTACGCGCAAACATTGTTTCGTGTAATTACTTTTAAAACTTTAAAAATAACATAAAAAAGGTGCCGGATCGCCATTCGACCGCGTTTCATGACAAAAAAAGCACTGTATATTTATTTATTTATTCTTAATAAAGTGCATACATAAGAATATTTATATATGCTCTAATATAAACAAGATCAAAATCATTTATTTTTACTACAACTTATCTTCTTCCTCCTTTCTGATGTTTTCTGGCATTTCATTAAAAATCTTCATCGCACTATATATAATCAATTTCTGAGATTTAGCCTTCTTCCCGAATGGCAGCAGTCTCAGTTTACCTTTTCCTCTAGTATTATGTTTGTGCTCATGTTTATTTGCATCATTTTTTTCTTATAAATTCTGCCGATATTTTCTTAGTGAGGATTTTATAAATAAACACCATAACATTGAAATATATTTTCTGCTTATTATTTATAAGGATTCGAACCGATCTCTCAGAAGAATTTGATTTGCAGTCAAACGCCTCAACCGCTACGCCACGACCGACGATGCAATGTATGTGTATTTTACCGTATTTATACTAAAAGAATACAAGAAAGTGATTATAAATACATTTTATCACTTTACTAAATTGATACTTACCATACATTATTAGAATGTACACAGATTAAACATAGTTAATCGAATTTTAGATATTTATACATAAGTTATTAATTTTGCCTTACGTATAAAATATTGCTCTGCTCTCAACCTTATCCTCACGAGATAAAAGTTTAATCTGTGCATAGGCACCTCTATAATCTGACATTCTTCCTTGTAGCGTAATAGACTTGCAAGAGAAGTGCAATCTCAAGTTAACAACAAAAGGCAACAGACACTTATCTGGTGACAGATCTGCAGAATGCCGAGAAAAGTCGAGAACCAGTCAAGAGAGCGGGAGTTCATGGAGATCACGATCCTCAGTCGGGAGAAAGTGTTATAAAGGTGTTCTATTTTCTCTACTTAGCCTTTTGTACAGACCATGATAGTGCGTATTTTTTTTATCATCGGTATTATGAAACGTCTATTTGATAATTTAATAAGTGTACAAAATGAAAGCGATAAAACCCAACTTGAATATAAAAAAAGTACGTTTTTATTATCCGGTTTTCTTTCCACAGCCAGAAAGTTCAATTACTAACCGTACTGCAAGTAATGCTTCTCAGTATATAAAATTAATCGTACCATTTAATTACGTTATAAAAAACGAAAACACTCAATTTTCATAAATATATTATATTTTAATTAATAAATAATTATATTTTTTTATTATAATGAAAAATTTGAAAATATGTTTGACGTCATTATTTGGTCTTGTATTGAGATTCTAGCAATTCAATTTAGAGATCAGAGGTTCAATCTACGTTCTAGAATATGTTATTAGTTTTTAATTATTTATTGATGAAATTAAATATGTGTATTGTAAAAAAATATTGTAACGTTAAGAAGACATTTGTATGTTGTTAAGTTATAATGGTAAAAATTATAATATAATGTTAGCGCTGTTCCACGAATTATATAGTTATTATGGTTAATCAACAAAAGGTATGTGATTGACAAAATTAAATTAATTCAATTGTATTGATCAAATATTACAGATAAAATGTAATCCGATGAACAGACCACCAAATATATAGACATGAACTAACGCAAATTGCGTGTTCCAATATTTTCATTTTGGTGTCATCCACGTGATCACTTTGGTACAACTTACGTAATCAAATAGCTCCGCGACTTTTTTTTTAAATATGACTCGATTGGAACGAAAATTTTAACACTTCCAATATATGATGAATTAATGTAATAAATGCGTCTTGTTTACACAAAGATTTAATTTTCGAAGAGTAAATACTTTCAACTTTAACTATCGGATTTTTGTTTCCACCAAGAATGTGTGTCCCGCAACTAATCTTCCAAACCCCTCTCTTATATGAACACTTTATTTCATGTCTATTCATTTACTGATCTGTGATTTGACATCATTATTTGGTCTCATATTGAGACTCTAGCGTAAGTCGTAAAAAAAAATTTGAAAATTAAAATTAAATTATTAATGTTAGCGCCATTTCACGAATTATTATATATAATTATTATAGTTAATCAACAAAAGGTAACTAATTGACAAAATTAAATTAATTCAACTAGATTGATTAAATATTACGGATAAAATCTAATTCGATGCTTAGTTATTCTTTAATTTATCATACTAATTTAATGTATTAATTATAAATATATACATATAAAATCAATTTTGTCGAAAAATATTGTTTTTGCGCTACCGGGATTCGAACCTGGATTTCTATTTCCAATCCGGGGAAGTACACTATCAATTGTGTTATAGCGCCAGTATTTTTCATGACAAATTTTCGAACCTATATGTTATACTTTTTCAAATTAATACATCTGTCGTTCCATTATTTGAAAGCCATCTACATTGTTTTTACGGAATCACAAATACCTTTGAGTAAACCGACTGCAGACGCCAGAATTATCAATTCATTTTTATTAAATTTTGTACACATTGATACAACTTATATTATTAAGGAGAACACATTAAGTATTATTAAAGAGAATGTGTTCTCCTTATCGTAAGGTAGTAAAGTATAGTAAATGTAGTTATTACTAGATATATAAAACATGTATTGTATAAAGGTTCCGTTTAAAAGAACATAATTCTTTTAAAAAGCCTCAACAAACAACGAGCACGAGATGTATTATATATTATTTATTACTAATACATGCCATGCATTAAACACATATTTAAAATATATAATGTGCAATAGCGCAACATATATTATATATACATGTATTTTTTCCTGAATTATTCTATAAGATAGCATTATAAAATTAAGTGTGATGAATTTTTCCGAATCAAGTCTCAAAAATTCGCGAAAATATCACTTTGCGAAAATTAGTAAATTCGATGGATGTAAAAAGATTTCTTCACACACCGAAGTCAAAAAAAAAGTCACCGAAAGAACTAATCTCATCAATATATTCCGCTGTAGTTACTTCTGAATTATTAACCCTATTGACTTATGAGTCCTGAGTCCCGGTATTCTATAATATAATACTACTTTGTACAAACTAGCATACTTAATTACTAACTAATTTACCATCACGCTGTTTCCCCGCAAGGCTGGGCAAAGGATAGAGCGCCACCTCTTCTGTCCTGATACATAATTCTCGCCTCATCAACATTCATACATCTTTTCATACAAGCTCATCAATTATTGAGGCTTCTAACACGACCATCTTTCAGAATCCGGTTGTGCCAAGTCTCTAGTTCTGGTGCCATCAACACTTGCGTCATATATCTTTTTTATTATTCTGTCCTCATTCATTCGTTCCATATGATCAAAGCGATATTTTTTAATCCTGTTTATAATACTAAGATTGTCTTTACATTTTCTCTATCGTAAATGGATTTACCACATGCATACTCGTACGCCTGAGTGATTTCACTTCCACTGCATTCAGTATACATTCGTTCCTCTTCTGCTAACTCCAGGCTTTACTTTCATATATTAATTAGTATCGATACCAAGACTGAATTGTGTACCGCTAGTCTTGCCTCAGTTGAAGTTCCCATTAGAAATTATTGCATTCAATGCACCGTTCATTTCATTCTCTTCAGTCATTCACCTTTCGATATTTGAGAGCTATTTGTTTTGTTAAATCACATATCATAATCAAACGATACACAACCTTGAGAGATCGACTACTATTTTCTTCAGTATTCTTATAAAAACATTCAAAGATCCTTTTCCATACAGAACTAGGATACAGTAAATCAGTGGCGTAACATCGCCAAGTTAGTTAGTGCGGTCTTCCTCCATATTACCAGTGGTATTCATTTGTTGATAGATAAATACTTAATTTTTTAATAATAGATATGCATACGCAATATATTGTACGGTTTATATAATATAGGGTTCATATAACGTACCTTGAAACCGATACACTATAAAAATACTCATTAGAAATTCAGTTTTTTTTTGTCAATATCTTGTCTAACAGAAGATCCACATGACTAAGAGTAAGTCATCAAGTCATAAATTAATTACATTATAATCTATTTTTTATCGATAATACATTAAAATTTAGCAAAATTTGTGCTGCTTGTAATTTAAATAATTGTTCCATTTTGTAAAGTGTTAGAAAATGCAATCAACAATAGCAACAACAAAAAAATCAATTGCTCCCGGGTAGTTACGCCACTGCGGATAGATGCGTTAACAACATTCATGCAGAACTACAACCAGGTCAAATAAATCAATGGCTCATGAATGCAGTGCTCGAATGTGGAACAATACAATACACAATTCGTCTCCTTTTTCTCAAAATTCTGACATTTTTAAGACTCAATTTCCCTCCCTAGAACCCTTCTCCCTTGTCTCAATTAGGTGTGATCTCAATGTGGCTTTGCGTGAAAATTTCTTACTCTAGTTATTGTGTGAACTTTGGAAACCCGTTAAAACTTTTCCATCAATAAAAGAATTTGCCACATTTTCTCCGACGTTGCCCGATCTTTTTTTCTCTCTTGGAAAATTTTCTTTGCATTTTCATACAAATTACGCCATACAATCTCGGCAAAATATTTATATTACTTTTTAACATTCTTCGTGCACGTTGATGACGTAAATGTTCATAACTGTGTTTTTGTGCAAACCGGGTAATTCTTATGAAAGAAAAATTATTCTAAATAATTTTAATGTGAGATAATTAATGATCTTGAAGGACTTAGAAAAGATTGCGATTAAACTAAGTTCAGAATAAAACTTAAATTAAGTATCAAACTTTACATCGTCACCTTGAAATAACATTACAACTAAGTATCATCGGACATCTTGGCCTAAATTGTACTTTTTGTATCTAAATTCTGAGAATATTTTTTTCTTTAAAGTATGATAATTTTCCTAGTAATTTAAGAGATAACAAGAAAACAAAGTTATTTTAACAGTACTTGTAATATTTTTTACATCAAAAATAATTGATTTTAATATAAATAAAATAATATATACAAGTTATACAATAAAACGTGCCCGAAATCAGGAGTCGTAATTTAAATTATAAAGTACAATTTTTTGTAAAAATTTCACCTCACGGGCAATGAAGCAAACTCCGCCGAAGGAATCGAAAAATTTATATTCAAAAACAGAATGTTCAATCTCTCAATTGGACATAATTATTAGATAATACTTTGTCATCTAAAGGGCACGATATGCCATACCAAACCATGATTAGATTTGACTAACAACATATTTAGACCTTTAACAGACTTAGGCACTTAAAAGATTAAAAACAATAAATTTTAAAAATCTGTGTAAATATAATTTTCTATTCTGTTAACGGTCAAAGGATACACTATATTTCTGGTACAATCCACCGTTCAGAGATAGTTCTAAGGATGTGATCCCTGTCCAAAAGTAGACTTGAAGATATACATACACCAATATTTCCATGTAATGTTTCTATTTAAATACTTCGAATCTGGATCTCTATTTCCAATCCGTGGAAGTACACTACCAATTGATTAACACTACACTTGAAGTACACTACCAATAGCGCCAGTATTTTTCATGACGAATTTCGAACCTATATGTTACACTTTTTCAAATTATTACATCTGTCTTTCCATTATTTGAAAGCCATCTACATTGTTTTTACGGAATCTCAAACACCTTTGAGTAAACCGACTGCAGACGCCAGAATTATCAATTCATTTTTATTAAATTTTGGACACATTGATACAACTTATATTATTAATTAAAAACATTAAAAATACTGGCGCTATAACACAATTGGTAGTGCACTTCCCCGGATTGGAAATAGAGATCTAGGTTCGAATCCCGGTAGCGCAAAAACTATATTTTTCGACAAAATTGATTTTATATGTATATATTTATAATTAATACATTAAATTAGTATTTAAAATATTGATATCATTGTGGCGGCAAGATTGGCTCCAATACTTATAAATCTGCGCGCGGCACAACTGAGTAAATGTTCAATCTCATGTAATTGCCAACAAAATATGATAAAAAGTTGAAAAAAAAAAATCTATATGAAATGGTCCAACACTGGCTGCTTGACTATTCTCATATTTTTTGTGCAACCACCCTAACATGTTGGTATTATTGTATTTTAATTTTATTGTTTTTGCGTGTTGGCCATATTGATTTTACAGGACGTAGCATATTTTGCAATGTAAAAGGTTTGCGGAAACTGAAATATCTCAGCTCCTATTACATACGTATCAAACCAATGAATGTGATTTATTATTTATAACACATGTAATATATTAATAATTATATAATTAGATTAATAATTTCAGATTTGTATCTGGTCCCCCACCGGAAATATATTGCAGACACTTGGCCCATGAGTCATCATTCAATTATAGTTAAAGTTGTAATTTCATATAAACACAAGATATTCGAGTAAACTATGGTGGCATATTTAATTCTAAGTAAAGAGACGTTCTCATTTATTAAAATCACTTAAATAAAGTATATTGTGAAATTTTATTTATTTAAGTGATTTTAATCAATGAGAACGCCTGTTTACAATTAGCATATATAGCAAACATGTATGTATATATATATATATATATGTGTTTTTCTTAAGATTTTTTTAAATATTGATCCAAGTTTAGATTATTATTACCAATGAGGTAAACTGTTTCAAATATTATTAAATACATTTTTTTATCTCATAAATTTTGTACTTCCATTTAACTATGTTTTTTGCCAGTTAATGGAATGGAATTATAGCTAATCTTATCAACCGAGACAAAACTAGCGGTACACAATGGAGTCCTGGTACCAACACTGATGTATGGAAGTGAGGCCTGGGACTGGCAGAAGAGGAACGAAACTAGACTGAATGCAAAGGAAATGAGATCGCTTAGGCGTATGTGTAGCAGATCCATTTATGATAAGGTAAAGAATGAAGAAATAAGGAAAGAATGTAAAGCTAATCTTAGTATAGTGAGTAAGATTAAGAAAGGATCACTTAGGTGGTTTGGTCATATGGAATGGATGAATGAGGAGAGAATAATAAGGAAGATATATGACGCAAGTGTTGATGACACCAGAAATAAAAGACGGCCGCGAAAGACTTTGCACAACCAGGTAAACCAGATACTGGAGGATGGTCCTGCTAGAATCCTCAATAATCGGCGAACTTGTATGAGAAGTTGTATGAATGTGGATGAGGCGAGAACTATGTGTCAGGACAGAAGAGTGTGGTGCTCTAGCTTCTATGCCTACCCCCGCGAGGAAACGGCGTGATGGTAAGGTAGTTAGTTAGCCAACTATTACAAAGATGAATGTATGAAGATAGTATAATTGGCACTGTGACAATAACTTTCATATTTTTACCGAAACTGCCAGTAAG
Organism: Eubasilissa splendida; assembly: GCA_031772225.1. Classification (NCBI taxonomy): domain Eukaryota; kingdom Metazoa; phylum Arthropoda; class Insecta; order Trichoptera; family Phryganeidae; genus Eubasilissa; species Eubasilissa splendida. The sequence goes on along the minus strand of CM062852.1, from coordinate 13,625,762 downwards.
TCATATTTTACGAATATCTAAATAACTAGCCTTTAAATTCCGTTCTAGGATGGATGCCAAAAACATATATAGGACGGTTGGTGCGGTAAAGAACATCAGCTGCACGTCCCATATTACTTGCGCGTGACGATTTACCATTCTATCAACATTTTGCAACGCATACTCGTTACATTATCACATAAGCATCACTTTTTCTGCTCTGAATCGTCTTCACACACCACAAAAACCAACGTCATCAAACGAATGAAATGTCATAAAAAATAATTTAGCATTTTTATTTTGAAAACCAATCATTATAATTATGTTATGTTATTTTTAATCCATATTAATTTAAACCACCTCACTGCAGTGTTGGAATGTTAATTTTTTTTTTATATATCTGACAGTAGATATCTTTGTTAATTTTTTTTTTCATCATCGTGTGCTCAGTGCTGAAAGTCGTGGTCCCTTGAATTTCGTGCAGATTAATATTTTGAAAAAATTTACTTTCAGAACCATACGGTCTCATATATACTATACTTTCAAAGAAATTTGATACTCGTCTCAAGTTTGAATATTTTATTCAATTTTCATTTAGACATTAGAGTACATGAGGATTTTATTTATAAGATGTAATGATTTTTATGTGAAAATGATATCAAAACTAATTCTATTATCTTAATGGCTACAGATCTCATAAGATTCTTTGGAGACAACTTTCGGCTTTCGTAGCTGCCATGTATATACCATGTCTCAGAGATTTGCCACCTTGCGCCTCACTTCACGTTCGTCATACGTCAAATGTCACTCGTGGTTCGTTAGTTGGATGATCTTGAATCTTCCCAGCAATAGTAATATTAAATAAATATTTATAATTTAACTCCTTATAATAATGTTAACAGGGTCCACAGTAAATGTTACTGTAACATGACTAGACATGACATAGAGACGAATTGTGCAGCAAGTTCCAAATACTTCACGGGTCTACTGTGCTCAGCATACGATGAAGAAAAAATGAATAGTAATGTTTAATGCTAGCCCGTGTTTTATATCCTTTGATTTGTACCTCTGGATTTTATGTTGGCGATATGTCTATTTTCGCCAGTTTTGGCGGAACGCCATTTAACCTGACAGAAAGTATACAGCCGCCATCGGAATCGGTCTGCTATCAAAAACGCTCTAGAAAGATTTTTCGGTACACACGAGGAATTTGCGAAGACCGACCAAGAACGTACAACATCAGGAATCAGCAGAGGATCAGCCAGCAGTCCAGATTGCATTTGGGAGATCGGCCGACTATCCAGATTAGTGGGATCTGTCTTACTAGAGTGACACGGTCTTATTATCAATTGAAAATCAGGTGTTTAACACGCACAAATTATGTCAAATTTCAGAATAGATAGTTGTTGGAATCTATGGTGATTTTAGGTAATGTTTATCGAATATGTCAGATCGAACGTTATTACATTGTATTACACATACGTAGGATTATTTTCACTACTAGTTTCGAGAGGTGCAGTCCCTCTCATAATCAAGTGATAACTAAACTAAACACAGTATTGCAGTCTATTCTGGCAATGTGGCGGGGGGTTGCGAAGAGGGGGGAGATTATGGTCGATAACGGGAATATGGACAGTAAAGGTGAAATGTTAGAGAATATCATGTTATTAATTAGTGTTTTCTCCGAATTTAAATTCTTTTGTATTTCAATGGTTTTTAAATAGTTCATTTATTAAGTTTTAGTCTATGATTATCGAAAGATTGGATTGTTTCAATTATGTGATTATAAATTCCGAGAAGTTGTTATAATTTTAGGTGGCGTCGATGTTCCTATATTCTCGCGGTTTGATCTATATATTTTAATATATGTTTTTTTTTATAATATTTATTTGTATTTGAATTAAGTAGAATTTTGTGGATATTGTTGTTGGTGTAAACCGCGTGTGTGCAATACAAAGTTTTGTTGTGAAAATTAGAATAATTGTGTTACACAAACTAACTGCCAAGTCAATTAATGATATTATGTTATTACACGGGCTTAATTTTTTTTCTACCAATCTCAAACTGCTCTCTGGACACGGACCTTAACGTTATTTTTTTATCATACAAAGCCAGACACGCAGAGCAGCATTGCGAGCACAAATCTCATCACCCGCGGGAAACGGCTGTATATTTTACATAGAGTAAACCCATGTGTCAACATGAGGAGGCTCTTTTTTAGAGACAATTGCGTTTTTCCGGAAGTAATTACGACCGTCGCGGGGCCGAGCCGAGATTATGCCCGGCCTCTTGATTAACATTTCTGAAACTTTGCGAAACATTAAAAATTAAGGGTGTATTTAATTTTTTTATGACGTCATTTGTATTGTTGGGCAATACAAACTATTTTAAGCGCCTCGAGATAAAATTAATAATTTAAATGCGACAAGCCGGCGGGAGGCGGACGGATTGGCTGGCTGACTTTCTGTATGCGAGTAGATTCGTAAAAAAATGTAATTACTGTAAAAGAGAAACAGAGATTGCGTCGAGAATTTAATTTTTTTTTTTTCATAAAATAAAATAGAGAAGCGTACGCTTAATACGTACCAAATCAATATTCTTACTATTTTCAAACTAAGTTGACTGAAGCTTATACAATTAAAATTGGACTAACTTGCTAGTATTCTGGAACGAGACTCGAACCCAAGACTACTAAATCAGTATGTCTGCATCTTAATCACTAAAACAACAAGCACGTCATTATGAAAACAATTTTCGAAAATGCACATAAAAATTTTGAAAAAATGCAGTCATCATCGAACTTGGAATTTTCTATTACCGGTAGACAACTTTACTGATTAAGCTACAACAACTATACAGATACTCTTCATACCAGTTCCGAGAGTATCAACGACATTTTATCAAAGATTCTTCATGTTCCAAAACTGTACAACACACTCAACGCCAACTGGAAATCGTTCACTTCCAATAAATGTGATCCCAATATATGATCCAATTGGGTTGAGATCAATCAAAAGCATCGCTATCCAACATTCTAACATAATCATTATACAGTGCTTACACTAATAATTCACTAGTTCTACAACACTCTCACTACATATAAATTTTTTTTCTATTTTTACTTTTATTCCTGTCGAATCTTTATCTTTCTTGAATTAAATAACACCACAACAGCACAAAAAAAACTAGCTACTTTAACACAGACAGCAGTCTAGCAAAGTAGCCAGGACATTGCTGCATATATCAGAGGTGGAGTATACTCCATCTCACATAATAAACTACGAGTATATACTTAATTGCAATTTAATTGTATGTTATGTTTATTATGTTATATTATAATATAAAATATGTATGACAATAAAGTCTAATAAATAAATACATTTTATCTATATACGTGGGCAAGTAAGACATATATTTTTCCCATTAATGTTTCCTTTCAATAATGTGAACTTTATGTCCTGGTGCCACCTGACAGATTCTACTCAAGGATCTTTGAGAAACAATGTAATTGAAAAGATAGTCACTTTCTACGGGAATATAGGATGAATTTATTTTCCTCTGAGTCTTAGAGTGCAACTGGACAAAATTTTGAAATTTCAATTAAATACATATTTATATCGGATAAGAATGTAGGGTAACCAGAGGAACGGTGATTATATTTTGTGCAGAATCGTAAAAAGCAACAATACAAAATGTAAGTTAGCTCAATCATAAGGTATAGAATTGTATAGAGAACACACAGACATACAGATATACATTAAATTTTATATATATTGGGCCTAATTGGGTCCCGCGCTTGAAGAAGAAATAAAACAATAAAAAAAAGGAAAAAGAATAGAATTTTATATTAATATTTTACTCAGAAGCCGGGTACAGTGTTACGGTGGTACAGTTTTTATTCTCAACTTTTTTAATGAATTCATACACTGGTTATTGTATAATAATATTGCACGTTCCAATCGGGCATTGCGTTTACTAGGGACGGACCTGCCCACAAAACGATAGAATGTTATTCATTCTGATCTATTATATCTAATATATCATATTTTAAAATAACTCACCTTCATTAGAAAATAAACTGTCCCCGTGTACTGGAGAAAACATTTAACATAATTTGCATTAACACAAAGCTTTTTAAACAAATATTAGGTACATAAAATTATGTACCTAATACCATGTAATAAATTGTGTACGATTATTTGTTAAAATTATATTGGTATTTAAAATACTTTGCAAATGTATAAACTGCTAAAACTCTTTTGCAAATAAAGAATATAACTTTTCATTAATTTTTTTCAATTTTGAGTGTTCAGCATCGTTGTAGAATAACATACAATTAGATTGGTTCGTACCTTTCAATATTTTTATTCATTTAAATCGATATTAAACAACAATAAAAATTATTAATATTCTCTTTTGAAACAATACTTATTAGGTAAAATATGTTTGTGATGTTTTAATTTAATGTAGATGCAAATGTAAATTTAATTAATTAATTTTAATAGAAATAATACATTTCAAGAAAACAAAATGTATTCAAACATTAGGAATGTTCGATGCAGAATTATTTGTCCTAATGTTACCCAGTATCCTTAATGACTGTCATCTTATAATTTCACAAACGGGTTTCTCTTGAAGATAGAAATTTCTGGAATGATATGTATCACGCGAATTGTAGTGTTTCCCGTACCAAATTTTGCCTGTAATCAATTATTCAGGCGTTGTAATGTAATAATACAATGTTGTATACATCTATAAAATTTATGAATATTTACATAACATATATCGTAATGTTACATTCCTGAAGAGGTGGCAAAGAGAAGAGTGAACATTTGGAGAACACAAAAAGAATAATGCGACATATATCTCGGAGACGCGTATAATTCCATTCCTGCATAAAATGTTTTAGTAGTTGGAAAATATATTCATAAATTCAATTAATTAAATTAAATTAGAACAAAAGTCTTCCCGGCGGAGAACCGAACCTCGATCTCCTGCGTGATAGGCGGGAATACTAACCACTGCACTACCGACGTGTACGAATGTAACACGGAAATAGAAGTTTTCAAATGTCTTAAACTCCTTTATAATAGAGCTTGTTAAAAAGTTCACCAGGTGCGTAAATTTTTTAAATAAAATTCAATGTTTAAAAATTTCATTTTTAGAATGTATAAATAATATAATATATCAAAATTTAAATTAATGTATATAATTTTAATACAAAAAAAATCATTATAATATAAAACTGGTTTTTATTATATTTACAAAACAATTTGATACTACCATGGTAGAGATGAGAGAAACGGGATCGATATTCAGTGACATCGAATATTTTTGTATTTCAAAAAGGTTTGAAAGTGCCTGGTATCAATTTCGATACCGTTAACGTTGGTATAACGTAAAAGTAAGGGTATGTAAGTAGGAACGCAGTTTTCGTGACAAATTATAGTGAAAACCAACCGATTTCTAAAAATCATTTTTCTTAATCAGAGAAATAAAACTAGATAACCAAAACAATGAATTATTTTCTTTTGTTTTAAAAATTTAATAATGCGTAGCTGATTGCATAAAATTTGAAATAAGTAGGTATGATGCTGAACGATGTGTGAATATGATCTTAAATTCTATTTAAAATAACTAACTATAATTTTTTTGCAATCTATATTAAAAATAAACATACTCTATTTTTAAAAAAAATTCTTCAGAAAAAGATACATACCTACCTAATTACCTTCCCATTTGTCGTGGTTATTATGTAAGTATCTCTATCAATCAATATAATTTAGATAAGTATCGAAAGAAACCAGTATGATAATTATTTAATTTTACAAAAATATTTTTTTAAATTATAAAAATTGAGTAGTTTGTAACTCTAGATTTATTAAAGTTTATTTTATTTTTTTGAGTAAAATTTTTTGCAACTTTGCGCATACCTGCGTAAAATACTTTGTTTGCTCAATCATGTTTATATATTTTCCTTCTCCCGAGCCTTCCACCGAAATTTATACATCCGCAAACTGATAACAAAATGCTTTCCGCTTTCGCCTGATCACCCATCAACACTGGAAATGTTTACCTGGTAATTTTACCATCAAATATTTACTGGGATGAAGGACTTGGACGAACAAGTGAAAAAACGACAAACGCCACGATCGCTAGCGGGGACGTGCGAAAACAGGAGAAAATAAACTGCCTTTGGAGGAGACATTAAGGGGATCCTTAACGGATAAAAGAAAAAAATGTTTGATTTATCAAAAGCCAGAAATGTAAATTGATAATAGTACTTACAGAATCCTTTATATAAAAAACTGGTGTATTTAAATAACTGGGTGATAAAAAAATACTGTAACGAATTTGCAAGATTCGTTTGGGGCGATTTAAATTCTTAGAAATGTGTTAAATCTTTCAATATTTGGAGTAGTTACTCGGGTCAGTGGAGTAAACTGTTTGCGCGTGTTTGATGTCTTTCAATTGGTAGCTCTGGGCTTAATGTTGGTGGTATGCCTGTTTTGCTCTGTACTAGCGGAGCGGCACTTAACTTGACAGAAGGTATCCAGGCGTTATTTCGTTAAATTACCGACTATAATGTAATTATAATAATAATGCGTTTATTCCAGCATGATCGGGTATTTTTTATGAAGATCCGATTTGCCATAAAGATAATACATCTTATATAACACACTAAAGTTACGATATATTATTTATGTTATGAAAAGAACACCAAGGAAAATATAAATAAATAAAAAGTTCACATATATATAAGTATAAACAAAATATAAATACTACAAATATAAATAGTTCAGTCACAGACATTATTGTATCCCTAGCTATTCTGTAGTCGTTGCCATTCTCTGGTCAGCTTTACATGAGAGCACCGCTTGTACTAGATAGTTGGTGCTGAACTCCAGCCGCAGCTTTACGCTAGCGACTTGATTCAGCAATTTTAGCAAACAGTATTCTGTATGAATTGCTCTACTGAATTCGGAGACGCACTTGCTTGTATTTCGACCAGAGCTCGCAGGTATACATGCTGGTGAAAAACGATTTAATCAGGGTCCTTTTCACCTCCTTACTGCATCGGTAGAAACGCCGTGACAGCATACTTGCACGAGCGCTCGACTGTCTTCTCTATCGTCATTGTCTTGTCCATCTTCATTGAACATATGGCCAAGGTATTATCAAATATATTTACCAAACTAATTTTTCTGTGTAAAATATATTTTTGGTTAAATAGTATTTTTCAATAATTTGACACATTATAATTTTGTAACGACAAGGTATCATTTGATATTTTGGTCAAAGTTGATTTGTTTGTATCGAAATTCTTACAATAATATAAAGTTGTGTTACAATAGGAAGTAATAAGAAAACGAAGTTAATTTTAGTAGCACTTGAAATTTTTTTAAGAACAATTATGTTGATTTGAATAAAGGTAAAAAATGTATAAGCTATATTAAATATGTCTATGTTTATTTTATTATTGATGAATTTAATATTCAAAACTTTGAAGCTCGATATCTCAAATTAAGTTTGATATAAATGTTAAGTAATACCTCGTTGTTCAAAGAACACGATATGTCCAAATAAATCCTTAATATGAATCCTGAATATTTACGATACTATAAAAACTGTAAAGAAAATTATGTCGTATTTTGATTCACAGTTGAATTAAATAAACATGATTTTTTCGTCGTACTGTAGATACACAATATATTATTCATACTTCATTACGTACATATATTAAACACTAGCTGTTGGACTCTGCGGGGGGACTAAATATTAACGGCCACTACACATTTCGGAACATCGTATTTGTGATAAATAGAAAATATACATAAATTGTTATTTAACAATAGTAAAAAATATAGGGGACTTTTTAACAAAAATATCATTGAAATCTGAAGATAGAGCGACCGTGTTTTTATTATATAATAGGTATGATTTATTTCTACATCACTACATTTACACAAATTTGTTTTTTTCCAAAGATATAACATAACATAACAAGGCTTTTCAGGGTTGCGTAACAAAAATTAGAATCTTATAATATGGAATTTTGCACCTGTGGCACACGAAATATTAATCTAAGGTGTCGATTGTCACGAAATTCATAAAAGTGCCATTATCTTGAAAACTAACGATTTTTAACTAAAGTTATATTTTGATATTCTGGTCAGTCATGAGTAGGCCATCAGCGGCAAATGGAAACTAGGACCGGCAGATTTCGAGCAAGAAGAGGAAGGGCGGATGACCCTCACCCTCTTTCTAAACACCTGACCGTCTCAAAATCTCTCAGCGAGACACCCACACACCCACGAATACCCGGAAAAGTTCGAAATTCCTATCGTTCCTCATCCAATCCAGCGAGCATACAATAATAATAATATTGGATAATTAGTATAGCGCCATTTTCTTAAAAACTTTCACCTCAAGGGCGTTTTTTTTATTATTTTAATATTAGAAAATATAACACATTTTAGAATTATCAGTAGGATTATTATTTAAAATATTTCATTTAACATTTATTTCTTCTCTATGAGAGTAGGACTCGTGTGTGGAGAAAGAGTATGTACAACATAATTTATGTTTCAGTTAGTCTGTGTATATATTTTTTTACTTCAGATACAAATTAATAGTAGTCTGTAATTGTTATAATTGTGATGGGAAAATTGTTAAAAAATTTGATGCCTTGATAAATAAAGTGATTTTGGGTTGCGGTATATTTTAATTTCTACATCTTGAAAATCGGAATTCGTTTCTAAAGCTTAATTGATTTTTAATTTTGGATTTTTGAATTTTTTTAATATATACATCTATTATTTTTGATACTTTCAAATCTGTGAAAAGTTGTATACTTGGAATGACGTTGAATTTTAGGACATCATCACTACATATATATTACTCGTTCACTCAGTTCTACGCCTCAGGTCTTGTATGTATGCCTTTGTATATTACGCCTTGTTCTGTCGAGACAGAATCCTAGTTGATGAGTCAAGGAAATATTAGCTCGGCTAGTTTGAACAATGTTGTTGAGATTACGCAACAGCCAGATGGTGATTAACAGTCTGACTGGTAATCGATCAGTCACTCAGAGGATTTCAACTTCAGGCACGATAAAAAATAGGTAGAGCAATAAATTTAGCAAACCAAATTGAACTAGATAAATCTAATTTTAATACAATACAAATGTATTAATTTAATTCTGATTAAATATTCATGAAAAAATTCTCTTCATTGATAAGCATTATTTGTATGGTATATTTGCTTTTCTTTTACATATAACATATATCAATTTTGTTTTTAAAAAGGATGTAACTCTTATTTTTATTTTGTAAATTGAGTTAAAACATTTATTATTCCACTATATTTTTTTATTGTGTTAAACGATATAACGTTTTCGGGAACATCTTCCCATTAACAATATTATAATTCAACTAAAATTAAAAACACTTTCAGACAGTAATATGTGTAATAGTAATAGTGTGTTTGGAGTTAACGGAGGTGGAGGTGAGGGTAGAGTTAAAATAGATAAGAGAGGTGATGTAATTTTTTAAATTTTAGTTGAATTATAATATTTATAATAGGAAGATGTTCCCAAAAACGTTATATCGTTTAACACAATAAAAAATATAGTCGAATAAAACTGTACAGTGTTATGCAAAATTATTATGAAATTCCACAAAGTTTCACGAAAAACCTTTGAACAGTTTTTATTTTTAAGTTTTTTTTTTTAAAATATATTTTAATATTAAAAAATATAATACATTTTTAGAATAATCAGTAATAATATTTCTTTTAACATTTATTTCTTCTCTATGAGAGTAAGACTCGTGTATATAGAAGGAGTATATACGAGATTTTATGTTTCAGTTGGTCTATGTACATTATTTTTTACTTCAGATACAAATTTGTAGTAGTCTGTAATTTTTCTAATTGCGATGGGAAGATTGTTAAAAAATTTGATGCCTTGATAAATATAGTGATTTTGAAATTATATTTTAGTTTTGGAATGGAATTATTATACTAGGTATAACGTTATTTGTTATGAAAAGAATCTATATATAAGAGTATTTGCGAGTGGGTGTGTTTGTATTTTATACAAATCTACAGTTTTATTCCGAGCTTGATAAAATTTTGCAAAGATAAGAACAAGGTCACTGTCTACATGATACTTCGAAAAACCACCCCCATTCACCTTTTCCACCCCTTAAAGCAGAATTTTCATACATCTTGTTGAAATTTTGCACACTTGACGTTCAAAATAAGAATAAAATTACTGTCTACATCTAATAAAAAAAAAAACTTCCGCCATTCCCCCAAATGAAGCCTCTTCACTCTGCGCAAATCCGTTTAACGCCGGGTACTTCAGCTAGTTATATAACAATATGAAATGAAAAGGGATATAATTACAAATCCCGATATCGTGCTTAAAAATATTGTTTTATTTTCAAATATTTTGTTACAAAGAGATAAAACTATTTTTACAAAACAGTTATTATATAGTGAGCGTATATTCCAACAGAACTTGTGCAAATACGCTGAGGTGTTACAGATTAAATAAAGGTGATCCGAACCGCAGCTGCTGAGAAAAAATGATTAAAATCGTCAAGAGCATTAGTAGGCCACGACCTGGTGGACACGATCCCAGTAACGAGATAAACCGACAAAAAAAGAATAAGAAGCATTACCGTAACAATATATATTTAAATATTCCATCAAAAATACTTACAACAAATGTCTAAATAAAACATCAATCAAAATATTTTTATTTTTAAGGGGAACACATCATTATTGTGATGTTGCAGTTTTTCAGAATACAGTTTTGTAGTATTTCGAATACAAATTATATTAATAAAGTAGAAAGATATACAGAAAAATTTGATTATCTAAAAAAATTCTTTAGTTGTTACTGGGATTCGAATTTATTATCCGGGAAAATGCGTTATCGAATTTCTATATATGAACCGAGTATGATACATCTATTATTACATTTTTAAAAACAATCAACTTTATATTGAATTAAATCAATTAATTTTTATTCGAATTTGAATAAACTTTAATACAATTTAACTAATATTTTAAAGAACAACACATTATTACTGTGGTGTGTATTTTGCAGGTGTATTTTTAATACAAATTAAATTAATCAATCAATTTAATGGTTCGAGTGTCGGTAGCATCTAAAATATTTTTTCGATAAATAGATATTCTGTATATCTTTCTAGCTGATTCATTTAGTGTATATTAAAAGGCTTATTCTTATTTCTTTAGGGGTCGGTTAGGTCCATAACCACAATTACAATAGAGCGGTATTCAACCCTTGACATCAGCTTTGTGGTCCAGTTTGCCGTTCACCCGCCAACCTCTCGCAGGCTGTCTTGACATTATCCGCACATCTACATCTTGGTATTCTGCTGGCTTATGTATAAGGCCTTTGTGCGTGATACGGGGCTCATCTACTCTTGTTACAGGACCCGCTAACTGCAGGCCCTTCGTTTTCACTTTCCTCAAGATATCTGAGTATAATGTTCCGGGTTCTTATTTCCCTCCATTCTCCGTATCGCGTATCGGATCGTAAATCTTACCTAAGTATTTATTTTCGAAGACCGGCAATCTGTTTTGTAGCGCTAAAGTGAGAAACCAAACAGCATACTCGTATAGAATGATGATTTGCATTATTGCTGTATACGTTTCTTCTTTAAATTATGTGATAACAGCCTCGACGATAGCCATCCCCGTTAAACAAAATAACAAGCATTTTCTGTTTTTATACTCATATTTATTTTTTATTAGATATCATTATTCTTTCACATTTGTCAAAATCATAAATCAATAAAAAATTATTTAGGAGAACACATTCTTATTGTGAAGTTGTAATTATTCAGAACATTATAAATAGGTCTGTGATATTTTAAAAGACCTATGTTCTTAATAATTACAACTTCACAATAAGAATGTGTTCTCCTAAATAATAAAGTTGTATCAATGTGTCCAAAATTTAATAAAAATGAATTGATAATTCTGGCGTCTGCTATCAGTTTACTCAAAGGTATTTGAGATTCTGTAAAAATAAGGTAGATGGCTCTGTCAAATGATGGAACGATTAAATGTATTAATATCAAAAAGGTAACATATAGGGTCGAAAATTGTCGCTAAAAATAATGTCGCTGTAGCTTAGTTGGATAAAGCACCTTCCCCGGTTAGGAAAGAGATCCAGGTTCGAATCCCGGTGGCGCAACAATAATATTTTTCGATAGAATTGATTTTATATGTATATCTTTATAATTAATATATTTAATTCATATTTTCAATAAAAAATTATAAATGTTAGAAAAAGTCTAATCTGAATCTTGTAAATGTAAGATATATAGAGAATATATCTAATCTAGTACTAACCAATGGTTAAATAATACAAAAATCAATCTACATTTTGTTGAGTTTCCACGATGGAAGATCAAATATTTTTTTAGTTTAAATTTGATTTTTAGTCAAATTAACTAATCAAAAAAATAATTATCACATTTTAATGTTTTTAAACAAAATCTTTTATTTTAAATTAATAAATATAAAGAAATTGTTTTAGGTTTTTTTTTGGTTAAATTTCGGTTAGCTATACACGCTTTATTTATTTCTAATGATTTAATATAAGACTAACATTGTTTATATGTAAAACGGACAATCCCAATTTTTTATCAAAAGTATAATCACAATTCTATTAAATTCTGAAAAACCATTACTATTTTAAAAATATTTTTTTGATTAGTTAACTTGACGATCCCGAAGAAGGAAATGGTTGTTTCCGAAATCGGTTGGTGAATTAATTAATATTTAGGTGGTTAAAAAAACAAATTTTAAACAAAAAATTAACATTGACCGCAAAGTTATCGCAAATATTAAAAATAAGAAAACAATTATTGGGTTGGCTAATAAGTCTTTGTGACTTTGTTCAATTATTTATTATAAAATCAAATTTTTAAACAATAATTTGAACATTTTAATCAATGATGTATTCTCCATTATTATTCAGGTCTTCACCCTTCTTTCAACCAATTTATCGATACCTTTTCTATAAAAATCGGCTGGTCGTGTATCGAAATAGTTATCGAGCCAGTTATTTGGCTCAACGTCGATATTGAACGTAACGCCACGCATTTAATTGGAGAGCGACCAAAAAAGGTCAAATTCTGACGGAGCGAGGTCAGAACTGTAGGGTGGATGCGGAAAAATTTCCCAGTTGAGCTCCTGGATGAGTATTTTAACCTTGATTAAAGGCGAAAAGAAGTATGTATCGAAAATTTTCGTTTTATCTCAACTTGACACTCCATCATTTAAGCCCAATAATTTTTCTCAACTATAATATATAGGAAAACGGTGTCCTTTAAAGTATAAAAAATGCTATCGAATAGTATGTCATTTTTTTGTCACAAAGAATAACTCAGCGGAAAAACAGCATTTCAGAAAAAAAAAAAATCAAAACCGCAAAGATACCAAGATATATTAGACGAGCCAATATTTTTCAAATGTCAGAAATAATTTTTGGCTAGTTAAAAGTATTACGGTAGGCAAACCAAATTTTAATATATGCACGGTATTTTCTCCGTTAAATAGATTAAAAAGTAAAATATAATGATTTCTCAGGTGTCGTTGAACTCATGGCATTATTTCACTTCTTATTAGTTCTAGGGAAAATATTTATCTTTATTACGAATTGAACTGTTTTTTTCTGAATTAATCTGCAAACATAATATAAAAACCGTTGGTTTTTAATTTTTTAGTTTTATTAAGCCATTTTAACGTTCGCACCAAAAATGGGGGGAAAAAACTACGTTTAATAATTATTTAACATTGAAAACTTTTCTTAAAAAACAAAGACAATTTTTTAAATTAATAATCATTTAAAATTAATCCAAAAAATATTTATTTAAAATATTATCGTCAACGGAACAAGATTTGTTTATAATTATTCAGGACACTAGATCAAAATTTATTAAATATATTCCATCGACGTTAAAATGAACAATGGCTCATAATGAAATATTATCGTCAACGGAACAAGATTTGTTTATAATTATTCAGGACACTAGATCAAAATTTATTAAATATATTCTATCGACGTTAAAATGAACAATGGCTCGACAATAAAATTTTCATGCTCTTGATTATTTTTTTCTTTACACCGCCAACACCCCGACCAACACTAAACGACTAACCTATTAAACGTAAAAAACGTAAATGTCTTCATGGCTGCGGACAGTAAAGGGGTTGACAGTGTCCCCGCCCCCGGCAGACCGTTACACAATTTAATTAACTTGACGAACAGCGTATTGGGTTTGGTGATTCTTTTGACACTTCCAGCCAGCCATTAGCATTTTTTTCATTATTCCCGCACCTTTATTAAAAAGGACCCCAAGTGTTTGATTTAAATCATTTCCTCCACTCAAATTTCTACGTGGTTTATTTAAACCAGTATCATAATTAACGCGCCTTGTAATTCTCAAGCTCCCTTAAAAATAAGTGATTTCATTATTTAACGCTAATTATTCCTTATTTTTTGTGTATTTTCACATTTAATTATATATATATATAATTATACACTTTTTTAATTAAAAAACTACACAACTCAATAGAGGAATCAATTCTTTTGTTTGAATTAGGGAGTATGGTCATTTTAATTATAAATTATGTAAAATTAGGTATAGAAGTAAGATATAAATTATAGAATTAAATTACTAAATACTCATACATAAATATAATCAAGAGTTATGCCAAATTCATTGAAATGGATTAGAACTTGTAATTGCTGTCAGAGTTTTCTAATAATTATATATATACTGTATATATGTGTAGGGGACAGTGGTTCAAATTCACTGAATTATGTAATAATATGTTTTTTTTTTTAAATACATTATTCAATAAAAAAAAAAACGATTTATGTATGCTTCATATATAAAATATTAACAAGAAAAATGTAACCATACTTAGGTCCAACTTACAGTGAATAAATGTATATTATTATTATACTCTCCCGATATGTTAACTTCCCGTGGATATTTCTATTAATATTCGGTAAACATACTTTAGAAGATTTACAACATACAATGTGTACAGAATTATTAGGGTAGATATATTATGGAATGATTAACAGACCCTCTGTATAAATTCCAACATTTTGTATGATTTACTTATTACATAGACGAAATACGGAGAAAATTTATTTGCTTTAATTTATGGTCCTATTTTAATACTGCATATATATCGTTAATATACGTTAATATTAGTTCGAGAATTAATACCCGTAATTTATTTATACAATAATTTCACAGTGGATTATTTTGAACAGAAATCAATGAAACTAATCCATTTTTTAAAATGAGATAATTTTCAAACAATGTTCTCGAAAACAAAAAAATTAAACTTGATCATGTTAAATATATGGTCCGAAGCCATTACTTTACAGGACGACGTGTGATATTGGGCCCAAAATTACATAGGTTTTCAATGCCGGATTTCAGCTTCTCAATATCAACCAAATTGGTTACTGCGTAATAATTTATGTTATTAAATTCTAATTATCTATTGTGTCGTAATCTATGATCCCTTTTAAATGAAAGATAATTAGCTGCATGAATTTATAGTAAATTATCGCATATCAAGATGAGTTTATTAGGCTTGTGAAAGTAACGACGTTTTATACTTAACTTGATTAAATAGTGTAATTAGCTTTAACAGTTGAGTTTTCTCCGTAATACGATCCATACCTTGTTATTATCATGCAATTTTATATTATTATATATATATATATATAAGGTACACACAGATTTTAATTTCCCTTGATAGAAACGAAAATACAGAAAGGTATCGAAAGGAAGGCGACTACAGGAAATAAAGTGAACCGCACTTTGAATAGCTAATGGGAACTTGTTAACCGAGGCAAAACTAGCAGTATACAATAGTCATGGTACCGACACTGATTTATGGAAGTGAGTCCTGGAGCTGGCAGAAGACGAACGAAAGTAGACTGAATGCAGTGGAAATGAGATCACTTAGACGTATGTGTGACAAATCCATTTATAAGATCAATAATATAAAGATGATCTTAGTATAGTAAGATTAAAAAAGAATCACTAAAATTGTTTTGTCATATAGAACGGATGAATGAGAAGAGAATGGTAATGAAAATATATGACGCAAGTGTTGATGGTACCAGAAATAGAGGAGGTCTGCGGAAGACTTGGCACGATGATTATATGTCAGCACAAAAGAGTGTGGCGCTCTATCCTCTCTGCCTATCACCGCAAAGAAACGGCGTGATGGTAAGTTAATTAGTTAAATTAGCTAAGTAGTTAAATATTTTGATTCTTGCATTAAACAAGTGCGTATTAATACTACACATTTACATAAATCTAATTTTTAGCGATTATTTCTGTTACTAAAATCTAATCTGATCCAAAAATCGGTACACATTTTTTGTATTTTGTCGTTTAAAAGCTATGAAGCAAATAAGCTATGAAATAATAAAACCTTGCATGTGAGAGCAATTACATGAAAACAATGGCTTTTAAACCCGATATCCATTCGGGTGGTTGAGATCAACTGCGATAAATAAATCTGCTCACCCTGTAGATAATATGATTAACCTTTCAAAGGCCTGTTGGATAAAAGCTTCTGTTAAGGCATTTTGATTGATGTAGCCGGTCATAACCTTTTAAATTATTACCTCTCGCGAATCGAAATTTGGTAAACTTTTACACACAAGAACGATTCTAAAAGATTTTTTGGTTACCTTAAAATACATAGTTAATATTTAATAAAAGCTATTTACTACTTTTATTTAATTAAAACTGAGCAATGAAATATTTAATTTCGAAAAATCCTTGTATGTAATGTAAAAGTTATATTGTTCTAGGTTCCAGAACAATAATTAACTCTATTTTCCTATATTAAAGAACCATTTCTAAAGGTTATTATCAACGTTGAAAATCATCATTGAATAAACTGTATGTTGAATGTTATCGCTAAAAACAGCTGCTCACTAAATACTTTGCCCCCAGAGATGAGAAATATCAACAAAATTCCAAACGCAAAAAAAAAATGTTAATCAACTAAATTAGCATTTAGAATTACTATTAATGTATGCAAATACTCAGTTTTACCTTACTATTTATATTTGTAAAAGAAATCTACTGATAACTAGTTTAATAGAATGTTACGATCTTGTTTAAATCTCCAATGTAAAATAATAAAAAATAATTGTATTAAAAAAATAACGTTAGCAATTGACATCGTTAAACTAGATAAAAAATATTAATATTGTGTGTATATATATATACATTTAAAATCTTTCAATAAAAACATTTACCATTGAATTATTGTCAAAATATTTCGAAATAATTTTATTTATTTTTTTCAACAGCAATCATACAATACAAGAAAATTATTCATTCTGCAATGGTTTCTACTTAGGTATAGGTATACCTTTCATATTTTTACTTTTATTCTGCGTAAATTTCATTTTTAAAACCATTCACTAATTTTTTTTTTATTTGATTAGCTTTTTAAAATCCAAGTCTAGTGAATTCACAGACTATTAAATGAATAGACATGATATGAATTGTATATAGGAGAAAGATTTGGAAAATTATTTGGAAAATTAAATCTTTGTGTAAACAAGACGTATTTTTACATTAATGCATATTATATTGTCAGTGTTTAAATTTTCGTTCCAATCGAGTCATATTTAAAAAAAAGACGCTATTTGATTATGTAAGTGGTACCAAAATGATCACGTGGATGTCACCAAAATGAAAATATTTCGTTAGTTCATGTCTATATATTTAATGGTATGTGCATAGGATTAGATTTTATCTGTAATATTCCGCATATGTAATACACCGATCGACCAGATCGAAGATGCTACTGGCCTTGATACATTTGTATTTCTCTTAACATATACCTGACCTAATAGAATTAAAATAGTATGAAGAGATGCATATCTGTGACAGAGCCAAAAGAAGATTCAGTTTAGATACTGAATTGTGTAAGATGTATTTGGGAGAGTGATGTATATTTAAGCCGTATTAAGAAAAAAAAAATATTTGTACCAGAGGAAAATTGAATTCAATAACGAGAAAGCTGTTTATGGTCTATGGAGTGGATTGAAGGAAAAATATGATCATTAAAAATACGTGTCGGTAAGCACGTACGTATAATTTAAATAGATGTATATAAAAATTGTTATTATATGTGTAACTGAAAACGATTAACGATAAAGTAGTATAATATATATAACTGAATTAGCATAAGGAATAATAAATAATTTACTATAATGGAGTAGATTCTCGATTATCTAGGATCAAATTCAGCAGGAAGCTAATTAACCGGAATAACAAACTTATGATCTTAAAATCAAGAGGAAAAGATTTTAACAAACATATTATATGTAACTAAAAAATCAGCGCAAGTGATACGTTATACAGATGAACAATTTAAAACCACCGTATCTAGATAGCAATATATTTATGAATATTATATAATTAAATTAAAAATACCTGTGTGTTTTACCAGAAGGATTTTATTTTTTGATGCCGTTTAGTTTCATAAGCATTCATTTTATCATCAAGACAAAATATTATATTTATTTTCATTTTATTGAAATTAGAATATGTAATATATTTTATAATTAGCTAAAACTTAGATTCTAAATTATTCACTCTGAGTTATCGAGAGTTTACTTTATACAAAAGCTTTAATATGTTATGGAGTAGATATTAGTTTATCTCATCTCAATCATGGCCAACCGTTAACCAGTCTATAAAAGCGTGGTTTATTTATTGCTTCTGCAAAAAATACTAGTTTTGGAATGAATATTCTACGGCAGCGACATAAATCACAAGACAGGATTGAATGGAGAGAAAGAGCCCTCTAGAGCCACGTTCATATGGTGGGCGTTTAACACCCACAGGCCGTAGTAAATTACCGGAGGCTCTATGTGAGACATTCATTACCGGCCGGGGGTGAAGTACACCCCATCACTTAAACAACTTCTGCAAAGTTAAGATGTATTCCGATACAAACTTAAATTATACGACCTGTAAACATTAACAATTCATTGTATCCTATTATAAAAAGTACATTTATTTCGGAATATTTTATAAAATACAAGATCTTAGGCAAAACGTGCGCAATATTTTGCAGTTGAATTATAATTTTATTTTCGTATATACCCTTGAGCAGAATATAAAGATTAAAAGCCTTATTTAACATAGCTTTTACGTTAAAGCTAAAAATAAAATTTAAATGTGAAAAGGACAAAAATAAACGATGCTGAAAATTATCATCATGTTATATTATAATTTGTTGAGTAATCTCGGAAATAGTGTCCGTGTAAATTTACATTTGTTTTCTAAGTGAAACCAATCAACAATGACAAAAAAAAAACTTCTTTTTCTATGGCGTTTCACTTCTATGGAACGAATAATCTTGCCATTATCGAGTATTATAATGTTGGATTTATATGTTGTCGAGTCATACGTTTCATTTTATTTTAATAGCGAGTACGTATTGTTTTGTATTTCAATTCTGTTAGTTATAGAAGGGAGAATACCTTATTAAGGAATATATATAAATATTATATGATATATATCCGTGTGAAAATTCCTTTATATTAATACCACATTTATTTTTTAAATGTGTTTTTCGTTAGCTTTTAGGAACCTCATTAATAATTTTAAATGATTTTATTATTAGAACAAAGTTTGGATGTTGATGGGGAATGGAATATTGTTGTCAGAAAGATCTTGGATTAAGTTGAGAGTACTTGGGTTGTGGTCATTGAACAGGAAAAAATCTTATTTCCAAATTTGCACCGAATGGTTGTTATCGAATTAAATTACAAATGAACGTGGGAAGTATGTACCTAGGTATTACCTGCTTAGTTTGGATACGCAAAGCAAGCTTACTCGATTTATTTGAAAAATATTGAATAAATGGAACGTTTTTCAGATAGTGTAATACTTTTCATGTATTAGGAGAACAATTTTAAATTTTAAAATTGATTTTATATGTATATCTTTCTAATTAATATATTTAATTCATATTTAAAATATCACAGACCTATGTTCTGAATAATTACAACTTCACAATAAGAATGTGTTCTCCTAATAATATAGTTGTATCAATGTGTTCAAAATTTAATAAAAATGAATTGATAATTCTGGCGTCTGTTATCAGTTTACTCAAAGGTATTTGAGATTCTGTAAAAATAAGGTAGATGGCTCTTTCAAATAATGGAACGATTAAATGTATTAATATCAAAAAGGTAACACATAGGTTCGAAAATTGTCGCTAAATATTGCCGCTGTAGCATAGTTGGATAATGCACCTTCCCCGTTTAGGAAAGAGATCCAGGTTCGAATCCCGGTGGCGCAACAACAATATTTTTAGAGACAAGACTTATGCACTTTCATGATTCCGCGCGTTTGTGTCAGAATGCAAAAAAAAATGCAACAACAACATTTCAATAAATAATAATATTAAACAGAAACAGACTTAAACCGCAATAATATTTAATGTGGAAATACATCGACTGACACTATTATTTAGTAGGTAATTATAATATATTGATAATTCTGGAGTCTGTTATCAGTTTACTCAAAGGTATTTGAGATTCTGTAAAAATAAGGTAGATGGCTCTTTCAAATAATGGAACGATTAAATGTATTAATATCATATAGGTCGAAAATTGTCGCTAAAAAATATTGTCGCTATAGCATAGTTGGATAATGCACCTTCCCCGGTTAGGAAAGAGATCCAGGTTCGAATCCCGGTGGCGCAACAATTTTCATGTACTATCAAGTGACAAAATGCCAGACGATTACATCATTATTTTATTTGAAACAATCGCACATGGCTTATCTCATCAGTTGTTTAAATAATTCAATAAAATAGATTAAAACAAATGATTAAATTGAATACAATTTGCATTTTCAGAGCAAAATTCTGCGGTATTTTAATGCAAATTAAATTAATCAACTCGAAAGATACACAAAAAAATGTATCTAATAAAAATATATTTAGTTGCTACCGGGATCAAAAAATTTTTAGATTGATTTTTTCTGCATATTATCTTGCTAATTGATTCATTTAATTTGTATTACAATTTTATTATTTAAGATCAAATACCTTCGACTGCGTAAGTATTATGTTTCGTGTATAATATATTTTAATGGCTCGGGGTACATTTTCCAAAAGTGGAATAGGTGAAGTACCCACTATTGTATTAGTGTATAAAATGCTATGTTTTGGGTACGACTGATGTATTTGTGTCCAAATAACAGTAGTAACAGCTGATCGGCAAGATAGGAAGAATAGCCAGCCAGAGGGCAAAGCGGAAAATATCGTGCATGATATAATAAAAAAGTTATCGCACGTTGCCTGATAAACTTCCACCAAACATCATTATAACTGGGTTTAATAGCACTTTGAACCACATAACGAACAGCGAATGTTAAATGTTTAAATTTATTCAAATTATACTTCTTATATACGCATATTTCTCTCCTTTAAAATTTAATATATTTGAAAGTACCTATCATATTTATATTAAAATTTTAATATTATCTGAAACATACTAACATTAAAAAAAAACATTATAAGACAATATTACAGTCGTGGATTACTCTTATGTAAACTATTTCATATGCTAATGTTGTATGGAAGGAAAAGATATGAAAATCGTGTAGAAAATTATTCCAGCCATTTTTATCTGCTGACTACGAATCGGTGGAAAATTTTGTTTTCGAACAGCGCTAAAAATACGAGTTTGACCAAGTTAATAAATTTATATTTGCAGTGGACAGACAATAGATGGATTGTTGGCCCTCTTCCAAGTCCGTACGGATGCGGAACGCAATACTCTAACTATTAATGGTTTTAGCACTTCTATATAATATATATATATAGTATATTATAAAAGCATTACTTCTTGACACAATTTAAAAGTACATATTTTAACAAAATTTATGTATTTTCCCATATATTTCTCATATACAAAACATAGCATCATTTTATTTCTTTTTTCATTTCAATATTTACATTTTTTGCCCCTTTTTTTCTTTTTTTAATTTTTATTTCCTGATTATTAACCAACTATGTGATCTATATACATACTCTAATTATTGATTAACTATGTAACACATTTGCTTCATCACGGGTGAAGCCCAGCGAGGCAGATATTAAAACATTTTAAATAATACAATTTTTTTTTTAAATATATATATCTACTGAATTTATTTTTGAATGTTTTTTGTGCAGTATAGTGTGTATACTGGTTACATTCAAGAGAAATCCCTATCATGTGGTATACCATTTAATTACAACATAATATATGACAATGATTTGATGTTTGTAATTACTATTGCTAAATTTACATAAAAGCACTTTCAATTAAGTATTCACTATTTACTTGTGATCTTTGTACTATCCTCAATTCTTACGTTAGGTTTATCTCATTTAGCCAAAGTACCGAAGCATACAGATAAATAATCCGGCTGTACATTAATACACTTCGACTCAAATACCGGTTATATGAATACGACACTCATATGATAAAAATATATGTGTACTTGTATTAATGAAAATAATATTAGTTACTTAACGATGAATTGTAATACTTGATAATAGCATTATTTAAAAACCTTTTAAAAAAACATGGCGACCGCGCCTTTCGTAAGTACAGGGTACATCATCCTAAGTTTAAAGTACATAGCTATGGTCAAAAAAATAAGCTTATTATGTTCTGTATATTTTAATTAAAACTACCTTGGAAGCAGCCGAACCGAGGTTCAATGCATGGTTCATGCATCGCCTAATACCTTCCTACTGAAATTTCTATAGAATTGAGTAAAATTACAGTAAGTTTGAGAACATTATTAATTATTGAAATTTAAAATTAATTTGAAAGATTATTATTTTTTTAATTGCTAAATATATCAATATTTTCGTCTTAAAAATACATCCTCAGTATTACTTCAAAATGAAATCAGTATGACTTCAACAATTTTATTTTATTAATTGCTAGTCACACTATATATATATAAAAATTATATAACTATTTTTATATAAGTTTATTACTTAGATTAACTTTATTATCTCACGCTATATTTGTAATACTTTATTACATGGATAGTAAAAAAATACAAAAAAAATAAATGTAACATAATTATTTTTTAATTGTAAACTAGGCATTCGATAATAAAAAAAATCAATAAAAAATAGAAATAAAATGTTTTTTATTTACCTTCATTCGCGAACTTTGCACACTTTAAACCACGTTGTTCGATAGACGCACAATTTTATTTAAATTCATTAATATAAAATTAACGTTATTTCAATACCAGAGTTTAAAATATATAATAATTGTATTCAATACACCATGGCAGTACAGTCATCCCTGATAACACAAAAAACTTAGTAATTTATTTTATTTTATATGATAATTGCTAATTAATGTCTAATTTATTTTACACTGCTCAAAATATTTTATTAAAATGTTAATGTTAAAACAGCAGATAAAGAAGCGCCGCAAATCACATACACAATTTGTTTTAATTTATGTATTTATGTTAGTTTAGTTTTATACACAAGAATAAACTCTTCGGTCGCTACGGTGCGATTCGCTACGAGCGTCCGTAGCGGCTGTCGCTGTAGAGGTTCCGGCCCGACTGAATACTTGATGCCCACTTTGCTGGAAACTCCGTAGACCGCCGTAGCGCTACGAAGCCATCACGCCCCCCAGGAAATTCTACGACTCGTAGGCCGCGAGAAATACGTTGCAGTAAGTGCCACAAATAATAGCACGGTCGAACACACTGTGATTTTATCAAGTGGGGAAATTCGGCCAGCTTGCGGGGTCGAAAGCTAAATGATTACGTTTCTTCTGCGAAAAATCTTATCTTCAGATTCGGTCTGGGTTTGTGGATAAAAAAAACGTCGGCTAAGGGTTGCGCACTTGGAAAATAATTTGAAGTCGTGAAATTAAATCCGAAAATATTTATCTACCTTTCTTTTCTTTATTACGATAATAATTTGTACATCCTTTTATCTTTTTCATTTATGTTTTTTTATTACATTACATTTTTTAATTTCTATTATATTTAAAAATTTATTACTTAGTTTGGAGATACCTAATCAGAAAATAATGTTATGTTGTTGGTAGATCTAATAATAATGATTTTTTTTTTAAATGACATTTGTTTTGAATACAAATAAAATGTATGAGTTATATCCGAAATCAGTTTACTTTAGTGCTCGAAATTATATACAGATATCTTTGTAAAAATTTCACCTTATAGGTTATGAATAAAACTCCATCAGAGCAATCAAAAAATTAACATTCACAACTTTGAAACTCAGTATCTTAGTTTGATCTAAATTAGAGATAGTAAAATCATTATTTAAACCGTTATTTTGGCTGTAATTGTGTTCGATTGTAATGATGATTTGGTAACTGATACTTGCGTATTAGAAAGTAAACCTCCAACAGTTGAATCATCATCACAATCAGTCACATTACTATTTACCATCACCAATGTAATTTCACATGATATATGGTTGTTCCAAAAACTCGATATAGCAGGATGAAACAGTAGTCATGAGAAACTCGGCAATATTTTAGGCAATTCCCTAAAAGATAGACGGACAAAATAAAATAAAATAAAGAATAAGCACTCTACACAGTCTTGCCTGCAGCAGAAGACCGGAACAAATGGAGGAGGATTGCCAAGGCAACCGCGGCGGCAGGATAACATCCAGGACAACTGCGTGCAGCAATAGGCAATGGACAACAAAAAGAGAGAGAAAAAATATTATTAAAGATGGCAATTAATAAGTTGATATATTTGATAAATTAAATGACACCAAAATGCTGAAAGTATCCTATTTTGATTATAAAAGGTGTCGTTTATGTTTATAAAGGGCGTTGATCAGAAGGATGCATGTGTGGAAGCTGGGACCCATTCTCCCAGCGCTCCATGTGTTATTTTGAAGATGATCGCAGAATGTGAGGAATATGTGTGATGACAGACTAGAACAGGTTATGAAAAGAGAAACTGCTTACGATTACGATTGATGTAAATGTGACGTCTACCCTCTCCTTTTGGGAGTGCATGATTTCTACGGCTTCCTTCTAAATTTAATATGATAATGAGTCTCCCCATATGATTATATAAAAACATGGTTAGTAGTTCGACACCAACAACATACCAGACAAAAGTAATAAACATGACTTGGACTCGGGACGTTCTTTTTCCACATTAAACTAGTTGGATTGGCTTTATTGTTGAAGCGTAATGGGTTATGTGAATTGACTCACAGGTCTAGGTCATCCGCTATCTTTATCGGTACATCGTGGCCAGCGATCGGACGCCCCATTTACATCTCGCTTGCAACATCATCTAACATTAATTTCTAGAGTTCTTTCATCCCGAGTCCAAGAGGAAATAAAATATTTCTGCAGACGAGATGATTACAATAAAAAATTACGATTAAGCCGCACGCAAAATGCATAGGCAGCTGTCCCGTCCCTCTTCTAGTAAGTGCCCGTTAGTGCTCCGTGCGTCAGTAGATCGGTCCCTGACAGCGACCACCGACCACGCATGTGCGAATGTTGCTATTAAGTACTAAATGATATCAAGTACTAATAATTAAAATACTAGAACGTAATTTATAACGTTACAACATATAATAGTTTTCATTTGAAACTTTTACAAAATTTTGTCTGTTTTCATATTGGAACTTTCACATATACTAGAACATATATCTATAAAAACAACAATAAAATTTGAAATACTTAATGTTTGATTATTTTTGTCGGTATGTGTTATCAAAAAATTGGGCTTCTAACGTAAAAAATATACCAATGTCAAATATAAAGCAAATTAAAATTGGTGACAGGGTGCGTCCTTAAAATATATAGTAAGCTCCGGTTATTGTGATCATATTTGTTTTCAGTGATTTTGATTCTATATGAAATATGAGTTATTTAAAATATCCTAATTCTAATAACCGATTGAGTCTGAAAAGCAACAAAAAATGTTTTCAATTTTATTTCGTTCATTAAATAATAATAATTCTCTTTTAATATAATTTCGTAATAATGTATTTTTTTCTTTCTTTCTTTCGTTTGAAACAAGCATTCTAGCATTCAGCAGCTACATGAAGGCTGACCTAGAGCTTATGGTCGGGAAGATGGCAGGTAGTCGAGTGAAGCTCACAAGATGGTCTTCCCGATAGTTGCCAGTTGATGTTATTGTGGCATGTCGCCTGACGTCGATATCCGGAATGTTTATAGATGTTGAGAGCCTGGTTTTACAACCAGGTAACTGTAAGGCGCATTCAAGGTCTCCACGCTAATATTGAAGCATAGTTATTTAAATGATAATTTGAATACATATCAATCAATAAAATGTAATCAACTATAATATCGCAACGTTATTTTACGATTAATATTTTATTCAATGCAAAACAATTAATCGTTGAAAATCACATTTGTTCAAATTTTTTTATAAAAATACACATTTTTTAATTGTGAAAAGTCGTAGCGTGATCAAGTAACATAAATCAAAACAATTGTATTTTGTGAAAGAACAATTATCATTGTCTTTTTGTTACTTATCTGCTCTGTTTTAATATTGATGCAGTTCGAAGCCTAGATTATGTTTCGGATATGGCTGATTTATTATTTGGGGACACGATAAAATACTGGAATCCAAAATGAAATGTCAGAGTCACAAACAAATCCCCCCTGTACACGGTGACAAGAAATTCATGGAAAAATTCTGATTTTTTTTTGTCATTTTAATTTATCAATTTAATACAATCAAGATTTAATCGATTCACGAAATGGATTCAATTTATCTAAACTAAGAAAAAATTTCCTATTTGTTTGAGTTGTTTTATTATTTCTTTTGAAACGTTATTCAGAGACAACAGACAAGAAACAAGTTGAAATAAATAAAGATAATATTTTATTTCATGTAATATACATTGCGATGGTAAGCATGTCACGAATAACTCGTAGAACATTTATGTTGACGCGTGGAAAATTTGAATTCAGTTTCCAAAGATAACTTGTGTTGAGAAGAAATTTGTTTATTAGAGATTCAACACGAATAAGAAAATAAACCTATATACTTATATATATGTATTTAGGAATAAACACAAATTACTGTATAATGAAAATTTTCATCGGAAATAAATTAAATTAATGTTGAAAGAAACTAATAAAAAATGCAATAAAAAAATATGTAAAATTTAAAATGTCGAATTATAAACAGTAAATTAATAAAAAACATCAAATATCTTCTTTTGTGAATATATTTATGTTTTCTAAATTTGGTCCTTGCTGATAATTTTTAAAACAATCATTTGAGAATATATTGTTAAATTTATTTTAATATATTTTGCATCTTTTTTCTTGGTTCTTCTTTTTTTATACTATTATTATTGTCGGAACATGCAACGATATATATTTATAAATTGGCATATACTCGTATTTTGATACACCGGTGAATAAACATAAATTCTTAAAAACGTATTTAAAATGTGTTACTTTACAACATCATGAGAGATGCTTTTTATGTGTTATATGCAGGTATATACAGATATTTAAAAGAAGAGAAACATAGCTAGCCAGATCTAATCACTAATCCAGTGTTACTGACAATGATATTATAACAAATGCTGTAAAGCAAATTTTTACTAACTTGTGACGATTATCACCCGGTATAAATTTGCTGGTTACATTTTAAATGTTCTTTTTATCTTGAATATCGATTTGCTGTCGAATAGATTATGTTAGTGAGTGGGTGAAAATTTGCCAACTCATCAAAAGGTCTAAGGTTCAATCCCCATACCCGGCAGTCATAAATAAATCCTGGTTTCGGGCGTTCCGAACTATTTGAAATGTTCGCACAATATCTCATATAAATTTAAAATTCTATTTTATATTTTTTAATGAAAAGTCCCCTCCCCGCTCATCTAATATTGCTGAAATTCTAATTGTAGTTTTGACATTTTCACTCTAATTTCACAATCGCATGAGTTATTTACCAATCGAATATTTTATCTCTTTTTCAAATATCACATAGGTGAATACATACTCTTAACATTATTTAGAAATTTGATTGAAAATTTTGGTAAATACGAAACTCAATAATTCTCAAAAGCATTCATATTAGACTATCGAATTTTATACATATGGAATATTACACAATTTGTATGTATTCATTTATTTAAAACCCGCCCAGGAACGAAAGTGAAAGACGCACATAGGACATAATTTAATAATTTAAATAGGTTCCTACCTATGTACTTAAGGCATAATTTTAATAATTACCTACCTACAGTATAGTAGCATTACAATTTCAAATATCTGAAATGTTTTATTTTTAAAAATGTGCCCTCAGAACAAGGTCACATATTCATAGTTTATTTTGAAGGAAATAGACACTTTATGCAATCGAAATGCATTGGTTTTCTTTCAAATATCCATACAGAAAAACATCGGATACTTAAGATTACACTATTAATTTTCTTCCCATTTCAATACAAATATTACACATGTAGTATTACACAATTCAATAGACTAAATATACTCATATTTGACCCAATCTGACCCCGAAAATTTATAAATCATTACTAAAAGTGTTATGGTAAGACACAATGTGACACCTGGCGGAGCAGCATCAAACTAGCAAGGTGTGAATATCACCCGCGCACCGCATTACACGGACGGTACAGTAAAAGTAGTTGGCGCCACCAGCTGGCTGGCTGCGCTGCCGAGCGCTTCTCGATGGCCCCTCCACTCTCCACTCGTCGGTTTCAACTTGTTAAAGATTGCTTTTCGTAATAATTGTGAACCGTTGTGAATAAATTTATTGCATTTCAAGTACACATTCTTCACTGTCAAACCAAGGAGAATATAAAATATTATTGAACACGAATGACGAGCCGACAATATGAAGGCGGATCGTCATTCTCATATCAAATACTTCTGATTCAATCGCCATATTCAATATCTCCAAACAATAATCTTAAGTCGGACAAGCCGCGAGCGCTGGTATACATTTGAGATCAAAAAGAATGTGAAAAACTTGCAAACTCATATTCAAAAAAGTTACCCTTTTAAATTTTTAAAAAAATATTCTTGTATTTTTTCTGATTTGATTTAATTAAATTTATTTGTTATTTAATAATAATTCATTTTTACGCCAGCCCAAATTGAACACTTTATTGCCTGCCAGGCTGGTGTCTAAATATTTATTTTTTTATAATTTTACTGTAAAAACTTTCTTAAAATATAAAGCATTTTTATCAATTGACAAAAAAAAATGTAGAATACACGATCGATTTTAAAAGAAAAAATGTGATGCAAGAACTTCTGACCTTTTCTTATCCCGTTAGCTCCTTTTTTATCCTTTTTAAAAACATTATACATTTTGTAATACTGTATGTGACCCTTTTTATCTTAACTCAAGTTTGCAAATTCTAATTCACTGAACTTCAGCGAAACGTGAAAGTGACGCGAGGTAAAAGAGACAATTTTTCAAGTATGCTATGTGTATAACTTCGTAGAGTTTTGAACCTTTTGAATACTGTAAAGTGGAAGCTGAACAAAGCTATAAAATAGAAGACGTGTTAGGGACTTGACTGAAATAAAGATAGTCTACTTCAGAGGATTAATTTGCATGTACGTTATTTGAAACATAATCTGTTAGCTCTATATGTGTTTATCGATAACTGGCATTATACAGAGTGGAACGGAAAATAGTCTCTGTTTATCGAGCACATGGACCATGCTTGTGGCATACTGTTTGAGTACAATCGATGATAAGTAATATCGGGTATGAGAACATTCTACAGAATGAGGTAGAAATGTGTAATTATTTAAATTGAAAAATGCGGAATGATAGTGACAAACTAACATTGGTTAAACTGATTTGACAAATCATAAAAATAGAAATTGTTTAAGACCAAATGCATACATATCTCTGAGAAATTCAAATGTAAGTAGACATTTACTAACAAAAATAATAATAAATGTTCTAGAAGTATTCATATTAAAATACATACCTTAAAAAATGATTACTAATAAAAAACTAATTCCAAAATTATTTCCTTTGAATTGTGCAAAATTCTATCTATATGTACATATATATAAAATTTAATTTACATGTGCATGTCTGTTCATAGTAACGCTTTATGAAACTGATTAGAAGATTATTATAAAATATAAATTTCTGGAACTCTCTTTAATATATTATAATACACATAAGCTGCTAGTAATTTGAAATACGTTGAATTCTCCCGCGTATAATATACGACAATTTTTAACAGAGATACGTATATGGAATCATGCTGCATCTATATTCTTTCTATTTTCAAGCTAAACTAGGCATTTGTGCCATCAAAATAGGCCCGACTTGCTAGTATCTCCAACTGTTAGGATAGTGTTACCAGGCCCGGCAATTAGGCTACGCGAGTGTCTGCCTTATCGCTAAACCGTCAACCACGTTTAATGCTATAATTTATCTTGAAAACATTTACTTTAAATTTGATTAATATTGAAGGTAAGTAGCTATAAATTCTAGCAATTCAAAGGTATTTGAGAATACGTAAAAATAAATAAGATGGCTTTCAAATAATAGAACGATAGAGCAATTCAAGTGTAACATATAAGTTCGAAAATTTGTCGTCAAATTTGTGTTGGTATAGTATAATCGGTTAATGCACGTTCCCCAGATAGGAAGAGATCTAGGTTCGAATCTCGGTAGCAACAACAATATTTTTTCGATAAAATTGATTTTATATGTATGACTTTCTAATTAATACAATTAATTTGTATTTAAAAAAATATCACAGACCTATATTCTGAATAATTACAACTTCACAATAAGAATGGGATCTCCTTAATAACATATTTTTTAATCTAAAAACCTCACACCATTGCTAAGTACATCAAAGTCACTCATCGTTCAGTTAAAATCAAATCTTGTTAGATGTGTGGCGACCATAATTCAAATCTACCGCCATCTCAGTCGGCATCGATGCCGGCTGCTGCCACAAGTCTGGCTCAATTCACCGCCAAACAGTCTCTCCAGTTTCAGCGTTTCACAATGGCGGTCTTGCCGGCTCGCCTTCGCCGAGCAAGACCGCCAATTCATTTCATAATTTCCTACATCTTCATTCACTGTATACATTTCTATCTGTCTTCATCGTTTTTATCATTTGCCATAATAAACCTCAACACACGCCAATCACATTTATTTCATTTAACCACCGTCTTAACCCCCAAAGATGTAATTCTGTTCCGGAATTATCCAGGACCGAATAACAGCAAAGGTATTTCGAATTTCATTCGAACATCATTCTATATACCTATACTCTGTTATCGTCAAAATAGCTGCTGTAAGTGTTGTATTGTTGTAAGTGTTGATCCATAATGCAATGAGAATGCTGAAATTGTAATATTCTAGTGCATTTGGAAAATGGTACATTGACTGCAAAAACTAGACAAAATAAATATCGAAAAAAGTATTTTTCGAAAAATTGAGATAATCAATCAGATTGGAACCACGGTTTGGCACTAGAGATCACTGCTTATTGAATGAGTGATATATGTGATTGAATGGCCATACAATCCGGACCGGAACTTCCTCCTTTCAACTCGCACCTCAGAACGCACAATCTTTCATCTCCTGGTACATCGGCTCGTGCCGTAATTCTAAAATGTAATTCTATATTATATTATATTACCTTGAACGTTAATATATCTTTGTATTTAAGGTTGATGCGCCGTTTTTTTTGCGACGTTTTGTTTTTTGAATTTGACATCATAATATAATCCTTTAATAGGGTTAGGAAATTAAAATGCGCATCGAAAACCATACCCATAAACGTCATATTATATTATACCACTTGGAGAAAGGGTGGAAAGCTGTTGAGTCATTTCGTGATCTCAACGATCGTTTCGGCAAAGTATGCCGGGATTGGTTTGTTCGCTTCATAGCTGGTGATACCAGCTTAGACGGCAAGTCAGGAAAGGGTCGATCTTCGGATTTTGATGATCAAGCTCTTCTGGCGGCTGTAGAAGGCGACAAAAGTTGCACTGCTAAGACACTGGCTGTCATCAGTCTACGATTACGGTGACAACGCCCCCGAATGATAACTGTATATAATATTTTTTGGGTTAATATACAATAATACAATATAATTTATGCATTAACGGCGGATCATCATCATCCTAACTTATTAAATATAAGGTGTTCACCAGAAAAATTTCAAGATTAATTTGTAATTGCTCGTATACCATCAGGGTGAGGTAAGTGGGAGGGGTATTGTTCGACGCGCGTGATTTGATGATTTGCCAGTCGCAATGGGTCACTGATCGGGAGCGCACCGCGCGTTCATGCGCGTCGCACTTTTTGTACTCACTTTAATATTCGACGAGTAAGTGATGGGCCGAGCACGCAACTTATCTGGTGATGGGTTCAAAAGTTCAGACAAGAAGGGACAATGGTTAACCAAACTGCTCGGGGACCATCAATGTCAGCAGTGGCGCCAGAACATGTGACTCCAGTTCGACGTGAAATCATGCGCAATCCACGTAAATCGATAAAGAAGATCGCAGCCTGTACTGGAATAAAAAAATCAACAATGCACGTTATTTAGAAACTACAATGTCACCCATACAAACTGCAAATCGTGCAGTTTCTTAACGAAAATGACTATTCTTTACGAGAAACTTTAGCGAGAACGATGATGGAACGTTTTGGAACAGCACGAACGCTTGTAAACATATTGTTTACTGACGAACCACATTTTCATATCGATGGCTATGTTAATAAATAGAACATGAAATACTGGTGCCCCGACAACCCAAGGGAACGCCATTATAAACGTTTGCATTGTCCAAAAACGACAGTGCGGTGTGCAATTTCTGCCCGAGGGATAATTGGCTCTTATTTTATTAACCAGCGAGTCACTACTGACGTGTATTGCCGAATGATCGACGAGTTTTTGGTACCGCAACTGCAGCAATTTCCCGGGTTCAACAACAGAACACAATTTCAGCAAGACGGAGACTTCACACAGCTAGAGTTTCAATGAGATGATATGATTTAGACGATATTGTTTATAAAACGTAAAATAAGCATCGATAAATTCAATTTTTTGTAAATAAAATATGAGAATAACATTGTAGTTTTTTTTTTTATTTAAAATTAAACTTGTCAATTTTCTACTGGACACCCTGTATAAAAGTATATTATATGTTAACAAGTCAAAAGTGATGATATTCAATAAAGAGAAAAGCAAGATACCGTGCAAAATACTTGTAGGTATTTTGGAACAAGTAGATGAGTTTGAGTATTTGGGAAGTATGTTTGATGGAAACGGAATGGCTGAGAATGATATCGAAAGGAAGGTGACTGCAGAGAATAAAGTAAACGGTTCTTTGAATGGAATTATATCTAACGGTAAATTATCAATTGTGCACAATTGAGTCCTGGTACCGACACTGATGTATGGAAGTGAGGCCTGTAGCTGGCAGAAGATTAACAAAAGTAGACTGAATACAGTGGAAATGAAATCTCTTAGGCGTATATGTCGCAAATCTATTTATGAATGAAGAAATAAGAAAAGAATGTAAAGCTGATAAGTAAGATTAAGATAGTAAGATAGTAAGTAAGATTAAGAAAGGATTAATTAGATGGTTTGGTCATATGGAACGGATGAATGAGGAAAGAATACTAATAAAGATATATGACGCAAGTGTTGATGACACCAGAAATAGAGGACGTCCGCAGAAGACTTGGCACGACCAGGTAAACCAGATAATGGAGGATGGTTCTGTTAGATGCCTCAACAATCGTCGTGCTCGTATGAGAAGATGTATGAATGTGGATGAGGCGAGAATTGTGTCAGGACAGAAAAGTGTGGCGCTCTATATTCTCTGCCTACCCTCGCGGAGAAACGGCGTGATGGTAAGTAAGTAAGTATATTATATTAAATGACGTTAGTAGTTACGAATTCGCCTAGTGATCTAGTGGTGGTCGGGGGTTCGAGCCTCGTTCCAGGAGGCCATCAAGTTAGTCCTATTTTCATAGCACAACAAGCATTTAGCTTAGTTTGAAAATAGTAAGAATATTGGATGTGACACGTATTCTCTGAACGCAACTCTTTTTTTAAATCTTCGCGAATAAACCAGTACGTATTCAATTTACCTATCGTTCTTATCTATCCATTGTTGATTCTATTTGAACTTGTAGCTTCGAAGGCATACTCATGTGACGTATAATGTTATCCATACGCATACACAGCGACAATACATGAATATGGATACACACCATTTCTATCTGGTATATTTTAAAATGCATTTGGGATACACGATGCATTAAAAAAATATTACATTCTTCCATTATACAATCAGGTCCTTAGAGAAACATAAAAGAGAAATAAAATAAAGATTATTCATATACACTGTTGGGTAAACTGTTAGTATTAGGATATAATTCCTTTGTTGAAACCACAGACTAATGATAGTCGGTGGTCTGTGGTTGAAACTAAGCAATGAACAGCTGCAACATAGACAAAGACATTTTGAAACGATAAGTTGTTAAAATAACCATTGCAAGAGATTGTTCTGCAGTTTCTAGATTTGAAATCACTTCCTCCTTGTAAGAGATTATGGATGAGGATTTGGATTATTACAACCCTTATTTTGAAGCAATCCAAAATATCCATTTGATTAGCCATAAATATTCGAGATAGGGCTTAACTTTTTTATGTTTATTTTTTTAGTCATAACTCTACGAGAATATTTATATACGCGCGTGTACCAGTGGCGTGCACTAGGCATGGATTTAGGTTGGGCTGAAATTATTGGTATAAAAATACAATGAGTCATTTTATTTTATTTATGTATTTTTGATATAATGTATATATATGTAAATATTGTAACCAGAGATTGTATTCATTTGAATGAAATGCACTCTTCCAATAGGATGTTTTTGTGAAAGTATACCTGTGTTGTATTATGTGCTGTAATACTACTTTTAAAGTATATTGGATAGCGTATATTCAAGTGCAGTATTTTACAACATGTCTTTTCAAGCGAAGACGTGCATTCAGAACACAACACGGTACGAGAGACTAAAGTATTGCGTTTAGTTTGTATACGTTTTGGGCAGATTTTGCGAAAAAATTTGCAAAATACATGCGCGACTTTATTTATCATTTCTCAATCTTCCTGTAGATGATTTAAGTTAACACATACTTAACACGTTATATATTCGATTAGATTTATTTCGCAGAAATTATAATTATGCTCAGCTTTTATGATTGCATGGAGTGCACGCTCCTGGTATGTACATAAACATGTATAATCTCGATCGGAAAGCAAGCGGAAATAAATATCACTCATTTCTTTTGAATTTGGTTACTACAGATGAATTACCACAACTTTTTTTGTTGTGGAAGCAGTAAACATAAAAATAAGTTTATTGTACAATATCAAGGGAAAGCGATTATGACACAACTTTGGTACAGTTCAACCGAAATGAGATTTATAATACAGCATTCTGAATAAAAATGGTTGTTGTATTGGGATATGTAACGACGATCAATAAGTGACCGTAGAAAATGAATCAGTAAATTAGTTTGAGAAGAAAAGCTTTGTAGTGAGAATGTATTTGATTGAGAGTAGAATTGCTCCAGGGGAATAGACATGACGGAAGATCGCAACATTCGCATTAGCCCTTGTTAATATATTAACAATAGACTTATGTTAGGAGAACACATTCTTATTGTGAAGTTGTAATTATTCAGAACAACATAGGTCTGTGATATTTTATATATTAATTAGAAAGATATACATATTAAATCAATTTTATCGAAAAATATTGTTGTTGCGCCACCGGGATTCGAATCTGGATCTCTTTCCTAAACGGGGAAGGTGCATTATCCAACTATGCTATAGCGACAATATTTTTAGTGACAATTTTCGAACCTATATGTTACTTCTTTGATATTAATAATCGTTCCATTATTCCGAAATTTAATAAAAATGAATTGATAATTCTGGCGTCTGCTATCAGTTTACTCAAAGGTATTTGAGATTCTGTAAAAATAAGGTAGATGGCTCTTTCAAATAAGGGAACGATTAAATGTATTAATGTTCGAAAATTGTCGCTAAATATTGTCGCTGTAGCATAGTTGGATAATGCACCTCCCCGTTTAGGAAAGAGATCCAGGTTCGAATCCCGGTGGCGCAACAACAATATTTTTAGAGACAAGACTTATGCACTTTCATGATTCCGCGCGTCTGTGTCAGAATGCAAAAAAAAAATGCAACAACATTTCAATAAATAATAATATTAAACAGAAACAGACTTAAACCGCAATAATATTTAATGTGGAAATACATCGACTGACACTATTATTTAGTAGGTAATTACAATATTTTTAATACAAATTCAATGAATCAACTAGAAAGATGTACAGAAAAAATCTATCAATCGAAAAATATTTTAGTTGCTAACCGAGATTCGAACCTGGACCTATTCTTTTTCGGAAAAATGCTTTATCCAGTTTCGTTATACCAACCAAGTAGATTCTCGACAAATTTTTATACTTATATTCTGTAGCTCTTTTTTCAATTTGACACATCTGTTATAGAATTGCAACTTCACAACAATGTGTTCTCCGTAAAAATGCATTATTTTTAAATATCAAATTCATAGACGGATTAAAAAAGTATGCAATTTATAAAGAAATTGATTAAAAGAAATAATGCGATGATTTTAATTCAAATATTAAAATTATTTTGCTAAAGTGCTTTTTGTATATTTTTTTTTAAATAAATTAATGTTATACAACCTATTAATTGCCCATCATTATTGACGGGTAACATCTAATTTGTGAAAATGTGTGAATGATAGGTACAAATACCTTTCACATATTTTCTTTATAATATAGTAAATCAAGTAATGTGTTAGTAAAATAAATGCGTATACGAATAGATGTCACCCTGTAGTTATAGATATTGACTTGTGTGTAATGGAAATATTACATCTACGAGTTTAATTTGAATAGAATTCGGAGTAGGTATTTTTGTTTAAAATTTATTATCGTAATAGGAATGAGCTAGCTATGAAGACGTAAAACACACCCACACGCAGGTACCGTTTGTCGTTACGGTGAGTGTCCCCGCGTACTGTGTTGCGTAACAATTCCAATAGGGCGAAAAACCACGTAGGGCAGATATGAAGGTCCCCGGTTAATTAATTTGACTCGCTGGCTTAACCCCCCGTAACGAAGCAAAACGAAAGCCATACTAGACGAACATGCAAGCAATCGACGATATGTGCTGCTAAGCCATATTTTAGGAGAAATGTTTCATTACTGAGATCAAAGTAGAGTCTCCGTGGAAAGGAGCACTAGCATTAAAATATATCCTCAAACACGGTTAAGTACGGTATAACGACTACTTAGCGCTAGAGTGGTTGCTCACTGCAGCTACTTATGCAGGCGTAATCGACGGCGAAGGAAGTACCGACCAAGAAATGGGAGCTATTTGCATGATAATTAAAGAGAGACTTGAGAAAATACCGTTCCACTGTTTAATATTAATAACAGTGGCGTAACTATGCCAATGTGGTGCATTGGGGACCACATTAGATAGGAAATGAAAAGTTGTAAGTGTTTATAAGAATATTTAAGTTTTTTTATGAAAGTGTGAATATCATATCAGACAAGAGAGTAATTTTGTTCTTACTATGTATTGAATAAACCACCCAATACTAATACTGTGAAATCTCGATCGATCGTTCATAGAATAATCGTTTTTCCGCATCTATCGTTTATTTCTTCCAGTCCTGAATTATTTTCACATAAAACATGCAAAATATATCGCATCGATCGTTCCTATATGCATCGTTTTACCGCATTAATCGTTTAAATTACCCAGCATATTTAGTAACACTATAGCTTGTTTTATATTTTTTTTACAATAATCTTGTCAATGGTAATTTTCAATTCCCGGTTAACTTGTGTCATCTTCTTTCCCTTAACTCGCCACATTTAAGCGATTAAATGCGCATTGAACTCTGGAGTGGTTCGCTCGAGATGCTGTTCAATGGATATGTCGATAAGAGGACTGTCTGCGGAGAAGTGATCGCTAGCTACTTGGGCAGTATCCGTCTCTGGTGTTGTCTTATTGTGTCTTCTAATCGGTCGCTTTGGTTTGGGCCCTATATGATTAAAAGGTGAGTTCTTACACGGCCATGTCTATGGGCGCGTGCAGGGTCATCAAACTTGTAACTTTATTAGTAACTTTGTAGTTTATTTTAATAGGTCCTTTCAAAAATGATGTAAAGGAGACGTAAATTCTACGCCTATAGGATCTAACGAACGAATTGCGCGTCCCGCGGATTGGATTACGACGATTCCGGTCGTAAATCGAAATCGCCGCAGGGGGGGGGAGGAAGGAAATAAGCAACCTGAATATAAGGGTCGATGATGGGTAGGGATTCCAGTCGAAGGATCACTGGATTGCTCGCCTTACCTTGTGTATGACGCCTCCGTCACTCCTGCAGTCGCCGCCGAGATTCACACAAACGGCACGCAGTGGGCAGCTCTCCGCTTCCAATTAAAGACATCGACATCACAGCTTCACCCGCGGCACATAAAACAACAAATAACAATATTAATGTGCACATAAATCACAGGATCACACAATACAGTGCTGATGCACTGGAGCTGAATAAATTCACACCGCTAATGCAATCGCGATGTCGCGCTCGAACAAGTATCGCTCACGTTGACGTCTGCTGACGTCAAGATCACTATAGGTGTGAATTT
Organism: Eubasilissa splendida; assembly: GCA_031772225.1. Classification (NCBI taxonomy): domain Eukaryota; kingdom Metazoa; phylum Arthropoda; class Insecta; order Trichoptera; family Phryganeidae; genus Eubasilissa; species Eubasilissa splendida. The sequence continues at coordinate 13,586,867 of CM062852.1, read as the reverse complement.
GGACGCGGAAAGGTGTCAATAATATGGGTCGCGGCCGATTCGCAAGACGCGCCAAAAATGTGTTTTATGAATCCGGAACAAGTGATAAATAGAGGTTTCACTGTATTCGAATATATTCACATTTAGGGTCCCCTTTCTTCCATTCGGCATTGGGGCCTTTTGTAGTTACGTCATGAATCAACGAATACCGAACGTGGTGTAGTTTCGTAACGATGTGCTTGAAAATAAAAAGATCTCTAGCTTCTTCTTTTAAATAGGGAATCCACCCTTCAAGAGTGATTTGTGTCATTAATCAAGTTAAAACTTTATTTTATAGAAAAAAGTACAATAATATTATAAAATAGAAAATATTATATTACAAGTCAATAACATTGTCGTTCCAAAAATTTGCTATTATATTGATTAAATGTGACGGGACAAGGGAAAGAAGATGACACAACTTGTTGTGTTGTTGAGTTGAAAATTACCATTGACGAGATTACTGTAAGAAAAACCTGTGATCCGCAATGGACAGGCAAAAAAGATATGGTCAAGGGTTTCCTCCTCGGCACCATACTCACACATTGGGGAATCTATTAAGTTCAATCCGAATAAATATGAAGCTACCTGGCAATGCCAGAAGATCTCTAGCTTTAACAGTAAATATTATAAACAAACTAGAAATTACCAGTCAATAATGACGGGAATTTTTAAATTAATGGTATTTCAATTTCATTATTTATAAATCAAATTACAATTGTCAGCATTTGCTGAAATGCAAAACAGTTACAATAGAATAATATGGGGTATAAGAAATCTTACAAAAATAGAACAAAAACTAAGTTGTTTATTTTTTTTTTAAAATACAAAAGAAAAATAATTTACTTTACACTATTCATACTATCGCATAGTTCATTCGTCTTCATGTCCATTCTCTCCCGTAATATTCCAAACACCCACCCTGCACCCCGCCCTCTTCGCGCCGACACGGGAACCGCGGCATAATGGGGGGCGAGCCTCATCGATACCTATCGGCATATCTCCCTCAACCTTATGACGCAGACGAATAGACTGATATATAAGAACATTATACATAAACGTAGAATAATAAAAGGTTAACTTTTTTTAATAATTATTAAAACAAATTACATAAATCACTTAGAAAGATATACAGAAAACATCTATCTGTAAAAAAATATATAGTCACCACCGGGACTCGAATCCGGAATCTAGAAGCAATGTTCTGAAAAAATCGTAACTTGTGAAGTTATTTGTGAAATAAAAATGTGATTTCATTAAAATTAAACAACTTTTACATTTTATTTTTAAAATGTACTAAATTTGTCTGATAAAGATTTTTCTTTGAAAAAACCTTGAGGCTATCACGTAATGACATCAGTTGATACCTCTTTTATTTCTTCAACTGCTTTCGTCGGGCTATTTTAATTAGTTATTTTATTTAGTTAATTTCTATGCATGAGAAGAATTCGGAATTTAATCTAATTAACTGAGCAAGTAATTCCATTAAAAAACTCTCGACTAAAACCAATAAAATATGTGTACCTAAGTAGGTATATAACTCTACTGTTATAAACAGCAATTCATTCTATCGCTTTATTTAAAGTACTCGGATGAGACTCGTGTCAAGTCTCAAATCTCGCCTAAAAGACAGTACAGAGTTAAGCTCGGAGAGAGCTGTCATCCGTTATCTATTTTGTACGCGAGCAGAATGACCAACTGAAGCATACCGACCTTTTACCTCAGTGTACACAGACCATAAAACCCAATACTGTCCCAACAGAATTATTCATATTTATTATTTAATTCGGTAAAAACAAATCTTTTCAAATATCCTTCAACCATAAATAATAAAAATAAAGGACCCACCCGTTTTTAATAATTTATCAAATATACTGTTTAACAGATCGAGATATTAGAAGTTTTTTATTGCTGATTTGTTGTCAAAAGAGGTATATTCCGTAAAGAAGAAAAACATTACTTCATTCATCCATATCATAGATTTATTTATTTATTGACATATATATTATTGTTATAACAGAGGTGAATATATTATAATATAACATGGTTGTTTATCGTGTGGGATGGAGTAGACTCCACCTCTGATATATACAGCGTTGTCCTGGCTACTTTGCTAGACTGAAGTCTGTGTTAAAGTAGCCAGTTTTTTTCGTGCTGTTATTTAAGATTCGACAGGAATAAAAATAAAAATAGAGAAAAAAAGAAAAGAAAATACGTAGTGGGAGTGTTGTAGAACTAGTGAATTATTAGCGTAGTCACTCTATAATAATTATGTTAGAATGTTGGATAGCGATACTTATGATTGATCTCTACCCGATTATATCATATTTGTGTAATCATATTGGTAATGAACGATTTCCAGTTTGTGCTGAGTGTGTTGTACAATTTCGGAGCTAAGAACATGTAGAATCTTTCATAAAATGTCGTTGTTGCTCTCGGAATTGGCGTGTAGATGTTCGTTGTTTGTTTTGTGTTGTGTCCATTTTTATTGCTTGGGGTGAGTTGTTGTTAGCATGAAAAAATTGAACGAGTCTCAACATAAAGATTTGTCTAATGTCTAGAGCATTGTACTCTTTAAATATAAGATCTGATGGATATCTAAAGGGACGACCATTTATTACATTGAGAATTGTTTTTTGTGCTTTTTTAGCCGACTCTAATATTTTTTTTGCTGCTCCTCCCCAAACCAAAATAGCATAATTAATTAAGGAGTAGCAGAGTGCAAAGTACACCGATCTTAAGAGTATGTAGCCAATTATACATCGTATTCCTTTAAAGTAAATTAGTTTTCTTAAGCGTTAATCTAGGTTCGATATATGTTCTTTCCAGATAAGATGATCATCGATAAGTACTCTCAGATGTCGAAAAATTTTAACTCGTGTCAATTTTTCACATTGGCATCAGGAAGCCTTGTTCTTGTTTGTTTTGCAGTCTTGTACGATGAGTGTAGGACTTTGATGTGGCAATGTTCTTTCGTTAATACAAAAACATACATATTTTGATTGTTTTGTGATAGATATAATGAAAAGGACGCGGTGACTGGTTACGGTATTTACTTCATCTAGTATGTACATGTATTAGGTAATATCCTCAAAGAAAAGAATTGTCGTGCTATTTTTACTCGGACAGTACAATCCAACTAGCAATTAGAGTTTTTACGTGGTTTCGCAGCTACTAGCGTAATCAATCAAATCATCAAAGAAATAATCAGAAAAATAAATACAAATAACTAAACTCGAGAAGAATAAATTTATCCATGTCATTGATTAACATAATATATGTGTGGAGACCGCACAGCGAAGCTGAACGCACCCAGTAAGGCGGTACCTGAAACGCAACTCCCACAGCCATAATGACGTGCAAATACATACAATTATTATTAATATATTAAAATATCACAGAACTATGTTCTGAAAAAATTACAACTTCACAAATAATCTTTTAAAAAAAAGACTAGATTATAAACGGTTTTTATTAACTCTGATAAAATAGGCAAAAATGTAAATTATTATTTAGTATGCAACAGAAACGACCGTTGTCTATTACAATATGTAGATGTTTGAAATTACATTAAAACTCGAAACTTTTATAACGTACTTCCATATTATACACAACTTTCACCACACCCCATTTGTATATTGTAATGTCAATTCTGTGTAACGTACCTATATGTGGATAACCTGAGTGAAAAGTATAAAAAAAGAAATTTCAGATGTCACACGAATAAACGTGTATAAATAATATTGCTTACGCAAATGACATGATTCTGACACCGCGGATTAAAGTAGTGAGAAGACATATAAATGTGCCAGTCACGTGTAATAGAATAGAGCACGGATTGTTATCCCGTGAAAGCGGTACTATTTAAAATTATGGTGGGAGGTGGGCGAATTATATGCCAGCGATACCCTCAACGCGATTAACATATCCACAAAAAATTATGTCAAATATCTCCATTATAATTAATAATTCGTTAATAAAAGGAGTACTATGCATCCGAGCTAATAAATTTAACAGCAAGCCCCGAACCAAAGCGTCATCTGTCGTATTATATTATACTAGCATGTACTGTGAAAAACTGATAACAAATTATACAAAAGCGCGTGCAAGTACAATACAAAAACGCATATCGAATGATGTTCGGACTTCCATGTAGGGGCGCGCAGTGCATACAAGCAAAAAGCTATGCATTACTGAAAATTCTGAGAAACAAATATAAATGAAATAATCTATAATATCGATTGTGAACGTATATTTATGGATTTATTACAATTATCGCTATCCGTGTACCAGTAGAAACTTTAATGGCTTAGTTCTAAAAACTACCACGACCACGACAACCCACCGCTGCAGCCGTAGCGCTAGTAGCTACAATCAACGTATTGTAGCTATTTACATTACTATATTCTATTTTTAATCTAGTGTATTACTCAAGTCATACAATTTACTGAACTTCTACTACAATTTACAAAATTCCTTTCAATTAATCCATTTTGTATGGAGTCGTTACTTATGCTGTTTTTTTAACAGAATAACATTTAGTTATTACGTGAAGAATTTTCAAACAATAAATGAATCATGTTCAGTCATAGAAAGTGTTCTTAAAAACGTCCATACATCTTTTATATTCATTTTTATATGGGTAAGAAGGTATTATTTCACGTTAAAACTTAAACTTTAAAAACACTATTAATAGTACTCTAAAATTATAAGTAAATACATGGTAGGGTCGTATAAACGACGGATTCATTTTCGCTAAAGACGTTGGTTAAACGAAAGTTCATAATCCTACGTACAACATGATTGTATAATATCATTGGTAACAGCATAACCTAAATCTATACCTACTGCACGCCACTGTTTTCATGGAATTGCAGGGGTGAGTGCACAGGGTGCGAGCTTTACGTGAGAAATTACGTCACCGGCAACCAGTCTAAGATTTAATTCAATGACAACCTCCCGGTATCCTCCTGACCCGTGTCCACGGAACGACGATACACGATGAGATAAATCCCGGAGATTTAGTTGATAGATATACTCAGAGATCAGCTTGAGAATTACAGAAACAGAGCTCAAACTCGTATACACAACGCTCGATTTGACAGACACCTGGAACCATAGATATCTACAACTGTTTATTCTGAATAATTATACAACCAAGAGGCAAAAAATTACAAACATTTATTCCGTTACAACTGCTGCTAGGGAGTTTCAAATTCACCCAATTGATGAATGGAACATCAATAATCAATTAACTGATTATTTTGTAAATTGAGTCAAAACTCTGTTTTATTCCACTACACTTTTCATAGTGTTAAATGATATATAACGTTTTCGGGAATACATTCCCATTATCAATATTATAGTTCAACTAAAATTAAAAGCATTTTCAGACAGTTATATATGGTGTGTTTGGAGTTAACGGAGGTGGGGGTAGGGGTGGAGTTAAAATGGATAAAAGAGGGGATGTAATGGGCGGTATTTGAAAATTTAATATTATTTTTGTTATTTTGTTTTTAATTTTAGTTGAACTATAATATTGATAATGGAAATGTATTCCCAAAAACGTTATATATCATTTAACACTATGAAAAGTGTAGTGGAATAAAACAGAGTTTTGACTCAATTTACAAAATATTCATGGAATTCCACAAAGTTTCTCCAAAAACCTTTGAACAGTTAATTAACTGATATTTGAAATTTACAATTTTATATAATATTTGAGTTACTTGAATCTGTTACAAAACTAAACTTACATATTTTTGTGAATCGCTTAACTCTCCAAAAAAGAGACTAGCTCTTTTGTTTGATGTATAACAAGTGTGAAGCAAGGCGCAAGACGGTGATTCTTTGATTACTCGGTGTACACGGTGATCTAAGAAGGCCGAGAGTTGTCTCCAAAGATGTTCATGAGAGTATAAACCATGTTTCCGAGAATGTCTCGAGTCAAAAATCTATAAACATAGGTCATTAAATCTAGACAACTTTTCATAGGCCAATATTTTAAAGATGGTTCGTTTGTATGGCGTTATGATGCATCGTGTAGAATATTGTAATACTTAATATTATTATTATTGTAAAATTAAATCTTTGTACTTTGTGTACATTACAAGGATTTGCACCCTTTTTTAATAGCCTTGAAATAAATTTAAATGCGTGTTAGCCGTTTGATGTTTGCCGAGGCTACTGAAGGAGAACTGCGGAATCGAAGAAGTCCCACAATATCACTTTCCCTTTGGGTTTCGTTCTTTATTTATGTAAACTATTATTAGTTGATATAATTTATAAAAATATTAAATATTATAGTTCGCACACCTGTATTCATTAAATAACTCTTTTATCTGGATTAATTGAATGAATACAATTATGCACTTACTTAACATTAATTCGAATTATTGATTAATGTATTCTAAATAAAATCAAATATTAAAACTATCGGCCGAACGATCAACAATCAAACCTCTAAGACCTGTTTTTAAATATTGAAAATTTAATTTATTATCCAAAAATGGAAGTGATTTATTTACCACAGCCAAACCTAACTTAACCCATTAACGCAAACAAATCATAATAAGACATATTCTTAAAATTATTTCAACACATAATGTGCCGTTCCGTCAGTAACATGACACACGTTTGCCACGTTTCATGATCTATTATCGACTTCCAGCGTCGCCTGGCAACAGGATATAAAAGGTGATAATTTAAATTTGGCGCCATTTTTGCTGTTCTGCTTTGACAGTCAAACCGTTATGACAGTTCAATGGTAGATAGTCCGCCATTATTAAAAATGGATTGCTATTCGACACAACAACGCATTGTTATTATTAAACATTATTTTTAAAATGGTAAAAGTTTGACTGCCATGATTCACAAATAGCGTTCAATTTTTGATAATCAAAATGTTTCAAGTGCATCAACTGTAAAAAAAATAATCGAAAAATTCTAGAAGACTGGGTCGATTACTGATGTTAGACCATCGACAAGTGTTCGTCCAGGTTGTTCAGCAGACAACGCCACAACTGTTCGCCAGAATGTGACCGAGAGTCCCGAAACACGCATTCGGCAGCGTGCTCAAGAATTGAACATTATAAGAATCACTATACATACAGCGTATTCTGACGAATAATTTGCGTCTTCGTGCCTACCAAATCCAACTGACTCACAACTCAAACCTACAGACCATACACAGCGAAGAGAGTTCCTCATCGTGTAATCTCTCGTTTGGGCGACCAGAATTGGCTAGAACGTTCGATTCGACACCTTTGGACTTTTTTCTTTGGGGTTTTTTTGAAGTCGAAAGTTTATTTTAACAAGCTCACGAGGAGGTTGGACGCTCTATCACTGAAATCCAGCCGCAGTTATGCCAAACCGTGATTGAAAATTTCGTTAAAAGAACGCAAATGTGCTAGCGAGACCGAGGAGGACATTTATCAGATGTGTTGTTCCGTACATAATTTCTACATGTAAACTTTATGATTAAATCAAAATTTCTGTAAAAAATTAATTTTCCGCTCTTGTTAGGACACCTTTATAAACCGTCGTGCATCGTATACTTACGCTCATTATATACATGATAGTAATGAATTGTGTTTTTAATAATCTGTTAATATAAAACTGAATGTCTGTCTGTCTGTTCTCTACGTAATCAACACGCTGCGACCGATCTATACCAAATTTTGCACAGTTACTCTTTAGGACGCAAAATATTTATATTAAATTTGGGACCCTGTATAAAATTTAAGAACTCTCCCCCCTACCTCTAGCTACTACAACCCTTCTCTACGATATAATTGTATAATAAATTGAAAATGTTAACATGGATAGAACGAGAAAAAAACTGTTCAGAAAAATGGTGTTCAGCGGACAGTCGTTTACTCGAGACGTACGAATATAATATAATGTACATTCTGACTCTTCAAATACACAGAAACATGGGTCAGAAAAGAATGTGAGATTGTTGGAGTATCACGCGCAAGATGAAATAAGAGACAAATACAAAACTCCGTGAAAACACTTCCATTGAGTAATACTGCTATCAATCATCATGAACAAACGCGTGTGAAATTTTTTTTTGTTTTTCTGTTAACAATCGCTCAAAAATAACGAATCCATGAACTGGGTCAGCCTAAAAATGTTGTTCATTATATATAATACATGGTTGAATGCTGCAACAGGACACATAATAAATTTATGTTTGTTTATTTATAATACTTAATATATTATAGTTTTAAAACATATATTTTACGTAGGTTAAATAAATATGGTGAGATAAGATCCCGTGGACTGTATCGATTAATAATATAAGTTGTATCAATGTGTCAAAAATTTAATAAAAATGAATTGATAATTCTGGCGTCTGCAGTCGGTTTGCTCAAAGGTATTTGTGATTCCGTAAAAATAATTTAGATGGCTTTCAAAAATAATGTAACGACAGATGTGTTAATTTGAAAAAGTGTAACATATAGATTCGAAAATTTGTCATGAAAAATACTGGCGCTATAACACAATTGGTAGTGTAGTTCCCCGGATTGGAAATAGAGATCCACGTTCGAATCCCGGTAGCGCAAAAACAATATTTTTCGACAAAATTGACTTTATATGTATATATTTATAATTAATACATTTAATTAGTATTTAAAACAATAATGATTATTTGATGCAATCCGAATTGGATTCAAATGAGGAATATTGACAAATGGATCTGGTCTACCTTGATCTCGATCCTGGATCGGACGTCGTTTTCACCTCCAGTTGACTCGCACCTTTTTAGTGAAGAACCGAGATATCACAGCATTTCCGGAGCTGTTTAGAACACCACCTCTTCGTGGTCCTAGCGTCACGTACGCGCTGCTTATGGACGGTAAAAAAAGAACACAGATCTTGACAGCTCGGTGTCAGAAGGCAATCTGTCCCCCCGTCGGTGAAATCCCTAAGTAATGAGTTGGCAATCCAGAGAAGGACCAAATGCACAGGGAGTAACAGAATATATGAATGTTAATAATCTATAATAATATGTTAACCTGCAGACAACCATCTAGAAAAAGCTTTTGTGGGACTAACTTTTTAAGACCACGTATAAACAATGATAGTAAAAAAAATATATATAAATGTATATCTCTATTTTTAACATTATAAATTTCATAAAAAACTTTATTTTATGTACGTTGTCTCACTTTGTTATAAAATTAAACAATTGTACATTATAAAATACTCTTCAGAAAAATATTTATTTCAGTTAGTGTGGCCGTGTAATTTATTATATTAATGTATTTTTAAAAGTTTCAGAAGCTTAAAGTGCATTTAAATAGGTTATTGTTGAAACCGACAATTCCAAACGACGTAAAATATGTCATCATCATTATCAGATTAGCAATTATTAATCCATGACCGGATAAATGCCACCCAATTAGAGCTTGCATTACCGATTTACCGGTAAATCAACTAAAATGCACCATAGGTAATTACCGGTAAATTGGTAAATTTACCGGTAATTACTGAAAAATATTTCACTGTTATTTAGAGAAAAATGTCAGATTGGGAACTCGAGAAAAATCGAGGTAAATATTTGAACATTGCATTTCAAAATCTGATGACTTGCCGACCAACAAGTATTGAATCAGGACAAGCGTTTTCATCTGCGGAATGTACAAAATTCAGGTCAAGTCTAAAAGATGAAAGTATTGATATAATTTGTTTCATGAGAGCATATTTTAATTCTGAAAAATTATACCTAAAAAATTAATATTTTTTTTAATAAATTCAAGTTGTAATATAATTTTATTATATTTGAATTTATATTAGGTGTATACAAAATATGTATTCATACACCTAATATATGTTTTGCATACATCAATAAGATAAATATAATAATATAATAAATAAATAACTGATGCAGTTGAAACTTTCAGCTCTTGCTATTTCCTTCAATATCCGTCAAATTGAGTTTGTATGTATGGAAGAAATAAAGAATAATGGATTTGGAACCCATTCACGCAATAACTCAAATTAGTGCAATATGTTAGTTGGAACCTTGTTATTCTAAGAAGTCGATTTATTGCTAATTGATGCATAAATACAGATAATATATATGCAATGAAAACGTGAAGCGTCTGCTGGAGAACTTATAGAAAATTTAGCTGAGATGCTAAAATAGCGGCTTTCTAAGCGGCTGCCTACGCATATTATTGATGTCAATGTCTGGTCAGTACCAGCGAAACTACGTGGTTGATAAGAACTTATGGTTTGCATCCAGGTATTTTCCAGGTGCATTCAGGAACTGTCGGCGATGTTGTTGGTTGTAAAGGCGGTAGACTAATAGTGAGGAGAGTACATATGTTCTCGTACCAGGAACATTGACGAAAACGAAAGACAGATGAATAACTCTACACCGACATTACTTTACTTTAACCCTTCCCAAACCATGCAGTAACACAGGTCTACCGTTCTAATTAAACTTGTAATATTTCGGTAAATACACGCAACATTCAATTCATATTTTAGTTAAATTGAAGGAAAGTACTTACGCTTAGACTAGTGAAAAATCAAGTATGTAAGGCGAATCTTACAAAAATAATTGTCTTTCAATTCAATCCGTTGACAAAATACAATTTGTGTCAAGACAGAGAGAAATGACATATTAATTTTACAGTGAAAAAAATAACAAACATACGAATATAATGCTGACTCTCTCTCATTAATTAAAGAAAAATAGATAAAAAAGAAGGTTGTATTATATAATGTAACCTCCTATACAGGACTTGATGAATGCTCCGAGTTATAATATTTTGTATCTTTTTTATATTTAATGCTTAAGATTTATAGTAAATTTATGGCATTAACCATTTTTTCACATTTCAGAACCTAATCTAATTTCTTATGGTAACACGAGTTGACAGCATGGCTGCGTACAAGTATGTTATATGATGGTATGGTAAAGGTTAAGAAATTATTATTTTTTAAATGAGAACTTGAGCCTATCAACAATTGAGCCTGCTTTATTGAAGTCACTTTTTCTCATACACAAGACGTAGATAATTGCACTTTTTATATTAAAATTTTCACGGTTTCATCATTCTAAAAAATACATTTTTTTATAAAGATTTTTTTATTACTACAGTGATAATTTTTTCTCCTTGACTCCGTGGCATACTTTCACCAAGAAGTCCTTCTCTGACAAATGGAATAAGATCCAGGACAATCCCTCAAGTTTTATCATTTCGTTCCTCACGTTCCTGGCTGAGGTAATTTGACAAAAAGTGTAGCAAATTTATTCTAAACCACCTATTATTCATACGAAAAGAATGTAGTAGGACAGAAAAATATATATTTATAAAAAAAATTACTGTATATATGGCGCACAAAAGAAAATAACTTAGTAAGTAATAAAGTGGAATGAAAAATAATCGCAAAAGAATATATTACATTCGACACTGAAAAATAAGGTCACAAATATATAATAAGCTGGTAAAAATATTGTTAAGGATAAAAATGGAAAGTGTATTAAATATTTCAATATGTGATTATTAAATAAAACAATTAAGTATATAGTTTCGAAAAATTATCGTTAATTTACTGTGTTAACATGGTGTAATGGTCAGCGCACTTCTTCGAATAGGAAGCGTTCCTGGTTCGAATCTCGGTGGCAACAAAATATTTGTTCGATAAATTGAATTTATATGTACACTTTTTTAATTAATACATTTAATTTGTTTTAAAAATATAACAAAACTGTGTCCTGAAAAACTGCAACTTCATAATATTAATGTACTCTCCTTAAAAATTAATTAATCGTTTGAGAAAATTATTTTGTATACCGAGTCTAATTTTATTTTAAAAAGTAAAATGAATGCCGAGTCGTTTGAGTAGAGGCAGATGAATGGTGAAGTTTTGCTTTTTGTTAAAATAATGGATAGGTTTAATAAAAAAATGTTTGTTTTGCATTTAAGTATCGTCCCAAGGAATTCATTTCTTAAAAGTTATGTTTTCTAAATGTGATTCGTTATTTCGCTAGCACTCTTCTAAACGGAAGGCAAAATTTCTGAGAATTGCTCGGTACGCATTCCGCTGATCGCTCCAATTTCCTCTCAGATATTTTCTTTTAATTAGTCCAGAGAGGGTTGATTGTTACTGTATACCTTTGATTTAAGGTAGCCCCATAGAAAAAAGTTTATTGGTGCCAAGTCGAGACTAGTTTATGTCACCTCGTCGGTATATCAATTTTCCAGGGAAAATATCACGAACAACTGGTAATGACACGCTCCATAGCGACTGAATCGGCATACCCCCCGCCCCTCTCTATCACGTTACATTGGTGCAGCGAATGAACCAAAATGAAAAATACTTTTGGTATACACTGTATTTACCCAAAAATTAAAATGGAAGATGATTTGCATATATTGTCATTTTATAATACGAAATGGTTTTTTTATAATGTGTTATTTACTATTTATTCTTGTAAGGTGTACATATTAAATATTTAAATGTAGTTATTTGTATCATTTATCACATAATAATAATAATAACACTCATTGTATTTGTAAAGCAGGTACAGAATATACAATATCTCAAAATCGTCAGGGATGATGATATTCGTATATTAATATATCATAGCCGATACCATCTACTTACTGAAATTTGCTTTCTTGTTGCCAATAAGTAGAAGCTCACAAACATTCTAACATCCATGAGAACGATGCCAAACTTCGCTAAAATGTAAACTCGTTCTAAGCGGAAATTGAGCATCTGGGCGTAAGTCGTTATACACCACCGATCAAGCGCGATCGTTTGCGATAAATTTATAAAATCTTACCAAGCTCAAAAAAATACATTAAGATTCGTATATGGAAACATGTCTCATATAAATTGTTTCTATTTTTCAAAATTTAGTCTTCTAAAGCGAGAACATCCCCAACCACTTGGTGACTAGGGAAACATTTTACCATTATACCAAAAGCCAATGAGAAATGTTTCAGATGGTTGGTTATTTAGACAATAATCTACTTCAAAACTATCCGTTCAGGATTAGAATAGAAATTTTATTTTAGTTCCGTATGTAGGTACGAATATCGTATATATATATATTTTTAAATTAGATAATTCACTTAGAAATGTACACAGAAAAATGTATCCATCGAAAATATCTTTAATTACCACCGGGACTCAAACCCGGCCTAATTTTTTTCGGGACAATGGGTTACTAATTACATTTACTTTAAAATTTATTGTTTCGTAGGTAAGTTTGTAAAACTCCATAATGAAACATATGTAAAATAAAACACTCGTTTTTTAGTTCTACCCGTTTAATTTCATGAGACGCCACTCGCCTTATGAAGGCATTATCAATCTAACCATTTTACAATAAATTTAACAACTTGTATTCATATGAAATCTATTAAAGAGATACAGCTGTATAATTTTTAGTACTTAAGGTAATAAATAGGAATTAGGGTTTTTATATTTTGACACAATTCAACTCCCTTGCTTAAATTATAACCTATAACTTTTATCATTGACACAATGACGTTGGACTTAGTTGGAATGCACCATGAAAACAAAACTTTTAGTCTGTTTGCATTTGCAAATCAAATATGGAAATATGTAGAAGTATCATTGCACACAGTTTTCAGTGACAATTAACCCTTTTTAAAGTCAATATAATTAAGCATTAATTGTTAGAAAAATGCAGAAAATTGGCAGACGTAAAGATGCTAAGAAAATATTTTGTTCAGTATGATTCTCATACGGATTGAACAGACAACTTAAATGGATAACGAACTTACGTGCTTGCAAATTGCATACGAGCGTCAACATGAAGTTGTTCATAAATGATCCGCAATTTTTCTGAATAATCCACGGCTAGACAAAAGTCGTGGGTTACGCCATAAACAAGCTTACGCTAATCCGGGTAATAACGGTAGAATTTTACAGGGTTTTTTTATAAAATTAGGATTTCCCGGAATTTTTAGTAATGCACAGCTTTTTTGCTTGTATGCAGTGCACGCCATTAGTTTCCAATGACTTTCTTTAATTCTTAACTCATGGAAGATTACAGAAAGACTTTATTAGTTTCTATTAAAACCCTAGTAGTTCGAATTAAAGCCTTTCTCATCCTTTGTTCATTTGTATAGACAAGAACTTTTAAAATATTATTTTCTCAGCGAATGCTTGACATAGTTTAATTCTGTTTATTTTTAATGAAGTAATGAACTACACCTGACAACGCTATATTTTTTTCGTTACGTTGGCATCAACGCATCAAACAAATAAACGTCACTTTGTTTTGTTCTGCAGCCGCCGTTAATATGTCTCGAATACACCCTTACTATTTTGTGTTTGTCTACAAGGTATATGTTTATTTTTTTATTATAACTGATGATTTATATCCAGAAAAATGTATGAACTGAACAGATATCATAAAAAAAACTTATGATAAGAGTATTTCTATATTGTACTTTTTTTATGTCAATCGAATACCCTTTCAAATTGCCAATAGTCGTTGGGGTACCACTTTCATTATTACATTTTTACGTATTTGCTACAGTTATTTAATGATTTAGTCACTTTTTTATTGATACTCAAGACACATTATATCACAACTAGTGGTCGGTGCCTGGCGTTGCCAGAAATTCAGATTTGGCTATAATTAGAGATAGATCCTAATTTTTAAAAATTAATACAGATAATTTTCTAACAACACCAGAATACACAATCAAAAAAGATTTTTTTTATATCCAGATGAATTAATTTGGATTTAAAAGAGTTAAAACTATTATCTTCCTATAGATTTTTTCTGTGTATCTTTCCAAGTGATTAATCTAAATTTTTTTAATTATCAAAGAACTATGTTGTAAAATCTCAATATCATAATATAATATAATTTCATTAAAAACAGATTTATATACAGATATTTAATAATACTATCTTTTTAAAATTACATTCTTAAAAAGTTTAATAAATAATTATTTACTTTAAATTATATGACTCATGTATTTATATCAATGTAGTAAATTATTGCTTCGTTTTGTCACAACAAAAAAATAATGAGATTAAGAATATTATTTTCTTTCAGATACAATACAATACAATACATATATATATACATATATTATATTATTTATATTAAACTCTCAACTCAACTGTGGGAGATTTATATCTCCCACGATCAAGTATGGTTATACCATAACTTTATGAGGCAAAGCCTTAGCAATGGCACGTATTACCGCGCCGAAACGTCGTCCTCGTGGAAACCATCTACAAAAAAGTGGAAACCATCTACGAATTATTTTATAATTAGAAAGCTAATTGTTAATGTCATTTAGATCTATCTCTCTACGTCTACTGTCTACGATACTTCCGAGAAGAGTACTTACTTACAATAGAGTACTTACTCCCGAGAAGAATACTTATTTACAGGAGAGTATTTACTTCTGAAAAGAGTACTTACTTACAGTAGAGTACCTACTTCCGAGAAGAGTTCTTACATACTTAAATATGGATAGTAGTTACGGATTTAATAAAGGTTTATACCTACTTTTCACTACAACAAATAACACTAAGCAACATTTTTTTTGTTTGTTATATTATTATATTGGTTTACTGATTCCAAATGTGGCACTAATTTTGTTGTAGGATAGGGCAGGGCTAATTGAACATTTTTTAAATTTAATCTATCATAACTCTTAAACGGTACATCAGATTTACTTGACTCCTACAATTTTAGATAAGTAATTTACCCTTGTCTAAACGTCTTCAGAAAATAACACTATTTTAGGTCTGGTTTATAAAATATTATCATGAATGCGAGAAACTTTTTAGTCACAAAATAAACAAAGTATCCTTGCACCTCACTCTAACGTCGTGCGATGGCGGTCGTGCGATGTGTCACCCTTTCTCGTCCTCTTTTTTCCGCCATTTGAGTGTTGTCGTGATATGCGTGGTTTTTGAGATAGTTTAATTAACCAACTTGCTCCTATGCTCAACTAGCCCCGTCCTATCCTACTATCAATAGTTTAGAAAATATGTGAAAAATGGTATTTTATGAAAGTTTCTCGATAAATTGTAAAAATTATGTATGTAGATTTTAAAATACAAATGTTGTAATATAAAAAATAACACAATAGAGATTACTATATTTTATAAATCAAACTCATTAAAACTTTAATCGTCTTTATATATTGTTGTATCGAGGCTAATCATAAATTAGGATATATATTTATATACTTTTAAAATTAGCAATATTAACTTTGTGGTAAAAATTCATATTTTTATTTGTAATCTTTGTTTTATTAACCACTTAATTGAGTTTAAATACATTTACCGGTTTCGGAAAGTATTATTTTCTCCTTCAGGATATCATTACTAACTAAAAACATATAATATTGTTTGTTTACCAGAATCTATTTTTAAAAAAACAACAATTATTTTAAAAAAATTAAAAAATATATATATTTACTATTGTTTTTAGTTAGTAATGACATTCTGAAGAAGAAAATAGTATTTTTCGAAACCGGTAGATGTATTTAAACTCAATTAAGTGGTTAATAAAACAAAGATAACAAATAAAAAAAGATATATTTTTAATTTACCACATTTTTAATCATGTGATGTTTTAGTATTGTTTGCGTGCTATTACTATAAACAACTCTGGCTATCTCTGTGGATAAGCCGTGTTTGGATAACAGATCGTTCATTTGCTGGAGTATTTGTACAACAAATACATCTGATTAATTACCGATTGCCCGGTCAACACTCAACGGTCCAAACTGCATATCCGCATCAAACCTTCCAACGTTTAGCCGGTTATTTCCAAAATATAATAATAAAAATATTTTCATGCAAACGTCATTTGTACGTTACAGACGTGAAAATAAAACACTTGCTTTTTTATTCTACTCTAGATTTAATCTCAAGTAAATTAAATGAGCAGAATCAAAAAATAAGTGTTTTATATACACATATGTAATTACGGAGTTCTACAAACTTGCTTCGGAAACAGAAAATATTTGAATATGTCCAAGAACATCCATAGATGGCGATCGTGTAGTTGTACTCGAAGTGAGTCCACATACTAACATATATACAACTTTCAAAAATTTAATGGATATGGAGATTGACTTATGGGTGAGAATGGAGACCACTTAAGCCAGCCGAAGACAGGTCGTAAACCCTATAATTACCCATACTTCCATATATTTCCATTAAAATATAGTAGATATATAAATAAAGTTGTGTATATGTTAATATATGGAAATACTTCGAGTACAACTACACTGTCGCCATCTGTGGACTAAATTTGATATTAATTTCTCTGAAACAGCATAGATATCACAATGAGAATTGATTTTTTTTATATTATTTAAAGCAATATTCTTTATCTGTAAAATATTTTTAAACACATTATACTAGAATACGCCTGAAAATAATTTTTCAATTTTTATATATTTTCTTATTTTGACCAATATTAGCAATATTTTAATATGTTCCAAGAACATACAATCTATTATTTGTTTAATTACAGTGCCTTTGTAGGTGAAAATCCAGTAATTGTGTGTTCTTGGAACATGTTCAAATATTGCTGATTGCATTTCTCTTTGCGGAGAAGTACCTGTGCAGTTTTCCTTCGTCTGATAGTTATATTACTTCTCTTGACGTATTCATGTGTTGCATTATTGGAAATGTGTTCAATCCGGGAGATCTTTTACGTTGATTTAAGGCTTCCCTTTCAAAAATAATAAATCGTCGATTTGAAATTTAAAACACACATTAATAGGATCGACATAAATTTTATTTATTAAGGAATTATTGTATTTTTGATATTAAACTTGATTTGAAATAGTAACTGAAGCCTCAAGGCATGTAATTAAATATAATATATTATTTTTAATAATTTAGTTTCACTAACACAAAATGTTTAAAAAAACGTCGAAAATTGATCATACGTACTGCAAATTGAATGGATAATAACTCTATTAATTTTTAATATTTTTATAATGCTTGTATTTTCTTAATTATTGCAAATAACATTCAGTTTATTAGTTTTATATTAGTGTAAATGTCTTATCTTAAAAAAAAATCAAATCTAGTGTATAACTTCTGATATAAATGAACAATAAAAACTTACATTTTCGTAAAATACGCGAAAATATTAATTGTTTTTGAAAGCGCACCCTTAAGGCACATCTCAAATATCTCCAGTCATTTAAGGGTGGGTTTTTTTTACGTCCAGCGATCAACTCTATAGAGTATCATGGATTTGAATTTTATTGCCCTCCAACGGGTGCTCGGTTTTATGTCGTGATTGCAGAAGAGATTCTGCATTTTCTCAAAGTACTTCTTATTATTGAAATTTCTTGGTTCCAGTCCTCCTCGAGCCAGCAGCCTCAGTACCTGATCTTTTCTACCCTCCTTACAATGATTGGCAAGTGAACATTTTTAACCTTTTTTCTATGGTTTTCGAGTGTTCATCTTCAGAGAAGCTTATAATATTACAACAAAATGTAATGTAATGTTATGGGTCAAAATAAAATTGAGTGAATAAACTGTTCTCCTCAATTTATACTCCGGAAAATGATGTTGATAATATGCCGGCTAACTATTTACCGTTTTCACAAGTATCTTCTATACTCCCCCATCTCGAGTTTCTCTCCCCATTATACAGGGTGGCCCAAAAAAAGTGAGAACATCTCGTAACACATGAGTTATTTCAAAATATAATATAATTAATTATAATTCTTAATGTAATTTTTTTTGCACAATTTTTAGCAAATCAGAAATCACCAAAACACCCTATATTGCATAATTTACTGGATTTAAATCTGGGCTGTTCGGTGGCCACATGCCTGGCTCAATGAAATTAACATTCTCACGACGAAGAAAGCTGTGTGAGATGGAACTCCGTCCTGCTGTAATGTCTAGCTATACTCCAGGCTTTGTTTTGAAAATCTTTTGATCATTTTTCTAGCATTCGCAAATTTTTGATCAGAATACGGTCTTGTGCAGTGATTTTTGTCATCCTAGGCAACAATTTGAAAAAAACCAAATATAAGCAGTGGAAAAATTAATAACCAAAGATGGCGACCGGAAATTATCGAAATAAAATGTAATATAGGTTAATAGGTAAGTAAGTAAATTAGTAAACTCTTTAAGCTATTGTTGATACAGTTAAAATAATTTTGATGTAATTATATCACATTTTACGAAATGTTCTCACTTTTTTGGGCTACCCTGTACATTATACAACACTATATTTTTGGGCATCCTATTCGTGCGGTGTAATCTCCTTAATGGTTAAAGGAAACCCTTTCTGAACCTCACCAATCTATTTATTTTGTTAGCTTGAGAAAAACTAACAATGTTCTAATGTAATTATTAAATGAAAATATGCGTTTTACATATTTCTCAAACCAATTTAATTCAATGAAATGAATGGACTATGAACTTAATACAATAATTATATTTGACATAATTACAATAGAATTTAATATATGTCTTTTTAATATACTAAGCCTATTTTTTTTAAGTCTATCGATAAAGTATAATCATTATCGGAGGCAATCGCTGAGACTCGAACCCTGAATTTTATATAGCCGGTAGATAACTTTACCCATTTATGACCAATACAGCAGTCACCAAATTCAACAACAAAATACGTTACAACAAATAATTTTATTACCTGTAATATATCTGTAAATACGCGCAATATAAAATTCATATTTTAGCTAATCCTAAGGAAACATTTTCGCTTGGAAAGGACGATTGAAAAAAATAATTATGTTAAACGAATTTTGCAAAAAATAAATTTAATTCAATTCGATGTAAAATTGATACGTTGGACATCAACTGCCATAAAAAATACAATTTTTAGTATGACAGAAAGAGATCACATATTAATATAAACATATAGATAATTAGCACTAATTATATGAAGAAAGATAAGGTAGACCATCGTGCTGGATGGAACTTGATGAATTCTCCGAATTATATTTATCCTTTTTTCACTATTAATGTACAATAATTATAGTAGGTACACGGCATTAACTACTTTAAAGTAAGATGGTAAAAAAACTGTAATTTAAACATGTAGGTGTTTTCTATCACGGTATGGTAAAGGTTAATATAAACAAAAAATATGGGAGCCTTCTGTTGAAATCAAATGTCGCATTGAGCTAGCTTATGCAACCATTATCCACATGAAAAGGATGCTATGCAGTCTTGATCTCAACCTTAGATTACGAATGCGAATGGTCAGATGCTATATGATTTCGATATAATTTGATGAAATGAAAACATTTTTCAAAAAAATCCATATATGGCGACAGCATAGTTGGCAATAAATAATTGAAATGTTCCAACATGATATCATATATACAACTTCCAAAAATTTGATAGATGTGGTAGCTTGGGTAAATAGGTGAACGTTATATTGTGAAAAGTGATCACTTAAACCAGCCGATGACAGGCCGTAAGCCCTGTAATGCCCAAGACTTCCATACTTCTCATCTAAAAATAAAAGCTTCATCTCTGTGAGACATCAATATTTTGATGACAATCCCTCAGGGGGTAGATCCCAGTAATTGGTAAAACCATTTGGTAAAATTATTTTAACCCTTAATCGGTAAAACTGTCTACCACCGGCTATAAAAAGTTCCGAATTTGAGTCCCAGCGGTAACTAAAATTTTTGATGTCCTGCACCTATTTATAAACGCATCGCATAATATTCTACAATAGTAATATTTATCAGTAAATTACCTAGTGATCGAGTGTATGGTATTGTAAAAATGAAATTGTGTGAATATGGACTTGCTGAAGAGAGAATATATATATTTTTTTAAATATATTTGTTTTAAACTTTTAAAAAGCTACTAATGGTACGATAAAGAGGAATTCGTAGTAAAATTATTATTTTTTTTTATATTGTTAGGTTATTTCTTCTTTCTGCCTCGGCTTCATGTTCATATTTTTAAGAATATTCTTAAGATACTTGCATGTGTTAAAAGTGTAAAATGAGCAATTTACTTTAATACTTATAAATAAGGCTATTCAAAATTAGTTACAATAAAATTAACATTAAATATTTGTGTTTATCATGCCATTTATTAGCATTAATTTCTCCCCCAAATTGTCTATGTTGACGCTTGTCTGATGTAGATTATTCAGGTCCCTCACGTAAGGGATTACCTCTTAGGATGGTCCTGGATCCTGGACGTGAAGTGTGGTCAGTGCCTTGTGGTGCCAGCGTAGGGTGACGGAGTTCAGGCTTGTAGTTGATGACAAGACGATGCCTAATTATCCAGGCAAACCGGGACTCTGGACGCGATATTCTTATGCTATAGCGACAGTCTGTTTTCGCTACACCGATTATATTGATCAACTTTTTATAGATCTTTGATACTTTCACATTTACGATTAAACGCAGAGAACATCACAGTCTAAGCTTAAACTCGAGGCGCACAGTTTAAATTTTCCCCGGAATTACAATCTATAAAGCGCTTGCTTGATATTTCAGAGACGATATAGATTTAATTTTCTAATTGAAAACAAAATCTCGTCTTTTGTGGAGCCAGTTCTCCCGGCTGAGGTTCTATCCAGACTTCTCGACTATGGTGATGCATCCCTTAAGGTGCATTTTCCTACGTGACTTTAGTCACGTTCGCCGCATTTCTTTATTACTGTACCCTCGCTGCGTCGGTACACCTGCGTCTAACAATACCGAGTTTTTATTACCGTCCGTCCCTTACTTCGACTAAGTGCTTTTGTATCCTTGAACATAATATTGTTTTGGGTAATTTCGCATTCTAAGAATATCCGTTATCAGTTTAACCGTTATTTGAGTTTAACACTGCCTGGCTTAAAACTGGAAGCCACCTCTACGTTGCGTAAGGAATATATATAGTAATATTTCGTAATCTGTGTGGGTGCGCATTACTGCGTATGAGTGCGCTTGTATTGTTATGAATGTAAGGTACGACCCGAGACGTTTGGAACGATAGGTCAGCGTCGCGTTGCGAATGTCAATTTGAAAAAGGGCCGCCCTTTCGGAATCGATGGCGTCCATCTGCACCCGACCGAAGATAATGTCCGCTTCCAATATCGAAAATGCTTCGCGCAACGTCTGGCAATCGGATGGGACTCCTGGATCATAGTTGGACCTATAATTAATTTCCGTATGTCTGTCTCACTCGGTAAACCTAGATTCCAATTCTTCCCTGGACACGATAAATTCAATTAAAATGTGACTTTTTATTTAACGGTGATGATGCATTTTATTTCATGGTTCGAAACGTTATATGTACATGCTTTAATCGACGATTATCTTTCAAATGTACTATAAAACATTTATTTATTGTTATTATGTTTAGTTTGTAAAACTCCATGTTTATTTTTAATTAAATTATAATATGTGAAGTTTTAATTATTCAGAACATAGGTCTGTGATATTTTAAATATGAATTAAATAATAGTTGGAAAATGAACCTTCCCCGGTTAGGAAAGGAATCCAGATTCAAATCCCGGTGGCGCAACAATATTTTTCGATAAAATTGATTTTATATGTATATCTTTCTAATTAATATATTTAATTCATAATTAAATTATAATATGTTCAAAAAACCTAAAATTAAGACAAAAGAACCAATCGCAATGGGGTAATCTCAGTAGTTAAAATAAATAGAGGCACAGAATATTTCAACTAATCATTTACAGAAACGGTAAAATTGACAATTAAGTCATTATATTTTTAAGTAGTAAATCAGATCCAACCCCTAAATCAATGTGTAAAAGTGAGCGTCATAAAAAAATATATGCTAACGTTAAAAAGGTAAGTTATTCAAATATAATAATACGCATATATGTATATGTCAGAATGCAATATTTTAACTTTTATAAGTTTTATGAAAAATACTTTTTTTTCTGTTTATGTTTCAGCATTTGATTAATATTTGTCTCGACATTCCTATTCTGTGTCGAGGCATTTTAAGTGTGAGTCACATCCCTCGTCTTAACTAGACTCTACCCTAACAAGTATGTTACGTATATAGCATCACATGAAATAAGATGAACCTAATAAAAATATGCTATAAATAATTTTTAACATAAAATATGATTGGAAATGTTTTTTCTTCGAAGTTAACACGCTGATTTATTTTGGGCATTGATGTATTTATTTATTATTTAAATAAACTATACAAAATTTTATCTAGTCATATGTATTAATGTTCAACTAAAGTAGAACATATATAAATATGAAAAAAAAATGTACTCAATACTCTTATACTAACTATTTTATAATTGCTATATTACAGTTTAGAAAGTAAAATATACGATGTATGAAAGCAACCTTACAATGAATGTGAACAATGTAGGTAATTAATGTTTGGAACAAGTGATAAGTTTGATGAGTTTGTGTATTTGGGAAGTATGTTTGATAGAAACGAAAAGGCTGAGAAAGATATCGAAAGGAAAGGGTGACTGCAGGGAATGAAGTGAAAGGCGCTTTGAATAGAATAATATCTAATGGGAAAATGTCAACCGAAGCAAGACTAGCGGTACACAATAGAATCCTGGTACCGACACTGATTTATGGAAGTGAGGCCTGAAGCAAGAAATTTGATAATTTATGCGTATATATGACAGAGTAAAAAATGAAGAAATTAGGAGAGAATGTGAACCTGATCTCAGCATAGTGAATAAAATTTAAAAAGATCGCTTAGGTGGTTTGGTCATGTGGAACGAATGAATGAAGAGAGAATGGTAAGAAATATATATGACGCAAGTGTTGATGGCACCAGAAATAGAGGACATCCGCGGAAGACTCGGGTCGACCAAGAAACAAGATACTGAAAGATGTTCTAATTAAAAGTCTTAATAATCGACGAGCTAGTATGAGAAGACGTATGATAGTGGAGTAGGCGTTAATTGTGTCAGGACAGAAGAGTGTGGCGCTCTATCATCTCTGCCTACCCCCGCGGAAAAACGGCGTGATGGTAAGTTAGTTAGATATTATTATTTTAAAACATTGAATGTTTGAAAATTGAAAAACCGCTTTTAAAATTAAATTATAAATGTAGAGGAATAAAAATAAAGCAACGAAAATAAATTTATATGAGAATTTATTTTAACCGAATTTATTTTAAGTTTCTAAAATATAATATTAAGGAAAATACCGTTTTACGTTAAAATAATACCACTTTTAATTTGTGAATTACCCGAGTTCTCCTTAAGGAACATACTTATATATGAACATATTTATTATTCTTTCTATGGGTTTTGTTCTAAAAACAGTAATAAAAGTTAGCCATGGAATATAATTCGACTTTAATGTAAGTTTTTATTCTATCGATTCTTTATGGTTTCGATTAAATGACCGGCCACAGATAGCGGGGGGAAGTAATAAATACGGATATTTAAGTATACCTTAGAAGTTAGTAAAACCAATCATATCGTCTCTATTTGAGTTATATTAGCTAGTGCGCCATTTCTCTATAGTTTTGAATAAAAGACGGAAATAAAACAACAGCAGAAAAAGTAAAGTTTGATGTTTGATTACATGTAGTAAAATCAATTACATTGTGTAACACAGAAGAATTATTAGAGCATTATTATAACATGTATTTTACTCGAACAGGAAAAAATTACATTCATTGGCATGGCGGTTACTTTGTATTGTAACATGATTATTTAAATTTTCACAATAAAACTTTGTATTACCTTGAATTATTTTCACTACTAGTTTCGAGAGATGCAGTCTCTCTTATCATCAGGTGACAACTAAACTAAACACAGTATTGTAATCTATTCGTGCAATAAATACAAATAACCTACAAACCCCAAGAGCACACACGACATATGACCAAAGGAACTACAAATATTTTGGACCTAAACTATTTAATAGAATGCTGAAAGATTGAATTGTCTCAAGAATATGAAACTAAATATTAAAACTAGGATTCGTAATATGGGTAGATCCAATAATGGTGCACTCACCCGAACATATTGACTCATACCTTTATTAATTATTGTTACAAATTTATCGAATATAATTTATTTGAAAGTTCACTTTAATTTATATAAAGTAATAAATGTTAATTCTATCTACTGCTTGTAATACTAATTCATTGTACAATTGCTTGTAAACTATGCCCGTTTCGACATAGAATTTCTCTAGTGAGACAGGCACAGTCCAAATATAAATAAATAAATAAATGGGGGCAAAATAACAACTTCTCGGAATTTTCTAATAATTTAAACAACTCTTTCGATGTTTTCTTTATATTCATTCATTTTAGATTTTGAGATAATGTTTGTTTTTCTAATGTATGTAAGTAAACGAGGCAAGAGTTGTGTACCAGAACTAAAGAGTGTGACATTCTATCTTCTCTGTCTAATTCCGCTGAGAAACTCCGTGATGGTAAATTAGTTAAATTGTTTTTTTTTTGTGAAACTTTCATTACAAACAGCCACATAAAATTTTCCAGGGATTTACGAAAAATAATTTAGTTCCATAAAATATTATGTACATACTATCAAAAGACTTTCATTGAATCAAAATCATCGAAATCTAAATACAATTTCAGATACAAATCAAGATATAAAATGTACAAAAATTCAAAAACGAAAACGCGCGTGTTCCAACGCACCCCGTTTTTTAAATAAATATCTTTGCTTTGCGGTACGGAGCAAAAAATCTCTATGAACAAAAGATTCAATTTAATTAACTGTGTTTTCTGCCCCGTAGCGCTGCGTCACTGGCTAAATTCTGAAAGTTTCGCTAGAGATTGCTCGAGCCGAATAAATGTACGGTTTGGTGGAAAACGTACTGTGGATACAACATATTTTAAGGGCTCCACAACAGTATTTATTAACACATATTTTTTATTACTCTTCGGGAGTAATTTTAAATTACAGAGAATCATTGATCCATGTACTCGTAAATCATAATCTATTTTAGTAAGCGCTACAGTTTATTTATGTGTATATATGTACTTTAACGTATTTGAACTGTTCAGTAATTCAGAATCTATGAATTATAACGTACCTGTACGTAATTATATCTCATGATTGTACCGTAATTATATCTCATGATTGTACTGTAATTATATCTCATGATTGTACCGTAATTATATCTCATGATTGTTTAATTTTATTTTGTAGATGGCGATGAAACAATTCTTCCAATTTATAAAATAGATTCATTCTGTACGGTTATAGTAGTATTATGATATTTACGACTCCCGCGGCCTTCTAGGCAAAAATCTGATTTATTCAGAAATCACCTGTCGTCTGATTTACAATTACCTAGCTCCTGAAACGAGGCGGAATAAAAAGAACCGATAGAGTAGGTATAATAATATATCAAAGTGAATTGTAACGAAGTGTGGCTCCCGTGCTGTGGTCCAAGAAGTAAATACCAGATTCCTAGGAAATACTTAAAGAAAGTTAACATCGGGTCCTTATGACCGGACCCCTTTCACTGGCCACGGCGGAGCTCTAGCGACCGCAAACCTTGCGTGTGTTGTCGGTAACGGTTGTGGCGCGCCGCCGCTAGATGTCGTGTCAATACCGTCACTCCATACCAGAATATGAGTACGTTACAATATCATGTAAGGACACAAAGATATACGGTTATATTAGACTACAATACATTACACATTGTAAATCGCACCTCATTTAATTATAATACCATATTTTTAAATTGTGTAATCAACATTAGAAGCCTTAGTATTTAATTTTTAGAACATAATTTAATGTAATAATTAAATATTAGCGTTGCATAGTAATTTTTCTTAATTTCCAAAAAAAATAGTATATTGTATCTATGTTTGTATCTACTTATACCATTGGCTGCGAAGTAGTGCAGTGGATAATTATCATATCAATTATTCTTCTTTTCGATTTTTATCAATCACAGAAACACTGCTTGAAACACCGCGCCGTGGCTACCATAGCCTTTCTCAGTGTCTAGCAATAAGCTTTATAAGAGACAGTGCTAGATTAATTATAAGAGATTTAAATATACATATTTATTTTATGCCTTTGAGATGTAGTGCTGGAGACACATGTTGCGGATACCATGGACGACGAGATGCAAAAATGTCTCCATTCTGCAGGTGCTGAAGATCAAGGAAAGATTCCCAACCATTTGCCTGAGACGAATCCTTCATTTTTTTGGGCATTTTGCGAGAAGGGAAGATAGCTTGGAAAAGCTTGTTGTTGTGAAGGAAACGAAAAGGAAGAGGAAGATTCCACACACGTCGGACCGACCAAGTAGAAAAGGCGACAGGATGCCGAGAAAAGTAGATGAGCATAGTCAAGAGGACGAGAGTTAGATGGTCGTCGTGGCATTCGTATAAAAAAATGTTATTAATATTTAATACGGATCTTGCAAAGTTGTAATTCCTACATCTGGAGTTTTGTGTAATTTCTGGCTTAAGAGAATTATGAATAATAAAGCATGGTATAATTTATTAGTCTACCTTATTATATGAGTTACCTTTAAATGTATCCAAAAAAATATTCAGCAAAAATAGTATTTAAAAATAAATACCTATAATATGTTAAAATAGTATTTAACATATCACCCACGACTATTTGCTGCTGTTGACAACCAATATAAAATGTATGAACGTTAATGGTTTTACGTAAAATACCTATACGAATTTTTATAAAACAAATTTCTACTCAACTGGAATAAAGTGTGGGAACCTAATTCGACTTTTGCGCGCGGGTAACTTCCCAACACCCACCCGGGCTGTAGATTCGCAGTTGTTTAACATGACATGCATTTAAAAATAATTAAGTACTAATTTAATGTATTAATTATAAATATATACATATAAAATCAATTTTGTCGAAAAATATTGTTTTTGCGCTACCGGGATTCGAATCTGGATCTATATTTCCAATCCGGGGAAGTACACCACCATGTATTATAGCGCCAGTATTTTTCATGACAAATTTTCGAACCTATATGTTACATTTTTTTTCAAATTAATACATCTGTCGTTCCATTATTTGAAAGCCATCTACATTGTTTTTTACGGAATCATAAATACCTTTGAGTAATCTGTCAGCAGATGCAAGAATTATCAATTCATTTTTATTAAATTTTGGACACATTGATACAACTTATATTATTAAGGAGAACACATTCTCATTGTGAAGTTGTAATTATTCAGAACATGATGTTTTAAATACTAATTTAATGTATTAATTATAAAAATAATTAATTCATTAAATATTAAAATATCTGAATAATTACAACTTCCCAATGAGAATGTGTTCTCCTTAATAATAAATAATTTATTAAATCCTTCATCACTGCGAGTACATATTAAAATGGAATGAGTTATCATAAAATTGGTCATTCTTAGATTTATACAATAAAATTAAAACGCGTTATATGTTATATGTAGGTACTCCTGCATAAAACTTTTTTTTTTCTGGTTTGAAAACATCAATAAATTCAGTTCAAAAATTAATTCAAAATAAAATCTCCCCGGTCTCCGGCGCGACAAGCGAAGAAATCAATGAGATGTGAAAAAAAAAATCAAAATAAGATCATTTTACACCACAGAGATAGATGAGCGCTCGTTTGGCGTGCGTGAGGTAGCAGGATCGATACTCAGCGCATCCAAAATATTTTTAATTTCAAAATGTCTATTAGGCATCTGGTATCGATTCCGATACCGGTAAAGGTAAAAATATAACACAAGGTAAAAATGAGAGTACATGTATAAAAATATTATAATATGAAATTTTCTATTGCTATTTCTAACAGTTTCGTTAGTTACACATAGTAGTAGGTGCATACGATAAAATAGCAGTTTTAAAAAGATATGATTTTTTCAGTTGCAAATATATATAATGCCTAAAAAAATTCTTAATATTCACACTTAAATAATATTAACACGTTCACTACTTTTCATTAAATTGTGAGATTAAAGGTTAATTTTAATCTTACTGAATAAAACTGAGTACCATTTAATATTCTCGGATAACATCAAGAATGTGGTTTTTTCTCGCATTTTTGCAAAAAATATTTTTTCTCATATATTTTGTACCTTGATATCAAAAATGAAAAAAAAATACCCGGTCGCAAGTATTTAAAAAATTATTCTATTTTATTATTTAGAATTTACACTATACATTTTAACATAATGAAACGCTTCATCTGTGGATTTGACGAATTCACTCAAATTATAGACAAGTCAGATACATTATGAATACACACCTAAGTCTGAGATTTGATAGAATTAAATTGTTATACTATTTGGATTAAATTGGTTATTTCGGTTTGGTTAGGTTAAGTTAGTTAGTTTAATTTTACAATCCAACCGATGCCTACACATCTTGATGATGGTGTACGTTTTTTTGGATTTTTTCTTTGATTGTGTATGGTACGGTATTTTTATCTCGAAACTCCAAAGTGAAATATTTTCGAATGAAGGACCATTTTGGCTAAATTTTCTAGTAGGATACCGTAATTTATTAGAAACCACGCCTTTTTCACAAGTCTTAAAAGCTTACTTACTTACTTACCATCACGCCGTTTCTCCGCGGGGGTAGGCAGAGAGGACAGAACGCCACACTCCTCTGTCCTGACACACAATTCTCGCCTCATCCACATTCATACATCTTCTCATACAAGCTCGCCGATTGTTGAGGCTTCTAACAGAAGCATCCTCCATTATCTGGTTTACCTGGTCGTGCCAAGTCTTCCGCGGACGTCCTCTATTTCTGGTGCCATCAACATTTGCATCATATATATTTTTTACCATTCTCTCCTCATTCATCCGTTCCATATAACCAAACCACCTAAGTGATCCTTTTTTAATCTTACTCACTATACACCCTTGAGGGGAAAGTTTTTACGAAAATGGCGCTATACAAATTATCTATTATTATTATTATCAAATTATTTCTTTTTTTTTTAAATTTTGAAATCAGTGCTTTTTGAGGAAAATATATTTTTTGTGAAAATCCGAGAAAGGATATTCGCATAAGTTTTATAGTGGGCCATTTTGCATTTTCAATTTTTTGTTGGTACGTCACCGCTGGGGTACCCATTGAAAACCATATTCCATGTTAACATGTAAAAAGGACCCGTAAACATTGTATTTAAAAATTACTCTTCAGGCCTTATTTTAAACCGGATCTGTTTTGGTATTCAATGCGGCGTAGTTTGCTATCACCAACCGCAAAAATAATTACACGTATTCGTAGTTTAAAATCGTAAATTTAAATTAACGAAGCCGAGGAGATCTGATCTTCACAATCTCTTCCCTTTCTGCGAAACGTGGGACAGTTTATTTATTAAACAGTGTTCACAACACACGTGTGATTTATTTATTCATTTATTTACGCCTACTTTCAAAAATTTAATAACAAGAATATAATTACTTTGCTAACATTATTTCTTTGATATGGATCACCTGCCCAATTGCTTCTAGCAATGATCAAAGTATTTCGTTATTATTTTATTATATACCTATATATTTTTTTTTAAATGAATTTGTTTGATACAGGTGAATAATATGTTCCAGACCGATTTTATTTGGCCACCATTTTGGTTTGGCAAATATTTGTCAGTTCGCATTTTATATTCATAGAGAATAGTTAATTACAATTTATTATAAAGTATTTAATGCATCAACAATATACAACAGCATATATTTTGCAAATCAATATTGATCACCCCGACTTTTGGAAAAAAATCATCTCATCAAGCTTATTTCGGCTTGGCGGTTTTTGTTAATAAACAAAATAGCCATTATTGGAGTACTAAAAATTCTCAATTGATACACCAACAACCTTTCTACCTACGCAGAGTGACTGTATGGTGCGTGGTATGTGGCTATTTCTTTCAGGATCTGTAACCATTAATGGTGATCGCTATCGTCACATGTTGGAAAACTTCTTGGTGGCAGAATTGGGTCGATTGGGCCTGCAATATATGTGGTTTCAACAAAAAGTGGTGATATAGTAATATCGACTGGCCTCCTCGATTATCTGATTTTACGGCTTCTGACAATTTTCTGTGGGAGTACTTGAAAAGAAAGGTCTTCGCCAATAATGTTATGAAAAATATGGTTAAAAGAGCAACCACTTGGCCGATGTCATATTCCATGCATAATTTTAATAAGTTAATCAATTGATAAATAAAATTTAAATAAAAAAATTGTATTTCATTTATTAGTTATTCAAAAATGAGACCGGCCTGGAACATAATATTCACCCTGTATAACATTAAACATACTGACTTCCAATCTTCAGGACATAGATCTGATGCGCTGACTATCTCTTCTAGTGATGAAAGTGATTTCAAACCAGTTCGCAAATTATGCCGAACACTCTCATATAGCGACGATAATTCTAAAGAAAAAAATGTGAAAAAAGATTAACTTTTTTTGTAAATTTTTTATATATAAATTTAGAAGGAATATGTTAAGATTATATTTTTCTGAAATTTAATAAACTTTTCTATGATTGTTATTGTTCTTGATAAAAATATGAATAAACATTTTAGAAGTAATATGGTAAGACTAATTATTTTTCTGAAATTTAATAAACCTTTTTTTATGCGATTTTCGGTATATTGTAACTCATTGATTTAGTTTTATGCGGTTTTAAAAAAATATGTAACGTATCCTTTATTTTTATACGTGTGTCTAGTCTTTTTTTGTGCGATTTTTTTTATGCGTTTTCCTGTGGAACGTATCTACCTCATAAAAAGAGAACCGAGTGTACTTAAAATGTTGATCAAGGAGATATAACCATTGTGTGTCTATAAATTTTATTGTTTATTTTTGTTTCCATGGTTCCGTGATCTTAAATGCAAAACCAGTCTGTATGAATGTAATATTCATGCGTGTAAATAAATTTTAGATCTTTATTAAATATATTAGCGCAATACTGTACATAACTTAGTAAAATTTACGCTATGGAGATGCGCGCGTGTTATGAATTATCTGTGTGATATGTGATGATGGTATCAAAATGATTAGCTAGGATTCTGCGGTCGTATTAGAATCGCGATGTTTATCTTGGTTACTTCAATATTTGAGATGATGACAGGCAGTTTTGCTAGGAAAGGCAAATAGAACAAGAATCGAATACCTTTTCATATTTATCACCGAATTTAGAATTTATTTACTGAGGTTAAGTTACACTAATGTTATAGAAATATTGATCGATTGTAGGCGGAGTGAGTGACATAAGCTGCCGACAATTCCGAAGCCAGAAGCTCGCCGCTACCGGTCGCTGACGGCTCATGCGGTCAGTGCATTATGTTTACCCATTCTGTGACGCACTTTGCTCGACTATTCACAGATGGCTTCAGGCGTCCACCGCAGCGTGTATCATTTACAATGTCATGTAGGTACCTAAAACACGCATCATGGCATAATATCTTAGTAACATGATTGATGTGTGAATTACATGATAATACATTATATCATGGAGTAGAAATGCCATTGTGAACGGGCAATCGTTCAATGGCGTATTTAGTTGTATCTTGCACGCACCTATGCTACAAACCAAAACTCCATTCGATACCGAGGGTGCGAGGATTATATTGACAGGACATTATATTGACGAGGATTATATTAGGACAGATGTTGTCCGGTGTAGGCCTCCGCTTTCCTTCTTCATTTAATGACGCCTAATGTGTGCGCATTCTAATTAACGCCGTCTATCCACGAAACTTGGATCATCAAACAATGGGATTTACGAATACAACTTTTACTAAATTTCGAGCCGAAAATGTTCAAGCTGTGTGTGAAAATTCTCTACCGTTGTAAAAAAAAAAATCGGAATACTCAACCGATAAGCATTGTCTTGCTCAAAACGCTAATTATATCTACAACACAATAATAAATACTGATGGTTAATAACTGCTCCTGCTATAACTTTTTATATGCAATATATCGAATCAAAACTCATGGGCATTACTCTGAAACAGTTAAGATTTTGCACATACAACTTGAACATTTTCGAGCCAATTTATTGTAAACTTTTGTTTACTAAATAATGTTTCTAGTCTCAAACTCAATCAAGTGGGATTTCTTGTGTCAAGTCGAGCTTACATAAAATTAATAATACCTAGTTAGTTACAAAGAGTATAAATATAATAAATAGTTGGTGAATAAATTTAGAGTTATTATTAATAAAGGATGTTCGTGAGCACTAAGGAACTGAAATTAGTCGGAAATGGAAGCTGCAACAGGCAGCCAGTTAATATTAAGCCAACAAATTGCAGTACTTGAATATCGGATGTTATTCGTCATTTATCATTCAAAGGGCGTCTCGAACCCCATGTAATTGTATGAGAAGTTAACACGGAAATGGTAAAGCAAACGACAAAATTGCCGGAAAGGCGTGTAGACCTTTAAAAATGTGAAATAATCGTGAAACGAAAATTCGAAATACGAATATATAACATTTTTGTTTTTATTTAAAAATGTAGATATATTTTGAGTAGTAGATAGAAAGCAATTTCAATGTGATGTGACTATTTCAATATATTTTTTATAACTCAATTAATGTATCGATATATAATATCAATATAAAATTGAATGTGTGTGTCTGTCTGTTTTCTGTAGATTTGAACAACCTTTGAGCGATCTAAACTAGTGATCGTTACGTGACTGTGATTGTGTCAATGATTGGTAACTGAGATTTAACGATGATCGGCAACTAAGATTTAACTGTCGGAGGCTTACTTTCTAGTGTACCAGTGATTGCTCGAAGAGTTGCGTTAATCAGTTATCAATTATCGTTACAATCGAACACAATCACAGTCACAATAACAGTCAAAATAACGGTTTAAATAACGATTTTACCATCACTAATCTAAACCATATTTTTGATAATTACTTTTTAGGACCCGGCGCATAACATTGTTCCCTTCTCGCAATATAAATTTGTCTTATATTGATTGTCATTTTATCGACATTTTTATTCCTCGTCCGTAAATTTTTTTAGAAATATGCCGATTTTCGTGGCTATTTGAAAGAGAAAAAATCAGATGATGCAAGATCTGAATAGTACGGCTCAATTTTTTTAATATAAATTATAACGTTACGAATTATTAGTATAAAAAAAAGTAAGGTTAGTGTACGTAATTAAAATAACGATCACCCTGGTTAGTTAATTTCATACATAGTTCGAAACGCCTAGTGCTGATTGCATTATTTGCCGCTAGGATCGCGTCCATCAATTCGAGTGACGGGCCGGCGCTAGCAGGTACGTACACTTCCATTCGCGCTTCGAGCTAGGAGGGTTCGCCCTGCGGGCGGCTGTTGGCCGTTTCCGCTATATTGTGGAATTCATATTTGAAGATGGAGCCCATACAGGATCCAGGCGTAGAGCCAACGCCAGAGAGGCGTTTGGACGTCGCGCCAAGGATAATAATCCATACAATTAATCGATCTCACAACGGACTCATTTCTAGCATTACGAATTCTAATTGTATCGTAAAAATTTCTATTGTTGCAATAATAGAAATTTTTTCGATACAATTAGAATTCTAAAATTTCATTTTTCCTGCAGGAAATAATGAAATTTTCCTTCTTTCTTTAATTCATTTTTTGATTTTCTTCTTTCATCTCCTTCATTCTTTCTTCATTATGTACTTCTTTACTCTTTAAAATTACGTCTTCTTCCCATCACCCGTCGACAATTTCTTATAATGGTCAACCGAGGAGAAGAAGATTCGTACGTGAGCCGCGGGTTGAAGGAGTGTTCTGACCAATTGCCAGGCACTCGGAAACGGCGGTGGATGCTGCTTCTAGGACATCAAGAGGTACGGATACAAGAAGACGTTAATTTTTTACCGCAGGAGCAAAAGGATTCGCCCCAGGTTGACGTATTATTTGTAAAATTATTATTGTCGTCGTCGCCTGTTATGTAGCTCCGAAATTAAATTTTATTTTTATTTATCAAAAAAATTATTATTATAGTAGTTTTTTCAGTTCTTTTTAATTTTTGTAATAAATTTTAGCGTAAAATTTGCTGACTCTTTTATTATGAAATATCACCTTTCATGTTTTACTAGTTTTTTTTAGTAAAGTTTATTTCCCAGAAGATGGCAAGGTGGATCTCGATATTATGGTAAGTAGGTAGCTTCTGATTCACGTACTCACAAATTCATGCTCTCCCCTGTTACTAGTCGGTGGAGGATAGTCCGCCAGCATACGCTTCAGAAAGGCGCTTCCAAGTCGTGACGGGCTACACATATAACAAACTATTTAGAGATTGTGAAAGTTAAATTTAACACCTACATAATGGTTACCATAACAACAATGACAGATTATTTGTTGAAACAATTAAAAATATATATTATATTATCTTCCTTGGCGTCGGGAGGCTCAACTCATCACGTTATCATTGCTTCTCACCCCTTTAAAGATGATTTCACTGGGGATATTTAGTCGCAATAATATTTACAAAAATAAATTACATTATTTTATAATTGAATAGAGTTTTGTCAGAATAGTAAAAACTTTTATGACGCTTAGTGGTCGCGGGTTCGGGTCTCGTTCCAGCAGACCATCAAGTTAGTCCTATTTTCGGTATACTTTGCACTCTGCTACTCCTTAATTAATTATGCAATATTAGTTTGGAGAGGAGCCGGCTAAAAGAGCACAAAAGACAATTCTTATGATAATAAATGGTCGTCCCTTTAGATATCCATCAGATCTTATATTTAAAGAGTACAATGTCCTAGACATAAGACAAATCTATATGTTGAGACTCGTCCAGTATTTCCATGCTAACAACAACTCACCCCCAAGCAATAAATCATGGTCACAACACAAGTCAACGAACGAATATCTACATACCAGTTCCGAGATCAACAACGATATTTTATCAATGTTTCTACGTATTCTTAGCTCCGAAACTGAACAACACACTCAACACCAACTGGAAAGCGTCCACTTCCAATAAGATTACACAAATATGGACCCAATATATGATCCAATTGGGTAGAGATCAGTCAGAAGCATCGCTGTCCAACATTCCAACATAAACATAATACAATACTAATAATTCATTTTAGTTTTACAACACTCTCACTCTACATATATATATTTTTTTATTCCTGCCAAATCTTTATGTTTCTAATTTGAATTAAATAACACCACAACACCACGAAAAAAACTGACTACTTTAACACAGACGGCAGTTTAGCAAAGTAGCCAGGACAATGCTGTATATATCAGAAGTGGAGTCTACTTCATCCCACACAATAAACAACGAGCATTTTACTTAATTGCAATATAATTGTATCTTACGTTATCATTTTATTCATTTCTGTTACAATAAAAACATGTATGTCAATAAAGTCTAATAAATAAATAAATTAAATAAATAGCACAAGCGTTTAGCTTCACTTGATTATATATAGTATAAATATTGATGTCACGCATATTTCGTGTGCACATCTCTATTTTTTTTTAAATATCAACTATAGAATAATGGTTTGTCAATCCCACAACGCTAAATAACAAAACAATATACCGAAATAAAGTCTACTAATTTATAAAGTATACTAAATAATACTTACATTGTTTCGCTATTACCATCGGCACACCACACTTTATCACAAATAAAATACATACATATTTACTTAAAATGCATTATTACTTTTGGCAAGTTTTAAAAATAAATTAAAAACACGAAAACTTAAATAATCCTTTACACCATATATTTTTTTAAAAAATATATCGTTTTGAGATCCGTAATTAATGATTGGATATAAGTTCCGATTAGGTTCAATTTGATAAAACCATATTAACAGTATACAAGTATTGTTAATGAAATGGTTAGTAAAGTTTTTTCATACTATCCGAAAATACGCCATCATTTGGATATTATTTACTTTTACAAAATATATACAACAAAAATCTGACGCGCCGAGCAAGTCCGT
This sequence comes from Eubasilissa splendida, assembly GCA_031772225.1. Lineage (NCBI taxonomy): Eukaryota > Metazoa > Arthropoda > Insecta > Trichoptera > Phryganeidae > Eubasilissa > Eubasilissa splendida. The sequence goes on along the minus strand of CM062852.1, from coordinate 13,549,923 downwards.
GCCTGACACGGCGCCGATTCGATATTATTTGGAAGCGCAAGATTCTCTACAAGTAGGTACCTACTTATTATGATTTGCGTTATGAACACCAATTGAACAATTTATTTATTTATTTATTGGTAACTATATAATACATATGTATGTAAAAATGTGGTTCTTCTGTGCCCGTCTCACTAGAGAAATTCTGTGTTGAGACGGGCATAGTTTACAAGCAATTATACAAATAAATTAGTATTACAAGTATAAAAAAAACAATTACAAAGTGGACTTTCAAACAAATTATTTTGAAGAAATTTGTGACAACAATTATTAAAGGTTTGAATCAATATGTTTGGGTGAGTGCATCGATACTAGCTCTATCCATATTTCGAATCCAAGTTTTTATTTTTAGTTTCATGTTATTGGAACTATTCAATTGCGTTAAACCTTTCAGCATCCTATTAAATAGTTTAGACCCAAAATATTTGTAGTTCCTTTGGACATATGTTGTATGTGCTCTTGGAGCTTGTAGGTTATGTGTATTTTTCCGTGTTGTAATTATATTTTGAGTTGTTTTATAATGTGTCTGTTTGTGTTTATATATGTAATTAAGAGTAGTATTAGCATATATTTGTCTTATATCAAAAACATCGAATTTATTACAAATTTCGTCAGTGCTCGTTGTGATTGGGGTTTTGAGAATAACTTTTAAAATATTTTTCTGAGCTGCTATTATTGGATTAATTAGTGTAGACATAGTCGCTCCACCCCCATGCAATTATACCATGCTCTATGATTGATTGACAGATTGCATAGTACGCCATTTGAGAAGTTTCATATTAAGGAAATTTCTAAAATAGTATATGGTTCTTTTTATTTATTTTTTGTAATGAGTTGTGTATGATGACTCCATTTGAGGTAAGGATCAAATTTAATTTTTAAGTATTTGATTTGGTCAGTGCGTTCTATTGACACGTATTATCGTATGAGTTGGAGCAATTGTTATCTTTTATTTTGTAAACATACGAGGGTTGCCCATTTTCTTTTGTGCTCGAAGTTAGGTATTTACTTTTATTGGTATTAAGTGTTAAGGTGTTCAGATCGAGCCATTTATTAACAATACCTTTCTCGGCTTTTAAAATACTGCTGACCATGAATCAACCCGGAATTGAAGAATTGAAGTGTCAGCATAGGTCATTAATATATGTTAAGAACAGTATTGGACCTAATATGCTACCCTGTGGGACCCCGAAGTCAGCGGTAAGAGGATCTCTTGTGATATCTTTAATATGAACTTGTTGATTTCTGTCCGTGATGTAACTTTTAAACATATCAAGTTCTTTACCTAAGATACCATTTTCTTTAGTTTCACGATTAGACTCGAATGCGAAATTGCATCAAAGGCCTTGGAGAGATCAAGGAATATGGATATACATTTATGGCTTTTATCCACATTGTTAGTAATTAAGTCCATGAAACGGGTAATAGCTTCAGTTGTACCCATATTTGCTCTAAAACCGAACTGGTTTTCAGAAATAATTTTATTACTCTCAAGCTATTTTACAAGTTGAATTTTTATACTTTTCTCTAGAATTTTCAAAAGAGAATTAACTAGCGTAATTGGTCTATAGTTGTTGATGTCTATACTTTTACTTTTACTTCCTGCTTTGTGGATTGGGATAATTAATCCTTGTTTTAATTTAGTAAGAAAGTGTCCCAGTTTTAAACTAAGGTTAATAAGATAGTATAAGAGGGTTATCAGTTGTACATACATTATTTTAAGTATATTGATCGTAATACTATCTGCACCAACAGCATTACTATTTTTAGCGATTGGATTAGATTTTTGATATCAGTTTTATCTACATTTGTGAAAGAAAATTTGTAAATCTCGGTTTAGATTATAACTTTCAGATCTATTATTGAGCGAAGAAGTGGGGATTTTTTTAGCTAAATTAGACCCAATATTAGTGAAAAAACAGTTGGCATGATTATCAATTAAGACAGGATTATTTTTTAAGTAGATTGGTTTACCTTCTATGTCTATTACGTATTTTTTGTGTAATATGTTTATTTTTTTTATAGACTTAATAATATTTTGCGTAATCCATGGTTTAAGGGATTTTTTACTAGATGGGATGTGTTTGTAAATTATGGTTCTATGTTTGTTAATTTCATTCTGTATGTGTTCTATGAAGTAATTCCATGCGTTTTCGGAGTTAGTAATAAGGTAAAGGTCATTCCAATTCATGGTTTCCAATGATATTTTTAAATTTTCATAGTTTATTTTCGTGATTGAATGTTGATGTTCCGCCTTAAAGTTGTTATATTAACCGTTGAAAGAGTGGAATCTAATATTATAATAAAAACAAAAGATGTATTGTAATATCTATCGTTTTTGAATGGACCTACTGAAATAAACTGTGAATGTGGGAAAACAATGAAGGCGGAAATATAGAAAAAAGTTCATACACCATATTCTAAAACAAAACACATATTTCACATGTAAACGAATGTGTTTAAATACAAATAAAATAAGAAAGCTGCACAGAAACAAAGAAAAATGTAATATTATTAAAATTAATCATAGATAATCCTTCATCGTGTGTTTTGTCTGTTGAGTTATTGCCGTAAGTAAATAGTATTATTTCGGTGTTGCAAATGACATTTTTTTCGGCATTAGTTATTGAATGTGCATAAAAAACTCACACTTTAACGCCAATGTGCCGTTAGGCAGGCAATTATAAAATAAGCCAGTGTAACGGAATATACTGCGTAATTTAAACCATTAATGCGATAAAATGATGAGTAGAGGAACGCTTGATGCGATCTATTTTTGCGTATTTTGTATGAAATTAATTCGGGACTGGAAGAAATAAACGACACATGCGGGAAAACAATTATTCGAGGAACGATCGATCGAGACTTCACCGTATATATCTATAATTTAATTTAATAATTATAAAATATATCTTAAAATAATGATTGTCTCGGTCCGAGGCTGAAGTTTTTTTTAAATGTGTTACCTCACGACAGTTTTTTTTTCGTTTTATTTTGTAGCTTATTTTCAAATTAATCTTAACTGCTTATACAGTAGACCTAATCGTGACCAAAATAAATGTATATTTTTATATATGCTTCATATATTTTATGTACAGGCATTATATTAAATAGTAAATAATTTGAAAGGGCTTAATAATAGTAACCCAATGCAATTCAACAATAAAATGCACAATTTTTTAAATATATATATATATATTATATTTTATAAATATTTTTAAAAAATTGTGCATTTTATTGTTGAATTGCATTGGATTACTATTATTAAGCACTTTCAAATTATATACAAACATATTATTAACACCAAACACCTACTATTTAAAAAAATAAAATAAAATTCTTTGTATTTTGTAAGACCTGATATTCTAGATAAAAAGTTTATTGGTTATAAAGATACCATCAATCTAACAGATGTCCACGAATTAGTTAAGACTTTTTCTTTACTGGATGGTTTTTTTTTAATAATTTTAAACATAATAATTTTTTTTACAGATGTAAAAAATATAATTCTATCATAATAATTATTGTATTTGTTACTTACAAACGACTTAATTAAATATCGTATATTTAAATATCTCAATCCCAATGTGTGAGTGTGGTGCCGAGGAGGAAACCCTTGACCATATATTTTTTGCCTGTCCATTGCGGATCAATGGTTCTTTTTACATTATCTCGCCAATGGTAATTTTCAACTCTCAGTTAACTTGCGTCATCTTCTTTCTCTTAACTCACCTCATTTAGTCTACATAATATCAAATTTTTAAACGACAATGGTATTGACTTGTAATATTTTATAATTTATAATTTTCTATTTTATAATATTATTGTACTTTTTTTATATAAAATAAAGTTTTAACTTGATTAATAGGACAAATCACTCTTGAAGAGTGGATTGCCTATTTAAAAGAAAAAGAAGAAGAAATATCTCAACAAATAATAATTCACGTTAATCTAATGATAGACGTTGCTATATCTACGACAAATTAATTTTTACGCACGTGTTTAACTTTTGTGTCAGTAATCTATATAGCATTATGAGTGATACTTATATCACAAATGATACTAATAAACATAAACAAAATATAATAAATATAAAAGATAATAACTTTATAAAAATCAAATAGTATTAAAAAACCACGTAAAATCAAACGCAAAGGTAGGTACCTAAATACTCAGATCAGCTGCGTTTAATTGTTTGAGAGCTACGTAAACGGTACTTCCCTATACTTCCGGACTAATCGTTACTTACTTCAGTTTGGATTTGACGCCGGTCGCGGTGGTTACTCGCTCGAATTGTCCGTTAAATTGTGAACTGTGAACTACATTTTAGATGTTTATGTGTTGAAAGACCACTGTTTCAAAATATTACACCATTATTTATATGTTATTGACTCTTAAGTGTTAATATGCTTTGTGAGATACCTGTACTTTGGAAATTTAAGTGATCGTGTAATTTCCTCTCACGTTAAAACTTTATAAGCGTTATGAAGCTTATTAAATGGCTTAAAAGGTATGTTTTCAAACATCTATAATCTATTGTACTCTAGATACATTTATTTTTTTATATTTCGTTATCAACACCATTTGTTTGATGATCTTTGGCATTCGTTTTGACAGCGGCGCAATTTACGATGCTCTATGAAAATATTTTGGTTTTGTTGCATCATTAATTATGAGATTAACATGGTATTTTAAATAAACGAGTTTATTGCAATTTCTTTTAGTTCGACTCTTCTAAAATTCGTTAACATTGCGCCATAATACATGTTTAGTGTTATGCAAGGTTACTCTACCCAAAATTGATTTGTAATAACTACTTATTAACCCTTGCATTCCATTCAATATTTTACATTATTTTAAGATATTATTACAGGGTATGCACGTAGGTAGAAAATGCCGGTGTAAACAATGTATGTGCGCATGCGTAGCAAGAAGCACCTGTGCGATGTTTCGAAAAGTTACTATTTGTTATTTTTGTTGCAGAGTTCAAATGTCACTCTTTGACGCCATTGTTTTATACCGCGTCCCTTTGAAAATATGACAATAATTAATGGTTTGTAAGCGTGAGGCTCTCACCCAAAAATATACGATCGCTTTTAAGTGATGTACGCCGCCATCGTCGAGCATTCAAAGGCCATTAAGATTTGGTTTAAAGATTACCTATTCTACAATTTAGTTTCAAAATTTGTGCCCATCTATCTATAAGTGAGTATAAAATCTTATCAGTTTTATGCGAGATACTTATTTATCGTCGTTGGTTTGAATGAACTACTTGAATAATTCATATAGAATATCTAAATTTAAAAGAGACTCAAAAACATGTTTTTATATATAGTATTTTATTTTTGAATACAATAAAATGTACACGTTTTTTTCCAAATTAAGGATACTTCTCACACTAATATGTACTAAGTGTGTGTAATACTTACTACAAACTCATTAATTAAATAAAGAATATTTGCTTTCGAAAACAAAACCAAAATTATTATTCGTCCATTTCAACAAGATTTCAACCCGAGCAAGAATGTGGGCTAATATTACGAATTTATTTTCCATAGAACTTCTCTATATTCAGCGTACCTACATAAAATGTACATCTGTTTCGATGTTGAATTTCCCGTTTTACGTTTTTACTTATTGATGAGGATTTTTCCATTTCCCAGAAACATAAATATTGTTATTTTATTTCACCAGTCGCAGAAAGCTAAAGCTGGTGAATATTCACCATCATACTTTACCACCCCACGCCAACTTGTACCAAATCTTAATGGTCTCGCATTTGCGTAAAGCTCATTACGTTTCGAATAATTACTTTTTTTATACATGTATAATAAATTTTCAAACAAAATCGCTTCTAGCTGCAAATATTTCATTAAATATTAGTTATTCCTTTAACTTATTTTGTATTTACTCTGGTGAGTGTGTTTATTGTACTGGCACACATTGCTTTTTTCGCTTTTCGGTTTTTTTACGATTTTTTTTTTCTGATATAAGGACTGTGAGACGAACAATTCTTCAGGAACTCAGGACTAAAGAAACGCTCTCCACAATACACAGGAATATAATTATTTCGAACTTTATGTTTTCTTTTTGCAGTTAAGCAACATAAATATACTCTTCATTACTATATTTTTATAATTATTATTGACTGCTTGCCAGATATAAATATTATTTTAAGAAAATGATATTCTAAATTGTTAGTAAAATGCTAGTAAACGATATCTCCCTCTCTAAACGAGAGAGAGAGAGATAGATAGCACGTCCCAAAAATCTTTGAATTATATTAAGTGTCTTGAAACTATGTTTGTATATTAATTGTGCTGAATATTTGTTTATAATTATTTTTATGTTACTACGTTCATATATAATTGTATTTTGTTGAATACTGTAACATCTCGTTTTCATGGTCAATGCACAATTCATATCCACTGTAGTATCTAGATATCTATAGGCGGGGGGGTAGTCACATTATAGTAAATGCATGTGACGAGCATGTAGCTCATGTCTTAATGTAGCACATTTTTAATGTAACCTAACCGAACCTAACCTATGGTGTGTCATTAGACTAGTAATGCTCTGTATAATATAAAATCAATTTATCGAAAAAATATTTTGTTGTCGCCGGGATATATATACCATGTCAACATAGTAAATTAACGGCAAATTTTCGAACCTATATATGTTTCACTTTCATAATTAATACATCTGTTATTCCATTTTTTTAAAGCGATCGACTTCGTATTTACGGAAAATCTCAAATAGCTTTGAGTAAAATTCGATATGAGACGCCAGAATTTAATTAATTAATCGATTTGGTTAAATTTTGGAAACAACTCATATTACGAGTATTAATTTATGGGTATATCTTTCTAATTGATACATTTAATTTGTTATTAAGGAGAATACATTCTTATTGTGAAGTTATAATTATTCAGAACAGACGGTCTGTGATATAAAATTCATTTTATATGTATATCTTTCTAATTAATACATTTAATTTGTATTAAAAATATCACATAACTATGTTCTGAAAAATTGCAACTTCACAATAATAATGCCTTCTCCTTAATAGTAGCATTAAATTCAAGATAACAGTTATTTATTATATTTGCTAAATTTCATGGTTTCACATTTAGTTGAGACATCTGTTTTGTGATACAAAAGGTAGTTTTCTGGCAACATTACTGACTTTTCTGGAGAGGCACTTGCTTCCATTGCTCTTTATTTTTATCTTACTTACATCTAGCTGGTCTCATACCTTCAGCTTTATCTCTTCAGTATTTATGTCACACATAACACATAACATTGTGTTCTTTCAAAACGTAGAACACCAATCCAACCCTTTAACAAGATTAGAGTAAGTTTGTTTTTATTCATATATTATTTGGCCGCGTTGCCGAACCAAATATACGTTGAGCCGGTTAAACGTAATGTTAGGTTACGCGAGGGGTTCAGAAACAAAACCGCCATTATCCAATTGACGAAAAATAGAGGGTGACATATTTGAAAATGATTTTCTGACAATAGTGGCAGTTTTATAATTTAAAACATATTTGTCTTTTTTTAGAAGCATTTTATTAAAAGCATATCAATTTTAAAATGTCCGCTCTAGTTATAAAATCAGTTACAAATATGTTTATCTTAATTTCGTCAATTGGATAAGTGGCGATTTTTTCTGAACCTCTCGCGTGATATTTTTAGTAAGTACGCAATACTGACGCATTTTTCGATTCCAAGACAACTGCACACAGTGACAACTGCACACAATGACAAGGTCAACTTATTACTCTGCCGTCATGACCTTGTATGAAATAACCTAACTTAACGTAACGTATCTTAAAAAAGTAAGCTATTGTGAAGTACATTTGTCTATGTGTCCTGGTCACCAAGTTATTCATGTCATTCAAATTAGAGTTCTGCAAAGACGAGGAAGAAGAAAATTTTGTGCAGTATGAAAGTTGGTGACGTAGTATATTTTTTAACAATATCGGCGCGTACGTGATAGCCGTGTGATTTAAAACGTGTCGAAGCATTATTTAGCTTTCTATTAATTGATTGTTCATCATTTTCCAATCTATGAAGTTGATCTTGTTCGGACCGCCCGGTAGTAATAATTGTCTCCAGAAATAGTTGATCTCGGACCCCGCACTCTCACTTTATTGCCGCCGAAAAAATTGTCTTACAATGGGTCATTCTAGAAAGTACTTTTCGAGTTACACACAGGTATACTACATTTTTCTCTAACCGAGTCCATGGTTTAAAAAAATATTCATTTTAAACTACCTGGGGAATGTTTTATGGTTTTCATTTTTTTAAGGTCAGTGTCCTAATATATTTTCCTGGTTGAAAGTTACCGCTCGTAATGTTTTATTGCAGTACATCTTACATGCACCCTTATATAGTCCGACCAACGTAATTTGGCGAACGGCAGGGGGCGACACTACTCATACTGAATCTTATAAAGTGGGGAACAGCCCGCGCACGGACTAAAGGAATGTTAGTTCGAAAAGTCGCCGCTCACCTATTTACGTTGGTCGGACTATTAAAGTACACAATTTACAAGCAAATTTACAAACATTCACGCTACTATAAAACAAAAACATGGAAAATAAAAGAGAGACCTAAAATATTATTTGCTTTGCAGCCAAAACTCTTAACAACGCTATTATATTATAATATGTTTGCTTGTTTTATGCAAACACCTAACGTATTGTCGAAAGAATACCGTGTTTACAGTGTAAACCTTTATTTTTATTGTACATATTTTATCGTGTTACACTTCTTGCAAGAATAGAATAGTGGCACACCTCACCGCGTGTCATCATCGGGAACAAGGCGAGATTTCTAAAATAAATATCAAATATCCAAACTTAAGAAACTCTCCGACAAATTTAATTAAAAAATTTATTGTGAAACGGAAGATTTGACCAGATTTCTTGTTGTCATCACTACTTTTAAATTTTTATTTTTATAATAACCTACATAAATTATATTCTTAGGTTGCGTGACATATTGATTATTTGAAAGTTGCAGTATCCGACAAATAATTATTCAATATCCCGTTATTTTAGTGATGACAGTTCGTCCGATGATGATCTCGTTTAATATACACTATTACACATAATACAAAAAAAAATTCACCACCAAAGTGACATATCGAACGCCAAGGCGAAAAAATCCATAAATAATGCATAAAATAAAGCATATTTCATAATTATTTGTCGCACCTACAGACATCTCCATCTATGCTTTTACAATAGTAAATTTAATGTCTCAACAACCCGCATAGGACTTTTACTACGGGTTAAAAGTTACAACTGATCACACAACCAGCCCTTATTATTATTTTTTAAGTGACGCCTTACCTCTTTGTAATAAAATTGTTGCTTCTTCAACATTTGTACATTATTTCTTTCCATTTCGTGAAGATTAAATTTTTTACTATTTATTAATTTAAATTAAATTAATCAAATAGAAAGATATACAAAATAAATCTATGTACCGAAAAAATATTTTGTTGCTACTGGGATTAAAATACCACAGAAGTCTATTCTTTGATCTTATTCTTAATTTTAACACTTTTGTTGCTATTTCCGATTCCTTTACAAAATATTACATTTAATTACGTTTTTTTTTAATTACCCTTGTGGCGACACGTTCGCCTTTTGTACAATTTATTTAATGATGTACGAGTAGAGATAATTTTCTAATGCAAATTTTTATTCCAGATGTTTCAATCACCATGTATTGAAATTTAATTGAAAAAATTCAATTAAAAAATCTATTTCGGATCGTTATAAAACTTAAGTGTAACGAAATAATTGGGCCGTGAATTTTGACAGTATTTAGACATTTCTAGAGAGAAAAAAATTATATTCGACTTTCCTCTCCAAAATCCCTTGACACGTTATATTTCTGTCTTTATTTTGCTGCGTGTAAACATTCAATAATTCTAACAAATATAGTATTTTTATGACTGTTTCGCTTTATTATAATTTATAATTATTTACTAGTCGTTTAATTCCAAACCCCTCTATAGCGGATTTTTAATAAAACCCAGAAATCACAAAAAACGTTTTCATCTAAATGCTTCAATAGATATTTTAAAGATCAATATTACAGGAAATGCAAAAAAAAACAATTACAGATATGTTGTCAATTTTGAGAAATTACAAAATTTATTACCAAGGTGTTTGAAACTCTACACGCGTATTTTAGGTGTTTGTCGCTCACACTATTTGATCTTTGGTGCAAGCCAGTGGAATACGACTAAAACTAATGGTCAGATTCATTATTAAGCCGTTGTTTGGAAGTTAAGTACTCAATTATAGAGGGTTTTGATATGAAACATAAACTTATTTTTGTTTGTTCTATTACTATTCGTGGTATATTACTATTTGTGGTACAAGATTTGAACCAATCGCGAGTATTATTTTTTACTAGTAAAACTGCATTCAAATATACAATTTTTTATTTTTTGATTATAAGAGAGGTTTTTGAAAGTAAACTACTTTTATCATACTTGGAAACATCTGGGCCCTAAATGCTTGACGTATTTATTAACTGGATTCGGCCGCGCGACCGAACACGTATAGCGCTGCCGATTCCAGAAAAATGGCCACCGATCAGCTCCGCAACTAGAAATCATCATCGCAGCACTTTTCAAAGTCTCGAACCCATTCCCATGCCGCTGCTAACTTATCCGTCAGCATGACGGTTCACACCGCGGAGGTAGAAGTTGATTCAGTATTAGGTACAGTGTGTTCATGACGTTGTCGGTATTGATATGATCAGCGAACGTGCGCGATCGCCGGCGCGTGTCGACCACGACAGTAATTAGAGCGACCCGTAGCTACTCTGTTCCCATGGTTTTAATGCCAGGGTTTTTAAACATGTTTCATTTTTTTTTTATGAAAATTTAATGAACATGCTATACCTTGGCAATCAATATTTCTCAAAGTGTTATCTTTATGTGTTATCTAATCTAAAATAGGTTTTCTGGATTGGATACGTCCTATTGTTTGAATATGAAGAATACATTGTGTTTTAACGTCATTTATTATCCTAAATATTATAAATATACTTATTACGTATTATTGTTAATACATATAATATTCAAAAAATATTTGCCTAATCTCAACCATGTCGGAGATATAAGTATTTAAAAATGAATCTTAATCATGCGATTATTTCAATTAATTTGAATATTTTAGAATAATAATGGATAAATTTCAAAAATATTTATTTCGAAGAACGTAGACTTGAAGATTAACATGATTATGTAAAAATTCCAAACAATTATATTTTCCGTAACAGTGCAGAATTTCCACATATTCCTTGAACATTTTCGATTAGTAATTTAGTCATATCCACCCATAAAATATTGGGGACTAGGCCTGTTACACCTCGTATATTTTATATACGATTTATTTTGGTTAATACATATAGATATTTTTTATATGGGTTGTCCTACGGAGTAAGGGTGCAGTCGTGTAAAATAAAATAATAAATGCTTAATATTTACAAAAGTAATTCTGTGACAGTCGCAAGGCAACAATGTTGTCAAAAAACCTTTATATTAACGATTAACAATAATTCACGCCGCAGAGAGTTGACCTTTCAACCCACACGGCTTGGGGCGGGGCACGTTAGCAATCTAGCAATCTTGCAATCTTGACATCTGAAGAACAATAATGGCCTACTAATATTTCACATAAATTGTTCGAAAGCAATAATATATTTAAATCAACTGAAAATTGAAAAGTTTCTATACATAAGTAGTTCAAATAGAACGGAAATTATAGTATTATCGTATCTTAAATATTTATGGTTTCGTTAAACCTCTTTAATTATATCATAGTATTACAAAAATTATTTTTCTTTGCTTATTTGTCACAAGATTGATAGTTTACCGGTTACTTCTATTTTAAGTTGAGGACAGCGAAAGATAAAAGCCAAGTTATCCTAAATCCATTCATAATCAAAACAATAATAAATTGTATATCTCTCGATTTGGGACCGTCAGGATGTCGTTAGTTCATCTTAGTGTCGACACGCACATACGAGTCTTGCACGCGACATCTCTCAATCGTATAGATCGTGGGATGGAAAGAAAACCGAACGTCACTAATTTTATTATTTTTAAAATTAGCAAAATCAACTTTATGGTTAAAATCCATTATTATAACCACAATTTTTTTTTTAATTCATTAAGTGGTTAATAAAACAAAGTTAACAATTTTAAATAATAACTCATTTTATTGTATTTTATAATAATCAGATGGATGATCAATATTTTCCAAAAATACGTTAAATCAATGAATTTTTGACAAATGGTTATAATTTTTTTTTATGATTTTATTATAAATCATTGTTAAGCGTCGAATGGTAACAGATAGATCTCGGGGTATGGTGGAACATCGATGGCATGTGAAGATGGCGAGTTGGCGCTAGACATGAGAGATAGATAGCTGACGGGGACAAGTGGAGACAATTAAGAAAGGCCTCCATTCAATCTTTGACAGATAATGGCTAAAAAGAAGAAGAATTTTGTTAATTATTTTAGTCACTTAGACACTGCCATTTTGTCCAATTAGGCGTGCTGCCTAGTTACAATCTCGCAGAGAAGACTGATCGCGGCATTTGTAAAGGGTAATTTGTGTGAAATAACATGTTTTAAAGTGTTATATAGCTGAAACCTAAATGGAAGTAAACAGTGGGGGAAATGCAAAGAAAATTTGATTGTCCTAGAAGAGGTAAACCAGTGTTGAAACTACGATCCTGAAACACCAACTACAATGGGCAAGTCATACACGACTTCCCAAAGAAGTTATTTTAGCGCAACTATCTCATATCAAAAGAAGACACGGTGGGCCAGGGAAAAGATTCAAAGACGCTCTGAAGGCTAATCTGAGAAGTGGCCTTGAACATTGGAAAAACGCGACCCATGATCGAGTGCAATGGCGTCAATAAGTATATTTCGTCGGGTTAACATGCGAACGGAAGAGGGCTGCCGCAATAATCGAAAAAAGGAGGAAGATCCCATGCCCAGGGGATTGCACCTGCACAACATGTGAAATAGGGCTTCTCAACCACACAAGGAATCAACAGATAAACCATGGCAGACTTCATACTCGCAACGAGGGACTGCCGAAGAAGAAGAAGAAGATTAAGGATTATTATGTTCGTACCCGAAATGTAATTCGTTTAAAATAATACATATATTAGGCGTACCCACGAGTAAAAATTAATTCTAAGTTAAGCCCATATGTTTGTCAATTTTTTTTATTTTCTAATCAATTACATATTTTAAATACTAATTAAATGTATTAATTATATAGATATACGTATAAAATCAACTTTATCGAGAAATATTGTTACGCTACCGGGATTCGACCCTGGTTATCTTTTCCAATCCGGGGAAGGTGCATTACAACTATGCTACAGCGACAGTATTTTTGTCGACAAATTTTCAAACCTATATGTTACACTTTTTAGAATGAATACGTCTATCGTTCCATTATTTAAATGCCATCTACATTGTTTTTACGGAATCTCAAATACCTTTGAGTAAGCTGATAGCACATAAATGTGTAACATATAGGTTCGAAAATACTGTCTCTGTAGCATAGTTGGTAATGCACCTTCCCCGGATTGGAAAAGAGATCCAGGGTCGAATATCCCGATAGCGCATCAACAATATTTTTCGATAAAGTTGATTTTATATGTGTATCTTTATAATTAATACATTTAATTAGTATTTAAAATATCACAGACCTATGTTCTGAATAATTACAACTTTACAATAAGAATGTGTTCTCTTTAGTAATAACATATTCGCCAGCATTATATACGACCCTTTGCCATCTATTTCTCTCTATCGGTCGAGTGGCCCCGACCATTTCTTTCACGGTCAATTATGGATCCGACTCAACCGGTGATTTTAAAGTATCGTCGTAAGACCGCCCACTTTGAACACTATCCGACAAGTCAAAATTTTTTGAACCAACTTTGACACTTATTCCGTAGGTATCACAATTTTTTTTTGTTACAGTTGCGTTAAATCCTTATAGAAAATTAGACAATAAAATACGATAAACCTTTATTGACACGAATTTTTTTTACATCACAATTACATTGCTATTAAGTTTGCTAAATTATTGAGTGAAATGCGGTAGGTATCCACCTCTGTTAGATACTGCCTCGTCCTGGCTACTTTGCTAGACTGCCGTCTGTGTTAGGGTAACCAGTTTTTTTTTTTCGTGCTGTTGAGATGTCGTTTATTAAAATGAGTAAATTGATAGAGATACAATAAAAAATATTACGAATGTGTTGCATATCTAAAATGAATTATTAATGTATTGTGTTGAGTGTAACTAAAAATGTTAGACAGTATAGCATCCAACTGATCTCTACCCAATTGGATCATATAATGAGTTATTTTTGTAAGTTAACGATTTCCAGTTAGTAATGAAATTTGTTTGTCTGCCATTTTGTTTCGGTGCAATAGTAACTTTTTTTTCTCAAAACAATATACAACAACGAAACGTATCTTTGTATTAGTGATGATAAAATCGTTATTTAAACCGTTATTGTGATTGTGTTCGATTGTAAGGAAGATTGATCACTAATTAACGTAATTCTTCGATCAATGACTTATTCTTTTAAATAGGCAATCCACCCTTCAAGAGTGATTTGTGCCATTAATCAAGTTAAAACTTTATTTTATAGAAAAAATGTACAGTAATATTATAGAATAGAAAATATTATATTACAAGTCAATACCATTGTCGTTCAAGAACTTTGCTATTATATAGATTAAATGTGGCGAGTTAAGGGAAAGAAGATGGCACAAGTTAACCGGGAGTTGAATATTACCATTGATGAGATTACTGTAAAAAAAACCTGTGATCCGCAATGGACAGGCAAAAAAGATACGGTCAAGGGTTTCCTTCTCGGCACCACACTCACACATTGGGGAATCTATTAAGTTCAATCTGAATAAATTTGAGGCTACCTGGCAATGCCCAATTGTCATTGTTCTTTTGGAGACTTTTGGATATAATTAAGTATGGATAAGAGTGCTATGCCCGTGAGCGCTGTTCACCGCGCACCGCGCACCGCCGGGGCGCCCCTGCCACACCGCACCGGTTGAGAAGCTCCGGCTGACAATGCTCATATTGTTGCCGTCTCGTCGGGCACCTGCTTCCTCCGTTGTCACTTTTTTCCAGTCCAGTTATTTTGACGATAAAATTCGTTACCAGAGGCCGGTAAAACCGATGCGCCATTTAACTTTTTACGGCTCGAGCCGTCCCTATCCGTCATCTGTATCAGTTTTTGTCTGTTAGATTACAAACGGTATTTTGTATCGGTCTGCTTTATTATTGTTCCGGAATATGCATTTTATTCGCCACGATCCGATCGGAGAGAAAGTTGAGGTGAATCGATCAATCGACACGTTCGGCAAATTATTTGTCGGAAATGATCGCATCGTAAAACTTCTTAATTCGCCCGTTTCCGATATATATATATATATTTATATCAATCTTTCTGAAAAAATTATTTATTATTAGTATTATGCACATATTACATATTATATAGATTATAATAAGTAATATATGTATAATCCTACATGCATATATCGGCAGCAATCCGTGTCGCACAGCAACGTAAAACAAATAATATCTACTGTGAAAGTTATTATCGGCGTGAAAGAGGTTATCGCGTCAAACAAAGTAAAATTTTATATATTAGTGCTTTAAAAAATAAATTAATGATATAAAAATTACTAATCTCTCGTCATTATTAACGGCATATTTCTAATTTATATATGTGGTATTCAACTACCTTTCCCACGTCCGCCCTACTAGACGAACACCTGTTTTCAGGCAGACTTTTTGAAAATTAATATTTAGGCAGATCGTTGTAAATTAGTTTTTTATTTATGCAGATGTGAAGGGGACTATATATTTTATTATTAAATTCAAAAAGGAAAACCTATTAAAAAGTATTGTGTACACGAGAGAAGATAGATGAGAATGAAGACGAGTACCTACCTAATATTGACTATCTATTGCTGGAAAAATTATTGCGCCTGAATTTGTCATTTTGTCTGAATATTTTGTAATAGTTCGGAATTCTGTGTCTACATTTATTAACCATGTCATAAACTAATTAATCTCAATGTCTTTTATCAAGCTATAGCATATAAAATATGATAGTTATAGCATAGCAAAAGCGAAGACACCATATCGTTGAGCATGTCAAATTTATTTTTCATCTTAGGTGTAATAATTTTTATTATTGTTGTTTCTGGTACCGTGGCAATGATTTATAAGAGTAATTTTATCTTATGGCTAATTATCTAACATCAAGCAATTCACTCTCAAATCGGATGGACACCTGTAGGTTTTTTTTTATATAGAACACTTAAAAAATATATTTTATATAAGGTGTCGTTTTGTTGCTCCGCTCCACACAACCAATCAATTATATGATATAAAATATGATACATTACTAAAATCGTACATGTTATTATTGTAAATTAAAATGAGTGTATTCACCAGCATATCACCTTATTTCATTAATTACACAATTCTCTAATTATTTAATTAATTAAACAAGCACTGCACAGTGAAACACCCCCCACTCATGTTTAAAAAAATAAAGATATCAAATCTTGAACATCAAAAATGTCTCAGTTTTAAGTCGATTGTGGCTTGACACTTTATTGCAGAATGCAGAATACCATCCAATATACGTACTTTGCATCCGATATTTGCACACCTTTCGATTTGATTATAATTACTACATGATTTCTGAACGGTTCTTGGTCGAGAGAGGGGGAACAAAAAAATGTAGTAATATACAATATAATTTACCCAATTAAAAATTTGACGTAATACCTACATACATTTTTTTTATATATCTATTGTATACCTACATATAATAATAAGTATCGTATTTAGTAGACGAGCACAGTTTACGAATATTGATCGCAATTATTTATTACGATTACAAACAATTACACGATGTAAATAATAAATAAAACTAAAGTATAGCATGATAGCTTTATATTCTATGTTGTACATACCTACACAAACTAGGCTTATTCTTACTGTGAACATTTTTATGTGTTATGCTTCCACCCCTATTTTCACGGCTCTAACCCATTTTGTTTCTTTTGTCAGAATATAACCTAAATTCTACTCCAATATTGGATAGGACAAAAAGCGCAATGAAGAACTATATATTTTTTCTCTTAATTTATATTTGTTATAACGGTATATTATAATAACACAAACGCATTTAAAATTTTCTTGCATTGTCGAATGGTGGCTACCCTTTATAACAGAAGCTTGAGGTTCGATCGAGAGTCCCACAAAAAGAAATAAAATAAAAATGTGATGCGTCGTCATCTATCATTTTTTAAATGTCGCAAAGGATGTAACTGATTTATTTACCGAAAACATTCATTAGCAGAGTCAGGGGCGGATTTATGCCGCAGAGACCTGTCGACTTAAAACAAGAGTTCCCCAAAATGTTCAGTGTATACCGCCACACAAAATGAAGTACGCATGGCAATAGAGACGTGTTGATGTGTTTGATTAAACTATCAATAATAACAGGCATGGAGCGCCTAAGACCTGATAAGTCTGAGCGTACGCGAATTTATAAATACCCGACGGCAGCCGAGCACAATCGTATCTGCCAGTATTTTTTTTTAGCTAAGACAGTTTTTCTGTCTTATTTTTTAAATAATTTTCCTTTCGCTTTCTTAGTTGCTTCTCGTTTTACTTGTCTTAGTAAGTGCCCACCTAATTTCTCCAATATAACATTTATTTTTTTACATTATTTTGTTAGTTTTGTCCAATTGTATAGAGATGTGTTGGTTATTCAACAACAATATAATTTATGTACAATACAATAATTTGTGCACATTGTATAAGGATATTATCAATGGCATCAATTTTTGTAAATGTTAAATGAAAGGGAGTAAAGATTTAAAAAAGTATTACCCGCTAAATGTATTGTAAACACGAACGTTAACGGTTAAGTAAGGTTTATTAGTAGCCATCAATCCAACCAGAACACCAGCCTCAGACAGATTCGATCCATTTTTTTTCGGATAATGGCGCTACCGTTTCCGGAATTTCCCTTTTCCAACTTGTTGGTAAACCGCCGCGATTCGGCCATATTGGATTTATAATCAAACACTTTTCGGTGACCGTTTTCCAAATGAATAAATTGGTAGCTGAGGGCAAATTTTTTGACCTAAGCGTTGACCCAAAATAACATCCTTTCTTTATAAAGGAGAAAAGGGTGAAGAGAACCCTTTAAAATACCTATTTTTTTAAGAGTTTGGAAAAATATCTGGGGTCGGTGGCTAGGATTCCAAGAAATTTTTGGATACATTAACACGTAATATCTTTACATCTATTATTTCGTTTTTAAAAGCGATATATATTGCGGTGAAATCTCATATATCCCGATAACAATTAAATATTTTTTCGATAAATAGATTTTTTCTGTATATCTTTCTAGTTGATTAATTAAATTTGTATTAAAAATACCACAGAACTATGTTCTGAAAATGCAACTTCACAACAAAAATGTGTTCTGCTTAAAAATATGTTTTGTTTTTATTTTTCAATGTGTCAATATTAATATATTTTTTAAGTTTTCTACGATAATTTGTCCAGTGGACCATATGTTCGGTTATTATTTCATATGTAGTTAGGATGTTGTACCCATGCAAGAATAAGAAATGGATATTGAATATAGAATGGGTTAACATTATAAAAAATTTGTTTACTACAATATACTGAATCCATTATCGAGCAATACCTACATACTAAACTGTTTTTGGTGCTTTACTTCAGCACGATTCTTAAATTAACTTACCATATTATGTCGTTATCCTAGGGGTAGGCATAGAGGATAGAACATCACACTCTTCTATCCTGACACACCACTCTCGCATAGTTCACTTTCATACATCTCGTCATCACACTCTTTGGTGGTCTAACAGGATCGTTCTCCAGAATTTTGTTTATCTGATCATGCCAGGTTTTTCGCGGACCGCCACTGTTCCTGTTACCTTCCACATTATTTTTTTTAGACTTTATTGGCATACATGTTTTTGTTGTAACAGAGTTGAATATAAAATATTATAATATAACATGGTAAACATGAGATACAATTAAGTATATACTCGTAGTTTATTGTGTGGTATGGAGTAGACTCCACCTCTGATATATGCAGCATTATCCTGGCTACTCTGCCAGACTGCCATCTGTTTTCAAGTAGCCAGTTTTTTTTCGTACTGTTGTGGTGTTATTTAATTCAAGAAAGATAAAGATTCGACATGAGTAAAAATAGAGAGAAAAAAAAATGTAGTGAGATTGTTGTAGAACTAGTGAATTATTAGTGTGGACACTGTATAATGATTATGTTAGAATATTGGATAGCGATGCTTCTGATTGATCTCTACCCATTTGGATCATATATTTTCTCTCATGTAACGACCATGACTTCTATCTATTATTCATAATCTTAATTCTATGCTGAAAACAATTCTACTTTTTTTTACTAATTCTTCACTCTATTGTACATTGATATCCTGTATGTATATATACTATATGTCAAAGCGACTGCATTTCCACCGCTTCTGTTATTTTATATTTTTGCTGATTCCAAGCTATACTTCAATGTATATGTTGACACCATAATTCCATTATACAGCGCTAGTCTCACTTCGTGTTACAAATTCCTAGTAATCGGTTCGTATTTGGGTGGTTACTCGAAATATAAAGTTAAGCAGACGGTAACCGGTAAACCGAGGAACCAAAACCCTCCACCTCGAAACCCGGATTTCGTCGGTCAGAATTGTCTCAGATTTTACTCAGCCCCACAACCACTCAGCTCTCAGAGCGACTGTAGGGGTGTTAAGTGTCAAGTGCTGTGTAATTTTGAAAGTGTGTTAAGTAAAGATGTAAAATGAAATGCGAAATGTGCTTAGGTTTTTATACCTCGTCAAATGCTAATGGACTCATTCGCTATGTTCACGACGCTATTACACTTTTTAATTCCAGGGCCAATGGTGACTACTAAAATGTGATCAGGGACATTGATTACTCCCGAAACGGTATTACCGAGCAGAAAATATTATTATACTACCTGATCGTTAAAAACGCTTTATTAATTTATGCATAAAAAAATCGATATATATATATGTATAAATAAATTTATAGATAGTGTTAAATATATAGTATAAATTTGATAATATCCAAAATATCAATGTTTTCGTTGCCAAGTCACGCTTAGGGCCGGTAATTTTAATCACTGGTAATTTTTTAGTATTTAAAAAAAAAATTAAAGTTAATAGAACTTATGTTCTGAAAAACTGCAGCTTCACAATAATAATGTGTTCTCCTTAATAATGAATAAAAAAAGTTTCGAAAACGGGTACATTCAATAGTAAACTAATTTCCGATGGTAAAAACCGTTAATCGTTAGTTAAAAATGGCGGACCCTTCACAGCTGTTTCAAAAGTCATCTGTCACATTGATACTTTGAATGTTGCAGTATTCTACAATGAATCATTCAATATCCCGCTATTTTAGTGGATGAGAGTTCGTCCAATGATGATCTCGTTGTTGAATTTATATTGGCAAATAGACCGAAGATTTTTCACCGGCAAAGTGAAAGATTTCGAACGCACTGGTGAATAAAGTCATAGATAAACAATAACATTGTATGTATTGTCAATGATGAATATTTAAAATAAATCAAATTTGACGACATATTTAGATATTTGATGATTTGCCACACTATTAGGTGAGATTATCTTTGGCTCTATTAAATATTACGTTGGAATAACCAGCAAACGATTTTACCACAGGCGATGGTAAAAGTTACTATAGTCAATATTTACAACTGATCAAATAACCGGTCCTTGGAAAATAAGACGCGTTTCGTACGTAAAGCTACACCACTGGTTACAACAGTTACAACAATGCGAATCAGTTCCCAGGTGTTAGGTTCTCATTCTCAAATATCTGGTTGACGTTTATGATTCCGTTGCAGCATCCGTAATTACAGCTAGTATAGTGATAAACTAATTACAATTTGAAAACTCAAACAATGACGGTCTTGCACAGCACAATTACGCCGATTCGAAAAATTGTATAATGGGATATTTTTTTTGAAAAAACTACTCACTCCATAACTGTAGATATATATGGATTAATTGGTACCGTTAGATTAAAATAAAACCTTTGTGCGATAAAAATGCCATTGTAACTTTAAAAAAAAATCGTTTGCTATAAACAAATCATTTGGTGTAAAATAAGTGAAGTGATATCTAAAATATACAGACAGACTTTGTACATTAATGTTAAGTGATATAATCATGAATTTACTAATGGCATTCCTTCACTTTCCATTTTAAAATTTAAGCTATTTTACGCATATTCCAAACAACCTCAAGATGACCATTCCAGTTAAATTATTCACAATATTATTTAAATATTAAAGTGCCCTATTTTTAATGTAAATGTAGCTAGAGAGAAAGGTTTCAATGGAAACCTGATTTAAATAAGGCGTGTGGTAAATAATGTAAGACACATTTTTCTCCTTCTATATTATTTTACATGTTTTTGCCCACTGGTACGTTATTTTAATGCCATATATTATCCATAAAAGATTTATGTAAATTTCCAAAAATGGTTATGTTACGTCGACCGATAAATACATATAAAGTTACGAATTTGTAAAAGTTGTTTTAAATCTTTTTTATCGAATCTGACATTTATCCCTTACAGGCAAATTTTTCACCGTCTATATGTGATATATATAACTATAAAAGTCATTATTAAAATTAAGATTACGTACTTTTAATTTTTCTCTCAAGTAAGTAGGTACCAACTCTTCCACGACAGAATAACGGTGTTCCTGACATTTAGTGCCCCCCTTTACTTCCGGCGTGTAAACCCCGCTCTTTGTTTTTGTATGCATATTACATAGTGCATTTAGTGCTCAACAGGTGCGGGTATGTGTCGCATGTGTGTGTGTGTGTGTGTTCTTATTTCATTCCCCCGTCATTTATTTTATATTCATGGCCGTCGCAACAGCTGCTGCTAGGCCATTTTTATCTCGTCAATGCGGTTTCAGGTCTATCCACGACTGACGTTAATTTTTTATTTCTTTATATTTCTCATTTCGTTTTCTTTTTCAATGTGCTCACTGCAACTATATAATATTTCATTTACAACCGTCAGGAAACTAACTACCAGACCTGACATTTTTTTATATTTACATAATCTGTTTTTTTTCTATGCTACCAAAATTATAACATCCATAATAATATTACGCTTAATAGGAGAACACATTCTTATTGTGAAGTAGTAATTATTCAGGTTGTAATATTAATTAATTAATATATTTCATTCATATTTAAAATATCACAGACCTGTGTCCTAAATAATTACAACTTCACAATAAAAATGTGTTCTCCTAATAATAAAGTTGTATCAATGTGTCCAAAATTTAATAAAACTGAATTGATAATTCTGGCGTCTACTATCAGATTACTCAAAGGTATTTGAGATTCTGTAAAAATAAGGTAAATGGCACATTCAAATAATGGAACGATTAAATGTATTAATATCAAAAAGGTAACATGTAGGTTCGAAAATTTGTCGCTAAAAATATTTTCGCTGTAGCTTAGTTGGATAATGCACCTTCCCCAGTTAGGAAAGAGATCCAGGTTCGAATCCCGATGGCGCAACAACAATATTTTTCGATAAAATTGATTTTATATGTATATCTCTCTAATTAATATATTTAATTCATATTAAAAATATTACGCTTCCCCATCTACATCTGTGACTTTTGGATACCGGCTTTGGTAGTGTCATTGTGGCTGTATAGTGCTTGATTAAACGAACAGATCTGTAAAAACGAACGTTTTTTTAATATCTAGTAAAATATAATTTCTCGTAAACTCGATTATATCTGGGGTCGTAAAAAAATCAATTTTTTTAAAATAAAATTTCAAAATGTTTTTCACAATGTTGTTAAAATTATTCATTATTCGACTAAATTCTAAATAAAACTGACGAATTTTTTTGTTTTTTTCGCTTAGATTCAATATTTACTTTAGATGTAAGCGAGAGTACGCCTCACCTTTAAATATAAATTTATATTACGGTTGATTTTTATTAACTTTCTTAATTGTATTTTATATCTTAATATTGTTACTTAGCTGTACGCGCTTTTATCCGAATCAATTTGTTTCTCTACCATCCTAAATATTCAAGATTATACTGCAAACATCTTCTCTAATTCTCTGTTACAGTAAGTGATATACGAAAGTAATATAAAAATACTTTTAATTAATTGCCTCGCAAGTTTCAAACTACTAAATAGGTACTTTATTTTTTATTACACACTCTAGAGAGTTAGAGTCTTGCCTATTATGAATATAACAATATTCCTATCCAAATATAATACTCGAAAATAAACTGAGAACGTTACACTTTTACGTTTGTGTAATTTTTATATTTAAATATTTCCGAACAAACCTTCAAATGTCAAAATCATTATGGCGTTAAGATTGGTTCCGACAGCCGAGTGCGTCACAATTGACGAAACGTTCAATGATATAAAATAGCAATCATGACGTGATTGTTAACATACCGCAAACGGTTGAGACGGTACGAGAGAATAAACTCGACTATTGTGTTCAGTTCACATCAAAAACTGCTAAATTAGTCGACATTCTTATCACACATACTAATTTCGGCCCAATTTCGCCCGTAACCCATATTGGGACGCATAGGTAATAACAAGTGTTATTTTGATGTATTTTAAATGAAGCTATGTTTCGGCTAAAAGCAGTGCCGTCGGTCGACCCCGCTGTGAAAATTGAAAGCGTGGAGTGTTACCGTTTTAGCAAAACAGCGTGACGGCACGAGTGCTCGGTGTGAGACTTCCTTCCCACCTCATCTTCACTTCCGCTCGTAATTATTCTCCCCTTGTCTCTTTACATTTTTTCTATTTAACATCGGTTGTTTCAATTTTATTTTGAATGCTTTCTGCTTATATATTAAATAACTTGGAATAAAACGCCCTAAGTTAACAAGGAATTTCTTGAAATATTTGTAGGTTTCTGATAGTTTTATTACGGCTTTTTGGAAATGAATGTGCTGATAAACTGGCCAAGGAGACCGACCACTCTTTTCGGAGTTTTCCCTCATCAATTTCATATACCGAGATATGACAGACTTAATATGGTAAAAAAACGTACGAATTCTATTTGGACTGCACAATGGATGGATCCAAATAATCGTAAGGGTGATCGGCTTAAAATAATTCAAAGATCTATTCCCCGC
Source organism: Eubasilissa splendida (assembly GCA_031772225.1). Lineage (NCBI taxonomy): Eukaryota > Metazoa > Arthropoda > Insecta > Trichoptera > Phryganeidae > Eubasilissa > Eubasilissa splendida. Next base: position 13,525,489 of record CM062852.1, on the reverse strand, counting down.
ACCCCCTGGTTCTCCAAAATGAATGTCTCCAAAAGAACAATATCAAATATCTATAGAATGAGAATTGGGCATTGCCAGGTAACCTCATATTTATTCAGATTGAACTTAATAGATTCCCCAATGTGTGTGTGTGATACCGAGGAGGAAACCCTTGACCATATCTTTTTTGCCTGTCCATTGCGGATCAATGGTAATTTTCAACTCCCGGTTAACTTGTATCATCTTCTTTCCCTTAACTCGCCACATTTAATCTATATAATAGCAATTTTTTTGAACGACAATGATATTGACTTGTAATATAATATTTCCTATTCTATAATATTATTGTACTTTTTTCTATAAAATAAAATTTTAACTTGATTCTGACTGTCTATTTAAAGAAGAAGAAGGATACTACTTTTACCGAGACTTTGGGTCTGTTGCGGTTTTCCTGACGCCTACTCGGTCTCTGAACTAAATCCCATAGAACTTTTGTAGAATATTCGAAATCTGGATGAATGAATTTATTTGAAAATTACATTATCCAACGCGCGGATGATATGAAGAGAATAGAAAAAGAATTGTAAAGTAGAACTCGAGAATTTGTTTCGATTGTTTAATAATGTGAATTCCCAAACAAAATTTCTGAATGTGCCCATTATTATGAATGTAATGTAAATCATATTTCTCTCGTTTCGAGATATTTAAAGGTTTGTGTTTGATTTGATTAAAAAATATTTTTATATCACACAACACAATGTTTCAAAATTTATTTAGTCTACTAGATTTATAATTTATTTCGATATATAAATGTTGCATGTAGCTTATAAGGAAATAAAAAAATTAAGGTTGAAATGACTTACTCTATTGTCAAAATAAACACTAGCGGAATACCATTGAACGTCGTAACAATACATTGAATATAACGCTTCAATTTTTACACAATTTAATTAAAAATTATATTATTTAATTTTTTTTAAATGTAACGCGAAATAATAATTGATAACTCATTTTTTAAATTTTAATTATTTTTTAACATATGAATTAAATCAATGTGTTTACATCTCGTGAAATATTGTTTACTCTTATGCTGTGATCAAATATGTAGATAGATTTTTTTTTTTATTGAGAACTCTATTTAAATCCTATTAGGTAAGTGTTTAATATTTTTCATCATATTAATATTAGGCTGTGGAATCGAAGTCGAATTTTTAAGCTACCGGTGTTAAGTATTCATCGTTTGTTATTCCTGTATGTTACGAATAATATGTTTTTATATTTATACGAACTAAATAATTTTATTTTCTTTAAAATGCTTGGCAGGCTACAATGTTATTTTTATTTTAGGCATTGCATAATAAGAGAGTTTAAACCTCAATATTTATTTCCTGTAGTCGAAAAAAAATTACTTTTGTCACATTAAATCATTCAAGCACTATAGAGCAACAAGCACAAGCACGATATTTATTCAGTTTAATTTGTGCGCAAAATATGTAGAAAAACATTGCTCAATACATATAATGAATTGTTACAGTTCATACATCTTGCTATAGCTATATGCATCACTTTACTAAAACTTGAATTACAGCTAATGCAATCAATATAATATTATTCTTCTAATTTATTTTTACCGATTCGAATTCGTTCGAGCAAGTCACGCTTCAAATAATTCAACTATTTTCTATTAAAGATTCACTACCCGCAGAGTACAGACATGTTGTTTAAAGACACCGATGAAGCCGGAAGTTGGTTAATTATGCCTAGGTTAATGCAGAACGGCCTCGCCATTGGTATCGAGCTGTAGCGATTTATAAATAACACATACATATATGTGAAAGATGGTGATCTGCGCAGTTACCTTTATACGTATCTCTACCAGCAAACGCACACGGTATGTTCCTCAAAACACACATGGAGTATAGTACATATCCTCATAGACAGTATTCTCCCTGGAATACTCACCCTTTATATAGTAACATCGGGAGATGGAGATGAAAATAATATGTTACTGTATACATATTTTGTAGTCGCACGCATGAAACGAAAAAAATCAACTTAAATCATTTTCATATTAACACTCTAGTTCCATCTTCTAACTTCTCTCTATCTCTCCCTCTCTCTCTCCCCCTTCTCTCTCTCCCCCTTCTCTCTCTCCCTCCTTCTCTCTCTCCCTCCTTCTCTCTCTCCCTCCTTCTCTCTCTCCCTCCTTCTCTCTCTCCCTCCTTCTCTCTCTCCCTCCTTCTCTCTCTCCCTCCTTCTCTCTCTCCCTCCTTCTCTCTCTCCCTCCTTCTCTCTCTCCCTCCTTCTCTCTCTCCCTCCTTCTCTCTCTCCCTCCTTCTCTCTCCCTCCTTCTCCCTCCCTCCTTCTCCCTCCTATTCTCTCTCCGTACAGGAGTCTGAAGGTAAATAAGTTATTCCGTTTTTTTTATACCTGTTACAAGTTTTGTCAATTTTAAATGTTTGGTGTGTTATTGTGCAACAATGTGGTGAAACAAAGTCAAAAGAAAAAAAATAGTTTGGGCAGCTTAGACTTATTAATACACTAATGTTAACCAACAATCGTCCAAAGAAACAAAGTAAAAAAAAAAAATCTCATTATTTTACTACAACGTATTGTAATAGTCAACCGCTACCGCGTTTTGGTCGAATATGCGCCGAAGTATCATCTAATACATTTGTAAGTTCAATGCTTCGATGCTCTGCTCCATTTGATGGGAACGGCCTCATTTTGTGGCTTCGAATTTCCTCCTTCGCCCCCGCGCGGTGTGGCCTATCTGATTTGATGGAACAAAAGCATTTTTTTTTTTGGTAAAAGGCACTTGTTTCGTTCTCGTACCACCGGCGGAAGCGCGCTCGGGGCTCCCCGCCGCCCGCGCCGGTCCGGTCCTTTGTCTTACGGCGGCGGCCCAGGGCTAGCCCGGCTAGTGAGGCAAGTGAGGCCGCGATTCGACCGCCTCGGGTGCTAAATCATTTCGAAACATTATTATTTGGTTATTATTATTAATATTATTATTATGGATGCGCGCTGCCGTAATTGACAATATAATTAATCAGACATTTTCCTAGATTGTCAGCGCCTAGCTGCTCGATATATTCAAATATGCAACATTTGAAAACATGGCTGCATGAAGACCCTATGTTTATTCAGTCTTCAAATATTTTACAAATCAATTAAATGTATTTGCAATATTCGAATATGTCCAAGAACACACAATTACTGGATTTACACACCTACAAAGGCACTGTCATTAAATAAATCTCATTAGTTGACATCTATGCTGTTTCAAGGAAATGTATATCAAATTTAGTCCACAGATGGCGATAGTGTAGTTGTGCTCGAAGTGTTTCCACATAGTAACATATATACAACTTGATAGATATGGAGATCGATTAATGAGTGAGAATGGTGAACGATATATTTGTATAAAGTGATCACTGAAGCCAGCCGAAGACAGGGCGTAAACCCATATTTCCACATCCTTCTATTAAATATAATAAAAAATGGCTTCTTCTTTTCTGTCGGTTCAAAAAGCAGAAACTTGTCAGCGATAGCTGATAAGAGCGGGAAGCCGATTGCTTATCTACAAGTGCTTAATAAATTTTACAAATTTGTGACAACGTAAGATTCCTGAATTGAAAAAATCACAAAATGGTGCTGCACAACTCATTGATTTGAATACACTTTTTTTTTTAAAAACATTTGATCGAATTAATCCCGGGAATCGTACACTCAAGCAAACAAGAAAAAAACGGCGGTATGGTGCCTTTAGCACTTTCTTGTGTTAGTCCTCGGATCAGCGAGACGCCGAAAATCTTTCAGAAATGTTATACCTACCTACTCGAGTAACTTGTTGGTGTAGTGGTCAAGACCTAGACCTGATCTAGTGGCCGGGGGTTCGCGCCTCGTTCCAGGACACCAGCAAGTTGTCCTATTTTCATAGCACAAGCGTTTAGCTTAGTTCTAAAATAGTAAGAATATTGATGTGACATGTATTCCGTGTACGCATCTCTATTTAAAAATAAAAAATCGTCGCGATCCTCACTCCTGAGGGATCGACGAAAACTGTGAAATACAGATACATTAGTGCCTCATTATTTTGTGAACTTTTAATGTAATTCGTTAAAAAATAAATATACAGGTGTCACAGACCTAGTCCACAATACTTTATGGGTGGATACTTGACTAAATTACGAGTCGAAAATGTTCAAGGGATATGTACCCAATCTCAACGATGTCAGAGATGTAAACATTTCAAAAAAATCCTAATTATGCGATTATTTCAATTTATTGATTCCAAATTATACATTGAATACAAACAATTTAAGGTCACCGAATTTCGAACGGTTAGACTATTTTTTAACAAATGATTGAGGGCCTGAAGCAAAGGTATAGATTAACAATTAAACAATTTCGCAAATATTTATTTCCAAGTACGTAGTTTTCAAGCTGAACATGATTTTGTAAAAATTTCAAACAATAATATTTTCCGTGACAGTACAGAATTTGCACATATTCCTTGAACATTTTCGTCTCGTAATATAGTCAGATATCTACCCGTAAAATATTGTAGACTAGGTCTGTTACACCTGAATATATATTTTTTTTACGTAATATCCAATTGCATTCCAAGGTTGTCATTGAACTTTTCAGTCGCTCTAGATAGACAATCATGTATTAAAGTATCGTCGACAATAGGCCACGGCTGCCTTAAATGGTGGTATTTTTTTCTTTTGCTCAGTTTTCAACGTTTACTCAACAATATTATACCGGAGGCAGCGCCGGAGAAGCGTGAGTCAACAACACCCGCCACGCAAGAGCGACTTTCATACAAAACACCCTTAAAGCGTTTCATTATTTTATCATCCCCTTTGAAACCTCACAACACATAATTTGCACGCGAAATGACAAACCGTCGGGTGTAAAAAATGTGTTTTAACAATATCGCCTTTCTCGACACCGGTGTCATACTGAACTATTCACAATCAACGCAATTATTTCAATCTCACGTAGATGCGAACATTCTTACCCGACACGGCCGGCAGTCACGCGACGAACTCGAGTCTACCTTATTTACTGTCTAATGTGAACTTAATATACAGTTAACATACGTCGACAAAATGGTTCCGTTGTGTGGGTGATATGGAGAAAAAATCCGTACATAAATAATACCTGTATTGTGGCTACTGAATTCAAACAGTCCCAAAAATGTCAACTATCTACAAAATTTGTATGCATTTTTCTTACTATTTTATTTATTTATTATTTATTTCACTATCTACCCAAACTTTCTCGCTTTACTTAACGTAATCACCATTTTGCACAATGCTTATATTTTAAATATGAATTAAATATATTAATTAGAAAGATATACATATAAAATCAATTTTATCGAAAAATATCATATAATAATGTTGTATCAATGTGTCTAAAATTTGATAAAAATTAATTGATAATTCTGGCGTCTGCTATCAGTTTACTCAAAGGTATTTGAGATTCTGCAAAAATGAGGTAGATGGCTCTTTCAAATAATGGAACGATTAAATGTATTAATATTAAAAGGGTAACATATAGGTTCGAAAATTGTCGCTAAAAATATTGTCGCTGTAGCATAGTTGGATAATGCACCTTCCCCGGTTAGGAAAGAGATCCAGGTTCGTATCCCGGTGGCGCAACAACAATATTTTTCGATAAAATTGATTTTATATGTACATCTTTCTAATTAATATTTAAAATATCACAGACCGTCTGTTCTGAATAATTACAACTTCACAATAAGAATGTGTTCTTCTAATAATGCTTATATTGTTTCGTTGTTCAATCATTTTTGAAAATCGATAAAAGCGTGAACAATACATGAACAACGTACAACATTTGTAATGCTATATGCATGACGTGTCTCTAGCAATATATCTTGTCAAAATAAAGGAATATCTTTAACGCAATATCTTTTCCTTCGTTACTGCGAGCGATGAACATGTTTTTTTCATAAATATTAATAATATAGCGTGTTGCGAGTCGCTAGTTGATCGTACCTCACTTTAAAAACTGTTTTAAATACTAATTTAATGTATTAATTATAAATATATACATATATAGTCAATTTTGTCGAAAAATATTGTTTTTGCGCTTCCGGGTTCTTTAATAATTAAAAACTGTTGATAAACTCAAATATAATGCTAGGAAAAAGAGGGTGGATTATGTTAATTTAGTTAAAAATATAATTTTATTCTTCCTTCGTCCCAGTATCAAGTAGACCGAACATATTACCAGCTTATTACCTAACGAATACCTTGTTGCGTTAAACCAACAATACAATAATGTTTGACGTAATTTCATACTTTTTAGATTTTATGTATACAGATATATTTTAATAAGCTGTTAATTGCAAACTAAAGAAACTAAAATTTAATTGCAATGTGAACATAGAGCCCGGTCGTGGGAAAGGTTGTGTTAATTTTGTTTGCAATTAATTAGGAAAAAATAATGCATACATGATCAAAACTTCACTTCAGCTATTAAAATCTATATTTTTAAACACAAATATTTGTTAAATTTTATTGTAAATAAAAAATACAGAAAATGTCTGTCATAGCATTACGCTGGTATTTGATGATTTCTTGATTTACACGGCACAGCAACCGGAAATATGTATTTCCTTGATATTTTCTTATTGTATCAATTTTTTTATTTGAAATACGAAAGTTGTTTTTTATGTTCATTTATTCATACATTTATTTAATTTATTTATTAATTGATTAACGCGCTTATGGGCTTTTACAAAATAGGTTTGGTATAAAACATAATAAAAAACATGAGCAGCTACACAAGTAGCATGGAATAGAATAGAAAAAATAAGCAATACCAATACAAACTATGAAAAATAAAGGTTCAAGACAGAAAAAATTGACACAGAATGGCTGAGTATCAAAATCAGTTGTATCTTTGACTGAGAACAGCATCAAAAACATCACTCTTATATTTAAACATAGAATATCGGAATATATCTACAAGACCAAAATCGTTCCCAAGCCTGTAAAGTCTTTGTGTGGGTGCATTCCTATAAAAATTAGTAAATGATGAATTTACATGGAAAAGCACCGACGAGCTGGTACTTCGCGCAGGGACGTGGTATATAATCAGTTTAGTTAAATTAAGGGCGTCCAGTATGCCATTTACTATTTTAAATAAAAATAATATCATGCTTTGTGTGAAAAATGAAACAGTTGGCTTAAATCGATTGTTTTTGGGCCTAGCTGCAACTGGCAGCTTATGGTTTACGTGTAGAGGAGGCTTCGCGGTTCAATCGACTACTTATTTTTTTCATTTCCGTGTCAAGTTATTCATTCTTATTAAATTGTTGTTTTTCTTTTAAATTCAAAATTATTTTATTACCCGTGTGCCGATTTCCTTCAGGCACTTTGTTTGTGATTCGATATTTCTGACATGTTACTTTTACAGTTCTTGTTTCTTTCTTATTGTTTTTTGTTCAGATCAATTATAACAAGTCATTATTAGCTGAAATCCAACTAGTTTTTATTATTTTAATTTGATTAGATTAGTGATTAACTAACTCGGTTTAGCCGCTAACAACCTTCAGTGACGTTCTACCAACTTTCAATTTTCCGTAAAACTGAAATCAGTTTCGTTGTGAAAACTTTCGATTTAATTATTTCGCTACATTTCATCACCATAATCCAACATTTTTAACCAACCGGGTTTCGTGTCTGTCCGCCGCGGTGATATTTTGAAATTCAAATTTATCACTATGCAATAAAATGCAGAAATATTGAGCGTAAATGATAGATAAATGTGTATAAGAGGAGCGTTAATGTAAATAGTAGAAGTTTAGGGTGACCACGAAGGGTAGATAATCATTTTGAAAAATAGTAGGTAACATAGATGACGAACCTACGATATGAGTTTCTCGAAGTGTCGCGGACGTGTAGTAAAACGCGGGCAAAATTCGAATTCGTTTAGTTAAGTAAAAAAAAATTTAATATACATTTTTTGTTCGTTGTTCTGCTCACGGGCCAAGTGAGTTGCCTGCTACTGCATGAATATGATGCGGAAATACATTTACTATACAATACGCATAAACTACATTTAAATATAATGCAGTAAATTTTCGCCAGTGGTGAGCTAGAGGGACTGTCAGTGCACTTTCCCATTGTGTCAAGTCTTGTAATTTGCATTGTTGGCGTCTCGACAGATTTGCGACGTAGTTTTAATAATTATCTTCGAAATGTCTGTGAATAACGAACAAAAACTGAGTTAGGTACATATTGGACCAAGAGTCGTGATTGTATCGGGGAGAATGGTTATTATGGCACCCGTTCGCGGAATAAGAAAGACCTCAAGAGATTTATTTGTGATAATTCTCAGTACCGTGATGTACACGTGTACGTATTGAGATTTTGACCTGGAGATAAGTTTAAAAGAAGGATCAGGTTGAGATTGGTAGAGAGAGACAAACTCAAACCATGTTCGCGACGTTCGGTTGACAGCGAGAGTTGACACGTGGTGCAAAAACGTCATCTAGAACCACAGATACACAATTATTTATTCTGTTTTAATTGCTGCTGGGGAGATTCAAATTAAACCAACTGACAAACGGAACAAAAGAACAACGGTATGACATTTGATGTACAAGCGTGAACTGATGACAGTCTTATGGGAGTATAATCCATGTCTCGAGTCGATAATCTCATCTGTGGACACCGTTGTAATGAGAGTATTGTGACACGTACGAGTACCTTCAATATAAGACGTCATAAAACATTTTGTGTATCTGACGCGCGATATTTTATTTTAAGAATTGGGCACGTACACGGTATAACGCCCCAGCCCTAGAACATGCACACGGTATAACGCCCCAGCATATTGTCATTTCGCGCTCGGCTATCGCGACCTTACGAGAGATCTCATTATTTGAATCGAAACAACTCGACACAGTCCGTATTTTACGACGACTTGCTTTATTAGCGAACAGTCGATATGTAGTGTGTGGCAGCGCCCCTCGCCCCTCTTTTGCAGGTCTTTATGTACGTTCACTATAATGAAACGGATGCAACATTGGCCTCATTGTTATTATTATCGAGAAAATAATGGGCATCATCCATTGTTCGTCTGTGCCGATAATCTCGATTCACGTACATTTTTCTCGGAATTGTACAACAATGTCGGTATCACGAAATTCGTGCAATCGCTGACCTATTGATATTATATTCATTTACCCAATATTCGATTGGGAGATTCGGCTCTTTAAAAAAAAAAAAATTTAATCGAACTAATTTTATTCCAATATTTGACATGAAGATTATAAGTATACGCAGGTGACAAAAATATCTATGAAGTTTTTTTTCCCAAAACCGAAAAATCAAAGTATGATAAAAAAAATATATGAATGTACCTATACAAGGTGTAACAGACCTAGTCCACAGTATTTTATGGGTAGATATGGGTATCTGACAAAATTGTGAGTCGAGAATGTTCAAGGAGTATGTATTAATTCTGTACCATTAAGGAAAATATTATTAAAATATGAATTAAGTATAGTAATTAGAAAGATATACATATAAAATCAACTTTCTCGAAAAATATTGTTGTTGCGCCATATAACCTATGTTCTCATATTATGAGTATTAATTTATGGGTATATCTTTCTAATTGATACATTTAATTTGTTATTAAGGAAAACACATTCTTATTGTGAAGTTGTAATTATTCAGTGATATAAAATTTTATGTGTATATTTAATTGTGATTTTATATGTGTCACCAAGAAATTTTCCAACTTGTGACGATAGCGATCACCATTAATGGTTTTAGAATTACGATTATTATTTATTTATGTGTTTATTTCCATCAACGCCCTTGTGGTCTTTTACATAAGAATAATAATTTATGAACTACACGTTGTTGAGGCGTTAGATGCTCCATAATAAATTTTAATCAACTACTCTCCACGGCTATTATAATAGCTAATTTTTTGAACGACAATGGTATTGTCTTGTAATGTAGTATTTCTTATTCTATAATATTATAGTACTTTTTTTATAATTGGCACAAATCACTCTTGAAGGGTGGATTGCCTATTTAAAAGAAGAAAAAGAGTTTAATTCTAAATTAATATGTTATTTGAAAAATTCTATCAATTTGGCACTCCGTTCATTATTGTATATATGTAATTGTTAAATTTTATTATTAATTTTGACAAAACGACTTATTGATGTAGTACTATAGAAAAAAAACAATAAAATCGCCCATCGGTTATCTTCGCAAGATAAATGCTTCACTGTCTCAGTCCCCCGAGTGGCGGCCGTGCCACCGCCGTCACGGACTATTTAGTCCGCGTGGTGGGCCGGAGGTCCCGCAGACCCCGAGGAACCCGCTCGAGATTGGTTCACGGACCGTGAACCACGCCACAGACTAATTTTCATTCCCCGTCGGACCACTCCGAATGTTCCAACGGACCGTACATCTAGCTGTTAAAACTCTGAATACCTGCAATTTGTTTTTAATGTGTTATCTTTTAAGAAGTTTCACTGATTACGTCACTTTTATATAGGTGCTTTAAATTATTTTTAATTAATAACGGACACGTGTGTAAGTGTCGCTTTTCATTTTTGTATTATTATTTATTTATACGATACGATGTACCATTAACAAAAGTGTTATAAAAATCGTAATATCTTTACCGACAGGTTATTTAAATAAATAAAAAACATTGTGTATCCATTACATAAAAACTAAAAGCAAATATTATATTATGATGATTTATGATGAGTTGTAAATACATATCCAAAAATTATTAAAAATATGTAGAAATAACAAAAGTATCTAGAAAAAGTATAAAAGAAATGTGTATATCATTTAAAGCGAAAATGAAACGTATAACTATTTTTTTACGTAGAACGATAAGTTAGGCTGAGAACGAAATCGAAAGGAGGATGACTGCAGGGAATAAAGTGAACGGCGCTTCGAATGGAATTATATCTAACGGGAAATTGTGAACCGAGGCAGAACTATCGGTGCACAATGGAGTCCTGGTACCGACACTGATGTATGGATGTGAGGCCTGTAGCTGGCAGGAGAGGAACGAAAATAGACTGAATGCAGTGGAAATGAGATCACTTAGAGGTATACGTGACAAATATATTTATGACAGAGTAAAGAATGAAGAAATAAGGAAAGAATGTAAAGCTGGTGTTAGTATAATGAGTAAGATTAAGAAAGGATCACTTAGGTGGTTTGGTCATATGGAACGGATGAATGAAGAGAGAATAGTAAAAAAGATATATAGCGCAAGTGTTGATGACACCAGAAATAGAGGACGTCCGCGGAAGACTTGGCACGACCAAGTAAACCAGACAATGGAGGATAGCTCTGTTAGAAGCCTCAACAATCGGTATGCTTGTATGAGAAGATGTATGAATGTGGGTGAGGCAAGAATTGTGTGTCAGGACAGAGGAGTGTGGCGCTCTATCTTCTCTGCCTACCCCCGCGGGGAAACGGCGTGATTGTAAATTAGTTACGATATATTATGAATAATAAAGTTATTGGCATAAGATATTCTTGGTTTTTAACCACCCATCCGCCTCTGATGAAAATGAATAATAAAATCCATTAATTAGGTAATTAAAATTCCTTGATGAAATATGAAAGTATTGCAATATATGTAATAACTATTGAGTCACATAATTAATACATCGTTGATGTTAATCGTAATTTAAACGTTACACGGAATGGCCAATTCATATTTTATTAGTGAGTTAACTACTGATAACACAATATTGCTTTAATGTGCGACTGCGCCGGGACGGGATTGTTGATGTTGATGCTGATGTTGATGTTGATGTTGATTGATCCTCCGACTCTTGTCCCGAGTCCGTGTTCAGCGAGCGGCTTTATATCGCCAACTCGGCTGTAAACACTTTCCGTACTGCCGACGCTACAGTGTCATTTGGAAATCTTTTTACTCTGGCGACAATCGAGTTTCGATTAATCTCATTCTTCTTATCGTTTTCATTTAACGATGAAAAAATAATGTGACCAACTATTTTTATATCGCGTTAAAATTTCACGTTGAGTTTTAGTTTTATTTTATTTTAAACTGGCCTGAATTATTTTCAAAACTGAGATAAATTGATGTTGTCGAATGCTAATGTTATCAGTGAAGTTTCCATTTAATTCATGTTCATTATATCACTTTATATGGTGTAAATTAATGGTGTTTTCGCTTTGTTTCAGAGACAGAGCTAACCGACGAAGCAGTGACTCTCAAGTAAGCATGGTCGCCTCTCCGCTATCAGACATCGAAAGTCCCGACTGCTCTCCGGTGGACGGTGACCCTATCAGGACAAAGGAGTACTTGCAAGCTCTAGCAGAGTTCCGCGCGAGACGGTCCCTGGGACCGAACGTTTCTCTCGGCTTCGACAAAATTTTAGATAAATCTACTTCCGAACAGAACAGTAAATCGAGCCGTAAAAATGAAGAACGAAAGTCCAAATCGGACCAGAAACCAAAGAGGAGATCGCTACCCGAAACGGGTAACACCACACATCTGTTATCGCAGACCCTCCCCCAAATACAATTCCTCTTCAACAACCAGATATTCATGCCAGGGAGCGGATTGCAGAACCGCAAGAGGTGCAAAAAGAACGCTACGAAAGACAAGAAGGAGAACGAACAATCGATATCGCTCGATTCGAATTACGCGAAAGGCGGGCAAATCGATTTCGATTTTATCGACGATTCTGAAGCGCCCGCATCGCCGCCTTCAGATTTCTTCAGAGACAACTCTCTCCCTTACGTAGACAGAGACATCACGACACACATCGGAAGGGACCTTTCGTCGGAGGAAGACAGGACATCGCCTGCGCGTCGCCATTCCCAGGAGATCAACGGAAACACTTCTACGCCTACACACAGTGACGAACCTCTGCGCCCTCTCTTGGAAAACAGTTCGCGCAGCGGCGGGCGCTCCCTGGACAAGCGCTCGGACTCGTCCGCGGATGGCGTCAGGGCGAACAATCTCAGAGAAGAGAACGAAGACTTCGGCGACAACAGCGGCAGCCGAAATGAAAAGGATTCAAACGAATCGGCGGATACGTCATTCGTTTCGGTGGCACGGAAATTAGAAAAGGTGCGGCTTCACTAATCTTCACTATTGTCGCGCGCCTGTCGATGTTTTTAAATTGAATTTTGCACAATGCGTCACCATTCTCCATTGATGTTTTGTGCTGCCGGACCATGGTAATTTCGTTGCGCGCCTCGTTGCCCCGGACTCGACCCCATTATCATTCGCACGGCATAATGAGAGACCGAACTGTGTGTGTTCTGCACCGGCCTGGGATGTATCTGATTGTTATGGGTTCCAATAATATTACTCATTGTTAAATATTTTAATCACATCGCGTTGCATTTTGCGCTAAGTAATTGATTACGATAAAATCACTTTGAAACTGAAATAGCGGTGCACATTTTTATTTATTTATGCCATTTCTCAGCTTATTCTATATTATATTACCATCGTTACAACATTGTGCGTTTTTTATAAATGCGATAACTAACTAACTTATCATCACGCCGTTTGCCCGCGGGGTTAGGCAGGGAGGATAGAACGCCACACACTTCTCTGCTGACACACAATTCTCGCCTTATCCACATTCATACATCTTCTCATACAAACTCGCCAATTGTTGGGGCTTCTAACAAAACCATCCTCCATTATCTAATTTACCTGATCTTCCGCGGATATCCTCTATTTCTGGTGTCATCAACACTTGCGTCATATATCTTTCTTACCATTCTCTCTTCATTCATCCGTTCCATATGACCAAACCACCTAAGTGATCCTTTCTTAATCTTACTCATAATACTAACATCAGCTTTACATTATTTCCTTATTTCTTCATTCTTTACTCTGTCATAAATAAATTTTCCATATATACGCCTGAATGATCTCATTTCCACTGCATTCAGTCTATTTTCGTTCCTCTTCTGCCAGCTCCAGGCCTCACTTCCATACATCAGTGTCGGTATCAGGACTCCATTGTGCACCGCTAGTCTTGCCTCGGTTGACAAATTCCCGTTAGATATAATTCCATTCAAAGCGCCGTTCACTTTATTCCCTGCAGTCAGGGAATAAAGTGAACGGTCATCAGTCAACAGTCAACGGTGAAGGTCATCCTCCTTTCGATATCTTTCTCAGCCTTTCCGTTTCTATCAAACATACTTATATGAGAATAAAATGAAAACTAACGACGAACACAACATAAAAAAACACGCAAAATAAATAAAGTCATCAAATTTTCTTACACAATTTTTTCTTATATTAAACACTCAAATAACTTTTAAACAATAGCCCACCTTTACACAGGATCATCGTAGTGAGAGGGCATTACCAATAATCAAATAATAAATAAAAAATAATGGTAAAATATTTTAAAAAGAGAAGAAATAATATATATATATATATATATATATACAGGGTATAACAGACCTAGACCACGATATTTTATGGGTGGATAACTGACTAAGTTACGAGTCGAAAATGTTCAAGGAATATGTGCAAAATCTACACCGTTATTTTTAATTTTACAATATTGTGTTATGCTTGAGTCTACGTACTTCAAAATAAATATTTGTGAAATTGTTCAATTATTTATCTATATCTTTGCTTCAGGCCCTAAATCATGTAACAAAAAATAGTCTAGCCACTCGAAATTCGATGATTTTTAATTTTTTGTATTCAATGTACAATTTTGAATCAAGGAAATATTTAAATTAATCAAAATAATCGCATAATAACGATTTTTTTTAAATGCTTATATCTCTTACATGGTTGAGATTACCCATGAAATATTATGGACTAGATCCGTTATACTCTGTATGATAACAAAGATTTGAATAGTAAAAAAAAAAGCCGTATCAGTAAGGAATGTATAAACCCTTTGAATATGGCTGCCGAGAAGGGGGATCAATCTTATTTCGACAATATTGTAGTTTCACTTTTTACCATCTTAAAAAAATCTAAGTAAAATAGTTCTAGAATAAATATATACATATACCCGTGTATCCATAATAATATTACGTATCCCCATCTATTTCTATGACTTTCTTGTTGTCTCGCAAGTCTTGGATGTTGTTTCGTTATGACTATATAATGCTTGATTAAGAGTGGCAACAATAGGCGCCCGCAGGGCTTAGCCTACCTCCGCCGATTGCCTTACCTGCTAGAGTATTATTATATTTATCAAAATCATTAGTTGAATTCATAAATGTCCTATTATAACGAAGATCAATAAGCCATCGTTGAAACTCTTAAACGTTCATCATATATATCAACAAAAATACACATAGAATAAATAAATATAGGCGAGATCCTACCCATCAAGTTCGGCTTGGGTTTTCGTTTCTCGGACCGCTATATCATTACACCAACTATTTATGTTTCAAATAATGCACATAAAAAGTGCAACAGATTTATTATAATTACCGCTGGATTTAAATATGTTCAACTTAAAGTGCACGTTTTAATTAGCTGATGAATCCAACGGGCAGTTGGCGTTAAATGATTGCTTTAGAGAAATACTAGCGCTTGAAGGAATTATTGGACCACAGTTAACTAGGTAGGTATAACCCGTGTACCAAATATGTATACTAATGATTCCTTTTTGTGGCCAAATTGCGCTGCGGTGGAGCGGCGATTCTCGTTTTATTACGGGTGAGTAAACATTGATAAATTATTGTCCTATCAATTCTTGTACGGCTGTCAATAAATGTGTTAAATTTTCGTCATTTTCCGTTTTAATTTGTTTGATGTTGGCCCATTTGAGCTCAAATGGGTCGCGTCATATTTCAAGAGCGCCGGCTTTCAATAAATATGATGATCGTTAGGCACTGGAGTGGGAAGAAATATTCCATTTTAATTAATGTTGCAAAATTGCTATTTATTGAAAAATCTCGTAACGTTTTTTTACATCTCCGTCTACAATGCAACAAAATTACTGCTGTATAGTAACTATTGTATATATCATCGTATACTATCCATTTGTAACTTGTAACGAACGTTTCGCATGCTTGAAACAAACTTGTCATAACTACTTTTGTTTGTGTAAATGCCTTCGATAGCTGGTTCCCAGGTTTCCGATTAACAATAAGCACACATATGATGAATAGCACTAACCTTTTTAATTTTGCTGTCTTTTGTACTTTTTTTTTATTAGTCATGTAAATCATATTGTTACACACCACAATTTAGAAATGTACGATGTCAACTGTTACTAATTTATTGGTTATCTCGAATATAATAATATTAATTTTCCGACTTGGTTGGATATCGTATCGGATACCGGATATCGAACATATATCTATTACATCCATACATATATTCAGATATTGAATTATTGCTTTTGTAATATTAGGAACATCCCCGTCTCGCTAATATTTCGAGTAATTTTTTTATTGCTTTTTAACTGTATCCTTGAATGTATGTAAAAAAAGGTACGAAATTATATATTTGGAGACCGTCAAATCATCGGTTTAAAAAATTATTCCATAATCGAGGATACTGCTCAAAACATATACATAAGTATTAATCTAGTTTAATATTCGATTAGTATACTGAGTAAATTTAATACATTATTGATACTTGTTAATTGTACACTTTCAGATAAATAAATTTTTTAACTAAATAAATATCAGATATCTCATAGAGACGAAGCATTTTTTAGTATATTTAATCAAAAATATATAGGCGTATGGGGTGATCACAGGGCTTACGACCTGTCTTCGGCGTTCTTACGTTCACCAATTCTCACCCCCTCAATCTCCATATTTATCAAATTTATTGAAATATATGTGGTATTTACATGGATGGACTCGCGTGTGTGTTCTTGGACATATCACAAAAATTTAACAATTAATTTGAGATTTTCAAATCTTTTGCCAGATCTTATTTAATTCGGTGTTAAAACCACCAAACCCACATACGCTTGATCTTTCCGGCTGGGAAATTTAACACATCAAACTGTATTTAACGTTTATTTATTCAAAACAAAACCATTTCAAAATGTCCCGTGTGTTTTCTGCAGTCTTAATATAACGTGAACGATTTTTTTTCCGTATTTTTCAGGCCACTCCACTTCACTGCCTCCCTTCCCCCGCGAACGAATAATTATATCGTTATATGGGTAGGCTTATCCCCGCCAATAATACGTTTTTCCAATGAATCTTTACGAAAAATCACAAAGCCTATCCGGTTTTCAGAATTTCCGCTGTTGGGGTTGTAACACGATTATAATTCCGGCATATTTATACGGGTTTAAAAAACGAGTAACAGAACCAAAATAAATTAAGAGTTCTTGAACAACGATCTAAGTACATCCAACCCTCGCGTTACGCACGTTCAATATACGAAATTTCGCTACGAAGTACGATAGGCTATCATTTAAAAATGCGGAGTGAATATCATTTAAAATTTCATCATTTGTATAATTAACTCATTGGCCGCCCACGTCGCTAATTTCCAACAGAGAAAGAGATGGCACGAAAACTGTCAGAATTTAAGTTGGCTATCGTGAGTATAGAGGACACCCACGTGACAGTCCGCGGCGTCTATTTCTCACGGAAAATGACCATCAAATAACGCATAATATCGGCGCCGCGGATCGGATCTTTAACCAAATTATTATTTCCAGTAGTGATATCGTACGGCGCCCCATAGAAATCGAGTGTAAAAATCGTCATTTCTCCTCCATACAAAATTAACAGTTGGCGCTCACGTCGACGTCAAAGTGCTGATATTTTTACAATTATCGAATTTCTGAAAACTTTTTTGATTTTATTTTTACTTTACAAAATGGTAGAGGGTGACTTATTTCGTTAGTGGTGATTGCCGACTTTTTAGACATTCCCGATATGCTCGTTACTACCGCAGAGTCCGATGATGAGAAGGACGCAATAAGTTGTAAATTATTTGGAACGTTCCAATTTGAGTAAATTGGCAGCTAGATTTTGACGTACGTTCGCGATATTTCTCGTTTTTGTTGCCAAGTAATTCAAGTGAATAAGATATTATTTTTTAGTTATTAATTAAAATGAATATACGAGCGTTTTACTAATGTAATGTAATGTGTACATAGCTGTGATGTGAAGTGCTAATATTTTTTTGTTTTAAGCATCACATTTAACACAATAATATTAATAAAATCTGATGTCGTCCTTCCAAAAAACAAATATAAAATAAATAATAATGTTCTATAAGTGTTATGGCCTGACAACACTATCAACTTTTCTTTTTTTCATCTCAAAACCGTACGAAATCGCGGTCGATGGACGCTTATAGTGAAATAGTACCCACGTATTTTTTTTTTTTCGAAAAAGTCAAAATTTTGGCGTCAATATGGTGGTATGATGCTGTTTCACGTACTATTTTTCTGGGCAGCTAACAGGTTAATTATACTGATTTATGATATAAAAATGATATTGATTATATAAAAATTGAATTGCCTAAATTGAATCATTTAACGTCCTGTGCAACGTTTCGCGTACCTACGTAAAATGTTATATATATTTATAAAACGCTTTATCTGCGTTTTCAGAAAGCAGTTGTGTCATCATTCGATTATTTATTTTTTTACCGTGCACCGCGAGTTTCTAAGGATTTTTTCCTGACAACTTTTTTCAATGCGTGTTTTAAATCGGCATTTTTGCGCGATGTTGTGAAATACAAATATGGGTTGCGATATTCAAATTTCCGTAATATTTTTACACCTAAATTATATTTTATATTCATCTCTAATTCAAGAATATTTTAAATGCGTTATTTTATGTACGTTTTTCGGGTATTTTCTTTTTACATTTTTTGGAGCAATATTTTATATGGAAAAATATTACGCGAGGAATTTAGATTTACGAATAACTTTCCAGTAATGAACGTGTCTCTTTCGTAAAACGAGGGATGTTATGAATCTAGATGTAGATTATCTTTCTGTTTGTCATAATATGATATAGATTTACCGACTTTTCATTTAATTTCATCACATGTTATTAATCTGAATTACTTGGGACCAATGCAATATTCGCAAATCAATTGCGAGTGCTAGATTCTGGAGTGGTTCTCTATAAATTATTGAATTATTCTGGCAAAACGCTCTATTTTTTTTTAACGAAAAACAATACATAAAATCATAATATTAAAAAAACGTTTTTTTTTTGAAACTATACTTCAAGAATTATTAAGTATAGGAGTGAAATTAAGTACATTAATTTGTCGGTAAAAATAATTAGCATTAAAAAATGAAAGAACACGTAAATCAATGTTTTTTTTATATTTCGAATAACTATATATAAGTAGTCAAATAATTTGCTAATCAAATTAAAATAGGCATTTTGTAATGTTTTTAGACCTACAAAGTTCATCTTTTTTTTTATCAGAAAAAATATTTTTAATTTTATCATAATTTATTTTGGGTGTTTTTTTATTAACCATCATGTTTTCTATAGGAGTAGGTAGAGTGGATAGTATGCCACACTTTTTTTGTACATAACTCTCGCCTCTTCTACGTTCATACACCTTCTCATGTAGTTTGTGAAACTTCCATCAGGGCCATCTTCCAATATCTGATTTATCTAGTCATACCAGGTCTAGTGCAGACGGTCTCTTTTTCTGGTGCTATCAACACTTACCGCATTGTATAATTTCCTTACCATCCCCTCTTCACTAATTCATTTACAATGCAATAATCAACAAAATCACATTATAATTTAGGTTAATTACTAGTGATGAGCTCAAAATCACGAACCTTGAGTCAATCACTGTTATCTTTGAGTCACACTCACTACCAGTGATTGAATATATGGAAATATTGTGATTCATTTTTATAATATTTGGTTGTGAACCGTTATTCTGCACACGTGCATTTGAAAGAATGACGTTATAATTTGTGATAAGCGCCATCTAGCAGATTCTGCCAAAACGTTTTACGCATTTGACCCGAAAAATATTCTCACATTTTTAAAGGGTTTTCATTTTCTTTGTGATGATATTAAATTATATATGCTAGAATATATTTTTACGCAAAAGAAATTTGAATAATATATGTAAATACGCTGAAAATTATGTTTTTTTAATTTATTTTGTGTATTGTGAAATCGTGCGGCGCACGTCTTAGTAATGAAATTGTGATTACAGTCACAGTTTTCAATCACTGATATTATCAAATATCAATCACAATCTCACCAATGAGTCAAGAGTAGCATTTTTTCTCATCACTACTAATTACATCTTTTTTTATTACAGATTTTTTTATGTATACAAGTATTTTTCTCGATTTCATTTTTAAAAATGAATTTGCTATGTACATGTCTGAACAACCTTATCACTGCACAATTTTTTTTGTTTTGCTAGTTCCAGATTTCTCTTTTATAATAATATATATCGGTGAATTTATTAAAAATTCATTGTACGCCACTAATTTTTTTTCAAATGCCAAGCTGCATTCGAGGCACCGCTCATTTTTATTTCTTAATTTATTATCATTGTACATCCATAAAAAAAGAACAATTGTATTATTTTTTTCTTTAAGAAAATTGCATTTTTATCATTTAAATCATGCAGTTGAGATCATTATATTTGTATTAATTAATTATAAAAATGCCAGAACAATTCTGTATGTAAATCTTTTTTTTTCGTCCGATAGACATGCAGAGACCGTGAGCAATCCAAGGGTGTTGGCCACTTCCGAGGAGTTCCTCTGGTGAGGCAATCAGTACTGGGGCTATCAGGACGTCGGGGGAGCGCAACCACATCTGCGCTGTGGTCAGGAGCCCCTGTTACTATACGGGGGTCGGCTGAAGGGGAGTATGCTGCTAGAGATATACACATTCTTAGGTAAGTTTAAATGGGTCACACTTTTCTGGTATTTACATTTGAGTACCACTCATTTCATGTACTGCACTTGTTATTAATAAAATTTATATTTAAGATTATTTCTCAAGTTATTGTTTCCTTTGGAGGCGGCTGCATAATTTTATTGAATAAAGACTGTTTGTAATGAAATGTTGCATCATTAGTTGAAATATTATGAACTAAAGCCTGTTCGTGATGAAATGTTGCATCATCAGTTGAAATATTATGAACTAAACTTGTTAAAATTGCGTTGCTGCTTGTCTCGAGTCTTGAGAAACTTTTTACAAAAATCTTTTTTTGCGATCTTGTGAAAATATATTGTAATCTTGTGTCCTATGATAGTCCAGCTTTATTCAGTTGATAAAATATATTCTTCTGGGTTGTGCCATTACGTTACATTGTGTAATGTGATCACTTAAGCCAGCCGATGACAGGTCATAAGCCCTGTACTTTCATACTTTGCATGTAATAATAATAACTTTGTCTCTGTGAGACATATATAACTGCTCTAACTTTAAAATTTAGTCCAAAAACAAGCTTACGGTTTTGTAAAATATTGCACACGTTGCTTTGTTGAGTGGAATCAAAATGAGAGTAAATAACTCTCAAAATGATTCCGGGATAGGGTGGGACCCTTTAGGGTTTCTTTCATATTAATAGGCAATAATGATGCTCACACATCAGTAATACTGCAAATCACTCTAAGACGCTGGCTGCACACCGGGTACCACATTTGTCATTCCTCTTGTTACTATCTGGATGTTTATAAACTTCCAGTATTTTTTTATGTTATGTGTGGTAAGTTTCCAGCTTATCTAGTTGACTTGAAGGAAAATTTGTAATAAGGAGAGGCGTGTACTAGGGATGGATCTAGCTTATGCTACTAATAACGATACTAAAGTAAAGTACGGTGGACTGTATTGTATTATCACTAAAGTATACACATATTTTTATAAAAATTGTACAAGTGTCAGTTAACTTCCGCTCTTGAAAAATATTAATACTATTAGTATTCTTGCATACATTCAAGTCCACTTGAAGTACACATTTGCACTGTTTTGCAATACGTTCGCTCAAGAAAAGGCGTGAAACACACAAGTATTGTGTTTGGGGTAGAATTTGCATGCCCAGCTTTATTTGTTCTAGTTAAAACCTGAACATGAATTATATGAAATAAATATTAATTATTTACGCGTAGATCTATCATACTTAACACATAATAAGTCAAATTAATAAGTAATTTGCATTTATTTAACAGAAATTAAAGTTATGCACAGCTTTTTTTGATTATAGGTAGTGCACGCCCCTGGTAATAAGTGTCTAGGAAATACTCATCCAGTGCAAATTTTTCCGATTATCTAAGTTTGCTCGTCCTTTTTTTTTTTTTATTGATGTTACAGGCCATTTATCATGTATGTATAGACTTTATTGCACTCCTGATAATTAAGTTCAACGGGTTCAGAATACTTTTCTGGTCTTAGGCTGATCCCAAATACCATTTTGTTGTCTTTGCCATTTTATATGTACACACACACAAGATAAAAGTTCACTTTTATGATCCACCTCTTCTTTGTCATCAATATAAGCTTCCTTGGATCTTCTGATTATTTGCTCAATATCTTTTATGCAATATTTGTTGGGTTCTGTTTTCCACGCCAGATGGTTCTGTGAATCAGTGTGCTTGTGCAGTGTGGATAATGGTTACTAAAATTCGAAATATAAACAGACTACGGTAGAATAACCCAGAAACAATTATTTTATCATCTGAATTCCTGTGAAAACCTACAAATTTATTTATTCAACTGTCTATATACAAACATAATAGAATCCCGAAAGCCCATATTCTTGGCTTTTGGCTTTACATAATAATTATGTATAATTTTTTTACAAGATTTTCTTACTATTACTGATATATTATCTGCTTACCGGCTGTATCTGACTGATTAAATATAATATTACTATTTTCCCTCTCAAAAAGTATTCAAATTTTAAATAATGTCTATCTTTTTAGTACCATCCGGCACCCAAACATACTACTACTGATGGGGATTTCGTACGATATTGACCACAAGGTGCAATGTATTTTTGAAGAATGTAGTGCAACTCTCCATGATTACATTCATAACCAGGTAAGACTGATGCAAAAATCCCCAAGAATGATGGCACAATCCCATTGATAAATAATAATTCAATGAAGTGTGACTCATTATTCACCTGATCACTTCTTGTGCCAAGCGAATTTGATTATAAGGCAGTCACCGAACACAATGTTTTTACTATTATTTACTGTCTCCTATATAAAACCACTCTTACTGACTATGCGGGTTGAGTGAAAGTGATCTTGATTATTGTGTATTATCAGGTGTGCTAGCCATGGTTAGATTCCAATTAGGGCCTTTTTCATGATCTGGGTGCAAAGCTAGCTCTCAATTAATTTTATAATTAAATTAAATAATGTTTTCGTTTTAAACCACTTTATTATGCACACATACTAAAGTCAACTAGTTTCAGTTGGACCCGACCTTTTTTAAAACAATAGAGTATATAGACTAACCTAAGTACAGATATTATATTTAAATAGGTGGTTAAGAAGACAGAGCAACAGAGTGGGGCAGAGTATCAGATAGGGGTGGGAGAGAAGGGTAGGAATTACATGGGAACAACTTTAATATCAGACTATTGGATAGATTTATTTGGTTGGCTATTATTATTGAGTGATTTATTAATTTAAAAAATATATATATATTTAATCATAAATGAAATTTTTGATGTGAAGAATGTATTTGAATAAAATAATGTTATTAGTAAAGAATAATGCTGGTGCAGCCAATATCAATAAGAAATTTGTCGAGTGTATTTTTAAAAACCATTTATTGCATTTGAATTGAAATCAGTCTGAAATATTTTACATTCATTGCATATTCTATGCAGCCAAATTAAAATGTGCATTTAGTATTTTGCAACAGTTGCAGTTTTTGCAGGTGACATTTAATAACTGAGAATCCACATAATTGTAAATTATTATTAACCTTTTAAATGCTAACCCTGACTTTCCAATACACACATGCGGTACATTTTTTTTGAATACCGAAATATGCATAAATCAACAAAATATCATGATTTATCACGTCAGATAGAGATAAAAGGTTATGTTGTTCAATTTGAAACCAAATCCACGGTTGTACAAACTCATAGGATGTTTATAAATGAATAAACATAAACTCCATACAAAACATACCTAACAGTACGGCTGTCGTCGCGCAATTCGGCCGCTGCTCACAATACGTGATAGATTATCAAAGTTTTTAACAAAATTCGATTTTATTTTCCAGAAATTTTTGAAGATGTCGGCACCGTCAAAGTATTAGGATTCCTCTAGTGTGTTGATCGGTGTGTCAACTATTGATATGGCCACATACAAAAACTGATTCATTCCATATCGATTGTTGATACGGTAGCATTCAATAGGTTAAAATTTATTGTGGTTTCCAATTTGAGACAAAAGTGATATATAATTGTTATTTTAAATAGGTAACAATAATTAATCCCTAATATACAACTTATTCCTTACCAGGGACCGATCCTGTCGTATCTGTCCGCCGTTCGTTACTTGGGGGATGTGGCGAGTGCCATCAGCCACCTGAACAGTAATGGCTATGTACACACAGCGGTGTCAAGTCATACTATAATGGTCACCTCCAGGGATGTGGCCAAACTCTGTGGCTTTGAGCTTTGCAGCCGTATATTGGACATAGACAGTGATAATTCCGAAAGTGAAAGGGACTCCAAATGTGATCCATACAAGCTGATGTACTCCTCTCCAGAACCGGAATATGTAAATATAAAAGGTTAAACATTTATTGATTTCCATATCTCATTCCTCCGGGTGGCGGTGGCTACAGAGCTCCGACACTCTTTTTGTAATTACTCTGCTATTTTATTTGTACCCATAAAAATAGTTTTATCTCAATGTACAGAAATATAATAAATGATGTGTTTTATTCTTACGACAAACAACAATTAAAACAGAAAAAAAACGTAATTTTAACAAGTAGCTGATGTCATTGGCATTGCATAGACTTATGTTATCTGCAATTGGATTTATTCTCTTTGTCCAATTACACTCTCCCAACCAAATTGTTCTACCCGATGTCTCATTTCAATCCTAAATTCAGGCCCATTTATTTTTATAGCTATTTTGAATACCTAAAAAAGACACACATTTCTTAGATCCCTAATAATGATGTTCACTGTCATCATTTTTCCCTAATTGTACAAATATATTATTTTTATTGCACTTCAATTACACATTTATGAGAAAATCTTATAAATTCTAATAAAATTAATATTATAAATAAACAAATGAGAGATAATTTTTTTTTTTAAAAATATGATTACATAATAATTTACATTTATGTGCTTGTAGGAGTTGTTGTTGTTGATTATTACTGATCCATGATTGTATCAGGTTTTGTGGATGTGAGACTAAACCCCTAACTATCGTAGTCTCGCGCGTGTTACTGCATATGGTGTGTGTGTGTGAGTATTTATGTTTTGTCTGTTAAAATGAAAGAGCACTTACAAAGGTTGGCGTTTATTGATGGATGAATTATACAGAGGCAGTATACAGTTAAATGTGCGTATATTGTTGAACGCTGGAGTGGCTCACTCGAGATGCCGATGAAAGGAAGGCCTGTGGAGAAGTGGTCGCTAGATCCTTGGGCAGTATCCGTCACGATGTATCGTGTCTGCTAATTGGTTGGTTGGGTTTCGGCCCTATATGGTTGTTACGTGAATCCCTTCATGGCCATGTCTGTGAAGCGGGTGCAGTGTCACCACATGCTTATATTATTGTTTCTCTATTTCTCTATTAATTATTCATTTTCTTCTGTCTATGAATTTAGATAGTTAAAAAGTATACATATACCCACTATGTGATAAATAGATACTCTCATTCTTTAATTCTCCTGATGTCAATCAATGAATTCACACTTGAAATTATTTCAATGTGTGTTTTTGTTTAAAATTACTTATTTAAATATTGTTATTGAATAATTTTGTTGCAATAAGATACTTGTAACATGGCAGAGGGACAAAACTGTTATATATAGAAGTAGATTATATTCATTTTTACAGTCACTTCTCAACTTACGACGGGGTTTCGTTCCGAAACTTTGAACGTAAGTCGAATATACAATACAAAAAATAATATACATTTATAGTAATTTACCTATTAGGTTTCATTTCTGATTAATGTTAACAAACATATAATTAAATGGATAAATAATTTTGGATTATCCTAATCATCAGTACTATGAATATTCATGGCTCAGTCTTGATATTGATCAGCGAGTGCAGTGATAGCTTTTTTTCTCAAAAACATGTCCAATTTTGGTGAGTGCTTGGTGAATTTTGTGTTGTACTTTTGAAAATTTATCATTGTCTGGGTCCGTATATTAAATTTTTTTAATTGCCTCATTTATTTGGCTAAAAGCTACAGCCATTTCTTTATTTATTTTTTTATTTTTTTCCATCGTAAGTCGAGAAGTGACTGTATTTTGTTTTTTGCAATATGGATGATCAGATTCAGTAATATAAAAAAAAATACAGTGTAGTTTTGAATAGCATCAAATGTAAATATTTAATACAACTTTAATTACAATAATAAAATTATCTAGAATATCTTTTCTCTTCATAATGGGAAATTTTTTTATGTAATATTTTATTTATTATTATTTAAGGTATTCCTAGAGTTGGGGAAAAATCTGATGAACAACCCTTACTGAGTTCGAGGTATAGACAAGACTGCACGTCACAATATATATCAGAAAGAAAATTGCTAGCCAATTATAGGTGAAGTATAATACTGATTACTATTATCTTTAACAAGTTTATTATACCAGCTGACTTATTCTGAACAGCGGTATACCCATAGTCCAACCTTGTCGTGATCACAGTTACATATGCAACAGTCGTCCAACCTTGTCGTAATCTCAGTTACATATGCAACAGTCTGGACACACCGGGCACTGTACGACTGTTTAAGTATGCGGAAAAAAAAATATATAAAAATGTGAAGCAATAACTGCAGTATAAACATTGCCTCAAAATGACAAGCTCATAGAAAGAGATTTCCATTTAAAGAAAATATTTGTTTATTTTTTAAAGATATGTTGATAACCTTTTATCTGCCAGCCATATTAAACATGGAGGATTTTTAATGTTTGACCCAAGTCTCTTGAAGGTTGAACTAACTTACGGCAATTAAAAAGTTATTTGTTGTACTTTTGATGGTCTAAGATATATAACCAATGGAATTATTATTTATGAAATATATGTATGTAAATAAATTAAATAGAGAACATATGTATTTATTACATTATTATAATATGCCGTTATTAATTAGCCAAATTTTAGCCTCTGACAGGATTGATTCATTATTAAACTGATGATCATAATTGTATTGCAGAAAGTCAATTATTGTTAATGTATTACATATATTTTGAGGGTCCCGTAGTGAATAGCCCTCAAAAGATGATCAAATGAAATGAAATACACTTGCAAAATTTTATTTTATTATATCCTCAGTATGTATTAAAATTTGATATTTGAGATATTTAAGGTAGGGCGATTTATCATAGTTAAAAAGTTTCATTTTATGAAATAATTGAAGATCCTCTGAATGGTAAACACTATATCATATCACAATCCACTCCTTTATCTCTGAAACTATCTTGCAAAATAAACAATATCTCAAAACAAAGGAATTTATAAAAAATAAGCAATAATTTATTATTGATTATGTAAAAAATATTAAAATGGTCAACATTTTAATTAACCTACATTTTTCTTCACATTTAATATTTTTTATAAGTAGAAAATTCAAGAAATTGCTGATTTTTTTTTTTATATTGAATTGTCACCTTATTAAATGTTTTGTAATTTTTTTATCAGATGGCAAGCTCCGGAATTATTTGACGAAGTGGATGGCCAGGTGTATCCGTCAAAGACCTCCGATGTATATTCATTATGCCTGGTGCTTTGGGAGTGCTGTAATGGTATGATGCAATCCATTTTTTTCTTCTTAATATCTGTACCGGATTCATCTTCATTACTCACATCTGATAGTGTTATCTCATTAAATACTTATGCAATGTGAAAAATTTGATCAAACAATAAAGATGATTGTGTGTTAAAATATGGTAGTATTTGATTATATAAAAATTCATTCAGCTAAAAATTAACAAAATTTTGACTTGATTTTTAATGAATATACAATAATAATATGAATGTATTATAAATCTCATTTGTGTTATTGCACTGCACATTTATAATGTGATACAAGTCCATGATTCCACCTCAAATCCCATCCATGCTTCCTTGTTGGCTCTTCTACTGGTGTATATACACATATATATATGTAGGTGCTTCAGTATGGTATTATATGTCAATAATTAACCTGTTAGCTGTCCAGAAAAATTGTAGGTTAAACAGCACCATATTGGCGCCAAAATTCAAAATTCACAAGCTAGCTTTTACGAATTTTATTTTTACGAAAAAACTATGAAAACGTTGGTATAACTAAAAAAATAAATACGTGGGTACTATTTCACCATAAATGTCCATTGACCGCGATTTCGTACGGTTTTGAAATGAAAAAAAGGAAAAAATAAAAGTTGATAGTGTTGTGAAAATGCAGATAATGCGTTTTATATATATATATATATATATAACATTTTACGTAGGTACGCGAAACGTTATAGAGGACGTTAAATGATTCAATTTAGACTATTCAATTTTTATATAATCAATATCATTTTTATATTTAAAATGATAAATTCAAACATTTTTTTTACAACTTTTTAGTAAGATATAAATCAGTATAATTAACCTGTTAGCTGCCCAGAAAAATAGTATGTGAAACAGCATCATACCACCATATTGACACCAAAATTCTTAAAATTCAAAATTCACAGACTAACTTTTTCAAAAAAAAAAATACGTGGGTACTATTTCACCATTTTATTAATATTATTGTGTGTAATGTGATGCTTAAAACAAAAATATATTAGCACTTCACATCACAACTACGTACACATTACATATCGCATTTATATAGTACTAAAAACAAACACAAAATGATACCACCGGTCGCGGCAATGGCCAATGTTGCCTAACGACGCACTCACTGTATTTATAGTAAAACCCTTGTATATTCATTTTAATTAATAACTAAGAAAATAATATCTTATTCACTTGAATTACTTGGCAACAAAAATGAAAAATATTGCGAACGTATGTCAAAAATCTAGCTGACAATTTTCTCAAATTGGAACATTCCAGATACTTTCCAACTTATTGCATCCTCATCATCGGACTCTGCGGTAGTGACGAGCATATTGGGAATGTCTAAAAAATTGGCAATCACCACTAACGAAATAAGTCACCCTCTGCCATTTTGTAAAGTAAAAATAAAATCAAAAAAGTTTTTGAAAATTCGATAACTGTAAAAATATCAGCACTTTGATGTTGACATGAGAGCATGTGTGTTAAATTTTCAAATTTAATGAAATTGCGATCTGGCAATGCAAAAATGACGATTTTTATACTCGATTTCTATGGGGCGCCGTACGATATCACTATTGGAAATAATAATTTAGTTAAAGATCC
Organism: Eubasilissa splendida; assembly: GCA_031772225.1. Classification (NCBI taxonomy): domain Eukaryota; kingdom Metazoa; phylum Arthropoda; class Insecta; order Trichoptera; family Phryganeidae; genus Eubasilissa; species Eubasilissa splendida. Next base: position 13,495,927 of record CM062852.1, on the reverse strand, counting down.
GATGCGCGGCGCCGGTGATATCGTGCATTATTTGATGGTTTTTTTCCGTGAGAAATAGACGCCGCGGACTGGCACATGGGTGTTCACTATACTCACGATAGCCAACTTAAATTCTAACAATTCTGTATCCATCTCTTTCTCTCTCGGAGACTTGTGATGTGGGCGGCCAAGGAGTTAATGGCTTTACATCTTCCATGAGGCTTTATTTTGCCTTTCCATGTGCAATATTTTCTTGCACATTTAAGACTCAATTCAATACATATATAATACAAGCTTAATTATTGTTCTATTCCATCATGTGTATCAAATGTTTTAATTGGTCAGCGGAAAGCCCATTTTTGCATAGAAAAAGTAATTAGTCATTGTATAGCCCTCATACATACTGACAATTAGTGTAGTAGATTTATTGGTTTTAATATCTGTCTATCTATTGTTAATGTAGAAATATATATATATACAATAATGTATTTATAAATAAACCATTTTTAGGTGCTGCACCATGGAAAAGTTTGTCTTACAGACAACTTAGTGATGTTTATGTGTTGTGGCAAACTGGAATAAGGCTCACTAAGGAAAGATATCCTGAACTTATATTTAACATATTGAAAGATGGTCTCAATATTAACGCAAATGAAAGGATCGCTATTTCGACACTCTGCAAAAAGTTTTTAATTGCCAAGGTAATTAAATATCAATTTGATTATTTTTGTCAATATTAATTTGTACAGTCACATTATTATTGGATGGGGAGGAGCATATAAAACTTCAATGTCACAATTAGAAATCACTAAAAATAATGATAATGAAAATAAATTCTAAAAAAAAAATTACTATTCAAGTATTCAACTCTCCACAGATTTCAAAGTATCAAAAATAATAAACATACACAAAAAAAATTCAGTAATACAAATTTTTTAAATGAAATATTAGAAGCGAATTCCGATCTACAAGATTTAGAAACCAAATTGATATTCCAAAACTAAAATACACCGCAACCCAAAATCACTATATTTGTCGAGGCATGAAATTTTTTAACAATCTCCTCATCACAATTAGAAAAATTACAGACATACTCTCATATATATTCCTTCGCTATACATTAGTCTTACTCTCATAGAGAAGAAGTAAATGTTAAAAGAAATATATTATATCCTACTGATTATTTTTAATGTGTATTATATCTTCTAATATTAAAATAAAAAATAGATTAATTAATTTGATTAAAAAGCTTTTGCTTTTGCTTAAAATGTATATACATTTTGTTTCAATGTCTCATTTTCAGAAAAATCTCTATGCTCTGGATGATAGTCCCATTAGAAACGTTTTAAGCCATGATAGAAAGTCACCGAACCTCGAGTTGCCTTCAAAGTATGTGAGTACTTCTACACAATATGCAGGAGGTTCCGAATCTGAACCGGAACGTGATATAGAGCTAGCGTCTGTTGTCATGAAAAATGTTTTGAAATATCAAGTTACAGACATCGACAACGTAGATGATAAAAATAATAACTCCAGCTCTGTGCAATTCTACCCCGAGCATCATAATACAGAATCAAAATCCCGCCTTAAAATGTCACCTTTGAGGGTGACCGAAGGAGATTCTGATTCAGCCGAAGAAATGTCACATAGTTTGGCTATGCACAATACAGATTCCACAGAATACTGCAGCCTTCTCACTCCTGACATCAGAAGATTTACTTCCAGATTTCAAAATTTGAATAACTCTGCTAAGATATCAAAATTAATTGTTAAAGATGAATCGTTAAGTAACATTCCGGAAAATACCTTGCCAGAAAAAATCTCTAGATTGAACTCTAGCTTTACTCCTAAATCTTACACACCATTGCACATCGGAACGCCACCTACGGAAAAGTTTGAAAATATAGCGTCACTTACCGGCAGTGCGGGAAGCGATGATAAAACAAAGTCTAAGTACAGTTTCGATATACAGAATACAACTTTACCAAACACACCGATAGCGAGGAGCACCAAAATTCGGAAGTATGCTTGGCTTTCGGGAGAAAATGATGATTTAGAATACAATGTGACTGCAAATATCTCAGAGAGGAAAGACAAATCTTCAAATATTTCTAAAACCGATGAAAGTAAGATGGAACCAGCAATCACAAGTGGAAATATCAAGTGTAGTATCTTATCAAATGAAACCATGACAGAAAATAATAATTCTATTAGTAGAGTCTTTGTGGAAAATGTAAAGAACATCACGGTTTGCGGTGGAACTGGATCCCTTTTTGCGGATAGAAATTCTTTTCAAAGGTAAAATTAATATTATCCTATAACATTTTATACGTAAGGATTTCAATTTTCAATCAATTTTGTTAACAAACAAAAATATTCTAATTCATGTACTACTGCTGTATCCAAGGTAGCAGCTGAATCCATCTGCAATATCAATTCATATGTATGTACATATTAAAAAAATATTATAAAATTAAGGCATACTAATTTGAGCCACTTTATATGAAACTAGAAGAAGAAGAAAAGTCTAAAGATCTTGTATTTTTCAAAGTTTAGAAAAAAGTTATTTTTTATGAGGATTTTTTTGATTGACTGACTATAAAAGAATTATTCACAATTATTATTATTATATTTTTTCTATTATAATCTAACAAAATCTTCATTTCAAAAAGAACAATTATTCTGACAAAGAGAGTAGGTAGGTATTTTAATGTAATATTTTTTAATTTTATTTTTAAATCATTACAAATGTTCTTTGTTCAAAGATTTTTTTTGTTAATTTTATGTCAACCATTTATACATTTTTGTATATGTTATTTGCCTATCTTTATAATGCATTTATATTATTTTTGTTAATGAGTTATTGAATTAACTATACATAAAATCCTCAATAAATATTCATTTGTCAGTTTCACTAAAATGTCATGGAAAATATTATAGATTAAGTTGTTATCTTTATTTTCATTTCACAACACCACACCATTTAAAATATTTTAATGCAAAGTTCATTTCAACTCAGGTGAGTGTCCAATGTTTGGAACTTTAATTGAACCGAACATGGTTGTCACCCATTTTCTCTTTATAAATGTGAGTGTTGCAATGTTGTACAAAATGAGTCGTATATCTGCTTAGTTTGCAAAACATTCTTCAAAAATATTGACATTTAAAGTTTCAAAGCATTCAAAGATAATGTCATAATGATATATATGTTTTACATATTCTTAGCAAATTATAATTATCAATAATGTTTGGATAAATAATATAAATATGTAATTAATCTTAATGTTCATTTAGGGTCAGATAAATCATTTTTAGTTTGTTTATTAAAATGAAGGCATAATACACAACAATAAAATGTTTCACTATTCCAGTTTGAATTTTGAAAAATTCTACACATATATTACATACTCATTCAAGCCGAGACTAATAGTTAATTTGCTTCTAATATCTCACCTTAATACTGAAGAACTTTATTTGTTACGTAAATCTTGCCAGAAAGGTTTTGATAAAAAGAGACAACAATAAATTGATTGATTTTCTTGCATTTGAGACAGCCTGTCAGAAAAAAACTCATTTCTAGGGTTTTATCTTAATAATATGTGTGTTATATTAAGCTAATCAATCGAAAAATCAAATAATTTAATGAAATGCCTACATACAGTACTTTTAAACTGGTACAAGATATGATTTTCACAAGAGAAAACCATTTATAAAAAATTTTACGCAACTTCGTAAAAACAAATGTTGCGTCGTTATTTTAATTCTATTTAAGTCATTTCAGTTTTTCCATATTAATAATTAGTTTTTCATGTATAAATTATCTTTTGTGATCAAAGTACCTACATATCTAAGTGACATCATAAATGATGTTCAACTTTAAAATAATTTATTAGATACTTTTGCTTAATGTTATTGATTTAAAACACCATATTGCTGTTGTGTGATCTATGTGTTTCATAATTATAAAGTATTTCGCTATATTTAAAGGACAATGATGCTAAATATATTTGTAATATAAAACTATGATATCTTACAAAATGACATAAGTACGTAAAATGTTTTCTATTTTCAAGAAAACGTTTTCCTTTAACCCATCCTCTGCGGTAGTGGGTCAGATCTGACCCGGGTGTTTCTAAAAATATGAATTACGCGACAAATATTTGTTTAATACTGTTTTCCTTCTAGCTAATCTTTTATTAAATATTTCCAAATAATTTGAGACTCAAATGACTAAAACTCAATACTGACCTAAGCTTTTACGGGATTGAATCTCACTGCTTACGCTGAAACATAGATTGTCAACATTTTGAGCATATTTTTACGGCCCTATTCTACCTGCTAACGCTCTCCTTTCTACAGAAGGTATATAAAGGATACCAGGTATGCATCCATGTATTGTGATCCAGTCCAATTTTGTACAGATTTATATTGTTAATTGTTTTAACTTATTTTCATCTCGCCCCTAGAATATGCCAGGAAGTAATATAACTATAATAACAAAAGACAGTTCCGAGACAGTTTAGAAGCAAAGTTATTTATATTTTTGACAATTATATTCCGACAGTAACAAACAATTTACCACCCAGAATTCACAGAACACAATCAATATTATATCTATTTTGAATATAAGTTCTTTATTGTTTTACTTATTTTTTTAAATTATATCAATTACATTTGTTTCTGCTATTTCGTATAAAAAGGATGTAATTTTTTAATATTTTATTTATAATATAGTGGTATCTCAGTATACGTCTGCTTTGGTTATAAGTCCAACTTAATATATGTCCTGTTTGTACGCAAACATTTTTGTTTGGTATTCGACCTTTGTTTGGTGACGACTCGCGAGCGTCAAATGGTGTGCGCTTACGTCCTCGGTCGCGTTCGGCTGAATTTGGTTTTCGCAGAGGGGGCATCTCTGCCACGAGCATCAGTACGACTGTTTCTACTATTCGGTGAACAACGCGCGCTATAACTCTGTGAATTTTGTGTGATTTTGTGTTTATTCATAATTTTTTTTGTAAATTCACTATCCATTAGTTCTAAGAAAGTTAATAACAAGCCGTAAATGAATTGTCTGGAATGATCGAATAATGTCACATTACCAAAACAAATTTCTTTTAATCAGATTTTTAGTACTTAAACACCAAACCTGATGATTTTCAACCTGTTAAATTTTCATTTCTTTAATTTAATTGCGTTTGTATTTATATATTTTAGTATTAAACAGTGTTTAATATATTTTATACAACTTCATCAATGTATGATATGCCAATAACAATAGGATTTTTTTTCGTGGGAACGAATTAATTATTTTCCATTTATTTCTTATGGGAAAAATTTGTTTGGTATACATTCGATTTGGTATAACTATAGGTATTTCACTTATTTAAATATTTTGTTTAAATTATTTTTATCCGGTTTATGTATATAAAATACTAATATATAAAAAATATTTTTTGATTGTTTATAACCACTGTTACACACTAACAGGTAGTACACTGTATTTTGGTATGTTGATGTGCGAGAATGCGTACATCATTCTTAATATTTTTTATATTTTAGTAGAAACGACACATTACAGCACATCATGTCATTTAATTAAACTATATTTAAAATTAAATAAAAAATCTCCCACAAAACGGTTGAAAAACTGAAAACTTTGGTCAGTCTAAAAAGACCCACCATCGCCGGACGTGTTTTGTTTTGATCCACCAGGCAGTAAGGGTTAATATCAGTGGGTTTTTCACTGATTTTAAGGGAAAAACAAGTTTTTTTGAACAAAGTAAACATTTTATGTACGTTATTTTGTATGCAAGTCGCAATTAAATGTTCCGTATGTATTGTGATGTTACGCAAGTAGTCGCTAGTATTTTTTGTGCATGTCCTCCGTTCTATGCAATGGTATCCCTAGCTTCGGCCAGTAGAAGCGATGTGGGAAGTAAGATGGCAGAATTGGATATTTCCGGATCTGTGCGGGGAGACGAACGACAACAGGCAAGTAAGGGTGGCCGCGGCAAGCCTCCAACCGCAAGGCTGGGAGAAAGTTTTAGCGACCATGTTGTGTTTAAGTGGCCAAATTGGAGGCATAGGTTTCTTGATGTCATTACCTTGAGTGTCACCACCATTCTGTTAAAATCAACAGGACGGAGGAATTAATTTTATGTGGACCCCATCCTAAATTTTGATAGACAAAGAACTTATTCTACCTATTCTCTTTAAACAACAAGGTCACTTTTCGTATATTTTTCTTTCATGGAACCCAATATCGATTCTAATCTTAGGTCTATATTTTATTCCAACAAATTCTGTGTCTTGTCTAACCTTGAATGAATGTTTTTTATTCAACATCTTACAAGTTATACTTGTACATTTTGTTATTCATATATTGTGATCTTTGTAAAGAATATTCTAGGAAGGTATTTGCTCTGTATTTAATTTGACTTGGTGCCAATGTGATCTGACTGATGCGATTAAAATCTTATAATTTGTGAGGTTAATTGTTAAATGTTCCCATGCGGAATCAAAATCTTGCAAATGGAACTGAGGAAAAGTTGGTTGTGTTCAAGTGAAAACCATTCTTATCCAAACTTATTTATTATCATCAGGGAGAAGCCACTGAGAGCAAGAAACAACATAGAATACATGAAAGACAATGGAAAAACGATGTACGGTTAGTGTAAGGTGAGAGTCGGGATGTGCATCCGCGGTCCAATCGGTTCGGGTACTAGTCGCAGATTGTTTCGCAGACCGTCTCCTCTGGTGCATGTCATGCCCGCCGGGCGGTGCAGCCCGGCCTTCCTCGAACTGTCTTGCTTTGTTGCGTATGGCACAATACCGAGAAATTACAGAATGAGGAACATCTGGACGATGCGTGCAAGCTGCCACAGAACTAATCTTAGATATATAATTTAATTCTGGAATCTTTTATTATAAATTCATTACTTACAACCGTTTATTATAAGTATAGAAAATTGATTTTGTTAACTACAGAATAATAAAAAAAAGTAAATTGTAATCTATCTTCTCATTTACCATATTAAAAAAAAAATTTTGAGGTATGGCAAGTAAGTGTTTCTGATGAAGGTGACCCACAGATCCCATGCTCTCGGTGGAGGTTTGACACCCCCGGGATCTCACCCATCACAATATGTAACACCATTGTCTTTTAAATATATCAAAATACTACGTAATTATGAAACAGCTCACAAAATCACCAAATACATCTGACATAATAATTTTCTAATAATCTTAATATATGTAGGTACTTTAATTTCAAAATACATATATATATATGAATTTTAACTAGGTACTTCAATAAATTAAATAATTTTCGATGGGTTAATTCAAATTCAAAAATCAACAACACACATTTTATTTTATTCCATAATATTAATATATAAAAACATGGATAAGACTCTAGATACGAGTTATTTATGAATGCGAGAAAATCAATAATTTTATTGTCATTTTATTCTATCATAACCTTCCTGTCTAGCAAGATTTACGTTACAAATAACGTCCTTTAGTATTTCGGTGTTATAAGAAGTTTAACTATTAGTCCCGGCTTGAAAGAGTATAATTTGCGTAGAATTTCTCGAATTTTATATTAGAAAAATGAAAGTACACCCTTAATGTCAAATTACTATGTTAATAATATGAAAATAATAATCAACTAATGTTCAAAGGGCGTCGATTTCTGGAATCAAACTGTCAAATCAGGACTCTGGTGATACATTCAGGGCTAGAAGTCAATCCTGGGGTAGTAGACCACCATCTAAACCCATAAGTGAAGATACTCCCATAACCGGTGTGGACATCCGTCCGTTGGTCGCCATCCATGAGAAGTGGATCCAAGAAGCCAAACAAAAACAAAACAGGTCTTTGTCTTTACCTGACAATTACAGGTATTTACTGATGATTATAGCTATAATTATGACAAAAATATTTTTTTTTGCCATCCTGGATAATCGAAACTCAGCAGTACATCGAATTGTTTTGTATTTGTGATTACATCAATTTGACCAGCTTTTTTACAGGACTGTTTAGTGAATACTCGCCTTATGAGAGCATGTAAAATTTCAGAAGTCACTTGAACTCTGTCTGATCCTGTCTTAAAAGTGATTTATTTTATTTTCAGAGGTTCCCAACACGCTGTTAAGCCTGCATCACACAGACTAGATCCTGTTCTCCCATCTACCGTACCATCTAAATCACCATCGCTTCTTTCAATCAAGAAGGCTCAGTGGAAAGGTAGCAGTATTATTATTTTTAATTGTAGTAGTCAGTGGCGTGCGTAACTACAAAAGTTAGGCCCCATTGCAAGATGGAAAAAATGGCCCTCTATTAATACATATACTCGTACGAGTATACAGTGTTGTAACAGACCTAGTCCACAATAGCCTATAAAAATATTAGTTCAAAATGTCTCCAAAACCATTTCTGAGATAATCGAAATTCAATTTTCATTTTTTTATTACAGTTTTTGACTTATATTGAATCGAATATCGTGTACAATCTATAACTTATATAATTCCATCAATACGTAATTAAATCAACTAACAAATAAAGTGATAATTACTAAAAAAAAAAAAACCATTGAATGTATATCGCAATTTAATCGTTCTTCACTTGAAGGTTAAACCCCATCCTCCAGTCTTTGTGACTTCCCCTTGGACAAGCTCCAAAAAAACGCCATTTTCGAATAGTTACAAGTAATTTGACTCACGATCCCAAGGTATCCCTTAATATTTATTTAAAGTTTTATTTTACAAGGAGTACCTACATACTTGTATTTTGTTGTTGACTTGATAACTCATAGCAAAAAATGTATGGTGTCTCCAAAGTCATACTCCGACGGTTCTCAAAACTAAAATGACAACATAAAATTTTTTATTGAAGTAGTGAGGACGTAAACCGTTATTGTGATGTCCATGTACATATTTCGTAATAAAATATATTAATTTTATAATAAATATTTATTGGCATTTAAAAATGTACGTGGTTCCCAGTTAATGTTATTTTTTTATGATCCTAATAAGATTAGTATTTTTATAGTAGTTAAGTTTAACATTAACTTTATAGCGTATTATTGCATACGTTTATGTTAAGATTGTATTATAGGCGAGTGAGTCTCTGTAAAACTCATCGCAAAAAATTTGTCTTATTTGCATTTAAACTTTTAACGTACATTTATTGTATCTTAAACATTTTTAAGGACCGGTAATTTAAAAATTTTGTTCACAGAGTCAATTTTTTTTCAGGGTCAACACGTTTTTATATTAGCAATACTTTAAAACGTATTTGTTAAACAATATGAATTTGAAAAATTATTTTTCTGTATTCAAACATATCTAAGGCATTAACAGACAATTATATGATACATTTTTTCGCTATAATGATGAGAAAAAATTTCATTTGCAGTACAGATACAGTACACAATGTATAAAATAATCAAATTGCAATATTGTAATATTATTGAATATTGATTATGGACACTTAAATTTTTAATTTAATTTAATCCCTATACCTCTGTGTATTTATTTGTTCAATTCTTAACTGTAATTTCAATAATTACGGTTTAACTTTTTATTTTACATACATGAAAAATAAATAATAGTATTTAAAACAAAAATTATTATTGGTCACAGATTGAGAACCACGTCAATCCTTATACCCAAAAGTGTATTAGTATACTGATACAAGTCAAATATTAAGTATTTTTATTTGAGATAATTTACCACTTTTAGTTCCATATCTTTTTAGTGTTATTCATATCTTGTTTGGTGTACTTATATATATTATGGCACAAGTCGTGGATTTTGCTTGTTTGTTTGTTTCGTCTGATTTTCAGAATAAAATTATAAATATCCTTTAAATATAATATTCTATACAGCGCTTTTAACAATAATTTCATATGTCCTTCCATAAATTTCAAAATTTAACTTCTACAGAATATTGTATAAATGTGCATTATTATTTTTTTTAAATAATATTGAAGATTATAAAATTCACCAAATAAATATTAAAACGTGAAGTATAAATATTTCAAAATACATACTTATTTACCGTTTGAAGTTCAATGATCTTCTATTTTTTGTGTTCAATATATCGTTTGAAATCAATAAAATATTACTTTCAATTAATATAAACCCTCCAGTGACTATGACTTATTAAAATGCTTATATTTCTGAAATGGTTGTCATGGTTGATTGAACATTTTCGACTCATACTTTTATAAGGTATAACCTCCTAAAGTACTGTGGACTAGTCTGTTACACCATGTATGTATTAGCCCCAATAAAAATAACCACCTATTATTTATTATATTTATAGTAGTGTAGTGTTCATTTACTGATTAACTAAATAATTTTAGTTTTTCAGCGGGTTTTTTTTCAAGCTCACTTATGCACATTTTTGCTTTTCACTGATGGTCTGCTTCCTAACCTAATCCTATATATTAGCAGGGTACTATTGTATAGGTACATCGATAATGTTTCTATGTGTTTTCATAATACAGATAAGAAATGATTTTCTAAATTGTATACATTATTTCATTTCTTGCTGTGGTGGATTTTAAAACTTATTGATTCATATAAAAAAACTATCAATGCCAAAAGTTATGTAGGGTGCAAACCTTTTGGACCTCTGTCTAATGTGGGCCCAATGCACCGCATTAGCTGCATTGACATAGTTATGCCGCTGGTGGTAGTTATTTAATTTACTTTCCCTTAAACAAAAAATCGCTATTTAGGGTAATAAAAAGCATATATTATATATACGTTTTAACAAGAAAAAAATGTTAACATTTAGAATTATTAAAGAAGAGAGAGAAAAAATGAAGTAGAGAGAAGTATTAAAAGCTTATTTTTAAAAAAATCTAAATTTTGTGCTAACAAATATAACCGGATATGAGATACTTCGTAACTCAAATGGATTAAAACTACAATATATATTTACATATTTTCAGCTGTGCATCAACCAAATACTTCTGTATCTACTTGTAAAGCTGCAATTAAGAGAGATGCCATAAATTCTAAGCCTGCTGAATTCTTTGAAAATTCACTATGGAAAAAGGAAAAAGAAAAATGGTATGTATTATATTTATTCTCAAGTGCATAATATATAAAATATCATTTAATTTTGTGGGTTTTCATTTTTCATCACATGTTTTTGCATAACTTTCTGATATAAGTAATATCCAATCAACAAAGCGTTCATAGTGTCTCGATTTATAATTATAATAAAACTTCTACCATCAGTGTATTTAAATTATGGTATTATTTATGTGTTTGGTTGATTTGTTTTAAAGCCTTTTAATATCCAGAGATGAAAACAACCCACAAGGTTGCAGTACCCCGTACAAGAGTAAGACAAATTCTGAGTCAAATAGAACCACCGTAACCGACCAGTCAACAAATACAGAGACGTTCAACGAACTCTGTGAAATTATTTCGAAACAAATGAGAACACAAGATTTCTGTGGTATCAGTATGAGATCTTCAAAATCAAATAATCCAATTTTCAAAAATCACACAAATGAAGCACATAGTGAAATAATCCCCAAAAGTAACCATTTATTTGAAAAAGAAAAGACGTATCTTATGAATGAATTGAGTGATATATTTGATAATAATAATGTATCCAAAGGGAGATCATCGGGTAATAATGAAATAAATGTTTCTGTCACCTTGGATGACAATTTACAAAAAGGAATATGTGCCAAGAATACAGATGCAATGTGTACTATGGACTCCAAAATGTATTTTGAGTGCGGTGGTATTGTTGGCGAGCTAATGCTCGATGATGTGGACTCTTCAAATCAAGAAGAAGATAGTTTATCCCTTCCTGAAATGAAGTCTAACGATATCATTAATAAAGCACTTAAAAGATGTCAGGCGTTTTCAGCTTTGCAGGTATTTATATGTTTTTATTAGCACATTCTCATATTTTGTTATTTTTATACTACAAATGGTTTTAAGGAATCTGTTGGCGACAAGAAATTATTTCTCTCGCATATTTTAACCTAAATAAAGGAAGATCCTTCTCCATCTTAACAAACAATACAAAGGCTATAGTAAAACCTGATTATTGCGAAATCCAAGGGACTAAAAAAAAATTCGTAATAACGAATTCCCACATATAGCGAGAGAAAAAAATTCCCTAATATATGAATATTCAGCGCGCGCCGTAGAAATAAATGTAGCGCAGCTTTAAAAAAAATTGTTAGTTCCGTAAACAAGATACCCATTGCCAGTTTAATATGGGATATAACAATAAGGCATTCTGCAAACAATAAGAGGATTTTCTGTATTAAAAAAACTCTGAATACTCTATTTAGTTTTGTTTCAACAGATAAGCAAATTGATAATGATTAAGAAATTAAATTAAAAACATTTTACGAAACAATATAAGATTACCTAAAATTCGGCGATATTTTTGGAAATTTCAAAATGTCATGCAAATATAAAACAACATTAAATTTTAACTGTGTTTAATTGTAGAGCCGCTACAAGCATTGAGAGTTTCGCATCGGTCAATCGATCTTCATATTTCTTTAAATCGTAGAGAGACGAATTCTGAATCATAGTTTTTTGTTGAAGGTTAAAATTTTTCAGGAATTATCACGACCTGAAGCCATTTTAGGGTTCCACAAAATATTAAAAAATGTACTTTAAAGAATAAATTACAGAATACTAGCACATATAAATGTCAGTAAACAAACACTAAAACAATTGTCAAATAAACACATTAATGAAAATGTTGTACGCAATATTACAGTTCATTGGAATCAATATAAATATTCAGTTATAATGTAAAAAGTGACAATGATAAATGAAGATAAAAAACGAAGATCAAAGGTAATAATGTGCAGAATTATAGGCATCCCGAGCAATGTGGGTGATACCATACACAAAGCTGACGCACGCGTGTCCTAATGCCAGCAGTCCACTCTTGCCAAGGCACGGCGAGAGAAACCGAGCACAAGAATGTACTGCAGTTCTCGGCTTGCTTCGCCTATCTCGAGTCGACACTAATCGTCTTGTGCCGTCTCACTTGGCCACGCACACATTGCCTTGCCCCGTCCACGCTCCGTTCCGGTCGGAGCGTAGACAAGGCGAGGCGAAGCGAGGAGCCTCGGCGAGAGTGAACTGTTGGCATAAAGTGTGACATCGGTTTCAATTTTGGGGGTTTTTATTTTCTCCAGCTGGTCTAGATAAGACTCGTTTTTAGAGGCGTGAACACGTGTACGCTTACGCTTCAAAGTGTGGGAAGGGTGCCATTCTAACCTATTTTGATAATTGGCAATAAGTCCAATTTTTGACAAGTGGATATTATGCCAAATGGCTTTATAAGGGCCTATTATGATCTCAAGAAGAAGTTTTATAAGGGCACAGCGTGCCGCCCGCGCCAAAGCAATAAAACAATTGACAAACATGATCAGCCAAAATATATTTTGAAATATTTTCGTTGTAAAAATTTTTTTTTCGTTATATATTTACGTAAATGATCGGTATTTTTTTCGTACGGAACAAAAATAATTTTGTTATACATATTAACGAAATTTCGTTATATAAATTCATTTTGTATAAAACATTAATTGTAGGTAATTAATTTTGAAAAAAATTTCGATATACATCATTTTTCAGTATAATGAGATTCGTTTTAATGGGGTTTTACTGTATTGTGTTAAATAAAAGTATACTATAAACTACTGTTTGATTTAGAATTAATGAATCCAATAAATGAAAACATTATATATTTAATATTTCACTATGTTCCTTTATTTTTTTTTAAATAATTTATATTGTTAGAGTGCACGCAGTACTGAGGACATGTATATTGATGACGAATTGTCAGTCAACAATGACCTGCACGCTCTGAGCGACCACATGCAACTGGTTCCCGTACATGGCAGTGTACATGAAGCGTTGTGCGACAAGGCTAAGGAATGTTGTCTTGTTAAATTAAAGGAAGAAGCTTGCACCGATAGAATCTTAATCATTTGTGATAACTCCAACAGAAATATCGACGGCAGACCCAAAAGCTCTAATTCAAATTACTCAGAAGAAGAAGAAAGGCCAATTTCAATAAATTCAAATACTTACCACCATTTTCCAAATCTTCAAATAGAGAACCTTCCATCCATGGATCTGATTGACCACACACCCTTAAATAAAGGACTTCCTGTTATAGAAGAAATTCCAAATGAGGAAGATCTACCCGATCCGATAGAGCCAATAAGAAATGTCCGAAATATACAAGATTTGATTAGTATATATGAGGGAGTGAATTCAAGCAAAGCGAGACCAGATAATAAAGACCGGTCAAATGAAATTAGTTTCTTAATATTAGATGATAATGTAGAGTGTGATGTGCATCCTGATGAATGCGAGCGACAAAATAATGACAAGCTCAATAACTCCGATAGTGTGATTCAAGACTATATAACAATATGATTGTTATTCCATGTACAATGGGAATATCTCATTTGTGATATTCAAATCCTTAGGAATAGATTGGATGTTTGCATTACTCAAATGTGATGTGATGTGAGTAGTGTGCTGAAATATTTAAAATCAATATTTGTACCCAATTATTATTTTATATTAAGACCATTCCGTGTAGGCTTTCTGGCATATGTCAGTATATTATTGTAAATGATTAGAATCTATCTATAATTTAATATAATACTATGAATAGACATGTTTGATTCAATATAGATGTTTTTTTTCTCTAAGAAAATTACCACAGCACTTGAGATTTTTGAAAGTCTTTGAGTTAGTTTATAAAATATTTACTCTTGATTTTGAATCTTAAACAACACTTTGACAATACGTATAAAACATATACAATACAGTTAATCAACATGACTTATCACCGAGGACTACTCGCTGTCCACTTACTCACCATCAGGCTGTTGTCACTGTTGCTCATTGCACTGTTTTATCTCAAGTGTCACTTGAACTCTAAGAGCCTTTCAGTAATACCTTTCTTTTTAACTTTGCCGAGTGTGTGATTACTACAAACTATTTCCATGTTCAGGGTTCACTTTTCTTTGGCGAGTCGTGATTCATTTAGACCTAGATTAAAATACACATTTATAATATTGCAACCCAAACTAGGAAATGTTTTTCTAGGATAAACATTTCAACCCAAATATTGTACTACCTCTAAAATTATTTATATAATATTACCTGAAAATGTTGTTTTTCCAAAGACTTATATTATAGACCAAGTACACATTATTTCTGTTTACATAATAAATATTATTTATTTTGTTTTTTTTTTTCACATTAATTTATTTTTAATAAATACATTAGTTTTAATTGTTTATCTTGATTTAATTGAGTTAATAAAAATTATAATAAAACATGGTTGTGAAAAAATACTTACTGTGACATTACATGCTCTTGGAACAACAAGGTGATATTTATATCAAACTATGATATTGAGCTTCAAAGTTTTGAATATTCATTTTTTAATATTTTTGGCCTGGTTTGAAAAGTGAAATTTTCACAAAAATGGCACTGTAAGATATAGAATAATCTTAATCCCTGCTTCATCTCATTATTGACATATAGTGACCTCGATCAGATGAGATTCAGCTCATCCGCAAGTTCTGCTTCTGGGTCATCCTCACAGATGACTCCGGGGTTTCTCCAGCCAGTTGCAACTCATCTATCCACTGTTGTGGCTCTCTTCCAGTTCTTCTTCGGCCCAAGGTTGATGAATAATAAATTATACCTATTCCTGATTTCAGTCTAATATGTAATATATTATAATTCATACATTTTATTTGTATTCAAATCAACCGTTATTGTTAATAAAATATTACAAATGCTATTATAATATAACTTTGTTTTCTTGTTATCTCCTAAAGTACTAGGAAATTTAACAAAGTTAGAGAAAATGATTGTAAGAATTCTGATAAGAAATTTTAATCAAAATGTCACCGTGTGTTCCAAGGTCACAATTACATGATAATGTTCACATTTTATTATTTATACATATTGTAGATTTGATATCTGAGATAATCAGAAATGTTAAGCATATTATTAAATTCTCATTTCTTCCTAAAATAATTAATAAAACTTTAAAAATTCAAAAATTGTGAATAATACATTTTTAATAGAAGTTTATTTCTTTATCGTTAATTCTACCATTCGGATAATTCCTATATTCACATCTGCATTAATTTGTCTAAGTGTACCAAAGATCAACCAAAACATTAAAAGAGCAAATATTGCCTGCCAATCAATTCTTTACGAAGGCAGACAATATTTTTTTACTTATCTTCTTGATTCTCAGGAACTAATCAGTAATTTAAAAAATTTATTATTATCCCTGGATTTTTTAAATTTATATTTGTTAATTGCACTACTACTAAAATTAATTTAATATTTTCTTTTTATCTTGATAACGATAACAACATAAGTCAAAGTACTTCTGACAATATGTTTATGAAAATACTGGGTGCGGCAGAACCGATTAAACAATTTTGAGAAGTTATAAAAAAGTAATGGAGGGTATATAGAGAAGAAATGATTTTATTTTTGAAATTAGCAATACATACCTTTTATAATCATTAAGTTTTGAAAATAATATCCTCAAGATGGCGGCCGTTAGCAGTAACATACTGTTGGAGACAATTTCTGAAGTTTTCTATAGCTTGTTCAAACATATTACGGGGTATGGCATTAACTCAATAATCCGCTCCGTCAGCTCTGGTAAGGTGTGAGAGCGACGTTTGAACACCTTTTTCTTCAGATATCCCTAAAGAAAGAAATCACAAATATTCAAATCTGGTGAGTCCACCTCTCAGAGAAACCAGACATCCGGGAAACATTTTTCAAAATATTGAGTGAATTTCAGGTTGTGTGAGCTGTATCCCCATTCTGGACTGCAGAAAATTTTACAACATTGAAACAAAACGTTTGGAATTCAGTCATTGTCATGCTATCCTCCTTAAAGAAATATGGGCCTATCTGGCCTTTTCTGGTGTTTTGATGGACCTGTGATAGTCATGTGTATCTCTTCTTAGTGTGCTACTAGTTTCCTCCAACTGCTTAACTCAGGACCGAATTGTGTTCGCATTAGGAAAGGCATTGTTGCGCAGAATGTCACCATGCATTAGGAACCGTCATCGAAAACCTCTATGCGTCGCGATCACAGATTGGTTGCTATCAAAATACGCGCGAACGGCAAAGCCCCGATGTGCTTCAGTCCAAACCATATTGGCTATTGAAACGCGGTGACCGACAGAACAGAGGAAGACCGTGTGCACCTGCCTCCCTCCACCACCGCCCGAGCATTGATCCATCCTAACCGCTTAGTCAATTCTGCCGCACCCAGCACAATTTTTATTTATTAGAATTTTTGTGGTTCATTATTAATATATTAGGAAACTATGGTTTTGTTTCATTATTTAGTATTATTAGGGTAGAAACACAAATTGCCTTATTAAAAAATGTGATATAACCAATGAGACAATATTTTTTGATTACCTTGTTACATAAATATTTGTAATTCATTTTTAAGTGACAAATATACGTGAATATCTTTTAAATATTTTCATTCTTGAACCCTGTATCCTAATTCGAGTCATGTGACAAAATTCCGTATGTGCTAAGATGAAAAAAGTGCGCAGAAGAAAGATTGTAAAAATTCAATTACATAAGATAGTAATAAAGTTTATTGTTTTGTTGAATAATATTTTAAAAACTTGATCCAAGAAGTGTATTACACAATTTTTCTGAAACATATTATTTTGGCATTGACCTGGAATCTTTTAATTATGTTTTTGTGCAAAATTAGATGCACCAATTTGAGCACACATACCTGAAAGGATAAGCTTTCTAGTTGATATGAGCTACATCTTGTGTAGGAGACGTTAGTCCAGTGGCGAGAAACTCGTCTAGTGAAAAAGTGGTTGTCCCAAGAGACCGACAACTCAGTTTTTATAACACAAGTGCTTAGCTTTAGTCGTCACTTGGTGATGTTTGAGATTTAGTGTGATGTCCCGTTGAAAAATAATAATAAAATATTATATAAACATATTTTCAGTTTTTTTTTTTCTACTGTTAAAAAAAAACCTTTCCAGCACTGGCCAGAATCGAATATAACTGTACATTTTACTCTTTTCTCTAGGTCCGCTGTTAATGAAGAAATATATTCTTTAACAGCGGTCATTTTAAAACATGGCCCACCATGCTGGTTAATGAAGTCAGCCGAGATAGTTACTGGAATAATTTGATCGAAATCTGACTATGAGTTATTGTGTCCACTAAATCAATTGTACCTCATATAGGGTGGTTTGGAGGACTCGTGATCATAATTAAAGAAAATACTTTTAATTTTCCAGAGATTGCGTTATGGGACCCTCTTGTAGGTAGTATTTCTAACTAAAAAGCGGAAAGTAGTGTTAGCTTTTTGTGGCTGCATTTAAAAGAATCAAAGTACAACAATTTTCAAATTAAGTAGGCTAATTGGTTGTCGTTGCGTAGTACAGAAAAAGTTATTTTGTCTTCATCAATTGTTCACATTGTACATTTTAGAAGATTCTTATTACTCTACTCACAGCGAAATGTATATTCATCAAATTGGAAATGTTTAAACTATGGAAAAGCGAAAACATTGGAATTGGAGAAACCTGTAGGTGACGGAACGTACTACCTTAATTTCCACTTATATATATATAGTTCAGAAACAAGTCTATAAAGTTGAAAAAAACAGAATTATAATGGAAGTCCCACTGTTCTGCATCTCTTCAGAACATAAGAATTCTACACAGAGACATTTGTATTATATGTTTTGGAATCTCAATAAAAAACCAAAAAGGAGAATTATGTAGTTACAGAAGCAGAAAAATAATGTTTTTTAAACTTAATCTTATAGATATTGGTTTAGATATTTAGCTGATACTTTTTAGTCTGTATTTGTGATGCTGAAGGTGATGGGAGTATTCGGTTTAAGGAAAAACTTGATTATTCTCATCTCGCACCTTCTTAAATATAACAGAGCCAAAAAAAGACTTTCAACCTAACAGAACTGGTGGAAAAACTTCACCATTTAACATATGTTTTGATCAATCCAGTTATTAAATTGACAGTTGTAAATTTACAATTAAATAAACAGTTTTAGAATATTAAGGAGAACACATTCTTATTGTGAAATTGTAATTATTCAGTATGTGATGTTTTAAATACTTATTTAATGTAAAATTAAAAATAAAGCGCTATAACACAATTGGTAGTGTACTTCCCCGGATTGGAAATAGATATCCAGGTTCGAATCCCGGTAGCACAAAAACAATATTTTTGACAAAAGTTGATTTTATATGTATATATTAATAATTAATAAATAAGTAGTTTTAAAATGATATACCGTCGATTCCGCTTAATTGGGACACATCGGGACCAGGATATTTTACCTAATTAAGTGGAATCGACTATATTTGAATCGAGAATTAGAACGCCATCAAACAGCAATATTTGCATTTCACTCAGTTTGTGAAACATAAGCAAGATATTTCAATCATAAATACTTTTATACTCATTTCTCAAAGGTTAATTTGTTTAACTCTATTGTATTAGATTTGTAATATAGTTTCTAAATCCTTTAATTTAATTAAATAGACTTCAGCACTTAACGTTTTTAAAACGTGTTTGTAATAATGTAACGAAATAGGTATATAAAAAACCGAACTTAGCACTCGCACATGGAATGGCGAAGAGGACATGACACTGAAAACAGAAAGGGTAGAAAAATATGTATTTAAAATATGGTAAAGGTTAATGTTTTAATACTAAAAATATAAATAAATGTGTTTTTATGTTAACAATAAATAATTCAATTACGTCATATAAAAGATATCTTTATGGAGAACATTTTGATTTTATTTTGCATATAAATTCGGAATATTGTGTGGTACGTGTTGGCTTTGAACGTAAAGTAGGTACATAATATGTAAAATCCTTAATGCTATTGAGTAATGAGCACATTATTTTGCTCATCAGATTGGTGCTAAATAATGTTTGGAGGTTAGGACGGTGGTTAAATGAAAGAAATGAAATTTACATGTTGAGGTGTTTATTGTGATGGATATAACAATGAAGACATATAGAATTAAAGAAATTAATGAAGATGTAGAAGGTGTACGTGTATAATGAAATGAAATGAAGCGAGTCGGTGGTCTCGCTCGGCGCGCGCGGGTCGGCAAGACCGCCGTTGTGAAACGATGGAACTGGAGAGCCTGCTTGACGATGAATGCTTGAGTCAGACTTGTAGCAGCAGCCGACAGCGCTGTCACTAGCGTCGATGGCGGTGAATATGAATTCTGATCGCTACAAATGTATCAGTGTGATCTTTTACATTTTATAAATCTTCATTCTCCTTTAGTACTCCGGATCACTGCGAAAAATGAATAAGCTCCTCGCATTATCTGTAAAAACATTTATTTTTGTTACAACTATAAATTTATAAATAGATAACAAGTTATTGAAATTTACATTAATCAATTGTGATCTTTAAATAATTTTCATTGATTTGCTTTTTATATTTTACCGCCACAAATGTACTGTTGGACACTGCAACAAATTTTCCAGCAGTGACCTGCACCGGCTTTTGTGCTCTCATCATCAGTATCATTAATAGCCTCCTGAAGTTCTTGTCCGTCGAGTACCACCGGCAGTTGTACGCACTTTCAGCTAATCCCGTAGCCTGTAATTAAGATTATAATATAAGTGTACCTTTCATAAATAAGGGTTGTTAAACTATTTTCACCATAATACTACACGCAAAATCACTTATTATTTAATTTTTTATAGATTATTTAACTTTAATATTATTATTATAATTTGAAAAACATTAACCGGTTTTCGAAAATATAATTTTCTTCTTCAGGATGTTAGATAGATTTTTTTTAAAACATCAGAATAATGTGACCTACATATATCGCACACCTAGATCAAAACTAAGACAACTCAAAAAAACAAGAATTTTGAGATATTATTGTATTCGGATACTCATACGTCATATAAACAAATAACTTAGTCCCAGTTCTTCTTGAGTGTCATTTCAGGAAACATTTATAATATTAAATATTATTTAGTTTCATAACAAAAATCAAAAATGACTTGAGTTGTCTTAGTTTTGATCTAGGTGTGCGATATGTTTTTGGTTAAACATCCTGAAGAAGGAAATGTTTTCCGAAACCGGTTGATGATTTAAATGACTTATTCATGCCTATTCTCAAAATTGCAATATTGAAATGAAGGTGATTGTTACACCAACCCTCAAAAATAGTGTTATATTTGAATGAGAGAGAGTGAGGGAGATAAACGTACCATAATCTGTCAAAACTATCTGTCTATGTCTTTAAGTGGTTTTAATAAACAAAGTTAAATAATCTATAAAAAAAAATGAACATAGTAATCCACAAAGTACAATTTGCAAATATTAAAAATACTTATTATTTCATCAAAATCTGTTATTTTTAACATATCAGACACTATTGGCATTAAATTCTACAGCCACGATTATGGCCAAGGGTGTTGCGTTAATAATTTGTAACGTGTGACAAAGCGTAAGATAACATTTCGCCTTGGAAATTGTTAATAGATGTGCTGAAAACTTATTTATGGATTATTTCAATTTATTTTTCAGACCCCAGGGGCCTTAGCCCTGTGTTGAATCTAACCCTAGCGAGAACACAACTTTTTAATTGCAATTATGATTAACATTTTGAAAATTAGAATTATTTATTGAAAGATTCTCAAATTTTTCTAGCAAAATAAGAAAAAAGGCGCGTGATATAGGTTGATGACGTGCGAGTCACGAACAGATCATATTTAGCGATACGCGAGTAAAGTTAGATTTTTTTATGCGAAACGAAATTGAATAGATTTTTTTAAAAATTCAAATGAAGTACGAAGATCTCTTTTCGTTGTTCTGCTCATGGACTTCTAGTCACCTGTCAATGCATGGTATATTTGGTAATATAATATTTACTATACAATACGCGAACATTTAAGTATGGTACGATCAGGGCCGGCCCGAGGGGGTGACGAGCTCGGGCCCCGCTCGAGGGCGCCGAATAAGCCGAAATAAAAAAAAACAAAGAAAGAGCTACAGTTTGAACAAAATAAATAGTTTATAAGCATTACGTAATACAAGAAAAGCAAGACGAGCGTCATATAGATCCATAAAAGCCATCTGCTTCTTCAAATATCATCACAAATGTCTCCCCTGAAGTGTTGCCATGGAGAATGAGAACCAATTCTCCAATGTCACAATAATTACAGCTTATGGGGTGCCGTTAAAAAGACTGACCGAAAAACTCACCTGGGCTGTAATCTTAATAATAACTGGGAAATGAGCTAAGAAATCAATGAAGATTCGGAAATTTGAATATTTTGCCCATGTGAAGCGAAACTTGAGAGATATATGTAATACAACACTCTCCGCCTTATCGTCAGTGCAAGATTGAATCACGAAAAAGAGAGTCTGGCCGCAGGTAACTACGGAATCTGAGAGTCTGAAAGAATGGTTCAACACATACACCGTTTTTTTTTTAATCAAGGATTAAGGCGCCCAGAAAAATTTCGCCCGAGGGCGCCACAAAGGCTGAGGACCGGCACTGGATACGATGAATTTTGGCTAATGGTGAGGTAGACGAAGTGATACTGCACTTCCTTATTGTATCAATATCCTCTTGTAACTTACATTGTCGGCTTCCGAACAGAATACACGACGTAATTTGAAGAATTATTATCAACATACCTTTATCAAAATGTCTGTAAATAAAAAACAAAAATGAGTATTATTCTGAAAGGAAGTGAATGTTTGTATCAGGAAAAATGGTTCGTAAATACAGTGTTGTCAGAGCCGTGCAAACAAAAAGCTGCGCCCCGGGCAAAGCCTGAATCTGGCACCCCCTCTTTCCTCAGAAATCTTTTTTAACTTCCGATGTAACTGCCTCCTGATCCTGGCCCCCGAGGCTCACTCTCCTTTTACATCCTATTCGTACCTGCATTTTAAATTGTAGGTACCTAATAATAATGAAAACATTTTGTCGCGGGTGCAATAGGTGACAAAATAAATGGTACCTGCAATGTTAGTTCATTTCCAGCATAGCATTGGACCAGTAATTCACTGACTACGGTGAAAAATAATGCAATTGCAGTACCACATCGAATAGAAAAAATATCATTCTGAAACATTTTCAAAGTTGACATTAATATATTATATGATATATATCTACTTAATGTTTTTTTATATGATTGGTATCACAAGTCAAAAGATTGTCTGCGTTATTCAGTCTTTATAAAATCATGAACAAATATCATGTATTTTTAACCACTGTCATAAATAACTACCTATAAGCTAGAAATTATAATTAGGAGAACACATTCTTATTGTGAAGTTGTAATTATTCAGAACATAGGTCTGTGATATTTTAAATATGAATTAAATATATTAGTTAGAATATGTTCTGAATAATTACAACTTCACAATAGGAATGTGTTCTCCTAATAATAAAGTTGTATCAATGTGTCCAAAATTTAATAAAAATGAATTGATAATTCTGGCGTCTGCTATCAGTTTACTCAAAGGTATTTGAGATTCTGTAAAAATAATGTAGATGGCTCTTTCAAATAATGGAACGATTAAATGTATTAATATCAAAAATGTAACATATAGGTTCGAAAATTGTCGCTAAAAATATTGTCGCTGTAGCGTAGTTGGATAATGCACCGTCTCCAGTTAGGAAAGAGACCTTAAAGAGATTTTATATGTATATCTTTATAATTAATATATTTAATTCATATTTAGAAATTATAATGCGACTTTGTGCTATTTTTGTTAATAGAAGCCGCCAGTCAATCAAATTCATAATTTTTAACATTTATTAGGATTTCTGACTAGAAACTTATTTAACCTAACTTAACTTCTGAAGTTCTAAGAATTTGCGGACGATTTTTCAGTTTGGATACGCATAAACAAATGCAATAGCACACAATTTTTATTTACATTTTGTTTACCTTTTTTCCAAAGTAAAGCCCCACAAATATTAAATAAAATTCTAATCTCACTTTTCTCCATAACGATTCATATTTTCCTATTACATTAAAATATTTTTTCTCAAAACTATAGAAAAAGGTACCACTAAAGTTTTTATTCATATAAATGGCGTTCTATATATTATTTATAATTCAAAAAATATTTCCTTTCTTTAATATCATAAATAAACGTATCATTTTTATCCGTATTTGGTTTCTATATTACCTAAATACCAGAATTGAAAGCTTGCAAAATTTCTACTCCACTAGCTAAAAATGTTTTTTTTTTATTAATACATAAGTACTTATATTAATACTTTCCATCGCAATTTGGATATTGCACAATGATGTTGGCCTCTAGTAAAAAAAATAAACTACACAAATTTACAATATTTGTATGTTTAATATTATAATTTTTTTAAAAATTCAGGCCCTCAGTGTAAGATTACAGATTTATTTTTGTTTTAGATAAACTAATTGTAGTATGCATTTATATGACCGCAATAAAAGTAATTCGCATCATATTATAAAATACATAGGGGAGACCCGTCCAAAGTCATATACCGGGGTAAAATCATAATAATTCAAATATTTCCGCACGGTCACGCCCTGTGGCAGGCAGTGGTACCAACTGTGTGTCAGCAAATACTTATCTTGCGCGATTGCGCGCCGATGAGCTAACATGTTTTTTTTACAATTTTCAGTGTCCTGATGTTATTTTAGAGATATTGAAGTTTGTATAATTTACAGATGAGTGACGTGTTCAATACTTCAATTTATATATATATTCCCTATAATTACGCATATTTTGCAGGATTATTTTTGTCTATTTTAGAATTTGTGAAATAATATGTGCATACAGCAAACCGGCTTGTATACGATTTTGACCTAGAAATTTTACATTAACACATTAAAATACATATATATTTGCATTCATTTCAAACATGCTGCGTAATTACAAGAGAAAAACTACCAGACAAAACTGGGACACAGAAAAAATGAAAAATGCAATTCTGAGTAGTTAATGGAACTGTGGATTACTTAAAAGCGTCAGAAATCTAAAGAGTGCCAAAATCTACATTGCAAGATCTGTTCAACAAATATATAAAAAATTCAGATTTGGCAAAAACCTTTAACCTTTACCATACCATGACATAAAATACCCGAACGCAGCCATGCTGTCAACTCGTGTTACCGTAAATAACAGTTAGAAAAAATGTTTTTATTAGCTTAAATGGCTTTAATGGCACGAATTTACTCTAAATATTGACCATTCAATTTTGAAAAAAACTTCCTTCTTATCTCTCTTCATTTAATTAATGAGAAAGAGACAATTATATATGTATGTTTGTTATTCTTTTCACTGTGAAAATAGTGTGTGATATCTGTCTTTTATGACACAGATTGTATTTTTATGAACGTATCAACTTTACAACGGATTGAATGGAAAAAATAATTGTTTTTGTAGGATTCCCTTTTCATAATTGGTTTTTCACTAGTCATTCCTAAGTGCTAATATTTTCTTTAGCATTATCTAAAATATGAATTTTATGTTACATGTATTTACCGAAATATTATAGGTTTAATTATGATGGTAGACCTGTGTTACAGCATGGTTTGGGCAGGGTTAAACCGGTATTTTTATCTTCTCGGGAACAAAGTTTAGTTGATCACAATGATTCCCAGAATTAAAACGGCTCAAAGAAGAGAAACCCACCACCGTAGAGGTAAAACGGCAATAATCAGTTCATCTCCATACAAAAACGAATTAATTAACATTCCTCAAATAATAAAAAGCAACACACCCTAAATTTAAATCAACAACCAAAAAAAACCAAGTGTTCCAGAATCCCTTCAGGAACAGCAAAAACAACTAAAAATTAATCTTCACTTGTATTGTCATGAAGAATATGGTTGGGTGCAATGCACCAAGTGTAAGGAATGGGCTCACGAAGAATGTACAGGCTGGAGGCATGAGGAGCTGAACGAGTTTCGGTATAATCGGAGCAAAATCGTACAGGGTATACGGTTTTGTCCACCGCCCGGGGCGAAATCGTAAAAATGGGACATTTTGTCTTTTTTTAAAATATACTTTTATGTATAAGTTTTTCTAAAATATTTATATTGTATTATGTTCCTTATTAAAGTATTTAATAAAATTGATGAGTACAAAATACTTTTTTATTTTATAAGACTAATTTACTGAGATTTCACTTTAGCTATACGGTTTTGGACATGTCTCCCCTACCTAAGGTCATGCCGTTTTTCACGGGTTACAATGCAGAATACAGTTAGTGTAAAATATAATATTTGGATACGTACTTCTGATATTTGTATCATCACGTGACAAATGACATTCAAGTTGTTAACAACATGACTCAAAAATCCAATGTTGTATAAGTCTTCAAATTTTTCCACACACCTATAAAAAATGTTTTTTCACTACTATAATTCAGTTCTCAATACAATCAATTTATAATAAATAAAAGTCCTACGATTTTATTTATTTATTATTATGTACGGATATCAACAACGCTATTAAATTTAATTTGTGCATTTTTGATCGAGTATTTTTTCAGACGTTTTGCAGTCCTGTTCATACATTCGTGAAGCTGACCTAATAAATAACTTTAATAATTCAAAATGATTGAACTATTAGTTTTGTTATTACAAAACTAATTTTTTTAACATCATTTATATTTTATTTCCTCACCCACTGGAAACTACATAACTTGCCGTATCGGGAGACAAATTTAATGAAGTAGTGGAGCATGTCAGAAATAAGCCTTTGTAGTATGTTTAAAAAAAGTCCAGATTAACATGATTATGAATTTTTTCAAAATGTGCAATACTTTCGGAGATATTGGCGTTCAATGTTGGGCTTGTTGAAAAACGCTCGGATTATTAATATCCACCGTGTGACGTCACATCTCTCGTACGTACCGGCCAATGCTAACAATATTAGTACTAGAGTGTCGAGTACCGACTTGTCGACTCGGAAGATGTGACGTCACATGATAAAACAGTATAAACAGATCGTTTTTAAAACGCGCAACTTTGAACACCTGTAACTCTGCCATATTTAAAGATATCGAAAAAGTTCTTGCAGTTTTGTAAATGAATTTTATCTCATTGTAACACTGCCTACATGATATACTCACGATAGTAGCGATATATGGTGCTCTATGCATCTCTTCAAACAGAAGCACATCTCTTTATTTATTTGAGCTTCTGTAAAGTTTTCATTTCCAGAAAAATCCTCAATCATCTTTAATTCTTTTTCCACTAACTTCACATTTTGAAACTGTCCGTCTTCATTCGGACGATCCTTGGAATTGTCTGCTTCTCTCAGCCGCATTATAGCTATTGATCTCGTGTTCTCCAAAACGTATTTTAAGTTTGCGAATTTCCACGCAAGGTGGACCATGATGTTGTTCATAAAGGTGTTTATCAAAACTACGAGATTTCCATACCATTGGATGCCCAAAATCTGGTAAATAAACGCTATTGCATAGATATAGTCAGACTTCACTTCGAACGGCAAATATACAGGCATTGGAAGAATTCTATCCGCTGGTTTGAAATCCGTAGAGTTATTTTTGTTGTAAAATATTCTCGGAGACCACAGAGCCTGGACTGCACCACCGACTACCAAACCGAGGACCGTGAGGTTCGCGAACGCAAGAACAGAAAAAGTGAGCCGTCTGCATATCTTCAAAGTTATTCTCGAGAACTTCTCTCTCTGCGGAAATTGGCACAGGTCGTGCTCAATCGAATACACAATGTTCTGAATCGTCTTATTGTGAATGATAACGATGTACAGCTTGACTAATGAAGATGTGAAGGTTATGCTGAATGTCAGGTTCAGCATTAAGCGGTCCAAGTCCTTATAAATGTAAGGGACTTGTAGCCACAGAGCAGCCGTGAAAAGAAATATCCAAAAACCAAGTTGCACAACAGAATAAATCAGATACCATGTTTTAGAAAAATTGCGGAAATCTTTTTCTTTAGGATCGTGAAAATAACCCAAACCTATGAATCGCAAAAGGGCGTAGTGGAAATGAAAGTATTTTAAATTTTCCGAATTTTTCATTATTCTTGTTCACGATTATTATAATGTTATTTTACATTAATTCAGTAATGTTTCGCACGCCCATTTTAGCAACTAAAATTATAATATCAGTACGCCAATGTGTGTTTCTTTCTACAAACTTGTATCAGTTTACTTTACAAGTATGTTGTGTTTTACAGTCGCCAGAGTAATATTTTCCACACACAACAGTGCAGTTGGTAATCTTTTCACATAACTTTCGTTGTAATGTTTTTGCGTTCTTTTATAAAACTTCCAATCGCTCCGTTAGTCCGACCGACAATGTATTCAGGATCGAATTAGAATATTGTCGTTTTACTTCTTTTTTTTTTTTAACAAATCTTGATGCCAATTTAAAAATGTGATGTACGTCTTTTAACAGAACGGTGATAGATGGAGCAAACGAATTAATAGGAATAAAATTATACACAGAGTTTAAGCTCGTAATGCTAGTGAATTGATATGATTGTTATATCCCATTGGAATCGTATTTTATGTTCAGGAGTCGCCGGTTATTATGATTATTTGTATTCTAATATCCGGCAATTTTATCATCTGAAAACTACACAAAAGTAATATGTGTGAAGGTTTTTAACACCTATTTTTATATTTATTTAAGTTCTTAAATAATCCATTAACACAATTTTTTTAATATATAACATTTTATGTTGGCAAATCCACTTAGAGTGCTTATTTTTGAGAAGAAGATGCCGTATTGTAAGCATATAAACTGAACTTGTCACACTTCATTTATTTTCTTTGCAAACAGTTGCAAAGAAAAGAAAGCGGCGGCGACGTCTGTAATCCAAAATTTACGGACGTAAACTGTCTACATTCCGCCGGCAGTTCGATGTTTTATTTATCGGACTGTCTTTTATAGTTTTTGTATCCGTATTGTTATTGTTTCAAAATGTAATTAACACTTAATTAAATTGTTTTCTCCTTTGTAATTAAGTTGAAATAAAGTTTGTCCAATTCTTTTTTGGTTAAAGACTATAATTTCTCATTATTTTGTATAGGATTTCAAGCATAAGGTTGATAATATAGATAATATCTAATGGGAAATTTTCGGGGGATCTGGAAAGATTCATCCGTTTTACGTTCATTTTTATGGGAATAATTGTTTCGGTTTACGAACAACTCGGGTTACGAACAGTCTTACGGAACGAGGTTCCACTGTATTTTAAAAAATCTATCGAAAGAATAAAAAGCTGCCCTCGTCATGTATATGTTGTCTACACAAAGCATTTGTTTAACTATGATAGCTATAAAATAATTCCCCCTTTCAATTATATAATGTATTGTATTATTAATTATTACATTTATTATTAAATCATTCCCCAATATAATTTTTCTTTGTCACATATGTTTAGGTACAATAGATGATAAACCGCTATTTAAACCGTTACTGTGACTGATTGTGTTCTATTGTAATGGCTCGTGTCCACGATGATCTCTCAATGAGACTGATCTCCGAGTCACTAAATGTACTTATATACTGGATGCGTCATTCTAATCCGCGCGCAAAAAATATGGGCTGATAAGTTACTTCGCGCTGAATTCTATACTGTTCTTAATCTCGTCTCGAGTTAAATGTCACGGGCCATAACGAAGACTGGTAACAGAGTAATCGATTATTAATTATCGTTACAATCGATCGTGAATAATCAATTATTAATTATCGTTACAATCGAACATAATCACAATAACGGGTTAAATAACGTTTAAACTATCACTAATGTACATACACCTACCTAATATGCTGCAAACTTTGCAAATTAAAATTACCAAAACTTGAACATTTTATTTAAATGTTTCAAATCAGCCAAATTTGTAAGGGTGTTGATATTTAAATTCAATTAATGCTGAGGAACTTAATTAATGAATATTATAATTAGCTCCTTGTGTACACCCCTGCACACAAGTTCTAGAAGCAAGTCATTAGTCCGGGTGTTTAGCATTTCCGTAGAAAATAATACCTTCTGGAAGAAACTGAACCACCAACACCTGTCATCACCCAGACTACATTTATTCATGAAGCAGCTCCGGTGTTTTTTTAATAAAACGTTCAAACAACAAATTGATTCGTAAATATAGTGATTTGGCTGAAATACTGAAATTTTCATGGATTTCCAAATATCATGCGTTTTCTTTCAATCGTCCAATAATTTATTTTTATTTCTTGTACAATAGGTATATTCTCAATTATCCGGGAGGTTTTTTCATTTAGTTCGAATAATAATAGTCGTGTATGTGACGTGGTAAATATTGAGTGATAAAAATAATTAGTTTATTCTCAAAGTTGTGTGTGAGTATTGCATGGTACATATATGTGTTTTGTGTAAAGATCATTAGGAATAATAATAATACTGGATAATTTTTATAGCGCCATTTTCGTAAAAAAATTCACCTCAAGGGCGCTTTACACATAATCTGTTTATAGTCCTACTGGTGGGATAAGATCCCGTGGACTGTATCGAGTATGATCAGTGGACCCAACCCGAGTTGAATTCAAGAGAGGAACATAAGGACAGATGGATCTGGCACTGTAAGAACACAGCTTCATCTTGGTTCGAAAATTACCCGGACGGCAGAAAAAAAAGACGCAAAATCTTGATAGTTCGATGTCAGAGCGCAATCTGTCCCCCCGTCGGCGAATTCGAAAGTAATTAGTCGGCCAGAACGGGACAGGTATAGAATATTGTATGGACAAAAGGGACAGGGACTTGCGACAACACTTACATTATCTTTGTACTTAATTTTTTTTTTTAAATTGTTACTTAAACTTATGGAAATGATTTTTTGAAAGGGTGCTTTTCTGGTGCACCGTTTCTTATGACGAGAGTTCACGCTTTTGGGCCTGCCACCGCAAATGCTCGTTTACTAAATTTAGACTTCTGGCAACGGCTGGTCGGTTCTACAACCCTTCCTGTGGCTGAAGAAGCGGCTGACCTAAGAGTTTGATGTCTAATATTCAAATTGTCTGGGATACAGAGGCGCCATATTATGTGTCGCCTTTGTACATCAACCAGCACAATTTTAATTCAACTCTTTCAGGGAACCAGAGCTAATGTAGCTCGTGCAACGGGGATGTTATGTGAGAGAATTTAGAAACTCC
This sequence comes from Eubasilissa splendida, assembly GCA_031772225.1. Taxonomy (NCBI): domain Eukaryota; kingdom Metazoa; phylum Arthropoda; class Insecta; order Trichoptera; family Phryganeidae; genus Eubasilissa; species Eubasilissa splendida. The sequence goes on along the minus strand of CM062852.1, from coordinate 13,464,681 downwards.
ATACATTGTTCGTGCAGCCGTGTTTAGAATGAATTGTAGTCTACCCAGCTGAAACATTGGCAGGCCAGCATAAACAGTCCACACGTGACACCACAAATGTTTGTTTATGTGACGGGCTGCCTCAAGAGGAAGATGTCTACGAATACCGAAGTAAGAAATGAAATATCATCACATTTATTTTTGACATTTTAAAATCATTTTTTGGAATACGGTTGCTTAGCATTGAAGGTAGATACTAGGTATGTATTATTTTTAAAATTAAAATGTTTAGGTAGGTACAGTGTAAGTACTGAATTCATAAATAAGTTCTACCTACCCATCGGGAAGTTAAAAGGGCACATTTTTTTTTTTTAATACCTATGTGAATTTCTAAAATGCGCTCTGACGACGAGAATTTATTTACTTGGTTGCTTTATCGTTACATATTTTTCTGAGATTTCTCTTGAACGAAATTTGACGGCGGGGCGGGGGGAGGGGGGGGGGGAAGCTGCGATGTATCCACATCAACAATATTACCGTTAAATTTTATGATCATAATTTTCTGAATGTTCCTCAAACGTTTTTCAATTTTTTTTTGTATCGTGTTTCTGCCAGAAGCATTATACTAGACAAAACATTTTTTTAAAATAATAATCATATTTGAAGTCATAAAATAAATGTTTAATAATTTGTATAAGTATTCATTTATATATATATAAAATATTATTGAAATATTACATTGAGTAAATAATAAATCCTGGTACCGACACTGATGTATGGAAGTGAGGCCTGGAGCTAGCAGAAGAGGAACAAATGTAGACTGAATGCAGTGGAAATGAGATCCCTTAGGCGTATATGTGACAAATCTATTTATGACAGAGTAAAGAAAGAATGTAAAGCTAATGTTAGTATAGTGAGTAAGATTAAGAAGGAATCACTTAGGTGGTTTGGTCATATGGAACGGATGAATGAGGAGAGAGTGGTAAAAAAGATTTATGACGCAAGTGTTGATGGCACCAGAAATAGAGGACGTCCGCGGAAGACTTGGCACGACCAGGTAAACCAGATAGTGGAGGATGGTTCTGTTAGAAGCCTCAACAACCGGAGAGCTTGTATAGGAAGATGTATGAATGTGGACGAGGCGAGAATTGTGTGTCAGGACAGAGGAGTGTGGCGCTCTATCCTTTCTGCCTACCCCCGCGGTGTAACGGCGTGATGGTAAGTAAGTAAGTAAGTAAATAATAACCGATTTTAAATTTTCACAATGATTCTATTTACTCAATCAATATTTTTTGCTCTAATGAAATAAGGTAAGGTGTCCAGTGGCGCCGAGTAATTGTAGATCCACGACCCGCCCTCGTACTTCCGGCCCGGCATCCCTTCAGCCAGCCACTTTCCGCTGGGCAGGTACACATCTCTTGACACAGCCTTCTCCTCGAGGACAGGGGCGACCAGTATATCTTCACCCAAAAGATATTCTGAAAGCATTTATGTCAGGTCTATTTAAAATTCATTCAGTGCCAAATTACTCCGTTAGCCACGCTTAATTTGCTTTCTGACAAATAGCAAGCCACATATCTGTCTGTTGGTGATCTACAAATAACAAGCCACATAGCTGTCTGTTGGTGAACTACAAATATCAAGCCACATATCTGTCTGTTGGTGAACTACAAATTTGCTGTATTTTCTTCCTACCGAGTCATATTTGATTCCTAGTATAGCATTAGTCGTAATTATAATCAGGACTCGGAATGGACCGGAGTAAACCGGAATGCTGTGGTTCGTGTAATTCTCGCAAATATAACCCCGGTTTTGAGATGTCTTTTCATTTCAATTAGAGTTCCAATTCGTTATTTTGGTTTCAATAAAAAAATATTATAAAGTTTAAAATTTGATCAATTAAGTTATATTTTACAATAGTGATGAGAAAAAATGCTACTCTCGACTCACTGGCGTGATTGTGATTGGTATTCGATAATATCAGTGATTTAAAACTGTGATTGTGATCACAGTTTCATTACTAATGCGCATGCGCCGCACGATATCACAATACACGAAATAAAAAAAACATTATTTTGAGCGAATTTATTTATATTATTAAAACCTCATTTGCGTAAAAAAAGCATATTCTAACATAAATAATAAATGTAAATCTAATTTAATATCATCGCAAAGAGAGTTAAAATGCTTAAAAAAATGTAAATATATTTTTCGGATCAAATTCTCACCAAATACAAATTACAAAATTTCTGATAGATGGCGCTCAAGTGATAATCGATTTAAACAGCGGCGTCAGAAAATCAATAGAATTTTTAACAAAAAAAAATACAATCATGAATCACGATATTCTCAGATATTCAATCACTGACAGTGAGTGTGACTTAAAAATATCAGTGATTGACTCACAGTTCGTGATTTTGAGCTCATCACTATTTTACAATTATTTAAAGATATTTTTAGTTACCTTTCGAATCATTAATCAATCCATCTTCTACTGTGGAAAAATCATGGCAGTCAGCCGGCCGACTATATATATTTAAAATATTAATTAAATATATTAATTAGAAAGATATACATATAAAATCAACTTTATCGAAAAATATTGTTATTGCGCCACCGGGATTCGAACCTGTATCTCTTTCCTAACCGGGGAAGGTGCATTATCCAACTACGCAACTATATGACAATATTTTTAGGGACAAATTTTCGAACCTATATGTTACCTTTTTGATACTAATACAATTTAATCGTTCCATTATTTGAAAGAGCCTTATTTTTACAGAATCTCAAATATCTTTCTAATTAATATATTTAATACATATTTAAAATATCACAGACCGTCTGTTCTGAATAATTACATCTTCACAATAAGAATGTGTTTTCCTAATATATATTTACATACAATTATTGTAGTATTGTAATATGAGTGTACCTTTTTTGATCAAAAACAAGTAAATATTATCGACCGCTTCGGTTCGTTAACCCTTCCCAAACCATGCAGTAACACAGGTCTACCATCAAAATTAAACTTGTAATATTTCGGTAAATACATGCAACATAAAATTCATATTTTAGATAATCTTGAAAAAAATATTAGCGCTTAGGAATGACTAGTGAAATACCAATTATGAAAAGGAAATCGTACAAAAACAATTATTTTTTCCATTCAATACGTTGTAAAATTAATACGTTGGTAAAAATACAATTTGTGATATGAAAGACAGAGATCACACACTATTTTCACAGTGAAAAGAATAACAAACATACACATATAATTGTCTCTTTCTCACTAATTAAATGAAGAGAGATAAGAAGGAAGGACACATTGTATAGGACTTAATGAATGCTCTAAATTATCTTATTAATCATTTTTTCAAAATTGAATGCTCAATATTTAGAGTAAATTCGTGCCATTAAAGACATTTATCCTAATAAAAAAAAAAATTCTAACTGTTATTTACGGTAACACGAGTTGGCAGCATGGCTGCGTTCGGGTATTTTATATCATGGTATGGTAAAGGTTAAATTTTCCTTTTCGAGTCCTGATTAAAATGCGATAGTGCCTCATCTAATTCCACGAAGAAATTTTTTTTTTCAATGAAAATCTTCCGGAATGCAGTACCGAATTATTAGATTGAACAAGTAGTTACAATTCATTCACTGTAATAAAAATACGTAATTTAAATTAATAAATTTAAATTGTTTTAAAGTATAAATTTGTATTTATTATTCTTACCATCCCAAATTTTATGGGCTTCTTTATTCAAAGGGTCGACCCACCAGATCGGCGGATTGACTGGAGCCCCATGGCTGACAGCCCTTTTGAAAGCTTCGATTATTGTATCTGCGTAGTCGGCATGCAGGTCCGTGAATTTGTGGGATATATTAACGGTCTGTTGAAGAATAAAATACATTTATTATATTGGCATTTTGAACGTCCTGAGATGCCATGGTTAAATAACAAATAATTGGGCAAAATTAAAAGTAAATATCAAACGCATGGAGCTGTGGATAGCAAAAACACAGAGGCAGTTCAATACTGAATGCAGATCGGTATATCAAAAATTTTGTCTGGTGGTAAACTCGTCGTTTGGTAATGATTAAATGAAAATATTCAAAATTGTATCTATATCTAATTTTGTATAATCCACTGTGAGTTATTTTTACATCAACTGGTTTCGATACTATCGTATCTTCGTCAGTACATGCGTACAACTGAACTATTCCATGAAAATGTTCAAGTTATTTTCATTGACATGCTTTAGTACAATGTAAGAAAGAAGAATATTAATAAAAAGAAGAGTTAGTATTGGAATTGAGGAAATCGAGGATTTGGGCGCTGTAGGAATAAGAGTTTTACCAGTTACCAGAATTTTTTTAAACAGAAAAGCGCTTAGTCTCACAGACAAGAGTATAAAAAACAGATAAAATAGAAAAAGGTTACATATAAATCTACATTGCGAAAGACCCTTCATGATTTTGATGTACAAAATATAAATCAAAAAAATACATAATACATATTTTTAATTGCGTTTTGATAATTTGTTTTTTGGAACCTCCAATGTGCATTAGCTCAGGGTCACCTCATGGTTAAATCTGGCCCTAAGTGGCGGGCAGTTGACTTGAGGTACCAGCAACAGAGAAGCTTGGAAGGAGTTAGGATTATGCATACCTCTTCATCAAAATCCCAGGGTACATAGGAATACTGCAGACTGGGCATGAACACGTTGGCTTGTAGCCATCTGATGAAGAGTTCCTTGGAAGGCCGCTCGTTGTAACCGTTTCCACCAATCATATCGGGGAGAACGAAGGGATAACCGTTCATATTCATTTGGAGTAATGTAGTCACCAGGGTTGGGAGACCGTTGTCGAATGTCCATCTTGTGTCCTTGTCCAGCATCCTGACGAATATCGGCAGCTCCTGCGATCTGAAACGTTTGACAAAAAATATTGGTACTTAAATATGCTGCAAACAAACTGAGAGCAAAGGTAAAACTTGAAATTAACTTGAAATTGAAATTACAAAATTGTCCGAAACCAAAAAGGATCAATAAACAGTTATATATATGTTATAATTCCATTTCTTGCTGCGGACTAGGTACTACTTCTTCTACCCTATCAGTTCAACAGACGTTGGCTATCATCACTTTATCACTCTACAGTAAACTGCCCAAACCATTGTTTTACACTCTTCAGCTGTGATGATCTCCTTCTTCCAGGACCCCGACTTCCAGCAATCTATCCCTGCATTATGGAGTGCAAGATCTCGTACTTCTCCAGATGTCTCATTACATATCCGAGATATTGAATTTTTCGGATTTTTATTGTAAAGGTAACGATACTCGCAAAAATATCGATTCCGAATCGATCATTTTATTTACACCCTATCCCGGAATTGTTTTGAGAGTTGTTTACTCTCGTTTTGATTCGTCAATCTTACATTTTTTTATTAAATTCAGTTATTAACATCTTAACACCATTATAGGTTGACTCCTATATCATCCTTGGCCATAACAACGCGTGCCAGAGCCACACCTGTACAATTTGAAGTGAGACTCGTTATCACATTAAATTCAGAAGGCAGCCAGAGAGAAGCTATAAAAATCATGCACCCCCAAAAGGGGAGGGTAGACGTCACATTTATGTGTTGCAGTCGCAGATCTCGGTCAGCCCGGCAGAAATTCACCCAGTGCAGGTCGCAAGAGGTGCAAGTGAGAGCCATTAGAATGCTCCATTAGGTCTCTCTAGCCACTGCTCTTCTCGGTATCGTCCATTCCAGCAACCCCCAGCGGGAGACCCACACCCTAATAAATGGATTCCGATTGGGTTGTAGGGCGTGAACTTTTTAGGCCCCTGTCTAACATGGGCATTACGTCACTGCGCTGGTGTATTATAAATAAATAATGGAAACTAGTTAATTTAATTTACCCCTGTCCGGTTCGTACTTCAACCATAGGCCCGAACTGAGCGCACGTGTTGACGTAACTCGTAGTTATGAGCCCCGGCTGGTGGAACACGTCTCCAGACTGTACCGGTATCTGAAATTAAAAAATAAATAGGTTTATTTGACACACCCAATAAAAACAGAAAAATGATTATTCTTTAAAAAAAATTGGCAGTTAGGTACCTGAGGTGACCAACTCGATTCGCCGGCATCAAACTTGAAACTGTCGATCCCGTACTTGGTCTGGAGTTCGCTCAATCTGGAGGCCCACCAGGTGCTGGCTGCTTTATTCGTGAAATCGATATAGGCTGCCGAGTTCTCCTCACTGTTCCACCACCTGGTATCCACATCTCCTTCCTCGTTCTTTACGAAATAGCTTAAGCAGAAAATAGAATATATATTAGGCTTAATTATAAAGTGCTTAAAAAACCTCAATAATTTTTGACGTCACACACTACGCATATCTATTTAAATCGAATACATTAATATGTAATACATTTTCACGAGCTTTGAAATTGTATCCCTCTTACGGCGCGGTGTTGACGCTGCGGCGCACATCACTTGGAGTCACATGATGCGCGTCAGCCTTTTGCAATCAGAGATATTATGAGCCCGGGAGGGCTCAGTTTATTTAAACAACTTTAGCATTTTTTTGTTTCCTATTTGGACAACGGATTTTTAATCCTGCGAGGTTATTGTTAGTTGCAATCTAATAACTTACCCCTTTTGAAGCGCTTCCGTATACCAAGGTTCACATCCTTTATTTATAAATGGATGAATCCATATAGTTACTCGAAATCCCATAGCTTTCAGGTGATCGGTAAGATTCTTCATATCGGGAAACTTATTAACATCAACATTGAATGACCCATAGCATGTTTCCCACAAATCGTCAATCTCAAGTTGACTATTATTAAAGTTGTGTTCTACTATACTTCTTGCGAAATCCATAACAGTCGTTTCGTTTATCACTGTCTTGTACTCGGCCCACGTGGACCAAACGGGATGCTTTGTCATTCTGTAGTCTGGGTACCACACGGGCTTTTTCAATATATTATTTGTGACATATTCGTGTGCAATGCGCGGATTCGGCGTCATTCCAATGTAATATTCCAAGTGATTTGTCGATCTCTTGCTCGAGTATGGAGATTTCACTTCGCTGATGAAGCACACTGTATTATTTGAAATGTTGTTTTGATCCACAAACAGGGGAACGTGCTTAGAAACGTAGAAAAATAATCCACCGGAACTAAGCCAGTACGGCTCAGCGATTGCGGCATTGTTAAGTTCCTTGGTGATGTAGGGGTTCTCCTTGAAAGTCAATTTTTGGATTGGCCACAGCTGGTTCCACAGCTCCGGCCCGCCGTACCAATCGTACGCTCCTGTTACCATCGTTTTATATTAGTCTTATATTATATTTTGCAATAAATGTGCAGTTTTGGCTCCCCAAAATGGGGAGAAATTACGCCCAAGAACTTGAGATTAAAACTGCTACAACAGTATATATATATAGAATATTTCATTTTTTACTCTTTTCTGTAGTTGTCAGTATGCTATTTAACTTAACTTTTTTCAATCGTTTTATATTGAGCATTAAAATTGTATATAAATTTACTTCATATTTGTATATTATTTACTTATTTACTCTTACTTTACTTGGTTTTAAATTTTTTTATAAATGGAATATTGCATTTACTTTAAGTTTTACATTATATTTATATGCTATCTAAATGCATTTGTGTTTTACTCTTTATGCATACATTTTATATGCCTTCAATAAATATTTATATATTTTTCTACATTGAACAATGCATTTACTTACTTTAAATTTTACTTTAATTATTACATTGTATTTATATACTATCTAATCGCATCTTGATTTACTCTTTATATATATTTATTTGTACATTGAACACCACACTTTGTTTATTACTATACGGGAAAGGCACTGTTTGCTATAATGCAGTAAAATACTAGTGCAGCAGGCAGGGTACCCAAATATATGTTTAACTTTGCTGCAATGTTATCTGATTATAACAATATAATAACACACTGTACTGTACTGTGAATCAAAAAAATAAAATATTATTATTATTATAATTTATAATAGTGAGCTGGTCGGCTCGTAGCACATGTAAAAGATAGATCCGCACCGCTCATAACAGATAAATAAAGAAAAACATGAAGTTTTGCTCATTTTTTTGGTACTAGCCCAACATCTTCCTCTAAATCCTGTATGTTATTTGTGTATTTTGCCTCTAATATCCTCTAGCCTCTAAATAAAGCCTAGTAAATAGCCTCTAAATCCTATATGTTATTTGTGTATTTTGCCTCTAATATCCTCTAGCCTCTAAATAGACTCTAAATAAAGCCTAGTAAATAGCCTCTAAATCTTGTATGTTATTTGTGTATTTTTAAATAATTATTTTTGGGTGTTATTAAACTGTGGTGTGATTTATGATACGTTCCAAAAGTGATCCTTCTAATTGCATACACACGTTAACTACATACATAAACCCTCGCGCCGTTTCCCCGCGGGGGTAGCCAGAGAGGATAGAGCGCCACACTTTTCTGTCCTGACACACAATTCTCGCCTCATCCGCATTCATACATCTTCTCATATATGCTCGCCGATTGTTGCGGCTTCTAACAGAACCATCCTCCATTAACTGGTTTACCTGGTAGCGCCAAGTCTTCCGCGGACGTTCTCTATTTCTGGTGCCATCAACACTTGCGTCAAATATCTTTCTTACCATTCTCTCCTCATCGACCAAACCACCTAAGTGATCCTTTCTTAATCTTACTCACTATAGTAACATTAGCTTTACATTCTTTCCTTATTTCTTCATTATTTACTGTGATTTGCCACGTATACGCCTAAGTGATCTCATTTCCACTGCAATCAGTCTACTTTCGTTCCATTTCTGATTTTGTTAAGTTGGTATAAAGCTGCTTTATTAATTAAACACATCATTTTACATATTTGGTAAAACTGGACAAAATTAACATTGTTTTTTTAGTAAATATGTATTTACATTATTACTAACATTGTCTCTTGTTCAAATAGAAATGCGTACACGGAATATGTGTCTGAAATACATGCTATGAAAATAGGACTAACTTGATGACTTGAACGAGGTTCTAATCCGCGACCACTAGATCGCTAGGCGAGTATCGTAACCACTAGACCACGAGCACGTGTTTCATTGAAAGGAAACACATACAAATAATGAGTAAATGATATTTTGCAATACTTTCTTACCCAAGCCATAACAATCTTGATATCTCGATTTCGTAGATCCATCCATCCATGTTAATTTAACAATGTGGCCGACAGTTGCCTTTTGCGGGGCGATTGTTAGACGAGTTTCACCAAATAGATATTCTGAAATTCCATCATCTTTGTGGGCAACTCGAAAATCTTGGTCTTTTATCGTCATTCCCACATTTCCGTTTAGTATGACATTCCCATCTTTAAACATAAAACATTATACTTTTATATTTTTATTTATTATCTTTGTTTTATTAACCACTTAATTGAGTTTAAAAAAAAAACAATTGTTTAAAAAAATAAATTTAGTACCTAACTCAAATTGTTACTTAATATAAATTTACTCGAATAATTTTTAGGAAAAAATTTTAGAATGGGACTCGTAGTTAAATTTAGGTGGTTGTTTATAATTTTTTGATGAGTTTTACACGCTTTATTTATCTCCAACGATTCCAAATTATTTAATTTGTGACCAACACCGTTTATATGCAAAATTGACAATCCCAATTTTTTATCAAAACCATAAATAATTGTTTTTTTTTTTTAAATAGATTCTGGTAAAGAAACAATAATATATGCTTTAGTGACATCCTGAAGAAGATACAGCTTTTATGACATCCTGAAGAAGAAAATGGTATTTTTCGAAACCGGTAGATGTATTTAAACTCAATTAAGTGGTTAATAAAACAAAGATAAAATAAAAATATGAATTTTAACCACAAAGTTAATATTGCTAATTTTAAAAGCATAATACTTTTAATACCTTCTCAAATTTTCAAATTTTCGCGTCAGAATTTGTGATATTTTAAATACTAATCAAATGTATTAATTAGAAATAAAACATATAAAATAAAGTATTTGAGGTTTCGTTAAAACAATGTAGATGACTTTCAAATAATGAAACGATATAGATGTGTTCATTTGAAAAAGTTTAACATGTATTTTCTAAAATTTGTCGTCAAAAGTACTGTCGCTGTAACGTAGTTGGTAATGCACCTTCCCCGGATTGGAAAAAAAGATCCAGGTTTGAATCCCGGTAGCGCAACAACAATATTTTTCGATATAATTGATTTTATATGTATATCTTTCTAATTAATACATTTAATTAGTATTCAGGATTATATATATTTCAAAATTGCCTCCACAGTCCGGGAAGGCGTAAAAATTTCGGTTCGATGTTGTGCCGCGTGTAACCAAAGAAATAAAATAGCAACGGAGTATATTAAAACCATATATAAATAGTACACTGTTTTTACTTACTTTTAATAATATTTAAGTTAATTCCATTAGGAGTTCTTGTAAGTTTAATTGAAGTGTTTTCGTCTAAATATTTGTTCTCAGTGGTGAAGATGGCTTCAGTAGAATGCTCGGAATGTATTCCGTTAAAAAGGATAAACAAAATACCTGCAAGAAAAAAGAATTGGTTTAAAAATTTGTTAAAAAATTGTGCACTTAGAGTTCGAAAACCGAGAATTTTCTCCAAAGAATCTCATGGTGACAAAATTCGTATCTCGGAGATTGTATCGTGTCGAAATTCTCCTAAAAATCTCTCCCATGGACATGGGCCGTTATGCCCATTTTCTACATACATACAAAACTTTTAAATCGAAGGCCGAGAGAGAAACTTAAATAATACATTTATTCTCATAACTAGTGCTTAAAGTACGAGAACGTTGTTTAAAAGTCGCTTTTTCTGAACAGGGTCTTCCGTCATATATTAATTAAACACTACGAACATTTTTTTGTATTGAAACATTGAGGAAAATGGTTAGACGTTTTATATTTGAAAAACTATCGTTATGAGCTGTAAAAAAGAAGATATTAAATAAGAATTACCTACCTACAAAATATTTGTTTTCATTTTCAAATTTTTAACAATACAAATGGACATTTTTGTTAACTATTTTAAAATCATAGAAACATGTATTATATAAATCAATTTGACACTTCTTTTCAATGAAATGTATAAATTTCTCATTCAATTTTTCGTTTGAAACAGACAGACATTAAGAGTACTTTAGGATTTTATTTATATGATAATTATGTTGAAGCGTTGGCTCCGCAAAATAAAACTTGAAGGTTACGTAAACTAAACATTATTTTAAAAATCTATTTGCACTGCTTTGTAACATACAATTATGACATCGTGAATATTTATGAGGTTTTTTTAAATGCTTTAAAAAGCTCTCCGTGTGTTCGGAACAGTACTACAAATTGTTGGCCTAGAAAAGATATATGATGCCTATATACGAAGGTGATTCTCATCTCACTTATGACAAACATGTTGGTTAATTATCTAGTTCGATGAAGAACAGAATGAAGAAAATTAAGAGTTCGACTACAACGAAACTATATTACAGGTATACCCGCTATTCGGAATTAGTAAACACTTCAGCACAATAAAAGTAATATGTTAATAAGGAAAATAGAAAATACTCACAGAAAGTAAAATGCATCCTGGCACTCTGACTTGCACAATGGCAGTGTCAGTAGCAATTCTTCGCTATTAAATTTATAGCCCTCAACAGATGTGCGTATTGAAGTGGCCAGATTATTATAAGTGGCCAGGAATAATGCCGTTTATAATAACATAATATCACAATGAAATGTTGTGTAACTTCACCGGCAAACTTCAGATGGGGATTCATGCAAGTGCGGTATGCCGGCGCGTCATCAAAACAATTAATCGCCTGTAAGGTGCTAACCTACCGGGTGATCCATAAATGTCCACCAAACATGTGCTACATTGAGTTGTTGGAAAATAACTGCAGCTTATGTCCTTAAATTCAAATATATTTTTATTTTTTCAAACTCAAATATTATTAATCGAAATCATCGCCATTAGAATCGACACATTTTTGGCAATTAATTACAATTCCGGTGGTATATAATTCCAGATTCCTGGAGTTGATAAAATACTTTCACCTGCAGCTTGGTAGTTGAAGACCTTACCTTGTAAGAAGTTGTCGAGATTCTTAAACAAGTGACAATATGTGTGGTTACTGTGGTGGATGGGCAGTGAGCCCCACAAACAAACCCCCACAGCGTAGAATAGACTTCATATCGACAATTTTTTGGTTTTTCGTTCAGTTCGTGCGGCATTCCTTTGTCAAAGTTTTTGATTTTCTAAGCCGTTTTAAATGATCTAGATCTATTGGATGACTAATGTATAATTTCTGCGCAATCTCTCAAGTTATGTTTGGTTTTAACTCAACTAGCGCCTTTAGTTGGTCGTCGTTAGAAGGACGCCCACGACTTTGAAAACAGCAACCGTGTTCCGAGAATAGTTAAGAGATATTGTTGTACCCGAACTTCGAGCATATTAAGTAACTGAAAATCTGGATTTGGTCATTTTTGATGGACGACAACTATGCGACATAGACGAAATATTAAATTAAGAAGATATAACAAACGACGATCTGCCACAACGTTTCATTGTCACTACCGAAGATGTTATGGAGCTTGCGGAAGAAGTTAGAGAGAAATAACTAAATAAAAATTAGCGAAAGTATTTTTGATAATAAACAAAGCTGTGGAAACTTTTGCTAACCATGATAATGACAAAAGATAAATCAGAATTGTTGTGACTACTGCCATTAAAGATATCCGGTCTTATAAAGATCTTTACGTGATGCATACACTAAATGCAAGACTGAAGAAAACACATTTCGGACATTTTTTGAAAATTAAAATTCATCTCAATATTTTGAATTATTAATTTAATTTATATTTTGCTTAAAATGATTACCTGGAACGGTTTTGTTGTATGAAGTTTTTCACGGCAATTATGCCCATGACCTTATTAGAAAATGTGATTCGCACTTTCCCGAAACGTAACCCCGATGCTAGAACAGTTTTTTTTTTGTATTTAAAAAACACGCGATATTGTGTTTTACAAATTTAAATGACTCCACCATATTTCAATATTTGAACTTTGTTAATGTACCGAATGTATCGTTTTTTTTTAAATATACATTATTTTATTTATGGTTTTTCATTTAATATTTTTCAGATTTCTTCCCAAAATTAATACCTCAAATAGTTTTGTTAGTATAATATAAGATTTTTTGAGCATTTGATAAAGCGTCCCCTAATTTTTATGGAATCTAATGAAAATATAACCCGCACTTTCCCAGTACGTAACCTCGACGCGAATCTAAACCCATGTGTATTAATTAGGATTCCAGATTTTATATATATTTTTGTGTGTTCAACACCAAATCATTAAGATATTTAAAAATATTCGAGAATAAAAATGTTATTACTTGTGCTATTTTTTTTAAATCCAGCACTAATTATATACATAACATGGTCGGGAATAATAACAAAAATGCATTTAATGTATGCGAGCGATTACAAAAATTAGCTAAACGAACCGATCGATATTTTTTTGAGGCACTGGATACAGGCCTATCTAATTTGAATTATTATATTTTGAATTGTTATTTACGCAGCACATAAATATTTTAATTGCCAAAAAATATGCCACTTCACATAAACAAAAAATATTTATATATATTTTATTATTTTACTTTTTTCGGATCAATCTCTCGACATGATAAGTTATTTTGAAGAGTTTACACTCCGGGTATACTCGCAGTGTCATATAGTTTGATGATCCTTGGCAGACACAGGTCATCAGTGTCATCACCATGATTAATAACTTAAGTGCAATATAAACAAAACGATTTATCTATACAATAATAGTTTAATAGTCTAAGGCTCAAGCATTCTCCGCTACTAGGTAGCTTATTCCATGCCACCATTTTGAATCAATTATAATATGATATATCATAAATTTGTAGCGATCGTAATTCGAATCTACCGCCATCTCAGTCGGCATCGACGCTAGCGACAGCGCTGCCGGCTGCTGCTACAAGCCTGGCTCGATCATTCACCACCGAGCAGTCTCTTCAGTTTCATCGTTTCACAACGGCGGTCTTGCCGGCCCGCGCGTGCCGAGCAAGACCGCCAACTCGCTTCATTTCATTTCATAAGACACGTGCACCTTCTACATCACTCATTCATTTACTGTATTCATTCTATCTGTCTTCTTTGTTTTTATCGTACTGTCACAATAAACACCTCAACACGCCAATTTCATTTAACCACCGTCCTAACCCCCAAAAGAGAAAAACGACAATTAAATTATACAAAAAAAAATTGTTTACATAGCATAAACACAGAACTTGTTTAACGTATTTTCAAATAACTTAATCACTCATACCATTGTCTCAATACAGCATCAAAAACATTGAACGTTATTTAAACGTCGAACAATGGAATACACCGATGAGACAGACTTATGACTCATTCCGAGACTGTAAGTCTGTGAATAGGTGCGTTAATATAATAATTTCCTTTTGAAACATTTACATGAAACAACACTAACTAACAATCTTTTGATCGTTATTACCCAAAGAATGAAGATCCCAGATATGGTAATATGTTCATAATAGATCCGTTTGCAGCGAACATTCAAGATAGTAATTTAACTCCTTGGCCGCCCACGTCGCAAGTTTCCGACGGAGAAAGGGATGGAATAAGAACTGTCATAATTTAAGTTAGCTATCGTGAGTACAGCGAACAACCACGTGACATTCCGCGGCGTCTATTTCTCCACGGAAAAGACCATCAAATTACGCATGACATCACCGGCGCCGCGGATCGGATCTTTAACCAAATTATTATTTCCAGTAGTGATATCGTACGGCGCCCCATAAAAATCTGTTTCAACTCAAGAACACAACGAATTACGTCTGAAATCGAGTGTAAAAATCGACACTTTTCCTCTATACAAAATTGACAGTTTTTTTACGTTACTAGATCGCAATTTTATTAAATTTGAAAATGATGAGAATTGACGATGATAAGAAGGACGCAATAAGTTGTAAAGTATCTGGAACGTTCCAATTTGAGTTAATTGTCAGCTAGATTTTGACGTACGTTCGCGATATTTCTCGTTTTTGTTGCCAAGTAATTCAAGTGAATAAGATATTATTTTTTAGTTATTAATTAAAATTTATATTCGAGCGTTTTACTATAAATACAGTGAGTTCGCCGTTAGGCAGCATTGGCCATTTTATGCGTGTTGTTAGTATATAAGTGCGATATGTAATGTAGTGTGCGATATGTAATGTAATGAGTGTGTTGTTAGTGCTATATAAGTGCGATATGTAGTTGTGAAGTGCTAATATATTTTTTTGTTTTAAACATCACATTAGACACAATAATAATAATAATAAAATCTGATGTTGTCCTCCCAAAAAACAAATATAAAATAAATAATAATGTTCTATGTGTTATTATGACCCTATCTATCACCATCAACTTTTATTTTTTCCTTTTTTTCAATTTTTTTTTCATCTCAAAACCGTACGAAATCGCGGTCGATGGATGCTTGTGGTGAAATAGTACCCACGTATTATTTATTTTTTTGTTATACCAACGTTTCTATAATTTTTTCGTAAAAATAAAATTCGAAAAAGCTAGCCTGGAAATTTTGAATTTTGAAAGCCTCGTCGACCTATCGTCCGACGACACTCTCGAAGCTAAATTTCATTCATCCTTATCAAGACCTCAGTTTCGACTTTCCATAAAAAGTGAATACCCTCTGCTTAGTAAAAAGGCGATGGAAATGCTGACTCAATTCTCCACAACTTATTTATACGAAAAGGCATTCTCTTCTGTCACTGCAATCAAAACACACGGTACCGATCTCGGCTTAAAATAAATGCAGTTCTCCGTCTTGCAGTAACATATTGTAACGTAAAATGGGGGGGGGGTGTATGGTGAGGCGCGTGAAGCGCACCGATTCCATCCCACCCCCGGAAATCCACGCATTCCACCTCAACGAGGTGAACGCGCTTTTCTTGATTAATGCAGCCGAGCGGTGATCGGGCTGCTGGCATGCCGTTACACAATACACGCCAACTCGTCTCCTCACATAGGTTGCTGATATTCAGGATAGGAACCGGGAAGGTTGTCAAAGAGAAGTCTGGTTGTATAAAATCATGTATTATAAACACATAAAAATAACTTACAAGCTATAACTTACTTGACTAACTTATTCTAATACTTAAAAGCTACCTTACAAATAATCTAAATCTAGGCTTAATCTAAACCAGCCATCCTCGGGGTCAATGGCTCCTGGATCCCCGCCACGCGGTACCCGGCGCCGTCCCTCGACCCCTCCTGATGCTGTGTGGGTACCGGACAGCCGTCACCGAACGGTATCCCTCCGAGCGTGATACGTCCACCTGAGCGCCCCACCTGCTCCAGCAGCCCTCCTCCCTACTCCCGGCTGCTCCGTGGGCTCTTGATACGCTGGATAGGCGTATCCACCAGAGCGGCCCACACTCTCGACAGCTCCTGCAGAGCTCGTGTCTCACAGACACACAGGCTGTCATCAGCCTCAGCATCGTCCTCGATGCTCCGTAGGTCTGGGCACCATCACCGCGCGGACTCCATCCGGGCGGGATACCTTATTGCCAGCGTGCCCCACCTACCAGCAGTCCTTCTCCCTACTCTGACTGCACCGTGAGCTCTGGGTGTAAAACACCCTCCTGAGCGGCCCACACACTCAACAGCTTCTGGCAAAGCTACTGCGTCTAACAGACGCACAGGCTGTGCACAGCCTCAGCACCTTCCGCGACTGGAGCCTCCGAGCGCCCCGCAAGGCGGATCCACGGCGCCCTCCTCCAATCCTTCATGATGCTCTGTGGGTACTGGTCACAAGGTGTCCTCCTGAGCGCCCCACCTGCTCGGGTCCTTACGGACGTCGCCAGCCTTGGCCTTGATGCCGAGGCACCTCGAGCTTTCGGAGTCAGCGTTGTCGGGGCTAAAGCCCTTATTGTGCTGACCCGATAGCCCTCCGCTACCTCCAGTTGGAGATATCGGCCGCGGATGACCCTCCTCCTCCGGTCGCCTCCGCTACAACCGATAGAACGTCCTCCGTATTCAGGCCTCCGTCCGAAGAGGGATGGCCCAGAGTCTTCGGACATTCTATCCCCGCTTCCGCGCCATCTAGGGTAAACAACGTACCGAGTCCCAAGGGACAGGATAAACGTCAGCATCCCTAGACGCGCTCTCGGGTTTGTCCGGTATACCAGTTATCACTAACCAGGGTCCAGCGACTCCCCCCCACCTCGTCTGCCTTCTCTAGGATTTGCTGCGCCTTATATACCCAATTTCTGGGTTCCATCTCTTTCTCACTCAAGGGCAACCCTTAGGGAGAGATGTCCTTTTCCCACTTATTGTTTTAAATGGCATGTCAGCTCTCTCCTCTGTTGGCCGTTACTTGATCCTAAATTCCTGGTAAAAATGTCAATATTCAGCGAGGCCAGATTTCTAAAAGAATAACATCCCTTAACTGCCGAGGTCGCCGGGACATGTTTTAACGGTCCTCAAAACAATGGGCTGTTGTGTGCGGCCTCGCACACCAAATGACGGTCCCAACGATTTCTCTTTTACCAGGAATTTTAGATCTCTCAAACTTTTGTTACAATATGTATGATGCTAAAAGTTTAATAATATTATATATTTAAACCATCTTTTAATTGTTTGTTTTTACAATTTTTGTTAATTGAATTGTAAATTATAAAGGTTTAATAATTTACAATTCATAGTTTTATTTTATTAACTAGGTGCATTTGATGTGTTCTTCGATCCCATTAGTGGTCCGCGGGATTATAATTATTAATTTAGTAGTCTAGAGTGCATTTGGGCGACCCTCTTTTAGTCCGGCCGGAATATTCCTAATAAAAGCGTGTTAATTATGTGATGATAAAATATACATTGAATGTAAGAAAAATATTATTAAAATTTTAATACATCTGGTAAAGTACCAGATAAAAAATATTTGTAAAAATATAATTGATGCTATTTCTTGTGTAAATAAAATAAATCTTTTTTTTTAAAGAAACAATTTTTATGAAGGCAGTTATTAACTAAAACTACATGAGGTCATTTGAGAGTCTGCATCCACTATGGCCAGAAGTTGCTCGTCATCGACTTTGATGGGACGTCCAGCACGGGACCCGTCTTACTGTGATAAATTCCTCCAACAAAACTTGCTAAACCACATAGGAAACATTTGAGCTTTTAAGACACTTTTACCAGATGTTTCCTTTTTAAAATTCATACAACATACAGTGTCGCGAGTGAATTTTCTTCTAGGTCATAGGTAATTTTTTTCGGGTTGACACAATTGAAGATGAAAGGAAACTTAATAAATCCAACAAGTAGAAAATTGTCTATGTTAAAAACATTGATAGAAAAATTTACTCCATCTCTAAATATGTACCGTTAAAACGGCAGCAACTTTCCCATCAACTTATTAGTTTTGCCCTCGACTCGGCGGGAGAATGATAATTTGACCCTAGAACTGGTAAAGGTTGCCTTGGTCTAAAATCTAAAGC
The DNA here is from genome assembly GCA_031772225.1 of Eubasilissa splendida. Taxonomy (NCBI): domain Eukaryota; kingdom Metazoa; phylum Arthropoda; class Insecta; order Trichoptera; family Phryganeidae; genus Eubasilissa; species Eubasilissa splendida. The sequence continues at coordinate 13,446,068 of CM062852.1, read as the reverse complement.
AACGGTCTATACAGTTGTTTCAATCTTTTATCCATATAAAATTCATTAAAGAGCGACTCAGTACTGTCTATATATATATACATTCCTTTATTGCCACTGTGCTTCGCGCGCGTGGACACCATCCATATACAGAAGTAAATTAAGTAGAAAATTTTGCTAAAGTACTGACAGAATATTTTGAATATTGAAAATATTTTTTTATAGACTTCATTAGAAGTACTTTTAAAAAATTGTCTTTTTTATATGTCTTATTATTTCAACCAACCTATTTAGGGACTTAGTACCCGTATATTTCAATCTTTTTTAAATACTTTATCAAGAAATTATTTTTAGCTAAATTCTTGTTAAATTTTATTTTTGGTTTTTCCTTCGCCAAACATTTCTACACTGGACTGGTTTGATTTCACAAAGGTGTCTGAAACAGTTCGCTTTCTATTGTCAAAGTGCTTCTTTTGTCTCTTTTCACATAATATTTCTAGAGGCCGTTTCCGGAACATCCCGAGAAAAATAATTTGGATGAAATAAACACACTCTCTATTTATTATAAAAGGATTGCTGAGAGATTTTTTGTTAAAATATAATAATGAAAGTAGATTTTTTTAATGTTTTCTATTATTATATTTTTGGTTAATTACTAATAATAATAATTCTTAATATGATAATTCTTCTCCCACAATTCTTCCAAGAGCCAGACTAAGACATATGCAAAGGATGCAGTCGTACCTAGCCCAACGCTTATGGCCCGTGTCCACGGAATGAATAAATATATTTCAGAGATTTAGTTAAGATAAATCATAGCACACGTGTTGAGATTTTGATGTACGAGAGCTATCTGAAAAGTTTCCTACTCAACAAAGAAACAATACATTTTTTCTTCACATTTATTTTTATTTTTCTACATAGTCTCCTTGTAAGTATACACTTCTCCCAGCGATGCTCCCATCCCTTAAACCCGTCCAAATAGCACATGGGAGTCTTTCTCTGCAAAATAGTTATTTACGAAGGTGATGACCTCCTCATTTGACGAAAATCTCTGTCCTCCGAACGCAACTTTTAGCTTAGGGAACAAAAAAAAATCGTTTGGGGTTATATCTTGTGAGTATGGAGGGTGATCAAGCAATTCAAACCGTAATTCGTAGATTTTCCCCTGGGCAACCGCTGAGGTGTGAGACGGCACATTGACTTGGTGAAACAATGTGGCCGTTTCTGCCTTCAGCCTGTCAAGTAATGATGCATAGTATGCTCCTGTAACGGTTTTTCCTTTTTCAAGATAATCGATTAAGACAACTCCATGACTATCTCAGAAAACAGTCGCCATCACTTTCCCAGCCGAAGAAACAGCCTTTGCCATTTTTGAAGCCAATTCTCCCTTCGCAGTCCACTGTTTTGACTGTGTTTTTGTTTCTAGAGTATAATAGTGTATTCAAGTTTCATCTACAGTAATTAATCGGCGCCAAAATTCTTATTTATTGCGCCTAAGCTGCGCCAACAGAGCGTTGAAAATGTTTATTCGAACACGTTCTTGTTCCGGAGTGAGCAAACGCGAGACCCAACTTTCTCATGCTTAAATCTTGAATCAATATGTGACAAACCCGTTTTTTAGACATATTCATAGCCTCTGTTATCTCTCTAACCTTAATTCGACGGTCGTCCAGCACCATTTGGTGAACTTGAGCGATGTTATCGTCAGTGGTTGCAGTTTTTGGCCGTCCCGAACGTTCATCGTCACCGAAGCTGGTATTTCAGCTAATTCAGCGGCCCAAAATTTTCAAAGTCCCCGTATACAGCATTCAACCCGTTTTTAATTTGTGTAGGCGTGTTACCTTTCAAAAACAAATACTTAATAATTCGATACTCGATTTTTTCCATTTTCACAAAAACGCTCACATCGACTCACTCAAACGATTGTCAAACAACAACTGCGCATCCAAAATGGCTGAAATTTTGGTAAGTACTTATCAAAGCATGTGCAAACATGTTCCGTTTTTACTGTTTCTGGGGAGATTCAAATTCACCCAACCAACGAACGGAACATAAATTGTCAATGTTTAACATACAACAAGCGTGAATTGAGGCATGAGACAGCGAATCTTTGAAATATTATGTGTATACTAAGATATCCGAGAATTGTCTCCAAAGAATATCATATATTCATATTTGTGCTTTTAAATTAAATCAAATAGTAATATTGTTATAATGTACGGTTGGTACATGGTTTCAATGAGTTAATTAGATAATACAATTTCATTTTAGTTATGATAAATAATAATTAGTACATTTCAAATGGGTATTTATACCATTGATGCATGAAAATATTCGGACCTATTTTTCACCCTCACGGGTATGTATAAATAAATAAATAAGAAGCTCCCGCTATACTTTGCACCCGGCCCTACAATTTTCTAGGTCGACCCTGCCAGCCAAAATAATGGGCCAGTGACATCAATGTTCAAACCGACCCTGGCCATGTTCACTTAAAAATATTGAAAATCAATTCCACTGCATAGCTGCGCTGTGCCTTTGAATGTAACAATCGTTTGGTCAACAACTACTTCACGACGAATCAATCAACTCGAGATTGTTGTTATCGTTTGAGTGATTTTTAAACGTTACAGATAACATCAGAAAATTGTATATTTTTACAATGGTTGTGAACTTGCACAACAGGAAATAAATAACAGTTCATATTATCAGGAGCTTGCGAGTGTTCACTTAAGCCATATGTCAATAGAAAACATATAAACAAATGTCAATAGCATTAGCAAATGCAATAACATTTTATATTGAACCAAATAATATGTATCGACCTTAACTAAACTTACTTATGCAAATGAATATTATGTTACAGGTCGATGTTGTTTTTAAATAACTACTAAATAAAATACAATTTTTAATTGGGTTTTTATTTATACATTTTTTTATTTATTACAATTATGTATGGAATATGATATTAGCCAAGTGGCCGCCTCTGGCAGCGGCACAAATACGAGCTCTTTTAACTTTTTTTTTCATAACATTCTCGCACGCTTCGCGTGTTATTTCAGCAATTTCATTTCTAATATTGTCCTGTAGCATCGGAATTGTTGTTGGCTTATTGACGTAGACCTTTTCTAGGCCGTAGACTTTTTCTTTTAAGTACCCCCACAAAAAATAGTCGAGAGGCCAGTCGATATCACCACTTTTTGACATTACGCGGCCGGGAAAAATTTCTCGGAAAATTTCAAGCGTTGCTCAGGCTGTGTGTGAGGTGGCACCGTCCTTTTGAAACCACATATGTTGCTGGCCCAATCGAACCAATTCTACCACCGAGAAGTTTTCTAACGTGTGACGATAGCGATCACCATTAATGGTTACAGCATTGTCTCTTGTCTTGCATCCTGAAAGAAATAGGGCCCAATTATGCCGCCGGTTCATATGGCGCACCATACAGTAACTCCGCGTAAGTGTATCAATTGAGGATTTTCAGTGCTCTAATAACGGCTGTTTTGTTTATTAACGAAACCCGCCAAAAGGTCAAAATAAGCTTCGTCGCTTATGAGGATTTTTTCCAAGAGTCGGGGTCATCAATATCGAGCTGCAATATTTCCGGAGGCGACCACTTGGCTAATGTAATATTCTATACATAATTGTAATAAACCAAATAATTGATAAATAAAAACTAAATTTAGAAAAAGTTATTTTATTTTCTAGTTATTTAAAAACAACATCGGCCTGGAACATAATATTCTCCAATATTTCACACAGAAAAATGTCGCTAAGCCTGGCCTAATCTAATGATGTTAAATTAATCTTGTAATAAAAGTTATTACTATCCACTGTACCTATATGTACACACGTCATTTCCGTAAGGATAGGCAGAGTGCCCCCTCCACTCGCATTCCTGTCCCGACTAAACCACGTTTTCTGTTTGGTTGTGTCACATTTTAGTTTTGAACATGAAGTATTATTTATCGAAGTAAATTTAAAAATTTTATTAAGGCCGTGTAAAATGTGTCTTGAAACTGTGTTAGAAATATCGCGTTTGAAATGGCGAGTTGGAAAAATTTGGAAAATTTTATAGGAGGTCCACTGGACTGTAATGTAATATAATAACATAGTAGGGGTGATATGATGCATCTAACGCGTTCTTTTACATGCATGCTTTATTATCATAAAATCATATTAATTTTTTTATTACTGAGAAGTACAGATAGGATTAGAGATTCTATACAAAACTAATAAAAATATCTATTTAACTACTACCATGGACACTTTCAGTAAGATATTATATATAGGTATATAAAATATATAATATTCAGACGAACATATTAAATATAATGGGAATAAAAAAAAATATTTCGCTGTATAACGTAATTATACATACAAATAATTATTATTTCATAATATATGTGTATGAATTCAGACATTAATAATTAAACATAATATAATGTATATTAATCACTATTTCATTTGGATTTACCCTTCGAGGGGCGGCCCGAGGGGAGCGACCTCGGGCCCCGCCCAGGTCGACTTGGTAGGTGCAATTATTTAATATAATAAATAATTGCAACTTATATTATTTAAAGAAGAAGAAGAAATCAATATTTTTTTAACTATCATATAATCGATAACACGTAGATATTTATCAGAGATATGATTAAGTATATTATTATGATAAATTGTCAACTCATGATTATCTCTTTAAATAATAATAATAGTTAACAACAAATAATTATTAATTAACACAGGTCATGAGTAGAATCAGTAGAATCCGGGGGACGCGAAATTAACCTAAGTATGAGAGTAAATCCGCGTAAGCAACAGCTGCTAATCATTCAGTGAGATGATAGCGCGAATCAAGTATCCAATGCAGATTTTGATCGACCTCGAGACGGATTACTCTGACGCCGCGATCAGAGCATAAAGTTTTTTTTTTTAATATTGAAACAACGCAAAGTTTGCGTTAAATATTAAAAGTAGATTATTTACATTTTATTTTCATATTTTTTTGTTGTCGAATGTAATTTGTAACAGGGCTAGTGAGTTAAATAGGGAGCGAAGGACAAGTACCGTAGAATATGTAGTGTAAATGACAATTTCATACTGTAGGTTTAGGACATGTTATATGCAATATTTTAATCAAATTTTAGCGCACGCAATACGGGTACGTTACAAAAATGGGATAGGCGTGTATTACGGCCGCGTCTCACGTGCAACGTTAACGTAATTATTGTGTTACAATAACAAAAATCTCGATGAAATATATTTAGTCGCTTCAATGATAGTTGAGAGAAGTCCATTGAATTAGCCAAACTAATTACTTTCAACAATTATTTAGTAATTCAGACAAATAATTATGCACAATACGAGGCCTGTCTGAAATATTTCCAACCTCAACATGAAGATGACAGCATTCGGCAACAAAAGTTGGGGAACATGTTTGCACATGCTTTGATAAGTACTCACCAAAATTTCAGCTATTTTGGATGCGCAGTTGTTGTTTGACAATCGTTTGAGTGAGTCGATGTGAATGTTTTTGTGAAAATGGAAAAAATCGAGTATCGAATTATTAAGTATTTGTTTTTGAAAGGCAACACGCCTACACAAATTAAAGACGGGTTGGATGCTGTGTACGGGGACTCTGCACCATCATTTGACACGGTGAAATTATAGGCAGCTGAATTTAAACGTGACCGTACCAACTTGGGTGACGATGAACGTTCGGGACAGTCAAAAACTGCAACCGCTGACGATAACATCGCTCAAGTTCACCAAATGGTGCTGGAAGACCGTCGAATTAAGGTTAAAGAGATAACAGAGGCTATGAACAAGCCCAAAGAACATTTATGTCACATATTGAATCAAGATTTAGGCATGAGAAAGCTGATCGCATGTCGGGTGCCGCTTTTGCTCATTCAGGACCAAAAACGTGTTCGAATGAACATTTCCAACGCTCTGTTGGCACAGCTTAAGCGCAATAAATCAGAGTTTTGGCGCCTATTAATTACTGTAGATGAAACTTGGATACACTATAATACTCCAGAAACAAAAATACAGTCAAAACAGTGAACTGCGAAGGGAGAATTGGCTCCAAAAAGGGCAATAGCTGTTCCTTCGGCTGGGAAAGTGATGGGGACTGTTTTCTGAGATAGTCGTGGATTGTCTTAATCGATTATCTTGAAAAGGGAATAACCGTTACAGGAGCATACTATGCATCATTACTTGACAGGCTGAAGGCAGAAATTGCGGAAAATCTCAATGCACTGTAAGCGCAGCTTAATATTTCAAGAAGAAGGCACGGTTTTTCACAGTAACAGTTTTCAGAGTAACAGCAACATGAATGATTTTGTTTAAAGAATAAATGCGCAATTGTGCCCATGCGCACACGGTCGACGATTTTCAATTGATTGTGAAAAAAATAGCTCATTACAAAAAACTCTTATTAATTTACAAAAAATCTACAAGTGGTATATACTAACTTACTTTAATCATTTTGCATCGCTTATAAATACAGCTTGTCAAATAGCTAATATCGTTAGATAGATTGGAAGGTTGTGTGTGTGCGCATATAGATGCAGTTTCCATTCATAATTGATTTTCAAGACCGCAACGAAAAGGATATACAAACACGAATTCATTTAGACCCAGTTGATGTAGCCTAGATCATCCAAAGAGTTATGTGAACCCAGGATATAGAAAATCGGGAGCGGTCCTTCTATATTAAAATGAAAGAGTTCATTTTGCATTGTTAATATTTATGAATTCTAAATAGACTAGAGCAATAAAACGGTCATGCTAAATGTTTGGTTGAACGCACTTCTACATATCAATGTCTCATAGTTCATAATATTTTGTTCAACACTATCAATATGTACCAGTTGGTCATTCTACGTACAAAGTATAACGGAAAATAAACGAAAACTCGATCCGCGCTTAACTCTGTATCGTCCTTTACATAATTTTACAGACAAGTCTCTAAAACATATATCATCCGTGTACATGCGCCATTATATCAGTGCGAAGTTTTTCATACCACCTTACCATCATATGTCGCAGTAGAATATTACAACAGTATAATCGTATAAAATTAACAAAAAACTTTGTTTTTGCTTTACCCCACATTCCACGATAGAAAAGTACTTTTTGTTATATGTTCATATATATTTGCATATTGGTTAACCTGTTGCATCTATCCATAGACACCATAGGTTATGTACATCCGGAATGTTTTGCATGGACAAAAATAATAGAATTTAGGAGCTTCTGCGATCTTCTCTGGCCCGGTCTTCTGTCATGGCCACATCTAAAACAACTAATACTTATAATCGGCAAAATTGGGAGGATGCCGTAAGTATATTCGAAAAACGCTTAACGTTTGAATTCTTTCCACACAATTGAATTATTTTAACAATCTAGTGTATTCCAATAAAATATAACCTAAACCGTTGAAATTGTGATCTTGAATATAAATTGGTTTAATTTTAATAACGGTGTTTATTTTTTAATAGGAATTTCCCATATTGTGCCAGACATGTCTCGGAGACAATCCCTATTTGCGCATGGTGAGTTATCTTATAAAAAAAAATTGTTTACCCATTGGAAGTGACAAAATAAAAGCAACCGTAACTGTTATATTTGGTGTTTTCAGACGAAGGAACGTTATGGAAAGGAATGTAAAATATGTTCTCGTCCATTCACTGTATTTCGATGGTGTCCAGGTGCCAGAATGCGTTTTAAAAAGACAGAAGTTTGCCAGACCTGTTCCCGTTTAAAGAATGTATGCCAAACATGTCTGTTGGACCTGGAATATGGCTTACCTATACAGGTCCGAGATGCAGCTTTGAAAATACAAGATGATCTACCAAGAAGCGATGTCAACAAAGAATATTATATCCAGAATATGGATAATCAGGTTAGTTTCATAATTATGTACACACAGTGAAACTGTTATAGCATTATGGAGGGATTGAGGTATTATTGATGTTCCCTAGGTTGGTATTTCATAAATAAACTTCACAATATTTACCCTCATTGTGTCAAAGTACATAAAAAATGTGTTGTTACATAGTGTTTCATTATCACTATATTTTTTGCTAGCCTCGTCTTTTTAATAATATCAATATTATTAAGTGTCTATGCCGTGAAGTTCTTTTGCTTACTGATTCATATTGTGTGTATTATTTGTCATGACAGGTGTCATATATCTTTTTCACTTATAATATTAATTTTATCTCAAGTGATCAAAACTTTCTGCACTTCATTGTGTGTCAAGCATAAAAAAGTTTGCTTATCGCCACAGCACAATGATACAAACCGACTGAAAAAAAATACATGGATGAATATACCCACAATTAACCCATTCCCCGCAGATGACTCATATACGAGTCGCGCCTTAAATGCCCACAGCGCGGGTGACTCATTTGAGTCGCCGTTTTCGCCCGCCACTAGTGCGTACATACGCTCTTGAGGAGCGGTGAAAATCATACCAAAATTATTTGGAATCTTTATCCTACCGACATCTGTCGATATTTATCAAGGATTATTAGCCATCTTATAAACAAACACAAAATAATAAAAGTCCTTGTATCATCCAGTATCGCTCAGTTAGTCTAATTCTCCCGCCTCTGTCTGCGCTCTCATGCTCAAGGTCCTGCCAACTTTCAGTGTCTGCACGAATATAATATTTGACGCGAATGAAATATTGTTATAAATTCACTTAAATTAATTCATAACACGGTATTTAAAACATGTTCTTTGTAGTGTACATATTATTCAAGTTTTTAACCTTTTCGACCGATAAACTATTGAATTTGATTATTTGTTAATAGCGTGATCCGAGAATGTCATTTAAAAGTTCTTTTTTATCATAAAAATATTTTGTGTTTGAATATTTAACACATACTCTGCGGTGGTGGATCAGATTTGACTCGCGTGTTTGTAAAAATATGAATTACGCTACAAATATTTGTTTAATGCTGTTTTCCTTCTAGCTAATCTTTTATTAAATATTTTCAAATAATTTGAGATACAAATAAATGTTATAGGACGAGATTCAAATGAGTTATTGATAAAAATGTGAAAAAACTGACCTAAGACAGTCTGATTGAATCTCAGCGCTTACGCTGAAACATATATTGTCAACATTTTGAGCGGGTAGACAAAGGATACCAGGTATGCGTCCATGTATTTGTTTGGACTTATTTTCATCTGGCAGCCCCTAGACAATGCCAGTAATATAATTATTTGAGGGGCGTTGCGCCTACCTGTAAGTTTTATGACACTACCTGCTCGGGTTCCGACGAGAAGATCACATGCTCAGTGGATGTTTGTATTTTGGCCGTGTAGGGCGTCTGTTGATGCGTGAGAATATGTACATTATTTGTAATAGTTTTTAATTTTTAACTTTCATTTTTTAGCAGAAACATTACAGCACATCATGTCATCTCATTAAATCATATTTAAATATATTAAAAAAATCTCCCACAAAACGATTGAAAAACTGAAAATTGAGGTGGGTCTATAATGACCTACCACCGCCGGACGTATTTTGTTTTGACCCACCGGGCTGTACGTGTTAACAATTGTTTAAAATTAATAAACTAAATATGTTAGAACATCAAATTTTGATATCAATTAAATAAATTACATTTATTTAATTATGTTAGGTGCCTGTTTATTAAAGTTTAAACAGTATATCCTGTCAAAACATCACTGATTCTTCACAAAAATATTTGTTTCCTATGATGTCGAGACACATTTTATTTTATAATTTATATCGTCAAAGAAACTGAAATAAATAATGACAGTCAAGGTCTAGGTATCTCAGGCAACTGTTGCTATAATTTTATTGACTAGACTCAAATCTATGGCCGGCTAACGTATGCCAGTTGTCATTACTCCACGTGGTAAGTGTCTTGTATGAGTAACTTCAAAAATGATAGGAAAATTAGAAAACAAACTCAGTTTTTATTTCAAACTATAGACTTAAGTTTAATGTCACTATTTAAAAACTTGTAAACTGTGTGCATTAGTCTCAGAAATCAACGCCCGCGCAGATCACTACTTCGCTCTAGTATGTAAGAATATCACCACGAATGGCGCTAGTGTGGCGATGTTGTTGGGCACCGTTGTGTTCTCTCATGGATAATTTTGTTTGTTATTTTGTAATTGTGGTTCTGATTTCTGTATTCATTTATGTTCGTGAGAATACTTGAGAACCTATGCTATCGATTTCTTAAAAACAAATCATAAATTTGAAGCATTATCGTAATGTAAAGTCGTAAATTATAATGCCGCCGAAGAGTGCTGCGTATGAAAGATATCATGCGTATTTATGAACGTGATCAATGGGTTAAGGTTATTGAAACAGTTAACCACTCTTATGGCAACCAGATGCGCGGATGATACTAATACAAAACAGTCTTAGAATTACAACAATGAATAAAGATTCAAAATAATTTTTAAAATATTGACCGTTTTCATTTTGCAAGATACATATTATGACATTATAGCTGAGGTGTATTGATATTTAACTGAGTTCAATAACAAATTTTGTGTTGGGATTTTTATCAAGGCTATTGCAACTAAGTTTCTCTATATAAATAAATCTGCTTCTAAAAGGCATTTGACACTCGTGTTCTAATAATTTATTATAAATGTCTCTTTTGGTAAAAATTTTAAATTTTGTATGTGGTATATGAATTATGTTACATAATATATACAAGTCTTTTTTTTTTAAATATATCTCAAAGCAAGAGGAGATATATTACACTCCTCTTCAAAAACTAAAGATATTTTTATTATTCCGGTGTATATGTTAGCTTTTTTTTTTTTTTACCCTAAGTTAAGAGACACGGGAGATAAATCAATCCCTTATACTGCATTATACTTTTAATTCTTAATTTTTTAATACTATTTTTGTAAATTTTCCTGTGGTACACTTTTAGTAATGTAACGGTGTGCAAATTGTTTTTTTTTATTTTGTTGTAAAAAATTTCTTACATCTATTATACAACACTTTATAAAACAAAAGAATAAATTAAACTACATTGTATATAATACTATAAAAAGTTATAAATACAATAGAAAATAAACACATGATATTATCATTTATTAAACTTAGATACTACATATTCTGCGATTAAATTCTGAAAAGTAGCAAGATTAATTGCTTCCTTAACATTTGCTGGCAGTTCATTGAACAATTTGAAACCTTTACAGTATGAACTATTTTGTGTTCCTGCCAGATTTGTGTGTCTAAAATCCCACCGACTTCTCGTAGGATAAGTGTGGACCTCAAAATTATATTTTTATTCATGGATTCATTCATTGATGGCAATAATCGATTTTTAATTTTGTATATCAATATTTGAACAGTTTGTATAATTTTTTGCTAAGCCGTCATTAATTTTAGTTGTTTTAGCATATAATTTATTCTTTTATATCTATTACATCTTAAAATAGTTCTCATTGCTCCGTTTTGAATTATTTGAATTTTTTGAGAAAACAATTTATTCCATTTGCTTATTTTTTTTAAAGTCATACATACATTTTTAATATAGCTAAAGTTTTCTTTATATATATGTTCTGCAATTTTTCAAAAAATCTGGAGAAGGTGGATAGTAGGTTCATTTTTACTCTATTTTTAGGTAATTTCCAGAAGTAAAGTAGAGAGGATAAACACAAATTGAACATTATGTATTTTAATCTTTTAAGAGTACTTTAAAGATTTACATACTCTTAAAAGAGTTTGGTTCCTAGTCAGATAAAATAACTTACTAATTTGTTTGAGCTTCAATAGTATTAATAATATTACATTTGAGCAACTTATTTGTTTAATAGATGTCTTCGTGGGACCCATCGCAAAGTGCCAGTGGAGCGGGTAAATCACAGGCAGCTGGAGAGCTACTGCTGAAGCTCGCCCGCACTGCGCCTTACTACAAGCGGAATCGGCCACACGTGTGCTCCTTCTGGGTCAAGGGTGAGTGCCGTCGGGGTGAGGAATGCCCGTACAGGCACGAGCGGCCTACAGACCCTGATGATCCTCTTGCTGACCAGAATATCAAGGATCGGTAAGTGACAAAACTAGCCATATTATATTGAGATATTGTATAATCTCTCAAACATTTTATATTATTCCGGTCCATGATATGTTAAGATGATATACATTATTTCCATTAAAATGCTCTGGTAATAGAGGATTGAAGGGTGTAATAACTCATATACGAATGAGATTTGTCTCAGAGACTCATCTCAAAAACTCATAAAGGTCAATACAAAGTTGAGAGCAAAATGAGCTGTAATTCACTGTAATATGTATTTTGTACTCAGGGTAGATACTAACCACGTAATTAATACATACCTTTACTGACAAATCTCTAGAGACGAGAGATCAAAGTCTTATGTGTCGGCACACATTTTAAGAATCTAGAAAGAACGAAAAACTTTACTATTCGGATCTGCTTCCTGAACATTTCCATATTAAATTTATGCTCGCTCATACCACGTGTTTTAAGACTATCTTCTGATCGTCATACATTCTCTACTTGTTTTCACACATTGTTTGCTTGTTGGACAGATATTATGGGGTGAATGATCCCGTGGCGGAAAAGTTGATGCGAAGAGCTGCAGCCATGCCGGCCCTGTCGGCCCCTGAGGATAAGACCATCTCCACACTGTACATTGGAAACTTATCTGACGGAATTACGGAGGAAACACTCCGATCCCATTTCTACCAGTTTGGGGAGATTCGGTGAGTTTATTTTCATTGTTACTAAGAATAATTTTAAAATTTTGGTATATTATCTTTAAAAAATAAAATAAATGTGATCTTTGGTATAGAATTATCTGTACAGTCAACTATTTTTTATTTTTTTTATTTACACCCTATCCCGAATCGTTTTGAGAGTTATTTACCCTCGTTTCAATTCGTCATAATTACATATACAGTAAAACCGCGATATAACGAAATCCAAGGGCCCAAAAAATAAAAATTCGTAATAACGAATTCCCACATATAACGAAATAAATAAAAAAAATCCTACTATATATTACGCGCCGTCGCAAAAAAATGTTGCGCGGCTTCAAAAAAGATCGCAAATTCTGCAAACAAAGGAGGAAGAAGGCCATAGGGAACTGAATACCTACATATTTTTAGTAGTTTTGTTATTAAAACAGATAAGCAAAGGAATTAAATTAAGAACAGAACCTATTCAACACCAATTGGAAGATATTTTTGTAAATTCCAGAATATTGCAAACACAAAACAATATTTTAATTGTGTTTAAATGTAGAACCGCTTCAAACATAGTTTTGGGCATGAAACATAAAAAATAATTCAAAAATAAAAATTTGACAGTTGAATCGCGGCATTTTTATAAAATGAGTCGTATATAAATTACGAAGGTACTTACCGGTAACGGCGGCAACCACTTCAAAATATGATACTATGAACCCAAGAAGAAGTTTGAATTGTTTTACTACCTTGTCGGCATACCGCCGCGCACGGCCTTTTCCATTCGCATACGGCAGATGCAGCGGCGCGGCTTTGTAAGTGCGAAATAATATTTTCATATTTTAATTTTTTTTTATTTCGTTATAAATTTACGTAAATGTATTGGAATTTTTTGTACGGGAGAAAAATGATTTTGTTATAAATATTAACGGGATTTCGTTATATAAATGCATTTTTGTATGAAAAATTGGTTTTAGGGACTAAATTTCGATTTTTTTTTCGATATACGTCATTTTTCGCTATATCGGGTTTCGTTATATCGCGGTTTTACTGTATTTTTATTTATTTTATTAGATCATATCATAATACCATCATAGGTTGGATCCGGTATCGTCGTACCAGAACCATACCTGTATAATATGAGAGACTTGTCATATTAATTTCAAAAGGCAGCCAGAAAGAAGCTATAGAAATCACACACCCCCAAAAGGGGAGGGTAGACGTCACATTTATGTGTTTCAGTCTCAGAACTCGGTCACAGTCCGGCAGAAATTCACCCTGTCCAGGTCGCAAGAGGTGCGAGGGAGAGCCAGTAGAATGCTCCGTTAGGTCTCTCTAGCCACTGCTATTCCAGGCATCGCCCATCCCATCAACCCCCAGCGGAAGACCCACACCCTAATAAATACCCGGAAATGTCTGAGATTCTTTTCATTTCTCAATAGGTCATCGTTCCGGAGGATCTGATGACCTATTCCTTCTAATCCCGCAATCATGATCTTACGTGCATCATTCATAATCACACAATCCGAAAGGATGTGCTCCGGCGTCTGCCTCACAGTGCAAACACACTACGGTTCATGGACAAGTCCTAAGTCGAAGAGTTTACTCATGAAATGCCCATGATCCAAGATCATCTGCATCTCGTAGTGGTCCAGTGCCGGAAGACCACCTCCACGAAGGGGAAAAAGATATAATTCCATCTGCCCTGCGTAGCAGCGTCCCACCTTTCTTGCCACTTTCTCAATGTGACTATTCACATTCGAGCAACCAGAGCCTGGAATCGGTCATCTGAGAGTCGTTCCAAAATGATCGACCTCCAGACCATTCCTAAAAAATTCAAAAATTCCATTACTTCAAGGTCAGCCGGGAGGACGTCAGCCAAAACTGGAAGTGCCATATTGGAAACGATCCGATAGGCTCCCGTCATAGCCAGTAGAGGAATCCGCTGGCCTCAAATCAGCACTGTGGCGATAGAGATAATTCTGATTCTGTGAGCCCATACCTCGGCAGCGTACGTGATTTGCAACATGTATGTGGCCAAGTATATTAGGCGTACCGCAGGAGTTCGTAGTCCCCATTCTGTCCGGTGTAATTGACGCAGTTGCATAAAAAGGCCTCCCGCTCGTTCAGAGACGGCCTTGATGTAAAACAAATAGGAACCCACCGGATCCAAAGTTACCCCAAGCTATTTCACATTATTTTCAAATTTCACACTTACATTACACAATTGCGCCGTCGGGCGCCTAGAAAATCTCCCTTTCAACATCATGGCTACGGTCTTATGAGGCGCAAGAGTCAGCATGTTTCTACTACACAATTCTGTTATCATTTCTAGCGTCCCTTTACTTTTATACTCAATTTCTCCGCGTAAGCGACAAGTTCACATCCAATCAGTAGCAATAACAGAAGCAGATCATCAGAGTACGATCCACAAAGTTGGTCCGAAAATGGAGCCCTGAGGGCAGCCCATGTTTGTTTTTTTTTTTTTTTGTTCTTTTGGTCTCACCATAACCGAGTGTGGCCGATCTATCGCTCAGATAATGTGCCAGTGTGTTTTTTTCGTGCTGTTGTGGTGTTATTTAATTCAAGTAAGATAAAGATTCAACAGGATTTTTAAAAAAATGTAGTGAGTGTTGTAAAACTAGTGAATTATTAGTGCAGGTATTATATTATGATTATGTTGGACAGCGATAATTCTGTATAATATATATAGGAATATTTCACACAAACTCTGGTCGTACTTACTCAAGTCTTATCAGTAAGACACTCACCTAGTGACCAAGTGGTCAGGGATTTAAGACGTATATTCCATGCATGTACATTATTTATTCTATTTTTCCTATCAAAATCATAAATTTAGGATGTAATAAGTTTTAACCTGTTAACTGCCCAGAAAAATCGTAGGTGAAACAGCATCATATCACCATATTGGCGCCAAAATTCTTAAAATTCAAAATTCACATGCTGGCTTTTACGAATTTAATTTTTCCGAAAAAACCATGCAAACATTAGTATGGCTAAAAAAAAATACGTGGGTACTATTTCACCATAAATGTCGTCCATCGACCGCAATTTCGTACAGTTGTGAGATGAAAAAGTTGGAAAAAATAAAAGTTGATAGTGTTGTCAGGCCTTAACAGTTAGAACATTATTATTTATTTTATATTTGTTTTTTGGAAGGACAACATCAGATTTCATTTATTAATATTATTGTGTTTAATGTGATGCTTAAAACAAAAATATATTAGCACTTCTCAACTATGTACACATTACATATATCACTTATATAGCAATAACAACACGCATAAAATAATGCCGCCAGCCGCAGCAATGGCCATTGCTGCGTAACGGCGCACTCACTGTATTTATAGTAAAACGTTTGTATATTAATTTTAATTGCAACAAATGCATTAATGGCAACAAAAACGAAAAATATCACGAGCATATATCAAAATCTAGCTGACAATTTACTGGAATTTTCCAATTACTTTCCAACTTTTTGTGTCCTTCTTTTGACTCTGCGATTTGTTAAGTAAAAATAAAATCTAAAAAGTTTTCGAAAATTCAATAACTATAAAAATATTAGCACTTTGATGTCGACATGTGTGTTAAATTTTAAAATTTAATAAAATTGCGATCTGGCAATGTAAAAGTATGCGCCAACTGTCAATTTTGTATGGAGGTAAAATGACAATTTTTACACTCAATTTCAGACGTAATTCTTGGTGTTCTTGAGTTGAAACAGATTATATGGGGTGCCATACGATATCACTACTGGAAATAATATTTTGGTTAAAGATCCGATTCGTGGCGCCGGTGATATCATGCATTATTTGATGGTCATTTTCCGTGAGAAATAGACGCCGCAAAAAAAATTTATAATCTTGAAAGCATGTTTGGTCTATTGAAGATACAAAACCTGAATATAAATGCAATGGTGTCACTAGGAGGGTGCAGATCACTTCAGGTGACATCAAAATGACTATAAAATTTCAGTAGAATTTTTTTTTTTAATATCCGAAATAATCAGTCATAATCACAAAAAGATTTTTAGTAAGCTCTTTCTAAAGAATAATTTTGCTGGTTGTTTATGTTGTTACTACCGTCATTACATGGTGATGCACGATTTACGACCAAGATGATTTGAATTAATTAATTAATTTGAGATTTATGCAACATGGTGAATATTTTTTATACAGATCAATGACATTGGTTCCCCGGACCCAGTGTGCATTTGTACAATACACCACAAGGGCAGCGGCAGAGCTAGCCGCGGAGAAGACCTTCAACAAGCTAGTCATCCATGGCCGGAGACTCACCATCAAATGGGGCAGATCACAAGGTAATATTAGTAATATTCACTATAATTGGAAAAAAGACTTCAATTTCTATTTTAAAACAAGGCATAATTAAAATATTGTTATACCATTTATATTAATTTTATTTGCCTCAATTATCATAATACACATCGACCCCTCCTACATAAAGTATTGTAAGTAAAAAATGACATTTTGAATCAGTCTAGTATTTCGCATGTATTTTATTGAATCCTATGATATGGGTACTAATAAACACAATATTAAAAAATTACACCCATTTAAAAATGTATCAAATACGTGCAAAATACTAGAATGATTAAAAATGTCATTTTTTTACTTACGATACTTTATTAGGAGGGGTCGATATGTATCAGTTCAAAACATAACATTTTGCTATTTTCTCCTAGGTCGTCAAGGGAGCGACAAACCTGAGCAAGCTTCAAGGTCGCTGGAACCTGTTCCGGGACTGCCTGGAGCCCTGCCTTTACCCCCCGGAGCTTCCATGAGACGCCCGCCTCTGCCACCCGCACCTCCAGATGACTTCTTCAATCTGCACCCGGTACACTCCATTCCAATGCCGGGGCCGGCAATGCCGATGCCGGGAGCCCCTATGCCGATTCCGGGCATGCCCGGACCGCCCCTGGGCTGGGGAGGCTGGAGACCCCCTCCGCCACCCATGGGTCTGCACTACCCCAGTCAAGATCCAGACAGAATGGGATCTCAACCCGGACAACAATAAATATACCTGAACAGCGGGAATACTAAAGGTGTCACTACTCTGGTGATAGTTTGAGATCGATAAATATTTTCAATCATGTACGTGCAATTGACTGTCATAACAATCCTGATTTGTGATATATTTTGATGATATAGATTCACCTCTGTGAGAATATTCTAACTAAAATTTCCAAGTCACACAGACATCAAGTGACAAAGAAGGAAATCTTGGACAATAGTTATTTTGTGCTAAGTTGTATGTCCCAATATGAATGTAAAACTGTACGTCTTAAGATATAAATTAAGAATATTGTACTTTTTTTTTTTTTATTGATTTGTGTTATTAAATACTTTTGCTCTAAATGATTATTTTTTTAAGAAATTAATTTGTGAAAATATTTTAAAACAAATTACTTCACATCGAATGGCCTACTATGTTCTTTGTAAGGAATCCATCAAACCTTTGCATCCCATCATTGTCAGCAGGGAAGAGATGCCAAATGTTATAAAATGTGTCGCATCGTCTGTCTCTAGTGCCAGGGATGCCATTAATATAGTTCGACATCCCTTACTTGATTTACCGTACGCATTGCCTATACAGATCAAATCCCATTATAGCGAAATTCAGGGGACTGAAATAATTATTTCGTCATGGTGAATATATGGATAAACATAATGCTGTACTGTACATGAAAAATATTTTCAAAATACTGTAAAAAAAATAACAAAGGCATCATGAAATCACGTAGACATGGCCTAGACCTATCACGTGATCATTTGTTTCTACGCATGCACTAGTTAGCATTAAAACAGTGTTTGTCAAGCTTTGTAAAATAATACTGTATTTTATATTTTTAAATAACAAAATTAAGACAAAAAATATTAGAAACCTTTTATAAATGAATTTATTTATTTTTTCTCCAAAGTATTTTGTTATTGTTGTTTTTATTGAATTTTTCTTTTAACCATTCTTAAATACACTTTCTAGTACATCAAAGCTGCATGAGAGATAAGCCCTAATCTTTGTCACTCCATTAATAGCATCCGAAAAAGAGTCAGGCAGCATAACATCATTTTCGTCTTTCTCAGTCCCTAAATTAAAAATTTCATTTGATGTACCCGGAGATGGTCGCAAGTTTTCAATAATATCCATATCTGTCAGCTCGCTTGCAATTATCAAATTGTTGTCGGCTTCAACGTAATCTCCGTACAATAGTCTTATGTCAGTAACAATCAAATTCTAATTGTACCTAATTTCATTTTCAGCCTCCATTTTGGCTGTGTTGGTTTCAGTTGTCTGTATTTCCTCATCACAAATTTCTAAAATCAAAGACTTCTTCCAACATTTGAAAATGATTACGTGTTGTTCCGACCACCAAGCAGCACAAATCATATATAGTTACCACATTAATTCGAAGTTCAAGGAACCAAAATTAATTTTACAAATTTCGCGATACGATCACGTAAAAAATCGCAAGTCATACATATTTCGCAAATTCATCTCGAAAACGCAGTATTTATTATACATACTACAGTAAAATCCCGTTTATTCGAAATTCGCCGCAAGTCGAAGTTTTAGAGCAGAATGTGGTCCCTCTGGAAAGTTTTCATACTAAATTGTACTTATAAATTGAATATCGTTATTCGAAGCTATTTTTGACCCTATCAGATGAATTTGTCAATCTATTTTCCGCCTAATTCGATATTTTGTCAAATGTCCGTAATATGGAAAATACACATGCATACATATTACCATAATTATTTTTAGTTTACATAGCGTTTGTATATTTTGTTGTACAAACGCTAGTACGCAGTTGAGTTCCTCAGACTTTTCCGTGTTTTATAAATTATTTAATTTTAATACAGACATTTCTCTATTTAAGTTTAGTGTCGAGGCATTTTAAAGAATGTGTAGTTAGCGTTTCTCAGATTTTCTCGTATCTTGTTAATTATTTATTGCCATTCTATATGTAAAGAAAATTATTTGTTTTTCTCTAATATTTACGTGTTAAGACATTTTGAAATTCGTGAATGCGTGGTTTGCGTTCCTTAGACTTTTCCGTATATCATTAAATTTAAATTAAGACATTTTTATGATTTTGACTGATAATTTTATATTCTAGATAATAGCATTAATGCGAAACTCGTACAAAACGCTGACAGTTACTAAAAAATATACAAGAAATTGACAAAAAATATTATCCAAAATTAATTAACAGAAAAATACGCAACCCTATTAATGAGGTTGTCGACAATATTTAACACGATGGCAGAAAGACTTTAGCGTTAAAGGCAAGTACCAAATGTCGCCGCGACCACCACAAAACAAAAGTTTTGAAAGCGCTGGAAACTTTTGTTGCTAACTTCAGCGGAGAAATGGCGAGTTAGCAAGTTTGACTATTATGTCGTTATTAAAAATGGCGCGAAAAGATAGTCCATTATAATTGTGTTTTTTAAAAATAATATTGTCATTTGTTTACACTGTATTTTGACAACTTGTTTGTTATTTTTAAATGTGTGAATATAGGTGTATATAATTACTTCGAATTGCTATGAAAAAAGTTAGTACATATGTAAAAAAGAATCGAATTTTTGAAATTTTTATATTCATTATCCTAAATCGTTATTCAAACTTTTTTCTTGGTTTCCGGTCCCCTCAACTTCGAATAAACGGGATTTTACTGTATTACAAAATCCTGATGTAATTTATTATACATATGTACTACTGAAACTAATTAGGATGAATATTAGACCTATTTCTTGTAATAAGTAAAGATCCTACCTTAAAATGTTCTCAGGAAATTAAACAATCATTAAATAAAATACACAATAACTATAACACTAAATTAAGTATAATAAAAACAGATTTAAGCATTTTTAATTGTCAGGCATGTTTCGGCATAAAAAAAAATCTATTTTTTTGTCTCGTTTTACAATACAAATTTTACCACTGCATCAAATGAGCATATACTTCTGTTTGATCACTCAAAAAAATTCATATGAAATAATAAGATAAGTTAATAATGTCATTCAAGGAAAATTAAGATTATTAACACAACAAACAAGATTATTAGAAATATAATCAATCATCGTAATAATACGAAAAGTCAATGTTTAAAAAAAAAAATTTAACACAAATACGGTTATTAGTATAAGTAACCGAAAGGGGAATTTAAAATAAGCGAAAAACTATCTTGAATGCGATCAAGTAAAAGTAATTAGCGCAAACAATGTCTCCATTCTACAGTGCCCGCTGCTGATGCAGCCAACTGAAGTAAGCGTACACAGAATTCCCCAATTTTATTGCGACATAATATATATATAAAAGAGTTCCACGCAGAACAAGTGTTCATTATTTTACTGATTTTTGGTTATCAAAATGAAAATATTTATTCTTTGGCTCTAACCGGGTTTTTGATAAGATACCTGGGTGCAATCAATCCATTCCATAACTACTGAAAATTGTGCTTAATTTGAAAAGTGTAACATATGGGTTTGAAAATTTGTCATCAAAAGAACTGTCGCTATAGCATAGTTGGATAACGCACCTTCCCCGGATTGAAAAGAGATCCAGGTTCGAATCCCGGTAGTGCAATAATATTTTTAAATAAAATTGATTTTATATGTATATCTTTCTAATTAATACATTTAATTAGTATTTAAAATATCACAGACCGTCTGTTCTGAATAATTACAACTTCACAATAAGAATGCGTTCCCCTTAATAATCTTATTTTAGACCAGTAACTGCGACAATGTATGTCGTAGGGCCTTATAATCCCTCACCACTCACACTCAGTTCCTCTCCATCATGAGCAAGGTAAAAGAAAACCCCAATTCATGAAGCACACTCCCTCACAGACATCGCATGTTGCATTGGAGTCTATGTAGGTCTGTTCCTACAGAGGACATGTTAGGAGTCTGGAAACGTTCTACAAACATTTCCTTCACCGCATTCTGCAAATCACTGGAGCAATTATGTAATATGGCTTCTCAACAATTGTATGTACATATAAAAAGAAATGAACAAAACAAATTAAATATTAGTCTTGCAGTTTATTTTTAGGCATGAAAGAATATACATTTTGTATGTTATCTGGTTTTTATATAATAATATATAAAATGGATGGAATGGTTCATTCATTTTATTTATGTTTTCAATGGAAAAAATAACACTTTCATATATATATATATTTACAAACTAAAATGAAAATTGTGTCAACACAGTTTTGAAAAAGATAAACAAATATTGTTTCCAATATCTGATAAGAAACAAGTGTAAAAAAATAAATAACTATCCTACAGCTAGTGTAAAACAAAAGAGTTTACACATGTACTATTTCTTTTTAAATTACAATTTTTATAACATCAGTCTTCCTCAAATTGATTAACTTTTCAGTGCCCATGATGTCTTAACCTTTCCATTCCGATGTTTAGCTAAGATTCCTCCATTTGTTTCTTTGAACTAAGGAACACAGAAGTCCACCTATTTGGATATATTTAGCTATTTTCTCAAATGAGTACATGAGACATCATTTTTCATTAGTTTGAGCAATAAAAAGACGACTGCTGCTTTGATTAATAATTTAACTGTTCTCAACTTCTAGTGGTACAAACTCATATGGGTGAAACACTAAGCTCAAAAAATGTTATGTAGATGTATTATTAAATTAAATTACATAAAGATACAATAGAAGAAACCTAATCACTAAATATATGTATTATGACAAGATATTTTTTAGATGTTCAAGTCTTTTAATATATGTAATAATACATCTTCCCAAATCATTTCTACATCTGTAAGATTTCTAATTACATATTAATATATTGTTTTATATTTTGAACCGACTCTTTCTGATGAACTTGAAAGTGATGTCAATAAACATATTTATTATTGAATGCTATTAGCCCATCTGCCTATAGTTTATTTTGAATGTTTGTGATTGTTTTATTTCTTTAGATTCAGATACAAAAAATTGGTTGCTTGCCTAATGTATTTGTATTGAAGATATTGGGAGAAAAAAAAAAAATTATTCCTTGAGAAACCGAGGATTTGGGGGTTCGATTTCGACAATAGATGATTTACAATATAAGATATAGATATCAAACTACAGAAATGAATTTAACTTACAATCATGACAATTTTTAATGGTTACCATATTTATTTTGTCAATAAGCTTTATGATTTACATTTGTTTGTGTTTCAAGAATATTTGCTTGTCAGTGTGCATTCCAAAATATATGTTTTTTACTTTTCAGACAAGGAAAATTATGTGATTTTGTAAACAAGTATTTTTCAATTGTTTTTTTTTTTTGTAAACAAACCCCCATATGTTGAAGTCATAAAAAACATCTAGGCTGCGAGAAGGTCAGTTTTGTCATAGATTGCAGGCGGATAAAGGTTAAGGATAAAATATATGTATATAGTTTTTAATGGGAAATTGCAATAAAAACTCAGGTGCCCGAATGGAATGTGATACATTGATGGATTAATGCAAAATTTACATTAGGTTCAAAAGACAAACAATATACTGTAGGGGTATTTGGTATCTAACATTTGAAATTAAGTACTGGTTTGATATACAGAATATGCAAGTGTAAGCCACGTACTACAAAAGATTATTATCAACTTCTTATTCCAAAGCAAATTCAATTCATCAAAAAAGAATTAAGCTAGTCTTCATAACAGCTTTGGTTGTGTGTCCCTTTTTTTAGATTTAGACATAGGGGTATTATTAATATTAACTTATTTAAATCAAATTTTCTTTAAATAGTTTACAATTAGCCAATCAAAAATTACAGATGCAATATATTATATTTTTTGTTGACATCCATCTTACATGTGAGTCAACATTAAAAATGGGACCTCAATATTTATTTTAAATATAAAGAAAAATCTTTTACAAAAAATGTGATTCAATTCTCACAACAGCTATAGTGAAATATATTTTTATTTCCAAAACTGCACTTTTCACAAAATATTTCTTAATCACATAATTATATCATGTTTGTGTTTATGTACTGAATAAATCTTTTAAGTTTGGTTGCAGGTTGAATAAATATATTAATTTGGACAAAACAATTTCAAGATTGTCACAACCAAACACCAAAAACGAACAGTACAATTACTCAATTTTCAAAAATTGTTAACATCCTCTTAAAGTTAATAAAATTACGTAGTGGTTCAACTAAATATTTATTTTTAAAAGAAATAAATATGTGAAATAGTCAATCTAATTTAATTCAAGAACATGAACAAGTTTTATGACAATATTTTTAATATATTAGTGCATATTAAAAATAAATACAAAATAGTAATGGATTATTATTAATTGAAGCAACATTAACTGTCCATAATCAATATGGTAATTAAGTATGTTTAAATTTTATAACAATAGATTAACAATAAATAATCACCAATATTGCGACACACATACAAATCAACATATACCACTATTCATATAATTAAGATATACATGTTCAAAGTATTAGGAATAAAATGTAATATATTGATGAATTTAATTTTTATAATAAAAAACATCAGTTGATGTTGGAATCATCAAAATAACGAGAATCACATCCAAATGTAGAGGAAATAAAATATTCACCAAATTATTCAGAGGTTGTTTGATTGTATTGCAAATGTAATGACCTCAATGTTAAATGCATCGCCTAACGGACAATGCAAGTGACACAACGTCAGATTTCATAGTCTTGTTTGGGATGCACGTATAATTTCGTTGTATTGGACTAATATCTGTTGGGATTAATCTGAGAATTGATAGCGGCACTGGCGGCATTGGCTGCTGCGGCTTGTACATGTTGATTTCCCATTATTTCTGAGCTGAATTCCTGTTGGGCCTTAGCAAATGATGCACCAGTACTGCGATAAATGCGGTGAACCTTAAATAAAAATATCACATTTGTATTAAGCACATAAAATTTATTTGATTCTTCGAGTAAATGAAATGAAAATTCACAATCTTGGTACACTTCATTTGATGCAAGCAAGACAAAAAAAAACAGTCCCTTTAACTCGAGCCATTATTTTTGTAACGTGGGCAGATGTGGGTTTACAGCCTATAAAAAAATACTTGAACATTCGTATTTGCTTTGAAAATGGTAAATATTAAGTTCATCAATTTTATAATTAACAGTATGCGTACTATGTATTAAAATTTCTACATGTTACAGGCTTGTAACATAGATAGTTTCATAACTTCATAGTCATGGGAATTTGCAAATTTTTCTGTTTTTTTGTGCATGTGTCATTTATTAGTAGGATATAATTCTCTTGATTATCTGAGGTGGTAGGAAAAATGAACCTGAATAAAAATATTGCATAACCTCCACCAAAATAAAAATTCAGAAAAAAATAAAACAAAAACTCCTCCTTTTATTGAAAATTCCACCTGCTTGCGACAAAAGTAAACAATGTGAATCTAAACATGCCTAAATAATACTTTGTGAACAAGTGAGACCTCCCCTGCAACACTCTATATCAGTTTTACAAATGTTTAAAGATAGACAGAGCGTCAGCCATCTTGGATGATATACAATGTTGTTACAGATAAGATCACATAGAAATTGTCTATAATAGTATTTTTATTTATTTTACATGGTCGTTTAATGTACCATTCGATACCCAAGAAGATATACAATGCATATGCCCAAAAATTATATACAGTGTTGTAGGGGTGTTGTCATGTCATCGACTGCGTTTTACGGTTGATGACGTGTTCACAATTTTTCCAGTTCACCATTATACAACAGTATTTTCTGTGACACATTAAAGATCAACTGAAAAAAATATTTAAAAAATTTAAATAATATTTTGAGTTACATGAGAAAACTTTGTAATTTTTTAGTTCCCCAGTTAATCCGCAACCCGTTCAGAGTAGCCATGGAAAATCGAGAGTCTACTGTACATGTAAAAAGTGAATATCCATAATAAATTAATTAATCTCTAAAGAAAACTTTCTGTGATTTTTCTGCGATTTCTTCAATTTGTTGTGTAACTAAACATAAGAAATACATTTTGGACATTCGGCATCACGTTAACTTAAGAATTTATTTTTTTAGCATAAAATAATACATTTGAAATAAAGGTAATTACTTTACTAAATGTGGTATGTTCTAAAGCAATTAATTACCTGTACAGTACTATAATATAATATAGTTGGAGACAAAATGTGCAGGTAGTTAGGTTAGCACAAATGACAAATTAGTTTCATTTTGTATTCTACCCACCTCGAGTAACCACTTTGTTATTTTTAGTTTAAAATTCTTAATCACTTTAGACCCTTTAAAACGTAGTGGAAATTTATTAAATATACGCAATGCACAAAACAAGAAAGATCGTTAACCAAATTTGGTATCCATTTTTGCCACTAAGAATTATCCTACAGTTTTGCTCCTAGTTTCCTTTGAATCGGATCGTGGATGTGAAGTTAAGTTTTTTACCAAAAATAGTTTTAGGATTGATCTGGTGAACAGTTGTCTTATATCCAAAACTTGAAAGGATTTAAAAAGTTCTTCCGAGTTATATCTAAAAGGCCTCTTGTGTATCACTCTGATGACCCATTTTTGAGCCTCAATTAGAGAATCCATTAAAGTAAGAGTTGCACCGCCCCATGTACATATTGCGTAGCTGATGTGACTGACAAAGTTAATGATATACCAATTTTAGTAATGCAATATTCATGAAGCTACGTAAAATTTTGAAAATATTAATTATTTTTCTCACTTTGGAGCTTACTCGATCGTTATGAGGAACCCATCGTAAATTTTCATCAATTATTTTCTTTTTCTTTTTCATAGCATTATATTTATTTCATAACTTTAATGTATAACATAATATGTATTATCTCTAGTGGCGAATCGGGTTAAAAAAAAATTTAAAAACCTGATCACGCTGGAATAAACACATTATTATTATTATTATCCGAGATAATTTATTTCACTCGTTTATTCAATTATATCACAGTTAAATATTTAATTTGAATCCAAAATGCATGTATGTATGTATTTTAATAGTTTTTACAATGAAATGGTTCTCATGTTGTTTTAACGTTAAGGCAATAAAATATGTTTTTTTTTAGTTAAGTGTTAGTAGGTCTATCTATCATCTAGAATACTTTTGATTTCTACAGTGACTAATTCTGCCCTTTTAAATGTTTCAGCCCATGTGTCACCATTTATAATGATTGCATTGTCATCAGCATTACTACTTTTAACCAAGTTTTTTTTAAAAATTCATTAATATACATTATTACATAAAAAGTATCAGACCGAATGCGCTACCTTGAAGTACTCCATATTTAATGTACATTGGATCACTGCGGGTGCCATTGATTTCTATAGTTTGTTTCCTATTTTCAAGATAATTTCTGAACCAATTCAAGCGACTGCCAGTGATACCAATATTATTGAGTTTATTTATAAGCAAAGAGTATGATATAGTATCAAAAGCCTTCGATAAGTCTAGAAAGATGCCTAGTACTTCGTGTCCCTTATCCATATTTGTGGTAGTGTTCAACTAGTTTTACTAGTTTTGCAATAGCATCTTCAGTTCCCATATTGGCTCTGAAACCGTATTGATTTTCAGATATAATTTTATTTATCTAAGATATTCCATGAGTCTCTTTTTTACTGCTTTTTCCAGTAGTTTTGCAAAACAGCTAAGCAGAGAAATCGGTCTGTAGTTGATTACCTTTGTTTTATCTCCACTCTTGTAAATAGGTTTAATAACTGCTTCTTTTAAATGTGGTACTATTCCTGTTTCCAGGCTAAGGTTAAATATATATAGCAGAGGTTTCAAAACAAAGTCTTTGATTTCTTTCACAGTGAAACTAGATATTGTATCGTGTTCCACTGCGCAGTTTGTATATAGAGATGAAATTAGAGTGGTCAACTCACTTGAAAAAATTCGGTAAAAATTAAAACTGTGGTGTGTGTTGAAAAGTTGTATCTAAGTTTTTGGATTTAAGAATGCTATCTGCTAATCTGTGACCCAAGTTGGTATAGTGATCAATAAATTCATCAGTGACATGTTTGGGTCTTGGCTAATAAAAATTTATGAAATTAGACTTCATAAAATGTTTTTTTTTAAATAATTGTTTCTAAATAAAAATGAACAATGTTTACCTTTGAAATAAGTAAAATATCAGCCGAAGCAGCGAGAACGTATCCAATGGCTATCATCAGAAGTAAAATTCCCATAGTTATTCCTCCAGCAGTGCTATCAAATGATTTGAAAGCCACTATCAATCCGCTGAAAAATAAATTACCATTAAATTATATATCACACTTACAGACAGATTGTCTCTCCGACTCTCACATTTAAAGAGATCATTTTTAATCATAATTATTTTAGAAATATCAGACTATGTATTCACTTGCAATTCAGATATTTCATTAACAATAAAAGTTGCACTCATTACACGCTGCGACTTATACAGTCACATTCCTAAAGATAATGCAGAGCAATATTTACCTTTTTTAGACTAATATTTCAATATTGTATATTTAAACATTTCTCTTATTGAAATAGCAATTCATCGACCCCCGTACATCATATACTATGCCATCCCCAATAGCCTGTGGAGCTCTATCGCCTCCACAATCATCATCACTGCTGACAACCCCAGAACCCACCTTGCAAGTACCTGGACATAAAACAGGGCTCCTGACAGCTTCAAAAACACGCCCAGTGCCGACGGCAACATGTGCCAATAACATGCGCTTGCTATGGTGCAGGAGGCCAGCTCCTAAACGCCACTCTAATCGCCATCGCCTTTCTGACCACAAGTTACGTTAACTACTTGCGCGTTTTGGTACGCATTTCTCTGCAATTCTGTATAACTGTGCTCAATTAACTTGTGTCAACCGTAAGTAGTTTCTCTTCTTCGAGAATTAAGTCCTGGTTTATATATAATTTTTTATCATTTCTATACATTTTCTATAACCCTATTGTGTCTTCTTTATGTTAGTGAAAACTTGAATCTTTAATCTTTTATGAGAGGAGAACAATATATTTTTTCAAAACCTCTGCAAAGTCACTGCGAAGAAAATTGAACCTAGATCCAAGATGGTGGCAGATAAAAATACAATAATAATTGTTTTGAGCTACACATATAAAATATATCTAAAATGGTCAAGTAACCCACACCTAGATGATTTCACATGGAAAGACTGTGAAGAGTTTGTCATTTTTAACTAACAATTGATGGTTTTACCATCGAATATCAGATATTTTTTACCAACGATCGAACAACCCAATTTTGCATTTTTTTTTACTTTAGTAACTTTCAAATTTGTTTATTAAGACATGTGTTGTCGACAAAATGTCTATAAAGCATGCATTATCCATGTGTCCATTATCAGCTGTAAAAAGTGGCAAAACAATTTATGACTTTATATACCAACGTGCACTGTGTTACAGAAAATATGGTCCTTTTTATTATACGTTTCACATTTTATACTTTGTTGAAATATTACATCATTTTTTAAATGATACAATTATATAATACATGTATATATGAGTATAATTAAGTACACTGAAACATAAAGAAGACTCACCATGTGCCACTGCCTGGTAAACCGATGGCCTGAATGACTGTGACCACAAACTGGAAGAAGAACACAAAGAAATAGACCATGAAACTGAAGGAGGAGTCACTCCTGAAAGCCTTGTAGAGAGGCCGGTACCAGCACACAAAACTGAACGGGGTGAACAGAATGAAGTATAGGATGGCCAGCCCAAATGTGTTAAATTCACCACTGTGTATCAACAGGGCGAGCCCTCCTACGATGTTCAACATCATCACAAGCGCGTGAACTGTAAAAAAAAATATTTTTAGTTAAATGTATGCATTTCAAAATTTTCACCACACTTCGCCGAATATAATAATTTATTGAATTCCTTAAAATTTTAAATAAAATTGATAAAATTTTATTGAAATTAATAAAAATTCCTTGTTAAGTTACATCATGATTAGTCTATAAAATTACTAGCAATTTATCCCTCTGGTGGTCATCAAATTTCGTCATCCATCTTTCAAAGAGGCGTATTTCGAATTTGTTGGTTTTACAGAAGACAATACATTAACAAATTGTATAGAATTTTTCACTGTCGAAAAGATTAAAAAAAAAAAAGAATCTTACCGATTTTTACAGATATTTCTTGATTTAAAGATAGTGTGAGGTGTATTTATTCCATAAATATTCCTTGTTTTTTTTGTAATATTACTTCATTGGAATAAAATTCAGACATGCCTGTTAGAATGGATGATGGACATGTACTTAGGCAATGTAGCCCCAATCATAACTCAATTTTAACCTTTTTAAAAGATGGATGACCACAGTGATTTCACATTTATTCATAAGCTTGTCACATAGAAAAGTGTCATAGGTCAAAAAAATTAACTTTATACGAGAGAACCTAATGAACCATTTGTGAAGTATAATAATGTAATGTTATTTGCCATAGGACCTTCATTTTTTAAATTGATATACAGTAGAACCTCGATTATCTGCACTAATTGGGGATGAGGATAGTGCAGATAAACAAAAATTCGGATAATCAAAAAAAACAAAAATTATAATCAAAAGGAGAAAGAAAAGTATATCTACATATTGTGAATATTTTAAATGAAATTTGTATACATACATATGTTATACATATGTTAGCTTTTCTTTTAAAAGCTACCAAATCTCGTATACTTTTGAGGCATATAAGTTGTATTGAGTTACATTCTTCCCGTCTCTCAAACCACTTCATGGCGATATCTAAATAGTGAAAAGGTGAAAATTAGGTTCATTATTTTCCTCCGGCTCCTCGGCAATCTACTCATTGTCTTCTTCTTCTGAGGGTATGTCAAATATGTATTTCATTAATAATTTCCTCTTCATTTAAAACTTTGAATCCAGAATCGTTGGCATCACAATTCAACCACTCCGTGACATCTTTGTCACATTCGCTGCATATTAAAATTTGTGATATTGTATTTGTTATGTCTTTTATGTTAGCCGTATCAACGAGATCTGCATTACGGTCTTTTCAAAAGTTTGTTCCATGATTTTTTTAATGTCGGCACATCTGTAGCTCACAGCACATTTTTATTGATAGCATTTTATTCAACAATTTAGAAAATCATAAAAAATTATAACTCAAAAAAAAAGAGAGAAGGTGTTTTCACGCAATTTTAATTCATAGTTTGACATGGCATAAATGAATATGTAAATAAGCAGATGAGCAAAATTTTTTGGTAGTCATACACTCCTCTCTCAAATATGTACTTGGATGCTGCACACAGATCTACTATACCTACTGAGTAAAAATTGTTGGAGAATCAGACAAAAAGCACCTCTCCTGTACAAGAGTATACACTTCAATAAGAAAC
Organism: Eubasilissa splendida; assembly: GCA_031772225.1. Lineage (NCBI taxonomy): Eukaryota > Metazoa > Arthropoda > Insecta > Trichoptera > Phryganeidae > Eubasilissa > Eubasilissa splendida. The sequence continues at coordinate 13,414,917 of CM062852.1, read as the reverse complement.
AAATTGATTTAAAAATGTTAGGAGATTATCACTCAATAATGAATTGTATTTTTCACAATCTTATTTTGTTTTATTTACTGTCAATACATACAAATCAAATTAAACTTTTGAGATAATTCTGTGCACTTATTTTTAAATATTTAGATTAGAATATGTAATTATATATATATATATATATATATATACGAGGGGCAAGTAAAAAATAAGGTTCCTACATTTTTTTCAGGTATAAGGTATTTTTTATTGCAATAAATAAGTAAACCATCTGAAAGCTTGTACTTTATTCTATTTTTCTACATAGTCTCCTGATTTTTCTATGCATTTTTCCTGACGAGTTATCCACTTCTGAAAACCCGCTTCGAAGAATTCCGCCGCTAGGCCGCCGATGAACTTGGTGACCGCTTCTTTCACCTCTTCATCTGTATTGAAGCGTTGTCCACCCAAGTGTTGCTTCAATTTCGGAAACAAGTGGAAGTCGCTGGGAGCAAGATCAGGGCTGTAGGGGGCATGGTCAAGCAATTTCCAGCCGAATTTGTCCAGTAGGGCGGTGGTCTGTCGAGAGACATGCGGGCGAGCGTTGTCGTGGTGCAGCCTAACGCCCTTGGTCAGCCTTCCTCTCCGGCGATTTTGGATGGCTCTTTTGAGTTTTGTCAATGTCTCGCAGTACCTGTCCGAATTGATGGTGGTCCCTTTAGGCATAAACTCGGTCAGCAAGACGCCTTTTCGGTCCCAAAACACCGTAGCCATCACTTTCCCTGCGGAAAGCGTCTGCTTAAACTTTTTCGGCCTAGGCGATTCAGGATGGCGCCATTGTTTGGACTGTTCTTTTGTTTCTGGAGTGACGTAGTGACACCACGTTTCATCTCCCGTAATAATGGAGTCCAAGAATTCTTCGGTATTCTCGGCGCATTCTCGAAGAAACCCCTCGGCACACTTGACACGATTGTCTTTGTGGGTTTCTGAAAGCATGTGTGGGACCCACCGCGCGCACACCTTGCGATAACCAAGTTTATCGGTCAAAATGTTGTCGATGGTTTTTTCACAAACCTCAGGAACCTGGACAGCAAGCTCCCGAAGCGTTACTCTCCGATCTTCGAGGAGAATGCGCTCAATCTTCGCCACGACTTCGTCCGACACCGATGGCCTCCCACTCCTTTGCTCGTCGTGGACGTCTGTGCGTCCTTCGGAGAACTCCCTGCACCATTTGCGGACGTGTTGGACGCTGATGCAAGCTGTGCCATAAACTTCTTCCAACTGTCGATGAATTTCAACAGGTTTAAGCTTCTTCGCGTTTAAAAATCGAATCACCGAACGGATTTCACACCTGGCGGTAACGGCGATGGCGGGTTCCATAGCGGATGGCTGTCAGGCCTTTACTGAGCGTCGCAGCGTTTGCTCCCGGTAGTGGGGATGTAGTTAAGGGACCAACAATCAAGGCGGTGTTGCCGGATTTCGCCTAGCATCTCGCGTGGCGAGTGTACAGCGTAAGGAACCTTATTTATTACTTGGCCCTCGTACTATTATAAGTAAGCACTTCTACTTCAAGCCTCTTTTATAAAGTAAAATATTTCAGCTTTATTTTCTCACGATTATCGAGATATACCATACCTAACCTAACCTAACCTAACTAACCCAACCATATATATTAAGTGCCTATACATTCTGACGCTGTTTTCTTTAGAATAATTTAGAATAATACTGACACAGCCAAAGGTAGTAGGTGTGCCTAACGACCCTCTGAAAATCCAGTGGGATATCTACGTTGATATCCTGGTAGAAGCAGGGCTGGAAGGGGCAGGCAGAAGGCAGCGGGGGCCAATTGTTTCGCCGACCAGCAGCAGCAGCACCACCCGCCTGGCGCAACTGCTCCTCCATGCGTGCCAGAGCCTCCGCCTTACGCTCCAATTCCTCCTGCCGCCTCTGTTCACAAATAATTCCAATATATTAATAAAAGCTCAATAAGATCCCAACTTTTTTTTCAAATGCAGATTTTAAAGTAGTTTGTTTAATCATTAATTTAATTAATTGTTCTTTTGTAAATTCCATACATCTCTAAGACAAACACCACATATTAGGGGTACCCAAAAAAGGGTTGTTTTCACTACACTGAGACTATAAAAAATTTTCCCATCTAAATTATGTATTGGTAATCCTACAGCACTAAATCTGGAGAATACGGAGGGTGAGCAATTTCTTCTCGCAGCATGAGGCTGCACATTGTCGTGTTACAGGAACAGTGTATCATTCATTCATCAGAGCAGGTCTCTTTTTTTCAATTTTTCATGTATTGTATCCAGCTATTCGCAATATTTGCGTGTCGTAATTGTTTCTCCGGGTTTAAGTAATTTAAAATAAATTATGCTGTGAATTTCCCACCAGACAATAGATTTTTTTGACGAAGGCCGGGTTTTGGGGTAATTCTTACTACCTGCTGCGTCGATAATCATTACCTTTTGCGTCATTACTGTCATACAACATCCATTTCTCGTCCCCAGTCACTATATGATCTTAAAAAAGGTGCATTTGTTTCCTGATCAAACAAAACAAAGCACATTGCTTTGTTCTAGTTGCTTAGTGTGTGCAGTACCCACACCCCTTGTTTCTACACATTTACAATTTTTTTCAAACATCTTTGAATGCTGGATCATGAAAATCTTGTCATATTTGTTAATTCTTGAATCAAAATCTCCGGATTGGCCTCAATTTCTGCAGCTATGCTATCTTCATCGATGATTTTTGGTGTTCCCACTTTTAAGCTTATCTTCTGAACAAAAATTTCTTGATTTAAATCTTTTGAATCATTTTTGGCATTGATGAATCAGTAAAACTTCACCATAGGTGACACAAATGTTTTTGATTGCTGATTGCCAAATTTTTTTGGTGAAATTCATACATCACACAAGAGCGTAAAAACAGCTTGCTCGCAACGAAGTCCTCCATTGAAAATGGTGTTTTTTTTTGACTGGAAGGTCGGTCAGTTCAGGAAGAGAGATCGATCTTCAACAATATTGTCGGAGTCTTGCTACACGTTATACTAAACGAGGCCCAGGATCACAGAGCAACTATCCGATGCACAAATTGGCTACCACATGGGCGGGACGAATGTGAACCACATTAGTTATGCTGATGATATGGCGCCATCTATAAAAGCGATAAGAAAGCTTTTACAGATGTGCAAAACATATGCCAGTGAACACAATATTTTATACAATGCCAGGAAATCGGTCATAATGGCGTTCAAATATGGAAAAGGGCCAGATAATATCCCTTCCGTGCGGCTGGACAGGATGAAACTAATTGTTCAAAATAAAGTAAAATACCTTGGCCATATATTCAATGAAGATGGACAAGACAATGATGATAAGCGTTTGTGCGAATATGCTGTCACTGTGCAGTAAGGAGGTGAAGAGGACCCTGTTTAAATCATTCTTCACCAGCATGTATACCTGCGAGCTCTGGTCGAAATACAAGCAAGTGACGTACAACCGTCTCTGAATTCAGTACAACTCATATAGAATATTGTTCGAGTTGGCGCATTATTGTGACGCTTGCATTATTGTACTATGCTTTCCGAAGGCCGTGTACATGGATTTGTTCCACTTCTGAGACATCAAGATACTGGCGTAAAGCTGCGGCTGGAGCTCAGCACCAACTCTCTAGTGCAAGCGGGCTCCCTGACCAGAGAATGGCAACGACTACAGAATAGCTAGATACAATAATAGCTGTGACTGAAATGCAGTATTTATATTTTGTTTATATATGTGTGAGCTTTTTTATCTTTTTTTTTTGCTTTTCTTTTCATAACATAAATATTATTAAGTAACTTAAATGTATTATCTTTATGGCGAATCGGGTCTTCATAAAAAAAAAACGTTCACGCTGAAATAAACGTATTATTATTATTGCTCTGATTAAACAGTGCTTTTATCACACAATTAATATAAGCAAAGAATTCATAATTGGCTTCACCTTCAGTCATTTCCCTGACATGAATGCCATATAATAACAAAAAAATAATGTGTGTATTCCCTTTCTTAATCTATGTGGGATATCCTGTATAAAAAAAACTTGCACAATACAGTGAACATGTTCTCACCTTATCACCTTGTTTATTTTATTTTATTGTTAGATGTCAAAAAAAGAACAACGATAGTATAAATAAATATAGAATTTAAGTAATTATTTTTTCTTTCAAAAAACAAATATATTAAGTAAGTAAAAAATAACATATTTAATAATTATAATATTTCGCATGTATTTAATACTTATTTATGCGGCAGATTTTTGAAAAAATGTATTCTACGATGTAGGTACTAATAATCATAATATTTTAAAAATTACAGCCATTTAAAAATGTATTAAATACGTGCAAAATACAAGAATAATTAAATATGTCATTTTTTACTTATGATACTATACGTAGGAGGGATCGATTTTCTTCTCCACACAGTACAACTTATGAAGAAGAAACAATAAATAACTTATGTAATAAGTCATAACCCTGATAAGCTTCACATTGATAATAATTATCAAACTTTGAATTTAACATTTTTATGAAAAAATACATAATTTGACAACTGCATTATCCACATTAATAGTATGTAAATATATTTTTATTTGTTAACTTTGTTTTATTAACCACTTAATTGAGTTTAAATACATCTACCGGTTTCGAAGGATACCATTTTATTCTTCAGGATGTCAATACTAACATTAATTAAGTGGTTAATAAAACAAAGTTAACAAATAAAAATATGAATTTTAACCACAAAGTTAATTTTGATAATTTCAAAAGTATATAAATAAATTTATTTATATTATTGTATATTGAAAGAATGCCCGTTTATATAATATATTTCATTTAAAAGGGGAGGGGAAATGTAATGTGCACTAATATTACTAACTATGACTAATCATATTTTATTTTAAAACTATAAATACATAATATGTATTGTTTATTTGAAAGGAAACAACAGATAAGATATATATTTATTATTTATGGAGATAAATGTTTAATCGCAGGAAGAATAATTATTATCTATGAAAATACCGAAAGCTGATAGGAGTACAAATATAATTAATATTTTAAATGAAAATAATGTGCATCAAGATTTGGTTAAATTTGAAATTTGTAAATTAAAATATATAATACAAATAGCACTGTCTGAAAATTCTTACCTTAAGCTCCTTATCCAGTAATGCAAAAAAACAAAGAAGAATACAAATACTTTCTTAATTTACATAGCTATTTATATTTTTAAAAAATGAAGATGTGAGATGTGATGTCATCAAAGATGAGCATCTGGATCACTTAATACGTCATTTTTAACATTTCATAAATACGAGTGTCCCAAAAGTCTTTTTTATAATAAAAATTCTGTAATAAAATAATGGATGGGTTTAATAAAAAAATGTTTATTTTGCATTTAAGTACAGTCCCTGGGAATTTATTTCTTAAAAATTATGTTTTCTAAATGTGATTCGTTATTTCGCTGGCGCTTTTCTAAACGGAAGGCAAAATTTCTGAGAACTGCTCGGCACGTATTCTCCGTGATCGCTGCCATTTTTTCTCGAATATTTTCTTTTAATTTGTCTAGAGAAGGAGGATTGTTACTGTATACTTTGATTTAAGGTAGCCATATAGGAAAAAGTTCATCGGTGTCAAGTTGGGGCTACATAGAGGCCAGTTTATGTCACCTCGTTGAGATAGCAATTTTCCAGGGAAAATTTCACAAACTGGTAAGGACACACTCCATAGCAAAATTCCCAAGGTACCCACTCGGCCAATAAAAAATCTAATAAATGTTTAGGATGTCTTTGCGACGTTCTACATGTTTCCGTAAAGTTAGCAAAGGATGACAAACTTTTATTTCTTCCCAGATACCATTAACGAGTTCTTCTCACGCATAATGTCGAACACTGTCCAGCAGCTCATCATATGTGTAATCCCTGTCTGAACCAGCCCAGGTGTTACTGGTGTCATCGATATTTTTTTTATTATCTTATTTGCTCTGTTCATCCTCAGCAATAAAATTGTCTAAGTTCTTCTTCTTTTTTTTCGTTTTTGTCTTTGAGAAATTTATAACAGGCGCTTTTTCATTAATGAATTCCTAAGGACGCGGCTAGCGATCGGCATACCTCCTGCCCCTCTCCCGTGCGTTGCATTGGTGCAGCGAATTAACCAAAATGAAAATGACTTTTGGGACAACTGTATAACACTTTTATTTATTAATTCTTGATCCCTGACCAAAAGCTCTTACAAATGGATAATATTAAGACGTTATAAATTAAGATCAAAGTAAAAATGTACTCTTTTTATAGTGGGTCTACTTTTTGTAAACAAAAATTATTTTTTAACATAAATACCTAAATAACATGTCTGCAACTTAAGATGTTATTTGTCTGTTGCTGTAGGATGTACAGTAATGTTTCAGTGATTTAAAAAAAAAATTGCATGCGGTGCAAAAATGTTTGGAGGTTCCCAATGGGAATGGTGAGTGTGGGAATCTATTACTCCTACACTCCAGAGCAATGATGCACAATAGGTTATGCTGTTACCAACAAAATAACCAATATCTTTAAACAAAATAGAACTATTGTTTACATCAAACTACCATTAATTTATTCATAATTTTTATGTTATTATATAAGACTATGTATTTAAATTTATGTAATTCAGAAAATTTATGTAAAGTAGACGCATATAAAAAGAATTTTTAATGATATAATATTTACATAAGTACAGTTAGTTATAGATTAATGAAATAATTCACAATGTGACATTTATAATAATATAAAAAGAATATATTATATGTATAGTTAAAACAGTTATTTACATGTCGACATTCCTAGTCACCTGAATTGAAGAACTTCTGCAATCAGTAGTAATTAACTTATAGATAAAACAATAAAATTAAAAGTGATGATTATTACCTGGAAATCTGCAGTGGAAAAGTCCCGAGGCTGTGGGGTGGCCTGTTGGGCTGGTGCGGGGCGGACGGAGGTAGGCGACACGGCCCGCATGATAGCAGGCTGATTTTGCTGTCCGGTCTAACATAAAACAAATTTATAATATAAAATCTAAGAGATAAAATCTACAAACCACTTTTAGATAAATGTGTAATATATGCTATCCTCATCTGTACGAGGCAAAGAAGGACTAATTCCAATAACAAATAGAAGTCTACTGAGAAATTTTGACATATATGAAATAATGTCAAAAATCAAATAATGAAAGTGGGTCATTTGAAAACTGCCATTTTTGCCATGATTAAAACTTATGAGCCTATTTTATAAAATGCCAGATGATTCACTTTTCACATGATCACTTTGTGTACAAGTATTAATATTGTCAATTAATCAATTTAAGGCATAGGAGATTTAATTTATAACTTAATAACTAAAACAGCTACATTGTAGAAAATATGAATTTGTTTACCCCGGGAACATTTCTGTTATCTTGATTACCAAACGGGCTGTAGTCATCCAATCCTCTTTGAGCAATATTTGTATTACTGGTGACTTGTTGAACGGATGGATCCTGCGTATCAATTAATTTAAAAAACAGGTTTTTATTAGGGTACAATAATAATAAAAATAATAAAGGTCTATAAGAAAACGAGAATGTTTAAACATTATTTAGTGCAGAACAAGGGATAACTCACGGCAAACGGATTGTCTATGGTTGGCTCAGCAAACGGATTGTCATCAAAACCCGGCATATTCGTTCGATTTTAAGTAACTATTTCACAATAAACAATCCAATAAAATTGGAACACAACATACACTCCTTGAATTACCAGAGAAATGTATATAAAACAACACTAATCACAGGATTATGTTCGTTTACGATAATTGACAGATACAAATACCACGAAGCACAAAATCCACAATCTCAAGAAGTGACACATTCAATGTTGCAGTATAAAAAAATATTACTAATGTTTTCAATTTCCACTAATAAATAATAATCGTTTGTATATAGGTAAGAACTGCTAAAAAACAATTATTTAATTTTTAATTAATTAATTTCATAATAAAAGAAAATTATTATTAAATATATTTTTTAAATTGTATGTAAAAAGTATTCATATCGTTATGGTTAACAAAATCTTTTTATGCCCTAACGTCGAATAATGACGCGAGCGTATCAAATTCAAACCTATTAAATAGAATAATGATCATGGATACGTAAGGGCCATACCAGGACAAATTTTAATGCCCTCGAATTCGTTGGCTTGCGACTATCTAAGGCTCATTAGGAGAGACAATAGGGCAGAACAATTATTTACTAGCGGGACAAGAAGGGGTCGGTTTTTTTTTTCTCATAAGAAGACAGATTCCTAGAAGTTCTCTTATCTAAGAGGAAGTAATTACGTAAGGGCCACCTATACTATGTAGATAAATCACGTTAAAGTGACGGCTTAAATTCATTAGTTTACGGATCGGTCAATAGCGAGCGCGAGAGAAAGCGCAGATCGCAGATAAATTTCTTCCGGGTCCTTCTGTATCCCATAAGAACAAAAGAGCATAAGACAATAGACTGAAATATTGCTCAAAGTACGTAGTATACTTCTTTTGTTAAGCGAATGAAAGAGAACACTTGTTCTACGAAACAGCACATTTGTAAATAAATTCATGTGGAATTAAACGAAATAAAATTAAGATTAAAGTGGGCTTTGCCTTACTAGTAAATAAATTATATATAATAATGGATGGGCAGGTAAAATAAATTGATTTAATAGCCGTAAGTATGTGCGAATTTCGTTCTGTATAATAAAATGATAATTATTATATAATAAACGATCAACCCGCATGAGAACACGTGCGACTAAATAAAATATTTATATCGACAAAATAACTAATATGACAATAATGGATTATTGTATATAAACATAAGTTTATTCTCAAATAATTATTGGAAAAGATGTATATCGGATCATACGTACGTATCTACAGAAGTGTAAGGTTTTTTTTTGGACATTTTTAAGTGATTACGTAATAAAATAGACAACACCAGTGATTATTTTATAAATATTAAATGATCGTAATTAATTATAAATCGGGGGCGGTATAAGAGAAAAAGGATTTAGGCCTAATTGGAGGCGTAGCGTCGCTATTAAGATTGGACCAATAAGCATCGCCAGTTTCGGAAAGGATGAACTGTCGAGCTGGCAGAGAAACGCCCCCGCTATGGGACAGTGAAAATACGCAATAAAAACTCAAATGGCACTGATATAAAAAAGTTAATTAATCAGATTAAAATTTGGACATATTTATATAGTATAAAAAAATATTTATCATACAAACTATAATGATATAGAGCTAATTTTTACAATGAAAATGATTTTATAATAAATATTATATTATGAATTGGATTTACTACGTAAGATTTAACTATCCTCGTATCGGTGTTAATTGGGCACCTGGCCAGACATTGTAAAAAAATAAAAAATGCGAACGATCTGTGTGAGATGTTTGTGATAGCCATAAGATAACTTTAATTAAGACTTAGATTAATTATTCGCAACCCAAAACGACTATATTTATCAAGACATCAAATTTTTTAATAATCCCCCCTTGCAATTAGAAAAATTACAGACAATCATAAATTTGTATTTGAAATCAAAAATTATGTATACATACTAGCAGACACATAAATTATATACTTCTTCTCTATACACGAGTCTCGACTCTCATAGAGAAAAAAATAATGTTAAAAGAAATTATATATAAAAGAAAATATATATATTAAGTTTCATTTTGTATACCCCGTTGCCCCCATAAGTAATAAGGTAATGTAAATATTAAAATTGACAATACTTCGAATGCAGTTCTAAGGTACTGTATTTACTTCAGAACAAATGAACTTATAAATACAACAAACACGGGTCATAACATATTATCGCCCAATAGTGAGGCTACGCAATTTAACGTGTCACATCTTAACACATTAGATCCAATGGCGAGGGCTCGTATTGAATGGGGTACAACATGGGTATAACTGCATAACATTGATTTATAATTCTAAATTTTCGTTATATTAATAATTCATAGAATACGTGAAATTGTCTGACTTTATTGTTTTACTTCTTATTGTTTAACTGTACGTTTTTCAAATAAAATAACTCATTAATTAGAATGAATCTATTTCTTCGACCTTTGATTATCAATTTCAAAGTATTTTTTCATTCTTCTTCTTGTACTTTAAATAATTGCTTAAGTTTATGTGTGCCAACTTAGCTCTTCTCTGCTGGAGATCGCTATAGCATTTTTAATCGCGTATCATAATTTGTTTTTCTTTCGGAATCATAAAACTAATCCTGGGATCACAAAGCGAAGACCGGTTCCACTTTAGAACAAATATTATTTAAAATCTCAGATATTTTAAAGCTACAGAAAACTAAAGTGCCGAATATTTGGAAATTAAGACAAAAAATATAAACAAATTCGTTTTTATTTTAATGTTTTAACAAGGGTAAAAACCTCAAATGAATTAATATCATAGTAGTAACCTACGCCATTGATAAGAAAGAGAAATAACATTACCTTATGATTACCTTTTTGTAAGGAAAGTTACCTATGGGAAAGATTAATAATAACCATAGACAATTAGATAATAAATTCCATTGTCACTTTACTGTCAGATTTTCTCAGTTCTGATTGGTCCAAAATAAAAATTCTGAACATCTGTGCTTGTAACCATTGTAACATAAATATTCTAAATACGGGTTGATAATAATAATTGTATTTCATTGGGTATCGCTGTAAATTTTTATTTTTTTTCGAAAATATCAGCCAAACCACACTTATTGATTTCATTAATTAAACAACTGAAAAAATTATCATAATATTCACTAAATATTTTTTAAATTTTTGAAAGAAAATCTAACATGGAATCAAAAGTGTTACAGTATCAACCATTTTCTTCATTTGTTGATCCTAATTTTTGGTATAAACTTACTCAAATAAAATTGGATATTGATAAGTTGGAAGAAAAAAGAAAACCTTTATTTGGGAGCTTTTCTTACCAAACTAATATTGCTAGTTTATTCGAAGTTAATTCGTCCGCTTTTAACAGGTAAATATGTTGATTACACGATTAAGAATTCAATGTGCATGGGCAGACTGAACAAGCTCTTACCTTAATCCTTGATCAACATCTCTGATTCTCATTCTATAATCTTAATCATGCTCAATTTGCAAACTATTTATTATCTACAATATTTTGCCAGCTGCTAATTTACATTCTAAAAAACTTAATATGTATATATCAAATAAGATTCACCGAAAAGAGCAAATATAAATCACAGATAGCAATTTCACAAAATATGGATTCTGTATTTGTATAAATTTGTCACCCATGTGTATAAATCATAATCAGGTTTTAAACATTAGTATTGTAATAGTTTGATAAATAATATTTCATTAAAAATTGATGTTATTATACAATGTAATTATTTTTTGTAAAGCACACCGGACAGAACAAAATTCAGTGCACTGTCGTTTGGTGCATTGTTAAATAAAAACACTATAGATGATTTCAAAGACTGTGATAAAATTGAACTTTTAAAGGACGAAGGCAGCTTGCTTTGGAAAGATATTCAAGATGGAAGTTGTATAGAAAAGCCAAATCTTCTCTCCAGATTTTTCATTTTATCATTTGCAGTAAGTATTTAATGATTTTACACTAGAAATGCAACAGATATCTGACCGGAATCTTTGAATGAATTTGAGAATAAAACAGATGTCTATCAAAATTGAAAATCTTTATTCTACTTTTTACAGATACAGGCAAGAAATGATAAATGTGTTTTTTTAGTTATTTTTGTTCATTTAATAAAATCATTTTTCAATGTCTCAAATTTTTTTTTATTGTTAGAAATATAGATAGAAAGCCAGTGGATGACTATAATGATTGCTTTTGTTAGATAATGGCTGCCTTGCAGCTGATGGTGGCTACAATGCAGCCAGAAGCGGTATTTCACTAAAAGCTATTTTTTAATATGGCAAACATAATTTATATTGACTAATAATGCAATAACACTACATCATCTGCAAAGTAGTCGGGATATAATCAAAACTTTTTCACTTATATAAAATTATTACCATCAGACAATAAACAATAGGGGCCGTTGAGTTCTTATCTTAATTGAAATATTTTAAATATGAATTAAATATATTAATTATAAAGATACACATATAAAATCAATTTTATCGAAAAATATTGTTGATTATATATTTAATTCATATTTAAAATATCACAGACCTATGTTCTGAATAATTACAACTTCACAATAAGAATGTGTTCTCCTAAAAAATAATTGAAATATGGTCAAATGATGTGAAATTTTTATTTGAATTCACATCTGAATAGGTATAACATTCCTAAGAAAACACTGGATGCTTAAGCAAGGTTTTGTTAATGTCGCTTAAAAAAATAAGAATATTATGTATGTGATGTTGAATCGGTAAAATTTCTGAGAATATCACCACAAATTACTTTTATAACTATGTTAAGTCAATAATAAAAAATTCTGCACAAATGTTTTTGTACAACAATTCTTTTCAATATATTGACAAACATATATTAATTGGTAAGTATGAGAAATCACATTTACACTGAATCTTTCTAATATATGTATGACATTCTGTAAATTATTTTCTAATCAATGGTCAACAATATTGGACTTAGGAAAACAACAACTTTCTAAAATTTGCAAAAATAAACACAATTAAAACATAAAATCATAATGTTTTCCACAGACAGAATGAAGTATTATTTCAAGAAAATGCTGAATTATGTTAATATTTCAAAAATAAGTTATTCAGTCAACAAATTAATTAAATGTAATATAAGGTTTTTATATGGATAGTCAATTTCAAAATAAAGATATTCACATTTTAATATTTCACTTTGTTTCTGAAATAGTATGCAAAGGTATTTTTATTTAAAAAAATACAGTTGAATAGAATTTTTATTTCTCTTCATTTGAACAAAAATATAATAATCTAAATACAACAAAATTATATAAAAATGGACTTAAATTTATTTTAAGGATTTTTAGATGGTTTTAGTTGACAGGGAGTTATAAATAAATATAAAGTGTTGAAAGAAGAATAGAACACGGAAATGATATACCTATTATATTATATGTATTATACATATATGTACATCAACTGAATTCAACTTAATATTGTCTTGACATATGGATATTTTGAAATGAAAGTGTTATAAAGATTATGTTTCATAATTTGAAATGGGGTATCGAAATTTTTAAAAGTTAAGCTATTGTTTCATAGAGCAGAAAATTACAAATCCGGTAGTGTTGCTAATTCAAAACTGATTAAAGTGGACTCAAAATTTTTTTGAAATTGGCAAACCATATATATATATATATACCACTAACTTAACGATTAATAGTTTGTAAATAAATTGAATTACCATATTTTCTCGATTATAAGACACATTTATTTTTATATACCAATAATAAAAAAATAAAACATTATGTAAGCTTTATTATAACAGGCAAAGTCATACAATCACAATAAAAAGGATTTAAAAATAGGCATATTATTTCTTCAGATTCAGTGTCCGATTTTTCTGAATCACTTTTCAACTCAGTTCTACTAGTAATCAGTGATGATTCCTTTCTTCGAATAGTTTCAATTGTCCAGAATCGTATGATTCATAATAATAATAATAATGGATAATTTGTATAGCGCCATTTTTGTAAAAACTTTCACCTCGAGGGCGCTCGTTGTTGACAAATTAATGTCAAGCAATTTTATTTTTATTTTTAAATATGTTTATGTATAAATATATATGTAATTGATTTATGTAAACAGTTATGTATTTAATACATTTTTTCTTTTCAGGAATTAAAGAAATATCAATTTTTCTATTGGTTTGCATTTCCATCACCCAGTCACCCTCTGGTATACCTTTCAGAACAGCAAATTTCTCTTGGAGATAAGTTTAATGAAAATCAAATAGAGTCTCTTATAAAAACATTTGATCTCCTTGAAGTTGAACAGAAACCTTATTTTTTTATTGATATAAAAGAAAACAATGTTACTTCACTACCTCTCTCAGTTGCCATTAACAAAGGATGCCAAAAAGATTTTTCAAATAATGTGAATTTGGATAACATTTGCTTTGGGTTTATTGACTGCAGTAATAATGAATATCCGGGATGGACATTGAGGAATCTGATTGCATTGTTAGCCTTCCACTGCCAAAGCCTAAGAGGTAGAAATGTTCCTTTTGTTTCATTGCGCGTTAAACAAAATGGCATTTTCGATGACAGTTTGGTGTTCACTGTCTTCTTTCCTCATGTAAGTAGGCATGCTCTCTTTTTTTTTATTGTACAGTGTACCCTAATTTTACACTTTCCTGGGGACTGAGCTAAAATATTGTAAAATAAGAAAAAATGTAAACTCAAAGTTGTAAAATAGGGGAAAGCATAAACTCAGGATTGTCATACTTTGGTATAATATTGAAAGTAGATTTGTGATTTGAATGAATATAGTTATTAATTACAACTAATTGAAAGTATAAAAAAAATACAACAGACATAACAATAAGGTCAGTGAGCATGCAAAATTATTTTAAAAATGCATTCTAAGTTTAAAACTTTATTAATTTGGTGTATTTCGAAATTATTGTAATATTTCAGGAATCAAGTAATCAATTTTAAAGATACTTGTTAATTTGAAAACTTCAGTAAAAAATCATAATTTGAAATAATTTTGAACCCCTTCATAAATCAGTACATTTTTACAAAACATTATTCTAAAATTCCAAAAAGTGATTCAAATTGGAAATATCAAAATTTACTACGTATGGCCGCATCTTATATTGATAAAAAATTAATTATATCTTTTTCAAATAAGGGTGCACAACCATGAATGGAGAATATTGCGCTTCAACCTCACGTGAATCTAGTCAATCCATAATATCCCAATCTGTTTTCTATTAATATTATTTGATCTATTTTTGACATCTCGACATATAAAGATTAAAAATATTTATATGTACTTATTTTTGGTGTATTTCTGATCATTTTCTTTTGTATGAGAATCCAGAATTTAATGTTTTAATTGTTGTGCTTTTTAGGATTTAGATGGAAATTGGGGGAAAGATTGGGTCGGTTGGGAACGCAATGAAAGAGGAAAATTTGGTCCCCGATTTGTTAACATGGCATCTTCAATGGATCCAATAAAGTATGTAAGAGATTATTAAATATTACTATTAATGAAGGCATTGAAAATATAATTGAGCCATTGTTGAATTAAATTTATTGAAGTGTTAGTAAAATTTCATTTTAAAATACTTAAAATTTGTATGTTTCCAGGTTAGCCGAATCATCAGTTGATTTAAATTTAAAATTGATGAAATGGCGACTCCTACCTGACTTGAACCTTGATATAATAAAGGAAACAAAATGTTTGCTTCTCGGGTCTGGCACATTGGGATGTTGTGTTGCAAGAAATTTATTGGTACGTCTCGTATTATGTTTTTATATTTATGAAAATTGATAATTTAGTATTAATTTAGTATAATTTAGTATATTTTTATATTTTATATTCCCTGAAACATAATGTGAAATGAATAATTATTGTAAAATGTTCATTCAATGATTTATAAGAATACTTTGTTGCGGTCTATTAATTCATTTAAATATAATATGTATTATTAAATACAAACAACTAACTTACGTAATGGTTAGAAATAATAAAGACAATAAAATACTTGTAAAATATCTGTAAAATGGTGTGCATAATTGGATTTATTCACTTTAGCTGTGCTTATATTAACTTTTATCAGCTTGCGCTTCATGATGAAATGGACCCTCTCATGGCCTAGATGTTTTTTATATGTATTTGACACATAGAAAACCGCGACGGTCATAAAAAAACATTTTTATTTCTCATTTTATTTTTTTACGTTCTGTTTGCATCGATAGAGTAAGAGTAAATGTCTTGAAACACAAATAAATGTATTCATTAACCTTATTAATAATATAAATAAGGTAACCATTATGATGTTTGTTAAATTCAATTCATTACTTTTGTTTTAAATACTAATTTAATGTATTAATTATAAATATATACATATAAAATCAATTTTGTCGAATAATATTGTTTTTGCGCTACCGGGATTCGAACCTGGATCTCTATTTCTAATCTGGGGAAGTACACTACCAATTGTGTTATAACGCCAGTATTTTTCATGACAAATTTTCGAACCTATATGTTACACTGTAGTGAGCTCCATGTGTACATAGTTAAAAGGGATTATCAAAAATTTAGATTTTTTTCATTTTCGAATCTATGTTTCGTAAATTTCGACATATCACCTTTATCAGTTTTGTAAGTCATTATTATTCATCTTGTTACTCCCTGTATAACTATTATGACAAATCATAATAAAAAATCAATTTTGTATTTAAAACATCACAGACCTATGTTCTGAATAATTACAACTTCACATTAAGAATGTGTTCTCCTAAATAATATAAGTTGTATCAATGTGTCCAAAATTTAATAAAAATGAATTGATAATTCTGGCATCTGCAGTCGGTTTACTCAAAGGTATTTGTGATTCCGTAAAAATAATGTAGATGGCTTTGAAAAATAATGGAACAATAGATATATTAATTTGAAAAAGTATAACATATAGGTTCGAAAATTTGTCATGAAAAATACTGGCGTTATAACACAATTGGTAGTGTACTTACCCGGATTGGAAATAGAGATCCAGGTTCGAATCCCGGTAGCGCAAAAACAATATTTTTCGACAAAATTGATTTTATATGTATATATTTATAATTAATACATTGAACTAGTATTTAAAACATCACAGACCTATGTTCTGAATAATTACAACTTCACAATAAGAATGTGTTCTCCTTAACATTACTTTGGTATTTGTTATATACTATATATTTTAGATTACATTATTATAAAAGTGTAATCCAATCTCAAAATATGTTATATTCGATGGTCCCTCAAGGGACCATTCGACAGTGAATGCCCTCAAATCTTTTATCCCTCAAGGGACCTCTGGGCATAAACAAGTTAGATGATATGATGTAGCATATGATCATGTCATTCAGTATTTAATATTGGTGTGTATGACTGATTGCAATGTATTAATGTCAAAATTATGTTTATTATTTTTACCAGGCTTGGGGAGTCAGACATATAACATTTGTAGATAATGGAAAAGTGTCATATTCGAATCCTGTAAGACAAAATCTCTTCACTCATGAAGATTGTTTGAATGGTGGAAAACCCAAGGCAATGGCAGCAGCAGATAATTTAAAAAAAGTTTATGTAGGCGTTGTAAGTATTCTTATTTAAATATTTTTAACAAATATCAATACATATTTTGTTTTCAGTTTTCATAGAAAAAATATCTGAAAGGTGATACCAACTCAAATTCTCAATACAATCAAGTATTTATTATGATCAGTAAGTTTTTGGCTGAAGCCAATTGTTTGGCTCTTGCCATAACCTTCGGCCGAAGCCGAGGGTTCAATCGTACATAGAAATCTTAGAACACTGACTAGAAAGTCTACATAGCAATGCAAATTCTACACTTACTTAGTTTTCTCTCATGTCACGTTGACATGTTGACGTCATTCATAATAGTTAGTACGTTTTCGGCAGCTAAATACAAGGCTTCAGCTTCGAGCAAACCGTGGGCATATTTTAGCCGAAGCAGAAGTTGTATTATTTGGCCGAAGGCAGCTGAAGCCAAAGCTTTGGTCGGACTTTAGTTATGATGTGACGAGTTAGACATTGGGACTGGTGTTAAAGAAGTTATACAAGTTTTGCAGTTTAATTTGTCAAATTCTAATTTATTTTTTTCTAAAACTTATAACTTAAGCTCTATCTCATGTTATCGTAGCAGTCAGTATAAAGTGGTAGGAATTATTATTTTTAATTTGATAAAATACCATTCATATATTGTCATTTTTTTCCTAGCACTCAACAGGCATTGCCATGCACATTCCCATGCCCGGCCATCCAGTCGGTGAATCACTGAAAGAGCAAACTTTAATAGATATAAACAAACTGACGGACTTGATCTCCACACACGACGTCATCTTTCTTTTGCTGGATTCGAGAGAAGCAAGATGGCTTCCAACTTTGTTAGCAGCTCATTATGGCAAGGTATATGACTCGATTATTGTGCATTAATCGGGTCTATTCTCAATTTCAAATCAATTTCAATAACCATGATCTACTCCGTTATTGTATAACATTGTATACTTCGTCAATTTTGACGTATTCTACGATTGAGTGACGTGAAACCAAAGGTTCAATTTCAACGATTGGTTATGCGAATATTGCTAATGTTTGTTGTCTATACTTGTATATTTTATTTATGGTGTAGTCGGCTTCTGATTGGTCGATAACCAAATAGACATGAAAAAGGGTTGTGTATTCGCAAGCATCGACATCAGTACATGATTTTATTTATTCTGTTAGAAAAATAAACACGGATTATAATTTTTAAAATGTCTTATATACATATTCTTATAAATATACAAGAATTAATGATTTACTAAAATAAGTAAGCTGTCTCTCTGAAACGCATGATTAATAAGTATTTTCATTGACTTATACCATGTTTCAAACTTTTTGGTTTAGCAACTGATATAATTTGTTGATTCGCTAATTTTTTTTTACGAAGGGCACTTTACAAAAATAAAATAAAACGGTATTTAACGATCCAGCGTCTTTAGTTAATCAACATATTTTTTTAGATTCCGATCCGATGCGGGACAATGCGCGATTAAATAAAGGAACAGTTTTCACCTCTGTACTTTCTAATACGTATCGTTATTAAATAGTTCCCATTTATATTTATGCTTTCATTATAAATAATCATCGGTCAATCGTACGAACTTTATTTAAACATTGAATATGGTGAAAATTCTATGCACGCCCATTCAGAACACAATTTTTTTTCTAAAAATATATGAAAATTTTTATTTTACCGTAAAATAACCAATATTCCGCATATAGTAATTATAATTCCGCATATAGTACACAGAAAGAAAAACACATCGAAATTGCATTAGACAGATATAATCAATAAATCCTTTTTATGTGTTTAATATGTCTGCATACATTAATAAAACATTAGATCTATTAAAACAGTAACTATTCGATTAATAACATAAAATAAATATTAAAGTGGAAAGTAGTAAAATCTTTTTTACGTTATCTGTAGAAATAAAAAACAATCAGTCATTACTATAGGAATATAAAACTTATCAGTCAAGATGTGTACATAAAATAAATAAAAGCGTTAACTAAGTCAGGCGAACCAGGTTACTTTCGCCCACCTTGGCAATAATTAACCATTTCTTAATGTAGACTACACTTGATAAAAAGTTGACTATTATCCTACCAGGTACAAGGAGAAATCCACGCGTCCATTCCTGCAATGCTAGATATTTCTTTACTAAGTAACGCTCAGTCAGGAATCTCCCATTCCACCACTGTGGCATAATTTAGTGCAGCGGTATATATACAGAAGTCAGAACAGCAGGCGTTTCCTGTGAAACCATTATTTTTTCTATAACGAATTCGATGTTATCGAATAAATTACCCTAACAAGAGCAAAATGGTTATATTTGAAGTGTTAATCTACTTGTCATGGATCCTGCATGGAATTTGAAAACAATACTTCTCATAGAACAAGAAAGTCGGTATTTTTGCGAAATCGATTCTTTGTTGACATCCCTAATTCTAATATTTTCTATGGTTATTACTTCAAAACATAAACAGAGGAAAACATATATTTTGTTTTACGAAAATAAATATTTTGCATTAGAAAATAGATATGTCGGCACACCGCGGAATTAAAATGTCGTCGGCACGGAGTAGCCTTATGGTGGACTGGATTGAAATTCCAAAGAACAATGTGGTATTGAAAGGAAGTGAGTGATAAAATTATTATTTATTTTCAAAATTAATATTTATTTACTTTCATACTACTTCATTTTCATATGTTGCTTGAATTTTGTAGTGAAATATCCTCACCCAAGCTTTGAGCCACACTTAAGAGGAAGTGGGAAGAACTGGCCCAAATATTAAATAATTGTAATGATGGGTGCACTAAAACGCCAGATAAATGGAAGAAGGTTAGTTTCATTTTCTTAATTATTTTTTTTTAATGAAATTGATCTGTATGATTCTAAAACCAAGTCAAGATTTGTGTGTCTTGAAATTTTTACATAAAATTGATTATTTTTACTGAATTAGTGTATGTAATCACTTTTTATTTCACATTTATTTAATTTAGAATCAAATTTATCCCTCAGATCAAACAGTTAATGCTTTTATTCCCGGATTATGTGGTTTATCATTTAATTATTTTATCTCATATAGCACATTTTCAGTCTTTTATAGAATTACGCGCAAACGTTAAGAGCAAGAAATCACTTCCAGGAAGACGGTAGGGGGACCACCTACATTACGTCTCTCAGAAGAGGACGAGAGATTTCTAGCAGTCGAAAGGATGCTAGGAATCACTGGAAATCCAAAGCTAAAAGAGATTGGAATTTCTCCGGACATTAGCCTACCAGAGAATATACAAGGAGAAAGCAGGGCATCCATTTCACCATCGCCAGATATTTCTGCATCACCAGATATTTCTGCAACGTCATCGCCATATAGTTCTGCAACACCCAATATTCTGACAGGATCCTCACGTAGCTCAGTTCAATAACCGAGGCCATCTCTGCGCTCACGCCCACAACCACGGGCTTACACGACAAGAAGCTGCATGGCAGAAAGAGCTATGCAGATGCAAGCATCATATCATGCTGAGAAAATGGAAAGCCGCGCTGCACTTCTAAACGCAACAATAGTCAACTTTGTATCAAGTATAGTTTACATTAAGAAATGGTTAATTATTGCCAAGGTGGGCGAAGGTGACCTGGTTCGCCTGACTTAGTTAACGCTTTTATTTATTTTATGTACACATCTTGACTGATAAAGTTTTATATTCCTATAGTAATGACTGATTGTTTTTTATTTCTACAGATAACGTGAAAAAGATTTTACTACTTTCCACTTTAATATTTATTTTATGTTATTAATCAAATAGTTACTGTTTTGATAGATCTATAATGTTTTATTAATGTATGCAGACAAATTTGTTTATTATTACTACAGTTAAATGTGAAATAATATTTATAAGATTATATAAAAACATAACATTAAACCTGTGTTTTAATTGTGTATACGTATACAATATATATAAAACCTCTTTCCAAATAAAAAGTATGAGAAGGATATCTGTTATCCCTTTATTTACAATATTCTAAAAATAAGGGAAATTAAATAAAAATATGAGTTGCACATAATGAATTTAATAATATGTATAGGTAAGGAATATCCCCTGATTCTATTACATCTGTCAGAAAGAATCAGGAAAGAAAACTGACATGGTTATATATTCACAAATGGTTTGTTTACAAGATAAAAATGTAATAATACTTTAGAGGTTGGGTAAAGTTACTGAATGTATATAAGTCAAATTTATAAATGTAAGGAAAAAAAAAATTCAACTAAAATATTCTTGTATGACTTCATTCCTGACTTGCCGCCGTCGAATTGGAATGCTTGTTGCATGATCATTAATTGGTCCAATGACATCTGTAAATAAATAAAAATATTTTAAAAAGAATTATAGTGTTGTGTTTATCGTTAAACTAATTAAAGTAAATCATAACATACTGTTAAATATGCACCCATCACCAGCAACATCATGTAGTGGGACATTTCTGGAGATACATATATTATGCAGTACAGCACATGAATAAAATATTTGCCCTGCAAGTCGGACTATAGTTTAGAACTCTGTGCTTCAGAATGCAACGAAATCTTGATTTTAAAAGTCCTATGCACCTTTCCACAGCATTTCTTGTTTTAATAGGGGCTTTATTGTATCTGGATTCTGGTGTATTAAGTCCTGAATTTTCGTAAGGCGTGAGAAGCCAGGATTCTGATGGATATCCAGAATCACCTGAAAATTCAGCAATACGTCATCGTTATGCCCAAATAATGTAATACGATTTGTATATTTTCACTATGAAATTATAAAAAAAAATTACCCAGTAACCAGCAACCTCTAGCATTTCGATTTTCCAAAAATCTTCTAATCTGTGATGTATGCCATATTGCTGCATCGTGAGTGCACCCGGGATACAATGCATTAACTGACAAAATCTTAACATCTGCTCCACATATCTGGAACAAAATAATTATTAAAAAGTAAATTTAATAACTTTGTGATATAATATAATTCCCCAATATTCCATATATATTTACAATTTGTGCGTTAATACTGTAATACCCTTTTCTATTAAAATAGGCTTGTCTATTATTTCTGTAGGAGGGTTTGATTATGAGTTCCATCAATACATCCAACTATACTGAGGAAGTTGAATTTTTCAAAAAATCTAAAAAAATTAGCTTTAACACATTTAAAAATACTAAATAATTAATCAAATAAGTTTATTAATCTTTTATATGACTTTTTGACAGCAACTTTACATGGGAAAAGATTCATGTCTTAAAGAGAATAAAGAAGGAATCATATCCGGCCATATGGAAATAGTGTGCTTACTGCAATTGCGCTGTGGAAATGTCCTCATCATTTGTTGGGAAAACAACCCATTCTGTTAGCAAGTGTTCACAAATTACCTCAGTCACTTCATTCAAGCACCTGCTAACAGAAGATTGTGACAAGCCAAGGCAATGGTTGCCTTGGGTTGATAAGACCCGTGCGAGTAAAAATTTAAAGCTGTTATCACCTAGAATTCAAATTATCAATTTACTTTCAGTATAAACATGGCAATTAAAAATCGATATTTAGTGTCA
The DNA here is from genome assembly GCA_031772225.1 of Eubasilissa splendida. Taxonomy (NCBI): domain Eukaryota; kingdom Metazoa; phylum Arthropoda; class Insecta; order Trichoptera; family Phryganeidae; genus Eubasilissa; species Eubasilissa splendida. The sequence goes on along the minus strand of CM062852.1, from coordinate 13,392,006 downwards.
TTCTTGTGCAATAATACACTTTAATTATCAAAATTTTGTAAAGTACAATAAAAAAAAATACGAAAAATAACCTAAAAAGTAGTGAGTATTACTTCAAAACATTTACCTTTTTTTGTGGTGTTATAGATCCTGAATACCTTGAAACTCTTAAAAAGGGAGTTAATACTTCAAATAAATATATAACGGTGTCGTTATCAAGGCGGTATAGTAAAAATTTCCCATTTGGAATTTCCATCGGCTTGCACAAATCACGCAAACGTCTTTCCATTCTCGAGTTTCGACTAAAAATATAAGTTTTTAGTTAAAATAAGTACTAATACAGTATTCAAAGTTCACAGAAAAAGGTTTGTTCATAAATTACCTATTGATTTCCTAATCCGCAGCGTCGTAGAGAAGAATCACGGCCAATCTTGTTGTCATTTTTGTTTTGACAGATTATGGTACGTTTATCTCCCTCACTCTCTCTCTCTCTCTCTCTCATTCAAATATAACACGGACGTTAATTTACGTACTGTCTATTTTTGAGGGTAGGTGTAACAATCACCTTCATTTCAATATTGAAATTTTGAGAATAGGTCTGAATATATCTAGGAGAAAAATTCTTATTTGCATCCACAGTAGACTTGTAATTATATGAGTTAATAGAGAAAAAATTTACCCGGGTAACCAACACAAAAAAAAAATTAGAACAGAAACTTAATTTTCTGATACATATTATGTAATTGAAAGAAAAATTATTTTTACATTTTAAATAATATTTCAAAATGTTATCTAAAAATTTTGGATTTTTATTGCCCCGGTTAATGTAACCGTGCATAATCAAGTTTACTGTACTACAATTTAAAATCTCATCACTGATTATTTTTTGCACAAGGCTTAGATGTTGATAATTTTATTTTTCCAGCTTGTAATCAATGCAGCTCTGGGTTTTGACAGCTATCTTGTTATGAGGCATGGAATTTCAATTGACAAATTTGAAGATTCTGAAATCAAAATGAGTGTCGATGAAGATTCACACCCAGAATGTTCTGGCGCTGGTCATTCACAAGATATTAAAAGTCGTTCCATACCAGGACATATGCTTGGTTGTTATTTTTGCAATGATGTGACTGCTCCGGGAAATGTGAGTGCACAACATTCAATCTAAAATAAATTAAGTTTCTTTGAAAATTAATTAATTAATCTAATATGTATTAGCCTGCTTGATCATATTTTTGATGTATTATAGTCACAGAAGGACAGAACTTTGGATCAACAGTGCACAGTAACACGACCAGGTGTAGCCAACATTGCCGGAGCTTTAGCTGCTGAAATGACCATAGCAATTACTCAACATAAAAATAAGTAAGTAAATTCATATTATGTATATTACTTCATTATACTCTCCCCTCTTATATCACCCTTTACTTTACTCTTTCTTAATATTGCATCATAGCGTCTGCCCCAATCTAATAATTTCTTGCGTGGAAGACATCAAACACTATAATTTCATTGTATACACGCTGAATGAATGGTTTGTTATCTACCATTAGTTGTTTTTATTTTATTGTTGGATAATTTAAATGAAGTTACTAACAAATATATTTTTTAAATAAATTATTAATCAATTCAAATTAAATGTATAATTAGAAAGATATACATATAAAATCAATTTTATCGAAAAATATTGTCCAGGTTCGAATCCCAGTAGCAACAACAATATTTTTTGATAAAATTTATTTTGTATGTATCTTTCTAATTAATACATTTAATTAGTATTTAGAATATTACAGACCTATGTTCTGAATAATTACAACTTCACAATAAGAATGTGTTCTCTTTAATAATTATTAATCTACTAGCACTCATCTAAAGAAAATCGTATTTTTATATGCAAGATTGTAAAAATAAATGCTGTTTTTGAGATCAAGTGACAAGATATGAAAATAATTTGTCAATTTCATTCAAACTGAACATTTATAACAAATTAGCAGGATTGGCTTTTGCCCAAATTTGACGAGTTTGTTGTCAAAAGCCGATTGCTTTCTGCTAATCTATAATGCTGTTGATAAACTCAATGGAGAGTTATTGACAGCTAGTGACATTAAATAAATGACAACATTTCAATACTTTTTGCTTCCGACGACTCCTACATCTGCAGTATGCTTGAAAACAAGGATTATTCTAAATAAATTCTCAGAGCAAATCACAGAGAGCGCTTGGTAATTTTTTAGTAAATGGATATACTGGAGCTGGGTTGGTGTTGTGACTAGAAAAAATCTCCTGGTGGTAAACTTGTATAAAACTACTCTACTAATGATCAGGAGACATTTAAAAAAAAACCTCACATTTGATGTTAATTAATAAGCAATAATATTTAGAAGAAATTAATTATTTTTGTTGATATTTAATAAATATTCATATTTTTGGAGTAAGTATTTAGGCATGTAACAGTAAATTTCATAGTGTAGATTATTAAATTATATCACTATTAATTGAATTTAATACATATTTATTTTGATAATAATGTTGCATCAATGTCACAATATTTATGGTCTCATTTTAAAAATACACTTTACTCTCATGTTGTTGTAAATCCTGCAAATTTTGCAATCTTATCTTGTGAATAATCAAATTTTTTACTGCTCTGAAGATTATTTATTAGAACATATATTTATTTGGTGTATAAATATTAATTATTGAACGAAAATAATGCACTGTGCCTTCCACCCCCCCTTCTCGTCCCTTCCTGGCCACGCCGCTGACTAGTCGATTGGGGGCCTTGAACCAGTACGGTTATACATGTACGGTACAATTTACAATATTATACTAATTCGAGACTTCACGTCTATACTGTATCGGAACCTTTGACGAAATAGATATAGTCCACATCTTTGGAGATGTCAGCAGAATCCGGATTGGTGAGTGCCTATTCCTTCCTGTCCTGAATTTTTCCAGCATCTATGTTTTGTTCGCAAAATACATCTTATTATACATATATGTATGTATTTCAATTTAAAATATGTGGTTGCTGATTCAAGGATTTTAAACCGTGTAAAATAACTTTAATTCACATTGATCATATCTTTAATATTACAGAATAAATGCACCCGCTCCATATAATTTAAATGACAGCAGTAAATCAGATGAGCATGCGGATGACAAAGATGGCGTTCTTGGTTCCATACCACACTCAATCAGAGGCTTTTTATCCACTTATACACAAGTGCTGCCATCTTCGGGAAAGTTCAAACAGTGCATTGCATGTTCTTCAGCAGTTCTGAACTTATACAGGACTCAGAATGTAGAATTTCTACTGCAGGTGTTCAGAAGTGCCAAATACTTGGAGGATGTGACTGGCCTCACCGAGCTTCATATAGAAGCTGATAACGCTGAGGTAAATTTGTATTGTTTTTTATTTTATTATTTATTTGTAACAATTTTGGACATGTGATCTTTTTATTCTTAAGGCATATTATTCAAAATAGTAAACAAACAGGTTGTTTGTCAGAAACACCATAATGCTGGTGTAGGTACTGTAGGTGGGTAATTATTAAAATTAATAATAATATTTCTAATACAAATTAAATGTATTAATTAGAAATATATACATACAAAATCAATTTTATCAAAAAATATTGTTATTGCTACCGGAATTCGAACCTGGATCTCTTCCAATCTGGGGAATGTGCATTAACCGATTATGCTATAGCAAGACTGTGCATTGATAACAAATTTTCGAACCTGTATGTTACACTTTTCAAATTAGTACATCTATTATTCTGTGGCGGCTCGCGTGCATCGTCCAGAAGTTCTTTGTTTTGTCATTTACACCGTCCCACGCGGACAAAGCAAAAGCGTTCAAGGAAGGCCAGACTGCGCCGCCCGGCAGGCATGACACACATGCACCACAGATGTGCACCAACGCATGCAGCAGAGGAGGCGGGCTGCGAAACAATCGGCACCCAGTACCCGAACCGACTGGACCGCAGATGCACATCCCGACTCTCACCTTTCATTAACCGTGCATCGTTTTTCCATAACCTTTACGTATTCTGTGTTGTTTCTTGCTCTCGGTGGCTTCTCCCCGATGAGAATAAACATGTTCGGATAAAAATGGTTTTCTCCAGAACACAACCAACCTTCCCACGGTGGTGACAACTGACGTGAATTAAATCGACACGTGGGGAATAACGGTGGTTAAAAGATGCGACAGACTATTTGTGACAAGTGTATTTTAATTGTGATCGAGATTGAACATTGAAAAAGTGTGTCAACAAACGTTACATGGGCAATAAGACGCGCACACGTGTCTGCAAATTCAACATGGACTGAAAGGACAAACAAGACTGGCTGGGACAACAAACCATACCATTACACCACTGACGGCTTTCATTCACACCAACGCCGACTCACCAAGCGTTTTTCACGCATACAGCGCCGACGCACCGCGCGCTTTCTCATCAAGTAACTGAAGCATCCATTGCATCACATGTTTGGTCCGCACGATGTACGATGGCATGCAACTGCGGGCAGTTACATGTCATGTGCCCACGACTCATTAGGCAGCGACGTGTCTACGAGCCCAGCAACCGCTCAAGCCGGCATGCCTTGCGTCCACGACGCATCGGGCGGCGACATGTCAGCAACAACACAAACACCAACTTGCCTTTACGTCCACGACTCACCGGCCAGCGTCAAGTTGGGCATTTGTCAGCAACAACACACACCAACTTGCCTTTACGTCCACGACTCACTGGACGGCGACAGGTTGGGCATTCATCAGCAACAACACAAACACCAACTTGCCTTTATGTCCACGACTCACCAGGCGGCGACAGATTGAGCATCCAAGCATCGAGGGGGTTCCAACCCATTCCGCTCTGCCTGGCCCTGGTCATCAACTTCAAGTAAAGCAGCCGTCATGTCATCAAAACTAATGAAGTCCCACGCCAGTACAAATTGTCCATGCTGTAGCAGCGAAACCCATCATGACCACACAGACGTATCTTGACCTTCGACCTGCGACTAGGTCACTGGAGGGTGAGTGCTGTAGCGATCGGAATTCATATCCACTGCCATTTCAGTCGGCATCGATGCTAGCAACAGCCCTGCTGACTGCTGCTACAAGCCTGGCTCGATATGTCACTGCTAAGCAGTCTCCAGTTTCATTGTTTCACAACGGCGGTCTTGCCGGCCCTTGCGTGCTGAGCGAGACCGCCGACTCGCTTCATTTAATTTCATAATACACGCGTACCTTTTACATCTTCATTAATTTCTTTCATTTTATCTGTCTTCATTGTTATATCCATCACAATAAACACCTCAACACGCCAAACAACATTTTGTTCATTTAACCACCGTCCTAACCCCCAAAGTTCCATTATGTGAAAGCCATCTTTTCGGTTAATGCATGTTCCCCGGCTTGGAAGGGATCCAGGTTCGAATCCTGGTAGCAACAACAATATTTTTTGATAATATTGATTTTATATGTACAGTAAAATTCCATTAATTCGTAGCTCACAGGACCGAAATTATAAAAAAAATCTGAATTATGAATAATGAGAACAATTTTTTTGAAGGCAACATTAGAAAAAAAATTCAGAAATCAAAAGTCAGTTTACGCATTCGTATTTTTGCGCGCGCCGCCGCTGTTAACATCATGATTTTCATACTGGAAAACATGGAAACTGTCTATTATTTCAGCTTTTTATCTGTTTAAATATATCAGAGGTGGAGTCTATTCCATCCCGCACAATAAACGTATTACCATGTTATATTCACCTCTGTTATAACAAAAATATGTACGTTAATAAATTAAATAAATGGGTAATTTACTATGTGGTTATTTCATAATGATCGTTTTTAGTTAAAACATCAAACTATTTTTCCTGACATTTCATGATGTTGGCTAATAAAATAGTTTCTTGTGTTATTTAATATGAAAGAATGTCTAGTTCAGAAAATTTAACACTTAAATTACCTCAGGATGGGTTTTAAACACTAGTAACATTAATAGCAACATACAATAACTAATCAATCCTTTTTTTATTAGTTTGAATACAAATCAAATCAAAATGATAATTTTAAAAATAAATATATATAACTGTGTTAAAGATGTTGAGGAAACAATGGTAATACATCTAAACAAAACAAAAACAATTAAAAGAGTTCTGTGTACATTTTTTATCTTTGAATTGTAGTAATCCTTTTGCTGAAAACATTTTTACTCCGTATTTAATTTGAAATTCATCACTACATTCATCTTCACGCTCAAGTGAACAATGAACTAAAGATCTAAATGACCCATTTTGTATGTAGTTTGATATTTTAAACCCAGTCTTTTTGGCGATACAGATCCACTAATACATATCATCTGAATGAAACTGGTCTTACCCATGATTATTATGTTTACATACAGTTATTTTGTGAAAGATGTACCACGTATCCTTGTATGTAGTTTTATATTTTAATATCCAACACGAGTCATTCATTGAATGAAGATTACAGTACATGTGACTTATTAATTGTGTTACTTTTCACAGTACATATCAAATTTAAATATTATCATTATTTTGTTTTTAGGTCTGGGCCCTGAGCGACACTGATGATGAATAATTACAAAAAATAGATACATAATTATTACCAAAGCATTTGTCTACCTTTTGAACAAATATTTTCTTACTTTTCCTACATGTAACCCTTGGTAATTTTCTAACAAATGTATAATTTTTGTATATTATTATATATTGTATTTAGGATGTCAAAAATACTTTAAGGGCGTGCTTTCATTTTTTCAGTTTGAAATTCGAGAAATTCTACCCGCATTACATATGCTTTCAAGATGAGGCTAATAGTTAAATTCTTATAAGTGTTGGAGAAATAATTAATGACATTATTTGGTTCGTAAATCATGTGAGAGAGGAAGGTTTGAATAGAAAGAGTCGATAATAAAATTGATGATTTTCTCACATTCGATACAAGTGTCAAAAATAACTCGTATCTGGAGTCATTTCCACGGTTTTTCATATTGATATATGGAATGACATAAAAATGTGTGTTGTCATTTGAATTGATCCAATGAAAATTAAATAATTTATTGCAGTACATACCTAATTCATTTATATGAATATGTTTTGAAATCAGACATAGTACCTACATATATTTAGATGATCGCTTAAATGAATGTTCTAAATTTGAAATTTTGAATGAAGAAATTTTGTTTAATATTATCGATTTAAAATGCCATGTTGCCGTTTTAATGATATGTATGTTTTATAATTACATACTATTTATGAAACAGACAGCTAGTGTTTAAAAGACAACAGTGTTATATTTAAACAAAATATTTAATTGCGACTTACATAAAATGTTTACTTTGTTCAAGAAAACGTTGTTTTCCCTTAAAATCAGTAAAAATAAATCAAATTTAGGAAATTTACTACTTATGTTGTGAATAAGTGAATATTAATAATATCAATATTAATTCATATTGTGGATAAATATGTGTGAAAACATATATTTTCGGCATTTTTTAACGAAAATAATGACAGCGTGGATTTGACATCCGTCATGGCCGGATCGAGCGGCGTATTGGATTAAAATGGATCATTAAATAATCGTCTTTTATGAGACTGAAAATATATTATTTAAAGACTAATTGTGTTTCAGATATAAAACTTGATTTTAAATATTAACTGAAGCCTCAAAGCATGCGAGTAAATAGAATATATTATTTAAAACATATGTTTTCACTAATACAAAGTATTTTAAAAATGTAGAAAATTGATAATATGTCCCGCAAAATGAATGACTATTAATTTTTACCATTTTGTTAATTTGTCTCCGTAATCTTAGCTTCAATATTATAAGAAATAATAAAAAAATATATATATATCGTACTACGCTTCTCTAAAAAGCATATACTTGTGATTTTGTATATGCAAAAATTTTCCATATTCAGGTAATTTTGTGGCACGTGGAAAATGTATTTAATGGTCACTGTCTTTTTTATAATGATTGTATTTTCTTAATTATGGCAAATAACATTCAGTTTATTACTTTTTCATTTATCTAAAGGTCCAATCTAAGTAATACTTTAAAAAAAGTCAAATCTAGTGTATTACTTCTGATATAAATTAATAATAAAAACCCACATTTTCTTAAAAAAACACAAAAATATGAATTATTTTTAATATTACATTCATTATCTTAACAGAAAATGTAATACCTGCTATGTATTACATTTTATTAAGCCTGTATTTAATTTTTTTAGATAATTTTCTTCAGATTTATGTGGGTCGTTCCATTAATCTGGCTAACTAACTATGTAGTATAATATATTAAACAATCATATATACATAGTAATAAATAATTTTGCTAATATTTGCACCCGACTTGTGAAGATTTTTTTTAAATGCCTTTAATAATAATATATTTAAAAGGTGTAATTCTAATTTTAGCAGATAAGTTCATAAAATACTTTTATATTCAAATTCTAACTACATATTAAGTATATTTTATAATTTTAGCAAAAATTGCCTGGCTCGACAGTAATACGAATGAGTCATTGAGCCGAGTTGAAATTGTTAGTTATTGTTATCTATTTTGTTTAATTTTTTACTTTTAAATCATACCACTATTGTTGTTATTGATTCATGTATTTATTTTTGTTATATTCTATTGTGACTTTCAAAGTGGTTTTGAGCACAAAGTCTGGCCGAGGTAAACCGTTGAGACCTGACCTTTATCAATGCTTTTAATTATTAAAATATAATAAATTGTCCAGTTTCTATGCCAGTGAGTAAAATTTGAAAGTGTGATGATGAAAATATTATTTTTTATTTTTACCAAAAGCATTTGTTTTATCAAGAAAAAATACTTAATGTAAGTTTTAATAAAAAAAATCTCAATGTTATTATTTTTTGGTCCACCCATTATACTACTACATGCTTTGCACTTTGGAATGATTTAACCAGACACCTTGGGCCTGGTTCTCACATGCGCTGGATACAGATCCAGATCATTTATTTACATAATTTAGGCATATTAAAGAGTCTAAAATCATATTGGAACCTATTTTGAACACCAATTCCACTCGTTGCCGACTACATCAATTAGTGATCCGATTCACTAGCCAACAATTAAAATGTTTCCGACTTAAAAATGCTTAGTTAGCTCTCATTTCCAAGATATAGCCCATTTATGATGTACAAGTATATAAAATGAAGCGTGTGGCGCTCCGAATAGCTAAGATAGTACGTAAAGGAAATATAAGGGTTGGCAAACCTGAGAGCGGGAATGAAGAATCACTATAGACCTTCTTTTGTTCATTGTTTGTTTAAAGCTTGCTTGGAGTGACTGCAAGAGTGTTGTTCCTTTCATTGTTTACAGTTTTATTTTGTGGTCATATGTACTTAATTTGAAAAGCCAGAACGCTGCGTAAATGTATTAACAAATCTGACAATTTCTGTTATGTGTGTGGTGATGTGACATTTTCCACCCAGAAATGCTCAATGGTGAAGACAGCCTACCACCATTATTTTGGTATAAGATTAAGGAATCAATACAAAACGTGGGTACCTCATATCTGCTGCAATACGTGTTCTGTGAATCTACATGGATGGATTCATAAAAATGGATATTCAATGGCCTTTGACATTGCTATGATTAGGAGAGAGCTGATAAATCACATAGATTACTGTTATTTCTGCAAGTTACCACCTATTAAGCATGGTATATTAAGAAAAAAGCATGAAATATCCCAACATTCTGTCACCTATCTGACCAGTGTCACATGGGGATGCCTGTACCTACCCCTCCAGAGGAGTACAGTCTGCACTTAGTTGAAGATAAAGACAGTATGGAGCTGACATCAGACCCATACCTTGAGAATTCGACATCACAGGATCCTGATTTCGCACCCAAATCACTGGGTGAGCCACACAGACTTACCCATTGTGAACTAAGTGATTTCATTTGAGACCTGGACCTACCAAACGACAAAGGCCTCTAGGTTTTAGGCTTATACAGTGGAATCTACTAGAATGTAATGTTAAAGTGTCAGCATGTAGAAGTCAGAAAGATTTACTTTCATATTTTAAAAACGAAAATAATAACCTACTTGCCTGTTGTAATGTGAATTATTTGATGACAGCTTTGAATGTGGAGCACAAGCCACAGAACTGGAGGCTATTCAATAGATTTAGTTGAAAAGCTGTTTTGCTGCACAATGACAATTTTCTTCCTTCAATTCCTGTAGGCCATGCTGTCCATATCTTTGTGACATTTATGAAAAGGGTGCAAGGGATCCAACTCTGGTGGCAACTATTTTAATGAGACCGTGATTTGGTCAGCTGACTGATCTCTTGAACACACCCGACCAGGTAGACCTACTGAGACTTCCTGGTGAACTGGGGAGCTTGCTTCTTTATGCGGCGCTTATTTGGTTTCTCTCTTGGAACAGCTCACTCTGGACATAAGAAAGGAGAAGAGCTCAGTGCGCCTACTCTCTGGGATTATTCTGGATAAATTCATTCCTCTTGAGCGAACTGATAGAGAGTCAGACCACCATGCTTTTCCGACGGTTGGCTTGCCTTCCAATCAGTCTCATACTGCAAGAAGTGCGAAATCTGTCATCCGTCACGGTAGCTGAACTGAATAATTCTTTCAATAACTTAGAACCCACGAATGCCCCTTGAATGGGCATAATAGTGAAGATTTGCTAGAGTTGAGGTTTTGTATGTTATCAGAGTATGCCTGAGTATGGGAAATTTCCTCACTGCATGGAAGAATTGCTTACTCTCATACTCAAGGGCAATAATAAACCACGGTCAGATCCAGACACGTATTGCCCTATCACACTCTAGTATCATAGTCTATTCGGCCAATATGGCGGGGCTTGAGAAGAAGGGGCAGGTTTCGATCAGGTACAGTAAAGGCAAAGTGTTAGGGATGTTAATTAGTGTTTTTTCCGAACTTAAATTCTTTTGTAATTTAACGGTTTCTACATTTTTCATTATTAATCCGAATACTGAATAGACAAGTTTTAGTCTACAACTATCTTTTTTGATAGTAGTAACAATAACCCAACGTGTGTGTAGTACAAAGTTTAATTATGAAAATTAAAGTAATCATGTTACGCCACAAAGTAACCGCCATGTCAATTAATGATAGTAATATGAATGAAATTGTTTTTATACTTTTTGCTACTTTGTAAATTCTTTTGAATTTTCTTCATATCTTATACTTTCCATTAAAATCTATGAATTTGTAACCATAGACAAAAGATAATAACTTGTAAACACCAAATTGCATCAACCACAGAAATGTCAAAGATTTGTCAGCATCTGTCAAAAGTAAACGTGCAAAATAAGCTTATTTGCGAATGTCATCAATTAACGCTAGCAAACAATGAGGAATTTAAAATTATTGTGCCACAAATGGCATAAACACGTAGATGTTAGTTCTGTACAAATCATCGCACTGCCGTGCGACAATGCAGATGAAATAATTATTTCCGATAACCTCAAAATATTCAGAATTAACATCGTGACGCATGAATTGAATTTGATATTAGATTTACAGGAATTAATCCCTTTGCCGGATCTGCGTATTGTCAACTTTGCCTATTTTTCTGTTGAACGTATTTTGGTGTGCGCAGTAAATACGGGTGAGATTATAAGACTCGATGTTGATTCTTCGCAAGCGGATGTAACAAATGTTTTTGGAATAGGAATAAAGGTAAGTGACTGAGTAACTATTCTGTAAATGATGGTAAGTATCTTTCTGAAGTATTATCTAACGTTATGGGCGCCAAGCCACAGCTTTGATTGATTTTTGATACATACAAATCAAACTTGTTTTAAATTTTTATGATAGTCTTATGTTAAGGCAACCGAAGATCATCTTTTATGGAGGACAATCCTTTATTTCATTTTTGAATATCTGCCTACTTTTGCCATCTTATGTTTTTATATTATTTCTCTAATGGAAACTGATGCTCATTTAAATTGTTAAGACAAATGCAGCGGTAGAATGAATGTTTTCTTTGATTAATGATTGTATTTGGATACCAGAAAAAAAGTAATACTCTTCTCTTCATCATACGCTTAATGCTAAGTGTCGTGGTCCCCTGAAGTATCTGTAACTTCCACGATATGTTTCCATTCCTCCCGGAGACAATAATTAAAAGTAACTAATACAGTTTGCAAAGAATTTTCAAAATACAACAAATCCAAAGACACTATTTTTAAAAAGTACAATCAGCCATAATATATTTTTTTCATATTAAATAGGCAGAAATAAAATGAGTTGAAAAGGTGGCGGTAGGTAAATTTTTTTTTAAAAATTGAAATCACAATACAACATATGACTTCAATATTCTTAGTGTTTTCAAATTAAGCTAAAGATTTTTACCGCGAAATCTTGCTAGTCTCTCAGGACAGACCTCGAACCTCCGACCACTGGATCACTAGGCTAGTGTCTTACGGGTCGACAGACTTTCTCACTACAAGAACTAAATATTAAGTAAAAAGAATCTCAACATTTTCATAGGGCCGCAATATAAAGTTTCACTGTAGCTATATCAATTTTAATGACAAAACTACATGCAATCAAGATTTTTATTTAAAACTAATTCACAATATAGCCGTAGGCTATTTAGAAGAATAGAATATATGAGAGCTATAAGCTTCAATAGCTCAGTGAAACAAGAAAACCTAAATAATTAAACACTTTTTGGGCTTTGTGAAGTTTACTAGTTAGAACGGTGACCTTGCTATGTCTTGGAAGTAACTACTTGTTTTCAATTTTAGGCATGATTGTAAATTATCATTGGTTAATTTGCTTCTTAACTTATTTTTTATTTGACTCATGGAAGGTGATGTTTGTTCGCATAAATAGGTAGAGCCAAAGATTGTGAGAATGGAAAATCTTTTTTTTTTTTTAAATGTATTCAATGTATCAAATATGATTGTAGATGAAAATATGAGCTGGAGTGGAAGAGTCGCAAATGCGTATGAAAAGAGGCGCGGTCTGCCGGCCCCTAACCTAGACCAACAAGAGCATCAATTAAATTATCAATTTTTTTTTTTTTTAATATATCCTCTTTCCTGTCCAAGGTTTTGTTGTCTTTCCTAATATATTCCCAATGCTTGTTAATATTTATTATATGCATAGGTTATTAACTAATTTAACTATTCCAATGTACAGGCGATGCAAGTTAGCCCGGATAATGAACAACTGGTTTTTGTGACGGAGAGTGATGTACTTAATCTAACGGACTGCAGATTAGATATTATAAACAGTGTATCTCTTGCGGATGAGCATTTTGGAGATGGGGAGTTTATGACTGTTGGTTGGGGCAAAAAAGAAACACAGTTCCATGGCTCGGAAGGGAAGGAGGCTGCCAAAAAAAAGACTGTAATCGATGAGTGTGGTAAGAAGGAAAATTCCGTTAGTTTATTGTAATCAAATTTAATACACACTGTAGTGTACAGCCACAAGAAAACAAGGGTGGTTCGCCAATTTCCGCTTCTCTCAACTTGCGATGATGATGATGATGATTTCAGAAAAAATGGTAGGTTGAAAGTCATTCACTCTAGGGACACCACGGTGAGAGAATGATTTCTCGATCGCAGTGAACCTGCTTTTATTTCGCTTTGGACAATGGGAATATTATTTATTCATCAAACAATTAATCATGTTTAATGTCGAGCCATATAATAATATTTTCCCAACATTAAACACTATATTAATTTTAATGTTGGTATTATTCCCAATGTTCCCACGAGGTACTTAAACAGACACCAGAAAGGCGTTCATTGTAGATAGTGTCACTCTTGTCCGAGCGATCGCCGGTTTTTCACTATCACGCATTAGGGCGCATGTCCCATCATTTAATTTCTGATTATAATAATTTGCAGTCGTCCTCTGGCACCACTGGTACCTTATTTCACTGTGAGCTCGCTGTTGCTATCATGTTCCCGGAAATTACACCGTCTGAGAATTTTAGATCATTATAATAATTCTGCCTCGTATCTCTATCAAATCACCTTCGATAACGCATCAATCAGGATGATTCAGTCATCACAATTGTTTATTGATAAATTTATTTGGCATCACTTTGGCTCCTGGCTCGCTTCACAATCTCCTGTTCTGTACACACACTTTGAATATACTTTAATGATAATGAATTAATTGTTTTATAACATGAACAATAAAGTTTCACCGTGTTGCCATAAATTTTTGATTGTAGTAATGTATGCATATGTTTATCTAGATTTGTACTATGTATTAGGCTTGGTATATCTAAGCAAAAAGATGCAAGACAACACGAATACCGTCGAGTAATTAGCAACACCGCGTATCTCTAAATTTTTAACTTTTCAGTAGAACTAAAAAACTTTATATTACTTTCAATATTATTCTGTCCTTATTTACTTTTATTATACTTAATGCAACTAATGAACTAATGCAAGTGCTGAATTTTGTTTTTTACCAAATTAGCGCAAAAATGCAAACCAAACGGTATATTAATCTCAATTTGTCAATAAAATGAGATACACGGTGTTGCTAATTATTTGACAATATGTATCTTTAGTTTCCAAATGAATTTTCCTGAAAATTTGTTTTATACAGTAAAACCGCGATATAACGAAACCCGATATAACGAAAAATGACGTATATCGAAAAAAAAATCGAAATTTAGTCCCTAAAACCAATTTTTCATACAAAAATGCATTTATATAACGAAATCCCGTTAATATTTATAACAAAATCATTTTTGTCCCGTACGAAAAAATGCCAATACATTTACGTAAATTTATAACGAAATAAAAAAATGTTAAAAGATGAAAATATTATTTCGCTCTTATAAAGCCGCGCCGCTGCATCTGCCGTATGCGAACGGTTTTATGGCCTTTTCGGCGGTGCGTGGCGGTCTGCCGACAAGGTAGTAAAACAATTCAAACTTCTTCTTGGGTTCATAGTAGGCCCATAAAACCATTTGACATAATTCTTGCGGCGTTCACTTGGACACGTTTTACGTACGCATATGCCTCTAATATGTATTGCAATCCCAGACCCAAACAGCTGGAAAATACAAAAATTAACAGGAACCCCCCGAAAGTTGCAGTATGTACTTATTAGGAATGTCAGTCTCAGTGTAACGTCTGTAGAGTTAAGTTTGTTCCACTTTTAACGCGATTATTGCATGACCGAACTTAATATTTACATAAATTCATTTTCGTTTGACAATTGTTTTCGTGTGAACTCGTCAATAATATAAATAATTCGTTAAAATATTTTATGGACTATTTTTGTACGGCATTTTATGTTTCTATTAACTATTGTTTTCGTGTGTTTACTGAAATCTGCGTATACATACTAGTGTAGCGTAATTTATTATTTAAAGTACATTTCCTAATATTTTGTGAAACCTTAAAATGGCTTCAGTACGTGATAATTCCCGCAAAACTTTAACCATCGTACAAATAATGTTAACGATGATTTTAAGTGAACAATTTTAATGAATATATTTTGAAGTGGTTGCCGCCGTAACCGATAAGTACCTTCGTAATTTATATACGACTCATTTTATAAAAATGCCGCGATTCAACTGTCAAATTTTTATGTTTGAAGCGGCTCTAATCACAATTAAAATATTGTTTTGTGTTTGCAATATTCTGGAATTTACAAAAATATCTTCCAATTGGTGTTGAATAGGTTCTGTTCTTAATTAATTCCTTTGATTATCCATTTGCTTATCTGTTTTAATAACAAAACTACTAAAAATATGTAGGTATTCAGTTCCCTATGGCCTTCTTCCTCCTTTGTTTGCAGAATTTGCGATCTTTTTTGAAGCCGCGCAACATTTTTTTGCGACGGCGCGTAACATATAGTAAGATTTTTTTTTATTTATTTCGTTATATGTGGGAATTCGTTATTACGAATTTTTATTTTTTGGTCCCTTGGATTTCGTTATATCGCGGTTTTACTGTATTTGACAACTTGTTCAGTATGATTTAATAATAACAAATTATGATATTATCAGCGGTAGCAAGTTTAAAACAGTGCCAATCAGCACAACATAAAATGTTATAATTTCTTTACTGCTTTTTTTAGGTGGGGACGTAGATGGAAGTAACATTCTGATTACCTGGCGAGGTGATGGTACAATGTTCGCTGTTGGATTTTACGTAAATTCTGTCTACATATTTAAAGTATTTGATAGAGAAGCAGTTTTAAAATTTACCAGTGAGAAACAACCTGGTATTGAGTGCAATTTTGTTTGGAGACCATCAGGCAATTTAATAGCAACAACTCAACAATTTCCAAACAAATATGTGGTCGCTTTCTTTGAAAAGAATGGCTTGAAACATGGAGAATTTATACTGCCATTCAAGAAGGCCGATGTTTCTGTTAAAAAATTGACTTGGAGCTCTGACTCAGATATTTTATGTGTCTGGTGTGTCGAGAGTTTGTCTTTAAAATCATTTATATTGATTTATACGGTAAATAACTATCATTGGTATTTGAAGCAGTCAATGAATTTTCCCCGCAATTCTGGAATTTCGGCAATGGCCTGGGATGAAAGTGGCTTAGTTGGAAATGAAAAAATCCTTCACATGTTTCTTGATGGAGGAATCTACACCCATTATAATTGGGTATGGTCTGTAGACGCAAGCCGAGGAAAAACAGAAAAAGATAATGCGTTAGTCGGAGTTGTTGATGGAAAAAATGTTCTTTTAACATCTTTTAGAAAAGCAGTAGTACCACCACCAATGGCAGCATTTACTCTGAATTGCAGTCACAATATTAATCTCATTCTTTTCGGGCCAACTTTGACTAATGAAGATTTATCAAATAATATTATTGTACTAATGGAAGATGGTACACTAAACATATACAAAACAAATGTTGCATCACAATTTGAGTTGGAACTCTGCGGTTCGACTTCATTAAAACAGATAATTAATTTGAATACACCAAGTACATTGAGTCAACTTCTATGGCTTACAAAGGAAACCATCCTGTGTATTTGTTCTAACGGTTCATTATCTAATTTGTTAGTTGTGAATCTTTATTTTATAAATGAATTAGCTCTAGATGTTATCAATACAATTCCAATAGCAGATCAGATTATCGGCGTGACACCTGTCCCATATTCAGATAAAGCAATATTGCAAACATCTTCAGGAAAGTTGATGGCATATTCCGCTCTCGGTGGTTTAAAAGACTATGATTTTTCTTTTCCTAAATATTGTCACCAGTTTGAGGCGTGTTGTTTGCCCGGTAATGAATCAACAGTTCTGCTCTTTGGACTTACGCATCGTCATAGATTTTTCATTAATGAAAAGGAAGTTGCCAATAATGTTAGTTCATTTTTTGTACATTCGGATTTTCTTATGCTTACAACATTACAACATCAACTACTGTGTTGCCCTCTTTCGAAAGATATAATGAATATTATACATGTTGGGACTAATTTAGATAATAAAAATGCTAGCAATGTCAATGCTACAGTTTCCCAGAGGAAGCTCGAAAGAGGTTCGAAATTAGTGACTGCGGTGTCTTGTGATACAAGAACTATTTTGCAACTTCCCCGTGGTAATATCGAAGCTATTCAACCAAGGGCACTTTCTCTCAAACTGATTGGTAATTTCCTCGATAATTGCCAATACTCGAAGGCTTTTGATTTGATGAGAAAACAAAGAATAAATTTAAATTTGATATATGACCACGATCCTGAGAAATTCGTAGCTCATGTTGACATGTTCATATCTGAAATAAATAACCCATCTTGGTTAAGTCTTTTTATTTCAGAATTAGATAATCTGAATGTGATAGAGACAATGTATTCAAGTTCTTATACGCGCAATAATAAATTTGGAACTGGTCATGTAAGTGAAAAAGTTAAGACTGTTTGTCAAATAATGAGAGAAGGACTTAATAAAAACAACAACCTGAATAAAAATCTTCTCCCAATATTGACAACTTATGTCAAAACAAACACCAAAAATGATTTAGAAAAATCATTATTACTGATAAAATCCATAAAGCTGGAGCGCGAGACTGACAATGAGAAAAGTGTTGTATCCGCAGATGAGGCTTTGAAATATTTACTATACCTGGTGAATGTGAATCATCTGTATGACATCGCTTTGGGGATTTATGATTTTGATCTTGTTATGTTCGTGGCTAGCAAGTCTCAAAAGGATCCAAAGGAATATGTGCCTTACCTAAATGAGCTTAGAAATATGGATGAAAATTATAAACGATTTTCTATTGACAATTTTTTGAAACAATATGAGTCGGCATTAAAGAACCTTGTAGCTTGTGGCAGTGAGAGAGAGGAAGAATTATTCTCATATATAAAACAGCACAATCTATATAAGACAGCATTACAGTACATCACAAGGGATGATTCCAGGTATCAACGTTGCGCTGAAGAGTTTGGAGACTATTTGACAAAGAGGAAGAATTATTTGGAAGCTGGTATTATGTATAAAAGAAGTAACAATTTTAGTAAGGCCCTTAATTCCTTTATAGAAGCGATTGATTGGCAAGCTGCCATGTATTTAGCAGATGATTTGCAAATGTCTGATACAGAATTGATTGAGATAAATGAGTAAGTTTAATTTTTTCTTAAATTTATTCATTTTCAATGTAGTCGGAAAAGGTCGAAAAAAGTGAGAACATCTCGTAACACATGAGTTATTTCAAAACATAATATAATTAATTATAATTCTTAATCTAATTTTTTTGCATAATATTTAGCTAATCAGAAATCATCAAAACACCCCATATTGCATAATCTACTGGGTTTAAATCTGGGCTGTTCGGTGGCCACATACCTGGCTCGATGAAATTAACATTTTCACGACCAAGAAAGTTGATGCTATTTCTGGCTGTGTGAGATGGAGCTCCATCCTGCTGTAATATCTAGTTATGCTGTAATGTCTTAACTATTTTTTTTGTTTTGAAACTCTGATCATTTTCCTAGCACCCCAACGTTTTTCAATTGGCAAATTTTTTACCATAATACGGTCTTCTGCAGAGATTTTTGTCATTCTGGGTAACAATTTGAAAAAACCAAATATAAACATGGGAAAATTAATAATCAAACATGGCAAATGGAAATTGTCGAAATAAAACGTAATATAGGTAAATAGGTAAGCAAGTAAATTAGTAAACTATTTAAGCTATTGTTGATACAGTTAAACTAATTTTGATGTAATTATATCACATTTTACAAAATGTTCTCACTTTATTTGGGCCACCATGTATATAAGTATATATATATGTATACAGGCTATAACAGATCTAATCCACAATATTTTATGGGTGAATACCTGACTAAATTACTAGTTGAAAATGTTTAAGGAATATGTGCCTAATCTCAACCATGTCAGTGATATACCGTATATACTTGTGCATACTTGGAGAAATTTTAGTCTTAAACTTAATTTTAAAACACAGAGTCGACTTATCCGCGAGTCAGTGCTAGTTTCAATAACATTTTGTACATTGAATGCGAGGCAATGTCGAGTTATTTGACTGAAATCTGATACCAAGCCACATGTGTCAGCCTAGTCCCGAGTTTTGCCCGTCTATTCTTTAAAAAAAAAAATTTCGCTCGAAAATCATTGAAAATACATTTTAATTACGTATTAACCACTACTTATTAATGTTTTATGCTAATGCTGTAAAAATACTGTAGACCTGCATATATACATAAATAAAATTTTAACAAGAAATTTACCTTTTGGATAAAAAACGATGATTGT
Source organism: Eubasilissa splendida (assembly GCA_031772225.1). Lineage (NCBI taxonomy): Eukaryota > Metazoa > Arthropoda > Insecta > Trichoptera > Phryganeidae > Eubasilissa > Eubasilissa splendida. The sequence goes on along the minus strand of CM062852.1, from coordinate 13,372,237 downwards.
TAAGAGCTTTTATTTTATAGATGTTAGGCTATTTTTTGGAAGGGGACTGACTCACGTGGCAGGTGGAACGAATATCGACGTTTCGGGTGAATATCTAACAAAAAAACAGGACGAATATCAACATGGATAAATATTGAGGGTCCACCAATATACAAAAATGTCAAAAATTGATAACATGTTTTGTGCAAATTTAATTATATATAACTTGTTTAGATATTTCGAGAATTATAAGTAACCTGTCAAAATGAATGAAAATGCAATAGAAAGATAATTTGAATTATTTAAATTAAATATGTGCATATATATATTCTCATTATTGCTTCTCGACAAATTACACATTTTTCCTCTGTGAATTTGATTGTTACAAAGTATGGAAATATCTCCTTATTTACTGTCAATGTTCCACATTCAAAATTATTGTGACAAAGTATGAAAGTATCTACTTATTTATTCACGATGTCCTGCATTCAAAATTATTGTGACAAATTCGGAGCTTGCTTTTGTTTTTTATTATTTATTAAAATATTATTGTTTTATAATTGTGTTGCTATGCGATGCGGAATCGTGCTATTTGTTGTATGCTATTTACTAAGACTATTTATTGTACTTGTAGGATAAAAAGATTGATTATTGCTACATTATATTATTGTTATGTGCATATTTATATATCAAGGGTTTTTTTATTTTAGGAAGCTTCTCATAAAATTAAAAGGTGCCAAAAGGTATTCTGAAGCATTAGATTTGCTGATGTATTCAAAAAATGTTACTGCTGATGATTTAATTTCGTGCTCTTTGGAAGGAAGACTTTATAAAAAAACTCTAAGCATATGTAAACAATTTAAAAGATCTGATTTAATAGGTAAGGATTGTTTGTTTTCCCTAATGGTTTAGTATTGTGGTATAGTTTGTTTAAAAAATCATAAAAACAGTAACTGTTAGTCGTCTTCCAACAGATTTTACATGTCACAGTCATAGTGAGTCATAATTTGATATACATAATATAACAATCCAGAATAAATGTCAAGAATATATTGCTAGTCAGGTTATTTACAATCAAGGTTTTAGTCTGTTTAAAAAATACAGAGTTATATTAGTTGGGTTGGAGACAATTTGTGTTTTTTAAATTTTAATAAAAAAACTTGTAGATGGGTTTATCCAGAGTGTCCAGTGTATACAAACAAAAAAGTTATGCATTACTGAAAATTTTGGGAAAAAAATATAAATGAAATAATCCATGTACTATAAACGGACTATTTATTACAATTATGCCATCGCCATCTGTGTACCAGTAGAATATTTAATTGCTTAGTTCTAAAAACTAGCACGACTATCTGCCGCTGCAGCCGTAGTGCTGTAGTCATTCTATGCTGCTTTTTGTGCTATTAAAATTCTTATCTTATTAAATATCTTGTTTTTAAGCTATCATTCTACTCATGGCTACCTACTGAATTGAAAATTCCTTTTGGCTGATCCGTTTTGTACGGAGTTCTTACTTATGCTGTTTTTTAACAGAATAATATTTAAAAGGTTTTCAGTTGTGTATTCATTGAAGTATCTATTTCCTCTTTTACTAATTTGCAAATTTTACTAGCTTACTGTTGTTTTCATGATCGTTCTTTGCGTTCAAGGTGCATGATGGATTTGTTTTTGATTTATAAAAATAATAATTTGCTATAGTTACATAGTTATAGTTTATATTTTTCGTGATATTTCCGTTACTGTCAATTTTACTGTTCATATCTTTAATTAAATCTATTTTCTTAAAAAATTTTAACGTTTTATACGTACTGCGAACTGATGTCATTTAAGATTTAAAATGAAACACGATAAATACTACAATTTAACACAAGGGCGCAATAAAATTATGCAATATTTTTTACACTTTTCTAACAACACTTAATAAAGGTTTAAAATCTCAAAAGAGTGTCATTTTTAACGAAATTCACAAATAAAAGAGTCAATATGTCAGTCAGATGACAGTAATATTTTCACTCTATTTAACACAAAAATAACTAAGAATTGTTTTAAATGTAGAAAAACCCAAAGATAAGCGTATAAAAATGAAAATGTAAAACTTTAAAACTCCGAAAACAACACACAAAATGACTGAACTTCAATTAAACTCATCTTTTGGCAGGAATTCCACTTTAGGTGGTTAAGCTCATATAATTGGTCAATCCCCATAGGGATTAAGGGTCAGCCGTGGCGGAGTCGGTGCAGGTGCAAATGTTCAAATTTATAATGACTACATGTAATTTTTTTTCAATCATATCCTAAAATTATTTATTATTATTGAATTATCAAGTTTTTAGAGTTATATATAGGTAGAATTTTATATGAAAATTCATTTGAGGGGCAATCGACCCCTTAGAATAACAAGGTTCCAATTAATATTTTGGGCTAATTTGAGTTATTGCGTGAAATGGGTTACAAATGCATTATTCTTTATTTATTCCATACACACCAACTCTATTTAACGGATATTAAAGGAAATAGCAAGAACTGAAAGTTCCAACTGCATCAGTTATTTATTTCAATTTATGGATCATTATTGTTAATTTACAATGTTTTTATTTATTTTTAATTTCCTTCATCTCACAGTGATCATTGATAATACTGGAAATAAGTTAAGACCTTAAAACTGATCATATTTGCATACACAAAACAAAATATACATGAATATATGTTGAAATTCAATCAACACTTTTGAGCTCATTATTTCAAAACAGTGTCAGTGTCAGATGGAACCTTGTTATTCTGAGGGGTCGATATATGTATTAATTTTATTTATTTTCTTGCAAGTATTTTATGTACCATAAAATTCCAAATTTTACAGAAAGCAAACTACAACATGCAGTAATGGAACAATATTCATCTTTGATTTCTACAGTCAGTCAAAATCGTGAACAATTCATAAAGCAGAAAGCAAGATTGCTGCTTTTAAGACAGACTAAGATAGATATGCAGGAAAATGGTGATGATTTTCCTGAAGACTGTGATCTATTCTCTGACACAAGTAGCATAGCATACTCCAATACCACAAGAACTTCTGGGTAATTATTTAATGTTTTATGATTATATATTCGATTTTATTTTTAAATCTTATACATATATATTTTAGGATGTCTATTGTCTGCATGCATGTACATATATATATACAAGTGCTCCTCAACTTTCGTACTTAATTGGCTCCTGAAATGTGTACAAAGGTAAGTGTAACAAAGTGTTTATTATTTCATTTCATGTTGAAAATTCATGGTTTATTTTTTTAGGCGTAGTTTCCGTTCAAGCAAAAATAGACGAAAACATGAACGGAAATTAATGTCCTTAAAGGAAGGATCACGTTTTGAAGATATTGCCCTAGTTCGAGCTCTTCATGCACTTGTGAACATGACATTTGGGTTGAGACAAGATATGGCTGATATCATCTTTGTTCTTCAGTGGTTAGATAAAGATGATGAAGTTCTTCAATTACAAGTTTGTTTTCCCTATATTTTGTTGCAAATTATTAATATTTTTTTAAATGAGTTGTTATGAAAAAAATAACTGCTCAGTTTCTTATGTTTTCTGTTGTTTATATTGAAAGCCTCATGGCAACTTGTACCTCTATTGATAATAATAATTATATAATGGAGGCAGGTGCAGATTATTGTCTCACAACAACATGATTCCATTTTTTTAATGTCACCTTCATACTAGACCGATACGTATATTGGTGTTGTTAGGTTGTTTATTTTAATATTATTTTGTTTATTTTATTTTGTTATTTTAGTAGGATTCAACTTTATTTCTGAAACATATTTCTTACATAGGGAATAAAAAATATTTTTAATGTATAATTTTTTTTTACATTTTTTTTACTCACTGAATAATCAACACTGTATTAAGGGGTTACACGCACTTGTCATAGGCAAATTTTGAGAAATATTTTAATCCAAAACAAAGTATAATTTTATAGTATGTACAAGCCAATATATATAAATTATTTTAATATGTATTTAAAAATGGGCGAGATACAGCAAATCTCCGGAAACCTTTTTTTTGCAGTGTACACAATATCTTGAGAATACCTTATGTAAAACTTACGAAAAAAAAATTCTGTTAAAAGATGTCAACATCTGCCAAATATTGAGGGATTTTTTTAAATTACTGGTTTTACTGAAAAATCAATTTTTTAACTTTCAAAATTCTTGTTTTTCCTTAATAAAATAGCAAGTTTCCATCCAAAATCATCAGCAATCCTCCAGTTCTCAAAATTTGAAGCCGATCGTTGAAATAGTTTTTGAGATATTGTGTACACCGTATCGGCCTTATTTGAAAAATTTGTTTAAAGTTTCAAATGCGAATCTATTTATCTTTTACTTAAAAATCTTTTATTATTTATCTATATAAATATATTTTTTTTCAACTCAAATGAAATTGTCGATTCCGGGTCCATACAGGAGACCTTCTGCTAATACAAATGTATAACCGTATCCTAACGGTATTATGTTGTGTACAATGAGTCAAATACGCAGGTAAAAGGACCAGCAGGGGTACAGCTGCTGCTTGCTACCTATCTTGCGCTTACTATGTATACTCACGTAACTTCGTGAAAAATGCTTGGATCGTTCTGAAATTTTGTGGAGATGTTCTCCACGTGTAATACTTTAAAAATATGTCAAAATGAAAAACGAATTTTTCGACCTAGACAAGTGCACTTAACCCCTTAATAATTGTCTGAATTAATGCTGATAAGTGTATGATCATCTAATCCTATATATTTTCCGCTTGTCAGAATGATCTTACTGTGCATGTTGTTGAAACATCCAGAATCTGATGTCATATAATGTAAAAATCTGTCAAAAATTAAAGCGATGAAATTGAGCAGATTCAAAGATTATATTAAAATCAGTGGAGTCACCAGATTATCCTTTTCTTTTATCACGCCCATTGTTGGTCACACCTCTTTAATTACTATATATTGTAGTTGGTATATGAAATGTGTAACCAATATATATTTAATGTATTTATATTAAATTGTTAATTTATATGTATTTTTTTTCAGAATTGCCTCGAATCATTGCTTAAAAATATGTTAAAAAGTTTTTCTGAAATATGGACTCCGGAACTATTAAGTGATACAAATAAATCTAATATTGATTCTAATGCTGACGGCAATGACCAACTGGATGCCACATCTACATTAGGTAATTGTCTATGCTAAGCTCGATAGTACATTTAATTTAATTTTAAATTTAATAATTTTCTATATACTTATACTTATCATTTCAGAACCCCACATTCGAATTGCTCCAGTTATACAAGATATGAATTGGAAATTAGAGACACTATAAATTTTGATAGTATGTTTCATATGTACAAGTACTTTCAATAAGGCTTAAGAATATATATGTAATTATATTTTATTAAAATACATAATAAAAGTCAATATGCACAAAACTTTCTGTAAATTTGCGTTGTTCTTTTTGGATTATAGCAGTCTGAAATAATGTAAATATTTTGTTTATTTTTTTAAACAATTTAGATTATTTTATTTATATGGATTCTGTAAATTTTTGTATATATCAATTTTTACGAATTATAATCATATTTTACAAATTATCAGTAGAAATTAGTATGAAATGATATTTTCGGGGCAAATTTTTTTGTGTGTGGTGTGAATTCTGTGAAAATATGAAATGCAAGGTTACGAATTAACAGAGTTTTACTGTATATACATATTGGGTTATCTATTGATTCTGCAGTTTTGTTCAATTGTTTATTATAAAATCAAATTTTTAAACAAAAATTTCAACATTTCAATCAATGATGTATTCTCCATTTTTGTTCAGGACTTCATCCCACCTTTCAACCAATTTGTCAATGCCTTTTTTATAAAAATCGACTGGTCTGGTATCAAAATAGTTATTGAGCCAATTTCTTATGTCATCATTGTTGAACGTAACACAACACATTTGATTGGAGAACAATTAAAAAATGTGATAATCTGATGGAGTGAGGTCAGACCTGTAGGGTGGATGCAACAGAATTTCCCAGTTAAGCTTTCACCTTAATGAAAGGTGAAAAGAAGTATGTGTCGAAAATGTTAGTTTTTCTCAATTTGACAGCCCAAAAATTAAGAAAAACTATAAGATACAGGAAAAAAGCGACACTGACTTGTTTTAGCACTGAAAAGTGCTAAAACTGCCATGTGATAGAACAGAAAAAATGCTATGGATTAGTATGTCATTTTTTGTCACAAAATAGCATTAAAAAAAGTGCTAAAACTGCCATGTGATACGAACAGCTGTATATGTCACACGGCAGCATGAAATAAACAAGATCTGCTCTTAATTCTATCACGTGAAAATGTGTGATTATTGTGTCAATGTAAATTATTTTGCTTTTGTTCTTTTTTTCATTTGTTGTATTCATATTATTATTTATTTATTTACAGTACAAAGACCTTTTACATATAACTTTTTAATATATACATACTATAATAAGATTAAATAAACAAAAAATTAAATCAGATAAACATAGCAAACAAATCAAATAAAAAAATAATAATGAGAAAATAAACAAGATATTAAAAATAATAGTACGTATACATAATGTAAATAACAATCTTGACTTCAATTTATATAATACAGACAAATGTATTGCAACTCTTAATGTATACTTAACTTTTTTTTTAAATTGCGTTTGTACTATTTGAATCATATAGTAGGTAGCAGGTTCGAATGCTACGCTACAAATTTTAAACTTTAATGAATTTCAATGGATTCGTTCATAGAAGGAATTAATATACCACAAACAAACTTCCTTGAATCCATTTTAACAAGATAATAGGATCACAAGCATATTTATTTAATTTAATATATTAATACAATACAATGTACCATCAATAACAACGTGTAAACAATAATAGCCTTAACCTAAAAGTAAAATAATAATAAATGAGACGGGCAAGAAAAACAAATAGATAGTAAATACCTCACGTTATACTAAAATATTTTTGAAAAAATAACAGTGTATGATCGTGCAACTTGCGTTGGTCTCAAATGAGATCTTCTGATCGGCCAGTTATAAACAAATATGTAAGAATTTTTTTGTATTTCGGTAATTTTTGCATATACATCAGCAACATCTGCATACTCGTTATCCAAGTTTTGAATTCTGTATAATGGAGAATTAAACTGTGCAACCATCCCAGTATTGTTACAGTAATTGTTAAAATGCAAAATTACCCAAAACAATATTTTGTTCAAGGCTACAAAAGCACTTAGCCAAAGTAAGGGACGGACGGTCATAAAAACTCGGTATTGTTGGACGCAGGTGGACCACCAACGCAGTTTGGGTACAGCGGCGGTAATCCAGCAAATATGACTAGAGTCACGTCCGCAAAATGCACCTTGAGGTACGCATCGCCATAGGCGACCAGTCCCCTGATATTCTCCGCCATGAGAAGTGGCTCTGCCTGAGTCCTCTGATATTCTCCGCCGGAAAGTGGCTCCGTCTAAGGCGAGATTTCATTTTCAATTCGAAAATAAAATCAATATAGTCTCTAAAAGTATCAAGTAAGCGCTTGCTATAGCTATAGATTGTAATTCCGGGAAAAGTTTAAACTGTGCGCCTCGAGTTTAAGCTTAGACTGTGATGTTCTCCGCGTTTAATCGTAAATGAGCAAGAATCAAAAAGTTGATGAATATAATCGGTGTAGTGAGAACAGACTGTCGCTATAGCATCAGAATATTGCGTCCAGAGTCCCGGTTTGCCTGAATAATTGGGCATCATCTCGTCATCGTCTTACAAACCTGAACTCCGTTACCCTATGCTGGCACCACAAGGAGCTGACCACACTTCACGTCCAGGATCCAGGACCATCCTACAAGGTAATCCCTTACGTGAGGGACCTGAATAATCAACATCAGAAAAGCGTCAATATAGACAATTTGGCAGAAAAATTAATGCTGGCATGATGAACACAAATATGTAATGTTCATTTAACTGTAATTACTTTTGAATAGCCTTATTTATAAGTATCAAAGTAAATTGTTCATTTTCCACTTTCAACACATGCAAGTAATTAAAATATAGATTATAATTTTTCACATAAAAATATTCTTTCATTTCGTAACCTTTTGACTTGTTAATATTTAAAACGAACCAATTAGGCTAGATGCCTCCCCCCTGAACATGAAACCGAGGCAGAAGGAAGAAATCACCTAACATAATATGGTAAAATAATTCTAGTGTTTCTGGCAGGTACATGAAAGTTGATTAACCGCAATAAATCAGGGCTATTAATTTTATAATGTAAACTTTTAAATAAACATACTAGATCAAAAATAATTATTCTTTCGAGAAAATCATAATTTAATTGCTCTCGTGGTATTTTCAGTTTATAATTGACAAATCTCAGAAATTTATTTTGTACTCTCAATTGTGTGAGAATGTGCGTGCATATAAAGGTGACCATACAGTTGAGTTATACTCAACCTGACTTCTCACTATATATAAAAGTTTTAATGTGTTGAGATTCTTAAAATCTTTTGCTACTCTCAATACATATCCTAATATTTTTAAAGCCTTAGAAATTTTATCAAAATGAGATATAAAACTAAGCTTAGTGCCAAAATTTATGCCTAGATCATCTGTTACAGGAACAGATACTAGGCTCAGATTGTTCATTGAGTAGATAAAGTAAATTGGTTCTTTATTTTTTTAAATCTCATAATTTGGCACTTATTTATATTAAGATGAAGCTTGTTTTTAGTGCACCATTCTAGTAATTTGTACAAGTTCATTGAAAAAGTACAACATTCATCAATATTTCAAATCGTTTAAAAAAAGGTCTGGTCAGCGAACATAAGTACATTGACACACGTAAAAATATTGATTATCTCAATAATAAAGAAAACAAATAAGACTGGACCGAGATAGGAGTCTTAAGGTAAGCCACTGGATGCAACAAAACCATATGAGGATACTCCATTTAATTTGACGAGTATTCTATTTGAAAGGTATCTCTTAAACCAATGTAGGAGATTCCCACTGATACCAGCCTTGAGTAATTTATTTATTAGAATTGCGTGACATACCTTATTGAAGGCTTTGCTAAAGTCAATATAAATCGAATCTCCTTTGAGTTTATCAGCAAAAGCTTTGAATATAAAATTTTGTAATAATGAATGGTGTTCCGCACAGCCTTGAGCCCGCGGGCGCGATAAGCGCGGCCCGAGAAATGAGAAAGCGAAAATTGCCACTTTTCCGCTTTACGGGAACATTTCGCCCGGCGCTCCACGCCTCTTCGCTCAACGGACCGCCGAGTGGAGGAGGGACCGGGCCGCCGCGAGACTCCGCCCCCGCCAGCGAGCGGAAAAATTATATTTTTAAATTTGAGATAACTTAGAATATAATAATGTTGTATATATGTATTATGGTTTAATAAAAAGAGCATGGAAGGGGCGATCGCCCGAAGATAATATTACGCACCTTTAAAATCGTTTATGTAGTAAAAATTGATTTTTTAAGTTTAAGGTGCGATAATTAATTCCCCGGGTGACGCTTATCAGACATCGCGAGGGAGAATAAAGGCTATAAGGTAAAATACTCGCGATGTCTGAGAAAGCAGGGGTTTGTTAATAAGAAATAAAATAGCGGAGAAATCCGAGATCTGCCGCCCCGGACGGGGCGGCGAGATAAATGAGTCGAGTTTCGGGATCTGGCTACCAGGGGGTGGCTGCGCTGGACTGAAGCGGGGCGGCGGGGGGACTGTCCTGGCCGTCCCATTGGATCTCGGCTCAATGGAGCATGTTGCGCTCCCTATGTATCCATCTGTTAAATAAATAATGGTCCAGCGGCTGCAAAAGCATTCTCTCTCGTTTACGATCTCGCACCGCTGGACTCTGAAAAAAAATCTGTTTTTTATTCATCTCTGTTTGACCCCTGCTACTACATTTGCATCTTCTGGCTTCTCGACTTTTGCTGTGACTTTTGGACTGGAACTGGAAAATACTTAGACTTGGCTATTACACTGGACGACGATTTTGGACCCCCCTGGACCACTACACGCAATCGACGTTCGAGCTACCAGAGCGGACCGGCGAACCACACCTAACGTTTTACAGTCTTGTTTCCCTGTGTGGAACAAATGGTTAGTTTGAGTTGATTTTCCACTAATAAACCCATATTTTTAAATAGTGAATTATTTTATCAAAAAACAATATTTCAAAAAGTTTAGGATAACATGAATATTGGTCTATAGTTACATATTCCAGTTTTGTTTTTTTTTTTTTTTTTGAAAATTGATATTATATAACTATTTCCTTAAGTCGGAAAAGGACCCAATGTCTAACAGTCAAATTAATAAATACGACAGATGTATTAATTTGAAAAAGTTTAACATATAGGTTCGAAAATTTGTTATGAAAAATACTGGCGCTATAACACAATTGGTAGTGTATTTCCCCAGATTGGAAATAGAAATCCAGGTTCGAATCCCGGTAGCGCAAAAACAATATTTTTCGACAAAATTGATTTTATATGTATATATTTATAATTAATACATTAAATTAGTATTTATTACAAATATTGATAAAATAGAGGTGATAGTCAGATTAATACAAACATTTTACAACAGCTCAAGTTTATTGCCTATTGTGAACTTTATAATGGGTCTTTCAATAAGGACGCTCGATTTTAAAATGTAAATAAAACAAGTTGTGTGTGAGATACCCACTCAATTTTTTTTTTCATTTGAAAGTATATTTTATGGCATTAAGTGTGGAATATAATGTTGTTCAAATATCCGCCGCGCCCTTGCATGGTGGCACGCATTTGGGAGGTCCAATTTTCAATGACTGTCGCATAAATCTGGCTGAATTTGCTAGATGGCGTTTGTTATGTTGACTTTGAGGGCGTCAATTGTTTGCGGTTTATTCGCAAAGACTTGCGATTTAAGATAACCCCAAAGGAAAAAGTCTAAAGGTGTTAAATCGCACAATCTTGGTGGCCTGTTCATGTAACCGCCGCGCGAATAACCATGCCCTCAAAGCGCTTGTGCAGAATGTCCTTCATTATGTTTTATTATACGGGGTTCTTGCTGTAGTGAGCTCCATGTATACATAGTTAAAAGGGATTATCAAAAATTTAGATTTTTTTCATTTTCGAATCCATGTTTTGTAAATTTCGACACATCAGTTTTGTAGGTCATTATTATTCATCTTGTTACGCCCTGTATAACTATTATGACAAATCATAATAAAAAAATATTTTATTCCTAGTTGAAATTCTAATAAAAATAACTCCATAATTATAGTATTATAAAGGTGTTCCAACAGGAGATAGCCCATTTGAAATTCCCGCCATTTCTTTAGCGGTGCTTTTTGGAAGTTGTTAATTGACAATTATCATGTAGACAATATGCCATTACAAAATTGAGCGCTACGCAGTTCACGCAACGATTACTTATTGTGAAAGCATATTATAAAAGTAACGGGTCAATTATGGGTAATGAAAGAAGATTGCTTGCAATTTTCGGTCGCAATTCGGCACTTGCTAAACTGATAATCCAGCCAGTTTAACGGCAAAATTTAAAGAAAAAATCTATGTGTGTGATACACGAATACCTACATGCTGTGCATGAAAGCTTGGCTGCAGATATCATTAACTCTATCAGATGCAGTATGTAACAACTGAACCTCTCGAACATCACATTACCAGTGACATAACCATAGGACATAACTATTCCAATGCAGGTAGTGCCATGCATTGGGGTCCAAAAAATGCGCGCTCTACAATACTTTTAAAGGTATCGATATTTTTTCCAACGCTGAACTATAGATGTGGAATGTATTTTGGAATATGAACTAATATGTATATTACTTTGACATTATCAGCACTTAGTATGCTATTAATATGACGGGTTAAGGACCATACCATCGCCGTAAAACGAAGCAAGACATTTTTAAAATTGTGACTCCTAAAAACAATTTATCTTTCATGAAAATTTGAATATTAAGAAGTCTATTTGTTCTTACTGTATAATCAATAAAAACGCGTAGTATTAAAAAATATCTCTATAAATCAGATGAATAGAAACGAAGGGAAAAAATCTACGTGTAATAAATACTTGTGCAAATAAACTGGGAAATATAACATTTTATAATACCTACTTAATAATTAAAAAATTTGTAACGTCACATTTATTATATTATATGATTATTAACCACTCTGTTATTTATTTTCTCAAAACATTCTTATATTAGCCCTTATCTATGTATTAGTAAAAGAGAGCGCAGCGACAATATTTTTATGCAAATTATTATTTTGTATTATCTATGCACCTTTTTTATACATCTGTTCCATCCTTATCTATGGTTCCATCTGTTCTTCGGATCTGACAGTTGTCTATGTCTGACAGATTGGAGTTGTTTTTGAAAACACGTTTGTTCGTTATTTAGTTCCTTCGTTGTTTGTTTTAAAATAACATTTTTACTTCATTTTTGAAAGCCACTATAAAATATTATTTATAATCTAATCAACATGGAAGATCGTGTTCTTAATTACGAAAAGATAGATTTTCTGGGCGAAGGCCAGGTACGTTATTAGTTTTTTGAAACACAATTTTTAAGTTTTATCTAATAGTTATTGTCTTGCACTTATTTATTAGGACCACACGAAGAAATTATCTGTGATAATTTAGAACTGAATTACAGATAAGTATTTGATTTATAATGAACCAATGAGAAAAAATTCTCATAAATTCGAACAAATGGCACCCCTAATTTATTTTCTAGGGATTTTCTTCCGAAACCGAATTGTAAAATTCGCCTTAGAGACCTGCTTTATTTCTGCGTTTTGTTTAGGATTTTTCCACTATTTTGCATCTGCAGACTTGGTATTTCTTTTCGCAGGAGTAAGATTTATAAAAATAAATTAATATAAACTATTTAAAAATATATTTTCAGTAAAGAATTTTGAAAATAGAAATAGAAAATGAGTAATTATGAATATTAATAGATTTCTTTCTTGAAATATATTTGTAGATAATTTTTGATTCTATTAAATAATCAAAGATTCAGATACTCCACTATTATTAATGCATTTGTGCAACTCACTCCAAATCACCGGTGTGCTTCTTGACGCTATCTGTTTTTTTAATTTTTTTATTAAGGGATTTTAACAGTGAAAACATATTGAAATAAACAATAATTATTTAACATGCGGTACTAATTAAGAAAATCCACAAAAAATAATTGGATACAAAGTATGTTTAGATAAAAGAAGGAGAAGGGTGGGGAGGTTGCAACTAACGTTGCAGTAAAGGGAGGGCAACATGAGTTTTTATAGGTATAGTGAATGGTCAAAGTTTAGATTGTGGTGGTTCATAAGAAGAACCCTTTGAGCTTAGTAAGGCTAATGTTGAACAAATCAATTTCTGTAAATTTCTCATTATGGTATTTGCATGACCGGTGAATGAATGCATTTTGTATGTAAGATGTTCTACTTCTGGGAATGTGGAAGAGTACGGATTGCCGGGTTGATCTAGATGGCACATGGAGAGATATTAACTTCAATTGACTGGGACAATCAATCAATCTGTAATGTATTGACACATGTAAAAGGACATATTCACTTGATCCCTCAACCATCTGATACCAGAAGGTACTAGCATCTTATAATACTTGTATGCATGTCTTCATCATAAGTGTAAGATGATGGAACATTCTAATCATAGATAATTAGGATATTGGATAAATAATAAATGTAATGTTTTAAAACTTTTTTTAATTTTCTGCGTAAATCTTTTTTGTTTTGTATTTTGTATAAATTTTATATACATTAATGATTTCTTTACAGTTTGCTACAGTTTACAAGGCGAGGGACATTAGATCAGATATCATTGTAGCTGTTAAAAAAATTAAATTGGGCAGTAGGCTTGAAGTGAAGGATGGAATTAATAGAACTGCTCTTCGCGAAATTAAATTGTTACAAGAGTTGAGCCATGATAATCTCATTGGCCTTTTAGGTAATATAACAAATATAAATCAATTGACAATTTTATTTCCTACAAAAACAATCTTGTACATTGCTTTATATTATATGTATCCATGAACAGTGAAACCTCTATCATTTTTGAAGGGACCTTCTAAAATAAACTATGAATGCGGAAATATAGAAAAAAGTTATATTTATACATCATATTCTAAAATTAGAAAGCTGCACAGAAACAAAAAATATAATACTAAACTTTGTGTCGTGCATAATCATTTCTGTTTTTTGGTTGTTGCATTATTGCCGTAAGTATATTCGTAGTCATCCATGCTTTTTGTTTACATAATATTTTATGGGTAAAGTTTTCATACTCATAAAACACCCAGGTTTCAGCGAATTGACAATGACGATTAGCTTGCATATATCAATTCCATCACTGTTGACTCAAAACAGAGATCCTCTCTTTTGACCCTTTACCACCGTGGCAGAACTTGCTCTTTAACGTCAATGTGCCGTTAGACAAGCGATTATAAAACATACCAGTGTAACGAAATATGCTGCGTAATTTAAAGGATTAATGCGGTAAAATGAATGTAGAGGAACATCCGATGCAATCTATTTTTGCATGTCGTGTATGAAATTAATTCAGGACTGAAAGAAATAAACGACACATGCAGGAAAATGATTATTCGAGGAATGATCAATTTCATTGTATTTATATGTAGAACTTACCTATATGTAAGACCTCTTTTCCCTCATAAGACTGTCATTGGGAAAATAAGCATTTTTGTATCTATCTCTATATTATGAAACTACATGGCATTCACAGTAAACAATTATACAAATTTTGCTTGTTGTTTTACAATGAAAATGTTTTTTCAAATGAAAATTTATTTTAATGGTGTGTCTATTTACAAAGAGCGTAAGATCATAAATTTTGTTATGTAAAGAGTAGGGTTGCCGACCACCCTCCTTTGGGAAGGACACTCCTTTTTAGAGTTCCACTTCCTTGAAATCAGGAAGGAGACGAATTGTCTTTCTTTTATACCTTTATAGCATGCACTCTAGCTATGATTTGATGATTCCGTTATTGCATCAAAAATATCACATGGAAGAATAAAACGCTAACTGTAATGCTTATATTTTATACTTTTAAAATCAGCAATGTTAATGTCAAAAAAAAATTTTTTTTTAAATTAGATTCTGTCAAAGAAACAATATATGTTTTAGTTAGTTATGACATCCTGAAGAAGAAAATGGTATTTTTCGAAACCGGTAGATGTATTTAAACTCATTTTAGTGGTTAATAAAACAAAGATAAAAAATAAAAATATGCTTATATTTTACATAGTTACTTAAAAATTCCATGTTAAACATTCAAATTGATGTAAAAAAAATTATTCCGTAAATAAATAATGGAGTATTTCTGGCACACGGATTTCTCAATATTTTGACCACTGTCCTACCCTGGCACCTCAGGATATTGGCAACCCTAGTAAAGAGTGATGTAATGTAATACTTCATAAAGGTATACAGTAAAACCGCGATATAACGAAACCCGATATAGCGAAAAATGACGTATATCGAAAAAAAAATCTAAATTTAGTCCCTAAAATCAATTTTTCATACAAAAATGCATTTATATAACGAAATCCCGTTAATATTTATAACAAAATCATTTTTGTCCCGTACGAAAAAATGCCAATACATTTACGTAAATTTATAACGAAATAAAAAAATGTTAAAAGATGAAAATATTATTTCGCACTTACAAAGCCGCGCCGCTGCATCTGCCGTATGCGAACGGTTTAATGGCCTTTTCGGCGGTGCGCGGCGGTCTGCCGAGAAGGTAGTAAAACAATTCAAACTTCTTATTGGGTTCATAGTATCATATTTTGAAGTGGTTGCCGCCGTTCCGGTAAGCACCTTTGTAATTTATATACGACTCATTTTATAAAAATGCCGCGATTCAACTGTCAAATTTTTATTTTTGAATTATTTTTTATGTTTCATGCCCAAAACTATGTTTGAAGCGGCTCTACATTTAAACACAATTAAAATATTGTTTTGTGTTTGCAATATTCTGGAATTTACAAAAATATCTTCCAAGTGGTGTTGAATAGGTTCTGTTCTTAATTTAATTCCTTTGATTATCCATTTGCTTATCTGTTTTAATAACAAAACTACTAAAAATATGTAGATATTCAGTTCCCTATGGCCTTCTTCCTCCTTTGTTTGCAGAATTTGCGATCTTTTTTGAAGCCGCGCAACATTTTTTTGCGACGGCGCGTAACATATAGTAGGATTTTTTTTATTTATTTCGTTATATGTGGGAATTCGTTATTACGAATTTTTATTTTTTGGGCCCTTGGATTTCGTTATATCGCGGTTTTACTGTATATGTATATAAATAATTAGTAAATATGTATTTAAAAAATAATAATATTTGCATTGGTAGATCAAAAATTATGAATTATTTAAAACCAGTGAAGAGGTAAATTGCTACTCTCGGTTCATTGATGTGTGTGATTGGTATTTGATGATATCAGGGATTGAAAATTGTGATTATCGTTTTATGATAATATCACAATATACAAAATAAACCAACATAAATAGTATTTAACTCACACAGCTTCCTAGCATCAGTAAGTAAATAAAAATCAAATTAAAAGTAAACAAATCACCAACAGATAAAATTCTTTAAAAAAATAATTACAAATATATTTAAAAAACTAATGAAATGTATTAATTATAAAAATATATATATAAAATCAATTTTATCGAAAAATATTGTTATTGCGCTACCGGGATTCGAAGCTGGATCTCTTTTTCCAATCCAGGGAAGGTGCATTACCAACTATGCTACAGCGCTAGTAATTTTGATGACAAATTTTCGAACCTATATGTTACACAATTAATAATTGATTATATATATCTTTATAATTAATATAATATTTAATTAGTATTTAAAACATCACAGATCTATGTTCTGAATAATTACAACTTCACAATAAGAATGTGTTCTCTTTAATAAAATATATTTTAATTGACAATATTTTCAGATAAGAATCACAAATCACTATACATATTTTCAGACAGTGATTGTGACCAGATGACTCTAGTAAATGACTTTTGTCGCATATAGCAAATGAAATCTCCACGTTAATATTAAATATATTCGTTTATAGGTTTAAACATGATTAGATGATGCTCTCTTCACTAGGATAGACCCATTTTTTTAAGAGAGTATTTTACTAGCTGTGATGTTCATTAGTATCTTTAGCGGTCCTTGTTGCGAAGATGAGGTCTGCCATGGCTTATGTATTCTTGAACCGCAAATCCTTCACTATTGTGCAGGTGCATCCGTTGAGCAGGGGGTTTTAAGTGATCCTTTTGTAAAATAAATTAAAAATGAGTTGAAATTTTAATTTGTTAACAGATGTTTTTGGCCACAAATCAAATGTATCTCTAGTTTTTGATTTTATGGATACAGATCTAGAGGTTATAATTAAAGACACCACAATAGTATTGACCCCATCAAATGTTAAAGCATATATGATTCAAACACTTCAAGGTAAGTTACATTTTTGTTAAGTACATATGATATTTAGTATGTGTTCAAAAAGGAAACTCCATGTACATTTTTTTAATTGACTTCAAAAGCTTGTAGTACTGATAGGTTAATTTCTCAAACTTGCATTTTTGATAATGTTGCCAAGTCACCATCTCTCGTCGACAATTAATCACTTTTTGTACAAATTACACTAAATGAAACCCTCCCCTGCGACAACACTGTATATCGGTTGTTACAAATGTTAATAGATAGACAGCGTTGGCCATATTGGATGATATTCAGTGCTAATGCAGGTAAAATCAATTAGAAATTGTGTGTAATAGTATTATTATTTATTTTATATGGTTGTTTAATATACCATTTGAAGCCCAAGAAGATATACGACACATATACATTAACAACTCAGATCTGCCCAAAAACGATATACAGTGTTGTTGCAGGGGTAGTCTGAAAATTTTTAAGCATACCAATCGTTACATTAAAAGGTGATTTGACATAATTGATTTTGAAATGTCCAATGCAGATTAAGGAAAATTAAAAGCATACACAGGTAAAAATAAGTTCATAAAAAAACAATGCAAGGAGTAATAATTTTTATATTTTCGTAGAAAGCAATCACTTTGTGGTTTGACATACATATTAGATCAAATAAAACACAATCCTTTTTGACCACAAATAACCACGAATAAAACCAATAATTTGTGATTTTATACAAAGTGATTGAGTTTTATTTAATCTAATAATTGTTGTTATTATTATTATTATTGTGTATTACAGTAAAATACCGTTTATTCGAAGTTGAGGGGACCGAAAATCAAGAAAAAAGTCCTTTCTGTCATCATGTTTAATATTGTCAACAACCTTATTAATGGGGTCATGTATTTTTCTGTTAATTTTGTTTTGGATATTATTTTTTATCAATCTCTTAAGAGTATTAATTAGATTTTTAAGCAACTGTAGGCGTTTTGTACGAGTTTCGCATTGATGCTATTATCGAGAATATAAAATTATCAGTCAAAATCATAAAAATGTTTTAATGGGCAACTTTCATTTTTCCAGTTTGAATTTCGAGATATTTTTGCATTTTGCATATCCTTCCAAGATGAGACTAATAGCTAATTCTTTTACAATATCAAGTAAACATAAAAGTGCGTTATTTTTTATGTAAATATTGCTAGAGTGAAAGGTATCAATAGAAAAGGACAAGTATACAATTGTTGGTTTTCTTAAATTCCTATGTAATAAGCTATCAGAAAATAGCCAATTCTTCAACATTCATAATACATATGTGTTGCCATTTGAAATTATCAAGCAAAAATGAAATAATTTGTTAAAGTTCTCACCTAAGAATTGTTATGTTTATACTATGAAGAATTATTATGTTTATGATAAAAACCATTGTTTGTGTCGACAAACATATTATTATAAAATATTGTAATTTTGCCCTGATTTATAAGGAAAAAATTGATGTAAATTCATACTGATAAATAATATTGATAACTTTTGAAGCAGCTGTATTTGTGAAGAGAAAACTATTTATGCTAATATTATATAATAATCATACTCCAGTTGTAATAAAAAAAACTGTTTTTTTTTAAAAATATTTATTTAATATTTTAATAAATTACATATATATTAAATATTAAAATATAAAATGAAAATATGACAAAAGAATTATTATTCACTCTTAAATAATTAGTTGTTCATCAAGCATATTATCGTTCTTTAGAATTTCGTTGTTTTTTTCTTTACACGTATTCAAAACAAAATTTGATCCACACATATTACACTTTAAACTAAATTTAGAAATAAAACCTTACGTTCTTTCACATATTCAATATTCATTCCTGTGCACCTAAACATTGATTTGTGGGAGTAAATTTGATTAATTTGAGAAAAGAATTGGTGTATGTCAACCACTCTTTTGCCATCCAATTTAGGAAGTTCACACGAGTCCACACATTCAATGCTCAGTTCGGGAATATCCTGAAAATAATTTATAATATTATTATTATTGTTATTTAGTTATCAGTATTTGTATGTCTAAAATATTAAAATATGTGTTTATTCATTTATATGACTATAACAAATACATTTGTATCAGACAGACCTGTCTGATTGATACATATTGATATATTGAACTATGTAATTTGTATTGTTAAATCAAATAGATAATTATTATAGGAATGGTAAAAATTATCAACTTACTTGCGATTTTTTTTACAAGAAGTTTATAACCATTTAAAATATTGTTGGAACATTTCCTAGAGCGTGTCAATGGATACTTTTTGACCTTAGGCATCTTGCACAGGAGGCAGTAATTTCAGAACAATAATGTATATAATAATATATTATTGACTTTTAATGAGAACCAAATCCAACAAAAATATCACGGGTTCGCAAATTTCACATTAAATCTTGTGAATGAATGGATTTCATGCGCTGGCCGCGAATGCGCTAGCCGCCATGCGTTAGCTGTGCATGTGCTGTCAGATTCTAAAATGCTCCGATCAGTGACATGAGGTTTGACATATGTTTAATATTTAAATGTCAAAATTATAATCTGTTTTCATATAAAAAGTGCCCAAAACCATACAATTTACAAAAATAGGCCATTGGTATCTAGAATAAGTATAATATTCATTCATATTGTAGTCAAAATTTGTATTAAAATGTGTTTTATAGGCAAATTTAATTAAAATTTATCGGAGCACAGATTTCACAACCGCCGTCGCCGTACTGAACGGCGTACTAACAGTGTGAGATATAATTAATAATATTGTGTTTCTGATATTAAACTTAGTTTTAAATAGTAGTTGAAGCCTCAAAGCATGTGAGTAAATATAGTATATTATTTAAAAACGTCAAAAATTCATCAAATGTACTGCAAATTGAATGATTTATAACTATTCATTTTTAACATTTTGCTAATTTGGTTTCCTACAGATTTATTTTCGTAATCTTGGCTTCAAGTTTGTAAGAAAATATATTTTGTTTATGCATTAATATAGCGTATTGACTCAATTTCGTACCGTGCCTAAAATGCATCTAATGGTCGCGGTCTTTCTTATAATATTTGTATCGTTTTAATTATGGCAAATAACATTCAGTTTATTAGTTTTATATTAATGTAAAGGTCCAATCTAAGTAATAGTTGAAAAAAAGTCTAATCTATTGAATAACTTCCGATATAAATGAATAATAAAAACCCACATTTTCGTAAAAAATGCGAAAATTTGAATTATTATTGCAAGTCGCGCCTTAAAATGAAATCTGGAAAAGTCTAAGTAACGCAAGCCACGCATTCGCGAATTTCAAAATGTCTATACGTAAATATTAGAGAAAAACAAATACTTTTCTTTACATATAAAACAATGGCAATAAAATAATTAACAAGACATGAGAAAATCTGAGAAACCACACTTTCTTTAAAATACCTCGACACTAAACTTAAATAGAAAGAAAAATGTTTGTATTAAAATTAATACAAATTAAATAATTTATAAAACACGGAAAAGTCTGAGGAACTCGACCGCGTACTAGCGTTTGTACAACAAAATATACAAACGCTATGTAAACAAAAATAATGATGGTAATATGTATGCATGTGTATTTTCCATATTACGGACATTTGACAAAAAAAATCAAATTAGGCGAAAAATTCATCTGATAGGGTCAAAAAATAGCTTCGAATAACGATATTCGATTTATAAGTACAATTTAGTATGAAAACTTTCCAGAGGGACTACATTCTGCTCTAAAACTTCGACTTGCGGCGAATTTCGAATAAACGGGATTTTACTATATATATATTTTTAAATAATACAAATTCAATAAAAATGTTCATCTTATTGGATTTGATTCATATTGACAACACGTCCCGTGCTGACACTGCATGAGGCACGTTTTTATTCTTACATTACAAAGCAGTTGACCGTCGTGATAGTGGATTTTTTAAATCATATCGATTAGTAAGAATTGGTACATTATTTGGATTATTTATTGCATGAATTTGTATAGATTTTTATTATATTTTTTAATTAGCAGTGAATGTGCTAAGAGAATTCCATTTATAAGGGTGTACTGTAATTAATTATATCAATAATCCACATATTTTAATTCCATTTACAGGTCTAGAATATCTTCATGATGCTTGGATTCTCCACAGAGATTTAAAACCAAACAATCTTTTAGTAAATAGTGCAGGAGTTTTGAAAATAGGAGATTTTGGATTAGCCAAATTCTTTGGTTCACCTTCTAGAATAAATACTCATCAAGTTGTAACAAGATGGTACAGGTATGTTTTCTCAATTTTATTCATTCAAGTCAACTGCAAACTCATATAAACAAACTTAATATAATTGTATTATAAATAATTTAATAATATTCTTATCATCGTCAGATCACCAGAATTATTGTTTGGAGCTCGGCAGTACAACACAGGTGTTGACATGTGGGCGGTAGGCTGCATCCTGGCTGAGCTATTACTCCGCATCCCATTTCTGCCTGGTGAATCTGATCTGGATCAACTTACAAGAATATTTCAAGTTATGGGAACACCGACAGAAGACAACTGGCCTGTAAGTTATTTATTTTTCTTTCTTTTGTGTCATTTTTGATACATGCTGACCTCATTCTTGGGAAATTAAATTTGTTATGCACTTACATAATTTCCTGTTCTGTTCTTTTTGCCCACCAATCGCAACATGTTAATTCACCTGCAAGGTATCCTCCCCGCCCTGTGTATTACTAATATACTGTCCTTTATTATGTTTTTTGAAGACTGTCTTGTTGAGCAGTATGGCTGAAGTACTATAGAACATGCTTATGTATCAGTGTCAGTAGTGACTGAATTTGTTGCAGGGTATAGGTTTTAGTTCTCTTTCCTGTCAATTGGACTCGGCTTCCTTCTACAGCAAAACAGTTCAATTAAGTTTATCTTTTTCCCGACCCTGCTGCTGATTTTGACATGACATAATTAATTTGATCATTGTGTGATTATTACATGATTGACATTGTTTCATTTAACATTGTTTTTTTGCAATTTGCATTGTGACCTTGGTCAATTTTATTTGTCTTTGAATTATTTTTTTTAATGACGTGTATTTTTAACACAATATCATATATATATGGACACCTACAAGATTTTTTCCCCGCAGTACTACTTACGCAGTATTGTGGAAAAAATGCAATGCAATAATGGAATTATTGTTCTTGTTTCAATATTTATAATCTTGAGATTAATTATGTCACAGTTGAAGTTGCATGTGCTCACCTTGATAAACTTTGAAAAATATTTTAGATTTGCCAATAAGTTAACATTTTATTTTATTTTCAGGGCTTAGTTGGATTGCCAGATTATATACAATTTAAAGTTTTCCCTCCTACACCATTCAAGCATATATTTACCGCTGCTTCAGATGATATGCTGGATCTCATTTCTAGTCTCCTGTGCTTGTATCCACCTAGAAGATGCGACTGCTCCCAGGCATTACAAATGCCATATTTCAGGTATGTTTACAATTATATAAACGTAATATATATAATATTGCAGACGTATGTATAAGATAACTTTATTTTTGCCCTCACCTGTTCTGTTGGTGATTTTTGACATTTTATTTTTATTTTCTCGTTAAATCTGTTTAAAAAAAATATTTTTGATATATCATTCATAATAAATACCTGATTAAAAATCTGCAAAACCAAGCAAACGGCAAGATTCAGCCGCCTCGTTCCCTTAAGCTTTCCATATACATAGTAAATATATTATGCCTGTATCAACACAGAATTTTCTAGTGAGACGGGCACAGTTCAAACATATTATACGTATTATAATACAGTAAAATCCCGTTTATTCGAAGAACGTTTAATCGAAATTCGTCACAAGTTTAAGTTTTGGAGCAGAATGTGGTCCCTCTGGAAAGTTTTCATACTAAATTGTACTTATAAATCGAATATCATTATTCAAAGCTATTTTTGGACCCTATCAGATGAGTTTATCGATCTATTTTTTGCCAATTCGATTTTTTTGTCAAATGTCCGTAATCTGCTAAATTCACGTACACTACACGATGTACCTGTAAATTGGTAATATCCGTCCCTATACCGATTCACGACGCATATACTAAAAAAAGATGACAAACATATCTAGTGCGTCATCGATTTTTAAATCGTTATCTTCCTTGCTGCGACATATTAATGTGCATACTTTATTTTCTTACTCATTTTCTTTACATTAAAAAAAGATAGCAAATATTATCTTTGCGCCCTTATAGGTAACGTAATTATCCCAGTTTCTGCCAATGTCAGTGGCTGCCAATCTTCTGTTCCGTATTAATACCACCATTGTTTTTGTTTACATAGCATTTGTATATTCTGTTGTACAAACGCTAGTACACGGTTGAGTTCCTCAAACTTTTCCATATTTTATAAATTATTTAATTTTAATACAGACATTTTTCTTTCTATTTAAGTTTAGTGTCGAGGTATTTTAAAGAATGTGTGGTTGGGGTTTTTCAGATTTTCTCATATCTTGTTAATTATTTTATTGCCATTGTTTTATATGTAAAGACAATTATTTCTATTTCTTTAATATTTTGAAATTCGCGAATGCATGGTTTACGTTCCTAAGACTTTTCCGTACTTCGTTAAATTTAAATTAAAACATTTTTATGATTTTGACTGATAATTTTATAATCTTGAAAATTGCACGAATGTAAAACTCATACAAAACGCCAACAGTTGCTAAAAAATCAAATTAATACAAGAGATTGTCTAAAAATATTATCCAAAATAAAATGAACAGAAGAATACACGACCCCATTAATGACATTGTCGACAATATAAAACATGATGACAGATAGAACTTTAGTGTTGAAAGATTAGAAATGTCATGGAGAGAAAAGGAAGCGGAGATTGAAGAAGAAAAATAACAAGACGTCACAGGCGAGTGTGAAATGCCACCGCGACCACCACAAAACAAAGTTTTAAAAGCGCTGGAAACTTTTGTTGCTAACTTCCAATATATCGGAAAAATAGGGGTATTGACAAGTTCGACAATTATGTCATTATTAAAAATGGCGCCAAAAGATAGTCCATCACAATCAGGTTTTTTTAAAAATAATGTTGCTATTTGTTTACGCTGTATTTTGACAACTTGTATGTCATTTTAAAATGTGTGTATATATAATTACTTCGAGTTGTAATGAAAAAAGTTAGTACCTATGCAAAAAAAATCAAATTTTTGTAGTTTTTATTTTCATTATCGTAAATCGTTATTTAAACTTTTTTCTTGATTTTCAGTACCCTCAACTTCGAATAAATGGTATTTTACTGTAGTTTCTAATAAATAAATAAATTATGCACCCTTAGGGTGAATAATTTAGATTGTAATATTATAAAACACAGAAACCTAATAAAAGTTATTTGCAATGGCGAAAAATGATGTTGATGTAAAAATACTAATAATTTACTGAGCCAAACTTCTCACTAACTAGACATGTTTTATTTTATAAATTGTATATTAAGACAAATTGTATTGGCGTGAAGTATTCCATAGCTCAAGAGTTGTACATTGTATTTGTACTCGGGGTGATGTACTCCAAGCTATTTGTGTATTATGTATGAAACTAAAATAATATACAATTAAATTGTATATTTTTTGTGTATAACCGTTTTAAATATTTTTCCAGCAACAAGCCTGCTCCAACAATTGGCATCAAATTACCCCTGCCTTCGACAATTAGCAGAGAAAGTATACAAAAGCCATCTCTTAAGAGAAAATTACTGGATAACGTTGAGGGAGCATCGCTAGCCAAGAGGTTACAGTTTTAAGTATTCCTTGTACAAAATACATTAAAAGATAATTTTTTGTAAATAAAACAGCAATTAATAAAAAATATCACATGGTCAACTGTGACGTTCAATTTTAATCATTGAAAATTATTACAAATTACAATTTTACATGAAATTAACAATTTTCATGTTACTACTACACTCTTATCAGGCTGCAATTACAATTACACGGACAATCTCTCTTTCATTGATAATTATAAGATGTGATATTTAATTTTTAAGTACAATATTCCACTCGATGCAAGTCTTTTATTTATCATGGTAATTCGGTAAGAATATTGAATACGTCAAGCTTCCAATTAGCTGGTGAAGTGTATATCGTAAGAGTCTTAAAGACTGGATCCAATCTCCATAAACATCATATCAGAACAAGGATGGAAACACGCAACCATAGAATTTGAGACATTGGAATTTGACCGTTATTCAAATTTTTCTTTGGTGTTATAATCCTCTTCCTGTTTTTCAAAATTTTATGTCTACAATATTCCACAATATGATATATTTATCGCAAATTCAGTCTGTTGTCTAAAAGTAGATTGCAGAATGTTTACTAGTATTTAAACTGAAGTAAGAATGAGAGTAGGTGCGCTACTTTTTTTTACATTTGTGGACACGCGTAATATTATTATTAAATTACTTCTTGATACCCATCTTTAAGAGTGTAGTATTATGCCATAATAATTGTTTAAGGCAAAATATTAATATACAAATATATCCTGATAATTTTCAAATATTCTATTATACTTTAATACATATTTGAATTATAAAAAAATGAACAACACTTATGAAATAAAAAAATCTAGTTATAATATTTATGAAATAAAATTATACAAATCATGGCCAATTTAATCTAGGATTTGATTTTGTCTATTGATTTTCTGATTAAATAAAATTTAGAATTTAAATCTGATCAAGAAGAAGAATATTGCATTTCATTTAATTGGTTTTGTATTTGAGTTTTATCGGTAACAGGACTGCCGCGTAAGATTTTTTTCCTATTCATTCGTTCAATTGACCCATCATGCTAAAATATGCTCGGTGAGAATTTCTCATAACATTTTGAGAAATTCACATCAATATTTGAAACCTAACCGAGCTGATAAATTAGTTTTGATGATTCCTACTACTTTATTTTTTTTAATGGCTCTGATTTTAAAGTATTCACTTCTGGGTCGGGGATTAAAAAATCTAATAGTTGAAGAATAATAGTTCCTTAAAAATGAATCCTTCATTTTTTATTTTACCCAAACATTTTATTTTTTCTAACAGTGCAGAATTTTAGATATGGAAAAAATATTAAAGACTTTGACTGTATAACGTTGTCAAATTAATATACCTATTTGTATATTAATTTTTTTGATAGTATACTGTCTAATCTGTAAGTAACCTGCTCTTTGTGGAGACAAATCCATGTTTAATTTAGCCATTTTTATATTTACATCTATAATACAAAAATAGTTATATTTAAATAAATCATGACTCGGCATAGTGTGGTAACAATAAAAATCTGGACCATAACCCCACTAGATTTTTTCAATATACAATGTTAGTGTATTTTTTAACAGAATAGAATTTGTTTAAATAGAGATTTTACTTTTTTATTTCAAAATGTGTGCAAAAGAACGGGAGTAGTATATGAAATCAATATATAAATAAATGTGTATTCATCAGAAGACTGACATTCTATACAGAACTGTCAAATAAGTTATTGGTCACAAGAAATGCCTAAATTAGCTACCGCTCGCCAAGTTTGGCTTCATATCTATGTATGAATATTTAGCTACCTATGTAATGATTAATAGAATAATTATATTTTCATCCCGTGATTGCATCCTTGGAACCCGAAGACCGCAACATGTTCAAATTTTATTTCTTTTCTTTTTTGAGAAATCACAGCTAAAATCAGTAAGGCAAATATAGAGACCATAATATATAAATAATGATAAGAAAATAGACTTTCAATTGGCAACAATATCCCAATTATGGAGCGATGACATAAGAATTGTAAAAATAAGATAGGAAAATAATTGTAATTATTTTGAAAATCTTCAGTTATAAACCTTTGTATTCAAAAGATGGCTCATTTTAGGAGGAATATAATTTTTCAATTAAACTGATATTTTGTGCTATCGGTGTTCATACATTTTTTGATTCAAATGAATCAAACGCAGACAACTAGGAGGGCGACTTAGAAGCATTAATTGTAGTTTATTTAAAAAGGATTATAGTATGCATTATATTTATAGATGTTAAACAAACATACTTTACATCCTTTGTACAAAGGATATTTCGCTAATAATAAATTATTATTGCATTTCCATTTAAAGAACTAAATTTACAACAATTTATCTGATAGAAGAGTAGAACCTCATTAATTTGAATTTTATGGGACCCAAAACAGTACAAATTATCTAATATAAAAAAAATGTAATCTTCAAAAGCATTTTGCATATTACACACCACATAAATGGTGCTCCATAATAATACCAAAATGTACCTCTCATGACTTTACTTGAAGAAGAAAAAAAACACTTTCCATGCAGATATTTTTGTTAAATTAATATCATATAATCATTGTATTGTATCTATCAAATTCTCCATTAAACTCAAGTTGTAGGCATACTTTATAACTACATACTGGATTCCAAAATATATATATTATAGACAGGTATAAATCTTTAAATACAAATTGTTAATATTTATTTTCGGATATGAATTATAAAATTTTATAACTATCTATGGACTGAAAGGTAAGATTGCCGCTGTATTCTCCACATATATGACGCGTTGATTTTTTGTGATATAATTATAAATTGCAAATTGCCACTGATATTTAAAAAAAAATTAACTTAATTTAATATGTAAATATATTATGATACAACCGGGATAGTATTAGTGGCAGCTCTGTTTTTTTGAAAGATTTGTCCTTTGCATTTTTTCAGCGACTTCTTTATTTTGGTTTAAATTATTAAGGAACAATATGTTTTGAAGAATCGCAACCCCACTAATTAAATGTGAATTTATCATTTAATTGTAAAAATATATTGTTAATGTAGTATATTTGTATATATTTCTTTCAAAGCTTTGACAAATTATTAAATTTGATTTTTATCTTCAATAGGAGAAATACACTTTTATTGTCAGAATTCATTGATACACATATATTTGAACTGGTGAAATATGATTTCTCTGTTATAGGCAAATGTGTATCTTTCAACTGATTTATTTCATATTCAACACGATTACTATTTGTTTTTTTGGAGAATCTGTGAATTTTCTAAATCCATCTTTTGATATATAATTTTATGGAATGTGCATTTGCAGTTCAATCGGATCACTGCATCGGTATGAATTGTTATGATGAATAAGAAGTTAAATCTGCGGGTGTCTACCAAAGTGCTAAATAAATGTAACATTGTGGGTCTGCATAGGATATGAAAACAACCCTACTTTAATGCGTAATAGAACATGCGAGTGAATAGACTAATGTTAGGCCTGTATAAATTATAAGTCAATTTTATAATAAAGTTTTCATCATATATTTGTTTATGCATTTAGGATTTGAAAAGGTAGACATTTCTGCTAGTTTCCATACATACCTAGTTATCTTCAGACATTAAAATAAACAAAATGGTAAACAATGCCCAGTACAAAGCGCAAATATATATATTTTAAATGTACAAAATCGCAGGCACCGTATTTAATCCTAATATTTCTGAATTGAAAATAATGGAACTTAAACAAAACATTAGAATGTGAGAGTAATACTGTAAATAAATATCATTTTAATTTTAAATAATACTGAAATGCTTTTATCTTGGTAATAATATAAAACGGTAATAAAACAAATAAATAATTTAACATTTCCATTCGATGTAGAGTTATCAATTACCGAATTCACGTAAACCCGAATATAAGACGATTCCAAATACAAGATGACCCCCTATTTTTTTAATGAAAAATATGTTCCTGAAGTCTCCAATCATGTTACAACTAGCATTTGTTGATCAGACATGAGCTGGCAGTAACTGTATTTATTTTAAGGTTCTGAAAATAAGATGACTTATTTTTTCTGAGAAACAACATTTGAAAAAATCTTATATTTGGGCTAACACAGCATAACATGAAGGTTAAAAAAGAAATACAAATACTGATAAAAAATAATCCTGAAATCCAAACAACAAGAGACCTGGGCCTTGTCTAATGCCAATCACAATAAATATCATTGTATTTTAAAAATATCAATTCATGAAGTGAGGTTTACTCAAATAACTTTTCCACCATTCGATATTCTCACAATTGTCGAAGTCAGGAATAGCCCCAAAATAAACAAATAAATAGACTGTGTTCATAAAAGAAACTGACAAAATAAAATTATAAGGGAATATTAAAGTGGTAGGTTTTCAAATTCCGTATTTATCAAAATTATTAGATGAATCGATCATAATGGAAATTTACAAATATGCAATTTCTTAACATTTTGATCTGATAAAAATCATTTCCAATTAATTAATGTTTATTAATTAGAATAAATTATTATTATTGTGAAGAATATTTTTATGCATAGACATGATGCTGAGGTGTTTTAATTATAATATGTATTTGTAACGGGTAATAACAGAGGAAAATGAAGTGTTGAGTGATAAATTGATTGAGAATGAATTATGTCAGAGGCTAATAAACAATGGATCATTTAGGAAATAGGTATTTCTCTCAAAACTCGCAATGCTTGGCATACATATATGAATAATAACATTTTATAATTAAACAATATTAACTTATAATATAGTAGTATAGTACACATCAAAGCCAATCATTGTAAACCTTTTTTGGTTAAACATTTCAACTTACGTTATTTACACCGTATCTTATTTTAGGTATTTTAAATACTTAATATCACAATTTGAGTTAGGTGTCTGCAAAAACCATATCAAAATATGGTATTTCAACGTGTAATATTCTAGAAATGTGCCAAACATGTTAGTAAGTTTCTCATTTCCATGTTTATTTCGTCATCCCATTTTCATACATATTTAAAATATGCAAAAAAAAACATTATTGAACATCCATAAGTATTCCAGTTTTTTCAAAACAACAATATTTTCCTAACCACAATCTTGTAGTAAAATTAAAAACAACTTTCAGGAATATACAGTAAATCATTTACCGCTTCTCTTTGAAGGAATAAAGTAAAATCTAAATAATCTTACTGGTTTAATAAGTACAGGTAGTCCAGAGAAAGGTATTAAATATTAACAACCTTAGAAGTCTCCAAATAAACTTCATTAGGTTTGTTCTGGATGGAAATATACGATACAATTTTCCAACTGACTTCAATCAAATGAAAGATAACTGAATCATTATATGTAATGAGAATGCTGAAATTATATTACAAATGAACTAAGATACAGCATAACATGTTGCTATTTTTAATATGACGTGAAAGAAATCAAGCATTTATTGAGAGAACTATAATGTTTCTTCTTATTTGATCCCAATAATAACAAATAAGTCATCTAATTGATTCAGAGACATCAAATTCTTCATTGTATGTAGACCTCCGTGTTAAACTAAAACTTCTTTGGTCATATTTGTTTGAACTTAAATGTGTAAAATTTCCATTAGTGGCGTAAATGCGAATACTAGAATATATCTGTACACAAGATGTTTGATCTACTCTTTAATTGTGTTGAAACAAAAAAAAAATAGTTGCAGTTACAAGAAATAAATGCATACATATATATTATGTGTACAAATTTAATATTTTTTGAACAACAAGAAGGCTTTAAGGTTAAAAGTTTATTATAAACACATTCAGCTATCACTCGCGATAATATATCTCGCATACGATCAAATAAAAATATCTTTTATTATATAATCACTATTGATGATATAAAACTTTCACAATCGCGCATTACAAAAATAAACAATTCGAATATACATATTTTCACAAACTAGCCGCAAACAAAACTTGAGAACATAAACTTCCAAGGTTACAAGAATATACCTTTGAGATAAGCTCCTGCGTATTTATACACCATAAAACATGTGAGTTAGCTCTTAAAATAATATGTACTTGTAACCGTAGGTATTATTAAACAATAAATTTCCAAAAAGATATTCTCGCAATTTTAAATAATTACCATTATTATAATAAAATATTTACAAATTGATTGTGTCTGAGTCTTGGCACGGCGCCCGGGGGGATTCAGATGTCGTGGCCGGTTTGTCTTTTTCTCTATCTTTATCCCTGGCGCCCGTGCTGGTGAACTTGCCCCCCAATGACGGAAAGCTGAAGTCTGCGTTGGGCAACTTGCGCATGATCTTGCCCGAAGTGATGAGGCGGCCGAAGCCTTCCTGATGAGCGAAAGCATAGCCCGATCGCAAGGAACGACGTGCGCGCCGGGCTGATGGTGCACGCAGCGGATCCGTAGACTGACGCGACCGCACACGCGCGGCACGCTGACGCACTCGCAAGCGAGCCGATAGGCCGGGTCGCACGTCCACCACGTACATTCGCCAAGCCAGTACAGGCACCATCAGAAAAATTACCTGAAAAATTATCTTGTTGCAGTGTGTACATAATGTGTTGTATATGTTTAGCGAGCTAATGGGACAAAATCATGGTCGTTTTCATAAAATACTGCTACTTGTTATATGGAGGGAAAAGAAACAAACTTTTAAAAATTTGTACTACATTCTCATTGTTGTCTTTCAAAGTTATTTATATCATATTTATCAAAATCAACATTTTTGTTTAACAATACATTTTCAAACTGTTCAAATGGTTTTGGTGAAACTTTGTGGAATTCCATAATTATTTGTAAATTGAGCTAAAAGATTGTTTTATTCCACTATATTTTATTGTATTAATCGTTAGAACGTTTTCGGGAACATCTTCCCATTATCAATAATATAATTCAACTAAAATTAAAAACATTTTCAGACAGTAATTATGAGTGTGTTTGGAGTTAAGGGAGGTGGAGTTAAAATGGATAAGAGAGGTGATGTAATGGGCGGTATTTGAATGTTTATTATTTTCTTTTTGTTATTATTAAAAATTTCTTAATTTTCTAAGATGTCTAATTTTCGTTGTTTGGCGCAACTATGTAGAAGTTCTAAATTATTATTCTCCATTCTTGCGTGTTCAGCCATTTCAGAATTTAGACTGAAGTTTTGAAACGAATTTAAAAAAAAAATGACAATATGTCATTTTGTAAATAAAGTAGCCATGTATAATAATGTATACAGAAAATTTTTAAATACATACATTTGATAATTTGGGTTAAAATATTTGAATAATTTTTAATTCTCCAGAATTTCAAAGAATGGGATTCTACTGCAGATTTTTTATAAAATTTAAGTATAAGATAAATATAAATATAATATAAGTAATAATTTAAGCATCTGGCATCTGTAGACGCTTAGAACATAATGAATCCTCGGAAAAAGTAAAAAAAAAAAAGTTTAACTCACAGTCAATACACTTGTAAACCAAAAGGTCGCTTGGCCCATTGCTACAGTCAGTGAACCAACGTAGGGTCCTCCAATAACATAATTATAAAAATAATCAAGAACAAAATAAGATAACAGGGAACCCCAGATTGTTATGTGATTGAATACTGTCCAGTATGTAGTATCTAAAGCAATCTGAAAAAAAAAGTTAATTAACATTTGCATAAATAAAAATAATAAATTTTTCAAAATACATCTTAAATTGACCGTCTTTTTCATCACTGTTTTTTTGATGCTATTATACTGAAATATCAACATTAATAATAATTGCTGTGTGTGTTATTATAATATGGAATGACATTAAAAAAGAAATATGTAAGAATGATGTAATTTAAATTATTTTAACTTTAAACAAAATAATTTCCACAATATTACAATTAAATCATGTGAATTCCTTTCTAAATAAATTATCAGATAGTGCTGTTTCAGATGACAGGTGAGTTCTTGTTTTGCAATACATTTTATGGAACACTTGTGAACAAATTAAAAACATGTTTTTAATTTTTATTTGCGCTGATTAAAGGGGCCTTTCAATACTAATATGTACATATTTTGTGAGTTTTATTATTCATTTGTATCAGAATGAATTTTACACTAATATAAAACTAATAAACTGAATATTATTTGTCATAATTAAGACAATACAGGTATTATTAGAAAGACCATGACCATTAAAATCATTTTGAAGCCAAGATTACAGCGACAAATTCGTATTAAACAAATTAAGAAAATGATAAAAATAATAAGGATGTAAACTGCTTAATTTGCAGGATATTTTGTCAGTTTTTGACATTTTTAAAATACTTATTTTTGGTGAAAAACAATGATTTTAAATAATATTGTATTTACTCACATACTTTGAGGCTTCAACTACTATTTATAGGATAGTTTTG
Organism: Eubasilissa splendida; assembly: GCA_031772225.1. Taxonomy (NCBI): domain Eukaryota; kingdom Metazoa; phylum Arthropoda; class Insecta; order Trichoptera; family Phryganeidae; genus Eubasilissa; species Eubasilissa splendida. The sequence continues at coordinate 13,338,418 of CM062852.1, read as the reverse complement.
TATCAAAAATATGATAATTAATACAAATTAAATTAATCAACTAGAAAGATATACAGAAAAGAATCTATCGAAAATATATTTAGTTGCTACCGGGACATGAATTGATAATTAGTTTTTAAATAATATGTTTTCAGTCCTATAAAAGATTATCAGTTTAGTGTTAGTTCTATGAATAAACCACTGCTCGATTTGGCCACAGCTGAAATGAAATCTATCGTTCTCCAATTTTTTGGTGAAATATGCTAACAAAACATATTTAATATGATATAATATGAATTAATATTGTAAATTAGGTTTTACACTGATCTTGAAGGAAAACAATGTTTTCTTGAACATAGAAAACATTTTATCTGTCATTTTGTAAGGTATCACAGTTTTATATTCCGTATACATTTAGCACCTTTGTTTAATATTTATAGCAAAATACTACGTAATTATGAAACAACCAGCTCAGAATACGGCAATATGGTGTATTTAAATTGATCTCTTTAAATAAAAAAAAGCTGAATGTGGAACATTGTTGATAGCAATACTCTAGGTATGTAGGTACTTTGAATGATCTCAAAACATATTACATATAAATATGAAAAACTGAAATGATTTAAATAAAATCAAAATAACAACACAACATTAGTTTTAAAAAAAAAAAGACTTAAGAAGTTGCATAAATATTTTTTATAAATGATCTTTTCTTTGGAAAAATCTTGTCTTGTACCAGTTTAAAAATCCTGCATGTAGATATTTTATTTTTTGAGGGATCAACTCGAATGATAATACACATATAATTTAATTCTACAAAATTATTATGTTAAAACATTGACAAAACTTTAGAAATGTGTTTTTTTGACAGCTTGTCTGAAATGCGAGAAAATCAACTATTTTATTGTCATCTCTTTCTATTAAAACCTTTCTCTCTGGCAAGATTTGCAAAATGAATAACACCCTTCAGTATTTAAATGATATTGTAAGAAGATTAACTATTAGTCTCGGCTTGAAGGAGTATGTAGTATGCAAAGATTCAATCTCAATTTTTAAAATGAAGAAATGAAAGCCCCCCTTAACTCATTTAAAAAAAAAGATTTCCTTACACAGGACAGTATAGAGTTACCTGAGTTGTATTATCTAAAACTAGAATTGTAGCAACGACGCTCCCAAGTAACATGTGATCAGATAATATTCGGCCGTCGGGAGCTAAACCATCCTTGTAGGTACCTAAAAAAAGAATTAATGAGAATAATAAATTTGTAAAATTATTAGCTACTTCAAATTAGTAACATAAATCTAAACTCATGTGAGATATCAGATGATGATTCATCTAATCATAAATAAATTGGTTCATGGTAATTGCAATTGCTTGTTCTTGGTGCATTTCCGATTGTATATTATATTTCATAACTGTTTCAGATATTTCGATCCTTATCGACTGCTTTTTTAAAATTATTCTGGGACAATATTTATAGACTGCATCATTTTGATGCTTTTTTAATCTTATGTATGTATAACTTGTATTGTGAATCACTTTATTTTCCAAAAAATTGTGATGTTTTGTTTGTGAATTTCGAATTGGCGGGATTTTGGGTAATTAAAAATGAGTTTTTTTTGGTTTGCTGAATTTCAAATTAACGAGGTTCTTTATGTATACTACTATAAGCTTATCAATCTATACAGGGTTATTCAAAATGATGGACTCAATTTAAACAGCTATATTTCCTGAATTATACGTTGCATGTGAATGATCTACATAACAATTGATAGAGAAGGTCCAAAAGTTTTGAATCCCAACTAGTTGCGCAAACGACCGCTAGAGTGCTTGCACCACCAAGCAGTAACTTTGCGTCAGTTGTGAGTAAATTGTCTACTATGCAGCACAAAATTTTCTGTGTTTGTGAGTGCAGTAAAACTGAATCGACAACTGTAGTGCAGCCTGTCTTTCGTCTCCATTTTAACATTGAACCTCCAATTAGAAAGAGCATTTGTCATTGGTATCACGAATTCGAACAAACTGGATGCCTCTGTAAAAGAAAAACCAGTACCGACTGCATGTATCAGAGGAGAACGTGGTGCGACGAATTGAAGAGAGTTTCATAGTTTCATAGCCCAAGAAAGTCAACTAGTAGAGCGAACAGAGAATTTAGACTACCTCAACCAATTATGTGGCGTGTTTTGAGGCGCCGTTTATTGTTCAAGTCATACCACCTACAACTCATGCAGACTCTTCACGGTAATGACAACCGAAAACGTGTTGAATTTTGTCAACAAATGCTTGAAAACATGAGAGATGTCAATCTTCTCCCGCATTTAATTTTTAGTGATGAAGCTACGTTTCACCTTAGCGGGAAAGTAAAGACACAATGTTCGCATATAGGGTCTACAAAATCCCCATGAAACACTACAACATGAGAGAGACTCACTGAAGATTAATGTGTTTAGTGACATATCACAAACGAAGGTTTATGATTCATTATTTTTTGCAGAAAACACAGTTACTTGGGTAACACTCACACCCTGCATGCTTCATCGGGTATGGAACGAGTTCAGCTACCGATTAGATATTTGACATGATTGAACATTTATAAACTGTATTTGTAAACTTTATTGCGAGTATTATCAAATGTAAAATTTACTTCATATTTGTCACTCGTTCGCAGTTTGAAATACAGAGTTACGAAATTGAGTCCATCATTTTGGATAACTCTGTATATGAACTATAATACATATGGTATATAGATAACTTTATAGGTAACAATTGAGTTGTATGTACTCTCAATCCTGAAAATGCTGATTGTTAATATTCTGGTGAAACATTGGACGAGAGGTCCCATTCAAGACCACAAACTGGACTCAGGAATACTCTAAAAATGGTTCATTTTATGAAAATCTATACAACACATGTAACATCTATACATACAATATACTGTATTGGCTCAAATATGTATAACACAACCCCTTTCTTTCAAGGATTAAAAGAAAATTAATGAAAAACATACAAATTTATTATTCCAAAAAAACACAGTTTTATTCAGAACTGCTAATGTATTTATATATGTAATAAAGGCTATAGCCCCCTTGTTTGCACACTGAATAATAGTAAATTGCACCTTGAAAACAAAGGTGACATACATTCTCATCCTGAAAAACAAACTTTTATAAAATCATGTTTGTGAAAAATCAGTGTAAAATTAGTACAATATTGTGCAATTAGAACACTAATTGCGTAATGTATATTTGCCAAGTTTGCACTAGGCAATTGCATAACAGAAAAATATCATTTGATCAATAATGTAATTTTTGTTTTCAATGTGTGAATAAAAATAAAAAACAAAAATGGATTGCTTTGCTGAGTAAAACTGATAAGGGAACACCAGCTACTAAAACAGTTTCAGAGAAGTGACAGGGCTGTTCAGTTCGTGATTATTTCTTACTCCATGAACTGAACACTGTTCTTTACAATTTTTTTTTGAAAAAATATTGCATTATATTTAGGCTAATGTGGTATATTATAATTTCTAGTATAAAAGGTTTAATTTGAGCCATTAATATTACATAAATAAATAAAATGAGAACATACCATATGGCAATAAGAAAAGTACCAAAGATGTGTAACATCCGTGTAATGCACTCTTCATGAATTCAGTCTTGTTGAATAGGGAACTGGTGAGGCCCGGGGTGTACAGTTTAGGATAGAGCAAGGAGTTCTTGTCCGATACATCTTGTTCAAATACTCCGAGAGCCAAAACAGGCAGTGATGTGTAAAAAAGGTTGTACACAGATATAAACATTGGATCGAATACAGTCTGAAATCAAACAAGTTAGTGAATTTAATAAAATGATTGCTTAATTAACAAAGATGTATACATCATACTTAGTATTGTTTACGATAATTAAAAATAAAATCTTTTCTGCTTTTAACAGGATTATATTTTAGGTAGGTTCATAAACATATCTAATGGATTTCCTTGATGATAAATGATCAATATTGTGATCAGTAAATAATCATAACATAAGATTAGATTTTCTTTTAATAAGCATATCTAACACATTCACAGTTCAATATTGTCCACAATATTTCACAATGAAAATGAATCGCTAATCGATAGCTGAAAAAAGGCTTTGTTTAAGCGTCCAGCTGTTTAAGACTTTTAGGAGCAGAATTAAGTACATTGCACAAAATACACATGAACATAGCTGGTGCTGTCTGGATGCTGGATAGTTTAATAATCACATCATTAATTAAATAAAGATGAAATTAAAAGCACAATAAAAAATTAATCATAAAATATAGGGGCCACAAACCTGTGCACTAAAGCCGCAAAATAATGCAAACCAAAAATGGCATAACGTAAATGCAAAATTCTTGTAGAAGAAATAACTCAGGAATTTGCACATCCTGTAATATGACCATCTGCCATGTACTAATAGTAACCGCTCCAAAAATCTGAACTGCGCTATTGAGTAATCACTCGCTAGCACCGCTTGCAAGCCTTCCTGTCCTGATATTCCCACACCAATGTGGGCAGCTAAAAAGTATTACAATAATCATATTATTAATCATAGTAACTCATCAGTAGACTCAATATTCATGACAACGTTAAATAAGAGTTTCATATAACTGAGACTTAAGATTCTCATATATAAAATAAACACATACAGTAAAACCCCGTTTATTAGAAATTATTCTTACACACAAAATCCAAAATGTTAATTTTATAGTTGATTAATCCTGTAATTCACCCCGGTAATAAGTAGTTCGATATAAGTTTGAGCCCTTGTGCTATAAATCAACATCTTTTTACGTTACATAATTAGATTTTTATAAGTCAAAAAAATTTGAAAATGCACAGCTTTTTGCCCATGTCGATACTCCTTTGTGTGCTGCGGTACTTATCGATACACTGCGCGATTGAGCCCGCTTGTATTGGACCTCCTTTATATGTCTCAGTCCCACACCGGTAATTGTCAAGTAGATAAATATTGGCATTCGCCGCATGTCAATAATTTTCAAATAGATCATCGCCGCTGCATACCAGTGATTATCAAGTAAATCAATACACACGCTGGTAGTTGTCGAATAGATTATTTTCAAATATGAATTAAATATATTAATTAGAAAGATATACATATAAAATCAATTTTATCAAAAAATATTTTTGTTGAGCCACCGGAATTCGAATCTGGATCTCTTTCCTAACCGGGAAAGTTATTTTCAGTAGCCATCGCACGCTGCTAATCTTCAAATAGATCAATACTAGAAGACTAGTTCTTGCCTCGACCCATGCGGATAGTTTGCACTGATTTCTCTTACTATTAGTAATATGTATAGCATTTTTGAGGTGTTTTCTCGGAATATGCGAAAATATATTTAACGAAATTGGCATTAATTTGATTGACTCAATCGGTTTTGTACAATGTAATTATTTTTTGGTGTCTTGAATTTCAAGTTAACAGGGTTTCCAACATTCTAAATTTATTTCTTTGATTCTTTAAATTCCAAATTAACAAGGTTTTACTGTATGTTTAATAAATTTATAAATAAAGTTTCATGGTAATTTATAAATGACAATGAATCTAAAAAATATGTATCTAGCTTCATTCGCCAACCTATTACATAATAACAATATCTTCACATGATTAAAGACATGAACAAATGAGGTCAAATACACTGGTCATAATATATATCTTAAGGGTGTAATTTCCCTTTTCCAGTTTGAAATTCGAGAAATTCTATGTGAATTACCATTTCAAGATGAGGCTAATAATTAAACTTCTTATGGTGTTATTTGTTACATAAATATTGCTAGAAAGGAAAATTATGATAGAAAGAGATGACAATAAAATTGTTGATTTTTTTACATTTGAGATGCTATTATGACTTCCTTTTCAATAATAATTCATATTTTGATTTTATTACGGAAATGTGGGTTTTTATTATTTATTTAATCAGAAGTAATACACTAGATTAGATTTTTTTTAAACTACATATTACTTAGATAGGACCTTTACACTAATTTAAAACTAATAAACTGAATATTATTTACCATAATTAAGACAATACAAGCATTATAGGAAAGATCACAAGCATTAAATTCATTTTCCGTATGATACAAAATTGCCTTAATATGGAAAATTCTTCCACATACAAAATATATTTTCTAATAATTTTGAGACAAATCTGCATTGAGATAAATTAACAAAATGTTAATATGGACATATTATTAATTTTAGATGTTTTTAAAATACTTTGTTTTAGTGAAAGCAAACAATTTAAAATCAAATATTATATTTATTCACATACTTTGAGGCTTTAGCTACAATGTAAAATCAAGTTTTATATCTTCTCCTTTTTTTAAATAGGCAATCCACCCTTCAAGAGTGATTTGTGCCATATTTTTTAAATTTGTTTATTTTTTATATCAACATTATTACATGTACCTATATATTATAATTTTCAATCTTTGCCAAACTGCAGAACACTTTTAGTCTCAGTTCAGATTTGTCTAACCTTGGCTTCTAAATTATAATAAAATTAGCAAGAAAGCAATCGGCTGTTGACGTAGGATCTATATTTCAATTTGGAAATCCCTTATTATATTGCGTTAACAATAGTGCATTGTGCATCCTTATTATATTAATTTTGGTGAAATATAGATCCTACGGAAGCCTTGGCCACATAGCGGCTACTATGAGCCACAATAGCCTCCCGCAGGTCCTAGAAGCAAAAAGCAATCGGCTATCATCGATCGCTTTTCTGCTAGTATATTCTGTATTGCCCTCCTAGAATTGTACAAATGGTGTTCTTATGTATCAACTGTAACTTAAAGACATTCTTGAAAAAACTGACATCATATTTACATTACAAATATTCATCTGTCATTTGCGTCGCGTTGCATTTGACAGTGCGACCATAGATAAGACAGATGCTTAATATACTTGCCAATCTTATAAAATTTGTACAATTTCACTAATATGTATGTTTTTTATTATTCATAATAAAGCCAATGTACACTTCATTCATTTTTCTTACTGGCAATGGCACTTATATGTTCAGATCCAATAACATATCCAGATCATATGTAAGAAATGAGGAAGCGCAATAATAATATATATATATATATATATTGTATACGCAAGAATTTTCCATATTAAGGCAATTTTGTGCCACGCGGAAAATGAATTTAATGGTTTCAGTCTTTCTTATAATGCTTGTTTTGTCTTAATTATGGCAAATCATATTCACTTTATTAGTTTTAAATTAGTGTAAAGGTTATATCTAAGTAATAGTTAAAAAAAATTCTAATATATTGTATAACTTCTGAGATAAATTAATGATAAAAATCCATTTTCGTAAAAAAATGAGAAAATATTAATTATTGAAAGGGGCGGATGCCTTAAAAATTATGGCTGTAGAATCACATACACATTCATGCAATTTCTATTGTTTTTATTACCTTTTATCATGGAGACATCGTTAGCACCATCTCCTATAGCTAATGTAACAGCTTTTTTATTTTTCTTTATCATCTCAACAACCATAGCCTTTTGTAACGGAGTCACTCTACAGCAAATGACTGAGCGGCACAGCATTATTAGATCAAGAAATCTGAAAGTACAATATTACATACTCAGTATTAGAGGTAGTTCACAAACACTAATAAAAAAACCTTTGCTGAATAATAACCGTAATTAACCAAAGTACTTGATGGTTTTGCCAGAAGCAGAAGTAAAAGATTTTACTCAATTTAATATTGTCCGAGCAAACATGAGATTGGACAATGAAATTGTATAATTTTGGAAAGATTAAAATTTGAAACCAGAAAAAATATAATGATACCTTTGTTCAAGTTGTGGATGTAGACAGTGTACCAAGGAATGGCCATTTACCACAATAGCAAAACCATTTCCATCATCAACTGACGCATCGGCATTTTCTGCATTTGCCCCAGAATAATTATACTCCGTACTGTTATGAAAAAACATAAATATATAATATCTGATATAGGAACAACAAACCGAAATAAAGCTACTCTAATCAGTTGAATAAAGTTAATAATATTTTTTTATGGATACAAATCATGTGTAGATTGCAGTGGACCAATATGCTTTGACTGATTGATTTCATTTGTTTGAAAGTTCTTTTACAGAAAAAGGTAATTCTTAAGCTGGCGTCTCAACAGGATGAGAGTAATTTCATAAATTTGGTTTTGTTGGCTGTGCTTCTGAAAAGAGATTGGGAATTCACTAATTTAATTATAAACAGGATAACCAAATCAAATGACAACATGCTGCTAACCGAAACATTTATAAATAAAATAATTCCTTAACAATAACACTTTCACAATACATTACATAATATTTAGCTTACATTTTGCACATTAAATAAATGTATGCGAATACAACCAAACCTATGACTTTTATAGACGTAATCCTAAAATACATGTTTTTGAAAACCACGCAAGCTTAGCAAATATGTCAGGCAAAAAGTGCAACAAGGATCATTGTGCAATATCACAAATAGGAGATTCCATAATATGAAGCCGAAATTCAAAGCCAGACATATCTCTGGTGAAATGAGATCATAACATATTTTTTATGTTTGTCACGTTTCATGACAATGGCAATGCAAAATATAATGTATTGTTTTTCAGCAATCAATCAATACACATCAAAAGCACACCAACTGCAAAACAATTCAGAACTATAGTATGCGAAAGTAGTTATTTTTTATTTATTTGTATTCAAGTTCATTTATTGAATACATAACGTATACATATAATGTTATTTACGTGGAATACTAATGAGTTACGTTAGTATTCCACTTAAAAATTAATATATTTATCGTTCAATTAATTTAATGACTACAATGCATATACTGTAATAAAATTGCTGTTTATAAAGGTACAGTTTTAAAAAATAATCTTAGTAATATTTTTTGTCTGTAAATTTAAATTTGACAGAGACAAACTTTGACATATTTAAATGCTTATGCAGAAATCCGAATGTGTATGATATGATCTTACTTATCATTTATTATTCACTAATATGTGAACTCGTGACTTTTCAATTTGTACACTTTTACTTGTATTTCAATTTTAAATGAATAACATATTCAAAATAATCACAAGGCACAAAAGGTAATCTAACATAATGAATGGCAGGTTAGAGAGAAAAAGAGCATAAACTAAGGAAGAGAGGTATAAAGCAGATAAAATAAAAATTTAAATGTTTACATGTAAATAAATAATGATAATAATAATGGTGATGCGAAAAAATAATGATTAACTACAAACATTTATTTATGAAGTTAAGAAAAAATACAAATAAAATATCATATGTGTGCAGGTAAACCTACATGGTTTTCCGTGAATTATTGGATATAGGTATATAGAAATGAAGGAATGACTCTTCATTGTAATTTGTGCAAAACTCTGTTTTAAAAAAATTAAGTGCAATATTTCAATAATATATTTTCACTAATGCCAAAAAACTTACTAAGAAAGAAACCTTGAATAATAAAATTTTCTGCCATAATAATTTTTAATTAAATACCAGTGTAAAATATTATTTTTCAAAAAAAATATATCAACCAGAACACAGTGATGGGCACAGATGAAAAATAATATGAAAATAATAATATGTAAGACACAAAGCCTACACAGAAAGGAGTAGATAAAAAAATAAACAAGGAACAAATAAAAAAACGGGATAAAATGAGCTCTTTGTCTCTCTACCTTGTAGACTGTGAGACGGGTTGGTCAATATTATTTTCCCACCTAAATGTGACAATAGAAATGGCGGGGGCTGTGTTAACTTTAACGCTTGCATCTCGCTGGTGGGAACCGTCAACGTCCACCACCGCAGAGTCGCCGGACTTGTTGGACGACGCTTGCTGCGTGGGGCTGTGTGGGGATATGCCGTTGCCATTCTCCGCACCGCCCGCTATGTGGTTAGTGTTGGAGGACACTGGCCCTGAAAATGATTTGTCAAAAAGTATATTTATTTATTTGAATTAATACACATTCATTACATTCTCAATTTGTAAGGTGTTAAATGTTGCTTTGTCAGATTTCACGTAAAACTTAATGTGACATACAATTAACATTAAGAGCATAGTAGTGTGGTGAATGGCACGTAAAAAAAATGAAAAAAGTTTTTTAAAAGGGAAATCTTGACATTATTTCTATAAAAGAAATTGCTTGTTCAGAATCCTAGTTGGGAAATTCTTTATGCTAACAATAGCACTAATAATAAAATAAAAACTCATAGTTTTATGATTTTTATTTTTAAGGAGAACACATTATTATTGTGAAGTTGCAGTTTTTTCAGAACATAGTTCTGTGGTATTTCAATACAACAATTTTATTTATTTATTTTAATCCCGGTAGCAACCAAAATATTTTTTCGATAAATTGATTTTATCTGTATATCTTTCTAATGAATGCATTTCATTTGTATTAAAGTTACATGAGTTTGATGATTTATTAAATTTTTCATTCAGATAATACCTTGGGGTTGATAAGTGTTGACAACTCGAATGGAATCCCTAAATTTGTCCAGTTGCTGTTCCACTTCTGTATGAGTAATCCCATCCACTATGAACACTTCTACCATATCGTCTGTTAACAGTTGACAAGAGTACCCAATATTGATGGCCGTTTCTGAAAATTTAAAAATCAATCATCGAGAGACACTTATAATAGATTAAAATTAACAAGATTGAAAATATGTATCTCATTAGTTCAACATTAAAATAAAAGTCACTACCTTGTTTATCTCCAGTCAACACCCAAATTTTTATACCAGCCATTCCCAAATTGGCAATTGTTTGAGGAACTCCATCTTGTAATTTGTCTTCAATGGCAGTAACACCTGCGAGTAAAAATAAATAAATCATTAGATAAAATCTACATGGAGGACAATAGGCATATGTAAATTTAAGTGTTTAAAGGATTCACTTTTGATTCTTTTAACTATGACACTTTTTATATATAATCTCTAAGCATAAATAAGAGTTCATTATAAATTTTAAAGGAATACTAAAAAATTAAATCTTTTGAAAACTAGAATTAAAAGTATGAATAGAATTAATTCCATTTTAAATAGTGTAAAAAAGGAAATCCGGAAAATAAAATATTTTATGGCGTGGTACACATACAGTTGATTTTTAACAAATTATCATATGGAAACAAAAATATGTAAATGACTTTGAATATTAACAAATTTAATGTTTGTTACACAATGTAGTTGATTGATTTAAGCATTAATATTGCAATCAAACAGAGGGCCGAATTAAGAATGAAATTTTTAAATATATTTCTATGCAGGTGTTGACATTTGGACATTCAATTTAATTTGATCAGCGGTCAAACTCGCCTTTTTCATCAAAATTAAATTATTAATTAAATTAAAAATTAAAATTACATTAAAAAGCCTGTGAGAAATAATAAAATTATTATTTTCCAGCAATTTTTCAAGTTTGAACAAGTTTGAGAGGTATTTAAGATTCAAATTTTCCCGCTAATTTTATCATTGACATCAATTTTTGTCAGTTTTTAAAATAAGTTCCATTCTCTCAAATGGTCAAGGATTTATACGAAATACAAGATGTTTGAGCTATTTTAGAGAACGAAACACGAAAAAAAAATTAAGTTATGTATTTAAATACAAAGGTTTCAGTTTCTTTATAACATTAAACAAATCACAACATTTCATAAACAAAAAACCGGATATAAAATCAATAGAACGGTTGCACACAATTAATTTATAAACTACTAGATTTAATGAAAATTGTTCAAATTATTTTAATAAGGGGTTGTAAATATTATAAAACGCACTGCAGAATTTGGTATACATATGATATAACTCAATTCGGCTGCAGTCCTGCGAGCTCTAAGCGCACCGTTATTGCGATAGGAAATAGCACTATGATTGGCCAGGGGGCGGAGCTAGCTATAGATATTCACAAAGGGATGATGAATGTTTAGTTGCGCAAGTTTGGATTAAAAAACATGTGAATTAAATGAACAAATTATTTACTTTGGGTATAAAAAATGCACACGAAATACGAATATTCATGTTTTACGAATTATCGGTAGAAATTGCTTTGAAATGTTATTTTCGGGGCAATTTTTTTTTTAAAAGTGCGAATTACGTGAAAATATGAAATACGGGTACTCAAATTAAAAGAGTTTTACTGTAGTAAGATTTAAAAGAAACATGAAGTTAATGCAAGTTCACAGAAAAAATATACAAAATCTGTAAAAAAATACCAATGAGTATAAGATCTCGCTCGATTTCCTCGTATATGGCATCGAGCTGATCATCTCGTGCATGTATGGCAAGAGCTGCCTGTTGGTGTCGATGTTTCCAGTCCGAGAAGTAAGCTTCATCAAGAGGTCTCCACGCAAGGACCAATGTTCTTAAGCCTTCACCGGCGAATTTCTGCAATACCACAATGAAAAAGTTTAAGGCTACAAAACTCTGCAAATCCATTTCCAAAGGTAAAAGAAATTAGAAACTCAACTGTGATATGAGTACTTTAGAAAAAATTCTATGCAGAGCTTCTAGATTGTGTTCAGTGTTCATTTTGTAAGAGAAAGCACCGATACAGCTGTACTGGTTCCTTTTTTGTTTAACTTATATCTTTAGACTAGCTAAACAAAAAATGCACTAAAGCACTATGCAATAAAGTTTAGATTTGCTTTTGGCACAATATTATTCAAAAATAGTCAAAATGCTAATGTGACACATTTTCACATCCACCCTTACATACATATAATAATAAAATAACTAGAAGTGGTACGACTGGTAGATAAATACAGAGAAATTGTATTTATTAATGAAATTACTTACATTTAAATGATCTAATGTTTTAGCCTTTATTTCGCCTTGATTGGATTTCAGCCTTTCATATATTACATTATCAGCACCTTTTGAGTATAATCTAAGTTGTCCATCCTTTCTCAGAATAACGGACATTCTTTTTCTTACATTATTAAAATCCAAAATACATAACAGTTCGTAAACCTGAAGGAAAGAACACACAACAGGTAATAATCAAAAATGAGTTAGAAAAATTATAAAATAATGTAAAAACAATCACAGTCTATTAGATATACATGTTCATAGAATAATAATATAATTATTTTAATGATTATGTACGAGGATAATAAAAACCTTACCTCTGTTTCACCCACTACTTCAATTGTAATACTATTAGGAGATCTTTCCTTAAATACAAAACCAAAATTCCTCGCTGCGGATACAAGGGCTGATTCATCAGGAGATTGAGCCTAAAAATAATAAAGAAAATAAACATTGGTCTGCATGTCCATGACTGCGGTCATCCAATAATAATCTAATAAAAATAAAACAATTTATTATAATATAAAAATAATGTTAAGTCACAAACCTGATATTCGAGTCTGCCATTTTTTTCCTCAGGCATAACAGTATGACATAAAGCTAACAGTCTAAAAAATATATGAGATTCAGGATCGCCTCGCTTCACTGAATCCAGTAGAGTCTTATCATAAAATTTGAAATCTTTTTCATAATTTGGATTGAATGAAAAATCAAGTGGTTCGGTGGCCTGGAAAAAGATAGTGTAAACAATTTATTAAGTGTAAATGATAACAAACATTGCTTAATTAATAAATAATGCAAAACTAAATATGTATGTTGTTTTTTGTTAATACTGTGATTTCAGTAAATTTGTGTGTATCCAATATTTGACTAGACTGTATTTATTCATAAAATACAATCCAATTAAAACTTTTCAGAACTAAACAAAAGTGATAGGAATATGATCCTGTTAGATATAATAAATTGAATCTACCTTACAGAAAACGGAAATTAAAAATACATAGCATTAAATATTCACTACATAATATAATATGTACACAAATATTTTTAAGTAGTTAAAACATGCATTTTTACTATAATAAAATAATGTACGAATTTTGACACAGCTTTGTTATAAGTCATGTCATATTTTTTTATCTAATATTTACCATATTTGAAGCATATAATATACAATGTGCTACATAGTGTTTATATACAATACAAAATAGTTTCATTGTATTTTACACTAAAAAGGAAAAACTATTCAGAATACAAGTAAATAATTAATAATATTAATGAAACAATAATCAAATATCTAATGTAAGTGCAAATGAATATATTTCTTAACAAACTAAACCAAAATCGCTGTATTGTTGCAATACAATTATCAAAAACCCAATCCAGCAAGGCAATGAAAACAAAGTATTTTTAATTGATTCCCGTTCCAATCCATTCATAAACAAACATGCAAACACCAATTCAATCATATTTCTAATAGCATGATCCCATTAAATTTTCATTACATTTTAAATAGATTTTTCACAAAATATATAGATAAATAAATACTGCAGATAAAATAAGTTAATAACCCTAGGAAAATGAAATGATTTTTTAATCCAAGTTTTCCTAACAGTGAATCTTTAAATTGACCCCTTTTGTAACAAATAACAATTTATATAATTTTAATTATATCTAGGATTTTTATGTCACATGATTAAATACATACTTCCAAATGTAATATTTAATTTATTAAAATTGTTTCCTAGAGTTAAAGATGACATTACAGTTCTGTACACTCTATAGAGTTTATATCTGAAAATACCGCACATACACCCCTTTATTTTGAAAATACTAATCGCAAATGATGTAAAAAAATGAGGTTGAATAAAATCATAGAATTTTCCAGCAACAAATATTTCCCTGCCAAAACCATGTATGTTCCAAGTTTGACAATGATTCCAAAAATTGAAAACATCCAAACTAAGATTATAATAATTAATCTAACCTAAAATCACTTTATTGTAACATTGATGCAAGTCATGGGATAACACCTAATGCAGTATGATCAAAAGTATTTTTTGATTAATACACAATTCTCCACAGACGTAGTATAACACTATAATGCATAAAGTCAAACAATAAAGTATTATTGACATAGTATTGTATTACTTGGAAAAATAAATTATTTCAATAACTGACGGATACTAATGATTATATTATACTCGGAAGTAATAAATCTGATAAAATGGAATTCTCTATCATTAATGGTATTTATATGAAATCTAAAGTTATTTCCATACAATTAACAAGATATTATGTAAGTTGGCACTAAATAATGTAAAGGATTTTGTAAAGAATTTAAAGAAGTTATTTTTGATCCAACCGATCGGTTAAAAATGAGGTAAAAAAAAGAAAACAAAACAAAACATGGATTGCATACATTGCCAGTAGTGGACTGTGTGTTGGGTGCATTAGGCGTTTGGGGTCTGTTTGCGTTGGATCGCGAATGGGGCCCTGGGGTGCTGCGGCCTTGGTCAACCTCGGTTTCGAGCAAGGCGGCTAGGCTCGTGTGGCAGTTGGCCCCCGTGTAGCGCACGCCCAACCGCAGCTTGCCGCTCTCAGAAGGCCTCTCTTGCTGATGTGTACGAGCGTGCGTGACAGAAATGAAAAGAGAAAAACGAAAAAACGTGACCGGTAAAACCATGCACTCGGCTACTAACACCCGGGATGCACGACTAGAGATTTTGCAAAAACATTTCATTTATTTTAAATTTTAGCAGTGGCTTTTGAAAGCTTGTGATCAGCATAAAAACTTGTTTGATTTAATATACATGTATAATAAGAGAATGTTGTTAATAATGCTGGAAAAATAAAAACACATCAATTATTTTGTTAAGTGATGATAAATGAATTGCTCATATATATTATAGTGTTACTGTATTATCTTTTTAATGCAAAATCCCCAGTCTTATAATCTAGGTGCACTTTAAAGTGCGATCTATGAAACTGAAAATGTATATGAATATTATGTTTCAAATTTGTGGAACATTCAATAATTTCAAACCATGCTGTCTAACAAATCATTAATTTCAATTATTTCATTTTCAAGGTGAAATTTTGTTTCAAAGCGAGTGATATTCCATTTTCCAAAGTAAGTAGAATGATATTTCTTGATAAAATTATCACAACTAAATAATTTTTTGACCATTGAGACTTCCAAGACTGTCGGAGTGATCAATCCTACTATCAATACTAGTATAATACATCAATTCTAAAAGTTTATATTAAATTACTTTTAAAAGATAATTAATCTTTATTTAAATTAAAATCAAACATGAAAAATGTAAAATAATCATTTAGATTTGTATAAATATGCTGATGTACAAAATAAAACAAATATGCATGTGCCTATCAAAAAGTGCAAACTGTACGTTTTCTAATCCATACAGTCAACATGCTTCTTGCACATACATGTTCGCAAATATTGGAGAATACCTTAATTAATTATTTTACATAAAACAGAACAATCTCATGTGTAGATGTCATATGGATAATTTGCCTAAAGGAAATGGAGTGCATTGTGCTCTAATGTTTACTAGATAACGCATGCAGATAAAAATAAGTGGAAACAAAGATATAAACTATTTATACAACAAAATATTAAGTGTCGTTTAAATGCTTCCAGAGCTGCGAGATGGAGGATTGTTGTAAGATGAGTAAAGTCTTTAAATACCGCTAAGGTCTACTTACATTACAAAAGGTCGCTTGATATGCACAATAGTTTACATTCTGAAGAAGTTGAATGAAATATCAAAATGAAATTGGGAAATATTTACATCAAGAAACATAGGAACATACCTCAATGAGATCAACAATTTCACCTGTACTTTCATCAATCACATCTCCATAACATCGTCCTGCTATTGAACATTTGTTGAATGTCATTATGTTTTGTGTTAATGTACCCGTTTTATCCGAAAAAATGTACTGAATTTGACCTGTAAACAAAATCATGATATTTATTGATACAGAAATTACTAAAAAGTTTAAATACAAAAATGTACTAATTAAATACATGTACATATGAATGGTAGAATCAAATAACGCACTATGTACCATGACCAACTATCTGAGGAAAACAAGAAAAGGTGAAGTTTTTATCAGATATTTCTTGAAAAATCTGTACTATACATCCTATCTCTATTTTCTACATAAAAACTAAAAGTAATAGTTTTCTGTGCTTAATTAAATTGCGAAATATAAATTTTAAACAACTCCTAAGTACCAAACACTCTTTCTTATGAAAGGCACTAAGTCCATTGTCTCTGTAGTTTAACATTAGCTAAGTACTCCGAACATCTCCAAACGGCAAACTGGCCTAGTGATGTGCCACTGAGGTACTAGTTCCTTTCTATGTTCATTATTTTTATTGTTTACTATTAAATTTTGTCTTACTGAAACATAAAAATAACTAGTTAAATTAAATAAAAATGTTATAAAACATCTGTTATTGTGTTTAGTTTTTCAGGCATATTTTTTTAATTAAATTTTTGATACATTTTGTTCATTTTATAACATAAGGTAAATGCTACTGACTGAGTATAATCTGTATTAAAAAATAGTAAGAAAAGTAATAGTTATTGGAGTTAATAAAGGTAAAAGTTTTTATTAAAACATGCATAATAACACCTTGCATTCAGATTTACACTTTGTATGAAGATGATGTGAGTTAAGTAACATCCACCTAAATCTAAGCTTTATTGTGCATAGTTGCCTGTAGAACTCTTGATATTACACTTGTTTTAGGTAAGGAACCATTTAAAATAAATCCTTTTTCTTCGCGCTTGAGATCTTGGAAGAGCAGTAAAGTTGAAGAACTACAAGCCTTCTTAAATCTGTTGGAGTTTTATTTCGTTTCAATACAGTTAATACTCTCCATGGCTCCACATTGTGGAGAGTAGTTCCGATGAGAATTTAATGGATGTTGTCACTGCGTATTTTTATCCACCAGGCTCTCGAGATACCCATCTTGTCAGTATTGATTATACTATCTGCTGCTTCTTAAAAGTCCAAGAAATCAGTATGTTTCATGTCAATAACATGAAAAGGCGTTTGCCTAGCTTTTTCAATTGTTTTTATCAAATCTTTAGGCACTATAGAACTGCACACCCATTTTCTTTTTTCTATAAGAGCAAAATCTCTAAACATTTTTTTGGAGACTGGGAGTATATTTCCTGAACCATTTGGCAAATAGTAACTTACTGTACACTGTTGTTTGCTTTCTTTATGGTCACTGTATGTACCATTTCGCCTTCGTTTAATCCAAACTATATTTATTAAGCTCATCAGATATGAAACTTGTTTTTCATTTATTCTGAAGCTTGGAGAATTCACGAAATAATGTCTGTTTTTGGTCTTCACCTATTTCTTTGCACTTTTTATAGCATTTAAATAAATTAAAATCCTGGTCAATCATAAAATACATTCATCCTTCTAACTAATATTATCTTACTAGCTTTCCTACTATATCCTTCGAATGTAGCGAAATAAATAAAAAATATCTTCAAGCAAAAAAACCATTAAAATATTAATTTATTTATTGATACCTACATTACCGATTCATCCATTACAAATAGTAACTAATTAAACTTAACCCAAGCGAAAATGTAGATATCAATTAATAATATCGCTAAACGTGCACCGTATGGCACATTACTAGCCCGTGGCATGGCACTGGGATGAACGTTAATCCAAAAACACAAAATAAATCATAGCTCGTTTACTGGTGGATTTTTTGCTAGAATGATCTTCTTAGCTGTTGATATATATTCCAAGCCTTGTGTTTTTCTTCTTTTATTTGCATTATATTCTTTTAAACACCTTTTTCTTGCCGTTTGTATGTGGAGCTCACCTGACGCGCGTGCCACTTTCTCAGCCATTTTCATACAAACTGACGTTAGCAGGCAATGGCATTTAGTGCCGTTTTTAAATTACCAAACCGTGGCACTTAGCGAAGACGTGATATTCAAACAAGCATAAAGGCTGAATGCAGCATTGCAGGGACTTAATGCATTATTAGGGTTATTGGCGATGACATATATAATCAAACTGCATACTTAGTTTGAAAAATGAAATATTGGTACTTGGTGCCTATTTTACTTCAACCATTCACCTGTACACATATGTGAAAAATATTTCAATTTAATTTTATCTTACTTACATATCCGGGGTGGGCCATAAGTAATATAAACATTGTTTTGCTTTGTTAATTTTAAATTATGCAATAAAAACAGAATTTAAGATTTAATTTGTATTGAATAGTTGAAGAATTGTCAATGAAACTTAATTATGGCCCACCTATATTTGGATAAAAGCTGTTCAATAGTATGCCAATTCAAAAACCTCCATATTGCACAATTAAATTCAAGTATAAATTTTTTTAGTAAGATGATCAATAACATTACCTAGTTCTTCATTTAATGTTGTGGTTCTGGCTTTTGCAGCTGTGCCAGTTTTTTCATAATACATCTTTTCATCCCAGTTGATGAGAAAACTTTGGGCAAATCTTATAACCTGAATATATTTAAAAAATCTAGATGAGTGATGGAAAAAGAAAAAAAATTTCAGAAAAAATAACTCATATTATATTTACACATTTAAAAAAAATACTAATGGTAGTATTTGTAATTTAATAAATTAATTTCAATCTTTTCGAAACATTTAGATGCGCACGCCCAAATATCATAAATTAAATCATGATTTTTACTTTTTGTTTATCCTCCGGTGTCATTTACAATATAAGTCATTTATATAGTCACGGCACATTGACGTCTTTAAGTAAACAATATTCTATGAAATATTCAATTAGGAATTGTACAAGGTAAATGAGAAATAGTATTACAGAGATGCGTAAAATAAAGAAGATTGCACAAGAGAAATATTATATAAAAGTTAACAAACAAAAAAATTCAACATTTCAGTTAAATTCATTTTTTATTCGATCACTGATGTAGAAGTTATTTATATTATATTTTATTAAATTAGTGGAAAACAAATGGACTATCTCTGAATATTCACTTCCTAGCTTGTGAAACCTTGATAGAATTAAAAAATTATAAAATATACACATACATTTATTTCAACATACATATTGCTAGATATAAAGGAAGATGTACATTTAAGCTAAAAAATAAGACAATAGTAATGAAGATTTAAGGATCTCTCAAACTGCAGTGTGTGAGAATAGGAAAGCAGCAGTAGAGGAATTTGAGGAAACTAAGGAAATACACGGTAAAAGAAGGGTGCACGTTTTCAAATAGATCTACATCTTTACGTGTATATATATATATATATATTTCTTCAGGTGAAGAGAAAGGAAGTACATATTGGTAATTGAGGAACATAAACATTTTGTGAATAAGCTTCATTTAAACTATATTTATATATATATTACTATACTATATTTAATAAATAATGATTGATTTCAGTTTTTTTTTAAACATTTTTTTATTTTTGGAAACCATATGGAGCATGGGAAAATCGAAACATAGATACTACAGACCCTTACAGGTTAAAGCAATCTAAAGCTGTTGTTGAATTTCACATTTCCAAATGGTATCTACATTAGTTTGAAATATTCTTTACTTGTTTAATTATATTTATATATATATATCATACCTCAACTGAGACATAAAGAGATATGGGTACCACTGTATTCATTACAATGGCGTAGGAGAAGAACACGAGGAATGCTATGACGACAGATCCTCCAACAGGCTCTGAGGGCACAAGGGTGTCCCACGGAAGATAAACCTGGAACTTCTGCCCAAAGAGCCACTCCCATATCCCGCATGCCACCATGCAGAAAAAGCATATTGACAGGAGAAAAAATACAATCTGTTGAAAAAAAATGATGTTAAAACTTGCAGAAGATGATTAACTACTTACATATTTAATATCCTTGAAATAATAAAAATAGATTATCACCAGGACAATACATTATAGAGGAATGGGTAAAAATTTCAATGTTCAATATATTAATATTATTTAAAGATATTTTAGATTTTTTTGGAATTGTACATCAGTAAAAATAATGTACTTACTCCAATAATGAGAAAGTTCAACAATCTATCAATGCTGGTTCTCTTGAATTTGGTCTTCCCACTGTTTTGCATAAGTTTTGTATCCTTCCCAGCGAATATGACGACACCATAACACCAGGAAGTGTTGCGCAACACACAACCCCTCAGTAAAATCTTGTCATTGTCCAGAGGAAACCTCTTCCCCTGCCACGATAAGGCACCTACAAACATAAGAAAAATATTATACACTAAGAATTTTTACAACCTGAAAATGTTGAGCCTTGTTATTATTAAAATTGAATCGGGTAAGGAGAACATGTGGTCATCCCTTTTATTCCTCAGAAACTACCTGAGTATTATTCATAATCTAGTGTTTCAATGTGCAGATTTAGTATAGCAAAGTAACTTTTAATATAATTTCTTATTACCACAATGTACATCTACTACATATACTTTTTTTGATAACTTTTAGATGAGTGGTGTGGGACAATTATAAGAGACCGTCTCTGGAGAAACGGGTCTCTATCCATCGCCACTTTTCAATAATTACTAGTCATCTCTGAATTGTATAATTATAAATTACTGTAAATACTTCTTATAATAAACGTGTAATTGTTACCTGTACAAGGAGTTATTATTACAAGGAATTGAACCCAAGTAACTCGATAGTAAAGAAAAAATAGAACACCGAGGAAATCTGGTGGTATTACCAAATTTACCACACATATGAAATTGTCGAATTTGTAGGTGAAAATAAAAATTCAATGTTAAAAAAAAAAATTTATCAAAATAATCTCCACCCGCTTTTATGGTCCACTCCCAATTTTAAATATTACAATGTTAAAAATACAATTTTTTTTAAATCTTTTTTTGGACTCTATAAATTCTTCGAACCTCCTAATTATTTCTGCCTGGGTTCGAAACGTTTTATTCCTTAAATATAATTCCAAGTGGCGGAATAGGTGAAAATCTGTCAGCGAGAGATCGGATGAATATGGAGGATGCGGCAAAATTTTGTAACTTAAAGAATTTAAATTGCTAATGGTAATTTGTGATGTATGCATTCGAGCGTCGAAATGCAGTAGGTATAATTGGTCCACATTTGTTAGCTAAGCAATTCCTGTAAACATTAAAGTTTCTGACTTTCCGTCAATTTGCGAGGTACCCCCTTGTCTAGCTTTTTCACTTTTTTTATTGCAGCGAAACGGTGAGAACCAGTCATAACACTAACTCCTAAATCACACATGAGCGCTTGAGTTGTCATATGTGGGTTAATACAAATTAAATGTATTAATTAAAAAGAAATATGTACATATAAAATCAATTCTATCGAAAAATATTGTTGTTGCTACCGAGATTCGAACCTGGATCTTTTCTAATTCGAGGAACATGCATTAACTGATTATGCTATAGCACCACAGTGCAATAACAACAAATTTTCAGACCTATATGGCTTTCAAATAATAGAACGATAGATGTATTAATTTGAAAAGTGTAACATATAGGTTCGAAAATTTGTTGTTATTGCACTGTGATGCTATAGCATAATCAGTTAATGCACGTTCCCCGAATTGGAAGAGATCCAGGTTCGAATCTTGGAAGCAACAACAATATTTTTCGATAAAATTGATTGTATATGTATATCTTTCTAATTAATACATTTAATTTGTATTAAAAACATCACAGACCTATGTTCTGAATAATTACAACTTCACAATAAAAATGTGTTCCCTTAATGGTATGTGGATTAGCTTATACTATTTTCTTTAACTGTTCTTCGTTTCCAACGCTCCTTAGTCTTCTCTGAGGCTCATTTTCGAGATTCATTTTGCCAAAATGATTTTTTTTAAAGCATAATCGTATTGTTCGCTGGCTAGCAGTCCCTTCTCCAAATGCCTTGTTGATGTTTCTACCTGCCTATTGTGTGCCAACTTGATTTTGTACAAAAGTAGGTCTCAATTCTTTAGGCGACATCATTCTGTTTAAGGGCGTAAAAAAAACTTCACATTCAAAGACAATTGAAGGGCACAGCACCTTTATCAATTATAAATAGGCGAATGGGTAAAATACTGCACAGAATCTTTCTCAATCACGATAAATTTAAAACTGACTGAAAATCGGCAACTTCATGTGGTACAACCTAATATATTAGTATGAGTTTACAACTAAAAATATATAAACTTAAATAAAGAATAAGTAAAATAATATTTCATAACTTACCATCAAATTTATTGAGTAGGTTGTTTGGAACTTCACAAACAATCTCACCGTCGAATGTTCCGATATAGGATTCATCCTGACCCATCTCTGCAGTTTCTACTAGGCACTGTCTGCATTTTAGATTAGTTTCCCTATGTAAGAGAGAATAAAACCATAAAACACAATTCCAAGTTTAGAAAGCCGCTAATAACTTTGTAGATTGGTTTATACACTGACCTTAGCTAAGAAACATCATTATTAATAAATTAGGTAGATAATTTAAGACAATTCAGTGTAATTAATATTCACAACTTTGTCGAGCCTTTATTAATTTATATTACCATTGTTATAGAATTTAATAATTGCTGTGTGAATCATGAGACAGTACTTAACATTATGGCTGGGAAACATAATTATTGGATCAGAATTATATTCAATACAAAGGTATAATGTGCTAGGCTTTTTACTGTACATAGTCAGCGATGATTGATCCACTTATTTAACACTCATTATCTTATTACATCCATAACCCGATGGCAAACTTTACAAATTAATTATTCAATGAGCAGAATTATGCAGAGACTAGATGGAGCTGTAATATATAATGTACAGATGAGCACCGCACTGCAATATGTACATTAAAAGTTATCTGGAGAGAATGAGAATAATCCAGTATAGGGCTGCTATAGTACTTTAATACAGTATCATAAAACTTATTCTTTTACCTGAATTAAAAATATATAAAGTATGTGGGAAAAATAAAATCAACTAACCCGTCTAACTCTGCTGTTTCTATGTAACACAGTCCATTGGGTTCACTGGTGGATAGCAGTAGGATGTCGGCCGCCACGAACTGATCATTTTCCATTCTAATGACATCACCAACTTGGACGGTGGCCCATCTCTCGTCCACAAGCTTCCCGTTGCGGAGGGCCTTCGATCTTCTGTTGTTGACCTGTGAGTCACTTTGATGCCTTTGCTGAAATATTCACAAAAACATTAATATTTAGTTGCTATTCATAAGTTTTATCTTATTATGGGACAGTGAAATGTGGTGAAGTAAACGTCAATTTGTTTAAGTGGTCTAAGTCAAGAAATTGAGAAAAAAATGAGTTTATCAATTATTTTGCATCACATTTTTTAAAATTTTAAGCATTACAATCAGTGTATTCTAACGACGTTTAACTGTATTCCGCCAGTGTTTATTTTGATAATAGAGTACATAAGTCATTTCAATCTTAAATTTTTTATTTCCTTATAAGAAACGTTTATATATCAAAATAAATTATAAATCTACTAGACTAAATAAATTTTGAAACATTGTGTTGTGTGTAATACAAAAATATTTTTTAATCAATTCAAACGCAAACCTTTAAATATCTCGAAACGAAAGAAACATGACTTCGACCAATTTCATAATAATAGGCACAAATAAGAGTCCCTTAACTGCATATTGATTGATAACTATACTACACAACATCCCCACATCCCTTAAAACTACTGATCCTATTAGTAGATGAAAAATATAAATTTGTGGATTATCAAAGATACAAAAATTCATCATAGATTGTTTCACATCATTATACAGTCGATGAAGATCCTTTAAAAAAAGTGGGTAATATTACTAATGCTAAATCTTGTCCAGTATGCCGCGGTAGATTTGCCAAGAATAAAATACTGCGTACAACACATCTACTTTTATTTTTGTTTTAATTGATTGCTCTACAATTATAATGTGTTGCAAACCTTATATAGTTTATTGTTGTGCAATCATGGAAAAGAGAATACATATAGTACTTATTTAATGAAATTTTTTAATTAATTTATTAATTGATGTGAAGGAGTTAATGAAAAATGAATAATTATAAAACTTACAAAATCATCATAAGCATCTTTGACGGCAGTAAGCGCCAACACACCGATGAGAGGAATAGCTGTTGTAATGGGAGTCAAACTGGAAATAGCCGGGATGAGCTGAAGTACCAGGAGACAGAGGAAATAGAAGTTAGCCAGCCTCTGGAACTGTTCCAGCAGGTTGAGTGGTAGGAATGTAATGAGAGAATACTTGGACGTCTTGATGTAGTTGCTCTGTAAGGAGAATTTTTATACAAATAAATGATATGACAGAATTCATGAAAATATAAATAATTTTATTTAATCCATAATATGTATTTTATTTATTTTTACTAAATATAAAATTTTACGTGTTTTGAACTATCAAATGAACCTATTTAAAAATACACATTTTTACCATCTGACGATATATTCAGTTCTGCATTCTGCCTAAACAGATATGCTATAATTTATAAAAAATATTTTTCTAAAAAATTAAGATCTATTCTGGAAAACTATCTTATATGTATATTAGCATATATTATTCCTACGTAACACACTCAGCTAACAAAATGCGTACTTGTGTGCGTACACACATTACATAAAAGCCTACATAATTCTCAATATTGTACATTTTCAAACAAACTGCACAGATACAAAGCAATAAATTGGTTCCAACATCATGATTAAGTACCCTACTGATAAGTAACAAGCGAAAACATATGCCTTTACTTGTATTTTAATTCAAAACAATTTTAAAGGAACACAATGTATTTTTATTGTTGAAAGGTATCAAAACTAAATAAATAAAAATATTTGACAATAATGATGTTTTTCTTATTTTTTAATAAATACTAAAAATGCAGTAGATCAAGTAGAATTTGCACACACCTAACATTTTTGATAACTTAAAAGTACGTAATATCTTGTACATTAAATACTTACAGCGTAATGAAATTGCGAGTTGAATTCTCTGTTATTGGCTCGTATTCTTCTTTCTGTTTCTGTAAAATAAAGGAAATACAATAATATTGAGAAAATTCAGAGTAGATCAGTCACCAGCTGGTCATAATTATCAAATTGTGTAATTCAACTCAGTAAGAGCTCACAAAAGTAAACTAACCAAGAGTATACAATATAAAGTACCATTGAGAAAAAATAAAAAGCAATATTTTTGTATTATTATTATAAGGAATAACTTTTCAGATATATAAACTAATATCACTTTAAGGAATCTCCACTCTTTTAATAAATCTCGGTGGTTAAATATAAAATTATAATATATTTTGATTAATTTTTACACTCTATAGATTTGTGTAGAATATTTACATAAATACATATAATTACATGTAAATGTTTCTCTCTTGTTACATGAATGGAGTTAAACACCAAAATACTATTATGAATAAAAATATTTTATTTAGACACCATTAATTAGTTAATTTTTCCTTTGATATCTAATTTTTATAAATAATTATTTAATTTTGTTAAATCTATGTACTATATTTTTGCAACATTCAATAAATATTTATTTATTTAAAATATGTATTTTAATCATTTCTCATTTAAATAACATTTGCAATAGGTACTTTGTTTTATTACGTAAAATGTTTAGACATTGATTAAAAACTTTTAATGACAATTTAATTACATTGTAAATAAATAAGTAAATTATTATTTCAAACTGTATAAATACGTATTTTTAATTATTAGGCGTGCAAAATTTTTGGCTCCTAAATAAAATTGATTGTACCACTTATTTAAATTGAACTGTTTTTGCCGCAATGTCAAATACGGTCAGAGCTTGCTCAAAGAATATCTAGTGGAAGCTGGGGAAAATTCAGAAGGCGAGCTGTTGGGTTCCTTTCCTGACGACCAAGAGCTATGCCATGGCTGTTTCCCTGATATCCGATGAAGGATTTTTTTGTACAAAATTGTTACTAGAAATAAAAAATGGGTGTTGTATGATAATCCAAAAAGGCTAAAATCATGATACTGACTGTGAAACCTGATAGTTTGAATGATGCAATTAAGCAGAAAAGACTGTTTACCCATAATGGGACTAGGCAAGTGTATACCTTAAGAGTTGGGAAGATCTCCCTTATGCGGCTTATTATCCAGACTTAGCCACATTTGATTACCATTTGTTCCAGTCCCTATAGCACCCTGTTGACTTTATCGAATCAAAACTGCTATCCTTTTATCGAGAAGGGATTCAAATATTGCCCTATCAATGGCAAAAGTATGTAGATTCTGATGGAAATTATTTTGCAGATTAAAATATAATATAATTATAAATAATAATTGATTATATATAATATAAATAATCATTAAATTTGTTGAAAAGACTGAGAATTAATTTATACACCAAATGTAAAGTTCACTACTTCATGTTTACTGATATTTTATAATATGCAACCGTATTTTAACTAAAAAAAATAATAATAATAGGTACACATGACTGCTTCTGTGCACCAATGGTACGTGTATACCGATGAGACTTTAGTATAAATTATCAATTAAAATAACTCAAACGTTTTTTTTGGAAAATATCAATTGTTCAATTATTATTATTCACATACTTGTGCCCTTAAAGTAGACATAAAACCAGGGCTTCGAAAACCGTAAAAAAACTGTTATTTTTGTCGGAACAAAAACCAGAGCTGAGCCGGAAAAAAAAATCAGTTTATTTCGGTTTGGTACATGTTCAAACACGTGCATTAACACTATCTTACTCACCATTTCTGTTATTCTATTATTCTAGTTATTCTACAAGACAATAAAAATAGTTTAAATGAAAATACATTAGAATTAGATGTAACATTTATCTTTTTTAATTATAAATAAATTTACACAAGAATCCTGTATAAGTCAACTTTGAATATATGAATTTGTTTCGTTTAATAAATTATGTTATTATCATATATTATATACTTCTAGTTCTAATTATTATACCTTTAATTGATATTATTATAGTAAGGTAGATACAGTAACAATATTAATTGAAAGACGTAATCGAATTTATTAATTATCCATCACTGATATTTATCACTGATGGCTCAATAAAATCTTTTTCTTTTCATGGAACTCTAACCAGGAACCTATCTATTGACACTTGCTTTTACCTCTTTGAAGATTTGGCGAAAATGTGACATTGAATTGTCGTTGAATAGATTAATCGATTGCACCGCTACAGACTTACTAGGGTAGTGCTTTTCTATGAAATGTTGCACTATTTCCCACATTTTACAGATCTCCTTAATCTCAATTGATGTGACAGAAATCTCATCTGTAGCTCTCTCTCATCTCATCTCTCCTGTTGCTCGAGATGCAGAGCCATTTGTTCTTCCGAGATCAGCTCCTGGCCTTGTTCTTCTACCAGCTCTTGAATATCATCCTCATTCACCTCCTGTCCTATGATCTTCCCCAAGGACACAATTTCATCGACAATTGGCGGCTTCTGTACATGAGCAAACCCGTCAATGCAATTAGGCCACAGTTTTCTCCATGCAGAATTGAGGGTTCTCTTGGTTGAGGGTTGAGGCAGCTCACAATATTGAAATGATTTTTCCAAAAGCCTCTGAGGTTAAGATTTGTTTCTTCGGTCACTTCGAAGCACCGCTGAAATAGTGATTTAGTATAAATTTTTTTGATGTTCGAAATGACCGGCTGATCCATGGGCTGGAATAATGGGGTGGTGTTGGGTGAAAGAAACATGATCTTAATGAACTCAAATTCCTCCAGTATATGGTCCTCAAGATCTGGAGGATGAACAGGAACATTATCCATAACCAACAAGACAATTTTTTTCCAAAAGGTAAGTCTTCACTGCAGGACCAAAGACCTCGTTGATCCACTCAACGAACAAAATACGAGTGACTCAAGCCTTGCTGTTGGACTTCCACATAACATTTAACTAGCTCTTCTGTACCTTGAATATCTTGAAGGCTGGTGGATTTTCAGAATGAAACACGAGAAATGGTTTAACTTTCAAATCACCGTTTGTATTAGCACACATCAAGAGAGTGAGCTGGTCTTTCATGGGTTTAGGACCAGGCATTGTTTTTTCTTCTGCTGTAATATAGGGCCTCTTTGGCATCTTCTTCCAAAATAGTCCTGGCTCATCGCAATTAAAAACTTGATGCAACAGGTAACATTCGGAAACCATTTCTGGAACTCGACAATAAACGCCTCAGCTTCTTTAGCGTCCGAACTCACAGTCTCTCTTATTTACGATGTCGGCGTTTAAAGCCTTTTCTTTCTCGTAAATCAAACTCTCGGACACAGAATCACCTGCTAGTTTCTTCTCGTTTATCCACACCAAAAGCAACTATTCTATATCTTCCAGAATAGGTGGCCTATGCTATGTTATTATGGTGACTCCTTTAGAATACCGTGCAAATCGTCGAAATAGACTTCTTATAAAATCTTGCAATGTCAGCCACTTACATGCCTTGTTCGTGCTTCTCGATGATTTCCTTCTTAACTTTTACCGTAAAATTTGAAAAAAAAAAAAAGTTAATGTTTGCGTATACACTGGTCACAAAACAATTTTTTTTTTAAAATAGTAATGCATACACGGAATACATGTCACATTAATATTCATATTATTATCAAACTAAGCGAAGCGCTTGTACCATGAAAATAGAACTAACTTGCTGGCATCATGGAACGAGGCGTGAACCCCCGGCCACTAGATGACCAAGCCAGCATCTTAACCACTACACCAATAAGCTGCTCAATCGGTATACGAGCGCATGAAACTAACTGTAAGAGTGCAACACAACGACTGGGACATTGGAAACAATTTTGCAAGGGCGTGTATATCACTGCCCGTCACTGCTGTTATTAGTGACATATCTGGCGCAGAATACATTCTACATAAAAGAATGATAACGTTTTAAGTTACGCAATAGGTTTTTTTGCTTGTAGTTAGTTCATATCTCGAAATACTCGTAAGTCAAGGTTCCAGTGTACATATGTAATAATTTTATTTTAATATATAATTCGAAATATAATTGTACACTGTAACGGTGCACGGTGCCTGTGGTTTACTAGTATATTCTATCCAAAACTAATTGGGAGAAATGTTGAACAGTTTTGAGAGGAAAGTGCTGCGGAGGATGAGGCCTGTGGGGGGTGGGGAAGTTTGGAGAATAATACACAATGATGAGGTGTATAACATTTATCAGAATCCCAAACACTCCATTCACATGAAACTACAGCAATTCAGATGAGCGGGTCAGGTCCAGGGGATGCAGAAAGTGCGGATCCCAAAAAAAATATCTTAATGGAAACCCAGGTGGTTGGACCCCAACCTTGTTGGGAGGACGACATGAAGAAGGATGAAGTAGAACTGCTACAAATTCCGAACTGGAAGACAGTCACCGAGAACTGATGCGTATGGAGGAGAAAGATTCAAGAGGCCAAGGATCGATATGGGCTGCAGGGCCATTGAAGAAGAAAAATAACAATTGATTATGTATATGATTCATTGATCACATTTGAGAGACCATATTCAGAATACTCACACACATTAAGCGTTGAATCAGCCGGATAAAAAATAAGTGTAAAGCTAACTATAATAGAATGTAGTCGGGGTAAGCAATATGAACACCAACCGCAGTCGTAAAAAGACTTGAAGTAGTCCGTGCTGGTGCTGGGTCGCGGGTGCGGGCGGGGGTGCGGGTGCGGGTGCGGGTGCGGGCGCGGCTCGCAGCGCCGCCACACCACCAGCTTGCCCAGCACGGACAGCAGCGATTCCCGCAGCGAGGGCCGGCCCGCGCGCACCTCCTGCCCCTCCTGACCCTCCTGCCCCTCCTCCTCCTCCTCGTCGTTGTTCACGCTGATGTTGATGTCCGCCGAGTCGGAGCCGTCCGAGTGCCGGCGGGGGCGCTTCCTCTTGCGGCGGTGGGTCCTGCGGCGGCGGCCGCACGCGCCGTCCTCGCTGCCCGGGTCCAGCACCTCCAGCTCCAGGGCGGCCATGGTCCCGCGCGGGGGGGCATGCCCTGCGCGCCCTACTCCCCGCGCCGCTTACCCCGCCCTGCTCATAACACCCACCCGAGCTCGCGATATCCCGCTCGGGGACGGGCGCGCTCGTGTTCCGGACGGAATTATAATTATTATTAATTCTCGCTTGCCCGAAAACAATGTCCCGTCTTCCGCTTTCCTAGTTGGCATGATCCGATCTATCGGTGAACAAACTGAACGATAGCATTATTCCGGTTTGCGATGGTCGAGATGCACTTCCTGCGCTCCGCCAGCGAGACCGCGATCGATAGGGTTGAATCACCGGCCCTAGCGGCGACCGTACTATATACACCTTTTTAATATCGTTCTGGTATAAATAAGTTTCTTCACCGAAGTCTATCAGAACATCACCGACGATGACTTTGCTCTAAAAATAACAGAAGCCAGTATCACTTTCACTTTTAGATTAACTCAGCAGATTAAAAAACGACTGGAATTAAATTTCAATTATAAGATAAAACAAATCACGATTGATAAAATAACTCACGCGAATATCGCTAATGTACGGAATTCCACTCGGATCATGTGAACAGTGACAGCAAAAACTGTATTCACATTTTGACAAGTCAGAGAACTAATACAGAGACAAACACTTCAACTTATTCCTGAGTAAAGAAGTTAAAATATTTAAACCGTTTCAATAAACTGAGTTAATCACTTACTTGCAATGGCTATCGAGTAATGAGACTACAACATTGCCCCTAATTTAGAATTGTCACTCCATTAAACTGATAATCGATACCAGCCGAGTGAATCCTATACTACACAGTTGTCACCAGTCATCGAGAAATCGCAGCTGTTACGGATGCATCCGCATCTCGAATAAGCCGCGAGAACTCGGCAAACGGCAAACGATTCTCGGATAATGTCCAACGAAACATACTGGGAGGCGAGCTTGAAAATTCACTACGAAAATACGAACACTGAAATGTTTTCACATAATGACTGCACCGTACAGAGGTCGCGAACTCTCTCCCACGGCCAAACTTGAACAAGCTACTTTACACGGCAAAGAAACCCTGGTGCGGTGACAGCGTTATCACTAACACAATAAGTTTATAGAATAACGGTAAGAATAATCTCCATAAACCAAATGCAATGTCCAAAACACTGTGTCGCGCGGATAGGACATTCGGCGCCCGGACGCTTTGCCGAAAATTCGCATAGATGGCGTCGGGAAAACTGGGGGAAAAGCGGGATCGTAGCGCCGGTCGGCGGAAACAGGGCGAACTATACTATTCCTAGTTGCGTGAACCGACGTTGGGCTGGTAATGCAGGCACCCGCTATGCCAGATGGCACAGGAAACAGAAAATCAGCTGTTTTACCACGCAGGATATGCATAGGCTGAAAGTTTTTTCAATACTTCTTACGAATATATTTTTTTAATGTAATACACGTATACATTTTGTAATTTAATTAAATTGATAATAATTCAAGATTTTCTAAAATATTAACATTTCTCTTTTCTTTTTGTCTTCGCATCTGGAATTTTAATGTTTTTTTATAAAATTCATACAAAATACCTCACCTCTCTTTTTAAATACGATAATTAATTTCATTTTTTTTTAAATTAAGCTGTATTTAAATCACGATATATTTGAATGACTATTAGTTACATTTTTTTAAAAATCGTTTTTAAACTAAGTATAAATAATAAATTAAATATATTCAATACAAATTAAATGTATTAATTAGAAAGAAGGATTATCGAACCTGGATCTCTTCCAATCCGGTAAACGTGCATTAACCGATTATGCTACAGTACATTGACGACAAATTTTTGAACCTATGTGTTACACTTTTCAAATTAATACATCTATCGATCAATTATTTGAAAGTCATCTACATTGTTTTTACGGAATCTCAAATACCTTTGAGTAATCCGATTGATTGAAAGAGATCCAGGTTCTGAATAATTACAACTTCACAATAAGAATGTGTTCTCTTTAATAATAAAATAATGTTCCGATAAAAAAAATACACCGGGATCAAATATATTTTATATTAAAAAAAGTAATTTTCTATTCTGCTTATTTTAGAAACGTTTCGAACTTTGTCGCGAACCACCAAAAATTTTCCACAGCGTCATAAGTTTGCCATTGCCGCTCTTTATTATGTTATGCTATTAAGACGGCTTAAAGGACTACAATAAATGTATATGTTCACACGAGACGTGCACGTTTGGTCCAACGATAAAACACTGGAATGGTAATCTAGTGGTCGGGGGTTTAAGACTCGCTCCATGTTAGTCCTATTTTCATAGCACAAGCGTTTAATTCAGTTTGACAATAGTAAGAATATTGTTAGAGCGTGTACTCCATGTACGCATATCTATTTTTTTTTTGTTAATATAAAATACGCACGTATACATGATAGGTGTGCGAGTATATTTGTGTACCCAAGCGCTAGGTTAGGTTAGCTCAAATTTCGTAATCTTTTATTTTATATAAGGTTTTCTAAATCCGCCAATCAAAGCCGCCACAATTAAGATCAGTTCTATTCGGGGATGCATAAAATAATATAATTTAGGTTATTTTAGTAAAATTTATGTACATATATTAACGAAAAAAATAAACGTGAACTAACGCAAATTTCTTGTCCCAATAATTTCACTTTGGTACCAACTACGCGATCAAATAGCTCCGCGACTTTTTTTAAAAATATGACTCGATTGGAACGAAAATTTAAACGCTGACAATATGATATGCATTCATGTAAAAAAAACGTCTTGTTTACGCAAAGATTTAATTTTCGAAAAGTAAATACTTTTACTGTTGCATAAATGTCATAAACTATCGGATTTATGTTTCCATCAAGAATGTGTGTAGAATACCCCTCGTCCCGCAACTAATGATCCAAACCTTTCTCCTATATGTACACTTTATTTCATGTCTATTAATTTACTATAAACTATATTTTTGTAATAGATATATCTAAAATAGTAATAATAAGTTATAATAGTTAATAGTTATAACTACTACGGTGATAATATATTGTAAAAGAAAATAGATCGAGTAAATATTTAAATAAGCCAAGAGTCTACAGTCTATAAACAATGAGAAGTATAGGCTGTGCGAAACCTACCTAAATAGAACATTCGTATTTATAAAGTAGAAGTGCTTTTCTACTCCGATAACATCCTGCTACTACCAGGAACTGACTCGGCAAAACATCACCGTCCAATTTCCCCGAAGCCTTTGAAGGGACTGAAGCTTTTTGATTGCTTTTTGGAATGTCACTTGTCGTGAATGGTAAAACCGTGACCCCGCGCCGCGCAGTCATTAGGACTCGTGTACACGGATCAACATTCACTCTCGAGTCTCAGAGATTTGGCGGTAAACTTCGGCGTACATCACAGTTGGTCGGTGTGTTTCCGTACAAAATATAACAGATGGCTTAGCGCGTTACGTAAAGGGTGTCCAGCGGAAAAATTTCAAGATTAAATTGTAATTACTCGTAAACCATCAGGGTGAGGTAAGTGGGAGGGGTATTGTTCGACGCGCGTGATTTGCGGTTTTGCCAGTCGCAATGAGTCACTGGTCGGGAGCGCACCGTGCGTTCGCGGTTGAGCAATATTTAAAGTGCAGTGATTCATTAGCTCGTGTTAGTTTTTGTACTCACTTTAATATTCGACGAGTAAGTGATGGGCCGAGCACGCAACTTATCTGGTGTTGGGTTCAAAAGTTCAAACAAGATGGGACAATGGTTAACCGAACTCCTCCGGAACCATCAACGTCAGAAGCGACGCCAGAACATGTGACTCAAGTTCGACGTGAAATTATGCGCAATCCGCGTAAATCGATAAGGAAGCTTGCAGCCTTTACTGGAATAAAAAAATCAATAGTGCAATACTGCTGACGTGTACTGTCGAATGATCGACGAGTTTTTGGTACCGCAACTCCGACTGTTTCCCGGGTTCAATAATAGAACACAATTTCAGCAAGACGGGGCCACTCCACACACAGCTAGAGTTTTAATGTAGAAGCTGAGGGGAATTTTTTCCAATAAATTAATCAGCAAGTATGGAGACATACCCTGGGCACCTCGGTCACCGTGCGACTTTTTTTTGTGGGGATACCTTTAAGTCGAGAGTTTACAGCAACAATCCTCGAATAATTCTGGCCCTACAAGAAAATATCCGCCGTGAAGTTGCTGCCATTGAACCAACGCTTTGCTCTCGCGTGTTCGCATATTTAAGAGTTCGATTGCAAGAGTGTCTTGAGAGAAATGGACGGCATTTTCCGCTGGACATCCTTTACTATTTGTGTACTGTCCTTTATACTTTCGTAGTCCGGCGAGTCTCCGAGATGTAAGCACCGGCCACTTACTACCAAGAGATCCAGGCTCGAATCCCGGTGGCGCAACAACAATATTTCTTGATAAAATTGATTTTATATGTATATCTTTCTAACATTTATTTAGTATTTAAAATATCACAAACCTATGTTCTGAATAAGTACAACTTCACAATAAGAATGTGTTCTAATGATTACTTTTTTACGTGAGAGCTCCTAGAAGTGAACCTGTCTTTAGTCTACTTAATTTACATTTTGTCAAATTTTGCAGTTACGTCATTGTTCTTCTGAAACGGCGATATGATAATAGTCGTAATTTAATGTGAATTATAAGTGTAATTATTATGTATTACCTATGTAATTTTTAGAGCTACTGAAATATGATTGTATATTTAATTACCTCCCCCTTATTCTTTTGTATCTTATATATCTAGTCTATTATAATTTATATGGTGGATCGGGTCTCACACACACAATCCGCTGGAATAAACTAATTATTATTATTATTATTATTACAAGTATTCCGAATCACCTTATTTCAAAGAATTTTAAAAATTCATTAATTTTAACTAAAGCTTATTTGACGAATTCCGATGTCACCGTAGACCAGCCGGTGGAGTATAATAGCAGTAAACATAAATCGATACTCACCCTGTCCATGTGTTTTGTTGGATGATTTTCCCATGTCGCTGAATGTCCGGCGACAAATTGTTCACTGTAATACTGAAATAATGGTCCCGCTTCACTTAAACTATTGTACACTCCGTAATTAGGTAGTAAATGACACATATGAATATAATCAAACTATTCGATCGGACACTTGGGGGGTTCAGTATTAATAATAAAAATAGGGCACTTGTTACACCACTGATTGTGCTTTTTTAATTTCACGATTGTGCTATGCTTTTAATTGCTCGGTTATTTACACGTTTCAAAGCACTTTTAAAATAATTTATTAACTAAATAAGGACACTTCAGTTATCGTATAATGAATTAAACTATTAAGACACTTGTGTTTTCAGAAACGATTGATTAGACGAAGGCAAACACTGGATATTATATATTATTAAACATTTAAAAAGTTCGTATAAAAATAACGTCTGTATTTTTGTTTATATTTTTAATATATGATCTAAAAAGGTCGATTTGGGAATTTGTAAAGATCGGAGTATAAAATTTTATTTATTTTTAGCATCTAGCGGAATGTAGGAGGCGTGTGTTGTGGGGGGGGAGCCCCCTTGTCTCTGATGCGCGGCTGCGGGGTCGTCGGAGGGGGTCGCCTCGAAGGGGGCCCCATGGGCGGGGGCGAAGCTCTCACGAGCGCCCGCTACCCGGTGCCTCCCTGTGGACAATACACAACAATATTCAAGTTAATAAATAAATAAAATAAAATCGGATATAATATTTGCTTCAGGATGTTATCACATTAACTTCTAACAATATAACTATTTAAATATATATATAAGTTATCAGTCTACGAGTAGAACTGATGAGCACGTAATTCTAAAAAGATCTAAAATAGGTATAGAACAGATACATGTATCATAAATTGCTACTAGAGCATACAGTCAACTGTCAAAAACAAAAATCAAATGTAAACTCACATAAAAAAAATCCTTAAACGATTGAAAGGTTTACAATAGAAATAAATAATTAATTTTTAATAATAAGCTCAAATCTACATCCTTGAATTGTGCTACGAATTCGGGATCACATTATAAAAGTGTTATCGATGACATAAACCTAATGATAATAATTATGAGAAAAATTTACAAAAAATTATATTGATAAAATAATAATTATGGCCGCTAGGGCGGCGGAAATTTTAAGCTACATAAATGAGAATATTTGTTTGCATCAATTAGTTAAGTCAGGTTCTCTTACTTTCCTGTAACTTCTCTTTTTTTAGAAATAAATTAAATTTTCAGCATTAACCAGAATTAATATTAGAAAACCGGCCGCGAAGCAGCCACTACACTACCTAGCTAATGCAATCGGCATGGAAACAATGGTCGTGGCCGCTTAGCATTTGCCAATTGCTTTCTATTAGTTTGATTAATTCCTCTTTGTTTTTTTTTATACAATATAAATTAGATATTACATTAATTACATTATATGAAATTAGCAACACGGGAATAGAACCAGTAATCCTATCATCGAGCAAAGGCTATATCACTTTAGCGGAGTTAGGGTTAACAAATGTATATTTTATTTAACACTGAAAATAAATATAAATTTTTCGTATATCAATTCATTTATTTAATCCAAAATATCATTAGAAAACTTGAGTTTGCAAAAAAAGATTTCCGTTATATTGAACAAACACAGCAATATGTTCTGAGAAGTAACTACCGTTTCTAAGTAGAAAAAACTATACAGATACGCCTGACAGAAAATATAAAATATCTATTGCCGCAACCAAGAAAAGAGATATCGAAAATCCCAAAACATTAGATACTTTGATAAAATTGGTGTATTAATTATTGTAATCCTTTAATACTTAGGTTTTTTGAAGAAAAAAAATCGTTCTAATCAACATATTACTGAAGATAATCAGTATCTAGCTAGAAAGTGGTT
This sequence comes from Eubasilissa splendida, assembly GCA_031772225.1. Classification (NCBI taxonomy): domain Eukaryota; kingdom Metazoa; phylum Arthropoda; class Insecta; order Trichoptera; family Phryganeidae; genus Eubasilissa; species Eubasilissa splendida. The sequence continues at coordinate 13,300,565 of CM062852.1, read as the reverse complement.
GGTGAATGTAGAACATGATCGTAACCTAAAGAATTTTAATCAAAATGCTCTATTTACAGAATTGATAAATTTATTTATTTATTTATGAGATGACATACGTATTTTTGTTCTAACAAAGGTGAATATATTATAGCATAATAAACATAAGACACAATTAATACTCGTAGTTTATTGTGTGGGATGGAGTAGACTTCTTCTTTTAAACAGGCAATCCACCCTTCAAGAGTGATTTGTGCCATTAAACAAGTTAAAACATTATTTCACAGAAAGTAGTACAACAATATTATAGAATAGGGAATATTGCGTTACAAGTTAATACCATTGACGTTCAAGAAATTTGCTATTATATAGCTTCAATATGGCAGGATGGAGTAAACTTCACCTCTGATATATACAGCGTTGTCCTGGCTACTTTGCTAGACTGAAGCCTGTGTTAAAGTAGCCAGTGTTTTTTTCGTGCTGTTGTGTTATTTAAATCATCGACATAATAATAAAAAGAGAAATAAAATAAAAATGTATAAAAAAATAAAAAATATATAGTGGGAGTGTTGTAGGTGTAGTGAATTATTAGTGTAGGTATTGTATAAATTATGTTAGAATTTTGGATAGCCAAGCTTCTGATTGGATCATATATTGGGTCCATATTTGTGTAATCTTTTTGGAATTAAACGATTTCCGGTTGGTACTGAGTGTGTTGTAAAGTTTCAGAGCTAAGAACATGCAGAATCTTTGATAAAATGTCGTTGTTGCTCTCGGAACTGGCGTGTAGATGTTCGTTGTTTGTCTTGTGTTGTATCCATGATTTATTGCTTGGAGTGAGTTGTTGTTAACATGGAAATATTGAACGAGTCTCAACATAAAGATTTTTCTTATATCTAGGACATTGTACTCTTTAAATATAAGATCTGATGGATATCTAAAAGGACGACCAATTATTACCTTGAGAATTATCTTTTGTGCTTTTTTAGCCGACTCCAATATTGTTTTTGCTACACCTCCCCAAACTAAAATAGCATAATTAATTAATAAATAGCAGAGTGCAAAGTACACCGATCTTAAGAGTTTGTAGTCAACTATACATCGTATTCCTTTAAAAAAGTAAATTAGTTTTCATATGCATTTAGCTAGATTCGATATGTGTTGTTCTTTCCAGTTAATGATGATCATCGATCAGACTCCCAGATGTCGAATAATTTTAACTCGTGACAATTTTTCACATTGGCATGAGGAAGCCGGGTTCTTGTTTGTTTTGCAGTCATGTACGGTGAGTGTAGGACTTTGATGTGGTGTTGTTCTTTCGTTAATACAGAAACATACATATTTAGATTTTTTTGTGTTAAGTGATGGGAGGTTTTGAATTATATTTGAATAATTTTAATAATGGTTCAATTAATTTATAAAACCATTATAAACACACCTAAAAGTGTTTTAATAATACAACGATCGGTAAAAGGCACAAATAAACATATAACAATCAATGATTAAAATTTGTTATCGCCCAACAAAAAAAAAACAAATATACAAATAAAAATGAATAAATATACCCTTAAATACGAGGGCTGTCTGAAAATTTCCGACCTGAACGTGAAGATGGCAGCACTCGTTGGGGAATATGTTTACGCATGATTTGATAAGTACTCACCAAAATTTCAGGTATTTTGGAAGCGCAGTTGTTTGACAATCGTTTGAGTGAGTCGGTTTTTGTAAAAATTGAAAAAATCGAGTATTGAGTCATTAAGGATTTGTTTCTGAAAGGCAATACGCCTACATAAATTAAATACGAGTTGGACGCTGTGTACGGGGACTCTGCACCATCATTTACCATGGCGAAATTTTGGGCAGCAGAATTTAAACGTGGCCGTACCAGCTTGGGTGACGATGAACGTTCGGGACGGCCAAAAACTACAACTACTGACGATAACATCGCTCAAGTTCATCAAATGGTGCTGGACGACTGTCGAAATAGGATTAGTGAGATAGCAGAGGCTATTAACATGTCAAAAAACATGTTTGTCACATATTGAATCAATTATGAGAAAGCTGACCGCACGTTGGGTGCCGCGTTTGCTCACTCCGGACCAAAAACGTGTTCGAATGAACATTTCCAACGCTTTGTTGGCGCAGTTTAAGCGCAATAAATCAGAATTTTGGCGCCGATTAATTACTGTAGATGAAATTTGGATATACAGTCAAAACAGTGAAGGGAGAATTGGCTCCAAAAAAGCAAAGGCTGTTCCTTCGACTAGGAAAGTGATGGCGACTATTTTCTGGGACAGCCATGGAGTTGTCTTAATCGATTATCTTGAAAAGGGAAAAACCATTACAGGAGCATACTATGCATCATTACGTGACAGAGTGAAGGCAGAAATTGCAAAAAAACTGTCATATTTGCAGAAAAAAAAAAATTTCGCCAAGACAATGCGCCGAGAAAATCTACAAATTACGGTTTGAACTGCTTGACCACCCTCCTTATTCACCAGATCTAGCCCCAAACGACTTTTTTTTGTTCCTTAAGCTAAAAGTTGCGCTCCGAGGACAGAGATTTTCGTCCAATGAGGAGGTCATCACCTTCGTAAATAACTATTTTGCAGAGAAAGACTCCAAGTACTATTTGGACGGGTTAAAAGGATGGGAGCATAATAACATAATAAAAAAATTGAAGAAAAAATGTCTTCTTTCTTTGTTAGGTCGGAAACTTTTCCCGAACAGCCTTTGTAACTAAATATTATTTTTAAAAAATATTGTTTCTTTACATTTTTAAATTTGTTTCGGTTAAATTTTTTTGGAGATAGCTACATCTTATAGTTGGTTAGATTTGTCCTCATCGTCGACTTTTTTCAGAGCTCGAAAGTGAGATTCAAAAGTCTGGCTGAATCATTGTCGAAGCTTTTTAAGTAGTGATGAGCTAAACCGTTATTTTAACCGTGATTGTGACTGTGATTTATGTTCGATTGTAACGATAACTGATTATTCATAATTTAGCGAGCAATCACCGGCACACTAGCAACTAAACCTCTTTAACAATTGAATCTCAGTTACCAAGCATCTTTACAATCGAATAGCATTTACACAATCACAGTCACCATAACGATTTAGTTCATCACTATTTTTAAGCCATGAGGTTCTTCTTCTGCCAGGACCTCGTCGTCCGCTGATTTTTCCTTGTATGACAGGATGCAGTGTCTCATGACACTTCCAAAGTACATCTAATTTCCGTATTTGTAATGGTGATTTTATTGTCTTTCTTTATTCTCATTAATACGTCGTTATTTCTTACTCAATTAGTCCAGCTTCCGTAGACCCACATTTCAAACGCTTCAAGCTTTCTCAAAATTGCTTCGGCGAAGGTTCAACATTCCGCACCACATGGCAGTGCAGTAGTGAGAAAACAACACCATACTAATCTTATTCGAAGTACCAGATCAAGGTTGTGACTAGTGACAGTTACATTGTTATTTAAACTGTTATTTAAACCGTTATCGTGACTGCGATTGTGTTAAATCACAACGATGATTTGTAACCGACTATTCGTAATTCTTCGAGCAACGATTGGTACCATAAACAGTTAAATCTTAGTTACCAATCATCGTCGCAATCAGTCACATAACGGATTACCATCACTAGTCGTGACTACATAGAACGTTTTTCATTTTATTGAAGGTTAGATAAGGTTTACATTTCAATATTTTACGTATAACGATTTCCGATAAAATATTTATATTTTTCCGGCATAATGTATCTTACCCACCAATCAGCATTATAAAATAAAGCTAAAAGGCAAATTCAAAAGGTGTGTCAGATCTGAAGATCTGATGACTTGGATTACATCACGTGACTGATAAACCTCCCAACATTTAAATGCCGATATTTGACTTTCGTGAATCGTGCCGCTTCAAAATAATTATGTAGGTATCACATGACATGTAATACATACATAATTATTTGTAGGTATACATAATTGTAAGCCGAATACAGCTGTGCCTTTAATGAATATTGACTAAACTAATTGATAATAGTAAGTGACTAACGATGAAGTGTCATCAACCACTAATCAAACGATGTACTTATTTATTATTAATTATGAGTATTGAAAATGTGACCTGAATTTCTTTATCCCTTCCCGACAACCAGGTGCGGATTGGGAACCTAAGATTGGCCCGGGAAATTTTCCAATCACAATTTATAATATCGTTAGAAAAAAATGTATTTTTGTAACACAGTCTAAAAAAAAACACATAATGTAAAAACACGCATTTTCTATTAAAGTGGATATTATACCTAACTTAAGGTGGAACGACAATGTCCTCAAAGACAAAATTGAAGAAAACCGACGCAAAACGGAGATCAATGGAGGAAAACTCTCAAAAAGGCCAATACCCACCAGCGGTTGTAGGATATATTGTAAAATATTATCAGACCACGTGAAACCAATGGTTTTATTTTTCGGTATTTTGTTTGGTTGTTTTTTGCAAATTTCTGTTAATATATCATTTATATGTTTTGCAAGCGTTTTTTCGAAATTTGTTGCACCTAATTCAGCCTAAATAAAAATATTATTACACACAATTTCTAAGTGTTTTAGCACATATAAACAAAATCACTATATTTATCAAGGCATCAAATTTTTTAACAATCACTCCATCCCAATTAGAAAAATACTATAAATTTGTATCCGAAGTAAAAAAAATATGTACACAGACTAACTGAAACATAAACTCTCGTCTCTACACACGAGTCTTACTCTCATAGAGAAGAAATAAATGTTAAAAGAAATATATATATATCCTACTATTATTCTAAAAATGTATTATATTTTCTAATATTAAAATAAAAAAATAACATTTTATGGTTGTTTAATATACCATTCGATACCAAAGAAGGAATATATTCGCAATATAACGCATTTGCATTAGTAACTCAGATCTGTCCAAAAATGATATACAGTGTTATTACAGGGGTGGTCTCACGCCTCTCTGATGACACTGAAACAAACACCTACATACCTAGTCATTGTTCTCTGCAAGTACAATATTTTACATAAATAAATGGTTTATTGCAGGATGCAATAAAAGTTAGTACTTATTCGGAATTTTTTATTTATTTGCTTACTAGTTTAGGAGATGAATTTCGATATTATATATTTAAATAAAACAAACACACATCGAAGCCATTGGCCCACCGTGTCCCGCCGGACGTATCCGCCCCTGCCGGCCAGTATGATTATTGTAAATAGAGTTGTGTGGAATATTGTAAGGAGTGTTCAGTGTACACATGGCCGACACTCGCCCCTGACCATGTGATTTTTCCTTGGTGAATATTTAATGCCCCCCCCCCCTCCCCCCCCATTACATTGATTGCAAAGAAAACAGATATTGCTTCGCAAGGAATGTATCGGTCACGGCGGTTACTCTCGGGCAGAGGTCAGTTATTAGCAAGTTCGATTCTTCGTGTTGTAACGAAACGTGTTACATTTGTTAAATATTTTCCAATGAAGTATCAGAAGTTTTATATCATTCATATTATTCGGCGAACAACGTGTATTGATGGCGGATGAGTGTACCATAAATATAATGTAAAACAAATTAGGTAAATCACACAGAAAAAAATATCTATAGAACTCGAACCTCCTGAAACTTTCTATTGTTAGTAGACAGATTTTAACAATTTTATTTATTTATTCTTAATATAGTGCATACCTACATCTATATATATATATGGTCTAATATAAATAAGATCAAAATGTTCATTTTTATTAAAACTTATCTTACACGTATTTGCTTAGTTTAATTTTGAATCTACGTAGTTTCTCATCTATTCTTATATCATCTGGCATTTCATTGAAGATCTTCAAATTTTTCTTATAAATTCTGCAGATATTTTTTAGTGAGGATTTTAAAAATAAAAATACCATAACATTGAAATATATTTTGTGCATTGCACTGATCCGAATATATCTATTTTATAGTATTATTTTCGAAGCTTTATTTTGCAGTACTGATAATTATTGCATTTCTTCTTCAATAGCCAAAATAAATTAATAAAATTAAGTTATAATGACCCTACAGATAAAAGTCCGACCGAAGCTTCGGCTTCGGCAACCTTCGGCCAAAAAATACACCTTCGGCTGCACATTCGGCCAAAAAATACACCTTCGGCAGATTTTAGCCGAAGCAGAAGCTTTGTATTTCAACGAAAACGCGCAAACTATTACGAATGATAGAGTTTAACTATATATATGCTAACATAAGACAAAAATAATGTGCATTTGATTGATCAAAGTTCTAGATATTTAATTAATAATTTATGAGATAGTTTTTAATCTAATTTGGTTTAATTTTAACCAAATTAGATGTATTTGTATTTATTTTTTTCAGAGTGTTTTTAATTTTCCAACAATAAAAAAGTGCATTCTGCAACATTTTATATTGCCAATTATCATAGAATGTTTTTTATATTGTGCCTCAATATCATACTCAGTATTATCTATTAGAAACCGGTTGATAACCTGTATATTAAAAATAAATATAAAAATATGAATTTTAGCATATTACAGCAATTAATAATTAAATTTAACCACTTAACGTGATTTGAAATGTGTTTCAACTTTTTGTTCAAATATCCCAATGGACCCAACATACCAGACAACCAAACAATTTGTACCTACTTATAAATCCACATATCGTTCAACGACTAACGCTGAAGAAGAGGTATTAATTTATGATATATTTCTAAAATGTCCTTGTTCGAAGGTATTGTTTCCTCCGAGTCCATTAATTAGAATTTGTTTAAAAAAAAAACGCACTGTTCCACACCACAAGTGTCGCGTGGCCTCCTCGAATTCTACTATTCGCGCTAATTTTTATATTAAACTGTTGTTACTTACTTACTTACCATCACGCCGTTTCACCGCGGGGATAGGCAGAGAGGATAGAGCGCCACACTCTTCTGTCATAACACAGAATTCATACGACTCATACAAGCTCGACGATTATTGAGGCTTCTAACAGAACCATCCTGTAGTATCTGGTTTACCTGGTCGTGCCAAGTCTTCCGCGGATGTCCTTTACTTCTGGTGCCATCAAAACTTGCGTCATATATCTTTCTTACCATTTTCTCCTCATTCATCCGTTTCATATGACCAAACCACCTAAGTGATCTTTTCTTAATCTTACTCACTATACTACGATCAGCTTTACATTTTTTCCTTATTTCTTCATTCTTTAGTCTGTCATAAATGGATCTGCCACATTACGTCTAAGTGATCTCATTTCCACTGCATTCAGTCTACTTTCATTCCTCTTCTATCAAGTCCAGGCCTTACTTCCATACATCAGTGTCGGTAACAGCACTCCATTGTGAACCGCTAGTCTTGCCTCAGTTGAGAAGTTCTCATTAGCTCTAATTCCATCCAAAGCGCCGTTCACTTTATTCCCTGTAGTCACCCTCCTTTCGATATCTCTCTCTGTCTTTCCGTTTCTATCGAACATACTTCTCAAATACACAAACTCATCTATTTGTTCCAAATATTCATTACCTACAAGTATTTTGCACGTTGTCTTGCTTTCCTCCTTCTCGAATACCATCACTTTCAACTTGTTGATATTCATAATAAGGTCACTTTCCTTGCACACATCGTACATTCTACTCACTAGCCTCTGTAATTCTTTCATTATTCGCCATTAATACTGAATCATCGGCGTACAATAAACAGCATACAATCAAATCGCCCATTTTCGCTCCTACATTCATATGTTCCAATTCTTTCACACAATTATCCAGATACAAGTTGAACAGCCATGGAGACATTACACAACCCTGCTTGACACCCTTTGTAATGTCAAACCATGGTGTGAATGATCCATTGATCCTTACACACACAGAACTTCCTTCATATAGGGATGCGATTGCATGTATAAGTTTGCTATTCACCCTACAATCAGAGAGTACCTTCCACTGTTGTTCTCAAACAAAATAAAATCTGTCAACTTTAGTACATATTTGTGTTTTAGATGCATTATTGTCATATTACTCCGGCCAGTGTTATATTACTCAAATTTATGTTTTGTATTCGATTAATTTATTTTTAAGGAAACCACATGTTTTTTTCGTTGGGGCTATTGACCGTAATTACGTCATTTCCTTATTTCATCATTTCTTTGTCAGTAATAAATATGTCGTGTCATATTTGGAATATACTCGTAAGACTTTATTCACAAATCTATCTATCTAACTGGCATACCATCATGCCGTATCCGCGGGGGTAGGCAGTGAGGAGGATGGTTAAATTATTATGTCCTCATCCCCATTCATACATCATCTCATGCATGTTCGTCAATTTCTGATGCTAATAACAGGATCATTTAGCATCATCTAATTTACCTGGCCACGCCGAGTCCGTGGACGTCCTGTATTTCATACCATTCTCTCCTCAACATGAACAAACCACCTAAGCTACCCATTTTTAATCCTATTCACCAGATCAACTTTACATGACTTATTATCATAATACGGTATCATCAATATGTACGGTATACATATTTCCTTGTTTCCGGAAGTCTAATAAACAAACGTCAAATAAGCGTTTAGGAATCTAATTTCTTTAACTAGTCCGCGAAAAATGTATTTTCAAAGTCGGCACAACGGAAAGACCAATTCCGTCATCATTGCCATATCAATAAATCGTATTGCTCCATATGTCAAGAATGAAACAATTACGATTGCTCTGTAGACAAGCAAACCGGTTGGCCGTGACTTCTGCGTTGTTTAGGTTTATTTCTGTGCGAAATTAAGACACGCTTTTGTAGTCATTTCGGAGGTCACCCGCGAGTCTACTGTGACGAGACGTAAAGCACCTTGCATTGAGGCCGGTAAAAGCGATCTCTGTTTTCGATCGAGTCCTCATTCGCCCTCACTGCATTTAACGGAAAATATCGAAAACAAATAAAACTACAATGGTGATTTTTTTACGACACTACTAATAAAAATTATTTATTAACCTATTTAAATTTCATCACAATATCTGAACGTAAACTAAAAAAAATGCTATAAAAGGAATTACACGTTTATTGGCAATTCACCCTACTATTATTGTACATAACTTGCAAACACCTTGTTTTAAAAACAATATGAAACGTAATATAAAAGTATGATATTATGTATGGTTAAAAATAATAATTCATAGTTAGCTGCATTAATAAACGAACGAGCTCTGCTGAACGATTGATTGAGAAACAATTTAAAAAATATCTGCCCAGAACACCAGATTATACATAGTTAACATTCTTCAGGATGCAAAAATAAGTCTTAAAATTCAACATTGCTACGTTATGCAGCGTTAATATAGTAGACTGTACGTGCACATAAGTATGCCAAAGAAGTGTCAGTCTAGTCAGGATATAGCCACTCAGCTAGGTGAAAGGGTGTTTCATGTGTAGACGGATACATATGTTCTTCTTCTTCTTTTACGACTTCATGGTACTCGAAAGTCCATGACCGCAAGTAATACAGAGACATTGGCATCGGAGTCTGCTGGTCCGCGGCACTCGAGCAAGTCCGTCATGACATTACCTGCTCATTTGCACCTCGATCATGATCTGGATAATTTAGAAAGTCCAATATAATTAATAACCGATTAAATCATACAAACCAGCTATTAAATATATTCCATATTGCAATGCCCCCTGTCAATCACCTCCCAACATTTACCAAAACTCCGACTACACCCCGTAATGGATGTCGTTTAAATTTTATGGAATAGTTCAGTTGTACATCAGTCCTGACGAAGATACATTAGTATCGAAGCCGGTTGACGTAAAAACAACACAGTGGTCTAAACAGAGTTAAATATAAATACAATTTTAAATAAAATAATTTCTTGGTAATATTGAACAGTTTTAACAAAGTAATCAACGTCCAACCAGATTCACCCATTTTAGGACGTCTATTAATAATTAAAGCTATTTCTACTTTATTTTCAGGGGAGATGTCAGGCATCCGGTGCGTATATATTTGCCTGGGAGCCCGGCAATTTGTTGCTACACTACTGTTTGAATTGAACATATTACGAAATTCAATTAATCTCGGTACATGTACCGCCCACTGCAGCCTCTTCGCTTTCTACATTGATATATATTTTACAAGCTTTACGTTAGATAACAAAATTTAGTTTAAAAATATAAGATGTAATAAATGTGTTATGTTATCCTATCATCTTGATTAGTTTTGTAGAAGCAGTTTGCACACGATCATAACATTAGTCGAATTTGCATAACAACGTTCAAAGTAAACGTCACAATATATCACACGGGTGCATGCGCATGCGGCACAGGTCATTAATCTTGGATAAATGGAACATTCAGACATCAGCGAGGGACAAATACACAAATACTTCACGGTAATAACACGTGCCACACATATGTCGTAACTGGCCCGTACAATTAATTAGGAATTTTCTGATAAATAATGTTTCATAAACACCTAAAATTAATACGGATCCATTGCACTCATAACCTCGCCCAATCTGTAACGCTAATCTCCAAACTCTGTGTTAATTTTGAACCTGTGCCACATTTCAAAGAAAAATAATGCTTGGAACGAAATTAAGTTTTGCGTTTTGTGCGCTTGTTACCGCCATCATACATCAAGACTGATACGTGTGGTAATGTGTTACTATTGAAGGACAGTACATATTATATTTTAGAGTCGGCAGAGCGAGCACAAAAAAAAATTCTTAAGGTAATAAATGGTCGTCCCTTTAGATATCCATCAGATCTTATATTTAAAGAGTACAATGCCCTAGACATGAGACAAATCTTTATGTTGAGACTCGTCCAGTTTTTTCATGCTAACAACAACTCGCCCCAAGCAATAAATCATCACAAGACAAACAACGAACATCTACACGCCAGTTCCGAGAGCAACAACGACATTTTATCAAAGATTCTACATGTTCTTAGCTCCGAAACTGTACAACACACTCAGTACTAACTGAAAATCGTTCAACTCTAATAAGATTACACAAATATGGACTCAATATATGATCCGATCGGATAGCGAGCAATCAAAAGTATGGCTATCCAACATTCTAACATAATCATTATACAGTGCCTACATTAATAATAACTTTTTTTGTATCTCTATTTATATTTCTGTCGAATCTCTATTAAATAACACCACAACAGCACGAAAAAAACTGGCTACTTTAAAACAGACTTCAGTCTAGCAAAGTAGCCAGGACACGGGACAACGCTGTATATATCAGAGGTGGAGTCTACTTCTTCATCCCATACAATAAACTACGAGTATTTAATTACAATATAATTGTATCTTATGTTTATCATGTTATATTATAATATATTCACTTCTGTTACAACAAACATATGTATGTCAATAAATTCTAAATAAATAAATGTAATACAGTCGAACTTGGTTATATTGGGCGCGCATCTCTTCCGGAGATCCTCAAGGGAGTTTGTTAGGTCCACTACTATTTATAATCTATATTAATGATATACACACATGCTTTCAATTTTCCAACTTTCTTCTTTACGCAGATGATATGAAGATCTTTGCCAAAGTGAGCTCCCTAGATGACTGCCATAAAATCCAAAATGATATCACCCGCGTTGCAGCCTACTGTAAGGTGAACAAACTCCTCCTGAATGCTAAAAAAATGTTTTTAAATAACATTCTCAAGAAAATTTAATAACATTAATTTTACTTACACAATAGACATCACTCAGCTAAAAAATAAAAGCGATGTTAAAGACCTAGGAATAATCCTCGATAGCAAACTGCTTTTGAAAAATCACATTGACCAAATTACTTCAAAGGCCTATAGAATGCTAGGATTCATACTTCGAACCTGCAAACACTTCCAAAATCCAAATTGCCTCAAAATCCAGTATTACGCATTCGTTCGTGATCACTAGAGTACGCATCTCAAATCTGGAACCCGTGGCAGATTACATATATTGCGAGATTAGAACGAATACAAGATAGGTTTATTCGATATCTTAATGTTAGATCTAAATCTATAATTCAACTCCTATTTAGATGCAGCAAACTTCCACAATATGAAAACCATAGAACATCGAAGAACATCTGCTAACCAAATACTTCTCTTCAAACTACTGCAAGGCCATATTGACTGCCCTGCCAATTAGAATTAATATCTCTCCACGTACCGTCTAGATCGACCCGGCAGTCAGTCCGCACTCTTCCATATTCCTAGAAGTAGAACACCTTACATACAAAATTCATTCATTCACCGGTCATACAAATACCATAATGAGAATTTACAAGAAATTGACTTTTTCAAAATTAGATTATTTTTATGAACCACCACAATCTCAATTTTGGCCAATCATTCTACCTATAAACACATAGTAGTAACCTCCCCACCCTTTCTCCCTCTTTTCTTTTAATTTATCTTCTGCAACTAAACATACTTATGTACCTAAACATTTCTGTGGATTTTCATAAATATCATCACATGTTAAATATTATTATGTTAGTTATAATATGTTTACACTGTCAAAATCGCTAAATAAAATAAAAAATATTTTTTTAAATATATATATTATATATATATATATAACGAAATTACAAGCAAAAAGCCTAATGATTTAATTTTACGCGCAATTCCATTTTACATAAAATCTGATATAACGAATGTGCTTCATGGATAAACCGAACAATATTTGGTGTCCAGTAGTATACTGAAAACATTTGTGATTGTCTCCAATCCTTGGAAAAATAGACAAATATAAAAAGGCAACATAATGTGTATGATTGCATCGTAGTACGGCCCAGTTTATGATCTAACTGAAGTTGCCCGATATATATTCGTGAAAATTATGCATTAAAATTGCATAGACAGCCGCTTAATTGATTGCATTATATTTGCCAAGCCATACATTTATTTCGGGATTTCCCATTATTTTTGAAACGATAACTTCAGTAATTTTAAAGCAAAATTTGTATCAGGAGAACACATTCTTATTGTGAAGTTGTAATTATTCAGAACAGACGGTCTGTGATATTTTAAATATGAATTAAATATATTACTTAGAAAGATATACATATATCGAAAAATATTGTTGTTGCGCCACCGGGATTCGAACCTAGATCTCATTCTTTCGTCGCTGTAGCACAGTTGGATAATGCACCTTCCCCGGTTTGGAAAGAGATCCACGTTCGAATCCCGGTGGCGCAACAACAATATTTTTCGATAAAATTGATTTAATATGTATATCTTTCTAATTAATATATTTAATTCATATTAAAAATTTGTATCAGTTAAAAATAAGCCCATACATCAGAAACATGTCTACTACAGAGTGCTAATAAAAGAAAATGCCTTTCAATTCGCGAAAATGTACAAATTATTCGTGGACGCGTTTTATGTTTAAGTGTGTAAAAAGATTTCATTGACCCATGCAACAGTGTCAACATTGTGAAAGGATAAAGATGTCTACATATCGGTAATGGAATTACGGATACAACAAGTAACGCTTATATCCGAATTCGACTGTATATTATAAAGGCGAAATGAATTGTTGGTACTACTCATTTATCCGTTCATCAAGTAAGCGGTGCCACACAATCATTAAAGGGAGGGTTTCATTTAACAATAAGTAATACAGAGACTATTATATATTTTAATTTTAGACCAACGGAATAAATTAAAGCGAATTCTACAAAAGCAAAGCTCAGCTGATTGATATATACAGAAGTTAATAAATATTTACATATTACACGAAGGAATATGTAAAAAAAAAAAAGACAAAATTATTATTATTAGTATATCGTTAAGAGCGTTGTAGATGTGAGTATTATATAATACATACCTTTAAAAACACTGCGACATTATTCCAATTTGTTTTTTGTATTTATTTATCAATGGAAGCTACTCAGCAGGTACTTGTTATATTACAGGTGTGTTATAAGGTTAAAATTAAAAAAAAAAATAGGTTGTTGCGTGAACAAAAACGAAAGCATATATCAAACTGTCTGCTTTGTGGTGTCCACGCACAAGGTCAATGCTAAAGGTTTATTATTCATAATTATAGAGGATCTATTATTTATATTATATCTGGACACGCATTAGCTACCATCAATCCCGGGATTTCGCCTATTTTTTAGGTTCAATTTCGCAGAAGAAAGTTTAATATTTATTTAATAAATTTTTTAAATGTAAAATGATTAAATATATTATACGTATCACAATATAATTTATGCAACCAAATACCTAGATAAGTTCCATATCCGCCACCCTATTGTAAAGTTTATTTTCCCGTGGCCGTCAATGGAAATTGTCGATGTTATCTACAATACTGAAAATTTAATGAACTAACAGCACCTTCGAGTGGTACTTACATCATGAAAGGATACGCGTTAGCACTGTGCTAACGCGTATCTATTTATCTGATTTCATGAAAATTTATTTACTAAAAATGAGTTTTCGCACTGTCACCCAACCACTCGGCACATTTCTATCAAATACTTTTTTTTTTACGGAGAACACATTCAGGTGAGATATTTTCAATACAAATTAAATGTATTAATTAGAAAGATATACATATAAAATCAATTTACCGAAAAAATATTTTTGTTGCTACCGGGATTCGAACCTAGAAATCTTTATATCCGGGTAAATGCATTAATCGATTACGCTACACCAACACAGCAAGTTGACAACAAATTTTCGAACTTATATATTGCACTTTCAAATTGATACATATGTCGTTCATTTGAGAGCCATCTTCTTTATATTTACGGAATCTCAAACACCTTTGAGTAAAATCCGATAGGAGACGCCAGAATGAAATGTTAATTAATTTTTATTAAATTTTGGAAATATTAATACACCTTATATATTATTCTAAGGAGAACATATTTTTAATGTGAAGTTGCAATTTTTCAGAACATGGTGTATACCTTTCTAATTAATACATTTAATTTGTATTAAAAAACCTTATAGTATATAGTTTTTCAGGCGGTATACTATTAGGTTGATGCCGTATTTTAAAAATTGTAGGTTGTGTTATCACATAACCTAAAACGAAAACAGACTCAAAACATGTTATGTACAATTATCATTCGAAGGCGTAGTCACTATCAACGTCAATTACTGCTTCCCACTGGCTTGGAATGCGATCGATTCTGCGGGCGAAGAAGCACTGGTGCACTTTTGAGGCAATCCACAATTTGACATCCTCCATCATCTCCTCCAAATCGTCATAGACTTTGCCAACCTGCTAACTTTTCGGAGAGTGGTTGATGTGGTAGTCCGTAGGGGACTCGGTGGGAGAGTGGGGGGATGTGGGAGCAAATCTCATCTCTCGCTAGCGATGGATTCGATCACACGGCGTTCGACATGAGGGCGAGCATTGTCGTGGTGGAAAACGATTTGGTTATTTTTGCACGGTCTTTTCAGCTCAATGTCAGTATAAAGGCGATCTAGCTGGGCCGGGTACACGTCGCTGTTGATGTACTGCCTTTGGTCATTTCTGTCCGGGATCACCACCTTGACGCTCATCACTGACACTCCACCAGTAGCAGTGTCAAAAACCTCGCGAAGAAAACGACGGATAATTATGTATCAACCTAATAATTAGTGTAATACTATAGTAAAATTGAATAAAAGTGTAGCATATATTTTTTACATTTTTAAGCAAATATGCACTGACACTTTGTAATCACGTCTCGCATGTAAAATAATCGAAAGTTATTACATTATATACTTGGCGTAATAATATTTAAAATAAAATAATTAAAAACCTACATTTACCAAAAACAAACGATGAATATTGTCGCATGTGGTACCGTTATCCATTTGTCATCCATTTACTAATTAACTCTAAATAACGACAAGTGGTTTTTCACCCTCGTCACCCTTAGTGAACCCTTAGTCAATCAGTATATCTAATAAATAATAAATATACAATAGTAGATAGTATGCGATAAGAATCCCGATTTTTTTTAACAAAACATGGTATTTCAATTGTTATAAGACAGCACATGTTACTTAAAAACTAACAAACTTGAAAATACGAGAAGCTAATAAAAATACACAAAGTAATTAAAAAATAGCCTAAACACCTAACGTTTAGGCCAAATGTTTATAGTGATATCGCATGGTATTATAAGGCCGGAGGTGATCATTAAAACCACGCCTTCATTTTTAGCGACGCGGGGTAGGTCAGACATACGAGAAAATATTTACCTTTATTTATTACACAAAAAATAGCTAATACATGTTTAAAAAAAATACCGCGTGATAACACTACACCTGCAACATATTAAGAACGCAGCCAGCCGTAAGAGACGGACGTGAATGCAAAACTAATGGTACATATATGATTTTATTTATAATAACTTAAATGCACTGCAGCGGAGGAATGTGTAGAACTATTGTGTTACTGCGGATCGCTATCGGAAAATGGTGCGAATCAAAATTTTGAGTGAACATCGAAAGTTTTAATATTTATTTATGAATATTAATTAATTTCAATAATGTAATTGGGATACATTTTCCACTAATACAACTTCATCCAGCTGACGTCAATTAACTGTTCGTGTATAGTCATTTGATGTGGATTTCAATAAGTATATAAAATACTAATTAAATGTATTAATTAGAAAGATATACATATAAAATCAATTTACCGAAAAAATATTTTTGTTGCTACCGGGATTCGAACCTAGAAATCTTTATATCCGGGTAAATGCATTAATCGATTACGCTACACCAACACAGCAAGTTGACAACAAATTTTCGAACTTATATATTGCACTTTCAAATTGATACATATGTCGTTCATTTGAGAGCCATCTTCTTTATATTTACGGAATCTCAAACACCTTTGAGTAAAATCCGATAGGAGACGCCAGAATGAAATGTTAATTAATTTTTATTAAATTTTGGAAATATTAATACACCTTATATATTATTCTAAGGAGAACATATTCTTATTGTGAAGTTGCAATTTTTCAGAACATGGTGTATATCTTTCTAATTAATACATTTAATTTGTATTAAAAATCCTTATAGTATATAGTTTTTCAGGCGGTATACTATTAGGTTGATGCCGTATTTTAAAAATTGTAGGTTGTGTTATCACATAACCTAAAACGAAAACAGACTCAAAACATGTTATGTACAATTATCATTCGAAGGCGTAGTCACTATCAACGTCAATTACTGCTTCCCACTGGCTTGGAATGCGATCGATTCTGCGGGCGAAGAAGCACTGGTGCACTTTTGAGGCAATCCACAATTTGACATCCTCCATCATCTCCTCCAAATCGTCATAGACTTTGCCAACCTGCTAACTTTTCGGAGAGTGGTTGATGTGGTAGTCCGTAGGGGACTCGGTGGGAGAATGGGCGGATGTGGGAGCAAATCTCATCTCTCGCTAGCGATGGATTCGATCACACGGCGTTCGACATGAGGGCGAGCATTGTCGTGGTGGAAAACGATTTGGTTATTTTTGCACGGTCTTTTCAGCTCAATGTCAGTATAAAGGCGATCTAGCTGGGCCGGGTACACGTCGCTGTTGATGTACTGCCTTTGGTCATTTCTGTCCGGGATCACCACCTTGACGCTCATCACTGACACTCCACCAGTAGCAGTGTCAAAAACCTCGCGAAGAAAACGACGGATAATTATGTATCAACCTAATAATTAGTGTAATACTATAGTAAAATTGAATAAAAGTGTAGCATATATTTTTTACATTTTTAAGCAAATATGCACTGACACTTTGTAATCACGTCTCGCATGTAAAATAATCGAAAGTCATTACATTGTATACTTGGCGTAATAATATTTAAAATAAAATAATTAAAAACCTACATTTACCAAAAACAAACGATGAATATTGTCGCATGTGGTACCGTTATCCATTTGTCATCCATTTACTAATTAACTCTAAATAACGACAAGTGGTTTTTCACCCTCGTCACCCTTAGTGAACCCTTAGTCAATCAGTATATCTAATAAATAATAAATATACAATAGTAGATAGTATGCGATAAGAATCCCGATTTTTTTTAACAAAACATGGTATTTCAATTGTTATAAGACAGCACATGTTACTTAAAAACTAACAAACTTGAAAATACGAGAAGCTAATAAAAATACACAAAGTAATTAAAAAATAGCCTTAACACCTAACGTTTAGGCCAAATGTTTATAGTGATATCGCATGGTATTATAAGGCCGGAGGTGATCATTAAAACCACGCCTTCATTTTTAGCGACGCGGGGTAGGTCAGACATACGAGAAAATATTTACCTTTATTTATTACACAAAAAATAGCTAATACATGTTTAAAAAATATACCGCGTGATAACACTACACCTGCAACATATTAAGAACGCAGCCAGCCGTAAGAGACGGACGTGAATGCAAAACTAATGGTACATATATGATTTTATTTATAATAACTTCAATGCACTGCAGCGGAGGAATGTGTAGAACTATTGTGTTACTGCGGATCGCTATCGGAAAATGGTGCGAATCAAAATTTTAATCGAAAGTTTTAATATTTATTTATGAATATTAATTAATTTCATTAATGTAATTGGGATACATTTTCCACAAATACAACTTCATCCAGCTGACGTCAATTAACTGTTCGTGTATAGTCATTTGATGTGGATTTCAATAAGTATATAAAATACTAATTAAATGTATTAATTAGAAAGATATACAAATAAAATCAATTTTATCGATAAATATTGTTATTGCTACCGAGATTCGAACCTGGATCTCTTTTTAATCCGGGGAAGGTGCATTAACCGACTATGCTACAGTAGATAGTACTTTTGACGACAAATTTTCGAACATTATGTTACACTTTTCAAATTAATACATCTATTGTTCCATCCCGATAGCAACAACATGATATTTCGACAAAATTGATTTTATGTGTATATCTTTCTAATTAATACATTTAATTAGTATTTAAGATATCACAGACCTATGTTCTAAAGAATTACAACTTTACAATAAGAATGTGTTCTCCTTAATAACTATATAAAACACGCAAAATAAGATCCTAGTATACGTAAAGTTTATCTCCTGAGAGCTGCACTTAGCTGCAGCTACAGATCTGCAAGATAAAATCCCACGTGTCTTGACATCGTTACGAGACCAACTTTAACTGCTAAGCAGAGCACTAGATGAATACACTTTTCCTAAATTATTTATAATTTTTACGTTAACTTATGGAAACCCGAATTACACATAAAACTGATAATTTAATAATAAGGATAGCATTAGATGCACAGGATAGGATAAAACGTTATTCCAAGCGAAGAGATGTCTGACAATCCACCAAATATTTTGAGGGATGGGAAAATTTTCCCATCCCTTAATGTTCCGTTTATCTGTATATGTATTCTATCTCTCTCTTTCGCATATAAATTTATATTCTGTGTATTGTCTCTCTATTTCACATGTAATTTTATATTCTATCTTCCTCTTTATGTACATATAAGTGCATAATTTTTTTATATTTATGATCAGTTTTAAATACGTCTTGAGATAAGCGAAACCGGTTGACTATAATAAATTTCATGGTTTCATTCAAAGTTATTGTTATTTTATTGAATATAATATGTCAAAGCACAAAGTGATTGCTTTCTACGAAAATATTATATTTATTTATTATATATATATATATTCCCCCCTCTCGTAGTGCAATCCATGGTGTGCCATATATCTGCATATATATGAGCGCGATCACCGTCAGAAGACTGACACGTAAACAAATGTCACTAAAGATTCGTACGAGTCTACCCACATCTACAAGTATGTACACCTAAAGATCCTAGTGACGTAAGCGCAATAGGAACAGAGCTTTGTTGAGCTGATTTTCGCGTGACGATAACGATATATCGTTTACGGCACACACGAGGGGTAATATAATTCTGTTCTTCGAAATTCTCGCGAATGCTCGAATGCAACGTGTGCTCGTGCAGTGCAGTTATGAAAACAGTGTGTGTATTGCGCGAGCGGCATTCTTCCCAGCGGTAAACAGCGGGCAGACCTAAAGCAGTTAGGGAAATGAAAACATCCGGAGAGAGATGTTTTCAGTAGCGATTCTAAACAGCTCCCCGTGCACGCGCAAAGATCAGACCCTGCAAGCCGCGCAGTCGGCTCTCCGTGAAACGTGACGCACGCAGTATGAAACAATAACAAATACGCGAAATTTGAAGCGGTAACAGTTTTATTTTATTTGGAAAACAAAACAGTTAATAGATGTAAAAGAACATAATAAGGATGTAACAAAAATGAAACTAATTACATGTTTTCTCTAAACTAACAATACATGTACTAGATAAAGTGTAAGACAATAATTTGAATATAAAACTTAGTAACAAGAAATTAATATTGTTGATGTTTGTAGCGTTAACTTTGTGGTTAGACATAATTTAAAATTGATTTAACTTCGTTTAAACCACTGTGTTATTTTTACGTCAACCGGTTTCGATACTAACATATTTTCGTCACGACTGGCGCACAACTGAACTATTCCATAAGATTTAAACGACATTCATTACGGGGTGTAGGTGGAGTCTTGGTAAGAATGGGAAGATGATTGACAGGGAGACATCGAAATAGATAATACATTTTCATTTCAACTATATCCGTATTGACCATCTATCTTTACACTCGCCCAACACCGACCCGTGGAGTACAGTCAACCCTATTTTATAAACTTTGTCCTTTGTCTCTACTGGAATCATATTATCACACAAACCATCAGACAAAGACCCCCACTTGTGTATTAATATAAGTTAATTAATAATTAATTCAGATACTACATATTGCTTGTACATATTTTTGCCTATATTTATTGTACACTTTAGTTTTTAAATAATAGCAGTGTAATATGATAACATTAATTTATGACAGCTTTACCATTTATACCTACTAACCTAAAACACAACCATCCAGAGCATTACAAATTTTATTTAAATGCAATGATTTAAATTTTATTTTTCGGTACCAAATTATAAAAAAATTGACTCGTATTTCTAATATAAAAAAATCTTGAAAACATGTGGAATCTTGAAGAAAAAGTTTGAATACACCGCCATGAAAAGATACGCTCAGTAAACCCCTCACTGTACCCTTAGAACCTTTCACATCGCCGTGCATACATACATCCATTTATAATAAAACATGTTTTCAAGGTGTTCCGGATCGATAACAGTTCACGTGGCTTTCTAACATATCGATATTTGTGTATAAAATAGGTCACAATTTTGTGAATAGAATCTCTTGAGCTCTGAGACAAATACACTACGTACATAATAAAAATATATAAGTAGGTACACTCGTGTGTGCCATCACGCAACCTTATGCACGAACCATCGAAGAAAAATAAATTACATACATACTGAGAAGGAAATCAGAAATGGTTTTATTTAAATCGAGCGCATATTACAGCCTGTAGCAGCACAATCACAAATTCAATAAAAATTTATAAACTTGAACATGGACTTTTGCTCCATTGTAATACATAAATCTGTATGAACTAACTATTATGGTGTTTGTTCGATTTGACTTTTTTTTGTAAAATCAATTGAATAAAAACAAAAGAGAATTTTAATTAGGAAGTGTTCCATTTGCTAATAACGTTTGTTTTGAGAAATATCATTGTTTCAGGTAATTTATCGCAGAACATCTTACATGCCGGTAGCCTCACAGAATGTTGTAGTTTAATGAGGTCAACGCGAGTACCGAGCTACTTCAAAATCACTTTGGATATACAATAGTGGAACCCCGATTTTACATGCCCGGAATTCACGTTTTCCCTCCATTTGCGTGTTATATCTGCAGTCCCGTATCATTTTAGTACACAGTGATACTCCGAAGTTGCGCGATAGGTGGGACCGACGGAAATCGCTTAACTCGAATTCGCGTAAGTCGGGGTACAATTTTGTACAAAAATAATTACAATTTTGTTTAATTGGGACCAACCAAGGACTAACAAAAAAACTGGTTTGGAAGAAAAATATTTAATAAAATTGCAGTTCTTTATATATATTAATACAAAATATTTAAAAAATTAACGATTTACGTAAAAAAGTCACTTCGATGTCGATGGCTTCATAAAATCTAACAAATTCGTCTGACGACACAATGCCTTCTTTTTCACGCAGAATTTCTCAGTAGCGAGCTAATAATTTTTTTATTCCTTGCTTTGTAGCTATAACGCGTTCTTCGTTGGAGTCTATGTTTTCTAAAATTTTTAAGCCATTTTCAATTGAGTTGAGACCTTCTGTCAAGCTTGCAATTGTCATGTGCTTTTCTGCTGGAATTGGGTGTCTGAAGTGTCTTCGTTTTGCTTACGCATCTTTATGAGTTCATCGATTGTCAGCTCCTGACTAAGTGAATCCAACAGCTCGCTGACATCGTTAGCATTACTTCCAAATCTGATTGCCTACCAAGATTAACAACTTCTTCTACCACATGAGCGATATCAGTTTCTAGCAAACAAGAGAAAAACTGAATATAGTGGGCGGCAGTGTTGTCAACGGTCAACGTCTAGCGGCAGTATCGCCAAACGAACCGCGTAACTCTTGAGTTCGCGTAAGTCGGGATATTAATGTATTTAAAACCCTGTTTTACGTTTGGCTTTCACGCGATTTACGTCTATAATTTATTCAAATTTCGATAAAAATTAAATACGGTCAACGTATAATATAAATGGAGTCATTTAAACGAAAAGTTGACAGACGAAGAACCTTCCGACGAAGAAGAAGTGTCTGCTGATATCATCAACCCAGTTCCTACAAAGGACGATGTCATGAGGCATATTGAAGACCTCAAAGTATATTTTACTAGTATTAGTAATTTACCACCAGAAACCTTTAATTTAATTTACAATATTGAAAAAACTATTCAAAAACAACACCGAAAACAAAAACATGCAGCATTAACATTATTTCATTTTTTTTTTAAATATTATTTTATTTTATAAGTAATTTTAAATATATATTTAAAAAAATATTAATATATATAAATAAAAATAGTTAATTTTTTTTAACACCCCCAATTTACATTTTCCCTCTGTTTACATTTTTTTTGTTGGTCCCTTTAAAAACTTAAAATCGGGGCTCCACTGTATTTTCAAAACGTGATAATCAGGCCTATTTTCAAAATTGCAATATTGAAATGAAGGTGATTGTTACACCAACCCTCAAAAATAGTGTTATATTTGAATGAGAGAGAGGGAGAGAGAGTGAGGGAGTGAGGGAGATAAACGTACCATAATCAGTCAAAACTATCTGTCTATTTTTGAGGGTTGGTGTAACAATCACCTTCATTTCAATATTGCAATTTTGAGAATAGGCCTGAATATAATAGCAAGGTATAAGACGCGATGAGATACGAGTATATGGCAGATATTTAGTTGAGATAAATGTCAATACTATCTATATACACGTATTGAAATTTTGATTTGGAGACCAATTTAGTTTGAGATTGATATAATGACTTTGTAGAAGATTTTGTAATGGCATACTGTCTAAATGATAGGCGTCAAGTATCAACTTCCAAAAAGTACCGTTGGAGAAATGTCGGCAATTTCAGATCGGCTACACATTATTTACTGATAAGCCGAGGTACGCGAACCTTACACAAAGTCGAATAATAGCCATTTGAGATAAACACACACAGCCAGTTTTGGATTCATTTATCCGCACCCCGATTCTTCAGGCACAGCTTTCCAGGGCAGTGAACATTTATTAGTTGTTTTATCTCTCATCTTCAATTCAGCGATATGTAGCGCCTAATTACAAAACCCCCTAAAACGACTTATGTTATGGATGAAATGTGTATGTATTTTGAAAGCAAATGTACAAAATGTTTGTTTATACATCAGTATTTTTTAAAAAGACAATTCTGTATCGTAATTTTTTATTTTTGTATATGTATATTGTTCTATACTGGATTTTGGATTTTGTATCATCATACTGGATTTTGGATTACTTGATCATCAACAAGCGTTGTGATTGGCTGATTTAATTTTATGGGGAATAGCAACTTATACTGTTTGCTTTGGGGTATTTTGGGACTAACCTTGATTTTGAACATGCAATAACAATGGCTTTAAGTGGCATTTGTGAGAAACAATATGTTCTGCATGTAGCTGACAAAAAAATTTACAAAACTGCATATTTAACTCAAATTATCCAAAATTCGTTTTAGGGGGTTTTAGAATTAGGCGCTACATATTTACATTATACAATAAAATATGAAGTTATATATCACATGTCGTTTGGACACCATGTCCAAGACACTGAAAGTTTGATACACTTTACATCAACAAATTGCATTAATTAGATCAGTTTCATCGAATGAATGTGCACAGCGATCCAGTGTCGTTGCGTCGTAAATAATTTCGAAGGGTAATCGACTAAAGCTATTAAATATAGTATCAGAAGAGATTTTTTAAAGAAATACTAAAATCAATACAACGTCGAGAAATTGAATACTTGTAAATAATCAATAGCAAGTCGTAAATGGATGCCACAAGTCAAATAAATGACGAAACATATTTGTCCAAATGAACACTGACTAATGAAAAAATCAATGTTCCTTTCAAAATATGTACAGTCTGGCCCATATTTTCTGAGGGTAAACACAACCATGTAAAAAATAGATTGTCACTGAAATTCCTTCGGTGGAAAATCATTAAAAAAAATACTACTAAAGATAAAATAAAAATGATTGCACGCCAATTGACACTCCCATATCCGAGCATCCCCGCTAAAATTCTGGATTGTTGAACTCTGACTCTGACGTCCGCCGACGTAAGTTATTAGCAGCGGTCACGCGAATATAACCTTTGTCATTTATACAGGCCGTGTTGATTATCGCAAAATAAGAAAATGTATAAAACCATAAAAGCCTTTTTATACTGCGCCACAATATTGTATTATATTAGTCAATTTGAAATAACAGAAATGTGTATAGTGCCAAGTCCAATCTAATTATTAGCGAGAGTGTTAATTTAGCAATTTCTCGAGCGTATTGAGGGCGCGTTTCCGACAACCTTTATCAACTACTTCGAGGCTGTACCCTCAGTATTATTATACATGCGTGATTATCCTTACCACAACCGCAGGCCTGTCCTGTAAGGTGAGGATAATATTTAAATAATGACAATGTTATGTGTGACACATTTTGAACATTAATTTTTTCCAGAATATTCATTCACTCGCTACATTTCTTTTCTCGTATCCTAGTTTTTAACAAGAATGTTTTTAAATTTAAAATACTCACAAAGACCGAAAGCCGCATGTTGTCAATTTGCTAACCAATGAAAAAAACATTTTCTTTTATTTCCCTCGTGCATTAGCCATATTAAAGTTTGCATGTCCGCTTTCATTTCTAGTTACATACCCGATTAGTTTTTTTTAAGGAATTTTTGCGATGAATTGAAAGGATTGAGATAACACCACGATACATGTTGAAAAATTTAGAATTTTATCAATGGGAAAAAATGGATTATTACAAATTTGAAGAATAGCTAATATGAAAATATTATCTTCCAAAACCCTAGAAACTTTGCTCCCCCCCCCCATGCTCAATCCAATACCCTATGAATAATACACACATTATCTGTAATAATACATATCTATTCGTTAGGTGTACTATAGGGTGTCCAGCTGAAAAATTTCAAGAATAAATTGTAGTTGCTCGTAAACCATCAGGGTGAGGTAAGTGGGAGGGGTATTGTTCGACGCGCGTGATTTGCTTATTTGCCAGTCGCAATGAGCCGTTCGCGGTTGAGCAATATTTAAAGTGCGGTGATTCATTGGATCGTGCGCGTCGCGCTTTTCGTACTCACTTTAATATTCGACGAGTAAATGATGTTCCGAGTACGCAACTTATCTGGTGTTGTGTTCAAAATTTCAGACAAGAAGGGACAACGGTTAACCAAACTCCTCCGGGACTATCAACGTCACGCCAGAACATGTGGCTCAAGTTCGACGTGAAATTAAGCGCAATCCGCATAAATCGATAAGGAAGATTGCAGCCTTTACTGGAATAAAAAAATGAATGGTGCATGTTATTTTGAAAAAGAAACTACAGTTTCACCCATAAAAACTAAAAATCGTACAGTTCTCAACGAAAATGACTATTCTTTACGTGAAACCTTAGTGAGAACGATGCTGGAACGTTTAGGAACATCACGAACAGCATATTTTCATATCGATGGCTATGTTAATAAACAGAACACGAGATACTGGTGCCCCGACAACCCAAGGGAAATGTTTGCATTGTCTAAAAACGAGAGTGTGGTGTGCAATTTCTACCCGAGGGATAATTAGTCCGTATTTTTTTAACCAGCGAGAGAAGATGAAGACAAAGTGAAAGAAATGTCTGCACATACGGTACAAATAGAGGAAGCAAATGTTATTCAGAAAGATAACTATATACATAGAAAACAAGTCATGTATAGAAGTCGAGAGCCGCCATTGAACCTACCGAGACCAACCGATATAGTTTTCATAATGACACGAGTCTTTTGACAAAAATGTTTGATATTTTTATTATAAATACGAACAGATGTGAATTTATTTAAAATAAATATATATATTTCGATATGCGGTCCAGAATGCAAAAAAAAAGTCAAAGCATCGCTTCGTAATCTCTTGTGCAAAAATAAGAAACAGTCACACAATCTCAATGTGCTCAGCAAAATTTAATGTAAAAAAAAAAAAAGTTAACTCCCTCACTCGGCGGCGCGACCAATCGGCAATCAAAACAATGATAACTCGGATTGACAGGCGCACCGCACCGCCTCTAAACAGTGTCAGATGGTAAAGTTCCGCAATTTCGCACAGGATTCGCTCGAAATGATATTTATCCGCACAATAACGATAATATTTTTTGACAGGCCATTATCGCTCTGTTTATTCTGGGCAAAATGATGTCAGAGACACACCCATCGCTCGGTTCTGCTGCTATATTGGTCAATCAGCCACAAATGGAGGAACGTTATATAATAACCGTTAGCGTAGAACATCGTATAATGGGCAAACACCTTTTTAATCGGATCAGCAAACATTACGCAGTGTTATTATTCTAAAAAAATTTATATTCGACGTTTATTTCCCAATTTTCTCCGTAAAGATCCGTTCTGTGTGTTACTTCCTTTATTAAGTTTGACATGGTTCGTCGGTCACTGAGATATAAGTCCGACCACTGTAAAATATAATATTATATCTATAAATCTGAAAGTAATATATTACGCGTTTGCAGTCATATTTACAATACGGTATTTTTGGATGGGGAGGAGCATATAAAACTTCAATATCACAATTAAAAATCGACTATCCAAGTATCCAACTCTTCACACATTTCTAAGTACCTAAAATAATAAACATATACAAAAAAAAAAACGATTATCCAAAAATTTTAAATTAAACACCTATTAGAAGCGAATTCCGATCGACAAGATTTAGAGACCAAATTGATATTCCAAAACTAAAATATACCGCAACCCAAAATCACTATATTTATCAAGGCATCAAATTTTTTAACAATCTCCCCATCACGATTAGAAAAATTACAGACTACTATAAATTTGTATCTGAAGTCAAAAGATATGTACACCGACTAATTGAAACATAAATTATACACTCTCGTATATACTCTATACACGATTATTACTCTCATAGAGAATAAATAAATGTTAAAAGAAATATATATATATTTATATTCTACTGATTATTTAAAAAATGTATTATACCTTCTAATATAGCCGATAATTATAAAAATTGCAAATTGTGAGGAAATAGAAAATCACCTGTAAATTCATACATATTGGCAAACACACTCTATAATCAGGAGATTAAACATTCCAGTACAGTTTAATATAATCTAAACAATATGAATCAATCGGCAAATATTCTTAATTACGTTTCGACGTGGGTACATTGAATATATAAACAAGTACCGTATTATCAGCACATTTTGCAGAAAGATAACATTATAAGCTGTTATGCTAAGAATGTAGATAAAACCTTTCACACGAGTCCAAATAATATATAAAGATTAACTTAATTCTTAAAAAAAAATCTATATATGTAGTTCTTATCTACAAAAAACCTAAATAAAATATTTTTTTATATGTATATGGGTGTAACACACCTAGTGATTTAGATACATATTAAAGACACAAGTGCCTGATCTTAAACCATGTCAAAGATTAAAAAAAATTCATTTTAAAAAATCGTAGTTTTCGATTAATTGAAATATTTTATTGATTTCAAATTAAACAGGGTGTAACAGATCTAGTCCACAATATTTTATGGGTTAATCTGATTAAATTACGAGTCAAAAATGTTCAAGGAATATGTGTAAACTGTGTTTAATTTGTATTAATTAGTAATATTTATTTCAAACTTGGCAATTTAATTGGAGATTTTATTAAACTACTTAAAATAGCACTAAATAAATAAAGTATTCGTCAAAAGATTATAAAGGTGTTTTTTTAGAGGTATAGAACTTTAAACTTAAACAAAACACATAAAAATCGTGATAATGCCCATGGTATTGGCTTTACTGGAAAGATAATTTTATGTCATTAGTGTTTAAATATGATTTTGCGCATATGGGTGCCGCGACTGGCTAGAATAAAGCGCAATCTGAAAGTCCAATTTTCGACCACTTTTTGGAGCAGCTGAGGACGTATATCGGCAATAACGCGACGAATGATGGCTTCCAAGTTCGCCTATCGTCTCTGCTTTATCGGCGTAGACTAGCGACTTCACATATCCCCACAGAAAATAATCCAAAAGTGTTAAATCATACTATTTTAGAGACCAATCATGAGGTCATCGAATGTTTTCTTCAATAAATTGATTGTGGCGCGCGCTGTGTGTCATGTTGCGCCGTTTTGTTGAAACCACAGCGCTTCTACATTAATGCCATCCAACTGGGGAACGAAAAAGTCAGTAATAATGTATCGATATATGAAAAAATATGGACCAATGAATCCATTAGCCCATAAAGCACACCATACAGTGACTTTTTGTGGAAGAAACGGCGTCTCGATAATGGGTTGTGGATTTTCTTCACTCCAAATGCGGCAATTTTGCTATTCAACCAAAAATGAGCCTCATCGCTGAACAGCATTTTGTGTTGAAAATAAGGATCAAGAGCAATCTCGTTTTCGGCCCATTCATCGAACGTACGACGCACACGACGGTCAAACGGCTTCAATTCTTGCAAGCTCGTTAACCAAGATCTTTCCGCAAAATCTTCCATAAAGTGGATGGACACAACTCCAATTGCTGTGCACGATGGCGAATCGACTCATTCTGGTCCTCCTCAATACATTGCAGAAACAGCTTCTTCGGTGCACACTGTACGTCTTTGCGGATGCGTATTATCAATTAGAGTATGCGTGGTGCGAAAACGATCCACGATTGTTCGAATTACTTGCTCGAATGGACGATTGTGTTGACCGTAAAATGGACGTAGAGCATAGTAAGTTTCGCGAACTACACCACGATTTTCTAAATAAACTTGCACAATTTGCTACCGTTGTTTTGGCGTAAGTCTATTCAAGGTGAAATGGCAAACCAAACTTAGCGCAAATCAGCTGTCAAATTGGCTGTCGCTGGAAACAGTGTTGCTAATTCGAAAAACAAACCTCTAAAATAGCACCCTTTAACTTGAATTGAACATAAAACAATGTGCATGTGTGAGGTTCTTCAGAACAAGCCAAGAATTTAAAGGAATTATTTATAAATAATATATCTTTCTATAAATTAACGGTTCAATTGAGCTTTTTAAACTGTTTTAAAACATTTAGATGGTATATAAAGAGTATACTGAAATAGTAAAGATAATAATTACATAATAATAACACAAGATTTAAACAATCAATACAGGGTAAAAGCAATAAATACATATATGATAACAATAATACAAGGTAAATACTATAAATATGGGGTAAATCTTAAATTAATATGTCATACTAACGTGGCATGGTGATTAAATCTGCTCGGTGATAATATAACATGTCGCTTGAGGTCATTAACTAACATCATAAAACATCTGTGCATACATACATGCCTTAGTAATCTGTATGTAATCTTAGTCACTCAATATGCGGACTCGAGAATTAAAAGCTAAGTTCCATTAACAAATATTTATGATGGTGTTACTTTAAAAAATTTCATGTGCGCGGTATTTTCACATCTAAAGGTGGATTCATTGTGATGTAATATAGCGCACACCCGACTTAAATAAATTATTAATAAATGTACAATCCGGTGATCCAACAATAAGTATGTCTATCTATCGGCTGTTTATATTCTGGAGAACCCAATATCAATAATATCGACAGCCAGTATTCGCATGAACAAAGCAGCTGCAGTTATTACACCGAGGGAAACATAGTTCGACATTCATTTCAACGTGTCAATGTCGACTGATTCTTAGCGAAGATACTCCGTAAAATTAATATAACGAATATTATATACACAAGAATTCACAAACATGGACCCAATATATGATCCGATTGAGTAGAGATCAATCAGAAGCATCGCTATCCAATATTCTAACATAATCATTATACAGTGTCTACACTAATAATTCACTAGTTCTACAACACTCTCACTACTTTTTTTTTTCTCTATTTTTAGTCCTGTCGAATCTTTATCTTACTTGAATTAAATAACACCACAACAGCACGAAAAAAACTAGACTAAACAACAGACGGCAGTCTAGCAAAGTAGCCAGGACAGTGCTGTATATTTCAGAGGTGGATTCTACTCCATCCCACACAATAAACTACGAGTATATACTTAATTGCAATACAATTATATCTTATGTTTATCATGTTATATTATAATATATTTACCTCTGTTATAACAAAAACATGTATGTCAATAAAGTCGTCTAATAAATAAATATAACATTATATACTACACACGTAGAATGATATAAACTTTAAATAAATTTAGAATAAAGTTTTCTGTATATTTTGGCACTATCCCATCATTTAATGCAGTTGTAAATAAGATAAACTTTTATAAATTCGATCTTTTAAATACTAAAATATAAAACGAATTAATAGTGTTAATAATATTTATGAGCTCTACAATGAGGAGTCTGACATCGTCGAATTTATCAAAGTCCAACGACTTCGGCGGTCCGAGCATCTGGCTGGGATGGAATGAAAGAATCTTCACTATATGCACATCTGACATTCTATAAAGCAGAGGGCATCGGGAGACTGCGACTCCGTAGCCGAATGGAATTCGGCGGAACCTGGATGTTCTCGAGACAGGCGAGGCAAAGCTCAGAACAGAGAAGAGTGGAGAGATCTCCTCGGGGTGGCCAAGGCTAACCGCGGACTGTAGACCCATGATTGGGTTGGAATTACATAATATAAAATACTAAATATTAATTGAAATGACAGATTACATACCAAATTTTATTCAATTAAAATCAAAAATAACCATTTGACATCATTCATACGAGAATTTAGTACTAGAAATCGTACATATACATATAAAAAAGATCATGTGCGAGGAGCAATTTCGCCTTCATTGTTCAGTTAAATTACAATGTAAAATTTATAATCTTCTGACCTATATTTGATAGGAAATTTGTAATATATAATGTTAAATATAATAAAAATACTTTCTGACGATGCTAATAGAATCGACAGATTTTAATTATAATAAATCTTATCTGCATTGTTTACCGATCATATATTTTTCATCGGATATTACACAAGGAATACAGGATACAACGTAGATTTTTCCATTTATTGTATTATCAATACCATAGGATACGCTTGCGGTGGCCGCTCACGGGCCACAAAACAGCTTCTCGCAGGGCTCAGCGACAAGAATCGCCGACGGCGAAGTCGATAGCTTTATATAAAAATATTCACGACCTAAGGAACTCTACACAGAATCTTAGTGTAGAGTATTTTTAGGCTATTTTGCCGCTTGTATCTCTCTCTGTGGCCGACGTTTCTCATTGGAGAGTCCATTATCAGGGTTGGCGTCGCTGATGCGACGTGTATGCTATGTTGAGTATTGCAATAGTAGCGAGCAAAATAGCACAGAAAACACGGTACACAGTAATTTACTTGAAAACGCTCGCTTGCCTTACATTATTCAAATATTTTGATAAAACAATAAAATATTATTGCAATAAATTTATCTCCTTCTCCCTAAAAAAATAATGTAGAAAAAGTATCTCGAAGCGAAAAATATAATAACAATGAATCAATATTCTCCAAAGTAATACTGAGATGACGTCACGTCATCAATTGATAGCAATGGTCTTAATAAAAGACGAGCGGAATAATTTCAGCGTAGGAAAACCAATCTCTGGGCAGTGAATGTCATCGTGATTGTAAATCAAACAATATACTTCATAACATATTATTTTAAGCACTCACGTCGGGAGATAGAGCAGACGATCAATTTAATAATAATTAAATATGTACGAAGCTGTGCTTGGAAAAATAGGTCAACCCATGAGGCAGACAAAATCTGTAATACACCCAAGATTCAATTTGAACCCGAGTCTTTGGACTAAATACGTTAATAAGTAATATCTCTACGTTTGTAAGTAATTCTGATCTCTCTGGATAGGAAGTACTCATTATCAAATAAACTGGTACATTGCATTGTGAGAGAAAGAGTCCTAGAAATAGTCAGCACTTTTTAAGTAGATTTTGAAATAAGTACTACCTATTACAGAAGGTCTCGTGACGTAACTTCCGGAAAATTTCAATGCACTCTCCGAAACTACACTCCGTTAAAAAGTTTATCTGTAGATATACATATAGGATGAAACTGATTATGTAGACAAGATTTGGGTCAAAATTTTCTCAATAATATAACCATGTATTTTTTTATTTATTAATCTGTTATAATTACAATGAAATAATACAGTAATAAATTGTTTTTTTTTGGTTCTACAACTTCTCTAAAAAGCATGTGCTTGTGCAGAGAAGGGGATTACATATTAATAATTATTGTTTACAATAACTAACTTATAATAAAATAAAATACAATAAATTATTAGCAACGTTATAAATTTCGGGGTACATGTTTATCTTTAAAGTATTTTTTGATAGCATTTATTATTTATTTATTATCATTAATCTTCCTAATGTTTTCGGGTAAGCTGTTAAAATTATTTTTTCCTATGTGCGTATAGTGGTGTTGTGCAAATGATGTGTTAATTTTTGAGCATGAACAAATTTAAACCTAGTATAATTTTCAGTAATAAAATTACATTTTTCTTTTTCTTTTAATATTTGAATAATAGAATTCCTTTTAAGTAGATCACAAAATGTAGGTACTTGGAATTCTTCGAAAAGTAATTTTGTCGGATAATCTTTTGTTTTTTTTAGTATTACTTTTATGATAAGTTTTTGTACATTTTTTACTGGAATCAGTATTATAAGCTGATCCCCATATATATATCTCGGCTAAGTTCGGTAGCTAACTTGATTTGTTTCGATATTTATATTTAGAGTCGCGTATTATATTGTAATCTATACTCAATGAATCCAAGTTCCTGTTAATTAATCTTAAATTAAAAATTTATATGAATATAAAAACTATAAGGTACCAAATATTAAAAAAAAAAAAAAAATGTGATAAACAGTTTCATTTTTAGATACCCTCAATTTTACAAGGTTCTAATGCTGTGTAAGAGAGGAATGGAAGATGCAAGGAAGCGGATAATTTTACATATCTGGTCTCTAACTTGATCACGTTAAATAGGACAATGGATGAATTGAAGATCCGACTTCTAGCTTCTAGAAATAGGAGCTATTATACGTTTAAAAAACAACTGAGGCCGAAAATACTGAGTCAACGAAGCTACTAATATATGAAACTATATTATCCTTATATCGTTTCGTAAAGGTGGGTATTAAATTTTTTTTTAAATACTCGTCCTAACGAAAAAATTAAAAGTAATTTAGAGAGAATCGGCAATACCATAAAACAAGAAATATCCTTTCCTTTAATACGCAAACGGAATCTATTTTATTCTTGCGGCAGGTGCCGGAAGAGATTATCTTAGTTGGCGTACAATACTTTCGTTTCATCCTCACGTTAGTAACTTTTTTTTAAATTTTCTTTTAAAAAGTTTAAACACATTAGTCTTACTAGTAACTTAGTACTTAGTAGTTAACGTAATAGTCATTTTTAGCGCTTTTTAAATGAACTATTGTAGTCGGCAAACGCCATGATAATTCATCCCTCCAAGAGGTAATTCAAAAATGATTATAACAGCATTGAAAACGTTGTAATAGAACATAATTTAATATAAAAATGAAACAACAAAAAGTGCCGCGCTATGTGTGTTCTGTTCCAAATTGTTCAAGTTTTAAGTGAAGAGTAAACGAATCAAAAATATTCCAAAGGTGGCTAAGGTTTTTACCGCTGGAAAAATAAATTGGAAGCCGAGCAGAGGTTAATTTGTTTATAATTGAACCAGACACATAACAGGAGTATAAGAAAAGCTACGTGACAGATTTACATAGCACGGGTCAAGAATTTTCACGAATATTCCATTAGAACGCGTAAATATTATAAAAGTGTTTGCTTTTGGAGCCATTGGAGCGTCGTGATAGCCAAAGGCG
Organism: Eubasilissa splendida; assembly: GCA_031772225.1. Lineage (NCBI taxonomy): Eukaryota > Metazoa > Arthropoda > Insecta > Trichoptera > Phryganeidae > Eubasilissa > Eubasilissa splendida. Next base: position 13,265,895 of record CM062852.1, on the reverse strand, counting down.
AGGTGTTAAGTGAAAAATTAAGTATAGGAAGCGTAGAGCCGGGAGTTGTTAACTGGACAAGGAAAATTATTAAGTACTCCGTGGACCAAAAGTCAATTTACCGTTTAAAAATTAAATAATTTTTTTATTTTTATAAATTGTTTTAATTTGATTTTTTTACCTACACATATTGGATGTAACACACCTAGTGTACAATATTTTAAGGGTAGATACATACTAAAAATATAATTTGAAAATGTTCAAGGTGCATGCGCCTAAACTCTCAACCATTTCTACCATACTCTCGACCATATAAGAATTTAAAAAAATGTAAAAGCTTAACATGATTTTGTAGAAAATCTCGTACAATAATATTTTTCGCAACGGTGCAGAATTTGTACATATATTTAGACACGTACCCAATAATATTTTATTTATTTATCTTTTACATGGTATTCTGCACGGCACGGAGATATTTTTACCTATACACGAAAAATAACATATTTTTACCTTTCAAGACTACTTTTTTGTATTGTTAAAATTTATTTAATTTAATAAGTTGAATATTGAAAAATACATATCGGGCTGATAAGGTTTTCAATGGTTTTTGCATTTTCTATCTGTAATTAGGAACTGATTGGATCATTTCGCGCCCAAATATGGAATTTTCTTGGCGTGCTTGTTGGTCTAGTGGTTAAGACACTCGCCTAGTAATCCAGTAGCAACTATTTACATAGCACAAGCGTTTAGCTGAATTTTAAAATAGTAATAATGTATTTTGTGCGCGCATTTTTATATACAATTATAAAAACCGTCGTCAAATGCTGACAATTAAAAAATTAATCATTAAACTTGAAACGGTTAAATGATCTCCATTTTCATATTCACAAATTCGAGTGAATATGCAAGATATTATTTTAATAAATATCAAATTTATATTTCATGTAAATAAATCTCCACGCTTTATAGAAGTTAAATCATTTAAAAGATCAATTTAAAAAATAACAAAAAATTATTTAATTTTTAAATGGTAATGTAACTTTTGGCCCACCTGTATTATATATTGCGACTAACAAGAAACACTAAGAAATATTTATGTGATGTAAATTACCCTTTATAAAATATGTGATGATTTTCTAATAATAATACCCATTATAAAAGCGTATATATATCCAGATAAATATGATTCAAAATTACATAATTGATTTAACTTCAAGGCAATCAATATTATACATAACAAATTTATATATTTATATGTGTCTAACAGCAACAAAGTGCGTCGATTGTGATAATCATTCAAGTTGTCGCTCCATTAAATTCGAACAATTTGAAACCATTTATGAATTGGATTTTTTAATCCCTTACGTATGACGACCGCTGGAAAAATTTTGGTTTCGAATAAAGGCTCATAAAGAACGGTACAGAATTAATGCGAAGCGAATTTACATTCCCTGTACACTGTATTTTGTACGCAGAGCAGAATAATAAATAATAAATCTGCGAAATTCGAGGGTAAATTTTCATCCCATTTTCACGCGCCCTAATATTCTGTCGTAGTCTCGAGAGGCTTCCGTATCATCTAAAATACTTTTAGAAGTACTTATTCATCTTGACAAACTAAAAAAACGGAGATATTTACTGCAACAAAAGAGAAATAATATTATTAATTTTAATTTGAACCAAAGTTTTCGAAAAATAAATTAAAATTTTATATGTTCCATACAGGAAACAAGAATGTAGACAAAGGTGGTTCGCCGATCTCAGCTTCCCTCAATCAGCGATGATGATGATTATGAGGTCGAAAGAAATTAGACATAAAAGATGTTCAATAACGGTATACTACGGCGAAACGCCACAATCTAGAATGGCTTCCCCCGTCTGCAGAATACCCTGTTTTTATTCAGATACATGACAATACATATAGTCATATTTGCAAATACCTACTCGGCGACAGGCCGCCGCTGTGATGTTTCACTAAGACATATTTGTTTTCCTGAAATCTATCCCACGGGTTTTTTGGCGCCACGCCGACGATTACACCTTCAAATTTCTGATACGTGTTTTATAATATCAATTAATTGGTGCCTCCTCGGCGAGTAATTCTGTGCGATACAATATACGTATTTTATAACAGTCAAATTAAGAATAGGGACATCCCAATCAAAGCTTATGTATAACTATCTGACACACCCGGCGTTGCACGGGTAGTAACTCTCCCGAACCCCTCCGTACCCGTCTGATTTACACCCTGATAGATACTCGTAGATGTTATCAACCGTGAAAAATACCCCTAGTAAGCACTTACAATCTTTCATCGCCAGGCATCTCGTGCATGTAAAGGCAGACATACGAATATCCTAAAATATATATAAGATTCAAATAATTTGACATAATAGATTTATAAGTATTTTCAGTTTACAAATTAGGCGAAAGTTGGCGCCGTTCACTTGCTGGCCCGGCGGACCGTTGAATAAACATACAATATTTATAACAAATTAACACAATCGCTTTAGTGATGTCATCCTAGGCATGCGATACTCGATAAAACTGTACAACAGAACTGCGCTCTTAAGCCCGGGCAAAAATACAATAGTATTAAACAAATATGTAGTTTTAAGTGCGTCAACTTCTACATATTTATTACATACATGGGTACATGGCTGCTAATGCCGCTGTCCAGACGGCGCATACACAAGTAATTATGACTATTTTTAAATACCGCCAACCGTGTGCGATATCTTAACAATCTCGATTTGATTGCTATTATATAACTTTAAATGTATCGTCTATTGTGATATCCTCAGATATAATAATACTGAAACAAATCTTGCCGACGTCACGATATAACAATCACACCTTTGACATTAACTATTTTCAGAATAGGACAAAATCTTAAGTTTTATCATGCTACAAATGCAATCTGTCGCTAGGTCAATCACCTTTAAACATGAATCGTAGCGGATATGTATCACTGCCGGAACGGAAAATAACGTATTTAAATCATTTTAACAATATGTACGTTTGCTATAATTGGTTATGTTAAGTTGTAGACTACTTCCCTATTATTAATAATAAAGTATATTTTCAACATTGAAAATAGGTTGGCCAATATAACCTATAAATGATGTCACTCGTATGACAATAAAACAAAATGTCACCTACATACGTTACCATAACCCGCAACCGTCGAATCCAATATCTAAAGTAATGTAATATATTCTACAGCGCAATGTACTTCAAACAAATCGAATTCTGGATTTCCAACAAGAATAACTTTATGAATAATCATAATAAAATTCACATATTTTAACGCTTAAGCTATAAAACAAGCTTTCATAATTTCACAATAACCCGCTAAGCAGCTATAAATAATTGGCGAATAAAGTAGTAAAATAATACAAGTATAGATTGGCCAGCCAGCATCTGGAAAATCTCAGAATTTTTCGTATGAAGTTAACTGGATCTCTCTGGCAAAGAGTTGATTTAACAAAAGAACACTTACGAAGAGTTTCTTTTTGGCGTTGTAGCGATTAGATGTTATTCTTGTGTATTGCCGTGTGTCACTGCTTCGGATTATTTTTAGAAATTCTTTAGATAAATAATTGGTGGTTCAGAGACCTTTGGGTACGAAAGCGAATAGACAAGGGAAAAATCAACTTTAGTATACACAAATTTAGTAATCGAGAGATAGAAGAGAAAAACACAAGGGAAAATACAAATTTAGCAAACACAAATCATGTAATCGAGACATAGAAGAGAAAAACATAAAGGAAAATACAGTTTTTGTAAGCACCAATTTCGGAATCGAGAAACAGAAGAGAAAAACACACGGCACCTAATGAACTTCCACAAGTCTTAGTCCTGGGCCGCTCCAGGAAGACGCAACGCATCCATCTACCGTAGAGGCACTCTTCTAGGGATGCTATGTCACGACAACCCGGGAATAAATTTCTGGAAATTCCATGATTTTTTGCTGTCTCGAGTCCCGAAACTTTTTCAAAAAATAATCCGAGACTAGAGGCTCTTAATTTTTCTTGATATTATTCATTTTAAACAAGTTTAATTAATCCTATACCCCATTGACATACAGTAGGCAGTGACCCAGCGACGAGCGGCGTATGTGTAAGTATATATTTTTTGAAATTCCAAAGTTTCCATAGTTTATGTGGTCAGCCATAAAGATTCGCATTAAGGATAAATTAGTCCAAAGATATTTTACTACTGAAAAAAAAATTGTGAATGTGATCTTTTATCTTTAGGATAATTTCACGTCATCTTTTGAAATAAAATTTGTAGAGCATGAAATTATTTTAAAAAAAAACTTTATTGGGTAACTTCAGTTGACTTTGGCCAAATGCACTGCCTCTTGAGATAGTAGCTAAATATGGATACTGGGTAAAACAAAAGTGGCTTTTAAGAACAGATACAACATTAGGAAAACAAAATATAATTAATAAACCTTTGGTTGCAAAAGAGACAATTATCCTACCACAAGTGCATATAAAATTTGGCCTAATGAAACAATTCGTTAAAGTGTTGGATAAAAATAGCTCATGTTTCGAATATACAGAATGAATATGAAAGTACAGAAAAGATAAAAGCTGAAATTTTTGATGGGCCTCAGATCAGAGAGCTTATAAATGATTCCACATTCATAAATTGTATGAATGATGTTGAGTGCTCTACCTGTCCATCATTTGTTGCAGGGATAAACGGGAAACACAGCGGTGAAAATTATGCACACTTAGTGAAAAACATGTTGACAAATTTCCAAACTCTTGGGTGCAATATGAATATTAAAGTTCAACGGGATTGTCTTGCAAAACTTCACTACAGAAAAAGTTATAGAAGATTTATAAATTCGTAAATTATATTTCCGTCCTATATCTATCTCATTTATTACATATAACACTTATATTGTGAGGGTAAAGAATGGCGTTCTATCCTATTCACCGGCTAGTCAATGGAGAACACAAGAATGGCGAGTTCTTCACCTCAGAAACACACATTTGATTTGCCACATTCTGCCTTCATCCCAAACAGAGAAATTTTGTTATCAATGCCTGGGAGAGATAAGTGAAAAGATGTATTACGTTATCTAATGGAATCTAATAAAAAAAACACAAGTTAAATAAAAACAAATTACAATAAAAATTAAATAATCCTAATTTCGCCGGGTTGAGCGTGGATTCGACGTTCTTAAGGACAGGCTGCTCCATGCTCGTCCGTGTACATTCCATCGTAAGTAGAACATCTCAGTTACCCATCGTCGTAGTTAGCTCTTTCGGCATCCCAAGTCGACGCAAAAGGATTGGTAGAAAGAATTGTAGAAAAATAATCCAATGAGAATTAATATAGACCGAAGGGAAACAATCTTGTCCCTGAAGAGATCGTTCACCATGCGATTAGGCCAAAATAAATTACAGTAAATTGTGCACTATAGTCAAAGATTCGATTACATGTTGGATTCTTGATAAATAGCTTCGCTGGCCGCAGCAACAAGCCGCGTATTCTGACAACTCCGAGCGAAAAATGAAATTAATCTTAACCATAGACTCTGACTATTTTTATAACCTTGAAGCCCGTTCGCATTACCAACATGAGGGCGCTATTCGTGATTACTAAAGTGATTGGCATTAAAATAATTATGGAGCGAATTTAAACGTGACATTAGTTTTGTAATGTCACAATATATATATATAATATTAAACATATTTACAGTGTAAAATAAAACTTTTTTCTAAATATTTGTTTATCATTACTAATAAATATAAGATTTTAAACATAAATATTTTGTTTTTCTTTGTAAAATATAATATAAAATAAAACTCTTTTTCTACATCATATAAATAAAATCACATGAATTTGAGTAAATAATTAAAAAACTGAATGTGCTATATCTCCAAAACTAGAGCTGATAGAAACAATCCAATGCCAACTTTTAAATCAGCGGCCTAATTGTATTCAGGAATAGGTCAAACTTTTTAGGCACCACTTGCTACATAAGCAATTATTTTGTTATTCTTATAAGTTGTAATTATTCAGAACATAGGTCTGTGATATTTTAATAAATACAAATTAAATTTATTAATTAGAAAGATATACATAAAAAATCAATTTAATCGAAAAATACACCTCCCCGGTTTGGAAAGAGATCCAGGTTCGAATCCCGGTGGCGCAACAACAATATCTTTCGATAAAATTGATTTTATATGTATATCTTTCTAATATATTTAATTAATATTTAAAATATCACAGACCTATGTTCTGAATAATTACAACTTCACAATAATAATATGTTCCCCTAATAATTATCATATTCGTTCACGAGCTTTAAAGTCCCGCTGCTGTAATCATCCACCGCCAGTAAGACGAAAGATGAAGATATAAGGCACCTTAAATGAAATAAAAATTTAGTTTGAAAAAAAAAAACGCTTTTATGTTTAGGTATGCTTAAGGACCCTTGTGGTAAATTTTTTTTACGAAAATGGTGCTATAAAAATTATCCGATGTCATTGTAGAAATGAGAAATATTTAAATATCCCTTTAGTGTACGTCGTGTACCCGCGACAGCGTTGCACGGAGGTTGCACGCGTCACTTTATCATCCTCTTCATCCGAGTCCAAACAAAATGATAAGATTGATGTTGACGTATCCGCTTATCGTTTCGATAATACTAAACTGTAGTAAGAATTAATATATTTTCTCAAAATCCTCTAGTAAAAACTGCGCACTTTGCACTACGTTATCTGTAATTCAGTTACAGTAATACTTAGGTGAACAGAAAACTTCAATACAAATATATTATCTATAATTTATTTTTTTTAATTAAAAAAATCATCTCCATTCACATATTTTATAATGCAGAGTATGGAATAAATCGAAAAAAAAGTATTTTATTATACGGTCACTAGTCACCAACACTACGCCCTCTGTACGAGAGCCATCAAAATATCTGCGTCCCGTTGTAGTCTGCATGGAAAGAGACACTTTAATGTGTCGCGTCGTCTACCTCTAGCGTCGACTGAGCGGCCGTCGAACTGTGTTTGTGACGTCAGGGAGCCACCCTGTTTAATTTACAGCGCGCGTTGCCTACATTCATTCGGTCAGTAAGTAAGTCACTGTGACGACCGATCATAACACAGTTTATAAAACTTTATTAAAATAAAATTGTGCCGATCATAATACAAGACATACGACATAAAGAAAGAGCACTAATTTACCTGAAGGAAACAGCAAGAAGCAAAGCAAGGCTGTAGAGATCTTGAGATGAAAATGAAGATTATCAACGACTATGACGCTGAAAAGAAAATAAAGGTGATGGCACGTAATTTAAACCTAGCGCATTATACTGTCTAAAAGACAGAGCTAAAATCAGAGAAACAGTGAAAACATCTAGTTCGGTGTAACACCTAGTGAGAAGTGACTTGCAGATTAATACTTAAGTGATTTAAACATATTAACAAAAAAACATGAATGTATCATATACAACATTATGGAAGGGGCAATACGGCACAATTAATGGTTATGGAGACAACCATCATAAAATACGAACGTGTAATTAGTAATATAGGCGGTCAATTATTTACATCGGATCGGTACATATTATGTTATGACACATTGAGTAAATGACATATCGTCATTCTCAATCTTGTTTAATACGAGGGTAACACAGAGAGAAAAAACTTTTAGTAGAAGAAATTAAGAAAATATTTTATTATTATTATTATATATTTTTTTAAACACAGTGTTACAACTTAATCCATTTCTTCGCACAATTACTTGTTACATTAAAGCAATTATCGTACGAGTTTTAAAGTCCAGCTGTTGTAGTCGTCCACCGCCAGTCCGTTTAACCAATTGTTGACTACAAGCTGTAATTCGTCATCACCCCTAAAACGTTTTCCATCCAGAAACTCTTTAAGCTTACGAAAAAGGTGAAAATTGCCCGGAGCAAAGTCCGGACTACGCGGTGGATGGTATCAGGACACGTAATACCTGTCATTAACATTAACCCCTGTGCAAAAAACCTCCCTGACAATTAACCCCCGTCACATATAAAAATAATCAGATTCATTATTAATTTTTTTTTATCTAATATAACAGAATGATTTAAAAAAAGTTTGCTTGCGTACATTTTGACCGTAATCTCGGATAAGAAACAGGTAAGGTTATATTAGGTTGGATTGAATTGAACAGATTCGGATAACTCATAATGAGTCTGTATTATTTTTAAGTAATGAGTCTGATTATTTTTATATGTGGCGTGGGTTAATTGTCAGGGGGGTTTTTTGCACGGGTGGTTAATTGTCAGAGGGTTTTTTTGCACACGGGTTAATGTCCGGGGGGGTATTGATAGGAGTTTGTATCCGGGGGGTATGTGTCCAGGGGGTATATGTTCTAGAACCGCGGTGGATGATCGAAAACTTTCCACAATTGATTACATGGACTGCCGGTGGACAAGAGCGGGATTTCCAAGGCTCGCGAACAGATATGATAAATATTTAAAATATATGATGATTCAGAAAATTGTATATATTATCAACAGAAGTCATTTATAATCACTATATCTAAGACTTAACCCAAATAATCTAATATTATTCTACATTGTATTTTCATAAAAAGATACAGAAAAAAAAGTTCAATGAACAGGTATTGCCGTGGTAGACGCAAAGGCATGGAACTCTTTGCACAGCAAAGATATTTCAAAAAAAAAAAAAAGATTAAAAATACGCATTTTCAGCAAATTAAATCCATACGTTCATATAATTATGCTTTTTAAAATATCTGTCGGTATTTTTTTTTTAAATGTTTTTATGCGTAGACAATAAAAGTAAAATTTGAGCTGTTAAATTTTTCGACAAAAATAAAAGTTTTCAAAAAAGACAGGCACTGCCTAGCCTCACGTTGCGCCACCACTGATTTACGATATTTTGCTATGCAAATGGTCTTGATGTATATTTCATCTCGTTAAGAATGTGATCGTTAAGGCTTTGTACACAGAATTCTGAATCACATTTTTACAACATTCATTTTACATAAGTTGAATTTGAATTGTTTTGTATATTATGAAAATATCGAAGAATCAAATTAATTTAACCACGGCTTAAATAAATAAAAACGTATGCCGTCAGCAAGTATAATAAAATTCCTAACTACACTTGAATGTTAAAGAGAAATTTAAAAAGAGAGTTAAAAAGCTCATGGCTGAAAGAAAAACGCGGAGTATTTGATAATTAACTTAACTTCCAGACATGTATATACTATGTTAGCTTATGCAAACCTGGTCACTCCTATGTTGGGTGACAGTGTTGGTCGCACCTTCTAGGTGTAGTTCAAGGTACATAAGAATGACGTATTAATGTATTAAACATTGCTAATATACAAAATCCTAATGTAGTTATATGTGTCACGTGGGAAAATTAAATGAGAAATTGATACATTTTATTGAAGAGAATTATTAAATTCCTTTGATATGTGGATGTGTTGTTCTGAATTTCAAAATAGTAAAAAAACAAGTCTATTGTCAGAAATTTGAAAATTGGAACATTACAAAGCTGCCGTACGGTAATTTAAAGCACATAAAAATAAACTTGATTTATACATGAAATCTAGACGCGCTTCAGAAATTTTAATTTAAGGTTGGTAAATAAAATGTCAGTAATTAATTATAATAGTTATTTTTCATGTCTGTATGAGAGATATCGCACTCATTCTCAAATAGCAAGAATATTTTTACATAGAAATTCGTAATCTTTTGATAATGAGCACTCCTATTATTACATTGATTAACGATGCGGTGATACAACATTATCACTCAGCCAATAAAACAAAATATCTTACATTTAGCATGAATAAAGCAAGTCAACCATATTTTTACCCTAACGTACGATGGCAAATGTGAGTCTTTAGGACACGCCAAAACTATTCGGTATTTGGGATTACGATTGATGATAAACTTAGATGTGAAGCTCAAATCGACATGTTAACTGGTAAGCTTGAGAAACTTATGTACTGCTTCAAGATTTTAAGGAACATGCTGAACCTGAAACAAATGCGTAATGTATATTTCGCACTCTGTCAGAGCATCATAGGATATGGTACAGTGGGCCGAGGTGGAGCCGCCATCACAATACTCGACCCAGTGATTAAAATGCATAAAGCCGTAATTAGAATAATTCTTAATAAATTCTTTCAGCGTGAATCAGAACCGCTATTCCAAAAATTCAAGGTGTTAAAATCAGGCAATTATTCATAAAGACATACATGAAAACATAACCCTGCGCCTTATCGCACATTCTAAGTATAGTCGGGCAAAAACTCAAAGAAAACTAGCTGTCCCGTTAATGAAAACCTCATTTGCTCAAAGACATGCATGTTTTATTGAACCGCGAATATACAATAAGCTACCACAAGAGATGGCAACGGTATCGTATCCTCAATTCTGCATGCTTAGCGGCTTTTCATTCTATGTAATTTTTTTCTGTCCTTACATCCTACCTCATACTTATCATGTTTTGTTTGCTCCCTACTAGTTTCTTTTCTAATCCTGCTTTTTACCTTCTTTTTACTCTACTCCAACCTTTCTACCATAGTTTCACTATAGTTTTTTACTTCATTTCTTTAATATGCTGTTATTTTAATGTTCTCTATACTCTATTCCATACTTCTTACATAACTTTAATCTGAATCAAAAATTTTACTTTATTTCTTTTACTAATTCTCTACTAGTCTCCTTTTTGATTTTTCTGTTTTTTAATATTTAATTTGTTACATTACTTCCTACATATAATAAGCTAATAGAACCCAATGGCTACCTATCTCAGAACAGGTATATAGTAGGCAGCGGCCAACAGGCTTGCATATAAACAAAATGTAATATTAATACTCATTGTACTTGTTAGTGTATTAGTTACTTAAAAATGTTTATATTGATGCAAACTTCAAAAGAATGTTATTTTGAAATAAACGCCGATTTACCGGCACTGAAAAACCTTATATGTTTAGAGATGCGGATTGGTCATTTTTTTCAAAATTATTTGTGTACAGTCAACACAATATTATCGTATTCATTTAATGATAAACCAGCGCGAATCGAGAGTTGATAATATAAAATAAATATCAGATTATAGTGATAATACGGAGGTGAAGGTGAGGTTAATATAATACTTATAAGTATTTGATGACAACTCAAGTTTAATGTATATTATGAACGCAGTGAACATGCATCAACAATGCGATTCGTTGTATTCACGTATGTACACCTAGAGCTATCTTAAATTGATATTATTATCGTCAGAATGTCATTAAACCATAAACACGAAGGATGCAGTGAACTTAAAGAAATTAAATAAAATGGAGGAAAAAAAATTAACTTAAAATCTTGAGTGAATACGATATTTTGTGTAAAACCGTTTTGAACTACAATGGTAAAATGATCGTGTAATCATATCCAAGAATTATTCACAGCAGTTTGAGATAAATATTAGACATCAGTGACATGTATTTCACAATGCGGAAAGGTTGTAAATGAATATTTTATATTCATTATCTTTTATTAATCTTTACTGTCGTCTAGCGGATATCTAAAGAAAATGGATTAAACTAAGATAGGAGACAATGGATACGAAGCGCAATATTATATACATATTTTCTTTGTGACCATTTTTGAACGGGACCTCGCATGAGGATTGGTCTCTTTATCGTTTCATCAATTCAAAATACAATGCGGCCCACCGTATGGCCGCACAGTGGCTACAACAGTCGCCCGCAAGGCCTAACTGAAAAACAATTGCTTTCAGAATTCACACAAAAATACGAGGTAATAAGAGATTATGACAGCAAAATGTACAGCTAGTAAAACATAATTGGCCACCAAATTAGATAAAATAATCATTAGCCTATGTAAAATTGTGTTATCAGCGTGAAATCAAAACATATTCATCATGACTTGTATTTTAGGTAGTTTTGAGATAACAAGAAAATATGCGATTATAATTCTTGTTATGTATTTTTTATGATTACATAATTGTTTTATTTATGATATTTTGAGGCTCTGCCTTCTACACTAGACTGAAGTGTCGTACAGAGGAAGGCAAACTTTAACTCGGTTATAATAAATTATTGAAGTACATATATCCAATTTTCAGGAGATTATTATTATTTTTAAATATATACAGAGTGTAACAGACCTAGTCCACAACATTTTATGAGTGGATACCTGACTAAATTGAAAGTCTAAAATGTTTAAATAATATGTGCAAATTCTCAACCATTACGGAAAATATTATTGTGTGAATTTTTTACAAAATCGTGTTGAGCTTTACGTCTACGCACTTCGAAATAAATATTTGCGAAATTTACCCATTATTATTATATACGAACTTTAATTTCTAGTATTTAATGTATAATTTAGAATCAATAAAATATTTAAATTAATCGAAACAATCGCATAATTATTTAAATGCTTATATCTCTGTCATGGTTGAGATTAGGCATATATTCCTTGAACATGTTCGACTCGTAATTTAGTCAGATATTCACCCATAAAATATTGTGGACTAGATCTGTTACATCCAGTATATTTTATCCTCGTTACACGAGGACTAATCCATGGTCTAGATTCGCTGGGACCACGAGTGTCCAGTCAGCGCATTTTAAGTTGAAAAATAAAATAATGAAATACAACATCGTTCTCAATGCTGGGGTTATTTCGACGTTTACCGAGGCCAGAGAGTCATACGAAATTTAAACGTTAATCTCAAGGCAAGCCTTGCGTCAACAAAAGCAACTGTATGAAGTAAAATAAAAAGAGTACAAAACCGTTAACCGAAGAAATTTAAAATAAACGATGAAGCAGGTGCACTGTTTTCGATGCCTGGATATGAAAAAAACAAACTAAAGTTAAACTATTGCAGAATTTGGTGTTTAAGATATGTTTATGAAATGGAGACTTACGTGGAAATAATAGCATCTAATTTGGAACAATTGTAAAATATGCTTTCTGTTGTTTGCACAGACAGAGAAGCAATTGGCGATAACTGATATTACATAGCACTCTGTATTGCTGTCCCTGGAATTGTACAAATGGTGTTTTTACGTATTAACTTTGAATTCATATTGTCATAATTTAACAGTTCTATCATAGATAAGAAACTGACCATAGAGTGCGACGCGATATGACCACGAGACATAGACGAGATGACAGGATGATAGATGCTCAATATATTTGACAGCCGTAATACAGTTTCGCGGATATATATTTACGTACTGTTATTGAATATATAAAAGACTAAACATTTAACTTATCTTAACTTTTTTTTTTTAGGAGAACACATTCTTATTGTGAAGTTGTAATTATTCAAAACATAGGTCTGTGATATTTTAAATATGAATTAAATATATTAATTAGAAAGATATACATATAAAATCAATTTAATCGAAAAATATTATTGTTGCGCCACTGGGATTCGAACCTGGATCTCTTTCCTAACCGGGGAAGGTGCTTTATCCAACTAAGCTACAGCGACAATATTTTTTCAATTAAATGTATTAATATCAAAAAGGTAATATATAGGTTCGAAAAATTGTCACTAAAAATATTGCCGCTATAGCATAGTTGGATAATGCACCTTCACCGGTTAGGAAAGAGATCCAGGTTCGAATCCCGGTGGCGCAACAACAATATTTTTCGATAAAATTGATTTTATATGTATATCTTTCTAATTTATATATTTAATTCATATATAGAACGATTATATTTTAAAAACCACAATGTAAAGTTTGCAATAAATATCAAAAAGATTATATTAATGAATTTTTTATCGATATCAATAAGATGTAATCAATGTGCTAAAGTTCAAAGTTCAAGTACCAATAACAACTATATTTTTTCGAAACAGATTAGTTATTTGTATATTTCCAACTCTAATTTAATTAATATTAATGTCTAAATCAATCTAATTTGTTTTATTTAAGTGTCATACACTATTGATATTGTAAGTAGGTAACTGCTAAGCCTAGCGTGATCTGTAACGAGAAGGCAAAGTTTACAGGCGGTTATCACAATTCATGTATCAGATTACAAGGAATTATATAAATGATTTAGTAAAAAAATAGAGTGGATTTTGTTGACCACATCCTCTGTAGTCACCTCATTCGGATGGCCTGGACGTTCTTCATACAAAATTGATGTTTGGCCACGCTTGAATTTATTAAACCAATAACCAAGGTGCATGGTCCTCATAAACGGCATACAACTTCACTTTGTTTTCCTCACACGTCTTCCCATCAAAAAAAAAAAAAACGAATCATTGACCGATATTGCTTTTTTCCATGGTTGCCCACTTTAAACAGCTATCAAAACAAAACTACTCGATAAATCTGTCTGAAATTTTGACAGGTGTCGTTCGAAAGATAGCGTTAAACAATTGTAAACAGATTTGCGTAAATCCCTGCAACGAGGCAAACAAAATCCTCGCAATCGCGGTCTAACTATATCTGACCATTCATAAACAAACCAGTCATACTAATTAAATGTATTAATTAGAAAGATATACATATAAAATCAATTTTATCATGTTCAAATTCCGGTAGCAAAACAACAATATTTTTCGATAAAATTGATTTTATATATACATATTTCTAATTAATAAATTTAATTAGTATTTAAAATATCACCGACATATGTTCTGAATAATTACAACTTCACAATAAGAACGCGTTCTACTTAATAATACATATTTTAAACCGATAGAATAACTTTTAAATTGAAATATAAAATGTCGTATAAAGTAGACAAGAAATGGAACAAATACAAGAAAGTGCTTCACTTCTAAATGAGGAACCTCCTATTTAAGATATATAATAATGACAATTAAACAGTTGTTGTGAATTGTAATGTTTAGTATTATCAATAAACAAGTGTAATATTAATGAACGTAGAAATAGTAATAAAGCTGGGCATAATATGTGGCGCTAATACCGTTCACGGTGTAGTAAGAAATTGCACGTGTTTCTAACTGCTACTAAATGTTCGGCCTTGCTCTACTAATTTGCAAACACTACCTACCTCTTCGGAGAAACAAATTGGAGACAAGTCCCCATCTCATTTGTCGGTCGCTGACACCCGGCCGGTGGCGGTGATCTGACTTGACATAAGAGCATGAGGTAATTCAGCGATAAAACCCGCATACGTCATGAGGTGAAACACATGGGACATAAAAATTGGACACTTGCATAACTCGAGAATAAATACATGCGTATATTCCTAATTTGTCATCATCCTAAAATACTTCCTAGAAGACGGTGATTTACCAACGTCGCGTACTTCTCGGAAGACAATCGATCTTCGACTTGAGAGTATATTTCATGACAAATTATACTTTCTCTCTGCTAAAGCTTTATGCGTAAATGGAAAACTATTAAAAAAAAATCAATCGCAAATGACTCATAGAAAAAATAATTCCTTATAAATAATAACGTGATGAAGTATGAGTGCGTAATATTATGAATCAGATAAAAAACCTTTTCATTGGAATAATATATCGTATAAAACTTAGCATGATCAAATTCAAATAAATTTTGACGAAGACAAAAGCCTCAAAAAACATGTGAAATAAGCAGTGGCGTGCAGTAGGTATAGATTTAGGTTATGATGTTACCAATGACATTATACAATCATATATAATATATGTACTTTCGTTTGACAAAATAAACCCGTCGTTTATACGATCCTACCATGTATTTATTTGTAATTTTAGAGTACTATTAATAGTGTTTTTAAAGTTTATGTTTTAACGTACAATAATACCCCCTTACCCATATAAAAAATATATGGACGTTTTTAAGAACACTTTCTATGACTGAACATGATTTATTTATGGTTTGAAAAACTTTCACGTAATAACCAGGAATTTTTATTTTTTTATTATTAAAGGTTAACGTAGAAAATAGTTCTGCCAATTGCTTTTTGTTTTTCCCAATCAAAAACCAATTCATGCACCAAAATTAAAGAACAATCATGAAATCAACACGTTAAAAACAGTAAAATAGTAAAATTTTTGAATTAGCAAAAGAGGAAGTAGACACTTCAATGATTTGCACGCAGTTTGTAAGCCTTTCTAATGTTATCCTGTCAAAAAACAGCATTGGTAACGACTCCATACAAAACGGATCAACCGAAAGAAATTTTCAATTCAATGGGTACAGCGGTGGTGAGTTTGGTAGTTTAGTTTAGAACTAAACGATTTAAGTCTCTGCTGGTACACAGATGGCGCTAATTTTAAAAAATGTTTCCATTTATGTTAATTCAATTATTTAATTTATATTTGTTTCCAAGATATTTTTAATAATGCACAGCTTTTTTGCTTGTATGCATTGCACGCCCCTGGTGGTTATAATGCTTGTTACATTATTCCCCGTCAGCTGCACGATGCGAAGAATTCTGACACCAACACGACGTGTCGTACATGATGTACGAGACACATAAATATACAGCAATATCCAGATTTTTAAATTTATTATTTAGTCATGGCACAAACCGATTTATTTAGTTTAGTCCCCGAATATAATCTATCACCAGGCGGAATTGCAATTCTGTGTCGCCTTACAACACTTTAAGAATATGTATCATATAATTAGGTATTTGTTTGCGGTAATTGTATTGTGGTAGATCACTTCACTTTCCTTCATAAATTATAATTTCAACACTGAAAAATAAGATTTACGGAAACACTGGCAGCGGTCATGCAGCCGCCACTACCTAAGCGTGCAAAATTTTAATAGTAGCACGTGCCGTGTAGTGGTGGTGTTACGACCTGAGCATACCCGGCGAATATTGAACATGAGCTGAGAGAATGAGATAGGCATCTATCATATACAGGTCATTTATATTACTAGTTATGTACTTACTTGAATAGTATTAAGTTTTGGTAAAGATCACTAAATGTTTTCGTGGACTAACAGACTCTGTAACAACATTGTATTACAATTTTTGAAAATATATCATATGTAAATTTTACGCAGTTTTCTTTTAAAATAACTAGCCTTCTTTAAGACAGAATTGTAGACTCTTAATTTCTTATATATCTTATCTATCAAAATATGATTACGTTTTACATTCTCATTAAATCATTATTATCATCAACTTTCGGTTAATTTTTTTTTTTAATTTAGAAAATAACTATTTTTTTCTTCAATTAGTACGTATCTCACAATGCCATCATATGTGCAATTGTAACGACGCAATTTTAGAACATAGTTCTATGATATTTAAAACAAATTAGATGAATCAATTAAAAAAAAAACTTTCTCTTGTCGTGTGAATGCGTTACCACAACGTCACGGTAATCATTTAAATGTAAGACAAATTTTTGACTTATATATGTGGTCTTTTCATAAATGAGACATGTATTATTTTATTTCCAAAATTTATCGTAAATTTAACGCGGTGTAATTTTTATATTTAGAACGTTTACACGAATCAGAGAATCGGGCGACTGATTTCAGTGCAGTGATCTCTCGTTCATAGCACTGATCCAGTTCAAAGCACTAAGAATGTATTCATACGTATTGTTTAAACAGAAAGACGGCGGCCATTATGCGCGATCGCGAGATCATCGCTGCACAGTCAAGGTGAGGCGAACGTGATCGGACAATGCAGGAAGTTGATTGTAATACAATAAGAAAAATAATGTTTGTAATATAATACAAATTTAAAATGTAGCACACAACATAACGCATCGCATATGATTTTAAAGATGTTTTTTTTTTTAAATAATCGATTTCAAAAATCGTTTTAATAATCGGGATTAATGTTATCGGCATATTATTATTTTTAAGGAGAACACATTTATGAACTAGAAAGATATACAGAAAAAATATCTTATCTCGGGAGAAACTAAAATATTTTTCCGATTATTTTTTTTCTGTATATATCTTCCTAGTTGATTAATTTAATTTGTATTATTACATACTATTAACTAAATACATATATCTTAATATGCAGGTCGATTTTTTACTCATGGCACTGTACAGTCGGTCACTGACGAATCTGTTGCTAGTATATATATTTTTATTATTACAATATGATAGTACATACATTTGTTTAATGTTTAATTATTGTATGGATATGGATAAAGAATCGATACCCTTCATAACTAGTAGGTGTCTGATAATTTTGGTTAAAAGTGAACACAATAAACACACTGCGCGCGGTGTACACAACCGATACCATGCGTCAACTGACGTCAAATAAGTTGTTGCATTACTGTCCAGCGTGAAGCGGTCATATAACTGTGTCTCTTTCTCGCTTAGATAGCGTTCGCGCACACATTGACGTATATCGGTACACAACACATTCTTGAAGTGGCATGACCAACAAAATTAATCTGTAGATTTAATATATTAAGAATCAAGACTTATAATATAAACTTAACATAACTTAAAATTCATTAAACTTTTATATTATATATACACGAAAAGATAATGAAAAATAATGTATGCATGACGTTTGAATTCAACTATGTCTAAAATTAAAAGTATTCAATCAACGCGTATTTCTTATTGCTGCGAAACGCGGACTGTTAACAAGAGTGAGGTTCAAAAATCTTTTAAATTAACTTTTAGTAACGCAATGAGACGTGAAAAGATGTATGTTGGGCATCACACGAAAAGATAGGTAAAGAAACGATAAGAGTAGTTGATATGTGAAGGTAATGGGCAAGCCACAACGCTCGAACATCGAATAATCATTGGAATGCAGTCACCCAATAGTATCCGAGGGGAATCAAGAGGCCGACTAACCGCCCTAAAACCTGCTAGACTGACGAAGTCATCAAATTCGTGGCAGCGAATAACAATGTACAGAGTAAAGTGGGAAACACTTAGGGAGGCCTTTATCCAGCAGAGGACAGAAAGCGACTGTATAAAATAAAGTACAAAAATAAAAACATAGACATTTTTCTTCCCACGTGGACGGGTATTTGGTATTAGATTCAGAGATTAACAACCCCAGGCGTAAAATTTGAATGAATTCATCAAAAATTATACAACTGACTTCAATGAACAATTTAATGTTCGGGTTCACAACTGATCAATTCCAGGTGACATCATTTCACCGAAAATAATTATGGGCATGGCCTTGTAGCATCCCACACCCACACTCACACACACACACACACACACAAACATCGCGTGTATGTTCGAGAGGATAATGTGTACAGTGGTGAATGGTAAGGTGTGAAGAATATACAGCAGAGGGAATTCCCGGAACAAACGAGTAAATAAAATAGTAAGAATGGCCATTTGAAAAAGGTTTTTAAGATAATGTGTACTTTATACGGTTTCGAGTTCCAATGTGATATTATTACATTAGGTAGTTCAATAATCAGAGTATTCTTTACGAGTGGTAATAAAATGTGACATTTCGGCCTCCTAAACACTACTTACTGAAATGATTTCGGTGCCTCAGTGTTTACATCTATTCTCGTGATCATTAAACAAAAGAGCATTCATTAGCCATAAAATATTTTTTTCAAAAAGGGGAAATAGATAGAAGCGAAGAGCACATTCGCTGTATATGAATATAAATTAAACGAAAAACAAAAGTTACCAGAAATAACATTTGAAAAATATGGGAAAAGCGAATTATCTAGACATCAACTCCGAAATCTTCAACAGGAACTCTATATGTGTACTGCTCTGTTGAATTGACAAAAAAAGTATTCCGTTTCTGGATCGCGCTGTAACGGGTGATGAAAAATGGATATTTCGTTCTAGCGTGAAGCGTAAAAAACAATGATAATTCTAAACCAACGCAAAATAGTGGATTTCACCACAAAAAAACGATATTATGAAGATGTTGGAACATTCGAGGTGTGATTCATTTTGGACTGCTAAAAACAAGGAAAAACTATTACTGCCAATGTGAATAGATGAAGCGTTTACGAAAGATATTACCACTTAAATGGTCGAAACTCGATTTAACAGGCTCGGCGTCTTATTACACAGCGACAAAGCTCGGCCACATGCAGCAAGGACTACCGTAAAAAGTACTGCAATGAACGATGAGGGAATTTCATGCTCTATATTCACCAGACACTGCACCTTCCGATCACCACCTATTTCAGTAACTCCAACACTTTTTAGTTGACAAAGAATATTCCTGAAAAGAAGATATTGAAAAGGACAACTTTCATCGAATATAAATCCCAGGATTTTTCTAACAGTGGCGTCGAAAAACTTTTAGAACGTTGAAAATAAAATTTAAAAAAAAACGAATAAAAAAATAATAATTAATGATATTAAATCAAAAACATCATAATTTATCGAACTACCTAATTAACAAAACAATGCTAATTTGTAAGTGTAGATATTTTACAAAAATTTTACACAAAAAACATACAAAATGGATGCGCCGCGTACGAACGTTCTAAGCCAGTGGTGGCGAACATTTTGACCTCGGCGTGTCAAAAATTCGAAGAATCTATCTTAACTCTGCTGGCGTGTTAACCCCTCCCGGCGGAATATTAACTTTGTTGAAACTGGTTTAATATGGATCATATTGTATTCGATTTGATGTCAATTAATTAATTGCTTATTTCACAAACTGAGATCCAAAAGAGATCCATACGTAATATGTTGTGATAAATTCTAATATTTCTTTAGTAATGTGGTGATCCTGCAGCGCCCCACAGACATGGCCGTGTAAGGAATCACCTGAAACGAACTTATCAATAAGCAGATGCCAATACATCATGACGGACGAGCCTTAAGAGCTAGCCGTCCACTTCTCCGCAGACCGTTCTTTCATCAAAATCTCAAGCGAGCCACTCCAATCTTCAACTTCATACGCGCATTTAACTTTATACTCGACGTACCGCCATTGTAAATCATCCCGCAATAAACGCCAACTTTTGTAAGTTCTCTTTTATTTAAAAACTTTGCTTTAGACACAGCCTAAATAATACACCAACACGCGCGACGTCAGTCTCACCATGCACAAAGCCTTATGGTACGATCACATAATTAGGATCCTCACGAGTCAATACTAGTCTACAACCACAAACACTACAGTAACTCTGATATTAGTGAGCGCTGGCGTGTCGTTCAAAACGCATCACTTTTGATACACATAGGTTCGCCATCACTGTTCTAAGCTAAACTTCTTGGCATTTTATCATTTTTTTAGATTGACTTTCAACTCATATTGTACATTTATTTTGATTTAATGTAATCGTTTTGATGGTATGTACCTATATATTTTTTAAACTATTCTTTTTTTTAATTGATAACGCGTCACGCACTCAATGGACAAAAATAGGAAAAATTCTAGTGCCGGATGTAGATAATCGGTGAATTATTTTCATCTCCATAAATCTCCCGGTAGCGCAAAAACAATATTTTTCTACAAAATTGATTTATAATTAACACATTAAATTAGTATTTAATTTTATAGTCATGCAAAAATCATATGCAGACAAAAAAAGTAAAATAATGTATGATTAAAAATAATTTGCATAAAATTCTGAACGGGCCCTATAAAATCATAACATTTTACGGAGACAGAATAATCAAACAAGTGCTACTTGGAGATTTTTTATGACCATCAAATGAAGTCAGAATTATGTCATCCCGAGTAGAAGGGTGACATGTCGTATCCCCCCGTACGGCGTTATATAATTTGGAAAGGAATTTCGCAGACCACATACTACCACGGTACAGTGTCACAATAATATTCGGAGGCCAGCTGTTCACTTACTTGAGTCGGAATTAATTCCAGAATTCCAACATAGCAGCCGAACGCCAGCAGATGTGGGACATCGGCGATGGGGGCCGATAAAATGTAAACACACAAATTCCCGAGGCACTTGATATGATTATTAATGTCACTAAACAAACACACAATCACATCGTTTCATATAGTTTATGCACGGCGATACAACAATCACATTTCCGAATAGTACATTGACACAATCGTCTCAACAAATCTCCTAAAACCAAAAAAATTTTATATATAAATTTGAAAAAAAATATATACCAACCAATTGAGATATAATTATAATTTAGAATAAGGGTTTAGGGGAGGGAGGGAGGTGTCATTGTTTTGCGAAGGCCCTAAATAAAAGGATGTATGCCAAATTTGATCCAGGTAAAGAGAGGATGAGATGTCCGAGGTGGGGTAACTATATTTTAGCCAGGATCCTAGTGTAAAATGTTATGTATGTACCTACACTGCGAAGCCACATCCCTATTTTATAGTTTATCAACCTTAACCTTTCTTGATCTGGGGAGAGTTATGAGTTGGAACCATTATTTTGATGGTTTTGTCTAATCTTATTATTTATGATTTCTGTAAGCGGATGTGCATTAAAAATATCATTGAATTTATGACTTTGTTTACCCGGTACGGAACCCAGATGTTAAGCTTATCTACTTAATATTCCCAGGAGCATTATCTCCAAAACTATCTTTATAAACTGTTGCAAGACCCTTCAGTGGTCAGATCGTATCTAACATCCAAACGAGAAAGAACTGAAAGTCTATTCGTTTCAATACATATCCGTAGACACGTTACATTATATTGTACATTTGTGCACCTATATTATAACAATAAACGAATTATTAACAAGTGCCGAGTCGTGATTTTAAGACCTCCCGTGTATGAAACATAAAAAAATAACAAAATTTATAATAGATGACAATCAATATAATATGCATTTACATCAGTTGCAGGGGGTCGGGTGGCCAGCAAGGGTACTTCCTATTTTTTTTAGCAATCCTAAAGAGTAACTATGCAAAATGTGGGATGGATGGCATTCAAGATAATACCGGTGGGAGGAGATAGAGTGGCAAGGAGAAAGAGAGATGATTATGTTTTGCAAAGAGTACCTACGCAAAATATGGTTTAAATCAGTAAATGGTGTAGGATTGTACAGAGAACAGACAGACAAGATATTTAGTTTTATACATAAATTAATAGGACCAAACCGATATAAGAAATAAGGAATCGCATTGAAATTGTTTGTATTTTCATTCTTTCTTCTCTAGCCTTTGAACAATCGCCATAATGAACCAAGATCAAGGATCAGGCTTTATATGAACATTAAATCCTGATAATAATAAACGACGGGAGTTATCGCGTCTACGAAATTTGTAACTATAAATGTACACACATACTTGTAAAAGAAGAGTGGTTTCGGGGTCTCCTGGATGTGACCAAAGAGAGTGCATTGAATTTTTATTAAGTCAAGTCATGAGACCCTCTACAATAGGTAGTACTTCTACGGAAATCTTCCCGAAATAAAAACTATGTACTTTGTGTAAAAAGTGTACTTTGTCATATTTTTATAGAGCGTACACTTTTAAATATCTAATAGTTAATACGTGATCCTATCCAAATAGTAGTGATGAGCTTAAAATCACGAACCGTGAGTCAATCACTGATATCTTTGAGTCACACTCACTATCAGTGATTGAATATCTGGGAATATCGTAATTCATTTTTTTATTTTATTTATATTTGGTTGTGTACCGTAATTCGGCGCATGTGCGTATGAAACGAAAATATTCATGAAATAATGACATTATAATACGTGATAAGCCCCATTTAGTAGATTCTGCCAAAACGTTTTACGCATTTGACCCGAAATGCTGAGAATTTGACCCGAAAAATGAACTCAAATTTTTTAAAGAGTTTTCATTCTCTTTGCGATGATATTATGCACTGTCTGAATATAAAGTAAAATACTAGTGTAGCAGGCAGGGTACCGAAATATATGTCTTACTTTGCTGCAATGTTATCTGATTATTATATTAAATTATATATGCTAGAATATGTTTTTTACACAAAATAAATTTGAATAATATAAGTAAATACGCTCAAAATTATGTTTTTTTAAATTTATTTCGTGTATTATGAAATTGTGTGGCGCACGCGTATTAGTAATGAAACTGTGATCACAGTCACAGTTTTCAATCACTGATATTATCGAATACCAATCACAATCACATCAGTGAGTCAAGAGTAGCATTTTTTCTCATCACTAAATAGTAGATATTTTAAAATAAATCAACTAAAGCATAATATTAATTCATTTTGTACTCAAACTACACTCATTACAGCTTTCAAGAATTAATCTAAGAAAATAAATTAATAACAATTCAAAACAAATATCAGATGACTCATTAGAGACAAAGCAATTTTTTAATTATATTTAATGGAAAATGTATGGAAGTATGAGGTAATTACAGGGCTTACGATCTGTCATCAGCTGACTTGGTGTCTTCTCACCCCTCAATCTGCACATTTATCAATTTTTTGTAAATTGTGGACTCGCTTCACATCACCATCTAGGGACCAAATTTGATCATTCATTTTTCCTTTTTTTTTTAACAGCATTTTTTAAAATATTATATTTAATTATATTTTCCATTAAAATATAATTAAAAATAGCTTTGTCTCTATGATATATCTGATATACGTTTAATAATAGTGCCTTTATAGGTTGAAAATCCAGTAATTGTGTGTTCTTGGACATATTCAAATATTGCTAATAAGAGTTCACGTTCAAGTTCTTGGCGGTTTTCAAGTATTGCTCGAACAAATTCAATTGTGCCATTTCCTGTTAAACGATATCCTTTTTGGCTGAACAAATAATGTTTCCGTTATTTGATAACGGATAACTCGATGTCACTCCGACTAACGCAATTCATTTCATTAGTCTTTTCGTTATCTATGTCGTAATTTGATAAGGCTAGAACAATAACGGAACTCTCAGTGTGAGTGTGTGTGTGTGTATACTTGCTGAGGTGGATTATGACAAAGATAATGTGAATTGTCATAAAACATGGATGGAAATCTGAGTATCTTAAAAGAGCAATTTCAAGAGACAAAATTAAAATAATAATTTTGCGACTTTATTTAAAACATAATTATTCGAGACAGCAGAGGGGGACAAACATACGAGAAAAAATTGTATAACGTAATTCTCAGAATTTGTCATCGATCGATCAGTCGAATTTGACATTGGGTTTAATGGCATTTACTGTACTTAAATCCTAATGCGATACGTTAAGGTAGATAAAAATAAATAATGAAAACAAATAGTTTTAACAGAAAAAATTTACAGATGAATTTTAATACAAGGAGCATTTAAAAACGAATGAAAAAAAGGAGACGGAAAATAAACTCGTGTAAGACAAGAGTAGTCGATTTTATAGAATAACCCAAGAAATGGCAATGGGCAGGCCACATCGCACGGAGGAAGGACAGTCGTTGGGAAAAACACAGTCATCCAGTGGTACCCTAGGGAAATAAAGCGGCCAAAAAGCCGCGCTGAAACTCTCCGAATTGAAGAAATCAGCAAATTCTGCGAAAATATGTAGCAGCAAACAACAACTGTCAGAGAAAAGTGGGAGACACTTGGGGAGGCCTTCGTCCAGCAGTAGATAGAAAACGGATGATGATGACGATACATGTACAAT
Source organism: Eubasilissa splendida (assembly GCA_031772225.1). Classification (NCBI taxonomy): domain Eukaryota; kingdom Metazoa; phylum Arthropoda; class Insecta; order Trichoptera; family Phryganeidae; genus Eubasilissa; species Eubasilissa splendida. The sequence goes on along the minus strand of CM062852.1, from coordinate 13,240,431 downwards.
ACACTCGTAGAAACGTGGGTACTTCACTGCCGCCGAATACAGCTGGCATTTGTTTTGTTTGTCACGAAACGTATTTAATAACAATTGAGGTCAAATCACTCATCGTCTTTAGGCGATCGACCCAGATTTTCGTGAATCATTTATTGTGCGGTTACAGTGAAGTCAATAATTACAAGGAAAATACTATTAACGTCGAAATCTTATTAAAAAAATTAAGTCAACATCTACTCAGGGAATGAAACGTAATGTTGCATACAAACGTTGACATGAAATTATTAAGTAAAGTTTGATTCGACCGTTTAAATGTCCGCAATAGTCGATATTTTGTTATCAAGGCGAGATTGGCACGAAGCACACTTTTCATTGACTGTATGTTAAACAAAAAATAGACTTGGAGAATGACATTTGTATACTCCCAGTTAATTTCGTTCACCTTTTTTTCATTAATGGCCACTGACTGTACCAATACATTATTTCATTTATTTTTTCCGCTCAGTGATTGTGATCTTTCATTTTATTTGAATGAATTACCTGTCATGCGCGCTTGTTCCACGCCTGTTTTCAACAATTCGTTATGACTTTGTCAACAATTTGTACTACAAATGTTGTAAGGTTTATTTATATGCACTCATTTTGAAACGTCAAACGCATGACGAGAATTTTGGCCTATTTCCAAATGAGTAAGAAACCTCTACATTTGTAGACTTATTAACAAAACACAATCAGGGGCGTCCGGGGGGGCCTGTCTCGCTGGACATTTTGGGGGCCCCATGTCTCAAAACGAAATAAAAATCATAATTGATTAAATTATGAACAGCAACACAAATCAATATCAATAATAATAAACCTAAAGCTTGGAACTCTCGAGGCGACCCGACAAAGACCTAGCGGACACAAAATCACGTTACCCCGACAGGAGCCGAGAATATTCGTATCTGCCAGTATTTTTGTAGCTAAACAGTGTTTCTAGGCATTATTTATTAATTTTGTGGTTGGCGAGTAAAACTTCTTGTCACTATTTGTCAAAAATGAGATACTGATATCACTTTATATAACAGCTGCTCTTTTTTAGGGTATATTACTCATGTTCCATTAATAAGCGAGTAAAAGATATTATGTCATGAAAGTCTGACGGGGTAAAATATCTTAAGTCAACTTAAATACATAGTAACATAATTAAAATAATCAACTAAAATGCAAACAAAAAACAAAACTAACTTGCAAATTAAATTAATCAACTAAAGACATACAGAAAAATATATACGGATTCGAACCTGGACCTTTTCCTATCCGGAGAAGCAGGTTCACCATTATATTTTCGACAAATTTTGAATTTATATTCCATTATCTTTCCAATTGATACATCTATTATTCCATTATTAAAAACAATTATTTATATTGCGGTGAATCTCAAATACCTTCGAGAAAAACCCATTAGAAGACGTCAGATTTAATTAAGGTAATGAAAATGTATCTTCAAAACAATAAACTGTTATTTTAAAATAAATAAAAAAAGTTATACTATACAATTGAAGAAATATAAACAAACTCAGCTAACGAAAAAATATCGTTTAAGTTTTTAAATCATACCATTTAAAATTGCAATATACATATTTCATCGGCCATTATCTCAGTTTCAACAAAATAATAAGAAGTTTATTCGTCAACCGCGGAATTCTATCGGTTATCTTTTCGTTTTCTACGTCGCTCCTGGTTTTACTTCGCTTATATCACTAATCCGAGGAAGGTCTATGAAAAGCGGGGCCTCTCGCAATTGCGATTTGCGCGACTCCGCCCCTGACCGCAATGGATCTACTACGAAATCCAGATGAGTTAAAGGTTCCTTGCCAGTTTCTCTTAATATATGAGTATAAACAGATAGATAAAAATATGAAGGCTTGTGAAAAAAGATCATCTCAACACATTTATTTACTTTTGACCTTGTTAGGCCGAGTTCTTCGTAGATCTAAATAGATATTACACTACTACTCCGCGCTTCGCGCTCCAACAACATTTCGGGCAATCAATCTAGCCGTGTAGCATAGATACAAGAGAATTGTAGTAAAAACACTAACAAAACAAATATGAAATTGTAATATCAAAGTATTTTCTAGGCAATCATTCCATACAATACTTTTATATTACTGGAATAAGTTTATTCGAAAATCGTAAAGTAATTGAGAATACGTATAAAAGAATGTTAAATATATTGAAATCAAGAATTGACATTCTGACAATTTATAATCAAAACAAATGTTAAACAAAAAACCATTAAAAATATATACTACACACATGTTGTGACTTTTTTTGTGTAATTAATTAGTTACCGTCCAAGTTAGAGGACTTAACACAATGTAGGTACACCTTTACTATAAAAATTAAAAAGAATAGAGACCATAAATATGAAACAAGGTTGAAAAAAGACTATTACATATATAGATTAGATATATATCTTGTTTGAGGTAAAAATAAGTACATACCGACAAACAAATGAAAAAAACTGTTATATTCTTATTGTGAACAAGATATTATAGAAATACATTTGACATGTTTAATTTGAAATCGTTGGTATCTTTAAACCCCCGAAATATGGAGTAATTAGATTTTATTTTGTAAATATAATACTTTCTCCAAAGTACATATATAACGTTATTAAGATTTAGCATAAATAAAAGTATTTCAGTTGATTTAAAATTGAATTCTACCGCTCTCTTTTACGGCTCACCCTTTTTCATATAACGACAGGTCTTCATTCCTCACCATTTAACATAAATTAACAAATTAATAACAACACTCAAAGCGCACCTTTAAGTCAGACCAGTTGGCAAGAAACGAAAAGAAATACTATTGCCCTCGCAATCGTATTAAAACACTACATGTGAAACAAAACAATCGCACCGTCGGCGAAAAACGCGCGAAAATCAGCGCAGCGCGGACAAGGCTCGCGGCGCGGGAACTCTCCGGCGAGTGTGGCTGCGGCCGTGTGGCCGTGGGACGCGCGTCCGTGTGTCCGTGTGTCCGTGTCCAGCGTCCGGCGGCGGGCGTCGCGGCGGCGGCGAGCGGCGTCGGCGCGGGCAGCGGCGATGACGGCGCGCGGCGAATGGCGGAACGGCGACTGAACGACCGGCGCGACCGGCGCGACCGCGGCCGGCGGACAGCGGTCGCGTGCGGCAAACCCCGCCGTGAATCATATTATCACAAAAATCAGAAGCACAAAAAAAATTGTCGATTCAAATGTCGTCGAGCGGCAGATAGTGGTCGCGTCACACTTGCAAACCGGACCGCGGTTTGGATTCATACAGAAACCGAATATTTCGCTGCTATTATTTTTTTACGAACTTTCACAATTTTCACGTAAATAATTCTGTATACAACGGTTTCAATAAATTAAATGAACGAAAGATGCACAGGAAAAATATATCTATCGAGAAAAATATACAAATATATAATATATAGTCGAACCCGGAACATACTATGTTCAAAATTTGCAACTTCATAATAAAAATATGATTTTATTAAAAATAAAATACCATAATTCAATGGATCAGAAAAATTAATATTCCACCCCTGAATAAAATATGTTTTCTGGTTCGCCCCGTCCCGCTTCGTATACAGATCATTGAATTTTGTTTTGGTCGCTTCAAACATCGTCTGAATTTTATTATCGTATAAAGTTAGTGGTGGTCAGATGGTGTTTTTTTGATTTGTGGGATGTAAAAACAATATAAATTAATTTTATTTGTTACATTAGATGATAGTACTTTTTATAACGCAATTTCGTGACACATTTTACCCGGGAAGCCTTAGAAAAATAGTATTCTTTGTTAAAAAAATATGAGTAAGCACCCAAAAATACATATTTACCACAGAAACTGTCGTCTCTCGCATCTATCATTTCTGACCCTCTCCGCCATTAGTACTACTAATACAAATAGTTTTAAAGCGTTAAAACTGCGTTTTTAATTATATTTATAAGTTTTATTTTAGTATAAAATATATTATACTTTTAAAATCAGCAATGTTATCTTTGTGGTTAAGATTCATATTTTTATTTTTTATCTTTGTTTTATTAACCACTAAAATGAGTTTAAATACATCTACCGGTTTCGAAAAATACCATTTTCTTCTTCAGGATGTCATAACTAACTAAAACATATATTGTTTCTTTGACAGAATCTATTTTTAAAAAATCTATTTTTAAAAATTTTTTTTTTTTAGTACCTAACTCAAATCATTACTTAATACAAATTTACTCGAATAATTTTTAGGAAAAAATTTTAGAATGGGACTCGTAGTTAAATTTAGATGGTTGTTTATAATTTTTTGATTAGTTTTACACGCTTTATTTATCTCCAACGATTCCAAATTAATTATTTGCTAATCATTTGATAGAAAATGGTCATGATTTTGATAAAAAATTGGGATTGTCAATTTTGCATATAAACGGTGTTGGTTACAAATTAAATAATTTGGAATCGTTGGAGATAAATAAAGCGTGTAAAACTAATCAAAAAATTATAAACAACCAACTAAATTTAACTACGAGTCCCATTCTAAAATTTTTTCCTAAAAAATATTCGAGTAAATTTGTATTAAGTAATGATTTGAGTTAGGTACTAAAAAAAAAAAAAAAATTTAAAAATAGATTTTTTAAAAATAGATTCTGTCAAAGAAACAATATATGTTTTAGTTAGTTATGAAATCCTGAAGAAGAAAATGGTATTTTTCGAAACCGGTAGATGTATTTAAACTCATTTTAGTGGTTAATAAAACAAAGATAAAAAATAAAAATATAAAATATATTATACATTTGTAAGCCTTTGTATTATTAAAAATAAATACCACAAAATTTTGATTCGTACTCATAATTGCAAATTGATTTTGACCTCCGCCTACTCAAATAACGACCCAACCGAAATGATACTTTAAAACATCACATTACACGTATTATTTATATAATGGCGAATATTTACCTTGGAACGTCAAATTCATAAATCAGTGTTGTCAGAATGAAAAAATAAATCGCGTTACTGATGCGAGCATAGTAAATTCCCGTTAGGCACAAAACTATCACTAGGGCTAGATATCATTCGAAACCTTAAATTAACCCCTACACCTTGTAGAGAATGAATATAGCGTGGTTGTGAGTATGAATATAACTTTTCACTGTACGGTTCACTGTTCGGTTTGGTCGCCAGGGGCACAGATGAGTAAAGAGATTGAAACACAATGAAACATTCGAACCGCACCGAAATGATTTGCTTGACATGACCAGAAAATTCGTAAAATATTTCAATTCGAAATACTTAGAAATATTTTAATACTAACTGATGATATATTATTTGTATTAGGAGAACACATTCTTATTGTGAAGTTGTAATTATTCAGAACAGACGGTCTGTGATATTTTAAATATTAATTAAATATATTAATTAGAAAGATATACATATAAAATCAATTTTATCGAAAAATATTGTTGTTGCGCCACCGGGATTCGAACATGGATCTCTTTCCAAACCGGGGTAGATGCATTATCCCACTATGCTACAGCGACGATATTTTTAGCGACAAATTTTCGAACCTCCATGTTACCTTTTTTTGATATTAATACATTTTTAATCGTTCCATTATTTGAAAAAACAATCTACCTTATTTTTACGGAATCTCAAATATTTTTGACGCCAGAATTATCAATTCATTTTTATTAAATTTTGGACACATTGATACATACAACTTTATTATTGGGAGAACACATCCCGGTGGCGCGACAACAGTATTTTATGATAAAATTGATTTTATATGTATATCTTTCTAATTAATATATTTAATTCATATTTAAATGCGAGTGTCGATGGTTAACGGGCATGTATTAGGATTTTGTTTGATTGACTCCATTTTAGAACGTGAAGTCAATTAATAAAAATCAAGCAGGCTTATCATATGAAGAGTGTGCGTATCGTTACAGAAGTGTTTTTCAAACGGTGTGTTTTTCACAATTTTTTTTAAAGTTTTATCTATAAAAAGCGTAACATATCATTAACAGTAGTTCAATTATTACAGTATTTGAATGTACAACTAACCATTTTTCTCTATTTTCTACGCTCGCCATGTTCGTACTCTACTTCCGAATTGCCGCGAACTGTGTTAGCTGAAGCTGCGCACATCACTGAACGAAGTAAAAACTTTGTTATATGTCTTTTTCAGCATACATAATATACTTATATTGATAAATATATTATATACGCTCATTTTTTGTGTTGTTATTTTATATTTTAGATGTAGGTACTTTATTCGTCGTACAATATTAACCTCAAAATTTAATTTATTATAAGAAAAATAGCTACCCCTATTAAATATTGCAAGAAGCCAGTATTAATAAAGAGCACAAGATATTTATAAAATGATATCATTAATTTCTCAGCAGCATAATGGTTAGTATCTCTGCATGTCACGCGGGAGACGAGTGTTCTTTATTAATATTCTTTCGAATCAGAAAAAACATATTCTATTATAAATGTATCTGAAACGTGTAAAGCGTTTTTTTTTTTAATCGAAATTTGTAAATAGTATTAATTAATCCTGCAATCGGCGGATAAACTTGTACGTTGGCCTCGATTGTATTATTCAAATAAATCGTTTTATTTCTACGCTTTACTGGTTTCGCAATGGACACGCTTTAATCACTTTGCCACATTATTATTTAATAGCGGCATTTTATATTCCCTGTAATGTAGCGCGCAGGGCCGATCTGGGATATTTCAGAACCCCGAGAAAAATATAAATTTGGGAACTGGTTAAGTTAAAGCTTGATAAAAAGATATTTCTTAATTAAGATCTAGAATATATTAACAGAAAACATCCACGCAGTGACTTTATCCTGTTAGTGTCTCCCTTGGTTTACATAATAATAACAACATTTATTGTGACGCGTGTGTAAATTTTCCGCTCCAAACCTTCCCCAAAAATCTCTTTCTAATGTACTTTAGCGTTAATGAAATAATTAACCATTTTATCAATGGAAAAAAAATGATTCCGTCTTCCACCGTAGCATAAAGTCAAATGAATGTCTTCCCGTTCGCTTCATCTCTTTCTTATAATACTAAAAGGTAATAAACCCGATTTGACCATACAGTGGCTTTGGAACAATAAGGAATCATCTGAAATTTTCAAACATGTCAAATTTTCTATCTATTGTGATTTAAGAAAAAAAACATGTCAAATTTTCTATCTATTGTGATTTGTATTCAAGAAAACAAAGTTATGTTTTAGTAACACTTGTAATACTTTTTAATACAGCAGCTGTTGATATAAACAAAAATAAAATATATGAATTAATAATTACATAACGTTAGGGAAAAACACATTTATTGTTGTGAAGTTGCATTTTCAGAACTTAGTTCTGTGCTATTTAATATATTTATCCCGGTAGCAACTAAATATTTTTTCGATAGATAGTTTTTTTTGTATATTTTTCTAGTTGATTAATTTAATTTGTATTATATAACGCGCCCGAAATCAGGAATCAGTTTAATGGATTACTCTAAATGATATCTAACTAGCTTACAATCACTCGCGGGGGTAGGCAGAGAGGATAGAGCGGCATGCTCTTCTGCCCTGACACCATTCTCGCCTGATCCACATTCATACATCTCCTCATACAAGCTCGCCGATTATTGAGGCTTTTAACAGGACCATCCTCCAGTATCTGGTTTACCTGGTCGTGCCAAGTCTTCAGCAGACATTCTCTATATCTGGTGCCATCAACACTCGCGTCATATATCTTCTTCGCCATTCTCTCCTCATTCAACCGTCTAAATTATACTGCGACATTGTTGCAAAAATTTCACGTCATGGGCGATAAACCAAACCTCGCCGAAAATAAATTTGAATCTCAACATCTCAATTTGATGCACAAGTGAGATGACATATTGCATGTCAGAGATAGAAATCGTCTCCCGGTAATTGACAATATTTTTGTTTGTAACGTTAAAAAAATATAGTATCGATTAAAATTACATTTGGCGCTCCAGGAGTCCGGCACTCCCGACTCACTGTCTGAACAGCACGCGCCTTCGTTCAGTGCCAATAGCTGAGGTAGGAGGTGCCTATTATCGCGGCGACAGGCGCGCCCACTTCCTCGTACTGTCTACTCTCATCATGACTTGGAACTGTGTTATATATCTTTAAATGGTAATAAGAAAGAAAAGGGAGTAAGTTTTCTTACGACCGAAAATTGATAAATATAGGCTGAGTTGACCAAGCCTATACGTTACAACGTTCCCACAAATTAAAAAAATACCAAGCAATAATAAAACTTGTTCTGCGAACAATATTACAACTGTTGATGCCGATATCTGGATCTAATTGCGGTTTGGAAAAATACCAAACTATATCACGTAACATTAACATTAAAAAGTTAGTGATTTAATTTAATTTATTTAAATTAAATTTTAAAAATAACATTTACTATAATATTTGAAGAGTTGATAAATAATGGAAATATAAATACTGATCTTCACCATAGCTATTCAACCAGATCGTCGGGTCGAACCGCGAGAGTACCGATCGCGTACAGTGTGTACGGTGAGAGAACGAGAGAGTGTGTTGTGCCAAGAATAATTAACAAAATCGAGTCGTAAAACTGCTATGCACTTTGGCAACAAACAAATAAAATTAAAATGAATATATATGTAATAAAGAAGAAATAAAAAAGGTCTACCTGTAAGTTCTCATCCCAAGAAATGGAGAGAACGTAACGGAGATCTGAAGAATTGGCGTGGGCAAGTCTGCTATGCTGAAACTGACCAAAATTTGGAAGAAGTACTCCAGCACAAGGAACATCAATGTCGTACTAGTTAAAACCCTGGTATTATTCAAGGCGAAACAATATAAAGTGGAAAAATATGAAGTCGAAACATGAACCGAGAGAGAATGAAAATGACCATGAGAAGGAAAGAGAGAAACATTCTCGAATATATTAATTCTTCAAGAATTCCATACAAAAGAAAGACTTGCGTACATTGGGCACGTTCTAAAGAAATGGATAAATAAATTATCACTAGAAATATGTACAAGGACAAAGAGAGAGAGACTAGACTAGAGAGAAAATAGACAGATCAAATTCGAAAAATTGCCGGAACAAGGCCCGAGATTGTGAGGAATTGAGGAAAACAGTTTGCGCTGTAGAAACATACATAAGGACCGCGATGTTCATACATGAGATCATCGACTGACAGAGAGACACAAAAAATCATAAATTATTGAAGACAATTTGTACAAAATATGACTATGATCTAGTGATGAGTTAAACCGTTATTGTGACTGTGATTGTGTAATCGGTATTCAATTGTAACAACGGCTGATAAACGAGATTTAATTGTTGGAAGTTTAGTTTCAAGTGCACCAGTGATTCCTCGACGAATTACGAATAATAAGCTGCGAATCATCATTATAATCAAACACAAATCTCCATCAATCACAGTCACAATCACGGTTAAAATAACGGATTAGCACATCACTATTTTATTTATATAGTATTATGTAATATAATATACTATTAATCAAGTATTGGAGTTAACGAACGATATTACAGGATACTAATTAAATGTATTAGAAAGATATACATATAAAATCAATTTTATCGAAAAATATTGTTGTTGCGCTACCGGGAATCGAACCTGGATCTCTTTCCAAACCAGGAAAGGTGTATTATCCAACTATGCTACAGCGGCAATAATTTTGAAGACAAATTTTCGAACCTATACGATAGATGTATTAATTTGAAAGGTTCGCAAAATATAATATCACAGACCGTCTGTTCTGAATAATTACAACTTCACAATAAGAATGTGTTCTCCTAATGATATTACAAGAGTTTTTAAAATACACTAAATATGTCCAATGCTCCGTTACAATATAGAAAAAAATTGCAGTTATTTTTTATTTTGTTATGAGATTGATATAGCAAATAGCAATAACATCGATTAATATTTGATGTTAATATTAATATTTAATTTACTTCGTATATTGTAAGAATGGAAAGGGAATATTCACCCAGAATTCTTTACTTGGAAAAAGAAATACATATAGCAAAGCCCATTTCCTGCGAATCGCTCAAGTGAGTGGGTGTACGCGCTATTATAATGCGAAAATCTGTACCGATATCAAATCGCATTAACACATTCAATTATACGGTTTATGATCTGAAGACATTCAATAGATTATTGTGTGCAGATACATGAACAATAAATATTAAAATATTAGAATAAAGTAAAAAGGTAGACAATTTATATTTTATCGCGCACATTATAGCACCCTGATGTTTAGTTACTAGAATTTAATTTGAAATAAAAATAGTAAAATAACTACATAGCGTAATTTATTTAATTTTTAATTCGTAGGGCATTGGGAAACATAAAAATATATCAACCAAACTTTGCTTGAACATTTTTGTAAAGTTAACTTTGTGGTGAGACATAATTTAAATTTGTATCTGTATTTAACTATGTTTAGACCACAGTGAATTATTTATACGCCAACCGGTTACAATACTAACGTATCTTCGTCAGGACTGGCGTACAATGTTGTAAACAAAGTTAAATATAGATACAATATAAAAAAATTGTTTTCATTGATTATCAGTTTAGAGGATGCCATGGACCTGGAAGGTTATTGGACCCAACTATAAATAAAATAAATCATCATCATCATCATCATCACTGGCACGACAGGCCCGGGTGGGTCCCGGTTTGGTCGAGCAAAGATCTCTATTGTAGACTAATTACCAAACCTCGGATTGAATAAATGACAGACGGTTTAGTGGTTTGTCATCTTCACACTTGGCACATGCCCCTGGGTCGTGAAATTTCGAAAAGTTTCGGGAAGTTTGGGTTTTCGGAACATGGGAGTGGATCTTATTATTATAACGGCGACTCTGCACGTCTCCATTATTAGCTGGCTCCAAAATTCGGCCAAGTATTTTTCTTTCAAATGTGTTTTGAACTGAACCATATACAAGGACAAGTCTTATAAGGGTTTTCTGATCATAGTATTTTAATTAGAACGTAATTTTCAATCCAAATGTAACAAGATACTAATTTAATGTATTAATTATAAATATATACGTATAAAATCAATTTTGTCGAAAAAGATTGTTTTTTGCGCTACCGGGATTCGAACCTGGATCTCTATTTCCAATCCGGTTAAGTACACTACCAATTGTGTTATAGCGCCAGTATTTTTCATGACAAATTTTCGAACCTATATGTTACACTTTTTTCAAATTAATACATCTGTCGTTCCATTATTTGAAAGCCATCTATCTACATTGTTTTTACGGAATCTCAAATACCTTTGAGTAAACCGACTGCAGACGCCAAAATTATCAATTCATTTTTATTTTATATGTATATATTTATAATTAATACATTAAATTAGTATTTAAAACATCACCGACCTATGTTCTGAATAATTACAACTTCACATTAAGAATGTGTTCTCCTTAATAAGATTTATATTATTCACGATTCGACTCAAAATTTCCGAATAAATCCAGGATACATTTAGCGGAAAAGTAATATTGTATCCCTTGAGATGAAATTTTTACGAAAATGGCGCTATATATATTATCCAATATTATTAGTACCTATACACTAATGACACAATGTGTTGGGACCACAATCGTTAATTATATAATAACAAAGTCATAAACTTAACGAAAATAAAGATAGCACAAAAATAAGTATTATTTTTATTACGCAACAATCAAATTATGGGCGGAACAATATCCAAAATGTTTTACAATTTACCTGACAAAAATACTTGTAGAGCGACATAGGAATTGAAGTTCATCTTGTTTTCTCGAATTCAGATATTAAAAATAATATCGAGAAACGATCACAGCGTAATAATTGACGCCCACTCTAAAACCGGTACAGATTAACCGGAATCCACACATTTTACCAGTTATTGAACACAATCAAACGGCGTAATTCTTAATCTTGAAGTTTGAAATACGAGGAATCAACGCTCGGATCTTTTCAAGAAGTGCCGAGCCGTCGCTCGGTCGACCGTTGGACGCGTCCGGACCCGGCGTCGGTGCACGCGCACTCGCTGAAGATAAAGGAAGTGTGTCACCGAGTACGCGCGCACTCGAATATTGTAAAGGCCGGTACACAAGTTTCGTTTTCATACATAGAAAGCCAGGTGGTCAGCACATCGCGTTATCACCGCCGATATTTTGATGGCGTCGTGCATCGGACCGTGTCAGAAAAAAGCGTGTACTGCGTTATTAGAGAACAGTTTGGCGAGTCATGTTGTCTGAGATAAATGCAATTTGACAATATGATTCAATTTAGAACAAACGGATTGAAGTCATTTAAAAAGATAAGTGACTTTTTGAATTTATTGCTGAATTATTTTAAGACAGCATTTTCGACAATTTTTTGTATTTAAAGTTTTTAAAATACGTAAAAACATTTTTTTTCAATCATCGCCATCTATGGACCAAATTTGATAATTCAATTTTTCCTTTATTAAACAGCATATATTATATGTCATCACTGAGAATCTGATTTTTTTGAAATTATTTTAAAGGCATCTATCTGTAAAATGTTTTTTAACATATTATACTAGAATACGCCTGAAAAATAAATATTTTTCAATTTTTTATATATTTTCTTATTTTGACCAGTATATTATATTAACAATATTTGAATGTGTCCAAGAACACACGATTACTGGATTTTTACTTACAAAGGCACTGTTATTAAATAAATATCAGATATCTCATGGAGACAAAGCTATTTTTATAGAAAATGTATGGAAGAATGGGGTAATTTTCCATTAAATATAATAAAAAAATAGCTTTGTCTTTATGAGATATCTGATATTTATTTATTATATAATAGTCTGGCTTGTCACTTAACTGGATTTGAAAAAAAATATTGCCCACTGGAAGTTTCATTTTAATTAAATAGATCAACTCAACCCTGCGAATCCAACCTAAATGGGTACCTAGTTTCCATTCACATATGTTCAAGAATAATTAAATTTGATATCGACAGACAACTACCAATTATTCTGTGAAAAATTTAAAATATGCTTTATTTCCCGTTATTTTTGACGGGTCTTTACCTAGTCGTATTATAATACTAGACATTATCCGTGGACTAATCTTTAAGTAGTAGCAAAATAATAAATCTTATTTTACAACTGCACAATTTCACGTGATTTAATTGACAGTAGATCTACTTTAGTTTGTGTTGCCGTGAAACACGGACAGCTATGAATATATAATATTATTAAGGAGAACACACTCTTATTGTGAAGTTGTAATTATTCAGAACATAGGTCTGTGATATTTTAAATACTAATTAAATGTATTAATTAGAAAAATATACATATAAAATCAATTTTATCGAAAAATATTGTTGTTGCGCTACCGGGATTCGAACCTGAATCTCTTTCCAAACTGGGGAAGGTGCATTATCCAACTATGCTACAGCGACAGTACTTTTGACGACACTTTTTCAAATTAATACATTTATCGTTCCATTATTTGAAAGCCATCCTTGCACTTTCCCCGGTTTGAAAAGAGATCCAGGTTCGAATCCCGGTAGCGCAATAACAATATTTTTCGATAAAATTGATTTTATATGTATATATTTCTAATTAATAAATTTAATTAATATTTCATATATAGTACGTTTGCAACATGGATGGACAGAAAAAAAAGGTTATTGAAGTGATACTACGCATATTAGATATAATGATGTATTCTGCAATGTCATTTAGAGACCTCGTCCAACGAGGAAAGTTCAACGAGACCTCGTCCAATGAGGAAGTTGAAGACACGATAGAATAACCCAGTCACAGAAATCTCTAAAAAAAATATAATTCAATCGTAGCTCTCAATAAAATTAGTAGAATTTTCATAAAGTCGATTAAAATAATTATCAACATTCCAACAATACATAGTAATAGACCAAATCAATACATGTAATATTCAAAGACGTAATTAAAGTATTGGGTAGAAAAGTAATAATCCATCATAATAATTAACCGTTTCTGTATTAGATGCCAATACGATCCACTTGAGGATTTCTCCGGTCAAAGCACGACATTTGCGTTGATTTATTTTCAATATTTTAGTGGAAGAATGCCAAATACTGTTGGAGCGGGATTCTCGGCTTGTTAATAAAATGTTCAACAGTTCATTTTGATTTTTGGCTGATGAAAATACGAAGGATGTAAATAATTGCGTTATATTGTATTTATTAAAAACAACATGTAAATATAAAATGCCTTTTGTGGATATGTACTAATAAGTAAAAAAAAAAGTTAGGTACATGTTTTAATATTTATGAGTAATTTATTATCACACAATCGCTTTAAATTGCACAATTTAAGATATCTAATATTATTTATATTTTTTCTTTGAATATTGTTATGGCCGGTTGTGCATTTTTTGCGAAAACGGGTTGTTTCATCGTTGGTTAAAAAAATATATTTACTTCTCGAAAGTACATCCCGTAGTAAACTCATTTTACACTCCGATATCCAATAATAAAAACGAGAATGGCGGACTCTTCACAGCTGTTCCAAAAGTCATCTGACACATTGATACTTTGAAAGTCGCAGTACACGACAATTAATCATTCAATGTCCCGCTATTTTAGTGATGAGACTTCGTCCGATGATGATCTCGTTGTTTAATATAATATTAGGTAAACCTTACAAGTAATTTCTCATAAGATAAAAAAATAATTCAAAACACATCCTCTTTGCTTTTCGATATTTATGCAAATCGATTTTTATAAAGTAACTTATTCTTGTTAATTTAGGTAAATATTAAAATAACTTAGTCACAAGTTCTATTGATCTGGTCACGCATTTGAAATCATTGTTGACGATTATGAAATGCAGAAAACAGCTGTTTTCACGCCGCTCACGTATCACGAATATAATATTGGACTTGCGTGTGCCAGAAAAACTGCAAATGGAAACATATAAGAACTATTTTGTGAACGGCTATTATTCGATGTTTAGCCTTAGGTATAAAAAGAAGAGCTTTGCAATTTAATTTGATTTAAGAAGTATAAATAAAGCCATATGAAACATCGTATCTCCAGTCAATTAGACAAAAAAAAAAATGTGTTTGAGATGTTAATAAAACTTGAAAAAATATAAATTATCATATATATGATAATGTCCGTATGTCTCTCTAAATGAGGAGTTTGAAAATAGACGATTCTAGTAAAAAAAATCTGTCCGTGCAAAACCGGATATATCAGGTATATTTTTAATTAAAATGAAGATATACGAAATACGGCATACCTACCTCTTATGCGAAATTCAGCCATCAATATATACGTTTCTACACTTCTCTGCATCAGATAGGTCACAATTATCCATGTTTTAAACTATATAAAGATATAATGTTAATGAAAACCTCATTTGCTCATGCATGTTTTATAGGACCGGGGATATACAATAAGCTACCACAAGAGATGGCAACGATATCGTATCCACAATTCTGTATGCTTATAAAGGAATGGCTTTTCAAAATTGGAGGAAGTCAGCTGAAAGAGTTCCTTAAATGATCAAAACTACTCATTTTATGTTAATTCTTTTTGTCCTTACATTCTACCTTGTACTTATCATGTTTTGTTTGCTCCCTGCTTGTTTCTTTTTTTACTTTTTACATATCTTTAGTCTGTATCAAAAAAAAATTACTTTGATCAATTTACTTATTATCTCTACTTGAATCCTTTTGATTTTTCATTAACTAACATTTACCATTTAAGTTAATTTGTTACCTTACTTCCAACATATAAAACTATATATAACTTATGGAACCGTATGGCTACCTACCTCAAAACAGGTACTTTATATGTACCTAGCGAGGTAGGAAGCGGTCAACAGGCTTGCATGTAAATGAAATGTATTATAAATATGAATTAAATATATTAATTAGAAAGATATACATATAAAATCAATTTTATCGAAAAATATTGTTGTTGCGCCACCGGGATTCGAACCTGGATCTCTTTCCTAACCGGGGAAGGTGCATTATCCAACTATGCTACAGCGACAATATTTTTAGCGACAATTTTCGAACCTATATGTTACCTTTTTGATATTAATACATTTAATCGTTCCATTATTTGAAAGAGCCATCTACCTTATTTTTACAGAATCTCAAATATCAATAAGAATGTGTTCTCCTAAGAAATGTATTAAAATATTTGTACTAAGGATTTTTATATTGATGCAAGCTATAAAAGGAATGTCATAAAAATAAACGCCGATTTATCGGCACTAAAATATATAGGTACATACTTGAAAATAACAGCTTCAGAAAAATTAAAAGAACTCGAATAGATTCTTCCCTCGATGTATCGATACGATGTCATACAATGGCTGGAATTATTCCTATAGGAAGTAGAAAAATAATAATAAATTTAGAAAACCAATAAGCCAAATGGAATCTTGCCCAGTGATGGGATTGTCGAGAATTCATTAATTAACAAAACAAAAGATGACACAATTCTAATCGTTAAATTTGCATTGTACGTACCTATATATAAACTAAAAATATAGATACGTAAAGAATAGAAATATCTATTGAATTCCACGTGATCACTGATTTCTCCATCTCATTTAGCAACATGGTCAAAGAAAAAATTATTTCCCTGCGAAATTCCTGAAAAATTGTGCCATTCATTCGTTTCGCAGTCCACGCACGGTATAAGCAACACGCGACGCCAACACCACAACTCGAAGGCGCCGAGTATATTTTTTCATTTCCTTCTCAGGGTCTATTTTTTGATTCCGTACAGAGTTGTGATAAACACCAGGGATTCAACCGATCTAGATAGAGCAGTTCATTCAAATTTTAGTCAACTTCGACATAGCAGACTTAGCTACACTAATTCTTATTCAGACCTCGGTCGTTTTGTTCACAAATGTATAAAAAATGCAGGCGTGTGAAGAACGGAAACTTCGATCGTGACCATTTATTTGTTCAAATAGTGTCTTGTGATACATAATGTATTATAACTTCAAGGCAATCTCATAAATATTAAAAGAACGTGTCATATACATTTAGACAAAATGTGAGAACGGACACCTGTAATAGGTATAATGATTTCGTGTGACGGAGCCGCCTGTGTGCGAGGAGATTAGCACCGTATAATATTATATATTTATCCAATGCGTGTGTTCTATCGACTCATATTTTGACCAGTATACCATCTTATACCATCTAAGCAGAATTTAAAAATAGTTAAATGCATTTTGACTACCTAAATAAATATATTTTCCTTTGTACACGGTTTACGGGAGTTGACCATGAAGTCAGATGTAAATTCATACATACAAATATATTATTAAAACATTGACACGTAATACCCTCTCTGTAATTGTATTCATATTAGAAGCAAGAAAGTGATCAAATAAAAATCTGTCGTATGTGACACAAACTAATAAATAATATATACTGGGTGAATATTATGAAACACAATTTTGTAATTTGGTTTTTATTTATTGATTATTTGGTTTATTACAATTATGTATGGAATATGACATTGGCCAAGTGGCCGCCTCTGGCAGCAGCACGAATGCGTGCTCTTTTAACGATATTTTTCATAACATTTCAGCAATTGCGTTTAGAATATTGTTATGTAGCATAGGAATTGTTATCTTATTAGCGAAGACCTTTCCTTTCGAGTACCCCAAAGAAAATAGTCGAGAGTCGTCAATTCAGGTAATCAAGGAGGCCAGTCGATATCACCACTTTTTGACATTATGCGACCGGGAAAAATTTCTCGCAAAATTTCAAGCGTCCCTCGGGCTGTGTGGAGGTGGCACCGTCCGGTTAAAACCAGATGTGTTGCAGGCCCAATCGACCCAATTCGGCCACCAAGAAGTTTTCCAACATGTGACAGATGTGTAGATAAAAATTTTTAATGACTTCAACACGTTGTTGAGGCGTTAGATGCGCCATAATAAATTGTAATCAACTACTCTCTACGACTACCAAATGCGAACTGACAAATATCTGCGAAACCAAAATGGCGGCCAAATAAAATCTGCCTGGAACATAATATTCACCAGTATATTTCAATCAAATAAATCTAAAACATTTAGATAACAGTTTAACTTATAAATTGTATGGATTGTTACAGAATAAGACAAAGCAGATTTATATATATTATACGTAAACCTCTTTTAAAATAACTTGAAAGGTGTCAATTTTATAATATTATTATATATCATTATGATGTTAAATTATGGTGATCAGACAACGGCATGCAATTCAGGTGGATACATAGATAACTGCATACAAAGTAATATAAATATTATATATTATTAAATAAAATCAATGTTTTTTTCAAGCAACCTTAAGTTATGTCAGGTTTGGTTTGATTATATGTGTTTATCTTCTTCTTCTTCTAGACGTTTATTATGAGCGTGAGGCGTAGCGTCCTCATGTAAAATATCATCTCAGTGTATTCGGTACTCTTTATCGGTTTTGCACACTGACAACACTAGTTGTTTGACATTCACGCCCTGGCCCGTCACGACAGCACAGTAATAAGCTGTGTGCAGATGCCTATTTGTGCAGTTGTGTAAAATCTTATTTACATTATTTACTACTATAACAACAACAATAAATGAAGCATTTAATGTATATTAGTCATAAAAAAAAGACAACAGTAAGAAATATAATAAGTAGAATAGGCAAATCAATTCTCGCGTATATTAAGTACGTCTTGTTTAAACACTAAACACATCGACCCAGTCGAACCAATAATCAGGGGCGTGCAGTGCATACAAGCAAAAAAGCTGTGCATTACTAAAAAAATCTGGGAAAACAAATATAAATTAAATAAATGGATTAACATAAACGGAAGCATTATTTTATAATTAGCGCCATCTGTGTATCAGTAGAGACTATAATTGCTTAGTTCTAAAAACTACCACGACGACTCACCGCTGTACCCATGGCGCTCTTGTGTATTCGCCGCATCGAGTTATTCACATTATTCTGTTCTTTCTTTCTTCTGTCTTTAAGTTATAGAATTACTCAAGTCATATAATTGGCTATTTACTGAATTGAATTTTTTTTCGGTCATTCCGTTTCGTATGGAGTCGAACAGAATAACATTAGAAAGGCTTACAATTGCATGCAAATCATTGAAGTGTCTACTTCCTCTTTTACTAATTCGCAAATTTCACTATCTTACTGTTTTTGATTGTTCTTTAAATTTGGTGTATGGATTGGTCTTTGATTTGGGAAAAATAAAAAGCAATTGGCAGAACTATTTCCTACGTAAACCTTTAAAAAAAAATCCTTTAGTTATTACGTGAAGGATTTTCAAACAATAAATGAATCATGTTCGGTCATATAAAGTGTTTTTAAAAACGTCCATATATTTTTTATACGGGTAAGAAGGTAACACTATTAATAGTACACTAAAATTACAAATAAATACATGGTAGGGTCGTATAAACGACGGATTTATTTTGTCTAAAGACATTGATTAAACGAAAGTAACATATATTATATGATTGTATAATATCATTGGTAACAGTATAACCTAAATCTATACCTATTAGGATCCTCACGAGCCAATATTGTCGGATTTCTGAGAAATAAGACCCATTCACGTTTAATCAAGACCTATCAAAAAGTGATTAAGAGAAACTCGGGGGTGGATCGATTATACGGCTGGACGTAAAACATAAGGCCGGGGAAATGTTTATTAAACGCAAACATTATCTTAATGATACCTATTCTGACGGGTCGTGTGTGCGGTACATAAATACATTACGACGGTCTTCCCAAAAAAGTCTGTCTCATTGGTAACATTTGAAAAATATTCCAATTCTATGTCTCAATGTACCCTGAATTTATATTATTTTACGTCACTTAAAGAAGAAAAACAAAATGTCTCAGACGCGTGTGTCATACCGCCCCTGCATAGAACATGTTTTGCTAATTCGATTGATGATTCGCTTCATAAATTCATAAATTAAATTAAATAAAAATCTTCCTGGAGAAATCGAATCCCTCACCTGCAAAACAGGCGAGCATACTTACAACTACACTGCCGAAGAGTCAAACAAGATGCGCTAACAGCAATTGACACTTTATTAGTTTTGGCTTGTTACAAAGTTCAACTGGGATAACGATAATTTTTATAAAATTAAAAATTAGTATTAAAATTTGATATTAAGAATACGATTAAATAAATAACAAAGTATTATATATCAAAAATATAAATCTACACATTAATTTCCAGCACAAAAATTCAGCGATTTATACTAATATTAAAATTTGTCACCACCGTGTACTAGCAGAGTAGCTAAGATGGCAGAGCAATGGGTTAGCGTGTGACAAGTATCAAGATCGATGGTCGGCGTCTCCAAAATCTTATCGACTTAAAACAAATTTTGAAGGCGCCTGGCATCGTTCAAGGTACCGATAAACGTAAAATAAGACATAATATCAAGTGAGTATATGAAACATATTTATATAATATGTGCATATATGGTATACACGCTATTTCTAATGCAGTTTTCGTGACAAATTTGACCGGGGGACCAACTGAATAAACATATTCTATGATCAAAATTATCAATATGTACATTTAAAAAAATATTATATATATTTTTGTTCTTCACATTATAATATATTACCTACAAAATAATACATATATACAGAACATCGAAGAGTATTTTGTGAAAAACATGTCATGTTTTTTACTGTCTAGTTAAAAAAAAGTCCAGATACGACCTTTTAGTTTTCATGATTCAGAATGACAAACAAATGACACCACAAAAACCGTAAAATATAATATATACTCTTAAAAGAGCGTACTACGTCCAAGATGATAAAAGGGTTTGAATATTGAAGGAATTCTTAAGGAGACGATAGAGACAGATTTTCATATCATGTCTTAGAATCCGTCTAATAAAAAAGCTTACATATCTATGCCGTAATCAGAAAATGACCGGTATTCATATGCCAAACGTTGAAAATTTTATTTTAGATAAAAGTATTTTTGCTTTCACAGAATATTTCACATATTATACCTACGTGTTTGTATCTGATTTGCGATCAGTTCCCGTTCTGAATCACATTATAAATTTAGTAAAAAAGAGTAAAATATATTAAAAAAAAAAAAAAATCAAGCCAACATTGATGTTTCTAAATTACAATAGTAAATTAACGTAACCGAGAAAATACTGTTTTTTTAAACGTCTTCGTAAAATAAGCAGCTAGCTGTTCTCATCGAACCCACTGATTGACACAACGTGCTGTCTCGCTCCATGGTGTACCGCAAAATCTAGGACAATCGAAATAGCGACTGTCCCAAACCCGGTTGCTTATTGGTCTGAAGAGTGTAGTTGTCATTAGTTCAAAAATATTTGTGAGACAATGTAAACGTATATTGTACATATACAAATAATCTATTCACGTATTTTTTTTCTTTATTCGGACCATTAACATTTAACACGGTGACTCAAAAGATTACGTTTTTGAATCAGACTTTCTTTAAAAAAAAAAACTTTATGTCTGAATAATATACATAGTTGTGTCTTCAAATATCGAAATAATGTCTCAATAAGAATTCTTTGGACAGGAATGCGTTATTATGCCTCAAGGATCCAAGATAGATTGTTAACGATTTATATGAGATGCATAGGTACTCCAAATATTGAGAGGATCATAATCTGGTGATTGTAAATGAAAAGGAGGATCTCCAGCTCGATGGACCGACCAGAACCGGACCAAGAATGCTACAGGGTACCTATTGCATTGGCTAGAAAGAATGGTGAATAAATAAAGAAACGAACTTTAAACTATAGATCATAACTATTCCCAGCAACGCTATGTATTATAAATTCACTGGAAAAAAAAAAAGTAATTATCACATGATACTTTAAATTTGTATACAAAGACTGTCGAAACCAGTTTAATTGTCCATACCTTTTGTAACTAATAATATCACTTATTTTAGCATTCGCACAAGTCGAAACAATTCTGAACTACGCTTTCCTATAGTGAGAATGTTTTCTTTTTTTTGCTCTTTGGTATTGTATTTTATTCGTGTCATTTTCTTGCCCATGTGAAATATGTTAGGATATAAGTAATTTGTCATCATTATTTTCTTGTATGACCTACTAGTCATCCTTATAACTTGTGTCTGTTTCATTTACAAAATATATATAATTAAATTAAACCGAGTGGAGAAGAAGAAACAAATAATTAGTTCACTTAATCGCAATGATCAATTTGAAAATTACTTCGTAACAAATTGTATTCCTCCGTTCGTTTCATTTTCAGTCGTTATTGCGGATCGTGACTTGTTGATGTCCTTGACGATTCTCCTCGAAGTCACTGCTACATGGCAGTAGCATCTTAGATCCGTTTAGTCCATTGAGTTGGAGATCATCCTCCTCCTCTCTGGCCTCCCATTCCAATCACCACCATTTTCTCCATATCAACATCCTCTTTACGGGTGACACGTTTGTAAAACAGAAGGATGCTTTCTCAGACAGATTGTGGAAAATTTTGGATCCTAAATTGTTACAATTGTGCTCTTGGATCGTTAAAATAATCGTTACCACATCGATCTCTAGCCATTTAGAGAGATTTCCACGCGGGATAAATTCACAACGCCTTTCAGAACACACAGATTTACTTACGACATTATATGTGTGCAGATTTTTACAAATATCAAAATACTACAATTTTTAAATTAAATTCTCAGAAATAAAAGCGGTCACCATTTGTTATTAGAAGAAGACATTCTTATTGTGAAGTTGTAATTATTCAGAACAGGTCTGTGATATTTTAAATACAAATTTATTAATTTGAAAAAGAGTAACATATAGGGTCGAAAATTTGTCTTTAAAAGTAATGTCGCAGTAGCGTAGTTATATAATAATAATGGATAATTTGTATAGCGCCATTTTCGTAAAAACTTTCACCTCAAGGGCGCTTTACACATAATATGTTTTTTAAAATTAAAAAATCGTTATTTTCACTTATGGAAATGATTTTTTTAAAAGGTGCGTTTTTAGTTTCTTCTTAAATAAAGTCTCTGATGCACTGTTTCTAATAACGGAGGGCAAAGAGTTCCACGCTTTTGGGCCTGCCACTGCGAATGTCCGTTCACTAAATTTAGACTTCTGGCAACGGCTGATCGGTTCTACAACCCTTCCTACCGCTGAAGTAGAGGCTGACCTGAGAGTTTGACATCTACAATTCAAATTGTCTGGGATACAAAGTTCTTGAAGATAAAGAGGCGCCATGTTGTGTGTCGCCTTGTACATCCGGATAATGTACCTTCCCCGGTTTGGAAAGAGATCCAGGCTCGAATCCTGGTGGCGCAACAACAATATTTTTCGATAAAATGGATTTAATATTTCTAATGAATACATTTAATTAGTATTTGTGTGATACAATGAAGCATTCGCCGATGTCACTAAGCCCAGTGGACCACGAAAGACAATATAATCATGCGCACGTATAAGATTAGGTGCGCTAGGAAAACGCATCGTAAAATGTGTAATTTCATCACGAATGACGTCGCCATCCACCCGTAAAAGCGCATGTAATTCATATTAACCGCTCGTAAATAACACGATTGTTCGGATATAACCGGCAACGATAGCAGAGCGACGGTAATTATTGTCACACAGGTAGGTTAATACTTCTTGTGTCAAAACATTACTTTGACCCAGATACTGATTTACAGCAAGTTCGAAAACACTTTCATTTTTTATAGCGCACTTACGTGTTAAATTTGAATAAATGTATGTACGTGTCGTAAGAAAAGTCTAATATTAAATTAGTATATTTAAACAGAACTTTAATATTTAAAGTAAGCAAGCACGCAAGCCGTGTCTTAGCGACGGTTGATACACTCAATCTACTGGAACAGTTCCAGATGAATATTGAATCGAAGTTTACAATTAATTTTTTTTTGTTGATTCATAGTACAGTATGTTATATTGTTATAATTGGATAACATTGCAGCAAAGTAAGACATATATTTAGGTACCCTGCCTGCTACACTAATATTTTAATGTGTATTATAGCAGACAGTGCTTTTCCGGTGTAGTAGTAAACAAAGTGTAATGTTCAATGTACAAAAATATAAGTAAAACAAGATGCGATTAGAAGGCATATAAATAAATACATTATAAAACTTAAAATAACTGCATTGTTCAATGTATAAAGTAAAACAAGATGCAATTAGATAACATATAAATACAACGTATAAAACTTAAAGTATTATAAATGTATCAATGTTCAATGTATTAAAAATAAAAAAGAGTAAAGTAAGAGTAAATAAGTATATAATATACAAATATGAAGTAAGAGTATATAAAATAAATAAATAACATACATATATGAAGTGAACTTGAATTGTGAACATTAAAAAAAAAACAGTTCTTACTTAATTAAGAAGGGAAAGTTGGAACCGGTTACGAAAGTTACAGATCAAATGATCCGTCTTCCGTCACAATTTTCATCGGTCACACCAGTATTTCTACAAAATTCGATCACAAATAGCAACCACCGCTACCGTGTCTACTAATGAATTGTATTTCAGCATTATGTGTTAATATTTAACATGTGAAAAAAAAAACTACTTAGTATCGAATAATGATTTGAAATAATATAATATGATTCTTCTATTGACCTTTAGATTTGTAAGGGTTGTGGTTGTTAAATATGATTGACTGTGATTTATCAGAAAGTTTTGTGGATGTGAGATCTAACATCTTCTAGTCTCATGCGTGTTAGTGCATGTCGCAGTGCATATGGTGTACGTGTGTGAGTATTTATGTTTCGTCTAGAGCAAGGTATATAAATGAAAGAGCACTTACAAGGGTTGGCGTTTATCGATAGATGAATTATACAGAAGCTCATACAGTTATATGCGCATATGTGGTTGAACGCTGGAGAGGATCGTTCGATGGTGTGGATGAAAGGATGGCCTGCGGAGAAGTGGTCAAGAGATCCTAGGACAGTGTCCGTCACGATGTATGTTGTCTGCTGACTGGTTGGTTAGGTTTCGGCCATATATGGTTGTTAAGTAAATTCCTACACGGCCATGCCTGTGGGGTGCGTGCAGGGCCACCACAGATTCCTCGTTTCTTTTCCTCCTGGACCTCTCGTAAAACTGCCAGCTTGCTTGGCGATTATGCAGTAAGCAAAAGGAATTTAGCTTAAGGATATAAATTACACATAGAGTACTCAAGTAGAGATCTGTCTGCAAAGAGTTAACTTATTGAACATAAGGAAATGTAAATTTATTATTAAGGAGAACACATTCCCGGTAGCGCAAGAACAATATTTTTCGACAAAATTGATTTTATATGTATATATTTATAATTAATACATTAAATTAGTATTTATAAATTTATTCTCATGTCTGCCATATCATTTCTTCCCGAATCGCGATATTCGAATACATAAAATCATTTGAATTTGTAAGCACCTAGGCTAATTAATAAAAAATTTAATATTTCAAAAGCAGGGTGGAGTGGGTGGAGGTTGGAGTATTAAATACATTTCTGTATTTAATATAATTATGTCGTAACACATAAAAATAAGTATCGTATACTTGAAAATTTGACGCCACGGTATAATAGGGGAATAGCGAGAATAGCATGCGATTTGAGGTGCCTGGTATCGATCTCGTTACCGGAAAAAGGTACAGGAAAATAAAACAAATATTTTCGAAATTTAATGGGTACAAGTTAAATAAACATTCTATAAATCGGTTCTCATTCTAAAAAAATTGTCGCGCGACTATTTTCTTGAAAGTTTACTAATCAAGAGAACGAACAGAGACGTGGAATTTTCGAATCTCCAAACAAAAGTCTAAATATTAGTAGTGAACTGGACCGTAAATATTTCCGTCCAACGGACAAGTTGCCTCGGTCGTCACCGTAAAAATAAATTACTCCGTTATTTTCCATCTTTCCGCCCAGCTGTCCGTTTGAAGGAAGTTTTAATGTTCCGATAAATAAACTCGACAAAAAAAAATCACTTTCATTACATTATCCACTATCGGCGCGGGCCATTTGTCTCCCGCGGGACTTTCCTTCGGAGTTTACCATTTGTCAGGAATTATCACCGGCGTGACAGCCAGTTGGGCGGGGTCTTCCCTAATCGGGAAATGGAACCACGATAAAGCCGGCGTTTCCTTTCTGATAGCTGGTCAAATTGACCACAGGTCATAACAACCGTCTTATGAACCAGTGGGTAAAAATAACACGAAAATAAGCGATCGTACAGAATTCTGGTTTTAATACCGTCGATAATTTATTATATGTATTTTCAAAATAAATACAATATTTTTTTAAATATCATTGTTACTACTAAAATACTAAAAAGTGAAATGAGGACGTAGAACTTTATATATGTGTAATGTTTATATTTCGAAACAAATCATCATCTGTCAAATGTCAATATTTTTATAATTATGGCAGCATAATTAATAATAATAATATTATTAAAATCTGAGTATATCACAAACCGCATTTGAGTATAACACCGAAAACGGTCGGTGATATTTACAAATAAGCATTAATGTCGGATAGAAATAATCCGTGATTAGATAATCAAATACTTTTTACTTCTTCCAATCATCTTTTGGAAACAAGCCGTTCTTTTGACATTAACAAGTGTTTAGAAATTTTAAATACAAAAGAAAAATTTTAAATTTTTGAAATGAGAAAAAGTGTTAATAGCAAATTAAATATTATAAATAATCAAATCCTTTTTGTAAATAGTCACCCTTTGAATTTGTTTTCACAGTAGTTCCTAATTAGTTACCCACCACTTTTATTTTTATATCTTTTGTTTTTGTCTAAGGTTACATTTTTAATTTTAGTATACATTGTTTCTTGAAGAAGGGACCATAGGTCTTGAAACATGTTAATGTATCAATAAACAGTGTTTTTCTTTCTTTCTTATTATTGTACTTTTATATGCTATACTTATAATATGAAGTAAACGAGTAAATGCATAAGAGCCATTTTTTATAATATTTAGGATTCTAATTTTTTTCATCCTTTTCAGCACTTGTACCAAAGCCTCGATAAGGCAATCCCAGTGTCCCTGGTCCACTGCCATTCCTTGATCAAGTTAAGCATGATACTCAAAACAGCATCTTGGCCACGTGTCGTCTATCGTACGGTATCACCATATACCCGTGATAGAGCTCCAATAGTTGTCTGATCAAGGTCTTGTCCCAATATCTCATGTGATCCAAAATTTTAATCTCAATGTTCTTAAGGGGTTTCCATTAAGTGTCACGTGATCCTAAATTGTCATTCCAATGTTTCTATAATGTCCCTAAACGGACCGAACTAAATAGTTATACGTGAAAATGGGCCTGATTACTCTCTTGAAAACCTTTCAGCCCTTTGGAAAGGTTATATTTTCTTCAATTTCGTAAAAATAAATTTCATAGTAATAAAAATAATTTCTACTCAAATAAGCTTAAAAAAGTTTTTATTATGTCAACAGACGAATAAAAATGTCTGCCGCATTTTGACGTTTACGTCATATACCAGGAAGCTTGACATTCTCACTTTCAAAGGTTGTACATTTTTTTTGATCGCCCACAACTTCCAACAACACTATGTATATATTTTACTAACTTCTTCAAATATACGCTAGATTTAAATCCATTATTATCTAGTGGCTAATTCTTCCTATAACGGCGTGTGCAAATGGATGAGAATTGTCTCGGAGACTCGTCTCGAATAAGTACAGAATTAAGCGCGAAGCGAAATATGATTCATTCGTCCAATGCCTGTCGATTTTGTATGTTGATTAGAATGACACAACTGATACCTCTATCGATAAATCTCTGAAACGAAATATCACTATATCATTCGGCATTGTTTTATATTGTAATTTCATTCCCAGTCACAGATCGCTATTATTATAAGAACGTTCATTTATTAGTATTCAGAGAGTTGTCTGTTCCTGAGCCATAATCGGTATTGAGTGGATACTTTTTAATATATTTTTTTACACTATGCACAAAAAGATAAACTCATTTTCACATTTCTCATTTTAGTGACAATTTTTTTTTAAATGTACTGATGAATAAAAGGACGGCGTAGTCCTCTCTAGTCTTCGAATAAACTAAAATTCTAGTCTCCTAAACACACCATATCCAATTCTTCGATTATTATTACAATACAATAAACACCCAGACTTCGTAACACTCTGAATTTCGTCCGAACTGAAAACAAATATGGAAAAATCTAAATACAGATGTCGCCCCAATGGCGCATTCATGATTTCCAATAATAACAGACGTGGCATTATTTTCTCAATAAAATGAGTCGCGCGGTGTAATAATTTACTACAAAATTGAAGTAATTTCTTTTGATCTACCTATGTCTTGATCTAGCGATAAATAAATAGTAGTCGTTGGTTATAATTTCGACATTCCTCTGTCAGTTGATGCTATTTATGTTTGATTAAAAATTTGAAATGTGTGCTTAAATTCTGAAACCGTGCATGGATGGGTTAATAGTCTAGTTAAATAATATATGTATAAATAGAAAAGAGAAATAAATGTGTTACAATTCATATGTTCTTTGTTCATGGTTATTTAAGGGTTAACATTGGTTCATTGCTTCTGTAAATGGCCAGAGAGTGATAGCACAATCTTTCTAAAAAATTTCTAATTAATTGAAAACGTTTGTTACAATCTACCATTCGATAAAGCATAAAATACAATATGTGAAAACTTGAACGTAATGAATTTTTATTTTCGTTTAATGTAAGACATTTTAAATTAAAAGCTGACATTCAAGAATTCTTTAAAAACTGGCATATGTCATAGGACGGATGGGCTGCTAACCCTGCACGACCTTCATAAAACCTCCCCCTTCAGTGTGCACCTGCGCTGGTTCAAGGTTCCTGGTGTTACCCTAACATAAAGTGTCTTCTACTCGGGGTCACGTTAGGCTTTCACGCGATCGTTTCCGAACGAAAATAAGAAACATAACATGGCTGAAAATAACACAAAAAAAAATTTAACAATTTTTTGGTACGACAAATAAATTTTCTACAGCTCCATCCCCAAACGAGAAAAAAAACGAAGGAAGATACGTGGGGCTCAATCAAGGAGAAAAATGTAACATCGAATAGATTATTTTAAATAACTAGCCTAGTTTGCAAACGGCCGCTAACATGCATGCAATGTTAATTTACAGTAAACATCAGATTAATAAACTTCGCAACTAAACTTACATGATAAATGAACGAAGGACTTTAGCCTAGTTTATCTAATTGGATGCAAATACGAAAACGATAAATCGGCGGCCCTTGGCGAAGCGCGTACAAAAGCGTAAGATAATTTTATGTGATGTGCATATTATGCACAGAAAAATGTAGAAGAGTCGTAGCAGTCTCGTACAATGACGTGCGACGTCGGCTACAACAACAAAAAAAACTCACGACAGAAACAAATCAGAATATTAGCACTCTCAAATCATGTTTTGTATAACAAATTACAATTTAAGTTATATTTTACATGAATTTATACATTTAATAAATATCTCAAAAAATTGCTAGAACTCGTGTCTGTAATATTTGCATATCCTGGGTACGCAACGCAGGCAAGATGAAGACAGTATATATGTTTGTTCATCTAAATAAAAAGCACATTTCTATCTCTAACCATTAAAATATCACTCATTCGTCGCAAATCCATATCTCTAGCTAAGGAAGACAGCAATAAACAATAGAGTTAATTTAACAGCGAACTGAGAAATTAGCACTTTAAGCATTTATTTCCAGAAGTGTTTAAAGTGTCAATTTCTCAAGTTTATGCGCCAGCTGCACACAAAACATATGTTTCCAAAAGTTCTTCCATACAATTATAATCCCCTGAAATTATTTTTTAGAGGCGTTATTAATATTTAGATGTTTTTATTTTATTAATAGATCACCGCCAAATACTGTACTTATTTACTTTTCATCGCGATGTTACATACTATATGTCTCCAATATACATATTTATCTTTTTTTATTTCAACTTAATTACATATATATAAATTATAATTTTATTATTTGCCAAACTGCATAACAGTTTTACAGCGAGGATTGCCTTTTACATAGTAATTATTGAGTTTTTATCAACATTTTTTTTTATAAATTAAATATATATACAACAAAAGAATCAAAAAATTAGATGAGAATGTGTTCTTTCACATCATATGTAAGTCTTTATTGATTTTATCTTACAATCCTCTCCTCACTTATTCATTCCACATTAGCAAACCAATAAAACGAACTTTTTGTGTTAATCCTGTTATACTATATTAAAATCAGTTTTGCATTCTTTCACATTTCACGACATCATACATGGATTTGCCACATACACACCTGACTTCAATTCCGCCGCAATCGATCTATTTTCATTATTATCTTGCCACCAGTAACATTACCAGAACGTCATTGTGCACCGTTAATTTGGATTCGAATGACATTTTTTCAATCAACGCGTTCAAAGCACCATTTACATGATTCCTAAGGTCACTCTCTTTTCGGTAGCTTTCTTAGTTTTTCCGTTCTTTTTAAAGGTACGGAAATAACTAGCACACAAAGCCTTCCATTTTATCATCCGTCATTACATGGCACGTTTTTATCTTTTGTTAAACTATTGCAATAGAACCAAATTAACGTGACACGGTAGGCAAATAATATACTGTGTATTCTAGATTGAGAAAGTATTTATCGTGACACATTTATCCCTGGGATTTCGGAATTGGCCCCTTGCCCTGGATGGAAGGAAGGTTGGGTGGGTCGAAGAAAGCGCGTGTAACATTTCGGAAGACAATGAAATCATATTAAATTCAGTATACACCAATGAGGGTATAGATGCGGAACAACCAACCGAACGGGACAAATGTCAGCCCGGACGCAGAATGCCGAACAATGCTTGGCACAAAAATGCCACGGCATTTAGAAAGGGCGCGGCCCGCCGCCTTCGACACAGAGGGATGATTCAATTTGAAAATGAAGAAAATTCTATATTTAAATCGGCCTAGCGAGGCCAAAAATCAGAATAATTTACGCAATCATAAAAGTATGAAGGATAGCGGAGTAATACTCCGAAGAACTTTCGATTTTATAATGACGTCAACTCTGGTAAAGTTCCAAAATTAAAGCTTGATTCATCTGCCAGGCAAATGTTGTGTATAAGATATTCCATATTTTTAAGACCTCATGTCAGGTCAGAAGAAAATCAGACAACTTATAGAACATTACACTTATACTACTACTATACTAACTTATAGAACTACTTATAAATGCATTTGTGGTGTCACGTGTGGACTATTGTAACAGCATCAATGCTGGCCTACCAATGTTTAGGCTGGATGGATTATAATCCATTCTAAATGCGGCTGCACGGATAATATATGGAGTTTCCAAATTCTCTCATACAACATCCCTTTTACATCAGCTACATTGGCGACACATATCATGGAGCCTCTGTATCTTCAAGAACTTTGTATTCCAGACAATTTGAATGGTAGACGTCAAACTCTCAGGTCAGCCTCTAGGTCGCAGGAAGGGTTGTAGAACTGACCAACCGTTGCCAGAAGTCTAAATTTATCGAACGGGCATGTGCGGTGACAGGCCCAAAAGCATGGAACTCTTCGCCCTCCGTCATAAGAAACAGTGCATCAGAGACTTTATTTAAGAAGAAACTAAAAACGCACCTTTTCAAAAAGTCATTTCCATAAGTCAAAATAACAATTTTTAATCTTAAAAACAAAGATAATTGTAGAACTATAAACAGTTTATGTGTAAAGCGCCCTTGAGGTGAAAGTTTTTACGAAAATGGCGCTATACAAATAATCCATTATTATCATTGTAATAAATTCTTCAAGTCGATTATTA
The DNA here is from genome assembly GCA_031772225.1 of Eubasilissa splendida. Classification (NCBI taxonomy): domain Eukaryota; kingdom Metazoa; phylum Arthropoda; class Insecta; order Trichoptera; family Phryganeidae; genus Eubasilissa; species Eubasilissa splendida. The sequence goes on along the minus strand of CM062852.1, from coordinate 13,208,462 downwards.
TGTATATCTAGGACGACAAATAAATATCCATAACCGGAGGCATATCCGATAAAATTGTTTGCAGAACAAGGAGCAGAAAACGCAGTAGTACCCGAGAGAAGTCAGGCCGCCCTAAAATCCGCTGAATTAATGAATGTGAATGTGTCTTTTAGAATCTGAAGACCAAAGGACGGACTATTTTGAGTCTACTCGCGACATATTTTGCATGTATGTTGTACAGTACCTATTAAAGATATTATCTGTGTAAAAAAATACATACATTTGTTAATATTAATTACACACACAAATAAAAACTTTGTTGAAATATTTATTATTTCATAATTTGGTAGTAGTTATTTAAAATTAAATTAAATTTACGTATATATTGAACACAAAAAAAAACCCTAATAAAGCTTTTCATTAATTTTATACCATACAAATTTTGTTTCAAAAGATGACATGAATTTATCCTAAAGATAAAAGATCACATTTTACAATGAAACATAATCCACTGTATCAACAAATCGACAAAACCATTTACTTCAGATTTTTTTTCTTTAAAACTAATTTTTCCTTAATGCAAATCTTTATGGCTGAAAACTATGGAAACTTTCCTTTTTTTTTTAAATATACTTAAACATGCACCACTCGTCGCTGGGTCACTGCCTGCTGTATGTCAACGGACAATACGATTAAGTCATCTTGTTTAAAATTAATAACATTAAGAAAAATTAAGAGTCTCGAGACAGCAAAAAATGTAATTGCCGGGAATAAATTCTCGACACAGAATCCCTACTTTTGACTAACAGACATTGGAGTAATTAGTAGTGATGTTACGACTGAGATTGGCTTTCCTAAACAATTATTGCACTGCAAAAGTAAGAGTTTATAAACTGTGGCCTGGAACACTTTAAAATTTGAATACTTATGTACATTATGATTATTCGTTACTGTTTCATTTCATCATATCATACGTCATGCAGGGATTTTCTTTCATGAATATTATTTCCATTTTCAATGTTTCGATCACATACATGCGCCACCTTGAAAAATATATTTATTTACTCTTGGGGGCGGACATAGGGGACCTTTTTTTGCTGGGAACTTCGTACAAGGGGGCCGAAGAGTTCACACCGCGTCTAAAGGGGCCGACTTTACCTATACAGGGGTCGAGGAGAATATCGAGGGAGAAGGCAGCCGGCGATGTTCTATACTAAATAATTCACGACACGACCTTCGAGGTGCGCAGATGTGAGGTGAAGGACGTCCACACGGACCCCTAGGCCACGCGGTGGCTTTCCCGCGGCATTCTGTTTACCCCTCGTAGGTGGTACCTACTTATTTCCCCCCCCCCAAACTTGTCTTTGACTCCTATTTTGTTCCACATAACATTTTGTAGGTAGTTTCGTACAAAACTAATAACGTATTACGATATTTTTCAATAGAGGTTTTAAAAATGACAGCAAAAAATGAAATTATGCTTTTTATCACTAATATATTTTTTCAATAATCTATATCTTCTTCAAATAAGAATAGATTAATTCAAAAATATAAATCAAGCAATGTACTATTGATGTATAAAAGATGATTATAATAAATTATTTGCAATAAGCCAAATCTTACCAGTTGACAAAAAAGTAGCATACGTGTAGTATAATTATAGAGGGGATGATAAATAATGTAAATGTGAATATTGACAATCACCATAGCTATTCTACCAGATCGTCGCGATGAACCATACCATGAGAGTACCGATCGCAAACAATCTATACGGTGAGAGAACGAGAAAATGGTGAGAAAATAAAGACAGTGAACTCCGTAAAATATAAAACGAAAGAACACATTCTCGAGTAATTATATGTTTATTTTATATATGTAGCGCCTAATTCCAAGACCCCCTAAAACGACTTTGTGTTTTTGAGTTATGGATGAAAACATATTTTGAAAGGAAATGTACAAAATGTTTACATCACTATTTTTTAAAGAGAAAATTCTGTAATGTAATATTTTTTTCTGTATATATCGTTCTGGCAGCCATACTGGATAATAGATCACGTGATCATCAACAATGTTCTGTATATAGCTGACAAAAATAACTGCATATTTAACTCTAATTATCCCTGTTTACGCACCTTGTTACTCCGATTGGCACTACTGGGTTTCCTGGTTTATAATAATGTACATGTGTGTATGCGAGTATTGCCGCCCATTTTTCGGAGAGCCAAGAAGACAGTAAACGACAGGCGAATTAATTACATCCAGAGGTCCAAATAAATCACCAGCGCGCGCTTCGGTCGATCGAAATCTAAAGAAGACAACCCAACTAAAAGAACAACATCGGACCAGAAAGACAGCAAAAATAAAAAGGTTGGTGCAGTTCATATATCATATGTGTGCTTATTGTAAATCGGAAACCTGGGAACCAGCTATCGAAGGCAAATCGCCCGAGGTAGATCGCGGCACATGAAAACGAAAAAATCGAGAGGAAAGCTGATAGAACCACTAAATTGAGAACATGACGACACATGACGAGAGTGACTTCTTCACTGAGCTGGAGAAAATAAACATTAAAGGACTTTTGAAAAAAAAGTTATAATAAATTGAATCGTGAGAAAGGGTAAGATTGCGGGAGAGAGGGAATATGGGCCGAATAAATATAGACGGGACAGTATATTCGGAATTCTGGAAAGATCCATCATAATTCTTATAGTGGTATCGCTGGACGATGATGAGAGTGGAGGCGAAAGACACATGGACGCAAAACTCAACATGATGATGATGATGATGATAATTACAACCACAGAGTACGCGAAAAATGAACAACACTATGGCACTACAACAAAAAATGACCTGCTTGCAGCCCGCATATGATAAAATAATAAAAATGTGCGAAGCCTGAATCAAAATTAACAAATTAAAATTAGTGTACATATATTCCAAAGCATAGCAGATGGTATCAAAGATGCCACGTTGTGCGGCACGCAACTGTGTGGCGTATCGTTTGACAACTCAAATAAACCAGTGAAGGTCGTTTCTGACAGATATCGTGCAGTGGAAGGAAAACCGCACCTCGATAGAAGGTTCGTAAATTGAAAACCTGACGCGGATAACCAAACAATTTTACATTACGCGTCTGTGTGTGGCCAGCTAGAAAGGGTAGTCAGATTAAAGGACTCTAACACTACATCGAAACAGTAGGTATATGTATAATACTTTGGGTTAATGCAAAAGTTATTGCCGTTTTAACGGTGTACAGGGTGTAACATACCTAGTGTACAATATTTTATGGGTGAATACCTGACTAAATTACGAGTCGAAAACGTTCAAGGAATATGCGCCTAATCTCAACCATATCAAAGATATAAGGATTTCAAAGAAAACAATAAATTTGCAATTATTTCGATTAATTGAAATATTGAATTGAATACAAAAGCTTATAGGTTATAGAATTTCGAGTGGCCAGACTATTTTTTTGTTAAATGATTTAGGGCCTGAAGCAAAAACATACATTAACAATGGATACATTTTGCTAATATTTATTTCGAAGTACGTAAATTTCAGACGATAATATTTTCCATAACGGTCAGTTTGCACATATTCGTTGAACATTTTCGACAAGTAATTTATTCAAGTGGACTTAGTCTGTTACACCCTTTATATTTAGAGATGATGTAAATGGTTGTTTTTCTCATTTCTTTTTTTTATATTCTACCTAATTTAGCCAGTTTCCCTACAACTTCTCAATCTTGCGACAATCCAAAAAAAATTACTAATGGTCAAGAAAAAAAATAATTTGCAGCATTGTAGGTTGAATGTATTTAAAAAAGAAAACAACGCAACTGCCGCGATTGAGAATATTTGTGCAGCATAAGGTGAAAGTGTCTTAACCTGTTACCTGCCCAGAAAAATCGTAGGTGAAACAACATCATGCCACCAATATTGGCGGCAAAATTCTTAAAATTCAAAATTTACAGGCCAGCTTTTTCGAATTTTATTTTTACGAAAAAACCATGAAAACGTTGGTATAACTGAAAATAAATAAATACGTGGGTACTATTACACAATAAGCATCCATCGACCGTGATTTCGTACGGTTTTGAGATGAAAAAAGTTGAAAAAAAAGGAAAAAAATAAAAGTTGATAATGTTGTCATGCCATCAGATTTTATTAATATTATTGTGTTTAATGTGATGCTTAAAACGAAAAATATTAGCACTTCACATCACTTTGTCATTTGAACATGTGTTGAATTGTGATGAGAAATGTGTAAGATGTATGAATGTGGATGAGGCGAGAATTGCGTCGGGACAGAGGAGTGTGGCGTTCTATCCTCTCTGCCCCCGCGGGGAAACGGCGTGATGGTAAGTAAGTAAGTAAGGTATCTATCAATTTAAAATATTTGATTAAAAGTGCATGGGTTATACGTGGATATGTACCCGGTCCCCCCGCTCTCGCCAACACGGCTAAGATGAGAGTATAATTACCAATTGTGATAGCGCTGTGCTTAATTTGAAAATGATAAAAATATTGATACACAATCAATCTATCGAGAAGCTAAATAAACACCACGTAAAGGATACCAACATTATCAGAAATAGTTTTGAATAGCTGACTTGCTCAAAACTATTTATTGAGTACGTTGTGATATCATTTTCAGAAAATAATGAAATATTCTTCAGGCAAAAAAAAGGTCGTATTTCATTACTGATCAAGAAGAACACCATAAATCATGTCTGCGCGCCCTGACTGTTTTAATTATACCGAATCACAGGGATTAGCACGCGAGCCGCCATTCTTGTGTATTAAATTAATACGATTTTAATTTCGGATTGAATACCTATTATGTTACTGAGAGATGGGGCCATTCCACTTTAATAATAAAAAAAAATGTTAAAGTTCTGCTTGCAACCGTGGAAGTAAAAGGATAAGCAGGAAAATACTGAAATTGACGATAAGAAAATTGGGTTAGCGCGACTCTCTTTTGACATACAATATACGACCGCAGGTTGCCCAATTCAGTGCAATGCACTAAGCAGCGATAAGTGACAACAAAAAATATATAGTAGTACATATAACATAATCGATTGATATGGCGAAATGTTAACGCTTTTCCGCCCCGGACAGGAAAAGTTCCGGTAGCAACTAAAATATGTTTTCGATAAATATTTTTTTCTGTATATTTTTCAAATTCATTCATTTAATTTGTATTAAAAAATATCACAAAACCATGTTCTGAAATTGCAACATCACAACAACAAAAAATATTGTATTTCAATTGTAATCAGTGGCGTAACACAAAAATGGGTCACAATAAAAATAGAGAAAAAAAATCCCACCATGGTAAGTGGGATGTAATATGAAGTACACTACGCGATTTTATTAATAAAATAGAATGAACAATGTTCACACATTCATGTAAAAAAAAACCAAAGTGTGTTTTAAGCACTTATATGCACATGCAACTAAAAAAAAATCCTATTTCGCTTTACGGCGATGGTCTGGTCCCTAACCCAACATTAACGGGGTACTACTATATATAATACATCGATGATATGTGTTTTCATAATATACCTACGTGAGAAATGATTTTTTTTTAATTCCATTTTATGCTGCGGTGGATTTCAAAAATTATTTGTTCATAACAGTGTTGGGAAAAGTATCAACCAATAGTATTGTAGAGTATGGAACCTTTGGACCCCTACCTAACGTGGGCCTCAATGCACCGCATCGGCGTAGTTACACCACTGATTGTGATCAAAAATGTTCGCCATGGGTGCCGACATCATCCATCGACAAAATAAATTGATGTATGTTTATTTTTTCAACTCTTTACTAAACAAAAATTTTCAAAATTATACATTTATTACAACCGGAGCATAAAATATTTGATAAAAGCGAACTATACAATATAGACACGATGACTGACAATGTTTATTGAGCGTGCCGTTCCATCGTGAAATCACAAAAATGGAACTGCTATAGTCATAATTATGATCAAACAAATATATCAAAAATGTCCGGAGTTGGATTCATTAATCACGATTGCTACCGGCCAGCACTAGGCGGAACAACCCAAATCACCAAAGTTCGGTGCGGGCCGACCGCCCAAGCACCTAATGGTTAATAACCCTTTGCGCTCGATTGTATTTCCTGTCAATCTATTCTGAACACTTTTCCAAATATATTTTTTTTACAAGAAAATGGCTTTTAATTTTCTTTTGTCATTTTTGTTGACAAGTCTGATTACTTCTGTGTTTCCTGTGACGAACTAAATGGAATATTTAATGATTACACTGCGTAGATTCACAATACGTATTGACTATAGTGTCGGGTACATTGTTCGCCCACAATTGTTCCCGACCACAAATGTTATCCAAAAATTTTTTGACTGGAAAAGTTATCACTTTGGCTGTTTAATTTAGAATTTATCAACAGCCGTTTCGTATTTCGTATATTTTTACTTCTTCTAGTTTTAATAATAAGTGTTTTATTTCATACATTAAACTGCTATATTACTTTTTTATATAAATTCATGTTTATGTAGAATATATATATTTTTAAAGTATATATATACATTCAATTTTCGAGGCGAAGAATTGTGAAGTAACAATTATGGGTGAGCAATAGTTGTGGGCGAACAATATTTCTAGACCCATTGATATATATACCAACTAGGTAGGCACTGGTAACAACTGTTATTTTTTTAAATAACATTTTTATACCGTTCAATAGTTTTTTGAACGAAAATTGACGGACTATCATCATTATCAACAGCCCGAGTCAATCTACTGTATGATGAAGTCTGTAAGATGACTGTCTTGTTATCTCTCTATCTCATTTTTTCGTGATTTTCGCGTTCCTTCCGTGTGCTTATCAGTCATACAGTCAAGATTGTTATTTTATTTTGGTGAAGTGATTTTTTACAAAATTCCCAAAGGACTCCCGGGCCCGCTTACACCCTCGTGACCCAGTCCTTTAGAGTTACGATTGAAATCTGGCAACCCTACCTAGGTCACAATAACAACTGCGCCCAGCGTGAATGAAAGGGCGAAAGGGCCAAACAAAATATTTCACGGAAAAGTTTCGCTAATTGAAATAGTCACGCGGCCAATCTAGAAATAAATCCACGCGCTTTGACAAGAAAAATAGTAAGGCTTAATTAAACCGCACCCTAACCTCGCCGAAAGCTCCCCGCGGATACAACCTACTGGCATTGTACGTGTGCGTAGAGATAGCGTCACTTTAAAGTTACCTGAGGTATATGTAAATGAAAAAAAAAATGTCGTTAACACGCAAAGGTTAATATTCTTTTAGATGTGGTTTGTCATGTATAACGTAAATTTTCGTCCAGTTTACATAAACACACATTTAGGCAAACGCCTAAAACTTTAGATTGTTGAAAGATATTTTTAATTGAAGACCTAATTTTCTTTAGAATTTTTGCTTTATTATTCTATTGGAACCAATCCAAGCGCGCCGCTACCACCTTCATCGTGTGCTTAGAAAATTAGTTAAAATAAACGAGTACTTATGATAATTTCGATTGAAAAAACAACATTCCTTTAAAGTTCGCATCAATATAAAAATCCTTAAAGTAACCAATACACCAGAAAGTACAAGTATTAATACTACATTCCATTTACATGAAAGCCTGTTGGCCGCATCCTACCTCGCTAAGTATATATAAAGTACCTGTTCTGAGGCAAATTTATTGTGCATACTTTATTATGTATATCGACATATATGTATGTACATATAGAATACTGCACAGACTAATACTGAAGAAAATCACCAGTCATATGGACTGAATCAACATAACCTAGAACCAGACATAATGATTATAGTAATCGCATAATAATAAAATCCCAGAAACGTGTGTCATGTGACACTGTACCTGGAATCAAGCCAAATTGTTCACAAAATAAAACATTTTAACTGATTTCGAAAATTTAACAAAAGAAGAGATTGAAAAGGGAATTCTTATATTAGGCAATTCATTACTAAGTTTTCTTAGTTACACATTACCGGATAGTTTAGTAGTATATTCATTTTATTGTAATAAATAATAGATTCGTGAAGATGGCATTATAAAGAATAAATTAAATAAATTTCCAGGATGCGATGCATAACAAAGCATCAAGCACGAAATTTTGAGAATTCCGAAATTCGTTCTCATAAATATAATTTAGAATTCCGAAAATTTCATAGCTAATTCCGAATTATAAACATATAAAAATAATATATTGTTACGATTACAGACTAACGGCTACACAATGGGTATTCGCAGAACAATAGGGGTGGGTGTTCCGAAGGGATCGTTCCTAGAAATGCTTGAAAGATTGAACCAGCAACAGTGTTAGAAAAGCATTTATTGACATCGCGTCTGATATTAATATTCAAGATGTTGAAATTTAGTCGATTAACAACATTAAATAAGATAAATGCAGGTCTTCTTTTAGCTGATGCTTTGGGATCTGACGAGCTCTCACTAAAGTTGAAGAACAATTTAGAAGATCGAATAAGCCAAAGACCAACAAATGTAACTTTGCTGGCGTGTCACCCCGTCAATTTAACTGGAAAAAAATATGATACCCATAGTATTTGATTTGATTGATGAGATACATTTGTTATATGTACATAGTGATAAATTCGAACGTCGTTATTGGGTGGCGGGACACGTATTCTTTGATAACTCTGATATTAGTGAACGCTGGCGTGTCGCCCAAAACGCTGTGGCGTGTTATTTTTAACACGCGTGTCATAGGTTCGCCATCACTGCACTAGACCAACGAAAAATACTTAAAGTTAAGTTACCAAAGTTATTGAAAGCTTTGCACAATGATTGATATTCAACAGAAATATAGAAGATTCAGCAGCCACCCCCCGGTCGGAATCTGACGATATAGAAGAAGTGATTTTGAATGAACAAACTGATCACAGTCATTAATACAAAAGTTGGAGAACAAAATTCAGTCGAATTTGACGTCCAGCACAACTCAACGAGCACCAAATCACAGGTTAATTTCAAAAATTAAATTCTTTCAAGAGAATGGCATTTGAGGAATAATTTTAGAATCATTGTTGATTTTGATTCCACCAACGAGCGCGGAGTCCAGCGAGCGTTCTCAATTGCGGGCAACTTGTGTATAGAAGTTGGATCGAGATTAGGGGATCTCTGCTTCATCCAAACATATTTTAGGCATCAAAACAACAATTTAATTAAATAATATTATATTGAATTTCAAAAATTTTAATTTCTGTACAATCATTCTTTTGTATATTATTTAAAAAAAAAATTATACAATAAGTAATAATGATTTTTATTATTTTAAATAAGCTGTTTTTTATTAATAAATGCTATTAAATTTTTTCGAAATTCGACCAAATTCCAAAAATACTTTATACTCGAAATTCTAATATTTTTATTTAAAATTTGGTGAATATTTTCAGGAACAGATGAAAATAACTTTTGTCCCATCATAGAAGAAGGGATCTACTAAAAAGTGCGAAACAACGATTTGACTCATCTTTCGTGCAAGTAAAATATTTATATAGATCATGAGGAAACATCCGAAGTACCCACTACATAAGCTGGCAGATAACCCAAGAACAGGCTGGTTTTGAGCAAAGAAACTTGAGAGTAAATACTCATACTTAATATAAGCCAACTTAAAAAAGCAGAAAGTTCCAATCCAAATTCAAAGTTTGAAGGTTAAATTGCAAGATAAAGTTCGTGAATAGCGAAACTCACTGGAGGTGGTTCCGAGAGATGCGTCCGAGAAGGTGGCCAGGGGATAAGTGATTGCTTCAGCTGGCTTCTCGAACCGGTTGCGTTGCGATGTATTGTTGTCTAGATTTTCAGGCGGTACAAGGCGGTGGCGAGGAATGGCTGTAAAGTGTCTGGTTTGACAGTCAGGTCTGTGAGACGCAAGCAGGGTCTCCACAGTTATTTATTTTATACTCTAATGATATATTTAAACTCAATTTACATGATAAAATAATATCTTGTGCAGACGATACTGTACTAATTAATGGAAAAACTTGGACTGACGCTAATATATCTGCAAATGAGGATGTTAATACCATAAAAAAGGTGGACGGAAAATAACCTACTATCAATTAATACTGATAAAATATACTTTCTACGATTTACTATTCAACAGAAAGATGACACTGAAATTAATATTAAAATTCACACCAAAGCCTGTACTCAAGAAGACTCTTGTGACCAATGTTCATCAATTGAAGAAAAAGACTATCAAGTACCTAGGAATCATAAAAGATAACAAACTCAAATGGAAATAACATATTACTAATCTTACAGACAAAATAAAGAAAACTGCCTACATATTTTTAAGACTTGGAAACATCATATCACTCACAAATCTGAAAATAATATATTACGCGTTTGTACAGTCACATTTGCAATACGGTATTATTGGATGGTGAGGAGCATATAAAACTGCAATATCACAATTAGAAATCACTCAAAAAATGATAATAAAAATTGTTCTAAAAAAAAAAAAATTATCCAAGTATACAATTCTTCACAGATTTCGAAGTACCTAAAATAATATACATATACAAATAAAAACAATATTCCAAATTTTCTAAATTAAAAAACAATTAAATTTTAGAAGCGAATTCCGATCTACAAGATTTAGAGACCAAATTGATATTCCAAAATTAAAATAAACCGCAACCCAAAATCACTATATTTATCAAGGCATCAAATTTTTTAACAATCTCCCCATCACAATTAGAAAAATTACAGACTACTATAAATTTGTATCTGAAGTAAAAAAATATGTCCACAGACTAACTGAAACATAAATTCTCGCATATACTACTCTATACACGAGGCTTACTCTCATAGGGAAGAAATAAATGTTAAGAGAAATATATATAATATATCTAACTGATTATTCTAAAAATGTATCATATTTTCTAATTTCAAAATAAAATAAAGTTATATAGTTCTTCTTATTTAGCTGTCCCATGGTAGTCGGAAGTTCATGACCACGGTCTACCTCTTGCAGGTTCCTCTCGACATTATCCACCCATCTACATCCCGATCCCATTGGCTTCCATATGTCAGGATACTCATTTACTCGTATTATATATCTTCATGCTTCCACCTTCCTCACGATATCGGAAGTGGCAATGAACCGTCAGTGAACAAGTTCTTTAACTTTCATTCTATGACTGGGTTATCACGCTTTGAGCCGTAAATCTTACGCGAGACTTTATTTTTAAAAACCTACACCAAAGTATAAGACCAGAACTATACACATACAGAACTAAACCAAATAGGTTACATCAAATATTTGTATATACATGCAATATTAAATCAATTTCAATATTGAAATTGAATATATCTGGATACAAATAGCTTACAAAATCATTTGAATCGGTCTTCTTGAAAATTTATACAACATAAATATTTAAGTGAAAATTTAAATCGGTGTACTGTTTAAATTGTAAAAAAAATAGACAAGAATGAGCCAATGTCAATCTCCGCGTCAGCCGTCGTGTTAGGAAAAACCGGCGGCCAAAAAAATATATCGACTTGTTGAAATCAATAACTTTTTCGTTTATCGACACAATAGTTTGAATCATTAGGATATTTTTTTAAATTGTATTTATATTTAACTTTGTTTAAACCACTGTGTTTGTACAAAGTTAAATCTTAAATACAATTTTAAAATTAACGCTACAAACGTCGACAGTGAGTGGTGACCACCCCACCGCCTATCCAGAACCGATTTATGGGCAAAGGGACCCATATCGGTCCTTCACATTCACCGCCAGGTTGACATTTTTAAAGCTACTTGGCAACCACAATGCCGCATGGCGATAATGCAACACTGCATGGCTGCCAACCAAAGACCATTCACTGTTAAAACAGAAATATATCAAATGCATACAACAGTAACAAATAAAATATCTACACGAGAAGCACCGAGTTATGCAGCAAATGGCGGTTGCGAAGTCCCTCGCACACGCCTTAAAGAGAAAAAGAAGACACACAAGTTATTTTTTTTAGCTAGACAAGTTTAAAAAACGATGAAAGTATGGATGCAAATGACGCGCCAGCGTGTCCAGCGGATCGGCCAAGTGGTCGGGAGTTCAATCCTTGTCCCGGGAGAACAAGTTAATCATATTTTTTAATAGCACATGGGGTTTGCATAGTTTGAAAAATAGTAGATAATAAAAATATTTGCAGTCTGTGTTATGCGTGTCTCTGACGATGATTCATGTTTTGTGAAATACTTATATTTGGAATAATGATGGTAAATAAATATAATACGTATTAATATATGACGCGCTTGCGGTCTAGTGGTTATGCTACTCGCTTAGTGATCTAGCAGTCGGGGGGTTTGAGTCTCGTTCCGGGAGGTCATCAAGTTAGTTTTATTATCATAGCACAAGCGTTTAGATTACGTGACACGTATTCCGTGTTCGCATCACTATTTAAAAAAAATAAATATATATATATATATTTATTATGCATTTGGTTTTCGTTGATGCAAACTGTTATTGCAAGAGCAATGAAAGTGACAACACGTACATCTAATGAACTTAATGCAGTGAATAATATACACAGATGTTATTCATCACGTGATCTAAGTCCTGTTTACGGTAATTATGAATCCCGGGATTAGTACTTATAATTCCGAAACGTTGGGGATTTACATTTTGGAATAATTTAGGGGTACTAAAATACATAAAAGAAGACTAACTAATAATGAAACACTCGTTGCTTTGCTATTGATTTAGGCCTATATACATAATATTATTAACTCAAGTTAGGCGTTTATACATAATATTATTAACTCGCCGATATCGCGGACGCATCGGCTTGGTAACAAGTTGAATTTCGTTGAAATTTTTCGTTGCAGAAGCATACCTGAACTGAAAAAAATATTTGCACGTAAATTATACTTAGTTTTTATTTATTTATTATGTTATATTTAAACTGTTATATTGAAATATTAATTAAAAATGTAATGTTGTATTTAAATTTTTATTCTTATATAAAAGCCCACAAGGGCAGTGCGTTGATGGAAATAAAAAAATAAATACATAATAAAATTGTTCAAATTTTAATTCGTCAATCTTGCATTACGTTACCTTTCAGAGATTCTTATTTATTTATATATCTTACATATATTGTATTTATAATGAGCAATGAAACGTAACGCCATTGAGGAAACCGATGAACATTAACGCAATTTCTAAACACGGTACTGATTCCGAGATTCCGGGAAATCAAATTTCGAATTCCCGGGATTGCAATTTTAGCTCGGAATTGGATCCATTGTTAAGGATGTACAACTTAATATCACTATAAAATGCACTAATTCGCCTAATTTATGTGACAATCATAGTACCTAATCTAAAGTGGAAATATTAATATGTACTACTTTTGAACTAGACAAACTATAACAGCAGCATAATATAACAGGAATACCTGTATACTATTGTTTCATTCGCGTATGGCTTACATATACATCACTTACATATTATTAAAAAATTAAAGTAATCTCGGACATTTCCAGGAACTTATTAGGGTGTGGGTCTACCGCTGGGGGTTGCTGGGATGGACGATGCCGGGAAGAGCAGTGGCTAGAGAGACCTAAAGTAGCATTCTAATGGCTCTACCTCTTGCGATCTGGATAGAATGAATTTCTGCCGGGCTGTGACCGAGCAACACACGCATGTGGCGTCTACCCTCCCCTTTTGGGGGTGCATGATTTCTATAGATTCTCTCTGGCTGCCTTCTGAATTACGAGTCTTACGTCAAATTGCACAGGCATGGCTCTGGTACGATGATACCGGAGCCAACCTATGATGGTATTAAGATGTTAATAGCTGAATGTAATAAAAAATAAATAATGTAATATTGACGAATCGAAACGAGAGTAAACAACTCTCAAAACGATTCGGGACAGGGTGTAAATAAAAAAATTAAAATGATATACATCACTTACAAAGTATCTTAGAGAAAAGATCAAAAACACCAAAGATTCCTCGCGTACAAACAAGAGTCGCGATTCTGACACAAACCGAAATAGATTCTGGCATTAATGTTATACTACGTATTAAAAGATATTCATGGAATATTGAATATGGTGATCTTGCAGAAATCGCAGACACGTTGTGTAACATATTTTTCCAATTCACCCAGTGGGGCCCCAATCCGCAGCATTATCGCTAACTCCAAAGTATGAAGTTGCAAATAAGCTAAACATACAAACACAACTAGCGGTGTCTTATTATTTATGAGTGCAACCTCTGAACGTAGACGCACAAGTTCGACAAACCGAGCCGATCGCTAATGTTATTCGCCTGTGCGGAGATGTGTACAAAAGTTTCCAAAAATGGAAGACGGATTTTTACCGTTCATTCATTTGTTGTGACGACTATCCGGAAAAAATCTAACAAAACTGTTCATAGGACTATTAATAAAAATATTATTGTAAACTAGGGGCCGGTTGTGTGATTGGTAAAAAATATTTACTTCTCGAAAGTACGTTCGGCAGTAAACTAATTATATTCTCCGATATCCGATAGTAAAACGGTGGACTATTCGCAGCTGTTTCAAAAATTATTTGTTACATTGATTGAAAGTTGCAGTATGTGATATTCAATATTGCGCTATTTTAGTGATGAGAGTTCGTGCGACGATGATCTTGCTGTTTAATTTATATTACCGAAGATTTTTCGCCGGCAAAGTGACGGATTTTGAACGCACTGGTGAATAAAACCATAAATAAAGGTTTAAATTGTATGCATTGTCAATGGCGAATAGTTAAAATAAATCAATTTGGATGAAACTCGCAATTATTTGATGATTATTCACCGTGCCACACTATTAGGCGGGATTGACTTTGACAACCCGCAAACGTTTTTCATTACAGGCGATGATAAAATATTACTATAGTAAAAAATTACCACTGATCACACAACCAGTCCCAGGTGAAAGCCCGTCAATAATGACTGGAAATACCCGAGAACGTTTCATTAATTTATAGAAAGGAACAAGCTCGACGCCTTCGAGATGTGGTGTTGGCATCGCTTGCTGCATATATTATGGACTGCGAAACGAACAAACGTCTCCATTCTTCAAAAATCCGCACCAAAGAAAAGCTCTACACAAAATGCAGGAAAATGACCCCCGGAGCGATGACCGGAAGAAATTAATGGACTTTTCCGAGAATTTATTAGGGCGTGGGTCTCCCGCTGGGGGTTGCTGGGATGGACGATGCCTGGAAGAGCAGTAGCTAGGGAGACCTAACGGAGTATTCCACTGGCTTTCCCTCGCACACTCTTGCGATCTGGACAGGGTGAATTTCTGCCGGATTGTAACAGAGTTTTGCGATTTCAACATATAAATGTGACGTTTACCCTCCCCTTTTGGGAGTGTATGACTTCCTTGCACCCTCAAAAAGCCCGTTACCAGCTTCTCTCTGGCTGACTTCTGGAATCAATATGAAAACGAGTCTCGCGTCAAATTGATACCGTACAGGTGAACATTGTACAGATATGGTGGCTTTAGTACGATGATACCGAAGCCAACCTACAACAGTAAATGACCAAATTAAACAAATATGTGTTTGCTAACTGTGCCATATAATAAAGATAGAAAAAAAAAGTATGAAGTAAAGCCACAAGGGATTACTTAACTAACTGCCGTAACATAACTAATATATATATATATATATATATACCGTATAATAATCGTACTAAACAAGGCCCAAGATCGCGAAGAGTGGAGGCAAGCAGTTCACGCAATGGAAGCTGAATAAAAGACCACGACGCTGTCAAGAGCATATCAACCGAGAGAAAGTGATTCAAGATATATTTGTCTTACATATAACACTTACAAATGATGAAAAAAGTTTCTACAACTAGCGGTTGTTTAAGAATTTTCAAAAAACTGAAATCATCTAAAAGCTACAAAAAAAGAATATGAACGTTTGTCCTAACGTCAAAAAATATTACATCGTCCAATAGGTACCTACATAGTTGTTTCGACACTTGGATCGTTATGACACCGAGCCCAACAACAAATGTCGGTCACAGCCGCGCCCTTTCTAACTATCGGCCAGGTCGAGTTTCACGGTTACCTACCTACGGAATATCCCCCCAACAGGGTTAAACTTTTACTTTGAAAAGACTACCTATATAATACATATCACACGTGTGCTAGGTGAAATATTTCCCGAACCTTCGGGCGGCCTATTTTCGAAGACGCTTTATTAAATTAATTTCGCAAGAGACTTCTTAATCGAGATGCAGTCGTACCTCGGTATACGTTCGCTTTGGAATAAGTCCAACTTGATATACGTCCTGTTTGGACGCGAATTTTTTTGTATAGTATTAGACCAACAAGCCGTAATAGTATTGTCTGGAATGACCGGACAATGTTACATATCCGAAACATTCTGAGGAGAAGGCAGAAGCAAAGTTCTTTGGACAAATTTTTAGTACATAAACGTCAAACCTGATGATCCTCAATTAGGTTCAAGTAGGGAAAAGAAACAGGAAAGAAAAAAGTTGTTAAATTTTCATTTATTTCATCTAATTATTTTGTATTTATGTATTTTAGTATTAAGCAGTGTTAAAAGTATTTTATACAACTCCATTAATGTATAATATGCCAATAATAATAGGATTTTTTTTTCATGGGAACGGATTAATCATTTTCCCTTTATTTCTTATGGGAAAAATTTGTTTGGTATAAGTCCAAGGATCTGGAGCGGATTAAGGACGTATACCGAGGTACCACTGTATAAAACAAAATGAATTATGACGTTGCAGTTCACACACACCCGGAGGTTTATTCCCTACACCACGCGCGTCGTCATTACATGTTAAAATTGAAAAAAAAAAAAAAAAAAATTCAAAATGTTCTTCTCAAATGGTTGTGTCCTCAAAATACGCCCTTCATACTTAATCTAGAGATATGAAATAGCTAATTCCTGATCTTAAAAACGATATTTCTTTAGAACTAACGTTATTTTTTAGTTTTAGTTTTCAATGCATGGCATCAAAATTATTTTTTTATTGCTTATATTATGATCTATTTTCACAACGTTTCTGTTTTAATATTTCATTTAATACTATGATTATTTTATTTTTATAAATGCATTGTTATATGTACTCGAAAGTACGTGGTGCCTGTTTAGTAAGTGGTGTCTATGTATTAGCAAATTGTACTGTTTTTATGGTTCATAAAAAAGTATGAGCATGTTGTCTAAGCATAAGAAATAAAAATATAACCACACATAGTTAGTTTTAATAAAATTTAACTTTGAAGTTAAAATTTTGGATATTACTTAAAAAATTCAAAATATCTAAGAATAGGCTCACATTTGAATATGGCAATATGGAGCTAAATCGATTACTTACGACCCCTACTATTGAGTCTTTAAAGAAATGTATCGAATTACGAGTAACTCTGTATATAAGAAGAAGATAAATGCATGTACAGAGTTTATTTCTTATTTTAAATTCTAACAGACCTAGTCCACAATATTTTATGGGTGGATACCCGATTAAAATATGAGTCACAAATGTTCAAGGAGAATGTACAAATCTACACCAATACGGAATATATCAATTTATTGTTATTGTGTTTAGTTTGTAGAACTCCATGTTATTAGCAGAACACAATATTTTTTTTTATTAAAATTGGATTTTTTAAATTTCATAAAAAAATAAAATAAATAAACGGAATATATCATTGTACGAGATTCTTACAAAACCACAATAAGCTTTAAGTTTACCTACTTCTAAATAAATATTAGCGAAATTGACCCATTATAATTATATATCTTTTCTTTAGGCTCTAAATAAGCTAACAAAGAATAGTCTAGCTACTTGAAATTCATAATGCTTCATTTGAAATCTATAAAATATTTTAATTGACTGAAATAATCGCAAAACTACGACTTTTTTAAATGCTTTATATCTCTAAAATGATTAAGATTAGGCCTATACAGCTTGAACATTTTCGACTCATATTTTTATTATATCCTAAAATATTATGGACTAGAACTGCGATTAAACACGAGCGGTTTTTACTAGTGATGGAACGATTCCAAAATTTGTACCGATTCTGATACAATTCCCGATACTTCATTAAACTTCCGATTAAGTTTATTATTAATTTTAATTCATTATTTTTAGTAATAGTAAAAATAAAATAAAAATATATTAATTATTTTTACATTGTGTCGGTAAAAATTTTGGAATCGTCCCATCACTATTAAAAACCGCGCGCGTTTAACTGCAGTGCGTGCTAGGACTTACAAATCATTAATTAATATATAACAAATTACAACACATTTTCTGTAGAAAGTTGAATTATATTTTTTTCTAGAGTTTTCAAAACGTCACCTGTATTGACATATTCTTTATATGTATCTACCTATTTAATAGTGGGGTCCATGTCACATGTGAGAAAATTATTGAAAAAAGTATTGGCTTTAAAAAAAATAGATTGTAAAAATATATATATATAGATATATTTATAAATTTGAAAAAAGAACTGTAACATATAGGTTTGAAAATTTGTAATTAACTTACAAAGTTGACATAGTGTAATGGTCAGCGCGTTTCCCCGGATGGGAAAAGTTCCTGGTTCGAATCCCGGTGGTAACCAAAATATTTTTTCGATAAATTGATTATATCTTTCTAATTGATGCGTTTAATTTGTATTAAAATGTTCTACATGTTAACATATACAACGACCCCATGACGTCATTCAATTTCAAATAGTTAAAGATTGAATGATATGTTGTTCCCACCTGTCGGGCGATTTGCACATGTCGTTCATTTACGCATCAAGTTCGAAACGTTCTGACGGCTCATCGGTCAATTGGATTAGTCGTAATAATCTGTTCCTGACCAATGAGAGTGTTGAACTCTTGTAAGCGGATAACGCGAAAGTGTTAATCCACGTTACTGCTCCAATTACGAAAATAATCTCGATCCGCCGCGATGGGTCAAATTCAAAAAACACCCAATGTTCGTTTTAGCGATCGAATTTGACCCATATTTTGGTTGCCACCGGGATTCGAACCAGGAACTTTTCCCATCCGGGGAAACGCGCTGACCATTACACCATGTCAACCTTGTAAGTTAATTACAAATTTTCAAACCTATATGTTACAGTTCTTTTTTCAAATTTATAAATATATTATTCTATTTATAAGCAACCCACTTTACATTACGGAGAATTTCAAATACCTTTGAGTAAAACCCGATAGGGGACGCCAGAATTAAATAAATTATTCACTTTATTAAATTTGGAAACATTAATATAACTCGTATATTTTTAAAGAAAACCTTATTATTGTGAAGTTGCAATTTTTCAGAACATACTTTTTAATTTGTATTAAAATACCACAGAAATTGCAACTTCACAATAATACCCTAGTAAAATTTGTCACGAAAATTGCGTTAAAAAAATTCGAAACATGTTTATACACTTTCGCTTTTACCTCGTGTTTTATCTTCATCTTTACCGGTTACGATATTGATACCAGGCATACTAAACCACCGCTCTGCCAACTTAACCAATTACCCAATGGACTGTAGTGTCAAATTGTCATATAAGTATATAATGCTCTTTTTTTCCGTTAGAATTTAATACATTGATTTACTTTATTATAGGCATTCTTAACATCAAATTTTAATACTAATATTTAATTTTAAAAATAATTAAACTTTGTAACAAGCCAATATTAATGAAGAGCTACATTATTATTGTATTTATTTAACTGAAATAATGAAAAGTTTTCAAACCAGAAAAACATATTCTACACACACACGCGTGCCTGAGACACGTGACGTATTTTTTTATTGGTCCGCGTATCCTGTCATCAGGGCTAATATTAATGAAGCCTCGTTTTCGTTTGTGAACTTTTTAAACACTGGCCAAACGTTGGCCAAAGAGGTCGAATGCACGCGGCACAACGACCTAAAAAAACTACGCACCGAAACGGCCGCAAAGTTTGTGTTTCGACGTGCCTCAAAATTGGGAATTACTCATCAAAGATGCAAGACGCGCCACAGCGCCCTTGACGCGCTTAACGAAAGAGAAACATTTCGTCATTTGCGATCCTTTTAGTTATATAAAAATAACCTAATTAAATGTGTATAAATAAGAATAGGTCTACCATAATTAGAGGGTCAATGACTATCTAATGTTTACAATAATAAATTTATATAATTTCCACGGTAGGTAAGATTGAAATTAAACAATGAAGTTGATAAATATTTCGGAATTCAAAATCTTTATGTCGCTGGCGGATAGGATAAATATCCTGTGTATATAATATCGCGTGCATATATAGATTCCTGGCGAAACGAAAGGTTCTAGGGGCACAATAAAGCGCTTACAAGAGGTATATCTTTTCACGGTGGATAAGATGGGGAGGATGGTGCGAGGGGGTAGTGATTCAAGTCCTCGGAGTTAAAATTTTCTATCATGCAACTATAACTAATAATATTGAAATTACGATACATTGGGAGTTTCCTTCCTATAATATTTATTTACATATAACTTTATATTTTTATATAGATAGTTATTTAGAACTAGTATTTAAAACCCGTGCTAGGAACGTCGTCAAGTGTCGCCATAAAGACTTTTGATAACTGATTAAAAAGTTGAGAAAAATGGTTTGACGTTTTAATCTTCGAAAAATGATCGTCGTGAACGGGATATTTCTAAAAAAATAAAGAGTATTAAATAATACTTACCTACTTACAAAATATTCATGTTAGAAATAATACTGTTACCATTCCAATTTGCCAATTTTTGACAATATGAATGGACATTTGTGTTTACTATTTTGAAAAAAATGTAACTTCAGAAAAAATGTGTGAATTTCCCATATATATGGTCACGTTAGAGTACTTCATAAATTTTATTTATAGGATCCATGTTTTGAAATTGCATAGAAAAGACGTAAGTAGTAGTGATGAGAAAAAATGCTACTCTTGACTCACTGGTGTGATTGGTATTCGATAATATCAGTGATTGAAAACTGTGATTGTGATCACAGTTTCATTACTAATACGCATGCGCCACACAATATCATAATACATGAAATAAATAAATAAATAAAAAACATAATTTTGAGCGTATTGACTAATATTATTCAAATTTAATTTGTGTAAAAAACATATTCTAGCAAATATAATTTAATACAATAATAATAAATACAATCAGATAACATTGCAGCAAAGTAAGACATATATTTTGGTACCCTGCCCGCTACACTAGTATTTTACCGTATATTCAGACAGTGCTTTTCCGGTATAGTAGTAATGTTCAATGTACAATATAATCGCAAAGAGAATGAAAACTCTTTAAAAAATGTGAGTTCATTTTTCGGGTCGAATTCTCAGCATTTCGGATTAAATGCGTAAAACGTTATGGCAGAATCTACAAAATGGAGCTTATCACGTATTATAACGTCATTCTTTCATTAATATTTTCGTTTCATATGCACATGCGCCGAATCACGGTACACAACCAAATATAAATAAAATTAAAAAATCATCACTAGAAAGCAGTAAGCGTGTGGCCCGACTACCTAAACTAGATTGTATGATCGCTCTGAGTACTGTTTATTCTTACTGCCGTAAATGCGTGTGGCTGCGGTACTTGGCCGTGCCTTTGGTGTGCAACCCAATTTAAAGTACAAGACATTTGGGGGTACATATTTACCCCGAAACTGCGCGTAGAGTTGTTCAGTCATGTGATTCGGCCGATAACTCTTGTTCAAGAACATTTACAATGTCAAAGACGTTTTACAATGATGTGTTACAATGTTTTCCCAAACAGGTGACACCGTTCAAACTTTTCGTCGCCGCCGTGTGAAAAAATAATAATTTAAAGATTAAACACACTGCACCCGGGTAAAAATAATCGATATATGTACATATTTATAATACATTCAAGTTAAACACATGGCAGTTTAACCTAGAAAATGATACATAAGGATGCCTAAAATCACAAATGTTAAAAATTGAAAGGTTGTTAAAGCGATCGAAGTATGATTATTACATCGTTAACTATTTAAAATATTAATGAGCAACGATCTAATCGGTGAATCCGACGCGGGTACCTGGACCTGTCGCAACCTAATTAAAATGTTTAAAAATAATTACGATGTCTCAATGTGTGTGTTTGTTTATAAACACAAATTTACATAAACATGAAATAAATAAAAAGCAATCAATTCAATGTCTGGCACTTATCACTGCAGTTTTACGAATCTAATTTATTATATCTTTAACTCCATTGACAACTGCACAGTCTGGAACAATGATGGAACGATTAAATGTATTAATATCAAAAAGGTAACATATATGGTCGAAAATTGTCGCTAAAAATAATGTCGCTGTAGCTTAGTTGGATAAAGCACCTTCCCCGGTTAGGAAAGAGATCCAGGTTCGAATCCCTGTGGCGCAACAACAATATTTTTCGATAAAATTGATTTTATATGTATATCTTTATAATTAATATATTTAATTCATATTTAAAATATCACAGACCTATGTTCTGAATTATTACAACTTCACAATAAGAATGTGTTCTCCTAAACTTTTTATTTTTTTATTTATTTGAAATTTTTACAATTTTTTTATAACATGAATTAAGTATTTTACATTATTAAAATTAC
This sequence comes from Eubasilissa splendida, assembly GCA_031772225.1. Taxonomy (NCBI): domain Eukaryota; kingdom Metazoa; phylum Arthropoda; class Insecta; order Trichoptera; family Phryganeidae; genus Eubasilissa; species Eubasilissa splendida. The sequence continues at coordinate 13,185,777 of CM062852.1, read as the reverse complement.
ATGGTTTTTTTTCGCTTACCTCTCCTAATAAAGAGACTAGCTCTTTTGCTTGGAGAGGGAGTTACACTATAATAATTTTATATAGAGAGTTATACATTTATAGTCTATAATTATTTATTGTCTATTTGTGTGCTTCTGGAGTGTTCATTTAATTTCTTTCTAAACTCAGTTATGTCTTTTATTTCTTTAATTTGTGTAGGGAGGCTATTGAATTTTTTTATCCCCAAGTATATAAAATTTTGCTGATAGTGTTTGGTGTTACATTTAGGGATTTTAAAGTTATTTTTAAACCTTAATGATGTGCTTGTTTCAGCTAACAGGTTAAAAATAGACTAAAACAACACCTTTTTCAAAAATCATTTCCGTACTTCAAATAACAATTTTAAATACAAAAATAATGTAGGACTAAACAGTTTGTGTAAATCACCCTTGAGGTGAAATTTTTTACGAAAATGGCGCTATAAAAATTATCCAATGTTATTATTATTATGGTTGAGATTAGGTACTATTGGAAATCTCTTCACTACAGCTTGTACTATAGTCTCTCTCTGTTCTAAGCAGTGACTGGATATTAAAGATTGCAAAAAAAAGCGAAATTTTCTCTTCAATTTTTTTATTGCACGGGAAAGTTAGAAGGTGAATTTTAGCTTACCAATTAAATAAACAATATACCTAATTAGGTACCGAACCTTCAAAAAATTTTGAAACGATGATTAAGTATCAGTTTTTATAGTCCAAGGTCAAAATTCTTGAAACAATTCTTTATGTGACGTGTTATAAATCTTTTAAAAGAACTTGGGCGAGATGTTTTAATATTTATTCATTTTGTCAGAATGATGCGCGAAGAATTATGTGCCGTGCGTGGCAGCATTTCACGAGCTACGTAGCTTAGGGGTAGCACTGGTGAAGAATGCTGTCTAGAAATAATGTTTAAAATCTAAACACTGTATTTTTCTAAAACATTATCAGATTCGAGAGCTTTGCTTTCATTAATGCTCTCCTTAATTCTTCGCCAATTCTTTAATAAATTGGAAAATATCAATAAGATATTTTCCCACACATAATTCAAAATCGCATACAAATCGGAGCAATAGCCTAGTAATGTTAATATTGCAAGACAATATGTCTGGCCAAACAAAGTAAAATAATACAATTGATTCTCTTGAAAATGTATACAATTTACATTCTTAGATGGATATATAATTCTGCAAACTTGAATTGTAATTAAGATGTAAGAGGAAACGGGGTTTGGAAAAACATATATTAATGTTTAATGTAATGAGAAACCATATAACATTCTGAGCTACAAAAAATGAACTAAGAATTACATGAAAAACACTAATTATATTGTGAGCATGAATGAAAATGGGACCACTTATTCGACACAATACATTTTTATGAAATACTCCATGTTGAATTTTTATTTTAATAACCCATTCCTCCCACACACCAGTATTCATGAGTGCTCGGTCTTTGAACCAAAAGAGAAATATATTTGATTATCTTTGGAACATACATAGCTAGCATCCAAAAGTAAGCCACTATCATAAATGCAACTCTTAAAAATGGATGTAGGAAAATCTATCTGATAAATAGAAATAGTATCATTTTAATGAAACAAACTGTGGTAACCGATTACTCTTATCACATTAACATTGGATAATTTCCTTCGATTTTAATGCAGTAGAATACTATTCTCTGGCTGCAAATGGCTAACACCAACACTATCTGTGAAAATCATATTGTTAAGATGGCAGACATGAAAAATAATATTTGTTTATTTTACTAGTCACACATTTAACTATAATCATATATCAATATTATTATATATAAAAATGAATATTTGTTTGTTTGTTTGTCCCATATGCGTTCCTATACCGTTCATCCAATTGCGATGAAACTTTGGTGAGTTGTTGTGCACACGGCCCCAAAGGTTTCTGAATTAGTACAACCATTTTACAATAGGTGGTGCGCGAGTCGTTTCAACAAATGTGTGTATTTCATATACTTTATTGCCATAAAACTTTGGTGAGTTGCTGTGCGCACGCCTGCAAAGGTTTCTGAATTAGTACAACCATTTCACAATGAGAAAATAACGAACAATATCATCGAAGCTACAATTTTAAATGGAAAATTTAAAGGAGATAATGTACTGTTGCCAAGGATCTCAATGATTCCGATAGATATGCCATTCGCATTTGCAATGACTATCAATAAAGCACAGGGACAATCGCTACAAGTGTATGGACTAAATTTGGAAAATCCACGCTTCTCACATGGACAGCTTTATGTGGCCTGCTCACACGTTCGAAAACCTTCTGATTTATTCGTATACGCACCAGACGGAAAAACAAAAAATATTGTGTATCCAAAAGCACTTCAATAATCAGAATTAAAATACAAACATTTTCTTTATTTGAGTGGCATTGCAACGCATGCCGGGCACTCACTAGTATTATTATAAATAATCATTGGACAATCCATTTAATACTTGTATGTTTTAGATAAGTAGGGATATTGTATGGAAACAACTTTAAAAAGCATCATGAATTTGTAACATTAAATCTAAATCTGCATTAAAATATTAGTTTTACTGCTAATAACATTAAAAAAGTCTTATGAGTTTGTAATTAAAAAAGATACATTTTCTAGAAAAGGTAGTTATGAGACATTCATACTTTTTCAAATGAAATTATTTGGTATGTTGATACACTAGTATCAAATTACAATATAAAAAGTAGCCAATGGAATTTATGTACATACTTAATTATCATAAAAAATAACTAGGAGCCGAATATATTCAACCTAAGAATATCTAAAAATAAAAGTAAGTAGGTACATCTATACCAAAATATTAACTTAGGTGAAAGACTTACTTAAGTATGAATCAATTTTGTGATTTTAAACATTTATCACGACTAAGAGTTCCTACATGATATATTATTTAGGGATGAACATTGTAAATTAAAAAAAGTGACTACAACATGGAAGATCTAATATAACAGGAATGAGAATGTGGCTAAACAGCACACATTTATGTAATAAAATGCACTTAGAATATATTTTATTACTTTAAGAACCTGTTGAGCTAGAATGTTTTATAATAATTAATTGCATTAATGCATAACCTGATCTGAATTGTTTCTAAGAATGTTACTTTCATTTGGTATGTGTAAAACATGTTGTGAATGCATAAGAAATATTATATTATGTAGTAGGTGTACTGTTTGAACATATTACCTACACATTAAAAATAATTTAAAACTTTCAAAACTATTAATGAATCTTAAAACTCTAATTTAAAGACAACAACCATTATTAAACATAGCACCTTTCTAAATATAATGAAATATCACATAACATTCATTTGCATAACATAGCAGTAAATTTTAAAAAATAGGTTGCACTAAAACAAAATAGCATAAGTTTATTTATACTAAGAATACATACCTTCATTCAGACAGTCGAATTCTGGATAAAATTAAATCAAAAATACGTGTAGCAAAAATGGACACTTTATTTATATGCGGTTGCTTTAATATTACAAAATTATCGAAACAATAACGAATATTTTAGTTCTAATACAAATATAAATACGTGTAAAATAACAGATTTGAAAATTTAAAATAACAAAATACCTGTAATAAAAATAATATCTAAACTAGTTTGTAAACGTCAGGTATGATAAGTTTCTGAAAGTATGTCACTGATTGCGGTTGAAAATTTTCTTAAAAGTTTAGTTATTACATACTATGAAAAATAAAATATTCGATCAATTCGGATTCACACTTTTGATATTTCGAAACTATCACGGTTAATATAAATATAAAATACACTCACCTGTCGAATGCGAAATGTCAAAAGTGAGGACAGGTAGCCGACAGACATTTGATTAAAAATGAGAACAAAGAAATTTTCTAATGATGAAAATTGAAAATGAAATAACTTTAAATGATGGACATACCTTTGAATCACAAATTAAATCACGTACACACAAATAGCACCACAACAACTAACAATATTCCCGCGAGTAACAGAAATGACAACACCCGCCATATTGCATTTGTCAACATAGATTTACGGATTGTCATGCTTCGTCCTTAATAATTATATTTTTTTACAAGAAAAATAATTGAAATATGATTTTGCTTAATGTAAATAATTTAATATAACAGTAATTATTGAAGTGATTAATTTAATTTTTGATCTATTTTACTCCATTGGTAAATTTGAGTTGCCGAACTTTGAATACCTTTCGATAAACTTTGCATGTACCTATATATTATAATACAATTTAATTTCTTAACTGTTTTATAAACTAAATGTACAAAAATAAAACACCAAACATGAATTACAGCTCAAATTATTTTAACAATTTTAATTTTCTGGACCCTTCAGGATTGTTCGTAGATAAATTTAGATTCAACCACCCACAATCCCACAAGATTTTTTTTTAGATTTGGCGCAAGGCCCACAAGGGCCAAGTCATATGACAGATCCCCTAACTTTTTTTAAAAAATCTGTTATTTATCAAGTACGTAATTGCATAATCTATAGAAAAAAAGGTTTTTTTCTAGGTGACCAAAATACAATTTATAATAAACAAAAAAAAAACTTACCAGTGAAAGTAATAAATAATAAATATTTATAACCCAGCAATGTAGCTTAATTACAGGTTACAAAAAATATGATTAATACATGTATAAGTATGCATGAACACCATATCTATATTACTATCAATGTGAAACAAAATGCAAAAAAATATTTGAGTTCATGGGTGTCATTTTTTGTGATTTGTTGATTTTATTTATTTGTTCTTAAAATATTAAAACGACTAAGTAATCTTTTAGGGTTAAAATTATTTTATAGCAAATATCTTATTATGAAGTATAGTTTAATCCAACTCAAAAAATGAAGAAGTTAAAGATAATCACCATAATAACATTGATTGATTTGGCAGTTACTTTGTGGTGTAACATTTTAATTTAATTTTTTTTTTTTTATATTGACTTCGATGTTTCCAAAAAACAATAAAGCCACTCCTATCCTTACAGCCCCCATAGCCAACTGTATTTAATTTAGTTCAATTTACACCTGTAGATGTGAAGGACTGCTCTTCCCCAAACTAGTAGTGATATTAACTCAAAAATTAAGCATGTAGTACAAAGTCAATATAAAAATGATATATTTAAAAAATTATAATCACTATATTTTAAAATTTAAAAGCAAAAAATCCTATATCATTGCAATTTTGATCAATTGAATTATTTATTTTCAACTCATCCCTATATCTAATTTTTAGATATCTAAGTCTATTCTGTTAAAACTTTATTGACATTGTTAGAGTACAGATATGCAATTCAACATTTAGACCTAATTCTCCATTTATCAGTATTGTAATAAATAAAAAATGTATGAAGTAAATGACAAAGAAGTAATGTGTACATATATGGATATTTTGATAAAGTCTTGTAATACTGATTCCCTAATGCACCAAACACAAATGTTCGTGACATTTATCAACAAGCTCAAGTCACCAAATATCTTATCAAATTATATTGTGTTGTAATAAATCCATTTTAAAGCTTTTGAATGCAATTTAACTTACTTACCATCACATTGTTTCTTTCTGCATGGTAGGCAGAGGGGATAGAGCGCTACACTCTTCTGTCCTGACGCACAATTCTCGCCTCATCCACATTCATATATCTTCTCATACAAGCTCAACGATTGTTGAGGCTTCTAACAGGACTATCCTCTAGTATCTGGTTTACCTGGTCGTGCCAAGTCTTCCGCGGACGTCCTCTACTTCTGATGCCATCAACACTTGCGTTATATATCTTTCTTACCATTCTCTCCTCCTCATTCATCTGTTCCATATGACCAAACCACCTAAGTCATCCTTTCTTAATCTTACTCACTATACTAAGATCAGCTTTACATTCTTTACTATGTCATAAATGTATTTGCCACATATACGCCTAAATGATCTCATTTCCACTGCATTCAGTTTACTTTCGTTCTTCTACCAGCTCCAGGCCTCACTTCCATACATCAGTGTAGGTACCAGAACGCCATTGTGTACCGCTAGTCTTGTAACAAATTCCCATTCCATTCAAAGCGCCGTTCACTTTATTCCCTACATATTGCTTATCTACGCAATTAAATATACAAGTTGAATAGCCATGGAGACATTACACAACCCTGCTCGACACCCTTTGTAATGTCAAATCATGGTGTGAACGAAGAACTTTCTTCATATAGGGATGCGATTATGTGTATAAGTTTATTATTCAGCCTGTACTCGGAGAGTACCTTCCATAACCTCTCTTATAACTCTTATCATACGCCTTTTGCAGATCTACAAAGGCACAAAAAAGTTTTTGGTTTTTCGCTAAAAATGCGAATCCCGTAATTCAACTTCATACCAAAAAAATAGCATACAGCCAGTCCTCACTTAACGACTAGGTTTAGTTATAAAGGACATAATCAAATTGGTTGATAAACGAACTCAATGTTTTCGCTGATCCAATCCTTGTAGAATGCGCTAAATTTAAATCATGTGCTATCATCTTCGCTTTCTTTCCGGCATCATAGTTGTTGATAATCTTCATTTTCATCTCAAGATCTGTGTAAGCTTCTTTTGCTTCTTGTTACTTCCTTTAGTAAAAGTTGTGCTCTTTGTTTTGGTCGACATCCTATACTATGGAGTATCAGCACAATTTAATTATATTTTAATGAAAGATATAGTTTTATAATTTAGGCAAGGCGTGCACAGATCAACAATGATCACTGACTGAATATAGGTAACGCATATTGTAAATTAAGGAAGGCGGTGGGATTCTCTCAGCCATCATCAAAACAATCCGATAGTCATGTACTCGGTGCTAGATGTAGATGATGTGACACATTAAGTGTCAAAGATGAGACTCAGAGATTTGACTAGTACAGAGAGCATAGTATTGGTAGGCGTACGATAACAATTAAGTGAATCCATAATTTTTAATAATGCCTTTTTAATTTAATGTAATTGTTTATTTTTTCATAACTGTGAAGGATTTGCAACACATCGAGTCAACACAGTGCGGCATCCAAATACTTATGTACCCTAGCGATTGCGGTGAAAGAGACCGGGCTCTCGTGCTGGTTTCATGTACTCAGTCAATATGCGCTTCTCCTACTCACCTGCCACCTAGCAGTCCGTGTCACAACATTGTTTCAGGAAAACATATAAACTTTTTATTATCTCAAATAGGTATATCGAGGTTTTTTTAATATATTTGTTTTAGTCAAAATTGTCCCCATAATTCAAGCTCTTTCATATTTGGGGATGCCCAAAATATTTTATTGCAATTATCTTAAACTTATCTTAAATTGAATTTGTGAAAATAAACATCATTTAAAATACATTTAGAATTCTCCAAAACTCTCAAAGTATCAAAAATCTATTAGTATAATATTCTTTATAGATCCAATGAATATACATATACATAGCATGTTTGATCAGAGATACCTAGGCGCTAAAGAAAAATTAACATGAACAATCTCCGTTTAATTTTCAACATCGCATACTTAAAATAAATAAATAAAATTTAAAAACCATCTATAAACATTTGGCAAAGCAAAAGATAAGAGATATTTTAAGTTCTCCAAGATTATTGCATGTACCATATTTTTACAAGTATAAGTTGCACCCTAAACATAAGGACAATTTTTTTTATTAAAAAATATTATTACTGAACATATAGCATTACATATTAAACATTGTCAATGTCTGAATCAGCACTTTATTCATAAATTGCATCATCTTCAGTCCCATTCAGTATGTTCAAAATTCCTGTCTTCTTGATACTCTCCCACGCATGTAAAACTCACTCACAGACATGTTTAATACATGACTTGTAGTTGTTGTCATCCACTTGTTCCACTCCTCATGAATTGCTTGCTTGAAGGGCTTATTGATGCTGACAACCAGAGTATGAAGTTCGACAGCAGTACGCATAATACGTATTACCCAAACGCCACGTCCATCCATAGCCATTTATCATAGATAGGACAGAAGATGAAAAACCAAATGTTTTACAAGTACCTGAACAATGTGCAAATATTTTATAACTTACAAATTTGACTTGCAGTGTATATTGCAGGTTTATTTTTTTCAAAAATAATTGGAAAAAAAGTGCAACTTATACTCGTAAAAATATGATACTCGCATCAATTTCGCCACTTTACAGGAATTCAAGTACATATACACTCAGCTAATGGAATCAGTCTGTAGGAGTCACTAACGGAAATAGTCACACAATCATACTAAACTCCCACAGAATTATAAGATTTTTTTTTTGCATTTACAAAAAAACCTTTTTATTTACATTTATATAGAGAGACCCAGGTGGTAGATTGCTGTAATTTTGAGTAACTTTTACTTACCATATTAATTAGGTTGAATATTTTATCACTTGCGCTTACCTTTATATTTCACAAGATTTTAATTGTTTTCACGTTTCGTGACTAGTCAGTCACATTGATACTGATTTTTGTATTTGGTGATTTTGTTATTATTGTTTACAAACTAGTTGGCATGTGGTATACGCGAGCCAAAAGTTTTAGATACCATCGCTATGATTTTATCATATGTAGTAAACACAAGACTTACTTACAGAGAATAGAGTTGATTTTCGAACCAATGAAGCTGGAAATTGGTGTTATTATTCTGTGTCGGTGTCAATGCAGCCATGCCCATTGGAGAGGGAGACTGTGCAATAAGCAAGATAAAATTACAATTCAAACAATAATAACAAACATAACATTTTTTAAGGTAATATTTTTATACTTGTATAATTTATTCAGAATGAGGCAGTATTTAAAGAAAACAATGATTAAGGAATTTTCAGTTTTTTTTTTGTATTTAGCAAATAATATTCCTTACATGAATTTAATATTTTCATATTATAATAATTATGATAGTAAATCACTTTCCAAATTCAATACCTAAATACCATTAACTTTCTATATAGAAACACCATATGCATGGGAATATTTCAACAGTGAAATCAATAAATCATATAATATCCAACCTTTTACTCCAATGCAGTGGTCTAGGCACACAAGTAAAGATAAATAATATACAGGCATGCTTAGACATTTTCATATTTATTAATTGTTATTCAGGAATGGTACTTAACATTTTCAATATTGTGGTATTGTACTGACAGTCATTACATTAAAAAAACTAGACACATTAAACACAGATTAATTTGCATAGACATTGTTCACTCTAATACTAGTTAGTTTTTCTGATTCAGAGATAATAAATTACATTCACAATGTAAGTTAAAAGGGAATCGTGAGTAGAGCCAAGAAAAAATTAAAAATACAAAATATACATAAACGTCAAAAAAAAAAAAAAAACCATGTAAAAACTCATAAAAATGTGTAAACAACAAACAAGTGCATATTTATTGGATTTTATAATTATCTATTCCAAACTCCAATACGATGAATGCATCCCAAATGATTAAAAATATAAGTGAAGAAAGAGTTTAACTTTCATCAATGGTTTCTACAATATAACCACCATAGTGTAGCACTAAACAAAATCAAAGCTGCTGTACAATACAAGTAGAAGATAGAATCATATCTTTATTTATATTGTTATATATATATATATATCTTCATTCACACACCCACATTGAACAATATACAAGAAAAAACTAAATTATAAAGGAATGATGACTGACTTGAACATTATTATTTAATATGTTCAATGATTTCATAAAGGAAACACTAAGGTGTTATAAATATATTTTGAAAAACACAATGTTTCAGGTTAACAAAAGAGAAAATGGTAAATTATAGTGTGCAATACATACAAAATAATCTAAAGACCACAAACTGTTGAAGGAAATTACAAGATATACAATTTGAAAAATAATAGGAGTATTTAAAATTTTGTTTTATTTTAGATAAATAATAAGCCCAGCGTTTAATCTAATACAGTATAAATGTTTGAGAAATATTAAAACAGCATTCGTTGCAATCTAAAAAAAACACAGAAAGATTGTTGCATTAAAAGTTATAGGGTGACACATTTGCAATTATCTCGAGTGTGAGGTCGATAGTAAAACCACGTCATTTAAATAGATTGTTTTATTATTTCATTTCAATTGAATTAAGAATGTTAGCTTAGAGATAGTTGACCGAGGGCAAGTAGCCTTTCCACTGCAGCATTGATGTCACCAAATGTCGCAATCAGAGCTGAAACAGAAATGTAATAGTCTGGTAAAACTGATGTCAATGCACGACTTTGGTGATATGATCTCCACTATAGGTCATATTGTGTAACAAACATGAATAGAAAATAATAAAAATTCAGGTTCCCCGAGTTTAAAATATACAGGTGAAAAGTCAAGCACAGAAGAAAAAAAAAAAGATTATTATGAATTGTTATTTACAGTCAATGGAAAAGGCCAGTTGCATTTTACTTATATCTCAATTAATTTAAAAAAAATTATAACAAGAAGAAAAATGTGAACATCGAGTAATAAACATTTTAGTACGATTCTAATTTTTCATATATGAACCCCGCATAAAGAAGTTTTTGACTGATAATGTGAGATGATGAAGGACTTGGAAAGGCAAATATGTACTTATCGAAATCATAAATTAAATGTATAAAAATCATATTCAGTAAAATCCCGTCTATTCAAAGTTGAGGGGACCGAAAATCAAGAAAAAAGTTTGAATAACGATTTACAATAATGAAAATAAAATTTTCAAGAACTTGATTTTTTTTACATAGGTATTGACATTTTTCATTACAACTCGAAGTAATTATATATATCTATACACACATTTAAAAATAATAAACAAATCAACATTATTTTAAAAACCCGATTATAATTGACTATCTTTTGCGCCATTTTTAATAATGAGATAATTGTCGTACTTGTCAATATCGCTATTTCTCTGATGTATTAAAGTTAGCAACAAAATTTTCCAGTGCTTTTAAAACTTTGTTTTGTGGTGGTCGCGCCGATATTCCGCACTCGCCTGTGACGTCTTGTTATTTTTCTTCTTCAATATCCATTTCCTTGCTCCTTTTCCCTCTATGACATTTCTAGCCTTTCAACGCCAAAGTTCTATCTGTTATCATGTTTAATATTGTCGACAACATCATTAATGGGATCGTGTATTCTTCTGTTAATTTTATTATAATAAATTTTTTTTAATTCTTGACATAGTGCTTACATAAACACTCCTATATATGCTCTAATATAAACAATATAGAATATTTTTTGACAATCTCTTGTGTTAATTTGATTTTTTATCAACTGTTTGAGTCTTGTACGATATGCTATTTTCGAGATTATAAAATTATCAGTCAAAATCATAAAAATGTTTTCATTTTAATTTAATGAAATACAGAAAAGTCTGAGGAACACAAACCACGTATTTGCAAAATTCAAAATATCTAACACATAAATATTAAGAGAAATACTAATAATTATCTTTACATATAAAACAATGGCAATAAAATAATTAAAAAGATATGAGAAAATCTGAGAAACGCCAACCAGACATTTATGAAAATGCCTCGACACTGAACTTAAATAGAAAGAGAAATGTCTTTATTAAAATGAGTACAAATTAAATAATTTATAAAACGCGATAAAGTTTAAGGAACTCAACTGCTTACTAGCGTTTGTACAACAAAATATACAAGCACTGACATTCGTAGAAACTGGGAGAATTATGTTACCTAGAAAGGCGCAAAGATAATGTTAATTAAAAATTATACCGTAATCGTATTTGTGATTAAAAATTAAAATCGTAAAACGACAAAAATTTTAATGTATTTTCGCAATTCTAAAATCAATTTCGCATTTTTATCTTATCGGTGATTCTACTTTAAATTTATTTTTCTTTCAATATTTATTTGATACTTTCTAGCATTCTTTTTGCTGTTTAGATAGATATTGTTTGAAAATAGTAAGAATATTGATGTGACATGTATTTCGTGTACGTGTCTATTTAAATAAAAAAACATTCTTAAATAGTCATAATTTTAATGTAACTTTTGTTAAAATGTAAAATTAGATGTCATCTATAAATAATGTATGAGAATATTGAAATCCCTGCTAATAAGCTTTCACGCTTAATAAGTTTGAATTTACTGGACCCTAGAAAAACATATTAAAAGGAGTTCACTGTATACAGTAAAACTGCGATATAACGAAATCCAAGGGCCCAAAAAATAAAAATTCGTAATAACGAATTCCCACATATAACGAAATAAATAAAAAAAATCCTACTATATATTACGCGCCGTCGCAAAAAAATGTTGCGCGGCTTCAAAAAAGATCGCAAATTCTGCAAACAAAGGAGGAAGAAGACCATAGGGAACTGAATACCTACATATTTTTAGTAGTTTTGTTATTAAAACAGATAAGCAAATGAATAATCAAAGGAATTAAATTAAGAACAGAACCTATTCAACACCAATTGGAAGATATTTTTGTAAATTCCAGAATATTGCAAACACAAAACAATATTTTAATTGTGTTTAAATGTAGAGCCGCTTCAAACATAGTTTTAGGCATGAAACATAAAAAATAATTCAAAAATAAAAAATTTACAGTTGAATCTCGGCATTTTTATAAAATGAGTTGTATATAAATTACGAAGGTACTTATCGGTAACGGCGGCAACCACTTCAAAATATAATCGTTAAAATTGTTCACTTAAAAATTATCGTTAACATTGTTCATTTAAAATAATCATTTATTTTCCCGTTTAGTTTTAACATTTCTTTCACTGTCTCGTATAATTATTTTAGCCAATGCATCGCAGTGGGAAAATGCATCCACCGGTAATTCTGGTCTTCCCGATACGTATCGTTGGTGAACATCTAAGGCATGAAAAACTTCGGAAGTTGACGGTAACGAAGCAGATGAGATTTCATTGCTTTTCTCATTCAATGTGTCATTTTTGGTTAAAGTTTTGCGGGAATTATCACATACTGAAGCCATTTTAAGGTTTCACAAAATATTAGGAAATGTACTTTAAATAATAAATTACGCTACACTAGTATGTATATGCAGATTTCAGTAAACACACGAAAACAATAGTTAATAGAAACGCAAAATGCCGTACAAAAATAGTCCATAAAATATTTTAACGAATTATTTATATTATTGATGAGTTCACACGAAAACAATTGTCAAACGAAAATGAATTTATGTAAATATTCAATTTGGTCATGCAATAATCGTGTTAAAAGCGGAACAAACTTAACTCTACAGACGTTACACTGAGACTGACATTCCCAATAAGTACATACTGCAACTTTTGGGGGGGTTTCTGTTAATTTTTGTATTTTCCAGCTGTTTGGGTCTAGGATTGTAATACATATTAGAGGTGTATGCGTACGTAAAACGTGTCCAAGTGAACGCCGCAAGAATTATGTCAAATGGTTTTATGGGCCTACTATGAACCCAAGAAGAAGTTTGAATTATTTTACTACCTTGTCGGCAGACCGCCGCGCACCGCCGAAAAGGCCATAAAACTGTTCGCATACGGCAGATGCAGCGGCGCGGCTTTGTAAGTGCGAAATAATATTTTCATCTTTTAACATTTTTTTATTTCGTTATAAATTTACATAAATGTATTGGCATTTTTTTGTACGGGACAAAAATGATTTTATTATAAATATTAACGGGATTTCGTTATATAAATGCATTTTTGTAAGAAAAATTGGTTTTAGGGACTAAATTTCGATTTTTTTTTCGATATACATCATTTTTCGCTATATCAGGTTTCGTTATATCGCGGTTTTACTGTATATATTGCGCTTGTTATTATTAATACAAATAATGGTTTAGACAGACAACACGCTGCATTATTATACCTAAATGAAACAATAAAAAATTTAAAATAGGATGAAAAACAAAATTAAATAGTAGTCATCGTTAATCAGAATGATTCCTTCTCATGGGAGAAAAAAAACAGTGCACTGAAAAAACATAACAGTAGTTTTGGTGAAATTTTAGATCAGAAGGATAAATCACTTAAATTGAATAGGGGTTGAGTAATCATATAATCACAAAATCACAAAGAAGAATGCATTACTATAACATAATCAAGAAAGGTAAAATAATAACCTTGCAGATTAGCATCCCTGTTCAAAAAACCCATGGCTGCTAGTTGTTCTAGTTGTTGACTGTAGCGCTGCTCTGGTGGTGCACTGGGGTCTGCATTGTTTCCCATCGAAGAGACCATACGTTGCATAAACTGTTGAATAAATAGATCATTTAACATTGTTCATCGCTAAAACAGTAATCCAGAGTCTCCTCGGTTACTAAAACTATAACCAATCGCCTCTGAATTAATCAGTCTTAAAACAAATGCAGTAGAACCGTGTTAATTTGAACCCCTTTTATTCGAGAATCGATATACAGTAATACCTCGAAGTTACGCGATAGGTGGGACTGACGAAAATCGCTTAACTCGAATTCACATCGAGGTACAACTTTGCATATAAATACATACAATTTTGTTTAATTAGGACCAAGGACTAACAAAAACACTAGTTTAGAAGATTTTTTTTAAATAAAATTGAATTTAACACGTTGACATCGTTAGCATTGACTTCCAAATCTAATTGCCTGCCAAGATTAACAACTTCTTCTACCACATGAGCGATATCAGTTTCTAGCAATGACAGTAAGAGAAACACTGAATATAGCGGGCAGCAGTGTCGCCAAACGAACCACGAAGTCAGGGTAGCGTAAGTCGGGGTATTACTGTAGTTCAAAATTTTCAAACACTTCTAGACCCAAATTGTCCGTTTCATACTTAATATCTACTATATATTAGTTTAATAATTATAATAAAATACACATAAAAAAAAAAAAGAATTACTAGTCGAACTCGGTTATAACGAGTAAGTGACCAGCTAAATTTGCTCAATATAACCGTTACTCGTTATTACAAAAAGTCAAATACATATGAAAAATCAAAAATCTATAATTGTATGAACAAAAACATTATAAAGAAAATTACTATATTCAATCACATTATTTCTTAACAAAATTCAAAATACTGCTGTTTTAAAGTTTAAAACTTACTATTACTACTTACGACGCACACAAAATAAACATTGTTTTTTCATAAGAATTCACAAACCTGAAAGGAATCGTAAACAATAAGGAACCTCGTCGGTAGACACTGCTTTCGATTTTATGACTTTTCAAGAATTAGGGTTTTTAGACCGTGTAATGTATTTTGTTCACTTATTAACAATTTTTTGTATGCTATATCAGTGAAGCGAGCTCACTATAACAGTGTAGAATTGTATAAAAACAGGCCTGAATTAAAATAATAAGTATTTCCTTATTATAACCGAGTTCGACTATATTTTTCAAAAACTCTGTACTGAAAAAAATAACCAATTACGGGTACCCCTATGCTATGCATATAGAACTGACTCAATAAAAATGGATGATACCTGAGAAAAAATATCTGGATTATTGGGCGGCGCAGCGGTAGTTGTAGTGGTGGTGTTGGTGGTGTTAGTGGGTGGAGGCACTGTGGCCCCGAGTCCCAGGGCGCCAGTGAGTCCTGGCACTGCTGTACGGAGTTGCTCCACACCCTGTTGTATTTGCAGTAGAGCATTCAAGGCCTAAAACACAATATATTTTTAATCAATTTATATTTTTCAAGATGACATCAACAATTAATTTATTATGAAACAAGCTGTCCGAAAACTTAAAGAGGATACTTTCATTTTTCCATTTTGAAATTTGAGAAATTTTAAACGAATTTGATATGCTTTCAAGATGACGCTAATAGTTAAATTATTTTATGTATCAGATAAATAATTAATGGCGTTAATTGTTACGTAAATCATCCGAGAGAGGAAGGTTTGAATAGAAAGAGACAACAATAAAATTGTTGATTTTCTCGCATTCGATACAAGTTTTAAACTAACTCGTATCAGGAGTATTTTCCACCTTTTTTCATATTGGAATCATATCAATCATATGGAATGAAATAAAAATGTGTGTTGTCATTTGAATTAATCATTCGAAAATTAAATCATGTGTTAGGAACCTAATTCATATGTATGAATATGTTTAGAAATCAGACAAAGTACCCGCATATATTTATATGGTCGCTTAAATCAAATTCTAAATTTAAAATTTTTATGACAGCTTCAATTCATTATTTTGTTTAATATTATCGATTTAAAATGCCCCATTGCCATTTTGGTGATGTCTGTTTCATAATTATATACAATTTATGAAACACACAACTTTGCTTAAAATGCAACAGTGTTATATATAAATGAAATATTTAATTCTGACTTACATAAAAAATAGCGTACATAAAATGTTTACTTTGTTCAAGAAAATGTTGTTTTCCCTTAAAATCGGTAAAAAGATGTCTAATTTATGAAATTTGCTACTAATATTGTGAATAAGTTCAATATTGATTCATACTGCGGGTAAAATATGTGTGAAAACATATATTTTCGGCATTTTTTACGAGAGCGTGGACTAAACGTCATTATGGCCGCTGTCGATCGGCGATCTGAAGTTAGTAATGAATATAAAAAATACACATTATTAGGATCGATATAAATATTATTTAGTAAAAAATTATTGCATTTTTGATATCAAACTTGATTTTAAATAGTAGCTGAAGCCTCAAAGCATGTGAGTAAATACAATATATTATTTTAAAACTTATGTTTTTACTTAAACAAAGTATTATAAAAATGTCGAAAATTGATAACATATACTGCAAATTGAATGGTTTATAACTCTATTAATTTTTAACATTTTGCTAATTTGGTTTCCTACAGATTTGTCTCCGTAATCTTGGCTTTAAGATTATAAGACAGTATATTTCATTTATGCAATAATTTAGCCCATTAACAGAATTTTGTAGCACGCGAAAAACACATCTAATGGTCGCGGTCTTTCTTATAATACTTGTATTGTCTTAAATATTGCAAATAACATTCAGTTTATTAGTTTTAAATTGGTATAAAGCTTCTATCTAAGTAATAGTTTTAAAAAAAGTCAACTCTAGTGTATAACTTCTGATATAAATGAATAATAAAAACCCACATTTTCGTAAAAAAAAAACGTGAAAATTTGAATTATCACTGAAAGTAGCGGCTTAATGTAGTACATAATAATATGATGAATGAATGCGAGACACGCGCAAGTCGGCAATGATGACGCACGAGTGAAAGAGATAAAAGATCGCTCCGCGGTCGGTGCGCTCTCTCTCGTTTCCGAATCGTACAGAACACATTTAATTGTTTCATCCTAGTACCTTCTTAGGAGAGTGCATTTGCAAATAAGTTCTTTGATGGCTGTCTTGTTTGTATGGAACGCATCTAATTATTTCGTCCTAGTCCCTTCATAGGTGTATTTGCTAATAAACCCTTTGATGGCTGTCATGTATCCACTGATATCTATCCTTCCTTACATAACTTTTTATTATCTGTTTATTTGTAATATTGATTGACCTTTATCTAAGAGTAAATAAAGATAGCACTTAAAAGGGCGCAGGAAGGTCTAAATTCAAATCTTTGTTCATTTTGCATCAAACTAAAATATAAATTTCATACATTAGTTTAATTGTATAATTTGTGTTACTGTAGCATTGTGTGTAGAACTGATAAAAGAAGTTGCAAACTTCTACAATGGTTCTGGGAAACCCACCTTCTTGAACACATCTAATATCATATTATCGTTGACTTGTAAACTGTACAGAAGTATCGTAAAATAAACACTATTGTCACATAAGGAGATTATTATTATGCTACCCAATCGCGCACATTAAGAGGTCACATCTATCAAGATCAATAGTAAATACATTAATATGTTAATGTAAGGTATTTTAATTTGAATGGATGGATTTATTTATATGTGAAGATGTTTTAAACCAAAACATTAGTAGGTGTCTATAAGAAAAATTTATAGACCTATACTATAGGATGTCCAGCAGAAAAATTTCAAGATTAAATTGTAATTGCTCGTAAACCATCAGAATGAGATAAGTGGGAGGGGTATTGTTCGACGCGCGTGATTTGCCAGTTGCAATGAGTCACTGGTCGGGAGCGCACTGCGCGTTCTCGGTTGAGCAATATTTAAAGTGCGGTGATTCATTAGTTCGTACGCGTCGCGCTTTTTGTACTCACTTTAATATTTGACGAATAAGTGATGGGCCTAGCATGCAACATATCTGGTGTTGGGTTCAAAAGTTCAGACAAGAGACAATGGTTAACCAAACTCCTCCGGGATCATCGACATCATCAGCGACGCCAGAACATGTAGCTCAAGTTCGACGTGAAATTATGCGCAATTCGTGTAAATCGATAAGGAAGATTGCAGCCTGTACTGGAATAAAAAAATCAATAGTTTCACCCATACGGACTGCAAATCGTGCAGTTTCTCAATGAAAATGACTATTCTTTGAGAGAAAGTCACTGCTGACGTGTATTGCCAAATGATCAACGAGTTTTTGGTACCGCAACTGCAGCTGTTTTCCGGGTTCAACAACAGAACACAATTTCAGCAAGACGGGACCACTCCACACACAGCTAGAGTTTCAATGGAGAAGCTGAGGGGAATTTTTCCCAATAAATTAATCAGCAAGTACGGAGACATACCCTGGCCACCTCGGTCACAGGACCTTACACCGTGTGACTTTTTTTTTGTGGGGATACCTTAAGTCGAGAGTTTACAGCAACAAATCAGGGCCTACAAGAAAATATCCGCCGAAAACTTGCTGCCATTGAACTAACGCTTTGCTGTTGCATGCTTGCAAATTTAAGATTTCAATTGCAAGTGTCTTGAGAAAAATGGACGGCATTTAGACAATATTGTTTATAAAACGTAAAATCCGCATTGTTAAACTCCATTGTGTATGAATAAAATATGATAATAACATTGTAGTTTTTTTTTAAATTTAATATTAAACTTGAAAATTTTCCACTGGACACCTTTATAACAACTTGGAAGTAACTGAAATACAATGATATAATTTATAAAAAATTATACCTGGGGATTAGTCATCATTTGTGAAATCTCTGGATTCTGTAGCTGAGATAAAAATTGAGGCATCATTGTACGAACATTTTCCTGCAATTGTGGATTTCCTGCAAACATTGGGTTCTGAAAAAGAAGAAATAAAAATTGTATTTCCCAAATGTCAAACAGAGATGATAATTTGTAATGATACTTAATCATTGTATCGTATATAGTAAGAGAACTCTCGGAGATTTTGTTTCCAATATCAGGCTTTTCTATTATCCAAAAACTATGATCTGTAAGAAGGTACAGTTAAACTTCGTTAAAATGAACCCCGCTATATCGAAAAATTACATATATCGAAATTTTTTTCAAAATTAATTCCCTAGAATGAATTTATTACATGACATACTAATATTTGCTACAATGAAAATATTAATTAGTCATGTTCGTTAATGTTGAGAAATTTCTCCTTAGAATCCAAGGTTGGTTTTATTGCCGATTGTCAAAATAGGTTAAAATGACACCCTTCCCACACTCTGGAGCATACACGTGTTCACACCTCTAACAATGGATCGTAACAGACCTCTCAGAGACAAAAATTAACCTGTTAGCTACCCAAAAAAGTCCTCATACCACCAACAGCATCATACCACCAATTGGCGCCACAATTCTTAAAATTCACAGGCTAGCCTTTTACGAATTTTATTTTTACAAAAAAAAACATGAAAACGTCGGTACAACTAAAAAAAAATGGAGCTTCTATTTCCTCATAAGCCATCCATCGACCGCGATTTCATATGGTTTTGAGATGAAAAAAAGGAAAAAATAAAGTTTATTGTTTGTTGTGTTTAAGAAATTATTATTTATTTTATATTTGTTTTTTGGAAAGACAACACCAGATTTTATTAATATTATTTTGTTTAATGTGATGCTTAAAACATTAAAAAATATTAGCACTTTACATCACAACTACGTACACATTATACATCGTAGTTATATAGCGCTAACACACATAAAATGATGATGCCACCGGCCGTGGCAATCACATAATGCAGCCTAACGGCGGGCACCCACTGTATTTTTAGTAAAACGCCCGTATTTTAATTAATAACTAAAAAAAATAATATCTTATTCACTTTAATTACTTACTTACAAACAAATAAGTATTACGAAATAAGGGTACAATTATAAATACATGTGAATTGCAGAACAAATCCTGATAACAACCCATACTGGCTGGAATCAAAATGTAACTGACAAGTACTTTCCTTTTTAAAAGTTCTGGTATTTTACATGTGCGTTATTAGCACGTACAATGCGTTTGTCGTCGATATATATAATATTACTGAAAATCCTGTCATTTAGATAAAGAAGAAATCTGGCAATGCAAAATTACTGGCATCTGCACGCACTGTCACTGGTGCAGTGTCTTTCTTATCTATGGTCTAGCGTAAATATTCTGATGTTTATTGCTGTCCCTTTCTCTGTCGGCGATAGTCGACGTGGGCTTTCTTGGGGTTAAGAGGAAACCCCTGAAATCACAATTGGCATGTCACATGCGTGCGCTCATATACTCGTATGTATGACGCCCGCAGAACTCGAGTCTGGTCCGCTATGAACATCTATAATTCCACACATTATTATTTTTATTTTTCATCTTCATTATCAACTTTACACTTTTTACATTAAAACTGAACATTTACATCAATTCCAATGAACGATAATATTGTGAATGACAGTTTCGTTATTGTATTTATTTGATGATTATTTTCATGTTTGTTCACTGACATTTAAGTGTACGAACATTCCGTAATTTATTCTTTAAAGTAAATTATTTAATATTTTGTGGCCCTAGCTAAAATGGCTTCAGGTCGTGACAATTTCTGTAAAATTTTAACCCTCAATAAAAAATTGTAATTTCGAATTTGTCTCTCTATTTAAAAAAAAAAATGATTGAAGATGTATTTGACCTATGCGAAACTCAATGCTTATAGCGGCTCTACAATTAAATACAAATAAAATTGAATATTATTTAATATTTGCATGATATTCGGGATTTTCCAAAAATATCGCCGAATTTAAGGTTATCTTATATTGTTTTGTAAAATGTTATTAATTTAATTGTTACATTGTTTTCAGAATGCCTTATTATTTTATATTCCATATTAAACTGACAATGGGCATCTTGTTTGCGGAATTTATAAAGTTTTTTAAAGCTGCGCTATTTTTATTTGCTACGGTGCGTTTTTTTTTATTTCGCTATATGTGGAAATTTGTTATTATGAATATTTATTTTTTGGTCTCTTACAATAATGAGGTTTTACTGTATGTCATTTTTCAATATAGCAGGGTCCGTTATAACGAGGTTTTACTGTATTTGTAGGTATATTAAAGTATTATTTTGGGGTGGAGTATTGGAACTGAACAAAATAATTGACACTAGGTAAATGTTTTACCACAAGACCAATAAGCATAATTAAATGGTTTAATCAAATTTATAATCTTTTTTATACAATTCCAAAATTGTTAATAGTGTAAATCACAGATTACAGAAGTATTTAGAATAACAAAAGTGACAGCACTTTTGAGAGCGCAGGTGTAATAATACTGTGTACAAAATACTTGAATATCCCACCTGATTGATGATCTGCGAGGCCATATTGGGATCAGCCTGAAAAGCCTGAAGCACAGACTGTGTATAGGGAGCGCTTAGCATGGACTGCATGAGGCGGGGGTTCTCTGACATTTGCTGCAAAAGAGATTGCATCCCCGGCGTGTTGAGCAAGCCCGCAGGAGCCCCGCCACCTGCTCCAGGGGCCCCTGTTGCAGCACCCCGGGGACCCCAAGGATTGGGGAGAGGCTCACGATTCTCACTGCCCTGCTGTGGATTAGTGCCATCTGTGAAATTCACCAAGTGATTGTTTTGTTACATGGATATTAATGATAACATTAAGAGAGACTTTTCAATATGATTTTGTCCATAATATGACAAACAATATAAAAATGCAGTTTTCATGATGTAGATATATTCAATTCTATAGTATCCTGGTAGCGCAAAAACAATATTTTTCGACAAAATAGATTTTATATGTATATATTTATAATTAATACATTAAATTAGTATTTAATTCTATAGTGTTTACTTTGGTACAAATTAATTAACTTTACATAACTAGCAGAAAACATTTAAGTAGTCTTAAGTTAGAAATATTAAAAACATGTTTGACATACTTATATCAAACATGCAATCTTGCTACTTTGATATTTTTTCTTACTGGCAATCTACACTAAAATATGCATTGCTTAAAACAATACAATGATAGATACCTCTAATAACTTTTAGATCAAAACATATTTTCTCTTTTTGTATCAAGATGATTGTTGAGAAGTCTCAATTTATAATATTTATTCATGTCAGATGATATAAATTTTGTTAATTTTTTCTCAGACAAACTTAAAACCTTTATGATACTATAGCACTAATAACATCACAAAATTTATAATAATTAAGACAATACTAGAATTTTTTGAGAAACTGCCACCAATTAAATTTATATAGTATATATGCTATGGAGGAAACTCACACCTCACTAATTTGTATTAATGCTTGCGTTATTTTATTTAAAATTGAAAAACATATTAAGATATTCTCATCTACTAAACATCTTACTATTTTTTCTCATCATAAAAAACCTAATGACAGTCCTACTTGGCTGTTGACATTTTTTTTCATATGCTATATAATTTAATTGTTTAAGTTTAAGGCTTCCCTTTCAATAATAAATCAACTTTTCACGTTTTTTACGAAAATGTGGGTTTTTATAATTCATTTATATACAGTAAAACCGCGATATAACGAAATCCAAGGGCCCAAAAAATAAAAATTCGTAATAACGAATTCCCACATATAACGAAATAAATAAAAAAAATCCTACTATATGTTACGCGCCGTCGCAAAAAAATGTTGCGCGGTTTCAAAATAGATCGCAAATTCTGCAAACAAAGGAGGAAGAAGGCCATAGGGAACTGAATACCTACATATTTTTAGTAGTTTTGTTATTAAAACAGATAAGCAAATGGATAATCAAAGTAATTAAATTAAGAACAGAACCTATTCAACACCAATTGGAAGATATTTTTGTAAATTCCAGAATATTGCAAACACAAAACAATATTTTAATTGTGTTTAAATGTAGAGCCGCTTCAAACATAGTTTTGGGCATGAAACATAAAAAATAATTCAAAAATAAAAATTTGACAGTTGAATCGCGGCATTTTTATAAAATGAGTCGTATATAAATGACGAAGGTACTTACCGGTAACGGCGGCAACCACTTCAAAATATGATACTATGAACCCAAGAAGAAGTTTGAATTGTTTTACTACCTTGTCGGCAGACCGCCGCGCACCGCCGAAAAGGCCATTAAACCGTTCGCATACGGCAGATGCAGCGGCGCGGCTTTGTAAGTGCGAAATAATATTTTCATCTTTTAACATTTTTTTATTTCGTTATAAATTTACGTAAATGTATTGGCATTTTTTCGTACGGGACAAAAATGATTTTGTTATAAATATTAACGGGATTTCGTTATATAAATGCATTTTTGTATGAAAAATTGGTTTTAGGGACTAAATTTCGATTTTTTTTTCGATATACGTCATTTTTCGCTATATCGGGTTTCGTTATATCGCGGTTTTACTGTACTAGAATTGACTTTTTTTAAAACTATTACTTAGGACCTTTACACTAATTTAAAATTAATAAACTGAATGTAATTTGCCATAATTAAAAAAATACAAGCATTATAAGAAAGACAGCGACCATTAAATTTTCCGCGTATCACAAAATTGCCTTAATATGGAAAATTTGTGCATTTACAAAATATATTTTCTTTTAATCTTAAAGCTAAAATTATTGAGACAAAGTAACAAAATGTTTAAAATTAATAGTTATAAACTGTTAAAATATGCAGGACATTTGAACAATTTTCAATATTTTAAAAATATAGTAAGATCTCGCTTCTACACTTTTCCAAGGGAACGGGCCAAAACGGTGTAATTGTAGACGGTGTATTCAAGCAATTTCACCGTACCATATGTTTTGACAAACCAAGA
The DNA here is from genome assembly GCA_031772225.1 of Eubasilissa splendida. Lineage (NCBI taxonomy): Eukaryota > Metazoa > Arthropoda > Insecta > Trichoptera > Phryganeidae > Eubasilissa > Eubasilissa splendida. Next base: position 13,161,610 of record CM062852.1, on the reverse strand, counting down.
AGAGATTTTGCTAATATAAATTCTGTTATCTTACCAGAATTATCAACTAATCCTGAAAATGGATTTCCAGCAAAACTGCTGGCAGCTGCCAACATGGGTTCTTGGATGTCTCTATACATCCTTTGCAGAGCATTATATCCACCTAATAAACATAACGAATAGTTAAAGGAAATAATACAAATTTATTAATAAATGAACTAATAATTTCAACTATCAAAATAAATATCTGTTGCACACAGGATTCCACCTCACGACTGGCTCAGAAAGCAGCTTCTTGTGAGGAGACTAAACTCGAGAAGGCCCGCTTGGAAACGATATTTTAAATTCTACTAGACAAATTCCCCGATCAGATGGGTTTTACAATTCAGCGGCCCTGAAAAGGGCCTTTTCGTATTCAGTCCAGTGGCACCAAGCGGGCCGATGGGCGCTGAGCGCCAGTGGCGGGCTCCGTAAGGAGCCAGCCACCACGTACCAACTCGCGGTGGCGGAGCTACCAGCGAGCGGTACAGGAACGGTTTGTAGCCACAGGTGGCCCTCGGTAGGGCCGCCAATTGTATTTTGTATGGGGCGACCGTCCACCAAATGTAACTGTTTTGTGTATTAAGATTTCGGACGGTCGCCCACATTTATAACTATTTTATTGTGGATATCGCGAGCTGGTTTTGGTAATTAATGTTTAATGCTCGCGATATCCACACTTGTATTGTCTTTGTATGGGGTGATCACTCACTGAAAATAATTGTGTAAATTACGGGCGATCACCTCCCACCCCCTGTTTATTCCATGTTTCATACTTATTGTTTGTTTAATAAATGACTTGATTATGGATTTGTGGATATCACGAGCTAGGTCTTATTTGTATTTGTTTATTACTCGCGATATTCCACAACCATTTTATATTTATTTATTTTGTGTCTGGAGCACGACTTTGGCACGGTATTAAGACCGTTCGTTGTCGGGCTCCGGAAATTATGGTTCGACGGATCGCCGCATGGCAGCGGTCGCGTCGCAAACGGTCAAGTGGTGGGGGTTGTGAGCCTCCCCTACCACTGCTGGCCATGTAAAGGTTTTGAAATATGTAATAAATAGAGGGGGTACAGCGGTCGAGGATCAGTTCTCGTCTGCGGCCTACTAGAGTAACATCTCTCTGTGTTTTACTTCTCTCCTGCACACATCACCTCCTGCACGCCTCGCTTCTATACGAAATATAGCAAAGCGGAGTATTACCGCCGGCGATTTTGGAACACTCGAACTAGCCGCGTACTTTTCAGTACGTTCGGCGACATCTGTGTATTCCCTAGCGATGGCGTAACTGGATGACCATTTGTGTTATCGTTGGAGCGTACTTGTGCCTAACGGTACTGGTGCGTAACAAATATCTATTACGGCAATCAAAGAGAAATGTATACATACCTGGTATACTCTCAAGATTAGACATGGCACGGTCATGTGAGCGCATCAGTTCCTGCAACATAGCCGGATTCCGTGCCAATTCCATTGTTTGACGGAGCAATTCTGGATTATTTAGCATACGATTTATTTCTGGATTACGCTATAAAAAAGATAAAATTTTGATTAGATTTAAAACATAGATGTACATATCACAGGAAATGGGACAATTTATAGGGTGGCTCGCGATTTGCTCTCTTTTCGATGGAACAGATGAAATCTGTGTGATCGTGTCCGTAGAAAGGTCCAAAATTATTATCTGTATTCCAGTCAAAGTTGAGTGAAGTCCAGGTCCAAATAAGCCAGCCGCTGGCGCCCCGCGCCTGGTTTCTATAACCCACAATAGGTCATTCCCAGGGCCACCAGCTGGCGCTCTGCACCCGGGGAGGTCACAACACCGCCGGCAGCCGTTCTGTGGTAACCCGCAGGTCCCCAAATGGTTCTTTTCCACGGCAGGCCCTTGCGAGAGGCCGCCTCTAGGACCAGTCATGAAGTAGAATCATGTGCGGCACACATGTTATAATGGAGAAATGATTTGTCTTTTAACAAAATTTATTACATTCTATTTGAAATGTCTGTTTATGACATGACAGTAACATGGTGTGTATTATGAGTGAATACGGGAGGACAGTTCCATTGGGGGACAACAGTTATAAACTGAATGTAATGGCAAGCAGGAAGTAATACAATAAGTTTACAAAAACTACAGAAGTATGTATTAGAATTTATAACACTTACAGAGATAAGGTCTTGCATCTGTGGATGTGAAGTGATGAGGGTCCGCATATTCTCAGGATCATTCATCATCTGCTGCACCAGAGGATTGTCTAGTACTTGTCTAAGCATATCTGGATTAGATAGCAACTCTGACTGCATGCGAGCCTGAAATCCAGTTGTTATCAATAGTGCATCATGTTGGTAAATTTTATTCAATAATCAAAGAGTTAGAAAATTTAATTACATGAATCAAAATTTATTAAATTTAATCTTTAAAATATTTGTATTATGGGCTACGCCCTCTTTGCAATAACTTTTTGGTATTATTTATTTACTTTATCATAAATTTTTCAGAGGACCTTGCACAAAGAACACAACATAGATGCTCTATTTTCTATTATATCAATACCAAAGACACCGGTTGAGGCCACCACACAACATAACCTTTCTTCTGTAGAGCCCGATAATAGGATTTGACGACAACCGAGTGTTTCCTGCTAATCTTCTCAATAAATAATGGATTATTTTTAAACATTTTCCTTCTTACAGTAAAAATGGTAAGCAAATTCGTAAATAAATTTACCCAATATAGGAAGACTTTGATTCCACACTTTTCAAGGGAACGGCAAAAAAAACTGAGGAAAATGTGAAAAGTAAGGAAATGAAAAATGTACTTTTTATGAAAATAAAAATTGTTAATATCTACTTAAATAAAAATTGAAATAATTTGATAATATATATTTCATATACTTTAAATACGAGGGGCAAGTAAAAAATAAGGTTCCTACATTTTTTTCAGGTATAAGGTATTTTTTATTGCAATAAATAAGTAAACCATCTGAAAGCTTGTACTTTATTCAATTTTTCTACATAGTCTCCTGATTTTTCTATGCATTTTTCCTGACGAGTTATCCACTTCTGAAAACCCGCTTCGAAGAATTCCGCCGCTAGGCCGCCGATGAACTTGGTGACCGCTTCTTTCACCTCTTCATCTGTATTGAAGCGTTGTCCACCCAAGTGTTGCTTCAATTTCGGAAACAAGTGGAAGTCGCTGGGAGCAAGATCAGGGCTGTAGGGGGCATGGTCAAGCAATTTCCAGCCGAATTTGTCCAGTAGGGCGGTGGTCTGTCGAGAGACATGCGGGCGAGCGTTGTCGTGGTGCAGCCTAACGCCCTTGGTCAGCCTTCCTCTCCGGCGATTTTGGATGGCTCTTTTGAGTTTTGTCAATGTCTCGCAGTACCTGTCCGAATTGATGGTGGTCCCTTTAGGCATAAACTCGGTCAGCAAGACGCCTTTTCGGTCCCAAAACACCGTAGCCATCACTTTCCCTGCGGAAAGCGTCTGCTTAAACTTTTTCGGCCTAGGCGATTCAGGATGGCGCCATTGTTTGGACTGTTCTTTTGTTTCTGGAGTGACGTAGTGACACCACGTTTCATCTCCCGTAATAATGGAGTCCAAGAATTCTTCGGTATTCTCGGCACATTCTCTAAGAAACCCCTCGGCACACTTGACACGATTGTCTTTGTGGGTTTCTGAAAGCATGTGTGAGACCACCGCGCGCACACCTTGCGATAACCAAGTTTATCGGTCAAAATGTTGTCGATGGTTTTTTCACAAACCTCAGGAACCTGGACAGCAAACTCCCGAAGCGTTACTCTCCGATCTTCGAGGAGAATGCGCTCAATCTTCGCCACGACTTCGTCCGACACCGATGGCCTCCCACTCCTTTGCTCGTCGTGGACGTCTGTGCGTCCTTCGGAGAACTCCCTGCACCATTTGCGGACGTGTTGGACGCTGATGCAAGCTGTGCCATAAACTTCTTCCAACTGTCGATGAATTTCAACAGGTTTAAGCTTCTTCGCGTTTAAAAATCGAATCACCGAACGGATTTCACACCTGGCGGTAACGGCGATGGCGGGTTCCATAGCGGATGGCTGTCAGGCCTTTACTGAGCGTCGCAGCGTTTGCTCCCAGTAGTGGGGATGTAGTTAAGGGACCAACAATCAAGGCGGTGTTGCCGGATTTCGCCTAGCATCTCGCGTGGCGAGTGTACAGCGTAAGGAACCTTATTTTTTACTTGGCCCTCGTATATACAGTATATGTATGAATATGCAAATTATAGAAACTATGTTCTACCCATTCTACTTGGGAACATGTTGTAACGCAACACATATTATTTTATGTAAGTAAAATATTTGAAAATGCAAAGGTGTACAAAGTTTATTCAAAAATTTTAATTATCTTTTAGAATACTGATTAATTTTTTAACTCCGCCTTATCTTTATCTTTTTGTACAATAAAAAAGTTTTCAACTTCTCTAGGCATAATAACTGTTGGTGGTCATTCATAGCTTACTTAATTTCCCACCATGGCAGTTTCCCCCTTCAAACGTATTTTTGCTGGCAATATATAAAAAGAACCCTGTTTCATCTGCATTAAAAATGTACTTCGGATCATATCCCGAAAGATTTGGTGCGACAGAAACCATTTTTTTTTTATAAGGAGTACATACACATTATAATTGTTGCAGATTTTTCAGAACATAGTTCTGTGGTAGGTTTGAATCCCGGTATCAAATAAAATATTTTTTCTGTATATCTTTCCACTTGATACATTTAATTTGTATTAAGAAATCAATCTGACAATATTGTTTCCATTTTGTCGTATTGGGAATTCAGGGGGTTTTTTAAAATGAACCGCACCACGAAACACTTGCATTTATCTTCTTAACTTACAACTATTAATGATTGTGTAAAGTCGAACACGAGATGTTAAAATCCTTTGCCAGGTCAACGTGCAAATCAACGTTTAAGATTTTTTTTTAAATAATCATCTTCAACTCGACAGTATTTCTTTGTTGCGACATTTTAAGAGCAATTAATGAAGGGTAGTAACTATTATAAAAGGCTAACGTAATAAAAGACAATGTCAATAATATTTAAAATCATGATTTAACAGAAAAATTCAACAAATTATGTGAAAACAAAATGAATATCGATTAACAATCAAAACTGATAAAAGAACATTGAAAAACTTTAAAAACAATGCATAACAAGTTAAAAAATCAACATAGAAACATTGTCAATTGTCATGGCGAAGATTGTGCTAGCGCGCGACCGGCACGGAAAGTGAAGCGAAAATACTAATAAAATTAATTCTAGTGTCGCGACGTCAATGTAACAGATAGATGACTGATAGTTAAAAGGAATAATTTTCGTACAAAAAGGGTCATCGGTCAAATGTTAAAAATATTTACATTGAGTAATTAGTGTGTCCCTTTTTACATTTCTTCATTACTAGCATATATATGCACTCGATTCGAAACTAAACATGACAACGATGAATGTACATATCTGAGATCGTTGGTATAGCTGGCATATTGAAAATTCAAAGTTGTTAAGTTTTTGAAAGAAAAATGTCAAATTCAAAATTTCCTGTGTAAATATCAGTTGGCATGTTGAATTTTCAAAATGTTTCTGCGTAAAACCGAGGAAATGTAAAATTTTATCTGGTAATATTGCTAGAAATATTAAAATGGGAACGTATGAAGATGAAATGGGACTTTGACTTTTCGGAAAAACAAGGAACGTAAAATTTGAGGTTTCACTGTAACAAAAATGTGATGTGAAAATAAATGGCAAAGCTTGGTGTTTCAGAAAATATTAAATTTTTGTATAATTTTGTTATAATGTCTATTTTAATAACCTTTTCAAATCGGGGAGTTATTTCTGCCGGACACTAAGCTAGGATAACCATTTTTAAAATAAGTTTCAATAGCGGACACGCGATGCTCACCACTCCACACCATGATGGCAACTAAAATGGCAAGACATTGGGTACAAAATGGTGTGCTGAAACCACGCCCTATACTACCAGCGCTCCACCAGCAGCAGTGGAAAATCGGGGACTTATTTCTGCCGGATCTGTACAAACAACTTTATTTCGAAATTTGTTATAATTCGAAAATATTATTATATTTTATCACCCTCAAATGAATTTTCATACAAAATTCTATCTATAACTCGATAATTCATAATATTAAATGGTTTTAAGACAAAATTGAATTTTTTTACATATATTCATTATAAATCTGAACATTTGCAAGTATTTTTATACCTGCGCTGATTCCACTATGGCCGACCCCTAATCCCTACGGGGTTTGACTTAGACAATAAATACATCCCCAAACAGCCGCCGCGCGCCAGGCTGGCTATCCCGCCAGTAGAAGTTTTCATCTTGAAGTGCCAGTTCAGAGTTTTAAAGATTTTCATTTTTATATACCTATCTTTGTGTTTTTCTACATTTAAAATAATTCTTAGTTATTTTTGTGTCAAATAGTATGAAAATATTACTGTCATCCGACTGACATTCGACTCTTTTTTGTACTTTTATTAGTGAATTTCGTGAAAACTGACACTCTTTTGAGATTTTAGACTTTTTATTAAATGTTATTTGAAAAGTATATAAAAAAAAAGCATATTTTTATTGTGTCCTTGTGTTAAATTTTAAATCTTTTTCGTATTTTATTTTTCCTTTAGTTTCATTTTAAATTCAAAACGGTGTAGGTTCGCAGTATGTATAATTAACAATTTCTAAGAAAATGAACTTTAATTAAAGATATGGACAGTAAAATTGACAGTAACGGAAATATTGTGAAAAAATATGGTACAACCAACTCGACTGTTTCAACAATTTGAACAATTTAAAAATTGCACCAAAATTTAAGGCACAACTTGCAATAATAATTCATATTTTCGTGTTTTTTACGAAAATATGGGTTTTTATTATTCATTTATATCAGAAGATATTCAATAGATTTGACTTTTTTTCAACTATTACTTAGGTTGGACTTTTACATTAATATAAAACTAATAAACTTAATGTTATTTGCCATAATTAAGACGATACAAATATTATAAGAAAGACTGCGACCATTAGATGCATTTTCCACATGCTACAAAATTGAGTTAATACGCTAAATTAATGCATAAACGAAATATATTTTTTTATAATCTCGAAGCAAAGATTACGAAGACAAATTTGTAGGAAACCAAATTAGCAAAATGTTAAAAATGAACAGAGTTATAAATCATTCAATTTGCAGTACATTTGATGAATTTTTGACGTTTTTAATACATACTTTGTTTTAGTAAAAACATACTTTTTAAATAATATACTATATTTACTCACATGCTTTGAGGCTTCAACTACTATTTAAAACAAAGTTTAATATCAGAAACACAATCATTTTTTAAATAATATATTTCCAGTCTTATGAAATACAATATTATTAATTATATCTTACACTGTTAGTATGCCGTTCAAAACGGCCGCGGCTATCAGCGCATGCGCAGCTAACGCATGGCGGCCAGCACATGAAATCCATTCATTCACAAGATTCAACGTGAAATTTGCGAACCCGTGATTTTATTTGTTGGATTTGGTTCTCATTAAAAGTCAATAATATTATTATATACATATTATTGTTCTGAAATTACTGCCTCCTGTGACTCAAGATGCCTAAGGTCAAAAAGTATCCATTGACACGCTCTAGGAAATGTTCCAACAAAATTGTAAATGGTTATAAACTTCTTGGAAAAAAAATCGCAATGTAAGTTGATAATTTTTACCATTCCTATAATAATTATCTATTTGATTTAACAATATAAATTACATAGTTCAATATACATATATTCAGGCCTATTCTCAAAATTGCAATATTGAAATGAAGGTGATTGTTACACCAACCCTCAAAAATAGTGTTATATTTGAATGAGAGAGAGGGAGAGAGAGTGAGGGAGTGAGGGAGATAAACGTACCATAATCTGTCAAAACTATCTGTCTATTTTTAAGGGTCGGTGTAACAATCACCTTCATTTCAATATTGCAATTTTGAGAATAGGCCTGATTATGTAGTGCAGATAAATTATTTTCTATTGGAAATACATATCTTTAAAGATAAATAATTTATTAAAGAATTAACAGATCTGTCTGATTGATACAAATGCATTTGTTATAGCCATATAAATGAATACACATATTTTAATACTTTAGACATAAAAATACTGATAACTAAATACCAATAATAATAATAATATTATAAATTATTTTCAGGATGTTCCCGAACTGAGCATTGAATGTGTGGACTCGTGTGAACTTCCTAAATTGGATGGCAAAAGAGTAGTTGACATACACCAATTCTTTTCTCAAATTTATCAAATTTACTCCCACAAATTGATGTTTAGGTGCACAGGAACGAATATTGAATATGTGAAAGAACGTAAGGTTTTATTTCTATATTCAGTTTAAAGTGTAATATGTGTGAATCAAATTTTGTTTTTAATATGTGTAAAGAAAAAAACATCAAAATTCTGAAGAACGATAATACGCTTGATGAACAACTAATTATTTAACAGTGAATAATAATATTTTTGTCATATTTTCATTTATATTTTAATATTAAATATATTATTTATCAGTATGAATTTACATCAATTTTTTCCTTATAAATCGGGGCAAAATTGTAATATTTTATAATCATATGTTTATCGACACAAACAATGGTTTTTATCATAAACATAATAATTCTTCATAGTATAAACATAACAGTTCTTAGGTGAGAACTTTAACAAATTATTTCATTTTCGCTTGATAATTTTAAATGGCAACACATGTATTATGAATGTTGAAGAAATGGCTATTTTCTGATGGCTTATTACCTAGGAATTTAAGAAAACCAACAATTGTATACTTGTCCTTTTCTATCGATACCTTTCACTCTAGCAATATTTATGTAAAAAATAATGCACTTTTATGTTTACTTGATATTGTAAAATAATGAACTATTAATCTCATCTTGAAAGAGTATGCAAAATGCAAAAATATCTCGAAATTCAAACTGGAAAATTGAAAGTTGCTTCTTAAGAAACTTATCATAGGTTGAAGGAAAGTAACACGCGTTGACGTATTCGAAGAGCTTGAAAGCATGCTGTTCATTAGCCAATGAATTGGGTGATTAATGATTTTGGAGCCTCAAATGGTTTGCTTCACAAATTTAATTCAAGGTTCAACATAACATGCTTATCACGAAAGTCTAAAAGTTGATGAAGTAAATGTGAGGGGAAAAATGAAAGGAACATTAGCCAAATACATGTGATGTGCCCGGCGAGTGATGTGACGCGAATTTCCCCATATTATAAACAATGAAAGGAGCACATACAGCTAATCCGTACGCGGTGCATTCCTTTGAGGGATTGGCATGGGCAGTAATATTAATTGAACGTGTCTGCTTTCTCGGGGGATCTAAGGGACATTTTATGATGGTCCATCCCCGAGAAATGCATTCCATCTTAAAGTATACTGTCGGTGACTTGTTTTTAAATGATAATACATGGCCGGGAGAGTAAAATTTTACGACGGCCGCAATTAGCCAGCCAAAAAGGGTCTCGGATCTCGTACGGGAGATCCCAAAATATTATTTAACAATAGACAACGGCCTTCTGCGGAGATTTTACAATCCGGTGCAGGGCAATAAAATACCCGGTCGAAATTTTGCAAGCCCGTCAAATTCCCAGAATGCCGGCAAGACCTTCGAACGTTTTTATATTTTTATAATAATTTTGTATAATTATAATAGGCTAGCATTTTTTTAATGTTGTAATATATGCGACCGACTTGTCCTTACGATCCATGTGATAATTTTAATTAGTCAACCTAGATATATTTATCTTCATAGGGTAGTGTTAAGTGCCTATTTAGTAATGTAAATATGTGTCATTGTCAATATAATATATCAATAACAATAATGTACATAGACCAGGGTAGGTTTTAGAAGCGTAAGTATAAGTTAAGATTATGATATGGGGATGGCCTGAGACGGACCATAATTTTGGGGCCTATGCGTGTCATCACAGCAGCCGGACCGCGGTCGACTGGGGACACGGCGGGAGGCGTGGCCGGGGCGGCCACTGTTGCAGCCAACGACAGGGCTGGTAGCCACAGAGCGGGCGTTAGAACCAACCATCGCTCGGAGGGATGGACCAAGGAACATGTCAAGGACACACCCTAATCCCCAGAGAGCTTAAAAGGCCGGACGCGGCGGTGAAACAGTCAGTTACAATCAGACAGTCGCAGTTGGAGTCACAGTTACAGTCAGAGTCAGAGTTGGAAGCAGAGAGTGGGAACAGAAAGTTAGAAACAGTCGAACAATCAGTTGAGGAAAGGATGCAGTAGGGAGAGTTGAATACCCTACTCCACCGTCAGCCATCGGACGGCTGGCGACCAGCGGCCGAGACCGGCCAGCGCCAGGACGAAGGGAGGCAGAACGAGGCTAGAGGCGCCTGATCCAGCTGGCACCTAAGCTACCGGTTGCCAGCAGCGCAGAACATCGTCAGGAATGGCACCACCGCCCATGAAAACGGGTCGGCAATAGCAGCCGACCACCCCAACAGTGACGGCGACGGAGGCCCGCCGCCGACGAAGATGAGTCAAGAGTGGACGCGACGACGATCGATTCCCGTCCGTCCATTTCCGCGACATTGCAGTCCGGATGTCATCCCCAGCAGTATCCGACGGAGTAATTAAGGTAGATTTAAGATTAATTTAAGGTTATATTTAAGTAATAATAAGTAAGATTAAGAATACGGACTAAGGTTTTTCTTTCGTTAATGTAGTCTAAATAAAATTGTAATGTGTACATAAATATTGTCTATTTGATTTTATCCCTGCCTCCTTCTCAGTGACCAACAATTTAATGATAGTATGATGATTGGGCGAGGACGAAAGCCCACGTCATATTGAGTGGTGCCCACAGATAAAAACTTCGGGCCCTCTTTATATCACATGTATTTAAAAATATTTCGAAAAAATGTATATTTATAGTAACACCTACAAATGTTTAGAAAATATGTTGATGTTTTGAAAACTTAATATGAAATTCTACTTTCCTAATTCGAAATTTTGGTCCTTTCAATTTCATATCAAATAGCTTTTACTATAATTCTATATTTATATCCATCACATATAATTAAGAAACATTAGTATTTATTGCTAATTAGAATTCTAAGGCTATAAGTATTATTCTGCCAACATGGAAACAAAGTTGTATATTTAGGGTTGGTTGTGTGATCAGTAGTAAATTTTGACCATGGTAAATTTTTACTATAGTAACTTTTTACCATCGCCCATGGTAAAAAAACGTTTGCGGATTGTTGGTACATCAAATTTTACTACTGTCAAAGTCAATCCCGCCTAATAGTGTGGCAATGCGAATAATCATCAAAAAATACATACAATTTTATGCTTTATCTATGGCTTTATTGACCCCTATGTTCAAAATCTGTCACTTTACTGGCGAAAAATCTTCAGTTATATAAATCAAACAGCGAGATCATCATCGGACGAACTCTCAACACTAAAATAGTGGAATATTGATGAATGAATTGATACTGCATCTTTCATAATATCAATGTGACAAATGACTTTTGAAACAGCTGTGAAAAGTCTACCATTTTTAACTAACAATAGACAATTTTACCTTTGGACACAGAAAAATTATTTTACTATTGGATATACTTTCAAGTAAATATTTTTTACCAGCGATCGAATAACCTGTTTTCGGATTGTTTTTTAATTTAGCAACTTTTTTTACCATAGTAAAAACTTATCACTGATCTCGCAACCGGCCCTTAAACATATACAATGATTTGTATATCGAACCGGTGATGAATTTTTATATCATATTTATTACATTTAAAACAATTATTGATGAAAAGTATTTCTAGAGAAGAGTAAAACAGATAAGATACCTGAATATCCATGAAAGATCCCTGGCCAAGCCCCATGCTCTCGAGCCCAGCCAATCCCCCGAGAGAGTTCAAACCAAATGGTGTTGCGCTCACATCGGCTACAAACATACACTTCATTAGAAATACCGGAATATCTTTTATATCCACCACTGTGTTATAAAAACATTATATTTATAGGTTAATTGATAAATGTACAATCAATTGACATATTTAAAAATACACTTTTTGAGAAAACAGATTTGATATTTATAAAAGATATCCTTTAAAGTATCCATTAAAAAATCCTATGATGCACGGGATAGCCATTCCAAGCTCACATAACACCTAAATTAAGCCAGTTTTAAATCCTTTTCAAACTGCAACCGTGACAAACAAAAAAAACTAATTCACAATCCCCATTATATAGTAAAATATAAAATCATAAAATATGTAGGTATAGGAATTGTGTAAACATGTATTTAATAATTAATATTTTATTTATACTTGATTTATAGTACAATTCTTCTTCTGGTTAAGTTATTGATATATACGAGGGTGGTTTGATATTAAAGAAAACAATTAGTTTTGTAATGTACTTTATTTTCAACATAGTTCCCTCGAAGTTCAACGTACTTGCCCCAACGTTTCTCCAGTTTCACAATTCCTTCGCTGAAATGAGTTTCTTCGGGGCTTTCAAAATACTCGTTTACTTCCTATATGACCTCTTCATTTGACTCAGATTTTCATTCCGTCAGAAATGTTTTGGGTTTCGGGAATAGATGGTAGTCTGAGGCAGCTAGATCTGGTGAATAGGCAGGATGCGGAAGCAGTTCAAATCGCAGCTTGGCTAATTTTTGTTCAGTGACGTAGCTTGAATGCACCGATGCGTTGTCATGGTGAAACAACACCTTTTTTTGGTCATTCCCGGGCGTTTCTCTGCTATTGCCGCCTTTAATCGGTTCAAAAGTGATACATAGTATTCTCCAGTAATGGTTTTCCCCTTTTCGATGCAGTCAATTAGGAGAATTCCTTTTGCATCACAAAAAATTAATGCCATCGCCATGCCAGAGGATAGAATGCATTTCGCCTTTTTCAAAGCCGGTTAGCCACGTGTGATCCATTGTCTTGACTGCTGTTTCGTTTCCGGGATATAGTGGTGTATCCAGGTTTCGTCCATTGACACAAAATGACGCAAAAACTCTACAGAATTTTTCTCAAACACTTGCAAATTGTCGGCAGATGTTCGCAGCACAGCACCCATCTTGCGCAAAGTTTTTTCATGTGCAATTCATTATTCAAAATTAAGTGAACCTACTCAGTTGAGATGCCTGTGGCTTCTGCTAACTCGCGCACTTTCACTCGTCTGTTGGCTAAAACCAAATCACGGACTTTATCGATGATTTCGGTGCTCTAGGACGTGGTACATCATTAATGCATGTTCTGGCACGCTTAAATTCATTTACCCAAAGTCGAACAGTTTCATAGGAAGGACATGAGTAACACAGTGTAGGTAAAATCCTCTCATGAAATTCCTTCACAGTTTTAACTTCCAGAAAAAAGAATTGAATCACACCAGGAAATCCAATTGTATCAATTTTTCACTGTTACTCTAAACACTTCTGTTTGAGTAACTGATAAACAACAAATTACTGTCAGAATGACTTGAGAACATAGATTATTTATTCATGAGGAAACTTTATGACTACATATACAGATAGCACCATCAATTAGTATGCGAACCGAGTTACTTATCAAACCACCCTTGTATATACATTACAAGGACTAGTTCACCACCATACGGTGATTTCTATCAGCTAACTAACCTAACCTTAATCATCTCCTCAATGGTTAATATAAAAAACAGAAATAGATTAAAACTAGAGAAAGATTTTAATATTTGTATTTCAAATATAGTCACAATTTGATAAATTGGTTAAAGAAAATCATGGAACACTTCTCTCACTGACTAAAAATTGTATGTGTTTCTGTTAATTTAGATTTTTGAATAAATGATTGAACTTCATTGTTTTTTATTTTTATTATAATCCGCAACCTTCTTGGAAAAATAAAATATTTATTATATAAAATAAAACAATCTGTAACGGGGAATTGGATTTAAATATTCTGTCGTCAGTCAAAAGTTTTGTCACAAAACAGATGAATCTCATTGAGAAATTTAAGGACAATTTATTAAAAGGTCAAAGGTCGGACAGGAAACTAAAACAAGAATACCAAGATTTGTTATTTATAGTATCACTATAAAATTAAAAATAATTGAATATTTATCAAGTTATTGAACACAGGTTGATAATAACACAAGTAAATATTCAAGATGCAAAAAATATTTCGTGATCACGATGTAATTTGTAATAACAAATTTTCAGTGATGCAATATTTATGAAACGTTTGAGGAAGTATTTTGATGTAAACGTTAAATGGTGCATTAAATACCTGGTGGTCGCCGAGGACCGCTTTCGGGTTCTGGCCTTGGAGGAGTTTTGATAACAAGATGCACTGTAGACCCATCTTTGATGTTTTGAGTCCGAAGAGTCTCGTTATCTTTCAATATTTTACCGGCGAATATCAGACACAGCTGATCAGGTTCAGCAGAAAATTTCTCCAGCACCACTTCCTTAAGCTGGAAATGTTTAAAAAATATATAGTATAGAATAGAATAGATAACGATTAACCCTAACTCCCGTCATTGCCAAGTGTCGTCATGCATGGCGTCTGAAGAAAATCTATGAATTTACGTATCGGGGAAACTATTACCGATTATAATACTCACGCGTTTGATATCAGCATCCTCTTCGATCTGGAAAGTTTGTTTTTCTTTCAGTGTTTTAACCGTGATAGTTATTTTTTTCGAGCTTTCCTGTCCCTCTGCCATTTTGGCAATCTACATGACTCTCTAATTTGGCGTTTGATATATATTCAAAAATGAAAAATCTTCAGCCATGCGACGTTTAAGAAAAAGGTACCTACCAATCCACCATAACTACAAATTAATGTTTTAATAATTTTAAACGTAGGTGCTTGTTATTAATAACGGTTATAATTACACGCTAATAGATAAAATATTAAAATCGAAAACTAATAATATACTTATGGAAACATCTATTCTCAGGCGATAACATTTGGCGAAAAATCATATGCACGGGTTCGGTTTCTATTAATAATAATATCGGATAAATTCTTGTAAATTCTAAAATAGGTATTATAGAAAAAAGCGGGATTTATCAAATAACTTGCGAAGATTGTAACATAAAATACATTGGCCATACCGCGAGAAATTTAAATATGTTAATTAAAGAAAATCGACACTGTCTGAAAAAATAATAATTCCGAATTCGCTAACCATATTATTGAAACCAACCATTTTTTTCGACAGTTACGATCTAAAATTACTCCACTCGGTAATATAGGGGAATAATAATAAATAATATTAAAACATTATTGAATAATATCACAATTTCAAATACTTCACCGCTAATTGATGCTTTCAAGAAACAATAAAGCCACTCCCACTATTACGGCCCCCATAGCTAACTATATTTAATTTAATTCAATTTACATCTGTAGATGGGAAGGACTGCTCTTCCCAAAACTATAGTGATATTAACTCAAAAATTGTGTGTAGTACAAAGTCAATATAAAAATTATATATTTGTTAAATCAGATTTTTATTTTCAATTTATAATAATTTAATGAAATGCCAGAAAACATAAGAAAGGAAGAAAAACTATATAGATTCAAAATGAAACTAAGCAAATGTGTGAATATTCTAGTAAAAAAAAAACGAGTTTGATCTTGTTTATATTAGAGCATACATAAAAATACCTATGTATGCACTATATTAAGAATAAATAAAAATACTTTTCTATCTCTAGGTTAAAACCTAATAAGGATTCAAGCAGCTAAGATGAAAATTTTTCAAAGTAGCAATGACGACTCTCTTAGAGAAAACATGAAGAAATTGAAATTTTAATTGCAGTAGCTTGGACATGTTGCAAATACTCACATAGATAATAAATTAATACCTGCAAAAGGATCCCAAACCAGTAATAAGACCAGCGAGCTGGTTTCAAGGTCTAATTAATATTATTATATTAAATCAATGTGCAGGCAAAGAAGCTGTGTCTAAATGGCCTCCTGAATTGAATCAAAATGTAAATGGCTGCGAAATACACACAGGAGTTGAAAGTGGCGCGTATTCCTTTATTTATGAAAGTAGGGTGTCCTATGTTCTGATGAGACACCGAAATCGAACTGGAGGAGAAAGAAAAAGGATTTTCAAAACACTTATTTGCCATAATGCAGAGTATGTGCACAGGAATGCTAATCTGGCCCCAAAGATTATATTATTTTTGTTATAAGAACAATTATATATCGGACAACTCATAAACGCTTTAATGTATTATTAAAAGGAAGGTAAAAAATATTTTTCAAAAAGGAAAGAAATTCTATTTTGAGGAAGCTATACTTTAGATTAATATTAACAAAATTTTAATATTATTCTGCCATTGGTCGGTTTTGTCGTAGTCGATATTTCGGTCATTAAAAAAAATTACATCAAAGCCTATTATTATTTATGTTGAATCTCGGTTAAATATTTTTGTAGATGCAATTGGATAGATGTTTAGTTATTTTTGCAATAAAATAATTATAACAATATGTAAATAATTTCGAGAATTTTACTCACATTGCTATATTAATTATTAACAAGTTGTATATTTGGAAACCAGTTCAGATTGGTAACGTTCATATTTTTCTGATGAAGGGCATTCTGTGTAAAAAAGTATATAGTAATTTTGTGAACGAGCTTTAGCTGGCATCTGAATCGATGTACTTTTTTATAAAATAGAGGTAGTGGTAGTTTATAAAATATGTGAACTAAAATTATGAACGCTACCATTATTAATTGTTAGTTATTGCTATGGCTGCGTTGCTTGACATTTGAATGGAAATAAAAATTTGGATGGCAATAAATTGTACACAAAATTTCAATTTTCACTAAGCATTCTGTTTCCGTTTGTGTTTTATGATTTTCTTTCTGGGGGACGTGTACAAAATTTTTCTGAAAACCATTTATAAGCTTTAATATATTTTTATAGGAATATGTTCGATTTTTTATAAATGGTCAGAAAATTTTCGCTAAATTACAATAATTTACATATTATATGCCTTGGAATGAATAATGCAGAATGTAGATGAAGAACTGCTTGAACTTCGTACAAATATACAGTCTGTTGATAACAGCCAAGAATGTCATCACATTTATAAACTAAAAATTGCAAATCCTCCGAGTATGTTATATTTTTATAATTAATTTAAATTCTAGTTAACTATAATTTATTTTGAAATCATATTTGATAGCTTATATTACTCATTTCAAATATATAGTTGTCGTTTTTCTTTAAATATTATTTCTAATATAATATTTCTATATTATATAATAAAGATTCCCTCATTTCTGTAAATACCTGTGTCACATTTACAGATAAATCGACTTCTTTGAATAGAACTTATTCTCAAATATATGAAAAATATGGATACCCTACATTTAAACTATCAAAGACCCAAGTGCCCTCAAAGGTCCAACTGAGTAAACTGAATGATTCTAATTTTTCTCTCAAACTAAACAATGTATGTGCAGCAACCACCAGTAGTTCTGCTTATTAACAATTTCATAAGTATTTAGTTATACACTTGTTTGAAAGAAATTTCTAATATCACATTAAAAAAAAACTTGTTCTGCAAAGTATTGAGTACCAATTAATTAAAAATCTATTGCTTTTAAAATTCACGTAGATTTTTTAAAATTGTTTTCATAGAACTTGATTTTATATTCTCATTAAATACACTCATACAGTACGTATGTTCTATATCTAGGTTTTCACGGACAGATCTGCTGTATGTATTTTCTAAAGTAGTATATATATTGTATAAGTATTATAGGGTCAAATGTGTAAACAAGCTATTTATTTATTTATAGTTTATTTCATTAAATGATTATTATTTTTAAAATATTTATTTATTTATAGTTTATGTCATTATTTTTGAAATAGTTTTTCTGTTAGGTTATAAACATTTTATTAGACTTTTGTAGTTCTAGTAAATGTCATTTTATTGAAATATCCGAGTACTCATTTTGATGGGATTTTCAGTTGGAGTACTCTAAAAAGTATTCTCATACATAGCCCCATCTGTGAAATCCTGATAATAATAATATATTGTAAAGCTAAGTCTATTGGTTGAACGGTGAGGATGTCCGACTTTGTTACAAAAATTCAGGAATTTAAACCTTTCAGGGTTATTAAGTTAGTCCTATATTCATACCACAAGCGCTTTGGCTTAGTTTGAAAATTTTATAAATATTGATGAGCATATTTTTAAAATTCACATTTAAAAAAAAATTATTTCATAAGTTGTGGACATGGCATTTTTTACACTAAACTTAAATGTATTATTATATCATCATTACAATTTGTAAAATGTTATTAATTATTTTAGGGAATCATTGCATTCTTATCATCATCATTCTCAGCATATTACAGGACATAGGTGTCGTCTAACACCTTCCTAGTTTCTCTGTTGCTGGTATTGAAAGTACTATCGGCCTGATGTTGTCATTGGCTTAGTGGACCTTTAGCCTGTCCACATTTCATCTTTTGTGTCATCTATCTCATGGCTTGCCCACTGCTATTTCAGCTTGTACCCGGTCTTTATGTCTTTGAGTTTGGTTTGGCTGTATATCCATTCATTTATCTTTCGGTCATGTAGCAAAATCTCTCCATTGATTGAGTTCTTTGGGCCATGTTGAGTATTGCCATGGCATCCACGAGTGTCCGTGTTTCACACCCTTACGTCATATACATATAGTACGCCACGTTGAAAGACTTAAGGAGTCGTGGCTTGTTTGATTTGAAGACAATCTTGAGATTTCCAAAGGATGCCCAGTCAAGTACTATTCGCTTTTTGATTTTTAATAACTTTGTTGACTTGACCGAGGTACTCGTTGACGTATACATTCTACTTTTGTTGATTTTTTAACATTAAAAAAAATGATTTAAGTATGGTTAGTTTTAGTACCTAGTTGGGAAATGTGGTTTCACAACTTTTTTCACATTCGGCTTGTAAATTTATCATATTAGGATGTATCCAAAATAAATGTTGTTTTTTAATAAAACAATAAAAATATATTTTAAGATATTTATTTTTATTTTAAAGAACCAAAATATAATTTCCATTTAAAGATATAACCTTTTCCTACCTCTGTGTCAATTTTTTAATCCCATTACATATTATAAAATGTAGGCATTGATTCAAAATATTAAAATAGTCCTTTTTTCACATTGTCTGCATTTTAAAAATTTTTCCATCTAGAAAGTGTTGCATTGATCGAAATACATGGTAGTCGGAAGGAGCAAGGTCTGAAGAATAAGGTGGATGAGATAAAACCTTCCAGCCAAGTTCCTTGACTTTATCCAGAGTCAATTTCCCACGTAGGGATTTGTTTTCATCGCTCAATTTGTGTAGAACCCATAGACCTTGTCTTCAGGTCTTCCCAATCTTCTTAATGTTCTGGTAGGATTTGCTTTCATTTCAGCAGCCAGGACATCATCATCTACCTTTGTTTGTCTTCCACATCCAGGACTATTCTTGATGTCATAATTTCCCATTCAAAATTTTTTGAACCATTTTTGACATTTTTGGATGTCTAACATAACACCTACCTACCACCTCACAAATGTATTTAGTGGGTGATATTTTTAAAGAAACTATATGAATTGTATGAATTGTTCACTCTGTATAAATTCTGCCGTGATAAATTTGGGGCAATATATATATTTTTAAATATAGGAATGTAGTGCCCAGTTGTACACCAACACAAATTTAACAAAATACGTCAGGTATCAACGAGCTAAGCTCATCGGACCATCGAAACTTAACTTACTAAAAAATGACATTTATTTCGGATCCAACTATTATTATCAAATCTCAGAAATGCTCAGATCAAGCCATGCAGAAATAAAAAAAAAATCCCTTGGTAATGGGAAAGCAAATAAAACTAATAGACTCAATTCCCAGATAATATTTTAATAATTTACAAAGAGACAAATCTGTTAATAATTTTTTATTAATAGTTTTTTTTTTTTATAAAACGTACTACATACAAGGATATTTACTACAAAGACAAGCTTGTTTTATAGATATTTATTGAAAATATTTGATTAAAAATTAATTAATTTTCATTTAACTATCTTCAGGCTCAAATAATGTCACATAATTTTTTCAATTCCATAATATGGTATAGCCCTTTTCAGGTACGACCACAAGAGTCACCAAGTGTACACAACCTGTTAACTACTGACGAGGTATGTATTGATAATTGCTAGTGTTGTTGAGCCGAAATGTCAAATGGTTGATTTGTGCCGAGTTTTTGAGAATTCATCACAAAATTTATGGAATGTGTGGAAATATCTAGTAATAGTGGTAATTTCATTCAGTCAAAAGGCCATATTAATATACATCAAGTTGGTAGGATCTCCAACCAAATGGGTGTATTAAAATCCATGAATATAAAAGAAATACACTTTTTAATGAAGCCATGGATAATGTGTGAAGTCGATCTAGAGTTGTCTATATGTATGACAATTTATGTCCTACAGAATTGTTTTTGAATATCTTTCCAGCAGTACGATATATTACCGGTTTTGGGCCAAAATTCAATCTTCAGTATTACCGGTATTACAAAATAGACTACCGGAAAATACCAAAATATATAAATTTTTTTTATTTTCAGCCCTAGTTTATTTCATACTTAATACAAAAAAAGATGGGTGCACATCTCCAAAGAAGCTTTTATATATTTATAACCCCCAATATAAACGTACTTACATTGAATTCGGAAGAAAACATTGTAAATTGTAACAGCTAGTTTGTTCGATACACGTTTGAATAGCAGGTCAGAAAAGACACCGAACCGAAATTCGGCTTGAATTTTTTACCTGTTATTCAAAGAAACCGCCAAATTCAAAATCTTAAATAAGGTATGTTTAAAATATCGTACTTAGCCCTGAGATTATCGATTAATAAAACATTTTCGATTCATTTGAAATATTTGATTTATTGATTAATAAAACGTTTTCAAAAATATTTGTATTGTGTATATTTTATAAAATTTAATAAGTTTAATGATTATGAAAGTTATTTATTATTAATTAAAGTAACTTATTAAATTAATAATTAACTAATACTACAATTAATTCATTCATATTTCATTGACAACTATTTGAATTTTTGCACTAATTGTATAAATAAATCAATACCGGTAATACCGCTAATGGGTTTTTTTTTCGGTAATGTCGGTATTTTTGGAATCCCTAATATACCTATACTTAGCTCCGTGTTAATCATTACCTATGTAATATATAATCTAGCCCTAATACGCGTAGGGAAGAGCTAATCTTACCCAAAGACACTGCTTTGATGACCATGAAAAACTATAATATGTTAGTAAAGGAGCAATTATACATCAAGAAAGTCATGAGCGCCGTAGTATTTAATTAGTTAGTGCTGGAATAAATATTTTCAATTCCACCTAATGCCAAAATCTTTTAAAAATATAAACGGACTATCTTGAAAAAAAAAGTCAACACGACTCCTGAAAACAAATCACTCTTGAAGGGTGGATTGCCTGTTTGAAAGAAGAAGACTCCTGAAAAATAAAATAAAGTAACAACACACATAGAAGGCGCATATATTATCAATAATTTTAAGGACCGACATGCAACTGGATTACAATCTTATAACAGGTGAACGCTTGGTAATAATGCAGATACATATTCACAATTTGACATTTGTTTGTATCAAATATTTATTCTATCTCTGTTTAACTTTATAAAATAAGATTGAAAATTAAAACATCAATCAAATGCATGTGATTGAGTCATTTTTGCACCAGATTCCATCTACACAGATCACCAATTGATGTTTGCTCCTTGTGTGACATCTTTTATTTTTTCCATTCACAATGACAAAATATATAAACCAGATAGGCAACTATGGATGTAAAATAATAACTTGAAACATGGTGTGCTTGTTGGTCTAGTGGAAAAGACACTCGTCTAATGTTCTAGTGGTCAGAGGTTTGAGCCGGGAGACCAGCAAGTTAGTCAAATTGTTATAGCACAAGCATTTAGCTTAGTTTTATAATAGCAAGAATATTGATGTGACACATTTTCTGTGTACTCATCTCTATTTAAAAAAAGAATAAATTTTGTGCTTGTTGCGATAGGACACTCGCCTACTGATTTGGGAAGCCACCAAATTAATCATTTTTTCATAACACAAGTGCTCAGCTTAGTCTGGAAATAGTAAGAATATTATTGTAATACGTATTCCGTGCATGCATCTTTTATCTATTTAAAAAAAATAGTCCATTTTTTTATATGTAATTCAGATTTGACAAAATTACTTTTAATTGTATTACAGAAAATAAATAATTGTTACAAATTAAAAATATAATCCGTAGTTACTGAAAATACTTTTTAAATTTATTTTTCTTTGTTTTTGTGTCTCATTATTTTTCCTTTTTTTTCAGACTTTTGTTTAACATTATTATACAGCCTTTATTTCCCCCTTCTTTTCTTTTTCTCTGAGCTAATTTATAAAGTATTAGAAATATTTAACTGAAATAATGTAACAACAAAGTACAAGTCACACTTACACTGACAGCTCTCTTAGTAACTCAATAAATCACTCTTAAGCAAAAAGAACACTAATCTCTTCCCTAATGGGGTAGTTACACTTATGACTAATATCATTAAAAATCTGTGTGATTTGTAAAGTTAATTATGGTTAGGGTTGCCATACATCCTGTATTTATGGTACATGTTTATTTTGTCTCATCCTGATTTGTCATTTTTTTAATGAAATTATACGCCGCAATCGAATTCTCATTAAAATTAGTAATGATGTTTTGAAATAACATAAATACAATGACTACATTTGACCAAGCAAATTGAAAAGAACCAAAATATTGAAATAAATAAAAATTAATACATAATGCATATTTGTATGATAGGTACACACATACACATGTGTAAATTATATCAATCTATATTGTAAGTGAATATTATCAGACACACTTCCCTGGGTAAAGGTGAACAGAAAATATAGATCTTTACTCCTATCCCAGTAAACATTATTTGTGTTTTATATTTTGGTAATATACATATTTTTAATTCATTCATTGGTTTTCACGTCTCTCGGATTGAACATTAATTGAACATTGATAATTAATTGAACGCATTGAAAATATTTCAATACAACACAAAAATGTAAATAATACATTAATGTAATTTGGTTATTTGCAATTCTTATTTGATATTTTATACATGATTCTTACAAGGTTTATGATTATTATTGTAACCAGATCGATTAGTATATTTGGGTTTACCTTTTTCATTTTTATCTGCCAACCAACTCAAAACCCCATTTCTAATTTATTACTGTCCCTTATCTTTGCTACTGTCCCTTGTCATTTATGGCAACCCTAATTATAATTAATGATAAAAACTGAAAGATTGTAAAAAATATGTATTAATTTTGAATACTAAAAAGATTGAATATACATTTAACATTTAAAACCAAAATGTCATACAATTTTTTAGCATATGACAAAGTTGTTGACAAATTTAATATAAAAACTTAATCTTTTGGTAAAAACCCTATTAGATTTATTCTAATATGCATAATTTATATGAATATACAAAGTTTTTATTTTTATTCAATATATATATATATATTTTTCTGATGTTTATCAACAAAGAACCAATGTTAGCAATATTTGAATATGTTCCAAGAACACAAAATTACTGGATTTTCACCTAAAAAGGCACTGTTATTAAACAAATAATAAATATCTCATAGAGATGAAGCTATTTTTAATTTTTTAAATTATATTTAATGGAAATATATGGAAGTATGGGTAATTACAGAGCTTACGACCTGTCTTCGGCTGGCTTAAGTAATCACTTTACACAATGCAATGTTCACCATTCTCATCCATTAATTAATCTCCATGTCTATCAAATTTTTGGAAGTTGTTTATATGTTCATATATGGAAACACTTTGAGTACAACTACACTATCACCATCTATGGACTAAAATTGATATTCATTTCCCTGGAACAGCATAGATGTCACAATGAGAATCTAATTAATTAATATTCAATTAATACTTCCATATGTTTCCATTAAATATAATTTAAAAAATTAAAAATAGCTTCGTCTCTATGAGATATCTATTATTTGTTGTATAAATATTAGGTTTAGTGTGCCCCGGACTGAAATATGTATTAGTAGGTGTAATGCATATTCGTACAGACATCTGCAATAATGGTTGAATATCAACTTTTAAACAATTGAATGTAAAACAGTTTCATACAGAACAGAAATAACTGACTCAAAATTGATTTTTCTAGTGAGTTAGGTGTAGTATAACAAAAAATGGTATAATCTTGTTTAAATGCTAAACAAATAAATAGTTGACCTGATTATAAATAAGGAACACTCATTAGGCTGCCATGATAACAATTTGACATCTTAACTCGTTCATTGGTATCCATCTATTAATGCAGCCGACTGTACTGAAGCTGGTATATATATTTTATATAAAAAAATAATATCTAAGCAAATAATATTTTTACTATATTTTTCTTTTGGTAGAAGTCATATCAGTCAGAAGACAGTGGGTCACTCTTATCAGACTGCGTTTTACCATCTAACCGAAAATCTATATTGGACTCAACAACTACTCTAGGTATTTCCATGCTTCCTTTTAATTTTTAATATGTTATACTAAGATAATGGTCATAAAATAAATCAGAAAAGAAAAAAAATCATCCAAAAATGTAGTTATCAATTATGTGTGCTAGGAAAAGGGATATGAATCAAAAAAATGAGTTGAGTGTGCTATTATTATAATAGACAATATACAATTACATTAGATGACTGACACTTTAGATAGAAGAAAAAAGATGAGTCAGTATTTTACACAACTGAAAAAGACACTGTAATTTTGTATTGGCTCTTCTGTAAACTTGTAATTTCCAACTCATCTCCCTCTTCCTTTACGGCCTTTGTCCACGAATGAGATTTTCAACTCGAGACAATCTCTGAGACATGAATTTTGCTCGTATGCGATTCTTTGGAGACAACTCTCAGCTTTCATAATCCCCGTCTACACACCATGTCTAAGAGATTCGTCCTACTTCACACTCGTCGTAAGTCAAATGTCATTGTCGTTGGGTGATTTTGTTTTCAACTTAACGTAAATGTAGAATAACTTTTAGTTTTGGTTCAGTTTGTATATTTTTTTATTTGGGTCAATTTTTCTCTACTACCCCGGATAAGAGGAAATCTGCTGTACACATGTTACACTCAAATTATCTGAGTATTCAGCCATATTCAGTTTTTTATTAATATACGGGATATATTTATTTCTAGATTCTCAAAATGATTCATCAAAAATATTACTTCGCAAAAAAAGAAGAAGACGCAGAATCACAATATGTATTTCAAATTGTCGCTACGCTTCTGTGCGTCGGGTGGCGTCATCCTACGGAATGAGAGAAGTTTCTGAAGATGAAGCCTGGAATTTTTACTGGACAGATATGAGCATTTCGGTGGAAAGGGCTAAGGAAATGAAACGTTTTCAAAGGATTAACCATTTTCCCGGAATGCTGGAGATATGCAGGTTTACTAAAATATATTTTTAGTGGTGGTGATTAATATTGCAATGATACACTAACTACTAAACTCCAAGAATTATTCTCAAAAAATGTATTTGTGTATCTGTATTGCTTTAAGGGATAGGACATGTTGTATTCCTGATTTATCCTTTGCTTCTTTCACATTCTTGCGCATTGGATGCCAGAGACTTGTAGTCCATACATACATAAAATAAATTAATTTCCTATAAAGTTTAGCTCAACTAGACTAGGGAATGAATAAAAATAAAATATTTCAATCATAATGTATATTATGTACTATCATTTATATCTTATTATTTATCAGATAAATACTTCATGAATGGTGAATCACTTAACCCAGCCGAAGACAGATCGTAAGCCCTGTAATTACCCATACTTCCATATATTTACATTAAATATAATTAAAAAAATTAAAAATGGCTTTATCTCTATGAGATATCTATTATTTCTTTAATAACATTGCCTTTGTAGGTGAAAATCCAGTAATTGTGTGTTCTTAGACATATTCAAATATAGCTAAATACATTTCTTTCTCAAAAACTATAGTTATTTACAACTTATTTGAAACGACTGCACATATATATTGGCCACATTCATAGAGAGTTAATGTTTTACATAAACTTTGTATATATCAATATTTGTAAATACATAATTACTTTATAAACTTGTAAATCATTATTATCTTTCCTCTGTATTTTTCAATACTTTGTATTGTACTGATTGAATTCCCATGATTTATTGATACTGTATTAACTCCCTTATTAACTCTCACACAGCCAGTGCTCTCTTCGTACAAAGAAGCAACGAAGAAGCCAATTGATCTGGAATATTATTTAAGCAATATGTGTATAGTATTTTGCACAACATGCTTTGATTTACTTTCATCAATTAATAAAACGATAACCTTCCTTCTTTTGGCTAGAACGTTTTGTATTCTTCACATGAATATTTCACACCCCTTAAGTAAATTTCTTTACGTTTCCACTTTGAAATTTGAGGTATTTCACACTCTTAAGCCGATACCAATAGTTAATTTATTTTCAATATCACCTAAATATTAAAGTGTGTGTTATTTTTGTAAGTATTGCTAGAAAGAAAGGTTTTTATAGAAATGTATGAAAACAATAATAAAAACCCACGTTTTCGTAAAAAAGCAAAAAGATGAATCAGTATTGAAAGTACCCCTTTAAAAGTTGTAATTTTTCTACAGGAAAGATCTTCTTGCGCGAAATTTAAACCGCATGCAAAAATGTTTCCCAAAGGACTATAATTTTTTTCCGAAAACTTGGTGTTTACCTACTGAGTAAGTTGAAGTCATCAGTTTTATTTTTTCCTGTTTTACTAATTGCAAAATATTTTATTTCGTATTACTCATATTCCATTATTTTTTATTAAAGGTTGAATGACGCCTTGAACTACAATAAATTGCACAAGAATAAAACGTTCATCATAAAACCTGAATGCGGAAGCCAGGGACGTGGAATATTTCTTACTAAGAACCTCAAAGACTTGAAGATTTCCGAAAGGCTAATTTGCCAGCAATATATTTCTAAGCCTTATTTAATAGACGGATACAAATTCGATATTCGTGTTTACACTCTTATAACATCATGTGATCCTCTAAGACTGTTTGTATACAATGAAGGACTTGTTAGGTTTGTACTTAAAATATTAATACAGTGGAACCCCAATTTTACATGCCCAGAATTCACGTTTTCTCTCCATTTGCGTGTTATTTCTGCAGTCCCGTGTCATTTTAGTACATTACAAACCCTATTTTATGTTTGTATCTCCCGCGATTTACGTTTAAAATTTATTCAAATTCGTTTGGCCAGTTCGCTATTCGCCATAGAGCTAAGAGTGTGTTGGTCGTTTGTTTTTCGTGTATACGCATTTTTCATTCTCATACCTACGTAATTTGTACGTTTCGTTGTTTTATTGTTTTTTTACAAGCTGGAATCGGCAAGAAAATTGTGTAGAAGATAGTATAGACAACATTGATGGCTGGGAAAGAATTTATGAATGGCCCTTGCAGATTTGCTTAGACGTTGACTCCAACATAATAACATAGGACATAGTCGAAATTGATGAAATTGTGGACAGTTTCATAAATGAAAACTTTACAGAAGAAGAACCTTCCTACAAAGAAGAACTGTCTGCTCATCCCATAAACCCAGTTCCTACGAAGGACGATGCCATGAGGCATATTAAAGGCCTCAAAGCATATTTGACTAGTATTAGCAATGTCCCACCAGAAACCTTTAATTTAATTGATAATATTGAAAAAACTATTTAAAAACATGCAGCAAAACGTTGTTTGATTTTTTCAATACAAAATAAATTATCTGTTTCTTTAATTTTTTTGTTGGTCCCTTCAAAAACTTAAAATCGGGGTTTCACTGTATTATAATATTAATTATATTGAGATACAGAATTCCCGCAGTTATTTGAATCAATTTATTTTCAGGTTTGCTACTAGCCAGTATGCCGATCCTAACAGCCATAATACCACCAATGTGTTCATGCATTTAACCAACTATGCTGTCAACAGACACAGCAGGACATTTGTCACGGACAATGAATCAGGAAGCAAGCGGTGTGTCCTATTTTCTGTTTGATAAACTAAGTCTAATATTATATAAGGCATGAAGAATAATATGAATTTATTTTACAGTAAAATATCTACACTCAATCTGCTTCTAAAATCTCAAGGGGTGGACATAGAAAAGATGTGGTACTCCATTGACCAGGCAATCGTTAAGACTGTGATTTCTGCGTGGCCTATTTTACGTCACAGCTATAAAGCTTGTTTTCCTTCCCACGACACGGTGATTTTTTCATGACTAAATAAATTTTTTTTAATAATTATTTTGAATGTGTGTCTAATTTTGACTTCTCTAATATTTCAGATGCATGCTTGTTTTGAAATTTTAGGTTTCGATATTCTTTTGGATCAAAATTTACAACCCTACATTTTGGAGGTAATTTATTATTAAATAAACATTTTAATGATTATTAACATTTGACAATCCCACCCAAATATTAAGGCCTTAAGGGTGTATGTCTACAGTGCGTGAGACACATCTAGATTATCAGTAAAGGTCATGTAAAATGCAATATACAATTTTTTTAATGACTCGATATATAATATGTAATGACATTTCATGTTATATTACATTATATAACTAATAGTTACATAATTGTAGTGGTGTACATAAAGGACAGTACAGAGTTGAGCACAGAGCGAGCTATGTATGATTTGTTACTTATTGTATTTTATACACAGAGTAGAATGATACAACTGATACTGACCTTTACTAACAAATCTCATGGCATGAGAGATCAGATCCGTATATATATACATATCATAAGAATTAATGGTCTATTATTTTAAATTGTTAATAAACTTTGTTTTATTAACCACTTAATGAATTAAAAATACATCTACCAGTTTCGAAAAATATCATTTTCTTCTTCAGGATGTCATTAACTAATCCAAAACATATGTTATATTGTTTCTTTAATTATTTAAAAAATAAATTTAATTCCTAACTTAAATTGTTACTTGATGATACAAAATTACTAGAATAATTTTTAAGAAAATTTTTTAGAATGGGACTTGTGGTTAAATTTAGTTGGTTGTTTATAATATTTTGATTGGTTTTACACACTTTATTTGTCTCCAACAATTCCAAATTATTTAATTTATGACCAACACTGTTTACATGCAATATAGACAATCCCAAATTTGTATCAAAACCATGACCATTCAAAAAATATTCAGTTATTAAGTTTGGTATTATCATGTTAATATTCATATTGACATGATAATAATACTTATAATTTTGAAATATTTTTATACATTTTTTGAGATACATTATACAAGAAGGAAAACTATTGAAAGTATATTCAAAGGTCTCTACGATTTATATTTTTAATTCAAGTTTTGAAGTTGAGAAATATTTTCATACAATCTGAATGTACTTTCTATATTGTTTCATTGCTGAAAAAATATGTTTAGTAAATAAGGTTAACACTGAAAACAGGTAAATCACTCACCAAGTTTCCATACTGAAACAAATCTGGACAGGGAGGTTAAGGACGGTCTCCTGAGTGATACATTTCAATTACTGAATATCTGGCAATGTGATAGGAGAAAAGTGCTTGAAGAGGATCGACGTAGGATCAAAGAAAGATTACTTCAAAAGTCACAGAAGTAAGTTCTACAGTTCTCTTTTTATTGTTTACTTTTACTATTTATGGATACCACAGATCATTAAAATTAATCCTTGCTAATTAACTGTGTAACTAAGTGCTTTCTATGTTTTCTCATCGAATATAAGTACAGTACAGTCAGCATAGGATATAATAATCTTTACAAATGGGAATTCCAGAATTTCATTAACATGCATCATAGAAATAAAAGGATCCAGCACTCTTCCTTGAGGAATAATGTCTATATATTTATCAAAACAACTGTAATAATTCATTTAAATCCAGGGTTTTTTAATCCGGGTCAATATTTTTCTCAATTTACCACTCATGATAACCGAGAGTCAGTTAAAGCTTTAAAATATAAAATTAATGAAAATGTCATTATTGGAAGCCACCGATAAAAAAAATCTTCTTAAATTATTTTAATTGATTATTGATGATGTTAACATATTTTACACACGATTCATCATACGTAAAATATATAAATAGTTTTAAATTACAGCGTGTTCATGAAAATAGTAATGAATTTTTAACAGGCAGGGATGGTAGTAGTAATTTATTAATCTATATAACACATTTTTACAATTTAAGTTCTCATTAGAAAGATCTGTATTGAGACAGGCATAGTTTATTACACACATAAATAATGTGTTCCATGTGAATTAGTCAATCATGAATCTTTGTTTTTTGTTCAACACATTTAATTATTTTATTTTGTTACATCTAATAGGGGAATGATTGAACGCTTGAAGAATGTTGAAAGTGAATTACTCAAAGAAAACGAGAAGTCTCCGTGGCTCGCACAAGTACAGTGGGAGGAGGACCATCTTGGTAATTTCCGGTTAGTATTCAGCAAGTCTCTAAGATTAATTGGATGACAATAAGTAAAAGAGATCATTCTGTGTTATTATTTTTGACTGATGTTTCAGATCTCATTGCAACTCCGTCATCAGGACCACCATCATGTCACTGAAACTGAACATAAAAACTCATTTAACAGAGAACCATCCAACATTTTTTTTCATTAATATTCCATTTGATCAAAAATCGTATAATTAACTAATTTTGAGTCTATGTATAATCACATTTATTGTGAGGTAACATATATTTTAAGGGCAATTTTCAGCCATCAGTGGCACTTTATTATTAATTTAATCAGTTAGATATTAAACAACTACAGAAGAAGCAAATATTTAGAAAAGCAGAGATCTTCTTCCACGGCACTACATTCCAGGGGGGGATTTGGCCCCCTCCTGGCCATTCTTATCCAGTTCCCAGACCCTCCCATCCTGCTCCAGTCCTCTTTCACACAGAGAAAAGCAGAAATATCTGATTTTAAATCTGCGAGTGATTTAAAATCATCACACCACATAGTCTTAGACAAATTATCTTATCCAAAATGGATCTAGGAACATTGTTTGCTCAGAATTGTTCACTTACAATTCTTCCTACCACATTTGTTCGCAGTCCATAATGTTACCCCACAATTCTTCACTTGGAACATTGTTTACCACATATATTGAATTTTTAAAAAAAAATAATTGTTCTTTTTTGAAATATAATTTTATTTATGAATTTAAATATAATTTACAACAAAAAGAGTAGCACAACAGTATGGTGAATGAAATACAATAAAAATTTCAATGAAATAACCTAATCATTATAAAAAATTAAGTACTAATGTACACGGAACAGCTTTTGATAAATATAAAATCCATTCTAAATTAAAACAGTCAAAAAAAGCAAAAATGTCATTGTAAATGAGAAGTCATATTTGTCAAAAATATGTTTTTTCAATATATTTGACAAACAATTTTTCAGATGAGGAATTATGGGATAACATTTGTGGCCGGGGATAATTGTGGTTGAAAAAAATGTTCATTGTCTTTATTACGAGTAAGAAAAAACATACATTAGTGAAATCGTATTATGGCTGGCAAGTATATTGAGCATCTGTCATCTCATCTATCTCTAATGGTCATATAGCATCGCACTCTATAGCTGTAGTTTCTTTCCTTAGCCAATTGTTTTTTGCTGCTAGGACCTGCAGCCGGTTATTGTGACCATCTCGCAGCCTATAGTGGCTGCTATGCGGCCCGTGGTAACTACTGCGTGGCCAGGGCTTCTGTAAAATCTAGATTTTATTGAGACTCTGACCACGCAGCGGCCACAATAGCCTCCCACAGGACCTTGCAGCGAGCAATCGGCTATATTATCTGCTAGTATATGGGAATGTACATATTTCATTTGCTGACTTCTTGACTAAGAGTCTTTAATTACAACTTTTAAAATCTTTTTTTAAATTGTTTTTAAAAATTTTTTTTTTTTATGGAAAGGTGTTGTTTTGGGTTTTATAAAAAATTTTTTAAAAAAATAATCAACTTATATTTATAAACTTTTATAATTTGTTGTTTTCTTGGTGATAAAGTGGCAGTTAAAAACCTAATACATATGTACCTGAAATCAGATTTGGGAATCTGTAGGTACTCCAACTTACATAATTTTCGACTTATATTATGCTTCCCGGTCCCACCTATTACGTAACTCTGGGGTACTATTTTGTAACTAACATATAACTTTTCCTTCAATTGCAGACGTGTTTACCCTGCTGGTGATGATTTTGCAGATTTCTTCCACCAGCCATCCAGCTCTCTCTACACAAGCACAACAAGTTCCAGATTGAGAGGTGACTGTGCTCGGCAGCAGCGGGAAGACATAGAGGTGGTGTATCCTAAATAAACCTATTGCAAATCAGTCAAGCAATAGAGTTTGTATCTTGCTTTAAGATTCATTTTCGCGTGGCTTCGCATGTATAAAGATTGCATGTTTATGTCAGCTCGGTTTGTTCAATAGAAAGCAATCATATTCTTTTAATGCCTTCATTCTTATGAAATCGGAAAGGTAAAACTGTTTTATATTTTCAAGAACATAAAACATCTATAAATATTTTATTTTATATAAGACTCCTTAGAATATGCCAGCGGATATTATTATTATATTTTTTTTATACACATCTTAGAATACTCAAAATCTTAAAAATATGCAAGTACTCGTAATGTAGGTGACCGATCATCGGAACCAGGAACATTTGAAAGAATATAATCTAATAACACAATCTTTAAAAATTGATCATTTAAATTACGGTTCAATATTTCTCATTTTATACAAAGTAAAGTAATAAAACCTCAAATTAATAATGAAAAATTATGTATAAAAAATGGCTTTGTATTTTGTAGTGCATTAGGACAGGGCTACACCCTAATGCACATTTTTGGCACGAATGCAAAATTGTGGTCCGTATCCAGAAAGTGCTCAGCCAATGCTGATTTTCTTGGATGGCCAAGTTTGCATGCCCGTTTATGCTCGTTAACCTTTTTGGAAATTGTGCGCGCTGTTTGTTCCACGTATACGTCTATAAACACCGTCTGTTTCCATGATGAACCCTGCAATGGGATCCGAAATATCAGCCAGAAAGGTCAGATATACATAGCAGATCAGCCTAGAAAACTGTACACAGAAGATTGTTGAAATTCTTTTAAAATCTAATACAGTGTACCTTTAATATTCATTCTGTTTTTTTGTTGAAATTTTTGTTTGATATTCGCCCGAAAAGTCGATATTCATCCCACCCGCCACGTGAGTCAGTCAGTTACGGGCGGTGATTCAATGTAAGCGCATCAACTCTTGTTTACTACTTTATTTCTTTCCCCTCTCACTCCCTTTCCAAACAATAGCCTAACCTAATCATTGTTTTTTTCATCCAAAAGGTAAATTTCTGGTTAAAATTTTATTTATGTATTTATGTAGGCCTGCAGTATATTTGCAGCATCACGACGAGTAAATCTGTCATAACGATAAAGTATTAATAAGTAGTGATTAATATGTAATTAAAATGTATTTTGCGATGATTACCGAGATCGAGTTTCAAGTGAAAATTTTTTGTTAAAGAATAGTTAGGCAAAATCCCGAATTTTTGGGAATGGGAACGGATTGAACCATTTTTAGTTAGTTCCTATGGGAAAAATACGTTTGATATTCGTTCTTTTTGATATTTATCCTCCCCTCAGGAACAGATAAATTATGAATATTGAGGGTCCACTATGTTATGTTGGAAATTAAAATAAATAAGACTTAAATTGAATGTACTTGAAGAGATGAAAAATAAGTTATAATCCATATAATTTTATTTTACAGCAAGCGCGTATTAAAGCAGAAGCACTTAAGAAACTACCATTGAGAAACTTTAAGGAACAAGTTGAAACCGAATCACAGGCTATTGCACCATTAAAAGAAATTGGCAGCACTCAGGTACTTGAGAAAAAAGAAAAGTTGAAACCGGTCAAAAAACTTTATGTAAGTAAATTTATACGTAATATAAAAAGTAACAATGTGAAACAGAAATTACATACAATTTTTTTCACATAACATCGGTTAAGCCAATCTTGAGATAATCTTCTAGAACGTAGACAGACCGAGACAAATGTGGAAACCTAATAAATAATTAATACAAATTAAACAAATCAACTAGAAAGACATTCAGAAAAAATCTATTTATCAAAAAAATATTCAGTTGCTACTGAGATCCAGTATCCAGTTTCTTTCTATTTGATTTGTATTAAAAATAGCACAGAACTTTGTTCTGAAAATACAACTTTACAACAAAAATGTGTTCTTAAAAATAATAAATAATTTTTAAGCTACTCAGTAAATCTCACAATTGTGCTTTAGAGGTTGACTTGAAATATTTTGAATATCTGAAGTTCTCATCTCATATCTTTGGACAAAATAAATTACTTTGCGTAACAGTCTTTCAAATTGTATGTTTTCACGGTTGTTTGCTGATAATGTCATTTCTTAACTAACTAACTTACCATGCCGTTTTTGCACCATAAAAATAAAATTTCTTAATTAACTAACCATGTCATTTCCCCGCGGGGATAGGAAGATAGGATGGAACGCCACATCCTTCTGTCCTGACTCACACATCTTGTCTTATCCACATTCATACATCATCTCATGAAACTGCTTGACCATCTTCCAGTATCTGGTTTATATGGTCAGACCAAGTCTTTCGCGTACAACCTCTGTTTCTGGTACACTTGCATCATATATCTTTCTTACCAATTCATTTGTTCAACATGACCAAACCACCTAAGCGATCCTTTTTTATTCCTATTCACTATGCTAAGATCAGCTTTACATTATTTACTCTGTCATAAATAAATTAGCCTCATATGGTTACACCTAAGTGATACTGCATTTAACCTACTTTCTTTCCTCTTCTGCCAGTTCCAGGCTTAATTTTCACTGGGTTTGTTTCTGTCAAAGCCAAATTTTCAGGTCACATTCCATGTTTTATCGAATTACTAAATAATAATTCATGAAGTATTTATTTTATTTTGCCTAACACACTTTTAACACTGTGTGTTATCGGTTAGTTTTCTTATTTTTCCATATTATTTTAATTTCTATGTACAATCTACTCACATATCTGG
Organism: Eubasilissa splendida; assembly: GCA_031772225.1. Classification (NCBI taxonomy): domain Eukaryota; kingdom Metazoa; phylum Arthropoda; class Insecta; order Trichoptera; family Phryganeidae; genus Eubasilissa; species Eubasilissa splendida. Next base: position 13,126,168 of record CM062852.1, on the reverse strand, counting down.
TGTGCATTTTCCAGGTAAAAAGGTTTACTGGCAATTCATTCGAACCAATGCCCATTGTGGAATCAGAGGAGCGAGAAAGGATCACCCAGTTAGCTCGGAGGGATTTTCTTATTCGCAGCTATGGCCTTTTGGAGCAGGTATGTACACTCCACTACTACAATTTCAGGAATATCAATGTCAATAGTATGAAGATAAAAAAACAATTTAGGTTATTTTGGAAACATTAAATGCAAGAAAATTTTAATACTAATATTTAAATATTTTATATGTATATCTTTCTAATTAATACATTTTATTTGTATTTAAAATATCACAGATCTATGTTCTGAACTGTACTTCACAACTAATATTTCATTTAAGAAATAGTAATATTTAAAAAAATATTTTTATATAGTCATTAAAAACTTATATATATTACAGATTTATCAAACTATGAAACAAGTGGGAACGCTTCGTTTACAGGACAGAATAAAATATGGACTTTACGACAGATCAGCAGAAAATGCCGTATTGAATAGTAATAACATTCTAATGATAGACGGCCCGCAAGATGCGGAAATAATAAATTCATCTAATGGACTGAATCACTCATCTAATATTTTCAGCACTAATAATAATCGCAATATGGTAAATAATTTTAATTAGTTAAAACACTTAGTAAATTTTGAAATTTTTGTTAACTAGCAAAATAAGAGGCGTGAGGATACCCATGCTGTTCAACTTATATTTAGAAGAAATATTTAATGAAGTTCTTCAAGAAGCTACTCAAGGACTTGTTATAAATGGGAAGATATCCTGAACAACCTGCATTATGCAGATGATACGGTACTTCTAGCAAGTAACATTGATGATTTACAACTTTTGCTGAACCGACGACTTTTGGGTTAGAATTTATATACTAGCAATGGGCGGTGCAACTCAGTTAACTGATCCGGATCAGCCGCTCAATTGAGCGGTAGAAACTGGCTCAGTGAGCTGGTTCGATTGAGGTGTCTAGATCTTTAAGCGGTTTGTATCATAGTTCATTCAAACGTACGACTAACGGCTCAATTGATTGACAAATGTCTTGCTTGCTGGATGTATGCGGAATATTTTCTTATGTTTCATGTTTCACATTATTAGTGTTCTCTGTAATCAGATTACTCAAAGGTATTTGATGAGATTCTGTAAAAATAAGGTAGATTGGCTCTTTCAAATAATGGAACGATTAAATGTATTAATATCAAAAAGTTAATATATAGGTTCGAAAATTGTCGCTGTAGCATAGTTGGATAATGCACCTTCCCTGGTTAGGAAAGAGATCCAGGTTCGAATCCCGGTGGCGCAACAACAATATTTTTTGATAAAATTGATTTTATATGTATATCTTTCTAATTAATATATTTAACTAATAAATGCATATTTTGATATACAGTAATACCCCGAAGATACGCGATAGGTGGGACCGACGAAAATCGCTTAACTCGAATTCGCGTAAGTCGGTGTACAACTTTGTATATAAGTACATATAATTTTGTTTAATTGGGACCAAGGACTAACAAAAACACTAGTTTAGAAGAAATACAAAATATTAAAAAAATAAATGATTTACGTAAAAAAGTCTTTTCGATGTTGATGGCTTCATAAAATCTAACAAATTCGTCTGATGACACAATGCCTTCTTTTTTTCACGCAGAATTTCTTCATAGCAAGCTAATCATTTTTTTATTCCTTGATTTGTAGCTATAGTGTGTTCTTCGTTGGAGTATGTTTTCTAAAATTTTTAAGCCATTTTAAATTGAGCTGAGACCTTCTGTCAAGCTTACAATTGTCATGTGCTTTTCTGGTGAAATCGGGTCTGAAGTATCTTCATTGTCGTTTTGCTTATGCATCTCTATGAGCTCATCAATTGTTAGCTCCTGACTAAGTGAATCCAATAGCTTGTTGACATCGTTAGCATTGACTTCCAAATCTAATTGTCAACAACTTCTACCGCATGAGCGATATCAGTTTCTAGCAATCACAGTAAGAGAAACACTGAATATAGCGGGTGGCAGTGTTGTCAATGGTCAACGCTTAGCAGCAGTCGCCAAACGAACCGCGTAACTCTGAGTTTGCGTAAGTCGGGGTATTACTGTATACATATTAATGTATAACCTGTGTTTCACTTTTTTATTTATTTATTCACCATTTTTGACTGATCCGTTGAGATCGTCATTCACCGCTCTTACACTCGAATTGACCTAGTGAGACATTGGGGATCCGGCTCAAAGAGCCGGTTCATTAGTGAACGATGCAATGCTAGTATTTAAAATGTTAATAATACAAGATTGTAAGTGTATAGTAGGCAAATTTTTATTATTAAAAAGTAACCCTGTTAATTAATATTGCAACATTAATATTTTTAAACTTTTAGGTGCCTCCAACCTTTTCCCTGCGCAATTTTGACATAAAGAAGAATTTCAACCGGGGTAAGTTTCCCTAGGTCAATAAGCGTATAATGTTTTTTTCTGTTAAATGTTATCAATATGTTAGTATAGTTTTGCATATATTTTGATTTATTGTCATCACATTTTTTTCAAACCGTCAATAAATACAATATTTTATTAATATTGTATCTGCTGAGTTAAAATATTTTTTATTCACTATTTACATCTTGACCAGTACAAGCCGTCAAACCGAGTTGCAGAATCAATTTTGAAATTTGCTTTTTCCTAAGTTTCACTCTATTTAGCATTCGTCCTCCCAAAATATTCTCTTTGTAGTCTGTAAATTACAATATATGTACATACAAACTTATCGAGCATATTGTATTCTATAATTTCTATACTAATTATTGTAATTTATTTAATTATCTAATGTTTTTCTGTAAAATGTGGGAATTCTTCTAAATATTTTCATGTAGTAGTAACATTAAAAGATCTAAAAAGAATTCAAAAGTTGATTCTGCGATTTGACGCTTAATACATTTCATTTCAATGAATGACAGATCTAATGTTGAAAACAGTGGAATCTCTATATTCGTCACATTTTGATAACAAACAAATGTTTTCGTATTCATTAATATTTTCTATATTTTTCACTTCCACCGCCTGGCAATGCTGTCTAACTGAGCCAAAATACAGAATTTGGTCGAAAAGTGGTACCCAAATGTTGCCATAGTCAACCAAAACATAAATGGATTCAATGGTAATGTGATTGACTACTTAATGATGGTTTTAAAAAAGACAGAAACAGGCAACATTGGGCATGTTCTTTGTTAAATCTAGTGCTATTGAATCATCGGCAAATAAAAATCATCACCAGAATTAGAGTTACCTGATGTTTATATTGTCTCCTAAATATTAATAACTTTTCTTCTCTTCCGCTTCTACCATCATGTCTCCTCAGTGCAATAAAGGTAAAGTTTTGACATAAAATTTATTAATTTGTGTACTATTTTTGGGGGCTGGGAAAAACTGTTTCTATATTTGTCAGGCCCTTAGGAACAGATTAATGAGGAATATAGAGGTTCCACTGTATATATATATATATATACAGAAAGATGGAAAAACTACAAAAATAAAGAAGCTTTATTTTATTTGACCTTGTCAATGATTAATTTTTGTTGGTCATACTACATTGATCTATTCAATATAAAAATAGCATGAATGTGTTTATTTATGTGGTAGTTCAAATGGAAAGTTGCATAAACTTTCCTTTAGAAAAGATATCATATCTATACCAGCCAATAATATGTACTTTTTTTGCAAAGGTAACTTAAATTGTGATACTTTATCAACTAAATAAAGCTTCTTCTAGAATTATATTTAACACATTCACTGGTGTAGTGTCGTAATTCTACGTAAAACTTCTACAGGAACAAATAATTCTAGAACTTGTGTATTGAGTGTTTATTACATCATAACTTTTCAGACTTACAATGTTCTGAACTTCCATTGCATGCTAAAAACTTATCATGCAACTTTTATGAAGACAAAGAAAAAAAAATGAAAAAACATAGAGATAAACGTGTCAAGTCTGACAAAAACAACAACTTTGTCATAGAACCACAATGTAAGTATTACGTTGCTTCTGTTTTAATATAGAAACTCAGTCTTTGTTTTTGATAGAATTTTAATAATTCATTTTAAGGAATTAAGAAAAATAAACCATTTAAAGCCTCAATGCCAGTAGGTCAGACCATATATTTAATGAGTAGAAAAGGTTTAACTGAGTACAAAGTTTAAGGATTATAACTCAGTATAGGACACATATATTATTGATAAAAGTAGAATTTGATGTTCCAGATTCTCCGAGCATCCGGTCAAAACTGATATAGACATTGTTTTGGCAAAAAATATATTGCTAGCGTTATTTTGAATTCATATTTTCTTATGTTGGGTAATAAATTTAGTAAATTTTAATTTGAATTGCATTCGTTCATAGACTGGGCCCACCTGTTCTTCTATTAATCAACTGTGATGTGAAGATATTGTTAAATATTTTTTAAATTTCAGAATTGTATGGAGGAAAGCCAAATCTGACGCAGGTTAGTCGCGTTTATATTAAAGTGTTCATCCATCTCTCCCACGCCAACAATTGCACCTATCTTCAGATAATACAGTTCTCAATATTAACAAATTACAGATGAGTTTCAGACTGCAGTGAGAGATAATGTTGCTCAATTAGAAACATCATTTTGAATCTGCATTATTAATAAATGATTTTTTATGAAAACAAAGGCCTTGTTAATCCGGGATGAAGGTTTCAGAATGGTGTTACTTGAAGACATGCGCGGAAACCATATATTTTATAACAGTAATATTCCTCAAAAAATATGCTGTTTATAAACTATAGATAAATAAATATTAATTCTGACTGCAACGTCAGCATGTTTTTTCTGCATTAATTTCCTGAATAATTCATCTTCTTTGTTGGGAAAATTATATAAATTTATTCTAATCCTGAGCCAGAAGTATGAGTAAGCCTGATAGGTTATTTTGAATAAAATGTACAATTATAACAGTTGATAAAATTGTTTTATGTGATATTTGGGACTTACATTATTACACAGGTATACTAGCTAAATAATGTGTGCAAAATCGATAAATCTAATAACACCAGGCTCTTGCTAATCTGGTCTCTGGCCATGACGTCACAGCGTGGGGGGGAAGAGGCACAAATTACGGAGGACGATTATTTTTAGACCAGTTGGCACTGTGACGGCTCGCCGGCTATTTTAATTTACATTTAGAAGTATGTTCTGATTATTTTTTTTAAATACTACAAGCAGTAAACCTAAATATATATTTTAAAGCACACTCTCAGTAATCTGGTACTATTGCTAATTTGACACCCCTCTGTGCAAAGAATGGTTGGATTAGCAAGTCTAATGTATACATGTTTGTAAGTTAGATCTTGACTAAAGTTGACTGTAATCGAAGATCTCAACTAAAGAAATCTTCGTACAAAAAATAAGTTTAAAAATGGATGTCTTTATCACTAGTTCTTATCTTAGCAGCTTTCTCTATTTTATTTTTGTACAATTTCCAATGGAAACTCGAATATGAAGATTTAGAATATATTATGAATTAGGCAACTAGTGTAATAATGTTGATTCCGTTGACGCGATGGATTTGAACAAAAATAATAGAACATGTATCAAGAGGCAATTCAAGAATTGGATATTACAAATAAAACTGAAAAATTAATGTATAACAATTTTTATTAATTATTGCTGATATTTAGTAGTAATATTCACATAATAAAAAATAAACTATGCACAGATTTGTTTACCATAATGATCAATATTTGTTAATTAAGTCGACAGTACTTATTACACAAATATTACATTAAATTTCATCTCAATAAGAATCTGGAAGTTCATTAAACATTAAATTATGATGCATGTCAATTAAAATAAACAATCTGGCCACAAATATAAGTAGACGCTTACATATAAAAGAAGCTGTACAAGTCACAATCATTTTCCGAAAATAATGTTAATAATAATTAAAACTCACGTAATATATACATTCAATAAGTGATTGCATTTTACAAAAATGAAGAGCATCACTTAAAATATAACCGGACGCAATCGGTCGCCCGGTGAATAATGAACACAAACCAAGAATCAGTTAAATTAAAATATCATATTTTCCAATTGTAGTATATTTCTAGATTTGATTTTGATCGGGTGAATAAAATGCTAGGAACTCAATACAAATGTTCAATTTACTTTTAAATGACTTGAAATAAACTAAAATTGCATCTAACTTTCCATTGAAACAATCCAATAAATTTAAATCAATTAAGTTTGAAAAAAATAAATTGTACGATAGATACTGAAGTGGCAATATTTTCTCACAAAATTTATAGTAATATTGAATATACGCAGTTGGTATATCACCATAAGGAAGACTATCACAGAAAACATCTACGGACCAATTTCAATTGATTTTCTTGTGGGTGACTTCATGTCAAATGCGAGAAAAATAAGAATAGAATCATTAATTGCACAATCCAAATATGTACTATTATTTATGTAAAAAAATTTAGTCAAATTTCTAATTTATCAAAGGCTTAATACAGACATCACCACAATAGGAAATATTTCCACAAAAATAACTACAGATATTCCAGTCAACTCCTATTAAAAAATTTTCAATCCTTTTAAAACATATTTACATATTTTGATTATTTTCAGGAATAGAGGAAAAATGCGGTCTGCAAAGGAAAAAATTATTTTAAAGTATAAGAAAATGTTAAATTCACAATGTTTTTATTTAAACTTTTATACAACTTTTAATATTATGTATATTTAATTCATTAATGATATTTTTTATATATGAAAATAATTCCGCTTTTTACAATCAATAAATTTTATGAGAATTATTTACGCTTTTTATTGAAACACAAAATATATTTAAGTACTGATAAAGATTCCTCATATCAAAACTGAATGAAAATAAAACATTGCAATGATATTTACTGTTAAAAGTTCTGTATTAGACAGTGTCACAACATTAACAGTTTATTACGCCTTTTTCGATGTCAGTGATCAATTCCATATTTTAAAGTCTTCACCAAGTATAATATTAAATTTTCCATTTCGCACTTCCAATAATGACCGATTTAAAGAATATTATTTAGTGCGTAAATAACAAACAAATTCATATATCTTATCTCCAATGTTTCACTTTCGGGTGACCATGTATTAAGCCAGATTTATAGTATTGTTATTTTTTTATCATCCTAACTAAACTTCACATTGACAATTATGTTTGAATAGTATGAACAGAATGCTGCGTGAATGAAGCGTGTCTGATAACAAAGGTGTGTATCTCAAAAAGAGTGACATTGAGTCAACTACTCTAGGTTGAATATTGAGCTACATGCATTTTGATACCTGTGAAAGGAAAATTAACAAAACTTAAGTACCTTAATCATTTCTCACAATTTTTTTTTCTCAAGTTACGCAAATCAATCATTTTTGAGATACGCATCTTCATTAATAGGCATTCAAGTGTGATATCTATCGTGTTACATTTAAGTGAAATGAAATATAATGAACACACTACAGGATAATCAAAATTGATAAAAAATAAAATGCTTAAAACTGAAATGAGATTCTAAAAGAAATTAAAACAGTCGTAATTTGAAAACACAAAGATTTGCATTGTTTATTAATTCCCATATTTTGGACTAACCACAACTCTGTTTAGAATGAAGTGATGTGGCGCCGTACAAATACAACAGATTTTCACCAAACTATCAGTAACAAAATAATTAAGTAAAATTTGTTTAACAATGCGATTGGCCATAGGCAGTTGTGATTTTTAATCTTTAATGTTTTTCAATAACTGTTAAGTGCACCGTAGTTGAATATGTAATAAATACTTTAATACATTATAATAATTATACGTGATTCAGTATTTAAAATAATTTATTTTTAATTTCAAAATGTACAAAAAATAACAAAATTAAGTTATTTAAAATATATTTTTATAAAAGTAAGACAAATGTACAAATTATGCAGCAATGTATTGCTTTCCAATACGTTACAGGCTCGGATATAATATAAGGATCAACCGACTTATAGACTTTTCAACTAATGTCAGGCTAATGTCAGAATCCCGATACAAAATAGAGAATCAATTGTTGCTTCTTATTTCCGAGATATTTAACTCGGGGGAATTTTATTAAAATATTTTTTAAATTAAGAGATTTTGAATATAAACAAATAATATACATTTTAAAATTTATTTGATCTTCTGCGTATTTAATATTGAAATGAGTGGATGAGCTAGGGATTAGTGTATAGATGTGTAATATGTAGGTATAAATCAATATAACAAAATAAACAACACATTTTTCTAATTTAAAAAATAAATACACATGTATAAAAAGAGGAGAAATATTTGACCGGGGTTAAAGTCCAGGGTGTTTTCAGTTGACCCATATAATATATTATATTACAAGTGTACTGTGGAGATGTGGTAAGAACCAACTTCATGTACTCATCGATAAAGGTTTATACATCTTGAATTATTACATGATATGAGATTTATATTATTTTTGGGCTCAATGCCTACCACCAGTTTAACAGATTTTAATTTTAAATAGGCTCAAATTTATTCAACCCATTTGATGGTGTAGAACACTTTGGTCACCAGTACCGGGCCTTAATAGTATTATTAAAAAATAATTTTGAAATCAGTAAAATCAATAATAACTAATAAAATATCTAAGTTATATTTAAGGATTCAATTGAATGTAAACTGTAAAAATTATCGAAAACATGATTGTTAAGGTCAATTAAAAGATTTCAATTCACATAGGATAAAAATATCCATTCTTATGCAATAACATTTTGCTTTTTCAAAGTTCCTACTCTCCTATGACTCGTACACAAACTCTTAGTATCTAAAGGTATATTCATAAAAGTAGATAAAGGCAACATTTTAAAGCAACACTTAAGATAATGCATTGTTACAATTCCGCTTCATCTAATTTTATGAATATCCACTTGGAAAGTTGGTTCCAAAGTGCTATTCTACTTATGAGTATTAAGTCAAATGTATTTCTCATTTACAGTTGTCACAAGATTTTAAGCCTTTTACAAAATTATAATACTAAGTACTGACAATACAGAATAAAGCGTAATGTTATGTTCTGGGATGATTATTTACAATTTACAGGCCAAAGTCTTTAAAACAACATGTTATATTTATAGTTATCTCTATACTATATTCAATTTTGCGCAACAATTGTCACTTGCACCAAAATTAATCTTACATGTATATAATTAATTAAATTCCTACGTTAAAGCAACAATCATGACAAATAAAAATATGAAAATGCTTTTTTAACATTCATGTGCTTTTCCCCTACCTAAACAGTAGGTAGTGCCGCGTGACAAGTACCATACACAACGCCATTTTCTAAACAAACTCAAATGCACGCAATACAGAATCTCAAAAACAAAACATCTCAAAAAGGTACACAGAACAAACGAATAGCTTAAAATATTGGCAAGGATAAATAAAACATTAAAATAATCGAAATAATCGTAGAAAATTCATCTATTAAACCGTGACTACTATGTTCCAAAACCTTGGCCATCAGACTGCTGCTTTCGTCTTCCTGCCAAGAAGTGTTCTCCTTGTTAACAATATTTTCCGTGGGGATGGTACGATCCAGATTTAAAGTCAAGGGTTTGTTGAATGCTGGCATCGTCTATGCTTTTCTAAGTCTTTAAAATACACTAAACACATTTCTCGAAATTGTAGAATTATCCACTAGCTATGTGGCACGAAGCCGCTCAACGTGCATTATGGCTTGAATTTTACAAGAGGTATGTTTTTGGAAGATAAACACTTGTCACACACCCACTCTGCATACACTTCTGCCGTCAACAACTGGAAGGCTGGTTCCGTCAGGCCTGTGCAACCTCTGTAAGTGGAGAAACATGGTTAGTGCTGTGAGAGGGTCCATAGCTTGATGCTTTACTTTACTTTATGTTTTACATGATGAAAGATGAAACGCACAGCGTATTGTGAAAATATTACCAGATGATGGAAATCTTGCTGTCTCGGTTAACAAAATGATCTCTAATTAATAATAACTACACTAACATCTTTCCTTTGTTTTTATATGTTGCATCTTTTAAGGTAACATAATAGAATATTTATCAGTATAATTGGCAGCTATAATAGCTGCATCTTGGAGGCACATGACACCGTGTCCAACTTTTCCATATGAACCGTGACTAGCATAAAGTTAAGTTTGTATCCATTATCTATTGTGCAAAATCAACTGAAAAATGAATAATAAAATAAACCAAAATAACCTTCAAAATACTAAATGAAAAATTTCAATATTGATTCTAAATTTAGATTCGCACTATTATCTGACGACAGTCCTCGGAAATATGTAATTCCGCTATTGCGGTGTGTTAAAACCATTTGGCATTGCCAGTCAGTCATTAGCCGTGATACACATCTATCACTTCGCATTAGCGCCATACGTATTTAAAAAATAGAGATGCGTACATGGAATACATGTCATATCAATATTCTTACTATTTTCAAACTAAACTAAATGTTTGTGTGATGAAAATAGGACTAACTTGCTGGTCTCCTGGAACGAGGCGAGAACCCCCGACCACTAGATCACTAGACCAACAGCTACTCATTTACATGTGTATTTTATTTTGAAAATAGTATTTATTTGGGTTAATTGGTTATGCTATGTTGTACTGTGGTAAACCACTTCCGTTTCTTTGATAATAGATTATGTTTTTAACATTGAAACATAAGTTTTATTGATCACAATTAACTCATTGTACGCTTCACAGCTGCCTCGGCCTGGCCCAATAGCATTATTAGTATCATGGACAATGAGAGTTAGAGAGATGACAAACATTACGTCGCAAGTACTGTTCATAGATTTACTCGCAACAATTATATCTTCAACAATTTCTACTAGTTCACCATCTCCTGTATAGGATGATAGTCACACGGTGTTAAGAAGAATTTTATGATGTCAATGACACATTTAAATTAACGAATTTGCAAGGATAAAAATATTTATACTCATATTAAAACAAAAATGTTTTGTCAATGTATACGCATGTGATAATGCCACCCATCGAATGTGTAGAGCACTACAAATATCACGAGGGTATACTCAATAATGTAGAACTGATTTAAAAAAATGAAATAAGCAGCAAGAGCGATCTGCGTAATAACGAAAGATGCATGTTGTAATAGAAATCTAGATCTATGTCTACATATCCTTCAGCGTTACATATTTCCAGTTCTGTTATACAGTCTAGAAGCCTGGATACTAACGAAAATATTAAGCAGAAAATTTGATATTACCAAAGGATACTCAAAATGTATTAAATGGATCGGTTATCTAATATCGTAATGCTGCAGACTCAGCAGAGCTTCAGAATTGATCCAGTGCAGTAAGATGAGAAAAATATTGTAGTATTTTGACCACATCATAGGAAGAAAAAATAGGAGTATTTTTATTTTCGAGATAGATGTGGACAATAAAACAAGATTCCTAAGAGAAAACATCTAATCTGGGAGGTCGACCTCCGATAGATTTATATTCAAATTTCACCACTTTAATGGAGTAACAGTTACTGTGTTATAAATCTTTGCCCAGAAAAACATTTTTTAGAGAAAAATTTCCCCCGCTCGCTCCATATTAAATAACAGTATACTATTAAAGAAGTAACTACATCTAAAAAGAAGCAATAATAAAACTTACCTATGAAACCAAAAGTTGCATCCGGATTCACAAAGGATGGCCTGGTCATTGTCATGCACCTCCTTGTGACACACTCCACAGGGGTAGATGGGGGGTGCATTCGGGTTCTGGGGGTTAAACACCATGGGCTGGTCCGGTGGGTACACCTTTCCCGCACTGACGGGCATGGGCTTGGGGCCAAACATTCCCATGGGCCCAATCTGCCCCATCTGGTGATTCATTCCCATCCCCATTCCTTGCATATTGGGTCCACCCATTGCTGCCATATTACTCATATTCGCTAAAGGACCACATCCACCCATCGAATTGCCACTGTTCCCTGAGTTTGGGCCCATCGGACCATTGGGACCCATATTCATAGGACCATTAGGCCCCATAGGTCCATTTGGCCCCATAGGTCCATTCGGTCCCATACCCCCGCTCGGACCCATAGGACCGTTGGGTCCCATTGGTCCATTAGGCCCCATAGATCCATTTGGACCCATGGGACCATTGGGGCCCATCGGACCGTTAGGACCCATCGGACCATGAGGACCGTTGGGACCATGAGGACCATTGGGACCGTTTGGACCCATGGGCCCATTAGGTCCCATAGGTCCATTGGGTCCCATAGGTCCATTGTGTCCCATAGGTCCATTAGGACCCATCGGTCCATGAGGATGATTAGGTCCCATAGGGCCATTAGGACCCATAGGGCCATTAGGGCCCATTGGACCATTAGGACCCATTGGACCATTAGGGCCCATGGAACAGTTGGGGCCCATTGAGCCTCCCATTTGGCCATTTGGTCCCATATGCCCTCCTGGTCCCATGTGACCCCCAGGACCCATGTGGCTCATTGGTCCCATGGAACTACTCCCGTATGGTGGCCCAGGACCCATAGATCCCATGGGTCCATTGTTAGGTCCTAAATTCGATCCCATTGGCCCATTGGGGCCCATAGGATTACTATGTCTTAAGGGGCCACAGTGTCCAGGTCCTAGAGCACCTGTTGACATGGGACTTGATACCATCGAACTATTTGAAGAAACTATCGAACCATTGGAACAATTAGGTCCTAAAGGTCCATTCATTCTAGGTCCACTCATACTTGTAGGGACAGATCCCATCGGTCCATTTAGAGGTCCATTCATAGACGCACCACCTAAGGGACTGTGTAAAGGGGGACCCATTGGGCTATTGCTCATATGTCCACCAGGCATTGATCCCATACTATTCATGGGGCTTCCCATTGGTCCTCCTCCCATAGGCGAGCCCATCGGCATGGAATTCATGGGACTTCCCAGAGGCCCGCCACTCATAGGGCTGCCCATAGAGCGGGAGGGACCCATGTTGTGATTATTTACTCCCATGCCTGGCCCTCCCATGCCTCCCATATGTCCCATAGGACTCATGTTACCCATGGGGCTAATGCCTCCCCTCTGCGGCACATGTTGGCCCATGGGGCTCATGTGAGGTAAGGGGCTCATGTGTCTCATGGGTGACCCTCCCATAGGGTGCATACCACCCATTCCATGCATACCCATCATGGGGCCATTCTGTCCCATCATAGGTCCATTATGGTTCACTGTGGGAGAGTCATCAAAAGGGTTGGAGGCGACAATGGTGTCTCCGTACCCGGTCAGCGGTGGCGGCAGAAGATCCTGTACAGACGGAGGGGGTTGAGGCGGGAGCTGGCTGTTAGCATTGGAGGTTTTCCGTCTCTTCTTGGGATTGCTAGGTGCAGGCGCAGGCGGGGTGGGTGTGTCGAGGGGGGGTTTGAAGTCAGGGGGCCCGAGCCCTGCCCCGGGCAGCCTATAAGGAGCCATACCCGCCAGGTTGTGACTCATGGTGTGGTGCTACACCTGCCTACGTGCGGGTCATTTTACCATCACTTTTTAGTGACTCTCTCCTTATCTGACATGCATGTGTAAGGCGCACTCTAATTGGCTATATCCGCTGTAAAATAAAATATTAACCTGTATTAGCTTGTAATAATTAAAATTTACAGTCTCAGAATAGTCAGTATTTAATGGCATACATATGGTTGAAACATTAAACATTAATCAGAAATAGTTCAAATTATGTCAAAAGACATCACCAATTAAGATATCTAGGAGTATAAGAGTACTAGAAAAAAGTACACCATGCAACAAGGATTCTACTAAATGCATACTCCTTATATCACTGTTTTAGTGCACTAATTCTTTTAAAGTCATACACAGGGTTTAAAAGGAAAGAAAAGGTATGTTACTTTATCCTAAAGCACAATTATAAGGAAAATCATCACAATGAAGCCTCATCTTGATTAGTTTTACAGTATGTGGTTAGATTGTTGATTAAGATATGAAAATAACTGTCAAAATGAAAGCTATAAAAACAACATGGAGGTTATAATTCAGCATATATTTTACTAAAGAAATCCATGCTTTTAGTTTTAGTACAAAATAAATATGTATATGAGAACATATAATAAGAAAATACGATTATTTCGGAAACCAATAAACCTCAACAATCTTATTATGATAAAGACATTCAAGATTGATGATAAAATCATGACAAATCCCTTAGAATAAAATATTACCAAGCTAGTATTACAGAAAAATATTCTTGAAATAAAACCTTACGGAACTTTGAGGATAAAATAACCATAATATAAGCACAAACGTAGTTTATTAAAACATAAGATAACTGTTTTTATGGAGGTATTTTGCAGAAATGACATTTTACACCACAAGTCTACTAACCTAGCATTACGACAAAGTATTTGTCAGCTTTCAGCGAAAGCATCAGGGAATATTCTTGTATACATCCATTTCAAAGAGTAAACAGGGAACTTATACGATAAAACAAATATAATAAACGAACATCATAACTTCTCAAACACTTAAAGATTCTTAATACTTTTTGTCCTTTTCGGGTGTCCATGAACCGAACGCATTTCGTCAACTTATATCCAAGTAACTTAAAAAAATATCGGATATATATAGTTGGTCACTCACTTCCGTGGAACTGTCGCAATACACTTCAATATTGAATGTTTGTTTTGTGTTAAACCCTAACAATTAAAAACAATTTTTATTTACGAATTATCTCCCGAAAGCCAAACAACACACGCCACATTCATGATGTAATTTATTGCAATCTATTGCCGCTAGATGGCGTTATAATAATGTACGCCATTTTGGATATTTTTAGTTATATAACTCTAAAATTATCTAGCCAGGAATAAGTCTTTAAATGAGTACTGTTGAAGTCGTGGTGGAAGTAGGGGTTAGTGTATACAATAATATAATATATCTTTTGGAAAACAAAATTTTTTGTAAATTTTTGTACATTTCATTAAGATAGCCGAACTTATTATAAAAATATGTACACCTTAATATATCGACAAAGTCAGTAAGACGATAAATGCGATTTTTTAAGAACCTGTTATGCCCCAACACAGATTGTGACGCGAGCATATTAGATTCGATATTATTAATTGCATAATAACATTGCGAACGCATAAAGTCCATATTATTTCCGCCAGCCGCGGTGGTCCTTGGTGGCGAGAAAGCCGTCGATTTTGATCAAAGAGATTATATATAAAGTAGAAGCCAGAGCGGTGATTTGAAGCTTGAGCGGTGACTATTTTACTCTTACATTAGCATCGGCACCTATCATAGAAACGCGTTAAGTCCAAAATTTTAAATGAATTAATCATTACTAAAAACTACTTACTTGTTTTATAGTGTGAGTTTTCAGTTTTTCTACATTTTTTAAATAATCTTTTTATCTCGAAAGCGGCGTGAAAATGAGTGCATTTATGCTTCGTACAAGTTTATCCAATTGAAACATTCTAAGTCGTATAACGTGAGAACAGTTGCTCGCACAAAAAAATGTAAGAGACCTATTTTGTAGAAAATGTTATGATATATAAATTTTATAAAAGCTATTTTCTCAGTCGACCAATAGGAAGCGAGATTGTATTTATTGTGACGATTCAAAATATCTCAAAGAATGACAACATAACATTTTGAAACAAACAAAACACGATATAAGTATCGATTAATAAATAAACAAAATTATTGTGAAAATAAAATTAATTTACGTAATTAGTTGTTTTGTGAAAATTGACTTATGATGTTATTGTAAGTAACGCCCTTCATGTTCGGGTATTTTCGAGATCTGCCGATCATTTCCGAATAACCCGAATGCCATTCCCCGTATACCCCAAAACCTGGCTTCAAAGTTTTACTGCGCACTAGTGTTTAGTTCAATTCTAGTGTATATAAAATTCTTTGGTTTTGACATAAAACAGACTCATTCGAGTAAGATAGACAATTCCTTGAACGCATGTCTCCATTGATTTATCTCGTCTACGGGTAAGAATGGTAGTATAATTGCTCCATAGTCCATTAGTCCGAATAAAGGCAATAGCCATTAGACGGAGACAATGGCGTGGCTAGAGTAATGGCCCCCGAGTCTTTTGTCCTTAAGAAAGAAACATAAAGTAGCTCGTTCAAGAATGGAATGCAGAAACAAAAAAACGTATTTTTGTTAAAATTCCGACGAAGACACGTGTTTCAACCGATATGAATGTTTCCCAATACCGAAAAACTAGCAAAGTTACCTATCATCATGGAATTTCCTTGCGGGGATAAACAGAGAGGTTAGAGCGTCACATTATTAGTCTAAGTACGTAATTTTCTTATTTTCCACATCCATGCACCTTCATGCATCATCACATGCATTTCTTACTGTTCTCTCTTCATTCATTCGTTCTATCAAATATGCCTGGGCAATCTCATTTCCACCGCATTTAGTCTGCGTTCGTTCCTTTTCTACCAGTTCCAGACTGAAAAATGATACATCGACATAGGTACCAGCAGGTCGGTGCCTAGCAAATGCAAATAATATAAATCAAAATGAAAGTAGACAGCAAGAATTGCGATAAGTCAAACATTAATAATATACAATAATAAATGGGCAGGCTAAGGTAAAAATGATGTAATAGTATGTATAGAAATTCAATGATGTGAATTTAGTTTTAAATATATTTATGTATCAAATGTAATAACATGATTATTACGTAATAAATTATCAACCCGCATGAGAAAAACTCATATATGCGTCTAAATATAAAATTTTGATAAACGATATAATTAATATGACAATAAGTGTAAATGCGTAGAGATAACTTTAATCAAAATTGAAAATAGGAAAACGATATGTACCAGTCCATTATTATTGCTATTATTGAACTCTAACTTTTAATTAATATGATAATGAAACTATTTAATAGGACAGGGCGAAGTGACGATATTTGTGTTTATGGATATATAAAAATATAAACTAAAAGTAAAGACAATCATATGCTTCCTTTAGAATAACAATAGATGTATGTATGTAACTACAATAGTTGTAAGGCTTTTTTTTATTAAACAATGTTAAGTGATTATTAGAATAAAGTGGACGAGCCCTAAAGTAAATATTTTATAAGGGAAATTGGACCATAATTCATTATAAGGGAACGGGGTTAATAATTAGGTTTAAGAAGGGGTGGCCAATGGAGGGGGTCATTGACTCTGAGGGGAGGACCAAGTGGTGATCGTAGCATCACACCCGAACAGACAGCTTTAAAAGTGCTGGACGGCATTGTTACGGGCAGTTCGTCTCAGAATTTGGTAGAACCCGTCAGGTCTGAGGAGAGCCTATTTGCTAGCCTCAGAGACATATCGTCTCAGAATTCGACGATAATTCAAAAGAATCCCTTAATAGTAGTTCAACAAAGTCTCTCAAGGATAGTCCGCCGGAAACAGCTCGAACCGCAGCCCAGAAGAACTCTGAAACGAGTCCGAAGGTCTAGAGATCAGTCAAGAGAAGCCTATCCAGTTGCTACGCAGCCACCTAATGCCGCCAAGTGGATGCAGTCACTTGGATACACGTTAGTTTTAAGTTAAATTTTTTTCATTATTGTATTTTGAGGTATAGTATGACAAAAAAAAATCATATAGGGAAATACGCTGTTTTTAATGTTTGAGCTGGTATTGGCTGGTAAGCTGATAAGCGATAAGTATTATTATCATTATGTTTTAGTTAAACAAAATATTTGTTGATTTATCTAGTGGTGGCGTCCAAATCTTGAATCAAACGGGTTTCAAACAATACTGTTTTTTCTATATGATTTTTTTTCCTTCACATCAGTATAATGTTACGGCCCGCGTAATTTAGCAAGCTTATGTGGCTCGAAGAAATAAAAGGTTGAGAATGGCTGATCTAACCCAATACCGCACCGGTTGCTACAATAGATGAAGGAGCAGTGCTTCTTAGTACCCATAGACAAGAGATACACTGAAGCATAGACGAGATATTTTGACGTTAGATGTTACTTGTGGTTACCGCATGTTTTAAAGCATGCGCGAAATTTATAACACGACTTTTCTGTACTGTTTGCTAACAAACTTTCTAGAGAATTGTTTCGGACGTCAAACGTAGACGTTTATACTCCGTTTCTTTAAAAATAACTTGTTTAATTTATAAAAATGAAGAAAGATGCCTTGGAAGTTGTAAGTTCTTTTCCATGTTTACAATATTAAATAAATATAGAATTTTGTATATTCGGCTAATTAAATAAAATTGCAACCTTTTAATTATTATTAAGTAAGTAATGTTATTACATTGCCAGTGCAGGCATCTTGTTTTTCAATTTAATATCCTGTTGTAAAGTTAAAAGTAAATTTGTTTCCAAGATTTTTAAAAGTGACATTTATTTTAACAGCAGGCTGAAAATGACGAAGAATCTGATTACGGAACTTTGAGTGAAGATGACGAAAAGGAAGTCGTTTCTAAATTAGAAAACACTTTAAGCAAAAAAAGAGCAAAATCTTCTAATTCAAAACACGATTCAAAAAAATTTAAGTCTGCAAAATTCACGAAGCAACCGACTACAGAAGAATTAAACCGCTTAAGGGAAACAGAGAACTTGTTTAATTCAAATTTTTTTCGACTTCAAATAGAGGAAATTCTGAAAGAAGTCAGCATTAAATCAAAATACACAGTGCTGTTTCAAAAATGGTTTACCGACTTCAATAACTTTCTTGATACTCTCGAAGATAGTCCAGTTTATAAACTTTCCGATCAGGAATGGGTATCTGCGGCAGATATTGAAATTCCAATCATCCAAGAACCATTGGATGCAAAAGGATTTTTTAAATTTGTGAAGTGTGGCCCGGCTACTATAATCGGTTCACACGCTTTTGGCTGTAGCCTCGGGCCTAGCTTATCTGTAGATTTGATGATAGAAATTCCCAAAGACGCACTCCACAAAAATGATTACCTCAATGAGAAATATCTACGAAAAAGAGCACTTTTCTTGTGCTTCGTAGCGGCCAAATTGAGTAAATCAGGACTAACTAAGGATTTGAAATTTAAGCAATGGAATGGATCAAATTTGAAGCCTGTATTGACATTCAAACCTGCTGGTAAAGTTGGTAAACACATTCAAGTTGTGTTACACATTACTGCAAACGAAGGGTATTTCAAGCTATTTAAATTCAATCCATCAAGAAATAATGTTCGCGAAGATTGGAGGTTTGGGGGTCCGGAGACAATGGAAAATAATTTTTCAGCTCCAACACCATTCTACAATAGTGCTATCTTGCACGATCTGACGTACAGCACTAACAATGCATTCTTAACGAAGGTTATCAATGAAAATGAGAATATAAAACAAGGTGTTCTATTGTTAAAAATATGGCTGAAGCAGCGTCAGATATCCACATTCTCTGGATACATATTAAGTATGTTTGTTGCTCATTTAGTACAAATGAGAAGAATTAATAATGCAATGAGCAGTTATCAAGTTATCAGAAATGTTTGGACTGCACTAGGTATGTATAATATGCATTTATATATATATTTATATATCCATTATATATTTATACTTTAAGGATCCGAAAATAAAGAAATCCCCATTTTAAGGAGCAATAGTATTTGAAAATAAAGCTTCACTCAAATTAATGTGCTACATATTTGTTCAATTTTTTCAGCTGCAAGTGAATGGAACAAGGATGGAATATCACTTTATTCTGGTGAAGTCACGGTTCATCAACCCGCGGTTTCCGAATTCCATTCTTATTTCCCAGTTGTCTTTGTCGATCGGTCAGGTTATCATAACATCTGTTCACATGTGGGACTAGATATATATAATACTGTAAAGCATGAAAGTCAGTTGGCTGTTAACTTTCTTGATAGCCAACATATTAATGGTTTCTTGCCACTTTTTATGATGCCAGTCAGCTTTCATCTCAAGTATGATCACATACTAAGGTAATTATATTAAAAATTTAAACATATCAGTGTTTTTAAAAAGTCAATGTTATAGCTTTCAATAATATACAGGCAGTTCTCGATTTACGAAAGAGTTCCATTTCTTGAGGTTGTTCGTTATATGTCTTTGTTTGTTATGCGTCAAAACACCTAAATATGGATTTTTTGCGTACGTGATGCATTCATATAAGTTAGCAGTTATTTTAACATGAAAAGCATTGTATTAAACATCGAATGCATATGTTTTATTATAACTATACGCTACAAACGTAAAATAAGTTGAAAAATACTAAGAGCACACAATATAAGCAAAGTAATAGTTAATTTGAATTAAAAATAGAATTATATATTAAATACTAATTTAATGTATTAATTATAAATATATACATATAAAATCAATTTTGTCGAAAAATATTGTTTTTGCGCTACCGGGATTCGAACCTGGATCTCTATTTCCAATCCGGAGAAGTACCTACCAATTGTGTTATAGCGCCAGTATTTTTCATGACAAATTTTTGAACCTATATGTTACACTTTTTCAAAATAATACATCTGTCGTTCCATTATTTGAAAGCCATCTACATTGTTTTTACAGAATCACAAATACCTTTGTGTAAACCGACTGCAGACGCCAGAATTATCAATTCATTTTTATTAAATTTTGAACACATTGATACAACTTATATTATTAAGGAGACACGTTCGTTATTTTCACATGCATGTCACTTTGCGCACTCGAGGTAGATAGTTGAACTTCTGATGAAACGGCTGTGGCTGGTTCAACCACTCTTTTAAAATATACTTGATCGAAGACTGCACAGTTCGTTTATTTTTTTCATTAAAAAATTGATAACATGTTACTGAATCATAATCGTCTCTTTTCATTTTCTCCATATTCTAGTTCTGTCTTTCAAACATTGTCAATCCCTCAGAAATTAACTTAAAAGCCATTTCTGCATCATAAATGTTTTGGAATGTGAAATTTAAAGTTTTTTTTGTGCTTCTGTGTTTAAATTTCCTTCTATTTCTATTAATTAGTTGTCAATTTCTCAGAATATGAGTCCAACAACTCCTTTAAAACAGCCGAGTCAAGTTCGAATTCCATTTTTTATCCAGCTCACAATTTCATGCGATACATAAAAAAATCTTAAAATTGCGATGCTCGTTATAGCGAATGTTCATAAATCGAGAACTGCCTGTAGTTGATATATTTAAGATATATTATGTATATTTAAGATTCTCGGAGTACAAATGATACAATACAATAGGGTAGTTGTACTTATGATGCATATCATTTAAAATGAGCATACGTACTACAAAAATTTAATTCGTACAGTGGTTTTGGTAAAATGATTTCTACAAAGGTATCAAGATGTACCTCAACTGTAATTTAATGTAACTCATCCACGTCATGACTGAAGATCGTGATCTTCATGAACTTCCGCCCTCTTGATTATGCTTCTGCATTTTTCTCAGCATCCTGCAGATCCTAGGGCTGTCACCAGAGAAGTGCCTGTTGTCTTTTTCACTTAGTCGGTCTAATGGGTGGGGGATTTTCCTTTTCGTCCTTCAATGTGGCCCACCATATCAAGCTTCTCCAAGCTATCTTCCCTTCTCGTAATGCCCAAAAAATTGAAGGATTCATCTCAGGCAATTGGTTGAGAGTTTGTCCTTGATATTCAGCTCCTGCAAAATGGAGACATTTGTGCGTCTCGTCGTCCATAGTATGTGCAACATGTGTCTCCTGCATTTTGAAGGTATCAATCTATCTTTTCTCCCTTCCCTTTGGGGTCCATGATTCCACATCATACAAAGATATATAAAGCATCAGAGACTACAAGCCTGACCTTCGTTGTCTCGGAAATACCGCAGTCTTTACATATCTACGTGTCATTTAATTTCTGGCTCGCAGCTACTGTCGTCAGTAATTATGCATCTGAGGTGATTGAGGTTCTTGACAATTTCAAGGTCTGAAAAGGCTCATGAAAGTTGGTTATGTCGATCAATGATCATTATTAGCTTCAATGCGACCGAATAGTGAAGTCATTTTTTCTTCTGATGTAGCGATCAAAGTTGTATTGTCCGCGTACTTGAGATTGGAAATCTTTCTGCTTCTAATTTTTTACTCCACCATTCCAGTTCTCGAGTGCATATTATATATTTCATATTAAATTTTATAAGCCCAGGCCTTTATACATATTTGAGGGACCAATAATTTTTGGTAATTTGCTACCTGACGGTTTCTCGAGGAATATACAACATCTTTCGAGAAAGGTACAACATATTTCGAATTACACTAATTTACAGTAAAGCAATCTACAATATCTATATCTGTAAAATACATAAAAAGATTGAATTTTACTTAATTATTCTTATTGGTTACCATATTTTTTTGTCAGTTAGCTTTATAAGTTACATTTGTTTGTGATTCAAGAATATTTGTTCCCTTACTTCAGCGTTTCCCAACCTTTTTTGGCTCGCGTACCACTTGGTAGTACATCACGCTTAATTGTACCACTTTGTAAAAATGATTGTATTTCGAGAAATTTGTTATTCTATTTGCATTATAAATTTTATAGGGTGATTATATTTCCCAGAACTCAATTTATTTAAGTTTATAAAAAAATACCAAAGGTTTTATTTTTTCTGATAAAAATGAGACATTTGAATTTTACATATCACAATTTTTTTTTTTAAATAAAAGGTGCCGAAGCTCATTTCTTGTCGAAATTCAAAACCTGGACATTTAAAGAAGTATTTTTTTAACTAATTTTTATTAAAAAAAAAATACATAGAATTAAATTAAATTATATGTATAAAACAAAATGAAATGCGCTGCAGACAATTTTTTTCGAAAAATTACCGATATTAATAGAAAATATATGTATATCAAATTAATTAAACACGGTAAATGTAAAAATTCTTCTGATGATTTAAGATCATCGACTGTACATATTAACAACTGTATATTATTAATTAAAATTAAAAATTATAGGAAAAATACAATAGTTTAAATGATATTTTTATAACTAATTTTTTTTTTACTTTTTATGTCCACCATTACTGATTATTTTTCGCATACCACCAACTATTCACTTGCGTACCACCGGTGGTACGCGTACCACAGGTTGGGAACCGCTGCCTTACTTGCATTCCATTAATACAGACAGAATGTAAATAAAATACTTTTGTTTACTTGCCAGACATAAAATAAACAAGAAAATATTTAGTGATTTTGTCAGTTGTTTTTATTTTTTTTCCTATGTTTGGGCAACCCCACAAATAAAATAATCATAAAACAGGTCCGTTTTGTCCTAGAGCAAAATCCTCAAGTCTCAGATTTTTTGAAAACGCATGTTTTCCAGGAAAAAATTGGTTGGGTCGCAAATATTTAAAGAGCTATTACACACTTGCAAAGTTTTTGAAAAGTGATTTTTTGATAAGCAAAAATCACCCTTGGGTTGACATGCAATGCAGTAACTTCTCAGATTTTTGTGAAAGGCATGTTTTCTGGTAGTTATATTCTACATATATGTAGCTTACTGATCCCTTTTCACTGATAATAAATATTTTCAGGATAGAAAATACAAAACACCTTAAAGATGTTGTTTTGAATCACATTGATAAGGAAACCAAATTAGATTGTGGGGCAGACACATATTTGGTAATTCAAAAATATTTATCCGAGTTAATACGTAAAGGTCTTGGCGAGAGAATCAAGCTCATGACTCCAAAATGTTTGATTGAAGAAGAATTGTCATGGCCCATTGACAGAAAACCTAATAATGGAAATCATATTAAATCTTATGTGTTTGGTTTCAAATTAAACCCAGATTATGCGTTCAATTCAATTGACAAGGGTCCACCAGCCAATTTACCAGAAGCAGAGAGATTTAGGTATGTTAATTTTATAAAAAAATATTTTTATTTATTTTTAAACGCACACAAGAGTCATGCACTATTTTGAGATGGTATTTGTATCACTTGTGGGCAAGTGTTATGGGCAGGAAGCCGTTTTAAGGCAATCTGTTGAGAGGTGAGAATATGTACCATGAAATAAGAGAAAAAATACTCTTTCATCCATTGGACAATTATAAGTATATAGTTTCCCATATATTTTACAAATTATTTGATAATCACATATCCTAGCCAAGATTGGTTCCAACGCTAGTTGTGTGTCTGTGATTGTGACGATGATTGGTAATTGAAGTACCAGTCATTGCTTGAAGAATTACAAATAATCTGTTACCGAATCTATTTTTCTTAACATTTCAAGATGTTGATCGAGATCTAGGATTTTAAACGCTGTAATTTAAAAAAAAAATGTATGTAATTGAAGCAGTAATGTTAAACATTTCAAATAATTAAACCATAATATATTTTTGTATTTAACCACATGAGTTTGCAATGCAAAGTTATTTAATAATATTTTGTTAATTGTATGGTTTGCCAAAATTGTTATGTGAGTTATTCCCAAAATTAAATTGTTTCTAAATTTACAGAGAGTTCTGGGGTGCAAAATCAGAATTACGTAGATTTCAAGATGGATCTATTTCCGAAGCATGTGTGTGGCAAACAGCTCGTACAGCGGCTTCAAAAAGGTTAATTGTGAAGAAAATTTTAAGTTATTTACTTGAAACCAAACTAGGTAAGTTGGATACTTTTGTTAACACTTTTTAATGTTTTTATTTTTATCCCGTAATGGTTTCCATATCAAACTACTTTCATCTGTATACTCTTTGTAGTGCTAATAATCAAATGTCCCTGAAAAGTATTGATGAGATTACATGTTTAGTAAAACTTGCGTGTATCCAGTTAGAGTCAAACTCAACTGAAATCAGAATGTATTAAACTTTTTGCAACAATCACATAAATAATGGGGAGTATATGCTGCATGATTTGTGTATCGAATTGAAAGAGTCAAATTGACAATGAGTGTAAAATGTGTGTGATTTACTTACCCACTAAACTATATTTCAAATAAAAAATTAAGACCCCCCCTGCAATACAATTCAGATAAGTTGAAATAGGAAAGTTGTGACGTGATCTTGTCTCAAGTTGGATGCGCCAACATGTGATGTCTTCGTCCTCCGGTTTCGCTTAAGGGAAAGCATGAGATGCGTGGTCTTGATGCACAGAATTCACCAAATCGTTTCCCATCCACATCAGTAATCATTCTCAAAGAAAAAATAATGAATAATAAATGTTGTAAAATAGATTGAGCAGATGGAACCCAATCGTGTTCTCATCATGCTTAGCTTGTGAGTAATCCTTAAAGGAGTGAGTAAAGAGATTAGTATTGTCATCCAAATTACGCCTTACAGACGTCGTGATAGGAAGGGATTTTACATCCTGCAAATACACAAACGAAACAACAAAAACTCTAGACTAACATGGTACAGGGTAACACAGATGCTTAATATTTTATATTTTTCTCACCCTTCCTTTTCTAAACATGAAATCACATTTTTTGATAATAATTTCACAAACAGCTTATTGCACACGTTCTCGAGTCGTCAACGGAATAATTGACATAGAGAAATTCCTTCCCGCAGTGCAATGTTGCCATTTGCTAAATGTCAACTCAAAATAATATCTCGTGGCCGGTAGGAACTATAACATATCGTTATAAAGTTCATATAATATAACACTAAAGTGATATACATACGTACGTAGTTGGTTATTGAACGTGAAATTGCAACATGTGTGGGTGAATTATACCATTTTTATTGCAAAAATACACATTAAGTTAAATAAAATGAACATACAATAGAAGGATGAGGAAATAAAATGAATATACAAGAGGACCAGCACTGAAGTCTTGCAGGATAAAGATTTATTTTTCTCCTGTAACATTTCTTTGTAGCTGGAGATTGCCTTCTTTATGTCTTGTCTAACTGTTGCTGCTCAGTCGTCATTCAAATAGATTTTTTCTAGAACCTTCAGATCAGCCTCAGTCACGATGCATCAAATGAATTGAATTAATTAATGAGTTCATATGAGTTTTTTTTGTGCAGGTATCCACGAGGAGCTATTTTATATAGCAGATCAGTTTGAATTCATATTACACAACCAGAGATTTCAACCGGCTAATTTTGACTATGGGACGGGAGAGGAAGCAACGACAAAAGTAAGCTCATCATTTGATGGGCTTATGAAGAGTTTGAGATCTCTCACCGAGATGCCATTGGAAATCAACTCTATATATGGTGAGAATAAATTTCAGTTACGTAGTGAAATAATTACAGTGGAACTCGGTGTCTCCCTGGGATCAACGATAATAATGGGATTTAGTAATGGTAAACAGTTATTGTGACTGTGATTTGAATTCAATTATAACAATGATTAATAACTGAGATTTAATTGTTGGAAGTTTAGTTTCTAGTGTACCAGTGATTGCTAAGTTACCAATCATTGCTAAGTTACCAATCATCGTTACAACCAAACACAATCACAGTTACAATAACGGTTTAAGCATTACTAGTGTGATTTGAATATTGTCAATAGAAAGGATATTTTATGTACAGTAAAACCGCGATATAACGAAATCCAAGGGACCAAAAAATAAAAATTCGTAATAACGAATTCCCACATATAACGAAATAAATAAAAAAAATCCTACTATATGTTACGCGCCGTCGCAAAAAAATGTTGCGCGGCTTCAAAAAAGATCGCAAATTCTGCCAACAAAGGAGGAAGAAGGCCATAGGGAACTGAATACCTACATATTTTGAGTAGTTTTGTTATTAAAACAGATAAGCAAATGGATAATCAAAGGAATTAAATTAAGAACAGAACCTATTCAACACCAATTGGAAGATATTTTTGTAAATTCCAGAATATTGCAAACACAAAACAATATTTTAATTGTGTTTAAATGTAGAGCCGCTTCAAACATAGTTTTGGGCATGAAACATAAAAAATAATTCAAAAATAAAAATTTGACAGTTGAATCGCGGCATTTTTATAAAATGAGTCTTATATAAATGACGAAAGTACTTACCGGTAACGGCGGCAACCACTTCAAAATATGATACTATGAACCCAAGAAGAAGTTTGAATTGTTTTACTACCTTGTCGGCAGACCGCCGCGCACCGCCGAAAAGGCTGTGCGCGGCGTTTCCGTTCGCGTGCGGCAGATGCAGCGGCGCGGCTTTGAAGTGCGAAATAATATTTTCATCTTTTAACATTTTTTTATTTCGTTATAAATTTACGTAAATGTATTGGCATTTTTTCGTACGGGACAAAAATGATTTTGTTATAAATATTAACGGGATTTCGTTATATAAATGCATTTTTGTATGAAAAATTGGTTTTAGGGACTAAATTTCGATTTTTTTTTCGATATACGTCATTTTTCGCTATATCGGGTTTCGTTATATCGCGGTTTTACTGTATTATTGCCCTCTTTATAAACCAGTCAAATAGCAAATTTGTTTTCTTAATTTTTCTTGTAGGTATATCGCCAGTATTCAGCTTCTCAGATCCAATTCCACCATTACCGTATGCCCCACTCAGTTTTAAAGGTTTTACAAACTCTGAAAAGTATCGACTCATCCGAGACGAAGTTAAACTTACTAAAACTAAAAAGAGTGAGAGGACAGAACTATTTTGTCCTCTTTTTGTTCCCGCTTTGAAGGTTATCCTTCAGCTCAGTAAGTATTACATTAATTAATTTGTGCTTTAATTAATAAAATCAATTATTTTCCGTATTAAAAACATTTTTCATGTGGTAGTTTTTAATTTTAATTTTGTTAATTTTGAGAACTTGATGTAGAAAAATCTTATTAATTGGAATCAACAAAAATAAATTTCATATGACAAAACCTCACTTTTATATAAAAAATAGTGATTTGTGATATATTATTTTTATATATTCACACAAAAATTGCATTGTTTATAGATATGCATGATTTTAATAAACACAATTATATCAAATAAAAAGTGCCTAAGTAAATTGCACAGACCACCAAATGAATTAATGCAAATTCCTTGTCCCAATATTTTCACTTTGGTGTCACCCGTGTGATCACTTTGGTACCACTTACACAATCAAATATCTCCGCGACTTATGACTGAAAATATGACTAGATTGGAATGAAAATTTAAACGCTGACAATATAAAATATGCATTTATGTAAAAAAATATTTCTTGTTTACACAAAGATTTAATTTTCGAAGAGTAAATACTTTTACTGTTGCATAAATATGTCATAATCTATCAGATTTATGTTTCCACCAAGAATGTGTGTAGAATGCCCCTCATCCTGCAATTAATGTTCCAAACCCCTCTCCTATATGTACACTTTATTTCATGTCTATTCATTTACTAGTTTGTGGTAAATTGTATAAAAATAGCACAAATGATTTTAAAATTTACGAAATATAAAATACATGTCAAATTTCTTCTTCTTTTTATTTTATTTAATCTATGTTTACAGATATTTAGTTACATAAATGAATTTTAATCTTTTTTGATGCAGAATATGTTTTCTATTGTATTCGCCTAGGTGTGTCCTTTGTTTATTGATTCTCATTATAAATATATTTTTACATAGGTCAAAGTGGAAAATGGCCAGATGATATTGAGGCTCTTCGCAGAATAAAGACTGCATTTAACATTCAGATATCAGAAGCCTTGAGCAGTCAGTGTCAGTTGACTACCCATCCTTGGAAAGATCACATAGATGTCTTTAAGGATGGTTACGTCTACCGACTGGAAATAGCGCATCGTAAGGAAATTACCCTAATGAAGGAAATTGTAGATAAAGATGGGGTGACAAAATATCGAGACACTGAAGAAAGCTTAGAAATTGAATACAAATTGATGCATCTTCCTAGGCTTAGGATTGCTCTGAATGGGTATGTTGTATATTTAATTTAATTGTGATTCTGAAGTTATGCTAGTGTTGATTTTAATTAGTTTAATAATACAGCGCACTCGCAATTATTCAGAGTTGGGTCGATAAAAAATTATGAAATTTTTTAAATAATATTTCAAAATATTATTTGAAATGTTAAGGTCTTAATAAACTCACATTCACAGACACATTTGAGAGAAAACTGGATGATCTCGCAAGTTATTATTTAGGTATGTTTACTTTTGAGTCAAGCGGACAGGTGCATCATGTCAACTTATGATTGCATAGCGGATGATTTATTATTGACTTTTTTTAATTGTTTGTATAATTCAATTTCCTTCTCTTATGGCGGCGGAAATTATCCATTTTTTTTATCCAAGTCAATTTTCTTCTCTACCACCCTGGATAATTGAGAGTCTGCTGTATAATTGAATTGTACTTATAAATATATACAGCAGAACCACGACTTAGGAGCATAATTCTTTCCGTAAACGTGCTTGTATCATAAAACACTCGTATGTTGAAGCAAATTTCCCCATAGTAAATAAAGAAAACTCAATTATTCATTCCAAGATCTGAAATTTTTTATTTAGATAATTAATACAAAATATACATACATTTTTAATATTTTATTATTATTTCAATTTACAATAAAAGATGTAATGGAATTGATTAATTCTCTATATCGGAATCACTGATGTTCATCACTGACGTCTCAATAAAAATCTTTATCTTTTTGTGAAACTTTAACCAGGAACCTCTCTATTGTCACTTGCTTTTTCCTATTTTTGAGGATTTGATAAAAATGTGATATCGCTATGTCGTTGAAAAGATTAATCGCTCGCACTGCTAAAGCCTTACTTACATACTACACGTCCGCCACTGCTGTTATTAGTGACATCTCTGGTGTAGAATACATACTACATAAATTAATGATAAAGTTTTAAGTTACGCAATAGGTTTTTTGCTGTGTCGAGTCAAATTTAAAAAAAAACTCTCTTCTCTCTACTCTTTTCTCAAAATACTCGTAAGTTTAGGTTCCACTGTAAAATGTATGTATTATGATTGAAGTAGATGAAAAACTTCTATAGATTATCACAATGGGCTAATGATAATTTAAAAATATATTTAATTTTAGATTGCACCATCAGAATAAAGCTTTCGGTCCCGCCACGTGTCTCCTGAAACGCTGGTTGAGATCGCACATGTTTGATTCTTTTCACTTCCCGGACATCTGCATCGACATGTTGGTGGCGCACATGTTTATGCAACCAGAGCCATTTGAAGTACCCGTGCAGCCACAAGTTGCCTTCTGGCGAGCCCTCTGCATGCTGGCATCCATTGATTGGAACACTCAGATGATTCTTTTGAATTTCAATGAAGATTTGAGCAGTACGTTTGTTTGCACTTTTACTTTGTAGAATCTATTACAATAAGTATTACGCTATTGAATTTTCCATTTTTGGCAGTAATATCCTAGTCCATATCAATATATAATGAGAGTTAATCATCAGAGAAACCAGATAAAACTACAGTAAAACTCCGTTAATTCGTAACTCATGGGACCGAAATTTAAAAAAAATTCCAAATTACAAATAATGGGAACAATTTATTTGAAGGCAACATTAGAAAGAAATTAAAAAAAACGCATTGTTAGTTTACGTTTCCGCATTTTTGCGTGCTCTGCCGTTGTCAACTGTAATTTTCATACTGAAAAATATGGCGACTCTATTATTTCAGCTTTTTATGTGTCGAAATGTTGATCAAATAATTAGTTTCTCCTGAATAATGAAGGTGTGTGGTGACGTGGCGAGTCCAATATTAATAACAGGCTTCTTCAAACGATTGTTCAAACAAAAATTATGGACATTTTAATTTGATTAGCGGTCGAACTCGCCTTTACCATCAAAATTGGACAAGAAATTGGAATATTAAAAAGCCCTTGAAAATTAATGAAAAACTTTTAAATCTTCATACTTCGTCAAAACTTATTATTTTTTGTGATTTTCAAGTTTGAACTTACAGGTATTTAGGATTGTAATTTTCTCGCTGATTTTATCTTTGACATCAGTTTTTAAAATAAGTTCCATATTTTCAAATGGTCAAGGATTTACATGAATTACGAGATGTTCGTGCCATTTTAGAAAACGAAACACAAAAAAATAAATTATAAAATAGGTTGTGTATTAAAGGTTTCAGTTTCTTTATTACATTAAACAAATTGCAACATTTCATAAATAAAAAACCGGATATAAAGTCTGAGAACTGTTACACACAATTTATTCATAAATTACGAGATTCAATGAAAATTGTTCAAATTGTTTTTATTAGGGGTTACAAGGATGAGTAGAGATATATAATTCGCAATTCTCCGACTATTATTGTCAAAATAACAACAAATCTTATAAAACACACTATAGAATTTGGTATACATAAATATGGTATCACTCAGTTCGGCTGCGGTCTTGTGAGTTCTAAGCGCGTCGATTTATTGTGATAGGGAACAGTGCTGTGATTGGCTAGGGGGTGGAGCTAGCTACAGATATTTACGAAGGGATGATGAATGCATAGTCGCGCAAGTTTGGATTTAAATGCATACTACTGCGAATAATGAGGTTTTACGAATTATCAGTAGAAATTAGTATGAAATGTTTTTTCGGGGCTAAAATTTTTGAAAAAAATGCGAATTATGTGAAAATATGAAATATGGGTACATGAATTAACAGAGTTTTACTGTAGTTTTTTTTCACTATGTTTCTGCAAATTTTGAGGTTTCAGTTGAAAAATAAAAATATTAAATATATATATATATTTTTTTTTTGTACTGATTGGAGTACGATGAGATCTGGCACGAGTGGTTTTCTAACATTTGCAGTAAAAAAAAAAACAATTAGAAAGTAATACCAACTTTTTGTGGCTCCATTTAAAAGAATAATATTTTTATTTTTAATATTTGTAGGTGGATGGATTAAATACTACAAATTAAAGTGAATCAGGCCTAATGGATTTTGAAGGCCCTGGTGTATTTTATTACAATTTTTTCATGCTTTGTGTTATATTTCATAAATATATTCTTTTCAGGGGAAGAAATAGGTGAAATAGAGAGTAATTTCACAGCCGACAGGGCAACATTACCAGCCATGTTCTTTGTCACTCCCTATGAAGGAAAGAAACCAAGTGTTTGGAGTAAATCAGCTCCGACTTATCAAGTTTTGGCTAGGATTCAGATGTTGGCTTCGGAATCCTTGAGATTTGTTGAGAGTATCATTTTCAAACAGCTTACCACTAATGTAAATGTAAGTATATCTTTTGTAAATATTTTTTTTCCATATATATATACAAAAAATATTTAAACTTTTTTTTTTGTCTTTAGGCCGGTTGTGTGATCAGTAATAATTTTTTACTATAGTAATAAATTTGTGAAATCGGGTTGTTTGATCGTTAGTAAAAAAATATTTACTTCTCGAAAGTGCATTCCGTAGTAAACTCATTTTACTCTCCGATATCCGATAGTAAAAATGAGAATTGATAGTTAAATATGGCGAACTTTTCACAAGTGTTCCAAAAGTCATCTGACACATCGATATTTTGAAAGTTGCAGTATACGACAATTAATCATTCAATGTACCGCTATTTTAGTGATGAGAGTTCGTCCGACGATGATCTCATTGTTTAGTATACATTATTACACATAATACGAAAAAATTTCACCACCAATGTGACAGATATCGAACGCCTAGGTGAAAAAATCCATAGATAATGCATATAATAAAGTATATTTCATGTTTATTTGTCACACCTATAGACATTTCCATCTACGCTTTGACAACAGTAAATTTGACATTCAAACAACGGGCGTTAGTAAAAAGTTACTAAAGTAAAAAGTTACCATAGTAAAAAGTTATTAATGATTCACTTTTTATTTTTTTTATAAATAATTAGTTGGCTATTGGTACAAATTTTTTCTTAGGGAGAATAAGAAAAAATTGCATTTTTAAAGTTTTTTATGTGTAATTTTTGGAATTAGTGGAAACATTCATACATCCTTGTAAGATTTAATATCTCTAGTGGATCATTTCGCAAGAGGTGTACTGATAGGAAATTCAAATAATATAATTTTTTGAAAATGATGAATTATGAAATTTTTAATTTTGAGTAAACAACAATACATACTTAATACAGTTAATTAATAGTTTAAATTGATCATTTCTACTTTTAACATCCTCCAAGTAATCTATCTTATCTTTTCAGCTACGATATCTCGCTATATCGCTCAGATGCCTCACTGCATATTTAAGGCATTCTATAATATTTTCAACTTGTCTTCTATTTATATTTAGATTGTATCATACTTACCGAGAAATTTATGTTTAGATTGTTTAATAGATAATTAATGCACTCACTACACTTAATTTATGTGGTCAATTAAATAGTTTTTAAAATGGTTTATTTAATATTGAATATCTTCAATCATTTAGATAGAAGAGGCAACATTTAGGGGGATGGGGGTAGTTTTTTTTTTCAAAGTCAGATGTAGACAGTAATTTTCTTCTTATTTTGAACGTCAAGTGTGCAAAATTTCATCAAGAAGTATCAAAATTCTGTTTTAAGGGATGCAAGTGATTTTTCGAAATCTCATGTAGATAGTGACCTTCCTCTTATTTTGAAGGTCATGTATGCAAAATTTCATCAAGCTCTGAATAAAACTAGATTTGTATAAAAACAAACACACCCACAGATATTATTTATATATAAACATAGATAGATACTACATGCATTAAAATTTAAACTGTCTGTACTTGTACTGTGAAAGGTATTAGGGTAGGGGAAGAAATGGTGGGAATTTGCTGGATATTTGGGAAGGGATTTGGAAGTGGTAGTTATTGGGGTTTTCAGTGAACCAGAGTGGATAAGAATGTTAGACTTGCAATGCTGCATCAGCCTTCCAATCAGATCTTTGTACTCACATCCGGAAGCATGCAAGGATGCGAGACTAGGTTATTCTCAGCTCGGTTAAAGCGTAGTTGCGCATGCCCGCTGTCCCCGGGAACAGTTGGGTGATTTCCTTGCAAATATGTTCAAATTAGCGCTAACATGACTAGTTGATCATACACGGACAGAGGAGACAAAGGAGAGATAGACAAGAGTAATTTAGGTAACATTTATTTAATTACAAAGTGTGTACACTCGGACTTGGTAGTATTAATTTTAAATATATTATAGTAAAGATGTTAATAAACTTAAATGTTAATAAAAATAATGAATTGAATGCCATTAATGGTTTACAATACAGAATGGAGATATCACAGAAAAATATAGGTTTTACTTGTGCTGAACCTGTATACATATTTTGTTTCAGATTATTTTTAAACCGAATATGGAAGGTTTTGATGTGCTGATCCATCTCAAGCCAGATTTCAACCCGTTGAACTATTTGGACATCAATAAAACACTAAAGAGCAATATTAAAAAGTGCAATCCGTATGAAAAATCTGAGGATGAATTATTTCCTGTAGTGGATTTTGACCCTGTCGAAATATATTTAAATCAATTGAGGGTTAGTTTCATTTTTATCTTTTGATGATAAATATTTTGTTTAACCACTACTAACACAGTGATGGTGACTCTAACGACAATTAACAAATTAAGCAATTAATTAGTTGACATCAAATCAAATGTGACACACCAGCAAAGTTAAGTTAGATTTTCTGAATTTTTGACACGCCGAGCCCAAAAGGTTCGCCATCACTGCACTAACATTTAAGATTATTGCTTTAGAATTCCATACACATATTTATTATTCATTAATAAATAAATTGTAATTTGATTTTGATAATTTCATTTTCAGTCGAGCTATGATGAATTTGTTTTATTCTTTCATAATTCCTATGGTGGCGATGTAATTGCTATGCTCTGGAAACCCCCAGCTCTAGAGTTTAAAGAGTTCAAGGTAAAGTATTGTTGTGTATTTTTAAAATGTTTTATTGAACCTTATTTTAATCCATTACCGATAGGTAGATTTTTTTAGAATATGATAATGTGGATGTGTTTGATTTCTTAATATGTGCCCATTATTATGAAAGTGGTCCAAGTCAAGAAATTTGTTAAAAATGAGTTTTATCAATTATTTCGCATCACATTGTTTTAAATTAATATAATATGATGAAAATTGTAACAATTGTGAAAAATTTGAAGCGTTTTATTCAGTGTATTGTTACGACGTTGTGTGTTTATTTTGATAATAGATTAAGTCATTTCAACCTTCAAATTTTTTATTTCTTTATAAGCTATATGCAAAATTTATATGTCGAAATAAATTATAAATCTAGTAGATTAAATAAATTTTGAAGTACATATTATGTTGTGTAATATAAAAATATTTTTTAATCAATTCATACGCAAACTTTTAAATATCTCGAAACGAAAGAATCATGACTTAGACCACTTTCATAAGCAGTTGTATTTTTAAAAATAAAATTTCACAAATTCAATAATCATTATATCAAAGCGCCTACATAAACTGTAACTATATATGTGGTATACTAGAACAACTAAAAATGATCTATTTCTTACGTACAGTACTCTACGTATCACTTTTACAACACAATTATTCTTAATAACACTCAGATTTATTTGCAAGAGGCAATGAGGTAGTGGAGCATTTCAGAAATTAGCTTTTGTAGTATGTTAAAAAAAATCTGACTAACATGTTTTTTAATTTTTTTCATATGTACAATATTGGAATTCAAAGCTGGGCTCGTTGGAAAATGTTCAGATTGTCATATCCACTGTGTGACGTTGCATCTTTCGTACGTACCGGCCAGTGCTAACAATATTAGTGCTGAGTAGAGGACTCTGAAGATGTGTCGTCACATCTCTCGTGTGGTATAAACCGGTCATTTTTGAAACACGCAACTTTGAACATCTGTAACTCTGCCATATTTCAAGATATATCGAAAAAATTCTTTCAGTTTTGTAAATGAGATTTTTCAAAGATTTTTTGAAAATTAAAAAAAAATGATTCCATTACCCCACTGCGTGAGGTAGTGTACCAGAACTGTACCGATTGATCCTCTCCCTTATACAATATTTATAGCTATTCCTCACTTTCATTTGTAGATATGTATTTTTCGTCTGGAGACTACAACATTCCCTACACTGAATATTCCTCGTGTATAAGATTTTGCACACACATATATATGTATACAAATATATATAAAACTTTAATTCGTTCTTACACTGATTATTTTTTTCTATAACAATATAATCATATATCATTAAGGTAGATATTATTTTTCCTTAGGCATTCTTATTAACACTGACTAGGGTAATTAGTGTATTAGTGGTTCCCACAATGCAGTCACAAAAGCATATTACATTGATTTATTGTATTTCAAACATAAAATATATTGATAATATATATATATTGTCTTTTTAGACTTCATCAATCAATGGACGGAAACCAGCGGAAAAGAGTGGAAAAGTTGGCCTCATAGCAGATCTTGATGCAATATTGGACGGATGTCTTATCTTAGGGGATGGATTAGTCAGAGAAATAGAGAATATTAGCAATTTGACATTATAATGAGATAAAAATTTATTAAATAATTCCATGTGAGTTTTTAAAAATTATTTACGTGTTGTTCTTTGAAACCCTTTTAGATTTTTATAAATGGTGAAGCTTTCCACTTCCATATATCAGTGTCGGTGCCAGGACACCATTGTGCACTGATAGTTTTGCTTCGGTCGACAAATTCCCATTAGATAAGCTTTTATCAATACATATTAAGTTAACTAATAATATGTGCACTAGTTCATATTTCAATTAATTTTAGTCTCAAATGAATCTGAATTAATATATTACTTACAATACAGAAATATCATCAATACTAGTGATGATAAACCATTATGATTGTGATTGTGACGATGATTGGTAACTGAGGTTTAACAATGATTGGTACCAGTCATTGCTCGAAGAATTATTAATAATCAGTTACCAATCATCGTTACAGTCTAACACAATCACAGCCACAATAACGATTTAACCATCAGTAATCAATACGTCATCAATGCGTATCGAAGCAGCACAATTAAGGCGTTAAGATTTTTCCATTTATTCCTTTACTTTACACATAGTAGCTATCTTCTGCTGCGTAATCCCTGATGTACTCAAACTTTGTTCACTTTGCACAATTTGTGCCTTTTCCTTGGTGCATTATTGTAGTAATATATCACATAAAAAAATATTTGTATAGAAATTTGTAAAAATGAGCAGATTTTAAAATTGATCAATGAAATCAAAGATAAGGTGTTAATTTTAAGGGTTTCTGAAAAAATCAATAAAACCTTTTTATTTTCAGTCTAGTCTAAATATTCCTTCAAGTTCAGTTCAACAATTTTGATTCTTATAGAAGATGAAGGTGTTTGATCTAACAGGAAGACACTCGCCTAGTAACAACTTGGGGGTTCGAGCCTCTCTTCATCAGGTAAATCATACTTTTCACATAGTTTGAAAGTAGTCAGAATATTGATGTGACAAGTGCATCTATGTGTTCCGTGTTATCTATATTAAAAAATAATCAGAAATAACTTGGAATAATTTTGGATGGAAAATATTATATCATTTTATTTTTAATATATTTTTTTTAATATGCATACTTGGTGAGACGGGAGTCCCAGAACACCTTGTGCATCTCATTCACAATCTATATTTAGATAATACAGTTAAATTCAAATTCATTTCAAATTCTTTAAAAGTCCAAAAAGAAGTTAGACAAGGATGTATGTATAGGGTGTTAGGAAAAGTCATGACACATTTTTTCTGTTTTTCAATGTCATTTATTTATATAAAGAATATGATATATTGCCCATTTTGTTTGATAAGCTTTTGCCATCTTTCGGTGAGCTTTATAATTCCTCATTCACAGAAGGACCTGTTTTTATAGGCGGAATACTGAACAAGGTGCTGATTTACGGCTTTGTTATATTGAACGTTATTGTGCGAAACAAGTGGAAGTCTGACAGCAGAAGGTCAGGCGAGTATGGCAACATATTTCATCCAAGCTCTGACAATTCTTGACAGGTGATAAAACATGTGTGGTCTCACATTGTGATAAAACACCACTCTTTTACGATTAACGAGGTCTGGATGATTTAGTGAACCATTATCAGCATTGACGTTCTTGTAGAGCATTGTCACTGTAAACTTTTCTTGCATTCTTCCCTTTGCAGAAGTAAAACAGTAAAATATGGCAAAAATTTACAGTTTGGTCTTCCATCTTACCCTTGTAAAATCTCCAAAACTCAAATAATTTGCTCAATTGTTTTTTAGAATGAAGCTAGAACTGTCAAATGACAGCAATAACATAGATACTAATGACTCTAGTACCTTAAAAATGAACTATCGCTACCTGTTGCCAAACTGCGTCATGACTTTTGCGACAGCCCTATATATTTTCTCCAGACCTTTTCACATATATCAAGATTACATCATGAGAAATACATTCAAAAACTAGAATGGTGGAGTAAAAATTGGAGGCAGAAAGATTATCAATCTTAGGTATGCGGACGATACAACTTTGATTGCTAAGTGAGAAGAAGAAATGTCTACTCTACTCTGTCGCATTGAGTAAAGCAAGAAAGCAGAAAATTAGGCCTCGAGATAAACAAGGAAAAAACAAAGCTAATGATTATTGATCGACATAACCAGCTTTTACGAACCTTGAAATTGTCAAAGATTTCAATTATAATTGGTTCATAATTACTGACGACGGTAGCTGCGAGCCAAAATTTAACGGCGGATAGGTATGGCGAAAAGTTCTATGTCCAGACTTGACAAAATATGAGAAGTCCACGGTATTTCTAAGACGACGAAGGTCAGGCTTGTACAGTCTCTGGTGCATTGCATTGGTTGAAAGCAAGGAAGATAAGACAGTTTGATGCCTTTGAGACATGTTGCATATACCATGGACGGTGAGACGCACAAATGTCTCCATTCTGCAGGAACTAAACGTCAAGGACAGACTCTCAACCATTTATCTGAGACGAATCATTCAATTTTTTGGGCATCTTGCGAGAAGGGAAGACAGCTTGGAAGAAGCTTCTTGCGGTTGGCCACGTCGAAAGACGAAGAGGAAAATTCCCCAGCTGTTGGACTGATCAAGTGGAAAAGGTAATAGGCACTTTTCTAATGACAGGCCTAAGATCTACAGTACAGTCGAGAGAAGGGGGGAGCATAGTCAAGAGGGCGAGAGTTTATGGTGATCGCTATCCTCAGTCATGAGGGACCATATTGGATGATAATATTTTTTACTTGTAAAACAGATATATTCTTACATTTCAAAACCATTTCAATTGATATTATCATAAAGATAGACGGGTTAAAGGGATGGGAGTATCGCTGGGAGAAGTGTATAGACTTACAAGGAGACTATGTAGAAAAATAAAAGTAAAATTGAAGAAAAAATGTCTTATTTCTTTGTTACGTCGGAAACTTTTCAGACAGCCGTCGTATGTGGTGGTAGGTGGTGTGAATGGAATGAAAACGCGAGGTTGGTGTCGAGTAATTTATTGTGATAGAGAGTACAGAAGGTATGCGTGTAAAAATAAATATAGAGAAGCGAAAAATGCGAAGAGTAGATGAGCGAGTCGGCGGTGTTCGGCGTCGGCCCCGCCGGCCTGGAGTGCCGTGGCGGGGCAGCGGAACGGAAGATGTATCATCGGTGAGCGATCGGGCTAGACTGTGATGGCGGCACTTTGCCGCCGGCTAGGTATTGAATGCAGATGTAGCTGGTGTCGATGCCGGCTAGGAACAGCGGCGAATGTGAGCCGCTGTCCCCTACATTTAAAAGGAAAAAAAATGCGTTCCATGTTTAAGACACGTGTATCATACCATTTCTGCATGGAATATGTTATTCTAGCCCCGCCCGCTCCTCATATATAGATCATTGTATTATGTTTTAGTATTTTTAAACATCGTCGTAATTTTATTTCATGTTCAGATGGTTTTATTTAAAGTTGTTTTATTTTGCTCGTTGGTCCACTACAAAGATACGTACTAAATACCCGTAATAAACAGCGTTTTTATATATTACAACCCGCGGATCTCATATAAAATGTTACGCAGAGTCGTGACGCATTTTACTGTGAAAAAATATCGTAAGTAGTTAGATTTTGTTTGAGGTATAAGAAAAATAATACTGTTTCCCGCCGTAATTTCGAGACAAATTGACGCTTGCAAGCCGTGACGATATCACGGATTCACGTCTAGACGACTATCCATTACTAAACTGTTTGAATATCTCAAAGGAATATCCATTACCAAAAAGGGATAGCGAGACTTTGCGATCGGTAAATTGCGGTGTTTGCCATTGGCGCCGTTCGCTTAGCCAATTTGAAACGTTTAGGTAGGTATCTATTTATAAAAATGCGAGAAAAAAAAAAAACCATCTTTTAAATTAATCTAATGTGGTCTGGCTGAAGTTTCGGATCCCGTTATTGTATTTATTGGCTGAGGGACGTATAATTTTCTTTTCCAATTCTTTAGATACGATACTCGCTACTTCTTTAGAGTAGGTACTCTACTTACGGTTAGACCGCCTAATCTGTTACTACGGCGCTAATAGCTTTGACATTTTTACTAATTACTTTTTAGTTACTAACATTTTATATTAATACATGAATTGGAAGGGTAAAATATGACAGGCTATTGTAGTATTTGGGTGAAATCTTCGACTCGATTGATTTAGGCCATTATTCCTATCAATGTTAACCATTTGCTGAATTTCGAGGGCCTCCTTGACAAGAAAAGTACGCTATGATACTCCTACGATCTTCGGCTCAAATAAAAGCGATGGTTAGCATCCAGATATTACTGAATGACAAGCTTTGACTGCGTGTAATATGTCCGAGTGTCTCCGACTTTTCGGATCTACGGGGTAGAAAAGTGACGCGGTTCTAGAAGTAGATTAGGCGGTATAGCCACATTCAGAGTACCGCAGACTCTTAAGGAATTGGATTTGGAGTTTCGATCATTCGAGGTAGCAGACACGCGGCAGAATAACCCAGAAAATTCGATGTAAGGTCCGATCCGATGGCCCGAGTCAAATGTTTGTCGTTTGGAATTCGAGCGTAATTATATATTGCAGGCGGCACTGACGAGGATTGAAAATTGTCAGCAGGTGTCGATATATTATGTTGAAAATAATATACATGCATATGTTTCAGAATTACTTGATATATCCATGTGTGTGTTTTATCTATAAAATATTGCTAAAGTATGTACGAGCACATATTAGGTCGGAATGAAAAATAATTACGGTTTATGACTTTCAAATTCAAATACATTTTTCTCAGCTCATAATTAAATTTATCAATTGAAATAAATAACATTTGAATTACTCCGAAATTTTAGAATGAAATGCCGAATGAATGAAGCCCAAAGTGCATTTCAAGATTTGAATCGTGAAATTCACCTTCGGCAACAGTTTGGCTGTTGAACATTTCACCCTGTTAGAAGTTGTCTAAATGTTTAAACAAATGAAAATCTTCTTAGCAAGATGTCTGGTGTTGTATGGTGGATAAGGAAATGTTTCATAAGCCCAACAAGTGTCCTCAGCGTGGAACAAGCTTCGTAATGGCGTTTTTTTGATTTTCATCAAGTTCGTGCGGCACCCATTTGTCAAGATTTTTTAATATTCCTTGTTTTAAGTGGTCCAGAAGTGATGGAATGATTAACGCCTAACTTTCGAATTATTGTACGTAGTTCTGATTCAATAACGTCTTCAGTTGATCGTTATCAACTGAAGAATGACGCCTACGGCTTTCTTCATTTTCAAGGTTCTCGTCCCCAGCAGGAAATCTTTATATCGATACCATGTATAATTATCCTACATTTGTCGCTGCCTCATCTATTAATCTCTACTCAATCTTCCTCCGTCTCGGCTTCCAGTCTTTAAATAGCTTCTTCTCACATCTTCCAATCGGTACAGAGTTAAATTATTTTATTCAACATTTAATTCTTTGTTAACACACATTAAGCGCTTTACATAATTCATGGACAATAAAAAATGTTAAATCTAAATACATTAAGCGATATATTTATCGCGTGTTTCAAATGTATACCTAATTTCAGGGGACCTAAAATCAATACTTTTCCCAGCTTTAATGTGGACTAATATTTTTTAAAATACACGACAGCCAGACATGGAATTATGAATTAGAAAACATTAACGGTACATAGAATCCCGCTAATATGTCGGGTTAGGGATCATCGACGAAAAGCAAACCGAGGAGTTGTGGAGTTCAGTTGCGAGTGCACGGACATTAATGTCTGAAAATACAATTTTGCTTTTTTTATGTAAGCGTAAATATTTTAAACGACAAGAAATCAATTTCGTTCTTAACTATTTAATCAATAAAACTATGTAGTCCTTAATATTCTTATCCTTATACGTAGAATACATACATACATAGGAGGCCCTTCCATTTTGCATCGGGGCCCAATTTTTGTAGTTACGCCACTGCCTAAATTTGTTTTGTTTTAAAAAGTAATTAAAGTAACGGTATTTTATTTGGCAAAAAATGGCGATTTGTTCCATGCGATTCGTTTATTGACAGGAAGATAATTGGGAAAGCGACACATTGACGGATTAACAGTGTGATAGCAATAATTTAACGCTTTGGCGCAGTTTTCACTGCAAACTTTAGATGTATTGTGACAGCTCGCAATTATTGGAAAACGTCGCTTGTACTGGTGGCCAGTTGGAAAACTTCTAGGGATGCTCACAGGGTTCAATAGAAGCCCAGTGAGGGCGGGTGCGGCTTTTACGTTCAGAGTACCGTAGTTTTGGTTAAAATCGTTCAAAAACTGTTCTATATATATTATATATAGAGTTTTAATGGTGGCTGTTGTTACGTTCTGTTCGGGCTGACCGGGCATCCTATCCATGCCATGGCTCCGGCTAGCTACATTGGCTCTTACAACGGCTTCTCATCGGGTGAAGTCCATGGGCCGCTACATGAGAGGCTCCTTCGTCTGTAGGGGAAGTTGGATACCTAATAATATACAATTTTGTTCACTACAATTGAACATTTACAACCCACCCACATTGCTCTTGACATACACAATTCTCTTCAAGTACCTTTTTCTTCTTCAAATTCCTTTGCAGACCAGGGACCCTGGAGATCCGTGTTGCACGTGGCCAGCGCGGAATTCTCCTGAATGTTGGACCCTCCATCTTAGAATTTCCAGCACGGAACACGCCGCCATCTCACCAAAAATAGCCAAGGATGCCTGGTCTCTTACGTCGTGGCTCTTATTCGCCTAGTCCTCACATCTTCCGTCTTTTCTTCATCATCGCTGTCGCTTTCGCGCCTTATCCGACCTTCAGTTTCGATCTGCCTCGATGGACTCCTTATTAGCGGTAGCAGGTCCCATACACAGTGCGACGTTCAACACTGACGTTTTTGGTGGGTCCCCACACGTGGACGAATGCATCTCATAACGTCACAGTGTCTATGGATGAAATGTTACCTTCGTGATACAAAAGTAAAGAGGTAGAAGTAAAGACTCGATAAATATCAGTTGGTTTCATTTGATCTCCGTACAAAATGCATAGACAATTTTTAAATTAATATTCCTGATTTTGTGTTGTTGTTACGGCGACATCTAACATGTCTCGCCTCGAGTATATATTTAATTGTAAAAGGCGACATCTGTCGCTCTATGTATATGTATATTAGATTAGAAGCAATAAAGGTTTGACATGAGAAACATCTCTTAATTAATTCCCTTTAATTCTGCAGACCAAAGGACAAGTATTCTCTTTCATAAACGGATTTAGACCAGATCAAGCGTGATCAAACAACTGTTTTAGCCCATGTCCACGGATGGAATTTTCCTCTCTAGACAATCTGAGATGAATTATGCTCTTCCTCAGAAGATATCTCCATATCTTTCAGTTTTCGTATTCCACTGTGTGCACACTAAATTTCAAAGAGTCGACCATCGCCACTTATCTCACGCCTCACTTCGCGCTTGTTGTACATCAAACGTTAAATGTCAGTCTGTTAACCGTTGATTTTCCGTTCGTACGTTGGGTGAATCTGAATCTCCCTTGCAGCAGTTAAAAAAGTATCAATGTAATAGGACGAATATTGTTTTATTTAAGGAATTTATTCCGGTATGGGTGACTCGTTGGAGCTCCTTAGGTGGGCAGTTAGGCCGGCCTGCGTGGATGGGACTCCACCGACGCGCCTACCTCTCACTCTCCATACCTTGTGTTTTGTGACTCCGTCCGTGTAAGTGTGACTCAATCTCTTTTGGGAGTGTTTTTTGATGAATGGATCCCCTGAACTACTGCACCTTAATTTTACATCTGTATGTAAAACTATTTTCTATGGATTTATGTTATATGATTTTCATGAATAAAAACAGCACTTAAGGGACGCTGGAGGGTCTAAATTTTAAAATCTTTGCAATAATTGCAAATAACCACATTGAATTTCTTCCCTTCTTTCGTTTTGCATATACTTAAATATGTTATTGAATTAAAGTCGCGTATTTTTATTAGCTGAGTGGGACCGACAAGGAAGCCCTAGCTTCTAAACCGGTCCCGGGAAATGGTGGGTCCTCCCCCTCCAGCTGCCCTTAAAAAAAAAAGTATCAATGTTCCTATTTAATGCTTTCTGGTTATTTAAATTTTCAGAATAAATAGTTGCAGGCGGTATTTGATTTTAATCTCCCCATCATTTTTTTTTCTCTTCCATGTATTTCCACAGAAATTTGAAATGGAATATGTTTGAGGTTAAAAATAAATAATTTAGCCAGCAATAATCAACTTTTGCAAAAACCACGCGTATGTAAAAAAAAAAAAATTATCAAGCTGTAACATGTAAATTTAGGGATGACTATTTATTTAAGTTGAATTAAAATATTTAATCTGTTTCCAAGTGCATGTTGTCAATGCTTG
This sequence comes from Eubasilissa splendida, assembly GCA_031772225.1. Lineage (NCBI taxonomy): Eukaryota > Metazoa > Arthropoda > Insecta > Trichoptera > Phryganeidae > Eubasilissa > Eubasilissa splendida. The sequence continues at coordinate 13,081,299 of CM062852.1, read as the reverse complement.
ATGTAATGGGATACCGCCATGCGCCTACATGATCCAATTCTTAAATTTCCGCGTAATAATGCTCCTGTCCGATATAGTATTTTGAATACTCATAATATTTGATGTATAAAATTCTGTGCGGAATATGTTGCATCAAAATTATATTTTTAATGTACTTGAAAAGTAAATTCCGCATCAAAAAAAGTGGCTTGAAAAGAAGCGCCAGGATGAAGCCCTGGCCACCACTGCACTACTGGTTGCAGGTATAATATATGAAGTTTCAAAATTCTCTTATATAACATCCCTTTTACATCAGCTACATTGGGTCCGATTCCCCGAAAGAGTTGAATTTAAAATGTGTTGGTTGATGTACAAGGCGGCACATAACATGGCGCCTCTGTATTTTCAAGAGGTTTGTATCCCAGACAATTTGAATGATAGATGTCAAACCATCAAGTCAGCCTCTACTTCAGCTGCAGGAAGGGTTGTAGAACCGACCAACCTTTGCCAGAAGTGTAAATTTAGTGAACGGGCATTTGCGGTGGCAGGCTCAAAAGCGTGGAACTCTGCCCAAAAAACACTGCATCAGAGATTTTATTTAAGAAAAAACTTAAAATGCACCTTTTCAAAAAATCATTTCCATAAGTGAAAATAACAATTTAAAATACTAAGATAATGTAAGACTATAACAGTTTATGTGTAAAGCGCCCTTGAGGTGAAAGTTTTTACGAAAATGGCGCTATACAAATTATCCAATATTATTATTATGTGTCTATACTTCTAGGTGACATTTGTGTGCATTTATCGAGTCTCTATCAAATCGAATGCCGTGTACACGGGTCGCTTCTACCAATTTCAAGCGGTGATCTCTGAGTTTATCTTCAATATCTTGTTTATTTTATCTAAATCTCCGGTCTTCATCCTGTCTCATTCCGTGGACTCTGGCCTTTTAGTCTCTCGCGAGATTTGAGAGCAAAATTTCATCCGAATGTACGTAACCTAAGTTAGTTAATTATAATAATTAGTGTAATTTAATTATTTATACTGATAAAAAAATTGATACTCACGCTTTATTTTACAAAATACTTACAATTTATTAGTAAAAATACTGATAAAATAAATATAAGTTACTGTGAAACAAGTTGGACTGAGTTCAACACTGTAAAATCATGCCAGCAGTTAATTTGTTAGGTTAACAAAATCAAAACCAAATCAATGGCAGAATATGTACGAGTACAATAATAAATGAGTGTGTTTACTTCGTAAATCACCCGCGACATTGGCAGGAGCTGTGCAGGAGTACGTAGTCGAAGTCCAACAAATTTAATTCAAGCTTTGGGAGTTACGGTTTCATAGCTTCAGGAATAGAGATTCCAACCCGAATATATTCAAATATTTGATATTATTAAGGAGAACACATTCTTATTGTGAAGTTGTAATTATTCAGAACATAGGTCTGTGATATTTTAAATAGTAATTAAATATATTAATTACAAAGATATACATATAAAATCAATTTTATCGAAACGTATTGTTGTTGCGCCACCGGGATTCGAACCTGGATCTCTTTCTAAACCGGGGAAGGTGCGTTATCCAAATATGCTACAGCGACGACATTTTTAGTGACAAATTTTCGTTACCTTTTTGATATTAATACATTTAATCATTTCATTATTTAAAAGAGCCAACTACCTTATTTTTACGGAATCTCAAATACCTTTGAGTAATCTGATAGCAGACACCAGATCCAGGTTCGAATCCCGGTGGCGCAAAAACAATATTTTTTCGATATAATTGATTTAATATGTATATAATTCTAATTAATATATTTAATTCATATTTAAAATAGTATTCGTACTAATTTCTAAGAATGGAATATTAAACAATTTTCAGGATTCTGATTCGGACGTGGAAGAGATACCTGTTGCTTGTTCGAAGAGTTCATGGACGTCCGAATTGCAGACTGAATTAAGAAGCACCATTTTATTCCTCGTAGAAACTGCAAATATTTGTTTAAATAATCTAAAAAAAGATTTTAGATATTTGGACAATTTCACAAAAAGGACAGAAACCTACTATTTAAAACAAACAAACGTCAACCGCTACTGAGCGGGTATTTTCAACAGCAGCGACGATAAAAACAAAATTCAGAACAAATACGAAACATTATTTTTAAAACTACAATAAATAAACAGCTTATGGTAAATAAGCTCGTTTTCTTATAAATTTTGATGTACTTTATTTATTTGAAATGTTCAAAATTAATTTCATACCGTTGTCATACATACTTTAGAAATAATTCTAAACTATATATTCGAATAGTTGATGATGTCGAATAGTTGGAATCTCTATTTAGGAGTGAATTACTCTCAATTAAATAATATCGATAAAAGAGTTGAGGGAGTTTCACACCCCGTAGTCAAGAAGTAGGCTGTGAGATTTACCACCCACCCAACGGTATAAGAATATGAAAGTTTCGACCTCGCAGCTAAATAAATATGCCGCAGTAAGAAATTTGCTCTAATTCTGTGTCGCTTTTGGTTGCAATCCCAAAATGTTTTTTTAAAAATAATTATAGTTCTCTTTTACTCATTATTATATATATATTTACTGTTTTTTAAGATTAAATAAAACACTATCACTTTGTTTGAAACCACGAATTTTATTACACGCCAACCGGTTTCGCTTAGCTCAAGCTTCGTCAGGGCCTATTTAAAATTAACAATAAATACAAAAAGAGTGCACTTATATATACATAAAGAGGGAGATAGAATATAAAATTACATGTGAAAGAGAGAGACGTAATACATATACAGTAAGATAGAAAATCAAGGGAGACAGAATATAAAATTATATGCAACAGAATACATATATAGTTAGACGGAACATTAAGGATATTTTAATGGATGATTTATAAAATAAGATTTCAACCTGTAACTCGCCTCTTGTAAACAATATTTTAATATGGAAAAGATATGTCGACGATATATTCTGTATATGGACTGGCACAGAACGCCAGCTTAATAGTTTTCTTACCTTTATAAATTCTTACCACAACCAAATCAAATTTACATTAGAAGTAGGTAATTAATTTCTCCTTAAATTTTCTAGACATGACAATATCTGTAGTAAATAATAAAATAAATTTAAACATCTATCGCAAATCTACTTATACAGACATTACCATCCAGTGTTTCACGTACCAGTGTTTTATTTAATCTAATATGTCAAACCACAAAGTGATTGTTTGAAAATATGATTGTTTTTAATTTAAAAAAGACCTATGGTGGTAAAAGTGCGTCCGCGCCCTGCAATACATTTGGTTCCATACTTTTCCTAGCGCTAATATGAATTTATAATTTTTAAAATCCACCACAGCAAGATATCAAATTATACCATTTAATAAACACTTGCATTAGAAAAACACATGAAAACTTTGTCGATGTATACAGTGGTACCCGACTAATATTTTAAGAAAAGTAATTAAATGGTTCGCTATTTAAATATTTGGTTAGCAGGAAAAAGGCTTTAAAATGTTTTGGTCGGTTGTGAAAAAATATCAGGCTCAATACCAACGTAGTTAGGTTAGGATGTTAGCTTAGGATAACTTTAGAGCTGCCTAACATGATATTATTTGCCTATTTTTGCCGGCAGAAAACATTTTAGAGCTGTCCAAAACTTTAATATTATATTAACCGTTTAAATATTATGCTGCCGTATGATTATTATTTTATTTCTTATCATTATTATTTTTCTCTTTTCTCTTATTCTGGTTATTAGTATTTACTTTGATAATCCTGCTTTTGTTTCGCTTTGATGATATGTCTTGTTCACTTTGTTATTTTTATTTTCTACCTTGTGCCCAAATATGATCTGCAATGTACTGTTCTTGTGGGTTAAATCTGCCGGCAGTGGTGCGTGGAGGGTGAGTCTCCTATATATTTTTATTTTGTACCGTCTCGTTTCCCGGAAGGGAGTGCTCTCCACTTCTGTGTTCTCCGGCCTTGTTAATTGTATTATCTTTATGTAATGTATTGTAAATATTATTTACTAATAAAGTGAGTCAACCGGGGATAATGTGGGCAAATTTTGTTTCGGCAGCTGTGCGGTATCGCCCTGTCATATATGCGGGACGCTATCGAACAGCTGCCTAGTAGTATTAAAAAATGCTAACTAGGCGGCGAATGAGTAGGACCGAGATAGGAGTCGTGAGTTTAGTGCATCGGTCCTGAGTAAACGGTGGGTTCGCCCTGATCGTATGATAGCCATATTATAATGAGTCGAGTTTCGCCACTGGTTTTAATGCATACGTTATTAGTTTTAGGTTAGGTTGGGTTAAAAAAATAATTTTATTGCACGCCACGAATAATAGGTTGTACAATTAGATATTTAAAATAAATATATTATACACAAATAATAAAGTATTTGTTTTAATGAGCGTATATTTTTAAATAATTCCTTGTTAACCTTTCCTCTCCGATGATATAAACTGAGTTGACATTGTCTCTAATTATGTGAATATCTTTGTAAATATACTGAATACAGAGTTCATATTTTAGATATTCCCCCGTAATATATTTATGTATTGGATAAAATAATTACTACATATAAGTATTTATCATACGTAACAATTATAAAATGGAACCTGTCGTGAGTTTGTGTGTACACGCGAGACGTGTTTTATGCATCTTTATGCTGTCGTCCATGATGATCAATGTGTTTTCTCATTTTCAGGACTTTAATGATTAATATAAGTAGTAAATGTAAAATATTTATATTTATCCGACTTAAAAATCACATGTACGCTGAGTTTACAGCATCGGAACGCGTGTTTTTATTTTTTAGCACCGTAAGGGAAAGGTTAAATCGTACCTTTATATTTTGGGATACAATTTATTGTCTTATTTAAAAGGGAGTATACACCATCTCATTATCGGTTATCACTTATGGAGTGAACTAACTACACTATGAACTAACTTATAAAATATATACTGATAACATTAAACAGTTACAATTAGAAAATTAAAAACTTATAGTAGTTAACAAAACGAAGAAATTATTTACAATATCGACCCCTTAGAATAACAAGGCTCCATCTGATACTGACACTGTTTTGAGATAATGAGCTCGAAAGTATTGATTGAATTTCAACATATATTCATGTATATTTTGTTTTGAGTATACAAATACGATCAGTTATCTTAACTTATTTTCAGCATTATCAATGACCACTGTGAGATGAGAGAAATAAAAAATTAAAAAAAACACTGTAAATTAACAATAATGTTCCATAAATTGAAATAAATAACTGATGCAGTTGAAACTTTCAGCTCTTGCTATTTCTTTTAATATCTGTTAAATAGAATTGGTGTGTATGGTAGACATAAAGAATTTGGAATTTGGCATTTGGAACCCATTTCACGGAATAACTCAAATTAGCCCAAAATGTTGGCTGGAACCTTGTTATTCTAAGGGATCGATACGACAAATCTTACCAGTTGATAAAAAAGTAACATATTACAGCATAATTTTTGGTGAGATGATAAATAGATAGATAACCATAGATATTCTACCAGATCGTCGGGTCGAACCATGAGAATACCGATCGCGAACAATGTATACGGTGAGAGAACGTGTTGTGTTACGAATATTTAATAAAATTAGTAAAGATTTATTAAACACTATGAAAAATAATGAGACCCAAGTGAACACCCTAAAATATAAAGTGAAAAAACATATTCTTATATAATTATTTGTTTCCTCTGTTAAATTTCATTAAAAAAAAATAGTTGATAAAATTTTAAACAAATAATAAATATCTCATAGAGACGAAGCAATTTTTTAATAAATTTAATGGAAATATATGAAAGTATGGGTACCTACAGGGCTTACGACCTGTCTTCGGCTGGCTTAAGTGATCACTTTATATAAATATAACGTTCATCATTCTCACCCATTAATCAATCTCCATCCTTGCCGCGAAATTGTTCTGCAGTTTGGCAAGGAATGAAAATTGTAATGTAAAATGTATTCTAAAAAAAGACTATCCAAGTATACAACTCTTCACAGATTTTAAAGTACCTAAAATAACATATACAAAAAAAATTAAATAATCAACATTTTCAAAAATAAAAATCAATTAAATTTAAGAAGTGAATTCCGGTCTACAAGATTTAGAGACCAAATTGATATCCCAAAACTAAAATATACCGCAACCCAAAATCATAATATTTATCAAGGCATCAAATTTTTTAACGATCTCCCCATCGTAATTAGAACAATTACAGACTACTAGCAATTTGTATCTGAAGTAAAAAAAATATGTACACAGACTAATTGAAACATAAATTATCTTAAATATACTCCTCTATACACGAGTCTACTCTCATGGAGCAGAAACAAATGTTAAAAGAAATATATGAGTTGTAATAAAAAATATAGTCAAACTTATTGTACAAAGTTTATCATTGGATGACGTATCTACATAACTACCGATATGTAATCATAAAACATACATAAAGTAGATTTTTTTTTATTAAAAATAAAGATTTGCCTTGTGGATGCAAAACGTGACGTGGTATTCAAATATTAAAGGTACTACTCGGTACCTGTTTTCTTAATAAGTTTCACGTTTAGAATTCTGCCTCTCGGGAAATGTAATAAACAATGTAGACGTAATGTGAAAATTAAATTAAGCCGCGAGTATGTTTTACGTGTGTGCTCGGTGATCAGTTTTCCATTAAAAACTTTTACGACACGGCCGTGTTAAAATTCCACCGAGGATTTAGAATGATATCAGCACGCAAAAATGGAGGGCTTTTCCTATACGTATTTATCTCACGTCTCGGATGCGAGAGATGGATCGCTGAGGATACATATTCAAGTGGTCGAGGAGATCTCGGAGAAGGACGGCTCGCTACAATGGTAATGCGTAATTTATTACAAGTGTGGTGGGGGATTTTCTTGGGCTTTGAGACGCGTATGGTAATGGGATTTGTCAGAGAATTCTTCTAGGAAAGCGGCTAACAATATATCATATTTAATATATTTATTTTGTAGCGTATTATGATTTCGAAATTATCACGCCCCGTTTTTGAAACAAATATGAAATATAATGTAGGTTTGGAGTTTTATTTCCGGATAACATATAAGTAGTGGTATATTATATACAGCAGATTGTTTGTTGTATGGCCTTGCGGCCAGTTATAGTGGTTGTTTCGCGGCCAATGGTGGCCGTTGTGCGGCTTCCGACAGTATTTTCGTAAAATGATGTTGTAAATAATAGTACCGACAAACGCAAACAAGTAATATTATTTATAATTTCATAATTTTAATAATAATTTATATATATATTAAATAATTTTTTAACAATCTCCGAATATACTCCTTCTCTATACACGAGTCTTACTCTCATAGAGAAGAAACAAATGTTAAAATATATATATATATATCCACTGATTATTGAAATTGTATTATATTTTTAATATTAATAAAAAAAATATATAAAAACAAAAATGTACAAGGCGACACATAATATGGCGCTTCTATATCTTCAAGAGCTTTGTATCCCAGACAATTTGAATGGTACACGTCAAGCTTTCACGTCAGCCTCTACTACAGCCGCAGGGAGGGTTGTAGAACCGATGAACCGTTACCAGAAGTGTAAATTTAGTGAACGGGCATTTGCGGTGGTAGGCTCAAAAGCGTGGAACTCATTGCCCTCCGTCATAAGAATCAGTGCATCAGAGATTTTGTTTAAGAAGAAACTAAAAACGCACCTTTTCAAAAAATCAACCGCCTATGTGAAAATAACAATTTTTAATTTTAAAAACAAAGATAATGTTACTATTAACAGTTTATGTGTAAAGCGTCCTCGAGGTGAAAATTTTTATGAAAATGGCGCTATACAAATTATTCATTATTATTATTATTATTATTAAAGTACCGTTTGGACGTTAACATAAAGCACAACAAGTTTGATGCTTAACGGACAATTGCGGTGTTTTCGCGTTTGCGGGTTACCGACTGGCGTGACGCGACATTAAAGTGATGTGGCATAAACTGTAGCAACGAAATAAGTGGAACCTTGCGTTGTGTTCATCGTCGGAAATGGCGCAAATCATAATCTCGAATGAGTATCCGATGTTTTAATCAGTATTTATTAATATATCAAGAATCTCCCATCGAAATGAGCAAATGTGCGCACGCCGTCACGCGCCATAATTACGTAATGTTCTTTACACGCTATTGAGGCGAATCTCTGAGACAAATCTTATTGGTGTACAAGCGTCATTAAGACTGATGAACATACTTTGAATCCTGTGCAATCACTTATATTACAGTCTAGAGCCACGGTGTTAAATTGCAGTTCAGCTGAGCTTCCATTTCCATTTTCCACTTTCTATGCGACCATCGCTATAATTGCTACTCCTAGTAGGACTAAATGTAAATCACTGCGGTAGAGCAGTGATTTACAAAAGTAAAAAAATATCTATTTTATTTATTTATTTTGACGTATATAACATTTGTACAGCTACAAAAAAAAGACAGTTTGTTACATATATTTTATACATATTTTAAAATGCATTGCCCAACTAGGCAAGCCTGTTTTAGGGCATTGTTTTCTGGGTTCTGTTTGGTGTATTAAATGACACTTTAAAATGCAAATACCTTTTTATTTCATTTTTAATACATTTTGTTTGATGGCACCAGAAAAAGAGGACGTCTGTGGAAGATTTGGCACGTCCAGGTAAACCAGATACTGGAAGATGGTCCTGTTAGAAGCCTCAATAATCGACAAGCTTGTATGAGAAGATATATGGAAGTGGATAAGGCGAGAATTGTGTATCAGGACAGAAGAGTATAGCGTTCTATCTTCTCTGCCTTCCCCTCGGAGAAACAGCGTGATGGTGAGTTAGTTAGTTTAGTTTAAGAAATATATGAAAAATATTATACAATGTAAATAACGCTGTTTTATGTAAATGTTTCAAAAATAAATTATTTTATTAACGTACCTTTACATAGACTTCACAGGTTCGGGAACGAATTCTATCTCATTGTATATTCTATTGTTCAATGTAATGTTTTTGATGCTGTATTGAGACAAAATAATAATTGATTAAGGTATTTTATTTTTTGATTATTTTTATTATTTTGCTTAATATTTTTTTTTTATTAACAAACTGTTATGTAAACAGAGTCTATTTTTATGTACCTATATATTTTTGCGCACGTAGATATTTGTGGAGTAAAAGCTCGTAAGGGCGTTGAAAAATATAAATAAATAAAAAACAAATTCCAACAAATTAGGTAGCTATGTCACTCAGGGGACCGGTACGCTAAAACCTCTTCAAGAATTTTTTTTTAGAAACGGGTTATCATCACAACCTTTTTCGCCACATAAATTCAGTTTTGTTCTTAAATTTAACCTTTCTACACATGTGTTATGTTCCAGCCATGTTGATACTTGGCTTATTAAATTAGATACAATTGATTCAAATTTAATTCGATACATATTCTTATTGTGTTCGTGTGTTGTTTTACTAACCAGTCAGGTCAACAAACGCATTGTTTACATTTAGTCCCTCTAGAGATAAAAAGGTTCCAGCACAAAGGGGTAGATGTTTATATTGACCAACTAGTTCAATGAATGCACAAAAGATGTTTAGGATAGCCCAAAAAATCTTCCATTAAAAACAAAGAGTGTTTACGTTAACCGAGACAAAGGATTTAGAGTATAAAAGGCCCGAAGCGGCGGTTGATGATCACTTCGCAGAGACTCAAACATACCCTCACTCAAACGACATATACGCGATTTATCTTCTAAATTAATTTTCACCCCTGTACGATCCCTAATCCGATCCCCATCTTCGTCCCATTTTACTTCTTCACCCTGTTCCTGACCCTATTCAAAGGATTCACTAAAAATAAAAATAAAAGTATAAAAAATTAAACAAAAAAATAATTATATCTTTATTTATTATCTTTGTTTTATTAACCACTTAATTGAGTTTAAATACATCTACCGGTTTCGAAAAATACCATTTTACTCAACTCTTTTACTGAACTCAATTAAGTGGTTAATAAAACAAAGATAATAAATAAAAAAATTAACCACAAAGTTAATATTGCTAATTTTAAAAGTAAAAAAATAATTAACAAATACAAAGTTAAAATTACCTGAAATAAAATTTCACCATGTTCCCCGAATAGGGTCCCGCAAAAAATGTTACGCCATTGTTGTTACCTCATATGTCGGAGACAAGAGGGCTCAGCCCTTATTCCTCCCTCCTTTAACAATCGAATCAGAGAGTAGATGATCAATGTGTTTTGGATATCGGTGGAAAAAAGTTCTTCTTTAATGAATTAATTAATTCTCTTGCAAGTGCTTAAAGAAAATATATCATTTAAATTCGACACGACGCTGGCGTGGGAAATATAATTCATGGATTCCACCGACTGCGTATGGCCACTGGCCACCTGTGTTTCGATTTACAAAGTTCAGTGTGATATTTACCCGCAAATGTAAATAATCCTCATCAGATAGACGGTTATACGCTCGCCGTTCGTCAGATATTATCGTAGTGCCAAGTCAAATATACTTTGCTCTGGAACAACGATAAGAAAGCGCTCGCGTGGTTCTCGGCAAATTCCTCCGAAAACTCATTAATTTTTAATTTATTTATTTATTTAGACATATATAATATATAAGTATTCTGCAGCTAAAATAAAAGACAGTTACAGTTGTATTTTACATAGATTTTGAAATGCATTGACCAACTAGGAAAGCCTGTTTGAGGACAAATTGGCAAACAAATGATATTTCACAAAACCAATTAAACCAATATGAAAACGAGGCAAAACACAATCAAATAGAAAATGAAACATACAAGACAAGTAAATGTGAAAATATATAAAATGAGAGAATAAAAATACTTATGCGCAATACAATATGTATAAATAGAATGTAAGAACATACAAGGGAAAGGAAAATATGTAAGATTAAAGTTATAATGCAGTTAATATACACAAAATGCAAAATATAAGAATTATTTACAATATTTTGAGTATATCCATGGTTTTATCCCCTGGGGGATTGTCATCAAGACTAAGATGTCTCACAGAGACGAAGCTATTATTTTTATTTGAGAAGTATGAAAGTCTTGGGCATTACAGGGCTTACGACCTGTCATCGGCGGGCTTAAGTGATCACTTTACACAATGTAACTTTCACCTATTTACCCACGCTACCACATCTATCAAATTGATACAATTTCCAAAAATACAACTTCCAAAAATAGTTTCATTTTTTTAAAATGCGTTTGTTGCATTTGCGTCGTGCATTGTTATAAAATATGCTTGTAAACCTCAAATTACCGAGTTGCATTCGGGTGAATTCCAACAGTCGAAATGCTAAATGGAACGTTGAGTCACGCATACCCGATTTAGTGTCATAGACATCATGCAAATATACACATTACGTATGTTTTGGAACATACATAATACATGAGAACTAATTTGTTCGCTGTATATTTGGATAATGCCCATTTAAAATTAAATCTTTGGCTTTTATCCACTGAGGGTGTTAGGGTAGCGGGATTCTTGGAATTTTGTACGTATGAGGGTGAAAATTTGTAGACAATCATTTGTACGATATTATGATTTACACGATAATGCATTTTGCATACTAAAATAAAAAAACTCAGTCGTTCATTAGACTAATTTACTGTTTACAAAAAGTTCTATACGTACGTACAGATAAAGTATAGGTACTGTCGAAAATATTCTTTGTTTATAAAGTGCTCGGCGTATAAATTTCCACTCGTGTAAGTGTTTGATCGTACGTATGTAGGCGGAGAAAATTTTACAAGAGAACCATGCTGTATCTAATAAATTTGTTGTAATGCTATATTTTGAAACAAACATAACATTACAACAAATCACAATGTGCTGTTAGTGAAAAAGAATCTGCATTTGCAAAATACAAATTTCATTTTGTTGTGCCTTTTCTATAACTATATTTTTAAGAATAAATAGCATAATCACCCAAAATTTATTCGATGCCATTTTAATTGACAACAAATATATTCAATTTAAAGAAATATATATACAAATACATTCCTTTTCAATTTCTTTTATAAATAATATTTGTCAACACATGAGAACCAGATCAAATGCATCGAGCTCGATAGAGTTTGAAAAAAGTATAACAAGACAAAATATAATTTTTGTCAGACGATTATAGATTTATTAGGAGAACACATTCTTATTGTGAAGTTGTAATTATTCAGAACATAGGTCTGTGATATTTTAAATATGAATTAAAATATATTAATTAGAAAGATATACATATAAAATCAATTGCTTGTTGTTGCGCCACCGGGATTCGAACCTGGATCTCTTTCCTAACCGGGAATAATGGAACGATTAAATGTATTAATATCAGAAAGGTAACATATGGGTTCGAAAATTGTCGCTAAAAATATTGTCGCTGTAGCATAGTTGGATAATGTACCTTCCCCGGTTAGGAAAGAGATCCAGGTTCGAATCCCGGTGGCGCAACAACAATATTTTTCGATAAAATTGATTTTATATGTATATCTTTCTAATTAATATATTTTAATTCATATTTAAGATTATAGATTTATTTATTTGATTGTGACTTACGTTCTCAAGCCATTACTAGGACAAGCGTTCAAGCATTCAGATGCAGGAAACTATATTCTTGGATTTTTTTCAGAATCACGTCATCTTAATCGTTACGTAATTTGTGACTCTCAATTTCGTTCGCAATTTTGAGACTGTCGAGACTCGCAAAATGTCGTGCATATGGGGCACACGAATGGCTGGTGTCGGCACGTTAAATTATAGTAAAGTACTTGTAAATTATACAGCACTCTATCGCGAGCATAAAATAGTACTATCATTTTTTATAATAGATTTTTTTATCATTGACTTGGATACGCTTCTATCGAAATGGAAAATATTTTAAAATATGTATTATGGAGATAAAATACAATATTATTCTTCCTTAGGGTTGCAGACGTTCATGTAAGAAATTATTAGTGCCATACTAAATACTATTATGGAAGCGGGTGGTGAAATAAAACAAATGTTGCTCGGATAGTCGTGTATTGTAAAGTATCTGTACACGCAGGTGTGTATACAGATGAAGCTATGTATTAAGAGGTAAAGGAGTGAGACTGGCCGCGGCTCCTGTCAACAGTAGCCTGGCCCTCGGGTCACGATGGTAGTGGATTGACTCGCCACTCCCACACTATATTAATAAGACGCTTACGTGAATCTATAATAAAATATTATAATACGAATGTCTTTTAAAATTATATATAAATTAGCACAGCTCGGTATAATTAATATACAGTTATAAAAACGGGGAAAGCAAAGCAAAATGGAAAAAAAGACGCTTATTTAATATATATTGTTTATAAGATATTCAAATATTAAACATTATAGGGTTTAACCCATCAAATAGTAAGAAAAATGCTAATTTATTGTCTTTCATGAAACAAATAAAACTATTTTTTAGGCATTTATATGCATTCGTAATTGAATAAGTCATCGGGTGAAATGATTTTTAATTTTATAACTCAATTTTTTGTTGTGGTTGATTTTAAAAATTATTACTCCAAGAAGAAAAAGCGTTATAGGCCGTGTCCATGGAATAAGACATTAAGAGTTAAATCTCAGAAATTTAGCTGAGATTAATCTCAGTATCTTGTATACGTGTTGAAATTTTATCAAATTGGTTTATACGTCTTTTTTGTTCTGAAGTATTTGTATTTTTTTTTTCAAAATAGAAAACAAAAATGTGTTAGAAAATTGCAATTGAAACAGTAATATTTCTATATGAATATTTTGTAGGTAGGTAATTATTATTTAATACATTTATTTATAATTATCATGATCATTTTTCAAAGATAAAACGTCAATCCATTTTTCTGAACGTTTCGATACGTTAGTTCTCAAAAAGTGTTTGTGGTGTTAAATTAATATGTAAGAAGATTCTATTCAGAAAAAATGACGTCGCAGAACGGGTTTTAAATACTAGTTTGAGAATAATATTGCTATGGTTGATCACCTTCCATATTGTAAAAAATTGTTAATAAACTATATCTATCTATCGGTAATAAAATAAAATAAAGTACGAGTGTCGCGCTGTAAGCAATAAATAGGTTATTCGATGTCAAGTGTCCCCGTTAACGCGTAACGGCGGGCGTAAATATGTTCCACGCGCGCGCGGCCCAAAAGGGTCCAAGTTTATCAGAACCGCTGCCAGCGAGGCTTCCATCTCCCAGAACTAGACCGGATATCCCGCCCGCCACGGTCGGAATCCGCCGTTAATTAGTCTGCATTTTCCGGTTTTATTAGCACCCCACATAAAGTAAAACGACGTACAAACAAGCGCTTCAATACGAAAACTTTTCCGTGGTGAACTCAAAAACGCGTATTTATGACTGCTTACATAGGCAAGTGTTGGCTGTAAATGGAAAGTATTCTACATCTATACAACCACAGAATTTATAAAGATATGATAAAGCTTCATTGATAAATTTATACCCGTTTTACACAAGGGATGAAAGCACACAATATAATAGGTTGATTCATATCAAAATTACATATTATAATGATATTTTTTTGTGAATAAAAGATTACAATATTTTAAAAGAAACCAATGTTTATTTAGTCGATTACATAATTTTTATTATTATTTGTAACTGTAAGTTTTCTTGAGTATTATATATTTTGTAATCAAATTTAGTTTACGTTGAACAGCTACCAAAGTAGTCTATCATACGAATTGTTCCTGTTTGTTATGTTTTACATTTTACATGTATGATCCTAGTGTATGTCAAGGTTTTAGTCATCTGATGTATTTATGTACTTTCATGTCATCTATTGTATAGAGAATTATCATGATACAGATTGGGCAACGAGGGCACACAAGGTGAGCTTTGTAGACATTTCTTCTCTCCGGAATATTTTTTTTGATTTGATTTTTTCTTTGACTTTGAGGTTCAAATTCCGGCAGCAACTTAATATTTTAAGCAATATTTGAATATGTCCAAGAACACACAATAACTGGATTTTTACCTAAAAAGGCACTGTTATTAAACAAATATCAGATATCTCATAGACAAAGCTACTTATTATATTTTAATGGAAAATATATGGAAGTATGGGGTAATTACAAGACTTACGAGATATATATTATGACGTTATAAATGGGGATCATGTACAAAATTACTCCGTCATTTATTTTTGTCAAGCAACTTGATATTTCACAAATAGTTACCCTCAAGTTAGTATCACATTCGGTGTTTCAGCTTATAAAAACGGTTGCGATCTATGGTTCATTTTCAAAACCATCGACGAAGCTGTTATATTAAAATATAGCCGTGTGTGATTCACTATAACCGGAAGGGTAAGTATTTTTTATTATTCAATCACTAGTGCATAATTTAATATTAACTTGTTAATCTAATCGCATGGTAAATAATCTTTACAGGAAACAAGATGTTTCCCTCTGGTGCATACCTCTGGTTTTTAACTTCAATTTCTACTTTGGATTTACTTTGGAGTTAGTCGCCTCACTGTAGGCGACAGTTTTTATCATGATGATCTACAAATCACGTTTACGAATCTGATGCGTTGGCCTGGATGCTGTGGGCCAAACGTGATATGACGCCAAGACATCTGGTGTCCCATACAAGAAGGATTTTACGTCTAGATTTTATTTTATTTCTTGTAGTCTTGTGTTTTTCTCGATTACATGTCTTTCTTGTACTAATGACTAACATCTTTTATTTATCACCTCCAGGTATCACTATAAATTTTTCCCAGTTTAGGATATTATATATATATATAGCCAGCCGAAGATAGGTCGTAAGCCTTGTAATTACCATATATTTTCCATTAAAACATAATAAATAGATATATATTCTATGAGATATTTGATAATTGTTTAGTGCCTTTGTAGGTAAAAATCCAGTAATTGTGTGTTCTTGGACATATTAAAATATTGCTAATTTAATTTCTCTTTACTTTATAAAATATATAGTTATGTGCAGCTAATTCCAGTGAACCGACTGCACGCGCCTGCTTTGCAAAAATGCAAGTTTCTCGGGGCATTTTTCGGAGACATGCCGGTACCATCGCTCGGCATCCTAAATAAATCTACACAATACACCAATGATCGTTCAAGTTTGCACTATTAACCTATATAACGGAACAGCCATATTATTGGGATATTTCCCCCAGTTCCACTTGAAGTTGTTCTATCGCCCAGCCGAACGTTGCTTGTATGCGCACTAAATTTCGCAAATGGTCCATTACGTCAAGCGGAGAAGTGATAAAATTTACAAGTCTCTCGTTAAGTTGGCGGACATGTTTGATATCGTTTTGCACCCGGTCAGTTGGTGCGGATGTTAGTTGTATCGGAGGTCTCCCGCGCATGGGGACGTTTCACGAAGAACAGAGATGAAATATAAAAGGTTTTAATGTATTTATGTCACGTTTATTGCTGTGCGCCTAAAATGTAATGGCGCGTGTACACGGATGAGACTTTGATCTTTTGTTTCGGAAATTTAGCGGTAATGCATCAGTTGGTTATACTATCTGTGTACAAAATACAATAGACAATGCATGATTTATTTATTAATTTACGTCCTTGTGGGCTTTTAGAAAATTGGTTAGGTATAAAAAAACATGAGCAGCTACACAAGTAGCATGGAATATATATATAAATAGAAATTGATAGAATATACATAAATAACTTTAAAAAAAATAGAAAAATAAGCAAAACAAACTATAAAAATTAAGGTTCAAGACAGAAATACATAAAAAAATTAGGTTTAATACAGAATGGTTGAGTATCAAAGTCGATTGTATCTTTAACTCAGAACAGCATTAAAAACATCACTCTTATATTTACACATTGAATATCGAAATATGTCTACAAAATCAAAATCGTTTCCATGCTTGTGAAGTCTTTTTGTGGGTGCATTTTTATAAATATGAGCAAATGATGCATTTACATGGAAAAGCGCCGACGACCTGGTACTCCGCGCAAGTACGTAGTATACAATCAATTCAGTTAAGTTAAGGGCGTCCACTATTTTAAATAAAAATAATAAATCACTTAAAGTTTTTCTACACGACGAGTTAGTTAAATGAAGAGTGCTCATTAGAAGATCATAATTCAATTGTTCAACGGGTATACACTAGTGGCGGTCGGTGACTTTTTGTAGAAAGGATGCTGGATAATAAGTTTAAAATTATTCAATTATACATTCGCACAGTTCACTGTTTTTGCTGTAAGCGTTAGAAAACGTGGGTGAAATATCCATGTTATTTTCTGTATTAATTTAATAATTCAACAAAACTTCAAGTATTCAAGTCAAACTGTCAAAAATGCGTCACACTAACAAATCCCTCAAAATAATCCTCTCGCTTCGTAATATGTATGCAATTCTGTGCATTATACCCGTAAGCATTCAATTCGTTTTTTGTATGTTGAACGCTGTTAACGAATGCGTATACAGTATTCGAAGACCTTGACAGGCGGAACTGGATGCAAATGCGCGAAAGTCATATATTTTCAAACTATGTGGATACGGAACGAATGATGCTGGTATCTGTGTATTTACGCGATGGTCGAAAGTTGAGAATGTATATGTATTTCGACTAGCTCCGCGCCGTATCGTAGTGTATGTTATGACTGGTCTCTAATCTGGTTTTTGACTCTAGAGCACAAAGCATGTATGAAGCATGCATATAAGTATACTCTCATATATTACATATAGCTCGCTCCTCACTGAAGTCCTTCACGTGACTTTGGTGACGAGTCTCCGAGATAAGTTACATCCATGTTCACGCACCATAACGTCGGTTATAAAGCATTATACAACAGCGTGTTATAAAATACACGAAAAAAGAAGTGGTACATGTACCTATAGTAATATGTTTTTCCGGTTCGCCCCGCCTCACGTTGTATTGTGATATTTAGTCTCTTCAAACATCATCTTTAATTTATTTCATGTTCTGATGCTAGTGTTTTGTTTTGTGAAAAATAAAAGAACTTACATTTTATACATGGCACTAATAATTGAACACAGACGTGAATGACAATCTTTGTATAAATAAATAAATCCATATATTTTATTAAGAACATTCATTCTTATTGTGAAGTTGTAGGTTCGAATCCCGGTAGTACAACAATATTTTTCGATAAAATTGATTTTATATGCATATCTTTATAATTAATACATTCAATTAGTATTTAAAACATCACAGACCTATGTTCTGAATAATTACAACTTCACAATAAGTATCAATGTGTCCAAAATTTGATAAAAATTAATTGTTAATTCTGGCGTCTGCTATCGGTTTACTTAAAGGTATTTGAGATTCCGTAAAAACAATGTAGATGGATTTCAAATAATGGAACGATAGATGTATTAATTTGAAAAAGTGTAACATATGGGTTCGAAAATTTGTCGTCAAAAATAATGTCGCTGTAGCATAGTTGATAATGCACCTTCCCCGGATTGGAAAAGAGATCTAGATTCGAATCCCGGTAGCGCAACAATAATATTTTTCGATAAAATTGATTTTATTTGTATATCTTTATAATTAATACAATTAATTAGTATTTAAAGCATATATTTTATTTCATTAATAGCATATATTTTATAAAGTATTACGTGCTTTTATAAAGTAGTTTCGTGACGTATTTTAAATGGAAACTCTTTGGTTAAACATATTTTAAGGCCTGTGTCCTATGTGATGATCTTTCAATGAGACTGATCTCTGAGAGACAGTAAAGGTACGTGCGCATTGGATGCGTCACGCGTTAAACAAATGGGGTGATGATTCATTACTCACTTCATTCTGAACTGTTGTTTATGCGAGCTTGAGTCGAATTTCCGAGATAAATCTCATCAGTGGACACGGGCCATTGTGTTACATATCTAGGTAGATAGGCGATAGTAACAAATATTTATTGTATTGCTCACGAATTATCATAAAAAAAACAGAAATATCAACAATATGTACCGATATTTATTCCCTATAAAATTATTCTAGTCACCCCGTATAGTATGATAATCTTACATATTGTAGTCAATGAAAACATCCCTTGATAATAGTGAATACGTTTTATTTCCCACTTCTTTCTGTTCCTGCGCATATTTATATTATGTATGTCACCAAAACGTGTAAATTTTACAGTAGATTATAGCTATTCTGGTGTAGGATTTACCTATTCGTTTGCCAACCGCAACCCCGTTTTGAAAATATGCGCTAAAAATATCGAGAAAACACCGTTAGTTCTTTTTAGTCGTGCATTTTTAATTATTTTTCAATGCATACAAAATATAATATTTGTTCCGAATTCTTAAACATACTTTGGTGCGTCTTTTCATATCAGCCGCGACCAATGTTATTGATACATATTCCGCGTCCAAATTCCTACCTTCGACCTTTTTCTTATTTGCTTGCCTTAGCGTGAATTCTGACCTTGATATCATCTGACGTCAACTTGATCAGAATTTGTTTTGTTTGATCTCAACAACGCGATATTGTTGTGGGCCAGTTATTTCTAGTGCTCCAGCAATGTTATTGTGTGATCTGTGATTTGTGAGCATAGTGTTATTGCCGTGTATGAATATTGACATCGCCGTTTTCCGTCGGGAGTGGATAACGATTATTCGCGTCCAGCCATTGTGTGGTTTCGACGGCGACGGTGGGGATTGCGGAAGCGTCATACTCAAGGTAAGGCGAGAAGTCCTTTTGAATCCCGGTTTCCCGAGATCGCTGGTCCTTCGACAAAATTCCCTTCCCTTCACCGACCTCTCCCTGTATCACATCTCCCGATTCCTCCACCACCTTGCAGTGATTCCGACTTACAACCGGAGTTATCGTAATCCATTCCGCGGGACGTGTGGCCCGGAGATTGCACAATATTTATTTATTGATTTTGACTGTTGAATCCAATCCCGAATCATAATTGACGGAAACAGAAGCAAAACCGCCAATATACAACTGACGAAAATAAAGTGTGACGTGTATTATAATAATTATTTGGCAATAGTGGCAGTTTTACAATTAATAACTAGTTTTGAAGACATGTTATTATACTAAATAAATGTATTAATTAGAAAAATATTGTTGTACCGAAAAATATTGTTGTTAAAATATAGTATACCGGAATTCGAACCTGGATCTTTTTCCAAACTGGGGAAGGTGCATTATCCAACTATGCTCCAGCGACAGTACTTTTGACGACAAATTTTCGAACCTATATGTTACACTTTTCAAATTAATACATCTATCGTTCCGGTTCGGTTCGAAAATTTGTCGTCAAAAGTACTGTCGCTGTAGTATAGTTGGAAAATGCACCTTCCCTGGTTTGTAAAGAGATCCAGGTTCAACAACAATATTTTTCGATAAAATTGATTTTATATGTATATCTTTCTAATTAATACATTTAAAATATCACAGACCTATAATCTGAATAATTACAACTTCACAATAAGAATGTGTTGCCCCTAATAATATGTTTATATGTTTCAAAATAATTTCGTCAATTTTAATATCTGGCTATAAAATAAGTTACAAATACGTTTATCTCAATTTTGTCAATTTGTTTGCTTCTGAACCTCTCATTTACTATCCCGGGATTCGATTTAGATGATCCCGTGATTACAAAATACTCACTTGCCTATTAATGTTACATTTTTGAAAAAAAAGCGAAAAAGAACAAATATAATATTTTATTATTTTTTATTAAAAAAATAGAGATGCGAACATGGAATACGTGACACATCAATATTTTTACTTGCTTTCAAACCAAGCTCAGAGCTTGTGCTATGAAAAAAGAACTAACTTGTTGGTCTTTCGGAACGAGGCTCGAAACCTCGACCACACGATTACAAGGCGAATGTCGTAACCACAAGACCAACAATCACATTTATTTATGTAAGATCACACAGTTTATGTAAAATATTTGTGTTTAAGTAAGTAAGTAAGGAATCTTTAAACAAAAAATAACGTAAACAATAATGTAAGATTGACAAATGTTTATTTCAATATGAAATAATTGAATTATTATGAATAAAATGGCCAAAGCAATAGCAAAACATCGAGAGTTTCATCATTTATTTATATTTATATATTTTTGGTACCTCGAAATTAATCCAAAATATTAATTCCGAAAGTTTTGAGATTACACGCACTAACTAATTCCGGGATTCATTAATAACTAATAAAAAAAACTGGCCCGAAAGGCTACCTTATCGGCAATAATATTTTTTTCCAAATGCGTATAACTGCGGTGCAAAAGTATCGCAATAATACCAAAATATAACTCTAGAAATGCAAGTAACCACCGACACCACGTGTTATCGATTCTGGGAGCGCAGGTTCCAATGACTAGTTTATTTCTTTTCAAATTTTATTCAGTCAAACGTAAACCGTTTTATTTAGCTAGACCCTGAATATTATCTGACGCCAGGCAGCTTCGCAGCTGTCACGTTATATCGCTGGGACGGTACTTTCCTTTTTTTTTTGAAAAATTATCATTTTAACATTGTAGCAAAGACAAACTATTCAAAGTCAAAATTCGATTAATGATTTTTTATTGAAATATTCAATCAAAATGATTAAAACTTTATTCAGTGATTGAGGTTTCATTTAACTTAATTTAATTGACAGAAATGGAGCAATGTACAAATTATATTTTACATTTGATGATAAATACCCTTCTCCCCGATTCTGACATTGTTTTTTTGTATTCAATATAAATCAAATTCTAAAAAATATATAATGTTTATTTTAATTTTGTACTACACACACATATTTTTTTAAACATTTTCACAGGACTTACACCATTATACAAAATGTTGTATTTGTGTTTCAGAGATTTGATTTATATTTATTAAGTTGTAGATATTCAACGAATTTGATTTAATATCATTGATTGACATGCAGTTAGTACGTGGTGTAACATTTTTATTTTTAATAATATATAATTTTTATTATCAATTTCTACTACACACATAATTTTTTGAATAATATAATGAGTAGTCCTTCCCATCTACAGGTGTAAATTGAACTAAAATTAAATGCAAGGCAGTGGGGCGTGTAAGGGTGGGGGTGGCTTTATTGTTTCTAGGAAGCAGTTCATTAATGTTTTCTCCCGTTGATGGGAAGGACTGCTCTTCCCGAAACTAGTCGTGATAATCCTGTGAAATGTAAACAAAATTAGAAGAGACTAACCCCACGATATAAATACAATTTGAAAAGAAAAGTTAGCATAGAAAATCAGATATGTACATAAATAATATGTTGCCATCTTTTAAAAAGATTCAACCCCCCCCCTCCCCCCCAGAAGAGCGCAGCTTGGACTGACTTTTTTAAAATGTATTTCTTATAAATTTCTTTTCGTCTTAAAAGTTAATTTTACTTATTGCCTTTCAAGTAAATATAAAGGTACATTCTAAGTGTTATTTTTTTGCAGCGCCATTTTTATTTACAAATCAGACTTTTAAAAAAAAAAATCAGGCTTGACGCAGCATGCCCGCATTAGGAGAGCTTAAGCATCCACTTTGAATGATTTTCATAAAAAAAGGAGATTTTCGTACAGCTTAGTAAATTTAGAAAGGCAGACATCCTAAGGTTATAACTTACTTTTTTGTTACTATTAACGATCTTTTAGCGTTACACTTTGGCACACTTACTAAATTTGATCGATTATAATGTTAATGTAATTATTAAAGTATTCCATACAGATCATGAGGGTGTAAAAATAAAAAGTATCATTCTAATGAAATTACTGATGATAGAAATGAAGTCTTCTGTGTACAGTTTTCTGGGTTAATCTGCCGTGTATGTAATTTGAGCTTTCTGGCTGATGTTTCGGATCCCATTGCAGGGTCCATAATCAGGGCTGACGTGATGAGTGACTGTTAGCAGTGGCGTGCAGTAGGTATAGATTTAGGTTATGCTGTTACCAATGATATCATAAAATCATATATAGTGTATGTAATATATATATTTTCGTTTAACCAACGTCTTAGACAAAATAAATTCGTCGTTTATACGATCCTACCATGTATTTATTTATAATTTTAGAGTACTATTAATAGTGTTTTTAAAGTTTAAGTTTTAACGTAATATAATAATACATTCTTACACATATAAAAAATGTGTGGACGTTGTTAGAACACTTTCTATGACTGAACATGATTAAATTATTGTTTGAAAATTCTTCACGTAATAATTAAAGGAAATAATTATTTTTATTAAAGGCTAACATAGGAAATAGTCTTGACGATTGCCTTTTGTTTTTCTCAAATCAAAAACCAAACCATGCACCAAATTTAAAGAACAACTAATGAAATCGACACGTTAAAAACAGTAAGATAGTAAAATTCACGAATTAGTAAAAGAGGAAATAGAGACACTTCAATGATTTGCATGCAGTTGTAAGGTTTTCTAATGTTATTCTGTTAAAAAATAGTATTGGTAACGACTCCATACAAAACGGAACAACCGAAAAGAATTTTCAATTCAGTAAATAGCCATTTATATGACTTGAGTAATTCTCTAGCTTAAAGATAGTTCGATGCGGTGAATACAAAAGAGCGCCATGGGTACAGCAGTGAGTTGTCGTATTTGTTTTTAGAAGTAAGCAATTAAAGTTTCTACTAGTACACAGATGGCGCTAATTGTAAAAATAATGTTTTCGTTTATGTTAATCCAATTATTTAATTTATATTTGTTTCCCAGAATTTTTAGTAATACACAGCTTTTTTGCTTGTATGCACTGCACGCTCTTGACTATTAGAGTTGTAATTAAGTACTGGCTTTCAGTATCGTGTCGAAAGCAGGTGTTGTGTGAAATGTTTTTTTTTTACACCCTATCCCGAATCGTTTTGAGAGTTGTTTACTCTTGTTTCAATTCGTCATAATTACATATTTATTTTATTTTATAACATTATTATCATAATACCATCATAGGTTGGCTCCGGTATCATCGTACCAGAGTCATACCTCTACAATTAGACGTGAGACTCGTTATAACATTAAATTCAGAAGGCAGCCAGAAAGAAGCTATATAAACCATACACCCCCAAAAGGGGAGGGTAGACGTCATATTTATGCGTTGCAGTCGCAGAACTCGGTCACAGTCCGGCAGAAATTCACCATGTCCAGGTCGCAAGAAGTGCGAGGGAGAGCCAGTAGAATTCTCCGTTAGGACTCTCTACCCACTGATCTTCCTGGCATCGCCATCTCAGCAACCCCCAGCGAGAGACCCACACCCTAATAAATTCCGGAAATGTCCGAGATTCCTTTAATTTCTTAATAGGTCATCGTTCCGGGGGGTGAAGTGAGTAGTGTTGTGTTATGTTAAGTTCCATCTACTGTCGAAAACATCTACCAGGTAAGCCCAGAAAACTGTACACAGAAGATTCTGAACGGCCGTGAAGACGTAAGAACATAAACATCCCGAAACTGATCGTGATTCAACTCAAAAAATTGTGTGTGTAGTACATGTGAAAATAAAAAATTATATATTTCAAAAAAATAAATATGTTACGCTACATAGTAACTGCCAAATCAATCAATGTTACTTTAGAACATTTTTAGAAATGAAGTCGTTTATTTTTCTATTATATTTGAAAAATGTACCTTCACATTAAAAGGTCAGGTATTCACCTAATTCGCGCTTCAAAGAAAATTGACGTTTCACTCCAATATAATTTATCAGTTTTCTTTAAAATTTCCATATAAAGAGAGTATTGTCTACACAGACAGAGGCTCACCATGTTATAAATTTGTATCTATTCTCGGCTTTTTGAGATGCTATTTTTATGAATTATACAATTTATTTGAAAAAATACTTCTCTACAAGTATTTAATTGAATACATTTACCTTATTAATAATGAAACGAAAGAATTTCCATTACCATTACCATTTATAAACCTCCCATCGCAAGTTTCCTTACCCAATTACGAAGTCTACAGATATGGAGTAGAACAAATAGAAAAAAAGTTCTTTAAATCTCTGACATATTGAAAAAGCTTAAGCGATTACTTTAAAATATACGACAAGAGACTCCAAAGTTATTTGCTGTCTCAAATGGACGTAAATATCCCTATCCGATCAACGAGATTTCCACCCTTATTTCACATCAACTTTTACAAAATCAATCTAAGCTTTTTCTCTTCTCTGTTTAGAATGCATAATTACTACAACGATATCACATACCTTAACCTTTTAAGTGCCATGAGCGCGTTAACACGCTAAACTTTGTATCTCACGCTAAGCTATTAGCGTGTTAACACGCACTTTTGGACCTTGAAAACTTGCAGGGATTAAAGTCATACTTTTAAATCATTTTATTCCATTTGTGGACGGCAGGTCCCAGCATTTGATAATTAAGTCAAAACCCTTAAAGTCTAGTCTTACCCTATGCTGTGACTTCCATTTCAAATAGAATTAAAAAGCAGTTGAAAAATTAACTCTAATTTAGATATATTTTTCACGACACAGGCTCAAAGTCCGTACACGACAATCTCTCAATGAGACTTTGATATCTGAGTATCAGTAAAAGTACATACATATGTACTGAATGTATTATTCTAATTCGCAAGCGAAACACATGAGATAATGATCCATCGGTTGTTTCACGCTGAGCATTTCTTAATGATACACTGGAGTCAAATCTTTGAGAGAATTTTTTCTCACCCATGAATACGGACATAATTATATTATAGGTTGAATGACTGACTATTAAAGGGTAATAGAAGACTATCGCGTGTCCCGGGATTAGACGTCGTTGACCTTGAAACTCATGCCCTTCTGTACGTTTTATTTATTTATTAAGACACAATATGATATACAAGTATTGTACAGCTTAAAAAAAAGACTGTTACATATATTTTACAGAGATTTTAAAATGCATTGCCCAACTAGGCAAGCCTATTTTAGGGCAAATGCGATCGTTTTTAATATCTTGTTTATTCTCATAAATTAAAAATATATGTTTTCAGTGTTTCTAATTTCTCAACCATTAAAAAGTATATATAATAACAGTAATTCGTCTAATTGTTTTAAAATGTTTCTACATTGTACCTTAACGTCATACCAGGACTATGTATCGGGGTTATTTAACGACAGTATATTAATAAATAAAAAAATAATTGTATCTTAAATATTTTTTTACGGTTTTCAATTTGTTTTAATTGTTAGTTATAATGACAAAATTCAGTTGGTAGAGCAGTTTACCGGAAATGTTACGGTACCGGCTTCGAATCCCGATGGCAATTGTTATATTTCGACAAGTTCTTGATAATTTTTTCCTTTCAGAATATGTCATCGTCAAAAGAATACGTCTGAAGATATTGCATGTGAACAATATTGCATTCCTTTTAAATATTACCCTCTGACATCTTAAAATGAACATTCTCAACGAATAGTCGAAACGTTCTCCAAATTTTATGAGAGAAAAATCCTAAACGAAATTCAGCGATTTAGAAGGCATTCGAACTTTGTGATTTTCATCTAAAAAAATTAAAATAACTTTTTTAAAAATTAATCGTAAACAAACAGCTGATAGCTTATTATCACAGCACGCGTGCGCCAAATTACATCACGCGTATTTGTGGCATAGTGTCCATTTTTATTTGTAAAGAGAGAAATTATACTTAAATAAAAATACAAAAACTCTCAAATTGTTACTCGGATATCATATTTTCACACAATCACAAAAGTTCGAATAACTTCTGAACCGTTGAATTTCGGATAATCCTATATGAAGCTCTATGAGTTGCTAGAAGTGTTATGATCTCTCTCTGATCTTCACCCGGCGGTCTGCTAACACAGTATCATGGATTTTGTTGTCCATATCCTCCGTAGTCACCTCAATCCGACGGCTTGGATGTTCAGCCGAGCTTGAATTTACTAAACCAATATCTGATGGTAGTCATCGAAGGTGCATGGTCCTTATAGACGGCATGCAACTTCACTTTGATTTACTCATACGTCTTCTCATCCAAAAAAAGGAATCGAATTACTGATCGATATTGCTCTTTTTCCATGGTAGAAAACAAACACAAACTTGCCCACTTTTAACATCTATCAAAACAAAACTACTCCATAAATCTGTCTAAAATTGTGACAGGCGTCGTTTGCAAGATGTCGTTAAACAATGGAGGTAGAATCGCACCTTGGGTGCCAAAAACACAGGAACAGAAAAAGGGACTCACCGAATTCCGCTTCTCCTGAATCTCTCAATCACCTCCTGATTACTATTTCACCAAAGATCGACACATAGACTCACGGAGCCTTCGAGCGTTTAACCGATTTTAAAGATCGACTGACCGCTCGCTAGCGGCGGGGGAAGGAAAGGAAGGTGGGAGGCACTGAATCATTTGTTTGTTCAAGGCATATCACAAACAAGTATAAGTCCCAAACAAATGGTGTACAGATTTAGCGTCAGTGGTGCCATCAGTTATTATTAAGGAGAACACATTCTTATTGTGATGTTGTAATTATTCAGAACATAAGTCTGTGATGTTTTAAATACTAATTTAATATATTAATACATTAAATTAGTATTTAAACCACCAGTTATTAATCACGGGTATTTATCATGCAACCGTCGTATAATATATGTTTATTTTTGTTTCTTAAAAATATTACTCTTTATTCTCGATTAATACTATATCTGTTTTATTTTGAAAACTTTTATTTTACCTGTCTTGAAATGCTTTATAAATCCATTAAAATACCCCAACTTTATATTCACGACCCGAAAAAAAGAAAAATGTTGAAACTATCTCCATAACTTTGCAATTTTTTTCCGAATTCAGCTCTTTATTAAATTTTACCCGAAGCTAATCGGGTGGAGGGCAATTTGGAAGGAGAGTTTCGCTGAAAAACTTTTCGTTTTGCATGACTAGTCTTTAGAGTTGCCATTTTTACAAGATAATCGCTGATCTTTTCCGCTTTCAAGACTGTCAAACTTGCGCAACTATTTCGCTGAGGTGACAGTTATGACGATGTCTGCAGTACTTTTAAAAGTTTCACCTTTTCCATGACGCACAA
Organism: Eubasilissa splendida; assembly: GCA_031772225.1. Classification (NCBI taxonomy): domain Eukaryota; kingdom Metazoa; phylum Arthropoda; class Insecta; order Trichoptera; family Phryganeidae; genus Eubasilissa; species Eubasilissa splendida. Next base: position 13,053,188 of record CM062852.1, on the reverse strand, counting down.
CTTTTAACCTACATCTTTAATTAATTTTTTTTTACGGTGATAACGTAACTTGACAACGGCAGACTTTTACGTTGTACGCTTAAACGTCGGGTAATAAAGTGTTTTGCTTTAAACAAAACTATGTTCCGTTTTGTGTTTTAAATTAATAAGAAATGTAAAGGAGTTGCGTAGAAATAAGATTATGAGATATGTGCGTATGCGGATTACTGTAGAATAGATGGATAACCTGATGTGTGAGTTGTGGGCGCCCCGTTAATCACCCATCACTTACATGTTCGTCTGATGACGTGTGCGGCTAGAGCGGGTTAAACAATGATAAACTAATTAAGTTGGATTTATTGTTTAGCATAGCCACAGATTAGACGTATATAATAGTCGTACGGTGAAACGACTATGTTATCTGGAACGCGGTGACAAGAAGAGTGGCGCTCGGGAGCCTGCCTCTCGGACGGCTGCCCGTTGCATGGTTAGTGTGGCGTTGGTACAGGGCTGTTAGGAGCTACGGTTTTACGCACCAGGAAATGCAAAGTGCGTTCAGAGGTCGTAGCGATAGATCTTCAGAGAGTGTTTAAGTAATGCATAGGTGGAATCAACGCGTCTAGAAAACGATTCCTGTTTAGGACTGACAAATGTTTCTAATTTATATAGGTATATATTATCTTATTATATTATGTATATAATAGATAACAGTATATATGATATCTATAAGATTGAATGTCTGCCTTTGATTTCAAAAAGATTATGTAATTTTTTAATAAATTCTATAAATATTTCTACGTTTAAAAAACATTAAATTTTTTAATAGTAGATCTCTACGATTTAACGGCTCCATGACACGCAGTGAGTGCAGTGATGGAACCCGTGGTTGATGAAGAGTAGAGTCTGGAAGAGGCGAGATCCCCAGCAACAATAAAAACAATGTAAAAGTTAATTAAATAATGTAGTTGTAGACCGGTAAAAATAAAGAATTTTCATAATTAAAAATTAAAAATCTAATAAGAAAATACTTCTCTGTGACAATATTTCTTTCCCGTTTTACAGCGAAAAAGAGACAATGTAATTGTTAATTCTTCAAACCTATTCCCCATTGGCTGAATATAATTCCTTTTTATTTTATAATCTCAGCTCTTGCTCATATATTAAATTTTATAAATGGAAACATGAAATGTTCCGTTCCAAATTCAATTTTAGATCTCTCGACATAATAAATTAGGAGTTGTGTTGCAACAAAAATAGTGCCAGGGCCGCATCGGGAGGAGCGGGATATAGTTCGGTTGTGGGGTGACGGATATTTAGTTATTTATTTAATTAAGGAATTTTAGTATAAAGTTTCATTATATTCTAACGACGTGGGTATCTAAATATTGATAATTATTTTCTCAGTCATCAGACTTTTTAGGAAAGAGCAGGAATGTTGACCAGGAAATGTCGGCTTGGAATTTTTTTTCTTCCGAAATATCAATATACCATATTAAAGAGATTACGAAACATTGTACATATTAGTCCAGAAATATTTTAAACTGGGGGTTCAGATTAAACGGTTCAGTTTAATTTTTAATTCGTTGATTAAAAATAATCAATAAACGTGAGATATGAAAGTCGAGTAGGCTAAGAATATGTTGACAGATATGACCACTTCAGAGAACTCCGTAATGGCGTGTCTATACGGAGGATTCTCTCGGAGATTGTCTCGAGTACGCGTAAAGGACAGTACAGAGTTTAGCGTGAAGCGACCTATCAATTATTCTAGTGTATATTTTGTGCAAAGTGAATGATTAGAATGACACAACCAGTACGTATCAACATTTTCCGACACTCAAAAAACATCCGAAGTCTCGTCCGAGACAGTCGTGAGTCTGGCCGTCCATGGTATGCGCAACATATGTCTCCGGCACCACATTTCAAAGACATCAATCCGTATTCTCTCCCTTGCTTTGAAAGTCCACGATTCCATAACATATAAATATAGATAATGTACCAGAGACTGTACAAGCCTGACCTTCGCTGTCTTCGAAATGTGAATTATATGATAAATATTCTCAATTCTATCAATCATTACAACTTTTTGATGTGTACATACCTTTGTTAACTTAACCCCCTCTCTCAAAAATTAACACTAGAGTAAGATAATATGACGACAAAGTGACCAAACAAATATGTAGTACCCGTTACCACGGTGAATATATATTTTATTCAGTACCCACAAACATCAAACTAAATTTTCACACTATCACCGTCCAGCAAAGCTAAACACACCAGTGGTGCATGCAACGAAGCTCCCATCAGCCGTTAAGACACAGTACCGATGCCATGCAACAATACCATTGCGGCTCAGACGTCTCATGAGCGTCACTCTTCGTATCACCACCTTCTCACCACAGCTCCAGGAATCGTCTCCGAAATCTCTTCGCGTAATAACTACATTTGTGATATTTGCAAACTGTGCGTAACAATAAATTAAGTGTCAACTGTAAGGAAGTAGTTTATCTTTCTCATAATATGCTGCCTGCCATATTCACGTTTACATAATACGCGACTTTTTAACGGACACGAGAGTGGTAGATGGAATAATGGAGCATACACCACTCTGACATCTCATCATTCAAAACATAACTTTCAAAATCCTTGTTCTAATGCAGTTCACATGTTCGAAAATTTAAAAATATCATATTAAAAATACCTACCTAAAAAAATGATTTAAAAATAATATACACCTAGTACACAATTACACAAAGTACAATACTAAGCAACTGTTTTCAAACAAATAATCTTTTAAATTGACAAAAATAAATATAGTAATATTTCACTCGGCAATATAAAATGTATTTTAAAGAAAACACATTATTATTTGTGAAGTTGTAATTTTTTCAGATTCATTCAATTCGTATTAAAATATCACGGGACTATGTTCTGAAAAAAATTACAACTTCAAAAATTATAATGTGTTTGTTCTCTTTAAAATTATATATAAGTTGTATTAAAGTATATCCAAAAAATTAATAAAATGAAATTGAAAAATCTCTGGCGTCTCCTAGCGATTATTTCTCAAAGTAGGTATTCGCAATAAAAAGGTGATAGTTTTCAAATAAATGGAACGTAAGATGTATCAATTAAAAATAACTGCAACATATAAGTTTGAAAATTTGTCGACTATTTACGAGGCTGGCGTAGCGTAATTGCTTCCCCGGATAGGAAGAGATCTTGGTTCAAATCCCGGTGGCATCTAAAACATTTTTTCGATAAATTGAGTTTATTTGTATTACCATATAAACTGTTTTAACATAACTATGAGAGTATTAATTGTAGGTAATCATTCGTATTTCATATACAGTGAAATCTCGATCGATCGTTCCTCGAATAATTGTTTTCCCGCATGTATCGTTTAATTCTTCCAGTTCCGAATTAATTTCATACAAAACACCCAAAAATAGATCACATGGATCGTTCCTCATGCATAAATTTACCGCATTAATCGTTTAATTTACGTAGCATACTTCGTAGCTGAATGCTTGGTTTCGATTTCCGGCACTCGTAAACAATAAGCGAAATATTTGAGAGAGAGAGAAACAAAGAAAGAGAGAGAGAGAGAATGCTGCTATTGATTGCCCCTTGACATTATACAATATAAAGTTAAATTTTTTTTTTGTTCATGTGTAGCTTTCTAATTTTATTTTTATTTAAACACATTCATTTACATGTGAAATATGTATCATTTTTAGAATATGTATTAAACGTTTAACAATGAAAAATGTAACTTATTTCTATATTCCCGCATTTTAACAGGTTCCTTCAAAAATGATAGATAGAGGTTTCACTGCAATCATGTTAACTAGGGCTCGGGCCCTAACTCCATACATCCGACATCATCCGGTGATTCATTAATTGACACGAACGTATTAATATAAAAATGATTTTTTTTTAGGTTATTTATATTATATTTTATAGGTTTTTGTGCCATAATTCGTGCTACAATATTGCGACGAAGGAAATTGTAGGCTCGTGTGTGTTGCGCAAGTGGCTGCAAGAACAATACGGGGCGGCGGCACATGCGCGGCATGCGGTGCACCCCTGGCGAGCGGTGCATTGCATTTCAGACGACTACAATCGCAAAAGCGCTTTAGTGCCTTCTAAATCTTTCCATTTCTGCCCCAGTCCCGAGGGATGTTTTAATAATTTACACATTTATTTTTCATTTCAATTTATTGTCCCGCGCGCGACATTTTTACAAACATTGCTTGGCATCCCATAGTGGCTAATACGTTATCGTATTTTATTTGGATTTCTTACAACGTTTTATCCGTAAAATTCAGTGACATTGTTTAAAATATAACCACATAAAACAATTTATTAAATTACCCATTTTGTATAACTGTAGTACAAAAGAGCACAATAAACAATTGTTAGGGTAATAAATGGTCGTCCTTTTATTATTATTCCTGTGGAATCTTTATCTTTCTTGAATTAAATAACAGCACGAAAATAACTGGCTACTTTAACACAGACGGCAGTCTAGCAAAGTGGCCAGGACAATACTGCATATATCAGAGGTGGAGTATACTCCATCCCACACAATTAACTTAATTGCAATATAATTGTATCTTATGTTTATCATGTTATATTATAATGTATTCACCTCTGTTGCAACAAAAACATGTATGTCAATAAAGATAAAAAATACTCTCCAGTTGAACGTAGTTATGCAGAAAATAGTTACAAAAAAATTAAAACACTTTTGAGAAAAATGTGAATAATCGAATCTACACAGCAACTTGAATACCTTTAATTTTTTCCAATACAAATTAATTCCTTAGGGTATAAAATATATTAATTTCTTGATTATGTGTGTAAGGTTGAATGTATAAAAAAAAAATTACGACCTTTCTCTAATTATAATTAAATCTGAATCCCGGGCAACGCCAGGCACTGATCGCATGTTAAGATATAATGTATCTTGATTATCGATAAAAGTGACCAAAAAATCTTTAATTATAATGAATTGTAATAAATTGATTTATACCATAGTTTGTTATTAATAAGCATCGCTTGGCATCCATAAATGCAGATATTAAGATACTCTCATGAGATAAATCTTAGAGATCTGGTTAAGGTCTGATCGGCCATCTAGTTTTCAAAATGGAACCTGGTCAAAAACATAAAAAATTCGTAACCCTGTTAATATTAATCCTAAGGGAAAAAAAAACATTCCTTCTCGTATTTTATTCGAACTATTTTTTATTTTATCAAAAATTTGTACCTTCGTTTATTTTGTAAGGTTGTATGTATCAAAAAAATATTAGGACCTATCTCTAATTATAATTAAATCTGAATCCCGGGCAACGCCAGGCACTGGTCGCATGTTAAGATACAATGTATCTTGATTATCAATAAAAGTGACCAAATAATTAAATAACTGAAGCAATCTTGTAAAAATCTTTAATAATAATGAATTGTAATAAATATACAATCTCCTACCAATGTTCTCCAACGATAATTGGCTATTTGAAAAGGCGTTTGATTGACTTAAATAAATACAATATAGAAATGATTTTATCACAGTTCTTTTAATATCTTCAGACAGTTTCAATTATAAGTAATAAAAAAATAAATACATATTTTGTAGACAAACACAAAATAGTTAAGTGCGCGGTAGAGGAAAATCAATGGCGGTCGTCGAGCAAAAGTAGTGACATTTCGTGCACGTCAAGAAAAGTAAGGGTGAAGTAATATATGAATCATCATGAGATGTGTTTTGCTCGCAGAATGACGCATCTAATACATACGTTCCTTTATCGATTTTCAGAGATCATAGTCTAATTAATATAATACCTCGGCATGGGTTTAAGGAAAACTTAAAAAAATGTGTTAACATCATTATAACTTGACATCATCCGATTAATAATACTATTCCCAACCCCTAATTTGTATTGGTTTTTTATATGCATAGGGTGTAATAGACCTAGTCCCTAATATTTTATGGGTAGATAATTACTAGTAAATGTTCAAAAAATGTGCGCAAATTCTGCCCTGTTACAGAAAATATAATTATTAGGAGAAAACATTCCTATTGTGAAGTTGTAATTATTCAGAACATAGGTAACTGATGATAAGATAGATGGCTCTTTCAAATAATGGAACGATTAAATGTATTAATATCAAAAAGGTAACATATAGGTTCGAAAATTTGTCACTAAAAATATTGTCGCTGTAGCATAGTTGGATAATGCACCTTCCCCGGTTAAGAAAGAGATCCAGGTTCGAATCCCGGTGGCGCAACAACAATATTTTTCGATCGAATTGATTTTATATGTATATCTTTCTAATTAATATATTTAATTCATATTGAAAATATAATTGTTTTAAATTTTTATAAAATCATGTCAAGCTTTAAGTCTATGTACTTAGAAATAAATATTTGAGAAATTTATACATTATTAATTCATATCTTTGCTTCAGGTCTAAAATGATGTAACAAAAGTAGTCTGGCAACTCGAAGTTTGATGACTTTTTATTTTTCGTATTCAATGGAATCAATAAAATATTTAATTATTCGAAATAAACATACATTTTTAAAGGGCTTATACCTCTGACATGGTTTGGATTAGGCACATGCAGATTGAATATTTTCGACTCTTACTTTTAATATGTATCTACTTTCTAAAATATTTTGCACTAAATTTACCACACCCGCATGTATATGTTTTCGTTCTAATCGAGTTAATTTATAAATGAGAAATTTTCCATACGCCATTTTTTCGACCGCCCCTTGCGCAATTTTCCTCTGCAAATTTATTTTTGATATCCATTGAAGCCTCGCCCCATTTCCGAGCAAAGATTTACATTAATTTAAATGCTTGAACGTTGAAGTGCATTTGAAGACAATTTCGTATATTGTTCGTCGAGAAATGCAAGTAGACAATTAATACGCTATATTATTTGTATAAATACACTTCGTTTTAAGTCCTTAAAACAACGACCAAGCCTAAGAGCAACCGACTGTCAATTCTGTAAGAAAAATATGATAATTCGAAAAACTTTAAATATATTCTTAACAAAATAAATAACTTAACATAATATCGTTTTCCCGCAAGGATAGTTAGATAACTTAGAGCATTTCTGTTTTGATATGCCACTCTTGCCTCGTTTACTTTCATATATGCTCACATGTAAGGTTGGCAATTGTTGAACTTCTCTCAGTACATCGACTCCTCCATAAGAGAATATCTGGTTTATCTGATCATTTCAGGTCTTTCGTGGATGTCTTCTGTTCCTGCTGCCTTCAACACTCGTCTCATATGTATTCTTACTATTCTCCACTCACTCATGTAATATGTTCCACATGCACAAACCATCTTGGCAACCCTTTCTTAATGAATTAATTCTATCGACCACACTATCGACAGACCTATTTATTAATTATTTACTCTATTATATACATAGTTTTTATTATTATTATTATTATTAATAATAATAATGTTCTTATTCCAGCGTGATCAGGTTTTTTTTAACCCGATTCGCCATAAAGATAATATATATTATGTTATACATTAAAGGTTATGAAATAAATATAATGCTATGAAAAAGAAAACCAAGAAAAATATAAATAATTTTTTTTTTTTTAAAAAGTTAATAAAAAGTAAAAAGTTCACACATAATATAAATATTACATATATAACTACTTCAGTCACGGCCATTGTTGTATATGTAGCTATTTTGTAGGCGCTGCCATTCTCTGGTCAAGGAGAACACATTATTATTGTGATGTTGCAGTTTTTCAGTCAATTTGAAAGTGCTAAATATAAGTTTGAAAATTTGTCGTTAACTTACAATATTGACGTAGTGTAATAGGTCAGCGCACTTCCCCCGATAGGAAGGGTTCCTGGTTCGTGTCTGTGTGGCAACAAAAATTTATCAATTGTATTTTAATTTAATTAAATTAAATTGTACATTTAATTTGTATTATAGTTTTTACATACGCCCGAGCGACCACATTTCCACTTAAGTATTGTAAGTAAGATTAAGAAAGAATCACTTAGGTGGTTTGGTCATACGAAACGGATGAGTGAGGAGAGAATGGTAAGAAAGATATATAACGCTAGTATTGAAGGCACCAGAAATAAAAGACGTCCGCGGAAGACTTAACACGACCAGGTAAACCAGATTCTTGAGGATTGTCCTGTTAGAAGCCTCAATAATCGGCGAGCTTGTATGAGAAGATGTATGAATGTGTATGAGGCGAGAATTGTGTGTCAGGACAGAAGAGTGTAGCGTTCTATCCTTTCTAACTACCCCCGCAGGTAAACAGCGTGATGGTAAGTTAGTTCTTTGTCTTTGCCGATTCCAGATTTCACTTCATACATAAATGTTGGCACCATAACTCTATTATGAACCGCACCGATCTTGCTTCGGATGACAACAGTTCTATTGATGATAACTACATTCCTTCATCGGTTTTCTCAGCAGAATGTTGAGCAATTAAAGAACCTTAGACATCTGCGTACTCCGGAACGTCGATAAGGCTGTTATATTCTCCGACTCGCAAGCAGCTCTTGAATCCCTCTCTGCTAATATAAAAGTTTGACTAGACAATGAAATAATCTGTTCCACTAGAAGATGTCTATTTAATTTGTACAGCAACAATAAACGGGTGTCATTCGTTTGGATTCCTGCACATAAGGGAATTCATGGAAATGAATGTCTTTCCGTAGTTTTCCGTAATGATAGACTTAATATGGTAAAAAAACGTACGAATTTTATTTGGATTGAACAATGGATGGATCCAAATAATCATATAGGTAATCGGCTTAAAATAATTCAAAGATCTATTCCCGGTACTCCCTGGTTCTCCAAAAGAACAATATCAAATATCTCTAGAATGAGAATTGAGCATTGCCAGGTAGCCTCACATTCTCCATTCCCAGTGATTCCCCGATGTGTGAGTGTGGTGCCGAAACTCTTGACCATATCTTTTTTGCCTGTCCATTGCGGATCAAAGGTTTTTTTTACAGTAATCTCGTCAATGGTAATTTTCAACTCCCGGTTAACTTATGTCATCTTCTTTTCCTTAACTCGCCACATTTAATCTATAAATAGCAAATTTTTTGAACGACAATGGTATTGACTTGTAATATAATATTTCCTATTCTATAATATTATTGTACTTTTTTCTATAAAATAAAGTTTTAACTTGAGTAATGGCACAAATCACTCTTGAAGGATGGATTGCCTATTTAAAGAAGAAGAAGATAACTGCAATCAGAGTACCATTTACTTTATTTGCTGCGGTTGCCCTCATTTCAGAATTTTACCGTCCCCAGAGAACGTACTCCCCAAATACACGAACTCGATGAAACTACGTTTAAAAATGATATCATTAAAATGGTAATTAATGAATGTTTTATTTTTCAGAAATATTAATTTAGAGCTTAATGTAAATATTTCCATCGTCTTTTGTATATAATATAATAGAACACGCAAATTTTTCCATCATTATGTACGATTTTTAAGAATTAAGCTTTTAATTCGTAACAGAGTTGGTAAATTTCATTATTTAGGTTTGAAATAAATTATTTATACGCAGAAGTCAGTACCTAACGTGACCTTCTTCATTTTGTATATGTGAGAGAAGAGAAAAGGGGAAAAACATCATAACATGTTTTACAAACTGAATGGTATATGTACAAAATAATATATGTGTATGTGGTAGCAGGAATGACGTGGGCGATGGAGGGTTGAGGGGGTTAAGGGGAGGGAGAGTTATGGATATTTAGCTGACAGAGAATTTCTTCCTTAAAATAATTTCTCCAATATATTTTAATTATATTTTTAATCACGTAGTGGAAAGCTAAATTCATTCCGCGATCCGCTCCATGATACATCATCTAGTCAACATTACTATTGTATTAAATAACATTAAATAAATATCACATAATAATAGGTACAACACAGAATTAATAGACAAGATTTAAAAAGATAAATTAAAATAATTTGTTACTGGTTAATTTTTATATGGCTCACAGATTAAACAAAATAATAATGATTATTGACGTAGGATTTTTTTTCGAGTCAAATATCTAAACACCTACTGCAATACATTAGACCGGCATTTTATACAAATAATAACATAAGAAAATTCCAAACACAAAGATGGTAAATTTAATAATTCCGGTGTTTATAAACTTAGCTGTAAAGATTGTACTACTTTCTATATTGGTAAAACATAAGAATCAAAGAGCATTTAATATGTATAAATAGTAATGGTTTTTCAGAATTTTTCAAATCAATTAATAAAAAATGAACATACTTTGGATAAAAATAGGGTTTTTTTTGTTTTACATATAAACATTGTTGGTCATAAATTGAATAATTTTGAATCAATAGAAATAAATAAAGCGTGTAAAATTAACCAAAGTGTTATAAATAATCAATTAAATTTAACCACAAATCCTATACTAATTTAAAAAAAAAAAAATTTTGTATCATTAGGTCAATTGACACATCGCATTGTAACAATTTAAGTTAGGTACTAACTAGATTGTTTTTGAAATAATATTTATTTTAAAATAGATTTTTAATAACATTAGAATATCGTGATATATAGCGTGTCCCAAAAGTCTCTTTCATTTTGGTTTATTCGCTGCACCGACGCAACGAGTTGTAGAGGGACGGGGCATCCTTGGGAATTCAGTCGCTATGGAGCGTGTCCTTACCAGTTGTTCGTGAAATTTTCCCTGGAAAATTGATATCCCGATGGGGTGACATAAAATGGCCTTCACGTAGCCCCGATTTGACACCAATGGACTTTTTCCTATGGCACTACCTTAAATCAAAGGTATACAGTAATAATCCTCCCTCTCTGGACTAATTAAAAGAAAATATCCGGGAAGAAATGGCAGTAACACGGAGAATACGTGTTGAACAGTTCTCAGAAATTTTGTTTTCCGTTTGTGTCAGCGAAATAACGGATCACATTTAGAAAACATAATTTTTAAGAAATAAATTCCTAAGGACTGTACTTAAATGCAAAATAAACATTTTTTTATTAAACCCATCCATTATTTTATTACAGAATTTTTATTATATAAAATACTTTTGGGATACTTGTATCATACCTATATGGTTTTGGTTAGTTAATTTGATATCCTGACGATGGTCATTTGGTTCAGCAGAAGTTATAGATACTCAATGCTACTTGTTAGAAGTACCGTATGATCGGCATAAAGCAGATTGTTTAAAATCTTCCCATTTATTACAGGTCCCTGAATAGCTTCTTGAAGAGCTTCATTGAAGAGTTCTTCCAAATATAAATTGATAATTTGTTGTGTAAAAAGTGTTTGTTGATACAGAAGAATATTTGCAGAAAGCATCACACAAACTATAGACACATTTAAGAAGTTTGTGATATAAATATAAAAGCGTAGACATAACAAAATTAGTTTTGCTGCACTTACGATTTTGTTTTGGCAGCTGTGCGGTATCGCCTTATCATATATGCGGGGCGCTATCGCTAAAAATGCCAACCAGGCGGCGAATGAGTAGTTCCGAGATAGGAGCATTGAGCTTATTGCATCGATCTTGGGTAAGCGGTGGGTGCATTTCGAGGAATATAATTTATAAAAGGTTATAAAACTTCTCCAATATAATTTCCTTCCTTCAGTATAGTGCAACGCCGTAATATGTTCGTTCGACCAAATGAAGTCTCAAGTAGATATATTAAAATATTAGCTACTTTACGTGTTATTTTGTTTGCGAAATATTATTGTGTCGTTATTCTTCACCCCACTTTTGAAAGGATAAAAGTTTTAGCATGATAATTTATCACGTTAAATCCTGAATTTATGAACTGAATTTATGATTTTGATAAATACAACCGAGTTTGTAGCGATTTTTTTTCTACCAGTTTTTTGCGGTGTTCAAGTGAAATTCAAACCACTGTAGAAAGTGTACATTTTTTCCTTATGCGGTTATTTTTAATCATTTTTCTCAACATTTTAAGAAAAAAATAAAACTTTTTCGCTACAAAGTTAACCGTTTCTACAAGCATCTGGTTCCATTATCCTAAAAATCGTTTTTTATGTCTGTTTATCGCCGCCCAGTTACGTCAACAATTAAGAAATAAGCCATAAATTGTTAATATTTATAGTTCTATGAGATTTAGGAAGGCGCTGTGGAACTCGTATATATTGATACAAACAGTTCTGATAAATATTAAAAAAAAAATTGGTATATGTTTTATGATAACTTTTAAATATGAACAAGACTTAATAAAATGGTCCATGTCCACTGAATGAGACATAATGAGATAAATTATAGAGATGTAGCTGAGATAAATCTTGAGATTGGTAGAAAGAGACAAAAAATCATAAAAAACACGACGTTTCATTTGAAAACGACACTCGACACGTGCGCACAAACGTCAATTAGAACCATAATTATTCATAAAAATTAAGACATTAAAGAAAACAACATTTATTCCGTTTTAACTGCTGCCGGGGAGATTCAAATTCACCCAACTGACGAACGGAACATCAATGGTCATTATGGACAATGGAGTAACGCTTAATGTTTAACAATCTAGAAGTGAGGTGCGGAACGGTGAATCTCTGAAACTTGATGTGTACATGGTGGACTACGAAAGTCGAGAGTTGTGTCTAATCTCATGAGAGGAAAATCTCGTCCGGTTGAAAACGCGTGGTGACATTAATTTGGGATTGGGAAAGATTATTAAGACGTTACGCCCTGCACGTCTTATATTGTACGGGTATTTTTTATTTCAGAGAGGAAAATATTTCAGAAATAAATAAAAATTCTGGTGATTTCTGTTAGATAATGCACCCGTTTGTAGGGTATGTCCCAGCGTTGATTTTATGTAATCCACAGTGCGAGTTCTTCAAACGACGAAAAGTGCAAGCGGTCCTGAACATGAATTTGGAAGACGTGAATACTGAAATATGTGATGAATAAAATGTGTGGGTACCTCAGTAACTCATTGAGAGCTTTGGTCGTAATAAAGAAACAATATGTGAAAAAAAATTGAGTGTGCAGTTTTATGTTTTCTCATTTTATATAATAAAATATTATATTTAGATTTTCTTCTAAAATAAAATTTTGATTTTTCAGTATATTTTTTTTTACATATATTTAATAGGTTCAACTGACTTATATGGTAAATAAAGTGATGTATACGGCGATCCAAACTTATTCGTTATTTTAAATATCGCTCTATTTTTTTAACTTTCAGGTTAGAAATGTCATGTATGACATCTATCAAATCAAATCAATTTATCGAAAAAATATTATTGTTTCTACCGGGATTCGAACCCGGATCTCTTCCTATTCGGGGAAATGCATTAACCGATTATGCTACACCAACACAGTAAGTTGATCTATGTTCTGATACGTTCTGAAAAATTGCAACTTCACAATAAGAATGTGTTCTTGAAAAAAACTATACCTTTATTGCACACGAGTTGGTACACGATTGAAGAGGGCATTGAAATTGTGAAACTACACTACAATAATGGTGAAAATTTAGTGCTTTTGAACGATGTCTATTTTCAGCAGATTGGGGAAAGCCAGAAATTTCCTGGACGCACAACTTTTCATTTTGGAGAAATAATTTGCTGTTAGATCGTGCGATATAACTCTTCTGAAATTTTTCTTTGTAGTTATGTGAAAGACAAGATCTGCGTTAATGTACCAGAAATGTTCCAAGTACTTAACGTCAATATCTGATCTGTTATTGGGCCTCAATTATGCAAAAAATAATTCATTTAACGGTTGAGTTTGGATCACCTATATTTGACTAATGCACGATTCGTTTGTCTTGCGATAATTAAAATGAAATTTTAGATTTGGATTCAATGTTAAAGTAAACGCTATTGACAGAATAAATTACTGATCCTGATCGTGAAGCTGGAGAGGCTGGATTGACGTTGAGAAGAGACTTAAATTAAATGTTTCTTGTATGTGTGTACTGGAGATAATAACGCGTCACGAGTTATTGTGGCCTGAGACAAACGCTTGGTACACATATTTATAAGGATGGGAGTAGAGCCAAAGTGGATATAGCTGAGATGCATTTTACTATCCAATAACGAGTTTTAAAGCGTTGTAAACTTTAATACATAACAGTAGCAAGTTACTAATTAAATACACGCAGTACAATACTATGGTTGTATTCACAGAGAAGTTATCACATATAATTATTTTTCTTAGTACTACTTACATTTTGATTTCTCCGCTAGAGTTTACATTTAACAATAGCAAACACTTTTACTCTTTAATCTATAAACGGTCAAATCAATAAATGTATTGGGCAACGTTGCCAGACGTCCCGATTTTCGCGAGACGACCCCCATTTTAAGCAAAAATAGATTGTCCCGCGCGGGACAGTTAAATTCACGATTAAACAAATAATATATATCTTATAGAGACGAAGCTATTCTTTATTAATAGAAAAATATGGTAGAATGGGTAATTGCAGGGCTTACGACCTGTCTTCGGTTGGCATATATATTTTTCCATTAATAAAAAATAGTTTCGTCTCTATGAAATATCTATTATTTGTTTAATAAGAGTGCCTTTCAATATTCAATAGGAGCAATATTCTTTATCTGTAAAATGTTTTTTAACACATCAATATTATTCCATTTTTAATATTTTTCTTATTTTGACCAGTATATTAGTATATAGAATTAAGCCAGCCGAAGACAGGTCGTAATATTTTCCATATATCAATCCTTTAAAATAAAATAATAGTTTCGTCTCTATGCGATATCTGATATTTATTTAAAAACAGTGCCTTTATAGGTAAAAATCCAGTAATTGTGTGTTCTTGGACATAGTCAAATATTGCTAAATTCACGATTATTCAACAACAAATTAGAAGTTTAAGTTAAGGCAAAAGAACGCGATGGATGCGTGAAAACATTTCTGCACAGCTATGTTTCATAACCGCGAATGAAATAAGTTAAGAAAGTATAGAGAATGCGATGTCTATATTCAATTTAACCGGAGAAGTAGATATGGACCTGAAACTGAATTGATGAGATTGCGAAAAATTCGAAAGACACAAAATATTTTTAAGCTATTTAATTTATTTTAAGCATACCAACATCTAATTGCTATACCGAACGGGTATTTTCTCAGATGAATTTAAAATGGTCAGATGCAAGAAACAGATGTTCTGTTGGGTTGATAAAATCAGAATTACATGGTCAATTTAACATAATATACTCATGTGCTGAATTTTGCCAATACATTAAGCAGCAGAAAGAAACTCTTCAGCCAAGTACAAATAGGCGAGTGTCTGAAAAAATGACTGTTTAATATTATTATTTTGACAGGTGAAAAGTTTTGTAGTTCGTGTTGTGTCATTTATGATTAATATCATAAAAATAAACATTTTTAAATATTGAACTGTGTTTTTTTAGGTTGTCCCACTTTTTGCTACTAAATCCCAATTTTTTGTTATTTTACTTTGGAAAAATCTAGATTTGGTCAAAATAATAATCTCTATAATAATAATAATCGCTGGTATGGGGTAATGTGGAGGATGCAGTTATGTAAGAGTGTTTAGTGTACAATGAAATAACTACGCGCAGGGACATTTTCTGGAGATGTTATCTGGAAGGCGGCAGCGAGAAGAGTGGAGGTCGTGATCCGGGCTCCTGCTGGTCGCATTGGTTATTGTCGCATGGTTATTGTGGCGTCGGTACCGGGCAAATTTTTACGGCTGTTAGGAGCAACAATTTTATCGTTCTTTTATTAATTATTGACATCAATGTATAGTTTATATCCATTGTGGGAGATAGTTGTTAAAATTTTGTGATAAAATTGTCAATGTTTTGTATAATTATAATAAATATAATATCTACAAATAAAATAACTGCATTGAGTAATATAATACTGTGAATCATTAAAAAAAAAATGCTCATTTGATTTGAACCTAAATTAATATTGACGATTTAACTAACTACTCTTACAACTTACAACCCATCCAGTTTGTCCCTTCAAAATAATCCCTTTTGCGGCAGCCGATAAAGTTTTTCTTTATGAATCATAAGCCGTGACGGATTCTAAGGCAATTAATCCCAGCTTTTATAGCGGAGAATACAAAATGAAATGGCGGTAAAAACGTCAATGAAAAATAAACGAAAATATCTCTGCGTACCATTGATTGATGAAGCATTAGCGCCCATTACCTTTGACGTTTGATAACGGACCGATTCGTCACTGGATACCGCTTTCCATCAACAATTTTCAAATCTGGCCATTGGATACCTATTCATATATTTTTGGTTATTCTGACGTCTCTGACTCTTCATGTTTCGCTTAGTTTCTATTTCAAATCAAAGAGCTCCCACGTTATATTATGTGAGTGAAAATCAGTTCTTATTTAGATTAGCTGAGGCATATTTCTAAATCCGTATTTTTGATATGGTATATTCGTACATTAATTAGTGGTGAATTTTTCTTACTTCGCTATAAGCTTCATTGTTTTTATAAGCTTAGTTCACAGCATGAATGAAGTGTATATGCTTACAAGCTTCATTCATATTGATTGTCAATAATATGTTAATAAATAAATAAATGAAATAAAGAAATGTTGGTTGTATTATGCGTTCTCTTTATAATGCGATGTTAAAAAAAATCCGAGTTATATTTCAAGACCAGCCTGTATAGACCAAATTAAATATATGGTCACCAAATATGGATCATCACGGAAAGAGTAAAATCAAGTATCCAGGCTGCCTTATCTTAGAGGAGTAGCAGGAGTATCATTATTGGACCGAGCGAAAAGTATCATGGTAAGGGAGATCCTCGGCATGGAACTGTTACTTTTACATGTAGAAAAATAACAACTAAGGTATCTTGGACACGTCTTGCGAATGCCAGAATAACGATTAACAAGATGTTCGGAGAGATAAACAGGATAACTGGGGATAAACAGCAACAAATACTGTATGAAACAGATTGGGTATTGATTAGTCAACAAGTACTGAAGCAGCGCACGACAGGGTAAGATGGAAGCGCCATATCGAGACTTCCTAGGATAAGTGGATAAAAATGTTGTTGGTGAAATAAATTATATATTTAACTAAATTCTTTTTATCAATTGGCTCCATTTCGAGGTGTCAAAACATGTTGCGTGGTTATTTCCTTGAACTTAACAGAATGTTAATACCTAACCTACCAGATATATGTTATAATAATGTACAGGGTAAATATTATGTTCCAGGCCGATTTTGTTTGGCCGCCATTTTGGTTTGGCCACCATTTTGGTTTGGTTGCCATTTTGGTTTGGCCGCCATTTTGGTTTGGCAGATATTTGTTAATTCGCATTTAGAGAGTAGTTAATTACAATTTATTATGGAGCATCTAACGCCTCAACAACGTGTCAAAATTATTTAAACATTAAAACAAACACAAACCCGACTTTTGGAAAAAAATCATTATGAGCAGTAAAGCTTATACAACAACAATATTTTTCGATAAAATTGATTAGATTTTTCAAAGAAAACAATTACTCCACTACCTCAATCCTTGCAGTCATCCTTATTTCGTAAGATTTTAAATTTGATAATAAAAAAATGTAAAACATCCAAACGTGTGCACTACGCTGTTTACCGCTTTTATAATAATTAAAATATGACAAATTTCACAATCTTCACGTTACATTTTTTCGAAATGGTAGATACTTTTTTATATGAATATTTTATCTTATTTGCAAAAAGGCTGCGGTAGTTGCTTTGAAAATAGGTGAGCGCGTCTGTTGTAATTTTCGTTTACCTCTTGGTGATGTGTTCAAACGGAATACGATATTTCGCTTGCAATGCTTTGATGGTTGTATTTAAAAAAATTACTGTTTTACCTTTTCTTATTAATTATTTCATTGGGCTCTTACTTCTCTCTTTTTCTCTGGATTATGTTTTATTTTGGGTATTCGAATATAAATAAAAAACCAGCTTTGTGGCTAACGCTTTCTCTGTAGGCAAATTCGAATGAATCTTTTGTAGGCAAATTCGAAATAAAACTAATTTCGTTTCCTTTGAAATAAATTTAATTGATATGTAATTTTTTGGTTCTGAAATTGTAGTAGGAATGCTCTCACGTGGTTAGATGTATTGGTGCATAAATAGTCGTAGTCTTTAGGGTGTCAAACGAAATGGGAAAATGTAGACGCCAAAAACATTATTTTTTGGAATTTCCCTAAAAACTCTTAAAACTAATTCGGCGCCTTGCTTTTAGATGAATTATATTTTAATGAAATTCTCAGCATGTCTTTCTTGTATTTTTAAACAGATAATTTGTTTTTAATAAACGGCGAAATCTTATACATTTATCTTAATCCGAAACTAAAAATGGAATAAAATAAGCATCCGATTCTAGTAACCAGTGAATACAATAACCGGTGCTTATTAAATTAATCTTCAAGAAAGAAGAGTCTTCATATTTTATAAGGAAAATAAATTATTATAATGATCATCCGACACCTTGGATCTTTAATTTTGGCGAAAAATAATACAAAAGTGTAACAATGTTCAGTGGCGTGCATTGCCATGGAGTTAGGTTATGCTGCTATTAACGATACTGTAGAAATACGATGGGCTGTATTGCATGCAACCAGCGATTTTATTCATTTAAATGGAAGCATTTCGACCGAGAAGAAATACAATCTTTAAGAAACATTTTGTTTTAAAAAATATATGATGAGTAACTTTTCACAATCAGATTTATAAAAAAACTTTTGTAAAAAGAAAAATATTAAAATTATTATTAGTTATTATGTGATAGATCTCTATTTGTGATCTATTGCTTTGTATCTCGTGTAACTTGGTATGGATGTGTAGCAATTCAATTCGGTCGCTGTACAACAATTCACCGTTTATTATAGTAATAATAAGTACAACCGTTACACTAAAGCGAGTGATATCTAGAAGAAGTCCCGTGGATTAAGAGACCGCTTCTTAGATCAGTACAACTTATATCTTCCCCAAGCTTCTCCCCGCTCGCGCACCAAGCTCGGAACACCGAGCGGTACGCTCACACGCACACACCCACACATCTGTCAATCATAACGCGCCGCGCTCTCACACATATTTAACAGAAGTAATGGATATCATAGTTATTAAGGAACCACTAGAAAAAATATATACATTGATTTAGGAACAAAGGAATATGAAATTTACGAAAGAAAACATTTTGACTTAAAACTGGTTCACATGCGCTCTATACGAGCTAGTCGTGGCCACAAAAATTCTATTAAAAAAACGACATTATTTATGGGTACCCAAACGTATATCGCAATTTGTATATTTATTTGACAGATCGGGTCTTGCACACACAACCCGCTTGCGCTGGAATTGATACATTACAAATAAAATAAATAGGTATGTAATTCAGATTTATTTCTCGGTAGTTTCGCACAGCTTTCTGGATTGTAAGCGGTGCACGCCACTGCTGACGTCCCAACGGTTGATTCGTCCGGCCGTTGCGGACTTTGTTTATTGTGTTAAGCAGCGGGAGTCGCGAATTATGAGAGATATAATTCATTCAAAAGGGGCTGGAATGTTTCAGCAAAATGGAAATTTATTTTCTCGGCTATGACACTGCGGGCAAAATGTCGTCTTGAATTTTATGTCTCCAAAATAAAAACAGGGAACATAAATCATCCCAGAACAAACCTATGCAGTAAAAAAAGTGTCCTCCACTTTCCAAGATTTAAGTGTTTCTTCTGGCACTCCGAGGAGAAAATATTATGATTAACTTTCATTAAGTTTTTTTTCGAGGAGCACATTTAATTTATTTGAAAACTAGCGAGAGTTTTCAAGAAACTTTTGAAGAAAATTTCGCCTGGCTTTGTGCTCCTACAATCTTCCCTTAATTTAGCGGAAACATGTACCAACTGTGTATAATATTATACATATTACAATATTATCAGTATATATATATATGTAATGATAAGTGTTTCTGTAGATGGTTTCGTTAAGGAAACTTAAGCCGACATTTCGGCACATGACACGTGCCGTCGTCCTCAAGTTGAATACTCAAATAGGAAAAATTTATATCTCCCACAAACAAGTATGGTCGAGCCTTGACAATGGCACGTGTTACCGTGCTGAAATCATCGGTTTAGGTCAGTGATGGCGAATCTTTTGGGCTCGGCGTGTCAAAATTTCAGAAATACTAATTTAACTTTGCTGACGTGTCAGGATAGGGATCAAACCATCGCCGGAAAGCAAAAATGCTATAAATCGAAGCAAGGAATCTTTTTCATTTGTTAAAATGTATATATTTTTTGCAAGTATGAATATTGTAGAAGACAAGAAATCAATCTTACTATTTAATTAATGAAACTATGCAGTATTTAATATTCTTATTTGTACGTACATATTCAAGTAGCCTTTCTATTTTCACAGACCTAGTCCATAATATTTTATAAGTTATGAGTCGAAAATGTTCAGAGGATATGTGCCTAATATCAACCATGTCAAAGATATAAGAATTAAAAAAAAAATCGTAATTATGCAATTATTTCGATTAATTGAAATATTTTATTGTTTTTAGATTATACATAGAATACAAACAATAAGTCATCGAATTTCGAGCGCCCAGACTTTTTTTTGTTACATAGTTTAGAGCCTGATACAAAGATATAGATTAATAATATATACATGTTACACAAAATATATTTATTTCGAAGTTACATGATTTAGTAAATATTTCAAATAATAATATTTTCCGTGCAGAATTTGCACATATTGCTTGAACATTTTAGACTCATAATGTAGTCAGGTATCCATTCATAAAATATTGTGGACTAGGTCTGTTACACCCTGTATATGATGTTTGCGAAATAACGACTTACAATCTGAAAGTTTAGGATCCTTTCCTAGATTAATCGCACAAAAAAAATTTGAGAAATAGTGAGCCACAACTAGTGACAGAAAGTTTATATGCGAGATTTGGCGGATGGAAGGCTCATTTATTTGAAAGATGAAAAATTTCAACCGTCTCTCTAATGACAGACACAAGTTGTCTTTGCACAAACATAATAACATTTGTTAAAGGGTACGCATAAACATAATTTGTCTGATTTATACCATAGTTTGTTATTAATAAACATCGCTTGGCATCCATAAATGCAGATATTAAGATACTCTCATAGCCCGTGTCTACAATACGAGACATGATGAGATATATCTTAGAGATCTGGTTAAGGTCTGATCGGTCATCTAGTTTTCAAAATGGAACCTGGTCAAAAACATAAAAAATTCGTAACCCTGTTAATATTAATCCTAAGGGAAAAAGGAAAAACATTCCTTCTCGTATTTTATCTGAACTATTTTTTATTTTATCAAAAATTTGTACCATTGTTTATTTTGTATCTAAATAAATAAATGCACTTTCACACACAGTATCTTCTTGCAGCCATTGGCATCCAAATGCATGAAGGATTTTTTTTAATGAAATCCTTTAAAATTAATAAATTCTGTTTTCGATTGTTCCATACACGGCACTATCCACTATTTGGCCACTGTCACAAATATTCACTGTTTGTCCGGTGTCATGATTGGCAAATGATTTCACTTTAAATAAATATATATTCAACACGATTTTACTAAGTTCCTTGAGGCGCTCGAGTGAGCATCTTCGCGCCTTTACAAAATCAAATTGATATATATATTATATTATTTTATTTATTTTAATATTAGAAAATATAATGCATTTATAAAATAATCAGTAAGATATTTATATATATATATATATATATATATTTTTTAACATTTATTTCTTCTCTATGAGAGTAGGACTCGTGTATAGGAAGGAGTATATTCGAGATAATTTGTTTCATTTGGTCTGTGTACATATTTTTTGACTTCAGATACAAATTTATGGTAGTCTGTAATTATTATAATTGTGATGGGGAGATTTAAAAAAAAATTGATGCCTTGATAAATGTAATGTTTTTGTGTTGCGGTATATTTTAGTTTTGGAATATCAATTTGATCTCTGAATACAAATATTACAATACAACACAGTGACAATAATGGTTTGAATAACAGTTAAAATAACGGTTTAAAATAAAATGTTAAACAACGAACAAAATAACTGTTTAACATAAGGGGTTCAATAACTGACAAAATAATGGTTTGAATAACGCTTTAAATAACTATTTAAAATAAAATGTTATAAAACGAACAAAATAACTGTTTAAATAACTGTTTAAAATGGGTGGTTAAATAACGGACAAAATAATGGTTTGAATAACTGTTTAAAATAAGGGGTTAAATAACGGTTTAAATAATGGCTTACCATCACTAGCAGAATGTTGTGATGGGCTTTGTGGTCGACTTTGGACGGCGAACGGTCCACAGCGTCGCAGGAAGTAGGTTTAAAAATGACAAAAATATTCATGCGTGGAGTCCTCCACGAATTCGTAATGAGATTATTTCCAGACACCGCGTTTCGGATGTAGCATTGTGTGGCCTCCGTTCATTATTTCAATTCGCCGCCCCGCTTCTGAGGGAAGTGTGCGGAGGCGGACCGACGGCGCCGGATGCCGCGAGGCGTGAGAAACGTCCCTTTGAAAGTGCATTCCGACTGAAGATAATTAATGGGTGTTGCGGGAACAAAGGCTCCCTTCGAATATTTACAAATTGCAGCTGATAAAAGTCCTCGGGTAGACAATAAACAGGAACACGATGAAATTAAATAAATAGAAGGGTATCTTACGACGGTTCTTTATCATATAAATCACATACATTTTTCATGAAAATACATTTTAATTTCAGTTTTAATTTCAGAGCATAGTTCTGTGATATTTTTAATATAAATTAAAATAAATCATTACATATCTCGGTAGCAACAAAATATTTTATCGATAAATAGATTTTTTTCTGTACATCTTTCCAATTGATTAATGTAATTTGTATCAAAATATATACATATATTTATTATTTTTGAACAAACATTATGTAAGTTTTATGGACTACGAATAATTCAATTAGTATTAAAATATCTACTATTCCTATTAAATGTTTTTATTTGCTAGACAATGCTTACATTTCACTTTAGTACAAGCGTTATATCGTGAGTGTAATTTTTTGATGTACACTCGGGTCTCTTTTTATGCGGTTTTGAAGTTATGCGGTGTATATTTCAAGCATTTTTTTAAAAATAATTATTTTAGACCAATGTGGCATGTTGAAAGGGTAAAAAATTCGGAGAATTTTGTCTGTATATGCAAACACAGTCTGCGCTAGTACAATTCAGCCGAAACCAAGTGAAGTTGGGCATGTCTGGACACGTTTCTTCCCTCCATTGTTTTCAGAAATTATCAGTGAGCATAATGCAGAGGATAATGTCATGAATGACAATGATATCATCGGTATCACTATTGATACCGTCGAAGAAAAAGAAAACGATAATGAATCGGAAGAAAATGAAACTCTAATCACCCCACTGCAAGTGTAATTCGAGAAGGTCTTCTTCAACTTTGGAGTAAATTTGCAAACCATTTCATAGAAAAATATGATAATTCTGAACGAGCATTTATGTTTTAACGCGAGCATTAGAATTGCATTTCTGGATATCAGAAATTGTACGAAAAATTAGCAAAGTTATCGTAAAGCTTAATCACTGATTATATTATCAAAACGGAAAAATCAACATGCGAAGTTGAGGCTAATTTTATTTATGAAGAATCATTATCTTCAGGACATAGATCTGATGCGCTGACTATCTCTTCTAGTGATGAAATTGATTGAAAACCAGTTCGCAAATTATGACGAACATTGTCATATAGTGATGATAATTCTTAAGAAACAAATATGCAAAAAAGATAAACTTGTTTTTTTAATTTGGAAGGAATATGTTAAGATTATATTTTTCTGAAATTTAATAAACTTTTTTTATGCGTTTTTCGGTATATTTTAACTTATTGAATTATTTTTATGCGATTTTAGAAAATTATGGAATGTATCCTTTATTTTTATACATATGTTTAGTCCTTTTTTATGCGTTTTCCTGTGGAACGTATCTAACGCATAAAAAGAGACCTGACAGTATGTTTAAAAAATCAAAATACAAACGTTACTAACACTTTATTTATCCAAACCTCACTCTGCTCCAATTATTATGTTGTTCTTTAGTTAATTTAATATTCACAAACATGCGGGACATATCAAATTTAAAGGTTATGTTGTGTGTACATCTGAATTTGACAGGTGACAGGTGTCAAAGAGGTTTGCATTTTTAAATAAATGTTTAAAATTAATTTATAAATAATATTAAGGAGAATATATTCTTATAGTGAAGTTGTAATTATTCAGAACATAGATTTGTGATATTTTAAATACTAATTAAACGTATTAATTATAAAGATGTTATGTTATGAAAAAAGCACTGTGTAAATGTATTTATAATTTTTTTTAAATACAAATTAAATGCATTAATTAGAAAGATATACATATAAAATAAATTTTATCAAAAAATATTGTTGGTGAACTACTGACGGTGAGGATTCGAACCTGGATCTCTTTCCAATCAATTTCCAATGCATTATTATTGTTAGGTTATTTTTTCTTTCTGCCTCGGCTTCATGTTCAGGGGGGAGGCATCTAGCCTAACTGGTTCTTTTTTAAATATTGAAAAATCAAATGGTTATGAAATGAAAGAATATTTTTATTGTAAGGAAGTTTATTATCTATATTTTATGATACTTGCATGTGTTAAAAGTGGAAAATGAGCATTTTACTTTAGTAATTATTGATAAGGCTATTCAAAAATAATTACAATTAAATTAACATTAAATATTTGTGTTCATCATGCCAGCATTGAGTTCTCTACTAAATTGTCTATGTTGACGCTTGTCTTATGTAAATTATGCAGGTCCCTCCCTTAAGGGATTACCTCTTAGGATGGTCCTGGATTCTGGACGTGAAGTGTGGTCAGCTTCTTGTGGTGCCAGCGTAGGGTGACGGAATTCAGGCTTGTAGTTGATTGACCACAAGGCGATACCCAATTATCCAGGCAAACCGGGACTCTGGACGCGATGTTCTTATGCAATAGCGACAGTCTGTACGCTACACCAAATTATATTGATCAACTTTTTATAGATCCACCGGGATCCTTTTTGATACTTTTACATCAACGATTAAGCACAGAGTACATCAGTCTAAGCTTAAACTCGAGGCGCACAGTTTAAATTTCCCCCGGAATTACAATCTATGAAGCGCTTGCTTGATACACTTAGAGACGATATTGATTATATTTTCTAATTGAAAATAAAATCTCGTCTTTATGGAGCCAGTACACCCGGCCGAGAATATGGGAAAACTGCTCGCCTATGGTGATGCATCCCTTAAGGTGCATATGCCTACGTGACTTTAGTCACGTACGCCGCATTCTTTATTGCTGTTCCCACGCTGTGTCGGTCCACCTGCGTCTAACAATACTCGGTTTTATTAGCCTCCGTCCCTTACTTTGACTAAGTGCTTTTGTATCCTTGAATAAAATATTATTTTGGGTAATTTCGCATCTAACATTATTTGTGCGTACTTTAAAATGTATGTTTCTACTTGTGATATCTTTACATCGTGCTGATGAGGATGGTTCCTTTTGTGTGCGGGATCGTGTCGTCAGAATAATACAACTAAAGTATTTATTATTGTAGTACAGGGCAATATAGGATGTTTACAGTTGAACGATTTGGAGGCAAGAGGCCGCAACACAATTATCTCTATCACACAGTATCAATTGTACCAACCTTGCGCGCGTCTACGTATTCGTTCCATTGATACATCACACTACTGATGGAAGTTAAAATTGTATTATTTGTAAACACATTTACATATAAAATCAGCATGTCTACACGTTAACTAGTAAAATAATTATACATGTGCATAATTAACATATTTTTTGTTACATAAATACAAGTATTTCTTTAAAATAACGCGAATTGAAAGGTTATGAACAATTAAAAACATGTAAGTTTATTCTGCTGTGAATTTGACATCATCTTTGGGATAGTCTACAAACCCTAGTACACACTTGACTATTGAACCTGTTGACCGTGACCAATAAATACCATGTAAAGTGGAGCAATTTGTCTTGTTGACAACACGTTGTTGACAGATATTCTGCGGTTCGTGGAGTTCCGACGGAAAGTAGGTACCTATAATTCTGGGTCTATTCTCATGATATTTTTGTGGTACATATGTGGGGAGTGTTTCCACTAGGGGTTCCAAAATTACCAGATATTATCAAAGTCAAAAATATTATATTTTAATTTTATTGTTATATTTATCTACTTTATCTAATTGTTTTTTTTTTGTATCTTTGCGTCTTGCTTTTAAGTCAGTAATTAATAACTTTTCCATTTCAAACTGCTTAACGAAATGTTACTACAGAATAGTATGATTTTTTAGAGATCTTTTAACAACTTTTCTAGTCTTGGCGACTAATTCATTTGTGGAAGCCCTGAACGCGCCTCAAAGTTATCTGGTTGATAAAGCAGGCTCACATCAATCTTAAAGATACATCAAGTACCGACCCGCTAACCGATGGCAATACGTCGCGGTACCCCGGGAGTCAGGCATAGCCATTCACTTCTCTCGCGGCCTTACTGTGTTATTTACATGTAATTGTGCAACTATCTTCACTAAGCGACTTGTACAACTATCTTCACTAAGCGACTTGTACAACTATCTTCACTAAACGATTTGTACAACTATCTTCAATAAAGGACATCAACTGTAAGTTACTTATTATTTGTTTCACCTACTCTAGCCACATCTACTCACCCACACCGTAATACCTTACTCATCTGAATAGACTGGACAGCCGGGAGATACAGAGTCCTGGCATCCACTCATTGACCATCACATAATCCACACTTTATTTCACAACAACATAATTGCTATACTACTA
This sequence comes from Eubasilissa splendida, assembly GCA_031772225.1. NCBI lineage: Eukaryota > Metazoa > Arthropoda > Insecta > Trichoptera > Phryganeidae > Eubasilissa > Eubasilissa splendida. The sequence goes on along the minus strand of CM062852.1, from coordinate 13,026,254 downwards.
ACCCCTATGTATACCGGTGTGACATTTATATTGACAACCCCTATACATGAATACAGAAATATAATGTATCATTTTTAAATGGTAGGTTAATTTCAACAGTTTCATTGTCTTCTTAATCAACTGGTACTGGTAATGCATATTTTTTATAAAATGTGTTTTTATTTCTATTCGAAATTTGTTATTATTATTGGAACATTTTTTTGTTATACAGAAATATGCTAAACATTACGATGTTCAAAGGCAAAATAAATCCGTACTCTAAAGTAAAAATGAAATATGAATCCATATTGCTACTTTATAAGGCACCCTCCATTTTCTCAACTGTAATGACTCAATCTAATTGTGTGCAATGAGACGACAATACCATATATTTATGGAGATTAAGTTATCGAATTTACCCTGAGGGTGCTTTCGACTTTTCTTTTATACTTTATTTCTATATCTAGAGAGGAATGTGGCATATCATATCTTTGGATGAAATAGTAACCATTATTTATTACACTGAACAGGTTTGCTATCAAATCTAACAATTAAATAATTTACTGTTCTGTGTACTGCAAAATTGTATTATTTGGCACATTAACGCTTAGCGCAATGGAAAAGTGTGGGTCAAATTATGGGAAGACTGAAAATACATTTCTAAGAGATATGCTGAAAAGCATATCTCTAACAACTAACTACTAAGAAACAACTAAGAAATTAAAAATATTAAGTAAAAAAATACAGTAAAGTTGATAAAGTCAGTAATTGTCGTTTAGAATAGAAGAATTAAATAAAATAATAAAAAAAATATACACATGAGATACCAGTTTAATTATTTTATTGATTTAGTGATGTGTGAGTGAAAATAATAATAATAATTTATATTTTGGTTTCTACTTTGACAGTGTTGTATTGTATACCTGCTGAAATTAGGAGTATTACTGTTAACGATTTTTGCAATTGTGTATGTGTGTTTTAATTTAATTGCTTTATACATATATTATAAAACTACCCATGTCTAGCGCCTAGTCACCGAGTGACCGGGTGTTTGAGCTTCTCCCCGGGAGATCAACAAATAAGTATTTTTTTCATTGAATAGATGATCAAGCTGAGTATAAAAAATGTTAGAATAATTTATGAAATTCGAATATCTATGTTTTAATAAAAGTATATATTAAATGTTAACAATATTATTGTAATTAGATAAAATTGTGAGAATTAACAATTATAATATACTTAAAATGTAATAAATAATTAATAACGGTTTGAAGTAATATTACGTCTAAAATAAAACAAATTTTCCTTAAAAAAAGAAGAAAACACATGTTGCATATTAAATAAAAAATTAAACCGAAAGGGAAAACAAAATAAATAAATATAATATTAAAAGTGTGGCATGTTGGACAATAGTAGTTAAATATTCATTAATAACGAACGGGTTGACAATTTGTTAGAAGACCAGCTATAGTTACGTACTGTGTGCGACCTATGAGTCGAGGCCAGCAGTAGAGGTCTTTAGCACTGTTGTAATTAAACAGATTTTTCATCTAATAGTTAAAAAATGGTAGGCTACATATTTACTAAGTAAATAAAATTATTTCCAATATTATATTCTTTTGTCGAATACTTTATTGATTTAGATTTCTAATATTGTATTTTATAACTATAACCAATATGTTTCAATGTGAGGTTTTCCAGAATATGCGAAGTCTCGGGGAGAACCTACCGTAGTTTAAAAAGTAAATAAACTATCTAAATATAAAATTTTATAAAAACATTTTTACGGACAACGATTCGAACTCTGTGAAAAAAATATTTATTAAAACAAAGTAAACGAATCAATAGAATGACTGCAGACAAAATCTATCCATCGAAAAAACATTTGAGGCCGGGATACGAATCCGAAACTTTTCCTATCCGGGGAAACGCGTTAACCATTTATGATTCCGACAAATTAGACTTATATTCCGTCTTTATAAATAATACATTCATTATTCTATTTTTTTATTAATATATACAATATATTTTTAAATTAATAACACTAGACATAATATATAATAGTAATACATAACGTAAAATAAACACGATAAATATTGGATAAAAACAATTAGTACACGATACAAGTTAAAATCATTAAATATATGGTGAAAATTATACAATAATTAAAGAAATGTAGGAAATAAAAATGATATAATATAAAGTTTACTAAGTATAGAAATTTTGTCAAACACCACGTTTAAAAATCTATTTATTATATACATACATAATAATTAAATACCTTTACACAAGAAAAAACTGACAAATTTTATATTTATAAATGCAAATATATATTATTTTTATTTGTTAACTTTGTTTTATTAACCACTTATTGAGTTTAAATACATCTACTGGTTTAGAAAAATACAATTTTTTTCTTCAGGATGTCAATACTAACTAAAAACATATGTTATTGTTTCTTTACCAGAATCTATTTAAAAAAAGAAATTATTTAAAAAATAAATTTGGTACCTAACTCAAATTGTTACTTAATACAAATTTACTCGAATAATTTTTAGGAAAAAATTTTTGAATGAGACTCGTAGTTAAATTTAGTTGGTTGTTTATAATTGAATTCCAAATTATTTAATTTATGACCAACACCGTTTACATGCAAAATTGACAATCCCAATTTTTTGTCAAAACCATGACCATTTTCTATCAAATGATTAGAAATTCTGAAAACCCACTATTGTTCAAACATCTCAAATGCTCCTTTACTCTTACATTAAAATTTATACCCGTTTTACCAATATAACATGCAGCACAATCCTTGCAACTAAGTTTATAGACACCAGAATTGTTAAATTTATCATCTTTGTCTTTAGAATTTATGAGTAAATTTCCTATATTAATATTTATTATGCATTAAATGCTGGCCTAATGTTTCGTGGTAGGTGTTTAGATATTTGATTCGAAAAGTTATTTATGTATAAAATCCTACGCCAATAATCATTATTATCATTATGTTTTATCTGTGATTTATATAAAAATTGATTATTATATTCTTTTAATTTATTTTTTTAAATAGTGTATTGAACCTGTATTATACCCGTTATTAACTGCTATTTTTTAAAATTGTATTCAATTGAATATTGAAATTGGATGTTGACGTAGGAATATTGACTAAACTATGTATCATGGAGTGGAACTCTGAATGTTTGTGTGATAATGAATGATTAGATTCACTATGTATGATAGTATCTGAAAAATTAGGTTTTCTAAAAAATTTAAAATAAAACAATGTTAACAAATAAAAATAATGAATTTTAACCACAAAGTTAATTTTGCTGATTTCAAAAGCAAATATATATTTTTAATTTTTTTAATTTTATATTTTATTTTTGAGAACACATTCTTATTGTGATGGTGCAATTTTTCAGAACATAGGTCTGTGAGTTCATTGTTTTTAATAATTTGATTGTGACCAACACGAGCTACACAGAATGTTAATTAATATTTAATATAAATTAAATGTATCAATTAGAAAAATGTACATATAAAATCAATTAATAAAGAAGATGGCTATCAAATAATGGAACGACAGATGTATCAAAATATAAGTACAAAAATTTGTCGTTAACTTACTATGTTGGTAAGATAGGAAATCCCAGCAACAAAAATATTTTTTAGATAAATTGATTTTATGTGTATATATTTCTAATTATGTTAATAATTTTGTTAATATTAATTAACATTCTGTGTAGCTTGTGTTGGTCACAAATCAAAATTTTAAAAACATTGTATTTTATATTGAAATGAATCCTAAAAACTTTTGACTAATGTATGCTAGAAACCACCAGGATTTAGTCAATCAATTTTATTTAATTTGGAAAATCCTCGATGTAATACATATATATTTTTTAATGAAAACATATTTTTATTGTGGAATTGCAACTTCACAATAAAAATGTGTTTTGATTAAAAAATATCCATAATAATATTACGTCTCCCCATCTATTTCTGTGACTTCTGGACGTCTTGGATGCAGTGTCATTATGGCTGTATAGTAAAAAACAAACAAGTTTTTAATATCGCTAATATTTTAGTGAAATCGTATATCGTAATCTGTCATCTTTTCTTCCGTCTATGGTAAGGGAGAAATTGTACCATAGAAATTGTCCATCCACGATTCTTATGTGTCATTTTTGTTCGTTTTGACAGCTAACTTAAAAGATGGAATAATTTTAATTACATCGACATTTTATTTACGTGTGGTTTGTATCATTGAAATATAGATTCTATTGAGACCTAGTCTAGCAATGGCCGCGCAGCAGCCACTATTGGCCGTGAGGCGGCCACAATAGCTGTATTTATTATTTAGGTCCATAAAATAATCACATGAATACACAATGAACTTTATGTCACTATAAATATTTAATCATCCAAAAATTTCGTCAACAAAAAATCTATTTGCGTTGTTGTTAAAGGCTCCGATTCTTCTCACATGAAGTAGAATTGGATACTTAAAGCACCCAAGATATGTGGTATTCAGAAACCATTGAATATTTCTACAATCGTCAATTGTTTCAATTATTTATGAACAAGTCAAAGTTGTGCCAGCAAATTTTTAAAAATAAATTAAATATTTGTAAAACATGTAAAATATAAATATTGTGTAAACCTTGTATACCTTGCTCCGTTTAAAAGTATTTTGATAAAAATTCTTTGAGAAAGAATCTTTGATCATTTTCCTATCGCACGGATGAAATTCCTAGAATTCTTTGCGGTTTCTTTTTTTATGTCAAATAAAATGAAAGAACATATCCTTTTTGAGCTTATCCGTCGATCTGCTTACAGGAAGATAAGGCATACATTGTATTTCGGATTTGTTAGACGAGATTTGCATTATTACCTACACAATTTACAATATTTTATTTAAATATCTTAATTTGCTAGTTTCACCTTTTTGCGAACCAAATAATTGTCGATAATTTTGGTCAATTAAGCTCACGATTTAATTATGTGATTATTATTTTTAATACGCGATTGCATTTTTTGATTCACACATATTCAATTTCATTTAAAGGTACATAAAGGTGAGAAACATAATCAACGCCCCCATATTTAATATTGGTAGTGGTGAATTGTCTTGGCATTAAATTTGAATTATATAAATTACTTAAATGACAATTTGATTCCACAATCTAATAAGAAAATAGGAAGATAACTTGATTGGTATCGGGATCGATCTCAGTACCTTTAAAAACTTTTTGATTTCGAAAAGGTTTATCCGTATCCTGAGGTCAATCCTGATTCTGGTAAAATTGAAAACACAAGATAAAAGAGTATAGAAATGCTATAAAATTTACTAACAAACTATTTCTAGTACAGTTTTCGTGGCAAATTTAACTAAGGTACCCGCTAAATAAGCCTACCAGCGTATATGAAATATGAATAATTTTTTAAATCAATATCATATTTATATTAATCTTGGTATTGTCATTATCATATGTCATTATCAGTATCATTAGTGTTAAACCGATAAAAACAGCCAAAAATGGCCTAATTCATGAAATGTGCAAGCCCGTTGCTCCATTCGTGAATTAGGCGAATTATCTGCCGAATGCGTGAATTGGGCAGTGTGTGGAATTCTTAAAATATTTCACATTATTAATATACCATTATATTAATAACCGAACATAGTATTTTTATTAACGAATTACTTCACTTTTAACATTAACGGTTAAATTAATTTTGTTGTTACAGTCCATATTATAAGAATACAGTGACAGCGGTTCACTCAAATGCACGCGCATCGAAAGCGCGCGTGCACACTTTACGCGCAAACGTACACCTAAAAACCAAAACAATATTTTAATCATTTTATAGTTCTAGACTTTTTTAACATTGTCAATGTTACATACATAAAGATTGATTTATTTTTGTATAATTAAATGACATTTGGTTTAGTTCCAAAACACCAGCGGAGCGCTACTATCTATTTTGCTCAGTGCATGAAATATGCAAAAAAAAAAAAAATCATGCCCAATGCACGTATTCGGCAGATAATTTGCCTAATTCACGAATTGCACTTTTCATGAATTAGGCAATTTTTTGTCTAATTCACGCAGTAAGCAATTTCACGGATTCGGCGTAGGATGTGCAAATTAAAAATGGCGCTTAAGAAAAATTTCAGTACTTCAATCGGTTAAGTGATAGATTCACGTACATCGCCAATGTGCGAGCAAAGCGATGCGGGTGTGTAGAAAGCGGTGATAAATTGGGGATGGAGTTCCCTAGTATTTATGCAAAAAAGTCCGTTGTTCAGTGTTCCTTTTTTAACTTCTGCTTTGGTACGGTCAGTGATGAAAACATGGTGTGGGAAAAATGGAAGCTGTGTGGATATGGAAAGCCGCAGGAAATGTGATTCTTTTAAGGGCTGCCACCAGATGGCAGTGTTGACCGGAACTCGCCGCAATAGAAAAAGAGTTGTGATACAATTCGTACGGCAAAAAATGCGCTTCGTTTTGGTAGCTGTAAACTGAATTTTCCATTTAATTTTTTTGAAATTGTGGATTATAAAATATTATTTTAAAATAGTAAACTATTTCAGCATGTGCGATACATGTCAAAATATATTTTACAATTTTATTTATGGTAAGAAATTATTTCACAATACTGAACGTGAGTTTTGTATTGATTCTTAAATGACAGACTTATATAACTGTTTATATTAACTTCGTAACTAAACTATTATAATAACGTAACATTTATATATATATACATTATATATATATATTTATATATATTTACATTCATTAAGGTATACGAAGAAACATAATTTATTCAAAAGTAATTAATATGTGTATAAGTAGAAAACTAAACATGCAACTGCTATAAGATAATCAGAATAAAAACTTACTAACAGCATAAATTTCAACTTAGTAAAAGTATAAAATTAGTTTAAAAAAACTTAGAAATCAGCTTGATATTGGTAAAGAGAGGAAAAAGCTTAAACCTGCAAATTCGATTTGACAACAAGATTCGAATCGTATGCAAAAACGTCACTTAAAAACATAAATACCTACAACTATTTATTCTAGAAAAACAGAAGGCTTTAAATTATAAATATTTATTCCATCACCCACCTGACTATAGGAACATCAATGGTCAATGGACTGACATTTGACGATTTGTCGTGTAACAAACGAGACGTGAGATGTGAGATAGCAAATCTTTGAGACTTGGTGTATACCCGGTCGACTGACCATCTTCTACAGGATTGACCATAAGTTTTTGCACTTTTTAAATCGCTTTTACGCGGGAACCGAGCGAAGGAAACTGTTTTACGCAGAGCGCGCGTTGTTTCCCCGTAAAGCGATCCATTGCGCCTAAATTTTTAAAGACCAAACTCCCGCGCGCTGTCGTCTGCGTGCCTCTACTTCGCGCGTTTATTAAAAAAGTGCAAAAAATTATGGTCCACCTTGTATATTAAAGATAAAAGAGATAAAAGAATCTTTAAAGAATCTAATGTGAGAGTTGTAAATTTATTGTAATTTGTTTTATTTAAATGGCAAATCGGGTCTTGCACAAGTACACTGGAATATACTTATTATTATAATCCCTGATTTAGAGATTGTCTCGAGTCGAAAATCTCATCCGTGGATATGAACCATTATAATAATTATATCGTTGTTTTAAAGGCTGCTGCGCGTTAAGTCGTAGTGTCGTTTCTCATACGATTCGTTGAATTTATGTGAAAGATTTTTAAGTTTGGAAAGTTTACGACTCGAGGGTTAACATAGGTTTCGGTTAAGTTTAGAAAGTGCATCTTGTATTCAGGGGAAGTTCGGGTGAAATGCGCCCCAAAGGTTTGGGTAATTGGTAGAGTACTCGGTGATACTTTCAGAGTACCGCAAGTTGCGGAGGTTCTCACCGCTAGTTTACAAGTTGGCGTACTTCGGTTTCAAGAGGGGGATGAGAAAAGAGCAAAGGGTGACAAAGCGATGAATACGATGAGTGACTTGGAGTCAGGAGGAAGATCTGGAGTAGAAAAGAACTGAGATAAATTTAGTTATTTGTACACTATTAAAATAATGCTTGTTCACCCCAGTTAATAATGGAAAATTAATAATATTTTAAACATTATTATTAATAATATTAAGTCATTTATTATAATACAATATTTTTATTTATTATTATACACGCCCTATTCAGGCATTAACAGAATTTGTAAAATAACAGAAAATTACAACAGAAGTGCAATACACAAAGAAAAAATAATTCACAGTGTCAGCATGTTTTTACATAATTAAAATTAAAAATAAATATAAAATGTGAAGTAGCAATGTTTCCATCACCATTGAGTTGAGACACAAAAAATTGTAACAAAGACACAAATAATTGTAAAATATCGAGTACCTCCGCATATTCATTTCCCAAAGAATGCATTCTGGGGACTGCAGAGTTAGTTAGTGCATGAGTTCTGACATTACCATTGTAATAAAACAATGAATTGTGTCTCGATGACCTCAATGGTGCGTGAAAGTCAAGCAGACCAACAATCTGGGGGCAGTCAATCATACCATTAACAATTGTAACTTAAATGAAATAAATAAAATATTGCAGTATAATTTAAGAACATATTAATTAGTTTTAATTAAATCACACTTTGTTTATAAAGTTATTTTTCAGAATATAGTTCTTCTTGTGCCCTATCCGTTCAACGGACGTTTGCTATCATCATTTTGTTTATTGCAGCCCGGTAAAGTTCTACAGTACACTGGCCAAACCATTGCATGCTGCACCATGATGTTCTCCTTCTTCCAGAGACTTCCAACAATCTTTCCCTGCAATATAAAGTGCAAGATTTTGTACTTCTTCGGAAGTCTCATTACATATTAAAGTTTTCGGATTTTTATTTTTTTAAAGTCTTATTTTTCTTTATTCATCCGAACCATAACATCTTCACTCATCGAGCTTATTATATAGTTAAAGATAATTACAGTAAATTATACTTCAGTTTTCAGTTCAGCGTTAAGCAATTTATAAATAATCACCGCATATATATATACCGGCACTTGAACTTCTATTGCTGGTAAATGGATTTAAACTGAATATGGAATATTAACATTAACACTGTACAATGTCATCAGATTTCATCTACAATCTAAATATGTAAACTAAGTAGTGAGAAATATATTTTATCACATGTTTGGTCGCTTCCAACTTAAAAACGTTTAAATGCAATATTTCTCAAAATCCTTTCAATGCACCTCGCTAAGTGACGACAAGACATCTAGTTTATTTTATTAACAGAAAACATTTAACCTAGATAATTATATTAATTTTTAATTTTTGAATTTTAATTTTGAATTTCCATATTTTAACATGCAATACTGAAATTAAACATCTAACTCTTATTTATTTTACTTATTGTTTTAGTAAAATTATTTGATTTTGTCTTATTTTATTGTATCTCTCATTGCAATATTAAATATATGCACAGATTTCAGAAAATTGTACAATACATACAGCCTTGTATCTGGAAGAAATAAACCAACAAACAAATATTACTTTAACAGTAATATCTGCCGAGGTATCTGACGTCACGTTGTGCAATAAATAATTATTATACTTTTAAAATTAACAATATTAACTTTGTGGTTAAAATTCATATTTTTATTTATTATCTTTATTTTATTAACCACTTAATTGAGTTTAAATACATCTACCGGTTTCGAAAAATACCATTTTCTTCTTCAGGATGTCATAACTAACTAAAACATATATTGTTGTTTCTTTACCGGAATCTAAATATTATTTACTAAAAAAAAATTTTTTGTTTTTTAAAAAAATAGATTTAAAAAAAAAATAGATTTTTTAAAAATAGATTCTGGTAAAGAAACAATAATATATGTTTTAGTTAGTTATGACATACTGAAGAAGAAAATTGTATTTTTCGAAACCGGTAGATGCATTTAAACTCAATTAAGTGGTTAATAAAACAAAGATAATAAATAAAAATACAAATAATTATTGTTTAATATCTAGAACACAATATTATACAAATATTTCATAGATCGTCGGTCATATTGAAGGTAAACAGTTCATTATTCTCAAAAAAAAATTGTTAAATCATTTCCCATAAAGTTCTTCTACATAAGTCATACATTTATGAATATATTGTTGTTTAGCCTACCGATTTAATGACGTCATTATTATTTTTTAGGAGAACACATTCTTATTATGAAGCTGTAATTATTCAGAACATAGGTCTGTGATATTTTAAATATGAATTAAATATATTAATTATAAAGATATACATATAAAATCAATTTTATCGAAAAATATTGTTGTTGCGCCACCGGGACTCGAACCTGGATAAGGTGCTTTATCCAACTAAGCTACAACGGTGGCGCAACAACAATATTTTTCGATAAAATTGATTTTATGTGTATATATTTATAATTAATATATTTAATTCATATTTAAGACGTCATTATTCATTACCGACATTTAATGAATACATTTATTCAAAATTTTAACATGTACTGAATAAAATATTTCCGACTTTTAAAATTTCAAACCGTTGTCTTGTATATCTACACTTAAATTACGTATAATTTTAAAATATATCATCTTCACTTATTCGTAAAATAGAAGTATATCGTACTGCGTGCCATGTTTTGCGAAATAACCCTTTTGTCACTGTTCCTTCGGGAATATTTCTCCTTTGTCACCCAACATCCCGGTGTTACGCTGATTGTCCTCCGACCAAAGAACTGATTAAGAATGTGGTCGGGGCCATAACTTTTAAAGAAAGTTACTTATATTATGTGACTTTTATTATTTGATTTAAACAAAGTTAAATGTGCTATTTTAATTTTTTTTACATTATACATTATTTACTTTTACATTTATTTGTTGCATCTTTGTAATATGAAAATAAAACAAACAAAAAAAAATCTATCATCCTCGGACTCCCGGAAAGCATTGTAGAGATTTGTGAATAGATTAATTAATTAAAATAATTACTGGCAATCCGTGCCTTAAGATAAGGAGATGAGGAGGGTGGGTGCCTTTGTTTTGTGCAGGCTCTAGAGAGTAACAATGTATGCAAAATTTGATTCTGGTAGGAATGAGATGCTCTTATGACGAGATGGGCAGGATGGCTATATTTTCCTCAAGCTCACGATCCAAGAGTAACATTTTTAAAATATGGCATTCAATAAAATATGTCCGTGTATAAATACACGTTTTGTAAGGTATTATATAAAATTATTGTAGTGTAACTCCCTCTCCAAGCACAAGAGCTGGTTTCTTTTTTGGAGAGGTAAGCGAAAGAAAAACCATGTATGTAATAATATGTATGTATGTAACCTTATATTTAAAAATTGAATTTATTTTGCCATTGTATTTTCGCTAAATTAAATAAATAAAAAAAATATATTTTCATATTTGGGGATTGGGCGGAGAGGCTAGGGAAAGGATGCCTACGTTATGTGCAGGGCTTTCAATATTCTCTTTTAGAAATCAAAGTATTTAGGATTGTTTAGAGAACAAACAGATTTTCAATACGAATTAATAAGACAGAATTTTGTTTTTTTTTATTGAGAACTTAAGTTATCTGTTATTCCTTATAGACGTAGACAAAGCCTTGACAGGTAAAACGTATTAACGTATTAGATAAATGTTATTGACACATTAAGATTGAGTGAGAATTATCTTATTAAATTATACAATTAAAATGTGCACATTTTAAATAGTGCGACCAATATACGAATTATTATTAATTTTATTTTTGTTTAATTCGATTCATTTATTAACCTTTACCATACCATGATATAAAATACCAAACGCGGCTATGCTGTCATTTCGTGTTACCGTAAATAACAGTTAGAAAAAATGTTTTTATTAGCTTGAATGGCTTTAATGGCACGAATTTACTCTAGATATTGAGCATTCAATTTTGAAAACAATGATTAATAATATAATTTAGAGCATTCATTAAGTTCTAAACAACGTGTCCGTCTTTCTTATCTCTCTTCATTTAATTAATGAGAAAAAGATAATTATATTTGTATGTTTATTGTTCTTTTCACTGTGAAAATAATGTATGATCTCTGTCTTTCATATCACAAATGGTATTTTTAACAACGTATTAATTTTATAACAGATTGAATGGAAAAAATAATTATTTTTGTACGATTTCCTTTTCATAATTGGTTTTTCAATAGTCATTACCAAGCGCTAATATTTTCTTTAGGATTATCTAAAATATGAATTTTATGTTGCATGTATTTACCGCAATATTACAGGTTTAATTATGATGGTAGACCTGTGTTACACCATGGTTTGGGAAGGGTTAAGTGTGTGTTATTTTTGTTTCTCTTTCGACTGATTTTCAATAATATGACAGTAATAAAATAAATAAATAATAAATAATCAAAATTTTATGTATGTATCTACTTACGCTCAAAGCACACAACAAAAATTAATACTTTTAAACAAATAAAATAATAATTATCAATATAGGAATACCTTGTCACCGTCATATAAACTTGTTCAAAATTAATTTTCATCAAAATTTGAATCAGGACTACCTGCGTTTGAAATTACCGCTACCCCGTTTTTAGTGGAAAACTATGTACGAGAGAACTGTATTTCCTGTATAAAGAGTTACTACAAGTTATGGCGCGTGTTCGATCCTAAATTAATTTGAAATATTACCTCGGACATAATGTCAATATTACCTCTTGTATGCATTTATGTATTTGCTTCTTGATAAAATCGACGTTTGAGGGTGCATGTTAACAGATGATTAGCTCTCGTGTTTCGGAGATTTGGCAACAATTATGGATCAGCTGGTCATTCTAATTTACAAATATTAAACGAATGACAACTCACTACGAAGTAACTCTGACAAAAGTTTCATCCGTTAACACGCCCCCTAAGACTACAATTAATATTTTATTATTAATTAATATTAATTAATGCGATAAATCTAATCAATATGAAGTAAAGTTTCTCAGTTCTAAAGGAGACATTTCTCGTATTTATTACAGTATCGTACCTAGATTATAAATTTTAAAATTTTCGATTCAACTAGTATTTTAGTATTTAAAATATGCAAACAAAGACAAAAATAAGGTAGAAAAAAATAAAAAAATGCTTATCACGAAAAAAAAGAATAGTTAAAAAATATACAATTTATTTTTAAAATATAAAGTAACGTTCAAAAAATGAAGATTGTTATTTAAAGTTTTAAAAATATAAATACTTTTTAATAATATTAATTAAAGATTAAATTTAACTATTGAAATCATTATAGGTATTCTTCATCTATATGTATTTTGCAGAGAGTTTATTGAAAATAATTTATTTTGGAATTTAAGAACAGACTCGTGTTTTTCATGTACTGTTTGTGAATATGAAATATACAAATTCTTTAATCGATTTTCATATAATACCCATTCAATGGGTTACACAGGTCTATTTCTGGATGGGTAGTTGGGGATGGTATCTCATACGCATATATCAACGCATCGTATTTCGTAAGAGTAGGCAGAGAGGATAGAAAGATAGTATTCTTATCTTAACATAACTTTTGCTTCTTTCATAAACACATCTTACATTTTTTCATCAGTTTTTAAGATTTTATAATTCAGTTCTATTTTATGGGTGATTATACATATAGTTCGTTGTTCTGGTCGTCGATAGTATATACAAAATGTCCCAAAAGTCTTTTTTATAATGGATGGGTTTAATAAAAAAATGTTTATAATGTATTTAAGTACAATTCCTGGGAGTATATTTCTTAAAAATTATTTTATAAATGTGATTAATTATTTCGCTGGCACTCTTCTAAACGGAAGGCAAAAATTCTGAATACTGCTCGGCACGTGTTCTCCGTGATCGTTTTAATTTATTTTCTGATATTTTCTATTAATTGGTCCAGAGAGGGAGGATTGTTAATGTATACCTTTGATTTATGGTAGCTCCATAGGAAAAAGTCCATTGGTATCAAATCGGGGCTACGTGGAGGCCAGTTTATGTCACCTCGTCGGGATATCAATTTTCTAGGGAAAATTTCACGAACAACTAGTAAAGATATGTTAGACGTATGAGATGTTGCTCCGTTCTGCTGAAACCAAGTGTTTCGGTTAGCCTCAACAAAATTTTGCAGTGCTGGTGTAAAAAGTTGTTAATCATCTTCCCATATCGCTTCGAATTTACGGCTACTATGCGACGTCTTTGGTCTTTTTGATGTCATTGGGCGCCCCGTCTGAGGTTTGGTCATTATCGATTCAGTCTCTTCAAACTTCTGTACCCATGTTTTGATGAGTTGAGTACTCGGTGCTTCATTTATGTGACGCAATCGATAAACGCTCCATAGCGACTTAATACCCGTGGAGGCGGCTAGCGATCGGAATAACTCCCGGCCTTCTGCCACTTGTTGCGTTGGTGCAGCGAATGAACCCACATGAAAAAGACTTGGGAGGCACTGTATATATATATACATATATGTACTATTCTATTCTATATATACTATTCTCCTATCTTCTCCCATACATACATAGAACTCGCCTTGACATAAAATGGCGTCTGCCGTGTACATTAGCATAAAAAACAAAATAAAACGATTGAAAAACCCATCCCTTTACCTCAGGGTAGGTGGCCGGGTTCATTAAAGCTCCCGGATGTCCTAGAAAGCTCTGGAATGTTCTGGAACACTTCAACTTTGTGCCATTTCATTTGAGTGTAGCGGAGTTCGCGTGGCATTTGATCTGCGCCACGTGTAAAATGGATTTAACGCTGTGCATCGCGTCGCACTGTGTATCGGCGAGTCTCGCAACAATGCCATTCCAACTTTATGAAATTCAAACATGTCCAATCTAATTATACTTACAAGATATTTTGCTTTTAATGACTGTTGAAATTGAGCAACTATTGTGTGACCAAATTGCGTAAATGTTGACCTCGTCTCCGCGTTTACGAAATATGTCCACTCACAACTTTGAGGTTGGCAATTTGTGCCCGGGGATTAGGTTTCCGAGCGAATTTTAACATAGAATATATTTTTCAACGGGTACCCGAGTAAAATCTGTCACATAATTCTCATCATATATATATATATGTATTTATATTGTGGGGTAAAAGACCTGCGTCCTTCCCTTTCACCGGCTAGACAGTATAGAACATGAGATCCGCGGGTTTTTTTACCTTGAGCACACATACCCATCTCATTTTTGTCACATTCTGCCTTCATACTAAACTGAGATAAAATTATAATAATACCTGGAGGTGATAAATAAAAGATGTTAGTCTTTAGTAAAAGTAAGTCATCTAATCAAGAAAAACACAAAACTACAAGAAATAAAATAAATCCAGACGACAAATCCTCATCTCGTCGGGTTGGGCGCGAGTTTGACGTCCTTCTTGTATGGGAGACCAGATGTCTTGGAATCACATCACGCTTTGACCCGCAGCAACCAGGCCGATGCGATCAGATTCGTAGACGTGATTTGTTGTAGATCATAATGATAAAATTTATCGCATTCAGTGAGGCGACTAACTCCAATGTAAATCCAAAATAGAAATTGAAGTTAAAAAACAGAGGTATGCACCAGTAGCATAAACCAGACGCAAAAATATGCGATTATATTAACAAGTTAATATTAAACTATGCACTAGTGATTTAACAATAAAAAATACTAACCCTCTGGGTAAGTGAATCACACACAGTTACATTTTAGTCTGACAGGTTTCATGGTTTGAAAATGAATCATAGATTGCAACCGTTTTTATAAGCTGAGACAGCGAATGTGATACCAACATAAGGGCAACTATTTGTGAAATGTCAAGGTGCTTGACAAAAATAAGTGACGGCGTAATTTTGTACGTGACCCCCATTTATAACGTTACAATATATATGTAATTTATCTGGAATTGCGATCTTACCTAGAAAAGACACCAGTTCACCAGAGCTCACTACTATCATTCTTTTCATTCTTTTTCAATTCAAAAAAATTATCCCTTTTTTAAAATCGCAAATCCGTAACTCCGTTGATATTATACCTAGAGAAAAAAGTCTAATTCTTGTGGTCAGTGCCGGTCAAGGGACTTTTACTTTCTCTCAACTAAATACCCTACATTTTTTATTCCATGGCTCATTGCGTAACTGTCAGCTTTGTCACAATTTGTTGTGTCCATGTTTGTGTTAAGTATTATCTGTACATATTTGGTGAGCATATATTAAAGTGGGTTTATACGCAGCTTTAAAAGTAGTCAATTTGGTTTTGGTATTTAAGGCCTGCCTTCCAAAAATTATTCTAATTTCCGTGTTTTTAAGAAAATATAGGTTTTTATTATTCATTTATATCAAAAGTTACCTAATAGATTTAATTTTTTTAAAAAATATTACTCAGAAAAAACTTTTACATTAATGTAAAACTAATAAATTAAGAGTTATTTAGCATAATCAAAAAAATACAAGCAGTATAAGAAAGTCCGTCACCGTTAAATTTATTTGTCGCGTGCCACTAAATTACCTTAATATAGAAAATTCTTGCATATACGAAATATATTTTATTATAATCTTAAAGTCAAGATTACTGAGATAAATCTGCATTGAATCAAATGAGTAAAATGTAAAAAATTAATAAAGTTATAAACCTTTCAATTTGAAGTACATATGATCAATTTTAGACGTTTTTAAAACCCTTTGTGTTAGTGAAAACACATTATTTTAAATAATATTTTATATTTTATTACACGCTTTGAGACTTTAATTACTATTTAAAATAAAGTTTTATATCAAAAACATAATAATTTCTTACTAAATAATATTTATATTGATCTTATTAATGTGTGTTTCTTATTGATTTTTTTAATTTCAAATCATCGATTTTAAAATAATAGTGTAATAACTTCTGATATAAGTGAATAATAAAAACCCATATTTTCGTAAAAAACGCGAAAATATGAATTATTTTTGAAAGCACGTCCTTAACTCGGATTTCTTGATCATTGCATTATAAGGGAACGTAAAGAGACAAAAATTATATTACACATACTAGTGATTAAATATAAAATTGCATCTTCTTAAAATTATGCAAACTGTGACCATTTAATCTTTCATTGCTTACTTATGTCGGTGGCAATGTTCGGCTTATATGGAGATTAATTGTATATACGATTGAGATTTTGCTTGACTATAATTTGTATTTAAGTAGAATTTATGTGAAATAAAATATGTATCTCGTAATATTCTTTTATTTAGATTTTAATTTGTCATAATAAATATTTAAGTTAGCTTAATTTCCCAAAATATTAAATATATAGCTTATTTCATTGTATATGCTTGCTACAATTTAGTAGTAGCTTGTTGGTGTAGTGGTTAGACGTTGGCCTAGTGATATAGTGGTCGGGGGTTCGCGCCTCGTTCCGGGACACCATTTTCAAAGTACAAGCGTTTCGCTTTGTTTAAAAATAATAAGAATATTGATGTGATATGAATTCCGTATGTATAAAAAATGGTATAAAAAATTTCCTGACCCAAAAGTTTTCACAGGGAGGAAATAAATATTAATTTCTACTTTAAATGCAGTAAAATTCTTTAGAATGTGCGCTTAATAAATAATTAAGAGCAAACTCGGTAAAACAGGAAATTCTTGAAAACTTTATTCATCCCTGGAATTATTATTTATCCATTTCCATTTACTCGCGCTATTCTATTCAAGTGTATTTCATTGAATTTAAATTGAGAAATACTACTACTTGTAAATAAGTTTACTCGAAGCGTAAAGTACACCCGGTGTTACTTTGCGTCCAGAAGATTTGCTTTGGACATTTAATAAGTAAAACGTATATCTCCGAACAAATGATTTATAAACAATATTTGGTTTAAAACTGCAATTCAAGTGATAACATTTTTAGTGCTTCCGTGCTCCCAGTAAAAGTTCAGAAATAAACCTGTAAAAAGTCGTGAAAATTAGTTTTGAATTGTGAAAAGCTAATATTTTTTATTTGTTTCAGAATTAAGTTAATCCTTACGTTATACAATTTTCGTTCATTGACAAGATTGAGTATATTTTATATTAAACTGTATAACTACCCGTACATACGAATACACATCGATTCTTTCACAACCTGTCTATATTATATCGGTATTCGTTGCTTCAAAAGCCAGTTTTATGTTCCACATCTTCATGATTGGGTACGTAGACTATCCAGATCCATGACCAATAGCAAAAACATTCTCTAGGCTTCTCTAAAGTACCTTAAACCAAATCTCTGTAGTCTAAAACTTTCAATATATCTTAATATTTATTCATTATATCTATACGTCTCATTCTAGAATAACCTAATTCGCTCGCTTGGTTCGCTCGAAGATCTTTTAGACATTATTTCATTAAATTCAGTTTTTGAAGTCTTGTATAGTTCTGATTGATTGATTTTATATACATGGATAGCTTTTCCTTTTTCCTTCGTGAGGCACCAAGTTTTGTGTCCATATGGCAACCGGATTATAGTCACGTTTTGGACTCAGAATTTGGTCTGTATGGATAGTTATTTGAACATGAAAAGTTTTTGTAGCACGAAAAAGGCGACGTTTTCATTCTTAACCCTCTCAGGAAGTTATGAAGATATTTTGTATTAAGTAACTTAAAAGGTTTAACTTAACTAGAAATTTTTAAGTCTTTTTGTATTAGTTGCCTTCTTTTCTTATTTATAATAAGTAATATATTTAATGTTGTTACTGCATCATAAAATACTTCCCAAATAGGAAAATATGGAAAGATAATGATATAAAGCAAGCAACTAAAATTATGTTGCTTCATTTACTCTGATTTTTCTAATCTTCATGTATGCAGCGGAGACTTGGACAGTCCACAATAGCAACAAGCGTAACATAGATGCTTTCGAAATATGTTTCT
This sequence comes from Eubasilissa splendida, assembly GCA_031772225.1. Classification (NCBI taxonomy): domain Eukaryota; kingdom Metazoa; phylum Arthropoda; class Insecta; order Trichoptera; family Phryganeidae; genus Eubasilissa; species Eubasilissa splendida. The sequence goes on along the minus strand of CM062852.1, from coordinate 13,007,352 downwards.
GGAGAAGGATGTTACAAATACTGTGTAAGATGCATGAATGTCTTAATCCTGCAACAAATCCAAACACAGCAAGCCATATCTACAACAGTGAACAAAAGATTATTCCAATTATTTGTCAATGTGATAAATCTTGAATTACCGTAGATTCCCCTGAGGTTCTATCCTCTGATTACTGTCTAGTTTCTTGGGTTCCTTGTAAGTGAAACTTTGTATTTCCAAATAACAATTATACTAATAATTAGACAAAATACTTTGTTTATTCTACATGTTGATAATTCTATTGATTATTCTACATGTTTTGATACCTCTTTTTCATATTAGTTCATATTTATTCACCACTTTATAGTTTTGTTTTAATCTATACTTGTATTTTTTAATTTTAGTATACATTGTTTCCTGAAGAAGATACTATAGGTATCGAAACATGTTTAATAATCAATAAATAGTGGTTTAAACAAAGTATTTTGTCTATATTTTGCAAATATTGAAGAAACGTATATTTATATTTATTACAACACGTTATTACAGTCAATATAATTATACACTTCAGAGATAGTCTTGTTATTGAGAAGAAGCTGAGATGGAAGAGAGCTCTTTCCACGGAGGCAGCCCCTTATAAAGTTCGCCTCCCACCACTCATCTACTCACTTTTATGATACACATACTCACACGTACAATTACAAAGTGTCAGTTCTCACAGTCAACATTATACGTCAAAGTGACAGCCTAGAAAAGGAGATTATCCTGGAAACAACCTTGGGGCGAACCTAGAAGAGTGTCACAACAGTGGATAGATACGTTGCATCTAGATTGTCGAGACCTTGGAGTCAGCTGCGTGGGCAATCCAGGAGCGGGACTTGGTATCAGGAGGTAATACCAAGTCCTTGAGGAAACAAGAAATGTTGACAAGGGTGGTTCGCCAATCTCCGCTTCTCTCAACTGGCGATGATGATGATGATTATGAGGTCATAAGAAATGAAACACAAAAGATCTTTAATCTAGGTATCCCTTACTGTGCGACCCTTTCCGCAGAATGCCTCCTTTTATTTTGTATACAAACAATAATCCAATTGATTTATATTTTTCCACCATTTTCAGCGACAGGCGCCAACAAGATGAATTTGATCAAATAATGAAAATATTTGTTAGCCGAAATCTATTTCACGTCTTGCTGGCGCTACGCTGATGATTCACAGTAAAAATATTTTTAATAACTGCCTAGTGTACTTATTACATCAATTTAATTGGCGTCACCTCGGCGACTAATCCTGTGCGATACAGTCACTATATTATCTCAATAAGGACATGAAAGAGGAAAGAAAGAGGATTTACTATTAGATTCAGAAAGAAGAACAGTCAGTCAAAGAGACATTAAAAGTCTTTAAAGTGTGATGCTGGAGTAAAATAATAAAAATTAGTCGGATGAAAACGAAACAATATTATATTTTGGAAGGAATATAAAAAAATAGATTTATTTTCAGGACATAACGATCAGATGCGGGAAGTATTTGAGCTATATTCTCCACATCCATAACCACACAACCAATCAACTTCTATCACATTTATAACCTGTGTGATAGAAGGAAAGATAAAAGGAAGGAATATTTATTTAGGACGAAATGTTTAAACACACGTTTTTTAAATTAACTAAAAAAACAAAAACAAAAAAAAAACAAACATTTGACGTCAGAACGTCTCATGACGTAATTTACAAAAAAATTCAATGCATTTTCTTTGATAATGACCAGAAACTCCGAAATCAACCTTCGATAAAAAGTTAATATGTAATGTAATGTGGATACAATGAATTTTGTGGATTCGATAACTTCTGTACTCACAGTTCTTATCATATTTCGAAAATACTTTTCTGAAAAAAATCCTAGTAAATATATTAACTCAGTTAAGTTCGTTAGTCACTGATTACGTTAGTTGCCTGATCCGCTATCTTGTTAGTGTGCAAAGTTGCGGCTGTTCAAAAATTGTAACTCTAAAAAAGTGATTTGGATTTTTCACATCTTTCATTATATTAACAATTTCAGTCAGGTTCTAGATTTTATTAATTAATTAATTTTTTCAAAAATACATTAAACATATCGTTTTAGTTAGTTTTTTGTCATCCTGATGAAGGAAAAAGTGTTTTCGGTAACTGGTTGGTGTAAATACATAATATTTAATACACTGGTTAAAAACAAAGTAAATTAATGATTAATTGTTAAAATTAATAACCACTATGTGCGCGGTTGCGTTAGATATTAAAAATATAAAAAAATATTACCTAAATTAGTTATTATGTTTAAATACACATTTAAGAACACATTATTAATAATAAGTAGATAATTTTTAAATAGATCAATACTAATCGTCACTGCACCCAGTAATTATCAAATAGATCTTTTTATTTTTAATGAGAACACATTATTATTGTGAAGTTGCAGTATTTTCAGAACATAGTTCTGTGGTGTTTTAATACAAATTAAATGGATCATATTGAAAGATATACATAAAAAATTTCTTTATCGAAAAAATGGAATAAAAGATGTATCAATTTTGAAGAGCTATAGAATATAAGTTCAAAAATTTATCGTAATCCTACTTAATATGGTGGAATTGGATAATGCATTTCTTTAGATAGGAAAAAGTCCAGATTCGAATCCCGGTAGTAACTAAAGTATTTTGTCGATAAATAGATTAAATATGAATGAAATATATTAATTAGAGAGATAAACATATAAAATCAATAAATGTATTTATTTGATTAATTTAATTTGTATTGGAATTCTTAGTCTCTAAATTTATTAACTATGTTTTTCTTAATTTCAGTACCTCTTATTAACAGTTTACATAGAAAGGTGCGAAAAAGTTAGCATGTGGTAACCGAATTTTGTACAGTAAATTGTAGCATGTTGTTTCTGTTACCGTGACAATGATGTACTAGTGGTGTCTTGTCGGAAATATTAAGATGATGCTTTGTTCAGAAATATAGGTACACACAAATAATTAGAAACATTACAATTGAGTTTAATTCTCAGTGTATTTTTTAATGTTTGGAATTAGTTCTAATATTTAAATGAACCGAGAGCGCTTCTGATGAGAACCGATGGTTTTGTAATTCCATTTAAACTTCCTTTGCGCACTCAAGAGTCCTCGACGAGCTGCTTTATCGTGGCCTGATGTACAGCAGCTGCGCTCTCCTTCAAGACGGTGCACAACTAGAGTCCGAATAATTGGATCTCTTAATGTTGTTCGTGAATTGTGCAAGCCAACACAATGGAGCACTATTCTCCTGAAGAAGAGCTACAGTTCTTGCTTGATATCAATCTATTTATTTGATAATTCTGTATGTATTAAAACCGAACAACACATAAATTATTTTGATAAAAAAGTATTTTGGACCACAAAATATTTTTTTTCTTCACAAATACAAAATCTCACAAAAACAAAATAACTCTCTTAATTATTTAAAAATTGCAGTTAAATTATTCTAAGAAATTTTTTATGTACATATCTTGTTTAAGGTTGTAAACCGATATAAACCTCAATCTTGTTTCAAAATTGCGATTGATCAAAAATTTATGAAATTCATAACAATGTAGAAAAAATATTTTTCTTTTCCTTAAACACACATACGAAATCTACCTGAAGGAATTTAAAAAAATATTGGTTGTTTCGTAGTTATACATACGTACATATATGTATGTTTTCTGTATATACAAATAGTTTAATTTTATTATCTACATATTAAAACATCCGATTCTCATGTTATTGGTTAGGAAATCAACAAAACTATTTATTTATTGTTCTCATTTTAAAATGTTCAATACCTGGCACAGAATACACAATAGACCCTTACAGAGAGACAATTAGGCTTTAAACTCGTGTTCAATTTACAGATTACAACATTGATGAGACAGAGAGTGGCAGAATCTTCCTTATTCACTGGCAGTAAAGTCCATATCATGAACTACATACTAGATGAGGTCCACGAAGTCACATTTGTTGAGGTGTTATTAATTTGAATAGTTATATAAAAGAAGAATATAAATGATCAGATGCATTTTATCATTCCTTTGATTTTCTAAACTTTTTTTTCTATTCAAAATACTAGTAGCTGTCCCAGAGTATAATAAAATGGTTATTTATGGTTGCAGGATTAAAAGCCTAGAGATTGTATCCGTAGGCAGTTTTATTCACATTTAACCACGGATCCATTAAATTATAATTATTATTTTTTAAATCTGTGTCTCAGGCACATGCATCATACCACCCCACGCGCAGAATATATTTTTCTAATTCGAAAAAATATCCGTAAATTCTGTTAAATAAACAATATAAAAATATTCCTAGACTTCGATCTTTTGCGTGGCAGGTGCTACATTACATTGCGGAGGAATCTCAAGCTGTATGGGGATTTCATCAAAACATAGACTACAAGATTGGGTATATTAGGCAGATGATGACAAGATCATGTCAGCGAGAACACGGATACCTCACTTTTCAAATTCTTAAAACAAACAAAATCGTGCGTAACTCCGTTGGCCTGTACCGTATGTGACGTGACATTCATTATTGTATTTCGTCTAAGTCCCTTCATGGGAGAGTGTACTTGATAGCCCTTTATTAGCTGTCTTGTATCCTTGTTTTATTTTAAACCTGTATTTTAAAATAAATATAGATAGCACTAAAAAGGGCGCAGGAAGGTTTAAATTGAAATCTCTGTTCGTTTTCGCAATCTCTTACTTTAGCTTTTGTTTTTTATCTCCTTTCTTTTGTGTTTATTAATTGTACATTTCGCGTTTCTGTAGTACTGTGTGTGGAATCGATAAAAGAAGTTGAAACTTCTACAACGGTTCCGGGAAAGGGTGGGTCCCCCCTACTAGCGCCCCTTTATTATTGCGGAGGAATCAAGCAAGATATTAAAATAGCGGCAAACAAATATTTTAAGGTCTTTAAACTGCGATATATAATTTTATTTTATAAAACATTCCAACATGTATTGAAAAAGTGGAAAATGTCAATTGCTACAAATGTCCGAGCGGTAGACGCGGCATTGCCGCAGTTTAATGGCAACACTGTGGCTATATATATATAGTAATTAAAAATTTCGTTAAATTAACAAAAATAATTTGTCAAATTTATTTTGATTGACAACATAATTAAAATTCAATCAATAAAAATATTGTACTCTTTTAAATTCTAGTATTTAATTGAATTCTTTGTATTAGATTAGTATTAAATTGAATTTCTCTTTAATTAGAATTAAATGGGAAATATTAATACGTACCTGCATAGATTAAAACTAATTATTTGTTCCTTAGAACGATTTACTTGTGCAATAAAATAAATAAATATTTAGCAAGGTTAGGCTAGCTTAGATTAGGTTAGGTTATGTATTTTTTATTTAATTTGGATGTATTTATTTAATGTTAATTTTTTATTATTGTAATGCAAAAAATTGTTTTATAGAATGAAGTATTTATTTTCATGCACATATCTCTTAAAATAATTCCCTATTAAATTTTCGAGTTTTGCTCTTATACTCGTATATTTCATGATTCTAATTCCATTCATGATTAAGTTTTTTGCCACAATACAATTTTTTTTACACCTCGTAGTAGAGGTCCAAGAGAAACTCTAATGTGATAATTATAATCTTAATTACAACGAATAATACCGTTATTGATACAAAGTATACGACTAGTCTCGGAGCCAAATGGTAGCGAAGAAGGCCTGTGCCCCGCGCGCGTCATTTTTTTATGCCCGCTACACACACACCCGTATACATTACGCACCGGCGGTGCTAGCGCGCTGACACGCACACATACACACGATCACAAGAACATCACAGTATTAGATATAATTCAATATGTCAAGAAAATAAAATGGCATTGCTCGGAGGACGGACATTCGTTGGACAAATGCAGTCATTCGAGAGCAATCGATAAGTCAACAGAGTTCCCCAAATTCCGCTGGACTGATGAAATCGTCAAATTCTGAGGAAGCAACCTCACCCCACCCTTCCTAGATTTCGATCTAGCAGCGAGCAGATGGAAAACGTCTCAAATTGATTTCATGTGGCGTGTCATTCTCTATAGTTAATATACACAGGATGTCAAAGAGTAGTCTAAACTAAGTTAAGTTAAGTTAGTCTAGTTTAAGTTAGCGGACATCGCTAGCAATCGATTGAGCTTAAATTCGAAATTTAACGGATTAGAAGTCATTCGAACCATCGAAAAAATTAGAATAACTTTTCCTTAATTAGTCAAAAATAAAAATCTGGTAATTTATATGATAGCTACATTATCACAGAATAAGTGTGACAAATTTCATCACGATAGGTTGAGTATTTTTTGGAAATTTCTCGATAATCACAAAAGTTTGAATACCTTTTAACCTTTACCATACCATGATATAAAATACCCGAACGCAGCCATGCTGTCAACTCGTGTTACCGTAAATAACTGTTAGAAAAAATGTTTTTATTAGGTTAAATGGCTTTAATGGCACGAATTTACTCTAAATATTGAGCATTCAATTTTGAAAAAAAAATTAAAATCATAATTTAGAGCATTCATTAAATCCTATACAATGTGTCCTTCCTTCTTATCTCTCTTAATTTAATTAATGAGAAAGAGACAATTATATTTGTATGTTTATTGTTCTTTTCACTGTGAAAATAATGTATGATCTCTGTCTTTCATATCACAAATGGTGTTTTTAACAACGTATTAATTTTATAACAGATTGAATGGAAAAAATAATTATTTTTGTACGATTTCCTTTTCATAGTTGGTTTTTCACTAGTCATTCCTAAGCGCTAATATTTTCTTCAGGATTATCTAAAATATTAATTTTATGTTGCATGTATTTACCGAAATATTACAAGTTTAATTTTGATGGTAGACCTGTGTTACTGCATGGTTTGGGAATGGTTAAACAATAAAAAATTCGGATAAACATATTTGATGTTTCATAGCTTGCTAGTGATATCCTGTCCATTTAAACTACTATATTTTGGATTCTCTGTATATGCAAGTACATATAAATATAAAGTCAGACGTAACATCAGTATCCATATGCGCCCTATAGGTATGTCAAATATATACACATTTTATAATGTGTATATTTCTAACAGCAACATTAAATATTGCCAAAGTACAAAGACAAATAATGTGACATTTCATGATTTATTATTTGCTCACCCCTTCGAGTTAATATATTCAGTTCAATTTTTAATCAAATCATACCGTTAGTATTGTTTTGTCTGCTTTCTTGTTTAAATAATTAATTTGCGCCACAGTTGTAAAATATCTCTGACAATTAAAAATAAATGAAAAAAGTACATTACTTTTCAGTTGCCTGTTTCATTAATATAATACATAATTATTCCTTACTCAAATAATTGATATATATATAGTGATTCCTTTGAACTTATTACTGTGTGAGTATATTACGCAGATAGGTACCAATAGGTATATATTATCGTTTGGATCTGGGATACCCAAGAAAAACAATTACTGATGGTATATATTTACTGGTATGTATATATTTATTTAACTCTGTTTATTTATTGAACGCTGTTAATTAAATACACAGAAAGAAGATTCCATGTAATTGCTTTTATCGCGAGTTCGTGATTAGTACCAATTACGAATTCTCAAAATACTCTCAATGTAAACAAAAATATGATACTTGTCTCAGAGATTCATCTCAACAGTACGTAAAGAACAGCACAGAGTTGAGCGTAAAATGATCTATGATTCATTACCGCATGAAAATTGAATTTAATACATTAGAACAATTTGACATATGGTTTTAGTTAGTTTTTTGACATCCTGATGAAGGAAAAGGTATTTTCCAAAACCGGTTGGTATATAATAACTCATAAAAGTGGTTTAAAAACAAACTGAATAATTCAATACCAAAATAGTTATATTAAATTAAGATGTAATCATATTTTCTTGGTCTAGCGGTAAAACGTTTGTCAACTAACCAAGAGGTAGGGGGGTTCGCTCCCCATCCCGGGAGACTACCAAGATACTTTTTTCTTCTTATAATAAAATAATTTTTCTTATTTTTTTTATAATTTATTAAATGTGTACATATTTTGAAGTTCAGAATATAAGAATTTCCTAAAATTTCGTAGAATTTCATAAGAATTTCTTAAAATAGAGAGATGAATTTTAATTAGTTAGTAACATTTAAATGGATGCTCATCTTCAGCACTCGCATAAACATAAAAAATTCCACTCTTTCATGAAAGGGCATTTTCAGTGAAAGGTTTTATCTCTGATCTTGAAGGTTTCAGTTATCTAGATCCGCCGCAAAGCGTGATGGTGCACTTTCTAGAGATTTCTCATTACAGCCCCATTTTTTCATCCTTTCCTCTTTTTGTTTTCCGTCCTCTTCTGATTTCCATTCTTCCATCCCTTTTGTATATCTATGTCATCCTTTCTATATAATTTTAATCGTTCCTCGATTCACGTGGAAAGAGTTTTAAATTTACGTCAAATAAAATGTCTCTCAAAATTACCATAATATTATTTTTTACACCCCAAAAAAACAGCTTCAGTTTCGGGTAAACAAATCCGATCTGGTGTGATGGTTTTTTAATTTTAATTCAAAAATAATTACTTGTTTCTCTTAATTCTGTAAAAATCCTTATATTATTGAAATATTTTGATATGTTTTTAACAATCATTTAAATCTCTTTACCGTTGTATAGTAGCAGGAAATCAGTTAGAATTAGATTATCTTAAAAATTATAATGCGGTCTACGAATTGGATAATCATTAATATTTTTTAATTTTTTATCATATCAAAAATATTCCTTTGGTTGAATCATTTTAAAATCTATCCCGGAAATGTACGTCAATAAAATAAAGAAGGATTATTGTATTATATATATTATGATTTATTTAAGTGCAAGTGCAAGTGCAAGACGCAAGTGTTGATGGCACCGGAAATAGAGGACGTCCGTGAAAGACTTGGCACAACCAGGTAAACCAGATACTGGAGGATGGTCCTATTAGAAGCCTCAATAATCGGCGAGTATGTATGAGATGATGTATGAATGTGGATGAGGCGCGAACTGTGTGTCAGGACAGAAGAGTGTGGCGCTCTGTCCTCTCTGCCTACCCCCGTGGAGAAATGGCGTGATGGTAAGTAAGTAGAAAGATTATAATATATTTGAAATGTCGTTGCCTCTGATCTAGTCTTGTGTACGTATAATAAAATAATTAACTACTTCAGTGTCATCTTTGTAAGCCTAAAAGGTTACACAGTTCAAAGAATTACAAAACATACATAATTTATAACATAGAAAATTTTAGAAATCGGTGGCGTTTACAAAAACGGTATACATACATTCAATTTTCGATAAAATTTCATAACAAATTCGATTCTTAATTTATTATTCTAATTTATATTGTATTAAACACATTTTGTTTTTCCGTACAGAATGATTAATGAATTAAAATAGCTTTTAAATTATTCAATTAGGTTCTGGAATTTACGTTAACGTTTATCGTATTGATATACCTATCAATTATTAGAGTTATGAAAAATTGAAATATTTATTAAATTTAACTTTTTTTTTGGTAAATCTCGCTTGTTGGTTTCCTGAAGTCACACAATTTTCCGAAATGACTTTAATACCAAATTGTCTTTTTCATCTGAAAATCTGAACAATTAGCGATTTTCAGCGCGGGGTCCCCTCATAGAACGTCGCTAGAATTGATAACTTCAACGAACTTTTGGTTAATCTTACTGAATCAACATCGGATTAAATTTTATGTAAAAGTTTAAATTTGAGGGGGGCCGACGCCCTTTTCAATTAAGAACCGCTTTCGTATACTAAGAATGCGGATTTATATTGGCGCTTAGAATTTCAGTCAAAGTACATTTTCATCCGCTATGAAAAACATCTTGAAAATACAGAGTGATGCTAAAATAGTTTAAATAATGCCGTTCAAATAATTTACAAAATATTCATAATTACCTTATGAATCAGGAAATATGCATAGCTATCAGGTATAAAAGTATTTAAAATTGCATTAATTTGTATAGCTTTGAATATTATTTTAATATACCTTTGATGTTTATGAAGTAATTTTGTGTTTATTATTAACTTTGAACAATTTGATTAATTTGACGTTGACTGGTTTTGACATCGTTGGATCAAGGCGGACTCAAGTGTTACCGAAACTGTTTAACATCAAGTTAGTTATTTTTTAAATGAATAATCATTATAATATTCCATATTGTGGTGATTTTACAATAAGCGGTAAGTAAACGCTGGCTGTAGCTCGATGGTAAAATATGTCTTTACTGTGCAAAGCGTTTCATTTTTTTTAACAGCATTCGCAAATCTATTTAGGTGTATATTTTTTAAAAATCTCCTCTGAAAGCAGAGCACTTTAAGCGGGTTTCCCAGTGGCGAAATACGAACCACGATAGAGTGAATTCCAACAATGAAAAGTTATTCGGTTCCAGGAAGAAAAGCTGTGCTTCGGGGAAGCATTTCTCCCCACAAAGAAAAAGGAAATTGGTGATTGATTGATCGAGTTGCTTGTCACCGGTGTTGGAATGAACGATTATAATATATCAACTTAATAAACCCCTTGAAAGTTTATTCCAAAACGTGCTTAAGTAAATATTTATGTTTCGCTTGTGAAGGATTTTTTCTTAGTATTTTTTCAAAGCCAGAACTCTTTATTTATGTTTTTTTTATAAAAAAAATACCTTCCGTATGTTTATTTAATACGACATTTTGCGAAAATAAGAATACAGCTTTGTGTATAATGCTTTTTATAGCAAATTTGAAAGAAAATTGATACATCACATCGGATTAAAAAAATACCAGTTTCCTTTGAAATACGAATTAGGTGGATACGTGATATTTTATTTTTGAAGGTACATTTTTCAAATAGAGAAAGTGCTGTCAGATTTTTCAAACTTATAAAGTATTTCTGGATTTTACAACTTCACATGATAATGGTCTCTGTTTGTATTTTAAACTGAAATTCGTATATGTATTTTATACAAGTACTGTATCGAATATTATATAAACATATATCAAGTTTAGTATATCTGATAATGTGTAATGCCGATAGATCATAAACAGTAGCAATTTATTTTAAAAAGTAGCAAACGTATTTTTGATATTAACCTTCATTGCTTAAGTTTTTGCTGTTAAGTTTACTAATTTATTTTGTACCTTTGATAGGTACAGCTTTGTTCTGGCAAGTTTTTTTTTGTACTGTTGAGATGTCACTTTATTACAACGAGTTAATTGATCGAGATACAATAAAAAGCATAATGAATGCGTTGCTTTCGACTGATCCCTTTCCAATTGGATCACATATACAGTTCATATTTGAGTTTTTTATTTTTATAAGAGAACGATTTTCAGTTAGTGTTAAGTGAATTGTACGGTAATTGTAGCTAAACATACAGAACAGTTGAAAGTATGTCGTTGTTGCTCTCGGAACTGGTTTGTACTTGTTTAATGTCTGGTGTTGTGACCATGATTTATTGCTAGGTTAGTATTATTGTGTGGATGGAAATATTGAACAAGTTTTAATATATAAATTTGTATTGGTATTGAATATAGGCTTCTTTTCAAAATGATGTATCTATGATCAAATAGTGATCAAACTGTGTCAAATTGATGTGTCAGCTCAAGATACAGCCTTTAAATTATGATTTAATCATGTACTTTTCTTTTTCTGCCGATTTGTGTTCGGTATTGAATAAAGGTATTCTTTTTTATTGTTTTCCACACTTACCTGCGCTTTGGTTTCCATTTTGCCCAACAACTCGCCTGATGTTGTCTAGCTTGAAGTCTTAGGACATGTTAAAGTTTAATAAAGTGAAATTACCTTAGTCTGATTGGTATAATACAGTTGTATAAATTACCATCACTGTTGAGAATTGTCAATATGATCAATAAAAGACATACTGTCTAACTTTTGTAGTTGTATTACTAGGACGCCCGTCAGGCACCGACGCCAAGATCTTTTAATTTTTTTTTTTTGTGATCTTGATTCTTCAGAGTATTGCGTTACTTGATAAATAATTAAACCAAAGTGAATATGACACTGAATAAGGATGTAGTGTAGGTGTGTCACTGATATTAATTAAGTTGAAATTACTCAGCTGGGAGAGCAGTCTTCTGGGTTCAAGTTTCAGTAGCAGCTAAGTTTTTTTTTGACCTTTGCTTTTTTCAGTGACATATTTACTATTGTTTAAGCGTTAAAGCGTTGTCGGGAGGCTGTGCTGAATCCAAGGATCTGCTTAAAATTAAAATTCTTAAATGATTTTTAAAATATATACATATTTATTATATTAATAAACGTAGATATGGCAATTTGTTGAAAACATTGTTGAAAATGAAAAAATGAGTAACTACTTATTATTTTTTTATGTTTTGTTTATTGTAAATTTTATATTTAATGTTTCTTAAAAATTCATAAAGAACTGTTTTATTTTGAGAAGGATACCACATACCGAGACACAAATATATTTTTTTAATATAACGCTTTTGAAATAATTTTTTTGTAGCTGTAAACTAACTATAAAAATGTCATTTACATTGTGTGTTATATTCAGCATTCGCCTTTGCTTATATTTCGAATAATATTATTTCTTTTGGGAATTTTGTGATTCATCAACTCTTTGATAATTGCAATTTAAATTCCTCCTCAAAATTCATTGGGACAATACAAAGTAGTACATTTGTTAAGTAATCAAATTGCCGTTAAATTCTAAATGAAATTATTATTCGTACATTTGTGAGTTCATCGTTCATCGTACTCCATTTGGAATGACTTTCACGACTATTTGTCGAATCGATCCGCGGGGGATACTCTCTTCGATCAAATCTATAGTCGTGTATAATGTGTTAGTTAGATGTACCGATTAATAAAAAGCATCATGTTAAACTAAGGTTGTCGTTTACGTTTCTTGGCAAGTGTACAATGTTTTAACACAGCACCAATTTACTAAATTATGTCGGTACAGAATCAATTAAGGTCGTCGTTCCGTACAACGGAATAAATATTTCGACTTTAAGTTAAAGAATCGCAATTTAATAATTACTGAATTCAATGATTTATCTTAAAGTATAATTTTCCGACCGAAATAAGGATTATGAACGCTCAATCGCGGTTTAGTTTGATTTTATATTTAAATTGCAAATTTTCTTAGCAGAATGAAAATTATCTTATAAATCGTACGGCTTGTTTTCTTGTGTTTTTTTTTAAAAATTAATGTATATCGTTACATACTGCGCATAAACACTAACGTGTTGTCATTTAGCAAAGAAAAAACAAAATACAATCAGCCAAAAGTTATATTTAAAAAAAAATTAATACCACAAACTAAAAAGGAAATTCAAATACGGTAGTTTAATTTTAGCAAAAAAATTACCGGAAAAAATCAAAAATAAAATGGACTCGCTGAGGAAACATATGTGCCCATTATTATGAAAGTGGTCTAGGTCATGAAATTGAAAAAAAATGAGTTTATCGATTGTTTCGCATTACATTGTTTTAATATGATACGAATTGTAACAATTGTGAAAAAATTGAAGCATTATATTCAGTGTATTGTTACGACGTTCAACGGTTTTCCGCTAGTGTTTATTTTGATAATGGAGTAAGTCATTTAAAACATAATTTATTGTATTTTATTATTTTATTTATTAACGCTCTTATGGGCTTTTACAAAATAGGTTTGGTATAAAACATAATAAAAAACACTTGAGCAGCTACACAAGTAGCATGGAATATATATATAAAAATAGAATACAAAAAGGTAGAAATTTAAAAAATAAGCATAACAAACTATAAAAAATAAAGGTTCAAGACAGAAAAAATAATATATTTTAGGTTTGACACAGAATGGCTGAGTATCAAAATCAGTTGTATCTAGCATCAGACCAAAATCGTTTCCAAGCATGTGAAGTCTTTGTGTGGATGCATTCCTATAAAAAATAGTAAATGATGAATTTATATAGAAAAGCATCGACGACCTGGTACTCCGCGCAGGAACGTAGTATACAATCAGTTCAGTTAAATTAGGGGCGTCAAGTATGCCATTTACTATTTTAAATAAAAATAATAAATCACTTGAAGTTCTTCTACACGACAAGTTAGTTAAATTAAGAGTGCTCATTAGAAAATCATCATTCAATTGTTCAGCAGGTATACACAGTTTGAAGTTAATAAATCTTAAAAATTTATGCTAAACCATTTCTAATTTTAATTCGTGCACTTTATAGAATGGAGACCAAATAGTGGAGTTGAATTCTAAATTGCTACGAACTACGGCCGTATATAAAACTTTAAGCGATTTAAGTGAATTGATATCTTTCACCGTTTTTAATACAAAATCAAGACATTTCATAGCTTAATTGGTGATTTCATTAATGTGTGGAATGAATGATAGTTTTTATCGAATAATATGCCAAGATCTTTAATTTGAGATACTTTTTTTTAAGAGTAACGCTATTTATGCTGTAATGAATTATAAGCTAATGCATTATTTATATGTCGAAATAAATTATAAATCTAGTAGACTAAATAAATTTTGAAACATTGTGTTGTGTAGTATAAAAATATTTTTCAATCAATTCAAACGCAAACCTTTAAATATCTCGAAACGTAAGAAACATGATCTAGACCACTTTCATAATAATGGGCACATATCATGTTTGAAATATTTAAATTACATTTACATAATATAATGGAGCCATCATAATAAACTATAAAAACATCAGTAGAAAATAGCTTTTACTTGACTGGTATTATTCTGTCGATATCCAATACTCGGAAACCCTATAAACTAAACTTTGACCTGTACTCGCGTCACTTTACAATAGAGTATATACGATTGTATAATTTGTGCCATTTGAGTCGGGCCCAATTAACCTCTCGGCAACCTCCCGATAAACAAATCATTTGGGTATTTCCATTTTACCAGTCACGTGTTAAATCACAGCAATTACATCCTGTTCAGTTCCGGACTAAGCAAAGGGCAAACGGCTGGCTATCCAGGGTGCTAGACGCATGTGGGGTACTGAAACAAAATAATGTTTTTATTTTTCGATGTAATATTATTTTTACAGAATTTATAATTTAAAATATTTAGATTCATTTTTCGGTTCAGTTCTTAGAACAAATTCTGCTGGGCAACTTATTTATTTTTAAGAAGAATACTGTTTACGCGTCTTGTTACTTCGATTGGCACCATTGGGTTTCCTGGTTTATAATAATGCACATGTGTGTGTGAGAGAGCATTGCCGCCCTTTTTTTGGAAAGCTAAGAAGACGGTAAACGACAGGTGGTTTAATTACATCCCAGACGACCTAGCTAAAAGAACAACATTGGACTAGAAAGACAGAAAAAATAAAAAGGTTGGTGTAGTTCATATATCATATGTGTGCTTATTGTTAATCGAAAACCTGGGAACCAGCTATCGAAGACATTAACATAAACAGATACATTATTGTTGTTATAGTTGTAATTTTTCAGAACATAGTTTCCCAGAATAGGAAAAGGTCCAGGTTCGAATCCTGGTAGCAACTAAAATATTTTTTCGATAAATAAATTTTTTCTTAATATCTTTCAAGATAATTAATTTAATTAGTATTAGACTTGTTACGTCAAAAATGGGTTGCGCATAAAAACTACGAAATTCCCTTACTAAAATATCTATCTACCTGAAGTTCAAGAAATTTTCAATTGATTATTTATATATATGGCTAAAAACATAAAACTTTTTAAGAGAAAATGTCAAAAGCTTTCCTCTAAACAAAAATGTTTTTTTTTCTCATAAAAAATCATATTTGTAACATAACTTGGTTTGAATTGAATTTGAGATGGGTATTATTTTTTCCTCTACTATAATTTGAATCACATTGATTATAATAAAAATAATTAAAACGAATTCCTTTCTAAATTTTACTTTATAGTTCAGAGCTAATTTAAAATGTTAATAATGAAAATGACGTGGATCAATTTTAAGATCTTCTAGAATGATAAATAGGCACTGAGGTTCTCCAAGGTATGCATCACCAGAACTATAGCATCTACGTTTTTGCGTTTCTCTATTATTATTATCTTTATGAATGGTTAGAATCCTTGGATAGCAATACGTACTCTCAATTTTGTAACAAGCCTCTTATTTAAGGCTCCAAGATAGATGGTCCATCTGAGAGGCATCCTACAATTTATTGGACACATAGAAAGCTTAATATTCTGGAAAAACTTGTGGTGACTGGAAATGTGCAAGGCCGGAGAAGAAGAAGAAGACGGGTATCCCACTGCGACGGTTCTACTGGAAGTTGCAGACAAAGGTGACGGAGAATCGTCAAGAATATTAATCTCGAATCATGATCCTCAAGAATTATTTATATATTTATTTATTTTTAAACTAATGCGAACTTAGTATATTATATTATATATGCTCTAACATATCCTTTTAAAATCTATCTATTTGGTAGTCTAATAAGTCTTTGCGATTTTGTTAGAATATTTATTATAAATCAAATGTTTTAAACAAAAATTACAATATCTCAATTAGTGATGTATTCTTCTTTATTGTTCAGAACATTTAACCAATTTGTCGATGCCTTTTCTATAAAAATCGCCTGGTCTGGAAACGAAATAGTTGTTGAGCCGATTTCTGAGATCATCGTCGTTGTTGAACGTAACGCCACGCATTTGATTGGAGAGCGACGAGATCGGGACTGTAGGGTGGATGCAGTAGAATTTCCTTTTGGAAGCATTGGAATTAATTAAAGGCGAAAATAAGTATGTATCGAATATGTTCGTTTCTGTCAACTTAACACTCCACTATTTAATTTAAGTCCAAAAATTAAGAAAAACTATAAGATATAGGAAAACAGCGACACTGACGTTTTAGAATAGAATATTTTTTATTGAATAGTATATCATTTTAAGCCACGAAAAACAAAATAGTGGAAAAGTAGTATTTCAAAAAATAACTTATATAGTATATGTCTACTAAGTTTAATTAAAAATTTATACAAATTTTCATCCTTATGTTTGGCATTTCATTAAAAGTTTACATCGTACTGCATATCATAAATGAGGATACCAGCTGAAGAAGAATGATATTTATAGTTCACGTTTTAGCGCTGTATAGAAGTTAACAAAGACGAAATATCTTAAAAGTCTTGAAATTTGATCTGCTGATGTTCCTAATTGTCAGATCTTATGATTAATATTATCTGACTTAAGTGGATTATGGTGTAACATTTAAATCAAAATGTTCGCCTTTGTCAATAAGGTATCAGATTTGAATCCTATTAAATGCCCTATAAATTAGTTCTATTTCCATTATACAGGGTGGCCCATAAGTCGCTCATACATTTTTGTTTATTCTATAAATTCTTAAAAAAGCAAACAGCGATAAAAATAAATCAAATGTGAAACATTATGCATATCGCTGAAATGACCTTTATTTTTTGCCGAACACATTCGTAATCTTTTTACCGCATTGACTTTTGGTTGTATCGTTCAACCTCTTTTTTTGGGATGTTGTTTTTAAGTTCTTGTGTTGTCAACAGCTGGTTTGACATAAATAAACATTACTTCAAATAGTCTCAAAGAAATAAATCTGGCATATTTAAACGTGGTGCTCAAGTAAACTCGGAATTTCTCTAAAAATGGTTCACATAAGGTCGATTGACGTTTAGGCAGAAAGCGTTGTTACCCCATCTTCAATTTAAAAAAAAAAAAAATAACTGATATTGGTATCGTGTTGATTTTTGAAAAAATATGAACGGATTATCTTTTCCTAGATGTGCTGACTTGCCCTAAGATTATCGGCACCCCAAAGCTTGCAGTTGCTTGATAATTATCAAATAAAATAAGGTATATCACACGAATAAAATCGTTATTTAGTCTGACACAGCCTCACAACTTAACTTCACCCTTTAAATTATCAAATAAGTAGGATTAGATTTAGGTTATGCTGTTATCAATGATATTATTCAATCATATATAATATATGTACTGTAATATATGTTGTACATAAGATTATGAACACTCGCTTAACCAACGTCTTTAGGCAAAATGAATCCGTTGTTTATATGACCCTACCATTTATTTTTTTGTAATTTTAGAGTACTATTAGTAGTGTTTTTAAAGTTTAAATAAAAATAATACCTTCTAATCAATATAAATAATGTATGAACGTCTTTAAGCACACTTTTTATGACTGAACATGATTATTTTATCGTTATAAAATTCTTCACGTAATAACTAAAGGGAATGATTATTTTTATTAAAGGTTAACGTAGAAAATAGCTCTGCCAATTGCTTTTTGTTTTTTCCAAATCAAAAACAAACCCATGCACCAAATGCACCTCGAACGCAAATAACGATCATAAAATCAACACGTTAAAAACAGTAAGATAGTAAAATTCGCGAATTAGTAAAAGAGCAAGTAGACATTTCAATGATTTGCACGCAGTTGTAAGCCTTTAAAATGTTATTCTATTAAAAAACACCATAAGTAACGACTTCATGCAAAACAGATCAACCGAAAGGAATTTTCAATTCAGTAAATAGGCAATTGTATGACTTGAGTAGTACACTAGCTTAATAACAGAAGACAGCAATTTGAATAACTAAAATCTTCGCATCGGTTGACAACAACGCTACGGTTACAGCAGTAGGTTGTCGTGGTAGATTTAGAACTAAGGAATTAAAGTTTCTATTGGTGCACAGATGGCGCTAATTGTAATAAATCCGCAAATAACGTGTCCGTTCATGTTAATCCATATTATTTATATTTGTTTCCCAAAATTTTCAGTAATGCACAGTTTTTTTGCTTGTACGCTCTGCACGCCCCTGCGTAGGGCACCCTGTACAAGTGCTTTGACTAAACCAAAAAGCGCTTTGAGCAACCCACCGCTTTATTGCGTGGCTAACATTTTGGCAGCTTCATAGCAAACGATTGCCGATGCGGTGCCATGCCAGCAAGTGGATAATTTAGATGAAACATCAGATTATTGTACCAATTATTTAAGGAATAATTATTCGGATGCATGTCCAATAAATGATAACTAGCTTGTTCGTATCCACGAAGAATAGTGTATAGTGATTAGGGTCCATGGTATAAAGGAAACACTGGTTCTGGAATGATAATATAATGTTTATTTACTTCGTAAATATATTTATTCGTATTTTTAATATTTATTGCAAACTTTACATTATGGTTTTTATTCATTTTAATATAAATTATTTACAGTTAAATTTAAACTAAACCAAAACAAAATTCCAATAGTAAAATTAAGTCAATTTCTACATCTTTCATCGTTGTAACAATTTATGTTAGGTGCTAGATTTATTTTTTAAATAATAATATATTTAAAAAATTTATTTATTAAAAATATTAGAACAGTTGACATATATGGTTGTAGTTAGTTTATTTGACATCCTGATGATATTAGTATAACATTTTCTGAAATCGATTGGTGTATTAAATTTAACTCATAAAGTGCTTAAAAACAAAGTATTAAATAATTTATATTAATATATTTAATTTATATTCATGTACTAATTGTAATATACTTTTAATAATTAATTTT
Source organism: Eubasilissa splendida (assembly GCA_031772225.1). Classification (NCBI taxonomy): domain Eukaryota; kingdom Metazoa; phylum Arthropoda; class Insecta; order Trichoptera; family Phryganeidae; genus Eubasilissa; species Eubasilissa splendida. Next base: position 12,987,731 of record CM062852.1, on the reverse strand, counting down.
TTATTTGTATTAACCTAACTTCCTTCACATTTTTGTCTCCAACTATTGTATATTACAGATAATAATATTTTTATAACTTTTTTTCAATAATATTTTATAACTACAGATTGTACTTTTTTCATATAACTTGCTTAACATTATACTTACTTACCTCTAAACGATTACAACTTTTTAAAATTGTACAGGTAATTGCTTTAGAACAGACCACGTCTAGTAAAGTAATTTCCTTTATTTTTTCATATGTACTATTTATGCTAAAATATATATATATATATTTAAAAATCTTAACGTATATTTTTGTACTTAGAATTTTTTACACTAAAGTACAACATCATATGTCGTCAATGAAGGTCTCCCCAATTATCACACTGTTTTTTTGTCTATTGTTATTCGCCTCCGCGTATTTCCGCAGAGTTTGATGATTTTATCAGTACAGTGGGTTTTAGCGCGGCCTTTCCGACTTTTGAATCTCAAGTGATACTGGATTACCGTTTCTGTCATCCGAGAGATGTGGCCTGCCCGTTTTCATTTAATTTTCTTTGCATATTCTGTTGTATCGACGACTCTACTCGCTTCCTTTTCAAATATACATCTTCCCACGCTCCGTTACGTTTTATTCATATGTGAACCCAGAATGTGTGTATTTGTTCAACACTTTCCGTTTCAGTGGAAGATCATTTTTGAAAGTCATATTAAGGCGTACAAATGTAAATTTCGTCGTATGCCCCTAATTATGAAAATCTGTTGTCCTAAATAAACATAATTATTAATTTGTTTAAGCTGTAACAAAGTATACAGAACAATAAATTCAATTCTACTTAATTATTTACTTGAAGAGATAAATTACTCAGAATTTTAATCTCTTGGGAAATATCTTCAAAAGTCAATAGTCATTCATAATAAACCTACGTATAGATATAGCGAGCCATAAAGCTACAGCTGAAGTCACAATAATATAATTTCAATAAAATTTTTGGAGTACAGCAGTTGAGGTCAAATGTCTATAATATTTTTTAAGTCATCTGGGATGGATATACTCGAACTTATCAGCCTACGAGAAAAAATTGATATGGCATACAAAATAGTTGAGTGATTTTTAAAGATATATTTTATTTATTTACAACAGAGTACTAGAGAGTGTAAATAATGAATTTAATAAAACTAATGTACTCCTAGGCCATTAATAATAATAATTCATTTATTTGGTTCACTTTTTACATGCATTATATACTTACATTGATAAATAATGTCTAACGGTCTGACGTGTTACTCTTCCAAATTAATATTCATTAAGTATACATTTTTACCTAGTTAATTACTATGAGTGTTGCGTAATATTTCAAATATCAAACAAGTGTACCGAGGGTATGCATGATTTAACATTATAATTATATTTAATTATTTACATAGACGTTTATTGATAATATAAATAAATGAATAACTTTCTTTCTTTACTTGTATTCTTTTCCAGAAGTATCTCGCTGGCGAGTGGAGAAGTTTTCTCTTCAGGTAAACTAATCCTTCTCCTTTGTTCATATCTTTTACAAATGTTTCCATGAGTCCGAGTGCAATGTGAAAAGGTAAAAAGATTTTCGCTTTGTCGAGTAAAGCTGGGTGTGCATTTTTTAAATTTGGTATGTTCACTGTGCGGTCAAGTCACTTCTTTACCACACAGTGGTTGCTCTTTGCTCGGCTATCCCATTCACATTTGAAGCAATGTATTTCAGTATACCGTCCCTGTATACCGGTGAGAATTGTTTCAAGTCAGCACATACATTCCATCTATGCTTGTTGTGTCTCATTTTGTCTAGCAATAGTTTCAAGTGTTCCCTTTTTCCTCATATTGAATTTTTACGAATATGTTTAATTAATATTTGCTCCATACTTAAAGCAACTAAACTGAACTTCAACGAGCCATAAATCATCGTTCAGCGAAAATACGTTATGAATTCCTGTAATTCCTTACATTTACTCTTCTTCTTCCAAAATTCTAGTGTAATTAAGAAGGTTCCTGCGCTGTTCCACGTAAATGTATTATATACTGATTTTTGTAGGAATGCAATCACACAAAGACTTTACAGACCTGCGAACAATTTTGGTCTTGTAGATATATTCCGATATTCAATGTTTAAATATGATGTTTTTGGCGCTGTTCTGAGTCAAAGATACAATTGATTTTGATACTCAGCCATTCTGTGTTAAACCAAAAATTTTATTATTTTTCGGTCTTAAACCTCAATTTTTATAGTTTGTGTTGCTTATTTTTATTATTTTTTTTAAAGCTATATGTATATATTTTATCAATTTCTATATATATATATATATATATTTCATGCTACTTGTGTAGCTGCTCATGTTTTTTTTATACCTAACCAATTTTGTAAAAGCCCATAAGGGCATAAATTAATAAATGGATTAGCCACATGTATACTTTTGTACCTCTTCTTCTATATTAAAGATCTTTTTATATTCACATTATTTTAAATATTATGATTCCAAATAAGAGGTTCGCTTCATATGAAGTCTTTTTTTAAATATCTGTCTTTCTGTAGCATCAATTCACGTCATTATTTTTGCATCATTACTTGTAACGTAGGTACTCAAACATTTTTTTCACATTTTATTCGGCCTTGTCAACCTGTGAAAATTCACGAACCGTAATATTATCTCACGTGAGATTTTAAATCACCCTTATTTTCCTCTCGCGGGAAGCACAGCGGCTACAGCTGTCGGCTGAAAAAACAACGCACATTTTTAAAGAGAATTTTGGAACCTGCTCAGAATTCTGTACGTGCATATCAGCACACATGTACTTACTACATACTACACGTGAACATTCCCTCGGGGAATTATGATCTGCTTGCACACATTATTAAATTATACTTAAGTGGGAATTATTAAATTACTCTTAACCAGAAATATTAAAATTATTCCTGAGCAGTGCTCTAACACTTTTCCTTTCAAAATACTTCTAGCGTAAATCGTAATTTTGTCAACCGAAAAATTGTCTTTACGCAAAATGGTTGAATACATTTTGTAATAAAAATAAATAAATAGAGTTTTTTAAATATAATAATATTTTATTAGCCTTTTTCCTTCTGCGTGAGATCTAGGGTCATGCAGCCTATTGAGTATTTTTTTTGGTGGCCCTAAAGTAAATTATTTATCTATTTACGTGCGTTAGGGTACTTTAAAAATGTACGATTTAAAAAAAAACATTATATGGGTCACCCTTCCACATATTTCCATACATCTAAAAACTAATACAGTATTTTTTTCATATTTTTAAAGGGGTTTTAGGGATCGCCAAAAAATACAAGAAGTTGGTATTTAAACTACAAATTTTTACAAACATGTAGTTGAACACAATATTAAAATCAATGAAATAATTACATGATACATTTAAAAAAAAAGGAATAATAATTTAAATACTAGTTAAATGTATTAATTAAACAGATATACATATTAAATAAATTTTATCGAGAAATATTGTTGTTGCGCTACCGGGATTCGAACCTAAATCTCTTTCCAAAGCGGAGATGTTGCATTATCCAACTATGCTATAGCGACAGTATTTTTGACGACAAATTTTTGAGACTATATGTCACACTTTTTCAAATGAATACATCTATCGTTCCATTATTTGAAAGCCATCTACTTTGTTTTTACGGAATCTCAAATACCTTTGAGTAAATCGATAGCAGACGCCAGAATTAACAATAATAAAATTGATTTTATATGCATATCTTTCTAATTAATACATTTAATTTATATTAAAATATCACAATAATTACAACTTAACAATTAAAATGTGTTCTCTTTAATAAGGAATAATAATTATTCAAGATGACGTCAACATGGACTTCTTTGAGTCGGGAAAATTTCATCGATAATCTTTAACCACCGAGAGTAAATATTGCTTCTGCTCTTCATCGGTGGTGTGAAGATGATTGTACTCTCTCATGAGCGCTAACTTCTCTCTGCTATGTAATTAACATCTTTCATACAATGTACAAAAGGTTTAGCTTTATTGTTTTGAATTTTTGTTTGAATTTTCGAAACTTTGATCAATGGTAGCGATCAGTAATATATATATATTTTAATGAAAAATAAATAAATATGGGTATATTTTTATATATATATATTATATATATATATAAAAGTGTCCCCGATAAAAAAAAAACTTTAATTCTTTGAAGCACCCTAACGTACGTACATAGAAAGATTTGCAAAGTGTTGCATAGTTCTGATTGTTAAAACGATGTATCGTACATCGTACCAGTTATGAGAAATCAATTTTTTTAAGCATAGCTAAAGCTATGTTAAGCGACGTTAAAATTTTTCTTTTTTTTCCTATTAGCATCAAGTTACAATGTATATATATTAACAATTCTACTCGTTTAATTTACTTGAGAGGCGTTTCGCTTTGTAAGGGCATTATTAATCTAACAATTATAACTCTACAACTTGTATTTATATCTATAGTCAAGGACAGCTATACAATTTTATTTGCATGAGATGAAATATAAAATAAAAAGATAAAAAATTAAAAATATTGTCAAAAAAAAAAAAGATTATCAATTCACGAAACATCTTTTAGATAGTAATCACAAAATAAACCGCCAATTCCATTGCACTTTGAAACCAAGTATTACAGATTAAATTTAATTGAAGTCAATTATTATTTATTACCCAATCACACATCAGTTAATGACCACTTTGTGGCTTGACGTTATAATAAAAAGTATAATATTTAGTTTTGAACCACTTTATTATTTAACTTAATTTATAAATTATTCACTTTTGAGTCTAATAATTATCTATATATTGTATTTTGGTTTTAGCACCTTTTTACGATAGTGATTATTATTATCCTGTCGTATAACGACAGAAGACGAAAAGAGAATTGTAAAGAAAATACGTGTATTATGCGAGTGGTGAGGGTATCTGCAAAAGACCTGGTATTATCAGATTATTCAAATATTGAAGGACGGTACTGTCAACAGCTTCAGCAACCGAAGAGCGAGCATGAGAAACTATATAAACGTGGACGAGTCTGGCGTTCTAACCTCTCTGTCTACCCCTGCGAGGAAGCGGCGTGATGGTAAATTAATAAATTGTATTTTTAAATACAAATTAAATGTATTAATTAGAAAGATATACATATAAAATCAATTTTATCGAAAAATATTATTGCGAATGGAACGATAGATGTATTAATTTGAAAAAGTGTAACATATAGGTTCGAAAATTTGTCGTCAAAAGTACTGACGCTGTAGCAAAGTTGGATAATGCACCATCCCCGGTTTGGAAAGAGATCCAGGTTCGAATCCCGGCGGCGCAACAACAATATTTTTCAATAAAATTGATTATGTGTATATCTATCCAATTAAATAATTTAATTAGTATTTAATTCTGAATAATTACAACTTCACAATAATAATGTGTTCTCCTTAATAAATGTATTTTTAATATGTGACAAAGATTATACGTACAAAAATAATAAATTACATACGTTTAGCTTAATGTATAACATGATTAAAGAAAAATTACCTTTAACAAAGAAAAACTGAAAAAAAAATTTTTTTTTTTTACAATGTTAACTTTATAATAAAATATAAGAAGATTGAAAAGTGATGAATATAAACTAAATCATAAAAGGATTTCTTTCCTTATGTCATAAACGGTAAGCGCTTTATATATCCCAGCTGCTGTGTCAGGCGAAGTGTGCGATATGGCATTTCTCTAAACTTCCAACGGCCCTAAGTTTTACGTCACTTTAACACTGCATTAACTAGAATGAGTTTTCAACTTCAAGTTTCTAGGGTCTCTAAACCCTAAGCAACTAAACATTTTAAGTTTTATGGTTTTTCATCAAATATGTCAAACCGATTCATGCACAGCAATGTTATTTATTAAGCTCGGCCTTCAAAATGTATTATTTCTCATCTTTTTCCCACATTATTAATGTGAAGTTGCAGTTTTTTAGAACATAGTTCTATGGAATTTTAATACAAATTAGATATATCAACTAAAAAAATATACAGAAAAGATCAATTTATCGAAAAAATATTTTAGTCGCTACCGGAATTCGAACCGGGACCTTTTCCTATCCCGGGAAACCATATCTACTGAGTAGGGTAACGATAGGACTTTTAGATTTTTTTTGTATATCTTTTTACGAGTAGTTCATTAATTTAATTTGTTTTAAAAATATACACCAGGTGATTGCCTAATTTTTTCATTCAATTTTGAATTTCGAGGTTAAAAACACGGATCAGTTAACTGGATGAAAGAAAAATAAATGTCTCGAAATCTCAGTTTTTATATCTAAGTTATACGGAATCATAAAGATTAGAATTTATATGTACGAGAACAATGAAATAAAAATTATTAGGTTGATTTATTTGACAAAATATTAAAATGTATTATTTTTAGTTGTTTTAAGTTTTTTTTTCATACTTATGACATAATAACATGTTTGTATTATATTTACAGTCAACAGATATCATAATTATACACATATCGATCATGAGTATTGTACATTTGATCTAAATTTTGATACCTCAAATTAGACGAGAAAAATAAATAATTTTGTTATGATATACTTAAATTTTTATCAGAAAAAATTTTGAAGCTACTAATATACATTTAAATTTTATTATATGTATGAATATGATTTTTTAGTATATTATTATTACTCACTTGGTCTATAACATTATTGGTTTCATTAAAGGAATCACAGATCAGACTTCAAATGCAATAAACCAATTATTAGCGAAGTTCTTACTTCACTTTATAAATTCGTTTTTCTTGAAACGGAGATCTCCGAACACAATAGAAAAGTTTCCCGATTCATTTGAAGACATACCTGAAAGTTTAAAGTTGACTATAGTGAATAGAAAACCTTCCGTTATTCGTAGGCACTCATCTATTAATTTATAAATTACCGGTTTTACTACCCAGCTTCGCACGTGATTAGGATTTTGTATATATTAATTTCACATATAAACGCTGAAAAAAATTGATGCCTCTAAAAAGAAAACGCCGAAACAAATCACAAATTTGTATGTGTTTTTCAAAATTTTGCGCAGTCAGACAATTTCATTAGTTTATAATACTGTTTTATTTGAAATATTTCTTGGAAAAATCATAACAATTAAAAAATATGGCGTCTTGTTTTCGATAGTCAAATGGATATTTAAAATCGTCATAACTCATGATGGAAATAATATAGTTGAAAATTATCGTGTTGAACTGGAAATTCAAACAAAATAAGTTGTGCTAATTTCATGATCGCAGAGCGCACTGATAGAGAGTTCTTACTGCTTCAGGGAAACAAAAAACTGAATTTTTAATTTAAAAGTAAGATAAGTTATAATTTTTGTTTAAGAATTATTATTATACAATGCATTTGATAAAGTGTGTGTGTGTGCAGTTTACTTGATGATATAATGATTTATTTAATCGTACATGTATATAAAATAAATGATTTTTGGTATTAAGAAATTATTTATTGGTAGGCCCTAGTCGCAATAGGGATTTCGAGTGCCACGTGGGTGGTGGATTGATGACCTTTTTGGGTAATTTTCAGAGGATTGCAAAAGTTTCAAAAATAATTTGATAGCCGACCTTTCTCTAATCTATGGAAGGGGGTACCCAGCGTTTCAAAAGCATTTTCGCGGCCCAGGAGGAGCAACTGATGCTAGGCGCGTGCTTACTCTGCCAATGTGCCGAATCATAAATGTTTTCTCCAAAGGCTGACGTAGATGATTTGTGTGTAATTTAAATGACGACTATAAAATTCTGTACATTCAGTTCAAGTGTAAAATTATTAATCATTACATTCTCAACATTATCATCAGTCATTATTAATTCATTTCTCGATGAAGGTCTACCCATGATTCTGATGCTCTTTTCATTCCCCGCAATTTTTCACCATGTCTCTCCTACTGCTTCAATAATTCCGTTTACCCAACGAAATTTTTAGACCGTTTTTTTTTCCGTGGATACCATTCTTAGATATAACTGTTTGTGCAACATATGCTTATTTATCAAAAAATTTGACAATATTTTTTATTTAAACAAAATATACTATTTACATACACAGGTGAATATTATGTTTCAAGTCGATGTTTTTGAATAACTAAGAAATTAAACACAATTTTTTAATTCGGTTTAATTTATCGATTATTTGATTTATTACAATTATGTATGGAATATGATATTGGACAAGCAGCGGCACAAATGCGTGCTCTTTTAATCATATTTTTCATAATATTCTAGCACACTTCGCGTGTTATTTCAAGAATTTAATTCGAATATTATTCTGTAGCATCGGAATTATTGTTGGCTTGTTGGCGTCGACCTTTTCTTTCAAGTACACCTATAGAAAATAGTCAGAAGCCGTCAAATCAGGTGATCGAGGAGGCCAGTCGATATCACCATTTTTTGACATTATGCAGCCGGCAAAATTTCAAGCGTAGCTCGAACTGTGTGTAAATGGCACCATCCTGCTGTGTTGCAGGTTCAATCGACCCTATTCGGTCACCAAGAAGATTTCCAACATGTGGCGATAGCGATCACCATTAATGGTTACAGCATTACCATTATTATTTAGATAAAATGTTTTAATGACTTTAACACGTTATTGAGGCATTAGATGCTCCACAGTAAATTGTAATTAACTAATCTTTATGACTACAAAATACAAACTGATAAATATTTGCAAAACCAAAATGGCAGTCAAACAAAATCGGCCCTGAATATAATACAGGGTAGAGCGTATGAATTAATAATAAACCTGGAGGATGTGATGATCCACATATAACCGACTGATAAAAAAATATGAATTCCGAGAAATTTCTAGAGCGGGTCGGGGGGTGAGATGACAGGAGACAGGAAGGGGTTGTAAACGCTTCTCTAGACAGTCGGTTTCGGGTGGGTGAGGGGGTCGCACGTGTGAGAGTCGATTTTGAACCGGGAAAGGGGGCGAATACGAGTGGTCGATTAAAAAGTGAAGTTAAGAGGGTTGCCGGATTCGCGGAGGTCGTGTTCTAATTCAAATCGCGAAGGTAGTGACTCCAGGTTCCGGAGAGCAGACCAGGATCAGCGCAGACGCTGAAGACCAGATCCGCCAAAATACTAAGTTTATCTTTTTGCATGCTTGTATACATAATTAAAACCACTAACGAATACTGCAGTGTGATTCGGATCGTCATGTAATTACTCATTCATAAAAAGGGGCGTGATCGCTAGACTACTTGATATTTGACCTAATTTTATTACTGTCCTGTTTTATTAATTTGGAACACCCACCTATAAGTTGTAGTTACATTTGTCTCATCGTTTAGGACCAATTATAAACATCGTTTAGGACCAATTATTGGACATGTAAATAATCATGTACCTATGTATGTTATTATTTGTGTATTTACTTATCCGCGGAAATCTAGTAAAATTTCATAAATCCCATTGTATGCCTCTGGTATACGCTGCCGGAACCGTGAAACTTACAGCCTCTCTACGAATGCATTGTAGAGAACATTATATAAATTACATTTTTGATCAGAAGCAATGGCTAGTAGGTAGAAATGATAGAATTTATCCGAGAACCTTTGTGTGTTTATTTACTTTGAAAACGCACGATCGCGTGCGTATGTAAATCATTCTGACCTTTATTATTGACATTGTGCTAACAACTCACTACTATCGTAGAACATTTAACTTTACGACATATCTCACAAGTGAGACTCTATGTTTATTCCTTCATTATGTATACAATTATCCTTTCGGTTATCAAGCTGAAACCAGGTGTTTCATTCTACCACCTTTCACCGCCTATGTGAATTGTAATTTTCCTAAGATGATTTGATTGGAAGGAAAAGGTGCTTTTGGAGGCTGGACAGAGTCATTCGGTGGCATGAAGTGTGGACGGGCTAGCTACGCTTATATTGGTTTGGTAGTGATAGCCAAAATGAAAGGATTATCGAACATCATCAGGTGGTTGCTGTGTGGTCGCCGTGGTACTCGTACTTCAGCTGTATGAGGAAGATGATAGTAGGATCTCTGGAAGTTAATACCCAGAGACAGTGTTCCTGAAACGTTCTACGATTACGCCGACACGTCGGCAATCCACATACACACACGCACCAGCATGCAGTGATAACAATCCTAACCAATTGTTTCTGGTTCTATTTGAGATGCATTGTTAGAGACACCGAGGATCATCTTGCAAATAAACTAAACTATTCTCCAGACACCGCTGTCACATGACGTATGTTGTCAGACGTATCCAAAGGAACCATGGGAATTTTCCTGAGAGTCGTACTGTCATAGTGTACGAGCAATCACAATTAATTACTTTCAGTGGTGGACGCGGCCACGGATTGGCCATTTTCCTACCGATACTGAACAGCAACATATTGGAGATACAAGAACCTCGGCCATGCATCTTGAATGAGTCATAACAAATGATATTGTTCACTGAGACATCGGCCGAATTTAAACTTTGGATCATCATTATCATCATTAACTATTGAACGCGTGGGTGAGAGGGTTCGGGGTTAAGCACCCGTCGTCTAACGCGAATATGCATCAGGCGTACGGGTTTCTTAATCTGGGGTTGTAGGGGAGCCGAGCGAGCGCCACAGTCTGATGTCTAATCACGGAACGTACTTACCTAGCGAGGCAGACATTTAGCATGTCGCATGTTGTTTCACACGTCTATATACTTTTTGAACAGCTGAGCGACGCCACGAGATGGCTACAGTAACGAGAATAAGTCTACGACAAGGTTGGTGATGTATGTATAATTTCTTCCACACTCTTACGTTCCAGCTCTGAATAATACATACACAATTAATGTTATGACGAGTGCACTCGAGTATCTTACCGCTTAATTAGAGGCTTTTCCGTTATTTAATCGCGTACTATAAGACAATCGGAGTATTTATTTTAACAATTACCTATAGGTATTTGAACGGCTATAAAATTTGGGTATTTGGAAACTTTAGATATTTGATAATTGAAAACGCGGATTAAAAGAACTAGGTTTGCTACGGACATAACATGGGAAAATTCCTAACCATTAGATGATTATTTGGCTAAATTAATATTAAGGTTTTGTAGAAGCTGTCTACGCGGGTTATGAAGGCCATCGGGGGTTATGAAGGCCCAAATTCCCATTTATATTATTTAAATATCGAACTTAAAACCGTTGAGGAGAAATTTGCGGTACTTCACAGGGGTGCCTTGCGACCGGGAGCATCGCACAGGGAAAGTGTAGATTTCGCGTTACAAGCGAAAATAAACAATAATAATATTAAACCTATTTTTAAGAGCCGTAGAGAATTTACGGATTTATTACAAGGAAGACGAATAATATTAAAAGAGGATTACCGACAGTACAAAATGCACTAGCAGAAAAGCAATCGGCTCTTATCGATTGCTTGCTGTTAGGCCCTGCCTATTAGTGGTGACCTCTGCGCGGCCAAGGCTTACGTAGAATCTATATTACAGCAATATAATACGGGTGCACAATGCACCATTGTTAGAGCAATATAATAAGGGATTTCCGAATTGAAATATAGATTCTACGGAAGACCTGGCTGCGCAGCGGTCACCAATTGCGGCATAGCGGCCCTCATAGCCTACCGCAGGGCCTAGCAGCAAGCAATCGGCAATTACTTTTCTGCTAGTACTCTTTAAAATTGTTTAAAAACATTATAAATAGAAAACAGCAAATACAAGACACATATAATGTATATTAATGAATATAATTAATTACCTACGTACGAAGGACATCATCTAAATAATTATCTATCTACATTAAAGCAGTATTACAGTATAACACTTTTAAAATTTCAAACAATGGAAATTGAAACATTCAGAACAAAGAGGTCAGATATCCACCTATTTCACATATTACAAAGGAAATTGACACCTCATTTTATTGAGATATATTAGTTTCCTTTCTTTTTATATTTCTCTATATAAAGCATAAAATACTAATCGCTATTAAAACAATTGAAACTTCGATACTTCACTGTATTTTGGAGAGTACCCTTCACTGATTGGTTGCGAATGGTAGTTGGTGCAATTGTGTTTTTTTTTAACTTGCTCTCAGCGGATTAACACTCGTCGCTTTTTACCGTCCAAAGTTTGTCCGTGAGTTCCTCCACGAGTCGAAGTTTGTCCACAGTCCAGCCATTTACCAGATGGTTGAGTTTATAAACTGTTTTATTTCCTGTTTGGTTTATGCGATCACGTAGCCCACGAACGCCTGTATGAAATTGAGAAATACTTTGTCCAAATTGAAAAGATCTTGACTAGAGCAAATTCGTGAAATTTATAAGTTATTGTTCTTTAGTTTTCTTAAATATGTCTATCGTTTGCGTCAATATACGATGTGAAATAATTAAAATATTTAATTGTTCAATTGAAGTATTTTATGGAAAAATCAAGGAAGTATCATATTTATATTTAAACAAATCGAATTAATCACTTCGAAAGATGCTCAAAAATGTAAATACCGAGATTTAATATGTACGTCATTATCCATGTCGGTCCCTCATTACTGAGGATTGCGATCTCCATGAACTCTTGCCCTGTTGACTATGCTCCTCCACTTTTTTCGGCATCCTGCAGACCTTACGGCTGTCACCGGAGAAGTGTCTGTGTCCTTTTCCATTTGATCAGTCCAATGGGTAAGGTATCTTTCTCTTCCTCTTCGTCCTTCTTCGTCTTCCCTTTTCGCAAAATGTCCAAAAAAATTAAGGATTCGTCTCAGACAAATGTACGTAGATACATTTAAAATAAAATTTTCAATGCAAACCCGAAAATACAGAAAAACATCCATGAAAAAGCCACGGGAGACAAAAAATATCCTGGCTGAAGAATGAAATCGATGGTGCGGGAAGTCCACAGTCTAATGGACAAGCATCGGATATTTTTTTGATAGATACATTTTTACCGTGCATCTTTCTAAGTGATTTATTTAATTTGTTTTATTATCATATACATATGTTTTAAATTTACAACTAAGCAATACAAATATGATTTAATCAGAAATATATAATATATAATGTTTTTGTTGTACGATTCACTTGAAAAAGAGTATGAAATGGAAAAACTACGACGTTGATGCATTGTGTAATCATTATTGATATTAAATCAATTCCTTGCAGTGGCATATTAATTAGTCTATTATTATAAAATAGAGCAGCTATACTGTTAGATGCTGATGAATCCAAAAAACAACATAACCGCGTACATTCAGTAATGGAATAAAATCCAAATCCTTTGGTTGTTTTAGAAAGTATGTCGTTTGTAGTATTTAGTATGTAGGATATATACTATATACTATATATACGTATATAGTTCGAATGTGTAGAAAATCTAAATTGTAAAAATAATATTTGCACCGAAATTTTCAAAGATGGAAAAATACAACAAAAGAGAATTGCTCTTAAAGACATAATTTAGTACGTCTAATTTTAGACTTTGAACTAAAGAGAAAAACGGAAGAATGTTATTGACTTGTTCGAAGGACCACTTTTACTTTGCTAATGGATTTTCTAACGTGACATGGAAAACTTTAACTTGAAGCGTTACAATACAGATTTAGACTTATAAAATGTTGCAGGAATTTTGGCTCTCTCGTTTTAAGAAAATTGTTCATAACAGACACAACTTAAATAAAACAAATTGCGACGTCAATACTGGTGCATAAGGTGAACCAAAAAACTGTTCTGATCATTAAAAATTTGTTAATGTCATAAATAAGTAAGGTTTTTATATTATTAAGGAGAACACATTCTTATTGTGAAATTGTAATATAAGAAGAAAAGAGATCCAAGTTCTAATCCCGGTAACGCAACAATATTTTTCGATAAAATTAATTTTATATGTATATCTTTATAATTAATAAGTATTTAAGGTTTTTATAATTTTTTAGCAAAAAATAATCATAAATTTCGGAGTTAGCGATTTGCTCTGATGTCTTTTTAAAATTTTGTCTGACTCATTAAGATATGAACATATTTATAGATCTATAGATCACATATTTTTTAAGGGATATTATTCTTTACCATTTACTTACATATAAGTACAATAATTATTTTAATTTTAAAGAAATAATGTTATTATTTTAAAGAATCTAATTCATTGAAAATTTTGACAAATTTTTCGATAAATCACTTTGCGAAGTGACCACCTTTTAATTGAAATGTTTATCAAATATCTTTAACTGGGAAAAAATAAATGTCTCTCAGAAAATATGTGGACGTTTTAACGACTTTCTGTGTGATCATTACAGCTTAGTTTTTAAGACTGTCGCCAGTAATGGATATTACGGGTTCGAGTCACGGTGTTGATTATATTTTTTCAATATGTTGGTACTTATTATTTTATGTCGATTGGTACCTATATTATTGTATAAATTTGATAAATAATTACTACAATATTTATACTAGTCTTAGAAAATACATGATAATATCCTGAAATAATGTTTGTAAAAAAAATGTCACTGGTTGTCAGCGTTATAATAAAGGTTCTGTTTGAATTGTTGGTAAGGTGCTATTTACAGTAAATCGCATATTGACGAGGAATTGCTTTTCTACGACAGGAAGTGATCGCATTACAGTTGGAAGTTGATGCCTTCCTTTCCCCTTTTCCTCTCCATACCTCACCCTATACAACTATTTTGCCGATAATTACTAACTGATTAAATTACTAATTAAATAAATATCAGATATCTCATAGAGACAAAGCTATTTTTACAATATTTAATGAAAAATAAATAGAAGAATAGAGCAATTACAGGGCTTACGACCTATCTTCGGCCGGCTTAAGTGATCTATATTACATATTACATAGGGTTTAGTGATAACAAATGGAAATATTCATGCACTTTTTTCGATCATATCTAGGAGGCACAACCAAAAGTTGATCTACCATCTATATACACGGTGTAACAGACCTAGTCCACAATATTTTATGGGTGGATACCTGACAAAACTACGAGTCGTAAATGTTAAAGGAATATGTGCATAATTTTAACCATGTCATAGACATAAGCGTTTAAAAAAAAATCGTAATTATGCGATAATTTCGATTAATTGAAATATTTTATTCATTCTAGATTATATATTAAATACAAAAAATTAAAGTTTACCGAATTTCAAGCGGCTAGACTATTTTTTGTTACAATATTTAGGGCTTAGTACAAAGATATAGATTATGAATGAATAAATTTTGTAAAAAACATATTCATTTCGAAGTACGTAGACGTGTTAACATGATTTTATAAAAATTTCAAACAATGATATTTTCCGTAACGGTGCAGAATTTGCACATATTGCTTGAACATTTTCAACTGATAATGTAGTCAGCCCATAAAATATTGAATGCAGGAGCAAAAATGGGTAATTTGATTGTATGTTGTTTATTATACGCCGATGGAGTAGTGTTAATGGCGAATAATTAACAAGAACTACAGAGTCTAATAAGTAGAATGTATTATGTATGCAAGGAAAGCGACCTTATTATCAGTGTTAATAAGTTGAAAGTGATGGTATGTGAGAAGAAGGAAAGCAAGACACCGTGCAAAATACTTATAGGTAATGAATGTTTGGAACAAGTAGATGAGTTTGTGTATTTGGGAAATACATTTGATAGAAACAAAAAGGCTGAGAATGATATCAAAAAGAGGGTGACTACAAGGAATAATAATCATATAATTAAAATTGGGCTGTGCCCGTCTTACTAGAAAAATCTGTGTTGAGATATTCGTAGTTTACAAGCAGGTATACAAGTTATTATTGTAGGTATATGTATACTAATATAAAAATAAACTAACAGTCATGTACCTCTGATAGTTCATTATTAAATTAACTGAGATAAGATGCACGTATATTTAATATATTATTACGAAGAAATTTACAAGAAAAAATATGATACATTTTCTCATTTCATAATATTAATCTCATGAATAGACTGAACCTTTAAACACCACGATATATCAGATGGTGCGCGGTTGTCTTATCTTTTATCTTCAAATTCATGAGATATGATTTCTTTGTATTCGTACTTACTCAAAAAATACATCGTCTATGTTGATTCGCTTATTTGTCTACATTCCGTTCTCCAAGCGAAGCAATATTTTGTCAATTTATGGTTTACTGATTTAACGCTTGTATGAACCGCACAGAGCTCGGCTTAGCGAGTAAATGTCTGCAAACTATTGTAAATTTGCTAATTGATTTCAAAATAGGAGAAATATAATTAAGTTATACCATCCTGCATCCGGAACTATAAATTGATCATATTTTAAGTGTAGACAGAATGCAAAGTGGAGCACTTAGATTTACTTTGAATCCGATAAATGTCTAGAAACTGTCAGAATATTAGTTAATGGCGGCCTTATTAGTATCAATTAATATTGTGATGATAACTTACACTTTGCGACTACTGTAACATCTTTTAAAACTTCTGAGGATCATCTTAGAGATATTCATTCAGAAGCTGTATGAAGAAATATAATGCCCCTCACTTATAAACAAAACGTCCTTTTTCAGAATAATTTCTTTTTGTAAGAATGTTGGTTTAAATCCTCGTAACTTTCCTCGGTGCACGTTTGTTCAAAAAATAAAAAATAGTCATGTACTTATTCAGAAATAAAATATCAAAAATGTAGCATATCGGATTTTAATAAAACTGTTTTAAGGACTTCCTTTCAATAATAATTCATACTTTCGCGTTTTCAGGAAAATGTTGTTTATATCATAAGTTATATACTGTATTTAACTTTTTATTATTATTGTTACTTAGACTTTACACTAATTTATAACTAATAAACTGAATGTTATTTGCCATAATTAAGACAATACAAGCATTATAAGAAAGACAGCGAATTAAATTAAATTCATTTTCCGCGTGCCACAAAATTGCCTTAATATGGAAAATTCTTACATACATGAAATATATTTAGTTCTGTTACAAGCCTCAACAATTGGCGAGCTTGTATGAGAAGATGCATGAATGTGGACAAGGCAAGAATTGTTTGTCAGGACAGAGGAGTATGATGTTCTATCCTCTCTGCCTACCCCCGCGGAAAAAAGGCCTGATGGTAAGTTAGTTAATATCAAATACGAGAAAATCAACAAAGTAAAAACATTGAACTTCCGAAACATACAATAATTTTTTTTTTTTTTGAAAATTCCAGCATGGTGTAACTGTGAATATCGTTAAATACGAACACGAATGATAAGCCGACTTGGAGGCGGATTCACATACTCGATCCTTCTGATCTCATCCATATAAACACAAATGTACGTACTCATAACCTTCATATACATAATATGACGGGATATTTTAGAAAAATGAAAAGGGATTTAAACCAACATTCATATGAACTACTAGAGAAATAATTCATCATTTTAAAATTTAAAAAATAACATAAAAATGTTGAATATTTTTAGGACTGTAATAAAATAACAATGAGAACTTTTAGTTAGTTACGTAATGTTTTTGGTAAATAAGTTTTTAGTACAGGGTGGGCTGTAAATTTTTAAACTTTTTAAATCGCTTCGGCGCGGGAATCACGAGAAGGAGGAGCACGCGGGCGACAGCGCGCGGTAGTTTGATCTTTGGAAATTTACCTTATTAATATACGTATAAATTTAGCACTTTATATAACAGAGAACGACAGCATCATATTGTGTTAATAATCACTATGTGTTATCAAAATTATTTATTAATAAAAATGTAGATTTTGAACACCATTCGATTTTTAGTGAGATACAAATGCCAAAAAATGCATTTTAAACTGATGTTATGACCTCAGAATGACGTGTGTTGTAATATGGTTTGCGACTTGCTATTTTAGCTACTCATCTACTTATATGTGTAGTGCATAAAAATTATTACAATGGGGCTTAAAGTATCCGGCGCACATCGCACGCGCATCTTATATGTGCCACGTACTGCTTTGAACGTATAGGGTAGATGATTATTTCGTGACGTGAGTCGAAATATATGCGCTTTAAGTTGTCGAGTCACTCGCATGGAGTGACTGATGTTTGAAGGTTATGCAATTCGGATCAAAAGGTTTTGTACATGGTGAGACTGAAGGACCTGTCTCTCCTCAGCTCTCACGCGTGCTGATGTATGTCGCAGTCTATATGAATGTGGTATGTGCGAGTGAGTATATGTGCTGTGACTAAAGCGAGGCATTTAATTAAACCAAGACTTACAAAAGTGCAACGATTAAAGTTTGTAACTGGAGATGCTCATTTGATGTGTTTCTGAAAGGACGGGCCGAAGAGAAGTGGCTGGCCTTCGCTGGCTTCTCGGAGGTGTCTGTTTCGATGTATTGTTATCCACATTGGGTCGGTACGCGTCGGCACGAAATGGCTGTAGAATGCTTGATTAAACGGCTGGAAATTATTCAGGCCTCTAAAAACGTTTACAACACACTGCATCTTATGTGTGCCACACACTGCTTCAAAAGTGCCATGAACATGTGCCATATACTGCGTCAAATATGTGTCACATAATAAATACATCAGATGAATGCCACATACTACATTAAATGCGTGCCACAGCATCATGTGCGAAATTTAACTTGAGACTTTTTTTACAAAGTACCTCATTAATTTTATATGTCGATAGTTCAACACAACTTTTCCTAGAATCTGATTTAATTCAATTGAATTTTACTGAAATTTAATTCAGTAAAATAATATTTTTAGTATTGCGCTGAGAAATACTTGTTTTCAATTTTGAGAAAATGGTCATGGTCCATTTTAAATTTCTCAGTCTGATAGTCAAAAGTCACCCCCCTACTACCCTCAACTACCCCCACGTGCTGACATGTCTGGGATGCTCAAGTTTCTTCATTTACCCACGTCCTATCATTTTAGTAATGTCTTCTTATACCACACAATAAAATTAAATAACTAACTCGTCTAGTTTCATCATTCCTTGACTAGAAACATATGACGAGAAAAGTACCTACTTAAAAATAAATGGTTGGATTCAATGTCCTCTGGAATGAAATACAGGATGTTTTTTAAAGCTGTTAAAGCAATCTAGAAATTGTGATAATTTAAGGGCGTACCTAAATTTAAAAAAAAAACTTAATGACAATACTTTAGTGTTTAAGATAATAATATATAATTTTTTTTAAAAAAAAATTCACGTATTGTGAATTCTAATCGATATTAAGTATAAAAAAACTATCGGAATTATGTTTCCACCAAGAATGTGTGTAGAATACCCCTCGTTCCGCTACTAATGTTCCAAACCCCTCTCCTATATGTACACTTTATTTTAAGTCATTTATTTATTGGTTTAAAAAAGTGTGTTACAGACCAGTAAATGAATAGACATGAAGTAAAGTGTACATATAGGAGAGGAGTTTGGAACATTAGTTGCGGGACGAGAGGCATTCTACACATATTCTTTGTGGAAACATAAATTCGATAGATTATGACACATTTATACAATAGTAAAAGTATTTACTCTTCGAAAATTATATATTTGTGTAAACATGACGTATTTTTTACATTAATGCACATTATATTGTCAGCGTTTAGATTTTCGATCCAATCGAGTCATATTTAAAAAAAAAGTCACTGAGCTATTAGATTGCGTAAGTGGTACCAAAGTGATCACGCGTTATTTGTGATTTGCATTAGTTCACGTCTATATTGTTAGTGGTCTGCATTTTTCTTTAAAATAATATATGTAATAAGTTTTTCTTTTCAAAAGTGTACGTATTGTGTATTCTAATACAATTTCATTTGAATCTTTTCTATGTTATTATCAATTATTTGTAATATTATTACGTTTTTATTTTTCCACATTATATTAAAATTTCTTAGTCAATGTTGAGGGTTAAGTTTATAGTTAGGTAAACACTTGACTCTTAACTTGTAGATTATTGCTACTTTAACAGTCTTGTTTGAAGATTTGTATCATACACATTTTGTTGATAGATCTTCATTAAAATCTACTTGAATGTTCATATAAGTGGTGCATGCCAATCAGGCCATTCAGAGTTTTAAGTGCTGTTCTCAAAGCCGAAACGCGATGAGTAAGTGCTCCTGTATCCTGATTCTCTCCAATCGAAGTTGCTCAGGTTCCTCATAACATTGACCTAAAAATTGATTACGTATTAAAATATCCTTTCCGATTTATCAGAAATTCCTTTCAAATTCTGAAATTCCATTAACTACTAATCCTGTTTTTTGGATATTTTATAGTTTTGTGTTTTATAATTTTTTTTCTTTCATTGTTTTTTAGTTTGGAGGTGTAGAGTTAGTCAAGCCAATTTTGAAGAGCATCGTCGTTATTTGAAAAGATTTCCCGAAGATTGTTGGGTAAAGAACGGAAAATTTGATCGATAAAGATTAAGAAAATAGGGCGAATGTGGAATAGCTACTTTTGTAATGTTAACAGTATGCGGACGGGCACTATCGTGATGAAAAATCTCTTGATGTCGTCTAACCGATGGATTATCTTGGATTGTAGTCTCAAGGCGTAGGAATTTTAGCAATAAACCTCGAAAGATATTCTTAATAGTATT
Organism: Eubasilissa splendida; assembly: GCA_031772225.1. Taxonomy (NCBI): domain Eukaryota; kingdom Metazoa; phylum Arthropoda; class Insecta; order Trichoptera; family Phryganeidae; genus Eubasilissa; species Eubasilissa splendida. Next base: position 12,967,141 of record CM062852.1, on the reverse strand, counting down.
GGTAGTTGTATTCAATTCATGTCTTAAATCCACGGCTAAACTCAAACAAAAATGTATGTTGAAAATGACAATTTTTGTACTAGATACTCCATTTTATTTAGCCAAAAATGAATTGAGAATTTCAAGACGTGTTCAATAAAATAATACCATAGCATTAAAATGACATTGAAAAATAATATTTATTTTATTTTCAAATCAACCATTGCCTTGGCTACGAACTTATGCATGAACTCAATAAGTGGAGCCTTATTCCTGTGTTTATCTCGGTGGGGATTCGACAATATGTACGGCGAATACTTTTATTGAAGTAGTATTGCAATGTTGGCGAGGCGATGTAACACAGGCAATGCTGCGTCACAATACCAGTTTGTGGAATAGGGCTTGATGGTACGGAAAAAATAAAAACACATGCATACGTATGTGTATAGCAGCTTTACCCGCTCTGAAAGCACTATCGCCCGACGGCTTGCCGGAGTTTCCGCGACGCAAACTCTCGCGAAGCTCGGATTTGCGGGTCTGGTCCATCGGCGAGATAACCAGACTCACAAATAATTCCCAAATGTGGCGGAAAATCGCCGGGAAGCGCGCTTAAGGTACATTTTTGCTGACCAAATAAATGTTTGCTACTTTAGTGGATACCGGTTCGTATGTTTTCTCGTTCATTAAATCAGTACATACATTAATATAATACATTTGATTTATTAACAACTAACGATAGAAAATAATGAATATATTTTTTATCCACAAATAAAAGGGAGAGATTAATTTAATAATAATAAACATATTTATTTTAGACATAATATACACTTCTAACTATTTTTTATTAGAAATATTAACCGGTGAAGTTTCTTCAGAGATGAAAAAAGTAAAAATATCATACAAACTAATAAACTGAAAATAATAATAAAATAACACTGCATAGCGAAAAAGGTGAAGAGGAGAAGGAAATGGGATGTAATTAAAATATAATTTACCCTAAGAATTATAAAAGTGTACATGTAGACATATCCATATACACATATACAGGGTGTAAAAGACCTAGTCCACATTTTTTATGGATGGATGAATACCTGACTAAATTACGAGTCGAAAATGTTTAAGGAATATGTGCATAATCTTAACCATGTAAGGAATATAAGAATTTCAAAATAATCGTTATGAAGCGATTATTTAGTTTAATTGAAATATTTTATGATTTTAAATTATATATTGAATACGATAAATTAAAGGTAATCGAATTTCGAGCGCCCAGACTCTATTTTGCTAGATGATTTAGGGCCAGAAGTAAAAATGTAGATTAAAAATGGATAAATTTCGTAAATATTTATTTAGAAGTACGTAGACTTAAAACTTAACATGATTTTGTAAAAATTTCAAATAATATTATTTTCCGTAACAGTGCAGAAGTGCACATATTCCTTGAATATTTTTGACTCATAATTTAGTCAGGTATCCACCCACCCATAAAATATTGTGGACTAGGTCTGTTACACGTAAAAGTCCGATTGGCTATACACCCATGGTAGTCTTCATTACTCTGTATGAAGTCGAATCGTGAACCATGAGAAGGAAAGAATAAAACGTACTCGACGCCTTTGAGATGCGGTGTTGACGTCGTAAGTTCCGTATCTACGGTCTGCGAGACGAACGAGTGTCTTTGCTACACGTCGCACTAAACTAAGCCAAGAATCGTGAAGAGTGGTGTCAAGTAGTTCGCGCTGTAGGAGAAAAATAAAGCACCACGATAATCAGATAGGAAAAGAATTGTGATTTTAAATAAATATTTATCGTTTATCAAATCTCTCAATAACTCGGTTTTGTCCGGTAAAAAAATACTAACATAGATTTAATTTCAGTATACATTGTTTCCTGAAGAAGATACCATAGATAGCGAAACATGTTGAATAATCAATAAATAGTGGTTTAAACAAAGTATTTTGTTTAATTATTTATATAAAATGAGGCCACAAAGTAATTTTGCTAATATTGAAGAAGTTTATATCTTTGAGGTTGAGATTGGACCGTCTCCCAGTTGAAAGGCTAGAATTCCATGAAAAGTTATTTGAGATAGATTTTATTATGGTGTCCAACTTACTGTATTCTACGTTGAAATATTATCTTTGGTTCATTAAAAAAAAAGTTATTATCGTAAGTAACCAATACGAGAAAGATATTTTTGTAACATAATAAGCCAATTTTGTCAAATACTTTTAAAAATAGCAAAACTTAAATCAGGTTTGTTAAAATTACTTAGAAAACTACGAAATAAAATAGGAATAATTCTTTTCATCAACATATGTCATTTATTACTGAAGACTTGGTATTGAAGATATTGTACTGAAGATATTGGTCAGAGTTTAACTGAAACCTATAAATAACATACAGCACACGTAGATATATTGAGTATGTTGAACATTATCCTGTACATGGTACAAGATAATATTCAAGAGAGACAATACTATTGTTTTCCAGAATTAGAGAGAATTAAATATGTATAGATATTTCAACCACTTTAAAGGAGAGAGAAGGGTCGATATATAAATATATATTAAATATAGGTCAACATAATGTGTTTATAAACATGTTTTAAATTAAATTGATACTATCATCATAAGTTTATTTATCAACAGACACAAGATTTAGACTATATTAGAATATATGGTATGGAATAATTGAAAAAGAGAGAGACGCGACGAAAGAAAAAGAACCCACAAAATAAAAGCAAGATAAGCATTCCAGATAACAGGAAAGGGACCCTTTGAAGATGTTTCGGTAATAGATGGCATTTGTCTGATGAGTGTAATCATCAAATATAAATGTACAAGACAGGCGTAGATAAGAGTCCGGACAAAAATGCACGAATCTCTGTTTTATTAACCTACTCTTAAATACCGGGCATAAATAAGGTAAATCCCACGATACTAGAAATAAAAAAAAAAAAACACTGTAAAATAAATAATACGTTAGATAAAAGGTATATTCTCCAATTTTTTACAGTATTTCATATGAAAGGTAAACTACAACAAAAACAACTATGCAGAATTTTCCGATCACCTTTTAGAAACAAACCATTATTTTGATATTAACAAGAATTTAAAAATTATACATTCGAATACTAGAGGTTTACAGTTAGATAAATTTGAAATTTTAGAAATAAGAAAAAGTGTTAATAACAAACTAAATATTATAAATAACCAAATCTTCTTTGCAAATAGTCACCTTTTAAATTTGTTTTCATATTAGTTTTTACTTATTCACCACTTTATAGTTTTGTTTTAATCTATGCTTGTATTTTTAATTTCAGTATACATTGTTTCCTGAAGAAGATACCATAGGTATCGAAACATGTTGAATTATCAATAGATAATGGTTTAAACAAAATATTTTGTCTAATTATTTATATAAAATAAGGCCACGAAGTAATTTTGCTAATATTGAAGAAATAAAATAAATATTAATATAAATTATATGTATCAATAAGAAACATATACACATAAAATCTATTTATCGAAAAAATATTTTTGTATCCCGGTAAGAATAAAAATATTTTTTCGTAATATTGATTTTATCTGTATATCTTTCTTATTGATACGCTTAATATGTATTCAAATATCACAGAATTATGTTCTGAAAAAATTGTAACTTCACAATAATAATGTGTACTCCTTAAAAATATATTGTTACTTTAGATTTAATTTTTTTGTATGAGATTCAGTATGTATTAACTTTGATAGTTATTCAGTCATGTCTAGACTTTTATCTATGTTAAAGTACCCATTTTTTTCGCGCTGTTTAGATGATGGAAATTTTCTTTTTCTCAATACATATTTACAGACTCAGGTTACTTTTTATCCTTATAAAAAAAATCTTAAATAGGAAGACAATAATGTGGGTGTGGGGTGGAAAATTCTGCCGTGTCCTGATATGGTCCTGGGATATATTCCACTTGCGCTCTGTTTGATATTCGAAACACGTTCACTTACGGGCCCGGGGGTCCCTTCTACCCCAGACAGGTAGATCTATTTTTGTAATACAACAAAGTAGAGGCTTATTTTGAATTTTAGTAATAAAAGGAATCTGAAATGTCCGCATATGTATTTAAAATAATATTTATTAGCTTTCAACCGAAAACACGAATATATCTTTTAATTCTTTGAAACTAAGTTTTTTTTTAAATTTCATATATAGGTATATATTTTTTTGTGATGCCTTAATAAAAAAATATAGTATTCAAGACTGTTATGTACGAAGACGAGTCAAAAATTATATACACTTTAGCCATAATACACCTTCATACTGCCTTCTGAGTTGTTACGACTGCGGTCACCTGTGCTAAATTTGATCCCAATCGCATCATTTGCCTTCCGATTATTATAGTGCAAACATGTCCGCTCCGCTAGCAGTTTGCACCAAGGATAAACAATGAGCGGTGATCCGATTTCTCTGATCGGAGGGTGTGAAAGGGGGTCTGAAAGCCTACGAAATTTTTCGTAGGCTTTCATCACAATACGGAGACAGTGCTTTATCACGTAAAAGTGTTTTTTTGTGGATCCAGAAGTTAAAAAGTGGCCGGACGAGTGTGACGCACGAAGATGGAGCAGAACGCCCGCCAACCTCTACCACGGACGACAAGATTCGTAGCGTAGCGTAGTCTTTGAACATCAGCTAGGCTTCCGTAAAGTCTGTGAAAAATTTATCACTAATATATTCTTTCGCTATATGTATTTGTCACTAATATATTCTTTCTTTCTAATTAAACATCAATTGATAATCAAAACCACTATCGATTGGTTTAAAAATAAACTCTGATCAAACTTTTTAAATTGTGTTTTAATTGAGTTTACTTGATGATTTTCTGGGTTGTAAACTTAACTATTTTAATACCATTGCGAGATCCGGCAGTAGTGCTGCTATAATTCATGTTATATATTTTAATTAAATAAAGTATCAATAATTAAGGTATATAGCCCAAATAATTTTAATTATAACTTTATCACAGTTATGTAAATTAAACGAAATTTTTAAACAAAAACAATATTCTACGTTTAAACATTATTATACAATAAGCATTTCAGATTGCTTTTAAAAAAATATATTTTGAATTGTTTCTTTTCTACAGGAGATTTATCTATACACTCTTAATATTAAATGAGTTTTCATGACACCCTGTATAAGGGCAAAATGTTCATCAGCAAAACAAAAGGAGCATGTTTTCCTATTTAAGCAACATAGGTGGCGTGAGAAATGATTCTTGTCTATCCCTCCTGGAACGGTTTCTTGGCTTTATGGAAAGTTGGCTGGCAACGTGAAAGATACAGCAACAAGAACTCCAATCAATCAACGAGGGCTGATCTGTCACGATTTGGGGTGTGCACTGGCCTTGACAGTTTGTTAATCAATACTATTGGGACTTGCCATCAGTCCAAACACTAACATCTCCCCCTTGACGGGCAAACATTGGTGTAATGGACACAACTTGTATTTTTAGTATGTTGACGGAAATTATATTAAATAAAGTTAACTGAAGAAATTTTATTATTTACACACTAAGCTAATAATAAGCCACAACTATAGGGATTGATCATTTATTATTTGATATAAGTATTAAGTTGAAAAATTGTGTAGCTATCAATATATTATTTACTTTTAAAATTAGCACTTTAACCGTGGTTAAAATTCATATTCTTATTTATTATCTTTGTTTTATTAACCACTTAATTGAGTTTAATTACATCTACTGGTTTCGAAAAATACCATGAAAAAAACTCAATTAAGTGGTTAATAAAACAAAGATAATAAATAGAAATATAATATATTATTTGAATAATGTTGATAATTAAAAGGAAATTTTTATTACTACAAATCAAATGCATCAATTAGAATGATAAAATATACATACAGATAAATTCAGCATATTGATTGAAAAAATACTTTAGCTGCCACCGGGATTTGGATCTCTCTCTCTTCTTATCCGGGGAAGTGCAATAACCAATTACACTACTTCAGCCTTGTAAATAAATGAAAATTTTTCGAACTTGTATGTTGCAGCTATTTCAAATTGATACATTTTACATTCCATTTATCTATCACCTTTTCGTTGAGAATGTCGTTGAAAAATATTTGCTAGAAGACGCCAGATATTTTACAGTTTCATTTTATTAAATTTTTGGATTTTTCTTAGTTCTCTTCTTCTTTAGTTCTATGATATTTTAATACAAATTAAATAATACCGTGTTTTCTTTAAAATAATCTAGAATTAGCAATATTTTAATATGTTCAAGAACACACAATTACTGGATTTTTACCTATAAAGGCACTGTTATTAAATAAATATCAGATATTGCATAGAGACGAAGCTATTCTATTATATTTTAAAGGATTGATATATGGAAAATATGGGGGTAATTACAGGGCTTACGACCTGTCTTCAGCTATCTTAATACTATATACTAATATACTGGTCATTAATAAATGGAATAATATTGATGTGTTAAAAAACATTTTACAGATAAAGAATATTGCTTCAAATAATTTTCAACAAAAATTAGATTCTTATTGAGTTAACATATAATATACTGTTTTCAAGGAATAATGAATGATCAAATTTGGTCGATAGATGGCGATGTGTTGTGGTACTCGAAGCGAGTCCATGTAATATCATATATATAATTTTCAATAATTTGATAAATATGGAGATTGAACGTTATATATATATATATAACGTTCACTAATTCTCTTACGACCTGTCGTCGGCTGGCTCAAATGATCACTTAAGCCAGCCGAAGACAGGTCGTAAGCCATGTAATTACCCCCATATTTTCCATATATCAATCCTTTAAAATATAATAGAATATCTTCGTCTCTATGGGATATCTGATATTTATTTAATCTAGAATTCATTTATGTAATTACACGGTATATGACAGTTTTCATAGGAAACTAATTCATTCCCGATGAATTGTTTTATATTATTATTTACACCATTAAATCCAAGGGTGAAAAATAACCACTTTCACGTATGGAGTTGTGTGGTCGGAAAGAATTTGATCGCTCGCAGCTGGAAAGAATATTTATGTTAAAAATACATTTCAGATTGTCTTAATATTCAAGTGTCGAAAACTGTTCATGGTTTATAGTGGATCGATCGAAACGAATCCACTCTGGGTTCGGCTGAATCTCCAAAATCTCGAACAAGAAGAATGTCGACGGGGCTGAAGAAAGAAGAGAGAAAGAAAAGTGCAATGGACATGAGAACTGAATGAAATTAGTGAGGTAGATAGGACAAGTCAGTGGAAGTGAATTGTGTAATATTATAATTTTTTATGTTAACAATTCGTGTATTTGTGCATTCTCCTTTCCCCTGCAGACAAAAGTGAACTCATTTGGTTGTCTATGGCCCTGACTTGGCGAAAACCCACGCAGAGTAAGTACCGATGAAGGCTAGCTGGTGACATGAGGCCCTGGGACTTGATGATGCCAGGTCAGCCCGGGCAGTATGTGATAACGTATATATTATTTGTTATACATGTTGTTACGGTGCGATCTGGCTCCTGCGGATAGCACGCCAGGGCATCACCACCGGCTGGACAGTAGTTACATGAGAAATGTGGTTTCGGCTGGAATAGAGTCCTAGGCTGACGACCTTTCTTTCACCTGCAAATTTATTTCAGTGTCGTGTAATTCGGACTAGAAATCAAAGCTTCTAATAAATAAGAAGTTAATTTACAACAAGATTGCTTAATACAAAATAAATATCAAGTAACTGATCTCTCCTTCTGGCATCTGTATATCAGTCATGACAAGGATGTGGAACAATAATAAATCCAACATTGTAAGCACAATTCCTGTGGCAAGCCTCTCGGATAAGATGCTAGGCAAATCATCACCGTAAAGTCGATTCCACCTCCACGGTGGTGAACTGTCGTTCTATCTTGATGTTACAACTAAGTTAAAATGGTGGTCACGTAACCTCGAAATCCGTGCGCCGTAACTACTGCACACATATGATCCTCCATCCCAAGTGGAAACTGCTTTCCATCGCACATCCCAGCTACCCGTGACGCCAACTTCAGATCAGAATCGGGTGCCCTTAGCCCGGGGCCCGAAGAAGTAAATTGTCATTTCTGTATAGGAAGAGAGTACAATTCAAATTAGATACTACAATATTTAATAGATGATGCACTAGTATCAACAAGATCTAAATCTTACCCTGATATTCTTTCGATCGTGTTCGAATGAATTTGCAGAGCTCAGGTGGCGCTGTGAGGCGAGCGGCCGCGCGCGGAAGTACCGAACGAATCGGTGTTTACCTTATGTAAATGTGGCGAGTTGTAAAAATTACTTTGAGGGATTAAATTCTAACGTGATAATGTACATAATTAATCAGTAATGTAAATTCGATTATAATGTGTCCTCGTAGACATTTAAAATTAAACACTAATTAAATGTATCATTTACAAAGATATGCATATAAAATAAAAGTTGTTGCTATTGATTTTATATGCATATTTTTCTAATTAATACATTTAATTAGTATTTAAAATATCACAGACCTATGTAATAATTATGTGTTCTCCTTAATAATTTAAAATTGAACTTGTTAATTGGTATTTCAATATTTTGAAATTCACCTCACAGAACTCGACATACTTTTTAGAGAGTAGATGACTAAAAGTTACTTTATGTTAAACATAAAAAGTGAGCAGAGTTGTGAGTCGAGAGATTCATAATTTATTGACGTCTAGACGAAACTTAGTTTTACGAGATCGAAAACTTATAGATATAAAGTACACCCAAAATCAAATAAGATAACATTATATTCATCGACAAAATGGACATAATACGGTGTCTATGAATATATATTATAAGGTCATCATCCACATGTGTCCCTCATGACCCGACCCAGATCTCCGTGAACTCTTAAAAGGTATGTGAAAATTAATTAGTCCTGCGTAAAGCTATATGAAAAAAAGTTAAATAAATTATTAATATATGATTATTTTGTATAAATTCAATAGGTATGTGTGCTAAACCTCACTGTCCATATTAATGAAATGAATTTTACTGTATGCTTAGTTAACCCATTGGAAACTTACCATTTCAAAACGTTTTTAAAATTATATTTTATTATTAGATTGATTAATGTTAAAAAAAAAATGATGTAAGAAATCATAAAAGGGGCGAAAAATGGCGATACTCGTAGTCCAGTGGGCAAAGCGAAGGTTTCGGGTTCGATTACGAGGTGACAATACATACATCTATGTAATTTTCTTAAGCCTGTGTATTTTTGTGATGTAATTTGGACTCCTAGTCTATTGCAGTATTAAATTTAAGAAAAATATTTATACCAAATTATTTTAAATAGTCATAAATAATTCTGTAAACTGACGATGGTAATTTTATTTGATACAAAAATTTGAAAATTAATCTGGTATTATCTTCATATTCATCTTCTACTTCTTATCGGGGATCCATTCCGACTCTAGATAAGTGTTCAACAACCTAGAAGATGGCACCTAGCAAGTCACCCGAAGTTTAATATTATCAGTCTTGCTAAGTAAAGACATAAGCTTATGGAGAATCAGGAGCGTAACTACGCCAATGCAGCTAATGAGGTGCATTGGGGGTAGTGATGAGATAAACCGTTATTTTAACCGTTATTGTGACTCTGATTATGAAATTTGTGTTCGATTGTAATGATGTTTAGTAACTGATTATTTGTAATTCGGCAAGCAATCACTGATATACTGGAAACTAAACCTCTAACAGTAAAATATCAGTTACCAATTATCGTTATAAAAGAAATACCAAACGCACAATCAGTCACAATAACGTTTATCTCATCACTAATTGGGGGCCACATTGGACAGGGGCCTAAAAGGTCTGAAAGTTTAGAATATATTTGGGAGCAATAATTTTCCTGGCGATAATATTTTTTAAAGCCACCACAGCCAGAAATAGAATTACGTCAAATTATCGATACATTATACAGCCATACTCCACTAGTATATCAAGTTAGGGACCAGACCATCGCCGTAAAAATCGCGATTTTTTTCAGTCGTGAATGCATATTATTGCCTAAAATACCGATTTGTTTTTTTGTTACGAAAGTGTGAATATTATAACAATCAATTTTGTGAATAAAACTACGTAATACTCAATATTTTTTAATTGACGTATATACATAAGGGACCATTTTACAATGGGGTTCAATGCCTTGTTTTCTTTCTATTTTACATTGGGGCCAATTTTTTAATAAAATATTGGAAGGAGAGCTAATAATGATGGTCAGCCTCTATTCATTCATTGTGTTTTGATGATTCATTGTGTCAAACCATTCATTGTGTTTTGATGATTAAATATTCAGATTGGATTTACAGTGATGAAAAATATAGATAATGGTTTATTCAACAAATACTATAATAAAAACGCGATTCTTAATACAAACGATGTAACATCGTTTAGCTTTGCCAAATATGCGGCTACCTGGACGTGCGGCGAGGAAATGGGAAGCTGAACGGAAAAAGAGTCAGGGGAATGCCCGGCCGGTCCGCTCATGGTGCCGGTGTCACGGTGCCTGGTTTGACATAATACTACACAGATGTCGCCCTATATCTTGAAGCTGCTGAATTTCTAGGAAATAACAATAATATAAAATTGTATGTACAATACGACTAAATAGTTATATGAAATTTACGAATATTAAAAATCGTCATATAAATTTACCTAAAACTAAAACATACCAAATTGGAAATGAATTATAACAAAGGAGGCACAAACGCGACGAAACCAATTGATGAAACCGTAACCTTTTAATTCCGACTTTTTGATAGCCATTTGTTTTATTATTTCTAATGTACAAAGCAAAGGTGAAAATATGAAAACAATAATAATTATTCTCATAAATTTAATGGACTGGAATGTTAATGGTTATACTACTATAACTACCTCTTTTGAACGAAACTTCACAATTTTTCGACCCAAACCCGTTTCAATGTATGATTTTGTGACAGTCATTTGTATTTATGTCGGGTCGATATGACCAACTGAATTTATGTCCTCCGAAAGCACGATGAAAATTTTATGTGATTTTTTCTTGTATTATCCAGATTTATAATGGTAAAATTAAATGAAATTTGATGATTTATTTCAAGAGTCGCGTGACATGCCTGAGAATGGTTTTTGTGGCGAAAGGGTTTGTTCTGTAATGTTTTCTTTATTAACTTTCTCAAAGTTTAATATTCGCGCAGTAATAAACTAGGACCCTCCACTACACAATAGAAGCGGTGTAATATTATATTAGAAAAACTTTTCGTGTAAATTATAAATGTAATAGTAATAAAATACAGGATGTCTCGTCCATGCCCCTTGAAAGGAAGTCGTAGATAACATAATGTCCTTAACACGAGGCGTGTTACATTGTTTTGTTTCCTCTTAAAATTTTTCGAGGATGAGACGTTTTATTTATGTATGTCTCACATTATTTAGTTAATAATTTTTTTGTCAAAATAAGAAAACTGTTTCGTCAAAAGCCGCGACAGACAAATCAGTGCAATATTCATTAAAATATTTTTTGGTTTTCCTAAAATAACGAAAAACGTGATCCTTAAGGGTTTAAAACAAACAGATAAATCAAGCAACACATTGAGTTATACAATTATTAACTAATTGAAAACGTCTATATTTGAAATAGTTATTAATTATTCATTACAATCATTAACAGAGTGTTGAGACAGATGATGTCTTTAAGTGATTACAAGGAATTGTATAAATGTATTCCAAACAGAAAATTATTCATTGTCAAATGGGATCATAAACAGTGACATCTATTGTATTATTGACAAAATAATATACAGTGTATGTTTGAATTTGAAATTAGTTAACACTGATGTAAGAAGACAAATTACAATATTATTATTTCTATTTAAGGGTTGAGTGGAGGGTGTGTCTTGATATATGTTATTACGTGTATGTGTGAGTAATCAGAAACTTATAATGGTAGATAATATAATCTAACTTATTACATAGAGGTCCCCAATCCCGATATTTAATATTTTACACAATTAAAACTTAGTTTTATTGGTATTTGAACTTGTGAGAGTGATATAAATATTTGTTTGTGAAACGGTGTTTGAAACTTTGATAGTTTTGAAAATTGAATTTAACGATCAAAGCCCAAAATCTTTCCTGTCTTTTTATTAACTTCTTTACCCAAACTATTCTTTTGGAATTATGAAAATAAACTATCTATTAAATAAACTGAATATTATATTTTATATTTGTTCGATCGGGTTATTAAAAAACAAAACTTCCAGTTCTTTGGACGTCGAGCGTTCGTCTAAATTTCATTGATTTCCTTCAAATTTTCGAAGAATGAAGAATGAAGAAGGGTAAATGAATCATTACAAATTGGGGTATTTATTATTTAGTAAAAAAATATTGATGTATATTACTATCATTTTTCCTATTTAATAATAAAAAACCTTAATAATATAACAACATATTATGTAATTTTGGATATTGTAACCCTACTATGGTTGAATATTAAACAAATATGTATGAATAACATTCTCTTAGGCAAACAATTTTTTCTATGTTGGATGTCTCCAGACCATGGTTTTGAAATATATTACAACTAATGTTAGTCAATAGATGTTTAAATTACTTTTCATGTGTTATGTCGATGAATTAAATTCGTATTTTCGTTTTTTTGTTTAATTGATTGTACTTTTTCCTTACACACTCAAACTATTTCATTATCCCGGTTGTTTTTATTACAATTACTTCGCACCGATTTATGAAATAACACAATCGTGCATTAGAAAATATTTTGTATCACTTAAAAGACAATCTCATTCCAAAGAATTATGGTTGCAAAATAAATAAAAATCTTCGTAGTATTTTACTTTCATAAATATAATATAATAACCAACCTCCGCTTCTCTCAATTGGTGATGATGATGATGAGGTCAGACGAAATGAAACACAGAAACATGTTCTTTCTAGGGACACTGTGGCGAGAGAATCGAGAATGTGTTCCCGCTCGCAGTGTACTTCGTTTTATTTCAGTTACAAATAATACAGTTATTCATTCGTATTTTTCCCATCATTTCAACGAGCTTGATAGCAACAGGCGCTAGCAAAACATATTTTGTAAAAAAATGACAATCATGGTTTGTTGAAAACTATCCCACGTTTGTCTGGGGTTCTGCTGGTGATTCACTGTGTATATAGTTTTAAATTACTATTATAACTTCCTCGTGTCCTTATCACATCATTTTATTGGCGCCACTTCGGCGACCTCTCAATCCTATGCGATATTATATATTTTTCATTCTGTTTTATTGTATTTAAAAATATATATTTTTCTCTACGTTACGTTAATTTTTTTATATATGATATACTCGTATCTAACAATTATGTCTACCTATAACAGCTAATTTCCAAATACAGGAAGAATTATTCGCAGAGCAATGTTGGGTATTACATACATAGTACATTCGGACATTTGTTCAGTGTTCAATCAGTGCATACTTTCAGTGTTCAGCTATTGCTGCGAAACGTGGACCCTCAAAAGAGAGGTTAAAAATCGTGTGGATAAGAGAATAGACAAGAGTAGTTGATATAACTGAATACGCCAAAAAATTAAAGGGCAGACTACATCATCCGGTGGACGGACAATCGTTGGACAAACACAATCATTCAGTGGTACCCGAGCGGAATGAAGAGGCCGACAGATCGCCGAAGAAATCAATGGATAAAGAAAAGTAAGAGATACTTGGGGAAGTTTTCATCCAGCAGAAGATAAAAAACAACTGATAATGATGATGATTTCTAACAAAATGATCATTCTTAATTTTATTTATTATTATTAATTTTGTTTATTATTAAAATTAAAGACCGCAATCAAATCATAACAATAATCAAAACAGTATTTCAATTTTCGTTTTATCTCGTGAATAAATAAACAAATTTACTGCGTTAACACTACGCAAATTATATTTTTTTCGTAAAATCTTCTGATATATATTTTATCTGAATAGATAAAAAATGTGACATCAGTATTCTAGCCATGAACAGCTAACATTATTCATAAATTACGAAAATGATTAGAAGATCAACCAATTTCGGAGGATCGAATTTTTGCCGATTTGATTTGGCAAATTAGATTTGAGCGAGGAATTCTGGGCGCTGGACAGGGATATTGATGGTTTTGTATTCATGAGGGTTCACCCTTTTCTGTGATGTTTGAGAGCAGCTGAAGGCTATCAGAAAATTCACCCTCTTCCTTTAAGACTCCAAATTAATGCCGGAAATTTTATAGGCAATTATTTTTCAAGAGGTTAAATTTGCTTTAGAATACTATGCTCAGAGTTCAGAAAAATTAGCGGGTTCTTTAACCCATTGATCGCGTTCATAAATACGCATGACTTTTTTCATACGCGGCACTCTTTGGAGGCATTATAATTTACGACTTTACACTACGATAATGCAACAAATTTATGATTTGTTTTTAAAAGATCGATAGAAAAGGTTCTCAAGTATGAGGATTCGTGAGGACGAACATAAACAAATACAGAAATCAGAACCATAATTACAAAATAATGTAAGCAAAATTATCACTAGCGCCATTTGTGGTGATATTCATACGTACTAGAGTGAAGTAGTGATCTGCGCGGGCGCTGATTTCTGAGACTAATGCACACTATTTACAAGTTTTTAAATGTTGACATTAAATTTAACTCTATAGTTTGAAACGCATTACATTCAACACTAATAAACTGAGTTTGAGAATTTGAATAACTGAGCGATACTGGATGATGCGAGGACTTTTATTATTTCGTATTTGTTCATAAGATGGCTAATAATCCTTGACAAATATCGATAAATATAGGATAAAGATCACAAATAATTGTGGTACGATTTTCACTGCTCTTCAGCGCGTATGTACGTATTAGCGGCGTGCGATTGATATTTGAGTCACCCGCGCCGTGGGCATGTAAGGCGCGTATCATGTATGAGTCACCAGCGGGGAATGGGTTAAAAGGGCTCTATAACAATAGTGACAACTACTTTTTGAATTATAAAAATAATTGACCTTTGATCAAAATAAAGACTTTTGCTCGAATAAGTAAAAGAGTCAAGACGATTTTACGGACTAGAAGAAGATAAAACTTTTTTTCTACGAAAAGTACTGAGGATATGTATCTATCTACCTATGCATTTTCCTAAAATTTACTCTACAAAATCTCAGTTGATTTCGATGAATCGATATTTTGGAAAGAACATCTTCAGTATTTCGGGAAATTTCATACATACCTCTTTCATAAAAATTAAGCAGGCGACCATGCACGAACGTTTTCGGAATTTTCCAAGCGATTGGAGATCTGTTTATAGAATGGGTTTTTGCCCGATATGTGATCATTAGCATACAATATTTTGATTACTATTAAATTCAGAAATATAGCAAATATAAATTCGAAAATTATTAATTCAACTAATTATCATTCAGTGTACTATTTTGTTCACGATAGATTACATTTAATTTGATAAATATATATTACCAGCACTAATTACCATAATAATTTCTATATTAATAGAAACATCATAATATCAATCGAATATATTGTATTTTAATTTTATTTAGGTAATTTTATAATAATTTTATTTTAGATCACACATATTTTACTTTTAACAATGCTTTAATTCAAGTACCAACATTTTTGATTTCGATATTTACTATTCGTAACGAAATTGCACGAAGAATTACCATCGATGACTATTAGCAGTCTCTCGGCCATCAATAACCACATCTTGGAACGAATTTGTAAAAAAAACACCATTTAATAATACATATATGTATACTCGTATAATAAATAATTCGTGCCATGTAGTCGTAAACCAATCGAAAACAAATGAGTTTTTCGAAACTTTTAACTTTCCCATTAGTTCATGGTTTTAATATATCCATATAAATGAATACTTATAAGAATGATTTTTAATAATCTTATATAATATATAAATCCTCAATATTTTTCTGTGTAATAACGCGTACAGAAATTTGAAACATTACATTGGAGTGAATTGTCAATTTCCTTTAAAAATAAAGAATTATGTGGGTGCGTGACATTTTTATTTAGAAGGTTTATTATACTTAAATGAATTATAATAAAATAAGTTG
Organism: Eubasilissa splendida; assembly: GCA_031772225.1. Lineage (NCBI taxonomy): Eukaryota > Metazoa > Arthropoda > Insecta > Trichoptera > Phryganeidae > Eubasilissa > Eubasilissa splendida. Next base: position 12,950,961 of record CM062852.1, on the reverse strand, counting down.
TATGTGTCCAAAATTTTATAAAAATGAATTGATAATTCTGGCGTCTGCAGTCGGTTTACTCAAAGGTATTTGAGATTCCGTAAAAAAGATGGCTTTCAAATAATAGAACGACAGATGTATTAATTTGAAAAAGTGAAACATATAGGTTCGAAAATTTGTCATGAAAAATACTGGCGCTATACTATATATTGATAGTGTACTTCCCCGGATTGGAAATAGAGATCCAGGTTCAAATCCCGGTAGCGCAAAAACAATATTTTTCGACAAAATTGATTTTATATGTATATATTTATAATTAATACATTAAATTAGTATTTATAATAATAATGTTTTTGAATAATATTTCAATATTCTGTGGGACATGCGTATTGAAATTTGAAAGGAAACTGAAACACACATTGGAATGAAATGTCAGCTTCCTTTCAAATATAAGAATTATGTGAATTATGTTACCCTCTTGTTCTGAAGGTACATTGTTAACTTTTTATTGTCTGAAAATTGGAATTGAGTATTACATGGGTAGGTAATTAATTATTACTAAATACTTTAACGATTTTAAGCATCATTTTAGAAATATCCTTCTATTCTTAACGATCGCCTTTCAATACTTAAATTATTTTTCTTAACGTTTAAAGTTTACTATTTAGTTTGTGATATTTATTGCGGTGTTTAATTAATATGGAAGAAGATACTGTTCAACAAAAGCAACGCTTAAACAATTTTCAAAAAACTAGTTATAGATATAATCTATTGCTATGTTATTAAGTTTGTTGAAAGTTTTATATATATATTTTAAGAACACATTCATCCTTCTTTTCCAAAAAATCTATTTCATCAATGCTTGGGTAAATAGCTCTCATCGAGTTTTATCAATTTTGCCGTAGACTTACAGTATTGAATTAAAAAGCGTTTCGTCTTATTTTCGTTAGAAGGTTTTCCGAAATTATTTTCAGCGCAATTAATGAAAAGGCAAAACCATTAATCAAATGGAAAACGCTTGTCAATACCTGTTGGAAGGGGGCGCTGCGATGTTTAGATTAATTAAATAAAAGTACATTAAATTAATAAAGTTCTCACGCCTTGTTACTCGAAGTGTATTATTTTGCGTTATTTGCGTGACTCGCCAAAATAGCGCCGACAAAACAGCCTGCACACACAATAGCCTCAGTCAAAATAAAAAATAGCTCAGACCACTATTAAATAATGAAATAAAAACATGGTATTAATACTCATGTAGCGAATCTTATAGTACGTAAATTTTATTTACATATATTAAAAATTTATCGTTTTTCTTCTTACATATTAGATAATATAATTTCTTCATAATAGATAACAAACTAAAATCGAAAGAACATATTACTAATCTTACAAACAAAATAAGGAAAACTGCCGACACATTTTTAAGACTCAAAAACATCTTATCACTTACAAATCTGAAAATAAAATATAATATTAAAATAAAAAAATGGTGTTTGCACATTTTAGAAGTTATTACATTAATATGATAGTAGTGCGAGTTTATCGAGGCTGTTTTGATTGGGACTAATGTGTGTGCAGGCTGTTTAGCCGGAGCTATTTTGTTTTGGACCATTTTAACGTGGTACCTTTATTTGGTATTTTAATACGCACATTATTTGGGTATTTTGGCATGGTACTGTTATTTGTAGAATAAGGTTTTCATTGTGCATATTAAAAGTATATAATTGAATTTTTAGAATATTTTACATATACATTTTTATATTTTATTTATTAGAAATTTTTTCAATTTTTTTATAATATGAGTTATTAATTAAGTATTATACATTATTAGGATTAATTGATTTTTATTCGCTTACCTATCCAAAAAAGAGACTAGCTCTTGTGCTTGGAAAGGGAGTTACACTGTAATAATTTTATATAGAGAGTTATACGTTTGTAGTCTATAATTATTTATTGTCTTCTGAAGTATTCATTTAATTTCTTTTTAAGCTATCTTATTTATATCTTTTATTTATTTAATTTGTGTAGGGAGGCTATTGAAATTTTTTATCCCTAAGTATATAAATTTTGCTGATAGTGTTTGGTGTTATATTAAGGGATTTTAAAGTTATTTTTAAACCTTAATGATGTGCTTGTTTCAAATTTTACTGTGTTATTTTCATTAAGTAATTGATTAATTGAGATTTTTTGCAAATGTTTTCTATTTTGGGAACTGGGAATTTTGCAAAAAGTGTTTGTGTTGAAAAAGTTAATCTTTTTTTAAATATTACTTTGATGATTGTTCTCTGTATTATTTTTACCGAGTTCATAATGTTATTGTATCCTCCTCCCCACCCAATTATTCCATACTGGAGTAGTGAGTGAACAATAGCAAAATATACCTTTTTTAATATACTTAAAATGTTTCTTAATCTTATGAATATATAAATACATTTTCTAATTCTTTTCACTAATTCGCTAATATGACTGTGCTATTTTAAATGTTAATCAATAATTACACCGAGATATTTGATTTATTTTTTTGGCCTTAACTTTGTACATATAATAAATAATAATAAAAATAATAATAAGACACTATTTATTCATTTTATTTATATTGTAAAAAGTAATAACCGTTTTTATTTACGAAGTTATCATTATTTAAATATTGACTATTACTTAATAAACTTGCTCTTTAATTTTAAATACCTTATACGTATACAATATGTTTGTTAATAAAATATAAATGTGTGTTATTAGTTATTTTGTTATAATACTATATTAAATAAAGACTGCACAATATATGTAGATATTTTTAGAACTACAAAAGAAATAAGAGATTAAGATGAAATATATACATACAGAAACACAAAATGTATTAGAATAGAAAATGTGTAATATTTTTTATACTGCCATTCCCGCACAAAAACATAAGATTTATTTATTATTTTATAAATAAATGTTGAAAATATCGCACGAATCCCCACAATATTTCCACATAATGTTGCCTTCGGGATTGCGCACGCTCCTAATTCTAGAATTATTACAATGAAAAGTTATTCTCTGCCGAGTGTATTTTGCTATTATCATTATATACTTATTATATATCACATTATTATGTCTTATTCGTTTGTGCGTTTATGGACCAAGTCTAATAATTGTAGAAGTGTTAAAAATGATAAAATCATCAATTTTTACGACTACCAAAATACACAAAAGATTTGTGCAGGTAAAATTCCAATGGCTCTCAAACATGACGCGAAAAACAGATGGAAGCAAAATACGAGAATTATCGTCAAATGAAATGATACATAGAGATCACAATGGAGGATTAACACACCTACAGAATATTTTATGGGTGGATACCTGGCTAAATTACTAGTCGAAAATGTTCAAGGTATATGTACTGTTACAATAATGTCAAAATAAAAAACACCAACAAGGCATGATTTTTAAGATCAATGCTATTCTTATTATTTAATTGATAAAAAAATTATTATATCGAATGTGAGTACAATATAAATACAATACCATACAGAGGCCTTTTTTTAGATTTTTCATTGGTTACAATTTTTTCGTATACTTCAAATCAAAGCACACTTTACAAGGTGAAATAAAAAATATTTTTATTTATGTATGCACAGTTATAAAAACAGTACCATTTACACAAATAAAAAGTTGTAATCATAGAGGAGCATTAAAAATAATACGTGGTAAGAATCAGAGACCAGAACCTGGAACCTCGAGAACGATGTACTACCTCTGATATTCTGAGGAAGGTGAAAGCAGAAGCTGCAGTGGGCGGGTCGTGGTGGGAGCAGATGAGTCTCACAACTAGCGCAAAACCCTCATATCCAAGTCAATAGGATCGAGACTGAAGGGGAGGCCGAGTTGTAAATGTGCGGATAATGTTAAGATGACCTTAAGAGGTTGGTAGGTATTGGACAGATTGGATCACGGAAGCGATGTCAAGGGATGTATGGTGTTTTGTTGTGACAGTGATCGTGGGCTCGGATGCCGGGTTCCATGAGACCGTTAAAGAAAAAGATGAATCAGAGAATAAAAGTTCTTATTTTTTAATGATGATGAATCAGAGAATGAAAGTTCTTATTTTTTTAATTAAATATTAATGAAACAATTATTTAAATTTTATTAAATTTTTTAATTTAACAGATATAAATGTTATTTTAAAGCAGTTAAATACAAAAATAATTTAAAATAAAAATAATATAGACAAGACAAGACTTATATTGGAAACAATTGTGTTTAGGCTGAATGAAAGAGAACATAATAATATTTTTGAGTATGTCCAAATCTTTGTAGGAACCAATTACTGGGATTTATCTCCTGAGCGATTGTCATCAAGATATAGATGTCTCACAGGACAGATGTAGATGCTAATGACAGGTCGTAAGCCCTAGAATGCTCAATGCTACTTCCCATGTAAAAATAATAGCTTCGTCTTTGTGAGACATCTATATCTAGATCTCGTAATAGGTTTCTACAAAGATTTGGACATAATAAAAAATATTTTGAAATATATTGGTCTAAATATGAAGTTAAAAATTAAAAAATACTGCCTTTTCAGATGTATTCTAGTATATATGTTAATAATTCGAATGAATTTCATATATACACATGGAGGATATAGCCCCACAACTTCAGAAAAAAATAGTCTCAGCTTCAGCGACATCTATATTATATTGAATGAATATCAAATTTATAAAAAAATCTGCAGATGGCATAGATGGTAATAAATAATTGAAATGTTCAAACATGATAACAAATATACAACTTCTAAAAAATTTATAGATGCGGTAGCATGGGTAAATAAGTGAACATAACATTGAGTAAAGTGATCACTTAAGCCACTCGATGATAGGTCGTAAGCCCTGTAATGCCCAAGACTTCCATATTTCCCATGTAAAATTAATAGCTTCGTCTCTGTGAGACATCTATATCTTGAGAACTTAACAAGTTTATACGCTCAAATGGCGATAGACAAATGTGTGATACATGTAATAATGTATTTTGGTGTACTTCATAAATTTAAAAAAAATAGAGATGCTTACACGGAATACGTGTCACATCAATATTCTTACTATTTTAAAACGAAGCTGAACGCTTGTGATATGAAAATAGGACTAACTTGATGACCTCCTGGGACAAGGCTCGAATGCCCGAAAACTAGATGGCTAGGCGAGTATCGTAACCACTAGACCACAAAAACGTCAATGTTGTTACATTGAAGCATTTGTGTTACTCGAACAATGAAATGTTTTAACGATCGTTATTTGCATTCGCTGCAAAGATTGTTATTCTCTGTTTTCCGCGCGGAATTGAAACGTCAATTCGTATTTATAAAAAAAAATACTCGGCAACGTCGATTGTCACCGGAGGTTTTATTGCTACTCCCGAACGAGCGAACAGTCCCTCTTGTCACCCCTCACATGTGTAAAAAAAATGTAACATTGAAAAACCCACCCTCTCAGCGCGAGAGTTCGAGGGAGCACAATAGCCCGCTGCCTTTGCAATATTTCCACGTCATAAATTTATCTCAAATGTGGAACAGATAAAGGCCAGCGAGATCTCGAGGAATTTCAACCCTCTGAAGGACAATTTTCTTATTTAAATTCAAAAGTAATCAAGATTAGGTGTATATGAGTCTTACGTATGAATTACAATTTTGTTAATGCTACACTGATCTCGTGAAGGCTTCAAGATTTTTAAATTTTATTTTAATATTAGAAAATATAATACATTTTTAGAATAATCAGTAGGATATGTTTCTTTTAACATTTATTTTTTCTCTATGAGAGTAAGACTCGTGTATAGAAAAGGAGTATATACGAGAGTTTATGTTTCAGTTAGTCTGTGAACATATTTTTTTACTTCAGATAAAAATTTATAGTAGTCTTTAATTTTTCTAATTGTGATGGGGAGATTGTTAAACAATTTGATGTCTTGATAAATACAGTGATTTTGGGTTGAGGTATGTTTTAATTTTGGAATATCAATTTGGTCTCTAAATTCGCTTCTAAAATTTAATTGATTTTTAATTTTGAAAATTCATTGATATTTTTGTGTATGTCTATTATTTTTGGTACTTTGAAATCTATGAAGAGTTGTTTTGGATATTTTTTTTTTAAAGATAATTTTTATTATCATTTTTTGAGTGATTTCTAATTGTGATATTGAAGTTTTATATGCTCCTCCCCATATAATAATACCGTATTGCAAATGTGACTATAAATGCGTAATACATTATTTTCAGATTTGTAAGTGATGTTTCTGAGTTTTAAAAATATGTAGGCAGCTTTCTTTATTTTGTTTGTAAGATTAGTAATATGTTCTTTGTATTTGAGTTTGTTATCTATTATGATTTCTAGGATTAGTCTTTTTCTTGAGTATAGGCTTTGGTGTGAATTTTAATATTAATTTCAGTGTTATCTTTCTGTTGAATAGCAAATCATATAAATTATGTTTTATCAGTATTATCATCTCTACACTTTTTTATGGTATTAACAATGATATATCTTAATGATATATCGAAAGTTATTGGCCAAAAGTGAATATTGATAAAACCAAAATTATGGCAGAGAATTAATAATAACATACACGTAGGTCAACCGATATAACTAAAGAGACAGAATCAAAAGAGCGACATAAACAGATGCTTTGGACCAGGGGGGGTTGGAGGGGGCTTGGAGGGGCTCGCGCGAGTCCTTTGTTAAATTTCGCATAGGCCGGAGAGCCCCTTGTTAAATGAAGAAAAACAATATTCTCATATCAAATTAGTATCTAACTGCAATTTCTTTAGATGGCTTAAATGTATTATGAAATATAAGACTTGTTGGCTTTTGAAATTTACCGTAAATACATCTATTTCGGGTACATAACAAAAGAGACAGGTGTTTTTTTTTTGTATATAGTCTAACAATGCTTAAAAACGCCAATGTGTGATATATATTACTTCCAGATGTTCTTAGATATTCAACGCAACAGTTTTGTGAACGACGCTTTGAACGATTATTCATCATACTTCATATGTGTACATTTTTTCCCTTTACCGTGTTTGTGCATAGTTTTGAGAAGAACAGTTCCTAATATTTATTACTTTGTACAATAATTTACAAAGGAAAACTTTAGTTTCAATTAAAGTACAATCGGTGCGTGCTCTCAGTACTTGCATATTGAGCCGAAACCTCACCGTCAATGTCATACACAAACTAAAAGATGCCCAAAGTACGAAACGAGTACAAAACATACAATTCGTAAGAGAACCAAAATAACAGATGTTGCCCAAAAAAACTGCACGCTCATTTGATTATAGGCTTGAAATATTTATCGAAGAAATGATGAGCGGTGGAGAGGGGAAGGAAACTCCTGGAATGTTGGTCGTTTTCAATCTCGACAGATATCACACGATATCAGAAGAGTGGCGGGCAAAAAATGGAAGAGATGGGCCGAGGATACGAGGGCAAGTCAAAAACTGATGTTCAAAAAATACACTACCTCACCGATGGAAGCTCGCCTATTCGCTAGAACCATCTCTCGATCTTGCTGAATCTTGTTGTCCGTGATTGAGGTTGATGGACGTCCTGCTTTGTCTTCGTGCGTCACACTCGTCCGGCCACTTTTAAACTTTTCGATCTATTAAAAAACACTTTTACGTAATAAAGCACCCCTTTCACATCCTCCGACCAGAGAAATATGATTATTACTCGTTGCTCCTCCACGGTGCAAACTGCTAGCGGAGCGGTCATATTTACACTGTAATAGCCGGAAGGCAAATAACGCGATCGGGATCAAATTTCACATACGTGACCGTAGTCGTACTAACTCTAAGCACGCTTGCACTCAAGGCAGTATGGCGGCAACCTTGAAGGTGTGTTATGGCGAAAGTGTGGATAATTTTTGACTCATGCTTGTAGAATTGGCGATTCTTGGGAAGAGGCTTGTGTCCAGAAATGGAGAGGTATAGGTTGATGATGACGATATTGACCTTGATTATTGATGATTATTTATATTTATATTTACCACTCTTACATTATATATGTAGATACCATTAATATTTTTTCAACTCCTCCCCGTATAAACCTCTATATAGTGTCAGACCTAAAAAGTTTTCAAATGCAATTTTATCTCTATATTGTGCAGTGATTTCTGAGGTAAAGAATAACGGATTGAAAAGACTCAAGGGACCATTTCCTTTGAATCCGCGCTCCGGGTACATTATGGCAGTGTGAGAGATATCAATAAAAAACGTTTGTCTCTATCAATTTAAAATTGTTAATATTTTTTTTATCAATAATACATTGATAATTTTTCTTTTTGAGTATCAACTTTTACATATTTAATTTACGATGGATCTAAGCCGACATGAGGAGTTATAGTATTGAGTGTAAACATTCTTATTAATAGTACACCTGTACGAATAACGTATATTCATATTAAAGCTCAAAAAAACGTAACGATTTGCAAACAGAGGCTAATTGGTCGTATTTCTTGTAAAATTACTTATAAAATGTTTAAATACTGCCACATCCTAAATAAATACATAAATATTCATAAAAACACCGCATTGATACATTGTAGAACTAATAAATAGTAATCAACAATGGATTTGAAACATTTTGCTCATGTTGATGTAACCTCTTTTTTATTACGAAAATATTTTGATACGATCGTTAGTGTTGGGAATTTTTTAATAGACTTTATTAACGACCATATGGGCAATAAACATCGAACTTAAAAATAACTGTTTAATAATCACTTCAGATTGTAGCTTGGATTTTTTCAATAAGGTAGAGTGGAAATTTGTTCGAAGATCTTTGATCGATCGACTCTCTTTCCTCTGCAACAAAATATTTTTTTTATCAGTATTCGTATTTTCTTTATCTAATTTTATTTTATTAAACACTTTTACTGACTTATGATACTTCAGCATATACTTGTTCATCTCTGGATTTATAATTTTTCTCCCCTTTTTTCCATTATTTCTATATCATACACCCATTGAAAATGTTTGTTTGTTTCGCTGAATGATTTATTTAAATTTTATCTTTGTATTTGTGTATTTTATTTTGTCATCATTACGGACTGAAGAAAAATGACCTTATTCACTAATAAAAATGGAGTAGAATCACCTAATAAGCCATAAGAATACATATAATATACGGAACTGGAGTTTCTTCTTCTCGTCTTTTCGGCATGGTTACATGTGTCATTGTCAAGGCTTTGCCTTAAAAGTTACGGTATATTTGTTCGCGAGAGATGTAAATCTCCAACAATTGAGTTAGTTTAGTTCGCAGTCAAATCATTATTCATCAACTCTGTAACTTTATATATATATGTATAAAAGTGTATATTATGTCTTTATACATATACAGTCGAACTCGGTTATATCGAGCACGGTGTTAATGGAGAAATACTTATTATTATTTTGATTTAGGCCTGTTTTCATACACCTCTTCACTGTTATAGTGAGCATGCTTTAATCATATAACGTACAAAAATATTCTTAACAAGTCAATAAAATACACCACACGGTTTAAAAACCTTAATTCTTGAAAAGTCATAAAATCGAAAGCAGAGTCTGCCGACGAGGTTCCATATTGTTTACGATTCCTTTCAGGTTTATGAATTCTTAGAAAAAAACAATGGGTGTTTATTTTGTGTGCGTAGTAAGTACTAGTAAGTTTTTAACTTTAAAACAGATCAATATTTTAAATTTTGTTAAGAAATAATGTGATTGAATGTAGTAATACTTTACTTAAAAATGTATTCGTTCATACAATTATAGATTTTTGATTTTTCATTTGTATTTGACTTGGTTTTAATTTTATTGAATGTTAAATATTTTTTGTAATAACTAGTATATAACAAGTAACAGTTATAATGAGAAAATTTAGCTGGTCCCTTCGTACTCGTTATAACCGATTTCGACTATAATATTTTTCTCAGTCGATGTACTTATGACTGTCCTTTGCGGACAATAACACTCTTATCTTACAGAGCCTGTTTTTTGCGATATAGGAAGCCTAGTCTATATAATAATGCATATTTATACACAGATTGCTAACTGTTTAAAGAAATGAAATATTTTTGAATTTTTATAACAATTATTAATATTTTTCTGGGCATAATTGTTTTAAGGACGGATTTGTATTATTAGCGGAGTCTGTAATTACAATAAAATGTTTCATTTCCTCTACTTTATTAATATAATCGTTATTTATAATAAAAATGTAAACATTTAAGTACATAAATTTAAAAATACTTTAATACTTTCTATAAATAATCTATATTAAAATTAATATAAACCACAAAATAAAATATTAAAAATACTTATATTAAAAAGTTATCTTTGTTTGTTGTTTAATTTACATTTATCTTTATTTATTAATACACATTTTGCTAATAATTATATTATCCTCTCTATATATGAATGTATCATCTGTAAATAAATTTATTTAACAGTGTTTAAATATTAAAAAAAAACAATTAAATAAATTATGATACAAATTAAATGCATCAATTAGAAAGATATACTTACAGACAAACTCAATTTACCGAAAAAATATTTTAGCTGCCACCGGAATTTAAACCAGGATCTCTTCCTATCCGGGGAAGTGCGTTTATCCAATTACACTACGTCAGCTTTGTAAATAGTCGATACATTTTTGAATATATTGAAGTATGAAATTTATTTTATAAACAATTCTTGTAATCATGCCTAATAATGTTGGAATGCTGTATCTTATTTTCGACTACACATCAAACAGTCTGTTTGGGACATATTTATTTGTGTAAATACATATTTATTATTGGACGAAAATAATGCATTGTCTTGCCTTGCCTTCCCTTCCCGGCCTCGCCTCCGACCCAGTCAATTGGCGACCTTGAACCAGTGCGGTTATACGTGTATGGAAAGGATTACAATATTATACTATACTTTTGACGAAATAATGAGTTAAAATATACAATCCACATCTTCAGAGATGTCAGCAGAATCCGGATTGTGATGAGTGCCAAGCTCGTTCCTGTCCTGAGATTCTTCCGGCATCTATGTTTGTACGCAACACAGTCTTTGAAAATATAGTTATTAATAATTTTGTTTTATTAATACATTGAATTTAATGTTTCATTTGATTAAGATGGATATCACAATCTTTGCGCATGGATTGCAAATTGAATAACAATAATCATTGCGTTGTGAATAGGTACAATAAAATATACTTACATAACTGAAATGTTTTTTACCGAGTCTTAAAAAGTAAGTATTCTTCTTCTTTTCATCGGTTAAAAGGGGTTAGCATAAATACTGTCATAAAATTGATATTCTTGTCGTCTTGGAAATGAAGAAAGAATTTTTGGTCCATTGAAAGATATTCTAAAGGACCGTTTTGGAGAAAAAAACGATAATGTGCTCCTATATTCAAGAGACATATTCCAAAGTGCTAATTTTTTTTTTTTTTGTTAGATTAATGGAACATAATTTACTTGTGAAATTTTTACTGGATGACGTGTCCTATGATTAATTAATTTTTATTCTATTAAGTTTTAGGATATTATAATTCTTGAAGTGACAAATCTACATCCCCACCCCCTTCGCCTTCATCATGATGCTGACTTGCCGAATATAGTTTAAAAACGTAAGGTTACGGGCGAGCATGGTACAAAAGGCATACGTATTACATAGGTATATGAAAATAGAAGCAGAGCACCTCAATTATAAAAATGTTTTATTAATAATAGTACAAGATACGTAATTGTCTGAAAGAAAAAAAATAGACAATGAAATTATTTTATTAAGGAGAACACATTCTTATTGTGAAGTTGTAATTATTCAGAACACAGGTCTGTGATATTTTAAATACTAATTAAATGTATTCATTTGAAATGTGTAACATATGGGTTCGAAAATTTGTCGTCTGTATGCTGTAGCATAGTCGGTTAATGTCACCTTCCCCGGATTGGAACGAGATCCAGGTTCGAATTCTTGTAGCAACAACAATATTTTTCTATAAAATTGATTTTATATGTATATATTTCTAATTAAAACATTTAATTAGTATTTGAAATTATTTTAAATTCTTCCACCGTAAAATATTATATATATACAATAAAAATATTATATACATCATCATCCGCCCTCTTGACTAAGCTACTTCACTTTACTCGGCATCCTGTAAATCTGAAGGCTATCAGCAGATAAGTGCTTGTTACCTTTTCCACTTAGTCGGTCCAATGAATGGGGGATCTTCTTCTTCCTCTCCGTTCTTCGACGTGGACACCACAACAAGCTTCTCCAAGTTATCTTCATCTTAAGAAAATGATTGAGAATCTGTCTGTTCAGCTCCTGCAGAATGGAGATATTAGTGCATTTCAGGGGTCTGCAGTATCACATCTCTACCTTAAAATATGGTCAGAAACAAGAAATTGTTAAACCGCCATATAATATACCTATTCATTACTATTTAATTATCAAATAACTAATTTATATAATTAATTAATTCAAACATTGACTAGAAATAAAATATTTAATAAAAACTGCTTTATCTATTTATCGCTTCACAATCATCAACTTGGATAAAAAATAGAGTTCCTAATCATCACATAATAGACATCACAATAAATAAATCAAATGCCAATTATCAAGGAAGGCCGGCTCCTGAGCGCCACCACTTTCGATGCTACCTTCCAGTTAAAATCTCCAATAAACGGTCCTCTGTGTAGACCATTCGTTGTATATTTATAAAATGTAACTGCTCTCAATTAACAATAAATTTGTGTCAACCGTTAGTAGTTTATTTTCTTCAACCTACTCAGTAGTCACACATACACAATACATCAATGCGATATTTATTAAACGAACAAGTGAACGCTGGGTGAAAATACATACACATAACCTACATATTCATACAACATATCTAATCATCAACAAAATACATTTCACATATGTATGTGAAAATAAAACACTTGTTTTTAGATTCAACTCGTTTAATTTACTTGAGACGCGTTTCGTCTTGTGAGAGCATTATCAATCTAACAATTTAACTCAACAACTTATTATAGTTGTAAAAACAAGTGTTTTATTTTCACATATGTGATTATGGAGTTCTACAAACTTACATCGGAAACAGTAAAAATATATTTCCTTCAAATTGGAGACCGTAATTCATATCCTCAATTGACCTATTATATTTTTCAAAATGAAGTGGTACTGAAGTCGCTAAACTTCGACTAGTTGGAAATGGCAAATAACTATAACTATAAAAATATTATATATGGCTCGGTACTCAATTGCCAATGGTAAATACCAATAGAAAAAACTATCCATTAGTCAATCGGTCGACCTGCAAAATAATTATCTGTGTTCAGTGACAACAGTTGCAGAATTATGGTATTTCTCAGTAGTAATAGTAGGATAATATCGCTCAAAGAATATCTCAAGTAAGAACTATAAGTACACGAGTGTACTGGACGAGAGAGAGAATAATTATTGAAAATATCAATCAGAATCCATTCACTGAAGTGATTAACTTTTTTTATGTTTATGTTTTTTCCAGTATTATTTTGTGTATCTGTTTAATACGAGTATATTAAAATAAACAGGCAAAAACGATACGAGAGAAAATTGAAAAATAATATTTTTGTGAGTTATCTACATTTGTTTTAAAAATAATTTTGTCTACGTATGGTGTCAGAATTAATAAATATGCTGTACGTTTGAAATCACGCTAGAATGTAATTTAAAAATAATATTGGTATTTATTATCCTTTTTTTTCAGTCTAGGAGAAATCCTATTGATTTTATGACAGATTTGAAGATTGTTAGGTATGTTTTTTCTTTGAAAAAACATAAAATTAAATTGATTTAGGTTTTTTTTTTGATAACCGTATTGACAAATTATTAACATAAGCTCGTTTTGTATAAAATTTCTGTTATTTAGATTAAAATTCAATTATTGGCAGTGTCCACGGAATGAGACATGATAAATCTCAGAGATTTAGTTGAGATAAATTTTAGTACCATGTACAAATGTTGAGATTTTAACCTGAATAACCTGGCAAAAAGAGACAAAAACATAAACCCGTATACATGACGTTCGATTTGACAGCAAAATTTGTCACGTGCACCCAAAAATCATCTATGACATAGGTACCAATAACTATTTAACTAAATTGCAAACATATATTTCATTTTAACTGCTTTTGGGTAAATTACAATTCCGCCAATTGACGAACGGAACACCAATGGTCAATGCACTGACATTTAACGTACAATGCACGTGGACATGAAATTCGAGAAAAAAAAAGAATCCTACGGGAGCATAATCACTGTCTCAGATATTATCTTGAGTGACTCGAAAGTTTCATTGGTGGACATGGACCATAATAATTGGCTTGGTAGGCGTGAAGGTGCATATTTACCTACAGATTCAGATACCCTGCATCCTACAGTCATAATTAAAAATTTTAGATTGTCAATATTTCGATCGTTAATAATACGATTGCACTAAAAGCTAATTATCTGAAAAAATAATTATATATATTAATACAAATGAATATGAATACTTACAAAATTTAATGTATTAATTTGAAAGTGTAACATATAGGTTAGAAAATTTATCGTAAACTTACTGTGTTGGTGTAGCATAATCGGTTAATGCATTTTCCCGGATATGAAAAGATCCAAATACGAATCCCAGTAGCAACAACAATATTTATTCGATAAATTGATTTTATATGTATATATTTCTAATTAATACATTTAATTTGTATTAAAAATATCACAGATCTATGTTCTGTAAAATTGCAACTTTACAATAAGTATGTATTCTCCTTAAAAAAATTATATATTTATTTTTAACCTGCCTATACCTAGTCTTTAATTATATTTTATTTATTCTATATTACATATTTTGATTTACGTATTTCATATTCCGCTATTTATTTTAAAAACAGGTTTTTTTTTTCGGCTACATGACTACGAAATATAATTTTAGAGTATCTTAATCAGCAAAGAAATAATTGTTAAATAAGGAAATAATCCCCTAATGAAAAAAAATGGAGGTTTAACATTTTATAAAAGTGAAAATGTATTGTTGAACACGTTGTACATAACCGAATATTGTTCTCCAACAGTTTGTTGATTCAATTTTCTATTTAATTGGAACAAACACGGCCCGGCTCAATATACGCCTTTATATCTATTTACGAATCAAATAAAATGGAAAATGTTGAACTGAATTTAGTGTTATTTTTATGAGTGGAAATATAAAATTTTTTTTTTCAAAAAGATATAATAATACTAATATTTTAAGCAATAAATTTATTTTTCTTAAAAAATATATGCTGTATAAATTGTAATTCTTAAGTTATGTGCATATTGCTATATATATATATATATATATATATACATATATATGCTGAATTCTTGAACGATGTAGGCACAGAACACCAAATATATGATCACTGTAGTACCACTTATGCAATCAAATAGCTTTGCGACTTTTAAAAAAAATATGACTTGATTAGAACGAAAATTTAAACGCTGACAATATAACATGCATTTATGTAAAAAAATACGTCATGTTTACACAAAAATTTAATTTTCGAATTTTCTTTTACTGTTGCATAAATGTGTCATAAATGATCGGATTTAAGTTTCCACCAAGAATGTGTGTAGAATGCTCCTCGTCCCGCAACTAATGTTCCAAACCCCTCTTCTATATGTACACTTTATTTCGTGTCTATTCATTTACTGGTCTGTGAATGTAGGCAATTCGATGGAGAAAGCGTAGTAGCTTTTTTTTCCGGTCATATCATTTAGACAAAATTTAAACAAATAAGTTGAGAGATGGATTCAACTAGGCTGGGCAGCATTTGGGAAGTTACAATGTATATTCAAATCAAATATTTTGCAATGCCTAAAAACTAAAGTTCCAAAACGGTGTGTTCTCTTAACGATGACACATGGTGTTGAAACTTGGATGCTGGCCGCAGGCTTGATGCGTTAATTTAAAGTAATAGAGAGTAGTCATATAAAGAATGAAATGATTCGCCAAAGAACTAAACATGACGTGTGGATTGTCCACTTGTTTGACGGTCCGACGACATCAGGCGAATAAGCGGGAGCAGTTGGATGCGGAGAACAGGAAACTGGCGAACATTTAACTTTTTTCTTATTATATTTGTTAACTTATTATACATATAAATTATACATTATAAATAATGCAATATATATATATATATAAATAAAAAAATATTCAAACACACCTATTCAATTCATAATGAAAAGAGATGTTCACTGTCTCGACCGAACTCTGTGCTAAAGGAGACATAAGGAGAAGCCTAAATCCAGTAGTGAAAGATACAGCATTATGTGAAAGTTTACAAAAATTTGTAGAAAATCGTAGAAAATATTTTATTATTACATACGAATTTTATGAATGAATTTAGTCATTGTACATTACATTGAGAATTACAAAATATTTCAGATTCAGCAATTGTCCCCGTAATTCGATTCACTCTTCAATCTGTTTCAACGTGAGCGCCATTTTAAATACAACGATTTAAATTTCTGTTTCTATTTTTTTGGAATGTTTGATCGAATTTCCCGTAAAGTTCTGTGCAGATGTAACTTTCACATTAAAATTTTTGTACCGTGTCGAAGTAGTACCCATCGTATTAATACTTAATACATACATCTTAAGGATTATTCTTTCCTTTGAAAGGCGAACAAGTAAACAGATGATGAATAACGAATCCTTTTGAACCAACGCCGCGGGCAACAGCTTCACAATCAGGACCCCCTTAAAGGCTACATTTTTTTTTCCAATTTTCTTTCATCACTGAAAAATGAAATATGTACACGCCTTCGTTTATTCAGGAAATTATTTTCTTGTCCCCGATCAAAGTGAATTTTTCAGGGAAAAAATATATTTTATAGTGTTCAAAATAAACAAAATTATAAAGATGTTCATTGAAATAACATTGTAATACTGGTATTTAAAACCCGTCCTAGGACGAGCGTGATACAGATATATACATGGGACACGGTTTGTGTGAAAAAATAGAATAATTTAAATCATTTTATTTTATAATTGTACAGAAAATTAACAATTTGATTCCAAATATACAAAATCTATACAATCTAAACCAATAATAATACTAGAAATATGAAAGAATGCCAGATGACAAGACACCAAAGATCATGACCACGTGGATACAGCAGTGGAAGCGATTTAGAGGCAGACCAAGGAAGAGCTTGACTAATTGTGTGGAAGAGGACTGGAGCAGGATGAGAGGGTCTGGGAACTGGAGAAGAAAGGTCACGGATAAAAGTGTGAATTCCACCCTGGAAGAAGAAGAAGAACAATAATAATATGGCCATCAAATTTGTTATAATGTTCGTCAACATTGAAGTCAATTATTATATTCTACAAATAAAAATAAAATGTTACGTTAGTAAAAGTGGGAATAAATTCTAATACAAAATTAAATTAAATGTAGCAAACGAAATAATAAACGAGATCTACAGAATGTGGTTATTAAAGCTATTTATATATAAAAATATATTGAAATTGTTAAATAAGCTAACACAGTTCATAATATTTCCATAGAATAAGAAGAGAATGATAAGAAAAATATATGACACGAATATTGATAGCACCAGAATCGAAGACATCCGCGTATAACCAGGTTAACTAGAGTTATGACCAGGCTAACCGCGTATGACCAGGTTAACCATGTTAGATATGTGTAGAACATAAAAGTTTAGGGCATCATTCTCTCTGCCTACACCCGCGGAGAAATGGCATGATGGTAAGTTAGTTAGTTAGTACCTACCTCACAAAGACCTTCAGAATAAAAATGACTATTCTGTTCTTTTTTGTTTTGTTCTTCGTTATTTTTTTGTTAATTTATATAGGTATTAGGAATATAAAATATCTATGAATCAATTTTAAAGTAGTTTAACTTTCCTGACGTGTGTTTTTTTATTTATTTTTGTTCTCGCTTTTTTATTCCCTGTATCTAAACTAATAAAATTTTCTGAAGGCAAAATCAATATATTTTATTATCATAAATCAGAAAAAATAAGTGTGACAGAAGACAAAAATTACATATTTTATTACTACTCATAAAAAAATATGTATTGCTATGTACATATATTATATTAATACAAATAAAACCTAGATAATATAAATTTCTAGGGCTTCCCTTTCCAAAATAATTCATATTTTCGCGTTTTTTTTACGATAATGTGGGTTTTTATTATTAATTTATATCAGAAGTTATACACTTGATTTGACTTTTTTTAAAACTATTATTAAATATAATATTTACACTTGTGTGCAACTAAAAACTGAATGTTATTTGGCATAATTAAGAAAATTGATTATAAGTGTTATATCAATAAATTCATTTTCCGCGTGCCACAAAATTGTCTGAACATGGAAAATTCTTGCATACACGAAAATTATTTTCTTATAATCTTGAAGCCAAGATTACGGAGATAAATTAACAAAATGTTAAAAATTAATAAACCTAATTAATAAATTAGTTATTAAGAGTTATAAACCATTAAATTTACAGGACATGTGATTAATTTTAGACGATTTTAAAACTCACGCCTCACTTCATACTCGTCGTTCGTTCATGCGTTGTCAATTGGGTGATTTTGAATTTCCCAGAAGCAGTTAAAATGAAATAAATGTTTGTAATGTAACAACACCTTATATTAATTTTAATATTTAATGAATTATGTCTAACATTCCACAATAGATATCTATGGTACTTTCAATAGAATAGAATCTATGGTGCTTTCAAGTAATATTTGTATGTCGAATCTCACTGTCGAACGTCGTATATACTGGATTGAGTTTTTGTCTCTTTCTAACCAATCTCAAGCTAATATCCAGATAAAAATCTCAATACAAGTAAGTACACGGTATTGAGACGTATCACAACTATGTCCTGACATTATTTCATCTTGTCTCCAACCGTGGACACGGGCCTTAAGAATAATATGAATATGATGTATACAAGGAAATACGATAATTTCATATATTTACATTTGCTTATCTTAAAATCAGAATAATATTATGCACTCATTTTAAATCACAGGGCCTTCATAATTAGTGCAGTATTGAATAAATAAATATTTTATATATATGTATTATTGCACATACATACACTATTATTTATCACTAGTGAGTGACAACTGTTTAAGATTGGCACATACTTTTGGCTGGTGTGGTAAACTTGATGTGGTAGCCAAACACTACATTTTTCATTGTCTCTCGCTTGTAAGACAAGCTATGTTAATTAATCATTCTGCAGGCAAGTTTCTGATACTAATTCAGAAATTATTTGCAGCTTTTTTGTGTATCCATTACACTTCTGGCACGTATACGGAGACTGCACATCCCGAAACCATGGCCGTTATAAAATAAATAGATCTTTGTACTGAGCATGGCAATGTTCCTTTATTTAAAAAAAATAAAATAATCGTGATCCAACACAAAGTAACTGCCACAGGTATTATATATATTCCTTAATCCGAATTTTATGTTCCTTATTAGTATAACTTTTTTGAGCATCTAGCTTCCTGAGAGTCCAAGTTTACTTCTTCTTCTTTCACGGCACTACATAGCGGGATAGGATTTGACCCTCTCCACCGACTCCTATCCCTGGCCATTCTTCTTCATTACATTTTTATAAAATAATTACTTTTAGATTCCTATAATACTTTATTTATGTCATTTGAAGCGCAACGATTTAAAGGATCTTTAATTATAATTAATTATAAACACAGTATTATGTCAAAGTTTATTTACATATTACAAATAAATACAAACGAATATAAGCACATTTAATATTAAATATTAAAACAAATCTACGAATGTATTCAAACTCATTTAATACACCGCAGATACAATCCTAACATACATCGTCCGTGTAAACCAACGTAAGATTTTTTTTCTCACAAAATGAAAGTTTTTCCGTTGTTACATTAATACTTTTTAAATATGAAAACACGTGGTGTACTTTGATATTTTGTATGGAAAATTTTTCGTATTAAATATAAATTTCAGTGTTGCAACGTAACTGGGTTATGGTTTTGTTAGGTTGAACACCTTTTTATGGAATCTCACAAAATAGACCCGCTTCGTGTTGGGCAGGTTAACGTTAACTCGGGTATATATAAAGTAGATAAAGAAAAGAAGAACACTTAATTCAAGGATTAATGATTCTAAGAATGATATTTATATTTAATACGTACGTATTTTTTTTATGGTCAATTAAAGTTATCTTATTATACCCAATTACATGACTAAAACGTTATTTTTCTTTTATTGTTATTTATTTTAGGAGTTTTTGATATATATGTAATGTTAATTGGGAGACTACTTCTAAAGGAAGATCATTTGAGTGTTTTTCATTACCTGAGTGGGTACTGTTTCGTGTTGCAATATAATACAAATATATACCATAATAGTGTCGTGTCGATTATTACACAATGATTTTTACAAGACTTAGATATTTTACAAGTACTAATTTTTTTTTTCTCGGTTCATTCGCTTAGATTAGATTATAATATTGATGTGACGCGTATTCCAATTATGCATTATTAATAAAAAAAACATTTTATTAGAATTATGATTTAAATTAATGCATGACTATTGAAATTGTATTTTTATCTAAAATCATATTCATAGTGTGAACGATCGCCCTTTCTAAATACTACGTTTTTTTGTTATATATTATTATTATTATGTGGAATGCATATATTACATATCTCTAGAATGAGAATTGGGCATTGCCAGGTGGCCTCACATTTGTTCAGAATGAACATAATAGACTCCCCAATGTGTGAATGTGGTGCCGAGGAGGAAACCCTTGACCATGTCTCATTTGCCTGTCCATTGCGGATCAGAGGTTTTTTTACAATAATCTTGTCAATGGTAATTTTCAATTCCCGGTTAACTTGTGTCATCTTCTTTCCCTCAACTCGCCTCATTGAAGCTATATAATAGCAAATTTATTGAATGTCAATGGTATTAACTTGTAATGCAATATTCCCTATTCTATAATATTGTTGTACTGCTTTCTATGAAATAATGTTTAAACTTGGTTTAAATGGCACAAATCACTCTTGAAGGGTGGATTGCCTATTTGAAAGAAGAAGAAGCATATATTACACTGTAACAAAATTGATTGATTTAAATAAATGTATTTGAAAATATATATAATATTATAAAATTTCAGTCATATTAACGACATTCAATGCCATTGATTCACTGTATCAGCTGTCGTATAAATATAATTGTTAGTGAAATATTAACACATTTTATGGACCAAAATATTACACATACTACATATTGCTTTGTTTTTAAACAGATCGAAGTAAATAGAATATTATAATTTTTAAATTTTTTACGCGTTACCATGGTGACTATATATTTTATTCAGTACACGTAAACGTCAGACTTACATTGTCATACATTTTTAGTCCATTTCACGTCCCGATAAGTAGGTAAAAAACTTATTTGTGAATCCAATATCTACACGGTACCGACCTAAATTTTTTAATAACAATAATAATACATACCTGATACCTATCTACATAAAATACAATAGTGAGCGATCATTTTTTAAGAAATGAAATTTTAAAATGTCATAAATAAATAAATCATATATTTTAACATCTTCCAAATTATATATGCATTTTTTTTAACATCGCGGTATAGTTCCCAGGTCATAATAGCTTCAATAGCGACAATTGTTCTAATTCGGTCCGCGGTTTCACATTACGAAACGTAAAGGTTGTAAAATATTGTATTGGATAAAATCAAAGCGCACGCTATTTTCTGCACGATTGTAGTTCTTGCGAAGGCACTTTACGCGCGAAGAACATTTTCAAAATGTCAGTTTGACATTTGGAACACGATACAATTTAAAACGCATGTGCTTCATTTTTTGTTTTTACATTAAATTCGAAATGATGTCGCGAAATAATTTGTATTAGGCTTTATTAGGTTATGTTGACATTTAAATGGCTGAAAAAAAATACGTAAATTCGGTGAAGAATTTATGGCGATGCGTGCCGCTGACAACCTATTCCACAAAAATGAGCCGATGAAGGCCGTATTTATGATTCTATACGGGGCACATTGTTTCCGATCGGTTCGCTCATGTCATCGTACCGTTCTTGTATGCCTAGCCTGCACCCACCGTTTCACTTCAAGCAGAATTTTACTTTAACCTCCGCGTAATTATTATAAATCTTAATAATCAATAAAGTGTTTGCATCTCATTCATCTTCCTTCCTAGGAAACCGAGGTGAATACTAAAATATACGAACGCGAATGATATATCTATAAATAATCCTTCTGATTAAAACCAAACGCACGAGCGATATTTATAAAATGATAAGCCACAGGGGCCGCCACCGATCTAGCTCAGTCTGGGTCCTCAAGTGTGTGTGTGTGTGTGCTCTGGTGTCACCTGCTACCTCGGATAGGATGATCATTGTTTCAAAGGCATTCTGTTCTTCACATTACACATTTATTCACAAAACACAATTATTAATCTCGATATTGGATACACGTAAAATATTCTTTAGATCTTCCTTCTTCAGGTCAACTATCTTCTGTGGGAGGTTACATTTATTTATTTATTTTATTTATGGAGTTTATCTATTGACAACATCAGTCAACGCGGCCGTGGGATGCCGATGCATCTGAGGACCCGGGCCGCTACACGCCCGCGCCAGGATTCATCTCTTGCTTCAGAAGATAGACCGGAAGCCATTTCGTCTCAGTCTTGTTCATAACGCTTCGCATTCCGCCTTCTTGCTCGCGGGTGGACCAGGACTTTCCATCTCTGGGTCTACCGCTGTGATTTTATTCTTAATCTTCGCCATCTCCCGCCGCCATATTCCCGCGGAGCGTGGCTCCACCAGCGCACCTTTTTTGAGCGTTCCCACCAAAAGTAAAAACTCAGATTCCCGCCAGAGTCGGACTCTCGTCCCCGATTCGTCCATTTAGACGGCCAATCATCATAAGTGGGCAAATAAAGCTACCCAGAATGGATATCTGGATCTCTTTGCAATTTGGGGAAGGTGCATTAACTGACTATGCTACAGCACACAGTACTATTTTTGACGACAATTTTTCGAACCTATATGTTACATTTTTCAAATTAATACATCTATCGTTCCATTATTTGAAAGCCATCTACTTTATTTTTACGGAATAACAAATACCTTTGAGTGGTCCGACAGGAGATGCCAGAATTAACAATTAATTTATGTTAAATTTTAGACATATTGATACAACTTATATATTATTAAAGAGAACACATTCTTACTGTAAAGTTGTAATTATTCAGAACATAGATCTGTGATAATTAGTATTTAAAATACAATAAGAATGTGTTTTCCTTAATTATATTTTTCGTTAAAAAGATGTAAAATAGTCTACTATATTTTGTAAATACTGTATGCATCATTAAATAGTCCAATGTATAGTATAATTTTGTTTTTACATAAATAACGACTTATAAAAAATAATATACGTACATAAATTTACATAAGTATATTTTGCTTGTAAAACAAAGTGAACATTAACAAAATATGAGCTAACTGGAGTTGATGAATGAGTGTGTGTACGCGTTTCCAATTTGACGCACAAGTATAAAAACTAATGAAAATTCGACACAGGAAACCCATTAACGTAGAACCCCCGCTTCGATATTACACGAAAGAAAGTGGCCTTCGAGAAAAACGAATTAATTTATTATTTATCTCAAAAAGGGCGCGAAAAGTACAATTCTAAAAGTATAATATTGTTCGAAATAATTCAGGGAATTCCGTTATTAAGCGTTCTGAAGAAAGAATTCGCTAAGAACAAAGAAAGTGATGAATAAGTAAATGAATTTTTTACAGGTTAAGGCATCTAATTATACTCTCATTCAACTACAAAACGACTAAATATAGAGTAGCAATGAACAGTGGCGTATCTACATCAATGCGGTGCATTGGGACCCACGTTAGATAGGGAGCGAAAAGCTGAATGCTTTATAATTAATTTCGTATCGACACTTTTTCCAGCGCTATTATGGTATAAATTTTTTTTAAATCTTCTACAGCAAGAAATAGCAAGAAATGGATTTATATCACTTAATAAATATTTTCTCATGTGTTTTATGAAAATTTGTAACCTGCTATGTCGGGCTACAGACTAGACCATCGCCGAAAAGCGAAGGAAGAATTTTTTAGTTGAAAGTATATAAATAAATGCATAAAAATACACTGTTTTTTTTATGAAAGTGTGAATATTATAGAAAATAAAAGACACTTTGTTCTTACCATTTAATGAAAAAAACCTCCATAATACTGAATATTCTCAAGACTTATGTACAATACATACACAAAAACCTTTTCACTACATTGGGGCCCAATTTTATAAAGTTTCGACTCTATTAATGAAGATATTACTTGACTAAAAACTGACGCAGAAGTTTACTTTTTGTAATTAAAAAAAAAAAAATTACTTTGTACTACACACACACACACAATTTTTTGAGTTGTATCACGACTAGTTTCGAGAAAAGCAGTCCTTCCCATCTACAGGTGTATTTTGAACTAAAATTAAATACAGTTGGTTATTGGGGCGGTGGGGCACGTAGGAGTGGCTTTGGGCGGCGGCGGTTTTGAGTGGCGGTGGGGTAGGAGTGGCTTTGTTGTCTCTAGGAAACATTGATGAAGTACAAATTAATTATTTTAAAAAAAAAGTTATACTACGATGTAACTGCCAAATCAATCAATAATATCAGAAGTTTACTATTTACAGAGTTATAATATAACACCTTTACGTTTTTTATTTTTATCCATATTTTTATTATATTTCATCTATCAATTAATTGTTGCCTTACATATACATCAATATAATTATTATTTTTAAAACGAAGCTAGTCGCTTGTGCTAAGAAAAATAGGAATAACTTGGTGGTTTCCCGAGACTAAAATCAAACACCCAATATCTTGATTGCTAGACGAGCGCCATATTACTAAGCACATTCTAAGTACTATTTAAATTATTGGATGAACTTTTAAGAATAATTAAATACTAACATTTAATATAGAGGATGAATTTTTGAACTGTATTATGTATGTATAATTTTCGATTTTTGGTAAGAATAAATTGCGGATCTTTTTAACTTATTTGATATTAGCGGTCAGTACCTAGCGTTGCCGGAAATCAGATTCAGTTATAAATTAAAATAAGGATTTAAGGTGCCTTTATTTTGCGAGGTCCTTAAATAATCTAATAACGATATTTGCAAAATTTGGTCCGGGCAGGAAGAGCGTGAGATGTCCGGGGGAGTGATATGGGATGACTATCTTTTCCTAAGGATCCTAGAGTGCAACTGAAGAAATTTTAGATGTTATTCAATATAATACATATACCTATATCTCGGGGAGTGGAAAAGGGTGGGGTATCCAGGATAATCGGATACAGGATATCCGGGGAGTGGAAAAGGTAGGTGAGGTATCCAGGATAAGGGAAGAGTGCCATTGTTTTGATCAGGGTTCTAATGTGTAATAATCCAAAATTTGGAAGAGGTAATATATATATTTTTAAAGAGAACACATTTTTGTTGTGAAATTGCGTTATCAGAACATAGTTCTGTGGTATATTAATATAAATTAAATTAATCAACTAGAAAGATATAAACTGGGATTCAAACCAGAACCTCTTTTTATCCAGGAATGCGCGTTCACCATTTCTCCTAGCGGGTTTTACTCAAAGGTATTTGAAATTCATCGCAATATAAAGTTGATTGTTTAAAAAAATGGAATAATGGATGTATTAATTGAAAAGATTACAGAATATATGTTCAAAATTTGTCTAAAATGTATTCGATTGCTATAGCGAAATGGTGAATGCGCTTTCCCTTATAGGAAAAGGTCCAGGTTCGAATCCCTGTAGCCAATATATATTTATAGTTGATTTATTTAATTAGTGTTAGATAATATAACGTTCAATACACATATAGCAGGGGTAGGGGGTGAAGAAAGTAGCTAGAGGTAGAGAGGATGGTGTCTATGTTTAGTGCAGGGTTCTAAAGAGGAATTATGTAAAGTTAAAGGCTTAGATCGGTCATTTTATAGAGAACAGACAGACTTTTAGTTTTACCAATTTCTCGATGTGTGTGAGAACTTAGGTTTTGCTGTTGCGGTCATGTTACAAATATTTTAGCCCAGATCTCCACCAGTTCTGCGGATGATCCAAGCTGGAACCAACTAGAGCTAAGAGTGGATGTCGAGTGGTCGAGTGTTTTACCTAAATTCGATTATTAAAATGATAGATTTTTTTGTAGTTGTTGATTTTTGTCTTTTGTTGTTAATTTTAACGAGAGTCACTATAATAGATAAAGCATAGTTGGTGCAAACATTGCGCGCGAATGAGTTGTCGCTACAAGCCTCGCAGTCTAAAGCCGATCATACACGCAACAGTATATATGACACGTATACCTGTTCAGGTCGTCTGTCGGGAAAATCAGAGCGTGTATGTGACAAGTATTCCTACCTGTACAGGCGACCTGAAATTAATTGAAAAATCATATTTTTTACATGTGGTAAAGTAAAGTACCAAACCACCTCATTGACATCGCTCGTAGGATATACCGCATCGTTGTAGTGCGCTGTACCAATGCCATGGCTGACTGAGAAATTGTCATAGGTTGGCCGCTACGTGTACGACCAAAGTTGGGCATCGGTTAACTTGTCACGTTTACCTGAACAGACATATCTGTCAGGTATACCGTTGCGTGTATGGCCGGCATTATACCCCAACTACGCCGGAATGATGCTCGCAATATCTGGTGCTTCATACGTCACTAGATGTTCTGCGCAAAGAGGTTGTAAGTGCGAAAATGCTGGTGGGAACATTTTACGGCCATAATACTAAAAGCTTCTGCTATTTCAGCACTCGGCAATAAAGAGATATAGGATTCACATGTTTAAGTTTAATGATGTGCTTTATTGTGTAAAATGCTGTTTTGATAATATGTAAAATATGTAGCAAAACTATATATTTTTTTTAAATGTCATTGATTTTTTATCAAATTCAAATGACAAATAAAATAATACTTTTAAAATTGGCAAAATTAAGTTTGCGGTTAAAACTTGTTATTTTTATTTATTAACTTTGTTTTATTAACAACTTAATGAGTTTAAATACATTTACCGATTTTAGAAAAATATCATTTTTTTCTTCAGGATGTCAATACTAATCAAAAACATATGTTATTGTTTCTTTAACAGAATCTAAAAATTTAAAAAACAATAATTATTTAAAAAATAAATTTTGTACCTAACTCAAATTGTTACGTGATACAAAATTACTCCAAAATTTTTAGAAATTTTTTTAGAATTGGACTTGTTAAATTTAATTGGTTGTTTATAATTTTTGGATTAGTTTTACACGCTTTATTTATCTCCAACGATTCCAAATTATTTAATTTATGACCAACACCGTTTACATGCAAAATTGACAATCCCAATTTTTTGTCAAAACCATGACCATTTTCTATCAAATGATTAGAAATTCTGAAAATCCACTATTGTTCAAACATCTCAAATGCTCCTTTACTCTTATATTAAAACTTCTACCCGTTTTACTAATATAAAATGCAGCACAATCCTTGTAATTAACTTTATAGATACCAGAATTGTTAAATTTATCATCTTTGTCTTTAGAATTCATTAGTAAATTTCCTATATTATTATTTATTAAATGCCGGCCTAATGTTTCGTGGTAGGTGTTTAGATATTGGATTCGAAAAGTTATTTATGTATAAAATCCTACGCCAATAATCATTGTTATCCTTATATTTTATCTGTGATTCATATAAAAATTGATTATTATATTCTTTTAATTAATTTTTTTAAATAGTGTCTATTAAACCTGTATTATATCCGTTATTAACTGCTATTCAAATTGGATGTTGACATAGGAATATTGACTAAACGATGTATCATGGAGTGGAAACCTGAATGTTTGTGTGATAATGGATAATTAGATTCACTATGTATGATAGTATCTGTAAAAGTTGGTTTTCTAAAATTTTTAAAATAAAACACCCAATTTTTTATCAAAACCATGACAATTGTTCAAACATCTCAAATGCTCCTTTTAACAAAACATGGTTAGTAAAACAAAGTTAACAAATAAAATAAGTAAATTTGTTGTACGCGCATTGATATATACTCAATATTTATTAACTTAATTTTAATAAAAAAGAGGTTTTTAAAATAGATTTAATAAATATTCTCAGATTTTTCACGGTTTAGAATCTTGTGTTGAGTTTTCTGAGCTATTTAGGGTTCATCATCAGAGCTGATGTCGTTATATTATATCGTTTAAACTTTTCAAAAATTGATCTGGGAAATATCATAGTTAAATTTTGATACTGATCGTTATTTTGAGTAAAAATGGCGACAATTCAAAAACTTCTAAAATTCGTTAATATTGGTGTTACAAAAAAAATAAAAAACATTCACGTAAATATATAAAACCTACCTGATTTTTGGGGATTGATTCCAGTACCGGAATAGATTTTTTTTATGTCGGATAGAATTTTCATTTAGGGAACATCAACAGAAAGTGATTACACGACATTTCAAATAAGGTTTTAATCTTCCGTTAACAAAGATAAGGTGTTTCTATAATAAAATATTTAATAAGCATGATCCAAATGTTCCGTTAACATAAATACGGTATTTTTATAATTAAATATTTAATAAGCCTGACTGCATTGTACTTTATCAGAAGTTCAATCAAAAGGGGGATGTAGGTGGGTATAATTAGACATGAAGCATAAAACTTACCCGCCGTCTGGCAACACCGGACATGGAATATCCACCGCCGCCATCTGGTATTTGCACTGGAGATTTCCGCCAATTAACATTTCGCGGGAAAAGTTTAATGGCCGTCGAGGGTAGTCCCCCTCCCACACCCCTCGCCCCTCCCGCTACTCCCGGGGCGCCAAGTACGATCGGGGATGACCGCAGATATTAATACGGAGGCATTATAAATGAGATTTATTGGAATTGAAGGCCTGACCATTAATTTCACTGCGGACTTTTTTTTGGAAATTATCACTTGATTGATGCGAGAAAGTGTACCGTAGAATAAATTCTAGTTTATGTATCATGTTTAAAAATAATAATAATAAAATATAAAATTATTATGATACTTTCACCTTTTTGATATAAATTCGACAATTTAAAAGGTTTTTTATAACATGGTTTGAATGTGAACCAAAAAATTTGATAATGACACAATAATCGATTTATGTATTTCTACTACATATATAATGGGCAGGTACAGATATTTACGAATACCTTACATCTAATTAAGTACCTACTACCTTAAATTATGTAGCGTCGCGTCGCAGGTGTTGGCCTCGAATTTGGTTCCCGGCCGGACGGAGGACGGCGTCACCCTCCGCGTTACTCTACCCTTCCTCTGTTACCCTGGTATCCGCCTGGCTGGATACGGTAACCGTGCGCCCATTCCGGACTCCCAGATCATGGTGCTGGCGGCCTCTGATTGCCAGCCGTCTACGTCTCCGCTTGTTCTGCTGGGCTCGGTTCCTCGCTTGCTCGGTTCCTCACTTACTCGGTTCCTTCGTCGTGCATCTTGCATTTGATACTTCATTCCGTTCGATCTGTCTAGTGACTACAAGTGCTCTTCACTTCATTCGACTCGACTCGTTCTTCTCGTTTGCGACTGGAGAGTGCCATCCGATGCTGGTTGGAAGGCTCTCCTCGATGGACTACATTTCACGGACCGTCTCCGGTGAACTTTGTTACAGATTCTCAGCGGATTATCGTTATAAAGAACCCCTATGGACTGTCTCTTGGGAATGGCATCCGAGCCTTTTTAACCTCTCGCTGCGAGAGTGTGTTTTCGTGTTTGCCAGCTGGTTCTACTCCCCAGGACTGGCACCATTCCACTGGCCACTCTTGATCTATGTCTAATTTTTCTTCCACCTCTCCATATAATTCAATCATTCAACCATTCAATTAATTTTATTGAAAAACAATATTTCTAACTATTATAATCACCTACATTGTTCAAGAACATCTTGCAACTAGTCACATACATATATACATTGTTTAGTTGTAGGGGAATTATGCGGGTTAATTATTTTTTTCTTATATCTACGCATAATCAATTGACAATTAATTTACAATTACTCGCATTGGCTATATCTCTAGCCTGTCTATATCCTATCTGTTATTAATAATTGGCCTCTAATGTACGATAGAGCCTACTGTCTACCTTTGATCTAAGTTAGATTAAATCCATATATTAATATAAAGGTGTGATTTCTCAGTATGAGATTTTTTTGCCTTAATGATGGTCGAGAATTTCTCTTGGGTTCGACTAACAAAGGGCGATTCGGAATTCGATAAAATTTCAAATTATTCGTCCCCTTTTCTCCTTGTGAAACAATAGAAACCCAAAAGCCATTTATTTATCTTAGTATTTTGTTACTGTTGCTTCAGCTACTGAATTGCAACACGAGCTAAATGGGTCTGGTAAATTATATATGTCAACTTAGGCGTGATATATCGACGTTTTGGGCGGTCGGCGAGTTATTTTTCCCCATATATAAGAGAATACTAAAAATAATCCGTTTATTGCATAAAAAAAAACACCCGTCTCGCTTTGAATGCCAGGCCTAGTTAATTGTTTAAAATGTGACGATCATCTGCCATGTGGCAAATGACGGTGGTCCACATAGTCGATCAAGCCGAAATAGTTCTTAATAATTTTTACAATAATATTACGCAATTATTTAATGTGATAGCGCCCGTGCATTCTGCTTTGAGACACAACTATTAAAAATAATAAAATTAATGGTAATAAAGTAAATGATATAACATCATATCACCACTGTTGGCTGTATAACCCCTAGTGGGTCTTTGTCTCCTTAAAATTATTCCTCGCAGTAAATAGCAACATTAATGATTCCAACACAGTGACACGTGTCGATTCCGTTCTAATGTACATTAAATTACTATCTATCAATATAAAAAAATAAATTACTACGGCAAATAGCAGTTTCATTATTTAAACAAATTATAGATATCTCATAGAGAAGAAGCTATTTTTATTATATTTAATGGAATGATATGGAAGTATAGGTAACTACAGGTCTTGCGATTTGTCTTTGGCTGGCTTAAGTGATCATTTTATACAAATGTAACGTTCACCATTCTCACCCATTAATCAATCTACTATGTGGAAATACTTCGAGTACAACTGCACTATCGCCATCTATTGATTAAATTTGATATTCATTTCCCTGAAACTGCATAGATGTCACAATGAGAATCTAATTATTATGGAGATTGATTAATTGGTGAGAATGGTGAACGTTATATTTGTATAAAGTGATGTGTTTTCTTGGACATAGTCAATTATTGTTGGTCATCACGTTGGTCCCTCAATGCTCCGTTAGGTCTCTCTAGTCACCGCTCTTCTCGGCATTGTCCATCCTAGCAACCAGTGAGGGACTCACACCCTAATAAATCCCGGAAATGTCCGAAATTCCATTAATTTCTTAATAGGTCATCGTTCCGGGGGATCCGATGATCTATTCCCTTTAATCCCGCAATCATGATCTCACTCATCTCATTAAACAAAGTGTATATCTCATTGTAGCGTCTCTGCAAAAATAAAATGTTATCGTTATCATAAGCTTCAGAACTTGGGATATGTCACGGCTGCCAATAAAATACTTCTCTGTTGGTTGCTCACCGATTAATTTCTCCCAAGTTAATGAAGTTGGCTACATCATCCTGCCAGCGTATTTCCTATCACCTATGATCCTCTGCGTTGTCACTGCTTCATTGTTGGTTTCTGACCTTCCATAAGTTGTGTGAAAATTGTAGTATTTTGGCCACATCTAGAAAAATATGAGATCTTGCATCTCATAATTTAATGAAAAATTGCTAGCAAAAGAGGCCTTGGAAGAGGGGGAACATCACGGCTACAAAATCTAAGGCAATGCTTCGGAAAATCCACAATCCATGTATTTTGAGCTGGTACTAATAAAATAATGATTAAATAATTTTAAAAAACACTTCGTTATAACCACTATTTATTGATAAATCAACATGTTTCAAGATCAATGGTCCCTTCTTCAGGATACAAGAAATTAAAAATAAAAATACAAGCATAAACAAAAAATATATATACATGTAATGGATAACTAATTAAAAACTACTGTGAAAACAAATTTTATGGGTAACTATTTGCAAAAAGAATTTGGTTATTTATAATGTTTAATTTACTATTAACACTTTTTCTTATTTATAAAGTTTCTAATTTATTTAACTGCAAACCCATGGTATTTGTATGTAAAATTTCTAAAGCCTTATTAATGTCATAAAATGGTTTGTTTTCAGAACAGTTATTGCTATTTAGAGATAGACGGGACCTGAGTTGGCGTTTAAGACCTGAGTAGCACCTGTTAACGGGTTTAATTCTTATTTTGTTCACTAAACATTGTTTGTAATTCTTCACTACGAAAGTGTATGAGCCAATAGCGATTTACTGTAAAAGAGCGAGACTAAGTACAAAGGGCATACAGGATGTATTTAGTTTTGGATTAATTTATCCGCTGTTATATTCTCCTAGCAATAGTTTTCAGGGAATTGAATGCTTTCCTTAGTGAAGACTCTATTCTTGGAATAATATCTTTATCGTCAGTGTTTTCGAAAAATTGTATTAGATAAATTAACTATATTTGACGGTTTGGTCATATGGATCAGATGAATGAGAAGAGAATGGTGAGAAAGATATATGACGCAAGTGTTGATGGAACCAGAAATAGAGGATGTCCACGGAAGACTTGGCACGACCAGATAAACCAGATAATGGAGGATGGTTCTGTTAAAAGCCTCAACAATCGGTGAGCTTGTATGAGAAGATGTATGAATGTGGATGAGGCAAGAATTGTGTGTCAGGACAGAGGAGTGTGGCGCTTTATCCTCTCTGCCTACCCCTACGGAGAAACGGCGTGATGGTGAGTAATTAAGTAAGTTTCTGTATTTTTTATATTTATATTTCAAACATTCTGACATATTAAACCCCCTTATTTATGACACTTTTTTATGTTTGAAATATATCGTACATACTAGTTACGGATTATTGTTTTGTATTGCAAATATTGTTTTTTTATGCGTCTTAATATTTAATTTTTAAATAGATAATCACTGAATTTATAAAAAAATATGTAATAAGTCATTTGGCCGTTTATCCAAACGGCTCATAACCATTTTTTTTAAAGGATAACACGTTTTTGTTGTGAAGTTGCATTTTCAAAACGTAGTTCTGTGATATTTTTAATACAAATTAAATGAATCAACTAGAAAGATGTACATAAAAATTAGTTTATCGTAAAAATATTTGCAAACGGGATACATATACTCGGAATTGTAACCGGGGTACATATTTCATGTAAATTATTTTACTACAATTTATGTACAAATGAACGTATGCGGTAGAAAGAAACACTTGAAACTAATGCTAGATAAAATAAGATACAACGAGTACAAAAGGAATATGTGTTGATTTACAAGTTGTAGTAATGCTTACAAGTCTTCAGGGAGGGTTTACTAAATTTTGCTGCTTGCCATGTGACAAAAATTGCGGTTTTTTTGGTATTAAACCCATTTTTTTACAAAAATGGTGGGTAGGTAATTCAGTAATTCAGAATCGGTACCCTTGAATTTATAATTTATATAATATAAAATTTCTCGAGGGAGCGAAATTTTTTTGTGTTTGCTGATTAGTGTTATCGTGAGAATATTATTATTTTTGACAATTGTGATGCATAAAGTACCTTAAAAAATATTGTTTTGAAGTGTAAATATTGTATAGTAAATGCCAGATTAACACAAAGCTTGATAAGCAACCACAATATACGGATAATATATAAAACAAACAAAAACTCTGGATTAGAAAGAGTTTTATATCTTTTATTTCTGAGCTGTTGCTTTAACAAAGCATGTCTTGTAACAAGATAATAAATAATAAAGTCTAATAAAGGTGTAAAATAGTGGAAGGAACAGCATAAGTGCGTATTTATAATTGAATATCCTCAAATTATTCCATTATTTGTACGCTTTTGAAAAAAAATCAAGAGTGGTTTGCTAGGATAAGAGTATGATATCTCTCTGCCCGCCCCTTCGCAGAAACGACTTGATAATAAATTATCCATTTAGTTTATAAGTGTTATCGATGGCGCTGAAATGAATAGATATTTGGGAATATGGGAATGCGGTTAAGATTGAATGTTATGAAACGGTGTGCGTGAGCGCTGGATGCCCTACATATTTCATCCAGCGTTCACACGTTCGTTTGATTATAATCACGGAGTGTGTGTATCCAAATTATAGTAGACGAAAAAGACTACTTACAGTTTACTGAGTACATACAATAAAATTACGTACAAGTAGTTAACAGAGCATGTAGTTGGGAAGACGGCGACAAGTAGAGTGGTGCGCAGGAGCCGGCCGCCTGGACGGCTGCTGGCGCATTGTATTGGCACAAGTTGTCGGTACCAGACGTATGTTTTGAGGTTATCAGCTCTGTTTTCTGCAAGGTGCGTTCAAGGGTCGTCGGTGTTGATGATGATTGTGGAGACGATAGACCTCCACAGATATGTAATTTTTTTGTTGATTAGATAATTGAGTCAAAAATTGAGTATAATTTATTGTATAATATATGGATAAATCAAAGGGTGTAAAAATAAGAATGTCTTAATATCTAAGGTCCTCAATATATTTGTTAATAAAAATTGTGCAGCTTGTTTTATCGATCCATGACACGAGCGGTGGTTGGCTTTCTAAAATGACAAATCAGGGTTGAGAATCCGACTCTGACGGGCAACTGAGCGAGACGTCACTTTGGAGAGGACGCTCGAAGAGGGGGTAGTGAAGACGGAAGCTGGAGTTCCCGCGGTGGATTCAGAGACTGAAAATGGGCCTGTTCCATCCGCGAGTTTAGAGGAGACTCCGCTGCAACTAGCAGAGAGGCCGCGTGCGAATGATAGCAGACAGATGGGCTCGACGGACTGTACAGTGACGAGATGGCGTTAGGGCAACCTCCCGGAGGAGGAGATCAATTCTGGAACGGGAGCGTGGCAGTCTGGACCGAGGGTGAAACAACGCCCCATGGCAGCCTGTCATTTGTTGCGACTTCACCTCTTGGCAAGCTGGGCTCAAATCGTTGTTTGCTTAATTAGTAATATTGTGTGTCCTCACTGAGAAGAAAGTTTAACCGGAAGAAATAAGATATTAAAAGCTATTATCGTGCATACAAAGGCCCGTAACATAATAACATATTAAGTGTATATTAAAAAGCGGGAAATATAAATATATCTAAAATGGCTGGTTCAATATTCTTTTCATAAAAAGGAAAATGATAATTAAAGACTGTTATTAATTGCCGTTCACGGAACGTTTTTCATTCCGTAGATATCTACGAAGAATTGGAATACTGTCAATAACTGCAATTTTCATTTAAGTGCGATAGTTGAGGGTTTAAAATAGATTTATATTATTTTCAATTCTTAAGTCTCTAGTTTGAATTCTACCGCGCTTTGAATCCTTTACGTGGCCATCTACCTCAATATTACTTTTGCTCGAAAGCTCCAGTAGTAATTTTACTTTGCTTCAGGCTCGGCGTTCGTATTGGACTTATTTTAGAGTACCGTAAGAAATCTGACAAGATTAATGGTCAAAATAGTTACCAATAAATATACTCGACGGTGAAAGTATAATCAACACCTTTGCCTCAAAACATTGCAACCGAAAAAAAAACCTAATCTTCTCTAAAATCGTTGAAACTTATTTGATACTTTTTATTGATTTTTTATATAACACACATTAATTGTGAACTTGCATTTTCAGAACACAGTTCTGTGGTATTTTTATTAAAAAATAAATTAATCAACTAGAAAGATGTACAGAAAAATCAATTTATGGAAAAAAATATTTAGTCTCCTCTTAGGACCTCTTCCTATCCAGGGTAAGTGCGTTACTATTTTCGCTATAGCATGAAATCAAATACATTTTTGAACTTATATTCTGTAATAGTAGATTGTTGGTGTAGTGATTAAGACGCAGGTCTAGTGATCTAGTGGTCGGGGGTTCGCGCCTCATTCCAGGACACAAGCAAGTTAGTCCTATTTTCATAGCATAAGTGTTTAGCGTATTTGAAAATAGTTAGAATATTGATGTTACATGTATTCCGTGTACGCATTTCTACTTTTTTTATATAAAAAAATTCTTTTCAATTCATTTATTTAATTTGTATATTTGATACTCGCTAAAGTTTATTAAAATAATTAACGATTTGGTTATATATCAGCTTAAACATCGTAAGTGAAATTTATAAAATATTAATTTTAATAACACAATCAAAATCCACTCTGAATATTTATTAAAAATTTTAGGTTGTTTTTTTTGGTCTTCTGTTTTTTGTCGGTTATAATGTTTTGACAGGAAGCTATCGCCATATAGCATATGTTTTTATATTTTTAAAGAAAAAAGTTCACGAATATTTCTAGGTACATGAGGACATCAAGAACCTCTTAAAAAAATGTATAAAACAGGCAGGTCAAATAGTGACTTATGTTACTAGTACAGGGTGAATATTGTGTTCTACGCCGACTTTGTTTGGGAGACATTTGTCAATTCGTATTTGGTAGTCGTAGAGAGTAATTGATTACAATTTATTATGGAGCATCTAACGCCTTAACAACGTGTTGAAATCATTAAAATATTTTATTTAAATAATAATGGCTATGCTGTAATCATTAATGGTGATCGCTAACGTCACATGTTAGAAAACTTCTTGGTGATCGAATTCGATCGATTGGACCTGCAACATATGTGGTTTCAACAGGTCGGTGCCATATCACACACAGCCCGAGCTACGCTTGAAATTTTGAGAGAAATTTTTATCAGCCACATAATGTCAAAAAGTGGTGATATCGACTGTTCTCATCGATTACTTGATTTGACGGCTTCCGACTATTTTCTGTGACAGTACTTGAATGTAAAGGTCTACGCCAATAAGCCAATAATAATTCCGATGTTACAGGACATATTCGAAATGAAATTGTTGAAATAACATGCGAAGTGTGCGAGAATGTTATGAAAAATATGGTTAAAAAAGCACGCATTTGTGGCGCTACCAGAGGTGACCACTTGGCCAATATAATATTTCATACATAATTGTAATAAACGAAATATTGATAAATAAAAACCAAATTAATTATTTTTGTTTAATTTTCTAGTTATTCAAAAACAACATCGGCCTGAAACATAATATTCATCCTGTATATTGGCTAGGATATAGCATGTTAAGGAAGAATTCAGGTTTTTGTTTTCCATGCAGTTCAAGGTACAGGCGTCGAGGAAAGACTTTTCATCCTTTTCTTCAAAATATCGATGTTTCTACTCCGTACAGAGGTATAGGGACTTAACTATTTAAAATATTAATTAAGTGTTCTATGTTCTGAATAATTACAACTTCACAATAAGAATGTGTTCTCTTTAATAACTTAACTTTATATTTTAATACCGATCTTAGTGATATGATGCTGTCAAAGTTAACTATAAATATTAACAATATATTACCTCATGTTCTAATTTTATTATAATTTTTAGTTTTATTTTTTATATGTATTATACATATATGTATTTTAATATCTCTATTATTTATATGTTTTGCTTAAAATATTTTATAGATGCTTGTATTTCATTATTTATATTGACTACAAGCATATTAAATTTGTTGACATTTTAGAATTTAAATTAATGACTAATAAAAGGTTCCAGATCATTTATACGCGGATTAGTCTTACAAGGGAATATTCCAGAATATTTTAGAATTTTTATATAAAATTTTCTCTATTCTTAAAATATACTTATCGTTACGGGATATCATTGGTTTTCATTGTTATTCAATCCCTTAACTTTGAAGTATTCTTGTCGGATTGAAATATTTTACGGTTTCCTGTCTAAATCAATTTTCTCAACTAATATAATTCCCTAAATTCTACATTATTCGAATTACTTCAATAATACATACTTATAGTTATTGTAGGTGAGTTGTTGAGCTAGCGATCGTGGTGTTCTAGTCTCATCGCGGAAACTACCCCCGTTTTCATAGCACAAGCGTTTCGTTAGTTGCACTAGCTAATTGATGTGGCGTGTATACCACGTGATGATGGTAAACCATTAAATTACTGTGATTATGACGATGATCGGTAACTACGATTTAATTGTCGCAGGTTTACATTCCAATGTGGCAGTCCTTGCTCGAAGAATTACAAAAAAATAGTTACTAATCATCGTTACAATCATAGTCATAATAACATAATAACTTGTATTTCGTGATGCTTAAATTCCGATTTAACTTTAATAATACAATAACGTAGAGCTAATGATGGTAAAATACCGATTTAACTTTAATAACGTGCAATTAGTGATGGTTAAAAGCGATTTTTAATTTCAATTTTATTAAGGAGAACACATTCTTATTGTGAAGTTGTAATTATTCAGGACACAGGTCTGTGATATATTTTTTAATACAAATTAAATGTATTAATTTGAAAAATATACATATAAAATCAATTTGATCAAAAAACGTTGTTGTTGCTACCGGGATTATTACATAAATATTACATTACAATTTTTATTTTTTGCCAAACTGCTGAAACAGTTTTACGGTAAGGATTTCCTTTCACATAGTAGTTAAAGTAAACCAAAATAACCTTAATAACATAATAAAGTGAATTATTAAGGAGAACACATTCTTATTGCGAAGTTGTAATTATTCAGAACATAAGTATGTGATATTTTAAATTCTATTTAAATGTGTTAATTAAAAAGATATACATATAAAATCAATTTAATCGAAAAATATTGTTGTTGCGATTCGAACCTGGATGTCTTTCCAATCCGGAGAAGGTGTATTATTCAACTATGCTACAGCGACAGTACTTTTGACGACAAATTTTCGAATCCACATGTTACACTTTTCAAATGAATACATGTATCGTTCCATTATTTGAAAGTCATCTACTTTGTTTTTACGATAGCAGACGACAGAATTAACAATTCATTGTTATAAAATTTTTGGACACATTGATACAACTTATATATTATTTAGAAGAACACATTTTCATTGTGAAGTTGTAATTATTCAGAACATAGGTCTGGAAAGTACGACTTGTTAAATACCAGTTAAATATACGAGTTATTAAATACCGATTTAACCATTCAAATTTAAAAAAATTAAATAATAGTGAAGTGAAGTAATAAATAAAGATGCATCATATTATTTTCGAAGAAGTGTCAATGGTTTTGGTCTTTCATTAAATATTCGGTGTTGATTTGAGAAATAAGGCCACCCATTTGTGGATGAGTTATTGAAGAGTATTATTAGAGCTTTCACTTCAGTTTAAAGTTAAGACGTAATTTTACTTCTGGCTAATTATCCGAGTATGAATAAAACCCGTACTGAGGTTCAGCGAATAATTCAATTACACCTAAACAGGCGGCTGACGCAAAAACTTTTAAATCCCCCATTACATTAGTTTACAGTTAAACCGAGATACTAAATTGCCTACGATATTCCCGAGTAACCCGCGCTCCCGTTCCCGGACGGTTCGGTTTAACGTTTCCGCTCGGGACGAATAAACGGTAAATTACGGCTTTTCAGACTTATCCCCCTTTTCTTTTTTCAAAAATATTTTTCAATTCTGGAATTGTGTCATGGGTGGTCGGAGGAAATCACCCCAGAGCCTATCGCGGCGGAACGGAACCCGGGACAGGAGTGAGATATAGGTACAATATAGGCGCAAGCCGCTCCAGTCTGGAAGGTTTGGGAATATATCTTAATGAGCGAGTAATCAGTGGTCGCCCACGGCATTATTGGTTACTTGTGAACAACACTTACATTCAAATTCTGAATATCCTAATGATAATTAATTTTCTGTGAAGTTACGTACAGTGAAACATTATTAAACAATTCTTCAATATTTGCATAATTACTTTATGGCAACGTATTATATAAATAATAAGAAAACCACCATTCTTACCGTCATATGGAACGGATGAATGAGGCGAGAATGGTAAGAAAAGAATAAAGATAAGAAAAGTCACAATATTCACTATTCATTAAAAATATATTTGGAGGTTAGGTCGGTGGTTAAATGAAAGAGTGATGATTGGCGTGTTGATGTTTATCGTGACAAAGTTTGATAGAGCAAAGAATAAAGAATTACAGATGCAGAAGGTGACCGTGAACTATGAAAATGAAGTGAGTCGGCGGTCTCGCTCGGCGCGCGCGGGCCGGGCATTGCGGAGCGGTGAAACTGAAGAGAGATCGTGGGATCGGGCCAGACCTGCAGCGGCAGCCGGCAGTGCTATGTCGCTAGTATCGATGCCAGCTGAGAGGGCGGTGAATTTGAAATCCTGTCTCCTACAATATATAAATGTTAGAATAACTGAGTTCGGGATGCTAAGTTGCAACTGTGAGCGGCGATCTGCGGCTGCTACTGGAAGTGTGCCTGGTCGGGTCGGGTGCGAACAAAGGTCTGGGATTCTTGGAAATTCTCCCCTCCACGCGGTTGGCCAATGGTATATCATTTCACACCATGTGGCGGCCGTTCTCCAGGTCAGCGTTGTGTCATAACATATTGCCAGAAATCAAATTCAATTAAATTATTATTTTTTGGTTTTTAACCTTACGATTTATGTTGCTCGGACCTAAAACATTGAAATATAATTAGTTCATAACATTATTTACGAGTATTGTTATATTGAAGTATCGGCTGCAGATGTTTTGACTTGTCCTCGAATTCTTTCAGAATTCAGAAACAGATGGCACTCTCATAAGAAAACAAAGGAAGTTTTATAAACCTTTGAAATACCTAACGTAGTTTTGCGCTGTTTACTGAGTACAACAATTGTATTATATTTCACTATAATTCATTCATGAGACTGCGATACAAATTTAAAAAATCAAGATCTTTAATACAACTGTTTTCTTGTTTTATTTCACGTTATATTATATTATTAACAAGTAACATATTCTTGGTAAGTATATAAAATATTATTTAGTCATTTTTTCCAGTGGCGTGCAGTAGGCGTAAATTTAGGTTACGCTGTTAAAATAGTGAGTAATTATTCTAATTTTGAGAACAATTCTATATATTTTAAATTTATAAATTGATTATGAATTCATTACTTCAAAAGCGGCATGTTATCTTATTACACTATACTATTCTCTGATTTAAATTGAACTTAACATTATCTACGATTTCTTCTTTGGATAACGGATATTTAAAATGATTTATTAAGATAGTGGTCAAAAACTTATATTTAAATAACTAGCTTTACAAATACCCAAAATTCATATAAATGGCAAAAATATATTTCAGATTAAATAAAGCACAATCACTTTGTATGAAACCATGAATTTTATTAGCTGCTTAAGCTTCATCAAGGCATATTTAAAACTTTAAATACGCTCGTTTTAAATATGTCCTGACGAAGCTTCTAGAAGAATTCTAGAATATTTATATTAAAAAACATTGTAATTAAAGCGATGGAAATGCGGTCGCTCAAGAAGAATGAACAAATTAAGAGTGAATGTGGGATCTGTTTTTAGCGTAGTCGATAGAGTTAAGAAAACGTCTCTGAGATAGTTTGGCTAAGATGGGAAAAAAAAAAGAGACGGATGTAGAAGGCAACAAAGATAGAAGGTGACCTAGTATGAACCGAATAACGTACATGAGAAGTTATAGAAAGTGGACAAGGAAAGAATGTTATGCCAGGACAGAAGAATGTGTGAAGTTGGTTAGTTAGAAAAAACACTCAGAAAATCAAAAAACTGGTAAAGCTGTCTATGATTACTATATTTTTTCGATAGATTTATATGCATACTGATCAGAATTGACAACAATAACAACTGGGTCTTTTTTCCCCGTAGAAAACACTTATGTATTAAATTATAAATTTATTACGCATAATATGAACTGAACTTTCATATTTGGTGGGCGAAATATATAATAATTCTTCACGAGAGTAATAAAAGAACATTAATTTTTAGTCTGAAACATGGAAAAACGCCAGCACTTACTGTTACACACTCTCAGGATAACGTGGCCCGTGTCCACGGAAGAGATTTTTACGAGATTTTCGACTCGAGACAATCTCTGATTCGCCGCCTCTCGCCTCATTTCACGTTATATGTAAAACGTCAAATATTAATCGATTAATTATAATAATTATATTGGTTAATTTCCTTACCGCCATATTCGACAAAAATTCACCTCATGGGCGCTTTACACATACACTGTTTAAAGTCCTTCATTATCTTTGTTTTTAAAATTAAAAATTATTATTTGAACTTATGGAAATTAATTTTTGAAAAGGTGCGTCTTTATTTTCTTCTTAAATAAAATCTCTGAGTTTCCACGCTTTTGGGCCTGCCACCGCAAATGCTCATTCCAAATGCAACAAAGCTCTTGAGGATACAGATGCGCCGTGTTATGTGTCACCTTGTATATTAACCAGCATAATTTAGATTCAACTCTTTCAGGGTACCGGAGTCAATGTAGCTCATGTAAAAGTGATGTTATGTGAGAGAATTTGAAAACTCCAATATGTTATCGGTGCATTGACCATTGATGTTTCGTCAGTTGATTGAACTAAAAACAGAATAGACAATTGTACACGCGTTTGAGTTTTTTTCCATGGTTACCGATCTATTTACGGTTTAATATTTATGGTTTTGGCAAATTCGCTATATTGAATACAGTAAGAAAATGGAATTATAATATTGTGTATAAGCATAGATGCCGGAAGAAGTCTGGATATATGGAAGGAGTTTGGCACTCACCACAATACAGTTCTGCAGGCACCTCTAAAATGTGGACTGTATGTTTAAATCACTAATTTCGTTAATTTTAGATGACACTGAATAGACGCGAAGTCTCAATTGTATAATATTGTAATTCCTTAGATTCACGTACACCGCACTCTCTCAAGGTCGCCAATCGATAGATTTGGTGGTGAGGCCGGGAAAGGAATGGAAGAAGGGGAATGCGCAGTGCATTACTTTCGTTCAAGAATAAATATGTGTTTACAAATAAATATATGTCCCAAACAGGCAATGAGCAAGCCACATTTCTCGGAGACAATCGTTGGAAGAATGCAGTCATATAATGGTACCCGAGGGGAATTAAGAGGTTGACAGGCCAAATGAGGAACACGTGGACGAAGTAAATAATATATTATTAAGGAGAACCCATTCTTATTGTGAAGTTGTAATTATTCAGATCATAGGTCTGTGATGTTTTTAATACTAATTAAATGTATCAATTAGAAAGATATACATGTACAATCAATTTTATGTAAAAATATTGTTGTTGCTACCGGGATTCGAACCTGGATCTCTTCCAATCCGTGTAATATATAGGTTCGAAAATCAATGCACTGTGGTGCTATAGCATAATCGGTTAATACACGTTACCTGGATTGGAAGTGATCCAGATTCGAATCCCGGTAGCAATAACAATATTTTTCGATAAAATTTATTTTATATGTGTATATTTCTAATTAATACATTTAATTTGTATTAAATAATATATTGCTATCTATTGTACTTGCCGTTCGAGTTCTCTCTGTCTTAAAAAGAACACCTGGATTAATTGCTATATAGTCGCTCTACTGCGCAAGTTTCTTACGCTGTCAACATGGACCAGTTAATTAAATTTATTTTGTATTTATGTATAACGTTCTATTTTTGTCACGTTCGCACGGTAAGTAAATCAATGTTGACAATACATAGATTGTAAATCTGCCTACAAGAAAGCAGGCTGTATATTTATAACATTAGTTCTCTCCAATAAATCTACCGTACAACAACAATTTGAGGTTTTATTCAATGACCGCGTACGTGCTGAATCTGCATAAATTCTACAAAATTAGAACCTGAAAAACAAAAAAGAATTAGTCTTCGTTCTGTACGTAACACGACGTTTGGGCGCATATGTCAAGTTTCATTATCATATCACACATCATGTACACGGGTTTAAAATCTCTGAGATTATCTTCAGATATCATGTGTGTGAGATTTATTTTAACAAAATCTCTGAGATTTATCTTATCGTGTGTCATTCCATGTAAATGGGCTATTAACGATATTACTCCCACTGACACTCGTAGATCACGGGTCGCTTTAACAAGCACGGGCACATAACAAATTCTTAAAATATGACTTTACGCATTATGTAATACAGGGAACTGCGCAAAAATAATTTTTCACGAGAACAAAAAATAACTTTTACAGATCATACAGTTCTTCTCATACACTGCCCCTAAATTGGGAGTAATTCCCTGACATTTTTTTTGTAACAAAGTAACGGATGTAAGATAAAAGTTTTCTTAAGTTTTTTGGTCGCTTTTTACTGCAATAAATTTATTTGTAAACTAAGTAGGAGGGAAGGACACTCTTTATAAAATTTAATTAAAGAAAAATTTATTAATTAAATATTAGAATTATAACGAAATTATATCATTCATGTGTGATAGCCGCACGAACGTATAATACGTGCCTATCATAAACCAATTCAACCTT
Source organism: Eubasilissa splendida (assembly GCA_031772225.1). NCBI lineage: Eukaryota > Metazoa > Arthropoda > Insecta > Trichoptera > Phryganeidae > Eubasilissa > Eubasilissa splendida. The sequence continues at coordinate 12,906,239 of CM062852.1, read as the reverse complement.
AGACATATCACGAGCATTGATTTCGTTGACCTTGGAGCCCACGCGCTTATGTACTTCTGTGCGTTAGTTTTAAATATATTGTATTTTAAATTTTATTTTATACAACTTTTATTCTAATTTTTTATAGTATTTTTAGTTTTCCTTACCATAAAAAGGTGTATTTTAAAACATATTATTTCGCTAACTGCATTAAAAAAATTAAAATTTGGCGCCATTTTTTGCTGTTGTGCTTTGACAGTCAAACCATTACGTCAGTTCGATGGTAGACAGTCCGCTATTTATTTATTTATTATTATTATACACGCCTTATTGAAGCCTTATTATAATTTTTAAAGTAACAGAAGATTTAATCAGAAGTGCAATACACAAAGAAAAATATTACATAATGTCAACATGTCCTTTCACAATTAAAATTAAAAATAAATACATAATGTAAAGCAAAACAATCTATCCGTTATCATTGAGTTGAGATACAAAAAATTGTAATAATGCAGTCCTATAAAGAGTTAAATTTACAGCAAAAATATCGACTACCTCCGCATATTTATTCCCTAAATAATGCATTCTGGGGACGGCAGAGTTAGCTAATGCATGAGTTCTGACATTACTACTGTAATATATCATCTCCAAAACTATGTTTATAAACTGTAGCAAGACTCTTCAGTGGTTGGATCGTATCTGAAGTTCAAAAGAGAAATAACAGAAAGTCTGCTTGTTTCAATACATCTTTGTGAACACGTCATTTTGTACCTGTCTTTAATAAAACAAATTTTCATAAGCACAGAGTCGTCATTTCAAAATCTACCTCGCTGGAACATAAAATCAATAAATAGATTGTTTCTGTATATCTTTCAAGATGATTAATTTAATTTTTATTAAAAATACCACAGAATTATGTATAATAATGTGTTCTCTGTAAAAATTAAAATAATTTATGTTGTGGTTGTATTTGCTATTTTTTTTATTTATTATAATTATTAATTTAAGTCTATTATATTTTAAATCTATATTTTATACGCTATCTTAATCCATCACCATTTTGCACATCAAATATAGCCACTAATATTTTTTTCTTACATCTCAGTAATGAAACAAAATGTACAAAAATTTTATAAAACATTTTTTGTTCAGAATTTTATATTATACCTTTATTCAAAGTTATGCACGTTTTTTTAGAATAGCCTATATATTATATTATATTTGCGATAAAATCTTTGAACGAAAAGTGTGAATTAAAAAAAAAAAGTCATGTTTTTGTGATGTAGATGTTTGTGAATATAGGTAGACTTTTAATTATTTTAGGCTCCAGATATTTTTATTTATGTTGTTTCCAACTGCTCGAAATCATAATGCGTAATTGTAACGCATTTCTCCGAATAGGAAATTAACAACCAAAGTATTTGTTTGATATATATATTTTTTCTGTATATTTTTCTAATTGATACATTTAATTTGTATTAAAATATCACTGACTTGAATTTATACTTCTCCATTTAATAATTTAACTTGAATAATTAAACACAATTAGTATAAACGTATACCTCTAAAATTAAAACGACTTCTGGAGCCTTTTAATGCCCCTGTACAATAATTGTTCGCCGAATGTACAAACTTGGGTTATTAAGCACCGGAGAATGCTACCATAAAAAGTTCTCGAAGCTTCGGAAAAGAAATTAAAAACTTAATGAAACGTAGAACAGTTTTGATTCAGTGATAAACAGTTATGAAATGCTCATTATAGCACTTCCATCCGGTCCTTTGGACGACTTAATTAAAAACTTAAAGAGTACATCCGATATGATTTACGTAGTATATTGTTGTTCGAAGTTTGACTAAAAGGACTACTGAATCCTAATCAGAGATGTCAGTACACATCATTTAAAAAAATTTCATTACACTTTTTAATATTTAATGCGTAAACACATTATGGTTACTCATTTTAATAAAAACATAGTTCATTAAAGTTATTTTTAATCACTATGGGTTAATTATATTCACCAACCGGTTTCCATAAATGCCATTTTCTTTATCAGGAACCAAATTAGTAATTAAAGTACATTTTTCGAAACCAGTTGATGAATATTATTAACTCACAGTGGTTAAAACAAAGTTAATGGATATTTTTTTATTAATTTCATATTTAGTGCTTCCTGCATATCATACAAAAAAAAATATTCTCAAATTAAGAAATTTGGCTAAAAGCATTAAAACGAAATTTAGACATTTATTTAATTTCAGTAACTTGATTAATCTTTCCGATTTAATGAAAAAGTACTCCAGTCTTTTCTGGTGCTGGTGAACTTAGTTTCTCCAAGATGTCAGATATCATCTTGTTACATAATATTAAATGTGCAATTTTATTATGCTAATAAAAAAAATGACGCGGTTGTAGCAATGTAATTGTAATTAAAATATTATGTCGTTACCATCGCTGCTAATTGCACATGAGAACCCTTGCGCGGATTCAAATAAGAAAAATGTACGTACTAATATTTTCCTTGATAAGAAAACATTTTTTAACATACAATATGATAATATAAATTTAATGTATCAATTAGAAAGACATACAGAAAAAAACAATAAATCAAAAAAATATTTTGGTTGCTACCGGGATTCGAACTACAGGTCTGTAATATAAGATATTAACATTAGTGAAAAAAAACGAGTTCCTGATATTTTTAAATAAACAGTTTTAAATTTTTAATACTAGCTAAAGCCTTCATTCCCTTGAGAAAATATAAATTATTATTTTTAATTTGCTGTTTTACCACTACGAAGAATTTTAAAAGCATTCATAAAACGTTTTTTATTATTTTTTACACCACAATTTAGCTTTGGAACATTATAACGGAAATTTTTTCTTAAGAATTTGTTGAAATTTTTTTTCGATCTCTACTATATTAAAATAAAGTAATGAGTACGATTTAACCGGGAATTATTTTAAGAGAAATGTGTATTAAAATAAATACTTCCATAAAACGATTTTTTGTGCATTACAATAATAAAAAATGAACATTAAATAAATAACATTTTTTTTAAAGGAGAACACATTTTTATTGTGAAGTTGTAATTTTTCAGAACATAGGTCAGTGATATTAATACAAATTAAATCTTTAAATTAGAAAGGCATACATATTAAATCAATTTGTCGTTGTTATTTATTATTTATTGATGTTGCTACCGGGATATTTTTTGATTAATTTGTTTTAAAAATATATCTTTGTTCAATAAAAATACCTAACCACAAATAATTCGTTGGTAGTAAGTATTTGTTTTAAAGTACGTATTAATAGTTCCCTAAAGTAATTTGTCTATTTATAATTTTTTTTAAATATCTGATTCAGATACAAATATATTAAATTAATAATGAAATTATATCTGACCCTTAGACATCATTGAATACTGATACTTTAATACTCATAAGTTTGGTGTCACATAAATAATACATAAACGCGTTTTTGTAACATTGTCTTGAGAAGTTTTTGAAAGGCACCTCGACTAATGAAGGACTGCTCCTAGTCCCCAGACGTTCTAGAAAATATTCTTAATTGTAGCTTGAAAAGTACAATTGTCTGTCAATTATCGCACAGGTATCTGAGAAACAGTACATTATATTAAATAGTAATTAGATGGAATTAAAAACATAGTTTGCATAAAATGTTACCCAATGGTTCGAAGTATGAAGTAATCTTCTGTGTCTGCTGATGTTATGTCAAAGCTTGCAACACCGTATCGAAAGTAGTGTGTGATGTTTGAATTTGCGCGCGGTGGTCTGGGTAGCCTGCTTTACTGTCTTATGTGGTGTTACCACAGTGGACCCATAGATATATGGATCTGGTCCACCCACGGGTTGAGGAGAGACCCCACTGCAATGAGGAAAGAGGCGGCATGTGAGTGATGGCCGAATGGATGGGCGACCTGGACATGACTTAAACGGAACGGCGTCTGGCACGGGCGTGCGGTAGCCAGGTCCACGGCTGCTTCGGCACCTCACGGAAGCCTTGGTTAATAATGTGCTAAATGAGTAACCAAAGTGACCTCCCTCAGAAGAATGTTGACCTCAAGAAAGAAGATGCAAAATATATTTTACATTCATTCAATGTCAGGATAAATTGTGTTATTGTGAATAAAATGTGTTATGTGAAAAGCAGAGTTTTCCATTGAATCCATTATTATCCCATCCGAGGTAGCAGGTGACACCAAAGCACACATACACACTTGAAGACCCAGACTGAGTTAAATCGGTGGCGGTTCTAATGGCTTCCTATCTTCTAGGGCTCAAAGGCTCCGTAATAAGTATTATATATGCAGCTCATGGTAATACCGCGTTGAAGACAGGGAATTGTCTCGTTTAGGCCATCATTCATAAATGTATTTATATATTTAGAGTGCCTCCTTGACAAGGTTAACAATTTGGGTTGGGTTTCTTAAAATCTTTGGCTCAAACCTCTATCCAGAAAATGCTCACTAAATGCAGATTTTATTGGGTGGCTAAGATTGCATAGCCATTTATTCTTGTCAACCGCTTTGGAGAGTCCTACGTTTCTACACTTTATGGAAGTCTTGGCAGTCATGTCTATAAATTCCTTTACACCCGTTCGCTTCACTTTAGTGTTTGTGTCGAATACTGTCTTGATATTGCGTTTTATATAACTCTGAGATTAATCTCTGCTCCCGTGAGAACTCTTGGTAAACTACTGTATGCAGACCCAGTTTCAGAGATTCGCCAACTCGTGCCTTACTTCAAGTTTGTTATACGTTAAATGTCAAATGATAGTTGGGTGAATTTGAATCATCTCAGTAGCAGTTAAAATGGTAAATAAAAATTATAATTTAATGCCTTGATTATCTTAACTTTAAGAATAAATAGTTGTAGGTGTCTATGGTTCTAGGTATCAAATCTCGCTGTCTTTGAGTTTATCTCCAAATACAATCTGAACACTTGTATATTGTACTGATATTTATCTCAACTAAAAAGATTTAAATCATCGTGTCTCATTCCTCAACTCAGATGATGTGCATGTCTTCCTGACCATCATCACATTGCAAGGCATCACTACAGTACACCAATACCCCGATTCACGGCCTAGATACGTTATGGGAAAGTAGGTCATAAAGGTAAATGCCGTATAACGAATAATTTATTCTGATTCAAATCCATACAAATTCCGTTGCATCTATAAGGTAAAAAAAAATTGAAATATATGCGGGTACGAATATATAAAGGTTGTTTTTTTAAGAGGTTTATTTTTAACACTTTTTCCAGAGAAAGCCAATTTGAGAGCTGATAGCTGATTTGTACTCAGTTTGGTTTGCCATTTTACCATTTTAGTTCGCGAAACTTATCGTGTGCTACGTCCATTTTACGATCGACATAATCGTCCATCCGAGCAAGAAATTCGAATAATCATGGATCGTTTTCACCCCACGCATACTCTAATTCGTCGTACAGAGTGCACCAAAGAAGCTGTAGTATAGAGAAGGACCCGAATGAGTCGATTCGCCATCGTGTACAGCAATAGATCCATGATTAGTGACTTTTTCGTTTCCCAATTAATGTGGAAGAGCTGTGGTTTTAACAAAACAGCGCAACATGACACACAGTGCCACAATCAATTTATTGAAGGAAACATTTGATGAGCGCATAATTTTGCGTAATGGACTTGTGAATTGACCTCAAAGTTCGTGTGATTTAACACCTTTGGATTATTTTCTGTAGGGATTTCTTAAGTCGCTAGTCTACGCCGATTTACGACTTGGATGCCAACATTCGTCTCATTATTGCCGATATACGTCCCCAGCTGCTCCAAAAATGGTCGAAAATTAGACTTTCAGATTGCGCTTTATTCGAAAAATTTTGAACTTCAAATCAAAACTGAGCAATTTATGTTACGTACAGCCGCAAGAAAACCAGGGTGGTTCGCGAATCTCCGCTTCTCTTAACGGACGATGATGATGATGATGAGGTCAAAAACAAATGAAACACAGAAATATGTTCTTTCTAGGAACACTGCGGCGACAGAATGGAGAATGCGTTCCCGCTTGCAGCGTACTTGGTTTTATTTCGTCACAAAACAATACATTCAATTCATTCATATTTTTTAATAATAGGTACATATATATTTTTCCCACCATTTCGGCGAGGTGCTAAATAGGCTTCAGCAAGTCACATCATTTTTTTATCACAATAGTTTTTGTTTGCTGAACTCATCTCATGTCTTTCTGATGCTACAACTTTGGCAACCTCTCAATCCTGTGCGATATAATTTAGAATGGTCGTTATAGCGAAAAGGCGTACAACGAGGTATTGATTATATTCGTGAGATGTCAAGACCATTACTAAAAAAACACGAAATTAACGCGAATGTTTTGTTGTGGTTATATAGGTAAGTCTCCGGCTTCTACTATATTATAATAGCCGAAGTAATGTAATACCTAAACATTACTATCTACAGCTTTCGTAGAGTTTTAGCGAAGCGAATAAGATTGTAAAAATTCGACGAATTTTTTAAAACGTTTCTAAATATTTGATAGCTAGTTAAGAATTAAGAAAGTTGAAAATATTCCCGGCTTCCTAAACTTCAAAAAGTTTGCCGTAGGATTAAAAGAGAGAAAATATCCCGAACAATCTGATTTAAGTTTGAAACCAAAAGGTGATTTGATTTCGTAGAATTCGCGAGAAAATTTGATACCGCTTCAACTTCGTTAAAATATAAGCTGAGTTTTTATGAAATCCTTAAAATTTAAAAAATAAGTGCGAGAAAAATGCTAATAAACATAATCATACCAAATTTTCATAATTTATTCTTGAATTACTTTGCTTATAATAAATCTTAATACTCGTTGTTCATCGTGTAAGAAATATTATACACACATTTTCCACATAAAATAAATATAAACTGAATTGAATTTGCCTATAAATCGTTCAATAAATACCTTTATAAAAAAATATAATTTTTATAGTTCTAAAAGGAAATTTGATAACTTAATTTATTTCTACTTCATATACACACGATTTCACTTAAATATACATATAAACACATACACTCGTAATTGACACAAACAATTCACTATTTATGTTACTAGGATATTAAATAATCATCCTTATCCTTATCCTTACAATTATCATTATCCTAAGATCAAATATATTTTGTAATTTACACTTTTTATTTTTTCCTTCTTTATCTTATCACTTATTCTAAATTTATAGTTCAAAAACTAATTATGTTGAATAAAAATGTAAAACATTTTTCCCAGCACGGGCGAAGCCCAGTGAGGCAGATATTAAAATACCAAATGTACTTACAACATATGATATTAAATAATAATATAGCGATATACGCCAGGTAATATACGCCAGGTATATCAAGTAGCGTGCGAGAACGCACCCAGCGGGCGCTTAGTGATTCGTGCGGAGGCGCCCTCACTCACTTTTCTCATCGACGTCTAGTGCATAGCCAGTTTATCGTTTCGTCTCCGATCTCGTACAAGGACACGATTGAAACTTATTTAAAAATTTCAATGCAACTGTCTATAGCATTTAATATTGATCATACTCGCTGCCTGCTTGTATCTCAACCTATTCTCTTACACAATACACTTCGCGTACGTACACCTACGCAGAACACGGAACGGTGAGCTGGCTAGGTACGTAATACAACATTGGATACCGCGGAACTCGGAACAGTTATATATTATTATAGCTGTCAACTATTCTATCCATGTTATTCTATTCTATTTTAATTGTATTATTTTATATTATCACTTTTATATATAATATAAACATGTGTTCTCCTAATAATAAAGTTGTATCAATGTGTCCAAAATTTAATAAAAATGAATTGATAATTCTGGCGTCTGCTATCAGTTTACTCAAAGGTATTTGAGATTCTGTAAAAATAAGGTAGATGGCTCTTTCAAATAATGGAACGATTAAATGTATTAATATCAAAAAGGTAACATATAGGTTCGAAAAATTGTCGCTAAAAATATTGTCGCTGTAGCATAGTTGGATAATGCACCTTCCCCGGTTAGGAAAGAGATCCAGGTTCGAATCCCGGTGGCGCAACGACAATGTTTTTCGATAAAATTGATTTTATATGTATATCTTCCTAATTAATACATTTAATTCATATTTAACATGTTTTTATTTTATTTAATGTATTATGAATATCTTATTAACTAATAAAGTGAGTCTGCCGAGGACAATGAAGGCAAATTTTGTTTTGGAAGCTGTGCGGTATTGGCCTGTCATATATGCGGGGCGTTATCGAACAGCTGCCTAGTAGCCAACCAACCAGGCGGCGAATGAATAAGACTGAGATAGGTGGCTTAACTTTATTGCATCGATCCTGGGTAAGATAAGATAGTGTTGGGTATTTGAAATATGAAGTTTAAAAAACTTTACCATTTTAAGTAGTACATTGTATATTTTTACTTTCAAGATGTAACTCGGATATGTATATGATTAAATTTAAATATGTCTCAAAACAAAAAAAAATATATGCTAGAATATTATTCTTGTATTTAAATTTAATGTTTCAATAAATGAGACTTTCAGCGACGACGTTTTGAATATGAGTTTAAGCAAATTATATTAAATTGTTACATATTCAACATTAATTTTTAATAAATTACTTTTTTTTAGTTTTATATTTTAAGTCTAAAAGTTCAAGATTAAAATATAAGTTGTTTTGCAAGATTAGCTTGGCGCCTGAGTGAGGGGCATACTTGCTTGTTTCTTGCTCGTATATTATGCTTGCATGCATTTTGCATTGAAATTTGAAGATATATAATATCTCATTTTTTGTATATATTGTATTTCATTGACGACGCACAATTCATACACACTGTAGTACGAGTATCTATAGGCTATGGTGGGTAGTCTCATTATAGTAAACGTATGTGATGAGCGTTTAATGACCACATTTTTAAGGTAACCCATTTATTCTAATCTGTATTGTATCATTAAACTGTTAATGGTCTGTATAATATAAGATTAAATAAATAAAGACTCATACTGAGTCTAAATTAAAACATTGCGTTTTGTATTTTAAATGTTGAAAATATTGAATTTGATACAAATTAAATTATACAACTAATATTTATCAAAAAAATATTTAGTTACTAGCGAGATTTGAACCTGGACCTCTTCTTAAATGCTTTTAAAAATGATAAATGTATCAATTGTAAGAATATACAGATATAAATAAGTTCTAAATTGGCTGTAATCGAATGGTTAATACGTTTACCCGGATAGGAAGAGGTCCAGGTTCGAATCCCGAAAGCAAGTAAATATTTTTTTTGGTATATGTAACTTTCTAGTTGATTAATTTAATTCGTATTAAAAATATCACAGAACTATTATATGTTATAAAAATGAAAAATCACAACAAAATATGTTTTACTTAAAAATATTGAATTTAACTTTACCACTACTTTCGAGAAAAATGTGCTTCGATGGATACCATCTGCTAGACAATCCTATATGGAATATTTTATCGGTAATTACCATATAGTTATTATTTCCCAATGTATAATGTAATGTTACTTTATATTAATAATGAAATGTTTCCGTCTTCCTTCAGGCGGTTTCAGCTAGCAGCCTCAGTTTCAGGTACCTACCCACGGTAGATATTCTTAATAAAACTCTCAATAAGAGGCTTACGTGATGTACGTCCCGGGGCAATGGGGAGGAAGAATGGTGAACTTTCTTCTGATCTGTTTGCTATTTTATATGTTTCACTGGTAGGTATAATCAATTTGTTTTCTGCGCACTGCGAAGCCTAAAGCGTATATACACTGGTTTATAATTAATGATATTTAGGTTCTAGGATTGTGTAAGTGAATTCATATTTTGTTATCTGAAATCTACATAAATATTTCAATTAAAAACAACAATTTTATTTGCACTTACAAAGCAATGATTTAGTGGACACTTCTTCGCCTAATTGACTTAGTTTTGTACTTATATATGATAATTAGTTACGACATGATGCAGTTTGTATGTATATATAATATACATACAATTGAACGTCTGTCTGTCTCTCAGTTTGTGGGGGGTTTTTGACCAGGGACTCGCCAAGGACCCGTGGTACGACTGTGACCATATGAGACAGACGCCGGAGCACATACTCTAGGTGTGTGAGATTATGAGGGACGCCAGATTGGGTGTGGCAGGTTATCGTCCGGCTTGGAACAATGACCTGATGAGGAATTTCGGACTTTTTTGGAAGTTTGTGAGTGTGTGGGTGTCTCGCTGGAAGGTTTTGAGACGGTGAGATGTTTAGAAAGAGGCCGAGAATCATCTGACCTTTCCCTTTTTACACAAAAAAATACCTTAGGTTTAATATCTGCCAGTCCTGGCTTCACTTTGCTGGAAGGAATCTTTTTATGAATCACCTCAATCTCAATTTTGACCAATCATTGTACATATAAACACATCTTGCTCTCCCTTTCTTTTTTCTTTTTCTTTATCTTCTGCACCTTAACATACTTATGTACCTAAACATTTCTGTAGATTTTCATAAATGGTATCACATGTTAAATATTTATTATGTTAGTTCTATTATGTTTACACTGTCCCTTAAAATTAAAATTAAAATTTAATATTTGTTTTTGTGTATTGCCTTTTTATTTTTTCTCCCATTACGGGGTGTGTGAGAGACTTGAGAACCTCCATTTGCTGTCCCTCTCAGTGCTTTTATTCTTGAGTCTATATTTTATATATTGTGTTGTGCGCATTTATGTTGTTTTATTGGATAAATGTTTTTTACTGCCCTATACGGACAGTGAATGGTCATTGTTTGGCAGCCATGCCGTGTTGCATTGCCACTATGCGACATTGCGACATAAAATGGTTGCCAAGTAGCGTTCAAAAATGCCAGCCTGGCGGTGCTTGTGATGGACCGATATGGGAGCTTTTGCTCATAAATCGGTCCTGGGTAAGCGGTGGGTCATCAGTCACTGTTTGTCTGTTCTCTACACTATCCTACACCGTTTGACTGATCTAGACCGATTTTTTTTATAGTGTAACTCGCAGTCAATTCTAATATTTCGCGTCCTATTAATTATAGGATGCGAAATATTAGCACATTCCATTGATAAAAAAGTGTTAAATTTTGAACGCCTTCTGAATAAAACACATGTCTCTCTTTGCCTCCGAAAATAAATAAATTATACAGTTGAGATAGTCGGATTAAAGTGTATGTTAGCTGTTATTTTGATGTTTATGAAAAGCAGTTGTGATGAAAGTACCATTCGGATAATATAAATTTATACAAATTCTGTGATGTTCTCGTTTACTTGGCTCTGGGGTGAATTTATCGCCAGAATAAATGCTCCCGGGTTAATTATCCACGGATATATTATTCAGGCTTCAATAAGTTAGATGTTATTCTGGTCATCCATTGACGGGTAATAATATCTCATTATATCCAAGAATGGTAATAAATTCGGAAATCTAGACAACAACATAAAATATTTATATTTATTTAAAGACCTTATTGCAAAACTGGTTAAATAAAATTTGATTATAAATAATTGTTTAATTTATCCAATTCAGTTTTTAAAAAAAAAAAATTAATTAAAAAAATAGAGATGCGTACACGGAATACATGTTACATCAATATTCTTATTATTTTTAAACTAAGATAAACACTTAAGTATTTAATAAAATTTATGTCATCAACATCCGTCCCTCGTGATTGAAGATCATGATTTTTGTGAACTCCCTTCCTCACAACTATAGCCACCATTTTTTACGGCATCCTGCAGATCTGTGGGATGTCACTAGAGACGTGCCTGTTGATTTTTTGACTTGTTTAGTCCGGGTTCACAACGCAGGACCTTCTTCTTCATCTCCGTCTTTCGACGTGACCTACGACAATAAGCTTCTTCAAGGTATTTTCTCTTATTACAAGATGCTCAAAAAGTTAAAGAATTTGTCTTAGGCGAATGGTTAAGAGTCTCTCCTTGATATATATGTAGTTCCTAAAGAATGGAGACATTTGTGCGTTTCGCCACTCACGGTATGCGTAGCATGTGTTTCTAAATCATTTCACATCTTAAAGGCATCAATCCATGCTCTTTCTCTTGCCTTCAAAGAATTTCGTCGTAGAAATGTCGATATACTGTTAGATATTTATGACAGATATACAGGTCGCTGTGCTTGTCCCCCTCCCTATACCCTACACCTTAGAGCACAACTTTCCTGTGTGTATTATTTATCACTTATGAACTGTTAAGGAGTGTGCACGTCCTGCTATATGCTCGTCATTAACTTGAAGGTTTTGCAAAGTTACTTGTTTCTAGTGTATTCGGTTCCTCGCGTGTGCATGCCGAAACTGTTATTGTAGATCATAGTGCTTCGTGCTGATTATCGAAGAAGGTTCCCGAAGTTCAGGATCTGTGACTACAGGAGAGAAAATCTAGGTGAGTCGTGTTCTTCCTGGGGTTGGATCTAGGGTATTTATTGTCCTGTCACAAATTCCTAACACCTTTCCTACATCCCGTTTCTCCACCCCTTGTGTAAACACTATTCATCATTAAAAAAATCTTGCCCTAGATTTAAAGTTGGTTGACAATAACAATACGACTTAATATTTATACCTACAATGAAAAGTAAATCCTCATTTACTTACTTTCTTACTTACTTACCATCACGCCGTTTCGCCACGGGGGTAGGCAGAGAAGATAAAGCGCTACACTCCTCTGTCCTGACACACACTTCTCGCCTCGTCCACATTCATACATCTTCTCATACAAGCTCGCCGCTCGACGATTATACGTCCTCTACTTCTGCTGCCATCAACACTTGCGTCATATATCTTTCTTACCATTCTCTCCTCATTCATCCGTTCCGTATGACCAAACCACCTAAGTGATCCTTACTTCATTTTACTAACAATACTAAGATCAGCTTTACATTATTTCCTAATTTCTTCATTCTTTACTCTGTCATAAATGGATCTGCCACATATACGCCTAAGTGATCTCATTTCCACTGCATTCAGTCTACTTTCGTTCCTCTTCTGCCAGATCCAGGCCTCACTTCCATACATCAGTGTCGGCACCAGGACTCCATTGTGCACCGCTAGTCTTGTCTCGGTTGAAAAATTCCCGTTAGATATAATTCCATTCAAAGCGCCGTTTATTTTATTCCCTGCAATCACCCTCCTTTCGATATCTTTCTCTGTCTTTCCGTTTCTATCGAACGTACTTCCCAAATACACAAACTCATCTACTTATTCCAAACATTCATTACCTACAAGTATTTTGCATGGTGTCTTGTTTTCCTCTTTCTCGAATACCATCACATTCGACTTGTTGACATTCATAATACATCGTACATTCTACTCACTAACCTCTGTAATTCTTGTTCATTTTTCGCCATTAGTACTGCATCATCGGCGTACAATAAACAGCATACAATCAAATCGCCCATTTTTGCTCCTACATTCATATATTCCAGTTCTTTTACACAGTTATCCATATACAAGTTGAACAGCCATTGAGACATTACACAATTCTGCTTGACACCAACATGACCTGACATGCGTTATATTATATTATATTTTTTGAAGATTTGAACTCATAGCCTCCTTGATAAGGTTGTGTTTTAAGCTATTGTCATATTTTTTACACCTGTTTTAATCTGCTACATTAATTAGTAGATTAATTATAAACTTTCAGCAGTATTACAATTAATTCGTTATTAATTAGTTGATTACATCGTGGGTGTATATCGTTGTATTATTTCTGAAACACGCCATGTTTAAATACGCTTTCATTCATGTGCAGAAACGCCGTTATCGATCAGATTTTCACTAAGTCAGAAGAGAATTTTCTGGAATACTATCGCGGTACGCTTTTAACGTAATATTATCAGTGTGTAAACTGAAACAGGCCAAAAGTACAGAGCTTATCTACGGGTAAACTTCGCGTTGCAGTTTGCCAAGCAGGTGAATTGATGCACCGAAACTTTCATGAACCAATTAGCCCCTTATATTCTCACCTCACCTGCACTTTAGCAGTGCCGCGATGGTGAACTGCGCCAAGGAAAGGTCCACACTGATAAACAAACAGTAGAAACAAAGTATTACCGCAATAAACTGCACGGCACTGCTGTTTAAACGCTAGTAAAATGCAGTTGGTGCACCGCCTCTGGGTATTGCGAGTTTTATTAAAAGAAAATATTTTCAATGGACATTTTAAAAATTTGTAGAGAGGAAACGATTAATTTCATTGTAATATTTTTGAAATGAAATCTTTTAATAAATTCAACATTTGAGTGAATACAAAAGTTTCAGTTTTACAAACGTTATATTAATGATTATGTATGTTTAAAAATATTTTGTTTGTCTTCTTCTTCTTCTTTAATGTTTCACTCTCTTTTGAAAATCGTCATTTCTATTTTGATCTTTATGGCCAGGGTCCATCGAATGAGACACGATGAGATAAATCTCAGAGATTTAGTTGAGATGAATCTCAGTATCGTGTATACGTGTTAAGGTTTTGATCTGGAGATAAACTCAAAAATTAGCTTGAGATTGGTAGAAAAAGACAGAAAATTTTAAACTGCTGCTGTCTAGAATCAATAAATTAACCCAACTGATGAATGGAACATCTACAAGCGTGCATTAACGCCCGAGATGGTGAATATATGAAACTTAGTGTGTACAAGGTGGACTATAATAGCCGAGAGTTGTCTCCAAAAAATCTCATGAGAGTGTAATTCATGTCTCAGAGAAAATGTCGATCGTGGGTGCTCTTAACAATGTTTGTGAATTACAATGACGCTAGTCATGCACCTTTTCAGGACAAAGGTAGGTAAACTTCTGAGATCAAAAGTAATTTTTTACAATGATTTGTAATTCTCGGAGTATGAACTGTATTTAATTATTTTATTATTAAGTGAAAAATTCTTATTTTTAGTATGTATCTAAGTACATAAAATCAATACAAGTAGGTATATATATATTTTTTTTTACTATATCAAATTTAAATAAATATATCTGTCAACTTAAAAGTAATGTGAAGAAAGATCTCGAATGTCATTAGTTATTCCGTTACTAAATTATGTATCTTTTTATAAAATTCATTCTTGAAAATTATTATTTATCGATGCTGAAGGTACTGAGAATATGAAATGCACTTTTTTAAACTGGCCATTTGAATCTCCGGTAAGTCAAATAAGTAGGTATATTATCAAATATTTTCACACACACATGCAACCAAAGAGACGCATACAATTCGAGAATCGCGATTTGCCAACTCCTGAACCAGAAGATATGTCTTTTTCATATATACCCTTGTTTATTTTGAATCTTTCTCTGTTACATAATATGGGTACTAACTAAAAAGAACGAGCGAGCATTGAACGATTTTAATAGGAAAATTTTAAGAAATTAGATTTTAATATGCTTTGTATTTTGTTTAATGAACTAAGTTTATAAAATACTAAGACTTCCATGATACGAGGATGTGGAGAAGACAACAAACGTCGACGACATTGCTGAACGTCAGATCAACAGAGCGCAGGAGCTTGAGAAGGCCTAAGCTAAGGTCGATCAATAATATTTTTAAATTAAAGTTTCACAACTGGAGAAGAACGGCGTGAAATAAAGATTAATGAAGGAAAGCTCTTGTAGAGGTATACCAGAGGTTGTAGAACCAATAGGGATGATTATGATGATGATAGGTATGACATGTATTGCTTCATGTTTCTCGTACATAAGATTTCTCTTCTTGACAAATATTATTACTTCTTTATGTTTGCATTTATTTTGTAAAAAAACATAAAATGTATGTAAGTACATTTTTATATATTATATAATATTTTTATATGGCGTGGATTCATGACCCTGAAAGCAAGAAAGAAAAGAGACACATGTTGCGTATACCATGGACGGCGAGACGCGAATGTCTCTATTCCGCAGAAATTAAACATCAAGGATAGACTCGCAACCATTTGCCTGAAACAAATTCTTAAATTTTATAAGCATCTTGCCAGAAGGGAAGACAGCTTGGAGAAGGTCGTTGTGGTGAGCCATGTCAAAGGACGAAGAGGAAGATCCCCGTCGGATCCATCAAGTGGAAAAGGCAACAGGCACTTCTCAGATGACAGCCCTAAGGTCTGTATAGTTAATAGGACGAGAGTTCATGGAGTTTACGAAGGACTGACGTGGATGATGATAAAATACATTTATATACGAAACGTTATTATTTTATAAGCATAAATTCATTATTTTATATTTAATGAAAATATATTTTTGTTGTAAAATTGCAATTTTTGTACATAGTTCTGTGGTATTTTTAATGCAAACTAAATGAATCAATAAGAAAGATACACAGTAAAATCTATATATCGAAAAAATAATTTTTGTTCGCAACCGGGATTCGAACCTGAACCTTTTCCTATCCGGGGAAATGCGTTACGATCGATTACACTTTCGAACATTTTTGAACTCATATTGTGTAGTCTTAATTGATTTTAATTAAAATATTTTTTTCGATGTACAGATTTCTTTCCAACCACTTTGTATTATTAATATATTCATTTAAAAAATATTTATGTATAGAAATAATTATTTTTACATTTATAGACTTGAAGCAGGCAATACCAATTCGTATAATGGAATGCTGGGTCAAATTAGCGAGATCTGTACAAGATGGTCCCACAGCAGCCGAGGGGATTAACACTTTACATTGGATTTGGTAATCTAATTCTGCTCGTTCAATCGGGTAATTCTGTACAGCGGACAGAAAATTAATTTCTTAAAATGATGATGAAATACAATGCGGTGGGAGAAACGTTTCTCAGGATCTTAATCAGAATAAAGCATGACTACGTGTCGGTTAAACATTATTGAAAATATTTTTTGATAATTTTTATTCTATAATATTTTTCGTTTTGTTATAACACACTTCAGCGATAATTGAGTTTGCCGTTGTTGCTTAAAATAAGAATTGTAACTTGTTCCTCTGTATTTTATTTGTTTAATTTTTATGACTCGTTTCTACTAATGAGATTTTTGACTCGAGATAATGTCTTAGGGAGATAACTCTCGGCTTTCTTAGTCTATCATGTATTTATCAAGTTTCAAAGATTCGAATACCGGTACGTATTTCAACTCTCCAAGTTGCACGTCTAAAGTCTAATATCTATCTTTAATAATTTGAATCTCCCTGCAGCAGTTAAAACAGAAATTTAGTGCCTTCTGTTTAACTACCAGAATAAATAGTCGTAGATGTCTAAGGGTCTAGGTGATGGTTATGCGCACATGACGAGTCTCACTGCCATCCTGCCATTTATTGCTAGATCAAAATATTAATGCGATTACACGGTACTGAGATTTCTCTCATCGTGGACACAGGCCGATTACGATTAATTAAATCAGACAACTGTATGAGACAGCTCTAGGCTGGAATTTCTTTTTAGCTTCTTTTCATATTTTATATACAATTAGCGGTTCATGCCCAGCGTTATCCGGGAAGTGAAATAGTGGGTCAGGTGATGGGAGAAAGGGGGAACCTTTGTTTTGCGTAGGATCTAAAGTTTGAATGTAAGTATATAGTTTTTTTGAGATTATAAATAATGATTTATCACGTGATCAGTGATTACCACATGTGTATCCAATCTTTTCTTATTTATGCGTAAATTTGAAAGGAAACTAATACATTACATCGAAGTGAAATATCAATTTTCTTTGAAATAAGAATTAGGTGGACATTTTTGTTCTAAAGATACATCTTTCAATTAGAATAACTGTTTACACAAGGGATGGGGAAATTAGATGTGGGAAGGGTGGAAAGAATTTGGTACAGGGACAGGACAGTGAAGACTCGAGGACCAACCAGGAAGTACAACTTACTTGGATTTTCTCTGCTGTAGTCACAGGTCTCCTCGCACGAAGCACTGGGAAACACAATAATTGTTTTGGCATGCACCATGAGAAACAGAATACACACTAGTAACAGTAACTGTACAATAACAGATCAGTGTAACGAGCACATAGCAGGACGTTCACACACTCCTTGACAGTTCAAAAGTCATTGACAACATACATAAAAGTCGTGCTCTGAGGTATAGGATGTATGAGAGTGGAGGGGGGGGACAGATGGGTAAAGTTAATATAAAAGAGCATCCACACACGCGCACGGCGATCGGCGATCTGGTCCTATTATAAATACCGAACAATAACGAATGGTTTAATATGTTGTTACGTTCTGCTCGGGTTGCCCGAGTATCCTTTCCATTTCATACATAGAACGTCAGGCCCCAAGTTTCATGTCACTGGCTAGCTACCATCGGTCGGCTCTTATAAATTTACATGGGCCGCTTCATGAGAGTTTTTTTTGTCTGTAGGGGAGGGTGAATCCACAATTATAACAAATTAGTTAAATTTTATAAATTATAATTTAACAATAACATATTTTACAACTACCCACGCTTCACTTGTCATACTCAATTTTTGTCCTTGTTTTCTTATCCGTGTTTCACTTCATTTTCTATTCTTCAAGCACCATTTCTCCATTGATAAACCTTGCACACTCCGATTCGATCAGTGCCATAAGATCATTCGTCAAACTGCGGGCTTCTCATTGGCTGCCTGACTACGGCCGGTCCCACACACAGTACTATATTTTATATCTGATGTTTTTAGTGGGTACTCACACGTGAAAGCATGTATCATAACGTCACAACGTGTTTACTTATTTATGGATTTAATAACTTCATAGTATTTTGACTTTTGTACTCGTACCCAACGTGAACTGATATCTATAGATGTATTTTTTAATGTAGGTACACATTAAACAATATAATAAACATTACAAACGATTTAGTTTAATACATCTGACAATGTGTAATGCTGATAGACTGTTAATAATAACGAAGCATTTTTTTGGTGATTATCAGGTACCTACGTTTCAGAATTTATTTGGCATTATGAAAATCATTTCCTTATTTAAAATGGAAGCTTAAGCTATAGCCTTGTATCCATCCTCTGATTCGATTATTAAAAGGGGAGGGAGATAAGGGCTGAGCCCTCTTGTCTCCGACATATGAGGTAACACCAATGGCCTAAGATTGTTTTTTTTTTTTTTAATATTAGATAATTTTAACTTTGTTTATAATTGTATAAAGTAGTAGCTAACATGAGTAAAGTTTATTCAAATTAAACATTTAATATTTTGATAATTCTTTTTTGTTTGATTTTGTTGAATTTTTTATGAATTTTTATATTTTAGTGAAAGTTTTTAAAGTCTTTTTATAAATTTTGTTCCATAAGGTCAAGAACAGGGTAAAGAAGTGAAACGGAATGAATAAATGGGGATCAGATGCGGGATCATACAGGCCGAGGAAGTTTATGGAAGGGTTTGGGATGGAAATTACTTAAGAATAAAATTTAAACGATGAATCGTGTATGTGTCGTTTGAGTGAGGGTATATTTGAGTCTTTGTGAATTATTGTGTTTTTGACAAACCAGGGTGGGTTTGTCATTCTCCTAAGGATGTAGTTTTGTTTGGATTCTAAAATTTTTGTGTTATAGATGGGGCTCGCGTATGTGAGTATAGGACGGATGATTGCTTTGTACAAGAGTAATTTGTTTTGTAGGGATGGTGAACTGTAGGAATTTAGGAGGGGATATGGTCGGTTGTAAAAAAATGTACCCATCCTAAGACGGGCATGTTGCTTTAATCCAGATTTTTATGCAACATATGTTTATTTTAAAGCAAAAATATTCAATAATGGACGCAGATGGACAGTAGTAGAAGATTTAAATGAGAAATTTTTCAAGTGCAAGGTGTTATTTTCCCAATAGCTAATCTAACTATATTATAAAAAGAAAAGAAATTACGATAACTTGGAACAAATATTTATTTAAATTTTAAGCAACCGTCCTAGGACCGGCTAGTTAATAATAATAATAAAGGAAATATAAATTAAATATATTAATTAGAAAGATATACATATAAAATCAATTTTATCGAAAAATATTGTTGTTGCGCCAGCGGGATTCGAACCTGGATCTTTTTATATATAAATTTACAATATAAATAATATAATATAAATTTACTTTAATAACATTTTTTACTACAGTTAAAAGTTACCACTAATCATATAACCGACCCTTAGAAATAGTATTATCTCCAATTTTAAAACAAATAGGTAAGTAACCAACCAACCCAGAACAATGCTGACCAACATCCTTTAAATTAGTCTAACAAACGTATTATATGTTTTTTTGGTTACTACCAAAAGTGCCTGTTAATAAGAGATTCTTACCGTGATATGAAAAGTCACACACATATTGTGAAGATTCTCATCTCTTACTCACGTAAAGCTTGGCTCAGATAGAGCTACCAGCTATTTGTTTAGTGAAATTAAATTCATGTAGCAAATCTTGGCGTCCTCGAAAAATCTTATTTTGAAAATTTAATAAAAGTTTAGTATTTTATAATTCCTTTCAAATTTTCATCTAAAATCCTACTTCAAACAAAAAACTTCATTTGTTGTAACTTTTTCACAATAATAATTTTTAGTATTTACGTCTATCAAAAGGCATCGAAAGGACCCCGTCCTTTGCCGGGACCGTTATATTAGTTTTCACTAATGTACCGATTCCTTTCAACTAAAGCAAGGCAAGTTTAACTCTAGAAAAAGAGAGAATGTAATTATTTAAGATGTATTATACAAAAAAAAAGACGAGACGTTAGTTTGTGAGTTTAAAAACTACACCTTTCGATGCCCCTATGTGCTCTCTTTATTGGTAACAAGATACATATATAAATTTTAAAAACAATTTTCAATACATTGGATTATACATACATTTACAGCCACAACCATAAATTAGTGCCATTATTACATAAATAGGGCAATCACAGGGGTGACAATTTCAATTCCACGATACACACCCTAAGCGGGAGAAAGGACACGCATGTTTGAGTCACGCTGTCTTCTATTTCATTTCAGTTTGCTGATCTTCCCAGAATTTCCCATGGCGAGATCCACACCCTAATGAAACTGTGAAAAAGTCTGAGGTTTATCAAATTATCAAAAAAATTCGCAGTGACGAATTATAATATTATTTTTTGTTTATTTTGTATATATTTCATGTGTTGATGAATGTTATTAATGAATAACACCCGAAACTAAGCTTTATGCATCGGCCTCGATTAAATTAGAAAATAATATATCTATTTTAAAAAATAATAATATAACTATTTTTGGCAGGATGGCATATTTTATTCGAAATGTGCGTATATGTTCGCAGGCCATTATTAAAAATAAGACAAACATTCGAACGTTCTGACAAAAGAAATGGGTATTATTTGTTGATATTTTATATTGTTTTTGATTAATTTAGTTTGATTTGGCAATTTTGCGATTGTATCAATCAAATTTTTACCTTTGTTTATATTTGTTTTTTAACCATTAAATAGTTTTTTGCTTGCTTCACGAAAGACAGTTGTTGTATTGATGAGAAAATTGAAAACATAATAATTAAATGATGCGCGTACTACGATGACGTTATGTTCTAATTAGATCAGTGAATGATTTAGAAAGAAAAATAAAATTGTGAAATGTTAATTTATATTCTAGCAAAAATATGCTTGAAAATATTTTTTTGTCATTTTTTTACAACTTTATTAATGGTAATTACAGAATAAAGGTCCCTAAAATTACTTATTTAAGATATACATAAAAATAATAAACTAAACATATCAATAATCCATGTTCAGATATTCAACACATTTATTATATTATGGCATGAAAGAAACCAGCTAATTTAATAATGGCTAAGCATTAAGGATAAATTAAAATTATTATCAAATGTGACATCCCACACAAAAAATAATGCATTGTTTTAATATCATATTACTATAATTGTTGCACCTTTTGTATAAATTTGTCAATAAATAATGAACAATTATAATAAATTAAAATAAAAAAAATTTTGAAGAAGCATAATTAAATATTTTAACATGTTTTTTCCACACACAATACTAAAAATTGACAATTTTCAAAAAATTCCAAGATTTTATAACGTTCTATTTCAAAAACATATATTTTTTATTATATTTAATGTAAATATATGGAAGTATGGAAGTATTACATTAAATATAATAAAAAATAGTTTCGTCTCTATGAGATATCTATTATATGTTTGATAACAGTAATTGCGTGTTCTTGGACAGATTCAAGTATTGAAATATTATTATTTATAATTAAATTTAAAAATTATATATTTCCCCTGCATATAAATATGTATGACATCCGCGTAAGGGTTAAATTCTTCTTGATAAACTCAATTTTTTTTTTTTGTGATGCAGTTTTAGCTTTGAGAAATTCTTTGATTACAAAAGTGGAAGTCTTGAAACAGTCCGGAAGGAAGCGCCTCGGTAATAATTGATGACCGGGGCTGGGCGCCAGGAGCTCCTTCACTATCGTGACCCGCATCTACAATGAGAGAAATGAGAGAAACTTTTTTAATTGTTCAAGCAATTAACGGAACTACTGTCGGCCGGATTTTTTTTTTACTGATTTTCCTCTTATATATAACGATGAAGAAAGTTATCTAAATCATCGGCCAGCGTTTATCTGGCGTCTGATGCTGATGATTAGAAATCCAAAAAAATAGTCAGTAGTCTGTTCTAGAATGGTTTTTAACAGCAACCTCTGCGACCTCTCGAGAAGAAGAAAAACACGTTACACGTCTATCATACCACGCCTGCATAAAATACGTTTTCTAGTTCGATAAAATATTAATAAATTCAGTTAAATAAATAAAACTAGAATCTCTCTAGTGTGGAAATAAACCCTGGCCTCAACTACAGATAAAACATGAAAGTAGCTGTTAAAAATATTTTAAACTCTTTATTATTAATTGTTCAAAGGTTTTTGGTGAAACTTTGTGGAATTCCATGATTATTTTGTAAATTGAGTTAAAAACTGTATTATTCCACTATATTTTTTGTGTTTAACGTTAGAACGTTTTCGGGAACATCTTTTCATTATCAATATTATAATTCAACTATAATTAAAAACACTTTCAGACAGTCATATATGGTATGTTTGGAGTTAACGGAGGTAGGGGTATGGGGGCAGTTAAAATGGATAAGAGAGGAGATGTAATGGAAGGAGAAAAAAGCGGAGTCTACAAGTTGAGTTGCAAGGATTGTGACGTATTTTATATTGGACAGAGCGGAAGAAGAATAAGAAAAAGATTGGAAGGACATAAGAAAGCTATAAAAGACTTCAGTCTAAAGTCCTCTATGGCTGAGCACGCGAGAATGGAGGGCCAATCATTTGTTAATAGTCATTAACAACTTATACATAGTTACGCCAAAGTACGAAAATTAGAAATTCTATAAAATTTAGAAATATTTAATAATAAAAGTAACAATAAAAACAGAATAAATATTCATATAGCGCCCATTAAATCCCCTCTCTTATATATTTTAACTCCACCCCCACCCCCACCTCCGTTAACTCCAAACACATCAAGTGTTTTTAATTTTAGTTGAATTATATTATTGATAATGAGAAGATGTTCCCGAAAACGTTCTAACGTTTAACACAATAAAAAAAATAGTAGAATAAAACAGTGTTTTAACTCAATTTACAAAATAATATTTATTATTATTATTTTTTAAATTAGCAAAATCGACTTTGTGGTTAAAATCCATCATTTTATATTGTTAACTTTGTTTCACTTAATGAATTAAATACATCTAGCGGTTTGGAAATCCCATTCTAATTTTTTTTTCCAAAAATTATTCTAATAATTTTGTATCAATATCAACAAGTAACAATTTAAGTTAGGTACTAAATTAATTTTTAAAATAATTATTAAGGAGAACACATTCTTATTGTGAAGTTGTAATTATTCAGAACATAGGTCTGTGGGTATCACAACAATAATATTTTTTGATAAAATCAATTTTATATATATATATCTTTATAATTAATACATTTAATTAGTATTTTAAATAATTATTGTTTTTTTTTTAAATAGATTCTGTTAAAAAAACAAATAACGTATATTTTTGATTAGTTAATTACATCCTGAAAAAGAAAATGATATTTTTCGAAACCGGTAAATGTATTTAATTCATTAAGTGGTTAATAAAACAAAGTTAACAATCTAAAATAATATTTATTAATTGATACTGACTTGTCAAAACTTTTGAAATAAAATTAAATATTAGTAGTTCATCCACTCAAAAAGGCGCTTCCATCTTCACCTGTCTTACATTGCTTCGGTATTTGTTCATCAATCAAGACACAATGTATATTATCCCAACTTGTTGAAGCTTTTTTGCTGAGAATGTACATTTTGGTATTAGTTGAACTTCTGTCATTCATAAGACCATCATATTCAATATCACTGTGTATAAATACTTAAGTATATTTAAAATATTAATTATTGCATTCAATTATATTTTTTTTTAAATTAGCATTATGTATTTATATGAAAATTTAACACCACAGTCTAATGAGGGAACAGCTTACATTAAAGTGAAACCAGAGAAAAAGGCGCGCTGATAAAAAAAACCTACTGCAGATAATATTTTTTAATGTAGAAAGTAAAGATGGAATTCAACACTGGACGCGGATTGGCAGAAGAAGAAAATGAATAATCGAAAGGTTTATGATTTTCGCTAAGCTAAATAAAGGTCAGAAAGGTTAGTACCCGGAGAGTATTACCAAACAATATATTATTACTATAAACAAACTTTCAGGATTTTAAGTTATCTAATTTATTTATTTTATATCAGCATTATATGCTTATATGACAATTTGACATCATAACCTTAGGGGGGAATAGTAAGATGATACAGAGCTCGATTAATGTGTGAGAAAAAGCGGGATCGATACTAAGTGTCTCCAAAATCTTTTTGATTTCAAAAAGGTATCGATTCCGGTACCGATAAAGGTGAAATAAAACACAAGAAAAAGTGAGACCATATAAAAGTAACTACTGAAAAAACACATTCAACGTTAAAATATTACATTATATTTCTATTAGTCTCTAAAAAATTTCAGTGTTTTATCTTTTTTAAGATCTGAAGAAATTTTAGAAGGAATATAAAACCTGTAGTAAATTAAATTCTAGCGTGAAAAAAATTGTTTTGTGATATTTGAGATTATTTTGTCAAGGTCACAGATTAGTAAATGAATAGACATGATATGAAGTGTATGTATAGAAGAGTGGTTCGGAAAATTATGTGCGGGACGAGGGGCATTCTACACACATTTATCCTACGATGATTGCAACAGTAAAAGTATTTACTTTCGAAAATTAAATTTTTGTGTTATTAAGACGTATTTTTTACATTAACGCATATTATATTGTCAGCGTTTAAATTTTTGTTCCAATCGAGTCATATTTTTAAAAAAGTCGCAGAGCTCTTTGATTGCGTGAGTGGCACCAAAGTGATCACGTGGGTGCCACCAAAATAAAAATTTTGTGACCAGAAATTTGCGTTAGTTCATGTCGTTTTATTTGGTGGTCTGCGGCTAAGGTCTTTAATTTACATGCGTAACGCAGGTTTATAATTTTTATCTTTCTTTTAATATATTATATTATAACTATTATGTGCTTTCGTTTGTAAGTAATCATGGGTACAATTTAACAGGGAATTATTTTAAGAGATATGCGCATTAAAATAAATATTTAATTCCATAAAACGAATTGTTTGTACGTTACATTAATAAAAAATAATATACCTAAGCAAAAATTAGTAAATTTATATTATTTTATTGAACAAATAACTCGTTCCAAGGATTTATTTTGATGTACGTATTAATATTTCCCATTAATCTTTGACATACTTTAGAAATTTCTCGGTCCATGGAACGAGCACATTGGATTGTGACATGTAGGATATGACATCACGTAGTCGGTCTCGTGTCGTTGTAGCTCTAATATACGACATTCTAGAGTGACAGTAACTTTGATATCATTTAACTACTCGCAACATTTGATTCCAATTTATTTATATTCTCTTCTCCATATCACCGAGATGATATCAAGAATCCCTGCATACTTTATAATTAATAAAATATTGTTTTTTGTAAAATATGAATGAATGGAATGCATGATAAAATAGTACGAAATATTGAAATGTTTGAAAGTGTATGTTGAAAGAATACAAATATTACAATATATTGGGTTTTGTTGGTAGGGTTTTTATTTTCCAAGATAAAAATGTGTTTGAAAGATTTTTTTGTCGTTATAATGTATTGTTTTATTGAATACGTCTTAAAATTTTCAATTTGTTGGATGTATGAGCTAATTGCTGGCTAAAAAAAAGTGTTAAATACAATGAAGCTAATATTTAGTTAAGGCATTAATCCCTTAGTTGAATTCAAACAAACTCGAGGATGCCATTAGAACCATTTACTATGAATTTAATCATCTACTCATTAATTGGTTCGGAGGAAAACAATCTTAATTTCTGAGATTTTGCCAATAACTCTGTCGCTTTGAGGTCACAATTCAAGAAAAACGATCGGGTAGACGGCATCAAGTGATTTGATTGATAATGCCGGTCCATATACTGCAAACATTATAAAAGCTGCAGTTCACGAGCACGGTTAAGAGGTTATTTCACATTCTTCTAATCTTGCTCCGTCAGATTTTCATATTTTTCTTTATTCAACAATCTTTAATCTTTCTTTAATGATGAATGACACGACTTCACATCGGATTACTGCAGACGCGGAATCAAAAAAATATTAGAAATTTGGGAATCAATCGTAAACAATGCGGGAGAATATATTCTTAGTTTAGTTTTGTTTATTAAAAAAAATGCTACGAAATTATATATCAACCGAACATAAACAGTATAACTTGTACGGGAGCATGGGATGTATCGGACCCGTGAAAAACTACCGTTTCTTCAAGAATGCTACAAATCTCAAAAGTTTTGGTATACACCGGTGCTCTGTCATAGCGTGCAAGCGGACTATTCGACTGGAAATGCAATCGTAAATTTTTATCCATGTTTTTATGTATTTTGGACTTTTATTAAAATATATTTACATTCACAGCGTGTGTTGCTTTCATAACATATTGAAATCATTTTTCTATGTTTCTATGCAATACAGGCTATTTTAGAAGATTATCTTAAAATATCCACTTATACCTAATGACGGTTAATGAGAATATTCAGAAAAATATATGCGAGTTTTTACCGTCATACATTTAACGTGTAATAAACGCACTGCATTTGAAATTATACCTATAATCTTTTGTTGTTCGTGCATAATTATAATTATTTTTTTATTTAATTTTACTGATATATATACGGTAAACAGTAGTACCATTAGTAATAAAACGTAAAATAATAGTTTAACCTTTCAGATAAGTATAGGAAAATAACGGCATAATTAAGAAAGAATTAATCAGATAAAAATGAAAAAATAGAGTACTTTAAAATAGGAGAAATATTTAAAAACAATTGAAGAAAATAAAAACAATAGTATTCTTTTATACAAAAAACATAAATCAATGTTATAAAAAATAAAAAAGGAATTATAAGTTAAAAATAAAATATACAACCCAGTAAAAAAAAATTTCATCGGAACAATCAGATTTTTTTAAAAACTATTATAATTACATTTGTCCGTTGAAAAAACGCATTAGGTACATGTCTCAGGTACACGTATTATATAGAATATATTAAGCTGGCCAAAAAAATATTCCAAAATTGAGTTAAATTAATAATAAATTTCGCCCTAGCGATGCTCCATCGCCCGCGTGATAGGCAAGAATATTTAGCAATATTAAGATGACAAACCACTCGCTATGTATGCGAGAAATTTTTGATTTAACAATGATTTTGTAGCCGTCCGGTATAAATCCCGAGAGTGAGGTAATAAAAATTTCAAGAAATTTTCTAACACACTATTTCTAATGCAGTTTTCTTCATAAAAAAACAAGTATAATGTTAAAATTTTTATTCCGTATATGTATACAGTTTACAGGAAAACCTCGTCTAACGCGATTAATTAAGTCTGAAATTACCTCACGCTAAGTGAATACGATAAACAGTTGGATTAATTTTTATTACTCCACCATGATATTGTGAAAAATATATATATATATATAAAAATATCAAAGAATAAAAAACAATCCATGAATTTACTAAATGAGTACGTAATTTAAAGATAAAAATTTTTTTTGCAAAATATTGTAGCAATAATATTCACATTCGGGTATGCATCAGATACAATTTGTGTGATGTGTTCGAATGTTCACTCGAGTTCTTTTGTAGTTAAGTTCTTAACGTTATTTTCTTATTCTTACCCACACTTCTTATTTTCTTCTTCTTCGTACATAGTTATTCTTCTAGTTAAGCGAGTGAGTGTAAGGAGGAAGACACTCTTTCTATCGTGACCACCATGATGGTGAAAAATATGTATAACATATATAATATATATAACAGATTAATCAACCATTTAAAATAGAAAATTTATGAATGCTGTCGTAGGCTTTAATACTAATCCATTATGTATCGATATACGATAGATTTCCATTCATGAAGAAGACTAAATCTCAGAAATCGATGATTATAGAGCTGTTACTGTTTCTTTAAATAAAATAAAATTACAGCAACGATGCTAGAGCATTTAGAAATAGAGTGGCTTCACACGGAAAAAATACAAGAGGTGTAGCTAATCTGAAATCAACAATTTCCAAAATCACCAATAAGTATGAATAGAGGATATTAAATTTTGTTGTTCCTATAATAAAAAATAAGCTACCTGGGTTTTTACAAAAGAGTATGCTTTCTTCCAATTTGAAAGAAATGATAAAAAAGTGAAAACTGTGACACTGATTAGTTATTACGTTTGGATTATATTAGATGTAATAAAATAAATCTGAGTGTATCTGCAGACAAACGTCTAAAAAGGTGTTTTTTGGGTCTAGTTTTAATTAAAAAAGAAAAATATAATAATAAATCTAAAGTGCGATGAAGATTTTGAATGAAATGCCAGAAAACATAAGAAAGGAGGAGAAACTACATATATTATGTAGATTCAAAATGAACCAATAAAATATGTGAATGGTATTTATAAAAATACTTTTGTATGCACTACATTAAGAATAAAGATTACATACAAATGCAGTGTAAAAAGTACAGTTTGGGTTTCACATTACAAATAAGACAACATTAACAATACAATAAATACATACATCAATTCAGAACACCTTGATTAATTATATAATTATATACCATTGTCTCAATACAGCATCAAAATCGTCACTCTTATATTTAAGCATTGATCATTGTAATATATAAAGAAAACTAAAATCGTTCACAAGCCTATGAAGTGTTTGTATAAATAATTTGTATTTGAAGTATTTACATGAAATTGCGTCAGCGACCTAGTACTTCGAGCAGGAACATGGTACAAAATCAATTAAGTCAGATCATCATTTATTATTTTTAATAAAAATAATAATGTGTTCAAAGTTCTTCTACATAATAAGTTAGTTATTTTCCCGTACAGGAAACATGAAATATAGACAGAGGTGGTTCGCAGACCTTAGCTTCTCTCAACTGTCGATGATTATGATGATAATGATGAGGTCAAAAGAAATGATGCACAAAAGATGTTCAATCTAGGGACACTACGGCGACAGAATCGAGAATGCGTTCCCGCCCGCAGAATACCTCGTTTTATTTCAGTACATTAATTTATTCATATATTACCACCGTATTAGCAAGGCACATTTTATAAGAAAATGATAGTCTTTGTTTACAGAAATCTATCCCACGTCTTTCTGACGCTCCGCTGATGATTTACAGTAAAAATATTTTTATTAACTGCCTCGTGTCTTTTATCATGTCATTTGTTTGGTGTCACTGCGGCGACCTCGCAATCCTGTGCGATATAGTCATATTAAGAATATTCATTAGAAAATCATAATTCATTTGTTCAACGAGTATAGATAGTTTGAAAGTAATCTTGTATATTTTAGTTAGTACTCGTATTATTAAATATAATATAATAGTATCATTTTTACATTCGTGCAAATCAAATTCGCGTTAAGCGAGGTTTTCCTGTATATTTTCCGCCCGGCTCTTTAGATCTGACCCCCCGGTCCTAATCCCCTTCCCCAGATCTCCTTTGAAAATTCGTATTCTGCGAGAAATCTGGTAAAAAATTTGAAAGACATATTATGAATTTCGCCATCTTAGTTCCCTTTTCTAAACATAATCCTAGTTTGATATTTTTGTCGCGTTTTTATTAAGGTCCGTATAAAGGTCTACACCGTGACCGCGGGAGGAACGTAGCTAAAGCAGGTTTTGGCACCTCTTCAAAAAGCGCTACGTTCAAAGAGCAACTAATTGTAGAATACATTTTTTTCTACTATTTGCCAATGATTTGTAAATGTAGACTCCGCCTTGCGGACGAGGTTAGCATACCCACATCTTTTATGCTGTAATGTGATCCCGACACTAACTGGACTTTTCGCGAAAAAGCATATGAATAGATTCTCAGGTAGGTTCCTTGTCGAAGGGAAACTCTCAGAAAAATATATGTCACTAGGTAATTTGTGGGTATACATATTTTTGGTAAATATTAAAAATCCGGAAACATAAATTATTTTTTAATTAACACTAAATTCTGAAACGTTCTATAGTTCATCCGAACTGAAAATAAATATTGCAAAATCTCGAAAATTTAAAAACACATGTCCTCTCAGAACGCATTACTGTCGATAATAATTAATAATTTAGATAATTTAGATTTATAATAATAACAGATTTCACATTTGTATATAAAATAAGGCGCCCGTTGTAATAATATAATTTAAAAAAAAAATACGTTTTAATGTTGAGGCAGTATTGTTGCATATCTATTAGTTTATTTAAAAAAATATTTATTTATAAATATACTCATACAGCTCACATAAATAAAATATTAGGAGAACACATTTTTGCTGTGAAATTGCATTTTCAGAACGTAGCTCTGTGGTATTTTAACACAAATTATTTGAGATTCTTCGTAATATAAAGTGAATTAATTTTAATAATAGAATAATAGTTGTATCAATTTGAAATGTTACTGAATATAATATAAAATTTGTCATTTGGTTGCTATAGTGAAATCAGAGAACGCGCTTCCCTGGATAGGAAGAGGTCCAGGTTCGAATCCCGATAGCAATTAAGTATTTTTTCGATAGATAGATTTTTTCTGTATATCTTTCTAATTGATTAGTTTAATTTGTATTAAATAAAATACCCCACAATTAAAATTATTTACGCCTTTCTATTAATATAATTTTGTAAAAAAAACTATAAAACTTGTAAGTTACGGTAACTGAAATATCTGTGAGTAGCTCTCAAAAGATAAATGCACATACACATTTTACTTCCATAAAATCCTCTCCCTATAATACTAACCTCCTGAAGCTTTGCAGAAACATTATTGAAAAAATAATATTTCGCGGCTATATGAATGTGTAAGGATATATGAAAATATTGATTATTCACTGAGTATTTTCGGTTAATCGCTGATGTGCCTGAAAGCATCTTGCAGGATTTCTCCTGAAATCCTCTCCTATCTTCTTAAAAGCCGGTAAACCAACCCCTACCGAATAAGCCTACCCCACCCCGCTTGGGGTTACCAACTGACTTGTTTTAAGCTGCCTGAAGACTTTAAAATATACCTTTATATTATATAATAGCGTTACCTTTGCTGTAAGATTCTGAAGTTTATTCATTTAGTGTCGATCTTTTTTCATTTTTTACTTTTCTTACAACCTTCTTCTTCTTCTTCTTCTAATGCTTGTTCGCTTAACGATACGTGTTCCTGATTTTTTTTGCAGTAGCTCGAAATAATTGAAATATGGACATTCCGAACCATTGCGTTAGATTCTTCAGGTGGTTTCTCCATCTTCCAGGGTCTTTTTTGTTAGCAATTTAGACTTGAATGTTGAGATGTAGGATCTAATATTTTCCTGGATGACTCATGTTTGTGATATTTTTATTATTTCCAGATATTTACTGTTTTGAGGATTTCTTTATCACATATTGTCATTAATGCTACTATCAACCCAGCATATTAGTTGTCCTCTATATATCCACATCTCAAATGCTTCAAGTCGTTTTGATATTGTTTTAGGGAGTGTCCGTGATTCCATTCCATATAAGAGTATCGAAAACACGTAGTATCGAACTACTCTCATTCCTAAAGTTAAAATTTAAAATTTCACGACCGCTTTCTTGAAACATATCTTTTCGATTTCTAGAAAACCTTACTAACTACATCGGATCCATTCTCATTTTCGTTAATGATCTTAAATTTATTTATATTTATGTATTGTTATTGTGTTATACGAACTGGTAAAGTGAGTGTTCTCCAGATACGCGAAAGTAATGTAATAGTTTATTACTGTATCAGTTGGTTCATTCGTATCGTCGAAAAAAAAAAAAACGTTTATTTAAAAATGAATTTTAATAAGTTACTGTTAAGTAATTTGATGATACTTTTCGGAAGTTCGTAAATAATATATGTTCCGCATTCGTAATTATTTTTCTGATCGATGAACACATACTTCATACATATATTCCACGATTTTAAGTAAATTATTTTTGTTAAAAAGTAGTATTATTGTCACCGGTTTTAGTTTGTTTCCTCACTTCAGTCCACTCCCAATTTAGTACCATTTCATCTGTCAGTTCGAGAAGTTTTATTAATTTTGGTTAACATTTGTCGAGATTTGGAACCATTGAGATTATTCGTTTGGATCCTATGGAAGTACATATTCATCTGGCAGCTGGCTGGTTGTTCTATCACTTTTGGTGAAAACTCGTCGAGATTTGGAATCCATTGTGATCAGTGTGCTGTGATCGGTGTGCTGTGATCGGTGTGCTGTGATCGGTGTGCTGTGATCGGTGTGCTGTGATCGGTGTGCTGTGATCGGTGTGCTGTGATCGGTGTGCTGTGATCAGTGTGCTTGATCGATCAGTGGGTCGTGCTCAACAATATTTGTGTGTACATCACAGTGTACAGTGTACGGTGACCTCATCAGAGTTGCCTATCGTGTCGTTCAAGTTTGGGTGAACTTTAGGAGAAGCCAGGAACGGCGTCATCACCAGGTGAGTCGAGCTGTCCTTATCCCGTAGTTCACACTGGTCCTCTATTTATCAAAGGATTCCCTCATCATTCCATATTTACAATTACCTTTTCCATTCTCTACTGAATTCACGTTTTATTTGTAAAATTACGATTTTTTAGAACATATGATAGTTTCTATAACATAATGTAGATGGAATCTGATAAAATTATAATGTATCTCATTAGCTTAATTGGTTAACGGAAATTCCGGACTAAACAATTTAT
Source organism: Eubasilissa splendida (assembly GCA_031772225.1). Taxonomy (NCBI): domain Eukaryota; kingdom Metazoa; phylum Arthropoda; class Insecta; order Trichoptera; family Phryganeidae; genus Eubasilissa; species Eubasilissa splendida. The sequence goes on along the minus strand of CM062852.1, from coordinate 12,872,866 downwards.
TTTTGATACTTAGATTTTTTCAGTGTTCTTTCTAAGCGATTCATCCAATTTATTTTATGTAATACATTGTTGTTAATTCTGAATCCATTATAAAACATCAACTATTATAATACGAGCTAACCAATTGTAAAATATAATTTATTAAAAATCACTGTCGTAAGTAAAATAAAAATTCCATATTGTCCACTGATTTATATAATACAAGTACGAATATATGTACTGCTTTGTTTATCGTGCGTCATTTTTCAGCATCTTTTATTTATTCAGAAGTAATAATTGATATCTTGCATGTAAAAATATACCATATTATTAATGAACAAAACCTATTAAGTACGTTCTTAATTACGAATTTATTATTTGGCTAAACCTATCTATTTAGTTGTTTTAGAAACAGTTCTAACGGTATTGATTGACTTTGGTCAACTAACAAACACGGCCAGCGTATTTGATTGGTTTACTTTAAGCTCCAAGTAAACCAATCGGAAAGTCCGATCCAAGCTTGTAGAAAAACACATTTAATAAATCAGTCAAATTAATGTGTCTGTCTCAAATAATTAAATGTTATAAATTGACAGTCAAAACTGACCTCAACACATATACAATATTTAAAATGTACAACTTTTAATTGTTGTGAATTAATAATTTTGCGACAATAAAATGTTTTAGTACCTTCCGATATTCAATCGGTCAAACTATATGCTTTTGGCTGCCGCTATGCGGCCACGGCCATACCAATGATTTTGCTAAAGTCTGTAATAACGTAATTTATCGTTCTAGTGATATACGGACCTAGCGGCTATTATTAAAAAGGTTATTTTTAAGTAATTCAGTTGACAAAATCTAGAGAAGTATCAGTTTTTACAACTTTAATACAGATAAATATTGCTTCATATCGCGCCCTGGAAGAAAAATATTATCATGACTGAAGAACAGATGCAGTAAGCAAAGTGATGATAGCCAACGTTGAACGGATAAAGTATAGGGTGTTTAGCGGAAAAATTTCAAGATTAAATTGTAATTGCTCGTAAACCATCAGGGTGAGGTAAGTGGGAGGGATATTGTTCGACGCCCGTGATTTGTTGGTTTGCCAGTCGCAATGAATTAAAGGAACGCCATCAAAAACGTTTGCATTGTTCAAAAACGACAGTGTGGTGCTATTTTTTTATCCAGCGAGAGACAGTCACTGCCAAATGATTGACGAGTTTTTGATACCAAAATCGCAGCTGTTTCTAGAGTTCAATAACAGAACACCATTTCAACAAGACGAATCCACTTCACACACGGCTATAGTTTCAATGGAGAAGCTGAGGGGAATCAGCAAGTATGGAGACATACCCTGGGCACCTCGGTTACCGGACTTACACCGTCTGACTTTTTTTGTGGAGATCGAGAGTTTACAGCAACAATCCTCGAATAATTCAAGCCCTACAAGAAAATATCCGCCGTGAAGTTGTTGCCATTGAACCAACACTTTACTCTCGCGTGTTCGCAAATTTAAGAGTCCGTTTGCAAGAGTGTCTTGAGAGAAATGGACGACATTTAGACAATATTGTTTATAAAACGTAAAATCCGCATCATTAAACTCCATTTTGTATAAATAAAATATGAGAATAACATTGTAGTTTTTTTTAAATTTAATATTAAACTTGAAAATTTTCCGCTGAACACCCTTTATTATTATAGATGTATGTATGTACATATATATTTTTTATCTTTTTTCATTTGTTGTAAACAAATTCGTACATCTAGTTTATATTGATCTTGTATTATATACATGTTGAAAGCCACCCCTATAATTTTTTTTTAAGGGTGCACAACTCTACAATTGTTTTTTTGTTGTCGAATATATAAATAAATAAATATCGATACGATTTAAGCACAGGTACGATTAAGGAAAGTTTACCCTACTCATATACTCAATTAAAAAAAAAAATGGTCACTAAAAGTATTTATGTAAACAGTGCCCGCCTGTGCAGCGAATGTTGTTTGAAAAAAAACTGAAAACAATTTTTGTCTCCATTATTTGGTGGCTCCACGTCACGTAGGAAATGATGTCGGCCTGTGTGGCTGTACCGGAAGTGACTCGGTTTGTTCCTTTTGTTGGTTTATTTCCCCCCGTTCTGCTGCAATCAACTCGTCACAAACGTTTTAAACAAAAACACGATTTGGTTCTTTGACATATTCGGACAAAGAACGATGGTGAAAAAAACTTGTGCGCGAATTTTTTAGTTAGTTTTTTACATGAACGGTGTTACGTACCAATGCCGCAATTTTGAAGTAAATAAAAGAGTGGAGCGACCGCCAGACTTGTTTATACTGGCATTATTTATTAATTTCTTATGCAGCCGCGTATCAGTTTTTTATGGCTTTTAACGCATACGTTCACTCCTTGTATATAGAAATAATCTATTTATCGAACAAATATTTATTTGCTACAGGGATTCGAACCTGGACCTCTTCTGATTCGGAGAAACGCATTCACAATTTTGCTATAGCAATTGAATACATGTAGCGCCTAATTCCGTAAGCCCCTAAGAGACAATTCTGTAATGTATTTTTTTTTCTGCACATAAATATCGTTCTAGTAGCCATACTGGATTTTACATCACGTGATCATCAATAAGCATTGTGATTAGCTGATTTCATTTTAGGGGGAATAGCAACTTATAATCTGTCTGGTTTGGGGTATTTTGGAATTCACCCTGATTTTGAACATGCAATATCAATGAATTTATGTAGCTTTTGCGAGGTCTGCATGTAGCTGATAAGAAAATCTACAAAACTGTATATTTAACTCAAATTATCCTAAATCCGTTTTAGGGGGTTTTGGAATTAGGCGCTACACATTTACAATAAATAGTTATAAAGCAAATAATAACAATTTACAATAAATAGTTATAATAAATAACATTTTACAGTAAATAGTTATAAAGCAAATAATCGATAAATAAAAACCAAAATATTTTCAAAATTTTTATTTTCTAGTTATTAAAAAACAAACATCGGCCTAGAACATATCATTTACTCTGTACATGAAAGCTTAATATAATACATAATATGAACTTAGTAACATACAGAAACATAAAAATAATTAAAAAAATATATTTGGCACAACCATAGTTTCAAGAAAATGTGTCGTGTAATAGTTTGTTGTAGCTTAGTAATGAATCGGAGAATAATTACATTTTTTTCAGGAGAACACATTTTTGTTGGAATAATATATGTGTATCCATTGGAAAGATTCAAAATTTGTTGTAAATGTGTAGCGCCTAATTCCAAAATCTCCTAAAACGGATTTAGGATGTATGGAATATGAAATCGACGAAGTGGTTCTTCTGGCAGCGGTATAAATGCGTGCTCTTTTAACCATGTTTATCATAACATTCTCGCACATTTTGCGTGTTATTTCAGCAATTTCATTTCGAATATTATCCTGTAGCATCGGAATTGTTGTTGGCCTATTGGTGTAGACCTTTCCTTTCAAGTACCCCCATAGAAAAAAGTCGGGAGCTGTCAAATCAGGTGATCGAGGAGACCAGTCGATATCACCACTTTTTGACATTATACGGCTGGGAAATATTTCTCGCAAAATTTCAAGCACAGCTCGGGCTGAAACTACATGTGTTGCAGACCCAATCGACTCAATTCGGCCACCAAGAAGTTTTCCAACATGTGACGATTGTGATCAGTATTAATGGTTATATCATTGCCATTATTATTTGGATAAAAATGTTTTAATGACTTAAACATATTGTTTAGGTGTTATATACTTCATAATAAATTGTAATAAACTATTCTCTACGATAATTAGATACAAACTGACAAATATTTGCCAAACCAAAATGGCAGTTAAATAAAATCGGCCTGGAACATAATATTCACTCTGAATTTTGCATTGCACTTTGTTTATATAGGTACGAGTACTGTAACATCTCATTTTCATATATATTATATTTCATTATTAATGCACTCACTGTAGTATGAGTATCTATGGACTACGGTGGGTAGTCACAATATAGTAAATGCATGCGATGAGCTCTATAATAGGTTTAATGACCATATTTTTAATGTGTTCATTTATTCAAATCTATGTCGTATCATTAAACTGTCAATGCTTTGTATATTATAAAATGCAATAAAAATTAATCTTGTCAAAATATACTAATGTTACGCTTTTTATGTGAAGTTAAAAATTACGTGATTATTATAACGTTAATAAAATTAAAAAAATATCAAATGGAATGGATGAATGAGGAGAGAATGTTAAGAAAGATATAAGATGCAAGTGTTGATAAGCACCAGAATAGAGGACGTCCGCGGAACGCTTGACACATGCAGGAAGATGGTCATATTAGAAGCATCAATAATCGATGGGGTTGTATGAGAAGATGTATAAATGTGGTTGAGGTGAGAATTGTGTGTCAGGACAGAAATGTGTGGCGCTTCATCCTCTTTACCTACCCCCGCAGAGAAACGGAGTGATGGTAAGTTAGTTAAGTGAAGTTTGTTATAACTTTTACACTTAGAATTAAAGGATCAATGCATTTTTTTAAAAATTTATTTCAAAATTAACCTTCTTAAAATATAAATCGCAAGTATGTCGCTTTTTTTGTGAAATTAATAACACAATGATTTTTCATTTTATAGACTCTAGTACTATAATTGATATGCGTTGGTATCATATTTGTCTATAATTTTTGTTTATAATTAGAACTGGACATTTGCTATTGCAGAACCACGTAAAATATCCTTCAGAAAATAGTGGTATTGTATGAATGTGTATAATTCGTTACTTTTTAAGTTAAAAAATATTGTTCCTTAGTAATTATAACAAATTTGATAAATCACTTAGAATGAGATACATAGAAAACCTGTCTATCGAAAAAGTATAAAATAAAATAAATTATTGTGCGGGGGAACAGTGTAATAAGATAGTCATGTTCTAAAATCACAACTTCACAAAACTAATGACTTAGTTGCGTTAATGTATTCTGTCTAATAAAATGGACTATGAGGCCTGGTGCCAACTAGCATGTTTCACTTAAAGACGATCATTGTAATAAAAAGGCAATCGCTTTCAACGAGGAAAACTAAATGTCGCACTAAAAGGTAACATATGTACGTAGATCAAAATTTAACGATAATTTATAGGATTATTATGACTTAATTGGTAGGTAATCTAAAGGTGTTCATGTTCCAGTTGTAACTATTGTATACTCTTTTTATAGATTTATAGTGATATATCTGATTGTAATATATAATTAATTATGAATTGATGATTTGATTTTCTTTGTGTCCCCAAAATAATATATTTCCACAGTGTACAGCATATATCTCCCTTGCCGGAAAGATAACTTTCACGTAGTATTAAGACGATACATAATATCCATATAATGCAGTGTGCACCCAAACAGCCAAGTTTCTTCTTTTTCCTAACTATTTCTTCTCACAGAGCATCTCAGCCAAATGAAAATGTTACAATCAATATGTTTTCGCTGTACATTATCATTTGTCTTTAAAAAATATATTGAACCAATATATTATTTGGTTTCCGCTAAGGAATAAACCTGATACGCAAAAGCTCTTTAGGGCAATAGGCAGCGGATCGTATTGCTGAAAAAATCGATAAACTATCAGAGGTGTATGGGGATACCGTTATCACCAAATAAATGGACCTCTCGAGGCTGTTTAAGGTTCTGGAGGCCGAAGAAGGCTCTAAAGAATACAATTTACACGTGGGCGAAGAATTTATCGGCGGTTCTCGAAAACTAGGTAAAAGTCAAGGTGATGCTATTTATTAGAATAATCGTTTCTATTTGATTGATAGGATTGTGAGACTATCTATTATTATTATTATTTTTACGAAGAACGCATGTTGTGAACGTGCATTTTTTCAGAACATAGTTCTGTGATATTTTTAATACAAATAAAATTAATCAAATTGAATGATATACAGAAAAAAACGATTTTATTGAAAAAATATTTAAGTTGCTACCAGGATTCGAAACTTAACCTTTTTCTATCCCGAGAAACGCGATATCGTTATTGTTAAATAGATTTTTCCTGTATATCTTTTAAGTTGATTAATTTTATATGAATTGTCAAGTTCTAGATATTTAATTTAATTATTTTAAATTGACGATCGGAGTTGCTTATTGCTTAGCAATTATACAATATTCTTAACATTTTGCATAAATCCGGAACATAAATAAATTTGTTGTAGGTATTTAAAATTTATATTTAACTTTTGCTTACTGCCAGGCCCAGCGGGCGTTTATTGTGGCTCAGGATAATTTCATGACGTATACACAAACACTAGATGTGATTATCTTGTCTAGTTGTTGGACACTAGTCTATTTATCAAGTGGTCAAGTATTCGAACTTTCAATCTCGATTAGTTCGAAAGTTCGAAACTCAATTTCAAAAAAACATATAAAGAAAATATATAAATAATAATAATACCAACATGACCTGTTTAACTCGAAATAACTTCTTAATACTCGTAATGACGGAAATACAACACCTTAATCATTTATAATAATATATTGTTCTACATGACAATGGTGGTGTGTAATTACATAGCTAACTTTAGTTAACTTAGTATAACGTCGCTTTTCACAGGAGTAGGCAGAAACGATAGATTCTCTTCTGACACACTAATAATAATAATGGATAATTTGTATAGCGCCACTTTTGTAAAAACTTTCACCTCAAGGACGCTTTACACATAAACTGTTTATAGTTCTATAATTATCTTTGATTTTTTAAAATTAAAAATCGTTATTTTCTCTTATGGAAATGATTTTTTGAAAAGGTGCGTTTTTAGTTTCTTCTTAAATAAAGTCTATGATGCACTGTTCCTTATAACGGAGGGCAAAGAGTTCCACGCTTTTGGGCCTGCCTCCGCAAATGCCCTTTCACTAAATTTAGACTTCTGGCAATGGATGGTCGGTTCTTTAACCCTTTCTGCAGCTGAAGTAGAAGCAGACTTGAGAGTTTGACGTCTACCATTCAAATTGTCTGGGATACAAAGTTCTTGAAGATACAGAGGCACCACGTTGTGTGTCGCCTTGTACATCAACCAGCACAATTTAAATTCAACTCTTTCAAAAAATCGGAGTCAATATAGAGTATTTATAGGTAGACGAGCTGTCTCAAGAGGAATATGTCTCCGAATACTTTTAATCTGTCTCAGTTGATAAAATCATGCACTGACAGTTTTACTGATTTGTGTATTCATTGAAAGATCTGAATCAATATGCACGTCCAACAACACTACTCATATTTATACATGCTAGCTGATTTAAGGCTTCTAACAGGTTTATCTTTCAGTATCATAGTAGGTTTAGTTTAAAAAATATTAATTTATAGCGTGTGTATATAGATGAGAACAAAAAATATGGATTGAAATCTTCAGTGCCCAGAAAGGGAGAAAGACACCATGTTGCAAAGCATGTTTAGTTTTCATCAATTACAGAAATATCAATAAAATTATTATTTTATCTAAAAAAGGTAACGGAGATTTTTTATCTTGGATTTTCTAAACTAACATTTTACAGTACCTACTGCGTTTCACACATGTGCTCATTATTATGAAAGTGTTCTAAGTCAGGAAATTGAAAAAAGTGAGTTCATCAATTATTTTGCGTCACATGGTTTTAAATTAATACAATATGATGCAAATTGTAATAATTGTGAAAATTTTGAAGCGTTATTTTCAGTGTTTTGTTACGACGTTCAACGGTATTCCGCTAGTATTTATTTGATAATATAGTTAGTCATTTCAACCTTAAATTTTTTATTACCTTATAAGCTACATGCAACATTTTTACGTCGAAATAAACTATATATCTAGTAGATTAAATACATTTGAAACATTATGTTGTGTAATATAAAAATATTTTTTAACCAATTCAAACGCAAACCTTTAAATATCTCGAAACGAAAGAAACATGAGTTTATAATAATGGGCACATATGTGAAAATAAATCAATTGTTTTTTGATTTTACTCGTTTAATTTACTTAAGACGCGTTTCGACTTGCAAGGGCATTATCACGTATTACGGAGTTTTACAAACATACTTCGGAAACAGAAAACCGACTGCATTATTTTCCATGCTATAAAATTAATTAAATTTATTATTGTATTTTTGTGTTATATTAAAACTGGTACTGTTTATGACATTTCTTTATGACTAGATGATTAATCCAAGCAATGTACCGTATTCAAAAATTAACATATTTTATATTATTAAATTCAACAATACCGCCCCGACAACTGACAGCGGAATGTTAAAAAGTTAAAAAACGTAGGTAGATAAAATGAAATGATTTCAGTTTTACAATGATTAAATTATTATAGCGCGCATCTCATTTTGTTTAAAAAATAATAAGTAATGCGACATCCATAATTATTAGAAATATATTTTTTTTATGATAATATAGATATTTAACTATTCTTGTTTTACTATCGCGCTATTTGCACTTAAATATTTTCTTGAGACTAATATAAGTTGTCTTAACAATAGACTTATAGTTTAATACTCTATTAAGAAAATATGACTGGTCCTCATAATTTTATATAATACATAGTCCTCAGCAAGAGGTCAAGCATATTTATCGGACTCTCCGCCAGTCCCTCTCAAAAAGACAAAATTTTTTGCTCTCGGGAATCCTTTGTTACCCTTTTTAGCCATAAATTATGCTTTGTTGCCCGTTTCGTGCTTTGTGGACAAACGGTCTAAAAAATGTTTTATTTGCGCCAGAATGATATGCACTCTTTGTCCCGTGTCGCGTGTGTGCAAACAATTAAACGATTAAATTAAACAATATAATTGTATTCTATATTATTAAATAAGTTTAATATTATTATCATCTTCGTCAACATTTTCATTCTCTTGTCTTAAAAGGATCGTCGCCCAAGTCTCGTGTCTTTCATCTTTTCCATATCTTGCGTTGTTTCAATACTTGATAACCTTCTTCATCGGCGGTCCCTCGTTACGAGAATGACGTCTGCCATGGTTAGTTGGCAAGAGAGTTCTGAATGAGGAGTCTTCCTCTTTTTACGTAAGCCTTCTCCCCCTGCGCATTGTACTTTTTGACGCCATTGTCATCGATCATGGGCCGCAGTTACGCAATGTTCAGGATCTGTGTCATATCTGCTCAGATTTGCTTTCAGGGTGTCTTTGAATGTTTGCCTCGGCCCATCCTATCTTCTTTTGCCATGAGATAGCTGCATAAAAATAACTTGCTTGGGAAGCTGTGTATCATCCATATGCACACAATGACTTAACCGTAGTAATTGGTGCTTCAGGATCATAGTTTCGATTCTAGGAATATTAGCCTCTTTCAGGGCACTCAAGTTTGTTTTCCCTTGTATCATTTACAATAAGTAAATTGCAATAACACAATATTTAAATACATAGAAATAGATAAGTTTATGAAACTATAATACAAATTAATATCGTTCTGCTACAAAAGTAAAAATGAGTAGAAAAAACATAATTTCAACCATTCATTCATTTTATATCCAAGATCTTCCTCAAGCATCAGTTGTGATATTTCTCGATAGAGTTTAGGTTGCGGCTATACAATACCCATGATTCGCATTCATATAAAATGGGCACGATAGACTAACGCTTGAGAAAATCAATTAACCTCTGTATGAAGTAGAAACATGGACCCTGAGATAAATGTAAAGGAACGTGCTCGACCCTTTCGAGATGCGTTGTTGGCGTGAGATGCTACGCGTTCTATGAACTGCGAATGTCTTCATTCTTCAGGAACTCCGCACTGAAGAAAGGGGTTCTCTACAACATGGAGGAAAATATTTTTTATATATTTTGGGCATATTTTTAGAATATATTGACGTATTTGCTGGTCTAGTGGTTAAGATACTCGCCTAGTGATCTAGAGGTCGGGGGTTCAAGCCACATTCTATAAGACCAACAGTTAGTCCAATTTTAATAGCACAAGCATTTTGCTTATTTTGAAAATATTAATTAGGTCCGTGATTTTTTTCGCGACGTTTTGTTTCTTTGAAGTTTATTGACATTTGTCATAATATTATTTTTAATGGGGTTAGAAAATTTAAATGCGTATCGAAAACCATACACATATTTACTTATTTATTTATTATTGTTATATACGTCCTAATCAGGCATTAACATAATTTGTAAAGAAACAGAAAATTTAATCAGAAGTGCAATACACAAAGGAAAAAATTACATAATGTCAGCATATCCTTTCATAATCAAAATTAAAAATAAATTCAAACTGTGAAGTAAAGCTATCTATCCGTCACCACTGAGTTGAGACACAAAAAATTGTAATAATGCTGTTCTATAAAGAGTTAAATTTATAGAAAAAATGTCGACAACCTCCGCATATTCATTCCCCAAAGAATTCATTCTGTGGACTCAGGAGTTAGCTAATGTATGAGTTCTGACATTACCATTGTAATAAAACAATGAATTGTGTCTCGATGACTTCAATGGTGCGTGAAAGTCAAGCAGATCAACAATCTGGGGGCAGTCTATCATACCATTGATGATCCTGTATATGTCACATTACGCTGTACCACTTGCAGAAAGGGTAGGAAGCTGCTGTTATTTGGCGATCTCAACGATCTTTTTGGCGAAGGAACGATTGACAAAAGGGCATGCCTAGAGCAGTTTGTTCGCTTCAAAGCTAGTAATATTAGTTTAGACAAGTCAGGAAAGGGTCGATCTTTGGATTTTAATGACCAGACCCTTCTGGCGTCTATGGAAGAGGATGAAAATTGCACCACTAGAACACTGGCTATTTAAAAAAAAATTTTAGTACCTAACTCAAATTGTTACTTAATACAAATTTACTCGAATAATTTTTAGGAAAAATTTAATATTTTTTTTAAAAATAGATTCTAGTAAAGAAACAATAATATATGTTTTAGTTAGTTATGGCACCCTGAAGAAGAAAATGGTATTTTTCGAAACCGGTAGATGTATTTAAACTCAATTAAGTGGTTAATAAAACAAAGATAATAAATAAAAATAATATGTTTTAAGTTTATTTTCATTTTTGGTTATGTTACAATATAATTTTGAAAAAATGGCGGATAACTATGCATCAACCTAATAGTAAGAATATTGTTGTAACACTTATTCCATGCTCGCATTATAACACAATGGAGATAGCTTAGAGAGATTGATGATCACAGGCAACGGAAGGTTAAAGGTTGATCTCTAATAAAATGGACACAACATGTCCGAGAAATCACCGGAGCTTCGCTACACGTCGCATTAAACAAGAACCAAGATCGCGAAGAGTGAAGGTTAACATAGAGAACCACTATGCTCACTCATGAGCGCATTGACCGAAAGAGAACCAATTGAGACTCAATCTGTTCAAAAAGTCTGTTGCTGTCAATCTCAACTATTCCCTTCGGAGTTGCCATGTAGATACATGGTATCTCTCTCTATCTTAAATTAGGGGCTCAATGCCAACTATGCCATACTTCTCGCTCGGTCCGTTAATGTTACTCCTGCTACTTACACTAAGATATCTCATTTTGGTAGCCTGGATTCTTGATCATATATATTTTATTTTATTATCTATGATTAAAATTATAAATTTTGAAATAGGTGTTATAAAATTGATTGTTTTTAAAAATGGAATAATAGATTCATCAATTGTAATAAATTCAATAATTTGTCGTAAACGTATTTGGCGGAATGGTAACGTGTTTTCCCGGATATGAAATGGTCCATGTTCGAATCTCGGTAACAAATAGTTGATTAATTTAATTTGTATTAAAAATATCACAGAAAATGTTCTGAAATTACTACAAAAATATGTTCTCCTTAAAAAAAGTGTTTTAATTCACAACATTTTCAGATAAATATCGCGAATCACGGCAGTTTTAGATATTCAATCACTGTCAGTGATTATGAAATATCAGTGATTAACTCATAGTTCATGATTTTAAGTTCATCACAATTTTTCTAGGCAGGTTTAAATGAATTAATCGATTACACATGTAAAAACCTCTCATATTGCCGTGAAGGCATTTTTTTTCCATTTTACCCAGTAGTTCCTTTATACCTATGTATATTATCAAAATATGTTATACATATATACAGTGCACTGCAATTAGTGAACATACACTATTACAGAAATTGTATCCTTACAAAATTTTGGAGAACGTTTAGTTGATTTCTATCAAATTCCAAGAATTTCATTAGTACCAATTGAATTACAATTTATGGGTTAAATTGAATCATGTTTGGTAGACCCTTATATTATATGTTTTCACATTTTCTCATTGATTAATTTATTATATCTATCCAATCTAAGGGATACTGGGGGTGGATTAAATGGATGAAGGGATGGCTTATTATTAATAAATCACATAATTAATTTTATATTTAACTAAATGAGGAAATGCAAAATATATCTAATAGTTTAAACAATCGTCTAGTTTATGTGTTACTACTGCATTAATTTTTGACATTTAACATCAAAGATTTGACTTTCTTAGTAGTACAAGTCTGTCGGTATTTTCATAGTAAATTATTATGGTTACTATAAAAATATATTTGTTAAACGTATTCGTGTTTATCTTCATTATTACTTTTTTATAATCACAGATCAAAGATCTTGGCAACCTATTTTATAAAAAACTTATATTCGTTCTATATATGAATGAAATAACTAAAAAACTATTAAATATCACGATTTTGTTTTAAGAGTGTACTTTCATTTTTCTGTTTAAAATTCGAGAACTTCTAAGCGAATTTCTCGTACATATTTTTTCAAGATGAAGCTAATACTTATAATGTGACCTTAATACTAAATTACGTTATTTGTTACGAAAATCTTGTCAAAGAGGAAAGTTTTGATAGAAAGAGATGACAATAGAGTGGATAATTTTCTAGCACACGAGACATGTGTTAAAAATAACTAATATTTAGAGTTTAATCCACGTTTTTTCATATTAATATTAAGTAATGAAATAATATGTTTGTTGTCGTTTATGTTAAGTACCTAGTCGATATAATATGAATATGTTTTGAGATCAAAGTACCTTACCTATATATTATATATTTAGATTGACGCTTAACATTCAAGTTATTATGTCAGACACATTTGGTAGTTTTGTTTAATATTATCACTTTAAAACATCAGGTTGCCGTTGTGTGACCTGTTTGTTTTATAATTAAATAGTATGTTGCTATGTTTAATATACAACGGCATTACATATATACATAATATTCTATTGCGATTTACGTGAAAAATAACGTACATAAAATATTAACATTGTTGAGAAAACGTTGTTTTCCCTTAAAATAAGATTTAAAACCATCTAATATATAAAATTTGCAACTTATGTTGTAAATAAATTCAATATATTTTATCTTTTATATGCGGGAAGTATTATCTTATCGGCGTATTTAACCAAAAACTAAGAAAGCGACAGATTTCACGTCGGCTATTGTCGGATTGAGCTGCGGAATGAAGCAAAAAAAACAATAATAAAAATTAAATACGCAAATATTATTAAATTATAAATTAGTGTGTTATTGATACAAAACTTAGTTTAAAAAATGGTTAATACTCCAAAGCATGGAAGTAAAAACAGTATATAAGTACAAATTTGGCTGTTATAAATTCAAACGACAAAAATGGACAAAATGTCATGCAAATTTAACAGTTTATAACTTTATTACTTTTTAATATTTTGTTTATTTGTACACCACGATTTGTTTCCGTAATCTTAGTTTCAAGATTCAAGATAATATCATATATTTCGTATATGCAAGAATTATATAATATAAGGCAATTTCTTGGCACACGGAAAATGATTTAAATGGTCGCGATCTGTCTTATAATGTCTTAATTATGGTAAATAAAATTCAGTTAATTTTAAATAAGTGTAGAAGTCTAATCTAAATAATAGTTTATAAAAATTGTCTAAATCTAATGCAGTTGTCTAAATTTGATATAAATTAATAATAAAAAACACATTTTCTTAAGAAACGCCAAAATATGAGTTATTATTGTTACAGTGAAAGATATCAACTCGTTTAAATCGCTTAAAATAGTATGCACAGCTGTAGTTCGTAGTCATTTACAATATAGTTCAAGAATTTTGTCCATATTCTATAAAGTTCATAAGTTAAATTTGGAAAACGTTTTACAAATTCTTAAGGGTTGAAAACTTTAAAAAATCTATACAAATGAATTTGGATTTTTTCAGCTTTCCCGAATGATTTAGTATTTTTATACAAAATAGTAAATGGTAAGCTCCATCTGATTTCGTACCATATTACTAGTATTTCATGTAAAGATTTAAAAAAATATATTTATTAACGCATTTATACATTAACTTCATAGGCTCGGGATTAATTTTTATTTTATTGAATATTTCATTGTTCAATGCTTAAATGTAATGTTATTGATGTCTGTAATAAGAAAATACTATAATTGATAAATATATTCAATCTGTTTTATGTTTAACCTAAATTTTTATTTTTATTTTTGGATTAATCTTTTTTTATTCTTATTGACAAAAAATTATAAAATATATATATATACTGTATTATATTTTTTACATGCAGTGTAGATAGATATTTATGGGCGTTGATATATGTATATAAATAAATTATTAGCGTGACAATCCTGAGTGGGTCTCCACCTCTTGGAAGAATCCCCTCCAGCTGCCCCATATCTTATTTTGCGGCAGTATCCTCCAGCCGTCTACATCAGCCGCCTTGGTGACACTGTACGACCACCGAAGTTTCAATTTACCGGCCTGCTTGTTATCCAATATATGCCTCGCTGGATGAATTTCTTTTCTTGTCAGATGGTCTACCCTTTGGAGTCTTCCATCTTTGTGTAACGTGAATGCGCATTATTCTTGGAAGAGGCTGTAGAGCTAAATGTTGTGACTAATATGCCAATTATTTTTCTCTCGAAGAGATCGAGTGCACGCTCGTCGACCGTTCTAAGAATTCAACATTCTGAGTCGAATTCTGGACCGTTATATTTCTTCACTGAACACACATTTGCTTGTTACAAAGCTATCGACACATTTGAAATAACATATACTCATTTTTAGATTTACAAGTTTCTATACTTTGCTTAAGATCGTCAATTTGATTTGTATATTTAGAGTCCTTGAGAATAAATCCGTCTCCGCAATCCTCCTACCATCCTAGCATTCACCCTTCATCACCACCGACAAGTCTGTGTTCCGCAATGAAAAGATACTCCTATTTAATTCTTTAATGTTCCCTTAGAACTCTTTATCTTGCCCGGCATATGGTACAGATATACGAATATTAAAAAAAATAAATTTGCAAGATAAATATTGTGCGTGTTAAACAACTTAGATAGCGATCAATTATGGTCCTGTGTTTTCTATTGATAATTAGACCGTGTTACTCTAGTAAGACAGATCACCACTAACCTAGACAGTCAGCCGATCTCCCAGATGCAATTCGGACTGCTGGTATTCCTGATGTTGTATGTTCTCGGTCGATCTCTAAAAATTCCTCGCGAGCGCCGAATAACCTTCCAAGAGCGTTTCTGATAGCAGACCGATTCCGACGCCGACTGGATACTTTCTGTCAAGTTATGTGGCGCTCCGCTAGTGCAGAGTAAAACAGACATAATACCAACATAAAAGCAATGGCTACCAATTAAAGGATATAAAACACGCGCAAACAAATATATGATTATTTGCCAACGTAAAAATCCATTAGGATCCTAAATTTTACTATAATTTATCTTATATAGTACTTACCAACGTCAGTATTGTTATGACTCGTGGACAACCAACACTTCACAAAATAGATTCTTTCACACCAAATATTTATACACATTCTTTATGGCACGTTCTTTAACAAACGTATATACATTATTTATATCAAGCCCCCAAGAAGTGAAATGAAAATAAAATAATAATATTTGAATTATTTAACAGTCTCAAAAAATAATAAATCAAATATATAGATGTGACGAAATTATAAGGGGTAATTTATTTTAATTAAACAAGCAGAGGCTTATAGACGAAGAGTATTATGACAAGGAGACAAGTTTATAAATCATAAGTAGGTACTCGTACTTTGAGTGATGAATGTCTTTGAAAGCGATTTTCTGTCATTTTTGCGATCATTTTAAAGTTGATATAAGTTATTTATTTAAGAAATATGATAAAAATTCTCATAACAATATTCTTGTGCCGAATTTCTTTTGCGAGAATGTTTTTTTTTTTAAAATGTTTTAAGATCGAATTATGATAAAATTACAGAAAATTTATTCATACTAACATACACGTCCGAGTTTAACATGTCATGTTTGAGAAAATTAAAAAAAAAACATTTTTGATCCTAAGGTGAATTTATCTTCCCGACTTCGCTACAGTGTGTTGATAATACCGAGTTGACAAAGCTATGAAGTTATAATGAGCGTACAAGATCTTCTCACGTTATGATGTCGTGGGTACATTCCCTAACGGAAGGTGAATATTTCTTGAAAATCTCAGAATTTTGATCGTATATATGTCTAATAAAAACGTAAGTTTGTATTCTTGTAACTCTCTCTGAAATGAGAATTTGGTATTGCCAGGTAGCCTCACATTTATTCAGATTTAACTTAATAGATCCCCCTTAATAGATAGGGGGGCCCACCCTTTCCCGGAACCGTTGTAGAAGTTTCAACTTATTTTATCGGTTCCACACACAGTACTATAGAAACGCGAAATGTACAATTAATAAACACAAAATAAAGGAAATAAAAATAAACAAAAGCTAATGTAAGAGATTGCGAAAATGAACAGAGATTTATATTTAAACCTTATTGCGCCCTTTTAAATGCTATCTTTATTTATTTTTAAATATATAACAACATTACAAACAAACAGATAATCAAGTGTTATGTACAGAAGAAATAGATTCCCCAATGTGAGAGTATGGAAACCCTTGACCATACCTTTTTGCCTGTCCATTGCGGATCACAGGTTTTTTTTTACAGTAACCTTATCACTGGTAATTTTCAACTCCCGGTTAACTTGTGTTATCTTCTTTCCCTTAACTCGTCACATTTATTCTATATAACAGCAAATTTTTTAAACGACAATGTTATTGACTTGTAATATGATATTTTCTATTCTATAATATTATTGTATTTTTTTCTATAAAATAAAGTTTTAACTTGATTAATGGCACAAGTCACTCTTGAAGGGTGGATTGCCTATTTGAAAGAAGAAGAAGAAATATTCTTGTAATACTAATCTCGGCCTAAAACTCGAAGCCAGAAAATAAGTTCAAAATTTGTCGAAAACGTAATTGCTTGATGTAGTAAAGTTAGTTAACGTATTTCCCGGGATAGAAAAAATTCTAGGTTTGAATCCCGACAGCAATCAAATATTTTTCGATAAACAGATTTTTTCTGTAAATCTTTCTAATTGATTAATTTGAATTAAATATACCATAGAACTATGTTCTGAAATTGCGACTTCACCACAAAATTGTGTTTTCATTAAAGTACCTAATTATTATTTATAGTTTGTTCCAGTAAAATAATAATACAAATGATTTATAATAATATTAATAATGTTATTATTACATACTTATAATTTGTTCCCATAAAACAGGAAACACATCTTAATTAAAGTTTATGGTTGAAGTTTTCTGTATGAGGAAACTTAGTCTGTACTAAGTATCTGATATGAAGCAGGTTGGTTTGAGGTTTACACCATTACATGATATTCGCTTCTTGCCTTTATAATGGAGTGAGCGAGTTGCAAGATGAGCGCCAAAGAGAATTTCAAAGGATCCATTTCGCTTGTGGTGCATCATATATATGGTGGATGGTTGCTTAATCTATGTCCTTAATGCTAGACACGTTCAAATCTGCACGCAATCTTGAATAATCGGTATCTTTTATGTGAGATAAATCATTAGTGAATAATGCAATATGGTTTTGTGTGGAAACTTATCTGAAATAAAATAATCTGAAGTTTTGTCACAATGAAGTATGTATAATTTTATAATACTAGACATAGCCTGTCAATAATATTTAATATTATTAACGGATTGTATTAAGTATTGTATGATATACTAGAAGTTCATTTTTATTACATTTGGATATTCTTTGATACAACTAATATATTTTTACGGAGAACACCGTTGTTGCAGTTTTTTTGCGTCTATTATTAATCAAAAGTATTTGAGATTCGTCGCAATATAAAATGGTTTGCTTTTAAAAATAGAGTAACAGATGTATCAATTTGAAATCACATAGTTCTGAGGTGTTTTCATATAAATTAAATGAATCAAATAGAAAAATATATCTACAGAAAAAATCTATTTATCGAAAAAAATGAAAAACAGATGTGTCAATTTTAATGAGCTAGAGAATATAGGTTCAAAAATTTGTCGTAAACTAACTTGGTTGATATGGCGAAATAGGACAATGCATTTCCCCGGATAGGAAAAGATCCAGATTCGAATCCCGGTAGCAACAAAAATATGTTTTCGATAAATAGATTTTTGTGCATATCTTTCTAGTTGATTAATTTAATTTGTATTAATAATATTTAAGTTGACATCCTCATATTATTGTTTATCAATCTACATATATCATTTTGATGGAGAACACATTTTTTTGTGGTTGCATTTTCAGAATATAGTTCTGTGGTATTTTTAATACAAATAAATATATTCTAGTTGATTAATATAATTTGTATATATACAAATATGAAACTGAACGTGTCTGTTCTTTATACAATTTTGTACCCTTTAAGTGATCTAAACAAAATTTAGCACAGTAAATTTTTAGGATCCTGCGCAAGATACCATCCTCCCTCCATCTGAGCATTCCATCTTTTCCCCCGATATATATAGTTGTTGTATTGAATGCTAACCGTTCCAAACTTTACATATTTACCCTTTAAGACTATCTAATAAAAATATAGAACACCTGCCTAGGTCAAATTTTGAATATATCATTATTGTTTAGAGGCTGCAGAAAATAAAGGCAGCCCTCTATGTCTAAACTCTTAACTTCAATTATGACTAAATCTTAATCCCGGGTAACGCCGGGTATAGACCGCTACGTTCTCTATAGATGACTGATTTTTTATTCCATCCATGATTTTTGATAGTAATAAAGTATCGAAGTAGTTTCTATCTATATATTTATAAATGTATCGATTAACGATATTTTTCATTCAAAATAATCGTGACAGATTCGAAGTCCGCTTTTGTTTAAAATAATTTATTGAAATATTGTTGTTACATGATTTCTTTGCTATGTGACATGCGGAATCGCGGACGTTATTATATATGTAGGATATTTAATTAAGACCTGAAGACTTCATTAAATAAATTAAAATTGATGTATTATTAAAAACTTTTTACAATATAATTTTTTTAATTCCTCACGTATATGATGTCTCCTGAAGTACTTCAATAATTAAATAGCATTAGGTTGAAATGATAGAAATTCTTTAAAGTATTATTATAACTTTCATTGTAATTGTTTAATAATTGAAAACCCCTAGAAATATTGGCTTCGCCTTCACGACTATGAAGTTTCTGCATACTTTGACTGCATTTTATATTCCTATTATGCTCTTAATAGCTTAGCCATAAAAACGTGCCGGGCCACATATGAAATTTTCCGGATATATGAAAGTGTGGTAACTCAGGTTATTTAAGTGTGGATGGATAATTTTCCTACAGTGCAAGTAGTCCTGGACTATGCGAATATTTTCGTAACAATTTTTGCATGCGTGCATAATTTTAATTCGCTATTTATTTTGTATATAGCTGAAAAAATGCCAATAACACTCGCCACAACCAACAACGATTTTTTTTAGCCAACTTTCAGCATGAAGCTTAGCAAGAATATGCAATATTTAATGCACATAAAAGTTTCGTAACGCTTAAGCTGAACTTAATTTTAACCGGAACACTAAAATGTACTTCTAAATTAATTTCCTGATAAAAATAATTTTGAAGTAATATTAAGTTGTGTAGATAGTGTACTGTAAAATTAATTGATGGTAAAAAATTAAGTATACTTTCTTTAGAATGAAAACATTTTGCATTTCTGGATAATATGATAAGCTGTCAATAATGTTTAGATATTTGACGCACAGTAAATTGCATGTGTTTTAAAATTTTAAAATCAAATATAACGAATGAGACACAATGAGATAAATCTGAGATTTTGTTGGGATTCACGTGATTTTGTCTAGAAATAAACTTAGAGATCACAACTTGAGATTAGTGGGATCAATTCTCGTACACGACGTTCGATTTGACAGCGAGATTCAACACTCTCTCATCTCATGTAATCTCTCGATGATGCTGGAAGATAATCACTTTTAAGACACTCAAATTGAAAAAAGGTACCGTCGTCCACTTTGCATAGATTTTTCGAGATAGGTAAGTGAACCAGCGCGTAATCGAAATGAAATACAGTTTTAGTTATTTTCAGTAAGGCGATCAAATTAACACTAAATTACGCCGCGCTGATGGGCGAGCAAGTAGGTAACCAAACATGTGCTAGGATAAGTTGAAAGGAATCTATAAAGGAATAAAGAACTTGTGTGTCCGTTTTCGATTCAAATCTTTAACCATAAACTTAAGCTTGAAAGTCGTACTTTCTTGCCGTAATGTAAATTTGAGTATAAAGCACAGTAGAGATTTTTTTCCTTATTTCCTATATTTTTTATTATTTCCTAAAATCCATTCGTTCGATATATTGAAAAATAATAAACGCATTTTTGGAGTAAACTTTCTGTATTTAAAGATTCATGGCTACAGGTGCGGAAATCAAATTTGACCATAGCAAATTTTGACCAGTGTTTCCACCAATCCAATCAGAAAGCTTGGGTGTGATTGATTAGTTTACGTTAATTTATTCATATTATATCCAAATTTTTGTTCGAGTAGCAAGTCAATAACCGCGTGATAAAATAAAGCTAAGCACTTATCTCTGCATACGGTATGTGCTCGCTGAAGTCAGCAATAATATTAATTTTCACCTGGAAGATGGAGGGTTTGGAATTTTTGATATAATAGATAATATACCTATCTCAAAAAAATTTTAAATTTAAAAGAAACAGTTAAATTTAATAACATAACTTTGAATACAATTTTCTATAATAATAAATAATATAATTTATTATTAATAATTACACCCGATTAGTCTTACTTATTGGCATATTGTATTTGTTAGAAAATAGTAAAAATATTGGTGTGTTTACACATTAAGTCTTTTATTTAAACAAATAGTTTATTATTAAGGAGAATACATTCTTATTATGAAGTTGTAATTATTCAGAACATAGGTCTGTGGTATTTTTTAAATACAAATTAAATGTATTAACTACATATAAAATCAATTTTATCGAAAAATATTGTTGTTGTTATCGTGATTCGAACCTGGATCTCTTCCTATCCGGGGAAAATGCATAAACGGATTATGCTACACCAACACAGTGCATTGACGACAAATTTTCGAACTTATATGTTACACTTTTCAAATTTATACATCTATCGTTCCATTATTTGAAAGCCATCTTCTTTATCTTTATATTTGTATTTGAGATTCCATAAGAAGTCTAATTCCCATCAAGCCAAGTTGTTCCTGATTAAGCTATGTACCTATTAATTAATTAGTTATCATTATAATATAATGGTCACTTAAAAAAGGTCATGCACCCTACGATACTTGACCTTTCTTTGTATTATATTTAGTAAGATCTTGACCTGGCGCGCTCGGAAAGTTTTTGTGCTCGTCTTCAGTTGTACCCGTAGTATAAAAAAATAATAGAGTAGTTTCGAGCAGATATTTTATGCCCATAACGAGATTTCAGGTATTTTATATTTAATATAATTACACAGAACTAAAAATACGTTGTCTTCTTTAAAATAAAATAATGTCAATAAAAATTTTTTTTTTAAAAAAAGGAATATAATTAAAACTATTATTACGACTGTATTCGCTTTTACTACCACTTTAATCATGTTTCGACTGTTTGAGTTTCAGTTTTCATTATAACATTATACAAAATTATACAATGCTTAAAAACCGGCTCAGTTAAGTTTAGGGAGTTATACATTCATTTTTCTATTTAAAATTAGTATATATTTATTTCTCATATAAATAAATACCTCGTTACATGTTACCATAGTGCAGCGTTTCCCAACCTTTTTTGGCTCGCGTACCACTTGGTAGTACATCACGCTTAATTGTACAACTTCGTAAAAATGATTGTATTTCGAGAAATTTGTTATTCTATTTGCATTATAAATTTTATAGGGTGACTATATTTCCCAGAACACAATTTATTTAAGTTTATAAAAAAATACCAAAGGTTTTATTTTTTCTGATAAAAATGAGACATTTGAACTTTACATATCACAATGTTTTTTTTTAAATAAAAGGTGCCGAAGCTCATTTCTTGTCGAAATTCAAAATCAGGACATTTAAAGAAGTATTTTTATTAAAAAAAAAATACATAGAATTAAATTAAATTATTTGTATAAAACAAAATGAAATGCGCCGCAGACAATTTTTTTCCAAAAATTACCGATATTAATAGAAAATATATGTATATAAAATTAATTAAACACGGTAAATGTAAGAATTCTTCTGATGATTTTCGATCATCGACTGTACATATTAACAACTGTATATTATTAATTAAAATTAAAAATTATAGGAAAAATACAATAGTTTAAATTATATTTTTATGACTGATTTTTTTTTTTACTTTTTATGTCTAACATTACTGATTATTTTTCGCGTACCACCAACTATCCACTCGCGTACCACCGGTGGTACGCGGACCATATTTTCGTGCTAGAAAAACCACAACACGTGTGTGAATCATTCAGTAGGTACCTTTAGCTTCCTACCTAAAAATTTGAAATAAAAAAAACAATAAGTACATCACACAGCATCTACCTACATAAAGTACAATGCTACTGAACCGTTTTCTATCAAAATAAATTTTAAAATGTGAAAAATAAATGTAATAAATTTTCATTCCTTTCTTTCTTTCCAATGAGCTGAACACACAAGACATAACCATGAGATTACTAAATACTACCACTCTTGCAACAACACTGTAAATCGGTTTTGGGCCGATCTGAGTTATGAATGCCACAACGTTGTATATCTTCATGGGCATTGAATAGTATATTAAACAAACATATAAAATAAATAAAAAATACTATTAAACACAATTTCTAAGTACCTTCCTTGCAACAATACTGTATTATCTACAATATTGTTGTACAGTCCAAGATGGCCGATACACTGTCTTGCAATATTTGTAAAAACTGATATACAGTGTTGTTACAGGGGGGATCTAAATTGTACATACAAATTATTTTTATTGTAAAAATATTGCGTAAAGCAATCAATACATTTGAAGAAAGGTAATGAAACTGGGAGTAAAACGTGTGAAGAAACATTGTGAAAAGATTTACAATACTGGAGTCCGGTCATCCTCTTGTTGAACTCGGTGTGTTGTGTCAAACCTTATGAATTATCCTATAGTACTCTTAAGCTTATGGCGTTTTCAATAGAATGTTTCAAATATTTACCCTAAATGGCGAGCTTTAAGCGCTCGGAGCTTTTGTGAAGTGAAACGTAATTGTGCATTTATGTTTAATTAATACGTCACAGCCGCCATTTTGGGGAATTTGAACGCCGTCCGGTTAAAGGTGCTCAATTACCCACCTTACTCAGGATATTATATTTCGGAAATGCCCGTGTTTTTGGCTTTGTAACACCGTCCATTGTTCACTTCGCGGCTGACGCGTTGTGATTTCGAATGGAGCGCTGTGCTCGTAGCAAGCGCAAAGTAAAATCAACACATGCTTCATTCGGATATTTACTGTCATAGGATTATATTTTCTTAGCAATGTTTAAATATGTCTAAGAACACATTATAACTGGATTTTTACCTACAAAGGCAGTGTTATTAAATAAATATCAGATATTTCATAGAGACGAACCTATTTTTATTATATTTAATGAAAAATATATAGAAGTATGAGGTAATTACAGGGCTTAAGACCTGTCTTCGGCTGGTTTAAGTGATCATATATACAACTTTAAAAAAAATGGATAGATATGGAGATTAATGGGGTGGGAATGGTGAACGTTATATTTATATAAAGTGATCCGAAGCCGGTCAAAGACAGGTTGTTAACCCTGTAATTACCCAATACTTCTATATAGCTTCGTCTCTGTGAGATATTTGATATTTATTTGATTATATTTTCGTTTGCATTGAACAGGACATACCCACAATCGGGATGTCAGCTAAATCTTATATCGGCCGGCGGCTTCATCACTTCACGTACTGACGTCGTCCGTAGTCCCGTATTTTATCTGTATATATTTTTTATTGATACATTTTGTTTGTATTGAAAATATCACTATACACAGTCCAAATAGTCTATAGACTTTGTAATACGTCCAAAAGAGTAGCGGTTGACCTATGGGATAGCCGTACCATCACACCTAAAGCCATCTGATCGCTCAGTCTGAGTCAATATCATCATCGCTTAAACTGCAAACAGCATCATATGATTTCAAATTGATTCAATCTCCATGTCACAGGTATGATTTTTTAATTTTGTATTGAAATTCATATTTTTGTCTAGAATGATTGAACAAAGCCTGCGATTGCATAATCATTATTCAAAGCGTCCAAAGTTCTTCAATATATTGAATGAATTTCTCTTTTCAAACTGGGTATGTATATGGCTTTGTAATTATTTAACTTTTACTGGGAACACTTAATCTTTAGATTCCAAGTAATTAAACTTTTCATCAGAAACATACATATTGACCTCATAAGGAAGACACTTACACATTTCGAAAAAAATTCGGTATGCACATTTTTACGTTTGTTGTTAATACATGCTTATGAATTTATTTTATCTGTTTTGTGATAACATTTCATATATCATACAAGTATTTGATAATTCATAACTTTTATATTTTTATAATGATTATGATTTATTTAATTTTCAGTAAAATAATAAAAGTATTTAATTTTTTAAATATTTATTTTAAAAAATAAACCAAATTGTCGAACAGTCAACACAAACACGTAGTATGGGATTCGTAAATTTAAATATTTTACAATACAACTTAATATTTAATACAGATTTTCATAAACTATTAGACTTATTAAATATTTTCTATCCAGTATCAAATACCCATCAATCTCCGATCGTAAAGTAAATATTAGTATTTATTAAACCAGCGATTCTCAACTGCAGGCTCCCAGGATGAACACGACGGCTGCCAATAATATCAGAAGAGTTGGAGGACCACTGGTGCTCGAGCCTTGCTGCAATTCCGCTAGGCTCTCTTCTGAAACAATGGTACTCTATCAGCTGACTATTATAATAATCTTAACATGTACCGTATTGATTGGAAATGGAGATAATTTTACACAACTAAATAAAATTAGATAAATATTCACATATTTCGTTTGATAAATTCGTATCACGATTTAAAATATACTCACAATTATTAGAATGTTTTGAATATTTTATTAAGTAATGTTATATAATTTTACTTTTGAAATTAGCAAAATTAACTTTGTGATTAAAATTCATATTTTTATTTGTTAACTTTGTTTTATTAACCACTTATTGAGTTTAAATACATCTACCAGTTTCGAAAAATAACATTTTCTTCTTCAGAATGTCAATACTAACTATGAACATATATTATTGTTTCTTTACCAGAATCTATTTTTAAAAAAACAACAATTATTTAAAAAAAATTTAGTATATAACTCAAATTGTTACTTAATACAAATTTACTCGAATAATTTTTAGGAAAAAAATTTAAAATGGGACTCGTAGTTAAATTAAGTTGGTTGTTTATAATTTTTTGATTAGTTTTACACGCTTTATTTATCTCAAACGATTCCAAATTATTTTATTAAAAATTATTCGAGTAAATTTGTATTAAGTAACAATTTGAGTTATATACTAAATTTATTTTTGAAATAATTGTTGTTTTTTTAAAAATAGATTCTGGTAAAGAAACAATAATATATGTTTTTAGTTAGTTTTGACATCCTGAAGAAGAAAATGGTATTTTTCGAAACCGGTTAATAAAACAATGTTAACAAATAAAAATATTATATAATTTTGTACATAATGTTATATTGTAGGTGCACTGTAATCAATTATAGTTAGAACGTGGAACAGCTTATTAATATACACATGCTTAATGCAATGTACTGCATTGAGAAGGCTTAGATACAAATTAATTAACAATTACTTAATATATCAACACGTATATACTCAACACGGCTAGTCTCTATAAGATAATATTAATTAATTAGTTTAATATTTCGTAAGTATTAATAAATATATCAATAACATCAAAATATTTTTTAATTGGGTAATTTATTATATATATATTGATCATATTAAGTTTTTACTAAAGTAACTTTTTACCATCGCCCGTAGTAAAAATCGTTTGTGGGTTGTCGGTACGTCAAAAAGCATAGATAAGTGCCATAGATAAAGCGTATTCGTCTAATCGATCGAAATCTGTCACTCTGCTAGTGAAATGTTTTCGGTTTATGTGCTAATGTATATTAAACAACGAGATAATCGTCGAACGAACTCTTATCACTATATATATATATTTTATTTGCTTATTTAATCCTTGTTACAATATGTTTTTTAAAAATATTTTTACAAGTGAAACAGTGTCGTATAGCATTTAAAAAATATATAATCTTATATCTAGGTATACTTTTAATCAGCTTATCGGATAACGCTGCTCAACTAGGCGACGCCTGTATCAGAGATTATGAATCATTATTTATTAAATGATTATGTTTGCGTTATATTTATAAAATACGTTATATTTAAATAGGAAAAAGAAAAAAAAGCGTATTGATGTGTAGGTAGTAAACATAAAATAGAACAGTAATTCTAGAGTTAGTCCATTTCGGAAGGCTAATTTTGCGAATCGTATAAAAATCATATTGCGAAAACGGGTTGTTTAATCGTTGATAAAAAATTCAATGGTTAACTAATTTTACTCTCAAATATCGGATGGTAAAAATCGAAAATCTTTGGTTAAATATGGTGCACTCTTAACAGTTGTTTCAAAAGTCATCTGTCACATTGATACTTTAAATGTTGCGGTATACGATAATAAATCATTAAATATTCCGCTATTTTAGTGATGAAAGTCACTCCGATAGATTTCAAACGAAGGGTTGAATAAAATCATAAATAAAGTATACAGTTGTATGTATTGTCAATCGTGAATATTAAAAATAAATCAATTTTGTAACATTTTTCAGGTATTTGATGATTATCCGCCTTGTCACATTATTAGGCGGGATTCACTTTGACAGTTGTAAACTCGACGTTCGAATACCCTGCAAAAGTTTTTTTTTACCACGTGCAATAGTTACCATAGTAAAAATTTACTAGGTATAATAAAATTTTACTACTGATCAAACAACCGGTTCCTAGTCAGTCTGACGTCGAAGAACAAGGCGACACGAAGAATAAAAATATGCCAGACATATTATTATGCAATAGAGCATGAAATAAAATCTTTTGAAATCCGTACTACTGATTTTCAAAGCGGAAAGGGATCGACCGACAATCATATCCATAAAAAATAATGTCAAATATAGCGACAGTTAATGACGTCAGAACATCAAAGCCACTGTGCATATGAGCTAACATGCTAGCCAGGAGATTTAGCGAATGTAGCTTCGAAACAAACAGGCTATTGTTAGTATATTCTGAACAGAACTATGGACAAATTATACACAAGGAACTCTGTGGCATATGCAAGTATATTACAATAACGCATATCGAATGATGTTTGGACTTACATACACGGTATTGCAGTATCTCAGAAATGTTCACGCAGCAGTGACTACACGGGTTCTGAGCTTTGCTGAGGCATTGTGTCTCTGGCTACCGGTTGACGATTCAATATTGAAACTACCTCCTGGTAACGGCTGTGTTCTTATAAGCCCTTAGGCTGACATTTAAAAGTTGGGTCGCTTACATGACGAGTTACACACATTTTTTTCTCTCTTTTATATTTTGGTAAAATATTAAAATAAAATTGTTATTATTATAAAAGCCTAATGTAGATTCAACGCATTCAATTCAAGATTCGAGTAGCTTGTTGGTGTAGTGGTTAAGACGCTGTTAAAATGATCCAGTGGTCGGGGGTTTACGCCTCGTTTCAGGACACCAGCTAGATAGTCCTATTTTCACAGTACATGCGTTTAGATTAGTTTGAAAATAGTAAGAATATTGATGCGACATGTATTTTGTGTATGCATCTCTATTTGAATAAATTGACTTATGATATTTTCTATTTATTGGTACAAAACACTGTTAAATTCTTTCGCTGTTTGTGAACTACATTACTGGATTAAATTATATGTGGAAGTCAAGATTGATAATAATTTAATCATTTACATTTTGAAATGAAATAAATATGCAAATTCTTTTGACTCTACAAACAAGAGAATAAATATATGATTAAAAAATTAGTTATATTTAAACTAGTTGTGACAAAAAAAAAGTTCAATAATTACCAAAAAGAAAAGGAAATGATGATAATTGAATTATTAAACATTTCATCATTTTTTGTGATGAATCAAATATTATATTACGAAGATATTGTGAACTTCGTGAGCCTCCGCTATGCATCTTGAGGTATCAGATCAAATCCAGCATAAATTAAAAAAAAAACATCGACAAACTTCGACATCAGAAACGTCAAGAACTTTTTGCGCAGTTGGCTGGAATTAAACGCTTGCTTAATTACTTAATTGCTAGGTGGAGCTCTGAGAGGAATTTGCTAATTGCAATAGTAATTAAGAGAACAAGTTAGTACACTTTGAGAATTTACTTAAGTATTTGGATAGATAGGTACTTAGTTAATCTACTGAAAGACTATTCAATTGTTATTAATTTTAATTAAAATAATTATTGACAGAAAATGTTTTGTATAAAACAGTTTTTTTTAATATATATTAATCAAGGTTAAAAAAAAACGTAAATTACATTATTAGAAATCTAACTCTCCCACAAGAATGATTTACGAATATGTACGAGGCACGTTTTTTAATGTACCGGATTTTTTTTAAAGAAACATAACATTCCTTTTTTCGGATGTTACACACCTTAAATTACTTCTCAACATAGTCGCCACCATTATTAAGGCACTTTTCATAACGTGGCACTAATTTTTGTATACCTTAGTCTTAGAACGACGCTACCTGGGATTAAATCCATGTCTGTGCTCCGTCTTTGAGTTCATCATCTTCAAAACGCTTTCCACCAAGGAACCGCTTCAGATGAAGAAAAAGATACACACCGGGAATATTCAGCAACGGTAGTTACTTAAAAAATGAGCCTCATATACTTATATTTAAAAAAAAATATCTTACTGAATATTTCTCAAAGCTGTAAACAATATTAGATAAATGTAAGTCTAAAAATTATGTTGCATGTCAGTTTTGATGATGGCCACTAAAATGCGGACCAAAATGTTGTCAACACTAAAAACTGACGGGAGAATAACCAATATTTTTTATTTAGTCTGATATATTTATAATATTGATTTCGTGGCAACTGGGCGACGAAACAACTAGGAAGCCAATTATTGGAAAATATAGCTGCATATCGTATGTATATAATTTTTATCAGATAACTTTGTGCTTGTTAAAACACTCGCCAAGCAATCATGGGTGGGAGAATTGAGCCAAAGTTAATGCTATTTTAGCTTAAATTGAAAATAATAAGAATAATATGTGAAACGTATCTCTATTTTTTTTTAAATGAAAGGAAATGTGTATAACTAATTATAATTTAGAAATTACTTGTTCAATTCTAATGGCCCGTGTCCACGGAATGAGACAATCTCAGAAATTTAGTTGAAATAAATCTCAATACCGTGTACACGTGATGAGATTTTGATCTGACGATAAACAAAGAGATCAGTTTGATATTGTTAGAAAGAGAAAAAGCGAGATTTGATACGTGCACAGAAACTATCATAAATGTCACATAAAACTACCATAGATCCCTACAATTATCTATTATCAATATTAGATGTAAGCCATTAAACATTAACATTAATATAAGGCGTTAAATGGTAAACATTTATTGTGTTTTAACTGCTACTGGAGAGATTAAAAATCACCCAACTGACGAACATACGAGCGTGAAGTAAGGCACGAGACGGCGAATCTCTGAGACACGATGAATGCGAAAGTCGAGAGTTAACAAAATCCGTATCTCAGAGCTTGTTTCGAGTCGAAAATATTCAAAAATCACTTTCGTAGATACGGCTCATAAGAATGTTTCCAGTAAATATGACACTTTATTCCGGTTTAGACTATAAATGCCTACTTTCCTCAATCTTGATGAGACTATTTTTTTTCTTTTACGTGTAACAGGAACTCGGGTTCACGGTAATTAGAGAAAACAAATTATAAATTGTATATTTAAATGTATTTTTATTCTGCTCTTTAAATATTTTTTTTAAATCTGCAAACTTTTTATAAAAATCAACTATATACAATCACTTTAATTTTATAGTAATTTTAATAGTATGTTTTTATTGTACTGTATAATATCGCATGCGTCTTAAACCAATGCTATTTATATTATAACATGCAATGGTACAATCTTTTTAACCATTAATTAACATATAACACATAATAATTGATTAAATATATCGAGTAGACAACATTTTTTAAAACTAATATTTTTCATTTTAAATATACTAATATTTTTGGCAAAGTATATTTTTACCAGATTCATTTTTGCTATTAACATCTTCTTGGTTGTCAATTATTCTATCGCAGAGTTGTCTATTAAGCAATCTAATCAATATTCATGCTAAGGCAAACATTTTCATATGTAGATGCTAGTTTATAAAGTATCTATTACACACGATCTTTAAAATGTACAATTTAAATAATTCAACGTATTATTTAAAACAGTATTCAACAATATTGCGACTAATTAGCATTTTTTCATCAATTTTATACCACATATCTATCATCATATATCAAGTACATTTATGATATTACAATCCAGTATAATTTCGGAAAAAGATTCTGAATATTTTGAATAACCGTGAAAGCTTAAGAAAATAATTGTATTATTTTCTGTATTAATTCCGTCGTGTTATTTTAATGTATTTTAATCGGCAGACTTAAGTGTATTACCATTTCGTTCAAGTATGCTTCAAATCGTTTAAGCTGTAAAATACGCTTTTCCAAATCCAAGTTCAGATGTTTTAACAAAACCCGTCGTACTGGTTTAAATCAATTAACTTAAACGCCCACAGCCATCTGAATGATGCTCAAGCCTGATTCCCTGGCGAAAATCAAGAAGTTTACACCTCACGAATTCTCTAATTCCAAATGGAGCACTTATATAAGACGAGTTGAGAGTAATGTACACTGGGTGTCGGGAGAGATGTATAATTCATCCCTTCCTACCCTTCACGACTGAAGCTTTGTAACACCTCGCCTTCAGCTCCTAGAGATGTGATATAACAAATGTGTATGACTTCATGTATTATACAATGAACGTGACATAAGACTTAATGAACTATTATGAACACAATACATCTGTCGATGGTAGATATGCATTATCCCTGTGTATAATTTGTAAAGCTTTATCTTTCAAGGTCTATGTATTGCGGCTTTATTTACTGTTGGGTTACACATAATCAACTTTACTTTTTTATTGAATTAACTTTCTAACAAGAAACATTCTGCAAAACATGCCCAACTTTGTTAGTATTTAGATAACTGTGGGAGTAGGTGGTTAGAATGAAATGGAGACGCGCGGTTGGTGTAGAGCCGTTTATTGTGGCAGAGTATAGAACAGAATATACGCGTGTAAAAAATAAATATAGAGAAGTGCGGAGCGCAGAGGTTGAAGATTAATGGACCGAGTCGGCGGTGTCCGGTGTCCGGTGTCCGGTGTCCGCCCCGCTAGTCTCGAGCGCCGTGGTGGGGCAGCGGATCGGAAGATGTGTCGTCGGTGAGCGATCGAGCCAGACTGTAGCGGCAGCACATTGCCGCTGGATAGGTATTGAATGCAGATGTCGCTGGTCGGCTGGGAACGGCGGTGAATTTGAACCGCTGTTCTCTACAGTAGATAACTAATTTGGACGTAAAGTTTCAGTGCATCTTCCCACTTTCTTAATAAACTAAAATTTGAGTTTATTCGAATATTAAAGCTGAAAAGTCATTGACAAAATTCACAATAAAATGTGATAGAAACGAAAATGCTTCAAAATAAAATGATTTTTGATAAAACTGTTGCACAATGATAAAGTTGTTTGGGACTTATACAGTGTGTCCAAAAGTATTTTTCATTTTGGTTCATTCGCGGGGCGGGAGGTATGCCGATGCCGATGCTTGAGAATTCAGTCGCTATGGAATGTGTTCTTACCAGCTGTTCGTAAAATTTTCTCTGGAAAATTGATATCCCGACGACGTGACATAAATTGGCATCCACATTGCCCCGACTTGATACCAATGGACTTTCCCTATGGGGCTACCTTAAATCAAAGGTATACAGTAACAATCCTCCCTCTCTAGACCAATCAAAAGAAAATATCTGAGAAGAAATGGTAGCGAACACGGAGAATACGTGCCGAGCAGTTCTCAGAAATGTTGCCTCCCGTTTAGAAGAGTGCCAGCAAAATAACGAATCTCATTTAGAAAACATAATTTTTTAGAATTAAATTCCAAGGACTTTACTTAAATGCAACATAAACATTTTTTTATTAAAATCATTCATTATTTTTATTATGAAAAAGGCTTTAGGGATACCTTGTTTTTATATATGATATAACTTGAACAAACTAATGAATCAGTGCCTTCCACCTTCACTTCCCTCCCCAGCCACTAGCAAGCGGTCAGTCAATCGGCGACTTTGAATCGGAACGGTTAAACGCTGTTATCAACCTCTGAGTCTGTGTCGACCTTTGGCGAGATAGTGATATTGTTCCATACAGACCACTGCATCCGGAGGTGATCGAGAGACCCAGGGGAGGCTAAATTCCGTGAGTTCCTTTTTTCTGTTCTTGTGTTTCTGGCGTCTAGGGTGCGATTCCACCAAAAGTAATAAATAATGATGACTCAATTTATTATTTTTGCTAATATTTGTAATAAATTCAATTTAAATTATAAAATAATTGAATCGATATCAATCTATGTTAACAAAATATTTTTTTTAAATATAATAATTGCCATGATATTTACTGATGGTAACCGACATTTACACGTTTGCGTACTAATGCCTCGATTATAAATCAATAAAGTATCCAAGATTGGCCACTATATACCTGAGATGTAACGGCTCTCAAAACTGCGTGCTGCTAAGAAAAGTGGAAAAAAGTGAAGAAAAACTATCAAGAACATCGATAGATCGCAAGTCACAATCTTGGTATCATAAACCTCAAACTGGAGAATAAGAATTCAATTTATCAAAGTCATTTAATTAATTAATTGCTTGCTCGTTAGTTTTGTGGTGAGACACTCGCTTTGTGATCAAGTCTGACGGGGGTTCAAATCTCAGCCTGGGAGACCAGCAAGTTAGTTCTATGTTCATAAGCGACCGCTTAGCTTATTATGAAGATCTGACATGTATTCCGTGTAGGAACGTACGTCAATTTTTTAAGTGAATATATATTACCTATGTGAATATATAACTTCAGTAAAATATTGTTGTGAAACATTATTTTTAATTGTTTATTTAGGTAATACGTTGTGACGTTATGATGCATGCGTCCACGTGTGAGTAGCCACCAAAAACGTCAGATATAAAATATCACACTGTGTGTGGGACCGACCTTAGTCTGGTAGCCAATGAAAAAACCGCTTTTCGGTAAATGATCTATGGCACGAAGCGAGAGCTGTCACTTTTTCTGACGAGCGAATTGAAATTGGTATGGTTGAAGGAAGAAAGTTGACCAAGATGAAAAAGAAAAGGCGAAAAATGGGAAGGCGAGGCTCGCAAGGGCCAGTACTAGAAGACGGGTGTTCTTGGCTATATTTCTGCTGAGACGGCGACGTGTTTTTGTTTTCAAATTCTGTGATGGTGGCGTGCATTGTGCTGGAAAAAATTCTGGGATGGCGGGTCCAACTTTCGGGGAGCTGATCCGCGCTGACCACCGTCAGCTCGGATCTTCAGGACCTCTGGTATGCAAGATTCATCAAAGAAGAAATGGTGCTCGAAGAATAGAAAGTGAAATGAAACTTGGACATGAGAACAAGGACAACAATTGGGTATGTCAAGTGAAGCGTGGATGGTTGTAAAAGATATTATTGAAATTATAGTTCATAATTGTGAAAAAAATTGTTATAATTGTATATTCACCTTCCCCTACAGACAAAATAAACTCTCATGATGCGACCCATGGAGGTTACTCGGTAAAACCCGAAATTTGTAAGAGCCGATTGTAGCTAGGCGGTGGCGTGAAACTCGGAGCCTGGCGTTCTATCCATGGCATAGAAAGGATGCCAGGTCAGCCCGATCGGAACGTTACAACGTTTCGTTTTAGATGAGTATTATATAATTTTAGCTGATTTTAGAAAATGAACTTTGACATAGTTCCAACAAGTTCTATACTTTGTATACTAGGATAAGCATTTAAAGATTAATTAGAATGGGAAGACTTCAGAAATTGGGCCATTTGGGAAGGATGACTAAACAGCGAACACAAGAAGTTTGAAAAGGCTAAAGCTAAGATGGTGCGATAATACCCACAAAGATGATCTATCTTAGGAATCCAGTACTGAAACGAAGGCTAGTAATACGGATCAATGGTGAAAATTCTTGAGCCAAGAACCACCACAGGTTGTAGAGCCAAAAATGATGATAATGTTTTAATTTAGAATTTCTGTAGATTTGTAAATCCAACCTTCAAACCTCTAAATGTACAATTTTTTATTTTTTAGTTGTGCGTCATGTAATGAACGATCTAAAGGCGATCTTTAAATAATTTTAATAGAATTTATTTTAAAGCGGATACAATTAGAATCTCTGAAACAAAATTAAAGGATCATAATTCGGTTTCTGGTTATAATTATTTAGGATTGTATTATGAAATGCCTGACCCGCGGACCCGGTAAGAGATATCCACCTCAAGCAAAATTCGAGCTCAAATTTTCCCTTTAATATTTTCCGTGAATTTAGTAACAGTAGCAATTCGCTCGCTGCTGATAAATTAACAAATTCGTGGAAACTTCTAATAATGGTTACCATCACGCCATACCCCCAGTCCTGTCATGGCTTGAATGGTTCACACAGACACCATCATAATATGCACTTAAATCGATTGCTTAAACCTCAACGGGAAATAATATAGTAGATTGATGCATAATTATGCGACGTTTTTAAAAAAATTGTCTTGTGAATGTATATTATGAAATAACTCTTATAACCTATAATATTATCTAACGTTAGATGATAAATTTAAGGATATTAATTTATTTATTATCGTATCATTAAGTGAATCGATTTTTTTTAAGAAACAGAATAAGCGACGTTTACACATGGCATATTGCACATTAATGTATTTCTCTGATTTTATACTAATCTTATATATTTTCACTTTTACTTTAACTTGTATTTTACCTCGTTTTTAATGAGTTATATTATTTTATGAAATACGATTATATGATTTAATACAAATTAAATGTATCAATTAGAAAAATTGCAACTTCACAATAAGAATGTGTTTTCTTTAAAAATTATATGATATGTTTACTAATTTGCCCTTAAACAAATTTGCCTAGTTGAGCAATGCATTTTAAAAATCTGTCATCAATTTTCTTTTTGGAAAATTGTTATTTTTTTGGAAATTGTAATTAATTGTATTTAATATTCAATTTCAATTGCATTATTGTATTTGCAATTATAAAAATAAATAAATAACATTTTATTATTATATTGTAAATTACATTGTAACATAACCAAAAACGAAAACAAACTTAAAACATATTATGTACAATAATCATTCAGGAGCGTAGTCACTATCAACGTCAATTACTGCTTTCCTTTTGCTTGGAAGACGGTCGATTCCACGGGCGAAGAAGCACTGGTTTTTTGAGACAATCCACGATTTGACATGAATGACAGCGATGGATTCAATCGCACGGCGTTTGACAGTTTGACATGAGGGTGAGCATTGTCGTGGTAGAAAACGATTTGGTTCTTTTTGCGCAGTATTTTAGCTAAATGGCAGTATAAAGACGATCAAGTTGGGCCCGGTACACGACGCTGTTGATTTTGTTTTACCTTTGGCCATTTCTGTCCGGGGTTTGCCATTCATGACGCTCACCACTGTCATTTCAATCAAATTCAAAAAACAAACCGTCGCAAAAAAACGGCGGATAATTATGCATCTTCCTAGTAGTTTAATAGACTAAGCCATCTCAACACTTCTGCCTACGTACTTTTCTGCACCCTTGTGAATCACTGAGCAAAACTTAATTTGTAGGTTGTTTGTCTACTATGTGATGCAAGTGCCCCAGCCAGTGTAATCTTCCAATTTTAATTGATTGACATGTCATAAGAGTTTTGTTTTATACTTCATCCATTTTCTTCTCTTGTACGTTCTACTTGGCCAAAACGTTATAATTTACCAAAACGTTATATTTAACCAAAACATCAAATTATTATTTTCATTCCTGTTTGATTATTTCTCACATACAATCAATCCAGTTACTATCGAATCTGTTTCTCAGTAATAAAAAGATTTTTTTTTCATGGTTTATGTAATAAAGGTTTGTTTTTCGAATTGGCCACACTTTTTCAACGACAGCCAATTGACAACTGACAACTGGTTTGTGCTCAGTTTGGTTTGCCATTTTACTATGAATAGACTTATGCCAGAACAACGCTTGTAAATTGTGCAAATTTATTTCGATAATCGTGGTTCAGTTCGTGAAACTTATCGTGCGTTACGTCCATTTTACGGTCAACATAATCGTCCATCCGAGCAGGTAATTCAAATAACTATGCATCGTTTTCGCACCATGCATACTCTTATTGATAACACGCATCCGCAAAGACGTCGTACAGTACGCACTGAAGAGATTACTGACTTTTTCATTCCCCAATTAAATGGCATTAATGTGAAAGAGCTGTGGTTTCAACAAACCAATTTATGGAAGGAAACATTCGATGAGCGCATAATTTCGCATAATGAACTTGTGAATTGGCTTTTAAAATCGTGTAATTTAACATTTTTGGATTATTTTCTGTAGGGATATGTGAAGTTGCTAGTTTACGCCAATAAACCAGAGACGATAGATGACTTGGAAGCGTTATTGCCAGTATTCGGTCCCAGCTGGTCAAAAATTGAACTTTCAGATTGCGCTTTATTTGAGCCAGCCGCGGCGGCGCCCAAATGCTTAAAATCATATTTAAATACTAATGGCATAAAATTATCTTTCCAATAAAGCCAATACCATGACCATTACTACGATTTTTATGTGTTTTATTTCATTTTAACCCTTCCTAAACCATGTAGTAACACAAGTCTACCATCATAATTAAACCTGTAATGTTTCGGTAAATACATGCAGCATAAAATTCATATTTTAAATAATCCTAAAGAAAAGATTAGCGCTTAGGAATGACTAGTGAAAAACCAATTATGAAAAGGGAATCGTACAAAAACAATTATTTTTCATTCCATCCATTCAATCCGTTGTAAAATTAATACGTTAGTAATAACACAATTTGTGATATGAAAGACAGAGATCACACACTATTTTCACAGTGAAAAGAACAACAAACATACAAATATAATTGTCTCTTTCTCACTAATTAAATGAAGAGAGATAAGAAAAAAGGACACATTGTGTATGACTTAATAAATGCTCTAAATTATGTTATTAATCATTTTTTCAAAATTGAATGCTCAATATTTAGAATAAATTCGTGCCATTGAAGCCATTTAAACTAATAAAAACATTTTTTCTAACTGTTATTTACGGTAACACAAGTTGAAAGCATGGCTGCGTTTGGGTATTTTATATCATGGTATCGTAAAGGTTAAAGATCTATACCTCTAAAAAAATAACCTTTATATAGTACATGCGATCTCAAACATTTTTAAAATCTGAAATACTACTACATATAAAGTAGAATCAGTCGACAAAACTTATCTATTATTATAACATATTTTTAATGAAATCACATTTTTATTGTGATGTTGTAATATCAGAACATTGTTTTGTTTCTGTTGTTTCAGAGATAGTAAAATAAATAAAATAGATCAATTAAAGGTACATAGAAAAACCTGTCTATCGAAATAATATTTGGGTACAATACCACCGGGATATAAACGGAAAACTTTTCCTATTAGAGGAAAAGTGTTACCATTTCGCCAAATTAACCATTTATGTTTCTTATAAATTAGGGACCATTATTTTTTATTTTTTTTACATATATAGATACATTTTTAAAAGAAATCAATTATAAATTTTGTTCGAAATATAAATGATAATTCGATAATTCGTAGCGAAATGCTAAGCATTCCCCGGATAGAAAAAGTTCCAGGGTCGTAACCTGGTGGTAACTAAATATTTTAAAGTTTTATTTGTCGATGTTTTTTGCCTTATATTCTAAAATCTAATGCATATTGTAAAATAATTCAAATTTTAATTAGTTCTGGCTGAGCTCTTCTTTAATTCTCATACGTATAAATCTGTATTTATTATTACTGTTAATTGTATTCTTAAATGAGACAAGTTATTATTTCTAATTCAACATTATTTTTTTATCACGATAAATTTCGATATTTACTGAAATTTCATTATTTTTGCCAATGTTATGTTTTATTTCCTTCAATTCTGGTTGTGGAATTAATGATTAGTTTTTGTATTAAAACAATAATTATTATGAGAATAAAGTGACTTTTCAATAATGTAAGAATAATTTGTGTACATATTATATTATTATATAATAACAGCTCTCTGTGGAGTCAAATATTCCACCCCGCGAATTCGTGTTACGAGGCAAGAGGGGTGACTTTGCTTAGGGGACTCCAATTTTTGTCTGCAAGTTTTAGCAAAACTCGCGAGGTATAACACTTTAGATTGCTGCTAATTAAAACGAGCGGGGTGTAATCAGGTAGTTGGGATTAACTCGGAGCAATTAATTAATAAGCGACGTGTAAGCATACTCCTCCCAAGTTCGTTGTAATCAAAAGTACGCGGAGCTTTAATATAAATATACATCCTGAAATGTTCGACAAATTGTGCCTTGGAATCTCGTTATTTTGTTTTACGGTTAAAACTAGGAATAAGTTATCCACAGCTGAGTGGAGGGGTCGTAAATCATCAGATTTATTTCCGCCAAATCATGACTGCGAATTTTATTTTTATTGACGGACCGTTATTGAAATGGGTTTATGGGAGCGTTTTATTAAAAAAGTGTACTTTTCAATTTTGAAAGATGTTTCTACGAAACTTTTGCTGTTCCATAGAGAGAACGTTCAAGTGATTAATAAGGTAATTATCGTTAAAACCTTACAGTCTCGGAGTGGCATTGGCAAATTAACGCTTGAATTGTATCGATGTATATATCGTAGGCATAAATCAAATGTGAGCATTCAACTACACTGAACGAAACTTACATTATCAAACTTTAGTTAATATGTGATTAAATATGAATTAAATATATTAATTATAAAGATATACATATAAAATCAATTTTATCGAAAAATATTGTTGTTGCGCCACCGGGATTCGAACCTGGATCTCTTTCCTAACCGGGGAAGGTGCTTTATCCAACTAAGCTACAGCGACATTATTTTTAGCGACAATTTTCGACCCTATATGTTACCTTTTTGATAATAATACATTTAATCGTTCCATCATTTGACAGAGCCATCTACCATATTTTTACAGAATCTCAAATACCTTTGAGTAAACTAAAGTTGGATAAAGCACCTTTCCCGGTTAGGAAAGAGATCCAGGTTCGAATCCCGGTGGCGCAACAACAATATTTTTCGATAAAATTGATTTTATATGTATATCTTTATAATGAATATATTTAATTCATATTTAAAATATCACAGACCTATGTTCTGAATAATTACAACTTCACAATAAGAATGTGTTCTCCTAAAATAATATGTGATTAAATTTATATAAAATTATTATAAAGATACGTAATTCAGAACTTTTTCAATGATTAGATTAATTTTTAAAATAAATCATCATTATCATCATTTTCGTCCTTATATCGTAAGATGGGCGGTGGCTGAACGTCTCGACAAGGCGCTTTTTATCTTCTCCTGTCTCGGGTAGCTTCAGTACTTGATAATCAATCAACATCCAATACTTCAATCAATTGCTGTTTTTCCTAGCTTAGTCTATATCAACCTATCGGCCGCTTTCCTTACAAAGATGCCAAGAAAATACACTTTAGTAGTCGTTTCTCTGGCATTGGTATTAATTTTGAATGTTAAATATTACAAAAGTAGCCAACAAGTAGAACTATGCATTATTTAGAAAACGAATTTAATGAAATTGAGAAGGAAAACGGGTCGTGAGTTACTACAAAATATATATGTAATGACATTTTCAAAAGTAAAAATGTCATGTCATGTCAAAAATCTTTTATTTCGTATTGAGAACGGAATGCGTACTAAATAAAAAAGCTCTCAATATTATAGGTTGTTCGCGTGTGATATGGTGAAAGTACCGTAAAAGGGATGATCCTCAAAAATTATGCCGAAAGCACCGTTTTAATTCTTTGAAAAAGGTTTTATCCACTTTACCCTCGCGTAAATTCACACAAGTGTCTACATTGTATCTTTTGACTCGTTGGCTATCATTTACGGACAAATATTGCTTGCACCGTGCGGTTAGCAATACATATTCATCTTGAATATTACTACTGAGAGATCCAGTAGTTTGCCGTGATTAAAAGGCATACTTATCAGACTGATTCTGAACTTTACACTTATCTACTTTACCGTTTCACTTTTAGCTCGTGATCTTCTTTTCAGTTGCGCCACTTGACGCCGTGTGGGCTCAGTTTAATGGCTGTGCCAGGAATTTCACTGTTGGAACACCCCGTTGCTGGCGAATTGCCAAATCGGTACATTGCAAAGCGTTTTATCTCTCAAGAATTAACTATCTCGTACCAGTTTTATTTTTTATATTCAGCCTGAAGCTCCAACAACTGTATAACTACTATGATACATTTAGTACGATGCGTTTACTTTCTTTATTGAAGCCGTATATTTTCACAAAATTTCCTACTTGACGATATAACGGAACAGTACCTTGTCTGTATGTGGTATTATTTCACTTTTAGTCGAACCTTCTTTGTTTGACACAACAGTAGCAGCAATAAGGACATGTTATTTCTTAAACGTTTGTTTAAAAATAGAAATCCCTTTCAGGATTAAATGGAATCGTAGGTTTTCATAACCATTACATAATAGTACAGTATCTCTTGGGTTATTTTGTCGTGGATCGGTTTTTACTGTAGTTACTATTTTGAATTACATAGCAAAAGATATCATCAAGGCTGAGACTATTTTAGTCATCATACTTGTAGAACAAATTATAAGGGAAATATTAATACGTACATTAAAACGAATACTTTGTTCCTTAGAACGAATTATTTGTGCAATAAAATAATTCAAATTTAGCAAGGTTAGGTTAAGTTTGGTTAGGTTAGGTTAGGTATTTTTTATTGAATTTATTATTTATTATTACTTAATTTTTTAATACTGTAATGCACAAAGTAATGGAACAATGTATTTATTTTAACACACATATCTCCTAAAATAATTTTCTGTTAAATCGTACTAATATAATATTGCATTCAGAATTCATTTCAATTCAATCACACCTTTAAGAAAATTTATGAGTGATAAATAATAAGATTTTCACCTTAAAAATTTTACGTAGTGGAAGTGGATTTTCAGTCCAGTACAAGATTTTCCAACTACTTCCAGGCATCTTTATTTCAGTCTAGCTGCTCCTTTATTCAGTTACCTTTTCGAATTCAGTTGGGCTATGTACCCTATTAATCCTTCGTTCACGTGTGATATCTCTAACATAGATCTTTCCATGGCTCTTTAGTCTACGTCTAGCGATTTATCATAGCAACTGTGAGTGTTTATATTTCAGTCCCTACGTCAATACAGGTAGCACTGCCAATATATTATTTTCTTTTATAGGTATGTCTATTTCAGGTTCTATATTTACTATAATAATGTACATCACTTAAAAAATACACAAATACAATTTTAAATGAAATAAATATATAAATGAAATAGGTATACATTTTTGACGATACTTATATATATTCAATTATTATTAGTGAGATAAAATAAATGCATACATATATATTTTCAATGTGAAAACTATAAAATGCATCACATAATATCGTGTACATAAAGTAACATATTATAGCGTAAATAATGGGTGTTTTTTTTTGGAGGTTTGCAATTTCACCATGAATAGACTTATGCCAGAACAACGCTCGCAAATTATGCAAATTTATTTAGAAAATCGTGGTTCAGTTCGCGAAACTTACCGTGCGCTACGTCCATTTTACGGTCGACATAATCGTCCATCCGAGCAAGTAATTCGAATAACCATGAATTATTTTCGCACCACGCATACTCTAATTGATAATATGCATCCGCAGATATATCGTACATTGCGCACCAAAGATGATTCTGATTGATGATTCAAAAGTGATTCTGGCCAGAACGTTACAGTTACAGGAGAGCGCTATAGATTAATGATTACTGATTTTTTCGTTCCCCAATTGAATGGAATTAATGTGAAAGAGCTGTGGTTTCAACAAGACAGCGCAACATGCCACACAGCGTGCGCCACAATCAATTAATTGAAGGAAACATTCGATGAGCGCATAATTTCGCGTAATGGACCTGTGACTTGACCTCCAAGATCGTGTGATTTAACACCTTTGAATTATTTTCTGTAAGAATATGTGAAGTTGCTAGTCTATGCCAATAAACCAGAGACGATAGACGACTTGAAAGCCAACATTCGTCACGTTATTTCCGATATACGGTCCTAGCTGCTCCAAAAAGTGGTCGAGAATTGAACTTCCAGATTGCGCTTTATTCGGGCCAGCCGTGGCGTTCATATGCGTAAAATCATATTCAAACACTAATGGCATAAAATTATCTTTCCAATAAAGCCAATATTATAGCCATTACTACGATTTTTATGTGTTTTCACCTTAAAGTTCTATACCTCTAAAACACCGTTTAGTATATATTATTTGAGGACCGAATATGTAGCGTATGTATTTGTGAATATATTTAGTGTGATGTCCAAGGGTTTAGCGTGTGCTTGTGTGTTTGTTCGCGGAGCGCGACACGAAGTAAGAGGTATGTGTGTGTGGGCGCGGAAGGTAATTAAAGCGAGCACGCCATCAGAGCGGCCTTCTTATTTCTGCTCCGTCGCATAACATACAACTTGTATTCGGGTATCAATAAATTACTTTAAACATATTACAATAAATTGTCACTTGACAAACTCTTTGATTGACCACCAATGCTTGCGAATACAATAGGATTTATGAGGAGATAAATCCGATCCTGAAGTATCTTGCACAGGCGCAGCTGATTAATAGCTGGCGCCGCAATACATTGCATTTAGAAAAATAATATGCTTACAAATTATTTAAAAAATATATAATCACATCTTTGTTCATTATTTTAGATTGTAACTTTATTTTATTAACCACTTAATGAATAAAGTACATCTATCGGTTTCGAAAAATATCATTTTCTTCTTCATGTCATTAACTAATCAAAAACATATGTTATATTGTTTCTTTAACAGAATCCATTTTTCAAAATACAATAATTCAAAAAAAAAATTTAGTACTTAATATAAATAGTTACTTGATGATTTTCCAACGATTCCAGATTATTTAATTTAAGACCAACACCGTTTACACGTAAAACAGACAATCCCAAATTTTTATCAAAAGTATGATAATTTTCTAAAAAATGATTATAAATTCCGAAAAACCACTATTATTCTCAGACATCTCAAATGCTCATTTACTCTTATATTAAAATTTCGACCTATTTTACCTGAATA
Source organism: Eubasilissa splendida (assembly GCA_031772225.1). Lineage (NCBI taxonomy): Eukaryota > Metazoa > Arthropoda > Insecta > Trichoptera > Phryganeidae > Eubasilissa > Eubasilissa splendida. Next base: position 12,828,671 of record CM062852.1, on the reverse strand, counting down.
ATTTTGTAACATTAAGTAACAATTTAAGTTAGGTAGGTAAATTTATTTTTTAAATAATTATTTGTTTTTTAAAATTATTAATCTTTTTTAAAAATAGATTCTGTTAAAGAAACAATATAACATATGTTTTTGATTAATTAATAACATTCTGAAAAAGGAAATGATATTTTTCGAAACCAGTTGATGTATTCAATTCATTAAGTGGTTAAAAAAACAAAGTTATAATCTAAAATAATAGATTTTAATCACAAAGTTGGTTTTGCCAATCTTAAAAATATATCTTACTTTAACACAATTTACTACATGTAATCTGGTTTCATATTAATCAAAGGAGTGACGGAAATCAACGGGGTAGATATTAATTCAGAATTACCATGATGTGTGCAGAGACCAGCTGGCCCTGCAGATAAGGATGTCTCACGAGGGTGCTTTTTGTTATGCTGTACTTTGCATACGGAATATAATATTTACTAAAAAACGCATGCATTATTAATGGACAACAACAAATGTATACTACACTTTTTATTTTATTCGGGACTCTTTCAGATAATGGTGGTCGAGAGAGATTGTAGCTAATTATGACCATTAGGGTCGGTTGTGTGATCAGTGGTAACTTTTAACTATGGTAAAAAAAATTAGTAAAGTTAAAAACATAGCGATATGTTCAAAAATAATGGATAACTAATTTCACTCTCGAATATCGGATGGTAAAAACCGAAAATCGTCGGTTAAATATGGAGGACTCTTCACAGCTGTTTCAAAAGTCATCAGTCGCATTGATACCTTGAATGTTGCAGTATACGACAATTAATTAATCAATGTCCCGCTATTTTAGTGATAAGAGTTCGTCCGATGATGATCTCGTTGTTTAATATACATTACCACATAAACCGAAATAAAATCGTTAAAAATGTGACAGATTTCGATCGGAGAGGCGATGAAGCCATAGATAAAGCATATGTCTTGATTATTCGTCTTGCAACACTGTGAGGTGAGATTTTTTATCTATGCTTTAGTAAATTTGACGTACCAACAACCCGCAAACGTTTTTTATCACAGGCGATGATAAAAAGTTGCTATAATAAAAAGTTACCATGGTCAAAATTTACTACTGGTAGAAGATTTCGGAACTTCCGCCGTGAGTCTTACATCACTGTACATAAACTCTAAAATTGGTTAAATTAAATTTGATTAATGCCTTTTCATTGACTTTTTCTATCTTGGAAAAATATGAATAAAATACGTTTTTTTTCTACTCATTTTTACTTTTGTACCAGCACGATATTAATACGTATTGTAGTATCATATACGTTATTTATTTCTATGTCTTTAAATATTGTGTTACTAAAATTAACTTATTGTAAATGATACAAGAGAAAACAAACTCGAGTGTCCTGGAAGAGGAAGATTCCTAGTATCGAAACTACGATTCTGAAGCACCGACTATGATGGGCAGATCATTGTGTGCGTATGAATGATACACGGCTTATCATACAAGTTATATTAGTCTAACTACCTCATGACAAAAGAAGACAGGATGGACCGATGAAAAGATTCAAAGACACCCTGAAGACGAATCTGAGTAGATGTGGCATAGAACCTGAACATTGGGAAATCGCAGCTCATGACCGAGAAAAATGGCGTTAAAAAGGGGAATCTTGTAAACAGAAGAGGGCTGATTCAATTATCAAAAAAAGGAAAAAGAGGAAAGAAAAGGAGGAAGATCCATCACTCAGAACCTAGCTGATTTGCGTGCACAACATGTGGAAGGGTGTGCGGTTCGAGAATAGGACTCCTTAACTACACTCGAACTCATAACCGTTAACCATGGCAGACATTATCCTCGTAACGAGGGATTACCGAAGAAGATGGAAAATGGATACAAAGTCTGATCTAATGAGATGGGCAGCATCAGATGAAAGTAATGCACTCGCAATAATGAATAATAACAAATAGATATAAATCTAGTACAATTATTTAACAAGATACAAGGTTCAAGAATTTGCCAAATAGTCCAAGTAATGTAAGTACCCAAGCAAAACATTTGTTTTTGTTAATTTACATTTGTTTATAATTTAAATAACGTATTACTGGTGTAATGCAATGAAATGATTTTTATTTAATGCATTGGAGATAGGTACATTATAGTCTGAAATAAGTGGTTTTTTTACATACTTAGTAAAGTTTGGATGTTATTACTCAACTCCTTAAAGTACCTATAATGATAGCATTAATATTATTTATTTATTGATTCTTACATCATTATACTGTAAAAGCTCCAGTAAATAAAAAATGTTAAGTGGATTTTTAAAAGTTTTTATTTATTTAGGGTCAATACGTTATATTCTTTTAAAAATATTTATGGTAGATAATGACATTCCGTGACTGGGGATTGTTCTCAGAGTTTCCCATTCTTAGTCTCATGTTTGAACCAACTAAATGTTAGTATATCAGAGGTTCTCAAAATGATGACAAAAAAAAACATTTTCGTAATAAATATTTTTCAATTACAATTTAAAAAATTATATTTGTATTGACAAGATCTTATAAATACAGTAATTATGGAATACAGTGATTATAATAAATGCTACTCTTGACTCACTGGTGTGATTGTGATTGATATTCAATAATATCAGTGATTGGAAACTGTGACTGTGATCACAGTTTTAGGTATTAATACGTATACGCCGCACATATCACAATACAGGAAATAAATTTTAAAAACATAATTTATAGCATATTCACTTATATTATTCAAACTTCATTTGCTTAAAAAATATATTCCAGCATATATAATTAATATATATCTAATCTAATTTAATATCATTACAAAGAGAATAAAAACCCTTAAAAAAATGTGAGTTTAATTTTCAGGTCAAATTCTGAGCATTTCGGGTCAAATGTGTAAACCGTATTTGCAGAACCTACTAGGCGAACTACTCTACATGGCCCTTATCACGAATTATAACGTCATTCCTTTATGAATATTTTCGTTTTACATGCATATGCGCTAAATCACGATTCACAGCCAAATATAAATATAATAAAAAAATTAATCACGATATTCTCAGATATTCAATCACTGATAGTGAGTGTGATTCAAAAACATCAGTGATGGACTCACGGTTCGTGATTTTGAGCTCATTACTAATGGAATATACATTATTTACGCGAATGAATAATGCACTTTTTTGTATACATATTGTATACATGGTTACGTATACTTATATATCTTTTCACCATAATTTTTTTAATTGAAATATTAGAAAATATAATACATTTAATAATAATAATTAGTAGGATATATATATATATATCCTACTAATTATTATTATTAAATATATTATATATATATCCTACTCTCATAGAGGAGTATATATAAGATAATTAATGTTTCAGTTAGTCTGTGTACATATTTTTTTAACTTCAGATACAAATTTATAGTAGTCTGTAATAGTTCTAATTGTGATGGGGAGATCGTTAAAAAATTGGATGCACTATATTTGATTTTGGAGTGCAGTATATTTTAGTTTTGGGATATCAATTTGGTCTCTAAATCTTGTAGATCGGAATTCACTTCTAAAATTTAATTGATTTTTATTTTTGAAAATTTTGGTTGATTGAATTTTTTTTGTATATGTTTATTATGATGTAGTATATGTTCTCAATTCTAAAATACATATCCACTACTCAAAAATATTAATTTGAAGCATTAATGAATTCCCAAGAATGTATATTCATCGACATTTCTGTTTGGTGATTAAATGTATCGCCATAACCCAGATAAATACACGTTTGTTTATATGCAAAAAAAGCATTTATCCATGTCCGATCAACCTTAAAAATATAGTAAATCAAGTTCTGTTAATCTAACCTGTCAAATTAGATACTTATCTCTAGAAAATACATTAATTTTCAATAACATAAAATTTATCTCATCTATTACGACATTAAGGAAATCATAAATTTTGCACTTAATTCAAAGTATAAAATATAAACTTATATATATTTTTTTTACATTTGTATTAAATTGTAATAATAATAATAATTTAATGACCCTAATTATGAAGCACATTAAAAATGTGTCAAGAATTTACCTTGTATCCATAACTAGTAACTAGACTGAAGTGTGTAGTAAAGACAACAGGGTCTTCCGCGAGGATTACTAGTAGAATTGTAATACATACTAGTAAAACATAACTTTTAATATCGTTACCTAATCTTCATTTTAGGTTAGGTATTATATAAAATATACAATACATATATGATTTTTCGATTATTTGTTATACAGTGTGTAACAATCCTAGTCTATAATATTTTACCTGACTAAATTACGAAAATGTTCAAGGAATATGTACAAATTCTGCACCGTTACGGAAAATATTATTGTTTGACATTTTTACAAAATCATGTTTAGCTTTAACTCTACGCACTTCAAAATATCCATTATTAATCTAATATTTATCTTTTGTTTAAATTGTTATCTTTTAAATATCATTTGTAATGTGCATATGTAAGTGTAATTATTAAATTTTCATACGTAATATAATGTTTAATTGGAAGTCAACAAACTATTACATGAATTAAATAAATAAAATAAACAAAACAAAATAATGGTGTTGAAAGAAGGATTTCCATACCGTTCAAGACGTGCACCAGCACGGTGTAGGCGCGCGCAGGCGGCAGCGCGCACGTGTAGTTGCCCGCGTCCGCCGGACCCAGGCGGCTGACGCGCAGCGTGCTCTCGGCCGAGCCGCGGCGCGCCGCCTCCGTGCGCACGGCCACGCCGCCGCGCGTGGCGTCGCGGTGCAGCGCGCGCGCGCCGTGCAGCCACCACACGGTCGCGCCAGCGCTCGGGCTGGCGCGCACCACGCAGCGCAGGTGCAGCGTGGAGCCCGCCTCGTAGTACTGCTCGCGCAGCGGCGTGCCCGCCTCGTCCACTATGGACACTTCGGGAGCTAGAACAACAAACTATATTAATTATTTATTTTAAGCCCGGCTGTATCGACGGATGCTGGAACATAGTTGCATAGAAGCATAATTAGTCTTATACATCATATTAGTGTATTATGAAACTTTATACTGTTCAAATATCTTAATTAATTCAATAAATAAATATATTTCCTGAGTTGACCAATAAAAAGGTACTAAAACGCATGAATAAGTCAAGAGAACTAAAAACAACTATCTATGGAAGCTGCAAAGATATTTTCTGCAATGAGAAATATGATGTCTTACGACTCATTATGCGTGAGAAGATAGAAGGCAGCAGAAGTGTAGAAATCAGTTTAATTGGCTCAGTAACCTCATAGTTGTTATATGTTCAATATGCTGGTGATCTTACACATCTTATATTGGATAAGTCAGTATCCTGCATCAAAATCCGAACAAATTCGCCATATGTCCGAAAACAGAGTATTACGAGTAGTTTTGAATTCATAGTGCCTAGATTTATTAGCCATGTTATAAACTTCTCAACAGTTCCTCTTATCAAGCCATTACACAGAATTGAACTGGATTCTTTTCTGTTTGAAATTCATAAGGGCAGTTATAGAGACATCTATCTAGTTCGTATACGTATAAATGTCACATCAATTGTCACTGTTCCAGTAATTGGACCATTAATTTCCAATTACATAAATAAAACTTTTATTCTTATTTTTAAATACGTAGCGACTTTTAGAATTGGAATTTAAGATGCCAATTACTGAGATTGTGACAGCTATAGGAATGTCTATTCTATTTCAAAGATAATTAACATTTCACTTTAATGTAATGTATTAGTTTCCTTTAAAGTTTTCCTGCTCGTAACATACAGAAGGACATTGGAATATTATCTAAAAGACAATAATTTATCGGCTTACAAACAATTTATTCTACCTTAAATCGTAAATCTATTTCTCATTTTATATTTTATTTTTCTCTCCATGAGAGCACTCGTGATCCTGAAACTATAGTAAATTATTCTGGATGACGGCATAGATGATTTGTCGGTTCTTCCGTTTCGTAGCATTTCTTGTGCATTCCAGGAGTAGAGCCTGCATCGAAGTTTTAACCAGGTCGCCTCACCGTGTTGGTGAACTTTATCACATTCATTTAACGTACAGCAGTATAAAGCCATAATCAAAGAAAATTTATTGAAATTTTCCAAAAGTTTGTGCGCTGTAATAGGCAGTATTTCTATTGAAATTTCGACCCCTCAGAATAACAAGGTTCCATCTGACACTGACACTATTTTGAGATAATAATCTCAAAAGTGTTGATTGAATTTCAACATATATTCATGTATATTTTGTTTTTAGTATCCAAATATGATCAGTTTTAAGGTCTTAACTTATTTTCAGTATTATTAATGACTACTGTGAGATGAGGGAAATTAAAAAATAAATAATTATATTGTTAATTAACAATAATGATCCATAAATTGAAATAAATAACTGATGCAGTTGAACTTTCAGCTCTTACTATTTCCTTTAATATCCATTAAATAGAGTTGGTGTGTATGGAAGAAATAAAGAATAATGCATTTGGAACTCTTTTCACGCAGAACTTAAATTAACCCAAAATATTAGTTGGAACCTTGTTATACTGGGGGGCCGATTTAGTACAATAGTAAAGAGTAATAACTAGCCAAAGTATTACCTATATTTTTTCATTAAAAATAATATGTATTTTTTATTTTTTAAATTAAATTTTTACAATTTTTTTATACATTAAATATTGTACATTATTAAAATTACATGTTTTTTATTATCTTACCTCTCCAAAAAAGAGACTAGCTCTTATGCTTAGAGACGGAGTTATACTATAATAATTCCATATACAGAGTTATACATTTATAATCTATAATTATTTATTATTTAATTGTGTGCTTCTGAAGTGTTCTATAATATTATTTATTATCTAATTATGTGTTTTGAAGTGTTCATTTAATTTCATTTTAAACTATTTTATATTTTTTCTCTTTAATTTGTGTAGGGAGGCTATAAGTTTTCTATCCCTAAGTATATAAAATTTTGCTGATAGTGTTTGGTGTTACATTTAGGAATTTTAAAGTTATTTTTAAATCTTAATAATGTGCTTGTTTCAAATTTTACAGTGTTATTTTCTTTAAGTAATTGATTAATTGAGATTTTTTTGTAAATGTTTTAATATATTATATAAAATATACATATAATATAAAATCTATTATGTAGACTGCGTGACAACGAAGATTTATAAAATACACTTCTTATAATAAAAAAAATATAACCCGGCACCTAGAATAGACACGGCAACACTTGCAAATTGACCAGTCCTTTTTTACATTTTGAAGTCTTTTTTTTTTTCAATATTTTGATCACATAATCCAGCTGACAGAGCGTGAGGACAAGCGAGAGTGACAGAGAGGCGGCAAATTTTCAGCACGATTATTTTCAATTGACAGTTGCGCCCGCCAGAAAAAATATATGGGTTTATAAAAAAACGTTTTACACACTAATTCTACTTTATAAAAAATTGAAGGTAATTTATCTTTGAAACATTAATCATTACATCTCTTTTGCATAGATATAATATATATGTACCCCAATAAATAATATGTTATAAAAATCTATGGAATGCAATATGTAGTTATTAAGCCTTGTCCCGGCTACTCTGCTAGACTTTCAACTGTAATACAGTAACCAATTTTTTATCTTGCTATTTACATAATTTAAATTCAAATAATACACAATTAAATAACTCTAATGGCCCGTGTCCACGGATGAAATTTTTATGAGATTTTTCGAATAGACATAGACTTTGCCCCCATTCTTTGATTGAGACAACTCTCGGCTTTCGTAGTTTGCCGTGTACATACCAAGATTTACCGCTTTGCACCTCAATTCGAATTTTAATCTTTTTTGTTAATGTTTGTTATTTAATGCCTCCGTTTGTCTAACGTGCAGAATAAATAGTTGTAGGTATCTATCATTCTATCTGATGTTTGTGGGCATGTGTCCAGTCATGTTATCAAAATTAACGTTATGTACATTGGTTTGAGTTTTAGTTTAATCCATTCTCAAGCTCATCTCTGATTCGACTTTATCTTCAGATGAAAATCTCAACACGCGTATATGGTATTAATTATAGTAGTAATTATCTCAAGTAAATCTCGGAGATTAATCTCGTGTCTCATTTGGGCCATAAAAATGGTTTATTTATGTGTTTATGTTGTTGTCTTGGATTTAGTTAGCATAGCTGATCTGACTGATCTAAATCCATTTGAATCATGTATTGGCTCCATATTAGTTTTTTTTTCGTGTTTAGAGTATTATATAGTTCCGAAACTAAGAACATAAAGCGTTGTTAGAAAGTTGTTTTTGCTTTCTGTACTTATGTGAAGTTGTTCACTCGATGCCTTGTGTTTCAAAGTAGAATGGAAAGATTCCTCGCACACGGCAGGAACTCGCACGCTAGACAGATTTGGAGCAGGCTTCCGCCAATATGAGTATAGTATTTTACGATTATTTTTGTGGTGTTCATATTTTTGGTTCCAAGATTTTATTGCCGTTGATTTGCTTAATAACATTTTCACTTTTGATTTAAAATTTATGTATCCCACTTCCATTTTTGAATCTTTAGGAAAGGTATCAAATAATTAACACCTTGATTCGAGAAACGACGCATTGCTACACTCCAACATCTAGTTTGCGTATCGTGGTATTCTCGATCTTTTCTTTTTCTTCGTCTTTTTTATTACTAAAACGGGTTGGTGGGATAAGATCCCGTGAAGTGTATCGATTAAAATTAATGGTTAGTTGACGCAATCTGAATTTGAATAATGGCAAATGGATCTGGCCTACCTTGATCTCGGTTCTGGGTTCGACGTCAAGTTTCACCTCCAGTTGACTCGCATTTTTGTAGTTAAGAACGGATATATACTGTACTCCTGATGCGGAAGAACACCGCTTCTTTTTGTGGTTCTGGCGTTACGCACGGCGTTACTCTCGACCGTTAAAATAAACATATGTGTTGACAGCTCGGTGTCGAAATGCAATCTGTTCCCGCGTCCGCGAAAAAGTAAAACTTGCGTCAACACGGGTTCATTGTGATATATTGTTATTTTTAAAACATACTTAATATATCTATGCATGGATTATTTTTTTATAGAAAATGTTTCCTTTCTTTTTAAACGGAGTTGTGGTTGGTACAGAACACATATGGTGCAATTGTAGTGCGCGCTCTAATCGAGAATAAATTATGCACTGCAATTAAGTTGCAAAAAAAAAACCTTTCGTGGACTTTATCTATTTGGATGTATTTGTTTGCTTTTTTTTCTAGGTTAAATATTTATGTTTTTGAACAGCATTTTGAATGAGGATGACTGCTAAGGCTGGTTAACGAAATTAGCCAAGATATCTATTTGGTAGTTTTTTTTATTATTGTGTTCATAAATACGTTATTTTCCATTTTTATATATTATGACATTACAAAGTGACGTCATGCATTTTGTAGTAGAAATTAATTTAGACTGATCATGGTATCATAAAATATATTTTTTTAGTAAGGCATCACTATCTATGCCGGTGCGGCGGCAGGAGGCCGCGAGGAGGGAATCGCTGTTACCGGACAGACGTTCTTGGGAGGCTCAGCCCAGCAAGTAATTTCTCAAAAACATAAAAGTATTTGATACTCGGGAGAAAAATTATTGTCACGAACCGGCACTGAGATTTTTATTGTAAATGTAGAATTTCAACGTTTCGAATTCCGACAGAATGATTGACTGCGGGAACTACGGAATTGGTCCGCTGATTTTATGTAGAAAAAATAATATGTTAATTTAATTTTAAATTCACTTTCATTCTGGAATAACCTTTCTTCATACAGACACATCAACACCGTTATCCATCAGATCTTATATTTAAAGAGTACAATGTCCTAGACATAAAACAAATCTATATGTTGAGACTCGTCCAATATTTTCATGCTAACAACAACTCACCTTAAGCAATAAATCACGGACACAACACAAGACAATGAACGAATACCTTCACACCAGTTCCGAGAGTAACGACATTTTATTAACGTTTTTACATGTTTTTAGCTCCGAAGCTGTACAACACACTCAACACCAACAGGAAATCGTCCACTTTTAATAAGATTACACAAATATGGACCCAATATATGATTCAGTTGGGTAGAGATCAATCAAAAGCATCGCTGTCTAACATTCAAATATAATCAAAATACAATACCTATACTAATAATTCACTCTAGTTTTAGAACACTCTCACTACATATATATATTTTATATTCCTGTTGTATATTTATCTTTCTAATTTGAATTAAATAACACCACAACAGCACGAAAAAAACTGTCTACTTTAACACACACGGAAGTCTAGCAAAGTAGCCAGGACAATGTCCTGGCTATAATATATCAGAGGTGGAGTCTACTCCATCCCACATAATAATCTACGAGTATTGTTAATCGTGTTCTATTATAATATTTTATATTCACCTCTGTTACAACAAAAACAAGTCAAATAAATAAATAATTTTTAAGATAACATAAAAACACATTCCTCCGATGATAATCAGTAGATGGAGTAAGAGGTGAGTGGGTGATAATCGCAAAACGAACACACTGTATTTTATACTCTCTCCTGTCTAGCCGGTGAAGAACGTCCAGCTTCACTTGGGGGCTGGACCGTTTCCCACAATATATATATACATTTTAACGGAGTAATAATAAAGAAAAGGGTATTGAAATTTTTGGGAAGTTACGTCATGAGACTCTCTTACAATAGATAGTATTATTATTGAAATCTACTTAGAAAATGAATTAATTAATCAAAGTAAAACAATAGACAGTTTATTAAAGTTAAGTTAAGTCCTCAAATTTGATGAAGGTTGCCTAATGTGTAATTTTAACAAATGCCACCTCGATTATTTTTCCAATGCCTCCCCCCTCTGAAGAAGGCTCGATTTACTAGCCATTAGTGCTGATCTGGACATTGAGCGAGTGGGACATGTTTACAAGGAAACTATCCAGTTACTTCCTTCTTTTTAATTGTGATCTCAATTACACGTGTTATTTTTTTTTTGTGATTGTGTTGACAGTAGACGGTTGTGGATAGTGGGCCCACAATTTAAATTGAACAAGCTGAGACTAACATAGGGTCTCGATTTCTTGCATTTTTCAATGAGTGATACTAAAAATCTGATTAGGAGGCTGAGGCAGTGTTGTGACGAGACTACAATGTAAGTCGAGGGCTTCTCACATACCTACTTTTAACCAAATTCTGTCCCAAATATTCTACAAATTTCCACTATTTTCTTCCCTATTGTTGCGAATGTCTTTCAACATTGAGGATTTACGCACTACGTGCATCATACCTAAAACGGATGTATTATGTACAAATGTCATATTATGTTGACGCGAACACGTAGACGAAGTAAATAACATATTGCTATGTTCAGCTCGATATTTTGGTCATGGCTCTTCAAGAATGTACCGATACACGTTAATGTGTGCGTGAGCGCTATCTAATCGAGAAAGACACAAAGTTATATGACCACTTCACGCTAGACAGTAATGCAACAACGCACTTGACGTTAGTTGATGCATGGTATCGGTTCTGTACAGATTAAAAGTAAACTTAACTCATTGATACTAATAATTATTAAATCATTTTTAATACTTTCCAATAATTCTTCGTGGTTATTCACTTTTAACCAAAATTTATTTTTATACTTTTAAAATCAGCAATATTATCTTTGTGGTTAAGATTCATATTTTTATTTATTATCTTTGTTTTAATCAATATTCGAAACCGGTAGATGTATTAAAACTCATTTTAGTGGTTAATAAAACAAAGATAATAAATAAAAATATAAAATTTATTTTATTCATCTACTGATTTCAGCTGATGAAGGGCATCAATAATCATTATTATTATTAATATGTGATTAATATTATTTCATTCCCTATCAATAAAATAATAAAACATTAAACAAATCTGAGTACTATTTTAATAATGAAAAAAATATACTAGTAACAGATTCGTCACAGACTACACTGTGTTTATTATTAAATTCTTCAATTCACTATATGAAGATTGACAAAAACAGTATCTAAAAACATTACGAAAATCGGAAATACAGTTTTTGTTATGTACATAACACCTACTTTCTTTCTTTTTTTCACATTACTAAATTCCGAAACGATTCCGTACGAGTTGTCCGGACCGTATCATCGCTGATTACACGAAGCTCTAATTTAAAGTGACATGAAAATATTTTGGGAAAAATTTTGGTTAGTAAGCAAATTAGCGATATTATCTTTCTTCCATAAATATTTTGTGCTCAAGAGCCGTGTTAATTCGCTTGTCTTTCAGTTGAGTTTTTACGCGGATATTTTTTTCCAGAAGAAAGCTTTGCAGATGACTCGCAAATTACTTTACCGATGAAAAGGCGTTTCATAAAATGCTCACGGTGTTGCCCGTACTCTTTACAAGCAAAATTAAGATTTCCGTTTTTACACGTCACTGAATCCCAGCAGTCTGGCTTTATTACATAATACAACAATTTACAATTTTTTCTTTTTAATAAAAATCTCAAAGCACTTCGTACAGAAATGAAAAATTAAATAGATAGTTAGGGCACTACATTCAATATTTCTTTTAAAAGACGTGCCCTTTTTTTCATTTACATTACACAAAGAAAAACAAAATGCATACTAATTTTATTATATTAATAACAAAACTTTGATATAAATTTTATATTTCTCTAATAATAATAATAATAATATTAATAATAATACATTTATACTGTTGGAAAGAAATCAGCTATCGCCAATTGTTTGTTGCTAGATTTCTGTAAAACCTATTTTTCAATGTAGAAAATATAATTAATTATATCAAAACATGTAAAGTTATCTATCACAGTACAATATAATAAAACTAATCAACATATTATTAACTAGAATCAACACTAACAATCAGTAATATTATAAAATAGAAGAAATAGGTAATGTACCGTTCCGGCGATAACTTCGCTTAGGCTTCTTGGCTAAACGTTAACTGTCAACTGCCGCCATTATCTTACGGACGATTCTTATGCTTAAGGCGGTTATATATAGTATAATATCGCATATCAAAATTAATTTTATGTCAATTGTTAGACCCGTATTTAATTCCTTAAATTTAATATTAGAAAAAGGAAATATGAATCTTATAGACAAATCACCAAGGTCTTTCCCGCTGCCTATAACAGCTAGGTCACCGTTCAGACGGAATGAACTGATTGGGTCCGCCTTTTATACAGCTTCATCACGAAAATTTTCCGAAATGATGCAGAAATAAATAACCTTATAAATGAGAACTAGTTGTATTTAAATAATGCTAAATACATAATTAATTTAAATTGATGGTAATGTTTTATTAAATAAATTTGTGACTTTTTTTAAAAATATACGTACACGGAAGATCACATCAATATTCACACTGTCACATCAATATTCTTACTATTTTCAAACTGAGCTAAGTGCTTGTGTTGTGAAAATAGGACTTTGCGGTCTTCTAGAAGGAGGTTGAAACATTCGACCAGTAGATCATCAGGTGAGGGTCTTGACCACAATACCAACAGGCTAATCAATTAAATCCGCCCTTAGTTATGAATCAATATTAAATTTGCCATTAGACCGACACATGCATAAATCGACAAAGCTCCTGTAATTGTGTTAAAATCCTGGTCTTATTTTTACAAACCTAGATGTATTTGTTGCATTCCCGTATTTAAAAATAATATATCATTATTTATTATAATTTTTATTTATATATACAGACTGTCTCAAAAAATGTATACCTACACATTTAGAGGGGTTGTAAATTCAGTGTATATTAAAGTTTTATAAATCAAATTAAAGAAGATAAGTGTACTGGTGGGAATAGATCCAATGGACCGTATTATCTGCTGGTTATGTTCGGTTGATGATATTTGGATTAAGAAGGGTCTACGGACGGAAGAAATCTAGCTTTACCTTGATCTCATCTCAGAAGCTGGACGCCAATTTGCACTCTCTTCGACTTGCACTAAGAAAGAAAGTTTCGTTGCACTTCAGAGGGGTCGAGTGCTGGAGAATTCGGTTTCTCGGTCCGGATAACAATAAAGCACGGCAATTATATATTATTGACTCTTCGGCACTCGAAATTGCATTCTCTGCTGTCGGCCGAAATGCACACCGGTCACAGGTTATCCAGACAAGGACGGTATATCGTGACGTATACGTGGAATGAAGGAATACAAAGGTAACATTCAACTTGCGTTAACATGCACATTTTTTAGTCTTTATATGTATTCAAATTAATGGTATTATTGACGCAAATCAATTTTTGACAAAATTTTCATTGGACGCATTTTACCCCCATGTATTATACCGTATTTTATTCTTTATTTGTTGGTAGTTTTGGACCATAAACCTTATCTTTGGCAAGTCCCCGTGAAAAGTCTCTTGGTGCAAGATCTTAAGAATGCTAACTCTTCGCCCTATCTATTAGTTCAGCAGATTTACATCATTACGATGGTAGTAGTAGTAGGAGGTCGTAAAAATAAAATCCCTTCTTATCAGCATTACAATTATAATACTTCAATAATAGTGTGTACACATTTTTTGGAACATCCTATGTATGTACACAAGAAAATCTAATTAGATAAAATAAATATTATTTTCAATTTAAGTCCCTTATTATAATGTAAGTTTAAAATCTTTTCTACCCGATCTTTGGAACATTGTTGGTTATTATAAGGATATTAAATATCTCTGGGGTTTAAATTTGATACTTTTGTCTAGCTTTATATCTTAATTATTCAAATAAGCCTACAGAAATTTTAAGGCTATCACGTATGTGGATGACTTTTAAGCAACTTTGGCTAATAAAACAGAATACAAGTCGTCTATATATATTAAAACGTTTATTTGTCTGTCTGTTCCTTTTACCGATCTAAACCATATTTTGAATAATTACTCTTTAGGAAAATATAAGTACTGTCCCCCATCTAACACCATCTATTCCGAATATTGCATAGTTACGCTTCAAAATCCTTCCTCTCCCTGATACTACTCTACCACCATCACCGGATATAAATGTATTTTATAGTGTGTGTCATCCGTACTAAATTTTGCAAAGTTACCCTTTAGAACCCTACATATAACAACTCTATCCATATAAAAAACACCCTTTCCCTTCCCCTGACCAACTCATTCCAACCCTCTGATATTAATATGTATTATAATACAGGTTTATTCAAAATGATGGACTCAATTTCGTAACTCTATATTTAAAACTGCGAACTAGTGACAAATATGATGTAAATGACATTTGATAATATTCACAATAAAGTTTAGAAATACAGTTTATAAATGTTAAATGGCTGCACGGCAAACATCTAATCGGTAGCTGAACTCGTTCCACACCCGATGAAGCATGCCTTGTATTACTGAGCTCACCGCAGTTGTGATACGATTCCGCAGGTAGCCAGAGTTGTTGGTAGAGGTAGTACATAAACTGATTCTTTTACGAACTCCCACAAGAAAAAGTCATAGAGCGTGAGATCAGAATATCTCGTGAGCCAGAACTGAAGAGCCAGGTCTTCATTCTTAATGCGATCTATTCATTAATGAGGTAGAGATACATTCAAAAAACCTCTAACATCCCTGATGGAATAGATCCCGTGAACTGTATTGATTAAAACTATGGTTTAGTTGACGCAACCCGAATTGGATTCAGAGAGAAATAATGGCACATGGATCTGGCCTACCTTGATCTAAGTCCTGGGTTGGATGACAATTTATACCTCCAGTTGACTTGCACTTTTGTGGTAAAGAACGAAGATATCACTGTCCTTTATGGATGTTGGATAAAACCGCTTTTTCGTGGTGCGGATTTTTACGCACGGCGACTGTGGCGTCCTGTTGAAAGATTAAGTCTTCTGAATCTACAATTAATTGCGGAGGAAGCCAGTTTTCCAGCATGCTGAGATACGTTACCCCAGTAACCGTGTTTTCCGCAAAAAGGAATGGTCCATAATTTTGAATAACCCTGTATGCCCTAATGCCATCCGTTCTAAATTTTGTATAATTATTATTTTAGACTCTGTGTAAAACATGCCCATTTCATCCCTTCCAACCGATCCTTCAAAAGCTTTTCAAATGTAGTTCATTTTCACTCCTTGATCCCGAGGAAAATAAAATCACCCACCCTACTTTTCCGGAAATCTCACTCTCTTCCTGCCTTGATCAATGCATACCTCATTATAATTGTGAGAGTCTACGTGAAACAATGACACCGTTTTCTTCTCTATCTCTAAACCCCAATTTTAAATTATAACTAACTGTGCATCCCGGGTTACGCCGGGTACAGACCGCTGGTAATTAATAATTCCAACTATGATTCATTATTGTGTTAATTAACTTGTTCAAAACAAGATTAAAATTATTCAATTTAATACAAAGTTTTTGCAACTAAGGTGTTTTCCGGTCGACACTGGACCGGATATTATTTGGTTTAAAGGAATTCGGTTTTTGTGGAAAAATTACCTCAGGGATCTTCGGCTGGTTCGTAACAACCATTAAAGCTTTCCGTAAACATGGATCCATTAATCTTCCTCACCTTGGACCGGAAAAACGGGCCTAGCGAACATTAAATGTGGGTTGTACAAAGCTTCTAGAACATTTTGTACGGAACTTGAATTGATACATAAATGGCCATTTATGAATGAAAAAGTATGCTTATATAAGAATTGTATAAAAACGTGATATTAATTGTGATTTTTTCTGTAAGATCTAAAAAAAACTCTACATATATCATTCACTGCATGGAATATGTTGTTCTGGTTCGAGAAAATATTCATAAATTCAATTAAATAAATAAAATTTAATTTAATTCTTCCTACCGGGCAACCGAACCCCGGCCTCCTGCATGACAGACGGGGATACTCGCTACTGTATTACCGAGGAATATAAATAAGAAGTAAAAATAACCGTTTATACGCATCTTAAATTCTTTATTTATACTAGCTTGTTATAAAGTTCACTAGGTGTATTTTTAATATTTAAAATAAATTTATTGTGATTTATTTTTAGTAATAAATAGTTTATTAACTCAGAATGTATAAACTGATGAAGGAAAATATATTTTTCCGAAACCGGTTGAATATTTAGTGATTTTAGTGGTTCATGTTTGTGTAGACTCGTTGAGGTCACCAATAGGAATTTTTTGTGTAAGGATTTGAACGGTGAGAATCAAGGGCCCTATATCTCCTCGCTTCTCCGCTCGCTTCCGTGTGTATATGAAATGTTACGAATTATGGTGATTTAGTGTTTGCGTGTACAGCTAAAGCGGTTCAGTACTTACGATAGTTGGCGTTTATTTATAGATTGAATTTACACTTATTTGTAATTTATTATATAAAGTATAAGATTAACGTAGTACACGGGAGGCGGTACCGAGGTGCAAGTAGATGTACCCGAGGAGCTGGCCAGAAGAAGAGTGGTCGGTTTTCGGTTTCCTCGGACTGGTTGCGGCGCGACGTATTGATGTCTAGCTTGGTGGGTACGGCTGTTGACTGATTTCTTACGCGGCCATGTCTGTGGGGCGCGAGCAGGACCACCACAAATATAAATAAATAACTCAATGGTTTATAAAACGAATATACAATAACAACTTGGTGTACTAGGGGAATATCGAGATGATGTGAGAGGTACCGGAATAGAAAAAAATCTTTTTGATTTCAAAAAGATTTTGGAGAATCTTAGTATCAATCTGATACAAGTAAGTAAATGTGAAAATAAAATACAAGGAAAAGCAAGAGTATATAAAAATGTTACGAATTTTTGTAATGCGCTATTTCTAATGCAGTTTTTGAGACAAATTGTACTGGGGAATCCGATGAATAAAAATTTTCTATCTCAAAAAAGTCTGTTCAAAGTGCGTAAGATGATCCTTAATTTTTTTGGGCTTTTTACGAGAAAGTAATGAAGAAGCTTGTTGTGATGAGCCACGTCGACGATCGAAGAGGAAAAGCAAGATGGACCGACTAAGTGGAAAATACAACAGACACTTCTCTGGTGACAGTCCTAAGATCTGCAGGATGTCAATAAAAGTGGAGGAGCGAAGTCAAGAAGACGGGAGTTCATGGAAATAATTATCCTTAATCGTGAGAGACCGACGTGGATGATGAATATTGAATGCCTTCATTTGTAATTACTGCATTGTTCGTATTAATTTACATTAACTAGGGGTTTAAAGATAAACAAATTTGAAATTTTAGAAATAAGAAAAAGTGTTAATAAAAAAGCTAAATATTATAAATAACCAAATCTTCTTTGCAAATAGTCACCTTTTAATTTTTTTTCATATTAGTTCTTACTTATTCACCACTTTATAGTCTATGCTTGTATTTTTTAATTTCAGTATACATTGTTGTCTGAAGAAGATACTATAGGTATCGAAACACGTATAATAATCAATAAATAGTGGTTTAAACAAAGTATTTTATCTAATTATTGATATAAAATGAGGCCACAAAGTAATTTTGCAAATATTGAAAAAGAAATACACAATCACTATCCTACTTAAATGTATTATTCTGCTTAAAATATTCCTGGTGGACACCACTGGATTTCATTCCTTGCAAACCGATTATTCCACCCAAATAAACTCTCTAATCCAATCTTCACCCTCAGTATTTCGCTATCATTTTTTGCATACTTCAAAGCAAAGAAAAGATAGTTATACTTTATATCTAGAATATGAAATATTTTTGTGACCGTATTAAATCTTATATACATAATATCCCAATATATTCCTGTGTGACACACGTAAGGAAATTTGAAAGGAAACTGATACATTACATTAAAGTGTAGTGTCAATTTCCTTTAAAATATAAGAACAAGGAAGATGTGTGACCTTTTTATTCAGAGGGTATATTTTTTAAATAGAAAACAAACAAATCTCTTTCTCTTATCAGAAATTTAAAAATCGAAACATTATATCGCTGTTGTACTATAAGTAATTAAAACTAATATTTTTTCAATGAAAATATTAAGAATCGCAGAGTTTTAACATCACCCAATATATTATTTCATTATTAAGATGTAGTGTATGGGATGTACCCGAATATTTTTTGTGCAAGATTATTGTGATTCAGCTTGGTAACCTTTTAGTTCGCTCGGGCAGAAGGCCAGTAATTATTGGCTACTAATTTCGTGAATACCTACTTACATTTTGGTGTGAAAACGTGAAATGAAATTTCTTGAAACCGATCCAGGCTTTTAATGGATTTACTTATCTAAATAATGTACCTACATTACGTGTACGTTAGACATCGGGCACCCTCACCTGTTACAGAATTTAAACGAAAAATCCCCAAAAATTATTTGAAAAATAATCACTACATGGATCGTGCGTTTTAGTTAAATGTATAATAGTGTATTTTAGTTCTGATGGTTACAAAGATTATCAAATTTAATTATCATAAAAATATATTAATGAACGTTAAATTTACATAAGTTAATTGTGAGACAACAATGTGACGCTCATTTATTTTTATGAATTTTTAAATATAATTATTTATTTTTAATTTTTAACACTACAACAAGCCATGAGGACAAATTACTGTAGTGAAATACGTCACAAAATCACCTAGGCTTGAGTAAATGATATAGATGTATTGTGACCTCACCGGGCATCGAACCCGGAAGACTACAAGAGCAGCCAATCAAAACAGTTGTTTGTCGAATCGAAACAGAATATTTTTAAGGAGAACACATTCTTATTGTGAAGTTGCAATTTTCCGCGAACATAGGTCTGTGATATTTTTAATACAAATTAAATATATAAATTAGAAAGATATACATTCAAAATCAATTAATCGAAAATGGCTTTCAAATAATGGAATGACATATATCGCACATCTAGATCTGTAATAGAGAATGTTTTTATTTTTTTGTCTACTTAAAAATTACTTTTTGAGTTGTCTTAGTTTTGATCTAGGTGTGCGATATGTAAGATCGAAAATTTGTCATCATTATTGGTGTAGCATAATCGATTAATGCATTTCCCCGGATAGGAAAAGATCCAGGTTCAAATCCCGGTAGCACCAAAAATATTTTTTCTATAAATTGGTTTTATATGGAGGTTTATCTTTCTAATTTATACATTTAATTTGTATTAGAAACAGTATATACCTAAATTCTTCCGTGTAAAGTTTTCTGGGCTATTCTGCCACTTTTCTCCGATCTCGCTGATGCAACGTGTGAAGGTTGGTGTTATGTATGTAACTTGCAGTACCGTGTAGTAGCTTGACATAATTGCATTACCATTGCTTATAAGTCGTATGGTATTCGAAACGTTGATCAGTGAGGCAGAAGATACGTGGCAGAAAATTTTATCTAAACACTTTTGTATGCCTTGATTCAATTTTAATTTTGATTGCTATTGGAAAATCGGTTAACGCGCTTCCCCAGATAGGAAGAGGTCCAGGTTCGAATCCCAGTAGCAACTAAACATTTTTTCAGTACATCTTTTAAGTTGATTAATTTAATTTGTATTTAAATTACACTGTTTAGTGACATCATACAATGGAAAATGAATGATAAAAATAATATTTTACGTAATAAAAAAGTTTGCTAAGTTTGTTATTTTATGCAATAAAAATAGCCTAAATAGAGAGAAAAAAATAGAAAAGGACACGATGAGGTTACATAAAACATAAAAATTTGTGGTGTGTAGCTCCTTCAACTCTTCAACTATCGTTGGAGAGATACGCACTGCAAGTTATTTCATAAACCTCACCATACACAAGTTGCGAGAAGGCAGTATAGAGTTTCACGAGTCCTTGAATTGAAATCGATTGGTACAATGCTCACGGCGCGTGAGATTCGCGAGAACTTCAGTAAAGATCGATCAGTACAGTCAGCGCTGAATAAATATCTTAAATGTTATCTTTGGCATTAATGCGGAGAAAATATTCAACAAATTAAAAGTGAGAATAATTCAAGGTAATTGTATAAATGGTAGCCGACGTGTTTACTTACACGCTTCTCCTAAGATAACAGCTATATTTTTAAAATTATGATTCATCAATATTTATGGTAGGTACAATAATTTTCCTTTTTTACTTTTTTCGTGCTACGCTTCTCTTGAAAGTCCATGTTTATGTGCAAAATTAGGGTGGGTGTATATCAATACAAATTATTGTTTACAATAACGGTGTAATATTATATAATAAAAAGTCATATAAATAATATTATAATTCAAAGATAAAAGGTACATGTTTTTTTTAAGTTCACTTTAAAGTGATTTAAATAGCATGTCAGTAATTTTTCTAATGCTTTCAGGTAAGCTATTAAAGAATTTTTTCCCTAGGTACGATAATGGTGTGCTGGGCGAATGATTTTAGAGCATAAAAATACTAATTTAAGTCTAGTATGATTTTCAGTAATAAATAGATATTTTTATTTTGAAGAATAGAATTTCTTTTAAATGGGTCACAAAATGTTGGTTTTTAGTTAAAAAGTTATTTTGTTGAATGTTTTTTAAAATATTATTATAATGATAAGTTTTTGTACAATTTTTACTGGAATCAGACTAGTATTATATGCAATGATAGCATATTTATTTAGTTATTTAATATTAGTGCAGTACAATACATGCATACATAAATTAATTCAGTTTATATACGCGTATTTATAATGTCAAGTACCACATAATATACTACTAACTTATCATAACTTAAATTACTTGGCGATCGAATGTACGGTGTATGTGAAATAAATAATAATAATCATATTTGAGATGAACAAAACGAATTATTTTTTTTAACAAATTGTACATTTTTGACAAATTGCAAATTTCCATATAGTAACAATACAATATTTTATTTTGGTAATATATTTCTATAAAAAGTTCGTAACATAGATAAATTTAATTTTTTTTTTCTTTTGATTTCTAAATAGCATGTTTGACAAAATCGTTTGATTCCAAAAAAACTACGTACGAATATGAAAATATCGCTTTTGACACACATGACACTATTTCGTTGAAGATATGAATAAAGATGGCAGATACAAAAATATCATCGATTTTGACATTGCCGAAGATGAAACTAATAAGAAAGAATCATCGGTTTTGATATTGTCGAAGATGAATCGAATATAAAAATATCATTGATTTTGATATGTCCAAGATGAAACGAATACGAAAATATCAAATAAATAAAATATCATTATCCTAAAAAGTATTATTGAATGAATGTACAATATATATTCCAATACTGGAGTTGGAATATTATAGGAAATTCAAAATGGTTGGCAAGTGATCGATGAATAAACCACTTAAAATAATTTGAAAATTCAGCTACAAATGTTTACTCGTACATTTTGTGCTTAATAATTCATAGTGAAATCCTTTTATTTTTGTTGTCATTTCTGGCTCCAAACACGACATTAAACTTGGAAATATAATTCGAGGATATGGAGAAAACTTTTTAGGTAAGATGTAGAAAACGATGATGTTTTGTTTGAAGTATAAAATGAAAAATCGATAAAAGTACTGACAGATATTTTTTTTAAAGAGAATGGATGAGGAAGATACAATCCAATAAATCGGAAGAAATGATAATTTAAACTGCTAACTGATACATCTAATAATTATTTTTTAGAAGACAGGAGAGTATGGAACATTATCTTCTCAATCAGGGATAGGAAATGGTTCAGGTTATATTTTTTCGATAAATTGATTTCTTCTGTATATCTTTCTAATTGATTAATATAATTTGTATAAGAATAGTTTAATTTTATAATTGACTATATTTATTATTTGATTATTAATTTGTGTTTATTGGCCATTTATTTATGTGCAATATTGGTAATCGTATGTATTTATTAATATATGTTCCTATAAACACACATAATTTTTTTTATTTTTTATTTATTGCTTGTATTATGAATGGCCCGTGTACATGATGAACTCTCAATGAGAATTTGTTCTCGGGGTCGCTAAAGATACAGGTATACTACATGCGTCATTTTAATCCGCGCGCAAAACATATAAGATGGGGATTTATAAATCGCTTCGGGCTGTACTGTCTTTTATGCGCACTCGAGTCAAATCTCTGAGAGAAATCTCATCCTTGAAATTATTAGTATATAAATGTGTGCATGAATAATAATGCGTTTAATTGCGTAGATTTACAATATGTACGGAATAAACGGTATAGGCTAGACTAGCGGTACAAAATAGAGTCCTAGTACCGATACTGATGTATGGAAGTAAGTCCTGGAGCTGACAGAAGAGGTATGAAAGTAGACTGAATGTAGTGGAAATGAGATTGCTCAGGCATATACGCGACAGATACATTTATGACAGAGTAAAGAATAAAGAAATAAGGAAAGAATATAAAGCTGATCTTAGTATAGTAAGTAAGTTTAAGAAATGATGACTTTGGTGGTTTGGTCATATGGAATGGATGAATGAGAAGAGAATGGTAAGAAATATATATGACGCAAGTGTTGATAGCGCCAGAAATAGAGGACGTCCGCGGAAGACTTTGCATGACCATATAAACCAGATAATGGAAGATGGTCCTGTTAAAAGCCTCATTAATCGGCGAGCTTGTATGAGAAAAAGTATGAATGTGGATGAGGCGAAAATTGTGTGTCAGGACAGAAGAGTGTGACGCTCTATCCCCTCTGTCTACCCCCGCGGAGAAACGGCGTGATAGTAAATTAGTTACAATATATGATGAATTAATTTGAATTTGAATCTGCTGGAAATCTAACACAAACATACGGAGATTGTCAGAAAGTATAAGCTAACATGATGAGATATTATTTTAATACAAATTAAATGTATCAATTAGAAAGATATACAGGAAAATTCAATTCAAATCTCCGAACGAATATTACTCAAAAGTATTTGAGATTTTCGCAAAAAAAGGTGATAGCTTTTAAATTTAGAATAATAGATGTATCAATTTGAAAGAACTACAGCATATTAGTTTGAAAATTTGTCGTCAACTTACTATGTTGGTGTAGTGTAATAAGTTAACGAATTTTCCCGCATAGGAAAGGATCTAGGTTCGAATCCCGGTAGCACCAAATTTTTTTTTAGATAAGTGGAATTTTCCTGTATTTCTTTCTAATTGAAACATTTAATTTGTATTAAAATACCACAGAACTATATTCTGAAAAACTGCAACTTCACAATAATAATGTATTCTTTTTAGGATATTATTTGTTTCAAACTCAGAATAATCAATATACCTACCATTTTACGATACAATTAAAACAGTTCATATATTGTATTAAAATCGAAAGTAATGAATTGAACACACAAAAAAAAAACTATTTTTACGGAATAGTGCATCGGGCTATGTTCTTACCATCAACCTTCAAGTAGACCCTGATAACGCTGGGAGGGTGAGTGGACAGCTGGCACTCGTATAACCCCTCGTCAGACTTGTTGACTGCAGTCAGTCTCAGTCTCCAGTTCCCAGGGTATCTGAACTGTACCGAGAACCTATTGTCTCCTGTGTACGTTTGGTCACCCACAGTCAGTAGCAGGGGGGCCTCTCCAGTCTTGCGTCTTACCCACGATACCTGTTGAAATAGAAAAACAACTAATCAAACCGAGTCAAGAAGTTTTGCTAAACATTCTAAAAAGACAATCGGAATTATTTTTTTAGATTTGGGATGATGACTTTATTAGAAGTTAATATTGATAAGAAGTGTTTTATCATTCTTAGTAACGACTGCTCTGTTCTCTAATTTTTGGATGAGTGCAAAAAATCTTCTGCGCATTTTTAAGGTCCAAGGATAAATGCAGGGAGAAATATTAAGAATATTATAACCTTACCAATATAAGATTAATTATTTTAATTAAATAAAATAACTCTTTAGTTTCAAACCACTTTATTACGCACATATACTAAGGTCAACTAATTTCAGTTGGACCCAACCTTCTTCAGGTCAATATAGTATATAGACTAACCTAAGTACAGATATTTTAATATGAGGTAATAAACAAGAGAGAGCAACAGTATATCAGAGTGGGACAGAGTATCAGGTAGGGGGTAGGGATTATATGGGAACAACTTTAATATCAGACTGTTGGATAGATTTATTTGAATACTAGACACTAAATAACCAAATAAATCTATCCAATAGTCAGATATTAAAGTTGTTCCCTTGTAATCCCCACCGCCTAACCGATACTCTCTCTTCCTTACCTCATATTAAAATATCTGTACTTAGGTTAGTCTATATAATATATTGTCCTGAAAAAGGTCGGGTCCAACTGAAACTAGTTGACTTTATTATATGTGCGTAATAAAGTAGTTTAAAACATTGTTTAATTTAATTATAATGTCAAGCCACAACGTGTTTGATTTCTTTCAAAATTAAATTATTTTAGATTGTTTATATATATATAAAAGTATTAATAAGGTTATAGGTAAGTAGTATTCGTACATGATATTAAATTTAATTAGAATTTCTAATGAGCTTCATTAGAAGTTATATTATTTTAGATATAGATTTTTTTTCAGAGTTTTATTGGATAATATATGAGACCCTCTTTGCAACAATACTGTTTATCATTTTTTTTTTCAAATATTGGTTATCTTCGATGATATATAGTATTGTTCCAGGAAAACTCACATAGAAATTGTGGATAATAGTATTTTAACTTATTTTATATGTACCACCAAGATCAATCTGCTCAAGAAGATATACAACGTCGTAGCATTTATAAGTCAGATCTACCCAAAACCGATATACAGTGTTATTGAAGCGGTGGTATCATTGCGATCAGAGGTAATCGGACAAAACATGTCAATGCATTCTAAGATTTACGGGATTTCAGAGATTTTTCAGGTAAAATATGTCAATTACGTAACAATCATTGGAAGTTTGCAGGTAGGAGGTGTAATGTATGGTATAATAAATACCTTTGTAAAAATAATCTGGCTTGTATGAGAAGTTGTATGAATGTGGATGAGGCGAGAATTGAGTGTCAGAACAGAAAAGTGTGGCACTTTATCCTCTCTGCCTACCCCCACGGAGAAAGTAGTTAGTAAATATCAATGGTTATACAATATGTATGGAAAACACATTATATGCAGGGATGGTGTGGTATATTACACGAATCTGAGACATATGAAGTGATTTTAAAGTATGTTTGTGTGCGAGATATATTTTTTTTGTGTGCGCTATGTTGATAAGAGTAGTAAATAAATCAAACATACCGTTTTATCCCTAAGCATGCTCACTCTACAGTCGAGATGCGCAGTGTGTCCCGCTTGCACGGTGACTGACGAATTATCGGCAGAAGCATCTTCAAAGTGCGGTCCGTGTCTTCGGTCGTGATCGTGCTGCGGCCGCGCGCGCAACCAGGGCATCTGGTCCAATTGCGAATGTACGCTACCGGAGTGTCCACTTAAACTACCGCCGTGTCCGGCTGGACCCCCACTGTGTCCACTGGAACTTCCACTATGCACGATTGAAGTGCCACTGTGTCCGCTGCCACTCCCACTGTGACTATTCCCTGTGTGTCCGTTGTGATTTTGCCCACTATGCGGATTAGAACTACCACTATGTCTATGGCCATTAGCAACATCGGTTATTAAGTCTTCTTCTCTCATGTGTCCTGATCTTCCTGCATGTTCTAGAACCTTGCTGTTTTCATCGAAACGATTTCTTTCTTCATTTTCGTTTTCTTGGGGAACTTTGAACAGTTTATTCAGGTCTACCGTCTGGTTCCCCAGCTGCAAGTACCGCGGAAGCATTGTTGTTCCCCGATAAGCGATGAGGTATTCCTCCGTCATCATCATATTCGGATCCACGATACCTTCTTCAAAGTCTTCTTCCGCATCTGTGTTTGGAGATGGTGAGATCGATTTCTCTGAAAAGAAAAATAAATCTAGATAAATCAGTCATACATTTTATTAATTTTTAATGAAAACACATTCTATTGTGAAGTTGCAATTTTAAAACATGGTATATTTGATAATTAAAACAAATTAGATGAATCGCTTACAAAAAAATACAGAAATAAATTATTTAGATTAAATAAAACACAATCACTGTGTATAAAATCACGAATTTTATTAAACGCCAACCGGTTTTGCTTAGCTCAAGCTTCGCCAGGGCGCATTTAAAACCGTTTTATGATATGATTTTATGATAGTGCATACAAAATTTAATCATTGTAATTTGGTTTGATGTTGCAATTTTAAAACAAATTTTCTTTAATAATTAAAAGATATTAGATGAATCATTTAGAAAAACATATACAAAAAATATACCACCAGTAATCGTACCTGATACTTTTATCTTACGTGGAGAACGCATTAAATTTTGAAGAATTCTAGTTATTAGTGAGACGTCTATTATTTCCGAGTAAATGATTTATATAAATTGTATTAATTATTAAATTTAGTTATATTTTTATAATTTTCTATCATGCTGCAAAGGAGTATAATTTTTAAAGTTAAATTATTATAAAATAGTTATCCTATCATCTGAAGCCACGAATATAAATTGCAATTTCAGTGCATACAATATTTAATCATTGTAATTTGGTTGCTTTAAAATAATTAATTTTTGCAATTATATTTACTCTTTGAACAAGTTTAAAATGCAGTAGTTTCTAAATTTTCATTATGAATCTGAATAATTAAGTCTATAAGATGTGAGATATGCATGTGAAATGAACGGAATTCCCGCACGGTTGCCAGCATTAAATGCATACGTACGTCCTATTGCATACTTTTGTTACCAGATAAGCAAATAAAACAGAATGAGAAAGCATATTTTAAATATTACAAATGTTTGCTGAATATCATCTTTTTGATTCTCGCGAGTATGAAATTTAAACTCGACGGAAAACTTTCTATACATTGTTATTATGTAAATATGTAAAATTATTCTGATATTGTGCGGGCACCGTCGTGTGAAACAAAAGTTTTATTAACGGGGAGGGGATCGCAAATTTAATAAAATATCCACTTAAAAATAAATTCAATTAAAATGAACCGTACGCGGAGTGTTCCCACGCTTCATGAAACGGATACACGCATCGCGCGACATAAAAAAAAAAAATTGTTTTCAAAAATTTAAAGAAAGGTGAGTTGGGGTAAATGTATCTATGGGGTAAGTGCATCTACGTCTCCTAATTACGTTAGAAGTTTGATTTCAGTGTCGCAATTTATTAAGAAATGTTGTAAATCAATATTTGAATCAAAGACAGTTCATAGATGGTACATATCCAAATATTAGTTTGCTCGTAATACCATTTCAAATTACGTTAGTTATTTGATGTCAACTTTAGAGTTGTAGATGATTATTCAATCTTTCGTATATCTCGATAATCTTTTGTGCCAGGATGCTGAAATTAAGATTTAATTTATTTTGAGTTGTAGTTTGTGATGCGCATATTAGTTTTGTGATTATTTTCACGGATAACGCTTTATAAATAAGAGCAGATACACTTACCTCATAAATTTTACACCGCGGGGGAAGTGCATCTACTCAGTGGTTGGTTTGGTATCCCATATATTTTTGTATGGAAACTTTCTCAACTAATGATGTGTAGGCAGTTTCATTTTTTTAAAAAATAATTAATTAATTTCAGAAACAATCACTATGATATATTGCACTTGCCCTGTCTAAGCCATTTTACTATATTTTTTTGGAACTCGGCACGTTTTACCCGTCATTAAGAACCAAAATAACTAATTCATATTGTTATTAAGCAGATCAGTAAACAAATTTTCATTATTTTAATTATTTGTCAGAAATAATACAACTAGATGCTCTTACCCCAAATTTGGGGTAAGTGCATCTACTGATCTAATTTGTATAAAATACTATAAATATCCAAAATCTAAAAAGGTTACATTCCGATATTTAAAGACTTAAATTAGGAAATGGCTAAATGGAAATCTATCAAATTTTCAAAGTCATAGCATAATCTTATGAAGTTTAAGAACAGTTAAAGTTTATGTCGATAATTTATAAGTCGCACTTACCCTGATTCAACTTACGAGTATCGTAATCCCGGACAATAATAATAATATTTTATATTGCTTTGTTGCGTTCATGTGTTTGGGACATCTCTTCAAAATATTTTAGGAGTTTAGTACCTACCTAATAAGGTATTTTATTTATTTTATTGATTAGATAAAAACCACCCACATGTTATTTACATTTCATACTTGCAGCGCTCAGAAATAACAGACAAAACTTTATACAAAATATTTTATTTCGTCAAACATTTATACCATTTTATTTAGATTTTTCTATGTTTATACTTTTTTTTCTAGGTCCAATATTAAAAACCGAAATTACCAAAGTAAAAATTCAGATTAACTGGACCACCGGTTAATCGGGGAGGCCGCTACTGTATATTCGTACATCATTGTTAGTACTTAAATGTAATGATTTCTCGTGTTTGCTAGATTTGCGAAAAATTCATATATATAAATATATTTTTTCTACTACTAAATATGATTACTTCTAAGGTGGCGATATATACATTAAGCATTATTAAAATATTGTTAGAACTTATTTATTAAAATTATTTTATTTTAGGTATCAACCATAAGGTTATTTTCACAAAATATATTTTGGGCTCTGCTTCCGCACAGAATGAAACTGGATTTATGCGGGGTTAGCGAAGTTTTCATATCAGCTGTGGAAATGTTAGCTAACTTCGCTAATCTAACTAAACTGAAACTGAGAAACTCGACCTTAATGAGATAAAAATAATTCATACCAAGTTATCTTTTTTCAGTAAAACTTTCTACAAATTTACATGAAATAACAATTTATGTGTGTATAAGGAGTATTTGAAGTAAGAAAATATATTAGTATAAATTAATTTATAAGCCGAGTAGTGGTATACAATGTAGTCAGGGTACCAGTACTGATGTATAATTTGAAGACAGGAGCTGGCAGAAGAGGAACGAACGTAAACTGAATACAATGGAGATGAGATCACTTAGGCGGATATGTGGCAAATCCATTTATGATAGAGTAATAAATGAATAAATTAGATAATGTAAAGCTGATTTTAGTATAGTTAATAGGTAAAAAAAGGATCACTTAGGTGATTTGGTTATGAAGAACGAATGAATGATAAGAAAATGGTAAGAAGATATTTGATGCAAGCATTAATAGTAACAGATGTAGAAGACATCCGCGAAAGACACCGCATGACCAAGTAAATCAGATACTGGATATATATATGAATGTAGATGAGGCGAGAGTTGTATATCAGGATAAAAGAGTATAGCGCTCTATTCTCTTTGCCATTCCGCGGGCATAATGGTAAGTTAATTAGTTGGTTAACATAAACACAGTACCTACCATAAAATTGTATCATCCATTGCATTATGTAACTAAGTGGTTATATACAAAGTTATACTAATTAACAATTTATGCAGTCATTGCGTGCCATATAGGGTGCAAATTCGACTTCTAAACTTATGAAAAGGATAGAGTGTGCTAAGACATAAAATTGATGATATTTTGCACGTATATCGTGCATACCAACGTCTGCCGCCAAACCTCAGAGACTCGATAGCAAAGATTTATAAGTACATATAATACTACCCTTAGATTTGACGATATGTTAGTCTGATTGAAACTTACCTGATTGTAATGTTATTTAAATATACTGCGATGTAGTTTTAACGTTTGTTTAGATTGTAAGACGTAAAATTATGTACTAAAATAATAAAATCATTCAATTACTAATGAGTTTTGTTGAAAGGAAAATAATTAATTGAGTGTGATATGAATTATATTTAAATGATTTTAAAAAAATGCTAATATTTATATAATATCTGAACATATAACTCTCCTCTTACTGGACAAAATTTTACATACAATTTCTTTTGGGGACTGTCATAAACAAAGGAAATATCCACCCCCACCTCCTAATCATAAGTATTAATTACGGGCGACGCCGGGTACAGACGGCTAGTTTTAAACTATATGTATAGATTTATAAAACTGTATCTGTCCGTTTTCTAAACAATTTTACAATCTTTGAGTGATTTAAACCAAATTTTGCATTGTTGCTCATTAACTCCACTTTCCTCCCCTACCAACTACTTGGATCAATTTTTGCATACATCGTTTCTCCATAGGGAATTCCCAAAAGAAAGACAATTCCCAAAACCTAATCGTAAACCCCGGACAGGACCACTAGTTATATAAAATAATTTCAATAATTCCCGCATTTTGGCTTCAGTATTGTTATAAGACCCACCCTTCTCACGAGTGATAAATATTCATCCTAACGAATACACAAAGAACCCAATTTCGCTGACGAAAAATCTATGTGTATTTTAGCCAAGGCATATTTTCCATCCGGCCAAGCACTTTGTCCCTAAACATTGATCCACTGGGGATCATCTCATTTTTTTGGTCAAGGCTTTGCCCGTCAAAGTAATTACTTTTCAATAACCCGCGTATTCTTCAACGCCATTATAATGAACCATAATCAATTACCATTTGCAAAATCTTAAAGATAATTATTTTCATTGTCAATTTTATTGGAATCAATTTTAATTTTAAAAAAATAATAATTTTACATAATAAATATTTAATTACATTATGCATTTCAAAACATTTTTAATAACAACGATTATTTATATACGCATTCTTATTGTTTTTTTTGTAAATGAAAATGAAATGACTGTGAAAATTTCTTATCTTACATATAATTATACACTGCTATAAAATATCCCATAATTGTCGTTCAGTGTCAGACGTAGGGAACTTTAAATGGAAATTCTTTAAAATACTAATTAAATGTATTAATTAGAATGATATACATATAAAATTAATTTTATCTAAAAATATTGATGTTGCTACCGGGATTCGAACCTGGATCTCTTCCAATCCATGTAAGGTGCATTAATCGACTATGCTACAGCACACTGTACTTTTGGCTACAAATTTTCGAACCTATATGTTACACTTTTCAAATTAGATGTATTAATTAGAAAATTTGTCGTCATTGCACTGTCTTGCTATAGCATAATCGGTTAATGCACGTTCCCCGGATTGGAAAAGATCTAGGTTCAAATCCCGGTAGAAACAACAATGTTTTTCTATAAAATTGATTTTATATGTATACCTTTCTAATTAATACATTTAATTTGTATTAAAAATATCAAAGACCTAATATTCTGAATAATTACAACTTTACAATAAGAATGTGTTCCTTAATAATATATATTTTTTATTATATATTTTATGAACACTGAATTTTTTTAATCTTCACTTATACTTTTATAGTTTTGTTTTTATCTATGCTTGCGTTTTTAATTTTAGTATAGATTGTTTCCTGAAGAAAATACCATAGGCATCGAAACATTTTGATTTATCAATAAATAGTGGTTTAATCAAAGCGTTTTATCTTATTATTTAAATAAACATGTGTTTCACATAAAAAAATAGTAATAATCTGGCAAGTGTTAAATAATAGTTTTTAAATTAAAATTATTATATTACGATATAGTTTTTGCAAATAGTGTAATATGACATATTATTCGCCCAATTGTTCGTCGTTTTCCTATCATTATTAATTTATATTATATCAGCTACAAAGCAATGAGAATTGAGCAAAACATATGTGATTTATTTAAAATAACGTTTTTGTCCAACTAAAGTGAAAACGACAAATATTTTCTAAAATAAAGCTATTAGCGGGAGGTAATCCTGAACTTCTATATTATAAGTAAACTGCTCTTCCAACTGAGCTACAATAATTCAATTAATATGTATCAGTTTTATTCTCTGTGTTCACTTCAGTGACAAGCTATCAATATTATATGATCTTAGGTGATCTTTAAAAAATAGATTGATTTACATTAAATTACAATGTTGTACATAAACTTTATTAAGCTGCTTTCTTGGTAAATAAATCTAAATATAAATAATTTTTAAAGAGTGCCTGCCTACAAAAACTTTATTATATGGAATATCCGATGAATATCTAGTAAATTATTTGTTATAATGTAGTAAAAAATATTGAAGATAATTATGTGATAATGTATAATCTAGAAGATGTAATAATATTCTCCAATATAATCTTTTCTAAGGATGTTACATATATTTATGAATGAAGTTTTTTTATATCTTTTAGTGGAAATATTTTATACATTAAAATACTTTGGGATAAATAATATATGTTGAAATTAAATAACCTAATTTAATATAAGATGTTTCACAAGTCACTCTTGAAGGGTGGATTGCCTATTTGAAAGAAGAATGAAAGAAAGAATATAAGATGTTTGTGCTTATAGGCGTTCAAAATATATTGTGTTGTTATAGTAAAAAAACATATTTTTTTTTATCACGACATAACATATCATGATAAAATTAATTATTTGGACAAATCTCGTATCGTTACGTAACAGATAACAAATATGAACTCTGCCTTTCTATCTACAAAACATACGAATCATTATTCTAACTACTAGGTAAAATTTCTCAATATGTGCGAAAAAAAGTTTCTATCCTGATATTTAGATTTTGTATTATTTGTAGTATTTTAGATTTTTTTTACGTTAAACTTATTGTAAATATATCCCTATCCCTTATTCACGAAATGAGTCACGTTGAGACAAATCCCAAAGACTTGTTGAGATAAATTTCACGCACCATGTACTGAACGAAAGATCAATGTGACATTTGACGCATAATAAGTGTGAAATGAGGCGCAAAACGGCGAATCTTTGAGATTAAATGTATACACGGTGGACTATGAAAGCCGAGAGTTGCCTCCCAAGAAACTCATGAGAGCATAATTACTATCTCAGAGATTTACTCGAGTCGAAAATTACATAATGAAAGGGCACGGACCATATTAACTAAACATTCACCAGGTTAAAATTTCGCTGGCTGAGTCGTGAAAACACGATAATTTAAAAATAATTATATTGATTTACATAAATGTAAATAAATGTAAGAATGCTATCCAATTTTGCACAACGAAAATATTGAAATATTATTTTCATATTCGATAGATCCTAGTTTCAATATCGTTCTTTATAAGACGGAGCAACATTTCTTAGATGAAACTGTAGCATGAAGGTTAAAAAAGATCGGATCACCTCAGCATCTCGTTCAGTGATCGTCTTTCATCTCAATATATAAACATATTTCATTGTATTGTTCTTTGTTCGAGAACAAAAATGTGCCAAAACTCGCCCACCTACCTTTGAACGAACATATTGAATATGAGGTTCAATAGATTGACACGACCCATCGAGAGGTAATCCAGTGTAACACTATGGAACGAAGATCGAGACAACCTTAATTAAGTTCCAATCCAATTGGGTGACCTCCTGTTCTGAAGGGTCCCTTAATCCCATATTCTATTTTTGTTCCCTGAAAAGGTTCATCACAAAACAACGCAGCCGATATATATGTAGTTGAAGAGTAGATTTACTTTGTATGAATCATACAATCGTCCTTACCCTAGAGCTTTCACAGTGACGCAATGGTGTGAACTGAATATAATGATACAAATATGATTAATTAAATGATATCCAAATTTGTTAAGTAGATTTACTGTATACATTGTAGTATAAATTTCATGTTGTCCCTTACACAGATTATATTATATTGATTATATTGTAAAATATAATTATTATTTCAGTATAATTAGGCGAGAAAAAAAATTGGATACGTTAGAAAGAGCTTTATATTTTTAAATATAGTTACGGATTAATTTCATTAATTGACTTGGTTGTTACTTTGTGGTCATTCAGACGTGTTTTTTTTACGTTATTTTTTATTTCGACGGTTTCTAAATAATTAATTATTAATCCATTAAAAGTTACAATATATGGGTATTGAAAGGTACAGATTATTAACAGGTCGTTGATGAACCTGATAGTATAACATTAGGATACAGTGAAAACACTTTTTAAGAAGATAAGGGAAAGAAATATTATTATATTACAAAGTACACACAGAATATACTTTGCAAAAAATTTAATACCCAAAATAATCTATATTTATGCAATATATCAATAAAATTAATTGTTAAAAAAAAAATTCTCTCCTCTGTTCCTTAAAAGAAGACTCCTTCGTATTTAGAAACTATAAGCAACACTAATTTGAAACAATTATTAAACTCTGATAAAAACGTATATATTATATATATGAATGCATTTTTAATTATTGAGTTCTAATTTTCTGATGCTACAAATGTACACAATATTTTTATTGTAGTAACCATAGACTACGAAATATATAGACATAAACTAACGCAAATTCCTTTTTTTAATACATGCATTTTGGTGTCACTCACGTGATCACTTTGGTACCATTTACGCAATAAAATTGCTCCGCAATTTTTTTTAAATATATAACTCGAGTGGAACGAAAATTTAAACGCTGACAATATAATATACGTTAATATAAAAAATATGACAAAGATTTAATTTTGGAAGAGTAAATACTTTTACTTTTGCATAAATGTGTTATAAACTATCTGATTTATGTTTCCACAAAGAATATGTGTAGAATGCCTCTCGTCCCGCAACTCACGTTCCAAACCCCTCTCCTATATGTACACTTTATTTATTTACCGGTTTGAACAACAATACAAATAATGCACTTGGTAACAAATCTTACTAGAGTTCAGCAGCGAATTATAATTAATGCGAAGCGAATTGCTTACTTATTTTAGATTAGCATTAATTATATTAAAAATAATCGTAGTAAATACAACTATAACAGGTACGTAACATATAGCGTACCTACAATATTTCTCACGGCTGGTTGGTTAACATGTTTAAAAATGATAATTTTAGCGGATAATTAGGTACTGTCTATTTTTACTTAATTGTTCAAAAACGCTAGTCACCGGCGAGAATAATCTTACCGTTGATTTCAGCTATTTATAGTATAATTTATTATAGCGTACGTCTATATTATTAAAATCATTATAGCCCGTGTCCACGGATGAGGTTTTTATGAGATTTTCTGAGATAGAGATTATGTCTTGCAATTCACTTCACGCTTCTTGTACATCAAATATATGTATAATGACAGTCCATTGGCTGTTGATATTTCGTTCGTTATTTGGTGCATTTGACTCTATCTAGCAGCATTTAAAATGTAATGTAATGCCTTATATTTATCAAATTTTTCAGAATACATCATTATAGATACTGTTGTATTCCGCTGTAACTTTGTAGTATATAATTCATTATGAATAAAATAAAAAACTATTCACTTTGTTTAAACACCACTTTAAATATAGGTTTCTTTAGGTTTAAGCCATGTATCAATCTCGTTGTTAAATCAAATGTCATGTACATGTCAGTTTTTGTCTCTTTTTACTAATCTAAAGCTGATCTCTGATTTTATCTGCAGATCAAAATCTCAACAGGCATACACGACACTGAAATTTATCTCAACAAAATCTTTGTGATGTATTTTATCGTGTGTTATTCAGTGGCCACGGGCATTAGGATCCTATCTAGTAAGCTCGTTCGACGGGATTACAAAACAATCTTTACAAAAAATTAAAACTTTCTTAAACAGATTAAATTTTGCTTCTTCGAGGGATTTATCGTCCGGCATCTGTCGCGAAGGTCGCGTGTTTTCAAGTGTCATAAATTCAATTGCGACCTCAAAGAGGCCTAAAAATTGAAATAAGGCTCACTCCACGGACCAACTCTACTTCAAAGAAGATTAATATTTAGCCTCAGCAGGGATAACCTCACGAAAGTTGCGTTATATTGTTTCAAAGGAAAGGACAAAAACCAGGGATGCGCGACGCAACACCACGGTATTACACAGGGAGAATACTTTTGGAAACTCGGAAAACTTATTAGCAACGCCTCTTTGTTGTTGAGATTTTTAATTTTGCTTTTTGATGGCACGCACCTGCTTGACATGGAAGTGAATTTTAGTATTTTTCAATATAAATTTTAATAAACGTTTTAAATATGTCAAGAAAATGTGGGTGTTTTTATCCTAAATCTATTTAATTAAACACAATGTTTTATTAAGGAGAACACATTTTTATTGTGAAGTCACATCACAAACCTATGTCCTGAATAATTACAATTTCACAATAAGAATGTGTTCTCCTTAATAATATAAGTTGTATCAATGTGTCCAAAACTTTAATAAAAATGAATTGATAATTCTGGCGTCTGCAGTCGGTTTACTCAAAGGTATTTGAGATTCCCTAAAAAACAATGTAGTTGATGGCTTTCATATAATGGAACGACAGATGTATTAATTTGAAAAAGTGTAACACATAGGTTCGAAAATTTGTCATGAAAAATACTGTCGCTATAACACAATTGGTAGTGTACTTCCCCGAATTGGAAATAGAGATCCAGGTTCGAATCTCAGTAGCGCAAAAACAATATTTTACGACAAAATTGATTTTATGTGTATATATTTATAATTAATATATTAAATTAGTTTAAAACAATGTTTTATGTTAGGAGAACACATTCTTATTGTGAAGTTGTAATTATTCAGAACATAAGTCTGTGATATTTTAAAATAAAATTATTTAATATATTAAAATATTTTTCGATAAAATTGATTTTATATGTATATCTTTCTAATTAATATATTTAATTCATATTTACAATGTTTTATGTATTTGTACCTGAAAATGTGCTTTAATATGCAATTTATAAATAGTTTTATTATATTTAATGGGAAATATATGGAAGTATGGGGTAATTACAGGGCTTACGACCTGTGCTGTGCTTTTTTTATATCAATTTCTCTGATGTTTTACAATTAATCTTATATTTTACGCCAAGGCTCAAAGGGATAAATATTTGAATTTATATCTCCCGCTAACAAGTATGGTTACACCGTAAATTTTGACGTAACATCTTTGTTTCTATGCCGAAACAACAGCCTAGGTATTATATATGTAGAAATTATCTACAAAAACCAACCCCGATCTAACTGTATTTGAACTATTCTACGGAGGATGGTTTGGAAATCTCCTGGTCATGAGCGAAGGAAGTGAATTGATGAAAACTGAAAGGTCATAGGGGGGGTAAGGAAGATAAGGTACTGGGAAAAATTCCGTTAGGCCGATAGCTTCGATTTTTGTTTTTATTTTATGTAATATATAATAATATTAAAATTCATTCTAAACTAGGCGAGAATCTAGTTAAGCTTATACATAATCAGGAAATGGACATAAAATTACTATATTGTCTTAATACACACTTACACATATATAAAGTCCTCTACACTTCTCTAGTCAGACCTCAGGTAGAATATAATTCGGTATTACGGTCGCCATATTTTATTGATCACTCGACGCCCGTTGAAAGAATCCAGAAAAAGTTTCTAAGATTCATTAATTTTTAATTAAATTTACGCTCTAAGGATATCAATTATGATTATCTTCTTAGCCTTCTGAAATTGTTAAAATTATCAGTGAAACGTACGATTGCCTTATATTTCTAAACAGGATCATCAATGGTATGATAGACTGCCCCCAGATTGTTGGTCTGCTTGACTTTCATGCACTATTGAGTTCATCGAGACAAAATTAATTATTCTATTACTGTGGTAATGTCAGAACTCATGCACTAGCTAACTCCGCAGTTCCCAGAATGCATTCTTTAGGAAATGAATAAGCGGAGGTAGTCGACATTTTTGCTGTGAATTTAACTCTTTATGGGACTACATTATTACAATTTTTTGTGTCTCAACTCAATCAATGGTGACGGATAAATTGTTTTACTTCATATTTTATATTTATATTTATTTTTAATTTTGATTATGAAAAACTGACATTATATATTTTTTTCTTTGTGTATTGCATTTCTGATGAAATTTTCTATTATTTTACAAATTATGTTAATGCTTAAATAGGGTGTGTATAATAATAATAAATATTATAAAAATAAATAGCACAATTATGTTCTTATATGGATAACAGTAAGATTTATATTATATTAAAATATTCACTTCTTTAAAAATTGCTTTTGATTTTTATAACATAGTGTTATTTTTTCAACGATATAAAAAAAAATGCAAATTATAATATAATTATTATATTATATTTGTAAACGTAATTTTATAAAGTAATGATTAGGCCGGTTGTCTTAAAAAATTTCCAGGCCGGTCTTAGGTCGCCATTCCGCCACTGCATATATGTAAGTACCTACAAATTAAGCAATCTAAAGAATTCTCAAACTTCCTAATGAATAAAAGATGTTTTAAATTGATTTAACTTAGTGTAAACAGTACAAATTTTCTGAGAGTGGTTTACATGAAGGTAGGGTGTCCTTAAGGGAAACAATGTACCTATGCTTTTGTATGTTATCGTAATAATGGTGGAGCCAGTGCTCGCGGTCGGGTATTTATTAAAAACAACATTTTGTCTTGTATATTCTATACTTATTGTAAAAATCTCAATTCTTACTCCATGACTGAAAACATATTGTATGTAATTACTATATAAAAATATTATTGTATTTATGATTACAGCATTAAATATACTAAAAAATTGTAATTGTAATCAAAGAATTAAGTACAGTGCATATATATGAATAAAATAAATGTATTTTTTTACGGAAGTAATATAAATTCATAAACTATTATTATTATATAGAGAAGAGTTCGTTGTATCTATGTAGTAATGGCCTGTGTCCAATGAGACTTTGATCTATGAGAGTTGGTAAAAATACGAGTGCGTCATTCTAATTCGTGCGCAAAACATATGGGGTGATGATTCATGAATTTCGGATTAGAATGAGGCATCCAGTACACACGTACCTTTAGAATGAATTGAAACTTTGCTCGCTTCTTGAAATTTTGCAGTAAGGATCAGTATACATCAGTTGGTCATCATTATATTCTACCTATAAAATGTAATAGACAATGAATGACTTTATATGGCGCTTTAAGCAAGTTTTAAATGTTTCATCCCATGTACCTATATACATGGCCTTAAAATCGTTTTACTTTACTCTTCATACTAGCTTTTAGATAAATAAATTTAAAACATGTCATACAAGCAACTATATAAGTAAATGATTGATTTATGTAAAGTAAAAAAAGTTCTCGTGAATGTTTTAAGATAATCTGCGATAATATTACAGGTGCGTCAACCATTTTATCTTACCATCATAATTTACGAGACCAACAGTAATTGAACAAGGATAAGAGCTAATTTCGTCCAATATTAACGATGTGCTAGAAAAATTACTAGCATTAAATATATGGTAGGTAGGTACTATATGTAATGCCAGCCTCACAAGGCGCTAACCGAACACATTAAAAAGATTACAAATTATTTATCTCTAAAAGGCCGTTGTCTATATTGATATTCTCTTTTTATTGAACGATACTAACAGTTCATTTAATAAATTATTGAATTAAAGTGATATTAATTTTATTAATAGAAATATACACAAGCAACGAATATATACAGCAGCCAGCAGCAATGAGTATGTATGTAATTATTAAAAATTCTCATAGCTATGTATCTATGAAACCGACAAATTAAAAATAAAAATTTGGAAATAAAATAATAATAGAAAAAATAAAAAGAAGATGAAAAAACATTATAGATTAAGTTCATAACATTTTATTTAAAAAAATTAAATAAATAAAATACATAAATTTATCAATAGTATACATATTCTCTTGCATTGTGTACGACTGATTTTCAATGTTCTGAAAGTGTTTCGATTTCACACCTGAAGAAATCCGATGACGCCAATTTTGAAGAGCCCTGTCGTTATTCAAGGAGGCTTCTCGGCGGTTATTGGAAAGAGACTGAAAAATATAAAAATCGGAGCAAGATCAGGGAATAGGGCGGATGTGGAATAACCTCCTAACTTCACTTTCGCAATGTTAGTAGAATTCGGAAAGCATTATCGTGTTGAAAAATCATTTTATGCTATCAAAATTGTAGCCTTAAAGCAACTGAGATATTGGAAATAAACCATAGAAATGATGTTAATATTCCTCGGAAACAATCCGTGTTTTTAATTCATACCTTGGTTAAATTTAAAAAATTTAAAAACTATCAAATATTTGTTGAAAATGGTACATTTTTTGTTCTTGCCACTCGATTTTCTTTAGCCAACAATTTACATAAACTTTTTAGAAATTGAAACATTCATAACGTACGTAATGAAATAATACTATGGTATTAAAATGACATTGGTATATGTATGTAAAAAAAAATCTTTTCAAAGCGCCCATGACTTGGAAAACAATAATACAACGAACATATACATCAGCCAAATATAATCAAAAGAATAATGACAAAATTGCGCAATAATTTTATTATTCTGTATTT
Organism: Eubasilissa splendida; assembly: GCA_031772225.1. Taxonomy (NCBI): domain Eukaryota; kingdom Metazoa; phylum Arthropoda; class Insecta; order Trichoptera; family Phryganeidae; genus Eubasilissa; species Eubasilissa splendida. Next base: position 12,787,308 of record CM062852.1, on the reverse strand, counting down.
TTGATATGTATTTAAATATGTGTACGTGAGTATAGTAGCAGATAAATATAATATTTGTGGTCACATGCAAATATTCCATGGAGTTTGGTATTTCTTTAGGACACAGATGGTGTCTTTTGGAAGTCTTAAATGATGACCATTAAATTCTTTACTTCGAAAAAAGTTTGACAAATTAGAATATTTCCGTTGTAGGAAATAAGACGTTGAAAGAAATTCGGATTACAAACTTCACTGAAATCTGCACGATAAACCGTTGCATTAAATTATATTAACACGAATGTTCTAGAAGGAATGGTAATTTATTCCCTCTCGGTAAACTGTACGGAATGCTCGAGACGGTGTCCATATGAGGGACGGAACTTTTAATTTAATGTCCCGCAAATTTTACCAACTCTTTAAATATTAATAAACATTGAAAGTATCGTCACAAATGCTAAACTCCAGTGTTAATTTACAGTACGATTATATTTTTTGACAGATGTCATCATATTTTATCTGATTATTTGAATTGAATATTGAAACACTTTCAACGTCAAAATTGATCGAAAGATTCACGAATTTTTAAAAAAGTTCTGTGTCTTTATTAAATTATAAAATATTTTAATGCACAGTTTTAGATAGGTTTCGATATAAATATATTATAGCTATATATATATATATTGCAGAGCAACTTTCATGGACTGTCTTTAATTCGTTACCACGTTCTATTACAAACTTTACCTAGATACAGGTTGAATATTATGTTCCAGGCCGATTTTGTTTAGCTGCCATTTTGATTTGAAAGATATTTGTTAGTTTGCATTTGGCAATCGTAGAGATTAGTTGATGGTAATTTATTATGGAGCATCTAACACCTCAGCAACATGGTAAAGTCATTAAATATTGTTTAGGAGAACACATTCTTATTGTGAAGTTGTAATTATTCAGAACATATTCAAAGGTATTTGAGATTCTGTAAAAATAAGGTAGATGGCTCTTTCAAAAATAATGGAACGATTAAATGTATTAATATCAAAAAGGTAACATATAGGTTCGAAAATTGTCGCTAAAAATAATGTCGCTGTAGCTTAGTTGGATAAAGCACCTTCCCCGGTTAGGAAAGAGATCCAGGTTCGAATCTCGGTGGCGCAACAACAATATTTTTCGATAAAATTTATTTTATATGTATATCTTTATAATTAATATATTTAATTCATATTTATTAAATATTGTGTTTAAATAATAATGGCAATGCGGTGATCGTTATCGCCACATGTTGGAAAACTTCTTGGTGGTCGAATTGGATCAATTGGGCCTGTAACATATGTGAACGGTGCTACCTCACACACAGCCCGAGCTACGCTTGAAATTTTGGAAGAAATTTTTCCCGGTCGCATAATGTCAAAAAGTGGTGATCGGCCTCCTCGATCACCTGATTTGACGGCTCCCGACTATTTTCTGTGGGGGTATTTGAAAGGAAAGTCTACGCTAATAAGCCAACAACAATTCCGATGCTACAGGACAATATTCGAAATGAAATTGCTGAAATAACACGCGAAGTGTGCGAGAATGTTGTAAAAATATGGTTAAAAGAGCACGCATTTGTGCTGCTGCCAGAGGCGGCCTAAGGTAACAAACTAAATATTCGATAAATAATAACCAAATTTAAAAAAATGTGTTTTATTTCCTAGTTGTTCAAAAACAACATCGGCCTGGAACATAATATTCATCCTGTAAATAAACAAACGTTGTTAATATTATTATTGTGTCTGCAGTTCTTATCAGATTTCGATAAAACCATTTTGAAAAATTGATCTCATAAATATCTCGGCCACTAGACTGATTGGCCACCTTGTTTTAAAATGGCGACTGTTCAAAAATATACAAATTCATAATTAATATTTGTTCTAGAGAAAAAAGTAAGTAAATTATTAGTAAGTAAATAAGTAAGTTATTAGTCAACATCTATGTTATTCACATATCACATTTTTCATATTATTTATCTTATTTGAAAAATATTATATTTTAAATATTCATTCGTTTTTTTTATTTGTCATATTAAGAGTTATTATAAGCTTGTCTGCATTTTGGTCTGTCTGGATTTTGTATTGTAAGGATATAAACTAGCCGTGGTTTAAACTCTCGAGATTTTAATTAGTCAAGATTTTAATTTTAAAATCAGCAATGTTATCTTTGTGGTTAAGATTCATATTTTTATTTATTATATTTGTTTTATTAACCACTAAAATGAGTTTAAATACATCTACCGGTTTCGAAAAATACCATTTTCTTCTTCAGGATGTCATAACTAACTAAAACATATATTGTTTCTTTGACAGAATCTATTTTTAAAAAATCTATTTTTGCAACGAATTTTTTACAGTGTATTTTGGTTTAAAAATATTAAGTCTATTTATAGTTTTTGTAAGAAAAGAACATAATTTAAAAGTTGGATAATATAATATAATAATCAATTTTTATATAAATCACAGATAAAAAATAATGATAATAATGATTATTGGCGTAGGATTTTATACATAAATAACTTTTCGAATCAAATATCTAAACACCTACCACGAAACATTAGAGCGGCATTTTATACAAATAATAGTATAGGAAATTTACTCATAAATTCTAAAGACAAAGATGATAAATTTAACAATTCTTGTGTCTATAAACTTAGTTGCAAGGATTGTGCTACATTTTATATTGGTAAAACGGGTAGAAATTTTAATATAAGAGTAAGGGAGCATTTGAGATGTTTGAACAATAGTGGGTTTTCAGAATTTTCTAATCATTTGATAGAAAATGGTCATGATTTTGATAAAAAATTGGGATTGTCAATTTTGCATATAAACGGTGTTGGTCACAAATTAAATAATTTGGAATCGTTGGAGATAAATAAAGCGTGTAAAACTAATCAAAAATTATAAACAACCAACTAAATTTAACTAAGAGTCCTATTCTAAAATTTTTTCCTAAAAATTATTCGAGTAAATTTGTATTAAGTAATGATTTGAGTTAGGTACTAAAAAAAAAAAAAATTTTAAAAATAGATTTTTTAAAAATAGATTCTGTCAAAGAAACAATATATGTTTTAGTTAGTTATGACATCCTGAAGAAGAAAATGGTATTTTTCGAAACCGGTAGATGTATTTAAACTCATTTTAGTGGTTAATAAAACAAATATAATAAATAAAAATAGTCAAGATTTTAGTTAATTTAAGAGTTGTTATTTTAATTAGATGAAATTTTGACTGGGCCATTGAGACAATAACCGGATTTTATCATAAAACTTTAAAAAATGATCATGGCTTTGTGGCTAGTGCATATTTTTAATTAGAAGAAATTAATTAAACCTATCAATAACCATGTCGTTGATTTTCAAAATTTCCCACGTGTTTTTCTAGAAATGTGCCAGAATGCAGAAAGAAAATAATATTTCTTCCGGTTATATAAACATATGTATATATACATATATGCAATTGCATTCCTATAAGATTTCCTAGTCAGGTCACGCCCATGTGTGGTGCAGGAACATCATGTCACTACCGCGCCGAACGTGCCGTAAATAATAAAAGCACATGTTTTTCCGTTTTGTTATTCGCACTGCGTTTATAAATCTCTATTTAAAAATTAAAATATTTAACAAATAAACCTATAAGCATGTTGACATGTAAAACATTTTTTTAAAACCGTACCAATATACCGTTGTGGAAGATTGTAACAACAAATTTCACTGTGACTGTGTACTAGATAGTCGTATATATTTCAGGCATAGTGGAAGATCGCTTTTGAAAATCATACACAGGCTTCCGAAAACACTCTTCTTCTTTTTCGCATGTCCCACGTTACGAGGATGACGCCTGCCATGGTTCACGATTGTGAGTCCGAGTGTGGCTGAAGAGTCCTATTCTTGAACCGCACACCCGTCCACATGTAGTGCAAGTGCATCCGATGGGCACAGCATATGTGGATGTTGTGTTTCCTCATATATATATTTTTTATATTTATACAGTTGATTTATAAATCTTTCATACTAGTTAATTATTAATGGGACTTAAAGCAATAACATTATTGAGTTTGAACTTGAGAAGCCAGTTGGTCTAGAGGTTAAGACGCTGGCCTAGTATTGTATTGGTCGGATGTTCGCGCCTCGTTCCAGGAGACCAGCAGGTTGGTCATATTTTCATAGTACGAGCGTTTAACTAAGTTTGAAAATAGTAAGAATATTGATGTAACACGTATTCCGTGTACGCATCTCTAAAAAAAAATATCTCATATCTTTTAAATAAACTTCTAGCTTGAAAATAGTTATTCCGTAAATTAAGCACAAAAATTGATATCGATGCTGCATGAAGAGAACAAAATTCTTTAAATGCTGACAAATGTATATATCGCCGAATTCCCTAACCTAAACCCTTTATTTTTTAAAACCCTTCTTTTATGCTCTAATCCCCCCTTCGAATTTCGATCAACGCTACGCACCGACCTCTGGTTAGTTAAAAAATAAAATTTAAAAAAAATCTCTAGTAACCTTAGATTTAAAAAAATAATCCAACCCTTTACGCAATTTGCCATCCCCAGGCAATGCTTTTAAGACTAATGACTATTAGGTACCCTGGCGAACTTAAAAAATATCGATTATGCTATTTAGGAACGCAATGTAAATAGCAGACAGTAACTCCATACATTGAGCTCATTAGTTAGCACTTGGGATTCTATGTTAACACAACCCTGTAATAAATTCTAGATTCTGATTTTTCTTGTTTTTATTTATTTATTTATTCACTTAAACCAAGTTAAGTTATATTAATTAATTGAATCAACTTGAAACATACATAGAAAAAAACTATTTATCGAAGCACGTGTTTTAATTTTTGTATATGGTCAGCTATAAAGATTCTGAAGGAAAAAAGTTTTGTCGGTTTATTCAAACAGGGGGTTATGTTTCCTTGTAAAATGTGATGTAAATATTTAAGATAAAATCCTGTCATTTTTTGACAAAACTAAATTTAGATGAGATGAAATTATTTGAAAAGGGTTATTAGGGGACATCAATTTGTCATTGATTTTGACCTAATATATGAATTACCAATTTTGTTTCGTGTATTTTAAATGTTTTATAATCAATTTATAAGTATAAGCTTTATTTCATTTAAAAAAAGCTACGAATAATTATTTTATAAAACAATTTTCATTCGATTTAATATCCATAATAGCTACTATACGCAATACATATGAATATTTATTAAAATATATATACATATTTTTTAATAAAATAAAATTCTTGGTCTCAATTCTATAATAATTTTTGCCAGAATATACTGAAATCATCAATCCCACCGCTCCGATAATTTATTTTTTATATTGACCCCTTCACTACATTGTCGTTCGTGAAAGCGGTACATGTTATACCAAAACATCTGAGTAATTGTACTTTCGGAGGTCTTCCCCCAGACACGAGTGCTGACCGAAAAACTTACGCTTCATATTCTAGTATCTTCGAAAACAAAACAAATCACGTGGTCCTATTATATTTTATAATATTTTGACGGTTAATTTTAATTGATTAAGTTGGTGTATATTTCTCGAAAAGTAATAATAATTTTTCTTATTAAGAGAGTTCTACATTTCAGTATATATGCAATTTGCAAGATATAAAGAATGTCATACATTAAAAATAAATATATCGTTGTTGTAAATCTTTTATTACAAACACCAGTACTAGCGGTGGTGAACACTATGTATTGCCAGCAAGAGAAATACTAGGTACAACGCCAACAACACTGTTTATATAATCTATCGCCAGGCGACGTCACAAGACAGAATACAGCGCGGCAGTCGGCCTTTGGATGTGAAATATGGTGGACATGTGTCACCACCAGAACGGTACATTACATATTTAATTATTTATTTGAGACACTTTAAGAATATATATAATTTAAATACAAATTAAATGTATTAATTAGAAAGATATGTATATACAATAATTTTATCGAAAAATATTGTTGTTGCTACCGGGATTCGAATCTGGATCTAATAACCAGGAACCAAGATCGAACCAGGTTCGAACCTGGATCTAACAATCTGCAACTAGAACATAGGGTTCTGAATAATTACAACTTCACAATAAGAATGTGTTCTCTTTAATAATATATATAATCGGATAATCGTATTACTTGTACTGTGGTAGACTACTTTCCTTTTTTTGATAACAAATTTAATTTTCAACTGGCTGTGGCCGCGCAGTGGTTACCATTAGCCCCGAAACCACCCCCATCGCCGCTCACATGACCAATAAGCAATCGGCGACAGTTGATTGCTTACTGTTTGTTCACTTTAAATATATTCATCGTGTATGTCACGTTGTCCAATAATTTAGTTATGCAGATTGCTAAACGCGTTTCATTACTACGTCCAGTATAATTTGAATTAAGCAAATGAATTTTTAATTCAGTCAAAAATGTGTTATTGATTTTTAAAAAAATAATAAAACATATGAATGGCGTAGGAAATTCAAATTACACAACCACATTTTCAAACCCCATGTGAAAAATTGAGCCACGAAAATAAATCAAATGACTAAAAATATCTTAATCTAACTGCAAAATATGGTGAATCTTGTGACAAACTTGTTTATTGTAGGCATAGTATATGAAAAGAAATAATATAGTTACTAATTCCTTTAAGTTAAGTTATTAAAGGTGAAATTTCACAAATTTCGTACGAGACGCGGACACAGTTAAGTGAAAAAATAACTCAAAACTAATAATATAGACAAGTGACAAGAAAACGAAGAATATTATAAATAATCAACTTGAAATTTTATAGCAAAAACTGAATGTCATGGGTGGAATCTTTTTCAATTCGAGAATACTTTTAATGGAAACGAATTGTTAACGCCGTTTAAAATGAATTATTATTAATAATTAATTGAAGGACCAGAACTTATGATAGAAATATGAGGAAGAAAGGAAGGCACTTAATTTTTGTCTGATTCCTCTTCACCACAAATACAAGCGTCGAAGGTGTATATTAATACTCGCAAAAAGGATTATTATGTATAAGCTGGATTAAAGTAAGATTAATTATTAAGCGTTAGCGGAGTAAAGCGGAGTGAAGCGACGGTAGTTATCCGTACAAAAAATCCAAGCGCACTGAAATTGCTGCAGTTGGAAGACTTTAATCACTGCGACATCTTCTTTCTTCCTTGTGCTTAAGGAAAGAAAAAAGGAAGGAGATACGCAGGTTAAAATTTGGTAAACCGCGAATTTAATGTATGCATGTGGCAACAAATCAAACGCCAAAAATACTTAGTAGAATTAAATTAATTTTAAACGGCACTGACACGAATGATTGTTCCAAAAGGATACTAAATATACATTAGCCATATAAAACTAAAATCACTGTAGAATTAAAAATTGTTTTATTCATATCTTCGGTGTAGGGTTATACAATCAGTTCAAATATAAATACATGTGAGCTAAAAGTCACTACCAATTATAATCTAAAAACCTTTTTTTATTTATTTAATTTAATTTATATTTTACATGATATTCTATTATTAATAAGTAAATTTTAATGTTTATTTCATCCCTTTCATAATAATCTACGTATTATGGAGATTTTTTTTAATAATACATAAATATATAACATATTTTATTTTTCATGTTTATGTATTTTTAAATACTATAGTGACTTCTGAATCATATAGTAATATTTATTTATTTATTGTACACGCATTTTTTTTACATAATAGAGAATCACATCAGAAGCGCAATAGAAAGATAAAAAATATATTAAATCTGTTTGTTTTCCATAATCAGAAATATATAAAAAGTTATGTAAAATAAATTGGAAATTATAGAAAATGAATAGAATAAAATAAAAGTTACACATAAATATGTGGAATATCGTAGAAGGTTGGAAGAAGTGTCATAGTTTGCAAATTACACACAACTAGCCGACAAGTGTAACAATAAACGTCAGTTGTCAACACACTTGAGCTTAGACAATCAGTAGAGCCATTTATTCGTCACCATTTAGTTGAGACACAAAAAATTGAAACAATTTAGCCCTTTAAACAGTTATACCAACAGCAAAAATGTCGACTACCTCTGCAATCTGGGGACTTCGGAATTAGCTAATGCATTTGTTCTAACATTTCCTCTGTAATAGAACAATAAATTGCGTCTCGAAATAATACATAGCTGTATGTAATAATATTTTATTATTTTAACATAGGATTATATTTCCATTTTGGTATTACTATATTCATCAACTGTTTTCTATCCACTGCTGGATGAAGGCCTCCCTATGTGTCTCCTACTTTCCTCCGATTATTGTTATTCGCTGCCACGGATTTCTGTTGAGTTTGATGTTTTCATCAGTCTAGCGGGTTTTAGGGCGGTTTGTTGGCCTCTTGATTTCCGTCGGATACATCTGGATAATTGCGTTTGTCTGACTAGTGTTTTTCCTTCGAGCGATATATCAATAATTATCTATTCTTATCCATACGTATCTTTTTATGTCTCTTCATCTAATGCCCAAGATATATCTTTCAATGCCTCTTTGCTCAGGCGTCGAACGAACTCTATCCCAACTTTGTTCTACAATGAATTTCGTCGGACATTATCTATCAACTTACTATATATTAAGTAGAATTTAATGCATTATTTTAATGAAATGCCTTATAAGCATAATAAAAATAAAATAAAAAGATTTTTCGCTTTAAGTATAAAATTATTTTGAGGTAACTTAGTTACCGTAGAACGGAAAAGGTAACAGTTATTAAGTAAGTACTGTAATAAAAAAGTTGAATCTATTGCCTACCAACATAGTGTATTCGGAAAATAAGTAGATAAATTATATATCTTCCAACATTTCCAGAACTTTTTTAGACTTAAAAAAAACATGGAAGAGTTAGACGTGAATACAGCTCTTCATTTTTCACTCGTGATTATTAATATTAATATAAAACATATATCTTTGTTACATTCTTAAAGAAAACTGTCTAATGGCCGGTTGTGTGATCAGTAGTAACTTTTTACTATAATAAAAAAAGTTACTAAAGTAAATTGGTAAAAAAATATTTACTTCTCGAAAGTGCATACCGTAGTAAACTCATCATCACAACGAGAATCGATAGTTAAATATGGCGGATCTTTCACAGCTGTTCCAAAAGTCATCTGACACATTGACACTTTGTATGTTGTAAACGGCAATTAATCATTCAATATCCCGCTATTTTAGCGATGTGAGTTCGTCCGACGATGATCTTGTTGTTTAATATACATTATCACATAATACGAAAAAATTTCACCACCAAAGTGACAGATTTCGAACGCACAGTCGAAAAAATAAAATAAAGCATATTTCATGATTATTTGTCGCGCCTGTAGATCTCCATCTATGCTTGGACAATAGTAAATTTGACATTCGAACAACCGGCAAACGATTTTAACTACGGGCGTTAGTAAAAAGTTACCATAGAAAAAATATACTACTGATCACACAACCGGCCCTTAATATAATTCAACTCTAAAATCGTTCTCGTTGCGCATGCGCACGAGTATCTATGTTATATGTACTGATTTACTCGGATATCATCGTGTGAATCTCACGCGTTGCTAATTTCAATTAAATAATTAATTAATTTATCATTAATTAATTGCTCGAAGGTACACATATAATATTTTTAAAAATACAATGATTCGTTTTTTAAAGAGTGCTTCAGTGTGTTAAATATAATAATACAAAAATACCAATAAAATATCCACAATTGTTTTTCAACATGATCAGAATATATGAGACACTCGCTTAATGCACAAGCAGACCAGCGAGTCAGTTCTATTTGCATGGCAGAGGCGAATAGCTTAATGTAAAATATTATAAAATAAAAACAAATTATTATTGTGAAGTTGCAGTTATTCAGAACATAGCTATGTGATATTATAATACAAATTAAATGTATCGATAAGAAAGATATATAGCATGTTTTTTATTTTATTAATATATGAGATGCTTAAATAATAATAGTTTTTCTGAATTTTCTAATCACGTTATTGAAAATAACAATAGTTTCGATAAAAATACAGGAGTCAATATTCTCCACATTGATATAAACCTTAGATATCAAGAAGACCTTAAATAATAATGAATGCATAATTAATAGCTAAAACAACTCTAACCTACAGTGCTATCTTAAATATGTTCCCTTTCAACATATCATCTGTCTCTCTTCCTCCCGCCCCCTCAGTCACCCACCGCCACTTTAACACCTGACACGAATGTATGATTGCCCATATTCTGTAACGCTAAGTTAGTATCTACACACCCTGAAGAAAGAACGGTGGTTCCGAACCGGTTAGTGTTAGCAAAAATAATGTGGTGTTTAATCAAATTGAATTGTTTTTAATTATATTTAAAGAAGAAGGTATTGACGAAAATTTTTTATGGATCTAGAAGAGAAAAAATATCGATATAACGGTAGGAATGTGTGGTGTATTATAATATGTTCCTACTTCTATGAGACAATGATGTGACATCATTTAAAAATACGCCAAAGTATGTGTAAAAGGGACAGTAATTGAAACCTAGGTTAGAACTTATCACCAATTAGTCGAGCAGAGATTCGTTTTTTCATGTTTTTTCAATAAATGTACGAAAACATTTACAAATCTTCCATTTGCCCGAAATAAAATTCTATTAAAATATTATACATTAAAGCATGTATTATAAATGTTAAAATAATATAGAAAATATCAACCGTCAACCTAAAATTTTCCCATTAGAAATATTAAAGCACATTCAACGTTTACTTGTGAAATTCTATTTATTTTTCATGATCCCAGAGGGCTGTCAAAGAATTATCTTTTGTTTGCTTGTCAATTAAAAATATATATTCGCTATAAAAAAATAAAAAATATTATTGTGGAGCTATGGAATGAATTTATTCATTCATACTCATGAATTAATGAGATATTTCAAAAAATGAGTTTACAATTTTGAGTAGGTCGGTAGGAAAGTAATTTTTTTGTATGAGTTCTAAACGGATAGTTGTGCGGCATCAAAGCTCGTTAACTAAACGATGCTTTTGATGTGGATACTGGTGTGGTTTTGTGTCGGGGATGAGAGTCCTGTTGAAGGTCGTGGACGTCCTTCAGTTGATAACGACCAAATGAAGTCGTTATTTGAATCAAAACCACGCATAGCAACTCGAGAGCTTGCTCACAAGTTAAGCGTTAGTCATCCAAACGTTAAGGATTACTTAAAACAGACATTACAACACATTTTCTAACCCATATGGTATTATTTGAAAGCCATCTACTGTACTGTATGCTGTAGCATAATCGGATAACGCACGTTCCCCGGATTGGAAGAGATCCAGGTTCGAATTCCGGTAGCAACAACAGTATTTTTCGATAAAATTGATCGTATATGTATATCTTTCTAATTAAATCATTTAATTCGTATTTAAAATATCACAGACATATGTTCTGAATAATAACAACTTCACAATAAGAATGTGTTCTCCATAATAATATATAAGTTGTATAAATGTGTCCAAAACTTAATATAAATGAATTGTTAATTCTGACGTCTCCTATCGGATTACTCAAAGATTCCGTAAAAATAAATAAGATGGGTTTTAAATAATGGAACGATAGATGTATTAATTTGAAAAGTGTAACATATATGGTCGAAAATTAATCGGTTAATTCACATTTCATTCCCCGGATTGGAAGAGATCCAGGTTCATCCCGGTAGCAACAACAATATTTTCCGATAAAATTTATTTTATATGTATATGTTTCTAATGAATACATTTAATTTGTATTAGATATTTATCTATCACTTCATTTTAAAAAATAACGAACTTTGTATACTGGTCAGATTTTTGGTCATGGCACTTCAAGAATGCGCTGTGTACTGATACACGTCAGTGCGTGCGTGAGCGTTATCTAAGTGAGAAAAAGATATAGTTATATGACCGCTTCACGCTAGACAGTAATGCAACAACGCATTTGACGTCAGTTAATGCATGGTATCGGTTGTGTACACCGCGCGCAGTGTGTTGTACAGAATAAAAATAAATTTAACACATTGATAATAATTATAATTAAACCATTTTTAAAACTTTCCAAAATTTCTGGGTGGTTGGTTATCCATTATATTAATATAATAAAATATACTGTTCAATTTTAACCAAAATTTATTTTCTTCACTTCCTAGTTTCAGCAGATGAAGGACATTGGTAGAGTCATTATTATTATTACGATGTAATTAATATTATTTCATTCCCTATACATAAAATAATTAAATATTAAACAAATCTACGTACTATTATATTGTAATAATAAAAAAATATATACTAGCGACAGATTCGTAAGAGGCCTACTTACAGTGCCATGAGTAAAATTCGACTGTAAACCACATTGATTAATTTAAAGGTGACGGATTTTGATACCACAAAGATGTTTGTCATTTTTGAAAATTAATAATTATATCTAACCGCAAAGTTAACGCCATAAAAATCAAAAATATGTTTAATACGCAAACTTTGACCATTTAAGTTATATTTACTCTCTACTCATAGTAGCGTATATGGGTACAGGTATCTTGGTAGACATGCAAATTAATTTAAGCTAAGCTGCCGCGGCGGGTAGATTTTGCTCAGTGTTTATTCTTGACACTTCACAATTTCCCCAAGTCAGCAACCCTGGTCCACCTCTGTTCAATGTTTACATAAACTATATCAATTATTTCTGTTAGCCACGTTGTAAAGTTGTTGGCATGTTATTTCAAGAATTTTGATATTTAATTACATTCTTTCAAATAGCGATACAAATAATTTTTCACTCAAGACCATTCACTTAATTCCTTCCCACTACTATAAAACTTTAGATGTCATACTTTATCATAATAGACATATACAAAAAAAAATCAATAATCCAAATTTTCAAAATTAAAAATCAATTACATATTAGAAGCGAATTCCGATCTACAAAATTTAGAGACCAAATTGATATTCTAAAAATAAAATATACCGCAACCCAAAATCACAGTGTTTATCAAGGCATCAAATTTTTTAATAATCTCCCCATCACAATTAGAAAAATTACAGACTACTATAAATTTGTATCTGAAGTAAAAAAAGTATGTACACAGACTAGCTGAAACATAAATTCTCCTATATTTACTCCTTCTCTATATACGAGTCTTACTCTCATAGAGAAGAAATAAATGTTAAAATAAATTATATATACATCCCACTGATTATTTTTAAAATGTATTATATCTTCTAATATTAGAAAAAAATAAAAATTAAAAAATAAATATTTACTTTAGATTTTATTTTCATTTTTTTATTACTTGTACTCACACTCACACTCACGTGAGCCCCTTATTAAATTAAGAATAAAATAGTATTCTTAGATCAAATCAGTACCTAATTTTAATGTCTGTAGGTGGTTTAATGTATTATGAAACATAAGACTTTGTTGCCTTTTAAAAAATTTTCTAAAATATATTTATTTCGAGTGCATAATAAAAGAGACCTAGCCATTTTTAGTCTATAGTTAGTCTAATAATGCTTGAAAAAGCCGATGTTTGATATATATATTGCTTCCAGATGTTCAACGCAACATTTTTGTGAACGATGCTTTGAACGACTATCCTTCATACTTCACAAGTGTACATTTTTTTCCATTTACCGTAATTGTGCACAGTTTTGAGAAGGACAGTTTCTAATATTTATTACTTTGTACCATCATTAACTAAGGATACCTTCAGTTTCAATCTAGTGTTCTCTTTTGAAACATATAATTGAAGCGAATAGAACAGTATCTATTTCTGCATCAATTCTTCACCACAACAGCACGAAAAAAAACTGGCCACTTTAACACAGAAGATAGTCTAGCAATGAAATCAGGACAATGCTGCATAACTTATATAATTGTATGTTCACTTCTGATGTACAAGAAAATGTGATAAAATATCCGCCCCTTCCCCGGAACACCACGAATAGCACTGAGATTAAGCGAACCCCTTGTTAACGTATTGGCCGCAGACCACTGCGGCTCCACACATATTTTTTAAATATACTATAATATTATCAATAGGTTGTAAAAGTTAACTCTAATAGATAGTTCAAAGTCCAGTAAAAATATTTTTACTGGAATTGAGAAATTTGAAGTACCGTGAAAAAAAGAGAGTAAACAGGATATTGAAAAGTATAGCGTAAATACAGAAATTCTTATGTCATCGAAGTCTAACCATGTGACACGCGACAGTTCTTGGCGTTCATCGACATACGAACATCTATTAATTATGTGTAATACAATTTCGCTTTAAAACCGAATATATTCAGATTAGCAATGGATGAGATTACGTTGTAGTAATTGAGTATTCTTGGCAGAGGACAGAAATAGCCTAAATTGTTTTTGTAAAACTTGGGGCGAAATAGGGTTGCAGGTCTCGTTAATCGGACAGGGTGTCTAGTTTACTATTAATTATTTTGTACAGTGTATATATAATTTCAACCTTTCATTGTTTGTCAATGCTCTCACTAAGTCATAATTTTTAATCGAAACAGTGATTTTTATTTATTTTGTTGTATTTCTATAATTATTTTTATATTTCGCACATGGTGACTTATTTCAAACTTGATGTTTTCAAAAAAAAAAAATAGCCCAACGACACCACCCAGCCTAAAAACCACACCATATTGTAACTCTATGTGGATATAATGGTTGTTTTTTAGATACTAGTGGGTTTTAACTTCCCCAAACGCCATAATTTTTCTTATTGACATGTAATAAAATTTAATTCAAATCCCCAAATGAGATACACTTCATTTTATAACGCTGCTAAAATGCCTCAATAAAATATTTAATATTAGCTACCACCAAGTATGTATGTAAATGAAAACAAACGAAAATATTAAATAAAAACACACGTATCATAACAGCCCTGAACGTTTTTTGATACAAATTTATTCATCGTTGGTGTCTATAAACAAACTCGTAACAATGTTCTTATATGTTAAAGTTTATCCGTGAACTTCCTGTAAAATATTCAAAATTATTTCTAATGCGCTATTTTAAATGCACTATTTATAATACGCTATTGTAATGCTCTATTTTTAAGACAGTTTCGTGACACATTTTACTTGGAAAGCCTCCAATTAAACCTATTTTATGTTAAAAGTTCCCAAATACGTTAAAGGTAGTTTTCTTTTTAATAAAAGTTTCATTGAAAACCCATTGAAAGCTGTATTTTCTTAGTCTATACGAGTAAACAACGTAATTGTGGTATTAAAATTGTCTTCCATTCGAATTCCCAAACTAATCAACTTAAAAATAAAGTTTGCGAAAATTCAGCCACAAACCAAAAATAAATATTCCGGTTCACGACATATCTCGGGGGAAGGAAATGAAAACATTGAAAGAAAATGGGGTTGCATTTTAAAAATACACTCCGATAAAAGTTTGCTCTCGTACGGAGCGTGACTCTTTTATACATTTTAATGGTTCCAAAATTATAGCTACACAGTATAAAGTAGTAAATAAAATATTTTTATTTTTACTGTAACAAAGAACATTAATAACAACGTCCTAGATTTTAAGACTTCGTTATGATAGTTTTATCAACTGAATCAATAATACGATATATACAGAATAATATGATAATATGCAGAACGAACATATAGCATTAAGTTGTGGCATTACAACTACAGAACGGATATAACCCTTTTAGGGATTGAATGTATCCACATGTATAAACATGTGTAATGTAAGGTTACCGCTGTGGAATATGATTGGATCGCATGCATGAGAATAATATGTTGGCGATGTTGAATGGATGATGTAGGAATCTGCGTGTAGGTAGATGGGACGAAATTGAGCGTTCAAAAAAAGATCAAATATCTTGGCCATATCTTCAATGAAGATGAAAAAGACGATGATGACGTCGAACGATAGAGAGGACAGTTAAGTATTCGTGCAAATTATTGTTGCGCCACCGGGATTCGAACCTGGATCTCTTTCTTAACCGGAGAAGGTGCATTATCCAACTATGTTACAGTGACAATATTTTTAGCGACAAATTCCCGGTGGCGCAACAACAATATTTTTTGATAAAATTGATTTTATATGTATATCTTTCTAATTAATATATTTAATTCATATTTAAAATATCACAGACCGTCTGTTCTGAATAATTACAATTTCACAATAAGAATGTGTTCTCCTAATATCAATTTTAAATACTAATTAATAGATAGATATACATATAAAATCAATTTTATCGAAAAATATTGTTGTCGCTACTGGGATTCTCTTTCATTAACTGACTATGCATTAATTGACTATGCTACAGCAGATAGTACTTTTGCCTATATATAACACTTTTAATACATCTATCGTTCCATTATTTGGAAGCCATTAATTTTATTTAATTAAAAATAATATATATTTTAAATATTCATATGTATGATGTATCGTAGTTATTATGGATATTATCTGTGTTAAAAAACATATGTTAATTTTATAAATAAATAAAAACAGATTGTTGAAATATTAATTATCTCATTATGTGGGAGTAGTATTTTTTAAATGAAATTAAGTTTACGTGTATTACAAATCGCAAACGATACAAAAAGTTAAATAAAAAATATACAAAAAAAAGAACAATTAATAAAGAAACGTATGTATTTGGCCAAAGTCAAATGAAGTCCCCTAATAAAGTTTTTCAATTAATTTCATGCCATACAAATTTTGTTTCAAAAGATGACATGAATTTATATTAAAGGTAAAATATCACATTTTACAATGATATCCCCTGCTTGAACAAACCAACAAAACCATTTACTTCAGTTTTTTTTTTTAGTAGTATCTTTAGACTAATTTCTCTTTAATGCAAATATTTATGACTGACCATATAAACTATGAAAATTTTCCTTTTTTTTTTAAATACACTTACACATGTACTGCTCGTCGCTGCATCTAGGATTAATTCAACTTGTTTAAAATTAATATTTTTAAGAAAAATCAGTCTCGAGTCTCGGGTTATGTTTTTTTGAAAGTCTCGGTATACAAGACAGTAAAAAATCATGGAATTCCCGGGAAATTATTCCCAAGTTGTCTCGACACAGAATCCCCAGTAGGTACCTACTAACCTTGAGATATCTAATTGAATTATTGTTAAACACATGAAATGTTGATAGATACCTTACCTGTGTAGGTTGAATATGCAAACCCCAGTTGATTAATTAATTTAAAAAATGGGACCCATAATTAACGATTGTAATATTGTTTCATATCCAGTCAGGTGACAAACTGCCACGCAATTATAGAATTATTTTATTTGAAATGTGCGTGCATGCGGCTTATGCTCGCAGGCCATTATCAAAAGTGTTACGTACAAACGCTGAGAATTATATTTATGTAGATTATGTCGTTTGCTCTTTCGAATTGTGAATGGAAACAATCAACTTATATAGTAGTTATTACTTTAATATCTATTATATCATTTATAACTAATTAAGATTAAAAAATTATTGTCTTATTATATAGGTATCACTCGCACGCAAATGATTGATAATCCTTAACTACGTTACTAATGCAAGAATTCACTGTTCTCCAGTTCAAAAGTCAATAACACCAAATTAGCGTTCCTATTTAATTGAAAAGAATTGTAATTTATTAAAAAAAACAATCATGTAGACGCACTTTAACGAGTGGTTTAAGTTGCAGGAATTAGATCTTGCGGGAGCGGATTCAAACTCCACCCCTGCCACTTTAAAAAAATATATATTTTAGCTAAAATTATTAGTACAAAATTATTATCCTTAGTAATATTGCGCTTCACTATCTTTTATTTATGACATTTATCTGGATATGTTATTGGATTTGCATCTGTGCATATAAGAATGTTGCCAGTAAGAAAAAATTCGACAAATTCGCCAAAGTAGCGAATATGTTGAACGTGTTTTAATATCTCTAGGTTAAGATTACTAAAATGTATTCTCTTTTATATATTTCTTTAAGTGGGTATATATATGTATAGACATTCTTGAAAAAACTGAGATCATGTTTACATAAATGATTATTGAACAAACGTAAACATTCATCTATTATCTCGAGGCGTATTTGATAGTGCAAACATAAATAGATAAGAAAAGAAAGTGTCACCATAGATATGAATTATATATATAAATAAAGATATATATATATTCCAAAGAGGGCAATACAGAATGCACGAGCAGAAAAGCTTATTGTTGTTTGGACCTGCGAGCTAGTATTGAAGCCACTTCGTGGCCGATAATTTTTATAAACTTATTTTTTATATCATAAAAGAGACAACAGACAATCAAAAATATTTAAAAAATAAAGTATATATATATATATATCTAATGTAGAATTTTTAAAAAAATATTTCCAAGTGGACATTGGCCAGCTGATTTTCTATCGTATCACTGCACCTGTGTATGACGTACATGGTCGTAAAACGTTGTGTTTCGTCCTTTTATTGCGAAGCGTGTATGACTCATGACAGTTAGTCAGAAACTTGACGCGCATACATATTCGTTGCATCGTAGAACGGGGAGATGTACCAGTGCTGAACTAAATGGTATTCTTGCCGTACGCGTTTAGAAGTGTTTAATAATTCAACATTATTTTTATTTTTTTGTTATTAAAGTTTCTCATCTACATATGTATATATATTAAGTACGTTAATAAGACATTTCTTCTCAAATTATTGTATTCTAAATATAAATACTTTTAGTTGTAGCCCTGTCGGCGGTTTAAAAAATAATAACAAACGATACAAGTTCCAGATCATATCAAACAGAATGGTTTGATAAATATGATGTGATTGAAAATAATAAAACGATTGTGTGTGTGTAATTTGTAACGTAAAAGTCACTTCACGTACATACAATGTAAAAAAAATTTAGAAATGTTGTATGAAGAAAGAAGAACAGATTTTTTACAAAAGAAAAAAGAGAATCATTCACAAACCAGAGTTTTAAAAACTTTTTTGATTCCAAAAAATAACATTACAGCTGCTAGTTTTCAAGTTGCCTATTGCATTGCTCGCCACGAGAAATCTCTTTCAGAAGGAGAGTTTGTAAAACAAGCGTTTATAGAATGTAGTGCTAATTTGTTTGCAAATTTTAAAGAAAAAGACGACCTATGACACGCGTGTCTAAGGTGACATTCACTAATATCAGAGTTATCAAAGAACACGTGTCCCGCCACCGGACGTCTACCCGACAACAACGTTTGAATCTATTACTACATACATATGTATGTTGAAAAAAACAAATAATTGAAATGAGCAATTAATTAAGTGACATCAAATGGAATGGGGGGAGGGTGATAAGTCAGCAAAGTTAAGTTAGATTTTATGAAATTTTGACACGCCGAGCCTAAAAGGTTCGCCATCACTGGCCTAGAATATTATTGCTGTGTTTGTATATTTAATTTAAACATTTACCAAATACGTTTAAATTAAAAGTATTCTAAAATATTATTTATTGAGCTTTAAATAAAATGATGATTAAATTTGAAGAGGTCTTATCGTATCAGAATTCTGTAATAACATGAAAGGTACTTTCAAAAATACTTGTAGTTATTAAGCCGATATAAACGTTATTAAACGTTAAATTTCTTAAAGTAGGTATTAAGGGTTGATGATTAAGTAATTTTGAAAAAAGAAATCAAAAAGCGAACAATTTATTAAATATCGAAATACGACAATTTTTACATGAAGTATGCTCGGGAATAGAATGGAGAAATAAAATCAATACTTTTTTTGAAAAAAATGGTCTACAGCTGAATAATATTCTTATTAATTTCGAATTAAGTTAAACGCTTGTGATACGAGTCTCTCGTGACAAGTTTCGAACCCCCGACCATTTGATCACAACAGGCACATCAAAAATATATGATCGAATATATTTTTTAAACTTGAAGGAAAAACAAACAATATATTTTTCTAAATTTATGGTATTATGTATCAATTAATAAATAAATAACATAATAAAATCAGGAAACGCTTGCTACATTGCTTTACGAAAATTGATATTGCTGTTGTCAAGATTATTCTCATAGACTCTATAGGTATAAATAATATAAGATATAAATATTTTAAATGTAAACGCGTTTTTCTTGTGATGCTACAATTTTATAACAGTGTTCTCTGGTATTTTTACAAAGTAAAGGTAAACGGTAGAATTAATCTATTTATCGAAAAAATATTTGGCTGCTACCGGGATTCGATTCTGGATCTTCGTTTACTACAAATTCTGTATATTTTTAAAATTGAAACAGTTATTATTATATTTTTAAGATACATTCAATTTGTATTAGATGTAAATAAACTGTATAAAACAAACAATTAAGTTTATTGTATTTATTTTTGTTTTAACAGGTTACAGAGATCTACGGATTTTACTTTTTGATGATTATATTGTCTAAGGGCCAGTTGTGTGATCACTAATAACTGTTTACTTTAGTAAAAAAGTTACTAAAGTAAAAAACTTTGCGATTGATTGCTTCACAGTTGGTAAACAAATATTTACTTCTCGAAAGTACATCCCATAGTAAACTCATTTTACTCTCCAATATCAGATAGTAAAAACGAGAATCGGTAGTTAAATATGGCGGACATTTCACAGCTGTTCCAAAAGTCATCTGACACATAGATACTTTGAAAGTTGCAATACACGACAAGTAATCATTCAATGATGAGAGTTCGTTCGATGTTGATCTTGTTGTTTAATATACATTAGCTGATGATACAAAAAAATGTCACGACCAAAGTGACAGATTTCGAATGCAAAGACGAAAAAATCCATAGATAGTGCATACTTAATGATTTTTTAGCGCGCCTATAGACATCTCCATCTATGCTTTGACAAAAGTACATTTGGCGTTCGAACAACCCGCAAACGATTCTACCCACGGGCGTTAGTAAAAAGTTACCATAGTGAAAATTTACTACTGATCACACAACCAGCCCTAAGTGACGTCCACTTCTTGCAATGCTCTCTTTTAACCGAACCCTCGTGTTGGCTAATACGCGATAAAAAATTACGGGGTTGTTGGCGGTGATTTGGTGTTTGGCCTATATTGTTCGAGGATTATTACTGTACACTTTAGATTTGAGGTATCTCCACAAGAAAAAATCACAAGGTATTCAATTTGGTGACCGAGGTGGCCAGCGTATGTTTCAGTACTTGCTTAGTAATTTTCTTTAGAAAACTGCCCTCAGCTTCTCACCTAGATGTATGTGGAGGTACCCTGTCTTGTTGAAACTGCATTCTGTTATATCTGAGAAACACTTGCAATCGCGGCACCAAAAACTGATCAATCATACGTCAATAAACCTCAGACGTGACAGATTGTCTTTGGTTAAAAAAATGGAAAAATTCCTACTGAACATCGTATACAGTCGATTGTTATATATAAGTGTGAACCATGGTATTTTACTTTAGTGCAGAAAACTAGATTGCAAGTTTTCCATAATAAAGTCGTGTGCAAAATAATATATGCGATAATTTATCTTAAAAAGAGCCCTTGGTGGACCCCGGAAGAACCCACCCTTTCCCGGAACCGTTGTAGGAGTTTGAACTCCCTTTATCGGTTCCACGCTACAATACTATACTAACGCTATTTTAAACATTTTTAATCTAAGAACAAATACCGAGGCTAATGATTAGTCCTTAAGTCACGAATTAAAGCAAAGTTACGATCGAAATGAATCTAATCTTCCAGTGCCCTTTAAGTGCTGTCTTTATTTATTGTAGTAACAGAAAATCCAAAAAAATTAAAAATCTTGGAAAATCGGAGATGGTATAACGCCCCAGATGTCTTTAGGGAGGGAAAATCAAGGAGGCTATAGTGGGCTCGATATAATGAAATATAAGGAGAATTTCATAATACGTAGCACTTAAAAAGCACTCTTACACTAACCAAAAGGGGCAAGACGAAAGGAAAGACCGATAGG
Organism: Eubasilissa splendida; assembly: GCA_031772225.1. Lineage (NCBI taxonomy): Eukaryota > Metazoa > Arthropoda > Insecta > Trichoptera > Phryganeidae > Eubasilissa > Eubasilissa splendida. The sequence goes on along the minus strand of CM062852.1, from coordinate 12,765,309 downwards.
CGGATAATGTCTACAGTAGAGTGCCCAGTAAACTGAACCACAACTGACAAGGAAGTCTGCATTGACTGCAATCACCGACCACGTAAGAAGAAGAATCCTAATAGTGAATAATATGTAATGACGGCGATTCAAATTCACCGCCATCGTTGCCGTCCACATCTGGCCAAAGACGCGAGCGACATCTGTATCACGGTTCCAGGTTTCAGCGGAGAGCAGCCAGCCCTAATCTTCGAGCGAGAAACCTAACGCCTCCAACTCGCTCCTCTAAGTTTTCATATGTCATGCTCTGCCATTTTCTGTTATCTTCTTTCCCTGTCCCTGACTAAATAAATGACTACGTAACATTATCAATATTTGCAAAATTACTTTTTGGCGACATATTATATAAATAATAAGAAAAACTTTTTGTTTAAAACCACTATTTTTTAATACATCAACATGTTTCGATACGTATGCTATCTTCTTCAGAAAAAAAAGTATACTAAAATTAAAAAAAATAAGCATAGATAAAAAACAAAACTATTCAAGTATAAGTGGTGGGTAACTGATTGCGAAAAGGATTTGGTTATTTAAAATATTTAATTTTCTATTAACACATTTTCTTATTTCTAAAATTTCAAATTTATTTTGCTGTAAACCCATAGTATTTGTATGAAACATTTCTAAATCCTTGTTAATATCAAAAGAATGGCTTATTTCCAAAATATGATTGGCGAATTCAAAATAGTTGTTGTTAATTAGCATCTCAAATGCTCTTTAATTGTAATATCGTAATTTCTGCAAGTTTTACCTATATAAAAATTATTGCAATTATTGCATTTTAGTGAATATAATGATTTAGTCTACAGAAATGTCTTTAATGTTGAGAATCTGTGTGTAATTCGACACGTTCTATACCATTCAATAACAATATTTTACGACCATTATATAATATCTAGACATAGCTGTAACTTTTAGATACCATCCATATTAAGGTTACAAAAATGATTTGTGATATCCGCAGCATGTTCTAGAATGGTAACTAAACATTTATTTGGTTTAATAGTAAACGATTAAAATTATTTAAGCACGCATTGCCGTGTGCCATATTAATAAAATTGGTTAGATTTAATTGTCAGTCCATCCAATATAATCTGTAATTGTAAAAAAAAATACCTTTCGGCATTGTTCGCAAGAATAAAATATATTTCATTTGTGTGTGAAATAATGTTTTTACATTTTTCTCTAAGTTCAGTATTAACAGAGTTACGACGTTTTTACAACTGCTATTTTTAAACAAATTAGCGGATCAGGCTAAATAATAAACGGATATATCTAACATATCAATTGTTTAAATAAGTTTGATTGAAATCAGATAACAATGAGAGTTATAGTGTCCACAAAATTCGTTATATAAGATATATACATAATGTAACAGATATAAATAAATAAAAAAATTTAACGGAGGCTGATTTCGACGCTTCTTGGTCCTGATCGAAGAAAGTTCATTGAAACTTCTGAAATTTACGTATATAATTGGTAGTATTATATTACAAAGTGAAATAATTAATTCATGATTAAATTTTCACATTTTTATTATTTCTGTGAAATAAATTATCATTTTTTATTTCAATCCTATATCTTATAATATCACAAATGTTTTATTTTTACATAAACTGTTTTAAAGTAAAGCAACTTTCATTTCTGCATCACCACGACTATCTAAAATATCATAATAATTTATGGGTTTAAAATTATATACCACAATTTTACTTCTATAAATTTAGAAAAATACACATACAACTAGCCGGGCATTTGTTGGAAGCCCTGAACGTTCATTTAGATAAGATGCGACGCGACGGAGCAATAACTTATTTTAATGAAATATTCAAAACACTCGCAGTAATAGGATTTGACTAGAATCAAGTATAGGGATACCTACTCGCAACCCATTACGCGTACAAAGAATTCAAATCATAACGATTTATGAGAAGTACTTACCCCGAGCGAACAAACATTCTGTTGAAAGGGGAATTATTATGGTTTACATGTATGAAGTGCTTACTACCTGGGATTAAAAATATAAAGTGATTTTATACATATGTAATAGTACGATTTCCATAGAATTGTATGGTGTAGAGACATAGAGAAATAAAGAAATTTAAATTTTAAATTTTTTTTTTTACTGTTTTAATGGATTTTTTCCTTAGCCTGGTTCTTTTATGCTAGTGCTATCAGTCAACTTTTTGTATACTCATATTTTATCTTCACATTGTACTTTAATATGCCTTAACAATCTATAAGGTTGATAATTTGTTTCATTGAAATAAAATACATTAAATGTATTCTGCTACTATACATCATTATAAATATATACAGCCACTATTAAGACTTCTGATATTAATCTCCTTTCAAATTCCATATGTTCCATGTTCCTGAAACTTTAACGTTAATATTATTTCTGTCTTTCTGGCCCGTCCCACAAATTCTTATTTTTTTTACTTAATTTCACTACATTCAGTCTGCTATCAATTTTCCACGACTACCAAGCTTCAAGTTTTGCTAACACATATTAATATTGGTGTTAATACTTCTTTGCGTATTGCTAATTGCTAAACTAGTAAAGTGATATTTCATAATAAAGTTGTCAAATATAAAAATTCCCACTGGACACCCTATACAATCGATTGTTATATATAAGTGTGAACCATGGTATCTTACTTTAGTGCAGAAAATAAGATTGCAAATTTTCCATAATTAAGTATGCAAAGTGCAAGTATATAGAGTGCGCAAAATAATATATGCGATAATCTATCTTATAGGCCCTTGGTGGACCCCGGAAGGACCCACCCTATTACGAAACCGTTGTACGAGTTTGAACTTCCTTTATCCACGTGTTCCACGCTAAAATGCTATACTATTGTTAAATGCTAAACTAGTAAAGTGATATTTAATAATAAAGTTATCATGAAAAAATACAGAATATAGAGTATTTTTGGTACAACCCTGGTCTTTTGTATTTTCGGTGACAATATTTTATGGACTGGATTAGCCCGTGATGGATTATCGTGATTAAAGGGTTAAAACGGTTTTCCAGAAATTCGATATAAAATCTCATCACACATTTTCAATATGAATAAAAATCTAAATCTTTTAACGGTCGTGACTCGGGAATATCACCATTTGTTGTCCCGTTTTATTATGATATAATCGGAAAAGCATTAAGCTTTTCGTATAAACTAGATATCGAATCGAATCGAACGTAAATAGAAACCCAGCTATGTAACAGAATTGAAAGAAAACTAATACATCGATTTACGTCAGAATAATTACATCGATTTACGTCGGAATAATTACATCGAGAAAAGTAAAGTAATAATTATATCGAGAAAATACAAATTAAACTGATTTGTAACTGCTTATTGCTCAATTTTGACATATTTTATCATTAGAATCATTCGTGAAGGTTTAAACTTACATTGTCATTTTCATTGAAGTGACACGTTCAAGAAATCAGCCCAGTCCGTATAACAGGAAAAATCTTAAAAAGGTCATCTTTTACATATTTGAAATATAAATCTAAATTAATTAATTTATAATTATAAATTATGAAATCAGGTGACTGAAATAAAATATTTGAGAGTCGTAATAGATTCAGAATTGAAAATATCGCAAAATACAAGACACGTGACTAAAAAGGTTGCTAAAAAATCTCACTTCTGGGAAGGATCAGAAAATTCATTAGTACCGAGTCTTGTAAAGTAGTATAATTATTATTTCTCACATCATATTTTTAGCTAATGAAGAAGAAATGCAACAATTGTTATTTTGAGAGCAATACTTAGAAAAAATAGATATACTCGGATCAGTGCAATGCTGAAAGAACTGAATATGAATGAGAATGACAATATATTTTAATATAATGGTATTTATTTATAAAACCCTCAATAAGAATATATCGGCGGAATTTATACCAAAAATTGATGCAAATCAACATGAGTACGAGCATCGTACAAGAAGAAGGGATAGACTGAGATTGCCGTTAAGGAAGAAGGCTAAATCTCAGAAATCAATAATGAAGATTTTTAATGAAATGCCAGATAACACAAGGAGGAGAAATTGAATAGATTTAAAGTAAAACTGACTAGATATGTAAAAGATAAGTTTTAGTAAAAGTAAAGACTTTAATCTTGTTTATATTAGAGCATATATAAGAGTGCTTATGTATGCACTATGTTAATAATTAAACAAATAAAGTAATTTTTTTTTTAATTTGATTTATTTATTTTTACATATTTATATTAATCAATGTATCCTAGGACGGAACGTCTATAAGTAATTCCTAGTATACCTATTGTTAACGCACTTTTATACTTCGATAAGTAAGCCTGGTATAAAATTTTGAATATGTGTGTTCTTTTTGTGTGGATTTAAAAACAGAAAACAAAAGCGAAGCTGCTACTGGGAAAAGAGTTTTTGCGATTCGGACGGACTTTTACGGCGGCGATATAAAAACATTTTATATTATATATTTTCGGATTATCAGTTTTAGGTGGCTGACCAGCAGATTTAAGGACCATCCGACTACAAGGAGAGTGACGTCGGCGTCTACCAGCACAGGTTCATAAAGGTTTGTTTATTTTGGATTTGCATAGATTGAATTACTGTATTTAACATTACCTATAGAAAACCCAGAACTAGCTATCGAAGTATTTACGGCAACACCTATAGTGTAATAGTTAAAATTTTTGCATCATAAATTGATAGGTCTGCTAATGCAACTTCCATGTACCTGCTAGAAATCTTGAATCATTTTACCTTATTGCTGTAACAATATTGGGACGGTTGCTCAGGTTAATTCTCCATCACACGGAATTCAAAACTTGGGTAACGAGCATGCGGATGTTGCTGATGTATGGAGCATAGCATTTCCGGAGTACAGAGCAATTTTAACATGTTTGTTTTTGACTGACAGATCGGACGGACTGATTCGAGACCAACACAGCTACAATGTATTTACATTTATAAATAAAAATTTGTCAAATTTTTCTCAAGCCTATTTAATTATTATGTATATTATTTGTTTATTAATTTTGCCAAGTATTTAACGATTTAACTTTCATTATATACTTATGGTTTTTATTCTATATTTTAATCTAACTTTATTTATTACTGTACCATATTATGTATAGTGTAAAAGGTTCAATTGGAAGCGTTAATTAAAAAAAATTAATAATAATAATATGCTCGGTGTTTCTCGGAAATACAACCATCGCTTACCGTCTCTCCTCCCTCTTTTTATGTTTAACTATATTGTAGGCTCCACTTTATGTTGAAACCACAGACCACTTAATAGAGTCGAAACCTTATATTCCATGTACATTTATTTATTGAGGGATTTTTACAATACATGGTTTTGTAACATCAAACCATATCATATACAATATAAAATAATGCTAATTCACAAAATATTTGAACACAGTGTTTAATTAAAAGTACAAATAATTAAATTAAATTATTTAAAAATATTAAATTCATACATATGTACACTCATACATGTTATAAAAGAAAATGTAATCTAAAACGTAAGGCGGAAGTGAAAAGTAAAGGGATAGCACTTGGTTAAGGGAAAAATGAAAAGAGAATCCGTTTTACCTAATGTTTATGAGATTTTTTTAAAAATGTATTGAGGTTAATATTTAATTGGTGAAAATTAACGAAAACAGACTGAATGGGGTAAAAATGTGGACGCTTAGGCGCATCTGTAGTACACGATAGAGTAAAGAATGAAGAAATTACGGTCGAATGTAGCACAGTCGTTCGTAGCATAGTCGATGAACTCTGAGATGCTTTGTTATGTATGGTACATGTAAAATGCACGAGCAAGGAGACGTTGGCAAAGCAATTATATGAGACGAGTGTTGAAGGCAACAAGGACAGAGGTCGTTCGCGAAATACCTGGCGTGATCTTATATTGGAGGACAGCCCTGTTAAATGGTTCAACAACCAAAGAGCGATCATGAGAAGATGGATGAATGTGAACGAGGCGAGGATGATATATAAGGACAGAAGAGTGTGGCGTTCTATTCTCTCTGCCTACCTCAGCAAGGAAATAGAATGACGGTGAGCTAGTTAGTCAATTATTGTAATTAGGTTAAAAAATTAAACAAATCAATTTCACTGATTTTATCATAATGAAATTTACACGATCAAAAAGTTTTGGGCATAAAACGATTTGGAATTGATGTGCCTATAATAAATTTAATTACGTGCAAGTAACGAAGAACGTTTTAATGGTTTTGTAAAATTCACATTACATTTATTTTAAAGAATTATTCAATTGTGTTACAAATTTTATTTAGAATATTTATACTTTAGTTCAAATTAAAACAAACAATGAAGACTTCTTTCATGTAATGTAAAAGTATAAAACTATTACGTTGTATTTATATCTTATCTAATTGTCTAATCTAATCTCGTTTTACTCTTTATATATATGTTGTTATGTTAAATATACAAATATATATATATATAGAATACTGCGGCAACGTAAGACATATATTTCGGTACCCTGCCTACTACACTAGTATTTTACTGTATTATAGTAAACAGTGCTTTTCCGATATAGTAGTTATGTAAAAGTATAAAACTATTACGTTGTATTTATATCTTATCTAATTGTCTAATCTAATCTCGTTTTACTCTTTATATATATATATATATATGTTGTTATGTTAAATATACAAATATATATATATATATATATCCGGTTATAACAATATAACACTGTTATCCGGTTATAACAATATAACACACTGTACTATGAATAAAAAAATAAAAAAAAAATATATATATATATTTCACTTCCTTGTACCAAAAATTTTACCCAAATCATGCTAAACGATACAAAACCAACCCACTAATGATCAGTGATATAATTGTCGTGAATATTTAATGTGGATTCTAATTATACCTTCTAATTCTAGCGTCGTTTGATTCTATCACTGTCAAACTTCGTGAAATAAATTCTGAATTTTTTCATAATAATGTTAACCATTACGAGAAAAAATTGGATCAATTAACTGTAAAATACTTTTTTTTATAAATTGGACCCTGAACGCTGATCCATGTTTTATTCAGGTAAACACATTTTGTTTCTGCGATTTTGTTATATTCATTTTATTAAAATTAAACTAATCTAAATAATTCATATCAGGGTACGAATTGACAAAAGTAATTATTTTTTGCAGGTAAGTTGGTAGGGGAGTCCGGAGCGCGTAGATGAAGGGGTAGGTTGGTGAACGATCATTTAAACTGTAGTCCATTAAGTCTCCGCATTGCGATAGCACCACTTACCCGCAGTTGCTATATTACATGTGAGAAATAGGACTTGCGTGTGGGTCCGTATGTACTGAAAAATGTATTTCCTACAATTGTGTATAAAAATTTAGCATTATACTCTATCTTATTTGGCCTTGCATGCCCTTACAATGATATTTGGAATTATATTTTCAAATAATAAATAAAGTGGTTTGTTTAAAACACATTTTACACTACCATGAAGGATAATATAATAATATAATTATAGATGAATATGCAAATTAAAATTAAAAACCAAAGAGTGTCCAGCGGAAAATTTTCAAGTTTAATTTTAAATTTAAAAAAAACTTCAATATTATTCTTATATTTTATTTATACAAAATGGAGTTTAACGATGCGGATTTTATGTTTTATAAACAATATCGTCTAAATGCCCTTCATTTCTCTCAAGACACTCTTGCAATCGGACTCTCAAATTTGCGAACACGCGAGAGCAAAGCATTGGTTCAATGGCAGCAACTTACGGCAGATATTTTCTTGTAGGGTTTGAATTATTCAAGGATTGTTACTGTAAACTCTCAACTTAAGGTATCATCATAAAAAGTCATACGGTGTAAGGTCTGGTGACCGAGGTGCCCAGGGTATGTCTCCGTACTTGCTGATTAATTTATTGGGAAAAATTCCCCTCAGCTTCTTGAAACTCTAGCTATGTGTGGAGTGGCTCCGTCTTACTGAAATTATGTTCTATTGTTGAACTCGGGAAACAGCTGCTGATGCGGTACTAAAAACTTGTTAATCATTCGGCAATACACGTCAGCAGTGACTCTCTCGCTGATTAAAAAAATAAAGGCCAATTATTCATCGGGCAGAAATTGTTCAGCACACTGTCGTTTTTGGACAATGTAAACGTTTTTGATGGCGTTCCCTTGGACTGTCGGGGCACTAGTATCTAATGTTCTATTTATTAACATAGCCATCGATATGAAAATGTGCTACGTCAGTAAACAATATGTTTCCAAGCGTTCGTGCTGTTCTATAACATTCCAGCATCGTTCTCGCTAAAGTTTCACGTAAAGAATAGTCATTTTTGTTGAGAAACTATACGATTTACAGTTTGTATGGGTGAAACTGTAGTTTATTTTTCAAAATAACGTGCACTGTTGATTTTTTTATTTCAGTACAGGCTGTAATCTTTCTTATCGATTTACGCGGATTGCGCATAATTACATGTCGAACTTGAGGCACATGTTCTGGCGTCGCTGCTGACGTTGATAGTTCCGGAGGAGTTTGATTATCCATTGTCCCTTATTGCTTGAACTTTTGAACCCAATACCAGATAAGTTGCGTGCTCGGCCCATCATTTACTCGTTGAATATTAAGGTAAGTACAAAAAGCGCGACGCACACGAACCAATTAATCACCGCACTTTAAATATTGCTCAACCGCGAACGGGCGGTGCGCTCCCGACCAGTGACTCATTACGACTGGCAAATCCGAAAATCACGCGCGTCGAACCATACCCCTACCACTTTATTTACCCTGATGGTTTACGAGCAATTATAATTTAATCTTGAAATTTTTCCACTGGACACCCTTTATTTTATGGAAATAAAATAAATGAAGTCTTTAAAAAACTATAAAAACCAAATTTTTGTCAAACACCTTAATCGCTTTGTCACAGCTGGTGTTGGGTAGTTATGACCATTATTATTATTATTATTAATATTATTATTATTTATTAGTAAGCGTTAACAAAACATTAATACACATGCATACAAATAAATTTACGCACTTGAAAAAAAAACTAATTAAATGGTGTGAATGTGCACAAAAGTAATATTCTAATATAATGACGTTTATTGGCTGGAATGTGAAATTATGGTTAAATATATTAGGATAAAAATGCTAGTCCTATTAGAAGGTAATTAGCGAACTTATTTATGTTTTTCATATAGGTTTGTGTAATTGGATAATTAAGGGTATAAATACTCTTTGTTTACTTTTTTAACAATGTAATCATAAAAGAAAAACGGAAAAGGAGAAATTCAACCATTCTAACGCGAAGAATGGGGTGAAAAAATAAATAAACCACAAGCAAGGGGTAACTAGGCAAACGCGGATTGTTTTACAAAAAATATTTCAGATTTGTATACAAACGACCGTGTCATGCTTTAATATTAAAAATTCTTCTCTAATTGATTACAAAATAATATAAACTTTTACCATATTGTGCTGTTGGAACAATAATGTATCATTTGACATTTACATTAAACGGAGATATGAGCTTCACAGTTTTGAATATTAATTTTTCAATTTATTCGCCGGAATTTGACATTTTTACAAAAATATATCTAAACTAACTAACTTACCATCACGCCCTTTCACCGTGGGGGGGTAGGCAGAGGGGATAAAGCGCCACACGCTTCTGTCCTTGACATAATTCTCGCCTCATCTACATTCATACATCTTCTCATGTAAGCTCGCCGATTGTTGAGGCTTCTAACCATCCTTTAGCGTAATAACGTAACCGATTCTAGATTTCGGGTACATTTTTTAAATTTTTATTTTTTTTATTTATATTAAAAATATAATACAATTTCAATAATCAGTGGATATATATATATATTTGTTTCTTCTCTATGAGAGTAAGACTCGTGTATAGAGAAGGAGTAAGGAGTTAATTTATGTTTCAGTTAGTCTGTGTACATATTTTTTTACTTCAGTTACAAATTTATGATAGTCCGTAATTTTTCTAATTGTGATGGGAAGATTGTTAAAAAATTTGATACCTCGATAAATATATTGATTTTGAGTTGCGGTATATTTTAGTTTTGGGATTACCTATACTTATAATATAACTGTAATAACTTGGATTAAAACAATATTAAAAATATGTACTACTAAAATATATAACTTTGTTGGTAGATTCTAAGACTTGGAACCTAATTTATCAAGAAATGTGACATGTTTCTAACAGTTTTAAAGATTATTGTGAGAATTTTGACATAAAAAAGTTAATTTGGACCAACATGTTGAATTTCTAGGTTACGATATATCGATCATTGATTGATTTGTTTAGTCAATAACTCGTGAAAACACTGAAAGTTCATCGGGCGAACCCCCGCACAAGAAAAACTCTTCATAGCTCTAGACTTTGAAAAAATCTATAAATTATTAAGGAGAACACATTCTTATTGTGAAGTTGTAATTATTCAGAATTCATGTCTGTGATGTTTTAAATACTATTTTAATATATTAATTATAAATATATACATTAAATTAGTATTTAAAAGATCTATAAATGATATAAAGGTCTACGAAAAATTTCGCGAGACTGCAGGTTGAGTCACCTTATCTTCATAATATTTTACATATAAACCTTACATTTAAAGCCACATTTAAACTTTCAAACACATTACACAGACTATTCACTCCCTCTAGAAGATTACATACATGCACCATTTCAAAGGAGGACGTACTCTGTGACGAACAGCGACGGAATGGGAAAGAGTAGACAGTAATATAAGTATGCAGTGAAATGCACAGAAGCATTTAATGCAGTTTGAAGATTACCAATAAGTAGCATGTACGAAATAGTCAAGTCAGCAGCGTATTCGAAACATTTTAGAGTTACAATATCTTTTTACAAAGTCCTGATTTTAAATCGCAAATGATAAGATGAGCAGGACATCGAAGAATCCCAAATAGATAGCAATCTCTTGATATACCTATATTAAGATGGAACGACTTAGAGGTGCCGTATATTCCTGTCTTCGAGTAAAGTGTGTTACCCTGGGCAGCCTCTTAATGGCCTGTGCAGCCATGAATTAGCAGTAGTAGTACAAAACATTATAAATATGCATATAAAGGCGTGTGCATATATAATACAAAAAGTCGAAGGAGACCACACAAAAGTCACCTGCGGCCTAATATTTTTTATAATTGAGAATAATATCGAGAACTTTAAAATAAACGGAACTTAAATAGTCACTTCTTCAGTATTTGTAAAATTACTTTGTGGCAACATATTATATAAATAATAAGAAAAAACACTTTGTTAAAACCACTATTTATTGATAAATCAACATGTTTCAAGATCTATCGTCCCTTCTTCAAGATACAATGTATACTAAAATTAAAAATATATATTCAGCATGCAACATGCACTGGATAAATATTATATGATATTATTTAAAAAATCTGGTGTCTACAATTTAATTTGCAATGATTGTAATTATTTGTATACAGATAAAACTTGCAGAAATTTTGATAATAGAATTAAGGAGCATTTTAGATATCTAAATAGCAATAACTATTCTGAATTTTCCAATCACCCTTTGGAAACAAACCATTCTTTTGACATTAATAAGGGTTTAGAAATTTTAATTTTACATGTGTACAAATACCATGGGTTTACAGATAGATAAATTAGAAATAAGAAAATGTGTTAATAGTAAATTAAGCATTATAAATAACCCAATTCTTTTTGTAAATAGTTATCTTTTAAATTTTTTTTCACAATAGTTCCTTATTAGTTACCTATGACATATTTTTTTATTTTTTTTATCTATTCTTGTATTTTTAATTTTAGTATACATTGTATCCCGAGGAAGAGACCATTTTTCTTGAAAAATGTTGATTTATCAATAATTTTTTATTATTAACTTAAATATTCCTTTGTTTTGTTCTTAATTAAACAAATTTGTGTAATTTATAATACATTCAATTTTATACAAATTAAATTAATCAGGGTACAAACCCGGAACTTATCTTATCCGGTAGTAACCAACATATTTTTTGCAATAATACTATATATCTTTTAGATTGATTGTATTAAATAATATAATATAAATTATATTCTAAAATTACAATTTAATGTACAAAAATGTGTTTTCATTAAAAATATCAAATTTAATTTATAATACAGAACAGACGGCAGAGTATAAAATAAAAGTGTTATTTTTACTCTCGGTATAAATGTTGATTTATAATGCTCAACGTTATATATTATATTGAACCTTTAATCTGTCACGTTGCGTATTATCCTTTAAAAAAATGATCAACATCTGCGATTTAGTTCGATATTATTATTGCCCTTATTGGTGTTCTAATGATAGTCGCGCACGCAATAAATGAAAATGGGTCAAAATCAGCCTACGATACATAAGTGCCTTCAACTGAGTATCTAACCGACATGGTAACATGCACGGGAGAAATATAATAGAATTCACAGGTAACAATATTCTTCATGCTCTTCATTCTATTCACGCCCAATATTCCGGCGAGTGTCAAGTGGTACCAAGGGAGCACTGAAGTGGACCTTTCGAGCGGCAGGTACCATTTTCAATTTCTGTCTCGACCTAATCCACATTTTTTCGTTTTACCATTATACTAATAAAATAAACCTCGTACTTTGCATGTGTGTTTCACCGGTCTATCATAAAGTTCAATCAGTTAATCATAAAATAGAATATTACATAATATTTCGCAATTTATCGTGTGTTGTATTGTTGTATTGCGCGGACTGTGCTACGTGATGGAATTTTTGATGAGGGCCAATACCAGTGCTTACGGAGCGAATTATTTGGGTTTATTTATTCATTTTGAGAGGGATAATCTACGATTACTTTATTCGAATTATATTTTTATTTATTTAATATAAGTTACATAATACTATTTGTCTACTTGCTGGTAGTCTAATCAAAGGCCTATATTTCTGCAGGTTATCATCAAATTTTACATGTGTTTCTTTGTCCTACGTTGACAGTTGCTGATAAGAGGCTTCGTCTGCCTTTGGCAGTATTTGGTCAATGAATTTCTATCTCGACCTTCCTCTCTATCATCTTCCTTCAATTTTTCTTATTATATAATATTATTTTTAAAGAAAGGGTTATTTTTTTGGTAAAACCTTATTCTTTATTTTACGCCATTTTGGTTTCTTTTGTTACTAAAATAAATTTATCGATGTTCCAACTAATTTGGTTGTGTAAATTGAACCACAAATGTAACAGAGTAAAAAAAATTATAAAACAATTGACATCGGTAATTTGTATTGTCGATTTCAACCAATCTCATTCATTACAAAACTTTAAACAACATAATTTTTAGAAAAATGTTTATAAACATTGAAAAAATTGATATAACTTATTAATACTATAACTATATAATAAAATGTGGATAAAAAATATTTTAGTTAATCGCGTTATTCAAATTACCCATCTTCACGCACGTCTTAATTTATTTGTATTTATTTAATTTATCCTTAGAGGTATTGAAGTTTCCATCTCAAGGGATGGAATAAATGTGTAATATTATAATTTTTAATTTAAGAAAAACAGTAATTGATATACCTAGGTACTAAGTTAAAAATTATAGAAATGTAAATAGTAATTACTGTCAAAAAATCATATATATTTTGCGTATCTATCCATTAGATGAACTAAACAGAAAACTATAAAAAAATCTTGAATTGTAATTCAGTGACATTGAAAAAAGACATTTAAAATGTAAAATTATATTTATTTATAATATATTAATGACAGTGCGAAATGTACGAATGATTTCCTATGAGTTATAAAAAAGAAGGGTTGTGAAGTTGAAGTGTATCCTTAAATTCAAAATTCATTACGAGTAGAGTCATTTAAATGGAACTGAACCAGCAATACTTCTAAGGTACTAAATTGAAGGTGACGAAATTTTTTAGTATTTCTGGATAGTTGTATTTTATGTCGATAAAAAAAAATATTTCGAGTTCGACTAAAGTTGTCGAGTGAAGATCAAAATACAGAATATCGATTAAGATATAAATATTGGAGAGAATAACTGATTTTGTGTACATTATCGCTGTAGCTCCTTCCATCGATCCCTATTCTGTACTAGAGATTTTGCATCTACTCCACTCCGGCAACTTTAAAAAAATAAAAAGAGAGATGCGAACATGGAATACACATCACATCAATATTCTTACTATTTTCAAACAATGCTAAATGCTTATGCTATGAAAAAAGGACTAACTTGCTGAAGTCCTGGAACGAGGCGCGAATCACCGACCACAAGATTATTAGGCCAGCGTCTTAATCACTATACCAACAAGCTAGCTGGTTTGTGATTGTTTTCCTAGACCGTCATCCTCTTCTTTCTTTCCTTCTATTACTGTTATCTCGATTGATATCAAAACTCAAATAATTCCCGCGTCTGTTCGCTATTTATCGTCTTTAGAATAATATTTCTTCTGTTTTTTCCAAAATGTTTTCTTTCCGTTAAACTTATTTCATAATTATCCACCATCACCGCATTTCAAATGCTTTCAGTCTCCCTTTGTTTCTTTTCATTAGATTCTACCTTTCATATTTCTATGAAACTATGTTCAAAATTGACGTATTTACAATATTTTTCCTTACTTTATTGCGATTATTTTGCAATGAATGTTTGTTTTGCTACACCACATATTTTTATTTCTTTTTCACTTTTGCGATTTTAATATATAATACTGCGTATTTAATTTATTAATGTCTGTATTTAAATTTGTTCCATTTACGTATGTATATTTACATAATATCCTAGTAACATATCATTACATAAATAGTATAAACTACTTGGCAACCGAGTGTGTGGAATTTCTGTTTGTCAATTTGTTTAGGTTAAATCATATGCATATGCAAAATTGAAGATCACGTGATCTAAAATCTAATATAATACAGAAAAAAATTAATATTACAGAATTGTCTCTTTAAAAAATACTGATTTAAAAACAAACATTATGTAAATTTGCTTTTAAAATATACGTCTTTCATTCATAAAACACTAAGTCGTTTTTGGAGGTTTTGGAATTAGGCGCTACATATATGTATGAAATTTTAATATTTTAGTGATGTGTTGCTTCATTGAATACTCATATGTATGAGTATATGCTCTAATATAAAAATATAAATATTTCCCTTTTTGTTATAACTTATCTTGCACATATTAACTTAGTTTAATTTTTGATTTACACGATTTTCCTTGTGCTATACGTCATTGATTTTTTAGATTTAGTCTCCTTTCTGGATGTCTCTCATTCTGTCTCTTCCTCTGTATGATGTTCATGCTCATGTTGATTTGTCTCAATTTTTTTTATAAATTCTGCCGATATTTTTTAGTAAGAATTCTAAAAATAAACACCATAACATTGAAATATATTTTCTACGTAAAGTTCATCATGTTAAAGTCTTTCAGCATTATACTGATCGAAGTAAATCTATTTTTCTCAATATTATTCTCAAAGCTTCATTTTATAGTAGATACTGGTAATTGATTCATTTCTTCTTTATTAGCTTCTTTATATATATATGAGTTGTATACAATTTTATAAGACTCAGTACTAATTAAACTTCTAATCCATATTTTTTAGTCATATTTATCCATCTATTAATTAAATTAATATGTTATAATACTTTTTACATGTATGTGTACTTACATATCAATATAATTCAAACAAACTTATACAACAATAGTTGAAACACCCGGTGTTGCACGGATAATACTCCCTAGATTTTTAAATTAAATTAAAAGTTAAATATTTTCACCCAGCAGTGCTTCTGGACGTCATACTAATTAATATACATGTCTATTCCACAATGACATACAGACCAACGAAAGTGCTTTATGATTATGGTTTGATTAGTGGTAAATGCTTTGTAAAGTTAATTATATTTATTACTTTGGAACTACCTCATTCAAATAATATTCGTGTCAAGGTTTTTTGTTGTTGTAAATGTTAATATTCTGTAATTAGAAATAATATAAAAAATATTATAAAAATTCAATAATCAAATGTGACAGTGCCTTGCGGTCAAACTGTATATAGCTGAATATATTTCTGTTGTTTTATAATAGCACTATTGTCTTAGCAAATCAAAAATTAAATAGAATAATGTTCGCTGATGCGGATCCTTTCTTCCCGACAAGTAAAGTAAAAGTAAAGAAGTCAAAGTAAAAACATTTTTCGAATACGTATCACCTAATCTCGGCTCTCAGAGATTTGGTGGTAACATTATAAATGTACCAGTTAGTTATTCTGCTCCTCGAATAAAATACAATAGATAATTAATAACAGTTCGTTCTGCATTGAACAAACTTTATACGAAATCGACACGATTTTTGAGATACGTCTTATTCGTATACACAAACACTAATGAAATTAAATATGTACTTTTATTACAATACAACGCCGTTATTAGTGGCGTACACTTTTTAATATAAACACAATAATATCTAAATGCATCTTTACCTTGGCGCTTAAGGCGTCCGACTTTTCCTCTGGGAGCCCAAGTTCAAATCCTTGGTTACGTATTTTTTAAAGAAAGTGAAGTGAAGAACATAAAATAATATTACAAGATTGACAAATAACAAATTGAATGTGAAACAATTTTATCATTGTGAATAATATATCCTAAGTAATGGCAAAAAACTTTTTAATCCCGAAATTAATATTAAATATAATTCCTGAAAATTTCGGAATTATACGTACAATACCCGAGATCTACAATGTAGAATGGACCGGAATCCCAGGGATCAATTCCCATGTTGACAGAAACAGAAAACTGCTACTGTATCCGATTTTATCCATAAAAATCAAGACACTAAAAAGTTCCCATCCAACTTTATTCGAAGTTTGAGCTACCCGCTCATATCGGTGTACACGATCCGTAGTCTAATCCGGGTCTGCGTGTTTCTCTGTGGCTTTTTATAGCTTCTGGCGTTGCATCTGTAGTAAATATTTCATTCCCTCGCTTAATCCGACAACGCGGAGACTGGCCGCGGCATGAATATTACAACAGTTAATTTTTGCGGTTTTATAACACGGCACGTTTCGACTAGCCTCAAATTTTCAGGATTATTATTTTAGCGCTTAATCGTGCAACATTTCATATTTAAGCATTCGTCCGAAAGGATTCTGAAATAAACAATTCGTTTGTAAGGTTTACACGATGAGGTAGTGGAGTCATTTCATTTTTTTTTTAATTCTTCGAAAAATTTCATTTACAAAATGGAAAGAATTTTTTCGATATCTTGAAATACGGCAGAGTTATAGATGTTCAATGTTGCGTGTTTTAAAAACAATCGGTTTATATCACACGAGAAATGTGACGTCACATCTTCCGAGTCAAAACTCGACACTCTAGTACTAATATTGTTAATACTGGCCGGAACGTATGAGAGATATGACGTCACACGGTGGATGTTGATAATCCGAGTGTTTTGGACAGCCCAACTTGGGCATTTATGCATTGTGGCATTTATAGCTTATGTGTACATATTTTTTTTACTTCAGATACAAATTTAGGATAGTCCGTTATTTTTCTAATTCTGATGGGAAGATTGATAAAAAATTTGATGCCTTGATAAATATATTTTACAATTTATTACAATATATTTTAGTTTTGGGATATCAATTTGATCTCTATATCTTGTAAATCGGAATTCGCTTCTAAAATTTAATTGATTTTTAATTTTGAAAATTTGAATTATTGAATTTTTTTGTATATGTCTACTATTTTTGGTAAAATCTGTGAAAAGTTTTAACTTAGAACGCTAATATCTCCGAAAGTATTGTAGATTTAAAACAAATTCAAAAAGCATAGTAATGTTTCTTTTAATGATTATTTTATTATTTTTTTAAGATACTACAGAACCTCATTTCTAATATGCTCCGCTACCTCATTCTTGACGGATGTCGAAATTTAATTTATTGTTGAATGATTAAAATATTATTAAGATAACACATTCTTACTGTGAAGTTGTAATTATTATTCAGAACATAGGTCTGTGATATTTTTAAAAATACTAATTAAATGTATTAATTAAAAAGATACACATATAAAATCAATTTTTTCGAAAAATATTGTTGCGCCAGCAGGATTCAAACCTGTATCTCTTTCCAAACCGTAGAAGTTGCATTAAACAACTATGCTACAAAGACATTATTTTTGACGACAAATTTTCTAACCTATACATCTTTTTCAAATTAATACATTTTATCGTTTCATTATTTGAAATGGTCATCTACTTTGTTTTTAAATAATGTCGTTGTAGCACAATTGGATAATGCAACTTCTCCAGTTTGGATAGAGATCCAGGTTCGAATCCCGGTGGCACAACAACAATATTTATTTATAAAATTGATTTTATATGTGTATTTTTATAATATATACATTTAATTAGTGATTAAAATATTGATCGGCTAAAATATTTTGTCACTTTGAGCTCGGGCTAACCGGGAATTCTTTCCATATAAATAGAACGCCATGATCCCGAGCTCTACGTCATCAGCTAGCTTTAATTGGTACACATTTTTGGGTTCTCGCCGGGTAATGTTCATGGGTCGCCATAATGAGAGTTACTTTTGTCTGCAGGAGAAGGTGATGATGCAGTTGACAACAATTTTTTTTTCACATTATAAATTATATTTTCAACGAACATTACAACTACCCACGCTTCTCACACTAGACGTACACAGTTTTTCTACTTTCGTGTCCATGTGTCACATGTTCATCTGTCTCTTGAGGCACTATTTCTTCTTCATATTGACATCTTGTACATACCAGTATCCAAGAGGATTCGAGCTGATGGGGGCCAGCGAGAATCGCTCGCCAAACTCGGAACTGCCATCCAGAATTTTCTTCAACAAAAGAACACCGCCATCCCAGAAATTGTCGGTGCCAAATTAGCCATAGTAGGGCCAGGGATGTCCAGCATCTCGTACAGGCCTTTCCGAGCCTTGCCTTCCTTTTTTTCGTCCTTTTCTTCGTATCTTGGCCAGCACTTTCCTCTTTAGAGCTAGTCTCGATCTGTTCCCACTAAAGAAGTGACGGCTCGCCATAGATCATTCATCTAACAGCGGGCTTCCTATTGGCTGATGGGACTACTCCACACATAGCGTGATATTTTTTATCTTATTGTTTTGGTGGGCCTACATACGGAGACGCATGCATTCAAACGTGATTTAAAAAAAAATCTTTTATTTTGTATATTGTATTGTGTGTGAAATACTGTAATTATCTGAATCCAAATTTAAGTATATACTTGTTACAGCATATTGAAGAAGGTGATAGGAAAAATGGCACGCATTACATGTCTCATACCGCCTCTGCATATAATATGTTTTACTGGTTCAAAAATAATATTTATACACGATAAATAAATAAAATTAAACATAAAATACTCCCGGTGGCGCGGCGTGCCGAACCCCATATGCCGCGTAAGAGGCAAAAATACATAGCACTACACTACCGATAAACACAAATAAGATGTGACTGTAACCTTTTAAAGATATCTGCTTTTTCTTAATTTTAGCTTGCTGCAAATTTCACCAATGATAATATTTTTGAAATAAAATTGAATGTTAGTATTCAATGTTAATGTTAATAACGTATTGCTATTAAATTATATTACAAATATAGATCAATGTATTGTATTCTAACAAAAAATCAGCTTTTTATACTTATATGCCAATTTGACATCACAGTCAAATTGGGTAGTAGCAAGACGGTATATATATATATACATTAAAAATAAATAAATAAGTAAGCACCTTATATATATATATGTATATATAAATACACATGCTCCAATATAAACAGTATCAATATTTTCCTTTTTACTAGAATTTATATTGCACATATTTACTTAGTTTAATTTTAAATCTATGTAATTTTTCGTCCTTTCTTATATCACATGGCATTTCATTGAAAATCTTCATCGCACTGTACGTCATTGATTTCCGAGATTTAGTCATCGCTTCCTCCTGTATGATGTTTTATGTTGATGTAATTTTTTTATAAAATCTACCGAATTTTTTTATGAGTATTTTAAAAATAATCACAATAACATTGAAATATATTTTCTGTTTAATAAAGGTCATCATCATATTAAGGTCCTTCAATATTATACCGATCCAAGAAGGATATGTATTTTCTCTCAATATTATCGTCAAAGTTTTATGTTGCAGTACCTATAGTAATTGTAATAATAAAAGTGTTGTAAACTATTTTACTAAATATTTAGCATGTGAGAGGTACAAATATCGATACTAGTCGCCTTTAAATTATTTTGATTTTTAAAAAACATTAGAGGCATCACTAACATTAACATTTATGTTTTTTCCGTGTTTTGCAATTAAAGTCGTGCCAGCAATGCTTTAATTATTCATTTTTATCCCTAAATTGATGCAAGCATAGGATATATTAATTATGTTTGTTATACTTTATGATTTCACGGTTTTTTATGTGAGGTGTTGACACGAAGGACCCACACCCCGTTTCCCATTTATTTTAAATATCTGTAAACCGATGCTGGGTGTCTTTGTGAAACCGTTTATGGACCGAATTTTAAGTCTAGTTCCATAACAACACTAATATCTTCCTTGAAGTCTACCAGGCCTTAGTAAAACTTAATTGACAAAATATTCGGAACAAAAATTTTGAAGCACTTTTGACGACATCTTAATCAATTATAGCATCTTTTTCTATTTCGCTGCAAATATTATCAATATCGTATTGCAAAACACCAAAAAAATTATCAAAAATTTGTATAGTTTTTGAAGAGGGGTATTCTCAAAGGTTTATATACAAAATGTTCTCGTTAATCAATTATTTTTCCTTATGCAGAGAATAAATAAATTGAATTTATGATTTTAATTAATACGACCCCGCAGATGACGTCAGCACTCAATGAAGACACGTGCTTTAAACAATTGAGCGGTTTCATGTGGGGTTCAAATTTTCGTGCTTCAAATAATTATAGAAGTTTAATTATTCAAAATAAAGACAAAAGCACGAAATAAAAACCATATGGAGGGAGTCGTATTGGCAAGTGAGAGAGTGTATAGGTACAGGGTGGCTCTCGAAATATTTACCTGTGGTGGTTTGCAGCATGGCAAGCAGCACTACGGCGGAGAACAGATCACAACCACCCCTCATGACTGGGCCGGGGGCGGCTCTACGGCGGCCTAGAGGGTGATGGGGGGTGGTGAGAGGGAGACATGACCCCCACTATTTAATTTCGTCATGTCCTGGAAAAAGATAAAAATTCCACATAAATAAAGCTGTAACACTGCTCAACTTCCTAAACACACGTTGGTTAGGATTTTTTTTTAAATTTTAAAATTTTTAGAGGTCCCTCCCAAATTGAACATATTATTAATAAACCAACCTGTAGTTCATAATAGGATGATTACTTAAGCTTTAATGTTATGTACAGCTGGGCCTGATTGGGCATCCTTTATATGCCATGGATAGAACACCAGGACCCCGAGCTCCACGTCATCGGCTATCTTTAATCGGTACTTTTAAATTATTTAAATTAAATAAATTAAAAGTATTATTTAGGTAATTTTTCGGTTTCTCGTTGGGAAATGCCCATGGGCCGCTACACGATAGTTACTTTTACCTGCAGAGAAGGGTGAATGCACAATATCAACAATTTTTGTTCACATTATAAACTATAATTACAATTAACTTTTACATGAGTACCTGCTCTTTTCGCCATCTTAACCTACACTGTATTCCCATATCTCATGTCCACGTTTCACTTTATCTGTCTCTACACGCATTATTTCTTCTTATTTTTGACTTCTTGCACACACCAAAGGTCCAGAGAACCCAAACTAATGGAAGCTAGTAAGGATTAACTCGCCAAACTCGGAACCGCCACTTTTGTTCTCCCATAGAACACCGCCATCCCAGAGTTTGTCGGTGCCAAATTAGCATAATAGGATAAGGGACGCCCATCATTTCGTTCTGGCTCGTACGAGCCTCGCCTTCTTTTTTTTCGTCTTCTCTTTCTCATCTTTGCTCTTTTTCTCACCAGTTGCGATCCGCTCGCTAGAAAAAAAATGACTGCTCCAACTTCCATCGTGCCAAAGATTATTCGACGAGCAGCGGCCTCCTCATTAGTTGACTCGACTATGGTGGGCTCCACAGACAGCGTAATCTTTTACATCTTAAGTTTTGGTGGGCTCACACACGTGAACGCATGCATCCTTGTATGTATGACCTTAAAATGCGATGGTTAGATCAAGAAAGTTGACGGGTAAACAGCACGTTGCACTTGAACCTTTTCATTTTTTAATCTACTTTTTCTGACAGTCTGTGTTCGTTGGTGAATATAGATCCTCTCCATCCTTTCTTTCCATTGCTCTCTCCATCTTTTGTGCGTTGCTTTCAATATCGCCCAACAACTTGTATGATGTTAACTGACCACCATGCCTTATGGCGTGAGTACATACCCAAATTTTAATTCACAGGAGGTACAAAGGTCATAAACATATTATGAAGTTATAAAATCCAGAAACGAATTATATTTTTACACTTACGTGTTTAAATGACAGTAGAAAATTTACCACATGTTCACAGTTTTATTTCAAATTAAGAAGGGTTAAATATATATAAAAATAATTATATTAGAAATTATCTCAGAAATTTTTTAAACAATTATTGTTATAAATTTTATTCTAATTGAATTAATTTTTTTTCAATAACTTATCTTCTCGCATTATTTTCTTTTTTTATGTTTTATTTATTTTTAAATGTGTTTTGGTATAAACTTTATATTTGTTTATGTATATGTTGTTATCTGTAACATGTATTTTCATAAATTGAAATAATTTTTATTGTATAATTTTACTTTTCCACAGTCTAGAATAATTACGTACGATATTAGTATATTAATATATAAAATTACTTGTAAACTATAAAATGAACTATAAATTGGCAGGAAAAAAAAGAAAAGAACGGCAATTTTACTAACTATGAACGCTTTGAAAATGGCGAATGTAACGTAGAAAAATACTCATTATCCAAAAGATGCTGACAAGCTTCGTGAGAGCCTTTTGCTCTAAAGCTAATACCGTTTAATATAGGAACAGCACGACACTCAGTGGCGTGCACAATAACTAATGTTAGGCAAATTTAATATATGTTTGATGTGAAATAAGTATTAGACATCATGAAAAATTCAAAAAAAAAAAATTTTTGTAGTTTATTTGAAATGTGTATGTTATGTATGTGCGTGCTATTATTTTAATATTCGCCTCGCTGGGATTGGCCCGTATCGAGGCAAACATTATAAATTGGTGATCAATAATCAGCAAAAAGAAATTGAAAATATTAAAATAATATTATGGGCGTTATGTAAACAGGAAAATTTGTTCATATGTGTAGTTTTGTAGTGTGGCAAAAGATAATTATTTTATTATATATAAGAATGCGAATACATAATTTTAAATAGTTTTAAGATTTATGTTTGATGTAATAAAGAAATTTCAAATTGTAGAATACAAACAAAAATTTTAATAAATTTACCAATTATTGAATCATTTGATATTTTCCAAAACAAAAATACTGTTTGGAAAGTCAGTCCTCTAATAATTATATTAATTATTATTGTTTATATGTAATACAGTTTTAAGAAAATATATATTAACATTAAAAAGATATTTAAAAAGAATATTCAAAATTTTTAGCTTAATCGTAATGTGATTTTTGAAGATATGAACTATTTTAGATAGACTTTAAAATAAAAAAGACTTTAAAACATTTCCTGAATAATTAACTAACACATTATCTGTGAAATATTTCATCAAATTATTTTTATTACCGAATTGTATTGGATAATTTTAAATATTGATAATAATTAGAGTTATAAAATCATGATTTTTTTTAAAATTTATTGGTTTTTGGTATTAGTTTGATGTAAAATTGGATTTTTTTTAAATCACTTTTTTTACTTTTGTATGTATTACGAACGCAAAAATAAAATATTATTTGAAATTAGCCTTATAATATAGGAAGTTTATTAGTGCCATCCGTTAAAAAAAAGTATTTAAAATAAATGATACGAGTTGTTCAGAATATAATATCAATAAACATAGGTATAAAATTCATTACGTATATGTATTTATTTAGCGAGGTTCCTTCTGCTAGTCTCCTTTACATAAACATAGCCCTTAGGTTAAATGAAACGATTGAGGAATAGTAAAATAAATATAGTATTTTTTCTTTGTCGCCGTCACTGGGTAAAAACAAACAAACGCAAGGATAATGAATGTTATGTAGTAGAAACAGAAGGAAGGCGAAATAATGTATAAGGGACACTGGACGTTCAATATATTCCAGCTGTGGATATATAAAGACAAGTCACGACTTTTCTTCTTTGAAATTCAGGTTTAGCTTGCTAAGATTGTGTATGGTAGGGGTTGCTTAAAAAGCATTTAAAGAAAATAAATTTTTGAAAGAGATTATTTTTTACAAAATACATAAGGATAGTTACATTATTTCTAAAATGATTAGCTTTATAAATATATGGGTAAATTGAATTAATCTATTATATTATTTTATTTTCATTTCTACGTCTCCCTTAGACATGCGATTGCATTTTACAGTAAACAGAGGTTACAATATTGTATACAAAGGTAATAAATATATATCATTTCAAAAATAATTAAATATTTTTTATACATATTAAAGGAATTAATTAGAAAGATATGTAAAAAAAAAAATATTATCAGCTTTTAATTCCATGCTTAGTAGATTAATTAATGTTTATCCATAAATAACTTCAACATAGAATTAAATATTATTAAACAAATTGCAATTAATATTGATTATAATATTAAATTAATAGATAATTGATTAAACAAAAAGTTCAAGTAAAAGTTTATCAGATCATATGTTTACCCACCTATTATTGATAGTGGGAAGCAGTGGAGAAAAATTGTGTTTTTAAATAATCTTTAAATTAATGGGGGTATAATAAGATTATTAATTAATAATGAATAATCTTCTAATTAAATTAAATTCAATTATTAAAAATATTCCAAATTCTATACAACCAGATTTTTACACTAATAACAGATTAAATAATTATACATTAAATAACAAGGATAAGGACGATATTTAAAAATAATCGGGGGTCTACAAATTAATTTGCAATGATTGCAATTATTTTTATATAAGTTAAACTTGCAGAAATTTTGATATTAAAATTAAGGAGCGCTTGAGATGCCTAAATAATAACAACTATTCAGAATTTTTTGTTGTCGCTGTAGCATAGTTGAATAATGTACTTTCCTCAGTTATGAAAGAGATCCAGGCTCGAATCCCGCTGGCGCAACAACAATATTTTTAGATAAAATTAATTTTATATGTATATCTTTCTAATTAGTATATTTAATTCATATTTAAAATATAGGATTGTTTAATGTACTGGTAAGATACTTGCATAGTGACCAAGGGAACGAGAATTTAATTCTTGATCCGGAACGCAACCAAGTTAGTATTAACTTGAATATTATTAAGGAGAACACAGTTTTGTGATATTTTAATACAAATTAAATGTATAAATAAGATCAATTTATCGATAAAATAGTTTTGTTTGCACCCGAAAATGCAACATATAAGTTCTTAAATTTGTCATTAACTTACAATGTTAACGTGGTTTAATAGGCCAGTGCACTTTCCCGGATAGGAAGGGTTCCTGGTCCGGGTGGCAACGAAAATATGTTTTCGATGAATTGATTTTATCTGTATATCTTTCTCATTGGTACATTTAATCTGCATTCACTTTTATACCACAGGTGGTTCGTTAAATCATCTGTAATTAAAAAAAAAAATAATGCAAGAATCCCTACACAATAAAACTTGAAAATTCTGCACGTTTTTATTTTGTATTTTAATTTATCAAGTAATATAAAAATAGGTTATTTTCGGAATATTTATATTAATATATTAGTAAATTTTTTTTTTATATATCAATCACGTTTGTAAGGTTTGTCGGACTTTCAAATTTATTGAATATTTCTTTTGAATTGGCATTTTGTATATTACTTTAATACAAAATAAGTAAACTAATTGCTTCTAACTAATTCGAATCTGGATCTCTTTAAAAATGGAATAATAGATGTATTAAATTGAATGATTATAGAATATAAATTTAAAATTTGTGATAATGTATTTGGTCGCTATAACGAAAACGGAGAACGCGCTTCTTCGAATAGAAAGAGATTTTTTTCTGTATATCTTTCTAATTGATTAATTTAATTTGTATTAAAATACTACAGAACTATATTCTGAAAATGCAACTTGACATCAAAAACGTGTTTTCCTTATTACTTAAATCATTATTACATATCATTTTGTGCTTTAAATATTTAATAAATGTATAGGTTGCACCTCCCCATTTAATCATGCCATATTCTAACGGATTTCCAGTTGGTTATATCTATTTTATGTGGATCCCGCTAAACTTGATCTCTATTTCTTTATTATATTATCCTGTGGATTGGAGACACGTTTGAAAATGTCATGTCATTATCTGACATTTTGAAATGACGTGTGATGTCAGATGACTCAACAGAGAGCAAGAGGACCAAGCTTTGAAATCAGTTTATTACAATGGATTACTGAGGTTGGAACCGAGCAAATATTGGTCCAGAGATAGTCTGTTTGTTCACATAACCTTTCGATTACCGAACATCGGTGCCTGCGACAGAGAACGTAGTGTAAATTATAGAGCGGAATTTTTTTTGGGACCAGAAAAATATTCTACATAAGTACGGTATGAAAAATACGCCCGAGACAAATAACGTGTATTTTTTTTTCATTGCATTTGTATTGATTTAATCGTGCTCAATTCAATTGTTTCTGCGAGAAAAAACGAATTCAATAATAAATTTGAATAATGTAATGACGAATGATGTAAATCAGTAGTAAATTTTTACCATGCTAACTTTTTACTAACGCCCGTAGTAAAAACCATTTGCGGCTTGTTGATACATTAAATTTACTACTGTCAAAGATGGTCAAAGACAATCTCGCCTCTAAGTGTGGCAAGGCGAATAATCATAAAATATGTTATATTTTACTCTTAATCTATGGCTTTATTCGTTTCTACGTTCGAAACCTGTCACTTTGGTGGTGAAATTTTTTCGGATTACGTGCTAATGTACCTATATTAAACAACGAGATTATCATCGAACGGACTCTCATTGATTGAATATGATATTAAATGATTAATTGTCGTATACTGCAACTTTCAAAGTATCAATGTGTCAGATAACTTTTCGAACAGCTGTGAAGAGTCCGCCATATTTAACCATCGATTCTCGTTTTTACTATCGGATATCAGAGAGTAAAATGAGTTTACTGCGGGATGTGCTTTCGAGAAGTAAATATTTTTTACTAACTATCAAACAACCCGTTTTGGCAAAACAATTACTTTAGTAACTTTTTTTACTAAAGTTACTACTGATCACACAACCGGCCCGAAGAATCCATGCCTATTGGTGTAGGCAGGAATTGGAAAAGTTTATTGAAAATACGTTGTTCTAGAAAGAGTTTTAAATAAACTTTGTAATTTTCAGATGCTTCATAAGAGTTCTTGAAGTTATTAATATTTTCTAGCCGTACAATGCCGAGTATATCAATTAGTGTCATACAAAAATATTTTTCTTTAATATGTTAATCCATGTTGTCTCGTACAGTATCTGTGATTAATGTATAATTTTAGTGTAATGTTTTTGATGCTGTATTGAGACAAAAGCATAATAGCATAAAAGCATAATAGCATAAAAGTATAATAGCATAAAATCATAATAGCATAAAAGCATAATAGCATAAAAGCAAAATAGATAGCTTAATAACACAAAAACCAATCTACAAAAAAAACATTTTTGAGTTTAAGATTTATTTAGAATCCAGATTATGCAGATATATTCAAAATCTGTAACACAAATAAATATTTTCCCATAATCTAATAATCCAATAATCTGAAACGTATCTCATCTTATAAGTTCAATGTTAAAAATTTAACAATCATGAAAAATCTTATTTTTCTCTCTTCTGAAAACTTGTCAATTTTTAGAATGTTTTTGTGTATAATAATATTATTGCAGGAGGTATTTTAGCGGTTTTTTTTTATCTTAATTTTATTGACAGTTTTATTTTTTTTTCTTATCAACAACGTGTTATATAAACTGTATTGTATTTAGACTGTTTTATGCATCCGTATATAAATATTCCACAAGAGCGTTAATTAATAAAATAAATAATTTAAAAAAAAAAAACAATTTCTCGTTGCGTACATATTTAAATAATACGCTCCTACTTGGGCTTGCGGTCTGCATTACCTATTTAATAATTACCGCAACAACAACAAGAACAGCCAAATTGCCCCAGTGTTATTGACACTTCAACGGTTACTTTCTGACTGTTGGAAACTTTATAAGTAGATGTATAATTTAATACGTAATATATACTGCATTGCAAAACTCTACTTATAAACTTCAGGGAGAATATAGGAGGTTTATAAAAACTTATTTCATTTAATAGACAGTGTGAGTGTTGTTCGTTGGATGAGATCCTCGATCATGTCTTTTTGCTCGTCTATCACGGAGCTCTGATTAATTTTACATTGAGCTGATCAATGCTTGTTTTCAACACCCGGCTAACGCGTGTCACGTTCATTCCTTTATCTTGTCACATTTAAAATCCATGCATGAAAATATATTGATTTATCAAATTAAAAAAATCGTATACCACATTCTATAATAGATAATGTTATTTAAAATATTCGTAAAAATTTCAAGTCAATCTAAAATATATTGTCACTGCAATGTTGCAGGCTAGTTTGAAAAACATGGTTTTGAGAAAACGCCATAGAATAAAAAATATTTTTCAAGCGAGTGTGCTTACATTGATGTAATAATTTTGAAAATTATAATAAATTTATTTTTTTGATAATTCAGGGTGGTGTAACCCCTTAAATGGTACAAATCACTCTTAGAGAGTGGATTGTCTCAATAATAAAAGAAGAAGAAAAAAGCTTTTTATTCAAATCTGTTCACGCGCGTTTGATTTCTTCGAATAGTAGCCTTTTTTTTTTGTGGTATGCCTGTTTCACTCAGTATTGGCAACTTGACTTGTTCAGACACTGTCAAACCGCCATCGGAATCGGATCACCATTAAGAAACGATACAGGAAGTTCATTCAGTGCACGCTAGTCATTTGTGATGCCTGACCAAAACCATACAACATCGGAGATCATCAGGAATTAACCTGCAGTTCGAATTGCTTCCGGGAGATCGGCCGACTACCCAGGTAAGTGGTGACCTGTCTTACCGAGATATCAATAGAAAATCCAAGATCAGAATCTGCTATCGAAGGAAATAAATCGCACAAAAGCAATGCGTCATTTTGTACACTATCCATTATATACGTTAGCATTAGTTTGCTTGTACTAGCAGCTTTATACAACCACGATGATTCACATTTGCCGATCTCAGCTTAGGTAAGAGTATGCAGATTGATAGAAAGGCGCTTCATTTTAGAAGATTTTAATCAAAGAGACGTGAATTCTAAACACAGAATAAACACACATAATAAATAGCACCGAAAATCATCAAATCCTCCATTTGATGGACATGTAACCCGTCAACAAACGCGCATAATTGCTGATTGCAAGCGTTAATTTAACGTGCTT
This sequence comes from Eubasilissa splendida, assembly GCA_031772225.1. Lineage (NCBI taxonomy): Eukaryota > Metazoa > Arthropoda > Insecta > Trichoptera > Phryganeidae > Eubasilissa > Eubasilissa splendida. Next base: position 12,735,495 of record CM062852.1, on the reverse strand, counting down.
AATGTTCGATTGCCTTTAAAACAAATTAATTTAACTAATAATTTCTCACTTATTATTCCACTCATCCATCTCACTTATTATTCTCCCTATGAATGACAGATTTAAATAATGTACCTATATTATTTATAACTTTGTTTTTAACCATTTTTATGAGTTATATTTAATAAACCAACCGGTTTAGGAAAATACTATTTCCTTCATCAGAATGTCTAATAAACTTACTAAAACCATTAGTTAAATTGTTATAATATTTTTAAAATCAATTTAAAAAAAAAGAAAATATAATATAAAAAATAAATCTAGTACCTAATTTAAATTTTTACGATGAATAAAGATGGGGAAATTAACTTAATGGTAGAAATAATTGAAAAAAAAATTGGATAATACTTGTGGATAATTTTTTTTTTTTTAGCTTATTTATAATATTTATTTATTTTATTTGTAACTATATAATACAATGTTAAAATCTGTTTGGACTGTGCCCGTCTCACTAGAGAAATTCTGTGTCGAGACGGGCAGTATATTGCATTTTATTGGTTAATTTTACACATTCAATTTAAGACTAATATTGTTTATATGAAAAACAGACAATCCCAAAGTATTATCATTTTCTAATAAATGATTGAAAACCCGTTACTATTTAAACATCTTACGTTTAATGTTGTTACAAAGCATACGGACGCTATCTGGACTTCACAATGGATTGATTTAAATAATAAAATAATCATAAGGGTAATCGTTTCAAAATCATTCAAAGATTCCCACCAATCCCTGGTTCTACAAAAGGAAAGTCTCCAAGATAACAATTTCAAATATCTATAGAATGAGAATTGGCCATTGCCAAGTAGTCTCCCATTTGTTCAGATTGAACAATGTGAGTATGGTGTGGAGGAGACCCTTGACTATGTATGTTTTGCTTGTCCATCGCGGATAACATTTTTTTACGGAGATCTCGACAATTGTAAATTTAAACTCCCTGTCAAGATATTTCATCTTTCTCTCAACTCGTCATATTCGATCTTCATAAAATCAAAATCTTTGAACGAGAATGGTATTGACATATCGTATTATATAAAAATATTATACTTATACTTTAAATGTTTAAAGTAAATACGTTGTGGTTCATTTTAATAAATAGTTTATTAACTTTGTTTTATAAACCACTGTGAGTTATATTCCTATCCTAAAAACTTTTCCATTCATTTCGGATTATTAAATCAATTTCCACATTTTTCATCATCGTAATAATTTAAGTTACTAGATTATTTTTTTAAATTATTTTATTATTTATTTTATTTTTCATTGAATTTGAAAATATAAGAACATTTTATCACATTATTTTAGTTAGTTTTTTCATCCTGATGAAGGAAAGAGTATTTTTCCAATACCGGTTGAATATATATAACTCACAGTAGTTTATAAAACAAAGTTAGTGTTCGGTATTTATGACAGGACCAGATCGTCGGTCGCTGTGTGCGTGTGGGAGCTTCATTAGGTTTACTATACCTATTTGTCCCGTCCCCCCCTCCCATTACTGTTACCTCAGAGCACGACTTTGTGTTTGAATTTGAACTGTCAAGATGTCAACGTCCTGCTACGAGCTATTCTAAAGTAAAGTATGGTATCGAAACTATCCACGGTAGAATAAAACAGAAAAAAATTGTAATCTGACTTTCTTAGTCTTCTTCTTTAGGAAGTTTGTGTTAATTTTTGACCTCCCTCGTTGTCCTCTACGATCCTCAGTTCTCTACAATGCTCCTCCAACAAACTTGCTATATCATCAGTTCAGTGTATTTATCGTCGAGCTTTACTACCTTTTCCTAACCACGGACGCCACTGCATTTCACTATTACAACGCTTATCGGTCAGTTCTGTTACGTGACTGGCATAATTCTATTTTAGTTTCACGACAGTTTGTACAATATCGGCAATCTTGGATTTTTTCTGGTTGGTTTTTCTGTCTCTCGAGGAGGTATACCCGACATATCTCTTTCCATGACTCCTAGCGCAAGTGTCCATATTTGTTGTTTATCTGAATATTCTAATTTAAAACATGGACACACAGAATCTTCTAATGATTATTATACGAAGCATCTAGTCTTATACAAAGTTAATAGGCTACACACTAACGATAACGAACCTTTTTCCACAAGCGGATCAAAGTATCCGCCCAGATAAATAAAATGAAAATAAAAACTTCACATAAATATTAATGTTTCGTTCTTATAATACTTTATTACAAATAAAAAAATAAACTACTACATTTAAAATTATCAATATTAACTTTGTGGTTAAAATTCATATTTTTATTTGTTCTCGGTGTTGGTCACAAATTAAATAATTTGGAATCGTCAGAGATAAAGAAAGCGTGTAAAACTAGTCAAAAAATTATAAACAATCAACTAAATTTAACTACGAGTCTCATTCTAAATTTTTTTCCTAAAAATTATTCGAATAAATTTGTATTAAGTAACAATTTGAGTTAGGTACTAAATTTATTTTTTAAATAATTGTTTTTTTTTAAATAGATTCTGGTAAAGAAACAATAATATATGTTTTTAGTTAGTAATAACATTCTGAAGAATAAAATTGTATTTTTCGAAATCGGTAAATGTATTTAAACTCAATTAAATGGTTAATAAAACAAAGATAACAAATAAAAATAAACTACTATTTTTTAAATAAGAAACCATTATTTTTGATACAATCATCTGCTTACTCGAAACTCGGTTTTTGTTATTTATTAACAGACAATTGACAAGAGTGTATCGATAACTATATTCAAACTATGTCACGTAATCTGTTAGAATGCCGGTAATGTGAGACACAACAAGATACTAAAACAATAAAATACTTTACGACCAGCTAAAACTTACTGCATTAATACTTAAATGCTCGTAGTTGTACAGTAAATAATAATATTACATATGACTAAAGCCCCGCGTCGCTTGGCCTTGATCATATTCATAAATGTTTTTCTTAAAATAAAACGCTCAAATTTATTGCATTTTGCGAACAAAATCAAATATTGCCATGCGTCACTTAAAATGGTACGCGCGTCATAGATTCGTAATCTCTGCTCTATATATACCCCTTACAGGTGGAGTTCTCTGAAATCGCAAGTACTGTTTTAATAATTTATTCCGCGCAAACTAATTCATTCTCATGAGCGAGCGGGCGGCCTGATTCTTCCTCTACTGTAAACAACATACATTTTTACACCCATTTCCCCGTGCTCACTGGAGCTTCACCTGGCTGCGCCGGGGCCTCAAGGAATCATTTTCCTTTTGAGAATTAGCACCGTCAAAGAGGGCGCGTATTCCGTCACGTTAGCTTTATTAAAATTTATTCCCCACCCTGTTATCTTTGGCGTAATATTCAATATAAATATTCATTAGAGCACTCACAATAATTTTATAAATAAATCCCTAGCGAATACTTCATCCATGCGGAAAGACTATTTGATTTCTTGGTATTTTTTGTGAAATTGAATTGAAAGATTATGTTTAATATTTTAACTTACAAGAGGGATGATACATACCTCAGAAATAATAACATAAATATATATTTTTAAATGTCTCATTCGGTTAAAAAATAGATACATCACTTGGACACAGAAAAATGTATCGTAAAATTATACTCGTAGCCATCACTGGAACTCAAATTGATATTGATATTTTATTTATTTATCTATATGAGACATTTATATAATTAAACTTGGACTGTGCGTGTTTTTCTAGAAAAATCTGTGTTGTACAAGGTAATTAGATACAAATATGCTTATATACGAATTAACTAAGTTGAGGTAAGGTACAATATATATACAAGGCAGATATTTAATACATTATTTTGAAGAAATTTACAACAATAAATATGATAAGATTGAACTAATTAAGTGCACCAATATCAGATCTACCCCTATCGCGAATCTGAGTAAAATTTTTAATTTGATGTTCTCGGGATAATTTGCGATAAATTTTCTAGCATCTTATTAAAAAGCTATAGTACTTAGTATTAGTGTAGATTAAGCTACTTTAAGTTATATAAAAGTTAAAAATCAGTTCTTTTGAGTATGATATCTATCTTTTTTACCAAAAAGATGGCCAGAAACGACCATCTTTTTAATAATAATATTTCCTAAAAAACCTTTCAGTGGAATCAGCTAGGTGGCTCCAGGACTTCAGTACTGATATAAGTAGTATTAAGAGGATTCTATAAATAAATATAATAAACGAACTTTACCCATTTAAATATCAAGATCTATAGGAATAAAATAAATAAAGCGTATAATACAGGATAGTACAAAAATATAATAATACTCATAGTGAAAACTTTATTTAGTCAAAGTTTCTCTCAGTTTGCTTAACAATAGTTATTTAATGAAATCAATAAAGAGAATATCAATATAATTTTCGTTGGACTAAACTACTAAATTGCCAACATTTTGAAAATGAAACAAGAGCCTAACCATCAAACTTAACAAGCACGTCAATCAATTAAAGAATAACGAAGATAAAATAAGATATAATATTAATGTTTATTTATATACTATATTGAGAGAAGAGCGGTTCCTGTGAACAAAATTAAACTAGTCTACATCAAAATGTAATATCTCAAGAGTTCAAACATATTATTCACTTTTATTTTATTTGATAAAAAATATATAACACCACAAACACTAATACCAAAATAGTGCTTCAAAGTTTTGCATTTGTCTTCAACATATCAATATTTTTTTTACAGTCTGCTTAAAATATCGTCGAGCTCGCCATATTACTGTATTTCTCAATCTAAACGTCGCTTTTTCTGACGAGATCGTCTTGTTTATTAATAAAACACCACAAATAAGTTACCTACAATACAGCAGCATTTTAATGTTAAAAAATTTTAAATTTCTGACAAGTGGCTTCTTTGATTTTGAAAAATATGTATCTTTTAAAGAAAATATCATATATTCACATTTCAAAGGTTTTTGTTACTTGAAATCATCAATTTCTTATTCAAGCTTTCCATGCATAAATATATTAATAATGGTTTAACATAAATGTTAATACAGTAATTGGTTTCAAAGAGATTTTAATTTTTCAGTACAATAAATTGAAACATGATAAAATATTATGAAGATGTTCAACATGTAAAAAAGAACATTTCTCGAGGGAATGATTTATAAAGATATTTCTTCCATAAGACACGGAGAGGTACGAGAAAATAAGAGGAATTTTTTTTTATAATGGTGTTTTTTAGGGAACACAAAAATCGTTTTTCACTTACTTTACTCGATTTATTAGCTATGCTAAAATAAAAAAAATGGCATTTTCCGCCAGAAAAGACTTTTCAATGGCATATTAAATGTCTAAAACTTTATCCGTGTAATCGATCTTCCTCCGTCTTCTGGCGAAAATAATGCCCACTTTATAACCAGCTTTTATGTTAAACACTTTTTCTTACTTCTCGTCCTTCTCTATTACACACCTACATTAATAATATTATCATATATTTTACGCTTCTTTAAATACGGATTAATAAAATTCTTTTCCGTATCATCCCGAGTATTACGCCGGGAATAAATATTGTCACGGCTCACTGCCGTGACAGTGCGAACACTCATGAAATTTAGGTACAATAAATTTCAATTTCACTAATATCATTAAAAATCGCGATGCGGTGATAAAGTTATCCGGGTAAAGTCTTAAGACCAAATTCACTGTTTTTAATGCTAATAAAATTCCGACTGCTGCCCAGTAACACTAAAGTTTTATCTTATTAAGGGGACACATTATTATTGTGAAGATGTAATTATTCAGAACATAAGTCTGTGATATTTTAAATACTAATTAAATGTATTAATTAAAAAGATGTACATATAAAATAAATTTTATCGAAAAATGTTGCTACCGTAAATTAGAACCTGGATCTCTTCCAATCCGGGAACATACATTAACCTATTATGCTACAGCACACAGTACATTGACGACAAATCTTCGAACCTATATGCTACACTTTTCAAATTGATACATCCATCTACTTTATTTTTACGGAATCTCAAATACCTTTGAGCAATACGATAGGAGACGCCAGAATTAAAATTAACGTTTATTAGATCAGTGTTTACAAATATTCCCTTAAGACTTCATGTGCCGCCTTCTATCGAATGTTGGCGACCATATTGAAGAATGTTGATTTATAAGAGTACCAACATTTTAGATACTGAACCGTTTTTTGAGATTACGCAGCAAAGATAATACTACGCCTTTGCTGCCTTCTATCTTCCCCTGCATAGTGAGTTGTAAAAGATCATATTTTTCATTGCGGAGAATATGACCTGAATATTTAACCTTTTTTGATAGTTATTATTTTTCTTGATTTATTAATACTTTTTAATACATTTTTATTAGTAATGTGATCAAGCCAGGCCCTGCCGGTAAGGTCATATTTTTCTTATTGCATTTTTAGCATTGATCCTTAAAATAGCACAAAAGATTTTTTGCGCACGTTGTGATTCAAAATCAGAGGGAATATTTGTGCTCACATATGTGTCTGATATATGGATACTAAGGTGAATAAGTGTACACTGGATGTTTTGGAAAAAAAAATTTGAGGCGGGTCTTTGGGATAGTTTTAGAAAATGAGCTCTGTATCGCACAGAATTTCTCGCCGAGGAGGCGCCAATTAATTGATACGATAAGACACGTGTCAGAAATTTGAATGTATAATCATCGGCGTGGCGCCAAAAAACCCGTGGGATAGATTTCAGGAAAACAAAGACGTCTTAGTAAAACGTTACAGCGGCGGTTTGTCACCGTGTAGACACTTGCAGATATGACTATATGTATTGTTATGAATCTGATTAAAAACAGAGTATTCTGTAGGCGGGAAGTCATTCTCTATTGTATCGTGTCACCGTAGTGTACCGATATTGAACATATTCTATGTTTCATTTCTTTCGATCTCATAATCATCATCATCATCGCCGGTTGAGAGAAGCTGAGATCGGCAAACCACCCTTATCTACATTCTTATTTCCTGTACTGAACAAGCTCTATACTTTGTTTAATGAGATATGCATCTCAAGTTTATTAAAGTATAAAGACTTCAGTCGTTTTTCCATGTAGAGAGAATGATCATCGATCACCAAAATCATTGCTGAACACAAGACTAATAGGGCACAAGAGCTTGGAGGTTCAAAGTAAAGGTGAGTGATTTCTAATATAATCGTGTCTGACTGTTAAGGTATGACTGTCTTATAAATCTAGATATGGTGAGAAATTGTTTGTAATATTTATTCTTAATATAATGCATACATAAGTATAATATATTTATATATGCTCTAATAAAAACAAGATCAAAATCGTTTATTTTTACTACAACTTATCTTTCACATATTTGCTCAGTTTCATTTTTTAAATATTTTGAATTTAATTTTCCTCCTTTCTTAGGTTTTTTGGCATTTCATTAAAAATCTTCATCGCACTGTACATCATCGATTTCTGAGATTTAGCCTTCTTCATGAATGGCAGTCTCGGTCTATCTTTTCCTCTTGTATTATGTTCGCGCTCATGATGATTGGCATCATTTTTTCTTATAAATTCTGCCGATATTTTCTTAGTGAGGATTTTATAAATAAATACCATTACATTGAAATATGTTTTCTACTTAAAGGTCATCATATTCAGATATTTAAACATTGCACCAATCTGAGTATATCTATTTTATTATTATTCTCAAAGCTTTATTTTGCAACACTGACAATTGTTGCATTTCTTCTTCGTTAGCCAAAAACCAATGACCAATGAAAGAAAAATTTTGTGGGCAAAGGCCCACATGAGGATATAGAGCCAATAGATATTGACTTGTTTATTATATAGGCATTTAATATATGGTCACCAAATATGGATTTTTACAGACATATTGATATCAAGAATCCAAGCTGCTAAAATAAGATATCATAGAAGAGTAGCAGAATATCCATATATACAATTTTGTATATCCATATATACAAAAATTTTAATCGAGGTGTCTTGCGAGTTCCAGAGGAACGATTACTGCAATGCATCTGATTGTAGCAAACGCATGACTGACGCGAGTAAAAGGGATAAAAGATTGCCAGGCTCTTGGACGCCCTCTCTCGCATCTAATCTGTGGCTCAAAACGCGTTTCTTGCATTATACTTATAACTGTAAGATCTGTATAATAAAGTATATTGTTACCACATCGAATTATCTTGTGCTACCTTAATCCCGCACACGATAAAGGATCGCAAGCAGTGAACAGATATCCCAATTTGACGCAGCTGGAATTCAGCCGGTGCAAAAGATATTACAATTACCAACAGATATTGAGAGATAAAAAAAAAACTACTCAAAAACTCACTACAAAAAAAACTACTCGTACTACTAAAAAAAAGTACTAAAAGTAAAAAAAACGTGCAAAGTCTTTATGATTGATTATCAAGTACTGAAATAGCACCAGACTGGAGAAGATGGAGGTGCCGTGTAAAGGTTTTGAGGTCTTGAGTCTCCTAGGATAAGGGAATTTAAATGATAATTAATGTTTTCCTACTCATCTTCCAGATGCTTCGTTCCACAGTGTATGTTTTCGATGTACGACAACTTAATATACATCAAACATGTTCTTTTGAACTAAAATTTGTACGAGTTTTCCCATAAATCTTAACTATGTTGTACTTAAAACTCTAAACATATTTACTCGGAGACACTTCCCTTTTATAGCTGTTAAATTCTACAACTTGTTCAACGTTTCCATCAAACGTTCGTTCACTTTAGTGGTGTATAAAAAAAATGCGCGTAAATAGATTTATTGTAAATGGTTTAATACGGGTGCAGAGTACAAGATTACTACTGCATGAGGTACTAGTCTCCATAAATTATTTAGACTATTGTTTGCATAAAACTATACTTAAATGTACTTCGTCTGGTTGTATCGTCTAAAGTTTTTTATATTTATTATTTTTGTTAATATTATGTTATTTACTGTTTAAATTAGCTTGTCCAATGTAGTACGTACACGATGTTCATTATTAAATGATGCCATATTAAAATGTAGTTTATAAACTCGTGTTAATGTTCACTAGCACGGGGGTACGCTGAGACCGGTCAGCCGCTGGCTATAAGGCTCGGAAACAGTGTGACTGTGCATACAAATTTACGTAAAAATAATGCGAGGATCTTACACATAGAAAGGAAAATTATCTTTGATTTTAATGTGATTAATATTTAGTCTATCGCTTTCACTAACGACTACCATGTGATAGATTATTTGATAAGGCACCCCTTAACAATAGAGTGTATTCATTTTTACGTTCGATTTCATTTATAATAAGGACATATTATAAAATGTATATTCGTGTAATCCGTGAGTTTTGACGTTATAACTTCTACATTTATTTGAAATATTCGTGTAATATTGAGAAAAGCTGTCTCATTTTTTTCACACGAGTAAATTCGAAATTTCATTATTTATAAAACATGTATTTATGTACAAAGTAAGGTACCTAAAAAGTTTTATTGTATAAAAATATATCAGAAAAATAAGCTTAATACATATTCTTATTTATTTTTTATTAAGAAAATTTATACATTTAAAATTATTTTTGATTTTATTATAGATATCCAAAATTCATTTTTCTTGAGATCAATGAATATATATAATGGACAGATCTTATGGCCCGTGCCCATGGATGAGATTTTCGACTCGAGACAATCTCTGAGAAATGGATTATGCTCACTTAGAAAAAACTCTCTGCTTTTGTAGTTCATCAAGTCTCAGAGATTCGGAGACACTTCACGTTAGTTGTTCGTCAAATATCAAATATCAGTTCATTGATCGTTTACGTTCCTTTTGTTCATTGCGTGGATTTGGATATCCCCCCTGCAGCAGTTAAAATAGAATAAATGTTTATAATTATATGTCTTATTTTTGAATAAATAGCTGTAGATATCTATGGTTCTAGGCGACATTTGTGCCAATGTTTTGAGTCTCGATGTTAAATCGAGCGTCGTGTAGGTCTTTCTACCAATCTCTGAGTTCATCTCCGGATCAAAATCTCAAATCTCTGACAATTATCTCGTCGTGTCTCATTTCGTAAACACGGGCCATTATAGATATTATTTTATTCAAAAACATCACTTAATTTTATAAGTTTTCATAAAATTTTGCTCGTTCATATTATATTATTCGTACGTAAATTTTACCTTGAATATTATTTAAAATGTACACGACGTAATGGAAAATAGGAAAATATAATATTGATCCGACACAAGAGTAACGGGAAATGTTGAAAAGTTGCTAATAGGCCAATTAAATAGCGTTGCGTACATATTAAATTATCAAGGTCCAAAAGAATTTAATTCGCTGTTGATTCTTCCTTGAAAGTCATTATATAAATGAATGTTCCCAAAATGTGATTTGTAGTTTTGATCAATTTATTATAGCAATACTTTGAAAACACACATTGAATTTGTTTATTCAGGTACTGACTACAGTTGCTTTATCCCATTTGGCGCAAATTTCAATCGCTACGCCCGCATTTAATGGTTTCGGTTTTTATGTTTTTCAGTAAAAATGTTTCGTGGTTTTTACCGCATTGCGGGTTTGATCCATAAAATTAAAGAAAAAAATTATTTGACATTTAGAAAGCCTAAATGCATTACTGACGCTTCGAGTGTTGCGTGTGTTTTATCACAATCCCGTATATACATGTGTCTTAGCTTTAGTCAAAAATATATTTTGTTAAATGGTACCTTATTTTTAGAACCTTCAGCAACTTCTGAATCACTTTTATTTAAATTAAGTGTTTCACTCTATAAACGTGTTTCAACTACATAACCACGGGATATTCTTACCTGCTGCACGTAAACAAGATATTTTGATAAAATAAATTCTCATATTTTAATACAAAATAATTTATATGTTATAATGTATCTTTATAATTAAGTCGCACAGCGTTAGAGTGGCCCAAGTGTAAAATGTCATATTTTAAGTTATATACATTAATACGCTCAAAATTAATTATTTTGTTTTGGCCTAATATAATGTGCAAAGATATATAGAAGCATTATATAAATATAATGTTAATATTATAATACTTTTTTTAATAAATAAAAATATGAAATTTCAATCCCATTTGATCACTTTGCAAATTTTTGTAGGTGATTTATCTACAATATATTAAAAATAATTAATACAATTACTTAACTACCTAACAAATAATTTTAATGGTTAAATAAATAAATAAAATTTGTTATTGAAATTACTTTTTATTTACGAAATACGTGACTTTTGTGTAGGTGATCATAACTCAATTGATTAAAACGTCTTACTAATAATATAAAGTTCCCGGTTTGAATCCCACTGATGACTATTTCTTTTTTGATAAAATGATTTTTCTTTTGAATCTTTATAAGTTTTTTTTATTTTATCTAAGTTTGTTTTTTATATTTACCTAATATATTGAGGATTATTTATTGATTCATTATGATGTTTTATGCGTTTAATTAGATATTATTTCTATAGTATTTTGACAAATCTGACACATTTATTAACACAATTACAGATTTCATTCATAACAATGGTGTAATTGCTCAAAACTCTGTAAATAAAATAAATATCTTCTTCTTTATCAGCCTCACGGGACTCAGAAGTCTACGATCGCAGTCACTACAAAGCGCCATCCGTTCTTAGATTTCGTCGTTACGGTCCAGTCTTCTAGGCACTCGCCTATCTTTTTTCGCCTACCTACGTCTTGGTCTCCCGTCGGTCTTTATCCTGTTGGCTTGTGTACGAAAGTTATGTGCGAGTTACTGGACTCATCTGCTCTACTACGAGTACATGTCGCACCCACTGCAGCCTTCACGTTTTCACCTTACGAAGGATCTGGTGCAGCATATCGTTCCCGAAGTTACAAGTTCAATAAAATAGTAATAATTACACAAATCGTTTCATAGATGTTAAGTTTAGACATTAGTAAAATCGATAATGTATCGTTATTATATTTATGTACTAATATTATAAAGCTTTATCAGTCGGTTTTGTCAAATAAGACTCGACACTTGTGAGATATGTTTACTCGCAAGGCTGGAAATATCTCTAGAATTTTTTTCACATAAATAACATTTATGAAATTAATATAATCTGACAGCTCCGAGCTAGAAAAGTTTTGGAACTTCATATTGGGCTGTTTTAATGGAAAATTTACAACATGCTCACGGTACATTAGGAAATTATATTATTTACTGAATTGTTTTCAAATTCGTTAAACATAGCATATTTAGTTGTCTCGTGTTTATGTATTTTAAGTATCATTATTTTAATATTGTTTTGTCACATTATTTGTTTTAAAACAATTCTTAAATAATTGTAAAAATTATATTTTCACTCACATCTGCCATCGGCCGCGAAGCGTCCACTATCTAGCAATCGGCGATTACTACCTATAAATATTACCAACTAGGTTGGCAATCTGCTTCAGCTTAATAATAAAGACAAACCTAACTACCTACTTATATTTACAGACTATGTAGCACTTAAAAGAAAATCAAATTGATAATGGATAATAAATTGTTATACATAACGGGTTAATTTTAAATAAATATGAAATGAATTTTCAAATACTTCATATATTTGAAAATTCATTAAATGTTTTTTCCAAATTAATTTTTTTCCTGATTTCTATCATATCAAGATTATTCATTATTATTCCCTTATACACTGAGTGGAGTAATTTTAGATCGTGGCTATCGAAATAATATGGTTAGCGAATTCGGTAAAATAATTATTTTTAGACAGCGTCGATGTTCTTTAATTCGCGTATTTAAATTTCTCACGGTTTGGCCAATATATTTTTTGTTACAATCCCGCTTTTTTCTAAAATACCTATTTTCATTTGAGAATTTTTCAGACATTACTATTTGTGTAGAATGCGGGGCTAATGTGGGTAGGGATATAATGTATAATTTTAATAGAAATCGGACCCATGTATAGGATTTTAAAAATTTTCGCAAAAGAGTATTATCGGTGGTGTTAATGTTATAGCCTGAGTATAAATATGTTCACATTAGTATATTATTTATTAACTCAAAAATTATGTATATGTAGTATATAATAAAATATAATATAATACAATATAAAAATTATATATTTAAGATATTACACTACGAAGTAACTGCCAAATCAATCAATGATAGATTACTCTTTTTCATATTCCGTCTTTAATCGAAGATTGGCAACCAAGGTGCAGTATGCTGATTAACCCATGCAGGATACATAAGATCTCTATCACTTTTGAGAATTTGCCAATTTCTGAGGTTACGCTGCAAAGAAAACCTCTACCTACCTGATATTAGATTAAAGAAAACACAATAACTTTCTATAAAACCACGAATTTTATTAAACGCCAACCGGTTTCGCTTAGCTCAAGCTTCGTCAGGGAATTTTTAAAACTAACATTAAATACAAAACTACTTGCACTTATATATACATAAAGAGGGAGACAGAATGTAAGATTACATGTGAAAGAGAGAGACAGAATACATATGCATTTAGACAGAATATCAAAGGAGGGGAAAGTAGAATGTTGATGGATATTAAATTGATTTCAAAGGAAACATCCTTATATGGGGCTAATGGATAAAATAATTTTGTTATTAAGAATTGCACTACCACTATATTTTTTATTATTTAATCTAATATGGCAAACCACAAAGCGATTTCTTTCTACGAAAAAAATAAATTATATTAATTCTGTTGACTGATTCGTACGTCTTAGTACTTCTTTATTGGTAATGTGGTCAACCCAGGAGATCTTGAGTACATAGTCACATCTCAAAAGCCTCCAGAATTCACAATATAGATAAATTAACATTATTCACATGAATTTCGTATTAAATTTCATCTATTTTTTAAATAATTAATGAATCTCTTGTTACCGAGCCCACGTATCTGGGTAATATTACAATGATTATTAGTCTTAATTAATTAAAACTGACAGCCTTCATAATTGAAGGGTTCACTAGGTAAAGGTGATATGTTACAAATTCATTCAAACACAGGTACCGAGCATTCAAGTCGTTTGAATAATACATAACTAAAACAATGTAAATATGTACATGTAATATACACATTATATTTTGAATTCATATTTTAAAGTTATTTACTCATCGGGACGAGAAAGAAAATATCGATACCTTAATCTAAAAAACAGCTAACTCCAACCATGGTCAAAAAATCGTTTTTGATGCCATTATTTTCCTCTTTTATTGTTCTATGGTACACAAAAAGCCAAATATTCCCATCAATTTTAAAACACGTGAAATCACGTGTTTTAAAATATTAAATACTGCTATGTGCTGAAAAACCTTACGTTGATTCTTGTTTAATGTTTACCTGACACAAGGGTTGATGGCACCAGAAGGAGAGAACGTCCGCGGAAGTCTTGGCACGACCAAGTAAACCATATAATGGAGGATGGTTCGGTTAGAAGCCTCAACAATCGGCAAGATGTTTGAATGTGGATGAGGCGAGAATTGTGAGTCAGGACAGAGGAATGTGGCACTCTATCCTTTCTGCCTACCCCCGCGGAGAAACGGCGTGATGGTACGTAAGTAAGTAGAAAGCGTTGAAATACAAAATTAATTCACAGAAAATACTAATAAATAACATAACATTCCCAAACACTTCGCCTTTACTGTCCATATTCCCGTTAACGATCGAAACCTCCCCCCTCTTCTCAACCGCCTCCCCATTGCCTGAATAGACTTTAATTCTGTATTTAGTTTAGTTATCACCTGATGATGACGGGGACTGCATCTCTCGAAACTAGTAGTGACAATAACTCAACGCGCGTGTACAAAGTATAGTTGTGAAAATTAAAATAGACATATTTTAATTTTATGTGAGTACACAGTAAGCCCTCGTTATAACGGACTAATGCGGGTGAGGGGGTGTCCGTTAAAGCCGATAGTCCATTATAAAATGAAGTGATTTTCCGAATAAGCTTTTTTATTGAGAAAATAAACGGCACAATACATGTACCAGTGATGTTTCTATAAATGAATTAAAAATATTATGTGAATATAAAAAAACTGATAAGGGATGTATGAAAATATAATTTCACAGTAAAAGTTTCTGCTTTTTCCACTTTAATTATTATAAGGTTAAAGAAATATAAACACCAAATTCTATTTATTCTTCTTCGGATGATATATCCAAACACATCCGCTGTAGAGTGACGTTGATGTTCGGTGTCGAGGCGCTTCACTTCCGTAATCTTACTTTAAAAAACCCATGAAATTTGTTTGAACTTTTGAAGTCTTTTTGAAGTTTTTTTTTTATAATTAACTCTCTAAAATTACGAAAATGGGTGTGGAAATTTTGTCCGGTATATCCGAAGTCCGTTATATCGAGGTAATACTGTATATGAGTATTGTGGCTTCTCACACCTGTGAATTTCTATCATATAAAGTGTCGAAACATAAGTTTAATGCTTATGGGTACTGAATAAAATATCTAGTCACCGTAGTAACGAGTATAAAGTATTTTTTCACATATTTACATATTTCACGTATGTTTGTTTTTTTACATATTTTTTTAACGTAACTTTAGTACAACATTTTTTGATAGAGAAGATGAGAGCTACGATGTTTACATATCAAACATATGACATATATCTATCTTAAGTTATCTTATTTTTAGCTACCCCTGTGGAGAAATGACGTCATGGTTAGTAAGTAAATTTGTGAAACTTCATTGCCTCCACAATCAGCAACACCGCCGACGGCCCTTGAATACACCCTGCATATACCTGGGTGTAAATCTAGTCTCCTATCAGCCGCAAAAGCACGCCGGTACCGATCGGATAACATACAGCAATAATATGTGCCAGCAGCCATCCAGAGACCAACCCGTGCGCGCTACGCGTAGACGCATACACTTACGACTGTAACTGTGTTTAAGCATCAAATAAACTCGTGACAACTGTAAATATTATTTCTTGTTGCACCTGCTCTGGCGACACACTGTGATATTAATCACAGGACCTGTGAGCGCTGGGTGTATTTATTTGGGGGCACCTGTGCGCTCGCACACATAACCTTCTAATTCATAACATAAACACTTGTACCCGCACATATCTCATAATTTATCTTTCCGTTACAACAAAACATTATTCCCCAAAAGTTAATTAGTGACATATCGCCATATTTCAGTATGCCCTTCAATTATGAAATATTATAAAAATAATTATCTCACTTTAGTGCGGGAAACTTCCTGTTTATGTGTTTTCTCTTTATCTCTGTTATCAGCTCATTTGTTCATTTTATTCTTACTTCTTAAAATATGTCTGAAATTCTTATCAACAACCATTGTCGGAGCATCCATTTACTACCGAGTGATGTCCTCGAGCCTGATGTAGAGATTGCTTTTTCATTTTCTTGAAAGGGTATTTTCATGGCGGTCATTGTGCACTGTTTATTTTAAATGTGCCTCAGAATACTCGGGGTGGAGGGATGTTCCAGAAAATAATTCAGTAAATTGTAGACCCATTTTTTTTAGGTTCCTTCTCATGTTTTATTAGGTGAGGTCAGGCTAGGTTAGGTTAAGTTAAAAGGCTAGGCTAGATAGAAAAATAAGAATAAGAATGCCACTGAAGGGGATGCAAAAAACATCAACAATTATAAATAAATTTGACCTGTTTATATTATTCAATGACATTTACTTTGATTTAATTATCGGCGAACGATATGTTCTGTAAAAATTACAACGTTTTTATGTATAATATATAATATAAAGCAAACATCAGATTGTTAAAAAATCTACAATGGCTGAACAAATTATGATTTGGTTTTCTCGGTATTTCGATCATTCTTTGAAAATGTTTTAAGCTATACGTCAATACGGTACGGCTGCAGGAGTCAGAAAAGTATAAGAGATATATCAATATAATGTGTAAAGGCTTTGAATGTTCAATATGATAAAAAATTTGCACGAAGACATATTACACTCGGTAATGTCGATGGTTGTCTGTTGTCATAGTGGCAATGCTACACAATCTATGTGAATCGCCTGCCTGTCATCAATAAACTTTCATTTTATTTAATTGTTAGATAGAACCTAGAATGGGTGAGCAACGAAATGGGCCTCGTAATAAACCGAGAGAAAAAAAAAATGTAGGTCATTGATAGAAACTATAATAACACACCTGAATTAAGACAAATCGGTAAATGCGAAATCATAAACGTATACCTAGGATCTTTAATAACAAATGGGGAGACTTCGAGACAGAAATTAAGAGGAGAAATGCCGTGATGTGATCTGGTATGGATAATCACAAAAGATCTGGCAAGACCGAAACATAAAATCAGGAGGATAAAAATGAGTTTGATTACCACCCTTATCTTCACAATCTTTCTTGAGCGTGGAAGGAATCAAGTCTAGGAAAGTCATCGATACAAGAACTGACCTGGTTAGAACTTCGATGCAGATCCCACTCCTGGAGTGCACAAGAAATACCGTGGACGCAATTAGTCGCAGTTTTATGATCACAACTGTTCATAAAACTGATAAAGACAAAACAGTAACAGGTAAGATAAAGACAAAACAGAGGTTAGGTTTAAATTCGGTAAATTAAGTCAATTACGCTTTAGTTGGTTTTACTTTATGTTATTTAAGTGAGTATTGGAAGCCTCTGTAATTTTATTGAGCTATAACAATATGTTATTTTTGACGAAAATAGGTATGACACATTTTCCTAAAGTAAACACGATTACGTATAACATTATTAATGTCGTTCGTTGTCCATCGGCCACAAGCCGTAGGAATAAAATAGAATTTTCTATAACGTAATTTTTGAATTATATGTTTATTCGGGGATCATTTGCTAATGGGTTTTGGATAAAACTCACACAAAAATAATGTTTCACAGAATTTAAACCACTGTTTTCGAATTTCTGGTGCAATGAATTCTGAATACTTTTGTTACGAACATCCACTGTGCCGCTATGGACAACAATATATCATTTTGAGGGTTGAATTTTATACGAAACTTACATTTTAATTAATTAACAAAATGTTAATTTACTTATTATTGTATATTTATGTTAATGACATAATTCAGAAAATTAACAAAACGAAAATTTGTTGCTATATCCGTTTTAATACTACTGGATATTTGTGTTTATTTCAGAATTTTAATGAGAATACAGGTGAAAGAGTGAAATATTATTTTAATTTTGTAAATAAAAGATTTTTTTTATATAAATAAATTAATAACATATATGTTTGAATATCTACATTATTAAATTGACAAGATTAATTCAAATATGATACCTTATAAGCGGTTTCGCCTCTATTTATGCAATTATATTGGATAAAAAATTAATTACTTGACGAATGTTAGAAGGACTTCATATTTAAAATTAAAATTATGACAGATAATTTTCAATGTAATACCTACTACACATTTAAATGGATGTGTCCTACCAACGAGTCTTCTGTAGGATTTAAATTGAAGGTTCTTCGACTGTTTTTGTGTGAAATTTTCTATGAATACCTTTTTTATCATATTTAAATCGGTATCTTAGTGGACTGTATCCTGAGTGCCATTTCTATCGACATTGAAATGGAAACTACTGTAAAATGGATTACTACCTTTTTTATAGATAATTTAGTGAAATATATCCTTAATGCGTTTTCTACCGATATTTAGGCAAAAGAAAAGTACTCTACTAAATCTTTCTTGTCCATTTATAGTAGACAAACGAAAGAACGTTACAAATATACAAGTATACTTAAAATTAATCGTTAGAGGAAATCGTTCCTTTAAACCAGTTATTTAAATCAATATTCTTTTCAACTAATTAATTAGAAAGACGTACAGAAAAACACTATCTATCGAAAAAATACTTGGTTGCTATCGATGGATAGATACCGATAGATGCTGGTAGATAGTTTTTTTTCTGTATATCTTTCTAATTGATTGAAACACCACAGAACTATGTTCTGAAATGTCAGCTTCACAACAAAAATATGTTTTCATTGATAGAAATATTTTTAACTAATGTGATGCTTGTTTTTTGAATTACAATGAAATAGTATAAGAAATAAAACCTCAGCAGAAATACATTATTGCCATTAAATAGAATCAGTAAATTGATTCAAAATCATACAATTTCAATGCCACAAAATCTCATTTCATTTTTCCAATTCGCAAGATAAACGTATTGTTTTTCAATGGGTATCTTTATTTCAGCAATTACAGCGACATTTACGACACAATATTGCATGATAACAATTATTATAATGTTATTGGCTAAAGTTACACAAGATAATTACTGTATTATAGTCAAGTTAAATTATACAGAAGACTCAATTAGTATGCATAATTAATTGCGAAAGAATTTAAAGAGCTTTAAAAGATGCTTCAGCCATTTTTTCTTAAATGTACAAATTTTATCTAGATTTACTGAATATGTCTATTTGTTTATTCTCTATATAATTTTACATCCTTTAAGCGACCTAAATCCTTTTTTATAATTTCTTTTTAGTATCCTGCGCAATACATATACACCATCTTCCCTGCCCCTTTCTCCCGATTTAAGTGTGTTTTGTATTGAATACTATCCTCTAAATTTGCATAGATACTCAATAAGACCATGTGTTAAAAATAGACACCCTCCACTCTCCCCCTAATCAACTCACCCGCTCCTTACATTAAAAATACCAATTTAATTGAATGCCATTCATTATAAATTTTTCATAGTTACTTTTAGAACCCTGCGTAAAACATCACCCTTCATCCTACATTATCTATCAGTACCGTCACTCTGGCTACTTCGTCCTTCACTCATGTTTTAGTTTGTATTTATTTCTAATTTTGCAGAAGTTAACTTTAGGACCCTGACAGAAATATAGTAATTCCTTGCCTGAGGCATCTTACATTTCCCATAGCCACCCTAACCCTTCTTGAAGATATAAATGTGTATAATATTGAATGCTATCTGTTTCAAATTTTGCATAGTTATTGTTTAGGACCTTGATGAAAATATATACCCTACCCTCTATCAATTCTTAAACACTTCACTATCCCCTTGCCTAGACCAAATTTTGCAAACATCGTTATTTTACTAAACTCCTATCTTAAATTAAAACTCACTAAACAACTAAAAATCTCAGACAACGCCAGGTACAGATCGCTAGAAGTAAATAAAAAAGGTATAAACATTTAATGGAAAAATTAGTTATTCTAATTTTTTTTTAATACTCGGTTACGGGTGACTTTTCATCTTTCCTACAGGTTGGATATTACACCCACTGTAACACGTATTCTATTCTATACTATTATAAATATATATTTTATCTATGACAACCCTTCCGCCTGGTGGATAAATTACGCCTGTCAGTCCACATCAGTCCCCTGTGTGGAAATCACATCAAAGAAAAATGTGTGCTTTTCAGAATAAAAGAATAATACGTTGTGTATTTCATAATGGACGTCACTCGAAAATAGGTCAAATTCTGAGAGGAAAGATTTTTTGATTTGCTTTGATAAAGTTCTACCGGATCGTCGCTTAATTATTAATACCTTGTGTATGGTCATTAAATCTGAATAGCCAGGCAACATGTTTTTATATGAAATAGACAACCTCTTACGCATGATCAGACTGGCTATTTATAAGGTTTAACACTAAAATAACAACTAATTTGGGGATCCACTTTTATTTTAAACAATTATAC
This sequence comes from Eubasilissa splendida, assembly GCA_031772225.1. NCBI lineage: Eukaryota > Metazoa > Arthropoda > Insecta > Trichoptera > Phryganeidae > Eubasilissa > Eubasilissa splendida. The sequence goes on along the minus strand of CM062852.1, from coordinate 12,714,750 downwards.
GTTTCCTTTTTTTCTGTATTTATATATATACAGAGTATAACAAACCTAGTCGACTATATTTTATAGGTTAAATTCGAGTCGAAATTGTGCAAGGAATATGTGCACATTCTGCACCGTTACGGAAAATATTTTTGTTAGAAATTTTTACAAATTCATGTTTTAAGTTTTAAGTCTAAGTACTTCGAAATAAATATTTTACAAATTTATCTATTATTTATCTATATCTTTGCTTCAGACCCTAAATCATCAAACAGAAATATCTATGTATTGATTTTTTCTATATATCTTTCTAGTTGATTAATTTAATTTGTATTAAGATATTTATATACATCTACTATAATATAGATATATTTTTATATATATTTCATAGAGGGTTGTTTCGGAGTCTTCCGGTTATGATCTAAGAAGGTGCATTATAATTTTCCGGATTTACGTCATGAGGCCCTCTACAATAGATAGTATTTCTATCTAAATCTACCTAAAAGGCAGACAGACTATTTCAATTACAATGGAATAAAGATCCCTAGATGTCCAATTTAATTGAATACTCAGAAACCTTCCTTTATCATTCACCCCCACCGCTCACACCGTATTCCGCCTTCGCGTGTACTGACGTATTGACCAGGATTAAAACAATTCCCTGGAGCTTTCAAAAACAGAAACTCTTCAAAGTTTGCGGGAAGGTACTTACACAATAACATCAAACAGAAAATACTTGTGAACGCAGTTAACCCCACAGAACACGTTATTTAATTAGCAATACATTCGAGAAATTTCCGTAGTTCAAAGGTTAAAACAATTTCGGGTAAAACCCCAAAACACAGTTTTAAAACACAAGTTGGTATAATTTAGTGTAAAATTATATCCACGCATTTCACGATTTTCCCAAAAACTTGTATTAAATTAATATTTTTGTTCTCCAGCTGCAATTACATGGTGTTACAGCCCGAAGCGGTGCATTTTAAATTAACATTCTTTCTGTAGAAACTGTTAGTAGTTAATAATCAAATAATATTAGCGCCATTTAAGAATAATTAATTTTAATTCTGATAATTTTTGGAGTTTGATATGTTGCTTCACGCATGCACTCAGATATCATATACTAACGAATATTAATATGCGTTATTTACCACATTCTATTTTAACCTACGTATATTCCTCTCTTTATTTCCTATTACCCATCCTTGAGCACAAGGAAGAAATAAGGTATTGCAATAATTAAATATCGACCAACGGCAGCCTTTTCAGTGAGCATCGAATGTTCTACGGCTTCAAACCGTTGCTAAGATGATCAACGCCAATACACACTGCGACGCTTGTAACCTGCGGTGGAGAGGAAATCTATGAACCAGCCAGCATCCAGCCGACGATAAACACGTCGAACTGAACTTTATTTTTATTTTAAGTGGTACATTCGCACGTTTACTCCAGTGATGTACCTTAGTCACTCTGCATTTGATTTTGAAATACATTTTTAGTAAAAATATAAACGAACATAGCGTGCAAATGTACAAATTAATTTGTTTACTTCAAATACACGAAGAGTACTTTTAAAACACTGAAACTTCCTGAAAGTATCAACATCAGACCCAGTACATCCGGAAACACTTAAATTCAAAAACTAAACACGATCACAGCACTATATCATTAGCCTTACTAAAACGTAAAGTACTTCAATGAACAGCCCGCTGACAAAAACATAAAAGAAAGTATATTTACATTTAATTGTTTAATCAAGAACTTATATTTTCATAACGTCAAACAATATTGTATTTTCTTCTCCGTATTGTGTTGAATTTAATTTTTTGTGTAAACTGTATACGAGCACTATATAAAATATACATATTTTATTAAATTAAAAAATATTTCAAATATCTTATTATTTGTTATCATCATCTAATGATGAGAGAGACTGTACACGTCTCAAAATTAGAGAATTGATAGTATAACCCAAACTATGTGTAGTACAAAGTTTAGTTTAATAAAAAATTTAAAAAAATAATAATTTTAAGAAGAACTTATTATTGTGAAGTTGCAGTTTTTTCAGAACGTTGTTCTGTAGTATTTTTAATACAAATAGTTAGAACTAAACTAACTATTTATCGAAAAAATATTTTAGTTGCTACCGAGATTTGAACCTGGTCTTTTTTCTATCCGGGGAAATGCGTTATCCAGTTTCAGCCGAGTAAGTTGATGACAAATTTTCGAACTTAAATGCTGCAGCTTTTTCAATTTGATACATCTGTTATTCCATTTTTATAAAGCTATCATCTTTATATGACGACAAATCTCAAAAAGTAATATATGCTCGGAGACGCCTCGATTAAATCAATTCATTTTTATTAAATTTGGATAAATTTTCATACAAATTAGGTATTTACTTTTAAGGAGAAAACACAAAAAATCTGCAACTTTACAATAATAATATGTTCTCCTTAAAAAACTTTATTTTATATGATTCTGGCATAAAGAAGCTGTCTGTGAAAAGGACGCGCAAGGAAACTGAATCAATGTCGAGACAAAGTTCAATAATTTCTTGAATGTCATAAATGAAGTTTGTTCATATCAACTAAGTATATTTACGACTAATTTTTGAACTTATATTCTGTTACTATATTGCACAAAGTAACGGCCATTTCAATCAATGATATTGTCTGAAAGAGGGATTAGGGAAATACGGGATGTAGGAATGGTGGAAGGAGTTCGAGAGAGGGGTAGGAATAGGGGACGAGGGGCGGCTGAAGGACCACCCAGAACCAGAAAACACGACCCACATTTGAAATTTTTCTTTCGGTATCTGGATCTTCTTCCATTGGATCCACAGGTCTTCTAGCTCCAGGATACGTACTCCATTGTTTCCCATGAAGCACCCTTGAATAGACACTTCGGTGATAGCGCGAAGTGGCAATAAGTATGCACAATAGCAAGATGAAAGCACTAATCGGTTCTCATTTATTATTCATGTGTATAATTATATTCCTAAATAGCTGAATATCTACTTGGCATTTTATGTAGTATAATGTCAATAAATAATTAATATTTTTTTATTTTTTACAATGTGTTTGTGATGTGAATGACTTAATAATACATTTTTGTTTACTGTGAGAACTGTCACTTTGTGAATGTATGTGTGTGTGTGTGTGTGTGTTATGAAAATGAGTAGATGAGTAGATGGGGGACGAACCTTATAAGAGGTTCCTTATAATTCTCTTCCATCACAGCTTCTTCTGAATAGCAAGTCTATCTCTGAATGTATAATTTATATTTACTGTATAACGTGTTGTAATAAACATATAATATTGTTACCTGGAAAGACTGAGTTTCATTTACAAAGAATTGGGATCCAAGTAATTAGACAGTAATCAGAGGATAGAATCCCAAGGGAGTCTGATGGTAATCAAAGAATTATCACAGTTACTGAATGAGTTTTGACGTGTGCCAATTTGATTAAAGAATCCTCAATTTTTTTTATTCAATAGGTGGCTATAATTTAAACTATATTTATAATTTATTTATTTTTAAATGATGAAAATAATGATTTTTAAAATTTATATGTATAATACGACCAAATTTTGATTAGAAAGACACACACTATTGTGAGTGTAGCTTTACAATAGTATTGTCTTCAAATCAGGTGAACAATCTTAATGAAATTCTTTCAGTACGTCGACCAATGTAAAATGAATACAGTTGACTGGTTGCGGAGTGGATCTATTCTTTTTTGTGTTTTTTTTTGCTATGGTTTTTCATACAATAGACCCCCCTCTTTCATTCCTTCAGACGAGGAATAATTAGATCGCTCAACAATATGTTAATGTATATGCATACAAAACAGCAATATATCGATTCTAGAAAATTCTATCGGTGCAAGGAACAAAAGTCATTTTTCACAAGAGAGGTAAAACGCGTTAAAAACAGCATTAAGAATTCATTAATTTTGATTTATTTATCGAATCTTTTCAATTTTTCAGTCATTATTGACGGGTATGTTTTTTAAGTAATACCTAATATATTTTAATACAAATTAAAATACCACAGAACTACGTTCTAAAAAAACTGCAACTTCATATAGTTGTATCAAAGTTTATCCAAAAAAATAAATAAAAATAAATTGATGTAATTTCTGACATCTAGCGAATATTACTCAAAGGAATACCTTTGAGATTTTTACAATAAAATATGATAGATATTAAATTTGGAATAATAAATGCATAAATTTGTAAGAACTACAGCACATAAGTTAATTAAAGCACAAATTCATTTTTTTTATGTCTTTCTAATTGATACATTTAATTTTTATTAAAATACCACAGAACTATGTTCTGAAAAAACTCACAATCATAATTTACGTATTATATTAATAACTATTTTCAAATTAACCATCCCTGCACAAGTACAGCAAAATTACTAGCACTCCAATTTAGGGTATGAAAAGAGCGTGAGAGTTTTTCCTTTTTATAGTTCATACTTCAAAATGTATTATTATAAAAACAAGAAACAACCTTTGCTGAGAATTTTAGCAGCAAAATAACAACACTTAATTCGGTGCCCTATTTTGGTACAATAGTTTATGCAATGAAATTAATGCAAAAATAAAAAAAGTAAAACAAGATTCTGTTAAATAACACACAAATGCAAAATAAAAGTTAATAAAATATGTATAATGTTCAATGTATAGATACTATTGTAGCAATTTTAATCATATAGTTATACTTTTAAAAGTTTATGAGTTTGATTTTTGCTCTTTTCGTGGATTTTTTAACAAATATGCAATTTTCAGATTTCCATTTAAGGACGTTCCCAAAGAGCAGTCGTACTCAATCTTCAAGAATATTCCCCCGTATGTAAATTACTATGAACTACTATGAATAGAATAAAAAACAGTTGAGGTACAGTGTCCGCTCACATGCGCATAAGTTCAAAAATCTCTCACTATTCAAATTATAAAAGGAAACGTCAAAACCATTCAAAAGTAGCTGACTTTTATTATTTTTTATAACAAAACGAATACCGCTTGTTTTAGTTATTTTTACAGAAAGATATTTGTTAAATTTTCAATGAATGATTCTCAGTTTACCAAAACAATCGTAAGAAAATTACTATTGCTATTCAATTAAACGTGCGCTACAACATCGATCTGGGTATGGTTCATATGTTAAATATACTAATTTTAATAGTCAATATTTATAAATTTACTACCGCAAGAACTATTGAAAAAAATTTCTGCGTATAAAAGACACTCATAAGTATGTGTATTTAAAGTTTCAAAAGGATTGTAAGAAAAGTGAAATATGATGATCGCCCGGAACGAGGCTCGAATCGAGTGTCTTACCATTAAATCACATTAAAATAATTATCGCGTCAATAAGTACTTACTTTCAATAATTTAATTTCATACCTTCCAATTATTCTGTATAAATTTGTAAATATATTTTTTTTCTGTCATTACTGGCTGGCTACCTACCACATAGATATGTATATTAAATATAATTATCGTCATTACTCATAAAAAGCCTTTTATTACATGTGTTATTTTATTGAATACGTGTTATTCTAATGCAAGGTTTGTTTAACACACAATATAGGAATAGGCTCATTATACCTGGCCTACGGCAAATTACATATAGTTAATGATTTTTTTAATGGTTATCATGTATACAATACCCCATTGTCCTTATCTTATATTTCATTGCAGGAAAAGTCAATATTCTTTGATATGTGGATAAATAAGGTTTTTGTATTGAAAGTATATTTAAAAAAATTATAATCAAGTCTTCTTCTTCTTCTTCTTCTATGGGATTTGACCTCCTCAACAAGTACTCTCCTATACCTGGCTATTCCTCTCCAGTTCCTGGATTCTCCCATCCAACTCCAGTCCTTTTCCACACAGTCAGCTCACATTTTGTCTGATCTGTCTCTAGGTCACTTCCACTGGGGTATTCACTTGATGCTCTTTGGTGTCCTGCCATCTGGCATTCTTTCAACATAGCCAGCACATTACAGCTTTTGGAATCTGCAGAATCTTACGATTGTTTCTTGCTCAATTACGTTTTTAAGCTAATGATTCATTTTTATTCTATAAGTTTTATTTTCTTGTGTAGGTTCATAATTTTTTCTTAGTATTTTGCGTTCAAAAATTTCCAGTTCATTTTCTTCGATATGAGTTAAGCACCACGTTTCGCACCTATAAGTGACCACTGGTTTTATTGTTGTTTTACATACGAGTATTAGCAGTTTTCTTAGTCGACTTTCAATTCATCAAAAAAAAAGTCTATTGTTAGTAATTTGAAAATTGAATCATGTGAATCATTTAGTCAGGTGAAGGTATGAGTAAAAAGAGGATGTTAAAGAAAATATAAATAAGATCAGATAAACTAAATATTGTAGATCGTTCATGTTCATATCAAAAGCTTCAAAATACGAAGGCAATGTATAAGAAAATGTATGTAAGTAAACGAGGCAAGAATGGTGTGCCAGGGTAGACAAGAGTGTGATTTTTTATCCTCTCTGCCTATTCGTGCAGGAAACGGTTAGTTGAGTTAGTAATGCTATTGTACTGTATAGTTAATTTAAATTAACAGTAATACTTCTGATACGAATATTAGGTAGGTAGGTAATTATTAGTTCGTAATGATTCTTTTTCATATTTAAACCATTAAACTATTTTTCCTTGACGCTTTAAGACATTGTTCAAACTATATGATAGATCCATGGATCTCAGATTTCCGTGAGCGTGTCTGGATATACACCATGGTCTTTTTTCTAGTATATATTGGTTCCCACCTTCCCTTTTCCTATTCCTCAGAACACGACTTTCTGTGTGTTGTTTCTATGATTTCTGTGAACATTACGACATTTACACAATTGTAGAGTGTTCGGTTTCTCGCTACCGTGCATACCGAAATCATTTTCATTTGCTATTTGTGTGTGGTGCGGGTAAGTTTGTCGTGCAACCAGTGAAATCAGAAAATCTGTGACCACAGCGAAAGTAGAAATCCAGATAAAGGAGCACCTCAGGTAGGTCGTGTTTTTCCTACTATCTAGTTGATCATTGAGCCCCTCTTATCGTGACCTGTATCAAATCCTTTCTATCTATCCTGCATTCCAACTCTCAACCTTGTTGCGCAAATAGACATTATTTATTAAAAATATGTTTATGGTGTTTGATTTATGTGGAATAAGATCTGGTTCTGAAAAAGCGACGCTAAAACGAAGTCCTAGAGCAGAATTTTAACACTAGTAAATAAAATAATACTGAATCGACATTATGCACTTTGTTTTTTCACAGGCGGTGAAATCGATTTAAATAGAAAACAATCGTGAACGGGCCAAAATAATGGCCTCGCGTGGAAACTCGAAATTGTAATAAAAATATCTATTTGATTGTCAACTGAACAATCACATTCTGAAATATTGCTTCGTGAAATGATTGATTGGAACAATTTATCGATAATATAAGTTTCTTTATTTCTCCATTGAAATATTCCCGCTGTTATTTTTTCTTCTTGATTACTGTTTGGCTATCCGAGTACTTAATGAACGTTAAATCATTTTCTATTTATTCGTGTATTTATTGGACGTTGACTCATTTTCTGTTTGAATTTCAAGCATTTTGTATCAATATTGTCATTAAATTTCCACAAGTACCTAGCTCTAACTGAAGCTGATAAAACAGAAATGAAATGAAACTGAAATGGAAATGAGGTCGCTCAGGCGTATGTGGGGAATATCCATTAGGTGAAATGGATACAGGGTGCCATCCAGCGATCGCGTTGGAACTACAACACTGTGACGTACCACAAGCTACAGTATATAAGATGACATAAAAAACGCAGCTACCTATCCTGCGTCACTTCCTACCTCGCTAGGTACATATAAAGTACTTATTATGAGATCGGTAGCCATTAGGTTCAATTAGCTATTTATTATTGTTTTTAATATTCCTGAAAACTGATAAGTGCACAAGTAGAGAGTAAGGTAGGAATAATTTAAACAAATTAAATAGTAAAAAACAGAAAAATCAAAAAGGAGATAAGTAGAGAGTAAAAGAACAAAATTAAAATTTAGATACAGACTAAAGACATGTAAGAAGTAAGGAATATTAAATTCTTAATTAAAACTTAACAAAGACTTAACTAATTACTTAATTAAATAACTAGTATAAAGAACATTAAAGTAAGAGCATATTAAAGAAACGAAGTAAAGAATAATAACATGTTTAAATAAGTAGACATGAACAGAACAGAGTAAAAACAAGGTAAAAAAGCAGGATTAGAATAGAAATGAGTGGTGCAAGTGGTTCGTCATTCTTATATTAAAAAATCTGATTCGACTCATATTCATTCTTTCAAATCTATTTATTCTAGTAAAAAAAAAAAAAATTGTCGGGAAAAGGTACTTAAGATTTCAAGAATACTTGAAACCAGAGAATACAATTTCTGAACGATTAAATTGTCTCCACCTCTGCGTGGATCCACCTGGGGATAGCCCTTGGCTGGTACTAACGGTGAAATGTGAACCTCCCCTCCCGCTTTCTAATAAAATAAATGCATGGCCATGAAAATGAAAATTCAAATAAATAAAAACACAGCGTGATGTGTTAAATCTAACACTCCCCACGACGATCACTTGGAGAGGCCTTATTCAGAAGCGAATAGAAAATGTCTGATGATGATAATATTTATGAAAGAATAAAAAATTACGAGATCTGATTTCAATATAGTGAGCGGGGTCACATAGGGGGTAGGTTTATCTCATGATATAGACTCGAAAAGGTCACCAATAAAGATTGTATTTATTGTGCGAGTCACTCGGATGGAGCGACTGAAGGTTAAGGTTATGCTGAAATAGAAGGATTATTTAAGGTACGAACCGAAAGCCCTAATCTTCCTCCAATTCTCACGCATGTATATGAAATGTTGCAGTGTATTCTAATGTTACCAAGTGTGCGTGTCGGTATAGGTGTTAGTGTTGCGGCTAGAGCTGGTTGATTATAATTAAACAGGACGTAGAAAAGATTGCGTTTATTGTCAAATTATGTATGAAATAAATTTACACTATTGGTTAAATTGTTAGTTAATGTACGTCATTAGTGAAGTTCACTGGAGGCGGTGCCGAGCGATGCGTGCAAGGAGATGACCAGGAGAAGAGTGATCGGTACTGGTGGTTCCTCGGACCGGTTGCGGCGCGATTAATTGTTGTCTGCGTTTCTGACGATACTGGATGGACATGAATGGCTGTCAAGTGCATGGTTACGCGGCTATGTCTGTGAGGCGCGAGCAGGGCTCCACAGAACGATAAGCATACGACGTGACTAAGTAATCAAAATACTGGAAGATGATCCTATTAGAACTGTTAAGAATCGAATAGCTTGCGTGAGAAGATATATGAATGTAGTCGAGGCGAGTGTTGTGTACCGTGACAGAAAAGTATCGATGCTCTGATATCTTTTCTGTCATTTCCCGTGAGAAAACAGCTTGAAAGTGTCATGATGATGACAATGAACGGTGGTCGCCTCTCGTGTACAGAAATGGTAACACATTTTCTCGGCAAAAAAAAATTCCGGGTTCATATCCCGGTGGTATCCAATCATTTTTTTGATAATTAGACTTTTTACGTATTTTTTTTTCTATTTATTATTCTTTTTTTTTAAGAATCATAGAACCGTGTTTTAATGTTAAAATTTCACAGTCAAATGTAGTAGTAAAATATATATTTTTTAAAAATAAATTTTAAAAAGTTAAGAACTGATTTCCACAGTTGGCGGAATAATTTTAAATACAGGTCATTAAAAATAATATTAATCCTGTCTCCGCAAGGTCGAAAAGTGCATGCAATAACGCGTATGGCTTGACGTGACCAACGTTTCCCTAAGACGAGAGGGTCTCTGCGCGGAAAACCAAAAGGCTGAACAGGACAAATCACAAAATGCGCGAGCGCACATAATTTTTATTCTTACTTATACAAACTTCAATGTTATATTTGAATATATATTATAAAATTTAGTATTCTAATTTATTTTATAAAAATATAACAACCATAATTATTATTATATAAAAAAAATAATGATACAAGAAAAATGGATGTTTAATAATTTATAATCCAATACATATAATCTAAAATTGAACTATGATGAAAATTGGTAAAATTAACAACTGAAACAAAGAGAAGCAAGCAAGGAGTGAGGAATTTTATTCTTGTCCTTGAGACGAATTGAGACGAGACCCGAGAAATTCTATATATCTCCATAGCACATAATTAGTGATGTGAGTGCACGCCATCAGGAACCTTTTATGCGAATAACCAAAAATTACATTCGCAGTTATGTTATTTTTAAATTTCATTTTTGTTATTTTTAAAAAAAAAATCAAATTAAATTCAAATAGTAAAAATGTTGTTTGATCTGATGATTTTTGGAGTACGCACTAGCTTGTGATCACTGCGCGGAACTTTCAAAAATGCTGCGCATACGCGCACGCGCGCATGTCAGAAGGAACGTTCGCAAAATTAAATAAATAAAAGTGTTAATTTAAAATTCAACACGAACTGCGTAATATAAAAAATGTAATAAATGTTAGATATAAATTTTACAAGAATCAGTGATGTTGCGTATTCCTAATGACTTTTTTTATATAGATGTACACATATACTTCGATACTTGACCCAAAATGATTATTTATTTCTTTCTTCAACGCTTTTGTGGGCATAAGCATAAGAATACATTTTTATTTCATTTCAAATATAATAGTACATTTTTAATTGACATTTCAATACAACATAAAAAAATAAAAACAAATTTCAACCAACGAATCTCAACTTGTTACCATACCGATGCATTCGCGATATTGGCGAGTTAATAGCTTAATTATTTATATGTGTACCTACAAAGAACACTTCCGTTTTTAGTTTCTTCCTACCCCTTAGCCTATTTCCAATCAGTGTACACCTGTTCCCCAGCTTGGCTAGTTTTTTTTTGTATGTGTGAAATTCGTCGAGATTGTGGAAAAGAAGTGACGGATCGTTTGTTGAATCCACTGGAATAACAGAAGATCTGTGTATGTGAATTCAGTGAACAGCGTGCAGTGGATTCATCTGAGTCTGTTCAAGTTTTGGGGTGAATTTCAGGATAAGCCAGAGAGCGTCATCATCAGGTGAGTCGAATTGTCCTTATCCCGTAAGCTATCTCGGTCCGCTATCGAAGGTCATTACGATTCTCTATTTCCTATCTACCCACCCTTTCCGATTCCATCATCCACCACGTGTGATCGATGACTTGCGTCAGTCACAAGTACCATCTCGTATTATCTCAAATCTATTACTATTATTAGTTACCCGATGAAATGTAATTGTAGCAGAATTCATATCAGTGGTCTCATAAACCTAGTTTTCGTCTTGCAAGACGTTGGCTTTACATTGTGATGATACATACAAAGCAAACGCCAATAAACTCACAAGTAACCTGTGTTTCCAACTATAATGCATCTTGATCTACAATATAATTAATGTATAGTTAACTACACGCTTGATGGTTTGTTTTACTCGAAGATAAACTAATTCTCCATCGTTCCTTATTCCGTGAACATGTTTGAGAAATTATTAACTGAATTGGAAATTTTGAGATCTTAACTATTTTGTTTTGAACAATATTGAAGGAAGACTAACTAGAACATAGCATATCCTTGTTTTACAACAGAGGTATTATTTTTATCATTATTATTATGTTCATTGTTGTTATTTACGTTACGATGCCAAAAACATTACATCCGAAGTACCACAAAATAATATATTAAATTGTTTTAAAAGAAAAAATGGGTATGTTCATTTTCGATTTGCTTTGTCTGTGATCAAAATCTACTTAATATGTTATCTCATCGTCAATGCTCCTCACAGTTTTTTCCGCTATCATTTCAAAATATAAAACGAGTATATTATAATATATTCGAATAGATAAACGGTAATATAGCCAGAAAAATCAATTGCTTCATAGATTTACATAGACAAATGACAATTCAAGATATTCATTTTGGAATTAGGTTCAGTAAAGTTTTATTTATATGAATACTTGAAATATTATTACTATTCCAAATTAATGAAAATTGTGATAAGAAGATATATTGAACAATGTTGACATATTTATAAACTATTTAATTTAAATTACAATAAAATACATATATCATCCATTTTTTATCAACTTTACATTTATAATGAATATCAAAAACTTTATATTATATTTGTTTTACCCTATCACCATAAAAAGGTTAACCTTTGTTTATAATTTACGCATGTTAGAGTATAATGTAAAAAAAATAAACAATATTGCAGTAACGAAAATATAATTTGTTTCATCATTTTATTTACACAATGTTAAGTATACAGTATTTAAGTAAACAATAACAAAAAACTTTTGAGTAGGTAAAAATTAAAACATTATGAATATACAATATTTAACTGTACAAAGACAAATTGATTGGAAATAACAGTAGCAAGTAAGAAAAAAGAATCGAAATAAATCGTTAAATAATATGTATTTATAATTGATTATTGTTATTGTGACTGTGATTCTGAAATTTGTGTTCGATTGTAACTATGATTAGTAACTGATTATTCGCAATTCGGAGAGCAACCACTGATATACTGGAAACTAAACCTCTAACAGCAAAATATCAGTTACCAATCATCGTTATAAAATAAATACCAAACGCACAATCACAGTCACAATAACGTTTAGCTCATCACTAATTTATAAAGGCAGTTAGTAAAAACGTAATAATAATATTAAAAAATAAATTTAATACAACATCGAATTGAGATAAATCTTTTAAAAAGCTAATGAAATGTTTAACAATAAAACATTATCAAATAGTAGTCTTTTTTCTTATTAAATACGTATAATCATTATCAGATTTTTTAAAGATGAGAATATTTATTACAATCAATAACTATAACATTTTAAAATAACTTTGATGTTAACTAATATACGCCAACAAAATACTGATGTGTAAACACGCGAAGTTACTTGCACTGTTAATTAATAAATATCAAAAAAAAACTCACGCACCGCTCTAAGTATCCAGTGTTTAGCATAAACTAGACGTGCCCTGAACGATATTATTTATAACCGGAATAACACTCCCGTGAGTCAACGTTTTCCCCATGAAGCCTTGATTAGACTAATGGATACAGGGGTGCCGCGTCGTCCTCGTCAGGAGACATCTTTATCTGCCACTGACACATGTCATTCCTGCGAGGTTTCCTTTACGTGGAGGATCCTCGAATTTGAAGAAAGGTTTTTCACAATGTAACTCGCGTTCATTTAATTCGAAAGCTAGGATATTTTTCGATGGCTTCTTCTTGTCGTTCACTGAAGGGAATTCTAACGGTATGTCCAAATTACTGACTTAAATCTAAAATGATGATTTCATGATTAATACACCTAAGCTACATACATTGGAACGTTTTTATTTACTGAGCTAAATGATTTAAATAAAATCGTACCCGCTAGTCGCGAGAAATTTTCAATCCATCAATCCACGGTTATTAAAAAAAATAACATCTTCAACAAAATTATGTGTTTGATATTTTACCACTCACAACGTGTCGGGTAGAGGTCTATAAGAATATCCGAGGCGGCCATTTTGATGATATGCTTTTTCACGCATAATCTGTATACCTTTTTTTTATTATGGAATAAAAATATCTTGATTATCATCATTCTTTGTAATGTTACTTAAAGGTTTAGGTTCGAATCCCGGTAGAAACTAAATATTTTTTCAATAAATAGATATTTTCTACTTATCTTTTTTAGTTGATTCAATTAATTTGTATTAAAAATATCACAAAACTGTATTTTTAAACCACAAATTAACAAGTCATGTTTTCATTAAAATATGTCAGTTGTATCAAAATTGTATATTATGGATTGATTTAATTCTGGCATCTCCTAACGTGTATTATTCAAAGATATTTGGGATTCGTCACAATACAAAGTTGGTTGTATAGTCGGTAATAATAGATGTATTAATTATAAAGAACTACAGAATATAAATTCAAAATTTCTAGAAAAAGTAATTGCTTGATATTGCAAAATTGGTTTACGCGATTTCTCGGATAGGGTTAAGGTCCAGGTTCGAATCGCGGTAGCAAACAAATATTTTTTCATTATTAAGTAGAACACATTCTTATTGTGAAGTTGTAATTATTCAGAACATAGGTCTGTGATGTTTTAAATACTAATTAATACATTTAAATAAAGTTTAAATATTTTATCGATGAACAGATTTTTTTGTGTATCTTTCCAGTTGATTCATTTGATTTATATTACAAAGACCTTAAAACTATGTTCTAAAATTGCAACTTCACAAAAAAAAATGTTCGCATTAAAATAAAAAAGTATACATTTATGTGAACGTCGTCACGGCGCATATTTCAGAATGTGTTACGTAGAATGAATAATTATATATCGTTTATTTTTGCACAGTATTATTACAAATATAAACGCTAAAATGATTGTTAGACCGAAGCAAGACGATTATGGATAATTTGAGATATCGAGAACTAACAGTTAATGAACAAAAAATTAAAGGTGGCTAATTTGAATAAGGTACACGTTATTAAAACAGAGAGAGGTGTGTCAGAATTGATACATGGCGGTTTATCCTCTGTTTGAAAATATGACAATATGATAAAGTAACAATGGCATAATAACAAATAAATAAACCATTAAATAATGGAACATATGAAAATATTAATATATTTTTAACTGGTTTTTAGTGAAACTTTGTAGATTTCCACTATATTTTTTATTATGTTAAATGATATAAATGTTTTCGGGAACATCTTCTAATTATCAATATTATAATTCAACTAAAATTAAAAACACTTTCAGACAGTAATATATGGTATGTTTGGAGTTAACGGAGGTCTGGGTGGGGGTGGAGTTAAAATGAATAAGAGAGGGGTGTAATGGGAAGATGTTCCCGAAAACCTTATGTAGTTTAGTACAATAAAAAATATAGTGGAATAAAACAGTGTTTTAACTCAATTTACAAAATAATCTTTTTTTATTATTCAAAAGATTTTTACGTGTGACAGCAATACTTTAACTTTTTTTATTAAGAAATACCTATGCGCTTTTGCTATTACAAACTTGGAAGTTTTTTCGGCACAAGGGTAGAATTCTTAACCACAACAATTTTATCACTTCTTACCTCTGGTCATGCACATGAGCTTGCGGGTCTTCTAGTACGAGGGTCGAACCCAGTCGTTAACAAATGTTTTACAGCTCAACTTTACGATCACAAACATAAACTAATTCTCATAATGTAATCATATAATTGAGTGGAGGACAACCTGTTGCGTAATGTTAGAAGCTTCAATAGTAAACGAGCGCATGTGAGAAAATGTATGAAAGTGAACGAGGCAAACGTGATATTTCAGGACAAAATAGTGTGACGTCCTATCCTCTCTGCGAAATAACAACGTGATGGTATATTATAATAGATCAATTGGTATGTTTTTTTGCAAATCTGATTCAATGAAATGAAATGAAATATGAGCATTATTTATTCTGTATAGTAAATGGTGTCCAGCGGAAAATTTATTTCAAGTTTAATATTAAATTAAATAAAAAACTACAATGTCATTCTCATATTTTATTTATACGAAATGAAGTTTAACGATGCTAATTTAACGCTTTATAAACAATATCGTCTAAATGCCGTCCATTTCTCTCAAAACACTCTTGCAATCGGACTATTAAATTTGCGAACACGCGAGAGCAAAGCATCGGTTCAATGGCAGCAACTTCACGACAGATATTTTCTTGTAAGGCCTGAATTGTTCGAGGATCGTTGCTGTAAACTCTCAACTTAAGGTATCTCCACAAAAAAAGTCGCACCGTGTAAGGTTCAGTAACCGAGGTGCCCATGGTATGTCTCCGTACTTGCTGATTAATTTATTGGGAAAAATTTTCCTCAGGTTTTCCATTGAAACTCTAGCTGTGTGCGGAGTGACTCCGTCTTGCTAAAATTGTGTTCTGTTGTTGAGTCCGAAAACAACTGCAGTTTCGGTACCAAAAAATCGTCGATCGTTCGGCAATATACGTCAGCAGTGACTGTCTCTCGCTGGTTAAAAAAAATAAGGACCAATTATCCCTCGGGCAGAAATTGCACACCACACTGTCGTTTTTGGACAATGTAAACATTTTTGATGGCGTTCCCTTGGATTGTCATAATATTAGTATCTCATGTTCTGTTTATTAACATAGCCATCGATATGAAAATGTGCTTCGTCAGTAAGCAATATGTTTCCAAGCGTTCGTGCTGTTCCAAAACGTTCCAGTATCGTTCTCGCTAAGGTTTCATATAAATAATAGTCATTTTAGTTGAGAAACTGCACGATTATCAATTTTTATGAGTAAAACTGTAGTTTCTTTTTCAAAGTAACGTGCACTGTTGATTTTTTTATTCCTGTACAGGCTGCAATCTTCCTTATCGATTTACGCGCATTGTGCATAATTTCACGTAGAACTTGAGCCACATGTTCTGGCGTCGCTATTGACGTTGATGGTCCCGGAGGAGTTTGGTTAACCATTGTCCCCTCTTGTCTGAACTTTTGAACCCAACACCAGATAAGTTGGGTAAGTGAGTACAAAAAGCGCGACGCGCACGAACCAATGAATCACCGCACTTTAAATATTGCTTAACCGCGAACGTGCGGTGCGCTCCCGACCAGTGACTCATTGCGACTGGCAATTTGTTGAACAATACCCCTCCCACTTATCTCATCCTGATGGTTTACGAGCAATTACAATTTAATCTTGAAATTTTTCCGCTAGACATCCTTTATATTATATAAATATATATATTTTTCAAGGCCATCATGTTTTTGGGTTTAAAACTGAATATTGATAAGGCCGAAACAGGTCACGAATAAATTAACTAAGTAAGTACTGGAAAATAATTTTGTTATTTTAAAACGTTCTAAATAATACAGACCGTTTTATACAAATATTGAATTTTTAAACAATGGCTTTTTGCCGGATTTGACTTTTTCGATATCTTGTTTGATACCATCGAGACCGCGAGGGTTTAATTCGTGAAGATCGCTGAGGGTTTTGTATAAACAATTTTATATCATTTTTAAATTCAGAACGTAAATTTTCTTCTTTAGACAATAAAGCAGAATATTATAGCTGACTATTTGAACTTACTACGCGGTTCACGAAATACTTTCTAATGTTTTATTGCTTGGAATTAATTATTATTTGGGTTTTTTTGGCACACTAAATAAAAGATCAAATAAAATTACTATTAACATGATATTCCGTACCAGAAGAACACCGGAGTTCCCAACAGTTATTTTCCTAAACAATTTACTATTGACCTAGTAACTCACTGTAAAATGTCCCTATAAAAAAATTGATGTCTCGGACGCATGTAAGTAAAAGAAAATAAATAAACTATTAAATAACGGACGTTTATATAGGTATATATGACAGTTTTAATATTTTTATTATTATTCGATACCTTTTTTAAATGTAACTATGCGTGACATCAATACTTTAACTTTTTTAATACAAATTAAAATGTGGGAACATTTACGAGATAAATGTGGTTTATTAAACTCAAAATGTATTGTGGGTTGAATACTTTATTTGTATCATTTTTAGACATTGTATCGTTGGATTATTTTGTAATCGAATTCTCATAGCGGTATTTATCTAAACATTTTGTAAATATTAAAAAGAACACATTATTATTGTGAAGTTGCAGTTATTCAGATCACAGTTCTGTGGTATTTTAATACAAATTAAATTAATCAACTCGAAAGAGAGAAAAAATATTTATTGAAAAAATATTTTTGTTCCTACCGGGATTCGAACCTGGACCTTTTCTCATCCGGGGAAATCCAGTTTCGCCGCATCAACTGAGTAGGTTGACGACAAATTTTTGAGTTTATATACTATAGCTCTTTCAAATTGATGCATGTGTAATTCCATTTTTAAAAGCAATCACCTTTTAGTAAAAGGTCCAGGTTCGAACTCCGGTAGCAACTAAAATAATTATGTAATAAACAGATTTTTTATGTATGTCTTTCTAGTTGATTAATTTTATTTGTATGAAAATACCACAAAACTATGTTATGAAAAAAACACGAAATATGTTAAAAAATAAAGCCTTTTTATTTAATTCTAAATATGTAGTAACATAATACCGCGTAGATGTTTAGAGTATTATTTCTAGTCAGAACCAATTTTGGATTGTTTCATTTGTGTTTTGTTGAAGTTACTGTTTGACATTTCGCAAAATAAATGGCGTCCCAATAAATATGATCTAACTTCTAGCCCCACTCTTATAGTTCACATTGTCCATGGCAGTCTGTAAAATGATTTATTCCACAAAAACAGTAGCAATTCAGTTCCTAGCAGCACAGGGCAAACCCATAAATAACATCATTTGTGCCAATATGCACATTTGAATGTTTTCATTGAAATTTACTGAAGCAACTCTCTAGAGGGACTAGATTCCCGTATATATTTATTATATTTACATTCGTACATAACGTGAATGTACTGTTGTATTATTGGAGTCTTACGGTTGTCTTCTTTGAGTTTATTTACTGGGGCGCGAATCGAAGGGACCTCTAACCTAGATTATTATTTCATCTCAAACTATACCGATTGAGATCGAGAAAGAGATTAATAAGATAATATTATATATTAACTTTTTGGCGAAAAAAAACATGTATTTTTTATAAAGTAAAATACTTAATTCATTTTATAAAAAAATGTAATAAATAATAAATAAGAAGAAAAAAACATTTATTGGAAATTTTTCATTACGGTTTCAATTCATTTTAACATCTTTGGTTTTGACCACTTTTATAAGTTCAATTTAATACACCAACCGGTTTCGTAAAATACCATTTCCTTAATTTTTCGAGTATGATAATTTATCAGAAAATGATCATACTTTTGATAAAAATTTTGAATTATCTGTTTTTATATATAAACAGTGTTGGTCTTAAATTGAATAATTTAGAATCATTAGAAATAAGTAAAGCTTGTAAAATTAACCAAAATATAACCAACTAAATTAAACCAATAATTTTGCATTAAGTCAATTTCCACATCTTTCATCATCGTAACAACTTAAGATTTAAAATATATTAGAACAATTTGACATATGGTTTTAGTAAGTTTATTTAACATCTTGATGAAGAAAATGGTATTTTCCGAAACAGGTTGGTGTATTAAATTTAACTCATAAAAGTGGTTAAAAACAGAGTTATAAATAATTTATATTAAAACATATTTCTCTTTGAGATATTATTGATAAAATTATAAATCATAATAATACTAATATATAATGCTTAAAACCCGTAAATAAAGTCAATTTAATACGGATAAATCTTGGAAAAATTTTAACATAGGTAGAAAATATTCATTCAGTGGGTCCTCTAGTAATATTTGTCAAAAGAAAAAAACGTTATAATATACATTATAACATTTTTATTTAAATTATATAATTTTTAACGATGTGTTTTACTTTCACCTTTACCGGTACCGGGATCGACAGTAGACGCAGGAACCCAAACCGGAACCAAACCGATATTTTTTTCGATTTACAAGAAAATGTTTTGCTGATAAAAGCTATTTTGTATGTACTAATTATACAATGTGTAGTGTGTATAGTGGCAACTAGATGCGTAGTGGGCATCTCGTGTGCAGTGTGCAGTGTGCAGTTGGCAGTTCGCAAACATACTGTGTGTACACAAACGTCATGACTTTGAAGAAGAGTACGTGAACGACGCAAGTTTCTTTGACGTTCTTAACCACTGTTACATGTATTTTATTTTTTATGGGGCCTATAAACTATTGCCCTGCACCCAATAACCTAACCTCAATCTGCGTATAGACTCGAGGTACCGTAATGTCGAAAGGGAGAAAATTGATTTCTGGTCGAAAAGTCAATTCGCAATCGACATATTGAGGCTTCTTCTACTGTCTTCTTTTATGTCATGTATGTTTTATTGTAAAAATAAAATGCTTTGAATACAGTAACTTTATTTTTAAATTTTAATTGTTATAAAAAGTATAAGAATAATTCAAAGGGCTTGCTGCCCTGGTATGATTGTTGGGTTCCTATGTCCGCAACACCCAGCAATATAAATATATGTATAATAGTTGAGCGGTTTCCAAGGCAACGCTTTAATTTCGTACCTCATCTGGTAAACCTTTTCCAAAGTAATTAATAAATTGACAATAGTGGTAAGTTAAGTGATAAGATACATTATTATTAATCTTAAATAAAGTTGATTTAATATGAATGAACACAATGAAAAGCAAGAGTATATACACCCATACCTATAAAAATAGCTTGTAGAATAAAACAAACTACTAAATTCTTTCTATACTATTGTCGTACTTTTGTTCTTAAAAGCAGGACCGAAAACTGTAAATGAACGGATATTTTTTTTTTACCGAACCGTAACGAAAACCGGAACAAAAAAAATAACGGTTCGGATCCCTGACTAGACGCCTCTAAAATCTAATTGAAATCAAAAAGATTTTGGAGACCCCGTTAATCCTGGTATCCTCTCGGTAAGTATGCTATCTTGACTGCTACCCTAGTTGTCTCTGGTGTCAAGTTCTCACACAACTACATGTATTATGCTGAATTTGTTGTTTACTAACTAGATATGGGATATCGTATCGCTTCCCAAAGCTTTGCTATGTCTGGTAAATAACTACTAGTTCAATCTCAGGCATGATTCAAAAGGTCCCACCCTACCCCGGAATCGTTTTGAGAGTTGTTTACTCTCGCTTCGATTCCACTTAATAACAATGCATGCAATATTTTACAAAATCTTCAATGCTTTTTTGGATGATATTTTAAAGTTAGAACAGTTAGTTACCGAAACCTTGTGGCTTTCCTTCAAAGTTAACTTTTTTATTTTTCTTTATTATATGACACAATTATTAGATTTGGTCATTAACTGATTCAGTCATTAGTTGGCTCCGGCATCGTCGTACCAGAGCCACACTTGTATATACAATATGTATCAAGTTGACATGAGACTCGTTTACATATTAAATTCAGAAGGCAGCCAGAGAGAAGCTATTTAAGTCATACACCCCCAAAAAGGGGAGGGTAAACGTCACATTTATGTGTTGAAGTCGCAAAACTCAATCACAGTCCGGCAGAAATACACCCTGTCCAAGTCGTAGTACGGTGCGAGTGAGAACCACTGGAATGTTCCGTTATATCTCTCTAGCCACTGCTCTTCTCGGCATCGTCCATCCCAGCAACCCCCAGCGGGAGATCCACACCCTAATAAATGCTCCCAGCACCGTTTAAAACTGAATAAATGTAAATTCTTTATATTTGTCTAATTTTACATAATATATACTTATAGATATTTGTGGTTCAGAGAAATGGCTGTCAAATTGAGCGTCGTGTACACAGGTTTTAATTTTAACTTTATATTTCCGTATCAAGATCTCAACACGTGTACTTAATATTGAGATTTATCTCAACCTATAAAAGTACTAATAAATATAGAAAAATAATTCATTGTTTCCATATTGATCATTAAAGTAAAGTATTTAAAAATATTTTTTAAATTGTCTTGTAATTATTAATATGGCTGAATTTATTTGAATAAGTATTTATGGCATTTTCCTGATCGTACGGTTCTAGATATATTTTTATGGGGATATTTAAAAGAGCAATTTATTGTTTGTCAGTAAGCCTCGATCTCTTCTTAAGCTGAAGAATAATGTTCGCGGAGATATCTGAGAGATAGAGGCAGACATATGGCACATAATTATGGAGATCAACGTTGAAATAGCTCGCATTTGTGCAGACGGACATAGAAGTCATTTACAAGATATTATTTTTCAGCATAGGTAAAAAAATCTTCATACTATGTAGAACATCATGTGATGACTGAAGAGATAAAATGTTTCTAATGACACAGTAAAGGATTAGAACTATTCACGACGGATAACATAGACTTATGAGGTGATAGGTATTAAAGGGGGTTCGGTTAGATGTGCCAAGTGGTAGGTTGCATGAGGGGGAGGAGATGTGTGTGGTTGCACGGTGCGGGGGGAGGGTGGAAGGGGAGGTTTTCAAACTAAGCTATTTGCTTGGTAGTCTCTCGGGATAAGACTCAAACATTCTACAACTTGATTATTAGTCGAGCGTATTACCGCTAACCAAATAAACCAGAGAATGTTTAAAATATCTCTTTTTTTAAATTTAAATGATAGTGAAATCTAAAATTCATAAATATGTTAAAAGTGTTTGTAACAAGCGTGTAGAAAAAAGTTTTGTGGGTTTAGCATTAAATCACATAGAGAATGTAATAAAATAACATATATAAATTTTTCGAAATTTTCTTGTATAACTTTGTGAAAGGGAAATTTTAAATTATATTAAAAATACTGTTTACTTTAACTAATTTGTTATTTATTATAACGTTTTCAATGGTAACGCATCATCTTCAGTAATGTTACTAATACTAAACTTAAGGCTAAAGTACTACGCGCTACTTAGGGTTGAAAAAAGTGAGGGATAAGAGTTGTGGATGTAGGGGCGTGGTTTACAGGCGCAGGAGAGGGGACGTAATTGAAGGAGTTTGAATATTGATGACATTTTTATTTCAATTAATCGTTAAGTTTTC
The DNA here is from genome assembly GCA_031772225.1 of Eubasilissa splendida. NCBI lineage: Eukaryota > Metazoa > Arthropoda > Insecta > Trichoptera > Phryganeidae > Eubasilissa > Eubasilissa splendida. The sequence goes on along the minus strand of CM062852.1, from coordinate 12,692,061 downwards.
TTCGATAATTTCTTGACAATCTTTACATTTTATTTTATAAACTCCATTATTGTCTAACGGGTTTGTTTTATGAAAGTAAACAGAGTTATTATTTTTAATATGATATAATATAGAAATTATTAAAAAACATTATGCAAATATTTGATATAACAAAAAATTATAATTTTAAAATGATTATATTTGATTGAACAATCGTTCGTATTTTCTCCGTTTCAATGATAATATACAAATTCTCATACCGTTGGAAAATAAAGAAATCAAAATACCAAGTTCAAGCTCGGGATAATACATCCATCTGACATAATACAAAACATCGTTTTTAAACCATCCATCCGTCGTAGACCCGATATTTTCTTTTTAACAAATACAATTTTCCCGAGTCGCTCGCGCGTGTTCCGTAGCCATTCAAATTTTTAAATCTAAATAGAAAAGTCAAACTTAATTTACATCTGATTAATACGAATAGGTAAAATGTTGGGCGACTGATTGATTTGGACTGGTTCAGTGAACCGCGAAACAGGGAACAAATTTGGTTACTTAATGAACCATTATAATAAATCCCTTCTAATTATTATTTTCATATTTCACAACAGAACACTGATAGAATTAATTTTCTATAAAATAATATAATAATTTCTTCTAACGAATTAATTTATTTATAATTTTTAATGAACGTGATTTCAGTCTTTCGAAATCAACGTTTTGCCACGTATTAAAATCTTGATTTTTCGGCACATTTTATTTTTTAGTAATATATAACTTTAGTAATATATACTTTTATCTGATAAACGTACAAATTCAACATCATAATATATTTTTTAAATATCTAAGCTTGTGCTATGAAAATAGAACTATTCCGGGACGAGATTCGAATCCCAGACTATTTAATGACTAGGCGCATATCTTAATACTAGACTAACAAGCATGTCAAGCGAAAATAATGAATTAAAAATGTATTAATAACGGGATATATCGTAATCATGAATTTGAATTACTCTTAGTGCTAACGATTTATTGAAAATAGATGGTTGAAAATGAGTTTTTAGAAGCGTTGTGTAGATAGTTCTCAAGAGTTCTCAAGTCAAAATTGTCTACCCCAACAGCATTGGGTATTCTTATATAATTTTTAAAACTCTTAACATTAAAAACGGTCAAATCTATTATAGTAGAGTAAATAGGGATTAATCTTTGAATTGAAAACAAATATACACAATATTTAAACCAATTTTTGGTGCCATGGTTATTTCAACCAATTTATATACAGATATTCATATATAGGTCACGCATAATGAAGAAATAATTATTCAAATATCTGTGTAATACGTAGGTGAAAACCTAGCTGATACATTCCACTAGAAATATAAATGTGTAATTAAAATCGAATTATTAAAAAAACCTTTATTTAATTTCATTTAAGAATAAGTTAATTAATTAATCATTTCAGTGTTAAATATTATTTCTAGATTTATACTTAAAATATTTCACTCTCTCACTCAATCATCATTCTTAGAATCGTATATTCTAAATAGGTACTTCTCTGTTATACAGAAGCCACATTTAGATGCTATATAATGGTATACTGCATCACTTTTGCGCCAATTAAGTTTGATCTTGAGCCGGTTACTACTAGGCCCTGCGGGCAGCTATTGTGACCACTAATTTTTTGAATATGTACTACGTACATGGAATACATGTCACATCAATATTTTCAAACAAAGCTATGAAAACTATGCTATAAAAACTGGCTTAACATGGTGGTCAAGGATCGAACATTCAACCATTTGATTACTAGACGAGTATCTTACCATTAGACCAACACGTAAATTGTTTCATATTTCGATAATAATAAAATTGCACAATGGAATGCTTTCAAACCAGTGGCATCTGAATAATAATGAGTCAAAATATATTATTTCGTGGTCAATTTCAATAGTCTTGCAAACTCCTCGGATTTTTTATTTTGCCCGAGTCTTGAGAAACGCTTGAACTTTTTTAAACTGATGTTCCCAAAAAAATATTTTCCTTTGTGTTATCAGTAGGTGTCGGTTTTCCAACAGGCAAATAGCAGCGAATTCAGCAAATTGGACGCCGGGGGCGGTCGTTTGTTTGCTGTTGACTTTTCGGAGTCTTGAGGCGGAATTTTCAAGCCATTATCGAGACTATCGCATTAGCATCGCAAATTCCGTTACGACAAGGATATTATCCAAATAAAGGTGCAGATGGCTAGTCGACAGTGGCGTACACTAGGCATGGATTTAGGTTAGGTTAGATGCTATAAAAATACAACAGGCTGCATTGTCACTAAATGTTTTATTTATTATGAAAATAATACACTCTTTCGAAAGAAAAAAATAAAGCGTACAAGATATACGTGTCACATCAATATTCTTAATTATGCTAAACGCTTGTGTAATGAAAATAGGATCAACTTATTGGTCACCTGGAATGAGGCTTAAATCCCTGATCACGAGAATACTAGGCGAGCGGCGTAACCACTAGACCAACAAGAATGTACACTTGTGTGAGTTAATTACCTTTGTTGAAAAATTGTATTATTATTCTTAGGATTTTTTTTTAAAGTTAAAGATATTTTACACATTATTATTATTACACGCATTAAAAACCACGTTCAAATGTATTAATGTGTTCAAGTCCGCTTCAAATACGCATTTGCACTATTTTACAAAATAGGCTAAACACATGCGCAGTTTTATTTGTCATTTCTAAATTCTTCCGCTAGATGGTTTTAGTTTAATTTTAACATGAATTTTATATGCCAACTACTTTCTTATAAACATAGATTAATTTCATACTAATCGTTTGTTTAGATAAACCAGTCAGGTCTAGGAACGGATTGTTTAAATTTACAAAGACAAAGAAATGGATGTTTATATTAACTAGCCAGGTCAATGAACGCATAAAAAATATTTAGGTAAGCCCTAAAAAAACTTTTCTTAAAACAAAGAGTGTTTACATTAAACCTAGACAAAGGATTTATTGTATAAAGAGCCTGAAGCGGTGGTAGATGATATTTGTGTTTGGTGATATTGATTGTAAGATGTTCTTCTAAAATAAATTAATTATTTATATTTTAACCTTTAAATTCTACATTACGCTGATTGTTTGCGTAATATATCAAATTAATATGTAATTTCGCTGAAATTATACTTAAGCACAACGTTTTTAATTGTATAGAGTGTACGCCTCTGGTAGTTTTTATTAGTAATTTATTTTCAATTCTATCACCCTGGAATGTAGCCTATGCAGTATGGTACACGGATAACGTCCTAGAATCAATAATGCATAATAATTCGTTTCATAAAACTATCTATCGGATGCTATAAACAGCGTAGCATGAAATATTAACATAGGATATGTGAAAATCTGTTATGCGCATGGGTTATATTTAAAGTTAAATTTATTGTTACATTATTGTCACATATAGAATTATAGAACTAACTGTACCAAAATACCTGCATTAATCACGTTAGATCAGGGCCCAAAATGTTCGCGTCCTACAATACATTTGGTATCGATACATTACGAGCAATGGACTCTGAACTGACCTTTACCCGCTTTCGAGACGAATCTCATCGAGACGACATCTCAGTTGTGGACACGAGCCAAAAATGTTTTACAAAAACACATGAAAATATTATCAATATACATTGTAGTACCTCGCTAATAAGTTGGGGTAGGAACCAGACCACCGCTGCAAAACAAATATCAAATTAAAAATACACTTATTTATTTACATGAAAATGTAAATTTTATAGAAAACAAGAGACCAATTTTGTAATTTCGGTTTATTGTATAAAACCAAGTAGTTTTAAATATTCTTATCTTATATAGATTTTTTTATCATTTTGTATTGAAGCTAAATTTTTTAATGTTGTGCTATTGATCAAATCCAACATCATGCATATATGTTTCAGCTATTATAGAGGGTATAACAGATCTAGTCCACAATATTTTATGGATGGGATACATGACTAAATTACAAGTCGATGTTCAAGGAATATGTGCAAAATCTGCACTGTTACGGAAAATATTATTGTTAGAAATTTTTACAAAATCGTGTTAAACTTGAAATCTACGTACTTCGAAATAAATATTTGCCAAATTGTTCAATTATTAATCTATATCTATACTTCAGGCCCTAAATAATCAAACTAAAAATAGTCTAGCCGCTCAAAATTCGATGAGGTTTAATTTTTTAATCAATATATAATTTGAATTCAATTAAATATTTCAATTAATCGAAATAATCACATAATTACGATTTTTTATAAAATGCTTATATCTCTGAAATGGTTGAGATTAGGCGCATATTCTTTGAGCATTTTTGACTCTTAATTTAGGCAGGTATTTGCCCATAAAGTATTTTGGACTAAATCTGTTACACCCTATATAAGAGGTAAAATAACAAATATGAAATACAAAACAATAAAATGTACATTAGTTTTTTTATTTTTATAAAATTGAAAAATGGTTAACAGCCAACCATTATACATATTTTATGCAGGGGTAATATAATACGTGTTTCCGATGCAATTTTTTATTTATTTATTAGTAATTTGAATATGATGGTAATGTAGTAGTGATTGCCAATAAATTCATGGCATTGGATGGTAGATTAATAAGAATGTAATCAATCGTGGAATTAGCAGTGGAAGAATAAAGACAGCGGGAATCAAGTGGAAAATCAATCATTGAGACGTATTGTTAAAAATCAATTGCTTTCGAATTAACGAATAAATAATTAAAAATATAAATCGAATACTTAATATAATTAACGAATCGTTTAAATAGTTTGTTTATTTGTATTTAATATCGATTTATACGTGTAAACTGCTCTCAAAATCCACTTAAATATGGTGCAGAAATTATGCGGGTTTGCTTTGCTCATTCCTTTTCTATTGTATTTTGAACGCATAAAAGAAAAACAATACCATAGAATTTTCAAATCATCATCCATGTATATGCAGGTTTATAGTAAAAAATTTCACATACAAATTGACAAAATACACATTCGCGTTTGTACAGTCATATTTGCAATACGGTATTATTGGATGGGGAGGAGCATATAGAACTTCAATATTACAATTATAAATCACTCAAAAAATGATAATAAAAATTATTCTAAAAAAAAGACTATCCAAGTATACAACTCTTCACAGATTTCAAAGTACCAAAAATAATAGACATATAAAAAAAATTCAATAATCCAAATTAAAAATCAATTAAATATTAGAAACGAATTCTGATCTACAAGATTTAGAGACCAAATTGATATTCCAAAACTAAAATATACCGCAACCCAAAATCACTATATTTATCAAGGCATCAAATTTTTTAACAATCTCCCTATCACAATTAGAAAATTACAGACTACTATAAATTTGTATCTGAAGTAAAATAAATATGTACACAGAGTAACTGAAACTTAAATTCTCGTATATACTCCTTCATTATACACGAGTTTTACTCACATAGAGAAGAAATAAATGTTCAAAGAAATATATGTATATCATACTGATTATATTTTCTAATATTAAACAACACTAAATTAAACACTAGTATACGCACATATCCAAATTATCAGCGATTTTTCATTCACTGCTAGTGCAAGTGCCTCCCACTTTTCTCTATTCATTGCTATCCGCAGTCACGTGTTTCCGTAAAGTTAGATGATTTGATGAGTCAGTCCAGTAAATTTATAAAAATTATGGTTTAGACTATATATACAGATGTCACAGACCTAGTCCACAAAGTTTTATGGGTGGATACCTGACTAAATTACAAGTTGAATATATTCCTTATATTTTTGGAAAAAGTCATTTAACGCTGAGGTCTGGAGGACGCGGAGATAATGCAATGCAATGGAAACTAAGTTTTGAAATACCTATCTAAATCGACATATTTTTTTGAGTAATTCTATTCTCCTGAAGTCTGCTTCATTTCCACAGCTTTTTATTAATGAAGCTTCGAGAAATTTGTATTCTCCATTCCTGAAACTGGGTCAGTCTTTTTGATATTAATTATTCACTGTGAAAACTCCGTTTGAATATATCCGAGCATTGGCTGACTCGATTTCCCTCTTATACTTTTCAGCTATTAGAAGTCTATTTCCGTAAATTACAAATTTGTCTTTTCAACGTAGGATCACCCTTTCTAATAATACCTCCCTCAACAAGCTTTGTTCATTTTATTTACGGTAATACGGTAATTTTATACGTTTTACGAAACTACATACCGTGTTATTTTTTATTTATCATTTATTCACTAAAACATTTGCATGTTTCAGTTTCGTGTATCTTATTTTTTACAAATGTATCTTTTAAAATGTAGTTCATACATTTTTATATAGATGTTAACAAAAAATATAACATTTTATATTATTAACTATAAATAAGCCGTACATAACGACATAAAATTATTATTTTCTATTACTATTCATTTTAAAATCAACGAAAATATAATAAAAATATAATTGAATTTGTTTGATTCGATAACCGCACATTTTCACGATATAAAATTGACAACATCTTGCTTGTTTTATGTTGCCATACAACTCTTTATTTTATGTTATGAACGGGCGGATGAACCTAAGGAGTTTATATATGTCCTACCAAATTTTCTTTCATGAAAAGAATATATAAATACAATTAAAAAAAAATTTAGGTCGAAATGAAATATTAATAAAAATTATAATTGAATTGATTAAATTACACAAATTACATTTTTTATCACAATTCAATCATACGTGTATAAAATGAATCAATATAGAATTTAACCTATAATATTATACACTTATACTCGGGTTTAATGAAACTTACAACCAATTAGATATTTTCATAAAACATTTTATATTAATTTCTACATTATATGATATTTATCAAAATTTGAATATCAATGGCTATGTATATTCACATTTTTTAGCTTGAATCCAAAAATAATCATACAAAAAAAAAAATTGTAAGTGTTTTATGTAAAACGTGTCGAAGTCATGATAAGTACCTATGAGTTGTAAGAAAACTGACAGAAATATTTCAAAATCAGCGAAAACAATTTTGGTAATGGATTTTGTTATTTTTTATCAGAATGAAGAATAATAAATAAATAACAAATGAAATATTCGAGAAAAAAACTTTTTATTTAATAATGGAAAACAGAATATGACAAACCCTATATAACCACTTTTACTCTGAATTCCCTAATGATTCTTACTACGGAGTTTTAACTCATACAGACGTGCACCACTTTGAAATCAAATATTATATGATAAAGTGTATTTTACAGAAATATATGTACTTTATTTATTGAAAAAAAAATATTTCTTCTCCCGGCTTTAATTAATTTTAATATGCATTTATTTTTACAATATCCATGTCACTTTTTCCAAATTTCATTAGTTTGTGGCCTATAATTATGTTATTTCTAAAATAAATCTATTAAGCAAAACCGTTTTAATATTTTAGAATTGTATTTTATACACAAAAATCCTTAATTACTGTTCAAGAAACTTCGTAAACGACCATAATATTACTGACACATTTCAACTTTCTACTACAAGTATAATCGCTCTTTCTTTATTTTATTATATTATTACTATTTCTATTTATACTTATTAATACACTTATTTACTTGATATAATGGCAAAATATTTTTTTTTATTTATGAATTAAGCATTTTACATTATTAAAATTACATGTTTTTTTTTCGCTTACCTCTCCAAAAATGAGACTTATCTCTTGTGCATGGAGAGGGAGTTACACTATAATAATTTTATAAAATATTTTACATATTTTATTTATTGTCTATTTGTGTACTTCTGAAATGTTCTATAATATTGTTTATTTTCTTATTATGTTTCTGAAGTGTTCATTTAATTTCTTTATAAACTATTTTATATCTTTTATTTCTTTAATTTGTGTAGGGAGGCTATTGATTTTTTTGATCCCTAAATATATAAAACTTTCTGATAGTATTTGGTGTTACATTTAGGGATTTTAAAGTTATTTTTAAACCTTAATGATGTTCTTGTTTCAAATTGTTATGTTTTAATAAAATTAATTAATTGTTTGTTTTAATACTATTCAACTGAATTTTTTGAGTACATTCATTACATTAGATAATATTTCAATTTACCTCGAAGTCATTTCTACATAAAATTAAAATAACATTATGATAAAAAAGAAATGATGAGTGTGTATGTCACATTACTTTTGACTTGTATACACCAAGACATTAACTAAAGAGAAAAAAACATTTTTCCTTTAACAAGTACATCAGATTAATTTACAAATTAATGATATTTTCAGTGATAACTTGAAAATATAGGTTATCTCTCCTTTCCTACATGATTTTATTACTTTTCTTTTTTCGTCATATTTTTTTTCTATTTAATTTAAAATAATTCTTCAAAATTAATAATAACAAAAAACGCAAAAGTTTTGTTGGCTTTCGTAGCAAAAGGAGTGAGCTATCAAAAGGGAGAGAGAGAAATTATAATCCAAATGGAAAAGTTTATGTGTCCATGAATGATGTATTAAGTGGCATTGAATGGACTATAAGAACAATATTTCCGTTCCCACCAAGTGCTCGGTAACAAACAAAGAACAATGACGTTTGTGATGGATACGGTTATATTAATCTGTTCCACTGAAGTATGTATGGAGTTTGAATAACGTACAAACGGAAATATTCCCGTTGTTTTCTCTTTCTATGGACAATGAATTATTAATCAATCATATTAATTAATCATAATTTAGCCGGAATTCAAAGCTGTACAAAATGGAATAATATATTAATTTTCTATGATATGTTAATCATTCTTTATCATTTTAGGTACGTCGAAACATATCGCTCCGTCGATTAAAAAAGTAATACGATTTTTAAAAATGTCAGAGAGTGTAGTCCTTTATTGAAAAATGTCAAAGTGTAACCTTAATGACCGGTGCTAATGGATGAGATTTCTCTCGGACATTCGTCTCGAGTGCGGTTAATAAACAGTACAATATTCAGCGTTAAGCGATCTATGAATCATCACCTTTACGGACTCTCAGAGATCAAAGTGTCATTGAGAGATTGTCGTGGACAAGGACCATAAAAATGTCTCCTAGGGGACATTCGTTTAGCGAACAGCGATATCTCTTTTTGTAGATACACGTTAATTTTTGATTAAATCGTAAGGTTGAAGATGGTCAAAAATAATGTCCATACACGAGAAGATAATAGATAACTCAAGTTATTTATACCAAAAATCATTATACTGTATGTTAAAATGTATATCTTGAATTGTCACATATTATGTAACAAAATATTATCTTAAATTTACCATTTTGAAATAATCAGAGAAATAATCTTACCACATATTTTAAACAAACGAGTTTAATTAATCTTCAAGAATATATTTATTTATGTAAAAAAAAACATAATATTATTTAATATCTTCTAATCTATCAAACATTATTATTATTATTATTCTTACTCAAACATAATAATTTTAAAAATGTACTCGTGTAAATCGTTGTGTCATAGCCGCAATTGAAGAGGAATCAGCGGTGCGCTTTTTGAAACGGTTATAAGAGCGATTTTGTATATTTTATTTATTGATAACTTATTATTTTAACTACATTATTATACCTGCATTTTATTGATTTATAAATTAGTACTTTAACTGATTACATCTCACTAGATTTAGGGTTCGTACAGCGTGAGTTTAACCGCGATTCGATGATTCATGACACTACAAAGTCAAACAAAACGTTGCCCGCCCACTATCCAGGATTAGTGCCAGGTAGAATGGCTTAAAGTACGTGCGTTTGAAATTTCCATTCCCGCTACTCGTTTTTAATGTGGACACAGCATTACGTCACTTTTTTGTTATTTTTACTTATAACTTTCACCAATTTAAATGTCCTTAAATGTAAGTATACAAGTATACTAAAATGTAAGGAAGCACCTACTTAAACATAACTGAATAATTATTATGGATTTTAGAAATATAACAATAAAAATATAATTTTATTTAATTAGTGAATATAAAAAAACCAATTAAACCATCTATAGTATACACTTCTATCAATAATATTACAGATATTATATGACAAAAACAACCGAATAAAACATAATCAATATTTAATAACTTGTCAAAAAAAATTTTTTTTTTCTTTTTTTATTAATATTAAAAATATAATACAATTTTAATAATCAGTGGATATATACATATATATTTTAACATTTTTTTCTTCTCTATGAGAGTAAGACTCGTGTATAGAGAAGGAGTATATTCGAGTTAATTTATGTTTCAGTTAATCTGTGTACATATTTTTTTTACTTCAGTTACAAATTTATGATAGTCCGTAATTTTTCTAATTGTAATGAGGAGATTGTTAAAAAATTTGATACCTTGATAAATATATTGATTTTAAATTGCGGTATATTTTGTATACACTTAAAAAACTAAAAAATATAAATGTAACTTGTATTGTATTGTAAAAAACAAAAATTAAATAGATAAATAAATATAGATGGTATAGTAATAGAGTAGTTGACATATACTTAATAAAAAAAATATTGGTGTTACAAATATCATATAATAAACAAAATTATTCTCATTGTGAAGTTGCAATTTTACAGAACATAGAATAGAACGACAAATGTATCAATTTGAAAGTGCAACATATAAGTTCGAAAATTTGTCGTTAACTTGTTGTGTTGGTGTAGCATAATCGGTTAATGTATTTCCCCGGAAAGGAAGAGATCCAGGTTCGAATCCCGGTAGCAATAGGAATATTTTTCTAATTAATACATTTAATTTGTATTAAAATTATTAATGTTTCATAATATGAAGACTTTAAAATTTTGCACATGTAATATTTGAAGTCATATTATGGTTTATTTTTGATATTCGTTCAGTATTAGAAACAATACTAAAAGCACCAAAACATATATCAATACCCGGTACAATGGTTATCTCATTAATTAATAATTTACGGTACGATTTAATAGTACGGAGCCTATGATATCGTAATTAATTAATTAATTAATTAATACCTATATGCGATCCTTGGCACGTACAATTTGATTGAAAAATACTTTCTTTAAGACGTACATATATGTATATACAGTGTGGGTACGTAAGAATGTAAAAGTATTTTAATAAAATTATTTCAAAATATATAATATATAAAGAGTACTTCACTAACTAGTTTCAGTTTGGGTATCGTAATATTATCAAAAAACCTCGCTCCATTGTTAAAGTTAGTATGTATTTGCAAAGTTATGATTTTCGTAAAAATTTTATGAACACTTCAAGCAATAAAATATTGAAGGATTTCCAAAATAATAAATAATGATTATTCTTTATATTTTTCCACAGGTAATAGATAAGATTTGAACGCACTACCTCGCCAAGTTATACTTTACAGTATGCGTTATGAATTTCACCGTTAGTTATAAATATTTTTTCACCTACACGCCGATCATTATACGGGTAGGAATATTTTTACCATTGTTGTCCATTTTACGATTAATCGAAAAATTTCCAAAGAGATAGCTATCGTAAAACATACTTCTTAATTTTCACAACAAAACACTACCTTACACCTACACTACACGTCGCTTTTTGTATATTAATTACACTCCAGCTAATATGAGGACCATGAAATAACGGCAATTTACATTAACAAGGACCTAGAATATAACAGGTGCGTAAGCTTCCACTACCGTCCGGCATCGAAAGTTCCTTTGGGCCATTATGCCGTATATCGATCCAAAAGAATCAAGAATATTTAATCATTTAACGACAAACTGAAATACCTACATGAAAGTAATTCAAATAAAATTATTTATTTAAAAGATAAAAATATCCAACTCCAAAGGAACTGTTTAAGATGCTAAAAATAATATCGCAATAATATTGAATAGTTTTTTCTTAAGAAGAACACATTCTTATTGTAAAGTTGCAAATTTGTGATATTTTGTGGGTGAGAATGGTGAACGTTATATTTATATAAAGTGATAACTTAAGCCAGTCGAAGACAGGTCGTAAGCTCTGTAATTACCCATTCTTCCATATATTTTCCATTACATATTTTTTTTTTAAATAGCTTCGTCTATATGGGATATCTATTATTCATTTAATAACGGTGCCTTTGTAGGTGAAAATCCAGTGTGTGTGTATTCTTCGACATATTCAAATATTGTTAATTATGTTTTAAATATCGATAATGAAACAGAAAATATATCATTGTTGGTGAACATATCATTGTAAGCTCGGCACATTCTCACGATAGAAGAGAGTAATCCAAAATTACTTCGAATTGTAGAATTGCTAAAAAGAGGTTGCGATCGTGATACTTGTAATGGGACATGGAAATTTATTAATGACAAACGAGGTCGACAATTAAACTGATTTTGTACAACTTTAAAGTATCAAGTGCTATTCATCTGTTTTTTTACTTTAAATATTTAAATTATTCAGTGAATCTATGTACACAGTGCTCCCAGAGTAATTGCAATCTATAAACTATATTGTATAAATATTATTAAAATAAATAATTAAGCACGTCCTCAATTGTAGAAGTACATAATAGAATAATATAAATAATATCACAATGTCCTTCTGTATATCACGCGTAGGGAAATTTGAAAAGATACTGATTACATTGAAGAAGAGTAATTTCACAACAGAAAACACATTTTTATTGTATTTTGTTGTAAGTTTTATTTTCAGAAGATAGTTACGTGGTATTTAATACAAATTAAATTAATCTGCCGACAGCAACTAAATATTTTTTCAATAGATTTTTTCTGTATATCTTTCTAGTTGATTCATTTAATTTGTATTAAAAGTAATTTCTTTTAAATATGTACAAATATGTAGATACATGATTTTTTGTTCTAAAGGTACATTGTTGAAATAGAAAATAAATGTTTCCAAATAAGACTGTAACACTTCTGTATTGTTAGTGCTTTTTCACATAAACTTTAATCTTCATGTACAACTTTCGTCGGCGCAGAATATCCCAAACATCTTAAAATCTAAGTTGTCGAGGATCCCTTGAACGGTGGTAGATTCTTTCAGTGGTGATTTGCAGTGAATTGATAATCTAGCACTATTTATAAATATAAATAGGTAGGAATTTTTTTTTATTACACAATAAAATAATTAAACAACATTTATCGATTACGTGAGTACATTTATTCGTTAACTTTTCTCGTGTCTCATGAGTATTCATAAGCGCTTCGGTATTTATGCAATGTCATATTATGTCGATTACTTACAAAAAAAATAACGCAAATATGGACTCCAATACATGATTCAATTAGATAGAGATTAATTAGAAACATCGCTGTTCAACATTACAGTTTAATCACAATACAATTCACTAATGAATCACTTTACATTTGCAACACATTCACTACACTTTCCTTTTAATTTTAATTCAATAACACTGCAACAACATGGAAGAAACTGTCTATTTTAACACAGACGGTAGTCTAGCAAAGTAGCTGGGACAATGCTTTATATATCAGAAATGGATACCTACTACAGTAAATTAATAGGTGTATTTATATCATTGTATGTTCACTTCTGATGTATAAAAAAATTATGTCAAATAAATAAAAAATGTATTACGAGCAAAAATGTGACAATTATAGAGGTCAATAATATGGGAAGACGGGTTTTGATCGATCCAGAATCCAAACTCCATTTGAACAACAATTGCGGTACGTATTATGTCCACTGTAGTAGTAAAGCCAGGTTTCCACCAGACTTTAAAAAAAACTGTTTTGTTTTTTTGTCCTCAAAACAGTTCTGGGAGACTGTTCCGAAACATTGTTGCAAGTGTATCTCTTTTTTCCATTTTGTTTAGAGTCCCGCAATGATGTCCTTCACTGACGACGATTTATTTATAATTAGCTGTGGTTGTTTTTTAATTAATTATCGAATAAAAACTACTTTATAATACAATGATGGGTTGAATGGAGAATTGAGATCTTCCTTCCATAATTTTACCAGAATATCAGGTACTGATTTTAAATTGTTAATTAATCAGGTAGGGTCGCCAATCGCCAAGAAAAATACAAATTACCGGGACAAACTTTTGATAAAAATCACATTCAGATAAAGAGTGGAGTACAAATGTCGCAGATAACAAAACTACTTACATTTGCGTGTTTTGTCTAATAAGAATTCTGTCCTCGGACAGACATGTTTCAGAACTGTTAATTTTTTACAAAACATGGCTCTTTTTGTTGAGAAAAACAGTGTTTGTGTTTTTTCCTTTTGGTGGATATCCGTCATAAGGACATATTTTGCGTTGTACAGTACACGCCATTTAATAAAATTTCACCAATCAATACCAATGACGTGTGTGTGGTTTAGTTATCTAATGTTTGGAAGTTCGAGTCAACAATAATTGTTGTCCAATTTTCATAGCACAAGCGTTTAGCTTAGTTTGAAAATAATGAGAATATTGATTTAACACGTAATCCGTATACGCATCTCTATTAAAAAAAAACATCCCTGCCAGCTTAGGATATCTAAATTAACAGTTGTTCCAAAAAATACGCAAAGCTTTACCCAGCCAAAAATATAATAATCAGAAATAATTAATGAATCACTAATTTCTAGGGATGTTTAATTTTCAATAGAGGTTTTGCGATATTGGGTTTAAATCTTTTTCAATTATTTATACCTTGATATCGCTGTACTGCCATTGTTTTTAAGCATCTGCCGCTGTCCGTCTTAAATTCGTAAAAAAATCCATTTAGTTCCACAGCGAATAGAGCTAAGTAGTGTTATATTCGGTGTATGTTTATAATTTTGAATAATTATTGTATTTATTGATTTAAAAGATCACGAGATACACATTTTAAGTTTTAAAAAAAATTGTGTGTAAATAAGAATAAATTACATAAGCGATTCTAGGAAACACATAAACTGTTTGATATTGTATTATTTTAAAAAATGGGGAAATTTTTGATTTATTACCGAATTTAAATTCCTTTAAAATTCTAAGGTGAATTTAATTCTAAATCTTTTCACATTTGAAAACGACAATATTATTTTTTGTTATATCACATAAAGCTTTGAAGATTCTGTATGCGATCCTGTATTCCAATTTGACATGCGATTTCTAACCAAGAAGTTATTATATTTCACGTAATCGAACCATACTTTGTATACACACTTATATATTTTCAACATTTTGGCTTAAAACTAAATGCCGATTGACTTTCATTTACAGTTACTTCTCTCTAGCCTAGATTTGCTATTTGTTTCTTATGTGATTTTGTTCTATAACATATATTTGCATATCCGTGCATGTAAGAATGTATATTATTCAGTCATGTAAATGTGGTTTGCAAAGAGAGCGAGTCGTTTGCCGTCTGATGTTCGCAAACTAAAATGGAAGTTGAATGAATTGTATGACAAATTTAAAAGAATTTAATTGTACGAAACTTTATTTATTTTAGAAAAAATTTACATAACTGACACAATTCATAATTTCTTTTTAAATAATATTAAAAATTATAACCGCTAAATTTTGGGATGCATGAAATGTATAGTCACTAGCAAAAATATTTTTTTAATATAGTTTAAATATAGTTGATATGCAGTATTGGAGTTATTATTTATATAATTTTAATCAAATAAATAAAACTATCAATTTTAAAACATTATACTTTTTAAACAAATATCAATTATCTTACTCATAATAAACACTATTGATCTTATAAACATACAATAATTCCTGATAACTCTTTGATATTTTGATAATTTGTGAAAATAAAGGACATTATAATTACCTTACTTATCGCCTCCATTATTTTTGAACTCTTCCATCACTAAACACTTTATAATTTATTAAAAACAAGTTTTAACTGTCACTAAAATTATCTTCAAAAGTGAATAAGAGTTTTTTCAATTAATGGCGAATTATAAATAAATTAATCGAGTAAAAATCGTTTCAGCAGATAGTCAAAATCACAAAAATATTTCATTTAATCCAGTTATTAATATTAACAGTTTATACTTTCGCTTAAATATTATACTTTATATAAATTCACATGAGTTAGTTTGAACCTACATTATGTTATATTTTATGATTTAATAAACTTCTGAAATACTTTTAATTAAAATAAGTGACTATACACGTCTGAGGCAAAGTGCTACCCTACCAGAATCGTAAAAGAAGGAACCTTCGTTGCTCCGTAGTAGAGTGCCTCTACGAGCTGTCTACGCGGCGGGTCAGAAGCGACTGCGATTTCGCACGCGGCTGTCAGTCTATACAACAGATTATGGCGTAGCGGAAACACTGTAGCCAAAAGCAGTCTTGCGTAGATAGCGGTGTCAAAAAGTTTGTGTTATACACGTTGCGTGTTTTTATGTTTTATAGTTACGATGCCAAGCTTTGGCGAAGCTCTTTGTAGCTAGCGCCTTCGGGGAGCTTTTGGCAATTTTCCATTAGATCGATTGTGAAAACGGCTTTGAATACAATAAATATTTTGCTAAGTGAAATATTAAAAGTATTAAACGTTGAAAATACACCAAGTAATAGTTAAGCTGAATGTTATTATTCACATTTATCCAAGTATATAAGTTTTTTTTATTTCTTTAATAAAAATATTTGTTTAGGTTTTGGAAAAAATAACAAATTCAACAATTTAGTTTAAACCCATACTCACCCATTCACATCTTATAAAAAATGATTAACAAAAATTTCACAAAGTATAATTATTGTGCTATTGTAATTATAATTACAACAATAAAATATAAATTAAAAATGGGATGTTGTTAAATAAATGGAAGTAGGTCAGACATTGTGTTTTAATTGAAATAAAACTGATACTTTGTAAATAATTTGTAAGAGTTTAAGTTTAAACTTTGTCGAAAAGTCTTATTTTTCATTAAAAATTCAGTAGCAAAAATACATACATAAACTCTGAAGAAATTACTGCAAATTTTTAAATTTAAATTTTCATGAAAAGTTCAAGTTTTCTTAAATAAAAATGTGTTGATATTGTACATGATTTTAATCGATATTGTAAATGAAAATAACACAATATTGAATAAGTAAAAATACGTATAATCTTTTAGCATAAATATTACAAATTCATAAGTACACAATCGCCAGAATCGATATATTTTTCCAGAAGTATTACATAATACTATTCTACATAAAACATCATCAAGATATTTTATTTATAAATGTAAATAGGAAAAATTTTCTCTGTGTATAAAAAAAATCTACCAAACTGTTTTATAATAAAAATGTTATAGGTTTTCACGGCCGTTCAGAATCTTCTGTGTTCAGTTTTCTGGTCGAATCTACCGTGTATATCTGACCTTCCTGGCCGACATTTTGGATCCCATTGCAGGGTCCATCATCAGGGCCTATATAATGTATGACTGTTAGTGTTGTGGTTAAGTACTGGCTTGCAGTACCGTGTCGAAAAAAGGGTCTGTTGTTTATTAGGTACTAGCTTCCACTACCGTGTCAAAAACAGGTGTTGTGTGAAGTAAGTAGTGTTGAGTTATGTTAAGTTCCATCTACTGTCGGATCACTATCTGTGAGGCCTCTTCGAATTCTATGGTTTTGAAGCGCCGGATGCCATGAGGTTTTTAATTTTAGGCCAGAAAGGTCAGATATATACGGCATACATAGCCAAGAAAACTATACACAGAATATTCTGTTTAATAATATTCACAAAATATAATAATATGCGTGTCATTAATTTTTTTATAAAAATTATTAGTTTAGATGTATATATTTATATATTTATTTAATTTACTAAATTGAGTGCCCATCAAAGTTGATGGTTTGATAAAGGATAAGCGATATAATTTACTGATGTTTATTTTACTTTGCACCGCTCTTGTAGTTATATAACGAAGCTACATGTAATATTATATTAATGCTAAAAATAATGTCGCTGTAGCTTAGTTGGATAAAGCACCTTCCCCGGTTAGGAAAGAGATCCAGGTTCGAATCCCGGTGGCGCAACAACAATATTTTTCGATAAAATTGATTTTATATGTATATCTTTATAATTAATATATTTAATTCATATTTTAAAAATTATAAATAATAAAAACTGTTAACATTTTCATTGCGTACTACCTTATTACACAGCAAAATTTTAAAGAATATTTATCTTCTTTTTAATGTTGCCTACCTATATCTATTAATTATTATTACATTTATTTATTGTAACGTATATCTGTCTAAACTGTAACAATTCCAAATACTATTTATTGGAGTGTGACTTGAAATTCACTGTTCATGATACATATTCATTTCATTAACTCAGTATGCCTTGCAAGAAAAGACATATATAATGCATAATATTTAAAAAAACTTTAAAAAACTGCAAAAAAGCTAATATTTAAAAAATCGTATATTTGTAATAAAAAGTACTGTTTTACTGTTTTAGAATGACTGAATTAGAGTTATAATCGCACAAATTATAACTATAAGACTTTTATATTTTCGTAGAAAGCCATTACTTTGTGGTTTGATATATTATTTAAAAAAAATAACAAGCACTTTGTATGAAACTACGAAATTTATTATACGTCAACCGGTTTCGCTTATCGTAGGCTTCATCAGGACGTATTTAAAACTAATCATAAATACAAAAAGAGTGCACTTATATATACATAAAGATGGAGATAGAATATAAAATTACATGTGAAAGAGAGATACAGAATATATATATATATATATATATATTAGGAGAACACATTCTTATTGTGAAGTTGTAATTATTCAGAACATAGGTCTGTGATATTTTAAATATGAATTAAATATATTAATTAGAAAGATATACATATAAAATCAATTCTATCGAAAAATATTGTTGTTGAGCCACCGGGATTCTTACCTGGATCTCTTTCCTAACCGGAAAAGGTGCATTATCTAACTATGCTACAGCGACGATATTTTTAGCGACAATTTAATTCAAATTCAATTAATTTAATTCAAAATTGTATATCTTTCTAATTAATATACATATTTTATTATATATATATATATATTCTTTTTTTATTTATTTAATTCAGCTAAAATACAATGGCAAAATAAATTCAATTATTAAATATATGGTTACATACACACATGATTTTTCTTTCGCTTACCTCTCCAAAAATGAGACCATCTCTTGTGCTTGGAGAGGGAGTTACACTACAACAATTTTATATAATACCTTACATATTATATTCATTGTCCATTTGTGTACTTCTGAAGTATTCTGTAATATTGTTTATTGTCCAATTATGTGTTTTTCAAGTGTTCATTTAGTTTCTTTTTAAACTCTTTTTTTATCCCTAAATATATAGAATTTTGCTGATAGTGTTTGGTGTTACATTTAGGGATTTTAAAGTTATTTTTAAACCTTAATGATGTGCTTGTTTCAAATTTTCTAGTATTATTTTCTTTAATTAATTGATTAATTGAGGTTTTTTGTAAATGTTTTCTATTTTGGGAACTGGGAATTTTGCAAAAAGTGTTTGTGTTGAAAAAGTTGATCTTTTTTTAATACCACTTTAATAATTGTTCTCTGTATTATTTTTAATGAGTTTATTATATTATTATATGCTCCTCCCTACCCAATTATTCCATACTGGAGTAGTGAGTGAACAATAGCAAAATATACCTTTTTTAAATTATTTATACTTAAAATGTTCCTTAATCTTATGAATATATAAATACATTTTCTTATTCTTTTCACTAATTCGTTAATGTGACTGTGCCATTTTAAATTTTGATCAATAATTACACCAAGATATTTGATTTCTTTTTTTGGGCTTACATTTGTACAAGAGTCGTTATAGGTAATTTTGTTACAGTTGTTGTTATGAATAGTAGTTTTTATATGGGGCGGTGTTTTAAGGCTTTTTATTGAAAAAGGCATATAATAGGTTTATTCAGAGTTTAAAGAAAGTAAATTACTATCGAACCAGGATTTGAGTGTGTTCATGACGTTATTTGCATGTTCATTTGTAGTGTTCCAGTCTTGTCCGTCAACAATGATAGCAGTGTCGTCGGCGTATGATATAATTTTTCCGGTTAATTTTAGTTTGAAAATGTCATTGACATAAATTATAAAAAGAAGTGGGCCCAAAACTGTCCCTTGTGGTATACCAAATTTACTGATTAGGGGTTGGCTTAGAGTTTCGTTAATTTTTTCGTTTTGCGGTCTTTCGTGAAGATAGCTTTGAATCCAGCTTAGTGCTTTGTCGTCTATACCGACGGATTTTAATTTTAATATTAGTTTGTTGTGGGAGATACTGTCGAAGGCTTTTCTCAAATCCACGAAAATTCCAATACATTTAAGAGATTTGTCTAGAGATTCTTGGATGATATTAGATAGTTTACCTATTGCGTCTTGTGTACTTTTGTTTTCCATGAACCCGAACTGGTTTTCATCAATTACTTTGTTTATTTTAATAAATTGAGACAATCTTTTTTTAACAATTTTTTCTAGGATTTTTCCAAAGTTTGACAAAAGAGAAATTGGTCTGTAATTGGTTATTTCCTCGGGGTTATTTGATTTATATATGGGGAAAATGATGGCTTGTTTGTAGCATGTTGGGAATATGTTGGGAATATATATAGTTACATAGAACATCAAGGGAGACATAATATAAAATTATATGCGAAAAAGGGAGACAGAATACATATACAGATAGATGAAACATTAAGGTAGGGGAAAATACAGTGTTGATAGATATTAAATTGATTTTAAAGTAAACATACCTAATATGTTTCCTTTATATATTTTATATTCTATCTTTCTTTTTATGTAAATATAAGTGCACTCTTTTTGCATTTAGTTTTAAATACAACCTGATGAAGCTTGAGATAAGCGAAACCGGTTGACGTATAATAAATTTCATAGTTTCATATAAAACGATTGTTATTTTATTTAGTATATAAAAAATTCCAATTAACTTTTAAATGTCTCATTTTCTTTGTTAATTAGTAGATTTTTTATAACACAGCTAAGAAAAAATAGCTGGATCACTTAGTAAACGTCTGTAGATGAAATTTAGCGACTTGTGTGAGTGTTTTCTGTTAATAAAAGTTCTGGCACCACCTTGCAGTTATTCAAACTTTTTGAGAAACATAGAAATTAAAATGATCACTTTGTAAACCATCGTATTTAGATTAAATTTGGCAACCTATGTAGAGTTATCATAAATATATCGTTAAAGTTCTCTACCTGCAAAATAATGTTCTGAGTTCGAATCTCGGAATGGCTATATTTTAACAAAAGATTTTTACAGAATGTATATCTTTCTAAGTGATTTATCTAAATTAGATTTTATTTATTTTTTACTCACAGTCCATCTTTTGGCGATGTCAGTTTGAATGAAGTTTGGTAAGATACGATGGCCGATACCCTCGTGATCGCCGATCACCCCTCGGCTTGAAATTTTATGCGAATAATAAAATATGAACATACTGCGACGTCATTAGGCTCGTAATTGACCTGTAAACTGTAATAAAGGTATATACAAAAATAAACAATTTAAAATACATCAAAAATTTACGAAAAACACCGGCGCAAATGAGGGTTATTAATTTGCATAATAACTAGTGTTTCTCCCGAGCTCCCCTAACAGCGCACCGGATTTATTGTTACCGTGCTAAATCGATTCGTATTACCATACGTTCCCCATATACATAAATACTTGGACCGTTATCCCAATAAACTCGCTTTTAAATGGGTGTTCTGTGAATTGACAAGTTTGTATCTACTCTTGCATTGGGGTTTAATATGGTATCTCCTGAACAGTATCAACTAGAACCCTAAAATATCAGTTGGTTAAATTTTCTAGAATTTTTATTCTTTTCATATTTTTTTATTTTGTTTACTTCGTGCTACTTTTAGTCATGGAAGAAGTAATGTCCATGCTGAATAATGTATAATTATATTAGTAAACATTTAAAATATTATTAAAAATTGAAATGATGCACATTGCAATTATTGCAAATCATATTAAGGATATTTTTAATTTCTAATGTAAACGAATACCACACATATGATTATCATGTGTGTATTACGAACTATTTTAATTATTATTATTTCTATTCTTTGTATATTAGTCGTATCAAAAATTGAATATTTAAAGAAAATTTGTTAAATAACCGTAACATTCTGATTAATAATAATAATAATATTTAATAATAATAATAATAGTAATAATAAATACCCAGGTACATACGGACATAAATGTTGTTTTATAAATTTTAACACGATGTACGATGTGTGAAAAGAAAGCGACCTTATTATGAAAGTCAAAAATGATGGTATTCGAGAAGGGGAAAAGCGAGACACAAACGGTAAAGTGAACGACGCTTTGAATAGAATTATATCTAACGGGAACTTGTAAACCGAGGTAAGACTACCGGTACCGACACTGATATATGGAAGTGAGGCTCGGTGCTGGCAGAAGAGAAACGAAAATAGACTGAATGCAGTGGAAATGACATCACTTCGGCGTATATGCGGTAGATCCATTTACGACTGAGTAAATAATGAAGAAATAAAGAAATAAAGTAAAGCTGATCTTAGTATAGTAAGGAAGATGAAGAAAGGATCTTCTTCTTCTTTTAAATAGGCAATCCATCCTTCAAGAGTGATTTGTGCCATTAATCAAGTTAAAACTATATTTTATAGTATATAATAGGAAATATTATATTACAAGTCAATACCATAGTCGTTCAAAAAGTTGCTGTTACTATATACATTAAATGTGGTGAGTTAAGGGAAAGAAAATGACACATGTTAACCGGAAGTTGAAAATTACCATTGACGAGATAACTGTAAAATAACCTGTGATCCGCAATGGACAGGCAAAAAAGTTATGGTCAAGGGTCTCTTCCTCGGCACCGCACACATCGGGAAATCTATTAAGTTCAATCCTGGCAATGCCCAATTCTCAAAGAAAGGATCACTTAGGTGGTTTGGTCATGTGGAACGGATGAATGAGGAGAGAATGGTAAGAACGATATATGACGCAAGTGTTGATGGCACCATAAATAGAGGACGTCCACGGAAGACTTGGCACGACCACGTAAACCAGACACTGAAGGATGGTCCAGTTAGAAGCCACAATAATCGGCCAGTTTGTTTGAGAAAAGTATGAATGTGAATGAAGCGAGAATTGTGTGACAGGACATGATGACGTCATGGTAATTTAGTTAGTTAAGAATTAAATTAGTTTCGTAAGCTAAATAACAACATTCATGAAAAAAATAAGTTACTTTCATTCATTCCGTTCGTTAAATTGATCGCCAGTGGAAAAGAGTCAGATTTCGATTATTATTAGTTGTGGGTTTTATTGATGAACATAATATATGGTGATTATAATATATATGGTGATTATATGTCGTCAGTTGATAAGCTGAATAATATGTTACAGCTTTGCTAACGCAATATCAAATATGTCACCATTGATAAGAACTACGTAATTGAAATATTTTGACAATAGTGTTTTCAATTCTCCGTGTATAAATGAATCGAGAGTTTAGTTTAATCAAATTTTACATTGTTATAGTGAGAAAACTCAAAAAATATTAATACTCTCACGTAAAATTTAATTCTGTCTATTCTAGAATATTATTTTTATTTTTTAACTTTGTTTCATTAACCACTTATTGAGTTTAAATACAGTTTACATAAGTGGTTAATGAAACAAAATTAAAATAATGATTTTTAACCATAATGTTAATTTTTTTAACTCTAAAAGTATTATTCTAGAATACTTTAAGCCTATAAACACAATAATCCAACTACTATTACTTGCTTGCTCAGGATATCATTTAAATAGTTACTCAATTAAGTATAATAGTTATTTTTTTCAATAACTAACACTGACCTCCGGAATCGTTCGCTTTTACATCTCCGGTACTCGGCAGATCTCGATCTGAGTACTGAGACTATCTAACTATAATACACAAGGCATAATTCAGTTTTAAATACAAATTAAATGTATTAATTAGAAAGATATAATATAAAATCTACTCTATCGAAAATATTATTGTGGCTACTGGGATGGATCTCTTCCAATCCAGGTAACGTCCATTAACCGATTATTTTGCAGCACACAGTAGATTGTCGACTAATTTTCGAACCTATATATTACACTTTTTGTATTTATACATCTATCGTTCCATTATTTGAAAGCCATCTACTTTATTTTTACATATATATTTTATTATCCCGGTAGCAACAATAATATTTTTCGATAGAATTGATTTTATATGTATATCTTTCTAATTAATACAATTAATTTGTATTTAAAATATCGCAAACCTATGTTCTGAATAATTACAACTTCACAATAAGAATGTGTTCTCCTTAATAGCATTATTTAATTTTAAATATGAATTAAATATATTAATTAGAAAGATATACATATAAAATTAATTTTATCGAAAAATATTGTTGTTGCGCCACCGGGATTTAAACCTGGATCTCTTTCCAAACCGGAAAAGGTGCATTATCTAACTATGCTACAGCGACGATATTTTTAGCGACAAATTTTCGAACCTATATGTTAACTTTTTTATATTAATACATTTAATCATTCCACTATTTGAAAGAGCCATCTACTTTATTTTTACGGAATCTCAAATACCTTTGAGTAATCTGATAGCAGACGCCAGAATTATCAATTCATTTTTATTAAACTTTGGACACATTGATACAACTTTTTCAGAACCTATGTTCTGAATAATTACAACTTCACAATAAGAATGTGTTCTATTCATAATTTAATTATTTACTTATTGCGACCAGCGCGAGTTGCCGGTCACCAAAAAATTTGGTGGTGGAATCGGAAGGATGAGTTAGATAGGAAGTAGGAAATCGGATGAGGGAGAGGATAATGGGAGAAGGGATACCTTCGATAGCGGACCAGGATGGACTCACAGAACCAAAGAACAGCTCGACTCATCCGGTTGGTGAAGTTCACCCAATGTAATAAATTTACATTTCACAAAACACTCTGATGAGTGTCACGTTCACAATAACAAAATTCACAGCGGTGTGTGCGAGCAGTGATTCAACACGAATAATCACGCGCTACGCTTCCTCTCCTCGACCTACAAAAGGACAACCAGTCGAGCCAAAGGAACAATATGTACTAAGGAGAATAGGCTATGGGGGTATTAATAAACTAAAAACTGGTGACAATATACTACAATTAACAATATTTTGACTGAATGAATAAGTATGAAAGTATATGTGTTCATCTATAAAATAATAATTAATTTAATTCATACGAATACGGAACACTTATCTAACTACAAAATTTCGTATAAATAATATATTAGAAATGAACTTGTTTTAAATATACCTAAAGAACAAAAAATCATGTACTTACTGATCTATTTTATTTTTCTAACTGACATTACACTACAATGTTATGTATAAGTTTTCTTTCAAATTTCTCAATGTGTGTGACACACGTAAATACATTGGGATATTATATATAAGATAGTTTCTGACAAAATTTTTCTTTATTATTTCACACATGATTCGTTTTCCAAATATCTAGTCTTTAACAGATTTGCTTAATCGCCTTTAACACGCGTTTTAATAGCGTACCTATTCAGTCACAAAATGGCAAAACGACGGATAATGTTTTAATTAACAAGTTAATATGTTTTGTTGTTGGACCAATGTTTCTATGTAATTTGGGATATTTCATGACAAAATCGTTGAAAAGCATACCTGCATATGTAAGCCAGCTGATTTTTTCAAGAAAATAACATGACGTCCGTTTACTTCGCTGAGTGCGTGCTTGCAATAATTACCAAATTAGTATTTGTATTTTCTTTCTAATCCTTCATTTCAAAATTGTTCCTAGAATAACGAAACATAACATACTCATTTAAAAGATCAATTTGTAGATATGTTGGAAAAATAATTTTCTTTCCGTGTTTCTTAAATTCCCTTTGAAATATATTTCACTTAATTCACTGCGGTGATAGTGGATTTCCTTGTTAACAAGTTTTGCACAGAATATAAAGATATTGATAATAAAATATTTATTTACGGAGACTCATTTCGAAAATCGTGAGAAGAAATTTGGCCAGCAAAAATCTTTGATCTTCTTCTTTTGTGCGTTTTTCGTATTATTCCGCACGTAAGACTCCAATTTACGTCAAGATGCGATCTATTGGATCTAATTGTTGAATGGAAAATATTATTAACAACAAGTTATACATTATTAATGAGCGTCTTTTTAACCACTTAAAATACAAAAATGTACTGTTACATTAAAATAAATTTTTAATGAATTTCAAATACAATATTTGAAACATTTTTTATAAAAATTAAATAATTGGCATGTGATTGGGAAGTGTTTTATTTAACATTTAAATATTGTTTTTTTTTTTACATCTCTATTTTTCAATTGATGAATCTCCCGTTTATGAACCTGTGGTGAAATGCAGGGGCGTAACTACGCCAATGCAGCCATAGGACAATTTTTCTCAACAAATAAAAGTAAAACCACAATAGCAAGAAATGCAATTATAAAATTAAAATAACAAAAATAAAATTTTCAGTATATCCACTTGTACACTACTAATAAGTTAGGTTAGAGGCCAGACAATTGTCGCAAAGCAAAAATCGTCGTAAAACGAAGCGAGGTTTTTTCAGTTGTGTAAATTCCTAAAAATACATTTTTCCCCATAAATGAATGAATATTATAAAAGACAAGAGATGAATTTTGTTCTTTGTATTTAATGAATAAAACGACTCAATTCTCAAAAGGTGTATATCTTATTCTTTTGAAAATATATCTTTATTACTTTATATAGGTATTTAATTCACATACAGGTACAGGGGGCGTTTTTAACATTTTGAATTGGGGGCCCAATATTTATAGTTAAGTCACTGGTGAAATGTATTATGTTTCATTAACTAATTAAAATATATAAATAATATATTATTAATTGGACAATATTATTAGCACCATACAATATTGTGAACTAGGTCTGTTGCACTATGTATAAAAATATTTTTTATCGTTAATCTGTTAAGGATAATAACATATATCTATGTTTTTTTTATAAATTAATATAAATGTATGTTTTATTTTTTAATTAATAAAATACCTAGGAGCCTATAAAAATAACATTATCATTTAAAACATTTCACATCTTTAAAATACATTATTTTTTAATTACAGTTATTTGTGTTTATTATATCCGAATGTTTGTCACATCTTTTTTAACATCTATCAATATTCAACAATCTTGTCTGCTGTAGTAAGGCGTTTCCGTTACGCTTTTTGTTCTAAATGGTTTTCACGTGTTTTGTGTAATACAATATGTTTGTCTTTTACATCACCATTAGCAAGCTTGTGTAAGTTTAGAGTTTCAATCTTATACTTACCATCACGCCGTTTCTCCGCAGGGGTAGCCAGAGAGGATAGAGAGACACAGTCCTCTGTCCTGACACACAATTCTCGCCTCATCTACATTCATACATCTTCTCATACCAGCTCGCCGATTGTTGAGGCTTCTAACAGAACCATCCTCCATTATCTGGTTTACCTGGTCATGCCAAGTTTTCCGCGGACGTTCTCTATTTCTAGTACCATCAACACTTGCATCATATATATTTCTTACCATTCTCTCCTCATTCATCCGTTTCATATGACCAATCCACCTAAGTGATCTTTTCTTAATCTTACTCACTATACCTAACATTAGCTTCATTCATTCTTTATATCTTCATTCTTTACTCTGTCATAAACAGATTTGCTACATATACGCCTAAGTGTTCTCATTTCCACTGCATTCAGTCTACTTTCGTTCGTCTTCTGACAATTCCAGGCCTCACTTCCACACATCAGTGCCGGTACCAGGACTCCATTTTGCACCGCTAGTCTTGTCTCGGTTGACAAATTCCCGTTAGATATAATTCCATTCAAAGCGCCGTTCACTTTATTTCCTACAGTCACCCTCCTTTCGATATCATTCTCAGCCTTTCCGTTTCTATCAAACATACTTCCCAAATATACAAACTCATCCAAACATTCCTCACCTACAAGTATTTTGCACGGTGTCTTTCCTTCCTCCTTCTCGAATACCATCATTTTCGACTGCATCATCGGCGTACAATAAACAGCATAAAATCAAATCGCCCATTTTTGCTCCTATATTCATACATTCCAGTATGAATGTAGGAAAAATCTTATCTATCAGATATTATCGATATTGAGTTGTTATGTTTTTGGTAGACTATTTCAGTAGTGTCAATATTAATTCAATATTTTTGTCTAACTAACATACTATCACGCCGGTAGGAAGAGAGGATACTCTTCTGTCCCAACACACAATTCTCGCCTCATCCATACTCATCCGTACTCATACATCTTCTCATACAAGATTGTGGATTATTGAGGCTTCTAACAGGACTGTCTATTAGTATCTGGTTTACCTGGTCATGCCAAGCCTTTCGCGGACTTCCTTCACTTCTGATGCCATCAAAACTTGCGTCATATATATTTCTTACTATTCTCTCCTCATTCATCCGTTCCATAATAATTATTGTCACAAATTTCTTCGAAATAATTTATTTACACCTTATGTATTATATATATATATATATATATATATCGTGGGAGTTCTACCGGATCTAGAGAAGACCGGCGTTCTACCCTCTAACCAGCTAGCCAGTGGCAAACACAAGATCCGCGGGTTCTTCACCTCAGAAACACATATCCACCTTATTTTGTCACATTCTGCCTTCATCCTAAATTGGAAAAAAATTATAAATAAAGTTGGAGGTGATAAATAAAAAGGTGTTATTCATTATAAAAATGGTATATAATCATAAAAGAAACATAAATAAAATAAAGATATAATCTATATTAACAAATCCTAATTTATTATTTTTATTTGTAAACATTGTTTTATTAACCACTTATTGATACCGGTTTCGAAAAATACCATTTTCTTCTTCACGACGTCAATACTAATTAAAAACATATGTTATTGTTTCTTTACCAGAATTTTTTTTTTTTAAAAAACAATTATTTTTAAAAAAAATTTAGTACCTAACTCAAATTTAGTTAAACAATTTGAGTTAGGTAGAAATAAATATACTCTCACTCGAACGACACATACACGATTTATCGTCTCAATTTTTTTCTAAATTAATTTCCATCCCAAACCCTTCTATAAACTCCCTCGGCCTATATGATCCCTCATCCGATCCCCATCATCTTCATCCCATTTTACTTCTTTACCCTGTTCTTGACCCTATTGAACAAAATTTATCAAAAAACTCTCTAAAAACTTTTACTAATAATATAAAAATTTGTGATAAATTCAACAAAATCAAACAAAAAAAGAATTAACAGAATATAAAATTAAAAAGTATTTCATAAAAAAAACTTTACCCGTTTCTGCTACTACTTTATACAATTATATACAAAATGAATAAAAAAAAATAATTCTAATTAAATGTATAAATTATAAATATATTCGACAAAATACGAATAGTCAAAAATACTGTCGCTGTAGCATAGTTGGTAATGCATCTTTCCCGGATTGGAAAAGAGATCCTGGTTCGAATCCCGGTAAAGGCAACAATTTTTTCGATAAAATTGATTTTATATATATATATTTATAATTAATACATTTAATTAGTATTTAAAATATAACAACCCTATGTTCTGAATAATTACAACTTCACGGTAAGAATGTGTTCTCCTTAATAAACTTAAAATAACATGGTATTAAAAAAAACAATTTTACCATGTTCCCCGAATAGGATATACTCGTATATATCAAATGTATATCTTCAAAATGTGCAGCTACGTCCAATGGCGGACAAATTCCTTAATTCTGCAACAAATCCAACCATAATAGTGAACAACAGATTGTTCTAATTATTATGCGTCAAAGTAATGGCATAGAAAAGGAGATCATCCCGGGCACAACTTTGGATAGAAGAAGACCTCGAAGAGTGCTACAGCGGTGGACAAATTCGGCTGGAGTGACTCTGGAGTCAGCTGTGAAGACGATCCAGGACTGTGACTTGTGAATGTGCATTACGAGACGAGTATTATCTGATTAAGGCCACTATACAATGGCTGTCTGAAAAATTTCCGACCTCAACATGAAGATAGTAGCACTCGTCAACAAAAGTCGGGAAACATGTTTGCACATATTTTGATAAGTACTCACCAAAATTTCAGCCATTTTGGACGCGCAGTTGTTGTTTGACAATCGCTTGAGTGAGTCGATGCGAGTGTTTTTGTGAAAATGTAAAAAATCGAGTATCGAGCTGTCATTAGGTATTTGTTTTTGAAAGGCTATACACCAACACAAATTAAAGACGAGTTGGACGCTGTGTACGTACGGGGACTCTGCACCATAATTTACTACGGTGAAAGTTTGGGCAGCTGAATTTAAACGATGTTTGATGTAATTTTGACGATGAACGTTCGGGATGGCCAAAAACTGCAACTACTAACGATAACATCGCTCAAGTTCACCAAATGGTGCTGGACGACCGTCGAATTAAGGTTAGAGAGATAGTAGAGGCTATGAACATGTCCAAAGAACGTGTTTGTCATATATTGAATTAATATTTAGGCATAAGAAAGCTGGTCGCACGTTGGGTGTCGCGTTTGCTCACTCCGGACCAAAAACGTTTTCGAATAAACATTTCCAACGCTCTGTTGACGCAGTTTAAGCACAATAAATCAGAGTTTTGGCGTCGATTAATTACTGTAGATGAAACATGGATACACTATTATACTTTAGAAATAAAAACACAGTCAAAACAATGGACTACAAAGAGAGAATTGGCTCCAAAAAAGGCAAAGGCTGTTCCTTCGGCTGGAAAAGTGATGGCGACTGTTTTCTGGGTTAGCCATGGAGTTGTCTTAATTGATTATCTTGAAAAAGGAAATACTATTACAGGAGCATACTATGCATCATTACTTGACAGGCTGAAAAATTTCATTTGCAGAAAAAAAAATTGTGTCACCAATACAAATGTCGTCTCACACCTCAGCGGTTGCCCAGGCGAAAATCTACGAATTACGGTTTGAACTGCTTGACCACCCTCCTTACTCACCAGATCTGGCCCCGAGCGAATTTTTTTGTTCCCTAAGCTAAAAGTTTCTTTCGGAGGACAGAGATTTTCGTCAAATAAGAAGGTCATCACCTTCGTAAATAACTATTTTGCAGAGAAAAACTCCAAGTACTATGCTGGGAGAAGTGTATAGACTTACAAGAAGACTATGTAGAAAAATAAAAATAAATTTGAAGAAAAAATGTCTTGTTTCTTTGTTAGGTCGGAAACTTTTTAGACGGCCCTCGTATGTTAATACCTACTGACACAAAGGAGGAAAGAAGAAGAATATTATTGTTTATATTCTTCTTACTGGCAAATATTTAATTTGCCTTGGTGCTACAGCACCTCCACGATATTTGCGGAAATCAGAGTACATTCCTTCAACTCGTTAAAACGCCATTGTATGAGATATTGACTAAGACTTCCATCTCGTGACAACCCCAGAGTGGCTCAATTTTCCTTTTTATCATTTATTTCTAAATAATGCAAATACAATTGTGAATATTATCTATACGATTTTTTTTCAGTTTTCCTTTTTGTTTCCTTTTGAATATTGTTGGTCTGCTTGACTTTCACGCACCATTGAGGTCATCGATACATAATTCATTGTTTTATTACAGTGGTAATGTCAGAACTCATGCACTAGCTAACTCCGCAGTCCCCAGAATGCATTCGTTGGGGAATGAATATGCGGAGGTAGTCGACATTTTTGCTGTTAATTTAATCCTTTATAGGACTACGCTATTACAATTTTTTGTATCTCTACTCAATGGTGACGGATAATTTGCTACTTCACATTTTATATTTATTTTAAATTTTAATTATGTAAAAACATGCTGACACTATGTCATTTTTTTTCTTTGTGTATTGCACTTCAGCTGTAATTTTCCGTTATTTTTCAATTTATGTTAATGCCTGTACATAAATATGTAACCTCCCATCACGTGATCCTATCTAGTGTAGCAGATTACAATCTCGTTTCATGAATACGTTAGTTATGTAATGTCAATAGCATGAAAAATGAATTGAACATATTCTGTAATACGTTATTTTATGTGAAATATTTTTATTAAACTATATATAAATATGTTGGTACTACATACGAGCTCATGTAATTCTATTAATGTTCCATATTTCTAAATAATTCTGCGACTTTTTTATTTTTATAAATCAATTACTTGTGTATAAGTATAAGTTTGAAAATTTAAATACACAATTAACGGATATAGTATATGTGTACTTGTGTGTATTTCAAACTTTTACCATAATATTTTACTTTATATATGCGTAATTGATACTATTGTACAATTTTTACCCACTAATTATGATTCACGCGTCTGGTGAACATTTGCTGACCAAATTCTTATTGCAACATTTCATAAATCATATTTTTCTTCACGGCGGTCACTCGTTACGAGAATGGTGTCTACCATGGTTTATATGTTACGAGTCCTCGTGTAATCGAATAGCTCTATCCTCAAATCGCATACCGTTGTGCAGATGCCTATGCAGGGCAGGGGGATTCTGAGGGATGGAGCATCCTAATTTTCCTTTCTCTTTCTTCATTTTACGGTTATTGCGGCAGCTCTTTTCCGGTCGCATGTTTCTCTGGCGCAATTTATTTGTTAACGCTATTGCACTTGATCGTGGGCCGCGGCTTCGCAGTGTTTATGGTCTATACTCTTTCTGTACAGATTTGCCTTCAAAATATATTTTGATCATTTTCATGTTCTTTTCTTATTTTATAAACATGTACGTTTTGTCATCAAAATAATTTGTACATAATGAAAGAAATAAAATACAAACGCGACTGATATACATCTCACTGCTGTGAATAAAGATTATCAATTTTGTTTAAACTCAATCATTATCACGAGATTCCATTACTTAAACGGTCATTTCAGCGTTACTGCTTGGTATTCCAATCCGTCTCCTGGAACAAGGGTTACCACAATGTTATGAATCATAATTCCGACGGTGTATTATCATGTCACTGTTATGTCAGCATTACCATAATGACAGGGAGCGTTCATACTAATGACATAGTCACTGCGATCCTCCAACCACCCAGAAATGTTACTTATGCAAACCGTACTACGTGTCGCGACTTTTAAGAACTTTACCACATCTGAATTTGAAACATGTAACACTTATATTACAAGGAGGTTAGATATAAGAAAATCATGTGTACTTAAGAGTTTAACCCTATGATACTCTACAAAAAATACTTCGAAAAATTCGCAGACTCGAAAAAAATCACATTAGATAACTAGCGGGCCTTAATTATTTATTATTGTTTTCAATTATTTGTATCTGATTTTATATACTGGCAATATTTGATTTTAATTTTAATTTTCGTTCACTTTTGATAGGTGTTTAAATTTTTGTAAAAATTAATTATATTTATTATATCAATAATTCCGCAATTAATAAATATATTTTACCAAAGTTTTAAGATTGAAAAAAATATTTGAATAAATATCGGTCATATTTTCCATTGTCTGCACCGTTTTAAAAATAAGTTTAAATGACGACGAGGTATTGACTATGACTCTTGCAGTGGTTTGGTTTTGGTTTACGGATTGATGAATTATTATTAAGGATACAGTAAAGATCTCACTTGGTGGGTGAAATTCATCTTAACTGTGCAATTGTACCTATAAAAGATTTCAAGCTTTTTGAAGATTTTGACTTTCAAGCTTTGCGCAGCTGCAGTTGCAACGGCTACGCTGCACTTCACTGTCTTCTTTATTTACCTGACATGGCACCTCTTTCTCTTACCTTAAAAAAAATGGTAGAGAAAAATGTATTCGAAGGACGCTGTTGTGGAAAACAGTTTTGAAAACCTTAACGAATTCTTCTATAAAACTGGTATATACTCGTATTAGGCATGTTTGGGAAAAGCGAATTTAGCTTCAAGGAATATATACGGGGTGGCCCAAAAAAAGTGAGAACATCTCGTAACACATGAGTTATTTCAAAACATAATATAATTAATTATAATTCTTAATGTGATTTTTATTTGCACAATATTTAGCTAATCATAAATCATCAAAACACCACATATTTCATAATCTACTGGTTTTAAATCTGGGCTGTTCGGCGGCCACATGCCTGGCTCGATAAAATTAACATTCTCACGACGATGAAAGGTGATTGTATTTCTGGCTATGTGAGATTGAACTCCGTCTTGCTGTAATGTCTAGCTATACTCCAGGCTTTATTTTGAAACTCTTTAATCATTTTCCTAGCACGTTTTTTAATTCGCAAATTTTTGATCAGAATACGGTCTTCTGCAGTGATTTTTGTCATTCTGAGCAACAATTTGAATAAACCAAATATAAACAATAGGAAAATTAATAATCAAAAATGGCGACCGGAAATTGTTGAAAAAAATGTAATATAGGTAAATAGGTAAATAAGTAATTTAGTAAACTATTAAAGGTATTGTTAATATAGTTAAACTAATTTTGATGTAATTATATCACATATCACAAAACGTTTCACAATTACTCTATTTGGTACGTTTTTCTAAGTCTGCAAATTTGATAGCCCGTTGTGTTGGCTTAAATGCGATCATCATAATTATAATTTGAATTTATAACATCTAAGATATATAAAATTTAATGTACATCTGTCTGCTTTTATACAATTCTACATTTTTCAACCGATCAAACCAAAATTTTGTACAGTTACCTTTAAAACTCGGCGCAAAATATAGGCAATATATATATATATATTTATTGGTTATCCACTCCATTTTCTCAGTTGCATCTTGAAAAAAATATAGTAATCCCATCCTACCCTACCCTACCCGGATACCTCACACTTTCTCTACCTGATCAAAATATTCCACACATACCTACTCTTTACTCTTTAGGTCTTTTGTACCCTACTACACCCCCTAATCTCCTTCATAAATCTCGAGCAACGCCGGACACAAACCGCTAAAAATAATACCTGTTAAAAATTAAAATATAATACCTATTCTGTTTCTTATATCGAGGGTTAACGCTTTAAATAGGTTGTGAAATTGAACCGCAGCAGTTGGTTAGGTTTACCCCTTGATATCTGTGGTGTGGTATATTGGATTAACACTTATTATCGCAATGAATTACTGTGTTATTTTCAATTCTTAATACGTAGCTTTACGAATCAGAATATCCTTTGTTAGTTAAGAATGTGTCGAGAAACTAAACCATAACAATTTTACATTCCATTCATATTACATGTGGCCCTACAAACCACAATAGTTTTACGTTCAATCCACTTTATGAATTACGATATTTATTTATTCGAAATGAATTACGATATTTGTTTATTTGAAAGTTTAATTTATTTTATCGTCATTATATTTAAGCCGATATAACCTATCAATAAAAACAGGATTTCACTGTCGCTTCTTAAGCCCCAATTCCAACAATTTAAATCAATATGAAAGGGTGGGGCAACGTCTACTTCAATCGCTAAAAATAGATTGTCTGGCAAAGCCATTTAATATCGCTAATATATGTATATTATATTATCATATAATATGTATTTATTTTTTTTGGTTAAATATTTCTTAATGCGAAATACACGCATCCCCCTATTCTTTGATACGAAATATGGTTGCATTTTGTGCATCATAAAATTGGATGATAAAAATAACCACATTCTCGCTTTTCACCACCATATTAACGTACTAGTCTTCGCCTAGTACTGCTTTAGTGTAGAGTAAATATCGGACGTCATTTCATTTTATAAAAATTCGATTTCTACCTTTTGAAAAATGTTAATTATCTACCACAAATCAGTGGTTTTTGTATTCTTGAAATGTAAAATATTAATTTACCTTTAAAATTATGTATTAATTGAATAGATAGATACCAACAGTACTTTTTAGGTACAACATCGTTCACACGTGCATTTTAAAAAAAAAATATTTCTCAATCATTAAAATTAGATAAGAAATAAAAAAATTTAGTCGATTTCTATAGTGGAATGATTAATATGTTTCCCAGGATGGGAAAAGATCCTGGTTTGAATCCCGGTAGCAACTAAATATTTTATCCACAAATAGATTTTCTCTGAATTTTACCTTACTTACTTAACATCACGCCATTTCCCAGGCAGAGAGGATAGAGCGCCACACTCTTCTGTCCTGACACAGA
Source organism: Eubasilissa splendida (assembly GCA_031772225.1). NCBI lineage: Eukaryota > Metazoa > Arthropoda > Insecta > Trichoptera > Phryganeidae > Eubasilissa > Eubasilissa splendida. Next base: position 12,655,771 of record CM062852.1, on the reverse strand, counting down.
ATTCTTGCCTCATACACATTCATACATCTTCTCATACAAGCTCGACGATTATTAAAGCTTCTAACAGGGCCATCCTCCAGTATTTGATTTACCTGGTTGTGTCAAATCTTCCGCGGACGTCCTCTACTTCTGCTGCCATCAACACTTGCGTCATATATCTTTCTTACCAGTTCCTCCTCTTTCATCCGTTCCATATGACCAAACCACCTAAGGGATCCTTACTTAATCTTACTCACTATACTAAGATCAGATTTACATTATTTTCTTATTTTTTCATATTTTACTCTGTCATAAATGCATCTATCACATATACGCTTAAGTGATCGCATTTCCAATGCATTCAGTCTACTTTCATTCCTCTTCTGTCAGCTCCAGGCCTCACTTCCATACATCAGTTTTGGTACCAGGACTCTATTGTGAACTGTTATTTTTTTCTCAGTTGACAAGTTCCCGTTAGATATAATTCCATTCAAAGCGCCATTCACTTTATTCTCTGCAGACACCCCCCTTTCAATATCTTTTTCTATCTTTCCGTTTCTATCGAACGTTCTTCCCAAATACACAAACTCCACCACCTTTGACTTGTTGACATCTATAATAAGGTCGTTTCCTTACATACATCGCACATTCAACTCACTAGCCTCTGTAATTCTTGTTCATTATTCGCCATTAATACTGCATCATTGGCGTACAATAAACAGTATATAATCAAATCGCCGATTTTCGAAATAATTTTTCACAATTTGCAGGCGTTGTTCTGGCGTAAATCTATTCATGGTGAAATGGCAAACCAAACTGAGCACAAATGAGCTATCAGCTGTCTTCATAGTTACTTTTTTATCTTATCTTATTATATGGCACAAATATTATATTTGGCCTTTATTATATTTGTATTATTGTCATTAATTGATATAAGTTATACCTTTACAGTATGTATATTTTATTCTCTTAGAATACGTTACCCTTATAGTATATTGTTTATGCTTTATTCACGTGACATTATTATTATTTTAAACAGGCTTCACTTGACTGTTGTTATATAGTAATACTTTTTCTATTTCTTATTTTTCTTCTTTATTTCTTCTTCTTATTCTTCTTTATCACCTACGAAACACTGAGTCACCCGCCAGGTTAGATGGCTCCAACGGGCTAGCAACACACTAGTATAGTGATATAGTTAAATGTTGGAGTAAAATTTAATAGGCACGAATTAAAATCATTCATATATAATTTATCACTTTTTCAAAAAAAAAAAAATTTTTATAGCCAATTTAACTGGAATCGGGTAAATAAAAATTAAAAATAACAAACATAACTAACTTTAATTCCAATAATTCTATGAAAAATTCGATAAAAATAATACACTTTTTTTGTACATGAGATCTACAGAATTACACAAAAAAAATCGAACAAACAGTTGGTAATGTTTGTGAAAAATTCTTAAGTTCAAGCAAAAAAATGTTAAATTGTTAGTAACTAACGACACAGACAATTGCAAATTCTCATATGAAAGTAAGCCATAATTTACAACCATCCAAATCAAATTGTTCCAATTTCGAATTCCGTATTTCCTCAATATTCATCCGACCTAGTCCGATCCGCTCACCAGAAAAGTGATAGCTCAACCTTACATCGTGCCATAGATTATTCGCCCAACAGCGGGCTTTTCATTGGCTGACTTGACTATGGTGGGCTCCACAGACAGCGTGACACTTTACATCTTATTATTTTGGCGGGATCACATACAAGGATGCACGCATACTTACCTCACAATGTACAAGAATGAGAATCGTTTTAGAGACTCGTCTCAAAAGCACGTAAAGGACAGTACGGAGACAGCACAATGATCGAGAAGCTAGCTATTATTCAAAGCCGCATGCATTTTGTACGCAAAGTAGTACGAAGCAACTGTCACATACCGACAAATCTCTGAAACTAGAGATTAAAAATGTCAGACTTGTACGCGTATCTAAATAAGTATATTAAAGATAGCCTATTTGTACCCGAGCTGTTTATCTTCACTCTTCTCTACCCTATATACTATTCATTGCGAAGTTCCAGTCATTTCAAGAACTTTCAATCTACGTTATTACACACTTCGAATGACCTTTCTACATTTTCTAGACTATCTCTATCATTTATTTCAATACACCAATATTACCTAAGAATTCTTTTTCTGAACATTATTGGCAGTCTTTCTTCAATTTTTCTGGAGATCATAATATTTTCTGATATTATGGTCCAAAGTCTGCGCAGCGTACGTCTTAAAACTTTCGAACCTTGAACATTTCTATGCTTTATTTAATAAATACAAGATTCGACCTGTTCTAAGGGATTGATACTTTATAACTTTATAATTGCTTATATTTATTTATTTATTTATTCATAAAACATACAGTTAATTGGTAAATATGGAAATCACAGTGAAAGCTAAACAATAATTAAACCAATTACATATTTTCTCTGAAGATATAAAATACTGAAATGCATTTCAATACCATGTGACATATGTTAGGATATAAGTTATTTATCACCATTTATTTTTTCTATGTCCAATGCAAACAATATTCTTACATCTGTAATATTTTAAATAAATTAAAATTAAAAAAGACCTACAAAATTAAACCTTATTTCTAAATTTGAAGCCAAAATATAATAGCAAAAAGAATACTGTTCAATTCTTGTCGAAATATAAGTTTCATCTTCAGTACATACTATTAATCAATTTATGGATTGTGTAAGGCTTTGAAAACGTACGGATATCGTTTTATGATGTTGTTGAAATATGCTTTGTCATAACGTGGAATAATAATGTTCATATTTGAGAAATTTTATTTTATGCCTTGAATTTCAACATAATTTTGTCTTAGATATATTATATAACAGATGTAAATCGACAACAAACTATTTCACGGAAGAAAACATATATTTAATTTTTGACATCGACTAAAATAATGAATATATTTTAATACACTTTTCAAAGTTTCATCTGAATCCGTTTCCTGAAAATATTCGCATGAAGCTTCGCGTAATTTTAATCGCATGCTTCTCGTTCCTTTTCATTCTTCCAACTTTCACCCTCTCTCTGTTATAATATATCGATTTTGTTTCATAGAAAACGTCGAATGTTATAAAATACAAAAGAAACACGAGCTACATTTAACAGGCATAAATAATATATTAGGGATACCAAAAAATAATCAATTATTATTCTCTTTTAAAATCAGCAATGTTATCTTTGTGGTTAAGATTCATATTTTTATTTATTATCTTTGTTTTATTAACCAATAAAATGAGTTTAAATACATCTACCGGTTTCGAAAAATACAGGATGTCATAACTAACTAAAACATATATTGTTTCTTTGACAGAATCTATAAATTTGCATTAAGTAATGATTTGAGTTAGGTACTAAAAAAAAATTTTTTTTTTTTTAAAAATAGATTCTGTCAAAGAAACAATATATGTTTTAGTTAGTTATGACATCCTGAAGAATAAAATGGTATTTTTCGAAACCGGTAGATGTATTTAAACTCATTTTAGTGGTTAATAAAACAAAGATAATAAATAAAAAATAATCAATTATTATTCTCTTTTTTTTACCACACTTTTCTGACTATCTGCGCGATTCTATTGCAAAACTTTTTTCAACAAAGTTGCTGCGTCAAATTCAGTTCGGGCGCAGATGTTGCCAGCACTGTTTTGTATTTTAATCTGATGAGTCGGGCCTTCCTGATGGCTTTCGTTCTATTCGCTGGGTCATTGGTCGACTCTGACCCGCGACAATGGTCGGATAAACTCAATTCTCCGTAATCACTAAAAACAAGTCAATGTTGTTGGAAGAGTGAGAAGTCTGTGAATTTTATTTATTTTACATTGCACACCCTGTTTTGGAACTCACAACTTCACTAGTTACAGTTTTTTTAACCGATAAAAATTTTTAAATTATGATTCTTTGCTTATTAGTACTAAAAATGAATACCAGTGTGACATTATCTTCTCCTTCCATGGCACTACATCTTAAGATTTTCCTCCACAAGTGCTCCCCACCGACTATTATCCCTGGACATTCTTCTCCAGTTCCCGAACTCTCCCATCCGGCTCCAGACCTCTTTCACACAGTCAGCCCATCTTCAGATCGCTTCCACTTGGTCATATTCTTGGTGTCCTGTCATCAGGCATTCTTTCAAAATGACCAGACCATCGCAGTCTTTAGGACGTATATAATTTTTTTTGCTTCATTAAATTTTCGACCTCATAATTCAGTTTTATTTTGCAAGTTCCATTTTCTAGTGTAAGTTCATCATTTTTTCTTAATTTATTGCGTTCAAAAGCTTATTTATTTTCTTGGATTTGGATTCGGCACTACGTTTGGCAACATTATAATATTATAGTCTCGGAAAAATCTTATAATCTCTATATTAATTAAGCAGAATAAATAATAAAATCACGGGATTTAGGGTTGCCCCTATTCCTGAAAAAATAAAAGAAGACTTAAATGCTATAAATATGCGATTCAAAGGAAGATTGGACACGTGATTCATAAAGTCATAAGAGTCGAGATCATTAGAAGACTACGAGCAACATAGGTATCTTCAATCAGTCGCTATATTAACTCTTCCCTAGGTATGCAGTAACGCATTAACACATTAAGCAACTATTACCTAAAGCGAAACCTATAAAAATAATTATATATTTTTATTTGTTAACTTTGTTTTATTAACCACTTATTGAGTTTAAATACATCTACCGGTTTTGAAAAATACAATTTTCTTCTTCAGGATGTCAATACTAACTAAAAATATATATTATTGTTTCTTTACCAGAATCTATTCTTAAAAAAAACAACAATTATTTAAAAAATAAATTTAGTACCTAACTCAAATTTAGTTAAACAATTTGAGTTAGGTAGATATAAATATACCCTCACTCGAACGACACATACACGATTTATCGTATCAATTTTATTCTAAATTAATTTCCATCTCAAACCCTTCCATAAACTCCCTTGGCCTACTTGAATAATTTCAAAAGATAAAAATAATTATTTATCAATTTAACCTGATGTTAAACTGATGCGTTGGAAAAATATTATTTGTAGTAAGACATAAAGAGATTAGAGTGAAAAGAATAACAAACATACGAATGTAATTATGTATCTTTCTTACTAAATCAAATGAAGAGAGATAAGAAGAAATTTCGTTTTGTATCGGACTTAACGAATACTCCGAAATATGTTTATCCTTTTTCACTTCTAATACTTAGAATAAATGCACGATATTAACTATTTTAAAGGTATTTAAGCTAGTAAAAGAGTTTTTTCTCATTTAAAATGCAAAAAAAACTTTTTTTTGTGGTAACACGAGTTAACAGCGTGGCTACGTACGGGTATATGGTGAAGGTTAAATATTTGAACTTGACCAAGGATGCTGCCAAGGACACAACAAAGTAGAGCAAAATAAACGGCATAATATGAAAAGAAAGAACATGAAAGAAGAATGCATAGATATAAAATAGATAGATTTAAAATGTTATTAAATGTCTTTTCACGAATCTTTCAATTATTTTTACGGAATCTCAAGTACCTTTGAGTAAACCGACTGCAGACGGCAGAATTATCAATTCATTTTTTATTAAATTTTGGACACATTGATAGAACTTATATTATTAAGAAGAACAGATTCTTATTGTGAAGTTGTAATTATTCAGAACATAAGTCTGTAATATTTTAAATACTAGGTTAATGTATTAATTATAAATATATACATATAAAAACAATTTTGTCGAAAAATATTGTTTTTGCGCTAAAAAATAATGTAGATGTTTTTCAAATAATGGATCGACAGATGTATGAATATGAAAAAGTGTAACATATAGGTTCGAAAATTTGTCATAAAAAATACTGGCGCTATAAAACAATTGGTAGTGTACTTCCCCGGATTGGAAATAGAGATCCAGGTTCGAATCCCGGTAGTGCAAAAACAATATTTTTCGACAAAATTGATTTTATATGTATATATTTATAATTAATACATTAAATTAGTATTCATAATTATATTGATACATACACAGAAACACATCTAAAAATATCAGTAATTCATGATGCATAAATTAAAATGCCATTCTCATCGGGCAATTCACACAAACTAGTACTTTAAAACACTACTATCATACTTGCGTGCACTTACTTAAAACTAATACCAGAATTATTGTTCGCTACTGCCCCTTTTATATTTCAAACCAACGCTTATTTACAGTATTAGTAGATTTTCGATCATTTCTAATACGTAATACATAACAAGTCATACATACTATATATTATACGAATTAAAGTTTAAACGTACTTATTGTGATTTAGAAGCGTGAAGTTTGGACGTAAAGCGACGTACACGTCAAACATTTTACGTGACAGTCAAATGTTACGTTACTCTCAAACATGCTTCGTTTAAAATGAATTCGCAAGTTCTGAAACCGTCGAGTTTTGTTGAGCAACGTCCATCATCGGTGCTTAAACGTCTGGGAATATAAAGGGCTTCATTTTGAGAAAAATATTCTAAAATAATCCATCGTACGTGTCATTACATTCATTATGGAGTTTTGCTGACAATTTTTCAAAGAAGCTGTGCTTTCTGCTTTATACTAGAGTGCATTTTATTATTTTTAAGGACAGCACATTTTTGTTATGAAGTTGCATTTAAAATTTAATTAATCAACTAGAAAGATAAACATATTTTTATATTTTGAAAATGAAACTTCACAACGAAATGTGTTCTCCTTAAAAAATATATAAGTTGTATCAAAGTTTATCCAAAATATAATAAAATGCATTTATTAATTAATTCTGGTGTCTCATAGTGCGTTTTACTCAAAAGAATTTGAGAATGAACGATGTATCATTTGTAAAGATTACAGAATATATGTTTAAAATGTGTTGAAAATGTATTCGATTGCTATTGAAAAATGGTGAGCGCGCTTCCTCGGATAGGAATCTCAGAATCCCAAATCCCAGAAGTAACTACATATTTTTTCGATAGATAGATTTTTCTGTACATCTCTCTGGGTGATTCATTTAATTTGTTTTTTCAATTTGTTAATTTAACTTTAACAAACTATAATATTTTGATTAATTTAAAGATATCCTATTTCGAAACGATGTTATTTTTATCTGGTTAGACGTGGACTAACTGCACATGTGAAAAACCTAGCATAATTATATATATATTTAAGTAATGTAAAACGGCTCAGTTAGAAGCTTCTACATCTGAAGAGCATAATTCAGAATATGTGTAAAAATTGACGATACAGGAGTGGTGTACCAGGAATTCTATCCTCTCTGCCTTTCCTGGAAGTGGCGTGATGATAAGTAAACATTTTAGATCATTTTTTCATCATTGTTGTCATCAAACTTGTACAAAACAGAATTGCAGCTCCTGAATTGATGTGTCATCACAACCTAAATCTACGTATATAACGCGAGTTAGCACTATGCAGTTATTAATCACGTTAATATCAAATATAGTCAGTGGGTTTCGTCATTTTTGCACATTAGCCTATACGGAGAGTTTTAAAACATTTTCCGCTGAAACCTGAAAATAAATCTAAATGGCAAAGTTACCGATAGTATCGATTATTTCAAACTTCGTGAAATATTGCGGAAGCACTTCTGCAGGGAACGTTGAAAAAGTCTAAATTACAATACAAGCTTCTGGGTTATACCGGCCGCAAAAAAAGTTATATTTTTGCTAAATTCTTAAGTGTGATGACGATACTCGTGTTGTGAAAGGCCGTAAAAAGTTGTCATCGTAAAAAAGTTGTTTTTTGTATTTTTCTAAACATCTTATATTTATTATACATCTCGTGTAGAAAAAAAAGATATATCGCACGTCTCGTAGAAAAGTGTCGTAAATTAACAAGTTAATTTTACAGAAAAGTTTAAACAAAAACGAACCATTTTTAAACATGAATAACTGAACTGTAATTTGTCGAAGGACCTTATTTTTTTTGAATTGATAAATACACTTATTAACGAAATCAACACGTATTACCAAGTAGGAATCACAAATTTCACTATTTACTGCGGGAAATGATGAATAAGAGATCCCCTCGAAAAAATACACCCGGGGACCGTGCGTAGAAAAGGGGTGAACTAACTTTAATACGGTTTTCATAACGAATATGTTTACTTCACTACTACGAAATAAAACGTAAATTAGAAAATTTTGACTTGGGTTCTATACTTATGGGTGTGCGATATTAGTTTATTTTCAATTAATAGTACACTTCTTAAATCGACTAAATAAATAAATAAAATTTATAAATATTGATCCTTTGGAGGTAAAAATTCAGTAGTTGTGTGTTCTCGGACATATTCAAATGTTGTTAATATTTAAAACTATTTCAATAACATGTTAATTGTATTTATTCATCTCTTTTGCTTAAAACTATTATCTAGTTCAACGAAATTTTATGCAATTACATAGAATTTGATATAAATTCATTAAAAAAAAAAAATTAAAAGCGAAACTATATCGTACATGAATGATGTGCGCATTTAATCGTGTAATGCGTGTATACCCTACGATATATATCATTGGCCAAGGTATCCGTGCGACTAGCGTTACAATAATTATGTTTGGACTGGCAATAATATTATTCATTAACCTTGTGATAAAGTGGTCACGGGTTCGAGCCATGCCTCTACTTCTCACATCACAAGCACTTAGCTTAGTTGAATAAAGGTATGTGATACGTATTCCATGTAAAAATCTATGTATTTTTATTCTTCCTCATTTTAAAATATCGTAACATCATTTAATTATTATTTTTTTGTTAACTTTGCTCAGTTATTCAAATAGTACGATTTATATATTAGTTTTTGTTTTACGTTTATATTTAATATGTTCGCAAGTTTAAAATTGATCTGTTAATACATAATCTGTTTAATTAAAATAAATTATAGATTTTTTTATTTATTTGACATTCTTACATTTTTTTTTAAATGAATTAAGTATTTAACATTATTAAAATTACATGGTTTTTCTTCGCTTACCTCTCCAAAAAAGAGACTAGTTCTTGTGCTTGGAGAGGAGTGCAAATGTAATTGGCCCAGGAATCTATGTGCCTTGCATGTAACAATTATATTTATTGTATGACATGCTTATTTAGATTGGTGGTAACAATGGCTTTGAATTTTCTACCGGGATTTCACCAAGATTGTACATTTTTTCTCAGCACAAGCGCTTGGCTTAGTTGTATAATAACGTACGTTCCATGTAATCAAATATATTTTTTTCTTACATCTTATCGTAACATTGTTAATTGCTTTTGTATTTTTCTCAACTTTGCTCAGTTATTTAAAAATTGTAGTATGATTTATATATTAGCGTTTTTGTTTTTGAATCTGAAATTAAAATTATAAATTTTAGTTAGAAATGAAAATGTATCAAACTAATGGCTCGTGTCCACAGAAGAAATTATTAGAAAATTTTGGACTCGAGATATCCTCTGAGATGCGAGATTTCGCTCCCATGGGAATCTTTATAGACAACTCTCGACTTTCATATTCCTATATTTGTATTCGCCGCCTTGTACCTTACCGTGTAATTTAACACATTTTGTTAATATTAATGTTTAATGATTTATGTCTGTGAGTTCCTTCGATAGCTTGGTGGTTGTGTCTGGATTTTTAATTGATAATATGAATGTATATACAGTAAGAAAGATCACCATTAACCTGGGCTGCTGTCTGTCGTGGTCCTCTGCTGATGGGTTGATCTCCGATGTAGTATGTTGTAGCGTTTTGGGCGATCTCCGCGAATTATCTCGACCAATCGAAATAATTAACTACCCGGAGTGCCACCTGGTAATGATCCACCTCCGACTAGTAACTGACAGCGATCGACGCCAGTCGAAAAAGTGGTAACATGCCACCATACAAAAAAACGTTTTCAGATGACGTTTGTATGCACGTGTCAAATATCGCTGTCAGATCGAGCGTCATGTGAGTTTGAGTTTTTTTCTCTTTCTAACAAATCTGATCTTATATGGAGATTAGAAAAATCTCCGAGATTATCTAATCGTGTCTCTTTACGTGGACACGGGTCTAAAGAGATGAAATAAAGTTACGTTTAAAATGTCATCAGTAAAAATTGGACAAATATTTCTGATTCAAGCGAGATCTATAGTATTTTTGAATAATTTAAATGATAGCTCGAGCTTGTCGTGTGATGCCGCCTATTACATACCGCTGTATTCTAATCACGCGACGTCTTCCCGGGAAATATGCTCAGGGTGCATACAGGTGAGCTACACCCTAACTCGCAAGGCGGGGAAACCACTAAAGGATATTGATAGACTTACTACTCGAAGTGACTACAGGGGTGTAAGCGTGCACTTGGTGATTTCTGCACACCCTACAGTACAGCGCAAAGAGTATAATTTAAGAACATTGATAAACAGAGATTCTACGTAATATCCAGTATCAAGGGGCAATGCATGTCACTGCACTCATAAATAATCGATTGGACAAACACATTTATTTCGTAGAATATTATATACTGACAAATTTTTTGGATAAAAATTGACAATTTACATTAGATACGCTTTTTATACTAATAATAACTAATCAACTAACTTAACTTAGGGTAGGCAGAGAGGATAGAGCGCCACACTCTTATGTCCTATCGCATAATTCTCGCCTCATCCGCATTCATACATCTTCTCATATAAGCTCGTCGATCATTAAGGCATCTTTCGCAGACGTCCTCTATTTCTGGTTCCATTAAAACTTGCGTCATAAATCTTTCTTACTATTCTATCCTCATTTTTATGTTCTATATGACCAAACCACCTAAGTGATGCTTTCTTAATCTAACTTACTTTACTAAGATCAGCTTTAAATTATCTCCTTATCATATACGCCCAAGAGATCTCATTTCCATTGCATTCAGTCTACTTTCGTACCTCTTCTGCTAGCTCCAGGCCTCGCATTCATACAGCAGTGTCGGTATCAGGACTCCATTGTGCACCGCTAGTCTTGCCTTGGTTGACATGATCTCATTAGATATTATTCCATTCCAAGCGCCATTCACTTTGTTCCCTGCAGTCACCCTCCTTTCGATATCATGCTCTGCCTTTTTGTTTTTATCAAACATACTTCCCAAATACACAAACTCATCTACTTGTTCCAACCATTCATTACCTACAAGTATTTTGCAAGGTGTCGTGCTTTCCTCATTCTGGATTACTATCACTATAGACTTGTTGACATTCTTAATAAGGTCGTTTTCCTTGCATACGTCGTACATTCTACATTTTTAGTATAATACTAATAATATCATTAATAAATTCATAATCATCAAAAACACAGACGACCTATTCAATCATTCCCGTTTATATATTTTATATCGGAAATAAGCTCATATTTTTAATTATTATAATAATTATAGTTTGAATTAAATTAGAATAAAATAACACTTAAGATGCCTCGGTAATAACAGTTTCTCTAAATTTTTTAACCATCTTTTAGAAACTAGCCATTCTTTTGGAAAAGAAAATGACGTTAAAATTTTACACATAATTAATAGAGATCTTAGATTAGATAATTTTAAAATGTTGTAAATTAAAAATCCCACAATACCTAATATTATTAAATTTAACAAATAACACATTGTTTAATATGTTATCTATTTCAATGTCGGTTCCTCCTCAACCCCTTCCCGCCGCGACTAAGGAAGGATTTATTTGCATATTTTATTTAAGGATCAGTTAGTGTGCGTCCATCCTAACAATAGTATCGAAACCCGTTGATGTTAAATTAATCACAGTGGTTCATTAAAAAAATTTTTTTTTTATTAACAATAACAAATATAATTCTTGATAAGATAACAAGATAACAAATATAATCTTAGCTTGCCCACCTCTGACTCCAAAAATAATTCTTGATATGTATACATCTTAGCTGGCTCACCCCCGCCTCCAAAAAAAAATCCGTACTAGAGTAATCGCACAAAAATATGTAATAAAAATATTGATCACACGAATACGCCATACTCGCTACCGTGGTAAATACAAATTTTATTCAGTACCTACCCATAAACGTAAAACTTACGTATAAATATCAGTTATAGGTAGCACGTCACTTTAAAATAAAATACATAGGTATATTATAATAAACACTGAGAACACCGTTGTAAAAATGATTGTAAACAAATGAATGAAGTCTAGAAAAAAACACATTTTAAAAATGCACGTGTCTCACTAAACTCATATGCCTGAAAATTAAAATGACAGTACCTATCTTAAAATTTTAATTAAAAAATATATACATATCCAGTACCTACCTATATAAAGTACTAAGCTAAGTAACCGTTTTCCAAGATAGGAAATTTTCAAAACTCAAAAATAAATATAATAAAATTCCTTTCCTTCTTTCCTCCTCAGTAAAATGTACAGATAACACACGCGCGTGATGTTTAGCTACACATAGCCATGAGAGTAGGTACTAATTGTACTCACTTGAATTGCTTTTACATTCATATATTACGTCAATATACGTTGAAAATGACTTAATGTATTTAGAATTTTTCAGAAGTCTTCAAAGATTTCACTTACACATACACACACACACAACTTTGATTTCTTCTGTGATGGATGATGTCAAAATTTAATATCTCGAGGATTTTATTTTCATCTTCATATTAATGAATCTACGAAACTAAAAACTTACTTAATTTACACTTCGATGTTAACGTTTTCCTAATACATTTCTTAGGAGTCTTAACACTAATTCACTTTTGTCTCGAGAGTGGCTCTTAAGGTCGATACATATTGATTTGATTCGATCTTCTCACAATGTACAGAGTGAATATTATGTTGCAGGCCGATTTTCCTTGATCGCCATTTTGGTTTGACAATTATTTGTCAAATTGCATTTATTAGTCGTATAGGGTAGTTGATTGCAATTTATTATGGAGAATCTAATGCCTCAACAACGTGTTAAATTTATTAAAACGTTTTAACTAAATAATAATCGCAATGCTATAACCATTAATTAGCATTTAAAATATCACAGACCTATGTTCTGAATAATTACAACTTCACAATAAGAATGTGTTTTCCTTAAATAAGGATTGCTATCGTCACATGTTGTAAAATTTTTTGATGACCTAATAGGTCGATTGGGCCTGCATCACATGTGGTTTCAACAGGACAGTGCCACCTCACACACAGCCGCTTACACAGTACGCTTGAAATTTTGCGAAAAAAAATTCCCGGCCGCATTATGTCAAAAAGCGGTGATATCGACGGGCCTCCTCCATCACCTAATTTAACGGCTCATAATTATTTTCTGCGGAGGTACTTGAAATAAATAATAAGCCAACAATTCCGAAGCTACAGGACAATATTCAGAATGAAATGGCTGAAATAACACGAAATCGAGAATGTTCGAAAATATTATTAAAAATATGGTTAAAAGAGCACGCATTTGTGTCACTGTCAGAGACGGCCACTTGGCCGATGTCATATTCCATACATAATTGTAATAAACAAAATAATCAACAAATAAAAACCAAATTTAAAATCGTGTTTCATTTTCTAGTTATTCAAAAACGACATCAACCAGGAAAATAATATTCACCCTGTACAATGTAATAGACAATATGTTCTACACGAATGACTTAGAGCTAATGTTTTTTAATCTTTAGAGCTACTCTTGAAATAAAGCTCTATGGTTACATAAAAGGTATACGGGCCCCTTTGTTGTTTTATTAATTAACTTCTAATGAGTAAGTTGGTTCAAGATGACAGATTTTTTATCAATACTTTGTGTCTTTCATTTTAATTTTTTATTCTGTCTTCTATACATAAATGTCATACCTATATTTCAATTTTTAACTTCCACATATGAGCTGAATTCAGTTCCGTCACCGTGAGAAAAATATAATCACCCTACCCCACCTCTCACTCACCCCCTTGCCAGTACTTTTGCATTTTATGCGAGTTAATCTGTAAAGAATCTAAAAACCTTTTAAATACAAATTAAATTATTCAAATATAATAGAAAGATATACAAAAAATAAACTATTTATCAAAAATATATTTTAGTTGCTACCAGAATTTTTAACCTGGACCTTTTCCTGTGTTCTGAAAAACTGCAACTTTACAATAATAATGTGTTCTCCTTAAAAAAATAAATCTGAATTTTTATTGAACGAAATCCAAACTGTGTATATTTAACTAATAAACTGAATAATTTTAATATCATTATTATTGAAGTATACAACTCTATTTCACGGAAGTCAGGAAAATAAAAGAATTTATAAAAACAGGATGTACGTGAGACTAAACACAGCCTTACTTTGTTATTTTTCTGCCTTCTTTTGTCTTTTCCTCACCTCACACTTCTCTACCAGTTAAACTGGGTTAAGTTGGCTATAGTTATCTAATAAAGGAAATATTTTCAAATGCGTTAAAAGCAGCAATGTATTGATAAAAAATATATATTCAGATGTAAACAATGCAAATATTTGTATTAATTCTCCGTTAAGTGCTTTATCATATTTTATTGAAATATTTCAATTGGCTGCATATAATGTATGGAAATCTTTGTAAAAGCACATCGTATTACGTTTGCAATATCACAATGCATTTACTCGTGCTCCTCTCGAGAGTTTCATGGTTTAGAATTTTTCTAGTAGTGGAATATGTTCCATCTTTCTGTGTGCCGGAGAAGACTCATACCTTTTAGAAAAGAAATTGCATATATAGCGGACACTCGCCAATAAAAAAAAAACGGATTAAAGTTCTTGATTTCAAATCATGAAACATATTGAAAGAATACATGGAATCAGAGTTGTGACCAATATATTATTTTCATTTGATGCCACCTGCATAGGTAGTGCACTTTTTCACACCTTCACAACTTCAACTCTACTCGACACGACCCCTAGATCTACAAGGCTCGATTTAATTCAATATGCTGACACTTTGGTCCGCTCATAACAACCCATATTTTCTATTTTTTCCCAATTGACTATTGACCAATTCCCTATGTACGCCCAAACAATATTTCAAAAATTTGTTTTGAATCGTTGAAAAAAACCATCAAAAATAGGTACCGGTGCATTACGGTGTAATTAGTATCGTGATTGAATTGAATAGTTATTTATTTACTTAGTATTGATGCGATACAAAACATTCTTAGCACATACACTTATTCTCCTTCGTTCATCTTATCTTATGTGTTTTTAAGACTTCCAACGTTATCCCTCTAAACAGATTATTTTATCTTCTTTAGCGGCCTCGTGAAACTTGGAAATCCATGACCACAGTCACCACAGAGCGCAATCATCCCTTGACATCGGCATTGTAGTCACGGGTTTATTAATTATGAAACATATTACATCTGCACATGCCAATGTAATATCTACTATATTTTCGTAGAAAGCAATCACTTCGTGGTTTGTATAAAATATTACGAATTTTATTAAACGCCAACCGGATTCGCTTAGCTGAAGCTTCGTCAGGGCGTATTTAAAAGTAACAATAAATATAAAAAAGTGCACTTATATATACATAGAGGGAGACAGAATATAAAATTACATGCGAAAGAGAAAGACAGAATACATGTACATTTAGACAGAACATCAAGGGAGGGGAAAGTTCAATGGTGATGAATATTTTTATTTATTTTAGAATAAAATAATATATTTGAATTAAAGGTAATTAACTATTTTACTAGACGTAGTCTGTTCTAAATAAATTATCTGTACAGTTTTTATAAGTTGTATATTGTTAAAGTACAATCAAAAGTTATAAAAAAGATTTTTGTCTATAATATATTTGGAGACAAAATGTGTGGGTAGTTAGGTTAGTACAAATGACAAATTAGTTTCATTTTGTATTCTACCTGCATCAAGCAACTACTTTGTTATTTTTAGTTTAAAATCGTTAATCAGTTTAGACCCTTTAATATCTAGTGGCAATTTATTAAATATACGCGGTGCACAAAATAAGAAAGATCGTTGACCAAATTTGGTATCAATTTTTGGCATTAAAAAGTATTGTACAAGTTTCCTTTGATTCGGATTTCTGATAGTAGATCTCCTTGTCTACGGACACTACTAATTTGGAAGGACTAATTTTGCGGCTCTCAGTCTGCTGCGAGTTTTTTACGAGTGCTGCTATTTTTTTATAATCCCTAACTACGTTAATTATTTGTGACATTTTATGTAGCATGATTTTCAGACAGTGAAACTAATCAAGCCTTTCTGCATTTGTGGAGATAAAAATACTAACAATTAATAGGACCGATATGGGAACTTTTTCCCGTAAAACGGTCACCATTCCGGACCCCTCTGTAACAATATTGAGTATCGGTTTTTACAAATTTTGATAGATCGCAGAACATCGGCCATCTTGGATGATTTACAGTGTTGTTGCAAGTAATATCACTTAGAAATTATATGTAAGAGTGTTTTTATTTATTTTATATGGTATATTAACGTATATTACATAAAGCGTATGCATTCATAACTAAGATCTATCCAAAAACGATATACAGTGTTGTTGCATGCAGGGGTGGTCTCATATATTCATACACTTATATTGTGATGTTTATGGAATGACAAGCGCAAGCGCGTTCGAGGCTAACAGGTATGTGTGTATGTGTGCATGTGGAAAGATACGTCAGGCGAGAATGTTTAAGTATGGCCGACAGCGAGTGGATGAGCCCTTCGCGCCACATCTCTCAACGCAGACAGACATAAGATCAATCATTAATCTATACTTGTATTACAGTAATGAATACTAAATTGCTACAAGGTTCCACTGAAAATTATTCACGTCATTCTTCAAGAAAGGATACAACAATTGGCGCAGCCGAATTATAGCTGATGTCACAGAATGTAACATACAAGGCGCGTTTTTTAAGTAACTATCAGATTTTTTTTTTAAAGTAACACATTATTTTTACAACACTTTATTTCTTCAGCTTAAACTACTTCTCAATATAGTCGCCACCATTATTAAGGCACTTGTGATCACGGGGCGCCAATATTTATATACCTTTACTTATGACACCGCCTGGGATGAAAACCATCTCTGCACTCCATCTTTGAGTTCATCATCGCCATCAAAACGCTTGCCACCAAAGAACCGCTTCAGATGAAGGATAATATGTAAATCACTCGGTGCAAATCAGGATAAAACAGGACACACTTGGCGATGAATGTCAGCTGGTTTCATGTTTCGTGCATTCAAGAAACGAATCAAGAACCGTATCTAATAGTCGGCGGGCTAATCTATTATCTTGAACATTTCAACGGCTCACTACAGAATGGCCACACTACGTGAATATCTCTATCGTTACATGTGGTGAGTCAATAGATGAAGTTACAACCGTAACCGCAGCGCTACACCGGGAATATCTGGCGACGGTACATACTTAAAAAACGCGCCTCGTATATGATAATGGTGATACGTAGATTAATAGATGATTAGATTTTCTATAAAAAAAAATTATCCTCAATGCAGATTCTGTCACCAGTGTCCGGTATTGGATGCTTACTGCACCAAGGTGAACAAGGCACAGCGTATGAGTTTTATACGTTTTAAAATATGGATACCGTGAGAACAGAGTGCCGCTCTGATACATTGCCTCGTCACTTCCTTTACTGACGTACTTCAGATGTGGAAATATGAAGGGTACGCTTTTGTCACAAACATATTTGTTTTTCAAGTGACCAGTAACGATTCGTCGTCATTAAATAAACCTTCTTAACCTTCAGATTGATATTCATTACATGAGGTGAGACAGATGTTGAGAGGGAGAATTTCAAACTAGGGGTAGGAAAACAATTTTGTTATATCTGTCAACTTTAGGAATATCTGAAATATAATTTAAAACAAGTGAGCGAAGGCTGTTTAGTGATGTTTTATGTTTCCTTTGAAGTGTAGTGATAAAAAAATCCGATGTTCAAACTAAATTGTTTTTCAAGTTCTGTATAGGTACTTTTAATCTTCTTTTTTTTATTTCTTCCTTCATGTCAGTATTGATATATATAGTGGTCTTGGTTCCCGGTTTTCACAGCTGACTCCAGGGTCTTTCCAGATGCAACGTATCCATCTACTATTAATTAATAAGAAGAACACATTATTATTGTAAAGTTGCAGTATTTCAGAATATAGCTCTGTGATATTTAAATATAAATTAAATGTATCGGTAAAATATTTTTCAATTTGAAAATGCAACATATAAGTTCAAAAATTTGTTGTTAACTTACAATGTTAACGTGGTATAATAGATTAGCGCACTTCCCCGGATAGGAAAGATTCCTGGTTCGATTCCGAGTGGCAACAAAAATATTTTTTGATAAATCGATTTAATCTATATAGTAATAATTATCTACCGTCATGATACTCTTCCAAGCCTTCTTTGGCCAAAGTTCCGGATAATCTCATTTTCTAAGCTGTCATTTTGACACGTATTGTGACCAATGAATCTTTTTTTTTTTTAATATTTATAAAATCAACTTTGTGGTTAAAATCCATTTTCAAGATTATTAACTTTGTTTTATTAACTACTTAATGAATTAAATATATCTAACGGTTTCGAAAAATATCGTTTTCTGCTTCAGTGTGACATTAACTAACCAAAAACATGTGTTATATTGTTTCTTTTAAAGAATCTATTTTTAAATATAACTTTAGTACTTAACTTAAATTATTACTTGATGAAACAAAATTATTTGGAAAAAGTTTTAGAATAAGACTTAAAAAATTAAGACTTATGGTTAAATTTAATTGGTTGTTTATAATATTTTGGTTAGTCTTACACGCTTTATTTATTTCTAATGATTCTAAATTAATCAATTTAAGATCAACATTGTTTATATGTAAAATAGACAATACCAAATTTTCATCAAAAGTATGATCAATTTCTAACAAATGATTGGAAAATTCTAAAAAACAACCTTATTATTTAAACATCTCAAATACTCTTTGACTTTTATGTTAAAATATCGACCTGTTTTACCAATATAGAAAGCAGTACAGTCTTTACAGCTAAATTTATAAACACCGGAATTATTACCTTTATCATCTTTGTCTTTGGAATTTATGAGGAAATTTCCTATATGAATTTATTAAGTGTGGTTAATAAAACAAAGTTAACAATCTTAAAAGAAGATTATTTAATTCACTGTTGTAGATAAGGCTTACAGTGGTTGGATTTGTTGTAGAATTGAGAAATTATCCACCGGATATGTAACATCAGTACATATCGAAGGTGTCGCTACTGCGGACTGTCCAAGTCTCTTCTGCATACATGAAAATTGGAAAGATAAGAATAAGAACCAACATAATTTTCGTTGCTTGCTTTATGTCAGTATTTCCATATTCTCTACAATTGATTCATAGCAACTTTAGCTACTTATATGCGTCTTCGAATTTCCTGCCCACTGTTGCCAATGTTTGTGTTCAGAGTTTGTTAGGATGCATTACTACTTTAATATTGTGACATACTATGAACAGAATTGGCTATTCTATCTCTTACCTGCCTTCAACAGTCATTCTCAAGGGAAAATAAATAAAATCAGAGAGAAATTTTACAACATTGTAATTTAGAAAAATTTATACAATTAAAACAAATTAGCAAAGAGAAAAAAAACCTTGTCAAATTATTTACGAAAAATCACTCCGTCAAATTACATCTTAAAATATAAAGTAGCTCCCATTAGAAGTACAAATGGAATTTATTTATCAAGTTTAACTACAGCGAAATAAATCAACTGTCACCCCTATTTGACAGGTGGAGAAATTGACCAGCGGTTGAGCAATCCTATTGTAATGAAAGTTCATTTTAGGTGGTCAACAGGTTGAATTTCACTGAACAAGTTTTGCACCATAATGAATATCAAATTTGACGTTGTTCACAGCGAGAATTGAAGTAAAAGGTTCTCCATCCATATGAAGATGATCCAAATCGTTATCGTCATCCTACTCTGTCCATGGAAAATTCTCCAGGACTCCACACGAGCCATCACATAATCATATGAAGTGATGTATTGTACGAAAAGTGGCGTGAGCAAAGATATATATGATGGGTTATTCTAATCTACAAGCAAAACATAAATGAAGTGATGATTCATAGATTCATTTGCAATTAATGTGCTGACACGGGCCATTAAGATTAGCAGGACCGAGTGAGAAGCACTGAAATAAGGGAGACGTATAAAAAGATCTGAACTAACGTGACTTGATCACATCAGTCAGAGGAACAACTACCACATGTGTATTTTTGGAAACTTTGATGGATCGCCCCATACTAAGCTGAGATGAACAACAGAGACTATGTATATGAAACTATAGTACTGGTCGATGAGCACGGAAGTAGCGCAAGACAGGAGAGATGGAAGCGCTTTGTCGAGACTTCTAGGATAAGAGGAAAGGATGAAAATGAAAACGATCCGACCGTCGAATATCCTGCTTCTATTCTCCCAAGAGAATGGCACGAATCGCATCCAAAGGTGTCACAGCTACATAGATTTGAAGCATAAAAAAAGCTTACAGGATATAAACATATATACGCATTCCTGAGGGCACGTTAGACGTCCCTCAGGCGACTCTGATCTGACTGGGGAACGTGCTTGTTTCGATTTTCTCAACTACACAACGCCAAACAACGAAAAAAAGTCATTCCACATCCGGATCATTCTATTCTGAAAACGATTTGTTCTACGTGTAACAAAAGTTTCGGGGCAAACTTTTACATCGTATCTCTGCCAATACTTTTGGGAGCATTTTATTTTCTTTTATGAAAACTCACAGAACACCTCATTTTTTTGCATTTGTGTACGATACGTGTACTGTGTACGAAACACGGCACGTTAATATGGCTACTGTTCATTGAACGAAGTTAAGCGTTTAGATGAGCTAATTAATTACTTTGGGGAATTAAAACTAACTTGTTAGTCTCCAGGGACGAGTCTTGAACACCCAAGTCATTCTAATCCATACGAAATAGTTCTGATTGCCTTTTAATGGCATTTTCGACTCAGTACATACAATCACTGAGATACGGATTTTGCTCCTATGAGATTCTTTTGAGACAACTCTCAGCTTTCATAGTCCCCATGCACACACCGTATCTAAAAGATTTACACTCGAAACCCACTTTACCTTACCTTAAATTTCATTGCCGTTATTTTGGGCGTTTTTGATGACTCGGTGATGGCAAAAATTATTTTAATTATCAAAGAAATATGTTTTGAAAAATTGCAAATGTGATTTCATTCAAATTAAACATATAAATCATTTTAATAAATGAGACCAACCCTGCAACAACACTGTAGATCTGCATAATGAATGTCACAACGTTGTATATCTTCTTGGGCATCGATTGATATATTAAGCAACGATATAAAATAAAATAAATACTATTAGACACAATTTCTTCTCTGGTGGGGGAGTAAGCTGCGACAATACTGTATATCATCCATGATGGGCGACACTCCGTCTATCAACCAACATTTGTAAAAACCGTTATACAGTGTTGTTGCATGGGAGGGTCTTAATTGTTTTTAAATTATTTCATCGCATAATAATTACTCTTTCTTATACTCTTATAATAGTCGAAACAATAACCTACATATAATGAATAAATATGTATATATAAGATACGTAGGTGTATCAGTGAAAGATATGAATAAGAAGAAAATCAAATACGTTAAATTACCTCAAAAAATCTACTAAACATAAAAATGATAATTTTTGTAATATCAAATTATAGCACAACAAATTGTTATATGATGATTAATATCGACTTCAGTGTGATATGTCATGGCAACTGACTAGTGCTTTTTTTTACGAATAATTAATTAATTGAATTAGTTTAGAAAGTAAAAAACATTTAAAAATAACAAATACTGTTTATCATTATCCTTGCGCACTATGTCAACTCCAAACATTGAGACAGACATGGCGGTCTATCGCCTCCACTGTCGCCATCACCGCTGATGACCCTGAATGCACCTTGCATATACCGGTGTGTGAAACAGAGCTGCTAACAGCCGTAAACACATCCGGTACCGACGCCAGGTATCGCGAGCTTTACTCTTCTCGCCGCCGCCTTCTGTAACTCTTCATGTGTAGAGATATTATTGTACCTACCGCTTAATTATCTTCTCTAATATCAACCGTAAGTAGTTATTATTTTCATTATCTGCTCTGTCCACACACACAAATACAATACATTCCGCGATCATCAAACGAACACGTGAGTGATGAATGATTATTGGGGTACTACTCATATATAAGCAGATTCATCTTTCATTCTTATGATTCACATTCAAAATAGCTTAACCTACATATATATTAAATATGAATTAAATATATTAATTAGAAAGATATACATATAAAATCAATTTTATCGAAAAATATTGTTGTTGCGCCACCGGGATTCGAACCTGGATCTCTTTCCTAACCGGGGAAGGTGCATTATCCAACTATGCTACAGCGACAATAATTTTAGCGACAATTTTCGAACCTATATGTTACCTTTTTGATATAAATACATTTAATCGTTCCATTATTTGAAAGAGCCTTATTTTTACAGAATCTCAAATACCTTTGAGTAAACTGATAGCAGACGCCGGAATTATCAATTCATTTTTATTAAATTTTGGACACATTGATACAACTTTATTATTTAGTTGTAAATGGTAGTATTTAGTAAATATCACAGACCGTCTGTTCTGAATAATAATAACTTCACAATAAGAATGTGTTCTCCTAAATACATATTTATTCAATCATATTTCCCCAAAAATGTTAAATTAACACATTGAATAAGTTCTTCACTTTATTCATAAAATATTGTACATTTTTAATATTTTTGATTTAATGCATAATAATTGATAATAAAAGTAGATATATATATTCCATATACGAAGCGCGTTTTTAAGTAAGAACCGATGCAGCGCTGCGGTTGCGATGCGTAATAGTTTCCCGCATCTGTTGTACTTTTTTATGTACTAACAGTACTTAAATAACACCCCTCGTACATAATTTAATTGATATAATGTTATGAACATAAATACCATTTACTCACAATATTTTATTTAAAGCTAGTTAAAATGATGAACCATTTAAAATGCGTTGTGGGCCAAATTAAGAAGATAAGCAGGACTTAATATGCTGCAGAGACGACCGCCAACAAGAAAATAAAGTTCAGATAATTTTTATGTGAAAGGAATCATAACATAGATACATTGTAAAAGCCCGTGAGGGCGTTAATAAATAAATAAATAAAATTAATAAAAGTATGGCCAAAAAAAAAAACAATATGTTTTTCGGAGGTTTCCCGGGTGAAAAAGTGCGTAATATTTCATAGTAAGTTCACGGATGGGAGGAACGTAATATACAATATTAAGAAGGTTGTTACATGTATTTAGTATCTTTGAAGACACCAAAGACAAATAAATATACACGCAAAACAAAAGAACGCCATACGAATTTGAAATAAAATTCGGAAGTTTTGTTTAAAAATACCAAAACAAAATACAATTATATACATACGAGATGAAATGTGACAAACCAGAAAAAAATATGCAGGGGTGATATGATACACGTGTCTGAAATATTTTTGAAACACTTTTTTTTATTATTAATGATGATACCAACAAAAAAAATACAATGATACCCAGAAAATAAACATTTAATGTCAGCGGTCCACTCTCGCCGAAGCATGGCGAGAGGAGCCGAGCACGAGAATGTACTGCGGCTCTCGGCTTGCATCAGCTATTCTCGTATCGTCTTGTGCCGTCTGTCCTCGCCGCGAGTGTACAGCCAGCCCTCGGTTTCTCTCGCCCCGCCTCGCCCGCCTCGACCTTCTTCGTCCCCGCTTTGTACTGGTCGGAGCGTGGACGACGCGAGGCGAGGTGAGGAGCCTTGGCGGGAGTTTACTTTGTACCACTCGGGTCTCGACACCTCATGCCAGCAGTCCACTCTCACCGAGGCATGGCAAGAGTAGCCAAGCACGAGAATGTACTGCAGCTCTCGGCTTACATCGCCTATCTCGTATCGACACTGGTCGTCTCGTGCCATCTCGCATGGCCACGCACGCCTCGCCTCGCCCCGTCCACGCTCCGTTCCGGTCGGAGCGTAAACGAGGCGAGGAGCCTCGGCAAGAGTGAACTACTGGCATCAGCAAATGCCTCGCTTGAGGCACCTCGGCGAGAATAGTCTGCTAGCATTATATGTAGGGGTGGAACAATACACATTTGTGTAACGAGATATGTAACGTTGCCTTTTTTTAAAGAAGGTAATACGAAAACGAATCATTTGTTTGATTCTCATGAAGCAACTTTTATATTCACTGTTTTAATAATCTGATATCACACGCCTTTACTTCGTATTCCATTTGATAGTTCAACCCTTAGTGCACCAGACGGGGTGACTTATTCACTACCTGCATTAGGGGAGGGAGTACTACATTGTTACGAGGGAATGTTTGGCACTTGGTCAAGGGAGCTGTTTATGGATTTAATGTCAATAATGCTTCCTATATCTTGGCTTATATTATATGTATAATATTATTTATGATAACTTTATATTGAAAATTACCAATAATCACTTTAAATAAAAATAAATTTATTATTAAGAAGAACATATTCTTATCGTGAAGTTGTAATTATTCAGAACCCAGGTCTGTGATATTTTAAATACTAATTTAATGTATTAATTAGAAAGATATACATATAAAATCAATTTTATTGAAAAATATTGTTGTTGCTACTGGGATTCGAACCTGGATCTCTTTCCAATCCGGGGAAGGTGTAAGGTATACTTTTAACGACAAATTGTCGAACCCATATGTTACACTTTTCGAATTAATACATCTATCGTTCCATTATATTCATTGATTTTATATGTATATATTTCTAATTAATACATTTAATTAGTATTTAAAAATAAGTTCTTTTGACATTTTCAGGCTGCACTCGTCAAGAGTGGCATAAAAGAGTTTTCCATCTACCACACTCAATACCTTAAATTCTTTATTAAAATAATAATAATAAATGATTGCTATTCTTTCGTCAAATAATAACAAAATTTATTTATATGTACTCAAAAGTGTTTGTATCTGAATCCGGTTGCATTTGCTGGTGCAATTGGTCACAATAGTCACAAGGTTGAAGGAATGAAAAAGAAAACTTCTCCTTCAAACACGTTATAACTTCTGGCGTCAGATGTCGCCTTGTACAAACAAATTAAATAGTTGAGACGCCATTCGTTAGATACCGCCCTAACAGTATGTTTATGTTTTTATTTTTTCAATGGTGTGTTGTTATGTAACGCACTGGCACGGGAGGATCGAACGCCAGCGCATCACGCCACCGGCATGGCTTTGTGTGTTGGTGTATGTGTGTAAGGTGTCAGAATACATGGCTCGGATGGATAGGAATGGTCTAAATAACGCAAAACACTGTATCATATGATAAACAATACAATTTGTAAACAAGAAATTGCCCAACAAAGATAATTGCACGATTTGAGTTCTGATTCATTTCACCATCATTTATCCAAAAAGTGTGGGACCCTTTTTGTTATGATTTTGTCACTCAAGTTAACTACGAGTTTGGGGATGGCGGGTTCGCACTAGATTACTAGTAGTGATGTACGGCCGCTGCGGTCTTGGGCATCACGCCGGCCATACCAAAATTCTTTTCGCCTTCCGAGAAGTTCCAAGCGTCTCTTTGCGATGTCTTTTTCGCCATTTTCTCCGGCGAGACGCCGCCCGGCGCTCGCACGGATGTCCTCCTTTCCCTCCGTCCAGCCTTCTCTCTTCCGACCGGGTCCACTCGGGTCGTAATAGCGCTCAGTCCCGCCGCGCATATTTAAAATGTCACAATGTATATATCACATTATTCAAATCTATCACTCTTTTAGTTTACTAAACTGCATTTTTGTTACAATATGAAATACTTTATTAATATTACAACTGTGCTTATGTTATACTGTAAAAATCATCATAAATATTGTATTAACAACTATATATTATATTAACTCTAATTACGCTATACTGTCTAACTTTATATAAGCATTTTAATTGTTACAAACAAAGAAAGCACATAGGGGCGTCGAAAGATGTAGATTCTAAGTTTACAATTCTCGAGAGTTAAACTTTTTTTGCTTTTTTAATAACTCATAAAACAAACATTCCGTAAAGAGTGGGAACTTTTCAATGTGTTTACATATTAATATATACATGTGTGTGCGTGTGTGTGTATATAAATATGCGTTTTACGTTTTTTTATTAAAAATCTAATAAGGTAAGCTTTCTATATATACTTTTATGTTATATAAATCAGAAGCCTGAAGGCAAATTCTTTCCAAAATATTATGCTATTAATTTTTGTAATAAAATACACAATGTGAACGATGACCCTCTTTATTCGCGAGATTTTTTTCTCCTTTTGAATGGTGATACGCCACAAAATTAAATTGTATGTCAATAATCTTACCCATATCTTAGCTTATATTTAGGAAAGTCTTGTATTGAAATTAATAATAATTTCTTAAAAGGGGAAGAACTTTCTTAAATTTTTTTTTATCTTATTATATAATCACTTCTTCAATTAGCAATATTACTGTGTGGCCTCATTTTATGCAAATAATTAGACAAAATACTTTATTTAAACCACTATTTATTAATAATTCAACATGTTTCGATACCTATAGTATCTTCTTCAGGAAACAACGTATACTGAAATTAAAAATACAAGTATAGATAAAAACAAAACTATAAAATGATGAATAAGTAAGAACTAATATGAAAACAAATTTAATTTAAGTATACATTGTTTCCTGAAGAAGATACCATAGGTATCGAAACAAGTTGAATTATCAATAAATAGTGGTTTAAATAAAGTATTTGGTCTAATTATTTATAGTTCTATAATCATTTAAATTCATTAAATTTTAGCACTTTAACACCAAACAGTGAATTAGAAGTAATAATAGGTTCTTTAAAATCATTTGTAGCAAACTAATGAGTTTTATAAAATAACTAGCGATCGCTACCCAACGTTGCTATGGATTCAGATTAAATTATAATTTTAAATAGGGGTGTAGAGAGAGGGGTGTGCCTTTTAGTTACCCAGGCCCTAAATAATAACGATGTATGTAAAATTTACTTCAGGCAGGAAGAGTGAGAAAGAGATATCAAGGGGAGTATGTCTGTATTTTTCTCAGGATCTTGTTGAACGAAGAGAACAAAATTTGGATGGAGTTCAATATACATCTCTACGAATTAGCTAGGACAAGAGACGGAGGGTTTCTGTTTTTTGCATAGAGTCCTAAAGAGTAAGGAAGTAAGGTTTGGAATGAAATTCAATATAAAACACATTTATATCGGAGGAAGAGGGTAGAGTTGCCAATGGGGGAAGGGGTGGTGCGTATGTTTTGTGCAAGATCCTAAAAAGTTACTACACTAAATTTGGTATAGATCAATTTAAGGTTATAGGGTTGTATAGAGAACAAACAGACAGACTTTTAGTTATATATACATATATGTTTAATTTGAAGATTCTGCGAGCACTAGTGTATGAATCTGGTATCTCTTCTAAGTTAGATTACATTTTTTGTAGATGATTTCTTTGAGGAAACCTTGACCGATGTTTCGGCATAGTTACGGTAAAACTGTACTTGTTTGTGGGAGATATAAATCTCCTACAGAGCTCTATTTTAAATAGTTGAATTTCGGATAATTCTATTTGATGCTCTATATATAAATACATATCCTACAAGCCTATTTCACCAAGTTATTAATGTTTTAAACGACAGAATAATTCGTACACGTTAATCTTAAATAGACCTTTTTATTTACGAGAATTTTATACTTCTCCGAGTAAGCCCACAAATATGTTGTAATGATTTCGTTAACAAGAGGTCTCGAAAACATAACCTTTCAACATTTATAATTGTCCACTTTGACAAATGTGGGATATTTGACTGTCTGTCCCCCGCCTTGTTAGGAAGTGCCCCCGGGTATAGAGACAGGGACAAAGACAGATTACTCCACCGAAAGGAATAGACAGTTGTAGCGGAAGTGGTATTTGTAGGAAAATGGATTGGTTCTTGCACGAGTAGGTTGGTACCTAGCATTCTCGCCACTTGACAACTGAGAAACATTTCACACTAATAGAATGACATGGAAATAAATAAAAATGATGGAGCTAAATTATATAGCTGAGGGTACTTGTTGCAATCCCAGCAACCTTGATATTTTTCATTTAAAAAACATTAAACACCGATGGAAGCTTAAAGAACAATATTTTGATAATGATTATCACTATGCTTTGATTTTAAACGCTCGTGGTCGAGTCCTTACATATTAGTATTGACAGAGAATAGAAGCAACTGATTTTGCAACTAACACTGTTTTTGAATAACCAAATTACATCAAAAAGAGATATATTTTATAAATAAATTTGTAAAAACTACACGAGAAGACAACTGTATTAAATATTAGAAATTAAAAATACCCACAAAACCCTATTTTTGAGAAACTTCGCAGATTACATAAAACAAATGATAAAAATAATACAACATTTTTGGTTTGATAGCAAGACAAAAACTATCATTATTTATGTACATATTTATTATTACTTGTCTAAAAAAAAATTCCTCTAGTTAAAAACTTTGAGTTTTTAATAAAAAACAGAGTTCATTTCAATCAAATAAATAAATTTATTGTTAATATTTTAGACAGGTCGCATTACTCAATTTTACGTCTTATAATTTGAAATATTACTAGATGATACTAATAGTTAATGTATTTGACAATATCAATTAATCAATTATTAACCGTCTCTCAGAATTCAAAGTTTAATTTATAGTTAGATCCTTGTATTATACACAATATATTTGTCTGTAATAATAGCACACGACGTTTGAATTATCGATAAAATACTTTAATTATCACAAGAACTCTGATTCATAAGATATAGGCTTTAACGGCGAAACGTTTCAAAAACGGAAAAATACTGTCAAAAAATAACTGCACATCAGACATTATATTTCTGCATAACATTGTTATAAGATCAATTCCTTTCAAATAAATTCTTGCATAGCCTTTCAGGTTTTAACGTAGAAAATGGTTTTTCCGAAGCTGAGTGACATTCTATAGAAGGATAATATATAATACAATGTGTTCCAAATAAAATTTATACTCGGAAATACTAGAAACTACAGGTCATTTTTTCGACAAAAAAAACTGTGTTTACTGATTGTTTCTTCTTTAAACATAATACTTTAAAAAAATGTTTGTAGCAATTTTAACTGAAATATTAAACACTATCAAACATATGTACGCCCTTTCCGCCCCCTTCGCCTCTCCCCCTTTACATGTTATAACACATATTTAAGATTTAACCGAATTTCAAAAACATACGTATATTTTTCCAAATGTATTATAAAAGTGCCACGTTTTTGTACCTTTTAATAAAAAATATTAAAAATCTACTTGTTACATTAAAACAGTAGTTCCTTATTGAAAATGTTCCAGTCGGTCAAAAGCTGCAGTCAAAAAATGAAATAAAGAATGTAATTTTTTTTTTACAAAGTCCAATATAATAACAAAGCCCTTCCGACTCCAATTTGTGGGGTTTTTTGTTGATGAAACGATCTATAGTTTCTGGTATTTTTAGGTACACGGCAGTTTTTTAACACAAAATACTATGAAAAATTTATGGACTTACAGAATTTAAAATGAACAATGAGTTAATAAAATTAATTGAGCAAGAAACAATTATAAGATTCTCTAGGTCGCAAAGACTGCGATGGGTTAGTATATGTTAAAATAATGCCAGTAGATACCCCGGCGGAAGCGACCTGGAGGCAGACCAAGGAAAAATATATGAAAAAATGGGAAGATCCGAGAACTGGAAGAGAATGGATAGAGATAGGCGTTAGTAGAGATCAGTTCTGGATGAGGTCAAATCTCACTATAGAATGTGATCTATGGAAGAAAAAGATAATACAAGTATATATAAGACCTTTGAAAGGAGGGAATATGTAAAAAAACATTGTGTCTTTACCAAGTACAGTAACAAATTGAGTGACATAAATGTGACACATAATGTAACATACATTCGATGAACGCATATCTATTTAAAAAATGTTTCATTATTTCTGTTGTGTATAAGCATAAATGCCGTAAGAAAACAGGATATACGGAAGGAGTTTGGCACTCACCACAATCCAGTTCTGCGACCACCTTCAAAATGTGGACTGTATGTTTAAATCACTAATTTCGTCTGGGTTCCTTTAGACCACTCTGTATAGACGCAAAGTCTCAATTGTATAATTTTGCAATCTTTCGATTCACGTATACCGCACTCGCTCAAGGTCGCCAATCGACTGATTCGGCGACGTGCCGAGAGAAGAAAGGAAGGAGGGGGGGGAAAGGCACAGTGCATTATTTTCGTTCAAGAATAAATATGCAAACAATTTCAATTATTTTACTTATTATATTTTCCAAATATTTTGGCAATATTTGACTACAGTAAGAGTTATTTCACGCAATATAATGTAACGCAAATAGTATTATACATGCCTCAGTGCCAAATCTACCCTCACACTTATTTTACACCCTTTTTATGATGTTTATTTATCCCCACGTGAAACGCACATAATATTTAAAAGTATGTTATTAATTGTCGCTGAAGTAATTGCCTTAATGTGCAAAAGACGTGTTGCCACTACATAACATTATGCCAACTAAACATGCGACTTATGAGGTCAGCGTATATTTAAGGTTGTTACAACGAGAATACATTTATTTTAAAGAGAACACATTATTATTTGTGAAGTAGTAATTTGTTCAGAACAAAATTTTGTGATATTTTAATACAAATAAAATGCATCAATTAGAATACATTTAATTTATTTTTATTACTACTTCTAAATATTTGAATTAAATAAATATCAAGTTATCGTGTCATATATATCCGTATACCGATATCTCGTACAAATGTTGCAACTAACGGTCGATTGCACAGAAACGCCTGAATAAAAAAAATCGTCAATTATATTTAATGAATGCGTATGAAATATTAGAATAAAATATATTATTCTCTGTATTTATACATATTCATTTTTCAACAAAAATATAATATATCTTTCTAGTTGTTCTGAAAATGCAACTTCAGAACAAAAATGTGTTCTCTTTAAAAATATATAAATCAATTTTTTTTGCTGCCTGTACTATGATATGAAAGCTGCATTATATATTTTTACTTGTCATATTGAATGTAACTTACGACAGAACCCAATATAATCAAAAAAAAATCTTCGGACATACAAATTAAATTATTACATTTAAGAAAGTTACTTGCAAGATATTATTTTATTTTTTGGACTGAACTTATCCTAACAGAATCCAAAAACACTTTTTTAAATCTTCAACATTAGTAGATTTATTTGTTCAAAGATTAACATAAACATTATTTGTTCTATTAGTTTCCTTTGTCTCTGAAAGGCTGTTTCCTGTTGCATC
Source organism: Eubasilissa splendida (assembly GCA_031772225.1). Taxonomy (NCBI): domain Eukaryota; kingdom Metazoa; phylum Arthropoda; class Insecta; order Trichoptera; family Phryganeidae; genus Eubasilissa; species Eubasilissa splendida. The sequence goes on along the minus strand of CM062852.1, from coordinate 12,624,210 downwards.
TCAATCCCACGGATCCTTTGTTTTATCGGACCTCATTGTTTCAAGATCTAAAGGAGATTAAATAAACTCACATATCAAACTAATATTAACATTCACATCCTTTATTCCATTGTAATTCTAGGAGCATAAGCAATTGTTGCAATTAATTTAATTTGTTAAGCTACCTGATAAGAATGCTTCAGGACCATAACATATGAGTAGTATTTTACTCAACTGATCAAATTTGTATGTGAATAATATTAATATTAGTGATGAGACAAACGGTGATTGTGTGATTGGAGTTCGATTGGAACGATGATTGGTAGCCGTGATTATTAGTAACTCAGCGAAAATCACAGATACACTAGAAACTAAACCCTTAAATCACAGTTACTAATCATTATCACAATCAAATACAAATCAGACAATCACATTCTTAATCTCGAATTTTCTTACCATTTACTAGTTGTAATATTTTTACAATGATGTATATCGACTCGAGCGAGTACCAGCTGCGTCGGCTGGACTAGACAATCGAATTCTTCTTGATACATGTCGTCGGAATAACAACAGTGTGCCGGGTAACAATTTAATTTATTCACGACACAAAATATAATATAAAATAATTACAAGTCTATCCCGGATCGCAGCTGGAAAGAGAGAGAGCGCCTGACCGCGGCGTAACTCATTTTATCTCTTTCGTTTGCATCCTATCGTGTCAACCTTTCACATACGTCAACCATAGATATCGCACTAGTATGTGTAGTATATAATTTAATTTGTTTAAAAAATATGTTTCTCTAATTTAAAGTTTACCTAAACAGACTGAGATGAATTTGTGATATGGTGCTGGAGACACGTGCTGCGCATACCATGAACGACGAGACACACGAATATCTCCATTCTGCAGGAACTGAACATCAAGGATAGACTCTCAACCATTTAATTGAGACGAATCCTTCAATTTTTTGACTTGTGAGAAGAGAAGATAGCATGGAGAAGCTTTTTGTGATGGGCCACATCGAAGGACGAAGAAGAAGAGGAGGATCCCCACCCTTTGGACTAACTAAGCGGAAAAGGCAACAGGCACTTTTCTGGTGACTGCCTTAAGATCTGCAGGATGCTGAAAAAAGTGGAGGAGCATAGTCAAGAGGGAGTACATGGAGATCCTGATCCTCAGTATTGAGGAACCGTCGTGAATGCTGACGAAACAGACTTATCAGGTTCTGCGGTTAACACGCCAAACATTGTATGTCACGCAAAGCTATAAGCGTGTTAACACGTACTTTTGGACCTTGCAAACTTGCAGGGATTGAAGTTATAATTTTAAACCATTTTACTATATGTGGGCGACAAGTCCCAATATTTGATACATAAATCAAGACCCTTAAAGCCTAGTCTTACCGTATGTGGTGTCTTCCATTTCAAATAGAGTTGACAGATAAAAGGTTAAATTACACTATTTACCATCATTTTTTGTGTGGAAAAATACGGTTTCATCATCACTTTTCATTTATTATGTGGGAAAATACTATTTAATCTTTAGTATTCAACTGTCATGTGGAAAAATATTGTTAAAGAATACTGTATATTTTTATTTAATTCCTGTACGATAGTATTAAGTAGGTATATTTAAGTATCTTTACATACATTTTTATGCTTCACGTAAAGATTTCATTTTGCTATGAATCACGCTTATCCTATAAGCTTTAAAAAACAAAGTACTCTTTTGCGCCGTAAATTGTGAATTTAGAATTCACGATCGGTAAATGGAACGTGCCCGACTCCACCCACCTTCTGCAACCCAAGCTCCGGCAAACCATAAACAAGCCATTGACGCTCATAATTGTCTATAGAGGCTGTGCACCGAAACATGCGGTGAATTATTATATACAAAAGGGATAGTGCCATCCAAAATTGAGAAAAAGTATTTAATACATTTTTATGTTGATTATTTTGTGAACTGATAATGAATGATGAATTTCATAATTGTTTGGTAGGTAGGAATCTGTAATAAACAGGGTGTAAAAAACTTAATCCACAATACTCCAAAGTAGATTGTTCTGTTTATTCAGACGCATATTCATTGGAGTGCCATCTAGGTCAACTAGAACTAATCTCATATTCAACCTGCCACATTGTAATACTAATGCCAAACAAAACTCATTGTTCTATCGAGCTTTCTTTTATTTAAACTCACACTTAAATGAATTAGACATGTTAAATACTACACTTTAATTACGTTTTTTTTTTTACGTCGGTTAACTGTTTGTTTTCTAAATAAAATATTTTATGAAAGAGACTGACTGAACTACGAATTGTAAAAGTTCCATGATTGTGTAAAGATTTTTATATATTTTTTACAAACATTAATCTTATACTTTGAGTATATATTCTTCAACATATATCTTTGATTCAGGACTTAAATCGTCTAACATAAATAGTAATCTGGCGGTTAGAAGTACGATGATCTTTAATTTTTTTATATGTTCAGTATATAATCTGGAATTAATAAAATATTTAAATTACTTGAAATAATCGCATAACCACAACCATTTTTTAAACACTAAGGCATATGCAGCTTGAACATTTTAGATTCATATTTTTATTATCCTAAAATATTGTACACTGGGTGTGTTACAACTATTTTACACTTATATAAATTAATATTATATATACAGAAATTTATTTTTTTTTTTTTTATCTTTGTTTAATTAACCACTAAAATGAGTTTAAATACATCTACCGGTTTCGAAAAATACCATTTTCTTCTTCAGGATGTCATAACTAACTAAAACATATATTGCTTCTTTGACAGAATCTATTTTTAAAAAATCTATTTTTTAAAAAAAAAAAATATTTTTTTTATTTTTTAGTACCAAAGTGTTGATTTAGTTGGTACCTACATACATGAATTGTAGAAGATTTCATGACGTAACATACGAAAAATTTCAATGTACATACTTTCTTCGATAATATTCAGGAGACTCCAAAACAATTCTCTGTTCATCTACATCTACAATATATTATATATACATGAATGGAATATAATGGATTGTTATCAGATTTTGATGAAACTGAAATATTCCTTAGTCAGAATGTTTTCAAAATTTTATTCAAAATGGTCATTACGTTAAAAAAATTGGAACTATATTACAAAACTGACACATTGTAAATTAAAGGTTTTAAAATAAATTTTAAGCATTTATAATCTAAATTGAAATAAAATAATAGTTTATGTATTTAATTCGTGGAAAAAATAATTATAAAGTATGTTAATATAATATTATGATCTATTTTTCGAGATGGTTTTCGAAATGGTCATCCTCGTTTGCCACAATTTGTTATATTTTGTTCCTAAGTTGCGTTGACTAATGAGTAGAATTCTGTGACATTGAAATTACAATTTTTTTACGGCGAAGCGCAATGACAAACGATGTCTAATTAACGTAATCGCTGTGAATTAATGTTTTCTGGTTTGTTACTTCTGTTTCTTTTTATATGTACTGGCAAAAATATCATATTTTCTTGAAATGATTTATTAATTAATCATTTTTAAACCCATTAAGAATTTAAGAATTAAGCTCTAAGACTTAGTTATCGTAATGATGTATTCAGAAAGATGTCCCTTGTATTTGATTACTAAACAATATTAGTTTCCAAAATTATTAACACTTAGGGCTAGTTGTGTGTTCAGTGGTAACTTTTTATTACTCTAAAAAAGTTACTAAAGTAATAAAAAAGGAAAAGGGTTGTTTGATCGTTGGTGAAAAATGTAATGACTAATTAATTTTACTCTCGAATGGTTAAAATCGAAAATCATTGGTTAAATATGGTGGATTCTTCACAGCTGTTTTAAAAGTCATCTGTCACATTAATACTTTGAAAGTTGCAGTACACGACAATTAATCATTCAATATTCCACTATTTCAGTGATGAGAGTTTGTCCGATGACGATCTCGATGTTTAATATACTCTTACGTACTTGTCTTCTAAGTACGTCTTCAGTGTACACCTCGTACTGTGAAGGTCCAAGAAATAGATTTTGTAACAATTATACATTTTTTACAATACGATACAACTTAGTACGAGGTATATCACTAGTATATGTCAAACGATTAAGCCGATGAACACGATGAGAAAGAGGCCGCGCCCTGTCGCACGTCGCCCTTTATAGCCTCGCACGCACGCACGCACGCCGGCGGTGCGGCACTCACACACACACAATCATACACTCCCAAGGACATCACATTTACATTAGCACATAATCCGAAAAAACTTCGCCAGCAATGTGACAAATGTCGAACATAAAGGTAAGTGAAGCCTTAGTTAGATAAAGCATTAAATAAATCATATTTCATGATTATTATCTTGCCATACATTGAGGCAAGATTTCTTATTTATGCTTTGATAATAGTAAATCTAACGTATCTACAACCCGCAAACGTTTTTCACCACGGGCGATGGTAAAAAGTTACCATAGTAAAAATTTACTACTGATCACACAACCAGCCCATAGTACCGAGGGCAACGACTTTATTAATTTAATGCAAAACACCTATACAAAATATCAACGATTTCGTAAAACTATTTATCATTGAAATATGTGTAATATTTTTTGATTAACCTTTACCATACCATGATATAAAATACCCGAACACAGCCATGCTATCAACTCGTGTTACCGTAAATAACAGTTAGAAAAAATGTTTTTATTAGCTTAAATGACTTTGATGGCACGAATTTACTCTAAATATTGAGAATTCAATTTTGAAAAATGATTAATAAAATAATTTAGACTATTCATTAAATCGTATACAATGTATCCTTCGTTCTTATCTCTCTTCATTTGATTAGTGAGAAAGAGACAGTTATATTTGTATGTTTGTTGTTCTTTTCACTGTGAAAATAGTGTGTGATCTCTGTCTTTCATATCACAAATTGTATTTTTACCAACGTATTAATTTTACAACGGATTGAATGGATAAAATAATTGTTTTTGTACGATTCCCTTTCCATAATTGGTTTTTCACTAGTCATTCTTAAGCCCTAATATTTTCTTTATGATTATCTAAAATATGAATTTTATGTTGCATGTATTTACCTAAATATTACAGGTTTAATTATGATAGTAGACCTGTGTTACTGCATTGTTTGGGAAGAATTAAATATTTCAATTGCGCCCTTCATCATTATTGTAATCCTTGCCATATTTGAGTCTAGTATAAGACACATTCCTCCCCCGACTCTTTCCAAGCTTCTCTGGTTAATACCCACTATGTATTTAATTATTTGACACATATAGAGTTGTTATGAGTAGTTCTGAGCGACTGCCGACATCGTTAAATGCACCCGGTAACGTGCTACCTAATAAACACCACCACCGTTAAACATTAAGTGACACGCGAGAATACACACATCATTCCTTTTAGCGACGTCAGCGCTCCAACAAGAACTCACATCGACTCCGACATCACCGTCAAGAGGTATAGTTCGCGTAGTAAATAGGTAAGACTCGAATGTAAGGTTTTGTAATAAACTCAGTCCAATCGTAAGTAGCGTTATACTCATCCTTGCTGCCTGCTTACTTCCACATGGTGCTTGATACATATGTGACTTCGCAATACTTACTCGAATACAGATTGGCAATCCGACTATGGACGCCGATTGCCATTCCCATCTCATCCTTCACATAGCGTCACATACATGAAACTTACGTGTTACTATAGTACACACAATATAAAAGTATATATATTAAAACAATAAATGTAAAAATATTATTGTAGGTACAATACAAATTATCAAAATATACAGACATGCTATTTAAAACAACTTCACAAATAACAAAAATCAAAACCAAAAATAAAAATGAGGAATCAAAGTAGGAGGAGTAGCTTGTTGGTGTAGTGGTTAAGACGCCGATCTAGTGATCTAGTGGTCGGGGGTTCGCACCTTATTCCAAGACACCAGAAAGTTAGTTCTATTTTCGTAATACAAGCGCTTAGCTTAGTTTTAAAATAGTAAGAATATTGATGTGACATGTGTTCCATTATGTAAGTGTAATTAATTTATTTTTTTTAAAACTAAAATCAAAAACAAAATTTGATTTTTGCTTCTCATTTTTCGTTTTTGCTTTTCATTTCTGATTTAAATTCTTGATTTTCAATTTTAAGGAATTTGAAATTTTAGATTTTGAAATTCCATTTCCCTCAATTTTTTTTCCCCTAAACTTTAGTGTTTCAGCGGATTCGATTCAGTGATCGAAATCAATTACTAATACGAGAGTTTATCTCATCCTGTAAATTAGAGTCTGAAATAATGAAGTTTAAACAAAAAGAGTCAGATACCCGTACCATTTATTTCCATACTCTCAAAATGGTAACCCTATCTGACAACGGGAAACCTGGAAAGCTGCCAAAACTGACGGTTCAGTTAACTTCGTCTTAATCTACGTTCACGTTAGTTAACGCTTCCGCATAGCTAATAATCGTAACAGTTGGTACATCCAACATCATTTAACTCATCCAAATACGTTGTTCGCTGTTTCTGCTTTAGGTATCGCGAAAAATCTTTACAATACTTTTTGATAGCAATCCATATAATGACTATTAAGAAATAATTAATAATAATTAGATTTTTACATACTTACTTACCATCACGCCGTTTCTCCGCGGGGGTAGGCAGAAAGAATAGTGCGACACACTCTTCTCTCCTGACATAAATTCTCTTAAATTAAATTAAATTATTAAGGCTTCAGGCTCCAGTATCTGGTTTACCTAGTCGTGCCAAGTCTTTCGCGGACGTCCTCTACTTCTGCTGTCATCGACACTTGCGTCATATATCTATTTCTATCGTAGTCCCCGTGCACATAATGTCTTAGAGATTGGCGCCTTACTTCACGCTTGTTGTAAGTCAAAGGTCAAATGTCAATTTATTAACCATTTTTGTTCTGTTCGTCATTTGGCTGAATTTGATCCTCCCAACAATAGTTAAAACGTAATGAATGTTTATAATTTAATACCTTCTGTTTGTCTAATTTTCAGAATAAATAGTTGAACGAATGAGTACATCTCAAGTTTCGCTGTGCCAAGTCGTTTTTGTCTTATCTTACCAATTTCAAGTTGATATCTGATATTACAATGACATATAATGACACTTCCAACACGATTGGGCTATAATCTTTTGAATTAATTGAAGGCACAAATTTATGCTATAGATATATTAAACTATCGAACAGAAAGAAGATTTTTTTAATTATTATAAAGTCAATTATAAAGCGGAGTTAATAATTACTGTGAAATTAAATTAAATTTAAATCTTAGTTTGCATTGTTTCTAAATGAATATTCCAAGTGCTTGTGATTTAGTAGTTACGATTCTCGTTTAGTGATCTAGTGGTCGAGAGTTCGATCCAGGAGGCCGTCAAGTTACTCCTATTTTCATAGCACAAGCGTTTAGCTTAGTTTAAAAATAGTAAAAATATGTATGACACGTATTCAGTGTATTATCATTGAATTACAATACAAAAAATATCTTGTGTTACGTAATATTATTAATTTATTCTATAAATTGATCTACGAGATGATTTGTCAATAAATAATACATTTGCTCTTAATATTCCACATGTGTATTTTTAAGAATCTTAATAAAGAGCCTATCGAGAATCTCTACATCGCTAATTGTCATAATTTATGAAAATAAATGTAAGAAAACGAAGAAAAAATACTAAAACTATATTATATCTTCATTTATAGAAGCTCAAAATTTTCGAATTTCTGTGTCGTCTATTTAATTACACATTATTCATTTTAAGGATTTGTATGTAAGGGCTCTGTAAGTCAGTGCCTAAAATACTTAGGTTATAATTCGGCCCTGGACAAATGTGTTCACATGTATTCGTCAGAAATTCATTGAATTTGCGAAGAAAGGAATTTAGAGTGAATACTGAAGAAGAGTAATTACTAAGGTGGATGGATATACGCTCGCTAAAAAAGCAAATATCTACGAAAGAATGCAAGATCAAGATATAAAGAACGATGAAAAGGTTACATAGAAGGTTTAACCACACGGTTAAACCACGAGGTTTAACCACAAGGGCTGAAGTCTGAAAATTTACTAGAGCCGTGTACTTAGTACCTAGCTGAGCTGAGGTGGTTTCAACCCCAGCAATTTAGAATTTAGCCAACGCGAATTTTTAGCTAAATATAATTATTAGAAAATACGTCGATGTATTCGAGTCTGTTAATAATAGCGCTGAACTGAATGGTCGAAAAATCAATTACTAAGTTGTTTGTGGGTTGTGAATTGAATTCCAGTATGAAGTTAGCAGAGTGTGTTCACAGCTCGATCGCTTCCCCTGATGCGTGTAAATACTCCAAACAATGCAGAGAACAATTTTCAATTTAATTTAATTCGCTCAAATGCCTCGTATTAATTCTCACTCGTACGGAATATTTTTCACGCATTGAGAAAATGCACGCATTCAATATAATTCAGTCGCTTTGAACTCTTCATCGCATTTATCATTTTATAAGATTGATGAATTGAGTTCAAATAAAAACTTTAGTGTTCGGATATTCCCGCAGTACACGCGATTATGGTGGCCGAAATTCGGAAAATACATAGTCCTTATTAAAGAGAACACATTCTTATTGTGAAGTTGTAATTATTCAGAACAGACGGTCTGTAATATTTTAAATACTAATTTAATGTATTAATTACAAATATATACAATAAAATCAATTTTGTCGAAAAATATTGTTTTTGCGCCAAAAAATAATGTAGATGGCTTTCAAATAATGGAACGACAGATGTATTAATTTGAAAAAGTGTAACATATAGGTTCGAAAATTTGTCATGAAAAATACCGGCGCTATAACACAATCGGTAGTGTACTTCCCCGGATTGGAAATAGAGATCCAGGTTCGTATCCCGGTAGCGCAAAAAGAATATTTTTCGATAAAATTAATTTTATATGTATATATTTATAATTAATACATTAAATTAGTATTTAATATATAGTCCGTTCCAATCGGCGACCAAGTTAGAAGAGAACTCCCGATTGTGACAATTGCTGTTTTAGAATCGAACCTTAATACACCCATCTCCGTCATGTCCATTCATAAATACAAATGAAAAATATGTTAGTAACACATTCTAATCCAATGTTACATTAGATTATAAATAACACTAGTGTTACTTTATTCAAAAGTACAGCGGGGGATTTGTTAATCTGACCGGCGCCGACTAAGAACTAAAAGTATTAATATTGTACACGAATTTGGTGGATATGTGACATATTAGTCCTGAAGGTAATTTTTCAAACAGAGAAACAAACGACAACATTTCTACTGTAAGAAATTTATGTTTTACTACTTTATATTATTATGCTATTTACACCCACTGTAAACTGAAACTTTTATGAAATTTTTTTGAAATGAATATCGTACTAAATATTTGTCTGATATATGTCTGATAATGTGTAACGCTGGAAGATTTTTAATAGTAAAATAAAAAGAAATTGATGTTGTCATGCGTTATTCCTTATTTTTAAGCTATAAAAGTTTTCTTCTGAGCTATTCTGCCGTGCATCTTCTCCTGCCTCTCAGGCCGACGTTTCGAATCTAACAAATTTCAGACAAAATCATTGCAAAATGTCACATATAATATATTGTAAAAATAAATTAAATCTGCAATGGCGATCATATTCTATTTGTTTATTCTTCAAGAAATATAGCTATCGTATGTATGTACAAAGCATAAGTTATTGAGAATTCTGTTTTATATCTGAAATAAATTCCTCGAAAGAGTTAATGGTCTGTGTCTATATTCCATTGTGTGGCTGTGCAGTCTGTGGACATGTACGCGAATATACTCCGTATGTTCCTATATTATCACATGCATTAGCTACAAACTTCCTGGCGGAAATGCGAGATTCTCGGTACAACGCTGCATCCGTTAATTTACAGTGCGACCTGATAGATATGAGCCTTCTCAAGGAGAGTTCTAAACTACAAACAATGGGAAGCTTTCTGGAGGCCTGGTAGCTCCCGCTACCCCGCGCTACGTTACACAGCCTTCCTCTTTTAACACTCGCAACCCCACTACTCTAACGACATTCGTTTTTGTTGTGCTTATATCGTAAATTAATTCAATAATAATGAAGAAGAAAAATAAAAGACATGTTTATATTATACTTTTGAAATTAGCAAAATTAATTTTGTGGTTAAAATTGATAATTTTTATTTGTTAACTTTGTTTTATTAACCACTTATTGAGTTTAAATACATCTACCGGTTTCGAAAAATGCCATTTTCTTCTTCAGGATGTCAATACTAACTAAAACATATATTATTGATTCTTTACTAGAATCTATTTTTTAAAAAAAACAACAATTATTTAAAAAATAAATTTAGTACCTAACTCAAATTGTTACTTAATACAACTTTACTCGAATAATTTTTAGAAAAAAATTTTAGAATAGGACTCGTAGTTAAATTTAATTGGTTGTTTATAATTTTTTGATTAGTTTTACACGCTTTATTTATCTCCAACGATTCCAAATTTTTTAATTTGTGACCAACGCCGTTTACATGCAAAATTGATAATCCCAATTTTTTATCAAAACCATGACCATTTTCTATCAAATGATTAGGAAATTCTGAAAACCCACTATTGTTCAAACATCTCAAATGCTCAATAAAACGAAGTTTTAAATCAAAATAATACATGTATATATCCTATACATGGATAATACATATATATACCCGTATACTGTGCGATACTTTAAAGGTTGATACATTTGCCGTATTTGTCTAATCTTAACCATGTCAGAGATGTAAGCATTTAAAATAACTCATAATTATACAAGTATTTCGATTAATTGAAATAGATCGTTGATTCTAAATTATACATTTAATACAAAAAATAAAACGTCATCGAACTTCGAGCGATCAGACTATTTTTTTTAGATGATTTATGTCTTGAAACAAAGATATAAAATCAGAATGGGTCATTTCCGCAAATATTTATTTCAAAGTAAATACGAATAATTTAAGAGCTTGCAGAATTAGTACATACGGTTGGTATTGTCCGGTGTATTGTACCCATAAAATAATGTGGACTAGATATAAACAGTTAAAACATTCTACCTGAAAACATTATTTAATAAATGCTTTTATTTTTTAACGGGAAATATAAAAATGACGTCATGTTTATATACATTCTAGTAGACTCCACCCAGCATTGTCCGGGAATCAGATCTAGTTATATTTTAACATAGGGGGTTTGTTGATGGGGGGAGCGGGGTGCCTGTGTTTTACGGAGGCCCTAAATAATATTGATGTACGCAAAATTTAATCTAGGCAGGGGGAAGGTGAGATATCCGGAGAGTGGTGAGTGATAAAAACTTTATTTTTATCAGGATCCTAGAGTGCAATTGAATGTCGTTCAATATAATATATATTTATATTAGAGGAGGGTGCTTGTGTTTCACGTTTGGTCTCTCGTTTGATCAAAGATTGTGGGAGTTTATAGACAAGAAACACATTTATTACAGTTTTATATATATGTATTTATCTTGATTTATATATAATATCCTAATATCCCTATTTCGTTTGAGTGAAGTGTTAATTTTCTTTGAAATATACAAAACATCAAAGTATGATATAATGTGACCCATTGGTTTGAAGATACATTGTTAATAATCAGGTTCATTTCAATTATCAGAAATTTGAATATGCTTACTTATCATCACGCCGTTTCCCCGCGGGGGTAGGCAGAGAGAATAGAGTGTGACACTCCTCTGTCCTGACACACAATTCTCGCCTCATCCATATTCATACATCTTCTCATACAAGCTCGCCGATTATTGAGGCTTCTAACAGAACCATCCTCCGATATCTGGTTTACCTAGTCGTATCAAGTCTTCCGCGGACGTTCTCTATTTCTGGTGCCATCAACACTTGCGTTATATATCATTCTTACCACTTTCTCCTCATTCATCCGTTCCATACGACCAAACCACCTAAGTGATCCTTTCTAAATCTTACTCACTATACTATCATCAGCTTTACATTATTTTCTTATTTCTTCATTCTTTACTCTGTCATAAATATATTTGCCACATATACGCCTAAGTTATCTCATTTCCACTACATTCAGTCTACTTTCTTTCCTCTTCTGCCAGCTCCAGGCCTCACTTCCATACATCAGTGCGGATACTAGGACTCCATTGTGTACCGCTAGTTCTACTTCGGCTGATAAATTCTAGTTAGATATTTGAATATAAACGAAAACTTATGCCCACCGGAGAACACATTTTTGTTGTTAAGTTGCATTTCTAGAACACAGTTTTGTTGTATTTTAATACAAATTAAATTGGTCAACTAGAAAATTATACAGAACAAATTTATCTATTAAAAAATTTTTTAGTTGCCATTAGGGATTCGAACCTGTACAGGAAGAGGTCCAGGTTCAAATCTCTGTGATTCATTTAATTTGTATTGCTAAACCCGCAAAGCAACATTCTAGATACTTGTCTGCAGGTTCATAAATTAATTCCTCTTATGTACTCTAATTTTTTATTTATTATAATGTATCATGATGTAGCGATTGTATGACGCGCGCATGTTGGCAAGAATGACAGCATGGAAGGAATAAAAGAGCATCGCGCTTAGGCGTAGCTCTCTCTTTCTCTCTCCGGAATCGTAAATCAGTCAGTATATATCTCTTATATTGTATTAATACCTGTGTGATCTGTAATAAACTGTATTGTTGTACATTAAGAAGTCACCATTGTTTGCAGCCGTATAATCGGATCAAGAATATAACATTTATAAATATTTCAAATTTATTATTTTATCAGTATACTAAAAATTCATATATTCAATGAAATTCTACTCTTTTATATATCAGATTAATATATTATAATATAATCTGAATCAATGTATTCTCCTTCTAGTATTAAATATATACATTTAATTAATATATTCTAATATTGAACGTATTTGGTATGTATGTTTATCACAGCTGATTTAAAACAGATAACTCTGGTGAATAGAGAAAGGAAGGATAAGATGTTTTATCGTGACTGCCTTCTTTATTTATAGGAATATGCATATAGCGTTATATTCGCATTCGAATACTTGAGATACTACTCGTAGAAGAAATTTGTTTTGTTCTAAATCTTTTCCGTTTTATCGATGTGAGCGGGATTACCAAGTTTCCAACGAGTGGACCAATTTCCATATTGCTTCGAGTAGACGTCATCAACAAGATTAAAGGGGTGACTTCAAAATACTCCTTAAGGTCTTTAAGAGAATCCTCCGGGAACGCGATCCCTGGGGCGTTTTAAACCGAAATGAGCAGATTATATACGCAAAGAAACAATGCGGCTGCAAATCCTCAGCTGTGAAACCACAGTTCAAGACAGAGATGCTCGTAAAAGGGTTACATGGTCAGCCATAGACCTCATAAATCTTAATGAACCAGTAGAAATGAATATTTGTTATAAATAAATATTATTATTAGCATTAGACAGAGATAATATATCCTGCAATTTCATTTATATATTTTTTTTGTAGCATAAATAGTACATATGTAATCTATTCACAGCATTTATGGTTCGGATCTCAATACCAAAATAATATTATCTTTACCGCATTCATAGATTTTACCATATTCTCTTAAACAGCATCTTAACAGATTAATTAGATCAACCTATGATACTGCGTCCTCTAAATGGGTTGATTTTTTAAAAAATCACAATTCAGAGTATTTAAAAAAAAAACATTTGTACCGTGGTGCTCTTCGAATTATTGACTTTCAAAATAAAATATAGAATTTAGTGTTTTTGTTAGAGATTTTCCTGGAAATACAGCCCTCAAATGAAACTCGGCATAATTTAATGAGTAAAATTTTAATTAGATTTGTATTTAATCTGGAACAAATAACGTTTCGTTTGAAGTGACAGTTGAAGATATCAATACGCTTTACACGAGTAAGCTGTTAAAAAATATTTCAGACTTAATAGTAATTATATAATATATAGTACCTACTTTCAGTGTTAATTTACTTTATTTATTTTTTTGGATCGATTGTTTTATGCCCTGTTAAAGATCTAAATTATTAAAAATAAAATAAATCCTCCCTTCTGGTCTGCTTCGTTTTCCGTATGCTGCTACTAAAATCATCTTCGCATGCTTCACGAACTAATTTATTTTCAAGTATATAGGCATATAATTGTAATTAATTAAGAATCTTCTAACTACATAAATAATGAAAGAAAATCTAGTAGACCTGGTATTTAAAATTGCTTTTCTTCGCCTTCTTCTTTGTCCTTATCTCATTTATTTGGGGTTGACTCTTTTTATTCTATTCTAGATAACATTTTTGGTCGCATTCAAATCTTTATATAATAGCGATTGACTGAAGTTATTCATGTTACTCATGATCTTCCCAAGGATTTTCAGACTTTTCCGGGAGTTCGTGGGTGTGCGGGTATCTCGTTGGGAGATTTTGAGACGGTCAAGTGTTTAGAACGAGGATGGAGGCCATCCGCCTTTCACATTTTTGCTCAAAAAAAAACCTTAGGATTAATATCTGTCGGTGCTGGCCTCCCTTTGCCGAAAGGAACCTTTTTGTTTTTGTGCATTGTCTTTGTGAGAAATTTAGGAACTGCCATTTGTTGTAACACTCAGTGCCTCTTCTGTGTATATTTTATCTATTACTGTTGTGTGCATTTGATTTATTTCTGTTTTACTGATTAAATGGTTTTTTTTCCACACTGTACGGACAGCAAATGTCGGTAGCCATGCCGTGTTGCATTGCGGCATAACATGGTTGCCAAGTAGCGTCAAAAAATGTTAACCTGGCGAAGAATGTGAAGGACCGATATGGGAGTTTTTGCTCATAAATCGGTCCTGGGTAAGCGGTGGGTCACCATTCACCGATCTTCCCAGTTTTCTCCTGTCAGTCTCGATACTAATGGTTTTATGAATCATCTGATCGTCCTTCTTTCTGAGTGGGTCTTCTTTTCTTCTTTCAGGAATATGGGCCGCACTAAAAGAACTTCGGATATAAACATTTTGAATGTTATCCAATCGTGGGACTTCATCAGGTCATCTCAGCATTTTCATCATGGCATGCATGTCCAACTGTTTCTATATACTCGCCCAATACTCTGTCACAGCACAGATGGTCTAAATGTTTTTAAAATTTGCATTCAACTTTGTCTTCATTCACACAAGACTCCAGACAAAGATCTCAACTTACGCCGAGCTGTGTTCATTATATCCTCTACGTCATAGTCTACTGTGGCGTATGTCGATATAATGGAGCCCGAGTATTTGAAAACATCTACTCTAATACGAATAGTGTATGAGATTTTGCGTGGCTAGTATTAAATTATAACGTTGTAGTCTCGATTTTATCTCTATTATCCCTTCTTCAGAATTCAATGTATACTAAAATTAAAAATGCAAGCGTAGACAAAAACAAAACTATATATTTAAGTGATGGGTAACTAATTAGGAATAAATATGAAAACAAATTTTAAAGGTGATTATATATAAAGTTTAATTTGCTATTAACACTTTTTCTAATTTCTAAATTTCTTAAATTTAACTCGCTGTGCTATTTATAAACAAGGTGTTTTTATTATTATTAATATTATCTACGTTATATTATTGTATATTATTATATAGTTATTCATATTATTAATCTTATATATTATAAATATGTTGCTTCATGCGCTCTTCAATCAGTTTTTAAAGGAGTTCCGTTAGATTGGAGAAGAGCAGTTATTATGCCTCTCTACAAAGGAAATGGGTCGCGTATGGAATGCGGTAACTATATAACTATATACTAGCGCCATCTATAAAAAGTATAAGAAAGCTTTTACAGATATGTGAAACATATGCCAATGAACACAATATTTCATACAATGCCAGCAAATCGGTCATGGTAGCGTTCAAATATGGAAAAGGGCCAGGTAATATCCCTCCCGTGTGGCTGGACGGAACGAAATTGAGCGTTCAAAATAAGGTCAAATACCTTGGCCATATATTCAATGATGATGGACAAGACGATAATGAATTAGAACGGCAGAGGAGACAGTCGAGTGTTCGTGCAAATATGCTGTCACGGCGTTTCTACCTGCAGTAAGGAGATGAAGAGCATCCTGTTTAAATCGTTCTTCACCAGCATGTATACCTGCGAGCTCTGGTCGAAATACAAATAAGTAACGTATAACCGTCTCCGAATTCAGTACAACAACTTATACAGAATACTGTTCGGATTGGCGCGTTATTGCAGCGCATCTACAACGTTTACCGAAGGCCGTATACATGGATTCGTTCCGCTTCTGAGACATTGAGTTGCGGGCGTAAAGCTGCGGCTGGAGCTCAGCACCAACTCTCTGGTGCAAGCGGCGCTCTCATGGAAAGCTGGTTCCCTGACCAGAGAATGGCAACGCCTACAGAACAGTTACATATACAATAATGGCCGTGACTGAAGTAGTTATATATTTATTATTTATATTTTGTGTTTGTATTTGTTTTTTTACTTTTTATTAACTTTTTTTTTATTTATTAATATTTTCCTTGATTTTTTTTTTCATAGCATTATATTTATTTCATAACTTTAATATATAACATAATATGTATTATCTCTATGGCAAATCGGGTTAAAAAAAACCTGATCATGCTGGAATAAACACATTATTATTATTAGTATTATTATTATTATAGGGCAATTAGTCAAGTATGCTCGGTGGGCAAACCATATGGAAGAATTTTAATAGAAAGAGCAAGAACGGTGATGAAATAAAAAGTATGGGATGGGGTGGAAGAGGATGCTGGCAGAAAATGAGATCACTTATGTATATGTGGTAGATCCATTTATCACATAGTAAAGAATGAAGAAATAAGGAAAGAACCTAAAGTTGATCTTAATATAGTGAGTAAGAGTAAGAAAATATCACTTAGGTGGTTTGGTCAAATAGAACGGAAAAATGAGGATAGAATAGTAAGAAAGATTTATGACGCAAGTTTTAATCCCACCACAAATAGAGGACGTCCGCGGAAGACTGAAGGATGGTCGAGCTTGTATGAGAAGATGTATGAATGCGGATGAGGTGAGAATTGTGTATCAGGACAGAAAAGTGTGGCGCTCTATCCTCTCTGCTAACCCTCGCGGGGAAACTAGATGATGGTAAGTAAGTAAGTAAGTTATATACTTCCACTAAGTAATTTTGTAATTATTAAAATAGATAATTTATTCATGTTCTTGACATTTAGGTACACGCTTTGTAATTGAGCGTAATTTATTAACAATATATTTTATAATTAAGATGCTTAGTAGTTGAAGGGTTTTTATATTTACCATACGTGTGTAGTTTCTGAATCCAGAATAGGTACTCAGCTTTGTCACCGTATATCAACCGGCACTTTAACGGCTTGACTGTAAAACATAAAAACTAACACGTTCATACATGTACCCACCTACATTACGCCTCTTAATATCCTGACGTATTCAAGTAGCTAAGAAGATTGAATGGCACTTTGAAAAAAAAATTGTTGTAAGATTATTGTAACATTTTGTTAATAAATTATAAGCGATACAAAGTAGGCGCCGAGAAATAGTTCTAAAAAATACATACTTTGCCAATCAGCCGACGACAATGGCGGTGGTCTTCACATTGTTCCTCAAAATTCCACAGCTGCTGGTGAATTAGCACCACTTGGAAATTTGGTTTTTATTTCAGTCGACAATCGGTTTTTGGCATACATGTGTTTTTATATTTGTTTGCGATAATTAATGAAGTTATATTGAACTGTGAATGAAACACTCTTTATTTGATGATAAATGATTTTATTGAGTATTGAAATCATAACAACAACAGCTTCGTCCCGGGCCCAAGAATATTTTTTTAAATGTGTAACTTGAAATTTATTTTAGTTTAATGTATTACACAACATAAACAGTTTTTAAATGTGAATTAAATATATTAATTAGAAAGAAATACATATAAAATCGATTTTATCGAAAAATATTGTTGTTGCGCCACCGGGATTCGAACCTGCTATCAGTTTACTCAAAGGTATTTGAGATTCTGTAAAAATAAGTTAGATGGCTCTTTCAAATAATGGAACGATTAAATGTATTAATATCAAAAAGGTAACATATAGGTTCGAAAATTGTCGCTAAAAATTTGTCGCTGTAGCATAGTTGGATAATGCACCTTCCCCGGTTAGGAAAGAGATCCAGGTTCGAATCCCGGTGGTGCAACAACAATATTATTCGATAAAATTGATTTTATATGTATATCTTTCTAATTAATATATTAAATTCATATTTAAAATATCACAGACCTATGTTCTGAATAATTACAACTTCACAATAAGAATGTGTTCTTCTAATATTTTTTTTTTTTTCTGTTTTAATAATTTTGAAAACATCGATTGTGTTAACAGCTAAAGTTTCGTTGGAATTAATCAGTAATAACTCCACGATAATTGTAATTTGTATTGTATTTAGGTAACATTTTACGTACGAGTACGTTTGGTAAGTTTAATTTTTTTACACGCATCTGCTTACTATTATTTAAGAAAATTAAGTATGACGTATTTGTTTGCGCCGTTTAGTTAGGTTTGACATGATAAAAATGATTATTTTAAATATGATAATAAAACATATTTTAGGCCGTGTAATGATATAATAAAGTGCAGACTTCTCTCTCTCTCTCTCTCTAATATTTTTTTGATTCCAAATACATTTTGTTTTGAATATGAATTTAGCATATTATCCCTCTACTGGGCCGAGCAATAAAAGAACAATACTAGCGAACCGTTATTACAACACTCTATCTAGAAGTAATAAAGCGGTTACGAATGCGAGTAAGGCGTATCAGGCCTGAATTGCTTTTCAAACGAAAACTGGATGTTGCATCATAACAAGCACACTCAGTTATTATTGTGGAGGACTTTTTCGTTAAAAATCGAATCACCATATTAGAACACGCGCTATATTCGCGTATGAAATATCATCATTGGAGGTAACGAGCGGAGGTAAAACGAATTACGACGCGTGCTCTAAACAGCTTCATAAAGAATAACTTTTAATCCTGGTTCCAGCAATAGAAAAAACGTTAGACCGAATGCATTACTTTACTTGGGGGACTATTTTTAAGGAGACCGTATATGTAAAAAATGTATAAATTAAAACAATAATTTGGCAAAAAATACTTACAATTAATAAATTTAATGCTTTGGACCATTCATATTTATATATAATATATGCATTACGAACTACAAATTTCAATTATTGTACTAAGTAAAAAAATATTGAATTTAATTTATATACGCGTCTTGAAAGTATATCGTGACGTGTATTTAATAATTGAACGGAAATATCTCGTCTTTTATTGAGTTGACTTTTTACCCCAGAGTAAGCTGATCTCTTTCCATGCTGGCTCACCTTCGGCGCATCCTCTGTTCCGCATGGGAACAAAACACATGGAAGGGCCATAAAAACCGGCGCTGCTTCCTGCCACTAAACTGAAACACAAATCCTAGCATGATGAGAATACTTTACACGAGGAACTCCTCAACTTTTCGAGTCTTATTTTATGTTGATTCATTTTTCAAGACAACCACACAAGGTTTCATGCTAAACATAATTTTGATGGGGTAATTTTTCAAGCTTCCGAACGACTAAGAAGTTGTTAGGATGAAATACCCACCTAATTCATCATCCCCGTTTCCCATTAACACGTGTGAAATAACATTTGTTATAAACTTTATTCTTCAATTCAATCTCGCTTTGATTTGATCTAATTTGTTATTCATGTAGACACTCGTTTCAAAAATGTATTCGTATCTCGACTAGTATATTTTATTACTAAGAAGAACATAAAATTATTGTGAAGTTGCACTTTTTCAGAATATAGTTCTGTGATATTTTAATACAAATTACAAGAAAGATATACAGATAAAATCAATTTGTGCAACATATAATAGGTCAGCGCACTTAGCCGGATAGTAAGAATTCCTGGTTCGAATCCGGGTGGTAATAAAAATATTTTTTGAATGAATTAATTTTGTCTGTATATCTTTCTTATTGATACATTTAATTTGTAATAGTATATTATATTAGTAATAAATTTTAATGGTATATTATACGAACATAATATATCTTACAACAAACACGATCTAACCGAGAAGAGACGCCAGTTCCATACACGCGAAAACCTTAAACCAAACATATTAAAATGTTTAATTTAATTTAGTTCTTGTGTTTGGAGCTGGTGTATTTTTAAGTTAGATCGCATTTTTCTAGAAGATTTCCTTGAGAAAACACGGTAAGACATGTCAAGGCATTCGCTTAAAATAACCGCACTCGTACGAGAGGAATAAAAATCTCCCACAGTAAGGTTAATTTAATTTAAAGTTAACCCATTATTACATTATTAACTTATTAGGAGAACACATTCTTATTGTGAAGTTGTAATTATTCAGAACATAGCTTTGTGATATTTTAAATATGAATTAAATATATTAATTAGAAATATATACATATAAAATCAATTTTATCGAAAAATATTGTTGTTGCGCCACCGGATTCGAACCTGGATCTCTTTCCTAACCGGGGAAGGTGCATTATCCAACTATGCTACAGCGACAATATTTTTAGCGACAATACATAGTTGGATAATGCACCTTCCCCGGTTAGGAAAGAAATCCAGGTTCGAATCCCGGTGGCGCAACAACAATATTTTTCGATAAAATAGATTTTATATGTATATCTTTCTAATTAATATATTTAATTCATATTTTACATTATTAACTAACTATATAACTTCTTTAGTATGCTTATTGCGAGTGACAGCGCTAAAGTTATGTGTATAGTCAACCATATATATATGCACGTGTTGTTTCGTGAGATAGAATGTTCTAAGGGTATAATAAATGGCTCTAGGTATATCTTTTCTGGGGTGGTGTGGGTGAGGGTGCAGGTTATATAGTTCTCAAGGGTTTGTGGAAATACAATTTTCTACTCATGTAACGCCGGGTATCTCAGATAATATCTTCTAGATTATGCGGGAATTTTTTTGTAGATAATTAAGCTATTTTTTAATCATTGTAAAAATAATAGTAAATTTTGTCTTTTCACACAAAATAATATTGAATACGCTTTTTTAATCAGAATATAATTCAAATTCAACACGACACTAAATAAAAAACCTCAAATTTTTTTAAGCCAGAATTAGACAGAGACACGCGTCATACATAGCTGCCAATAATTCAATCAACTTTTTAAAAATGTAAACCTAGTAGAAATTTTCACCAGTTATAAAAACGAACGTTCAAAACGGATTAAAGACCTACAATGAAAAAATACAACTTTAACGAATTTATGCGAAAAAATACGAATTTGTTTATTTGTTACATTTAGCAAAACAAAACGGGCTCATGTTTATTTAACTATACCCGAATTTATGATTTTACAATGTGAAAGTTATTTTGAACATGAGTCACATGAGAGGTTTCGTGAAAATGTAATAATTTAGAGTTAGTTTGATAGACAAAAAAAATTAACTTAGCATTTAGCACAATATTTAATGTAATGAGTTCAATAAAATAATGAATTTATGTTAACACACACATACACTTCGAATAAAACGTTGTGACATTTTTAAATATGCGTGGCGGCACCGAGCGCTACTATACCAATCCGGGTGGACGCAGTCCGTAAGAGAGAAAACAAGACGAAAGGAAGGTGGACTTTCGCGTGGGCTCGCGAGGTGCAAGGTGCAAGCGCCGGACAGCGCTCCGCTGAAAATGTAAAATGGCGACGACCGTAGCATAAAGAGGAGTCTCTCGATAGCTAGCGATAATTTTGATACGGACTTGTGGCGATCCGGGACCACGGCTGCCACATCTCCCCATAGTAGCTATATTAACATTCAAGTAACATCTTAACCTCAAAATAACCATAAGATTAGTGTTGTAACATTTATTGTCCTCGCCCTGAGAAAAGAACGATAACAAGTGAAGGAGATAAGACTCAAATTTTGTTGTGGTAATATAAAAAATTTGTAAAGCCACAAGATAACTAATGGATCACTAGCCTTGATATTCTCAACAGCAACATTACCATACCCAACAGACTTACCATTCTTCATATGTTTTATTACACACTTTATTTCTTCCATATAATTTTCGTCATTCATACTTACCCCAGAGAACATGAACTCTCAGATGATTCCTCATTTGCATTCCCTATACTCTCATACATTTCCTGGATCTATGTTTCATTCATCTATCTTTTATTTTATCCTCATTCGTTAACATCTCTCCATTTATTAACTTAATAGTTTTTATACTGCTGCTTTCAGCACCACATCGGGATTATTTGAAGGCCTTCCAGAAGAGTTTTATATTATCCTGAAAATTCTCAGTCATTTTCACCCCTTCCTCTCTTTTCAGCCGCTCTTTCCTTTCTTTCATACCAGACGTAATTTTTTTCTCGCCTCTCTGACACCTTACGCTCAGGCGCACACAAACCGAGCCAAGCCGGTGGCGTGATGTGCCAGCGTTCGATCCACCGTTGCCAGCGCGTTACGTAACAACTTTGATCAGCACAATTTGTTATGTTAATAGTAATCCTAATTATTATTATTGATTTTTTAAATTGTTTTTACTTTTTACTTACTTACTTACTTACTCGTTACTTTGTAATCACCAATGAAATAAACAGAGTAATTAAAAGGTGACTATTTTATATAAAATATGTACTAATTTATATAAAAATGAAGATATTTTTATTTATTATCTTTGTTTTATTAACCACTAAATTGAGTTTAAATACATCTACCGGTTTCGAAAAATACCATTCCGAAATGACATCCTGAAGAAGAAAATAGTATTTTTCGAAACCGGTAGATGTATTTAAACTCAATTTAGTGGTTAATAAAATAAAGATAATAAATAAAAATATGAATTTTAACTACAAAGATAATATTGCTAATTTTAAAAGTATAAAAATGAAGATAATATGCAGCCAATGGATAGATGAAGCCAACTTAGAATTGGATTTTCCGTCAAATAAGATTGAAAATTCTAAAGACTGAATATAAGCGGAATACAAGAAATTGATCGTGTGATGGGTGGAGTTTATTTTCATTCCATTATGAATGACTTTGAAATGTAGAAACTATCGAATAAGGGACTGTATTACTCATCTCACATGCCAGTAAAGTTATGCTAAAATATAATTAAGCAGAAATATTACCTTGGTCCGCCAGGTAATAGAAAATAGCCGAGAGTTTCAAGTAGATACTATTTTCACAAAGTTTCATCGACTAAGAAATAAACATTTGACTGTGTCAAATGAAGACGAATTGGCAAGTCCAACAAAAAACAGGGGCTTCTTCACAGCTGATAGCCCTAATGTAAAACATATACCTATGTATACAATGAATACCATACTTCTCGCAACCCTTCAAAGTGACGATTATTGTAAATACATCTGTATATTAAATATTTAAGTCGGTTACCATAAATCAAAAACTTTCTTATTAGGGTTGCATAAATTATGCTATACAATTCAATAAATATACTCGTATTAACATGTATCAAAATTATTGAAAATTAACAATATTATGTTTATTAGAATTTTTTATTTATTGTATTGTTATAAATTATATCAGATAAGCATTAGCATAAAAAACAACAATATATTTTTATAGTTGTAACTACCAGAAAATCCTACTTTATTTTAAACTAATAATAAATATTTTTTAAATTAGCAAAATCAACATTGTTGTTAAAATTTTAGATTGTTAACATTGTTTGAATTGTGATGCTTTCTATATTAGTAAAACAGGTCGAAATTTTAATATAAGAGTAAAGGAGCATTTGAGATGTTTGAATAATAGTGGTTTTCAGAATTTTCTAATCATTTGTTAGAAAATGATCATACTTTTAATAAAAATTTGGGATTGGCGTTGGTCTTAAATTTAATAATTTGGAATCATTGAAAATAAATAAAGAGATTAAAACTAAACAAAACATTATGAAGAACCAACTAAATTTGACCACAAGTTCCATTCTAAAATTTTTTCCTAAAAATTATTCTAATAATTTTGTATCATCTAGTAACAATTTAAGTTAGGTGCTAAATTTAATTTTTAAATAATTATTGTTTTTTAAAAATAGATTCCGTTAAAGAAACAATATAACATATGTTTTTGATTAGTTAATGTCATCCTGAAGAAGAAAATCGATATTTTTCGAAACCAGCAGAAGTATTTTATTCATTAAGTGGTTAATGAAACAAAGTTAACAATCTAAAACAATAATAAATTGTAAATTATCTTTAGGTCAGGTATACATGCCCTCTTGTACTTTTTATAGAACTACTAAAGTCTCATATTATATTATATACCTATATGCTTTCGATACGTCTCTCAAAGTATCCCGTCATATTGAATTTGATGTGATCTGTGATTGTATCGTACGCAAGCTTCTTTCTGACTCAACTTCTTCACTTCCAAGATGTATCAAAATGATATATACTATCTAAAGAAAATCCAATGCTCTAAAGAATCGAGAATGACTGAAACAAATCAAAATTGGTTCAGCCGATTTTGAGACTTAGGTAATAATAGAGAAATGTATCACCGCGAAGTATTGTATTTTTCAGTTAATTTTGTATGTTCATATCTTTGGCGTTTTCCATTTGATTGTAGTAAAAATTATTTTAATTTTTTGTTTAATGGCTGGATAACTAAACATTTGAATGTAAAATCTGAATAATTAAATAACTTAATTTAATGATCGATTTCATAGGTGAATAGACAAAAAATGTTGTACCAACGCAATAAAGTTAAATGATTCGAAGACAGCAGATTTTTTTAGCGCTTTTCGAAAATCAATAATCGAGAATAGTTAAAATACTTCAATCAAATCAAATTGAACTGTGAACATTTTATTGTATCTTTCGAGATTTTCGACTCTGAGATGGGGATTAAGCTCCCATGAGATTCTTCAAAAACATCTCTCGGCCATTGTAGTTCACCACGTATACACCAAGTCTCAAGGATTAGCCGTCTCGCGTCTCACTTTACGCTTGCTGTAAGTCAAAGTTAAATATCAGTCCGTTGACTGTTGAGATTCCGTTCGTTAGTTGTGTGAATTTGAACTCCCCAACAGCAGTTAAAACGGTAAAAAAATTTGCTATAGATATCTAAGGATCTAGGTGATGGGCGTCGTGTTGAGTCGGCTGTCAAATCGAACGTCATTTATATTAGAGTTTTTGTTTCTTTCTACCAATCTTATGCTGATCTCTGCGTTTATTCTTCATATTAAAATCTCAACACGTGTATATGGTACTGAGATTTATTTCAAATACATTTTTGAGATCTATGATGTCGTTTTCCGTGGACACTAGCCATTAGATAAAAAAGTTAAACATTTTAATTAAGTAGTACTAGTTTTGTATATTTATATAATTTATGCGTAAAATATCCAAAAATTCACTATTGTCAAAGTTTAATACATTTTGAACATTAGGAATTTTTTCTACATCTATATTATAGAGAAATTGAGGTCACTCGTATCAATTTACGGAATGCAACAAAAAAACTCTCCGACAGAAATATTTACGGAGACCTCGTATTCAAATACGATCACTGGCAAAAGTAAAATCAGTGCGCGGCGAACAGAGAAATAAAACGGAACACCAAAGTATTTGGCCGAGCTGTAAACCGGAAATGTCGGGAGCTCTTGTTTTCCGTTTTGTGCCTTTCCGTTAACCCAGATCTGGGTTTAATAATCGAAAAGATTCGTTTTATTTTTCCTTAACTCCTGTTTGAGTTCATTGTCCCGTTAATATTTGTATTCTGATAGGTTTTAACGTTTTAAAAATAATTTTAATTTTATATTCTAGATTCTGTTTGAAACATGATATTATTATGAAGTACTACAAATTTAGGGTGTCCGGCGGAAATTTTTCGATTTGAAATTGAAATAAAAACAAACAAACGTGTTTATTATATTTATTTTTGTTTTACAGGTAATAGAAATCTGCGGATGTCACTTTTTTAAAGATTATGTCGTATAAGTGACGTCCACTTCTTGCATTGCACTCTTTTAATGAAAAAAATGCTATGTTGATGGCGGCGATTTCTACGCTGGATGTTTTCTTGTAGGGCCTGGATTATTCGAGAAATATTACTGAACACTTTAGATTTCAGGTATCCCCGCAAGAAAAAAATCACAAGGCGTTAAACCTGGCCACCGTATGGCCAGGGTATGTCTTCGTACTTGCATATTAATTTTCTTTCCATCGAGACCCTAGCGGTGTGCGGAGTTGCCCCTATCTTGTTGAAACTGCGTTATGTAGTTGTATCTGGGAAACATTTGCAATTGCAGCACTAAATACTCATCAATCGTACGACAATAAACCTCAGAAATGACAGTTTGTCTCTGGTTAAAAAAAATATGTGGGGACACCCAAAGTCTCGTTGATAATATTATAGATTGCACCAAGTAATGTTACAGATTGCACCAAGTAATGTTACAGATTACACCAAGTAATATTACGTAGGTAAAAAAACGACCATTTACGGCCGGTTGTGCGATCAGTAGTAACTTTTTACAATGATAACTTTTTACTAGTAAAAATCCTTGCGGGTTATTGATACAACAAATTTATTACTGTCAAAGCATAGATAGAGATATCTATAGATTCGACAAATAATCATGAATTATGCTTTATTTTATGCATTATTTATAGATTTTTTCGTCTAAGTCTAGGCGGTCGAAATCTGTCACTTTGGTGGTGAAATTTTTTTCGTATTATGTGCTAATGTGTACATAAATATATTAAACAACGAGATCATCATCGGACGAAATTTCATCACTTCAAACAGCATATTGAATGATTAATTGTCTTATACCGAAACTTTCAAAGTATCAATGTGTCGGATGACTTTTGAAACTTGTGTAAGGTCCGCTATATTTAACATTCGATTCCCGTTTTTACTATTAGATATCGCAAAGATGTACTTTCGAAAAGTAAATATTATTTGACTAACGATCAAACAACGCGTTATTGCAATTTTTTTTACTTTAGTAACTTTTTGACTACAGTAAAAACTTACTACTGATCACACAACCGGTCCTTAGACCTCCCCGAGGTTGTCTCCATTGAAAAAATGATCATAAAAAATTACGAATTCACATTATAATAACAGCAATTACATTAAAACAATAATCAGGTCATCCAATTATGAAGTCAAATCTCAAATTTGATATATCGTTAATGATTTTTGATATACATTCGACAAAAATTTAGTTAATCTCTAAAAAAATATTAAAAATCATGAATCTAATGACACTTTACAAAAAAGTTTAAATCAGCTGGATAATTATTTTTAATATCGCTGAGGTCGTCAGTCCCATTTCTTATATATATTCGGGGTATATATCGACACCATGAATAAAAATGCTGGTTGTGAAATTATAGATGATTGAATGAATGTGTATGGGTTAACGGATGAATGTGTCGATGCATGTTGATATGAGTCGAAAGGATTTTGAAGGTTATGTTTTAAATGATGTGATAAATGTGAGAGTAGTAGATGCCCCAATATTTCATCCACCACTCTCGTCCTCGTTTGAAAGTCGCGGAATGTATTATGACAGATTGGTTATGAGAAAGAAACCACTTACTATTTTCACTGAGTTTATTGTTATAAAATCGTTATAAAAGTACAAGTTAACCAATATAATGAAGTTTCTGCACGAATTGTTATCGGAGACGATTTCTGGAGCTACTGACAGGAAGAGTGAACCTCGTGATTCCCTATGCTGGCCGCGTTGTTATTGTTACATAACGTCGGTCCTGAGTGTCTGAATGGTAGTGGTTGGAGTTTCGTTTTGTGCACCGGTACCTGCTGGGTGTGATGATACGAATGGTAATGGTAATCATAAGAATATATATTTTTCATTTCACAGGTTCAGTTCACAAGTGATAAAACCTTTCATGTATTTACGTAGCGTACCCCGCACGCTATCGCACAAGTATTTCGATATCGTTGCACTTGGAATCCATGGGTTTCATATTAGATTAATTACATTAAAGATATTCTGTTCTTTCCCTCAATTCTAACACTTAATTTTGTTAACTGTTTTATTATGTATATATTTCTAAAATTTAATCTCAACCTGGTACTTTCACACCTTTTACCATTATTTTAGCTATTTGTCTGTTTTATCTTCACATTGTTCTTTAT
Organism: Eubasilissa splendida; assembly: GCA_031772225.1. Classification (NCBI taxonomy): domain Eukaryota; kingdom Metazoa; phylum Arthropoda; class Insecta; order Trichoptera; family Phryganeidae; genus Eubasilissa; species Eubasilissa splendida. Next base: position 12,595,932 of record CM062852.1, on the reverse strand, counting down.
TATGTCTTTATAGAACTATCTAAAGGGTCATTGAACGACCTATCAATATTCTAAGGTTAGGGCCTAATCGTTATAATATTCGAAGGCTTATTATGGCTATCAATCAGTATATTTCATGTTATTTCTTTAAAGCATTATTTGTTAAATTATATTTTTAATATTCTTTCGCCTTTTTGAAATTCCTTTTTAAATATTTCATATATTGATGTGTTCATAGAATAAAAGAGCTCGAACCAATTGTCTAGAGATTAAACCAATGCCTGAGTAGGCCGATGTTTGATTGATATATATTATTACTTTCAGATATTGATATTTTTATTTTGTTATGTAGTACTTACATTATTATTTTATTTTTATTTCTGCTTTGGAAAGATGGTCCTAAGAGGCTAATATATTGTATGGATATGATTGAGTGCATACTGGGGATATGGAGGAGGACAAGTTCCTAGGGACTTCCAGCAGACGAGCTCCACCCTGGATCTTCATGTTCATATTCATGTGGGATATTTTAATATTTTTTTTATACCATTTCGTGGGAGATCAAAAACAGAAATTATTCAAAAAGAAGCCATGTGTTACTTACATATTTAATTCTCTCAAAAATTTGTAGCTCATTTTTATTTCACTAGAAATTACACGGCACACAAACAACGGAGTTTATTTCTCACATCACGCAATATTCTCAAACACGTAAAGGCAAAAAAGCGAATCCTCGAGGGGCAAGACGTGAATGTTTTTAGGTATACGTAAAAATACCAGACATTCAGTATCATAGTCGTATAACAACGTCACCCCGCTTCTGTGACACTTCCTTAAAAAATAAATCCATAAATGACAGTGTTAATATTTCACCCCAAATTAGTTTGTTATCCAATTACGTGTATATTTTTTTTTTTTACAAGAATTCTATACAATCGTTTGACAGTAAAGTCAAATAGTAGAGTCAGATGTTTAATATTATACGATAGTAATTCAGTAAGAAAATACCTGTTGCTCATAGTTGTACGTATTTTCTCTTCTCAATTTAAAGTGGTTCGTCTTTCTAACTTGTTTTCCAGTGTTTTTAGAGTCACACGCCTTAATTCATATTTTTGTGAACGTTATGCGACTTTAAAATGAACACTACTTACCACAGACTAAAGATCGAATATCGTCGTGGTAAATGTAATAGACTGTAAATCAAAAAAATACTAAATATTTCAGGAGATACAAAATCTGTCAAGCAACGCAAACGTAGGTAATACACAACTTACGTCAAAATTGTGATAACACCGTTAACAGAGAGCAAATTTAATTAAGATAATAAATTTGTGCAAGAATCGGTGAGATGGGGTAAAGATGGGGTAGTTTAGTGTTTTTGATATACATTTACCACGACGATATACAAGATGGCCGTGGGACCCGTGATGCTATATGGTGACGAGTAAATAAATCACATAAAAAATGTGTATTAACGAACTCAACACTCTTAGATGGGAGAGAGGATTAACAAAACTGGATAAAATTCGAAATGAATAGAATTAGGGGAAGTTCAAAAGGTTGCACAGAGAAGGTGAGAAAAGACAATCTGATATATACATACTATCTCGACTTTTGATATCTATCACTGTTGCTGTAATTACTCTTCGATAGCTAGTCCTGGGTTTTCTATTGGTATTGTTGAATATATTAATTCAATCCATGCAAATAAAAATACGTCAACCTTTGTGTAACTGGGCTGGTAGACGCCGATGGTCGTTCTCCTTGCAGTTTTGAATCGTCAGACTCTGCTGATCAGCCTCCGAAACTTTATCACAACAGATAATCCGAAAAAATATAAAATAAAATGTTTTTATATCACCGCCGAAAATCGTATCTCACAGAAGCAGTTTCGCTTTTGTTTGTTGTTTTTAAATCCACACAAATAGAATGCACATATTCAAACTTTATACCAGGCCTACCTATCGAAGTATAAAAACGCGTAAACAATTACTGTATGATTGATGTTTTTATTTTACTTTTATTTTATTTTAAAACAAAATTTATTTCTTTACTCGATGCTCAAATCCGTTAATCTATTTTTTTAAATAAATAAAGTTCTTTCATAATTTTAAATAAAATTTTTAGTTATGTGGTCTGTGAAATGTGCAACTGCATTAAAAATTCAATGTAAAAGATCAACATTAATAATACATACTTAGTCATAAATTAGAACACATGGTGTATTTTTGTTTGTTCATAGCAGCGTTGAGAGTAAATTCTGACAGAAGACTTCAAGCTACCTGGTGGTCAAACATCGAGAAAGATGTGACGGATGTCCATATAAGTCAGGAAACTATTCAGAATGGAACATCCTGGCGCTTGCGTACAGGAAGAGCCAACCCTAAGTAAATAGGGAAAGGAAAATATAAATGTACGAGATTTTTTCATTTCAAAAAAATCGCTGTCACTAATCACTAAAAGTTTAAAATGTATATTATTATTCATTAAGCTTTCTTCGTAAAATTTTACGGAATATTTTTTAGCGAGTAAGATTTACAATTTTTATAAAGTATTATGATGCATGTATTTAAAAGAAAATAGAGCTTTGAAATTTGAGGCGAATCAAATAATCGAATTCAATTCGTGATCTTACAAAAATAAACATGTCGAATTTAGTAGAATGTAGAAATATTTAGAATAACGTACACTCTCTAATGTTTGAATGTTTTCTAATAATTTTTCTAATGACATATCTCTTTTACTTTTACTTTGCAGATATTTAAAAAAAAATGTTTTCGTTTTTTGTTTATATACAGCAAATATGTACATTTTTTCATATATACTGTGTTAAATTAAAGACACCATATATTTAGACGAATGGTATGGTGAGTTGGACACAGTCTTGAACGCACCTGGCGGAGCAGTATTTTACCACCACTGTGTGACATCAAACACGTGTTGCAAAGCACAGTACTGAACGCAGCTGGCACCACCGACTGGCTAACCGACTTGTCAATATCTTTATCACTCTAAACTCTGTATTAGCATTTCACCACATAAATTTTACCCGCGCAATAGTATTAATCGTTTTACATTAAACGTTATACAATAAACTTGGTGTTTTCTCATATAAGTAAAGCTATTTCAATTGATTACGCAGTTGAATGCATATATACCTGCCTCTGATTACCAGAGAAAACCAAGGTGAATACCGGTAAATACGAATGATAAACCGACTTGGGATTATCATTCACGTACTTAATCTTTCTGATTCCATCCATTCAAACACACATATGTACCTCCAAAATCGCAACTTCATCAATAAAAAGTGAATTTGTTATCAATAATTGTTAAAATATTCCAATTATAAAAATGGACTAGTAGTTCTGGCGCCACCTAGTAGAGTTTATTCAAAGTTTAATCTGAGAAATATTGCAAAAATAAGACGATAGATTTATATTAGAAAAAATACATGTGTAACTGAAATATAACATAATGATCTAATCTGGCGGAGATTAGCATGACTGGTATAGCTCAGTTGGACTCAGTTAGAAAAGCAACTAATTTTTCGAAAGATTTGTCAATTATGTATTTTTTTTCGTATATAGGGATCAAGCACCGTTGTAACATAATGTTTAAATTAAACGTTAGGGTCACCAGATATTACCGGTGTGTGGGTTTTCTGTTTATGCGAGATTAACCAGTTATAGGTAAAGAGTGTGGGATGAGTGATGATCAAATCATTATGTTCGGATGAGGAAGATATCACCAAGTGTGTGTGTTCAGATGAGGAAGATATCACCGAGTGTGTGTGTTCAGATGAGGAAGATATCACCGAGTGTGTGTGTTCAGATGAGGAAGATATCACCGAGTGTGTGTGTGTAGATGTGGCTAGAGCAGGTGAAACAAACAATAAGTATCTTACCGTTGATGTCGTTTATTGAATATATATGAATAATTACAGGTAAATAGATGTAGTAAGGATATGTAGCGTCTGCTGGTTGATAGTATATACAGAAAGCCGGCCGCGAAAGAATTGAATGGTTATAGCTGGCTCCAGGAAAGAATACGCCGCAATGAATTATCGACGGTTTGTGGATCGGTAACAAGTGTACCTTTAAGGTTAATGCGAGCCTGGTTTGCCAACCAGGTAATTGTGAGGCGCGTTCAAATCCCTCACAGGTATATATTTTTGTATTTACATTGTACCTGACGATATTCGATTCGAAATGAAATTTGAGATTCGCAGAACCCTACAAATTGCTACTTACATCATAATATTCATGATCATGTTGTGGATTAAGTAATGAAATGTATTTAAAAAAAAATTATAAATTATGAAACTGTAAAAGCTTTGCATGCGAGGTTCAATGTCAGTTAGTTATTGTACAGTCTAGACCCGAAGTCTATACAAGTTTAGCAAATGGAGGGATGAGAATGAAAAGAAAAACTTCAAAGAAATTACATAACTATAAAGCAAATATTTGCGTATTTCAAGAAGCAGTCGTACCTGTTATTTTATTAGTTCTATTAATCGATTATTCTTTAATTAGAAAAATCGATCTAATAATATAATTCTACACATACACATACTATTACCATAATTTCGGTAATGGCATGTCAGCAATTTTTTAACATTCTTCAGAAAAACTCGGCATGAAACTGGACTACAACTACATCGTTCTACGTTCAACTCGTACGATAGTTAGGCATAGACGTAGACTCTTTTGTTCTATTATATATACCAAATATATAAAATTTAATTTCCCTCTTTCCTATCCAGATTTTTTTTTTGTTTGATTACTATAGGTATAAAATCCACGCTATACTGCTTTACAAACTCAAATCAAATCACCCGCGGCGGTTTTTAAACAAAGGGGACTTTATCGTTGATGACAAATTTTGCAATCTCATTTAATTCCTCTATCCCAATAAATAGTCAGTATCAGCACAATACTATGAGATTATTAATATAGTATATTAAGAAGAACATATTTTTGTTGTGAAGTTGCATTTCAGAACATAGTTATATGGTATTTATTACAAATTAAATTAATCAACTGAAAAGATATACGGAAAAATCTATTTATCGAATAAATATTTAGTTGCTACCAGGATTTGAACCTGGACTTTTTCCTAACTCCACTTTCACCTCAACATAGAGTTCTAGGTTCGAATCCCGATAGCAACTAAATATTTTTTCGATAGATACATTTGTTCTGTATATCTTTCTAGTTGATTCATTTAATTTGTAATGAATATTGTGTGTTTATCGGAAACTTCTCCAAAACTGTTCCAATATTCGAAATAAAGTTAGAAATTTATCGAAAATTAAAATATTTAATGTGAAATGTTATCTTATAAATAGAACGGTTCGTTGGTGGACTGTCATTACAATGTTCTTATATATTCTTATACGGGTATTTAGTGTCTGTGTAGATACCAACGCGGAAGAAATATGTGGGAAAAATACGCTCTATGCAGAGGTGATATGATACATGTATATGAGACATGAAAAAAGTTTTTTTATTATTTTAAAGTTAATATTGTTTCATAAAAAAAAATTTTGCTCGTTGTTCCTCCTTGGTGCAAACTGCTAGCGGAGCGGACATATTTACACTGTAATAGTCAGAAGGTAAATGAAGCGATCGGAATCAAATTTTGCACACGTGACCGCAGTTGGCAATACGAGAACCTTGAAGGTGTGTTATGGCGAAAGAGTAGATAATTTTTGACTCGCCTTCATATATTATTATCTTTTTCTTTTTTGAATTTGGTAGTTCTACGTTAAGCTAACTTGAATTTTGCGAATTGAGATGTTGAATTCTTTAATATCGAAATAAAATAAGTTATGTTTGATGGGTGTTAAATTTTGAGTATGTATTGTGTCATAGTATGTTATAATCTGTGTATAGTAGTATAGTCTGTATTGTGGTGTATACTATGTATAGCTTGTGAAACTTGTAACTCATTGAATAAAGAATTACTTTTTTGACATGGTTTTACGAGAATGGGTAGCGTGAATCATACTGCGCGAAGTTCAAAAATATTTTAAATATGAATTAAATATATTAATTAGAAAGATATACATATAAAATCAATTTTATCGAAAAATATTGTCGTTGCGCCACCGGGATTCGAACCTGGATCTCTTTTTAAACCGGGAAAGGTGCATTATCCAACTATGCTACAGCGACGATATTTTTAGCGAATTTTCGAACCTATATGTTACCTTTTTGATATTAATACATTTAATCGTTCCATTATTTGAAAGAGCCATCTATCTTATTTTTATAAAATCTCAAATAACTTTGAGTAAACTGATAGCAGACGCCAGAATTATCAATTCATTTTTATTTAATTTTGGACACATTACTACATGTATGTATTCGGATAATAATAATATTGGATAATTTTTATCGGGCCATTTTCGTAAAAAAATTCACTTCTAATGCTCTTTACATATAAACTGTTTATAGTCCTACATTATCATTATGTTTGTCGGTATCTGGTTTATACATAAATATTAAATAAATTATTGTTCATTAGAAACACTGGTATAATTACTGAAAAATTATAAGTATATTGTTACGCAAATACAAAACAATGCAAAATAAGCAGAGGCACTGGACCGTGTCTTTTATATTTTGTTTCACCCATAAATCCTTAGATAAAACAAGAAACTGGAAATTTGACACTTTAGGGGTGTTCCGAGAACACGTATTGCTGAATATCAACTTGATTGGGGTTAGCAAAGATGCTGGAATGTCAGGGCTTTATATTTATTAGAGTCAATATTTTAGAGAAAAACAATGAAAATAGTCACTCAAAAAAAGATAATAAAAATTATTCTAAAAAATAGACTAGACATATACAAAAAAAAAAACAAAAATTAATATTTTCAAAATTAAAAATCAATTAAATTTTAGAAGCGAATTCCGATCTACAAGATATAGAGATCAAATTGATATCCCAAAACTAAAATATACAGCAACTTAAAATCGCTACATTTATCAAGGCATCAAATTTTTTAACAATCTCCCCATCACAATTAGAAAAATTACGGACTATCATAAATTTGTATCTGAAGTAAAAAAAATATGTGCAGAATCTAACTGAAACATAAATTTACTCGTATATACTCCTTCTCTATACACGAGTATTACTCTCATAGAGAATAAACAAATGTTGAAATATATATATATATATTATTCAAAATTGTATTATATTTTCGAATATTAAAATGAATTTTTATAAAAATATATATATATATATTTTTAAATAAAATTAATAGCATTGTGAAAATTACCTACCCTAAAAATAAATGGATAATCTCAAATTGTAAACTATTGAACCAAATCAAAAATATTTTATTACAGTACAAGACATATTTGAAGATAACCTACATATATAGTGTATAACAGGCCAAATCCACAATATTTTATGGGTGGATACCTAAATAATTTACGAGTCATTAATGTTCAAGAAATATTTATTTATTTATTCTTAATATAGTGCATACATAAGAATATTTATATATGCTCTAATATAAACAAGATCAAAATGTTCCTTTTTACTACAACTTATCTTGCACATATTTGCTTAGTTTCATTTTAAATCTATGTAGTTTTTCTTTTCTCTTATATCTTCTGCCATTTCATTAAAAATCTTCATTGCACTGTACATCAACAATTTGTTAGATTAAAGCTTCTTTCTGGATGGCAGTCTCAGTCTATCTTTTCCTCTTGTACGATGTTCGTGCTCATGTTGATTTGCATACATTTTTCTTATAAATTCTGCCGATATTTTTTTAGCGAATCCCATAAAATATGATGGACTAGGTTTGTTACAACCTACATATGATACATATATGGTACATATATACATTTTTATAAACTTTTCTCGACAACAACAAAAAAAACATTTTTATATTGTTTATTAATACAGTTGCTTTACAACATCGGATTCGTACTTACCTCATTATATAAAGGTTTATAACGAGGTAGGCAGTGATAATGAAATTAATAACATAGGAAATTTACGAACATTTGTATTTACGAGGTGGAAATATAGTTTTTTTTATGTATGTATTGTATTGTACGTAATATTTTACATGCTGTAATTATCTTTAAAAAATATATACTGAAGATATCACTTTTTTAACTGTTATATGAATAATTATTTGAGTAGTTCAGAGGTAACGCTGCATCACGGTATCTTGTTCTACTACTACTTCGTGACGTACTTCATGGTTTCTGTATGATTTAATAAATAAATACATTACAATTACAATAAAAATATTTATAAATTCGAAATGGTTAGTAGATTCAGGACATACCAGGATAATGAATTTAGGTGGACCAGTGAATCAGAGGATGGAGTCGAGCACTCGGTCTTTATACGAGAAATACTTCGAATGAAAAGAGAAAATAATATAGAATTGAATTTGGGAGGTCCGGTGAATTTGAATGAAAATACGGTTTCGGGCGAGTGATTGCAATGTGTATGATTTTATCACTGATTTTAAAATATATGGCCCAATAGTTGCTAGAAGGAAGGCAATTTAATCATTTTCTCATTTTGTTATTATTATTACAACGTAAAATATTAATATAAATTAAAGATCTTTTTGTTGAAATCAAATTCCGCTTGACGAAGCTCGTGCAGCCTTTATCCGTATGAAAAAATATATTCTGCGGTCATGATTTTAATCTTAGATTACAAATGCGAACGATCAGATGATACATGTTCTGGATATTATTTTATAGAATGGGAGTATGGACACTTAGGGCGGGTTGTTAGATCAGTGGTAAATTTTTACTGTAGTAAAAAAATTGCGATAACGGGTTCTTCGATCGTGGATAAAAAATATTTATTCAAACGTAAACTAATTTTAGCCTCCAATATCGCATGGTTAAAACCGTAAATCGTTAGTTAAAAATGGCGGATTCTTTACAGCTGTTTCAAAAGTCAACTGTCAAATTGATACTTTGAAAGTTGCAGTATATGAGTATGAATCATTCAATATCCCACTATTTCAGTGATGAAAGTTTGTCCGATGATGATCTCGCTGTTGAATTTATATTAGCACATAGAACAAAGATTTTTCGCCAACAATGTGACAGATTTCGAATAAAGCCCTATAGATAAAGCATTAAATTATATGAATATTTAAAATAAATCAATTTTGGTAAAAATCGCAGGTATCCGATGATTATTAGCCTTGCCAAACTATTAAGCGGGATTAAATTTGACAATAGTAAACTTGACGTTCGAATAACCTGCAAAAGTTTTTTACCACAGGCGATGGCAAAAAGCTACCATAGTAAAAAAATATTATTGTATAGTTTGACTACTGACCAATCAACCGGCCCTTACCGAATATGCTTAGACGACTTGTAGCATTTGAGATGTGGATCTACAGAGGAATGCTCAAAATAAGTTCGACGGGTAGAGTTACGAATGAAGATGATATGGTTCGGATAAATAAAGAAAAATATATTTTTATTTATTATCTTTGTTTTATTAACCACTTAATTGAGTTTAAATACATCTACCGGTTTCGAAAAATACCATTTTCTTCTTCAGGATGTCATAACTAACTAAAACATATATTATTGTTTCTTTACCAGAATCTATTTTTAAATTTAACTACGAGTCCCATTCTAAAATTTTTTCCTAAAAATTATTCGAGTAAATTTTTATTAAGTAACGATTTGAGTTAGGTACTAAAAAAAATTTTTTTTTTTTAAATAGATAGAGAAACAATAATATATGTTTTAGTTAGTTATGACATCTTTAAGAAGAAAATGGTATTTTTCGAAACCGGTAGATGTATTTAAACTCAATTAAGTGGTTAATAAAACAAAGATAATAAATAAAAATATGAATTTTAACCACAAAGTTAGTATTGCTAATTTTAAAAGTATAAAGAAAAATATGTATTTAAAACTATAACCAATATCTCTGACATATAATGAGACATCCAGGGAAGTATGAGATCTTGCACTTCATAACGCAGGGAAAGATTGTTGGAGGTCGAAGCCCTGGAAGAAGGAGAACATCATGGTTGAAGAATCTAATGCAATGGTGTAGTCAGTGTACGGGTACTGTAGACATGATTGCTAATGTCCATTGAACGGACAGAAGATGAATAATAAAATATTACCATCGTAACTGTGAGCGCTTCTTGGAATAATTATTTAAAAAATAATGTTACAATTATTATACGTTGAAGATATTTTCCGTTCTGTGATTACTTGTGATGAATCTCTTTTGTTCTCTCATGAGAAATCTTCGCCGATGTTAAGGGTATGTTTACATTCATTTTTCAATTTCCTCTAAAACATATTCCCACGGCGTAATTGAAGACTTTCTTCAAAAGCTCCAATTGTAAACACTGTTAGAGAATCGACAAACAGAATGTAAACTTCCGTGAAAGTTCCGTAACTGAATCGGACAGTTTTTATCATTTTGTTCCGAGGCAATGGTATTTAATTTCCGAACAAACTTCCCCGCTGCTATCAAAAATAAGATCGGGACAAAACTAAACAAAGGAATGGGCTCGAGAAACAAGGATGACAGAAGAAAAATAAAATATTTGTTCGGTAATGAATACTAGACCAGTATTCTGGAGCTAGACTTTTAGAATTAGATTGATTTATAGACCTATAAACGATCTGGCAGTCGGGAGTCGCTAACAAATCAAATAACGAAATATCGATTGAATAAGTATACTTCCAAAAGCAATTTAGGTATATTATATTAAAACACACACTGATCAATAATTAAGAATAGTATTATTTTTAAATGTCATGCTTAGTTCCACAAGGCATTCGAAATTAATTTCTATTTTATCTCACTTTACATATATTTTAAATAATAAGTCTTTTAATTAACATTGAATACGTTTATTCAATAGATTTCGTATTGTATTTTTTTCACTTCTACCGGTATTATACATTCTGAATATAAACTTTAATACTTATACATATATTTTAATAATATCTCCTGTTGAACATTGTGAGAAGCCAGTATTAAAAAAGAGCTTACGATATTTGTCAATAACTATTTTCACATGTTGGTTAATTCTTTGACAGTGTAGTGTTCAGCATGTTACGCGAAAGACTTGGAATCGATCCGCAAGAAAAAAAAATATTTTGTTTTATTTATTAAACTGTTTTTTTAAATATTTTTTCGAACCGTAAAACATATTCTATGCAGGAGTGGTTTGATACATATATACGAAACGTATAATGCGTTTTGTTTTTTTAATTTATTGTTCCTAGAAAAAGAAAGGTGATTGATTTTTCAAATTCGGTTAAAATTTAAGATAAACAGATAATAACGTGTCACGCGTTTCAAACGCCACCGCCTGGGATAAGCGCCTGGAACAGACAGGGTGGAAACAGAGCCAGCAGGGGATATACACGACGTAATAACTTCCGCGACTCATTCATGTCTCCATGAACGAGTTTTAGTGATTTAAAAATTTCATATACTGGGTGCCCGCAAAAACATAACACATTTTTAGTGGTTTAGATTAAGCCGCCAAGATAATTCCATATTCATAGCTCAAGCGGTTTGTATAAAAATAGTTGAAATGTTAAATTAAAATAAATATATTCAGTATTTAAAACTCCACTTTTTTATAATTATCAATATTCTAGGCGTGCTATATCGAGCCACGATACGAAGACTTCACTAATAAAATATGATTCGTCATATCTTGTCATTCTGCTCACCGAGTACTCACCCATTTGAATATTTGTATCGAAAATATATTACTTCAATTTACATTCCTTAAGGATTAATATAACTGTAGATAATAATAGTAATCTTTCCTTCGGTTTACTCTGCCTTGGGTAGATTTTTGTCGTAACCGTAACTTTCCAACCAACCTCTTAAGAGAGGCGTACATGTAGAAACATTTGTCTCGTGAGTTATTCTAAATATCATTACACAACTATCGCTTAATCATTCGTTGCATTTTGCATTTCATATGGAGGAAAGTTTGAACTTATTAACAGTATAGACCTTTATCGCTTCGGTGTCTCACGTATCGTGAACAAGCATCCTCAAGGCCCGTATCCACGGATGAAATTTCTTTACTCTAATACGCATAAAGAAAGATACACAGTTCAGTGTGAAGCGATTTATGAATCATCACCGCATGAATGATGAATCCAGTACATAAATTTGTTTTCACAGAAGTTCCTAATTTGTTACCCACCCTTCCCCCTACCCTCTTTCTTATTTTCTCCCACCACTTATATTTACATAAATAATAAGAAAAAAAGCAACAACTATTCTGAATTCGCCATTCTTCTTTTAGAAACAAACCATTATTTTGACATTAACAAGGGTTTAGAAATTTTACATACAAGTACTAGGGGTTTAAATTTATTTTCATAGTACTTCCTACTTAGTTATCCACCACTTATACTTTTGTTTTATCTATGCTTGTATTTTAAATTTTAGTATATTTGCTTCCTGAAAAATATACCATAGGTATCGAAACATGTTGATGTATCAATAAATAGTGGTTTAAACAAAGTGTTTTCTTATTATTAATATTAGATATTATCATTTTATTATAATCTTATTTTGTTTTCATTTTGATCCATGTTACTGTTAATTTTAAACTAAGCCCAAAGTTTTCAAATAAAACTTAAAGTTTATAAAATTTAGTTGCAGAGCTAATTTATGAATTGGATAAGTTTCTCAGAGATCAAAGCCTCATTGAGATATCGTCGTAGACAAGAGGCATTAGAGCAATTTGCTGTGAGAGTAACGTCGTCAACTCGATATTAAATAAATATCAACATTTCGCCTGAATACTGGATACACGGTATTGCCAAGTTTAGCTAATTTCTTCGTTTTTCCTTGATGTCGATCACTGAATCAGACTCACGGCATACATATCCAGAAAAAAACTAATGTATTATTCTTGAAACCTATATTAAAACGCAATCATGTGTCCTGATTTTTGAGAAATGTTATGGTGTTACTGCCCAAATTTATCCTCCACATTCAAATTATATTGTACGTAGCCATCGTTTTAAATATTGTAAATATTATATCTTTAAAGATCTGGTAAATTAGATTATCTGTGGAGTCATACACGTTCAATCATGGCACTCTTTAAAAACATCCACCGGACCAGCGAAGTACCCTAAATTCTCTCAAACTAGATTAATCAACTTATGTTCACATAAATATAGGCGTACTGATACTCGAAATCGTTAAATGGGGGATTCCTCTTAATTCTAAAGAAAGGTATTTTTTTAAAATAGAGATGCATACACGGAATACATGTCACTTCAATTTTCCAATTTTTCAAATTAAGCTAAACGCTTGTACTATGATAATGGGACTAACTTTCTGGTCTCCTGGAACGTGATGCGAACCTCTGGCCACTAGATCACTACTAGATTACATATGTTTGGCCATTACGTTTAATATAATTTTATACTTTGAATTTTATATTCTAAATTGTTGATTCAATTTGTATTTTAATTTAAATATTAAAATTATATATTCAAAGCGAACGATTTTCCCCTATAATTAGAAGATTTTTCTCTCATAGAGATTTTAAAGTTCTGCATTGTAGTTGTATGTTATGTTTGCAAAACAATAAAAATATAATATTAAATTAAAATATTGTATTCAATCGTTAACTATAAAAATTAATACAGCAATTGATCCTTTTGACAAATATCTCTGTTAACAAATAGTCTGAAACATCTGGTCCACACACAAAAAGAATGCTGCGTGGTGTTTCTAGGGTATAGAGTTAACTTGTTTAGCTTCAGCTGACAGGGTGAGGACATCGTCTGTGACGCATTCCATTCCTAATTCAAATATCAATTATTGAATCTGGTCTTAGAGCGTCATCAAACCACAAACTTCTCAAATAATAGGTATCGAGATAGTTCAAGAGGCAATTGCTTTGAACTTGCGAGAATATCGAAAGATGCGCAAAACATGCAATCCTTATGTACGTGTCTTGGACATACCGCAATTGCGACAAGTGTAAAATAGACACCTTCGATATGTAAATACTACTATTGAAGTGTTATGTATCCTGTGAACGGCACAACGCACAAATACCTCAAGCCTGCAACAAATACAACCGCGGTAGTACTAATAATAGTACTTTATTCCAGCGTGATCTAGTTTTTTATTAATGAAGACCATAAAGATAATACATTAAAGTTACAAAATATTATTTATGTATAAAAAAAGTTCACACATTTCAGTCGCGTATCTGTATCTGTAGCTATTCTGTAGTCGTCGCTATTCTCTGGTCAGGGAACCAGGTTTCCATGAGAGCCTCGTTTGCACTAGAGAGTTTGTGCTGAACTCCAGCCGCAATTTTACGCTAGCAACTCGATGTCACAGAAGCGGAACGAATCCATGTATACGGCCTTCGACAAACATTGTAGATGCGCTACAATAACCCGCCAATCCGAACAGTATTCTGTATGAATTGTTATACTGAATTCGGAGACGGTTGTACGTCACTTGTTTGTATTTCGACCGGAGCCCGCAGGTATACGCGCTTGTGAAGAACGATTTAAACAGAATATTCTTCTTTAACAAGATTCTTTCTATTTTTCGACCATTTTACACGTCAATTTGACATTTTAGAAAAGGAGATTATCCAGAACGCGATTTTACGAATAAAGAAGAATAATATTTTACTCAACATTTTACTGATATTATAGTTTTATTATTGAGCAGCCATTTCGGAGATGCGCGACATTCATACGTTCTATATGATCAATACATCGAAGCCACCCTAATACATACATTTTTTGATTTATTTATTTATTAGAAATTATATACTGTGCCCGTCTCAACACAGAATTTTCCAGTGAGCTCTACCCAAATTTCTGGTTTTACCTTTGTTTTTCTTGATGTCATGTTTGATTTTTTAGTAACTGATTAGCACTCACTATACGAATTTTAATCTCTAGGTCATAACTATACGTAATATCTAACAAAAATTATTATAATTTCATTAGCTTTGCTTAGCATCTGACTAATGTAAGAATTAAGACTGCTAATTAAATACGACGATCACAAAAAAATTCCAACCAAATTTTGTACAAACATTCCTATAATTAAATGTTAATTGAGTTTTTAATGTTTCGTTTTATGTCCTTTTTAAAGTTACACCGTTGGACAGCGCTTGTACAAATTAAGTACGTGATGGAGTAATTCGGCATATTTTTTACATCTTGTTATTTTTATGGAGGCGTTTTTCAGAATACCTTGTACTAGTCATTTCGGTACCTTAGCTCGTTAATGTTACCAGTACATAATTCTGATGCTTTTACTGAAAACATCTAAATAATTAACGTGGTGGCTAATGTACATATTTGTTTTTCGGATAATTAGTTGTAAAAATATATTTAATTAATTTGTTCAAAATTGTACCAAAAACATCACCTAAAAAAATGTTATTAAAGTTCGACCAGCCCTTGCCGGGGCTAATGGTGCAGAATTGATATAACAATACATTTAGGGGATATTTGTTGAAGTTAGCAACACCTGGCCACTCGAGGAAGAAAACTTTTCATAACAGTACTGGTATCTCGGATGATATCGATAATTAAATATTTCTTAATGAACTCAGGTCTTATTATGAAAAAGTTGTAAGGCATTGAATAAATATTCTTAAAATTTTGAAAAGTGGTACATAACTTTCCGTATTTTATTTCATCTCAATATTAGTTTTCTGGTATGATACCACATACTATAGCTTTTTTATTATTAATTACATTACTTTTTAAATTATATTTTAAGTTTTTAAGTCATATATCATCTGTGACATTAGGAAGATGAGCTGTAAAGAAATATATTGCATAATACAATAGGCACAATAAATTCAACTAGCAGAAAAGAATTATGGTGATTGCATAATAGCCACTATTTTTGTAAAACTCATTTTTGATAAAAATGATCATTTAAATTCGTATTGTTATCGTTCCAATGGCGCCTGGCAGCAATTATTTAAAAGTCTGCTTTTAAATAATCGGAAAAATTTTTGTCTTCGCTAATAATAGCATATGGATTATCCGCGTTTTAGAGAGAATGTAGTATATATAATATATAGATTCAGCAGCTAAACTATAAAAGATTACGAGAGGCTATAATGATACGTGTACATGGATGAGATTTATTTTGGAGAATAGTCTCAAAATTTTGTAAAGTACAAAGTTGAGCGCAAGGCGAGCTATGATTCATTATCGCATGTAAAACAACGTGACAAATTTCCGAGTCCACAAGGGTAGATAAATACATAACTAACAATTTATTACAAATGGTTTGTCTTCATCCGGTTTTAAATTGTGATTATAATTACGGAAATATAAAATAATAAACAAATAATAGATATCTTATAGATACGAAGCTATTTTTTATTATATTTCAATGGAAATATATGGTAGTATGGGTAATTACAGTATTAGGTTAAATTTGATAGATTTGGAGATTAATGGGTGAACGTTGTATTTGTATAAAGTGACCACTTAATCCAACCGATGACAGAAAACAATCATCAAAGTAATATTAAAAAAAGATCAACTTTTTCAACACAAACACTTTTTGCAAAATTCTCTGTTTCCAAAATAAAAAGCATTTTCAAAAAAATCTCAGTTATTCAATTAATTAAAGAAAATAACACTAAAATATAAAACAAGGACATCATTAAGGCTTAAAAATAACTTTAAAATCCCTAAATGTATCACCAAACACTATCAGCAAAAATTGTATATACTTAGGGATAAAAAATTTCAATAGCCTCACTACACACTAGAAATAAAAGATATAAAGGAGTTTAGAAAGAGATTAAGTGAACACTCCAGAAGAACATAATTAGAAAATAAATAATATTATGAAACACTTCAGAAGACACAAGTAGACAATAAGTAGTTATGGACTACAATTGTTATAATTCTCTATATAAAGTTGTTATAGTGTAACTCCCTCTCCAAGCACATGAGCTAGTCTTTTTTTGGAGAGGTAAGCAAAGAAAAGCCGTGTAATTTTAATGATGTAAAATACTTAATTCATGTTATGAAAAAATTGTAAGAATGTCAAATAAAGAAAAAAAGTAATATAAAAGCTTAACTTTTTTTCATTTGATTTACTGTTTGTTCTTCAAATAAATAAAAATAAAATAATTTAAAGATAGTTATTTGGGTGGAGAGGAATGTTTTGCGTGGGCTCTAAATACGTCTAATAATAATGTACGTAAAATTTGGTCCAGGCAGGGGAAGGGTGAGATATCCGGGGGAGTGGGGCGTGATGACTATATTTTCTATTTCCGAGGTAAGTTTGTAAAACACCATAATCACGATGATTATGAAGTTATAATTAGAACATTCAATAATTTATGAAAATCCTCAGAATTTCTATGAATAACGTTGTCTTTTTTCATCTCATGCAAATAAAATTGTACAGCTGTCCCCCACTAAAGATATAAATAAAATTTACAGCGCGAAATGCGTCTCGAGTAAATTAAACGAGTAGAATAAAAAAACAAGTGTTTTATTTTCGTATGTGTGACTATATTTTTCTCAATTGCAATTGAACAAAAATTCAATTGTGTTTTTGAGAGTACATGTGTGATGAATAACGTCGGGGAAGGGGCCAGAAAGAGAAAGGAGGGTTTTTTATGTTTTTTCCTAAAATCCTAAAGTGTAGTTATGCTAAATAATCAATTTAAAAAACGTGTATATTAGGGAATCTCGAAAGGCTCGTTGTCACAGAAACATTTGAAGGAAAGCAAGCAAGAGAACGGTCTCCTGCAAAGTGGATTGATCAATTAATGGGTCGTCTTTAAACGCTGCGATCAATATCTCAAGACCGGGAAGTATGGAGACGTATTTTGTTTCAGACATATTACGAAATCACAACGCTCTGCATTGAAATACGAATTAGAACGATAAATGGCAATATTGTTCTGAAAGTACAATTTTAAAACAGAAAACGAAACGACTTCATATCTACTGTAGAAATTTTAAATGTGTTTTTTTTTTATTAAAGGCCAGCTGGAGGGGGAGGGGTACTCTTCCTAGGGACCGGTTTAGAAGCTATGGCTTCCTTGTCGGTCCTACTCATCAAAGCTAATAAAAATACGAGATTTTAATTCCAATACATATTTAAGTACAAGCAAAATGAAAAAGAAGAAGTAAACCAAATATTTACTGTAATTTAGAAATGTTTTGTTTTCTTGTATTGGTGCCGATCATTTTAATAAACGGTCAAGTTTAGCTTGTCTGATAATATGTAACGGGCATTATATTTTCAGATACAATTCCATCAAAACTAAAGCAGTAACCTTTTACGGCCATACTGAGTTAATCTAAATTTTTCAGTTACAATATTTTTTTTATTGTATATATCTAATTAATTAAAGTCATTATACAGTATCTTTTCACATGTTCATCTTCTTTAACCGATCTGCGTCTAGTGTTGAAAACAGATCACCCTTTATTTGATTTGAACGACTCGCCTGATGCCTAGCAACTAATAATTCCCGGAAGCCAGTTAGAGTGGGTAGTGGAACTTCCGATGGGGTCTACTTTAATTAAAATTTTGATGAGTTCCTTTTATAGGTGCAAAGGATAAAAATTAATTTTCAACTCGTGTCTAAACTGACCAATGTTTGCACCAAAGTTCGCAAGCTGTAAACTTTTATAACTACCCTATTATTTTTAACATTATTAAATTTCATGTATTTGTCCCATTGTATATTTTCCCGTGAAGCGACTAAATTTCCAAAGATCAAACTCCTGCGCGCTGTCGCCCGCGTACTTCGTGAGGTTCGCGCGCAGAAGCGATTTAAAAAATGTAAAAACTTATGACCCACCTGTACATATGTAGCAGGCGCATATTATTATTCAGTATATTAAAATAAACTGTACATAACTATATATTTTGAGACATTAAACATTTATCTGACAGAATATTATGATATATTAAAATCTAAATAATATGATAATAATTGTCGTGGAAAAACTAAGAAACATATATTTTATTTAAATATATTTCGCAAAAATTCTAATTAAGTACAGATTATTTCAAAGCACTGACTGCACGCCGCTGATATGTAGTCGCCATGGTAATGTGTATAAAGTATTTACTGGGTCACATTTAAGTCATATATTTTTTAGATTTAAGATGTTTTCACATCAAAAAATCATTCCAATAATATTTATTATAGAATATTATTTATCTCCAGAAAACTTCAGATATTCGCCTCCCAAAAAACATAAGGTATTATGAATATAAATGTATTATCAGATTAGGTATCGAAACTATTCAAGCATTAATACTTATCCTTTATGAACAATAGATCCAACATTATCGAAGATATCTTCAGAATATCATAAATGAAAACAGACGTTTTCTGCGTATTTACATGGTTGAGACTTATCTCAAACCTCATCTTCAAACTCGCTTAAAGAACAGTACAGAGTTGAGCGTGAAGCGAGCTGGCATTCCTTGTGTATTTTATTTTGTACGCAGATCAGGATGATCGCCTGACGTATACCGATCTTCGAGACAACCTTTGAGATTGATATTATGCTCCCATGAGATTGTTTGTAGACCACCGTGTCTAAGATATTAAAGCACTGCCGCTTGCCACCAGGGTAAAAAATTATTTTATCTCCCGTCTCATTTCATGCTTGTTGTATGTCAAACATCAATCGTACGTTGAATACCGATGTCCCATTCATCCATTGGGTGAATTTAAATCTCATAGATATGGTTCTAGGTAACGTTTATCACGTTCGTTGTCAAATCAAATATCGTTTGCACGGGTCTGAGTTTTGTCTCATGTTACCAGTCTCAAGCGGTGATTTTGAAGTTTATCTCAAGATCAAAACCTAATGTGTACACGGTACTGAGATTTATCTCTGAAACTTATCATATACCATTAGAATATTGTATGCGAATGATACCTCACTTTATATTGTTTTAAATTTTAAAATTAAAAAACTATACTGCTGCTGTAAAGTAGGTAAGTGATTTAAATTATCTCCTATATGCGCCTTTTGCGTCTGTCCTTTCTCTGTGATCTAATAAAAATATATTTAAAAATTCGAAAATACTCGAGCTTTCAAATTATTTAAAAATTAGTGCTGTAATGTTAATAAGCTTTGTTAAATCAGAAACTTCTAATTACATAACGAAACAATACATCGAATTGTCGAACCATTTATTTATTCACCGCTGCATCTGCCACACTCATTAAGCAATAAGCTAAACTAATTAACATTAGCTTTTAGAATAACTAGATTGAAACTCGGTTATGAAACTACATTCGAAATTTATTGAAATTGATTTAAATGACTTATTTTTACTTGTGGTATTTCTTTAAAAAATCTTGTTCATGTAGGATCAATTGGAAATATAAGGAGCTGTAGGTCGAAAGACTGGTTTTAATTCACTACAGATGTTAAATCTTAAATATTTTAAATGTTAAATATTTTTGATAATACTATATATTAGAATTTTAATATGATGGTACGAATCTTCTTTTTCTGGAAACCATGAAAACTGACAAAGACTAGACTATTTCGTAGAGTAAATTTATTATTATTAAGAACACATTCTTATTGTAAAGTTGTAATTTGTTTTTAAATTTATTATAACTTTTTGGACCTCTCTTTTGTTGAGTCTGCAACTACGAGTATATATATGTAAGCCATTGAAGTATGAATTGATTGAACATTTTCCATTTTAGATTCAGTGGAAGATCACTTTTGAAAATAATGTTCAGGAGTCCAAATGCACCCCAGCGCAGCTTTCTTCTGCGAATATTTTCGTCGGATGCGCCTCCGGAAACAAAAATTTGCTCTCTTAGGGTACGTGTTCACGAAAGGAGACAATCTCAGATATTTAATTGAGATACGTCTCAATACCATGTACACGTGATGAGATTTTATTCTGAAGATAAACACAGATCAGCTTGAGGTTGTTAGAAAGAGACAAAAATTTGAGCCATTTTATATGGCGTACATTCTGACATGAGATTTGATACGTGTTCATAAACGTCACCTAAAACTTCCATAGATTCCTACAACTATCTATTCTGAAAGTTAGTGTGATGACTTTCAAAATATCACCAGATTCCTTTGGAGTTCTATCCTCTGCTTACTGACTAATTACTTGGGTTCCAATTCCTTGTAACATAAAACTCAGTATGTCTGGGTAACAATTAAGTTTATTACAAGTATTACAGTAATTATATATTATACACTTCAGAGATAGACTAGTTATTCAGGTGAAGATGTGATGGAAGAGAGCCGTTCCCCTAGAGACGGCCTCTCATAATTTTCGTCCCCCACCACTCATCTTCTCACTTTCATGACACACATACACACCTACAAGTACAATGTGACAGTTTTCACAGTTAGATATATGGTTAGTCATTAAACATTAACATTAACATAAGGCGTTAAACTACAAACATTTTATGAGTTTTAACTGCTAAGGGGAAATTAAAAATCATCCAAACGAAGGGCATGGCGACAATGGCATTTGACGTTTAACATACAAGCGTAATGTAAGGCGCGAGACGATGAATCTCTGACACACGGTGTGTACACGGGGACTACGAAAGCTGAAAGTTGTTTCCAAATCATCTTATGTAAGCAAAATCCGTGTTTCAGAGATTGAGTCGAAAATCTACTAAAAATCTCTTCTGTGGACACAGATCATTAGGTAGACATAGTCAAACTGGATTAGTTTTAAAAACTCTCTCATTTTATTGTGTTTTACTGAGATTCATCAACTCATCGTATTATTTTCAATAATCTAAATTTATATCACATACACTTTTTAGTTATAATTATGTCACCACTATATTTACGAGAGATGCTGTCCCTTTCATCATTATCATCATAATCTCGAAACTATAATAATGACAAAAGTTTTACTTTACGTGTGCGCGCGCAGTACAAAGATTAATTTATTTACATAAAATATTATTACGTTGCACAAAGCAATCACTTTGTTTACAATAATTAATATAATTCATCACATATTTATTTGTAAGTGATATCCCTCACATAAATATTTTATATTGATTTGAATTGAAACTCTAGCTGTCCACAATTTATTTGAAAGAACATCACGCACTTGGTTAATAGAGATATTGAAATCTGATATTGATTCTAAAGACAAGATTCTTAAAGGTATGATAATAAGATTGGAATTATTCAGTTTAATGCTGAGTTTTATAACGTTGAAGTAATGGATTTCGATTATAACAAGTACTAATAAAAACAAATTTTTCTCTTTTTAAAAGCAAATCGAAAATGAAAATATTTTTAGGAATTATTTACTTAAGTATCTGCGCTATAACGACTGATAATAAAATAATGAGAAAATTTATTTTAAACATGAAATATAGACACACACACACACACACACACACACACACACACACACACACACACACACACACACACACACACACACACACACACACACACACACACACACACACACACACACACACACACACACACACACACACACACACACACACACACGCACACACGCGCGCGCGCATAATTTAATAGACTTACAACATTTTATTTTCTAGGGCACCCAACTGAATTGAGAATATTCAAATTGTAGAGAAAATAAAATGACATGTCACATTTTAGTTTCATTTTCAGAATATTCGACTAGTACGGATTATATGTTGATTAGTATGAGTACCTATCAGCGATATAATACCGAATCATGATTAAATTGTAGAGCGAGTATTAGTGGGAATCTGCAAATGAATATATAATAGATTCATATTTTATTAATAAAACCACTTCACGTAGTTTTAACGTCTATCGTTTTGAAATTTTTATTGTGAAGTTGCTATTTCAGAACATGTGATATTTAAAACAAATTAAATTAATTTTCTAAAAAATTTATGACTTATATTATGTACTTCTTTATTAATGGTACATCTTTTATTAAATTTTAGGGATTCATCGCAATATAACGTTATTTACGTTAAGTCTCAAATTTGTCTGATGCATTAGTGGTTAACGTGGCGAAATGGTAACGCGTTTCCTCGAATAGAAAAAGTTCTATGTTCGAAAGAATAATACACTGAACTTCCTACATATCACCATCTCATTAGAATGAGGAAAGTGTAATTTTAAAATATACCGATAAGACTCATATACAGACACAGTGATACACGCAGACTCCACTCACCTAGAGGCACACAAGATGGCCGCATTCAACTCAATGATTCAAATTTTAATCTCCATACCACTATCACCAGTAAAGATTGCAACTAACAACAACTACAAAAAAGAAATAATTAAAAATAAAATGAAAAATAAAGAAAGAGATGCACTAATTCAAAAATACGTTTATCACAAACCAAAATAAAAAGCGAATACAGACAAAGTATGGAGAAGAATTTTATATACAGGAAAATTAACAACAGACCTGCTTAAATTATGTAAAGAAAAAAATTCAAACCAGTCTTTTATAGCATTAGAAAATATATATTATATCATAAAACTTGAATAAATCTGCCGGATAATAGTGGAGTATACAAGATTAATCATAAGATATGTCAATCATCTTACATTGGACAAATTGAAAGAAAAATATACACACGAATAGAAGGGGATAAAGAACTTCAGCGTAAACTCAGAGATGGGAGACCACGCAAGATCAGAGGGTCATCGTTTCCCCCATGATAACATAGAATTGCTGCGCAAAAAGGGGAGAAAATTAGACATTCTAGAAAATATAGAGATTAATATTAACAATAAAAATGTACTTAACATACGAATACCTCCTATTACATCTCCTCTCCATATTAGCCCCGCCTACAACCACTATCACTTTTCACCAAAACCTCCCTCTCCTCAACAACGCTCTCATACCACCCCTCCTCTCCTCGTACCTCACCATGAAGTCGATAGTCTATCTTCTAGTTAAAGTTTTAGTTTATTTCTGACGATGACGCAATAAGCATCGAAAACGTTTTAATTAATATTTAATTAAAGTGTTTTGTAAAGTAAACAACATTGTTTTATTTTAATAATTAATTAAAGTTTTTAAAAGTGAAATACTGCTTCTTATTCTTATTTTTATTCTAGTATATAATTGAGTTTTTATGATTTATTTATTTTAATTAGTAAGCATAATATTAACTACGTGGTTTGATAAAAATGACTTACTTTGAACGAACCACTTTGATTCATTTGTCAATCAGTTACGAAATCACTGTGTCTTCGTCAGGAAGGACGTGCACTAGCTTTAAAAAATATATATGAATATATTAGATATATTAAAGCAAACACCTTTTAATAGATACATTAATTCATTTTATTTCAGTCACAACCAACGAATCGTGAATAACGATGCAAGCATTTCATTTATTTATTTAAGTGACGCATAATTTCATATTTCATCATAAATATTAATGTTTGGAATACGTACGTAATGGAAATTCTGCTCGTGGCACACACAATACATATCTGTCGATATCCTAAAATATTATGGCTGCACGCCACTTTGCCAGAAAAAACACAGAACACCATAAAAAAAAACTATTTCGTACGATAAAAAAGCAAAGGTATAGCAAAATATTGACTTAACGATTGCATGCTTCAGGATTGCCTTCACAAAACATAAAATATTACCGGCTCCCCCTTCTCCACGATGTTTCCAAAATATTAGCATTAAATCCGCCAGCCATTCCGCTGCAGCTCTGTTGTTTTTTTTTTGTTTGTCTTTATGACGTAATAAATATAACTTTTACAATGAGAATAATAATGAATAAAATAATTATTTTGCTTTTCTTTAATAATTTTGTGAACCGGTATTTATTACTCCTATCATCATCAGCCTATCTCTCCACTGCTAGATACAGACCTCCCTCAAGTATTGTTAACTCTCTCTGTCTTCAACCCTTCTTATCTATCTGACGCCCGCCACTCTTCTAATGTCTATCTTATTTTACCAGTGCGAGGCCTCTATTATAATAAGACCTTCCCTTTTTAATATATATTTTAAAAACATTAGAACATTTTAACACATGTGGTTCCAGTTAGTTTATTTGACATCCTGATGAAGAAAATGGTATTTTCCGAAACCGGTGTATTAAATTTAACTCATAAAGTGGTTAAAAGCAAAGTTTTAAATAATTTATATTAACGAATTGTGTGGAATCTTTCACCGTTGAAAAATGATAATAAAATTAATCTAACCAATTTCTACGAATATTTTTTGATTTAAAGACAATATGAGGTTATATCATAAATATTACTTATTACCGCCATTTGTAAGAATGACAGATCGAAATAAGAGTGGTTACGTTAAAATATTTGTATGTATTATTACTTTACGGGAATAAAATTCAAATATGCCTCATTGAATGGATTCTGGGCATGTGTTTAGGCAATTTAACCCCAGTCATAACACAATTTAAACAAAAAATTAGATATACCTTTTTGAAACATGAACGACGATATGTTTAGCCCATTGCCATCTGTGCGTACAGATCTTTTGAGCAACATCTTTTTACGTTAGATACTCGATCCCTCAGAGATATTCCAAGTATTTCCTCGCTAACGAACTCCCCAAATCGCATAGCACTCGCTAACTAACTCCTCAAATCCAAAATAACACAGCCTCTAAAGACTAAAGCCTACAACCAGTGCACGCTCCCAATACTTACATACGGACCTGAGATGCGAACCTTCATCGTCAACATTAAACACATATTAAAAGTTGCCTAAAGAGCAACGGAAAGGGTAATGCTTGGAATATCTCTGAGGGATCGAGTACCTGACGTAAAAAGATGTTGCTCAAAAGATCTGTACGCACAAGTGGCAGTGGAGTCTATACAATGTTAGTTAGTAACACTCCTATAAATGAAACTTAGCAAATATGTGTAAGATAAATTGTAGTAAAATGTAACATTTAGATCGTGTTTATATCAGAGCATATATAAATATACTTATATATGCACTGTATTAAGAATAAATAAATAAATAGTTACAAATATACACTAGAAAAGAAACTAGAAACTTACTAGAAAATATTCGATGACAGTCAAACACTTTATACATAGTAGTTACAGCGAGGCAATGGTCATTGTTTCAATAAAACCTATTTTTCATTTATGAATATATAATTTATTATCTAAAACGAGAAATGGTCTAATACAGTACAACCTAACCAAACAGACAAATGCAATCAAATTCCAAATCAGACATATTCTTTAAATTATTTATATAAGTAATTAATTACGTAATATGCCGTTCCGGCGGCTGCCCCGCAGGATCGCCTGGCAACCAAATTTAAGTACACATTCAACAAATAATCATCTTCTTCGGTCATCCGTTACGAGGATGATGTCTGTCATGGTTCTCGATTATGTGTCCTAGTCCGAGTGTGCCTGAGGAGTCCTATTCTCGAACCGCATACCCGTCCACATGTAGTGCATGTGGATCCTCTGGGCAGGCCAGGGCGGTTCTGAGCGACGGATCTTCCTCCATCATTTTTGTTACCGCATAGGAGTGATCCTGCTGAGTATATTACCGCTCGGCTTATTGGGTTGGCCATGACAGAGAACTGTGCATGGAATTGTTTAAGATGTAGTTGGTATTGCACAGTACCACCCACATGCACTCTTGGAATAATAGCAATGGTGGTCCGTGACGACTGGAGCTCTCCGTTTCTTTGCGGCCTTTTCTGGTCTATACACAGGACTTTGTACAGACTTCAATATAGTAAGCTCCCAAATTCGTACAATGGTACAGAGCAGCACCGCCGCCGGGTGACATATGCGGAATAATGCATAAATTCAGTAAATTGTGGTCTGACATCTGACACACCTGTCACATGTTACATAAACTTGCCTATTTCTGTGTGTAGGCAATTGGTTCAACATTATCAATAAAGGGCGATTATGATAACAATTGTGGTGTCCCTGATCGGTTGAAGCGAGGACTTTTGTTTGACTCTTATTGGCTACAGAGTTCTCCTACCCCACTTCGTGTTCCGTGTGACATATTTAAACATTAACTAATATAATAAATAAATCTGAAATACCACACATATTTTTATGTGGATATTTCTTTACGCATAAATATATAACGTCCCATCACGTGACCCTTTTATTACAGTATTAAAAATTTAGAGAGCTATTTTATCACCTCCGGAAATCGCCAAACATCTAACTAAAACACAACGAAGTTTTACATTTGAGATTGCGCTTTGATACTCAACTCTATATTTCCATTCACATAAATATACTAACGGGTTGTTTCTATAAATATAGTTTTCCTTTGACATTTCGTTAATCATTTAGGCATACACAAAAAAAAACATTTATTTATTGATCGATTTAACATATAATTATATTAATATGACGTGCACGAATCCACTTTATTAGTTTAAGTACTAACTATAAACTTTACCGGTAAGTGATTTATTTATATATAAAGTTTGTCGGTTTGTGATCTGTAATATCGATATTGCGCTCATTGCTATCATATTTACAAAGAAAAATCTCATTACTTTGGTGTGAAATTCGTAATTGAAATTTTCGATACACATTAGAGATTTTAATTTACGCCATTTCTAACGGCTAAAGCAAGTTTTACTTAATTCCACCACTATACTTTATGGCGACAGGCGTCACGCCAGTTGACAATCCGCAAATGCATAAACCCCGCAGTCAACTTATCATCCGCGAAACGTTATGTTACCACCCGAACGATACTTTACGCGTTTTATAAATTGTTGCGTACAAGCGTAGATACCGAAAGAATATCAGGACAGGAAGGAGTTTAGCACTTACCACAATCCGGATTCTGCTGACACCTCCAAAGATGTGAACTGTATATTTTAATCATTATTTCATCAAAGATTCCGACACAGTATAGACGCAGTCTCGGAATAGTATAATATTGTTATCCTTTCCATACACGTATAACCGCACTGGATCAAGGTTGCCAATCGACTGATCGGCGGCGAGGCCGGATGGGGAAGGAAAGGGGGAGAAGGCACAGCGCATTATTTTCCTTCAATAATTAATATTTACACATCAAATAAACATATGTCCCAAACACAAATAATACTTTGATTTTGATTTTAATAATATGGATGATTGAATTTAAGAGTTAAGTTACGGTGTTACATTAAGTTATGTTACATATAACAATGAATAATACTTTTAACATTAAAACATATATTTTACGGAAAAATTGGCCGTAGTCGCATAGCGGCCACTAGCAGGCCCCAGGCAAACAATATTAGGCTATTGATTCTGCTAGTCATTAATATTAGGTCTTCCTGGAATAAATGTCGATTTTTTAATGTAACTTCGAATTTTTGATTTAAAAAACGACATTAATTTCGGGAAAGATCTATAATAGTAGAATTCAGCATACGAATTTATTTGGGCAAAAGGTCAGCACACAATGTCAACAAATTCTTTATTTATTCAGGTACTTTTTCATTAAATGCTGGATGAAAATGTAATTTTATTTTAAAATGTAAATTCTGATCCGAACATTAAAATAAACGTGAATCGTAATAAATATCGAAATTCTTTTGTTTACGAATATAAAATCTATAATATATATACTATGTATCAAAAAAAAATTTTTTTTAAGATAGAAACTCATTTACTGCACTCTTTGGGTAGCTTGAATGCAATATTTCTTGTTGAATCATTCGGGTATTTATTAAAAACTACACAACGCAATGATTAGTTTAGAAAACGTAGTATAATAAATATGTAAAATAAATACATATATATAATCGTAATAGGATTTTTTACTTTGGAATAAAATTAAATTTCATATATCAATACAATATTTAATATCTCAATATTATCTTCAAGTTGGCTTTGAATCAAAGAAGTAGACGGTAGGAAATTCATCGGTAGCAATACACCACAAACCAATTTCCGGACCAACAATTTACCGCCTGGCAATTCACTACCCTTTTATAACTAAACTATATAAATTCATATATCTTAATCTAACCTACTGGAAGACTGCCGGCTTTTGCCTCAATAGTCGATATGCATGCATAAAAGATATGTGTACGAAACATGAACGGAAGATTATGATTTCTATCAAATTGAACATTTTTACATTTAGGTTGATAGGAAAATAATTACAGTTTATTGTCTTTAAATGAAAATAATTAACTTTTAATCGAAATAAGTACCATTAAAATTAACACTTTTTTACCAAATTATTAAGATTATTTATTCCGTTGATTCAAAATTCCGAAGTTCCGTAATTAATAAAATCTCAAAATGTACTGTCAGTATTAGCTTGGTTGTTGAAGATCTTACATACCCTGTAAGATGTTTTCAAAATGCTTAAACAAATGATAATATGTTGGTAAGATGTCTGATGAGTATGATTGATGAGGCAATGTTTCAAAAAGCGCCTTCAACTTCGTAACAGCATTTTTTTTTATTTACATTTATTTCGTGCGGCACCCATTTATCAAGCTTTTTTGATTTTCCTAGCTGTTTTGTGTAGTCCAGAACTGGATGACTAACGCCTAACTTTAATACAAGCTCTCGAATTATTATTTATTCTTAATATAATGCATACATATGTATTTTTATATATGCTCTAATATAAACAAGATCAAAATCATTCATTTTTACTACAACTTATCTTTCACATATTTGCATTGTTGCATTTTGAATCTTTGTAGTTTATCCACCTTTCTTATGTTTTTTGACATTTCAGTAAAAATCTTTATTGCACTGTACATCATCGATTTCTGAGATTTAGCCTTCTTCCTTATTTGTGCTCATGTTGATTTGCATCAATTTTTCTTATAAATTTTTCTGATA
Organism: Eubasilissa splendida; assembly: GCA_031772225.1. Taxonomy (NCBI): domain Eukaryota; kingdom Metazoa; phylum Arthropoda; class Insecta; order Trichoptera; family Phryganeidae; genus Eubasilissa; species Eubasilissa splendida. The sequence goes on along the minus strand of CM062852.1, from coordinate 12,566,084 downwards.
TTTTCTTTGTGAGGATTTTATAAATAAATACCATTATGCCTTCAGTTGTTTACATCTTTTTCATCTTCAAAGCTGTCGTCCCCTGCAAGAAATTTACTTTTTACTACCATTGCACCCACACCAAAAACATCGTTTAGTATTTTCCGTAAGAGTCAACTTCAGAATATCAATATTCTCTAGTAGTAGACCTGGTGGTGTAGACATCAAATAGTGTATATCAATATATAGTATTCAATTTTACGTAGTTCGTTTTCTCGGTTTACATGTAAAAACTAGGCCGAAGTCTGTAACAAAGATATGATTTTTTGTAATAGTTTTCAGAATTGTCAATTTAAAAATGTATCTATCGTACTGAGAAATCAATATACAAAGCATGCATAATGCATACATATATACCAGTATTGTTGTGTATCATATTAACAGTAGTAATATGGAAAAACAATAACTATACGTATATATTTTTATGTAATACGAAAATAAAAATATCAATAAATGCAGCGTGCAGCTTTTTGTATATTATATATATATTTTATTAATTTTTTACGTACAATTTTACATAGAAAGGAGATTTTTTGTTCATGCATAAAAAATAATATCAAGGTATTATTTTTACAAGTAAACGACCTCCATTTTATCTCCATAAATGCGAGATTCATGTAAAAAAATCTTTGTGCTATGTGAAAAAATCAAAAGTTGAATAAAAATAGTTATGAAAATATAAAAAGTTCTTTAATTTTTAAATGTAAAGTGTCTTTTGGCCCACCTATATTTCCATGTTACTTCCTTTGGTTTCTAAATATGAGGGCATTCCATCGATTACGATCACGATTTTTTCAATCTCTTATTAAAACCACTTCATATTAAACACCTACTTACTATTTTTATTCTAAAGTCAATAAACTCAAAATTTATTAGAAATAAATAATTTACCGCATAAAAATATACATTAAAACCATCATAATTCAATGCTGAAACCAATAAAATTCCTTTTTTAATACCTAAAACTTTTATGCCGATAATTGTTCATAAGATACGGGAACAAATTTTTCCCATAAATGGCAATAATTGGTTGAAATACCTGAATTTCACTGCACGGTAATAAAATATTTTTATATATATTTTAATTTTGAGAAAGTTATAAAATATTTTTTATTTTTCCTCCAACAAGCACGTGCGCACGTGTACCGGAACAAAATTACATTTTGTAGAAGTTCGTACAGTATTTTTTGTTAAAATTCACATAACATTTTAACGGCATTTTTACAAACATACTCTAATGAGTGCCTACTACACACGTGAACCGAAAATATATTTCTTGCAATCCGTTGACTATATTTTCAAACCCTCGTATGTTTTTAAACAATTTGGTTTATGTTTCAGACATGGCCGTGACTGAAAAACCATGTTTGCTACACCTCGGCACACATTATGTGGGAACATTTACGAGATAAATGTGGTTTATTAAACTTAAAATGTATTGTAGGTTTAATACTTTATTTGTATCATTTTTAGACATTGTATCTTTGGATTATTTTGTTATCGAATGCCCATAAGTGTATTTATTTCAACATCTTGTAAATATTAAAGAGAACACATTATTATTGTGAAGTTGCAATTTTTCAGAAAATAGTTCTGTGGTATTTTAATATAAATTAAATGTATTAGATATACAGAAAAATTCAATTTATCGAAAAAATGTTTTTGTTGCTGTATTTGAACCTGGATCCTTTCCTATCCGGAGAAATGCGTTAACCGTTTACACCGCACCAACAAGTTGTGAGTAGATGAAAAATTTACGAACATATATGCTGCAGTTCTTTTAAATTGATACATATATAATTCTAAATTTAAAATCTATCACCTTTTATTGCAAAAATCTCAACTACTTTTGAGTAATATTCGCTGGGAAAGTTAAATTAGAAATTTAATCATTTCCTGATTTTTAACTTATTTCTTAAGATTTACAGACCAAAGTGTTAGGCATAGTATGTAGATGGGTAATATTTAATATTAGCATTTCAAGGATTCCTTATTCATACCGAAAAATTGATCACTACAATTACACCATTCGCCAACGAAGTAGCAACAGAACTATGGTATTTACTTAGACAATGAATGTGATTTTAATTGAATTCTGTTTTTCAATACATTACGTGTTTGGCTTTACTTGAATTGGAGACAAAATCTATCGATAGAGAAGAGGAAAACTATTTGTTGTTTACGATTCTCACACTCGCGGTGAGATACTTCTGTGTATGGACAAATAATACGAATAACGCAAAACTCGAATATCAATGTTTTAGCGTGTATAAAAAATGTATAAAAGCATTACTAAAAATTACGACATATATCATTTTAATAACATCTAATGTACTTATTATTTATGTGAGCGTAATATAGTCGTTATTTTCTGCTGAATTAATTTTCATTACTTTAATATTTTTTCTCAAACTTATGAACTATCTTAAATTATGATTGTACTGTCGGAGGTGAGTAAGTGGAATAAAGTGATGAAAATGTATGAAATAACGTAAGAAAATTGTTCAGTGAACTGGCAATAAAAGGCACACAAATTAAAATTACATTATACTCGTTTTCTACTTCTTTTTCTTCTTCTTCTTTCAAATAGGCAATCCACCCTTTAAGAGTGACTTGTGCCATTAAACAAGTCTAAACATTATTTTATAGAAAGCAGTACAACAATACTATAGAACAGGGAACATTGCATCACAAGTCAATACCATTGACATTCAGGAAATTTGCTATTATATAGCTTAAATGAGGCAAGTTGAGGGAAAGAAGATGACACAAGTTAACCGGGAGTTGAAAATTACCATTGACAAGATTATTGTAAAAAAAACCTGTGATCCGCAATGGACAGGCAAAAGAGACATGGTCAAGGGTTTCCTCCTCGGCAGCACACCACCACACCACCACACTCACACATCGGGGAGTCTAAATCGTATTCTACTTCTTCATAAAAATAATATTGTGTGAGTAATTGAATTTTAATATTAATTTTATTTAATAAATCATATTGATTAAATTAATCGACTAAAAAGATATACAGAAAAAATCTAACTATCAAAAAAAATATTTTGTTGCTTCCAGGATTTGAACCTGGACCTCTTCCACTTTCCACTTTAGTTGATTCATTTAATTATACATCACAGAACTATGTTCTAAAAATGCAACTTCACAACATAAATGTATTTTCCTTAAATATTTTAAATCATATCATGTTCATTTCCATACAAATTCTGATAACTCTTGTTAATCAAACTTTGAAACGATTTGCCTATTGTATGTTAGCGAATTTTACATCTTCTTGATCAACAATTTTTTTCAAAAACAGGGCGTGCATGTCGGAACATCTCCAGCTTCTCCAAGAATAGCCGACAGCAACATGAAAGATATAAATACTCCATGCGGCAGCATCTTTTTTAGGTACTCTGGGGAAGTGATCCTCCATGTTGCAATCCATGGTGCCCAAACTTTTTGTCAGGCCCTCAAAGTAACAGCCTAACAGATGTGTCGTAGTCTATGCTGGTGCTATGAAGTGGGCAATATCTGTGATGGACCACCTGCCAATCTAGCGGAATCACGTCCACGAATTCTTCATCCTAGTTAGTAAAAAAAGCCTATTAAAATTATTTTATTTGCAGAAACCTCATATTTGCCAGTGTGTAGTAAAACCATTGATAAATCTATTAATGTGGGATATATGTTCTCGCGGATTTTTCTATAGAAATATAAAACCTAAAGACCTTTAACGTATTGTTTCGATTTACAGTATTATATTATAGTTCAGCCGCCATGTCAATTTTAATATACAACTTGCGCGAAATTTTTGCAACACATTTCTTCACTGATCAGCCTCCTGTTGTACTGTAATAACATTATATATACCGAGAGAAATGTTAATACGTTGGAGAAAACCGCATCGGGTCAGCTGATCTTGAATGACAAAGTAACAGACAAACGGTTATTAACATACTCGATCCCTAAAAGAATGTCTAACTTTCTTAGTTCTCTTAACTTTAATTTTTATTATTACTAAAGTTTCTCTGAATTATTCAGAGCTATCTGGTTGAATTTTTTCTTATGCTTCTATTACATTAATAATAACTGTATGTTGACCAAATAAAATAAAATACCGCTAGCCCACCAAGCATGTTGTTTATGTACAAATAAATTACAAATCCACCCTTCTGTACATAACACTTTCCCCCTTTCTCCTTCTGCATTTGTCTGATTCTGTCATCCGCTTAAACTCCCTCTTTCATTCGATCCACTATCTCGTCGAAAATTCGTTATTCGCTTCAAATTGTTATCTTGTCTCGTATTGTCAAATATTTCTCCTTTTCATATAAATATCCCACCCACATACTCTCACTCGCTCGCTCCATTACTTCATATATTTTTTCTTGAAGTCTATATTCATATTAAAGATTTCTAAGTTTATTTATATATTTTAAATATGTAGATTTTTATACTTTTAAAATCAGCAATATTATCTTTGTGGTTATTATTCATATTTTTATTTATTATCTTTGTTTTATTAACCACTAAAATGAGTTTAAATACATCTACCGGTTTCGAAAAATTCAATTTTCTTGGTATTTTTCGAAACCGGTAGATGTATTTAAACTCATTTTAGTGGTTAATAAAACAAAGATAATATATAAAAATATGTAGATTTTCGATAGATCGTTAATGATCCTGATAGATAGTCCTAGTATGACATTAAGGTACAATGTAAAACCATTTTAATACAAGTGGAGGAATAACATATTACAAATTTTACGGACAAGAAATTAGAAAATATAAATTAAGAAATTAGAAAAAATAAAAACAGATGTTGCGTTAGAAATTGATAATTGAAAAGAGTAAACATGATATTAAAAATTACCGCACAAGTGCAAAAGTGCGTTGGTTTCAAGGTCAACGAAGTCTAATCACGTAACATGTAACAGTCTTCGGCATTCTAAAGCGAATAGTGCGAATTTGAAAATATAAATACAGCGGTGACAAATTTACAATAAAAAAAAGTACGCGTTAAAATTATGCATACAAATATTCTTAAACGCATTCCTTCAATAGATAATCGTTATAGTTTTCGTAATCTGATACAAAATATTTTAAAAAGTGACGTTTCATATTTTTTTCTTACTTTATCGAGTTTAATATACTTGGAATTATAAATAAAAGATCGAACTCTACATATGTATGCGGGGTGATCCCTTTCACACGCTACATCAGGCCCGAACCGAGGAAGGTGCAAAGGGCGCAACGCACCTAGCCCCGCGGTTAGCGAGACCCTGCGATCATAATAGTCCCAATTCTAATTCAATACAAAAAAGACTAAATCTATAAAAAATATATTTTGGTTGCTACCGGCATACGAACCCGGAACTTTTATCTATACATGTTTCTATTTGATTAATTCAATTTGTATTTAAAATATCACAGAACTAGGTATGTTCCGAAATCGCAACGTTACTACAAAAATGTTTTCATTAAAAATATAATGAATTCTTTTTCTTTATCCTTTCTTCTTCTTTTCGACACACCAGCAAAATTAAGATACGTATTTTCTGAATTGTTGATATGCCGAGCCTAAAAGGTTCACCACCACTGCCCTATAATACACTATCCTCTGAAACAAAGTTCTTATAAACCAAAATACACAAGAAGTAAGGTAATTATGCGTTTCCTTGCTACTTTTATTAGATATTTTCCAATGTTTAACTTTGATTGTTTTCTAAACTAACTTGTTTTCTTCGCGCTGAACTAACAATGTTGGAGAAACCGCCGGCCAATACAACACAAGTCTTCTTAGCAGACGGGAAACAATTAAGGTACAGTTCGCTGAACAACAAACGAACAAACAAGTAACGCTTACAGTTACATTATTTTTTAAAAACAATAAAGTAATCACTCAGAAAGAATACATAAAAAATATATTTGTCGAAAAATATACAGTTACCGCCAGGACTCGAGCCCAGAAATTTATATTACCGGTAGAAAGCGTTACCGATTAGCCACGGTAATTTGATATACATTTCATTGATTTTCTCTTTATTGTTTTTTTTTGCATAATTGAACATTGCGAATTTAAATTTATTAATCGTTAAAATTCACTTTTTATTCAGTCATTACTAAGAAGTTGAAGAGAAATATGAAATATAAATTGGGAGAAAAAAATTACTTTACTACTAATTTTTACTTTTTCTATCAGTACGGTGATCTGCATCGCATCTAGTTCGTTATTCTTTGCTTACTTCTATGTACAATATGTTATATCTGTTTTGTTGTTGTAAATTATTTATTGTAATTGATACTATAGAAAAATACTGCCCACCTCGATACAGATTCGGATCTAACGAGGATATCTAATCACGTGTAAATTTTGAATAATATAATTTATTTTTATTTTTTAATGAAACATATTGAGCTGATTTATATTTATATTATTATTATTACTAGCAGCAAAAAGCAATCAGCTGTCGCTTTATGCTGCTTTTCTGTTAGTGCATTCTATATTGCTCTCCTTGGAATTCACTTGGAAAGACATTCTTGAAAAATACGAATAAAATATTCATATCACATTTGACAGTGACATAGATAAAGAAAGAAACCATAGAGTGCGACACAATATGACCATGAGACACAGATGAGATGACAGGATGCTTTTCTTATCTATGACAGGATGACAGATGCTCTATATATTTGTCAGCCGTAATACGATTTCGCTCATTTCAATTTGAATATATATTTACGTGCCACTATTGAATATATAAACGAGAAATCATTTAAGTAATCTTAACCTAGAGATATTAAAAACACGTTCGTTTTGGCCCTGCTCAGACTTCGTATCTCACAGGCCTAGCCGTTTAATAATAATAATAATAATAATAATATTTTTATTTTTTATCTTTGTTTAATTAACCACACCACAAAGATAACATTGCTTATTTTAAAAGTATAATAATAATAATAATAATAATGCGTTTATTGCAGCGTGATCGGTTTTTTTTTTGGAGACCTGAATCAACATAAAGATAATACATTAAGTTACAAAATATTATTTATGTTATGAAAAGAAAAGCAAAAAAATATAAATATCAAAAAGTACATACATATATATATAAATATAAACAAAATATAAATACTACATTTCTGTCACGGCCATTATTGTATATGTAGCTATCCTGTAGTTATTGCCATTCTCTGGTCAGGGAACCAGCCTTTCATGGGAGCGCCGCTTGCACTAGAGAGTTGGTGCTGAGCTCCAGCCGCAGCTTTACGCCGCCCGCAACTCGATGTCTCAGAAGCGAAACGAATCCATGTATACGGCCTTCGGCAAACATTGTAGATGCGCTACAATAACGCACCAATCCGAATAGTATTCTGTATAAGTTGTTGCACTGAATACAGTTGTACGTCACTTGCTTGTATTTTGTATATACATTCTGGTGAAGAACGATTTAAACAGGATCCTCTTCACCTTCTTACTGCATCGGTAGAAAGGCTGTGACAGCATATTTGCACGAACGCTTAACTGTCTCCTTTGTCGTTCTATGTCATCATCGTCTTGTCCATCTTCATTGAATATATAGCCAAGGTATTTGACTTTATTTTGAACGCTCAATTTCGTCCCGCCCTTCTATTCTATTATTTTTATATGTATATATATATGTATGTATATTATCTGGCCCTGAGCAAACTTTAATTGAGGTTTAAGCAAGTACTTTACAGCCACAAATAACACAACTGAAGTCGCCACGGTCGCCACATCCAGAAAGTCATAGATATAGATGGGGATGTTTAATACTATTATGGATTATCAATTTAATTTAAAACGAATAGTTGTACACTTTCAATATAGACTTATATAAAGGATATTTAGCATTTTATAAACTTTATGTACACCAATAAAATTCTAAATTTGAGCAGTACATCGAGTAGGTACGATGATAAGATTATGATTTTAATACAAATATTTAATACAAAAACTCAAACCCGTGCACATAACGTTTGATTTGACAACGAAACTTGACACGTGCATACGAACGTCACCTGGAATCATAGAAAGCGGTAGGCATAAATGTATAAATTTAATACAAACATTTATTATTTTGTAAATTGAGTTATAACAATGTTTTATTCCACTATATTTTATTGTGTTCAACGTTAAAACATTTTTGGGAACATCTACCCATTATTAATAATATGATTCAACTAAAATTAAAAACACTTTCAGACAGTAATATATGGTATGTTTGGAGTTAAGGGAATTCCGTTTAATTGAATTATATTATCGATAATGGGAAGATGTTCCCGAAAACGTTCTAACGTTTAACACAATAAAATATAGTGGAATAGAACAGTGTTTTAACTCAATTTACAAAATAATCATGGAATTCCACAAAGTTTCACCAAAAACCGTTAAACATTTATTATATTTTGACTGCTGCTGAAGAAATTCAAATTCACTCAAAGAACAGAACATCAATGGTAAATGAACTGACATTTGACATACAATAAGTACAAGCGAGATGGCGAATTTCTCAAGCTTTGTGTATACACGGTAAATTATAAAAGCCGAGAGTTGTTTCCAGACTCCCATGGGAGCATAATCAAGCAAGACGAAAATCTCTTCCGTGGACATGGTCCATAAGAATGTATCAAAGGGTACCGCGTATCGAAACAGCATGTTATTATTACAATTTCAGTCTCCATGGCACACAACCGAGTAGTGTTAAATATGATCTGCTACAGTGTAGTACCCTATTTTCGTATTCACGTCAGCGATAAAGTTAGAAAATTTCTCCCGCATAACTAGATCCTCCAAAGCTGCGACGGCTCTACCTCGGGCTGACTCAAGAAGCTCTACAAATGTATCCAAATGACCCATGGCACTAGCATATTTCTATATTTAAAGAAACCCTTCCCGGTTCACTTTCTTATAAACAAACGACAGCGCATGAAAACGAGCTAGTGATTCTCTTCTGTTGGCCAATTTAAACCCTTTTTCATACATATCTTCGAGCAATATTAATTAATTATAATTTGCATGTTGAAATCGTTCCGCATCGGGAACATTAAACACATCGGAAATAATAGCGTTGTAAACACAAATCTCTTTTGTGAAGAATGGCTTTAAAGAAAACTTCTCTCTAAATATATTGTATAATTATTATTTTTAAAATCAGTGAAAGTTTGTCGTCCTCGCTATTTTCTTTGATACCTGTAACTTTTATCCGAAACAAGAGGCCGAGGAAATTTTCCCCTTTCCCGGATGTAGACGTCACGAGTGTTGTAAAGTCTTTGAATTTCTGTTCCTTTATTACTTCGCTGACAACACTTTTAAAATACTCCTTTAATAATTCTACGCTTTCATCACTATTAGGCATGATGGAATAATATTAGAATCAAAAATATCAATTTTCCTTATTATTAGGAGAATACATTCTTATTGTGAAATTGCAATTATTCAGAACAGACGGTCTGTGATATTTTAAATACTAATTAAATGTATGCGAAGGTACATTATCCAACTATGCTACAGCGACATTATTTTTGACGATATAGCACAGTTGGATAATGCACTTTCCCCGATTTGGAAAAAGATCCAGGTTCGAATCCCGGTGGCGCAACAACAATATTTTTCGATAAAATTGATTTTATTTGTATATCTTTCTAATTAATATATTTAATTAGCAATTATTAATTTTCCTTTTAGATTCACAGAAACTACAATGCAGACAACACTGAACACAGTCAGATGAATATTTCGATCAATTTATTAACATAATGTTATCTTTTATTACGCAGGGATGCGCTCTGCATATAAGCAAAAACTGTTCTAAAAACTAGAAATTCTGCTTGAAATAATTATACATTAAATAACCCTTATGACTCTAATCTTTAGTTGTCTATTTCGGAGATCTACCGCTGCCTTGACCTGAGCTGCGATGGGTTATTCTTCATCTCTCTTTTGTTAATCATTTTATCTATTGTTCTAATCAAGCCATACAATTGCTACCTACTAAATTGAAGATTCAATTAAGGGTGATCCGTATTGTCCGAAATCTGCAAATCTTACTTACGTTATTTAATACGAACTTCGAATTATACTATCTTATTAAACGTTTTATCTTCATGTTCATTCTTCTATTCGTAAAAAATATTGCAAATATTGATTTTACATTTTTTTATAATGAATTTTTTTACTCATTATGTTTTTTAATAAAGCTAACATTTTTCTTTTATAAAAAAAATGCTAACCCGAATAACTAAAATATAATATATATAAATAAGACTTTGTTTATATTGTTTTCTTCTTAATAAATTGATTAATAAAGGATTAAATACAAATATTAAGCTTCAATCACAATATTATTATACTTCAGTTATAAAATTAATGATTTCTTGTATTGGTATTATGTTACAAATATCGAGTTGCTAAAACATTGTGTAAATATTACACAAAAATTAAATTAAACGAATGGTATATTAATTTTGCTTAATGACATCGGTTAAATAATAGTTCATAATGCAGTCATATGTATGGCATATAGTATATAAAATATTATTAGTAACAGCATAACCTAAGTCCACATATACTGCACGATTGTTGCAAGTGATGATTCATATAAATTCAGCGTTTATGAACATTCGCAATTTAACGTCGCTATCAATCGTTTCAATCTATCGTGTATCACAAATAATCTTAACAATATAATTATATATAATTTTAAAAAATAAAAATAAAACTATTATGTATCTAACCATTTAGTAAACGTTCATTATACTAATGAGATACAATACAGTTGGATGATAAATATTTTTTTAAACATAAAATACTCATCAAATGATAAATAAATCTGCCATTTCACAATTTGGAAAATGTAGTCTGAAGACTGCCACTGACATCTCATATCAGTTCGTTATTATAATCACAAATAACTGTTTTTATAAATCAAAATATTTGTGTAATTTTTTACTTTAAAAATTATAAACAACGTACAATTTAACTAATGAACATTTTATAATTATCTCCTAATAAGCGTAGATTTTGAAAATTAATGCACGCCTTGCTTTTTTGAGTGGAATCGAAGCAAGAGTGCACAATTCTCATAACAGTATAGGGCGGGACCCTTCAGGGTTTTCTTTATTATGAAATAAATAAATAAATTATATCAACAGCGATCGATACTCTAGAAAAAAATGATACGCTCTGCCTTCCAAGTGAAGTAAAATTTGTCATGCTGTGGTTCATTTATAGCTATTATTTGATAAGTTATGCTGTTAAAGTTTCTTACAAGCGACGTATCGATAATAAAAAAATCTGAGAGCATTAAAAATAAATTTATGTTATAGTTTCAAGTTAATTTATGGAATAGGATTAAGAAAATGACTAAATAATTAGATTTGCTATACCCAACTAAAACTATTGTTTTAATTAAAGTACGAGGATTGCACTAATTACAGTGACCCTAAATGGACAATTGAATTAAGTAGTCAACACAAAGCAGTCACTCGAGTGTATTTAATATTCTAAAACTTAACCGCACCACAAATTCTCTCTTTGGTGCACTGTACACCGGATTTTATCAGTGTCACGTTTTTGGTATCAAATTACAATCGGTTTAGTCAGATAAATTGTTAATAGAATTAATCACTTTAATTACAGGCCATGATTCCATCGTAGTTTGTAACTTTCTAATGATTTATGTTTTTCTTGGCAAGAAAATTAAAAAACTTACCTCAAATTCATGTAATAAATTATTGTTTCAGTATTCTATAAGGCACAATACAGAATACCAGCAAATATAATCGGGGTTATGGTAACAATCAAATTTATCAACGTCAGTTTTAAAAGCATCCCTCACACATATTCGAAGCATCCACAACTACTAAGGCTTTATCTTAAAAAATATGAATAATCACTACTCCTTTTTGTTTTTTTTGACCAATTCGAGGAACTTCTTCGAATCCAAGCCTTTTGTCACAATTGACAACTTGCAACGTAACTTTTATTTTAATATTTTAGTGTTTTTAAATTTCTTAACCATAAAACGTGAATATTGTAACATATTATTCTTCTTATTATCTTAAAACATTTTTACACTATACCTTATACTAGGATTATCTATCAGGGTCTCAGACTCAATGATCAGTCTTCAATAGCAGAGATATTTCTTAGCCCACTAAGATATCAGATATCAGAAAACGCTACTGTTCTTCCGACACTTTTATATGGGATTAAGGCTTGGGTTCCCTATAAAAAACATGTTGAGAGTTTGGAAATGTTCCACAAACGTTTCCTTCATCGCATTCTGCAAGGAAATTGAAAGATAACCGAAGTGATTGGATATGGACACGATGCAGTTATTACAGTAATTTAAAAATATAAAAAACGATAAATCATCAGCGGGGCACTAAAAAAACGTGAGATAGATTTCAACAAAGACTGTCATTTTGTGATGAAATACGTCTTGCTGAAGCCTGTTTTAGCACCTTGCCGAAATGGTGAGAAAAATAAATAATAATGTTTTATTAAAAAATATGATTGCATAACTGTATTGTTTGTAACTGAAATAAAACGAAGTACATTACGAGCGGGAACGAATTCTCGATTCTGTCGCCGCAGTGTCCCTAGAAAGATCATATTTCTGTGTTTCATTTATTCTGACCTCATTATCATCATCGCCAGTTGAGAGAAGCGGAGAATCATCCTTGTTTTCTTGTGACTGTACGCTCCAGCGACCATGTATCCAATGTCACAGTTCTACATTACAAGTGTCGGTCTAGCAATGACATGAACGCGGAGGCGATACTAAGGTGGACCAGACACGTGATACGCATGAGCGATCATAGACTTCCGAAGAAGCGGTACAAAAATTGCCTCCGGAAAACGCTGAATTTGTGTGGAGCACCTGAGGACCGGGAGCAGATGGTTCAAGATCATGGGACTGATAGTGTCGCGATAGCTAGATGTGTTAGACATGGCATGATGACAATGGAACCGATCAGTGCAATAGGACCGAAGGAGTGTACCTCCCGAGTTGTATTCTCCCACCAAAACGTCTATGGAAGACGGAGAAACTGAGAACCACAACTAAATTGGAATGGCAAGGGGATTCTCGTCTACGAGGCCCGGCACCAACATTATATTTATCTTGTAAGGCGCATAATTCTGGAAGAAGCAGCATACATCTCTTGTCTATAAAGTGATCTTAATTTCTAATTTCTCTCTATAAGTTTGTACAACCTATAAGATCAAACCTCGCATTTGTGAAGATAAAAAAAGAACATTTACAAAATATATTTTTTATGTATAAGTCAAGTGATCACCATACGGTGTAGAAATTATATAAAAGATAAATAAAAAGAACGATAAAAAAAATAATGTAAGGTAACTTTAGGGCCATCCTATAAAATTATTATTCAATACTGAACTATTTTACGATAATAATAAAATGATGTAATATTAATCAAATAAATATCAGATATCTCATAAAAACGAAACTATTTTTTTTATTATATTTAATGGAAAATATATAGAAATATGGGGTAATTACAGGGCTTACGACCTGTCTTCGGCTGGCTTAAGTGACCACTTTATACAAATACCATCTTCACCCCGTCAATCTCCACATCTATCTTTTTTTTTAAAGTTGTATATATGCAATATGTGGACTCGCTTCGAGTACCACTACACCATCGCCATCTATGGACCAAATTTGATAATTAATTTTTTCCTTGCTATTATTACTTTTATTGCTAAAATAATATTAATATTTTATTATAACACCTAATATTACGTAGATACTGTGTTACTCAAGAAAACGCTTTATTTTTAATGCTCGGTTTAAAATTCTGTTTTCATGCACCCTCTCTCTTTCCTCTCTGAACCCTCTAATATAGTTTTGTTGTTCATATTTCATTCGCTTTTTTATCAGATGTTTTCCATTTTTTATTTGCATACAGCAGCTAACTCTGTAAGGGAAAATGGTTCATTCAACTCTAGAGAGATGTGGAAGTGCATTGGCAATAAACTGGAGCATTTAAATAAATTATTGGTTAACTTAAACACTATCGCGCATTGAAAATATAAAAAAATATTTTTGTTATTTTATGTTAATTTTTCTTTCAAATCTTAAATGGGTACTATTTAGAAATAGCTGAGTACAGACGATACTATCTGTCTGTTGGGTGAAGCCTAAAAATTATGTTATCTATACAATCTTAAATTATGTAACGTATACACTATATATAATCTTACTTCATTTTACATTACTTTGCATTGTATATACCAATTATATCTATACATTTTTTCGCATTCTTCTACTGTTTCACTGGGTGTTTTCATTTTAATAACATTTTTTTAGTCTTCATAATATTTTTATTAGTTTATGTTTTTTTTTAATTGTCCCAGATACAAAATTTCCTTATATCATTCGTTTCGCACTATATATTGTATAAAAAATAGTTGCCCATTTGGTGGTCGGAAATTTTTGTATAATCTATCAAGAAATTGATTTTTAAATAAATATATGTAATATACATTATTAATGCTCCAATGATTTTCCGTCATTACTGATGTGGTATTTCTAGTTTAATTTCATAGTTTGTGATATCTCGCGTAAAGTCCAATACAGGTTTATATATTTTATTGTAAAAATTTTTGGTATCTACATTATGCGACTGTTACGTTACGCAAGCAAATGTAGCTTGGGGAGGCTCACTGTTTAGTAATCATTAAATTAATATGTAATTATGTGTTTTAGTATAACATGAAGAAAAATAATGAGAATAAAATTAATTAATTAATAACAATAATAATAATAAATATTAGTAAATTATTAGAAATAGTTAATAGAAAACCGAGTATCAGGAATGAGGAGACCGAGGATTAGCTCCAAAAAGGAGTTGAATAAGTGAAGAAGAATTTTGTCTCTCGCTAGAATTATTAATAGCAAGAAATGTGCTTAATCCTACAGAGGAAAGCATAAAAACCGGTGCTATACAAAAATGTTACATATACACCGCGAAATACCCATTAAGAATTTAATATAAATAATAATCTTCCATACATATATCACATGGTAGCTAAATTAAATATATAATGTGACAATTATTTGAAAACGTCACGAAACGACCATTTTATAAATTAGTTTGTAGCATTTACAACGGTTAATATTTTTTTATTGTAAATCTCTGAATTCGTGTAATATCAATGCACAAAACATCATATAAAGTTCATTTCCGTGAATGTTTTGACAACTCCTGCAATTCGGACTTTGAAACGGTTTGATGAATCTTTGTTTACAAATTGAACATCGTCTAGATTAACTGTTTCCTTTGTAAGCAAGGCGTCCATGTCAGGAAGATCTTCAACTTCTCCAAGAACAGCTGGTAATAAAACAAATGACATAAACAATCCGTATGGCAAAATCTTCTTTACGTGTTCGTCGAAAACGGCTCTTGGAAAGTGCTCCTCTATATCACACTCCATATTGCCCAAACTTTTTGTCAGGCATTCGAAATAATAGTCCAACAGATCTTGGAGATGTTCCTTTCTTATGTCATAGTCTGTACTGGTGAATATGAAGTAAGCAATGTCTGTGATGGGTGAGCCGTCACGGGCTACCTGCCAATCCACCGGGATCACGTCCACGGGTTCTCCGTCCTAGAAAATTAAAGAAAAAAATTTACTCTAGTTTTTTACTGATTCTTGAAAAAATTCATTTCAAACTTGACTTTCAAAGATTGTTCTTTTTTAAATGTTTATTTGTTAATTGTTACAGCGGGAGTAAGCATCTCTCATACATCAAAAATGCAGCTATTTAACGGAATGTAACATGCTCTTCATCTATTACGTAAAGCATGCATGTTAACACTTTCTGCACCGGTGGAAGACAAATCACTAACGCGAGTGTTCTACAGATTTCAATCACGAACAATATTAGATGCTATTATTCGTATTACTCTACTATGTACGAGCGCATCCAGACAGACTAACTTTGCCTTTATTATCACCGAACCGTGAAAACGAAAATAGAAGATTTTGATTTATTTCACTCAAACGCCAAACAAACTTTAAATGAATTTTTTTTGACAGATATCTATATTTTTTAAAACAATTAAATTTATCTGCACGTAGGATCCACGGCATAGCTTGTATAATATAATATAACAATAAAATACTTTAATTTATAATATAATTAAAGTTTTGTTTTCATTCTAGATAGATATAGATTCATAAATTCGCAACGTACACTGCAAATATAATATTATTATTACTATTTTAGAATTATTTTGATATAAAGAGTCCTTTATGATTATTCGAAAAAAAATACGTGAACCTAAAAAATATGCGAATATGTCAAACAAGCTCTAAGTATTTTATCGCTCTGTGTCACCATCAGCAGGCTTTATCGAAGTCGTGATTTTTGGTATCGAACTTTAATCAGGTCATTTTGGTATCGAACTTTAATCTGACTCCAAACAAAATATTATTAATGAAGTGCCACACTTATGACGTCGTTCACAGTTAATTGCTTTAGATATTTTAATTAGAAAGATATACATATAAAATCAATTTTATCGAAAAATATTATTGCTGTGCCACCGAGATTCGAACGATTAAATGTATTAATATCAAAAAGGTATAGGTTCGAAAATTTGACGCTAAAAATATCGTCGCTGTAGCATAGTTGGATAATGCACTTTCCCCGGTTTGGAAAGAGATCCAGGTTCGAATCTCGTTGGCGCAACAACAATATTTTTCGATAAAATTAATTTTATATCTATATCTTTCTAATTAATATATTTAATTCATATTTAAAATATCACAGACCTATGTTCTGAATAAATACAACATCACAATAAGAATGTATTCTAATAGCTTTAAATATTGTTTATTCTAGAATGTTTTATTACGTTGAGTAAAAAAATAATATAAAACTTACATCAAATCTAAATAGTACATTATTGTTCCAGAAATCTCCGTGGCACAGAACTGAATACGGCTTTACAAATTCTGGATTAATATAATAATCCAGTTTCTCCATTATATCAGTCGTAAAAGCAGATACTCTCTCTCGCACAACTGGGTCATCCACAACTGCCAAGGCTCTATCAAGAGACAGTTTAAAAAAATCTGAAAATGAATCATATTCATTTCCACTGCTTGTGTTTTTGGCCAATTCGTGGAATCTTTCTAAATCAAGTTTTTTTAACACGAACGAAAGTGCGTGTAATCTGGCCATGCTCTTTAAAACAAGTTCCAAATGTTTGCGTCCCAAAGATTCCCGCCTATTGGCTACCTGGAACCCTTTTTCACACATGTCTTCGAGCACCAAGAATTCTTTGAATTTTTCTGAATCGGCACTGAAACATTTGGCGTGATGAAACCTTTCCACATCGGGAACATTATATTTGTCTTGCAAAGCACACAGTTCCGGAAGAACAACATTATAAACGTACACCTCTTTTATATAAAGCAACTCTACTGAAAACTTTTCTCTAAAAATTTCTGATTGTGGAATAATTTTTATGATTAGAGAGAGTTTGGCATTCTCTCCACTTTCTTTAACACCTTCAACTCTCACTCTCAACAGCACTCCGAGAAAATTTTCTCCCTTCCCGGATGCAGATGACACGACGGTTGTGAAATTTATGATATTCTCTTTTTTAACTACCTCACTGATAACTGTTTTAAAATACTCGTCGGGGAGTTCAATTTCTTCAATGTCGTTCTTCATTATGAACTCTTGAAAATTGAATGAATAATGAAGTCTCAGAACGGAACTTTGTCGTACTATGTCAAACTTTGACGTACAACGATTTTGTGTGAGCATTTATTACGTATCTTATCATTATAAACTCATTATCTGTCGGTATATGTTACTGCGTCAAGTGTTCTATCGTTTGTTTTGCGATAGCATTTTTTTTATTTTGTAGTACTTAACTTTTAAGATAAAACTTATCCAAAAGTATTGTACGACTCAAAAAAATACACGTTCTAACTATTCGTGTTTTTAATACTACAAATTATTTATATTTCCTATTTTATTTTTATTTCTCTAAAATATATTAGTTACTTTCTCTGTTGTGTAATAGAAAAAAAATCTCAGCTATCAAAATATAATATAATTAAAATACAAACTAAATGTATCAATTTAAATAAAATATACAGGAAAATTCAGTTTTTCGAAAAAATATTTTAATTGCTACCGAGATTCTTTCCTATCCGGAGAAATATGTTAACCGATTACACCAACAGACAAAGTTGACTACAAATTTTTGAACTTATATGCTACAGTTCTTTCAAATTGATACATCTATTATTCCAAATTATAGAAATTTGTTCGAATCCCGGTAGCAAAGAAAATATTTTTTCGATAAATTGAATTTACCTGTATATCTTTCTAATTGGTACATTTCATTTGTATTAGAACCATGTTCTGAAAAAACTGCAACTTCAAAACAATAATGTGTTCTCCTTAATATAATATAATTTGTGGAAATTTGTCCGTAGAAAATTATTTTTTAATGAAACATGATAGCGAGTCCCAATTCACATTTGTAAATAGAAGATAACGCATTAAATTTTTAGATTTAAGTTACGCAGTAACAGAGACATTATTAAATTGCAAAATAATAAAAGTATTGAGATTATCAAAAATGTAGGTCAAAAAATATTGATGTTCATTTTAGGCCAGAGTTGAATTTACTTTTATATTGTTAAATTAATAAAATAAGTATTTTAAAACAGTTACATAGGTTTCAAGGATTTAGTTGAATCTAACGAAGTTAGGTGTTCTTAGTGTAAAATAAACTGATCAATTAAAAAGATGTACAGAAAAAAATCTTTCTATCGAAAAAATATTTGGTAGCTTTCGGCATATGAACCCGGAGCATTTCCTATACGTGGAAATTTCGGATAGAAAATCTATCAATCCAAGAAATCTACACAGAAAATACAAAAAGGATCTATTTATAGATAGATAAAGTCTTTGTAATTGATTTACTTAATTTGTATTAAAACATATCACATAATCACTTATGCATATACATATATCACAAAACTCTGTTCTGAAATTGCAACTTTACAACAAAAATATGTTTTAATTAAAAGTAAGTATCCTTATTGAGTCCTTGGTCGATAACTTATTGCATACTCATCCATATAATCTGTAACTGCGCATGTTCTTGTATGTAAATATATTCTACCTATATATTATATTAAACTTATGAGAAAATTAAGCTGCTGGGAGATCTCTAAGTTATTAAATTTTATAATAAGAAAATTAACCTCATAAATGTAAAAAAATATAAAACAATTTTAGGTTTTTATTGAATCAAAATCGTCTCGAATTTCTTTACACTTTCACTTAAATTATATTCGCTCTTTGAATGCTTTAATTTGTCAGATTTAAGTTGGCCCTCTGGATTTCCGCATAAAACTGATTTGAATATTCCTAAAGTGAGAGTAAAAACAATAGTGAATTTTACCGTTTTCGTAGCTATATTATTTACCGCTGAAATATGGAGATAGCCATAAGGTAAACACAAGGGAATTGTTCTATTGTCTTAGGATTAAAAATGAGACCCAAATATTTAGGCTGTTTGAGGAATTATTTGGCGGAATTCCTACCATATATATAATACGGTCAGATAATTATTTCTCAACGACAAATGTATTTGTTGATCCTTCAGCACAATTTCCATTACACAGAATACTTCAGCGTATATTAGCATACCGTTTAATTAAAATGTTCCTACAAGAACAACTTTGTTTTGTTCTAGTAAAATACGTACATATACGTAAAGAAAAATGTACAAGTAGGTAAGTAGGTAAATACGAACTATTACAAATGTAGAAAAACACGCTTGTATTATATACGTATGTAGACGAATTTGTACAATTACAATTGTAGGAAAATCACACACGAATGAATGTATGAATATGTACAATTACAGATGTAGAAAAACATGCATAATGAATGAATATACACGGATTTATACAATTATATATGTAGAAAAACACACAGGTTGAATGAATATACACGAATTTGTACAATTACAGGTGTAGAAAAACACACAAGATGAATGAATGTAGACGACTTTGTATAATTATAGATGTAGAAAAACACGCTTGATGAATGAATATACACGAATTTGTACAATTACAAATGTAGAAATATATCCAAGATGAATGAATGTAGACGAATTTGTACAATTACAGATGTGGAAAAACATGCTCGTTTACATAATAATATGTATGAATATGAAGAGTATAACATATACGTGTTCGTGGAGAATTATATGCATAGTTATTATTTACTTTTTTAGTTCTACATTTAGATTCAAAACTTATTTAAAAAAAATGAATATCAGAAGCTTCAACAGATCGGCGAGCTGGTATGAGAAGATGTATGAAGATACTCTATTCTCTTTGCCTACCCGAATGGGAAATGGCGTGATTGTAAGTTAGTTAGTTAGACATTTTGTATCAAAATTCTGGCAATATACATTTTTTCTAAACTGTATTACAAACATGTCAAATATCCTAGTGATTTAGGAGATACCCAAAAAACCAAGTTATATTTGAGTAGTACGTACTTGTAATATTTGTAGGACAACTATTGATTTGCTATAAATAAAAAATTTCAATTATATTATACATATAACGTGCATGAAATGAGAAATCGATTTACTTTATTAGGTACTCTAAATTATATACCAACATATTTGAATTAATTTCACTTTATAGGCGATGAACCAAACTTCCCGAAGTAATCGAAAAATTTATATTCAAAACTTTGAAGCTCAATATTTAAGTTTGATGTAAATGTCAGATGACACTTTGTTGTTCCAAGGCCATGTTATGTAAATACAAATAACGATTAAATAAACAAAAAATTACTTAATCTTCCAAATTTATTACGATTCGAGTACAGTCTACGAATACAAACCTGTTTATTTATTATATATTTATTTATTTTTATATGTAATGGATGTGGATAGAGACGATATCGTGGTGCTTAACGTTATTTACATAAAAAAAAATTTACCAAATATTTCATTACATGCAAAACAAGACAATTTTTAATACAAATTAAATGTATTAATTAGAAAAATATACATATAAAATCAAATAAATATCAGATATCTCATAATACATAGAAGTATGGGATAATTACAGGGCTCACGACCTGTCTTCGGCTGGCTTAAGTGATCACTTTATATAAATATAACGTTCACCATTCTCACCCCATCAATCTCTACATCTATCAATTTTTTTTAAGTTGTATATATGTCAATATGTGGACTCGCTTCGAGTACCACTACACCATTGCCATCTATGGACCAAATTTGATCTTTTTTTTTTTTGAAACAGCATATATGTCAACTCTGAGAATCAGACTTTTTTGAAAATTATTTAAAGCAATATTCTTTATCTGTAAAATGTTTTTAACACATTATACTAGAATATGCCTGAAAAATCAATATTTTTCAATTTTTATATATTTTTCTTATTTTGACCAGTATATTATTTTAGCAATATTTGAATACGTACAAGTTCACATAATTACTGGATTTTTACTGTTATTAACTAAATATCAGATATCTCATAGAGACGAAGCTATTTTTTATTATATTTAATGGAAAATATATAGAAGTATGGTTTCTACCTACAAGGCTTACAACCTTTGTAGGTAAAAATTCAGTAATTGTGTGTTCTTGGACGTATTCAAATATATATAAAATCAATTTATCGAAAAAATACTTTTGTTGCTACCGAGATACAGATACATTTAATTTGTATTAAAAATATCACCGACCTATGTTCTGAAAAATTGCAACTTCACAATAAGAATGTGTTCTTCAACAATTATTATTTACACATGTTTTTGGATTGAATCCGCTTAAAAAAAAACAGAGATACAATCATTTCCGTATTTGGATACTTATTAGTAAATTTAAAATAAAACCCTGAGTATAATTAAAAAATAATATTTATTTTGAAAAATATGAACACATATTTCACATTCCTAATTTATTAAATGTTATATTTAAACTATCCGCAGTTTTTGTAATATATTTGACTTAATATCATATTACTTTTTACAGTTAAGGAAATAAATATATTAATAATAGAGTTTTAGAGGCCAAGGGTATGTACATACATGTGTGTGATGTGTAGGATGATATGAGAAGAATGAAATGGAGAATGGCAACTCGCCTCCGATGTTCGAGGTACCAATTTGGTGTTCATGTAAGTGTATCGCTTAGTTTGTTTTGGTACTATGCGAGATAATTGCAGACAGTAATGGCAGAAAATAGAATAGAAACATTCATTTCTATTTACTATCTACGATTTACGCTGAATTTATTTACGTTAAATTCCAATTGTTAATTATAATCTATTGTTAGAATTTCAGCAGTGGAACGGCGTCCGTACCTAATGATGCGATCGAGGCGGGATTCAAAGAGGAAGTGGTCGTTTCAACCCGCGCGTGACGCGCGTGGTCGCTGGCTGCATTCGGCACCGCGTTTCCGCACGCGTTCAGCGATATCCGTTATAGTTTCATCAAAAAATTTAATATTTATAAAAATCATATCAACTGTTTATACAGTTTCTGAGTCGTCCATGTTTGTGAAATGCCGAAAAAAAGAAAAATCTCTTAAAAGTTTGAATATTAGAAATCCGATATTTATTTTCAAAGTTCACAGCCCCAATCCATCACCTAAATAGCTGGGCTCTAAAACGTTAAATCACTGATTCTCTGACGCTTAAAATAAAGTCACTTCTTAATCATTAGCTTCCGACTGTCTTAGTCATAAATTACAGTAATCGCAGAGGCCAGTCTATAAGCCTCCTCCGACTCACATCCGGGGTGATAAATGCTGCCTACCTGGGAATTAAATAATCCACCCCCGAGTGATAATAAAGTCAGAATTCACCCGGTGGCCCGAAGCACGCGCCGACTTGAGATGTGTGACGAATGTTCCTGTAATGACTGTCTGAAGATTTGTCACGACACTTGAATATCTGATGTAGCTTTGTTGAAGATCAATACACTCGAGTGTCATGATCTTGAAATAGTTTAAACACTATAATTCTTCTTCTTCTTTCAAACAGGCAATCCACCCTTCAAGAGTGATTTGTGCCATTAAACAAGTTTAAACATTATTTCATAGAAAGCAGTACAACAATATTATAGAATAGGGAATATTGCGTTACAAGTTAATACCATTGACATTCAAGAAATTTGCTATTATATAGCTTAAATGTGGCGAGTTGAGGGAAAGAAGATGACACAAGTTAACCGGGAGTTGAAAATTACCATTGACAAGATTATTGTAAAAAAAACCTGTGATCCGCAATGGACAGGCAAAAAAGACATGGTCAAGGGTTTCCTCCTCGGCACCACATTCACACATTGGGGAGTCTATTATGTTCATTCTGAACAAATGTGAGGCCACCTGGCAATGCCCAATTCTCATTCTAGAGATATTTGCTACTGTTCTTTTTGAGACTTTCCTGTTGGAGAACCAAGGGGAGCGGGGAATATATCTTTGGATTATTTTAAGACGATTACCCTTGTGATTGTTTGGATCCATCCATTGTGCAGACCAGATAGAATTCGTATGTTTTTTTACCATATTAAGTCTGTCATACATCGGGATATGGAATTGATTGAATTAAATTGGCTAAAATAAGGCAATAAAATAAAATGAAAGAGTATATCAGCACCTCAGAGGTAAACTGTGTTAGTCCATTTTTTATTAAATGATTCTATCTCCTATTTCTTCTAGAAATTAGTTTATCTTTCGTTGGGGTAACCTCATTTAAGTTCATAGTTCACGGTTTCGTATATATATGTATCATTCAAGTAAAAATTATCCTTGGTCAGATCCAATGATTTTATTTGCATGGGAACATTTAAATGGCTCTACTATAATTTATTTTTTTCGTGACTTAACACATATTACCTCTGGGGTGCAGATATGGAATGTGTGCGTGTTAAACGCCTTCGATAGCGATTAATCCTAGTCCTGGGTTTTCTATTAATAATAAGACCGTGTCACTCTAGTAAGATATATCACCACTATCCTGGACTGCTGGCTGATCCTCTGCTGATTCCTGATGTTGTGTGTTCTTAATCGGTTTCCACAAACTCCTCGATTACCGATTTCTACGGATATTTTTTGGCTTTAAGCAGTGTGAAGTGTATTTGTTACATAAATATTACTTATTAGTCATTTATACGAATGACGCATCAAAATAAGAGTTGTTACATCTAAATGTTTTTATGTAATATTACTTTACTGTAATAAAATTCAAATATGCTTGTCGGAATAGATTACGGGCATGTGTTTGGGTAATATTACTCCAGTCGTAACTCAATTTTAACAAAAAACGAAATACGCCTTTTTGAAAGATGCACAATGAAATATGCTAGGTTACCGTTTAGAGATTTGTCGATTTTTAATATTTAATTAAATATATATAGGATACAACTTATAAATAGCACACATATTTTTTTTAATTGGAAAAACATTTTTTTTTACTTAAAATCATAAAATTTCCAAACGTTGCCATATATTTTGAAAATAATTACAATTATTATTCATATAAAATTTTATATTTTTCTCAAAAAAAAACAGCAGAGTAAGAGACCCCGTAGTCACTGGACTCGACTATCTGAGCCCAAGATACCAATAAAAATACACAATCAAATGACAGATAAAAATATTATTTATTAACCAATTATTATTTTAGATCCAAAGCTTGGTTTTAAATGATAATTGAAATCCAAAATCATTCGAGTAAATCTAATGTGTCGACCCCTCCTACGTAAAATATCGTAAGTAAAAAATGACTTTTTTAATCATTCTAGTATTTTGCACGTATTTGAATCATTTTTAAATGGCTGTAATTTTTTAATATAATGTTTATTAGAACCTACGTCATAGAACACTTTTTTTTAAATCGTCCCCGTAAATAAGCATGCGAAATAACGAAATAATCAAAAACTGATGAATGTCGTACAAATTTAATGGTATTAAACTCAATTAATTTTTAACATTGTGTTAATTTATTTAGTACAGATTTATTTTCGTAAGCACGGCTTTACACTCACAAGAAAGCATAAAATAAACATAAAATTGTTTAAATATAAGAATTTCCCGAAATCGCAGTTTTCTTGCGCACTAAAAACGAATTTAATGATCACGGTCTCTCAAATAATCCCCGTATTTTCTTAATTATAACAAATAATGTGCAGTTTATTAGTTTTATAGCACTATTAAGGCTTTTTATCTATGTTATACACATACACATTTTTACAGAATTTTCACAAATTGAAAGTAGGCCTTAACTGGTATCGTTGGGTTAATTTTGACCCGGACTCCATGTTTTGTGCTGTTGTTTCAATACCAGATGAAGGATTGAAGGTTAAGCATTGACCCTAGAGATTTATCCCCATTTTATGTATTGTAGTTAATTACGTGTTCGGGTCACCCTGTTTTGGTTTTTTACTTAATTCTTTTTTTTTTCTAAACTTTATTTTCCATTAAATTTAAGCTTTCATTTATACTCTACTAATTGATTTATGCAATATTGCAAATATATAAATCCCCCTTTTCAAATATAAGATGCTTAATTGAAATATTAAACATCTTACGTCAATTCTGTTAGTATTTTCAAACTAAATTAAGCTCTT
Source organism: Eubasilissa splendida (assembly GCA_031772225.1). Lineage (NCBI taxonomy): Eukaryota > Metazoa > Arthropoda > Insecta > Trichoptera > Phryganeidae > Eubasilissa > Eubasilissa splendida. The sequence continues at coordinate 12,540,330 of CM062852.1, read as the reverse complement.
GTGCTATTCAAATATAAATAACTTGGTTTTTATTTTCAAAATATACAAGTGTTTTGATTTTCCGTCATATTTTTGTATATAAGCTTTTAAAATGATACATCATCATTAAAACTAGTTATATCTATATATATATATATATATATGTACAAATTGGAATTATGAATTATAATTTTGATAAACATAAGCCGCCAGATGATATTGATGAGATACAATGACACATATCTTTCCCAATGGAGAGGGCTAAATAAAAAAATATTTATAACTTGTTTTATTTATTTATTATGAATTATTTTGCATAGCTTGGATTTTTTTACACAAGAAAAATAATAAATTGCACAGTAAAACCTCTATCTATCGTTTTTGAAGGGACCTATTGAAATAAACTATGAATACGGGAATATAGAAAAAACGTAACATTTTTCACACTTAAATGTATAATACATATTCTAAAAAAGATACATATTTCACATCTAAATTAATGTGTTTATATAAAAATAAAATTAGAAAGCTTAAACTAAAAACTAGAAACAAAAAAAAAATTAACTCTCTTCTCTAACTTCTCTCTCTTTCTCTCTCTCGAATATTCCGCTCTTTGTTTAAGAGTGCCATTAATCGAAAATAAGAATTTAGCCACGGAACATGCTGCGTAATTTAAACGATTAATACAAATAATGCATAGAGAAACGATCCATGCAATCTATTTTTGTGTATTTTGTATGAAATTAATTCGGGACTAGAAAAAATTAACGATACATTCGGGAAAACGATTATTCGAGGAACGATCAATATGGATTTCACTGTATTTGATAATAAATTCATATTCACAAATGAGAGCTTACCGTAGCTATAGGTTATAAAAATCTGCATATTATATCATGTAAAAAAATTTAATAAGTAATTTAATTTAGTAAATTAATTCATTAAAAAATATTTTTTAAATATCATATTTATAGATAAATAAATAAATATTCAAAAAATTATTTAATTATTAAATGATAAAGTGGCACACATAACTTTTGTTCGGTTATTCTACTTTTAAGAAAATAAACCAAAATGTAAAGTATAAAACGCCCCTATCACATAATTAAAATCAAACGCTGTAAACTAAAAAACCTTGATATTTAATCGATCAATCAATCCACTAATTCATAATCGCCGAAAATCACGACGAAAGTATTGAAAAATCAGTAATTTAATTCAATTCTAGACCGACTGAAAAATGACATCCATGGTAAATCTATATTTAAAAAAATATCGCTAGCTTAATAGGAAAGAGAATTGTGTGATTAATAATATTCACAGTTATACGTACAAAATATATCGCGAATGGAACTTTAAATAAAAATATGTAAAAATGCCAACCCTCTACCCTTTCAAATAACACATTTCATATATCATGGAATATTTTCACGGGTCATGTAAATAAAATTAGTTAGAAAGCATTAAAAAAAATAACATCGTCGGGTGGTGTAATAGGGATGCGACCTAAAACACCTTCGTAACAACAAAACCTTATTAAATTAAATTGAAAGCATAAACACGGCGAATAAACACCAAACACAAAGGATTATTTGATAATTTAATATGTTTGTTTGATAATGCAAAACACGTGTTCAAATACACAACGGAAATACATATAACTGCTCAATTTTTAAACATATTATATCAGTCATTTTTCATAATATGTTCCAAAAAAAGGGTTTAATCACTATTCCGAGGCTACACTTCGAATATCATGAATATTTTTTAAATATATATATATATTTAAATAATTAAAAGCTTTAACATAGAATCAATAACATTAATTAAAGTTTTCTTCTTATCCATATCTAGTTCTTCCGATGAGTACCTTATTATAATTCAATGCCGAATAAATACATAATTAATTATAAAGAAAACACATTATTATTTGTGAAGTTGTAATTTTTTTCAGAACATAGTTCTGTGATATTCAATACAAATTAAATGCATCAATTAGAAAGATATACATACAGATAAACACAATTTATCAAAAAAATATTTTAGTTGACACATTTAATTTGTATTAACATAATTAATTATTATCTTTCTCACACATCATAAAATAATCTAAAGTATATTTAAAATATGTTTTCCGACTGGCCGCAAGATTTATGTAGATTGCGTGTGTGTTTTTTACATTTATCTTTAGCTTCATAATGACGGAATAATGAAATATTAAGGTTTTTTTAATAGCCGCCATTTTGAAATAAGATCTTTCAGGTTAATTTTTCAGAAAAGATTTATCTAAATATAATGAAAACTACGGAAGTTATTGAATCCATAAAAAAATCATTATATCCTATGAGAATATCTCCAATACGTAGTATTTTTATTAAAATCTACCTAAAACAACAAATACGAGATACCATATTATGTCAAGTTTATTTCATACGAAATAACTATTCAAAATGTGTCGCGTACATTTTTTCTAAAACGTTTTCTCATATGCATGGTTCATCGCAAATACCTCATTTGCCCAGGTTTAAGCTATAACAGACGTCCATAATTGAGATCAATTAATATTTAAGTTCTGTCTTATATTACGTTGAATATTATAGCAATCTTCGGAAATATATTCGAGAAGTAATATATTAATATGTATGGATATCGGGAACGTCTGTTGAGCGATTATCCCGTCATCTTGATTGTGATGTAACCGGATTAGGAACAAATTCGAGAGACGAACTCTGTTTATTCAGATTGGGAAAAAAAGAATTAGTATTTTAAACCTTCCACGTCGCTTTGTGTTTTTCCTATCCAGCATGGTGACGTCACATTGCTTTCTAGAAATAATATAACGGATGATTACCTCATTTCGTTTATGAGTTGAAAAAGTATAACTTTTAAAAATAAAAATGAAAATAACGTGGACACTGATTTTTTTCAAATTATGTTTGATTTTCATAAACTACTTTTGTATGAAATGAGCGTTTTAAACAGCTTTTGTAGAAAAATGTAATTACATTTATACATTCTGACATTGTGGGTAGCGAGGAATGCTACTCACGTGCAGATAAATATACGTAAAAATTCCGTAAACATCAACAAATGCTTTTGACATGTTTACATCAAATACATGATAGCAAAAAAATGTTTCGCCTGCTGTTCGTCAGGTGACTTTTCGTACAAAGCGTGTGTTTCAAATATTTTAACTTTTTCAGAGGAAAATTATTTCAAAAAAAAAAACTTTACTTTAAATTAAATAAAACACAATCACTTTGTATAATACCACGAATTTTATTAAACGCAAACCGGTTTCGCTTAGTTCAAGCTTCATCAGAGCGTATTTAAAACTAACAATAAATATAAAAAGAGTGCACTTATATAGACAACACCCGTGCGGCACACACATGTCGCACTTGAAAACCAAACTAATGCGATGCAGATGTCTCACCACGGTCGTTTTACTGATACCCATCTTCATTGCGATGTATCTGGTATTTTGACGAGGATCAGCTGTTATTTTAGCGATTAGCATATCATCGTCCGTGGTTAAAGGATGCCCAGCCCGTTCTTCATCAGCTACTGATAAATTACCAGATCTGAACTTAACAAACCATCGTTGATTGCTTCGAACATCGATAGCACCCCTACCGTATACATCACAAATATTTTTGGTTGCTACTGTTGCATTATGGTCTTTATTAAATTCAAAAAGTAAACAGTGTCAAATATGCACACTTTTTTCCGACATTTTAAAAATTCACAAGGGCTCCGTTTAATCTAATTCTAAAATTTAACACAGATGTTAACAGAGTTAATTTAGAAGAAAAAAACATTATCAATGTAAAAATACGATTTAACCAATAGACGGTAGACAGAGCGTACCGTGATTGGATATCCACGTAGTAGGTAACATTCTTCTCTAGCAATACATATCAAAGGTCTTTTGCGGACTGTCCAAGGCTATGTTGAATACATGAAGATTGTAAAGACAAGAGTGTGAACCAACATAATTTTAGTCGCTATGTCACTATCTTTTCAAATCTTCATGGGTCGGTCCATATCACTTTGTCAGTTAAGCAGACGCCAATCTAGTTCACAATTATATACCTAAAAATATATTTTGTCTATATAATGTTATCATTATAAACTATCTATTTCACTAATTTAAAAAAAAAACTATTCAGTATTTTGTACACGCTCTGTAGTGACATTTTATATATTTCTTGGTATAGCAGTAAGACACTCGCCTGGTTAACGAATGGTTAAGAGTTCATTATCATTCTGGAAGTCTACCAATTTATTTATTTTATTATAATTGTTAATCAAACAAATGATATGAAATGGAAAAATATATATAATATCACTCAAAATTACCTAACATCTACTCAACACATTTCTCATTATAGTCTGGGCACATTACTTATTATTTCTTACACAGAAAAAAAATAGTTATGTTACATCATATCATGATAATACGATGTATCCAAAAGTCTTTTTCATCATAAAATTTCTGTAATAAAATAATGGATGGGATAATAAAAAAATGTTTATTTTACATTTAAGTACAGTCCCTGGTTATTAATTTCTTAATAATTATGTTTTCTAAATGTAATCCGTTATTTTTCTGGCACTAAACGGGAGGCATAATTCAGAGAACTGCTCGGCACGTATTCTCCGTGATCGCTGCCATTTCTTCTAGGATATTTTCTTTTAATTGGTCCAGAGAGGGAGGATTGTTACTGTATACCTTTGATTTAAGGTAGCCCCATAGGAAAAAGTCTATTGGTGTCACGTTAGGGCTACGTGGAGGCCAATTTATGTCACCTCGTCGGGATATCACCCCCCCCCTCTCCGCTCGTAGCGTTGATGCAACGAATGTACTAAAATAAAAAAGACTTTTGGAACATACTGTATCTGAAACAGAGACATGAAACTCTCCCACCAAATTCTTTGGGGATAACTTGGAGACAGATTTAATATACACACCAAGTCTCAGAGATTCGCCATCTCAAATGTTAAGTCCTTTGACCATTGATGTTCGGTTCTTCAGTTGGGTGAATTAGAATCCCCAGCAACAGTTAAAACGGAAATATAATGTTAGTAATTTGTCTAACTTTCCAGAATAAATAATAAATAATTTGTAAGTATCAGCGGCGTGCAGTCAGTACTTTGAAACAAGCTATAGTTTATTAGAATTTCTGCAAAATATATCGAAATAAAATATGTATCTCGTAATCTTCAACTTCTTTAACTCCAAACTGGAAAATTTTTACAAAAAATAAATTCATGATTTGCTTGAGATGTGAAGAAAGGTTGTCGATACAGGTCGATTTTTTACTCATGGCAATAGTCGACCAATCTGTTGCTAGTATCTAGTACCTACACAGGTTGGTTTAATGTTTAATTTTTTTATGGACAGGGAATGATATAATATTAATCGGTATATTATCGGTACACAACACATTCTAGAAGTGCCATGACCAAAAAATCGACCTATAACGGTGGAAGTTTAACAAAAATTCGTATAACAAAAATATTCAAGATACTGATCAAAACGCTAATTAATATTTCGTTAAAAAAAAACGACATTAATTCTAGAAGAATCGATATATAAAGATAAATTTTATTAAATAATAACAATAATTTCGGGAAATGAAATGAATAAAAACAGGAAATATTAGGGTAGAGATATAAAAAAGATATGGAAATATCGTTTTGAACTCTCTTAGGATCGGTTAGACGGGGGTTAAGTTAGGTCAGGTCAAGTTGGGTTAGAGTGGGTATGGTTAGGTTAGGTTTATGGCTTCGACACGTTGCCAGAACGAAGGAATAATTTTAAGAAAGGTTCGTATTATTTTAGTGAGTCATTTAAATAATGAAAACCTTTGCGACTACGATATAGAAACGGTTATCATATAATAAATATAATTTTATCTAATTTATCATTTTATAAATATTCAAAAATAGCCATAAACAACAAAAGACAAAAAAAAAATGGCTTCCGGTACTGGCCACAAGATTCAGATAAATTTTTCGACTGTGTATTAACGGAATTACACGTATTAAAAAAATTTGTAAAGTCATTATTTTTAAACTAGATTATGAATCAGACTGGCTAACGAACTTATTCGAGATATTTATAAAATTAATCTTTCAGAAAAGTTATATATACATATGTCGGTATGTGAATTTTGTAGACACATTATGTATGTCCCGTAAACTTACATACATACGTACAAATATACGAAATTTAGTATAGTAAGTAGTTAATTCTATTTGAAGGAAATTATAAATTACAAACAATATTTAAAAAACCGTAAAAACATTTAGACAAAAAAAATTTCTTCGGTGTCAATCACAGACCATAAATGAAGAGACATAAAATAAAGTGTACATAAAGGAGAAGGGTTTGAAACATCAGTTGTGGGACGAGGGGCATTCTACATACAATCTTGATGGAAACATAAATCCGATAGTTTATAACATATTTATGCAACAGTAAAAATTAAATCTTTATGTAAACAAAACGCATTATTTTACATCAATGAATTGTAAGCGCTTAAATTTTCGTTCCAATCGAGTCATATTTTTTTTAAAAGTCGCGGAGCTATTTGATTGCGTAAGTGGTACCAAAGTGATCACGTGGATGACACCAAAAAGAAAATATTGGCACAAGGAATTAGCGTTAGTTCATGTCTATATATTTGGTGGTCTGTAATATCAGTTGAGTATATAGAATACTAGCGGTCCGTACTACATAACTAAATCTGAATCCCACCTTGCCCGAGATATATACAATTATAATTTAAAATAGTGGTTTAAGGGGTGGGGTAATGGGAAGACGGAGGGGAAGGATGGTGCTTTTGTTTTTCGCAAGCCTTAATTATCTTATTTGCTGCAATACCCGTATTTTTTTCAGGATCCTAGAGTACAACTGAACAAAATTTGAATAGAGTTCAATATAATATACGTTCATGTTGGGGGTGACAGTGGGATTGTCAGGAGGATGATTGAGAATGCCTTCTTTCCGCAGGATCCTAAAGACTAACTTTTCAAAATTTAGATTAGATCGGATTAAATTAATACACAGACAACATCGCTATTATCACAACTCATCGTAAAATATTGAATTGGTTAACAGTTTAAATATCTGGGAACAAATGTGACATAGAATAATGATATTCTAATAAGAAAAAGAAAAAGTGGCAGGATAATATCTCAAAACGCTTGTTACATTTCTATACGGAAATATCTCTCATCGAAATTGTCACAGAATTCAAATCTTTAATTATACAACAATGATACAACCGATCGCTCTATTGGGTATGAATCTTGATCTATCACTTTAACGCAAGAAAGCAGGTTGCAGGTGTTCGAAAATAAAGTATTTCGCAAGACTTGATAACCTAACCGGAGTGGACCACAGCGGCGATGTCAATGGAAGTGTGGATGACTGCTATCATAAATGCTTCTCTAGGACTGTCTTCTTGCAGTATTCTAATTTATAGAACATCATTTTTTTATTTATTTTAATATTAGAAAATATAATACGTTTTTAGAATAATCAGTAGGATATATATATATTCATTTTAACATTTATTTCTTCTCTATGAGAGTAAGACTCGTGTATAGAGAAGGAGTATATACGAGAATTTATGTTTCAGTTAGTCTGTGTACATATTTTTTTTACTTCAGATACAAATTTATAATAGTCTGTAATTTTTCTAATTGCGATGGGGAGATTGTTAAAAAATTTGATGCCTTGATAAGTATATTAATTTTGGGTTGCGGTATATTTTAATTTTGGAATATCAATTTGGTCTCTAAATCTTGTAGATCGGAATTCGCTTCTAAAATTTAATTGCTTTCAATTTTGAAAATCTGGATAATTGATTTTTTTTTGTATATGTCAATTATTTTTGATACTTTGAAATATATGAAAGGTTGTATACTTGGATAGATTTTTTTTTTAGAATAATTTTTATTATCATTTTTTGAGTAATTTCTAATTGTGATTAATCTTTCTGAAAAATAAATGAAATTCCATCAAGTTGTAATTATCCGCTCTACATTGCACTGGCAATGCTGCCCTCGGCGGCTGTATTCTCATAACTATTTTTAGTGTGATTTCATTATTTTATATAAATATAAATGTCTGATGTGGCGTAGCGTGGAAAATATCTAATTTCTACCTTTTGAATTTATTCGCATTCCATTGAATTCCAACAGTAAGTATATTCAATAATGCTTTATAAATGTATAACCATCTTAGCTTGTCCAACAATTTCGTAGATCTCCGAAAAATATGTGACGAAAAAGTGACCAAACAAATTCTCGATATGGCGACTACATATTTTATTCAGAACCTTTATGGGTGTGAATAAAATATGTATCAAAATGCAAGTTTGGCGTTTATACCCTACGTCAAACTTACGTTTTGACCCATTTTCGAAAAGTCACAACACTCACATGTTTAAAAATTTAAATATGTCCTTTCACGTCCCGGAAGGTAGGCAAATAACTTATTTGTGAATTTAATACCTAATCGTAACTACCTTAAAATTTAAATTAAAAAATTCCCAGTTCCTTCCGACACGAGCCACAATAATAAGCAACTGTTTTCTTACAAATGCAATTTTAACATGACGAAAACAAATGTAATAAAATTTCATTCTTTCATTCCCAGTGAACTGTACATATAATTCACACACATTCAATATTTACACATAATGGCGCGTGTACACGAATGAGATTTCTCATAGATATTCTTCTCGAAAGCGCGTAAATTAATTACCACGTACATTTTGTACACAGGGGAGATGACGTAATCAGTACATTTCGACAAATCTCTCAGATGAGATATCACAGTCTCATCCGTTGACTCACACCATAATCATAATAGTCATTAATGTATTCACTTGATTTTTTTAAATATATATCTGGTTGGTGGTAAGAATTTTTTCTACCTGAAAAAGAATCGATTAAATTATTATATTACAATCTGAGAAAACTTTCGCAATTGCTGGTATGCACGAGTTCGCTGAGTGGCTTAGGGCTCGCGCAACTCCGTCAGTACCGAGATTTGGTCGAATCCAAAGCGGTGTTTTATTTCCTCCTAATATTTATTTTCTCAATTCGTTCATTGTTTAAATAATTTTCGCAGAACCGTTTTGGGTTGTAAAAATTCAACCCACTGGAGGCCCGTCAAATAAAATGATGTTATGTAAATAGCGTCAAATTAAATTGTGTAAAGGACCAAACCTTAATTGGCAAAATAACTTCTTTCATTTAAAACGCTGGAGCATATGAAGCCGAAATTAATACGAGAAATGCCACGACTTGATAGAAACATCACCAAGTTCCTGGTAGAGTGAAGTCTATCAGAACACTAGCCTTCCCGTGTGGTCTGTGATGAGCGGTTCCGAGGTATCGACGACATCGCTACACGCGCCCGTCGACGCGATATCTCACACGCCGGTGCACATCAAGCGACCCGCGGGTACACGGTTCACGAAACTCACATCGACTCCGATATCACCGCATATTTTTGTAGTAAACTGTTAAAGACTCGTAAGTAGCGTTTTATCTTGATCATACCTGCTGCCTGTTTACTCTCACACAATACACTTCGCGACACACTCGAGGGTATGGCTGAAATATTGGCAGTCATACTCACATACCTTTATCCTTCCTATACCATCATCACGTGTCATACAATTGTTCCATATGTGGCATTCATTACACTTTCAATTACGAAAATACAAGCTGTCCTAAAAATCTTTTTCATAATAAAAATTCTGTAATAAAATAATGAAAAGGTTTAATAAAAAATTTTTTTTTTACATTTAAGTACAGTCCCTGGGAATTTATTTTTTAAAAATTACGCTTTCTAAATGCGATCCGTTATTTCGCTGACACTCTTCTAAGCGGGAGGCAAAATTTCTGAAAACTGCTCGGCACGTTTTCTCCGTGATCGCTGCCATTTCTTCTCGGATATTTTCTTTTAATTAGTCCAAAGAGGTAGGATTGTTACTGTATATCTTTAAGGTAGTCCTATATAAAAAGTTCACTGCCGTCAAATCGAGGCTACGTGGAGGCCAATTTATGTGACCTCATCGGGATATCAATTTTCAGGGAAAATTTCACAAACAATGTTCGGCATACCCCCCCGCCCTCCCGCTCGTTGTGTCGGTGCAGCGAATGAACCAAAATAAAAAAGACTTTGGGGACACGCTGTATATAATAGGCGAATAGTGAGTATCGCGCCGAATCCGCTTGGCGACAAATTATGGCAATTCAAAGCGGTCTGTGTATAGGCAACAAAGTGAAAATGTAGATACAACTGTACATTTGCGTTTGTAGCGTAATATATATTATAATGAAGTGTACTGCAACTATTTAGATCATTTTATTAGAAAATTTTAATAATTTTACATTATTAAATTCGAAATTTAAAATGTATTTTTATGATAAAAACAATTTAATAAAAAAAAAATTAAAAAAGTAAACGAGATGTCAGCAGCGAAGTGTAAAAATGAAAAATGTAACCATTTATTTTTTCTTTGACAGTTTGAACAAAAAGAGTGATACAAGTCAAAACCTATTTGATGTTAACATAATGCCATTAATAATGTATTATTCTCGAAACGTGTTCCTCATTTTTCGGGGTTATTAAAGTGCTTTTATCTTTTTTTTTGTTCCATTGTTTCGTGATAATGGAAATTGCCAAAAACTCTCCTTGCATCCCAATTAAAACGGCCATAGAGGAGTCCATTGTTTCATTTTGAAAAGTTCGTCATTTAAATGTGCCAAACGTGATTGCGTTAACGGCATCCGTTCTAAATTGGAATTGTGCTTCCATTTTCAATTATGGAGAGCTCTGCACTATGTGAACAAGGGTCTCGCAGCGTTGTTAAGAATACTGGAACACTAAGCCCGTTGTGACAATTTTTCTTTAAATAAAAACGTTTTAATATTACTTCGGCAGTTCGGAGAAATCGTGTTTCGTCAAATATTGTATACAATATATATATAAACATGTAAATGTGCTATTTTAATACAAATTAAATGTAACTATTTTAATTCAACCACTGTGTTTTAAAAAAACTGTAACTTCACAATAATAATGTGTTCTCCTCGATATATAATATTAATTGTATAAATGTTTAATCAAATTTAATGAAAACAATTAAGGTGTTTGGGATTTGTCGCAATAAAAAGGCGATTGCTTTTAACATGGAATAACAGATGTATCAATTTAAAAGATCTGTAGCATATATGTTCGAAAATTTGTCGTCAACTTACTATGTTGGCGTGGTGTAATTGGTAAACGCATTTCCCGGGATAGAAAGTGATCTAGATTCGAATCTCGGTAGCAATAAAAATATTTTTTCAACAAACGTAATATTTTTACATATCTTTCTAATTGATACATTTAATTTGTACACAAAAAAATATTAAATAAATAAAAAATAATGTAAAATCTCCTTAGAGGAAGAAGAGCCGAACTCCGGTCTCCTGCGTGACATTTGAGGAGATTTACCGCTACAGTGAAGAATATAAGTGAAAATAGCAGTTTATAAATAATCTCTTAATACTGGTTTGTTATAAAGCTCATCACGGGTAACAACTATTATTATTGTTAGTATTAAAATATTGAAATGTGGCATTTCAATGATCCTGGTGATGTGAAGCTCATCAGAGGTTATAAAGTTCTTTATTATCTCAATTCTAGAATCCCAGAAATGATTTTTCCGAATGTGGATATAGGTAATGCAGTCATCAAAAAGATTTAATAATTAAATAAATCTCAAAACCATGTACACGTGTCGAGATTTTGATCTGGAAATAAACTCAGAGATCAAGGAACAAAAACTCATACATGACATTCAATTTGAAAGCAAGATTCGACACGTATGAACGAACGTCTAGATACCTACAATTATTTATTCTAAAAAGATAGACAATCAAAGGCATTAAATTGCAAATATTTATTCCAATTCCAATTCCAGCCCAATTTGAATAATGGATATTCAAATTCAACCAACCAATAGAACACCAATGGTCCATAGACTGATATTTGACGTACGACGTGTTTATAAAAATCGTGAAATAAGGTGCGAGACGAGTGACGGTATTCGAATCTCTGAGACACGGTGTGTATACGGTGAACTACGAAAGCCGAGAGATATATCCAAAGAATCTCACGGGAGTATAATCTACATCAGAGATCGTCTCAAGTTTAAAATCTTATCCGTGAATACGGGCCGTAAAGTATTTAAATTTTCTCATTTCACATGAAGAGGATGTGATATTTTGTTATTTAAATTTTCTTTTTGTTATTCTTATATTTACTTATTTTTATATAAGACTATTTACCTCCAGTTTTTTACGTACTTCCCTTAGAGTCCCACAGGGGGATTTTCACTCGGATAAATCAAAAACCTTTATCATAACATCCAAAGTAATCTTTAGGGGTATCATTTTTTTAAGTTGTTGAAGCTCAGCATATATGTTCCTTGAAGAAGATATCTAGTATGTATTTTAATTAAAAATAACATAAATTATTTTGAAATTTTGTTGACAGGTTTTAAAATGATAAGTAGCAAAAATTAAATTACCTAAAATTATTTCTGTCATGTTTAGATCAGTTCTGTCGTCAGAAATGTGACTCAAAAAGCTAGGACAAAATCTAACATGGCAAAATATTTCATGGAAGAAAATTACTAAGTACCTATATAATATTATATAATACCGTTTTATTGAATTAAGAACGTTATGAATACCTACATATATTATGTTTTAATTGAACCTCTAGGCCGTACAAGTTGATATGATAAATTGTTTTACTTTGCTTACTAACTACATATATTCTCCCCTTTTCTCTCGTAAAATCTTTTCAGATTACCTCAATTATCTATTTTTACAACTTATAACTATATTGAAATATATTCGAATGCTATAGCGAAATGGTGAACGGGCTTTCCCGAATAGGAAGAGGTCTAGGTTCGAATTCCAGTAGCAACTAAATATTATTTCGATAGATTTTTTCAGTACCTATATCTTTATAGTTGATTCAATTATCTTAATGTCTAGTGCTTTTACATATTTTACTATCAGAATAAATTAATATACACTATATAATACATTGTAAAGCTAATAGAGAATTTATTTATTAATTTTATACTATTAAAATTAATGTCATTAATGGACATGCCAATTACTTTATTGTGCAACACAATTATTTAAATTGTTTTAATATAGTCAAATACACACAAAATTGAATTATATATTTGTCGTGGTACTTATTAGTATGTCATTGATGAGAGAGACTACACCTCTCTAAACTATGCATAATCGTTGCAAATCGCTTATAGCAAACGGCAGAGTACTTTTTTAAGTTTGTTTATAAAATTTATACTTTTTTTATTAGATATTTTATATGTACATGATAAGTATTTTAATGGTAACCTTATAACCCATGAATACGTTTAACATAGTTAATCAATAATCAACCAATATAAATAAAAAATGAATTTTTGACATGTTTAAACATGAAGAATATATAAGATAAACATAAAAATTAGTTCGTATATTGTTTATGCAAATGCCTTCGATAGCTGTTCCCAGATTTCCGATTAACAATAACGACACATGATATATAAACACTGCACTAACCTTTTTATTGTATTTGCAATCTTTCTGGTCCGATGTTGTTGTTCTTTTAACTGGGTAGATTTCGACCGACCGAAGTGCGCACTGGTGGTTTATTTGGACCTCTGGACTGGTCGAAGCATGGGATGTAATTGAACCGCCTGTCGTTTACCGTTTTCTTGGCTCTCCGCAAAAAGGCGGCAATACTCACATACACACATGTACATTACTATAAATCAGGAAACGCAGTGGTACCAATCGAAGTAACAAGGCGCATAAACATATATATTGTTACAATGCTTGCTTGTTCTGGCGGGTCGAACGCCAGAACGCATTGTCACCGACCAGCTCATTCTTGGTGCGGCGCCGGATATTCTATCGGATAGGAAGAAATGGACCTGTATAATGCAAAGTCGATACATTTTTCATACAAATCATATTTACAACATCGCCTTCACAAGCTTCATTCATAACTTAAGCTAGGTAAAACACAACAAATTTTAGTTTCTCAATCTTCTGATCCGACATACGTTCATGAATTTATTTACAATTTTCTAAAAGTTCGGTTCAATGTAACCCAATAGAAACCCGGTGTCACGGGACATCGTCTCCTAGCTCCAAAAATTACCGTATCAGTGACACAGGCGAAATCCAGGGACGCCTAGTTCCTTCGGACGATCCTCCTCCGTCTCCCGTCTATTCCGTTGTTCTAGCCATCCTTCCGGCTTCCATCTTCTAGTTTTTCCTTTCCAGTCTCCACTTTGCCAGCCAGGTCCGAAGCCTGGCGCGATAGCGGCCTCTCAGAAGTGCTCGATCGCCGCTAGCCTCCCACTCACCGCCAAAGGACCGCTCGCTCGCATTCCAATGGAGCAGACATTTTGTAATGCCGAATCTACATAGCCACCACGCACACTATAATTTTCTAGTGCGGCGTCTACAGGGGTGTGATTTGTCACATCACAATATATATATATATAAACTTTTAAATTGTATCAACAGATAATATTTTTTTTAAATAAATTAATTTCGCAGCTGGAAAAATATTCGAAAATTACTATTTTATTTCTCTATAATTGTCATACGTACTGACCACTCTGGGCTGGATTTATAGGTTACCCAAGCATTCTTTAAGCCATGGTTTAAACAAACACATTTTCAACATTATTTATGCAAGTTTGTGTCACTCGACAATATCATCTCGGAAGCCCACGGAAAATTACCATTAATCAAAGGCGTAAAGCAGTTTGCTCTAATTTCCCAGGACATTAATTTAAACCATCACAGTGTGTCCTTCGTCCTTCCGACATAAAGGATTGGTTATGTAAGCTAAGTTATCCGGCCGGCTTGAGGGATGACGTGGCATTAAATAGATTGAGAACATTCCTCAAAAGAGTTCACACAAAGCCCAATGATTAGTCTCGGAACTCTTAATATGCCCAAAATTTCCCCAAATTTTTTTCGTGCTTTTCTCAAATCTGAGACCTGGTTTAGTCTTAGATTTATCTCACACATTAATTTAAAAATTATCCCTCATAGCCACAACAAAAGAGAGGTATATTTCTTCAATTCTAGCTTTTTTTCTTTTTTCAAACATCGGTCACAAGCATTTTCATTCGATTTAAAAAGAATCCTGGAATATGGTCTTTAGTCTTGTCTTTAGTAGGGTTGTGGAATCGGAGTCGTCAGAGATCGGCTGACTCCGCCAATTTTTAAAAATGATGTTCTATTTTAATGTATCGATCATGGATACTTCAGTAGTCTGGAGCGAGAGCGAATTATCAATACCGGATACATTTATACGAGCTGTCATTCATTCACGTCTTCTTATATCTCGTTCTCTCGCTCTAGCGCATGCAACTGAGCTGCTCGGTGCTGCATCCGAGAATTGTGTGTGAAGAGTAGATCTTTTTTTTGTCTTTCGCTCGCATAAAATGAACTGAAAAGCGAACCGTATATGGTCATTCAAAATGACATTCACAGCGAGTCAGAATGACATACCGAATGACGTTCAATCAAAATGACGAGGAATCTTACACTATTATTCTGAATGTCATTCGGAATGATATTTTTTAGATCAGTTTTTTCCAGACTATCGTGCTAAGTAGTAGGTTAGACAAAATTATGAAGATCAGTAAATAGAAAAAGGCATATTTGGCATTTGTATAGCTGTATCCACTTCAAGAAAAGTGAACCGTAAAATATGGAAGAAAGAATGACACGTCAAAAATATATACATTTGAACTTGCTGCTTGATATTTCACAGACGTTGGCCGAAGACGACTATAGAAACTACTACCATGAACAAAACGCTTTTTGAAAAATTACTCAAAATGGTAACACCACATTTAATTAGACAAAATACAGTAATGAGGGAATCCTTAACGATTATCCTCATTATCCTGGTTTCTTGCAACTGGACGTTCTTACGAACATCTCAAGTTTTCAGTTATTATATCTCCATCAACTATTTCACAAGCTTTAATGGAAACTTCGTCAGATAATTGTCTTCGTTCTCTAAGACTACATGAATGTAAACCCAAATGAAAATAATGCTTTTATTTCTTTATTATGTAATTCAAACAGTTTATATTTATACAGTTACGTTTACATTGATTTAATTAAATCAATAAAGAGAGATTAAAGGTAATAACTAGCAAAACACCCGGCAGGGCAAAGTTTCGCATATTTCAATACATCGTTCCAATACATTATCATCTTAGGATCGTTTACGTCTACGCTCGCATTCTCCTCCATCATAGCGAGTTGACGCAAGACTGACGAGTGGACTGACGCGCCTCACTACACGACCATTCCGACTGACAGTCTCATAATTGATGCTCGGATTTCAAAATATCTAAATATTCGTCATTCACGGTCATCAATACTTCAACCATCATCATACACCGTCAGTCCGTATGTCAATCTCACTCGTGAATATCATTCTGAATGGGCGTGTAAGGTTCGGTCCGCTTAAGGTAATGTTGGAGCTGAAGTCAGAGTCGGTAGATGAATAAATAACTCCACAACCAATAACACTTTAGAGAGGAAATGTATATAATTAATAGTATATACATTCTAAGGGTACATTTTACGGAAACATTTATAAAGGAATTTTTTTGAAATATTTGAACATGTCCAAGAACACACAATTACTAGATATTCACCTACAAAGGCACTGTTATTAACCCTTCCAAAACCATGCAGTAACACAGGTCTACCGCCCTAATTAAAAGTGTAATATTTCGGTTAAAAAATTCATATTTTAGTTAATTATAAGGAAAATGTTTATGCTTAGAACTGACTAGTAAAAAACGAGTCATGTAAAGCGAATCTTACAAAAATAATTATTTTTCAATTCAGTCAGTTGTAAAATTAATATGCTCGTAAAAATACCATTTGTGGTAAGACAAATAGAGATGGTACATTAATTTCTCAATAAAAATAATAACACACATACGAATATATGATCTCTCTTTGTCACTAATTTAATGAAGAGAGATAAGAAATAAGGTAGTATTGTATAGGACTCGATGAATGCTCCGAATTATATTAGTATATTGATCCCATTTTTGTAATTTATTTTGAGTAAGTCTATAGGATTAACAATTTAAACTAATAAAAGCTTTCTTCACATTTAAAATGTTAAAAATTTCTTACGGTAACGCGAGTTGACAGCATGGCTGCATATGGGTATTTTATATCACGGTATGGTAAAGGTTAAACAACTAATAAATATCTCATAGAGACGAAGCAATTTTATATTATATTTAAGTATGGGTAATTACAGGGCATAGTTAGTTAGGGTAGTTTTCTGCTGGCTTAAGTGATCACTTTATAAAAATATAATTATCCATACTTCCATATATTTTCCATTAAATATAATAAAAAATAGCTATTATTTGTTTATATATTTTTTGGTTTAATCTTCTCTTCATAAGAATGCAATAGACAACGTTTAAATGAATGACTTAGCAGTGACTGTTAATCTTCAGAGCTACTATTGAGACAAAAGTTTCTAATGTACATACTTAACAACTCACAAACTATCGAACTCTCAAACTGAAACGGTCTCGATATCCAAGAAATATACACCTATTAATAATATTTAGTTGGCAATTACTCTCCGTAAACTCTCTCCACTATTAATATTTTATATAGTTTTTTTTTAAACGCATTACATGTCCCAAACACATATATCATACCACCCATGCGCAAAGTATATTTTCTGATTAAAAAAATATTCATAAATTAAATAAAAAAAGGTTAATATATAAAATAAAAGTAATGGCACTTGTCCACAAACGAGATTTTCAACTCGAGACAATCTCTGAGATACGGATTTCACTCCCATGAGATTCTTTGGGGACAGCTCTTAACTTTCGTAGTCCCCGCGTACACATCATGTCATTATCGTTCTTCACTTGAGTGATTTTGAATCTCCCCAGTAGCAGTTAAAGCGGAATAAACGTTGTAATTTAAAGCCATGCGTATGTCGAATCTCAATTTAAGCTTGTCTCTTTCTACCAATCTCAAGCTGATCTCTTAGTCTATCTCCAGTTCAAAATCTCAACACATGTACATGGTATTGAGATGTAACTCAAATAAATCTCTAAGATTATCTCATCGTGTCTCATTCCGTAAACACGGACATTAAAAATTTCCCTGGCGGGAAACCGAACCCTGGTCTTCCGTGTGACAGGCGGGGATACTAACCCTTACATTGCCGATGTGATAATAGTAGTTTACAAAAATCCTAAGCTCTGTATTATTACTAGAATGTTACAAAGTTCACCAAGGGTACCTGTTTTTGTCAAGAATGTATAAATAATAAAGCATATCAAAAATATAAATCAATAAATTTAATTATAAAACTTTCATATAAGTATTACATACCTATACGACAATTTTGTATCACAGCCTATTAGGAGAGTACCTAAGATGGCAGAGCACTCGCTTAGCATTTGAGCGGGCGAGCGCCTGGTATCGATCCCGGTACCGAAAAAAGTATAAGAAAATATATTGTGTCAAAATTTATATGTATCATACATAAGAGAATTATTTGGTAGCTTAATATACAATATCTTCTTAACGATTGCGTGGTAAGCAAAAGAAATCACATTATCTCCTACAATATATCTTTTACTATACTAATTCAAAAAAACTATTCATGCTACTCGCCATAACTACAGATAAAATTAGATGAAATATATCTCGTAAAATGCCTTCAACGTACCTATTTTTTTAAGCTTTGGCGTAAAATAAAAATACGGGTAAAATATGATAGAATTTTTTTCGGATAGGTATATATTGTAGAAAGAAGACATCCCTTTCTCATTTCTCGGGGCTATTGATCAGTAATGACAAAATGTCATGAAGGCTAATTCACCCCTCGTTAAGGTTGCCCACCTTAAGCCGGGATAAGGGTAGAACAGGATATATGGTGAGGTTGTATTAAGGTTTTAAGTAAAACCCCAGGGGACCTATCCCAGGGTTAAACTCTTAGGTGGCCGGTGACAAATTGTCAGGTGAACGCTGTATAATTTTGCGTAGGATTACACCTCTCGTCTGGCTCTTTAACAAGGAACTCGTGATACTAGAGGTGCTTGTGAGATAAATGTATATATATCATTTTTAGATATAAATTAATACATTAAAATCCCAGAAGTGTATGTCCCAGAAACGTGTAACGCAAAACATGGGTAAAAGCAACGGCGTAACTACAAAAATTGGACCCCAATGCAAAGTGGAAGGGCCCCCTGTATATGTAAAGTATGACCACTCTAAGAATGCGGCTGGGATTTCTGCCACGCGCATCCGGCTGATTGCGTTGAATATATTAAAAAGCGATTTAATGCAACAAAATAGTCAGACTCACTTGCCAGCCTAGCGATGAATAATTTAAATAAATTAAGGAAAACACATTTCAAAACATAGTGTAGAATTTGTCGAAACTATAGCGAAAATGAAAGGATAGGAAGAGGTCCAGGTTCGAATCCCGGTAGCAACTAAATATATTTTGCTTATCTTTCTAGTTAATTAATTTAATATGTATTAATCAATGCTGATTAGCGTCATATTGGACTAGGCGACACCCCTTCTTCAAATGCATTTCTGCGTAGATAATATCAGCCGCATTCTTACACTGGCCATACTCTACGAATAAAAATAATAAATACTACATAGATTTATTCATTAAATAATTTCTTTAAAATATTCATGCGTTCATGAAAAAAACAAAATTGTATTTTTAGACATTAATATGGACTCGCAACTGAATAAATTCCTTGCTTCGCTTTACAGCGATTTTCGCTTTACGACGATGGTCCCTTATCTGAAATATTGTATTAGCGGGATACTATGTATTGATAATGTTTTCTAATTCGTAATTCCATTTCTTGCTTTGGTGGATTTTAAAAAATATTAGTCCACATTAGCGCTGGGAAAAATATTGATACCAAAAGTATTCTTGTTAGGCGCAGACCTTACGATTCTTTATCCAACGTGGTCCCGTCGGGGTGCATTGGCACCACAATTTAGGGTCACGCCCCTGGGTAAAACCTTAAGTGGTATTTCGCGATACATGTAACATTTTCCTGTCACACTTATTTTCATGCTTTTCCCTGATTATGCGCTATTTCTATTATCAAAAATTCTGGTGAAAATATCTTATTCTTCTATCGCCAACAACTTGTACTTGATAATGTTAAATAAATCTACCTCAGAAAAAATAAAAGAACGTATTTTATTTATATTTGGAAAATTGAAATAGATTGAAATGAAAGAGGTTCGGTAAACATTTCCATAAGCTTTCGAACAGCTGTGAAAGCAGGAACGCCATCACGCGCAGAAAAATATGATTTGAAACAAAAAACTGAAAAAGATACTTCAATTTTTTTACTTTAATTTACTCATTTATTTATTTAAGCATTCCGCTATCTGAGCTCCGTTGAAAGTCGGTGACTAAAATTATCTCAAAAGAACTTGAAACAAAGTCACTCCACTAAATAAAAACATGTTTCTAAAACACACGTCATCAATTGAAGAATAAAAATACTAGAGAGTGCCGTTCTGTAAAAATTTCTGAAATTTAGTTATTCGTATTATTTGATAGGTCCTGTTTCCGTAGAACCAACTGCAGGACAAAACATGCAAGTCTCTGTATGGATAATATTTTTAAAAATTCCTCGGTAATGGAAATCAGTTCTAGAAGTATGATTTCATATTTAAATAAAAAAATTTACTGAGGTCTTCTTCGAATAACGACATAAATCCCAAATGTAACAAATATTGAATTTTTTGAAACAATTATCATAAAAATCAATTTTTTTGTAATTTAATTCAAACTGTAGAGAAAGACAGGGTTAATTTCAATACTTTCAACATTAAGAATTTTGTATTTATGTTCAAAATTTAAAAAATTCTTACAATGTACAATAAGAATATGAAATAGCTTAAAAAAATTAAGTATTAAAACTAAACGTTTTTTTTGCATTTCCGTAAAAGAAGGGAATTGTTGCAATTTACCCCGATGTCGGGGATAATAATATGCAACACCTTTGGGGCAAATTGCAACTACTCAGAATGCAATATTTGAATATGTCCAAGAATGTTGCTTTAATTAATTTCAAAAAATAATTATATTCTTATTGTGATATGTCAAATTCAGTCTATAAATGGCGATAGTGTAGTAGTACTCGACGTGTTTCCACATATTAACATATATACAACTTTCAAAAATTTGATAGACATGAAGATTGATTAATGAGTGAGAATGGTGAACGTTATATTTACATAAAGTGACCATTTAAGCCAGCCGAAGACAGGTCGTAAGCTCTATAATTACCCATACTTCCATATATTTCCATTAAATATAATAATAAAATAACTTAGTCTCTATAAGATATCTATTATTTGTTTAACTACTCAGAATCATCGGAAACATCCGTTTCGCAGTTAAAGCAAATGTAACATGTATTTTTGCTCGCACAGACAGAGTATGCTCACATTTCGCATCTGCGACATTTTGTCTAATCTTCGGATTTTTCATATTTGTCTCCACAAATGAGACAAAATAATTTTCTTCATCGCCCGTCGTATTTTCATTCAAATTATACGCATTTTTAGTGTTTTTCCCCTTTCCTTTTCATTTATTTCATATTTGTCTGTTTATTGTGGGTGCTTCTCATTTTAAATCTGCAAATAAAATCAATCGAAATGTCAAAATACATCACTGAAAGTTTAATTAAGCCAATGTGTTAGGCATTGGGGTACGTTGCAACTTACCCCCGTGACCATATTGCAACTAACCCCGGCACATCAAAGTGAATTGCGACCTCAAAATTCTATATTTGTTACAAGAATACGTGTTTTTAAAATTCGTGAACATTTGAATGAATATTCAGACAAACAAATCGTTCTAACTATAATAAAGTAAAGTAATAATATATAAAAATTACTTCGATTGATCAAAAACACTTTTTACGCAACTCCGTCTATCAAGCGTAACGTGTGGTACTGAATTTATGCAGAATTGTGCGCGGTATTATCATCTATCGGCAAATAGGTTAATTTCATTGAAATCACGTACGACGACAGTTAAAAAACGTTTGTTACAACATACCCCTGTTGCATTTAGCCCCGTCTACATGTACATTTTCTTTAAATTTTACAACTATAAAAATAAACGGATTCTTTACCGGCTGAAAAATGTAGCTTTTTAGTATTTAATGTTCGAATAAATATATATCATTAAGAAGTTTTAAGTTTTTGTGCGATTCTATAACTCTGTTATTATACACCACATATGACGGGTGTCAAATAGAGGTTGCCATGTACAGACAGTGAAAGGTGACCCGCAGCTTATCCAGGACCGATTTATGAACAAAAGCTCCCATGTCGGTCTATCGCAATCACCGCCAGGTTAGCATATTTTAACACTACTTGGCAACCATGCTATGCCGCAATGCCGCATAGCAGCAATGTAACACGGCATGGTTGCCAACCAATGAACATTCACTCTCCGTACAGTGCAGTAAAAAATATGTATTAATAAAAACAACATAACGCCTATGTAAATTCAATATCGCGTATGAGCCAATCATTTCAAAATACGTGTTTTGGCGTTTTCAGTTGAACCGCACACGCCGCATTGATTGGCGTATTCAACTTTTTAAATTGACCCATAGACTGCTTGCACTCGGCTAATAAATTATCCCCAGTAAATAAGCAAGCCCTCTTCTTTCTCTTGAATATTTTGACAAATGGTTCTCCCACGTTATTGGACTTACACCAACGAAAAGGCTTTAAATCAAATACACACAAGAATAGACTCACTGAGAGGGACATTAAATAGCGGTTCCTAAGTCCCTCACACATACCTTAAAGGAAAAAAGAAGACAATACATAAAAACAAAAAGGTTCCTTCCGGCAAAGAGAAGTCTGAACCGGCAGATAATAAACCTAAGATTTTAATTTAAGAATTCGAGCAAGGAGAAGAGCGGATGGCTCTCACCCTCTTTCTAAATACCTGACCGTCTCAAAGTCTCCCAGCGAGACACCCACACACCCACAAACACCTGAAAAAATCCGGATAAGGTGCATGCAGCCGCGAAGAAGCAACAATGCCTCCCAGCGCTCCGTTCAGTCTACACCCAGTCTGCATCAGCCCAGCCAGATCCAGGGGGATCACGTCACGCATCGCGAAGAATGACTTAAACATAATAGCCTTTGTAACTTTTGTGATTAAACGCGTAACCGAGTATTAATACTTTAATTCTTGTTTTATTCATACCTGTCCTTTTCACATCAATTATAACATTTATTAATTTTGATAGCACCATTTTCGTAAAAAAAATTACCTCGAGGGCGCTTTACACGTAAACTGTTTAGTCCTATACTAGAATTAAAAATTGTTCTTTAAACTTAATATGATTTTATGAAAAGGTTAGTATCTGATGCACTGTTCTTTATGACGGAACACTTTTGAACCTGCCCGCAAATACCAGAAACTTTGACATCTGGCATCTACTGATCGGTTCTAGAGCCCTTCCTGAGGCTGAAGTAGAATTTGACGGGTACTATTCAAACTATCTGGGATGCAGAACTTCCGAAGATACAGAGAAGCCATGTTATGTGTTATTGAACACAACAGCTCAAGTTGGCGTATAGTAAGCAATTACCTTTTTAACAACATAAATTGTGATTTCTTTACCCAACATTATAGGTAGGTACCCCAAAAACTATAATATATATACTATATTATTAAAGAGAACACATTCATATTGTGAAGTTGTAATTATTTAGAACATAGGTCTGTGATATTTTAAATACTAATTAAATGTTTTAATCAGAAATATATACATATCAAATCAATTTTATCGAAAAATCTGTTGTCGCTGCCGGGATTCGAACCTGGATCTCTTTTCAATCTGGGGAAGGTGCGTTCTATTATTTGGCTTTCAAATAATGGAACGTTAGGTGTATTCATTTGAAAAGTGTAACATATGGATTCGAAAATTTGTCGTCAAAAGTACTGTGTGCTGTAGCATAGTCGATTAATGCACCTTCCCCGGATTGGAAAGAGATCCAGATTCGAATCCCGGTAGCAACAACAGTACTTTTCGATCAAATTGATTTTATATGTATGTCTTTCTAATTAATACATTTAGTTAGTATTTATATACTACATATTTAATTATGTAATGGGTGTTTAGAGAGAGAAACTCGCCAGGGACATTTTTTCGCCATGCTAACGGATCTGCCCGGTGAATTTCTTTCTGAAATATGAATATAATATCTGCCGAAAGAAAATTTTTTGAATTATCTAGGTATAATATCATAGTACTGTTTGACAAATTTTTCAAATAGGGTATATAATTTTGGGACGTTTTGGATAATCGCCAACCCAATCTGCGCCACGAAAGATACCGAGAAAACAAGGGCAAATATGAAATATGAAATGAAGATTCACCCTTTGTAGAAAACAATGATGTCTATAGAACTTTCGGCGAAGACTAATGTAGAGAGAGTATGGTTGCCCAAAAATATCATTACTTAAATATTATGTGGATGCATAAGTTCGTAGCGTTTTAGTTTTCCAAGGTTGTAGTGCTTTGGAAACGAATTTTTTTTTGACATAATATGTCAATATCATTCTAATGTCATATAGTATTATTTTATTTAAAACGTCTTGAACATTACATTTTCTAGAAAGTTCTTGTTAATAATTGTTGGCTAAAAAATTGAGCGTCAAACTAACGAACATTTCCGATATATAATTTTGTTTGAGTTTTACCGAAGAGTAAAGGCGTGAATAGAATACAACGAAGCTGCTTTTCAAAATTGGTTTGACGACTTGTTCACATTCAATTCGCAATTGATTCGTAGAAAAATTCATAAACAAATGATATACGCGCAATAATATAATGCCGATCGAAAAAAACGCGTCATATGTCTCAGGTACGTGTATCATACCACCCCTGCATTTAAAAAAAAAATTAAATATGCAGGGGTGGTATAAAATAAATAAATTTAGTTATATATAATAAATCTCCCTAGTGAGGGCCAAATTTCGATCTCACTCGCGAGTGCGGGAAAACAGTTTTAGCAGTTTATATAGTAGCAGTATCTTAAGATCTTTTAAGTATATTAAAAATATAAATCAATACATATTTTTATAAATTCTAACATAAATCAGCATAGGTACATTTAAAGACATGTAAAAAAAAACCTTTCTAAGAAACTATCTGACTTGGCTTTTTTCGCTGATAAATTCATAAAATCAATCACTAATTTGGCGATCGCGAATGCATGAAAATATTGCGGAACGTGTGGAACGATTTGCTAGCAAATTTTCTTTTCCATCTATTAAAGCGGTATCAAAGGAAATCGAACTCCGCATTACAAACATCCCATAAAGGAGCACCGCAGCATTCTATATACGTGACGTCACTATCCCTAGAAGGGCCAAATAGAAGACGCAAACCCTTTTTTGGGGCAAATGGAGTGTTAACGATGATAACTCTAACCTCCCTGTCATCAGAATATCGTTTACCAATAATACACGGGTGTTAGGAAGACCGTATCACAATGTTATATACAAATAAATTGAAAAGAGTGACCACTGTTTGACTGAAATGTATTTATATTTAAAGCGAATATGGGGCGATTAAGGTGTATTTTGAAATAGGTTTATTTCGGGAGCCCCTCACGAGAATACATACTAAAGAAAAGTATTAAGAGGAGATAAGAATGTATACTAGCTACAAGTGACAATGTCTTCAAAGACATATCTGTCTTAGAAATCCAGGCGCTTAATAGAGACCAAATGCGGAAAAGTTTTAAAGCTAAGACCCACCAAGGGTTGAAGAGCCAATAGTGATGATGATGATGATAATGAAGAATTTATACATACAAAAAGCGCAGGAAGTTGGACACGCAAGGATAAAGGCGTTAATTAATTAAATTTTTTTCTCGGTCGATTGGTTATGCCGCAATTATTAGGTTAACAATCCGCCTTTTTTTTCGTCACTGCTACTGGTGGAATGAAAATGATGAGCGTCAGGAGTGGCGAATCCCGGACAGAAATGACCAAAGGCAGTACAACATCAACAGCGACGTGTACCCGGCCCAGCTTGATCGCCTTTATACTGACATTCAGCTGAAAAGACCGCGCAAAAAGAACCAAATCGTTTTCCACCACGACAACGCTCGCCCTCATGTCGAACGCCGTGTGATCGAATCCATCACTAGAGAGAGATGGGATTTGCTTATTTATTCGTCCTACTCTCCCGCCGAGGCCCCCGCGGACTACCACATCAACCGCTCTCTGAAAAATTGGCAGGTTGGCAAATTCTATGACCATTTGGAGGAGTTGATGGAAGATGTCAAATCGCGGATTGCTCCAAAAAACCAGAGCTTCTTCGCCCGCGGGATCGACCGTCTTCCAAACAAATGGGAAGCAGCAATTGACGTTGACGGTGACTACGCCCCCGAATGATATTTGTACATAATATGTATTTTGAATTTATTACAATATAATTTACAAAATAATTTAAGTATCAATATATTTTTTTTAAAACGATGGATAATTATGTATCAACCTAATCATATATATATATAATGTCGATATAAATCGAAAAAAGAACATTAAATGTTCATTGTACTTTCATCCCATACTAGAACTGTCTAGCAGGGATTGTAAACGACATGTTGATAATCTGTACATTAAAAAAACGACTAAACTTAAAAATATATTGTTTTATTGTTTTACAAGTCATTTATTGGAGAGTTCAGTCGACGCTGTCCGCTTCTGTGTGCATCTCAGTCCGGAGGATCGAGCGCGTTGCTTCGCTTCAGGAAATAGTGCCTGGACAATCTGTGGCGAAAGGTACGGTGGTTACCGAGTTAAATACTCAATGACGTGCTTACTGGTTCCGTGATTAAGACACTCGCATAGTGATCCAATGATCGGGGGTTCGAACCTCATTTTAGGATACCTTTTATTTAATCCATTTTCATAGCATACACCTTTAGCACAATTTGAAAATAGTAAGAATATTGATGTGACACGTATTCCGTGTACGCGCCTCTATTTTTTATTAAATGTTTTTAAAAAAAGTACACAATAGAGTATGTTTTATGTAGATTTCGATAGAAATATTACTAAAGATGAAAACAATTTCAATGCATTTTCTTTGATCATGACTAGGAGACCCTCTGCTAAAAAAATTATGTATGTATGTGTAAATGTATATACGAGTTCATATATCAAGATATACCTATCTATCTATCTATATATATATATATATATATGTTTGGGGGTTAGGACGGTGATTAAATGAAATAAATGTGATTGGCGCGTGTTGAGGTTTATTATGACAAATGATAAAAAAAACAAGGAAGACATAGAATGAATAGAGTGAATGAATGATGTAGAAGGTGCGTGTGTGCGTGAAATGAAATGATTTGGCAGTCTTGCTCGGCAAGCGCGAGCCGGCAAGACCGCCGTTGTGAAACGCTGAAACTAGAGAGACTGCTTGGTGGTGAATTCTTAAGCCAGGCTTGTAGCAGCAGCCAGCAACGGTGTCGCTAGCGTCGATACCGACTGAGATGACGGTGGATTCGAATTACAATCGCTACATATGTATATATACAGGTGTAACAGACCTACTCCACAATATTTTTACTTGATTAAATTGCGAGTCGAAAATATTTAAAGAATGTGTGCAAATTCTGTACCATTGTGGAAAATATTACTGTTTGAAATTTTTACAAAATCGTGTTAACTTTTAGGTCTACGTACTTCGAAATAAATATTTGCGAAATGTATCGATTAATTATGTGTATCTTTGCTTCAGGCCCTAAGTCATCTAACAAAAATAGTTTGGCCGCTCGAAATTAGTGAAAGAGGTTACAAAAGAAAGAGACGAGGCTAGAATTGTTGATGATCTCACATTCGAGTCAAGCTGTCAGAAAATACTTGTTAATTGCTCAAACTAAAATATTGTTGTATCCATTATGCCACTCGAATTAATCAATCGAAATTTTAAAACAATAATCGAGTACCTACGTACAGCCAGTGCATGGAGTTTTGATTTTAATGGATGGAAGAATGTACATAATATCGATCAACGATGTTCCACATTTAAAATTATTGTGACAGATTCCTTTTCATTTCTTTATAATGTTTGATTCAAATATGCTACATGAGATTTGTTTGTTTCATAATTGCGTGGAATTTTGATATTTTTTAAACATAGTTTTAAATAGTAGTTTTTAACACAAATTTTAGATAAAATCAAATGTTTATGGTATTACAAAACATTTAAAAAGGGACAATAATGTCATGCAAATTTAAACTAAAAACTTTCAACATTTTGCTAATTTCGTCAGTACAGATGTATCTTCGTAATAATTAGTTTTAGATTAATAAATCAATATATTCTGTATGTTTAAATATTTTCCATAACTAGGGCACTTTCCAACACTGAAAACGAATTTAATGGTAGCGTTGTTTCAAATGTCTATGCTGTCTTAAGTATTACAAAATAATAATGTGCAGTCTAGTTTATTGTAGTTACATCTAAGTATTTCTTTTTAAATCTAAGCTAGTGTATAACTTCTAATATAAGTTAATAAAATTAACCCGCATTTTCGTAAAAACTGTGAAAAGATAAATTAGTATTAAAAGTAGCTTCTTAATAATATAATTGATTAAAAGTCATTAGAGTTAATTTGTCATTATTAGCAGAATAACCACGATAAATGACTAATAGTGTGTGTTCACAGATGAGACTTTGATCCGTCATCTCAGAGATTTATCGGTAAAGATCAATATGTATCAGCTGCATCATTCTAATCTGCCTATAGCTGCATCCATTGTTAATGACTTCATTTGTACTTAGAATGGTATTATTTATTGTAAACTGTAAGTACCTACTTCTTTTGCTCACGCGATTACCATTGCTTGATTTCTTTCCTCATTGTAAAGCCAAGCTGAATACCTAATAATCTGAGCACAACAAACTGTTTGAACTATGGAGACAGCCCATCATTGCTTTAGTTATCATTCCTCAATAGCGATGATAAAATTCAGTGGAATTTCTATAATAGTTATCTTCTGCTCAAGGAGACCTAATACGTATAACAAATTATTTAACCCTTCCATAACCATGGTAACACAGGTCTACCGAGCTCATTAAAAAAAAGAGAAATACCAAACAATTGAGGTGCCGTATGCCAATTGTTAAGTAGACGGACATACGTCGCATAAGATTCATTGGACAGCATTAGAACTCGATATCTCCAAAAACATTAACAATGTTAATCAATAGGGTGCCTCGTTTAGCGAAGAAAATCGTTCAACCGAGGTATTTTCGATCCAAAGACCAACTAGAGCGAAAAAATAATATACTTTTTTAATATAAGTAAATGATTTTAACTTTGTTTTTAACCATTTTACACACCAACCGGTTTCAGAAATACCATTTCCTTCATCATAATATTAAATAAACTAACTAAAAACCGTATGTCAAATTGTTGTTTTTAAATTGTATTTTTAAAACAATTAATTAAATACATAATAATTCTTTAAAAAATAAATCTACTAGGTACCTAACTTAAACTATTACGATGATGAAAGATGGGAAATTGACAATGATACAAAATGATTGTAGAAAGTTTTTATAATTTTTTTTTAAGATAGGACTTGTGATTAAATTTAGTTGGTTATTTATAATACTTTATATTATATTTTTTTAAATAATACATATATGATAGATTTTACTTAAACTTGTCATGAAAAAACTGTAAACATCTATAAGTAAATTAATAATGAGAACATAATAGGTTACACATACAAGAGGCGAATTTCTGTACGACACCTTCATTATTATTTGATTAATCATTTATTTGTAAAAACGGTAGTTACTAGTATGTCTTTGATTTTAATATTTTTTAGGCGTCCGGAGAATTCAATCATAAACTAATTTTCTACTATCAATCGCCCACATACAGTCTATATGATTAAACTGGGGGTATGGGACCAGATATATGTCTACCATGTTGGCCAGGTTCTTGCTGAGGGTAGCCACATCTGTGGGGTAGGAGAGTCAATCATTGTTACTGTAAAAGAGGGACACCGGAGCCGATACCTTAGACATATTGTAGCTCGGCGGAATTCTCGGTCCATACACGTCCTGATTCTTGGACCAATCGAAGTCGAAGCAGAGGAAATCCTTGCTGTCCGTAATGCAAGAATTGTTTAACAGACAATCCCGCTGGACTGTGCCCCAGAATCACCAGCAACATAGTAGCGTTCAACTGATCTATGTTGAACCCGCAGACAATAAACAAGCTATTGAAACAAACATCCTGCGTCACCGTCTTGTCGCAGCAAAGAATTCATTCAGCAGCGGCCAGCAGTTGATCGTTGGGCAAGAACTCTCTGACACCCAGTGCACTCAGAGCTCAGTCCAGAACCTTACTTTCGGGAGACATGAGATGGATCAGGCAACTCACAAATTTTAAAATTATATTCAGGTCTTAATGAACACATTACGAAGAAGCTCGATGTTCCCTGAGAGTGCCCCACATAGTATAGATCCTTTTTTCCAGTCCGAGCGAGAATGAAATCAATCAAGGAAAGCAGATCAAAATGACAAATCTCGTCCCAATTGAATTCCCAGAAGCATTGATCGGAAGGAACTCTATTGACGTGTTTCTTGGAATAAGTATTTGCTCGCGCATTTCCCAACCACACATCTTATCCAGCGTCTGCTAAGATATATCCTAAAGTCTTATTCGGTCCCATTAGGACCCAGTCATCCGAGCTGTCAATTAATTTGTGTTGGAGAAAGACAACGGGCCGCTTCTCTCCTACTTGGAGTGAATTGGTTCCTTGCGGAATATGGAAAAGCGTTAACAAATATCCATCTTCCATGTTTACTATTACACTTAACACTTACATTTCAACAGGATAGCCTAGTTTCAATTAGAATCTCCCATCTTATGAACATTCTCGGCGATACATCTAGATAAATTTAACTTTTTACCTGAATTTTTGCTAGCATCCATTTTATCAATGATTCCACCTAACCAGTCTCTAGCTCCATTGGCTTCTTGTGCGATGGTCAGAAGTACTCTTGTGAGTAGCTTGCTAACCGACCCTCCAATGACGTCTCCCCTTGCATTGCCATTTTAATTCCACTATCATTAGCATCCTTACTTATTAAGTTTAGCAAGGTTTTCGGTTTCAGAAGACCAGAACCGAAAACAGAAGATATACACAGGATGGCATGCAATAACTTAATCTTAAATGTATATTATTTAATGTAATCATTTTATGGCCCATTTAAAACCAAATCAGTTTATGTATTCATAGCTATTAACAGATATGAAATGACTTAATATCCTAAAGATTCTGCAGTATAATTATGTTCTAAGACAAATAAAATGTAATATGAATGGCCTGGAAAAAACAGACACTAACTCAACTTACTCAATATGTCTACCTATGTTAAAATAACAATGGATAATTAATTCGATTTCAAAGTAGAGCGAATATGTTTAAGTAGGTAATGAAAAAGTTGACTGCATATAGTGTACTTATTGGGAATATCAGTCTCAGTGTAAGGTCTGTAGAGTTAAGTTTGTTCCGTTTTTAACGCGATTATTGCATGACCGAACTGAATATTTACATAAATTCATTTTCGTTTGACAATTGTTTTCGTGTGAACTCGTCAATAATACAAATAATTCTTTAAAATACTTTATGGACTATTTTTTGTGTTTCTATTAACTATTGTTTTCGTGTGTTTACTGCTATGCATACTAGTGTAGTGTAATTTATTATTTAAAGTACATTTCATAATATTTTGTGAAACCTTAAAATGGCTTCAGTACGTGATAATTCCCGCAAAACTTTAACCATGGCACAAAAAATAATGATATTGAAAGACATCGACAACAAAGTGGACAGTAAAGGCAAGATAGCCGTAAAATATGGTATTCCGGTTTCGTTTCTCTCCACAATTTTAAAAAATCGGAAGAAGATTGAAGATGCGTTTGATAGATGTAAGGCGAGCGGTTCCCAACAGCGTGTACGGCCTGCCAAATATGAAGAATTGGAAGAAAAACTGTTCGAGTATTTCTCCCAAATCCGATCAGCGAATATATCTACTTCTGGTTTAATGCTTATTGAGAAAGCAAAGTCGTTGGCTCATCAGATGGGAATTGATTTTAAGGCATCTAATGGGTGGTTAGATCGCTTTAAAAAGCGACACAACATTGTTTGCCTCGCGGTTTGTGGCGATTCCCAAAAAGTTGATGAAGAAGAAGTTTCGAGCTGGATAACAAACAATCGGCATATTTGGGAGAAATACGACGCAAAAAATGTTTATAACATAGATGAAACTGGTGTGTTTTATAACATGATGCCAGATCGGACACTAGCTCTTAAAGGAGAGAGATGTCATGGAGGAAAACGTAGTAAGGAACGCCTGACGGCCGCGTTATGTACAAATATGGACGGATCCGATAAAGTAAAGATCACAGTCATCGGAAAATATAAAAAACCACGATGCTTTAGAGGCCTTACTTTTAGCAGTTTTCCCGCTGTTACTTATTGCCATAATAAAAAAGCGTGGATGACGCGGGAAATATTTAAGAGCTTTGCTATTACGATGCAGAGAAAAATGGCAGCACAAGATCGTAAAATATTGATGATTTTGGATAATTGTTCAGCACATTACGCACCGGAAATTGTTGCGCCAAATATAGAATTTCTGTTCCTACCTCCTAATACTACGAGTGCTCTCCAACCGCTAGATCAGGGAATAATACAGAACTTCAAAAGCCATTACAGAAAAAGTTTATTGCATTCCTGTATTATACAGGTAAACAATGGCTGTTCTGTAGAAAACTTAAGAAAATGGACGGTATTGGATGCATGTCGAGCTATGAGTATAGCATGGCAATCGGTAACATCTACAACAATCGCGAATTGTTTTAAAAAGTGCGGGTTTTCTTCGCTGCCCGTAGATGAAATTGACGCCCCTCAAGCGAGTTTAACAACGGGTGAAAGAATTTTGTTGAGATCTACAAGTTACGATGATTTTATTTCTTACGACCATGAAGTGATAACGTCTGCTTTGTATGTTCCCGCGCCTCGCATTACGGTATCTGAGACGAGTGATGAGGACAAAAATGACACATTGAATGAGGAAAGCAATGAAATCTCATTTGCTTCGTTACCGTCAACTTCCGAAGTTTTTCATGCCTTAGATGTTCTCCAACGATACGTATCGGGAAGACCAGAATTACCGGTGGATGCATTTTCCCACTGCGATGCATTGGCTAAAATAATTATACGAGACAGTGAAAGAAATGTTAAAACTAAACAAGGGAAAATAAACGATTATTTTAAGTGAACAATGTTAAAGATCATTTTTAAGTGAACAATTTTATCGATTATATTTTGAAGTGGTTGCAGCCGTTACCGGTAAGTACCTTCGTAATTTATATACGACTCATTTTATAAAAATGCCACGATTCAACTGTAAAATTTTTATTTTTGAATTATTTTTTATGTTTCATGCCCAAAACTATGTTTGAAGCGGCTCTACATTTAAACACAATTAAAATATTTAACCAAACAACTAAAAATATGTATGTATTCAGTTCCCTATGGCCTTCCTCCTCCTTTGTTTGCAGAATTTGCGATCTTTTTTGAAGCCGCGCAACATTTTTTTGCGACGGCGCGTAACATATATGTAGTAGGATATTTTTTTTTTTTTTTTTTTTTTTTTTTTTATTTCGTTATATGTGGGAATTCGTTATAACGAATTTTTATTTTTTGGTCCCTTGGATTTCGTTATATCGCGGTTTTACTGTAATAACTGTATTGTGTGAAACAAACTCATAGAAATTACCGCGAATATAGGGAGTTTCTTAAAATAGAGGAAGCACTAATTTTAACAAGGGCCTAACTATCGACCAGGCAGAATGTGGAAGAGTTGTGGATGGAATGTGATCTCAATGGAGCAATATTTGAAGATCTTGACTACTACTATTAAACTGGGATACTTCGAGCATAGTTGAGAAAAGTGCATTTGGCTTCTAAGAAGTGTTCCGACAAGAGGTAGCCAATTTGCCGCCATATCTCTACTTTTTTAATGTTGACACTTGACAGCTATCATGTAAACAGTATGCTATTTCAAAATGAAGTGCTACATTGTTCAGCAACTGTAATTTTCATTATGTCTTTTCAATGCATTGCGGTGAAAGACAAAGATTGCATGCCATTTTCAGTGGCCGAAACAAAATTTATTCTCATGTATTATAATACAACAATATTTTCTGAGCTTTCAGATGTATGATTTTCAAAGTCATCATTTCAAGTCATAATACTGTGGCGGCCTGCTCGCATTGTCCAAACGCGTCTCTTCGTTCCCTTATTTCTCAGTATAACGCCATCCCGTGCAAACAATGGGAGAATGTTCGAGAGAAGCACACATGCACCAGAGGTAGTCTGCGCCAAGTACTATTCAAATATCAGTGGGTTATGTAATGTACACTCTGGTCTAAAATTCACTCTAAAATTGGTCTCTTGTCTCGTGAAAAAGAGTTTGTTTTTGAGTTTCATTGCAATTGAAAAAAATTCTTGCTGGTAACCAGCAAAAATCCTTGCTGGCTATGGTCTATTACCGGAGTACCACTATACACATTAATAATGTTTTTATGAGATATGACTATTTTTATTTTACAATTGCATTTTTTGCTGTGGTGGATTTTAAAAATTATTAAGTCATATTAGAGCTGGAAAGTGTCAATACTTGCAAAAGTATACGAAATACAGTAAAACCGCGATATAACGAAACCCGATATAGCGAAAAATGACGTATATCAAAAAAAAAATCGAAATTTAGTCCCTAAAACCAATTTTTCATACAAAAATTCATTTATATAACAAAATCCCGTTAATATTTATAACAAAATCATTTTTGTCCCGTACGAAAAAATGCCAATACATTTACGTAAATTTATAACGAAATAAAAAAATGTTAAAAGATGAAAATATTATTTCGCACTTACAAAACCGCGCCGCTGCATCTGCCGTATGCGAACGGTTTAATGGCCTTTTCGGCGGTGCGCGGCGGTCTGCCGACAAGGTAGTAAAACAATTCAAACTTCTTGGGTTCATAGTATCATATTTTGAAGTGGTTGCCGCCGTTACCGGTAAGTACCTTCGTAATTTATATACGACTCATTTTATAAAAATGCCGCGATTCAACTGTCAAATTTTTATTTTTGAATTATTTTTTATGTTTCATGCCCAAAACTATGTTTGAAGCGGCTCTACATTTAAACACAATTAAAATATTGTTTTGTGTTTGCAATATTCTGGAATTTACAAAAATATCTTCCAATTGGTGTTGAATAGGTTCTGTTCTTAATTTAATTCCTTTGATTATCCATTTGCTTATCTGTTTTAATAACAAAACTACTAAAAATATGTAAGTATTCAGTTCCCTATGACCTTCTTCCTCCTTTGTTTGCAGAATTTGCGATCTTTTTTGAAGCCGCACAACATTTTTTTGCGACGGCGCGTAACATATAGTAGGTTTTTTTTTTATTTATTTCGTTATATGTGGGAATTCATTATTACGAATTTTTATTTTTTGGGCCCTTGGATTTCGTTATATCGCGGTTTTACTGTATAAAGTTTTCAAATCAATTAGATATTTTCAGAATATGTTTGTAATTGTCATCTATTATTTGTCATACAAACTAAATAACTACCTCTGACTAATGATTTAAGGGTTCGCACAGCTATGGTGGATGAGGATACTGAACAAATGATAAACCCTTAGTTGTTAGTTAATACATATGACAAATAGTCGACGTAAATAATGAAATAAGAAATAGTAAAAAACTGAGAAAATGTGGTTAAAAAATTTTATACTTATGTTTTCACTAATTTGAAATGCACATATTACGAAAAGAATTACCTTGATAACTATTACATGAATATATCACATCATATTATATAAATATGAAAAGTGTTACTGAATTCGACGGCTGATTGATTGACCTTAAAAAACAGGAAAAGAAAAGAAAAATATTTATTTCTTTACTAAATAAAAATATTATGTACTATTAATAATCATGTCTGATAAGTTATTTCATTTAAGGGTAATATGTTGTCTCCCACTTTTTCTTGCTCTTGGGGTGGACTCTCAGAACTTTAGGTATGTAGGCCGGTGTATGTTCGTCTAATCTCCTATTGTAAGGTGCCTCGTGTACCTCAAATGGTCGTCTTTTCGGTTCATGGAATCTGGTGTTGAATCTAATTTTGTAAATATACTCCCAATGATATATCTCATACGGTAATCTGTGTCGTGGTCTATGCGAGACTAAATTTTTATAATGCTTCTCGAGCCACTCCCTCTTTCCTTCATCTTGTATATCGGCAATAACCTTAACTTTCTCGCCCAGATAAGGTTTCATCACTGTATCGGTTCTCTCTTTCGGTATATTGATATAGTACTGAATCAACATTTTTAAAACATCGTCGTTGAACCCGATAAGTTTTCCGTCACTGTCAATGCTGTCAAATAATTTAAGCGGTTCTGTACCATAACAAATATTCCTCAGTTTGTTAGTTTTATAATTATTACCATAAGTAAGGATCGTGTTCAATTGGTACGAATAAAAGGACCAAAGTTGGCCATTGGATATGACCGTTTGTGTAGTTAGCGGATATGTGATGTCGTTGTATGTTGAGAATCCTTGATAGCAAGCCTGCGACATCAACCAAGCGAAACTTGATAAAATCCCTTGGGAATGGAGAGCTTCCAAGTTGTCGTCCTCACCGAAAGACCTGTCCTTTATGTATCCACGAGTGTGGTAAGATAATAAACCAAATTCATGGGTGTCTCCCGGCCAAAATCCTGAAAAAAAAGTAAGTTAATCAATACAATAAATCAAACATGATTTTTTTGGTTCTATATTTAATTTTACCAAATAATTGGACAATCGTTTTGGCTGTCTTGGCCATACTAAATAACTTGTTTAAATAATCAGCTATTTTTCACATACTAAATAAGTAAAGTGAAAAACATGCAATAGAAATAAATTTAATAACACCTTACATTATTTCAAACACCAAAATATATTAGGGATCATGATCACATGAATCTGACCGGCCGTATATAAAAACTACTAATCAATGACATGCAGTGGTTCTCGCAGGCAATGGTTCAAAAGCATATAGTCAGAAATACATAACGAGTAAAAATTTGTTAGTCTAATAAAAAGATTAACATTACAAAGCCTGATAGTGTGAAAATAAAAATTGTAAAAACTAGGCGTCATTACAAATTTGTATTAATAATAAATTGTATTTACCAGGAATATTTGCACCATGAACACGTTCAATGAAATGACCACGATTACGAGGATCTAAATCGTAGAAAGGGACTTCGAGACTTTCATTATCGGCGTCACTGTAGGGGACTATGGGTTCTAAAGGTAAGTTACTTCTTAACGTCAATGCTGGTTTACCTAATGAAATACAATAACAAAATTAGAGTATTTACTTTTTTCCTATTTCATTCATTGCAAAAATTGTGTGATGAATAAATTTTATAAAATAAACAATAATTTTAATTAGAGTCTATTTTATATAGAAAAATAAATATCAAGTTTATTGTTAAGTAACTATTTCTGAGGTTGTGTATCATTCATGTGCTCAAATGGCCTAGCCATCGAAGCCTCCCTAATTTTATGAATTTTGTTCTCATCCAACAGGTCGTAACGCCTACGCCACACTCCATTTTCTTTGATAGCTCTGAAAATTTTTCTGAGGATCCTTCTTTCAAATGCATCTAGTGTTGCTTCATCTATCATTGTTAGAGACCAGGTTATTGATGCGTAAGTAAGTACAGTTTATATAACCTTTGTTCTTCAGGACATCACCACGTTCAGCTATTTTTTAAGTAGCAACGACATACGAGTTTTATATTTTGATAGTTTTGTGTACGTCTGTTAATAGGGATCCTATATATGTAAATTTAATAACTATCTCAAAGGAATAATTTTCGACAGTAAATAATGGCAAAATATTATGGGGTATGGAGTATCGTGTGGGTGTGTTGTATTAGAAAATTTTTAAAGATTATGTGAAGTCAATAATGTCTGTTTGATAGTCGCGGAATGCATTGTGTATGTCACCAGAGCAGGTTATGAAAACGATAATCTACTTACAGTTGACACTTGATTTATTGTTAGGCACAGTTTACAAATATGAAGAAATTAAGCTGTAAAAAGTAGTTCCTGCGTAAATAGTTCTCGGAGGCGATTCCTGGAGCTGTTGTGGCGGCGAAAGTACGAAAGTACGACGACGAAGTTTGCAGTATAAATATACTATATTTTATTATAACTATCACAAATGTGAGGTACTATCTTTAAATACATATATCAGGTTGTTCCTTAAGTCTTTGTTTTTTACATTTGCTCAAATACATAACTTTTTGAAAATAAAAGATATTTTTAGTAATCTTGCGGTGTTCATCAACAGTGCGCAACGTAAGAGGCAGTGGTTGAACACCAATCAACCCCTACCCCCAATTCCTGCATCAAGAACAGGATTACACCCTAAGAAAATAATGTTATACATTTGGTGGAATATGAAGGGCATAATTCATTATGAATTGTTAGATTACATTTTGGATTAAAATTTACTTTTTGTTGTAAATTTCTCATTGTTTACATTGAAATAAAATATTTGTGAAACATTTAATTTATTGGAAGAATGTGTCTAATTATAATTTTTCATTTTGTCTGTTTTTTTTATTTGTTAGATTCTCTCTCCGTCTGGTTCACACGGTTGATGAAAGTATAACTGTATTTATATGTTTATAATGTAAAAAATATGTGTAAATAAGAGTACACTTTAAAGAAGTATGGTATTATCAAAAGCCAGATTACTCAAATTATATTACATTATAATAGAAAAGGGGAAAAAAATTACCATAATACTGGATAGGATGATTGTGTGGTTCGTAAGGGATGGGATCTTTAGAGCCATTTTTGGGCCGTCTAAGTTTTGGTGATTGAAAACCTCCCACAAACCAGAAAGATTCTTGTCTTGGCTCGATGTCAATCTGTAAATGAAGTATTTTTATTAAGAGAACACGTTCATATTGTAAAGTTGTAATTATTCAGAACATAGGTCTGTGATATTTTAAATACTAATTAAATGTATTAATTATATATATATATATATATATATATCTTTATAAATTTGAAGTATTTTTAATATTAGGTTATTAGGTGTATCCCGAATAATAAGATTGCTTATTTAAATTGGACTTTTTTAACTCTGTATCAATGATTTCCCTATATCACCTGACATGAAACCTTTTTAATTTCTAATTGGTATATTTTTTAATTTGTCATTTGGGTAGAGAGCGTGTTAATTATAATTATATAATGAGCCTGAAATCATGAGTCCTGATATCTGTAAGACACAATCACAACAATGTAAGTAATAATTAATAAGAAATTATAAGTTAGTTAGTTAAGTAGAATAGTATTTTTGTAAGGTATCTAATTATACAACTGAAGCATGTCATCTGAACATGTTCCTACACGTACATACGAAATGGGTTATGATTTTACTTCAACTTAATAGTTTTGAGTAATAATGAATGTAAAAAATGAAGATTTAAAAATAATTATTGTCAATAAACAGTATTGATCAGTCACCATATGTCATTCGACATCAATCACTCACTAGTGAGTGAAGAGTAGTACAATGGTGTAAGTAATTACAAAATATTTAATAAAGAATTTTACCTGAGAGTCCATCAAATGTGGTAGGTTTGGCGATAAGTGGTTTGTGAGGATTCTGTTTATTTGGTTTAATATGGATTTGGCCATAAAATCCTCTTCTTGACTAGCCTCATTTTTGTCCGTTAGAATCTTGAATCTTCTCCTGAAAATATTATATTTTATGTTGCCATTTTTATTAACCAACATAATAATTATAGTATTTTTCCTTGTCTGCCAAAAATGAAGTGCCTGCTGAAATAACCGCAGATCGAAGTAGACAATAACAAAAATATAAAACAATTATAAAAAATATATCCACAATTGCCAATTGCAGTAAATTAGAAAAATAATCAGAATTATATTTATAATGAATTAAAACAAAGTTATAGCGCAATACAATAATATAGAATTATATTTATCTTGAGATTGATCGTAGACCACAATTGTTTGCACATGGTTCCCACTTGAATATTTTGGTTTTATTTTCCCATATTAATTAATTTATTCAGAGGGATCAATTAAATATAATAATTTATTTAAGTTTTAATACACAATTATTAAAAACTTAATTGTTGAAATCATACAAAGATGTATATATATATATATGTTTGTTCTGAGTGATTTATATATTATGTTGAATTGTCAACTTGTGTATGGGTGACCAATTTTTTTAACTATTCGCTTTATTCTAAAAAAGTATTTCAATTCTGTTAGTTATGGAAGGAAAAATATTTTGTCGAAGAATATATGTATATAAATACAAGGCCTGTATGACAAGTACTTGTTTTTAACGACTGATGCAAAATCAAAGCAAAATCTGTATATCATTGTTTAACGTCATCTTTCTAACGACGCCTGTCAATATTTCAAACAGATTTATCGAGTAGTTTTATTTTGATAGCTGTTGAAAGTGGGCAAGTTTGTGTTTGTTTGCAACCATGGAAAAAAAGCAATATCAGTCAGTGATTTAATTCCTTTTTTTGGATGGGAAGACGTGTGAGGAAATCAAAGTGAAGTTGCATGCCATTTATAAGGACCACACACCTTCGATGACTACCATCAGATATTGGTTTAATGAATTCAAGCGTGGCCGAATATCTGTTTTTGATGAAGAACACCCAAGCCATCCGACTGAGGTGACTATGGAGGATATGGTCAACAAAATCAATATCGTGTTACTAGACCGCCAGGTGAAGATCAGAGAGATTGCTGACATTGTAATCATCAAGAAATGTGCTGCATACAAAATATCCTACACAAAAAATTGTGCATGAGAAAGCAATTGGCAAGATAGGTGCAGCGTTTTCTCACAATGGAACAAAAATTGAATGACATGCCAACTTCGAAGCACTATTTGGACATGTACAATCCGAAAGAGTTTCTGCGGCATTTTGTGACTGTTAACGAAACATGAATCCATCACTACACGCCAGAAATGAAAGAACAGTTAAAACAGTGGACTTCACCTGGCGAACCTGCTCCAAAGGAGGTGAAAACAGTTCCATCAGCCGGAAAGATCATGGCCACCATTTTTTTGGTTTTTGTGAGAAGGTTCTGAAGAAGAAAAGAACAATCACGGGGCAGCATTATATTGATTTATTGAGTCAATTCGACACTGAATTTATGAGAAAACGACCCCATTTGACGAAGACAAAAGTGTCCTTTCAAAATGACAATGCACCAGCTCCCTCATTTGCAATCGGCACAGCAAAACTGGTCAAATTATGCTACAAATTGCTGCCTCATCTACCCTATTCTCCATATTTGGCCCCATGCGATTACTTTTTGTTTCCAAATATGAAAAAATGACTTGGCGAAAAACACTTCACGTCAAACAAGATAGTCATCGACAAATCATATTTTTTGGACTAACAGTTTTTTTCAGAATATTAACAAATGCCGATTATACATTATTGCTCAAGCACACATCCACTACAAAAATAGCATGTCGTGGAAGATGCCAGCGACATAGTGATGCGAATAAACATGTATGCAAATGGTTCTGCCCTTGGGTGTTATGTCAATGATGTGAAAATTCAATGAGAGCACCTTACCTCGGAGACTACAATAAGAGTTTATGTGAACAAATAGATTTAAATGAAATACTT
This sequence comes from Eubasilissa splendida, assembly GCA_031772225.1. Lineage (NCBI taxonomy): Eukaryota > Metazoa > Arthropoda > Insecta > Trichoptera > Phryganeidae > Eubasilissa > Eubasilissa splendida. Next base: position 12,498,268 of record CM062852.1, on the reverse strand, counting down.
CTAATAAAAACAAGAAACAAATATATAATACGCCAATATGACCGCTCTTTATATGGCTTTTCGCTATAATGGTATTTTTAAATTATATTCATTATATGGTTAAAAAAAATACATAAAATATACTTTCAACACTTTCTTATTTTGAACAACTAATAAACATCCCACTTCAAACTGATCCCCAAGAATACAGCGCTAGTTTTTCGAGGCTTAATCTGCTACAAAGAACTGCAAAAACAAGCAAAATGCAGAGCAAAACAACGTTGACCAATTTTTTCAACCGGGTACTTCCACAACAGCGGGTGGAGCTGATAACAGCATATGTCTTGCGATTCTACATATTCCTCCCCATGTTCCGATTACAACCGTACAAACTTGACTTTCTGTACCTAAAAACTTAATGATTTCCTATTTTTCTATAAAATTGCAACAGATCCTATGGAATTTGTATGGATTTGTATCAAGATAAATTATTTGTTATACAACATTTCGCTTTACAGCCAACTTTTTCGAAACTTACCTAGGTCATAAAGTGAGGTATTGATAGATTTTGAAATTATATGTGCACTATAGAACTGGTTTCGGTGTACACATTCAAGCACAGATTGGTGAATTTACTGTAATTATTTATTGTAAGTGTAGCAATTTAACATAGAGAAGAAAGTATAATTTTATCGTAAAGTTATTATTAAATAATTTTATATGACTTGTGACTGCATAACCAACCTTATCCCTTGGTACTCAAATTGAATAGCATCTTCTATTTCAGGTCGCAATTGTTTAGCGATGTAACTGGCTGCACTGTCGTATGAAAGATAATAGTCAGGTAATGTACTATTTTTGATGAAATGCGTCCTAGTACAGTGTTGATTGAATTGCAGTGTCTGCAGAGGTACACAATGCTCATTCAGAATGACAGACTTCCACCCATAGTACAATGGCGTATTGATCTTAAATATTTTTTCCTCTACAGTTTCCAAGGCTTTTATTTCATTATACCAAGCGATATTAACACGTTCTTTTTCAGCTTCTTTTGAGATGTCTAGTATTGGTGGGTAAATCGGTTGACTTGTGTACTCTCCTACATTCTTCGTTTCTGTACTTATAGACTTGTAAAAACATGATATTCTGGAATTTAAAACTCGATTAAAACGAACAATTGACATTTTTCCATATAAAATATCTTAAAGTACGGCTTTTTGTCAGTTACGAATTTTTGAGGTTATTTTTTCTGCGCGAAATAAAATCTGACAACCCGTGAGAAGAAATATCTCTTATCTATGGGTATCTTTCTCTTTATTTCTATATATCGCACACCTAGATCAAAACTAAATAACTCAAAAAAACAAGTTTTTGAGGTATTATTGTATTCGGATACTCTGTCATATACGCAACTAGCTTAGCCCCATTTCTCGTATAGTGTCATTTTAGGATACATTTATGTATTAAAATGTCATTTAGTTTCATAATTATAGTAACAAAAAATGGAGAAAAATATTTTTATTTTTTGTCTACCGAAAGATGAATTTTTGAGTTGTCTTAGTTTTGATCTGGGAGCGATATTACAATTACAATATATCTACTATTTGCATGAATGCAACGCTGAAAATTAAATGACATTGTTAAGCAATATTATACTATACTTATCTATGTACTATACATACATAATACCAAAGGCAAGAATAATAATGATAAACAAATAATATTGTTTTTTTTTAATATAGAAGATTGAGGTTTAAAAGTGGGTAAAATATGTCACGAAAATTGCGTTAGAAACATCGAAATATCTCACTTTTACTATCATATTACACTCATTTTACACGAGGTACTCCAAAATCAAAAAAACTTTGATGACGCCGAGTATCAATCTCGTTACCTCTCATATATTAAGCGAGCTCTATAATCTTGCTATCACACCTTTGGACTTCAATTCAATTCAAATTGTCATATACGTATTAAAAATTAACTTAACAAATAATTTTATTATTAATACATTCTGAACACAAAATTTTAATCTTGAATTTTATTTGAAAAATTGTTGTACTTCGTGAACTTTTTAAGAAGCTTAATTATTAAAGATCTTAAAATATTTGTAAACATCTATTTTCACATTACATTCGAATACATCAGTAATGCATTCCCGCTAGGGAGATTTTTATTTTATTTATTTAACTGAATTTATGAACATTTTTTCGAACCAGAAAAACATATTTTATAAAGAAGTTGTATAAACACGTTTTAGAACATGTGATTCTAAATACTAAGTATGTACTGTACATGCGTCTATAATACACAATCATTTTCTACAAGTACGTCAGGACTATGCATTTTAACGCATTTACTAATTTATTTCTAGCAACGAACATTTTAAGTATTTTAGGTTGATGCTAAAATAAATACTCGAATTAGATATGTAAAATTCTAATCAAAAAAACGCGACCACTTAATTGCTAGTATGTTTAATGTTTATACAGCGTGAATATTATTTTTCAGGCCGATGTTGTTTTTGAATAACTAGGAAATGAAACACATTTTTTTAATTTGGTTTTAATTTATCGATTGTATGGTTTATTATAATTATGTATGAAATATGATATCGACCAAGTGGCCGCATCTGGCGGCGGCACAAATGCGTGCTCTTTTGACCATATTTTTATAACATTCCCACACATTTCGTGTGTTATTTAAGCAATTTAATTTCGAATATTATCCTGTAGCGTCTAAATTATTGTTGGCTTATTGGCGCAGACTTTTCCTTTCAAATACCTCCACACAAAATAGTTGGGAACAGTCAAATCAGGTGATCGGGAAGGCCAGTCGATATCACCACTTTTTGACATTATGCGTCCGGAAAAAATTTCAAACGTAGCTCGGGCTGTGTGTGAGGTGGTACTGTCTTCTTGAAACCACATTTGCTGCGGACCCAATCGATCAAATTTGGCTACCAAGAAGTTTTCTAACATGTGACGATAGTGATCACCATTAATAGTTATAGCATCGCCATTATTATTTAGATTAAATGTTTTAATGATTTCAACACATTGTTGAAGCGTTAGATGCTCCGTAATAAATTGTAATCAATTATTCTCTACGACTACCTAATTCGAACTGGTAAATGTTTGCCAAACCAAAATGGCGGCCGAACAATATTGCCCTGGAACACAATGTTTACCCTGTATTCGTAAAATAAAATACATATGTGAACTGAACTCTATTTTACGTATTTAAAAGATAAATTCGTACAGTACGGGCGTTAATAAAACGTATATTTCACTACTAAAAACAGACATGACAGTTTTGAGTGTCTCCATAGCACTTAAGCAGCAAAATTTTGTGGAATTCGTTACTGAGATCCGTTGTCAGATAATGACGTGAATTTTCAAAATTTAAAGTTTTAATGTGTATTTATCAAATAGGTACATCATACATTTTCCATCACGTTTTTAGAAAATTATAGATATCATTGTAACCTGACTGGGGATGAGAGAGATACTAGAATTACAGACAGACAGATGGTCGATTTTTTGTATATAATATTATATATTTTTCAAATTGTATTTGATCAATAGTGTTTATTATTAATATTCTCACATTTTTTTTAAAAATAGAGAATGCATGTCACATAAATTCTTTCTAACTATTTTCAAACTAAGCTTATTTTATGAAAATAGGACTAATTTGATGGGTTTTTTGGAACGAAGCTCGAATTTTCGACCACTAGATCACTAGGCAAGCGCCATCACCCTCATTAAGTACTACATACGTAAATACTTGCAAAGTTCTTAAGTAATTAATGACAAAATAACGTTATATTGGTATCAACGATAACGGGTACCAACGTTGCCATTTGCCATAGAACATAGAACGATACAAAATGTCGACTATTGGTAATTGGTAGCAGTGCGTGGCTGATGTAATCGTTTGTCAGGCCCCTCATGTTTGGTTTATAACCTTCAAATATATTAATTTAATTGATTATTGGAGAGTATATTCAATCATGGACGAGGATTTAGTGTTCGATCCTACAAAAAAGAAGAAAAAGAAGAAGACCGCATTCGATTTAGAATCTGCTCTTGGCGGGGAATCGCTAATTTCGGCCGTCAAAGAACCAAAAGATATACCCCGTGAAGCCGACGTGGAACCAGTCGACGATGACAATCTGGACCTAGATACTTTCGGGAAAACGAAAAAAAAGAAGAAGAAGCCATTCTTCAATTTAGATGAACTCGAGGGTGCTCTACCCGAGGCGAAGGAAGAAAAAGCGCCTGTTGAAGAAGTGGAACAACCAGAAGAGGAGGTAGAAGATGATTTAGACCTAGATATAGATTTCTCAAAGACAAAGAAGAAAAAAAAGAAGAAGAACTTGGACGATTTTATTGCCGAGGATGAACAGAGTAAGTCAGATAATAAAGAAAATATCGATGACACCAGTAACACCTGGGCTGGTTCAGACAGGGATTACACATATGATGAGCTGCTGGACAGAGTATTCGACATTATGCGTGAGAAGAACCCGTCAATGGTATCTGGGAAGAAACAAAAGTTTGTCATGAGGCCACCTCAAGTTGTGCGTATTGGAACCAAGAAAACATCCTTTGCTAACTTTACGGAAATATGTAAAACGTTGCACAGACAACCTAAACATTTATTAGATTTCTTGTTAGCTGAGTTAGGTACCAGCGGTTCTGTAGATGGTAACAGCCAGCTTATTATTAAAGGACGATTTCAACAGAAACAAATAGAAAATGTCCTGCGTCGCTATATTAAGGAATACGTGACCTGTCACACGTGCAGATCTCCCGACACCATCCTCCAGAAAGACACTAGGTTATTTTTCCTGCAATGCGAGACATGCGGGTCCCGGTGTTCGGTGGCCAGCATCAAGTCAGGGTTCCAGGCTGTCACTGGGAAAAGGGCTGCCATCCGAGCCAAGACAGCTTAGAATATTATTTTATACAAGTTTTTTTACAAGTCTTACAGATGAGGTTAAATTTATTCATAACAAATCTCATCCCCTATTGTCTTATAACATATTTTTGTTTATATACATTGTGAGATAATTCCCAATTAACATCAAAACGTGTGAATTATTTTTATTCCATAAGTTAATTCTTCAATGACATTTACGATACTGTTCTGCAGTGTAGTTTTTCGAAATTTTTCATAAATTATTATATTTAATTTTTAAGTTATACAGTCTTGTATATTTAATGCACTGCGCTGTGAGAAAATTTGAATGTTTGTCTCATACCTTGCTATCTCTGACTACATTTTTATAGTGCAATACATATCATTTTAATGCGTTAAAATTATTTTGATTGTTTTATTCGGCAATCAAATAGAACCTTTTTGAAAATTCTGTCATGAATATTTTGCTTTCTCCAATAGTTTTTCATTACAAAGTGCATATTTCCATCTATCTATAGCCATGTTTTGAGTTCAACAACTGAATAATGTCTTTATTTTATTTTTGAATTTGTTGAAATTATTTTATCTAATGTTTAAAAGCAATTCAGTGTCGAACAAAGTATTATCACCTGTCAACAAATTGATTAAATAAAATTTTAACTATATACCTTTATTTTATTAAAATAACCTTTCTCAAATGGATTATTTCTACTATTTGTTTAAGCGAACCTCTTATAAAATAAATGTTTTTTAAATTGTCATATCGGAATCAAAATAAGATTTTCAATAATTTGTTGATTTATCATTTGAATAATTTATCCCGTAACCCCTTTAAAATAGAATTGAATTGTGTCAAAGAAAATAATGTGAGGAGATATGACACGAGTATTTAGAAAATGAACAGTATTTGGTGCTATATATGCTTGCTAAACCGTATTTTGTGTCGAACAGACATATTTGGGTGGTCACATCACAATGCCAGCAAGTAACTGGCTAACCACATTAACATTGGATGGGTGTGTGTGTGTGAGACACTTCTACATTGCCTTAGTGTAGAACCATCATTAGGTATTGAAATATGGTGTGCTGTGTTCAGTAATCTGATCAGAACAGTCTCCTATCTATACTGAGCACCGTACCTAATGAAGTATGTCACAAATTGATACAACTTAAATAAAGCCATTACCATGCAAATTTCAGTATTAAGCAGTGGTCGTGCACCAGAAGTTTCTTCTATTTTGTCTATGTCATAAAGAGTGAGTGGAAGGAGTATGTTATGCCGAGTGAGGAACAAAATAATTTTGTATATGTTTAAATATAACCTAATTCATTTTTTGAACTTTATTTACACCATTACATTTATAGTAGAAGTCCTTTTAACCATTCTCACTGGGACTGGCCGTCAAGCGGTTGATCGAGAAGTCAATTATAGGGGAAAAATGAGACATGTATGAAATTTAAACGTTTTATCGTAACTTAAAATATGTACAAAACTGAAACATTTCAACATTAAATACTATATAATAGATACCTTTAAAACAAAATGGCAACATAATGCCCACATTTATTAGATAACATTAATCATTTTAAGTTGCCTAGTACATAATTTAATTTCGCAGTATAATCACTCCACATTTTTGTAGTATTAAAACATTCATTATTGATTTAGGGTGCTGTTCAATATCATTTAAAACGAGGTCCAAAGCATCTTTGACTACTACATGTACGATTTGGCCTTTCATTTTATTTCTGTTATAGTTTATATAATTTCCACATCCATTTATTTTTGCAATCATATTTCAGGCTGCCCATGATTACCTGGCGGCTTATACGGTTGTATAATAATCTGGCGAAGACTTCTACTATAGCTATTTGTATTTAAAAGAGTATCTTAACTTGAATTCTTCTGCTTTTCCAATACACTGCTTGTATCTTGTCCTGTATTCTGGAAACTTTTTCTGGAGAGTACTTAAACTGGAAAAAAATGGCCTGAGATAGGAGTCGGTAAAGAGTACTTGTAGAGCCAAAAGCCAGCTTGATGGTATTTGGTTGTCTCCATAATAAATATTCTATTTTATGAATAAGAATAATGAAACACTGTCCGTCTCGTTTTTAACATTTGAAGAGCACCACGGCGATGGATAGATGCTTTGCATCTAGTTGGAGAGACCCTGGAATCAACTATGAGGACAACACAGGACCGGACATACTGACATGATGGAGGGAAAAAAAATTGATTGATATTAAGGTCATGGTTTCTACAGTACTTCAAATCCTATCACAAAATGGGTTTATTTTGAGATTTCAGGATCTTAAAATTCAGTTGGTTTTTTTCTAGTCAGCTTTACCAAGGCATGAAATGAGCAGTTCATTTGTATATACAACACAATATTAGTCAGTGTACTTGGAACGGTCGCGTTATTTGAATCTCTGACTAGAGCAATTCCGGGAATAAAACTACTGATTTGAGACTTCTGTACCCTACAATGTAAATGATCGGTGATGAAAAAGTATTGAACTTAAATCTTGACATTGCAACTTACAAAACTTAGTTTGTTACAACTTCACAACATAATAGTCTAGCCTTTGAGTACAGAGGTATAAATCATGCTATGTGATCATGATAATCGACTAACCCCACTTAGTAATTCATAATTAAAGATTTCTCATACAATATCTAAATAATGAGTTTCATAACAGTTTAATTATTATAATTACAAAATAAATTAATATGAAATTAATAACAAATTTTTTTAAAGGCATCTGCCCATGAGGCTGACTTTGGGATTACAGTTGTTTATAATAATGGTTCAATGAAATAATGTGATGTATTTATTTACTATAACAAAAAGCATTTACTAAAATCTGCTATCCACCATGCCTCTAAATTTTCAATTACTCTTCAAATTTGGGTTTGTGATTTAAATTTACCTTCATTATTAAATCAATTTAATTTAAAATCGTTTAATTTTGCAATGTCTATTCCATGCATTCCACAAACTTCTCACCCAAGATCTTGGGAAAAAGGTTAGTGACTCATTTCTTTTCTTTTAGTACTCATTTAACAACTAGTTCTCATAAATCCATGAAAAAATTAATATTGAATTATTTAAGAAGTTCTTAAATATTTTACTTTTAACCCTTAACTACTGATGTGTGGTTAATTTGTCATTCTGTGAAAAACATAGTTTACATGTTTGCTATTGTTGTAACCTATAGTTACCCCCCACTTCAGTATCTGTAGTTTTCAATTCTGTGAGCCATCAGTGCTATTCTGACCTTGTGGGGGGTACGTATGTGCAACATAATTTTTTTTTTTTGATTACATCGCGGTCAATTTGACCACACGTTAGTTACTGAACATTTTTGAATTTTTATGGAAATTATTTTTATTATTATCGAGTAGTTCTGGGACAGTTAGAATATTAAAGAATCTGAATTGATACTGAAACCACCAAAATGAAACAATTTTTAAATTAAATTGGTGATAATAAAATGGGTATCGACAAAAATTGAATTATTATCAGTAAACATAGTTCCAATTCTAAATAAGAAAGGATTGACAATTACCTTCAAGAATAAAATTATAATTATTTTTATGTTGACATTCTTCTATTAGGTATATTTAAAAAAACTTTCTATATCAAAAATAGATTCAAATGGGCCTAATAAAATGATACTAAATTTGAAGCAAAACATAATTATTAAATTACCTGAATATTGGCCAATCTTACCTTAATTCTCCAAATATGATTGGGATTTTTCTGAAGAATTTAGCAAAACAATAATTCCTCATATTTTTTTCAATTTGCAAAAAAGATCTATAACTATGAATCTTCTAAAAAATGTGAGACAACATAAAGAAAATACTGAGAAACAATGAAATTTCTAATTATAATAAGGATTTAAATAATAATAAAAAATTAAGAATGAAAGACTTGCTACCTTGTCTTATAAAAAAAAAATGATATACGGGTGTAAATTATGTAAAAATCCCTTATTCTTAAAGACTGCGCGAAAAAAATATTCCGTGAATGGTACGAAAATTTAAGAAATAAATTCATTTATTTGGAGCATTGCATTGCCACTTTTCTTATATAAGTTTTACTGTCAGTATAATATGCAAATTATATTAAGTGGGACTGTGTCGTTTGCTAATATGAAAGTTGAAAAATATATGTATATTAATTTTTTATATAAAATAAATATTATAACGAGTACTGATCTTTATCCTATCTCGTTAGTCATTGCGAAAAAAAATTAAAACCTGTAAATAATAATTAATTAATAATTTTTTAATCATATGTATATTAAAAAATCACTTTTAAATAAAATGGCACTAACCAAAATGCTAATTAATTATTGATTTATAAAACAAATAACGCTTCATTATCGAGAATATTTTGACCGCATGTCAGTAGTTATGAGACAAAAAATGTACGTCAGTAGTTAAGGGTTAAGAAAATCAACTATTCTCCAGGTACACAAAATATGGTATTGTGTCTTATGTGAATACCAGTTTTAGAAGCACTGTAGATTTCTTAAAATCGACAAAACAAATGAAGGTGGGAAGATTAATACATATTTACATAATGTTATTTGAAAATAGTATTAGAGAATAACAACATGATATAATATGAAGCAAAGAGAATATATAAAAAATTAAATAAAATATTATACAAAATATTTAAATAAAAATAACAACAATGAAACAAATGATACATTATGTTATATTATGATTTAGATTATAAATGTATTAATTTTATTTTACAAATAATAGTCTTGTAGATCTGCTGGAAAATTAAATTATAAATGCAGCATTATGTTTCGGACATGACAAAGTATATTTGAAAATTGTCTATGCTTAAAATTTTCGGAACGCTTCTGGCTTCGTTCAATGATATGTCAATTTTGAAGTGATCGTGGTTTCTCGTGTGTTTTGTCTGTATAATAAAACTTATTTCGAAATGGTACGTGCGGCATCTTATTTGCTCTAATTCTGGAATCAAATCTCCTTTTGCTTAAACGTTCTTAATACATTACTTTTTTGCAGTTACAACTGCCCTTTTTTGCAATAATGATTTTATCCCTCTTAAAATATAAATTATCTTTAATTTAATTTGTAAAAAAAGTTTATGTTGTAATATTATTATTTTTAGTACAAAATTTGATTGATTGTTTATATTTTCTCACTAAAGTGAGATGTAGGGTTATGTATGCATTAGTTAATTATTAAATGTTTACTTTTCAGTCTATTCTGGCATATAATGGTGGTGCCATTGTGGCCATGAAGGGAAAAGATTGTGTCGCTATTGCCTGTGATAGAAGATACGGTATTCAGGCTCAAACTGTTGCATTAGATTTTCAAAAGGTATTCGAAATGGGTTCTCACTTATTTGTCGGTCTACCTGGTTTGGCTACAGATACACAGACTGTTTTTCAACGATTACGATTTAGGTATGTAACATCATTCATAACATTCATTTCACATTTAAAATTTCAATTGTGTCAATGTAAATAAAACATTTACATGTATCATATATAGAATATGATTTTTATTACGTATTTCTTCCTCGTGTATGTTCAAAGTGGTAGTGTATACAAAATTACTAAATACCCTTAACAATGCTCTTATTTATTACAGTCGACTCGTGAACCTTCCATGAAATGTTTCAAAACTATTTCAAATGCGTTTTTTCTATCATTTTATTTAAAAATTATTGGAGACCCCCTCCAATAAAACTTTTTCTATGTTAAAAGAGAAACATTTCAACTATCTTGTTATTTGTAAAATTAAGAATTATTCATTTAACAATTAATTGGTGTCAAAAATAAGCATTATATTCTTATACGACAATTTGCTATAGTGTAGCCAAATACTGAGGTAGTAGCTAAGACAGTAGAGTGCTCGCTTAGCATGTGAGATTCTGTGATCAATACCTGGTGTTTGCAAAATATTTGAAAGAATGATGAAAATAAATTTGTGGGAGCCTCTGAAAAAACATGTACTATGTTAAAATTTGCGACGCAGTTGATATATATAATAATAATAATGAATATCTTTTTATACAGGTTGAATCTTTATGAATTGAAGGAAAATAGGCGCATGACTCCCAAAACATTCTGCTCAATGGTGTCAAACCTTTTGTATGAGAAGAGGTTTGGTCCATACTTTGTTGAACCAGTCATTGCTGGATTGGATCCTGTGACCTTTAAACCATATGTGTGCAATATGGATTTGGTAAGAGAGATAATATTTCTGTTAGTCTAAATATTATTATTAATAAGGAATTGGCATATTTCATAAGTAGACTCCCTATTAATCAGAATAGATGGTGAAATAAAAACCTGGTTAATCTGAAATTTCCAAAAATCACAACTATCCTGACTATTATCTACCTACTGTTCGAAAGTCACGCATGTGTGCATTTATGATATTGTATGACACAATGGGATGTTGCAGGGTTGTCAAATAACTTTCATCATGAATTCTTTTCTACACAATTATTTATTTCATAAAAATCACCGAAAAGAATATTAAATCACTTAAGCGGGTTGTGTGATCTGTAATAAATTTTGACCTTTGTAAGTTTTTACTATAGTAAATTTTTACCATCGTCCTCGGTAAAAAATGTTTTGCGAGTTATTTGTATATCATATTTACTACTATCAAAGACAATTTCGCCTCGCAGTATGGCAAGGCGAGTATCATGAAGTTTGCTTTATCTATGGCTTTATTCACCCCTGTTTTTGAAATCTGTCACTTTGCTGGCAATTTTTTTTCGGTCTATGTGCTAATGTATATTAAACAACGTGATCATCATCAGACAAACTCTCATTGCTAAAATAGCGGGAATAAATGATTAATTATCATATACAGCAATTTTCAAAGTATTAATGTGACAGATGACTTTTGAAACAGCTGTGAAGAGTCTGCCATTTTTAACTAACGATTTTCGGTTTTTGCCATTCGATATTCGAGAGTAAAATTAGTTAACCATTACATTTTTTACCAACGATCGAACTCATTTTCACAAAAAGTTTACTTTAATTATTTATTAATAATAATAACAAATCCCACTGCCGTCATAATGTAAACAATTGACAATGACTACTATATTTTGGTAGGCTACGATTTGGTCCTATTTTTTTCCATAATCTCATACAGTTTAGCTTAGTTTTAAAATACAGTGAAAGTCGGTTATAACACGGGTTTGCGGGGGCGTATTTGACCCGCGGTATAAACAAATTGTCCAAAACTATGAGTTTTTTCAATGATAAACAACACATTTTATAAAATATAAATAAAAATCAATTCTGTTCACATAATTCATGAATTATAACAATTCTTTCAAAATAAATATTTAAATTTAATGAACATAATATATTAACTGTTTAAGTGGCAAATATTTTCTTTAAATATATGATAAAGTGTCAAATAAAATTCTGCTTTTTTATGTCACTACAGTTAGAAGAAGAAAAAAGTATTTCTTTAAAAATTATCCGATTTTCGAAATTCTTTTAATGTTCAATTTCACTAAGCTTCATATTGTGATAATAAATATAAAAATATAACACAATATAATATAAAATATCGCTATTTTCACTAAAAATTTGCATCCTACAATTTGTACGGAATACAATATCACTCCCATTATCACTTTCGTATTCATTTTGGTTAGATTGATCTCTTGAAATATCGCCATTTTCACACAAAAGTCCATTTCGAATTTCCAATATTTTAGTTATTTTATAATTTTTAACCGACTAAGGCGTGACTAACGTGAGTTTTTAGCAATTAATAAGGTATTTAGGAGAACACATTCTTATTGTGAAGTTGTAATTATTCAGAACATAGGTCTGTGATATTTTAAATATGAATTAAATATATAAATACACAATAAGAATGTGTTCTAAATAATAAAGTTGTATCAATGTGTCCAAAATTTAATAAAAATGAATTGATAATTCTGGCGTCTGCTATCAGTTTACTCAAAGGTATTTGAGATTCTGTAAAAATAAGGTAGATGGCTCTGTCAAATGATGGAACGATTAAATGTATTAATATCAAAAAGGTAACATATAGGGTCGAAAATTGTCGCTAAAAATAATGTCGCTGTAGCTTAGTTGGATAAAGTACCTTCCCCGGTTAGGAAAGAGATCCAGGTTCGAATCCCGGTGGCGCAACAACAATATTTTTCGATAAAATTGATGTTATATGTATATCTTTATAATTAATATATTTAATTCATATTTATTAATAAGGTAGTTTGAATATGATAAAATCAAAGAAAAAATCACGAGCTCCACGCACACAATTGTCACTGCCGCGAGTCAAATGTATACTGAAGTGTGAGGCGCTGTCGCATTGTTGGCACTTTTGATAAAAGCATGTGGAAGCGCCGTAGTGCTTTTCGGCACTATAACAGTCAAACACTTAAATTAGAAATAATCTATGTTAACTATTACATACATTTAGGAATGAAAATATAACGATTCTTAAGAATTTTAACACATAACGCGATCACTTTTTTTTAAAATTGATAATGTTTTGCTGTTTACGACATTTTAAGTTACCTTGCCGTACTTTTTACGCTGGGCGCCTTAAAAAAAAAATGGCACAAAAAATACCTGCGGTATATCCGAATGCGCGTTATAGCCGGTTTCTACTGTAGTAAGAATATTGATGTGACTTCTATTTTGTAGTGCATCTCTATTTAAAAATGTATTCTATTTTATCTTTTACTGAAATGAAGACAGAGATCTATAGAAAAGTGTATCCAAAAGCTAAATTTTGAAATGTTTTAATATAATTCCTATGCAACCAATTTGTCTGTTTTTAATTATGGTAAAATTGATTTATTGCTATAGATTGGATGTCCCAATGAGCCGGAAGACTTTGTTGTAGCAGGAACTTGCTCAGAACAGCTTTATGGAATGTGTGAAGCACTCTGGGTCCCGGATCTTTCTCCAGATGATCTTTTTGAAACAGTCTCCCAGGTAGATACCCCATTTAATATATTCATTGCTTTGTAAATGTATTGCTACATCTTCAGAAAATCCTCTAACATTATTCTTTAATTTTTATTTCAGGCACTAATGAATGCTTTCGATAGAGATGCTATTTCTGGATGGGGTGCGATAGTGCACATCATTGAGAAGGACAAGATCACCACTAAAACACTTAAAACAAGAATGGATTAATCAGACAATATTATTTGCATTTTCTGGTATGGTTTGATATTTGTATTGTTATACGAATTATGCTTAATCTTATAAACCTCTGGTAATAAAAGTTTTGTATTAAATCAGCGAGCGTTACTTATTATTCTTTCACCTGCTCGTAATTTAGATACATACGGTGAAACCCAGATTTTACATTTTTCTGCAATTTATGTCAAATTTGTTGGTCCTTTGGGTGTTAACGTTTAAATTATGTCAGTATGGGAGAAAGGGTTTATTACTTGTTATCTGTATAGGTGTTAATGTTTATGCGTGTTTGGCAGATGAATTAGAAGAATCTGTTTGAATGTGAGGTGGGGACCCAATTCTCCCTAGCGCTCACTGTGTTTGTTGTATATGATATTGCAGAGCATGTGTAGACGTGTGCATGGATATGTGTTTGTGTGTGTGGCTGGAACAGGTCGATAATAACTTACAGTTGATGGCGTTTATTGAGGTATGATTTACACAATTTACAGCACACATGTTAAAGTGAAAATAAAGATTAAGTATAATTTAAATAAAAACTATTATTTTGTTTTAACACCACTTTATTTGAATATATAAACTAACTAGTTTCAGCTCAGGGTTGAACAAATATATACTAATTTAAAACAGAATTACAATCAGCTAGAAAAGCATTGAAGAGAGAGAGATTAATTATTATTTTATTCAGTTCTGCCACTGTCACCGGCGGCGGTTCTCAAGTCTCTTGGAGCATAAGACTGGTGGGGACGTGGGTCAGCAGTTGGACAAACCTATGCTGATCTGCCGTCCCTACAGTCCTCTCCAGAGGAATTAGTTTATCGCGGAATTCATCAAGTATCAAGGCTAGGTCTGTGGACATCGCACTTTTGAGAAGAATCCCGGAGAGTAATTGAGTGGAGCTCTTTTCTCCACTCTTGATGAGTATAACAATATTTCGTGAGTCGGCATTTCCAACCTTCGTAACCCACCTTTTACAGGAGGCTCGCAAATGACCTGCGGGTAGGCCGCCCGGGCAGTACGAAGCTCATTCTGCAAGATCAGCTGCTCAGAGAGAAAAACGTAAAAGTAGGTTGCACGAAGCGAAGTGAGTTCCCTGGTCCACCAGGAGGCATTAATCGGTCTTTCAAAACAGTTGCCCCCCGGAGATAGGTCAGCCGATTTAATTACTGCATTATTGAACCAGTCGCCCACTAGAGTTGGTTCTCTTAGTACCTCGCATAGTTGATCTTTCAATACATCCCAATCTGCATGTTTGGTCTTGAATTTACATTCAGTTCTGAGAGCTATTCCCAGTCTCGGATGAGCCCCAACACATCTGTACAAAACCACCCGCGGGACCCAAGAAGGTGGAGGGGTAGCCCGGAGCATTAAGGATGTTCAGGCCATAACTGGCTATAAACCCCTCAACCGCTTCTCGTCGCCCACCCCAAGTCCCTATCACCCCACATGGGAGAGCATACATTGAAATCACCCCCTATTATCACATGTTTACCTCGTAGAGTCTCAAGCACGCTGGAGAGTCCGAGAATATGAGGTTCCACTCAGTGGCTATACTTGAAATAGACCGAGACAAAATATATCTCGGTTCCTCCAAGCACATCCGAAACTCATCAGAGAGATGAGCTAGGTACAGCGGTTTTAGTCGATTAGTGTTAACCAAGATCCCCCCTGTACAAGGCGCAGCTCCTTCCTCAAGCATCAGGAGCGGCTCCTCATTACCGGCAGACTTGCCGCGTCAGGTATATTACTCCTGCGCCAAAATAATGGGGGTGTTCACGTCTTGGATTATGCACTGCAATTATTGAACTGCAGCACGCGATCTTCAAATGTTTACCTGACCAAGTGTGACCTGACGTCTCGCAATAGTTCATCGTACGAACTGACAGTTTGATAGCAGCTACATATGCCATATTGTGATATATGTCATACAGACATATTGGTGAGCCAATAGAGTGGTCCGCCGGTTTTTTGTAATGGTAGCAGGTGGCACAATGCGCTGGAGCAGCTTTATTATGATACGCATTGTCTGTATGACCCTTGCTGATACAGTGCTTGCAGGAGGGTGTTTTCTGGAGGCATTCACGACTTAGGTGTAGATGACATTTAAAACAGCATGTTGCACTGCATTGCATAAATGCAATTTACTGACGGGCCATCCCATCATTCAAACATAGATACTCTTTTCGCGGATTTAATAAAATCTTGAGTGATATCAGGCTTTCTCTTTATGCTGGAGACAATCATTTCCCCGTTGATCTTGGGACATCATAGATAACTATTCGGGGGAGTTTGCCTAAGGGCTCCAAGACGCGCTTTAGCCATTTTTGGTCCCTCAAAACCAAGCAGTTTCAAGAAGCACTCCAGCGCCTCTGAAAACCGCACCGGTTGAAAACCATTGACCTTCGGGTCCAATGTCAACATGACAGTTGTTTTTGTTAGCTCTCCCAAGTTTGCTTGGGCATATTAGGATAGCTGGTGGTGGAAGTCCAACTGTTTGAATTGCTCTGTTGACCTTCACTGTTGCACTCACGTACGCCACTTTTGCATATGTGGACATAAGCGTTCCACCCATTGGTAACTATCACTGAATGAGATTTGCTTGTTGTTGCAGCATACTTGGTACAGTGGTTAACTCCTGGAGTGCCTCCCTTACTGTTGTTTCC
The DNA here is from genome assembly GCA_031772225.1 of Eubasilissa splendida. Lineage (NCBI taxonomy): Eukaryota > Metazoa > Arthropoda > Insecta > Trichoptera > Phryganeidae > Eubasilissa > Eubasilissa splendida. The sequence continues at coordinate 12,481,490 of CM062852.1, read as the reverse complement.
GCCTTAAGGCTCTTCTCCTGAGTTTTTATGATACCCTTTAACTGTGCATTTTCAGATTGAAAATTACAAATAATACCCAGGAGGTCCATATGCAGTGCAGCCATTCTGGCTCTTTGATCTAGCGGTGCATCGTTTGCGAACAAACTGGCTCACTGAGTTGGATCTTTGTGTTGAGCCGGTTCAACGGTTCACCCACTCAACATATTGTTTACTGACAAAGCACATTTTTATATTGATGGCTATGTTAATAAACAGAACATGAGATACTGATGCTCCGACAACCCAAGGGAATGCCATCAAAAATGTTTGCATTGTCCAAAAACGATAGTGTGGTGTGCAATTCCTCCCTGAGGGATAATTGGCCCATATTTTATTAACCAGCGGAAGAGTCACTGCTGACGTGTATTGCCGAATGATCGATGAGTTTTTGGTACCGCAACTGCAGCGTTTCCCGGGTTCAACAACAGAACACAATTTCAACAAGACGAGGTCACTCCATACACAGCTAGAGAATGAAGAAGCTGAGGAGAATTTTTTCCAATAAATTAATCAGCAAGTATGGAGACATACCCTGGGCACCTTGGTCACCGGACCTTACACCGTACGACTTTTTTTTGTGGGGATACCTTAAGTCGAGAATTTACAGCAACAATCCTCGAACAATTCAGGCCCCATAAGAAAATATCCACCGTGAAGTTGCTGCCATTGAACCAATGCTTTGCTCTCACGTGCTCGCAAATTTAAGAGTCCGATTGCAAGAGTGTCTTGAAAGAAATGGACGGCATTTAGACGATATTGTTTATAAAACGTAAAGTCCACATTGTTAAACTCCATTTGGTATAAATAAAATAAGAGAATAACATTGTAGTTTTTATTTTTCTTTAATATTAAACTTGAAAATTTTCCAGTGGACACCCTATACTTGTATTTTCTAATTCATAAAAAAAATATTTCTTGGATCATGACGATTGATTTCTACTAAAGTATGTTAATTTATTGTTTTAGATAATATTTTACATATTTTTTTCAAGTTAAACTTAATATTAAATAATGGATTTAATAAACTAATATTAATGAAGTTTTGAACCACTGCTATTTGCAACATAGGATGAAGCTTCAAGTGATATTTCTGTGGTTAGCTTGGCAGTCAACAATAGTATCTATTGTTGACTGCCATTATTGCTACTTTGCACATTTATCTACTTTCATGCTATGAGTAAATCATGAATGTTTGTGTCAATTATTTGAAACTCATTGAAATTCATAATTAAACGAAAGAAATATACAATTGTACTTATTGGGAACATAACCACGGAACGCCGATTTTAATTAAACAGTAATGTGTTAACGAAAATTGCTAAGTGCTAATGAATTAGGATAGAAGTGGTCCCATTAGTCCACTATTAAACATTGGGTTACCTTGCTTAACATTAAGCCCTATAGATACTGTGTGCGCAACCTCCTGCCAACCCAAGATGTAGAACAGATGGAAAGAATTTGGAACAGGAACCAACCAGATACCAAGAAGAACACAACCTACCCGAGGTGTTATTTTATCTGGATTTTTTATTTTTGCTGTGGCCACAGGTCTTCTGATTTCGCTGTTTTGCACGAGTCTTAACCGCACTACACAAATAGCAATGTGCACTTAGATCATGATTTGATGAAAATAAGATATGTAAAAATAGCTGGTCTTTTTTTTATTTATTAACATTTATCACATTTCACTTAAAGGTGGGTAAAAGATCTTGCGTCATAAAAACTTTATGATGTAAAATATCTTAAGTCAATAACTCAATATAAATGCATAATAACATAATTAAAAATGTATTATACTATACAATTGAAGGAATGTAAACAAAGCCAGCTTGTTTTCTTTTATTAATTTGATCATTTTTCATATATATATGTACTTTCAAGTAGATGCAACAATAAAGCATAATATTTATCTATATTTATTCAAGTGACAAAATATCTTGCCATCATATTGTATTAGAAATAAGATGAGCTATAAGCAAAATTTATTATTTCAATGGTGATTGTGAAATTTGTGCTTGATTGCAACAATGATTTATAACTGATAATTTGTAATTTAGTGAGCAATCCTGGTACACTAAAATCTTTAACAGTTAAATCTCGAATACCAATCGGTCTCAATAATGATTACCTTTACCATTTGCCTAAGATGATTACATTTTTTGGGCATCTTGCGAGAAGGGAAGATAGCTTGGAGAAGCTTGTTCCAGTGGGCCACATTGAAGGACAGAGAGGAAAATCCCCCAGTTGGACCGACCAAGTGGAAAAGGCAATATGCCCTTTTCTAATGACAGGCCGATCTAGAGTACAGTCGAGAAAACTGCATAATCAAGAGAATAGGTGTTCCTGGAGATCATGATCTTCAGTCAATTTGTTGTCCATCTTTCAAAGAGGCGTATCTTGAACTTGTTGATTTTGCTGCAGAGGAATTTTTTACTGTTGAAAAATGATTAAAAAAATAATAATCTTAACGATTTCTATAGATATTTTTTAATTTAAAGAGAGTGAGGTGTATTTACTCCATTAATATTACTCATTACTGTCATTTGTAAGAATCACATCAAAATAAGAGTGGTTGCGCAAAATGTTTTTATGTAATACATATTACTCATTAGAAAAAAGTTCAGATATGCTTGTTTGAATGGATTATGGGCATGTATGTATTCAGGCAGTTCTAAGAAAGTTCACCGACCGGTAAATTTGTCGAATGGAAAATTTACCAACTCGCAATTTGTGAAATGGAAAGTTCGCCGATGATTTATTTATTAAAAACCATGAAACGCCAGTAATGTATTTAATTTCTTAGTTTGTCATTTTATCCATATAAATTACAAATTATATATATTACATGAATTTTTTTTTTTGATATTTTCGTAACTATTGCAATTTCAATTAATAAAACGTTTACCTTTCAAAATGTTAATACAGTAAAACCGCGATATAACGAAATCCAAGGGCCCAAAAAATAAAAATTCGTAATAACGAATTCCCACATATAATGAAATAAATGTTACGCGCCGTCGCAAAAAAATGTTGCGCGGCTTCAAAAAAGATCGCAAATTCTGCAAACAAAGGAGGAAGAAGGTCACAGGGAACTGAATACCTACATATTTTTAGTAGTTTTGTTATTAAAATAGATAAGCAAATGGATAATCAAAGGAATTAAATTAAGAACAGAACCTATTCAACACCAATTGGAAGATATTTTTGTAAATTCCAGAATATTGCAAACACAAAACAATATTTTAATTGTGTTTAAATGTAGAGCCGCTTCAAACATAGTTTTGGGCATGAAACATAAAAAATAATTCAAAAATAAAAATTTGACAGTTGAATCGCGGCATTTTTATAAAATGAGTCGTATATAAATTACGAAGGTACTTACTGGTAACGGCGGCAACCACTTCAAAATATGATACTATGAACCCAAGAAGAAGTTTGAATTGTTTTACTACCTTGTCGGCAGACCGCCGCGCACCGCCGAAAAGGCCATTAAACCGTTCGCATACGGCAGATGCAGCGGCGCGGTTTTGTAAGTGCGAAATAATATTTTCATCTTTTAACATTTTTTTATTTCGTTATAAATTTACGTAAATGTATTGGCATTTTTTTGTACGGGACAAAAATGATTTTGTTATAAATATTAACGGGATTTCGTTATATAAATGCATTTTTGTATGAAAAATTGGTTTTAGGGACTAAATTTCGATTTTTTTTTCGATATACGTCATTTTTCGCTATATCGGGTTTCGTTATATCGCGGTTTTACTGTATATCTTGTAAAAGTATTTAATGGGAGCTTATCGCTCAGGTGTTATCCAATGGCCTGGAAAATAGCTAAAAATCATCCAATAAAAAAACCGGTAAACACAATAGCATTGCTAAAAATTATCGAAATTATTATTAAAAGCTCGCCATATTTAACTATCGATTCTCATTTTTACTATCGGATATCGGAGAGTAAAATGAGTTTACCATGGGATGTAGTTTTGAAAAGTAAATATTTTTTTACCAACAATCAAACATCCCATTTTTGCAAAAAAGCTACTGATCACACAACCGGCCCTAAGTTTATTATCATCGATAAGTAAACATTTTTGAAAAAGTAATATAAATAAGACTGCAAAATTCCATAAAGAACAAAAAAAATCATCAGCTATTAATTGTAGAATCATTGAACTTTCCAGTTGATAAATTGCAGGTCGGTGAACATTCCGGTTACGTTTCGTTTGGGCAGTGTAACCCCAGTCGTAACTCAATTTTAACAAAAAGAGATATACCTTTTTGAAAGATGATGGCAAATTTACACATTCGCATTTTTTTCGAACATTTATTTGAATCCTTAGAAAAGTGTAAAATCAGGATTCCACTGTAGATGTGTATACATAGTAAACTTGGAGAAAAGGATAAAATAAAACTCTTGTGTGATTTAAAAGATTTAATCGTTTTTGGCTGAAGCCCACCTACCTTACATGGAATATTTTTCTTACTATGTATTATAACAATCGAGAATAATATTTTATTCTTTTAAGATACCATTCTGAACATCTGGGTGTCAACAATTTTAGATTTGGCAAAATGACAAAAGTACTCTTGATGCGTTCGCAAAAGTAATATACATATTGTAAATATATTTTTAAACAAATGAGTTCAATATTATAACAGGAGTGAATAAAGAATTAAAGGAAAGTGAATACAGATACCAGTCTTTCAGAATGGCACAGTTTCATACGATACAATAAATTGTTATTCAGACACCAAGCAAAAAAGCTGGTTCCCAACAATAATTAACAAATCTCATCTTCCCGGTCAAAGAACACCGACTTCTACTAACGCCTAACTAGCAAGTTTAATCAAATAAAAAAACAATATATAATTAGTAAATTGGCAAACATCGAGGAGACAATCTGGCCACGTTAATGGCACATCTATTTACAAAAAATTAAGGAAAAGAACAAATTAGTAATACTTTTTATACATATTCAACAGATCCTATTTAAACGTTAGAAACACAGTGATTTGGCGAAGAATGTAGTATAACATACTTTGTCGCTCACAATAGCATAATACCAACTGTAATTATACAAAAAGGGTTAAACTTCTTGGAAAAGACGATGATACACATAGAACTCTTCCATGTAAAAATAATTACAACGTAAATCTACAGTAGATATCGCCACCTGTTTCAATAACTTCTGTCACTTTTAACACTATAATATTGGTAATATATTTTTATTTTCTGTAACAAGTCCAAGTAATTTTTTACATCGGTCATGTGATTTCTCAAACTAAAAAATACATATATAACGAAAATGCGTCAATACTTTTGGCCACTGTACAGCAGCACACCATTTAGGATACTGCAATATGTCATTCAGTAGTCAATATATTCATTATTGTTCTAAGAAGGACGTATGTCAAAGAAATTAATAAATGGAGATCCTACTCACAAATTATCAAATAATTTTAGAATTGCATATTGCCCTTTTGAAAAGCAGTGGATTTGAGACATTGAGTATAGCAGCATCCACGATGATATGATGATGCGAAAAAGGAAGAACTCAATTTATTTTGGGTCCTAGGATGTTATTCCCAACTCTGCATTAATCTACACGCTCCTGAAAGCGCCCTAGTAAGTGTATTAAATACAGGCAGCGGTGATTATGCATGACAGTATTGATATGGCAGAGTCTGGAATAAAAATGAATCAATAAACAAATCAAAATATTCCCTTATATATGTACTCAATACAAATTGAAAATCAACAAAACAACCTTCTGCACAATACTGGTGCTAGCACATTTTTGATAAAGTTTTTTCTTTGAGTTAATTTATTCATGTTACAGATTGGAAAGATTGTTAGTGGCATTACGTACTGTTTAACAGAACATTACGGATGTTTTGTAACATATTCTAATTATAAAATGTAACATATTCAAATCATGCACATTAAGAGAAGATATAACTTCGCCACTACGGTGAGATGTCACTTAATCTGGCAACGCTTATAGTACCAATATTAGAATGTAATATAAAATATATTGCAGTTTTGACCATACTCGGTGTGCAGTAACTAATCTACCAGGTACTTGATCACACAATGTATCCTGGAATGTTCATTATTATTATTAGAGTTACTTCAATTTCAATGCATTGTACTTAATGTAAATTGCCATTGTGTATGTATGTACTATTATGTTGTTAGTAAAAAATTACATCATTAACACCAGATTTATTCAGCTATCCTTAATTCATTTTTAGTCTGTAGACACAGACAGCTTTCACTATTTAAACAAAAATGTTACAAGATAGCGATAAGTTTAAAAGTCACACAAATTGACAGATTTTTAATAGTTTGAAATTCAAACAACATTCACGAAACACTCGCTAATGTTATATACTATTGCAAACAGAACAAAACTCGGTATCACTACCCAAAACCTAAACATGTGAAAATTTATGTAGTTCATAAATTAAAAAATTACAAATTCACAGTACAAAAGACTAGAGGAAAAGCAAATATAATAATGCTTAAAATAATATGGTTACATTAAAAAATTATTACAACACTACTATAATATAATCCTTAAATTATGTTAATGAAAAATCATTAAATGAATGTTTTGGATTCCAACTATTTTACAATAAACGCATTAGTTTATTTTTAACACAATAAGAAATCTAACACGCACATTAAAAAATATATTTCAATGTTAGAAGTTGGCTACAAATTTTGGTTACACGAGAAGTGTACGATTATTTTAAATCAATGTATATTTTTGTGACTATATTTCACAGAGCATGACTGGCCTGATTGCGGAATATTAAACACAATCGATTAAACATTTATTCACTATTAAATCTTATTAACTTTTTTATTCATTTAATGATTGTTATACAAGATACCCATAAAGAGAGAAATATAAAAACATTTGTATGGTAGCATGTTTAAATATTGTATTAATATTTTAAAAATTCATCCCTTCAACAATCGCATCAATCCCGAGTGTGATCGTGTTCAATTCTTTCCACATTTTTATTTTAGACTTCTTGTTCTAACAAAGTATTCACTAGCTAACTTTAATAAACTAAAACAATATTTATTAAAAATGTCAGCAACATCCAAGACTGATTGAGTTTAATATTTGATATTTTAATATAATCTGTATTTAGATTCTGTGCGATTCACGTGAAACTTAAATACATTTTGTTCGAGATAAAAGTAATTAACGAGCAATCAGTAAATTTAAAAATAGTAGATAGTAAGTGACATACATATTTTACTCAATTTAAGAATTATTGCGGTGGCTTTAAATAAATTGGTTGATTTCTGAAACTTCATTAGTACAAAAGATTTTAATTAGTTAAAAATATAGGAAAGCTAAGAAAAAAAAACTTATAATAAAATGCTTAACATTAATCTTAAATCTAATAACTCAGATTGAGTAATATAAAAATATTAAATTATATTTCGATATATTGGTCTGAAGGTACACATTGAATTTTTAACATATTTTTGTCATAACATTTTCATCGTAATATTTTGATCTTGTATGATATTTAGATGAAACAATAATTGACAAAATTTAACATTTTCATATATCATTGTTTTAATAAATAATATTCAATTGTACTTTTGACCAATACAAACAGTTGATGAATCCTTTCAACACATTAAACACGGAATTAATAAATTTCACAACAATCTGAGAAATTTTTCACATGTTACACTATAAATATTCATTATTTTTAAAATTTTCATTAATTCCTGCATCCATTGAGAATAAAATAGCTTTTTGAAAAAAATTTAAAGAGTTTCGGTAAGTGTGAAGTATTATTTTAGTATACAATAAAAATCACATACGCATGTAGCCATTATGTCGAGGCATGACTTCGGACACACGGCTGAAGTAATCGAAAGATTATATAATATAGAAATAAATCACAGAATATTTGCCACTAATGTAAAATTTTTCTTTAATCGAGAAATGACCCATTTCAACAGCCAATAATGACATTCATAAATATTATTTATTAACTCTCAACTCACTGTAAGCGAAGATATGAATATTTTCAAAGATTAATAGTTTCATACAATCAATAATTATATTTTTATTTAAATCTTAAACAAGTTAAAAAAAATAACAAAAAAAATCGTAAATTCGATATTTCAACATCGTAATGGTTTTAGTAAAAAAAAAAAAAATTCCTCTGATATGAAAATGTGGAAGTGAAAGTTCGTAAAGACGTGCTGTCAAAAAGTTTTGTTCGGTTTCAACGGAGTTACAATATCAAGAAAGCTTATGAAGACCACTAATTAATACTCTCGATGGCTTTAGTCATAAATTCAACAAACCTCTTCCCATATTGTTCAGGATCACAAGTGGATATGCCATCGACGTTGCTTCCGTACTTTACTGTTTTAGCAGCCTTGGCAGCCTAAAAGAAATGTAATAATCATAACATAATAATTTTCGCACTTATAGTAGCACACCAGATTCCAGACAAAGATTAAGACACCTTAGATAGTCAACCATCGGTGTATTTTGAATGGATATGCGAAAGGTAGAAATACTAGGGAGTGATGTGCTAAAATTTCTAAAAATGATATTTAATGCCCCTGGATAATATATGTTGCCAGCATCATATCCACATATTCAAGAAAGCTATTTAAATAATAATTTTCGCAAAAAATTTAAATTACATTTTGCAAAATTATTATCGTATTCACATTTCATACATTATCACATATAAGAAAAATATTTAATTTCACTTGATTTTGAGAAAACAGCTTAGCTGTTTCTTTTTATATGCCAATCAATGCTCGTTTATAAGATGATGTCTACATGGATTGAATAAATTTAAAAGTTTTCAAAGATGGCAAATGTAATATTTGGTTTACTGGCAATAGTTTTCTGCTTGGGAATTTAAGCCATGGCCTGCATGCTACATATAAAATTTAAAATAAAGCTTTTAGAAGACACCGATGTTGCAGCACTAAAAGCTAAAAACTAATTAAAAAGTGAGATAATACAATTAAAAATAAATAAATTCAATAACATATGTAAACCTATGAAGTGTAAAATATTATATTCTCAGGAAATTAAACAATCATTAAATAAAACACCCAATAACTAATAACTATAACAATAAATTAAGAATAATAAGAACAATCCACGCCTGGGGTCACGCGGCCACTATATACATAAATAAATTACAATCCTTCCAGAATAAGGTCATCAGACTAGCGCTGCGTGCATCTATGCATCACGACTCGGGTATTCCCCCAGTAAAAGAATTCATAAAACACCTCTTGCATATTAAACGTTCCAAAACTGTCCTCTTTTAGAGGTTATCTCCTACCCCAGCTAGCAGCCCCTGCATCATTGCAGTAATAATATATACAATACAACAATAATAAACACACCCTATTTTTCCTAATGCGCCCATAATGCATACATTATGATGAAAGAGCAAGGGGTCTAAATGGACCTGGTACTCTGAATGAAATGATACAAAAGTCAAAAAAAAAAAGAACAAATTAATTTTTTTTTAATTGTCAGGCATGTTTTGGCTTGAAAAAATCATCTATTTTTCCATGTCTCATTTTGTTGATAATTGCGCAATACAAATTTTACCACCTAATCAAATAAGTGAATACTTCCGCCGGTGTTTCAGGATAACTCAAAAAATTTCAAGGAAAATGAAGATTATTAACAATACATATTATAACATTAATTAGATTAGTTATTAGAAATACAATTGTTCATAAATACGTGAAATAATCAGTGCGAACAATGTCTCTATTCTGTGGCCCTAACTGCCAAAGCAACCAATTAAAGAAAGCATTCCCGGAATTCCCCAATTTTATTGCGACGACAATATATACACGAAGGAGGTTGCACACAAAGTATGCTCAGACGCGTGTAGTGTCGGCAGGTATTGCAAAATATATACTTCACGCGGGCGCACGCATTGTTAATTTTGTATAACTTACTAAAAAATTTCGAATTATGTGATGTAAAAATGTATTGATTTATGATGCGAAGACTTGAAAATTATTTCGTACTATGAGTTAACGGGGTTTTCGTATTAAAGAGGTTGATTAAGTATGAAACTGAAAAATTTGGGTTTTAAAATGCTTGAAAATTTCGAATTATATCGAATTTCAAATAAAAGGGGTTTGAATTAACGCGGTTCTACTGTATATTCTACATATAATATTTTTCTTGTCTATGATTTAAGCCAAAACATGAATCACTATATTTTATATAACAAAGGTGACAGATAATTGAAAGTGTTTAAGATCAATTACTATCAATGTAATACTGGTTCTCCATATGGAAATATAGGCTTTTATATTTTTTTACTACAAATATATACGGTATTTTTTATTTATAATTGGAGACAAATAAACAAGTTTATTAAATTTTCTTTGAATTTTCAGAAACTAAAAACAATATTTAACCTATCCTCTCCGGTGATGTAAACTGACTCGATATTGCCTCTAGTTATGTGAATATCTCTGTAAATATACTAAATACAGAGTTCACATTTTAGGTATTCCTCTGTAATATATTTACGTATAGGATAAAATAATTACAATATATAAGTATTTACCATACGCAACAATAAAAAATGTTTTCTCGAAGAACCAGACATGATTTGTATGTGTACGTGTGGCGAGGTGTGAAAGGCGTAGTGCACAGGGTGCCAGATGCAGATCGCCACTTTGGTTATGCCAGCAATCCACTCTCGCCAAGGCACAATGAAAGGAGCCGAGCACGATAATGTACTGCAGCTCTCGGTTTGCATTGCCTATTCTCGTGTCATCTCACTTCGTTTCGCCTCGCCCTGTCTACGCTCCATTTCGGTCAGAGCGTGGAAGAGGCGGGGCGAGGTGAGGAGCCTCGGGGAGAGTGGACTGCTGGCATTAGTGGCAGACCGAGAGCGTACTCTGGCTGAATTAGACGTGTCTTATGCGTCTTTGTGCTGTCGTTCCATATGACCAATGTTTTTTTTCATTCTTAGCACTTTTTCACAATAATTGATATATATATTCACTTATATCAACTATTATTTTAATGATTAATATAAGTAATGAATGTAAAATATTTATCCAACATAAAAATCGCAAAAGTCTCCATGTACACTGAGTTTACAGCACCGGAGCGCGTGTTATTATTTTAGCACCGTATGGGAAAGGTTAATTTTACTCGATTATCTAATTTATTTTAATATATAGTAATTATGAACCCCAATCCCTACCCTTCAATTGAAATATTAAGTGAACGTACCTGTTTCTTTACGCCATAGTGTGTCAATACATCAATAATGGCAACAAAGTAGATTTCTTTTCGAACAGCTCCTACAAAATAAAAATGTCTGTTAGAAAACTTCACTCCAACTATTCTCAATAATTGAAAGATAAAAACAATTAAAAAACTATATACCTTCTTGACTGGGGATAGCGTATATGTCAATTTCAGGAATAATTCCATCATACTGCAATGAAGACTCTCTCATCAGGCCACGAGGGCTGTCGGGCGGGGTGTTCCAGCCTCCCCTGAAATTAGAATCATCATTGTGCAAAAAAAAAATTTAAGAACCCATATATTTGTGTGCTGGGGGAGAAAATAATAAAAACTTTATCTTACTAGTATAAGGCTACTGATAAGACCTGAGTTAACCACATTACTGATGAAGATGTATTAAGATAAAATAAATCAAGATAACTGATTAGATTTATCAACAAAAGCTTTGGACGCATTCTCCGCAATGAAAAATAAAAATGTTCAAAATGATATTTTGCAACTTATTATGCAGGGGAAAATAGAAGACAACAAATGTGAAGGTAGAAAGAGATTATCTTGGCTGTGTAACAACCTCAGAAAATGGTTCAATGTCCAAAATGTTAGTGATCTTATACTGGATAAATCAATATACAGCAATATGGTGGCTAATCTTAGATAGAAGGCGGCACATGAAGTCTTGTTAAAAAATTATGCGTGCTATATTTTTTTATGTGCGTGCTATGCCAAACCGTTCGCGCACGCACATTCGTACACCTTAGGGGGAACATTGCTTAAGACTGAATTAGAGATGAATGGAATTCAAAGTCAGCGTGGGTCTTATTCAGACGTTTTGGAATTACGAATTACCAAATTAAAAAAAGTTATTTTGATATGAAATTGATGATTTGGATAGAGAAATAATCCAGTATTTATAAATTATTATTATACATAGATGGAATGAGTTATATATATATATCAAATTGCAAGAAATAAATTAGGAAACGAACCTGTCTGCATGCCTGTTGTCTAGTCCAGAGCCACTCTCAGAGTCCTCACCGCTATCTAATCCATTGTTGTCAGAGTCGGCTGACTCTCCCTGAGCCATTCGGTTGGCGTTTTCCACCTCAGCTCGTGCGCAGTCATGGATCCCCAGCAATAAGGAGTAATCCATCAAATGCAGCTTCGTCAGGAACTTTAAATATGTTATCAGACTGAGGTAAAGAATTGTAAAATCCGTTATGACCGTTTAATAAACAGCACAAAAATGTGAGCGAACTTGACTATTCAGTAAATGACAATTTAACAAGAAATATAAAAGTAGAGTAAAATAAGTAATCCGGTTTCTTCAGCCTTTTTACTGAGTTGCCGGCCTCGTTTGCTAACATTTAATTATGTTGATAGCACAATTGCTGATAAGAATATTAATCCTAGTGGCTAAATAAATGTATTTAAAAAATTTAGCAAACTCAGACAGATACACAACACATCAGAGAAGAATAAAAATATGCAGGGCATTTGTTATTGAATAAACTCACATCGACATCTGCAGACAGGGTCTCGAGAAGTTTCTCTTTAGCTGATTCTCCCATATCAATCTTCACCCCCTGCTTGATGAAGTCATTGTCTTTTAACGTTGGTAGATCTTTCTCCAACTCCTTCTCAGATGCCTCCCGATCAACGGTCGATCCTTTCAAGTCAAATTTCCTGAATAAAATAACTTAATGAGCACGGAAGAAGAAATTAAATTAGTATTTCAAAACCTCGATATTCGCAGTACGTAAAGCAAGAATGCTTTGAGAACAATATGTGATTACCGACTGGACTGGAAACTAACTATACCAATATTGCTTACCTGTGAATAGTAAGGTGGTTGGAAAATACATTCCTCATGGCGACCAGATAATGTTCTATGCCATCAACTGTTATCCTGTATAATCCCAAATACTGAGGGAGAAGTGTTTTGCCATGTCTCTCGACAATATACTGAAAAACAAAATATTATTGCAAATAGTCCAAACAAATATCGATGCCCTAAAGTGTAAAATTGCTAACTTCACTTTTAGTCAGAAATGACTTAATAATGCCATTTTACTCCCACCATTCTATTACATATCCTACAAAAATTTGAGATTTAAAAAATCATCAAGTTATTCTAAAAAAGTGTCGCAAGAAAATTTTCTAACTCGCGAGTCGCTAAACGTAACACTGCAAAATGTGAAACTCCGCCATTTCGTTCGCAGACTTGTCAGAACCTCCGCGTGTGTCAACAGGTCCTCAAGTACTTTGTTTAAAAAGTGAGTTTAATTGCTACAAATAAATAAAAAACAATTTAATCTTGGTACCAGAACTATAAATACTATATTATTTATGGAAGCTTGTTTTTACATTTTCTCATAAAATATTCTCTTATAATTATATAACAGATTTAATAATTTTTCTGGATCATGTTACGAGTAATACATATTAAACAGCTTTTAAAAAACTATTTAACCTTTTAAGTTTTATTCATATCGTTCCCAAAAACAATAATATACCAATTCTAGCTTAAAAAATATTTTTAGTTACTGGGCGGGGGGTGTAGACAGTATTATGAATTATGTACCTGCATTTTACGAATATTTCAAATTGCTTTAAATGTGTTGAAAAATACAGTTTTATTTTAAATATTATTTATTTAGAAATATGCAGACTTAATCTGCAATAGAAGAATATATTTTTTTTTTTGCAGAGGTAAAGTTATGGTAAAATTAACTTCAGAGATAAATAATACCTACATTTTTTAAGCTTCCACAAAATAATCCAAGATTAATTATGAATATGCCAATTGTATTGGTCAATAGTGATCCTAAAAAGACCAAAAATGTAAATATGATTGTACCGAATTCTATTGACAGATTTTCCAAAGCTGAATTATTAAAAAGTCAACTTATCATTATGAGTGTTGAAGCAAAAACCTCACCTGGTACCATACTCAAAACATTAATCTAAATCTGAGTGTTTTGAATATGTAAGAAAAAAAAGACATTAAATGAATAGCTCTACGTGGTAAAAAAAGATTTTGGAAATAAGGGTAAAAAAGATTTTGGCAGGAAAAAGACGACGGTAATAACAGAGTACCAAAAGAATAGACAGTTTAAACAAAAATGCAAGTATAAAATTTATTCAAAATGTATAATGAAGTGTCATTCCTTAACTAATGAAGATAGGGAAGTTATTTTCAGTATCAGTAACATGAGCCGGAATAAAAAGAAAGTCTGTGTGGACAGGTTGATTATAATTTTGCATATGAAAAGAACGCGAGATAGAAAAGATCCAGATAAATCTAGAAGACCTCATTCTAGAGTCTATTTTCCCAGAAATAATGATAAAAATATATGTGAATGTAAAGCAATGTTTAAGTATACATGGCGTATGATATGCAGTACACAGATTGTTTGCAAGGCAAAAAGAATCATAATATAGACAAGAAATACAGGCTATGAAATCTGTTAAAAATTACGACTCAAATTTGAAAAAAGTCCAAAGGGAATCAATTTGTTGAAGCAAATGAAAACCATTACAGTAAAACCGCGATATAACGAAATCCAAGGGACCAAAAAATAAAAATTCGTTATAACGAATTCCCACATATAACGAAATAAAAAAAAAAAAAAAAAAAAAAAAAAAAAAATATCCTACTACATATATGTTACGCGCCGTCGCAAAAAAATGTTGCGCGGCTTCAAAAAAGATCGCAAATTCTGCAAACAAAGGAGGAGGAAGGCCATAGGGAACTGAATACATACATATTTTTAGTTGTTTGGTTAAATATTTTAATTGTGTTTAAATGTAGAGCCGCTTCAAACATAGTTTTGGGCATGAAACATAAAAAATAATTCAAAAATAAAAATTTTACAGTTGAATCGTGGCATTTTTATAAAATGAGTCGTATATAAATTACGAAGGTACTTACCGGTAACGGCTGCAACCACTTCAAAATATAATCGATAAAATTGTTCACTTAAAAATGATCTTTAACATTGTTCACTTAAAATAATCGTTTATTTTCCCTTGTTTAGTTTTAACATTTCTTTCACTGTCTCGTATAATTATTTTAGCCAATGCATCGCAGTGGGAAAATGCATCCACCGGTAATTCTGGTCTTCCCGATACGTATCGTTGGAGAACATCTAAGGCATGAAAAACTTCGGAAGTTGACGGTAACGAAGCAAATGAGATTTCATTGCTTTCCTCATTCAATGTGTCATTTTTGTCCTCATCACTCGTCTCAGATACCGTAATGCGAGGCGCGGGAACATACAAAGCAGACGTTATCACTTCATGGTCGTAAGAAATAAAATCATCGTAACTTGTAGATCTCAACAAAATTCTTTCACCCGTTGTTAAACTCGCTTGAGGGGCGTCAATTTCATCTACGGGCAGCGAAGAAAACCCGCACTTTTTAAAACAATTCGCGATTGTTGTAGATGTTACCGATTGCCATGCTATACTCATAGCTCGACATGCATCCAATACCGTCCATTTTCTTAAGTTTTCTACAGAACAGCCATTGTTTACCTGTATAATACAGGAATGCAATAAACTTTTTCTGTAATGGCTTTTGAAGTTCTGTATTATTCCCTGATCTAGCGGTTGGAGAGCACTCGTAGTATTAGGAGGTAGGAACAGAAATTCTATATTTGGCGCAACAATTTCCGGTGCGTAATGTGCTGAACAATTATCCAAAATCATCAATATTTTACGATCTTGTGCTGCCATTTTTCTCTGCATCGTAATAGCAAAGCTCTTAAATATTTCCCGCGTCATCCACGCTTTTTTATTATGGCAATAAGTAACAGCGGGAAAACTGCTAAAAGTAAGGCCTCTAAAGCATCGTGGTTTTTTATATTTTCCGATGACTGTGATCTTTACTTTATCGGATCCGTCCATATTTGTACATAACGCGGCCGTCAGGCGTTCCTTACTACGTTTTCCTCCATGACATCTCTCTCCTTTAAGAGCTAGTGTCCGATCTGGCATCATGTTATAAAACACACCAGTTTCATCTATGTTATAAACATTTTTTGCGTCGTATTTCTCCCAAATATGCCGATTGTTTGTTATCCAGCTCGAAACTTCTTCTTCATCAACTTTTTGGGAATCGCCACAAACCGCGAGGCAAACAATGTTGTGTCGCTTTTTAAAGCGATCTAACCACCCATTAGATGCCTTAAAATCAATTCCCATCTGATGAGCCAACGACTTTGCTTTCTCAATAAGCATTAAACCAGAAGTAGATATATTCGCTGATCGGATTTGGGAGAAATACTCGAACAGTTTTTCTTCCAATTCTTCATATTTGGCAGGCCGTACACGCTGTTGGGAACCGCTCGCCTTACATCTATCAAACGCATCTTCAATCTTCTTCCGATTTTTTAAAATTGTGGAGAGAGACGAAACCGGAATACCATATTTTACGGCTATCTTGCCTTTACTGTCCACTTTGTTGTCGATGTCTTTCAATATCATTATTTTTTGTGCCATGGTTAAAGTTTTGCGGGAATTATCACGTACTGAAGCCATTTTAAGGTTTCACAAAATATTATGAAATGTACTTTAAATAATAAATTACACTACACTAGTATGCATAGCAGTAAACACACGAAAACAATAGTTAATAGAAACACAAAAAATAGTCCATAAAGTATTTTAAAGAATTATTTGTATTATTGACGAGTTCACACGAAAACAATTGTCAAACGAAAATGAATTTATGTAAATATTCAGTTCGGTCATGCAATAATCGCGTTAAAAACGGAACAAACTTAACTCTACAGACCTTACACTGAGACTGATATTCCCAATAAGTACATACTGCAACATTCTGCGTATTCCTGTTAATTTTTGTATTTTCCAGCTGTCTGGGTCTGGGATTGCAATACATATTAGAGGCGTATGCGTACGTAAAACATGTCCAAGTGAACGCCGCAAGAATTATGTCAAATGGTTTTATGGGACTATGAACCTACTATGAACCCAAGAAAAAGTTTGAATTGCCAAAATTTGACGCCAAAAAGGCCATTAAACCGTTCGCATACGGCAGATGCAGCGGCGCGGCTTTGTAAGTGCGAAATAATATTTTCATCTTTTATCATTTTTTTATTTCGTTATAAATTTACGTAAATGTATTGGCATTTTTTCGTACGGGACAAAAATGATTTCGTTATAAATATTAACGGGATTTCGTTATATATATGCATTTTTGTATGAAAAATTGGTTTTAGGGACTAAATTTCGATTTTTTTTTCGATATACGTCATTTTTCGCTATATCGGGGTTCGTTATATCGCGGTTTTACTGTAATACATTATTACAAAGAAAAAACAAAAAAAAATCAAAGCTAGGCACAAAAATACCCAGACTTACAAGAGTTCAAAATAACCACACCTATACCTCTTTTATTTTACCTCAATCTTCCCCGTGAAAATACATTTTTTATATTAATTCATTTATATATGTTTTTTTTTATAGTAATTCATTTATGTGTTTTCTTAAATTTAATTAATTTCTGTATGTTTTCTTTTCTGTGAATTTTTCTTATTCATTTATAACCTTAAGTGTATATTCTTAGATAAATACAATTTTCTTATTTAATTTGTTTTTTTATCATGAATCAATTTAAAAAACATTTAACATGTAAGTTTGTTAACTCTTACGAAAATTACATTTCATATAAATGCAAATTTGCTCCCAAAAAAGCCGAAAAAAATGACATGAATATAAATATTTCATAAATATTATATTTAGGATGTTCTCCTATAATATATAAATTTGTAATGAAGAAAAAAAAACATAATTTCAAAGAATTTAAAAAAAACTACACAGTTTTTTGTCCTTCCTGTAAAATTGAGAAATATGGAGCAAAATTACACTTTAGGACATTGATATGTTAAATACTATATAATATATTACATTAGGTGTACCCAAAAAATGTGTTTTTTTAGCCGAGTAACTTTGTCAGTCAGTTGTGACTTGCTTGTCGGCTTAACTACGAGTATTTTGTTGGAAGTGTTTTTTTCATTCTTTCCGAAAATATTTCACATGTAATATCTTAGAAAAAAGTGCATTTTCAATAGAGGAATTTTTTCCTAAAAAATAAAATTTACATAGTTGTAAGTTACATGAGTTTCACCAAAAAAATTCAGCAGTCACAGCAACTAGAAACATATACGTACGGTTTATGGCGACGTATTGCATGCTCATTAATGCTAAAAATGGTTTAGGAAATTTAAATCGGGATATTTTAGTACTGAAGATAAACCTCGAAGTAGAAAACCTAAAATTGTCAATTCGAATTGCTATTGAAATCGAGGCCAATCCAGAGATGTCAATTCAAGAATTACCTAACAAGACTGGATTCTCATGGTCCAGTGTCTAAAGATCTATTAAAAAAATCAGAAATGTTTTGAAAACGTGGGATATGGATACCACATAAATAAAGTGAAGAGAACAAAATGGCACACATATGAACTAGAACACCTTTTAAACATCATATGGTAACTGGGGACGAGAAGTGGGTACTGTATGATAATAAAATACGCAAAATGTAATGCCTAACGAGGAATCAAGAATTTTCTTGAACGATGGAGTAAAGTCGCACCTATCAACGGAGAATATATTTTAGAATGATGTTGTTAAAATAAATTTGTTTATTTAAAAAAAAATATTTTCATTTCAAAAATCCTTTTTTTTTGGGTATCCCTAATAAATTATTTTATACGCACACATATTCTTGTTCACATAGATTTCTGTGTAGGAACTCCTCCGCAAATTCCACAATGTGTAATGAGAATTCGTTGCAAATAATTTTTCACAGTGATGACTAGAGTGTAGTTATTTGTTTTAATCAATATATTTTCATAATAAACATATTTCTCGTAAATCTACTGACCAATTAAAAAAAAAAACTATTTCTCGTGCTACACATATTCATAAATTATTGTTTATTGTAAAATATGTAGCTACATACAGGGTGGTAATGTTTCAAGAAAGAGTGCATGCGTTCTACTTCCTCAGAAGTCAAGGTCTTGATGATGAACAATCTGTCGTAACTTTGGTAGAATTTTGCGCCAGATTTGCCGGAGGAGTCTTCGGGTATGGGCTGAGATCTAAAAATAATAACAAACTAGCATCAGAAATGAATTTTTGTGTGGCATTATGTAAAATAGTATATTCATCTGTTTGCAATCATAAACATTTCTTTTGTATTACCTACATACTGATAATAATACCAATAACATTGAAATAAATATCAAAGTCACCCTGATAATGAATACCACTCAAACTGCCATATGAATTGTATACATTCAAGGTCATTAAGGTTACAAAAAGGCACTGAAGTAACATGTACCAAGAGGCAAATATTACTGTAAATAAAAAGAGAATTCATTGATTCGTATTGGTATTATTTCAAACATAAATGCATAATTTTAATAGATTATTTATTAATCATTTACCCATCCAGAAAAATATTTTTATATCATAAATTGGCTGTTACTTTGTGGTGCGACATGATTTTTTTTCAATAAACTAAACCCTTATTAGGTGTAAATGATTATTAAGTAAAATACACTTTTGTTGTGTTGTGTAGGGGGGGGGGGGTTTCAGTAACTATTGGGAATATAAAAAGTGGGGGAGAATTATCAAAAAATATGATGTTATTATTTAAGTGTCTTTTCCAATATTTTTTTGTATATCAAGTTTCTAAGTTTCATTATGAAAACTTGATAAGGTACCAAGAGGGGAAGTCTCAATTGTGTAATTAGTAAATTCGCAAAAATTATTATCCTCTTCCGCACCCGTCCCTCTACCCAAATAGGTTAACAACAAACTGCAAACGTCTCTCAAAACTATAGTAGTGACAAAAGTATAACTTAACATATGTGCAGTACAAAGTTTAGTTTATTTAAGAAATTAAATTAAACATTTTTAATTTGACCAAAACTGCAAGACATTTTTTATAATCCTGAATATAAAAAGGCTTTGAGCTATGGTCGGTATACACGTACGACTGTATTCACGCTTCCAATAAGTTAATTATATAATACTGTTAAATTTACAAATCATACAAGTGATTACCTTGACTGTTTAACCTCAGAAAGTGGTGATCTTATATGGGATAAATTAAGAAGAAGAAGTCTTGATAAAAGTTGTGTGCGCTGTGATGCCAAATCGTGTACGCACGCACACACGCACACCTTAGAGGGAACATTGATTAGGTTATTGTCACTACTATAGTTTTGAGATGTACAGTCCCTCTCATCATCAGTTATCACCTGTGACATTAACCCAACATGTGTGTAGTACAAAGTTTAGTTGTGAAAATTAAGAATAAATATATACTAAATCAATTTTAATCAGTTTTATCATTGTGAAGTTGAATCGAAACTCCTGTAGCTTTCGTTTGTTAGCAGTATCATTAATTAATGGAAAAACATGAATGATGATTGTCTGATTTGAAGCAATTTAGAAATTATGATAGAAGATGTGTATGAGTAATAATTATATTGCCATATTTGTAGCGAGCCAAGTCAACAGTTTATTTGTGAGTAAGGAAAGGAATACAAACAAAACAAACATGTGGTCATCATGTGTATACACTCTGAGGCAATGTGAAATATCATGTTAGTTGTTGTAATGTACAACTAAAAATAAAAATGTATTTTATTTTCAATTTTAGAATAGTTTCACACTGACTGTTAGGTGTTCATTAAATCAGAAACAATAAATGGACACAATGGATTTTCAAAACATACAAAACAGAAAATATAACAACGGACACAAAGAACAAATATAATAATAAGTGGGTGATGTCATTCTTAAAAAAAATATGTTAGTATCCGTTATTTTGTCTGAGATATTTAAATATCATTGTCTCGAGTTATAGGGAAAAAACCGTCAAATCGGAGATTAATGACCGAATTTTACAAGGATAATTACATTATGGGTAAACTCTGGTATCCTCATACGTCAAACCTGACCTGAGCCTTTTGATGGAAAGGCCCCGTCTCACAAAGGAAGTCGCGTCGGAGAATATGTTATCGTGCGGACTGTGGGATTCTTTCGGTGCATTTCTCGGGACTCCCGAAACAATCGGTACGGTCTGGGACCGCTTAATGCGTCCCGTCATCTTTTTTTGGCGCGGCAACAAATAATTGGCGGGGTTTGCAAACCTGACGATACACATACAAGTCAACATAAAATAAAATAAATAAATAAATAATAAAAATAAACTAATATTCTACATATGGTTTATCCTATCTAAATTAAGAATAATAATAATAATAATATCAAAGTTTCATATAAATAAATAGCTGCTGTAAATTAAAATGTTTCCAGCTTACCTAGTCATCGATTCTTTGTAATCTTGGTCGTCAATACCGAACCTCTCTCTCAAATTCCGGAACACGAGTGGACAGTATTCCTTGATTTTGAAATGAGACGGCATATTCTCTCTGCAATAACATTTAAAAAATTTAAATACATTCTTGCAATTTTTTGGACATTTCCTTTAGCGATGAACATGTGCGCACATTATTATTAGGCACAATAAACAAAGATTCCCTTAACTCTCAGCCTTGGTTAGAGTAATCAAGCAATTACTACACAATGGCAGGTTTCCATGAACTTGGATAAGCTTGCCTGTGAATGCACACAGACAATGAAGTAATTATTTTGTCTTATTGCTTTACAAAAAGAATCTAATTTTACACATGAACTATTTTAAATGTTGTTGGAATAAAGTACTCTTCTAGATCACAATGAAAATTTTCATGCAACACGTTTTTATTTAAGAAATTTTAGTAGAATATAAAAAATATATTCATGTCAATTGTTATTTATACAGCGGAAACATGTGACGTCAGTATATTCAAACAAAACCCGACTAGCTTGGGACCATGCTATGAAAATATAACTAACTTTATGATTGCTGACGGGATTAAATCCCCGATCTTCATATCTGTAGGCAAAAGCATTATGACCTTTCGTCAAATATATAGGGTATGAATTATATTAAATATTAGTATAAGATAAGGATAAGTGTTAACAATATTAGATATGGTAAATGTGTTTAAAGGATGGCATACTTATTGAAAAGGTGATTGTCTACTTTGAGTTTTGAATAAGCTCTGAAATCATCCGGCAGTAACATGACAGGAATCGTCACATGACTCAGCTCATTTATCTGCAAGAAAAAAAACAGGAAATGAAGCTAGTTATTTACTATAATTCCATAATCTTCGGAGGATGGTGAGAATTTTGGTGCAATTAATCTGAATGACATTAGTATCTGTATTTTTTTCCATTTTTCAACAAACTGACCATGCTATAACTATAGGGTGTCACATACTGTTATGTGGAAAAGTTAACGGTATAATATAAACAGATTGGAAGATAAAAGACTTTCATATTATAAAATATCTGACTCGGAAATATTTGTAATTTGTGAAGTTACTTATACTGATTCATGGTATAGTTGGAATATAAAAATGAATATAACTTAGACCATGCCATTGGATGATGTAGTTGCTTACAAATATTATCATCCCCTACATACTATATATTATGTGCAATCTATAATTCACATTTTTCTAGATACAATGTTGTTGTGGCGTCATTCTTGAACATATTATTGAACACATTACAATATTATCACAGTAATATATCATTCAAACTCATTGTATACTAGATTTACGATTTTGAAAATGATTCATAAAATCGCTTCATAATACTTGCTATAATTAATGCTCATAATATATATGAGTAAGGAATGCGTCATATTTTAGAAATTTAAAATAAATACATATATTAATATAATTTTTTTTATTCAAACAATTCACTTAAACACATCCAGCTTTCAACAAAATATGATACTTGATAAAAAAAAATAAGCGTTATATATATATAATATATTTAAATCTGACATTTACTTTGAAGCAAGTAAATGTCAGATTTAAACACAATACAGCCTACTTAGCAAGTGACATTAGCTCTCTGGGAGACATATTTTAATAGAATAAGTGTTTAAAGCAGGGTTTAATATGCAGAGTTCAAATAATTGTAGAAATTTCCCTACTGATAATATATTTAATTTTTGAACTGTTATCTCTTTAAGACATTCCTCAATTATTTTAGATTATAAAAAAGTGAATTATCTTATTTGTAAATATTGGGAAAATTCACATAAATAAAAATATCTCAATTTAATAAGTAAGAATGATTATAAAAATATGCATTATCTAACAAGACAGAGGTAAAAGAGTGCTAATGTATTTATAAATCTTTAATAGAAAAAACAATATGAGAAATATAATTATTTAAACATTTCCTGTACATATAACTTGTATATACAAGATAAATAAATGTTTAAAATGGATTTCTCAGGAATTTATTGAATTTCCTCACTCTCTCGGCTCACTGTTACATCATAACTGTAAATAAAATTAATGAATCGCAAAGAGAAATAAAATGACACAACACTAAGACAACATTTAAAAACTATTTCAATAAAGCTTTGTGGTGTTCAGTGTTCAGATTTCTGGGCTATTTTGCCACATGCATCTGATCATACAATAGAATGAGAAACATACAAACATCTAGAAAACCCGATTAAATGTGTTGTTAATGCTAATGAGTAATAACAAATATTTCCATTATCTGCCTTATATTAATGTATCTTTAATATCAAGTCAATACACCAGCACTGATAATAAGCATTACTACAATCTTGCCATTAATGCAAGATTATAATAGCTCAGGTGTTTCATGCAAAATGATTTCTGTTTTAAGATTTAATGATATAAATTCATTACTAGTCTTAAATTATGCTTTATAAAAATAGTTCTTATAAAACTAACATTTTGTATCGGTATTTATAAAAAAAAAAAAATTATTATTATAGAACATTTGAATTTGTGTATCATTGCTTTGATGGTAAAATGGGCAAAATTAAAATTTCAAAAGAGACACAGAACCATGAAACTTCAAAATAAATGGGTACCGGGAATGTTCTTTTAAAAAAAAAAAAACTCATAACAGCATAACTGCGTATTGCAGTTTAAAAAAATTTTTTTTTTTATTATTTTAATAATGTTTCAAAAAAGTAATTCCCACCATTTTAACTTCTTTCATATTTCGATTAAGGGCCAGTTGTGTGATCAGTAGTAACTTTTTACTAACGCCTGTAGTAAAAATTCTTTGTGGGTTGTTGATACATTATAAATTTACTACTGTCAAAGCATAGATGGTGATGTCTACAAGCGCGACAAATAATCATGAAATATATGCTTTATTTTATGCATCATTCATGGATTTATTCATTTTTGCATTCGAAATCTGTCACTTTGGTGGTGAGATTTTTTCAGATTATGTGCTTATGTACAACCTTACAAGTACAATGGTATATTAGAGAAGTAAATATATTTTTACTAACGATCAAACAACCCGTTTTCATAATTTTTTTTACTATAGTAAAATGTTACTATTGATCACACAACCGGCCCTAAATCATTTATTCCTTATTTGTAAAATTCCTCTGGTTTGGATTCAAAACAATATGAAAAATCGGGATTATATCTCTTCAGCTGAATTTTTTTTCCTAAAAAAAATATTTCATTGATCGAAACAAATGGTAATCTGAAGGAGAGAGGTCTGGAGAATATGGGAGATGCAATAAAACATCCCAACCAAGAGCTTTCATTTTTTTCTGAGCAATTTAGCAGTGTGTGGGTGAGCGTTGTCTGCAGAATAATTTTTAGTCTATTCACTAGAGCAACTCTTTTTTCATTCAATGCCATACCAAATTAATTTTTCACTGCATACTTCTGCCATCACTGGTTCACCTTGCTTTAGCATCTCAAAATAAAAAAATCCTTTTGAAACTCATCATACACAGAACAGAAGATTTTTAAGATGCAATCCAGGTTTGGATGTCGGAATTTATTTTTGTGTATTGTGTAGTACACATCTATTGGTAGCTATCTTGTAGCTACTATTTTTTTAAATTATAATAGAGAACCTATTTTTCACTCCCAGTAATTAGCTTTTGTAAAAACGGTTGAAATTGCTCTTTTTGCTGCAATAGAATGCACATATTTATTCTCATTATTTTGTTGTGATCGGACAAGTCATAGGAGGCCCAACCAATTAAAAAAAATTTCAGGTATTCTGGAACCAGGAAGTACTGATCTTATTATATAAATTCTCAATAGTTATTATCAGATCTCCTCCGATTTTAACTCAGAGAACTGCTTCAGCCACCATGCTGCCTCAACCACTTCCGAAATCGTCTATTTCATCATTCAAATCAAAATCACCAGATTTAAATTGTTTAAACCATTGATGGTATTTTTTGACATTCAATATGTCACCATAAATATCACAAATATTTTTTGTGACAGTTGTTGTAATCCTTTGTGAGAAATTTAAATATGAAACTTGTACAAGAAGCTTTGCAAATGTTCTTCCATATTTTTGTCTTTTTCCTGATAAGGGGTTTTGTCCTAGGAGTCACAGTACACAGATGTCCACATAGCTAGTTGTGATATAGCTAGATAAGCGATTTTGAAGTTAGTTTTTTCCAATATTTCTAATTTGTCTTTTGTAAAACATTGGATAATAATAAAAATAATTTATATAAAATTTCATAAATTCATCCGTTTTAATACATATGTCAAAAAAATATATTCAAAATTGTGACAAAAAACATTTGAAATGTTCACACAGATGTTTGTAAACGAGAAAGCATATAATGGATTAAAAGTAAAAGACCCTCTATATAGAAAACCGTTTTTTCAATATGTTAGACTGTGTAGTATTAGGTCATCCCATAAATATTGCAGTACTTTTATACTTCTTATATTTTTCAAAATTAAGATAAACAAAGTTACTTTTTAATTAAAAATATAATCTCCTTTATTTTCTACAATGCTCTTCTATCTTTCTGATAAACTTGTAAGACCTCTCCTCCAAAATTCACTTGTCCGTGATGAAAAATACTCCTCTAGTACTGTTCTGACCTCATCTACAGAATTCATATTTTTTCCATCCAAATGATTTTGAAGATAGCAGAAAAAATGACAATCAGATGGGTTAATGTCCGGCAAATATGGTGGGTGGGGCATCGTTTTTCAAAAAAGGTTCATTCCTGAGACGTGACAGCAAAGAAGAACAGACATTCACTCTCTATACGCGAAAAGACTGAAATTTTGTGAGGAACCCATTGACCCAAATTGCTGACTTTTTTGATGGCACGTAGATGTCGATGAATGGTTGAATGACCAAATCCAAGCTTCCTCAACAGTTACGATGGGATTTTGTTTTATCAGGGTTTACAGAATGTCCTCGTCGAGCTCTACAGACCTTGCAGGACGAGGCTCATCATCTAAGCTGTAGTTTCCAGCTTGGAATTTCCGGAACCACCGTTGACACTGGCTTACGCTTATTGTCCGATCCCCATATACTGCATTAATATTCCTCGCACTTTTCGTTGCGTTGTTACTTTTATTGAACACGTAAAGCGAAATATGCTCCTTTGTCACTTCCATTACAGCTTTGAAAAAATACCTGTTAAAATCGAACTGCACTAAGAATAAGTTACTACCTGTTTTTATAGCAGGTAGTGATTTTTACCTGATGCAGGTAGTTTATCCCACCCCCCTCCAGCTTTTAATCCACGTAATTGAAAAAAACCGTATTATTTATGGGATGACCCAATACAACCTTTTTAACATTAGAATTATTTACCGTTGTGTAATAATGGCAAACAATTCAAGACAACTCAATATGATATTGACCTACCCTTAGGAGATGAGATGTATGTCATATTTAACATTAATGTGGTGGATGCCAAAACTGAAATAATTACACAAGTGATAATTCGACAACTGAGTTAAGAATAAAAAAAAATCTCAAAAACATATTTTGTTTAAAATTAATAAATTTATTTAACCCTGAAGTTTGGACAACTAGTTATGTGACACTGTCACATTATTTTATTTTTAACAGCAAACATTTAATAATATTAAAATAGAAAATGAATATTTTTTAGCACATGCCTGAGGTTATCCCTGATATTGACAAACATAATGTTTAGCCACAAAAACAAATATCAATGTAATTATGAAATGTAAAAAACATTATGAAAGCAATAAAGGTTACATTCCCATTTTTTATTCTAGTCGTAAGTTCCAATGACGTATAATTTTTGTTAGATATATTGGTTCGCAGGTGAAGAATGGAGAATATTCAAAAGTTGAACATTCCAAACTTAGCTCTAACAAGGTTATAATAGTATTTATGCTGGATGGCCATGTTTCATTTGGATACTTTACTATCTATTCTGAGTATGGCACTACAAATTATATATAGAATATCAAAGTTCTCAGACATAACATCTCTTCTGTGTGAACTACATTGGCTCAGTTTTCCTAAGAGTAGATTAAATTGTAATGGTTGATAAACATGGCGACACATACAATGCCGCCTCTTTTAAAGTTCTGCATCCCAGACAACTTCAACAGTAAATGTCAAATTAGGACTAAAAAAACAGCTTATGTGTAAAGTGCTCTTGAGGTGAAATTAAAAAAAAATGGCACTATATAAATTATCTAATTTAATTATTATTACAGGTCTCTGAGTGGATTATTCTTTCTCAGCACAGTACTTAGTCTTCTTAATATTGACATTCCACCATCAGTAGTAAACCAATCACATGCAATCAGTAGTTACCATATCAAAATTAATAGTACATAGAAAATTATGATTCTTTTAAATCCTAAAATTTCGACAACATAGTTATTCTCTAATAGATTATATATTAAAAACTTATCTTATTTTTTTAATAATCCATTAAATTGATTTTTAGATATAAACAATGGAATTGTAAAGACTAAAATCACATAGGTACGTTTAAAAATCTGGAAAAACAATCGACAACACATAGGTATGGTACATATAATGATAAACATTGACGAACCAATAAAGTTTTCTGTCAAACAGTTTATTTTTGTTTTCAATGTGGAGGGAGATGTTGTTTTTAGCAAATGTGGAGCGAAAATCGATGACTCAGAAATAATTTAAAATTAACAAACGCAATAATTTTTAAAAATTATTACAAATATTATTTTGATTATTACGCCAAATAAGGCGTAAAAATGTTTAGATTGCTAGTGCCAGTTTTGATTGCCTAAAATTTAGACCATTATTTTTATAAGTTTTTACGTAATGATTGGTCCAAACAAACTTACCGTATGATTGACTCCCCACATAAACACTGATAAAAGAGGTTCATTTGCCCGAAAAAGCTTCACCTTCTGATGTTTAACACGAAAGTGCTTCTTTTTCAGTTTACTTAAACCTCTGGAGGGGACCGACATTTTGAATTTATTTAAACTTTAGCTCTTTGATGATATATATCCTTATTCAGTGTAATTCAACGTCCAATATTAAGACATTTTAAACACAAACAAAATCACGTTAAAATTTTCACACCACCATTATAGAAAAAAACAAAATTCTATTGCGAATCACACGTCCGGCGGAAGGATTCCGTTTTTTGACAACAAGAAATGCTCGGGCGTAGAAGAAAAAACAAGTATGTGGAGCAACTGGAAATAGCCTTAGCTATCTCGTTAATCATCAAGCCAAAATAACCTTTATAGCGTCAGAATATTAAATTATTTCAGAAGTCGTTAGAAATATTTAGTAGCAAAATATTTGAAAGATAAGCATTCATATATTTATAAAAGTCGATAAGTAACTAAATAAATCGTACTTAAAAACATATACTTTCGTATACATGCAAGCAAAGTTGTTCTTAAGCTTGAAACGTATAAAGCACATAAAGATTATTTTGGTATGTTTTTTTGAAAGGTAAATTGCTTTTAGCCGTATGTATGCAATGTATTACCTTGACTTATGTTTATTATGTACTGAAATAAAATTTGTAAATTTGAAGCACTGAAAAATATATATTATATTGATATACACTTATTTTATTGTCATACAAGAGAGGCGGCCTCCGGCTTGTGTTGCTTCTTCCTGACGTGTAATCAAACCTACTCGAGGTGAATGATGTAAATACAAAAAAAAACAAATATCTAAAGATGCATTTACTTCTACACACGTCATGGGCAGGTATACTTTCTTATGCATACTTAATTATAACTTATGTTAACTCACAGCGCTACGCTAGAATCCTTTCCAAAGACCCAATCTTTGGCCGGGCGAAGTGGCGTCGTCGGTGACTGCTTCCGGGTTGAGTTGGGCGGCTACTTGACGACCGGATGGGCGGCTGATTGACAACTGGTTGGGCGGCTGCTTGACGATTGGCTGGGCGGCTCTATCTAGGCTGACTTAGCGTCTGGCTTTCAGGCTGGTTCGACAACTGACTGGGCTTCTCGTGACTGATCTCCAAATCTTCGGACTCGCTTTTGGACAGTGTGATGGACTGTGACGGATTCTTCCTGGCTGCAGTCTGAACTGCTTCCGGCGGACTATCCTCGAGGGAATCTATCGGACTGTTTTCGAATTCTGGGACGAACTACCTCCGAGGCTAGCTGACGGGTTTTTCTCGGACGATTATCCTGACGGATTCTACTAAATTCTGAGACGAACTGTGTCCGAGGCTAGCTGATGGATTTTCCTCGGAGAACTATCCTGACGGATTCTTCTAGGCTCTCCCAAATTCTGTTGCAGACTATTCGAAAATGGCGTTCGGTTCATTTTTTATTTCTCGCTGCAAGGGAGTGCCTTCGCATTCTCCATTTGTTCTCAAACCCAAGACTAGCACCACTCCATTGATCACTTTTTGATGGTAGTGAGCTCTGTCTCTGGCTAGGTTTAAATTTAACCTCGCCTCCCTCTTATATTCCGTTATGATTAACCCCCTTATAAAATAATCACTTGTGTTGGCCCTTCTCATAATATTCACAAAGCCTCACAACTATTTACTATTTACATTGCTTTAAAAAAAGATCTTAAATTTTGAAATCCGAGCATCAACCATACTGGGCGGAGAGGAGGCTGTCAGTCGAAATGATCGTGTAGTGCGGCGCATCAGCTTGCGTCAACTTGCAAACGGTGATGTTAACGATCCTACAAACTATGAAGATGATAATGTGTTGGAACGATTTATTGAACTATACGAAACTTTACCCTGGGTAAAGGGTTAACTTTCGTATAAACTGGGTGTTTTGCTAGTTGTAGCGATCTTAAATCTCACTTTATTGATTAACTAAATTAATATAAATGTAACTATATAGATATAAAACCCCAGCACCAAAACCTCACGATAAACGTTCTATCAAATTATGATATAACAATCTCCTCGCATAACGTCTCAAAACCGTCCTCCTTTAGAGGTTAAATACTGCCCCAGCTAGAAGCCTCTGCCCCATTTGCAGTAAATCAAACTATAATAATATACACCCCAATTTTTTAACACGTCCATAAGACATACGGCACGATGGAAGAGCAAGGGGTCTAAATAGACCTGGTACTCTGAAAGCAATTTTATCAAAGTAAAAAAAAGTCATAAATATCAACTGTTCGAAATAATAAAGAAATAAAAGCATTATTTTCATTTGGGATTCCACTAATGTAGTCTTGGAGAACAAAGACAATTGCCTGACATGTTCCATTAAAGCTGTCGAAATAGTTGATGGAGATATAATAACTGAAAACTTAAAATGTTCGTTAGAAGGTTCAGATGCAAGAAACTGCAGTGTACAGGATAACCGTTAAGGATTCCCTCATTACTGTATTTTAAATGACATTATTGTATGCATTACTGTCTAATTAAATGTGGTGGTAACATCTTGAATAATTTTACAACAAGCGTTTGATTCATACGGTAGTAGTTTCTATAGTTATCTTCGGCCAACGTCTGTGAAATCTCATGCAGTAAGTTCAAATGTGTGTAATTTTTACGTTTTTTAAGTCATTTTTTCTCACAGATTTTACGGTTCACTTTTTTTGAAATGAATGAGCTAATATAATTACCAAATACGCATTTTTCTTTTTACTAATCTTCATCATTTTGGCTAACCAGCTACTTAGAACGATAATCTGGGAAAAACTGATCTAAAAAAAGTCATTTAGAATGACAAAGCGATTGCAGCATCAAAAGATTTGCGAGAACTAAAGACCAGGTAATATAAGCAAGTCACAGTTATTTATTTTCTAATATAATATTTTTATCTAAGTGAGTGCGGGTACACAACAACCAGGGCCACGTCGTCACAAAGACAAGATACGACGCTATAAGGCTCCGCAAGTTTTGAAATTTAGCTGCATCGAAGACTGACTCATTATTAGTACCTATTCAGATTCTATTTTATGTTGGTTAGCTACTTATATGTATGTTAATCATTAATATAAAATGTTATATTTCGTTCAAAAACCCCGCGTTAATGGTTTTGTGGCTAATGTTAATATATGATCAATAGTCACAGGCACGTTCACGGCACAACTCTCGGCGACTTTTACGAAGGCAAGTATAAAGAAGTAATTAATTCTAGTATTTCTTGGTACTTTGAGCTACTCTAGACTTCGGTTAAAATCGTCGGGCATTATGACTGAACGTGCCCCCGGCCTTTATTCTATGCAATCTGTCAATATGCGAAATATTTTTTCACTTTATGCATAAGTATTAGGTATTCTAAATTTAATCAATTTTTATCACTCGTTTGTTATCGTCGTTGTTAGATATGAGCCGGTGTGACTCGCGAACAACTATCTCTGCCAAATTTAACTAGGAAACTGTTTTTTTTTTTAAAGTTCTTACTGACGTCTCGCGTTTTCTTTTAATATGTCAAATTTAACGCCGATTATATATTGGGCGCAAACTGTGGATGTTATTACATTGAAGATTGACTTAAAAGACGTAAAGGAACATTCGTCTGAAACATTGGAGAATGAATTTCACTTTTCAGCTAAAGGTGTCGGGGCTCACGGGCTCAGTGATTATGCGTTTAATTTGAAACTTTATTCTCAAGTGAATCCAGTAAGTATATCTATCTAATGAATCAATAATATTTTAGCTTGAACCAGCTGTATTATTATTATTTTTTTAAATTTTTGGATGGATTTTATTTTTCTAGGATTCAAATGTGCCGTCTTGTAAAGTATCCGATTCCAAAGTTGAAGTATGCTTGAGGAAAACAAAGCCAGCTTGGTGGCCAAGACTAATAGCCCAACCACAGAAACCGGGATGGTTAAAGGTATTTTGTTTTTTTAAAGATAAAATATTAATTAAATATAGTCAATACTTCTATAATAATAAATTCTAATTGAGAAGTCCATTTTATTCGGAGTAAAGATTTTTTGAGGTTTCTGTCAAGAATTGAATAAATTTATAAGAATTAAGTTAATTATTAGGATTGCCTACTATATTTTACATTAGAAATACAACTAAACATTTGGAAGTGATTGAATTTGCCTATCTATTTTAAAACAATTAAATACATTTTGGTTCTAAATAATTAATGACATCATGCGTCATGATAATTTTTTATTGTTTGTCCATGAATAAATATATGAATGAATTAAATAGGTAGGGAGGTATTTAATTCTGAGATTGCTTGATTGGGAAGAAGTTTACACAAGCCTGTTAAGACATTGTTTGAAACACACTTTATTTAAAAAAAATGTGACATGTCTCAGACACATGATACTACGTAGAATATGTTTTTAAATAAGCCTCTAAATAAATGTATTCTTTGTTAAATTATTAGATGTTCCGTGCTCCATTGCCCAAACAAACCCTGGCACCTCCAGGTGCACTTTCTATGAATATTGTCAATATTTTGTACTCAACACACATCCAATATCGAATCAATCACAATATATTATATTTTTTTCTTCCTCAAGTACTACCTGTTAATAGATATTTCCAATCATGTTGTTATTCACATTTTATTTACAGCTGCTTTTAAATGTACTAATGGTTAGTTAATGTTACGACACCATAATTTTATTTTGGCATTTTGAGATATTTGTGAATTCAAAAATGCAAAATATACTATACAAATTTCATACACGTATATGTATGGTTTTTCATGCTTTTTATTTCTAGTGAATCCTTGTAATTTGATTAAAATAAATTTAACTGTTAGTAAATACTTAAAAAGTTACAGATTTTTACAGTTTTCATTCCTTGTAACTTATTATCGACTGGGGCAATCTAATTTAAATTACACAAGTGTAAAAAAAAATACAATCACTTTGTACGAAACCACAAATTTTATTACACAATATTAAAACTGTTTTAAATACGTCCTGATGAAGCTTGAGCTAAGCGAAAGCGGTTGGCATGTAATAAAATTCTTGGTTTTGTACAAAGTATTTTATTTAATCTAATATGTCAAATCACAAAGAGATTGCTTTCTACGAAAATATACAAAAAATTTTACTCTTAAAATATTCTCAACTGTTAATGAGATTTATTTGAAATTCACCATGCCATGACATTAATAGTCGATATCACAAGATAAAATAAAAAAAAATGAGAAAAAATATAAATTTTTGCTAAAATATTTATTTTGATTTTGGATCTTAGCTATTTAAATATAATATAGCTACCTGAAAGCCCATAATAATGACAGGAAAAAATCATTTAAAATTCACAGAGAATATACCTGTCTTCTGGTATCAAATTAAATTATCATTGAACACATGGTTAGTAGGTACCCAGGTGGCTAGGTTACAAAGTTCAGTCGATTAATTTGAAATTCCAAAAAGCAATATTTTTTTGTGTCAAGTCAAGGGACAATGTGCCAGATTATTATTATAGAATTATCGTGTTCGAAATATGTATGCATATTATGGCCTAGTTTATTAAAAGTGGGATCGACCTACAAATATTTAATATATTATTAAATATTAGCGAAGACAACAGAATCATACTGGATTCTAATTCTACAGCAAGCATGTTACTATGTGTTATTCCAATTCATTGAATTGGTATCCAATTATACATACTTTTCCAGATCGATTTTGACAGGTGGAAGTCTGAGGAAGGAGACAGTGAGGAAGAGAAAAGAGATGTTATGAATGATTATCCAGGAATGTATGATAAACTTCATAAGGAAGAAATGGGTTACAGAAAAGGTTTGTTAATTATTTAATGAATTTAATATTCTTGCCAAATTTTTACTTCCATACGTATAATAAGCATTTGATGGAAATATAACTGAATATTTATCGCTTTGGTTGATAGTATACTCAAATCAGTGTTTTAAATTGTTTTAATTTTCAGAAGATATCAAGAAAGTGTATTTAGTATTTTACAATATGTTCCAATTTGTTGGTTTCACATACATTCTTAGCGTGATGGCAGTTAGATACTCCAAGTATGAATTAGATTCAATGGGAACCACATACGAACATGTCGGAAGCGCCATGAAATTTTTGCAGTTGTTGCAGTTTTTGGAAGTGATGCATCCACTTTTCGGTTATACAAAGGTTAAATTTTATCTATTTTACTTTTTACATCTTTATTTATTTATTGTACAGAACGTTTCATAATATTAATATGAAAAACGTGGATAAGACTCCTTTAGATACAAGTTATTTTTGACACTTGTCTCGATTGCGAGAAAATAAACAATTTTATTGTCTTCTCTTTCTATCATAACTTTCCTTTCTAGCAAGATTTATCATAGGTGCTTTATGAAATATGTACGCAAATGTAAAAGAGGAAACTTAGCCATGCAGCACAACAATAAATTTTATTTAATACATTTGTGCAAAAGGGTATAATTTATTACATATAATGAAGTGAAGTACATTAATGATGTCTTTTGTCAGAATTTTTCTTTCAGTACATTGAATCATAGATGAACATGGAATTCTCTTTAAATATTTTGTAACTTTAAAAAAATATTTCTAATTATCTGTCACTATCTTAAATTTTGTTGAAATTTTTCAGAACATAGTTCTGTGGTATTTTTAATACAGATTAAATGAATTAGCTAGAAAGATATAAAGAAAAAAATTATTTATTGAAAAAATATTTTAGTTGCTACCGAGATTCGACGTCTCCTAGCGTATATTATTAAAAGGTATCTATGATTCATCGCATAAAGTTGATTGCTTTTAAAAATGTAATAATAGATGTATCAATTTTAAAGAGCTACAAAATATAAGTTAAAAAAATTTGTCATAAAAGTACTAGTGAAATTGGTAACGCATTTCCTTGGATAGGAATAGGTCCAGGATCGAATCCCGTAATAGTTTTTCATAAATAGTTGTTTTTATATATCTATCTATCTAGTTGGTTAATTTAATTTGTATTAATTCTTAAGTTATGCGTGTTAAAAATGACTAAAAAAGTGTATTTGGCACATTAGAATGTTTTATTTGATCATTTCAAAACATGTGTAATTAATGGTGACAAGGCTTCAATTTATTATTGCTATTTACAATTTGATCTTGAAGTTTCAAGTTTTTTATTATGTCCAAGTATGCAGAAATAATGCTTTGCTTTGCACTTGCTTAAGACTTGTCTTTGTATTGATTTATTGTGATGCATAGGCCACACTTGACTTGACTTCCAAAAGTTGTGATTGTAACTACATATAAATCAAAGCTGTAGTCAAACATTTATCTATTGAATTGATCTAACTTTTTTTGTATATTTATTTAGCCAAGTGAAGCATAAGTCCATTGCGTAATGTGATTTTCTCCTATTTTTGTGTTGTTTCAGGGGGGTGTGATTCAACCTCTTATCCAAGTGACTGGGAGAGCAATTATTTTGTTTGCCATGATAGAATCCGAAACTAGAATGCAGAGTAAACCAGTAGTGTTTTACCTGTTTATTGTTTGGAGTATTGTGGAAATTGTAAGGTAAATATTTAATTCATTTATTTTCTTTTAGAAATGGAAAAGTGCTGGAACAGGCTATTCAGATCTGATAATAAACGTAGCAAATCCATTACACAAGAGCGAGTCAAAAATTATCTACGCTTTCATCTTCAAGGTTGTCCATACTGCATTCTGTGCATGGGTGCTTAGAGTTGGTATGACTGTGGTCACGTGTGTGAAATTTGATCCCGATCACGTCATTTACCTTTCGGCTATTACAGTGTAAACATGTCCGCTCCACTAGCTGTTTGCACCAAGGAGGAACAACGATCAGTGATCCGATTTCTCTAGTTGGAGGGTGTGAAATTGGCTGAAATTCATCGTAGACTTTTATCACAATATTGGGACAGTGCTTTATCACGTAAAGGTGTTTTTTTGTGGATTGTGAAGTTTAAAAGTGGCTGGACGAGTGTGACGCACAAAGAGGGAGCAGGACGTCCATCAACCTCCACCACGGATGGCAAGATTCAGCAAGCTCGAGAGATGGTTCTAGCATATAGGCTAGTTACCATCGGTGAGGTAGTGTCTTCTTTGAACATCAGTCATGGTTCTGTCCATCAAATCATCCACAACGAGCTTAGCTTCCATAGTCTGTAAATAAATTGTAGAACGAAAAATGTAGATAATTCTTGACTTGTCCTCGTATGTATAATGATAATTATATTATTATGTAACATATTGATTCTGAATAGTGTTCTCATTAGGATGCTTAGAAAACTTAAGGTGTGTGTACATGTATTAAATTTCCTTGAGTTTTTGAGATTTGATGTTGAAAGTTGGTTTGCGTGAGTTGGCACTGTGTTCAGAGCCAACGAACAAAGCACGCTCTGCACTCCATTTATTTATGCGAGTTTCAAAAGCGATATTTTATATATAGCAGAATTTGGTATACGTAAATATTGTCTTGCGAGCTTTAAGCACGTCGATCTATTGCGATAAGGAACAGCGGCGTGATTGTCTAGGGGGTGGCGGTAGCTACAGATGTTTACGAAGAGATGATGAATGTGTAGTCACGCGAGTTTGGATTTAAAAACACGAATTATCAGTAGAAATTAGTATGATTTTCGGGACTAAAATTTTTGAAAAAAGTGCGAATTACGTGAAAATATGAAATATGGATACACAAATTAACGGGGTTTTACTGTATTTATTATTATATTTTAGAACCCACATTTTTTTTTATTGACTAATCATTAAAACATGATAAAAATATAAACATTAAAAAAAAAAGAAATATGAATATTAATATTTTTTACATTTCTTTTGGATGTTTGTAGTCTCTATATTTTGATTATTATTATATTTGATATTGTGGGAATTACAGAAAAGTAAAATAAATTTATAAACATAATAATTTGAAATGAATTTTCGATCTACTTACTTTTATATTTATTTAGTTTTAGATTTTAAAAAAAATATTTTTTTCAGGTGAGCAAGTGCTTAATTGTTTCCCTAGTTTTCACATCACAAATTATTAATATGAGATTTGATTTCTAGGTATCCCTATTACATTTCACAGTTGTACAAGAAAGATTTCTACATTTTGACTTGGCTTCGATACACAATATGGATTCCCTTATACCCGCTGGGGGTTTTGTGCGAAGGAGTCGTTGTTCTTCGTAATATACCGTACTTTGAAGAGACAAAGAGATTTACCGTGTCCTTACCAAATAAGTGGAACTTTGCTTTTCATATGCCCAGCGCCATGAGGATTTATCTGCTGCTTCTTCTCTTGCCCGGATTGTATGCAATGATGAGACACATGTACCGAATGAGAATTGTCAAGATGTCCTCTTACAAAAAGCAAACTAGAAAATGTGACTGACCAAACTTGTCCTTTTTTAGAATAAAGTTGGACAATTACCTTTTATGTACTTTATGTGTTATCTTGGGCTTACCAGTGCTTTATTCACACATTTTTAGTGAATAATTTGGGCTTTATTTTTTAAAATATTTTATTTTGTAAATAGTTGTAGATTGATTACCGCGATGCTTTGTCATTTTTGGTTTATGCATGTGTATCAGGAGGGAATAATTACTAAGCCAGCTAGCATTTTAGATAACATTATTTAAATACTCTTATAGAATATTGATGATTCATAATACAATCTTTAAAAAATAGTTAATTAATATTACAATCTTAGAACACTTATTTTGAAGTTAACCACCGATTTTGTTTTATATACATTTTATTATAACAATATAAAATTATATTGATTTGTAGTAAGATCTTTAAAAAGTAGTTTTGAATATAACTATTTTATTTTAGAGTTATCACGGAAAATGTAATACTCGTTTTATATGCATTTATTTATATTAATATATAAAATGAAATTGTTCAAAAATCTCTTAAATAAGAATAAAATTTATCACAATAATAAACAAAGTTTTTCACAAAATATTTTTCATTTTGGAAAATTGTATGTATATATATATATGTATAGTAAAATCTCGACCAATCGTTCCTCAAATAATCATTTTCCCGCATGTGTCGTGTATTTCTTCCAGTCCCAAATTGATTTCATACAAAATATGCAAAAAAAGATTGTAGCGATCGTTCCTTTATGCATTATTTAACCGCATTAATTGTTTAAATTACGCAGTATATTTTGTCACACTGGCTTGTTTTATAATTGTTTGCCTGATGGCACATTGACGTTAAAGAACGAGTTTTGCCACGGTGGTAAATGGTCGAAAGAGAGGATCTCTGTTTTGCGTGACAGTGATGGAACTGACATATGCGAACCAATCGTCATTGGGAAATCGCTAAAGCCTAGGTGTTTTAAGAGTACGAAAACTTTACTTTTTATGTAAACAAAAAAGCATGGATGACTACGGATATTATTAATTTGTCTTTAAGGGACTTTTGACAAATTTAAAACAAATATTTTATTGTTTGTAGACAACTGTACAGCTCACCCAAGTGATTCTTGAATTGAAGGAGACAGCAGAAGAGGTTGAAGATGTCAATGAAGAGAATCTCTCGCCTGTACCTTTGTTTTCAGAAGCATGCACGGCCTTCGAAAAATTGAAACCTTTTTTTTAATGCAAATTCAATAACTGATGCTGAAAAAAATATCATTTGCAACACTGAAAAAATACTGTTTACTTATGGCAATAATGCAACAGCCAAAAAACAAATGATGAAAGATTATGTATGATATACAGTTTATTAGGAGAATACATTCTTATTGTGAAGTTATAATTATTCAGAACATAGGTCTGTGATATTTTAAATATGAATTAAATATATTAATTAGAAAGATACATATAAAATCAATTTTATCAAAAAATATTTTTGTTGCGCTACCGGGATTCGAACCTGGATCTCTTTCCTAACCGGTGAAGGTGCATTATCCAAATAATGGATAATTAATAAAATAATCTTTCAAATAATGGAACGGTTAAATGTATTAATATCAAAAAGGTAACATATAGGTTTGAAAATTGTCGCTGTAGCATAGTTGGATAATGCATCTTCCCCGGTTAGGAAAGAGATCCAGGTTCGAACCCCGGTGGCGCAACAACAATATTTTTTGATAAAATTGATTTTATATGTATATCTTTCTAATTAATATATTTGATTCATATTTTTTAATATGTATACAGTTTAATTAGATTTAATTAGATATGTAACTTTTTTAGAATATGATGTAGCAATGTAATTTTTTCTATATTCTCGCATTGATAGTTTATTTTAGTAGGTCCCTTCAAAAACGATAGGCAGCGGTTTTGCTGTATATGAATAAGTACAATTAGCTGTTGCACTTGTTGGTTTCCATTAAAAAACAGTTAATTGGCATGTTCATAAAAAAATAGAGCATAGACAACTGTTTTCAGAATGCAATTGGTCCACTAGTGAATTTTACTAGGCATATGCTGTTTTATTCAACACTACACAGCACATAATGCCGTGCAATGGGTTATGATGTTACCAACTATATTATTAATTATACATTACAAAAACAACATAACTACAGTAAAACATACATACCTAATCTAATAATTTTTTTAGAACACTTCATTACAATAGATAGAATGCCCTATATCTCTAACTGAAGCAATATATTTTTTTAATTATTGCATGATATTCTTTCATACACCTATCTCCATATTCTGTCACAAAATAAGAAAATATAAAGTGGATGAAAGGGTGTATATTGTATATGACAGACAGGAGTCAGTTCTTTATTAGATAAAATTTACATTAAAAAAATGTAAGAAAAACTTTAAACTCGATTTACTACAAATCTTCGACATTCAATGTCTTTATTCGTATCAAACCTTAGTAAACAATTTATGAAGAAAAACCTTAAATTAATTCCAACCTCGTTTATTTGAAATTTTTCTAACCCAAAATGTTAATTTTAAGTCGAGATAGTTTTGAGACCTTTACGCTATAAATCAATATATTTTTATGTTATATTATTTACTTTTATTTTTATGTTATAAAAAATAGATAATGCGTGCGCCTTTTTACCCGTGCTCACTACGGTATTTGCCGGCACACCGCGCGTCTGAGCTCACTCATGTGAGACCTATCTGTTACTTACGTCAATAATTTAAAAATACATCAATATTAATCATCGCTGCACCCAGTAATTATCAAATAGATCTTTTTATTTTTAAGGAGAACACATTATTGTGAAGTTGCAGTTTTTTAAGTCAAAATTTTGGTGATTTGACTTAATCATGAGGTAAGGCGAGTCGGGGTAAGTGCATCTATGGGGGAAGTGCATTTAAGTCTTCTAATTATGTTAGAAATTGGATTTCAATGATCTATTCAGAAATGTTATAAATCAATATTTGAAGAGATGGTGCAAATCCAAACATTAGTTTGCTCATAATTCCATTTCAAATTATGACAGTTGTTTGATGTCAACCTCCGAGTTGTGTATGGTTTTTCAATCTTTCATATATCTCAATAATCTTTTGTGCCAATGCCAATATTAGGTGAGCACCTTTATTTTGAGTTGTAGTTTGTGATGTATACTGAAATTAATATTAAAATTCACACCAGAGCCTGTACTCAAGAAGACTTTTGTGACCGATGTTCATCAATTGAAGAAAAAGACTATCAAGTACCTAGGAATCATAATAGATAACAAACTCAAATGGAAAGAACATATTACTAATCTTACAAAGAAAATTAGGAAAACTGCCTACATATTTTTAAGACTCAGAAACATCTTCTCACTTACAAATCTGAAAATAATACATTACGCGTTTGTACAGTCACATTTACAATACGGTATTATTGGATGGGGAGGAGCATATAAAACTTCAATATCACAATTAGAAATCACTAAAAAAAAATAATGATAAGAATTATTCTAAAAAAAAAATTAATCCAAGTATCATACTCTTCGCAGATTTTAAAGTACCTAAAATAATAGACATACACAAAAAAAAATTCAACTATCCAAATTTTTAAAATTAAATATTAGAAGCAAATTCCGATCTAAGAGATTTAGGGACCAAGTTGATATTTCAAAATTAAAATATACCGCAACCCAAAATCACTCAAGAAAATCAAAAATCAAGTCATCAAATTTTTTAACAATCTCCCCTCACAATTAGAAAAATTACAGACTACTATAAATTTGTATCTGAAGTCAAAAAATATGTACACAGACTAACTGAAATATAAATTATCTCGTATATACTCCTCTATACAAGAGTCTTACTCTCATAGAGAAGAAATAAATGTTAAAATAAATATATATATACCCTACTGACTATTTTATAGATGTATTATATCTTTTAATATTAAAATAAATAAATATATATATTAGTTTAGCAATAATTTCCGTGGATTACGGTTTATAAGACCAGATACACTTACACCATAAATTTTACACCGTGGGGCAACTGCATCTACTCAGTGGTTGGTATGGTACCCCATATATTTTTGTATAGAAACTTTCTCAACTAGTGATGCGTAGACAGTTCCATTATTTCTTAAAAATAATTAACCAATTTCAAAAACAATCACTATGATATGTCACACTTTTCCTGTTTATGCAATTTTACTAGATTTTTTGGAACTTAGCACATTTTATCCGTCATTAAGGACCAAAATAGTTAATTCATATTGTAATTAAGCAGATCAGTAAAAACACTTTCATTATTTGAATAATTATGTAGTCAGAAATAATATAACTATATGCTCATAATTTAGGGTAAGCGCATCTACTCGCCCAATTTTCATAAAATACTATATAAATATCCACTATCCTAAAAGGTTAGGTTTTGATTTTTAAAGACTTAAATTAGGAAATTTTTAATGATCCTTAGTTTCAAAATCATAGCATAATCTTATGAAGTTTGAGGTTCAAAGTTTATATGTTGCACTTACCCCGATTCACCTTAATGTTGTTCAGTGAACACTACGATAACGCATTCAGTTCTATCGATACTAATGGCCGATTACTTTAATAATTATAAGTTAATCTGACAAATCTGTTCAGTGAATAAGCACTAAAGGATTTCTGTGTATTCCTTGGCTATATTGATAAATTGTTTAGTGTGAAACTGCATTAAGTCTGTTAATCTGTGGTATCTTAAGTATGTATTAGCAATTTGACAGTTGACGAAATAACTGAGTTCAAAATGTGTTATCTTCCAAAATTATGTCAACAGCAGCAAAGATATAAAAAAATGCCTAGAAAATAATCAAAGAGAACATGATTGATATAAGATTCAAAAACAAAAAAAGAACTCTGCAAACTAGTGAACTTTTGATTTTTTCTTTTGCCCTATTCATGCATCATTGATACTTTTCCAGAACCGGTTTTCATATTTTTTTCTACACATTCTATGTTTTTTTATGATTCTTTTATCAATGTAATAAATAATGGTAGATAAAAATATATTTAATGTATAAAAAATCTAATTTTAGTAATGTTTCTTTCAGAAGAATTATTAATTAAAAAAATTCTAAAACATTAAATGTCTGCTAAAAGGTACATATATATATTTATAATAATAATTTATTTTAATTCTATATTCTTTGATTTATGGTTCTGAATTATACCTTAAAATAAATTAAAAAGAAACATTTTTTATTGATTAATTCTAATAAATTCAATTTGATTATAAATTGTTAAATTAGGGATACTGAAAATATTGTTAATACAATAAATATATATTGCAAATAATTGTTCACAAATATCGCCTTAAATTGTTTGTGTTTAAGAAGTAAGGAAACGTCAGTAAATTAAAAATTTATTCACAAAGTTATTAAATAATTAACATGGTGAGCCAAATCCAAAGACTTCACTGAGAAAGTTCTACACTGTGTTATTAAAATAATGATTTAATTGAAATATTTTCTCTAATCACAATTCATTGCACTTATGACCTCATCTTCATGTTAACACGATGGTTCCAGGTTTTTTTATCGGAGTGAGCGTAGTAGTCATGGAAGATAGGATCAATAAACGTGTCTGGGGGGAGGGTTCTGTAA
Organism: Eubasilissa splendida; assembly: GCA_031772225.1. Taxonomy (NCBI): domain Eukaryota; kingdom Metazoa; phylum Arthropoda; class Insecta; order Trichoptera; family Phryganeidae; genus Eubasilissa; species Eubasilissa splendida. Next base: position 12,437,789 of record CM062852.1, on the reverse strand, counting down.
ACAGGCTCACCATACCACGTTCCAACCTGAAACATAACATTGATTTTGAATGAGGAAAATAGTATTAAGAAATTGTTCACGCTTAGAATAATATAATTTTAAATATGAATTAAATATATTAATTATAAAGATACACATATAAAATCAATTTTATCGAAAAATATTGTTGTTGCGCTACCGGGATTCGAACCTGGATCTCTTCCCTAACCGGGGGAGGTGCTTTATCCAACTAAGCTACAGCGGCATTATTTTTAGCGACAATTTTTCGACCTTATATGTTACCTTTTTTGAAATCAATACATTTAATCGTTCCATCATTTGATAGAGCCATCTACCTTATTTTTACAGAATATCAAATACCTTTAAGTAAATCTGATAGTAGACGCCAGAATTATTAATTCATTTTTATTAAATTTTGGACACATTGATACGACTTTATTATTTTTTAGGAGAACACATTCTTATTGTGAAGTTGTAATTATTATGAACATAGGTCTGTGATATTTTAAATATGAATGAAATATATTAATTATAAAGATACACATATAACCGGGATTCGAACCTGGATCTATTATGAATCCCGGTAGCGCAACAACAATATTTTTCGATAAAATTGATTTTATATGTGTATCTTTATAATTAATATATTTAATTCATATTTAAAATATCACAGACCTATGTTCTGAATAATTACAACTTCACAATAAGAATGTGTTCTCCTAAAAAATATAATTTTAAAATAAAAGTGGAAAAAAGGTAATAAAATAATTATTATTATATAAATAAGTGATCTACCTCAGTAAATCCTAACTTAACGAATTAAGGCACACAAATACTGAATGATATATTTTCGAAATAGAACTATACATGTTTCACAGCCAAAGACCCACTGGTGAGTCAGGTGATCGAGGAACTATATGGTATTCTGGGGACTATCGCTGCAATTACATACAGTTTAGAATATTGTATATAGGATTCTGTAATGCGGCACATGTCTCGTGCAACTAGATGTTATTTAATGCCAGTATTATTGTCTGCATTTGTAAAACTCATTGGTTTTTCAGTAGCATAATAATAATTATTGACAATTAAAATTGAGTAGCTTGTTGGTGGAGTGGTTAAGACACTGGCCTAGTGATCTAGTGGTCGGTGGTTTGCGCCTCGTTCCAGGACTCCAGCAAGTTAGTCATAGCACAAGCATTTAGCTTAGTTCTAGAATAGTAAGAATATTGATGTGACATGTATTCCGTGTACGCATCTCTATTTAAAAAAAACAAGATACTACAATGAAGTGCTTAATTTCTAGTTCTGCCCTCTACGATTATATCTTACATTGATTAGATCACAATTACAATTTAAACTTGTTACCTCCCACCCCTCCACATCCTTCATTAGTTCGGCTTCGGCAGTGCGATTACGGTTGATCTGCTTCAAATACTCTCTGTCTCGTTCAGCCATCAGTAAAGGCGTTATTGCCATTTTGGAAGAACGCATTTCAATTCTGTCACGGTCGACTTTATAGCGATTCAATGTATACAGGTACAGTGCTCCAGCACTTATTCCAATGAATCCAGCGATCATAGCATATCCTTATGAAAAATATTTTATAGTTTTGAATAGAAATTATGTCTGTACTATTACTAATACAATGCATATTACATAAAAGATAATCAAACAAATCATTTTAAATAAAAAATATTAGTTCAACGTTACATAACAAAACAACCGAAATCATGTTTTCAGAAAAGTCCATAATTTTTCATTACCCCCGAAATATGTTTTCGCTGGGATTCTCTCGAATGGAATCGGCTTGTATCCACCAGGAGGTGGTAAATCCTGTTTTCTGATGAGCTGAGACATTTTCGCGAGACAACCAAATCAACTTTCCCGATTTTTGGCAGACAAGATCATAGATAAATTATTGTTAACAAAACGTCAAACTGATTTTAGTGTTGCCAAAAATAAGTTAAATGTATCGACTGGACTAATTGTAGCGAGGTTGTCGACAATTTTGAGGTATTTTCGTAAATGAACGATAAATTTGTAATACAAATTAAATGTATCAACTAGAAAGATATACAGAAAAAGCCAATTCATCGAAAAAATATTTAAGTTGCTACCGGGATAAAATAAAAATAAAATAATAAAAATATTTTTTCGAGAAATTGATTTTTTCTGCATATCTTTCTAGTGTATACATTTACTTTGTAATAAAATACCACAGAACTATGTTATGCAAAAAACTACAACTTCACAACAATAATGTGTTCTCCTTAAAAATAAAAGATAAATATGTAGTTGTAAGCTGTGTTACTAAGCGACGTGATTATCGATTAAACAACAATATATATATACATTTTATTTTTGTCGTATGTCAAACATGGCAATGGATAAATTATGTCCAAAATATAACCGGGAATTGTATAAACATTTTAATATCTATATCAAACCCCAAGAAAGATTAAATTTTCCTAAAAGTATTTCTCCCGTTAATTTTGTGTACAATAAAGAAAAAAATTATAGTCATTCAATTGTTTTTGAAGATGGTGATTCAACGGAAATAACTCCCAGCGAAACAAAGTTAAAATATAAAATACCAAATAGCTCATTGGTTAAAGATAAAGATGGTAAGTTACTTAATTAAGAAGTTTTAATAATTGCTGTGCACAATTAAATCGATTTTGCATTGAACATTTATTTGGTTGAAACATTTTTAGAGGGAGAAAAATATGATTGGATTAACAAACATTAAAATTTATATTCGTGCTTGGATTCGGTATTTGTGCATTTAAAAATCAATATTTTTATTATTCTGTTTTATTATTAATAAAATATAAACTACGTTTTTAGGAATCAGAAAACGTATGTTGGAGAAATTTTTGTGGAAGCAAATGGCTAGAGAAGTAATAGACGAGCTTGCTGATAAAAATGAAATTGAAAATTATTGTTCAGAATATGATTCAAATTATTACAAAGATAATTTTGATCCGGTAGATTTACACCGAGTGCAAAACGAAAATGTGAGTATTAATCAATTAAAAATATTTAATTGATACCTACGTTCTAAAAGGGAGACATAATTAAAATGAAGAGAATTATCATTACTATTTTATATGTTAACAGTGGCGTCGTGGTGCAAATTTCAATGTGCCATAATTTAAATCCTGATACTGAACTTGGTTTATTGTCTGAGTAATTGTAAATTTGAAACTGTTTAAATTTAATTAGCAGTAATAATAATAATAATGTATAATTGGTTAAAATAAATAGAGGTCATTTAAAAAAAATATCAAAAGATGCTTTAAAGTGTTTTTCTAGTAAATTTGTTCAAAATTTGATTTTTTCGTGATATCGACTTAAGAAAAAACGGCCAAATAGTATTTTGAAGGCACTAAAATTGATATAAATATTAAGTTGTAAATACTGAGAATGTAGTGTATACTAGTGCAAGTTTGATTAAATTTACTTCTACGTATCAACTTATAATAATAATATCACTGTTATAAAGAATTTAAAATTGAATTTAAGTATTTTAACTTTTTAGGTAGTACGGACGTACGGGTAAGGTCGAGATACATTAATCTAAAAGTAGTATGACAGTTCTCATATGGACTCCAATGGCCGTGGATTCCAATTCTACTTCCGTGGCAATCCAATTACATTCACATTTTTTTTTTGATTGGTCCATCCCCAACACAATTGGAATGGAAAATATTATTCTAACAAAAAATTTGCAATTATAAAACATGTCGACATTTTTAGTTTAACCTGAATAGGTACGTAGGCCAAGGAGACTACTCTTTCATCAATTCCATATTCCGATGTATAACAAACTTAATATGGTAAAAAAACGTACAAATTCTATCTGGACTGCACAATGGATGGATTTAAATAATCATAAGGGTATTCGGCTTAAAATAATTCAAAGATCTATTCCCCGTACCCCCTGGTTCTCCAAAAGGAAAGTCTCCAAAAGAACAATATCAAATATCTCTAGAATGAGAATTGGGCATTGCTAGGTAGCCTCACATTTATTCAGATTGAACTTAATAGATTCCCCAATGTGTGAGTGTGGCGCCGAGGAAGAAACCCTTGACCATATCTTTTTTGTCTGTCCATTGCGGATCACAGGTTTTTTTTACAATAATCTCGTTAATGGCAATTTTCAACTCCCGGTTAACTTGTGTCATCATCTTTCCCATAACTCGCCACATTTAATCTATATAATAGCAAATTTTTTGAATAACATTGCTATTGACTTATAATATAATATTTCCTATTCTATAATATTATTGTACTTTTTTCTACAAAATAATGTTTTAACTTGATTAATGACACAAATCACTTTTGAAGGGTGGATAGCCTATTTAAGAATAGGTACGTAGATTTTTCATAACAAAAAAAAAACACATTTTTCTCAAATATCAGTTAGCCGACGAATTGTTTTGTAGGTGCCGAATTACGCGGCACCGTGGAATTTGACGATGTCGGATATATTTTGAAAAAATTCCAACAATTACCACAACCAAAGAATACAGTAGTTTAACTGTACATATTATTTAAGGAATAATAAATTAATTTTCAATACTATATAATAATAATAATAATATGTAACGCCTTAAGTGTAATTTCTACTAAATAATACGCCTGCTGGTAAAAATATGCATTTAAAATTTTACCTTCCACAGTTGATAATACACCTATAATTTCACTAGTATAAATTTAATGGTCTCAAAAATTATCATACAATTAATTGTTAAAAGACAGACCGACCGGTCAATGTTATTAGGGGTGATTTGTGATTGATTTGAAACGATGCAGGATTTTTCAACGTTGCAACGTTGCAAAAAGGACCAAAATTAATTAGTACTTAGTATCTAGTACCTACTTAACACGGCCGCCAAAAATTTTAAAGCACCACACCCTACCCGAAAAAATTTCGACGTTAGCGGTTGATTTTAGAGGGAGCCGACAAATTTTAACAGAATAATCAGTTACGGAATACGAAATCGACGACATTGGCGCTCAAATTTTTGAACAGCCGCTAAAGTTTAGCGGTTTGCTTAGAGACTACGGGTCATAGATTTCGAGGGTTTTTTATCAGTAATTTTTTACCCTTCCAATTCATGTATTAATATAAAACACATATGATGTTTATAATAATAAGGTAGTTAGTAAAAGTGTCAAAGTGATTAGCGCTGATGCACTTGTAGTAGTAGATTAGGCGGTCTAGCCGCATGTAGAGTACTCAGAGTATCGTAGACTCTAAGGAATTGGAAAAAAAATAAAATTGGTCATAGATTTATAGCTGGCACTGCGGCAGCTTATTGGAGGCGGGTATGATCTTACTTTATTTCCCGTGGATTTCACCCATCCCCATAATCACATTATTATGTTGGTTCTATTGTCTTAAATTTATTCCGATAACGATTTGAAAATGTTTATTTTTCAGGACCACATCAAATATCCAATCTACGGGACAGGATCCAACGCATTAACTATTTATTCATACGGAAAACACAATGAGGTTGTTTGTTTAAATTTGTTTAAAATTGAAAACATATTTTTAGTAGATAATTAGTACGACGCAAGTTCATAATAATGCCATTTAATGGTTTTATTATTTAATAAAAAAGTACGTGTATATAATTATAATATATTCAATGTTTTTACTTTTTAAGAAATCGTGGAATGATTGAGAGCGTTAGATTTGAACTTACTTTAATAGGTCAGGTATAACTTTTTCGCACTTAATGTGGAATGTGCATTGATCTTACTTGAACCCTTCGTTGTTACGGATTATGGTTTCAGTACTATCAACACTAATCTTAAATTTTCCTTAGGGGACGATTGAAAAAAATTGGGGACCTAGGCAAGACCTTTAATTCGGGCTCCCCGTAAAAAATACCTAATTCCGCTGTTGAACAAAGTACCCTTATATTTGGCGCATATGTTGATTTTATGCGTATACTTATATTATAATAGATATGAATTATTTATGCGCGCGATGTGAGTGATTTTAAAATTCATAGTAAGCAAAAAACATTAAAATTTATCTATTGGAAAGAACTCATTTAATTATTCCTTTAATTAATCAACATGACAATGATTTTTTTTCAGTTAATTATAATAACACGAGTAATTAAGTTAATAATAATTCACATATTTTTTAAAAATAATAACAGATGATTAAAATTCTCTATTAAGATATTTTTTCTGAAGGTATTTCTTTAAAAAAGCTTTGAAAAAGAGAAATTAAGGTAATTAATTAATTTAACCTTTTAATTTAAAAAAAAGTTTGGTCGTGTGGAATGTATGAGCGCGGAGATGATGGTAAAGAAAATATATAAGGCGAGTGATAAAGGCAACAGGAACAGAAGGCATCCACGAAAGACCTGGCGCGACAGATACAGCAAATATTAGAGAATAGCTTAAACAAACGAAGAGCGTGCATGAGAAGAAGTATATTAGAAGAGTATTTGATACATACATGAATTGTTCTTACTTGTTTCGTCCGGCCCCTAGGCGAGTATAAAGATGACTAACCCTTAATGCGGCTCTGGTTTCAATTCTATCAATTAATGAACTAAGTGACTTTATTCGGTTACTCCGTATATGATCGTTAATTAATACTGTGGCCTACGTGAATGCTTTGTGCTAATTGAACACTAAAGACAAGTAGGATTCCACATATCATGTTTAAACCCTCTGATGAATTTCAGGCGCTTTTACACATTCCTTAGTAGTCATATTACAACACTAAGTGTACGGTTGGGTGTGTAATGGGTTGTGGATGTTGGTTGTTAATAGTTAATATACAGATCTACAAAAATATAACAATTTTTCGAATTAATCTGAAATTCGAAGAATGTCAAATTAATATTCTGAATATTGTTTATTTCACGCTATTTGTATATCGTTGTTTGAAATAGTCAAAAACCGAAATTTGGTTAAGTACGTTAACTTTCATGGTGAGTTCTAACTGAAGTCATTAAATAAATAACAAAACTCAATTAATTAATTTAAAAAATATGTTTTTTTATGAAAACACTACATGTTGTGAAGTTGCAATTTCAAAACATAGTTCTGTGATATATTTATAGGTACATATAAAATGAATTAATTTTTAGATATATATAAATAGGCAAATTATTTATCGAATAAATATTTTGGTAAGTAATATATTCCGCTGATAGGAAATGTTCCGAGTTCGTACCCCGATAATAACCAAAATACTTTTCCTATAAATTGTACAGCAGCTTTGTGATTGTACCATAACGGGTGTGAACTCTAAAGTCAGTTATTTTTTCAGGGATAAGTGGCGTATAGATATTGTACTTCATTTTTCAGTGCCGATAATCGGCGTTTATTTTTAAAACAACATTCCTTTAAAGCTTGCATCAATGTAAAAATCCTTAAAGTAACCAATACACCAGAAAGTACAAGTATTAATACTACATTCCGTTTACATGCAAGCCTGTTGGCCGCTTCCTATTTTTTTAGGTACGTATAAAGTACCTGTTTTGAGGTAGGTAGTCAATAGGTTCCATTAGCTATTATAAGTTGGAAGTAAGGTAACAAATTAAATAAAATGGTAAAAAACAAAAAAATCAAAAAGGAGACAAGTAGAGAATAAGTAAAATGAACAAAGTAACATTTTTGATACAGACTAAAGACATGTAACATGTAAAGAAAAGTAACAAGCAAGGATGTAAGGACAAAAAAGAATGACATAATATGAGTAGCCTTGATCATTTATTGAACTCTTCCAGCTGACTTCTTCCAATTTTGAAAAGCCATTCCTTTATAAGCATGCAGAATTTTGGATACGATATCGTTGTCATCTCTTGTGGTGGCTTATTATATATCCGCGGTCCTATAAAACATGCATGTCTTTGAGCAAATGAGGTTTTCATTAACGGGACAGCTAGTTCTATTTGAGTTTTTGCCAGCGTACTTAGAATGCGTGATAAAGCGCAGGGTTCTGTTTTCATGTATGCCTTTAAGCAGAGTCTTTATGAATAATTGCCTGATATTTATCGACTTGAATTTTTGGAATGGCGGCTCTGATTCATGCTGTAAGGATTTATTGAGAATTATTCTAATTATGGGTTTTTAAATTTTAAGCAATGAGTCGAGTATTGTGATTGCGATTCCACCCCAGCCCACTATACCATATCCTATGATGCTCTGACAGAGTGCGAAATATACATTACGCATTTGTTTCAGGTTCAGCATGTTCCTTAAAATCTTGAAGCAGTACATAAGTTTCTCAAGCTTACCAGTTAACATGTCGTAGTCAATAGTAATCCGTAGATACCGAATAGTTTTAGGATGTCCTAAAGACTCACATTTGCCATATGTGCCGAGGTCCAAGTTTTACTTTTCCTGTTAAAAATATACTGTTTAATTAGTTTGTCATCAAAAAAGTCTGTGATATCACTGCTATCCGACATAATATTGTACATTTCGACACTACAGTGTCAAAAATTGAAAAATACTCGATTTCGGTGACATCTGTCAGTGGCTCGCGCGCAGTGCGCATGTGCATTAGTAAAGTTTACATTTAAGCGGAGATTTTCGGCGGTTTATAGTTATAGTTAAAAGTAAGCGACAAAAATGAGATGACGCAACGCGTTTTCGGATAAACTAAGTTTAAAAGTAAAGTTTATGGTTACCGAGGATGACGCAACCGGGCCTTACTCGTATCACACGTGTGTATGGGTATGTTAGGGTAAAAATATGGTTGACCTGCTTTATTCACGCTAAATGTAAGATATTTTGTTTTACTTGTATTTAGAGTGAGTAGGTTGTATTTATAGTGGAGTAGGAGTGAGTGTCCAGCCATAATTTAATTGTTCTCAGATTCTTTTCAGCTTTTCCATAGATTTATTCCCATGCGGTGTCTACAGAAAATAACCGTACCATCTGCAAAGTTGATGATTTTGGCTTCATTGTCGTACTAGCGCCCACAAGCAAAATTATACATTTAACTGATGATTTGAATACGTACATAATACACAACATTAAACTTCGTTTCGTAATTTGGCTATCTATTCAATTATAATGCGTTTCTCTACTGAATTAAAAATTTGACACCATCTCGATTCTTTCTGAATTATAATTATACATTTATTTATTTATTTATTCCTATACATGATTGTACATATTATTACACTATACGATTTTTATATATAATTTCCTGTATGCCTTATTGGGTGAATACCTATCTCAGGACAGACTTTGTGTATATTTATTTGTAGGAAATTCTATGTCAGACCGATTTATTATTTATTATGGTACATATTAATTTATTTAAATATATAAGTGTAGTAATTATTGTTTCATGCATATGAACATAACAGAGAATAAGGAATATAAAAAATCGCTCAATATAGTTATGAAATTGAAAAATATATTAATATAAGTTATTTACAATTTTGTTTTTAACCACTCATATGAGTTAAATTAATTCAACTTATATAAGTGGTTAAAAACAAAGTTATAAATAATTTATTTTAAAATGAGTAACCACAATCTAAAGTTTGCAATAAACATTAGAAAAATATGTTCTCTAAATTTGTCATTATTGAATAATAAATAGTTCAGAATTCTTATTGACATTGGGCTTAATGTGATAATAAAGAATATAACAGATCATATCAATATTTCTATCAAAAATAGACCAAAATAAAAAAATTCAGAGCAAATTTTAACGCCCCACTTAATTAAGTCGGTATTTTTTGTCAAAACATTTCCCCCCCAAAAGTTGACTGCGGTTGTTTTGAAAACGAAAGATTCAATTAGGATTATGTTAATGTCAATTAATTATGTTAATTTTGTTTTCAGAAAAATATTTTGAATCCTTTCAAAAGATCATCAAAGCTAACGAAGCCTTTATCCGAGAGAATGGACTCGGAATGGTGAAAATAACAGAAAATGTATTTTTGAAAGTAACGAGAAAGTTGAAAAAAATGCCTCCACGTATACATTCACATTTATCTTTTTATCTTTTGGTAAAATTCTGGGCTTTCGAATCAATGTCTAAATGTAAATTCTTTTATTAACTTTCAAAATAAAAAAAATAATGATGTTATAATATTTGTGATTTTGTATTGTTTTCTAAAATTATTAAGATCGGGTTGCCTTAGATATGTCACAGTATGCAAGTTAAATAAAAAAAAGGTTTTCGTTGACGAAAATTATCTATACCTATTTTATTACTGTAATAAAAAAAAATCAAAAGAATTGCTCTGTCCACAGTCGGTCGTGTCATGTTTTTGTTTTCGTGCTACGGTATGTGTGATAATAATGTGTCATCTTGTCGTGGGGTTTGCTTCTCGGATATAATATGCGTTTTGCCTCTTGGTCAACAGATGTCACTATTAATAGAATTTTGAAAGGAAAGTACTTCACCCAGTGGTAAGTAAGTACATACATTCAAGTATTTACTATTAATTTACACAAATAACATTTGCTTTTGATTCGGTAACAGGATATTCTTGCGATTTCAGTTGTATGGTAGAAATATAATATAATTATGGCACATTATGGTGATATAAACAGATTAATAGTAGTGCAGTGGCCACGTCGCGGCGTCAATGTTTATTTGAACTTTATTTCAGTGTTGAAAATTTAATTTATTCTCGAACAAATGGAAAGTTGTTTACCACAGTAAAATTCAACTTAACGCAAATGAATATTCAATCGGACATTTTCTTATTTACTTAATTTAATATTCTCGCTACACACGAGTCACGTAGTGGCAGATTATAATTCCGGATCTCGCCGCCCTAGCGGCAACTATTATTATTATCAATAGGTCCGAAAGAATTGTGCCATCGATAAATGATGCTGTGTACAGCATGAAATTCTACATTCGTTGTGTATTCAAATATTAACTTAATATATTTTAACGTGTGAAAAATAAAGTAATTCTTTATTCTTCTATCGCCGAAATAACTGTTAGTGACTAGTAATTTATGTACAGATTTTTCAGGCTTTCACTGCAGTATCTCTTATTAAATATTTGTTACTGTGTATCCAAAAAACTACGGTATATTTTTGTATTCACGGGCGAAATTAGGCGCTTTAGCGCCCGGGGCAATAAAAGAATGCTCCTTCTACGTAATACAAACCTTATTTTTGAGAACAATTTTTTTTTCATTGAAATTAATTTGAATGCTTCTGAATACAGAACAAGTTGGCACTGGTTATTGTCAATATTGTATGTTTTGCACATTCAACGAAGCTCCATTTCTGCACCCCAATCTGGGTCGCGCCCGGGGCTGCTGCTCCTCTCATTGTTCCGCGACTGTATGAATTAGTTATCTAGGCGATTATATCTGCCAATTTTACATTAATTTAGGGCATATAGTGAACATCCACAAGATGATTATTGTGCCATTTAGAACATATATGAAAATAAAACACTTATTTTTTGTTTTTTGATTCTGGTTGTTTAATTTACTTGAGATGCGTTTCACGTTGTAAGGGCATTATCAAACTTTTGACAAAGCCCTTACAAGGCGAAACGCGTCTCAAGTAAATTTAACGAGTAGAATCAAATAAGTGTTTTATTTTCAAGTACGTGATTATAAAGTTCTACAAACTTATCTGTGATACTGTACAATGGGTACTGACTTTTTATAGTGAGCGATATTTAATAAAAACACGAAACAAATGCATAATGATAAATAATTAAACGATTCGCTTCATAACAATGATTAGTTTCAGAAAAGCCTCACGAAAACGCAAGTATAGAAGTTATTCGCTTTGATAATTTCGATATTTTGCGGCAGTGTATCGCGAATTTTAAAACAATCCGGTTGTAAAATGTGTACTCGACGTTGTCTGGGCAGCCTACAGGCCCTGTTTACGGATGAGGAGACGCGAAAGTAATATATTACCATGTACCATGTCGGTCAGGCTTTGTGTTCATTTAAGCACGATCGGGTTCACAGGGAATAAAATGTGGCCGGCCGCTGCTCATATTAATATGCGAGCGTGATTTAAAAAGAATAGAAGCATCTCTTGCGTGAATAAACGGTAATTTATAGTAAAATGGAAAAACACATAGCGGAGATAACTTTGAAAACCGGTAGGGATAAATGCTTTTGAGAATTAAGTTGTTTTTGCTGCTGATCTGCACTTGTGTTGATGACGGTGACAATATTATCTCTACGTTGCTAGTCACCAGAACTGTTAGGCGCATTGACGTTTCTACAATCGTACATACAGTGAAATGTGTAGCTGGGTTGTTTGTTATCTGAACCTGAAACAGCTGGACAACTCCGCATGCACGAAATACTTATCATCATTTACTATTAAGCATTTTAAACATTTATATTTTCACAATTCAATAGTTAACGTTGACGAGTTAGTAATAACGACGAAAGAAAAAAAAAATTGGGATTATCTGTTTTACATAAGAGCATGTAAAATTAACCAAAATATAATAAATTTTGGATCATTAAGTCGATTTTACACATCTTTCATCACCGTAACAGCTTATGTCAGGCACTGCTTAAATTTATTTTTGAAATAATAATTATTTTTAAAAATTGAATTTTAAAACATTAGAACAATATGACATATTATTATGGTTTTAGTTAGTTTATTTGACATACTGATGAAGAAAAAGGTATTTTCTGAAACCGGATGGCGTATTAAATTTGATTCATAAAAATGGTTAAAAACAAAGTAATAAATGATTTATTAAAATACTTTTAAACTTTTTTCCATTATTTATTATTTAATGACCATTACTGGTTTCAGCCTATCACGGCCATCTTTAGACTGGTATATTTTTTTTAAACTAGGATATTTTTATAATACATTGGTGTTTTTCAGTGTGTTTTGTTCTATATTGAATGTATAAACTATAACTATGTAATAAAATATAACTAAGATATTTATACAATACATGGGTGTTTTTCAGTGTATTTTGTTTTGTATTGAATGTATAAATATCCTAGCTTAATAAAAAAATGTACCAAAAGATGGCCGCGACTGGCAGAAACCGACAAGGGTCATTAAATAATAAATAGTGGAAAAAAAATTAACAGTGTTTTAATAAATCATTAATTAATCATGAATTAACAGAATAAAAATTAGAAATAATTAAAGTAATAAATAATTTATATAAATATATTTTGAGATGTTTAAATAAAAAAATATAAAACAGTTAACTGAAGTTAGAAGTAGTGCAACAGTTAGGCTTACGCCCAAATATTCTTTTATAGAATCGACATTAATGACTGAGATAGGTGAGGAGGCGAAATGGAGCGGTGGGAACCGTCTCGAATTTTCGTTATCAATCAGTTTTAAAGTAGGCTGTAAAATTAAGTAGGTACTGTCAAGAATATTTTCGCATGAAAAAAGAAAAAATGATTATTTATGGCTTTCTTCGTTTCATCCTATGAAAGTAGGTCGCTCAAATTAAAAAAAATAGCGTACACAACGTAGGCTTCGATGCGATACGGAATTCGTAGCGCATCAATTTTCTTACTATTTTAAAACCAAGCTAAGCTCTTGTACTATGAAAATAGGACTAAATTGGTGGTCTTCTCGGACGAAGCGCGAACTGCCGACCACTTGATAACTAGGCGAGTGCTTTACCAATAGACCAACAAGCACGTCACCACTTGCCGTTATAATTGAACAGCTTTACACGTTTTAACTGTTTTATGGAATAAAATATTTTGTTTTTGTTGATGAGAGCACATTTGAATATATATAAATTGTATCGAAAATGTTATATAATTTATTAATTTATTTAGTTCTGGTATTTTCTAGCGTCATGCACTCAAAGGTATTTGAAATTCAACGCAATATAAAGTTGATTGCTTTTAAAAAACATATACAGATATAAATTCTAAATATGTTGTAATCGTAATCGGTTGCTGTAGTAGAATGGTTAATACGTTTCCATGGATAAGAAGAGGTCCAGATTCGTATCCCGGTAGCAACTAAATATTTTTTTTAAACTGATTTTTTCTGTATATATTTCTAGTTGATTAATTTAATTTGTAATACAACATGTTGTTTCCAAAATTAATTAAACTAATACATACAGAAACTGTTTCTGTCTTGTTAAATTTGTTTGCAATAATCAAAAATATTAGACACTTCAGTATTATAGTATTATCAACTATTCAGAATTTTTCAATCCGCTTTTGGAAACAAACCATTCTTTTGATATTAACAAGGGTTTAGAAATTATACATACAAATAATAGGGGTTTACAGTTAGATAAATTTGAAATTTTAGGAATAAGAAAAAGTGTTAACCTTTACCATAGCATGATATAAAATACCCGAACGCAGCCATGCTGTCAATTCGTGTTACCGTAAATAACAGAAAAAATATTTTATTAGCTTAAATGGCTTTAATGACACGAATTTACTCTAAATATTGAGCATTCAATTTAAAAAAAAATATTAATAACATAATTTAGAGTATTCATTAAATCCTATACAATGTGTCCTTCCTTCTTATCTCTCTTCATTTAATAAGTAAGAAAGAGATAATTATATTTATATGTTTGTTATTCTTTTCACTGTGAAAATAGTGTGTGATTTCTGTCTTTCATATTACAAATTGTATTTTTACCAACGGATTGAATGGAAAAAATAATTGTTTTTGTACGATTCCCTTTTCATAATTGGTTTTCACTAGTCATTCCTGAGCGCTAATATTTTCTTTAGGATTATCTAAAATATGAATTTTATCTTGCATGTATTTACCAATATATTACAGGTTTAAGTATGATGGTAGACCTGTGTTACTGCATGGTTTGGGAAGGGTTAATATAAAGCTAAATATTATAAATAACCAAATCTTCTTTGCAAATAGTCACCTTTTAAATTTGTTTTCATATTAGTTCTAACTTATTCATTACTTTATAGTTTTGTTTTTATCTATGCTTGTATTAAAATTTCAGTATACATTGTTTCCTGCAGAAGATACCATAGGCATCGAACCATGTTAAATAATCAATAAATAGTGGTTTAAACAAAGTACTTTGTCTAATTATTTATAAAAATATTAGTATTATTAATTGAAACAAATTTTGTTGCTGAGCTTTTTTGTATTAGATTATTGATTATAAAGTTAATTATTACTTTGTATTTATTGCTTGGGTTACTATTTTTTTTTATTTCTTTTGGCACGCACATCCTTTTTTCTTATGGCGTTTTACCTGCGTTGCTACATCTTCTGTAGCAATGGGTTTAATGTCATCTTCTTGAAAATCTCTTTCTTTGGAACAGCAGGTTGGTTTCACGGTTGCTTGAACACATTCGTCGACCTTGACAGGCTGATTTTCTTTAACAACTTCTGCAGAACACACACACGGTGTTCTAGCAACGCGTGACTTCTTTCCGCAAATGTGGATAGCGAGACTTTCGGCGCTTACCTGAACTTCTTTATCAAGATGGGTCGGTTCTTCAATTTCTTCACTTATTAGAATTATCGCAATCCTATCTTCAGTGAGCTGTATTTCAGGTAGCTTCGTAAGCAGAGGTACAGTAGTTTCATTTTCAATACATTGTTCTGGCTCTCTATCCTCTTCCTCTTTTTGTCTAGCGGCTCGTATCATTTTCTGCTTGACTAGGATTTTTTGTTTAATTTTTTTTAGTCTGTACATATCTTCTCTTTCCTTTAACAATAATAACTACATAATATAATAATTTGTATCTTGTCTAAAGTTTTAAGGAATGTATTTTTTTAAATAAATATATTATATTTAATGGTTGTGTCTCTAGCATTTTTCAATTTATAAAAAATAAAACGATATACATATTATTGATTATTTATTTTATACTTCACACAGACTGATTGCAGTGGAAATGAGATCACTTAGGCGTACATGTGGCAAATCTATTTATGACATAAGGAAATAATGTAAAGCTGATGTTAATATAATGGAACGGATGAATGAGGAAAGACTGGTAAGAAAGATATATGACGCATGTGTTGATGGCACCAGAAATAGAGGACGTCCGCGGACGACTCGACACGACCAGATAAACCAGATACCGGAGGATAGTTCTGTTAGAAGCCTCAACAACCGGCGAGCTTGTATGAATGTGGATGAGGCGAGAATTGTGTGTCAGGACAGAAGAGTGTGGCGCTATATCCTCTCTGCCTATCCCCGCGGAGAAACGGCATGATGGTAAGTTAGTTAGTTCACACATGTCATTTCACGCCTTATATATGTATACTATTAGTAAAATCTCACATTATCAAGCATAGTGTTGGATTTGATTCTACGATTCTACAATGCTTAGTGTCAATTTGGTGTAACTACAAAAAAAAAAAAATTACATGTAAACAATTTAAAAAATATTAATTAGTTCACAAAATTTATACTAGGTGTATAAATTTAAAGACTTTATTTATTGTATTTGAATGGGTTAAATTCTCAGAATTAAACATATTTGAACATTTTTAATGTATTGTTAACATTACAACAGGCTACGAGGTACAATTACTGTAGCGAAAAACGTTACAAAAATACCCAGGCACGAGAAAATCACATAGATGTATTGCGTTCTCACCGGAAATTGAATCCGGAATCTCTGGTTTGAGAAGCCAGCGCCTTGCTCAATGGACTACGGTGGTCGCAATTTCTTATGATTGTGTATTTTTCTTTAACTCCCAAAAAAACACCGAGTGACGCCAAGCAGTCGTAAATGTAACAACAAATTTAACTTCAAATATAAGGCATGCTTCAGACTTCTAGCCATTAAACATAATCTACGTTGAAAATAATTGTTTAGTGACAATCCACCTTAAATAAACATTAGACGGCATAATTCAGGAACATACTGAGCACATGTAAGAGTAGTCTAAACTCAGCTGTGGCCGTGTCGTGCCTGACAGTGGACCACCTACTTGTAATGCTCAATCATAATATTTCACCCGATTGGCGGGCGTTAATTTAACCTTTACCATACCGTGATATAAAATAGCCGAACGCAGCCATGCCGTCAACTCTTGTTACCGTAAATAACAGTTAGAAAAAATGTTTTTATTAGCTAAAATGGCTTTAATGGCACGAATTACTCTAAATATTGAGCATTTAATTTTGAAAAATTGATTAATAACATAATTTAGAGCATTCATTAAGTCCTATACAATGTGTCTTTCCTTCTTATCTCTCTTCATTTAATTAGTGAGAAAGAGATAATTATATTTGTTGATCTTTTAACAGTGAAAATAGTGTGTGATCTCTGTCTTTTATAGCACACATGGTATTTTTACCAACGTATTAATTTTACAACGGATTGAATGGAAAAAATAATTGTTTTTGTACGATTCCCTTTTCATAATTGGTTTTTCACTAGTTATTCCTAAGCATTAATATTTTCTTTAGGATTATCTAAAATATGTTTTTTTTTTCATATATTTATCAAAATATTACAGGTTTAATCATGATGGTAGACCTATGTTACTGTATGGTATGGGAAGGGTTAATCAGTGTATTAACTATGCAACTGATTGAACATACTGAAATTCCATGGCACTTAACAAAGCTTCTCACGTATAGAGGATTCGTGATATATCCTGGTTCCGCCCCATCTAATAATAATGCCTTCACTTTTATACTATTATACATAGATAATATAGTACAAAATTAGCTTGATGATCCAGATATGAACTGCGAAGCTAAAACTGACCTAAATCTGTACCTACAATTAAATTTGAATCTAACTCACATATAAATATTTGTGCGATGAACTATCATTTCATGGGTCTTTACATGTCAAAATTATGACACGTCAAAATCCCGACAAAGATACGGGGGTATCTGGTTAGTTTTATTATTGCAGAGAGATTTTATATCATTGTTAACTTTGCTTGTAGAGGAGTACGCGATGGATATGTGAATATTATACATTTTTTGTAACTAGAGATCTCTCTTAAAACTACTAAAAGTACTATACTAATGTGAAACCTGGACAATTAATCAATGAGAGAGATAAACATGTTGGAAGCATTTGCGATATGGTGGTGGATGTACAACCTTATCGCGTTGGATATCGCGATAAGGTTGTACAAATAAATAAGGTTTTTATTCTACTGAATTGAATATTGTATATCGATTGATATCTAATTTGATTCCTTTTCAGTGTAATTAATACTCATGTTTATATTCAACAACGCTATATACAATGCTCCTAAATTCCCACAGTTCACTATCCCTACAATCCGTCCTATACTCACATACGCGAGCCCCATCTGGGGTTCAAGTAACATAAAAATTTTAAAATCCAAACAAAACTACATTCTTAGAAGAATTACAAACTCACCCTGGTTTGTCAGAAACACAATCATTCACAGAGACTCAAACATACCCTCACTCAAACGACACATACACGATTTATCGTCAAAATTTTATTCTAAATTAATTTCCATTCCAAACTCTTCCATAAACTCCCTCGGCCTATATGATCCCTCATCTGATCCCCAACACTTTCGTCCCATTTCACTTCTTATTGAACAAAATTTATAAAAACTTTCACTAAAAATACAACAACTTGTAAAAAATTAACAAAATCAAACAAAAATAGAATTAACAAAATATAAAATAAAAAAAATGTATTATACAAAAGAACTTTACCCATTTTTGCTACTGCTTTATACAATTATATACAAAGTTAAAATTACCTGATATTAAAAAATAACAATTTCACCATATTCCCCGCAATAGGGTCCCCCAAAAAAATCTTACGCCATTGTTGTTACCTCATATGTCGGAGACAAGAGAGCTCAGCCCTTATCCCTCCTCTCTTTAACAATCGAATCAGAGAGCTATATAATCTAAAATTCTTATTTCAAACCTTCAGAGCGGGTTATATAAGAAGATTGTATACGAAAATGAATAAAATCGGACTTAGTACAGTTCGCATCCAACTTCTACGAGTCTCAGGTAATTTACAGAGTCGTAAAAAATAAACGAAGTCATTCTTCTCTAAAGATTTAATCTATTTAAGTACGCTCAGCTTAGGCAAGATAAATTTGATTTACCATGTCATCCAATTGATCTGTGATGTAAGCGATAGTATTATCAATGTTGGGCACTGTTACATGATCTATAACCATAGATTTTCTGAAAGAGAAGAATTAATTTAAAAATTAAGGGAATAATAGACGCTAAATTAAGCAAATAATATACAAGGCACAAAAAAATTTGTTTAGATTAATACTACCTTTATGATTAATGCTACCTTGATTAATACTATCTTTATGATGCCCAGGTATTGTTGAATTTTACAGCCATTTTTTAATGCGAGATACATATAAAAAAATAAACTGTTATGGCACGTATCCACGGATGAGATTTCTCTCATAGATTCGACTCGACGGTACAGAGTTCTGCGTGAAGAGATTTATGAATCATGCTTTGCGTGCGGATTGGAATGACGTTTCCAGTATATACGTACCTTTAGCTACTCTCAGAGATCAAAGTCTTATTGAGAGATCATCGCGGACACGGGCCATTATGAGAAGTTCTAAATTATTTATCAGAATTTATTTTGTATGTATAGAAAAAAGTAAATTTGCTGTAGAATATTAATAACACACGGTTCCGGTAGGTATAAAAAATAAGAATGCATTCTGAAAATATAAATAGTTAGAGTTTGCAATTCATTTTTTATTCTGTTGTAAAAATACTAGATGACAGGACACCAAAGATTATGAAGAAGTGGATACCTCAGTGGAAGCGACCTAGAAGCAGGCCAAGGAAGAGTCGGGCTAACTGTATGAAAGAGAACTGGAGCAGGATGGGAGGGTTTGGGAACTGGACAAAAATGGCCAGGGATGGTGGAGAGCACACGTGGAGGGGGCCAAATCCCAATATGGGATATAATGCCGTAGAAGAAGAAGAATTATTTTATTATTAACATATTTAAAAGATAATAGTACTACTGTATCGAATAAGACGGGATCCAGATATGTTTCCTAATGAAGTTTAGTTTAATAATGTTTTAATTACATATGCATTATCATTTCCAATATTTGCGTCGTTTCTAGAAATCTGAGTTCGAATCTATCTACCGTCGAAAAATAAATGTCATCATATGAAATCTGAGTTCGAATCTATCTACCGTCGAAAAATAAATGTCATCATATGAAATCTGAGTTCGAATCTATCTACCGTCGAAAAATAAATGTCATCATATGAAATCTGAGTTCGAATCTATCTACCGTCGAAAAATAAATGTCATCATATGAAATCTGAGTTCGAATCTATCTACCGTCGAAAAACAAATGTCATCATATGAAATTGAACAGAAATGTTCAGACATTTGTACAGTATATTACCATTTGTTCATGCAGGTTTTTTAGGTACTGAAATGGTAGACGGTGGGGAATGAAGATCCTGAAGTGGAAGTCTCGCTCTGGTAGAGGAAGTGTTGGCCATCTTCAAACTCGATAAGAGATAAGAGCGGCGGGCAACACATGAATGAGATGATAGAGAATTAGGGATCCTTAGGGAGGTCTGCAAGATTCTCGTTTTCGGCATTAAAAAATATTAAAATATAAATGTGAAAATGGCGCCCAACTTCATCCACCTGACTTAGTTTACAACGAATCCTCGTATATGTAGCGGTGGAGAGGCACAGGCTCACGATGTTCAGGAGAATGTTGGGTGAAAGGAAATGATTTTTTTAGATAATACATTCTTATTTTCACGTTTTGGTTTTGGTGCCAGGGAAGACATGCTGGTGGATTTGGAAGTGGAGGGTCATCATCCCGTTCGGAACGATGACCTTGATGAGGAGCGATAAAAATTTGGGACTCTTCCGTGAGTTCATTAGAACACGGTTATCACAATGGGAGATCCTTAGGCGGTCTATTATTGGAGATTAGGGTGGTGGCACTCTGCCCCCCCGTTACCCGCACTGTAACTTGCATTAGTGTGATAATCTGCCGTTCTTGGCTCCTGAAGAGGGTGAATGTTTTTTATTTCATTCTCTTTTTTCCCATCACTGTTCGCCGGTTATTCCAGGAATGTTTTATGACTTAATATTTTCTTTGGTTTGTTGTTTTCACCGTGTTCATAAAATTTTATGTTTGAATAATTTATGACCTGTGTTTAATTTGAGGTTACCTACCATCTAATTTGACTTATTTTTATTATTTCTAAATGTGAATAAGAATTTTTTTCTACCAGGTACGGTAGCAAAAATGCAGTATTTTAGTATGAACAAAGTGCTAATCAGGCAGCGTATGTGAAAGGCCCAAAAAAAGTGAGAACATTTCGTAAAATGTGATATAATTACATCAAAATTAGTTTAACTATATCAAAAATAGTTTAAAAAAATTTACTTACTTACCTATTTATCTACATTACGTTTTATTTCGACAATTTCCGGTCGCCATCTTTGATTATTAATTTTCCCATTATTTATATTTGTTGTTTAAAATTGTTGCCCAGAATGATAAAAATCACTGCAGAAGACCGTATTCTGATCAAAAATTTGCGAATTGAAAAACGTTGGGATGCTAGGAAAATGATCAAAGAGTTTCAAAACAATGCCTGGAGTATAGCTAGACATTACAGCATAACTAGACAATACAGAAAAACGGAGCTCAATCTCATACAGCCAGAAATATAATAAACTTTTTTCGTCGTGAGAATGTTAATTTCATCGAGCCAGGCATGTGGCCACCGAACAGCCCAGATTTAAACCCACTAGATTATACAATATGGGGTGTTTTGATGTTTTCTGATTAGCTAAATATTGTGCAAAAAAAAATTACATTAAGAATTATAATTAATTATATTATGTTTTGAAATAACTCGTGTGTTACGAGATGTTCTCACTTTTTTGGGCCACCCTGTATGTGTAATCCACTAACAAAATTAACTGTCCTGAGAATGCGATGGGTCACCATTTATTGTTCCTGGTTTATGACAAAACTAAAACCAGTAACCAAAGAACAGCATCATTCCTAATATATATAGTCTTAGTGTGGTTAAAATAGAGGGTGGAGATTATCTAGTGATATGATTGCACTTCGTCGCTATTGTATCTAGATCTAAATGTCAGCCTTTAAAAATGTCAAAGTAGTCTTTGAAAATCGGCTAGTATAAAAATGATAACACAGGTGTTGCATAATGTACCTATATTTTGTATAATATTAATAAAATTAAATCGGTTGTGTAATTTGAATAAACTGGTGAAAGGTTACCTGGAATTATTACCAGTGAAACTATACCTAAAAGTGTAAACTAGCATTTACCTCATTGTCGACACTCTGGAGTCATGCAGAGCTTTGATGACGCTTCTAAGTGTAACCTGATTGACCAGTATTTGCAGCGCTTTGAAAAAGGTTTTCTTGCACTCCGTGATCTGACGGCCCCCGGTCGACAGCCCCGCGAGAGGCCACACGTTGGGGCCCGCGTCCTCCACCACCATCGTGTACACCCTCGCGCCAGCCAGGGAACGTTCTATATTCATCGTCACCTTTACTTGGGCTTCCTGCAAAAGGAAACACAACCCACGGCAGTGTCCGCGGGTCCAACGAAGACAAAAATAATATTACAAAATAACTACATTGTACTAACAGATACCCTACATAATTGCAGTACTTTGAATATCACATATCACACATACACAAAAATGACATTTTTACTATTTTCGATCCACGCGCTTATCGCGTTACGTCTTACCCTTCGAAGGGTAAGATAATATATCTCGATCTACTGTATTTTATACTTTAAAATTGGTGGATAATGGGGTGAGTACAGAGAGTGACTTTGTTTTTGAGTGACGGCGTATCCTCGAGTGCAGCTAAGAAAAAAGTATTTATTTATTAGACTTTATTGACATACTTGTTTTTGTTGTAACAGAGGTGAATATATTACAATATAACATGATAAACATAAGATACAATTATGTTGCAATTAAGTATATACTTGTAGTTTATTGTGTGGGATGGACTCCACCTCTGATATATGCAGCATTGTCCTGGCTACTTTGCTAGACTGCCGTGTGTGTTAAAGTAGCCAGTTTTTTTTTGTGCTGTTGTGGTGTTATTTAATTCAAAAAAGATAAAGATTCGATAGGAGTAAAGATAAAAATAGAGAAAAAAAATGTAGTGAGATTGTTGTAGAACTAGTGAATTATTAGTGTAGACAATGTATAATGATTATGTTAGAATATTGAATAGCGATGCTTCTGATTGATATGATGAATATCTAAAGGGACGACTATTTATTACCCTGAGAATTGTCTTTTGTGCTCATTTAGCTGACTCTAAGATTGTTTTTGCTGCTCCTCCCCAAACTAAAATAGCGTAATTAATTAAGGAGTAGCAGAGTGCAAAGTACACCGTTATTAAGAGTTTCTAGTCAAAATTATACATCGTATTTCATTAAAAAAGTAAATTAGTTTTCTTATGCGTTTCGCTAGGTTCGATATGTGTTCTTTCCAGTTAAGATAATCAATTTTTCACATTAGTATGAGGAAGCCGTGTTCTTGTTTATTTTGCAGTCATGTACGATGAGTGTAAGATTTTGATATGGCGATGTTCTTTCGTTAATATAAAAACATACATATTTTCGTATCAAACCATCAGATGGAATAAAATGGATAGCACTACATGGGGTAGCCAGGGAGAAGGGATTAGAGTGCCTATACATACACATACATTCAATTTTATATGTATTGATAGACTGACACTTATTTTTGTTTTCGAATTAGGTTCTTTAAATGTGAAAATTATCATTTTGTTTTTAGACAGATATTACTCAGCACAATGCCATCGCTGCTTTTAATTTCGTCTGTTGAAGATTTAATTAATTGATAGGTATATCTCCATTACGGAGACAAAAGTGCCACCATGGACTTGCACTCTCAATCGTCGAGGGTTTGCACAAAATGATACAAAATGATTAGGAAAATTAAGTGGATTTTTGACAAAACATATTTATTGTTGTTTAAAATATATTTGTATGTTAATTTTTACAGCCATGGAGCGCGATACAAATTAAACACAACCTTTTATAGCCCTTATGTAAAAAATAATATTTGTTCGTTTTTCAGTGATGCGCCCTTATTAATATAAAATATTTTACCGACCTTATCAACACTTTCTTCAACGAGAGCAAGAAAATCACCGTTAGAATATTTGGCTGCGGCCAAAGTAATGAAAGCCTCTCGCAGAATCTCAATCATGAGTTCAGTATTTTTTATCAAGTCTCGGGAATGGTCTCGGAGGAGGAGGTCGAATACCCTGGCTTTCCTCCTCAGTAGCTGGGCGGCATTTTTGGCGTGGGTTAACCTTTGTTTCATTTCATAAACTTTGGCCAAAGAAGGTGCCACGTTTTCATGCCTGTTTGATGCCATTACAAAAATTTCAGGCAAATAATGCTTTTTTACTCCAATCAATTTGCAGATAATTATTTTGCCATGTCAAATAATAAAGTGACGTTTCTGACACAGAAATTTTAAATTGTGAAAGAAACACGAATTTGAAATGCGTATAATATTTTTTACACCGCTGCCAACTGAAGCAACGTAGATATTATTCGACAAGAATTATCTTGAATTATATAAATAGGTACTAAGTGAGTAGGTATGAAGAACACATTTCGCTCTGTAAATGATTAAAAATGAAGTATCAGAAAAACGTAAGTTAATCCAAAAACATAGAAAATGGTTCCTAATTGGTGACAAATATAAATTGTTTTTGAAGATGAAAATCTTTAGCGCGGATTTTTTAATTGTTTCGAAATATTTTAATAAGACAAAATTTCCTTTCAATACGCTAACCATTTTTTATTGTAAAATCAAACTCTCGTTCTTAGTAAAATGTCAAAATGAGTTAAAAAAATATTAAAATATAATTGTAAAAATGGCACCTAATCCTCTTCACTTGACTTAGTTCACAAAAAAACCACAACTGCATTATTTTGTGTTTTCCAAGCTACAGATAAAATATTTCAAGCTTCATATATATTTTTGTAAAAGTGTATAATTTCTCTTAACTATGGATGTGATACTGTTCTTGGAATAACGATTATAAAATTATTTTATCCTACCTTACGCTTCTCGCAAAAAATTTCGTACTAGAGTATTTCAAAAAAATATGAAAAAGTGACCAAGTAAATACTTCAAATTATGATTTATTACAGTGTGTTATATTGTTATAATATGATATAAACATTGCAGCAAAGTATAACGTATATTTTGGTACCCTGCCTGCTATTACAGCATGTATTACAGCAGATAGTGTTTTTCCGGTATAATAGGAAACAACGTGTAATTTTTAATGTACAAAAAATAATATATAAAGAGTAAAACAAAATGTAATAAGATAGCATATAAATACATTGTAAAACTTAAAGTAAATGCGATGTACAATTTATGAAAAAGTCAAATTATAATAAATATTATTATTGAGTTCTGCTAGTTTGCATAAGCATTATTATATGTTACAGCTGTTTCGGCGGTTAAGGCCATTTTCAAACAGTAGATAAACCACGTACAATCGACTTATTAAACTGATTTACCCATGGATAGAGCAAGGGGTAACTAAAATCAGTTAAATAAGTCGTGGTCGTAAGTTCGTGGGTTATCCACTGTTTGAAAATGGCCTTAACCGCCGATACAGCTTTGATTTTTTAAATTTAATTAAAAGTATACATGAAGTTCTACAAACTAAACACAATAACAATAAATAAAGTAAGAGTAAATAATATACAAATATGAAGTAAGTTTATGTAAAATTGTAATGATTAATGCTCAAAAAAGAGTGTGTAAAATAAGTAAATAACGTACAATGACCTAAAAATTTGAATTAAAAAAAAAAACACTTCATTTTTAGTACAAACCTACACTAACCGTTTTCTAACAAACGAAATTTTAAAAATGCCAATAATAAACGCATTAAAATTTCATTCCTTTGTTCCTTCATTTTTATATATGGATAATCACAAGAGTATTAATTGTATTTACTCAATTTTATAATTTCTTAAGAGTAATTTTAAAATGTAATTTTTTTTATTTTTATTATATAATTCATTGTTCATTAATACGAGAATTTACATTGCCGTCCTACTGCTGTGCATCATTCGTTATACCAGCTCTATTATTCATTGTAATTAAATACCTGCTAGCTGCAAAGTTCATTATCACATTTCGCCTTTGTGTAAATACTGTTCATTATCATTACATGGTCTGCCTGGTATATCTTT
This sequence comes from Eubasilissa splendida, assembly GCA_031772225.1. Lineage (NCBI taxonomy): Eukaryota > Metazoa > Arthropoda > Insecta > Trichoptera > Phryganeidae > Eubasilissa > Eubasilissa splendida. Next base: position 12,411,571 of record CM062852.1, on the reverse strand, counting down.
CATCTTAATTACGTGTCCTGACCATTGGTAAATGGTCTTCCTGCCGTAATTACTGTTAAGCGTAACTATTTCTACCCGATCATGCTAATAGAAATTAATTGAATGTCCATAGTTGGGTTTTCGGCAAGGTGCCGAAAGAAAGAAACGCGAGTTAATTTAGAGTGCTTAACTGGTAGTGTTAAAGTCAGTCTATAGACCGACCCTAACATATGGGCATCAAGCGTGTGTTCGCACCGAGAAAGTTCATTCGAAAATTCGAGCGGTTGAAATGTGGTTTCTGAGGGGAGTGGCGGGGATAACATTACGGAACCAGTTAGAATGTCCACAATTAGAGGGAATCTCGTTATGGAACCCCTGTTTCTTTTCGCAGAGAGATTCTAGATAAGCTGGCTCGGGGTATGTAACGAGAATGCGAGTCTAAAAATTAATCCAACAAATTTTCCCGGCGATCCCAAAAAAAAAGGCGTTCAGTTGGTCGCCTCTGGCAATGCTGAGCAAAGCAAATGGAGAACCTGTGTCCGTGGAAAGGGACACGATGAGATAATCTTAAAGATTTTGTTAAGATACATCTCAATACTGTATACACGTGTTGAGATTGTGATCTGGAGATAATCTCAGAGATCAGCTTGAGATTGGTAGAGTGATACAAAACTCAAACCAGTGTACACGACGTTTGACTTGACAGATTTGATTTGAAAAATGAACAAAACACCACCAACGAGTAAAACCACCAAAGATTCATACAACTATTTTATTTTCTGAAAGTACATTAGGCAGATAAATTAGAAATATTTATTCCATTTTAACTGCTACCGGGGAGGTTAAAAATCCCCCAACTAACAACAATGACATTTTACGTTTGACGTACATAACGAGCATGAAGTGAGGTGTGAGATGCGAATTTCTGTCTCGAGTCGGAAATCTCTCAAAAAACTCAATCGTGGACACGGGACAAAAGAGACGCTTGGCATATAATGGGCTAGTGATGAAAAAAAAGATTGTGACTGTGATTGGTGAATATTTTTTTTTTTAGTTACTTACTTATCATCACGCCGTTTCCCCGCGAGGGTAGGCACAGAAGATAGAGCGCCACACTCTTCTTTCCTGACACACAATTCTCGCCTCGTCCACATTCATTCATCTTCTCATACAAACTCGCCGATTGTTGAGGCTTCTAACAGAACCATCCTCTATTATCTGGTTTACCTGGTCGTGCCAAGTCTTCCGCGGTCGTCCTCTATTTCTGGTGCCATCAACACTTGCGTCATATATCTTTCTTACCATTCTCTCCTCATTCATTCGTTGCATATGACCAAACCATCTAAGTGATCCTTTCTTCATCTTACTCATTATGCTAACATTAGATTTACATTCTTTCCTTATTTCTTCATTCTTTACTCTGTCATAAATAGATTTGCCACATATGCGCCTAAGTGATCTCATTTCCACTGCATTCAGTCTACTTTCGTTCCTCTTCTGCCAGCTCCAGGCCTCACTTCTATACATCAGTGTCGGTACCAGGACTCCATTGTGCACCGCTGGTCTTGCCTCGGTTGACAAATTCCCGTTAGATATCATTCCATTCCAAGCGCCGTCACTTTATTTCCTGCAGTCACCCTCCTTTCGATATCATTCTCAGCCTTTCTGTTTTTATCAAACATACTTTCCAAATACGCAAACTCATCTACTTGTTCCAAACATTAATTACCCACAAGTATTTTGCACGATATCTTGTTTTTTTCCTTCTCGAATACTATCACCATACATTCATCATGAGGTCGCTTTCCTTGCACACATCGTACATTCTACTCACTAGACTCTGTAGTTCTTGTTCCAGTTCTTTCACTTATTTATTCATATACAAGTTGAACAGTCATGGAGACATTACACAACCCTGCTTGACACCCTTTGTAATGTCAAACCATGGTGTGAGTGTTCCATTGATTCTTACACACGCAGAACTTCCCTCATATAGGGATGCGATTGCGTGTATAAGTTTACTATTCACTCCGTAATCAGAGAGTACATTTCATAACCTTTCTCTTATAATTCTACCATATGCCATAAAATTTTTCCGTCATTACTCGTAGAGAAAATATCTGATCCATGCATCCTCTTCCACCCACAAAGGCCCCTTGCACGTTCTATACTTTTTATTTCGTCACCGTTCTTGCTCTTTCTATTAAAATTCTTCCATCAGTTTACCATCAGAGCTCAGTAGACTAATAGCCCTACAGTGTTACCACATTCCATTTTCGACCCTTTGCCTTTGTAAAGAGGCATAATGATAGCCCTCCTCCAATCTAACGGGGTGTGACTCTCTTTCAAACATTGCATGAAGGGCGTATGAAGCCATAAGATAACTAAGAGGCCACCAGCCTTGATATACTCTGCAGTAATATTATCATACCCCACATATGTTTTATTGCACATTTTATTTATTCCATACTTATTGCATTTATATCGTTTTCCTCATTCATACTTACCCCAGAGAGCCTCTCAGGTGCTTCCTCATTTGCATTCTCTACACTTTCATACGTTTCCTGGAAATATTTCATCCATCTACCTTTTGTTTCATCCTCATTCGTTAACATCTTTCCATTTACCGACTTAATAGTTTTCATACTACTGTTTTCAGTACCACATCGGAATTTTATGACCGCCTTCCAAAAGAATTCTATATTATCCTAAAAATTCCCAGTCATTTTCTTCCCTTCTTCTGTTTTCAGCCGCTCTTTCGTTTCTTTTTAACTTTTAACTTTTACCAGATTAAAATTTTTTTTTACAGGTATTTTACAGGTCTTTTGCTCTCGTGTATTCATCCCCATTTACTGTCAATAGATAGCGCCACGCATTCTTCTTTCCTTTCACAAGTTCCTTTATGCCATCGTTTCACCATGCATCGCCTTTCTTCCTTCCTTGGGTAGCTATGCAACAGGTTTCTTTCGCTGATTCGCATAAAGTAACCATAATGTGCCATGCATTGTCTATATTCAGATCACTCGCTCCTTGCTCACTCAGTTTTTCACACACTTTCCTTTCAAAATTTTCTCTGACATCATCCCTTTACAGATTCTTAATTTTGACTCTAGATGGCGCCGATACTGTTTTTTTCATGGACCGTCATCCTTGGATTAAAAATATTCTTGAGATGACGAGAAAATGGTCAGTTTCCATCTCGGCGCCTCGAAACACTCGAGTATCAACAGTAGCGGATCTCAGATTAGAGTTAGCCACCACAAAATCAATTATCGACCTTTTATTTCCTCTTTCCCATGTGTACTGGCGGATTCCTTTGTGATCAAAAAAGGTGTTTGAGATAAAAAGGTTCCATTCCAAGCATACCTCAAGTAGACTTTTTCCATTCCCATTCATCCTTTTGTCACCGTACACATCAATGGCTGACTTGAAACCATCCCTCCGAGTCCCCCACCCATCCATTCAAATCGCCTGCGAAAATTATTCTTTCATTATTCCGATATACATTCATTACATCCCTTACATTTGTCCAAAATTCATCTTTCACTTCATCATTTATGGGTGTTTATGGGAGCATAACCTACGACTAAAAATACATTTGTAATTCCAATTTTAAAACGGATCCACATGAGCCTGGCACTGACGAGTCCATATTCTCTCATACATTCTATCATTCTTTTCGAGAGCAACGCTGCAACACTTTTTAGTTCACCTCTGTAATGGGCTGCAGTCACCGAAAGAGGACCGGAATACCCTGAGATGGGGTATACAGGGATACGACAAGGAATAATAAATGGAGATTCAAAAAAAGATCTAATAGAATTGCCGAATTTCACCAGAACCAGTTTTACGAAACTCGTTTGCATGCCACGTCCTACATCAAAAACTTTTACTTACATCTACCTGCAGAATCAACCATCAAGGAGACAGGCGTTCAACACTAATATATAAAGGCTATTCAGACTATTAAAATACTGCCGAGAAACATTAATTACGTTGTTAAATTTCAGAATTGACAGCGCGTTCTGGAGTCTGGGAAATGCTTAAAAAACAGGCACCACTAATTTGTAGCGAAAACATGAACGCCCGGCGGGAAAACGTGCGCGGGAAAGTAAACTAAAAGACGATCATAAAATGGCGAATTTAGTGCAAAATTTTAGAAGCTGTTTATGAACGAAAAAGTGAGTCTCTACAAAATATAAGAATGTATCGAATCAAAAGAGGCATCAAGTCGATGAATTTTTTTTTCTAAAAACATATTCGGGGTTCAATCCCAGGACCATTCTATTACTGAATGCAGTCATCTTTTGCCTACGATAGAATATAGATGTGAAAAAAGCGGTCTACAATAATTCTGACTGAAATCCACTTAAGTTTGAAATTTTTTATTATTAATATTGATCTTATTATATATTGATATTGAATGATCATCAGTAATCAAAACCACAATCACATATATAATATATATATATACATACTATTTTTTTGCCTATCTAAATGTAATTTACGTATGTACATTATTTTTAAATGAGATGTTAAATACAAATCACAAATACATACAGACTAGATTTATAACATTTTTCTGCTTTGTTTGATGTGAAAATAATATTGTTTATCAATATATAGAGTTTTCGAGTAAGCGCGATAGAACCTTAAAATGGAATTATATTTAAAAAAACAAGTATGATATTAATATTTATTTATTTATTTGAAAGATCATTCGATGCCACTAACAATGGAATATAATTTCATTCAAATGTGCTCCACGACTGCGTTTGATTCTTTGGATCCACTTTTCAGTCATTCTTTCACATAAATCTGGTGCAATTCCACAAATAACACGAGTTATGTTGTTTTTTTAACTGTTTAATTGTTGTTGGTTTACCAGCATAAACAAATAACTTTATATATCCCAACAGAAAATATTCTATCGGAGAGATATCACTTGATCTTGGCGGCTAATTGACAGGCCCATTTCTGGAAATGATTGAATCGTTGAACGTTATTTTCAATAAATCGATCGTCTCAGTTTTTGATAATAAGTTTTAAATGTAAAACGATCCATGATAAAACAGCACACTATACTGAATAAAAATAACAATGACAGATGTCAAAATATTAATAAACATGGCTACTATTCTTATTTGAAATTCTTGAAATTTGAAAAATCACATTTATTGGATAACCTTGTATATGTGCGATGGTACATCATAATATAAATTAGTTGGTACGCATTCATTAGAAAACTTGTCTCTTGAATTTGTCATTCTTTATCTATTATATTTTATACGTAGAGTAGAATGACCATCTGACACACACTTTTCATTACCGCTAATTTCCCGAGACGAGAGATCAAAGACTTATCCATGTACCGTCAACTTTTTGTAAAAGAAATTTAAATTTTAAACGACTTTTCCAATTTGAGATTACAGGTATTCATGCATATTTAATGCTCTTTTAAGGCGACACTAATAGTTAATTTATTAACAATATCAACTAAATATTACAATGCGTTATTTTTTATAAAATTTTGCCAGTGACAAATGTTTGCAGACGAATATAAAATGGTTGGTTTTCTCACATTCGAAAAAAGTTGTCGGAAAATACTAGTTTTCTGAGCTATATCATAATAATATTAATATAGATCCAATATGTATCATAGAAATAATATATGTGTTGCCATTTGAATCAATCAAAAAATTATTTATTTATTATAAGTACCTACGTTTAGATAGTGCACGATGTTTTAAGTATATTGAATGGAGACGGGATTATCCGAAGGGAAAACTATTTGTAAAAAATTGTTATGCAATTTATTCACACAGCTGTATACAAATGTAAATACATGTAGATGTATATAAATTAATAATAAAAACTCCACATGAAATATTTTAAAGGATTAAGATGTTCAAGTACTGCAAAGACAAAATCGTAATGTAAAATATTGTTACATTATAAAATGGTATAGTATAGTACAATGTAATCATTTTTTAAGTCGTTCAAAAATTTTATATATTTTTATTCAAAGCATTATTTTTAATATGTTATTTTTTTATATTTATGCTAACGCTAATATTTACCGTGATACGGAAAAGTTTCACGAAATTTGGTGGAAGAAATTTATTGGATATCCTTTATTATGTTCGTCTTCTTAAATATTGTTTACCAAAAGTTTTCCCTCTTCGTCGATATTAAACAATTTTTTTGGAGACCCTCGGGGTAGTTGGTCGTCAAAATTCCAAGAAATTTGCTGAACTTATTATAAGTTTTTCTAATAAATAATCAAACAACTTTCCAAGAGTGTCTTTCGCGTAATATCCGTACGCGACTTGTCCCACCCTGTACACGATCCGGGGTGAATGAAAATAATGACGAATAATTCATTACCCTTCTACTTAACGGGCCTACACTATTAGAAAATATTTGCTTGTTTAAGTAATTACCCCAAAGACAGACCATTACTTTAAAGGGAAGCGCGCGGAAGAAAATGTCGTAAACAGCTGTCAGTGTTTCAGGACAGTCAAAGTGTTCGGAAGAGTTTCAAGACATTTCAGAACATCTGATGTTGGCTTGAAATAAGTTTTTACATCTTGCATTGCTTATAAAGATGGGAGATGATCACACCTGTATTCTGCCTTTGTAGAGTTGCCAACAAAATAAGCGAGTATCCACATCTCAATAATTAATAATCAAATTTACAGAATCGTGTCAATTGCAGGACTTGACTGAATTTCATTTCCTTGTTGAGATAATTGAAAACTAAATTTCTAATAAAACTTCTACAGAAATCACACCCCTGAATTAAATATTTATTTATTTAAAATAAAAGATGAATTGATGACAGTACCCAAACTCAAACAAATCCGTATACACGACGTTCAATTTGACAGCCAGACTCAATGTGCACTCAAATATTATCTAGAATACCTATAATTATTTATTCTAAAAATAATTCTGTTTTAACTGGTGTAGCAAATATCCAACTGACGAACGGAACATTACTGGCCAATGGACAAACATTTGTCGTACAATAAGCGAGAAGTGAATAGCTGAGACTTAGTGCATACACAGTGGACATTGAACGCCGAGAGTTTCCCATTGGATTGTCTCAAAGGTTGTCAAAAATGTCGAAAAAATCTCATCCATGAACGCGGGTCATTATAAATATGCCGTCCCCTCCGCCGGCGACGATCAATCGTCGATGCGAGTTGTGCCGCGTGAATGGTGGCGATAGTTTTGTTAACGGACTCATCGACAAGCTGGCAGCTGCAGCCGAGCTGAACCGGCAACAGAAAATTGTTTAATATATTATATTTGTATAGCCATTAACACGTCAACAATCCTGTCGTCGAAAGTCGCCTAAAACACGTTTGTGTGAAATATAATTCGATATAAAATGAGATTGAAACATCACACATATAAACACAATGTTTTTTTATGTTAACTAGCTAGTTGTAACGATAAAGTTACTATTAGGTTGGTGCATAATTACCAATCGTATTTTTTTTATTTTAGATTTATTAAATTGTGAAACAAATAAATTCCTTCATTCTGGAGGAAAATCGTGGTCTATTTCAATAATACTTCCCTCGGCAAATAATCAATTCCACCGGTAATCAAATAAATACTTTTTTTATTTCTTTAACGCGATCCACAGTTTGATATCCAGATCGTTGTAGATTTTGTCCATCCTTGTCAAACTTTCGTCTTTTTCCACAGCCATCTGAAGAGCCTGATCGTTAAAATTATGAGTACACGAACTACTGACCTTCCTTCCTCACTTTTAAGCTTGTATTACCGTATTTCAAACGATTGAAACATTTTCGAACATAGCCTTCACTAACCGCTCCTACACCAAAAAAATATTTATATAAGACTAGGCTTAAAGGGTCTTGACTTGTCTCTTAAAAGTTGGGACCTGTCGTCCACAGATGGCAAAATGATTTAAAAATATGACATTAATTTCTGAGTTTTGGAGAAGATCCAGAAGTGCGTGTCAACACGCTTATAGTTTGGCGTGTTAACGCGCTCACGGAATTTAAACGGTTAAAATTGCGAAATGACTGCGCTGCATCAACTTCATTTTTTGAAGCGATTATGCATGATATGAAAAATATATTGACGCGCATTTTTGCTATTCAAAAATAAAGAAATATATTAGTGAAAAAATTCAAACTAAATGACAGATTCGAAGGGCTCCGGTAAAATGAACAATAAATATGCACAAATCTAATACTATGTAAATTTAGGCCAAAAAATGATGATTTCTTAAAAAATAAATTAAGAAATAAGCCCTAAGTGTTCTGTCATCAATGGAGAGGGCTTAGAAAATACCTACCCAAAAAAACACAAAGAATATGATGATTTTGTTTAGGCTTCCTTAAACATCTATGGTTTGAGTCTAGACGAAACCAATATTGGTTCAACCTATTCTTTGTTTTAATAATAGTCTGCTTCATCGTCGCTGCTTACCCTTTTGGCGTGATGGTATGCAACAATAAAAACGAAAAAGTCTCTCATTTCGCTAGAGCTATGTAGGCACATAAAGTATTCAGAAGTTGGGCCACGGAACGTAACATTATAATTAAAAATGTTGAAGGCTTAAAGTTGCCTTTCATTCAAGCTACCCCTGAAACGGGGCCCGCCCTCGCCTTAAACGGAAGATATAGTGTTTCCCAATTAAAGAAGCTTTTGTATGGTGTCCCTCAAAGGAGCGGTGAGCTTTTTTGTAAGGATCCTTTGAAAGTATTTCATACAGTAGCGACGAATTTAGGTAAGAAGCGGGTTCTTTGTGACAAAAGTTTGCTGCCAGGATTCAAGTCAAGATGCTGGACGTTTAGACGATGTTACTTTATACTCTGAACGTTGATTTTTGAGAGCAAGAATAAATTATTTCAATTAAATATAATAGTTTAATTAAATAATTTTCTTGTTCAATTATCATCTATGGTTAATGACGTGAATAAAAAAATATGGGTGAGTAACGCTTTCGCACCATTGAAGTGCAACTTCTTAGACTTGAAATATTTTATTTATTTATTATTAATACAAATTAAAGAATCAACTTGAAAGATAAACAGAAAAAATCTATCTATCAATCGAAAAAATATTTATTTGCTACCGAAATTCGAACCTGGAGACCACTTCCTATCCGGGGAAGTACATTCACCATTTCGCTATAGCAATTGAATATATTTTAGACAAACTTTGAAAATATTTTCTGTAATATTTCCAATTGATACATCTACGAGTATATAATATTTTTAAAAAGCACTAATATCGGTTTCGTCTCGGATCAAACCATTGACGTTTAGGAAAGCTTAACCAAAATCATTAATTTTCAAAATATCATGATTTTGGCCTACATTTACATGGATGCGACATCAACGATCATTTTACCGGAGCCCTTTGAATCTGTAAAATTTGTCATTTTTTTACTAATACATTCCTTTGATTACGAGTAGCAAAAATGCATGTCAATAACCACCTTTATATTCGCCATATCACGCTGTATCGCTTCAAAAAATTATAGATTTTTTCTGTATGTCTTTCTAGTTGATTCATTTATTTGTATTAAAATACCACTAAACTATATTATATAAATGCAACTTCACAACAAAAATGTGTTCCCTTTAAAAATATTTATTATTACTTTGATAACAACAATTTTTCTTTATTCAAATATGTCAGTTTCATCACAGTCTGAAAATAAATTTATAGATTTACAATAACTAAAATATGATATAAATATTCTTGACTAATCTATCTAGTATATTGCAAATAGCAAATAATAATCCTTTTTTGAGAGCCTCATGAATGTGAACTATTTGTCCATTTTCTACAACACATCGAGCAGCACATTTGTTTTATACGATACGGTGGTTGCATACATAGGTAAGAAAGTAAGTGTGCCTGTGACCTGTGCGAACAAAAGAGACGACACCACGATCAGTGTCATTTCTTTCGCACGCACAGGTACAAGTTTGAAATATTTGATAACGTTACAACGGTGTAAGTGACGTGAATTTTTTAAACGAGATTAGTCTTTTTTGATAAATATTTTAAGGTATGTTTTTTTCATCCATTTACATTTCAAATCTAGATGATGGTAGCCTCGAAGTCCAATGAATTTTTTAATTTTTTATTGTCATGCTTACAAGGACGTCACTCTTTCCGGAGTTTTCCCCCATCAATTCCACATCCCGATGTATGACAGATTCAATATGATAAAAAAACGTACGAATTCTGTCTGGACTGCACAATGGATGAATTCAAATAATCATGAGGATGATTGGCTTAAAATAATTCAAGGATCTATTCCCCGCACCCCTTGGTTCTCCAAAAGGAGTCTCCAAAAGAACAGTATCAAATATCTTTAGAATGAGAATTGGGCATTGCCAGGTAGCCTCACATTTGTTCAGATTGAACTTAATAGATTCCTCAATGTGTGAGTGTAGTGCCGAGGAGGAAACCCTTGACCATATCTTTTTTGCCTGTCCATTGCGGATCACAGGTTTTTTTTTACAGGACTTTTGTCCATGGTAATTTTCAACTCCCGGTTAACTTGTGTCATCTTCTTTCCCTTAACTCGCCACATTTAATCTATATAATAGCAAATTTTTTGAACGACAATGGTATTGACTTGAACATAATATTTCCTATTCTGTAATGTTATCGTACTTTTTTCTATAAAATTGAGTTTTAACTTGATAAATGGCACAAATCACTTTTGAAGGGTGGATTCCCTATTTAAAAGAAGAAGAAGCAGAATATTTATTAAATAGTTAGAATAAAATTGGTCTCATTTTTCTCATGATACTCACATTTTGTAAAACAAAAGTGTGTTTTATTGTATATATTTTTTTAAGGAGAAAGCATTTTTATTGTGAAGTTACATTATCAGAACATGATTTTGTGGTATTTTCAAATAAATGAAATTAATCAATTATAATAGAACGATATAAAGAAACAATATTTAGTACGGTAGCGACTAAATATTTTTTCGATAAATACATTTTTTCTGTATATCTTTCTAGTTAGTTAATTTAATTTGTGTTTATTAGATTATTTTTGCACTCACAACTGAAAAAATACTTGCTTCACTGTAAAGCCAAATTTTAAGCTTTACAGCGATGGTCTGGTCTTATAATATATCAATAATGTTTTCATACGTTTTCGGAATGCACGTGAATATATATATATAATATTTTTAATTCCATTTCTTGCAGTGGTAAATTTAAAAAATGATTACTCCACATTGGCGCTAGAAAAAGTATCGATATTCGCAAAAGTATAGATGTCAAGTGTAGGTATTACAGGGAGTGGAAATTTCGGGCCTCTATCTGACATTGGCCGCATTGTCTATGGTATCCCAGTACTTATATAAAAATATTTTTTTGTAAATTAAAAGCGAAGAAAAATGTATATTATTAGTACCTGGTAGAGGCGTATTTCACTCAACACAGACGATCTAGTTTCGTTTCATATTGTATTCTCTTTCAGAGGACCCGACGACGCTAATGCGGAGGTATAGTGTTATCATGCTTAATTCTAAGTAGGTAAATAGCTAATACAGCCTTGAACGTATATATGATTGTGTACATATAACGCTGTATACCACCAGGTGGAGCATAATACAGGTTTCAGTACGGGGGTAGATTAATAAACTTGTAATATTACCCGTGGGCATTAGCCAATGCAAATTGGCTGTGCGCTTAGGAAGATCAACAATATATAGGGATGAAGCCTCGTTAAGTTATCACAGATATAATCATTAAACACAGAGTCATTGAGATAAGTTATTACCACATTCACGAAACTATTTCGTTTCTAAAAAATACTAGCTTGGTAGAAATAAACACTATTCTATAAAATAATAATAATAATGTTTCTTAATACCCACGTCTTACCTAGACATATTTTTTTGATTTGAGATATTCAAATTGACGTTTATTATATAAAGTTAGTAATTAAGATTACATGATATTTAAAAAAATATAATTTAATGGAAGAGGTATGAAAGTAGAGAATGAAATTAAGATATTTTAGACTTACATGCGGTAAATGTATCAATAAGTTGAAGAATAGAAAGTGACAGAAATTAGTAAAATAACAAAGATAACAGGATTGTTTAAAAATAAAAATTATTTCCAGAGAGGTACCTTATTATTTATTATGTATGAAAAAATATCAAAACTCATAAAAATCAAATCACTTTTCTATAGAACTTTAAGCTGATTTTGATAGAAATTCTACCTATTGCATAAAGTCTTTGCGCAACATCCAGTAAATTTCAAAACATTTTCTTTGATCGTGAATATGAGACACCAAAACTACCTCTATCTTTTTATCGAACAAAGATTTATGGACATGCTAAGATGAAATTAACATTATAGGTACATACTAAAAAACAGACAATAATTAGATTTTTTAATTTTGATTATCTTGTGATTTTTTACCCCTATATATTTATTACATATTTTTTTATTAATGTTTTGGTTGTTTAATTTTGTAATGTGCATATGTATCGAGATAAAATCTGATTTAATTTATAATCACGTTTCACTCATGGATATAACGGATAAATCTTCGGTCTAGTTGAGAAAGTAGAGAATTGCTTTTTTATACTAAACAAATTATTGTTAATATTTAACGGAATTTTCCTAATTTTTGTATCTAGTACAGAAAAAGATTTTATACATTCTCTGTATGTTTTTAGATTTATAAAAGTACAATTGATATTTATAGCCGTAACCTATGGGAGTTTATAAACATGAGGAAGTCTTCTGTAAGAATCGAAATAACGTATACATTTACTGATTAGAATATATTTTGAATATTGTATAAATTAATTAATTATAAAAAAATCAATCATACATTTTTATATATATAGTAATAATTTACAGGATGACCCCGAATAAATTTTTCTCTCGAATGGCTGAATAATATTATACATCAAAGAACGTTGAAATCTTTTCATTAGATTGAATAACTGAAGACGTTTGGAAAAAAATCCATTATTGTGGTAAGAAACAAATTAATTGAAACCTGTAATTTCTTCTTCTTCTTCTTTTAAACAGGCAATCCACCCTTCAAGAGTGATTTGTGCCATTAATCAAGTTAAAACATTATTTCATAGAAAGAAGTACAACAATATTATAGAAAACGGAATATTATGTAACAAGTTAATACGATTGTCGTTCAAGAAATTTGCTATTATATAGATTAAATGTGGCGAGTTAAGGGAAAGAAGATGACACAAGTTAACCGGGAGTAGAAAATTAACATTGACAAGATTATTGTAAAAAAACCCGTGATCCGCAATGGACAGTCAAAAAATACATGGTCAAGGGTTTCCTCCTCGGCACCACACATTGGGGAGTCTATTATGTTCAATCTGAATAAATGTGAGGCTACCTGGCAATGCCCGATTCTCACTCGAGAGATATTTGATATTGTTCTTTTAGAGACTTTCCTGTTGGAGAACCAAGGGGTGCGGGGAATAGATCTTTGGATTATTTTAAGCCGATCACCCTTGTGATTGTTTGGATCCATCAAGCTGTAATTTCTACCCTCAAAAAGTAAAAATAAAAATGTTCCCATTTGAGAAATAAATTTTAGCATTTTGTTTAAACTTCGATATTTGTTTATTAATTATCAATTCCGTCTGTCATATTCTTCACTTACTTTAATGAGTTTCTTTATACATACGTATTATATATTTTTCAATAGTATCTACGCTAAGTTTTAAAAAGTCTTCTAGAAGAATATATTGAAGAATCTGAATATAGAATATAATAAGCAAGCCAAATACTTTTCTCATCAAAGCCATTGAAAGTCCTTAAAACTTGCAAGGGTACCCGCCCTTCTTCGCGAGTCAAAAAATTATCAAAAATATTGGAAAGCAGATTAAATAAATATTGAAAAGCAGATTAAAAAAGTTAGAACTCTCTTAGTTATCGACAATGATACGACAACACGTAAATAAGTTATAGAATTTTTTTATTAAATTAAGTCATGCCCCACTTATATTTTAGTAAAGCAGACAGGAAAATCATTGTAAAACGTTCAAATTATATAAATGTATAATTATTTTTAACTTCCGCGATTTTGTTGGCGAAATATGATACTTTGTTTATTTCCGTTAAGGGTGGGATGTCACCCTCAGAGAGGGAGAGGTGGAAGAGATACAAGTTTTAAATGGATTGTAAGAAAGAGAAAATACAAAATCGGTGATTTATTTTATATCTGAGCAATTGCACAAATCGGAGATGCTGTAATCAAGGGAATGACGTGTTCTTCTACAAACTGGAGAAGGCATCTGCGACACAAGTTCTCTAGACTCTATAGCATTGATGTATTGATTCGTATTTCATATGTGAAAAATATTTTTATATTAAATAAAATTCATCTCATTATGTACCCTTTCCAAAAAAAACATTTTACAAAATTATTATTTTTTTTTTTTTTTCAAAATTATAAAAATAACACATGTAAATTATAAGGACCATTTAAATTTTTTAGAAGACATTGTGTATTTTTTCTACTGTTTTTATTAATTTTAAATAGTTTTATGTTAATATTACGGTTTAAAGTTTTCTTGGAGAAGAATGCTGTAAATTATTATATTTTGGCCGCGAAATATTTAAAGTTAATTTGTCCAATGGCATTGTTTGATAAATTTGTTGAAGATTCTTTGTATGCATTCTGTTTCTTTGAATTATTTTTTGAAATATGATAAAATACATAGCATGACATTCAGTTTCTAGAGATTGAAAATTTTCTCTCAATTACGAAACATTTCTGATGAAGAAAAGTATATTTATTATTATAATTCATCAAGGGGTTAATAAAACAAAGTTAACAATCTAAAATAATTACGAGATACTAACGAGTTGAATTGGTCTTATGTGCAATGAGTTTAAGGTTTCTCAAGTACTTGAGAAAACCAGCTAACGTCGCACACCCAAACTGTTCTTTAAAAAAGGGTTAAGGTTATTTAGAAAAGTTTTATATCCTAATTGACAAAATATGGAAAGTATGCGGTGTATCCAAAACAACGAAGGTTAGGCTTGCACAGTTTCTGGTGCACTCTATAATTTTTATATGGTGCGGAATCATGGACCCTAAAGGCAAGGGAGAAAAGTCGAATTGATGCCTCCGAGATGTGATGTTGGAGACAAATGTCGCGCCTACCATGGACGGCGAGACGAAGCATGAACGTCTCCATTCTGCAGGAACTCAACATCAATGACAGACTCAACCATTTGCCTAAGACAAATCCTTAGATTTTTTCGATATCTTGCGATAAGGTAGTATGGAGAAACTTAGTGTAGTGGGTCACGTCAAAGGACGGAGAGAAAGAGGAAGATCGCACGCACGTTGGATCGACCGACTGGAAAGGGCGCAATGGGCTAGTTGTTTTATCAGTGGTAAGTTACCTTGGCAAAAAAAGTTGGGTTGTTCGGTCGTTGGCAAAAAATATTTACTTCTCGAAAGTAAATCCAGCAGTAAACTAATTTTACTTTCTGATATCCGATAATAAAGTCATCAATTGTTTGTTAAAAATGGCGGACTATTAACAGCTGTTTCAAATGTCATTTGTCACATTGATACTTTGAAAGTTGCAGTATACGACAATAAATCATTAAATATCCCGCTATTTTAGTGATGAGAGTTTGTCCGATGAAGATTTCGCTGTTTAATTTATATAACCAGGATTTTTCGCCAGCAAAATGACAGATTTCGAACGCAGGGTGAATAAAGCCATAGACAAAGCATAAAATTGTATATATTTGATGAATACATATTCGCATTGCCACACTATTAGACGGGATTGACTCTGAAAGTAGTATTTTGGACGTATCAATAATCGGTATACGTATTTTCCCACGGCGATGGTAAAAAGTTATTAAAATAAAAATTTACTATGGTCAAAATTCATTACTGATCATACAATCAGCAATAATATCGGCAGGATGCCGAGAAAAGTAGAGGAACATTGTCAATAGGGCAGGAGTTCATATAGATCACGATCCTTAATCATGAGGGACTAACGTGGATGATGAGATAATAATGATAAGTATTAAAATAAAACCAAAGCATGTAAAAAGTATTATATTTCATGTAAAAGTATCATTGTTAAAGTGAATGCTTTCAGTTATTCTGAAAAATAGAGGGTGTATACTAAAGTAGACTAGTAGAATATCTGAAAAGGGAGCGGCCATGAACATTACGAATGGAGACATAGAGCATTCGTTTTGACAGCTGTAAATGTATTCAACTCTAAAAATGAAGGCAATAAATCATCTCCACCTACATTCCACATCTGTTTCCTCTAATAAACTATCTACACCTGTTTCATTATTTCCCTGCTCCCATTGAAATTTTATAACACATTTGAATAGGAAAAAAATACTGGATTAATCGGTATTGTAAGCGTCCTACCTATAAGAAAAAATACAGAATAGCTTCCTGAAATATCTTAACTTTCGTAGTTATCGAACCTTAACTAGCACTGCTATGAAATATATCATTTTCAAAGTTCCATCAGTACAAATACGAAGAAACATGGCCGATGTCATCTTCCTACACAAAATAGGCAATTCCAAAGTAGACTATCCTGATTTACTCAGACGCATATCCATTCGAGTGCCAGCCAGGTTAACCAGAACTAATCTTACATTTAACCTTACACATTGCAACATAAATGCCAAACAGAACTCATTTTTCTATCGACCCCCCCTCCCTTTATTTTAACTCACACTTAAATGAACTAGACATTTTAAATACTCCAGTTACCTCAATTAATTCTAAATTCAATACATAAACCTTAATACCATTAATTTTATTTTAATCACACAGATTTTATTCCCTATCCCTTTCCTCTCACCCTTCTATTCACCTGGAATATATTTTTCTTCTTATAACTTTTATCTCTCCTCTATTTATATTCTTATTTTCAACTTTTTCTCTCACATTTTTCTGCATTAGAGGAGGAAGTACATTATATTCCCAACAAGTTCCTACTGTTTAAAGTATACTGTAATTTTAGAGAAAACATGCAACTGGTTAAATTATTGTTCCACTTTCATTATGATTTTTGTTTTTATAGATAAACTGTATGTTTTCTTAATAAAATAAAATAAAGCACGACATCGAAAAAATGTGTTAAATGATTTTCACCTAAACATGTCGGATAGTGATGGCCTGATATAATAAATGAATTTCACATGAATATATAGGAAAATAATGCCAATATATCATAAATTATTTTCATATCTATCTATCATATCTTCTTCATTTATGCACTTAGCAGAGCAGTCATGGCCACTACGATTTTGGCGACACTACAACCAAAACTATTGCCATCTCTTCTGATCTGTAGCATTCACTGACAGCTTTATGGTGTGAGCCATTGATTTGACCAGATTCATTCATCCAATTAGCGATCTTCCAAGGAAGCCGGATCTCTCAACTCTTGTACCATCGTCTCTCTATTGTATCCGTACGTCTTGCGACATTCCAGAATTATTTAAAAAAGTTAAGGAAGATAGACGTTGTTTAACACTTATTCCTTGTAAAATGAAGCTGTTTGTTATGAGCTGTTTGTCCTATTAGCTGTCTGTCCTGTGAACTGTTTGTCATATGAACTGTTTGTCTTGGAACTGTTTGTCGTTTGAACTGTTTGTCTTGTGAACTATTTGTCCCGTCAGCACTATATTTCTAATCCACCTATACAAAAAGATTGGAAATACTAGTGTTCTTATAATCATCACCTGGTGAAGTTTTTAATTCCTACGTATCATCTAAACACTGTATAGGTACCTACCCTGCACAATAAAATACACAAACATTTTATTCTAATACATAGAATATATCATTTTTAAAATACATATATTTAAATAAATCAAGATTATTACAGTATAATTATCTTCATAAATAAATAGTTTAATAGATTTTTCATGTGACTTGCTACTATAAAGAAGAAAAATTGAGAGAGAGAGATCGATCATATTACAGTATGAATATAATTTCAGATAATATGGAATTATTAAATAGTATTGTACAATCGAATTAATTAAGCTTTAAACCGACATTATTAGATAGTTATAAATTTTGAATTTCATTAATTAATACATTGCACATATTTAATGTTGACATTTTAACAAACAATTATTTGTTATAGGTTTTAAGCCACACCTTAATAAATATATTAGTATTATATAATACGTTTAGTAATTAATAAATTTAATTGAATGTTTTGATTTTGGCATCATATTTTCAGTAGAAAATTTATTCTCTAAGTGGGAAATTTCTGTTTTACGAGAAGATTTATAGTATTTATTTGTGAGATTGTTATATTATATTTAAATGTGCTTTAAAAATATTAAAATAATGAAGTAAGAAATGTGAAAAATCAAAAGTTCGAATAACATTTGTTCCCATTTTTAGGTTTATTTATGCGCCAGATGTCTTCATATAAGGATCGACACCCGTGCGCAAATATTGTAATGAACATACACGAGTACAGTTTCCTACAAAATTTGGTAAGCACATGTCGCTGGATGGAAATATGTGCGAGGCGCGTTTTAACCACACCATAATTTTTACAATACTTTACTTTATAGTCGTTTCCATTATAAAGGCACTTGTCATAACGGGGCACCTTTTGTATACTCGTCTCGTACCTTCGTCATAGAATGACGCCGCCTGGGATGAAAACCATGCCTGAACTCCGTCTTTGAGTTCATCATCGTCATCAAAACGCTTGCCACCAAGGAACCGCTTCAGATGAAGGAAAATATGGAAATAATTTGGCGCTAAATTAGGACAAAACAGGACATGGCGATGACTTGGCGATCAATGTCAGTTGGTTTCATGTTTCGTGCATTCAAGAAACGAATCACGGACCGCATCTCATAGTCGGCGGGCAGATCTATCGTATTGAACATTTCAACCACCTACTATAAGATGGCCACACTATGTGAATAGCTCTA
This sequence comes from Eubasilissa splendida, assembly GCA_031772225.1. NCBI lineage: Eukaryota > Metazoa > Arthropoda > Insecta > Trichoptera > Phryganeidae > Eubasilissa > Eubasilissa splendida. The sequence goes on along the minus strand of CM062852.1, from coordinate 12,392,594 downwards.
TTGTTGCATATGGTGAGTCAACAGATGTAGGAAACCATGCGCATGCGCAACATCGCAACCGCAGCGCTACACAGGGAATATCCGGCAACGGTGCTTACTTAAAAAACGCGCCTCGTATCTACAAAATGTGGTGGGTTATCTGCTACAGTGCACTGAAATAAAAAATAATTAAGATATTAGCAACATCACGGATATAGTGAGTAACAGATATAACGAGGAAATTTTATTAGTCCCGAATTGAAAAAATAGCATATTTACAATTTTTTTTGAAATCCTTATATCTCTGCCACAGTTGAGATTAGGCACATATTCATTGAACATTTTCGACTCGTAATTTGGCCAGGTATCCACCCGTAAAATATTGTAGACTAGGTTTGTTACACACTGTATAATATAATGTCGTGTTTAATATTTTTTACCTGAAAAGTGCAAATTAATAGCAAAAGCGAACAAGTTAATATTGTTAAATATGGTGAGAGTTAAAATAAACACGTATCTCACTGAAATCAGCCTTTCACCAGAATATTTCACATATCTGTCATCGGGACTATTGTTTGCTAATGGAAATTGATAATTACCCCGGGTGATGGGCCTTGTCGATACAACGTCTGTCTGCTGCACGATACAATTCGCAGAAAGCTCGACATAAACATGTATTATAAATGATCTGTCAATGTATTATGTTTTATTTTTGTTCAAAAAGTATTTATTAAATAATACAAAAACAAACGTTAAATTTACATTTGATAAAATAACACTACCAATTAAAACACATTGTTTGAGAGCAACGTGATTGACAATTTGGAGAGAAAATTAATATTTTCTATCAATTGTTTTGACAGACTTTGATTATGGCCATGCGGAACAGCAAGCTCAGAGCCCGGCTGCCGCGGTGTTAACTTTATTTGTCGATGGCCGACATGGAAATCCCATTTGTGAACAAATTAATTCATTGCATGCTAACCGCGCTTCCTACGCCCGTCGCCCCTTCCGCGAAAGGGTTGACGCCGGAACGCTTTCAATACACTGAATTATTAATTTATTTGTTAGTTAATAATTTAATATAAATAAATACAATACCTCGATTTAATGGATGATCGGGCGGTCTAAGGATAACAGAAATGGATTTCTGACAGTTAACATAGTTTTAAATAATATTAAAACATAGTAAATATGAATTAAATATATTAATTAAAAATATATATATATATAAAATCAATTTTATCGAAAAATATTGTTGTTGCGCCATCGAGATTCGAACCTGGATCTCTTTCCTAACCGGAGAAGGTGCATTATCCAACTATGCTACAGCGACAATATTTTTAGCGACAAATTTTCGACCCTATGTTACCTTTTTGATATTAATACATTTAATCGTTCCATTATTTGAAAGAGCCATCTACCTTATTTTTACAGAATCTCAAATACCTTTGAGTAATCTGATAGTAGACGCCAGAATTATCAATTCATTTTTATTAAATTTTGGACACATTGATACAACTTTATTATTAAGAGAACACATTCTTATTGTGAACTATGTTCTGAATAATTACAACTTCACAATAAGAATGTGTTCTAATAATTAAAACATAGTGTTGATACTGAGAGTAAGCTGTTGTATATTATGAAATGATTTTTGTAACTGCGTTATGCGTAGTTTTATACTGCATTATAATCTTTAATCTTATATATTTTCACTTAAATTTACCTTTTATCTGCTCACATTTTATTTATTGTATTGCACATTAGTATTTTTATATATTTTCACGTTTGCTTTGCATTGTATGTACATACTTTCATTTTGTATTTAAATTATGTTTTGCCTAGTATTCAATGAGTTTATTCGGTTTGTGAAATATGATTTGTTTGTCGTATGAGGCTTGCCTAGTTGGGTAATGCATTTTAGTAATCTGTTTTAAAAATGTTTTTTTTTAGCTATACAATATATATATCATATGTGTCTAAGAAATAAAATATTAAAATCATAATTGTACTGCACCCCAAAAATATGAGGTTAATTTATGTGACGTAGTAGCATTCTTTGTTTCTACATTTTTCAAACTATTTTAACTGATAAGTATTCGATTTTTGCATGGCTTAGCTACTGTCATTCTATCTCGCTTCCTCTATCTCAGTTATTAACGTTATTTCAAGCATACAATATTACATCGCCTTTAACAAATTTACATTTTAACATTTTTGATTGTATTTTGTTATCCACTATCAAATTGTAAAAATTTCAAATCTGATTTCAAGCGTTGAAAATCGTTTAATCGAGGATCGTTAAAATACATAAGTTGAGCGAAACCGAGCATATCCGGCAAAAATAAAAGCTTGCAGTGTCTTTTATGTATACAAAAAAACGAGTTCTAAAATATACAAAGCAAAAAGAAAATTGAAAATGTTAAATTTATTTGAATTATTTTCATTGCAAAACCTTTTAAGCTTGGCCAAGGAAAGAATATTTTCACAAGAAACGATGTTTTTAGTTTCATGTATTTTTTGATACATTTTTAGTCCAAATTATATAATTACATTTTTAAAACCTACGAGTATACCGAATAAAAAAAATCTTCTGTTCTGAAGATAAATAGATATAATTATTATAAGTTTTATAGAAAACAGATAATCGATTACCTTACTTACTTACTTACCATCACGCCGTTTCTCCACGGGAGTGGGCAGAGAGGATAGAGCACCACACATTTCTGTCCTGACACACAATTCTCGCCTCATCCACATTCATACATCTTCTCATACAAGCTTACCGATTGTTGAGGCTTCTAACAGAACCATCCACCATTAACTGGTTTACCTGGTCATGTCAAGTCTTCCGCGGACGTCCTTTATTTCTGGTGCCATCAACACTTGCGTCATATATCTTTCTTACCATTCTCTCCTCATTCATCCGTTCCATATGACCAAACCACCTAAGTGATCCTTTCTTAATCTTACTCACTATACTAACATTAGCTTTACATTCTTTCTTTATTTCTTCTGTCATAAATAGATTTGCCACATAAACGCCTAAGTGTTCTCATTTACACTGCATGCAGTCTACTTTCATTCCTTTTCTGCCAGCTCTAGGATTCACTTCCATACATCAGTGTCGGTACCAGGATTACATTGTGCACCGCTAGTCTTGCCTCGGTTGACAAACTCCCGTTAGATATAATACCATTCAAAGCGCCGTTCACTTTATTTCCTGCAGTCACCCTCCTTTTGATGTGATTCTCAGCCAAATATACTTCCCAAATATACAAACTCATCTACTTGTTCCAAACATTCATTACCTACAAGAATTTAGCACGGTGTCTTGCTTTCCTGCTTCTCGAATACCATAATTTTCGACTTGTTAACATTTATCATAAGGTCGCTTTCATTGCATACATTGTACATGAAATGACAGACAAATGGCTAATTGGTCAGCTTACACAAACTTTATTGTCTGTTAAAGAAGATAAGAGTTTGTTTTTTTTATTATAAACTATAGTGAAGAAAAACAATAACCAATCTGCGACTTCTACTACGTGTGATGTTCTGCAAATATGGGAAAAGACGAGTATTCTTACCAGATTAAAGAAACACATAATAGTAAAAATACATCAATATTTTATTTATTTTACGTTCGGCTGTGATAAAAAATAAAGAAGAAAAATGGAAGAAAAGTTTAGAATGTCTTTTTGATATTGCTCATGCATTGAAAATTATTACTATCAAGAAAGACAAACTGTTTCTACTCGCTCTGAGGGAAAAAATGACGACCAGGTCAGATAGACGGTTTAGATAGAGAGATCGACAAGAAACAATCTATGAAGTTACAAGAGTTGGCAAAGTTAGAAAACAGAAAAGGGTGAGAATCAGAAAACATAAAACGTCTCACTGAAAAGTGTGAGTTAATGTCATCGTCCTCGTCCTCTAGACGACAGTGAAGACTTTAGTGAGTCGAGTTCTTCATTGTCAAGACCATTTACATCAATATCACAACAAAAACAAGACAGGAATCGAATAATCGACGACCGTTTGGCTGAAGTCTTGATGTTGCTAAGCTAAGCGATCGAAAGCGGCTGTTGTGTTGACATCTACTCTCAGAAGCGCAAGTTGTGATGTTGTGAGTTACAATATCAGCTCTTCGTCTATTCGGCGCTAACGAATCCAGTGACAAAAAAAAATTGCTGAGTATTTAACAAGCGAGTTTAAGTCAGACGTTTCGCCTACTATTCACTGGGATGGTAAAATACTAGAAGATATAACAGAACTTGAGGTTGTGGACCGATTACCTATCTTAGTATTAGGCCAGAGAATTGATCAGATTTTAGCTGTTCCAAAATTACCAAATGAAACAGGACAGGCAATGGCCTCAGCTGTTTTTGAAACATTATTATCATGGGGCTTGTGCTAAAAATTAAATCTTCGGGTTTTGATACCACTGCATCAAACATAGGTCGAATTAATGGAGATTGTAACAAAGCGAGCAACTCTTGACAATGCTCTCGTTCTGGTTAAAAATTGGAAGATTTTGTTACAAATCACACATTAAATTTTTTCAACACAATCGCCGTTTCGTGTGATTTTTTGACGAAAGATGTTAAGACCGGGAAGGATGATGATGACTACAACAATGCTAAGATTTTCAATAAAAGTTTTTAATGACATAGAAGAGAGAGGAGTAGTACTCATGGAAAAGTACAATCATCTTCACACCATAGATGAAGAGCAGAAGCAATATTTACTCATGGCGATTAAAGATTATCGTCGAAAGTTTCCTGACTTATAGAAGTTCACGTTGACGTCATCTTGAATAACTATTATTCCTTTTAATTATGTTTATTTTTAATTATTTCATTGATTTTAATCTTGTGTACAAGTACATGTTTGTAAAAAATTGCTTAAAATAAATATTTAGTTTCAATACTAATTCTAATATTTTTTGGTTAAACCCTAGACTTTAACAGCTGGTAGCGACCCTTAAAACCTCTTTAAATAATCTGAAAAAAATACTGTGTAAGTTTTTATGCAAATAGAAACATTTGAAAGGGTGCCCCATTGAAAATTAAATAAAAAAATACCGTACATTTTTGAAGAACCGTAATATATATACTGTTAATAAAAATAATATTATAAATACATACATATATTCATAATATTCTTCTTCAACGGCGCTATAGTTCAAATCAAGCCTTGCTGAAAATTTCTCCAGCGTCAAGAATGAAAAATGAATTTATTCGAACAATATCCTTAAAGCGCCGCGCCGCTCTGATGAAAAATATACATAGCGAATTTTACTGAGAAAAATAACATTTCGGATTTCAAAAAATCTTGACAGTTCTTCTGTCAGTCAATATGTACATGCGTTACAGAACACAAATACATAATATATGTATATATCATTATATTACATAATATGTGTAAATAATAAAATTGTAGGAGGTAGTTTCGCAAGAGGTTACATTATGTTGAAAGTCAAAACGGATAAAGTGAAATGGTAGGTGTGAAATATCATCCAATTATCAATTATCGTAGTGAGGTTACATTATCGATAGCTGTAAATGACTATCCTGCTTCAATATTTTTGCGAATTTTATACGAGATATCGTTGATATACATTTGTGATGATTTAGTTGTACAAACTCAAAACAATCGCAATTGCTCAGCGGTAGACTAAAAGAACAAATATTTATCCTGGTAGCAACTAAATATTTTTTCTGTAAATTTTTCTAGTTGACGTTCTGAAATTGTAACTTAATAAGAAAAATGTGAAATCCAAATTTAATTTAATGCATTGATTTATTTCTTGCGTCTTCTAGCGTTTAACGTGTAATCTCAAAGGTATTTGAGATGATCGCAATATAAAATTGATTGCTTTTAAAAATTAAATAATAGTTGTATCAGTTTTAAAGAGCTACAGAATATAAGTTCGAAAATTTGTCGTAAGCGTACTTGGTAAAAGTAAACGTAGTACCGCATTTCCCCGGACAGAAAAATATCCCGGTAGCAACTAAAACACATTTACTGTGTAAATTTCTAGTTGATTAAGTTAATTTGTATTAGAAGCATATATATTTATATTTTATTTTTTTCAATTAACTTAATTTTATACCACAAACACGCCGGGTTTTTTTGCCAATTTAGAAAGGTGTAGTCCCTCTCATCATCGCGACGTGACAAAATAGCTCAACGTGTGTGTAGTACAAAGTTAAGTTTATTGAAATAAAAAATCATGTTGCATCACAGAGAATTTTATTTCATTTATTATTAACATATATTTATTATTACAATTGTATTTTAAAATTTTACATATTAATATCGTAACGCAGGAATTAGCGAGATGACTATGCCACGTTTTGAGCGCTATACATAATAGTGGGGTCATGTTGCGACTGAAGCCTGGGCCGAGTTAGCAATGAATGGTGTCAGCGTATCGGAAGCAGGCTTGCGCACCAAGCAGCGTTTTATTTTCATGGATTAAAAGTTGTGACGTCAGTGGTTAAAAAAAAAATAAGGAGAATACAATTTATTATTGAAGATGCAGTTTTTCAGAACGTAGTTCTGTGATATTTTAATACAAATTTAATGTATTAATAACAAATATATACAATCTATCGAAAAAAAAAGGTTAATGTTTCCAAAATTTAATAAAAATGAATTAATTCATTTAGTTCTGGGGTCTTCTTACGGATTTTACTTAAAAGTGTTGGAGATTTTTCGTAAATATAAAGTAGATTGCTTTCAAATAATGGAATAACAGATGTATCAATTTGAAAGTGCAATATTTAAGTTGGAAAATGTTGACGTTGTGTAATAGATCAGCGCACTTCCCCGGATTGGAAGGGTTCCTGTTTCGAGTCCGGGTGGTAACAAAACTATTTTTTCTATAAACTGATTTCCTCTTTCTTATTAATACATTTAATTTGTATTAAAAAATATTTGTTTTACTATGGGTATTTTTCATTGTACTTAGGTACTATAATGTTATCACATCCCGACTATTTGTTTATGGTTAATTGCTTTAAAAATGTAAAATAATGTACATTATATTGTGAGGAGAATATTTCCCTTTTTGGTTACTTTTCGGGTTTGAAAAATGTTCCTTAATCGGGATTGTTTAAAGGGAATTTGACAAATGCGATTATCATCAACCCCGGGAATAAAACAACTCTGTAGGCTTTGTTTTCCCCAACCTTTTGCTAAAGGACCAAACATTAGTGTGAATGATAAAAAGCGTTCAACTAACGGCATTTCACACCAGGTTGGTGGATTTTTATACAAACAATCTTTGATAACGTGAAAATATCATTTAAAATAAGAATATTAATAATGATTCTTTTAAAGAATACAAAATATTTATTATAATATTTATATTGTTACCGCAATAATATGTAGTGGGAATAGATCCCGTGGACTGTATCTATTTAAACTATTGTTTACTCGACGCATCCAATTGGAGTAAGAAAGGAATAATGTTAATGTAACGCAAGAGGATTTGGCCTTCTTTGATCTCAGTCCAGGATTGGACGGCAGATTACGCTGTGAACGAATGCGTTATACAGTATTTTGAAGCAATATGGAATTTTGAAGTGTTTGTAGGTTGGAAGTATGAATCCTAGCATTCTATAGACCTTGGAGGTAATATGGTACATGTGATTCTTGAAAAGAAGTTTACTATCAAGAATTATTCCTAGGTTTTTAACATCGCTTTTATTTTCTAGCTGAGTGTTGTCTATTTCATCAATTTATAAAACATAGTTAAGGATGTGTGTTCACGAGCTCCAAATGCGGCGATAAAATACGCTATACAGTCAGCGGCTGAATCGTTCTTTTAACATTTTCTGTACATTTAGTACGGAGAGAATATTGTATGATTCGGAACGGATCGAACTTTATCTCTTCGTAATACTCATCATAAGACAATTCAGTTCGTAGAAGAATTTATTACAATAATTACAGAACATACTTGTTCGTCATCGGGTCTCCTTTAAAATGGAGAATAAACAATTAACATAAGTATTCTATGAACTTAATTGTCAGTCCTAAATTTCAAAAGACACCATTTATATTAATGATTAAGCGTTGACTGTATACTAAATTTTATCACTGCTGATTAATGAGAGAGAGGATGATAAATAAGAGCAGAAAATAATGTAGAAAAATAAAATTGCGAATTATTTTCGTGATAATCGAACGAATTTAGTGGCGGTCCCATTCAGTATCAAACGTGTCCCATCGTACCTTATCCAGTGTCAAATGTTTCCTATCGTGTCCCGTTCAGTATTAGTCATATCCCATCGTGCCCAATCCAATGTCAGATGAGTCCCACCTTCTCCCATTGCATTAGATGCGGAACTTTTAATAAAAATGTTTATAATAAATATTTCAAAATATTTGCGTAATCAATTAAAACTCACTGACTGAATGTTTATTAGTTCTATATTATGTGTATGTAATAACAAACTGCATAACTCGTCAATACTTTCGTAAACAGATTTAATATTCCTGATTAACGAGATCTCACCATCATCCAACTATCCAATTTATTTTACACCAAGTTTTTCAAAACCAATCTAGGCTATATCATACCTCTACCAAGAATGCTTAATTACAACGAGATCGTATCCATGCTAGCCTGGATATATTGTTCACGATATAGGTTCAGTTTAAGGGAAATTTTATCATATATAGTTGTATGATCGAGGGAATTTGTGGAAATACGGGATTCATGAAGGGTGGAAGGAATTCGGGAGATGGACAGGATTAAGGGAAAGGGGGCGGTTGAAGGACCACCCAGAACCAGAAAACATGACTCACCTGTGAAATTCTCCTTTCGATATCTTCTTTCACTGGATCCACAGATTTTCTGGCTCCAGGACACGTACAACGCTGGTCCGTCCTGAATATATACTTTCGGTGATAGTACGAAAGTGTCAAACAACACCATGCACTAATAGCACGACGTACAGAACTAATTGGCTAGCACGGTGGCGAGAAACCGATTACACACAAATAATACACCATCAGCCCCACACAGCAGGACGATAGTTAACAATTCCAAAGCCTATCGTACCGCCGGTAAACGATAAACTGACAGTTCGAAGGTATAACTTCAACAACAAAAACCATAGAGAACACATCCACAGAAAAAGGTCGTGTTCTGTTATAGGAGGAGGGGGTAGTGGGTAGGTGCTGGACAGGAATCACCGATCTACGTATGTCATGTTCACATGCGTGCGCACGGTGACCGGTGATCCATGAATAAATTATAAAGATCGAACAATAATTATAGTCATTCAAACGTATAATACATACCGAGGATTGTCGCGTGTCAGGTGGTTAGACTTCATTGACCTTGGAACTCACGCACTTATATACTTACGCGACAAGTTTCGATATCTTGTTTACTTTCCTTAATTGTCAATTTGTTATATAATATAATTAATATGTCATTGCACAGACCTATTACACCACGTCAACACAGTAAGTTAACGATACATTTTCGAACTTACATGTTGCACTTTCAAATTGACACATTTGTTATTCCATTATTTGAAAGCAATCTACTCCATATTTATAGAAAAATTCAACACCATTGAGTAAAAGCCGATAGGAGACGTCAGAATTAAATGAATTATTAAATTTTGGAAACATTAATACAACTTATATATATTATTAATTTGTATTGAAATATCACAGAACTATATTCCGGAAAACTGCAACTTCACAATAATAATGTGTTCTCCTTAAAAAATATATATATTTCTGTATATTTATGGTAGGTATATCGTGTGCGTATTAGATTTGAGAAATTATAATGTATTTTCGGATTCGGTACTCTGGAAGTGCACCCTTAAATTTTATAAACCGTCACTGAAAGAAGGAAAACGTTAACAATGGTCGACTTAAAACAAACAATTTTATCAAACGACGACATTTTCTGAAAAAGAAAGGCTTTGCTGGGGTGTTTACTTTTCTATTTTCTACTCGGATAACCGTTTTCGTTTAACACCGGGTCACCCTCGATAGCAACGTTCAATTGTTGTCAAGTGTATAAAATTTTGAACGGACCTTGCTGGGTATTGAGAGGAAGGAATGAACTACACAATGGAATATACATTAAAATATATGGACTTTAAGTATGAACTTTGTTCACGTGAGTGTTGTGGATTTACACTCTTATTCCTTCGATAGCGCACCTCTTGATGGCTTAAACGCAGCATAAAATAAAATAAAATTTATGGGTGGGTACCTGACTTAATAAAGAGTCAAAAATGTTCAAGGAGTATGTACAAATTCGGTACCGTTACGGAAAATATTATTGCATGACGTTTTAATAAAAATCACGGCAAGTTTTATGCACTTCGAAATAAATATTTGCGAAAATGACCCATTATTATTTTGTATCTTTGATTCAGGCCGTAAATCCTGGAATAAAAAATAATTTGACAACTCGAAGTTCGATGACCTTTTATTTTTGTGTTCAAAATATGATTTGGAATTTTGGAATTGAAATAATTGCATAACTATGACTTTTTTTAAATGCTGACTTGGTTGAGATTTGGCACTTAGGGCTTGAACATTTTCGACTAATATTTTTAATATGTATCTACCTCTAAAATATTGTGCACTACGTGTATTATACGCAGTATATTTAGTGTATATATAAATGCAGTGCCTAAAATGTTACGTGTCATAACATGCTAAAAAGAAATGCAAAGACAGATTGATTCCAGTTCCAAACAAAATGAATGCATATTTAAATACGCGAAGTAAAGTGACATCTTGGGTTCTATGACTATTTTAAAATATGACGTGTTTGAAAATGTTTGTCAGACAGTTTTACAATTGAAAACTGCCCTTGAAAACATATTTGAATGTTTTAGTTTTAATGAAAAAAATATTATTATTGAGTTGAAATAGTTTTAGAACATAGTTCTATGATATATAAAACAAATTGCGAGTAGATGAATCAATTAATTACAAATTTTTCGAAATATATATGGTTAGTATAACAGACATCGTATCGTTAACATAGCATTACAGTACCCGGCAAGGAAAAGTTCCGGGGTAGTAACCAAATATTTTTTCGGTATGCAGATTTTTTCTAATTAATTTATTTCAAATATTTAAATGTATTAGAAACATTTTATAAGTAGCTTATAAGCTTATAAAATCACTTACAAATACGTTTATATCATTTTTTTATATTGCAATGTGGCGGTTTTGCCATGGAACACCCCTCTTAAGTTATTATTTTTTATCTTATATATTAATTTTTTGTTTGTCTTTCTTATGAATTATTATAGTTAAAATAACTGGTAGATAATGAAGGGAAATCAATAGTTTTAATATCTTAATATTGACAAAAATACACTGTATGTACTCGTTTAATAGTAAATCATTTTTTCAATAAATTATACAATTTTTCTTCTGTTTATAAATATGATTTGAAAATATTTATGTACCTACTGATTTAGTGTGATGTCAATCAATGATGTTCCACATTAAAAATTATTCTAATATCGAATCTGATATGTTTCATTCATAATTACTTTGGCTCTTTTTGAAAGAGGACAATGCCAAATGAACAGCTGTTGTTTGCTTGATATGAACTGATGGGCGATCAGGCGAATGTACGTTAAGAAGTTGTACATATATGTAATGGATGGCACAAAATAGACTTACATTGAATCCATCCAAAACCGAACTACTATGGACAGCAATACCTAGAAAACAAAAATTAATACTGGAATCAATGTCTGCGAATGCTAAATCTGCAGTTAAGTTGTTGGACGTGGTCTTTCAATTAATACACAAATTAATAAAACTGTCAGTGCATGCTTTTATCAACTGAGATAGATTAAAAGTATTCGGAGACATCTTCCTCTTGAGGCAGCCCTTCTACTTATAAATATATTATAACAGCATCTATGCTGGTCTGCAAATATTTCAGCCGGATAGATTACAATCCATTCTAAATGAGGCTGCATGGATACTATATGGATTTTCCAAATTATCTCATATAACATCCTTTTTACATTTGCCACATTGGCTCCGATTTCTTGAAAGAGTTGAATTAAAATTATGCTGGTTGATGAACAAGGCGACACACAACATGGTACATCCGTATCTTCAAGAACTTTGTATCCCAGACAATTTGAAAGGTGGACGTCAAACTCTCAGATCAGCTTCTACTTCAGCCGCGGGAAGGGTTGTAGAACCGACCAACCGTTGCCAGACATTTAAGTTTAGTGAACGGGAATTTGCGGTGGCAGGCCCAAGAGCGTGGAACTCTTTGCCCTCCGTTATAAGAAGCGGTGTATCAGAGACTTTATTTAAGAAGAAACTAAAAATGAGCCTTTTCAAAAAGTCATTTCCATAAGTGAAAATAACAAGGAATAAAAATTATCCGATATTATTATTATTATGCTTACACATCGATATTATACATTTCATTTTAATCGTGTTCACTAACAATCCAAAAAATAAATTTGCACAAGCCGATTACTCAGCTCGGATAAAACACCAAAACCAGAACTTCCTCGACCAGCCCTCGGGGTGGGTACTAAATAAGCATTACCGGCATTTTAAAAACAAAGACAATTGTAGAACTATAAATAGTTTATGTGTAAAGCGCCATTGAGGTGAAAGTTTTTACGAAAATGGCGCTATACAAATTATCCTTTATTATTATTATTATTACATTTCAACTAAGCAGTTTTTGAGAATATAGCGTTAAAAAAAAGATAGTAATTTTTTTATGATTTTGAAACATATTTTATCGACGGCGTCTTTGGAAGATGTAATAATTTTCCCGCTCGTATTCAGACAAAAAGATAAGGGAAATTATTCACAAACACATAAATTTGAATATTGTTTATATTACAAAACACCCGCATAACTCAAGTTTACCGGCGGGATGTAATTTAGATTACACCTAATGACCGGAATAAATAAATAAATATTAAAAAGGATGGTCGTGACAGCGGAGGTGAGCCAACACTTTGAATTTATTAACCGGGATTCAATTTTGGAACTTCATTAGAACTTTAACGCAATATACATAGTACAACTTTTTGGTAAATTTCAGTCAACCTTTCCCCTGTGGACGGGCACAGTGTGGGTACGTAAGGTTCCCGTTTATATTTTTAGTACATCAGACTCTTAAATTATATAACATATATAAATATATAAATAATATAACAGAGCATCTTACTAGATCAGTGATGGCGAACCTTTTGGGCTCGGCTTGTCAAAATTTCAGAAAATCTAACTTAACTTTGCTGGTGTATCACCCTCCCCCTTCCTCACAAATATATATATTTTTTATTTAAATTAGTATTTGATTTGATGTCAATTAATTAATTGCTCATTTTAATTAATTGTTTTTTTCACAAAGTGAGACCCAAATATGTAATAGGTACGTAGAGCGTTGTTGTCGGGTAGACGTCTGGTGGCGAGACACGCGTACTTTGATAACTCTGATATTGGTGAACGCTGGCGTGTCGTCCAAAACATTGTGGCGTGTCACCTTTGATGCGCGTGTCATCGGTTCACCATCATTGCTTGTTTGCAGATTTATATTTTTAATTAACGCATATCAATTTTTTTTTAAAACAATGTTACAGATATGCATATATAATATTATGAAGGAAAACGTGCAATAAATAAATATATCTATGGAGGTCTATCGCCTCTACTGTCATCATCACCACCGCCAACCCTGAACGCATCATCTTGCATATACCGGTGCGTGAAATAGAACTCTTAACGGCAATTGACTTGCCGCTATTGCCGTCTCCCACCATGAATTTTTTAGAAATAAAATCTTTTTTTTTTTTCACATACATACGAAATCTATCTGATTCTTGCGGTCAGTGCTGGAAGGTACTTTTAAAAATACTTAACACTCGAGTGCAAAGATATCTGATGGTACCTGATGATTGTGCGGAAGCCCATTTTCTTTTTTCAAAATAATTTTGATGTCAAAGAAGCCCCTTTATCTCGTTTTTCAAAAAAAAAACTAATGAATGTTTCCTATTCCCCCTGACGTTTCATATATTTTTGAAGCCAGACATAAAAATAAAAGGGACTGGAAAATCCTATTAAGAAACAAATAGCGTAACCGGGTCACGGGCCACAGGTCACAGGTCACAGGTGTTCTTGATATCTTTTTTCGTTCGGTTTACTCTAATTACTGTCACAATATGTTCTTGTGTCCTACGGTAACGTACATAGCTGCGCCATAACTAGGAACATTTACATCATCATATATTTATCTGAATAATCCTTTATTGTATTTGTATCATGACTAACATTTAAATCATTACATGTTTAATTGGATAATTCTTTAATAATTTTAGCTTATTTCTTTATGTTAAATTTTTTTTGAAAAATGAATGACCTTAAATCACTTTTGATTTTCAAATTTTAATTCATTAAAAAAATGCTTGTTACTAGGTCTCACGGGCGACTATTGTAAACGCTTCATAGACAATGTTCGGAAATATTGAAAAAAAAAAAGCTGTCTTTGAAGTCGTTTATCTCCGTAACTGTCGATATTTTTCTAAAAGTGTTAAAAAATTTTCAACTCGTAATTTAGGCAGGTATCTAATAAGGGGGACCCACCGTTAATACAAGACTGTTTTATAAGCAAAAGCTTCTATATCGGTTCTACTAATTTACCATACAACGTAGCTCAGCACCAACGCACGGCCGCCAATCAAAACATCCTTCATGACATCTATGACGCCATATAAAAATCTTCATTATGTAAAATATACAATGCACAGAATAATAATACAATATTAACGAAGATATAGTAATAACGCATAAAAGCCGCGAGACAGAGGGGCAACTAGGGGAGTAGATAAAATACATCCTCACGGGAAAAAAGACAGACGAAAAAAAAGTGAAGTTAAATCTCTACCCCAGCACCACTACCGACAGATATTATTCAGGAAACAGCACACTAGAGGGTCCGACTGGCATGCCAACCAGACACCCGTCGCAGCAGGTCGATTCAGGATTTTCCACCTAAAGACCCACATTTTCACAGAGGCCCTGAACAGTTCCTGGTTCCTTCTTGGCCTGAGTAGGTCAGAGTTTTTTACAGGTAGGGCAGGTATCTTTCTATCTACAAAATATTATAGACTAAGTCTGTTATACTATCAAAAAATACGTGCCTAATAGATTTCCACAAGATGCCAGACATTAAACATATTATTTGTTAATAATATCAAGAACGCATTAATTTACGTTAAAAGTTTGCCGAGTCGTGGAAATCACAGGTTTGTGGGATACGAACATAAAGAAATAATAGAGTTATAAATCAATGTCCACCATCGAGCTACGAATGATAATTATTCTTTAAATTCTAAAACCTGCGTATAGCTGTCTGAGTTTGCCAACCATGTAATGACTGTCGTGTGAGGTCGTTCCGTAAGGCTTCTTATATTAGATAAATCTTATTAAATATATATACATACTTTGAATATGCATGAAAACAAGTTCTCAAGGAAATCATTATTATTTAATATTATACTAAAAAATGCGCAAACCAATAACTATCTATACCTATAAGTCTAAATTTTATAATAAATTATTAATTTTCTGTTATGCTACTAAAAACGATAATGTAATTTAATTTATTTTCATTTGAACTGTTTAAAATAATACAATTATTCTGAGCACATTAAAGCCAAGTGAGGTTATTATATTATATTAAAATGTGACTATGTTTTAATATTTGAGTATCGTACGTACATTATTATAGATTACTAATGAAATATAATAATAATAATGTTACAATAAGATTAAACATTGCAGTAAAGTAAGACGTGTATTTCGGTGCCCAGCCTAATACACTAGTATTTTTCTGTATTATAGCAGACAGTGCTTTTATGGTATAATAGTAAATCAGTATGTAATGTTTAAATGAATAAAAAATATATAAATAGCAATTAAATAGTATATAAATATATTAATGTAATACTGAAAGTAACGTTCAATGTTTAAAAAAATATATGAAAAGAGTAAAACAAGATGCAATTTGATAGTACAATACAATGTAAAGTAGATGAAATTTTCAATTTATAAAAATATAACAGAGTATGTAAAGTAATGTTCAATCTATAAAAAGTATATATATATAAATTGTAAAACAAGACGCAAAGATGGCATATAAACATAATGCAAAAATTAAAGTAAATGAAATGTTCAACTTATACAAATAAAATAGAGTATGTATGTAAAAGTAAATGAGTAAAAAATATAGAAATATAAAATAAGGTTATGTAAAATTGTAATGTTCAATGTAAAATTAGTGAAAAAAAATCATCATTCCATTATTTATGACATAAACATTCTTGTTTAACAAAACTCAATAAAACCTTAAAAAATCGTGTTACATGTCTCTGATACATGTATCATATTATCCCTGCAGAGGATGTGTTTTTATGGTTCGCAAAATCATATATTCGCCCTGGCGGAGAACTCAACCCTGGTCTCTAGCGAAACCTTAAGAAATCGAGCAAGACGTGAAAATGGCAGTTTACAAATATCACTCTTTATTAATACCGGCTTGTTTGAAAGTTCAAGAGAAGAAACTATTTTTTAATTATTTACTATTAGTATTAAAATATTAAGAATTTATAAATAATATAGTATAACAAAATAAATCAATGCATTAAATTCTTATACAAAAAAACAGCATTATATTGTTGACATCACTGTCTATCTTAGTAGACTGTGATGCCGACTACTATTTGTAGTATAGCTAAAATGGCAGACAGCTTAGCATGTGCGAGATGCCGGTATCGATACTCGGAAATCATAAAATATTTTTGATTTCAATGAGGTTTAGAAGTCATCTGACATCGATCCAGTACCGGTGACGCCCTGTTTTTAACACAGTTTCTTTATTAGGAGAACCCACCGAATAGAGATATTCTATGTTATAATTAATATTTGACCTGGGTGGAAAGTAGTTATTTGTCGCCAAATATCGAGGCTACATTCAGAATAGAAATATTACTTGATAATTGGGTTTCTATTGTATGTCATGAATTGATATGGCAGTCACTACATCGTACAGCATTATTTTCGTTAATATTTTTTATTGGAATAAGCTTTTAGGATATTTATATTTTTAGTGTAATAGACTTGGTTTTATTACATTTGATTTATCTCAAACATCTCTCGACCCTGTTTCCGAGTGTGTTGGTTCATTTTCCTTTTGTGTAACTTGGTAGAGTTGTTTATGGTCATAACTAGCAATTTTAAAATAACTATTTGGGAATTGGTACGATTTGAAAACGTGTGAGTTTATTTATACCTTTCAATATTGAGTATATTTTCATTTTAAGGTTGTGGTTTTATTATGTTACCTCAACCGATTATTATGTGTATACATATTCAAAGATGGATTAATTAATATCGAATAAAAAAGAAGTAATTCAATTTAGTTTAGTTCTTTCTTCTTTTAAACAGGTCATCCACCTTAGTTTAGTTCAGTAACGATAAATTGGCGGCTATTGGTATATTATTTTAATTTATATATTTTATTGCAACAATATATTTTTTTTATTACATATAACATAATATATCAGCTAAATACATATATCAAATTTATTAATGTAAACTTATCAGCCACAACCTATTTCGCTTAGTGAACATTTATAAATATACCTGTTCTGAGGTAGGTAGCAATTATTGATTTCTTAGCTCAATACAGTGTGATTCTAAAGTTTATAAATTTACTAATATGTAATTTGAACGTAAAACAAATATTATTGGACGGCAAGTAATGACGCAGTAATGGTGCGTATCCGGATGTTCTGATATCGGAGCATCAGTATTAGCGAGAGGAGGGGATACTGTCATTAGTAATGTCGTATGAGGACGCATCATTACGTCATCATTACTCAGTTCGAATTACGGAACCATAATGGAGGGTTGTATCGCTAGTAAATCCAAAGCTCGGGCAGATAATTTAAGAAGATTCTCTGGAACTCTATCGTTTGATCTCCTTCAATGGTCTCAACGAAACGTTTTAAAATATATATAATTTGATTATTTTATTTTTTGAATACAGACGGTATTCATTTTACAGAACTCCATTGTTAATCAACACAATAAATCAAACACGATTTTTTCGGATATATATTTAATTTTTCCAAATAATTGTACGGCCGTCTTGGATAATGTTAAGATAAAACATATAAGCATATAAAATTTTGTTTTTTCCCAACATCAATGTATGATAATAATGACATATTATCCTTGGTATTTCCAACATTGCCAATTTTAGCACCAAGGGAATGTTGTATCACTTAATAATGTGTAATACACAACTTTGTATCAATATTTGTATATAAGCTTACCACACTGTTCTATGTTCAACACTAGATAACCGAAACGATCGTTAAATTATAAAGAAAAATTAAATATAGAACCAAAAAAATCATGTTTGATTTATCGTGTTGATTAAAAAAAACTTTTCTACTTATTACTATGGGAATTATTATATACACTAGAAAGTATATATTATTGTTTGAGCTTCATATACTCTTGCAAGACATATTATACTAACACTTGGCAAGTTTTACAAATCGCAACGCTTATTAAGGCTGGTGAAAATACAGTTGAAAACTTAAAATCTTCAAAGTTTCTCTCAGTGGCCCGATACCTCAGGGTATCGCTCACCGGTAAACTACTCCGCATAACGAACGGTATCTTTTCTATTTAAAAATTCTTCAATCTTTCTGAGTAACTTCTTAAATGTCTCTTCATTCATTCTGAAATAATTAGAATTACTATTCACTTCCATACCATTTATTTTCTTTAATAAACAGATACGAGAATACTTGAAATTATATTCTAAATGCTAAAATTAAATTTAAATACAACTTTTGTCGCAAATCACTCTCCCAGGTGCCTATACTGGTACAGAAGCAAATAAATGATAACAATAATTAACGTGTAAAGTAATGATAAAGTGCAGTAATGACAGTATTATTGATAGTGTAAGGGCCCATTTAGAAACCATTGATTTATTGGCGTGCTTGTTGGTCTTGTGGTTAAGATACTCGCTTAGTGATCAAGTGGTCGGGGATTCCAGCAAGTTAGTTCTATTTTCATAACACAAGCGTTTAGCTTACTTTGAAAATAGTAAGAATATTGACGTTGTGGAGATCTATCGCTTCCACAATTTGTATGCACCCAGCAAATACCTGGGTGCAATACTGTGCTCTCATCAACCTTAAAATCACGCCGGTACCGACCGAAAAACAAGTGTTAATACAACGCACCGTAGCCACTCAGGGCGCTGGATCTAGCGCTTCTCTCCCAGTTGTCTTCCAGACGAGTTCATTAACCACCGCTTCTAGTTCTAGACCTTTTAGTGCTTATTATTGAATCTGTAACTGTGTTTCAAGTATAAATAAACATTGTCTACCATAAGTAGTTTTTTCTTGTTTCGCCTGCTCTGGTTACACACACACGTACACTCGCACACACACTCCGCGTTATAATTCAAACGAGCATGTGATTGAATGGGTGTTATATAATGGGGTAATCATTTACTCACACTAAGGCACATGGTTCTGATTCATTAACATTTTGACAAATACAAGAAAATTTTCTCTTTAACATCACACGTATTTCATGTACGCATCTCAATTTAAAAAAAAAAAGTTTTCATTGCAATAGGTCTAGGCACTATGGATTATTATTTGGTGGTTTGTTGGAATGAAAATAATTTGTGTGTTTTGTGGCTTTCAAATAATAATAACTTTGTGGCAAAATATACATGATTGCATTACAGAAAGAGCGTTGCTATGTATTGTACGTATGTATAATACATTTACAACAAAAACACAGATAGGTGTAAAGTGCCCGCTAAATTCAAGACATTAGGAATAATGGCGTTGAATTTTTCTCAACAGTAAACACAAACAAAATGTATCTTTCTGTAAACAAGAGAAATTGGCATCTGTTTCAACAGGAAGCCGGGGTGAAAAATATCGAGGTATTTGGATGCGGGTCTCGCAAGACCTCGTCTGAGAAAAGGGATGGAAAATGGGTACTTAAAGATTTGTTTATTTCACGGATAAATATTTGCAGTAAGCAAACTATCAGAGCTTGCGACACGACTGCAAACATTCAGATCTGCGACCCTTCTGCTAGGTGTAGTATGCCAAAACATTTCCTAGGTTTTGAAGAACTTATTTACTTTCTTGTTTCAAAGAAATATTCGTGCAGCATACAAAGAGTTGTAGTGTTTACCTTTGTTTTGAATTATTTTCACTCGAAAACATTCTAAATAATTCACAACGTTTGAAAACACACTTTGTTTCCAGTTCCTGTTTTATTTATTTTTGTTGCTGAGACGTTCAATATTTGTTTACATTTTTAGAGAAAAAATAATATTAAAAATAATATGAGTTTGAGTAATGTTAACAGACTAATTGGGTCAATTGTATCGACAACGATTATCAGTTTTTTAATGAGATGCGTGAAAACTTGGTAAGATGAATGTACCTACATTAGTGTTCTTTCTGTGCTGTTTAACACTTTCAACACTTGTCAAGTGTAAAGAGATAAGAATGTGAACTACTACTAACTTACTTACTACTAAGGTCTTAAAATCCCCACTTGTTGGTTTACATACAGTGTTTTGAATATATATACAGTCGATTCCGCTTATTGGGCCGCCGGTTAATTGGGCCAGCCGCTTATTTGAGCCAAATCTCAAGAAACGGAAACCAAACCAAGAAAAATAGTAATTTACATCGCTTAATTGGGAAGACATTCTTCGTAATTAGGACAGTAAATTAAAGATTACAATATATAAGTATAAAATTTATTAATAATTTCCACAACTGCCAGAGAATTAGTGTAAAAATTTTCCTTTTGCAAGTAATACAGTTGATGCTGACAGTTGGCGAGCTATAAAAACCAACACCATATAAAATCTTTAAACCTTTAGATATTTCCGAAATTTTGAGCATTGAGGGAAATGAGGACATGTTAGAAGTTGTATTGATAATTAACAAGAGTTTTCGACAATAGATAACAATTTACCATGTTACGATGAAAATAAAGACTGATAATGCAATTGTTGAAGCATTAATTCGAAACATCAAAATTAGATGAAGAAGACGTTGATTATTAAGATACAACTGTGCCTGTAAGTAACCAGAAGGTAAAAAAAATATAGCCGAGATACAGCGTTATTTTATGCAGGGAGGAAATGAAGGGAGCCCTACGTATTTAACCCTTCCCAAACTGTGCAGTAACACAGGTCTACCATTCCAATTAAACCTGTGATATTTCGGTAAATATACGCAGTATAAAATTCATATTTTAGAATATCGTAAGGAAAATATTTGCTCTTAAGAATGACTAGTGAAAAACCAATTATGAAAAGGGAATAGTAGGAAAATAATTATTTTCAATTTAATCCGTTGTAAAATTAATAGGTTGATAAAAATACTTTTTGTGATAGATATTACAGAAAGAGACCACAGATTACTTTCACAGTGAAAAGAATAACAAACATAAGAATATAATTACATCTTTTTCTCACTAATTAAATGAAGAGAGATAAGAAGGAAGGACGCATTGTACAGGACTTATTGAATGGTCTAAATAATGTTATTATATTCGTCGTTTTTTTCAACATTCAATGCTCAATATTTAGAATAAATAAGTGCTATTTTTTTTTTTATTTCTGTTATTTACGGTAACACGAGTCGACAGCATGGCTGCATATGGGTGTTTTTTTGTCACGGTATGGTAAAGGTTAAAGATAAATATTCATCATTTAATTTTAAGCTCGCTTCGGTTCATTGGAGAAGTCGCTTAATTGGGCCAAACTTCTTGATCCCGATGTGTCCTAATTATTAAGCGGAATTGACTTTATTTTTATCATTTCGATACAAAACCATATTTTAATAATCAACAAAATCAATTACGATTTTTTTGGTTCAATTCATTTTCCAAATAATTGGACGATCATTTCGGCTGTATCTAGGCCAACTGGTAAAACATAGAACAGTGTGGTCAGCTTATAAACATTTTTTTTTACAAAGTTGTGTATTACATATTGAGTGATTCAAACATACAAAGTACAACATTCCCTTAATGCTGAAATTAACAATGTTTGAAATACCAAAGATAATATATTTAGTTACACGTCATTTATTATTGTCATACGTTAATGTTGGGAAAAAAATTGATATGTTTAACTATCATTAGCATAAAATATCTTAACATTATCTAATACAAATTCAAGTGAAGACAAATAATGTAATATGTGTTTTTGTATACATAGACATCAACCTACTTATGTAGAGTTAAATATATTTAATAAAGGAGAATTGCAGATATTAATTTGTTCATTGATGATATTATTATTTAAATTCTTGTTGATTTCTAATTGTTCTAATATATTGAGTTTTAATCATTTATTGCAAAATTATAACGCATTAAAACTCAATATATTAAAGAGATAAATTTCAGAATCATGTTTCTACACGTGATGATCTGGAGATAAAAACTCGAGATACTCGACAAGTATGCACACACGTCACTAGAACCATAGATACTTACAATAATTTATTCTGATTTTTTTTTAACAAACAGAAGATTTATAAGATTTATATCGTTTTGAAACGTTTGTAAACTGCTCTTGGGGAGGATCAAAATCATCCAACTGACGAACGGAACATCAGTGGTCATTTGACTGACATATGACGTTTAACGCGTAACAACCATGGACTGAGGCGTGAGGCTGAGCTAGTCCATGAAACTTGGTGTAAGGCCGAGAATAATCTTTGAGAGCGCAATTCCTGTATGAGAAATTGATTCATGTCGAAAATCTCATAAAAATCTCTTCTGTGGACACGGGCCGTTAAGCGCACATCTTATATATTAAGATCTATGCGAATATTTACAAGTTACTAATAATAATATATTTTTATTTTTATATATAATACATAATGATGGAACATTTTGAATTGACCGATAAAATTTGTGACATTTGCAGAATGTTCAGTTGAAAAAAGTTTCTGTAATAATACTTGAAATAGTTAACATCTTAATGAGCATCTGTTAATGAATCACCAAGTGAAAGCGCAGTCTACATACTTTATGAGCAAGTGCAGTAAAGTGAATTCATGAGAACGATTATTTATTTATTAGCGCATTAAATCATGAAGTTCTTGCTAAAGTCCGTTTGTTTACGGTGTCCGCCCCAACCACAATACTGCTATCTCGTCCACCATTATTCGGATTGCAGAGGGCGTCTCTCAGAGGTGCAATTTGTATCTCAGAGACGTCTTGGTATCTTGGTGCATTAAGCTCGTTATTTTATTTTATTTCACTGGGTTAGGTACCTTGTCTCACTGAGCTCGGCACTTTGTGTCATTAACATTTCTACACCGAACTCGGTATTTTATTTCATTGATATAGGTACACTGTTTTATTAATCTCGGTACCTTACTACACCGAGTTCGGTGTCTCGTTTCACTGAATTAGGTACCTTGTTTCACTGAGCTCGGTACCTCGTCTCATTAATGTATTGAGTTTGATACTCTGAGCTTACAGCATCGGTATCTTGTTGCACTGAAATAGGTACCTCGTTTTATTAATCCCCAGTACCTTGGTGCATCGAGTTTATAGGCTGCTTTTGCACTGATTATCTATCGCCTAACTAAATTAATATCCAATATTCGTATATAGGCCCGTATCCACGTAGTGAGAAATGGTAAAATAATCTCATAGATATAGTTGAGATACATCTCAATATCATGTACACGTGATGAGATAAACTCATAAATTAGAAAGAGACAAAAACTCAAACCAGCGTACATGACGTTCAATTTTATTTCGGGTACACAAACGTTATCTAAAACCACTATAGATTTGTACAATTATCTATTGTGCTTAGTTAGCATACGTCAATACAAACATTTATTCAGTTTTATCTGGTGTTGGGGGATTCAAAATCACTTAATTGACGAAAGTTGATGAATAACATTTGACGTTTGACGTACGCGACGAGTGAGAAGTGGGGCGCGAGACGGCAAATCTTTAAGACATAGTGTGTACACAGGGACTACGAAAACTGAGAGTTATCTTCAAAGGATCTCAGCAAAATCTGTATCTCACGAATAAAAAAAAACTTAAAATCTCTTTCGTGGACACGGTTCATTATACGGTAACTTAACATTTAAGTGGTTGCTCTGCGGAAGAAGGCAGATACGATAGACCACCTCTCTCTTCTGTCCTGGCGCGCAACCTTCGCCATACCACTAAAATGCACACGTCTGTGTTTAGTTATTAATTATCAACTTCTTCGCAGACACTTTTCATGGTGTAAATGTTTAATTTAGTGAATATAAGTGATTTTTTAAATAATAAAAATTTATCCTGGATTAAAATAAGTTAACTATTGATTTTAGAATAATTAAAATTATGATTTTAAAGCTGGTGGGGTTTCCGTCTATCAATGATTTGTGCACTTGCACATCTTTTTTGAAGTAGCAAAATTAGAATGACGTGTCACTGAGCCGAGCCGATTGCAAACTTTGGGATTACACGGGAAAGCTCCAAAGCACGAACACAACATAACACGGGTTGATCCTTGTGAGTGGTACAAAATTTGTAATATTTATGCTCAAATTACTGAAAACATTAAATCGATCAATTTGCACAGAAACAGTCAACAAAATGCTGTCAATTTATTCTTAATTTTTTTATTGCATCTACATGCGTAGCCCACTCTTTTAGTCGACATAGGATATATATTTTATATAGTGCTAACATATAATTATTTTCATTTTATATTATATAGAGCACTTTTCAATTAGACAACATATCACACACCTAGATCAAAACTAAGACATCTCAAAAAAACAAGAATTTTGAGTGATTATTCTATTCGGATACTCTGTCATAAACGCAACTAATTTATTAAGGAGAACACATTCTTATTGTGAAGTTGTAATTATTCAGAACATAGGTCTGTGATGTTTGAAATATTAATTATAAAGATATACATATAAAATCATAGTTGGTAATGCACCTTCTCCGGATTGGAGGAAGAGATCCCGGTAGCGCAATAACAATATTTTTCGATAAAATTGATTTTATATGTGTATCTTTATAATGAATACATTTAATTAGTATTTGCAACTAATTTAGTCCCCATTCTCGAATAGTGTCATTTTAGGATACATTTATGACCTAAACTATGCTTTAGTTTCGTAACTTTAGTAACAAAAATTAGAAAAAAATGTATTTATTTTTGTGTATACTGAAAAATGTTTTTTTGAGTTATCTTAGTTTTGATCTAGGTGTGCGATATGTCAGAATAAATGAGCTACATTAAAAATATAGACATTATATCCCTTAATCATCATGCGCGTTCTCTATAATGTGACCACCCCCTGCATTCCATAGATAATACAGTATGTATGAATTGTGCATTTGTAATGAATGAAATATAATGTTTAGGAGAACACATTCTTATTGTGAAGTTGTAATTATTCAGAACATAGGTCTGTGATATTTTATATATGAATTAAATATATTAATTAGAAAGATATACATATAAAATCAATTTTATCGAAAAATATTGTTGTTGCGCCACCGGGATTCGATTAAATGTATTAATATCAAAAAGGTAACATATAGGGTCGAAAATTGTCGCTAAAAATAATGTCGCTGTAACTTAGCTGGATAAAGCACCTTCCCCGGTTAGGAAAGAGATCCAGGTTCGAATCCCGGTGGCGCAACAACAATATTTTTCGATAAAATTGATTTTATTTGTATATCTTTATAATTAATATATTTAATTCATATTTGAAATATAATGTATACAAATGATACGTTACAGTATATATCTGATCAAATTACAATCGAAATATAGGAAAGCATAAAATAATATATAATATTATAACATAATTACATGCAGAAACATAAATTTTTTTTTTTGATAAATAAGTTGAAGTTTATCAGAATATAGTTCAAATTAAATGAATCAACTAGAAAGATATACAGAAAAATATTTCGATAAATAGAATTTTTTTGTGTATATTTTAAATTGTTTAATTTAATTTGTACTATTATATTTAATTACTGTAAATTCTAAGAATGAAACAATTGACCTAGGCATTAGTTCATCTACGTGACGTACATAGATTAGAATGTAGTTAATTACATAGAGGGATTTGTCGATACTTACATATAGTTCCCTTGGATATTTTAGAATCCAGGAAGCAGCTAAACTGGGTAAACAGTAGTTTCTGCCGGGATTCTAAAATATTTTTTCGATAAATACATTTTTTCTGTTTATCTTTCTAGTTGATCCATTTAATTTGTATTAAAAATAAATATAAAGAAATATTTAGCACTGATGTATACAAACATGGTTTCAAAAAAAGTATTTTGTAACTTAGTAATGAATAGAGAATATGTCCAACTCGAATGAAATTGTGATCATAATTATATGTTAGGTAAATACGAAAATATCAACACACTTTGTATCACTAGCCGTTGCACAGCGACTAAGGCATTTGACTAGGAATCAGATTCTTTCTGGGAACGCAGATTTAAATCCTATTGGTTGTGGTTTTCCTTTAAAATTTGTGTTTTAAAATAACAATTTTACGTAATTATTTTTGAATTTAATTTGAATAATCCTTACGGTGCATTCGTATCGGTGGTGTACATTCTGTAAAGTTAGAAAATGACGGTGGTGTGCACTGGTATGTGCACAAGTCATTGTGTTTATTTTTACAAACATCCTCAAATAGATTATATGTAACAATATTAATATTATATATGTAGCGACCATATTGAAATATACCGCCATCCCAGTCGGCATCGACGCTAGGACCAGCAGCTGCCCGGCTGCTGACTCATGGCTGGTCTCAATCAACCGCCTGACAGTCTCTCAGTGTCAGCGTTTCAAAAGAGCGGTCTTGCCCGGCTCGTCTTTAGCGAGCAAGACCATCACTATTCATTTCATTTCATGATTTACTACATCTTCATTCACTGTATTCATTTCTATCGTCTTCTTTGTTGATCATTTGCCATATAAAACCTCAACACACCGACAATCACATTTATTTCAGTTTAACCACCGTCCTAACCCCAAAATTGGTGACCCCGAGGTGATTTAAATCGGCATGTGGGGATTAACGGGGGTTAAAACACGCGACAGACTCTTTAACAATTTGTGAGTGATTAATTGTGAATCGAGATTTTAACTTCGAAGAGTGTGTCAACAACGTTTACATGGCGATAGACGCACGCACGTGTCTGTAACATGGACTAAAGGACAAACAGGACTGGTTTGGGGACTCCAATCCAATGCATTTCAACATTGACGACTTTCATCCACACCACGCCGACTCTACGAGCGTTTTTCACGCACAACAAGCGCCGACACACGCGCGCTTACACTGCAAGAACTGAAGCATCCATTGCATCACGTGTTTTGGTCCGCACGATGCCCGATCTTCAGACACAACGTCCGTACTTCACAGGCATGCAACCGCGGGGAGTACGACGTTACGTGCCCACGATCATCGGGCAGCGACGTGTCTACGAGCCAGCAACCGATCAAGCGACATGTCCTTGCGCCCACAACGCATTCGGCGGCGACGTGTCGGGCGGGCAACAAACGAAACACCACCTGCCTGTACGTCCAGACTCACGGACGCGACTGGTTGGGCTTTAATCAAAAACACTAACCTGCCTTTACGTCACGATCTCACCCGACGGCGACAGGATGGGCATTCATCACAACACAAATAACAACTTGCCTTTACGTCAAGACTCACCGGACGGTGACAGGTGGGATCCAGGAATCCAGGGGGTTCACTCATTCGCTCCGCCTGGCTGGTCATCTAACTACAAGAAATGCAGCCGTTCATGCATCAAATACTGGTAATCCCACGCCAGTACAATTGTCCCACCGTCCATTCTGTAAGCAGGAAACCCTTCACGACCACACAGACGTATCGGACCTTCGACCTGCGTCTTGGTCGTGGAGGGGAGTCCTGTAGCTGACCCATAATTAAATCTACCGCCATCCAGTCGGCCATCCCGACGCTAGCGACAGCGCTGACGGCTGCTGACAAAGTTGGCTCTATTCCGCAAGAAAGTCTCGCCAGTTTCAGCGTTTCACAAGAGCGGTCTTGCCGGCTCGTCTTAGCGAGCATGACCACCAATTCATTTCATTTATGACTTCTACATCTTCATTCACTGTATCATTTCTATCTGTCTTCATTGTTTTTCATTTGCATATAACCCTCAACACACGCCAATCACATTTAATTTCATTTAACCCACCGTCTAACCCAAATTATATTTGAAAATACTTAACTTTCCAAATATGATTGAATATGGAAAACGTAAAAGCACAGCTACTAGTTAGATGATAAACTACGGACGTTATATTTAATTATTTTTTTTATATTAAAGAAAAAACTGTAAAGTTATTAGATAGTCATTACATCTAATAAATTTAATAAACGTAACAACAAAAGGTTACAGATAATACAATTTTTATTTTATTATAATACTGAAAAAAGTGAATATTGATGGTGGGTTGTTTTGAGGAGGGGGGAGGGACGGGAATAGGATAAAATAAAATTATAATGAATTATTATAAAAAGTTTAAAAAGATTACACAGTTTCTAAACTCCACCATTAATAAATAATGTATTATAAGAATGCATCTAAGACGGAAAGTAAGACGTTAGCAAGATTTACCTTAATTTCCAAACACGCCCCGCGTACCTAATCCTTCATCATCTCCGTGCCACTCGGGCCGTCGGTTAACATAATCCTTCACATAAACTATTTGTAATAATTGAATATGGTGGTCGGGCGTAGGCTGAAGCAACCCTTGTCAAATAAGGTATTACGCGCACAAGTTTAGTATTAAGTATTCACAACTTTCTCCCCAGATACTTCAAACTGATCCGCGTGTTCACGGGAGCATAAATCTTTAGTTTTAAGAATGTGGTATCGAGCATTATCTCGCTTCAAAATCTACTAAATTGGCCAAGTCATACACATCATCGTATAAAGATATTAGAGCTTTACAAATATACATTATAATATTAAGCTAAGCCATATATTTTAGAAAATAGAGGAAAATCACTTCGGGAAATAAAATCAATTTTATCTGTGAAAAATTTAATTATTTTTATTATTATCCTCCTGGAATGGGAAGTAAACAGTAGCAAATATCTCTAGAATGAGAATTGGGCATTGCCAGGTGGCCTCTCATTTGTTCAGAATGAACGTAATAGACTCCCCAATGTGTGAATGTGGTGCCGAGGACGAAACCCTTGACCATGTCTCTTTTGCCTGTCCATTGCGGATCACAGGTTTTTTTTACAATAATCTTGTCAATGGTAATTTTCAACTCCCGGTTAACTTGTGTCATCTTATTTCCCTCAACTCGCCACATTTAAGCTATATAATAGCAAATTTCTTGAATGTCAATGATATTAACTTGTAATGCAATATTCCCTATTCAATAATATTGTTGTACTGCTGTCTATGAAATAATGTTTGAACTTGTTTAATGGCACAAATCACTCTTGAAGGGTGGATTGCCTATTTGAAAGAAGAAGAAGAAAGAATGGGAAGTACAAAATGTATAAAAGTTTGTAATAATTTATTTAACCATATTTTTTACCTTGTAGTGTAATCATACATTTTTCACTTTGGCAAACCAAATCTAGAAATATTTCTTCATTAGGATCGTATTCTTAAATTTAAATAAATGTTTTCATGTTAATAACGTTGATTATTTTAACGTCGACAGGTTTCAATATCACTTCTTTTGAACAAACGCATACAATCTTCTTCGTCTTCATTTAAATAGGCAATCCACCCTATAAGAGTGATTTGTGCCATTAATCAATTTAAAACTTTATTTTATATAAAAAAGTACAAAAGTATTATATTACAAGTCAATACCATTGCGATTGCTATTATACAAATTAAATGTGGCGAGTTAAGGGAAAGAAGATGATACAAGTTAACAGGGAGTTGAAAATTACCATTGACGAGATTACTGTAAAAAAAGCCTGTGATCCGCAATGAACAGGCAAAAAAAAACAATCTTTCCCATAAAATAAATTACTATAGGACGGAAACAGGATATTTGCGGTGTGAAGAGGGAGAGGGAAAGAAAATAAAAATGTTGAAATGTGAAAAATATCAAATATAAGGTTATTAGGAGAACACATTCTTATTGTGAAGTTTTAATTATACAGAACATAGGTCTGTGATGTTTTAAATACTAATTTAATGTATTAATTATAAATATATACATATTAAATCAATTTTATCGACAAAATTGATTTTATATGTATATATTTATAATTAATACATTAAATTAGTATTTAAAATATAAGGTTGTTCGATTTAAATGATTGTATTTGTTTTAATATTAAGTGATTTTTTAATATCCAAAATTTCTAAATGATTTAATCTCAAACCTTTTAAGATGTGTGCAAATTCAATTGCATGTTTTAATTTTATATTAGGGACGAATTAATAATTTGGTAACTTAAACTTTATTACTTAACTACATCACAGTAATCAAATCAACGTGGTCAAGCGATACAAATATATTTATTAAATTAAATTATTATGTTTAACTACAAAGTAAATACTGCAGACGTTAAAAATAATATGTTAGGAGAACACATTCTTATTGTGAAGTTGTAATTATTCAGAACAGACGGTCTGTGATATTTTAAATATGAATTAAATATATTAATTAGAAAGATATACATATAAAATCAATTTTATCGAAAAATATTGTTGTTGCGCCACCGGGATTCGAACCTGGATCTCTTTCCTAACTCAAAAATATTTGAGATCCTGTAAAAATAAGGTAGATGGCTCTTTCAAATAATATATTAATATCAAAAAGGTAACATATAGGTTCGAAAATTGTCGCTAAAAATATTGTCGCTGTAGCATAGTTGGATAATGCACCTTCCCCGGTTAGGAAAGAGATCCAGGTTCGAATCCTGGTGGCGCAACAACAATATTTTTCGATACAAATGATTTTATATGTATATCTTTCTAATGAATGTATTTAATTCATATTTAAAAATAATATGTTCTAGTTCATAATAGTTTATAATATAAGGTTGTAATTAAACAGTGAATGAATTTTTTTAATGTTATTATAATTTCCTATGCACCTCCTAAATCTTAGACTGTCGATCTAAATCCACCGATTGTAAAAAGAACACATAAATATACGTATATTCACATAATATTGGATAATTTTAATAGTGCCATTTTCGTAAAAAAATTCACCTCAAGGGCGCTTTACACACAAACTGTTTATAGTCATAGATTATCTTTGTTTTTAAAATTGTTATTTAAACTATTGGAAATGATTTTTTGAAAATATGTTTTTTTAGTTTCTTCTTAAATAAAGTCTACGATGCACTGTTTTCTATGACGGAGAGAAAAGAGTTCCACGCTTTTGGGTCTGCCACCGCAAATGATTGTTCACTAAATTTTTAAGACTTCTGGCTACGGCTGGTCGATTCTACAACCCTTCCTGCTGCTGAAGTACAGGCTAACCTGAGAGTTTGACGTATACGCTAATAATAACATAACTCGCAGTCCAGTGGACATGACACTGGCTTCACTCAATATGGGTTCCGGGTTCGATTTCCGGTGAGAACACAATATGTCTGTCGTTTTTTTAAGCCTGAGTGTTTGTGTGATGTGTTACGCTATAGTAGTTGGGTCTCGTGGCTTATTGTAGTGTTAAAAAATATATTTAAAAAACATCAACTATTGAAAGGCAAAAAAACAACTCAAAATTACAAAACTTTGCAAGAGAGAAATGAAACTATGTTATATGATATATTCAAAGTGAATAAGATATGTCAATTCTTTTCCACCACTGTCGATGTGAATAATTTCACAACATTAAAACAGAATTTTATAAGGTACGTATCATAATGGCCCGGGTTTCAACTTATTTGTCAATTGTTTTAACACATGAATATGTAAATATACATTTAAACATGTTGTCGAAAATCTCTTAGTTAACTCAGGGCGGTGTGAATGAATTTCCAAAGTGATTAACTACAACACATCGCAACACTTGAAAATACCCCCAAGGCTTGAGTGGGATTATATAATATGTACTGTAAACGATTCTTAGTTGTATCTCGTGTGATATCTTTGTATATTTGTATACATCAGGCCAAAGAGCTACTGTAAAATGAACATATTATGTAAAAGCCGCATTAAACTGTTCCCATTTTCATAATATTTTTTTAAAATATATATGATGGTTAGAATATTATTATTGATATATGATTGACAAAAAGATTGATTGATTGCAAAAAAGATTATCATAAGACGCTCTTCAGAGAAATTTCGTTTTATTTCTAGAAACCTAACCTAGGTTAGCACGTCATTTTTTTTTGTCACGAACTATCTAATCTATGTATAGTCAACATCATCATCTGTTCCTCACAAGAATCAAGAACTGTAGACAGGGGTAATTCGTCGGTTTACTCTGGTATCTCGGATGCGATATCTGTAGCGACGTGCAGTGGTCCAGGGGGGTCCAAAATCATCATCCAGTGTAGCAGCTAAAGTCAAGAAGATTCCAGGTTCGGTCCAAAGTCGTAGCAAAGTCGAAATTCCAGAAGGTCTAGTAGAATAGCAGGGTCAGAGCGAGGTGAAGATGAATAATACACAATTTCAGACTTGAAGAGCACAGCGGCGAGAAAATGAATCTCTGAGGCCGCTGGCCCAGTATTTATTTAACATAGACCCCGACTAAGCATGCGAGGCTCCCCGTTTCGTGCTGGACCAATCGGGGCGGGCAGATAGTCCCCGCGCCACCCCGATACGGTTTAGTGCAGCCGCCGTCTAGCGACGAGACCCCGCAACTCTCACTCATTTTTACGTCGCTGCGCCGGGGCCGTCAGATCTGAAGTTACTCTTAGTTTTTTATCATATAAAATTAAGGCGCCGAGTTTCCAGTAGCGCGGGGTGATGTGCGAAAAGTGTCCCGGGCGCTAGAAAGATCGAGTCCGCGTCAAGCCCTTTTCCGGGCCTTATGGGCCTTGTAGCTGTGCGGAACATCATCATCGTTAGTTACGAGGCACGATGACACATGATTTTTACAATCCTTTACCTTCTTCGGACGCTACACGGTACACTACGGATCACAACCGCAGCGCTACACCGGGAATATTCGGCAACGGTACTTACTTAAAAAACTCATCATCAAGGCCTTCCCAAGTGTCTCCCAATTTTCTCTATTCGTTGTGATGTACTGCCACGTACTTCCGCATAGTTTGATGATTTCATCAATTTAGCAGATTTTAGGCGCAGTGTTTGTCCAATGATTTTTTGTCCTTCGAGCGATGTGGTCCGCCCATTGCCATTTCATTTTCTCGACGAAAGATTTTAACCACTTTTTTATTACACAGTCCATGTTTTGCAGTCATACTGAAAGTATGCTTTGATTGAACACTTTCTGTTATAATGCATAGTAGAATATCACTTTGAAAATGATGAATGTATTGTATATTCATAGAAAGATTTCATAATTTAAAATAAGTTTTTCATTAAACGTAAATAAAAATATGGACTTTATGCTCATACCTGATTTAAAATTTCAAAACTTTCGAAAAATTAATCTTAATTGAAACCATTAACTAACAGTAATTAATAGATTAACACGTAGGTTTCAGGAAATGCTTTATCGTAAAAAATTTTGACATTAAAATGTGAATTAATATTAAAACCACACAGGTCTGTCCGAAACGCTGTGAACTTTTTCGCTTTGTATTTGCAATTTGATTGAACCAAATATTGAAAATTCTCTAAAATTTAAAAATAGTTGTCGCCCAATAGCGTATTAGTATAGACAATAATTTAGACGATTCTGATTTCCAAAAATATCAAAAATTAAATATGTATAAATTATATTTAAGGCGAACACATTTTTGTAATGAAGTTGCATTTTCAGAAGATAGTTCTGTGGTGTTTTAATACAAATTAAATTAATCAACTACAACAATATACAATTTTTTTATATTTATTTAAAAAATATTTAGTTGAATAAGAAGAGGTCCAGGTTCAAATTCTGGTAGGAACTAAATATTTTTTCGATAAATAGACTTTTTCTGTATATCTTTCTAGTTGATTATTTTAATTTGTATTATATATATTATATAATTGTTTTTATTATACACATATATATTATACACAGTATATGTAAACCTCATTAAAAAGAGGCCACTTATGTGACTATTTTAGCTCTCAATTCACGGAACCAACCTAACCTAAGGTCAAGTTTCTTGATGAGCTACCTTCATGCTAAATCGTATTAAATATACAGGATGAATATTATGTTCCAAGCCGATTTTATTTGGTCGCCATTTTGGTTAAGCTAATATATATCAGTTGGCATTTGACAGTTCTAAAGACTAGTTAATTACAATTTATTATAAAATATCTAATGTTTCAAGAAATTGTTGAAGTTATTAAAATATTTTATCTAAATAATAATGGTAATGCAGTTACCATTAATGGTGATCGATATTTTTACATGTTGGAAAACTTCTTAGTTACCGAATTGAGTCGATGTACACATGTAGTTTCAATAAGACGGTGTCACCTAACACACCTAACCTAACCTAACCTAACACATGGTCCGAGTTCATTTTTCCTGGCCTCATAATGTCAAAAAGTGGTGATATCGACTGGTCTCCTCGATCATCTGATTTGACGGCTCCCGAATATTTTCTATAAAGGTACGTGAAAGGAAAGGTTTACGCCAATAAGTCAACAAAAATTCCGATGCTACAGGACAATATTCGAAATGAAATTGCTGAAACAACATGCGAAGTACTGCTACCAGAGGCGGTCTCATATTTCATACATAATTGTAATAAAGCACATAATTGATAAACATAAACCAAATTAAAAATTGTGTTTTATTTTATAGTTATTCAAAAACAACACCGGCCTGGAACATAATATTCACCCTGTACCAGTAAGAGATAATTAGTTTAAAAGACAACATTTGCTACAGAAAATAGAATTCAACTCACCCCCTCTCCGGGAATATAATGATTTCTCCCTACACGCTGTAAAAGATCCACCTCTGTTTGGTGTAGATTCATTAATATGTATATCTATCATGTACGCACTACGATAGTTTCGTTTCTCATTACGAAGACACAATTAATTGTTTGAAGGTAATAATGTCCCCAGAAACGGTATATCACTTTACCTGGATGTTTGTCGGGAATAAATTACCTTTTCCCGTATTGAAGTTGTGGAAGAAAGATTTATTTCTACCACAGAGGTAAATTGACCTCGTGAGAAGGCGAAAAGAACAAGAAAGTTTTACCAAGCAGGCTACAATATGTTGGGTTAATTAAGGGTATATTGGATTTTTGTTCCCGGAGAAATTTTTCGTATGATACCTTTGGGAGTAATAGAAAAGTGTATGATAGAAGTGTTAAATATTAAGGAGAATACATTTTTCTTGTGAAGTTGCATTTTCAGAACACAGTTCTGTGGTATTTTAATACAAATAAAGTGAGTCAACTTGAAAAATATACAAAAAAAACTGTCTATCGAAAAAATATTTAGTTGCTACCGGGATTCAAACCTGAAGCTCTTCCTATCGGGGGAAGCGCGTTCTCCATTTTTTCTATTACAATCGAATACATTTTGAAGTTATATTCTATAATATTTCAAATTGATACATCTACTATTAGTTTACAGAGAATCTCAAATACCTTTGAGTAAAACCCAAAAGACACCAGAATTAAATTAATTAATACATTTTTTGATTAATATTTTATTACTATTACATATATTCTGATTATTTCACTAAGTGTGCGTTAAAAGGGATGAGATTGGAGCGAGAATAATCTATAATAATCTAATCTATAATAATCAACAGATCACCCCAATAGCATTATTGTCTATAATATTTGAGATAATTCTGATTTCTTGTAATAACAATCGAATTATTTTCTTGGTTGTAAATAACATGAGGCGCGCGATGTAATATTAAATTTAAATAATTTATTTTTGTCTATCTGCGTCCTGATGTTGTGTTGAATATTTGGAGGTAAATGTGGTTGATATTTTAAAATTGATTAGAAATAAAATAGAGTCGTAGAGGTATTGGATAGAAGAACAACATGGTGACAAATTATTTGTATCCTAACATATTTCATATAGACAAGAAAACGACATGAATAAACATATTACATAGTCGAAATTGAAAGTTATAAACACACTAACAACAAAAAATCGTTTATATACTGCATCGTAGAATAATTATTTTCAAATATTGGTAGTGGTGTACATATATCAACGTCGGTAAACTAATCATTACAATCTCGGTACATTCACGTTATAAGAGAGCGCATTCCAGAATTGGTTCGATTTGTTGGAATACTGAAATGGGGGTATGCTCGTGATGGGACATGGAAATTTATAAAGGTTGTCACCAGTTTAGAGATTAGTGAAATATTGAATATCATCAATTTGTCGGTGAACGTGCATCACCAGCATACGAGCTGCACGATATGAGATGTGATTGATGTGCGGTACCACTGAGTGAACAAGTGTGTGATCGGTGAAATTTGTTGATTCTGCGATGGAAAGTAGGTGTGCGTGTGTCCTGTGACAAAAGGTTGAGATGCGAAAGGTGACCTGCTTCCAAATTTGAGTTGTAATTCGGTGTTCGTGTGAAGATAATAAATTCATGAACATTGGAAATACAAGAATACCAATCACACCAATAATTATCATAGATGGTGAAAGTCTGAATTATTCCTCACACCAACTACTGCAGTAGTATTTTGTTTTTGACTAACGAATAAAAAATTCAACAATTGTCAGTGTTGAAAAATGAAGCTTTGAGGATAATACTAATAATAAAAATAGATATACTCGGATCAGTGCAATGCTGAAATATCTGAATATGATGACCTTTAAGCAGAAAATATATTTTAATATAATGGTTTTTAATTATAAAATTTTCAATAAGAAAATGTCTGCGGAATTTATACAAAAATTAATGCAAATCAGCATGAGCGCGAGCATCGTACAAGAGGAAAGGATAGACTGAGACTGCCATTCAAGAAGAAAGTTAAATCTCAGAAATCGATGATGTATAGTGCGATGAAGATTTTTAATGAAATGCTTGAAAACATAAGAAAGGAGGAGAAATTGAATAGATTTAAAATAAAACTGACCAAATATGTAAAAGATAAATTTTAGTAAAAGAAAATACTCTAATCTTGTTTATATTAGAACATACGTAGGAGTGCTTATGTATGCACTATGTTAAGAATTAAATAAATAAAATTATAAACGTTACTTACTAATTACACTGAATTTATTTTCATTAAGTTACAAAAGTTTGATTCTGCACGATAGCACGGAGTGACACGCTTAAGCTGCTGATAAAACCGAAGGAACCGAGAGAAGGAAGTAGAGCTCCGGCTGGCTCACACGCGGTTTACGGGGCCGCTGGACGCGCTCAGGTACGTGCGTTGCGTGCATTGACGTCTCACAGCGTAGCTTGTTATGATGCAGTGTTCATCTGCACCGAACGATGCTCAGGTTAAATCACCATAAATAAATAATAGTCGCGGCTGAAGATTTTATAGTTATGGCATCCCGCTGTCGCTTGATGTGTTGGGACGGAATTGCTGCATTTATTGCGGTTTTGTATTGGATAATTCATACAAAATTAAAATGAAACATGTTTATTTTTTAGGAGAACACATTCTTTTTGTGAAGTTGTAATTATTCAGAACATAGGTCTGTGATATTTTAAATATGAATTAAATATATTAATTAGAAAGATGTACATATAAAATCAATTTTATCGAAAAATATTGTTGTTGCGCCACCGGGATTCGAACCTGGATCTCTTTCCTAACCGGGGAAGGTGCTTTATCCAACTGAGCTACAGCGACATTATTTTTAGCGACAATTTTTGACCCCATATGTTACCTTTTTGATATTAATACATTTAATCGTTTCATCATTTGATCTTTATAATTAATATATTTAATTCATATTTAAAATATCACAGACCTATGTTCTGAATAATTACAACTTCACAATAAGAATGTGTTCTCCTAAATAATAAAGTTGTATCAATGTGTCCAAAATTTAATAAAAATGAATTGATAATTCTGGCGTCTGCTATCAGTTTACTCAAAGGTATTTGAGATTCTGTAAAAATAAGGTAGATGGCTCTGTCAAATGATGGAACGATTAAATGTATTAATATCAAAAAGGTAACATATGGGGTCGAAAATTGTCGCTAAAAATAATGTCGCTGTAGCTTAGTTGGATAAAGCACCTTCCCCGGTTAGCAAAGAGATCCAGGTTCGAATCCCGGTGGCGCAACAACAATATTTTTCGATAAAATTGATTTTATATGTATATCTTTCTAATTAATATATTTAATTCATATTTGAAACATGTTTAATTTTATAAAATATATAGCACTTTATTTGGTTTTAGTTTGTGTCCATTGGTTTACAAATACAAATTGTAAATTTAAATGGAAGATAGTGTAGTGAAATATTAACTTCTTTGCTTTTATTACTTTTCGTAGTAATAGAAAAATGATTAAATAACGTATTTATTGACTAGTTATGTTACATATAGTATTTTAATATAATAGACACTGACTAATAGATTTTCTTCGGACTAATCCTCCATTCTGTCAAATATAATAAATTGTCCAATCGGCCTGTTTCGTATATTTGCGCACCATACGAGAAAATCAGTTTTCTATACTTCTATCATCATCGCGGTCTGCCGAACAAAGGAGCAGAGACGTTGTTCGAAGACGCCAATGTTGCCGGAAATCGCATCCGTTGCTGCTTTGACATTGGAGTTAGATTGTTACGAGTAACATCACATATTTGTCAGCGCTGAGAAGTTGTGTGCTTAATTCACTCAAGTATTCGTACAATATAAAAGATTATAAAGGTCGTAACTCATCTTACAAATATAGTGTTTAATTCAAAGCTCAAATCAACGTAATTTTAACAAACACATCCGGTGCAAATTAATAACTTTTGAATAAAAAATATTGTTGAATGATTATAGTCTCACAGACTAGTAAATGAATAGACATGAAATAATGTGTGCACTATAAGAGAGAGGTTTGAAACATTAGTTGCGGGACGAGATGCATTCTGCACACATCCTTGGTGGAAACATAAATCCGTTACTTTATGACACATTTATGCAACAGTAAAAGTATTTACTCTTCGAAAATTAAATCTTTGTGCAAACAAGACGTATTTATTACATTAATTTATATTGTCAGCGTTTAAATTTTCGTTCCGATCGAGTCATATTTTTAAAAAATTCGCAGAGCTATTTGAGAGCTAAGTGGCACTAAAGTGATCACGTGGGTGACACCAACATTAAGATATTGGGTTAAGAAATTTGTGTTAGTTCATGTCAATATATTTGGTGGTCTGTGGATTGTAATAGTTGATAATAAAAATTGAAAATTGATTAAATTAAGTTTTCCTTTAAATATATTTATCAGATGAAAACATAACATAATTGTATCGATACATAATATAGTATAGGATGTCCAGCGGAAAATGTTCTAGTTTAATATTAAATAAATAAAAAAACTACAATGTTATTCTCATATTTTATTTATACAAAATAAAGTTTAACGATGCAGATTTTAAGGTTTTATATATATAAACAATATTGTCTAAACGTTGTCCATTTCTCTCAAAATACTCTTGCAATCGGACACTTAAATTTGCTAACACGCGGGAGCAAAGCGTTAGTTCACGGCGGATATTTTCTTGTAAGGCCTGAATTGTTAGAGGATTGTTGCTGTAAACTCCCGACTTAAGGTATCCTCACAAAAAAAGTCGCACGGTGTAAGGTCCGGTGACCGAGGTGCCCAGGGTATGTCTCCGTACTTGCTGATTATTTTTTGGGAAAAATTCCTCTTAGCTTAAATATCCCTCGGGCAGAAATTGCACACCGCACTGTCGTTTTTGGACAATGCAAACGTTTTTGATGGCGTTCCCTTGGGTTGTCGGGGCACTTATGTATCTTATGTTTTGTTTATAAACATAGCCATCGATATGAAAATGTGCTTCGTCAGTAAACAATATGTTTCCAAGCGTTCGTGCTGTTCCAAAATGATCCAGCATCGTTTCCGGTAAGGTTTTACGTAAATAATAGTGATTTTTGTTGAGAAACTGCATTATTTGCAGTTTGCATGAGTACTTTTTCAAAATAATGTGCACTATATTTTTTTATTCCAGTATAGGCTGCGATCTTTCTTATCGATTTACGCGGATTGCGCATAATTTCACGTCGAACTTGAGCCACGTGTTCTGGCGTCGCTTCTGACGTTGATGGTCTCGGAGGAGTTTGGTTAACCATTGTCCCTTCTTGTCTGAACTTTTGAACCCAACATTAGATGAGTTGCGTGCTCGGCTCATCACTTACTCGTCGAATATTAAAGTGAGTACACGAACCAATGAAGCACCGCGCGACGCGCATGAATGCGCAGTGCGCTCCCGACTAGTGACTCATTGCGACTGGCAAATCGGAAAATCACGCGCGCCGAACAATACTCCTCCCACTTACCTTACCCTGATGATTTACGAGCAATTACAATTTAATCTTGAAATTTTTCCGCTGCACACCCTTTACATATACATATGTACATAATAACTCCACGTTACTTCGTATACATGTACATAACATGTATTCAAATTATATCCATTATGGTTAAATCGTATTTTGAGTCCGCAATGCTGGGATACCACGAGTCCATAAATTTAATTGTTTTGGAAGATCTCTTCGCACATAATAAAACTTTCATCTACAATATCAGCTCTAACTATATATCCAAGCGGTAAACTTAATACCTAAAATAAAATTTTGATGTCTCCCAACATTTTCTCGTGTTATAACTATCCTGGTTTGGAATTTGATATATACGAGTATATATATTTAAATGTAAGCAAAGTAAAGCGAGCAACCAGGCAGATAGTTTATTTTATTTACCAGTGGATATTTCTATGGTCCAATGCAGTGGCATAGATACCGTCTGGGCAGCCTGAGCGACCGCCCGAGAGTCCAAAACGGCTGAACGAGATAAGTGGAAAAAAAAATCTCACTTTCCTTATTTTTAACTGGTCTATTCCCGATAAAGTACAAACATATTACATTCAAAACTTTTGTCAAATGCCGATGCTACGCAACTATTACATTTTATTCGAAAGGTCTCCGCATGTTATTTTATTATCGCCAGTATCTTATCTCAAATACCTGAAATAGCTACAGAGATATGGAACAAATTTATGTTTTTTTCGCTAACAGCACGAAATAAAAGATGGCAAAGACTAAGATGTTTTATTAACGCCGTTAAAAAATTACACTGAAAAAATTAAGTTCTACCGATGACAGTGTTCCTGCAGTAAGTGACATTAAAATCTTTAATTAAAATGACTAACGAGCTTGAATAGTGATAATGTGAATGAAACTGATAATTAATATGGAATTTGTGAAATTGTATTGTTAGGGGGTTGGTAGCCCGGTATACGTGTTTGCCCGGGGGCCCAGCTATTAGTTGCTACACCACTGGTTTAGTGATCACATTTTAGTGTGGATGATTATTAAAACATTGTCATCAGATTGATATTGAGTGTATATGATATGTTTAAAAATATCTGACAAAATCTAGGCATAACCAGAAGTACAAAAATAAGACTGGTCAGAATCCCGATCTTCCCAATCTTTCTCTTTTTTTTTTCCAAAGGATAGGTAGAGAGGGACCGGTTTTGAAGTTAGGGTTTCCTTGTCGGTCCTGCTCATCAAAGCTAATAACAATAAGCGACTTTAATTCAATTACATATTTAAGTATTAACACAACGAAAAATTAAAAGAAATTCAATGTGGTTATTAGCAATCAAGATTTTATATTTAGACTCTGCAGCGTCCTTTAATCAAAAAATCATATAACAAAAATTTATAGAACATAGTTTTACATACAGATGGAAAATTAAGGTGCAGTAGTTCAGGGCAGACACTCAGGGATTCATTCATCAAAAACACTCCCAAAAGAGGGACAGTGGACGAGACACAAAATGGAATGAGTCACATTTATACGGACAGAATAACAGAGTTGCAAAACACGAGGTATGGAGAGTACTACTTACTACCCACCTAAGGAGCTCCAACGAGTCACCCATACCCGAATAAATTCCTTATATAAAACAACATTCGTACCATTCCTAATTAGGTCTACATTCCTGGGCGGGTGGTGTCTAAGTCCAGTCAAACCACTAATCATACGTTCACGTGCGTCTCTAAGTAACTCATAAGTCCACAAAATATGCTCAGGCGTCTGTTCCATTATCGTACATGTACACCAGTGAAAAGTTGTACTTAAAATGTGGTGCTGGCGATGCGTGCTTCAAATACCATATACTGAATACAGTAAAAAGAATATTTGAACTTCATGCATGATTGTATTCTTTTCATAATATTTCACAATATAATTGTACAAGGGCGAGTCAAAAGTTATCTACACTTTAGCCTTCTGCGCATGCATGCTTAGAGTTGGTACGGCAGCGGTGCGATATTTGATCCCGCTCGCGTTATTTGCCTTCCGGCTATTACATGTCTGCTCCGCTAACAGTTTGCTCCAATGAGGAACAACGAGCAGTGATCCGATTTCTACGGAGACAGTGCCTTATCATGTAAAAGTATTGTTTTATGGATCGAGAAGTGATCAGATAAGTGTGACGTACGAAGAGGAGGGAGCAGGACGAACGTCAACCTCCGCCGCGGACGACAAGATTCAGCAAGCTCGAGAGATGGTTCTAGCGAATAGGAGAGTTATCATCGGTGAGGTAGCGTCTTCTTCTAACATCAGTCACGATTCTGCTCATCAAATCATTATATATATATACTATGTTATATACACAGAATTCTCTACGAATTAATGAAATTTTACACCTTATCTTGCAGTTTTTATCAATTATAATTATCAGCCGTTTTCTATCCACTGCTGCATGAAGATTTCCTCAATTTTCTCACTTTTCTTTGACCACTGCCACATATTTGATGATTTCGTCAGTCCAGGGGGTTTTAGAATGGTCGGCCTCTTCGTTGCCCTCGGGTACCATTGAAAGATTTCGTTCGTTCTTTGAGCGATGTGGCCGCCAATTGCCATTTCATTTATTGACATTTACTAATTAGATGTATTAATTAGAAAAATATACATATAAAATCAATTCTATCAAAAAATATTTTTGTTGCGCGATAATGGAACGATTGATGTATTACTGATGTATTAAATACTGTCGCTGTAGCATAGTTGATAATGCACCTTCTCCGGATTGAAAAAGACATCCAGGCTAGAATCCCGGTAGCGCAACAACAATATTTTTAGATACTTTTAAAATTAGCAATATTAACTTTGTGGTTAAAATTCATATTTTTATTTATAACCTTTGTTTTATTAACCACTTAATTGAGTTTAAATACATCTACCGGTTTCGAAAAATACCATTTTCTTCTTCAGGATGTCATAACTAACTAAAAACATATTATTGTTTCTTTACCAGAATCTATTTTAAAAAAAAGTATCTATTTTAAAAAAAAACTATACTTAGATGTATTTAAACTCAATTAAGTGGTTAATAAAACAAAG
The DNA here is from genome assembly GCA_031772225.1 of Eubasilissa splendida. Classification (NCBI taxonomy): domain Eukaryota; kingdom Metazoa; phylum Arthropoda; class Insecta; order Trichoptera; family Phryganeidae; genus Eubasilissa; species Eubasilissa splendida. The sequence goes on along the minus strand of CM062852.1, from coordinate 12,348,808 downwards.
ATAATAAATAAAAATATAATATTTTTAGAATTGATTTTATATGTATGTCTTTTGAATTAATACATTTAATTAGTATTTAAAATATCACAGACCTATGTTCTGAATAATGACAACTTCACATTAAGAATGTGTTCTCCTAAATAATCTTATAGCTTTGTTAAAGTCGTCGAGTTGTCCAATAAAAATATTAACATAATCTGAGCTAACAGATAGAAGACAATAGAAAAGATTTGTCGGATTTCATTCAAACGTTCGTCGACCGATATCTCGTCGTTCGATGCCGGCTCTAGTCACGTCGGATCGTACGTCGGAGTAAGCTTACTAGCTGTATGTTTTCCAAGCAGAAACGAAATTTGTTTTTAACCTTTTTCGTATCCATGTAGCGATACAGGTCCGATTTGCACAGTGGTAGCGCTCGGTACAAATGGGTACTTGCCGTCGGAGGTGACGCTCGCGTCGTTAGATTGCTTAAATAAGCAATACTTCACTTTAAATACTTAATATTTAGAGGATAAGTATTATTATTTTTTTATTTATTTATATTTATTTAATTTAGCGAAATACATTGGCAAAATAAATTCAATTTTAATATATGGTTACATACATCATATGGTTGCATACATACATGTTTTTTTTTTTTCGCTTACCTCTCCAAAAAAGAGACCAGCTCTTGTGCTTGGAGAGGGAGTTACACTACAACAATTTTAACCTTACATGTTCTGTTCATTGTCCATTTGTGTGCTTCTGAAGTATTCTGTAATATTGTTTATTGTCCAATTATGTGTTTTTGAAGTGTTTATTTAGTTTCTTTTTAAACTCTTTTATATCCTTTATTTCTTTAATTTGTGTAGGGAGGCTATTGAAATTTTTTATTCCTAAATATATAGAATTTTGCTGATAGTGTTTGGTGTTACATTTAGGGATTTTAAAGTTATTTTTAAACCTTAATGATGTGCTTGTTTCAAATTTTCTAGTGTTATTTTCTTTAATTAGTTGATTAATTGAGGTTTTTTTGTAAATGTTTTCTATTTTGGGGACTGGGAATTTTGCAAAAAGTGTTTGTGTTGAAAAAGTTGATCTTTTTTTTAATATCACTTTAATAATTGTTCTCTGTATTATTTTTACTGAGTTCATTATATTGTTGTATGCTCCTCCCCACCCAATTATTCCATACTGGAGTAGTGAGTGAACAATAACAAGATATACCTTTTTTAAATTATTTATACTTAGAATGTTCCTTAGTCTATATTATAACTATTTTACTCACGGTAACACAAATTGACATTATGGATGCGTACGGGTATTTTGACAGTTAATCCAGTGAATTAATTTATTTATCGGGGGTAACCGGGGTACAAATTGAACAAACAAAATAAATTGTTTGTCTAGTTTTCATACAATATTAAGAGCCGAGACTCTTAGTGTGGAATATAAAAAGAGTACGTATATATTAAAATGAAAAACGGTATTTGTTAGGAGAACACATTCTTATTGTGAAGTTGTAATTATTCAGAACAGACGGTCTGTGATATTTTAAATATGAATTAAATATATTAATTAGAAAGATATACATATAAAATCAATTTTATCTCTTTCCTAACCGGGGAAGGTGCATTATCCAACTATGCTACAGCGACAATATTTTTAGCGACAATTTTCGAAACTATATGTTACCTTTTTGATATTAATACATTTAATCGTTCCATTATTTGTAGACACGATCTCGATTAGATATTTTAAGTGAGATTGGTATGGTGTTATGTTTTCTCGGTTATGCCGTATGTTAAAAGATCCTCACTAGAGCAGTGCTGAAGAAGATTAAAGCGTATGAAATGTGGGTAAAAATATGCTGGAATAATAGAGTAAAAAATGACACCGTACTACCGAGAATGATGGCAAAAAGACAATGATCCCAAAGCAATACAATGGCAGCTAAAGAAGTCTAAATAGCCAAACATTAGTTAAATGAAGAGAAGAAAATTAAATGCGTAAAAAAAAAGATGAGAAATAATGTTGAACGCTAGTCATCCAACAAAGATGATTATAATATTCACTGCATTGCACCACTTTTTCATGGAAAACTTTCAATTTACGTTTCAGTAATTTCATGCTCTGGGATACTTTTTCGGTTTGTTAAAAACTTTTCTAACTAGCTCCAGACCCTTGAGGTTTCTTATAAGTTGAACAATAAATCACTGTGTCCGAAACGAGCTTCTTATTTGTTATTTTCTTTAATGCGTGCAAGATATTTTTTCTTCCACTTAATGAAAGAAAATCGGATAAGTTAAGACGTCGATTCCAGATATTATGAAAGAAAAAATAATTACTCCGCAATTTATATAAAAAAGTAAATAACTCAAAAGATATTATGTTCCTGTAGCAGAATATCTGTTGAGTTTTAACTGCGTAATTATTAGTATTTTTCTAGTGCCATTAATTTGAATAGAATAATTTACATCAGTTTTCTGGTGTATTCTGAAAATAACATCAACAGTTAACATTGATGTTATTTTTATATAACCGCATACAAAATATTATAAAGGCCCAGACCCATACATTCAAATTCGTTTCTATTTGAATATTTGGTCTAAAATAAAAAATACTGGCTGTTTACTTGGGTTCGCTGATCACAAACACTGGTGACAGAGGGTAGGACATATACAACTCGCTAAAGTTGCTATGAACTAACTGCAGAGAATATGGAAAGACAGTGATATCAAGCATCCAACTAAAATTATGGTGGTTCACACTCTTGTCTTACAATCATATATGCAGTGGAAACTGAGATAGTCCGCAATAAGGCTAAGGGTTTAATATGTACTACTAGAAAAGGATAATATTCTGTGGATAGTATGATGCATGAATGCCTACAATCTATGTTACCAATTACTAGACATGGTTTAAATCGTAATTAAAAATACATTAAATGTTTTATAAAATACTGTTATGTATGATGCGAGTGAAAGAGATAAAAGTTCGCCGGGCACTCGGGCGCGCTCTCTCGCATCGCAGTCGTGGATCTAAACGCATCTCTTGTATTGTATGCATAACTGTAAACTTAGTATAATAAAATGCTATTGTCACATCATCGGGTTATTTTTGTATTAGCCAATCTCGCACACAATAAAGACCGCAAGCTTAACAGATATCACAAGCTGACGCAGCCGAAAATCAGCTGGCGCAAAGGATATTACAAATATCAAAATGAATAAGTACGCGATAACTCGAATGAATTTAATTAAAATATCTAAGATTTCATAAACGTTTATTTCTAATATCACGCACTTTTCACAGATAAAAACATTAAAAGCTGTATAATGCAATAATAATAAATGTAGTTCATATCTCTAGTCGAAGTCTAGTAGAAAAATAAAGAGATAAGTAATTGATATTTATCGCAACATTTTAACATAAGAAAAATTGATGATCCGGTAAAGTTTTGGGATGCAATATGCACAAATGTCGTCTCTCAGAAACTCTCAGTACGTACGTTCTCTTCAAAACACAGGAACATAATTCTGTCGGACTTGGACATGTTGTTAAAGAGATGGAGACTATCTGGAGAAATTGATGGTCACTGGAAAACAACAATGATGGAGGGAGATAGAAAATAAATAGGCGAGAGGTCGATCTCCAACAAATCGAATAAACTAAACACGAGACATGACCGAAGTCTAGTCACACGTTGCATTAAACTAGATCCAGGACCACGATGCTCGGGTTAGAATTATCGTGAATACGTCGTCGCGTGACGATTGCATGCACTCCATTGGAATGATGTCACTATCACCAAATATTTTGGCCAGCATCGTGCGCTCGCCGTGCCCGCATCCAACTGCAAACCACTCAAGAACGGCATATCCGCGGCGACACCAGTCTCTGTAGTATTATTGGAGCATTTTTCGTTTGTCTGTAGGCCCTGGCACTTTCTGCCGCGATAAGTGAAATATTACTGGAATCGTCTCAATGAGACCACTTCACTTTTGTCAAAATACTTACGTACTTATGATTTACATACGTTATTATGATTTTTTTGCCGCAGTTTTTTTTATCTATTAAACTATATTTGCATTATATTTTCGCGCAGAAGGGCTTGCACGCTATCGTTTAACATAATAGTTGTTCAGATTGGACTTACGGTTCGCAAGCCACGGTGTTCCGAAGTTAACAGGGCTTGCCAATTCGTGCCGCTTACGTAAGACGCTAGTGCGAGGCGTGGAGACAGGCACAATTGATGCAATCTTATGAAATCTTACATCTGTTTTCAATCCATTGATACCATTAATTTAGTGACATAAGTGTTTGAAGTCTGATTTATCGTGACGCATAGATTTTTTTTAATGTACACATCATACCTCGAACAGATTTTAAAGGCGTATTCACGTCAACAAATGTCATTACAAATACATCGCTCAACAACTGAAATACAATTCAAACAAATTCGTTAACAATCCTATTGATATTGTTAATCGACCCCATATCACGTTTAACTTAATTTTGATTTAGTATTCATGTCGAGTAAGCTCTCAATAAAGAAATCATTATTGCAATCTTAACTGAGTGATTCCATTTCCCCTCGTATACCTATGGAGATTTCGGCTCCGACCAACAGCGTAATCAAGTCATTTGTATTCTATTCAGAGCAGTTATTCCTTCCCGAATATTGGCAACTTACCTATTCAGGGTTAATGATTAAGGCTTAACCGAATCTATAAGGGATGTACTATTTAAAAGCATCAACGGAAACAATGGACCACTCCTGTAATAGTCAAATGGTATGGAGAGGATATTGTGCCACTTATTTATGTTCAGGAACGACGACTATCAGTAATGTACACAATGAAGCTTTTACACAGCAATGAAATACTTCATCCACATGACCTAACTGGCATCTAACTATATTAATATATTCAAAGTAAATAGCCTTTCTGAATTCCGTCGTTATTTCCGTTACAATTTCAAGTATTATGTTCTCTTACTTTTTAAATTTTGTTAATTTTTAAAAAAGTTACACCAATAAAAGTGTTAAATAAAAAACCGAACGAAAGATAAGGGACTCAAATTTTTACTTTATTTTTAAAAATACATGTATACGCGCAATAAATTTAATATAATTTTTTTTTTAGTATTTTTAAAACTAAGCTATGTATTTGTACTAAATATGATTATTTTAGTGGTTTTTCGAAAGTTATCTTAGACTAAGCATGCACGTCAAGATTATTGGCGTAACTGAAATATTACCTCTTTATAAAGCAACAAACAAATCCATCCCTAGAACGAGTGCGAAAGACATACAGAGAATGGCTTCTATGAAAAATGCATTACTTTAAATAATAAAATAATAATAATAAAAATCTACAGTATAAGTAGTATTACAGTGATTTAATTTTAATATTTCGGATAATTAAAATAGACTTTGTATTTTGTTTTAAATATATATCTACAGAATAAAAATGTTACATATCAACCAATCACGCATAATTCAAAATAAATTGACACTTCACTCTCTGCATAATGTAATAATCAGTTATTTAAATATTTTTCTACGCATGACACATAGACATTGAATAAATTATATAATATATATTAGTAGTGTTTAAAACCCGTCCTAGAACAGGCGCGAAGGTCGTACAGAGAATAGTTTCTGTCATTATAATGTTTCAATTTTAATATTTCTGCCAATAGACTTGTTTACTTATATTTTGTTTAAAAGTAAGTTCTGAACAATAAATTAACATATCCACATTTCAAAGGAAATTGGTACTCCACTTCAATGAATTCTATCAACTTCCCAACGTGTGATACACAAAAAATAATTTGGATTATATATGGATATATTAGAATTGATTCCATGTTTTCGTACAAGTTATTTTGTATTTGTATAAAATGTCATTGATACAATTGAGTAAATGATGTATGAAATATTAATTATACACATGATAAATTAGTTTAAATAATATCAAAATAAAATTATATCATATACGGTTTTATTTGGAATGTTGATAATATTTTTCGGTCAGAAGAATGAGACAATTATTCGGACGAGTAATGTCGAGACCGAAATAACATAAATAAAAAAATAACTTATTTAAAAAATAACGAAGCAAAGGAATCGTCCCCTAATAAAAAGAAAATACCAGCAATAGAATAAATACGATTATTCTCGAGACATCTAGATGTTGCTTTAATTTATTTCAGTGATTCCAATACTTGTTGTTTTAAGATGCAAGATTTTTTTTACAATTTAGAGTTGTAGGAGAATCGCGGTTGAAATATATATGTATATATATAATATAAATAACATTATTTCGTAAAAATTTAGCTCTTCCAAAACAGGTTTAAAATAATTCTGGATTATTTTTAAAAGTTTCTAGATTGTCTTGAAGAATTAAAAAAATATTGTTGAGAAAATTCTCGGGTGTAATATAGTGAGGGTATGACATTTTCATTTCACATATTATATGTAATCGTATAAACGATTTTGTAAAGTAAAAATGAAAAACGTAGATAACTAGAATGTCAAATTCATGCCAGAAGTCGTGAGCAATATCCTCGCCCTTATTTTTGCTTCATTCAAATTGATTTTTGGAAAGACTTCTCAGCAGGTTCTAGCTAGAGCGGACGGAAGTTCCTTTTTGTGGTTATTTCCTCTCCTGCTCGAGGGATAATTGGACTTCCTGCGCAGCGCCGTCTGGATATCCTATCAGAGGGTTCATCTCGTCAGCTTTCCAGGCCAACAATGAACCTATGTCCTTTGGTGTGTCAGGAGAAATGTTGGAATGTACTATGAGAAACACCATTGTGGTAACGCACTTGCTAAGAATATATTGAGAGTAAACAATGTTGGATAAAGTGTAAGTGTCTTATCTAAAAGTGATCCTAGTTTTAGATTAGAATATTTTATACAATTAATAAACATTATATGTAACCATCATTTTAATTGAAAACACATTTTTGTTGCCAAGTTGCAATTTCAGAACACAGTTTTGTGATATTTTTTAATACAAATTAAATGACTCAATTAAAAAGATGTAGCGAAAAAATAAATTTATCGTAAAAATATCTTGGTTGCTACCCTTTCGGTATTTTTGCGATAAATATTTTTTTACTGTAGATCTTTCTAATTGATTAATTTTATTTGATGAATGATGAGTGAATGGTAAGAAAGATATATGAAGCAAGTGTTGATGGCACCAGAAGTAGAGGACGTCTGCGGAAAACTAAACACGATCAGGTAAACCAGATACTGGAGGATGGTCCTGTTAGAAGCGTCAATTATCGGCAAGCTTGTATGAGAAGATGTATAAATGTGGATGAAGCGAGAATTGTTTGTCAGGACAGAAGAGTGTGGCGCTCTATCCTCTCTGCCTACTCCCGCGGAGAAACGGCATGATGGTAATTTATCTCTCTTGTTGTTCTTTTTTTAAATTTCGACAGAAATATAGAAAGTATTATATGAAATATAAACATAAAATATATCTCATGACGCAACTTTCGGAAAATTTCAACGCACTTTTTTCGATCGTGACCAGGAGACCTCGAAACCACCGATAAATAGTTTGTATATCTACGGTTTAATAATACAAACTATTTATATAAAATGCGTTTTATAGTTAAGTATGCAGATTCGTTCAGAATAAACAGATCTAGCCTTAACACAAAATAATATTTCCCCAACAACTACAGGAAATGAAATCATCTAATTTGAAGTTCAGAAATTAAAACAACGGTGTCTCACATAAAAAATCAAAATGTTTTACTTTTAAATCTATTTACAAGAGAAAATACTATTTATATATCTGTTAAAGTTTGGTTGGCTTATTAATTTTAATTAGCTAAAAACTTTATAAACTTTACTTGTTTACTTCTTTCATGAAAACTTAACTATATATATGTGAATACTACACAAAAACCCTTCTACACATTCGAGTCTATTCTCAATCTGTGAGCGATGTCAATAATAATGATCTATATATAAAGGTTTACGTAGACACGAAAACTTCTGTCGTCGCAAAATTGTAGAAATCGTAGAAAAACTGATCTGGTAGAGAAGCGACTACATTTATTTATAAAGAGTCTGATTGTTTCAAAATTTTGGTTTCAAAAACCTCAAAAATTCGTTACTCTTCTGGTTCGTTAATATTAAACCCAGAGATAAAAACTAAAGAATAAAGATTCTCGCAGCCAGTGACGTGCGGTATTTTTATAAATATTGATTTTTCTTAGATTTTTTAATTGATGAAAATATAATTATAGTACCCAACTAGGCACAGCGAAATGTGCAGAAGTAGGTACGTTGATAACCTGTAACGTAATATACTAAAAATATAAAAAAATACATTTTTTCCGCGGAATAAATAATATAAAAAAAACACAAAAATAACATTTCATTGTTCATCAATTCAAATGTCTAATTATAAAGACAAAAAATCTTTTACACTTTACAACACAGCGCGTTTAATTATATCAAAATTGTATTATATTCACGAAACACCACCATTTGTAGCTATACGCGATTTTAGTGAAACTGCTTAAACTCTTCGAAATTATTGTCAAAATTCATTGATACACTTTATACCCGTATGTTAATATTACCATTTGAAACGCCAAGAGTCAAACGGGTCTGTGCAATGTGTCATTTATTACGAACTCGTATCGAACTCATTATCGAACTGGCAACAGTCTGCGAATGAAAAAGTGAACTCATTGATTAAAATGAATGTAGTGTAATAATTATGATAAGTAAAAATATACTGCAGTATTGGAAAGTGAATTTGAATCTACGCGTCGTTCTTCGGAACGGTACTTCCCGAGAAGAGATGCTGGAAATATTCCGTGAGTACCATTTTTATTTAATATAGATGTTCTCTTCGGTTATATATTCTTACGAGTGAGTTCCTACGATATTTTTCAACTTGTTTGTTTCGACTTACTCTGTCGTACGGAGGTCTCAAAAATGAGGTTACGGCGCCAAGCGATAGTCAAAACATCTCCCAATTTATGATATAAATTTATAATAAATTTTATTCTAATTAAGTTGTGTTTCTAATTTATTCGATCATGTTTTATGTATGTGTTAGTAAACAACGGACATATTTATAATATTATTATAAAAAAATATATTGCACAACATACTGCAATATTTCAATATCGCGTTCCAGATCGCATCCGTTCATATCGGACTCGGTTTATTACTTTAAGATGTCCCTATTTCATTTTGTTGATGGCGTTTTTTATCACCTATTTAACACAATTACTTTTTGTCGTTAATTATCTGCAGTTCTCACATAACAGTCACCCAAGAAGTGCGGATAATTGATTTAATTTATAACATGTTAAAACGTGGAAACTTTATATAATATATTATGTAGGTATTAATATGACCCATAATAATATTACGTTTTCTCATCTATATCTATGACTTTCTGGATGAGGCAGCCGTAGCAGTTTCGGTAGTGTCATTTGTGGCTGTAAAGTACTCAAAATCGTATTACGGCTGGCAAAAATATATTGAACATCTGTCATCCTGTCATTGATTAAAAAAACATTGTCATCTCATTTATGTCTTATGGTCATATCGCGTCACACTTTATGGTTTATTACCTTATCTATGTCACTGTCAAATGTGACATGAATATTTTGTTCGTATTTTGAAGAATGTCTTTAAGTGGATATATAAATATAGATTCTACAAAGACTCTGATCGCGCGGCTGTCACAATGGCCGACTAGCGACCACAATAGCCTCCCGCAGGACATAGCAGCAAGCAATCGGCTACAACCGATTGCTTATCTGCTGGTATAATAAATAATACATTATCAATACTTTCGTATCGTAATATATTAATTACCAACGGCATGGGTGATTTTTAACTGCCCGTTTATGAATATTTATGTTTTGATAAAGTGCTAGAAGATCGTCGCTTATTGGTTCATTCAAGTTAAAATTAAGTTTTTTCCATACTTGAAGTATTATATGTGTAGGTGTGTCTTTTTATCTGATAAATTTACGTGGGATAAATGCGCGATAAAATGTTGTTTAAAGTTTGGGTCACTGTGCAAAAAAGTTTGGAAAGCACTAATCTATTAAATTTTTCAGTATGCACGAAAAGTAAAAAAAAATATTTTAAATACTAATTAGTACATTTAATTAGTTTTTAAAACATTACAGATTTATGTTCTGAATAATTACAACTTCACAATAAGAATGTGTTCTCCTAATAAAAAAAAACAAATTATGAAATTTTCTAACCCAGTTTTCGCGGCAATTTTTACTAGGGTACCCACCAAATTAACGTCATTATCTGTATTAAAAAAACTGTTTATTTATTTTATTATAATGTTTTTAAGAAGGAACAAACAGTTTTAAATTAGTTTTAAGATAGTCTAATTTACAAAGTCGTGTGGTCAGAACAGGAAAAAAAGTATCAAATTTTCACGCCACCCGCGCTGCAGCTTGTATTGTTCGTAACGTAATGCCGCATATATTTTTTATTTATTTAGACACATAACATAAGCATTATACAGCTAAAAAAAAGATAGTTTGTTACATATATTTTACACAGATTTTAAAATGCATTATCCAACTAGGCAAACCTGTTTTAGGGCAAATTGGCAAACAAATTACTTTTCACTTACTAAACACAATTAAATAGAAAACGAAACATACATAGTATTACATGTAACATTGCCGAGGCTTTTTTAAAAACCTTTTGTTGTTATAAAATATGAATATGTTTTATAGAATAACTAATAACTGGTTAACGGATTAAAATAAACCGGTAATATTAATATCCACCACAGACCACCTATAGACATGAACTAACGAAAATTCCCTGTCCCAATATTTTCATTTTAGCGTCACCCACGTGATTACTTTGGTATGAATGTAAAAATACGTCTTGTTTACATAAAAATTTAACATTTACTGTTGCATAACTATATCGGATTTTTGTTTCCACCGAGAATGTGTGTAGAATGCTCCTCGTCCCGCAACTAATTTTACAAACTCCCCCCCCCATATGTACACTTTATTTCATGTTTATTCATTTACTGGTCTGTGATACCCGCTAACTGTTATAATGTTAATTGTTATTTAAATTGCGACGTATATCATAAATAAGCTTTAAACTAAATTGAATGAATACTAATTAAATGTATTAATTAGAAAGATATACATATGAAATCAACTTTTATCGAAAAATATTATTGTTGCTACCGAGATTCAAACCTGGATCTCTTTCCAATCCAGGGAAGGTGCATTAACCGACTATGTTACAGCAGACAGTACTTTTGACGACAAATTTTCCAACCCATATGTTACAATTTTCAAATTAATAATTAATAATAACTAGTGTTTAAAATATCACAGACCTATGTTGTTAATAATTACAACTTCACAATAAGAATGTGTTCTTCTTAATAATATATTAGTTGTGTCAATGTGTCCAAAATTTAATAAAAATGAATTGTTAATTCTGGCGTCTTCTATCGGACTACTCAAACGTATTTGAGATTCCGTAAAAATAAAGTAGATGGCTTTCAAATAATGGAACGATAGATAGTCGATCAATAATTACAAATTCACAATAAGAATGTGTTCGCCTTAATAAATTGAATGACTTTAAGTTAAACGTACAGAGGACTTGATGAGAATTTGGTTGTCATTTTAAATGTTTTCCGAGACCCAAATAAACCCTGTTTGAACTATCACGTCAATACTAAGATAAAAACTTTTAAAAATAAATTTAATTTGTTGTTTTAAATCAATTTGAAATGTAGGATTCCAGCCCTGACAAAAATATTCGTACATGTATTCATTTTTTCAGGTCAACATTAAGTAAATAAGTGATGTATAACTTACTATAATTTTTTCTTTTAAAAGGTTTTAGTTTAGCTTAATTAAAATATGTTATTTTAATACTAAACCCATTGGATTTTGCCCGCACTAGGCAGTTATATTGATTAAAATAGCGATTAATAATCGGCAAATAGACATTGAAAAATTTGTAAAAATGGTAATACTTTTATAATATAAGAATGATAGTATTGAAATTTGTGCTTGAAGTAACGAAGAAATTCAAATTAAAAAAAAATATATATATAATAGTCTTAGATTGCTTCATTCTCAGAAGCTATATAAATAAGTATATCATATTTAAATAAATTTATTTCGTTCATCATTTTCATACTTTAAATGCTTTTCTGTTACCTACTCTAAAATGCATTACGTACCATAAAATTCTCCTCGACTTTCCATAAAACTGTATGCACTTTGAGAGCGTATGAGATATTATTATCTGTTATAACATTATGATGTGTTGATATTATGTCCTCAAGCGAACAAATATCTTTACTTTTATGAAAATCCTACGAGAAAAATATATTTCTTAAAGAAAACAACTTTTTTAAAAATTAATCTCTACCCACTTTAATATTAATAAGAAAATGGTCGGAACTGAGTTTTTCTTGCTTTAGAATTATTCAGTTTAAAAATAGTTTTTGCAATTAAACATTTTTATAACAGTAGCTTGCATATTGTATAGCATTAAATGATATTTTCTTCTCACAAGTAAAATAATTCTGTAATAGAAAAGCAAGAATTGAGCTCCACTTTGATTAAAAATGTAATTAATGAAATTTTCCTGAAGACTGAAGAAATACACGTGTACTAATAAAACATTTTATAAAGTAATTACCCACATTTAATCTATAGTCAATTAAATAATAATAGAGATAAAAAAATTTCAAATGTATTTAGAAATATATAAAAAATAGCACGTAATTGATTTTTTCTATTAAATTATTACTAACAGTATATTTATTTTGTTTGATTATCTTTAATATTTTTTTAAACTTTCAGTTCACAATTGTTTTATTACGTTCAAGCTAATAAACAGTTATTTAATCAAATAAATCACTTAGGCGTATATGTGGCAGATCCATTTATGACAGAGTAAAGAATGAAGAAATAAGGAAAGAATGTAAAACTGATCTTAGTATAGTGAGTAAGATTAAGAAAGAATCACTTAGGTGATTTAGTCATATGGAACGGATGAATGAGGAGATAATGGTAAGTAAAATATATGACACAAGTGTTGATGGCACCAGAATTAGAGGACGTCCGCGGAAGACTTGACACGACCAGGTAAACCAGATACTGGAGGATGGTCCTGTTAGAAACCTCAATAATCGGCAAGCTTGTATGAGAAGATGTATGAATGTGGACAGAATACTGCGGCGTTCTATACTCTCTGCCTAAATCTAAGATTCGTACTAAGTAAGACAAAGGTATTATATGCTAAAAATACTGAACAAAATACGTTATGATGACGAATTTGATTATCTTTATCAAGCAGAGATTATTTAAAAATAGCTTGGAACTGTCAACAAAGTAAGACAAAAAAATGAAATATTATCTACTGATGAACTGTTTATATCGATTATCACAGTTGCTGGATTATCCTGTAAACAATGAAAGTTTGACATTTATAGCTCATTCCTGAGCGTTTCGGCAGTTTGATGTTATATTTCACTGTTTTACCGTCCACAACATTGATATTAAACATCGAAAAAATACGAGCTATGTGTACTATTCCGTAAAAACTTTTGACTCGATGTCAAATGATCTGGAAAGTCTTAAAACCTTTATTGAACAGTTAAGGGAGATTTTATACAGAAGCATATTAAACTGCTTTTGAAAAGAAACTTTATTTAAAATAATTTTCAAATTGTATCCACCATTGATAAAAATCAAAACCCACGAAAAATGTAATAGTACTATTTTGTAAATTATAATAATACACAACAAAATTCTATAAAAATTCACTTACTTATTAAATAGTTAAATTGTATTGGTTTTAATATATTTCACTTTATGCTTTTGTTTCCCATCTGAATTATGTTTTTGTTTAAATTACCTTTACTGCCTACACTCGCACATAACCAAGACAGATTTCGTAACCTACACAAATACATAATGGTAAATCGACTTGGGGGCGGATTATGATTCCTAAGTTTTTTATATACGTAACGCGTTATTTAAACATCCAAAACATATTAAATATAAAAATACCGTAGGACTGTTTAATATTTGTTAATTTTTTTTAATGTATTGCATGGTTTTTATACACCTACATAACATTAAACTTTTCTCAAATCTAATATTTATTGTGCTGGTAGTTAGTTACAATTCGACAAAGAAATTAGTGAAACTGTAGCCACGGTGAGCTAGAAAGAAAGCTTTAAATCCATTTATCTCAGAAAAGCACTAAATAGTCTTAGTGGTACGCCGACGATACAGAGATATTAGTTTCCAATATCGGCGGTGGTCCTAGAATATTAGATGTCGCAATTTATCAGATAGATGCAAATAAAAAATTGAAATTGGCGAAAAAAATAATATTCGGAAATAGAATTGTATGTGAGTAATGGCGAATACACATCGAGGACATTGCACAATGGACCAAAAGTCACTTTACAATTTTAAAATGATATAGCCTTTCTTTTTTACATTTTTTAAAAGTATCTTTTATATGATAATCTATAACAGGTATATAATATAGATATTTTTATTTTTTATCTTCGTTTTATTAACCACTAAAATGAGTTTGAAAATGAAAAATACCATTTTCTTATGTATCTTATTATGTCATAACTGACATCCTGAAGAAGAAAATGGTATTTTTCGAAACCGGTAGATGTATTTAAACTCATTTTAGTGGTTAATAAAACAAAGATAAAAAATAAAAATATGAATCTTAACCACAAAGATAACATTGTTGATTTTAAAAGTATATAATATAGCTTTTATTGTATCTTTAAGCTAAAAATGATACCTTGTTATCATATTTATTCGTGTATAAAACAAATAATAAAATCTCAATGCTACGTAGAGACATTATTATGTACAAGATAACACAAAAAGATCTACCACCGTGACTTTAATCTAGAACTTTCCACTGCTGGTAGACTGTTATACCATTTACTATAAAAATATTGTAAAATTGTTAAAGCAGTCCACCGGCAATATAAAGTTAACACAGAATTAAGTCTAAGAGGTAACTATATATTTTTATTAAAGAGAACACATTTTTGTTGTGAAATTGCATTTTCAGAACATAGTTCTGTGGTATTTTAATACAAATTATACGAATCAACTAGAAAGATATATAGAAAAAAATCTATCGGAATAGGAAGAGTTCATATAGTTCGTATCACAGCAGCAACTAAATATTTTTTCGAATAGTTCGAATCTCGGCAGAAACTAAATATTTTTTCGATAAATAGATTTTTTTCTGTGTATCTTTCTAGTTGATTTATTTAATTTGTATTATTATTATTTTGTGTATTTTAGTGTAATTGATTTGTCAAATTTGTTTTAATTATCAAGAAGCTATGTTTTATTAAAGATCAACGTCACAAATACACATGGCTTCATAAGGAGCTACATTCTAAAATTGTAACTGCACAATAAAATGTTAAAATTAAAAAAAAAAAATTTTGTTTAGTTTGTAAACTAAGATATAAACTTATGTGCATTTACTACAAGTATTTATATCTGAAGATATTGGAATTAATCCTTGTTTTTTATTTTACTTTACTTTATTTTACTAAAACCGTTTTCATAGTATTAATGCTCCTTATTAGAGTTGAGATTTGCAACCAGATCACGCGCTTTCCTTCTGAATTATTTCTTTATACCGGGATACATACATTTATTGGCACATCCATATGGAATGTAAGGCGTTAGAATTTTGCATTGTATTGTTCGAGAAATTTGCCGTTTTTCATTGCCGTCTTTGAGAAAATATGTTCGGCGTTTACAACTCAATGGACCAAAGACCCTTCATAAATGTTGAAATAATTATGGAATGGCTCGAAAATTGGTAAAATATGTGTTAAAAATTAAAGATGAATACAGAATTAAAAGAAATAATTGTTTAATTGAAGTTAGATTGTGTGCTATAACTTATATAACATCTAAGTATATTTGCATATTAATGCAGAAATTGAACCCTAGATGTTTGAATGCCTTAAAATATTAAGTTTTACACGTGTAAATCTAATTATTTCTATTCGTATTTATTATTACTTCCAAAACAAATTAGATAAATTACTAGAAAGATACACACATATAGTTACAACATAGACATGAGAACCAGGGACTTTCTTTTGCCGGTAGACTGCTTTAAATCATAGTAATGTTACATATTACATTATCATTAAGAATTGATCTATTTTAGTGCGATGGTTATTTTTCACTTTAGAAGTAATCCTTTTATTAAAATAATTTTCAAATACCTTTGCGTAAGACCCGCTATATGTCGCAAGTCTAAATTATTTTATTTCTACAGCACAATCGCAACTAATTGAATTATTATACTTTTAAAATTAGCAATATTAAATTTGTGGTTAAGATTCATATTTTTATTTATTATCTTTGTTTTATTAACCACTAAATTGAGTTTAAACACATATAAAAATTATTCGAGTAAATTTTGTATTAAGTAATGATTTGAGTTAGGTACTAAATTTTTTTTTTTTTTTAATAATAGGTTTTTTAAAAATAGATTCTGGCAAAGAAACAATAATATATGTTTTAGTTAGTTATGACATCCTGAAGAAGAAAAAGGTATTTTTCGAAACCGGTAGATGTATCTAAACTCAATTTAGTGTTTAATAAAACAAAGATAATAAATAAAAATTGAATTATTATTTAAAATGTGATTTCAAACTAGGAAGATCTTATAGGTACTATATTGATAAAGAAAAAAAAAATAGTTAAAGTAATGCAAATAATGGCTTCTGAATACCTTTTCATTGTATTATCTGTTAAATAAACAAAAACTGTAAAAATATTGTACATAATACACAATCATACTAATTAATAACTAATAACACGAAATTAACGATCACTTATTTTGTTTTTACTCAAAATATACGTCTAAAAAGAACATCATGAAGTAACGATTTTGTTCAGAATCCTAAAGAGTACCAAACTGTAAAGTATCTGTAAAGTTTAATAGTGAAAAAAAGTTGTATTGTTGTGGTTGGACAATTGTAAGAAAAAAAATTGTAAATATTCAGTAGCATGTTTTACTATCATGTTTTGCTCTGGTAAGTGTTTCATCTCAGATTCATCCTGGTGAACGGATACTAGCATTAGATATTGCACATAACATAACATAAGTCATAGAAAAATAAGAAGTAGAAAAAATAAACTAAAGAAATAGCAACTTCTAATACAATCGTAATTAAATTTTTCTATAAATTGTTTTGTTATATTATATTATCTGTAAACTTATAATGGATATTTATGCTCAAGTTAGCGAAAGCAATAATGAAACATGGCGTATTGATACCTGAATAGATGTAAAAGGTTTTTTTCTGATATTTTTTACCCCTTGTCTACTTGTAATCCTTATGTCACATTGCTTGGAGATGGTTGATCAGAAGATGGACGTTCCATTCTATTATTCATCTCTTTTTTTAGCCCTAATATATATTATTACCGCTGAGCTATTTATTACACGGTCCTATGCTCTTTCTTATCTGTTTCGATTATTTATTATTGTGTCTCTGCTGAGAATATATTTCATACAACGTTTCGTAATAATTGTATATATTCCAACTTTATTCCATACATATCTGATGTTATAATTTTCAACGTTTGCCAAACTGCAGAACAGGATTTCCCTTCACATAGTAATCTTTTTCTTCTTCTTCTTCTTATTTTAAACAGGCAATCCACCCTTCAAGAGTGATTTGTGCCATTAAACAAGTTAAAACGTTATTTCATAGAAAGCAGTACAAAAATATTATAGAATAGGGAATATTGCGTTACAAGTTAATACCATTGACGTTCAAGAAATTTGCTATTATATAGCTTAAATGTGGCGAGTTAAGGAAAAGAAGATGACACAAGTTAACCGGGAGTTGAAAATTACCATTGACAAGATTATTGTAAAAAAAACCTGTGATGAAAAAAAGACATGGTCAAGGGTTTCCTCCTCGGCACCACACTCATACAGTGTTAATTAACAACAAAAGAAAATAAAATACAACACATGTAAAGGAAACAACTCATGAGCATCAATTCAAACGATGAAAGCGATTCTGATTCTTCGTCTAATTATCACTAACATTCCTACGTATTATTTTAAGAAGATTAAAAAACAGAAGAACCGATTTAATGTATTAATTATAAATATACACATATAAAATCAATTTTGTCGAAAAATATTGTTTTTGCGCTACCGGGATTCTAATCCGACACTACCAATTGTGTTATAGCGCCAGTATTTTTCATGATAAATTTTCAAACCTATATGTTACACTTTTTCAAATTAATACATCCGTCGTTCCATTATTAGCCATCTACATTGTTTTTACGGAATCTCAAATATCTTTGAGTGAACCGACTGCAGACGCCAGAATTATCAATTCATTTTTATTAAATTTTGGACACATTGATACAACTTATATTATTAAGGAGAACACATTCTTATTGTGAAGTTGTAATTATTCAGATGATTTTTTATGTATATATTTATAATTAATACATTAAATTAGTATTTAAAACATCACAGACCTATGTTCTGAATAATTAAAACTTCACAATAAGAATGTGTTCTCCTTAATAATAGAAGAACCATTAAAAATTTGTGCTCATAGTCAATTTATTAAAAAAAAATATATATATATATATATTACATTATGAGTATCCTGGAGCTGAAGTGCAAAGTTATAAAACGTTTGATCTAACTTTATGGATTTTTAGGTTAGTTTAGTTAACTCAATCATTATCTTTTGAAATCAGAGGCCTCAAGAAATCTAATAACCCTTAAAGCCTCTTTTTATAACTTTCTTATTGAAGTTCTTAACTGAAAATGCGATAAAAACATGATTTTTGGCAAAACCATGACGTGAAATATTAAATTTCGTCGATTCTGTGTTCTTTAATGGAATAAAAAATGCTTAAACAAGTTATATCCAGTTTTATCAATTGTGGGTAGTGTCATTAATGCATGTTGGCACGATCATTTTCAAAATACATAAAAAAAGAACTTGTGGTGTGATTTTTGTTATTTTTTGCTAAAGACTCTTAAAACATTAATGGTTAAGTTTGTTTCTGAACAATGGATGTTTTAATAGGAAGGTAATGGGTAAATATCGGAATTTCACTAAAAAAACAAGCCGGAGGCGGATTGCCCAAAATGTTATTTTAATAAATATTATTATTGAATTCTGATAGTTTGCGTAAAGCATTATTTTAATGTTATAGCTGTTTCAGCGGTTAAGGCCATTTTGAAACTATTCCAAACAGATTTCATACGATGTCTACATACAACAGTTAATGATATATATTGCAGTAATATTTGAATACGAAAAATGTATCAAATTTAGTAGACTAAAGAACTGTTTTTTTGGCTCGAAATTTAAAAGTTTTTGTCATACTGGCATCAAGAATTTATTATTAAGATGGGTTCGATTTACGTAAAAAAATTCTCAATATGACTGATACTATCTTAATATATGTCTTATTTTACAAAACATCTGGAGTTTTATTAAAATAACACCCTTTGTTCTCTCAGCGTTATAAATAATAAGATATTATATAGATTACTACAAAATTCCATTATAGCAGCCTGACACTAGCCAGGAGAAAGCTTAAGAAAAATAACCAGACACAGACGTTTAGTTTCTGCAAATAAACATTTAAATACATTGGCAGTGTTTTGTGTTTTGACACAACCACTCTATAGAGTGAGTTCATATAATATTGCACAGAACCAAAGTAGTATTTTATAATATATGTATTATATATATGTACACTCGCACAAAGACGTATTTGTAAGATTGTCACGTGGCACTTCTTTCTATTCATCGAAATAAGCTCACGAATGTAAAATCTGTAAAAGCTTTCAAGATTTTGATGCAATCTGAATGACTGACTACGAAGGAATATTTTTATTTTAAATTTGATTTCGTAGAAGTTTTGTAAATGTACGGGAACGAACGTATTAAATATCGTATGTATGGAACATATAAAATGTATGAAAGCTGAGACGAAGGCACTCAAGACACAATCGTACAGATACAGGGTGAGTGTTATGTTCCAGGCCGATTTTGTTTGGCCGCCATTTTGGCTTGGAAAATATTTGTCAGTTTGCTATTAGTAGTCGTAGAGAATAGTTTAATACAATTTATTATGAAGTATTTAACACTTCAACAATGTGTTGAAGTCATTAAAATATTTTATCTAAATAATAATAATTAACCATTAATGGTGATCGCTATCGTCACACGATGGAAAACATCTCGGTAGCCGAATTGGATTTATTAGGCCTGCCACATATGTGTTTTAAATAGGTCGGTGCCACCTCATACACAGCTCAAACTACGCTTGACATTTTGAGATACATTAGCCTGGCTGCAATGTTCAAAAGTGGTAATATCGACTGGCCTCCTCGATCGCCTGATTTGACGGCTCTCGACTATTATTTGTGGGGATACTTCAAAGGAAAGGTCTATGCCAATAAGCTAACAATAATTCCGATGCTACAGGACAATATTCGAAAGGAAATTGCTGATATAACACGCGAAGTATGCGAGAATGTTATGAATTTAAAGATCACGTATTTGTGCCGCTGCCAGAGGCGGCCACTTGGCCGATGTTTCATCTCCGTACGTTTTTTAAATGAGACTTATTTTTTTCCCGTTGTAAACGATCGTTTTTATTACAATGTTTCTTACACATAAATGTGACGTCTACCCTCCCTTTTTGGGCGTTCATGATTTCTATAGCTTCCCTCGGGCTGCCCTCTGGATTTAATGTGATAACGAGTCTCACGTCAAATTGTACAGGTGTGGCTCTGGTACGATGATACCGGAGCCAACCTATGATGGTATCAAGATGTTAATAACTGAATGTAATATTAACGAATCGAAACGAGAGTAAACAACTCTCAAAACAATTCGAGATAGGGTGTAAATATATAAAATACTTCTAATCCACTTTATTACGTAAGAAACAAAGTATTCATTTTAATAAAATGAAATAAATAAATATGTGATTTCATTTAAATGAATAAAATAAAAATATTTATATTATCAACCATTTATGAGAGAATTCACATACAAGTTGACCAAGCAATAAAGTTTTTAAACAAATTTTTCTTGTCAATTATGGAAGATCTTACATTTGAATACAAGCGACGCCAAGTTTCTCTACTAACTTAATAACGTTAAACTCAATTGTTCCGATTTTATGTATTTAAGATCTCAGGAAATAACTCCTTCTCTTTTAGAGAGCTATTTTCAAAAATAAATATGTCTATTTACTCAGCTTAAACGAATAAGAAAATACTACAATAAAATAGTTGAATTATTACTAGTTTTAGCACCTTTTTGTGTTTTATTAATTTCATTTTAAAATACTAAAATAACTAATAATAATGAGAAATCGTGCTTAAGATAATGCAATACCAAAATAGTTGACTTTACTCGTCGTTACACACACTTTCATGAGAATGAATTGACAGTAAATATTCTTTGTTTGTCGACATGGACATTTGTCTATATGTGTTCTTTTTTACGTGGCTCTGAGTCATGGATGCACTGAGATAAGGAAATTTTTATAATAGTGGTTGGGAAGCTACTCTATAAAATAAGTCAGAGAGTTATTCGTATATGTAGTTTAAAAAACACATTTTTGTCAAAAAACACGCCTGTAATTTGTATTGAACTTCATCCTATTTTATTATTAATCTTATCTGGTTACAAATTTGGGATAGTTTTCTCTTTATTATGAATGTAAATTGTTTTATTCAAATTAGAAATAGGAAAAATCTTCATCAATCACTAAGCGTTCTATTTTACGTTACGTTGTAAAGTTTGAATGATACAGAATGAACTCTCATTGATTCGGACTTTTTCATAAATGAATTATTTTCAAAAATGAAAGAGCCACCAGTCCATAAAACTGCAAAAAGTAGCGCTCTGTATAAACACCGCTTGAGCACTTTAACTCTTTGGAGCCCAACTTTTTTGCAGAAAAATTAAATAACTTAAGACACATTTTTATTGTTATTGAGACAACAACTTTTAAGATAAATCTTTTTTTAAAGCCCCTTCGGAAACTATTATAAAAACTTGGAAACTTATTGAATAATATTAATAATTATAAGTATTTTTAATTTCGTTTTCTGCTATTTTTTTAAGTATTTGATAGATTTATATACACGCACACATATATATATAGCATATAAAATTTGTAAGAAATAAATGATAATCTAGTTATTTTTATGACGTTCACACATTTAGTACGTGTAAAGTCGGCCATACACGTAACGGTATACATGACGGTCGTCTGTACAGGCAAACTGGAGCGTGTATGTGACAAAACTGGCAGGTATCCCTGACTTAACTTATCATGTCAACTTGTCATATTTACCTGAACTGATATACCTGTCAGGTATACCGTTGCGTGTTTGGCCGGCTTAATTTATTAACATTCCTGTTCCGGAACGGGGCACAAAAAAACCCCAAATATCTCATTTTTAAAACTGTTTATTAAATATTAGCGATATTGAGTTGATATTTACTCTTAGGATTGGTGTACTTTGCACTCTGCTACTCCTTAATTAATTATACTATTTTAATCGGCTAAAAGAGCACAAAAGACAATTATTAGCAAAGTAGCCAGGACAATGCTGCATATATCAGAGGTGGAGTCTACTCCATTCCACAGAATAAACTACGAGTATATACTTAATTGCAATATAATTATATCTTATGTTTATCATGTTATATTATTTTATATTCACCTCTGTTACAACAAAAATATGTATATCAATAAAGTCTAATAAATAAAATAAAATAAAAATTCATTGTAATCCTCAAAAATATCCCAAAGAATGCAACGCGCAAAAAATAAATAAAACAACAATGTATAGTAAGACAGTAAAAAGTAGAGAAAATGATGTTTTTCCATAGACAATCGGGATAGTTTTATAAGTTAATCCCCCTTATTAGGTAACAGCAGATGTGCATATTCAAATGTGTGTTCCAAAAGTTACGGTCCAGTATTATAATATTTATGTCAAAATACCTACAACTAGAAGTGGGATGAAATTATTGAGATTTTTTTAAAATACATACAAGTGCAAATGAGATAGAATTTTAATATGTTTAATTTATCACAAAGTAAAATGATGTATAAATGACAAATAATTTTTTTTTAAAGAGCGCCACACTCTTCTGTCCTGACACACTATTCTCGCCTCATCCATATTCATATATCTTCTCATACAAGTTCGCCGATTATTGTGGCTTCTAATCGGACCATCTTACAGTCTCTAGTCAGTCGTGCCAAGTCTTCCGCGGAAGTTCTCTACTTCTGGTGCCGTCAGCACTTGCGTCTACATCATTCTTAACATTCTCTCCTCATTCATCCGTTCCATATGACAAAACCACCCAAGTGATTCTTTTTAAATCTTACTCGCTATACTAAGATCAGCTTTACATTTTTTCTTATTTCTCCGTTCTTTATTTTGTCATAAATAGATCTTTTTATTTTCGTTCCTCTTTGGCAGCTCCAGGCCTCACTCGCAGCCTTGCCTCGGTTGATGAGTTTCCATTTTTGTTTGAAATCATTATTATATAATTAATTATTATTGTATAGGTATATTTTATTATATTCAACTACAAAACATTATTTTTATTTTTTTTGTTGTTGTTGAAAGTCAGTGCCAAGTCAACGACCATTCTTATACATTGCAACATGTTATTCGGAATTCGGTAAGTACCCCTAAATTTTTCCTCCCGACACAAAGAGGTTTAAGTGGGTAAGTGTGGCCAAGTGCTTAGTTACATTACAGTTATGCAGCCAGTTTAAACTAGTTTTAATTGTATCCTCGACCAGAGCGCGACCTCTGGGGAGGTTATCCGCTTAAATACATTCCAGCCCACTTTATCTTTATACCTCGTTGCTTGATATCCATATTTTACGGAATATTCTAGACAGATTAATTACTCCAGAGTTTGCAGTGTATTAATAACCTCGGCATTAGATACAAAAATACAGATACGTTGCTTTTAACACTAGTTCTCGGATTTGAATAAAAATATGCCGCGTTTTCAAGTAATCTCGAATGAATTATTAATTTATGTATTATTAAGGAGAACACATTCTAATTGTGAAGTTGTAATTATTCAGAACATAGGTCTGCGATATTTAAAATACTAATTAAATGTATTAATTAATATTTAAAATAACACAGATCTATGTTTTGAATAATTACAATATCACAATAAGAATGTGTTCTCCTTAATAATTTATAAGTTTTATCAATGTGTCCAAAATTGAATAAAAATGAATTGTTAATTCTGGCGTCTGCTATCGATTTACTCAAAGGTATTTGAGATAGTCAAGTATGGCTTTCAAATAATGGAACGATAGATATATTAATTTGAAAAGTGTAACATATAGGTTCGAAAATTTGTCTTTACTTTAGTTTCTCTTCTGTCAGCTCCAGGCCTCACTTCTATACATCATAGGATTCCATTGTGTACCGTTAGTTTTGCCTCGGTTAACAAGTTCCCATTAGTTATAATTCCATTCAAAGCGCCGTTCACTTTGTTTCCTGCAGTCACCCTCCTTTCGATATCTTTCTCAGTCTTTCCGTTTCTATCAAACATACTTCCCAAATACACAAAGTCATCTAATTGTTTCAATTTATATTTGTCACCTTGTCTTCTCGAATATCATCACTTTCAACTTGTTGACATTTATAATAAGATCGCTTTCCTTACATATATCGTACATTCCACTCACTAGAATGTAATTCCTGTTTATTATTCGCCATTAATACTGCATTTATTGGAAAACCCTCTTCTTATCCTAATATTTTTTATTACGGTCATATATATTAACAGTTGACATTTATTCATAAAAATTTTCAAATACATTACTACATCATGAAATCCAGGTGAGTTTGACGATAGTATTGTAATTGAAAAGATTTTACGGAAAAAATGTCATTAAATAATTGTTATAAAAATATTTAAACGTAAAAGCATTTTAATTATAACGTTGCAATTTCAGAAAATGATTCTGTGATACTCGTACAAAAATAAATGAAATTAATCAATTAATCTTATTGTAATGTAAAGTTGATTGCTTATATAAATGGAATAACAAATTTATGTATCATTTATAAAGACCATATAATATAAGTTCCAAATTTGTCGGAAACATAAATGGTTAAAATGCGAAATGGAAACGCATTTTCCCGGATAGGAAAAAGTTCCAGGTTCGTATCCCAGTTGTAACAAAATATTTTTTATACATAGATTTTCTTTGTACATCTTTGATTAATGATTAATTAATTTGTTTTTTTATTAAATCGAATTATATGTATTTAGTCAGGAGTAAATTGTAGCACGATAAATGTTGAATATTTGCTGTTAGTGTATTATACAGGTGTAACAGATTTAGTACACAATATTTTGTGGGAATACGTGCAAATACTGCACTACACTTACGAAAAATATTATTGTTTGAATTTTTTTTAAATCGTATTAAGCTTGAAGTCTACGTTCTTCGAAATAAATATTTGAGAAAACGTTCCATTATTAATCTATATTTTTGCTCAGGCCCTAAATCATCTAACAAAAATAGTCTACCGCTCGAAATTCGATGACTTTTAATTTTTTGTATTCAATATATAACTTGGAAACAATAAAATATTTCAATAAATCGAAATAATAGTATAATTACGATTTTTTTGAAATGCTTAAATCTCTGACATGATATCGCTTGAAGATTTTCCACTCGTAAATTAATCAGGTATCGACCCATAAAGTATTGTTTTCTACACCCTGTATTCGATTGATAACAACAGCAGTGTTTTTTTTTGTAAATTATGAAAATGATCAGATACTTAATGTTTGTTCTTTAAGATAATTTTTCAACGTGAATTTTCCTTTTTTTCGTGAACGTTTTCAACGTTTCAGACCATATTCCAACGCTTATCGTAAGCTTGGGAATTTTTAAAATATTAATTACTTATATGTCCCTTAAAATGAGTACAACTTTATTGAAATGAACAAAGTTTACAAAAGTTAGTTAAGATGAGGGATAAAGCTTTATATGCGTTATTAATTTATTAATATATGAAAAGACTTTAATAACTTGGTTAATAATATTCTTGTTCAACCTCGTCTAGACCTACACCTCAGGAATATATTGTTTCAACCTTCGTGACAATATTATAAAGGACTAATTAAATTACTACATATTAAAAGTTAGGTCGTATCTAGACGGCAAATATTGGGTAATTCATTTAAAAAAAGTTATTTATTTAAAATATTATATTTTACGTTTATAACGCACTCAATTTATAGGGAGTATAAAAAAAAAGAAGGTTTTTTGAGATAGCCACTCGGGCGAGTACTTTATGGATACTGTACCACTGACACATGATTACAATAATATGATTGTATAATATGTTGTTAGGTCCCGTAGTGGCCGATTTGCGGCCAATAGCGGTCGCTGCGAAGCAATAGCCAGCGTTTTCGTAAAATTTATTATGGAATGTTGAAAACATATCTTATACGAAAAAGTGGTCTGCCATAGTACAATATAACTTAACCAATTGATGCAAACAAATTCCTAATTAAACATTCTTAAAATAATTTAAATATATTGTTTATTGTTCCGGCGGTGACGCATATTCGCATCGTTTCAATTCAAAAAGTGACTGTTGTGTGGATGTTCCACCACGGGACAGATTATATGAATAATCAACCATATTTTTTCTTGCTAGCTATACATGTACACCATCAACACTGGTTTTGACTTTTGTAGCGTAATATAATATGCGTAATCATTTTCAATTGCACAATATATGTCGTTTCTCGAGGATAAAGATTAGTCTTATGCGCTAGCGTAACATTTATAAAGTGTCATATTCTTGCATTCCTGCACGCCTGTAGTATTTCAAAGAAACCTTGGCTACTTTAATAGTACTCAAATATAAACCCCTTATTACAAGAAAATTACTCAGCATTCTACGATGATGACACATGTTTAGACAATCGTATAATTAATTTATTTTTGTTTTGATTTTTAATATATATTAATAATAGATATCCTGTAATTACCCATACTCCTATATATTTTCCATTAAATATAATAAAAAATAGCTTCGTCTCTCTAAGATATATTTTATTTCTTTAATAACTGTGCCTTTGTAGGTGAAAATCCGGTAATTGTGTGTTCTTGAACACGTCCAAATATTGCTAAATATTTTTGTATATAAATAAAACATAGGGAAGGAAATTTTCGATGTTTTGTTATACACATGGATTATATTTTCTTATTTACAAAAGTTATACATATTTCCTTAGCATTTTCTAAATTACCCATGATATATCGCAGTTCTCAACCCTACCATGACACGAGCGCTATCTAAATAAGCGATTGTCATTACACAAGATATGGCGATAATATAAATGTGCCTAACAGTAAAGTAAACGTATTTCATTATAAATTAATTAATATTGTGTTATTATATAATAATATACTGAATATACTGAGAAAATATATAAAAATTGAAAAATGAAGATTTTTGAAAGCAGGATCTGTCGTGCACAATCGTGTCGAAAACAGGTGTTGTGTGAAGTGAGTGGTGTTGTGTTACATCTATGAGGGCAGACAGACCCTGTTTTCGACACGGTACTGCAAGTTAGTATTTAACCATATTGCACCTTCCCCGGATAGGAAAAAGAGATTCAGGTTCGAATCCCGGTAGCGCAATAACAATATTTTTCGATAAAGTTGATTTTATATGTATATCTTTATAATTAATACATTTAATTAGTATTTACAATAATAATTAGAAGCATTTACAAGTTAAAGATGCGTAGATAAGAGAGCGCTTTCGAAGGGCGCGTCGCCTTATAATGGCTCTTCCACACAACCATCCGTCCTATATTACTCCACTTTCATTGCGGGCACACACATATATTTACAAACAACTGACAGATCTCACAATTTATCTGAACCATAACGAATGAAAGTTCGTAACTATATTCATCTAGAAAATTTATATTATTATGTATTCATATTATATGTATTCTCAAACTCTTTAAGTCACCTTATCATTTCTTCTTAGTGTCCATGCTTTCGTTTTATAAAATAATACTGACAACATATAGCGTCTGAAGTTAACATTATGACTGCATAGCATATTTTCATGCGGATGAAGGTTGCCAGAGTTTTCTCAACGCGGTATTTGACTTCTATTTATATATTATACCTATAAATGTTGTGGACATGGACAAAAGTACCATTCAGAAATTAATATTAAATATCTATTCATCGAATACTAAGGGCCAGTTGTGTGATCAATAGTAACTATTTACTATGGTAACTTTTTACTAACGCCCATAGTTAAAATCCTTTGTAGGTTGTTGATACATCAAATTTACTACAGTCAAAGCATAGATGTAAATGTCTATAGGTGCGACAAATAATTAATTAATGCATTATTTGTGGATTTTTTTGTCTAGGTGTTTGCTATCTGTCACTTGGCTGTGAAATTTTTTCGTATTATGTGTAATAATGCATATTAAACAATGAAATCATCATCGGACGAACTCTCATCACTAAAATATCGAAATATTGAATGATTAATTGTCGTGTACTGCAACTTTCAAAGAATCCATGTGTCAGATGACTTTTGGAACAGCTGTGAAAAGTCCGACATATTTAACTATTGATTCTCGTTTTTACTATCGGATATTGCAGAGTAAAATGAGTTTACTACGGGATGTACTTTCGAGAAGGAAATATTGTTAGACTAATAATCAAACAAACCGTTTGCAACTACTGACGACCACACAACCGGCCCTAAGTAAAAAAAATGCATACGAGAATTGCCGAATAGTCTTTTTCACAAAATTAACGTCGATCAAAAGCGTGTTAAGTAAGTCATGTTATCGACAACTATAAGGTTCTGTTTTAAGAGAGCTGAGAGAACGAGATAAAGGAGGATAAAGAGAAAATAAATTAGTAATAATAATATGTGTCCTCTATTATGAAAGTGGTTCTAAGGAATGTTTCTTTCGTTTCGAGATATTTAAAAGTTTGCGTTTGTATTGACTAAAAAATATGTTGCATGTAGCTTATAAGGAAATAAATAAATAAAGTTTGAAATGACTTACTCTATTATCAAAACAAACACTAGCGAAATTCCGTTGAACGTAGTAACAATACACTGAGTATAACGCTTAAAATTTTTCACAATTGTTACAATTTACATCATATTATATTAATAATTTAAAACAATATGACGCGAAATAATACTAATTTTTTTCAATTTCTTAATTTAGACCACTTTCATAATAATATATATAAACCAAAAATGTTAATATTTTTATATTTAATAGTGTATTATATAATTATAGCGTATGCTGTATGATATTTGAGATGTCTCTTCCGGTGCTTCTAATTCGTGTATTGTATTCGTTCGGTATGGTATTTGTATTTAGGATCGGCGCATGAACATAGAATTACTTGCTCAACTATTAACACATGTTTGTTGTATGTTTCGACGAACTCGCTCATATTTCCATACAACATCGTACAGATACATATTATTATAAGAACGTTTATAGATGTACACAATATAATCTGAACTGTAGTAAATATTTTAGGAACGATTTATAAGAATTTAATTAAAATATTCCCACACAAACAATATCCTTAAAAAAAAACACACCCTTACTTAAAGAGAATACACGAAAACTGTCACTATCTTATGCCAAAATTAAACAAGACTTTTGCATAAATTTAAACTTGAAAACTTGCAACTATAGCCTTGCGTATTTTTTAAGAAAAGTTCTGGCTCCACAAAACGGAGAGAAATCATGCCCAAGAATTTTTAAAGTCTTAAGATTAAAATCGCCACAACATTACTAATACATTTAACATAACATTTTTACTTTGTATTTGTTGTATGTTTTTTTTTTAACTGAATTCTGTTTTATTATTTTTATTTTTGCGCAAGTATTTTTACAATAATTTCATTACACTAACTACTATACCGGAAAAGCTATTATACAGTAAAATACTAGTGAAGCAGGCAGGGTACCGAATACTTTACTGCCAATATCTCCAGCAACGATGTTCCTTATAATTAATTAAATAAATAAATAATAATTATTATAATATTATTTTGGACAAATTACTTATTCATACTTGTTCATAAAAACATATAACACCTTATCTATGTACTTAAAAAACCGATTTTTAATATAACTATTAATTTACATGTTGCGACATGATTTAAAAAAAAATATTGCTACCATGTTTTTTTTAAACCATTTAATTATACTATATTGTAATTTTTTTTGTGCACAATAAATAAGATACGACACTACATATACAAAAGAGAATGTAGAACACCACTATTGACCCTGAATTAATGAATAAATACCTAATAATCTATTACTTATTGATGGGTGCAAAAAACAAAAATGTGTCTACACACATGTATAAGGGGTAAAACATTTAAATCCTGCGCGCTCCAGACGGGGTCGGTTACAAACAAACCCGCGCACATCAAACGCTTGTGCGAAAACAACCCTATTCATAGTAAAGTTTAATACCTTCAGCGAGGCCTTGTGTAATCCCGGGATGATCTCGGCCTCCAGATTAACGCCTAGCCTGGGTGCTTAATTACACGTGTTAAGAATGTCTCCGTTTCTCCACGGTGTTCCCCCGAGCCGACTGTAAACCCACTTTTAGGCAGTAATTTACGTCCTGTCAAATTAAACGGAGACGTCTAGGTTCGGTAAAGTCTGGAGTTGTTTTACGAGTAGACATGTACGTAATATTATATAGATACCTACTGTGTAGATAGTACGTGGCTGGGTGTATGAGAGAATTACTTGATTTAAGACACTTATAAGTATACCCGCACATGAATGGTAAATAAGTAAGTCTGCATCAACCATAAAGTAAATAATTAAATAATGGAGAAGGCTTGTTTGCTTGGGTCAGGGGTTTGCAAATCGCAGCACCCGAACGCGTACGTGTGTTCTGTGAATATTTTGGTCCTGATATATCTGTATACTTACTAATTTAATTTAACCGGAGACTCATGAGAGGGGTTGGGGAGGCCAATGAGTGAGAGAAGGGGTACTTATATTTTGCGCAGGATTTTAAAGAGTCACTATGGATAATTTGGAGCGAATTGGAGGGAGGGAATGGGGGAGTTCGGTTAGAGGAAATGGAAGCGCAGGGTCGTAAAGAGTATCTACGCAAAATATGAAGAGGATAACACACTTATAATGTGAAAAAGGGTTGGGTGGCCAGGGAGAAGGTAGATAGTGCCTATGTTTTGACCTAAAGACTAACGATAACAGACAGACATATATTAGGTTTTACATATATGGAACTGGTGTCTCTTCCAGGTTAAATCTCATTTTTTGTAAATAGTTTCCTTGAGGAAACCTAGGCCAATATTTTAGAATGGTAACACGTGCCATTATCAAGGCTTTACCTTAAAAATCTTAACTTTAGTACAGCCGTACTTGTTCGCGGAAGTATCGCTTGAGTTGATACGTAGTAAGTTTTAAATATATATATATGTATAGAAGTGATGTCTTATCTAGGTTAAATCGTGATTTTTGTAGATGATTCACTAGGCCTACGTTTCGGCATGGTAGCACACGCCATTGTTTAACACGATCTAACCTTGAAGAGCCGCCAGCTCCATACACCAGTGCTTGCGAAAACCTTAAAATAAATATGTATACGAGTACAGAGCTACTTGAATGCAGTTTAAATTTCTTTGTTTTGAGGTGAGTAGGTATGACTGAGTTGGTCAAAAATTGAAAAATTGATTTATGATTACTGTGATGTAACACACGCACGTGAGACATTAACTTGTACAAAATCCTTCGAGAAGAAGGTGGAATGATTTTGAAAGAAAAATTCCTCGAAAAATATTCTACGAAAAATATAATTAGTAAGATCAGTGGTGTATTATGTCATAAAATTGTAAAGAATGTGATAGGTAGAATGCACAGAGCATGTCTGAACGAGGGATTAGGAAAATACGGGATGTAGGAAGGGTGAAAGAAATTCGAATAAGAATAGGGAACAGGGGGTCTGAAGAATGCCCAGAACTAGAAAACACGACCCACTTATAGAATGCTCCTTTACGTACCCGGATCTTCTTCCACTGAATTTTCAGGTCTTCTCGCACTTCATTGTTCCGCATGAAATACTCTTGTTCATACACTTCGGTGATGGCGCGAAGTGTCATGTAACAAACATCATGCACAATAGCAAGATGTACAGGATCCAGCACGCACGGTAGCGAGAAAACCGAACACATACAATACACTCTCCGTCAAATTATCATTCCTACACGGCAAGGAGATAATTCACGCAATTTTCACAGACCACTATACTACTGGTATACGATATCTGCCCGTTCAAAATTTCAACGCCAACTGCCCAAAACCATAAAGATCACCACAGAAAAAGGTCGTGTTCGGGGTACAGGAGGAGGGGGTAGTGGATAAGTAATAGAGAGGAACCATTCTATAGGTCGCGTTCATAATATAACGCGCATACGGCGACCGATCGAACAAGACAACTCATCGAACAGAGCGCACGAATGCAGGTCATGCAATGAGCCGTATTCATCGAGGGATCCCAAATGAATGGCGATTTCATGGCAGAGATGGGCAAAATTGGGAGGAGAGCCCTGGAGGCGCTTCACGTTCCTGACTCTCGTTCTTGATGCCTCTGGTGTCGAGTTATCAGATGATTGTTTTCTAGGTGCCTAACTAATTAACTTGCCATCATGCCATTTCCCCGCGGGTATTGGCAGGGAGGATAGAGCGCCGCACTTCTCTGTCCTGACACTCAATTCTCGTCTCATCCACATTCATACATTTTCTCAAACAAGCTCGCCGATTGTTGAGACTTCTAAGAGCACCATCTTTCATTATCTGGTTTCAATTTGGTGCTAATCACTACAAATGAAATATTGACGAATCTTTTCAATTCAATGTATAACAAATAAATGATCCCATTGGATTTGCTCCAATTTACCTTTGTCATAATCCTAAAGAAAGTAAAAATAGTGATTACCGTACAATTAGCTTAATGAGCTACTAATTAAAATTTTGCGAGTAAAACATGGAAGCGTATACCGCAAAGTGAAAAAAAGAGATAGATATAACAGTTTGACTTTCGCAGTGGGTTAGGTACTCGAGAAGCGTTATTTGGTATTCAAGTATTAATCCTAATATGTCGAAGTGTGAATGCAAATGTACTTGTATGTTTTGTTGACGTCTTTAAAGCATTTGACAGAGTATTGAACGAGCTTGTGCAACAATTATCTACGTGAAAATATGTTCTGCAACCATGATGATCTAAACTTGAGATTGCGAATGCGAGTGCGATGCTACGTGTTTTCGATATTATTTTATGAAATGGAAGCATGGACACTTATCAAATAAATGATAAGGCGACTTGAAGCATTTGAGATGTGGATCTACAGAAGAATGCTCAAAATAACCTGGAAATAAGCGAAAATTTAAATATCTCGGATATGTGATAAAACATCTAGAGAAGTATGCGATATTGCACCTCATAATGCAAAGGAAAATTGTTGTAAGTCGAGTTCCTGGGAGAAGTAGAACATCGTGGCTATGAGTGCAGACTCACTGCATTACTCAGGACCATTTAAAAGTAAAAGCTCCTATATGGTCCTACTCATTCGCCGCCAGATTGGTATTTATTTAATGCTACTATGATAATTGTGCAACATCGTCCCGCACAAAATTTTATTGAGGTATAAATAAAAACATATGACACAATTTCGATACAATATATATTATTAAGGAGAAAATATTCTTATTGTGAAGTTGTAATTATTCAGAACATATGATATTTTAAATACGAATTAAATATTTTTATTAGAAAGAGATACACATACAATTAATTTTATCTAAAAATATTGTTGTTGCGCTACCAGGATTCGAACCTGGATCTCTTTCCAAACCAGTGAAGGTGCATTATCTAACTACGCTATAGCGACTACTTTGTTAGATGGCTTTTAAATAATGGAACGATAGATGTATTAATTTTAAAAGTGTAACATATGGGTTCGAAAATTTGTCGTCAAAAGTACTGTCACTGTAGCATAGTTGGATAATGCACGTTCGAATCCCGGTAGCGCAACAATAATATTATTCGATAGAATAAATTTTATACGTATATATTTCTATATAATACATTTAATTAGTATTTGTAATATTAATATACATCGGTTCTACCGAAGCCACCTAATTACCCATAGAGGAAGGGGTAACTAAAATCATTTAAATAAGGTGATTGTACGTGGTTTGTCCACTGTTTGAAAATGGCCTCAAATGCCGAAACAGGTGTAACATCTAAATAATGCTAACGCAAACTATCAGAATTCAATAATAATATTTATTATAATTAGATTTTTAAAATTTAATTAATAATAAGAAGAAGTTGCTTAAAGTAGCAATAAAAACGGATTGTAATTTTAAATATAATTATAAATGCATTAATCTAAATACCTCCAGTAACTGAATAAATATTGCACAACGACTATGTTGTATATTGTCCGGATAATATACCCTCTAGTACAGATCGCCCAGTATGTCGGCATAATGATGGGCCAAAATTAACAATGATGTTATCTGATTTAGAAATGTTTAAGTTAATAGAATTGGGACGGGTCACCACTGACGAGAATAATAATTATTATTTTAACAGGGTCAAATTATACTATTTAACATGAGATTATATTTATTTTGAGAGATATTTATTTTTCCGTATTCTCCGGCTTATTCATAACTACAGTGGTAGAAAGATAAGCAGAATAGGATGGTCTAGGAAAAGCTTTTTAAACTAATTACTGAAATTGAGGTGATGTGAAATATTTGACACATAATATTGATTATTGGATTAGAGCCACAGCGACATTGATGTGTCTCTTAAGAAGAAGGAAAATTCAAAGACAAATTAAATGTATCAATTAGAAAGATATACTTATAAAAACAATTTTATAGAAAAATATCGTTGTTGCTACCGGGATTCGAACCTGGATCTCTTCCAATCTTATGCGCATTATCCGATTATGCTACACCAACACAGTATAGTATACAGAAAATACACGTAAAAAATAAAATTACAAATATTAACGAAAAAAATTACTTCGCTAAAAAAATGCTTAAATTCAAAATGTATAAAAATATTGAGAAAATTTTACAAATAAATATATAAATATTATGTTTTTATATTCATATTTGACACTAGTTTGCGTCTTTATCCCCGATATACATTTTCAGATTAAACTATCACACTATTGGAAATCACTTAACATCATTAAATTATCGCACTTAATTCAGTTTCCCAGCGAGCGTATTCAAAATGTAATAGTCGAGCCTTCGTGGTAAATTAACGTTTTTCATATATCTGGAAAATCATCGAACATTAATTATTCAAAATTAGAATCTTTTGTCATTCATCCATTTTGTTCATAATTTTACAGTCTACTTGTATTAATATGTTTTTATAACTAATCGTAATTAGTGGTTTGGTCATATGGAACAGATGAATGAGGAGAGAATGGTAAGAAAGATATATGACACAAGTGTTGATGGCACCAGAAATAGAGGACGTCCGCGGAAGACTTGGCACGACCAGATAAACCAGATAATGGAGGATGGTTCTGTTAGAAGCCTCAACAATCGGCGAGCTTGCATGAGAAGATGTATGAATGTGGATGAGGCGAAAATTGTGTGTCAGGACAGAAGAGTGTGGTGAAACGGCGAAACGGCGTGATGGTAAGTAAGTAAGTAAGTAATTAGCGTCGTCGCACGGTGTGCAAAGAAAACATATTTCTTAGTTTTTCATCCGTTATAAGTTATGGATTTAAATCATATAAATTAAATTGAATAATAATTACAACTAGAAATAACACGTCAACATATTACGGTAAATTAATAGTTTTTATAAACTAGAAAAAACGATAGCAAAATAATATTCTTCATCAATTTTGCTATAAATTGCATATTTTTTCTGCTGTCTATGAATTTTGATAGTTAAAAAATATTAATGTGTATTCTTACCTAGTGTGGTAAGTAGTTATTTGAATACTTTAATTTATCCTGATCAACGATCTTCTACACTCAAATTAATTGTGACAGATTCGAAGTCTGCGTTTGATTAAAATTATTTATGAAAATATTGTTTTTATATAATTTCGTTACGCGAAATTGGGAATACAAGCTATGTTCATGTGTGTTATATCATTTCAGTTGTCTTAAGAAAAGAGATTTTTGATATTATTGATCTCTAATTATTTAAGATAAGATAGAGCGCTTGACTTTACTGTCACATGCACGCCCGTCGACCATCTTCCAGTATCTGATTTACCTGATTATTCCAAATCTTCATTCTTTATTTATGTGCTTTTAATACTTGCGTCGTGTACCTTTCTTACCGTTCTCTCCTCATTCACTCGTTTCATATAACCAAACTACTCAAGTGACCCTTTTTTAATTCTACTTACTAATTTATGTTTAACTTTACATTTACTCTTAATTTGTTCATTTTATATTATATCTTAAATGATAATAATACGGTAAATATTTTTAATTTGTTAAAGAAAATTCATAAAACCATAAAATGAATGTAAAACTGTTGTAATTTCAACATTCTCGCGTCTCCGAGATATAGACAGCTTATGCAAGGCATTCTAAGGCTTCTGAAAAGCCACCATAATGCTTAAGGAAAGTACTGAATATCAAGTACAAAGACAGACAAAAACCGTTATGTATTCACAGAAGCCAATAAGTATTGAAGCTATGCTCATTCGACAGCAGATTCAATGGATTTCGTACATTGAGAGAATACCAGATACGAGGCTTCGAAAATAGATCATGTTTTCGTAGCAGACTTAGGCTAAGCGAATGTTCACACGATAGTTAGAAGAAACACTTCAAAGGTCATTCATCAAAAGGCTAATATCAAATAATATCATATAAAAAAATATCCAGCACTATCGGACAAAAATTATAGTTAATTATAGTTAGTATATAATATCATAATCAACATCTTTATCGGTTGTTTTCTATTCACTGGTTTATTAGACAAAGCCTCCTTGAGTGTTTCTTATTTTGAAACGTTTGTTAACGCCTTTGGATAAAATTCCAAATAAACATCCACCGGATAAATTTAAATCGCTTATCGATCATTTTTCGATTGTTCTGTATTTTGTAATTTATTTAATGCCGTACAATAAGGTACAATTCATTTTATTTACGGGAAAATACTGACTAGAGGTTAAAAGCGTACGATTTATTATAGTCTTGGACGAACGTCAATCGGAATTTAGTCTTAATATATCGTTTTTTAACTTTATTGAGACGAAATAGATAGGTAAAATAAAAACGTACTTTATTTCCCGTTATTTAACCCCGGGTTTAGTGCTAGCGAGGCATACCGTTAAGTGAGTATAAACAAACGTCGCATACGTTACACAAAATTGGATAGTATTACACGTTCAGACTGCTCACGTTAACATTCTGCCTCGCTAGCACGGAACCAGGATTAAGGCTGCTGAGGTGGTAAAACCGCCCCTAAGTGTACCTAATGAGAATGAGATTTTTTGAATTAAAAACGACAAACAAGTTTTGCGCTTTTTAAATTGATATTTGTTGAAATAAACTAGGATATTATGTACTTCTTAATAGCAACAATTTTTCTGAATTCTCCAATCACCTTTTGGATGTAAACCATTCTTTTGACATTGACAAGGGTTTAGAAATTATACATTCAAATGCTAAGGGTTTACAGTTAGATATATTTGAAATTTTAGATATAAGTAAAAGTGTTAATAGCAAATTAAATATTATAAATAAGCTTTTTTTTTTGCAAATTGTCACCTTTTAAATTTAAATTCACAGCAGTTCCTAATGAGTTACTTAACACTTATACTTTTATAGTTTTATTTTTATCTATGCTTGCATTTTTAATTTTAGTATGCATTGTTTCCTGAAGGTATAGGTATCGAAACATGTTGATTTATCAATAAATAGTGGTTTACAATTAGTTGGTTTGGTTCTATATTATTATTTTTATTTTTAAGACATGTACGTCTATACGACGGTCTATACAATCTCTATCGCCAGGTGGCGTCGGCAGCAGTTGGCCTGTGGCCATGGAACATGGCGTGCGTGTGTCGTGTCATTGCATCGTAGATAATTTCTAGAATATGTCTGATTGGGTATTATTTGCGTTTATTGGTTAAGTTAGATTGTATTATGGTAGACCATTTTATTTTTTATTATGACATATATGATGATGACGATATAATATGTATCAATCAAAAAGATGTACAGAAAAAAAATAATCAATTGAAAAAATAGTTGGTCGCTACCGGGATATGAAACCGGAACTTTAACTTTTAGGGTAAACGCGTTATCAAACTATGTTCTGAAGTTGCAACATCGCAAGAATAATATTTGCCTTATATGTATCATTCAATATTGAGTATGTGATATAATATATAATATCTGTTCAATGTGTACGTAAGCACAATGAACATTTCTGTTATAACTGCTCATCCCTCAGATAATAATACAAATGCTAATTAATGTACGTTCCTACATATCTCATAAAATTTACCTATTTCAGTATTATTCTAATCCCCGTAAGAGGATTTTCTCATTGAAGTCATGAGTATGTAAATAAGTGTACTCATTTCTACTAAAATATACCGTTCTCTAGAACTACTGGGTAACTAATGGAAGAATATATATATCATTATGGGTTAACTCTTAAGTGCGTGATTAAAAAAAAAAAAGATTTTTATTTGATGTTATGATATAAATATTATTGATTGTAGAAAAAAATTAAAACTAATTTTACATATTACTTACTCTATTAGAAAAATATTTTATGTTCTTATGATTCACAATGCATTGACTAACTAAAAATTCCCATTTTTAACATTTATATCAGAATCTTTATATATTTACTAGTATATTATCTGTACTAAGATGTGATGCTCAGGCAAATTGTTGGTATAACAATAGATAATATGACGAAGAAAATGCGGCAGGATTTGATAAATTTGAGAGAATCATAAAACATATTTCAATAAAATAGTCTAAACAAAAAAATCTCTTTACTTCATCTGATACCATCAGCGACAACATCCCTGATGATAGATTCTGAAATGGGATACACGAAAGGTGGAGGGATCGGGTACACATGGTAGAATACCCCAAAAATCTTCTTCTGAACGGCCTTGAAAACATGAGAACATTTTAAATTATTTTTTTTATATTAGTTAAACGAATTCCTAAGTACGCAAAAAAAAATTCTCCTTTTCAAACACATACTTACTTATCATCACCCTGCTTCTCCGCGGGGGTAGGAAGAGAGGATAGAGCGCCACACTCTTCTTTCCTGACACATAATTCTCGCCTCATCCACATTCATACATATTGTCATACAAGCTCGCCGAATATTGTGGCTTCTAACAAGACCATCGTCCAGTATTCGGTTTACCTGGTCGTGCCAAGTCCTCTATTTCTGGTACCATCAACACGTGCGTCATTCATATTTCATACCGTTCTCTCTTCATTCATCAGTTTCATATGACCAAACCACCGAATTCTTCCAATATTAACAAGCCTTGACATGCCTTTGTCATTAAACATAGTTTAAAGCTCATTATTGTAGCATCTACGTCAAAATTGATTTTATAAAACCGGCCTAAAGATACGCCTTAAGGATTACTTTCCAAAACATTTTCATTTTTCTTAGTCAAAACCCAAGTATAGCGCCTAATTCCAAAACCCCCTAAAACAACTTTATGTGTTTTTGTGTTATGGATGAAAACATATATTTTGAAAGCAAATATACAAAATGTTTATTTCAACATCAGCATTTTTAAAGAAACAATTCTGTAATATATATATTTTTTTCTGTATACATCATTCTGGCAGCCATACTGGCTTTTAGATCACGTGATCATAAACACGCGTTGTAATTGGATGATTTCATTTTAGGAGGTCTAGCAACTTATACTCTGTCTGTTTTGGGGTATTTTGGAACTGAACCTGTTTTAGAACATGCGATATCAATGGATTTAAGTGGCTTTTGCGAGAAACAATGTGTTCAGCATGTAGCTGATAAAAGTATCAACAAAACTGCACATTTAACTCTAATTACCGAAATCCGTTTTAGGGGGTTTTGGAATTAGGCACTACAAGTCTCGGACGCATATGTTCTGATAAGCATATTGTATACTAAAATGTTTGTTTTTCTGAACTGTAGTCGGGATTTTATTAAATTTTGGAGGTGGAAATACCGCATGTAAATTACGCTTTCTACGTGGTTTCTAAGTATAATATATAGTAAAATTGCATTTTTTTCTTTTCTTCAAATATTAAATGAATTCATGAACCTAGATAACTGTAAAGTTATGGTTTAAAACAAAAAAATATTTTACTGATTCTCATAACAATTGTAATTTAATTACTGTGTTAAATTGTAACGTGAAATATAAAAATTGAATTTAAACTGTTGTAAAAACAAACTGACTTTGAAAGACTTCATTTTTAGGTTGATGCGATTCCGCTTTGCTAAAAATATTAACTTGTATAAAAGTTATATAAATTAGAATTGTACTTAATAAAAAATAAGCGAATTTTTATCAACCCTGTTTGTATAATAGTAGGTACTTACATTGTGAGCATATAACTCGTATCATGTTTGAAATATTTCTATGAAGTGTGCCCTGTTAAAATTCATCGAATTCAAATTCATGTAAATGCCATTACTTTGGGAGAGCATTATTATTTCACATAGTATTATTTTAATTACGTAATCTATCCGGTTTTAGCTCTTGATACAGAAGAGACTGTAAAAGCTATGAATATTTAATTTGTCATATTAAAATGAGTTGATATTTGAAAACAGTCTGAAAATATTTTAACGGTATTTTTATACTCTCTTTAATTACAGTTTTAAAATTAAACTAACATTTTTATGCTGAATAAATTTTAGAATAATGTAAAGTTAGTTTTAAGAGACTGATATTGAAATATGGTTAATTTATGTCTTCTCCAAACTTAACAAGATAAGCACAACACCAAGTTTTTACTTTTATATATATATAAATATGTTTACTAATTATTTTTCAATTATTTTATTTTAAGTAATTTTACAACTCATGTACACCTGACCATCAAATGATGAACTATTTTCTAGTCGAGTCAATCATATAAAAGAGGAGAGTAAGACATAACCGCGTATCTCAAACTACTAATTATAATTCAACAAACAATAAAGGATGTTATTTATAGAGGTTTGTTTTTCGAATTGGCAACACTTTTTCCAGCGACAGCCAGTTTGACAACTGACAGCTAATTTGTACTCAGTTTGTTTTACCATTTTACAATGAATAGACTTACGTCAGAACAACGTTTGCAAATTGTGCAAATTTATGTCGAAAACTGTGGTTCAGTTCGCGAATCTTACCGTGCGCTAAGTCTATTTCACGATCGACATAATCGTCCATCCTAGCAAGTAATTCGAATAACCATGGATCGTTTTCGTTCATATGCATCCGCAGAGACGTCGTACAGTGCATACCGAAGAAGCTGTTGCTGCAGTGGAGCGTAAATTTGATGAGAACCCAAATGAGCCGATTCGCCATCGTGTACAGCAATTTTTCGACTTTTTTATTCCCCAATTGAATAGCATTAATGTGGAAGAGCTGTGGTTTAAATAACACAGCGTGTGCAACAACAAATTTTTTGAAGAAAACATTCGATGAGCGCATAATTTCGCGTAATGGACCTGTGAATTGGTCTTAAAGATCATGTGATTTAACGATTATATTCTGTGAGGATATGTGAACTTGCTAGTCTACACCGATAAACTAGGGACGATAGATAATTTGGAAGCTAACGTTTGTCGCGTTATTGCTGATATACGGCCCGAACTGCTCCAAACTGGTCGAAAATTGGACTTATAGATTGTGCTTTATTGGAGCCAACCGCCGCTCGCACATATGTGAAATCACATTTAAACACTAATGACATAAAATTATTTTTCTAATAAAGCCAATACCATGGTGTTTACCACGATTTTCATGTTTTATTTCATTTTTAAGATCAACACCTCTAAAGAAAACATCCTTTATAAGAAAAACAACACTTAAAAACTTTAGATACTTTCCAACCAGCTTCATTTTCAGTAATTTCTTTAAATGAATTAATATTTCTATATAAAGTGTTACTACATTCTGTAAAACAGGATGATTTACAATAATATCACAATTTTATGATTAGGTGGAGAATGTATCACGGAGTTATTCTGTAACAGGAATAAAACAGAGACATATCGACATCATACATAGCCAATTATACAATCAGTTTTGAAAAAAATTGTTTATTATACGATTCATGCCATGATTGAAAAATACATTTTTTTAATAAGGGTCTGCGAGCGTATGCACGAATATTTCGAATAAAATAATTCTGTAATCGTCGAGCACTTTTGTCATTTGACAGGATATAAAAACATATTGTTCTGTGGACACATTTAAAAAAATGAATTAACTGAGCTTTGCGCATCAAACCCAAATAGGTACCTACTTCCCACGAGTATAATTTAATTCGATACCAAAAATTAACCTACCAATAATTCTTTGTAAATTTGAAATAATTTATTTTTTCCTGTCTTTATCGACGGACTTACACCAAGTTTATATAATAAGTATATGAGCCCTTTATTTGTAATGTATTTGTGTCAATTTCCTGAATGCCGATTTCTCGATAGCCAACTTCCAATAAATCATTTCTCCGAGGAGTCAACTTTTCGAAAGATAAGTTCCCGAAGGACTAAATTCATGACATACCTGTACTGATTATTTTTTGTATTGAAGGAAATCCCAGAGGGTCCCATCCTATTCCGGAATCGATTACTCTCGCTTCGATTCCACTCAACAGAGCAACGCATACAATAATTTTCAAAAATTACAAAGCTTTTTAGAATATATATTTAAAGTTAGATCAGTTAGTTTTGTTTCAGAAGTTAGTTACTGATACCTTTTAGCTTTCCTTCAAAGTTAACTTTTTTTCATTCTTTATTATGTGGCACAATTATTATATTTGGTTAATATTACATTTTTATTACATTCGGTCATTAACTGATATATGTTGGCTCCGATATTATTGTACCAAAGCCATACCTGTACAATTTATCCATATGGTATCAATTTGATGTGAGGCTCGTTATCATATTGATTTCGGAAGGCAGCTAGAGAGAAGCTATGGAAGTCATAAACGTCACATTTATGTGTTGAAGTCGCAGAGCAAGAAAGTGCGAGAAAAAGCGAGTGGAAACTCCGCTAGGTCTCTCTAGTCACCGCTATTCCCGGCATTGTCCATTCCAGCAATCCCCAGCGGGAGACTCATACCCTAATAAATTCTCGGAAAAGTCCGTGATTCCTTTCATTTCATAGGATCCCCCGGAACCTATTCTTTCTAATCCAGTAATCATGATCTCACGTGCATTATTCATAACCACCCAGTCCCAGAAGATGTGCTTCGTCGTCTGCCTCACCCGAATGCAAACACACCCGTGACAGACAAGTTATAAGTCGTAGAGAAATGTTCAACAAATGCCCATGCTCCGAGAATTTTTTTTTTGGTAATACTATGTAAATGTATGTCTACACAAGTATATAAAATTTTTCCAGAAAGGTGGTTTATCGGGGAATCGGTCCGTGGGATGTTGGCTGTCGGGAAGTTGGCGTTCGGGATGTTGGCTGTTGGGAAGTTGGCATTCGGGAAGTTGGCCGTCGAGAAGTCGGTTTTCGGAAAATTGTCCGCCACCCATTTACAATACAATTAGCCGCGCAATTCTCAAATGATGAAATAATAATATTTATCGCAATGATTTAATTCGACTTTAATTCAACTAAAAATATTATTTTTACTTCGTGACAATGGGTGTATTAGATACAGCGCGCGAAGCCGGAATAAAAGTATTTATCTTTCTCTGCTATTTAGTATAACAATTTCAATAACAATATAAAAGCTGCGAGACGTCGAATTCTCGGCAAATTGCCAAAAGGTACGTTCGCATCCTCCGGAACGTTTTCAATTAAATTTGCAAATAAAAGAACTTTAAACAAGTAAACGTAAATTACATTTTAATGCTTTGAGGCAAGGGGTGGCGACACCGGGCCC
This sequence comes from Eubasilissa splendida, assembly GCA_031772225.1. Lineage (NCBI taxonomy): Eukaryota > Metazoa > Arthropoda > Insecta > Trichoptera > Phryganeidae > Eubasilissa > Eubasilissa splendida. The sequence goes on along the minus strand of CM062852.1, from coordinate 12,304,466 downwards.
GCTTATTGGTTGTTTTACAACTCTCCGCGTTTAATGGGCCCGTCTCCGGCGGGGACTCGTATCGATAAATGTTTTTGAATTCTTCAAAGTGAAAGGCAATTTTGTAACGTCGTTTTATGACGCAATTATTTGAAAAGTTTTATCTTAATCACGAATAAAAGTTGAATCATTTGTATGCTATAATTTGTATTCGAGCGTGTGTTGAAACTGGTCCATGAACCTGGAATGAGTAACAATGAGAGAAAAAAAATCATGTGAGTACAATTAGTACAGTGTGTCCCAAAAGTCTTTTTCATTTTGGTTCATTCGTTGCACCAACGCTACGAGCGGGAGAGGGGCGGAGGGTATGCCGATCGCTAGCCGCGTCCTTGGGAATTCAGTCGCTATGGAGCGTGACCTTACTAGTTGTTCGTGAAATTTTCCCTGGAAAATTGATATCCCGACGAGGTGATATAAACTGGCCTCCACGTAGCTCCGACTTGACATAAATTGACTTTTTCCTATGGAGCTACCTTAAATTAAAGGTATACAGTAACAATCCTCCATCTTTGGACCAATTAAAATAAAATATCCGAGAAGAAATGGCAGCGTCCATGGAGAATAGATGCCAAGCGGTTCTCAGAAATTCCTCTCGTGTCTCCCATTTAGAAAAGTGCCAGCGAAATAACGGATCACATTTAGAAAACATAATTTTTAAGATATAAATTCCCAAAGACTGTACTTAAATGCAACATAATCATTTTTTTTATTAAACCTATTCATTAGTTTATTATAGAATTTTTATTATGAAAAAGACTTTTGGGATACTTGTACTTACTCTCGTTATTATGTGCGTATGTATGCAATTCACTGGGAAAAAAGAAAGGAATGAAATTTATTTAATTAATTTTGGATGTTTTTAAATTACATTTATTAGAAAATTGTTGCTTAGCATCGTATTTATTTTAGTCACGTGAGATGTTCACAAATCACTTTGACGTGTTTGTGATCTAGTAGTCGGGAGTTCGAGCCTCGTTCTAGAAGGCTATCAAGTTAGTCAAATTTTCATAGCAGAAGCGCTTAGCTTAGTTTGAATATAATAAAAATATTGATATGACACGTATTGCGTATACGCATCTCTATTAAAAAATAAATAATAATAATGTAAAAAAGGAAGCTTTTATGTGAAATATATCTGTAATGTATATTTTTATATAAATTAATAATAATTTAATTTATTTGTAGTTTTATGTTATATTTATGTTTCAATTATGTACCGTATTAGATTTTTTTCAAATTCAAAAATAGTAGATCTTAAGATTTTTAAATCAGGCGAACTGGCTAATAAAATCTTTTTTATATATGAAAACATATCTGGTTGGGTTTTAATGACATATCCAGTGATTAGTGATTGAAAGACTAAATTCCCATGAGTTTCTTCGTAGACAGCTCTCGGCTTTCGTCGTCCATTGGAAAGTTGGGTGAATTTGAATGTCAACTGCAGCAGTTAAAATTGAATAAATGTTTGTAATTTAATGCCTTCCGTATGTTTAAATTTTCAAAATGTATTTTCGTAGGTTTCTACGCTTCTAGGTGAGAGCATTTGAGAGTATGTATTGAGTCGCTGTCAAATCGCACGTCGTATACACGTGTTTGAATTATTATTTTTTTCAACCTATCTCAAGCTAATTTTACGATTCAAACTTCAACCTGCTGACGTAGTACTGAGATTCATCTGATCGTGTCTCATTCTGCGGATTTTTAAAAATTTAATGAATTAATTTTATTTGAGAACTTTTAAGATAGCTGTGTCGTCAAAATTTTAATATTGAATTAATAACGTGTAGGCTTTTCCAGTGAAATTTTTATATCGAACATCTGTTTTAGGATATTTAAGTGTCGAAGTTGGTTTTTGTAATCAATGGCAATATCACAGTTTTTTACTATCCTCGCTACGCTTTTTACGTTTAATGTCCTTTTTTATGACTCTTCCAAAGCAAACATTAAATTTGAAATGTTTGAGCGGCGTATTGGATAGCCATCTCAATTTTATATCGGAAAAGGTTTTTTTAGAGTTTAACCTAGACTTTATCGAGAATTGATGAGTCTTCAAAATGAAACTTAATTAGACATAAAACACAAAATGAAAATGATCCGAAAAAATATTCAGAGTATCAGCAGTTACTTAAATACGGTATTTTTAAACTTTACTTAAAGTATAGATATTAGAGATCGCTACTGCTATACCACATGTAGTGAGTGCCCTTGGATCAACAAGGTATCATGTGACATATATGATCCGTGTTCACGGATGAAATTTCTCTCGGAGATTCGATTCGAGACGAGATAAAAGATCACAGAATTCAGCGCAAAGCACTTTATGAATCACCAGCCTATACGTGACGCATTTAGCGACCCTCAGGGATCACACATCGAACTGAGACAGTAGACGAGCTGAGTATATAACTGTGTTCAATTATTTCCTTCTTAATTTTATCTTTTTTTTTTCTTATCTAGTTGGATTACAAGATCATTAATTTGTTTAATAAAATTGTTATGCTACCTGTTAGTAACCTGCCATGAGTTGAACATATTTTGTTTGTGGATAAATAAAGAGTAGTTTAAAAAGATAAGTCTCATAATATGCTTTATTTACCTCCTCTCCTCCTTCACACGTTACACATGCCCAAACTATCATTGTGATCCTTTCATAATTCTATCAACTACGTTACAAACAGATCTACATTTTTTCCTAATTTGTTCATTTTTCATTTTTTTGTGCATAAATTTTTCATTGCAATTAGTCTACTTTAGTTTTTATTGCCAAGCTTCATTTGCATACATTAATGATGGCACTAGGATTGCATAATGCACCGATAATATAATTTTGGAAAATCAATTCCTATTGAATTTAACTATCTCACATACTTTAAAAGTTGATTGGTCTACTAATGGTTAACCATTTTAGTTTATTTTGGGTGAGAAACTGTTTTAAGTTCGGTTCGAATCTCGGGATAAAAATATTTCAATATTGTTTATTTTTAGCCTATCGTATGAAGCCAGGGACTAAACGAAAACCAATAGATTTCATTAAACGGTACATCCATTCAAAGCTATCTTCTATAGTTTCTTCCAAACTGAAATTTTTTCATATATTATATGTATTTAATGTTTTTATTTATACTTGTTATACGAGCCAATCTTTAAATGTGACATTGAAAATCTCATAAGAACTATAGATAAACGTGGGAACTTCAATCACGACCCATAATGGCCCGTGCCCATGGAAAAGATTTTCTACTCCAGACAACTTGCTCCCATGAAATACTTTGGAGACAACTCTCGACTTTCGTACACACCGTGTCTCAGAGATTCGCCATCTCATGCCTTATTTCAAGCTCGTATCTTAAACGTCAAATGTTATTCTTCTCATGTTTGTCATTTGGGTGATTTTTAATCTCCCAAGTATGAGTTAAAACGCAATAAATGTTTGTAATTTAACGCCTCTTGTTAATATTAATGACTACTATCTAACTTTCAGAATAGATACTCTTAGTAGTAGGGATCAAAGGTAGTTTTAGGTGACGTTTATGTGCACGTTTCAAATCTCGCTGTCAGAACCTACGCCGTGAACAATGGTTTGAGTTTTTGTGTCTTTCCTACAATCTCAATATGATCTCTGAGTTTATCTCCAGAACAAAATCTCATCACGTGTACACGGTATTGAGATGTATCTCAACTGAATCTCTGAGATTATCTCCTTCTGTGGAGACGGACCTTAAGTACCGGAAACTCCAGGGTAAAGTTGTATAGCGTGGGGTTATTGGACGCTGTATAAAGAATAAGATAATATATAAAGATAAAGTTAGATCAGTTACTATTACCTTGTGGCTTTCCTTCATAGTTAACTTTTTTTCTTTCTTTATTATATGGCATAATTATTACATTTGGTCAATAGTACATTTTTATTATATTCGGTTATTAACTGAAAAACGTTGGCTCCGATATTATTTTACCAAAGCCATACCTGTACAATTTATCCATATGGTATCAATTTGATGTGAGACTCGTTATCATATTGATTTCAGAAGGCAGCTAGAGAGAAGCTATGGAAGTCATAAACGTCACATTTATGTGTTAAAGTCGCAGAGCAAGAAAGTGCGAGAAAAAGCGAGTGAAAACTCCGCTAGGTCTCTCTAGTCACCGCTATTCCCGGCATTGTCCATTCCAGCAATCCCCAGCGGGAGACCCATACCCTAATAAATTCTCGGAAAAGTCCGTGATTCCTTTCATTTCATAGGATCCCCCGGAACCTATTCTTTCTAATCCAGTAATCATGATCTCACGTGCATTATTCATCACCACCCAGTCCCAGAAGATGTGCTTTGTCGTCTGCCTCACCCGAACGCAAACTCACTCGTGACGGACAGGAGAAATTCTCAGAAAATGCGCATGGCCCGAGATTTTGTTTTTGTAGTAGTATGTAAATGAATGTCTACACAAGTATATTACATTTTTCCGAAAAGTTGGTTTTTCGGGAAACGGTTACTTGGTATGTTGACTGTCGGGAAGTTGGCGTTCGGGAAGTTGGTTATCGGGAAATTGTTCACCACCCATTTACAATTTTTATTTTTATTCAATATATTCTGTCTCTTTACCATGGAAAGTTTCACATTGAAACAACGTTTACAAGTTATTAAAACGAATTATAAAAATCAGTCTTTGATTCGGCAATCTCAACGTGCACTCCGTGAATTTCATAGTCGACATAATCATTAATCATTGATTTTAGTGAAATGTGGTGGCTTATTGCAACTTTTTTTTCGAGTTCTCTGAAACAACATTCAATGATTCAATCATTACAAGAAATGAACCTGTCAATTGGCCGCCTAGATCATGTGATCTCTCCATTAGATTATTTTCATGTAAAGTCACTTGTTTATGGTGATTAACCAATAACAATTGAATAATTAAAAAAAACAACATTAATCGTGTTATTAGTGAAATTGCACCAGAATTATATGAAAGAGTGACTGAAAATTGGATCCGAAGAATGCATTGTATCAAGCACAGTCGTGGTGCACATTTGAATTAAATTATATTCCATTGTTAATGGCATCAAATGATTTTTCAAATAAATAAATAAAATCATTACTCTAAATTATTTATATTTTAAAGTTCTATCATGCTTGTTGGACAACCCTGTATTTGTATTTCAATAGTCATAAACCTGTGATCCCTCTAATAAAATGAATATCGAAAATTTTCACGAGCTAACCAGTGCAACCCATGAGTCCACAGATTTTATTATTTTGAAAGAAATCTTTATAAACAATAAAAAATTCAATAACAATGTCAAAATAATTTACTTACCATCACCCCGTTTTTCCGCGGGGGTTGGCAGAGATAATAGAGAGTCATACTCTTCTGTCCTGACAAAATTTTCGTCTCATCCATATTATGGCTTCTAACAGGACCATATTCCAGTATCTGGTATACCTGGTCGTGACAAGTCTTCCGCGGACGTCCTTTATTTCTGGTGCCATCAACACTTGCGTCATATATCTTTTTTACCATTCTCTCCTCATTCATCCGTTCCGTATGACCAAACCATTTTAGTTATCCTTTCAATCTTACTCACTATACTAAGATCAGCCTGACATTATTTTCTTATTTCTTCATTCTTCACTCTGTCATAATTGGATTTGCCACATATACGCCTAAGTGATCTAATTTCCATTGCATTCAGTTTACTTTCGTTCCTCTTCTGTCAATTTCAGGTCTCACTTTCACACATCAGTGTCGGTATCAGGAATCCATTGTGAACCGCTAGTCTTGCCACGGTTGACAAGTTCCCATCAGCTATAATTTCGATATATTTCTCAGACTTTCTGTTTCTATCAAACGTTCTTTCCAAATAAACAAACTCATCTACTTGTTTCAAACATTCATTACCTACAAGTATTTTGCACGTTACCTTGCTTATATATAAAGCACGCAGATATCCAAACTATTGAAAAATTACCATTAAGAATTTAATTTTGACAATGTCGAGTTTGACGTTTGAAATTAAGAATTATATTAGTGACTAAAGAAAATCAAGAAGGTGTGTCTCCCATCATCGTGAACACTATTCCTCTTGACTATGCTCTTCCATTTTTCTCGGCATCCTGCAGATGCCCAAAAAAATTGAAAAATTCGTTTTAGATGTTCAGCTCTTGCAGAATGGAGACATTTGTGCATCTCGCCGTCAATGGTATGCGCAACGTGTATTTCCAGCAGCGCGGGCGCGTGTATATGGACATTTATGTATTTAATTTATTTAACTCTTCAATATATTTCCACCTGTCCACCTCACTAGATCAGAGTCCGTATCGAGATGGAGAGTATTTTCTCTGTATCATTTACATTTGTTCATTTGTATAATTTGAAATAGGTTGGTTACAATGGTTTCAGCAATATTGATATACTTAGATATATACACTATTGAACACTGTAAATTGTTCGGTATTTATGATGTATGGATCACCGATTGCCATCTCGCGCTCATATGAATGCGTAGATATAATTCCTATCCAGTACCTACCCACTACCCCCTCCTCCTATATTAGAATACGACCTATTTCTATGGTGTGTTCTCAATATTTTTGGAGTTTAAGTTGTACCTTCAAACTGTCAAGGAGAGTGGATGCTGCTATGTGCTCGTCACTAACTTGAAGTTGTCGTAAAGTTTACTAGTTTTGGTTCCTCGCTAATGTGCGCGCCGAAACCTGTACATTGTGCGATTGCGCAAGGTGCTATGACACTTTCGCGCTATCACCGAAAGTGTATATTTAAGTGTACTAAGTGATGAACAGCGTTGTACGTGTTCTGGAGCCGGAAGACCTGTGGATCCAGTGAAAGATCCAGATACCGGAAGGAGCGTTTCACAAGTTGATCGTGATTTCTGGTTCTGGTTGTCCTTCAGCCAGCCCCTGTTCCCTATTCCTGTCCATCTCCCGTTTGTCTTCCACCCTTATTGCATCCCTTATTTACTTCACCCCCTCGTGTAAAAAAAAATATAGAAAAGTATAGTAAATACAACAGTTACAATATCTAGATAATTAGGGCTGTTAATACATGGTATTGAACAATATACAGGGTGGCCCAAAAACAAAGTCTAGAGTATAGCTAGATATTAGAGTATAACTGGATATTATAGCAGGATGGAGCTCTAGCTCACACAGCCAGAAATATAATCAATTTTCTTCGTCGTGTGAATGTTAATTTTATCGAGCCAGGCATGTGGCCACCGAACAGCCCAGTAGATTATGTAATATGGAGTATTTTGATAATTTCTGATTAGCTAAATATTGTGCAAAAAAAATTACATTAAGAATTATAATCATTTATTTTATATTTAAAAATAATTCATGTGTTACGAGATGTTCTCACTTTTTTTGGGCCACCCAGTATATAAAAAAAAGTAGATTAAATTCATGGATACGTTTGTTGGAAAAACTCAAACAGTAAGAATGTAAATACGTTGTGTAAAAGCTTATCCACCAGTCACATAAGATGCATCTTTATTAGCAATTTGGCTATTAATCCTTTCCGAGAACATAATATCGTATATAGTTTTAGTGTTTTATTAAATAGATTTGTGTGCTTTGAATTCGAGGTGTGCTCGATCAACTGCAAGTGGGCCAGTTGAGGTAACGCCGCTAATAGGGTGAAATATGAAATTATAATCGAGCATTCTACATGGCTGGTTTTACAGGGTGGAATAAATTGCCTCACACCCTTAAATGCATACGTAATACAGCTGAGTTTCAGGGTGATTGAGAGATCTTATTAACCACAAAGCGTCCGCAGGTGGATTGATACTGAACTCTAATGCACTATATAATTAATCATAATACTAATATTAAATAAGGGTATTAATATCAATATACATTTAATATACATTTAAAAAAATATTTACAAAAACATTAAGATTAACCATTTTCAATAAAATTATATAGTAACATTGTTTTAAAACCACGAGAGTTTTATGTATGTATTTTATGTATCAAAAAGCAAAGAATTATTCTTTCTAATCAGGGTGATGAAAAAAAATTTTCTAAGACGTTCGTTTCATATGTAAATGTTATGTGGTTATTTATATATTATAAAGTATAATTTAATTTTAATTAATATTTTATAATATATTATGTATAATTTTTGAATTCTAATCCTATATAACTATTATTTCAGCCTCCAGTAGTGCTATAGTAAATATATATGTTAAGCGTGACTAGGAATTAAAAATCCGCATTTTGTATTGAACGATACCATTTAAATTACTTAAACAGATTTTATTTTACTGTATTTAGTGAAAAAAAGAATAGTAAGTATCACGTTGAAATGTAAAAAAAAATCAAATAATATATCACCTTAAAATACCAATCGTTCTCAATAACATTTCTTCTACAATTTTTTTTTTATTGACTTACTTTTTACGAAAATGATGATATGTACCGATTCATGATTTCGGGCAGGTTACGCAATATAACTCATATATTTATTTGTATTCAAAACAACAGTTGAAATACAAATATCTTGTGATAAAAAATACAATAAAAACTATTTAATATAACTTTGTTTTTTTGTTATCTCCTAAAGAAAATTTCACTGGTTTTAAAGAGAAAAATGTTGTCTGAATTTTGATTCAAAAAAGTCAATTTTGACTAAAATTTCAAATGATGCCTTTTGTTTTCAAGATCACGATATAATATAGAAAAAATGCTTTCAAGGATTTTAAATTTCATGTACCATCGACTTCATTGGGTGCCAAACAGTTAAAAGAGGAAAAAGAGTTAAAAGAAAAAATCTAAAATATATCTAATATTATTATTTAGAAATCTTATAAAAATATATGTACGTTTCAAAAATCATAAGAATATACTGTTTTATATAATATATTTTTTCTTTTTAAAAAAAATAAATATCTCTTTATTCTTGAATGTGTACCTATTGTGTACGTTTGTATAGGTATTAGAATTTACATATTCATCTTTTAAGATAGTGTCTCCACATAGAAACGTGTTTTGCTAGAGATGAGGTTTTTCATATGCAACGACCTCTTTCCCTTCAAAGTCTTCATTACACCACAGGTAGCAGAATGTTGACTGAACGGTTCTAGCCTATGGCTAAATTTTCAATTTTCCACGAAACTCATTTGGCACCATGCAGGAAAACAATATCAAAACTATAACTCACAAAAATTACCCTGCGAAGTGCTATGCCCCTTTTTGTTTCCCACTTGTCAACTTGATAGGAAACGTGTGTCGTGTAGATCAGGTCTTACGTAGGATGTAAAAATTTACATATTACGTAGCAGTTTTAGAAAATAAATAAAAAGGTACAAAGTATTTATATACGTGTTGATAACACAACGATACCGCATGATTAACATTTTTCATTGAACTCACTGCTTGAGTTTTTACCCGAAAAACACGATCTAGCGTATAAGCCCGGTCTTGAACAATCAAAATAAATAGCAAGCGCATGGAAACATTGCAAAAAAGGTGACATCTTTCGAGTGATGTAATGAGAAAATTATGTTTGTGAAACGTGCATTTTTGTGATGGGTCAGGATATAACTGTGTTTTTTTGTTAGTTACAGACAGGATTTCGTCAGGTGGGTAGCTTTAAGCGAAGGCCGGAAAATATTCGGCAGTCCCACTGCTCCTTTGTGTCAATATTTGGCGACACTGCTACACTAGTTTCTCTGTACTCGAGACTTTTATAAAGCCCCACTTATTTGCGCGTTTAAAGTTCGTCGAAATTTGTTTTGTTCAAAACAAAGTTAAATTTATTGTGACATGATTCATATACGGGTATATCCGAAGTTAAATATATTTAGTTTTTCGAAAATAATTCCAAGTCGCACAGGTAATGTACTCTTTCTATGAAACTTTTATACTGTCTGGATAAGGGGAACAGTTTGCTCCGAAATTGGAAAACATCATATTTGAAATAACAGCGGATAAAGGTGAAGATTCTTGAAGATTAATAGATAAAATAAAATTGTTTGTCAAATAAAAGATTATTTCATCACTATTAATGGGTTTCTAGAAAGACCTTAGAAGTAATTCAGAACTAATTAATAACGCAACAGTTTTTAAGAAATACACTTATTTTAATGCGTAAATATAATTATTATTACATGTTGCGTATTGAGTGATGCATACTTGTTGGTCTAGTGGTTAATTCACTCGCTTAGTGATCCAGTGGTTGGGGATTTGAGCCTCATTCCAGAAAACCAGATAATTCTATTTTCATGTAAGCATATAACACATAAGTGTATATATTTTTTATTGTTAGTTTTAAATAAGCCCTTACGTAGCTTGAGGTTGGCGTTTAATAAAATTCGTGGTTTTATACAAAGTGTTTTATTTAATTAAGTATAATATATAGTTAACTTGTAGGTATTGGTACAAAGTACATATATATATATATATTTATAAATTATTATATAAATATTTTAATTTTTGTATTATTTGTTAATCTGATGCATTTTTTTTTTATGCTACACTTCTCTTGAAAGCGTATGCTTATGAGTAAAATAATAATTAGTATCGGTAGTGGATCGAGTCGGCTTCTAATAATAATATCATGGCTCTACGGCCGTGTCGGGTTTTGGCCGCCTCAAGGGGATCTCCAGATTCCTTTCTCTTCTGCGCTAAGGTTGCCACTAATCGTTGTCCTCGAGAGCACAATTCTTTCTAAATCACGATTTACATTCTTTATCCAATGTTAGGTATGCACAGGTGAAGAATCTTCCATCCAAGCCCGATGCTTGATCGACGTAGGCGTTAGGTTTTAATAAATTTGACGTCAGGCATGTTATGAAGCTCACAAAGTTGTAGTGGCGATGCCAAATATTTTTATACTCAAACACATTTAGAGTCTAGGTTTTAACTCCGTATATCAACATTGGTCTCATAAGGGTCTGGTATAGACGAGTTTTCGTATTAATACCTTATATACGGGTAGATTTTCGTCGCTTTTGGTTATTTAATAATAGTTATTAATTATGAAAAATATTGTATTAATTTATGTTATACTTGAACTGTAAGATAAAGTGATATTAAAATATGAGAAATAAAACACTACGTCGTTAGCTGATACACTTGATATGAATGGGTATATTAAAAAACTATATTTTTGTCTCCAAAATGTTCCTTCATTCTTTGATATATTTATAAATTATTAAGGAGAATACATTATTATTGTAAAGTTGCAGTATTTCAAAGCATAGTTCTGTGATATTTTAATACAAATTAAATGTATTAATAATAAAGTACTGATATATAGATACAAAATATTTTTGTTGCCACCCGGATCCGAACCAGGAACTGCTTTCAAATAATAGAACAACAGATGTATCAATTTGAAAGTGTAACATATAAATTTGAAAATTTGTCGTTAACTTATAATGTTGACGTGGTGTAATTAGTCAGCGCACTTACCTGGATTGGAAGGGTTCCTGGTTCGAGTCCGGGTGGCAACAAAAATATTTTTTCGATAAATTGATTTTATCTGTATCTTTCTTACTGATACATTTAATTTATATTAAAGTATTTATAAATTTTTAAGGATTTTAACATGACAATTAATTAAACTCGTTATATCCTTAATTTATGATTTAGATAAATACAATCTGTAACTGTTGTCAATAGCCTGAGGGCATATCTTTTAAATCAAATGAGCATTTTAAAGCGGTGTTAAACTGAGTATGATTCATTATAGAAATTTTATAACACAATAAATATTATTATCCATTAATTTTTAAAGTGATATGAAATATGAAGTGAATTTACTCTATTCAATTCAATTACGTAATTTACAATATAATCCTGTTAGCCGAGACAAGTTAAACGGTACACAATGGAGTCCCGATACCATTATTAATGTATACAAGTGAAGCTTGAAGCTGACAGAAGAGGAACGAAAGTATAATATATGAAGTGAAAATGAGAATACTTATGTGCCAAATACATGCATTTTAAAATCTGTGTAAATCATATGTAACAAATTGTCACAAGTAACAAGTTGTGGTGTGGAATCATGGATGTGATTATTATCATATTTTGGGGTAATGCATGTCAACACTATGGAGAGAAATGGTTGTGAAAATTATGGTTGAATGAATGCTTGTGGGTTAAACGAATGAATGTATGTCGGTGTATACGACTATATATGTAGATACGAATCGGAAGGATTTTGAAGGTTATACTTAAAATTATGCGATGTGATTAATATGAGAGTAGTAGATGCCCCATTATTTCATCCACCACTCTCGTATTCGTTTGAAAGTCACGGAATGTATTGTGTATATGTGAGTATGGCAGGCTGCAGGTTATGAAAAAGAGCAACTACTTACTATTTTCACAGAGTTTATTGTAAAACAAATTCCTTTTTTGTAGCTGTATAATGCTTTATACGTTATACGTGTGTAAATAAATAAATAAATAAAATAAGGTATAGAAATATCTAATAATAAAGCTGGTCTAGAATAGTACCTAAGATTAAAAAGGGTTTAGTTTATGTTGGTTTGGTCATGTATTATATAACGAACAAATGAGAAGAGAATAAAAGTCCTGGCAGGACCAGGTAAACTAGATACTGGAAAATGGTCATGTTAGATGCTTCATTGATTAACAAGTTTGCATGATAATATGTACGAATGTGGATGAATCGAGAATTATGTATCACGAGAGTGGCGCTCCATCTTCTCTGCCTACCCCCGCGGAGAAACAGCATGATGATAAGTTAGTTAATACATGTTTATAATACTATTGACAAAATATAGAAAGACTGCGGATTTCTAAGACAACGAAAGTCAGGCTTGTACAGTCTCTGGTTTATATGGTGTAGAATCATGGATGTGGTGCTGGAGACAGGTATTGAGCATACCATGAACGGCGAGACGCACCAATGTTTCCATTCTGCAGGAAATAATCTTCATGGATAGACGAATCCTGAGACGAAATGTTTTGGATATTTGCGAGAAGGGAAGATAGTTTGGAGAAGCTTGTTGTGGTGGGCCATATCGAAAGACGAAGACGAAGAGGAAGATCCACCATCCGTTGGACCGACTAAGTGGAAAAGGCAAGAAGTACTTCTCTGGTGACAGCCGTGAAAAGTGGAAGAGCATAGTTAAGTGGGTGTATCAGACAGAAATACTCGCCGAGGAGGCGCCATATTAATTGATAAGATAAAACACGTGTCAATAATTTAAAGGTGTAATCATGCCAAAAAACCCATGGGATAGATATTAGGAAAACAAAGACGTCTTAGTAAAACGTACAGCGGTGGCCTGTCACCGTGTAGGTATTTGCAAATATCACTACATGTATTGTTATAAATTTGAATAAAAACAGAGTATTCTGCTGGCGGAACCCATTCTCGATTTTGCCGCCGTAGTGTGCCTATATTGAACATCTTTTATGTTTCATTTCTTTCAACCTCATTATCATCATCATCATCATCGCTGGTTGAGAGAAGCTGAGATCGGCGAACCACCCTTGTCTACATTCTTGTTTCCTGTACGGAACAGTGGGTGAGAATTCATGGAGATCGCGAATCTTAGTTATGAGAGACCGATGTGGATATTACTATTTTTATACGGAAATGTTACTGTTAATATTTTGCAAAAGGTCACTCTATATATTTTTCCATGCGTTCCTTTCTGATCTCCGATCTAATCTTTTCAATGGAATTTCTCTCTATATCTATCTTACATCCTCCGCGCACACGGCGCCCTGTGCACTCCCCCGGAGCGCGATATTACGAAAACGATAATTTGTAGTTGTGCGGTTCTAAAAGTGTTCAGCTCCCCCCGTAACTTCCCCGTTATGCCGCCCTGTTGAAATAAAGGCAAAATGATTTCCCGTTCTAGTTCCCGGATACGACCTCTTGGTCACGAAGTTCCCGCTGCGGGACGAGGCCATTCGTGGAATTGAATATATGAATAATTGAAAAGAAATTTTATATCCCAGTGTAAAACGTTTTTCTAGCACACATTTTATCTCAATATTATATATTATAATACAATTTCTTTTGTGTTGAATAATAAACGTATTGCCTTTTGCTTACGTTTAGAGCATAATGAAAATCAGCTTTTTAACAGCATACCATTTAGATCTTGATATATTTAGATATGATCATATTTACTATGTCCGAGTAAGTTTGAAGAACTTCATAATCACATACGTGAAAATGAAATACTTGTTTTTTTATTCCACTCGTTTGATTTACTTGAGACGCGTTTCACCTTGTAAGAGCATTATCAATCTAATAATTTAACTCAACAACTTGTATTTATATCTATAGTGAGGGACAGCTATACAATTTTATTTGTATGAGATGAAAAGAGACAACATTATTCATTAGAATTCTGAGAAATTTCATAAACTTTTGAATGCTTCTAATTATTCTAAGTAATAATTGTTTAAAAAAAATTACATTAGTTTAGAATTAGAAGCATTCAAAAACATATGTATATCCTCAGTATTCCAATGAATAATGTTGTCCCTTTTCATCCCATGCAAATAAAATTGTATAGCCGTCTTCCACTATAGATATAAATATAAGTTGTTGAGTTAAATTGTTTGATTAATAATGCCCTTATAAGGCGAAACACGCCTCAAGTAAATTAAACTAGTCGAATAATAAAACAAGTGTTTAATTTTCACATATGAAAAATGATTATGTAATATAGTTCTCTGATCATCAGCGACGTGCAGTCAGTACTTTGAAATAAGGTGTTAATAGAATTTTTGCGCAATAACATATATATTTCGTAATATTCCTATCACAATTATTATCATATTTTGGGGTAATGCATGTCAACACTATGGAGAGAAAGGGTTGTGCAAATTATGGTTGAATGAATGCTTGTGGGTTAAACGAATGAATGTATGTCGGTGTATACGACTATATATGTAGATACGAATCGGAAGGATTTTGAAGGTTATACTTTAAATTATGCGATGTGATTAATATGAGAGTAGTAGATGCCCCATTATTTCATCCACCACTCTCGTATTCGTTTGAAAGTCACGGAATGTATTGTGTATATGTGAGTATGGCAGGCTGCAGGTTATGAAAAAGAGAAACTACACAAAGCTTATTGTAATAAAATTTTACAAAAGCAGAAGTTAATCCGTACAATGAAGTTACCGCGCGAATTGTTATCGGAGGCAGTTTATGGAGCTGTTGATTAGAAGGTGGCGATAGGAAGAGTGTAGCTCGTCATTCTGTATCTTTGATGGCCGCGTTGGTATTATTATGTGACGTCGGTACTGAGTGTGTTTCAGCTTCGCCAGGCGGTGATGACGAGAGTGGAGTATTATTCAGATTTTAATATATCTTAATGTTCTATCGGATAAATATTTAATTTCCCTCTATTTTTCAAAATATATAATACGTATAGCTTATTACAATGTGCTGATCTCATTTAACTAGATGTCATTTTTAAGCAAGCACTTGTTACATTGGTTCTATGTTAAGTTAGTGCATTCTTTAAAAGGTCATGATGTGCGGTGTACAAGAATCATATTATACACGTACGAATAAATGCTATTAATATTTTTGTTATTTCCAGTTTATGACTTGAGTGTCCTCGGGGCGTTGGTCAAACATACTTGATGTGTTAAAAATAAATAAATAAATTTAGTTCTCTACAAACTGTTAATTATTAAAAAAGTTGCATAAAACTAATAAATAGTGAGTCATATACTGGAAATCATACGATCCCTGCCCTCCATACAACATATTCTTGTAAAAATACGTATTTAAGTACATTTCCACCAATTCAATATAATAGATAATATAAAGTATCAACTGTATGATATGCTTGGGATTATTTATAAACTAAGATAATTTATTAGGAGAACACATTCTTATTGCGAAGTTGTAATTATTCATAACAGACGGTCTGTGATATTTTAAATATGAATTAAATATATTAATTAGAAAGATATACATATAAAATCAATTTTATCGAAAAATATTGTTGTTGTGCCACCAGGATTCGATTCTGGATCTCTTTCCTAATCGGGGAAGATGTATTATTCAACTATGCTACAGCGACAATATTTTTAGCGACAAATTTTCGAATCTATATGTCACCTTTTTGATATTAATACATTTAATCGTTCCATTATTTGAAAGAGCCATCTACCTTAATTTTAATCATTTATCATGTGAGATGAAAATAATTTAATAATCTCTGAGATCCCTTTGTACTACCTTTTTTGTGACGTACACAAAAAGCAAAATAAGTTTGTTATTCATCATAAATTCAACATAAAATGGCAGCAATCATGTCGAATTACAGTAATAAGATAATACGACATGATTATCGACTAACGAGATTGAGAAAAGAAACATGATTCGTACTTAGATAAATACTAAAGTGGCAAACTCATTAGGAGTTATGTGTGTAAATTTTGTATATTATTATATACGTATTAGTATATTATTACGGCCCATGTTCACAAATGAGATTTTTAAGAGATTTTCGACTCGAGACAATCTATGAAATACAGATTTTACGCACATGAGATCTTTGGAGACAACTTCCAGTTTTTGTAGTTCCCGTGTACGTATGTCTCAGAGATTCGCCATTTTACGCCTTATTTCACGCTCGTCATGTACGTCAAACGTCAGTCTTTAGTATGAGTGACTTTAAATCTCCCCAGAGCAGTTAAAAAGTTATTTGGAGACAACTCTCAGCGACTACAGCTCTTGAAACTATAGCAGTTACAAAATAACTAGAGTAACTCTAGTAAAACGAAACTAAAGGTGTTTTTTTAAAGGTTTGTTTTTCGAATTGGCAACACTTTTTCCAGCAACAGCCGATTGAATAGCTGACAGCTGATTTGTACTCAGTTTGGTTTGCCATTTCACCATGAATTGACTTACGCCAAAACAACGCTCGCAAATTGCGCACATTTTCGAAAATCGTGTTTTAATTCGCGAAACTTACCGTGCGCTACGTCCATTTTACGGTCGACATAATCGTCCATCCGAACAAATGATTCGAATAACCATGGATCGTTTTCGCACCACGCATACTCTAATTGATAATACGCATCCGCAGAGATGTTGTAGAGTGCGCACCGAAGAAGCTGTTGCTACAGTGGAGCGTACCGTATGAGTCGATTCGCCATCGTGCACAGCAATAGATCCATGATTATAGAGGTTGTTATTCCCCAATTGAATGTCATTAATGCGGAAGAACTGTGGTTTCAACAAGATGGACAACATACTACACAGAGTGCGCCACAATCAATTTATTGAAGGATAAATTCGATGAGCGCATAATTTCGCGAAAATATGAATTGGCCTCCAAGATCGTGTGATTTAACACCTTTGGATTATTTTTTGTGGGAATATTGTGGAGTCTCTAGTCTACACCGATAAATCAGAGATAGATAGATGGATGAGTTGAAAGCCAATATTCGTCTCGTTATTGCCGATATACGGACCCAACTACTCCAAAAAGTGGTCGAAAATTGGACTTCTAGATTGCGCTTTATTCAGCCGCGGCGCCCATATGCGCGAAATCATATTTAAACATTAATGGCATAAAATTATCTTTCTAATAATGCTAAACCATGGCCATTACCACGATTTTTATGTATTTTATTTTATTTTTAAGTTCTATAACTATAAAACAAATAATGCAAAAACTATAATATTTTTAATCAACTTCTCTGTTGTGTTTCGCTTGGACACAGCTTAGTATTTACGATGGAGAACCAAAGCATTAATGGTCTATTGTCTTTAATCATCTGTCTCTGTTAGATTTTGCTTGGACACACGCATGATGGATAGTGGAAGTGTCAAAGTGCTAATCAATGCCCTGTCGTCAAGTTCGAAGTAGGGAAAAGTAATACCTTTGCAAACTTACTAACTAACTTCCCCAAAGCACAACAATAGTTTGATAGTATTCATTGCTGCAGCTATTAAAGTCATTTTTGGAGCATCTAAGTTCTTCTAATTCATCTTAATGCTAAATAAAGTTAAGCAAAAAAGTATTTGGAAGCTTCGCTTGTCTGAGTAGTAGGTGAATAAATATAACTTATTGTGATGTCCTTGAAATGGTGGGATGGTGTGTGTATGTGTGTATGTGTGCCGCGCCGCCGGTGCGGGTACGTGTGGCTATAAAGACGGCGCGCAAGAGTGCGCGCGTCTCTTTTATCTGCGGTTCATCGGCTTAATAGTTTGACCTATACTGGTGATATACTTTGTACTAAATTGTAGCTTATTGTAATAAAAGATTAATTATTACAAAGTCTATTTCTTGTACCTTCACATTACGAGGTATACATTAAAGATGTACTAAGAAGTCAGGTGCGTAACACTTATTGATGTTGGGATCTCTGTTTCTTGGCATAGCTCATTGTTTCTGACTGTGACTTAAATGCCAAGTGTCGTGAGTTTATTTCATAATTACAGTACTTTAGCCGCATACTGTCATACTATTGACCTACTTTGTATCTAGTCGCTCGTTATACATAGAAGATCACCGCTGGAGAGGTTCGGTTCCGACACGCCGATACGCAAACAGTCCCGTCGATTGTATTCTCCAAAACGGTCCGACTCGAATACCGAAAGAGTCGTGGCATCTGAAGTAATCCGCCGTTATCATCCATATAACCGGGTAATATAACATCTAATACTCTGATCCTGTTTGTATCGTGTGTTTAATAATATTAACAACGTTATTAATCTTCTTATTGGGATTAACATCCCGGTGTGCACCACGCGGTTCATTCATAAGAATATTCTGGAAGGCCACCGCGTGCAGATTTTCTAATCGTTGAACTACTCATCATGTGCTGAGTATTATTATTATTGGATTGTGTATTAACATCTGTATTTAAAATACAATCGACATCAATCTATCTTGCCTTTAACCGGACGCCTCATAGCCACTTCGAACAGGCGCGTTCGGAAATTACGGTGAACCGTTCCATCCAGTGGCCCTGCCGATCTCCTACATACTCTTGCAAAAGGAGTTACGTTCGTTATTTATGCTGAAGACTCGCCCACTCCATGATGTATTCCTGGTCTCCTGGTTGACAACCGTCTCCAGGCTTCCTTCCGCTGCTACAATCCACTGACCTTTCGGGCAGGTCGCCTCCGCTATCACTACAGATTTATTTGTGTAGAATCAGCAAGATGTCATTTGTAATTTAATATAGATTCAGTAAGTGAATTACAGTACAATATATAGTAAATATAAACATTTATAAGTAGTTTCTAAAGTATGATTTGGTGATACTACTCCTATCTTGAATGTGTCGTAAATTTACGGGCGCAGTTTAAGTACTATATCTATGTTTACCTGTGTAATAACATCTTTGTAAACTACTATAAAAATCATTCACTCCCGTCTTTATTTAAGAATTATTTCTTATTTAAAAATTAATAACAAAGGTAGATGGCTCTTTCAAATAATGGAACGATTAAATGTATTAATATCAAAAAGGTAATATATAGGTTCGAAAATTGTCGCTACAAATATTGTCGCTGTAGCATAGTTGGATAATGCACTTTCCCCGGTTAGGAAAGAGATCCAGGTTCGAATTCCGGTGGCGCAACAACAATATTTTTGGATAAAATTGATTTTATATGTATATCTTTCTAATTAATATATTTAATTCACATTTAAAACATTTTTTTGTATAATTTTACCTCTATTTATTGGAAAGCCCTCATTTGAATTGATAATATCCAATGACCCACGTAGATAAGATCATCTCACATTATCTTCGCAGAGCTAGCCTATAAATTAAATAACCTTTTGAGCATCTACTACGAAACCTAATCTAGAAAGAAGGGTCTTTCGTTACACAAGCGACTATTATTACGATCACATATCTGGGACACTATGGTATTTTAAGATTGTCAAGGTGTCCTCTTATGTCAATTTAAAAAATTTCTGTTCATGTTTTTTATATAGCGAATTGAACATTGTAAAATAAGCTGTCGAAAAGAAATAAATTATTCTTGAATTTGAAGATTAATACGTGATCATTCGACGAAGAGGCAATGAAATATTACTTTAGGTTTTAAACATACTAAACCGTGCACAGATGTAACAAATGCAAATGAGATATATATTTATTTCCATTATGTATTAAAAAGGCTGTTTTTATGACAATCGCGAGTTATTTAAATTTAAAAAAAAAAACAGCGTGTTAACATTTCATTTTGTTAAGCTTGAGTGAAACTATTACGGAAATAACAATATTTATATGAAGATGAAGATCGAAAATATCAATATACCTATATTATATGAACACATTATTTTTAAATATGAATTAAATATATTAATTATAAAGATACACATATAAAATCAATTTTATCGAAAAATATTGTTGTTGCGCTACCGGGATTCGAATCTGGATCTCTTCCCTAACCGGGGGAGGTGCTTTATCCAACTAAGCTACAGCGGCATTATTTTTAGCGACAATTTTTCGACCTTATATGTTACCTTTTTTGAAATCAATACATTTAATCGTTCCATCATTTGATAGAGCCATCTACCTTATTTTTACAGAACCTCAAATACCTTTAAGTAAATCTGATAGTAGACGCCAGAATTATCAATTCATTTTTATTAAATTTTGGACACATTGATACAACTTTATTATTTTTTAGGAGAACACATTCTTATTGTGAAGTTATTGAATAAGAATGTGTTCTCCTAAAAAAAAAATAAAACATTATTTTTATTGTCGTTAATCTAAGCTAAATTCTTGTGCGATGAAAATAGGACTAATTTGCTAGTCTCCTGGAATGAGGCTCGAATCCCCGACCACTAGGCGAGTATTACTGGCTTATTAGGCTAAGAGTTACTGATTTGATTTTCTACGAGTCCAAGTTAATATAATTTTTTTCTAATGAAAAATTCGGTCCGAGTATTGTCTTTTATGGGTTTGAAAAAGGTTCACGTAAACTGCCTCACTGCTTATTGTAGTGAATTCTTTGAAAGGTTAATATTACTTAAATTTAATACGATCTAAACTATTTTTCGTTAGCATAAAGAAATAAATCTATTTTTCTCTTTCGGAGAAACATCCGCCCTTCAACACGATCTCATATAATCCAAAAAGGAATAGCTGGTAAAGAGCAGGCGGAATAATTTGAAACCAAATGCGAAAATTTTCCTTACAGCGCCACTCTAATGTTTACTAATTAGCAACTCACAAACGCGCGTTCGGCCTTCATATTAATACGTCCGAAGTTGAAATTTTCAGGAAATTCCGAGTTGTGGTTTATTATTGTGCCGGGTCGTGTCGCCTGCAGACCGCGTTGCTTAGTTTAGTTTAAGTCCGTCAGGTGGTGTACCGAGCTAAACTTGCAAGCCAGTCCTGCCATCCGATTTTCGAATATAGTTTGATTTACGCTATAATGTCAACGCGTGATTGGATATTACTTCCCTAATCAATATCGTGATGAAAGAAATAATATTCAACTAAAGAATATTGGTTTTATGAAAATGATGTATGGCATTAAATGACAAAGAAACATTACGGAAAATATATCAGTACCAATACACGTAATTATCCTTTAATTGTTACTATGTACAAGGATATACTCGTATTAAGCAGGAATTTAACTAGATAGTATAATTTATGAATTTTCCTCACCACAAAATTTTCGCTTTCATTCGGAGTACATAAATATTAATGAAAAATTAAATAATTTATGATATTCTACCCGTTCTTTTATTTGATTTAAAACACGTGTCACATCAATATTCTTACCAGCTAGCGAACTTAACTTGTCCTATAAAAATAGGACTAACTCGGTGGTCTCCTGTAACGAGGCTCGGACTCTCGACTACCTTTTATGGAATCGGATCAGGCGTATTTATTAGTGAAGAGATAATTTGCTACTCTCTACTGGTATTAGCGTTATTCAATGATGATAGTGGTTTGAAACTGTGAATTATTTGACAATATCACAATATACGAAATAAATTAACAAAAAATATTACCTGAATAGTATTCATCGTTATATTAAACCCTTTATTAATGTACAAAGCATGCTTTATTTACAGATTTATAAGTTATTAGTAAATAAAAATCAATTAAACGTGCAACTACGAACAAATGAAATATTTTAATAAAATGTATAATATATAGGAATATTTGAATATGTCCAAGACACTGTTATTAAACAAATATCAGATATTTCACAGAGACAAAGCTATTCTTTATTATATTTAATGGAAAGTATATGGAGGTATGGGTAATTACAGGGCTTACAACCTGTCTTCGGCTGGCTTAAGTGATCACTTTATATATATATATATATATATAAACAATGAGAAAATTAATAATCAAAGATGGCGAGCGGAAATTGTCGAAATAAAACGTAACATAGGTAAATAGGTACGTAAGTAAATGAGTAAACTATTTAATATAAAAAACAATTCCGAATATTGAACAGATGACAAGATATTACGTTATTATGTATAACGTTCACCAATTCTCACTCCTCAATCTTCACATTTATCAAATTTTTTTGAAAGTTCAAATTTAAAAATCAGATTCTCATAGTGATGATATATACGCTGTTTTAAAAAAAAGGGAAAAATGAATTATCAAATTTGGTCCATAGATGGCGACGGTGTAATGGTATTCGAAGCGAGTCCACATACTAACGTATATACAGCTTTAAAAAAAAGGTGAGAATTGGTGAACGTTATATAAATATAAAGTGATCACTTAAGCCAGCCGAAGACAGGTCGTAAGCCCTGTAATTACCCCATACTTCCATATATTTTACATTAAATATAATTTAAAAAAATAGCTTTGTCTCTATGAGATATCTGCTATTTATTTTATAATAATTGCAATATTTTAATACATGAATCGCAAATTACAATATTTTCAGATATCAATCAAATCAGAAGACTTACATAAAAAAAATAAAGGATATAAGAACTCGGGAAATTACGGGAGATTTGAGACAGTATATAGGTGGAGGTGGTAGATATTTGAATTCGTGAAGGACCAGAGATACATATTTATTTAGAAGAGGATTATTGGGAGCTCTCGAGGTACCTTGATGACGACAAGTGCAAACTGATACACGTCTGCCTTTTGAATTAGTTGAACCGTTATTGTATTGTGTGTGTATCGATGATTGGTACACAAGAAAATAAATCTCCAACAGTTAAATCTTAGTTACTAATCATTGTCATAATTGAACACAATCGTAGTGACAATACTTTGAACACACAAAGTTATTCACGAACCTTTACATGTAAGCACAGATACAAATAAGCTGAATGGTTCAACCATACGTCCTATACAACTGTTAAAATACAATACACAGAAACCTACGTTTTGATCTAAGCTGGTATAAACAATGAAGAAGTTAGTCCAGATAAGAATAGAGCGGTGGACCAATAAAATGTTAGTACAGTTGTTGTGTAGCCGATTGCCACTTCCACTTCCTCCAGAATCGTTGTATTAACAAAATTATGCACTAGAACTGGCGGACCTCGTCATTTAGTAGGCGTGATACTGCCTTCTCATACCAGGGGGCTTCAGGTTCGATTTCTGTATTTTCCTCAAACCTGGAGTTTTTGTGACGTGTTACATTACAGTAATTGTGCCTCATGGTCTGTTGTGGTGTTAAAAGTAAAAAAAAAAACAATTCCGAATATTGAACAGATGACACGATATTACGTTATTATGTATAATATAAGTAAGAAGAGTAAACTTTGGTAAACGAGGACACAGTTTATAATACTAAGGACATACCGACCACGTCATTTCAACAACGACTACTAGAGTTTAAGTACCTACTTTGAAGGGCAATCATTCTGAAATCGGTCGGTATCGATGTAGTTAAACAGAATGTTTGTGTTTGTTTCTCAAGATGCGCCATAAATACACAATCAAGAGATCTAATATTTTAAAATACACATAGCTAGATGGTTATCCAGAGTTCTACTCTTCATTTTTAATCTTTTATCTCTTTATACAAGAGGTACAAAAAATAGGTACACGTATTATTTACTTATTTATTATTATAGACGCCCTATTCAGGCATTAACATAATTTGTAAAATAACAGAAAATTACATCAGAAGTTCAATACACACAAAGAAAAAATTACGTAGTGTCACCATATTTTTACATAATTAAAATTAAAAATAAAAATAAAATGTGAAGTAGCATTGAGTTCAGACACAAAAAAATTTAATAATGTAGTCCTATAAAGCGTTAAATTAATATCAAAAATGTCGACTATCTCCGCATATTAATTCCCCAAAGAGTTGAGCATGAGTTCTGACATTACCAATGTAATAAAACAATGAATTGTGTCTCGATGACCTCAATGGTGCGCGAAAGTCAAGCAGATCAACAATCTGGGGGCAGTCTATCATACCATTGATAATCCTGTATAGAAATATATCGTACATCTCACTGATAAGTTTATCAATTTCAGACGGCTAAGGAGATAATCATAATTGATATCCTCAGAGCGTATATTTAATTTAAAATTGATAAATCTTAGAATTATATCCCTGCATAGAATATGTTTTAAGGCTGTACCTTTGACATTTTATCAATTTTGTGAAAAAATACATTTAATATTTATAACAAAAAATGTAACATAAATGCGTGACAGACTTTCACAGTATGCCAGCCATTAAATATATTATTTTGTAATACTGATACAAGTTGCTAATTGAGCTTATTTTGAGATACCCGTGTATGAATATTCGGAGGCATTTTTCATCAAAAGAAAAATATCCTAGAGAATAATCCTAAACGGCTCATGATCACGGATGAGATTCGTCTCAAAATCGGGCAAAGATCAGTTTACAATTCAGCGCGAAGCGTTCTATGAAACATCATCGCATGTGTTTCGCTCCCGGATTAGAATGACACATCTAGTAAATACGTATCTTTATCGACTCTCAGAGATCAAAGTTGGATGGATACACGTTTTTAACCATATCTGTTCACGATGTAATTCTTAGGTTAGTATTTTTAATATTTGAATTGAACATCTTAGAATCGGTAGAAATAAGCAAAGCATGTAAAAATAACCAAAATATCAAATTAATTTAACACCACCAACATTAGTATTCTAAAAAAATTTCAAAAAACGTTTCACTTCTGTTATATTCAGATCATTTAGATCATATTTCCATAACGAGCACTGATTTATATTTTTTACTGTAATTAAAAAAAATAATTCCATAGATTAACAATAGAAATAAAAGATAATACTCTGATTTGAGGAATACTAACTCGATTCGGTATTAAAGCGGTGTTAGTAGTAATCCCCACTTTACATTATTAGAACTACCGTTTAAGAACTGTGCCTGAACTACGGCATTGGCTTTAATGGCACTTCTAGCCCCGTTCTCGTAAAGTTTATATGGCGTCGCAAACTCGTATAGTTTCATTCAGATTGTCAATAAATAATACTCCAGCCCATCCGGATACAAGAGACGTAAAACTCATCTGGTGTATCTGATGCTTAATTATTTTGATTGTGGCTGTTGTATCTTGTGAAATTGTGTTCTAAGTAAACTTCAGCTTTAATAAGAAGTCAACAAGAGTAGTTATGTATAATATTATAACTACGATTGTTTCTAGAGAAGTACTACAATTAGAATTCACTGAAGAGTGAATATTACACAGATATTATAATATATTATATAAGAAATGAGGTGCCTAAAAATATGTTCTGCAGTTACAATTTCAACCTTATTGTACAAATGCGAATAGTTAGATGCTATGTAATCTCGGTATTATTTCTTTCATGTCATGTCATGTTTCTTTCGTTTCCATAATTAAAAATATTTTTATATTACACAGCACAACGTTTCAAAATTTATTTTGTCTACTAGATTTATAATTTATTTCGACATATACATGCAGCAAACTTCCACAATGTGAAAACCCTAGAACATCAAAGAACACGTGCTGACCAAATACTTCTCTTCAAACTACTGCAAGGCCATATTGACTGTCCCATTCAATTAGAATTAATATCTCTCCACGCACCATCTAGCTCGACCCGGCGATCCGTATTCTTCCACATTCCAGAAGTAGAACATGTTACATACAAAATTCATTCATTCACCGGTCATGCAAATACTGTAATGAGAAATTTACAGAAATTGACTTTTACAACATTAGCCTTACTACGCTCAAAGGGTTCTTCTTATGAACCACCACTATCTTAATTATGGCCAATCATTTTATCTATAAACACATCTTGCACTTCCTTTACCGCAACAATAGTTGCAACCTCCCCCACCCTTTCTCCCTCTTTTTCTCTTTTCATTTATTTTTTGCATCTAAACACACCTATGTATTTGTCAAAATCCCTCAATAAAAAAAAAAAAAAGAAAAAAAAAAATTTAAGGTTGAAATGACTTACTCTATTTTCAAAATAAACACTAACGGAATACCGTTGAACGTCGTAACAATACATTGAATATAACGCTTCAAATTTTTCACAATTTTTACAATTTAAAACAATGTGATGCAAAATTCTTAATAAATATTTTTTTTTCAATTTCTTGACTTAGACCGTTTTCATAATAAATAAATAAGAAAATAAAAATAAGATAATACTGCACATTTAATAAAATGGAAGCATGGACACCTTGTGAGTTACTCCACCGGATAGTGGCAAACATGAGATGTCTCGGTCTCCCAAATCTGCATTCGTCCCTCGAGGCAAAAGAAGAATAATTTAAAATAACAAAATGAGTGTTCTAAATTCGTAAAACACATTTTTGGCGCGTCTTTTCGATTCAGCAGCGACCACTGTTATTGACACATTTCCGCGTCCAAATTCCTCTCCATATATTTCGTAATGCTCGTCTTTTCAGTTTGAATTGTGACCTTGACCCCAGCAGACGTCAATTTGACCGATATTTGTTCGATCTCGATAGCATTCGCGGTGTGGAGCTTTCAGCTCCACTTCACTGGCACTGTATTTTGTGATATTGTGTTTTGATCACGTATTGTTTATTGTTTATGTGCCGTGGGTGAACTTGTGACATCGCCGTATTCAATTGGAAGCGGAGATTGGCTCATCCGCGTGCCATTTTGTGTGATCTCGGCGGCGACGGTACGGATTACGGTGGTGTCATATACAAGATAAGGTGAGCTGTCCTTCCGAATTCCGCTTCCCGAGATCACTGGTCCTTCGACTAGAACCCTTATCCTCTCACCGACCTCATCCTGTACCACGTTCTCCTACTTTCCTTCCCTACCCTGCAGTGATTCCGATTTACGACCGGATTTGTCGTATTCCTTTCCGCGGGACGTGCGACTCGGAGATTGCGCAACTTATTTGGATCCTATCGATTCGGATTTACTCTCCGAATTCAATGATAAAAGTGTGTTTTTCATAATAAATAAAAACTTGATTGTCAAATGAACAAAATTTAATACAATGAACGCTACTTAGCAACAACTATGAAATTGTGATCAATTTCATATCATAATTCATTTCATATCATTTACGGTAACTTAAACAAAGAAAATGTGGACAAAAATATTTACAAACAGATAATCCTCCGTTCCATATTGCATGATTGTATCTTCATCCGATATCGCGCCGAGGTACAGAACTCAGCGCATCCTTCACCGATACGTGGTAATAATATCAGGGAGTGGGCTCAGTAGTATGTTCCTCTTTAAATTTAGGGTCTGTCAGGGCCAATCCTTCGCTAGTCAGAAAATATCCAATGTTTTGCCGGGGAGGACCCAACCTTTTGCCCAGTCAGACAATATCCAATTTGTGTCACAACACCCATCCAAATATGCAAAAGACCCTGGCAGGAATTAATCGTCTGCCAGGATCGATGGTATACAAACCCATCATATCGCCATAGAATACCAGCTCAGCAGTCTGGCTTGACAACAATTTTCCGTCCAGGTAGCGGACTCCATTTACACGTTTTAAAATATTCTCGTCGCGACCGAGAATACTCGGCCGGGTCCCGATCGACGTCTGACGGCAGCGCTCTACCTTCCCGCCACTCGGGCGGGCAGGCATAGATTTTTAATTTTATAGATTGGTTATCACCATTGTAGAATAACATTTCCTACATGAATTTAGTTATCGGGGCGAGTACTATAGTATAACGTTACAATCTACCAAAAAAATTATAAAACGACTTACATTTAAGATGCACTCAAAATAAGATGGATAGATAGAGTCACAAATGATGATGTTAATGTTCTAATGAATATATGTATAAATTGTTCGATATACGTAATGAGACATCCAGAAAAGGGTCAGATCTTATTTCTCATAATGCAGGGAAAGATTGATGGAAATAAGTAGTAGATGGTAAACCGTTACGGGACTGTGATTGTGTCGATGATTAGCAACTGAGATATAACGATGATTGGTAACTAAGATATATTGGTAACTTTAACTGTCGGAGGCTTACTTTCTAGTGTATCAGTCATTGCTCGAAGAATTACGTTAATCAATTAATTAATCGTTAATCTTCGTTACTATCGAACACAATCATAGTAACAAGAACAGCTAAAATAAAGCCCCTGGATTGGAAGTATGGGGTAATTACAGGGCTAACGATGGCGACCGGAAATTGTCGAAATAAAACGTAACTTTTATTACCACG
Organism: Eubasilissa splendida; assembly: GCA_031772225.1. Lineage (NCBI taxonomy): Eukaryota > Metazoa > Arthropoda > Insecta > Trichoptera > Phryganeidae > Eubasilissa > Eubasilissa splendida. Next base: position 12,275,792 of record CM062852.1, on the reverse strand, counting down.
AACTGGGTATTATTCTAATACATTATCCAACACGAGGATACAGCTTCTCAGCATTATCCAAGATATTACAAGTTATACATTATTTTCTCAGTAACAGCATTTTTACCAATTAAAAAAAAATTGTTGAGAATTTATTGTTATACCTATATTCAAAGCTATGCACGTTTCATTTAGAACACTCTGTATACTAATATAATTACACAACCTCAATGCCTGAATTTTGAAAGGTTCCTGTCATTTCAATATTTATCAAATGTGTCTTTTCGAGATATTCCATTTTTAAAACAAACCGAAACCAAATAATATTAATAATAATTAAATAATTGTCATTTAAAATGTCATTAAGCATTCTCAATTATGCGATATGCATTCTGTAATTCATTGTATCTGTGTTGGTTCCAACATTGATTTGATGAAAGAATCCTATAGAGGGAGAATTTGAATAGAATTATTTTAATTAACGATAATAATTAGCAAAGTGTCGAGTTGATCGGATGACCATTGTATTTATTATGTAAAAATGTTAATTACTAGAAATTCTTGGAGGGATAGTACAAGTCAAAAATGTTAATGCTAAGCATAAAAATTCCATTAGATTAGACTTTCGTAATTTTTATCAGAATATTTTATTAACATTGATAAATGAAATAATTCCATTAAAATATATTAAATTGTCTGCTAAATAAAGTAGGCCTCGCCGTTTCGGCAATGATTTAAAAAAAAAGAGATACGAACTCGAAATATTTGTCACATTACTATTCTTACTGTTTTTAATCAAATTAGTCATATTTTTGTAGTATACCTACGATAAATTATAATTATTAAATAAACATTAAAGTGTGTTTAAAAATTTGATTAATAATTTTTCTTTTTGTACTACTGATTGTAGTTAAGTAATACATCTTCCAAATTAGGTAACAGTTTAATATCCAGCTTTACCACTTGACCAATTTCCCGTAACCACTAATATCCGTTATTTGTGGTACCGTATTTAATACACTAATCCATTTATCCCATATTATTAGAGAAAAGCAATTCCATTAATGCAATAAAACCGCTAGGTCTAAGATCATCGCAGCCCTTCAGGACGTAACGCCGGCAACTTGAAGCAGAGCTGGACGTGACCGGGTTCCTGAACCAAACGGCTGAAGATGCAATAAAAATAAATGTTGGACGGTTATGTCGTCGTGAAACAAGTGTTTGCAAAATGTCTTATTACTTACTTTGTATTACATGGCGTGGAATTAAATTTAAGTTGTAAAAGGCAACAGTTTTAGGAGTCTAAGCGATATATCCAATGAAGAAGATTTGCAGAATTATTTAAGGACGACCTTACTTCTCATCTTCTATCGAGAACGACTATTACTTCTTTTCTAATCTTCTAGAATATGGCTTCTCCAAACTGACTTTTATTATCTATATTGAGAGAGTAGATACTAGTTGTTTACAAATAGGGATAGTTTTTATGTATTCTGTTTATGGTTGAACGTTGTTCATAACTATTGATGAAATAATTATGACTCAAATTTTTCTAGTTCAGTATCTACACTGCTCTGCTGCGTTTATTAAATAACTTTCAGCCATTATTTACCCACTACTGCATCTGCTGGATGAAGGCCTCTCCTAGCGTCTCCCACTTTTCTGTCTATTGTTATTCGCTGTCACGTATATCTTAAAATTTCGCTGATTCCAACAATCTAGCGGGTTTTAGGGCAGCGTGTCGGCCTCTAAATTATCTCCGAGTACCGCTAGATGACTGCGCTTGTCTAACGGTTGTTCGTTCTCCAAGCAATATGGCCTGCCTATTGCCATTTTATTTTCTTGGCGTATTCAATTACATGTTCTTGTTTGTTCTAGCAAAAGAAGCCTTGCCTGATGGACTAATGATCGTGTATTCGATTTTTACCCGGGAGATAATCAATAAAATAATGGAACGACAGATGTATTAATTTGAAAAAGTGTAACATATAGGTTCGAAAATTTGTCGTCAAAAGTACTGTCGCCGTTGCTTAGTTGGATAATGCAACTTCCCCGGTTTGGAAAGAGATTCAGGTTCGAATCTCGATAGCGCAACAACAATATTTTTCAATAAAATTGATTTTAGATGTATATCTTTCTAATACATTTATTTAGTAATTAAAAATATTAAGTTTTCAAAGAGCTTTAGCATGATAAAAGTGTTTAAAATTATGTAAAACATATTCAATGTGCTTACCTTATTCTCTATAGTTACAAATAATAAAACCTATATTAAATGTAGCATGAAAAAAAAATTGGCGTAATAGTTTGTGTAAGAATTGTGATCTGCAAAATGTAAAATATTATAAATTTTTAATATTTTTGATACACCGGAGGTTGTGAATACGGGAAAATAAATCATTTTGTTAAGTTTTGGAATTACTGCTCGGGTGTAGTACACAATTTTGATTAATTGAGTCCTTTAAATGTGCAAATAGAAGGTGTCCAGTGGAAAAATTTCAAGATTAAATTATAATTGCTCGTAAACCATTAGGGTGAGGAAAGTGGGAAGGGTATTGCTCGATGCGCGTGATTAGCTGATTTGCCAGTCGCAATGAGTCACTAGTCGGGAGCGCATTGCGCGTTCGCGGTTGAGCAATATTTAAAATGCAGTGATTCATTGGTTTGTGCGCGTCGCGCTTTTTATACTCACTTTGATATTTAACGAGTAAGTGATGGGCCGAGCACGCAACTTATCTGGTGTTGAGTTTAAAAGTTCAGACAAGGGACAACGATTAACCAAACTCCTCCGGGACCATCAACGTCAGCAGCGACGCTAGAACATATGGCTCAAGTTCGACGTGAAATTATAAGCTATCCGTGTAAATCGATAGTAAAGATTGCAGCCCTTACTGGAAAAAATAAAACTGTGCACGTTATTTTGAAAAAAAAACTACAATTACACTCATAAAAACTGCAAATCGTGCAGTTTCTCAACAAAAATGACAATTCTTTACGTGAAACCTTAGAGAGAACGATGATGGAATGTTTTGAAATAGCACGAACGCTTGAAAACATATTGTTTACTGACGAAGCACATTTTTATATCGATGGCTATGTTAATAAACAGAACATGAGATATTGGTGCCCCAACGACGTTTGCATTGTCCAAAAACGACAGTGTGGTGTGCAATTTCTGCCCGAGGGATAATTTAGGCCTTTATTTTTGTAACCAGCGAGAGACAGTCACTGCTGATGTGTATTGCCGAATGATCGATGAGTTTTTGGTACCGCAACTGCAGCTGTTTCCTGGGTTCAACAACAGAACATAATTTCAGCAAGACGAGGGCACACAATAAGCTGAGGGGAATTTTTACCAATAAATTAATCAGCAAGTACAGAGACATTACACCGTGCGACTTTTTTTGTGAGGATACCTTAAGTCGAGAGTTTACAGCAACAATCCTCTAACAATTCAGGCCCTACAAGAAAAGTGTCGTGAAGTTGTTGTCATTGAATTGACGCTTTGCTCTCGCGTGTTCGCAAATTTAAGAGTCCGATTACAAGAGTATCTTGAGAGAAATGGACGGCATTTAGACGATATTGTTTATAAAACGTAAAATCCGCATCGTTAAACTCCATTTTGCATAAATAAAATATGAGAATAACATTGTAGTTTTTATTTTTTTAATATTTAACATTAAACTTGAAAATTTTCCGCTGGACACCTTTTACCTCCAAACACCCTTGCACACAATTATTTTTGGAGATTATGCTAATTAGAAGTGTAATGTTACAAACAAAGTTATAACTACATCTTGTACAAAGTTTATAACGTGCATAGAAACGTAACCAAATATGCACTTTGAACTTTCGATGTAGGTACTTAGTAACAGCCAAAGGTTTAAACTAAAGTGCATTTCCTTGGTGTAACTACTCGCATTGCAGACTAAATCTAAAGCGGCTGTGCTAGGGCTATTAAAATATTAAAATAAAGCGAAAATGGCTAGGTTGCAAAATATGTGTTTCCACCTAAATAGAAGTCATAATGCCCGCCGGCAATATGTCACCCGTGTAATATGACGTATGAAAGGAAGGCTCGCGGCTGAGTAATCCGCCATTACAAGACAGCGTCCTATTTGTCATTCCCGCCTAGACAGATGGGGTCGGTCGGCTCAGTAGATTCCTGCAAGTCACACGTACCTACACAGCTGACTGGCGCCATCTCGCGCAAGCGAGCCAAGCAATATTCGCAAATGCGTTGAAAGACCAACGATATTACTTTCTCTTATATTATACAATTCAGAGAGTTTTTTTTTTTATAATATACTGATATAATTCACGTTTCTCGTGAAAGTTGGAGTAAATCTTATATGTGATTAAAGAGAACACATTCTCATTGTGAAGTTGTAATTATTCAGAACATAGGTCTGTGATATTTTAAATACTAATTATATTTATTAATTAAATAAATTGTTAATTCTGGCGTCTGCTGTCGGTTTACTCAAAGGTATTTGAGATTCCGTGAAAACAATGTAGATGGCTTTCAAATAATGGAACGATAGATGTATTAATTTGAAAAAGTGTATCATATAGGTTCGAAAATTTGTCGTCAAAAATATTGTCGCTGTAGCATAGTTGGTAATGCACCATCCAGGTTCGGTAGCGCAACAACAATGTTTTTCGATAAAATTGATTTTATATGTATATCTTTGTATTTATAATATTATGTGGTTTGAAAATATCATTGTATACATTGTTTAGCCAAGATATACCGAAATAATGTAAAGTTAAACGTGCAATGTTGAATATTTAGTACAAGTGTTTAGAAATTCGTGGTCGTTGGAGGATAATGGTAAATTTACTCTACATTTGGAGTTTGTTTGAGGTGTAGCGGTTCTACACCGCCGCCATCTTGTTGCCGAGTCGTGTGACGTGTGGCGCGTAGGTGCGAACATTCAGAGCTTCAAACCTGGAAGCACGGCGCGTCAATTATTCCCGATTGTCGTCAGATAGTACGCGTTTTATTCGCAGCTCTCAGCGCCGCTCCGCATTGTAACTATTTGAATTAAACTTCACGAAAAGTTTCACAAGTAACATAGGTGCACACGAACCTTTGATGGCGACTTGTAAACTTAAATTTTACACATAGTGAACGATGTGTGAAACATGCAGAGTAGTATCCCATTTGTTGTTATAACCTGGCCATTGCTGAGCTGATCTGAACTTGTGGTTTTTAAACACAGACCGTGTAACATTTGGTGATGTATCTAAATAAATCTAAAATACCGGCAACTATGTATAATCAAATACATGTGAAATGTTGATATTCCATGATTTACTTCCGCTAATATTCCTTGACTAACAATGGATTTCAGTCCAAATATATATCTAACTAAATAAGTATTAAATACACCAAAGAGATCCGAAAAAATGTGTGGAATTTGATATTTCTACGCGTAAGTTGGTGACATATGTGAATTATTTATTCTATGAATTTTCGCTTATGGCCAGTTGTGTGATCAGTGCAAACTTTTTACCATGGTAACTTTTTACAATAGTAACTTTTTACTATGGTAACTTTTTACTATAGTAACTTTTTACTATCGCCCGTAGTAAAAATCCTTGATACATCAAATCACATCAGCGGGTTGTTGATACATCAAATTTACTACTGTCAAAGCATAGATGTAGATGTTTATAGGTGCGACAAATAGTCATGAAATATGTTTTATTTTATGCATTATCTACGCATTTTTTCGCCTAGGTGTTCGATATCTGTCACTTTGGTGGTGAAATTTTTTCGTATTGTGTGTAATAATGTATATTAAACAACGAGATCTTCATCGGACGAACTATCATCATTAAAATAGCGGGATATTAAATGATTAATTGTCGGATAATGCAACTTTCAAAGTGTCAATGTGTCTTTTGGAACAGCTGTGAAAAGTCCGCCATGTTTAACTATCGATTCTCGTTTTTACTATCGGATATCGGAGAATCAAATGAGTTTATTACGCGATGTACTTTCGAGAAGTAAATATTTTTTTACTAACGATCAAACAATCCGTTTTTGCAAAAAAATTACTTTAGTACCTTTTTTTACTATAGTTAAAAGTTACTACTGATCACACAACCGACCCTTAATGTCTAAATGAATTACTTTGTGGTAACACATTTTTATCTTTTAACTTACAAACGACTTTGTATTTGTGTACAAAGTTACTCGAAGTTTATTAGTTAGGTACTCCTATAAATGGTTGAATATTTTAAGTTTTACAAGCATGTGATAAAAATAGCGTTGGAGTGATTCTCTGAAAAACTAATATATATTTTTTATTAAGTAAGGATTTTCTTTGAAAATTATTCTTTAAATTAACGACCCCGTAAAAGAACGTGGTGTCTGGAGACAATGATATAATGCAGAACTCTGCGATATGTGTAGAGATACCAATGTGGCCAAATCAATTAAAATTGGAAGATTACGCTCAAGCATCGCATGGAAGACCTGGAACCGATAAATAGAGTACAGGAGAGATGCCGAAGACAAGAAGGCTTGATCGTGTAGTAGAAGGCTGTCTTGCTCTGCAGGTGATAAACTGAATGAGGGATGTTACAGATGGAATGAAATAACAGTTAAAGACTCACTCTTGTGAGACTCACTCAAGTGGTTGTGCTGCTACTTATGATAGTAATTCTAAAAAAAATAATAAAAACCTCCAGAATCTTGTATCTAACGGATATAGACGTCAAAAATAAAATACGAATCCGCTTTGGTATAAAAGACAAACAATTTTACCAATAATACCGTTCAATAGATATACATTACGGAACAACTCAACATTGTTATTAAGAAAAAAAAGTAATACGAACCATTGTAAACAGATACAATGTGCAAACATTGAATGTAAATCATTCAAAAAGTTACAAGCGATAAACAGGACGATATCATATTGATATTTTTATTGCTAACAGACTAAAACAAATTTAAAAAAAATACGATTTTGTAGTAACATTATTTATACTAGCTGCTAAGGGCAGGGGAGAGGGGGTGCTTTTGTGTAGACCTTATAGAGTAACGATATATGCATAATTTCGCCAAAGCAACGACAGATGTCGGGGTAACTATATTTTCCTCAAGATCCTAGAGTGCAACCGAGCAAGATTTGAAGTGGATTATTTAGACAGATACAGACACATAGGATTATTTAGACAGATTTTTAGCCACACAAGTATAACTTTATGTACTTACATAGAATTTTGTGCAATTCAACCGAAATAGTATTTTTACTAAGTATGTATTTATTTACATTTTGAATTTCTTCATCATAATTCATTTGGGTGTCTGGTGCAGCAATATCCATTTTACTCGTTACTCGATATGTCAGTTTCTCTCTATAGTAGATAATATATCTCATATAGTATCCTACATACATGTGATCAATTTATACAGGTATGCACGGACGAACTATTTTCAGGCTAGAATTTTATTTATATTAGGATTATCCGCAATTTAAAAAAAAATATATTGGAACATAAATTACCTATTATTATATTGTAATATAACCAAAAACGAAAACAAACTTGAAAGAGATTGTTTTGAGACCCATGTTCTGAAAAATTGCAATTTCACAGTAAGAATGTGTTCTCCTTTAAAAAAATTGAAAGAAACTGTGCGGGACCCATCCGGTCAATTTCCACATCTTGCTGAGTTTTCTGAGGTGACAATCAATCGCGGAATGATCGATGTTGAAGTTCTCAGCCGGTGTTCTAGTGGTGCAACTTTCGTCCTTTTCCACAGCACAAAATTCGAAGATTGACTCTTTTCTGACTTGTCGTCTAAGCTGATCTAGTCAACTTTGAAGCGAACAAACCACTCTCGGCATTCCGTTTCGCTAATCGTTCCATCGCCGTAAAGATCGTTGAGATGACGAAATGATTCAGCAGTTTTCCACCCTTTCTCCAAGTAGTACAGCATAATGCGGCGTATATGTGGATGGTTGTCAATGCGCATTTTAATTTCCTAACTCTATTAAAAAATTATATTATGACATATGTCAATTAACCGTCAAAATCAAAAAAAAAAAACGTCGCGAAAAAAACGGTGGATAAGGATGTACCAACCTAATAAGAAAATATGTATGCATCGCCGTAACCACTCCGAAATACGTACGGTAAACAATTTAATTTGCGAGTGCTTTAAAGACAATTTAAACAAAAAGGTAGCCGACGAGCTAGCAGCAATTATGCAGATTAGTTTTACTCTTTGAAGCAGATCTAGCCTTGAAATCTTTTTAATTCAGAAAGACTTTTCTAGAAAACCATTATTCTTTGGAACGGTCAAAGCTCATTACAAAATGACACGGTTCCTTCCAGATAATCAAGACTCCACGAAGTCAAACTTTTGTTTGCATAATGAATGCAGGTTCTAGTCCATCCATGAGAGAGCTCAGAGGCAGAAAAATATTATAATGATTTTACTACAAACAGGTACTTTATATGCACCCAGTGAAGTAGGTAGCGGCTAACAGGATTGCATTCAAATAATATTTCCACGTATTGTAGAGGTTTGCTGATATATTAGTTATGTCTATATTGATTCTGTAAAAGAAAGTTATTTTGGCAATAAACGACGATTTATCGGCACTGAATTGAATTGATTGAAATTGATTCATGTGCTATATATGCAAAATCTCAACCGATTCAGACCGTCGTGGACACTCATGAGATTGAATTTATTTATAACGATATGTTGATGCTGTTTTTCCGGCATTACCTGAGATTAGGATTGAGTTCAGTTAGTTTAAAAAGGGATTTAGGAGATATATACAGCTGAAAGGGAGAGGGATCCACCCTTTCCCGGGACCGGTTTAGAAGCTAGGGCTTCCTTGTCCGTCACACCCATCAAAGCTAATAAAAATATGCGACTTTAATTCAATAACATATTTATGCAAAACGAAAAAAGAGAAGAAATTCAATGTGGTTATTAGCAATTATCGTAAAATTTAGACCCTTCCGCGTCCCTTCCTTTTAGTGCTGTCTTCATTCATAAAAATCATATAACATAAATCCATAGAACATAGTTTTACATACAGATGGAAAATTAAAGTGCAGTAGTTCAAGGCAGACACTCAGGATGAATTCATCAAAAAACACGCCCAAAAGAGGGACAGTGGACGAAATCCAAAATGAATTGAGTCACACTTACGCGGACAGACTAACGGAGTTGCAAAACACGAGGTATGGAGAGTGAGAGGTAGGCGCGTAGGTGGAGCCGCACCCATGCAGGGCGGTCTAACTATCCACCTAAAGAGCTCCAACGAGTCACCCATACCCGAATAAATTCTTTATAAAATACAAGATTCGTAAGATATAGGATACCTATGTTTTGCGCAGACCCTAATGAGTGTGCAAAATTTGGTCTCGGTAGAATCCTTCTGGCGAGATGAGTGGGAGGTTTCCGCAGGTTTCCTAAAGTACAACTGGGTAAAATTTGGAAAGGATGCCATTCAATATAATGAAATATAACATTATGGGAAGATGGTCAGCGGGAAGAGGTGGTTATATAATATTTGGTGCAGGGTCCTAAAGAGTAACTACGCAAAATTTAGTTTAAATTTATCTGAGGTTTTTAAGTTTCTCTTCCTCTCGCTACTATTATTCATAACTCGTACGTTTATTTATATTTTGGAAGAATTTTATACCACTGTTAGAACTTATTAAAAAAAATATCTCCTCGCTGTCGAATTTTCACACATTGCTCGAATATTTTTCACCCAAAGTTTAGGTATACACCCGCCCATAAAATAACATGCGTTGTTTATAATACTATTGTGGTTAGTTTACAATTCGCTCGGATGTAATAAATTAATGAATTAATGTTGGGGGTATGCAACAGTAAACAATATCATTTCCTCCAAATTAAGTAGTGCAGATTCACCCCATTTCTAAAATGACTTTAAGCTTCCGTATATCGTTAACAGTTGTAATAAATACTCGTTAACTGTTGTAATAAATATTGAAAGAAAAATATTTTCATCCTTTTTACTAAACGTATAATTGCTCGTGTGTCGGTGAAGCCGTATCCTAAGTCCGAGAGCCGCAATTTGGACAAAAGTGAAATGAATGAATAACAATGTACAAAGCTTGAACGATATATTTCAACATTTTTTTTTGAGAGACAAGACTCTAAAAAACATATTCTGTATAAAAAAATTTACTGGGTAAGCCCAATAAATTTGTCGCGAAAACAACGTTAGAAACAGCGCGTTAGAAAATTTTGTAGCATTTTTCACTACTACTTATATCTTTATTTCAAAAAATCTTGGTACTGTTCACGCGTTAAGCGATCGCTATACCTATGTTAAATTATCGTGTAAGAATATAATGCTAATGATGATACTTATAAATTTTAGAATAATTAATATTGTAATGCTGATTTCTATACTCATGAATTAATTATTGTTAAGGAGAACACATTCTTATTGTGAAGTTGTAATAATTCAGAACATAGGTCTGTGATATTTTAAATACTATTTAAATGTATTAATTAGAAAGATGTACATACAAAATCAATTTTATCGAAAAATATTTTTGTTGCGCTACCAGGATTCGAACCTTAATTTGTCGTCAAAAGTACTGTCGCTGTAGCATAGTACCTTCGCCGCTTTTGAAAGAGATCCAGGTTCAAATCCCGGTAGCTCAACAACAATATTTTTCGATAAAATTGATTTTATATTCTAATTAATATATTTCATTAGTATTTAAAATAAATTATTTATGAAAATAAACAAAATTATACATGTTTTATACACGTTTCTCTTTTTACGTAGAAATGTTTTATCGAAGGCTCTCCCAGAACGTTGAAAGAATCACGTATGATCGCGTATGGACTGTTATATATAAGAATGTTGTTGGGTATTTTGTATCTTTGTAGGAAGAAATATCAAGGAATAAAGATGTTTCTGAGATTTCTAACATCTTCTTTGAAAATCGTAATTTCAACCCTGAAAACACTGATTTACACATCAGTGCACTTTTCTGACTGATGCTGTGTAAAGGGATTTAAAAAAAATACCCTTTCGAATGAACCACGAATCTCGTGCGTCGGATGACATCTGTCGTAGGGAAATATTTCAATCCCATACGTTGGACATCAATAGTAGGGAAATATTTCATTATTATGCGTTGGATAACATTTGCCGGAAAATATTTTGTTCTCACGCATTGGATTAGAACTGCGGACGTTCTACTGTCCGCTGTCCAGACGTAATATTGGATTTATTGCCCTTCTTCAGCATATGGCGCCAGTATGATCTATATCCGGCGTGTTCTTCCAACTGGTCAACGTCTCTATGGAATGTCTTCATATGTCTTTTATAGCTATTATAAAGCCTAGACGCTGACCTCAGTGATACCTCTTGGCATTGCAGAGTTGAATTTAGCCATACATATTATTCGATTCACATACGCAAGCCGTTTCAATAGTTTTTATAATATTTTAAGAATTTAAGGGAGCTTAAGAGAATAAGGTTTCTCCCATGATCCCTGTGATTGTATTTTTTCAGTATACCTTTATAGTTGATTTATTTAATTTGTATTAAAATACCACATTACTATATTCTGAAAATACAACTTCACAACAAAAATGTGTTCTTAACATTTATCTTAATTTGTAAAAACACTTTAAGCTGGTTAATTTATTGTGGTAGAAAAATGATATCTATTCAAATTTCTAAGGGTCGGTCGTATGATCAGAAGAAACTTTTTACTATGATATATAAAGTTAATAAAGTTAAAAAAATGCGTAAATATTTTGTAAAAAAATGTATCTTAAAATAAAAATTATCATTGAGGTGTACAATGACCGATCTTATATTTCTATACAGGATCATCAATGGTATGATAGACTGCCCCCAGATTGTGGGTCTGCTTGACTTTCACGCACCATTGAGGTCATCGAGACACAATTCATTGTTCTATTACAGTGGTAATGTCAGAACGCATTAGCTAACTCCGCAGTCCCCAGATTCTTTGGGGAATGAATATGCGGAGATAATCAAATCTTTTAATGTAAATTGAAGTATTTATAGAACTGCATTTTTATAATTTTTTGTGTCTCAATTCAGTGGTGACGGATAAATTGCTCTACCTAACATCTTTTTTTTTTTTATATAATTTAGATTATGATAAAACATGCTGATATTATATAATTTTTCTCTTTGTGTATTGCGCTTCTGATGCCTGAATGTGTAATAATAAATAAATAAATAAATATCCCGTTATTTTAGTGATGAGAGTTCATCCGATGATGATTTCGTTGTTTAATATACATTAGCACAAAAACCGAAAAAAATTCGCAAGCAAAGTAACAGTTTTCGAACGCAGAGGCGAATAAAGCCACAGATAAAGCATATTGCCACACTGTTATGCGAAATTTATTATATATGCTTTGACAGTAGTAAATTTGATGTACCTCCATACCAACAACCCGCAAACGTTTTTTTACCACGGGTAATGGTAAAAAGTTACTATAGTTTAATTTACCATGGTAAAAATTTACTACTAATCACACAACCAGCTCTAAGGTGATTAAAATATTTTTGCAAATAAAAAAATATATTTATCGAATTTGACTTTAACTAATTTTTTTTCAATTTTGAAGTAACGTAAAATTTACCCCAGACTTAGACATCATGTTTATACCCTCGTTCTAGGGCTGGTCTGAATTCGAGATTAATAAACTTCGATATATTTCGATATTAATCATCTTCAACCCTTTTGACATCGTTTCGAATTATTTCCTAAAATTGCGGCTCACAGACAGAAATGCAGCGGACGAGGCTTATAGGTTTATTTGATATGGACGACGGATATGGAATATTAACGTGGCTGAAATTGACGTATTTCTGAAAATAATATTTTATAATAGAAAAAAATATCGCTCTGATATTTATGATAGTAAAATAGATATATATATATATATATATTTAAAAATGAAGCTATCGGATATAGCCAACAATTGCTTGTTGATCCACTGTTTAAGACACTCGCCTAGTAATCCAGTGGTCGGGAGTTCGAGCCTCATTTCAGGAGTTAGTCCTATTTTCATAGCACAGGCGTTTAGCTCAGTTTAAAAATAGTAAGAATATTGATGTGACACGTTCTACGTGTACACGTCTCTATTTAAAATAAATATTACTTTCTGAGCATTACAGATGTATTGAGCTTACTAACTCTACTATTCTCACACATAATTCTCGCTTCATTCGCATTCATACATCTTTTCATGCTTGTCAATTGATGAGGTTTCAAATTGGATCGTCTTGCAATATGTATTTATCTGGTTTTGGGCGGACGTGCCCTGTGTTTGGTTCCATCCAAACTTACGTAAAAACAAATTAAAAATTAAAAATGACCTGACATGTAAAATATAAGTTTTAGTAAAAGAAAAGACTTTAATCTTGTTTATATTAGAGCATATATAGGAGTGCCTATGTATACACTATGTTAAAAATTAAATAAAGAAATAAATTAATTTGTCTCGTCTGCCAGCGATCCATATCGTCATGTAAAGTTGTGACAATAATGTCCAGCCAATGTAACTATGTTAATATCAACTGTAAATTCACCCCTAATATTTCTTTCTTTATCGTTCGTCCCTCGTGACTAAGGACCGTGATTCTTGATATTTCTCACCCTCTTGGCTTAAATCCTTTACTTTTTTCGACATCTCGCAGATATGAGAGCTGTCACCAGAGAAAGTGCCTGTTGCTATTTCCACTTGGTAGATCCAACGGGTGGGGGATCTTATTATTCATTTCGTTCTTTGACGTTAACTACCACCACACGTTTATATCTTCCTTCTTCGTAAAGTCCTGTCCTCGGTATAAGAACTATATATGTAGTTCCAATACCACATCATAAAAACATCAATTTATCTACTTTCTCTCACCTTAATATCCACATTATCGTAAACGATATGCTACATGTGTTACATGTTACGATATGATCCATTGTTCCAATATCCTAATTATATATTCCGCTTCCCTATCCATTTCTATGTTGGATGTATTGGGCATAGTGGACGGCTGTATAGTGCTCGATTAAACGGCCAGGTCTGCGAGACGCAATCAAGGCAAAACGAACGTGTTTTTAGTGTCTCTTGGTTAAGATTACTTAATTGTTTTCTGTTTTATATATTCAATAACAGTACGTAAATATACATTAGATTTGAAATAAATTACATTGTCTTTATTACGAGTAAGAAAAAACATAGTAGCGTGATATCTGTCATCTTTTCATATCTATGCTGTCTATGGTAAGAGAGGTCTATAGGCGATTGTTAGTAAGTAAATAATATCGCATTATTTGTATTTACCGTATACTTTAACAAATAAATGGATTCAGTACGTACACAAATATTCTGCGGATTTTTCTTTACCACCATTAAAATTCTTAAAATACGCGATATGTAGTGTTTTAAAAATAGTTTAAAAACGATTTTGAAATTTTTTTACAATATTAGAGGATAGTTATGTTAGAAGCTTCAACAATCGGCGGTCTTGTATGAAAATATGTATGAATGTGGACGAGGCGAGAATTGTGTATCAGGACACAAGAGTGTGGCGCTCTATCTAGTTAGTTTGTACAATATAACCAACAGGGGTATGTTAATTTAAAATCGGCGAATTACCTTAGCATGATATGTTATCGATGTGAATATTATTTATTTATTGGAAGCGTAATTCGGCCAAATTATTATTGAAATAATTACAAATAAAGAATAAAAAAATCATGTCATTGAAATTATTGTAAATAAAAGTTATATAATTTTTTTTTCTGTCTCCATCTTTCATTGCCTTGCGTCGGTTCGGTATTTATCGATCAATCAACACCCAATAAATCCCCCCAGAGTTACCAAGAAGATTAATCTCTAATTATGATATCTTTCATTAAAAATAATTATTGTTAATATCAGCGTCCTTATTGAATGGATAATTTAATGTTTCGTGACTTCACAACATTTCAAATTGGAATATCTATATTAAACATATTGTACTTTTACATACCCTAACGTACAGATAACAATTTATGAAATCTTTCTAATACTGTTACCAATTACTGTTAATCTAGAATTTATATATTTACTACAATTTATACACGGTAGTGTTGTATAATAATCGATAAAATAAACAAATACCAGTAACTAAATTATATATATCTTTGATCCAACCACTTCAAAGACTTAAACTGTGCTTAAGAGAGGATATTATACGTGTTAATGCCACAAGTGGCTTTCATAAATATATCATAATTTCGCTAGTATACCGTTGAGAAATTCTCTTGAAAATTTCTATTGATATCAATAAAGGTAGACTCATATATTAGATCAAAAAATGTCATTTTATTACGTGTCATGGCAATTGACATAACACTCAAGCATAAAACTCGAGCAAGCAAACACACTCATGAATAAAACGCGTGAATTTAAAGAAAGCTACAGATAAATTGTTCTTCTTTGGCGAAGGAATTGAATGAGAATCTTTATTTTTTTATGAAGTGGTGTGTTTACTGGTCGGAGTCTTAGAGTGACCCTGTATGTTCCCGGGGGAGTAATAAATTCCCGGTAATATGTAGCAGCTAGTGGAGAAAAGCCTGGAGAGATCACGTTTGATAGGCTCGATAAAAGGGTTGGAAGGTGTAGTAGATGTGGAAGTGAGGATAGTTGCTCCATCGTAACAAAATCATATTGATTTATGGACCTACAATGCGAGGATTTTTTTTTATATGCAGCAAACAAATGAAGTGCGACTTTTCAAAAAAATCCACATCAAAAATATTGCGTTATTTGTGAAATTATCAATACTTTTAGAACATAGTTTTTAATACAAATTAAATGAATCAGCAGACATATAGATTACTTTTTAAAAATGAAATAATACATGTATCAATTGGAAAGATATAAGATAAGAATAAAAGTTCATATTTTGTCGAAAATGTATTCGATTGCTATATCGAAAATGGTAAACGCAATTCTCCGAATAGGAAGAAATTTTTTCGATAGAATCTGTTCGATTAATTTGATTTGAACAACAATATTTTTCGATAAAATTGATTTTATATGTACATCTTACTAAGGAATAAATTTAATTGGTATTTAAAATATCACATATCTATGTTCTGAATAATTACAATCAGTCAATACAATACAATACAATATTTTGAACTAACATGAAAACCTGAGAACATTTTTAAGTGCAGGACATTTGTTTTATTTGATTGAAATCACAAAATACGTTAAGTTATCACTCGCGTGTAACAAACACTAACGAGTGATGAAAATGAATTATTAGAGTTTTGAACAGCTTGTAATCTGTACAATTGTAAATGTTTTTCTGTCATATCGGTTGTTGTAACGTCACCAGCTTATCCGCGAGATAATAGCACAAAGGATTGCACAACCATTTTCCGTTTGTTATATTCTGAATTAATTCAGGACAAAGGTTCAACATTCATCACATTAAGGGAACAATATGGCGAGAGACAGTTGGGGTAGTTATTGTGTGTTTTATATACATGGGGAAATTTTCATTTCAATGCGAGCTGAAATTTTCCCGAATCTTTTCCAAAATCGCCCTCAATTGGATTTATATCGCTAAGTAACTATAAAACTGATTTCGTGAGAGTGTTATTTAAATGGTTGCTGTAGAATTTAATTTAGGGGAAATTTTGTTTGTTATGTTAGTAGTTAGTGATGATAAACCGTTACGTGGTTGTGATTGTGTCGATGATTGGTAACTGAAATTTAACGATGATTGGTAACTAAGATATGACTATCGGAGGCTTACTTTCTAGTGTTCCAGTCATTCCTTGAAGAATTACATTAATCAGTTATCAATCATCGTTACAATCGAACACAATCACAGTAACAATAACAGTCAAAATAACGGTTTAAATAACGATTTTACCATTACTATGAATAGTGTTACAGCTTATACTTCTGTGGGGTATTTTTATTATTCATTCCCTTTAATGAGGTAGTTGCGCATGTCAGAAATAAGCTTTTGTAGTTTGTTAAAGAAAATAAGAAAAAATCTCCAGATTATCATGCTTTTAAATTTTTTACAAAATGTGCATTACTTTCGGAAATATAGGCGTTCAAAGTTGGGCTTGTTAAAAAACGCTCGGATTACAGTGTGATGTCACATCTCTAGTACGTAAGAGAGGTATGACATCACTACATTGATACTAGTGATGGTAAACCGTTACGTGGCTGTGATTGTATCGATGATTGGTAACTAAGATTTAACTGTCATCAATCAGCAATCTTCGTTACAATCGAACACAATCACAGTTGCCATAATAGTTAAAATAATGATTTTATCATTACTAGTTGACACTCGCCCGCCAGAGTGTCGATTACCGACTTGCCGACTCGGATGATGTAACATCACACGATACAATGGTATAAGCCGATCGATTTTAAAATACGTAATTTTGAACATCCTATATATATAACTCTGCTATATTTCATAAAATCGAAAAAATTCGTTCATTGTTTATTTGCATCTTTTACGGTGGTTTTAATTTCGTAATTTCAACTTCACAATAAAAATATATTTTCATAACTGTATGTGGTTAAAACATGGACCCTACAAAGTAAAAAAAGGATTCTTCGACATGACTTCGAGATGTGGTGTTGGCGTCGCATGCTATGCGTACCGCGGACTGTGAAACAAATTAATGTTTCCATTCTTCTAGAACTCTGCACCATAGAAAGGCTATCTAAAATAAATAGGAAAAGAATCCTATCATACTTGGACATGTTGGTTGGCTATAAATTGGTGATCACGGGGAATGTAGAAGGACGAAAGGCGAGAGGTCAATCTCCGATTAGAAAGACAGACCAAATCTATACGTAGCCCTACATGCCACACTAAACAAGGTCCAAGATCGCGAAGAATGGAGGCAAGCAGTTCGCGATGTGGAAAGAGAATAGAGAACCGCTAGCTAATCAAGAGCACATCGATGGAGAGACATATCTTTACCATAATAAATTTATTCATTCTAATAGCTCGTAACTCATTCAGAGAATGTATCTAACAAGAGCAAGTCTTGCTCTCGTTAGATACATTCCCTGAAGAGTGCGGCGGATGTATCTCGAAGAGTTTCACGAATCAATGAATGTATCATGTAATGTATTAATTATAAAGATATACATATGTAATACATTTTATCGAAAAATATTATTGTTGCTACCTGGATTCGAACCTGGATCTCTTACAATCCGGGGAACGTGTATTATCCGATTATGCTATACCGATACAGTGAATTGACCACAAATTTTCGAACCTATGTGTTATATTTTTCAAATTAATACATATATCTTTACATTGTTTTTATATGTATATATTTCTAATGAATACATTTTATTTGTATTTAAAATATCACATACCTATGTTCTGAATAATTACATCACAATAAGAATGTGTTTTCTTAATAATTTAATAATTGTACTCGGAATACATACATTTGCTCGAGAAGCCTGTGAGACACATTTGCTCGAGAAGCCTGTGAGACACATTTGCTCGAGAAGCCTATGAGACACATTTGCTCGAGAAGCCTGTGAGACACATTTGCTCGAGAAGCCTGTGAGACACATTTGCTCGAGAAGCCTGTGAGACACATTTGCTCGAGAAGCCTATGAGACACATTTGCTCGAGAAGCCTATGAGATACATTTACCCGGGAAGCTTATGTAAAAACATGTTAAAACTAAACGTATAATACAAGCCAACGATTTTTAAATAACAGATCAACAACATACGATATACGAATACGATACAGAACCCGACTCACCCAGTATTGGTAAACAATTTACTTAACCCAATTTGAATATGCCACTATTATCTGTGTGCACTAACATACTCATCTAATCCCTCTTTAGGATTATTGGAATGTATTTATGTATAAACCTTTACTTGAAGCATCTGAATTTTCACGCATAATATATTTTTGTTATAACATAAAACTCTTAAATTAATTAAAATATTAAAAGAAATTATAATATAAACGGTAGATAAGTAGAATACAATTACGAATAAAATATATGATGTATTGTAACTAGTGATGGTTTAACCGTTATATAAACGGTTATTATGATTATGATTATAAGTGATGGTTAAATCATTATTTAAACCGTTATTAGTAGTAAATCTTCGAGCAATAGCTGATTAGCTGCATATACACGGGGAGATAAATTGCTCCGAAACATTGTACCATTATAAAATATCGTTAAGATAAATCGAGCCTGGGATACTAACAAGTATTTTTATTTGAATGATTTATTGCAATAAATATATCTGTCAGTTTATTCGGTACATATGTGCTGTGACGACGTTTTATCTGTAATCGTTGATCTTTCGGAATTCATCATCAGTTTATCTATCACCAATATATCGTACGATCTTAATGTGTATGTCATCATGTTACACAATACAGAAAATTTGGACCAATATATGTCATCATATATCGTTCGATCTTTCAGTTTTAGAGAGAACTTTAACCTCCAGATATATCTGTACGATTGAGCTGATTAGAGATAAATTGTTCACATTTGATCGATAAACCTCCTTGTATATATGCAACTATTGATGCACTAGAAAATAAACCTCCAACTGTTAAATCTCAGTTACTAATCATCGTTGTAATCGAACACAATCAGTCGCAATAACGGTTTACTATCACCAATCTAACTCCAATATAGTGTTTCAACAGTGAACACAGTCTTTAACGAAAACAAAGAAAGATTCTTAAGGAGAACACATTCTTATTGTGAATTTGTAATTATTCAGAATATAGGTCTGTGATGTTTTTAAATACTAATTTAATGTATTAATTATAAATATATACATATAAAATCAATTTTGTCGAAAAATATTGTTTTTGCGCTACCGGGATTCGAACCTGGATCTCTATTTCCAATCCGGCGAAGTATACTACCAATTGTGTTATAGCGCCAGTATTTTTGTTACAATGTTACAATTTTTCAAGTTAATACATCTGTCGTTTCATTATTTGAAAGCCATCTACGTTGTTTTTACGGAATCTCAAATACCTTTGAATAAACCGACTGCAGACGCCAGAATTATCAATTCATTTTTTATTAAATATTGGACACATTGATACAACTTACATTATTAAAGATAACACATTCTTATTGTGAAGTTGTAAAATTTGTCATGAAAAATACTGGCGCTATAACACAATTGGTAGTGTACTTCCCCGGATTGGAAATGGAGATCCACGTTTGAATCCCGGTAGCGCAAAAACAATATTTTTCGACAAAATTGATTTTATATGTATGTATTTATAATGAATACATTAAATTAGTATTTAAAGAAAGATTCGTTAGTATACAAATTACTATCTGTGATCGGACAAAAATATCTGACTTTTAATAATTATTCTTTAGAAGTACTGTAGGGTAGGTCGGGAAATGATGGCTTCTTCAATATGGCTGGATTTTAGAACTAATCAATTTCTTGGACAAGCGGAAACAAATCACAGCTGCTAGAATCTGTTAAATCTATGAAAATGTAAAATGCAATCCGGGTTGGGATGCATTTTCCAAGAGGGAACTACCCGAAGCTAAACTTTTAACGCGCTGCATTTATGTATTCAAATTGTGAAAAACTTTATTCCATGGAGAAAATTAGGAAAGTAAAATTGATATACTCCTATTTTTTTAAATGAAATTCAGCATAAATAAGAAAACGTGATTATATTAAATTACTCCCATAATGTATCCAGATCTAAATAATTGAGCAGCTCTATATACCAAAATTTCCTGCCTTTTTACAAAAATTTGTTTCAAATATCTTATTTTAACTTCATTTATAAACAAATTAATTAGCTGTGAATAGTGCTAAAATTTAATATTTTTTACAAAAAAAAGAATTTGTAACTAGTCGTACCAAATATCACAAATATTTAACAAGTCACATGATTTTAATTCAAAAAATTCAATCTCGACAAGAACACGAAGTATAAAACTACTTTATTGAATCAGAACACTATTTCATTAATTTATTTTTATTTTTTCTTATCAATACAAACAATATTGTTATTTCTATTAAGTACATGTTTTACGCAAATTTTATATATTTTTATTAATATAAGTATATTAGACATTAACCCACGCCGTGCACGGTTTCAGAGTTAAAACATGTTTTGAATCAATTTTTTAATAAAAAAACTCATTACATATATAATAGTTTTCCTGCATTGTATGTATTTGTATAATTTTTTAATTATATGTGCTTATTATTCTATTCATTGTTGTACTTTTATTTTTCAGTATTAATTTGTTTTTATTTTATGTGTATTTTATTTTTTTATAAATTTCATAAATAAATAAATAATACACGCACCTTTTCCAATCAACCATTATCTTTCTCGAAAAGAAGTGCATTAAAATATATTGAGTAAGTTAAAAAAGAATAGTAATTAAAAAAAATCTTTTGGAAAAAATATGTTTGCTGCTTTCATTGCAACTAAATGCATTAAAAAGAGATGTCTAGTTACTAAACCGCGAATGGAGATAGATACACTACCCTTATTCCGTATTTTATATTAAAGGACTTGTACCCTCTTTAAATAGTATTTTTAATCTTGGTTATCCAATACCTGAAAACCTATAGAGGTCTATTTCCTCACGTACAATGTATCAGGAATGTATAGATCGACCCCTAGTGTATACCCCCTTCTTAAATCCGGGTGAGTGGAAACTTTGAAAATCTCCTCTCTAGGGGGGAAGGCTGTCATCTAGCAAGTACCAACCTTTTTCATTTCCACTCATATTCGTATTACAGGGTATTTTAAAAGGGTTTCAACTATGTTGGCGCCCTTTCTAATCAAAATAATGAATAAAAAAAAAGTACTCGTTGGTTCGTAAATAATACATGCAATACTTTTTGCGCCTTTGAAAGATTAATCATTATAGAAAATGTAATGCAGTTTGCAAATACTAATAATAACAGTAGAGTAGTTTATATTACGTCTTTGGTGAAGTGGACACATGGTGACATCTAGCAACAGCGGCGCGAGTCACGTCAGTAGGAACATCGGCGGAACCCATGCCCACCAGGCATCAGCAGTCAATCAATTTTCTTTCTGCTTCGAAATTTTTCATACTCGCGTAATCAATAAATTAAGTTAAACTCATATGCGCGCCTCATCGCTGTCTAAATTCCTATCTGTCAAACCAAGATGAACACTAAAGTGACTTGAACACGAACATTGGGCCAATTATTGATGCGGTTCATCATTCCTCTTTAAAATTCTTCAAATTAAACACATATCCATACCTACAAACACCCATATACAATGACATAGAATTTAAGATCGCGGAACCACAAAAACGAAAGTAAAATAATTAATTGTTTGATTGATTTTTTGTACACTTAAAAAAATATATAAATGCCCAACGCTAAACATGACACTTTCTAAATTTAATTCTTAATGACTTTTTTTTTAAAGTTTTGCGAACTCTGTTCTGATAATTTTTTTATTGTTTATGAAGATATATATATATAAATATTCAAAAATAATTACATATGAGTCCATGCATAAGCTCGTAAATAATAATTTAAGATATATACAATGGCGAGTGGAGAATGATTGTTCTTATTAGTTGCTCGTGAAACTTTCCCGGTAAAACTGATATGACATAAACTGGCCTCCACGTAGCCTCGAATTGATACTAATTGACTTTTTCATATGGGGCTACTTTAAATCAAAGGTATAAAGTAACAGTCCTTCCTTTCTGGATCCATTAAAAGAAAATATCCGAGAAGAAATGGTAGCAATCACGGAGAATACATGCCGAGTAGTTCTCAAAAATGTTGCCTCCTGTTTAGAAGAGTGCCAGAGAAATAACGCAGTACATAATTTTTAAGAAATAAATTCTTGGGGACTGTACTGCAAAATAAACATTTTTTTATTAAACCCATCTATTATTTTATTACAGAATTTTTATGATGAAAAAGACTTTTGGGAAACCTTCTATAAACAGAAAAGTCTATTTATCTGTATATCGTTCTAGCTGATTCACTTAATTTGTACATCTCGCATATAATTTTATTTCATCACCATTACAGCTCTGTACTAGTAAATTCGCCCATGCGTAAAGTATTTAGTTTATTAGATGTTCATGTTCAACGACTTGCTCTGCGAGATGAACGAATGTCTTCATTCTTCAGGAACTTTGGACTGAAAAAAGCTCTTTACAACATGCAGGAAAATAATTCTGGCATCCTTTGGGCAAGTAGTTAGAAGAAATTGAGACAATCGTAAGAAATTAGTGATTACTAGGAATGTACAAAAACAAAAACTGGAAGATCATCTCCGACGAGATGGGCAGATCGTTTCATTCATGTCCGTAAAATGACCGGAGCCTGCTACTTGGCCCAGGGTCGCATAGAGCCTTAGGAAGCAGTTTGTACTGTAGAAGCAGATATGAGAAAATCGACTGAAAGAGGAAAAATACATGACTTATAACTACTACAGTCTGCAAGATTGGCCACCTGTCTGGACTAAAAACGTTTGATTCCTGACGCGTGAAAGTAATACATATTTTTCAGATGAGTAAAAGCATTTGCAGGTGCGACCTACGTTTTATATAAAACATCTCTGCTGTTTTTTTTACAAAGTGAAAATAACATATTTTTTTATATAAAATGCATTAGTTTTATATGTTGGGTTTACTTAACTTGTGGAACTGATTTTTTCGTATCGTTAATAGAGGGTTCGTGAAAATAAAGGGTGTCCAGCGTTTCAAGATTAAATTGTAATTGTTCGTAAACCATCAGGGTGAGGTAAGTGAGAGGGGTATTGTTCGACGCGCGTGATTTGCGGATTTGCCAGTTGCAATGAGCCATTGGTCGGGAGCACACCGCGCGTTCGCAGTTGAGCAATATTTAAAGTGCGGTGATTCGTTGGTTCGTGCGCGTCGCGCTTTTTGAATTCACTTTAATATTCGACGAGTAAGTGATGGACCGAGCACGCAACTTATCTGGTGTTCAATAGTTTAGTCAAGAAGAGACAATGGTTAACCAATCTCCTCCGGGACCATCACCGTCAGCAGCGACGCCAGAACATGTGACTCAAGTTCGACATGAAGTTATGCGCAATACGTGTAAATCGATAAGGAAGATTGCAGCTTTTACTGGAATAAAAAAATCAACCGTGCACGTTATTTTGAAAAAGAAACTACAGTTACACTCATACAAACTGCAAATCGTGCAGTTTCTCAACGAAAATGACGATTCTTTACGTGAAACCTAGCGAGAACGATGCTGGAACATTTTTGAACAGCACGGATGCTTGGAAACATATTGTTTACAGACGAAGCACATTTTCATATTGATGGCTATATTACTAAACAGAATATGATATACTGGTGCCCCGACAACCCAAGAGAACGCCATCAAAAACGTTTACATTGTTCAAAAACGACAGTGTGGTGTATTACACACGGAAATTACTTCCGCCCGAGGGATAATTGACCCTTATTTTTGAAGAAGCTGAGGGGAATTTTTCCCAATAAATTAATCAGCAAGTACGGAGACATACTCTGAGCACCTTGGTCACCGGACCTTTTACCGTGAGATTTTCTTTTGTGGGGATACCTTAAGTTGAGAGTTTACAGTAACAATCTAGGCCCAACAAGAAAATATCCGCCGTGAAGTTGTTGCCATTGAATCAACGCTTTGCTCTCGCGTGTTCGCTAATTTAAGAGTCCGATTGCAAGAGTGTCTTCAGAGAAATGGACGTAGTTTAGACGATATTGTTTATAAAACGTAAAATCCTCATCGTTAAACTCCATTTTGTATAAATAAAATATGAGAATAACATTGTAGTTTTTATTTTTTTTATTTAATATTAAACTTGAAAATTTTCCGCTAGACACCCTTTATATTTCACATCAAAAATTAAGTGTATCTAGTCTGAATGCTGCGTTGATCAAAAATTCATCTTATCTAGCTTGAATGCTGTGCTGATTCAAAATTCATCATATCTAGCTTGAATGCTGTGCTGATTCAAAATTCATCATATCTAGCTTGAATGCTGTGCTGATTCAAAATTCATCATATCTAGCCTTAATGCAGATCAAAAATTCATCATATGTAACCTGAGTGCTATGCTGATGGAGAATCTATATCTAGACTGAGTGTTATGCTGATAAAAATTACAATATAATGTATTAATTAAAAAAATATATAGAAAAATATTGTTGTTGACACCGAAATTCGAACATGGATCTCTTCCAATCCAATTACAACTTTACAATAAGAATGTGTTCTCCTTAATAATATATAAGTTGTATAAAGTGTTCAAAATTTATAACAAATAATTATTAATTCTGGAGTCAAAGGTATTTGAGATTCCGTAAAAATAAAGAAGATGGCTTTCAAATAATGGAATCATAGATGTATTCATTTAAAAAGTGTAACATATAAGTTCAAAAATTCGTCTGTTGGCATAGCATAATCGTTTAATGCGCGTCCCCCGGATTGTGATTGTGTTACTTTTGAAAAGGGTGGGCATAAATTGCATAACTATATTTGAAAAATAAATATTTATTTATATTGACCAAAATGTAGAAAATATCTATATGATTTTCAATCGTAATAATACGTCTTTTCCTTTGCCATAACTGTAATAGGCGAACCCACAGTCAAAACGCCATAAACTTGAACGGTACGCCAACTTCAAGTAGTATTTCACAATCAACATTATTTATCTCTTTTCTCGCGTCTATTGAGAGTGTGCGAAAAAGAGATGATGCGACTCCGTTGGTTTGCCCTATGTTTTCAATGGTGCTGAACGCTGATTACTATCAAGTACATGCTCACGACAAAATGATCTTTATTGTCTGTGGTTAATAGTGAATTTCGAGAAACTAAATTACATAGGTATTTGAGTTTAATCGTACCATAAATATGTTTGGGTTGATTTTAAAGATAAAATGAATTATTTTGAAACATTGATCAAACAGTGATTTACAAATAAACAGAATCTTTATAAGATTAAATAAACCGTGTCTTATAATATTCAGATTAACCATTCCCTCCCGATCAAACTCTTCCCCTTCTTCCACACGATAACTAGCACACGGTTGACATGGACCCCGCCCTAATGTGGGGTAGGTTTATATAAAAATATAATAATTTTAATGAAATTACATTTTATATTATGTGTAGTCAAATTTCGATTTTTTTCAGTTCCTTGAAAATAATATAAAAACAAATCAATCGAATTACTTAGAAAGATAAACAGAAAAAATCTATGTAAATAAAAAATAAAGTCACATCCGGGATTTGAACCCGCAAACGGCAATATAATATTTTGGGTTCGATTTCCAGATTTTGATAGATAGATTTTTTTCTGTGTATCTTTCAAAATAATACATCTAATTTGTTTTTAAAAATATGTGTAGTATATTGGCAGGTATTTAATGAATAAGTTATCAAAGTAAACCCATAAATGTCAGGTATCAAATGTTGGAAACAAAAAATAATCTCTCGTATCCGTAGAAAGCTGAAACTAGACGAACTTTTTAGGGGTAGAATTTCGGACGGAGTGACGTGTAGATACATATATTTTCATAGACTTGAACATTTCCAGCGGCGTCGGTGGGATGATTTCGACGTATAGAAAAAGCTTTATGCCCTCGTTACATTTAGATGTAGAACACAACCTCCCTCATCAAGCAGCTAGGAGTTTAAAAATATTTCTGACTCTCTGAAGAAAGGAATATGGGCATCGGTCTGAGCGTGCATGCATGTAGTGTTTGTATGTAAGTGTTAGCATTTAAAAATTACCGATATTGTTGATAATTAATTAATTAACTAATTTACCATCATCCCGTTTCCCCGCGGGGGTAGACAGAGAGGATAGAGCGCCACACTCTTCTGTCCTGACACAATTCTCGCCTCATTCATACATCTTCTCATGCAAGCTCGCCGATTGTTGTTCTTGCATAACCATCCTCCAGTATCTGGTTAACCTGGTCGTGCCAAGTCTTCCGCGGACGACCTCTATTTCTGGTGCCATCAACACTTGGGTCATATATCTTTCTTGTCATTCTTTCCTCATTCATAAATATTTATTAAATATATAATACTAAAATAATTGCATCATATTTATCGCGGCACATAGAACTTGAATCGTATCACAAACACGTACCACACACTAATTGTGTGATGTTAAAAATGAAAATGACTGAACTAACTGAAAAACAGCAAAATGTATGTCTATTATTTCTTAAAGTAGTTGTGTCCTAATATCTACCATTCTGGGTGTTAATAAAAATAGTTCATTTCTAAAACGCTATCTTGCCATAACCATATATTTCTTGAACAATCGTGAACGCTTTATGTTACAAAATACTGCACTTTTCTCTATTCTTTGTCGAAATAAATTTATTTATGGTTGTATGAATCTGCGTTACTTTGTATATTTTGTATTTCCATTATAATATTTTAGTTATACTATATATTTTTAATTACTTCTTCAATATGTGCAAAATAACTTTGTGGTATTTAGAAAAACACTTTGTTTAAAACCACTATTTATTGATACATCAACATGTTTCGATAAAATGCACACTAACGTTAAAAATATTATATAAACATAGAAAAAAACAAAAATATAAATGGTGGGTAGTTAATTAAGAACTACTGTGAAAACAAAATTAAAAGGTAACTGCTTGCAAAATGGATAAGGTTATTTATAATATTTAATTAGCTATTAACATTGTTTCTTATTTCTAAAATTTCAAATTTATCTAACATTGTATGTAAAATTTCTAAACCCTTGTTAATATCAAAATAATTCAGAATAGTTAATAAATAGCAACTATTTTGAATTCGCAAATATTATCAACAAAGACAATACAACAACATAACGCTGGTAGTCACACCGGCCTGGTAGGCAGTGAAGTGTATATTTTGGGTTGTCATTAAAATATACGTATCGAAAACAAAATGATTCTTCTTCATTAACAGTATCATGGGATTTGTTAGTCCATTACCGCAGTCACAACTGCACACCGTATATCCTTTGACATCGCCTCCGTGATCCAGTCCGCCTAGCTCACGCAGGGCTGTCTTGACATTTATCCGCCCATCTACGTTTTGATCTACCCCTCGGTCTCGACCGTTCTAAATGCGGTATTACGGATAATGTATGGAGTTTTATAAATTCTCTCACCTAACATCCCTTCCCCGTGAATTACGTTGGCTCCATTATTCTGAAAGAGTTGAATTTAAATTGTGCTGGTTGATGTATTTTTAAAAAAAATTCTTTTACACTTATTTAATTATACATATTGTATATACATAACTTAATTAATAATATTTTTTTTTACATAAAATTGCCCAACTCAATAGAGAAATCAATTCTCGTGTTTAAATTGGGGAGTATTTAAGTTTTAAAATAATGTAAATGTAGGTATAACAGTAAGATATAAATGTAGAATTAAATTATTAAATACATATACATAAACATAACCAATTAGAACTTGTTTTTGTTGTCGGAGTTTTCTAATATTAGTTTGATTTGCGATTTGAAGGCTTTATCATTTTTTTCTGTTTTGATTTTATGTCATGATAGGCGTGGCGTTAGGTTGGTTACTTATTTTTGTGGAAATTGTTGAATTGAAATGGTCTTTGTGAATTTGTAGCAATGCGTACTTTTTGAAGATTTTATTTAAATTGACGTTATAGGCGACACATAACATGGTGCCTCTGTATCTTCGAGAGTTCTGCATCCCATACTATTTGAATAGTGGACGTCAAACTCTCAGATCAACTTATACTTCAGGCGCAGAAAGGGTTGTAGAACCGACAAGCTGTTACCAGAAGTCTAAGTTTAGTAAACGGTATTTGCGGCCCGAAAGCGTGGAATTCTTTACATTCCGTCATATGAAATAGTGCTTCAGAGACTTTATTTATCAATTTTTAATTTTATAACAAAGATTAATGTAGGACTATAAACAGTTTATGAGTAAAGCGCCCTTGAGGTGAAATTTTTTTACGAAAATGGCGCTTGGAAAATTATCCAATATTATTATTATTATTATCATACGCTGTATAATATTTTAAAACTGTATTTACATCTTATTAGATCGCATTCTTATTGTGAAGTTGTAATTATTCAGAACATAGGTCTGTGATATTTTAAATATTAATTAAATGTATTAATTAGAAAGATATACATATAAAATCAATTTTATCAAAAAAATATATATTTTTCTAATTAATACATTTAATTAGTATTGTGTTTACATTTTTAGAAATATATTTTTTTGCAAGATTCAAAATAGCGTCCATTTTAAGCGACAGTTCTGATAATTATGATCATTTTCATATCAATCAGATACTTTATTTAAAAAGAGACACACCATTTCAAAAATATACTCGTATCTAAAATACAAAGATAGTATAGGACTAAATAGCTTATGTGTAAAGCACCCTTGGGGTGAAATTTTTTACGAAAATGGTGCTATCAAAATTACCCAGTGTTATTATTATTATAGAAAGGAGTAATACTAGCTACAGTTTACCTTAATACATTTCCAACAACGTTTTGCTATCTTACTTTAAAATACTACGTCACTTGGGACTTACTTGACAAATAATTACTCCTTCAGATCTTTTTCTTCTTTCGTATACAACTGTGTTCATGTCAGTATAATGCTCGGCGCGCGCTTGTCCTGAAGTTATCTGCAGGGGTCTGCTCTCGATGAATGTATTTTTGCCCGAGTCTGTTTTAATATTTTCCTAATTTAAAAAAATACATATTATTATTTTTTTACTATTTTTTTGATTTCAACATGTATTTATTCCTCTGTAGTTCATATGTCCTCTGTAGATTTGTAGTTCCTCTGTATTCCAGGTTGTACTTTCGTAAAGCTACAGGTATAGGTTCTGATTTTTTTTTTGCATTTCAGTTAATGATTTGGAGAATTAGTTTTTCGTCACTAACATATTTATTTTAAAGAATACATTTTTGTTGCATTTTAAAAACATAGTTCTGTGGTATTTTAATACAAATTAAATAAATCAATTAGAAATATATACAGAAATAATCTATTTTTTGAAAAAATATTTAGTTGTATTTGAGATTTACCGCAATCTAAAGTTGATTGGTTTTAAATATGGTATAAAATATGTAACCATTGGAAAGATTACAGAATATAAGTTCAAAATTGGTGGAAAATGTATTCGATTGCTATAAGTTTCTCGGATAGGAAGAGGTCCAGGTTCGAATCCCGGTAGCAACTAAATATGGTTTCATAAGATTATTTCTGTATATCTTTATAGTTGATTAATTTAATTTGTATTAACATATTTGTTGTCTATCCGACTATCAGTTGCTTATCATAATGGTCATGACTAAAAACTACTAAACATTTTGTTGTGTTTTGCACTGCTTAATGTGAGTTTTTATATATCATTAATTGAAATAAATTAATATAAAATTAAAAAAGTTACATATAATATTTTCAAACTAATAATATCGTATATCCAAACATAAAATTGCTTTCAGCATTCCTCTCAAAATTTTGATGCTGTTAAATTATCTGGATCGTATTACGACACGACCGAAATGAAAAAAGTTTATTTTGCAAACCGTGCATTAAAAATATTTTTAACATTTCAAACGAGTGATTACCCCCGACGCGCGACACACAATTTGTTTGGAAAATTTTCGCGGGAACATGGAAAAGTTTTTTTTTTTAGGGGAAGTTAGTTTTGTATTGACCCGGGCGGCTCATAAATCATTGTCAGCGATGACCCGACCACCTGTCATGTCCTACACAGCCTGTGGGGAGAGACCGTCGGTCCATTTCTACGGATTACTCTCCGTAATGTTGTAGTAAGGTGACATTTGAGGATATATCGAAGGTACATCATTTTTCTCTAACATTAAATATTGATGTTGATGACATTCGTACGGACGTCATATTTTTGTACTAGTCTCAAGACGTCGTATAAGCTTCACTTTTTTTGGATTGGATCTTCTTCCACATTAACTTAATACCACAACGCCATAAACACTTTTGAATAATCAAAATCATGTTTCAAAGTTTTGCCTTTCTTGATTTACCATTCGATCAACATTTTATCTTGTCTGTTTAAAATATTGTTAATTTGTCGAGTTCGCCATTTTTTCTCTTTTTCTCGAGCCATCTCTTTTTCGGAACTGAATTATCCACCATATTAACCTTTTAAATGCCATGAGCGCGTTAACACGCCAAACTATAAGCGTGTTGACACGCACTTTTGAATCTTCTCCAAAACTCGCAGAAATTAAAGTCATATTTTTTAATTATTTTGCCATCTGCGAACGACAGGTTCCAGCTATTGATAGATAAGTCAAGATTCAAGTCAAATCAATTCTAACAGGGCTTCCTGTTATTCCTTTTTTAAGTAATATTCGCTAGGAGACGCCAGGAATTAAAACATAAATACTTTAATTAAATTTGGATTTACTTTGATACAACTTATTTATTTTTAAGGAGAACATATTATTATTGTGAAGTTGCAGTTTTTTTCAATAAAAGAATCGGGTACCCGTCTAAAATTACCCGGTTCTCGGTTATTTTTAAAATAAGCTGGTACCCGGTTCTCTGGTTCCGGTTCTACCCAGTTCGGAAGCCTTAATCACACCCTTCCCCTGCTTATACTAAATTTTGCATATATTGTTACTGTTAAGAGATTGCGTAAAACGAATGCGTTTCCCTAAATTAAAATTTAAAAAATTAAAAATTGAATGTGTATGTAATTAGATTTTTATTCAAAACCAACATATATTATCGATTATTCAAGATTAGTATGAATGAAATTGAAGCGAATAGTGATTATTTTGATACCGCAAATCCTGCTATATATAATGCTAATAAAGCTGATCTTATGGCTCGCTTTAGTATTCGAGAAATACATTTGAATAATTAAAATCTTATTGTCCCCTTTCAACGACGGAAGATAACTTGCTATTTATTAGGTATTCGCCAAATAGAACAATAAATTAATTTCATAGCTTTGAGTAGAAAATACATAAAGGGATAATGTGGGATCAGTACTTTGACGACATATCTTTTTTCAAAATCTTATTAATCATTAGATTTATTTTAGCTATATGACAAATTTAATTTAAAATCAAATCTTAAAATAGAGATATTTATAAAACTCGAATTAATTCAATATTTTCTAATACACCTTTTATATTTTCCATGGCAACCTTAGCCATGGGAAAAAATATTATGAATTCAATATTTTGCATTTATTACTCATCTAAAAAATGATTTTGAATTACCCTGAAAAAGTACATATAAATTAGACCATATATTTTTTTACTTTTTAGTTTTCTTTTATAATAATTTATATATAATGTAAGAGATGTTGACTGTCTCCTTAACTAAACGAAGTTTGTGCTAAATGACAGATTCATCGGTTATATATAACAATATGAAATAATTAATCTCAATTTAAACTGCATATAGACGTTCTTGCGGTCTAGTGGTTATGATACTCGTTTAGTAATCTAATGGTAGTTAGTCTTATTTTCATAGCATAAGCGTTAAGCATAGTTTGATAATAGTAAAAATATTGATGTGATATTTATTCCATGTACGCATCTTTATTTAAAAATAAATAAATAAACTATTGAAGGACGGCCGTGTTAGAAAAATCAACAACATGAGAAGGCGTATATAAGACAGATAAATATGCTGTTGTATCTTCTCTGCTTACCCCTACGAAACAACGACATAATGGTAAGCCATGTTAAGCTACATATACAGCTAATATCATGTGTAGGAGAAAGGAAGGATGCAGAAATGTAAATAGAAGTAAATATAATTTGGTTTTTCATATCAACAAAACATGTAGAGTTCTGTGATTATCATCTATAGGTATGATAATTTAGCAAAAATCTACTCATTCAATGAATTTGAAATAATTCATTGAATCGATTTAATCTGATTAGTGTTATATTTAGTAGTCAGATGGCATTCACAATTCCTTTAATTTCCAATATTAACTATAATTTCTTTAAATACTAATTTAATGTACTAATTATAAATATATACATATAAAATCAATGTTGTCGAAAAATATTGTTTTTGCGCTACCGGGATTCGAACCCGGATCTCTTTTTCCAATCCGGGGAAGTACACTACCAATTGTGTTATAGCGCCAGTATTTTTCATGACAAATTTTCGAACCTATATGTTACACTTTTTCAAATTAATACATCTGTCGTTCGATTAATTACAACTTCACAATAAGAATGTGTTCTCTTTAATATAATTTATTTCCTATTATTCTTAACAAACGTCTAAATATAGGGTACAAATTGCATTTAAACAAAAATATCAACAAATCTCTTGTTTATAAATAATTGATAAACGTCTAGGAAAACGACAGATTTATGCCAACACAAGGAAAAAAAATAGTCGTGACATTTGTTGGCAAAACAAACAGAAGTGGAGCATGACTCCTTCAATAAATAATAGAAACAATAAATATTTTGGTATCGTATCAAAAACACCTGCCATAAATATTTTTGCAGATCACGCCATATAACCCCATCTCGCGAGCACGGTAGACTTTACTGCGCTGAGATTTTCAATCTTTGGGTTTGGAATATATTTAAAAAATATATAAAATGCGCATCAATATTTTATTTCGTACGTAAGCTATTGTTATTAATTTGTGAATTTTAAATAAATTAAGTGATAGTGAATGTTTTTTGGTTTACTCGGACAAAAAATAGAAAGTTTAAAAAAATGTCTTAGCGAAATCCTAGCGAGTCATATATCGATACCTTAATGTGCAAATCAGTTTACTTTATATTTCTAAAATATTCAGTAGCAACCAAAAACTGTTTAATTTTGTAATTAAACGGATTACGAAAATTCCAAAATATGCTTTGGTAGATTGTTTATGCAGAAATAGGGTGGCTGAGAAATGTTATTGATATTTTGATTAATCTCGTACTTATAGGGAATATTTTGAGTTTTTATGAATTTATTTACCAATATAGTAAAATATTATTGGAAGTTTTGAGTCTGATTTTCAATGGTAATGTAGTGCAACCATTTTAAATATATAATAATGGCATTAAAAACGGCGTTTTTTGACCATAGGTGGAGTTAGCTACTTTGCAGATTAAAGTATCGATATCTGATATTCCTACTCAGTGCACGAATCGTTTTTTTATTTTATTAATTTAATACAGATTTTTTGTTTAATAATATCAGATGAATATGGTATCATTCCCATAAGGAGTAAATTACTTTATAGTATAATATATTAATATAAATTTGGTCGGTCGCCGTATCAACAATTGATATAAATGTTGTGATAAGGTATAATAAAACGAAGTTTATAAGACAACGTTGAAATATGGAAATAATTATAAAAGGATTTAATTAAATATTGTAGTTGGAGGTTCTCAGGTTTGCGAGCGGAGTCCGTAGACCGCTCGATATATTTTTATGGCCGTAATAAAGTAACCTTACCTCACTTGGTTACCCCTGCCGCCTGTTCATTACCCCCTTTTTCAGAATACAACTTTTATCCCTCCTCCTAAAGGAAATTCATTTCGCAGGGAAGGTCAATTAATCGCGATTTTATTTACCGGACGCCTGTGGAATTCGAAGGAGCGGCTTTAAACATCATCATTTATTGTATGTTTGTATCGGAAATTGCAGATTAGGTATCGGAAATCTTAAATTGGTTCTTTTTATTTGAGGCAGGATTTATATAAGGCTGACTGGAATAAATACATATAAAAACGGGATAAAATTACAGTTTGATTTGCAAATTGTAATTTTATCCCGTCTAGTTTGTTACGGTTGAGTGGATGGGGTGGCGCCAATTTCGAAACTCGGTCCTAGTGGGTTCATAAGATGCTCGTCTACTAAAAAAAATATTCTCAGTTTTTCACGGCCGTCCAGAACCTTCTGTGTAGAGTTTTCTGGACTATTCTGCTGTGTATATCCGATATCAATGGCCAATAGATGGAACACGCACATAACACCATTTATGTTGATATCTGTCTCGACACGGTATCGTCTCGAAATATAATACATTAATGGGTATGTTCACACGGATGAGACATTTTAAGTATCTTGAGATAAGATTTGGGATTCATAGAATGAGACACAATTCAATCCCGAGTACTCGGCGTTCTATTTGACAGCGAGACTGCGTTAAAACCCTAAAACTATAAATACCTACTACTATTTATTCTAAAAAAAAGTATTCTATTTAAACTGCTGCTGAGGAGATTCAAATTCATTCAACTGACAAACGGAACACAAATGGTTAGTCTATTAATTGTCGTTTGACATACAAGTGTGAAATGAGATGCACGACGGCGAATCTCCGAGGTGTACTGTGAACACAGGAACTATCATAGCCGAGAAATGTCTTTCACAGGCCATAATGCCGCGTGCACATAGTTGAGACTTTAATGTTTCGTCTCAGAGATTTGGCAGTAAAGATTGGTATTTCGATGGTCATCTGTGTAAAGGATATTATGGACATCAAATGACAGTTCGCTACGCGCTCGAGACAAGTGTGTAAGAATCCATGAACATGCACCATAACATAGACCCAATATCGATATATTTAAATAAGTACTGAAAAATATTGCTTTATGTTGAAATTTTGAAAATGCTTCATTCAGTACTCACGCTCTTTGGCAAAAAAACCATGAAATTCTGAAACAATTGCTATTGCTTAATGTCTACAACACAGACGTGATTGTCAAATAAATGGATTGGCAGAAATAATATTGGCAAATTCGAAAACGTTCTAAATCCGGCGAATAACGTATTTTATACGTGGCTGTAAGTTCTCGGGATTCCACTGTCGGCGACTGTTCGATGTTTCATTGTAAGCGCAAAGTATTTCTGCGGCTTCCTGACCATAGGAAATAAATAAAAGGCGAATGACAGCACAAATAGAGTATGGACCGGTCCGTATGAACCACTGAAGTGTCCACTGTAACTTCATAAACGAATAGTTTTGTAAAATTGCTTTATAATATTTATTCTGTTTATATACTTTAATATCTTGTTTTTGAGGTATTCAGCGCCAATAAACCTAACCAATAAATAGATAGATTTAAATTTTTTGAAAACTTAACAAACATACCCAATAAATATTAATTCATTAAATGTTGTTTTATTCCCGTTAAAAATATCATCTCGTTAGTGTCAAAATAACGCATTTAAATATTTTATCTGCATTATCGTAATAAAAAAGTTAGGAAAAATATCATGTAATATGACTATTGGTAGGGCAAACTTGAAAAAAGCTAGTTGTAAGGACTAAATGATTCAATTATCCAATCCCGCGGCAACTGAAAGTAACTGTATTCGGGATCTAGGTATCATATTTTCATGACGTTAATCGTTTAGCTAGATGTAGACTTTCCCATGACTCTTGTCATTCTTTTTGATCCTTCGTCAATCTTTGCCATACCACTTTTCTTATTTCCTTCGTTATATTAATATTAATGTATAGTAGGCCCAATCAGATGAGACTCGGTTAGTAATGCATCTTTACAAGTCTCGGTCCTGGGTCGCCCTTTTCAAAGATATCTTCTCTTGTTACAAGATGTTCAAAAAATTAAAACATTCATTTTAGCAAATCGTTAAGCGTCTGTCTTTGATGTGTTGTTTATGTAAAATAAAAATATTTATGCGCTGCATGTATTCTCAGCACCAAATCTCAAAGACATCAACCCGTTTCCTCTTCCTGCACTGGGGCTGGATACTTCATTTATAAACGATGAGCTATCTTATAAAACAAAAAGAGTGGATGGATTTTGTTGCAGCTTTCATAACAATTTCACTTACATAGCGTGTTTTTTTACAGGTTTGTTGTTCGAATTGGCAACACTTTTTCCAGCGACAGCCAATTTGATAACTGATAGCTGATTTGTGCTCAGTTTAGTTTGCCATTTCACTATGAATAGACCAGAACAGAACAACGCTTACAAATTGTGAAAATTTATTTTCAAAATTGTGGTTCAGTTCGCGAAACTTATCGTGCGCAACGTCCGTTTTACGGTCGACTTAATCATCAATCCGAGAAAATGATTCGAATAACCATGGATTGATTTGCATCACGCATACTCTAATTGATAATACGCATCCACAGAGACGTCGTATAGTGTGCACCGAAGATACTGTTGCTGCAGTGGAGCGTAGTATTGAGCGTGAATATCGAATCGCCATCGTGCACAGCAATAGATTTATGATTACTGACTTTTTCGTTTCCCAATTGAATGACATTAATGTGGAAGAGCTGTGGTTTCAGCCAGAAAGCACAACATGCCACACAGCGCACGCCACAATCAATTTATTAAAGGAAACATTTGATGAGCGCATAATTTCGCGTAATGGACCTGTGAATCGGCCTCCAAGATCGTATAATTCAACATCTTTGGATTATTTTCTGTGAGGATATGTGAAGTTGCTAGTCTACTGCGATAAACCAGAGACGATAGATGATAGACGATATGGAAGACAAAATTCGTTGCGTTATTGCCGATATACGGCCAGGCTACAAAAAGTTATTGAAAATTGGACATTCAGATTGCGCTTTATTCGAGCCAGCCGCGGCGCCCACATTTGCGAAATCATATTTAAACACTAGTGGCATAAAATTATCTTTCTAATAAAGCCAATATCATAGCCATTACCACGATTTGTATTTGTTTTATTTCATTTTAAAGTTATATATCTCTAAAAAAATCAACCTTTATTAACATTGTAATCCCTCTAGTAACAAGTTGCAATACTCATAGCAGTATGGTACATATTTTTTTCTTTCTTCCTTCATGTCTGTATTGATATATAGTAACTGTTCTATCCTTACGATTATCCAACGATCGCCAGTTACCGAGAGCTCGCGTAAACATGCCATATGTTGATCGGCGATTCTTATCCAGTACCTACCCACTACCCCTTCCTTCTACATCATGACAAGACCATTTCTATGGTGTGTTCTCTATGGTTCAATTAATTATAGTTGTACCTTCGAACTGTCAAGAAGCGTTTATCATTAGGTGAGTTGTTGACTGTTGTGAATTATCTTCCTGCTGTGTGGGGCTGATAGTTCATGGTTTATTTTGGTTCCTCGCTAACGTGCGTGCTGAAACCTGTACATTGTGCGATTGTGTAAGGCGTTGTTCAAGTGTACTTCATGCTGAACAGCGTTATACGAGTCCCGGAGCCGGATGACCAGTGGATCCAGTGGAAAAAGATCACGGAAGGAGTGTTTCACAGGTTGGTTATGTTTTATATTTCTGGTGGTCCTTAAGCCAGCCTCTATTCCCTATTCCTGTCCATCTCTCGCATTCCTTTTACCCTTCTTGCATCCTTTATTTTCCCTACTCGCTCGTGTAAATAGTGGCCCCAATCAGGTGAGACTCGGTTCGTAATGCACTTCCAAGTGCTGACTCTAGAGTCTTTCCAGCTAGATGCAGTGCATCTATTCACCGTCACGGCACTCCTCCAAGACTTCTTGGGTCCAAAGTTTTACTCAGCATAACACATTTTACTAGGATGTATAATGTGGCCAAAATTTTTTTTTTTTAATGGCTGTATTTAAGGCTTGCTGGGGTTGGATATGTTGCAGGATTGAGGCATTCGAGCTTTATGCTATCCACGGATACATACATAAGCGTTAAATATAAAAAAAAACATAATTCATTTTAATCACATTTTGCATCCAGCTAATTAGTTAAGATCAAAATAAAATAAGATTCATGCTGTTTGTAGAACTTTTATAGCGCGTCACCACGTGTAACTGATCATATTCCAGAATGCTCCAAAACAATCATCCAACTAACTAAATCATCACGCCATTTTCTCGCAGAGGAGATAAAACGACATGCTACTATTTCCATATCATTAATAATCAAGATTCGTTCACTTACAATTGTATTTTCAAAAGTACGTTCATCGATTGTTGAAGTTTCTAAAAGGATCGTCTTCCAATATTTAAATTCTCCGATCATACCAGGTCTTTGGTTGTCAAGTCTCCCGTTTTTATTTCCTCTAACATTTGTTTGGTAAGTTTTACTTTAAATAACCAATTAATTAAATTATCAATTTTAAAAATAATGACTTTCAAAACTATTATTGTCAATTAATACTAATAATACTTTGTTGATGGCGCCAGAAACATAGGACGTTTGCAGAAGACTTGGCACAACCAAGTAAACCAGACACTGAAGGATGGTCTTGTTAAAAGCCTCGATAATCAACGAGCTTGTATGAGAACATGTATGAATGTGGACGAGGCGAGAATTGTGTATTAGGACAGAAGAGTGTGGCGCTCTATTCTCTCTGCCTACCCCCGTGGGGAAACGGCGTAATTGTATGTGAGTAGTTAATAAATATTATATTTATAAAGTTTTATTAATTTTATAAAACTCGCAATACATAAATACAATATACAAATATTTAACTCTCGTCTTTGTGATTTGTGAATCTTAATCAAATTAATATCATTCTTCCGACATCGCTTTTCTGAAATGCATTCAATGCAGCTGATGCACCGCGCTGGGGATTTAAAATTGGAACGATTTCCCTACAATATTTTACAGCAATCACTCTGCGACGTGATTGGCTCGTTGCCAAAAATAAACTGATGGCTTTGCCGCGCTTCGATTGGTTGCACACAGCTCTTTTAAGGTACTTTTATTTTTAAAAGACATTTTATTTAAAGGAGTTTTCTCTGAAATTTTCACCGCTTCATGAGGGCTGAATTGAGATTTACTTATTTATATAGTTTTGTTAGAATAAATAATAAATACTTGGATCTACTATATTTCTCAGTCTGTTATCGAGATCTAGTATTTTTTCCACGTACGTGATTCTTATATTGATTTTAACATATTTGATAGGTATGCAATATTTTTAAAGCTTACTAGTGTCTTCAGAATTCTTTTGATAATTAATTTAACATAGAACAGAATATTTAACATTCATCGGGTTCCCAGAAAAAAATATCACCAAAACTGCGTTAGTATGTTTTATTACATTTTTGTTTACTCTCACTTTTATCTCATGTTTTATTTTCATCTTTACCGGTATCAATAATCGGGATTAACACCAGACGCCGAGTGTCAATTCTGGTATCTAAGCCTATACTTTGCCATCTTAGTTACACCTCTAATTGACTGTAGCCAAAATATCATACAGGACGCCAACATACGAAAACATAGAGATGAGCAAATATAGCGTGGAAGTCAACCGGCAGCCGCTGTGTTCCCATGCCTAAGGTACCCCCGAACTTTTGCATTCAGGAGTGTAGAGTTTCACATATGATTATGATGATAATGATGACATAAAGAATCTACTCCTCTGTTAACAATGCGTCCCAAAAATTTCAAATGTTTCCGGCAATAATACGTCGCAAAAAATATCAGTATTTGATAGCAACATGTCCCAAAAATACTTTCCTTCGCTAACAACACATCCAAAAAACATCCAGACAATTTCCAATGATCGGCATTCTGAATTTGTTTCTAATGATCGGCAATGGATTTCCGAATCGACAATGATTGGCGAATATGCCAATATCACAAGACAAAGACGCTACGCGAGATTTACTTTAGACAATTTGTGAGGCGCGGCGCCCACACGTCACACTTCTTATTTTTCAAATATCTGTTCTGTTTGTATCAGTTTAGGGTTGAACAAATAAAATAAAAACACCGCCGTCACGACATATTGCAAAACATCAAAAGAACATTGAAAATATCTTTAGTTTTCGAAAAGGAATGCATTTTGCATATACATTAAAAGCCTTGTGAGACAGCATGATATTTAAAAATATTATATTTCAATGAACAAATTGGTGGGAACTTGAATCATTATATTATTATTGCATAAAAAAATATTTTTATTTAATTTATTATTGTTTAAAAATATTCATATAACATCATAAAATGACTTAAAAATAAATAAAAGTGGGGAAATCTATAGAAATTTTGTTCAGTATCTGCGATGTAATAAAGAAATACTTATATTTTTTGTATTTCTGTATCTTGTTTTATATATCTTTGTATTTCGATGTATATGAACTGCTCAGATAACAAACAGTTTTTTTTTAAAATAAAATCCTTTGAAGACTCACTGAACTCAATACGATTTTCTTATAGAGCATCCTTTATTC
Source organism: Eubasilissa splendida (assembly GCA_031772225.1). Classification (NCBI taxonomy): domain Eukaryota; kingdom Metazoa; phylum Arthropoda; class Insecta; order Trichoptera; family Phryganeidae; genus Eubasilissa; species Eubasilissa splendida. Next base: position 12,234,556 of record CM062852.1, on the reverse strand, counting down.
TCTGTGCTGATTTTCTAACCAGTTTGTTACGTAGGACATATATTCAATTTTTATTCTTATCTAAAATTATTCTATAAAAAAGTTACATAGCGATTGCGTAAGTTGGTTCAAAAATAATCCTGTCATATAAAAGCTCGAACAATAAAAGTAATTTTGTGCCAACGGTGTACCGACCATTGTCATTTTTCTTGTTAAAAATGATAAAGCTTTGATAAAAAAGTTCTGTTGACATCTCTAAGACATTTGAAGATTCTTCATTTATATACGATATATTATTGTATATTGATTTCCGCGGACCATTTTTTGTTCGTGAAGTTAGACATTTCAATATGATATCGAATAGCTTTGTTTTGAGTTGAGATGAAACAGTAAACGACACTCTTTGTTTTGATGAGAATAAAAAAGTATACATTATTCTACAGTCCGTAGATACTTAAACTTGTCCTTTTTTTAATGGCATTTAGTCTAATACAATGACACCTAGAAATATATTATTACACGTAGCTACTTTACGGAGAGTGATATTTAAATGATTATAATGACCATTACATTTTACCTTTCTTATTAGTGTCTACAATATATCTCTCGTATTTTAATTGTTAATATGAAAATAAATTTTCCCTATATAATCTTTGAAATTATTCATACTTACGTTTTCATTGCGTTATCTTTTTAAGGTGACATTTAATTTACATTTATATGAGGCGTTTAGTTTAATACCCCTTGCAAGTTATAAGGAGAACGGAAAAATAGAAATGAATTTTAGGATGTAATAAGGAAAGCTGGAGGTATTGGGATATTTGAAGGATTGGAGTCTAAATGAATCGATTTAAACCTCCTTGCGAAGAATGGCAGAAGCTTAGACCTAGTCAAAGAAGAGCAGTGGGCTGGTACACATGTTATTCATAAGCACAATACATTATACAATATGTATTATTATATGGATAAAATAGAAGGATGTGACAGGCATAAATGAGGAGAGAGGGAGGAGGGAAATAGGTGACCATTTAATTACCACTGTTCACCTAAATAATATATTATTTCAAAAATCAGACATCCTTTACTTGCACGAAAAATACAAGAAAATATTTCGTGTATTCCAATTTATTTTGAAATCATATTTAATAAGTAAAAAATTGATTAAAAATTTTAAAAAAGGTTTACAGATTATTGTTCAGATTTTTATAGACTACAACGACTTTTTTTTAATAGAGATGCGTACACGGAATACATGTCACATCAATATTATTACTATTTTCAAACTAAGCTAAGCGCCTGTATTATGAAAATAGAACTAACAAGCTGGTCTACCGGAACGAGGCGCGAACCCCCGATCACTAGATCATTAGACTAACAAGATACTCACTACATTATTTATAGTAAAGTAATCTAGGTAAAGGAGATTATAATATAATATCTGCATTAGTGTTCAAGCCTTTTTGATGTGCAGCTTTCTAGGGTGCAACAGGTAGAGCAAGTCATCGAAAATCGACTACGAAACGAAATTTTGTTTCGGAAGTGATATCACACCTCTCACGAATTGGGCTATATAGTAACGCTGGATCTACAGTACAGCACTACACACGACTGAGGGTGTAACGGTTAAACATTTCATCACTAAAACATCCCTATTTGTGGTCCGATTTGGATAAAATAAACTGAATTAATACTACTGTAGAGGTCCTGAACGCGCCACAGAATATCTGGCCGTTTAGACATTCAAGTCCGTCCAGTGGCGACCGAAAATCTGAATACATCGCAACGCAACCGGTTCAAGAAGCCAGCTGAAGCAATCACTTCCACCATAGAACCACTGCCAGTGAGTAGCTCTGGTCAGTAAATTTTTCGTGAAATTTAACTTTCAATCTGTGTAAATCCATTTGTGCATCATCCTACAATAAACGCCAACCGATTGTAAGTCCTGTTTCATTTCATCAACCTACTCTAGCCTCGAACACCAATACGCACGCTCCGTAATATTTATATACACTACGAAATTCACATACACGCATGAGATCTGAGAAGAATTAGGGCCCTCAACTCGCCATAAACAAATCCTTATGATATTCATAACCTACAAACGTCAGTCACCCCATACTGGTGACTTAACACATAAACCATGCTATTTCTTTCAATCACTAAACTACACTTTTTAAAAAATGAGAAATATTTTTTTCCTTATGTACGAGTCAAAAATACCGTCTTAATTTATCAGTATTATGCACTCTCCATCGTCATCAACCTCGACAACGCCAAATTCACTGCCAGCTGCTCTTTTATAACTATCTACGAATTTAGCACAACAACTCACACATAATATTGTTCGGGTTGGCGCGTTATTGTAGCGCATCCACAATGTTTACCGAAGGCCGTGTATATGGATTCGTTCCGCTTCTGAGATATCAAGTTACTGGCGTAAAGATGTAGCTAGAGCTCAGCACCAACTCCCTAGTGCAAGCGGCGCTCTCATGGAAAGCTGGTTCTCTGACCAGAGAATGGCAACGACTACAGATACAATAATAGCCGTGACTGAAATGTAGTAATTATATTTTGTTTATATATATAAAGAGTGTTTTTTTTAGTGGTATAGAACTGTAAAATGAAATAAAACACGTAAAAATCGTGGTCTTTACCATGGTATTGGCTTTATTAGAATGGTAATATTATGCCATTAGTGTTTAAATACGATTTCGCGCATATGGGCGCCGTGGCTGGCTCGAATAGAGCGCAATCTGGAAGTCCAATTTTCGACCACTTTTGGGTAGCTGGGGTCGTATATCGACCATAGCGCGACGAATGTTGGCTTCCAAGTTGTCTATCGTCTCTGATTTATCGGCGTATTCACATACTTCTCATATTCTTATAGTAAATAATCCAAAGATGTTAAATCATACGATCTTGGAGGCCAATTCAAAGGTCCATTACGCGAATGTTTCCTTAAATAAGTTGATTGTGGCGCTCGCTGTGTGGCGTGTTGCACTTTTTTATTGAAACCACAGCTCTTACACATTAATGGCATTCAATTGGGAAACGAAAAAGTCAGTAATCATATATATATTGCTGTGCACGATGGCGATTCGATATTCACGCTCAATACTACGCTCCACAGTGTAACAGCTTCTTCGGTGCGCACTATACGACGTCTCAGCGGATGCGTATTATCAATTGGAGTTTATGTTGTACGAAAACGATCCATGGTTATTCAAATTACTTGCTCGTATAGACGATTATGTCGACCGTAAAATGGACGTAGTGTACGGTAAGTTTCGCGAACTGAATCACGATTTTCGATATAAATTTGCACAATTTGTAAGCGTTGTTCTGGCGTAAGTCTATTCATAGTGAAATAGCAAACCAAACTGAGCACAAATCAGCTGTCAGTTTTCAAATTGGCTGTCGCTGGTAAAAGTGTTGCCAATTCGAAAAACAAACCTCTAAAAAAAACACTTTTACACGTGTGAACATTTTTTTTTTGCTTTTTTTTCATAACATAAACATTATTTTGTTACTTAAGTGTTTTTTATTAAATATATGTATGATCTTTATGACGAATTGGGTCTCCATAAAAAAAACCCGATCACGCTGGAATAAATACTTATTATTGTTATTATTTTCCCTCCTTCGTAATTGTTAACAATATTGTTCTTAAGACCAAATAACAATCGTAATTTCGCAAGAGTCTAATACAGTTTAATAAATACGCTTCATACTCGCCGGAGTGACTGTGTTGGGCCGCGGAGCGCCTAGGGTCGGAGCCCCTACCGATGTAAAAGGTACCTACGTAAAACGAACTATATAACATTATGGTAAGTACTCCTATCTCGTATATATTTCGTTCTTAAAACGACTGAAAAGATATCACGGAAAATGTGAGACGGCTATTTCGTCCTTATTTCTCGACCGCCATTTTTCTTGGAAATCTTGATAAACAGGGATATAACCATTTGTTTAATGGACACATTGCGAGATATAAATGAAATTATTACGACTGGAAGTGTGTGATTCCTTATTTAAATTTCAAATGTAGCATGTCGACGGGAATGTTTTGTTTATCAACACTCTTTACAGTAAAGTTAAATAGCACTTTAAAAAAATATTTTTTTATATCGAAAATGCTTAAAAAACACACATTTGGCGTAATGGAAGACATTTGTGTTTTTTTAAAGATATCTTTTTGAATGAATAAAATGCGCAAGTTGAATTTTACGCTAAACTTGAACAATATTTGAATAAATAAAATATAAAAAAATATTTTTATTGATTATTTATTTCAGAACGTCGTGGCAAAATTAATTTGTGGTGATTAAAAGACTAAAAAAAAACTTTATACAGGTGTAACTGACCTAGTCCACAATATTTAATTGGTGGATACCTGACTAAATTACGAGTATAAAATATTCAAGGAATATGTGCAAATATTGAAATGTTACGAAAAATATTATTGTTTGAAATTTTTACAAAATCATGTTATGATGTCAAAACATAGATGGAGATGTCTATAGGCGCGACAAATAATCAAGAAATATGCTTTATTCTATGGCATTATAAATGGATTTTTTTATTAATCACATTGGTGGTGAAATTTTTTCGTATTATGTGCTAATGTATATTAAACAATGAGATCATCATCGGACGAACACTCGTTACTAGAATAGCGGGATATTAAATGAATAATTGTTGTATACGGCAACTTTTAAAGTATCAATGTGTCAGATGACTTTTGGAATAGGTGTGGAAAGTCCACCATATTTAACAATCGATTCTCGTTTTTACTATTAGATATCGGAGAGTAAAATGAGTTTACTACGGGATGTGCCTTCGGGAAAGAAATATTTTTTTACTAACGATCAAACTATCCATTTTCATTTTTTTTTTTACTATAGTAAAAAGTTACTACTGATCACACAACCGGCCATTAATTACAAATGTAATACTTAAAATTTTGTATGTACTGTTTAAGTATTAATTCGACTTGGCATTTCTATGCTAATGGCAACTTGTATAATATTTTAAGTATGCTTCACAATCTAAACGCTATTGCGAAATAATTAAAGTCAGATTGTGTCAATTATAATATATTCTGCCCGATTGATTTACAAATACGGTGTAAATGTCTTTGGTTATGCAATTTCCGCAGCTCTAGGTCGGGTAAACTTTCCTTTGAGATGTAGTAGACATATTCGAATTCGACTCTCTTGTTAGGGGTGCACTTTCGGGTTTCAGGTTGTTATAGTTTCCGATGCAGCTACTAACAGACTCTCGCTTCTTCTCTTGAAATTCAGTTTTTATAGTCACGTTTCGTTATTAAATATACATTATCTTAATATGTATTGTCTTGTTAATAAAATATTCCTATTGTAAGTGAAAAGCAGTACATTTAAAATTAATTTAATCAACATATTAAATATTTTTTTGTTATTGTATGTTTAATAAATTATAGAGTGACTAGTATTTGTAAAATTTCATAGATCAAATGAGTCTACTGACGAGTATATACATTTTTTTTCGATACATCTGGTGTCATTATAAATTCGATGGAATTTCGCTACTTAAGATATAATATGAATCCTCACGAGAGGCCAGCGTTTCAGTTAATCGGATTTATCAACCACAATATGATTTAAACCAATCAAAACAATAGTGAATTTTGTTTGAAAAGTTATTAGGTTTTTAATAATAATAATATATGGATTGGATCAGGAGAAATTAATTATTTTATTGCAAATAAATATATTCATTTTTTTTGGCATGAACAATGTCTTTGATAGCGAAATAAATTCTGTAGTTTATATAAGAACCACTGAACTATATATTAATTAAGCAACATTTTGTAGATGAGCTAACTGGAAGTTAAAAACTAGAATTTAAGAAAATAAAAAATACAATTTTTAACTATAATGTTTTTAGCGTAATTTATTGTCTGAGAAATAAATTTAATTTGAAAACAAATTAAATGTATCAATTAGAAAGATATACATGCATACAGATAAAATCAATATGTAGGAACTTTTCTTATCCGGGGAAACGCGCTGACCATTACACCATGTCAGTCTAGTAATTTGACGACAAATTTTCGAACATACACGTTGCAGCTATTTCAAATTGATACATTTATTATTAAATTTTTTAAAAGCTATCACCATTTATTGCGAATACCTTTGAATAATATACGCCAAACAGACAAGCAATATGAAATAGCTGTAACATATAAGATCGAAAATTTGTCATCAATTGACTAGGCTGAAGTGGTGTAATGGTCAGCGCGTTTTTCCAGATAGAAAAAGTTCCTGGTTCGAATCCCGGCGGTAACCAAAATATTTTTTCGATAAATTGATTTTATTTGTATTGATATATTTAATTTGAATTAAAATACCACAGAACTATGTTCTAAAAATACAACTTCACAATAATAATGTGTTCTCTTTAAAATCAGTTTTATTTGCACTAATAATATGGATGACATTTTTCATTTTAAGAGCATACCTGAATTGAAGAAATATTTGCATTTGAATTTTAAAATTTATTAAATTTAAACTGTACTATCATATTTAAATAAAATTATTTATTTATTTATTGTTAACGACCACAAGGGCGCTGTTGGAAATAAATAAATATAAATATAATATTGAACGTTTTCGTGAATTATTGTCTGTATTATTTTTTTATATTATTTCTCGTACTAATATATATGCTTATATATCATAATAATTTTCTGAATGGAAGATACTTTTGTATAGCTCTGGTGCGTGACCACCATTCAATTTTGAAGCGTTGCTTGATAATGGCTTTCCCGTGATTTGTGACAATGTCTAACTGGCCGAGTTACGTTATCTTCCATTCCTAGATGCTCACACTCTCTACCGCACCATAACTTCTGAAGTGACGTCTTGACGTACGTTGGCATCTGCTGTGAGGAAATAAACAACACTTATATCGCTGTTCTCGCTTGGCCATACATTGTCTACTCCCACCCCATGAATCTACACCGAGTTCAGTTATTTTCATGCACCCTCCGCTACTTGTACCACTTCTCGGTATAATATTTTACATTTTATATACTTTCAAGATGAATTACATTTGATTAAATATTTTAAGTACAGATTAAATATTAGGGGTTGAAATGAAAAACTGCGCTTTGCGGACAAAGGTTTCGTCTTGTTAGAGTTAGGTAGTATTTGCTGTGAAACCGCGCTTGCGGGTCATTTGAAAATGAAACAAACCCACGGTTGTTTCGTATTGTCCCAAAGTTAAGCTTTTTGCATTGAAAGTTAACAGTGCCTTGGTAAATCACCATATTACTTACAAGCACAAAGAAAATATCAAATTAGAGGTCCTAGTTCCACTGCAGAAAAGGTGTTCAGAGAAAATAATGTGGTCGTAGAAAAGGTTGCTTCTTTGTGAAAATATTTCATGTTCTCATTTTTTACGACTATTCATAAAGGAAAAAAAATATGTTTCTCGTCCTCTCAAGTGGTAAATATGTTGCGATTAGACCTTTAATAATCTTACATTATTTTATGTACATACAGTAGAGATGTCCTAATTTTTTTTATATACTTACGTAGCACATTTGTTTTGTTTCTTTTAATAGAAAAATATTTGAGATTTAAAAGGGATCTTAAATAAGAAGAGTAAAAGCAATTCAAAATAATAGTTGAATAATTTCATAGTGATTTTGTTATGTGCAGTAGTAAATCTGGGTTAACCAAAATATAATTATATAATTTTACATTAAATATTTTTCACCTGTAGAAATATAGTAATAATAGTGTGTTCTCTTTAAAATTATATAAGTTGTATTAAAGTTTATCTGAATTTAATAAAAATGAATTTATTTAATTCTGATATTTCATAGCGTGTGTTACACAAAGTTATTTGAAATTCGTCATAATATAATGTTGGTTGCTTTTAAAATGTAATACCAAATGTATCAATTTTAAAGTGCTACAGTATATGAGTTCAAAAATTTGTTGTAAACTTACTTAGTTGATTTGGCGAAATTGGATAACGCATTTCCTCGAATAGGCAATGATCCAGGTTCAATATTTTTTCGATAAATAGATCGACCCTAGTTGATTTATATATTTTGTACTAGAAATATTATATTTAAATTGCGTTTGTTTTGATGTTCAGTGGTTAACTTCGATCAGATTTTCGATCAAAACCTACTTTCAATGATATAAGGTGAGTCGGGGTAAGTGCATCTACGGGGAAAGTGCATCTAAGTCTTCTAATTACATTAGAAATTGGATTGGATGTACCCCATATATTTTTGTATGGAAACTTTCTCAATTAGTGATGTATAAATAGTTCCATTATTTCTTTAAAATAATTAATTTCAAAAACAATCACTTTGGTGTGTCGCACTTTTCCCGTTTAAGAAATTTTACTAGATTTTTTTTGGAACTTAGCACGTTTCACCCGTCGTTAAGGACAAAAATATATAATTCATATTGTCATTAAACAGATCAGTTAAGACATTTTCATTATTTTTCTAGTTGGTCAGAAATAATACAACTAGATGTTCTTACCCCAAATTGCGTTTACTCGTCCAATTTTCATAAAACATTTTCAATATCAGCTATTCTAAAAGGCTACATTCCGATTTTTAAAGACTTAAATTAAAAAAAGGTTAATGATTCTTCTATCAAAGTTTCAAAGTCATAGCACAATCTGATGAAGTTTGAGAACAGTTCAATGTTTATGTCGATGATTTATATGTCGCACTTACTCCGATTCACCTTGCTCAAGTATTGTATTTCTTCAGCATGAACAAAATCATACATTATCATATTTTAAGTATTTACGCGAAAATACCCAAATTTTAGATTCTAATCTCTCAACTAGACTCTTATTTTCTCAACGTATTATGTTTTATGTGTGTATTACTTAATATAATTAACACATTCGCATTTTCACTAACATTTAGCGCAATTCTGTGCATCTACAAGTGGTGGAATTGCTAACCTTCATGTAAAAATAATATATGTATTTGTATATTTTTATTTTCTGTTCCACTTTATGCAATAATTTGTTGCGACACTACCGTTGTTTTTTTGCTCGGGATGATAATATTATTTTCTAAAGAAAACCAAGACGGTGCTTGGAGAATTAATGAGAGTAACCTATCTACAAAATGTTCATTCTTAATTTATTTAACATAATACTTTTTTATATGTGTGTAACCTTTCGCACACAATTTATTGTTTGATGATCACGAGGATATTGTCACACTTATTACACAATTTATAATCTACATAAAGAAACAGCGGAATATTTTATTTAGTTAACTCTTAAATAGTGTAACAATAAAAAGGTATATCACGATTAATTAACAGATGTTAAGGAAGGTATTCTTTTTATATTTATGTTTAGATTATTTTTGAAATTTTTCGATCATTTCAGTATTTCTACATTTATAATAGATTAGAAGTATAGAACTTTAAAATTAAATAAAACACATAAAAATCGTGGTAACGGCCATGGTATTGGCTTTATTGGAAAAATATTTTTATGTCATTAGTGTTTAAATATGATTTCGCGCATATGGGCGCCATCTGCGCAATCTGGAAGTCGAATTTTCGACCACTTTTTAGAGCAGCTGAGGCCGTATATCGGCAATAACGCAATTAATGTTGGCTTTCAAGTCGTCTATTATCTCTGTTTTATCAGCGTAGACTAGCGAATTTAAATATTCCAACAGAAAATAATCCAAAGGCGTTAAATCACACGATCTTGGAGGCCAATTCATAGGTCCATTACGCGAAATTATGCGCTCATCGAATGTTTCCTTCAATAAATTGATTATAGCGCGCGTTGTGTGACATGTTGCATCATCTTGTTGAAACCACAGCTCTTCTACATTAATGCCATTCAACTAAGGACTAAAAAGTCAGTAATCATGGATCTATAGCGCTCTCCATTGACTAAAACGTTCTGGCCGGCATCATTTTTGAAGAAATAACAGCTTCTTTAGTGCGCACTGTACGACGTCTCGGCGGATGCGAATTATCAATTAGAGTATGCGCGGTGCGAAAACGATCCATGGTTATTCGAATAGCTTGCTCCGATGGACGATTATATCGACAGTAAAATGGACGTAGAGCACGGCAAGTTTCACGAAATGAACCACGATTTTCGAAATAAATTTTCACAATTTACAAGCGTTGCTCTTACGTAAGTGTATGCGTGGTGAAATGACAAACCAAAGTGAGCACAAATCAGCTGTCAGCTGTCAAATTCGCTGTCGCTTGAAAAAGTGTTGCCAATTCGAAAAACAAACCTCTAAAAAAACACCCTTTACACACATTTGACTATCAGGCTTAAAATATTTTTTAAATAAATCTATCCACTGAAGAAATATTTGGTTGTCACTGGGATACTAAACCGGTCATAACCGCCATTATTATACTTAAAATATACATAAGGGTAAAATTAATTTTAAGAGAAATAACTTTTATACATAACTGTTTTGTTTTTATTGTATAATGATTAGTAGTATTTCTCTCGTCCATGTTGTACGCATGTTTATTCCAACGATTTTTTTTAAATTTCTAGATCTTGGTCGTGCCGTGTCTTCCGCGGACGTCCTCTACTTCTGGTGCCATCAACACTTGCGTCATATATCACCTCATTCATTCATTCCATATGACTTAAGTGATTTTACTCACTATACTAAGGTCAGCTTTACATTGTTTTCTTATTTCTTCATTCCTTACTCTCTCATAAATAGATCTGCCACATATACGCCTAAGCGATCTCATTTCTACTGCATTCAGTCTACTTTTGTTCCTATTCTGCCAGATCCAGGCCTCACTTCCATATATCAGTGTCGGTACCAGAACTCCATTGTGTACCGCTAGTCTTGCCTTAATATAAAAATACTGCTATTTAATCGTGACTTAAGATGCGAGTGAGAACCATTCGATGTTATATTTTGTCTATTCTTCTGTATGGTATTGATAGAGGACACTGAATCAGTCGCTTAAGAAAAATATTGAAGTTCCTTTGGGAGTTATTGTTTATAACGTGTCTTTGAATGGATCGAAGTATTAAATATGTGAATGATAATCCGTCCTCAAGTAAGCTTATCATTCGTGTTCGTGTACATCGGTATTCACCTTGGTTTACTTACATGAAAAAGCGGCTCGGCAGGTTGAAAAAAAATTCCGAAGGTATATGTGAAAGCACTGTGTTTATTGTATTACGTTTTACAATGATTCATAATATAAGGCAAATAATGTTTATGCTGGTGGAATACTAATACAGAAGTCGGAACTAAACGCTGTTGATTAGTTTGGGATTAACCGGCTGCGGCAGCTGCATTTAGTGCTGTACGTAGTGGCATATGGCTGACATTAAAACAATGTGGTTTAAGCTCCTCCTTCAGGTGCAGGTGTTCAGTGTACTTCGGTTTACCATAAACATGGAAATATGGATACTGCCTCTTGGACTGGCTGTGTGATAATAAATTCTACGGCAGATGAATAAAAGTCAGGATATTATTGTCGCAACAAAGATAATGAAACTGGAATACCAGGCTAAAAAATTAAAAAAACTAGTTCGGATACAGTTCCATTAAATTATTTCGCGCCGCAGCATCTAAAAGGAAGATCGCCATGACGATTGCCAGCCTCCATTAAGAGAAAGCACGTAGAGAAATATAATGTTTTATAGTTTTATTTTATGTTGTTCTGAATTGTTTTCTTCAACATTGTTTGTCACGCAAGTAATTGTACATATTTTTCCAAAGCTATAATCTAATATATAAATATTGTTGTGTAAACTTTGCTTGTTTCAACACTGGCTTAATCCAGCGAGATGACAGGCAACGGAAAAATGTAATCACATTATATTTTATACAGATTGAATAATATATTTTTTTAGTCTGTTTTATAAAGTATCTACGACTTAATAAAGAAAAGTGTGGCAGTAAAAGTAAGGTACGGCTTTAAATAAAATACATATTTTTAATAACCACCAAAATGTTTCTTTCATGGGTCTGTATAAACATTCTGTGTAATAATTCATTTCGGTGCCTCCCGCGTCGGGCCCGAAACGTGAATGTGAATTTTAAAACGTAAACATTATTTTCAAATATAATAAATCGTTTGTTTTGTGTGGAGATAAAACAAGATGACTTTATTTCACACTTGAGCCAAATGAACAATCATCAATTATTACTGTGTTATTAAGGTTCTCAAACAAGTTGAAATAAATATTTAAAAGTAGCTGATTAAAAATATTTGAAAAATATCTGCCTATTTACTTTTATATAAATCAGACGATATATTGACAAAATCTTTGCATCGAATATATATTCGGTACAATCGGAATTTAAACGCGTAACTTTTTCGTGCAAAAATGTTCTAAAATTGCATGTGCATATCTAAGGGCGTGACAAGGTGAATGTTTAAACTGCACTACCACACATGTCATCCACATCTCTCCACAAGGGATTATTTTGTGGGTGCAAGATTTGTGGAAATGCGCTGATAATTTAACATATGAAAAAAAAGCTTTGGGTGATTAGATATTTTTAAAATCCTTCAACTTATTCCGATTATTCTTGTGAATTACTTCAACAGCTTGTTATTTCCGGGTTTCCCATTGATAACACCTGGGCAACAAAATTAAAAAAATTTTTGGTGCCGGAAAAGTAAGAATTGATTTTTGATATTTTTGATTTGCTGATTTCAAAAATACCTGCCTTTTTTGTATCAACTCTAGTTTATGAGATACAGACTAATTGATTTTAGTTCTGATAAAAAGCAAAGATATCTTTAGAGACCAACATTGAAATTTCGTACCTAAAATTAAAATCTAATTAGTCAGTTTCAATAACGTGGTATTATCTATGACAGTAAAACCCGACATTTATATATACGGATAACCCCCACCAAAAACTGATAAATAACTCTTTCATATTACCCCTGCCTAACATGGTTTAGTTAACTATCATTTTGTGTAAAGTTTCGGCGTTATTTAGTAATAAAACATTGAATTAAAACCATGGCATCCGCAAGCAGATGCAGCTGTGTGAATTATCTAGACGTATTTTGTTATATATGTGGCGAATACATTTTGACAGAAAGTAGAAAACTTATTTCTGACTTTGTGAAAAGGGCTTACTTATCTGGTCTATGTTGGCGTCCACTTGGGAAACCAGGATAAATCTTGGGCTCCACATTTCGTATGTAAAACATGCATTGGACATTTGCAACAGTGGACAATTGAAAATCGAAAGTGTCTAAAGTTTGGAGTATTATTGGTTTGGAGGAAACCAAGAAACCAACTATGAAGAACATCAGTGGGTGATTTGTGTCGATCTAAAAATGGTAAACTTCCTCCTTAGACAGCAAAGTGGATATACAAAATATCTTAGTTTTTTATATTTTTAGAACAGTAGAGCTAAGGATCAGCACTGGGTTAACAGAAATTGGCCTTTAAGAAATGTCATATAACAAGTAAAACAAAACTTAATCAACGAACCTTTGGTTGCGAGAGAGATAATCATATTTCTACCCTTGTATATCAAGTTGGGGCATATGAAGCAATTTATGAAGGCTTTAAAACGAGATAGACTTTGTGATGGTTACTTGATACAAAAACTTCCTAGGATTAGCACAGAAAAACTGAAAGCCGGAATATTTGATGGTCCTCAGATAAGGCAGTTTATTAAAGATCCACAATTTACCGCATTAATGAACGAGATTGAATCTAACGCTTGGTGTTCATTTGTTCAAGTAGTAAAGAAAAATCTTGGAAATTATAAGGCAAAAAATTACATAGAATTAGCGGAAAAAAAGGTTTTAACTTAAATATTCTCGATTTTAACATGCGCATAAAACTTCACCACCTCCACAACCACTTAGATCGGTTTCCAGAAAACCTTAGTGAGTTTAGTGAAGAACAGGGGGAAAGATTCCATCAGGATATTAAAACTATGAAAGATCAAAGAAGATGAGATAGCCACATGATGGCTGACTACTGTTGGAGTCTTCAGAGAGACTGTACCGGTAAACTCCATGCTAGAAAATCGTAGAAAAGAAAATTTTAAGTTATAAGTGATGAAAGTATATTTATCTTCTGTGTGAAATAAATATCTTACTTTAATTTTTTTGTTTATTTAACTGGCAGTTGGAGCAAATAGTAATAGTAATAAAGTAAAATGTACATAAGTTAAAAATAAGATGATTTTATTCCAAAAGAAGCCAATATACTGTCTCTCAAAAACTAGATCTGATAGATCAAATCTGACGGTTATTATGGATTCTGCACACAAAAATTACCCAGAAACAGTTAAAAAATTGCTGGCATCAAAATGTGTGTTAAGTCAATGCAGGTAGAAAAATCACCACTAACCTGGTATTATGGATGGATCGTGGGTTGTATTGTTTTTCTTTTGTGCTCCGATCTTTGATCTGGATGCGCTGACTCGATCTTCACGAATTATTCCGGCCGTCCGAAACAATAAAATATCGGAGCCGTTTAATAGGTACTTATCTGGCGGTGTACCGACTGAAATTGTTAACCTCTCCGATCGTAGTTTCACAATTATACAATGAAATGTGTTTTCATTTAAAAATATATAATAATTGGTTGGTGCATGTTTAGGCGTTATACATGGTTCGGTTGCTAGCCCTGATTATCAAAAATACATGAGTATGTACATTCTTGTTATATGGGTAGGTAATACTATAAACTTGCAATGGGTAAGAGTCAGTTGAGACAGTCTCAGTTACGCGTTTATTACGGCGGTGAGTGCTAGATATAAATTGCGTATTGTGATGGGATCGGATCAAGAGTCGGAAACTGGCCAGCCGGAAGACCACCAAGGAGACTGTAGACAGTGAGTTACAGGCCAGATTAAGTAGTTTAGTGGTTATTATCTGCATAATTTGAAATTGCATACTCTGTGAACATCACCCTTATAGAACCAAGACCTGACCTAGCTATTGAAGTAATTTATGGACACAGTGAAAAATTAATTATCGTTTTACTGGGGCCCTTCGATTCTATTAAATTTCACACATAATGGTTACATATCTATCGCTATAGGCGAAAAGAGAAGTATTTATAAAAAAATATGTTTTTTTATACGTAAGAAAAACAAATTTTATTATTTTTTATTAAAAATATAAAATTTTAAAAAGACTGGTGAGTTCATTGACGTATCTGATAATCTCTAACGGATTTTAGTACAAAAGTTATTCGTGACAGAAAAGGTTCGTTCTACATTGGTCCGATGTATTGTTGTACAAAATATCGCTAGGATTCAATAATTTACAAATATCGTCGGTTCGCATTAGAAAATTCATGTATGAAAAAAGACTCGGACCCGCCGAGTCTTAGACCGGGTATCGGGTCCGAGAGTATTTTTACCAGAACCGGCGTCTCATTTTTAGATGACGGGGTTTTCTCGTAAATATTTGAAGAGTTCTAGAGTTTTCGCTTGTTCCTGTGCTCCTATATTATATTATAGTAGTCTCTTTGATTTTATAACTGACACTATTTTGGGCAGTATGAAAATCTTACACAGTTCTGAGTTCGACTCTATTGTTATCATCACCGCCGACGACTCTGAATGCACCTTGCATATACCGGTGCGTAAAACAGAGCTCCTGACAGTCATAACCGAACCCGGAACCGACGCCAGGCAACAATAACATGTGACCAGCAGCAGCCATCTGGTAGACCCTATCGCGAACATCACTCATCTCGTCGCCGCCTTCCAGATAATATCTCATCAGACAGTAGTAGACATTTCATCAAACGGCCATCGAATTTACCTAAACCCGTGCTCAAAAATAAACTTGTGTCAACTGTAGGCAGTTTTCGTTTTTTAACCTGCACTGATCACACACACCTACACAATATACTCCGCGATCATCAACCACCGACGCAGTGAGTGATGGATAATTATTGGGGCATCCACCACTCATACATAAGCATTTTTATATATATCGACAACATATCCACACAACGATAATTACTCTTCATACAAGAATAACTATTTCAAGTAGGTAGGTATTTTCAAATACTTGTGTGACCTTTTATTATTTGTCCCTTGAGTATGTCCTTGACCGTTTGACACTTTATTCAAATTATTTTTGAAAAATAAATAAATTTAAAAAATATGATTTACGTTTTTGTTATAATAAATTTGTCCATTTAAGTTCATTTAGTGATACGATAGTAATTAATAATGTACAGAACGATAAAATATTTCTCTGTGAAACTACTGCTATCACGATTATGCCTACGATAATTCACAGAATTTGAGTAATTTAGTACTATTCATCAAAACATTTTTCTCCATAATTCCTAATGTTTTCCCCATTTTAAAAACCGTTTAAGCTTATTTTTTAATGTCTAGGATCCTTTAAAAAATACGATTTCGTATTTGAATCACCAAACATTTAATTTTTATAAAATGCAATATTTCGTACTAATAGGTGCGGTGCAGTAAGCACAAAATAGAAAATAAACTATAAAATAAAAATAACTAAAAAAGTAACATACTTTTAAAATTAGTAATATTATCTTTGTGGTTAAAATTCATATTTTTATTTATTATCTTTGTTTTATTAACCACTAAATTGAGTTTAAATACATCTACCGGTTTATAAAAGGTAACAGTTAGTTCTTTGTAACTTTATATGTAAATAAATATACATAAAATTATATGTTCATCGCGTATACTTTACTTTTATTCCATTTATCGTACGTAACTTATCCACACAGAAAAGCATTGTCTCGTATTGCAAATAGGAAACTAGTGTAGCTGATAGGGGAAGGAGTAAAGTATTTACTATGCTGCCGAAACTCAAAGGAACATTTTTTAAAAATATCATCTATTTTATGTAAAAGAAAAGTTGATCATATGCATAAATAAATAAAAAATATTATAATGCGACGTTCTCAGAGTATCCTTTAATCATTATTATCATTTTTTAAATACATGTTTAATTGTAAAATTACAATTATCACAACACATTTGTGATATTTTTAAAACATGAACGAAAAAATATTTTGCTTACACCGGGATATGAAACCGGAACTTTTCCTATCTGGGAAAACGAGTTGCCATTTTGTCACGTCAATAATTCATATTTTAGACAAATTAGAAACTTGTATTCTGTATCTCGCGTAACGCGTTTTTTAAAAAATATATTTTTATTCCATCCTATAACTTTTGTATATCTTTTTAATTGATTTAATTTTTTTTATTATTAAAGTATACAAGCATTCTTCTACAAATATAATGTCAAAGACATTTTTAAAATAATGTTGAAAATCAGTAGCGTTTGTGCGCAATTTTCAGTCGCAGCGTGGGAGAAAAGAAAATAAAACAAAATTATGAACGAGGGCATGGTTGTAGTTTATTCCAGGATGGACATATAATAGTCTGGAGATGTCCACCCTCTCCCTTTCCCTCTACCTCTCTACCTCCAGGGCCATCCCTACACCTTCTTTATAGTATGTGTTTTTAATATGATTCTGGGAAATGGGATAAGACTTAGTCATTTAATTTTATAAATGGTTTTCTAACTCGGGATGATTAAAAACTGCAACTTTATTTTTTTCCTTTCTCTTAAATATTTTTTTTATATTTACATGGTATTAATGATTTTTAATTAATGTAAGCAAATAGTGGAAATAATAGAAATCATTTCAATATGACACCCTTTTAGAAAATTTGAATAATTATAAATTACTTTCTCTTGTTCTGTTAACTAATTCTATTTATGATGTCAGAAAAAAAATGTATACGTAAATATGATAATAATATCCATGATAAAGTATGAATTCCAATCAGTTTTTATTAAAGGTATCAATATCATTATATTTATTATATTATTGATGTATTCTTATAAAGATACAAGAAAAAGAGACTGCGTATAAAAAATAAAACTAACACACTCAACTTCTAACACTATACTAAATATTATAACACACTCGTCTTCTTTAGGAGCTTCATTTGACTTCAAAGTCGTAGGCAGTACAGAGCGCCACCATCCATCCATTGTGATCCAGTCATTTGGGCACTCCCCTACCTTTTGCAGTTCATCTGCCTTGACATTATCCGCTCATCTATGTTTCAGTCTTCTCCTCGGTCTTACTCCTGTTAACTTGTATGAGAGGTGTGAGTCTATTTTATAAACTCATCTACTCTCTAGTCACATATTACACCTACCATGCTTTTTAGAGCATCATACTGATTGTGATGTTCTCAGTTCTTTATCCTCCATCATTCACTGTTTTCTAAAATATCACATATTGGGGAGTAAATCTTACGCAAAACTTTATTTTCGATGACTTGCAACTTGGTTTCTTGCATCAAGGTGAGAGACCAAATTTCAAACCCGTATAAAACAATCTGTTATATCAAAATAAATTTGTTTCGTATTAAAATAATTACGATTTCTAAAACATTAAATAAATAATTAACAATTGTACGTCAAATTTAAGACGAAAACAAAGCAATTACAATTATTATCATTTGTTGAACGTAAAATTGGTTGTTAACAAAGGTCGTATTCAAACTTGGGATGGTCGATATCGGAGGTAATAACAACACTAACAACTTTCCTTTAACGTTTCAATTAATTGGTAGCGACACGCACCGGTTCCCGGCCTAATTAACGCCTCTTTGGAGGCTCGCCCGGAATAAGTTTCGTGCTAAGGAGCTTTGAAGAAAGCGGCAATAAGGCTTTCATATTTCACGGAAGCGAGTCGTGAAAGTTAACTGAAATAATACGGCGAAAGTTAATAGCACACTGGAAGATCGGGTTCGGCGATAGTTGTCATTTTGTTTTGTTAATTCTATAGGCGGGGAAAATGTCTTGTAGAAACAATTTCTTCGAAAAATAAATAATATCAATTGTCAGTTTTGTAAATCTACAACGGGGTTTTAAAATATTAAGTGGTGATATACCTATACTATAGGGGTAGACAGAAAGGATATTACGTAACACTCTTCTATCCTGAAATTTTGTTTTCCTCATTGCCTCTTCTTCTGGAAATCCTTACCTTTTCTTCTTCTTCTTCTCTATAATCATAATACAATATATGTCAGGTCTTTCATAGATATTCTGATGTCATAAATACCATGTCAATACCGTTGCATTTTTACCATTATCTTGTCACTAAGATATGCGTATTATGATACATGTATTTTTTATATATTTATATACATAGCTTTATTAATTTCTTCACATTGTTATATTATATTCTAAATTTCCCGCACTTACATAAAAAGCCGGTTGTGTGATCAGCAGTAACTTTTGCTTATGGTAAAAAAAGTTATTTTAGTGTAAATTTTTGCGAAAACGGGTTGTCTGATCGTTGGTAAAAAATATTTACTCATCAAAAGTACATTCGGTAGTAAATTAATTTTATATTTAGATATCCGATGGTAAAGCCGCCAATCGTTAGTTAAAAATGGCGGACACTGCACAGCTGTTTTAAAAGTCATCTGACACATCAATACATTGAAAATTGCAGTATACGACAATGAATCATTCAAAATCCCGCTATTTTAGTTTTTATTTTTGCCAGGAAAGTGACAGATTTTGAATGAAGGAGTGATGCTATAAAGCCATAGATAAAGTATATAATCGTGTCCATTGTTAATGGTGAATATTTAAAATAAATGAATTTCGGTAAAATTTGCAAATATTTAATGATTATACTCCTTGCCACACTATTACGTGGTATTATTGACTTTGACAGTAGTAAATTTAACGTACGAATAACATGCAGCCGTTTTTTACCACGAGAGATGGTAATAAGTTATCATGGTCGAGTAATTGAATTCAGTTTACATTTATTACCAGTTCCAACCTTCATATTCATACACAAGTAAAAAATTACCGTGTGCTACTTATTTGGAAAATAATAATCTATTACTAGCAATAATTATGTCCAAAACTATTTGGAGGAAAGGGTTTAATTGCGTTTTTGTTTTAGTCATTTGTGATATAATTGAGCTCGCGTTGGTAACAGTTATGGCGCACTGCCACTAGATTTTTTGCCATCACCGCAGCTCATTCTCTTATTCTTGAAGGTGGCAAAGTTTTCGTATTAGATCAACCATCGATTAAAATAACACGAAACTTTCGGATGTGTTAAAATAATTATTCGCAAAACATTTTTGTTAATATTTTTAAATGTCAAATAATAATATTAGATTTTAGTACGAAAGTAGTTATATAAAATTATTTTTAATCTTTCACTGATCTCAGTCAGATCTAAATGCAATAATGAAAATGTATACTGACCAGTGATTCCTAACATTCTTGGCTCATGGCACAATAATAAAATTAAAACAAACGTACCTATCTCTTTTTTCTAGCATATAAATCATCATATTTTACATATTACACCTGTTTAAAATATACAGATATTTTTCTTTGTATGTAATAAAGATTTTTTGTAATTGGATGATTAAGATGATATTTAAGAAAAACATAATAAATATAAAAAAATTGCCTAGGATTTCGTATCTAAAATTAATTGATAATGCTTATTATTTTATTTTAGAAGTATATTAAAACATAATTTAAATTAAGTATAATAAAATATTTTATCTTAGAAGTATACTACAACGTTATTTAAATTGAACACAGCAGATGTTTGAATTTTACTGTTCGCAACAATATTTTGCCACACATTAGTATACCGCGGCCTATCGGTTGAGAATTATTATGGTAGACATACCAATTTAATGGAGAATATAAGCTAAATTGAAGTACATTTAGGAAAATTAGAATTCTCTGATTTTGACATTTGAAGTTGACCTGCTCACGCCTCACAGATATGGTCGTTTGACCAAGCACTTTATAGCCATTCCTCGCCGCCTTAAAACGGTGTAAATCTATTTGTGTATCATCCCATAATAAGTGCCATCCGATTGTATGTCCTGTTTCACTCAAAAGACGTATTAAACATTTAAACAAATGATTAGACCTCAGTGACCACCTTAAATACAAAGTAAAAGAACATATTTTTATCAATATTTTTATTTCCTTGTTATATTATATTACATTCAGGTATCCACCCATAAAATACACCCTGTAAAAATTGTCTTTTCCTAAATCTTGTTGAAAGTTTGATTTTTTTCTTTATATATATTTATTATATTTATATATATTTTATATATATTAATGTACATTTTATTCATTATATCTTTCTAAGTAATTCATTTAACATCTCCTTATCTAATTTATTCCCCCTTGTTATTTATTTTCAATCCTTGCCGTAAAACTACCATGCAGTTTGGGAAAAAATAAAATTTAAATGAATATATATGTAATGAAGAAGAAATTAAAAAAAAAAAAAAATTATCAACCTGATCTAGCCGTAAACACCAACACCCTATACTCACACGCACGTTCCGCAACATTTTTATACACTGAGATATTCATATACACGCGTGAGTTCAAAGGAGATTGGGACTTTCAGACACGAGACGAATCCTTCTGATATTAACAACCTACTAACATTAGTCATCCCATACTGGTGACTTGACACAAGGCAAACACAAACTCGATCCCTAACAAAGAATTTATCAATAATCGCACATATTTCATTATTTAACGTATTATTATAATATATATCGAAATATTCAAAAAAAATATTAATTCTCTTTAATCCATGTTGCTATGAAGTATAAGAACTGAAGGATGAAAAAAATACCAAAATATTTTTTGAACCTAAATATTGTTTGGGATTTTAGACAAAAAGTTTTCTTTACAATTACAATTATTTACTTATATAGTAAAGGGTGTTTATTTTAGACGTTTATTTTATTAACAACACTTTTTCCAGTGACAGTCAATTTGACAGCTGACTGCTGATTTGCGCTCTGTTTGTATTGCCATTTCATCATGAATTACGCCAGAACAATGCTAGCAAATTGTGCAAATTTATTTCTAAAATTGTGGTTCATTTCGCGAAACTTCCGCGCGCTATGTCTATTTTACTGTCGACATGATCTTCCATAAGAGTAAGTAATTTGAATAATCATGGATCGTTTTCGCACCACGCATACTCTAATTGATAATACACATCCGCAGAGACGTCGTACAGTACGCACCGAAAAAGTTGTTTCTTCAAAAATGATGCCAGCCAGAACGTTATAGTTAATCGAGAGCGCTATAAATCCATGTTACTGACTTTTTCATTCCCAAATTGAATAACATTAATGTGACAGAGCTGTGATTTCAACAAGACGGCACAATATGCCACACATCGCGCGCCACAATCAATTTATTGAAGGAAACATTCGATGAGCGCATAATTTCGCGTAATGGACCTGTGAATTGGTCTTCAATATCGTGTGATTTAACACCTTTGGATTCTTTTCTATAGGGATATATGAAGTGGCTAGTCTACGTCGATAAATTAGAGACGATAGAGGATTTGAAAGACAACATTAGTCGCGTTATTGCCGATATATTTGACTTCCAGATTTCGCTTTATTCGAGCCAGTCGCGGCGCCCATATACGCATACTAATACTACTAAATACTAAATACTAAATGCATAAAATAACCTTTCTAATAAAGGCAATACCATGGCCATTACCACGATTTTCATGTGTTTTATTTATTTTTAAAGTTCTATGAATCTAAGAAAACAACCCTTATATTACCATGAACTCTTAAATTATATTAATTTATTAAATAAATTAGGTTGTTTTCTCATTTACCCCACTGAAAATGTTTCATGACGAGAATTTGATAAACAAGAAAACAATATGACGCTGGCTAATTTGAAAAACATTAAAGGAATTTTAAAGATTAAACTTCGCCTGTATTTGTGCCGTCACGTCTTTGAAAATATGATTAATTAATACAACAACTAATGCTCAGATAAGAACTGTGAAGAGGTATTGATAAAAATAAATAATGGAAGTTAAATTCATTATTTTTAATCTATTCGTTTACATGAATTATTTTTCTTATAAATTAATAAAAGTATACCATACTACTAGTCTAAACGTCTACATATCGACAATATACGTAGAGCACAACGGTGATATGTAAAAAATAGTATTTTTTTATGTATGTATATATATATTTATTTATGTATTATGTACATGTGTTTTTGGTGGTGAGAATGAAACGCGCGGTGGTGTAAAGTCATTTATTTGGTTAAAGGAAGAGAATAAATAATAGCGGAAATGGCGTAGCGTGAAATATGAAGAGTTAGAGGAATGAGTCGGAGGTTCCGGCCGGGACTACGTCGCCGTCCCTACATACTTATATATATATATATATATATATTATAAGGTTATATTTGGTACCTACCGCACACAAGATGTGATGGGAGTTGATATTTACCAAATGGCAACACTGCACCGTGTAAGAAATTTTTTTCTTTGTGATATTCTTTTATTTTGACAGCTTGCCCGATACTAAAATCACGAGGATGTGATTTCGTATTGAATTAAGGAAAGGTGAGAATAATTAAATAATATTGGGCATCTGTGTTATTCTGCACCATGTTAGAGAGTTTCTTTGTTTGCTATTTCACTTGTATGTTTGCAGAATGTGAAGCATCCCTTCCCCAAATGACGGCAGAGAGGTGTTGGGTAGATGACAATACCATTTCTTCGTGAAGGATTACTCACGAACAAGGTAGAGTGGGGATAAGATTTGTTCTCCTTTGCTTCTTTTATTTTCAATCTCACTTATTTTGCAACAAAGATGACTCCAGAATTATTTGTGACTAAAAAGGAAGCCGACGACGTAGCCTTCCTGAAGTATTGACAAGTAAGAAGACGCAAGTATTTACGGGTGCCTCGGAACCTCAAGACTGAAAGAAGACGATGGATTGTTTAAGAAGAACGAAGACATCTGGTGGTCAAATTGTTGTGAAATAAATTTCGATGTAAATTTTAATATTTAATGTAACGTAGTGATTATTCTCATCTTTTAATTTCAAATGCGAACTTGCTAGTTTTGTTAAAGACGATTTGATGAAAGTCCATTATTTTGCTAAAGAAAGATTAGTCAATCTTTATTTGTGATCATAAATTTTGTTATATTTTTTCTGATAAACTTATCAGGTGTTTGAATTATTGTAGTATAATTTTTGAGGTGAAGATCTTAATATCTAGTGTATCATAGTGTTGTATCTCACCATTCATTCCAAAGGATAATTTACAAATTTTGATATTGACATGTTGATAAAACCTCTGTTATTTTGTTAGGGAAAGATTTGCCAGTCAATCTTTATTGGTAATCACATCCAGTGACATAATTTTTTTTTTAAATATGAATTAAATATATTAATTATAAAGATATACATATAAAATCAATTTAATCGAAAAATATTGTTGTTGCGCCACCGGGATTCGAACCTGGATCTCTTTCCTAACCGGGGAAGGTGCTTTATCTAACTAAGCTACAGCGAAATTATTTTTAGCGACAATTTTCGACCCTATATGTTACCTTTTTGATATTAATACATTTAATCGTTCCATCATTTGACAGAGCCATCTACCTTATTTTTACAGAATCTCAAATACCTTTGAGTAAACTGATAGCAGACGCCAGAATTATCAATTCATTTTTATTAAATTTTGGAAACATTGATACAACTTTATTATTTAGGAGAACACATTCTTATTGTGAAGTTTCTAATATTTTTTAATAATTTAATAATTTTAATTTCTAATAATTTCTTCCTATATTCTACCTTGTAAATTCATATATTTTCATATTTGTTCAAAAACTAGTTAAATATAATGTTAAAAATCTTGAAACTAGATTTATTATTTTCACCGAGAATGGTAGCTAATGTGAGTGGCAGGCGACATGGTGAATTATGTGCATCAGAACCACGTACCTCATGCTATACCCTGAGCGAGCCGGAGGGCGGATAAAATACGTCACAATATATATGTAAAGATTTTTTATACAACATTATTACAATACAATTGTAATTTTCGTATTTTGTTCTACCAATAAAAAATTAGATGCTATTTAGATAATATTAGTAACTTGTGTGGTATAAAGAAATATTTAACAACAAAGTAAGTCTCTCGTAATTCATTGTAGAAATATCATGGAACATATATATCACAATTATGCTTTACATAAATATACCACAATTGTGTAAATATATATGAACATTACCATTGTGCTCTACATAGTCGATATTTTTCTCTCCCGACTTGAAAGTCTCAGTGAGACAAAATATAAACCAAAATAAATAGTTATGTACCAAATAAATAAAAATTTCTTTAAAAATAAAATAAATTTATCCCAAAGTGTGACCTCAATTCTACTAAATGTGTATTTTCTGTCACATTAATGCCCAAATGTCGTATGTTTCACGAACGATTTAACTGACTATTAAGAATCTAAAATCTTTTATCTAGAGTTTGTCTTACGTTCTGCCAACGCCCATAGAAGAGTTTCGAGTTAGATAGATAAAATGTGAACATTCAACCTACAACACTTACTTTATATAGCTGGCTCGAAATGACTGGATAAAAATATTCAACAAAAAATATTTTGAAACGATATAAGAATATTTGAAGTTTTTATGACACCTTAAGTTTTATATTATCTACAGTCGTTCACAGGCATTAGGCCTTCTTTACATACCCCGGGGAGTGTTTGAGTGTTGACTATGAAAATAAAATCCTGCTCCGTTTCTTCGTTTTATTAGCCCTGGCAATATTGAAACACCAGACTTAAGGAAAATGTAATAAGTAAAACACAAAGAAAAAATAATAAAAGGTAAGAATACTGAAAATATTCCGAAGTGCTGTTAGTATTTATTTTTTATTTGATAACTGTTATTATCACAATTTAAAATACTTCATAAATACTAAATCAGAAAAAAATATTGTGGAAATCGATGAACGAAATGAAAACGGAATGAAGAGATATGAATTCTATTGAATAATTTTAATGAATTATGTACAATGCTAGCAGTCATTCAGAGAGGGGATGAAGGGGTGGAGTACGCAATAACCTTTGTTTTGTGCAGGCCCTAAAGAGTAACGATTTTTACGAAATATCCAGCGCGGGGGATGGCGTGATGTCCTTGACCGCGGGGGGCTATGTGTTGTGTAAGGTTGTATTTTACTTAAATTCCTAGAGTGCAATTAAGCAAAATTTGGAATGGATGGTATTCAATATTGTACACATGAATAAATTGGGAGATGCTAGATGGTACACTTGCTTTGCGTAGGGTTTTTAAAAATATATTTTCTAAACATGATTTAGATCGATCGAATGGTTTGGGATTGCATTAAGAATAAACAGTCAGACAATCACACATATATGCCAATTTATATAGATTTGTGTCAGTCTTTTTAAAACATTACTACTCACAGGACAAACTTTATTTGAGCACTGGTTATGCGCAGGGATGGGCTAACTTGTCCAGAAGTCACCCCTATTGGACGTAATAGTTTAATCTTACCTGTCTCCAAAAGATTAGATGTATTAGCATTACGTGCATCATAAAACGGTCAAACTAACGAGGAAAAGAATCGGTGAAGCATTTGTTGAATTTTGAACGAAATTTCTAAAATAATTTAAAATAAAATGTTAAAAATAAATGTTATTCTTGTTTTTGATGCATTTTTAGAATTGCGAATTGCGAAATACTCCAGTTATTTTCCAGGCTGTACCACCAAGTTATGTAATATTTTTACTTCTTCATTATATGTTCGTACTTTTACGTCAATCATTCTGACACCCCTCGTGTAGAAAGAAATATGAAAATAAAGATGAACCAATGACGCCTATACCGTATATTTCGAACTATAAGATGCGTCGAACCATAGCACCCAAAATTTACGAGACAATAAAAAAGAGAAAAATATACATCTCATTCATGAGCGAGACAATGAGTACTAGTTTACGCCGATTTATCAATGGTGGAAATTTCGAAAAGTCTGATGCACGTAAGTTGGACAGACAAAATAACTTTGTATCTCGACATTGCATATAGATGATAGTGCAAGAAATGATACCATTAGACAAATAATATACATACGCATTTGGGGATGCTTATAATGAAAGAGCAAGGGGTCCACGAAACCCGGTACTCCAAAAGCCATTAAATCAAAGTTCAATGTGTTTGAAACTTTATTTTATTTTATATTTATTGCTCACACATACTTGTATGTTTAATCTGCGATTTATGTATTACTAGCAAGTTTGTTTATATAAATTTGTGTTTGTGTATCGGAATATGATGATGAGAAACGTAGGAGTAACATATTTATTATTTAAATAAATTTCTTATTTACAAATAGAATATATTGATTTGAAAAAGTTTAAGGTTAGTTGCGTTCAAAAGATACATGATATTAATGGCTCGTGTTCTGATTTAGTTTGGTTGCTATAAACATATCGGTTGAAATAAATTTTAAAAAAAACTAACCTAACCTTACCAGTTGTAATACTGAATTCATAAAAGTATTAACAAAGAGTTATCCATATTACAATGAGAATAAAATATAACAGTATAAATTGAGTCAGTAGACCGTGGCAGAGAAATAACAAAAAAGCGGCGGACAAACAGAAAGGGTTCCTAATTTCAATTATTATATACATATATATTTTCTTCATTATTTAAACGAATTATCGATTTTTATCTAGTATCTATATAAAAACAAAAACACGATAAGGGTGCCTGTTTAACTTTAACACTAACGATCAGGCGTTCAACTCAGTTAGCGACCTTCTGTGTTCACCGCACTGACAATACAATATTAGTTTAATAAAAGGACAAATATGAAATTATACAAAAAAAATATTTTCACAAAATTATCCCAGAAATGAAAAATGAATTCCTATTTTTAATTAAAAAAAAATAACGACTTACTCTATTGTCAAAAATTCTCAAGTTTGCTTAAAGGAAATAAAAATATGTTTCATATAATTATAAGTGGTATTTTTTCCGACTAAATAAATAAATAATCTGTTTATTTAGTTTAAATAATAATTTATTTATTTGATTCTTAGTACAGTGTGTTATATTATAATCGAATAAACATTTTAGCAAAGTAAGACATATATTTGGGTACCCTGCCTGCTACATTAGTATTTTACTGTATTATAGTATATAGTATAGACAGGTTTATCCGGTATAGTAGAAAACAAAGTGCAATGATCAATGTACAAAATTATATATATATATAAAGAGTTAAAAAAAGTTATTAAATCAGGTAAATACTTCATTACTCAATGTATAAGATATACTATTTGGTGTATGTAAAGAGTAAAGCAAGATGCAATTAAATAATATATAATTAAAACGTAAAACTTTAAGTAAGTTCAATGTTCAATGTATAAAAAAAAAAGTATATATATATATAAAGAATAGAACAATATACAATTAGATAGCATATAAAAAAGATATATAAAGAGTAAAACAAGATGCAATTAGGTAATTCAATATACTGTTGTAGCAGTTTTAATTTTATGTTATTTTAAGTTCTTGGGCGTAATTTTATGTTATTTTAAGTTCTTGGGCGTAATTTCTTCCCATTTGGTAGAACCAGAACTGCACTTTTTGTGAAAAATATGCAAGATTGCAAGGTTGCAATTTTTTACGTTTGCATGTAGACTGTTATATATATCTAGAAACAAATGGAATCTTTATGTAAAAGTTTTGTTTAATTTTGGCACAAGATAGTGACAGTTAGCCTGTGTCCTTGTTAAATGAGGGTGCGTAATTTGTTGGTAATATTAATTATGCCGGTAAAAGTGTTTTAGTATACCAAGAATATACATTTGACGGATGTCTAGGACGTGACATTTTTTGAAGAATTCATTTGAAGGATAGAGAAAGGGTTTCTTATGAATAACTCTCAAAATCATTTTGTCTAGAATACTACTAGCTGCATCACCCCAGCTGACAATCGCGTAGTAATAGTAATAGTTTAAAATTCACAGTTATAATAAAAAACATTCCTTATTAAATCAAACTTATACAATATTTAAATATACCAACTATTAAAACGACTTTAAAATTTAGTGCATTTCTTGACTTAAAAGTAAATCAAAATAATATACAACAATAATAGTCATTTCGTTTAAAAATTCAATTTACCACGAACGTTAATTTTAAAATACTCGCTTTGTGCCATTTAAAATTTTCACATCGAGAATTCAAATTCAGCTCTGTAAAATTAATAATGAAACATTATATTGCAATTTAAAAAATTTAAATTTGATATTCGAATTCAGTAGCTTTTTCACGTAGGTGGATATTCAAATTAATGTTTGCTTTATCAACAACGAAAAACCTTCGGTTTTCCACACTAATTATTAGAGCTCTTTCATGTTTGGCTTTTCAAACTCTCAATAAATGACTACATTTTATAATACTCTCAAATTTCATTATAATTTGTATTTCATGTGAACATGCTACGTAATATGGGTGTTATTTTATTCATTAGTTTGCTTCTTTCGACATAATTCCTCTAAATGCTATCTATCCGACATCATTTGGAGTTTATCATCATTTCTGAAATACATTAATTAATCATTTAGAAAAAAACTATATAGTTATCAGCGGGACTGAAACCTGAAACATTCTCTTATCAGAAGAAAGAAAGAGAAATTTCTATGTACATATTGTATATTTTATAGTTTAATCTTCTAAGTGATTTATCTACAATAATTTGTTTTTTTAATTATCAAATAACTGCGGGTACTTTTGGGTTATCTGTCACCCCTCTTTTAATATATAATTTTATTTAGTTTTAGTTTAACATAAAAAACTATAAGCAGCATATTGGTCTCTATAGTTACATTTCTAAACTAAACTAACTAAATAAAAAAAATATATTAAAAAAGTGGTGACAGATAATCCACAAGTACCAAACTTGCGTTTTTAAATTGTGACTTAATAATAAATAAAAAATGCGTTTTATATCATTAAAAATATAATTTCTGAAGTTTTCATATGTTACCGTGTTTAATGTATAATTTTTGGATGGAATTTTCATATTTTTATTAATCTGTCTAGGTAAAATCATGTTAATTAAAAAACATTTAATATGTTTTTATTTTCATGGAAAATTCATAATTTAACTTGTGTGTAAAGTTTTATCCATTATAACTGGGTAAGAATTCCAATCACGTAGCTGGGACTTTCATTCGGCCTAAACCTTTTGAAATATTTTTTCTCATTTGAAAAAATATTTGTATTATTCGATGAATTTTCCAATTCTTGTTTCGCCTAGTTATGGCTGAGTTTTCAATTGCAATTACTACGTGACTTGTCGGCCTTCACAACGCGGGGCGTTGGCGCACGTCCCAGTTATATTTTCCTTCAGGCTATATGCTCTCCGGGAAGCCTACAAATACAACCCCTAAGTTTTAATTGATAACATTGCGTTGGTTGCGATAACAAATATTATTGTTTGAGGTATTAGGTTAATGCATAATTATTATCGTTTTTAAAAAATTATATTGTAATATAACCAAAAAAATATTATGTACAATTATCATTCGGGAGCGTAGCCACCGTAATCATGGACTGATCGATGTTGAAGTTCTCAGCCAGTGTTCTAGTGATGCAACTTTCGTTCTCTTCCACAGCCGTCAGAAGGGCCTGGTCATCAAAATCCAAAGATCAACCCTTTTCTGACTTATCGTGTAAGCGAACCAGTTACTCTCGGCATGCCCTTTCGCTAATCATTCCTTCGCCGAAAAGATTTTTGAGATCGCAAAATGACTCGGCAGCTTTCCATCAATTATTTTTACTATTTTCAAAATAAGCAATATTTTACTATTTTCAAAATAAGCAATATTTTACTATTTTCAAAATAAGCTAAATGTTTGTGCTATAAAAATAGGACTAACTTGATGATCTTCCGGAACGAGTCCCGAACTCCCGATCACCCGATGAATGTTTTATCATCGGATCAAATGAGCACTAAATGTTCATAAATGACATAAATGTTGAATTTGTATAAATAAAAGTACAAATTAAATTAATCAACTATAATGAAATATAAAAAAATCTATATATCGTAAAATTATTTAAACAAATAATAAATATCTCATAGAGTCGAAGCTATATTTTATTATATTTAATGGAAAGATTTGGAAGTATGGGTAATTACAGGGCTTACAACCTGCCTTCGGCTGGTCAAAGTGATCACTTTATACAAATATAACGTTCACCATTCTCACCCATTAATCAATCTCCATATCTATCAAACTTTTATAAGTTGTATATATGTTAATATGTGGAAACACTTCGTGTACAACTACACTATCGCCATCTATGGATTAAATTTGATACTCATTTCCCTGTAATAGCATAGATGAATGATAAATGATAGATGATAAATGAGAATCTAATAATTTTTTAAAATTATTTAAAGTAATATTCTTAATGTGTAAAATGTTTTTTAATACATTATATTAGAATACAGGTCGTAAACCTTGTAATTACCCATACTTTCGTATCTTTCCATTAAATATAATAAAAAATAGCTTCGTCTCTATGAGATATCTATTATTTATTTAATAACAGTGGCTTTGTAGGTGAAAATCTAGTAATTGTGTGTTCTTGGACATATTAGAATATTGAAAAAATATTTAGTCGCTACCAGAATTCGAACCGGGACCTTTTTATATCTGGAGTAGGATGTTCACCATTTCGCTATTCATTTAATTTGCATTAAAATACTACAGAACTATGTTCAGAAAATAAAACTTTATAAATGCATTATCCTTAAAAAATGTATCCGCGAATAATGGTGTACAATAAAATAATCGAAGGTGCTCAGCTGAAAGTTTCTATCGAAAATAATCAATGAGTGTGAATATTGGGAAGATGTCTTGTTGTAAACGAGAAACACGTCAAACGATTTGGGCTTTGTATTTCCTCTGTATACCCCTGTGGATACGACTCGATGGGAAGTAAGTAATAATATCAAATTGTTTTTCCAGAACTTAAACTCTTAAATTGCCAGACAACTGACTATACATCAATGTCGTGGTCATGCCAAAACGAACCGTATATTGCTTTTTACGTTTAAAGTTCCATTTTCTCTCGGATTTTTTATGTTTAGCAAAAAATAGGGTTGGTCTAATACAAATACTAATACTTACAAAACAGTGTTGGAACAGAATAGTATTGAATATAAACTGTAAAATAATAATAAGTGTTTGGTGATTATATTATACATATAAATGCCACTCTTGCGTGGGAGTGATATCTTGACGCTTAATACTTTTGGAAGTGTTTTCTATGTAACTTGGAGAGTGAAATTACGAAGATAATTGTATTACTCGGTACGTTCTATGTATTCTGCCTGCCCCATATATTTTCAGATACAGGAATTTTACTATTATTATATAAGAACGGTGAAAGTGAGTTGGCGTAATATTATAAGGTAATACAGAAAGTGAAGACTTTTTAGTATTAAAAATTAGGAAAATATTTTATATACAAGGCGCGTTTTTAAAGTAAGTACCGTTGCCGGATATTCCCGGTACAGCGCTGCGGTTCCGATGTTGCGCATACACATTGGTTTCTTTTTTCTGTTGACCGCATGCAACGTTAGATACATTCGCGTAGTGTGGCCATCTTGTAGTGAGTGGTTCAAGTCAATAGATCAGCCCGCCGACTGTGAGATACGGTCCGTGATTCGTTTCTTGAATGCACGTAACATGGAACCAGCCGACATTTATCGCCAAATGTGTCCTGTTTTGTTCTGATTTGTCGCCGAGTGGTTTCCATCTTTTTCTTCATCTGAAGCGATTCTTTGGTGGCAAGCGTTTTGATGACGATAATGAACTCAAATACGGAGTACAGACATGGTTTTCAATCCAGGCGGCGTCGTTCTATGACGAATGTTTACAAAAATTGATGCCCCGTTATGACAAGTGCCTTAATAATGGTGGCGACTCTGTTGAGAAGTGTAGAGTCCGAAGAAAGTAAAGTTTTGTAAAAATAATGATGTGTTTCCTTAAAAAAAAATCTTCAAAAAGTCAATCTATTTCTTCACCTACTACATTTCAGTATTTATCACATTTGTTCACGAGCTGTAGTTGTCCACCGCTAGTCCATAGATGTATTCATTTGAAAAGTGTAACATATAGGTTCGAAAATTTGTCGTCAAAAGTCGCTGTAGTATAGTTAGATAACGCACCTTTCCCGGTTTGGAAAGAGATCCAGGTTCGAATCCAGATGTCGCAACAGCAATATTTTTCGATAAAATTGATTTTATATATATATCTTTCTAATTAATATATTTAATTAGTATTTAACAAATTGTATCCAAAACTGTCTTACGCAGAATTGAGTGGGAGATTTTCGATCATCCACCATACGTCTAGATCTTATTTCGAGCGATTTTCATATTTTTCGAAGTTTAACGAGTTCTCGAAATGAAAATATTTTAGTGGTGATGCTGAATTGCAGATTGCAGTTAGAAATTCATTAAATGGTCCGGCGATGAATGACAGCGAGGGTTTAAAACTTGTGGACAAATATGAAAAAATGTTTTTTTTAACGAGAATGCATTTTCGTTGTGAAGTTGCATTTTCAGGACATAGTTCTGTGGTATTTTAATACAAATTAAATGAATCAACTTGTGAGATATACAGGAAAAAATCTATCCATCGAAAACTATACATAAAGTCGAACTAATTTTTTTTTCGATTGATACATTTTTTCGGTGTGCCCTTCTAGTTGATTAATTTAATTTGCATTAAAAATGATTAAGGATAACGCATTCTAATTGTGAAGTTGTAATTATTCAGAACACAGGTCTGTGACATTTTAAATACTAATTAAATGTATTAGTCAGAAAGATATACATATATAAACAATGTAGATGGTTTTCAAATAATGGAACGATAGATGTATTATTTTGAAAAAGTGTGAAGTATGGGTTCGAAAATTTGTCGTCAAAAGTACTGTCGCTGTAGCATAGTTGGATAATGCACCTTACCTGGAATGGAAAGAGATCCAGGTTCGAATCCCGGTAACGCAACAACAATATTTTTCGATAAAGTTGGTTTTATATGTATAACTTTCTAATTAATATATTTAATTAGTATTTGTATTTAAAATGTTTATTTGTAGGACATGATTATGTGAAGAAATTAATTAAGGTACTATAGGAGTTGAAGAGTGTGTTGAAGTTATACAAAATATGATTGACTCAGGATTGTGTCAGAAAGATAAGATGCTGTGAGATAGAAGCCTTTAACTTCTTGTTTCACGCGTGTTGGTTATGTGTCGCAGTGTAGGGTGTATGTTGTAACCAGTGCAGGGTATGTAAATTAAAGAGCACTTACAAAGTTTATGGAGGTGATGAATTAATACAATATAAATGCGCGATTGAACTCTGGAGTGGTTCGCTGGAGATGTTATTTAGTAGCGATGCTGGTGTTAGGACGGCCTGAATCGAGAAATGATCGCTAGTTGCTTGGTAAGAACCGTCTCTGGGGTATAATGTTTATATGTTAGTGTTTATTGGTTGCTTTGATTCGGGCTCTATATGGTTGATGGGTGAATCCTTACACGGCCATGTCTATGGATGCGTGTAGGGTCACCACAGTACTGTGTCGGTATTCTCGACTTTTTCAATTCCCGGGATTCGAGACCATGTATTTTATATAGTTAAAAAGAAAATATATTTCAACAAATATTCATATGTATGATGTACAGTAACCATTGAGGATATATTATTATCTGTGTAAAAACATACGTTAATGTTAATTTATTAAAACTGTTTGATTAAATACTTATTGATTCATAATGTAGTGGTAGTTTTTTGAAAATAAATTAAATTAACATTTTTATTGAATATAAAAACATGATATATTACATCTATTAAAATTACAAAAGATAAATAAAAAAAATTAAAAAAACAAAATAATAATGTACAAAAAAATAAACACATCGGAATACAAAAAATATATGTATTTGGTCAAAGTCAACTAAAGTTTTTCAAATAATTTCATCCCATCCGAATATTGTTTCACAAAATGTCATGTGATCTTAAATTTAAGGATTACGTATTACAAGGAAATATAATCCCCTGTTTGCATATATCATTTTATTCAATTTTGTTTGTTAGTCGTAATTATTTTTGACTAATTTCTCTAATGGTTGACCATATAAACTATTGAAATTTTCGATTTAAAAAGTATATATATGTACTTACATATGAATCGCTCGTTGCTGGATCACTACTTGTAGTATGACAATGGACAGATGAGGTTAACTCGAGACATTAGACTAGAGACAGCAAAAAACCACGAAATTACGGGGTTCTCTTGACGAAGAATCCCTATTACCTACCCACTTTCTTTGACTTGGAATAAATAAATATATATTTTTTAAATATTAATTTAATGTATTAATTATAAATATATACAAATAAAATCAATATTGTCGAAAAAATTTGTTTTTGCGCTACCGGGATTCGAACCTGGATCAATATTTCCAATCCGGGAAAGTACACTACCAATTGTGTTATAACGCCAGTATTTTCCACGACAAATTTTCGAACCTATATGTTACACTTATTCAAATTAATACATCTGTCGTTCCATTGTTTGAAAGCCATCTACATTACATTTAATGGAAATATATGGAACAGTGCCTTTGTACGTGAAAATCTAGTAATTGTGTATTCTTATTTAAATATTGCTAATAAATATTATTGTTTAAAAAATTATACTAGTGCATATAATTATAATAATATTAGAAATTTTGTTGTTTAAGTTTCAAGTATCTACGCTTGTTACTTTATTAGCAGGCGTTGAAATGTTATTAATGAAAGTCAAGTTTCCGAACTCGTGATGCGGGATTATTTCAAACGAATTTATGCGAATTGGATTCAACAAAAATCCTCGTATTCAAATCAGTTGAGTTCAGAAATCGAACAAAGTGCGATTATTTCACACCCTCTTTTAGATATGGACATTTTTTTTATACCTAAGCCTTTAATACGCGGGCGCATAAACCGAGATAAAGCTAAATCTATCACCGCTTTCAATTTGACAAGACGTGACAAAAGATTGCGCGAGTAAGAGATGCCCGACGAGGCGGGGAAGGGCGGAAGGGGACGAGGGAACGATACGAGGGTAAGTATGAGTCAGATGGGATTGAAACACCGTAAAGCCGCCATAAAAAGGTTGATGCTCATCACAAAGAGCCGAGATTAAAAATTCCGTCGAACAAAGGAAGGTTGGCCCAACCGGAAGAGGAAAGGGGTGGTTTCGACAAGAGGGTCGAATTTTTGACTAGATGTGTGCTGTATCTCCTGTCATACGTAGGATTCATATTTTTGCTTAAATAAAAGTTATGCGAATTTTGATTTATATAAAATTGTAAATTTAAGAAATAACAAACTTTGTATAAACCAGTGTTTCAATAATAATGTATCCTTCATATGTACGTCAGAACAGATTTGCGTATGCATACGTAAGTACAATTTGTGTAGGCCTGTCCTGATGGAAGAAATAATATTAACAAATTTGATCAACGTAATAATTACGAAGTATAATTATGTAATAACGTAATAATAAAAAGTTTTTTCAAAAGAAATTAATAATAATGAATCATCGCAAAGTTAACGCTGTGAATTTAAAATGATATAAATTATATAAATGAATTGATAATTCTGGCGTCTGCTATCAGTTTACTCAAAGGTATTTGAGATTCTGTAAAAATAAGGTGGATGGCTCTTTAAAATAATGGAACGATTAAATGTTTTAATATCAAAAAGGTAACATATAGGTTCGAAAATTGTCGCTAAAAATATTGTCGCTGTGGCATAGTTGGATAATGCACCTTCCCCAGTTAGGAAAGAGATCCAGGTTCGAATCCCGGTGGCGCATTAACAATATTTTTTGATAAAATTGATTTTATATGTATATCTTTCTAATTAATATATTTAATTCATATTTAAAATTATATAATAAAAATCAATTATAAAAATTGTATTCACATATACTTATATATTATAAAACCACAATAAGTAAATAAGTTAATGATTATTTTATTAGGATGGCCAATTTATAATTTAAGGTATTTAATGGTACCTTAATAATTTATATTAAATACAAATAAGATGGCAAAATATATAGTTACATATATGTCATACCTAGCATTTTTCAGGGAGGTTCTATCAATAAAAAATATTCTATTATTGTAAACTAAACTATTTGTTTACTTTTAAAGGACTTAAAAGTGCATGACCACCCTATAGAGTACCACCCATTAATTGTCATGTTTGCTGGACATTGCTGGAGTTTGCCATTACCTCTTATATTTCTCTTTTAAATTATTAACTAATCTAAATTTCGGAATTTCCCTTGGTCTTGATTCTATTGGCTCGTGAAAGAGAGCTTTGGAGTCTCATCTACTCTAACTCTCAACCACTGCAGCGTACTTCTTGTCACGTTCATCAGAATATCTGGGGTAACATACCAATTACCTATAGCTGGTCAGCGGGGCAGTCACCAAATTGGTGGTAAGGAATGATACTGGTGTTATGGCGGTCTTAAGAACGCCGAATGACTTAGCTTGACCACTAACTTAATCAATTTCTATGACTCCAAATATCAGAAAGAATTTAGATTGAGCATACATCAGGAATGTGTAACAGAAATAATACAAACATTGGCTTTTGTCTCAGTGTTTATTTAGTCCCACCAAAGTGGTACAATATAAATCAAGTAGATTAGAAATTCAATGCTGCTAGATATTTACAAATCAACACAATAAAATAAATACTAAGAAATGTTGCGAAACTGTAGAGAGTAGAATAAGCTCCTTTTTCTGATGCCAACCAGCGCGAGATTCTGTTTCCATTCAGCGACGTTCCTCCTTTATCAGACTGGTCCAGGCCGCTGCGAATATGTGACTGCTTACTACACGCTACTAATGCCCCTAGAATCGCGGCTAAACTAAGTACACCGTGCGGGCTAAAGATGGTGTTGCCTATCCGTCACATACCTTTCCCTTCCTCGTTCTCGAGGTTTCCCCATTCTCAGTATTAGACCATGCACCTTGCACATGTTTTCAAATATCTACGAATATCGGAAACCAAGTTTCACACTCACATCGAATAAACGGTTGTATCATCGTTGTATGTACATATGAATTAATCAATAGATCAAACTTCCACAATATGAAAACCCTAGAATATCGAACAACACGTGCTGACCTAATTAATATTTCTCTTTAAACTACTATAAGGCAATATTGACTGTCCCAGCCAATTATAATTTATATCATTCCACATACCATCTCGATCGAACAGACATTCCGCACTCTTTCACATTCCTAGAAGTAGAACATCTTAGATACAAAATTCATTCATTCGCCGTTCATGCAAATAATATAATGAGAAATTAACAGAAATTGACTTTTTCAATATTAGCCTTATTATTATTAGTTATTTTTATGAACCACCACAATCTCAATTTTAACCAATCATTCTACCTACAAACACATCTTGCTCTCCCTTTACCACATCAATTTACCAAACTCCCCAACCCAACACTTTCTCCCACCTTTTTTCTTTTTATTTATCTTCTGCTATATTATGTACTTAAACATTTCTGTAGATTTTCATAATTATTATCATATGTTAAATATTTATTAAGTTAGTTCTATTGTGTTTATTTACACTGTCAAAATCCCTTAATAAAATTAATATTTTAAAAAAATTGCAAGAGATTCTGTGACAGTAACCTAGACACAAAATGTACATCCAAAATTTTTAGAACATCACCATTTTAGAACGGTATGCGATACTGCAGTAACGAGCAACTTTTTTTGCAGCGCTCTCTAGAAACTCTCGAAAAGTGTTATAATTTAATTACTAAGGGGTACATACTAAGGGTAGTGAAACATTTTGCAGGCCACATTTGAATAACCCACGGGCCGCATGTTACTCATCACTGCGGTAGTGTATTCCATAGTTATAACTCTACAAGGTATAATATACCTAGTCCACAATATTTTAGAGGTGGATATATCACCAAGTTACGAGTCAAAAATGTTAATGTAATATATGCCTAATCTCAACCATGTCAGAGATATAAGCATTTCAAATAATTCATGAATATGCGATTATTTCGATTAATTGAAATATTTTATTGATTCCAAATTATATATTGAATATAAAAAATTAAATGTCATCGATTTAGGGCATGACGCGAAGTTATAGATTAATAATGGATACATTTAGTAAATATTTTTTTCGATGTACGTAGACTTAAAGCTTAATATGGTTTTGTTAAAATTTCTAACAATAATATTTTCATACAAATTAAATGAATCAATTAGAAAGATATACATACGTACAAACTTAATATATCGAAAAATATTTTAGCTGTTGCCGGGATTTGAACCAGGATCTTTTTCTATCCGGGGAAGTGCGATAGCCAATTACACTACGTCAGCTTCGTAAATAGTCGACAAATTTTCGAACTTATATGTTGCAGCTGTTTCAAATAGATACATCTTACGTTCCATTTTTCCAAATTAATCGATTAAGTTTTGTGGTCCTAGATTGGATACACAAAACTCCTAGTATATTAATAATTTCAATAATAATTTAATTCGATACCAGAAGGTAGTAGTCGGTAGGTAGTGACTAGTGATAGTAAAATCGTTACTTAAACCGTTATTTTAACTGTTATTGTGACTGATTGTGTTCGATTGTAACGATGATTGATAACTGATAAATGTAATTCTTCGAGCAATGACTGGTACACTAGAATGTAAACCTCCGACAGTTATATCTCAGTTACCAATCATCGAGACAATCACAGTCACGTAACGGTTTACCATCACTAGTAGTGACCTACCGAATACTCTGTACCTAGTATGTACTCTAGTACCATAAATTGTTAAGTAAATAATCTCTAATATTTCGTTGCTTTGCATTACCTAGAATAAAAAATCTATATAATTAATTGTAAGCTATAAATATCCTATAAATTGAGATAAACGATTGCATAGTGTCAAATCCTTCATAATAAAATAATAACTTATTTTAATAATGTGTTATATATCATTTTTCAGACTGCCAAATTTATTTATTATTATTATTTTTATTTATACTTTATATATTGATTAAATTAATTAATTATAATGAACAGAGCCCAGATTATACAAAATTAAATTTTAAATCACAAAATAAAAAACTATTAAAATAAAAGATATGAAGTTTTAAAAATATAGTTAAAGGAAGTAATTGGTATTTTGGACTGATTATATCTCCGTTGAACTTATGTAATATAATACTTATTATGAAATGAAAAATTACCGAGATATTACCGGTTAATCATAAAATATGACGTTACTGTTGATTTACTGATAATTAATGCATCGGAAGTTATGAAGGTATTAAAATGTGATTATTATGGCCTAAAGAAAACATGCCGCCATTACACAACGTGTCATCGTTTAGGCTGAATATAATTTTGGTACAGATCGTTGTTGGTGAAGAGAAAGCTCTCTCTCTAATTTTAAATAAGCTGGTTAAATTATTGAAAGATTAAGTAAATGCACTTTCTTATTGTGAAGTTGTAATTATTCAAAACATTGGTCTGTGATATTTTAAATACTAATTATATATATTTAAATAAAATAAAGCAGATGGATTTCAAATAATGAAACGAGAGATGTATTAATAGGCAACATATAGGTTCGAAGATTTGTCATCAAAAGAACTGTGTGCTGTAGCATAGTCGGTTAATGCACGTTCTCCGGATTGGAAAGAGATTCAGGTTCGAATCCCTTTAGCGCAACAAAAATATTTTACGATAAAATTGATTTTATATGTATATCTTTCTAATTAATACATTTCATTAGTATTTAAATGCTAATTGTAAATATTTCCCTCGAGTTTCTTATTTATTGAAGTATACCATTTATAATTTTCTAAATCATGCGTTATTACAGTATACAGTAGAAAATTTGTATTTTTTTTTACAACTGATTGATTATATCGCAGTTAAAAGTATTTATAAAATTACATTAAAATATAAAATGAATATTTTTTAATTTACTTAAATAGCGGTAGTTATAAACATATTTACCGGTAGTTTGTAATGAAAATTAGCCGTATTATTTACCGGTTAACTGAAGACCGATAATGTATACCTTAACATTTACATTCTAAATTTCAAGTTATTCGAATAATTTTCTAAACTACTTCACAATCTCATTTTTGACCTTATTAGACAGCACGCTAAGTTTGGCAGCTCAATTAAATGAGTGATTTTGGGTAGCAGAATTAACGAACAAATAGGCACATTAATAGAGTTTCTGAATAATTTCGTAATTTACTTTTTCTGAACCGTATAAAATGCCTAATGTAAATTCCTTAGTTGAAATGATTTGGAAAAATATTGTCCGTGCAAATAAAAGTGAGCCATAAAAAATATATCAACGCGATATTGACATAAAAATTTCACTGATGGGGAATAAAAAATATTTCTTCCCCTTTTACTGGATTCATTTCCGGGTTATAATTCAAAGTTACGATTTTTCTTTCATATCTATTTAAAATCTCAATATTTGCCGGCGAAAACTTTCCGCCGAACATTTTACCTGTTCAAGCAGTGATTTTGAAAAAATAATTAAATGTAAATGTTGTACAAAACAAGGAAAAAAATTGCTTTGAATGTGGTGTGGATAGTGGTAATTGATTGCTCAAATAATATCACCGAATATTTGGCGCGTAGCGTAATATTGTAGTTATATTTTCAAGACAAATGATGAAATAGTTTGACGTGGTTGTGGTTACGATATTCACCTAGTGTTCTAGTGGTCGGGAGGTTATCAAGTTAGTTTAACTAAGCTAAACACTTGTGCTATAAAAATAGTAAGAAGGTTGATGTGACATGTATTCCGTGTACGCATTCCTATTTTAAAAAAAAGTTTTTATAGAGTACCTACTAGGCGTCCGTGACTTGCATTTCAAGGGATTCGGAAATAATTATTAGTTTAAAATACAAATAAAGAGGCGGAGGGAGGGGGGAGTCTGAGTTGTGGTAGTGATTAATTTAACCACAATAAGCTCTATCCACAACAGTGAAAAAATGATTCTTCTCATTCTTTGGTCACATAATGGCTTTTAGATATTCATCAGATCTTATATTTCCATGTTGACAATAACTCACCCTAAGCAATAAATCATAGACACAACACAAACAACGAACATCTACACGCCAGTTCCGAGAGCAACATCGACATTTTTTCAAAGATTATACATGTTTTTAGCTTCGAAGCTGTAAAACACAACTGTTTGGCCAGTCTACTGTAGAACTTTTCCGGGCCGCAGTAAACAATCTGAGGATAATCAATATCATAGCCAACGTCCGTTGAACGGATAAGGCATGAAAAGAAGAAGATCCACTCAACACACTCAGAACCAACTGGAAATCGTTCACTTCCAATAAGATTACACAAATATGGATCCAATATATGATCCAATTGGGTAGAAATCAATCAGAAGCATCGCTATCCAATATTCTAACATAATCATTATACAGTGTCTATACTAATAATTCACTAGTTCTATTATACAACAATCTCACTACATTTTTTTTCTTTCTTTTTTCTCTATTTTTATTTTTATTCCTGTCGAATTCTTTCAGAATTTAATAACAGCACAAAAAAAACTGGCTACTTTAACACAGACGGCAGTTTATCAAAGTAGCCAGGACAGTGCTGTATATATCAGAGGTGGAGTCTACTCCATCCCACACAATAAACTATGAGTATATACTTAATTGCAATATAATTGTATCTTGTGTTTATCATGTTATATTATAATATATTCACCTCTGTTACAACAAAAACATGTATGTAAATAAAGTTTAATAAAAAATAAAAAATGTATGCGTTAAAATGACAACCTAGAAAAGGAGATTATCCTGGGTACAACTTTGGGCCAAAGAAGACCTGGAAGAGTATCATAACGGAGAATATATACGTTGCATCTGGCTGGAGATACCCTGGAGTCAACAGAGACTCAATTCTCTTGGAGGTGTATTACGAGCCGAGTCTCATCTGATTGAGGCCACTATATATTAATACTGGCATGAAAGAGGAAAAAAGAAGATATGTATCGCACTGCTTTGAGTATTTTAATTTGTAACTAGAGATATATATATATATATAATAGACGTCTCACAGAGACGAAGCTATTATTTTTATACGGGAAGGTAAGTATGGAAGTCTTGGGTATTACAGGACTTACGATCTGTCATCGGCTGGAAAAGTGATCACTTTACACAATGTAACGTTCACCAATTCTACTCATGCTCGGCTACCACACCTATCAAATCACTTAAGCTAGTCGATGACAGGTCATAAGCCCTGTAATGCCCAAGACTCCAATATTTATCTTCCCATTTAAAATAATAGCTTCATCTCTGGGAGATCTCTAAAATATATATCTTGATGATAGTCAATTTAATTTAGATAAAATCCATTAATTTTGTTCCTACATAGATTTTAACATACTAAAATTTTGTTACTAGAGAGATTACAGTGTAAATTTCTACTCTTTACACTGCTTTTTAAGAGTTCATGGTTTATAAATTAAGTATCCAGCGCCAGCGCAGGGAGAGCGAGTGGATTGATACCTTTGACGCTGGGGATACATAAATGCCTTTATGTTACAAAAACAATACATTAATGACAGACTATTAACGATTTGCTACAACGAATCTTTTAATCTTTTGAATGTTTTGCAACAAGAAAAAATTTACGAACAGAGTATCATCTGATTAGGGCTACTATTTATCAATATTAATATGAAGAAGGAAATAAGAAGAGTGGGAGTGGTATGGTAAAGATTGACGAAGGATCGAAGAGAATGACAAGTCATGGGAAGGTCTTCATCTAGCCAAAGGATTAATGTCATGAAAATATGATACCTAGATCCCGAATACAGTTACTTTCAGTTGCTGCGGGATCGGATAATTTAATCATTTAGTCTATTCACAACTCGCTTTTTTTAAGAATTCAATTTACTTTGCCCTACTTTTACGTCTTTTGATATAGGTAG
This sequence comes from Eubasilissa splendida, assembly GCA_031772225.1. Taxonomy (NCBI): domain Eukaryota; kingdom Metazoa; phylum Arthropoda; class Insecta; order Trichoptera; family Phryganeidae; genus Eubasilissa; species Eubasilissa splendida. The sequence goes on along the minus strand of CM062852.1, from coordinate 12,190,495 downwards.
TGTTTGATATTGATTCCACCCCTGTACGGGGCAGATCTCAAAACGAAAAACTAAGTGCGTTAATTTAACATTAAATAGTAAAGATCCAGGTAATAATTTATGATCGCACCTGATTAGCTCAATTCTATCTGTATTCCGTTCTTGTATTGCTTATTACGTATGGAAGGTATTTTGAATTTTTATGTTGACTGTAGACATCGCTCGGTGTAGATATTGCGGGAATGAATAGAGATACTTCAAAAACCGAGCGAATGTCTAGAGAATAGCTCCTACGATATAGATCGACATGAAAACTCACCGAAGACTCATAATGAAGATAAATAACAAAGATATACATTTCGCAATTTAAAATGGGCTACATTTTTGGTAAAATGATACTCAATCGCAATAATGTAAATGTTCGGAAATTTTTCATTATCACAAAATATTATTTAGATATTTTTAGTATGATTTGATGCAACAGTGTTATAAATAACAACTTTATGTAATATTAATAAATATTTTAAAATTCTAAATAATTATCACCGAAAATTGTTTATCAAAATTTTTTATTAAACTGTACTTTGTTGATTAATGATACAAAATAGGTAATGTTTTAAATACTTAATAATTGACGGTGTAACGGTGTTGTATTTATTTATTTATTTATACACAATCTATTCAGGCGTTAACACAATTTGTAAAGTAATAGAAAATTTCATCAGAAGTGCAAATTGAATGCAAAATGAAAAAAATGCAAGTGAAAAAAAATTATTATCATATATTATATCAGCGTGTTTTTCGTAATCAAAATTAAAAATAAATGTGAAGCAAAGTGATTTATCCGTCACCATTGAGTTGAGACACAGACAATTGTAATAATGTAGTTCTATAGAGTTAAATTTACAGCAAAAATGTCATCTACCTCCGCATATTCATTCCCCAAAAAATGAATCTGGGGACTGCGGAGTTAGCTAATGCATGTATTTTGACATTAGCCCTGTAATAAAACATTAATTATGTCTTGATGACCTCAATGGTGCATGAAAGTCAAGCAGACCCACAATCTGGGGGCAGTCTATCATACCATTGATAATCCTGTATAGAAATATAAGGTCGGTCATTGTACGTCTCACTGATAATTTTAACAATTTCGGAAGGTTGAGGATATAATCATAATTGCTATTCTCAGAGCGTATATTTAATTTTAAATTAATGTATCTTAAAAACTTTCTCCGGATTCTTTTAACCGCCGTCGAGTGAACAATCTAGTGAGGCAACCATATGACTGAATTATATTCTACCTGAGGTCTGATTAGAGAAGTGTAGAGTTTGATTTTGATATTTTTTCTTTTTTAAAAGTAATTATTGTATACAAAATATCTTTTACATTATGTCGGTATTTTTATTTTTGTGAATATTTCACAACTTTGTCATTTTCGCATTCAATAAAAAAAAATCTAAATTTAATGACAAATAATATTCAAGATAATTAGCTGCACAGACTTCGGTCTAGTTAAACGACAGTGAACATCTCTTACATTATGAAGCTAGTTGGCCTTTTTTGTATATTTATAAGAATGATTATAATGTATAATATGTAGGTGTATTAAGAACATGAACAGAATAAATACAAATTCAAAAAAATACAAAAATATACTTTGACTTCTCTGCTCGCTAGCCACTTTGGCTAAATATTCAAAATCTATTACATATGAAATGCTGCTATTCTTACGGTAAAGGTTTGATACACAACTCTCTTTGCTTAAAATGTAATGTAAAATGTCTCAGTGGTTACTGTTATGGTGAGCTGAACTTTTTCTTTTCCAATTCCTTAGAGTCTACGATACTCTGAGTACTCGACATGCGGCTAGACCGCCCAATCTACTACTACAAGTGTGCTGATCGCTTTGACACTTTTACTAACTACCTTATTGTAATAAACATTAAATGTGTTTTATATTAATACATGAATTGGAAGGGTAAAAAATTCTGATAAAAAACCCTCTAAACAATTTACTGGACGCGACACTTTAAGTACAGTGCCGCCGTATTAGCATATTTTTTATAAGGTAACTAAAATAAATTACGACTACACATAAAATATTATTTTTATTATTAAAAAGTCATTTATTAGAGATGTAGAGTTCAGTCGGCTGTCCGCTTCTGTGTGCATCTCAGTCCGGAGGATCGAGCGCGTTGTTTTGGAAGTAATGCCTGAGCAGTCTATGTTTGTATCTGAAAGGCATGAGACTGCTGAGCTGGACTCTGAACTGATACATGAACGCACCCGGTGGAGTAGCATCAAACAACCACTGTGTGACGTCAGCCACTCGCTGCAATGCTCCACCGGGCGGTCGCGCACACTACGCCATATCGCCATTTTTCTGTTGTTTCTGACCCGATCTACATCGTTTAGTTTCGACCTTCGTATTAGCATTCTACCGCATAACAATTACAAGCTTAACATTATTAATCATTGTAAAATGTAATAAACTCAGTGCTTTCTCATTCGCTTCAAGTAGCGATTGTTTCAATCTGCTCAACCAATGTCTTCTTCTTCCAATGTGAATATCAAAATACGAATGGTAAACCGACATGGTAGCAGATTATCAGTCACAATACTAAATTATTTTGATCAAAAATTTAAATACACTTTTTGTGTAATAATATTCTACTCCCACTCTCGGTGTGTCATACAAGCCACAGATATTCGCTTTTAAATAACTTGCGTATAGTCTTCGAGTCGAATATATTTTAAATAATTCAATTTTTAAAAATAATATTTTTTCTTATTTTTAGTTGTATCTTTATCGCTTAGGATAATGACTCCCACACCGCTGGCACTAATGTACCAACTTTCTCTACTCGTCACGATCTTTGGACATGCATCTCGTCATATATACATTTTATTATAGAAAAAGTTAGGTATTTTCTTTATTTTTACCTTTAAGATTCAGATATTTTCACTTCATCAGAATAAAACGAAAAATAAAACAACTTTAAGACTAGCCTAAATAATATATTCAGCGTAATCTTAGTGCATTCGGTTTTCTCTCAAAATATCAGTTTACATCCTGAGACTGAGAGTGATGAGTCTAGACTACTTTCCGGGTTTTCCAAACCGGTTTCATAATGAAACATGATCTGAGTTAACAAAGAAATTGTCAAGTATGTAACATGAATGTTCGCCGCTACCTAAAATGTATTTAGCTATACTTACTCTAAGGCCCTACAGCAGGTGTCGGCAGACTTTCTAGTGATAAGAACCAAATATTGAGTAAACAGAATCTCAATATTTTTATAGAGTCGCAACACACATTTTAACTGTAGCTATATACATTTTATATATGTAATTTTAATAACGAAATAAAACGAGCTAAAATTAAGATTTTTATTTAAAACTCAAATATACAGTCGTAAGCTACTCGGAAGAATAGAATATATGGAAGTTAGGCGGTGCACAACTTATAAAACAAGAAAACCAAAATAATAAACACTAATAAAACACTTTTAGGAAGGTCAGATGTACACGGCAGATTAGCCCAGAAAACAAAACACATGAGATTCTGAACGGCCGTGAAAACCTGAGAACATTTTTAGTGACACCGTGTTTAGTTTAATGAATGAAACATTCAATTAAAAAATATTGTTATATGTGACCTACCGAAATCGATACCTGGTGCTTCCAAAATATTTTTGAAATAAAAATAAAACTAAAATACAAGTTAAAAGGGAGATTAAAAATGTTACAAAACATTTAATACAGTTTTTGTGACAAATTTTTCAGAGCGAGCATCTAAAAAAATCACAGACGGTAATGACGAATTCACGACATGAACTAACGCGAATTTCTTGTTTCAATATTTTAAATTTGATGTCACTCACGTAATCATCCATTTAAGCAATCAAATTGCTCCACGACTTTTTTTAAATATATGACTCGATTGGAACGAAAATTTAAACGCTGACAATATAATATGCATTAATTAAAAAATAATGTCTTGTTTACACAAAGATTTAATTTTCGAAGAGTAAATACTTTTAGTGTTCGGATTTATGTTTCCGCAAATAATGTGTGTAGAATGCCCCTCGTCCCGCAACTAATGTTCCAAACCCCTCTTCTATACGTACACTTTATTTGATGTCTATTCATTTACTGGTAAGTGGAAAAAACATAATTTTTAACACCAAAAGGTTCTGAGAATTGTAACACAAGCGAGAGTATCTTTAAATATAATAATTTTTATGCCGACTGTATATATGTTCTTGTATATAAATTTATTTATATCTTATGGGGTACTCTAGCTATGTATGGTACTTTCAATATAAGCTGACACATTCTGCAAAATAAGTAATTTTGCAACCTAAACACTTGAAATAAATTTGAGAAAATAACAACAGATGGGAAACTCCAATCTTTAAATCCTTATAAAGCTCTTCCAAATAACTGACGTTTGAGAATGACGTGTGTTTGTTTCCAAGAAAACGAATTACTTTGTTGTTCATAAAAAAAAAGAACTCACTTTTGTACTTAATTCAAATCGAATGGGAGTTAAGTCTCGGTTTCCGTCAAAAAGTCGAGCATCTTGAGGCATCAGGATTGAGGAAGTTTGTAAAATAAATGAGGCATCGGAGAATATATTTTTGTTATTATTAAAATAAACGCGGTTTATACAGAAAATTATACTATTTAAATCATTAACCGTGGCCTTAAATTTTAACATTTAATGATTGTGTTCACACAATAGGATTGAGAATTAGAATGTAGGATGGATAGAAGGAATTTGGTACAGGACAAGGCAGGAGGGCCCAAGGTTCAACCAGATACTAGTTAAATACGACCTACCTGAAATGCTCCTCTAGCTGAATTTGTTCACTGCACCCACAGGTCTTCTGGGTTCAAGAAAGCACACTTTGTTGATAGCGCGAAGTGGGATGACACACGCAATGCGCAACAGCAAGAAAAATACACTAATTTCGGTACGCATGGTAGCGAGAAACCGATTACGCACAATAACATCAGTAGCGTAAAATGTACTTCAACTTCACACCAGTCATAGACAACACACACAGAAAGTCTTGTTCCAAGATATATGGAGAGGGGTGAGGGACCTATAGGAAAGGGACCGTGGTGTCTATAAAATGGCGACCGACGATCCATAGATTATCATAAAGATCAAACAGATGGGATTTAAAAATATTCCCGTTATTCGTGCTCTAGCCGATCTACTCCTATCGGTCTCGATTCTCGTGGTTTTATGAATCATGTGATGTTCCTCTCTTCGCATCACGTGTTTACTTAGTCGACCTTCTTAGTTACATGAATGTGAATCTATTTTTGAAACTACCCCATCTGTGGCCGAGCTGTGAGTTTTGGTTTGGTTGATTTTCACAGATTTTTTCTCGAAACTTGCATAAATAATAGCGCAAGTGCGGAGCTAGCAGTATTGTATTAAGAATGACAAGCTAGTAGTGCCTATCTATCTTTACTGTAAAATCTCCGAGACGCACTTTTAGGAGATTTCATTTTATGTTAAGACGTAATCTGTATCATCTGTTTAGATGCTATTTGAGGGAAGAAATGATGAAAGAATATATTGTGTTGGGTCATCCCATAAATAGTGCGGTTTTTATACTTGTTTTATTTTTCATATTTACGATAAACATAGTTCTTTTTAAATCTAAAATATACTCTCCTTCATTTTCTACAATGCTCTTTCATTTTTTTGGTAGACTTTCAAAACCCTTCTTTCAAAATTCATGTATCCGTGATGAAAAACACTCCTCCAGTACTGTTCTGACCTCGTCAACAGAATTCACATTTTTTCCGTCCAAATGATTTTGAAGACTGCGGAATAAATAATAAATATTCAGATGAGGCCATGTCTGGCGAATATGGTGGGTGGGGCATTATTTCCAAAAAAAGTTTTATTCCTGAGACGTGACATCAAAGAAGAGCACACTTCTCTCTGCATGCGGTTAGACTATGAAAGTTTGTAAGGAACCCATTGACCTGATTTGCTAACTTTTTCGATGACACGCAGGTGTCGATGACTAGTTGAATGACCAAATCCAAGTTTATCTGCTAGTTATAATTGGATTTTGTTCTACCAGGGTTTGCATCGTGTCTTTGTAGAGTTCTGTAGATATTCCAGGTCGAAGCTCATCTTCTAGGCTGTAGTTTCTGGTTTGGAATTTCTGGAACCACTGTTGACACTGGCTTACGCTTATTGTCCGATCCCCGTATACTGCATTCATATTCCTTGCACTTTCTGTTGCGTCGTTGACTTTATTAAACTCAAAAAGCAAAATATGTCGAATATATTTCTTTGTCACTACGATTGATAGCTTGTTGGTGTTGTGGTCAAGAAGTTGGTCTAGTGATCTAGTCGAAGGTTCCAGAACACTATCAAGTTAGTCAAATTTTCATAGCACAGGCGTTCAGCTTAGTTTGAAAAGAGTAAAAATATTGATGTGACATGTATTCCGTGTTCGCAACTCTATTTAAAAATAAAAATTATTGCTTTGAAAAAATATCAGTTAAAATCAAACTGCACTCTTCAATACTTGCACAATGAATAAATTATTAGTTGCTTTTATAGGAGGTAGTAATTAAATCTTATGCAGGAAGTTATTCACGCCCCCCTCCGACTTTTAGTTGATGTAATTGGAGAACCGCATTATTTATGGGATGACCTAATATATATCATATAGATATATGACAGATGAAAGGTACAGATAACAAATGTGTGTCTTCACCTAATTGTTGTTATGCCAAATTGTATTCCAATAATAAAACTAACATTTCACAAAATTTGAATAAAAACGTGCCAAGTTCAATAATATTCAACATTGAAAAAAAATGACAGGATAAATGTATGCATTACACGCAATGTCTTCATTTAGAAAATCGATTTCACATTTTGTGCCTGTACTCTTGACGTACACACTTTATTATTTATTTTACCGTTACAAAGAAGTAAAATTATAATAGACACATAATATAATACATTACACATATTAATGTAAGCTTTTATTTTTAAAACATAAAAAGTGTTTTGATTCTGTTTTTAAGTATATCGCGTAGAAACTCTTTATATATTATATGTATTATTTGTCTGAAGTAAAAAACTTTGTTGTTTACGTCTTCCATCCTGGTTACTGCTACATTTAGTAGACCGTGAGCTAAAACTGGATCTAGCCAGTAAACTTTAATTATTTCGTGTTTTCAGCATTTATTATTCTAAAGCTCTCAATTATGCGGAAGCGTGTAAGCGTCCATGTTTCTAAACTTTAATAATAAATAGTTTCTAATCATGTTCTAGTGCGTGAATATGCTGGTATTTCAAAATCATTATTTTAGTGTACAATAGTTTCCAATCATCTTCAACCACGTAAACTTATCAGAGTTTTTATATTTTTCTACAATGATTGTTACACGATTCAGTGCCACGAGTATATTATCAAATTATCAAGGCGAGAATAAATTCAAATGGCATAATATATTTTGTTATCAACCAATACATTTATAGATTCCTCCACAAACTGTGTTACTGAATTTTTTGTTGTTGTTTTGAAACACTGTTTTAGAGTTTATTAATAAGAATAATAATAAGAAAACAATGAACATTTAAATACCGCCCATTATATCCCTTCTCTTATCCATTTTAACTCTACTCCCACCACCACTCTAAAAAAACTCTAAACACACCCGTAATTAATGTCTGAAAATATTTTAAACTTTAGTTGAATTATATTATTGATATTGAGAAGATGTTCCCAAAAACGTTCTAACGTTTAATATAATAAAATATGGTGGAATAAAACAGTGTTTCAACTCAATTAACAACATAATCATGGAATTCTACAAAGTTTCACAAAAAACCCTTTGAACAGTTTTCTATTTTAAACATATTTTTTTAAGTAAATTAAGATTGATGATACATTTGGGTTTGTTTATCTCATTCCAGTTAATACATTATTTAACCGAATCAGCTAAATGGTCCCAATACGATAATTCATTAATCATATGGTAATGAATGAATAAGGAATTTAGTCCCATTTTAATTGCTAAACCAATTCTCGCTCGTTTCTTTTAATTGTATATTAACTTATTAAGCAATAAAATAAACAAAATGTAGTTATCCAACTTAATATATATTATAATGACAAATTTAAAATTGATAATAACATCTAAAGTCTTTTTTTTCAGATGATAATTAAATATATTTTTTTAAATTTGTTTGGCAACGTCTTAAATATTTCACTTATTATATATAGTAAACTAAAGTATTTAAAAAAATAAAACTTTTTTTTTTAAAAAATACTTACATATTATTTAAATAATTGCCATTACTCGTAATATGCTAATTGTATAAAATGCCTTTCAAGTAGGTATACATAAGTGATAATACATAATAGCTATTAGAATTTATTTAATTAAATAATTTATAGAGAGATTTTAGAGCTTTCTAATATAGTAACAAAAAACTGATTCACTATATACTGAGACTCTTAGTTTATAATATTTCAGCACGTACCTATCTAGTCATATTTAATATATACAAAAAAAAAACATATTTTTATTTACTGATGACGAAAACAACGAAAAATATAATATAATAATATTTACATTTTAATACGTGAGATTTGTTCTTTATTTAATGATAAATTACATTGAAGAACGAAGGAATTAAATTAAGGGTTGTTGATATGAAGTAAAGAAAACATTCGATTTCAAAATGTTTTTCATGAATTAAAAATATTTAACACATTGAATTATACAGTTTCTTTCAAGTATTTTTCATGTTGATTCATTCGCCGCACCGACATAACGAGCGCGAGAGGAGTGGGGGGTTTGTCGATCGCTAGTTGCGTCCTTGGGAATTCAGTCACCATGGAGCGTATTCTTACCAGTTGTTCGTGAAATTTTCCCTGGAAACACGAATCGACTTTTTACTATGAGACTACCTTAAATCAAAGGTATACAGTAACAATTCTTCCTCTCTGGAACAATTAAAAGAAAATATCCTAGAAGAAATGGCAACGGTTATGGAGAACACGTGCTGAGTAGTTCTCAAAAATATTGCCTCCCATTTAGCCGTTTAGAAGAGTACCAGCGAAATAACGGATCACATTTAGAAAATATATTTTTTAAGAAATAAAGTCCTGGGAACTACTTAAATGCAAAATAAACATTTTTATATTAAACCCATACATTATTTTATTAAAGAACTTTTATTATGAAATTTTTTTTTGGGATACCTTGTATAATGAACAACTGTACACATTTGAGAAATCCACAATTGGACTGCACAATTTCACATGATAGAATTGATAGCAGATCATAGTTATTTTATGTTGTCATGAAACAAGGACGTCTGTCCATGTTTATTTTTTTATTGCTCTATAATATGGACAGACAGATGAATACACAAATAAGAAAAATCATATGTGTAGGATATCAAAACGATGAAAGATTTTTAGAATTTAATATTATCAAATCCGGGAGGATATGTATTCCAGATCAATAAATATCTTACATATAAATGGTTTGCCTATAACCCGAATAAAGCGTATTTTCTGTTAATGTATCGTGAAATTTCCATCTCGTGAAATCTAGAAAATAATTTTGTCAAGACTCTTCGAAATTATGCGGTGTAGATTAAGTTCTGTGAAAAAAAGGCTTCCATTAAATGTTAACAGTTCAAAAAAACACCAGGGGTGAAAAATATTTTGGGCAGAGTAAAATTGAGATTTAATTTGCAGAAAGTGCAAACTGGAGCAATTAATTAGAGTAATTACGATTCATTTTTCACTTAGCTTGGCTGAATTTCATAAAATTTTCATAATTACTATAAAAATGTGCATAAAAAATATTGTGTTGGGTTTTCCCGCTAATCTTCAACTTTATTACGATGTTGAATAAGTTAACTATTAAATGCGTTATAAAGGTTAAAATTAAATGAGTTTTTAACAAATTTAGTTAGTACTAAAATGTACTTGTGTGGTTCGTATGCACGGATGGAATTCACATAAAAGACAGTATAGATTTAATAATGAGCACGCTTTATTAATGAACGTTATATTTGTATAAAGTGATCACTTAAGCCAGCCGAAGACAGATCGCAAGCCCTGTAATTATCCATACTTCCATATTTTTCAATTAAAATACAATAAAAAAAAGTAGTTTCACCTCTATTATTTGTTCAAATAATAATTCTTTAAATTCATAGAAATAATGCAATCACTAATTATAATTAAATGATATCTAGACATTTTAATTAATTTTAACCGTTGTCATTTGACTAAAGTTAAGTTATAGCAGATTAGTCAATATATATACGTTTTAATGTTTTAATAAATTATTATACCATTTACTACACTTTATACACGCAAGCAAATTTTGTTGTCTGTAATCTAAAACTCACATATTCAATTAGTTCTACAAATATACCATTAGTATATTACATATGTAAGTGTATATAAACATGTAACAGTTGATGGAGGAAAACAATTTATGTTTATACAGAATATCTGAAATCTTGAGACTATTTTCTATTTTCTACCAATTATTATAGAATATTAATAGAGCAGCATAAGTAAACTAGAGTATTCACTAACGTCAAGGTAGTATAACATTTAATTCTGTATATGTTTTCTTATAAAATAAACCTCGGATGTTTATAAAAGAAAAATTATTATTATTCATGGAAAATGGAGGTACCTACACGTATAGGTTTGAAAAAATCTATGTATTAAATAAATTCGTAATTATATCGTTATTATTACATGGTCATATATCTAAAAATATTTTTTATTAATTTATCATCATAACGGGAAAATAAGTTTAGACAGTTGTCTAGATATGAGACTGTTAACCTTTTAAATACCTCGTCAAACTTTGTAAGTCACGTCAAGCCCAAAGTGTGATTATTGCACGCACTTTTAAACCTCGGGTAGACGAGATTAAATACGATTTTCAATGTCATGTGTTTAAAATAATTCTGCCGCTTGTGGACAATGAGTTCTAGCTTTTAACATAAATTTACGTTATGTATGGTAGGTGTATATTTTAATTTTTGTTTTGCTGAAACCTATGGTTTTTAATTCCAAGTCTCGCCTTAAAATAGAAAGTCTACCCCTAGCCACTGTGGCGTTCTCCATATCAAATGCCTTTAAAAGTGACATGTATTTTAATATGTTGATATTCCTGATAAGGTTCATTAACGTAATTAATAACTGATAGATGAGAAGAGATGAAAACTGAGAGAATTGGCGAATCTTGGGGGAGGCTTGTATCGATCAGAGGATACAGACAGATGAATGATGTGTCTAACTGTTTGCAATGTGACTCAATGTATTATTATCCACCTCGGTTCTTCTGACTAAAGATCGTAATCTCCATGAACTCCCGCCCTTTTCTCGGCATCCTGCAGATCTTATGGCTATCATCAACGAAGTGCCCGTTGCTTTTTGCACTTGGTATATCTTACGGGTGAGGGATCTTTCTCTTCCTCCCCGTCCTTCGACGTGGCCTACGACAACAAGTTCCTCTAAGCAATCTTCTCCTTTCACAAGATGATTTATTTATTTTCAATATGGTGTTTTGATGTCCATGACTTCGAGTATAGAAATGAATATAACATAGGATATAAATGTATTAAAGACTAAAGTACAAAGTAATCCAGCTTTAACAAATCGATAATTATGTTACTCAGGAAAATTTTCATATCCGGGATATATTCAACAAAACTGTTCACTGAACAAAGTTGTGCATTCATACGCCTGAATATGATTTCTACTGTGTATACAACGAAAAGTACTCGACTAACGCATACTTCCAGTGCACAAAAGAGAGGTTCAAAATCTAGACAAATATAAAGGGGTATCTAAAGGTTTTTATTTGGCATTAAATAAAGTGTGGATAAGAGAACATACAAGAATAGTCGATATTATTATATAATATATAAATACGTCAAGAAAATTAAATAGCTATGAGCAGGCACATTGCTCATTGGACAAATGTAATCATCCAGCGGTACCCGAGGAAAATCAAGAGACCAATAGGCCGCTCGAAAATCCGTTGGACACTGAAATCATTAAAGTCTACGAAAATATACAGCAGTGAATTATAATGGACAGGGAAAAGTGTGATGGCCAGGCTTTCATCCAGCGATGGAAGTCGATGGATCAGTCGAAAATGATGTTGATATAAAATTCTGAACAAAATTTTTCATTAGTCTAATATGAAAATAATGTTACTGAACGATCAAATTGTTTGCTTTGCTTAATATGTTAAGTTACCAGTATGAGGTGACTGATATTTGTATGTTATGCATATTCGAAGGATTTGTTTAAGATGAGCTGAGGGCCCTAATCATAAAGCGCCCGGCGCCCGGCCCGGCCATGTGCTATACCACATTCAGGATCTCTACACATTGAAACAAGATTTTTAATTTATATTAAAATACCACAGAACAATATTTTGAAAATGCAACTTCACAGAAAAAAATAAATTCTCTTTAATATTGTTATCATTGTTTATCGCTTGACTTTTGTTTTTGAGGATAACTAAAAAAAGAAATGTACAAAAAAGTTGTCACTACAAAGGGAGAGGATTAATAAATATGTAGGGTTATGAGTGCTCGTAATGAAATGGTTCGATGAAGAAATAATCTCTAGTTTACGGAATTAAATTGTTGTGTTATAAAAAATGCGTCGAAATAATAGAATATTATTTTGAGCATTTCACTTAAACAATATTTTTTTCTAATACCTCTATTTTTATGTAACATTTTTTGTTCAGAAATTTATCTGTTACATATCTTCAAAGTTTTGCATGTTTTATTTAAAATACCTGGTTTAATACTTTCGCTGGTTTTCTTATATTCAAGTAATATCAGGTTGTCCCTGATCTAGTATATTTTTATGTTTACTGTGTAACATATGAGAATATTAAACACATGTTTTTTGATTCTAAAGAGTGTTTTTTTAGAAGTTTTTTTATCGAATTGGCAACACTTTTTCCAGCGACAGCTAATTTGACAGCTGAAAAATGATTTGTGCTCAGTTTGGTTTGCAATTTCGCTATGAATAGACTTACGCAAGAATAACGCTTGCGAATTGTGTAAATTTAATTCGAAAATCGTGGTTCGTACTGTTATCGAAAGTCGTGGTACCGTGTAATACGTACATTTTACGGTTGATATAATCGTCCATCCGAGCAAGTAATTCGTGTAACTATGGATCGTTTTCGCACCACGCATACTCTAATTGATAATACTCATCCTCAGAGTCGTCGTATAGTGCGCACCAAAGAAGCTGTTGTTTCTTCAAAAATGATGCCGGCCAGAACGTTACAGTCAATGATATGGATCCATGATTACTGACTTTTTCATTCTCCAATTGAATGGCATTAATATGGAAGAGCTGTGGTTTCAACAAGATGGTGTACCATGCCATACAGCGTGCGCCACAATAAATTTATTGAAGGAAATTTTCGATGAGCGCATAATTTCGCATAATGGACCTGTGAATTGGCCTCCAAGTTCGTGTGATTTAACATCTTTGTATAATTTTCTGTGGAGACGTGTGAAGTCGCTAGTCTACGACGATAAACGACGTTGAAGCCAATATTCATCGCGTTTTTTCGATATACGGCCCCAGCTACTTCAAAAAATGGTCGAAAATTGGACTAAAAACACTAATGGCATAAAATTATTTTTCTAGTAAAGGTAAATGGCCATTTCCACGATTTTTATGTGTTTTATTTTATTTCAAAGATCTATATCTCTAAAAAAAACAACCTTTGCTAATTTTATTTACTACATAATCAGTTTAATAATTTAACTTAACAACTTGTATTTATAATTATAATGGGGGACAGCTATACAATTTAATTTGCATGATATGAAAAGAGACAATAATATTCATTGGAATTCTGAGGATTTCTATAAATTTTGAATGCTTTTAATTATTCTAAGTAACCATTCAGTTTCAACACTAATAATATTTTAATGTCATTGGTAATTTGTAGAATAGGACAGCTATATAATTTTACAATCTAAGAAGACAATACGGCAAGAGAGACATTTTGGTATTCTGCAATTTATATAATGTTTGCATGATTCTAGGAAATAGTTATGCTCAACACGAAAGATATTTAAAAAAAATAATACAGCAATGTCGAATTGGTGATCTTATTCCATATCCTTGGTAGTTCTATAACAGAAAAAAGGTTTCGGCTGAATAAAATCGTTAGATTGATAATACCCTTATAAGGCGAAACGCGTCTCAAGTAAATTAAACGAGTAGAATCAAAAAACAAGTGTTTTATTTTCCCATGTGTGATTATGGAGTTCTACAGTATTTACTGTGTAGGTAGGAATTGAAGCATAGTGAATTTGTACTAGTGTGCAAGGAGTCAGATCAGAGTTGCGTTCAACATGAAACTAGTAGGTATTATGATTACATACTTACCTGTTTATACAGATAATATTTTGTAGCAGACTCGTCGTGTAAAACTTATCACTAAGCTCTATAAAAAAATAGAACGTTCAAATTAGTGCATTAGAAAGAGTGCGATATATTTTTTAAATATTTTAAAGGATGTTCGCGGGTGGGCTGTAATCTGAAATGTATTGCAGATAATGACGACGAAAGGAAAAAAAATACGCTGGGGTGATATGACACATGTATCTAAGATTTTAACACGCATAAATTTGTCATGAAACTGCGTTAAAAATAGAACATTAGAAATAGTGCGTAATAAAATTTTGTAAAATTTTAAAGGAGGTTCGCGGGTGGGGTTATAACATATGAGAACGGTTTTACGGGTATTAAGTATGTTTGTAGATACGGATGTAGGAAAAAACATATTCTGTTATATTTTTATTATATTATATGTATTATGCCTGAAATACGACCCGTTTTTTTAAATTATTTTTATTACATACATTGACGCCACCGCATGTAAAATTTTCATTTCTTATGATTCATCCATATGATACGTCTATAATATTATTCATTTAATGAAGTTGGCAAGGACACGTTGTAATAAATGAATTATTTGGAAGTAAAATTATTAATAAAATTTTATTTCATTAAATAATTTGTATTTGTGTATTTTTTATGGATCTAAGAGATATACTTACGTTGCTTCATGATCTGTAATAGATATTTTATCTTTACTTAAATATAATAATTACTTTTTTGGCATCATGTTATGGCATTTTATATGGTTTGATCGGTACTTTAGGGAATTACGCAGATCGGCTGATGTATTTTAAGTTTCAAACACTCGAGGTAGTGAGAAATATTTATAATCTAGTTCGTCTTCATACATGTATTCGTAATTAGATCGATTCTGCAGCATGCCTACAGAAGTTCAATTTGTTGCCACGATTCTGTTTCTTACGTCTACTAGTTTACAATAAAAACTGAACATTTGTACAATATTATTTGCTAATAACGTATTTAAAAAAACTTGTTTTTTGTATAATATCTTTCTTTCTACGGCTATAAAAGCCATTGCAGGATCCTCCGAGAACAAATTATTTGTAATATAAAGGAAAATAATTAATTTGAAAATATGTTAAGTAATTTTAAAGTTATATTAGTTTATTATTTACATTTTAATTGTGTTATCTATCAATTGTTTGTTCACGAAATAAAAGTAAATCAATTTATAAATTAACAATATTGATCAAGACCCACTTAAAATAAGCTGGATAGATAGAATTACGAAAAATTCAATATCTCCAAAACGTGATGAGACATTCAGAGAAGTGAAATCTTGCACCTCATAATGCAGGGAAAGATAGAAGTCGGGACCCTCAAGGAAGGAGCACAGTATGGCTAATTAGGCGGGCACAAAAAAAAGACGTGAAGTTGATTCTTTACTCGAGCACCACTGCCGCAGATATTATCTAGGAAACAGCACACTAAGGAGTCCGACTGGCAGGCCAATCAAACACGTGTCACAGCAGGTTGATTTAAGATTCCCACCTAGAGATCCACATTCTTACAAAGGCCCTGAATAGTTCCAGGTTCATTCTAGGCCTGAGTATGTCGAAGTTTCTTATAGAACCCCGACCCGCTTCCTACGTACCCTCAAGCATATTCTCTCATCTTCATCAGTCAACAGAACGCAGTGCCAGAGGGTGTGATTTGGCGTCTGACCCGCACGCCGTCTGCTTTAACAGGCCTGAAGAACTTAAGGCAATGGTTTAGCCAGTCTACTGTAGAACTTTTCCAGGCCGCAGTAATCAATCTGATAATAGTCAATATCATAGCCAACGTCCGTTGAACGGATAAGTCATGAAAAGAAGAAGATCCATTCAACACACTCCAAACCAACTGGAAATCGTTCACTTTTCAATGTGATTACACAAATATGGACCCAATATATAATCCAATTGGGTAAAGAACAATCAGAAGCTATCGCTTCAAACATTTTGATAAAATCATTATACAGTGCCTTCACTAGTTCTATAACGCTCCCACTACATATTTCCTTTTCTTTTTTTTTCTGTATTTTTATTTTTATTCCTGTCGAATCTTTATCTTTCTTGAATTAAATAACACCGCAACAGCATGAAAAAAACTGGCTACTTTAACACAGACTGCAGTCTAGAAAAGTAGCTATGACATTGTTGTATGTATCAGAGGTGGAGTCTACTCCATCCCACACAATAAACTACGAGTATTTAATTGCAATATAATTGTATCTTATGTTTATCATGTTATATTATAATATATTCACCTCTGTTATAACAAAAACATGCATGTCAATTAAGTCTAATAAATAAATGATTTCCCACTGTCAACGATATGAATAGGTGTGTGTTATATACATATCGAACACCTAGATCAAAACTAAGACAACTCAAAAAGTTATTTTTGAGTAGACAAAAAAATAAAAACATTTTTCTCCATATTTTGTTACTAAAGTTATGAAACTAAATAACATTTTAGGTCATAAATGCATCCTAAAATGATAATTATTCGAGAACTGGGGCTAAGTTAGTTGCGTATGTAAACAGAGTATCCGTATACAATAATAACACAAAATTCTTGTTTTTTGAGTTGTCTTAGTTTTGATCAAGTCGTGCGATATTATAACTATCAAGAATTGTATTTGTGTTAAGAATTAAGAAATTTACTGGAAAATTTACTGGAAATGTGAAGCGAAGCTTTCTTTTCCCTGATTTATTGACTGCTCGTAATTAACATAGCTCACGCGGCCGCCCATCGCCGACCGCCCGACCACGCGCGTCACACACCGCTCTCTCTCCTCACACTATCATCCATCTCTGTCTCACGTAGAATACAATTGGTTAAGAGGTTTTGTGATTTTAGAAGGTCAGATTACCAAGCTTTATATTATAGGTCATTAAATATTCCTTGCCTGACTATTGGCGATGTGCTAAGTCTTCACTGCAATATATTATACGGATGCGATACACTTTTATTGAAGAATTGAGACATAAGATGTGATTTTTTTTAGATTAAATTAATAAATATTAGATAAAATTTCAATAAAAATGATATCAAATAAAAATAAACGGTATTTTTTAGTTTGATAATGATCGAATATTGTAATTTATATTGATCAAATTCATCAAACACATTAGATACGGCTTAGTTAATTGATTTGAAAAATGAAACAGCCTGAAAGCAATTTTTTCATACCATAAGCCACCCACATAATTCAAGATTGTTCTTATTTAGGGATGCAATATTAATGTATTGTATTTTGAAAATATTGTTTTTTTAATGAGTATATCGAAAATAGACTATCTTTTTTATTAAGAATATCAATTAATTTGTAACTTTTTTGGAATATTTCTGTAGGAGTTGACTGTGTGGATGTTGAGATTATTTACATATGATTGTGTCTGAAGATTATGTTGCTGTAAGACAGAAGTTCCTAACATATTCTAGTCTCACGTATGTTGCAGTGTAAGGTGTCTGCTGTTATGTTTAGAACAGGGTGTAGAAATAAAAGAGCACTTAATAAAATTTCGTTTATTCATGTGATGAAATATACAGTTAAATTCGCGATGAACTCTCCCTGGAGTGGCTCTCTCGAGATGCTATTGAATGAAGATGTCGATGAGAGTGATCGCTAGTTGCTTGGACATTATCCGTCTCTGGTGCATATTGTTTTATTACGTCTGCTGATTGATCGCTTTGATTTGGGCCCTAAATAGTTGATAGGTGAGTCTATAGGCACGTGCAAGGTCACCACATTTCTATGAAGGCTTTTCAGATAATATACGAATACGTCACGCATATTCGGACTATTTAAACCCGCCCTATGAGCTATTTGACATATTTGAGCGATACTCCAACTATTCAAAAGGTTTTTGTGCAGGCGATCGACAATATTGTGAAGCGAATTACCGCTTATTTAGTCTGCAATAATTGAAAGTATAAGAAATAATAAGTCAAAATATATAAACTGCTGAATATTTTATGTACGGAGTGTCAAATATATTAGTTACTTAGTTATTGTGGGCAAGTTTGTCGTGGCGGCGATCTATGATAATGTAATCAAAACATTTCTTATGCATAGATAAAAAGCAAATTTGTGTTTTCTTCACGAATTTATTTTAGTACCTTCGTGCGTTTAGGAAAATAAGCGTAAATTCGGAGTCAGGAAATTATTCTCATTTGCTGGATAACTTTTGTTTCTCGGAGTACTTATTTAGCTTGGCCACACGCAAGGGTTTAATATGAGTTTGTGGGTTAGGGGGTTATTGCAGGGCGCAACACCACCCGGATGCGGTATCCTCTCTTTACTTTATATAACTACTTAAGGTACCCTTTTTTTGAGTGGACTTAATAATAAAATACGATGTAAACAAATACTACAGAAACATGGAAATTAATTGTATTGTATTGTGTGTATTATATTGTATTACATTAACTGTATTGGAAACTACAGGTGAAGTATGAAACTAACTACACATAAATATAGGAGACAAGGCTTAGGTGGTAGACATACAAGTAATTAGGTACTGACAGATGGAGGGGGAGGGGGCGGAGTTACTGGTGAACGGTGGAGTGGTGGTTGTAACGGGAATATTGAGAGAAGAGATGAATTAGAAAATGTAATATTGTTTAACAAATTACTACCCGAGTTCAGATTCATTTTTATTTCTAAACTTTCAAAATTATTCATTTCATTACCTTTACGCGTGACGGGATGGAGAGGTTTAATGGTACATGAATGAAAGGAATGATTATTATCCATGATGTGGTTCGCGAATTCGGAAAAGTTGTTACTAGTTAGACAACGACGATGCTCTTTTAATCTAATATTGAGATTTCTAGAGGTTTCTAATTACTTGTATGTCTACCAGCTAAGGTTTGTCGCCTATATTTACTCGTATGTGTAGTTAGTTTAATACTTCACCTGTCGATGAGAGTTACTGTTCCTCTCGAAACTCGAGAGGTGCTAATAAACTCAAGTAGAGTAATAACATTGTTTCATTTAAATCCATCCATTATGATGAAACTCTACAAAGTTAACGCCGATTCTATCAATAATGTAACATGAACAGAAATTGTCACTAGTACACGTAGAGATCGCTTAGGCGCATGTGTGGCAGATACATTTATGATAGAGTAAAAAATGAAGAAATAAGGAAATGTAAAGTTGATCTTAATATAGTGAGAAAGATTAAGAAAGTATCACTAAGGTGGTTTGGTCATATGGAACGGATGAATGAGGAGACAATGGTAAGAAAAATATATGATGCAAGTGTTGATGGCACAAGAAATAGAGAACGTCCGCGGAAGACCTGGCACGATCAGGTGAACCAGATACTGGAGGATGGTCCTGTTAGCAGTCTCAATAATCGGCGAGCTTGTATGAGAAGATGTATGAATGTGGATGAGACGAGAACTGTGTGGCGCTCTATCCTCTCTGCCTACCCTCGCGGTTTAGGATTAGGTTAAAAGATAGTTAGTTACACGCAGTGGCACTTGATTAGTTGTACACATCGTAAGGCGACATGTGGAAATAATTTTTTTGATATAAATATAAAAAATATTATTTACTTACGAGTAGAGTCCGCGTTTCATAACTTTGTACTTTTTAATACACTGATACGATTGCGTATAACACACAAGGCGCGGGTCAGTAGTGACTATTCCAACTATTCGAATATCGAATAGTTAATGATAATATATTCGTAAAATTTTTAAGAAAGGAATAATTTACTTCGGATGATAAATACATTCTATATATTTAAAAAAATACACAATCATTGTAGAGAATTTATTTATTTTAATTTTTAAAAATATGTTATAAAAAAACAACAAAAAATCCACTGAAAAATAATGTTGAATTTAGAAATACAAATTTAAAAAAAAATACAAAAAAAATATTCAATTTTGTAAATATACATATATAAAAAATAGTGAAAAATTAATTTTTAAAATCTAAATATAAAAAAGTGCATAAAATGGTTAAAATTAAAAATATATAATAACAAAAACACAATGGAAAATTATTTCAACAAAAAAAAATATTAAAAAACAAGCCAAAAATAATGAAATTATTTCAATTTTGAAATTACTTAAGAACGCAACAAAATACATGATTTTAATATAAAAAATACACACTGAAAAAAAAATCCAGTGAAGAATTATTTTAATTTTAAAAATACATATTTTATGCATTAAATTGCATTGAATGTGTCAAATTTCAAACTTGTTCGAAATAGAAAGCCGACTCCATCGTTGACAAAACAACGTATTACAAGTGCTTGTTGTCATAAAACCATAAAGATAAGCAGAAGACTTAAAAAAAATGCAAATGCAAAAGATGTCCGACAAAGGCGTTTACATCTTTGATGTCCGACTTCCATATAGCCGATAGCGGTACTACTGGAGAAAAAAAATCGTATACTTGAATGAATGAATGAATAAATGCTTGCATATGACTTCCAGGGTTCGTAAACCTTTGTTTTGTTTAGAAAAATATTAAAAATCTTATAATATAAATATGAGCGAATACTTTTTAAAGTATTCGAATAACGAATACTTAAAAACAGGCGAATATTCGGATTGGAGGCTCTAGACTCAGTACGCAACTGATTTTCGAGGTGGGCGTACGCTTGTTTGTTTATTGAAAATACGGTTACCATGAATCATTTTTATTGTCGTAAAACATCATGTCCGTAATCTTGAAATAATTTATGTGCATTACTATGAGCTGATATAATCAATTTTTAAAATCAAATGCTTAGGCCAGAATTATCTCGGCTAATAGTAACGCACAAAGGTGTGTTCAAGGAATACGATGTTTTACGACTTGCACCGTACCGTCCAGACCTTAACGTATATCTGGGTTTTATGAATTCTGTCGAATGGTTGGTCAATGAGAAAGTCTGTTTAATTGCGAGCAATGAGTGGAGTAACGTTTGATGACATATACACGTAAAGGAATCACAATAGTGGGAAAAATAAGTCATTGTTGATGACATAAGCGATTAAAACGGCTTTCTCATGAGCTTCAATTCAAGCGATTCTGATTCTTCGTCTGATTATCACTAACATTCCTACGTATTATTTTAAGAGTGCTAAGAAATAGAATAAATAATTGCCTTTGAATATCAGTGCTCATAATCAATTTATTTAATTATATACACATATAAATATATATATGTTCATTGCAATATGATAACGCAATTGATTGCTTATTAAAAATATAATAATAGATGTATTATTTTTAGAGATACATAATACAAGTTCAAAATTTAAATTCAAGATAATGCACCTTCCCCGGTTAGGAAAGAGATCCAGGTTCGAATCTCGATGGCGCTACAACAATATTTTTCGATAAAATTGATTTTATATGTGTATCTTTCTAATTAATATATTTAATTCATATTTAATTAATTTATATTTGTTTCCTAGAATTTTTAGTAATATACAGCTTTTTGCTTGTATGCACTGCAAGTCGCTGATGATTAGAGATTCTGTACTATGAATTTTATTTATTTAAAAAGAAAAAATATTTTTATAAAATAATATTCATTTGTATGATACCAAGGATATTATCTGTTTAAAAAAACGTACGTTAATATAAAAATTACACAACACAAACAAATCAAAAAATACAAAAAATAAAATAAGAAACATACAAAAAGGGAATAATTGATAAAGAAACACACCGGAAGACAATAACGTATGTATTTGGCCAAAGTCCGCATATAATTTCAACCAGTATAAATTTTGTTTCAAAAGATGACATGAATTTATACTAAAAATAAAATATATTTAGTACCCTGTTAGATGTAAATATCTTTGGACTAATTTCTCCTTGTTGCAAATCTTTATGGCTGACCACATAAACTATGGAAACTTTCCATTCGTTTTTTTTTACACTTGCACGCTCGTCGCTGGGTCACTACCTGCTGTATGTCAATTGTCTGTGCGATTAACTCAACTTGTTTGAAATGAATAATATTAAGAGTTTCGAGTCTCCGGTAACTTTTGAAATTCACGGGTTGTCGCGATACAGAATCCCTAGCCTCAGTCTTCAGAGGGAACATTAATACACACATATAAAAGAACTTCCAAATTTCCACCTTTCTTTTCCAGTTTTACCTGAAATGTTCGTATTTTCAAATAAACTGGTCAATGATTGGTTTCGTAAAGTAGAAAGAAAAACTTAAATAGAAAAAGTATCTTTAAATAATTACTATTTTTTGAATATCGTGTATCTATATAATTTATTCATGGTACAATATCTTGTTAAAAAGTAGTGTATATTTATTAGTTCGTCCCACTAAACTCCACTCCTATGTTTTATTCATTGCCTTAAGTAAAGGGTCGATAAACGAGAACACGGAATATATCACATTAATAAAACATAAGACCACTTTTATCAATGATATGTATATTCTAACCTATGTATTTTGGATCGACGACCCGTAATTCAATTCATTGATGTCCATATTATCAAAATTACTTTCCGAAATTAATGAAAAGCTATTTATCATTCCCATTCTCTCCGGCTGGCTTCTTTTATACATACGAGAGTCTAGCGAAGTAACCAGGGTATTACAGTTACAATAAATTATGGTATCGGGGTAGAACTACTTATTTTATTACGCAGCTTAAAAATTCTCATATTTTTTGTGTTTACAGTTGGACATAACAATTAATTATCATATTTAAAAATTTTCGTGATTAACTTTGTGGAAGACCATTGTAATTAAAAAAATTAACTTATAGGAAAATGATTTAAATATTAAATAGAACACAGCGTTGTTTACTTTACACTACACTTAAATTGCATCATCTTTAGTAATAGTTATTAGCATCGAAAACGTTTTAATTTTATTTAAAGTGTAGTGTGAAGTAAATAACGGTTTGTTATATTTTAATAATTAATTAATTTTTCTAAAAGTTATTAAAAAAAAAAGTTAATTATTAATTATTCACTGAGGTTGGTTACTCAATCTCAAATCCAATGCTACAATTTCCATAGGCGGTCAATCGGAATTTGGATACACTTCTTCCTCGTGCCCGTGTTACCAATTCTATTGTGACGAGTATTTACAATGTGAAAAATGTCAATTTATACCCCCTTACACGCTCATTATGAAGACCAGGGGTCGTGGCGAAGACAAAGAGGCTGCTTATGTACAGCAAATAGATACAGCCAGGCTAGAGAAGAAGAAGATTACCGTTATTCATATATTTTTTCTCATCTCACGTTATTTTTACTCGTAAATGCATATACCATCCGTAAGGGTTCATGTTAATATATATTCATTTTACTTTGAGACCTTTGTTCATGAATTATGTAATGAAAATGTAATTTCACATTATTGAAATTCAATCACTCCCCGAGTTTTAGATCTGGTATAGTTTAAAGGATGCTGCATCGTAATCCAGCCGCTGAGGTTAGTACATTATATACTACATACTAACGTGAATGTACACTTGCGGTATGTATATTAGCCTACGCGAGGTCTATCAAAGGAAGAATGTTTATTGAAATAGTTTTGAAGCTTACGTTCCTATCAAAATTCTATTTACATCTGTATAGTCAGATAAACTGTGGCTAAATGGGTATTCTGCTAATTTTAACATAACTTTTGTTGGTAGAGAATATTTACATTGCGAGAGCAAGTGTTGATTAAATTCTAAATGAGGACACTTTCATGAAGATGTATTATTTATTAGAGACTAGATAGCTCGTCTAAAGACTTGCGAAAACAATAATAAATACATAGCTAAATATAATACATTTAATTATTTTTTCGGTGAGATAATAAATATAGAGTCAAAATATTACTATTTCTGGGTTTTTATTGTTATGAAGATTTATTTATATTTTGGCATTCGAATAATTACATTGTCATTAGTTATTCCATTGGCCCAGCTTATTTTTAAGAGTCGTTTGTAGATCCACATCTCAAATATTTCATTTCACTTTATAATTATTGTGAGTATCTAAAATTTTAGTCTATATAAAAGTGCAAAGAACACATAGCATCGTGTTCATTTTCATTCGCAAATCTAAATTAAAATTTTAATAAAATTTCAAATTTAGGTTATGGCTACGTAATACTTTTTCATGTGGAAGAATACAGTTCGGGCTTACTTAACATGACCGTGGATGGCGATTTTCTTCTTAGGACCGTTCTATGAGGAAAATATCTCATATCGGTTCTAGTCATTCACCGCCAGGTTGGTATTTTTAAAAATTCATGCAGGAAGACCGGGAAATAGTGAAGATTGAGCTTAATTCACCCCCTTTCGGGAAAGGATAATACCGAAACAAAAACAAAGAACTGATTAGCGTCACTACGAACCGAAATTCGGCAGATTTTCATCTAAGTTCAGAAGAAGACAGAAAGCTCTCTTTTGCTGACAAGCCCCTAAGGATTTTCCAACAGGACACTCACACCCTAACAAACTCCCAGTAGAGTTCGAGGTTTTATCCACATTGTAGCGGGACATCGTTTCTAATAGGCCAGTGTCTCGCTGTTCCTTCTAGACCTTCAAGCATACTCTCTCTTGCGTACCTCATGATCTCATAATACCAGAGGTTGTGCTCCGGCGTTGCCTCATCCAGCCACAGGAGCACCACGGATTACTGGCGAGTCCGAGGTGAAATATAATTACATCCACCTCTTTTTATCCTTACACGGGGGAGGGAGAAGTAACTCCACCTCCCCTGCAGTAACGTGTCCCACCTCTTTTATAATTAACATGTGACAATTAATTTTCATAGAAGGGTTCCAGTTTTAATGTAATCTTCATCCTAGGTAAACTATTTTGTCTACTTTTTTCTATTACAGCCCGCCATCATCCTTTTTGTTTCGTTTGCTAATAATAATGTATTTTGTCTTGTTTGCATTAATCGAAGAGCAAATGCTCCACGTGCATTAACTACTCGTGTCAGTAGTACTAGAAGATCTTCCACGAACTCTCATAATATCGTCTGTATAATAAAGATAATTTAGAACAACTAAAGAAAGATCGAGGTCATCACTTTTGGCGTATAGATCTTTGGCTGATCGACTATCGGCTGTGGTAGGGGCTTATTACACCAAATAAATTAATAATTAGACCCCAGACTATAGAAGATCACAGGGCGTGCGCAAACATCGCAGCTGAATAACATAATTAATAGATAACTTAAGTTTTGTCTCGTGGTTTATTTTAAAGATAATATAGATGCACAAAGTCAAATAAGGTAGGTCATAATAAATTAAGTTACAAAGTAAAATGATTGACACGGTAAAGTGAAAAAAAAATGGTAGCAAGAGTTCGTCCGGAGTTCACGGGAGGAAATGGCGACTCTGATCTGCTCGCTGCAGACCTTCCGGACCTCCGCTCTGTGTCGCATCATCATGGGACTCCATCAATAAGTCGATGCGATTACTGATCGATCGACTGCACGGCGAAGGTCGCTTCTCGACCTCGCGTCACACCTAATACAGCTTCGGCTGGTAGGACATAGGTGACGTTAACTGTCCGCTCATACGTAAATACGAGTACTTATCATATAATAATACTTCTTTACTTATTTATAATATTAAAAAAAATTATTTTGGACACTTTATTTATTTTAACGTTGTATTTTCTTTTTTTAAATACGTGCTTTCGTTTATGTTTTAGTATATATAAACGAATAATACATACTTGACCCATATGTTATTAAAAAAAAATTGTACTTGTAATATATATTACGTTTTTTTCTCCCATCTGTCACGTTTCGGTGTACGCACTCGTAAACGGAAACATTACAGGTTTTGTGACTGTCGTCTAATTTGTCTACTTTAAATTTTTTTAGAAAAACAGACAGTATAAGGGAGAGATATAAACATAATATAATATTGCGGTTCACCCGCCTGGTAGGCAATAAAGTCTCCGGGTAGGCATATGAATAATATCCACGTGTCATCCTAAATAAACAACAAAATATAAAAAAATATCAAGTCGTAAATAAATAGTCAAATAAACAAACATTTTGGAAAACAAATGTGTCGAGAATTGAGGAAAAAAAGACACCGCCTTCGCACAAATTAATGACTTTTACTTCTAAATATGAAATTAAGTTTATATTATTCATAATGAGGAGAATGAATACAGCTGATTTAGAATCATTAAAATTTCTGTATAGAATTTGGAATATTCAAGCGTTTGTCAATAAAATGGAAAGTAAACATTATTTTTAATTAATTGTTTAAGTGGAATGTAAATGCGATGAAACCATAAAATGTAAATATTCTCCAGGAATTTGGAGACAGACATTGAAAGCTTTTGATGATGAAGATGTTTATTCAATTGTATATTTATTTTGTATTTAAAAAATATAAGACTTATTTTGTGAAGAACACCAAAGTTAAATACGATATAATAGTAAAAGAGAATATTTAAAAATATATTTATTTAGAGAAAACATCCAAAAATTAGATGTATTTTTCTTCTTCTTCTAGTACCTTATCCGTTTAACGGACGTTATAGATTTATATATAAAATGTATAAAAAATTGAATATCTGTCTGTCTCTCTATTATTTTATCGAATTGACCAACCTAAATAAAATTTTGTATTATTACTCTGTAGAACTCTGCACAAGAGATAGGTGATATCCCTCGCCTCATGCTATCCATAAATTAAATATATATTATATTGAAAGACATTCGTACTAAAGTTTGCTCAGTTGGATTTAAGAACCCTGAGAAAAATATAGTCATCCCTAGGATAGCACTCTTCCATGACAAAATTTTTTTTTTATACATTATTACTTTTAGAGGGTATGCGCGAAACAATGACTGGTTTCGTATTACGTAATATAATTAAAAAATGGTTTTGGAAAGATTTTGTAATACATTGTTAAGCAGCCTTTGGGCCATAGATGATAGCAAGCCATAGGGGCCGCCACCGATATACTCAATCTGGGTCATCAAGTGGGTATCTGTGTTCTGGTGTCGCCTGATACCTCGGATGGGATAGTAATGGATTCAAGGGCAAACTCTGCTGCAACACATTACACATTTTATTTACAATTTGTCCCCACATTGAATGAACGTAAAATGTCTTTTGCATCTTCTTTCTTGAGGTCAACATTCCTCTGAGGAAGGTCATTTAGGTTACTCATTTAGTTCATTATTAACCAAGACTGCTGTAGGGTGCCGAAGCAACCGTGGACCTGGGCTGCCGCACGCCTGCGCCAAAATTCATCTCCTGCTCCAGGAGATTGTCCAGATGTCACTTTAAAGCTATGTCCAGGTTACCCATCTAGTCGGCCATCACTCGCCTCTTTCCTTGTTGCAGCGGGGTCTCTTTTCAACCCGCGGGTGGACCAGGACCATATTTCTGGGTCCACCGCGGTAATTCCACTCTTAATCTTCGATATCTCTCGCCGCCATTTTCCTCCGGAGAGCAGCCCCACCGATCTACCACTTCCTCTTCGAGCGTCCTCACCAAAGTGACGTCTCTCTCAGCTGCCCGCCAGAGTCGGATTCTCATTTCTGATTCGTCCGTTTAAATAGCCAATCATCATAAGTACGTAAAGCAGGCTACCCAGACCTCGGCGCACAAATTCAAACATCACAACATTCCTTATTAAATTAATTCAGAGTTGAAATATTCGGATTTTGTATCATATAATTATTAAATCTGATTGCGTAATACATAAATAATTACATATATGTAAATTTGGTGGATGTGAGTTTTGATTTTACTCAGCTCAAATATTAAATAATGTATATAAATAAAAAAGGCAAACATATTTTTAAACTTATTTATCAATTTGAAGCCTACTGTGTGACAGTAGTTAGCTACCGAGTGACATGGAAGTGTGTGAAGAAATTTAAAAATACACCGCTAGACATAAATCTCCCAGACAAGCTTTCTAAATATTTAAAAATTTGTTCGCATTTTCATTGAATTTAAAACCGATCAACATGACGTTTGATTTTTAAAGCAGAACATTATTAGTAGGCACTTTATTTAAAAAATTTCATTACATTACTAACAATTAATAACATCAAAAATCTTTAAAGTCACGTTGAGATCCTACATAATTTACAATTACGTTGTTTTACCACAAAAATAGACAGTGAGCATATAATGCCACACTCTTTTGTCCTGATATACCAGATTTTATGTTTTGTTTTTATTCATAACTATGTTCTGAAAATGTAACATCATAACAGAAATGTGTTTTTAAAATTTTATTTTTTACTTTCTTGCCTCTTCTCGAGCACGTTCATCAGCTGATGAAAATTTTAATGGTGTGTCTACGAATGAGGCTTTGAAATCTTGTCACCGAGATTAAGTATTACCTTCTTCTTAATTATTTTTTTACTTGACATGTATATATATATATATATATATAAGTATCATTGACACCAAGAGTTAATATAGTAATAGAGTTAATATAATAACATTAAAAATACAAAACTGGCAATGTTAAAATACTAAAAACTTCGCAACGCACTTCGTTCTGCGTCCTGATATAACAATTCATTAAAGAAATGATGAAAAATGGAAATTACAAAATTGAGTATTATTTTTATCACGTTGC
This sequence comes from Eubasilissa splendida, assembly GCA_031772225.1. Classification (NCBI taxonomy): domain Eukaryota; kingdom Metazoa; phylum Arthropoda; class Insecta; order Trichoptera; family Phryganeidae; genus Eubasilissa; species Eubasilissa splendida. The sequence continues at coordinate 12,161,440 of CM062852.1, read as the reverse complement.
AGTCATTTCCATCAATAGATTTAAATAACAACTAGATAAACATATCTGGTTCAATGATACATTACAAAGTCGCTGTCGTATTAATTGATTTAATAACAGTCATGTTTATTAATGTATGTTGTCGGCCGATTGATCAAACGGTACGGCGTTCAAGTTGTATCTAAAAATAATGTTTATATTAATTTAATTATTTTAAATAGTATTTAAAATAAAAACACTGTTTACTTTCATTAATTTGTTTGATTTTGATTTGATATTGCTGACATTTCAAATTAGGTGGGTGTAGGGGCGTGGTCAACAAGCGCAGGAGAGGGGACGTAATATATGGTGTAACATTTTTATTACGATTATTCGTTAAGTTTTATAAAATATCTAATAAATATGCAATATACTAGACAATATAAATAAACCCTCCCCCCACTGCTCAACCCTAAGTAGCACGTAGTCTTTTAGTTTTAAATTTAGTATTAGTTATATTACTGAAGATGATGCGTCAGCATTGAAAACGTTGTAATAAAACAAATTAGCGAAAGTAAGGGTGTTTTTATTTAAAATATAATTTAAAATGATCTTTCACAAAGTTTCATAAGAAATTTTTGAAATTATTTTATTAAAACCTCGTAACAGTTGTATAGCAACTAATACTTGAAATTTTATTTGCACCCTAAAATCGAACTTGAGTTATGTTTTACTTTACTATTGAATCAAAGGGTTTTCCGTGGTAAGATATTCAGCAAACAATAATTTTTATTAGCATACACATGTTGAATTGTATCGTGATACTTTTCGCTTGTCGATTATTCTTACAATAATGGTTATGAATAGTTCAGTGCGCGTTCTGTGCGTGTATAGAACCAGCCCCGAGGGTTTCCTGAGTTTCGGATCGCTTCGGTTACTACACCCTATACCTTTGTTTAGAATTACAAAACCGATTCGGTTTGTTTTATATTCTGATTCCATTGTTTAAGCCCCCATTGTGGTAACGCAGTGTACATGATACGGGTGTGGAGCCGATTGTTTATCTTGCACTCGGTCAAATATATACATACCCCACCCGGCCTTGTATTAAGGGTAAGTTAAGCTAATAAAATATACCTTTATTATGTGTTCTGAAGCTATGTAGTTTAGAAAATTAAAATTCACAATTCCATTGAAATTTTTGATTTCAATGAAATTTTGGAGACAAATTTTATTGGAAGATATTTAAATATTACACGCCAAAATCTTTTTGAAGATACATTTCTTTGCCGACACCTTCGTGCAATTTTCGCATGACTAAAACTCGTTCATGGAGATGAAATGCATCCAGAAACCAGATGAGAAAAAGAAAAGGAAATGTTGCATGGGCACGCTTATTTGGTATATAAAGAGTTTATTTATATCATATTTTCTATGTATTTATATTTATTTAATTATTAAGTTATGGTGTTAATTTTTAAAATCCAAAGATACATCAACAGAATTTATAAAAGAAATTGAGATAAATCAATATGAGCACGAACATCATACAAGAGGAAGAGATAGAATGAGACTGTCATTCAGGCAAAATCTCAGAAATTAGTGATGTATAAATACGACAAAGATTTTCAATGAAATGCTAGATTATATAAAAAAGGAGGAAAATGTCTAGATTCTAAATTAAACTAAGCAATGAATGGAAGATAAGTTATAGTAAAATGGAAAATAATTATATTGCTTATATTAGAGCATACCTATATACTTATGTATGCACTATATTAAGAATACATATATAAATATCTATACACATAATACAATACAGTTTACATAATATATTATTGATAAGAAAAAAAAAATAAACTTAAAAATTAAAGTTATATTAAAAACATAGACTAAATTCTTTCTTGAGCCTGTGAAGGCTTTGTTCACGTGATTTAGTATAATAATTTGTTTATGAAACATTTACATGAAACAGCCAGGGGCGGACTTATGGTGCAGGGGTCTGTCTCACAGAACATTTTGGGGGCTTCTTGTCTCAAACAAGAAGTCGGAGATACGGCAGAATAGCCCAGAAAACCTAACATATCTCAATATTACGTAAACCATGAACAGCAATACAAATATATAAATTTAAAAAAAACCGAGCGTAATGCATAATCTCTCTTAAACGACACATACAATATTTAACGTCTAAATTTTATTCTAAATTAATTTCCATTCCAAACCCTTCCATAAACTTTCTCGGCCTATATGATCCTTCATCCGATCCCCATCATCTTCGTCCCATTTCACTTCTCTACCCTGTTCTTGACCCTATTGAACAAAACCTATAAAAAGATTCTACGAAAACTTTCACTAAAAATATAACAATTTGTAAAAATTCAATAAAATCAAAAAAAAAAGAATTAACAAAACATAAATTAAAAAAATAAGTATTATATAAAAAAATTAAATATTAAAATTACCTGATTTAAAAAAAAACAATTTCACTATGTTCCCCGCAATAGTTCCCCCGAAAAATGTTACGCCATTGTTGTTACCTCGTATGTCGGAGACAAGAGGGCTCAACCCTTATCCCTCCCCACTTTAACAATCAAATCAGAGACCATAATCTATTAGATAGGGATTTATGCTTCTATGAGATTCTTTGAATATATAATCTTCTCGATTATCGTAGTCTACTGTGTGAGCTGTACAACAAGTCTCAACCTCACTTTACGCTTGTTGTACGTCAAATGTTAGTTTATTAACGATTGGTGTTCCGTTCGTATAATTTTTTTAGAATAAATAGTTGTCGTTGTCTATGGTACTAAGTGACGTTTGTGTGCACGCATTGAGTCTCGCTGTCAAATAAAATGTTGTGTACATGATATTAAATAATTAAATAGTAATATTTGAATATGTCTAAGAACACACAATTACTGGATTATCCACCTTCAAAGGCAATGTTATTAATAATAATAATAATATATTATTTTTTTGATTCATAGTACAGTACAGTGTGTTATTATATTGTTATAATCAGATAACATTGCAGCAAAGTAAAACATATATTTCGGTACCCTGCCTGCTACACTAGTATTTTACTGCATTATAGCAGACAGTGCCTTTCCGGTGTAGTAATAAATAAAATGTAGTGTTCAATGTACAAATAAATATATATAAAGAGTAAATCAAGATGCGATTAGATAGCATATAAAATATATCTATAAAAAGTGAAACACAAATGTATTTAGATAGCATATAAACACAATGTTAAATGTATATAAAAAGTAGATAAATATTATATAAAGAGTAAAACAGAATGCAATTAATAGCATATAAATATAATGTAAAAGTAAATGCAATGTTTCATTTATAAAAAAATATTAAAAAAAATTAAAAAACTAATTAAACAAATAATAGATATCTCATAGAGACGAAGCTGGGAAGTATGCGTAATTATAGGGCTTATACTTCTATATTTTTCCATAAATAAAAAAATTGTTTAGTCTCTATGAGATATCTATTATTTGTTTAAATAAATAGTATAGATATGAGATTTATCTCAACTAAATCTCTAGACACATTATATTATTTTGGGGCTCATTGTCTCGAACCAAACTTCCCCCAAAATATCTAGTGAGACAGGCTTCTGCACCATAAATCCGCCCCTGATTGAGGTGGTTTATTTTTTCGACATTCTATTCTGTTCACTCACTTTAAAGAGAGTTCATTACTTTGTGAAGTTTGGCAGCATCCAAGAAAAATTGAAAATGCGTGTGAAATTATAATAAGTAATCCCGCAAAGTTCCGCGTATTGAATGGCTCGAGAATACCAAAGTGTAGAGATTTTTTCGAGCGACAACTTTTGCTGTTACAGCTTGAAAGAAAAGTTTTGCAAGTAAAATAATATAAGAGTCCGCCCTCGTTTGAAACGAAGCAAGTTTCGCCAAGTTGAATTTAAAAGATAAATAGATATTTTAATATTCCGAAACATGTTTGCACATGGCGAATGGCGCCCCAACGAAGCGAGAAAATGCGAAGTTCGTGAAATGTAAAATAGAGTGACGTCGGAACTGGAGTGCACTTATTATTTTATATGTACTCGCTTTCATCAACTTTGATTGTATGGAAAATGTTTATTTACTTGAGCATCTCCGTGTATTTGAAATATATTCAGGAATGATTTACGTATTTAATTTTAAAGGGTTTTAACTTACAGTTCTACCAGGATATTTCTGCACCATTTTAAGTATTAAATCTTATATACATTTTTGAATATTTATCTGTATACTGGTTGTTACGAACCTAAAATATAATATTTTAAGAATAGATACATATTAAAATGTTTAAGCTGCATGTCCTATGTCTGTTACTATGATATATTTATATATGCTTATTTTTAGATTTCCGCGAGAATTTGTGTATGGAGCAATTATTTCTTCTAGGTATACAGGTAGCTTTCTTGAAGAAATCTAGGCCGACGTTTCGGCACGGTGACACTTGCAATTTATAGGATTTTGTCTCACGCCAGTATCACTCGCAACTAACATAGAGTAAAGCGATTCAGTTATTCAACAATGGATTAACTTCAAACTAAATTAACTCCACTGTGGAAGTTAAGTAAGAACGATTAAGTACATCGTAACTTTTGAGTCAGAGTATTAAAAATGGAACACGTCTCCGTGTCAAAATGTCGGCCCAGGTTTATACATACTTATTATATATGTACATACATAAAGATTCTGAGGGCACAGTGAAGGGTTTATGATGGGGTATTGTAATACGGCGACTAACATAGGCCTACCAGTATAGTTTGAAGGTGAGGATTGGTGCCGGGTGGGGTGAGGCAACGAGGGTGAGGAATGTGTGCGACTCTCCCTCCCCCAATGAGAGAAAATAGATCGTTCTAAAATGAGTTTTTAGAAGTTTCTGTATCAGCTAGTATATTATATAGTCGAAATATTTTGTAAATTATAATATTTTAAAAATAATGTGAAACTCAGGGGTGATTTTACAATACATTCTATGTCAAAATGCTGCGTTCTGATATAAATCAATTTTAATTGAATTGAATGAACTTGTTTTTTGGTACATTAAAAGTAATGTTTGTTTTAGATGTATGCTAAATCATTTAAATTTTAATAAATAATAATTATTGTACTATACTATATGCTATAAATTATATAAAAAATTATAAAAAATAGAGATTTATAAAAAATAAACATTAACGAATTGATGTTTGAAAGACTAATAATTAGAAATGAAAATATTAATTTGGGAGCAAAAGTTTTGTTTCTTCACCAGTGATACAATTTGTACAGAATATAAGACTTTAAATCTTTTCACAATATCCGCTCATCTCTTCCTCTTAGGCTGATATAGTGAAAAAAAATGGAAGGAATTAGCTCCTAGGTCTTGAATATAATATATAATAATAAATATAAGGTGCGTAATGTGATAAATCGGGTTTTAGTGAATAAAAATATACCATTTTAAAACGGAAAAATCAAATATTTCTGAGAATCGGACACTACATATCGGTATTCTCTTTTCGATACGTATTTTTGTCCAAATTTTTATATATTGTGAGGACATTTTTTCTATATTCAATAGTTTGAATTGAAATCAATCACCATTTTACATCATTTCGCATCACTTTTATTTTATTTTGATCTTATTTGAAGAAGTAGTTCATATAAATAATCTAGACTTATATTATATTTTCAGCAGAAAGCAATCGGCCGTCGCCACAACGCGGCCGCAACTATTATCTTGCAAATGGATTAAAATTATGTGGATTGTCAGTGAAAGAATTAAATATTACAATACCAAAAAAATATTGATATATAGACATATATAGTGTAATATTATATTTTATTCGTCTTACGGTTCGCTCAGTGTAAAGCATGAGGTGTGTCCGGATGCACAGAAAATCTCAGGGAAAAATAATAGAATATGTTATAAATTTGCAATATTATAATTAAATAGTTTTTGCTTACAAAAGTTGAGCAAGGTAAGATACGAAAATATATGAGTCTACCAGGTAAAATATAGTAAAAATAATATCACCACAGTGTGATCACAAATAAAGATTTTTTTAACCAATCGTTTTCAACAAATAATAGACTTTTATAAAATTGACTACATCAAAATTAGCAACTAGCATTTAAAATTAGATATGAGAATTCAGATTTTAGATTCACTACATCTTCAAAGTTTCATATAAAAAATTTCCTTCATAACAATTCAGACACAAGAATCTTTACTCTTCAGAAGCAATCCACAGTTTGAGTTCAGTATTTTGATGTTTCGAGGCAACCGTAGAATACTTGTGTCTCCTCCCATCGCAAAACGTCATGAAGGCTGGGTCATCTTCTTTCCGGCGTGGTTCCTGAAGTCGCGTAGAACCATTGCGTCCTCATTTGTTGTAAAATAGATTAAATTGTAGAATAAATTGAGCAGAGGGGACCTAATCGTGTTCCCATCAAGCTCAGCTCGTGAGAAATTCTTCACGAGGAAATTAGTATTGTTCACCAAATCATACCTCACAGATGTCGAGTAAGGAAGCGATGCTTCACATTCTGCAAATACACAAATGAAATAATAAAAACTCTACAAACACGGTACAGGATAACAAAGATACCTTATATTTTATATTATTCTCACCCTTCCTTGTTTAATGATGAATTAATATTCTTTTATAATCAATCCACGAGTAGCTCACTTCGCATGCTCTAGAGCCGTCAACAGAAAAATACCATAGAGAAATTTCTTCCCGCGGTGCAATGTTGCCATTTGCCAAATGTTAACTTAAAATAATATCTCGTGACCGGTAGGTACCAAATATAACGTTTTAATAGATTTATCAAACATAAAATTCACTGATTCTATTAGCATGGTCAGAAATATTATACCTCTAACTTGTTAGAATAAATCATCACTAACTTGTCAATAATTAGCTAAACGTCACGCGTCGGTGATGGCGTGAACTAAAACATTCTATAAAAATTGAATATTTGATTTATCTATTTATCAAATAGATTATAAGATTCAATAGCATTGCAGTCAAATTGAGGATGAAGGCGAATCGGTATATTACTGACACACAAACTAATTTTATTATAAATTTGAATTATTGTAATAGTATTTATATTGGCTTTTCATGTTTCCGCTAGATAGGTTAAAATATTCAATCAATAAATTTTTCAACCTTTTAAAGTAAAATATGAATGAAAAAACTTTTTGTAACCAGCCCGACTTGTATACGCTACATCCCTTCCGTGTTAAAACGTCCTTTTCTAGACACGGGATATTATTTCTCTTCACATTACCATATATTTAAGGGTCGCTTTGAAGAGGTTTTTAGTATGCAGATGACATTTTTATTGGAGAAAGTAAACTTATCTCTCTCAGTTGATGTAAATTTAAAAACATTTTATCAAGGTGTTCAGACCGTGGACTAATGGGTTGCTGTAAGCCTGTCCGAAATAGAAAACATTAAATAATGACTGTTTTAAAATAATTTTTGTTTTGTCGTTTTCGCTTTATGTATTAAATAAAAAAAATATTTTCATCAGCGGGCATGACGGGTACCGCAGGGATGAGGATTATGTCCCCCTCTTGAGATTAGTGAACTGCATGTGGTAGGGGATTTACAATTTGGCCTGGTACCAGAAATACAGGAAATAGAGAACCTTTGTTTATTTCAACCAATGACGATGTGCTAGACAGTCCTCGTTTACGTAGACATAACGGCTTGTTTATTTTGTCATGTTGTTCAAGATACAAACCGCTTTATTTGGCGAGATTCCGAAAATAGTGTATCGTCAGGCGGTAACACAGTTTGTTGAGTGTCGCATCATGGCCGGAATGATAATTAGGAAGTAAAATTATTTTAAGAACATCTAATTGAATGTAATAATTACAACATTGATAAAAAAATACACTAAGTATCAGAAGCTCGCAAAGCTGATTGCTCCCTACTAGTATATCTAAATACATAAAACTCAATGTCTATGACTATTCTTGATAAATCCGTTGATCGATCTAAGCCAAAGTATGCATAATTAATCTTTAGAATCCTGACGATATTAACCTCACCTTACATCCCTCAATTTCTAGATATCTCGACCACCCATAGTGTGGACCAAATTGCATACAGCGTTATTATTTAGGCCAGCGCAAAGCAATGATCAACCCTTCCCTAAATACGTATCTTAAGTTATAACTAATTCTGCGCCGAATACGGACCACCAGTGCTATATATATATTAATTTCAATAGATCTGGAAATATAAACACTTGAAACAAAAACGTACGTAAATAAAATTTAAAAATGATGAAATAATTTAAAAAATATTGTGTAATATAAACATCTATTTATTGCAAAAAAAATGAAGGTAAACAAGATTATTGAGTTTAACTCTAGCGTGACTTTCACTGATGTGTGATATATCAATTTTCGAAGCTCTACGGTTCATTAACTAAATGCCTCTACAGCTAAGCTTGTTGCTCGTGTATTTCGGTAAATAAAACAGTCCATGACCAATTTGTGACAGTGTCAGTAAAAGTTTAGTAGTGCAGTTAAGCCGAGGACATTTTTTAAAGCAATTATTAATAAAACACAGGGCACTATTATTTTATTACTCTTGTAAAACAAAGCCATGAAGTGTCAAGGGTGGAAAACCTAATATAATAATGTAACCACATATCAGACATAATTTAAACGATAAGAGTTGACCGTTCCGCGTATTAGAGGATGCATATTCTCTAAACAAGCAGTGCTATGCTGAACCATAAAACACGTATATTTATATATGATAAACAAAAATAAAAGTTATTGTTCTTAAATATAAATATTTTATTTCTCACAGTCACGAAGACGATGAAAATTATATACGAGAATATAATTATTTTTATATTTAAAGATATCTTAAAAAAAAGAGATATGGAATATTCATGGAATACCAAAATGTCATGTTTTTAACTAAGCAATTAGTGATGGTAAAATCGTTATTTTAATTGTTATTGTGACTGTGATTGTGTTCGATTGTAATAATGATTGATAACTGATTTACGTAATTCTTCGAACAATGACTGGTACACTAGAACGTAAACTTCCGACAGTTAAATCTTAGTTACCAATCATCGACACAATCACAGTCACATAAAGGTTTACCATCACTATAAGCAATGCTCTCGAATTGTCAAATAACAATAATAACTTAGTGGTCACATAATGACCTGCCCATATAATGAGTGATTTACTGCCAGACCTAGCCTAACATAAGACTACAAAACAAAACACTTTTAAATGTTAAATATTTTTATTATTTCTAGAGTGAATTAATTAGTAGTATTAATTTCATTTTTGGCCGACGCTCACAGCAGACACATTTCTTTCAGAAGATTACAGCGCCTTCAGATCAAATAATTAATATTATACCAACTTAGCAATAGTAATTTGTGATATATTTCTATATTGTTACCAGTGGCATTGAGGTCCAATTTTTATAGTTACGCCACTGATTGTAACATATTAAATAAATTACTTTTGCTGAGAAAGTACCAGCCAATATGGTATATATCTAGGTTATGATACGAATCCACTATAATAATTAACCTCAGTATCACCACAGTATCTTTTAATTCATTATACTATTTGTTTGGGATATACATTTATTTTGTGTAAATACATATTTATTTTGAACGAAAATAATGCACTGTGCATTCCTCCCCATTTCCTTCCCCTCCCGGCACACCGCCGATCAGTCAATTGGCGACCTTGAACCAGTGCGGTTATACGTGAATCTAAAGAATTACAATATTATACATTTGAGACTTCGCGTCTACAGAGTGTTGGAATACGTCATCGTCTAAAGGAACCTCAGACGAAATAGTGAATTAAAAACATACAGCCTACATTTGTCCATGTATGTTTATACGCAACACTATTGAAAAAATTGGAAAAAAAACAATATTTTGTCTTTTAGATAATTCCAGTTATGTGCAATACTGTGTAGTGCTCAGAATAATTAATATCAGGGACGTGTACTCGACACAATCAAAAAAGCTGTGCATAACTATAATCTTTACAAAATAAATGTAAATTAAATATTTATTTGTGATGTTATGTATTGAGTATGTAAATCTACGAGAAAATTATTCAGTTCAAATTTTAATGTGTTAACAAAAACTGTATAACGTTGCGTATGTGTTTTTTCGCAAAATCTGTCTCAGACGTATACGAATTAAACGCAAGTCTCGCACCGCGCGGTGGTCTGAATATACGTCTTCGCTATAACATTTAAAGATTTATTAACGTAATATAATATATAATCATAGTTTAATATTAAATACCAAATGTGCTACTATCTGCTATATATCAGACACCTGGCGCAAGGCACGTTGTTTGAATTGAGAGGTTGTTTCACGGCCTACCGTGAAAGCCTTTTTTCCATAAAAATGCAGTTACGCATGGGCCTGTGAGAAACTCTCCCCAATTCATCCCTTAAAAAGCTCATTCGCAAGCGCCTCTCACTCGAGTAAGGTTTTGGCGCCATTTATGGAAAAAATGAATCAAGAGACAGGTTAAGGACTCAATTTTTTCACATAAAATTTTTCATAACGGCTTTGATATTGCTTACAATTGAAGATAATTTTTTTTTATCGCTCTGAAAATCTTTGTATTATACAGACAAGGTAAAGTAAATGACGTGAATGTGAATTAATCGTACAGGTGTTTAGATTTTGTTGATAGGTCATCTTATGATTTACATCGTTTGGTGGATGACTAGCGTTAAAATATATTCCTACATTTCTTTTCAGAAAAAATCTTCAATTGTGTAGTATAAAGAAACATTTCAATTGGTGTTAATCAGCCACCGAAACATATTTGGTCGTCTAATAAGACTTTCATTTTTTTTTTGAAATGCTGTTTTCCTGCTATTTTGTTTTTATGTGACAAAAAAAGTCTACATTATTATTTGCGCATGTTTTCCTGTAATTTTTCTTAATTTTTGAGCATAAATAATGGGATCAAGTTGAGAAAAACGAACATTTTCGACACATTCGAACATTAATTTTTTTCGCCTGTAAAGGTTAAAATTGTCATCCAGAAGCTCAACTGAGAAATTCTGCCGCATCCACTCTACAGTCCCGACGTCGCTCCGTCAGATTATCACATTTTTCGATCGCTCTCCAATCAAATGCATAGTGTTACGTTCAACAATGACGATGACGTCAAAGATTGGCTCGATAATTATTTTTATACTAGACCAACCGATTTTTATAGAAAATGTCGTGGGTTAATTTTTAATGTTCAGTGCCTTAGCAACAGAAGTATCAAACAGGCCTATTGTGAACCTAGCTGCGCGAATTGCACGGCGAGCAACAAGAGATCCGGTTCCGTTAGAATCGCCTCACCTCCTCAGATCAACACTCAGATCAAGTCTACGATACAGGTCGGGTGTTCTCCGTCAGTATTTCCTATATTCCGGCTGCCTCGATAATCAAGAGTCGTGCCATTAATATAAAACTGAAGCTAAAAGTATAATATTGTATTTGTGACCAATATTCTAACATTACCCTTGTATTGTGGCTCTCGTGCGTATTCGATTACATCAATTCCTCGTGCGCGCCAGTTCCATGTGTGAAAGACGCCAGCAATTTTGAGATTCCATTGCGCGCCGTTCCAGATCGTTTTAACACGCGCTACGTGCTGAGTATTAACATCATTGAACTGTACACCGACATTTGTACTTACCAGGACTGTTATAGTCATCACACCGTGTTCCTGTACGGACGCCTGATCGCCATTGCGTATTGTCGTATTTGGAAATAATAATAAAGCCGCTCCATCTGTATCGCGCCGACCTCCTAGAGTCTCTTGTGACCCGCCAAATCCTGATGTATTCCCGATCTCCCGTGGACAGCAGTCTCCAGCCTACATTCCGCTTCTCCGGTCGGGTAATCTTATGTGCAGATCATCTACGCCATCATTTCAGGTTTATTTTTATATGACCGTCAAAGTATTTATGTGAAATTTATAATATGATCTTAATTCAGTGAGTGATGTACAGCCCACGCGGCGTCAATACATAAGAATCTACGAATACATTTAGATCATGTTTTGTTGGATTTATCTTGATCACTGATTGTTTACCTTTACCAATTATATTCTACGGTCATGTTTGCCGTAGCCATAGCATTTTGTAACTATTATTAAGTATCATTCATCGTCATACTTAGTAAAACAAACATGTTGAATAAACATATTGAAAATTAATCTATTCTCTATTTATTGAAGTTGCCCTTCACTTGCCATTGTCTATATCCACAGACCCGCATTTGATAATGTAATCTTATACATCTTCGAGAGCTGAGCTAGCAGTAAGATAGTATAATAAGTTTAAGATGGATGAAGAAGAAAAACTCACCGTTAAAATTATAAATTTTTTAGTGACTGGTCGCAGAAGCGGTGCAATCTATAAAGCAATCTTTTCACGATACACTTGATTATTTTTTTCAAAGTAATAATCTTTTAAGTACAGAAAAAATCTTCGCTCGATATTATTATTGTTTGATCGCTGATTGAATGGCGCCTTGTGTAAATACTTAAATAGTTGGGATGACATTCGTTAGGTGTCGCCGTAACAACTAATTTGTTTTTATTTACTAATGTCCGCGTTTCTTGAAATTTATTTATTATAGTTTTAAACAAATATCAGATATCTCATAGAGACAAAGCTATTTTTATTATATTTTAATGGAAAATATATGGAAGTATGAGGTAATTACAGGGATTACGACCTGTCTTCGGCTGGCTTAAGTGATCACCAATTCTCACCCCTCAAATCTCCACACCCATCAAATTTTTTAAAGTTGTATAATGTTAATATGTGGACTCGCTTCGAGTACCACTACACCATCGTCATCTATGGACCAAATTTGATAATTAATTTTTCTTTTTTTTTAAACAGCATATATATCATTACTATGAGAATCTATACATTTTCATATATTTTCCATTAAAATACCATAAAAATTGCTTTGTCTCTATGAGATATCTAATAGTTGATTAATAACAGTTCCTTTGTAGGTAAAAATCCAGTAATTGTGTGTTCTTAGACATATTCCAATATTGCTATTATTATAGTTTTAATTGTTATACATTTAATGTTTACAAGTATGAACAGAAAAACCTTTGTATCGAAAAAATATAAATTTGTCCGCTGGTACTCGAACTCGAACATTTTCTTGCCGGGAAAATGTGTTGCCATGGTAACCAGCAGTAGCGGTGGCGAAAACAGTCGCGAAAAAAATGGCGAAGAATTATGCATCAACTTAATATTATACATTATTTTTATGCACCACCAAATTAGAATGTTCTAATTTATGGAGGTACTAAATTTGTGAAAAATGTATCAATAATCGGTAATACTTCAGTGTAATATAATTCAATACATTTAATCTCTAATTAAATATAAAGATAAATGACGCTAAAGTGACTTGAAGCATTTAAGATATAGATCTACATACGAAAAATAAAGACATTTTGAGACGCACATGCAAGTATCAGATTCTGCATCTAATTACTAAAGGAAAAATATCTAGTAGAAGAGACCCTGGAAGACGAAAGACATCCTGGCTAATGAATAAGGCAACGGTTCGGAACGTTCACAGTCCAGCTATTTTGAGCTGCTGTAAATAAAATTATGATAAGTAGACACGCGCTAGAAGAAAAATGAAAAAAATAGTTATTCATAAACATATATTTATAGAGGTACTGAATGCGCCGCATAATACCGGGTCGTTTAGCCCGACGCTCTACAGCCATTTGATTCCATCCATTATCGACCAAATCTAGACGATAATAAATGCAACAGGTTTAAGAAGCCAGTTGAAGCAATTACTTCCACCATGGAGCCATCTCCAGTGAGCAGCTCTATCGTGCACTAACTTTATCGTGTACTTCATCTCTCAACCTGTGTTAATTCATTTGTGCATCATCCTATAATAAACGTCAACCGATTGTAAATCCTGTTTCATTTCATTAACCTTTACAACCAACTATACCTCCTGCTAAATTCCTACAGTTCACTATCCCTACAAAACAATTTATTCTTGTACAAAGCAAAACTCACATACGTAAGTATATAGTCGCATACGTGAACCCCATCTGGGGTTCATGTAGCACAACATTTTTTGAATCCAAACCAAACTACATCTTTAGGAGAATCACAAATTCATCCTGGTTTAGCAGAAACACAACCATTCACAGATACTCAAATATACCCTCACTCAAACGACACACACGATTTATCGTCTAAATATTATTCTAAATTAATTTCCATCCCAAACCTTCCATAAAATCTCTGTATGCTGTGTGATCCCTCATCCGATCGCCATCATCTTCGTCCCATTTCACTTCTTTACCCTGTTCTTGACCCTATTGAACAAAATTTATAAAAAGATTCTATAAAAATCTTCACTAAAATAATAAAAATTTGTAAAAAATTCAACAAAATCAAAGAAAAAAAGAATGAACAAAATATATAAAAACAAACGTATTATATAAAAAAACTTTACTCATTTTTGCTACAACTTTATACAATTATATACAAAGTTAAAATTACTTGCTATTAAAAAAAAACAATTTTACCATGTTCCCCGAATAGGGTCCCCAAAAAATCGTTTTTATCTCATATGTCGGAGACAAGAGGGCTCAGCCCTTATCCCTCCCCCCTTAACAATCGAATCAGATTTCATCAACCTGCTCTAGACGCAAACACTCAACACCAATACTAACATTTATATACACTGCGACATTCACATACACGTGTTAGTCTGAGGGCCCTCAGCTCACCCTAAACAAATCTTTCTAATACGCATAACCTAAAAATATCAGTTAACCCATTACTGGTGAATTAATACATAAAGCAAAGCATACTTGTTCAATCCCTACATATTTTTTAAACATAGTACGGAGGTCTATCGCCTCCACAGTCACTGCCGAAGACCTCTGAACGCACTTTGCATTTACCGGTGTGTAAAATCAGACCTCCTAAGAGCCGTAAAATACACCCCTTACCGACGCCACAATAAGAAGGCCGGCTCCCGAGCGCCACTCTTCTCACGGCCGCCTTCTAGATAAAATCTCCACAAAACGCTTTTGTGTGTAGCCATTTCATTGTACGGCTATTGTACTACTTTAAATCTGTAACGAGCTGAACAATAAACTTGTGCCAACCGTAAGTACGAGGGAAAGTCAAAAAATATCTACATTTTTCATTCTATAATTTATTTACACAGACTTTACGGAAGCCAAGCTCGTCGTGGATGATTTGATGGGTATAACCATGACTGATGTTCTAAGAAGACGTTACCTCATCAATGGTAACTCTCCTGATCGCTAGAACCATCTCTCGAGCTTGCTAAATCTTGTCATCCGTGGTGGAGATTGACGGGCGTCCTGCTCCCTCTTCATGCGTCACACTCGTCCGGCAACTTTTAAACTTCAATCGGATCACCGCTTTTTGTTCCTCCTTGGTGCAAACTGCTAGCGGAGCGGACATGTTTACACTGTAATAGCCGGAAGGTAAATTATGCGATCGGGATCAAATTTTGCACACACATGTGCAGAAGGCAGTATAACAACCTTGAAGGTGTGTTATGGCGAAAGTGTGGATAATTTTTGACTCGCCCTCGTAGTTTTTCTTTTCCAGCCTGCTCTTGTCACACACACTTATTCAATACATTTGGTAATCTTCAAACGAACATGCGAGTGACGGATGATAAATGGGGCACTCATAATTCATACTTTTGATCTACAGTAACTCACACACGCACATATCTCAAGCGTGACATGTGTTACAACACGTGTTCGTGATGCGTGATGTCAGTAAAAATTAAATTATTAAAAATATTAAAACGTTTTGTGACTTTTAAATATTATTAGTGATTCGGCACGTACGTATATTCGTATGTGTACAGTTATAGAAGCTACCACGGTCCACTAAGAAGGGATAATAAACAAATACGAATATCTGTGTACACGTGTCGGTATGTTTTTATTTCATGGTTACAGGAAGTAAGATATAATGTCGAATTTGTTTGCATGAAGGCGTGGCTTACTTATGCGATAGACGTAGGATGGCGTCTGTGCAGTCTCTCCTCTTTCATTATATTCATAAGCTGTTAATACGATTGAGATCTGCACTGAGAGAGTAAGGCTCTAGTTTATTTTTAACTGGTTATTGCCTAAAAATTACGCTCCCTGAGTCTACTATGCGTGTTACGTAATAAAAAAATATACATTTTGGTATTATAAGGGTTGTTTTTTTCCGAAAGCTTTTGACCTCGGGATGAATTAAAATATTAACCTGTTTGTAAGTTAAGATATAAAACTAAAAATGTGGTTTATTTAAAACAATGATAAGTGGCGTGAATACTCACAAATTGTAAATATTCAATATTATACGAGTAAAACCAATATAAATAATAATATTACGTATACTCATTTACACTATGCAAATAGGTAATGTTATTTACTCAGTCTATATCGCTAAATTGATTTCGTAAATGCTAAGGATATTAATTAACTATCATGAAATAGTGAAAAAACTTTCGTTATTGCGTTTGCAATAAAATCAAATGATTTTCCGAAAAAATTCAACATCATAATTCATAAACACTCCACACAAAATACAGCTCACAATCAAAATTATTGTCTCTCTAACTGCTCAATTTTAAAAACAAACAAATAAAATCAAATATCTTGGAGTAGTCATCGATAAAAATCATAAATTTAAAGATCAAATTTGCCAAGTTGTTAAAAATATTAGAAAATTAATATACATATGTTTAAGAATCTGAACATTTTAATCTATAAAAAATTGGTACTTAGTATACTATGTATTTATTCAATCCATAATACAATATACCATCATTAGTTGGGGATCATCTTATAATACTAACCTGATTCTAGTAAAAAATCTGCAAAAACTTATCATAAAAGTAATACTAAGAAAACCAAAAGATTATCCGACAAATTTACTTTTTGAAGAATTCAAAGTACCAACATTTTGTGATCTACTTAAAAGAAATTCTATTATTCAAATATTAAAAGAAAAAGAAAAATATCTTTTTTTTTTACTGAAAATCGTACTAAGTTTACATTTGTATTTTCATGCTCAAAAATTAACACATCATTTGCACAACACCACTATACGCACAAAGGATTTTTTTTAACAGCTTACCTGAAAACATCAGGAAGATTAATGATAACAAAGAAATAATCAATGCTATCAAAAAACACTTTAAAGATAAACATGTACTCCGAAATTTATAATATTTTTATATCGTTGCTATTATTGTAATCAATAATTATTAATATGTAATCCTCTCTCTGCATAATATATGCTTTTTAGAGAAGTTCTAGAACTAAAAAAACAACAACTTATTATTGTAATTATAACAAGATTAATAAATATATATTTTTAAACCATTGTATTGTACTGCTTGTATTTTTAATTTTTAGTATACCTACATTGTTTCCTGAAGAAGATACCATTGGTATCGAAACATGTTGATTTATCAATAAATAGAGGTTTAAACAACTCATTAAATAATAAGGCATATAAATATATAATATGTGGCCACAAAGTAATTTTGCTAATATTGAAGAAGTAAAATTAATTCGTTTATGTCGACTATTAATCTAACATATACTCTGTTAAATTTTTTGCTCAACAGGTTACGGTATGCTTATGTTTTTAGATAATGATTATTTTTAAATAGGATATCTACCTATTACTATTTTCTGGATATTTTATGTTTGTAAGATTTTTTTTGATCGTCCAAATTGCTGGAATATTAAATTCTGAATTAAAAGTACCTAAAGAGTACACCATTAACTCTGAAGTAAATATAATGAATACTATTGGGAGACCACTTGAGATAAGGTGATTTGTACTTCGAAACTCTAATGCATGTAGATATTACTCTAACGTATGCTATTTTTAAATATGTTCATGATATAATTAGTAAATCTCTCTAAATTATTATAAATCTAACATTTACCTTGTTGTATTTATTTATAATTAAATATACGCATTCATGTAGATTAATCAAAATTTGAATAAATACATTTGTTCTGTTCGCAATCTGTAAATAAATAAACAAAATAATTAACATTTAAAAGGGTTTATTGGTGTAGAAATGACGAAGGATATTTACCAGGAATGCCTACGAATATGTATGAATTTAGTTATATCTTTCAGGTATACCCTTAATTGTAATCTGAAATAACGTTGTACTGAATTAGTGAATAACTTGCTTTCAGCACCTACCTACTAGCTGTCAGCCCAAGAAGTTAGACCGAACATAAAATCTTAGCAAAGTCTGGAAACGAAGGTTCTAACAGAGCGAAACTAATACAAACAAAGGTTATGTAATATAATATGGGTGTAAATTTTCCTATGAATCAAACGGTAGCGTATTGGATCCCATATTTACATTAATCCTATTTTCATAACACAGGATCTTAAAGCTTTGTGTATAAAGTTGAAATTGAAAAATATTAAAAAAAAATAACGTTAATATTTCACTTTGGCCATTTATATTTTTATCGACTAGGGTTATTTTTTACATTCTTTGAAAACTTACTTCAATTTTGAAAGGTTTTGGATTTTTTCGGCAAAATTATGCGAAAAATTGCTTTGAAAGATTAAAAAATGTAGTAATATTAAATGTAGTAAGTGCAGTTAAATTTAATCTGTAACACAATTAGGGATTCTGTATCGAGACAACCCGGGAATAAATTACCGGGAATTCATTGTTTTTATGCTGCTTCCCGGGAACTTTTGCTTTCTTGGTCCTGGGACTTGAGACTCGAAACTCTCGAACTTTTCTTGATGTTATTAATTTTAAATATGTTTTTTTAGTTAATACCATCTGACCATTGTCATACAGCAAGTAGTGACTCAGTGACGAGCAGTACATGTGTAAGTACATAAAAAAATTGAAATAGATGGCTTTCAAATAATGGAACGATAGATGTATTAATTTGAAAAAGTGTAACATATGGGTTCGAAAGTTTGTCGTTAAAAGTACTGTCGCTGTAGCATAGTTGGTAATGCATCTTCCCCGGATTAGAAAAGAGATCCAGGTTCAAATCTCGGTAGTGCAACAGCAATATTTTTATTTTTCGATAAAATTGATTTTCTATGCATGTCTTTATAACTAATAGATTTAATTTGTATTTCAAATATCACCGACTTATGTTTTGAATAATTACAACTTCACAATAAGAATGTGTTGCCCTAAATGAATGGTTTTGTTGGTTTTATCAAACACGTAATAATGTTTCTTTGTAGAAAATGATATAAAAAAATAAATTCATGTCATTTTTCGAAATAAAACTTTGGTGGGATGAAATTATTTGAAAAACTTTATTAGTTGATTTTGGCCAAATACGTACGTTATTGTCCTCCGATGTGTTTTTTATTAATTTTTTTTTTAAATTTATTTTTGATTTTATTAAATTGTTTTGTTATTTTTAAGATAATTGTGTATTTGTTATCAATATATACACTTATGTTAACTTAATTTCATTTTAAAAAATTACCAACAGAATATGAAACAATACGTATTTCGTCAAACAGTTTTCATTCATGATTATATTTATTTAACTTGCCCGGATTTTATTGCTATACTCACAGCTCTCCCGAACTTCAGGAAACTTCTTCGTTGATTCGCACGAAGCACTGCGTGTATAATAATTATTGTAATCTTCGGCTCGCACCGTGAGAAACCGAGTAGGTATACAATAATAATTCAAGTCAGTGTGACGGGCTCGTAGCAGGACATTCACTTCTTGACAGTTCAGAAGTCATAGACAACACACATACAAATTTCGTGCTCTAAGGAAGGGGGAGGGGGATAGATCTAGTAAACCTAAAAGAGCATCCACACACCCTCACAGCGACCGGCGATCTGGTCTTGTCATAAATACCGAACAATATTGGTTATCTATAAAAATGAAGGAAAATACATTTCTAAAATATGCTCATAACATGTGTTTAGACTATTTAATTCAACTGTTAATTCAATATACATATTTCATCTTGTAATTTATCTAAAATCCTTTTCCGTATTTTTTTACTACATTTTTCACTCATTCAAAATTCATTAATATGTTCAAATCACGCATTTAGTATATTATTTGCCTAATTTATGAATGAAGCAACGGGCTTGCACTTCTCATGAATAAGGCAATTTTTTGCCTATTTCACATAATAAGCAATTTTACATTTTTGGTGTAACACTAATATTACTAACAACTGAGTAAACTCGTACGGAAGTCATTTCTACATTCTAAGCCTACAACGATCAATCTCCATTAGGCACCCACAATAATGAATATTTTCGAAATGTAATAAGAAAAGATGTAATAATAAAGTAGATGGCTCTTTCAAATAATGTAACGATTAAATGTATTAACATCAAAAAGGTAACATATAAGTTCGAAAATTTGTCGCTAATAATATTGTCGCTGTAGCATAGTTGGATAATGCACCTTCCCCGGTTAGGAATGAGATCTAGGTTCGAATCCCGGTGGCGCAATGACAGTATTTTTTGATAGAATTGATTTTATATTTACATCTTTCTAATTAGTATATTTAATTCATATTTTAATAAGATCTCGTTGGCAGAAATTCTCTTGACACAGGTTGTAAATATTATCTTCCATTAATAAGCATACAAATATATTTTTCTTATATTTAATTAATTTGATTTAGTGAGGTTTATAAGTTTGAAGCATTTTCAAGTTTTCCTAAAATATTTAGGTAGTTAAATTTTAAAAAATGTTTTAAAAATAATTGGTTGTTTTTCTGATAACGAAGCGTTTAGAGGGTGCTTCAACCCCTGTCATGGCGTACTTTTTAAAAACTTTTTTGCCTAATTAATATGAGGGAAATATGCGCGGGTGGTTCATGATTAACAAACAGAAAAAAGAGCCAACCTCCGCTTAAGGCTTCGGCGGGTATTCGTTAATGAGGTGTAGGATATATACGGCGTCTGTTGCAGCTGATAGCTGCCACTGACACATACAAGAACTAGGGAAGATTTATGATCATCCCCTACATAAACCTCCGATGGTTTTTACCTTTCAAAAATAAAAACATGTAGTTTCTAGTCGAGTCAGGCTGTTGTTGATCTATATTTATTATTATTACACTATTTGCTTTCTTCATTGTTTTTAATTATTGCTATTTACTCATAACTCGTAACCAAACAGTTAGGGGTAAACGTCCAAAATATTTGGTGTATTCGCAATGAATGTCGTTTTTTAATGAAACTAAACATATATTATGAGAGGTTTATTTTTATTTTAAAGATCCAAAATATAATTTCCATCTAAGGATATAACTTTTACTTACCTTTGTGTCAATTTTTAAACCCATTATTACAAAATATTGTAGGCGCTGATTCAAAATATTCCGATAGTCCATTTTTCACATTGTTTGCATTTTTTTTTTTTTCCATCTAGAAAGTGTTGCATCGAACCAAATAGATGATAGTCGGAAGGAGCAATAAGGTGGATGAGATAAAACCTTTCAGTCAAGTTCCTTGATTTAGCCAACTTAGCTACGTGGGGATTTGTTTTCTTTGCTCAATTTGTGTCGAACCCATACACCTTGTCTTTAGGTCTTCCTAATCTTCTTAGTGTGTCTTTTCACTATTGTATAGAAGTAGTGTTTCGGCTAGCTGATGAATAGTTCTGGTATGATTTCAGCAGCCATGACATCATTATATACCTTTGTTTGTCTTTCACATCCAGGACTATTCTTAATGTCATAATTTCCCGTTCGAAAATTAATGAACCATCTTTGACATTTATGGATGTCTCACGTATCACCTACCACTACACAAATGTCTTTATTAGCCGTAGTTGCCGATTTTTTTTAAGAAACTTATATAACATGTAATTTCGTATGAATTGTTCACTCGGTATAAATTCTGCCAGAATAAATTTGGGTCAAAATATATATTTTTTAAATATAATAATGTAACGCCTAGTTGTGCACAAATTTAACAAAATACATTGTCAGGTACCGACGAGCTAAGCTCACATGACTATCGAAACTTCACTTCTTTAAAAATGACATTCATTTCGGAAATAATTAATAAAAATAATGTACGCCAATAATTAAACAGTAAAAAACTGCAATTTAAATTTGATTTTAAATAAACGTAACACGTTTATTTTTGACATATGTGAGAAAAAAAAATCAAGAAGACGAATAATATCTTTTATTTTCATTACCATGTTTTTGTGATCTCGAATACTAAATCATTTTGTATAGATGTAATATACACAGTACGTATAATGGCTGGTGCCTATAATTATTTATATTCAAAATTTGTAAAACACTTGCTTAAGTGATTTGTCTTCCAGGAACTCTTGGCTCATTTCAAGTGTTAACATATGTAGATAAGATTTATACATATTTTAGTACTTTGTGGAATTTTTGGCAAACATTGTCGATGTGTTACAATAACGTGCCAAACCCATACACTGTTCGAATCATTATACTAAACTCGTAGACGGTTTTACGTTATTCGCTTATAGTTTGACCAGAACTCGCAGGTTGTTACAAATTAATGGTAGTTTTTCTGATAACGAAGCGTTTAAGGGGTGCTTCAATCCCTATCATGGCCAATTTTTTGCCCAACTAATACAAAACAGATGAAAAAGTATAGAACGATATAAAAAGTTTGCTATTTACTTCCTTGTTCCAATGTTCCATCTAGTCGTCTAGTAGGATATCATCTGGGCTTTTTCTATACCTACATCGACCGACACTTTTTCTACCATTTTCTTTTCCTTTCCAGGACCTACCTTCTCCATCGTGGCTATTTCTTCAACAAATAGTACAGCCAATTATCTTTTTTTTTCTGTCTCATCTTTTCCTGGAAGGAAGTGCCTCTTTTCTTCCTTTCTGCTTCTCGGTCTTGTTACACCTTGTCTAACTCGCTGTCAATTTTATACTCTTTCAGCAATACTATTCCATCCATGTTAGAATAGAATAATATACATATATTTAGTTATTTGTGTAATGTATTTTATATATTATAACTTACTAATAAAGCAAGTCAGCCGGGTACAATGAGGGCAATTTTTTTTTGGCAGTTGTGCGGTATCGCCCTGTCATATATGCGGGGCGCTATTGAACAACTGCCTAGTAGCATTAAAAAATGCCAACCAGAGATTGGATCGGATATAATGCATCGGTCCTTGGTAAGTTGCGGGTCTGCCCTCATTGAAGCTCGTTATCTCTTGGGCATGCAGATCCATTATATCTTAGGCGAATTTGTGTTAACTTTTATCATACCATGATATAAAATATCCGAAAGCAGCCATGCTGTCAACTCGTGTTACCGTAAATAACAGTTAGAAAAAATGTTTTTATTAGCTTAAATGGATTTAATGGCACAAATTTACTCTTAATATTGAGCATTCAATTTTGAAAAAATGATTAATAAAATAATTTAGACCATTCATTAAGTCGTATACAATGTGTCCTTCGTTCTTATCTCTCTTCATTTAATTAGTGAGAAAGAGACAATTATATTTGTATGTTTGTTGTTCTTTTCACTGTGAATATAGTGTGTGATCTCTGTCTTTCATATCACAAATTGTGTATTTACCAATGTATTAATTTTATAATGGATTGAATGGAAAAAATAATTGTTTTTGTACGATTCGATATTCATAATTGTTTTTTCACTAGTCATTCCTAAGCGCTAATGTTTTCTTTAAGATTATCTAAAATATGAATTTTATGTTGCATGCATTTACCGAAATATTACTGGTTTAATTGTGATGGTAGACTTGTGTTACTGCATGGTTTAGGAAGAGTTAAGTACTCCATGTCTCAAAAATATTCCAAGCATAACATTCCAAGTATGACATTGACGGCGGAGGTCCACGTTTTGGCTTCGTTAAGTACTGGGAGGGCGCATTCGTTGTAGTATTTAGTCTTGATAAACTATATTACTTTGGTTTTGGGTATTGATCATCATGATTACTAAAATTTCTAAATCCGTAGTTAAATTTTAAAAAAATATTTCTAATTTTTTCAGAGATTGCATGTATATTTTTGTACTACATTTTTTTAATACCAAAAATATTTATCTTATTAAAGAAGTATTTTTGTAATAAAATTTACATTAACCGAGTATAAAATATTTTAATATAAACTTACTGTTGGTATTAGAGAGGTTACCATTAAGGTTTAAGGTAAACTTCACGACAATGCAATAAGCACCTCCAAATTTTCTAAAATATTATTATTATATTATGATGATCACCTTAGCTAGCTTCATCAAGATGTGGAAACAAATATTCAACATTGAAATGAAAGTGGACAAAGCCTTATTGAAAATACCATAATTTTCCCATATCATGAAGCAAGTAATTTCAATTGTATTTTCATGAAGAATGTGCTTCATTTATGTAATTGTTACGCTTTCCATATAATTTTTATTTATCACCTCTTTATATATAACTAAATATCGATCTAAACAAAATTTTGCATATTCTCTCTTTAGGACCCTGCACAAAATATAGGCACCCTTCCACTTGCTCTTAGCGCCCACACCCCCTCAACACGATATAAATATGTTTAATGTTGAATGCCATCCACTCCAAATTTTGCGAAGTTATTTTGTAGGACCCTTTGTTAAACCGATACACCCTCATCCTAGTTGCCATACCCACTCTATCCCAATTCAAATGTGTATATGAAAATCATTCGTTCCAAATTTTTTAAAGATACTTAAAAACCCTGCGCAAAATATAGGCATCATTCCTCCATCCCCATCACCTCGATATAAATGTGTATTAAATTGAATGCCATTCATTTCAAATTTTACTCAATTGTACGCTTTAGACCCTGAAGATTCATTCTACCTCCTCCCTTCCGGATATCTCAAACATCCTCTCTATACCTGTATCAAATTGTGTATCACAATACATAAGGAAAACCCGATCAATGCCAGGTACGGGCAGCTAGTATATTATATTTACTAATCATTTTTTATGTATCATGATATTTTTATTATATATTCACTGACAATATTCAATTCACTTTTCATTTATTGTAATTATTAGGAGAACACATTCTTATTGTGAAGTTGTAATTATTCAGAACATAGATCTGTGATATTTTAAATATGAATTAAATATATTAATTAGAAAGATATACATATAAAATCAATTTTATCGAAAAATATTGTTGTTGCGCCACCGGGATTCAAACCTAGATCTCTTTCCTAACCGGGGAAGGTGCATTATCCAACTATGCTACAGCAACAATATTTTTAGCGACAATTTTCGAACTTATATGTTACCTTTTTGATATTAATACATTTAATCGTTCCATTATTTGAAAGAAAATTTCAAATAATTCTAATAATGGAACAATTAAATGTATTAATATCAAAAAGGTAACATATAGGTCCGAAAATGGTCGCTAAAAATATTGTCGCTGTAGCATAGTTGGATAATGCACCTTCCCCGGTTAGGAAAGAGATCCAGGTTCGAATTCCGGTGGCGCAACAATATTTTTTGATAAAATTGATTTTATATGTATATCTTTCTAATTAATATATTTAATTCATATTTGAAAATTTTTGCGATTATATTCACTGTTTATTTTATTGTCGTATATATTCGTTTCATATTTATAAATCACTTCGATCTTATATTTAACGCGCTGCTATGTTTTTATCAAACTTCAATCGTTAAAAATATATTTTATAATATAAAAAAATTGTGCGTTCCTATTTTTTTTTGTGCAGTACCCTTACTTGGAAAAATAATAAGTGAAAATATAATCAAAATTTATTGCACTAAAAATATATCTAGAAGTCTGTATACATCGCACAAATATTTACTTTTGCAACCCTGAAAATCCGGTGCCATAATTAACGTGAAATATTGCCACCGTTACGAGGAGTCAAAACTTTTCTTTGTATGTGACAGCGGTAATATATGTACGCGCGGAAAACGAAGGCAAGCCAATTTTGCCTCGATCGTTCCCGCGAATTTCGGCGCGTTATTCATTTTATTTCAATGTACGAATATATGGTGTTTCATTCATTCCAATGATCTGGAAAGTTACAGCGAACATTTAGCCAGCCTACATTTCTATGGAATACGGTGTACAATTTCTATGGATAAGTACAGATAATGTGTCAGCGGCAATGTCGTAAAAATTCAAGAACGCGAAGTTACATTATTTAATGGCGCCGTACGAGCAGGTGGGTGTTGGATGTTATTGTGGCTTTGAATAAGTTACGTCCGGTAAATTTCTTCCGTGATTTACTTCGTGAAAATGATTCGTTTATTTATTTTTATTTTATTCAGAAAATATACAGTTAATTAGTAAATTCGGAAATCACAACGAAAGCTAAACAATAATTAAACCAATTACATGTTTTCTCTGAAGATACAAATTACTTTAAACAGTGAGTATAATTTAAATTTTAAAAAGGTCTATAGAGCAGAAAAATGTGAGAAAAAAGTTCAGAATAAAAATTTTAACATAGAGAAAAAAATTATAAAAAATAAAGTAAGGAAATATTCGAGGCGAAAGGAAAAAGAAAATGGGATAGGAAATAAGATCTGAGTGATAAAAAAAATAAAAAAATAAAGGGCTTTAAATATTTTGTTTTGAATTTAGATTTGATTGAGGTAACTGTAGTATTGAAAATGTCTAGTTCGTTTAGGTGTGAATTGAAATAAAGGGGTGTTCGGTAGAAAAATGAGTTTTGTTTGGCATTGGGGTTGCAATGTGGAAGATTAAATGTAAGATTAGTTCTGGTTGGCCTGGCTGGCACTCGAATGGATATGCGACTGAGTAAATCAGGACAGTCTACTTTAGAGTTGGCTATTTTGTGTAGGAAAATGACATCGGCCATGTCTCTTAAAGATGGTAGCGATGGAGCTTTGAAAATGATCGATGACTCAGCAGTGCTGGTTAAGGTTCGATACATACGAAAGTTAAGATATTTGAGGAAGATGTATTTTTTCGATTCTATTGATGTATGTGGCATATTTTGGATACCAGATTTGGGAGGCATATTCGGTATGAACATATGAAAAGTACAGTGTTTTTGCATAAAAGCAGTGCATCAGCAGTAGTGAGATATGTAAGCAAATCAATCAGGTTTCAAACATATACATTGTTAGACACATATTGTAATTATTATTAGTAAATTGATTTGAAAATTTGTGTTATATGTATTGAAAATTGATTATGTTTAAGGGTGTACGTATTAGAAAGATATTTAAAGAGTGATTAATTGTATTCGTGTTCAAATGCATAAGTATTCATTTCAACTTGCAGTGAGGAATGAAGAATTAACAGAATGGCGTGGGTGAGCAAAATAAGTACTTACGGTTTGATCACATATTTATTGCATATTAGCCGAAGTACCCGGCGTTACCCGGGCTTTACGCAGCGTGAAGAGGCTTCATTTATGAGGATGGGTGTAGTTCTTTTTCGAAATCAGATGTAGACAGTAGTTTTCCTCTTATTTTGAATGTCAAGTGTGCAGAATTTTATCAACAAGTAACAAACATCTGCTTTAAGGAATAGGAAAGGAGTATGGGGGTAGTTCTTCAAATCTCACGTAGGCAGTATGTTTCCTCTTATTTTGAACGTTCGTCAAGTGTGCAAAATTTCATCAAAACGTACAAAATTTTTAATTGAAGGGGTGAGAAAGGGGCACGGGGGAGAGTTACTCGAAATTTCATATATACAGTGACCTTTTTCTTGTTTTTAAGGTCAAGTGAACAAAATTTCATCAAACTAGGAATAAAACTGTAGATTTATATAAAAAACAAACATACCCACCCACCCACAGATACTCTTCTTTATATGTATTACACATAAATAGCAAAACTAATGATGCTTTGTAGCAGCATCCTGCGAAAGATGCTGTTGACTGAATGAAGCACGGTGGAGAAACGAAGCACTGAACAAAACGCATGTCGAAGTCGCTAACCCCACTCCGCGTCGTGAAGCGCGCGCCGCTGGGCCACGCTGTGTTGCCCGCTACAAATGTTGTTGGTCCAGCTTTGTATTCCAAAAATGTCGCCGTGTATCTAACTTACCATATATGTCTCAGATACGCATTCATACTACTCTTGAAACCTTTCGGTCTTGGGGCGAATTAAAAACAGGATGTCAAATCAGTTATACACGAACAAGATAAACAGCTGTAATAACATTACGTAATCCTGTTAGCAATATAAAACCTTAATGTAAAATATCAAATGATGTTCATATACGCGCGAGTATTACATTTGTACAAGAAAACTGTCGCCGGTTTACATTTAAAGTGGATAGCTTCAACGTTTAAAAATAGGTAAAAGGATAAATAATGTTTGATGTATTCATGGAAAGCGACCTTATTACGAATGTCAACAAGTCAAAAGTGATGGTATTCGAGAAAGAGGACAGCAAGAAAACGTGAAAAATACTTGTAGGTAATGAATGTTTGGAACAAGTAGATGGTATGTTCGATAGAAGAAACGGAAAGATATCGAAAGGAGGATGACTGCAGGAAATAAAGCGAACGGCGCATTGAATGGATTTATAGCTAATGAGAACTTGTCAACTGAGGCAAGACTAGCGATTCACAATGGAGTCCTGGTACCGACACTGATGTATGGAAGTGAGGCTTGGAGCTGGAAAAAGAGGAACACAAGTGAAGTGATTCAGTGGAAATGAGATCACTTGGGCGTATATGTGACAGATCTATTTATGACAGAGTAGAGAAAGAAGAAATGAGGAAAGAATGTAAAGCTGATCTTAGAATAGTGAGTAAGATTAAGAAATAATCACTTAGGTGGTTTGGTTTGGTGGTAGAATGGATGATTGTAATAAAGATATATGACGCGAGTGTTGATGGCAGCAGAAGTAGAGGACGTTCGCGGAAGACTTGGCACGACCAGATTAACCAGATACTGGAAGATGGTCCTGTTAGAAGCCTTAATAATCGTCGAGCTTGTATGAGAAGATGTATGAATGTGGATGAGGCGAGAATTGTGTCAGGACAGAAGAGTGTGGCGCTCTATAAGTAATAAAAACCACATTAAAACCAAATATATTTTGAATGTAAGATAAGAAAACGTTTTTTATCTTATAATATGTTAAAATTTATATTTTTTAATATACAGATTATCAAAATATCATTAATGATCCTGATAGATAGTCCTAATATGACAGGTACAATGTATAATTGAAACATTTTTAGATAATTAAGAGAACTCGATTTAACCATGTAGAACACGACAGCCTTCGGCGTTCATCGGCGTATATCATACTGTTTTAAAAAATATTTTTAACATGTTGATATTCAATGTACAAGTAATATATTTATTCATAAGATAAATCGTAAACTAAATATTGCCATCTTGGGGAAATAATATTGGAATATTAAATAAATATTTTTCCAGAAAATTATATATTTACTTTCTGTAGAACATATTATTAAGGAGTTTATCCTTTTTGGATCATAAACCGCCCTACTACACACATATAAGATATCAGTTATCATACAACATTTTCTTTGTTCGTCTTTTATTATTTATTTCGGTTTTCTCGTTGTGCCATCTAGAAGATGAATGAGCGCAGCATCCCTGTATGAACAGCCAGCTACCTGTATCAAAAGAAAGTAAGAAAAAAATACTACAGGTTATCTATTATGCAACAAAACCTCATAGGAAGATAATACGATTATAACCATATTATTGATTTTTTTCTTTACGTATAGTGCCTTACTCAGATGAGATTTGGCTCGTGAAGTACCTCCATATTCCTCACATCAACTACTGCAGTAGCATTTTGTTTTTGGCTAACGAAGAAGAAATGCAATAATTGTCAGTGTTGCAAAATAAAGCTTTGAGAATAATACTCCGTAAAAATAGATATACTCGGATTAGTGCAATGCTGAAATATCTGAATATTATGACCTATAAGCAGAGAATATATTTTAATATAATGGTATTTATTTATAAAATACTCAATAAGAAAATATCAGCGGAATTTACACAAAAAATTGATGCTAATCAACATGAGGACGAGCATCGTACAGGAGAAAGAAGGATAGGATATAAATCTCAGAAATCGATGAAAATTAGTGCGATGAAATTTTTTGATGAAATGCCAGAAAACATAAGAAAGGAGGAGAAATTGAAGAGATTTAAAATGAAACTGACCAAATATGTAAAAGATAAGTTTTAGTAAAAAAAACTTTAATCTTGTTTATATTAGAGCATATACAGGAGTGCTTATGTATGCACTATGTTAAGAATTAAATAAATAAAATATGTCCGGGTCCTGGGGCGCTCTCACAGCTGACCCCAGGATCTCTCCAGCTCGCATCTATTCACTGTCGTGACACTCTTCCAGGTTTTATTTAGTCCAAGGTCATACCCAAGGTTATTGATTTTAATTGGATATAATTATAAGCCCCAGCTTTACGTCTAATGCATTTTAACGCTGAAATAAATTTGATAGGAAACTGTAAAAATGGTGGTGTGTGAATGTTGTAGTTATTTGAATTAGAATTTTACATGTCACATAAATATTATTATTATATTCAAACTAAGCTAAACGCTTGTACTATGAATATAGAAGTAACTTGCTGGAGTCCTGAAACGAGGCGCGAACCACTGATCATTAGATCATTAGGTCAGCGTCTTAGCCACTACACCAACAAGCTAATCCCGATTGACTTGTGATTGTGTCTGAAGGTTATATTGCTGTGAGACAGGAGCTCCTAACATCTTCTAGTTTCACGTGTGTTGCTTGTATGTCGCAGTGTGGTGTGTCTGTTGTAACTAAACAGGGTATAGAAGTGAAAGAACACTTACAAGGTTTCGTTAATACTATTAAATGCGCAGTTGAACTCTGCAGTGGCTCGCTAGAGATGCTGTTGGATGGAAATGTTGGTGATATGATGGTCTGCGGAGAAGTGGTGCTAGTTGCTTGAGCAGTATCCGTCTCTAGTGCATATGGTTTAATTGCGTATGTTTATTGGTCACTTTAGTTCAGGTTGATAGGTGAGTCCTTACACGGCCATGTCTATGGGCGCTTTTAAGGTCACCACTAAACTAATATATTACATCTGAGAAAAGTATCAATTTTATATAAATTTCGAATTAGGTGGATATAATATTTAATTGTGAATGTATACATTTTGAATTGAAAACCAACAAGTCCATTCTTATTGTCAGATATTAAAAATATGAAATGCCGCTATGCTGTAGGTAGATAATTCAATTTAAACCTATGTATGAATTTCGTATTCATCTTAAACATCCTAAAATATTTTTTGTAATATCTGGTGGGTTATATAAAAAGTATATGCACTTGTAATGGCATTAAAAATTATAAATCCATATTTATCTTTTTTACTACACTATAAATCTAACCTTCATAGTATTTGGAAATTGCTATAAAATATTTATATTGTTATTTTAATGTAAAAAACCGACATATTATTAATTGACATGACGCTTATTTTGTGGTGTAACATGATTATTTTGATTTTCACAATAAAACTTTGTACTATACACACATTCGATTATTTTCACTACTAGTTTTCTATATAAGAATATGCTTTGGAATCAGTCAAGGTACCTACATATATTTATATTGACGCTGAACACGATGTTCTATATTCAAATTATTATGTCAGTTTCAATTTATTATTTGTTTATAGTGATCGATTTAAATATACAACGTTGACGTTTTTTAAGCTGTTTATTTTATAATTACGTAGTATTTTGCCTTATTCGAAAAGCAATGGTGTTAAATATATACGAAATAAACAATTATAACTAAAACACAAAATAACGTACATAGAATGTTTACTGTGTTCAAGAAAACGCTGTTTTCCCTTAAAATCAGTGAAAAAATATCTAATATACATAATTTACAACATATGTGGTGAATTAGTTCAATATTAATTCATTTTGTGTCTAAAATATGTGTAAAAAAATATATCTTATCAGCATATTTAACTTAAAAGTAAGGGAACGACAGATTCCACGTTCGCTTTGGCTGACTAGAGCGGCATATTGAACTTCGAAGGAACATTAAAATAATCGTCTTTTATAAGACTGAAAATATATTATTTAAAAACAAGTTATTGCATTTTTGATGTAACACTTAGTTTTAGTTGAAGCCACAAAGCATGTGAGCAAATACAATACGTTATTTAAAATGGTTCTTTTCATTAAAATAAAGTATTTTAAAAACGTCGAAAATTAATATGTCCAGCAAATATAACGGCTTATAACTTTAATCATTTTTAACATTTTGTTAATTTGTAAGTTTAGATTTGTCTTCACAATCTTGGCTAATAAGAAAACATATTTCGTATATGCAAGAATTTTTTATATTAAGGCAGTTTTGTGGCACACGGAAAAATAATTTAATGGTTGCGGTCTTTATTATAATCCTTGTGTTCGATCTTTATGGTGTATGGATCGCCGATCGCCGTCTTGTGTGCATATAAATGCGCCATATAAAAGGGTTTCTTTCCATTACCTACCTATTATCTCCCTTCACTATACCCAGAACGCGACCTTTTTCTGTAGTTTTGGATCAGTTAAAGTTAAAATTTGACAGCTATCGTTTACCATTGAATGCGTTGACTGCCACCAAGTTATTCTTACAGTGTGGGAACGAATCGTTGGCTTGCGAAATATCGTTCTGCTGCATGAGGTTGAAAGTGTACTGTTTGTATGTAATCGATTTCTCGCTACCGTACTTGACAATTAGTGCTTTATCTTGCTATATCACTTTGCGCTATCAACGAAGTATGATTTCATGCCAGAAGATCTATAGATAAAGTGGATAAAGAAAATTCAGATATCTAAAGGAGCAACTCTTAGGAGGGTCCTGTTTTTTCCTTGGTCTGGTTGGTCCTTCAGCTCTCCTGTTCCCTATTCCTGTCTCTCTCCCAAATTATTTCCACCCTCCATCCAGTTTCCTCAATCCCTTGTTAAAACAGCTTGTTTTGTCTTAATTATGGCAAATAATATTCAGTTTAATAGTTTTAAATTAGTATAAAGATTTAATCTAAGTAATAGTTAAAAAAAGTCTAATCTAATATATAATTTTTGATATAAATTAATAATAAAAAACCTCATTTTCAAAAAAAACACATAAATATAAATTATTATTGAAACGGATACAAAGTAGAAATACACTTTTTTATGGCTAAGAAAAAAAAATCCGTACGGATGAGAATAAAAAAAAAACTGATAGTAGAGGAGAATAAACAATACATAACATTTAAAACTACCACATAGATGTACATAGGTGCGTAGATTCCAAGGTTTATTAAATCAATTTCAGTGATAAGCGACAGTCCTTTACGTTAAAAGCATTGGTTCATGGTAGGCGCATATTATATGTCCAAACGGCTATTATCCATGAATAATACGTTTGTATATCCATGAATATTTTATCCATGAATAATACGTTTGTATATCCATGAATATTTCGTTTTTGTATTGAGCCTGTGTTATGAAGAATACATCCGTGGTAGTGTTAATTGATGTGATCTGGTTATGGTAATTTAGTATTCTAGGCAGATGAGAGATACGGTTTAGATTGATATTATAAAACTTGTAAAATTTATATTGTAGTTACATTTATTTTTATTGAAATAATATACAGACATATATGAAAACATTTTTCACTAATGACAGCAGGTATTTTCAATTAAACTAACCGAGATACAAATATCGCGAGCATTTAGAATCATTAATCACCTAGTATCGGTGTGACACAGTTGACAGGTAACGTGTAAACTTAGGCGCCGTTCGCATTCGGGCGTCGGTCTGCCGGAGTCGCGTCATGGCGCGTCGTGGCGCGTCGCCTCACTCACCGCCGGTCCCGACGTCGTTCCTGCTTTCACGTGAAAACGTTCCATTAAGCGAAACTCACTTGACGTGGAAAAATGATCGGCGGGTTCCTTGTACGAGGCGTGCAGGTTATTTTGTCTGGTGGACGCTGCCATTAATATATAATGAGACTGTGGTGTTCCGCACGAGGGTAGCTGTAATTTAATAATCTTTGTCATGGGATTCTGGACGGGTTATTTTATTTTCTATCATTAAATAAAACAATAAACATATGTAATAAAACTTCGAGCAAGCAGTTTGGTTTATAAATCAACAAACTTCACACATATCAGAATATGAGACAGTTTTTTTTTGAGAAAGAGACATTATTATTTTGGCATGCCGATCACGAACATTAGCAGGATCATGACAATTGACAGGATATCCGAAGACACATACAACTAGCTAAAGTTGCTGTGAATCAACTTAAGAGAATATTAAAATACAGTGACATCAAACAAACAGCTAAAATAATATTGGTTCACACTATTATCTTAACTAACAGATCGGCGATTCATAAATCATAAAGATCGAACACGTGATATGTCTATTTTTTTTTCGATAACTAGCATTTTTCTTCTGAAATGCAATATT
Source organism: Eubasilissa splendida (assembly GCA_031772225.1). Classification (NCBI taxonomy): domain Eukaryota; kingdom Metazoa; phylum Arthropoda; class Insecta; order Trichoptera; family Phryganeidae; genus Eubasilissa; species Eubasilissa splendida. Next base: position 12,126,904 of record CM062852.1, on the reverse strand, counting down.
TATAATATCAAGCTTTGAGTTGCACTTACACGATGGCGCCAGGACTTCCATTCCATTGTTAAAACCGGAATGTTTTAACAATTAAGAAAATTAATTATTCGCATTTTATTTGTGAAGTTGCTATTCTTTATAACATATTGTTCCTTTAAAGCAAATTAAATGTGTAATTTAAAAAGGTAGTTGGCTGATATGTTTTCTTATACAGCATTTAATAAATTATCGTATGATATTTCAAGCATCATTTGCCTTATTCCAGACTGCTATAAAAGGCTTCAAAATATGTTTATTACTGTATTGTTCATGAGAAAGTCTTTGCGTTCAAGAGACTTTATTTTAATTTATTTTATAGTTGGCGTCAGTTTGTAAAACTCAATTTGTGAGAAGAGTAATATCGGTAACTATTGTGGAACAGTGTTCAAATAAGTTTAGGCATGAAATTATTGTTTGTCTTATTTTGGACTTTATTTACTAGTTATCTAATAATAATACAAAATATATTAATGAAATAGAAATATCTATTTATCATAAAATATATAGTAGATTTTTTTTACATCTTCTGGTCGATCTTTTTATTTGATAAATTTAATTTGTATTAAAAAACCACAGAACTATGTTTTGAAATTGCAGGTTTACGACAGAAATGTGTTATCATTAATAATATTTAATAATACATTAGTATTCATTAATACATAATTAAGTACACACATAAAATACATTTTTATAACAATATTTTCTTAGCGAAAGAAGAGTTATGCACCGCCCAAATAATAAAGATCTAGAATTATGGGGGTAGCTTCAATATTTATATACAAAGATGACCAAGATCTTTAACAATACAATATTTAATGTTTCGAAAATTGATCAAATTAGAACTTGAGAATAAAAAAATGTTAAATACATTACTTTAAGCCATTTTAGGATCTCTTTTTTACACATATTTGATGCTAATATTATTATTTTTGGCAGTTGATTAATAATATATTCACTTCGACTCCATATGATATACATAAACACCATAGCATTGATATATATTTTCTATTTAAGGTCATTCTATTCAGGTTTTTTGGTATTGTACTGATCCGAGTATACCTATTTTTTCTCAATACTATTCTCGAAACATTATTTTGCTGTACCTACGTATAATTGTTGAATTTCTTCTTCATTAGCAAAAATCAAAATGCAACTGTAGTACATAGTTTATATGAGGAATAATAATAGAGTAGAATATAATTTTACAATACAAATATGCACTATTTTATATAAAAGGATTAGATTTACATTTTTATTTTATTTCCGGGAATTTATTGCAATTGTTAAACCAATTTTAAAAATCGGTGCAGTATTTATAATTTTATGGTTTAATACGCACATTAATTACCGAAAGGTTGAAACAAGTGCACGAACGATTAAGCAGTTTTTTCTCTTGTTTTCTCATTTTCTCGAACGCCAGCCGGGTGTTTTCGGTGCAAAAGATTTAATTTTATTAATTCCACTGGACAAGTACTTACGTGAATTGCAAATTGTGTAATTTTTAATTAGTGTTATGACAATAAAAGTGCCAAGTTAAATACGCTTCATCCCTAGTTTTCGCAAGGGTGAAAGGGTTTTCCGTGACATAAAATTTTTAGTGGTAAATAAAATTCTAGATTCTGTTTTAAGAATTTTTTAGAGTTGTTTATTCGCGCCCATTTTAACGTGGGGGTAAAACGTGTTTAAATACCCAGTGTCCACGCCCGTGACTTGAAATATTCGAAAAAAAAAAGAATTTTTGTAATATGTAATGTTTTTTAATATGTATTATCGATAATAATAAATACTTTAAATATGAATTAAATTTATACATATCAAATTAATTTGATCGAAAAATATTGTTGTTGCGTCACCGGGATTCGAACCTAGATCTCTTTCCAATCCGGAGAAAGTGCATTATCCAACTATGCTACATTACATGCTAAACATATCTTTCTAATTAATATATTTAATTCATATTTAAAATATCACAGACCTATGTTCTGAATAATAACAACTTCACAATAAGAATGTGTTCTCTTAATAATAATAAATACAAATTAAATGTATTAATTAGAAAGATATACATATAAAATCAATTTTATCGAAAAATATTTATGTTGCTACCGGGATTCGAACCTGGATCTCTTTCAATCCGGGGAACGTGCATTATCCGATTATGCTATGGTGGAACGATAGATGTATTAATTTGAAAAAGTGTAACATATAGGTTTGAAAATTTGTCGTCAATCCACTGTGTTGGTATAGCGTAATCGGATAATACACATTCCCCGGATTGGAAGAGATCCAGGTTCGAATTCCGGTAGAAACAGCAATATTTTTCGATAATATTTATTTTACATGTATATCTTTATAATTAATACATTTAATTTGTATTTAAAATATCACAGACCTATGTTATGAATAATTAATTAAAACTTCACAATAAAAACGCGTTCTCCTTAATTATCATAAAATAATATATATTCTAGAATACACGCGATGCCTATTGACGTGAAAGTTCTAAGAGCATAACATAAGGGCTTACTGGGAGTATCTTTTCGTGGAGGATAACACAAGCCTATTAGAACAAATATATCTTAGCTTAGTGTCTGTTAAATATGAGGTTGAAATATAGGGAACTATATACAGGCTCTGATCATTGGTGAATGTATTCGATAACTCACAATGCAAAAGTATTAGATACCTAAAATTATATTGAAGCGGGATGGTTTTTATAAACTTCTTGTAAATTTTAGATGACTCTCGAAGGTTTTTGAAGTTAAAATTTACTATACGTGCACAATTGGATATATCAGCTAGTAACGCTATTTTAAAAAAATAATCAGTAGGACAAATATATCATTTCTTTTTACATTTATTTCTTCTCTATGAGAGTAAGACTCGTATATAGAAAAGTATATACGAGAATTCATGTTTCAGTTAGTCTATGTACATATTTTTTTACTTCAGATACAAATTTATAGTAGTCTGTAATTTTTCTAATTGTGGTGGGGAGATTGTTAAAAAATTTGATACCTTGATAAATATGATGATTTTGGGTTGCGGTATATTTTAGTTTTGGAATATCAATTTAGTCTCTAAATCTTGTAGATTAGAATTCGCTTGTAATATTTAAATGATTTTTTTGTAAGTCTATTATTTTTGGTTCGTTGAAATCTGTGAAAAGTTGTATGGTTGGATAGTTTTTGTTTTTTTTAGAATAACTTTTGTTATCATTTTTTGAGTGATTTATAATTGTGATATTGAAGTTTTATATGCTTCTCTCCATCCAATAATACCGTATTACAAATATGACTCTACAAACGCGTAATATATCATTAAGATGTTTTAAAAATATGTAGGCAGTTTTCCTTATTCTGTTTGTAAGATTAGTTATATGTTCTTTCCATCTGAGTTTGTTTTCTATTATGATTTCTAGGTACTTAATACAGTATTTTTTTTCAATTGATGAACATTGATCACAAACGTCTTTTTGAGTACAAGTTTTGGTGTGAATTATATATATATGTGAAATATTATTTTCAGTGTTATCTTTCTGTTGAATAGAAAATCGTAGAAAGTATATTGTATCAGTATTAATTGATGGTAGATTATCATCCATTCACTTTTTTATGGTATTAACATCCTCATTTGCGTCAGTCCAAGTTTTTTCAATAATTATTAGTACTGTATCTTCTGCGTACGATATTATTTTACCATATAATTTGAGTTTAAATATATCATTAGGGTCTAAAATAAATAACAATAGTCTAATAACAAGAACAACTATACTAATATAACTAGTCCAGCAATAAAAGTAACGCTAGTAACAATTTTTGGCAACATAATATGTCAATATGATAGCATAGGAAAAAATAAAGGACCTGGAATAGTCCCATAACGGTGGATGTACAAATTGCGTCTGGAGTCAGCTATAAGGGCGATCCAAGACGAAACTTGTGGAATATGGGTTATGAACCATGTTTTATCTGATGGATAAATATTCATCTTCAATAAGTAGGTAATTCATACGCATGCGTTGAGAATGATTAAAGAATAAAATATTTTTACATTTTTTTTTTCGCGTAGATCAAGCAGATATCATCTTATTTTCTAGAAGGTTATTTTTTACTCTTATCTAGATTTTTATTTATTGTATTATTACAGATAATTAACCAACTTATTCACTGATCTTTTAACTTATTAATTTACACATATCTTATTAACGTATTACTATAGACACACTGTGTGTGTTGGTTTGCATATGGCGTATCGCCCTGCAGTATAACTATTTTATACTTTTAAAATTAGCAATATTATCTTGGTGGTTAAAATTCATATTTTTATTTATTATATGTCATAACTAACTAAAACATATATTATTGTTAATATATATAAACTTTTCGAAACCGGTAGATGTATTTAAACTCAATTTAGTGGTTAATAAAACAAAGATAATAAATAAAAATAACTATTTTATGTATGCATTATAGAGAGGATTGAATAATATAAATCTGTTTGTAGTATAGTTGTAGTGACTTTCCAATTTTACTGCAGCAGTGTGGTGCCTTTGGAAATACTATCACAGATTGCCTGTAACTCAAGTTGATTGTATTGAATCTCAGTATGAGACTTGTAACAACACTCGTTTATTCCAATAATATATTTATTACAGTAATGTATAATAATATACTCAGATATTGCTTATTGTTGATGCGAAGGGACGATAGGAAAAAGAGCCCCGTTCCCCAGTGACGGCCTCTTATATCCCCACCACTCATCTCACACACGCACATACAAAAGTGACAGTTCTTACAATAGTCGATATAATTTGTCATCAATGTCGGTCCCTCATGACTGAGCGATCTCCATGGTGGAATTATGAAGTAAAGAGTGTGGTCGCGGAGACGGCTTGGGAATATGGAGCAAGACGTTGAAGGCAACAAGAACAGAAGACGTCTGCAGCAAAAGATCTGGCATGATCAGATGGTCCAAACATTAGAGGACGGATCTGTTGGAAACTAGAGCAAAGGAAATGTAGAAAAGTCAACTCGGTAGTATAATCAGGACAGAAGGGTATCGTGTCCTATTGTCTCTGCTTACCTGTAAGCAAGATGATAAATATTCAAAAAAAAAAGTTTTCATAGCTAATAATAAATAATTCATGAACTTTGTTGAGATGAGTTGAACTGAGTTAATTATACGGTGTTTAACAACCGGTTTCGGAAAATACCTTTATCATTAAAATTTTACTTGGGCACCAAATTTATTTTTGAAATTATTTTCCTAAAATTTTTAAAAGTTGAATGTAAAAACATACTAAAGAACAATTTGGCATTTAGTTTTAGTTAGTTTTTTATTACTCTGACGAAAGCAAAGGTATTTTCTGAAACCGGTTGGTGAATATAATTAACTCAGTAGTTAAAAACAATGTTATTTATTATTAAAAATGAATAACCACAATGTATTTTTATTAAATATTAAAAATATGTTTTAATATCGTTGCGTTAGAGTACGCTTTGTCACAAATGGTTCAAAATAGAAAATATTTTGCCTTAAATGTAATTTATATTTTACGTAAAAGTACCACTACTTTATTATTACTGAATTAAATATGAATAAAATTAATGAAAAGCCAACAAAAGTGAGACGGAGAAGACTCGTTGGAAAAGTGTCGGATTTAATCCGTCGAGTTAACTTCATGCTGAAGATCTCGAAATAACTCGTTTCCTGCATTCTCCTCTAGTATTCTCTGGACCTTCCAAGTTCTCGTCTCTGCCGTCATTATTGGGAGTGGCAGCTTCTGTATTTTCCACATTTGAATAATTTATTTCAGCGTTCCTTTTTTGAATTAGAATGGATTGAAGTGATTCGCTCGTGAGCTACGTAGTGGGGGTCGCAGCCGACCAGGATAAATTATTGACGTAAGATTTGGACACTCCATGTTCGGATGATTCCAAGCAAATATTGCTGAAAGCATAGTGAATCTCATTATATATCTATACCAGTTTGTATTTATTTTACCGCTTTCAAATTAACCTAAAATATATTTGTAATCTAAAATATATATTTATTTTAACAACAAGTCTGATTCGCCAATCATATTTTGGAAACAAACCAATATTTTGATGGTAACAAAGATTTAGAAATTTTAAGTACAAATGCTAGGGGTTTACAGTTAGATTCATTTGAAATTTTTAAAATAAGAAAAAATGTTAATAGCAAATTAAATATTATAAATAACCAAATCCTTTTTTGCAAATAGCCACCTTCTAAATTTGTTTTCACAGTAGTTCACCAGTTACCCACCTTTAATACTTTTATAGTTTTATTTTTATTCATGCTTGTAGTTTTAATTTAATATACATTGTTTCCTGGAAAACATACCACATATCGTATCGTACCACCAGGCATCGAAACGTGTTGATGTATCAATGAATAGTGGTTTTAAACAAAGTGTTTTTCTTATTATATATAAAATATATTTGTATTGTGCTTGAATATAAAGTACTTTTAATGGGTACAAATTTTGAATTGTAACATAATTTCCAGTCCAAAATAGAAATGAATTTTTGAATATTTTATTTATTTAAATAAATAAAATCGATCGCTGCTTTGCTTTACCACCATATATATTCAGTAGAATAAACAAAATAATATCGCGACACGTTGAAGTAATAATACTGGGTGGTGCTTGAAAAATCAGACATGATACATTTTTGTTTTGGAGGCTACTTGGGTAAAATGTGTCACACAACTAGGTTAAAAAGTGAATTTTTTTGGGTGATTCGTGAGTGGAGGATGTTATATATAAAAGTACTGTCTGCTGTAGTATAGTTAGTTAAGGCACCATTCCCGTATTGAAAATAGATCCAGGTTCGAATCCCGGTAGCAACAAGAATGTTTTTCGATAAAATTGATTTTATATGTACATCTTTCTAATTAAAACATTTAATTTTTAACTAGTATTTAAAATATCACAGACCTATATTATGAATAATCACAACTTCACAATAAGAATGTGTTCTCTTTAATAATTCTTTAATTAAAATAATTTTAGAATCCACATTATTTCTCTCGCAATGGATAAGTTGTATGGTCATTCGCTCTCAAGTTGTAAGATCGTTCGCTCTCAATTTGTAAGATGAGTTGCTTTTAAATACGACTATAGGTGTGTGATAGTACATTACAAAATAGTAATAACGTTTTTTCTTTCTTTAGCTTACTAGTCCGTATGATTTTTTCTACGATCATTAAAATATTATTAGTCTAAGTAAATTCTTTTTTTTTTCTATACCGAAACGTAGACTACGTCATACTTAGTAAATTGTCGTAAAGAAATGAAACAAAAAAATAATAAGGATTTTCTCGAAACTCTTGTTTTGACAAACATAAGCAATCATCGGTCTTAAATAAAATCTATTGAAAAAAACTTGTATTACAGCGAAATCTTTTCCGGTTCATATCCGTATTGCTATATAAAGAATGACAAAAATGAAGAGATTCTTGGAATTTATGAAAATATTATTCGGTTGCAAAAAATGAGTAAACATTCGTTTCCTTCTTCTTGATGTTTTTATCCAATTGTTAAATCGGTTGCGGAAAAGTCTTTCTGGTATCATTTTCAGCAGCCAGCCACTGTTTTCGGACTTCACCAGAGTTGTTCACCTTATTGGTGAAATTCCACGAGAGTACAGAATTTCTCAAACTATCAAATTTATCATACATTTTTTATTGCTTCTTGTAAAAACCTTGTGCTATGGCAAAAACAGTTAAGTATGCTTAATAGTACATTTATGTAATATGAAGCTGTTCTTAAGATTTGCAGTATACGGCGCCAGCTTCACTTCTATAGTGCGTATATAATTCAACTTTTTTGTTACCGTAGTATCTATGACCATGTCTAGATCCATCCGTAGAGTTTGTAAAAAAATGTCTTAATAACAAACTTTATTTTGATGGTTCTGATAATATTTCTATTATATTTATATATATTTTACTGATGTCTTTGAGATGTGATGCTGGAGACATGGATTGCAAGACGCACGAAGTGAACATAAAGGACGAACTCTCAACCATTTTCCTGAGATGAATCCTTCAATTTTTGGGTATCTTACGAGAAGGGAAGATGGCTCGGAGAAGCTTATTGTGGTGTACCACGTCAAATAACGAAGAGGTAGATCCAAAAAGGTAGAGTGAAAAGGCAACAGGTACTTCTCTGGTAATACCCTTAACCCTTCTGTATACAATACTACTCCCTTTGACCGACCTAAACCAAATATTGCATAGATTCTCTTTAAAACCTTGCGTAAAATACAAGTATATTTTATTAAGTACTACTGACGCATGTAATGCTGGCGTATAATGTTGCACTACTGTAAGATTATATATCTAAACAACTACAAGAACCGGGCATGGCACAGTGAGTAAGATGCCAGATTCAGTAATCGGAATCAGTTCTGGAGGGCGTGGCACCAAATCCCAATTTTTAATTTAATTTAATTTAGATATATGGTTCCTTTATACAAATTCTAACATTTTTAACATTGTACGAAATTTTAATTCACAAACAATTAAGGCTGGACTATTTGTCCTTTAGGAATAAATTTTAGTGTTATATCGCGGCCAGCTCGTTGCAGATGTTATCACAATGTTGCCATATAATACGCACGAAAAGTATTCTACGAACTTAGTTGTTAGTTGTCATGTAGAACATAGTTGTTAGTTATCATGTTGAACTTAGTTGTTATGTCATGTTGAAACTATTTCATGTATTATTTAATTAATGTCAATTTATATTATAGGTATGTAACTTTTTTATACCTAATATAGTAAATTAAGAAAAAAGAAAATTAACACAAACATTTTACACGTAATATTTTTTGAGAAATAATGAAGATCATCATTTTAACTGTGTAAGAACTCGTCTGTACATTTTAACAACTTTTAAAAATATTAAAAAATATAGCACCACGATGTTTATTGCACATATAAAATAAAAGTCTATCTACGATCGAAAAAAAAATTTAGTATCACCATAAATCTGTGCTACTCTCAGGCAGCGATATTAAGTATTAACTCTTTCTCCTTTATATAATACAGCCTTAGGTATAGTTAAGGAGAAAGAGAACATTTTTTTACATATTTACTTCAAAACGTCCCAAAAACTTTCGTTTGGAGAGAATCCAAAAAAGGTTTTTAAAAAATTAATCTTATCTCTACTTAAAGAAGTATGGACTTGGCTTTATTTCGTTGACTTCATCGTGGGTGAGCTTGATGACAAAAGTTGGAAAAAAAGAAAGATTATATTCTTGATAATGTGGTTCTTTAGACTAATATGTGGACTATTGGAGAACTAAGCATAATATTGGTTTTTATGTTCGCGATAATTGCATGAGAAGGAAATATAGCTGTTTCATTTTTCAGTACACATAATCAATATGCCTAATATAAGAGCAACTGATTTTTCACGTGAGTTCGGAGATTTTTCGTATGAGAACGCAATCAGCTGGAGGTTAATGGATTATGGTTTTTATTATTACCCTTAAGCGAGGTGGTTTTATATACTATATTTTTATGTTAATTTGTCATTAGTCTACCGTATTTGTGATCTGCCTCTACTTATTTTACCCGGCAATAGACACCACGGCAAGATTTTACCATTCCAACGTTCAACGATTTTTTTAAATTGGAGAAGACCTTTAATTGATGTTAACGCTCTATAAAACATATAATAACATATATTATAAACAGTTCGATGAAACAATAATTCCAGAATAAAGGAGCTGTATTAACAATAAAGTCATAACACCTCTTAAAAATGTTTACTATAATGGACTACCCATTGCAACCTACAGTGGACATGAATTATGTATTGTCAATGAGTATAATATTTATGAAAATGAGATATTACAGTATTTATTTGAACAGATTTCAATCTAAATATATAAATACCATAAAATATTACACAAGATCTATGAGATATCTGATATTTATTAGTTATTATACCACAAAACTATGTTCTGAAATTGCAACTTCACATCAAAAAAAAAAAGTGTTCTCCTTAATATAGTTGGTTATTTAACGATTCACTGTATGTTTTAATATTATTGGTTGTACTTGCTATAAATGATAATATTTTTAAGAAACTTTTTTGAACTGATTCCAAGATATTGTTATATACCGAATAATGAGGACACCGAATTGGAAACTGCTTGCTGGAAACTGATTTACTTTGACAGTAGCTTGGATCCGAACAGATTTTTAAAGCAAGAAAGTGCGTACGTACACGTCTTGTAATTATTGTTATAAATTTACAGTTATTTTAGTTTGATTGCTTAATACATATTCTTTATTTAAATAATGTTCCAATAATCACTGTGAAATTTTCGTATTCTATCGATGATGTTGACTTGGTATCAGTTAGGGAGATTAATGATCTGGGTGTACTATTGATTCGATAAATAATAAAGGTCTCAAAATTTTGAGATTTGTTTCAGTCCTCCACACTTCTCTAGTCAGACCTCAGGTAGAGTATAATTCGGTCATGTGGTCGCAACGCATCATTGTTTACTCGATGGTTGTTGAAAGAATCCAGATAAAGTTTCTAAAATTCATTAATTTTAAATTAAATATACGTCTGAAATTGTTAAAATTATCAGTGAGACTTACGATGACCGACCTTATATTTCTACACAGGTTCATCAATCGTATGGTAGACAGCCCCCAGATTGCTGATCTGCGTGACTTTCACGCACCATTGAGGTCATCGAGACACAATTCATTGTTCTATTATAGTAATAATGTCAGAACACATGCATTAGCTAACTCCGCAGTTCCTAGAATGCATTCTTTGGGGAATGAATATGCGGAGGTAGTTAACATTTTTGTTGTAAATTTAAATCTTTACAAGACTACATTATTACAATTTTTTGAATCTCAACATAATGGTGATGGATAAATTGCTTTACTTTACATTTATTTTTAATTTTGAATACTGACATTATGTATTTTTTTTCTTTGTGTATTGAACTTCTGATGAAAATTTCTGTTATTTTACAAATTATGTAAATGCCAGAATAGGGCGGGTATACTAATAATGAATAAATATTATTATATTAATTGTATAGCGCAGAAATAATCATTGATTCTTTAGTAAATGTTTGATTTTATTTCACCTTTTTTTAGAAGAAATGAGTTAATAGCTTTTGTGGTGGATAATTGAATGACTAACGAGACCTTGTTTGGAGTCATGAAGCCGGATATAAATCTTAAAAAGTTATGGGAGTTAGGCTTTCCTTGGAGATTTTAATTAAGAACTTAGGCTCTATAAACAAGACTTACTCCACGGATTGTGTTTCCTGAGAAAATTGACGTATTATATGTATTACTGTTTCGAATGAACCCTCGAGCTTGTTTTACTTTCAGCGTTCATGAATTTTTTATATGCTATCGATAAAAACTTTTTTCAATATCGTAGAAAATGTAATTTTTTTTTTAATAATTTTAGCCGCCGGCATAAAAAATTGAAGAAAGAAAACAATTAATTACTTACATTTAATTTACTGGCACCGATAATAGATTATAGTTAAATTTAGTTGGTTGTTTATAATTTTTTGATTAGTTTTACACGCTTTATTTATCTCCAACGATTCCAAATTATTTAATTTGTGACCAACACCGTTTATATGCAAAATTGACAATCCCAATTTTTTATCAAAATCATGACCATTTTCTATCAAATGATTAGAAAGTTTATAGACACCAGAATTGTTAAATTTATCATCTTTGTCTTTAGAATTTATGAGTAAATTTCCTATACTATTATTTGTATAAAATGCCGGTCTAATGTTTCGTGGTAGGTGTTTAGATATTTGATTCGAAAAGTTATTTATGTATAAAATCCTACGCCAATAATCATTATTATCATTATGTTTTATCTGTGATTTATATAAAAATTGATTATTATATTCTTTTAATTTATTTTTTAAAATAGTGTCTATCAAACCTGTATTATACCCGTTATTAACTGCTATTTTTTTAATTGTATTCAATTCAATATTGAAATTGGATGTTGACATAGGAATATTGACTAAACGATGTATCATGGAGTGGAACCCTGAATGTTTGTGTGATAATGGATGATTAGATTCATTGTGTATGATAGTATCTGTAAAAGTTGGTTTTAAAATAGATTTTTAAAAATAGATTCTGTCAAAGAAACAATGTATGTTTTAGTTAGTTATGACATCTTGAAGAAGAAAATGGTATTTTTCGAAACCGGTAGATGTATTTAAACTCATTTTAGTGGTTAATAAAACAAAGATAATAAATTAAAAAAAAATAAAAAAAAGATTTAAATATTGCATAAGCTTTTGGCCCACCCAATACTGCCCACAAAATGAATGAGAATTTTTTTGTCACGAATAGTTTAAGTGCTAAATCTTTATTTTATCCATTTATATGGCTGCACAGCAATTTATGTGAGCATTTTTAAACATTACAAAAATAAAAACAGCACACTTGAAGCAACCAATTTCGTCAGAAAAAAAATTATCTTCTCAATCACGCTCATTGATTGTTAAAGCTCTAAAATGCCTATCATTTGTTTAATATTGGATTTTTTATCACCGAATCGTGCCAGGACTCGAGTCATATTGCTTCTAATAGTCGCTTCATTTTCTTTATCATTATTTATTATTCCAAATGTTTCACATACCCATACTATCTTAGCGACATTCATTATTTCGATTATGTTGCAAATAGATTGATAGACATTTCTTCATTAGCCAACTAGCCAACATTGGCCTGAGAAATAAGGGGAAATGATCAAATAAGATGTGCTGTCATATATTATTTATGTTATATTGAAGATCATTAAGCCATTTTCTGATAAAATATGAATCTTAACCACAAAGATAACATTGCTGATTTTAAAAGTATAATATTTAAATCACTTCTGCGCGGGAATTTCTTGCAACTAAATTTCTAAGGACCAAACTTCCACGCGCTGTAGCCCGCGTGCTCCTCCTTCGCGCGATTCCCGCGCAGAAGCTATTTAAAAATTGAAAAAGGTTATGGCCCACCACTCTATACAAAGTTTAATTAAAAAATATTTTAAAATTAAAATAATATTTTGTGTATTGCGCCAACAATTTTGTCTTTATAATATTTGCCAAGTATATTATATTAGATACAAACTATCAACAATCATTGTATCTAAAATCGTGAAGAAAATGGTATTTTCCAAAACCGGTTGGTGTATTAAAATAACTCATTCAGTGGTTAAAAACAATGTTAAATATTGTTTACGTAAATGCTTTCGATACCTGGTTCCCAGGTTTCCGATCAACAATAAGGGCACATATGATACATGAACACTGCACTAACCTTTTTTTTTTACTTGCTGATTTCCTGGTTCGATGTTTTTGTTCTTTTGGCGGGGAAGATTTCGACCGACCGAAGTACGCACTCTTGACGATCGATTTATTTGGACCTCTGTACTGTTCAAAGCACATGATGTAATTGATCCGCCTGTCGTTTACCGTCCTCTTGTATTCTCCAAAAAAGGCGCCAATACTCACATACACACACGCACAATATTATCAACCAGGAAACCCGGTGGTGCCAATCGGAGTAACAAGGCGCGTAAACATTTATTATATATTAAAATTAATATAAACCAAAACGTTCAATTTGCTACTGAATTCAGTTGGATCTTATTCTTCAGGATACACGTACGCAAATTCGCTTAAAGGATTAGCGTGTTTTAAAATGTGTTATAAATATATTATATGCAAGACAGAATGACAAACTGATGCATACCGACATTTGCCACCAAATTTCCTAGATTGACGGAAGTGAGACGAGAGGGAGAAGACACCCACCATCATCATTATCGTCCGACAACTCGAGGTGCATCATGGCTGCCAGCAAAATATTTATCTACCGCTTCCTGCTTTACATGGCAGCTCACTAGATAATTTTCCTATATTAGGGAAGTCCGCTACGATATCATCCTGCTAGTACAGTTTCGCTTTCTCTTCTCCAACGCCCCTCTGGGTTGCTAGGCAATTTTATTTCTAGTTTCTATAATCTAACCAGCATCTTCTATTAACAATATCAACATACAGTCCATAGAGCGCTGCTTCATAAGTTCTTTGCCAGATAGCATAATCGTTAATTGGGCCAAATATTATATATATAATCTTTCTCTCAAATACAGGAAAGCGGAATTCAAAAAATTAAATAATATATCATTTTAAATAATATGTTAAATTTAATTCCTTTTTAAATTTAAAACCACAGACATTGCCAATGTAAAAAATGTTTGGAAAAGAATTATAGAAAATATACATTGAAAAAATAATGTATAACGCAATTCAATCTTGAAATATTTCTCCAGTTATTTTTTTTTTTAATGCCATTAGTAGGTAAGCACAATTTTCATTGTTCTTTTAAAGCTTAAACTTTTGCTTCAAATTCAAATTAATTTTACAATTTTTATTAAGTCGGTTTTAAAAGGGAATATTGAATGAAATTTTTTACACAAATTAAAAAAAATCTTTTGTATTTTGCCACTAAATTAGTCTAATTCTGTAAAAAATAATATTTGAAACAAAATGAATATTAAGTATTTATTCGAAGAGTTTTTAATTAAATTTAATTATGTTCTTTAATCAAAGTTATTAGTGTGCTCTAAAAAAATAATATTCATCAAATACGACGTTAATTAAATTAAATATCTACCAGATTACCGAGTATGAAATATGCGTCAGATAAGAAATGCCAGATTTTTTATTTTACTAGTCTACCCCTATTTAAGAATATGTATGCTTAGGTATATACTTATATGGATACAAAACTTTTTTGACGATACTATGGAAATAATTATATACAAATATTTCATTACTGTTGGCTTCAAAATATTTATTGTACTTTTATATGTATTTTCTCGTCAAAATTTATAATAATACTTACTTAAATTTTTTTTAATATTTGCAAATTTAACTTTATGGTTCAAGTTCATTTTTATGTCGATTATTTAATTTTGTTTTCAACCACTTTTTTAACGCAAGTCGAGTACTTCACGTGCATTCCGTTTTTCCAATAAACCTTAATATACCTTTCCCGCTCTGGCCAAATAATTACTTAGAGATTTCGCCGTCGTGGGATCAGATTGCATTTCGACGCGGACCTGTCAACAGGTTTTATTTGTGAATCGAAAGTGTCGCCTTGCATTACAATTCGAACTATGAAAAATCAGTTTTCTACAGCATCCATGAAGTGCAGTGATATCTCCGTACTTCACCACAAAAGTTTAAGTCAACTGGAGGTGTAAATGGTCATCCAACCAAGGATCAAGGTAGGCCTGATCCATCTACCATTATTCCTTTCTTACTCCAATTCGGGCTGCGCCAACTAAACTGTAATTTAAATCGATACAGTCTACGAGATTTTTTTCCACCACACTTAATGAGTTATTTTAATACAAATACCATTTTCTTCATCAGGATTTCAAATTAACTAACTATATAACTGTGTCGAAGTGACCTGGAGCAGGTTGGGAGAGTCCAGGAACTGAAGAAGAATGGCCAAGAATAGAAGTCGGTAAAGAGCAGTTGTGGAGAAGGCCAAATCCTACCATGGGATGTAGCGCCGTGAAAGAAGAAGACTTAGTTAAATTAATCAACTAGAAATATATCAATAAAAAAATATTTGGTTGCTTCCTGTAGCTCGGAATTTTTTTTCGATAAATAGTTTTTTTTCTGTAAGTATATCTTTCTAGTCGATTAATTTAATTATTATTACACGTCATTCCAATATTCTTACTAATGTTTAAGTTAAACGCTTGTACTGTGACAGTAGTACTAAATCGGTTGTCTCTTGGAACGAGGCTCGAACAATCGACCATGTTTTAACCATTAGATCAATAAGCTACTCAAATGTAATACTTTAGACACTAATATTTTATTCTCGATACTTTATTCTTCACATTTTATTAACTAAAATTAATAATTTAAATAATGTATAACCTTTATCTTACTTATCGTGCTGTCTCAAGTAACACAGTTTTACAATACTTAATTTATAATACGTAATACAGTCACTCGTCATACAAACTTGCGCTCACTTGTTGCAGATTAAATATTACATATAATATAATATAAAGTCTCCGGTTTAATCGCTGCACGTCGTTCAGTATGTATACTGAGCAAGCAGAAATGTCATTCAATTTTACTAGTTTCATTTTTTTCCATAGGTCTACATATTTTCTATCAATTTCAACTGTCAAATGTGATATGGAGTCACGGTTTAGTATGAAATTTCAAAACTATTCTCAATATATAAGCTGACATATTTTAAATTTTATTTTATTTTGATTTTCATCTGTAATACTTAATATAATATCTGTTTTTATTAGGGATTTATTTTGTAAATATTTGAATTTAGTTATAGAACAAACGAGGATTTTAAAATCAGAAGTAGAATAAAATTTACTGTAGGTACGTAAAAAAATATAAATAAAATTACATTGTAATAGTCACCAAATATGGATTCTTACTGAGAGAGCGAGATCAAGAATCTAGGCTGTCAAAATTATTTATCTAAGGGGAGTAGCGGGAGTAACATTATTAGACCAAGTGAGAAGTACCGAGATAAGTGAGACTCGGCACGGAGCCCTTTTTGTATATCTAAAAAGATTTCAATTACGATGGCTTGGACACGTCTTGCGGGAACTCACAGAGAAATGACTACCGAGATGTATGTTCTTTGTAACTTCGAAGGGTAGACGTCCGATGGATCACTTTAGACTGAACTAGGATAAACAGTAAGAAGTACTGTATTGTACTGTATTGGTTAGTAAGTACTGAACCGGCACAAGACAGGGGAAGATGGAAGCGCCTTGTCGAAATTTTAGACCTCCGACTCTCTTAGGATAAGGGGATGAAAATAAAGATGATAAATTGTCACATTTCACGATATGAAATTAATTCATACGTATGTATGCAATTATTATAAGTATGTTCATACATACGTATATTTGTAAATACTATAATTATGTTCAAACATACATACGTATGTAATTATTATAAATGAAACATTTCTTGAAGGATTATTCCGGAGGCCGGCATAACGCAGTAAGTATGAACTAATAATGTAAAGGTATCGACACCATTACAAAAACAATGCTCACATGAATAATAAACAGGTAGGAATCAACTCTACATTGTAAAACTACCCCTCGGAGTGATCGAGGTACAATTTACAAGGCTCCCCTGAAACCGAACATCTACTGGGGAACGGACCCGTGAAAAGGTCCTACCTTGAAAGGGTCACTATCAATAATTGGAAAACTGTGGTAACTATGTTATTTTTGTGTTTGTCCATACGACATGTGTCGTTTGTCCATGCGACGGCGGCTGTTTTACGAGGTTTCCTAAATATTTATTAGTTTTTTTTTTAAGATTTCAAAATTATCAAATAGATTAATTCTATACTGGATATATATTTACATGTATATTTATAAGTGTAAAAAAAATGAAAGAGTACACGGTCCCTGTGAACTAGGTATTATAGTTTTTTTTAATTATGGGGATCTGGATTGAGAAGAACATAATTTTTCTAATATTATTCCTTTATAATGTTTTTGTATGACCAATTGTAATTTATTAAAGTATTCTCTAACCGTAACATGTTATTTTATGCCAGAAATAACAACTAATTTAAAAGTAATAAGTAAAAAAATATTTTTAAACTATTTTTATACAAGAAATCATTATTATAAATTATATGATGCATAACTTTTAGGAATACACTAGAAATTAAGTCAAATTATAAATGTGTGATACATTTTTGTCCACCCCTATCAATATATTTTTATAGTGAATCATTGTAATTTAGGTGCCTGAAATAAGACAATAATTTCTTTAGAAAAAACTATATTCTTATTATTCTGTACGGCATAGAAGCTTGGACCATGAAACAGCCACAAATGAAAAATATTGATTCCTGAAAATGTGTACTATAGGACTAACCTAGTGATCAATGGAGAAATTCTACAAGAGATGAATAAAAGTCAGGTAATTATGTTCACAATAAAGAGAATAAATCTGATATAAGGGGGGTAAGTACAGCGAATGGAAACTTATACTGGGGAAAATGATGTCGAGGTAGATGACGGAATTTCTGGATTTTTATGCAGTTCTATCGAAATATTTTGCGTCACAGCATCCGAAGTGAAGATTGCCAATCTCAATTTGAAGACGGTACACAGAGAAGTAGAATAAATCATATCAAAATGTAAAAAAATAAAAATAAAATATTTCATTGTATTTCTGCTTTGCTACTCGCTTTCTTCTGCAATTTACGTTTGTTATGTAATTTATTTTTTATAATTTTGTTACACCTTTTCTAAACTCCATTTTTAATACAAGTACGTTTCTTTTAAAACACACAACTAGATAATTCTTGTATACTCCAACTACTATTATGCACACTCTTGACCAGCGTATTACCTTAATATAGACCCATCCTGGTCAAGTGATAAAACACATTATTTTAAATTAATATATTTAGGTATATGAAGCGTTTCTTATAATCAGCCGGTATTGTTCTTCTATTTATATATACTCTTTTAAAAATTATGTTCTTGTTGGTGCAATGCTCACCACTAATCTATGTCTGAACACCATCTAGAAGATGTATGAAGTTATTTACATTCACTATATATATATTCTATATTCTTTTTTCAATCTTTCCTTCAATTACATTTATAAAATATGAATTATATCTAAGAATCTATCGTACTTATCTCTTCGACTTTTAATGGTATATGTTATGGATCTCTTTAAGAACATAAATATATTTGTCAGCTTTATTTAATAAATATGACATTTATTACGTAATCGCCGCTCGAAGACATCTCAATTTTGCAGCTTATAATAAAGATTGGAGCCGATTGGCTTTTAATTATGGTAGAGACTGTTAGCTTAATTAAAACTCTAAATTAATACCATTGAATGATTGGATAGGATTTTGGTTTACTTAGTTAATTTTTTAATGATATATAATAAAATGGTCCTATCATAGGTCTGCTCCCCTTTATTTACGTTTTGGCTTTGAAGAGCCTTCCATCTGACGTAAGCGGCTGGCAAAACTATTTATTAGGCAATCTGCGAAACCGTAATGTAACGCCGTTATTCCGTTATTCAGCCGTTCTGTTCTCAGTTAACGGCGTTAATTTCGTTAGCGGCTCTTCACAACAACTGGCCGAGTTTATGTGTTGCCGTTATCAAACTTTGCACGTCGTAAGTCGTACCTTACATTACGCGAAGGTCGCATTCGGGATAACCGTTAATTCCAGGAAGGGTTGTAATTAATAATCGGCTTCACTATCCACCTTCTAAGAAACGTTGCGTGATCGGAAAACAAATTTGTTTTACACAAGTTGCACTCGAAGAATCATCTTAGTGGATCTCATGTTTAAAATCTAAAATTATTATTAGATTATTTAACTTTGCTTTTTTAACCATTTAATTAATTGATACATCAACCGGTTTCAGAAAATACAATTTTCTTGGTCAGGATGTCAAATTAACTAACCAAAGACAAATATTATAAATTTAATAGTACCGGTGTTTATTAACATAGCTGTAAAGATTGTACTGCTTTTTATATCGGTAATTATAACATAAGAGTCAAAGGGTATTTAACACTCCCGTTCCGGAACGGGGTACAACATAACCCCATTTTTTTTTTTTTAAAACTATTTATAAAATATTAATGATATTGAGCTGGTATTCATTGTAATCCTCATAAATATCCCAAATAATGCAACGCGTAAAAAATATATAACAATAATGTATCGTAAGACAGTAAAAAGTAGAGAAAATTATGTTTTTCCATAAATAATCGGGACCATTTAATAAGGTAATTCGCCGTATTAGGTAAGGATCTTCGCCGAGCGTGCTACAGTATTTCAGTCGCGTCTTACCTGTCTTTACTGTTATCGGTGCGCGCTACGTAATTTTATTTAATATTCTTGAAGTTTTTATTTCAAAAAATTAAGTTATCTCTATTATATTGAGTACTTACTGGTACTATTATTCCTATACTTATTCTCCAAAAAATTATATATTTTCTTTGGCTATCATATAATATTTATTATCCTTATACTTCACTTTACGCCTTACGCTCTATTTGAATAATTAATTTCCGCATTAACCATTTTACTTTCTTCCGATATATTGTGACTTTTTCCTTGTTTACTTTTTTAATTTTAATGAAAATGTTTATATTTACATTTCTAAGTTGTGTGCTATTAAGATTTCTTAATTTTGATTAAATAAATGAAAAGATTTTAATTTGACATTTATACGTCATTTTACTTTGTGATGAATGTAAATGATTCAAATTCTATCCCGTTTGTACTTATATGTATTTAAAAATAATCCAAACAATTTCATCTCACTTTTAGTTGTACGCATTTTGAAATAAATATTATAATATTGGACCGTAACTTTCGGAACACAGTTCAGCTCACGGCGATTCGCGATCGCGCGGCACATCCAGTTACGTCATTCTGCTGGCGTAGCTCGCTTGTGTGTTATGACACTTCAAAATACTACGGTTTCTTATAAATGACGACAAATTTAGTAGCATCTTGTTAGAATTGTTCAAGAAATTTAATTAAAAATATGATAGAACATGCTCAAACCATTATATTTCAAATAAGAATTAAATATATTAATTATAAAGATATACATATAAAATCAATTTTATCGAAAAATATGGTTGTTGCGCCACCGGGATTCGAACCTGGATCTCTTTCCTAACCGGGGAAGGTGCTTTATCCAACTAAGCTACAGCGACATTATTTTTAGCGACAATTTTCGACCCTATATGTTACCTTTTTGATATTAATACATTTAATCGTTCCATCATTTGACAGAGCCATCTACCTTATTTTATAATTACAACTTCACAATAAGAATGTGTTCTCCTAAACATTATATTTCATTAAAACTATAATTTTAATGGGGTCACTTTGTACCCCTCTCCGGCCCTCGATTCTATTTTCGATCTTTCGGTACCTGAAGGTTTAGATATTTAAATAGTAATGGTTTTTCAGAATTTTTCAATTATTTATTAGAAAATGATCATACTTTTGATAAAAATTTAGGATTGCTTGTTTTTCATATAAACAATGTTGGTCTTAAATTGAATAATTTAGAATCATTATAAATAAATGAAGCATGTAAATTAACCAAAATATTATAATTAACCAACTAAATTTAACATGAATTTAGGTAAAAAATTTCTTAAAAAAATGTTGTAGAATTAAGTCAATTTCCACATCTTTTATCATCGTAACAATTTATGTTAAATACTTGATTTATTTTTAAATAATAATAATTTTAATACATTAGAATAATATATATGGTTTTGGTTAGTTAATTTGATATCCTCAAGAAGGTAATGGTGTTTTATGAATTCGGTTGGTGTATTAATTAATAAAGTGGCTAAAAATACAAAGTTAAATAATCTAATGATGAACTTTAACCAAAATGTTGATTTTGCAGATATTAAAAATATCTAAAATTATTTTTCGCTTACAATTCTTCATCAACAATTATTCGCACCTACAATTCTTATCTGAATCCTTTGTCGGGAAAATTATACGCTGCAAATATTGAATTTAGTTGTAATGGAATTTATAAAAATTCTTTTACATTTGTTTAAGGCTTTCTTTTCAAAAATAATTTATATTTCCGCGTTTTTTTTATGAAAATATGGGTTTTTAATATTAATTTTATATGAGAAGTTATACTCTAGATTAGACTTTTTTTAAAACTATTACTTAGATAGAATCTTTATACTAATGTAAAATTTATAAACTGAATGTTATTTGCCATAATTAGAAAAATACAAGCATTATAAGAAAGACCGCGACCATTAAATTTATTTTCCGCGTGCCACAAAATTGCCTTATATATTTCTTGTACATACGAAATATATTTTCTTATAATCTTAAAGCTAAGATTATAAGAATTTTAAATTATTATTATTATATTATTTTAAATAATTTATTATATTTATTTAAATTCTTTGAGGCTTCAGCTACTATTTACAATTAAGTTTTATATCAAAAACACAATAATTTCTTACTAAATAATATTTATATCAAACCTATTAATTGTGTGTTTTTTATTGTTTTTTTTAATTTCAAATCGCCGTTTAATCGAAAATATATTTCGTATATACAATAATTTTCTATATTAAGGAAATTTTGTGGCACGCGGAAAATAAATTTAATGGTTGCGGTATTGCTTATAATGATTGTATTTTCTTAATTATCGCAAATAATATTCAGTTTATTAATTTTACATTAGTGTAAAAACTTTATATAATACTTTAAAAAAAAAACAAATTTATTATATAACTTTCAATATAAACGAATAATATAAACTCACATTTTCGTAAAAAACGCGATAATGAATTATTTTTGAAAGCATGCCCTTAAGGCTGTTTTGGTAATTTAGGACTCAATTCAAACTACATTTTTCATTACATTACTATAGTGTTTACAATCAATCTTTTTGTATGTAACCTACAACATGATTAAATATATTTTTATAGTGCTGTAGATTGTTACAGCCCATGTACAAATTGTAGAAATAATAATTATATAAAAAATATGTTCACATTTGTAAAAATTATATTTTTTCATTATATCTTATTTTTCACGTGTCTAATTCAATAGACGTTGGCTATTATATTGGCTATCATGTTATTTTGTCTGATAAATATCAGTATCAAGGTCTACTACCAAAGAAGTGCATGTTGGTTTTTCCACTTGTTCGGTTTATGGAGTGGGGTGGTTTCAAAAATTTAAAGAATTAATCTTGGGCAAATTGAAAATCTATCCTTAGTGTGCAGATTCTGCTAAAATAAGACATTTGTGTATCTTACCATCCATGATGCACCATGTATAATATCTCCAGTACTTGAAAATCATCAATACGTTTTTTTCTTGCCTTCAGAGTCTACGATTCCACATCTACTAAGTTATTTTATTTTAACGCAAATTTGTAATTTGCATCATTTTTTTGTTTTCATAAATAAGTATATTTTTATAAGTAAGTAGCTCAAATTTTAACTATTTTTATAAGCCAGCAATGATTTTTTTTTACTTATCAGAAGTAAATTAATTTTTCTACCTTATCGCAATTATTATTTATTTTTCTTTATTTTTTTTAACAAAGCAGTCTAATTTTACATTATTTTCGAAGATACCATCACAAGAAGAGCGGGTAGAGCCTAGATACCAAATTAAATCCGACCTTCGAGAATGAAAAACCACAATGGTAACCGAACGTATAAGGAGAGCTGCTATCATACTAACCAAATGTTTCATGGGCTAAGCTTTCTTCTTCTTACTCGAGATATTTGTTTTGAATTTAGCTTTCTTATTTTCATCTTTAAAACCCGTGATGAAAGAAACTTTTCTAATCTTTATTTTTTTTTATTTTCTCTATTTTTGGGCGTTTTATTTTGCTAGCTTTCCTTGAGGAAAAAATTCTAAAGTTCCGTATCTTTATAACGATATTAATGTTATTTTTTATGTTCCGACGTTTATGTTTGTATATACCTCCAAAATATGTTTGTGTTGCGGGAAACGAAGTTCGTTTTTAAGATGATAAATTATTAATAATTTTTTTTGGGATAATAATGTATAGATGTAATAAATACGAGTGTTGATCAAAAGATTGTACTTGTGAAGGCTAGTGCCCCATTTTTCCCAGTACTCACGTGTTCGTTTGAGAATGATATCGTGGAATATGTTTAGTTACTTACGATTGATAGATGTTTATTGTTGATTGAATATATATGTAATGAAAACGTGAAGCGTCTGCTGGAGATCTGATCAGGAAGTCGGCTGAGAGGGAAGTGAAGTGATAGAGCCGGCTCCCTGGGTGGTTGCCCGCGCATATTATTGTTGTCAATATCTGGTCGGTACCGGCGAAATTATGTGGCTGTTTAGTGCTTATGGTTTGCATCCGGGTATTTGCAGGGTGCGTTCAGGAACCGTCGGCGGTATTGTTGGTTGTGGAGGCGAAGGCCCCAACAACTTTTTTTAATCGTGCAGTATTGTCTGAACCTAAAATAGTTAAAATAATACCATTTCAATACAATACAATATATAATAGTAAATAAATTAGTATTTTATTGTAAATTTTTCTTCTTGTAAAAGTGTTTTTTTAGAGGTATAGAAGTTCAAAATGAAATAAAACATAAAAATTGTGGTAATGGGCTTTATTAGAAAGATTTATGCCATTAGTGTTTAAATATAATTTCGCGTATATAGGCGCCATTGCTGGCTCGAAGTCAAATTTTTTACCACTTTTTGCTGAGGCCGCATATCGGCAATAACGCTACGAATATTGGCTTACAAGTCGTCTATCGTCTCTGGTTTATCGGCATAGACTAGCGACTTCACATATACCTACGTAAAATAATTCAAAGGTGTTAAAATCACACGGAGGTCAATTCACAGGTCCATTACACGAAATATTGCGCTCATCGAATGTTTCTTTCAATAAATTGATTATGGCGCGCGTTATGTGACAAGTTGCGCTATCTTGTTGAAATCACAGCTCTATCGCATTATTGCCATTCAATTGAGAAACGAAAAAGTCAGTAATCATGGATCTATAACGTTCTCCATTGACTGTATCGTTCTGGCCGGCATGATTTTTTAAGAAATAACAACTTCTTCGGTGCACACTATACGACGTCTCTGTGGATGCGTATTATCAATTAGAGTATGGGTGATGCAAAAACAATCTATGGTTCTTCTAATTACTTGCTAGGATGGACGATTATGTTGACCGTAAAATGGATGTAGCGCACGGTAAGTTTCGCGAACTGAACCACAATTTTCGAAATAAATTTGCACAATTTGCAAACGTTGTTCTGGCGTAAGTCTATGCATGGTGAAATGGCAAATCAAATTGAGTACAAATTAGCTGTCAGCTATCAAATTGGCTATCACTGGAAAGAGTGTTGCCAATTTGAAAAGAAACCTCTTAATAAACACTCTTTAGTTATATTTAAGAATCTATAATATGGTGGCACTGTAGGCCACAAGTTAATTTTATATGTTTTAAATTGTAGTAAAATATATAAAAAGATATTTATTATAATTGTCTACCCTTATAATTCATGTATTAATAATTTATTATTAATTTGTATTAAATACCACAGAACTATGTTCTGAAAATGTAACTTCACAACGAAAATGTGTTTTTCTTAATATTAATATAAAACACTTAATTGTTAAAGCGCTAATGCATTTTTCGTAGTATTGTACGCTAATACGCTAATACACTAGTAGTGGTGTTGCTAGGCGGTCTAGCCGCATATAGAGTACTCAGAGTATCGTGGACAAAGGAAATGGAAAAAATAAATTAAAATACATAATTTAATCAATATTCTTGGAGATAGAATCAAGTGGTCATCGTAATATAATGCCTACAGGCTAGGCTAACGATGTAACTAAATATTATCCAACAGGTTTTGACAACTTGTGATTTAGCCGTAGCCCGGGTTTATGCCTATTAGGTCGAAAATCGCAATATCCGATCGGATATAGCTCTAGAATGAAGTGCATCATGTTCGTATGGGTAAGTTAAATGGCGTGTAAGCGAAATTCGACCCCATCAATGATTGCCTTTGGTTCAGAAATGTCATTTAATGCATTGAAATATTTTACACCACATTATTCCATCATTGTTGACTGAAAATTATTTAATCGATTAATTTACATATACCTAGTAAACAAAAAAGTATAAAACCATTTTTATTTTATTCCATTTTATTTAATAATCGAAAAATAATGGCTTGAAAAACAATGTAGGTAATGTTAACACGTTTACATTTATAATGTTAACTATTAAATTATATCAAACCTAACATAAGAGTCAACGACCTTTTGATATGTTTGAATAATAATGGTTTTTCAGAATTTTTCAATCATTTGTTAAAAAATGATCGTCATAAATGATCAAATTTGGCATGCTGGCGTAGCTCGCGTCGGCCGGGCGCTTGTGTGTTATGACACTTAAAAATACTACGGTTTCTTATAAATGTACAAATTTAGTAGTATCTTGTTAGCATTGTATACTAAATTTAATTAAAAATATGATAGAACATGCTCAAACCATTATACTTCATTAAAACGAAAATTTTAATGGGGTCACTTTGTACCCCTCTCCGGCCCTCGATTCTACTTTCAGATTGGTTTTTCAGAATTTTTCAATTATTTATTAGAAAATGATCATACTTTTGATAAAAAATTAGGATTGCTTATTTTACATACAAACAATGTTGGTCGTAAATTGAATAATTTAGAATCATTAGAAATAAATAAAGTATGTAAAACTAACCAAAATATTATAAATAACCAACTAAATTTAACCACAAATCGCATTTTAAAATTTTATCTTAAAAATAATCTAATAATTTTGAATCATCAAGTAACAGTTTAAGTTAGGTACTAAATTTATTTTTAAATAATTATTGTTTTACTAAAGAAACTGTAGTAACTTTCCAATTTGACTGCACCAGTGTGGTTATATATTTTTATTATGTACACTCATGTTGCTTGTAGTGAAACTCAATTGATACGTGTAACAACACTCGTTTATTACAATAATATATTTATATTAAAGTACAATAATATAACTCAGATATTAATTATGGCTAATGGGAAAGAACTATGGGAAAAGAGCACCGTTCCCCAGTGACGGCCTCTTATATCCCACGACCCCCACCACTCATCTCACACACACATACAAAACATAACAATAACATGTTCTTGATTAGTTGATGATAACCTGAAGAAGAAAATTATATTTTTCGAAACCGGTAAATGTATGTAATTCATCAAATGGTTAATAAAACAAAGTTAACAATCTAAAAAATGGATTTTAACCATAAAGTTGATTTTGCAAATCTTAAAAATATATTTGATTTGTTTTATAAATTATCTGTAAGATAAATGTGGTATGATTTCAAGAGGAATCTCATTACTTCTGCTAGAAATGCAGAAGCAGCCTGCTCGAGAGGGCCGGAATTATTTATGTCGGTTTGTTTCAGCGTTGCCCCAGAAATTATAATTTTCACAAATTTGTTATTTTCTTCGCTTCCGTACTCATCCGAAAATCAAATGCGGAAAACGTTAAACAGTTTTGATGGAAATTTTTTATTTGTAAATTTTTTTAAGCTTAATAATAGAACATAGAGTGACAATAATCATTTTCGTTTGTCCTCTGCTGGTTATATTTGGTGAATAATCGTTGAATTCCAGGCATAAAATACAACAGATAACGAGTGACAGGTCGATCGGCGCTTAACTCTATTCTGCCTTTTAAGCGAATTTACGGATACAAGTTTTATCTGTACATGCACCTTACACATAAGTGTCGTGCTTGGTAGATTTAAAGGTAAAATAATATATACAAATAGTATAAAAAATATTTTTTAGATGTACATTTTTTCTGTTTATCTTTCTAATTACAAGTCAAACCCCATTATAACTATTACCAAAATAATGACATTTTCAGAATAACGAAGTTTTTTGACGGACCGAACGAACTTTCATACTAAAATTATTAAACGAAATTCCGAAATAACGAATAGAAATTTCAGTATAATGAATTTCTAAGCTAAAATTTACGTCAATTTACTCAACGTCTGATCGGTAATCGTCGCATTCAGTACTTTTCCGAGCTGCGACGTAGTCGGACGTGGTTAGATCAAAGTACTGGTAGTCTAGAGCGCATAGAAGTACTGACTAACATATCAGTCGATCTGTCAAGTACTTATCAAACATTATTTTTTGATTTTTTTCAAACATCGTGTGACAATGGACAAAAGTGAAAAACGACGTCAGTTTGCGCCGAAGGAAAAATGTACCATACTAGAAAAGATAGACTCGGGAATGAAAAACGGTGACGTTGCCAATGAATTTAACATTGCACCATCTAAATACATTATCGAACATTTTGAAGGACTGAAGAATAATTTAAAACGCTTAACAGACTGCTTGAAGACTACATAGTTTGACAAGCACGCGGAATATTCACTTCATGATGCCTTTGTTATTTTTTTTATAGTATTTTGAAAATGTTTTTCATATACAGTAAAGTAGGTATATGTTTTTCCTTATATTCACTATAACGCAATTTCAGTATAACGAAATATAATAATTCGCTAATTCGCAGAATTTCGCTATATTGAGATTTGTTCTGTAATTCCTTTAATTTGTATTCAAAATATTACATATCTATGTTCTAAAATGGCAACTTCACAATAAAAATGTATTTTTATTAAAAATATATAAGTTGTATCAAAGTTATCTCAAATTTAATTATGGCATCTCCTAGTGTATATTACTCAAAATTATTTAGGATTCATTGCAATATAAAGTTGTTTACTTTTATTATTATTCTATTCACAACTAATGAACAAAACTTAGTTATCGAAATATTATTTTAACTTTCTAGGAAAAAAATTAATTATACGTTTTATTTTCGCTATATGTGATTTATATATTTTATAAATACTTTTACTATTTCTACATAGTTTTATATCTTTACTGTTAATTTTTAATGTTATTTTTATTTTTGGATAAACATTTTATATTTGCAACTTAAAAAAATATTTTTTACACTACGTCTTCTACTTTATTATTTATACTACGTTTAATATATTCATGTAGTTTTGAAATAAATAATCTTAGCCATGCTTACTCAATAATCTGTCAGTAAGAATATTATTGTTTGTTTTTATAATATTTTTGCTAACGGAACATCGTATGGTGTAAATATATAAATAAAGAAATTAAAATATTGTATAATTTATAGCAAAAAAAGTACATTCTAACTTTATTGCCTCTTTTACCACAGATTTCGATCTAATTAAGGTGACAGTGAACATCTCTTATTTAATGTATTACACTAATAATAATGTATCAGAAATGGTAATTAAATAAATTAACGCTAACAAATATCCAATCATCAATATTCTTCTTTACGTTCCATTTGAAATTGCCGTTTTATACGTGCCACCTGGCGACAGATTAAACTTTCGATTCTCATTATTATTATTATCAATATGTCCGAAAGGTTTGTGTCTTAGATAATTGCTGCCTAATGTACTGTATGGGTTTATGCATTAGTAGCATACATATTGAAATATATCCAGGTAAGTTATTTGCATTATTATAGGTCACACATCTATTGTTAGGGCGACATCTAATGAGTCTCACCCCAAGTATATTTAATGATAAAAGGAGACAACTGTCGCCCTATGTATATTATTAATAGAAACAATAAAGTTTTGACAGGAGAATCATCTATTTTAATTCCCTTTAATTCAGAAACCAGATTCAGACCAGATCTAACCGTGATCAAACATCTATAATAATTGGATAGGAACTCAACGAGAAATATTCACTAAATTTTAATATAGGTATGCAAAATTTGGTTCAGGCAGAAAAGTGTGAGATGTACATGGATGGGGTGGGGTAACTAGAGTGCAACTGAGCAAAATTTGTAACGGATCAATGTAATATATATTTTATTACATATATATTGTACAATTTTGTTTAGATCTGTCAAAAAGAGTAGGTTTTCATAAAGAACATGCAAACAAAAATATTCAATATTGAATACATAACATTTCGATAATTACACCCATATGTTATGAGGCATTTTTGCATTTTTATTTGGTACATAAAATGTCAATAAAATCCAACATCAATTTAAGGTACAAATGATCATTCAAACGGAGGATTGATTAAGGTTGAAGTTTTGTATGGTTAAGTTAATTAGGGCGGCTTTAAATTTTAAAAGGTCAGCATTATGAGAATAAATATGATTTACTGAAAATATTTCGAAGGAGTTGTTTCTAAGCTCATGGTTTGAAGTAAGTAAATAGCAAAAACCTTTACACATCTAAAAGGAGAAGTATAAATAACTTCTGTGTAAACATATAATTCTAAGAAATAACCCATCACTATTACAATAATAAATACAATGCTTACATTTTCACGTTACGCGAGTACGAAACTTGACATAGATTTTGCTTAATTTTAAACGTCTCAGCGAGCAAAATTAATTAATTCATTTAATAAAATACGAAAATTTGATTATTTTCAAGCATGAACTGAAATATCGGAATAATGTGAGTGTAATATAATTTTCAGGGTAATTCATATATTTGTACGAAAAAATATAAATATGGTAAATTTTAACGCATATTAACGAAATAGGTAAATAAAATATACCATCACTATTTCTGTACGGATATTTTTCTTTTAAGACAACTGTAATTTAAAATGTACATATTTCGCTTATTATATTGTGCATTGTTTTTTTAATTGGTCGTAGGTACGATATTGTTGCTTCTTTTTATACCTTGACTCGCTTTCACTGAAAATATGGCGTAACTCAAACACTAATAAACAGAAAACAAAGTTGATTAATTACTGCACATAAAAAGTAAAAACTTGTTGAACACTTTATTTTATTATTTTCTTTTCGACCTTAGTAGTGCTCTTGACAATAGTGAGCACATAAATATTAAAAAGAAAAAAATATAAGTTGCGTACATGGAATATGTGTCACATTAATATTTTTATTATTTTCAAACTAAGCTAATCGCCTGTGCCATGAAAATAGGACTAACTTGATGGCCTTCTGGAATGAGGCTCGAACTCCCGATTGAAGATTACTAGGTGAGTATCGTAACCATTAGACCATAAACACGTCATGTACATATTGTCAGCATTGATGTATTGTTCTTGTGGGTTAAATCTGCCGGCAGTGGTGCGTGGAAGTTGAGTCTCTTATATGTTTTTCTTTTGTGCCGTCTCGTTTCCCGGAAGGGAGTGCCTCTTTACTTCCCCTCTGCTTCACGGCCTTGTTAATTATTTATTGTATTATTTTATATTATCTTTATTTTATGTATTGTAAATATTATTTATTTATTTACTAATAAAGTGAGTCAACCGGGGACAATGAGGGCAAATCTTGTTTTGGCAGCTGTGCGGTATTGCTCTGTCAATATGCGGGGCGCTATCGAGCAGCTGCCTAGAAGCATGAAAAAGTGCCAACCAGGCGGCGAATGAGTAGGACCGAGATAGGAGCCTTGAGCTTATTGCATCGGTCCTGGGTAAGCGGTGGGTCCGCCCTCATTATTGTAAGCACGCAACGTCTATCATTTATAATCTAATAAATAAATTAAAAACTACTCAATGAATGCCTTCATAACAATAATATGTATAAATGACAAATTATATGTATGTTTTACGTCAATATTAAATTTTATGACGAAATAATATTGCAGGCACAGATATAAGTAGGATCTCTATGCTTTGCCAGGAAAACTTGAAATCTTTTATGGATATATGCCACTGTTGTCTGTTGTATATAAGTATTATCACCTTACATTTAAGCATATTTATATATAAAATATAATTAATCAACTACAAAAATATATAAAAAAAAATTATTCATCGAATAAATATTTTAGTTGCTATCGAGATTCGAACCTATGTTCTGAACAACACTAATGTGTTCTCCGTAATATAATGTTTAGGAAAAACCACTGATGAAGATTTTTACTTAGCGTGCATTAGTACTTCTGTCTTAGACGGAACGTTGATTCAGATACCAACTAAACACTATGAAGTTTGTTAGAGTTTATACGATGTTTCGTTAATTCGATTTAAAAAGTGGAAAAAATTAATTAAATGACCTCGTGTTTGCCAGGTACGCGATTCTCCAAGGAAAACCACCAGCGAATGAATCAACACTGAAATATTTAATCTTCAGTTCTGGCAGTCATTTTCTTCCCTCCAACTTTTCCTCATTCATTTCCCACCTTCACCGTCGTGAAGAATGGTTTTGTGCTGAAACTCTGTGAAAATATGTCTGTGTTTGTTTGAACTTTGCGGACTGTTTTTGTTATTTTCCGTCAGTAGACCCTTCGTGTTTCTTGTGAGGAGATTAATAGGACCAGCAAAAAATATGAAGAAACATGATTATGTATCGAGTTGAGTTTTATTGCTTGAAATAATATAAAGAGATACCTATGATTTTATTTGATAAATCTATATTATATCGATTTCTGACAACGTAACTATTTGCTACATTTTCGATTTAAAAATACCAAATGCCAGGGATGTGCACTGCAAGTAAAACAGCTGTACAGAATTAAAAATTATGGAAAATAAAAATTATTTAAATAATACTTATATTATAAAATGACTATAAAAGTCTAGCCGTTATCACCCGGATTCGTGTTACCTTGTCTATGACGTAATCCACAACTTTGTTTGTTCAATCTCCATAATAATCGAACCTACTGAACTAAATATTTTTTTACTGAAGCTACATTGGCATCAGTACGTCTGAGAATTTTCTCCAGTTTTCAAACAGTTTGTGCTTAATGCTATTGATTTCGAAAGGGATTAATCCATACTGAAAACTGCGTGGAATGACATTTCTACATATTTGTTTTACTTGACGGATTAAACGATTTGTTTTCATAATGTATTTCAACCTATGATTTCAACGTCATTCCGTATTTTAGTGTTTGCGTAGATAATATTTATTTATAGGTTATCAAGCGAGCGAATTTTCATTTATCGGGATATTAAATTAATGTTAATATAAATTTGATAGAATTGTTCTCAAAATTAGATTTTTTTTTTTTTGATACCTAGTTACCTTTTGTATAGTTAGTTAGCATCATCGGTAACAGCATGACCTAAGTTTGTGCTTACTGCGCGCTACTGATGTTTAATGTATAAATGTTAGTAGAACATAATTTTAATGTGCATTACGAGTATATTTTGATATCATCAAAATATCTATTTAATATAAATTTAATTAATCAACTAGAAAGATATACAAATATATCTAAAAATAGAGAATATTTAGTTGCTATATATATATATGGATTCGAATCTGGGGATGATTGCTTTTAGAAATGAAAAAATAGATGTATCAATTGGAATTATTACAGAATATAAGTTCAAATCGAGAATTGTGTGTCAGGACAGAAGATTGTGGCACTTTATCCTTTCTGCCTACCCCAGTAGGAAAATGGCGCGATGGTAAGTTTGTTAGTTTTAGTTCTAAGCAAATTTAAAGTGTTTTTAACAATTTATATTACCGGTTTAACAACGACAACTCATGTCAAATAGTGTTTTGTGCTACGAAAATAGGATTGGCTAACGATCGTATAATAGATTATGAACTATCATATATCCGCTTCATACCATTCTCTATTTGCTTTAACTAAAAATAAATAAAACTTAAACGATTTCTTACAAAGTACAATTTCTGTGATCATTAGTTA
Organism: Eubasilissa splendida; assembly: GCA_031772225.1. Taxonomy (NCBI): domain Eukaryota; kingdom Metazoa; phylum Arthropoda; class Insecta; order Trichoptera; family Phryganeidae; genus Eubasilissa; species Eubasilissa splendida. The sequence continues at coordinate 12,093,457 of CM062852.1, read as the reverse complement.
GTTTTGTTAGAGGACGACTATCGAAGTTCCACTTATGTGGGTTCTAGAAATTTGTATATGAGAGTTGAAACCCTATTCTTTCCTAATCCTAGTAACCAAGTCTTTGATCTCTCTTAATTCAATTCCTGAAGTATGATATCTACAGGAATAATAATTGAAGTCTAAAATTACATGTGGAAAAACTCAATGAAAAATAGAGGCTCTCTTATACGGTTAAGTGGTTATTCGATATCACAAAACTGTTTTCTGAATTACGTATTAAAAAATTCGGCTTTCAAATTATTAATTTTTTTTAGGTACAGGGTGAATATTATGTTTCAGACCGAATTTGCTTGGCCGCCGTTTCGGTTTATCAGACATTTGTCAATTTGAATTCAGTAGTCGTAGAGAGTAGTTTAGTATAATTTATTATGGATTATCTAACGCTACAACAACGTGTTGAAGTCATTAAAACATTTCATCTAAATGATAATATTAATGCTGTAACCATTTATGGTGATCGCTAACGTCACATATTGGAAAACTTATTGGTAGCCGAATTGGGTCTATTGGGCCTGCAACAGATGTGGTTTTAACAGGACGGTGCCACCTCATACACAGTCCGAGCTACGCTAGAAATTTTGGGAGAATTTTTTCCCGGCCGCATAATTTAAAAAAGTGATGATGTCGACTGGACTCGATCACCTGATTTGACGGTTTTCGACTATTTTCTATAGAGGTACTTGAAAGGAACGGTCTACGCCAATAAGCCAATAACAATTCCGATGCTACAGGACAATATTCGAAATGAAATTGCTGAAATAACACGCCAAGTTTGCGAGAATGTTATGAAAAATATGGTTAAAAGAGCACGCATTTGTGCCGCTACCAGAGGCAGTCACGTAGCTAACGTAATACATACATAATTATAGTAAATCAAATAATCGCTAAATAGAAACGAAATTTATAAATTGTGTTTTATTTCCTAGTTATTTAAAAACAATGTCGACCTGGAACATAATATTCTCTCGGTATATGACATTTAAAGCCAAATTGTCGACGACTGAATGTAATTTTTTGTACTTGTTTAATATGTTGGCTATAAAATGTTTTTGATAGTACTAGAATCAAATTCCAGATCAGCAGGATTTGTTTTTACTGTAAATGTGTTATTTTCTATAAAAAATAAAGAAACGTTTCATGTATAAATAATACTTGATTACTTATATACTCGTAAATAATTCTCTTAAAAAAAATACTCATTATTTTTTTAAAATAATTATTATTCAATACATAACACAGGCAATCTATTGACAGATTTTATTTGTATTTTAGAACGTAATTCTATGATATTTAAAATAAATTAAGTGTATCAATTAGAAAGATATACATAAAAAAACTAACTGTAGAAAAAATATTTAGTTGCCACTGGGATACAAATCCGGAACTTTATAAAGGTTGTTAAATATAAATAATATGTCACATTTAAAAACATTACATAGGTACGAGTCTAAAAATTGTCGTAAGTTTAAATAGTTTACGTGGCTTACCTCCCGGCAAGAGAAACTTCTGAGTTCGTATCCCGCTTTATTCTGTTTATCTTTCTACTTAATTAATCTAATTTGCTTTAAATTTGTCTCACGTTTTTATATTAATAAACACAATGATTTTCATCTTAAATATTAATAAATACAAAAACTATATAATTGTACATTAGAAAAATTTAAATATCGTTTTAAAAAAATATTTTACACAATGATTTTTTATGATATAATAAAGCTTCTTTCGTAATTATTGAGTAAAATAAGATGGTTACATGTAGCTTTTTATTGATCTTTGCATAATTTAATTAGGTCAGGCTAATTGTTAAGATACAACGGATATACACAAAGCTGGACAATTAACATTAATCTGTCGTGGGCATAGTGAGAAAAGAAAGACCTATGGTTATTCGTAATTTAAAATTCTTTAAAAACCAGGATATTGTAAGCTTTTGAAGATATTGCCAAAATAATTATTGCACATAATAGATATAGTATTCATTCTCCTTTTTTTTAAAGGCAATTGACTTTTATTGAAATATATAATGCGAAACTAAGACCTATCAATATGAATACTTTAAAAAATCAAATGAATAAAATTAAAAATTGTCAATAGATACGAGTATTCTTGAAATCTGTATTATCACATTTTCTAAAAATGTTATATTCAGCAAGAAAAATCACCAAAATAGCATTTAAAATTTTTTATAGTTAGCCAACACACAAATCGGTCGGTCCTTCTATTGAATAATTTCAAAGCTGGCTATAATGACGGTAATCGCCGTTGGGTCAGTGCGACCCGGAATATATGGTCACGCGTGTATTGCGGGAACGGGATTTACATTATAATTTAAATCATATCAAAAATATCTTATCGAGTATTTGTTTGCATTAATTGGTTAAGTTATGTTATACTATGCTAGACCACTTCCTTTTTTTTTGATAATAAATTATATTTCCATCAAGAAAAATAGGTTTTATGGCTGCGCAGTGGTCACAGATGAAAGCAATCGGTAAAACTGATTGCATTCTGCTGATTTATTTACGATTTTGGTGTAATACATAGGTACATATTTACAGTGTAATGTAGCTGTAATAATTACATAATATTAATACATATAACATAAATCTAGTATAAATTATTCAGCGACTGACTTTATGCTGTGTGTGTGTGTTTGTGAATAGATGTACGTGACATTGTATGTACGTAAGGTGGACTTGTTGAAGTTTATGAACTATAAAAAAGTGTCATAAAAATATGTAACTTTACATTTTTTCTACATTTCTTAAAGATACTTATAGGACGATTGATAGGCAAATTTATGGCGGCATTGGTTTTATAGGTTTTTTTTTATATGAAAATGTGGTGTGTCTCAAGCGGCGAACAGGGATATTAAAATTTATTAAGGTGAATAGTAAATTCGATTATATATTTTAAATTATTAATCGCGGACAAATAAAAATAATGAAATGCAATTATAAAATACCTATATACTTTTTTTAGATTTATCTTTGATCGAGTTAAATATGATAAACTGTAGAAAATTGGGAAATGAGACTTTTGTCAGGAAGCTTAAATATTTAGATTTTCACTGAAGATCGACAAGATGATGACGTCGAACAACGGAGAGGTATTTATTCGAATACTATTATGACGTTTGTGTAACGTTGAAAGGAGGTAAAAAACTGGCGTAACTACAAAAATAGGTTCCCATTGTAAAATAGCCCCGTAAATAAGTATTCTTTATAAGATATATGTAAATTAGTACTGCAGAGTTTATCCGTTAAATAGTAAGAACAAAATTAGTCTCTTGTATCCTATAATGAAGGGTGGGTCATACATTTTTTCACTTTTTAAATCGCTTCTGCGCGGGAATCGCTCGAAGGAGGGGCACGCAGGCGACAGCGCGCGGGAGTTTGGATATGGATATGGTCGAAAAACAGTTTTACAAAAACAACCACTTTTATGCAATTTTTCGGCGCTTGTTTCGCGCTCACTACCGATTACACAGTGTGAATCAATGTCCGAGTATTAAATGAATTAAATCGTGGTTGATACAATTTGAGGAGACCAGTTCAATGCTAAATAAGAAGAAAACTGGGCATTATTCCAACAATATTTTTTAAATGCAATCAGCTTTCGCCGATTGCTTGCTACTAGGCTCTACGGGGGGTTATTATGGCCGCTTCGTGGCCGATAGTGGCGCGTAGCGATTTCAGAAAATTTAGTCTTCTTCTTGAATGGCAGTCTCATTCTATCTTCTGTATTATGTTCATGCTCATGTTGTTTTGTCTTAATTTTTCATTAATAATTTAAACTGATATTTTTAAGTGATGATTTTTAAAGTAAACACAATAACATTGAAATATATTTTCTGTTTACGTCATATAAAGATCTATCAGTACTGTACTGCTCTGGTTATATATATTTTTTTCAATATTATTCTAAAAGCTTTATTGTGCCGTTCCTACTGTTTAGGATGGAACATCATTGTAGGTACTTCCACAATATTTGCTGAAGGCCATATTCACGGATTCGTACCTGTCTTATTACGTCATATTCAATTATTTCGGAACACAGCAACAGCTCCATATTGCAAGCGAAGGTACTCTTAGAGGATTATTTATAAGAGCACTTTCGAAGGATTGCGCTTTAAGCGAATAATGCTACCGCCTACAGCCAACTACTTAAGTAGTCGAGTGTAAACTTTCGTGGAATATTTTAATAGCTACTTTAATCTATAATTTTTATTTTTACACTTATGCTGTATGCATATTTCTACTTTTTCACGTCTAATATTATTTTATTTTAAATGGAAACAATTTTTTTTTATTGAGAAATATGGACATAAATTTTTTACATTATAAACGTTCTTATATAAATATACAAAAATACATTTATAGTTATACAAAAAAGGCGAACAAGCTCCTTAATGTAAGAGATGTTCACTGTCTCCTTAACTAGACTGATGTCTGTACTAAAGGAGACAGGTTCATCCGTTGTCTGTCATATTGTGTAGTTGCAATTTTGAAACACAGTTCTTTAAAAATTAACACAAATTAGATGAACCTTTTACAAGGATAAACTGACAAAAAATATAGAAACCACCGTGACTTGGAACACTGAACTTTTCATGCCAGTTATCATTACACTTTATTAACCAAATTGAATTATTCCTTTTATTATAATATAACATTTATTATTTACAATTATATGAATAAAACTATGATACTTTTAGATATAATTAAAAAGTACATAAATATAAAGATACACATATGTTGCGCATACTATGTGTTTGGGACATATTTGTGCTTGAGCGAGGATGATGTACTGTGCCTTGCACCTCCCCCCCCTTTCTCACCTTCCATTGGGCCAGTCGATCGGTGACCCTGAACCGGTACGGTTACAAAAGATTTCGCACTGTAAAATAGAGAGATAAGTGTGTCAACGTGACCATCTATTGCAATCTGAATAATCAAGACTCTGAACAGAGATAGTGTCAAACCCTAAGTTACAGTCCACACCTGGAGGTGCCAGGAGAACGGATTGTGGTGAGTGGAACTTCCTTCCGAATCCTGTTTCTTCCAGCATCTATGCCATTACGCAACACTATGGACGGCAAGACGCACGAACATCAAAGACAGACTCTCAACTATTTTTCTGAAACAAATCCTACAATTTTTTGGCATCTTGCGAGAAGGGAAGATAGCTTGGAGAAGCTTGTTGGTGGGTCACTTCGAAGGATGAAGAAGAAGAAGAAGAGAAAGCTCCCCCGCCCGTTGGACTGTCCAAGTGGAAAAGGCACTTCTCTAGTGATAGTCCTAAAATCTGCAGGATGCCGAGAAGTATAGTCAATAGGGCCGGAGTTCATGAAAATCACGATCCTCAGATGATGACACATAAAGCATAAAATAAAAATAAAATATCACTCATCACAAAGGGTAAAATAAATGGCCTTATGTTGACATCATCAATGATCTGGGTGTTATATTAAAGAGTAAATTATCATTCATTCCCCACATTGATTCGATAACTAATAAAGGTCTCAAAATATCGGGATTTGTTTAGCGGACTGAAAAAAACTTTTCAAACCTGCACACTTATAAAGTCCTCCACACTTCTCTAGTCAGACCTCAGGTAGAATATAATTCGGTCATATGGTCTCCACACTTCATTGTACACTCGACGGTGGTTGAAAAAATCCAGAGAAAGTTTCGAAGATTTATTAATTATAAATTAAATATACGCTCTGAGAATATTAATTATGATTATCTCCTTAGCCGTCTGAAATTGTTAAAATTATCAGTGAGACGTACGATGGCCGACCTTATATTTCTATACAGGATCATAGGATGGTATGATAGACTATCCTCAGATTATTGATCTGATCATTGAGGTCATTGAGACACATTTCATTGATCAATTACAGTAGTAATGTCAAAACTCATGCATTAGATAACTCTGCAGTCCCCAAAATGCATTCTTTGGGGAATGAATATGCAGAAGTATTCGATTGTAGTTTACTGTAAATTTAACTCTTTATAGGACTACATTATTACATTTTTTTGTATTTCAACTAAATAGTGATGCATAAATTGCTTTACTTCACATTTTATATTTATTTTTAATCAAAAGATTTTGATTATTATTCATAATCAAAAGATTATGAAAAAACATGCTGACACTGTAATTTTTTTCTTTGTGTATTGCACTTCTGATAAAATTTTCTGTTATTTTACAAATTATGTTAATGTCTGAATAGGGCGTGTATAATAAAAAAAATAAAAAATGATAATATTAATTAAAAATACAAAATATATATTTTTTCTTTTTCTTTATGTTCTCGTGTACGCTCGAGCTTTTTAATATGATTTTTTTTTAAACTCAGAACATTTACGAACGGCTTCTTTTTCTGATCGTATTAATATCCACGTTATTTGCTTTTATTTCTTTCAGTCATATGTTTCTATCGTGTGTAAACCAAACCAATACGATTATTTATCAAAAAATGATTTTCCTTTAATAACCATCTCGCACATAAGTGTGCTTTTAATACGCAAACATTAAAAGATCTCTTAAAAAGTCTGAGAACCGGAGAAAAGGCCCGCTACGTTTGCAAGTTTGTACACATTTGGTGTTTTTGTTGTTTCCTGAGTTGTTTTGTTTTCATTTAAAAGAAACAATAAAAACGTAATTACTTAACCGATTTCCTCGCTAACAGGGTTGTTGGGAAAAATTGAGTTTTGTTAAAACAGAACAAGGGAGAACAATTCGAAAGAACTTTACTTTCAAGCGAGTAAATAACGATTATTGGTTAGCCTCAGGTAGATCGATAGACAGCATGATAATTTTTTTTTATCATCATCATCAACCTGTGCCTCTCCAATACTTGATAAAGCATCCCCGAGTAACGCTAGTTTTTTGTTTTCACCCCTTATTATCTATCAATTCTGATATTGTCGCCTACCGAGCTTATGTTTCTTTTTCCCTTCTTTTCCAGTTATTTTGAACAAAGTCTAATATCTTTGATCTATGAAGAATTTTGTAAGTTAGGTCTTTCAGAGATTTTCCAAGAATAGCACTTTTCATTGCTCTTTAGGCAACACATATCTTTTACCCATGGTTTAGTACAGTCGATTCTGCTTTATTGGGGCTCCGGTTAAATAAGGTAGTCGCTTATTTGGGTCAAATCTTAATGAACGTAACCAAACCGAGAACATAACAGTAATTTACATCGCTTAATTGGGATAAAATTGGGACAGTTGGCGAGCTATAAAAACCAACACCATACAAAATTGCTTTGCTGTTTGGGGTTTCAAACCTTTAGACATTCCCGAAATGAGAATATTGTAGAAGTTATTATTATTAATTTTCAAGAATTTTCAATAATAGATAATAACTTACCATGTTACAATCAAAATGAAGACTATGATGATACAATTGTTGAAGTCATTAAATCGAAACATCAAAAATTAGATGAAGTAGACGATGATGAAGATCCACCTGGGCCTGTTAATAACCAGAAGGTAAACAAATTTAAAGCCTGGTTATTTTATAAAAGAAGACAATGGAGGGAGCCCTACATGGGCATTGAATATCTGGCTTGATTTTGTAGAAGTGAAAACTTACAAAAACAAAAGACAGAGTACACTTGATGTAAACTCCATTGTATATACCTATTTATTATTTAATTTTTGATTTTTTTTTTCAGAGCTTAAATTATTTTCTTATAATTTATATTTGTGTATAAAACTATATTATTATATGGAACATTAATTATTTACTTTTGTGTTCGCTTCTGTTAATTGGGCCAAAAGTCCTGGTTCCGATGTTTCCCGATTAAGCGGAATCGACTGTATTATATTGTGTGTATTGGTTAGATTATCGAAAATCAAATTGACTGAGGTGTAACTTTTTGAAGCTTTTTTTTTACTGTTTGCGAGGTTAGGTTAGGTTATAACTCCATAATTACACATTAAATAAAATAATTGTTTTTTTTATCATTTCATTTACTTGAGATGATTAATAATGCCTTTATAAGGCGAAACACGTCTTAAGTAGAATCAAAAAATAAGTGTTATATTTTCAAATACTGTTTATTTTTTTCTATTTGGATCTCAATCCTGAACGTCTTGGTCCCCTGATGGCGTTCCGAGTGTTGTAGTATGGAAATTGGTGCACAATACGTCTCCATTTCTCTAAGTCTATAGCCATGTTGATTGATACATTTAAAAAGAACCCTGATAACTTATTTATTTGGTCTATTCATCTTGTAGGAGACTGTCCTTTTGCTTGATTTCTCTCAACTGTCTCGAAACGTTTGTCGTTCTCTCAGGCAACGTGCTCAGACTATGCAAGTATCCTTCTCCTGCATGTTTTCGAAACTCTTTTGGTCATCATTAGTTCTCGGAGAATAGAGATGTTTGTGTGTTTCATTTATCCACGGGATACGTAATATACGCCTCAATACTACATTTTTAAGTCATCCAGATTATTTTTCAGTGCCCTGATTTCCATTCAACAATACTATGAAGAATATTAGGATTTTGATTATTTCAGATGTATGCTTAAAACGTCATTAAATATTGTACACAGACATTAATAAAAATGAAATGTATTATAGCCATCGAGATTGAGACGCTATAAAATCTGTACACACGTAGCTGTGAACCATTGATCTAATCCCTGCATTAACATTTATAATGTAAACAAAGCAAATAAGTATTCGTTTTGGGAAAAATAAATTCACAGTATATTTAGTAATTTTAAATAGTGATGTACTTAGCGTCTTCTGTGTTAGTTATAAAACATTTCAAATACAAAAATTAATGAATCAACTAAAAAGATATACAGAAACATCTAGGTATATTATTATATATTTTTTCGATAAATAGATTTTTTCTGTATATATTTCTAGTTGATTAATTTAATTTGTATTAAAAATACCACAGAACTGTGATCTGAAAATGCATCTTTACAAAAAATATGATTTTGATTGGCAGAATTGGACTCACTCACCCATCATTTTGGAGATAAGAGATTTTTTACTAAATAATATCAATTATTGCTATAAAATCTTGGTTGGCTTGATTTGAGATACATGTATAAATATTCTTATAATAATACTTAATAGATTGATTACCTATTATTATACGTTTTCTGTCTCTGGTGTTCTGCACAAGTATGTAGGACTACACTGGTCCATCAAGATTTTTCATTCAATTTACTACAATAACGTTATTCAGATTGATAAATGTCGTGATAGAACGTCTCCATGTTTGTTCGAGATAACTCATAAGTTAACAGGAAGTGCAAAAGTGTTTTTGAAATACATGAAATGAGGCATAGGACCATACCAACAGCTCTTTCACGATTTCCCCATAATTATCGGCATATGCACTTGGTATGTTTACTTCTTTATCACATAGTGGCAGTTTCTTGTTCGGATATCCTTAACATAGGAAGCAGAACAATCTAGTACATCCTTCATAAAGACCTGCAAAGATTACTACAACTTTCAGGAGAGCATATACTTTCCACTTTAGCTCGTTACATCTTATTTTATCTAGCAAAAGTTTAATGATTAAATAAAACACAATCACTTTGTTGAAACCAAGAATTTTACATGTATCTACTTTATGTATATATAATTTCACTCTTTTTCTATTTATTGTTAGTTTTAAATACGCCCTGACGAAGCTTGAGCTAAGCGAAACCGGTTACCGTGTAATAAAATTCGTGGTTTCATACAAAGTGATTGTGTTTTATTTAATCTAATATGTCCAACCACAAAGTGATTGCTTTCTACGAAAATATAAAAAGTTTAATCTTTTCGTATGTTTTTTTCATATAGCAACAGGTCCGGATGGATGTTTGCATCAATGTGAAGTAGAACTGACCATTAAACTGAACTTCGACGAGTTAATAAAGTCTTCGTTCTGCTGGATCCTGCGATAGTGGTTCCTTTACAAGTTACGTTAGTGGTTCTTTAAATATGTCGTTGGAAAATAATCTAATCATTGTCTCTTTTGTAATATGAAATATGTGCTCCTTTTTAAATAACGTTCCACTATTGAAGCTCCGATTTTTTTCGGAAACAAAAAGTCATAAATTGGATATTTTTAAAAAGAACACATTCTTATTGTGAAGTTATAATTTTACAGAATATTGGTTTGTGATATTTTTAATACAAATTAAATGCATTCATCAGAAAGATATACATATAAAATCAATTTATTGAAAAAATATTGTTGTTGCTACCGGGATTCGAACCTGGATCTCTCTTCCTATCTGGGAATAATATTACAAATAATAAATAGAACAACAGATGTATCAATTTGAAAGTGCAATATATATGTTGCATAATCAGTTAATGCATTACTCCGAATACGAAAAGATCCAGGTTCGAATCCCGGCAGCAACAATAATATTTTTTCGATAAATTGATTTTTTATGTATATCTTTCTAATTAATACATTTCATTTGTATTACAAATTGGATAGTTAAATCTGTAATATCAGCAGTTGAGTTTGAATTCAATTTGAAGATCCTTGGTACTACTTCAAACAACTTGATCATTGATTATTGACGTGCACATTTTTAGATTCCGACTCTACCTCCTTAACCTGGGAGAAATTCGGGGGAAGTTTAAAATCATCATGGGTATTTAATTTTTATAGTAAAGCCTCTTCCGCCAATTATGTTAAAGTAACACATCCACATGATTTGGAAACCATCGCTAAATCATAAGAATATCAAAAGTCATTGATTTCAGTGAACGCGCCAGCCGCGCTGTCAACACAAAAAAATGATAATTGTATAACAGATGTACAATTTTTAATACAATATCGATATATTGGGATGATTAGTTTTACATTAATAAAATAAATTCTATTTTTAAAAACTTTTGCTGAGAATCGACCGAAACGAATTGTTTTTTTTTTTTTAAAAGTTGATGACGTAGATGATTTTTGATTCTAAATTCAGATTCAGCTCTTTGTAAATATGAAATTATAGGGTAATTAATTTTTTTTCAAGGAAAGGATTTCTGCGTAGATCAGCATAATCAATGTTTTCAAAACATTTCCCAATAATACGAATAGGTATAATTTTCTCCCTAATGAACACAACCTAACACTACTCATTTACATTAACAATACAAATTTATTTTATTAGAATCATAGCTCCCGTAAGCATATTCCTTGCTGAAAGATAATAATCACAGTCAAATCACGGATTTATATTATCTACAAAAATGGTTCGCGAAATATAAAGAATTTTATTTATATTTCAAACGGCTTTGAAGCACGAAATTGACATTTCGATTCAACGTTCTATTAGGAATAAAAACAAAGATTCAAAATAATGAGTACTTTTAACCTTTGCAGATTTTTCAACAGAACTTTGATAATAATTGACACTTTCATATTATTAAAGGCAAATAAATGTATTAAAAATGAGCAATGACAGATCAAACGACATTGTAAAAATTAATGAAGTAAATTTATTTTTTCTTTAATAATTGCTAAAGTACTTTGTGGCAACATTTTATATTAATAATAAGAAAACATTTTATTTAACAATTGGAAACAAACCATTATTTTGACATTATCAAGGATTTAGAAATTTTACATATAAATAGCTGGGGTTTACAGTTAGATAATTAGAAATTTTAGGAATTAGGACAAGTGTTAATAGCAAGTTAAACATTATAAATAAAAAATCCTTTTTGCAAATAGCCATCTTTCAAATTTGTTTTTACAGTAGTTCCTAATTTGTTACCACCCCCCCCCCCTTCTTTCTTATTCCCTCCTGAAACTTATATTTACAGTTTTGTTTATGTATATACTTGCAATTTTAGTATAAATTATATTCTGAAGAAGGTACCATTGACCTTTAAACACGAAGAGTTATAAATAAACAGTGGTATGAACAAATGTTTTCTTATTATTAATAAGAAAATATATATTTGTCTAAATTGTAAAAACGAATTAAATAAATATGTGTTTGTTTATTTCAACCACACGGCTATTATTTAAACTTTTTGGGTAGTTTTTAAAATTTATTAATAAATGATAGTATTTATGTGCATTTATTTATTTAATTGTCTAAATATATTAAAAACTAATTAGATGGATTCACTTGGAAATTAGAAAGATACAAAGAAAAATCTGGAATTGTATATTGACAGTAGATAAATTTAACCACATAAGTTATCATCCACATCGGTCCCTCATGATTGAGGATCATGATCATCATGTCTTCCAATTTTTTCAGTATCCTGCAGATATGAGACATGTCATCAGAGAAGTATCAGAGGCGAAGGATTTTAATCTTTCTCTTCCTCTTTCTCTTCATCTTTTGATATGGCTCACTACAACGAGTTTCTCCAAGATATCTTCTCGCAATATTGAGCTGTCCAAATATTGAAGAAATTGTTTTGGGAAAATGAATGAGAGTCTCTCTATGATGTGTAATTCCTGATTAATTAATAGAGTACACGAAAAGAAAAAAAAAGTGTGGAAAAATAAGAGAATATATAAAAGTATTTGATATAATTGAATATGCCAAGAAAACTAAAAGGCAGGGAGGCAATCGACAATCGTACGTTCATTGATTCAATCGACATTCAGGGATACCCGTGAAAAATCAAGAGGCTGACAGGCCGCCCTAAAACACGCTGGACTGATGAAATCATCAAACTCTGAACAGAGAAAATTAAGAGATACTTTGGAGACCTTCATCCAGCATAATATAAAACTAATCTAATTATAATTTCGATGATTACTATTTTCTTTTTAATGTTATAAATATTATAATTTAACAATAAAATTTATATTTCGGAAGCAGCCAAAATATAAACATCTATCTAGGCCGTCCAATTTATCATTCATTTGCAAAACGAATGAATAAATAAAATACCTAAAAATTTCGAAAACACTCGTGTAAAAACTCAATAAGTCATATAAACAATAATTTTTCTTCAAAATATTTTCAGGTAGTTAAAGCAATGGCTTAAAGGATCAGGATGAAGATTACTGGAAATATTAATCATCATCTATATCTGGCAAATCGAGCGAGCAACGATCTCAGCAAATCGTAATTTGCGTTTGACAAAGCGATTATCATCACGAGACTTAACCGCCGTTTAAACAAGGATTATTGATATTTAATTCACTCTTCATCCCTGTTGACAATCTCCCTCCCCCACTCCAGAGATGCCCGGGATATCAACCGCCCTTATCTAAACATTAAACCGGGGGCGAGACTCCCATTTTGTGACGGAAAGAAGTCAAATATTTTCCTTGGAGTGACAGAGCTTAAGGCTCGGGCGAGACATTTCAAGGAAGCCTTATTTTTTAAAGAAGGTTGTCAAAAGGGGGCCGAACGTACCACGTTATTATGGGTATGAAAAGTAATTCAAGATTATTCTGCTTTTTTAATTATTAATGAGTCTTTATTAATGATAGCCAAACCTTTATCGTGATTATATGATTGGTAACTGACATCACCGATTAATACTCGACGAATTACGAACAATCATTTATCAATTATTATCGTTACAATCAAATAACAATCTTACATAGTTAAAACAACGATTTAGCTCTTAAATTTATGACTTATTTGTAAATTACTGCATACTTTAATCACTGATTCCTCGTATAATTCTACTTATTATTTATAAATTTTGTGTTATTCTCATATTTGAAATACTTTAAATATATTCTATTTTTTTTGGCCCAACACAATTTAATCCAAGTCAGACATACATTAAACAAACTATTGGCGATAACTTTGCGCTCTTTTTTAAATTTAATTTTTAAATTTATTCAACAAAATTTACATGTTTTGTCCAGTTTGTAAACATCGACGAGAAAATGTTTCGCGTGGTATAACAGCACAGAATAATTTTTCGGGAATTTGCGCGATTCCGTTATTTGCATTGCCATGGCTTTGACTTATTCCATTGTTTTTATCGTTTTTTGTAATGTTTTGAATATGAATAGTTACAGCTGTAAATAAAATCAAGTCAATCGCTATGTATAGGAGTGTTTAAAAAATTGTTAAAGTGTGTAAAATAAGTACGGATATGTCAAATAATTAACAACATTATGAAACTATCGTTTTAGCTAGTAGCATGGAAAACCTGTATAATGGGCTGGAAATTAATATATTAGAAATTATAATTACCGTAAAAAAAACCTTGAGAAGCCAGTTTTACTGAGAACAAGGTCACCGGGCAAAATAATTAACGGAATCACTCATAAGAGGTCAAATACAAAGACTCAACCTCATACGGTTGTCCAAATATCGATACACGCATACAAATAAAGAGCTAAGTCCGTCCGATTCCGTATTTGGGTGCGTAGTTATTAAAATTTTATGTTTTGTGTATTTTCGGTGTGACCACATTTTTATTTGTTACAGATTATTACATTTTTCTTCTTTGGTATTAAATGTTCTTGTCGGAGCATCACTCGCCATGCGCTTCTGTCCTGGGCTCCACCCAGACATTGTCTGTAGGTTTGATTAGGTCTACATTTGCCTGGTCTAATCAAACCTAACTCATTACTTGTTAAATGTATTTTTGGCCTCCGTCTTCGTCTTCCCAAATCACATTTCTGAGGTGTGCATTCTATCCAAGAATCTAACTATCACTGTGTGACGTCAGCCATACGCTGCAACGTCCACTACTGAACGCACTACTGCGTCCACTACTGCGCGTGACGCCGAGGTCACCACTCCACTTTCGCCCAAACAACAAAAACATTTAGATCTCTGTGATAGCAAAAAAATTCGCGTAATATTAATGATCATTGTAACACATAATATAATAAATTCGAAGTGTATTATTTAAAAAGTGCTTATTTCAATTACTCCACTACTGTGAATATCTCGTTTTTTCATGCAAGTAAACCAAGTTGAATACCAATTTACACGAACATGAATGATAAGCCGAATTGAGGGCGTATTATTATTTACATACTTACTTAATACTTTTAACCATAGTATATGTTATTCTCCTTACAAGGCATCGCCGAAGAACATGAAGTAATACTTCTGATCTGATACATACAAATACACACGTTATTCGCAATAACCTCCAACGATCCATACTTATAAAATATCTTACTGCACTATGGCTGCTGTTTTCTAGCCATCTTCATCCATCACGTCTTAAGTGAGGAATTAATCCATGCATAAAGCTTTGGGAAACCATAATGGAAACGCTGCAATACCGCATCGACCCGAAGATCATCCTAAGTAAAGTAAGATATGTACGCGGTTATGACTTGCTAGCTTCGTAATCCAACCTGATTTCAAACGTATAAGTATGTACTGTTGTAATACGACATAGAATGGTGTTTCACCTCCTGACTTCTTACAAAGGGTGAATATTATGTTCCAGACCGATTTTGTTTGCTCGCCATTTTGGTTTGGCAGACATTTGTCAGTTCGCATTTGATGTCGTAGAGAGTTGTTGATTAAAATTTATTACGAAGCGTTTAATGCCTCAAAACGTGTGGAAGTCATTAAAACAATTTATCAAAATAATAATGGCAATGCTGTAATCATTAATGGTGATCGCTATCGTGACACGTTGGAAAACTTCGTGGTAGTCGAATTGGATTAATTGGGTTTGCAATACATGTAGTTTTAACAGGACGATGCCAACTCATACACGAGTTACGCTTGAAATTTTTCGAGAAATTTTTCCCGGCCGCATAATGTCAATAAGTGGTAATATCGACTGGCCTCCTCGATCACCTGCTTTGACGGCATTCGACTGTTTTCTGCGAGGGTACTTGAAGGAAAAATCTACGCCAATAAGCCAACAATAATTCCGATGATGCTAAACAATATTCGAAATGAAATTGCTGAAATAACTTGCGAGTGTGCGAAAATGTTATGAAAAATATGGTTAAAAGAGCACGCATTTGTGTCGCTGCCAAAGGCGGCCACTTTGGCCAATATTATATTTTATACATAATTGTAATGAGCCATATAATTAATAAATAAAAATTAAATTAAAAAATATTGTTTTATTTTCTAGTTATTTAAAAACAACATCGGTCTGGAACATAATATTCACTTTGTATTGATAGAAATGGCGTACCGGGATGTTCGAGCGTAATTCAGAATCGTACGTCTATCAATCGATGGCATCATCATTCTGTGCATTGTGGTTTGATTTCAGCATAAAAAACGTATCTATAATATAATTATGTCTAAAAAACGTTTCATATCGTCTATTGTAAAAATGTATAATCTTACAATCTATTGTTCTCATTATGTAATGTACAACGATATCTTGGATATTGTTCAAAAAAGTTTTATAAAAATATTATCAAACACAAGCTAAATTAATTAACTAGACAGATTTATAAAAAAATCAATTTACCCAAAGAATATTTTTGTCGCTACCGACATTCGAACCTGGACCTTTTCATATTCGGGGAATGCGTTATCTAATTTCGCCACACTAACCGAGCAAGTTGACGACAAATTTTCTAACTTACATGCTGCAGTTCTTTCAAATTGATAAAATTTGGTCAAATACCTTATCCATATATTCAATGAAGATGGACAAGACGATGATGAGATAGAACGATTTAAGATACAGTTAAGCGTTTGTGCGAATATGCTGTCACGGTGTTTCTATTGATGTAGTAAGGAGGGTGAAAAGGATCCTGTTTAAATTGTTCTTCGCCAGCATGTATACCTGCGAGCTTGTTCAGATTGGCGCGTTATTGTAGCACATCTACAATATTGTACATAGATTCGTTCCGCTTCTGAGACGTAAAGCTACAGCTGAAGCTCAGCACCAACTCTCTAGTGCAAGCGGCGCTCACATGGAAAGCTGGCTAGTATTTATATTTTGTTTATATATTATATATATGTGTAATTTTTTTATATTTTTTTGCGTTTCTTTTCATGACATTAATATTATTTTGTTACTCAAATGTAGTCTATTATATATGTATTATCTTTATGGCGAATCAAGTATCGGGAATCGCAATCACGCTGGATTTAATGCATTATTATTATTATTATTAGTAGTAAGTTACAAAAAAACCTTGTTTGTATATATTGGTGCGCTTTGAATGTAATTATAGCTAATGGAAACTTGTCAACCGAGGCAAGACTAGCGGTTCACAATGAAGTCCTGGTACCGATACTGATGTATGGAAGTGAGGCCTGAAGCTGGCAGAAGAGGAACGAAATTAGACTGAATGCAGTGGAAATGAGATAACTTAGGCGTATATGTGGCAGATTCATTTATGACAGAGCAAAGAATGAAGAAATAAGGATGTAATGTAAAGCTGAACTTAGTATAGTGTGTAAGATTAAGAAATGATTTTTCA
Source organism: Eubasilissa splendida (assembly GCA_031772225.1). Lineage (NCBI taxonomy): Eukaryota > Metazoa > Arthropoda > Insecta > Trichoptera > Phryganeidae > Eubasilissa > Eubasilissa splendida. The sequence continues at coordinate 12,076,070 of CM062852.1, read as the reverse complement.
CATGGAACGGATGAATGACGAGATAATGGTAAGAAAGATACTATAATAATTATTAATAATAATAGATAGTATATTTGATCTCGTGCCAACTTTTTCGCGAACGCCCGCTGTTCCTGTTGCCGTCAACGCTTACCTCGTATATTTTCTTTACCGTTTTCTTTTCACTTATAAGTTCCACATGCCTAAACCATCTCAGCGACCCTTTCATAATATTATCGACACACAAGTCTACATTTGTATTTAATTTGTTCCATTTTGATCACATTTTCACCCCATTCAGTCTATTTTATTAGTTTATTATTATCACTGACTGCCAAATATATAGACATGGACTAACGGAAATTACTTGTTTCAATATTTTCATTTTGGCATCACTCACGTGATCACTTTGGTATCACTTATGCAATCAAATAGCTCCACGACTTTTTTTAAAAATATGACTCGATTTGAACGAAAATTTAAACGCTGATAACATAATATAGATTAATGTAAAAAATACGTCTTGTTTACACAAAGATTTAATTTACGAAGAGTAAGTACTTTCACTGTTACATAAATATGTCATAAACTATCAGATTTTTGTTTCCATAAATAATGTGTGTAGAATGTTTCTCATCTAGAGAAACTAATGTTCTGATCCCCTTTCCTATATTAACACTTTATTTCATGTCTATTCATTTACAGGTCTGTGATTATTATGCATCTTTTCTATGAATTTACTTAATTAATTGCAATTTTTACATAATATTTAATTCCTAAATCCTGGTTTCATTTCTTGGCTTATTCTTATAGTATAATTCTGTTTATAAGTAATTTCGAAGGAATCAAACAATATTTATCACTTTGTAGTGATAAATATTTATATATACTAAATGAATCAACTAAAAAGATATACAAAAAAAATCTATCTATCGAAAAAATATTAAGTTGCTACCGGGATTAAAACCTGAACCTCTTTCTATCCGAGAAAGCGCATTCTCTATTTTCGCTATAACTGATAAATATTATTTGAAACAGACATATTAACTTTTAATATATATTATTAATTAGTGACGTTACTTTAAGTATTGTCTATCGAGTACATTATATAAATGTCACCTTTAGAAATGACACTTTTTACCGAGTGCCCAACGACTCGCTCGGTTCTTCAGTCCTGGGTTTAGGGCTTCCTTCAAGTGAGCGTTTCTTTGAAAAGGTCCCCAGCCTTTGTGGAAGGGCCTCGTCAAACGGCGGGCCTCCGTACAAAGTGAATGTAGTGTCAGCAATATCCATGGGTGACATCGGTTTCACGAGGCAGATCACGGCGCCATTTCGATTGTCACATTAAAAAAATGCTGTAGGCTCGATAATTTAAAGTATCCAAAACGTGATGAAAATTTTAAATGCGTCATTTTTTGTAGGATCAGGATTTGTTTCTGATATTGGCAAATTTGATTTGGAAAAATCTGTACGCGTTGTAGAAAAAATATTAAATAAAATTACATAATGTAATCTAATATTAATATTTTCGCTTAGTCAATACGGTTCATAGAATTGAAATTTTTGGAAAATTACTATTAACGGCTAGCAGATAAGCAATCGGTGACTGTTAAGTCCTGTGGGCGGCTATTATGGCCGCTTCGCAGCCGGTAGTGGCCGCTACGCGGTCTTTGGTGAACACTGCGTGTTCAGGGTCTCATCGGTTATCGTCGATTGCTTGCTGCTAGTCCCTGTGAGCGGCCATTGGTGACCGCTGTGCAGTCATGGTCTCAATAGAATTTATATTTCAATGATAGAGCTTTCCCCGAAACAAACCACACGTAAATAAAATGTCGATGTAATTAATATTATTCCATCTTTGTAAGTCATCTGTCATATAGGAATCATGGATAGACAATTTCTATAGTAAGATTTCGCCATTACCATTGATAGAAGAAAATATGATAGATGTCAATATACAATTTCGCTAAAATATGACTTCATTTAAAATTGAATATATATTTACGTACTGTTATTGAGTATATAAAAGAGAAAACATTTAGGTCATCTTAAACCAGAGATAATAAAAACAGGTTTGTTTTTACAGACCTTGCCGTTTAATCAAGCAATATACAGCCATAATGGCACTACTGAAGCCGGCATCCAGAAAGTTATAGACATAGATGGAGAAGCGTAATATTATTATGGTTTTTTAAATGTGACACGTATACGTAATACATTGTTATAGTGTTTAGTTTGTAGAACTCCATGTTTATTTTGTATGATATTTAAAAAATCTAATTTCAATAAATATTATTTTTGAGTTCTGCTTGGTTGCGTAAAGCATTATTTAAATGTGCGTGGTTTATTCACAGTTTGAGAATGGCCTAAACCGCCAAAACAGGTGTAATATTTAAATAATACTTTACTAAAACTAGCAGAACTCAATAATAATATTATTTATTTCAATTTGATTTTTTATATTTTTGTCACCTTAATATTCTCACTATTTAAAAATTATGAAAGTACTTTAAATAAAAGAAAAATATGATTAAAATGTTAATTAGTACTATTTTTAATTGCTCATGGATCGAGCGCCTGACTCTTGGCCGGCAGGTCATAAAGATTTGACAAGGGAGTGTTAACATTTTGGAAATTAAAATTTATGCTAATGGATGGTTTATGTTAAAGCTAAGTTATACGAGTATGATACATATATCACTCATTTCAAGTAATTCTTTGAACTACAATGGCATCGTTTACGTGTTTAACGTACAAACAATTGTACTTAGAATCAAATTTTCAAATAATATTTTTATTTACCTTGTAATAGACTTCTTATTTTATACCTACCTTCCGGTATGGAATTACCGTATTGACCCGAATATAAGACGAGGTTTGTTTCCCCGAAATTCATAAAAAACGTTTAAAAGTCGTTTTATATTCGAACCTTTCGATTGTCGAGAATTTTGTGATCTTTGGATGTCGTGGTCAATAAATCTTTTATAATATATTGATAAAACAATTATACAAATTGGTTGCTTGCAAAAGATCATGCACTTACTCCAACAGGAAAAATAAAGAAGCCTACTGTCACTTTTCCATGAAAAAGTGTATTTCTAACACTATGGATGACAAGGTGGATGATATTTTGGCTGGAAGAAAATTCTGGTGATAATAACTCAAGAGAAACCAGAAGATGTGATCAGTGATGATGAAGATGATGCTATGAGTTAAATATTTGAAGATTAAAAAGGACTACCTTTGCAAATTTTTACGTGTTTCTGTATATTTTTCCTTATTTGCATTCTTTAATAAATAGTAAAAAAATATTGTTTTTTTTTTGAGAAATTGCTCGTCGTTTTATAGTCGGGAACTTAAAATAATGTATTTTTTTGGAAAAAACTAAGACACGTCTTATAATCGAGGTCGTCTTATATTCGGGTTAATACGGTAGTCTATTTCATAAATTTGAGAAATTATTTCGTCGAAATCTACAATAAAAAAATAAATTAATATAATAAAAGCGATGTAAATTATAAATCACAGATGTCTCTAATATTTAATTCTGAACTATTGAACAGTAGGAAAGTAAAAACATAAAAAACATGACAAAATAACATGATATAATTAACATGGCAAAAATACTATGCATTCTCTTGCACGCCAGTTTTAGTAGGCAGTTAAGTGCCTTATATTTATATAGACTTCGGACACTGGCTGTCATTCGCCATTGTCTACCTAACTACAATGAGCTACGTTTAGACATTAATATGATTATTGGCTGATTGCAAAGTTATTTTATAATAATCTTATCGCGTACCTGTTGGTTTGAAGGTAAAATGATCACCTAGTGATAAAGTAGTCGGAAATTCGTGTTTCGTCTCAGGAGATCACCAGATTAGTCGTATTTTTATAGTCACTAAGAAAATTGACGTGATCGTGAATGCATTACTATTTCAATAAAATCATCGTAAAATAAAAATATTGGGTGTTCCAAATAAAGAATAACCTAAATAAATATAATTCTTAAGAATAATGTAATAGTACAGATGTACCCGTAACATATTTAAGTAAAATAAACCAAGGATTATAAAAAAATGTGAACACACGCATTAGCCTGCATCTTCAGAGATAACCGCTGATGAGCTATCTGTAAATGTGTCAGTTGGAACCGTCCGCCACCCGGCGGATGAAAATGAAAGCTAAGATCAAACGCCAAGAATTTACAAATTTTACAATAAATTTAAAAAATCAGCATTCACTTATTTAATAATAAACTGGCGTTTTTTACATTTGACGTGATGAATCAAATAATTTATCAACCTCGCCTAGCTGATTTGTGCTACGGTATTCTCATGCTTTGAGCCATTTTGTTTTCCAGTAATGTTAAGAAATTCATTATGTAAATGCGTTAACATAATGATGTAATACTGTCATATATTATGGTATCCTGATAGATTGAAAATTTTTCCGGAAAGTGTTCCACGCGAATGAATCGATTTAATTTTTCGGTGGAAAATAAATTTTGTAAATTTTCTAAATTATGCGAATTATTAAGTTATGCGATCGGTGGTAATGTTTTAATTTTTTTTTTGCGAAAACAAGTTGTTCGATCGTTGGTAAATAATATTTACTTCTCGAAGCACACTCAGTAGTAAACTAATTTAACTCTTCGATAACCGATGGTAAAACCGTCAATTGTTAGTTAAAAATGGTGGACTCTTCACAGCTGTTTCAAAAGTCATTTGTCACATTGATACGTTGAAAGTTACAGTATACAATAATGAATTATTCAATATCACGCCATTTTAGTGATGAAAGTTCATCCGATGACGATCTCACTGTTTAATTTATGTTACCGAAGATTTTTCACTAGTAAAGTGACAGATTTCGAACGCAAAGGTGAATAAAGTCGTGGACAAACGGTGAATATTTAAAATAAATCAATTTTGGTAATAATCGCCAAGACAATGTCACACTATTAGGTGGGATTGACTTTGACAGTAGTAAATTTGACGTACAAACGACCCGCAAATATTAATTACCACAGGAAATGGTAAAAAGTTACAGTAGTAAAAATTTACCATTGTCAATATTTACTACTGATCAAATAACCAAATAATAATATGGTGTATGAGGTATATGGGTGACTTTGGGCTGCTACTTGCGTAGTACCTCCTACAGACTTAAGGGCAGAATCTGTCGGTTGTACTTTAAATACTTAAGCTCCGGAAATGAGCTGAAACAAGGCGAGATAAACAAACACACGTAGAGAGAGAGTACTTATAGTGGCTTAGTATTTATTATCACTGATGTTACAATTATAGAAAATATATTGTATTGCAAAGAATTGACTATAATATATGTAAACAATAATATATTGCAAAGAATTAAACAATATACTCGTGACAGTAAGAAATTACATATGCACGGAATCGAAGTGGCAGGTCTGAGAGACCCCGCAGATTACAGACTGTTGATCGGCCAATAGTTTATTCGGTTACTTAATAAGCATGAAATAAATTATAAATGGTTCATCACAATTTGTAAAAGTGATAATATTTAACATAATAATGATTTATTGTAAATATGAAAACATTCTTAATTATCTGGAATTATATGTAATTTCGTACGTAATTTGCTCCCACCTTATTTATAACATTCACGGATGCTGGTATTTACGAATATAAATAGGTACTTGAAGCTTTGGGGATCAATTGTCCGGGGGAATCAAATGACAGTGGGATCAACTGTCCGAGGGATCAAGTGTCCGAGGGATTAACTGTTGGAGGGATCTGCTGTCGGGGATCAAACGTCAGAGAACCGTTTTACATATAAATAATGTTAGTCTAAAATTGAATAATTTAGAATCATTATAAATAAGGACGTAAAATTAGCCAAACTAAATTTAGCCACAATTCCTATTCTAAAAATTTTTAGGAATTTTTTTTCAAAATAATTTTTCATTATCATGTCAATTTCCACATCTTTCATGGTATCAATTTAAGTTAAGTACTACATTTATTTTTTAATATAATAATTATTTAAATTTGATTGTTTTTTTTAAATAGATTTTTTTTAAACATTAGAATAACGTGACATGTATGTTTTTGGTTAGTTGATTTTACATCCTGAAGAAGAAAATATATGATACTTCTAATATAACAAGGTATGATCCACAAATTATGATTTGATTTTTAAAGTACACCATAATATGACTTGACTTCGAAATATGAGGATCGATGTTAAGTCTTATTGATCGATGAGGAATTAAACATTGTTTTTCTGGTTTTCCTGTAGATTTGTTGAGGTATACATGCATATTCACAAATCTAAACATAATGACGTCCCTTTATGGATTGCACCGTTGTTATATTTAAAATCTCTCACCAAGCTGTATGTTACTGAATTTTTACAATAAAATAAAATTGCATGTATGTTTAATTACATTGAGAATTGCTCTCTATTTTGGTCTATTTAGCACCAATCAATCAATTGTTAAAATATTTGAAATAAGATTGCCGTTCTTTCGAAATTTTTTCAAAATGTTCAAAACAGGATAAATAATATACTTAGCACGTATAGTATAGCATGTATTATTGTATTATGCTTAAAGATGTTCATCCTCTCAGACAGATAGATACCTTTGGATACTTGTGTAATATTATGTTACTTTATGTATTTATTTTCATACATGTATGTACATATAATTAAATGTATTAATTAGAAAGATATACATATAAAATCAATTTTATCAAAAAATATTATTATTGCTACTGAGATTTGAACATGAATCTCTTTACAATCCGGGAAAGGTGCTTTAACCAACTATACTACAGCAGACAGTACTTTTGACGATAAACTTTCGAACCCATATGTTACACTTTTCAAATTAATACATCTATCGTTCCATTATTTGAAAGCCATCTACTTTGTTTTTACTGAATCTCAAATACCTTTGAGTAAACCGGTAGCAGACGCCAGAATTAACAAATTATTTTTATTTAATTTTAGACACATTGATACAACTTATATATTTTTATGGAGAACACATTCTTATTGTGAAGTTGTAATTATTAATGAAGCTTCCCCGGATTGGAAAGAGATCCGGGTTTGATTTTATTGGTATATCTTTCTAATTAATACATTTAATTGGTAAGATTTATTAGGCATATTTTTATTTATAGTATACAAACTTGCATGGTTTTGAGCCTTAACTATGAGTTTAAAACACGCTACCAGTTTGCCTGAAAATGGCAATAGTTAATTAACGAATCACAGTATAAGGTAACATTTAAACAGAGTTAATATTGAAGCAGTTTCCGCCGTTATTCAAGATGATTTCGGTAACATGTGACGGCTATATAATACTTTCCAGAATAATGTTCGTCTCTTTCCCAAAAGTACATAAAAGTTAGTAAGTATCCGAGCACGTTCCCTATATTAAATTTCGCATTTAATTATAAAGTTGCGGAGTTTGAGACTTTTATGTAGAAGCTTAAGCAAGCAAAGACTCGAATTTATTAGCGGCAATGATAAATGTTAACGTTTTATACCCGGGGGAGTGCGCCGTGAAGAATTTATTTCTTTAATATTTCGTATGTTTTGTTTCTTAAGTACTTTCAATTAGCGATCCATAAAAATACTACGATAATTACCAAACTCACAGACATTGCAGCAGTTTTTAAAAAAATATTTATTCCTTTGACACGATTTATGCGGAACTGCGGGAAAAGTAAGCGGTATGATTTTTGTGTTTTATGGGAGTAAATAATTCTATTCGACATATTTATTTTATGAATTAAAATTGAACTCCTTGTATTATATTGTTTCGAAAATATTTATTCTAATATCATAACATTTCGAACATTATTTGCTAGGGATATTTGTTAATTTATTCTTATTTGATAGTTGAATCTGATATGTTTATTAATTTGTTAATAAAATAAATACACTATCACACTTAAATTAAAAATTTAAATAAAAACGTTTTCGATGCTTACTGCATAATCTTCAGTAATAAACTAAAACTTAAGACAAGAAGAAGACATTTTATCGACTACATTATATGTTAAGTACATTATTATTCTTAAGATTAATTTATATATTGTCTAATTTTCTCCTCTTTCTGCATATATGTAGTACTTCTACGTTATCATGGGCGAAACGATGACACTCTGATCTTACATGGTCTATCATCTATGAGTTTATGCTGAAGTTCTTTATTTGCTTGGTATTCATTTATTTGTGTGTTTATTTTTTTTCCAGTTTGTCTAATATAAGGTGATTGGCAGTTGTTATTATTAATTTTGTATACTACACTTTTTTTTTTTTTTGAAGTTAATTACAATAGACTTCCACAAAGTTAATCACGAAAAATTTGAAATATAATTAATTTGTATTATTTTAATTCTTCAGAAATAGGATTATGAAGTAAAGGTATCACTTCTGAATGAAGAGTGCGGCGTTCGTTTAAAGAGTTTAGGAAACGTAAGTCTCGACGATGATGAAGACGTCCTATTTATTACTGTTGAAAATGACGAGTTGAACAGCCAGCACCGTGAATAATCCATCTTTTTTTACAACAAACTTCAGCTTTTCAAGCACCTCTATAACTATTTACGATAAAAAAATCAATAACACAGAAGCAGCAGAAAATGCCAAAATTCTTCGATTCTAATCCGCCCGAGTAAATCGTAAATCGTCGGCAAAAAAGTGTAGAAACGAATGGGTCTTATTTTGAGTTATAATTTTATTTACTTTAATATTTAATTTATATTGAAGATTAAAATTGGCCATTATTTTCGGAACGGCATAATATTAAACAAAAAAGTAATAATTCATATTATACCATTTTAAATTGTTTCCATTTTATTAATGTTTAAAGATTGACAAGCTCAACTGGGTATCAAATCAGCGACTTTTTACGTAGTCTCTCTAAACGTATTACATAGGCGGTCGCTTGAAGCGCAATCATTTAACTTTTTTAGTATTTGACCCATTTTTAAATAATGATAGGAAATTGTAAATCGCGGTGTGATTTATCCCCGGGAGGAATGGGGAATGTATGGTGGGGTCCGCTCACCCCGTTTCTCTAATCTTGGAGGGGTAGTTAATGATGATAAAAGAGATGAGTTGGCTCTGTGGGAATGGTAGAATGACAGGTTTTATGAAAGAAAATTAATGTAATAAACTATTAAAGTGCTTTGGTAAACGGTGTCCAGCGGAAAATTTTCAAGTTTAATATTAAATACAAAAAAAAACTACAAAGTTATTCTCATATTTTATTTATACAAAATGGAGTTTAACAATGTGAATTTTATGTTTTATAAACAATATTGTTTAAGTGCCGTCCATTTCTCTCAAGATACACTCTTGCAATCGGGCTCTTAAATTTGCTAACACGTGAGAGCAAAGCGTTGGTTCAATGGCAGCAATTTCACGGCGAATATTTTCTTGTAGAGCCTAAATTGTTCAAGAATTGTTGCTGTAAACTCTCGACTTAAGATATCCCCACAAAAAAAGTCGCACGGTGTCTAGGGTATGTCTCCGTACATGCTGATTAATTTATTGGGAAAAATTCCCCTCAGCTTATCCATTGAAAATCTAGCTGTGTGTGAAGTGGCCACGTCTTGCTAAAATTGTGTTCTGTTGTTGAACCTGAGAAACAGCTGCAGTTGCGGTACCAAAAAATCGTCGATCATTCGGCAATACACGTCAGCAGTGACTGTCTCTCGCTGGTTAAAACAATATGGGTCAATTATCCATCAGGCACAAATTGCACACCACACTGTCATTTTTGGACAATGCAAACATTTTTGATGGCGTTCCATTGGGTTGTCGGGACACCAGTATCTCATGTTCTGTTATTAACATAGCCATCGATATGAAAATGTGATTCGTCAGTAAACGATATGTTTCCAAGCGTTTGTGCTATTCCTAACGTTCCAGCGTCGTTCTCGCTAAGGTTTCACGTAAAGAATAGTCATTTTCGTTAAGAAACTGAACGATTTGCGGTTTGTATGGGTGAAACTGTAGTTTTTTTTTTCAAAATAACGTGCACAGTTGATTTTTTTATTCATATATTTTTATTCAATCTTTCTTTAATTGCGCATAACTTGAGCCACATGTTCTGGCGTCGCTGCTGACGTTGATGGTAACGGAGGAGTTTGGTTAACCCGTGTCCCTTTTTGTCAAAACTTTTGAACACAACACTAGATATGTTGCGTCTTCGGCGTATCACTTACTCGTCGAAGTACAAAAAGCGTGACTTTAAATATTGCTCAACCGCGAACGCGCGGTGCGCTTCCGACCAGTGACTCATTGCGACTGGCAAATCCGCAAATCACGCGCGTCAAACAATACCCCTCCCACATCCTGATGGTTAACGAGCAATAACAATTAAATCTTGAATTTTTTCCCGCTGAACACCATTTATTGTAAAAGAATCTTTATATTTTAAAAATTTACTTACCTACTTACCAAATTTTGAATCAAATCCGAAAAGCTCAACATTTTTAAATGACATGTGTGTGAACTGTTGTAGATTCTTTACACGGAAAAACTTTATTAGTAATTTTGATTAATGGAATAAATATATATGTAATATTAAAATAGATACATAAATATAATGTAATACTTTCCTCATCCTTAGGCTTAAGTGTATTCTGATAAATTTATATATTTTTTATTTTATATCAAATTTTTGAATGATTTAATTACTTTGTTAAATTATACATTTTTAAATCAATATATAATTATTAATTTATAATTTAGCAGCTATGTATAAAAAGTATAAAATATTTGCCATAGCATGAACGTAGGCCAGTGAGGCTGACATTATTGATACAATTGTTAAATTAATAATAAATATTATTAATATACTTGTATAAATAATGTATGATAATGATATATTATCCCATATGCCCGACACTGCCTTATATTAAGATATATTAATGTGTTTAAATGCTATTTGGGAAAACGGATGCTGTAATGGAAAATATTCAGGGTTTTCAAATCAGATAACTAAGCATAGTTAAGCTATTTAGTTGATATTTCCATTCAGAATGTTGTTTCCATTATAATTAAACTTTACAATTCAAAATGATGAAATTTACAGAAGTGTAAAACAATACTTTATTTATTAATTATTAAAGGTCTATGATATTTTCATTTGAATATTTCTTTCACCTGTGAAATGGCCTCCGTGAAAATTCATTCGTTGTTAACTCGCCAATGTAATACCATTGTTCGTCATACAGGGTTCGCACAAATTATGTAAATTTTAAAAATTTAATCAAATATATCATATTATAGAGGTGAACATATTATACTAAAGAGCCAACCAAGCGTTATCACACATTTTATTAGCGTACGTTAAATGTATGAAGGTAGGTAATAATGAGAGTAAATGTATCTAAAGGATATGTAATGATGATCTACCTCTATAATCCGGATCATTTGTATTCGAATATTTCAGTCAAGCCAGATATAGAGAATGCGTATATTTATATATAAAATTGAATGTCTGTCAGTTCTCTATGCAATCCTACAACTTTTGACTAATCTATAATAAACCCGATTTTACATAAATCGTTACTCTATAGGACCCTGCGCTAAATGTAGGTTCCCCCAACCTGGGCATCCCGTTCCCTCCCTACTATTTAAACGTATATTATATTGAATTCAAAATTTTACGTAGTTGCGCTTTGAAACACAAGTACGTTCCCTCTTGATGAGCATTACATCTAATGAATGCTGTCTATTCCAATTTTTTCTTAAGTGACTACCTTTTAGCACCCTACATATTACTTAAGAGTCCCCTCCTTCCACCGACGTCATCCATGTTTTGTTCAGTTGCACATTGCCTTGGATCTTGAGAAAAATATCGTTACCTCACCCCGCTCCCCCATATATCACCCACCCACTGCCTGAACCAAATTTTGCATACATCGGTATTATTTAGTACATAGCGCTTCTACCTTCCCACAAATCTTTATATTAAATTATAACCAAATCTAAATCCTGGACAACCCGCATAAGGACTGCTAGTTAAATTATAAAGTTTCTATAATTGAGAACCCCCTCTGCAACAGCACTGTATATCGTTTTTAAAAATGTTGCTAGATAGGTCATATTAGACGTGTATGTAATAATATTTTTTGTTTATTTTATGGTTGTTTAATATACCACTCGGTGCTCAAAAATATATAAGCACAACGCATTTCTATTCATAACCCGGATCGGCACAAATACAGTGTTGTTGCAGAAAAGGTATCAATTAATGCAATGAATATTATTTACCAAATGAGTGAAAACAATGTTTAAATGAAATCCAGGAAAATAATGAATTATCGCTGTATTTTCTTTTCTGTTTTTTTTAATGTAACAATATACCGTTGATCCGTAAAAAATGCAACAAAAATGCTTTCCAAACATTAATAAATAATTTTTTTGAATGTTTTTTATCTTGGCGACCCTTACCTCTCTCTCTCTCCCATAACATGGCGTTTCAAAAGAGGCTGTTCGCGCTACTGCCTGCTTCCGGAGGGGCACACTAATGAACAAACTCTAACGGAAATACGACAAATCCTAACGACCTACTCATGCGAGAATATCAAATACCTTGTTTTGAAAATTTCAACATTTGTATTCTCGTTGGAGAATTATGAAAAAAAAACTTTTGATTTTTTAACATTATTATTTTTTTTTTATATGAATATCGACACCGAGCGGCGTAACGGTATTTAAGATAGTTGCTATTTTTGAAATTGGGCATAGTCGATTTTTCGCATTCTCAACTCTTGAGTTTTAATTATTCATACATAGAAAACAATCGAATTATTATTTTTATATAAAAAATAATCATTTTACATTATTGAGGGGCACCCGGGAATTCTTTGCGTATATTATTGATTGTTCTAAGAGGCGTCAACTAATAATGTTTTGACCCAAATGTCATAGATTATTGAGATTTCGTAATATATTCAAGATTAAAGAATGCTTCACTAAGGTTAAAAATAATTGGATGATTCTGTTTATACAAAGTGGCATATATTATAATTTGAGTAAGCGTTGTAATTTTCTGTACTTAAGTAATTAATATAATATCAATATTTGAATACCTCCAAGAACACACAATTACTGAATTTTTTATCCCATACTTCCATATAATTTCCATTCAAATATAATAAAAAATAGCATTGTCTTTGTGAGATATCTGATATTTGTTTTATTAATATAATAAACCCAGAAATATATGTCATTGTGATTTTCTCGATGAGAATAAGTGATTTATATGTTATTTATTTTCTTTGTTTTATTAACCACTAAATTGAGTTTAAATACATCTACCGGTTTCGAAAAATACAATTTTCTTCTTCAGGATGTCATAACTAACTAAAAAATATATTATTATTTCTTTGTCAGATTCTATTTTAAAAAAAAAAAAAAATTTTTTAGTACCTAACTCAAATCATTACTTAATACAAATTTACTCGAATAATTTTTTGGAAAATTATTTAGAATGGAACTCGTAGTTAAATTTAGTTGGTTGTTTATAATTTTTTGATTAGTTTTACATGCTTTATTTATCTCCAACGATTCCAAATTATTTAATTTGGACAGATACTATCATACACAATGAATCTAACCATCCATTATCACACAAACATTCAGGGTTCCACTCCATGATACATCGTTTAGTCAATATTCCTATGTCAACATCCAATTTCAATATTGAATTGAATATAATTTAAAAAATAGCACGTTAATAAAACAAAGATAATGAATTAAAATATGAATTTTAACCACAAAGTTAATATTGCTAATTTTAATAGTAGATTTATATGTTTTTAAAAATACTGGTGATTGATACAATTTCGCAGCGTCTTATCCTTTTTTTATTATTATATACAGTAACTTGCCTAACTATCGCGTCACATGCAGGCAGTGCAGTTGCGTGGCGTGCAGTAGGTATAGCCTTAAGTTATGCCGTTACCATGATATTATACGTTACATTGTACATAGATATGTGAACTTTCGTTCAGCCGACGTATTCAAGCATCATAATATTAACACTTTATCTCCGAACACAAAGAATAATCATGAAAATAACACATTTAGAAAGATAGTAAAATTTGAGAATTAGTTAATGAGGATGTAGATGCTTTGATCAACTCTAAGCCAAGTTCTAAACCTTTCAAATGTCATTCTGTTAAGAAACAGCATACGTATTTTCTACGCACAGCATGGGTCAGCTGATCCATTTCTGACTTTACCGAGTGGAATTTTCAATTCGGTACATAGTAATTGTATGGCTTGAATAGAACAATAGATTAAAATAATGTCTAGCAATTGTAGTAGCATTAAATGAATAATAACCCAGTATAGGATTACAGCGCTCCGATGGCGTCGGGCGTAGCATCCAGAACTACGCAACGATTGATTCTACTGATACACGGTTAGCGCTATAACATAATATATGGATTATTTAATTTATATTTGTTTCCTAGAATTTTTAGTAATGCACAGTTTTTGCTTGTATGCAGTGCACGCCCCTAGACCTACAGGCCTAGTCCACAATATTTATTATGACTAATAACGACTCGAAAATGTTTAAGGAATTAGTACAATTTCTGAACCGTTACGAAAAATATTATTGTGTGAATTTTTTTTACAAAATTATATTATGCTTTTAGTCTATGTAAGTACTTCGAAATAAATATTTGCGAAATTTATCCATTATTTATCTATATCTTTGCTTTAGTCCCTAAATCACGTGTCAAAAAATATTTATATTCAATATATATTTTGGAATCAATAAAATATTTATATTAATCGAAATAATCGCATAATTACGATTTTTATGGTTATGGTTGGGATTAGGCACATATTCCTTGAATATTTTTGACTCATAATTTAGTCAGGTATCCACCTATAAAATAATGTTGACTAAGTCTGTTATAACCAGTATAATTATTAAACAGGATTTAAAAATAATAAAATGGTATTATAATTCTTATAAAAAACGTGATTTTTTTCGTGTGTACTTTTAAATGATGTTAAAAGATAACACTTTTATCATTAAGTTTTTCAAGGAGTTAGTATAATAAAAAAATAAAACCTTTATTGAAGAAAAAAGAAATCCCAAATTTTAGAATAATGAGTCAATGATAAGTGGAGAAGTCAAGATTCATTCTAAATAAATAAATACGTTAGATACTTAGTAGAACTCAGATTATACGATGTAATGTAGAATAAGACTATTTGAACCAACATATATATTCTGCAATCAGGGCTTGAATTATCGAGGATCTACTGCAATTGTTATACAGTAGACTATTGATAAAGTATTTGTCAAATTATGGCTTCTAAATAAGTACTTGGTACATACATACTACTTTGACTTTAGATCAGGTTGGTGGTATATGAAAATAAATATTTTTCAAATGTAAATTTAATATTTTAAATAAATTTCCGATATTTTACTTTTTCAATACTAGTACATATTTACTGAACAACAAAAAAAGATTAATACAAATATAGCACAGTTTTGTAGATTTTTATACCGTAGCCGTATTCTTTCAGGTATAAATAATGTCTTCAATTCCTTTGAAAAAACTTAAAATAAAAGAGTGACTACGGATTCCGAAATTTGAACAAAAAATAACAATGGAGTTTCTCGTATCACTTAACTCCAATTCAATCAATAAATTTCAGCTGGCTGCACAAAAAAGCTATCCTCACTCATACAGGCCGAGTTAATTGAAAATATCCAAGTCTCAAAATGGGCTATATTTTATAACGAAAAAACGCATATTATGATTTTATTTTGTTTAAAATATACTGGAAAATGGACGATTATAAATAGAGGATTATTAATTTTTTTTAATATTCGTATATACGATCATATAACTCAGAGACTTAGTTGAGATAAATCTCAATACAAGCGTTGAGATTGCGTTCTGGAGATAAACTCAGAGATCACTTTGAAATTGATAGAAAGGGACAACAACCTTAACTTGTGTACACGACGTTCGATTTGATAAAAAATACGTACAAACGTCGCACCTAGAACCATAAATGTCAACCATTATTTATTCTGAAAGTTAGACAATCAGATGCATTAAATTGCAAACTTTTATTCCCATTTAACTGCTGATGGGGAGATTCAAATTCATCCAAATGATAAATGAAACATTAACAAACTGACATTTGACATTCAATAATGAAGTGACTCGGTGAACTACGAAAATTCTGAGAAAGGGTCGTCTCTAAAAAATCTCATGGAAAAATAATCTTTATCTCAGAGAGTATCTCGAGTCAAAAATCTCATCCATGGATACAGGCTTGATTGTCTGAAATGAAGAAACATTTTAGAGAGATATCATTTAATTTTTTTGTCAACTTCTAGTTTACAGTTCGTGAACTTTAAGGTCGCGTGACTGCGCTACAAAAAAAACTTACAAACTGCCGTGAATTTGACTGCCGTGAAGACGATTTAACATGTAAATGTATGAAGCAGTAGTTGTGTATAAATGAATTATACATGAAATTGTAGAGGTTATGGTTGTAAATTATTATTGACTCGTAAGGATCTAATTATGTGATCTATATGTGTGATCGTATCAAAAGATTTTTTGCACGGTGAGACCGAAGTCCCTAACTATCTTCTAGTCTCACTCGTGTTGGTGCATATCGCAGTGTATATGAATGTAAGTGTGAGTATTTATGCTGTGTATAGAGTAAGGTATTTAAATAAAAGAGAACTTACAAAAGTTGGCGTTTATTGCGGAACACTTTACAATGGCAGGTACTACGAGTATAAAGTTAATTGAGCGAATAAAGTTGAAGACTCGAGTAGTTTGTTGGCCAACTCCTAGGACTCGTTCAATACGAAATATTGACATCCGCTATTGGTCACAGCGTTTCGGTACTACCAGTATATAGCTGTCAGGTGATTCCTAATGTGGCCATGTCTGTGGGGCACGAGCAGAACCACCATAAAATAATGACTATATTAAATCTAGTCATGTATAAGAGTATTGCGACTGTTATTTTTAAAAAATAATATTATTTTGGTTTGTAATATGACAATTAGTTAGCTTAGACCTTAGACAGAAGAAGAAAGTGCACTTATGTTTTATAAATATAAAGACTAAAAATTTAACAATGCCAATTAACGAATCAATAGTTATATTATGTTTGGTATATTTTTAAATAAGCGTTTAACATTCGCCCAATGACTTAGTGCGAGCGCACACCGATGAGTTTTTGTTGTAGTGGCGAGGGCTATAATGCATGGCAGTGCATGGAACAGACTGTGGCGAATTGTACGACTGTTTTGTCCTCAGTGCGCACTCGTTCTAAGTAGTAGAAAGTTTAAACCTTACTACTCTTATAAATAAAATCCTAAAATATTCCAACGTCACGAATCGAAAAATAAAAAGGAAATTTTATGTTTCATTAGTGTTAAATTTGTTTATACGACCTTTTTGATCACATGATCACAAACAAAAGTGTACATAAATGTTACCAAAAATTAACAGTCCACCAAGTATATATAGACATGAACTAACGTAAATTTCTTGTCCCCATGTGATCATTTTGGTATTTGGCAATCAAGTAGCTTCGCGACTTTTTTTAAAAACATGACTCGATTAGAACGAAAATTGAAACGCTGACAATATAATGTGCATTATACGTATTTTTTACACAAAGATTTAATTTTCTAAGAGTAAATACTTTTACTGTTGCAAAAATCTGTCATAAACTATTGGATTTATGTTTCCATCAAGAATATGTGTAAAATGCCCTTCGTCTCGTAACTGATGTAACAAACCTCTCTCCTTTATGTACACTTTATTTAATGTCTATTAATTTACTGGTCTGTGCAAAAATGTAAAAATTGGAATGAAATCGGTAATGTTTCTGAATATTTTGCTTAAAATCGGTTTAAAATGTTACGAATATTTTGTAGGTAGATAATAATTATTAAATTACTTATTTTTTTAGAATTTTCTTTTTCATAACGATCGCTTTTTAAAGATGAAACCATTTCAATTGGTTAGTTATCGAAAAATGTTTGCGCTGTTAATAATTTCGGAAGAAGATCCAATTCAAATAAAGCGATAATTGAACGATGTTCTAGGATGGGTTTTAAACGCTAGTATTTTAAATATGAATTAAATATATTAATTAGAAAGATATACATATAAAATCAATTTATCGAAAAATATTGTTGTTGCGCCACCGGAATTCGAACCTGGATCTCTTTTCAAACCGGGGAAGGTGCATTATCCAACTATGCTACAGCGACGATATTTTTAGCGACAAATTTTCGAACCTATATGTTACCTTTTTGATATTAATCCATTTAATCGTTCCATTATTTAAAAGAGCCATCTACCTTATTTATATTAATAGGTATACCCATAAGTAATCAATTATTTAAGTGGCAACAAAAAAAAGAATTTAACTACATTTAATTTTATTTTTAATCGATTATATAATCTCTATCGTTATCTAGGACCTTTTGCCATCTTGTTGGTAGACTTTTAATTCCCTTTTTATAAAATTCAGTATCCTTTGAAGAAAAATATGCTTCTAGGTGATTTCGAACATTATCGACATTTTAAAAATTTGTATATTTTAGGTAGTGTTCCATGGACCGGAATAAATAAAAATCGGATGGTGCTGTGTCTGGGGAATATGGGGGATGAGGTAAAACCTCCCAGTTTAGCTGCCTTATTTTTTCTTGGGTAAATCTTGCTGCATGCGGCCGGGCATTATCATTTTGCAATATTACCCCTTTTATGTTGACCAGACCTGGTCGTTTTATCAACAATTGGTTGTGCAATCTATCCAATTGTTGGCAATACAATTCAGCCGTAACTGTTACTCCCGGTTTCAATAGTTCAAAATGAATTATGCCACCACAGTCCCACCAAACGCATAATAACACCTTCTTTAAAGTGTGGGATGGTTTAGGAGTAGGTACGGCTAGTTGATTTGGAGAAAGCCATTGTTTAGTGCGCTTGTTGTTGTTGTACAAGACCCATTTCTCGTCACTAGTAGCAATCTTTCGTAAAAATGGATCACTTCTTTCTCTGCACAAAAGAGATGTGCAAATATCCTGTCTGCAAACCTTCCCGATTTCGTGAAGATGTCTTTGAACTGTTAACCAAGTAGTCTGAAGAGTGTTTGCTATTTCCTGGATACTCAGTTTAGGATTCGTTTCCACCAGTGTTTATAAAGCGTCATTATCAAACCCTATCGGGCGCCCACTTCGATCGCTATCAGACAAGTCAAAATCACCATCGGAAAATTTTCTAAACCAACGTTGGCACTTATTTACTTTCAATACGTCTCCATACACATCACAAATTTTCTTTGTTGTAACCGTTGCATTAACACCCGATCGAAAATGAAACAGCATACAATGACGTAAATGTTCTTCAGTTAGTTGATTGTCCGTCATTATACAACAGAGTAATAATTTTTTTTAAATTTACTTGTCACGAGTCATAAGACCGCGGATTGTAATATTGCGTATAAAACACGTATTCACACGTTCACGCTCTGAGCTAGACTAACGCAAACATTCCACACTAAAAATAATTGATTACTTATGGGTACACCAGTACAAATTTCAGAATAAAAATGTGTTCTCCTACTAGTATTTTATATATAATCCTGCATCCGGGCAAATTTGAATTCCAGGTTTAAACACTATAAACTTAAATGCGTTTAATAATCCTGGGCAATGCAGAAAACAGACTGTTAGTATTGAATATAATGCAGTTGACTTACGACTGTATTGCAGGCTTAAGAAAAATTGAAAGAAATTCTTCTCCGTTCTGGAATATTTAAATGTAATCTGGTGCGATGAGTTTTGGAAGCGGGCCGCCGAATTCGATTCCGTTTCAATATTCCTCCTTCCAGGGCCATTATTCACGTATCAATTCGGGCCGAAGAAATACTTTTCATCAAAACGCTTAAACGAGCATTAGTACCCGTGCATCGCCGGGGGCCTGGCCCCCGGGGACGCATTCAGGGCCGAGTCTGGTTATTGGAAGCGAGATATATCGCGGAGATAAACTGCTCGAGCTGGAGCAGGAGCTGGCTCCGTTCAAATTATTGCTAGGCAACGTGGGATGTATATGTATCGGAGACGCGCTACTCCCAGCATCTCAATGATCATGATTCGTTTTCTCTGTTCGCTAACTAGTTTTTTATGAGTTTCTTACAGAAATACGTACAATTTTTATGGATTTCTTAAGGAGTGTGAATATTTTATCCATCTCAGGAGGGTCCATCGTCTTAATAATTTGTGACAATTATTAGTGTTCGGAACATTGTTCGCCTACAATTGTTAGCAGTCACTATAATGGGATTCTTTTTGGCTGCTTTAATTTATAATGGATTGTTTCGTATTCATTTTTACTTCTTCTTTTTAAAACGGTTAGGTTAGGTTAGGTTAGGTTAATTCATTTAAGTTTATTCTATTATTATGTGTTTTATTTTGTGCTACCATTTAAAAATTGCGAACAATTTTTTTTTTATTTCTCTACTGTGGGACTATTTTTGTCGTAGCCGACTTTCAGGTCACATTTTTTAAAATTCATAATTGGAACAAATGGCATAAATATCGGGTGCTACAAAAATATTAAACTGAAGGAAGGTCCGGACGAACGAATCGAGAAGAATTGGTATGAGAAAATATTTGAAAGTGGTATCTGGACCGAAACTGTGGCGATCTGCCTCCTCTGCGAATAAGCATAAGACAAGTTAGTTTTTGTAAGTTGATTGTACGGTTTGCAGAGGGTGCAATTAAGCGAATCCAATCTACGAGATGCAAAGGAGATTATTCGAAAATTCGTTTGCCGAGGCAGTTAGTCAAATGAACGGTCGATTAATCCTATCACCTTCCTTCAGATAGTTCTGATGGTCGCCTGATTAATTATACAGTCCAAATATACTCTGTCCTCGCTTCGCTCTCGCCCCCTGCGCCCCCTGCGCCCCCTGCGCCCCCTGCGCCACCGGTGAGGTGAAGACGAATCAACGAGGAAAATGGACCGGAAACATCACAATCAGTAAAAAGCTCATACAGTTAACGTACATAAGGCATATAATCATTTAAATTTGTATATTTATTATTAAATATACAAGTCGCCAGCAGAAAATAATTGACGAATGGTGGTTTCTATGTTATCACGGCCAGAATAACCTTAAAACGTGTTTTTCAATATTGAAAATAGTTTATTTTCAAAGTATTGTTTTACCATAGTACAACGTGACTGGCTGATACCACCTGGTGATAGATTATAATATAATCTATTGTGGATCACATGCTCAAGACCATTATTTATAGAATAGTTAAAAGTGCAGGTAAAATCAGGTATAAATTAATCCATGTAAATACGATAGTTTATATTTTGTATAATTGTATTTGAAAGTAAAAAGAGTGCGAGAACGTGAATATATATATGCTATACATTATTTAGATGTTATAACTATTTTTGTGTATAAACATCCCTTTGAATATAAAAATTTCATTAATCACTATAATATGCAGAAGAAGTGATCAGACAAAGATGCGGTAAAGAAATCGATAAATCAGTTCTAAAGTACGTGTCTGCGGCAGCAAGATACGCATAGAGTGGTGGCAAAGATTAATACATATTGGATGGTTTAGTCTTTTCTTCATTAAAAACTGAAAAAAGTCTTCGAATAATTTATTCATATTGTATGAAAAACATAAAGACGTAAAATATTCCACACGCGGGCAGGCGCACACGCCGCAAACACGAAGGAGTTCGAGAAACGTTTCGTTTTCATGCGACTGATGTAAATTCTGGTCACGTGTTTGACGCACGTTTTTCTACCATAATCCGGTAAATATTGCAATATTGACGCGAATTTCTAGGAATACTTTTCATTGAGATGTGTTTAACAATAATATTTTAAATCCTTTTTTATTATGACGTGTGTATTATGAAATTCATTATTTTTATTCATTTATATAATAAAATGTATTATTTTTTTACTTCTTCCATATTTGCAAAATAACTTTGAGGCAAGATATTTTATAAATTAGAAGAAAAATACACATTATTTAAACAATTATTTATTGATTTATCAACACGTTTCATATTTATTGATTCATCAACATGTTTCATATTTATTGATTTATCAACATGTTTCAAGACCAATGATCCCTTCATCAGGATACAATGTATACTAAAATTAAAAATATAAGCATACACAAAAAACAAGAATATGAATATAAGTGATGGGTAACTAAGTAGGAACTACTATTAAAACAAACTTAAAAGGTGACTATTTGCAAAAATAATTTGGTTATTAATAATGTATAATTTTTACTTATTTCTAAAATTTCTAATTTATCTAACTCTAAACCAATAAATAGTATTTGTATGTAAAATTTATAAACCAAAAGATGATTAAAAAATTCAAAATAGTTATTGCTATTTACACATATTAATTGTTATTGCTATTTAAACATGTTAATTGTTATTGCTATATAAACAATTTCTTTATTGATTGACCCTATATGGCCAATTACATTATATTATATATGCAAGAAAAGTTACCTTATTATGAATGTCAACAAGTTGAAACTAATGGAATTCGAGAAGGAAGAAAGCAAGACAATGTGTAAAATACTTGTAGGTATTGAATGTTTGGAACAAGTAGATGAGTTTGTGTATTTGGGAAGTATGTTTGATAGAAACGGAAAGGCTGAGAAAGATATCAAAAGGAGGGTGACTGCAGGAAACAAAGTGAACAGCGCTTTCAGTAGAATTATAGCTAATGGGAACTTGTCAACCGAGGTAAAACTAGCGGTACACAATAGAGTCCTAGTACCAACACTCATGTACAGAAGTGAGGCCTGGAGCTGGCAAAAGAGGAACGAAAGCAGTGGAAATGAGATCGCTTAGGCGTATGTGTGGCAGATCCATTTCTGACAGAGTAAAGAAAAAAGACTGAAAAGCTGATCTTAGTATAGTGAGTAAGATTAAGAAAAGATCGCTAAAGGGTTTTGGTCATATGGAACGGATAAATGAGGAGAAAACGGTAAGGAAGATATATGACGTATGTATTGATTGCACCAGCAATAGATGACGTCTGCGGAAGACTAGGCGCGACCAGGTAAACCAGATACTGGAGGATGGTCCTGTTAGAAGCCTCAATAATGTGAATGAGGCGAGAAATGTGTCAGGATAGAAGAGTGTGGCGCTCTATTCTTTCTGCCTACCCCCGCGGGGAAACGGCGTGATGGTAAGTTAGTTAGTTAGTTTGATTTACACTATATGGCCCTATTGACCCTATATTATATTCATTAATAAAAAATAAAACTTTAACATGTATATGCACGGATATTATATATATGATATAAACAAGCACTAACTAATAATATAAAAAAAATTAAATACACATCGGCCTTTGTACTTAATCTACATCTACACCTGCAGCTTTAAAAATATTACACTTGTATTTGAACATGTATGTAACTGACAAGAATGCCAACAGAACTATACATTTGTTCTCGAGTCTGTGTAGTATTTGTATTTTTGTTTGTACAATAGTTTGTTTTCAATGCATTAACATGAAATAGTACTAACAATCCAGCTCTTTGAGTCGGTACTCGGAGTGTTCAAAACAAATCGAGAATATCCAGCATGCCAAGTATTATTTTATATAAAAGCATATTTTTCTACTCGTTATATTAGTTATATTAGGTATGCTCATTAAAAAATCGTAGAAAATTTATTAAACACTATGGTTAATATAAAATTAATGTACAATGAATAACAAAATTAATTGATATATTTATGGAGAAACTAATAGTACAATTGATATAAAATATGATAAAGACCATTTTAAATATGAATTAAATATATTAATTATAAAGATATACATATAAAATCAATTTCATCGAAAAATAAAAACATTGTTGTTGCGCTACCGGGATTCGAACCTGGATCTCTTCCCTAACCGGGGGAGGTGCTTTATCCAACTAAGTTACAGCGGCACTATTTTTATCGACAATTTTTCGGCCTTATATGTTAACTTTTTGATATCAATACATTTTATTGTTACATCATTTGTACATTTAATTCATATTTAAAATATCACAGAACTATGTTCTGAATAATTACAACTTCACAATAAGAATGTGTTCTCCTAAAATAAAGACCATTGTTACGTACTTGTCTCTTCAGTGTACACCTCGTAATGTGAAGGTCCAAGAAATACTCTTTGTAAGAATTATACGTATATTACAGTAAGATACAATTTAGTTAGAAGGTATATCACTAGTACAAGTCAAACGATAAAGTCGATGTACACGTAAGGAGAGAGCCGCGCCCTGACGTGCGTCGCCCTTTATAACCCCGCACATACGCCCCGGCGGTGCGGCATTCACACACACATTTACATACACCCAAGGACATCACACCATCTTACAAGGTTACACAAATTTATTTAATTATGTAAATTACTTTTCTATAATAGACAAAGAGAATCTAAGAATAAAATGAAGGAGGGAATTAGAAGTAAAGTTGAATAATTAGATCTAACTGGTAAAAAAAAAGAGAAAATATAGCATAAGGATAAATTTAAAGTAATTATGTATATCTCATTACCAAAACAAACATATATACATATGCATTTATATGCGCAAAAAATTATGTTATAAAAATAAATCACTGATAAATAGATAAATTATTAATAAGCCAAGGAAGAGGTGGGCTAACTATATGGAATAGGTCTAAAGTAGAATGAGAGGGTCTGGGAACTGAATAAGAATGGCCAGGGATAGGAGTCGGTGGAATGCGCTTGTGGAGAAGTCCAAATCCCATCCTGGGATGCAGTCTCAGCCTACTTCAGTCCTAGTCCATATAGTTAGCCCACCTCTTCCTTGGCTTATTAATAATTTATCTATTTATCATTGGCATTGAACATATTTGATGAGCGGTTTATAAAATACTGTTTTCATGAGTTGGTTGGTGGAATGAACAATGGTTAATGAAGTTATTGAAAATAATCAATATAATTAATAAAGATTGATAAAAATAATTACAATAAAATTTCTGACTTAGAAGTGAATTAATCCAACCCAGTCCAGTTTTCCACAAGATATAGGAATACATGACGTGAAATAAAACGAGGAATATTGATATTTACGGTAGGGCAGATAGCGCCTAATATTCCTTGGAGAGTCTGTGCAACATTAAATAATCAAATCATAGCTTAAGGAATAATTAGTACCGGCAGGACGTGATGCCTCTCACGAGTGCATGGCTGGGCTTACAGGTAACAGCCAGGGGGGTATTCAGAGTTACAAAACACCACATTAATAATCGTGTATATTGTTTTTCTATTACTTGAATACATAATTATAGTTTTAATATTTGAAGCAATTACTTTGTGGCTAGAAGTTTTAATAATAAACATAAAAATACTTTTAATACAAATTAATAAATTGATTTTTTATATATATCTTTTTATTAACACATTTAATTTGTATTAAATAAAATAACAATAACACTGTATGAAACCACGAAATTTACAAACACACAAGCTTCATCAGGACGTATTAAAAACTGATCATAAATACAAAAAGAGTGCTTTATATATACATAAAGAGGGAGATAGAATATATAATTACATGTAAAAGAGAGAGACATAATACATATATAGTTAAATAAAACATCAAAGGAGACAGAAAATAAAAATATATGCGAAAGAAATAAACAGAATACATATACAGATAAACGTAACATTAAGGGATGGAAAAAAAGAGTGTTGATGGATATTAAAAATATTTTAAAGGAAATATACCTAATATGGGGCTAATGGATAAATTAATTTGAATATTAAGAATTGGCGTACCACTATTTATTGCCTTTTTTATTTCAAGGGCTTCTAAGTTGTCCAAACGGAGGCCAATCTCGTATTATTAAAAGTGTGATCTTTTTCAATAATGTGGTTGGAAAGTTCTGAGAAACCATTACTGTTAATACATTTAAAATGTTTTTTAACACGAATATATAAATTACTAGTATTTTTGCCTATATAGAATGGGGAATAATTATTGCAAGTTAATTTACCCGAGAAGGTTAATTTATTATCTTTATCTTTTGAGTTCATTAAAATTTTGTGTATTTATGATCAGTTTTAAATGCGACCTGATGAAGCATGAGATAAACGAAACCGGTTGACGTATAATAAATTTGGAGGTTTCATACAAAGTTATTGTTATTTTATATAATAAAATATGTCAAACCCATAAAGTGATTGCTTTCTAAGAAAAAAAAAACATTTAATTTGTATTAAAAATATCACAGACCTATGTTCTGAAAAATTGCAACACAAGGGGTAAGAAAGGAGGGATGGTGGTGGTTTTTTAAAATATCATGTAGACAGTGACCTTCTTCTTATTTTTAAGATCAAGTGTGCAAAACTTTATCAAGCTCGGAATAAAACTGAAGATTGGTATAAAAAACAAACCCACCCACCCACAGACATTCTATTCCTGATTTTCTCCAGTTTGGCCCTGAAACATTGCAGGTAGATCTATTTTCGGCGCCCGCTAGTGCGGAGCCGCCGGCCGTCACGCTGCTAATTCGCCTTCACTACTGCATTGCACTGCATGAATAATGGCTCCTTTATCAAGGGCCGAACTTCCGTCGCATGCAAGCTGCACGTATGCGAACCAAATAAAAAAACCTTAATTTCCGGTTAAAAGTCACGTGTCACTCACCGCAACGGTTCCAGCGGAAATGGGGAAAATGGCTTCTACATATTTAAGGTCGTCGGAATTTCATTGCTAAAATTATTGAGTATTCATGGAAACTGTTGAATTGTTAATAGATTTAAAGGGAAACGGGAAGATAATATTAATTTGTATTGATTTGATGATCCCAGAACCTAGTCCCGTGAATTTCTCTGCATCCTTGCTGATCCTGTGTTAAACGTATCATTATTTGTAAAAATGTACAGTATATCTTATATATCATTATTGATCTATGTATTTACTCTCATGTATCTATGTACATATTGAGTTATTGTGTATATCCTATTGCTAATGATACAAGAGAAAAACACCTCTACGGACTCTAGATGATCTTGTGAGGTGGGCAGGAAATTAATGAGAATAACATGACAATGTACATTAATATAATAAACTAAATTTTTGAGATTATCTCATCATGTCTTTGTCCGCAAACACAACCCTTAAATGTTTCCAATATTTGGTCCTAAATTTCAATTATCGATATTAAAGCAACATGTTTAAAAAAACAATTCTATCTAATATAAAATTAGGTCAGAGTCGTTAAAAATTAAACGACATAAATATTTCATATTTCATAAAACAAATATGTTTTCTGTGTCAGAAGACGTTTTATTTTTCTTCAACAAATACCTATCGAGGCATTGGTCAGGTTCTTTTTTAAGCGTTCTAAAAATGTTGCGTTGACGGGGGATGCCCACCGAAAGCTGTTCACAATGTTAGCATCATGAAAATGTATTAAATTATAAATTTTCAGATTAACTAACCATCACGGGGGTAGGCATAGAGAATAGAGCGCCACACTATTCTGTCCTGACACGTAATACTCGCCTCATCCACATTCATACATCTTCTCATACAAGTTCGCCGATTATTTAAGGTTTTTCCAGTACCATCCTCGTTTGATATGTAGCATATACGTTTTTGAAGAAATCGTCGCTTTCATCCCCTTATCCTAGACGGGTCGGGGGTCAAGTAGTCATTCCTTGGCATTAGGAAGACGTGTTCAAGCTGCTCTAATTGAGATTTATTTGCCAGTCCTAGACTAAATCTTGCTTGTTCTAAATTATGTTTCAAGTTGATAATAGTAAACATACTATAATTTGTTTCAATGTCTTTTATTTGGTTATTTGGAAATAATTAATTAATAATATTTGTCATTTGGAAATACTCGTAAGTAAAAAGTAACTTAGAAAACTTTTTGCACCGCTTCGATTTTAAAATCATTCTGTATACTATTTTACAATATTGTGGGCAGTTACATATTGTTTATCGAAAACAATCCACCGATAATATTGACTTTGTTTTCAAGATGAACTGAAAAGTTCCTTTTTATTTTTGGCCTCGGAGTTGGAACTTCATATCACTTGATTAAAGTTTGTTTGAATGGGATTCGTGAACTATCTCGCGGGACACATGTAAGTATGACAAGTACGTGCACCTTATATTCTGTCTTTCTTGGAAAAACATAGAACTCCAATAAAGCTCTAATATTTTCAGAATTTTTGCTTGCAAATGTCACAGAAGTTTTCTAGTACGTTTCTCTTCGTGTTTGATAATGTATCATTTTTGTACGCTTGTTATTTGAACCATTTGTGACTTTTATTAACCCGAGCTGGGTTAGCTTGAATTACTAAAATCGTCTAACTAATAACTAGAAATTGTGATATTACTATTTAACAGAATTATTTATTTGCAAAAGCTAACGCAACGTTTCAAGTGGTGATGGTAAACCTATGTGACTGTGATTATTGCGATGATTGGTAACTAAGATTTAACTATTGAAGAATTAGTTTCTAATGCATCAATCATTGATCAAAGAATAACGAATAATCAGTTGCCAATAATAGTTACAATCGAATACAATCATTGATCAAAGAATAACGAATAATCAGTTGCCAATAATAGTTATAATCGAATACAATCATTGATCAAAGAATAACGAATAATCAGTTGCCAATAATAGTTACAATCGAATACAATCACAGTCACAATAATGATTTAAACATCAATAGTTTCAAAAATAATGCTAGCTACTGCGGTCACTCAGAGATTGAGGACGTCCGAGCTGCGTTAGCAGTAGATGTAAAAGAAGCAGTATTAGGTTCTGATTATCAGTTTTATTTATTTATTTGATCTTAGAGTTTATTTTTTCTTAATATAGTGCACATATAATTATATATATTAAATATGAATTAAATATATTAATTTTAAAGATATACATATAAAATCAATTTTATCGAAAAATATTGTTGTTGCGCTACCGGGATACGAACCTGGATCTCTTCCCTAACCGGGGGAGGTGCTTTATCCAACTAAGCTACAGCGGCACTATTTTTAGCGACAATTTTTCGACCCTATATGTTACCTTTTTGAAATCAATACATTTAATCGTTCCATCATTTGACAGAGCCATCTACCTTATTTTTACAGAATCTCAAAATACCTTTAAGTAAATCTGATAGTAGACGCCAGAATTATCAATTCATTTTTATTACATTTTGGACACATTGATACAACTTTATTATTTTTTAGGAGAACACATTCTTATTGAGAAGTTGTAATTATTCAGAACATAGGTAGGAACAATATTGTTGTTGAGCTACCGGGATATTTTTCGATAAAATTGATTTTATATGTATATCTTTATAATTAATATATTTAATTTATATTTAAAATATCACAGACCTATGTTCTGAATAATTACAACTTCACAATAAGAATGTGTTCTCCTAAAAAAAAAAAAAAATTATATGTATGTTCTAATATACACAATATCAATATTATTACTATAACATATCTTGCACACATTTGCTTAGTTTAAATTTGAGTTTAAGTAATTTCTCCTACTTTCTTATATCATCTGGTATTACATTGAAAAT
Organism: Eubasilissa splendida; assembly: GCA_031772225.1. NCBI lineage: Eukaryota > Metazoa > Arthropoda > Insecta > Trichoptera > Phryganeidae > Eubasilissa > Eubasilissa splendida. The sequence goes on along the minus strand of CM062852.1, from coordinate 12,046,406 downwards.
CTTCATCGCACTGTACATCACTCATTTCTAAGATTTAGTCTTCTTTCTTAATGACAGTCTCATTCTATTTCTTCTTCTTGTATGATGTTCGTGCTCACGTTGATCTGCCGCAATTTCTCTTATAAATTCTGCAGATATTTTTTTATTGAGGATTTTATAAATAAACATTAAGAGTGATATCATTTATGTACAGCTATTTTCATTGTATTCCAGAATAAAGTTCATGTAGTTACAAAACTCGTGGATTCGTTCATTATGTAATATTGGAGCAATACAATATAGACGTAGGTATATAAAATTAGCTTGCAGAATGTTAATAGTATATAACATAAATGACGAAACAGCCTAATTAATATCGTTCATATCCGAATACAAATAAAGTGAGAAGCAAATTAAGTTTAACAATTTTTCTTTTTTAAATGAACAAAATTTATAAATCTATATTTTTTCACATTTTAAATAAATACTGGTTCTATATTTTTTAATGTGTAAAAGTGGTGATTTTCGAATGGCGAACACGAATGGAGTATTAAAATTCATTGAAAAAATAATATTTTTATTTCACATCAAAGATTTTGGCGAATTTATATAATTTTTTTACATTACATTAATTACACTACGGCACATGTAAACGAAATCTAAAAATTCTCTACACAAGTAGTTCACATGTTCTAGTATATACAAAATGGTATAGAAAAATGTGTGCTGCGTATATTAGATACACAGGGTGCGGCAGAACCGATTAAGCAGTTTTGAGGAATTATAAAAAAGTAATAGGGGTATATAGGGAAAATATGTTTTATTTTTGAAGTTAGCAGTACATACTATTTATAATCATTAGGTTTTGAAAATAATGTTGTTAAGATCAAACATATCGCGGGGTATGTTGTTAACTTTTTCAATAATTCGCTCCCTTAGTTCTGCTAGGGTGTGAGGGCGACGATTAAACACTTTTTATTTCTGATATCCCCAAAGAAAGAAATCACAAATGTTCAAATCTTATTGCGCGGAATGTTGAACCGTTGCTGAAAAGATCTTTGCGTCGCGATCACAAATCAGATGTTTTCAAAATCTGCGCGTATAGCAAGATATGCTCCGGTCCAAACCATTTTGGCTACTGAAATGAGGTCACCGACGAAATAAAGGGAGACCACGTGGACCTACCTCCCCCTACCATCGCCCAAGCATTGACCTCTCCTAACTGCTTAGACGATTCTGCTACACAATGTATAGGGTGTCAAACGGAAAAATTTCAAGATTAAATTGTAATTGCTCGTAAACCATTAAGGTGAGGTAAGTAGGAGGGGAATTATTCGACGTGCGTGATTTGCTGATTTGCCAGTCGCAATGAGTCACTGATCGGGAATACACCGCGCGTTCGCGGTCGAGCAATATTTAAAGTGCGGTGATTCGTTGGTTCCTGTGCGTCGCGTTTTTTGTACTCACTTTAATATTCGACGAGTAAGTGATTATTACTGATAAGTGACTTATTTGATGTTGAATACAAATATTCAGAAAAGAAAGGATGGTTAACCAAATCTCAGCAGCGACGCCAGAACATGTGGCTTATGTTCAACGTGAAATTATACGCAATCCGCGTAAATCGATAAGGAAGATTGCAGCCTGTACTGGAATAAAAAAATCAAAAGTGCATGTTATTTTGAAAAAAAAACTACAGTTTTACCCATACAAACTGTAAATCGTGCAGTTTCTCAACAAAAATGATTATTCTTAACGTGAAATCTTACCGAGAACGATGCTGGAACGTTTTGAAATAGCACGAACGCTCGGAAACATATTGTTGAACATAAACAGAACATGAGATACTGGTACCCCGACAACGATAGAACGCCATCAAAAACGTTTGCATTGTCCAAAAACGACAGTGTGGTATGCAATTTCTGCCCGAGAGATAATTGGTCCTTATTTTTTAACCAGCGAGAGACAGTCACTGCTGACGTGTATTGCCGAATGATCGACGATTTTTTGGTACCGCAACTGCAGCTATTATCCGGGTTCAACAAAAGAACACAATTTTAGCAAGACGTGGCCACTCCACACATAGCTAGAGTTTCAATGGAGAAGCTGAGGGGATTTTTTTCCAATGAATTAATCAGTAAGTACGGAGACACCCTGTTCACCTCGGTCACCGGACCTTACACCGTGCGACTTTATTTGTGAGGATACCTTAAGTCGAGAGTTTATAGCAACAATCCTAGAACAATTCAGGCCCTACAAAAAAATATCCACCGTGAAGTTGCTGCCATTGAACCAATGCTTTGTTCTCGCGTGTTCGCAAATTTTAGAGTCCGATTGCGAGAGTGTCTTGAAAGAAATGAACGACATTTAGACGATATTGTTTATAAAGCGTTAAATTTGCATCAATAAACTCCATTTTGTATAAATAAAATATGAGAATAATATTGTAGTTTTTTTTTTAAATTTAATATTAAATTTGAAAATTTTTTGCTGGACACTCTTTACAATAGAAGAGAATGGGATACAATAAAATAAATATGAATAAAATGGTAACGATATCAAAGCATCCGTGCGAGTATGTTATTATTATTCGATATTTATCAATACAGTGAAAAATTAAAGTCGAATAGTGTATTGAAATCGTTTTGAATTAATACATTTTTATGAGCTCTATTCTGCTCGACTCGCTGCAGTATTTTGCATAAATATTACCGCGGTTCCATGGTGCTTACCGAGGGTCGTGTATTTAGATTCATCCCTCTCCTGAGACATATCATGAGTGTTGCTAGTTGTAAATTATAACTTGAACAAAGCAGTAACTCCAAGTGCAAGATGCATTTTCTTTCAAGGATTAAATTATTGACCAAAAAATATCATCATCTGTAACTAACAGCATGTATAATATTTTATCTAACAATTTAAATTATAATGTTTTGCTTTATTTTTGGATAATTATCATAATCGATGGGTTTTGTAGACACATCCTGCCCTTGCTAGATAAAAAAAAATATATATTATTATGTTGTTAGCAAATATACTTTGTCACGTGCTGCTCGGGTTGACCGGGCATCCTTTTCATGCTAGGCCCGAGCTCCACGTCACTAGCTAGCTACAATCAGAATTTACAAATTTTGGGTTCTTACGAACCGTTCTATGAACCGCTTCATAAAAGTTTATTTTGTCTGTAGGGGAGGGTATATACAATAACAAATTTATTCACTATTATAAACTATATTTTAATAATAAATTTTTATAAGCTACTCACGCTTCTCTTGACATAGACAACTTTGTCCCAGTTTTAATGTCCACGTTTTACTTCAACATCTATTTTTTAGCACCATTTCTTCATTAATGACTTCTTGCATACCAGAGGCCCTGGAGATCCGAGTTGAAGTTGGCCAGCGTGGATCAGTTTCCAGAATTCGGAACCATCATCATAGAATTTGCCCCCAAAAAACACCGCCAACACAGAATTTTGCCAAGATCGAATAACAAAAACATGCCGCCCATCTTTCCAAAAATATGGTTAAAGACGCCCGACTTCTCGTTATGGCCTTAATAAGCCTCGTCTTCCTATTTTTCTTTTCACCTTGGCCAATACTCTTGCCTTAGCCCTCACAGTCTCTACCCGCTCGCCAGAAAAAAGTAACAGCTCCCTCTTGCATCGCGCCATAGATCATCTGGCTCCTTATTGGCTGCTGGGCTACAGCAGGTTCCACACACAGCATGAAATTTTACATCTAATATTTTTGGTGGGCACTCACACGTGGTCGCATGCATCCTAATGTCACAACTTTTTAAAATACATCTTCCACAGAGGGGATGATAATTTGTAAAACTAGTGTTGACTGGAAAGATATAAATAAAACCGGGAAGACAGAGTTCAATCTCAAACTCGATGGACTGACCGGTTCAATAATGCTACTGGTTATCCTATTGGAATGTAGAATAATAGTTAAGGTCACCAAAAAATCACAACTCGACGATCACAATCCTAAAAGGAAAATGGCAAGATATATCGCTCCGACAAATTGATACCCCAGAAGGATAAATATATCATAGGACGATAAAGAACTCCCTGGAAAAGTGCAATTCAACTAAACAATAACCATGAAAACGCTGTCAGTGATATAAATAATATTATTGCAGTATGAATAAACTGTAATAGTCTTCATTAGTAATAAATAAAACTATAACAAAATATTTTTTCTGATCTTGCATGATGACATTAATAACTGATATAAAATGTGACAGGTTATTTTTGATCCGTAACGAGCAAGTAAAGGCAACAAATAAGCCAAGTATTTGCATTAATAAACTTCAGATTAAAAATTAAATGCAGTGGAGCTCGTTTTTTATAATCTCTTTCATTTCCATCTGAAAAGAATTTAATTTTCAGACAGATCCGATAACTGAAAAATTCCCTGAAACAACTTAAAAAATAAAAAAACAAAAAATTCGTACAATCGTGCTATTTTCGATAAATAAAGCTTTTAAGGTTTCTTATTCTAAATTATAAAAAATCTTCCGTTTCCAACCATAGTAATTCTAATGAATGTCTTAATTACAAATACTACTCCCCATCATAAAATACTAAACATAAAATTTATAAATACAAGACGTACCATAATTTTTTACATATAGGAATATTTCAATAAGTCCTAAAGTAAAAAAAAAACTAATGAAAACGATTATTCATTTATTATTTTAGTTATTTTAACTATTTTATAATTATAATTGCTAATTTGGTAAAAATAGATATAGTTAAGAATTTACGTATTTCAAAAGCTTTGGAACTAATATTGTTCCAATATCAAATTATGACGTCAATTTCTCAGTTTAGTTGTCTGTTGGTTAGATATGTATTATTTATTATCATCCGTTTATTATAATATAGTAGGTAATTAGTAATTCCATTTTTTTAATGGAATATGTAATAATATTTTAAATATGAATTAAATATATTAATTATAAAGATATACATATAAAATCAATTTTATCGAAAAATATTGTTGTTGCGCCACCGGGATTCGAACCTGCATCTCTTTCCTAACCGGGGAAGGTGCTTTATCCTAAAATAATAATATTTTTAATATTTGCGAATTGAACTTTATAGTATATTTATTATATTTTTCCTACTTTACATAATAAGTACATATTTATTTGAATTAATACATAAGTATACATACGAATATAATGTATGAGTTAATATATATATATACAACAATAGAGATGTGCACCCCCAAATAAGAAAGATCTTGAATTATGGGGGTGGTTTTCGACATTTATATAAAAAAAAATCAAAATCTATAATAATACATAAATAAATGTTAGACAATTGAATAGATTAGGCCTTGTGAATAAGAAAGATGTTGGAAAACGTAATTATTTAATTATTTTATAGACTTTTTAGCCATTTTAGAACCTCGTTTTTTGTACACATTTATATTTGCTGCAAATTTAATTGATTTTGGCAGTTGGTTATACAGTCTAAAAGCAATGTACAATGCATGTCTCTGTCCTATTTTTAAATTGGAGATTTTTAAAATAACATGTTTATTGGTTTTACTTCGAGTCTGATAGTTGTGATGGATTTTTATTTTGTCCTCTTTAAATATATGAAAAAAATCGTTTTTTTTATATAAGGAAGATAAATTAAAAATAGTAAAATCTTTAAAAACTTATTTAGTTGGGTAACCTTTGGCCTATTTAAAAAAATACTTTTGAGTTGTAATTATTAGTTTGATATGTGTAAGGCAAGTACCTCCCCAATCTAGTATTCCGTATTGTAATATTAATTCAACCAATATGTGGTATATCATTTTAAGTATTTATAAATTACAATTTTGTCTAAGGACATAGAAGTAGAATAAAAATTTACGTAATTTATTATTTAGGAGGGTTATGTGTTTTTTGATGTTGAATTTATTATCCAGAACTATTACAATACTGTTCGTTACAAAATAACAATAACAGGAATGCAAGATAAGCTTATATTTGTCAGTCGGTTGCCCTATTTTTGTTGCAGAAAAGGTTAAATAATTAATTCTATCGGCATTTAGAGTTAGCATATTACAATGAAGCCATTTTTTAATTAATTGAATTCCTAATGTCGCTTTTTTGAAGACCTGTTCTTAGATATTTACGCTGATTTGGTTAATTGTATCGTCCACGAATCCGATTATCTTCCCTGAAAACGCATTTATCTTATATATGTCATTTATATATATGGAGAATAATAAGTGTCCTAAAACAGTACCTTGTGGTACTCCACTAGTTTATCACTTATGTAGTCATTAACTTTAACCTGCTGAACTCTGCCATTCAATAGTTTTGTAGTAAGTCATACGCTACACGTCGAATGCCAAACTTTTCTAATTTTAATAACCGTTTTTTTTTACTTCACATTGGAGTATCAAAGGCTTTATGGAGATTTAGAAATATAGCTAGCCATTTTTTATGATTATTTAAACTATCACCAATATTTTTGGTTAATTTGTAGAAACTTGCCTCAGAAGTACTAATTTTATTTTGAAAACCAAATTGATTAGTTGATATGTCACCGTGTTTATCAAAAAAGCTTACTAATAATTTTTTATACATTTTTCGAATATGTTAGCGAAATTATGTTAATATTAATATAGATTATTTAATTTAATATTATTATTTGACATAAAGATGAATAAAATTGTATATTGCGATATCGGTTGGTGTATTAAAATTACTCATTAGTGGTTAAAAACACAGTTTAATAATCTGTATTAAAATATGTAATATATATAATGATATTAAAATACATGTTTTTTTAAATATTGCAATTTTTTAGAGTTTATCATTCTTTGATAATTAAATAAATGCAAATATTTAATTGAAAAAATATTAATTACAAATCTTTCTCCAAAATATAACTTGGTCATTAATCTTTGATAGAAGACGAAATTTGAAGAAGAAAAAGGAAATTATATTTCTCAGGACCAAGGAAATTTATAAATAAAGATAAAATGATATAAAAATGATTTTTCGAAGCATTCTTTTCAGGTTAGTAATTTTATACCTTAATACTGTCGAGTGTTATCTTGAAAAAATATTGAAGTACACCCTTATTTCAAGAAACTCATAATGTATAAAGTTTTCAATTTATATAAACGTACAATAAATACAGATATTTAATATATATATATATTTGTGAAATCCCATCAAATCATTTCAAGAGTATCGATATGTAATCTATAGTCTCGCAAAATAGGATTCCGCCCCCCGAGCGGTTTCACAAACGCTTACTGTGCTGTATATAAGTGGATACACTTGTCGGGATCCCAGCGGGACCGAGGATTTCGTTCGTGAGTCTTCCTTTAAAACTGGAAAGTCTCTCGAGTTTTTGAAAATATAATTAAAAAGCAATTTTGCTGTTTCCAACAAAAATATGGCGAGTTTAATTTAATATTTTGAAAATTATAATATCTGAAAAACAGGCAGCGTAATATCGGCGTATTATGCGCGTCATCAGTAAAATGCTAATGTAGGTTCACATGTACTAATATTACTCTACATAGGAGTATCTTTTTCAATATTAAATTATTTTTTTTAGACTTTTTCTAAAACGTTATTTTTTCATATATTAATATGAAATACTTATGATGGTAGTAGTTGGAAAGTAGTTAAGGTAGTAAAAGTATCAAAGTAGATAACATGACATATTTGTAGAAGTAAAATAGAAGGTACTACGATATGCTCATCGTAAACCATAAGAATTTGGTAAATTAAAAAATATACCGACGCTGACAGGGTGGACGGAACGCCACAAATTACTGACACAAACAGTAGGTACCTACTTCTGAAATATACTATATTTTCCACCATACGTACCTATTCGCTTTGTTTTATTTTCTTCCAGATAGCTCATCAATGTTGTCAGATTATTTTGAAATCTCACTTTTTTATTATAAATATTTGATCTAGCTGGAAATTTTGTGATCCAGGTTTAGTTTTTTAGTTTTTTAAACCTTTTTAAGTTTTTTACTATGTATATGTATCAAAATTAAAATAAAATATTTTTTTATTCTTCTTTAATCTTCTCTTAACACGAATGTTAAGTTTTTGCTCATTTATGTACACATAGAGTTCATTTAGAATATTCAGATATCGAAATTAAATATTTATCTTGCAATACTCCGTTCGCAATTTTGTTCGTATTATTTATATATTCTATCTGATAAATATTTAATTTTGTTTTAGTCCCGATATATAAAATGATGTTCTGCATATTTAATTGTGCTGACTGAGGTGTCGTTTGGATTCCTGCACATAAGGGAGTTCATGGAAATGAATGTGCTGATAAACTGGCCAAGGAGGCCATTATTTTCGTAGTTTTCTCTCATCAATTCCATATTCCGATGTGTGACAGACTTAATATGGTAAAAAAACATACGAATTCTATCTAGACTACACAATGGATGGGTGCAAATAATTATAAGGGTAATCGACTTAAAATATATTGTTCTCCAAAAGGAATGTCTCTAAAAGTACAATATCAAATATCTATAGAATGAGAATTGAGCATTGCCAGGTAGCCTCACATTTATTCAGATTGAACTTAATAAATTCCCCCAATGTGTGAGTATGGTGCCGAGGAGGAAACCCTTGACTATATCTTTTTTGCCTGTCTATCGCGGATCACAGGTTTTTTTTACAGTAATCTCGTCACTGGTAATTTTCAACTCCTGGTTAACTTGTATCATCTTCTTTCCCTTAACTCGCCACATTTAATCTATATAACATCAAATTTTTTGAACGACAATGATATTAACATGTTATATAATATTTCCTATTCTATAAAATTAAGTATTAACTTGATTAATGGCATAAATCACTCTTGAAGGGTGGATTGAATATTTAAAAGAATAATAATTGTCCTGACTGCGCTTTATGTAATACATCAAATAGCGCATATTTTTGGTCATTTTTGTTAAATTATTATAATAATCTTGTTTGTTTTTGTAATTAAAAATTCAGAGTTTTCATATGATTCTAGTATTGTGTGTAATGCGAAATATTTTGCAAAATGAATTTGTATAGGTTTTCCCAAACATCTAATAAATCTACTTCCATTGGTCGACTATCTCGACTGTATATTCATTATATGAATCTTGGTTTTCACTCAATTGTACATTACCTTCTTATGTATTCATCATAGAGAGGAAAGAGTCCTTCGCATTTCTTTGTTTCACCATTCGTTATCTAACAAGTTTAATAAAGGCTACATAAATTCAATAGTGCAGAAAAAACTCTGACTATTGTATACATAAAATACAATCTGAATACTGAAATGTTTCGTATGTAGTTCTCTAAAGATGGCGATGAGAAAATGTTTAATGTCAGTATTATTTATTTTACACAAACTGCGAAATTTTCTTAACTGCTTTCAACTGATCGGTAAATGTATCCATGTTGCACTTTAAGCGGTCAGTCTTCATTGGACCTGTTGAATCTGTTCAATTTCACAGAGTGCTTACATATACACTCATATACAACACGCACACATTCGTATTGGAGGAAATAGTACTGTGCCGAGAAATTGGCATCGTGCGATGCACAATCGCGTTAGCTAAATTTTGAAACTGAAATTCAGCTGTTCCAATTGAAATCGGTCAGTATTTTATAAATGTAACCTTTGAATATAATATAAATGTATATTATGGCATGACGAACGAGTGCATCAATTATGCAACAAATTCAACCATAGCAAGCCTCATTTACAACAGTGATCAAAAGATTTTTTGAATTATTTGGGAGCTGTTTTAAATGCAATGCCTAAATGACGTATGAAAAATTTGTTCCAGGCAGGGATAAGGATGTGGAGTAGAAAGTGGAATGGGATTGGGTGTGAATGGAGTGTGGTGGGAGTGGTTTCTTCAGGATCCTGAATGCAACTGAACAAAATTTTGATTGCGTTCAATATAATACACAATCTTACCGGAGGTTGGCTGTGTTTTGCGCAGCGTTCTAAAATGTAACTATGTAAAATTGGAAATTGATGGCATTCGATATAAAAAACATTTATGTCGGGTTAAAAATGATTTAGATCGGTCAAATACTCAGTTTTATATAGTATATACCTACATAAACCTTTCATCATTAATGTACAGGGTGAATATTATGTTACAGACCGATTTTGTTTGGCCGCCATTTTAGTTTGGCAGATATGTGTTAGTTCTTCATTGATAATCGTAAAGAATCGTTAATTACAATTTATTATGGAGCATATAACGTCTCAATAACATGTTAAAGTAATTAAAACATTTTATCTAAATAATAATTGCAATGCTGTAACCAATAATGGTGATCGCTATCGTTACATGTTACTTCTTGGTAGCCGGATTGGGTCGATTAGTTCTGCAGCATATGTGGTTTTAATAAGATAGTGCCACCTCACACACAGCTTGAACTATTTTCACTGATTTGACGGCTCCCGACTATTTTTGTGAGGGTACTTGAAAGAAAAAGGTCCACGTCAATAAGCCAATAACAATTCCGATGCTATTTGACAATATTCACAATGAAATTACTGAAATAACACATGAGGTGTGAGAGAATGTTATGCTGCCAAAAGCGGCTACTTGGTCAATGTTATATTTTAATTACAATTGTAATAAATCAAGTAATTGATAAATAAAATAAAATAAATAGTGTTCAATTTTTTATTTATTTAAAAACAATATCGGACTAGAACATAATATTCACCTGTATATCCAGCATTTCTGGAACATTTCAAACTATTAACAAACCTTGTTTTGTTTTTGTTTGTTTTTGAGTGCACTCGACTAAGAAGTATTATTTCTACAAAAAAGGACAGACAAAGAAATTTTTGTCAATCTGAAAAAAATTGCCAAGAATAAATATCTTGATTCTGTGAACAAGTAATTATCCTAATGTGTAACTTTTCTGAGTAAAACAACATTTATTTCAATATGAATCCGTATTAGATTTTTTTGTGTTTGTTTCATATCCCAGTTAATTTAATGGGATACTGAGTTGATATATAACACACGTGATTTATCCAATACTAAAACTTTCATAACAAATCGTTACTAATATCTTGCTGCGTAATATAACTCTCTGTTTATTGATAAGTTCGTTTACTGTTCTCGCTGGAATGAAATCAAATTTATCAAATAGCTTTTTTATCCACTAGAGGATTACGAAATATGAAGCCCACTCGTATTATGAGATTTGAACGAAAAAGCTTCTTGATTATCTTAACCGGATTTACCCCCTCGTACGTCATTATTGTCAGACATCTTCCACAGATACATCATTATGGTCCGTGTCCACGGAAGAGATACGATAAGAGAATCTCAGAAATTTAGTAAAATACATCTCAATACTCAGTACATGTTTGTGATTTAAATCTGGAAAGGGTAGAAATTGACAAAATCTCAAACCAGTATGTATGATAATCGATCTGACAGCGAGGTTTGATTTGCACATAATTATCAGGTAAAGCAAGTTAGCATAAGTCATTAAATGTTAATATTAATACAAACATTAATTCAATTGAACTGCTGCTGGGGAGATTCAAAATCATTAAATATACTGACAAACTATAATGACATTTGACGTTTAATGCACGTGACAACGAAGGCTGAGAGTTGTCTCCAAATAATCTCATGAGAGCAAAATTCTTATCTCAGTAATTGTATTGACCTGAAAATGTCAAAAATCAAGCCATTATGGTTTTGTCTTTTGACCCTGGTATACACAATGCCCCATGGAAAATAAATAAATAAAATGTAAACGTCACAATAATTTTCTTACTATTTATTGTAATTAAGTTATGCTTAAAGAAAATGGAACTTTAATAAGTGAGGCAGACACCCGTTTAACAAACACGTCTAAATATATTACTAGAATACTTATTCTTATGTTTTATTTTGATACCTACATACGTTTAAAAAAATATATCTATGTGTTTTAAACAAAAAAGCTAATCAAATCAAATAACACATTTATAAAGTTATCATGATAAAAAAGTCAGTAAAACCCATAACCTAATGATGAAGACACTCTTTATTATTAAACAAAGGGCTGTGGTAACTTTAATTAGTGTAAACAAATATTTATTAGTCAGATTTATTTAAGTCCTTACGTGAAGTATCTTTTAGTTAATAATACTTATTTTATTGATAAATTTAATTGACGTGAAACATGTGCAACGTATTTATTGGCTAAAGGGAACCTGAACTGCATAGTGATTCCAATTCAGCCCGAGTAACGGTATTTAAAAAAAAAAGTGTTAAGTGGGACCATCGTATATATGTCGTCCAATCTTGAATTTAAATAATAATTTGTTATACTCATATTTGCTCATGGTTGCATTTAAAAACACTATTACATAGCTGTATTTAATAGTGCCGTGCACTATATATGGATTTGGGTTATGCTGCTTGTGGAGGCCTTGCTCGCGCCTCACATACCTGGCTGTCAAACCAGACACTTTACAGTCATTCCTTGCCACCTAGTACTGCCCGAAAATCTAGACAACAATACATCGCAACGCATCCGGTTCGAGAAGTCAGCTGAAGCGATCACTTTCCCCTGGTCATCTTCCCGGACGCATCTCTCTGAACTACCTCCAGTGAGTATCATTTGTGATGAATTTTAACTTAAAATTTAACCTTCAAAAGTGTAAATTTATTTGTGCATAATTATACAATAAACGTCAACTGATTGTAAGTCCTGTTTCATTTTATCAACCTACTCTAGCTGAAACACCAACACTTATACTCACAAATACGCTCGGTAACATTCATATACACGCGTGAGAATCTGAGGAGGATTAGGGCCCACAGAATTACTTTAAGCAAATTCTTCTGATATTTATAACCTACAAACATCAGTCGCTCCATCCGAGTGACTCTCACACTATACAATAAATACAAACCCTAAATGCTTATATCGATGGTGTATAAGTACATGGGCTGTATCATCTGTATAAAGAAATATACTCTTTTAAAAGCATGTTTTTGAAACACGTCTGTTTAAGTGCGATATTCAGTGTTGCATTTAGTTGGTATTTGTATGTTTGGGGCAGATTTTACAAAAAATAATTTGAAAGACATGCGCAGCTTTATTTGTTATTTCTAAATTCTTCCGGTATATGGTTCTGGTATCGCTACAGTAATTTACAAACTATAAATTATTTGCGCATGTTCGTAAATTCTTAATGCATAATACATCAAGTAAATAATATACAATTTAGTTTTAACTCGCAGATATTATAGTTATGCACAGGTTTTTTGATTGTATGGAGTGCACGCCCCTGGTATCTATATAAATATATATGTGAGGAGGTCTATCGCCTCCACTCATATCATCACCGTCCGGTGATATGGAACGCACCCAGTAAATATCGGTGCGTGAAACAAAACTCCCAGCAGCCGTAAATACACCCAGGACCGACGTCATGCAACAACACGATCGCGGTTAACAGTGGTTGGAAAGGCCTTTTAACGAATCGCACTCTTTCTACCACTACTTTTTCATCAACAGTCAGGAATCCAGGAATCATCTCCGAAAACTAATCGCATCGTAACCACTTTGTATTATACATCTTAACTTCTCCATATTTATTAACTGTACCTAACAGAAAACTCAGTGTCAACTATAAGTAGTTTATTATTTTCACAACCTGCTCTGGCGACATTCACAACATATACACAATAGATTCCGCGACTTCAAACATACACAATAGTAGTGGATGAATATTGGAGCATCCATTACTCTTACATTAACCACATCTCATCATTCAAAACATAACCCACACGCACTCAAACATCAATCCATAATTCCGATTCTTCATACTCCATATATGTAAAATATTACTGTTCTAATCAAACGTATAACAATATAATAAATGTATCGTACTTTTATCACTGACATTTAAACAACCTTAATATAAAATGACGTAAAAATTAAGATAGAATAAGTTAGAATAACTACCGTCACATGTCCAGGCAAAAACTTTGCAGGTTGGGTCATAAAACGAACAATCTACTGCCGGCTTTCGGAAAAAAGACACCTTTCGCGCACGCTTAAAAAAAAACAAAACCAGTAAGAGCTTCCGGTAGAGCCTTTATATTTCAGCCCTTTCGGAGGCTTTGGCAAGGATAATCCCAATAATAAATAATGCCGAGGCTTTGCTCTGATTCTGGCCACCGAGAGCGGAGTCGGCGATGAAATAATCAACACTGAAATCCTTCTTATGTTTGGTTTTGATAAAGCAAGTGGCGCGTTGTGTTGAAGCGTCTGATATTTTATGCACACGAGGCGTGCTTTCTGCTTTTTCGTATTTTTAGATTTATTTACATCAGCACGCAGCGAATAGCTCTTTGAAATGCGTGCCGAGTTTTGACCGACGTTCATTACTCAAAAATGTTATTTTTTGTAACCAGGTAATTTATTCCGCTTGAGCGCGTGTAACATCGGAAGATCGTTTGCATGCATGCGTCCATTTATTATTTATTTGTGTATTTTTAGTTAGGCGCTTTATTTTTTCATTTCGAAAATGTAAAATTCAATTTTTAATGAAATTAAAATTTATTTATGATGTTACGTTTCTTTGAAATATCTTCCTTGATGATTAAAACAAATTAGACGATATCACTTAAATATTATTCTTCTTCTTCTTCTTCTTGTGCCCTATCCGTTCAATGGACGTTGACTATCATCACTTTGCTTACTGCGGTCTGGAAAAGCTCTACAGTAGACTGGCCAAACTATTGTCTGCCAAGATGTTTTCTTTCTTCCAGGGCTCCGACTTCCAGCAATCTCGAGGTGCAAGATCTCGTACTTTTCCGGATATCTCATTACATGTCCGAGTTATTGAATTTTTAGTGGTTTAAATACATTTTTATTTTTATTCAACTAACTAACTTAACATCACGCCGTTTTTCCACAGATGTTGGCAGATAAGATAGAGCGCCACACTTTTCTGTCCTGACATACAGTTCCCGTTTCATCCACATTTATATATCTTCTCATATAAACTCGCCGATTATTGAGGCTTCCAGATATATATGCAGATGGAATATGACGATACTATCATCTAATTAGTTGAAGCTATCTACCGGCACTATAAAGATCCGGATTAGGTTAGGCTAGGTTAGGTTAGGTATCTACTACAAATATCTACTATAAAAGTAGATATTTTTTCGATTCATAGTATCTTTCTAATTCATTAATTTAATTTGTATCAATGTTACCTTGCTTTACTAAAATTGTTGTCGTCGAGGTTATCACATTATTGAAAGATTAAATCGTATACAACTCTGATATCTTATATTTAGTGCAGGTTTTGAATATAAAACCTCACAAATATATGATAGCTTAACTGCAGAAGGGTGGAGATCGAAGAACTTGGAACTTCGAAAACGGTAAGATATTCAGATATCCTGAAGAAGGTGAAAGCATGAAGGCTGCATGATATATATCAAGAGTAATCCCGTAATATACACAAACCTCTTCTACACAAGTCAACAGGATTAAGATCAGGGAGAAGACCGAGACGTAGATGATCGGATAATGTCAAGACGAACCTAAAAGAGGTAGGCGAGTGCTCAGCAGACGTGTGCACATCCACATTTCGAACACTTCAAGCTTCTTCAACATACCATACAGAAGGACAGAAAAAATATATCACCGTACTACTCTCACTCGAAATACCAGATTTAAATTTTAATGAAAAACCCTTCTTCTATTATACACTTGATCTTTTTGTAGTGATTCCTGCTCTCATATAATTATCAACCCAGATAAGTAATTTATTTCACTCATTTTATTTGTATCCCATATATCTAAATTAGTTTACTACGTACCGTAAACTGGTGTGAATAGGGAATTTGGAGGAAATAGGGACAATCGCCAGTTTAGAATCTTATTACGCAACTTTGGTTTCAGTTTTGGACTATAAATATTTTCTTCTTTAATATTAGCAAAATTACTTTGTGGCCTCATTTTATATACATAATTTGACAAAATACTTTGTTCAAACCTCCATTTATTGATAATTCAACAGATAATTGATAAGTGGTAAATAAGTAAGAACTAATATGAAAACAAATTTTATAGTTTTGTTTTTATCTTTGCTTGTATTTTTAATTTCAGTATACATTGTTTCCTAAAGAAGATATCATAGGTATTGAAATATTTTGAATCATCAATAAATAGTGGTTTAAATAAATTATTTTATCTAATTATTTATACACATATTTTATGTTAAAAAATTATATTTATCTTTAATAAAGTAATAAACTAATACAGGTTTCAATAAAACTGGTGAAGTGCCGTTAGATCGTAATAGACTATTACACACCATCAGACTTCTGAGTCATTTGAAAGATGCATTTCTGGATCTTACAGTGCAAATGATAATCTATTTTATTAAATGTTCTGAATAATTACAACTTCACAATAAGAATGTGTTTCCTTTAATAATGATAATCAATGCCTACCATACTTAAATAACGATTGTAAATATTTTTTTCTCTTTTTTATTTGAGTTTTATTTTACATGATAATTTCATCTCGTAAAAAATTGAATCTAATGTATTGTTGCACAATTCGTATCGTAACTGGTTTAGTAAATAATTTGTTTTATTTAACTCCATGAGACAGTAGTAAACAAAAATAATAATTGTCTTTATTGACCCCACTACTTGCCTCCATTCGCCCCATCGTAAGCTAAATAGGGACATAGCTTATTTATGGAGCATTGCTTGTATAAATATTTCTTACATGTGTCGATTTATAACAATGGAAGCACTGAAACATGTCCCTATCCCCCCTAGATAACGGTACTTGGTTTTTGAGGATTAAATAAGAAAGTAATTTAATTGCTCTCTGGAATGATGTCTTTGACATGTTTTTAGGTATGTTATAATTAAAACCTTTCATGATAGTTGATTAAATTCTTCAAGTGAAGATTACAATGATGGTACCCATTTTAGAGAAGTTTGACTAATGGTAGCGTTTGTTGCGAATTCGTTTTGTGAGCTTAAATGTCTGAGGGCTGTATACAAAGAAAACAGTGTTTATTCTCTTTACTGATGTTGAACTTTAGTTTGGATTGTTCTTTTCTACTTTAGGATCCAGTTAGTGAATGCTAATACCCGTTTTGTATTAAAACTAAAATAAATTCATTTTATACGCGTTGATAATGCACTTCATTTGCTCTGAAGAGTGATAAATATTCTTGTATATTTAAAATACAAATATTTTTACACAAATATTTTTGCAAATCGAATATAAATAAAAGTCCAGCAAAATCATTAATAATAATTAAATGATTAACGATTTCTTTGTAGGGTAATTTAAAAGATAATTTTATTGACAAATTTGAAAGGAAACTGATTACACAAGAATGATGCGTTACGTTCTAGTACGAATGAAATTTTTTTTTAGTTCGAATGAAATTTTTGTGTAGCCTTTCTATTTTAAAAAAAATATTTTTAAAATAAAATATTATTTAATTGACAAGGGTGTGTAAAAAATAGAAAATCAAACTGATGACCAAGTGACACAAGGACAGGAATGAGGCGGTCTGTAGAAATCGGTGAAATTTTGAATATGCAAGAACGGTGAGAGGTCGATTTTCAAGTCGATGTAGAAACCAAGTCTGAGATACGACAGAAGACTTAATATATGTCATACTAAACATCGCCCAGGATCGCAAAGAGTAGAGAAAAGCAGTTCGAACTATAGAAGCAGATAAGAGGACTACGATGCTCAGTCACAAGCGCATCGATTGATGTAATCTTAAATGAATTACTCAAGAATTGACATGGCAAAGTTAAGAATTTTATTTGATAAATATAAGCTAACCTATTGTATACAAATATTGCAAATCAATTAAATTCTAAAAGACAGACTCGACGTTTTATGAGGAGCTAACCCTTAGTAACTAAAATAACAGTGTAATTAAAATTATCCGAATCATCACATTCACTCTTGAATCTCTTCAAAAATATTTAAGCCGTCTTTTGAGTTTCCAGTTTTTAATAATCCAGGTCCAATTTAAGATTTGAATTCGCCATCGAATACCCTCCCCCGTCCCTAATCCCGTAATCCACAAAAACGAAAATGTATAAAGAACAAATATGTCAATAAAATCTATTTATTTAGAATGAATCTCGTCTTGCGCGTGATTGATTACTTGCTTTATAAAGCGCTGAAAAAAAACACGTGCTCCCTATTTTTTATCGTATGCGCGTAATGCGCTTAAGTTAAAATTACATTTGAACCATACCGATAATAGAAAATGTATTTTTATGCGGTACAGATTTAAATACATGATATATTCCCCGCTCCTCTTGGTTCTCCAACAGGAAAGTCTCAAAAAGAACAGTAGCAAATATCTCTAGAATGAGAATTGGGCATTGCCAGGTGGCCTCACATTTGTTCAGAATGAACATAATAGACTCCCCAATGTGTGAATGTGGTGCCGAGGAGGAAACCCTTGACCATGTTTTTTTTGCCTGTCCATTGCGGATCACAGGTGTTTTTTATAATAATCTTGTCAATGGTAATTTTCAACTCCCGGTTAACTTGTCTCATCTTCTTTCCCTTAACTCGCCACATTTAATCTATACAATAGCAAATTTCTTGAATGTCAATGGTATTAACTTGTAACGCAATATTCCCTATTCTATAATATTGTTGTACCGCTTTCTATGAAATAATGTTTAAACTTGTTTAATGGCACAAATCACTCTTGAAGGGTGGATTACCTATTTGAAAGAAGAAGAAGAAGATTTAAATACATCGACTAAATCATTTTAAAGATCGTTAAAAAAAAACAACAAAGCGGGGCCAACTGACTTTAATTTATAAATTAAATCAAATTTATGTTAAGTAATGAGGTAGACTATTATTTTAACTATGATGATGAGATTTGTATTCGATTTCAATGATGATTGTTGAATAGTCATTCGTAATTCGGTGAGTCATCACTAGAATACTAGAAACAAAACCAATAAAAGTTTATATCTCAGTTACCAATCATCGTTATAATAGCGTATTCACAATTAGTTACAATGTCAATTTAACCCTTCCCAAACCGTGCAGGTCTACCATCATAATTAAACCTGTAATATTTCGGTAAATATATGCAACATAAAATTAATATTTTAAATAATCCTAAAGAAAATATTAGCGCTCAGGAATGACTAGTGAAAAACCAATTATGAAAAGAGAATCGTACAAAAACATTTTTTTTTCCATTCAATCCTTTGTAAAATTAATACGTTGGTAAAAATACAATTTGTGATATGAAAGACAGCGATCACACACTATTTTCACAGTGAAAAAAATAACAAACATACTAATATAATTATTTCTTTCTTACTAATTAAATGAAAAGAGATAAGAAGGAAGGACACATTGTATAGGATTTAATGAATACTCTAAATTATGTTATTAGTCATTTTTTCAAAATTAAATGCTCAATATTTAGAGTAAATTTGTGCCATTAAACCCATTTATGCTAATAAAAACAATTTTTCTAACTGTTATTTACGGTAAAACGAGTTGACAGCATGGCTGCTTTCGGCTATTTTATATCATGGTATGGTAAAGGTTAATTCATCACGAATTGGTGGAAATATGAGGAAGAAAGGAAGGCACTTACTTTTCGTCTGCCGGTTGCTGGTTCATTTATTTATTGCTCTCCACCACGAGTACAAGCGATTGAGCGGGGTGTACACTAACACTCGCGAAAAGGATTATAATGTATCAGCGGAAGATTAACTAATTGGCATTAACAGAGTGAAGTGACGGTAGTTGTCCGTATAAAAGTTCCAAGCGCACTGAACTTTCTGCAGTTGGAGACTGTTAATTACTGCGACATCTTCTTTCTTCCATGTGCTTAAGGATAGTTAAGAAAGAAAGGGACGGAGATACGCAGGTTAAAATTTTGGTATGAATGAATGAGTGCCAAGAAGTTAAATGCCAAAAAACTTAATTTAAACGGCGCTAACACTAACTAACACTAACCTAACCTAACCTAACCTAACCAAAGCTTACTAAATATCATATATCATCATTATCAACATTTTTATATACACTGCTGGATTAAGGCCTCTCACTTGTCTCTGACTATTGTTATTCGTCGCCACGTATTTCAGTTTAATGATTTCATCAGTCGAGCGGGTTTAAGGGTGGATTTTTGAATTCCCTCGGCTACCACTGAACGACTGGGTTCGTACAACGACTGTCCGTCCTCCGAGCGATGTAGAAACCTACTACAATTTCATTTTCTTGACGTACTCTGTTATATCGACTCCTTTTCTTCTGTTTTTTTCTTGTCTCTTTATACATAAAGAGACAGGAAAAAACAGATATATCTTTTCATTTACTTTTTCACGTTACTTAAAATTTTTAATTGTTTTATTTATTTGTGAAGATTCCATATTCCAATCAGAACAATAAACTTTGATAGAAGTTAAATAAATCAATCAGAAAAAAACTTATCGAATATGAATATGTCCAAGAACACACAATTACTGGATTTTTACCTACAAAGGTTATTAAACAAATATCAGATATCTCATAGAGACATAGCTGTTTTTTATAATATTTAATGGAAATATATGGGAGTATGGGGTAATTACTGGGCTTACGACTTATCTTCGGCTGGCTTAAGTGATCACTTATTATATATATATATATACATATAACGTTCATCAATTCTCACCCCTCAAACTCTATATTTATAAAAAAAATTAAAAGTTGTATATTTGTTAGTATGTGGACTCGCTTTGAGTACCACTACACCATCGATATTTTAAATGAAATATTATAAAAAATGGCTTTGTCTCTATGAGACATCTGATATTTGTTAAATATCTTTTCGCTAGATAGATTTTTTCTGTATGTCTTTCTAATTAATTAATTAATTTAATTTGTATTAAAATACTACCGAACTATGTTCTGAAAATGCAACTTCACAGCAAAAATGTGTTCTCCTTAAAAAACTTTGTGTCTAACTAAAATTTCTAAACTGGACTTGTGATAAAAGAAACCAATAAATTATAAGGTTACTTCATTTCATATAAATTTGTCTTGTTTTAAAATTATAAACATATGTTTTTATTACCAATAACATTTACGACTCAAAGGATGTTGCCACCCTAATACTTGGGACAGAGATAACTGAATTATTTTCGTAAAGCGCTCAGTTATCTCTCGCGTAAAACATTACGCGGTTTGACCCGAAACTAAACGTTAACTCTATCCGTTTGGGTAACGGACTCGCCGTTACGTCAAGGCTCCGTTTAACGGCATTAATGTGTCGTTACCGAGGAATACTCACGCTCGTTAACCTCATCACACTTTTATTATTAAAAGCACAGCTTGGTGTCGGGCAAATGGGGTTGTTGGTTTGCATCCTGATTATGAAAATTTCCGGGAAATTACAACATTTACGTTATATTTTTGTGCTTTGTTATTTTCGACTCTTTTTGGTGTAATTTTGGTTAATCCTAATCAGTGGTTTATGGTTAACTAACATTAATATCATCTTTTTCTTTTTCTTTTGATAAAATGATAGAAATGCGTACGCGTCAATATTCTTACTATTTTTAAATCAAGCTAAACGCTTGTATTATGAAAATAGAATTTACTGCTGGTCTCTTGGAATGAGGCGTGAACCCCCTGCCACTAAATCATTAGGCCTACGTTTTAACCACTAGACGAATAAGCTACTCAATAATACAGATTTGTGCTGAATTGTGCTTTATGTACTGAATCATGACATAGTGAGCTGGGTTGGAGCCGCCACCATAATACTCGACCCACTGAATAAAATGTAAAAAGGCATGCTTAGAATAATTCTCAATAAATCTTTTCAGCATGAATCAAAGCCGCTATTCCAAAAATTCAAGAATATCAGACAATTACCTATTTATAACTATCTATTTTTACTCTGTTTTTATTTTTATTCTACACTTTTTACCTTGAATTTACTATGTTTCTCTTTTTATCATATCTTTAGAATACTTTTTTTACTTGTTTCACATGTTTACCTATTTTAAACTGCGTTTACCCTGATATTTTTTTTTATTCTATTCGTTTTACTTTGTATTTACTATGTTTCTCTTTTAATTCTTCTTTATACCATATCTTTAGAATGCTTTTTCTACTTGTTTCACATGTTTATCTACTACTGTTTTTCACTGTTATTACTTTTTACTTCGTTTATTTAAAGTGCCCTTTATTTAATGTTCTTTAATCTGTTCCTTACTTCTTACATGTCTTTAATCTATTTCAAATTTTTTATTTTGTTGCTTTTACTATTTTTTTACTGTGTTTAAATTAGTCCAACCTTACTTATACTTATGCACATATCTATTTTCAGAAATATTAAATGGAGTAATACTAATTAGCTAATTAATATAATGGCTACCTACCTCACAACATGTACTTTATACGCACCTACCTAGGTAGGAAGTGGCTAAAAGACTTGCATACAAATAATATATAATATTTGATACTTATTGTATTTGCTGGTGTATTAATAATGTAGAAAATGTTTATATTGATACAAGCTTCAAAATAAAGTTGTTTTGCTAATAAACTGAAAAAAAAATTCATTTAAAATGTGGTGTTAGAAAAAAATAAATACAAATAGCCGGACATAAAAGAAAATAAATGATGGCGTCTTAAAAATGTATTAAGGAGAAAAGAAATACTACTGACCATAGCAAACGGATGTGAAAATGCTTCAGACATATTTCCTGGCACAATAATTTTATAACAAATGTAATAGAGGAGAAATTGTGTGGAAATAGAAGATGCGGCCTAAAGGATGAGGGAAGGAGTCGTATACCAACTGCAGCAGTTCATTGGAAACGGAAACTATGTGAAGCTGATGATCCTGGGAAGAAAACTGGATGAATGAAGAGATTTAATTTTGATGACCACTTTCATACTAGTTTGTATAAAACTAATTAAACATATATGATTATAAATTGAGTAACAGTATTGAAACACAAAAATTAAGAAGTGGATTACATTTTCAGAATATTGTTTGAAGATGTTTAAGCTGTATGTACAAAATCATTTCTGAGATGTATATAAGTCATATATGTTTAAGTTTCAATTGATTTCAAACGATATATTGAGTACGAAAAGTAGTATTTATTGCACTATAGAGATGTATAATGTACACTTTTTACAGAATATAATAAATTATATTACATCTTTTTAACGAATATTTCAATTTACAGGTAGAGAATAGACATACAACATTGTTTAATTTAATATATAACACATGATTTACATACATACTGTAATAATAAAATATTTCATCGCTATTACAATTGTGTAATATTTTTAGTAGTGTCTATATTTCATACACATGCCCAAAACAACAATCTGTAATGGCGTGTCCACGATGAGCTTTCATTGAGACTTTGATTTATTATGTGTGAACTCGATGCGATTTTCTAATTTGCGTGCAAAACGCATGCGGTAATAACTCATTTATCGTTTTGTGCTGAGCGCTGTGCTGTTCTTTACGCGCACTCGAATCGAATATGCGAGAGAAATCTTATTCGTGGACACGGGCCATATTATGAAGGATCTAGGTATTTTGATTTTTGCGAGAATAGCCCATTTTCATATTTTTTTAAAAATAAACATTGTGTTAAGGTAGAATTTAACGTTAGTGAGTAAATCTCTAGCGCCTCTTGAAATCTAGCAAGTTAAATATATTAAAGAGAACACATTATTATTGTGAAGTTGCAGTTTTTCAGAACATAGTTCTGTGGTGTTTTAATACAAATTAAATGTATCAATTCGAAAGATATACAGGAAAATTCAATTTATCGAAAAAATATTTTTGTTGCTACTGGAATTCGAACCTGGAAATGTCTTAACAGATTACACTACACCAACATAGTAAATTCTTTCAAATTGATACGTCTATTATTCTAAATTTAAAAACTATCACCTTTTATTGCGAAAATCTCATATACCTTTGAGTAATATTCGCTAGGAGACGCCAGAAAATAAATAAATTTCTTTTTATGAAAGTTTGGATAATCTTTGATGCAACTAATGTATTAAAGAGAAAAAATTATTATATACTTGAATAGCTAGAGATTACCAAACACGATGTAGACGATAAAACAATAATAAATGAAAAAGTCAATATATTAACATTTTTAAAAACCTGTATTAAAAAATGCTTTTTTTAGGATTTGATTCTACCGTAAATTCTTTTTTTGTTATAGGCATACTAGAGACATGAAACACAATCAAAATCTGGACATAGTTATGTAAAAAGCAGCTGAAATAGCAATTTGGAACTACTGCATCCTTAAAATATCATTAGTATTCGAGTATATTTATTACTAGAATCATACGAAAACACCTGTAAAAAACCCTAAGGATTAACATAAATAATGTTGTCTCTCCCTCATTTACATGAAGTTGTATAACTATCATCTTCCATTTATTACCTTTCATTAAATATGGTTTTTGCCTGTAATTATTGACGGTCTTTCATCTGGATATGTTACGTATTTTAAATTTTTCTGGACTGTCTTTAAATCTAAAATTAATAAATTATGTTAAAAACTATATAAATTTGGTAATTATGAATGATTCACTTAGAAAAGAGCATAAAACATTAATATATCTAAAAAATACATAGTTACCACCGAACCCAGAAATTTTTCGGACCGGGAGAATGAATTAACAATTACACAATATTAACCATTTACTTTCACATCGAATTTTCGACTTTATACGTATTTCTTCTATTTGAGTGAGACATCTATTATTTTCAACTTAGTAGTACCTATATTATTTTTGATATCGCAAATCTAGATCAAACCTAAGACAACTCAAAAAGTAATTTTTTAGTAGACGAAAAAATAAAAACATTTTTATCAATTTTTTGTTTATAAAGTTATGAAACTAAATAACATTTTTGATCATAAATGTATCCCAAAATAACACTATTCGAGAACTGGAGTTAAGTTAGTTACGTATATAAGTACAAAGTATCCGAATACAATAATAACTCAAAATTTTTGTTTTTTGAGGTTGTCTTAGTTTTGATCTAGATGTGCGATATATGTGATGACATTAAAAATATTGTCAATTAAATGTTGAGCATTTTTTATGTGACCTCATTTAAATGACATTAAAATAATACATTTTTTATAAATTCACATGAGAATTCACATTGAGATGCAATTTAAGTGTAGTTCTTTGATAATTAAAACAACCAAAATAAATATTTCACTAAAATTATATATAATGTCAAAAATTTGACATCCAAGTAAATGGTTTACACGGTATAATTAGTAATTCTCCTCCAAAAGGAAACTATATATTTTTTCAATAAATCTTTTAAAGTGATTTATCCAATTTGATTTAAAAACTAAATAAATGTAATTTTGTGTGTGTACGCCTGGCACACGCAATATTTTTACATGTAAATGTCTAATTTCTCACCTGCTTTGATATTATGACTACAAGTGTATACAGTCGTGGGATTCCAAAAGTACACGCACATGTGGATAAAAATATTTTCAAAAGAAAATCTTCTCCATCCAAATATCTCCCATATATTAGGTTTCGTGAATAAGTTTAATACAATACCGAGCACCTGCGCTAGAGCCTCCCGAGTAAGTATTTGGGACTAAGGCTCTGCTAGGCTTCGCTGAGCCTTTCATCCGGAGTTGTACACATACACACACACACACACACATGCACGCGGTGGTGTCTTCTGTCAGCGAAAGTTTAAATTGATGAGAGCGGAACACTGTTTACATGGAATTTCACAACTTTTGTTATTAATTACCCACGCGTTTGGTCTTTTATATAATGTTTAAATTAATATCAAACATATTTTATATCATTCGTCTTTATTTATCAATGCCAATACGTATTTTTATAAAAATAAATTAATATCTATATGACAGTACAAGTTGCAAAGTTAGCAATCTCAATTTTTTTCTAATTTTTAATGGAGTTGTCTTCTCATATAATTTTTACACATTGTTTTAATTTCTGTGGATCAAGTAACAGATGTATGCGCGGTCGTATCAAACATATGTATGTGTGTAATCATGAAGAGAACTGTCAGGGGAGCATGTATATGAACCGGTAACCTAGCTCGGCCTCTTTCGCTCCGCGTCACTCTCCGAATACAGATTTAAGATAATTTGTAATATTGTCACAATATACAACAGCGTATTATTCTCGTCACTGCATCCAACTCAAATTTGGGAGATAAAGAATACAATATTATGAATAGTTAAATTTAGCTCCTTTTGATGTAAATTGGTCAATCAAAATAGGTGTTAGTTGCAAAATCAGTCGCTTTTGCCCACTGTCATTTATATTAGAATTCAACCAATAACAGCTTTTGCTACACAAAAATTTAAATGGCCACCATTATATAAACTAATATGTTTTTAAAAGGTGTTGTACTCGTATATATTTTTTATTTTAAACCAGATTATAGGAATCATCAGTCATAATAAGAAGTGCATTAATATAATAAAAATATTTTATTTTTTTCAAGCTTCTATTAACTTATCAAGTTTTTCTCCAAATACAAAAATATAAAGGATGCTGACTTTGTAACTAGTATCTTTATATAATCATCAAATACACACAAATACTTACTATAATACCAATAAACAAAGAACGGCTTTAATATCTCTATGTCGGTCATGACTTTGTATCTAGCGGCGGTACACCAAATCTCAATACGAGGCAGAGAGTACCTAGTGTTATCGATGCGGGCATCAAAGAGGCGCTAGAAGACACTGACCGGATGCGGCGGAGGAGAAAACCACTCTGTTCTCGATTCTCGAAGGCGGCGGTTGACCCGACTCAAGTACCACGACCGATGTTTTCTCCGAAGGAGTCGTATTCTGAATTTACCCCTGTATGTAGTATATATTACAACTAATTTGATTTTAGGCCAACTAAATAAAGATATCCTACTGGGGGTAGCCGTTCACTTCAACATCAACAAATCATTGGGAGACTGGGAGGCAACTCCCAAACGCTAAGCAATTGTAGTATTGAATAATAATATAACGAAATCCGAGTTAAGTGTCAATGCCGAACTAACTATTTTTAAAGTCGAATAAAAACTTCCTTTAATATATGATGACTAAATAGGGATTCTTACAGAGTGAGTGAAATCAATGATTCAGGCTGCTGAAATAAGTTTTCTTAGAGGAGTAGCAGAGTAGCATTATTGAACGGAGTGAGAAGTACCGAGAAGGGAGACCCTCGGCATGGAGCCCATACTTATTCATTTAGAAATATCTCAATGAAGGTATATATCTCCAGAGGAATTACTACATCTTGCTAACTAACTAACTACGGAGGGAAGGCGGCCAGTGGATTGCTTCGGACTGAGGTGAGAAAAATAGCGTGAAGACTGTATGAAGACAAATTGGGTCTTGATGGATCATCAAGTATCTAAGCGGCGAAAGATAGGGGAAAATTGAAGCGCCTTGTCATGGCCCCCCCTTAGGGGATGAAAATTATGATGAATTATGCTATTGTTTCAATAAAGCATCAGAAACATTACATTAATATTTAATTATACACTTTTTAAAGCTAAAGCAGAACTGAAATTGTTTTAACATAATACTAATTCATAGGCATGATTTGGTATTATGTATTGTATAAATAATGTATATATTTTGGATTATAATAATTTGTTTTTGAAACATTTACATTAACCCATTGACTACAGGTACCAGATATCGTGGTTTGATGTTGGTGAAATTTGGATATGTATTGTAAAACAATATCATTAACACCGAATTAAATATCTCTTGATTTGGAAAATATGAGTTGTTACATTTTCGCAACGTAAGTGAAATAAGATGTAAATGATAAATTAATGAAGTATGAAACCAAAAAGTACAGATTTTAGTGCATTTAATCCTCATGGTTTTAATACACTATTAATAACCATGCCTGTATACTAAATTACAAAAGATATTACTAACTTTTGGAGATGTTAAGAATATTGTTCATTCAAAAACAGCTCACTAGAGTGTCGCGTTTCGTTCGTCTTTGAAGGATCTTAATTGTATTCAGTGATATATTTATATCTATACAAGTTTATGGGTAGATTAAGTCCTTAAAAATATGCACTTAAAACAAATACATTACCAAATTCTCAGAATACCATTCTGCCAACTGACTGTTGCGTTATCGCAACGTTAACAAAAATGAGTTAAAAAAAACGATATAGTATTTTGAGTAGAAACTCGGTGCAAAATTAAATCAGTTAAATCAAAGACGTGCAGTTTGCCATTTTCTATTATAAAAATAATACTCAATAATTCAAAGTTTTTTTATGACATATACATGTGGATATTATTTTTCTTTCTGCATTTTAAAATCTTATTGAATGTATAATATTTTAATTTCGTCATAATAAATCAATTCGAAACAATAATAATAAGTTCAAACGTCATTTATTTGCTTCCACTTAAATAATTGCTTTCGATGGGACTTTTTCGTGCGGCTCATGCAGTGTTGCATTTGTTTGTGTTGTATAAATTTGTTCTTTATATCTTTATTATATATTATCTAATATATTTTAATAATAATTAAATTTTTCACAATCGTAACTTACACTATTGTGTTATATGTATTAAGAAATGTGACGACCTGTTTCGAGATGACATTTCATTTTCTGGTCTTTTAAGTAAAAAAATAATCTACACGTAGAATTTATAAATCTTTGATATAAGTACAAGAAACTTATGCCTCGATCACTGATTTGGCTGTAAAAGGCTGAGAATAAGGATGGGGATTGGACCTTTTTTTGGATTAGGAACGTATACCAAAGCAGGCTTTGTAAATTATGTATTATGTTATTAGTTTTTGATTTTTTTCCGTCACTTCGAAACAAATTGTTATATTTTATTAAATTCTTTGTAAATATAATGTAAAACTATGGTTCGTCGTAAACTTAGTTTAATTTTAATGAAACAAATTACAAATAGGTCCTTTTATGACCCATATATCCATGTGACTCATATATTCATATGATAGTCCCATAGAGTCATATTAAAGTTGGCAAAATAAACAAAAATCTAATATTAAGATCAAGCTATTGGCATAATAGATGAAGTCAAACATATAAAAAACATCCTTAAGTACTGAACAAACTGAAGATTTATAGAAGTGTAATACAATTTTGTTTTTATAATAAGCTTGTTCATTTTGAGCTCAGAGGTTTTACATGAAACAGTCGAAGATATGTTTAAATAATAAGATAAAATACTTTGTTTAAACCACTATTTATTGATTACTCAACATGTTTCGATACCTATGATATCCTTAAGGAAATAATGTATACTTAAATTAAAAATACAAGCATAGATAAAAAACATAATTATAAACTATATGTTTCCACCAATTTACTTGTTTCCTGAAGAAGATACCATAGGTATCGTAACATGTTGAATAATCAATAAATACTGGTTTAAACAAAGTATTTTGTCTTATTATTTATATTAAATGTGGCCACAATGTAATTTTGAAGAAGTGAAGATATGTTTATTAATAATATATTATTTATTGATGAACATATTCCAAAAATTACACACGCAATTGACAAGTGCTTGTTTGGTTTAGCCGTAAAATGCACCCCGTTATTATTGTGACAAAAATATATATTAGGTAGATACATATATATTATACACGTTAATCATATACGCATCTCTATTAATTTATGTATACCTATTTAGATGGAGTAAACTTTTACAATATGAAAACTCTAGAACGTCGAAGAACACGTGCTGACCAAATACTTTTCTTCAAACTACTGCAAGTCCATATTGACTGTCCCAGTCAATATCTCTACACGTACCATCTAGATCGACCCGGCAATCCGCACTCTTCTACATTCTCAGAAGTAAAACGTCTTACATACAAAATTCATTCATTCACCGGTCATATAAATACCATAATGAGAAATTTACAAAAATTGACTTTTTCAACATTAGCCTTACTACGCTCAAAGGGTTCTTCTTATGAACAACCACAATCTCAATTCTATCTATAAACACATCTTGATCTCCCTTTATCGCAATAATAGTTGCAACCTCCTCACCCTTTCTCCCTCTTTTTTTTTTTTTGTTTGTTTTCTGCATCTAAACATACTTATGTATCTAAATATTTTTGTCGATTTTCATAAATAGTATCACATGTTAAATAGTTATTATGGTAGACATAATATATTTACACTGTCAAAATCTCTCAATAATATAAAATAAGATACCATTATATATTGGTATGTGTATGTGGTTGCCAAACTAAGAAATTGAAGGGGTTATTGGATAGAGGTGTCTGAAAGATGATGAGTTAGATGAATATGTCGGGTTATAATTATTATTATCATGCTACTACTATTATATGGAGCAAGATTTGCTAACTTGTATGAAATATTATGGTTACAAATGGTAAATTTTTTGACAATTTATACGTAAATTACATGAAATATAAAATAAATTGTGTTTTAGTTAAGTCCATACACAGGGCGTGCTACTTATTTTTCAAATATGTCGAAAATAACACATAGATAATCTGAAAATTCCATAGGTTTATAAATAAATAATGAAATATAATAATAGAGGAAATATATAAAATACGTAACTTTTATATAAAGTTAGTTGCTGTATAAAATTGTGAGTAGCGCCAAAGACGAGAGAAATTTGAATTAGTCCTGTCTCCAGTTCTGTCTGCCAAGTCCTTAATCTGAAATCTTTGTCTTTCCCATAATCTCTTCCAAAGTTCACAAAGTATTAAGTGCTCATTTTTCATTCTCATTATTCATCTTTATTAGAAAAAATGTTTCCTATCATCATCATCAATATAATTTAGCGTCGACCCAGAATTGGAATTATAACATTTATTTTAACATCTTTATACGGTATTTTATATTATGATATATTAGGTTCTACGTTTTTTCGGTACGTGCGTAAAATGCATTCTGTTTCAAAAATGAATGATATTTTTAGTCTTTCTGTTTTGCAACGATAGCGGTAGTGCTGTTTTTAAGTAATTTATTTATTTATTTTCTATGATTAATTGACAATAGCACAGAAGATAAAAAATCTCAGTTACGCTAATTATGTTTTATGAATTTCACTGTTATGTTAGGTTAGGTTTGGTTAGATTAGATTACATCGAGGATCCACCACTGGGTCCACAGAATGACAGTTGGTTTTATAGCGGCAGCCGCCAATATAGGCCAGCGGATTCCTCTGATAGTCTTAACGGAGGCATATAGAACCGTATCCACGGTAATTATGCCCGTTATAGCAGGTATCTTTTCCGCTAAACTAGAAATCCTGAAGACCTAGGCCCGTAAAAATCTTAAAATGGGTCAAGAAGTGACTTTTATAGGCATCACTATTAGACCAACGGATGGGTTCTTGAAATATCTGCTTCTAAGAATGAGGCAGTTAACGCTTGGAAAGTGGCAAGGGATGTGGGAAACGGCAACGCATGGAAGCTGGACTTATTCCTTTATTTCTAACGTCGCCGTAAAGTTGAAAGGCATGATGAAACCTTCAGACCTAAATCATTTTGAATGGCAGATGATTACGGAGCATGGACTATTCCGAAGTAAACTGTTTGAGTTTAGACTTGTGGATGCCCCGTGGTGTACATGTCGGAGAGTGGAACAGATACCCGAGCATATTTTGTGGACTTGTGAGATACTTAGAGATGCAGGTGAACGTATGATTGGTGATTTGACTGGATTTAAACACCGCACGTTCAGGAATGCAGAGTAATGGGACGAACCTTGTTTTATATAAGGAATTTATTCGGGTATGGGTCACTCGTTGGAGCTTCTTAGGTGGGTTGTTAGGCTGGCCTGCGTGGGTAGGATTCCACCTTTGCGCCTACCTTTCACTCTCCATATCTTGTATTTTGCAACTCCGTTAGTCTGTCCGTGTAAGTGTGACACAATAATTTTGTGTCTCATCCACTGTCCTTCTTTTGGGAGTGTTTTTTGATGAATGGATCCTTGAGTGTCTGCCTTGAACTACTGTACCTTAATTTTCTATCTATATATAAAACTATGTTATATGATTTTTATGAATAAATACAGCACTTAAGGGACGCTGGAGAGTCAACATTTTAAATCTTTGCGATAATTGCTCATAACAACATTGATTTTTTTTTTCGTTTTGCATAAACTTGAATATGACCGACAAGAATGCCTCCCACCCTCCTCCAGCTGTCCTTTAAAAAAAAAAAAAAATCCACCCCTCGTTCAGGCTTCTCCCAAATCAACAATGTTTGGCATTTTGAGATACGCTGAGTGAGATTCTGATTATTTGTGCAACCTCTTATACTGTTAGCATTACGTCCATTTCGATGATAACACTTATTACCTACTTGAAGACTTACCAGCTCCCTGTAAATCTTCAGTATCAATATTTCCAGATCAAACATTTTTTAAACTACATTTAACATCTTCTTAGTTTTATTACATCTTCAGGCATTACACTTCAAATTTTGTCAAAATACCGGCACGACGAACTGTATAAAGTACTAAGAAAACTCTTTAGTTTCCGAAGAAGAGTACATTTTGCGCATATATTAAAAAAACTCATAGATTTATGGCAATTTGATTCTTAAATAATTTCGTGATATCTTTGATTTCAGCTTCAATACTTGTTGGCAGGATTATTCTTACCAAAACTTAAAAATAACATTTTTATTATGAATTTTAACCACAAAGTTAATTTTGCTAATTTCAAAAGTAATAATTTTTTTGTCTAACATAGCAAAACAACCGCAAGATAATGAAAATATTTCATATTTGCATATTTCGGCTATGATTAAAATAATGAGAAACAAAAGTAGTTCAAATTAAATATTTTAAAAGTAATATTTTTTAAACAAGCTTTGATATACATATTTAAAGAACTTGTATTTTTTCAACGGTATTTTATATTTGTACCGGGCGGATTAAATTCTGCTTGCGAATACATTTTCATTGAAAACCATATATTCAATTATCTTTATGAATAGGACTTGATTTATTTCAAAAATGTATAATAGAATAATAAATACTACAATTATATAATAGCTATTCAATTATTATTGTATAATGGAATCTGATACGAAAAGATTGCGTTTTTTTTTTCCGTAGAAATATTTTTTTGATATCCTAATAATTCTATAGGGATTTATGATTCATGATTTTATTAGTACATAGAAATCTACGAGCTGGTAAACATGAATACTTAGTAAAATAATTTATTCAAAGTATTTTCATAAAATCGTACGAAAGGCATTCTATGAATCTTCTTTATTTCTATCAAGTAACTTTCTTGGATTTAAATGAAGAGATCAGTGTGGGATTGAAAAGATTTTAATTAAGATGAAATTCATATTCGAGAGGGGGCAGAGTACGTTCGATGAAAAGTTTCATTTTTTTTCCCGCGAAATCGAATCGTTTCTAAGAACTTCTTCAACAAGATCATTCAATTAAAATTCTGGCGTTTGAAAGTAATTGAGAGGATCAGAGAAGGGGTGGCTTCTACCACTCTAGCTATTCAGTGTCGGACTTCACTCGAGGAATGCTT
Source organism: Eubasilissa splendida (assembly GCA_031772225.1). NCBI lineage: Eukaryota > Metazoa > Arthropoda > Insecta > Trichoptera > Phryganeidae > Eubasilissa > Eubasilissa splendida. Next base: position 12,012,768 of record CM062852.1, on the reverse strand, counting down.
CAAACATTTTACAAAACTATTACTGCTCGCTTTTTAAAAAACCTTTGTAAGAAGGGGGAACTCGTTACAGTTCTGATGCAATTTTTTGCAGTTTGGAATTTGGATTTAATTGCATTTTTTAGTTAAAAAAATAATATTTATTTTGTTTCATTTGCTCGGCAAACTTACATAATTTCTATAAAATGGAGGATTTCTTAAATTTATCATAGAATTAATTTAATTAATTAGTTAAATATAATTTTACGAATTACGAATTTCACAAAGTTCGTGGGTGGGGTGTAATCTATAAGAGCATTGTTATGGTATTTCGTATTGTTGTACACATCAACGAGGATTACAAATGTAGGAATAAATATGCATGTGTCTGAGACTTTTAATCCCTTCTTTATATCATTTACAATTTTACCATTTTGAGGTCTTCCTGTTTCTAAAAAGATAGTAATTCTTTCCAAATAATAATACGATTTAATAATTTAAAATAATTACAAACGTTTTAATTATAATATGCAATTGTTAACGTTTGAAGTTTGAGGGATGGCGCATTCACAGAATGCATCCAATTTGCTTGTGAGATTGTATATATGACTCTTGCACTAAATGGCACAATCGCATGCAGACATTATCCGAGGAGCTTATTGAAACTGCTCTCTCAATACCCACAGAGAACACAGAACGCTTGTTCGATAATTTCACGAATTCTGAGGTAGTGTTCGTTTGTCTCGTTCTGAATGGAATATCGACTGTGTGATGTTTTGATCGCTACTTTAAAGGTATATTTTCTAATAGGTTTAACAGAAAGCTTGTAAGAAAATATAATTATTTAAATAATTGAATGTTTAGTTATAAACCACTATATATATGTGTGTGTATGAACATACACTAAAGTCAAATATTTTCAGTTGGACCCAACCTTCTTCAGGACAACATAATAAAGACTAACCTAAGTACAGATATTTAAATAGACGGTTAAGAGAACAAAGCAACAACATATCAGAGTAGGATCGAGTATCAGGTGGGAGAGAAGGGTAGGGATTATATGGAAACAATTTTAAAATCGGATTATTGGATAAATATATTGGGTTATTTAGTATCTGGCTACATTCTACAGTATTATTTAATTATAATGTCAAGCCACGACGTGTTTGCTTTCTTTGAAAAAATAAAATTAAATCATATTTATAATACCAAATATATTTTATTGTGAATCACACTTTCTTTTTTTCCAATTCCTTCGAGTCTACGATACTCTGAGTACTCTACGTGCGGCTAGACCGCCTAATCTACTACTACAAGTGCATCAGCGCTAATCGCTTTGACACTTTTACTAACTACCTTATTGTAATAAACATCATAAGTGTTTTATATTAATACATGAATTGGAAGAGTAAAAAATTCTGATAAAAAGCCCTCGAATTACACGAGAAGGACAAACCTTTTTATAATCTTCACCCTATTTAATAATTTGCCTACAACCGTGAAGTTCACAGTAAACAAATTACAATAGGTCATTTATATTTTTTAAACTAAATGTTTTTTTACAGAACAAATAAATTACAAAAGATGAATGAATTATTAAGTGAAATAAGAACATTTTAATATAGATTATTTTACTTTGTTTTTAACCACTTAATGAGTGATTTTAATTTATATAAACCACAAAATTCAAATTGTAACACATTAAAAATAAGAACATAATGACCAGTTGAGAAGGATGTGTGGAAAAAGATTAATATTAATCAATTATGAGAGTTTGTTCTAGAATTGTGATTAGCAATAAATATATAGTAATATATCGCAACAATAAGCGCAAACAAATTTTGGTTATTGTTTTTTTAAAATTAGGTACTAAATATAATAATCAAGAGTTATGCCAAATTCATTGAAAGAAATTAGAACTTGTAATTGCTGTAAGAGTTTTCTGATAATTGTCTGATTCGTGATTTGAAGGCTTTATAATTTTTATCTATTTTATTTTATGTGAACGGGTGAAAGGTGTTGAGAAGCACTAGTTTTAGATTTGGGGTTTTCTGAGTAGCCACATGATCAATGTTAGTCAACAACTGAAAGAGGGTAAGTTGAAAAACATAAGGTTTTGTATGAGGCGAACTATGGATATGGTTGAAGTGATGGAAGTCTGAAAGAATTCAAGTGTACTTGTGTCTACCCCGTTAGGGACAAGGCGTGATGAAATAAAATATGTGTTAGATAACAGACAGGCGAGTAGCATGAAAAAGGCACCAGCTGAGTATAGATGCAGAAATGGACATGGGCTACCGAGAGCTCAGAGAACTGGGCGAACCATTAGAGATCAGATCGTTTCCAGCAGCAGTAAAATTGAAATAACGTGCATCTAACCTTGCTAATTTGCGCGTAGTACTGACAACTTTAACTCTTTACTTAACTTTTTATCAGTCATATCGTTGCTCTACAGAACTGAAAATAAACTATCATCCAACTGTAAATTACCTCTTTGCTATACTCTGGCACCGCATAAAGATTCCAGCTGAGGTATTCGGGTGAAACTGATTAAGAGGAATTTGATAGGTTAAACGTATCTCAACCATGAAAGCATCTACGAGTAGGTTTAAAAATGACTTAATATTGGGTGGACTTTTCAGATACTTCAAATCAATATTCCAAAATCGTCAGCGAAATGCATCAGATATAATATTTCTACATGTTTATGAGTATCTTAATATGCTTATTGGATTAGCGGCAAGATACTCGGCTAGTGATCAAGTGATAGTTGGTTTGAGTTTCGTCCTGGAAGACCAGCGAGTTAGTTCTGTTTTCGTGACGCAAGCATTTACTTTAGTTTAATTAGCTTGGGTAAAGTCCACTATTTATTTTCTCCAGTCTATCAAAGCTTCCGATAATAATACTACGTAACCCAATTACCGGTAAACAAAATAGCCATTGTTCTGAATAGAAGTAATTCACCTTAAATTAACAAAATTTGGATCATAAGGGCAGCCCCGTGCCAGGCGGCGCCGCACGTGGCGCGGCCGCGGTGCCGACACCGAAATCAACAAACAGAACACGCGAGCTCACAACAGATGGACTGCAATTAAGAGAAAACTGTGTCAATTATGCACACTTCGAAGGAATTTGCTAAATATCTTCCCACAGAAATTTTTCGTATACCTACCAGAGGCGTGCGCTCTATACATTAAATAAGGTATGCAAAACTAAAATATCTGAAAAATATAATGACTACTTCATCATCAAACATGTACACTTCACGCATAACGTATGACATTATGGTGATCCGGACACGACCGTGAAAGCATTCTCTATCTAACCACCACTGTGGGATAACAGCAACGTACAGTAATGAATGCAACGGGTTGTCGAATGCCCAAGCTAACTGCTTTACATTTCTCTCGCACTTGAGCTGGACGATATATTTATATTCCGAGCTCCGCATTTGCATGCCTCCATATAAATTATACCCGCGTACGATTGTGATCATTATTTATTTACAATATAACAATATGTCAGTGCTTTTATGTTAGTAAAATATTTCAATTGCTTCGCTACTGTCATAAATGTCAACAACGTCTACACAGCGAACCAAGGTGAATATCGCGATGTATATGGACACGAATAGTAAGCAGAGTTTGTAGGCGGCTTTTTATTTCATTAACATGATACTTCTGATCTCATACAATACATCAGCCTTCCATTTTTTTCCCTTCATATCCTCCACACTCACATTACGTATTGTAATGTACACGCATTAACACTTTCTTAACTCAGTAGTATATAAATAATATTTGTACAATAACAATTATATTATGTGACGAACATTCAGTAGGTTAATGATATTGTAACTATACATATACGGTACGATCTAAAATATTCGCGTTGCAAAATTTGGTCCAAAATATTTCATAATACAATGCTGAAGATGGCCCCTATGATTTTTAAATGAATATTTTAATTATTAAAAATTACATTAAAAAATAAAGTTTCAGAACATATTATAATAGGTTTGCGAGCAGACAGCAGATATTGGAAGTAAATAAGGATATTTAGTATGTTTTTAGATATAAACTACGAGAAATATGTAGAAGAAACTTATTCTATGCGGGGGTGATATGATACACGAGTCTGAGTCATTTTTATAAATATAATAATAAAATAAGATCACAAACAAAAATTTAATAATATTTTTTTGTAAGTGGCACTTTCGTAATTATAATATAATGAATACATACAAACCTATTTAATTATTGTCAGAATCTAAGTTGGTCTCGATATAATATAATGATATAAAACTTGCTCATAAGCTAAACTTGATTAAGTATCAGTTTGTCTCTTAAAAGATCTGTTATTTTAGAAGTCAAAAGTGTATTCTTACGCACAACCTATAAAAATATACATATTTTGATAAATTAGTTTTCACAAAAATGTAGACAAATTCATTTAAAACTGTTTTAAGTAAACCACGAGTTTAAGATGTCGGATATGGAACTATAAAATGGAATAAAGAACATTTGTTCGCAACGTAAAAACTTTTTGTCTTAACAAAATAATCTCTTATGTACGTTTTTACATTTACGACGAAGGGTGCAAAGCACCGCGATAAAGTATTGACTTCCTTTTTACAAGAGAAGTTTTTTCTTTATCTTCAGGCGTCAGCAAGCCCTTCTGGGCGCAAACCCCTCGCGGCGCTTCTACTTCCATCTTCCGTGGACCATTCTTCCCTTATCTTAACCCTTCCGGATAGTGTAGGAAGGAAGTTCTACAAGTGGGTGGACACTCGACTCGTCCCCTCTATTTATGTATATGCTGGGGTGGGGATCCTGGCACGAAGAAAGTCAGACAAGTAGACGTAAGTTACAAAAGCAAATAACGGTGTATTTAATATAATATCAAGATATATCTTGCTACACATACGTTACGTCAATTAGTTAATTTAAAAAAAAAAAAATTCAATGCAAAATATGTATTTACTAATATTACAAGTATAGTTTCTCTACTAGTAGTATAACTAGTTTCTGGTTACCCTGTATTATATCTTTATTGCACATGCACTCGGATTCAGATTCAACGGGTTAAAATTAAGGGGTTCACGAAAAAATAAAATGTTTACACAATAAACGCACAACACATTTATTTGTGCTAAATTGGATTTTAGCTATACTCTGAAACCAAAATAAAGTATCAAAACCGACTTAAAATGGTTCCAGACATACTTACACAGTTGTCATAAATTAAACTGAATATAAGAAAAAATTGGGCAAAAAAAAGTACGTTATCATTGTTGTAAAATTAAATACATAAATGTAATATTTCAATTGGAATATTTCGTTCTTCACATTTCCATTTCAAGACATTTCCTTGTCCCTATCAAACAGGAACATATTGAGTCGTATATGGTAACAAAAAATAAATGAGATCTGCTTTCAATACACTTGAAAGTTTGCAGTTAGCGCGTCAAATGATAAACTACAATAATAATATTATTAAGGGAACACATTCTTATTGTGAAGTTTAATTATTCAGAACAAAGGTCTGTGATGTTTTAAATACTAATTTTTAATGCATTAATTATAAATATATGCATATAAAATCAATTTTGTCGAAAAATATTGTTTTTGCGTTACCGGGATATGAACCTGGATCTCTATTTCCAATCCGGGGAAGTACACTACCAATTGTGTTATAACGCCAGTATTTTTCATGACAAATTTTCGAACCTATATGTTACACTTTTTTTTTCAAATGAATACATCTGTTGTTCCATTATTTTTGAAAGCCATTATTTTTGCGTTACCGGGATCCTGGTAACGCAAAAACAATATTTTTCGACAAAATTGATTTTATATGTATATATTTATATATAATGCATTAAAAATTAGTATTTAAAAAATAATAATATTATTTTTAATACAAATTATATGAATCAAGTAGAAAGATATGCAGAACAAATATTTTAATTACTACCGGTAGCAACTAAAGTTAAAATAAAAATGAAAAAAAATGTATATCCTTCAAGTTGATTAGTTAACTTTGTATTAAAAATACCACATAACTTTGTTCTGAAGAACTTCAACTTCACAATAAAAATGTGTTCTCCCCTCGGATAAAAATAATATTATTGATCGCATAACAAAAACACAATTTAGTCTTTTGAATATCATAATAATCAAATATTATAAATTATCTCTTTTACAAAATTGGCCGACATGTAATTGCTTTATTTATTTTCAAACACTTTAAGTAAATTAAGGGCCATAAAACTTGTAAAATCATCAGCAAATAATTTATCTTGTTTTCGCTTATATTGTAAACCCAATTAATATTGGACTTAAATTGGCACTTTAATTAAATTCATGGCAAACTAATTGCTAAATTTCCCTGTACAATTTTCTCGTTACATGTAATGGTGTTTTGAAGATTTTCATAAAACCATTTTATGGATGTTCTGTATAAAAATGAACAACCTATTTTATTTAGTTGAGTGAAAAAGGGATGTTGAACAATTTTAGAGTTTTATATCAAAAGTAATTATCTATTTCAGGTAGTCGTAAATGTAAAAAAAGAAAAATCTATGTTTCGCCTACTACACAAAAAAGATTCCGTGGGAGTAGAATATTTAATGTTTATTTACCAAATATAATATTTTATTAACTGTAATTTATAACTAACTATAATTATTTATTATTAAGGAAAACACATTATTATTGTGAAGTTGTAATTATTCAGAACATGTGTTTGTGATATTTTAAATACAAATTAAATGTATTATATAGAAAGATATACATATAAAATCAATTTTATCGAAAAATATTATTTGAACCTGGATCTCTTCCAATCAAAATAAAGTAAATGGCTTTCAAATAATAGAACAGTAGATGTTTTAATTTGGAAAGTATAACATATAGGTTTGAAAATTTGTCGTTAATGTACTGTATGCTGTAACATAATTAGTTAATGCACGTTTTCCGGATTGGAAGAGATCCAGGTTCGAATTCCGGTAGCACCATTAATATTTTTCGATAAAATTGATTTTAAATGTATATCTTTCTAATTAATATATTTAATTTGTATTTATAATTATTTATAACTACTGCGAGAAGGAATATTTATTGTTTCATATTTGTAATATTAAATTATGGATATCAATAATATTTTTGAAAATATTTGTGGTAACGTTGTAAATATCTGTAGATTACTGTGGAAGATGAAGTATTCTAATATTTATTAACCTTTAAGTCCTTACATAATAATTCGAATACTATGCGGTTATCGAGATGTAGAATAAAATATTAACTATTTTTAAAAATGAATTTATTTATTTTGAAACATTACTCGATAAATAAATAAAATTATTTGAAGAATGTTGCTATTAATACAGTTAAAAATACAATTCATTTGTTAAGCATTGGAAATAGTTACCGAGAATCTGCTTTGAAATGCATTTGAATTTTTTACTTCTAGTATCTACATTTAACGTAGAATCTGTTTGAAAACTATTCTTGAAATAAGGGGTTGGAATTTAAAGTACAATTCACTTCACAAGAATACTCTGAAATATACAGGTGCAAGTTAAATCCATCACCTCTACATAACATAAGTAAATTATTGTTTATAAATTCAATCGTGTATTTATTAACAATACTTTATTTCTTATTGTAACATTTTTTTGCAAGCTTTCAGAATATGATATATGACTAACTCCCCAACCCCAAAGTAGGAATAGTTACAGAGGTCAATAATTCATATATATATAGACAATTCAGTATATAAATATGTTATGTTTTCAATAAGAATAATTAGGATAATTTTAGAAAAAAATATAAAATTTAAAATACTAAATAAATGTATTAATTAGAAAGATATACATATAAAATTGATTTATCGAAAAATATTGCTGTCGCTACCGAGATCTAGGTTCTAATCCCCGTAGCAACAACAATATTTTTCGATAGAATTAATTTTATATGTATATCTTTCTAATTAATATATTTAATTTGTATTTTTTTCAATAGCTTAAAAGACATACATTTTATTGAAGCCATTTGTCATTAGTATAATTTTAATAGTAAAGGATAACTTGTGACTGAAAGTAGAATATTTGGTAACGCATGTTCGAGTGGGTAAGTTATTAGCATAACGCTAGCGTTTATATTTTCCACTTCAGTTTGCTTTAAAAGATTCCTCATTTTTAATGGTTACCAGTGACATTTCTGATCTATCGCTTATTGTGTCGAAAAATGGCGTGTACTTAAGGATGTTTGCGATATTTCAATATTATTTATGGATGCGTGCAAATGTGAAACCACGCAAAAAATATGCCCTCGCTGTTGATGAAAAAAATGAGCCCAAAATGAGCACACTAATATTTTATTATTTTGGCATAATCAGTATTTTTTTAACATGTAAATATTTTACCGACTTGAACTGTTATTAATCTGAAATAATTCATTCATGCAATGGATGCTGTGTTTACCACCTGCAAATAATTGTATTTGAAAATAGAAGCAGTGAAACTGTTTAAACACTAATCTCTCCAGAACTTCCCAAATATTTACTGTTTATTTCGCTTTGCAATGTTGTTGTTGTTGATTAATTAGTATTTTCTTTGAGCTGTCTTTTATAATGATTTAATATTTTCTTTTTCAAACGGGAGATACACTTATATTAATTAAAAAAGTATAATGGCGTATTAACAAACATTAAATTGTAGATGGTAATACGTATTATAAAATAAAATGATTTTTTAAATATTACAGTTTTATTAAAGTAAAAACAGAGTTTTTTTTTATTCGCGTTTAGTATAAAGTGAAAATATACAAAGAAGTGAGCAGTGCTTGCGGTAATATCAATGATCTCATTTTATAACCTTTAAACAGCAGTCACGGATTACGTAGTCTATTCATTGATATCACAAATTAGACACAGCTTCTATAATAGTTTGTCAACATCATCATTATCAACTGTTTTCTATTCACTGTTGGATGAAGGCCTCCCAAGTGTATTACACTTGTCAGTTGTTATTTTCTGTAGCGTCTTTCTGTAGAGTTTGATGATTTTGTCAGTTCAGCGGGTTTTAAGGCAGACTGTCAGCCCCCTGTTTCTTCTCGGGCACCACAAGATAACATCGTTTGTCCAACAATTTTTTGACGTCTGAGCGATGTGGTCTGCCGAATTCCATTTAATTTTCTTGGCGTATTCTATTATATCGACTGCTCTTGTTTGTTCTCTTATTCGCTCGTTTCTTTTCCAATATCTTCGTGTGATACCTAAAATATATCTTCACAAGTCTCTCTTTTGTTGGGAGTCACAATGGATTGTATAAAACTTATATAAAAGATTAAAAAGCTGTACAGAATTATTCCCGACAATGGCGAACAATGAAAAAAAATTACAGTCTAATGAGTAGATTGTACGATGTATGCAAGGAAAGTGACCTTATTATGAATGTCAACAAGTCCAAAATGATAGTATTCGAGAAGGGGGAAAGCAAGACAACGTACAAAAACTTGTAGGTAATGAATGTTTGGAACAAGTAAATGAGTTTGTGTATTTGGGAAGGATTTTTGATAGAAACGGAGATGCTGAGAAAGATATCGAAAGGAGGGTGACTACAAACAGTAAAGTGAACAGCATGTTGAATAAAATTATACCTAACGGGAATTTGTCACCCGAGGTTAGACTAGCGATATATAATGGAGTCTTGGTACTGATACTGATGTTTGAAAGTGTGGCCTGGAGCTGGGAGAAAAGGAACGAAAGTAGACTGAATACAGTGGAAATGAGATCACTCAGGTGTATATGTGGCAGATCCATTTATAATATAGTAAGGAATTAAGAAATAAAGAAATAATGTAAAACTAATCTTAGTATAGTGAGTAACATTACGAAAGGATCACTTAGGTAGTTTAGTCATATGGAACGGATAAATGAGAAAAGAATGGTAAGAAATATATATGACGCAAGTGTTGATGGCACCCGAAGTAGAGGACGTCCGCGGAATACTTAGCATGACCAGGTAAAGCAGATACTGAAGGATGGTCGTGTTAGAAGTCTTAATAATCGGCGAATTTGTATGAGAAGATGTATGAATGTGGATGAGGTGAGAATTGTATGTCAAGATAGAAGAGTGTGGTGCTCTATCCTTTCTGTCTACCCTCGCGGGGAAACGGCGTGATGATAAATCATTTAGTTAAGTTATAGTTATTAGAAATAGCTGTACTTAGTTAAAAAAAATAAAATTAAATTACTAAAACCTTACATCGTGTTCATTTTTAAACATCGTAATGATCAGATTATGTTGAAAACATCAGGAAGATTTATGATAACGAAGAAATAATAAATGCTATCAAAAGATACTTTAAAGATAAACATGTACCCCGAAATTTATAATATTTTTATAACGTTGCAATTAATTTATTGTATTTTATTTTATTATAAGCTAGTTATTGTAAACAATAATTATTAATATCTCTGCATAAGCGTATACTTTTTAGAGAAGTTGTAGAACTAAAAATAAAAATAAAACGCAGTTGTTTGATTTATTTAAAAAAATTTAATAATCATGTTGCACCACTAAGTGACTGACGTAATTACAAATTACAGCGACAATATTTTTAGCGACAATTTTCGAACCTATATGTTACCTTTTTGATATTAATACATTTAATCGTTCCATTATTTGAAAGAACCATCTACTTTATTTTTACAGAATCTTAAATATCTTTGAGTAAACTGATAGCAGACGCCAGAATTAACAATTCACTTTTATTAAATTTTGGACACATTGATACAACTTTATTATTAGGAGAACACATTCTTATTGTGATATCTATCTATCAAAAAAATATTTAGTTGTTACCGGAATAGATAGATTTTCTGTATGTCTTTCTAGGTGATTCATTTAACTTTTATTAAATACCACAGAACTATATTCTGAAAATACAACTTTACAAAAAAAGTGTTTTTCATGACATATAATTAATGAAATATATATTTTTTTTATACAAATTAAATGTATTAATTAGAAAGATATACATGTAAAATCAATTTTATCAAAAATATAGTTATTGCTACTGGGGTTCGAACCTGGATCTCTTCCTATTCGAAGAACGTGCATTAACCGATTATGCAATACCAACACAGTGCATTGACGACAAATTTTCGAACACTTTTCAAATTGATATATCTATTGTTACATTATTTGAAATGCACGTTCCTCGGATAGGAAAAGATCCAAGTTCGAATCCCGGTAGCAACAACAATATTTTTCGATAAAATTGATTTTATATCTATATCTTTCTAATTGATACATTTAATTTGTATTTAAAGATATATCACAGACCTATGTTCAGAATAATTAAAACTTCACAATAAGAATGTGTGCTCCTTAATAATGATATTATTAAATTCATGGATTATTTCAGAAATATAAATTACGTTTTAGAGATCAGTTAGAGAAAGAAAAGAAGGAGAACTCTTGACTTAACGTCATGAACATGGTGACGTATTATGTCACGTACTCGTGACTGATGGTTGGATGAGTACCGTGTGCTTTAGATCTCCGTCCCCGATTGCCAGTTTTGATGAATGCTCAATTTTAATATCAATACCAAATCATCAAATCATAAGTGTCCAAAAATGCTTAAAATCTCCCATTAAACGTTATAATTAATCCCAGATCCGAATGAAATGGAAAGTAATTAAAATGGAAGGTCCTTAAGAAATATTTTTATTTCAGCCGAGTTTATTGAAATCATTTCGAAAATCGAAAGGTTAAGCTCGGAAACTGCCTAAGAATAGTCGGAGCCTCATTTAGCTTTATTTTTTACAATAGGGTGACCCAGCTTTTGGTGTATTTAAAAAATATATATATACTTATAACATCTCAATAAGTTATGCGTAAAAAATTTGAAAGGAAATGAATGCATTGCATTATAATGATATTGTTTAGGTGTTATACATGGTTTAGTTTTTAGCAATGATTTTCAAAAATACATAAGTATGTATATTCCTGTTATGAGGGTAATACTACAAACTCGCGGCAGGTCAAAGCCATTTGGGACGCCCTCGGTAACGCATCTATTACGTCAATGAGCTTGAGATACTGATCGCGTATTGTTATCGGATCGGATCAAGTGTCGGAGGCCGGCCAGCCAGAAGTCCATGGAAGATCATCAAGGAGATTGGAGACAGCGGATTGCCGCCCAGCAGATTGCAGGCGAGATTAAGATAGCTATCGAAGTAATTCATGGATACAGAAGTGTTCCTTTGTGTGTCTTTCCTTTGAAATATACGAATTGGGTAGATGTGTGATTTTTTTAGTACATACTAGAATAGTTTTAGTGGAAACTAGAATATTGGTGAGAGCAACGTAATTGTTTAAATGATTGCTCATCAAGCTGATTTCAATAACGAACATTTAATAAAAATTAAAACATAGAGTTAGAGTAATTAAAAGATAGAGGTAAGACGTTGTATTTCACAAACAAACACAAAATTTGCTCTTACTCAAATACGGTACTCATGTCGATGAAATGGTCTACACATCGTTATCACGAAACCATTTAAGTACTACATAATACATTTAAAAAAAATAATGTACATAAAAAACTTTTTTTTTTTAAATATGAAACCATCCTATGTACAATCTTCGCACTTGCCTCGGGATGAGTATAAACATTAGTTATATGCATTCTAAATCTGTAATATTATCTTGTGTGCCCGCGTAGGAACTGTAAATGGAATTTTTTGCATTAAACCAGATTAAGATGTCAATTTTATAAGAATTACTGTGGATAAATTCGGTTCTGAATAAATGTTTTTCGAATATTAAACAAATAAGTTAAATTTGAAAACTGTATCGTTTAAATACATGTAATTGTTTAATACAATGGATTTAAATCATTGTGCTTAGATTAATTTTGATTTCTCGTGAAAGTGATTTATATCGACTATAATACTAAAAATCCTTCAAAAGCAATTATAGATTACCTTTTTTTACAAAAGTATATGCATTATAGATATAATTATATTTAAATAATTAGACAAAATACTTTGTTTAAACCATTATGCTACAGATTTCGATATTCAAATTTTGAATAATTGTTGTTATTTAAATTTTTTTTCATATTAGTTCTTACTTGTTCACCACTTTATAGTTTTGTTTTTATCTATGCTTGTATTTTTAGTTTCAGTATACACTGTTTCCTGAAGAAGATGTCACAGATATCGAAACATGTTGATTTATCAATAAATAGTGGTTTAAACAAAGTATTTTATCTAATTATTTATATAAAATGAGCCAATCAAGTAATTTTGCTAATATTGAAGAAAATTAGATTTATCTGTCAATAAATAAACTCATTAATAATACGTAATTTTATGGTACATAATTAATTAGTGAATTAATGGACATCTATTTCCATAAACGTGGAATATCTAGAGAATAACAACATCTATTATGTAGATACAGTGGATTAATTTATTATCCACGTCAGTCCCTCATGACTGAGAACAGTGATCTTCATTAACTCCCGCTCTGTTGATTATACGCTTCCATTTTTATCGGCATTCAACGGATCAGAGAGATACCAGTTGCTTTTTCCATTAGGGCGGTCCAACGGATAAGGGATCTTACTCTTCCTCTCTGTCCTTCGACGTGGCCCGCCACAATAAGCTTTCCTAAGCTATTGAAGTACAGTGGAACGTTGACTTACGAGTATTTAGAGATGCGAGAAATCAAAGAATAATAATTAACTGGATATACGAGCAAAATAACGAATCGCGTAACTTAAAAAAAACAACAGAAGAAAAAACAATACCTGGTCATAAACCCATGAAAGACCGTTTCACTCTCTTAACCCTTCCCAAACCATGCAGTAACACAGGTCTACCATCATAATTAAACCTGTAATATTTCGGTAAATGCATGCAACATAAAATTCATATTTTAGATAATTCTAAAGGAAATATTAGCGTTTAGGAATGACTAGTGAAAAACCAATTATGAAAAGAGAATCATACAAAAACAATTATTTTTTCCATTCAATCCGTTGTAAAATTAATACGTTGGTAAAAATACCATTTGTGATATGAAAGACAGAGATCACACACTATTTTCATAGTGAAAAGAACAACAAACATATATATATAATTGTCTCTTTCTCACTAATTAAATGAAGAGAGATAAGAAGGAAGGACACATTGTATCGGACTTAATGAATGCTCTAAATTATGTTACTAATCATTTTTTCAAAATTGAATGCTCCATATTTAGAGTAAATTGGTGCCATTAAAGGCATTTAAGCTAATAAAAACAATTTTTCTAACTGTTTATTTACGGTAACACGAGTTGACAGCATGGCTGCGCTAGGGTATTTTATATCATGGTATGGTAAAGGTTAATGTGTGCTAATGCAAGCGGTGATTTGAAAGTTAAACCCTTGCTCGTGTATCATTTCGAAAATCCACAAGACTTCAAGAAATTCAAAGTATAGTCAGTTAAATGTTATGTGGAGGTCCAACAGCAAGGTCATTCGTATTTTGTTCGTTGACTGGATCAACCGGGTCTTTGGTCCTGCAGTGAAGACTTACCTCTTGGAAAACATTTTTCCACTTGTCTTGTTGGTTATGGATTAGCGAGCGATTAATCTTTTCAACGACAATGTGACGTCACGTTTTCATCAAATTCTCAAAAAGAAGCAAAATAAAGTGTCAATGGATGGGTTCCTGATTAAAGTTCCACGAAAAGAAAATGATTTGGTTCAGCCATCGAGTGATTACGATATGGATAATTAATCAATTCGATTACGTCTTTTATTATAATTTTGAATACATTTAGAGACTTTGGTGTTTGAGATTATATTGACTTGTCACCAATGGAGATTATTTGCGTCAGAAGGATGTGTGCGGTGAGAATCGAGGGCCCTATACCTCCATTATTTTCCCATATGTATATAAAATGTTCTCAATTATGGTGATTTGTGTGGATTGTGAGTGAAGCAGCACTTGCAGTAGTTGCGTTTATTGACTGATTGAGTTTATAATTGTTTGTTACACTATAAAAAGTATAAAATAAACGTAGTTCAGTGAAGGCGGTGCCGAGGTGCGAGCGAGAAGATATATCCGAGGAGCTGGTCAGGAGAAGAGTGATCGGTAATAGGTTTCGGACTGGTTGTGGCGCGACGCAGTGTTGTCTGATTTTATGCGGGTACCAGTTGGACTGTATGCCTATCAGATGAATGCTTACGCGACCATGTGTATGGGGCGCGAGCAGGGCCATCACATATATAATAAAAAATGTTTATTTTATAAGAATTATTTTGATATTTGAGCACGTTTTCGAAACGAATTATGCACGTAAGTTGAGGTTCCACTGTATTCATCTAAGGTTGAGAGTTTCTCCTTGATGTATGGTCCATGCTCAGAATCTAGAGACATGTATTCTTCTGCTCCATACAATACCTTTTTAGAACTCGAGGTAAGAGAAGAGAAACTGCCCTGGTCACATTTGTAACTTGAACAGTTTTTAAACAAACAAATTAATTTAAAAAAATTAAGGAGAACACATTTATTATTGTGAAGTTGAATTTTTTTCAGAACATATATGTGATATTTAAAAAAAAAATTCTCATTGATACATTTAATTTGTATTAAAATATCACAGAACTATGTTCTGAAAAAATTGCAACTTCACAATAAGAATGTGTTCTCCTTAAAAATATATTAACTGTATTAATGTTTCCATAATTTAATAAAAATTAATTAATTAATCAATTCTGACATTTTTGAGATTCCGTAAATATAAAATAGATTGCCTTCAAATAATGACACAACAGATATGTCAATTTGAAAGTGCAACACATAAGATCGAAAATTTGTCGTCAACTTACTATATTGGTGTAGTGTAATCGGTTAACGTATTTCCCCTGATAGAAAATTATCCGGGTCCAGGTTCGAATCCCGGTAGCAACAAAAATATTTTTTCAATAAATTGATTTTATCTTTATATCTTTCTCATTAACGCATTTAATTTGTATTAAAATTAATAATTGTAATAAATTAGGAATAGGCCCATTTCTAGTATCACACTCACGTCCAGTACTTTTCAGTATTCCAACGAGTCGAATCTATTCTGGATATTAAAAATCCAAATTTACAATATTATTCGATGTAGTGTGTAAATGATTTGTTCCTGTTAGCGTGTTTATAACTTTTTCTTTTTTTTTTTCTCATATATTTACCTCTAAATTGCTTTCAATTCACAGTTACGTATTATATTTATTCGTGTCGTTTTCTCGTTCATGTGAAATATGATAGGATATAAGTAATTTCTAATCATATTACATCCTATGTCCAATATGCTTATTAATTGTATCTGTTTAATTTACAATAAAATAAAATAATTTTAAAATTGTAATATAGGTCCCCAATGTAAAATAGAAAAAAGCCCTTGAGCCGCAGTGCAAAATAAAAGGACTCCCTGCATAAGTATTGAATTAAATTAATTAATTCAATTTACTAATTAGGTTCTTCGTGGTTTTGTCGTATTCTCAAATATTAAGAACAAAATGGGTCCTTTGTCATCTATAATATTCATATTCGTGGAAAAAAACAAATGTTTGTTATTAGGCATTTATGTACACGCATAACTGAAAAAATCTTGCAATTTTCACTTAACGGCGATGGTCTGGTCCCTAATCCGGCATAATATTACTTAGTACTACAACTGAAAATAATTTTTAAAAATGTATAATTTCGTTTCCTTCTGTGATAAAAAAATATGAGTCTTAGCGCCGGGAAAAGTATCGACTTCAAATGTAGTGTAGGGCGCGTACCTTTTGCATTAGCGTAGTTACACCGCTGCTCATAAAGAAAATACAATTCTACACAAATAATAACTAATTACGACGCTAGACGGAGAATTAGGAACTAAATACTTAATTAATCTACTTAACCAGAATAATCAATGTGCGAAATAAATTGTATTAAGAAGGGAAATATTGATATTGTTTATATTAGAGCATATGTAATAGATTAAGAATGAATACATAAGATTACAATTAGGCTGTAGATCTTCTTCAAAAGAGTGTTGATGTGATTGATCCAGGAATTTTGTAAATTTTTTTTAATATGTATTGTTAGAAACCCGTCTCTTATTGCTTTTACTTTACGGAATCATTTGGATACCCGAAAAGTAAATCTTTTTGGTGCATTTGCGACTTAGGTGCCTGCTGCTGTAACAAATATATTTAGAATCAATAAAAAAATTTTCGCACATGAAAAAAGCACATTGCGAGTTTTGAACGATAAATACAAATTTATCTAAAATTATGGGGGGGGAACCACTATCGCCCCCCGTCCCTGGTTCCATCCTCGGTTGATTTATTTTAGTATTCACATTTAAGGAGGAAGGAAGGTCACCAAAAAATATGCCGTTCCAATATTTTGATACAAAAATAGTTTTTTTACACAGACGCCGATAAAAAAAAAACTTTTGTAATGAACAAAAATGGAATTGTGATCACCCCATTTCTCTTCGGGAAAAATCGAATTCATTTCTCGCGCTGTCTCTTGATTGGACGGCGATTTCTTTCAATTGTCATCTTCGTTTCATTTTATTTCCCGGCACATCTCCATTATTGCCGCCATTTCCTCAGTTATTAGGGTGACACGGTACCTGATAGATTTCGATTAGCAGCTCATTCCGTATAATTTAACCTTTTGATTAAAAAAACCCCAGATCCCTTCCATTGTTTATGGCGTGATCTATTGCGGAGATCTTTGCTCCTGAATGTTTTCATTTCGGTTTTTATAGAAAAGGGGACAATGAGATTAAAGTTTTCCAAGAAAGCGGACAATCTAGAATTTTTTATGAATACTACATCTGTTGAAGACGTCATGAAGCTTTGTCATTTATTAACTGTTCTAAAATGTTTCACTTATTAAACTATTCTAAGTAAGTGGACTAAGACCACTAAGACATACATACGATATTTTTCTAATAGCAGCTTTACTGCAAATATAACAATATTTATAAATAATAAAGTACTTTATAAGTTAGTTTAATAGTTTTGGTTTTTTTTTTCTATAAACAGAACTGAAGATAAAACTTTAGCATTCAATCATAAAAATGTCAACTACATATTATAACGAATGGATTAAATATCCTAATCCATTATACTATTGTTTCAACATTGCATTTAGCTAAAGAAAATATCGATAAGACTAAATTTATTACCGAGCCTGTGAAGTATTAGTATTAATGAGTTAATATAATAATTTGTTTTTGAAATATTCATTAAACAACTTAAACGACCTAGTACTTTGAGTAAGAGCATGGTATGAAATCAACAGTTAAATCAAATCGAGGGCGTGCGGTGCAATTTACTATTTTATAAAAGTAGACTGAATACTGTGGAAATGAGATCACTGGCGTGACACAATAAAGAATGAAGACATAAGGAAAAAATGTAAAGTCTTAGTAGGTATAGTGAGTACGATTGAGAAAGGATTACTTAGGTGGTTTGGTCATATGAAACGGATGAGTGAAGGAGAATGGTAAGAAAGATATATGACGTAAGTGTTGATGGCACTAGAAGTAGAGGACGTCCGCGGAAGACTTGGAACCACCAGGTAAACCAGGTACTAAAATACGGTCCTGTTAGAAGCCACAATAACCGGCTAGCTTGTATGCGAAGATGTATGAATGCGGATAAGGCGAGGATTGTGTGTGTCAGGAAGAAAGAGTGTGGCGCTCTATCCTCTCTGCCTACCACTTCGGGAAAACGGCGTGGTGGTAAGTAGGTAAGTAAGTTTAAAAAGTTTAAATCGCTCAAAGAAAGCTCACGAAAATTCAACATTGATTTGTTGAACCGATTTAGAAACGTTAATCATTTTCTCAGTTTAAAAAGTGAGTAAAGAACAAAAGTGCAAATAGTGACGTAACGGTTCCAATATATTGCATCTATGTGTTGTAAAATATAACAATTAGGCCCGCGTATGATCGGCGTCCGTATGAAAATACAAGTAGCCTGTTATAAATTACACTTTGTCGTAAGCAATACAAGTCATTTTTAATTTCCGAGTTAGTAACACTTTTACGTAAAACATTGATCAAATTATATTATATTAATAATAAACATGCAATTTATTTTAATTAAAATAATGTCTTTACCGTACGCCGTAAATTAAGATATTTATTTTTATAACGATAAAAATAATACCTACAAAACATTGCATTTAATCAAATAACAATTTTTATTGCCAACCGGGTTCAAAGAAAAAAATGTTTTCGCTTAATGGAAATTAATATAAAATATGTATATATATATTTTTTAATATGAATAGAAATAGGAACGATTTGCTCAGATAAACGATAATATTCCATGTTATAAATACAGTTTCTCAGATAATTAGTTTAAATTTATTATATCATTAATTGACTTGGCGGTTACTTTGTGGTGTAACATGATTATTTGAAAATTCCGGAATTTTCTAATCACTTAATTGAAACAAGCAATTTTTTCGATTGTTATATCCTAAAAATTCACCACTAGGTCCCTTATAAAGGATTAACAATGAAAAATTTAGATACCGTTGAAATACAAAAAAAATTAAATTCGAAGAAAACACTCATTAACAACATAACATTCTATAACACTTCGCCTTTACTGTCCATATTCCTGTTAACGACTGAAACCTCCCCCCTCCTCTCAAGCCCCGCCCTATTATCAGAATTATAACCTGATGAGAGAAACTGCACCTCTCGAATTTAGTAGTGAAAATAACCCAACGTGTGTTAGTACATAGTTTTGTTTTGAAAATTAAAATAGTTTAACCCGCAAAGTAACTGCTTTAACAAAACAATTAAATAAATAATTTTAATTATTTATACTAACTACTTCATATCCTATATCCTACCAATCTTATATAAACTCAAAGGTTACGTGTAAAACATGGATGAGAGTTTTGTCCCGTAAACGTAAACGAAGTTTAGTAACTTTGTCTCGAAACTCGCGTAAACAGAGCGAGACATCATTTGTTGTGTTTTGTATTCTGTATTCAGTGCAGAATGACCATATAATGAATGATGTATGTATGTAATTTTTACCGCTAAATCTCCGGGACACAATAACAAAGATTCATTCGCATATACGTGGTGCATCTTTTCAAGTATGCTCGTTAAATGTTGAACTTTAGGCAAGCTTAAGCTTAAAGCATTTTATGTACAAAGTATAAATTAAATATTATATTCATTTTATGTATCAATCCAAACAAGAATGATCTTGATTTATGGAGATGGTTTATACATTTATATAATAACGATAAAAATCTATAATATGTAGTAGAATATTATATATTTAATTTTATTTAGAAAATAAGAAAAATATATTAAGACAAATTAAAATGCATCAACTAGAAAGGAATACAAAAAAAAAACAATTTTTCAATAAAATATTTTATTTGCTACCGAGATTCAAACTTGGACCTTTTTCATTATTCAGTAAAATGCGTTATCCTGTTTCGCCACACCAACTGTTGTCATTTTAGAACAATTTTTTTTAAATATAAGTTTGCGTTAGGTTCCAAATTAATAAAACTTTTGGCAGTTGGTTGTATAGTCTGAGAGCAATATGTGAAGCTCGTCAATTTTATTCTTATTTTAGACATTTTTAGTATAACATGCTCATTAGTTTTACTGTAAGTATACAATTATATTTTGTACTTTATAAATAAATGTAATAAAACTTATTTTATACAGAAAAGATACATTTAAATCAGGAATATTAATAAAAAATCTTTAAAGCATTCATCCAATACTAGGTGAACATTGTCATGTAACTTTCTAGAAATATTTATGTTGCATTTTGTACGTACCTCTATGCGTCACATATTTTTTAGATTTTCACGTTTAAAAAACGAATAATTTTTATTGCTAGATGCTCAAATGTACTTTGAATTTACTTCAAAATCTATCAAAATTAACGCTCTCGTTGAACACAGCTTATTCATACACACCACTCATGAACTCGCCTACGGTCCAGTCGTTCTCATTACTCCTTAATTAAATCCATAACAATTAGTTTATAAAAACGAATTAAATTAATCAATAACAATGTTTTCCCCGGATAGGAAAAATTCTGTGTTCGAAACCCGGTGGCAACCAAATATTTTGTTCGGTAGATAGATTTTTCTGTATATAAGTTGATTTATTTAATTTGTATTAAAATATGTATTACAGAACTGTGTTCTGAAATTGCAACTTCACGATAAAAATATGTTTTATTCATTTAAAATATACAAGGTGAGCCGAATTTTTGCATTTTTTAAATCGATGTGTTTTTTTAAATGAATTTTCAAAAGTACACAAAGTCACATAAGAATTGTTTTTTTTTTTTTTATAATTCTG
The DNA here is from genome assembly GCA_031772225.1 of Eubasilissa splendida. Lineage (NCBI taxonomy): Eukaryota > Metazoa > Arthropoda > Insecta > Trichoptera > Phryganeidae > Eubasilissa > Eubasilissa splendida. Next base: position 11,991,371 of record CM062852.1, on the reverse strand, counting down.
TTGAAAGCGCGTTGTTCCCCCGTGAAGTAATCCACTGCGACTAAATTTCCAAGAACCAAGTCTCGTACGCTTTCGCCTATGTGCTCCCTCTTCGCACGATTCTCACGCAGAAGCGATTTAAAAAGTGCAAAAACTTATAATATATAAATTATCCAAACAAAAATTTGATGATATGTTAAGAAATGAAACATTTTTATTAACATTTGTGTTATTTAGCTATCTACGAGTATCTAAGCGTTCATTATACAACAATGCAATATTCAGTCTGCTTTAGCTCTGTAGTGCCTGAGAAATGTCTGCCCGAGGCATAGTTCACGGCTTTGATGCCCTAGTAAGATATGGCACTATCAGTATAAGAAATAAACTGCGGAGGTCCGAGAATAGTATTATCCTGGGGACCTGGCCGCTGGTCAATGACTCGTTTCTCCTCCAAGGATACTAGAGATAACTATGACGGTATGTATATATACAGTAAAAAATAATTATATTTTAATAATTGTGTACATGCACTAATAATATTGTTACAGTTAATGCGTTAAATTTCAATAATGTATACATTAACTAGTCAATGTATTCACTAACTATAAGTTTTAGTTACAGCTTACATTGCTGCATTTCATGTATAATTTCACTAGCTACATGTGTATACTGTAACTAAATCTCATAGTCGGTGCATACATTGACTAGTTAATGTATACATTTTCGAAGTTTACACTTTGTCAGTAAAAGTCAGTTTTTTCCAAATCATAGGTATGCCAAAAGGCATTGAACGTCCGGTTTTATGGATCTATCTATATAGATTCACAGAACATGTATTGCAGCAGATATGGGGTGTCCACGTTTTGTCTTGATCCCCTAATCTCATACCAAAATAATGATGGTAGGCTATCTATACCATCTATAATAATGATGGTAGACTATCTATAACCACACACATAATAGAAATTGTTAGATTTGTTAATACATTTACGTGGCTTTCTAGTTTTTCAAATTAAGTATGAACACAAAACAAAACTCCTAACAATGAAAGGCCAATTCATAGGTTTATTACGCGAAATTATGCATTCCTTCAATAAATTGAACCACGATTTTCTAAATAAATTGACACAATTTGAATGCGTTGTTCTGACGTAAGTCTATCCATGGTGAAATGGCAAACCAAACTGAGCACAAATCAGGTATCAGCTGTCAAATTGGCTTTCGTTGGAAAAAGTGTTGCCAATTCGAAAAACAAACCTTTAATAAAAACACCCTTTATATAAAATAACAAGTTCTGTAACTCCAAAACTAGAGTTAATAAAAAAAAAACTATTTCAGATTTTTTTTTTCGTCGAAGTTAGTGACGTTTGACTACCTTTATTCAGGAAACAAATTAAATATATTTTTTTGTTGTGTTGTGTATTTCTTTAATTATAAAAGTAAATCATTGTTATATTATAATTGCGCTTTATATTCATTGCATCCCATATTAGTGTCATTCATTTTCTTTAGATATTTGTTGGATTTGCTGTAATAACCTTCTGTGCCGGTTGTAATGCCGGCTGTCAGCGGTATATTCTTATTTACAGGTTATTGATTCATCTCCTGACAAATCCTAGTTGTTTTACAAGTTGTGGGCTGAAAAATCAAACTCTTTCGTCGTGTGACAATAATCAGTTTATTATATACTCAAATACAATGGAATATAGTAAAAAGTATCAGCGATTGATTTTGCGGCAGAGTAGTGAGAGCCCGCTCTCACAGGAGTAGCTCCTTATATCACATCACATTCTACATACAAACACTCGGACCTCACATTGCCAACAATTAATGATAAATATTATTATTCATTTTTTAATCTTTCCGCATTGTGCAACCGATGTCATTGATTTAAGATCTGATTAGGTGACGAATATATTTAGCGCTAGGCCATAGAGAAGTTGTTTTCTTATTTATATATTCTATGCATTTACTTTTCAGTACGAAAATATCTGTCAGCAATCTAATATTTATCAAAAATTGCTGTGAATAATTCAATTATTAATTAATAATTGATTACTTGATCAGTTCATAGCGGTTTTACATAAAATATCGTATACACCTGAGATTTTAAGTAAATTTTTCTACCTGTCAACATTATTTAATTTCTTTAAGTTCGCTATATTCAACTTATGTTTTTTTATATTATGTTCTACTCAACACTTTTAATAACATTCTGAGGATAATTATATCAATTTAAGATAGCTCTACGTGTACATTTGTATATATCATGTATCATTTTACTAATATTTTGTTTTTTTCTTACTGGAAATAAAGATAAAGTACATAACACGGTGCATTGTTAAAGCAATGTAATATATAGATTATACGAAAACTCTGGCCGCGCAGCGGCCATCATCGGCCACATAGCGGTCACTATTAGCCGATTGCTTTCTGCTAGTGGTTATTATTTAGCCATTGTGAAAAAATTATGCAATAGTAAAAGATGGATATAATATCTCAATATTACCCATATCAATGCTGTTGAAGTACGATGGCTACACTGCCGCTAGAAATTGTATTCATTTAAACTTGAAGTGCTTAGAATGGGAAGAAATACAATCTTTCAGAAGTATTTTGTTATAAAAAGTATACCTGTGGAAATTATTTTATGAACATGAAAAATATTTATATTTTCTAAGGAACTCCTACAATTTATTAAGTTAAAGAGATACAGATATTATCAACCTATAACATGCTTTATCTATATTGTAATACTATTGTATTCTTGATTTAAATAAGATTAATATATTTAAATAACTCGCATAAGTGAACTTCCGCTAAGCAATTAAATATAAAAAAAAACTATAAGAATCCTTCATCTAAAATTTTTAAAATAATGTTGGACCTCCGACAGATATTTCATAACTACATTGAGACAATATGCGGTGTACTGAAAATGTCAAGGCCTTTGTTCTTCGTAGGGTTAAAGTTTCCACAAAATTCTTGACAACTCGTTTGTGCGATGTAAGCTGGAGAGTGGATCGATGATCTGAAGATTGCACGGACGAGAAAGTTCTAAAGAAATTCCTACCCTCTCTAAGGGAGTGGAAATTATTCCCGCCTTCACACAATCGAATTCATTTTCGATAAAATGATGTGCGAGTACACATGTATTTAGATTGGCTCATGGGAAATTGATTTAGCTTAAGGGCGATAGCGAACAGACGCGGAGAATATTAGGGTCCCTCCTGCATAGGGTTCCCATGTACGACAATGAAATCAGAGCACATTTCATAATCGGTGGTCCTTTTCAGGTTCAGAATTCGGTTCTTCATTATTTTAGGGTTATTTCATTTATAGATATTTATACGTAAGTGTTAACTTTAATGATGAGTTAAACGTTATTGTGACTGATTGTGCGTTTGGTATTTATTTTGTAATGATGGTTGGGAACTGATATTTTACTGTTAGAGGTTTAGTTTCCACTGTATCTCTTTTTTGTTCTCCTAATAAATAAGTTAAATCAATGTGTCCAAAATGAATTGATAATTATAGCGTCTGCTATCGGTTTACTCAAATATATTTGAGATTCCCTAAAAAAAAAGTATATGGCTCTTTCAAATAATGGAACGATAAAATTGTATTAATTTGAAAAAAGGTAATACATAGGTTTGAAAATTTGTCGTCATAAAATATGTCGCTGTAGCATAGTTGAATAAATACACCTTCCCCGATTTGGAAATAGATCCAGGTTCGAATCCCGATGGCGCAACAACAATTTTTTCTATAAAATTGATTTTATGTGTATATCTTTCTAATTAATACATTTAATTAAGATTTGAAGACCTATGTTCTGAATAATTATAACTTCACAATAATAATGTGTTCTCCGTTAAATAGTTGCTCAGAAAATAATTTTCTATGTCCATGTCCATTCAAATGGACAATGCACGAGAAAGGATTAAAGATATTTAAAATTGAAACATTTATTTTAATTTAATTTATCACCCCTTTACCGTAACATTAATTAAATAGAAAACACAAAACGTATTAATAACTGCATATCAAAATCTTTGAAACGCAACGGTATTATATTCGTTATGAAAAATGATACTACAAATTTAAATACGTCATGATTGCATCATGAGACGAGAAGTACGCAATTGTTTTACCATATACATACATATCACATTTCCAATTAGGGCATTATTCAGCTCAAAGTATTTTGCTAACATTCTGCCGTCGTGATGTTACACAGCACGGTATTCTGACAAAATGTAACATTTTAATTATCCGAGGTCATGTGTCGATGCTCTAATGAACATTTATGTACGTATTATGTTCGCCACAATTATTATTCATTTTCTAAGGCCTATGTAAACTGTTTTATAGTTTACAATTTAGTATAGTTTTACATAGCATATATTATAAATTTACAACTAGGAAAAGGATAGTGATTTTATTTACCTGAAATCTCTCGTCTTAAGGTGCAAGGTTGAAGACCGATGGAGAATTGGTATGGAAAAGATATGCTGCGTCGAAGTTGACCATATTTTGGAAGAACTGCTATATCTAAGGAATGTAATAGCCCATCAGGTTAAAGCTCTGAACATGGACCATGAGTAGGTAAGAAAGAAACATGCTCGACGTCTTCAAGATGGTTACGGTATCATATGTTGCAAATACAATGGACTGCAAGACAAACGAATGTCTCTATATAGCAGAAACTCCATACTAAAAAAACTTTACAACGTGAAGGAAAATAGTTCTTTCGTACTTTGGGTATATGGTTGATCTTAGGGTGGTTATTACTTAAACTGAGTAAGTACTCAGTTAGCTCAGATGGATTAGACACAAATAATTCATTAACTAGAATATTGAGAATGAATTTACGGTGAAGCTAACATCAGGGATGTGATAATATAAATAAGCATACCTTGAGTCGTGTCTTGAAGTTTATTGCAATCTTTTAGTTGTACAAAAATAAGGCAACAGGTTGCATATGAATTTGAATATAAGAATATATACATAAGTATCACAGTATAAAAAGATACATTGTAGGAGATGCTGCCGATCACGTCGAATCACGATAATTGAATGGTCCGCGCTCGTCTCTCCGCTCTCTGCTACGCTCGCCAATGTTGACCTATCTCTGAAGCTATCGGCTTAAGTTCGCACAAGACCAGCTGCTGTGCCACGTGGCACCAGATCGCGCCCTCTGTCCGCTTCAGGCAAATTACTACATGCCAAGGATTCTAAAATGCATAATAGTATGGCATTCTATTTTCTCTGCGTACCTCTTGATCTACTGAGGTATGCAGAAAGAAATAATATAATGCTACACTATCATGTCCTGTCGTACCACTCTTTGACTTAATTTATTCACTTTAACACATCTTCTTATGCACGCTCGTTGTTCGTTGAAGTTTTTATCTTCATTTTTCACGGATACTCTATTCATATTGCCTTCAACACTTACTTCATGTACATTTTTTTCCATTCTCTCTTTGCAGATATTTTTTACTTGCCAAAACCATATTTGAGATTTTTTATTAATTCTATCTACTTTGATACATTCAGATCTATATTATCTTCACTATACACATCATATGACTTTTTGTTCTTTATTTTGTTTTGTTTCTTAATTTTCGGAAGTAAAACAGTAAAAAATAAAAAAATTCAATTTGATTATCCATTTTGAAATCGATGGGAAACAAACAATGGTTAACGAAATCGTACACTTTATTTTTAAAAAACAAGCTTGAACTATCAGATGTGAAATTATCTAATGTTGTGCTGTATTAGAAAAAACGCAATGACTTTTTGGTCAACCTAATATACATTTACAAAAAGGGTGATTTAATTCATCACACAATAAAATACGGCATCGTTAATTTATTTTACATTGTTTGTTATTTTAGGAGGAAAATTATTTTCTTCAACGCTTTACTCATAATGAGCAGGTGATTAGGCAGGTACAGGTTGTCCTGTCACTAGACATCTCTTCATCAGTACTGACGGATGACAGTTGACTTTTCCGCGTGATTAATTAGCTATTACGCCCTACATGGACACATTTCACAAGCCTGTAGGCATAACATTTTGCGCTCAAATTCGAAACAGATTTTCAGCAATAAATATTGGTTTAATTTGAACTAAATTGAGTGAAAGCGAAGATCAATATACATTCAGCCGCGATAGAGATAAAACTCAATATTGCGCTGAAATTTTCTGTGATCATAAATAAATAAATCATAAAATACGATTGAAACATTTTAAAAATTATCTAATATGGTTTTAAGAATAAAAATGAGAAAAAATATTCATAAATTCAGTTTAATTAATTAAAGACGATTTTTTTTAAAATTCCTAATGTGGAACCGAACCCTGGTCTCCCGCGTAACATACTAATAATACTGCCTCAAAATACATGAAAATAGCAGTTTAAAAATATACTTCACCATGAGTACATTTTTCAAAAAAGTATAATATTACTTTTAAAATAAGCAATGTTATCTTTGTGGTTAAGATTCATATTTTTATTTTTTATCTTTGTTTAATTAACCACTAAAATGAGTTTAAATACATCTACCGGTTTCGAAAAATACCATTTTCTTCTTCATGTTTCTTAAACAATGTATGTTTTAGTTAGTTATGACATCCTGAAGAAGAAAATGGTATTTTTCGAAACCGGTAGATGTATTTAAACTCATTTTAGTGGTTAATTAAACAAAGATAAAAAATAATAAAAAAAAAAATGTATAATATTACTTTTAAAATTTGATGATTGATGCTAAGAATGTATAATAATTAATTACATCAAAAATATAAATTTAATTTAAACAAACATACAAATGCAAAACAAAAAATAAATATCTTTTTGGGATTCGATCGCACACCAATATAATAGATAAGTACATAATGTGTTCACAATTTATGGTTATTGTAATTTGTGGAGTGACATCTTTAGTAGAAATACCACAATGATACTGAATAATAGATAGTATATTTTTGAAATAAAACTCGAGGCAAAAATGTAACGAAATTATCCAATGAGCTAACTCAGTTTTCGTGACACATTTTACTGTGGGATCGCTTAAAACAATATGTTAAAAATATTAGGTTAAACATCCTAGATATTTTATTTACAGAATAAACATTTAATCTGGGTTTCCAACCATATTAATAGCGACACAATAGTTAATTCACCGTGGTGGAGTTATTTTTATACTGTTTCACGTAGTGGGTCAATGCAAAACGACATAAAAATATATCATTTTACATTGAACCACAATGTAAAATGATAATTCGCTCGCTCACTAGTTAGTAGAGATAGCATTGTAATATTGCTACATTGTAAGAGTATTTGGATACTATTCAATCCATCGTGGAGAATATGTATGTGGTCCAAACATGTAAAGGGTGTTTTTTTAAAGGTTTGTTTTTCGAATTGGCACTACTTTTTTCAGCAACAGACAATTTGAAAGCTGGCAGCTGATTTGTGATCAGTTTGGTTCACCATGACTTACGCCAAAACGACGCTTTCAAATTGTGAAAATTTATCGTGGTTTAGTTCGCGAAACTTACCGCGCGCTACGTCCATAATTCGAATTACCATGGATCGTTTTAGCACTACACATACTCTAATTGAAAATACGCATACGCAGAGATGTCGTACAGTGTGCACCGAAGAAGCTGTTGCTGCAGTGGAACGTAGTATTGAGGAAGACCCGAATGAGTCGATTCGCCATCGTGCACAGCAATAGATCCATGATTACCGACTTTTTCGTTCCCCAATTGAATGTTATTAATGTGGAAGAGCTGTGGTTTCAACAAACCGGCGCAATATACCACACAGGATCGTTCGATGAGCGCATAATGAAACGCATAATGGCCTCCGAGGTCGTGTGATTTACAAGGACGTGTGAATTTTGGATTATTTTCTGTGGCGATATGTGAAGTCGCTAGTCTACGCCGATAAATCAGAGACGATAAACGACTGGGAAGTCAACATTCGTCGCGTTATTGACGATATACGTCCCCAGCTGCTCCATAAAGTGGTCGAAAATTATACTTCCAGATTCCGCTCCGAGCGAGCCGCGGCTCCCATATGCGCAAAGTTATATTTAAAAACTAATGGCATAAAATTATCTTTCCAATAATGGCAATACCACAATTTTGATGTGTTTTATTTCATTTTAAACCTCTCAAAAAAACACCATTTATAATATATCATCCTGGTGTCGCTAGCAGCTGGTGTTGAAAAATCACATTAAAAATATTCCAATGTTCTTCTGCGTGTCAAGCGTAGAATCAATTTAAATTAAACTGATAATGGGTGTCCAGCGGAAAATGTTCAAGATAATATTAAATTTAAAAAAAACTACAATGTTATTCTCATATTTTATTTATACAAAATAGAGTTTACCGATGCTAATTTAATGTTTTATAAACAATATCGTCTAAATGCCGCCCATTTATCTCAACATACTCTTGCAGTCGGACTCTTAAATTATATCAACACCAGATAAGTTGCGTGCTCGGGCCATCACTTACTCGTCGAATAATACCCCTCTCACTTACCTCACCCTGATGGTTTCCGCTGGACATCTTTTATATTACAAGGGCAAGTCAAAAATTATCTACAATTTATTTACACAGACTTTACGAAAACCAAGCTCGTCGTGGATGATTTGATAGGCAGAACCATGACTGATGATCAAAGACGACGCTACCTAACCGATGTTAATTTGCCTATTCGCTAGAACCATCTCTCGAGCTTGCTGAATCTTGTCGTCCGTGGTGAAGGTTGATGAGCGTCCTGCTCCATCTTCGTGCATCACACTCGTCCGGCCACTTTTAATCTTCTCGATCCACAAAAATACACTTTTAAGTGATAAAGCACTGTCCCCGTATAGTGATAAAAGTCTAAAATGAATTTCAGCCCCTTTCATACCCTAGGAGATCCCAAATAGAATCACTGCTCGTTGTTCCTCCTTGGTGCAACCTGTTAGTGGCGCAAACATCTTTACAGTGTAATCGGGATCAAATTTTGCAGTTGTATCAATACTAAGTACACTTGCGCAGAAGGCAACATGACAACCTTGAAGGTGTGTCGTGGCAAAAGTGTAGATAATTTTTGACTCCCCCTTTTGACCCCCATTGGAGTGCTGTGGAGTGATAAGTGGATGTGATGAGGCACATTTTTTGATTTCTATTGTTAGAAATTTGAAATTTTTAAATGGTTAATAGTAATATTTCTGACACGAATATTACGTAGACAGGTAATTTTATTAAAAAATATTAAGCATATTTATTTATTTAGAAGTCTTTATGTTTATAACGATTCTTTTTCAATGTTAAAATATGATACATTTTTAATATTTCAAGACAAGAGTTGAAGTTAGAGGCGAGATGATTCGTTTTTTGAACAAAAAAATTGCATCTTGTATACGAATAGTTCTACACATAGTCATCAGGGAAGCATCCAAAAATACAAACAATTTAATTGTATAAATAACTTCATTGCATCCAGAATTATTCACTCTTCTCCTGGCCAGCTCCTCGGACACATCTTCTCGCATGCACCTCGGCACCGTCTTCAGTTTAACCACGTTTTACTTGAACTTTGAATAATGTAACGAACAGTTCAATTTCAATTGCGCTTTTTCTGTAAATAAACGTTACCAACCATTGTAAGTACTGTTTCATTAATAATACGCCCCCTCTAGCTACAAACACTGATACAAATAACAGCTTTTATATTGGTAACGTTTCATATACATCCTTCTGATACATCTAAAATTCAATCTTTATACTGGTGACCCTTCTGAGTCTATAATAACTAATAAACATAGAATATATTTTTTTACTATTACCTACCTAGGTATAGGCTTGCTCGAAGAATAACTAATACATTAAATTTTCGTAGGTAGATTGTAATGACTAAGTCTCGTCATAAATCTTTCGCCTATGTGACATTTATTAACGTTCTTACATACAGGCTTCACGTTAGAAAACTCTTGAAACTTCGAAGATTTATTTCGATAATACCACACGATTCTTGCCTGACTTTTGGTATTATCTATTCTTGTCCTACTTGTCTCATGGAATATCTAAGCGATAATTTCTTCAAGATGTCTCTATTTTATCTAGAGTTTATATAAGTATAGTGTAGCAGAAAAGGCAACAAACTCTTTATTGTACTAACAAAAACTTCAATAATGCTATTTAGCCATATAATGTATATTAATAAGAACACATTTCTTGCAGTGAAGTTTTATTTACATAACATAGTTGGTTGTATTTTAATACAAATTAAATTATAGGAATAGGTCCAGGTTTGAATCTCGGTAGCAACTAAATACTTTTTCGATAGATAGATTTATTCTGCATATCTTTCTAATTGATTAATTTAATTTGTATTATATAATATAATACAGTGTGTTCCAAAAGTCTTTTTCATTTTTCATGAGCGGGAGAACGAAATTTTCGTGAAATTTTCCCAGTAAAATTGATATCCCGACGAGGTGACATAAACTAGCGTCCACGTAATCATGATTTGACACCAATTGACTTTTTCCTATAGGACTACCTTAAATCAAAGATATACAGTAACAATTCCCCCTCTCTGGACCAATTAAAAGAAAATATCCGAGAAGAAACGGCAGCGATCACGGAAAATACGTGCCGAGCAGTTCTCAAAAATTTTGTCTCCCGTTAAAAAGAGTGCCAGCGAAATAACGGATCACATTTAGAAAACATAATTTTTAAGATATATATTTCCAGAGACTGTACTTAAATGCAAAATAAACATTTTTTTTATTAAACCCATCCGTTATTTTATTACAGAATTTATTATTACAGAATTTATTATGAGAGAAATATTATGAAAAAGACTTTTAAGACACCTTGTATTATAAAGTTAAAATTTTTTTGTAAAAAATATAATCGCTAAATAAATCTTAACAAATCTAATAATAACAACAAATTAGGTCTATAAATCACTTAGAGAGATACACAGAAAAAAAATCTGTCATTCGAAAAAATATACAGCTACAATCGGGACACTCGGAACTCGGAATTTTATATCACACTATGTTAACAGTTTACTTTCTCGTTGAATTTTCGACTTTATATGTATTTATTCTATTTAAACGAGACATCTATTTTTTCTGTGTATCTAAGGGATCAATCAAGTTTATTTTAATTATCAAAGAAAAATGTTGAAATGTCCTTTGTACGTCTTCAGTGCTCATTGTAGGGTAGGTGTTTACGCACTTTTTTATTCCTTTGATTGGCATCCCTGGTTTATTGTTGTTAGTATTTTGATTGATTTATGTAGTGTGAAAGTCGCCGCGTTCTGCTACCGTGTAATCGCTGTCAAACCACGGTCGGGGAATAATTGAGGTTGGTACCTCGCCAGATAAACGTCTCCTAATATGTTGCTCCAGACGTACGATTTGTCGGAATAATACCCGGAGATCGGGGTACAAGAAGAACAATACTTCGGACTATTGGACCACAATACTTCGGACCAATAGGATGGACAGAGAAACGGCTAACTCTGTCAGTCCAGGTTAGTGATGGTTTTTAATTCTGCATGGATGATCATATTATCGATAGGAAGACCGGGAATAACAAGCTGTCAAAGGAATTCACTAAAACAGTAGGTTTTATATGTTATTATTATTATTTTTCTTTTATGATAAAATTAAAGAACACTCGGCACAGTTTCAGTTCTGGACCCTACACAGAAGTATAATTATTATTTAGGAGAACACATTCTTATTGTGAAGTTGTAATTATTCAGAACAGACGGTCTGTGATATTTTAAATATGAATTAAATATATTAATTAGAAAGATATACATATAAAATCAATTTAATCAATTACAAATTCACAATAAGAATGTGTTCTCCTAAATAATAAAGTTGTATCAATGTGTCCAAAATTTAATAAAAATGAATTGATAATTCTGGCGTCTGCTATCAGTTTACTCAAAGGTATTTGAGATTCTGTAAAAAGAAGGTAGATGGCTCTGTCAAATGATGGAACGATTAAATGTATTAATATCAAAAAGGTAACATATAGGGTCGAAAATTGTCGCTGTAGCTTAGTTGGATAAAGCACCTTCCCCGGTTAGGAAAGAGATCCAGGTTCAAATCCCGGTGGCGCAACAATAATATTTTTCGATTAAATTGATTTTATATGTATATCTTTATAATTAATATATTTAATTCATATTTAGTATAATTATTATTAAGTATGTATGTAAATTTCTTATGTTCTTTAGATAAGATTTTTATTTTAAATAATATGAAAAAACAAAACTAAAGATATACGAGAGGGACAGTAGCTCGGGGTACAGCCTAGAATAGGCGAAAAACTGGAGCTTAGTTAAATGTGCAAAAATAAAACAATTTTGATTACTTTTTTTTACCACTTATTTGCTTTATACCAGTAAAAATTTGTGTTCATAACCATTGTTTATGAAACGAAACGTTTTTAGCTGAATGAGTGCATATTTTTTAACTTATGAAAACATCAAAAAAGGGTCATGTTAATAAAAAAAAGTGACTAAAAAGTTAATAAGAATTAAACGCATTTGGCTATAACAAGCACTAAATAAGCGCTAATTTGTTAAAAGCAGAAATTACCGCAGAATATACTCGTAAATATCCTAATCTATTATATTAACTTAAATGCAGACAGAGTCAGGTAAAGTTCTAGGATTTAAGGAGGATTCTATAGGTGTATAAGATTACTGGTGAGCTTTCTACAACATTATAGAATACATTAAGTTTAACATTTTAAACAAATATCAATATTTTTTTACGGAGAATACATTACTGTCCTGAAGTTGCAGCTTAAATATATTTATAATAGAGATTTGATTGGTTTAAATTAATTGATGGCTTTTGAAATGAAATGTATTATATTTTTAAATCAAATATATTTAATAAAGGGATGGGTGGATTTAACAGAATATTTTTTATAACAAACAAAATGGCATTAACAATTTATTTTCATATTTGTACCGATTGGTATTAAACCAGACGTCTCAATTAATGTACAAGGTTAATTTAGTATATTAGAATTATTTATCAAGATTTGTTAATTGGAAGCGGAGCTCTTATAATCTGACTTACGGAATTAACTAGAATAATATTAAAGGTAGAATTCTCGTCTGATATTCTTAAGTTGCCTTAATTTTATTAACATCGCGTACTTTGCCGAGATGAAAAAAAATGAATCTCGTTATGTTTTCCGCCGTAATTTCTTCTTGTAAATCAGGTATAATTTAATTAGGCCAACCGCCACGGCCCAGGTAGGCTCTGCTCTGCTCAAAGGCACTACAGGAGAGAAAATATATATTGAATTTGCCATTTTCGACACGTGTTTGTTCTATAAAGAGGATTAATCAGCGAATTAATTAACTCAAGAACAAAATTAATTATTTTTTCCGGCAGAAAATTAGTGAAGAAATCATTTTTATAAATAGATGCGTAAATGATATTTTCGCGTTGAGAAAATGTCTTTGTAATTATATGTGGTGATCCTTAGTGATTGTGTTAATTATTTTTGATATATTAAATATATATATATATATTTTTAATAAAATTATGAATTAAATTCAATTAATACATAATAACGGTATAAAGAAATAATCTATTAATCCTAAATGTATTTGGTTGCTACCGAGATTTGACAAAATTTGAAGTTATATTCTGTAGTTCTTTATAATTTGTGCCCTTATTGTTCCATCATTAAAGCAAAAAATGGAACATTGCATTTAAAAAAAAAGATGCCACTCTTTTCAAATGCGAGAATTAATATCTCTATTAAAAACGGTACCTAAAACTAATAGTCGAATAATTGAATTTTAAATTTTTTATACTGTAGTGTATCAGTATCTGACAATATTAAATAAACGACATTTTCTCACAATATTAAACCTAGCACTTCTATTTTGCGATGCGATGCGTACACTGTTAAAAATATAAATCATGTTATTAAAAAAGGTCTCAGACCTGATGTATATTTAAGTGGTTCAACCATCCTGGCCTCAAATACAATTTATTCATAATTGAATATAAAATAAACGATAACTCTGTAAAAGTAGAAAATTGTCGAAGAGATCTGAAATTTATTAAGAGATCTATTTTTGACTACATTCGTTTTTGTCGTTAATCGCTTCTCTATTTCGTAGCATAGTTGCATAGGTTCAAAACATTATTGAGTAGTCATCCAAAGCCATTGAAAAAAGAAAACTAATAGTTATGTATTAATATAAATATCATTATTAAGGAGAACACATTCTTATTGTGAAGTAATTATTTAGAATATAGGTCTGTGATATTTTAAATACTAATTAATTAGAAAGATATACATATAAAATCAATTTTATCGAAAAATATTACTATACAAAGGTGCATTAATTAATGCACCTTCCCCGGATGGGAAAGAGATCTAGGTTCGAATTTTGTATATCTTTCTAATTAATACATTTAATTAGCATTTAATATAAATATCATAATAATTCTGCGTCAGTATTTCTTGGTTTAGATACCGCATTATTTTAATAATTGTAACGAAATTGATTTCGTTACAATCTTTATAATTTTTAATAGATCGGACTAGTGTCATTCTTTTAATTGTACATATTTATTTAAAACTTCAATACATTGTATTTAATTACGAATTATATTTTTGTACGAATTCGATGAGTCCCATAGGAAAGGAGAAATTGACACACACATGTATATCATGTGATCCGTGATGTGGATTTCAGTACAAGTGCACTGAAATGATATTGCAAGCCTCCTGATAGTTAGCGTAGTATTCATGTCCATGATGAAACCCGTTGGGTTAAACCAGGTCTTTCGGACAGTTTAAGCATTGTAGTTTATTTAATGAGTCTTCATTTAGATGGTAGCTTTATTGATAATGATAACGAATATCGACATCTAATATTCAAAGGCAGGAGAGAGTGGAAAAAATTCTTTACGTGATAATAATAATAATAATGGATAATTTGTATAGCGCCATTTTCGTAAAAAAATTCATCTCAAAGGCGCTTTACACATAAACTGTTTATAGTTATCTTTGTTTTCAAAATTAAAAATTGTTATTTTCACTTATGGAAATGATTTTTTAAAATGGTGAGTTTATAATTTCTTCTTAATGCACTGTTTCTTATGACGGAGGGCAAAGACTTCCACGCTTTTGGCCTGCAAATGCCCGTTCACTAAATGTATACTTCTGGGAACGGTTGGTTGGTTCTACAACTCTTTCTGCGGCTGAAGTAGAGGTTGAAATGCGAATTTGACGTCTACCGTATGTTACGAAAAATTGAACTTCCTCTTTCTTGTGAACTTACCTTGACTACAAGATACCCTCAAAACGGCGGTGCTGCTCAGGGAGAGCTCCACAAGACAACTTGAGCAGAGTCGTTATGATAGTGCCACCACTCCGAAGGTCACCAAAAGAATAAACTTAAATGAAAGAAATGGAAATGTAACTTAGAAGCCTCATGGGCAACGTTTAATGAAAAATAATTATATTAATTATCAACATGACAATAAGAGATGGTTGAGAAACACGTCCCTCCTTATTAGAGGTGGTTCGATCATTTCATATGGTGACCGAATCCGCGGATCTTCTTGACTTTGCTGACGTGAATTTCATTGAGAGACTAGGGTATAACATTCGTGAATGCACTCACGATCGGGTGGTGTTGGGAGGAACCCTCTTCCTGTTTATCGTGATGAACTCCGTGGGACGCCTCGAGCCGAGCGATATGGTGGACACCCATGACCGAGCCTGCCGATTGAACTAACGCACTTCTTTTTTAATATGGCCGCATCATTTGATAGCGTATAATCCGTATGGCGATGGAATTAATTTAGTCCGACGAATGGTTACTATGTTTGAATATGCGTTAACATATAGATGTGAATATTCTCGATCAAACGCTAAAAGATGGGCGCAGGTTGATCGCGTCGAAACAAATCACGATGTCTCGAACTTACCAAAAATGTCACTTGACTTACGAACTTACCAAAAATGTCACTTGACTTACGAACTTACCAAAAATGTCACTTGACTTACGAACTTACCAAAAATGCATGATGAGAGCAACGACCATGTTTGTTTTCAAATGATTCTAATTTGGTGGTCACGCCCGAATTGATCTCGATCGCGCTCAACAATGGTATTTTTATGAATTGATTTTCGTAAAGATCGAATGAATCCCTGGACCTACATGACTGTAGTCCAGGGATTTATTTTTAAGATCTCAACTGAATGGTGAATCTGATTTTTACAAAAATCTCGAGGCAAATCTAGAAAAACAAATTTAAAATGTGACTATTTGCAAAGAGGATTGGGTTATTTATAATATTTAGCTTGCTATTAATACTTTTTCTTATTTCTAAAATTTAAAATTTATCTAACTGTAAACCCCTAGTATATGTATGTATAATTTCTAAACCCTTGTTGATGTGAAAAGAATGGTTTGTTTCCAAAAGCTGATTGGCGAATTCAGAATAGTTTTTGCTATATAGGCATCTCAAGTGCTCCTTAATTCTAATATCAAAATTTCTGCAAGTTTCACCTATGTAAAAATAATTGCAATCATTGCAAATTAATTTGTAGATCACCGATTTTTTTAAATATTGTCCTTGTCCATATTATTTAATATATAATTATTTAATTTGTTATCAGTGTAAAAAGCTGGTAGTATAGAATTTGCGATATTTTTTATAATTGAATTTAAAGTATGATTATTTAAAAACACGATTTTATTCTACTGCTTCCGACTATAAATAATTGGTGGGCAAATGTACAATCTGATTATTAACTTATTATTAACATTGTGTCAATGTTCATGTGAAATATTTTCTTAAGATAAAATTCTGACATTTCGAATTGAAAGAATTCTCAAGCTAAGCAGTTCACATCGTGTGGACTCTGTAAAGATATTTGCAGAAACTTGACCGTCTCTGCTGCTTTATTTGGATTGTGCGAAATTCCTTAGATATAAAATCCCTCCTGGCGCTGGCCGAAGGAATCATGTAGATTGCATAAGTGTATGAAATGAAATAATATTTAATGTTTTATGGTGTCTTGTAGATATTCTAGCATTTTTTATCATCTAGGTTCGTAGTTTAATGAATTAAAAAAATGTTGAGCAGCCGCTATTTTGATGACTAACAAACTTAGCCAAGACGTTTTTAAGATCGATTTTTCAGAAAAGTTTGGTCGAAATCTAATAAGACCAATAGTGCCCAAAATCCATTTTAACTCAATACAATTAGTTTGCAATTAAGTTGTGAGAGCTTCGGCAAGAGATACTATTACTATCAAATTTTTAATAAAAGATAAGATAGTTAACAAAACTTTTAAAAAAAGTGAGGAAGGATTTTATTAATTACCTGTTTGTAATCACCCTTGGCCGACATTTGTTACAAGTCTTATAGATGGCCTTCTATTTTAATTGAAAATAGTAATATTACAATTTAAATTACTTAAAAATAAAAAGTTTTATAAAATATAAATTATATTAAAATGAACATAAACCACACAGATCAATTTAAAATATTATAAATAAGCTTAATTTTTTTTTTAAACTTGCACGTGCATTATTTTAGTATAAGTGATAATTTTTATATATTTATTTATTTAAACCTTTATTGACATACATTTTTTTGTAAATAATATATTATACACTTATTACTATGTGTATCCACCTCTGATACATATAGCTTAGCTATAGAAAAAAAAATAGAAAATAAATGTAGTGAGTATGTTGTAAAACTAGAGTGAATTATTTGTGTAGGTATTGTATTGTGATTAAGCTGGAATGTTGGATAGCGATGCTTCTGATTGATCTCTACCCAATTAAATCATATATTGAGTCTATATTTGCGTAATCTTATTGGAAGTGAATGATTTCCAGTTAGTGTTAAGTGTATAGACAATTAAAAAATATTCACCCGCAAATTCAAAACTGTATTCATGTTTTCTCGTAAGTATGAACGAATTCGACAATTTTATTAATGATACGTGATATAAAATATTCTTTATACATGAGACGAAAAACGACCTAGAGAAAACGCCCAGTCTCGATGAATAGACGTATTTATCGGAGCAGTGGGAGTGATACGGCAGAGATTGACAAAGGATCGAAGAAAGTAGATCGAGAATATTCGATGATGATGTGTGTTTTAGGCTTTAGGTTCAACATTGAATTAAGAACCGTTATTAAATGCAATTAGTCAAGTGTTTAATAATTTTAAAAATCTTAAACACTGTAAACATCAAGGTAGTCACGATTTTTTTGCAATAGTTTTTTTAATCAAACACAGATTGTAACTTACAATATTTTTGACTAAGGTTTTTTACATCTGAATACCCGTTTCAACCCTTGATAGCGCTCAATTGTAATCTTGGAGTCTCAAATCCTTTCAGTGGCAAATCTAATCTCTCAAAAATGTCGAGCTACGTTAATGTTACAATGTAAAAGGATGACTGTAAATTCAATAAAATAGTAAAAGTATTCAGAGTTTTGTATCATTGAATTTTCTACCCCCGCCACTCAAGACACTTGTACAAGTACAAGAGAACTCTCGAATTTTGCCAGAAACTTAACTAGATGCTCAGTTATTTTAAGTCTGCTTAGCTAAACTTAGTTTCGTTTTAAAAAAAATATTAATAGCGAAAGCGAAAAGTTCCAAAAAATGTCATACAGAAATACAGTTTGCCATCTTGTAGCCCAGCAATCTGGTTCTTAATTATATTATATTTTAAACAAAAATATACACCTGGACTCGAACCAGAAACTCTTCCAATCCGAGGAAGTGCGCTGATCTATAACACCACGTAAACATTGTAAACTGCAACTTACAACTTTAAAATAATAATGTGTTCTACTTAATAGAATATTAATGATCGTACGCCAATTACAATTTTAATAATGGCCCGCGATCGTAACTCATATGTAGGCACATTTCTAATAAAATAATTCTTTATCGACGGGCACTTAACTTTTTTACTTCATTGGATACAATTACACTTACAATAATAATAACAATTATCGCGTACAGATAATAAAACAATTTATCACTAGGGTAACCATTAGACTGTTCGGCAATGGGCTGTAAATTTGTTTAGTTATTATCATTTATTTACGGATAGATACTATACAGCAGGAACGTTTATACCAAATAAAAACACTTGTTTCTTGATTCTAGTCGTTTAATTTACTGAGACGCGTTTTGCCTTGTAAAGGCATTACCAATCTATCAATTTAACTTAACAACTTGTATTTATAATTGTAAAGGGGGACAGCTGTACAATTTTATTTGCATTAGATGATATTTAGAAGCATTCAAAATGTATGGAAATCATTAGTCGTCCCTTTTCATCTCATGCAAATAAAATTGTATAGCTGTCCCTCATTATAGTTATTAATACAAGTTGTTGAGTTAAATTCATTAACTAATTAACTGATTGATGATTGATTGTTAGATTGTTAGATTGAGACCCTTACAAGGCGAAACGCATCTCAAATATATTAAACTAGTAGAATCAAAGAAACAAGTGTTTTATTTTCACATGTGTGATTATGGAGTTCTACAAACTTACCTCGAAAACAGTAAATACGTAATATATTATCGAAAACCTAAATTTAAGTAAATGGTAGTTTGCCATGATTAAAAAATATTTATTGTTTTTATTATTCTGCTGGGGTTTAGAAGAAAATGCATATAGTATGTTCAATAATTCAAACTAAATATTATATAAACAAATAATATATATCTCATAGAGACAAAGCTATTTTTTTTAAATATTTAATGGAAAGATATGGAAGTATGGATAATTACAAGGCTTACGACCTGTCTTCGGCTGGCTTAAGTGATTACTTTATACAAATATAACGTTCACCATTCTAACCCATTAATTAATTTCCACATCTATCAAATTTTTGGATGTTGTATATGTGTAAATATGTGGACACACTTCGAGTACCACTACACTATCGCCATCTATGAACTAAATTTGATATTCTTTTTCCTGAAACAACATATGTCACAATGATAATCTAATTATTTTTTGAAATTATTTAAAGCAATATTCTTTATGTGTAAAAATGTTTTTAACACATTACACTAGAATACGCCTGAAAAATCAATTTTTAATATATTTTTGTTATTTTGACTAGTATATTATTATTATTATTATAGTATTACGTACTTGGGAAATAAGTACGTCTCAGTTGCATACCTAGTAGTTGATTGTTGAAGGTCCAAGAGAAACTCTTATGTGACAATTAAATATTTATTACAAGAATAATACCATAATAGTACAAGGTATATTTATAACCAGTATCGAGTCAAACGATCACGCAGAAGAGAGGTCGCGCCTTGCGCGCGTCCCCTTTTTATCCCCGCATACACACGCACACGTATACACATCCCGCCCCGGCGGTGCACACATACATGAAGCATATTATGATCTCAAGGACATCACAATATGCTTGTGCTATGAAAATAGTGTTTTGCTGGTATTCTGGAATGAGATTCAAATCCCTGACCTTGAGGAGATCTAAAAAAAATTAATGATTAAAATGGCATTTTATAAATGTAGTCTTATGTTTTGTTTAATAATTATTTCATCAGTATGTAATAGTTTTAAAATTTCAGGCTCCATGGGCGAGCGTTTTAGATGGTATATCAGATCTTGTCCATGATACATCTATTTTGTTTAGTAGGAAACAACTTTTGTTTTAAATGCAATATTAATCAAATTAAACTTTTATCGAAACCATGCTCATTTTTACATTTTATTTTGGTCTAAGATTGTCTTGTAAATAATTGATGCATATTCAAAACCCATAAGTATTTTTACGATTTGGATATTGGCTTGATTTTAAATAAATTGAATAATAAACTTGATATTTATTTATAGCGATAAACATTAATTTAAATTAATTTAATATTTAATTCAAAGCTTCATTCGATCTAGTGATGATCCACTAATGTCCCAGGTTACTTACTTTCGCCAAATCGCGTATCAAGTCGACTGCGTTGTGATTGGCGAGTTGTGTTTATTGGCGCTAACAGGTGTCAAACAGAGAACCGTCGCAATGCAAATTGGATTTGTCCTTTAGCCAAACACGCGACGTCGGGTTGGTTGGGAGCAAACAGGAAACCTCAGGACCGCACTTAGGCTGGAGATGGTTTTGAATTGTAATTGCGGACAACACGAATACAATCAAGTAATGATATTAAGTATATCGAAACCAACGCTGCTAACATTCCTCGTTAAATTCAACACAAAAATTAAAATATACCATTTTTATTTTTAGATATCCAACATATTTATTGTATTGGGTTATTTAATAAGTCTTTGCGGTTTTGATTCATTATTTATTAGTAAATCAATTTTTTAAATAAAAATTACAACAATTCAACCAATGACGTATTCTTCATTATTGTTCAGGACTTCATCCGATCTTTCAATTGATGCCCTTTCTGTAAAAATCGGCTGGTCTGGTATCGAGCCCATTTCTGAGGATATTGCCATTGTTGAAAGTAACGTAATTGGAGAGCGACCGAATAACCGAATCTGACGGAGTGAGGTCGCGACTGTAGGGTGGATGCGGCAGAATTTCCTAGTTAAAAGCGATTATAAAGCGAAATAGGCGAATGCTATAGAAGTATGTGTCGAAAATGTTTGTTTTTATCAACTTAATATTCCATTATTTAAGCCCAAAAATTAAAAAAACAACGACACAGGAAATATTTAGAGCAGAAAAAATGCTATCGAATGGTATGTTATTTTTTGTCACAAAAAATTCAAAATAGCAGGAAAATAGTATTTATAAAAAACTGCAAAGACTCAATCTATTTTATTACGTATTTTTTTATAAAATATTTATTTAAATAACTGGCCACTTAAACAAAGATGCTAAAGGTGTATTTACTGCATCCATACAAAATAATATATTGTGTTCTAAAATAGCAATTTATTTCTAATAAATTTGTTATTTGGTCCCTGAAACTCTCAGTTAAAACGCTAAAAATTTGTTATCTTACCTATCTTCATACTATAAAGTTTTTTTTATTCATTGGAACTCCTCGTCTTTTTACATAGAATATGTTTGTTCAGTTGATGTATGGTGTCGTGTAAGTCATGTATTTTTTTTAAAAATAGAGATGCGTACACGGAATATGTGTCACATCAAAATTCTTAATATTTTAAACAAAGATAAACAAACGCTTGCACTATGAAAATAAAACCAACTAGCTGGTCTCCTGGTATAAGGCTTTTGTTTTTACCACTAGATCAACAAGCACATCTACGCAAGTCTGGTTTACATATCAACAGATGCCGCCTTGTATCCATTTTTTAATCGTCTATATTCCATAGATGATTAAATAATAATATATGTTAATTAACGCTCTATTGACGTGCCGTGCAAGCTCGATATATACGGTGAAAGTTTGGCTTGCACTTCTTAGATGCCGCTCTGTGTTCATTTCATTATAAATTAATATATATTTGGAAAGCAAAAAGTAACATTTTAATCATATGCATTTTATAGATTATATAGAAGTATGTTAATAAAAATACTCACGATAATCAAAAGCTACAAAATGTCCGGGAGCAAAGAATTGTCTCAAGCAAGAATTAAGAGCGAAAAAATTATGAATCACGTTTATAATTGGGTTCATCTCGAGTAGGTATCGGCTTTTAGAAGTTCCCTGTGATCGTTTGTTGAATTATTTTCTATTTTCAAATCCAGTTCAGATCTGCATTGGAAGCGTGAAATTCTGTGTCCTTCCAAATAAAACTGATGATAAACAGAGAGAGAAAGATACGGTCCGTGCGGGGATAACAAGGATAAAGTGGAAAATGTTTGTATGCAAATTGGATCAGAGCCAATTAGTTGATTCGTAAAACGTTTCAATTGCCTTTGTACCTTTGTGTTCCTATTATATAATCTTTGTCTATCGGGCTTTACATACACGGTCCGATGATTACATAACAAATATGAAAAAATATATATCGGCAAGTGTTATTTATACTTTGTGTTATGTTCTGTAGTAGATAATATTATTATACTTATTTATTATTATTTATACTTTGTGTTATGTTCTGTAGTAGATAATATTATTATACTTATTTATTATTATTTATACTTTGTGTTATGTTCTGTAGTAGATAATATTATATTCAAATTAACAGAGAGATGCCTACCTTTTGGTATCATATTAATCATTATCGAACACATAGGAAGACATTAGTTACATAACTTGGATACGCAAAGTTATTCAACTAAGCAACGACATGGAATATCCATAGTCATATATTTATTTAAAATTACAGCCATGTAGCACTTTGTCTATGATGTATAAATGGCGAGAATTATTTTAATGTTGATACTAACTTTTTTTGAATAACAGAAATGTACGTAGATTTATTAGATTGAGTCATAAATAACTTCCGCACAAGTAGATATATATTGTTGTTTACGCACACAATGGGTTATTCAGATAAGAGATTTTTATTTTCATTACACAGTTCAAAAATACGATAAAAATGGAGAATCAAAAAATACACTTTCGCCATGTGATGCTTTGGGAATTTAAACAAGGCAATAGTGCTGCAGCCACGGCTCAAAAAATATGCCGTGTGTAAGGAGTGGTGACCGATTGGGCAGTTAGAAATTGGTTTGTCAAATTTCGTTCTGGAGACGCGACCTTGAAAGACGAACCAAGGGCGGGTCGGTCTTCAGACTTCAACGACGATTTTTTGAAGACAATATTGGAACAAAATTCACGTCAAACAACAAGAGAGTTAGCAGAGAAGCTCAATACGTCGCAATCAACTGTTTGCCGCCATCTCGAGAAATTAAAGAAAGTCAGTAAACTGGAAGTATGTGTACCCCATAATAATGCATGATAATGCAAAACCACATACAGCAAGGGTGACTCAAAAAAAATTTCTCAAACGTGGCTGGTCTGTTTTACCTCATCCAACATACTCACCGGACTTTGCTCCATCAGACTTCCACCTTTTCTGCTCCTTACAGAATTTTTTTAAATTGCACATTTTCAATTCTGACCAGGCAGTAAATAAGGCTGTCCGAGACTTATTTCAGTCCAAACTAGCCAAACTTTATAGAGAAGGAATCGATAAATTGAAAACAAGATGGAAATAAGTCATATCAAATAATGGAGAACACATTTTAGACAATTAATTGTTTTTTGTTGAAAAATAAATGTATGAAAAAAACGGAAGTTATTTATGACTCAACCTAATATAAATGTTTTGAAATTGCATGATGATAATGTCATTCATTTTGCAAAAAAACAGGAATTAAGATCAGGAAAAAGTATGCACGTAGAGATATGGCGGTCATACGTATGTTACAGAATAATTTGAAAGAGTCTGGAGAATATAGAGATCACTGGAATGTGCAACGACGAATAGGAAGAGGTGCATCACTAGCAAGATAGATGTGGAGCTCTGCTCGCGTCTCACAGAAATGGACGCGTGACTGCACTCGAAAGTCATTCAAGTCCATCCAGTATCCGCAGAAATGAAGAAAATAATACATCGCGCCGCAACCAATCCGAGAAAACTCCAAAACTGACACTCTTCTCCTGGCCATCTTCTTGGATACACCTCTCAGCACCGCCTACAGTGAACGTCGTTAATCTTCAATTTTAACTAATAATTTAGCAACAGTGCAAACTAAATTGTGCCTCATTTGATAATAAATACAACCTTTTGTAAGTAGTGTTTCATACAGTGTAGCCGCATACACACACTCATCTGATTGCTATATAAACGCATTCTATCTATATATAAAGTGGTAACATTTCATATGCATGCGTGAGAATTCGAGGAGGAATAAGGTTCTCGGTTGTCATCGTACACAAGCCTTCTGATACAAATAATCTCTATTGGTGACCCCTAGAGTCTATAATGACTAATAAAACCAGCCCCTACACATATATGTTGCTCTAAATAATGTCTGAGAGATGTGTAGACAAACGGTTCGTGCAGTAAAATGTGGTTAGACGAGAAATATACTTCAAACTTGGAATTATTTATTTTTATAATTCAATACTTAAAATATAAATTGATGTAATTTTTCAACAATTAAGATGGACGATAATATAATTTACAAAATTTATTGTATTATTTTAGCACGCTTTTTTTCTGTAATTATTTTTTTGCTGTATATCCTAAAGGTCCATTTATTATCCATTTATAAAGGCGTAAAGGATACAATCTTTTTTTGTGTAAAGAATTACATAAAGTAACTATGCAAACGTGTGAATGAATTGTAAATATTTTTTATGTGCTAAAATAGATAATGATATATTTTGTAGCGTTAATTTAAGATAATAATTAAATTTAACAGATAACTAACTTTGTATTAATATCGCTGATTACTTTATAATTTAGTTGTGTACATCAATCCTAACGAATATTTAGTGGTATTAAAACCAGTGGACGTCAATACAAAGTTAGTTATTGTTTAAATTAATAAAGTATCAAAAGTTACGAATTTTTAAACTAGTTTGAAATTTTTTAATGAAACCGTATTTTTGTTGTGAAGTTTCAATTTCAGAACATAGTTCTGTGGTATTTAAAACACAAATTTAATGAATTGATTGGAAAAAATATAACTACCGAAAAATATTTGGTTGCTCCCGGCTTGAACCTGGACCTTTTTCTATTCAGGGAAACGTGTTATCGAACACGTTTTCGACAAATTGTTAAACTTATATTCTGTAGTCTTTCCAATTAATACATCAATGAATCTCGGTAGTAACCGAATACATTTTTGATAGATAAGAGTTTTTCTGTATATCTTTTTAATTGATTAATTTATTTTGAAACTTGTATATATCCATTACAGCAATTGAGGGTAATATTTTACATCCAATGAGTAGCTTGTTAGTGTAGTGGTTAAAACGCTGGCTTAGTGATCTAGCGATCGGAGGTTCGCGCCTCGTTCTAGGACACCAGCAAGTTTGTTCTATTTTCATAACACAAGCATTTAGCTTAGTTTGAAAATAGTAAGAATATTGATGTGGTATGTATTCCGTGTACGCAACTCTATTTTTAAAAAAAATGGCCTTTCAAATCGATTATTAAAATTATATGAAATGTTAAAGCATTATATTACCAGGCTCTTTTATCTAAATCTGGTCTCGGAATCAAGACGCCAGTACAAGTCTTGTTAATTCAGGAAGGTTGAAATCTATCGAGAATGTTAAATCTGAGTAATATGGAATTAATTCAAGGTGGTGGTGATCTTTGATGGGGTGGGCGACCCCCATAGTATTGCTGTACAGATTTGTCTGATTTTCATGGTAGAATAAGGAAACTGCTTTCATGTGCGTTATAATCAAACACGCGTTTGTTACTGAATATTACGGTTTGATTAGTTCGGTTTGATTGTGAAATGTATGTATTACTAAGTTAATTGTTGGCGTGCTGCTGGAGTACTTGTCTTGAGTTCAATCAAATTAGGTTCCATGTAATGATTGGGTGGTCTAATAATTTTTTAGTTAACGAGTTTATTTTTAATGCAATTTTCATGCTATTTTTTTTTTTTTTGTGACAAAAAATAACATACTATTCGATAGCATTTATTCTGCTCTATGTTGTTGATTTTCAGTATCTTATAATTTTTCTTGATTTTTGAGCTTAAATGGAGTGTCAAGTTGAGAAAAACATTTTTCAGTCGTTTTTCAATCAAATGCGTGGCGTTACGTTCAATAACGACGATAAGCTCTATAACTATTTCGATACCAGACCAGCCGATTATTATGGAAAAGGTATCGACTAATTGGTTGAAAGATGGGATGAAGTCTTGAATAATAATTGAGAATACCTACATCACTAATAATAAATAATTGAACAAAACAGCAAAAAATTATATTATTTTTCATAGAGTATATTTTCAAAATACGCACACATATGCATCAATTAACTGTCACAAAATAAGTTTAAACGCTTGTGCTATGAAAACAGAACTAAGATAGTTATCTCCCGAACGAGACTTAACCCCCCCCCCCCTCCCCCTCTCCCACATTAGATCACTAAGCGAGAGTCTTAACCTCTAGAATAGATTCTGATAGACAAAAATACGATTCTTGCGACACCTAGAACTGCTCTTCTGACTTCTCTTGACGTCATAAGGATGAAAAAATCATTGCTTTAAATATTTAATATATAATTTATTTAGCATTATTTTTGTAAAGCGATAATAATTGAATTCTTGCATAAAATAAGAGCATTTAAGAATAAAACGAATTTTTTATTATTCATTTAATCATATGCTTGAAATAAACAAAGTATTTCAAAAAGTATTCAGATTTTTCACAACAATTTTATATTAAGCTTCACATACATTTTAACTAACGAACAAATATATAATAATGAATCTCACAATACAGATTATTAAGGTCTGAGATAGGTATTATCATTATTAGGAGAATACATTCTTATAGTGAAGTTGTAATTATTCAGAACAGACGGTCTGTGATATTTTAAATATGAATTAAATATATTAATTAGAAAGTTATACACATAAAATCAATTTTATCGAAAAATATTGCTGTTGCGCCACCGGGATTCGAACGGATAATGGATAATGCACCTTCCCCGGCTAGGAAAGAGACCCAGGTTCGAATCCCGGTGGCGCAACAACAATATTTTTCGATAAAATTGATTTTATATGTATATCTTTCTAATTAATATATTTAATTTATTATCATTATATTTATTGTTTTGTAATATTATATTTTTAAAGTTCTCCTAAAAGTTATATTTTTTTATATAATTTATTTATTTCAAGGAGAACACGCGTCTCAATTAAATTAAACGAGTAGAATAAACAAACAAGTGTTGTATTTTTACAGATGTGATTATGGAGTTCTACACACTTACCTCGGAAGCAGTAGATAAGGTTGATGGTGCAAAACTGACATGCATTAAAGAATTAAAGGCAGCTGTCAAGATACGATGCACCCAAATACAAAATGTTTGTCATTTGGGTTATCAAAATGCCTAGTCCAGAATGGACAAGTTTGGACGTTTGCGATAATTATTAAAATCTACGTTTATCAAAACATTAATTTAGCTTTATTACTATTAAATTCATAACCCTTTAAAGTGCGTATTCATTTTTTTGGAACATCTTTATATTGACAGCAGCATATATCGCATGGCATCATAAAACATACAAGATCTGCGGTCAATTCTTGTGAAAGTGTAAGGTTATCGCGTTAAACAAGTAAATTCGTCATCCATCTTTCAAAAAGGAGAATTTCGTTTATTGTTTAAAATTAAGTTACAACTGGGGTTACATTGCCTAAATACAAGCCTATAATTCATTCCGACAGGCATATCTGAATTTTATTATTCCATTTTTTTAAGAATGATAAATTCTACACAATTTGTTAATATATCGTGTGCTGTAAAGCAAAAAAATTAGAAATACGTTTCTTTGAAAAATGGACGACGAATTATTTTACTATTGTATTTTTATTTTTGAGAATTTTTAGAAAGATAAATTGGACCAGTTTAGGTTGATAATA
Organism: Eubasilissa splendida; assembly: GCA_031772225.1. Lineage (NCBI taxonomy): Eukaryota > Metazoa > Arthropoda > Insecta > Trichoptera > Phryganeidae > Eubasilissa > Eubasilissa splendida. Next base: position 11,962,776 of record CM062852.1, on the reverse strand, counting down.
TTATATTTGGCGTCCTTGCAACAACTTTGATGTTTATGAGCTCTATGATGAGCATGACGTCATCGAGTTTATCAAGATCTAGCGATTTTGACGGGCTGGACAACTGGCTCGAATAAAATAGTCCTCAACCATGTGCGCACCTAACATTTCATAAACTAGATGGGGGGCGATTGGTACATTGGGAAACCTGGATGTTCACCGAGTTGGTGATTGGCAAAGCTAGACTCAGAGTAGAGGGAGTAGGAGGAGATCTACCCCAGGATTAATGATTATATTTATTAAATGATTATTTTTTAATAACTTCCCGTCATTCTTAAAGACTTGTATTATATAAAAGTCTCTAGTGTCTAAAATAGTAGTAAAAAAATAATAACTGGAGTGTTATACGTTTGTGGAGGCCCTTAACGTACCTCAGTTACCTGGTTGGTAAAGCAGGTTCGTATCGACCTTTATCTTTATCTACCCCTAATTATTATATTTAAGTATCTAGCAACTGTATATTTTTTGTAGTATTCTTCAAACATAAAATAAGAAAACTATGATGGAAAATTAAAAATAAATCCAAGTAAACAAATATTATTATTGTAATTTGTGGTACTTTTTAGTACAGTCAGATCTTACATGACATATACAAAAAATAAAAAAATATGGCATAGTATAGAAAATATGAAAGAAACATTCTAAAGCATTAACAGAATAGTTACATAGTTAATACACTTCTATTCCTTGTAATTATTAAGGGTATTATTAATAATCGCAAGAAATACGAGCGCGTTAAACCTAACCTTGTCATAATTAGCAACTGACATTTCACCCACCGCAGTGTTGACACAATAAAAAAATAACTAATGTTAGTAGTCTAAATAAATCGAGTAGATTATTATTTACTTAAAGTTAGTAGTATCGTCAGAGAATTAACACCGCAGTAAGATATATGATTAGATAAAGTTGATAGTCCTTTAAAGTTCCGTCGGGGTAGAAAAGGTTAAAGGTACACCAAGTGCCGACCCGCAAACCGACGATAATACGTCTTGGCGTAGCCGCGCCGGGAGCCTGCAATAACTAGTCACTTCTCTCTTGGCCTACTTCCTAACCAAAGTACCATCCAGCAGATGCTTCACGTCTTTACTGTGTTTATTTATCTGTAATTATGAAATTATTTTGATTAAACAACTTGTGCATCTATCTTGAATAAACGTCATCAAGTGTAAGTTAATTCTTCTTTCGGTTCACCTTCCCTAACCACATATACATACATATACTTCGTGATATCTTACTCATCTGAACATAGTTAACAGCCGGGATATATAAGAATTTGAAAGCTTGCATCAGTATAAACATTTTTTAAGTAATTAATACAATAAGAGGTACAGGTACATATTAATTACCTGTTCTGAGATAGGTAGTCATTAGGTTCCATTAGCTATTTATTATTGTTTTTAATATTGCTGAAAACTGATATATGCATATGATATACTGATATGTGATAAGTAGGAAGTGAGGTAGAACTAATTTAAACAAATTAAATAGTAAAAAACAGAAAAATCAAAAAAAAGATAAGTAGTGAATAAATAAAAGAAATAAAGAAAAATTTTGATACAGACATGTGTATATTAAAGAAATAGAGCAACAAATAATAGCAGGTAGACATGAGAAAAAAGTAAAAAAAGCATAGTAAAGATATGGCAGAAAAATCAGAGTAGAGTAAAAAGAAGAACAGAGTAAAAACAAGATAAAAAGCAGTATTAGAATAGAAATAAGCAGGAAGCAAACAAAACATGATAAGTACAAGGTAGGATGTAAAGACAGAAAATAATTATATAGAATTACACACATTGCTCATCACAACTGGTGACTTCTATAATGATAACCCATTATATTAATATGTTAATTTTGTACTATCATGACGAAGGAGTATTTAGATACATGAGTTCTTTTAGTTTAATATTATAATATGTAGTATTACCGTCACAATATATGAAATAGTGGCAAATTATTGTCTATTTATACACTATTATTTATACCCCGCTGGCATATTCAGACTCAAATTTCAAACGCCAAAATCATTTTGACCACCGGATCATTTGTTTTAGTGAGGGCGTAAAGATAATATCATATTCAGCACCAGATTAATTTCTTATAAAATAATAATACTATTACATTATGAGGAATTGATTCATAGATAATAATATAATAATGTTTAGCACGAGATTAATTGATTATAATAACACAAGGATGTATAACTTTAGTGGTATAGTTATTAGGTTAAACAATCACAGGAATTATAATAATGAAATTAAAATATATTACTAATACTGTTTAGTATCATATGTTTGAAATAATTAGTTCAGGAGTCAAAAGGCAATATAAAAGTAGGCGATCTGGTGAAATGCTGAAATTCATCGAGGCATAAGACAAGGTATTTTGTCTCCGCTTTTATTCAACATTTACACTGAAAAGATGATTGAAGAACCCCTTTAGAAAGTTGAAGAAGGCTGTAAAATCAACATCGGTACGTACACTAATCAGTATTATCCCTTTTATATCCAAATTAATTCCCCTGAATACAAATAATATTTGTTCCTTGACTATGTATCCTGGTATTTGAAAAATATTTACTGTCTTAAAACAAATAATCAGGACCTACTTAATTATAATTAAATCTGAATCTCGGGCAAAACCGAATCAACTTCTAGTTACTATATAACGTATCTTAAGTATCAATTAAAAAATGACCAAATCATTAAATACCAAAAAAAAATGGTGAAAAACCTTTAATTACAATGAATAAATGATAAGTGATATATCCCCAACGTCAATTAGGTTATTTGAAATGGCATTGGATTGATATAAAAAAAATAGAATATAGAAATGATTTTGTCAGTTTTTTTATAATCTCTGATACTTTATACGTTTCTCTAGATATGTAAATAGCGACTAAATAAGTAATAATAAAAACACATACATTGTCGACAAACACAAAGTAGTAAGCATGCTATAGAGAAAAATCAATGGCGGTTGCGGAGCAAAACATAGCGTCGTTTCTTTGTATGATGACAACGAAACGAAAATAATAGTGTTGTATGACATATTTCAGTACTACATTAAATTAATAAAATTAAAAAAAGTTACGTGCATTGATTTATAATAATTTATATAATTAAATAAATAATAATAATTTAAATAGTTTATGTCCATTCAAATGGAGACTTTTATTCATTTCAGTGCCGATATGTCAGCGTTTATTTTTATAACAACATTCTTTTTTAATTCATTTCATTTACATGCAAGCCTGTTGGCCGCTTCCTACCTAGCCAGGTACATATAAAGTACCTGTTCCGAGGTAGGCAGCCATTAAGGTTTCATAAGCTAGAATACAAGTTGGAAGTAAGGTGACAAATTCAATTTAATGGTAAAAAACAGAAAAATCAAAAGGAGACAAATAGAAATAATAAGCAAATTGAATAAAGTAAATTTTTTGACACAGACTAAAGATATGTAAAAAAAAAAGAAACAAGTAGGGAGCGAACAAAACATGATAAGTACGAGGTAGGATGTAACGATAAAAAGAATTACATAAAATGAGTAGCTTTCAGGAACTTTTTTTAAGGAAATCTTCCAGCTGACTTTTTCCAATTTTGAAAAGCCATTCCTTTATAAGAACACAGAGTTGAGGATACCGTTGCCATCTCTTGTGGTAGCTAATTGTATATCCGTGGTCCTAAAAACATGCATGTCTTTGAGCAAATGAGGTTTTCATTAACGGGACAGCTAGTTTTTTTTTAGTTTTTGCACGAGTACACTTAAAATATGTGATAAGGCGCAGGATTCTATTTTCATGTGTCTTTAAGCAGAGTCTTTATGAATAATTTCCTGATATTTAATACCTTGAGTTTTTGGAATAGCGGCTCTGATTCATGCGAATTCACGAATTTATGAGAATTATTCTCATTATAGATTTTTACATTTTAATCATTAACTACACCATATCCTATGATGCTCTGACAGAGTGCGAAATATATATTACGCATTTGTTTCAGGTTCAGCACGTTCTTTAAAATTTTGAAGCAGTACATAAGTTTCTTAAGCTTGGCTTTTTAACTGGATGAGGAAGAATTTTTGTTGGTCACATAGAATGATTAAAAATCATATATAACTTTATATCTATAACATGCTATAAAAATGGATTAAATTGAAGTTAAAAGAAAAAAAATCATGATAATGAGCAAAGATCAAATATAAGAGTATAATTACGAAATTTAGACAAACAGGAAACAAATTCTCGTTCCGGGAGACCAGAAAGTTGGTCATATTTTCATAGTACAAGTGTTTAGCTTAGTTTGAAATAAGAATATTTATGTGACATGTATTCCGTGTACGCATCTCTATTTTATTTTATTTTAAATAAAATTTAAAAGAATGAGAGAAATGAATCTGAATTGTATAAAAAGCGGGGACTACTATAACGAAATCAAATATAAAATAGAAACAGTTACTGCTATGTTCATTAACATGAAAAACGTTATTTGTAATCACGATCTTGATCTCATACTTGAGTGAGTGAGATTGTTACGCTGTTATATTTTCTCACTCCTGCGTGTGGAAAGTTGGACCCCCGAAACGTTGTAAAGATAATTAAATCACTCGTGCCATAAAGATAAATGAACTGACGTATTTTTAATAGGTCTTAAGACTTCTTAGCAGACAATGCACCTTGTCGTATACAGAAAAATCAATAGACAGCAAGGTCCTGAAAGAAAAAGAACCCCATGGGTTAAAAATCTTCGACAATTCTCGAACCTATATGTTACCTTTTTGATATTAATACATTTAATCGTTCCATTATTTGAAAAAAAATTAAAATTGATTTTATATCTATATCTTTCTAATTAATATATTTAATTCATATTTACTCTAAATTTCTCTTCACAAATGATGATGGCAAATATTCGTTAATGGACAGCACTACAAAATTAAGAATATTTATTGTGTAAAATATTATCTGTTTATATTCTTTACATATGTAATATAAACTATACATTTCAAAACAATTTCTAATAAATTAATTATTAGATGTTAAATTTTTACGTCTATCATATTTCGTTTTCAATCTAAATAATTTTAACACCCTCAAAGTTTTTAAAAATTCGTAATAAAAGCTACTTAGATATGAATTATTTGAGAATAAAAAATTTACAGGTATTACAGATATACTCTGCATTATTTTCAATTATCGTCTACTTTTAAATTACGTATAAATTATGTTTACTTGATAACAGAAATTTCTTCTTGTAGAATTTTTTATTTCTCCCTTCCCCGACCTCTGAATAGTGAAAAAGTATTCTTTTTCTTAACAAAATTAAGAATCGTATTACAGAATTAATCTTAGAAGATTCTTTACAAAATTACGCTGGGTCCTATTTTATGGGAAACATTTCAGGATCTAGGAAACAATGATCTCAGCGAGAGATAAAGTGTTGAAATGTTGTGTTTTCTATCGTACATGCATAATATATTTAGCTCTCAAATCTAACATATTTTCTTTTTTAGCTTTGTGCGATAAAGAGCGTAAATGTTTGAGAAAATTGTCGTCAGCCAAACAAGTTCTGCTTATCTATTCATAGTTTACCACACAAGTTTTTTCCAGTTCATTGGATGTTCGTGATTTTTATTTTTATTTTTAATGGAACCATAAATATCTATTCCAAAACAAAATAAAATAGTATAACATCAAGTACAATCAACTTTTATAAGCTATACTTAACAATGTATAAAGACGAAAAAGTAATTCATCCTAACCTACATCTGTAGCGTAGCACTATACGGTAGTTGAACCTGAACCATTAACAAGAGAGAGAGAAATCGCTAAGATACATTTGATATGTGGTGCTGGAGAATGATGGAAATCATTATATGGACCGAGAGAATTAGATTGGAAGAAAGAAGTTCATAATGGACACCATCGAAAATTAAAGGAATTTACCTTATAGGACATATTTATACACACAGTGCATACCTCAAAGATTATAATTGGGGGAAGGCGATAAAGAGAAAAGCCTAGATAAAGATACATTTTATTTTTATTTATTTAATATTTTAACAATTTTTTATAACATGAATTAAGTATTTTACATTTTTAAAATTACATGGTTTTTCTTTCGCTGACCTCTACAAAAAAGAGACCAGCTCCTGTGCTTGGAGATGGAGTTACACTAGAATAATTTTATATAATACCTTACATATTCTATTCATTGTCCACTTGCGTGCTTCTAAAGTGTTCTATAATATTGTTTATTTTCCAATTATGTGTTTTTGAAGTGTTTATTTAGTTTCTTTCTAAACTCTTTTATTTCTTTGATTTGTGTAGGGAGGCTATTGAAATTTTTTATCCCTAAATATATAAAATTTTGCTGATATTGTTTGGTTCACCAAATAATGAGCAAATCAAATGCCGACTCTTATAGACAACTTCTGGATGATGTCCAGAACAGACACAGTTCTTAAGTAAGGAAGAAGAAGAGAAAATAGTGCCATTTTCTCTCTGGAGATAATGTGAATGTCGCACTTCTCTGTACAAACGATTAATCTCGCCTCATCTACACTTACACATCGTCTCATGCACGATCAGGCCAAGTTTTGCGGGCGCCTTACAATTTGAATGCTATCGTGCGCTATCTTGCTTAGCATTATATCATCATCACTCAATCGTTCGATGTGATCAAACCATTTAACCAACCTTTATTAATCTTCTGACAATGTTCGAAGCTGGACAATTGCCACGGCGAAAATTATTAACTGTCGTAAATAAATAATGATATGTATTGCCCATTAACCACTCCAACAACGATATGTCGATCAAATTCATTTGTATTTTATAGCACTACACGGCATTGAGAAATATGTAGGATGCATTCGAAATGTGTTGCTGGCGCCGCATGATGAGTTTCCAGTAGACTGTTAGTCTCTGGTCCATTCAATTTAGAAGATGTATACTAAAACACAACGGACAAATAATGCAACGAGGCAAAGTCGGGGTAAATTGGCGATACTTGGAAATATTGAAGGTAAAAACAGGGCGAGAGGGCAAATCCCTTACAATATGGACGGAACAAATAATAAAAAGGACAGGCTCATAACTCTACGCTGTCTTGCATGCAGCAGAAAATCGAGAGAACGGAGAAGGGTTATTAAAGCAGGCACGGGAGTGGGATTACATACAGGACCTCTACGCTTAATGTACATTGCAATATAATAAACTTTGTAGACATTTTTATAATTTTGCAAACGATGTGCAAAATAGAAAAGTGTAGTAAGTTAAATATTATTTTGGCATACTTTTTATTTCGGAATAGTGAAATAAACATGATTCACTACTCTATAAAAATCATGTTAAAGTTAGTTTACCGTTTCTCTGTGAATAGCTCCAAGTGTCACTTTTCGACGGGACCGCTTGTTCACAATTCCCCATGATGAATGGCAGAATTAGCGATTCCTTTGTAATAACTCGTGTCGATTCAATTCATAACTGTATTAATTATTATTTCTCTACTTTTTCTATTTGATAGTAAGTGTAGTATTCGTATATCTTGTTTATTACCATTTATCTATGTATTTACTCTACTTTATAATATTTTTATTTTTTCACTGTATTAGATAATTTATAAGATAGTTAAATATATGATATCGACTATTATGTAACTATGTCCCTATACTGTAACTAACCATATGCAAATTATATAATAGAAAAACACTGACCGCCTCGATACGAACTCTGATCTAGTAAGGTAGATATGAAATAAATAAAAATAACATGTACAAATGATTGCACTTAATAAATAAATAATAATAAGTTAATTTTGCTAATTTCAAAAGTAATAATAATTTATTTTTTAGCAATATTTGAATACGTCCAAGAAAACACAATTACTGAATTTTTACCTACAAAGGCACTGTTATTAAACAAGTATTAGATATATCATAGAGACAAAGCTATTTTTTTATTATATTTAATGGAAAATATATGGCAAGACGGGGTAATTACAGAGCTTATATAACGTATGTGCTATTTAAAAAAAAGGAGAAATTAATTATTATTGTTATTATTATTATCAAATTTGGTCCATAGATGGTGATAGTGTAGTGGTGCTTGAAGCGAGTCCACATACTAACATATATACAACTTACAAAAATTTGTAAAATGTGGAGATTGAGGGTGAGAATTGGTGAAAGTATATATATATATAAAAAGTAATCACTTAAGCCATCCGAAAACAGGTCGTAAATCCTGTAATTACCCCATATTTCCATATATTTTCCATTAAATATAATAAAAAAAAATAGCTTAGTCTCGATGAGATATCTGATACTTGTTTATGCTGCATTATAGCAAATAGTACTTTTTTGTAGTTATTGCAATAAAATGAATGTAAAAATATCAGTGCAAGAATAAAGAGAGTAAAATAAGATACAATGTAAGAGTTAAAATAAAAATGTTATTTTCAATGTATAGGCCAGTTTTAATCATAATATGTTTGGGCATAATTTCTTCTCTTTTCATGGAGCTAAAGATTAACTTTTCTTAATAAACATGCAAGACTATGGATGTAATTTTTCCCGTTTGTATTTAGAGCAATGTATATATTTGCTGCTAGAAATAAATGAAATCTTTGTGCAAAAGTTTTGTTTAATTTTATCATAAGATAGTGATAGTTTGCATATGTGCTCTTTCGAGTGAAAGTGCGTAATTAAATTCATTACATATCAATTAAAAAAAAATCATCTATTGACATAATAAATAATAATTTGTTTTCGTTTTCCTGTAAAATTGCCTTTTTTTTATTTGTGTAGGATATGCGACACCTAATTATAATTAAAAACGATTCTATTTTGATTATATGGATATATAAATGGAAATATGAGCAGTGTTCAAGATGTGACAAATGAGTAGGTGTCCCCTCGTTTAATTGATTTTAAGCCGTTACTCCGCACCGCCTCTGAGCGGCGCCCTCTCCAGGCCGTCGGGACGCCGCCGCCGCCGCCGCCGCCGCCGCCCCGTGAACATATTTATTAGGCAATCTTCCGGCGGATCCTTCCGCTCGCCGCTAATTCCGTTAGTAGCGTGTCACGTGTTTATCTAGCCTGAGACATCTTACGAGCTAGCAGGGTGTACAGTATGCTCTGCACGCCAGACTCGCCCACATTCAGATCAGTTGATGGTAATTAACATAATTTCTATGAGGAATGTTTTAGTGGTAGGTTTGTGTAGATTTTTATCGCTCAGTTACTCAGTTTTATATACAACTCCATATAAACACCTTCTTTTAAAGCTCAAGAATAAAATTATCAGTACCTTTATCAGTTACCTTTAATTAATACTATACTAACTGTTTAGAGTCAATTCAGTGTAATTAAATAGTGTAACATATTCTTCCTCCAATAAAGGTTTTTCCCATAAAATAAAACTATTTTATCTTTAGCCGTGCCATATTTTATGACGTAGACTAAAACAAACTCAGATTTATTTACTTACTTAGAGAGGATATAATGCCACACTCTTCTGACCTGGTGAACTATTTTCATACTCCACGAACGTTCGTATGTTGAAACATTTAACCTCCAGTTGTTCTGGTATATCCAATCATACCATATCTTTTATGGATGTCGCTAATTTTTGACCTCACTTACATACATTAGTGTTGGCACCAAAACTTCACCACACACCGTTAATCTTCGATTCGGGGTTCGAGTCTCGTTCAAGTTAGTTATATTTTCATAGCACAAGCATTTAGCTTAGTTTACTGACAGGGATTTGCAGAAAATATAGAATAACGAACATTAATATATGAACGTACATCTTGCGCGTTTTCTGAAATATCCACACATCTTTTTATACATGTTCGGAGGTTCAGTAAGCTTATGATATTACATTTCTATGTTCAATAGTGATGTCACATTAATATTCTTTCTATTTTTAAACTAAGCTAAACTTCTGACCACCGGATCACTAGGCAAATGTCTTAACCACTAGATCGACAAGCACGTTTTCCATGCATTATCGTAAAATAAATAAATTGAATAAATTTTGATGAAGATCGTAAAAATATACAATTCCACCCAATATTTTTTATCATCCGTTCATATCCGTTTTTCTGGGTTACTCTTAAATGATATACCCGATCACTCGTAAATATTTGAAAACTTAATTGCAGTAAAATAAAAATGAATTTGCAGTAAAAGTTTAGAAATTGTATCCATCAGTTGTGAGAAATTGCGAACCACACTCCACCGCAATCCAAATGTCAAAACTAAAATAATACAAACTGACAGCACGGCGCGCTGCGGCAAAAGGTCACCGCCATGTCTTATCATATTATATTATATACGAGATGACATACCCAACGATGCACGGGTAGAAAATTTTAACCTAATGATCCGTAAATATTATTCGCAGTACACTATTGCTGTTGACACAAGTCGAATACTACCTTGTTTCAGCTTTCCGTCGCTTCCATACTCCTTCGTTATACTTGTCCCTTTCTGGCTAACGGATTCCAAGGAATTTCGGCCGACAGGGGACAGATTGTTTTTCGAATGCGGATGTGTCAACACGTTTTTTTGGTCGGTCGAGAGTGTCGCTGTGCGTTAAATCCGGACCCCGAAAAAACTGCTTTCGACAGCATCCCGAAGTGCAGTGATATCTTCTTTCTTCACCGCAACAGTGCGAGTCATCGGCAGGTGTAATTTGCCGCCCAACCCAAGGCTGAGTTCAAGGTGGGTCTGATCCCTTCTGACATTATTTATTTCTTACTCCAATTCGGATTGCGTCAACTAAGCAATAGTTTAAATTGATACAGTCCACGGGATCTATTCCCACCAATTGCATATTAATGACAACAGTTTTAATGACACGAAAAATTCTTTAGTGACGTATCTATTGATTATTTTTGAGATGGTTTTAATGATTTGAGAAGATCATTCACGGAATAAGTTTATAGCGCATTAGCAACGCAGTACGTATTATTAATCCGAGCAGATCATTCATAGTCGACACTACACAGTTTTACATATGTAGTACTGTCTTTTACTGTACACAGTAGCGACATTGTTTTAATGATCCCAGCAAAGCATACGCAGTAGTGGTGTCTATTGCATATTAGCGACAATACTTTTAATGAAAAATACTCTTGCCGACGAACCAATGAATTAGAAAAGAATAATTACCATTTCTTGGGCTGTAATTGAATTCTGAGCAGAGGAGAAAAACTTTAAGACTTAAAAATGTTGTCGGGATGTTCTTAATACAATTAAAAGCTTTTCTGTCTGTGTAATTGAAAAGAATTGCTGGCGGTGTTTCCTTTCCCGTAACTTTATCTCTTCAATGTTTGCTCTGTTTTCAGCATCTTCTTCTCATGAAATTGCACTAAACAGAATTTTAATGAATTCAATAAAAAAGGTATTAATTCAAAGCTGCATTATCTTTCTAAAAAAACTGTTTATTTAGTAAAAATCTATTTCGGATCCTAGTAATTATTATAAAATCTACTACGTTTTATTTTACTCTTAGAAGAGAAGAGAATTATATATTATATTATTTTTTAAGAATACATTTTTGTTGTGAAGTTGCATTTTACATGAAATAATTCTGTGGTATTTTAATACAAATTAACCAGAAAGATATACAGAAAAAATCTATTTATCGAAAAAATATTAAGTTGCTACCGGGATTCGAACCCGAATGTCTCCCTATCCGGGAAACACGCATTTTGGTGTGTAAATTATGATACACCACACTCGGGTCCAAACAATCGAATGACTGATGTCATAAAACACATTAAAAAGATACCCAATAGAGCTCTTGCTCGCACTTATACACCTTATGAGGTAACACTAGTGACGGACATAATGCTTGTTATGTTATAATTGACATGTTTTATTATCAATTTTTGTTTTACAATTTTTCAGTTTAGGTTAAAAAAAACTTATTAATGTAAAATTAGAGAAATGAATTAAAGAAAGAACTAAATACTTTTTTTAATGTATTAATTATAAAAATATACATATAAAATCAATTTTGTCGAAATATATTATTTTTGCGCTACCTGGTAGCCGGTATTTAAAACATATGTTCTGAATAATTACAACTTCACAATAAGAATGTATTCTCCTTAATAATATAAGTTATATCAATGTGTCTAAAATTGAATAAAAATGAATTTATAATTCTGGCGTCTGCAGTCGGTTTACTCAAAGGTATTTGAGATTCCGTAAAAGCAATGTAGATGGCTTTCAAATAATGGAACGACAGATGTATTAATTTGCAAAAAGTTGTTCGAAAATTTGTCATGAAAAATACTGGCGCTTTAACACAATTAGTAGTGTACTTCCCCGGATTGGAAATAGAGATCCAGGTTCGAATCCCGGTAGCGCAAAAACAATATTTTTCGACAAAATTGATTTTATATGAATATATTTATAAGTAGTACATTAAAAAAGTATTTAAAACATCACAGACCTATGTTCTGAATAATTACAACTTCACAATAATAATGTGTTCTCCTTAATAAAGAAATAACTTTTTTAAATCACCAAGTTCCACAATGCAGTGACATGGAAAACATAAAAATGTAAAAATATAATGTTATAAAGTATAAAATAATATAAAAAAAATAATATTATTGAATTGTTATTAATTTTTAAAAAAGTATTCTTAATTTATATTAATATAAAATAATACAAGATTAAATAAAACAGTAAAACAAATTAAATAAATGTTAAATTACTGCTCTAATGCTTAAGACCTATTATATTTACACGCAATAACTACAGTATATTTACAACTAAATAAGTATAATTATATCTATAGGCCGTCATCATCTTGTAAATTTTGTATCTTTGGTTTCGCCTTTTTCAGGTCGATCTTTTGTAGCTCTTCAAAGTGACTCATCGGCTGTGCATACGCATGTGGCATATTATCGACAAAGCGAACGCAGCCCTGATGACCCCTCAACAGGATCTGAAGAGAAGTCGGAAACATATAGCAGAATAGCACAAAAAAATCTTCGCAGATGATTCTGGAGTGATTTAAATATTAAAACAGTAATTACAAAGAGTCTTTCAAAGTATGCACCTAAATGCACTTAAAGCTGGGATTAGTCCCGCGCTCGCTGCGGGCGCTTAAGGACTTCATATTGGACCGGGGGTGAAATACACCCAAAGTTGTCTGAGCGGGGTTTAAAGTCGATAAGAGACGACGGAACTTTAATCTGCTATTAGGAAGCTGGGCCTGGCCTCCCTCGAGTAACAATTATTATGAATTACGCTATCATACAAATCAAACAGCCATCATCATCAATATTTTGTACCTTTATCTTAGGAGAGTCGGGGACCCAAAGTTCAGACTAGTCGTATCCATCTTGATGATCAATCATGATCCGATCTGTCTTCTAGTTGCTATTTGTCTTGAAGTGTGATTTGCATAACAGTTGAACTTTTCAACAAGCTTAATAATTAAAGAGCTACTTCAACAAGCCTAATAATTAAAGAGACTATTTGTAAATGTCCTTTATCATATTTCATTTACACCCTTTGATAGTGCAGTGGTTAGTATCTTCACCTGTTATGCAGAAGATCGAGGTTCGGTTCTTTAATTATTTTTTTTTTTTTTACTGTATTTAGGAATATTTTTTTCGATCAAGAAAAATGTTTTTTATATAACGAAAAATATTAGACATGTAGCGCGCTTCTTTAAAGCATAAAACTAAATTGTCAAAAGAAAAATGTAATATATTTTAGTGATAGTCAGGCATTAAATATATAAACATACAAAAACATTTATTTACCGTCAGTTTAAATGATTTAACTATTTTAAAATATTTTCTCAGTTCGAAAGAATTTTCTCTTTTTCTTTCTCGACAATAATTTTATCTCTATTTTGATGTACCTATGCTGAATTTTTCACGCCAAATTTTGTACGAAGAAAACTTCTACGCTATCACATATACGAGTAGAAATTTATACATTTACTATTTTATACGCATAGCATTTATACGTATTTATAGCATTATACGAAAACACGCGTGCTGTTACAATCCAAAAACTACTATGAAATAGATTTTTATCGTGTGTTCAATTCCCAGAGTTTTTTGAAAGCATTGGTGATATAAAAAAACACTAAGTGTACAAAATCTATAGTATCGTATAAATTCTTGGCGTAAAAAGTATTGGAAATATTCCAGTTGATAAATGTTTTGTCATATAAATGCTGGCGCGTAAGGTACAATTCCTAAAATCCTGTTTTAAGCGCAACTTTCTTGACACACGACTGCTCTTGTTATAAAACAACTGATACATTATTGTTACCAGGTAGGAGTAACATCTAACGTTACAACAAGAATTATCTTCTGGATTATTTCGTCATTGATAAATAATAGGTAGAATTTCTGTAATGGTGATTTTGTGCATTCAGACATCAAATTTTCTCATTTTTCGAATACGAGTTAAACAAATATTTCAGAAAAAAATGTTAGATATGAGAGTACTAGTTGCAAACTCAGCAATTTCCTTATTTTTTATTTGGAAAAAAACTGAGAGGAGCTTGAAGAACAATATGTTTTTTTTTTCAATACAAATGTAATGTATGAGTTAATATATACATATAATATAATAACAATAGAGACGTGCACCCCTTAATAAGAAAGATCTTGAATTATAGGGGTGGCTATCGACATTTATATAAAATAAGATCAAAATCTATAATATTAATAATTTATTTAAATGTTAGGAAATTGATCAGAATAAGAAAGATGTCGGAATACATACTTATTAAATTATTTTGATTTGAAGACCTTTAAGCCATTTTAGATCTCCTTTTTTGAACACATTTATATTTGCTGCTAATTTCATTGATTTTGGCAGTTGGTTATACAATCTATGAGCAATGTACGACGCATATCTCTCTTTGATTTCTAAATTCAACATTTTTAAAGTAACATGTTCATTGGTTTTACTCCAAGTCTGTTAGTTGAGATGGATTTTTATTTTGTCCTTTTTAAATAAAGTTATTAATGCGCTTCTTATTGTGAATGATAATCCATATAATCTTTTCAAAATCTTCTTCCAAAAACATGCTAATTCTTATACTGGTTATCATTACAATTTTAAAGTAACGATGACGTCTATTGGTCAAATCCTAATATAGATGGCGGCGGGCAAAAGCAATTGATTTTAAATTATTAATTTACATCAAAAAGAGCTATGTTTGATTACGAATAAATTGTTACAATGCGTAAATGGGAGAAAACCACTGTATTAAAAGTTAGAAAAACATTATAATAGAGGTTACTTACTTTGCAACTAGTACTGTCATTATATGTTATATCCCGAAGAGAAAAAATTTACTGTAAAAACTGGCAAATGTTCCAGAAATACGAGTATACGTAGCTATTTTTGGTTGTTCTTAATTTCAAAACTGAAGCAAATTCCAAACATGGTTATGTTTCTAATATCCGCATGCTGAGCGCCCTAATCCGGAAATGGAACATAGAACCACAATCATGGGAAGGCACGTTCCGACTGTCGTGGGTATTAACACCTATGAATACAGCCACGGAACCGTTGGCACCCCTAGGCGAAGGCCTCAATTCCAGGGGTAATTAATCAACCCGAACAGCCTATCAAACAATCCGCAAACATCAGCGTCACGCAATAATACATGGCTCCATAATGCATACATTTCATGGTTCATATACAAACAATCTGCGGTGCTTCCTGTCAGTTCAATTTTCGATAAACAAACAAGACTCGTAGATCCAAACTACGAAACGAGGTTAAAAGGTGAACTAGGGATGGGTTACGATAATTTGCATTACTTGCTATAATATAACGTGTGTCTTCCGAATTTTTAAATATATTAATTTATTTGACATAAATTTTTTGTACATCAAAAGTAAACATACAATACTATAATGCAATTATGAGTTTATTGTGTGGGATGCAGTAGGTATCTTTGATATATAAAGCATTGTCCTGGCTACGTTGCTTTGCTAGACTACCGTGTGACTAGACTACCAGTTTTTTTCGCGTCGTTGCGGTGTTCATTAATTAAAATTAAAAAAAGTCAGATTCGACAGAGATATTGAAAAATAAATAGAGACAATAAAAAAGTGTAGTAAATGTATTATAAATCTAAGGTGAATTATTAGTGTATTATATGGTCATTATGTTGGAATGTTGGACAGCGATGCTTCTGACTGATCTCTACCCAATTGAATCATGTATCGAGTCCATATTGTATTATTATGTTATTAGAATTCTTTTATAACCCTGTTTATTATTAAATATTTTTGGTTTAGTAAAAAAAAAATCATAATAATAATAGTTTTCATATTTGTATGATAGACAACGGATGAACCTATCTTCTTTAGTACAGACTTCGGTCTAGTTAAGGAGACAGTGAACATCTCTTACATTATGAAGCTTGTTCGCCTTTTTTGTATATTTATAAGAATGTTTATAATGTATAATATGTACGTATATTAAGAACATGAACAGAATAAATTAAATTAAATAAAAATATTTAAAATATATTTTTTTAATAGTCACCTTTTAAATTTGTTTTCATATTAGTTCTTACTTATTCACCACTTTATAGTTTTGTTTTTATCTATGCTTGTATTTTTAAATTTCAGTATACATCATTTCCTGAAGAAGATACCATAGGTATCGGAACATTTTAACAAAGTATTTTGTTTAATTATTTATATAGTTTTGTTTATATCTATGCTTGAATTTTAAATTTCAGTATACATTATTTCCTGGAGAAGATACCATAGGTTTTTATTGGTTTTAAACATAGTATTTTTCTTATTGTTTATGTTTCATTTTTAGACTATGAAGAAATGATTATGACAATAAAAAAAATATTATAACTTGTCAATTGTCAAGTTTCATTTTGATAGTGCGTAAGCACTATACACAAATAAAGTGATGATTGTCTTCAAGTATTTAAAAAGAGTCATGTAAAAATTTCATTATTATATACTTATATAACAAATAGAACATGACGTCACAATGTAAAAACTAGTAATATTTGATTATAAGATGGCTGCTTCGTGATACAAAAGGTTTTATAATATTCTTGTCATCAATGGGTTGAGATTTCAGATCGGCAAAAGAAAATAATATTAAAAATCTCTAAAGAATATCGACAGTAATTTCATCGTTAGCGACTCAAAAATATATGCACAAGAATATTTTTATAATTGCCTAATATATCTATTGCGACAGTTCGTGGGTTTAAAACACTAACCATTGTTTTCAAAGGCGGTCTACGCAAAACAGAAATTACACGTATTATTGTTTGCGGAACTACGGGATGCCGTGCCTCCACGTACCCCGCACACTTCCTGATGATCCTTTACGTCTGTCGGCAATATGAAAAGTTAACAACTCCCCGCTTCCCATGGGTCAGAGGAAAGTTTTAAGTCTCTCTGATACTCCGAAACCGCAGCCACAAATCATGGTGAGCGACTCTGGTTGACTTCTGCTAGATACGTTACTTGGTTTACACACTTTTATATACATATATATTCCAAGCAGAATGCCATGTCATGAGGCTTAGTTATTCAACTACGCGAAAAATATGTATTTTTATTTTAGTGATATTTTTGGTCAGGTTAGGTTTATCATTTTATATCACAAGCGCTTAGCTTAGTTTGAAAATAGAAAACAATGTTGATGTGGCACGTATTCCGCGTACGCATCTTTATTAAAATTAATAAAACATCTGTCTGTGAGTTAATAATTTTTTAAAACAAAATTACGATTCATATTTTAAATATAATTCGAAATTTATTCAGTATCTCGTGAGTACAACATTTGATCTAATTGAAAAAATATGTGTCATATTATTAACAATAAGTAAAATTTTGATGGAAAACATGTACTAGATAAAGTAAGCCATCGAAAACTTATAAGTTAAACGAAAAATTGTTATGGAAGTGACGTCATATCTCTCAGCAATCTGCTATGCGCTGTATTAACGGTAGAGGGCTTCTTGGCGGCCCTCGTGATCATACGTTTGTCCTACGGAATGACAGCGGTTATAACGGCTGAACATTTAATCGTTGTTTATTGCCCGTAATAAAATAAACTTCGTTCAACTCATCTGACAACTAAAAATACGTTTTTTTATAATTTTTTTTTGATGCCGTATCTTAATTTATTAGTATTACTTTAATATACAGACCCTTGTCCTTAACAATGCCGTCTTCACCATCGGCTGCTCATTTCCCTCTTTCTATCTCCTGGTACCGACACCGATGTATGGAAGTGAGGCTTGGAGCTGGCAGAAGAGGAACGAGAGTAGATTGAATGCTGTGGAAATGAGATTACTTAGGCATATATGTGGCAGATCCACTTATGACAGAGTAAATAATGAAGAAATAAGTAAAGAATGTAAAACAAATCTTAGTATAGTGAGTAAGATTAACTAAGGATCACATAGGTGGTTTGGTCATATGGAACGGATAAATGAGGAGAGAATGGTAAGAACGATATATAACGCAAGTGTTGATGGCACCAGAAGTAGAGGACGTCCGCGGAAGACTTGGCAGAACCAGATAAACCAGATGCTGGAGGATGGTCCTATTAGAAACCTCAATAATCGGTGAGCTTGTATATATGAGAAGATGTATAAACGGAGATGTGGCGAAAATTGTGTTTCTGGACAGAAGGGTGTCGCGCTCTATCCTCTCTCCCTACCCCCGGGGAGAAACGGCGTGATGCTAAGAAAGTAAGTAAAGTAAAAAAATTACATAATCTAGACAGAACGAAAAAACTGGCTTCTGTAACATAGGTGAATGTTTAGCTAGGATGAGGCTGCATTTCACATAAAAAATAATTTATAAGCTGAATGAATAGACATATTATTTGGTTATATTATTGTAATTGTTAATCTTTAGTACAAAACACTGTAAGAAATGGTCAGTTGTTAATCTCTTTTGACATCATTTGTGATTATGTTAAAGTAGAGATTAGCCTTCAAATTTTCCTGTTTTTTATCCTTCGACAGTTAGTTTGCAATTGTGAGTAATATATTTTAAAAAATACAAACAAGTCATGATACCTTAGCACGATCTAAAGATGAAACAAGGGTTGTTTATCTGGCGACAGATACCTGGTTTTAGGTCACTTCTAAGTACATAAGCACAAATCTACGTAGTAAGTGAAGTAATATTTAGATACTGAATCCCGCGGGTGATGCTCAAAAAGTTTAGCAGAGAAGTATTAGAGCATAATCTGTTTTCTTGTGTAATTTACCTGTAAAACTAATATATATGTATCTATCGCGTGTTTTTGTAGTTTCACTCAATTTTTGGCGAGCGAATATGAATATTAACTAGTTAAATATTTGTTTGTACGACGACGTGATTCTGTTAATATTAACAATAATTAGGGAATGTTTTATATATTAGCGATAACAATTTGTATTTATTACTTTTCTGTATTAAATATTTCATGTCGAATCTTGTATATTTTGTGATAATGAAAAATAATTATTTTTTAAAAATTATGATTACATTTAATTTAAACAATGTCAACTATTTTTTGGTGTGGATTGTTTTTCAAAATTTGTATCTAATATAATTTTTTTTAACAATTCAGAGTACTCAATTTTAATCAACGCTCAGTTTCAATCAAAATCAGTAGGTACATTCTCGTAAAGGCATTGAATACAAAAATAAATCTGATTTATATAAAAAAAAAACATAATTACGACTACTTTTTAGTTTTCCAGCGATACTTGCTCTCTTTATAAGGCAATTTAATGAAATATAAATAACAGAGTTCAAAAAATATATTATTCACATAAGTCAGAATGTATAAAACACTTATAGAATAAATGTGTTTGAACAAGGAGTTGGGAAAATACATGATGTAGGAAGGTTGGAACGAATAGGGAACAGGGGGCCAACGGACCAACCAGAACCGGGAAGAAACACGACTCACCTGAGAGTTGCTTCTTTATGTATCTGTATTTTTCTTCACTGAAACCACAAGTCTTCTGGCTTCAGAACACATACTCTGTCGTTCCGAACAAAGTACTCTTGAATATACACTCCGATGACACACTAAGCGCATGATGAAAACACTAATCGGTACGCATGGTAGCGAGAAATCGATTACACATAAATAGTACACTATCAGCACCATACGTCAGGACGATACTTCACAAACCAACAATACGTTCCCACATGGCAGGAAGGACTTGGCGGCATTCATCGCACCCGATGGTAAATGATTACTGACAACTCAAATTTTAACTGGTCCAAAGCAGACAACAAAACAACAGAAAAGGTCATGTTTTGGGTAGGTCACAGAAAGGACCTATTATATCTACCTATGTCATGTTCAGATGCGCGCACACGGCGACCAGCGATTAGAAAAATATGGTATTTAATCTATATCTATAAAAATTATTGTGTGTCTATTTATCTGTCTACTCTCGACAAACTCCTAAACTCCTCCTTCTCCCGGCTAACTCATTCTCTTTACCTGACAAAAATAATATTTGGTTTTATATTATATTGAATACCATCCGTTCCATATTTTGCATAGTTACTATTTAGAACTCTGCGCAAAATAGACCTCTTCTATATTCCTCTGGCTACCCTACCCACTTCCTCTCTTTATAAATATGTTTTATATAAATGTATTTTACGTGTATATTGAATGCCATTCGTGTGTTTTATATTGAAGGCTCCAGTGGATGGTGGTAAGGAGATGCTATCCACTCCAAATTTTGCTTAGTTTCTTTTTAGGATACTGCAAAAACATAGGCATAGCAGAATATACTTTGGGTCTTAGATGTTAATATATAATCACCACACCTTTCAACACCTCTCGCTTCCCCCTGCCTGAAACAAAATTTTAATAATAGTTAAAAAGAATTTCAATACAAATTTTGTGTCCGGGTGGTAACAAAAATATTTTTTCGATAAAATGATTTCATCTGAATACCATTTTAATTGATATATTTAATTTGTATTAAAATATCACAGAACTGTGTTCTGAAAAACTTCAACTTCACAATAATGTGTTCTCCTTAAGAAGGCTTTGTTTAAAAACTAGCCTTCTCTCTATATGACTCAATATGAATATAGTTCATAATTATATAGCCTGTCGATATTATGCCTTATATAATACATATTTCCTATGTACTTATATTAGAGAAAAGGAAATATGATAAAGGTCACAATAACTAATTACATTACGACCATTATACATTATTAAACATCACATCCGCTCTGACACACAAATCATAATAATTATCGCAGTCCTTTACTGTTTTATTAGTAAAATACTCATCATATTAAGAATTTACGCACCCAGTACAATACCCAAAATTACCATAAAACATCACGTAGCTTGAGTTTACTCGGACAATGAATATTTATGTAAAGTAGTCTGTGACCTGAACCTAGCTAACCTTCATATTATAATACAATATATAGAACTCTCGGTGACCCCCTGTCCCAATACCCGTATACTTACACCGTCAAGGCATCGTCTTGTGGTTGAATTTAATTAACATTTAATAGTAAATTCATCAGCGAGAGAATTATTTTAGTTAAGCTTTTGACAGCATCATACAATTTATCAGCACATACCGAGTACTCGTACAAATGTTATTCTTCTATTTATTCTCGTTTGTTCCTTTGACTTGGTAAATGAATTATGGAAACTTATTAGAGGAGTACATTCACATAACAAAAATATAATTTATAAATGAAAAAATTATACACTCTAATCTAGACCATTTATTATTTTAAATATATTTATTTTCTTTACATAACAAAAGTAAATAAATATATATATTACATTTGTAATAGTTATGTGATTAATCTATTTGAAAAAAAATAATTTAGATTTGTGGCTCCCCCCAGCATTAACGGGCGTAACACCTTTAGTTTAAACATTAAATGGCTCCACTCCAGCATGGCGACGATTAGGGCAATGTATAAAATCTATTAAATTCACAATATATTACGTAAATTATTTTATTCTATTTTAATATGGCATACTAGTATACTTCAAAATACGTAGTTCTTTAGAATCTCATATATGTAAATATGAGTTCGTGTTATTAAATACTATATTACGAGTTTTATAAGATTAAAAACTAATTTAATAGTAGGTTAAAAACATGTATCTCTCCTTTTTTTCACACCACCGTTAACTTTTTTCTTACAAGCATTGTACAGATCTTTTGCTATCGAGTATTCATCCCCATTAACTGTCCAAAGATAAAGCCACGCATTCTTCATTCTTTCGCAAGTTTTTTTATGCCATCATCCCACCATGTGTCGCCTTCCTTCCTTCCTTCCTTCCTTGGGTAGCTATGCCACAGGTTTTCTTTGTTGATTCGCATAGAGTAACCTTAATATATTCCCATGCATCGTCTATATTCAGATCATTCGTTCTTTTCTCACTCAGCCTTTCACACACTTTCTTTTAAAAATTTTCTCTGACATCATCCTTTTGCATATTCTCAATTTTGATAAATGGAAGACGTCCGCGGAAGACTTGGCACGACCAGGTAAACCAAATACTGGAGGATGGTTCTGTTAGAAGCCTCGATAATCGTCGAGCTTGTATGAGAAGATGTATGAATCAGGATGAGGCGAGAATTATGTGTCAAGACAGAAGAGTATGGCACTCTATCCTCTCTGCCTACCCCCGCGTGGAAACAGCGTGATGGTAAGTAAGTTAAAAACATACGAATAGTATTAAATATATTGTGCAAAGTACTTATTAGGCAGCTTTATTTTAAACGTAAAATATAAATACCAACGACATATTTAAACCATTCAAAATTACTTTGAAAAACACTAAAATATTCATCATTGGGTTAAAGTTTTAAATAATAAACTATTCGCAAAGCATTTTCCCATAAACCGATAAAATTACGAACTGCCTGCAATTTCATTTGCAATTTTCGGTTCGGTCAAAGTCCATCAAAGTTTTCCTTCATATTTCAACCCGAAAAGCGAATATTGTACTAAATCGATAAAGTTGCTCCGCGACAGACAGCCTTCGATATGCCTCCACTGGAATAGAATTCTGAAACCGGACCAGAGAAAACAATCAGGTACGTAACCCAGGAAGGGATGGGAAAATGAAGACTTTGCTTCAGGAGTTCTGAACTAAAGTCAGGGTGGCTTTGAACGTTTCATTCGTGATGGTTTTTATAAATACCGGAGCACGGATTGAGAAATAAAATAAAACAAGATGTAATATAGTATACGAACACTAATACTGATTATAGAAAGTTTAATAAAGGAGGGACTGTTCTTGTGAAAAAAATACGAAAGATAAAGCGATAAGCAAAGGGTTAACACCTCAGATTTGGAATAAAGATATAATCTTGTTTGCATTGATAAAAAATAGAAGCTTAAAGATCCCAGATATCAAGAATTTCTTGAGAACATTCCCGGATTTCTTGGGATCAACACGGATTTCGTATACTTTAATTGTGTATTTAAAAATGTTTCGGGAATAATTCGAATAAATCTTGCATTTTCAAAATAACATATTTATTCTCCAAAATGAGATGACAACTAAAAAAATATTAACCTTGGTCATAAAATAGATGTGGTATAGATATTAAAAATATAAATGTATTTGTTATGTTAATGTTTTGTATGCATTTTATTTGCAGCAGTTTGGAGTAGATGACTTCCCAAATTTTAGCGTTAGATTTTTTAGCCAATATGTACATTAACTTCCGGGTCTCTTCTACTAGCTATTTTGCCCTAAATAATGAAATGCAGGATCAGAAAAATTTTCAGGTTCCAAGTTTTTATTGTTTAAGATTTTTTTTTCAAATCATCATATCGTCATTAATATAAATACGGATGATTTTTAGAATGCCCACATCTCAAATGCTTCAAGTTGCTTTAGCATTGTTTCAGTAAAAACATCGTTACATTATTATTGACAAATTTAAATTAGC
The DNA here is from genome assembly GCA_031772225.1 of Eubasilissa splendida. Classification (NCBI taxonomy): domain Eukaryota; kingdom Metazoa; phylum Arthropoda; class Insecta; order Trichoptera; family Phryganeidae; genus Eubasilissa; species Eubasilissa splendida. The sequence continues at coordinate 11,938,763 of CM062852.1, read as the reverse complement.
AGCTATTTGCATTTGTAGCTCAACTTTGAAAATCACAACGAAAACGAAAATAAAATTGTCGAGTGAGAAAAGTACAATATTTTAAATCTGTTTCAGCGGGAACGTATTCAGCTTAATGAAATCGAATCCGTTGTTATCTTTTGTTAAACCTTTCCAGGCTTAAATGCAAAATGTCTTCTTTGTGAACTTCATGTCGACAAATGAGAGAATTCACCTTCAATTGGACACCATCAAGTCAATGTTAATAAAAAATACACATTATATGAATATATCTCAAAAGAAAACATTATCATTAAAGAGTTCAATTTTTTGGGAAAATCCCTCTACTCTTTGTACATTCTTATTTAGAAGAAAAGAATAAAACACCTAAAAAAAAACATTTTTAGTTTTCAAATTTTGTATTTTGATATTCATATTAAATAATAAATACATTTTTTAATTGAATGATACTAAAAGCTAATAATAAAGAGTACCATGTTTTTGTTAATCGTCTTTTGTTTGTTAAAAGAAAAAGAATGGCGTTTGATGACTGAGCTATTGTGTATTTCCGGTTTGGTTTGATAATTATAATTTTTATTATTATATTATATAATTTAAGTTCAATCATTTTAAAAAAAATGCTAAACACAACAAAATAATGTAAAATATAATAAAAACGATATTTTGAGAAAAGTGCTCAATATATATAATACAACTGATCATAGGAAAATTCTTGTTTGCTGAGTAAAATACTGTAGAATATTGCAGATATAATATTCATATGTATTTAATATCTTTTATACGAATTTACAGTTACTTCCATCGATAACCAATTAATTATTTATTAGTGACTTTTTCAAAAGATGCACTTGACATTTTGGCAGCCCCGAGTCTACAAAGGCGAGACTTTGAACGGCGAGTGTCAGTGCGGTCGAAGTCAGACGGTTCACGAGTTTCGCGTGAATTTTACAATGCTACATTTTGCTCGGTGTAGAAGATAATATAATTATAAACAACTCGATGAGCGTTTCTTGTTTCGTGGATAATTCGTACTGGAGAAAATAGTTATTCAGTAAAAAAATGTATGTTATGAAGTTTTGATCAGACAATCTATTGCAGATTAAATGAAAACTGTGACCCTTCTATCAAAATTAAATATTGTATTGAGCAAACTCGATGTGCATTCTTCCGCACGAAAAAATAATTATGCAACCATGACCTAAATATGATTTTGCGCATGAGAATGATACGATGGGATTATGCTAAAGCGACTTGATGCATTTGATATGCAGATCTAGAAATGATTTCAAAAGTATGCTGGGTCGATAAGGTCACTTATTGTGATAATATAAAGTTAATTGTTTTTAAAAATGGAATAAAAGATTATTAATTTGAAATATTACAGAATATAAGTTCAAAATTTGTGAATTATGTATTCGGTTTCTATTTCCAAAAAAATAATTCTATCTAGATGTAAGTGTGTATTTAACTGACAGTGAATTCCTCGACTATTGCGTTGGTCCATATGGCGAAATCTCCATCGCTACATTCCTTTGTCTGGGTCTGCTCTATCGAGCTTGACTGGTAGCTGGTAATAACATCATAGTCACTGGGTGACACGCCATTCATTTATTAAAAAAATAATATGTATATTCAACCGTTCGCCGTCCAATTGTTCAGGACACACGAAAAACTGAGAATGTCTCCTAAAACTTTTACATTTTTGCTCTATCATTTAAGCGAAGTCTTGTCTACATTAGAAGAAAGAAAATAGACTCCACGGCCGTTTTCTTTGTTGAAAAATAATAAGCGCTTTGTACGTCTCACAATCAAAAGAAACCCGTGCAGATTTCAAGAATAGTGGATCTTCCTAATTGAACTGTCTCCCTGAAATTCCACAATCCTTTCAATAGTCCCTTTCAGCTCTTCATATAAATCCTCACTCGTTTCAATTCTTTAGAAACAAATGTCAATGGGTCCTCTTGACAAAAAGTCTTCCCTTGGAATTTGCTGTGAGTGTTATGATTAATTTTATGAGAGAATCTATCGAATCGAATCGAATCGAATATAAATAAAAGTCCAGCTTTATGATTAACACTTTTATTGTAGGCAAACTTGGAAGTAAACTTTGTAGGTAAATTTTAAAGAAAACTATCGAAGCAAACTTTATTGGCAAATTTTAAAAGAAACTGATTTGAACTGATGAAGGAAACATCGGAGTGAAGTGTTAATTTTTTCAACAATGAATTAAATTGATATGTAACCTTTTGGTTTTGAACTTGTAATAGGAATTTGTTTAAAATATTACCATTACAAACAAAATATTACTTAATTTTGATTCTTCTTAAATTTGAGTTTATGTTTTATTACTGCTATCAATCATAGAAATCAAAAATATGAAAAATTTAACTTATATGACATTGCTATTTTACGGTTAAGAAATCCACACCAGGCGAACATCCAGATAATAGGGAGCCTACATTGGATAAACATCAATACAAGGAAAATAAATAACATATATTTAGATATATAGGATACGTGTGCTAAATTTGAAGTTTTCAAAGATCGAGTATAATGTCAGAGAGAAAGTTTTTTAGTTATCCCGCATCTGTTGATCCTAAGAAGAATCATAGTTATCCCAACGTTTCGGATAAATCTCATTATCCATATTCAGGGGGTGCCTTATCGGTAAAGTGTCGCTCTAAAATAGTTGTGAGACACGTCCTCTTCGTTCGACAGTTCAACTATGATACTTCTCAGGATCAACAGACGCGGAACAATCAAGAAACTTTACTGAAGAAACTGACAGATATTTGAGAGTTAAGTCGGTGGTTAAATGAAAGAGATGTAGATTTGCGTGTTGATGTTTATTGAGATGGATAGATCGAACAAGGAAGATAGATATAATGAATACAATGAAGAAATGCAGAGATGTAGAAGGTGTGCGTGTATTATGAAATGAATCGGCGGTCTTGCTCGGTGTGTGTGGGTCAGAAAGATCGCCATTGTGAAGCGATGAAACCAGAGAGACTGCTTGGCGGTGAAAGATCGAGCCAGACCTGTAGCAGCAGCCCCCAGCGCTGTCACTAGCGTCGATGCCGGCTGAGATGGCGGTGGATTTGAATTCTGATCCCTACACACACACATATATATATAAATTTCTATTGGATTTGATAGAAATAAACGGTACTTTGGTATTTTTTCTTACTGGCAATAAAGCCAAAGTACACAACTACAGGATACTTTCTTAGAGCGGTATAATGATAATATAATAATAAATTTTTATCTAAAAGAAATGAAGGAATTCTTATTCACAATCCCTGATCGAGAGATGTTTTAATACGTATGACGTTTGCTGTGAGATGAAATAAAAAGGTTTCAATAAAGTCGATAGGGGAAGTTTGTTCGCTCGGGTGGCGGCGCTTCAGGAATTTCCGAGCGCGAAAACTGCAGCACGAGGTAACTTGGGAAAAACTTACATTTGCATGAAAACTCCATCTCTCGAGCGTTTAAGGAAGTTAAGATAAAGAAAATTTACTTTTATGTCGACGCGCATATTAGTTTCTGTGAAATTATACGAATGGCGATTGGCGAACTAATTCTGCCTACTTGTCTATTCTGGTGAATTAGTTTACGTTACAGACTCGAGAAAAACATCTGAAATACTGTGTTTGCTCTTCGACACAAGATTGTTTAACACTCGTTTCGTCAATCATCTCGTTACTTGTGTTTTTTGAGTTACAATAGCATGCCTTAAAATCATTTTACATTGATATGTTATTTAAAAAAAAAACTAAAAAAATTACATTACTTTGCCTGAAATGATAAAAATACTACACATGTAAAATATTTAATATATATAGAAATTGAGATAATTCATTTGAGTAAAGTATCAATTATCACATGTAACTTTTTGTTCTGAAGGTACATTTTTCAAAATATAATAGTAAAAAAAACTATTGTCTGAAATTTAAAAATTGGAAAATTATTACATTTTTTCACAGAAAGAAGTTAGTACATCTTTTGTGCCCACCTAAGGCCGGGTTTTATATATTACACAAGTTATATATAAAAAAAAACTTTTAAGACTATGAGGCATAATTGATGTTGTAGGAAAATTATTGTCGTTTAAACAATAACTTGATATATAGACTTGTTCAAAGAGTTAGTTACAACTTAGTTAGTTACAACTTTAGTTACAATGTTGCCAACTTGTTAACTAAAATACTTATTAAAATATTATATTTTTATATGTCATACACGTCATCCTGAAAATATCAACCACCTATGTAAAAAAATACCTCCTACCTTCCGCATTTCAAGGGATCACGTCCCGTAATGCATTTTAAGTGCAATCGTTTCCGTTTCAGTCCAAGTGAGATCTCTGTCACGGTCCGTCACGTCTTAACGTTACTTTAAGGTTAACCTACCGTACCACTTCAGAATTCTTAACGTACACGTACATAAGGTAATTCAACCACCTTAAATTGAGATAGAGTTTCTACACAAAGTTTTCGTAGAAAATAACACCATTTGATTTTATGCATTTCACGCTATGTAGCGATAGAATATAAATGGTCTAAATATTATTTTAGGTATGCAAGCTTGCTTTCTTGCATATTAATTGTGACTATTCTAAGTTACTGCTAACTATTAGAGATATCTTAATAATTATGTTTGGATTCCTATTACGTAATAATAATATAATAATTATTAAACCTTTTGTCAATTGTAATGCATTGAATAATATATATATATATATATAATACTTACAAAATGTGACCAAGAACACAAGATATCTTTGAGCTTATCACAATTAAAACCATCTAAGAAATGTGAAATTCAGAAGTTTATATAAATAAATTATTTTTTAGTATTTAAAGAAGAATAATAGTTAAATATATGTTTTATAGATACGAAAGCCAGAACGTGGGTCTAAGATTTTTTCTTAAAGTACGTGAACATGAACCAATTTTTGCCTTCAAATACGAGTAAAGTAACGATAAAGAATAATACATATTTGACATTCATATAAATATTATTCATAATATTTTATATGGAGAGTAGACCCGAATTTTACCACTAATATCCGCGAAACTCGAAGGCAATATTTTATCTGTGGACATGCACCATTAGAATCATTTTCAAGAAAAATACCAGTTGCACGACCATGTTATAATTGGTCTTGAAATACTGCAAAGGCTTTATAAAAAAATACTGGAAGAGGAAACAAGGGTAAAGATGAAAATATGAGTAAGTATTCAAATGACGCTGAAAAATGAAAAAAAAGTTTATTAAAAAAAACCACTCACCATCATAAATAAATAAGTAGCTCACATTAAATGATATGACTTATCTTTAATGATTAAATTGATTTCTTAATTGACACCAAGTTTTTCGGCTATTTAATATTATTGTAATTTAAAATAAATAAAAATATTAATGCTCTTATTAATTATTAATCTTCTAATAAAACAATTAAAATATCTCAGAATTTTTTAAGAGATATAATACATCTTTAAACATCAGTAATTATATATATAAAAAGATATATATATATCTTTTTACATTTGTTTCTTTTCTATGAAAGTCGAGACTCATGTATAGAGAAAGAGTATATAATTTATGTGTCTGCTAGTCTGTGTACATGTTTTTTGATTTCAGATACAAATTTATAATAGTCTGTAATTTTTCTAATTGCGAGGGGGTGACTATTAAAGAATTTGATGCCTTGATAAATATAGTGATTTTGGGTTGTGGTATATTTAAGTTTTGGAATATCAATTTGGTCTCTAAACCGTTTCTAAATATATGTTTTCGTTATTGTTCGTGTGTTTTGCTGTCAATGTTGTTTTAATTTCCAATAATTGAATGTAATTTAATTGAAATAACTAACCTGAATACAGGAATCTAATAAAATACTTTGTTATTCTAGTTATTTTGGATATGTAAAAAAAATAATTCATAGTAAAAATAAAAAATCGTCGATCGGTGTCGATTCACTGATTCGTGCAAGATAAGGCTTGAATAAGATAGAGCTCTTGACTTTTGCATGTTGCTATCAGACAGTTTCTGCTTGCCGACGATTTTGTTTGTTTCATGCTCTCAGTTTTTCTACAACGATTCCGGTTCCTATTGACCTAGCGGTATGTTGCTTAATTTCTTCACACCTTGGGATATCATCGGTTAATTAAACACATCTACAGGCCCGCTAATGAAGCATTTATTTGTGATAATGTTTAGAATCACGTTCATATAATATAATATACAGATTTTGTTTAAGCTTATAAAATATAATAATTATACTGGCGTGATCCCTTCTATGATTGGTTACAAGAATTTTGACAAGTCAATTATATATTAAGCAGGTTAGGTTTGTTCAAAATATAATCGTTCCAATATATTGAAAAATACCGAATACAGAAATCATCCAACAAAATATTTTATAATTATTATTTTTATTAAAATCTTTACAGAAATATTACACACTTTTGTAAAGTGTAGTCACAAATAATTCTTATTAGTCATTATATTGATAATTAAAGACGACTTAAATATTTATTGAAATATATAATTAAATGCAACACTATAAAATTAGTGAAGTGTGTTAGCATCAGACTAAATTGGCATCAAATTTGATAAAGCTTTTTTTTATTTATAATAAATGGTTATTTAAATACTGTTTAATTTTTATTTCGTAAATAGTAAAAAAAGTGTGCTTTTAATATAAATAAAAATGTACAAAATGTATTTTATTTTTTCAAGTTATGTATAACATATAGCTCAGCCCAACCCTATTATCATCAATGCATATATGTTTAGTTATAAAAAATCGTTTTATTATATATAGAAGCAGATAAACAGAATATTAAAATTAGCGAAAATAATGTGCACCCGAAAGTCAAACAAATCAGCTAATTTAGAGTTTTGTCGATTGTGACGGAAAATCAACCGTCGCTCTATTACGATAATTAACTTCATAATGTTAACTATCTGTTGGCATACTTTCACAACTACCTTTCATGACTGTTAAGTATACACCATTACTTTAATTTCGTGAGTGTAAAAGTTATAATATATATTTTTTAAATAAGAATGATTATCGATAGTATAGTAAAAAAAAAAAAATTACTTACAAATTTTTAACGTTGTAAACTACAAAAAGTGTATGTTTTAATTAATAGAGATACGTATATAAAATACGTGTCAAATCAATATTTTTGCTATTTTGTAAATTAAGCTGAGCACTTATATAACTTATAAAATTTGACCAAACTCAAACACTCCAAAAAAACATCCACAAGTTAGTATTTAATGTAAATATTTTACCGAAAATCTAAACGAGCATGTCGAGTTGTATTTTCAGTGCATTTATTTCATGTTGATTTCAGAATTTCTACAGCAATGATAATAAAAATAAATTAGCATCGTTATTACATTTTGTTATCACAACTTATGAAAAATCAGTTTTTGTAAATATTAATCATTTAGTCACACAACTAATATAATATTTGTCGTGAATGTGTTGCTCTTTTCCATTGTTACTCATCTCAATGGATATGCTGTTACATCACAATCGCACGTGTGGAGCTGTTTAATTACCATACATTTTAAGTGTTTTGTTAGTCCCAACTTAATGGGCAAAGATGACATCGATCCTATGTTTTTATTAATTTTTACGAAACCGGACAGGTTAAAATTTTTTTAATACGATGGCGAGTTGAAAATTATCTACACTAGCCGAAATACACCTTCACGAATGTAATACTGCCGTCTGCGCATGCGTGCATAGAGTTGGTACTACTGCAGTCTCGTGTGCGAAATTTAATCTCGATCGCGTCATTTGCTTTCCGGCTATTACAGTGTAACATGTCCGCTCCGCTAGCAGTTTGCACTAAGGAGGAATAACTAGCAGTGATTAGATTTTTGTTGTTCATTTATGATCGTTATGCTTATGAGCATTTAAGTATATTTTTCAAATCTTTTTTGATATCAAAGATGTTTTGTTTGTTTTCGTTAGCTTTGTAGTCTTGAAGTATTTTGTTATTCAGTGTTCTCGTTTATTTTCGCTCTAAGCAAATCTTTGTCTGAGTACATAAAAGTACAGTTAAATAATTTTTCACTTTATTATCAATTATTCCATTGTGTATTTCCGGATTGTTACGATCAGAAATGACTGTAATCTCACGCAAAAAGACTAATCACTTCAAAATTGGTATTAAAAAATTAAGAACACCAAAACATGTTACGCTATTTTAGAACAGACACCAGAAGACGGACCAATAGGATGCAGGACCTTGGAAAGGTCTGAGCTAAGATGGTGCGACGGTGTTCTCAAAGGTCTGCCTTAGAGACCTAAAACTGGAAAGAAACAGCGGGAAACAGAGATTATCGAAAAAAAACTGTGATGATGAAGTCATGTGACGTCAACGGTGATGATGAATGCTAAACCATTGTCAGACTATTTATTGCGTAAAATGCTCTAGCAATCCGGATAGTTATTTGAGAGATTGTGAATTTAAACATATATCAGGAGCATCAATATGTATTTTGTGTGTCCAAGTCACAACTTTCAATTTAGTTTTTATTATAGATAGTAACTTATGTATTGTCATAATATCTATAATTTTAATTTTGATGATGTTACTCAAAATATTCCAAAAAAATGACCAAGGTACCACGTATTTAATTTAATAAAAGCTGTGGTTGTAATGTAATTTAGGACAGCAAATCATCCTCGAAATTGGTTTTGATAAAAAAAATATTTTAATGTATTAAGATAATGGTTGTTCGTGTTATTGTTCTGTCATTTATGCTCAAATTTAATATTTCCAAAAAAAACATACCAAATAGAGTACGTATCATAATAATATATACGTAAGTAAACATGTATGGGATGTAAGAATGAAACTATTTATATGTTAATATTTGTATCAAATTGTATAAATTCAAATCAGTATCAAAGATTCATTTATATATCATTGTAAAGAGAAGCTATCAAAATAAACTGCCACATTAATTAATCCATAGCTAGTTAACGTAACGTAACAGAGCGACAGGGAAACTGTTTAACTAAATTTTAAAATAAATTATATTGACAATTCTCGATTAGAAAATGATATTTGTAACAAGTGTAAAAAATAAAAACACAATATAATTTTTGGTCTTTCTCAATTATACTAAAACCATTACGCACACGTGCGAGATAATATTGAATTAAAAAAATAATATTTCCAAGCTGGCTATCGTTATAACTCAAGTTAGTATTCAAACAGCCAATACAAATAGTAATAAAAAAAATACGATCTTATATTGCACATGGCCACTAACTGGCATTCATATGATTGACAAATGGAACTAGTAACTTTGATAAGTTGGATAATCCTCAAATATAACCGGATAGAAGAAAATATTGGAACGATCATATTTTGAATAATTTTTATACCTGGCCGATGGTTTCTATACATTTGTAAATATTTTATTATTTGAGAAGAAATAATAATATACCTGTAGACATTTTCTACATATATATGATTGTTTGAGTCATTTAGATAATATACATACTATAATTACCTAATATTTACAACAATATTTTCCTAATCAATTTAGAAATTTTATGTATGTATATAATATTATAATCCAATGTAACAGTAACAAAATTTCAGAATATAACTAATAACAAACAATATTAATTTTTTTATATTTTATGTATTTAGTGTGCATTTATTTCGCGTAGGTATGTACTTAATCATATAAAAAATTGTTTTTCCTAACGGAGCTCATAACGAAACATTTTGACAATTTTGAGACCCTGAAAATCCGTAAAATAGAACATATTTAATTATATATTAAAAAGCAAACAAAAACACTAAAAACAAAATGTGATGATAAAAATATATTTAGAGACATTCCGGGAGAGACCCAAGACTGAGACATGGCGCTGTGGAGATCAGAAAACATAACTCTTTGATATACTTATTTAGTTTTGTAGAATAAAGATATTATATTAACTGTTGAGCATCTTTCACTTAAAAAACCTTTTACTTTTAAAAAACTGTACATACTATATTTGGAGTTTAAAATAAAAGTTTTAAACAGCGACAGCAACCTGCGCTCCATAACTTTGCACAAGTATATATATGTATAAAGAAAATAGACATTTAATTAAACATTTCATATTTCATTTGAACTTTGGGTTTGTTACAACCATTTTGCACTAAGCCCCCAATTGAGTTTAAAAGAGATGGCATGATATAAAGATGCATCTCTTCTCCGTGTTTGGGACACAAAAATGGCGTCTCTTACGGAATGAACCTAAGAGGGTAGGGAAGAAAGAAAAAAACTAAAGTAAAAACATTTCCTTTATTTTCATAACTAAAGTTTAATGAAAGTAAAATGTCATGCATAAACTTGTGTATTAACTTTTAAATATACTGTAATCAAGTTTTAGAATAGAGTCCATTTAAAATACATTGTGTAAGGAACCTAGGACATACTCGTACATAGTGTTAATAAGTGTGTTGTACATATGTATATACCTGTACATACATATAAGATACATATGTATATTATATTATATATATTTCTACACTTGTTATTTTTGAAAATGGAAATCATCAAAAAAAAAGTCCAATTCTAAATGTACATTTTTGGGTAGATAGTAGTGCAGAAAAGTTTCACCACTAATTAAAAAAATTAATTAATAGTTTAATAAACTGAATGACGATACTTAACATAATCTTTCGTATTTAATTAACATTTTATTTTAACCAAGAATCACATGAAATTGACTAAGTGTTTTGGCTTTGAAATTCTATTCATCACAATATTAAAAAAAAAAAATCATAAAAAAGGCTGTCCTACTTCGTTAAAAAATACAAAAAATATACTTTTACACGTGTTTATAAGATATAAAATTGAGCTTTATTTCATTTTAATAAAATAAATTAAACAATTAAGGTTTTGCATAAATTATTATGAATTTTTATCTGAATACATTCACACTCGAATTTTTGTAAAATTATTTTCTATTTTCTTGTACCAAATAAATAAAAATCGAGTGAAAAATAAATATATTTAAATAATGTATTGTATTTATTACGTTTTCATAAGTATTTAAAATATAAATTACCGTTATGTAGGTAATATTTTTCTTAACTGAAATATTCACATATGTTAAATTTTCTTAATACTTTTTGTTAAAAATGAATATATATTTTAAAACGGTTCGCCTTAGATATCGAATTTTTTTCAAATTTGTTTTAATTGATACAAAAAAATAGATGAACAATTAATTCGGAAACAAAATCGTATAGAAATTCAATAATTATAAAAAATAGCAAATATACAAACTACCTAATGTAAGATCTTAGTCATTGGTTAAATAGGAATCATAATTATTCACAACTCTTAATAATTGTAATATACAATAATATATGGTTAACAGTTTATAATTAACTTATTTTAAAGAGATTATATGAATTTTAACTATTATTTAATCTATGTGGCCACTGGGGATTGTATGATTTATAATGATTTTAAAAATTTGTACTCTGATTTATTAAATTAACAATCTTAAAACAGAAAAATTTAAAGATATTTCTGTTAATGAAACTTAAATGGAGACTGCTGTAAAATCATTATTAAATTCATGATCAGCATGCGTATATTATATTCCGAGTGAAAAGAGACAAAATGTAAGTAATACTATTTATACATTTCACAAAATACGATGTTAGACGTCTTATGGTAGGTCGTTTTGGTCAAATGCTGATAACTAATTTGTTCTTGATGACAATCAAGTCTCTCATCTCAAATGGAGGACGCGACGCCGAGATCCAAAAAAGAATTAGTATGGCTGAGTGTATGTCGAAGCTGACCAACATTTTGAGAAATAACTCTAGACTGCGAGATGAGTGAATGTGTCCCTACTCCAGGAACTCCGTACTAAGGAAAAACTCTTCAAAACATGCAGGAAAATATTGTTTTCGTATTTAGCATGTTGCTAGAAGAAATGAGGAGATGGAGAAATTAGTGATTACTGGGAATGTATTAGGACGGAGGGAGAGAGGTCGATTTTCAACAAGAAGAACTGACGAAGTGTCAGACATGACATAACATGGATCATGAGGAGTGAAGACAAGCAGTTCGCGCTATGGAAGCAGACCATGATGCTCAGTTATGAGCATATCGACTGAGAGAGAGAGAGAGTGATATTATGGAAAATTAGTTCTATCGACTATATTATAATTCATTCCAATTCTAGCATAAAGTAGTATAAAAGATGTTTACGGAGCCTGTTGACACGAAATGAAAAATTTATTATTTCTTCACGATATTTTGACAATAATACAGTCAACGTTTATCATATGACTTGTATGGTATTTTAGAGTATATTTTCTGTGTTTACGTCATTTACCTGGTTTTTTAAAATTTTTTTGTACATACATTACACATTTTCTCTTGTTTCCCAGAATTTTGGTTTGAATTCCGAATTTTTTTATAAATTTCAGTATTTACGGGATATGTGAAAAAATAATATGAAAACGCGTACAAATATTAAACAAAATATATATATCGCAAGTGACCACGTTTATTATAAGTTATCTGACAAGTTATTATGATTACATGTTATGATATATTTTTTAAGGAATACATTTTAAAATGGTCTAATTCTGGCTATATTATAATAATATACTTTATTTATTTAGCATAACATTCAGTGGGGTATGCGAATTTCCGCACTATAGGGGTATTAAAAATAGACGCAATAACATTTTTACAATGATAGAAGACTCTATAGGCACAATAAATTACTAAGAAGTATTTTAGATTTTACACAATTCATAAATCTAAATTCAACGAATAAAAATAGAAAATAACTTGGCTGTTGGGGCACTAAAATGTAAAGGGTGTTAGACAAGTACCCAGAAAAAAATATTTAGAATTTTGAACTATTTGTATTGGATATGTCGATTCAGTTGTTTCAAAGATTTCTAGTAGAATAACAGTGAAAAACAAGCTCGAGAACATATGCCGAGAAGTAAATTACACTGTTTGAGAGTAAAAAAATAGCTTCGCAATAGTACAACCTTTATAATCCGATCTCTTCATGACTCAATCAGGACCGATAAAGTTACTGTTCTTATCGAAACGTTATAACCCGTGAACTATTCTCAACCAAACGTTACAAATATCTTGGCCAAACGTTACAAATATCTGGCCAGTGAATCGGTCTTTCCCAAACGTCACGTGAACCATCTCCAAACGATGGACAAATATATGTTTTAAGAGGGAGAAATTCTGTTAAATATTATTAGATGCTGTATCCCAGGATATCAGCACAGACGTCGTGTTTCAATACTTCCTCTATCAGCAGAAATGTTAGTTTTGAGAACAGATCGAAAAATTAAACCAGTAAATTGAAAACTTTTCAATACATTTTTTTTTTCTAAAGAGACGATATGACGAAATCGTGAAAATAGATTTTTTGAATTCTAACAAAGATAATTATTTTTAATATGTTGCAAATTGAATTGAAACTTGACAAATCAGTTGAAAATGTAAATATTGCACTATCTTTAGGTAAATTGAGTCTGAAAAGATCAAACGGAACACGATTGAGTATTTCATACTGGTACACAACACCCAACGACACAGGGTATGAAAACTAAGTGATAGTAACAGACGTAACAAAAATTAAATATTTTGAAAGTTGGACGGATACTAAGAAATTATTGACAATAATTGAATTGTCGAATATGTTGTTATCGCTACAGGGAGAACTATTTAAGAAGTGCATCGCTGCCATACTACTGCAGCAGTATCTAATGCATAATAGTCGTAAATCAGAAGACAATTCGAAAGGATATTTTTAAGAAAATCTTTTGCTTTTAAAATACCTCGAATTATAAGGTTGTACTGTAATATAATGTAACACAAATTTATTTTATGCATTACGTTATAAGTGTACGGCAAAAATAAGTGAAAATATAACATTTACTTTTACATACAGTCATATTATTCCCTGACAGTTCTCAATAAATTTATACATTGGTTATTGAAAAATTATCTGTACACGTAACATCGTTTGAGATCACTAAATTGCATTTATATTTATTCTTCTAGTGTTGTTTTTTCTAAAGTTTCAAAACACAACAATCAAATTGATAAGTATATATTGTAGTATTATTATAATTCTAAATTTGATACAAATTTAAATGATCACAATACAAAAATATCGGAGACCTTCTTCAGAGTTCGTATTTACAAGAAGTAAGAATTTTTCACGTATATATTTGATATCTCTCTAAATATGCAAATCATGGATTTATTCAAAAGATCAACTTAAGCAACAGTTATTGTACTTACACAAAAATGTTAATTTCAATCTGATGAATACAACAGAAATCCAATAAAGAATTTATGAAAATTTTTTTTTTTGAGATTTAACGAGATGTTAGTTATTCGTGAATTTTCGTTTTACTGTTTCCCAATAAGAAACGATATCAAATTATAATAAAATCATATTATAATATATGGAAGACTTAATAAACCGAGTAATTTGAATCAAATACTAGGAAACCAATTTATAAGTACCTAATCGGATGCATCTCCTTCGATTCCCCCAAAGTCAACTAGGAATTGTTACAAATTAAAGCTTTAGCGATTAACCGGGTTCTTTACATCCAGAAATCAGTTTTCCTGATAACTTTGGAGGCGGGTTTTATACAACCAACAAAGACTAAGTGATAACTTCAATACGTTTTATATAATTTACCATTTTACATCAATAATTGTAGCTATGGCAGATGATGAACGCCACCTCGAATACATTGTTTAAAGATACACTCACAAAATTATACTAATTTCTCAACTCCATTAGCCGTCGGTTCAGGAATATTATTCTACGCTGAATAATAATCTCTCAGTAAAAGCTGCACGAACATTGATGGCAAGAGAATAATTAATTAACCATTTTATGACATCAACTAGGTATTCTACGAATCTGATCTATCGTATATGAAAAAAGAACATCATACTTTTGTGAATATTGTTTGTGGCAATATCGGAAAGACAAATAATTGTATTTATTTATTTTAGAGAACCAAATGATTACAGATTGTTACTAACTTCACTGGTATGAGATATGACTCCACGAAAGGCGCATTTAATAAAAGGGCTGACGTTGTTTGAATCATCGCGGATTTTACCATTCCTCATGTGAGGATTCGCAACCCTTTCGTGTGAGTTAGTGGTACATCCAGATGCTTCGGTGATGATGACTTTAGCACTTCTCGATCGTGAAGAGCCACCATCTTGTGAGCTTTCTTCTTTGTAGCAAGACTTGGCACCGTGGAGAGGGGAGGGGATATCCCTGATGAAATAGTTTCTAGAACTTTCGCAAGAAATCTCTTCCTTGACACACGTTGACTCAACATTTGCGATGATATTGACGTTCGGTAAATCTTCACTGAAATAAGATTTTTCAGTTCGAGTACCAAAAATACCTTCAGTGTGAGAGGCGGTTAGTTGTAGATTAAACTTTGGCCTAATGTCAGAAGCCATGAATTTCAGGGCAGCTTTAGATTTGGGTACTTTTCTCACACTGTCGGTTGTAGTTTGTGACGCTGGAAACTTGGTGCAGATTCTTGTCTTAAGATAATTGTTATCTGTTTTAATATTTTCAGATGCTGTAAGCTTGTGGTTTCCCTTTTTAGGGGTATTTATTTCTGTGACACGGTCTATGGAGGTAATTATGCAGGGTTTTGACTTGAGACATTTGGTGCCAGCTATGATGTCCTCGGCGATTCTCGACTTTTTGCCAATTGGCTGTGAAAGCCGATGCTAGGGACTTGATGGAGAAGTATCCGAAAAGGCGTCTTCGGTAGATGAGTTATTGCTGGATGGTTTGTGAGGTGGCCGCCGCTGTCTCAGAACAGATGGATCGAAATTTGGATGCCGCCGAGCGTGTTTGCTGTAAAAAAAAATCTTTATTACAATTATTATTAAGATTTAAACATTAACGTTACTAGCATCGTACCACGTATGATGCTAATTTACACGTTCTGATGGACCAACCAAATAATTGAGCATTTCATTGTAACGTAATTTTTCAATTAGAAAAATGGATGTTATAATAACATTTATCCTAATTTAGAACTCCAGAAGTTTTACGATAGTTTGTATGTTATTTATACAATTTAGTATTTAATACGTTTTCGTTTATTAGTTTTGTATGATATTTTTACTTACATTATCTGACGAGTTAAAATGCCCATTATCATAGAAAAATTATTTTAATTAATTAAAGATTATAAACTTATGAATAATATAACCTTAATTTTAAAACATCAACCGGATTCGAAAACCACAATTTTCTCCTTCAGGATATAAATGAATCGACTGATTCATTTTAAAAATAGATTTTTTTTAACATTATAATAACGTGATATATATGTTTTTGTTTAGTTAGCTATAAAAAAATGAACATAATAAACCACAAAGTTCATTTTAATATATATAATTTTCTTTTAATTTTTTTTTTCTTGAATATAATTGGTTTAATTTGCCTTCTAATTTTTTAATAACGTACCTAATTTATGAATTGAAATCTTCGATGACCAGGAAGGTAGCTATAGTGTACGGTTAATTACAATGTTCGGAAAGTATGTAGCGTTCATTATTCATAATGATTGTAAAAGGGACCTATATCTAACATTTTTATCAGTTAGCTAATTGTCTGTATTTCATTATAAATAATGGTCGCATACTTTGCAACAATACATACAATATTTCAAAATCTAAATCGGACATTCGTTGATATTTATTTCTGAGGTTTCTTGATGATCTCACCGAGAATCTACGCAGCAAATCAAAGTCGCGACTTAACAAAGGACACAGTCGGGATGCGCAGATAAGAGCGATTATTCAATTGCTAGAACCGATAGAGAATTGCAGCACGAGCTGTTAGCTTTATATAAGAAATTGCAACCTACGAGTAAATCGATGCCAAATTTTGCAAAAACAAATATATCTCTGGGTATTTTATTATACATTAATTAAAATGTGATTAATTATTTTAAGAATAATATTAATGTGAAACGTCTTGACCGGCATTTGGACACGATTCTCACAAAAACTCGATAATGGAGATGAAAATGCATAAGGTATCAAATATGGTAATAATGTGAAAAAACGATATTCTTACTCTTTCGTCCAACTAAATATGAATAATAAAATATACCAGGAAAGAAAAACATTTAAAAAACTGTAAATTAGTAAATGCAAGGAAGATTCACTTGATTTTTTTTGTAAATCATGTAATCTTTAGTTAATTTTGTCAAACTAATGTTCAAGTTAAACAATCGTTACACATTTGGTCTTAATTCAACAAAGATAGAATAGTATGTAGACCGTCTCCAAATGTTGGACAGACATTGAGAAGTATTCAGTTTTCTAACAAAAGCGTATTATAGATGATATTCTTCATTATACATTCTCATTATAAATATTTGTCTGCTTAATTTTTTGGATAAAAAAATCTAGGTACTAAAATAAGGCAAAAAAGAACACCTTCATGAAAATGTACAGGGTTATCCAACAAGCGTAGTACAACTTTAAAATGGAATTCAATTTATAAAACCATGTTTGATATTATGCGACATTTACAATGGAATATAATTTCACAGATTATTATTTGTAAATTTTTTTTCAGAACATAGTTCTAAAATAAATGCATCAATTAGAAATTCAATTTATCGAAAAAATATTTTAGCTGCCACCTGGATTTTAACCAGGACCCCTTCCTATCCGGGGAAGTGCGATAACCAATTACACCACGCCAGCCTCGTAAATAGTCGACAAATTTTCGAACTTATATGTTGCAGCTATTAAAATTGATACATTAAATATTTTTTGTATGTATGTATATTTTTCTAATTGATGCATTTAATTTG
Organism: Eubasilissa splendida; assembly: GCA_031772225.1. NCBI lineage: Eukaryota > Metazoa > Arthropoda > Insecta > Trichoptera > Phryganeidae > Eubasilissa > Eubasilissa splendida. Next base: position 11,920,827 of record CM062852.1, on the reverse strand, counting down.
TATTAGAATATAATTTCATTAAAACGTACACCACGACTACATTTGATACAATGCATTCTTCTGATCCAGTTTTCAGCTGCTCTTTCACATAAAATTTCACCAATAACACGAGTCATGTTGTTTTTGAATTATTCAATTTTTGTTGGTCTCGCACTAGCTGGACCTTGTGGGGGTGCAAACTATATATATATATATATATATATTTACGCAAAATATGTCATGTTGTGCCATATGACAAGCCTAAATGTTGTGAACGTCGAGGAATCAATAACTTTGGATCATCTTTTATACTTTCATTTATAGCGGAAATATTGGTGTCACTCGGGGAATTTATTTATCTTACCGGTGTCCTCACATCATGTTAAAAAAAATTGTTTTAAACCTTTTCAACGATTCGACGAGTAGCTTGCTCAGATTGATGATTATGTCGACCATAAAATTCACGAAGTGCACGCTAGACTGAGTAGACTGATTTTGATAATAAATCTGGATAACTTTGGAAGCGTTGTTCCAATGTGAAACTTGAAATTTGAAATTCTATCACATTTATTGGATAACCCTATAGAAATAACGGTGACATGGCAAGGCTGCTATGTGTAAACAAATGAACATGATCAGACTTACCTCAGATGGTCGCTCCGCATAAACTTCTTGGCACAGACTGGGCAGGCGAAGTTCTTCTCCCCGGTGTGCGTGCGGGTATGGCGGGCCAGCTCGTCCGAGCGGGCGAACCTCTTGCCACAACCACCCCAACCGCAGGGGAATGGTCGTTCTCCTGGGAAAACCAAAACACATGACGTGAATACAACGATTGTTAAGCGTTTTGACGCGTGCATATTTGCAATGCCCGTGTATTTTTCAATATCAACAATTAAAAAAAAAAAATCAGTAAAATCAAATGGTCTTCAAATTCACCGCATCATATGGATTTGAAACGGAAATTGACAATTGATGTTTTAAATTTATTTTTGTCACAACTATAATATCGAGAGGTGCAATCTCTATTATCATCAAGTGTAAATAACAAATTGTTATCATTTACAAAGTTTAGTTTGCTGATAAAATTAAACTATTCATGTTACACCACAAAGTAACTGCCTTTATACATTTTATTGAAAACTTTTTTGGCTCGGGCGAGGTTGTATAAGGTAAACATTCATAATACTCTAATTTTAATGAGAACTTTCTAAAGTTCTACATGTTTCAACAAATTTGATACATTTATTATCTATGCTATATGTTTTAACTAATTGAATATACATATCTTTTATCTATGCCGCGTAAAGATGTTTTTTTTAGAGGTACAGAACTTTAAAATGAAATAAAAATCGTGATAATGGCCATGGAATTGGCCTTATTAAAAAGATAACGCGATGAATGTTGGCTCTGGTTTATCGGCGTAGACTAGCGACTTCACATAGCCCCACAGAAAACAATCCAAAGGTGTTAAATCTCGCGATTTTGGAGGCCAATTCACAGGTCCATTACAAGAAATTATGCGCTCATCGAATGTTTCCTTCAATCAATTGATTGTGGCTTATTGAAACCACAGCATGCTGTGGTTTAAGATAATGTAATGTATGTGCAATAAGACGGTAATGGGAAACGATAAGGTCAGTAATCATGGATCTATTGCTATGCACAATGGCGAATCGACTCATTCGGGTCTTTCTCAATACTATGCTTCATTAAAGCAACAGCTTCTTCGGTGCGCATGTGTTAGAGTATGCGTGGTGCGAAAATAATCCATGGTTATTCAAATTATTTGCACGGATGGACGATTATGACGACCGTTAAATGGACGTAGCGGTAAGTTTCGCGAGTTGAACCAAGATTTTAGAAATAAATTTGTACAATTTGCAAGTGTTGTTCTGATGTAAGTCTATTCATGGTGAAATGGCAAACCAAATTGAGTACAAATCAGCTGTCAGCTGTCAAATTAGCTTTCGCCGGAAAAAGTGTCGTCAATTCGAAAAACAAACCTCTAAAAAAACACCCTTTATTTCAATAAATTGGATACATCTACTACATCTATCTATGATTTAACTATGAGAATAACGATATGTTTAAATATGGTTGAGATGAAAGTCGTGTGTTAGAACTAAAAAATGTGACACTGTTCTCTTCTTCAATCTTCGCGGGGAAACGGTGAGAGTAAACTAGTTGGACGCATATATAGGTACATATATTTTAATAAAATTATTAAATACATACTAAATGTAAACATCTGTAATGTAAAAGAAAGATCGTAAAAAAAACACTTTGAAAAATGTATGAAAGCATATCTGAAAAAAATTAAAAGGTTCCATTTTAATACAAAAAGAGACCATTTTTCTCTCTATATCTTTAAGGAATATAAACCGCCGAAATAGGGAAAAGGGGGAAATGCGAAATGTCTGTCGTGACCGCAGTAGATACGGGGTTGGGTTCTTCAATTCGGAAATGAAAATTCATGATAAGTCTGAAATAGGACGTAAAACTTGTTAGGAATTTCCAACCGTCAAATTTTTCGACTTTTGCCCGTACATAAAATCTTGTGAAAAATGAATGAAGTCCCGGTAAATATTTCATGTGCTGAAAATATTTTTTCTTTAAAAATATACAACCTAAGATATATTTCATGGTTACTTACTACCTAGTATAAATGCACATACTTTTATGTATAACATGATTTTTTAACCAATAAGATTTTTTAAACAGGTAGGTACTAATTTAAAAAAAAACACAATAATAATTAAATATAACATCTTGATTTTTTGTCTATAATTAGCATAATAAAAATATATTATTTTTTTAAATAATTACGTCTTTATTAAGTACTAATGGTCCGTGCTGGGCATTGTTAGGGATTTGGTGAAGGGGTTAGGAAGTGGGGAAGAGGGATGCTCTTGTTTTTAGTATACGGGTTAGGGTGGGTATTTTCTTCAGGATACTAGAATACAATTGAGTAAAATTTAAAATGGATGCCATTCATTCCATCCATCAGTCATGGACCACGAAACCAGGTCCTCCGTATCCCGTCCAGTCAATAAAGTCGCATCTCCTCTCCGGTTTATACAAGGTCAGGTGTTCAAGTGGTAAATACTCTTTTTATGGGAGCAGACATTTGACCCTTTCAAAGTCATTGGAATTTAATAAATTTCAAGATCTCATAAACTTCGAGGTTGTAGCCACGACGCCAAATATTCTTGAAATTCATTATAATATGCATTTATTTCGTGAAAAAGAGGTGGGAAGACTAAAGAGATGAGAGTATACACATGTTTTTCGTAGATTTTTATAGAGTATACACATAAATGTGACGTCTACCCTCCCCTTTTGAGGGTGCATGATTTCTATAGCTTCTCTCTAGCTGCCTTCTGGATAAATGATAATGAGTCTCACGTCAAATTGTACAGGTATGGTTCTAGTACGAAGATACTGGGGCCAACCTATGATGGTATTAAGATGTTAAAAACTGAAAGTAAAAAAAAAAATGTAACATTGACCAATTGTAATAATAAAAAAAAGAAAAAAAAAGTGAATATGAAGGGAGGTCATATTCCGGAACTTAACTAACTGCTTTAAAAATGTAGTCCAAAAACAAACTTTAAGATTTTATAAAATATTGCGCGCGTTGCTTTGTTGAGTAGAATCGAAACTAGACTAAACAACTCTCAAAACGATTCCAGGATAGGGCGGGACCCTTTGGGGTTTCCTTCAATATTTTTTTTATAGAGTAACTATGCAAAATTTGGTTTTAATGGACCAAAAGGTGCATATAGAACGGCGACTACTTCCAGTTTGAAATCTATAGCAGCTCTACTGCTTCTTTCGTTACACTAACCTCCCAGTGAAGTCGGAGTCTTTTCACTCTTCTTCTACTACATGGGTTTCTATTAAGATGAAAAATGAAAGATGAAAGAGAGTCTAAGATTCTGATAGATGTCATACAACTCGTCATTGTATATTATTCTCCAATCTTCCCCATCTAGCACAAGCACTTTCCTCTCAAAATAATTATCATCATAATAGTCTAAAAAATATAATGTAATACATAGATCTTTCCTTCAATTTTTTTTTGATGGTGCCAAATATCACTTCCTTCATTTTACTAAATATGAGAATATGTGTCTCATTACAATCAACCACTTTGTAACTTGCTTGCATGTCTAAAGATAGAGTGCTAGATCCCGGATGCTGCTCAGCGAATCCCATATGCACACCATAATAAAACGAAAGCTCAATATGGTCGTGCTATTCACGTTGTACAGTATTACGAAATGCGCCAATCACATGGAGTTCTAAAAAGTTACGGTATAATTTGAAAAGTATCTGAACAATTTTGAAATATCGTGAATATTATTATTATTATTTTTTTTAAATTGTGGAATTGTTAAACAATTTTTTTTTTAAAAATATTATGTATGTTATTGTAAACACTGTGTGTACTATATATTAATTAATAACACTGTACTGTAGTAAATTACTATATTATGTTTTATTTCAAATTTTTAATGACACGAACCAGAAATGTCGATAAGGCTGTTATATTCTCCGATTCACAAGTAGCTCTTGAATCCCTCTCTGCTAATATGAAAGTTTGGCTAGACAATGAGATAATCAGAAGATGTCTATTTAATTTGTACAGCAACAATAACCATGTGTCATTCATTTGGATTCCAGCACATAAGGGAATTGATGGAAATTAATGTGCTGATAAACTGGCCTAGGAGGCCACTCTTTCCGGAGTTTTCCCACATTAATTTCATATCCCGATGTATGACAGACTTAATATGGTAAATAAATAACGAATTCTAACTGGACTTTACAATGGATGGATCCAAATAATCATAAGAGTGATCGGCTTAAAATAATTCAAATATCTATTCCCCGTATCACCTGGTTCTTCAAATGGAAAGTCTCCAAAATAACAATATCAAATATCTTTAGAATAAGAATTGGGTATTGCCTGGAAGCCTCACATTTATTCACGAATGAACTTAATAGATTCCCCAATGTGTGAGTATTGTGCCGAGGAGGAAACCCTCAACCATATCTTTTTCGCTTGTCCATTGCGGATCTCAGGTTTTTTTTACAGTAATCTCGTCAATGGTAATTTTCAACTCCCAGTTAACTTGTGTCATCTTCTTTCCCTTAACTCGCCACATTTAATCTATATAATAGCAAATTTTTTGAACGGCAATGGTATTTATTGACTTGTAATATAATATTTCCTATTCTATAATATTATTGTACTTTTTTCTGTAAAAACTTGATTAATGGCACAAATCACTCTAAAAGGGTGGATTGCCTATTTAAAAGAAGAAGAACCGGAATATCGGAATAGGATGGGTTCGTAATCTGGGTGGCAAAAAAATATTTTTTCGATAAATTGATTTTATATCTTTCTTATTGACACATTAAATTTGTTTTAAATAATATAAATATCGTAAAAATATGCACCGAATTATTTATTAATCTTGATTATATTGCGTAGAAAAAGGTAGATTGCTTTTTTGAAAACTAAACTAATTATTTTAAATTATATTAAATAAGGAGAATAGAACGCCATACTACACTTAAGTACTATTGTATTATATATTATATAAGTATATTTGTATGTAATTAGCGAGTGTGTGATATATATACATATAGTTATGATGCAAGAGAAAATGTAATCTAAAATGAAAATGAATAGGAAGAGTATGGAAGTAGGACTAGGTGAAGCGAAAAGACCGAGGATTGAGTGAGGTTGGAATTAGATTAAAATGCAGAAAGAAAGAAGTGAAATGTACAGGTATGAAACTTTTGGTTTACTATTAAAAATACACTGATTTATTTAAGAAATGTAGCTTTACACAGCTATTTTTCATAATTTAGTTGACGCCTTAATTTTGGACATCCCACACGTTTCAAAGAAAGAAATCGTAACACGACATCACGGGTTGTTCAACCTTGGCGTACACGTGTTAAATAATGTTTATAAGAGCAAAAATAAACCGTGAGATCACTGTCTTTGCTTTGACTTGAGGGTGTGCCACGGGATCACATAACTACTTGCATCCTGTAGTCAAAAACATGCTGAGAAGACAATACGATCGTAAATATCTTAGTCATTTTTTAGTCTATTTCAATTAATAAAATAAGCTATTAAATTATTTTAATTTTAATTCTAATACAAATTAAATTAATCAACAAGAAAGATATACAGAAAAAAAAATTATCTAAAAAATATTTTAATTGCTACCGGGATTCGAACCAATTAAAAATTGAATAATAGTTGTATTCAGAATATAAATTAAAAGATTTCAAGTCATAAAAGTACGTGGTTGATAAAGCGAAATTACTTAACGTATTTAACCACATAGAAAGGGGTGAACGATGAACAGATTTTATCTGTATATCTTTCGAGTTGATTAATTTAATTTGTATTAAAAATACCACAAAAATTTCAACTTCACAAAAAAATGTGTTATCCTTATTTTTAAAATATTCTTTATTTTTATTTCATAGATAATTAAACCAAAATTAATTTATGAGACTTTAATTTAAGAATTTACAGTTGAAAAAGAAAAATCACGTAATACGTTTTATTCGTGGTTTCCTCGCCCCATAATCAACCGAGATAATCGAGAAATTACAACGCTAAGAATTGTTTAATATTTAATCACTTTTTTTTATTTTTTTTCACACCGAGTGTCACCCGTTATGTACGTGCGAGGCTGGGTTGGACCTGAAAACTTAGATAGGTACTGCAACCGCCCCCCAGCTATTGAGAAACAACCTGCACTTTACTGACGGTAAAGCCCAAAGGCCTGAAAACAAATAGGGCGCACTGAGAGGAGGCGGGGAGATTTGTGACTAGAAACAAGAAGCGACAGTAGCTCCTTAGTAAAAATTCCAGTGTTTCATATACATACATAAAAAATGCATTCACATATTTATTGTTACCGTGTTACGTTTGTAGAACTCTATAATCACATATACGTATGATAATATAACACTTGTTTTTTTATTCTACTTGTTTAACTGGGAGGTATTTCACACCACATCAAGGCATTATTAATTTAACTTCATAACCTGTTTTTATATTAATATTAATCATTAGTAAAGAATCAGAAATACAAATAAGTCTAAATTATATAATTATCTTTTTCAATACATTACCATTAATATATAATTAAAATATCATTAGGTCGGAACAGAATTTTGTTATTTAAATTACTTGAAATCGTGCAAAAATTTATATAAACTCTCAAAATTCAATTAATAATGTTGTTTTTTTTTTCATCTCATCTACAATCAAATTATATATCTGTCCTTTTATATATGTTACCATTAATATAAAATTAAAATTTAATTAATATTTGAATATAATTGCTTCATAGAATCAATTATAATTATAATGAATAATTTGGGAGAACACATTCTTATTCACATTCAGAACATAGGTCTGTGATATTTTAAATATGAATTAAATATATTAATTAGAAAGATATACATATAAAATCAATTATATCGAAAAATATTGTTGTTGCGCCACCGGGATTCCGAAACCGGTTAGGAAAGAGATCCAGGTTCGAATCCCGGTGAATAATTTTGTTTCTTTTTATCTCATCTATATAAACTTATATAGCTGTTTTTTAATAAATTAACATTCATATAAATAAAACACATGGATAACACATTTTTGCTGCGAAGTTGCATATAAATTAAATTAATCATTTTTCTTTATATCATTCCAATTAATTAGTTTAATTTGTATTTAAATAGAAGCTGTTAAAAGTTGACAAAAAACAAGTATTTAATTTTCATAAATGACATATGATAACTTTCGATAAATGGAGAGAGATTGTATAAAAAAGTTTGGAGTGAAATAAATAGCAATCCTTTAATGTAAATATATACCTGCGTCAATGTAATATTATATCGGAATTTTTTCAGGCATTTATAGTCGACTGAAGTCTATAATATCAGGTGTTTATGAAGATTTTATATTAAAAATTTCGTAAAGTTACATTTTTTGTTCAATGATTTATGAGGGTGAAAACAACGAAAGAATTGACTTGGCAGAAACTCACTTTTACTTTTGCAAAGTCGGCTTACTCACATTACCATCACAACGTTATAAATCTCACTTCTCAAACAAATATAAGTTGCTTAAAATACGTGAAGTTGAAATCGATCGAGGACTTTTTGTGAGGTGATTCAAAATGACGAAAACAGGGTTATTCAAAATGATGCCTTTGGTGCACAATATATTACATATAATGTAATACCACCCTAAGTAATTCATGTATGAAAGTTTAGCTAATAAGACATGCGATAGATGGAGTCTGATGTCATAGGAGTAAATGAACAATTTAACTCATAAGGCATGTAATATCGGGAGTATAAACTCATAAGACAAGCCCTTGAAGCGAGACAAGAGTTTGAATTCATAGAATCCAATAGGTATATAGATATTTGATTTCACAAGATTGCTTAAGAAGCGATTTTTATGATAGAAGAATTGAAGTAGAAGATGGGTCGAGGGTTATCGACTTGGTTATTAAGAATATCACTTATTACATTGCAAACTACAGGGTAAATATTATGTTCAAGGCCGAATTTGTTTGGCCACCATATTGGTTTGGCAGATATTTGTTAGTTTGCATTTTTATCATAAAAAGTAGTTAATTATACTTTATTATGGAACATTTAACGTCTCAATAACGTGTTGAAGTCATTAAAATAGTTTATTTTAATAATAATGGAAATGCAATACCATTAATGGTGATCGCTGTCGTCACGTGTTGGAAAACTTCTTGGTGGCCGAATTAGATCGATTGAGCCTGCAACACATGTGGTTTTAACAAGACGGTGCCACCTCGGCAAAAACAACATCGGCCTGGAATATAATATTCACTCTGTAGTTCAGGCGGTAGCTACGCCACTGTTCTTATGTATTCTATCAGACCATCACTTTAACATAACATTTTTATACGTGTTTTTTATTCTTCTTTTTGTAATATTTTTTACAGTTTTCATAACAGACCCACTTGTGATAAAACTGTGTTTTTTATAAATATCGCTGTAAAATTTTTGCGCGCTATAATATTTAGAGTATTTGTAAACTATAATGGGTAGTCAGTTTGAAAGTATATAGGTAGGCGTTATATAATCTATTATAAATTATAATCAACTACTCTCTATAACTACCAAATACAAACTGAAAAATATCTGCCAAACCAAAACGGCGGCCGAACAAAATCGGCCTGGAACATAATATTCACCCTGTATCTGGGTAGCTGGAATAACTAAACGCGATCAACGATCGTATCAATTCAGTTGGTTTAAATATTTAGTAACGAACGAATGAATGAGTACCTATATTTAAATATAAATATAAAATATTATATTGGTACCATCGAATAGTTTTAACAAAGAATTAGCGTCTAACCATATAATGCTCAGTGGCAGAAATTTGTATTTTATCTTAAGTGTTTTAAAGGTGGGTATGTAATAGTAAAAAATTAAATATGAAACGTATGAAAATAATTTTTTATTAATTATTTTCAAATTTTATGAAGTGAAACAATGTGTTCTTGGTAGGTATACTTGTTTGCTTCGGAGCCTGGCAATTATAAGGAAAATAGAGTGCTTTTATAAACGAATATTTGTCACCAACATACACAAACATAATTACATTAAAAAAATTTTGCAGTCTTATAATGAATTGGATAATACGCCATACATTGTTGTGCATTATTAAAAAAGCGTGTACTAACTTGTATGCAGCTTTAATCTGGAGATCAATTTAGTTATGGTTGCGGTCTTTATTGGGAATATAGCCTCTAACTATTTAATTTAGTTGTAGTTTTCACTTGTTGATGAGAGTGACTGTACGTACCTCTCGAAAATATATAAAAAAAACTCAGTTACGTATGTATTACAGCACAAAGTTTGTTTTATTTAAACAAAAAAACTAAAACAAAAGTAATAACCTACAAAGGCGGAATTACGATTATGACCCGCGATATAAAAGTTCCTTTTTTGAATGACCTGTACGACATGAACGAGTCAAGGAGTTTTGTGCTAAGCTTTGCAACCCCGCCAGGACTTTCAGTCTCGTCGCTAGTTCTGTACCAAGCTGTGCGTGAATATGGCCTCAGTAAATGGGGCGTGCCGCGAGAAGACGCCCGACTCAACCCCCTCGCGACCAAATGGCACAGAATTTGAAATTTTTCACCGAGTTGTCGGATAATGTTTATGTTGTAAGTATACGAATTGGAAAGCGTTTAATGTTACTTAACTTTAAGTGTTACAACTTCGGAATTTGGATAGATTTATTATAATGTAATAAACTTCTATAAACGTGGAAATATTTTAAATATATATTTTTTAAATTAGAACATGATATATATTATATATTTGATAGGTAATGGCCGCCAATATTGGCCACTGCACAGCCACGGCCGGTGTTTCCGAAAAACATATTTTTCAATGTTGAAAATATAATTTATTCACGACACATTACAATTGTGTTTTATGCTAGTGAAAAACCACCATAATTACTAATGACTAGATGTGCAGTCAGGTGTATTATATTTCTGTTCTTCGTACTATTTATTAGTGTACAGTGAAAGTAGTAGGGCTTTCAACTAACCGCCTAATAACTAACTAAATATAGGAACTTATATATAATATATTTTTAAATAGAAACATTATTATTATTATTATTATGATATAGTGGCATGTTGTGAATATATTTGCCCTAAGACGCACGCGACAGTTAATTACATCAAGAAAATTGTTGGGTAAACACATAAATCTTTTCATTTTTAATCTCCTGCCGATCTGCGTCCAGTGTTGAATATAAGCGTCTCTTTTCTTGCTTCCTTATGCTTTGCTTACAATTATGCCCAAAAACTTTTCTGATGATCTGCATACTAAGACACAATTTGTCAAATATCAGCAGCACGTCGTGAGACGGGTACAAGGCTACACCTTAAAATTCCACTTTACTGATAATGAAATGTTTTTCATAATGCGTAATAAATGTGAAAGAGTAGGTGTTAGGGTAGGGCATTAAAAAAACTTGACAAATAGTTAATCGACTGTCAGCATCATGAAAAATAACACATGTGTATTAATATATAGTTGAAGCACCATAATATAGCAAAAATAATGTGGTAAAATTTTGTAACCGGTTAATTGAAAACAAAAAAACAGTTTTCGATTATTTGAAACTGTTCAAGTAACCGGTTAACCGGTTTTAGTTTAAACCGGAAAGGAAGTCACAAGAAACCGACTTACATGGATCGTGACCAATTTTCGCCGTAGAATTTTTGTCCTGAATCTTAAATAATATATGAAATGCTTTTAAAATTATTTATTCTCTTTGAAAATGTTTTTTTTCCGGTAGACTACATGCATGGATAAATGATTTTCTTTATGAATAAAACAAAATTATTTCAAGGATAGAATGAAGTACTCTAGAAAACCTAACAATATATATTTTACTACACATTTGAATGAAACATTTGCATGTGTTTAAAAAGTTTTATGGGGTAAGATGAGCTATTAAACGTACAACCTTTTATTAAATTTAAACAGAGTGTAGAATTGTAAAAGAATTATAGTATTCAATAATATTTGGCAGTGTTATTAAATAAAAATATTCATATATAACATATCTCTCTATTTTTATCGATAGTTGATTTGAAATTTCAAGGGTAAATTGTAAATAATATAAATGTCGGGTATTCCCTTGATATTTTGCCATTGGCGTTCCCGAATGAGCACTATACTATAATATTATATACGTAATATAGTTTTTACAAGAAACTCTCTCTTGTAAAAAAAAAAAACACAAACGATGAAAATGTCTTAAAAAATATGAAAGTTCCAGATATATTTAGATTCAATTGATATTTTCAATCAAATTATTTCTAGAATATTTGGAATTTATAGAATTTCTGGAACTAGACGTCATATGATATTTTGGGTAATATACATGCCTATTTTCAAATACTGCCAACCGTAAAAAATCGTGTTTTGAATACTATTATGTCTTCATTTTTTCTTCTTTATGTGCCGTCTTCGATCGAAGTTTGGCTACCATGTCACAGATGCTGATTCATTTTCTGCAAGATTTACAACATTTTTCACATTGAGCCACTTTCAGGAGTTATGCAGTCAACACCTTTTTACCTATATCTATCTATCTATGTTTTCTATCTCCCCTGCATAAGTTGTAACGGATCATATTTCTCATTGCGCAGAAATTATTCGAAGATTGCAGCTTTCCTTCGTTTGATAGTTGTTATTAGTTTTCTTGACTTGTTCATACGTCTTAGTACTTCTTCATTGGTAATGTGGTCAAAGTGGAAGAGCTTTAGCATGTATCAATATAGCCATATCTCAAATGCCTCGGGTTTCTTGATGTAATGATCTCGACTCCACATATTATGTAGCATAATGAAATGTTTCGTCGCGTATCGTACTTAGATTGTATTGCAACTAATAAATAACAATTGACATTTTTAAGATGATAAAAGTTTAAATAAAAACATCACACGTATGTATAATAACTTCTGATCATTAAGATCATTTTCTCATATCTTTCATCATACTTATATAATATATTATACAGTCAAGAGTCAAGTCAAAGGTAATTTTGAAACGAAAGATAATTTTATATTTAGATTTAGTTTTTATTACCATAATGAAGAAAAACAATTTAAAATTGTATTTATATCTAACCGCAAAGTTAACGCTATAAACATCAACGAGAAAAACAATTTTTCCGAAACAAGTTGGTTTGATAATAAACTCACGAGGTCAAGTATAAAGTTAGTAGTATAATTTATTACAAATATCTAACCATTATGTACTTGTATTAAATATGAAATATTTACACCCTCACTCATTTGAGTGTTTAAATAATAACAGCATCCTTAACAATATTTTTATTTTCTGAGCAAGTCAGATAATAAAATACTTGTACGATAAATTGTTAGTGTAGTAAATGTAATAAAAAGTGTGTGATTGTGATCTGTGAATTTAGCTAGTGAGAATTGCCGTGATCGTTTGGCTTGTAAACGTAATAAAAAATGTGTGATTGTGAACTGTGAATTTAGCTAGTGAGAATTGCCGCGATCTTTTGACTTGTAAATGTAATAAAAGTGTGATAGAATATAATAAGGTCGATTGTCAGTTGAAACTAAATGGTGACAGCCGAGATCACACATGGTTCACTAAGTATGATGTAAACATTATTTGACGGATTCAGTATAAAATTAATTATAATAAATGAACATGAATTAAGTGACTAATCAGAGCCAAACATTATTTTCCCCATTAATTCCAACGTAATAGATTTCAATTTGAAAAATATATAATTTTTATATTCACTTTAATTACAATTTTAATACAATTTTTTAGTTAATATCACAAGTTTCAGAAAGAGCAGTTCTTCCCATATAGAAGTGTAATTGAACTAAATTAAATACAGTTGGTTATGGAAGTTGTAAGGGTGGAAGTAGCTTTATTGATTCTTGAAAACATCGATAATAGCGGTGAACATGTATTATTCATTAATGTTTTTTTCCGAATTCAAATTTTTCTAGATTTTTATCATTTCAAAATAATTCATTATTATTTCCCTATATGGTACCGAGTGGAGTAATTTTAGATTTATATTCAATATAAAAATAATATATATTTTTAATTAAAGTGTTACACCACGAAATAACTGCCAAATCAATAAATGATATAATACATTTGAATCAAATGCAAAATTAAAATTAAAAATTATCCTTCATATATTTATGGTGTATTGCTTGCTATAATATGTTCACATAATTAAAGCGTACACAGATTTTTTTAGCGACTCAGGCATAGTATTATATAATAAGATTGCATGTACTAATTGCTCTGTATAACCTATAAAATATGACATAATATTCATAAGTTAAGATGATCTGTAATATATATATTATACATATAAATATATTTTATATAATAAACTGAAAGGATGTGGAAGAAGGAAAATAAACCCATATTAATAATAGAAACTCAGGGTTTATTGTGATAAATATGGTATCTTAGATTTGTATAATGCGGTATGATTTGCGTGATGTATAGATATAAGGTTAGATTTCATGAAAATGTCCAACTTGGGGTTGGACATACATAGCTCCCTCGAGTCACTGTAAGGGTGTTAAGTGACAAATGTGTGTTTAGTAAGTTTTATGGAAGAAGTTCATCATCATTATCATAAGCCCGATATCCCGAGTGGGGCCAACAAAATTCTTATTCACCGGTTGTGTGGCTATTTACCGGCTTATTTCACCCATATACGAATTCTAGTAAAGTCCACAACCACATCGTCCTTTCTACGCATTCTGTGTTCCTCTCTTCTGATCTTCCATACGTTTTAACCCGTGCAGTCTACTAATATATATTAATTGCATCATCCTGTAGCGCTGTGCGATATAACGGCTTAGCTAAATATTAATATCGTTCCGAGTTCGATATATTCTATGCAGATATTAAGTAAATATTTTACCATATTAAACGTTTAATTTTACGACAAATTCAAACTTTATATGTAGGCACATCTTTCAGAAAGACATCTATTAATTTAAATTAAGAGTTATTAACTGTTTATCTGAAAAAGTCTCAAAAACCATTGAGTAATACGTGCTAAATAATGCAAAGATATTTCAATCCATGTTCATTCAAAAACACTTAAGGATTCACATATAAAGTGTAAATTCGTAGTACAATTAAATAGTTAACATGGTGTAATGGTATAAAACACATTATTCCGGATTCTAGCCCCAGTGTTAAGTAAATATTTTTTCTATATATTCTGTATATTTTTATAAATGATTCATCTACTTTGTTTAAAAAATCTAATAACTATATTCTAAAATTTTCAATATATATTTAAAAAAATTTAAAATATATGATTATTGTGACAGTGATAACTATAGAGACATCTATCCTATTATATTATAGTCTAACAAGTTGTATTAAAATATTTCTTCTATATTCAAGAGGCTTTGAGAGCTCTAATCTGCATGTTTATTTATTGTATTGTTACCATTAATACACGACAATAATAACGACAAAGTACAACCACCATTGCCACACATTCTTGCACTTCTCAAACTGCAATGCTGCCTTCGCCATTTTATACTCCTGCAGCCACTTGCACGTATAAAATGTAACACTGAATAGGTTAATCGTCCGCAATCAGATGGCGCTGATGTCGTTAACTTGCGGAATTACGGAAACAGAACGAGCTCCTCGCCGTTATTAACGCCGAGTCTCGTTACCGAGCGTTGCCCGTTGCGACGTTTCGTCGCGGGCATTTCAGGTAGTTCTGCCAAACTTAATGAAAACTGTCGACGATCCTGACGGCCAACTTGACCGGTTTAACATTTGAATAAGGCTTCATGAATTCTAAACTGGGTTTGAAGGTTTGCTTTGGAGTAATTTTGAATTTTGTCTGCGCAGTCTGCAAAGCTGAAATAAACTTTACAGAGATGTTAGTTAGTATCTGTTGATTATTATTTTTTTAATCAGTGTTCAAACATTAAATTATTATAAACGAATACTTAAATACTTAGCATGTTGTATTATATAATATTTATTATTCTACGAAAAAAATATACATAGGTATAATTTTTAAAATATATCATAAGTTTGACGAATAAGTTCGTTTAAATAAACTAATCAATCGACGATAATCATTCAAATGTGTTAAACATGCTTAAACAGTCGAATTCACACTGTTCGCCGAGGACTGTTGCGCGTCACGTGATTTGACATCGTTGACCTTGGAACTAATGCACTTTTATTTTTACCCAAATTGTATTAAAATATTTTTACATTATACTTTAAGGTCATGTAGGACTATCCACCTGTTAATAATAACAATCCGTTAAATTCAGCTACGATCTATCACGCTTTTAATTGGTTATTTTTTATTAAGCGCCTTAAAAATTAAACGAAATTTTCCTAATGAACTCATTAATAGTAGAGTGAAAATTTTTATTGAAACATTTATGAGCGAAGGACGCGATTTTAGGTTGTGAAAAAAATGGCTTTCACAACATATTTTCATACATTTTTCAAATATACGGTATTGAAACTAGACCATACTTAGTGTATTTTAGTTAGCATGAAACCATTGGTTGGATAACATGTTAATTTTTAATAATAATAATAATAATAACAATACATTTTAGTAATAATCGTAACAGTTTCTATTGAAACATTAAACAAATACAGTGATTACTTAATTCTCAACAAATATATAATTATACTTTTAAAATTAGCAATATTAACTTTGTGGTTAAAATTCATATTTTTATTTATTATCTTTGTTTTATTAACCACTTAATTGAGTTTAGATACATCTACCGGTTTCGAAAAATACTAACTAACTAACTAACTAACTAACTAAAACATATATTATTATTTCTTTACCAGAATCTATTTTTTAAAAATACATTTTTTTTAGTACCTAACTCAAATCGTTACTTAATACAAATTTACTCGAATAATTTTTAGGAAAAAAATTAAGGATGGGACTCGTAGTTAAATTTAGTTGGTTGTTTATAATTTTTGATTAGTTAACGATTTGAGTTAGGTACTAAAAAAAAAAAAAAAATAGATTTTTTAAAAATAGATTCTGGTAAAGAAACAATAATATATGTTTTAGTTAGTTATAACATCCTAAAGAAAAAAATTGTATTTTTCGAAACCGGTAGATGTATTTAAACTCAATTTAGTGGTTAATAAAACAAAGATAATAAATAAAAATATAAATATATAATTCATTTTAAACTTTTAATACGCGCATTTAACACAACAGTTAAATCAGAATAAATAGTTTGTGAAAATTACTGAAATGTTAATATCTTGTTCTTTACTGACAGGTGCCGTCCTAGTTATTAGTAAGTTTTAAAATCATAAACAGTAAAAAATTTTGTGAGTTTGGTATATGCCATCGATCGGCACTCATATTTATTTTTAATAGTTACGGTATTGTGCTGTAAGCTGCATCTATTTTTAATTATCAGGTGCTGGGTTGTCAATAGAAAAATGCGTCACAAAGTTATTGCAGTTAGTACATTTTCTTGTTTTTCTGAGGTGCGAAATCTTTCAGTTTGGTTCAGTAATAAATCAATATATCGCCAATGATTATTGTTAAAATTATATTTTATTGCATAGTTTGCAACACCATTAAAAAATATACCATCAAAATACATAAAGTGAATGTTTGCCACTGTCTGCCTCGTTAGGCACATATAAAATATCTGTTCTGAGGTAGGTAACAATTTTTAAAACATTAGCTTAAATGGCATATGTTACAAATAGGTTCGGCTAGCATATACAGCTATATATTACAAATAGGTTCGAAAATTTGTCATGAAAAATGCTGGCGCTATAAAATAATTGGTAGTATACTTCCCTGAATTGGAAATAGAGATCCAGGTTCGAATCCCGGTAGCGCAACAACAATATTTTTCGACAATATTGATTTTATATGTATATATTTATAATGAATACATTAAATTAGTACATCAAAGACCTATGTTCTGAATAATTACAACTTCACAATATGAATGTGTTTTCCTTAATAATATATATGTATAACTATTCTCTCCTCATACACCCATCCCATACGACCAAACCATCTAAGCGATTTTTTTAAAACCTTATTCATTAAGCTAAGATTAGCTTTACATTGTCTACAAATTTATGTTTCTTTACTTTGTTATAAATTAATCTCCCATATATCTGCCATATTCCAAAATACGTATATAAATAATATGTAAAAAAGAGAAAGAACAGAATGAAAATAAATAAATACTAAACAAGTAAAGTAAGAACATAATAAAATACGATTTAAGAACAGAATAAAAGCCAGGAAAATACGAAGATATACGATAACGGAGTAAAAATTAAGAAAACGAATAATTACAAAGTAAAAGTAATTACACATTTAAAAAAATGGAAAAATAGAACACAGAAAAGACGTAATAGAATATACGCAATTAATAAATAAACACAAATAAGAAGTTAGAGGTAAGAAGAAAAAAAATTAAATTTCATACTTAAGAGCGCTACATTGTTACAAAAATAAAAGGCAATGTTACTAAAGATTTTGGTAACAAAGTAAAAACACTAACTAGTCCTGCCTATTACACTAGTATTTCAGTATATTATAAAAATATAGATGAAAGAAAAACACAATTTAAACATAAACATAATGTTCGGTGTTCTTTGTTTCATGGTAAAAGAAGATTAATGCATGAATCACATTGTCAAGGCCAGGATTTTTTTTCACGTAAAACGTATTCCTCTGTATTGCAAATTAAATAAAAATAAATATTCTTTACTGTCGTCTCATTGTAATCCCGAAAACCCGCCACAGATAAGATAACCCCAAGAACCTTTAATAAAACGGATATCGTGTATTGAAAAATAACAAATTCTATCGGATTTTGAATTCTGCGGCCCTCTGAACAAAGGAGAAGGTATCCCTCGGGTTGGTTGCAAACTGCCCTACCCGCCAAATATGAGGGCCACTCGGAAAATAACTCCCGCCGCCATAAAATGAAATAACGAAGGAGAGGCGAGGTAAGATTAAAAATTCCGACGAATAATAAAATATGGCGGGGATGTCATACCACCTGCTCCGAGGGTGAGTTTCCTGTTCCGGGGGGCGGTTTAATAAAAGAGGAAGGACATTAAGTGTTGCCAAATTAAGAATCCGCACCCTATGCCCGCTGACGGATGATGGTTCCGTGTCGCGGAGGAACGGAAGTGCGGAAATAAATACATGGGGTGAAAGTTATGGCTTTAATTTAAGTGAAACAGTCACACAATGAATCGTCGCGGAGCTGAATTATGTGTCAGTCGGAAACTACTGAGAATGCTTAACATTCTCATTCTATAGCAATACTTACTTATTATATTTACCCTTGGAAATTTCAATAATTCTTTAAGGTTGAGAAGTATTATATACGACTCTAGAAATTTTGCATGTCAACGCTTGATCGACAGAAACTTATACGACAAAACGTGTACACGAGTGGAAATTTGTACGCCCGGCACTTTATAAGCCAATCTTTATACGACTTAAAACAGTATTTTATTTATCACTCGGAGAACGGACAATCGTTGGATAAAAGCAGTTATCCAGTAGTTCCCGGTGGGGAATTAAAAAGCCGACGTGTTTCTCTAAAATCCGCTGGACTGATGAAATCGTCTATTTCTACAGAAATATGTGCGAATAACAATGTACAAAGATAAGAGGGAGACACTTGGGAGGCCTTCATGAGCAGTAGATGATACTTTATACATTACATTTTGTATACCTTAGTAATTTACCTAGCGAGTATGTTAGATATCTACCCACTTGAAGGTATAAATAGTAATATTTTTATACTTTTAAAATCAGCAATATTATCTTTGTGGTTAAGATTCATATTTTTATTTATTATCTTTGTTTTATTAACCACTAAAATGAGTTTAAATACATCTACCGGTTTCGAAAAATACCATTTTCTTCTTCAGGATGTCATAACTA
Source organism: Eubasilissa splendida (assembly GCA_031772225.1). Taxonomy (NCBI): domain Eukaryota; kingdom Metazoa; phylum Arthropoda; class Insecta; order Trichoptera; family Phryganeidae; genus Eubasilissa; species Eubasilissa splendida. The sequence goes on along the minus strand of CM062852.1, from coordinate 11,901,248 downwards.
ACTAAAACATATATTGTTTCTTTGACAGAATCTATTTTTAAAAAAAAAAAATTTTTTTTTTTTTTTAGTACCTAACTCAAATCATTACTTAATACAAATTTACTCGAATAATTTTTAGGAAAAAATTTTAGAATGGGACTCGTAGTTAAATTTAGTTGGTTGTTTATAATTTTTTATAAAAATAGATTTTTTTAAAATAGATTCTGTCAAAGAAACAATATATGTTTTAGTTAGTTATGACATCCTGAAGAAGAAAATGGTATTTTTCGAAACCGGTAGATGTATTTAAAATCATTTTAGTGGTTAATAAAACAAAGATAATAAATAAATTATAGTAATATTTTTGATGTGTTCACTAGTTATATAGTTCATTAATATCGTTATTCAATTAGTGCATTAATCAGAACTTATTTTTGATCAATGGCGATTAAGTATTACGATTCGTACTATAAATACATATATATTATACCACTAATTGCACATATTTTGGGTTCAATATAGAAGTCTAAAATTAGGAATTTTGATCAAAATTAAAATAAAATATAATTAATGTTATGTATTGTGTAAACAAAATATGATTATTTTTATTTTGTGGCGACCCTGTCCTTATATAATAAAATAACGCACATTAATTCGTTATAAGCTTCAATACAAAACTACGTAAATATTCTGCAAAATCGAAACATAAATCACAATAACAGTGGGTGATCCGAGAGTACGTATAACTTGTTGATCAAAGATATAGGCACCGTATTTCATCCGTGTATTGAGATAAGGGAAGACAAGTCTCAAAGGAAAGAAAGAAACGAAAGAAGGTCACAGATACCCCTTTGATGTGACCTTTCTTCGTAGTTTTATGTCATAAATGAGAAGTTCCCACATACAGTCTATATAACTCCAATGTATTTTCTGTCATTCCCATTGCGATATCAATTTTGTTTTGAATTTCCTGAAAGATATCATCCTTGGGTAAGAAAATATTGATAACATTTCTTGTATTGCTGTTATTATTCAAATAGTATTTTATATTGAAGCAACGTGAATTATTCAAATATATTTTTAGACTGGAACAGCGATGGCGAATCTTTGGCACGCGAAATATTTAAATAATCATTTTATCACGCAGAATGAACATGACTTTTCGTGATTATATAAGAGAGGTAAACTGGCAAGACAACGACAGTGAGGAAGATGTGAGGAATGAATAAGATAAACATTTATTAATTGATTTATTGACTTCTAAATTATTAGCGCAAACCAATTACATTTTTATGTAAAATTTGTATTCCTGTATTCCTAATTGCCAAATAAACATATCCAATAGAATATTTTAAAGTCGTTCGCATGTAAACCCTCCCCTCCCACCGCCTATCTGATACCCTGTCCTACTCTGACATGCTGCTTCTCTCTTCTTTTAATCTCTTAACCTTGTATGTAAATGTCTGTAATTAGGTTAGTCTATATAACCTTGTCCTGAAGGTTGGGTCCAACCGAAACTAGTTGATGTTTGTATATGTATATAATAAAGTGGTTAAAAACTAAATATTATATTATTTAATTACTATTAAATTATGTTTACTCCCACATTTAACTTCTATTTAATTTAATATACAAATATTTTAATTGATTTGAATACGTCAAAATTAAAAACGTCAAATCAAAGCAAATAGTATCATCTGCGTCATTCTCTCATGACTGAGGATCGTGATGTTCATAAGCGGAGTAATAAATAAAGTGATTACTTTCCTGTACAATTTTTAATTACGAATTGTGTTCACACAATCAGTATTTGTAAAAAGAATTATGTACTAAAATGATTACTTACTTACCATCACGCCGTTTCTCCGCGGGGGTAGGCAGAGAGGATAAAGCGCCACACTCCTCTGTGCTGACACACAATTCTCGCTTCATACACATTCATACATCTTCTCATACAAGCTCGCCGATTGTTGAGGCAACTGACAGGACCATCCTCCATTATCTGGTTTACCTGGTCGTGCCAAGTCTTCCGCGGAGTCTTCATCTATTTCTGGTGCCATCAAGACTTGCGCGATATATCTTTCTTACCATTCTCTCCTCATTCATCCGTTCCTAATGACCAAACCACCTAAGTGATTCTTTCTTAATATACTAACATCAGCTCTACATTCTTTCCTTATTTCTTAATTTTTTACTCTGTCATAAATAGATTTGCCACATATACGCATAAGTGATCTCATTTCCACTGCATTCAATCTACTTTCGTTCCTCTTCTGCCAGCTCCAGGTCTCACTTCCATACATCAGTGTCGGTACCAGGACTCCATTGTGCACCGCTAGTCTTGACTCGGTTGACAAATTCCCGTTAGATATAATTCCATTCAAAGCGCCGTTCACTTTATTTCCTGCAGTCACTCTCTTTTCGATATAATTCTCAGCCTTACCGTTTCTATCAAACATACTTCCCAAATACACAAACTCATCTACTTGTTCTAAACATTTACTACCTACAAGTATTTTGCACGGTGTCTTGCTTTCATTCTTCTCGAATACCATGTATGATTGTTACATATATTTTTAATAACGTTAATTAAAAATTGTCCAATGTATACATTTAAATTCCGCACAAATATAACATAGGTACTTAATAATATGAAAAATAAAATCGCGTGATAATAGATATTTGAAAAATAAATTCTATTCAATTGGTCAACCCTGTTCTAAACGAAATATGACCTGGTAAGTAGTGAATATTTCGATAATGTTTTTCTCTTTGAGGGTTGATACTTTTATGTTATTCCAAATTCAATACAGAATGAAAGTTTTAAGAGCATATTTGTATTTATTTATTTGTATTTAAATGGCTACGAAAACTTTTCTGGACGTAATAATGATAAATATAAAAGTAAGAGTACATTGAGAAAAGTTAACTGTAACGGTATAGTAAAACTAAAGGTACACATTACACTTCGTAAAAATTATCTCCATAGATCCACATATATACTTATTGTACAGACAATTTAAGAGAAAATTTATCTTTCTCTCTTTGTTCCAAATATCTCTTTTTTTTTAAAGGTACCAACATGAATTATTTTATAATATCTATATTATATACTTTAATGCATATTTTATATTTTCTAAATATAAGTACTATGCTACGTGTGTTCCTTTATTCTAATTTGAAATGTAATCGTGAATACTCTCAAAACAATGATAAATAATCTTGAAGCATTTGAGATGATATGATACGTATATAGTGTATCTGACATCTATTGTATCATCATTTAAGGCAAAATATTTATGCATTTAAGTAGAGGCCCTGAACGACGGAGAGCATCCTGTCTGAAGAATGTTAAGTAATGACTCGGGAGTCCAGTGTCCAACTCAAATAATGATCGCCAACATGACCGTTAACATTCATTAAGCGGATGTAAAAAAAAAAATTTGAACAATTGCCTATCATTACTTCATGGCGGTTACTTTTTGGTGTAACATGATTATTTTAATATTCACAACAAAACTTTGTACTGCATGTGTGTCATCATCTAATGATGAGAGAGGCTGCACATCTCGAAACTATGGTAGTGACAATAACTCAACGTGTGTGTAGTATAAAGTTTAGATTAGAAGATATACAATGATAAGATAAACCACTATTTATTGATAAATCAACATGTTTCGATACCTATGGTATCTTCTTTAGGAAAAAATGTATATTAAAATTAACCACATATTTATTGTACTATTGAATTAATGCTATAGGTTTTATAATCAAGTTGTTAATATTCTGCATAATTATTAAAAAAGTAATCAAATAAACCTAAAAATTAAATGTATAAATTAGAAAGATATAAATTTATCGAAAAAATATTTTTGTTATAACTTGGATATTTTTCATTTCTTAAATTGCAACTTTAAACTTAAAACTTGCAAATTTTCTCCTTAAAAATATATGTTATATTAATGTTTTCAAAATTTAATAAAAATGAATTATTAATTAATTCTGGTGTCTCCTATCGGATTTTACTCGAGGATGTTTGAGATTCCGTAAATATAAACAGATGTATCAATTTGAATGTGCAACATACAAGATCGAAAATTTGTCGTCAACTTAGTATGTTGGTGTAGCATAATCGGTTAACGCATTTCCCCGGATAGGAAAAGATTCAGGTTCGAATCCCGCTAGCAACATGCACATTTTTTCGATGAATTGATTTTATATGTAAATCTTTCTAATTTATACATTTAATTTGTATTAAAAATATCACAGACCAATGTTCTGAAAAAATGCAACTTCACAACACGAATGCGTTCTCCTAACAAATAAATCTGTTGAAAATTAATAAATGTGTAATGTCCATTGAGAGGCTATTAAAAAAGGTGTTCCCAAACATTATGAGGCTGTGTGGTTTTTCTCGCGTTTTATCCCTCACGTGTAACATCGGCGCACGCCATTTTCAGATTGCTCTTTCAGCCCCTTCCGCCGGAAATGGGATCGCAACAAAATGACTTTCAAGGAAATAATTTTCAGATAAATAAACGTTTCATTTCCTGTTGTCTCGAAGATTGTGCACATGGACGTGTATTTCATATTACCCTATTTGCGTTAAAGCCTGCAAACCTATAAAAAGGTTTAAAAGTTTGCAGGTTGACATGTAACATTTATCTTTCATGGCGTAGATGCTTTATTTATTAATATTTTAGGAGAAGATTGAAAGAATACTGAATACAGTGAAAATAGCCTCATTAAAATTGTGTGAAAAACAATGAAGCCGGATGTAAAATAATAATGCGTGGTAAAAAGTTTTATATCATCGTCATTAGAGATTTACGCGAGAGAAAATTATAATTACCGTTTGATAATTTCACTGTCTTTCTAAAAGGAAAAGTTATTTTTGTCTTATGCTGAAAATACCTTGGGGGCTGGTTAACTTCTCATATTTTTCATTCAATTTGTGGTCGAAATATTTATCTGCATTTCTGGCAGGTAAAATTTAATTATATGACAAACGTATGCATAACAGGGAACATATGATTGACACAATGGCAAATTGTATTTTATATGTATAGTAATTAATCTACAAAATAATGAGTAAAGCCAATGAAGACATTACCAAGACAGTGTTGTATTGCGAGCAATGAATCGAAAAGAATGCAGATCTTAAATAAAGGATGTTTTTTTAGAGGTTTGTTTTTCGAATTGGCGACACTTTTTCCAGCGAGAGCCAATTTGACGACTGATAGTTGATTTGTGCTCAGTTTGGTTAGCTATTTCACATTACGTCAGAACAACACTTGTAAATTGTGCAAATTTATTTAGAAAATCGTGATTCAGCTCGCAAAAAATTTTACGGTCAACATAATCGACAACCGAGCAAGTGATTCGATTAACCATAGATCGTTTTCACAGCACGCATACTCTATTTAATATTAAACATCTACAGAAATATTGCTGCAGTAGATTGGTCCATATTTATTCAAAAATGAAGCCGGCCAGAACGTTACAGTCAATGGAGAGCGCTATAGATCAATGATTACTAACTTTTTTGTTTCCCAAATGAATAGCATTAATATGGAAGAGCTGTGGTTTCAATAAGACGGTGCAAAATGCAACACAGCGCGCGCCACAATCAATTTATTGAAGGAAACATTTGATAAGCGTATAATTTCGCGTAATTGACCTCCAAGATCGTGTGATTTAACACCTTTGGATTATTTTCTGTGGGGATATGTGAAGTTGCTAGTCTACGCCGATAAACCGGAGATGATAGACGACTTGGAAGCCAACAGTCGTCGCGTTATTGCTGATATACGTCACCAGCTGCTCCAAAAAGTGGTCGAAAATTGTACTTCCATAGTGTGCTTTGTTTGAGCCAGTCGCCCATATGCGCGACGTCATATTTAAACACTAGTACCAAAAAATATTTTTTCCAATAAAGCCAATACCATGGCCATTAGCACGATTTTCATGTTTTATTTCATTTTAATGTTCTATACCTCAAAAAAAGCACCTTTTATGAGAGAAAGGAAGAATTAAACTATCCTATTGTTTAATTTTAAAAATATTAAATGAAACAAAAACTAAATGAAACAATGAAAGAATTATATTGAATATTTTAGGAGAACACATTCTTATTGTGAAGTTGTAATTATTCAAAACATAGGTCTGTGATATTTTAAATATGAATTAAATATATTAATTATAAAGATATACATATAAAATCAATTTTATCGAAAAATATTGTTGTTGCGCCACCGGGATTCGAACCTGGATCTCTTTCCTAACCGGGGAAGGTACTTTATCCAACTAAGCTACAGCGACAACATTTTTAGCGACAATTTTCGACCCTATATGTTACCTTTTTGATATTAATACATTTAATCGTTCCATCATTTGACAGAGCGCTTTGTTATTTTTCGATAAAATTGATTTTATATGTATATCTTTATATTGAATAAACTAAAAGTAGATTATTTAGATTTATATATCAAGTACATATAAATATTGTAAATATTGTTATGTAACAATTTGTCGCCTAGCTGAATCTATCGTCGATCCAACTAGTCGACCTGCCAGGCTTGTGTCCTTTATCTCTCAGGTCGCCCGCCTATAGCAGAATGGGTTTGGTGATTGGCTTCTGCATGACATGACAGGTGACGTGATAAAGAATAAGAGGTGTAGTTTTTTTGTAACATTAATGTTTATTGAAGCATTTTATACTATACATATTTGGCCTGTGGCTCGACATGCAAAACCGAGTCCCACATTTGAATTATGGATCATATTAAATCGCGTAGGGATAACAAAGATAATAAATAAAAATATAATTAATTTTAACCTATGTTCTGAATAATTACAACTTCACAGTAAGAATGTGTTCTCCTTAACAATTATTATGATTTACAGTGTGAAAGAACGTGGTTGAGAAACGCCTCTCACCGTATTAGAGGGGTCCGATCATTCCATATGGGAATTTTTTTTATTTATTTTTATTATTTTAGAGATTGAGATTTTGCTGACGTGAATTTTACTGAGAGAGACTAGGGTATAACATTCATGAATGCACTCACGATCGGTTGGTGTTGGGTGACATCTGATGCGTGGAGGAACCCTCTTTCTGCCTATCGTGGTTAACTCAGTCGGACGCCTCGAACAGAGCGCTATGGTGGACACTCATAACCGAGAACTAATACACTTTTTTTTAATACGGTCGCGTCATTTGATGACGTATAATCCGTATGGCGCACGACAACACTATATTCAGAGCCACTCAAAAGTTCGGATTAATTCAGTCCGACGAATGGTTACTATGTTTGACTATGCGTAAATATTCTCAATCAAACACCATTAGATGGACGCGGGCTTATCGCGTCGAAACAAATCCGAGGCCGTACAGATTGTACTACACTTGACTTGCGAACTTCCAAAAATGCATGGTGAGAGTAATAACCATGTTTGTTTTCTAATGATTCTAATTCGGTAGTCACGCTCGAATTGATCTGGAGGAAGATATTCTCAATGGCGCTCAATAATTGTCTTTTTATGAATTGACTTTCGCAAAGATCAGATGAATCCCTGAACTTACATGACTGTAGTCCAGGCATCAGGTTGGTGCACCCTTTCTTTTGAAGATCTCCTTTCCGACTGATGAATCTGATATTTACAAGGGTCTCGAGGCAAATTCTTACTTGACGCGCGCGGGACAAAAATGTCAGGGTTACTTCTAGCTCGGCGTACTGCACGGTGAGTGTTTTTGTATGCCGCGCCGCCTTTTTCGCCGAAATGTATGTCTGTTCGCGGGCGCGCCAAGCGACGTGTATTCTGGTTGACAAAATCTATATATACCGCGGTTAATTTTTGGCCCATCGCGGAAAGGGTCGGCACGAGAAATACAGAAGAGGTACAGAAAAAATCTAAATATCGAAAAAAAAATAATATTCGGTGGCCCTCATAGTTCAGTAGGCATTGACATGCTCTGAGTTCGATTCCCGATGAGGATACAATACATTTATGTTATTTTCTCAAGCATGGGTGCTTTTATAATGAATTTCACTACAGTAATTGGTCTTCATAGCCTATTGTAGTATTAAAGAAATAAATAATTAATTACGCCGAAATCTCGCAGGGCTAGGCAAATAGGATAGAGCGCCATACTCTATTGTCCTAACACACAATTTTTGCCTGAGCCACATTCAAGCATACAAGCTCGTTGCAATATTACTGAGGCTTCTAACATGACCATCTTCCGGCATCTGGTTTACCTAGTCGTGCAACGTCTTAAAAAATATATACACACCACAGAACTATGTTTTGAAATTGCAACTTCACAACAAAAATGTGTTTTCATTATAAAACATATTTTTTACATAACATGTGAAATTAAAAAACTTGTTTTTTGATTCTACTCGTAAAAATTATATAAATATAATAGAACTTCAAATAAAATTGTATAGCTGTCCTCCACTATAGATATAAATACAAGCTGTTGAGTTAAATCATTAGATTGATAATGCGCTTACAAGGCGAAACGTGTCTCAAGTAATTTTTTAAAATATAAAAATAGAGATGCGCACACGGAATACATGTCACATCAAAATTCTTATTATTTTTAAACTAAACAAAACGCTTGTACTATGAAAATAGGACTAACTTGCTAGTGTCCTGGAACGGGGCGTGAACCTCCGATCACTAAATCACTAGGCCAACGTCTTGACCACTTGTAACGAAAACTTCTTGGTTGTTTTTTAAATATATTTAATGTATGTTATTAACAGTAAACAGACCTTGATTAGGTTCACCAAGACCTACCATTGAAGTTTATGGTTGATTGCTAGCTCTGCAGATAGAACACTTCTCTTTCGTCTCAAGGTTTGCTCGAGGTTCGACTCAATATATGCTTTTATGGTCAGGGTATCGAAATAAAAGGTTTATGTACATTTAGTACGGAATGAAATATATTCAGTTAAAAAATTATGAACATAATAAAGACAATATAAAAGTGAAATTTAGTGGTGGCGAAATATAAAAAAAATATAAGGTTTACATGGGAAGATCACATATCGTAATATATTAAATACCATAGAAAGACATGCTGCTTCTGCGTGTGCAGTATTGAGGCCGTCACATCGCATTTGCCAAATTATAATGTATCTTAGACAGAGTAATAACTTTTTTTCTAACTTTCCATAATCGATGACTGATTGATACAAGATTAATTCTCTACGTGGATACTGTGGAGACACCGAATGGATATTAAGATCATACTCGACCGAGTCTAATTATTTTAATAAATTCTGGCCTGTCTTATCAAGAAATAACGAAACGAGATGTTTATTTAGCTAGAGCTGGTCGGATATGATTTTATTATGTGGGCAAGTTTGATCAGAACTTGCTCGTTGGTAAATGCTCCGGTTTATGAATAATTCTAATAATAAAATTTTATGGAAAAGAAAAGTGACAAATAGTTATACACAATCAAGATTTACGATAGCAATGAAATGTATTACAATACAAATAAAGTTAGATGGAGTAATTCGAGGTTATTATAATCTATATGGTGGTCGAGGATAACTTTACATTGTCAGTGGAGTTTCAAACGGAGAAAACTGGAGGGATCACTTTCGGCGAGAGCGGGAATGTTCAGAATATAAATTTCGAAGAGTTGTAGGTTTATATAAATGCGGAACACTGGTGGGCACAAGGTACCTTAGTTTTAAATGAGGAACATGGTGACGGCGTATCTAATGACACGCGCAGCCAGGAGTCGTCAGGTGGGCAGAGGCGATCTTCCTGGATCTTCCTGGAAGCTGATGGAAAGCGTACGGGATGACTTCTTGGTGAATGCGAGGTCTTCAAGAGCAGTTAGGCGATGGAGAAAGTAGTAGTAAATGTACCTAGGATCTAGATAATACGGCGGTGTTCACAAAGAGGCGTCAAATTCGTTCAAACGAATGTAAAATTTCTGTATAATCTAACATGGCAAAATTCTTAACCGGTTTTGTATATTACATACGCGATAGATTGAGGTCACTATTTTGAGATTTTGGAAAAGTTCACTGTGACATGCCGAGTAAATTATTATCTCATATAGATATCAATATTACACCTGTTAAAGATAATTCTTGAAATAAATCGTTTTGCCGCGACTGATACATTTTACAAGAAATGACCGGGAAAGATCGTAAATCGATAAATTCTCGGACGCGCGCCTATAGGTGGTTATAGATGTTGATTTTTTCTGCTGCTGGGGCTAAATAGGCGTCGTTTATATAGCCATTCTAGCAACGGCGTTCAGCTATTTTAGGGAGGGGGAAAGACCAGAACTACACAATATCTTTAAAAATAGGGAAGATTGGACAATAATTTCTATACAGCACGAGCTCATGACGCGTTCATCCTGGTTTTGTTGGAACAGCACGTATGCCCTTGAATAGTCTATTTTTAGAAAGTACTTTCTGTGTACGTGCGATTTTAAACGGTTTTCTGACAAAATTACGCGTAATATTAATATTTACGCAGAGTCAATTTTGAAGATATTTAAAAATGGTTATAAATTTTTTTTTTTTTTTTCAAATTCCTGATTATTTATATCGTAATGGTGGCATATTATACAAGTTATAGATGTTTCTTTTACGAAGATTTTGTAATTAGGATCAAAGAATTTAAAACACGAGTATATTGACTGTGGTGAAATAATATACATGACACACTACACTAGCAAGCTACTCAAAATTAATCAAGTAGAATAAAAAAACAAGTTGTAGAGTTCTACAAACTTATCTCGAAAACAGTAAACATATTTTTTAGATAAATAACAGATTTCTAATGTTAGTACGTATTAGTCTTTCATATCATCGTGTATTAGTCTTTTCCTCTTGAATCTGATTTGGGTCAAGTCCTACGGGTGTGAATGTAGAAAAGAGTTATCATATAGGTAAATGCGATTCTTTCTTGATGCCGTCATTATTTTACTGACAACCTTTAAAGTTTTTCATTCGTTCACCATAAGCAGGTGTGCAAGTTTAATGTATCACCTGAAAAATATATTAAAGGTGTGACAGCGCACCTTGCGATCGCAGGTGGGCAGGCGTCATGCACCACATGCAATTGATAATGTGCACTTATTGGCGTGAATTACAAAACTACAATTTTTAGCTGCGAATTAAGAGGTTGCGGAGAGAGTCAGCGCTGTCGCTGATCGGGACTTGTGTCTGATCGAGCGACGGGGCGAGACTGGCCGCGACTCCTATCAGCGGGAGCCTTACCATCGAGTCCAGATGTCACCTGTATAACACTAATCATCTAACATTTATACGAAGATTTTTCTCATTTAATAAAAAAAATGGATTGTATAATCATAGCGTATAGGTAGTTTCAAAGCTTTTTGAGATTCATTGTAAATATAATGTAGATAACAAATGTCTCATTTACAAAATATTATATATATATATATATGTCTACAATTTGTCGTTAACTTAAATGGTTAACATGGTGTAATGGTTACACACTTTTTCACACTAAAATTCCAAGTGTTCTGGTTATATCCAAATATTTTTTTCAATGTAATGTTTTTTCAGTATCATTATTTTCTAATCAGTAACAGTAGTTATTTAATTTATATTTTTCATTTATCTAATCGCTTATTTTTATTTGAATTTCGGTATTTTATGTGTAAGTAGATAAGTAATGTATTTATTAGATAAATTATTGTCAACATATGAAAGAAAGCATATATTATTTTCTTATAAAGATTCCTATTATTCTCACCAATGAATAGAAACACAGTGCTAAGAATTTATAAAAAAAGATATATAAAGGTGAAATATATCGTCATGCTGAGAAACCTTAGATTAACTTAATTGGGCCACCAAACATCGTCTAGAATCCAACCAGTAATTCTTTAAACGATGTATTTTTTAACTATGAAGATTTGAAATAAATTTTATCAAAAAATATTGTTGTTGCTACCGGGATTTGAACCTAGATTCCAATCCGGGGAAGGTGCATTAACCGACTATGCTACAGCAGACAGTACTTTTGACGACAAATTTTCGAACCTATATGTTATACTTTTCAAATTAATACATCTATCGTTCCATAGTCAGTTAATGCCCCTTCCCCGGATTGGAAAGAGATCCAGATTCGAATCCCGGTAGCAACAAAACTATTTTTTGATAAAATTGATTTTATATGTATATCTTTCTATATAATACATTTAGTTAGTATTTAAAATATCACAGACCTATGTTCTGAATAATTACAACTTCACAATAATAATGTGTTCTCCTTAATAAAAAATACATAATACTTTGTAATTCTAGCTTATTGGCTTGTTGCCTTGGAAATCAGGTGGTAGGTAGCTAAAGCGGTATGTATGATGTACTTGTTGAATAAGACCATATCATGTAATGCATTTGGATTCAGATCGAGAATATCTCATACATCGAAAAACAATATTTTTTTTATTACGGAGTTAGTTCGCTATTACATTTAAAAGCTGAAAATAAAATGCACTTTATTAAAACTGTTGCAAATAAGTAATTGGATACTTCACCAAAAATGTGCGAATACATTTTTACTACTGGCTTGAGGATTCTTGCGTTTTTATTAAGAGCCTTCGTATTGCTTGGTGTTGTTAAATTTATTCGGGTGTTTCCAATACAGGTGAGTGCGTTGAACGCAAACCAGTTTGCCTCTAGTGGAACAAAGAGGTTAAGGTGAGACTGAAATTATGGCAATCGAGATAAGACCCGGTAGAAATATTTATTGTATTAATAAAAATTAAGCAATTTTGTTCAAAATAAATTATTCATTCATTTGTTTACATTCGTGCTAACATGGACTTATTGTGCCATCTGTGAGAATAAAATAAAAACTTAAATCATAGTATATGAAAAATATAACATATATTAATACAATATATAAAAATATAATGTGGTTGTTGACGCAAATATACACTCCCTGTGCATTTCATCTATCCAATAAACTTTAAGATACCTTTCCCGCTCTGGCCAACTAATCACTTAGGGATTTCGCTGATGTGGGAACAGATTGCATTTCGACGCGGAGCTGTCAACACATGTATTTATTTTAACAGTCGAGAATAATGGCGTGCGTAACCTCCGAGCCACAAAAAAAAGGGATGTCCTGCAGCAGCCGGAAGTGCAGTGAAATCTCCGACCTTCACTACAAAAGTGCGTGTCAAGTGGAGGTGAAAATTGTTGTCCAACCCAGGGCTTAGATCAAAGTAGGCCAGATCTATCTGCCATTATTTTTTTTCTGAATCCAATTGGAGTTGCGTCAACTAAACCATAATTTTCATAGTCCACGGGGATCTTATCCCACCGGTGGTAAAGGAGGTAATATAATATTATATATAATCTTCTGTGAAGAGTTTTCTGGGTTAATATGCCATGTTACCAATCTGTCTATACATCTATTTATCTATTTGACCTATCTATCCACATCAGCCTTGATGACGGATCCTGCAATGGGATCCGAAACGTCGGTTAGAAAAGTCATATATAAACGGCAGAAAACTGTACACAAGCTTCTGAATGTCCGTGAAGACCTGAGAACATTTTTATTTTATATAAGCTCAAAAGATTGATTTAAGCCTACATGTAGGACGAGTTGAGTCTAAAAAAATGGTCAATCATAATTAATTAAAATTCTATGTAGCGCAATTATTGGAGTTTTATAGAAATTTGGCTCATTTTTCAAAAAATAACCATTCAATTTTAGGAACACCACGAATATATCCAGTCATAAGTAAATTTGCAATTAAATATACACATTTGTTAATTTTTTATGGTTCTTTTTACATTTTTTTCTTCTTACTTACACATTTTCTGTGTTTGTTTCTCTTAAAATATACAAAAAAAAAAATATTTTTGGTTGTGAAGTTGCAATTACAAAAGTTGCAAAAATGGGTAAATATAATTATAAAAATGACTACAGAATATTGGATCAAAATTGGTCGAAAAACGTAATCGGTTGATATAACAAAATTTGAAAGCATTTCCCTGGATAGGAAAAGTCCAGGTTTGAATCCCATTAGCAACCAAATTATTTTTTTGATTGGTTCCAACAGATTCACTTAATTTTTATTTAATTTAATTAAATGCTAACGTTATATAGGCAATCTGCTTTTCCGTCATCATATATTTGAATGAATAAATAATACAAAATAAATACGTGTTATGACTAGCTTAATTTTAATACACTTGCTTGAAAAATAAATATCAAGAAGGTAATCAAATTGTCAGTAACAAATTATATGAAAACTTGGTTAATAATTGAGGTGAACGGTAGTCGGATGCTCAATAATATGTTCGCGTCTCGACTAGCATGCTACTCCCTCGGGGTGTGACTCAGTGGTTATCCTTGAAAACTCGTGCTGGCCCTAATAAATGTACGTATTTATGTACTCACACACGTGTAGTGTATACCAGGGCCTCGCAAATCTTAAATATTTCATCAAATCGATTCGCACTTCTCGAATCTAGCAGTAAACCATACATATAAATGTCTACGTTGATGGGAAAATGAAAAATAAAAAATAAGTAGTTTGGAGTAAAAAATGAAGTCATTTGCCAATTTAAAAAAATATATTTATTATAAAAACATATTTTTAGGGAATTAAGATTGTGTGAGTAAGTCGTGTTTGAATCGGAAGGATTAGCTTATGTGTGTGTCGAATACGTCAATAATCACCCATTATTCACCGTGTTCGCGGTTGATGATCGCGGAATGTATTGAGTATGTGTGCGTGGCCAGATCAGTTTAAAAAAAACATGAAACTAATTACATTTAACACTTGTTGAGCATAGATTACAGATTCGTAGAAGTGGTCAAGTTGTTCTTACAATTTCTAGACGCGAAGAGTTACAGAGGCGGTATTTGGAGATGTTATTATAATCATCTGGCGTCGGTTTTGGGTTTGTGTTAGGGGTCGTCGGCGGTGATGATGACGATAAACGCGATAGACATCCACAGGGCTCCTTCACATATTAATTTTTTGATTCGTTCAGCAGTTAATAGAGATATATTATAGAAGTTCTGACTTGATTAATTGTTTAACATAAA
Source organism: Eubasilissa splendida (assembly GCA_031772225.1). Classification (NCBI taxonomy): domain Eukaryota; kingdom Metazoa; phylum Arthropoda; class Insecta; order Trichoptera; family Phryganeidae; genus Eubasilissa; species Eubasilissa splendida. The sequence goes on along the minus strand of CM062852.1, from coordinate 11,886,182 downwards.
AAAATAGATATGTACGTGTATTAGTTAGTCTAGAGTCATAGAGAAATTCTTCATAGAGTTGAGAGTCATAGAGAAATTCGCTAATCTATAACAACGGCTGTCTTCTATAAGTCTATAAATTGCAACTCGCTAACCGTATGCATAATACATGTATATACTAAATATGAATTAAATATATTAATTATAAAGATATACATATAAAATCAATTTCATCGAAAAATAAAAACATTGTTGTTGCGCTACCGGGATTCGAACCTGGATCTCTTCCCTAACCGGGGGAGGTGCTTTATCCAACTAAGCTACAGCGGCACTATTTTTATCGACAATTTTTCGGCCTTATATGTTATCTTTTTGATATCAATACATTAAGCACCTCCCCCGGTTAGGGAAGAGATCCAGGTTCGAATCCCGGTAGCGCAACAACAATGTTTTTATTTTTCGATGAAATTGATTTTATATGTATATCTTTATAATTAATATATTTAATTCATATTTAAAATATCACAGAACTATGTTCTGAATAATTACAACTTCACAATAAGAATGTGTTCTCCTAAAAAATACATGTATATACTATTTTTTTTACTGATTTATTTAATGTACTAAATATGATATATTGAAAATTTATATTAATTTGTAATTTCAACATACATTTTGTATAGGATTCAGATTAGATATGTTACAAAGGCATTCCTTACATTTATTACGATGTATTTATTATTTTATTACATTTTCAGCTTATTACATATCGTTTTTCATACCTATAGCTCCTATGGTGAAGTCAAATTCCAGTTGCGACTATAGTACCGCGTACAGAACCTCAATATGTAGCGAGTTATTAACAGTAGCCTAAACCATCGGATTGATAACTAACTGTATTTCTGACCAAATTATTACGTAAAAGTGTTATTTCATTAATATAATTAAAAAATAAAATCAATAAGTTGTAACTTTGAAGCAATCTCTTAAAAATACGCATTTACCCTTTCCACCCCCAACATATTAAATTTAAGGGCCTTGCAGCTGTATATTTTTTGTAGTATTCTTTAAACACAAAATAAGAAAATTGTGATGGAAAATATATTTAAAAAATCTCGATATAAAATATTATTCATTATAATTTTTGGTACTTCTAATTACAGTAAGACCTTACGTGATGTACACAAAAAATAAAAAAAATATGGCATAGTACAAAACACACGAAATAAATATTCTAAAACATTAAAAGAATAGTTGAAAATTTAAGAAAAAAAATTAGGTCAAAATAATTATTCATCGTCACAAGGAATTCAATCGCATCAAACCTAACCTAACCTAACGTAACCTAACGTAACCTAACCTAACCTAACCTAACCTAACCTTGTAACAATGCGCAATTGACATTTCACCCGCTGCAGTGTTGATATAACAAAAAAATAACTAATGTGAGTTGTCTAAATAAAACAAGTAGATTATTATTTACATAGAGTTAGTAGTATCGTCAGAGAATTGACACCACAGTAAGATATACATGTAAGTAGACAAAATTGACGGTACTTTAAAGTACCGTGTGGGTAGAAAGGGTTTTAATTATAAACATACGATCGAAACATTTTTACCCCTGAACGATATGCAAATTCATTGATGTCTTTGCAAAACTTTTTTATGATAGTAATGCATGCATATGTTACATATTTTTTTAATCATTTTCACACAAAGCTCCGCGCCTCTGGTCTCCAGCAACATGGCTCAAATCACCGACAATTTGATCAATATGCGAGGGTCTTACCACCAGATCAGTTGTCTGTTAATATCAGCGCCACCGAGATATCTCATATTATTCCACTCATATGTAAAAGATCGATTTAAACTTTTCCGTATTGGCAAATGTAAAAGTTTCCTTGATGGGCTTTAAGGGCATTACGTAGGACGGCTCCGGCACACATCGGTGTGAGAGAATCTGTGTGAAAGTCAATGAACTCTGAGATCGATTCAATCAAATGTTGAAAACAAACTCCTTGCGGGGGGTACTCGAGCGGAATAGAGCGATCGTCTTTTGTGTCGCAAGTGTAATGTCGTGGAATAATTTAGCTACTGTTGTCAAAGTAGCTCGGACATACCTGAGTTCGAAACCTGGAAGTTTATTAATTTAAACAAATAATTAACTTTATATCGACTACGCAGATTACTTTGATGTCGACCGTATCGATATCACTTCGTCGGGACGGATGTACACTAACGTAATTAACGTGGTTAATACAAAGTTACTTATTTGTTTAAATTTATTATTATTATCTCTGATCACAAAGTTAAGGCTATAAGCGTTAAAAATACTTTTTGTTATTATTTTTATTTAAAAAAATATTCAATATTGCTGTAGAATAAATAGTGTTCTTAAGATCATTATTTAGAAACGTAAACAACGCAATACCAGATTGAATTTAAGAATATATTATTTGTATTTTTATATCATGATTAATTTATTTTTATTTTATTCATTTTTAAGCTTTATTTTTATACATTTACATATTAGACACTGTTTTATTCCATAATGTAAGACGATACTACAATTATTAGTCTTATTTATTTTCAATTAAAAGAGGAGTATATTATTTGTCTGTATAAAAAAAGTATGACAATATTTTTTATATCTACACGTATTATACTGTTCATTTTGTAAATATTATAGTACAAATTGAAATGATTTATAATAATTTATTTATTTGATTCTTAGTACAGTGTGTTATATTATAATCGGATGACCATTTATTCGGTAAAGTAAGATATATATTTGGGTACCTTGCCTGCTACACTAGTATTTTACTGTATTATAGCAGACGGTGTACTTCCGGTATAGTAGTAAACAAAGTGAAATGATCAATGAACAAAATTATATATAAAGAGTTAAATAAGATGTCATTAGATTAGGTAAATACCTTGTAAAACGTAAATGTATTGTTCAATGTATAAGATATAATATATGGTATATGTAAAGAGTAAAGGAAGATGCAGTTAAATAACATAAGCCAGTACTCAAGAAGACTCTTGTGACCAATATTCATCAATTGAGAAAATAAACTTTATCAAGTACCTAGGAATCATAATAGATAACAAACTCAAATGGAAATAACATATTATTAATCTTACAAACAGAATAAGGAAAACTGCATACATATTTCTAAGACTACAGAAACTCTCATCACTTACAAATCTGAAAATAATATATTACGTGTTTGTACAGTCACATTTGCAATACGGTATTATTGGAGGAGGAGCATATAAAACTTCAATATTACAATTAGAAATCACTCAAAAAATGATAATAAAAAATATTCTTAAAAAAAAGACTATCCAAGTATATAATTCTTCACAGATTTCAAAGTACTAAAAATAATAGACATACAAAAAAAAACAATAATCCAAATTTTTCAAAATTAAAAATCAATTAAATATTAGAAACGAATTTCGATCTACAAGATTTAGAGACTAAATTAATATTACAAAACTAAAATACACCGTAACCTAAAATCACTATATTTATCAAGCATAAAAAATTTTAACACTCTCTCCATCACAATTAGAAAATTTACAGAATACTATAAATTTGCATCTGAAGTAAAAAAATATGTAGTCAGACTAACTGAAACATAAATTCTCGTATATATCATTATCTATACACGAGTCTTAGTCTCATAGAGAAGAAATAAATGTTTAAAAAAATATATATGTATCTTACAGATTATTCTAAAAATGTATTATATCTAATAATATTTAAATAAAAAATAAAAATGAGAAACTACATTGATTTTAAATGAAAATAGACAAATGCGTGCAAAATATTGTAAATTATATTTTTAAGAGAACACATTCTTATTGTGAAGTTGTAATTATTCAGAACATAGGTCTGTGATATTTTAAATATGAATTAAATATATTAATTAGAAAGATATACATATAAAATAAATTTTAACGAAACATTGTTTTTGCGCCACCGGGATTCGAACCTGGATCTCTTTACAAACCGGGGAAGGTGCATTATCTAACTATGCTACAGCGACGTTATTTTTAGCGACAATTTTTCGAACCTATACGTTACCGTTTTTGATATTAATATATTTAATCGTTCCATTATTTGAAAGAGCCATCTACCTTATTTTTACGGAATCTCAAATACCTTTGAGTAATCTGATAGCAGACGCCAGAATTATCAATTCATTTTTATTACTACCCCGGATTGGAAATAGAGATCCAGTTTCGTATCCCGGTAGCGCAAAAACAATATTTTTCGAAAAAATCGATTTTATATGTATATATTTATAATTAATACATTAAATTAGTATTTAGTATATCTTTCTAATTAATATATTTAATTCATATTTAAAATTATATTTTATATATGGAAATAAATAATAAATCATCACACATGGCATTTTATCCTCTCTCTGTCTGACAAATAAGTTGGATATGTTGATGACAGCTTTATTTCAATTTTAGTGGAACAACATCTACGCATTCAATATAATGATTATTGTTATGGATTCGAATACTTTACCGAAACGTAATTAATTGAATAGCTATCAACAAGTTGTGTGCAGTCCCTGTACGTGGACATACGCACGTTGATGAGTAAGTATCGCATTATGTACTTACCACGCCAACACGACCTTTGTATATAAGAATATTTAATGAAGCTGGATTTGATTACACAATTCTATTGACATATTAATTACAACTTCAAATCTCGGTAATATACTCGCTGAAATTAAAATAAGTAAATTACTAAACTACACAAGGGAAAGTCTTGGAGTAAAGCCTTTACTTTTGAATATAGAAAAATCTAAAATAAAGTGGCTTGGAATGTCAGAGCAACGATAATCGCGATGTATCTTCTTGCAAATTCCGGAGGAAGGCGGCTGACGGGTCGCCTTAAACTGGGCTGGAATAAACGGCAATAAAGATTTGTCTAAAGACAGATTGGGTTTTTATCAACAAATACCGAAGCGACGCAAGACAACGGAAGGTGGAAGCGCCTTGTCGAGATTTAGTGCCACCGACCCTTCTAGAATAAGAATATGAAGAAATGATGATAACGATGACAAAAGCAGACTGGACTGGTCTTCTAGCAAATACAATAACCGACGATACAATTATATGTATTACCAGAATCATTTAATCAGAGTGCGATGTATTCGATGTGCGGTATATAATTAATAATCTTTGAACTCTAGTGAACAATTATGAATTATAATTATACAGCATTGAGTTGAAATTATTTCAATGCTCAATATTAGATATTGATGAAGACGTATTTAATAATAATAATTAAACTACTAGCAGACCGTAGCAGCTTCGCCAAGATATATCTACAATAGCAGTGGTTGTCTAGCGGTTAATGTTGGTCGCTGCGCAACCACGGCGGGTTTTTTCGTAAAGCTTATTTTACTTTGCCGAAAATAAAATTTATTATGAAAAAAGGGTAGTGGTCAACCAAAGAACAACCTAAGTAAACCATAAAATGTAAAAATACCCTATCAGATATATTCTTAAAAAAATTTAAGTAATAGCGTAATTTAGTGTTCCGGCAACGTGCCACCTGACGACAGATTACATACCTTTTCTTGCCGTTCTGGCTGTGATTACTTAAAAGCCTACTTTTAAATAATGCTTTATGTATCTTGACTACTAATATCGAATATTAGCACAATATAGTATTATGTTATTATACTATACAAACATTTATAATTATTCAATACCATACTAACATTTTATTGAATACAAAATTGCGGTATTAACCATAACAAAAAATTGAAACCTATACATAACTTCAAACCTCAGAGTATTTTTAATGCACCACGTGTTTACGAGCATACATGGGCTAAAGTAACAATTAGCTATTTAAAATTATAATAAATTATTAGGAAATTTATACACCACATAAACATTAAGTTCATGAAGAGTTTGCAGCTAAGATTTGTATGCAGCTCTTCATTTGCGTAATGCGTTATACAAAAAATGATACTTATAAATCCCGTGTCTGTGTTTCGCGGCAATAAGCATCTTAATAAAACATTTATTTGCAACATTTTAATTTAAAAAAGCCAACCTCAAATTTCTAAAGTTAATTAAATAAAATTAATCTCGTAAATCAACATTGAAGTCCGTGATTTATGCTATATTAGTCCACGGGCATGAAGTTTTATGTTTATAGGAACAATTATATTTAGAATCATATTTTAAAATAGTATTATTAGGTACTTTGTTATTTAGTTTCACCGCCAGGCTTTTATTGGCAACACTAATATTTGTAAAAATAAATAATCGGTTTGTGTATTTGCTAAAAATATCTATATCACCGTTACCGGTGCCCGTGCAGCGCAATATAATAGCAGATGGTTAAACCAGTTAAATTACAAAAATGATTGGATGATAAAACCTTTTTTCGAAGTAATCTGAAATATGAAACCTCCGTATGGAGTACTGACTATCAAATACATACGAAAACTGTAAAGGCTGTCAAGAAAAATCTAAGTTTACTGTGTTTCATATGGTTTTAAAGGTATTCTGGGGAATTACACAGATCGGCTGACATATCTTAATTTTCAAATTCAATGTAAGAAGAAATATTATTAATCTCAATACTAATTGAATGTATTAATTAGAAAGATATACATATAAAATCAATTTTATCGAAAAATATTGTTGTTGCGCTACCGGGATTCGAACCTGGATCTCATTTCCAATCCAGAGAAGATGTATTACGAACTATGCTACAGCGACAGTACTTTTGACGACAAATTTTCGAACCTATATGTTACACTTTTTCAAATTAATACATCTATCCGGCAGCGCAACAACAATATTTTTCGATAACATTGATTTTAAATGTATTTACATACAGCTTTCTAATTAATACATTTAATTAGTACTTAAAATATCACAGACCTATATTCTGAATAATTACAATTTCACAATAAGAATGTGTTCTCCTTAATAATTATTAATCTAATTTGCCTTTACGAAATTATCCATAATTATCAATTTTCCTGTCTACAGAAGGTAAATTTTTTTACACTGATTCGTACACAGGAGAATTCTGTTACTTTCCATCTACCAGTCTACAATACAAAGATGTAATATAACTTAGACATTGTTACAAAGATACTGATATTTTCTCACGGAGTTTATCATCTTTTAAAATGACTATCTCTGCGCTTTAGCAACCTAACTGCACACGATTAATTTATTTTTACAATATTATATTATCTAAACATTTAGATTAAACTGGACATGTACTCATACTAATAATTTATTAAAATGTATTTTAAATATATTAAATTAATAAATATATTTAGAGGTAATAATATATGGTTGTATTTAAATAATGGGTGTGCTTATATCATTGAACTAATGTCACAGAGTTGAAGAGATATCGAAATCCAATGCTACTGATGGCATTTCATAGAATATGTGTATTTAAATAGATTGATGGAAAAATAAGTCTATTGTGTAATTTAATTATGAAACTATCATATCTTACGACAAACATGCATAAAATTGTATCATATTCATATGTTAATATAATAAAAATATTTGTACGTCTGTAATAACATCACTAATTTATGCTTGTGGCAGTAAACGTATGTATAATCCAACATATTGAAAATTGTTTTTTAAGTTTATATATGTATGTTGTTACCGATAAAGAAAGCACATACGGGCGTCGAAAGGTGTAGTTTTTAAATTCACAAACTAAAATCTCGTATTTTTCTTTATATAATACATTTTAAATAATTATATATACTCTCGGAAGTTAAATTTTCTTGCTTTGGTTGAGAAGAACCGGTACACGAGTGAAAAATTATATAACGATTCCGGGAAAGGGTGGGGTCAAAAAAAAAACTACTCACAGCATGATGGTGCTAGAATAATTCTTACCATATTTATTTTATATTTTGTATGCGGAGAAGGAGCGTGTATCTAGATCGGCGATCAGTAATATTAAAAATTAAAAATGCTAACGATATCCCGTACATTTACGTTCACAATGTACCAAAATTATCCAAGACTTGACACACTATATTTTGTTTTCCCTACAAAGAAATGTATCTTATCTACCGTAATTTTGATGAGGCAGACTTTTCCTCGGTATTGACCTTGTTAAGAACAATTTCCATGATGATGGATCAGGTAGAAACTTGGCACCAGTGTTCCTGAACATCCCAATGAGTTTTCCTCATTAACGCTCATTTCCATCTAAACGTCCGACCGTGAGGAGAACGGCACCAAGACGCGGCGCGCCGTGTCGTGTCGCGTTGCTTTGCTAAAAGACATTCATTCGGTAGTAAAATTTGCATTTCGTATGTAAACAGGCGTATTTGAATACTTGGTGTTTGCTGCGGACTGCTCGGTCGCCATCTTTATTTGTTTATTAACAGTTCATGGACGGGGCGCGTGATTTAATTAAAAAAGACAAACAATTAATTGACAACGGAGCAACAACATACAAGTTAGTAGCACAATACAGTTACCGAGCGGAAGACAAATTGTATTTCTATATCTGAATATATTTTTTGAAAATACACATATTCTGGAATATAGATTGATCGGTGAATACACGTTCTTTTTCACTACAATCTCTCTCTTCTTTACTTCCTATGAAATCAAATTGATATATATATATATTAGGTAACTGGGTAATTTTGAATATCTCATGCATATAGCTTACTGTTTAAGGCTGATATATTGATTGACTTGGTGTCGAATGCTTGCATTCATCGGGAGTTCTGCCCTATTGGTGTATCCATAGATCATCTGCGCCGTGATTGGCGAGACTCAAGTCGTAATTGTGTCCCGTTCTTTTCTCTTTGGTAGAGTCTTAATGCCTGACTCTTAAATGATTGTCTTGTTCCACTATCTCTAATTTTATTATTTGTTCGGAGGCAATTTTATTATTTAAAAAAAAAAAAAATTATTACTTATTTAATAATTTTATTTTTGGCCAAACTGCATGGCAATTTTACGGTTTTAGTTTTCTTGTACTTTTTTTAATATTTTATGTTAATATTGTTTGTATGTATCTGTTACTACAATAAATAAATACAGCGCTTAAAGGGCACTGGAAGATTAATATTAATTTTGTTTGTAACTTTGCTTTAATTCGTGACTTGAGGACTAATCATTAGTCTCGATTTTAGTCTTATATTAAAATAGTTTAAAATCGCGTTAGTATAACATTGTAGCGTGGAACTGATAAAGGGAATTTCAAACTCCTACAACGGTTCCGGGAAAGGGTGGGTCCTTCCGGGCTCCTATAATATAGATTGCAGAAATTGAACTCCTCTTGCTCACGAATCATAGAAGCTTTTCTTGCTGCTTCGAGGATTACGGGTTTGATGATAGTGAAAATGGAATAGATTTTTTCATGTGGTAAAATAATGAATAATTATAAAGAAAATAAACAAAACCATAAAATATAAGACATGAAAACACAAAAAAACATAAAAAATTTATTAGGAGAACACATTTTTATTGTAAAGTTGTAATTATTCAGAACATAGGTCTGTGATATTTTAAATATGAATTAAATATATTAATTAGAAAGATATACATATAAAATCAATTTTATCGAAACATATTTTTGTTGCACCACCGAGATTCAAAACTGGATCTGCAATGTAATGTTTATTTCTATATTCTACCCACAAACCTTGAGTATGATATCTTATGTTTTAGTGTATCACATGCAGGGAAATTTGCAAGGAAACTAACGCGTTAGATTGGAGTGTCAGTTTCCTTTGAAATATACGAATTAGGTTAATATGTGACCTTTTGTTGTAAAAATAGTTTTTTAAATTTTTAAATTCTATTGTAAGATATTTTAAAAATGTATATATTCTGAAAGGAATATTATATGATTTTCAGCTTATGTAGAAGTCGTAAAAAAACCATTTAGCATTGAAGACTATGCCTGAAGTTTATCAAACAAATACAAATTGTTGGTCAAATACGATGCTCATAACAATTAAAATATCAAATTTAATATAACAGTATGGTATCTTAATGCAGCACGGTAATAAATACATTCGTCAAATGAATTCCTCGAACTTAGTTGAAAAACAATATTATTTAGAACTTAATGAGTTATTTTTATGAACCATCACAATTTCAATACTACAACACATCTTACTCTTCCTTTACCACAACAATAGTTTCAACCTTCCCACCCTTTCTTCCACTTTTTTCCTTTTTTTCAACTTCTGCTATATTATGTGCCTGAACATTTCTGTGGATTTTCATAATTAGTATTATATGTTATATATTTATTGTTACTTCTATAATATTTATTAACACTTTCAAAATCCCTGAACTAAATCAATTTAAAAATAACGTGTTCAAAGTTTATTGAAAATTAGTTTTTTATTGAAAACAATTTTTTAGGCAATTTAAAAAATAATACTAATGGATTTCCGTATACGGAATACATTTTACATCAATATTCTTACTTTTTTCAAACTAAGCTAAACGCTTGTGTTATGAAAAGAGGATAAACTTGATGGCCAGGAGGCCATGAGAAACGAAACTCGAATTCCTGACAATCAGATTACTAGGCGTTTATCGTAACCACCAAACCACAAGTATATCACAAGCTTTAAATACAATGTTAAAACAAATTAGATAAATCACTTAAACACACCAAGAAATCTATCGAAAAATAGTTGTTACTATCGGGACTCGGAAAAAATAGATCTCACTTAAAACTAATATAAAGTGTTAGTTTTTAGTGATAAATGCATATTTTATTTTCTACTTTTTCTCTCCGTTCTTTTATTTTTACTGATTTTTTTCTATTCTTCCAATAGAATAGAAAGTTCTTAATCTTTTATTAATTTTCTATGTAGCGTAAAATTAATTTCTTATTACTAAAGTCTGAATAAGCTATTATATAAATTTAATAAGTCTTATTCAAATTATTGCCTTACACTATATATAGTATATTATTAATTTAGAGAAAACATGGAAGAAATTGGATCAATTAATTATTTTTTGTTAGATGATTTAGGGCTTGCAGTAAAGATGGACTAGATAGACTTAAAAATTAACACGATTTTGTAAAAAATATCACGCAATAATTTTTTTCTTAATAGTAGAAACTACTTGAACATTTTCAACTCATCATGTACTCAGGTATCCACTCATACAATATTATAGACTAGGTCTGTTACACCGTTGTACAGTAAACTCCCCTTATCTGGCATTACTGGGAGCAGATGGTTGCCAGGTAACAGTATTTTTCGGGTATCTAATTACTACTCTTTAAATTACCATAGCACTCTTCAAAATACATTAAAGCTGTATATAGGTACCTTCTACAAGTGAAGAAATGAAAGGAGAATTTAAGATTTATTATTTTTTAAATATTTTAACAATTATTGGTAATGCCTCCTTTACTAGGATGATTCTCTAAAGAAGAAGTATACTTTGCACACGAATGAAAATAAAATTATCTTTACCGCGTACATTTTTTACATCTATTCGAGTGTTGGTTGCTGAGAGTTTCACTTATTTGAGTATCCGATAAGAGAGAGAGAGAATAAAATGATTAATATAAATATGTTAATATTTTTCTGCGTATCTTTCATAAGTTATTTATCTAATACGTTTTAATTATCAATAAACTGTTCTGAAATCAAAACTTCACAATAAAACGTGATTTTGTTTTTAAAAATTACGAAATTATTTTGGTTTAGAGATATGATATTTATATTAAAATAATATGATTTGAACCAGATATATTTCTACTATACATAGACTCCGTTACTGTATCTAGTGACCTATAATAATTTAATGAATATGCGTTAGATATTGATTGAATTATTCTCCAGTGAAGGGAAGCAGGTTATAAGCGGCAAACAATTTTACTAAATTTAACATTTCTAAGAATTGACTTTAACTTTCTTGAATTAACTTTGTAATTTACTCAATTCTTATTCTTATAAGCATAAGTATGTTGAATAAATAATAATTCAGCAGTTACTACTAAACTTGAAAACAAACAGCTATTCATATTTAAAGGAGTTTCATATCTGTCAGGATATGCTTCCCAAGGGACTTTTCTTAATATAATAATACTAGTGGTCCGTACCCGGCGTTGCCAACGAATCAAATTTAGATATATTTTATGTTAGGTGGAAGGGGGTGCCTTTGTTTTGCGTAGGCCCTAAGAAATAACGATGTATGCAAAAAAAAATTCAGGCAAGATGAGCATGAGATACTCATGATTGGAGTAGGAGGAAGTGTTAAAGGCTAACTATACAAAATTTGAAACAGATAGCATTCAATGTAATATAACACATATTTAAATTGGATGGGAGGTATCTATATCTTGCACAGCGTCCTAAATAGTCGTTATGAAAAATTTGAAATGGATGGAACTATTGCACTTTTGTACTAGTGAACTATTGTAACAGCATCTATGGTGGCCTGCCAATGTTTCAGCTGGATAGATTACAATCCATCCTAAATGCGGCTGCACGAATAATATATAGTGTTTCCAAATTATCTCATATAACATCCCTTTTACATAAGTTACATTGACTCCGATTTCCTGAAAGAGTTGAATTTAAATTGTGCTGGTTGATGTACAAGGCGACACATAACATGGTGCCTCTGTATCTTCAATAACTTTGTATTTCAAACAATTTGAATGGTAGACGTAAAACTCTCAGGTCAGCCTCTACATTAGCTGCATGAAGGGTTATAGAATCGACCAACAGTTGCCAGTAGTCTAAATTTAGTGAACGGGCATTTGCGGTTGCAGGCCCAAAAGCGTGGAACTCTTTGCCCTCCGTCATAAGAAACAGTGCATCAGAGACTTCTAAAATAAATTTTAGAAGAAAATAAAAATGCACCTTTTCAAAATGTCATTTCCGTAAGTGAAAAGAGCAATTTTTAATTTAAAGAACAAAGATAGAACAGTTTATGTGTAAAGCGCCATGGAGGTGAAAGTTTTTATGAAAATGGCGCTATACAAATTATCCATTATTATTATTATGGCATCCAAAGCAATATAACACATTTATATCGGGGTGGCTAGAGGAAGGAGTGAGGTAATATATACTGTTCCCGTAATTTCCTTCGACAGCCGGTTCCCAGGTTTCCGATTGACAATAAGGGAATATATAATACATGAAAACTGTACTAACCTTTTTATTGTTGTTCTTTTGGTTGGGTAGATTTCGACCGACCGAAGTGCTCATTCCTGATGCTCGGTTTATTTGGACCCCTGTACTGGTCGAAGCACGGGATGTATTTGATTCACCTGTCGTTTACCGTTTTATTGTATTCTCCAAAAAAGGGCGACAATACTCACATACATACATGCACAATATTATCAACCAGGAAACCCAGTGGTACCAATTGGAGTAATAAGGCGCGTAAACATATATCTATATACATAAGTTTTCAATTAAATTTGTTTTTTTACGTATTATCATTTTTCTATACAACTTCAAATGTATTTAATTCAAACTATATATACCTATATATAATAAATTACCCATTAGAAATACATTCAAATACCTAAATTAAAATAGAATGAGATTTAACGTAAATAGGAAATTAGTAGGTATTGTTTCGTACAAAATATATAATTTGATTTATCTTGCAAAAAAGTTCTGAACAGACTTAGTTTTCACTATCCCCGGAATATAATTGAATTTTATACTTTATTTCTCCAACCCTACATGATCTAAGCAAATCTACCCGCTGAATAATAGCTAACAAAATGTGACCGAAAAGGCTTTGAGTCTTATTATTTTATTACGTTTGTACCAAGTGACCTTGAACGAAGTAAACCAGACAAACAAATGCCGTTACACTAAAAATTCTGGGTCAAATATCTGGATATAAAAAATTCTATGGGACAAAATGTTGTGAAATCTTTTTCAAAGTATTCGTTAGACAAAGGGTGTCAAAGTTGTCGAGTATAAATTTTGTATAAAGAAAGATGGCGCTGTTTAGTCACTGTATATCCGTTATAACAGTTTCTCAAAGACAAATATTAGGTATACAAGTTAACTTTTACAAAAGTATGAATCTATATTGTGATGGACATATTTTTTTCCACAGTAAAACAAGCTGATTTAAATATATATGGAGTTGGTCTGTTGTCATATTTTACAAAATATGCCGGTTATTGTGATCACATTGGTCTGCGGAAATTTTGATTCTAATTTTCAGATATTCTTTTATCCGAAAAATACGATCTTCAGGGTGCTCCGTTAGAATCCATACAAAATTGTATTTGAAGTTCCCGCTATATTTGAATTCAGTTAATTCGCTAGTTGGCGCTAAAGTTAGCTAAATATGTAGACTTTCATAACCTCAAAATGGCCGAGCCTGTCAACCTATGCGTAGAGTACGATAGAAGAGTGGCGATTATAGAAAGCCTTCATGTCGGAAGAATTCCCACCGAAATTATTAAATTCTTCAGGTACCCAAGATCGATTGTATATGACTGTATAGTACGCCCACAACCCCAAGGACGTCCCTGCGGTAGGCAAGACCAAATTTCCGGCCAATATCCACGTCCTGAGTGTCGTCTCAAGTGAGGGTGATGTCATGCCGACGCACTTCTTCCAGAAGGGCGAAACGGTCACGTATGAGGTTTATTTAGAGGTCCTGAGGACAGTGGTAAAGCCGTGGATGGAGTCTGTGACTTCTGGAAGACCGTATATCTATCAACAAGATGGAGCACCCGCTCACACGAGCCATTTAGTGCAAAATTGGCTCTCTGACAACGTTGACATGTTTTGGTCGAAGGACTTTTGGCCTCCTAACAGTCTCTAATTCTGGACTACTAAGTGTGGGGCGTAGTTGAGAGACAAATCAACAAGTCTAGGCACCCTAACGTCAACTCCCTTTGAACAGTTGAAAATAGCGTGTTCGCGCTATAGCGTGAGGATCGAGGAGGTGATAGAGACGCAGGGTGGCTATATAGAATGAAAGTTCCCAGCAAGAATTCTTTAAATGAAATATAACAGCATTTTTTGGTATCTTTGTATATTGGCTTAAATAAACAACTTTTGTAATAACGTTTTTTTGTCCGGATTCTAACGGCGCACCGTGTATATAAAGGTAATTATGTATGAATATTTTTAATTCCTGTTCATTTATTATACTTATATAAAACAAATACATTATCAAAAATACTTAATTTTTCATTTAAAAAAGTTATAAATTTTGGTGTATTTACTAGACTCCGTAAATAGTCCATTAACTCAATTTTCAATACTGTATAATGTTTTGCGTTATTAAATTATTGTACAGATTTAAACTGCTTGCCCTTGAGAAGACCGTGACAAATTGTAAAAAAAAACTTGAAAATATTGCGTTGAGTTTGATAAAGTTCTGGGCAGTATAATGAAACATTTTAAAGGAAAGGAAACAGTGGCCGCAATGTGATATGTATGAGTATATCACTTGCCACATCAGATTCTGAAAAGCGAATATTTTATACCGTACTGTGAACATTGAGCACAATATAGGTATGACTGATTATAATAACATATGATCACAGTAACCGTCGCCCATTATAATGCTCGGATTTACGCAGTACCGATTGGTGACACGGAAACTCCAACGTCACTCTCAACTACATCAACAACGTCTCAACTGACCTTGAACTGGCTTATTTGCTACAACTGGTACCACAGCGTATTGTTTACTTCAAACATTGTCGGAGTACTCATCATCTTTTCCAAATCAAAAACAAATCCATCATGCATCCCGAACGCAAAATACGATCACGAAAACAACACGTTAACAACAATAAGATTAGATAAGTAGATACTTCAATGATTTGCACGCAGCTGTAACCTTAGCTAAAAACCTTTTTAATATTATTCTGTTAAAAAAACAGCATTAAAAAGGACTCCGTACAAAGCGGATCAGTCAAAAAGAATTTTCAATTCAGTAGGCAGCCTATTGTATGGCTTTAGTAGAACGATAGCGTAAAAACGGAAGATAGCAATTTTAATTGGATAAAAAGCAGCATAAGACGACTACAGCGCTGCGGTAGTAGCAGCGAGATAGTCTTGGTAGTTTTTAGAACTGAGCAATTAAATATTCTATTAGAAAACGGCTGGCGCTAGCGTAATTATAATAAATTGTCCGTTTATAACAGATGAATTATTTAATTTATATTTGTTTCCCAGAATTTTCAGTAATGCATAACTTTTTTGGCTTGCATGCAGTGCACACCCCTGAAGAATATGATATAAATATATTCAAGAGGCATAATAATAAAGAACAACATCGATAACGACAAAACCTTTTATAAAATTAATGATGAAAAAAAGTCAAATCTTTCATAAAATTTACAATGAACAAAGTAGGTACACCACATTTGTTCATAATGAACATAATAGACTCCCCAATGTGTGAATGTGGAGCTGAGGAGGAAACCCTTGACCATGTATTTTTTGCCTGTCTATTGCGGATCACAGGTTTTTTTTACAATAATCTTGTCAATGGTAATTTTCAACTCCCGGTTAACTTGTGTCATCTTCTTTCCCTTAACACGCCACATTTAAGCTATATAATAGCACATTTCTTGAATGTCAATGGTATTAACTTGTAACGCAATATAATATTGTTGTACTGCATTCTATGAAATAATGTTTAAGCTTGTTTAATGGCACAAATCACTCTTGAAGGGTGGATTGCCTGTTTGAAAGAAGAAGAAGAAAGTAGGTACATCAAAATATAAAGCATGTCATAACAATGAGGTATAAAATAAATGTATTTTAACTACGATTTGAGCTACATCAACGGTTTAGTCATTAATGTTTCAATTAATCTTTTATTGAACCTGGATACTGTTTTATGTCTCCAACCAATTAGTTATTTTACTGATACGATATAGCTGATTTAATTTAATTCAATACATTCACAAACATACTTAAATATCCTTGGCTGATCATTGATATCTCCAACCCTACTTCACATCAAGTTTTACAACTCTACTTATTTCTCTCCCCACCTAGAATGCTTTTCTACGCGAGTTAAAATGGTAATAATATTATCATATATATATATTTATATATGTGTATGGTTGACAGTCATTTGAACATGCATAACACGCTTATCATGCAGCCAAGTTCACACCAAATATTGATGCGGGCTGTCGCACGTCACGTGTTTCGTCGTCGTTGACCTTGGAATCAATGTGCTTTTGCTCCTTGTTTATTCTTCTCAATAATTTTTTTTAACATATTATTTTTTAATACAAATTAAATGCATCAATTAGAAAGATAAACTCAATTTATCGAATAAATATTTTAGCTGCTACCGTGATTTGAACCAGGATTTTTTCCTATCCGGGGAAGTGCGATAACCAATTACACGAAGTCAACCTCGTAAATAGATAACAATTTTTCGAACTTATAAGTTACAGCTATTTAAAATTGATACATCTTACATTCTATTTATTTAAAAGTTGTCACCTTTTTACAGATAATTATTTTTTATAAATAATAAGAAAAAAAACTTTGTTTAAACCACTATTGATTTATTTATCAACATGTTTCAAGACCAGTGGTTCCTTCATCGAGATACAATATATTATATACTAAATTAAAAATACAAGCGTTCACAAAAAACAAAACTATGAATATAAGTATATATATTATTTTTTAATCGTGATTCAAATTTTAATCCACAAAAAAGTTTAATTTTTACTCTCTAAATTTATCATTTCATTGTATTTGAATGACTATCTATCAAGTTCATTAAATAAATATTGATAATCTGTTAATTAAAAATAAAATAAAAATAATAAATACATATATTCATTGGTGGTTATTTATTATATATGTGGTGATAAATGCTTGTTGGTCTAGTGGTTAAGATGGTCTAGTGATTGGGGGTACGAGCCTTGTTCCAAGAGACAATCAAGCTAGTCCTATTTTTATGGCACGAGCGTTTGTCTAGTCTACAGCAGTAATAATATTAATGTAATACGTATTTCATGTACGCATATTTATTGTATTTTTATAAAATATTTACAGTAATTAGACCTAAGTATTTACAATCAAACGACTATACACGGTGATATAATTTTGATGATTCAGAAAATCTCTGAGCCGTTGTTGAGCGACGCGTGTCGAGATGGAAACGTGCTTTGCACTAAGGCAATACTGAATGTATTTGGACGAACTGGACGACGGTTTCTGTGTAAGCCGGCACGTCAATCACTCATCCAATCACGGACACAGAACAAGGTTTAGTGTCAGCATTACGAACATGTCCGCTCTACCATACATTTTCAATTCTATGTGGAATTATACGAGGGAGCCGAAAGGAAGGTTTAGGTCGATTTCGCGGGCAGGCATTTTGTGACTTAATTTTGGAAACCATTAAAATTTGAGGATTTTATATAAAATTTTGTTATACAATCATTTCGCAAATATAGATCTGTATCACTGATCTAAACCATGTTTATGTACATAATCATGGTTTTATGTACATAATCATGTATCATTTATTAAGGTATTGAAAGCGTTTGTATGTGTATTCTGATGAAGTTTATGTGATATCGAAACCGGTTGACGTCTAAGTAATCAACATGGTCAGAATAGGTTAAGTCAGTTAGTAAATACTTACTCGCTTAAATTATTAATTAAATAATTTATTTATAACAATAATGAAGTAAATATAAGGTATCCCAAAAGTTTTTTTCATGAGTTCATGGGTTTCATGGGATGGATTTAATAAAAAATGATTATTTTGCATTTAAGTACAGTTCCTGGGAATTTATTTTTTAAAAATTATGTTTTTTGAACGCGATCCGATATTTCGTTGGCACTCTTTTAAACGGAAGCAAAATTTCTGAGAACTGCTCGGTCTGAGAACTGCTCGGTACATATTTTTAGTTATCGCTGCCATTTCTTCTCGGGTATTTATTTTGATTGATTCAAATTGAGTAGCCTGTTGGTGTAGTGATCAAGACGTTGGCCTAGTGATCTAGTGATCCAGAGTTCGCGCCTCGTTCCAAGACACCGGCACGTTAGTCCTATTTTCATAGCACAAGCATTTAGCTAAGTTTGAAAATAGTAATAATATTGATTTGACATGTATTCCGTATACGCATCTTTATTTTTAAAAAAAAGTGGGAGGATTGTAACTGTATACCTTTGATTTAAGGTAGCCTCATATGATAAAGTCTATTGGTGTCAAAATCAGTGTATGTCACCTCGTCGGGATATCAATTTACTAAGGAAAAATTTACGAACAGCTGATAAGGACATGCTCCATAACGACTGAATTCTCAAAGACACGGCTAGCGATCGGCCTACTCCCCGCCTCTCTCCCTCTCGATTTGGTGCAGCAAATGAACCAAAATGAAAAAGAATTTTGGGGCACACTGTATTAAAATAGTCGGAAAAACTGTATATTTCTTTCTCCTGATACGATGAAAATAAATTTCAATTCTCCCTTCTACCTGGCTATTTATTTCTTCAGTTACCACAATCATTTTTCTCCATTCTTCTAATAAGAAAAAAGTACATTATAATCAGTATCTGATCCCTTTCACTACTCTCCCTTATTCTTTCCCATTCTCCTCTAAATTACAAATTCATCTTTACGGCATACCACTTGTTATGTTTAGCTTTTTTCAACAGATAGTATACTTATATCACGACTTTCTAGTCTCATAATATCATAGGTAAGAAGAGTCAGTCACTAATTAGAAGGTATAGCTTATTGATTGCTTATTGTCAATTTGGTTATATACAAAAAATGAAAAAAAACATTATATGTTTGCTAGGTATATTAATTTGTAGACTTTTTGTGTTTACCAATATTAAATTCTTAAAATTAAAATATCTCTTGTGATTGTATATTGTTCTTAATTCTTAATTCTTCTTTATATCCAAAATATTTGTATATTTTTGGAATTGCACCGAATTGACATTAAGCAGTCGATAACATTGAATTAAAAACTAACTTGAAACTCTATGTGAGTTATATACAAAGTTATATGATCGGCCGTATTTGGTTGTAAGTTGTTGTAAGAGAGTGAGTGTAACAGTAACGTCTGGGAGGCGTCAATAAGAAGGGTGAAGAGCTTAAGTCCGCCTTTCCGAGCGTCGCTGGGCGCATTGGTATTTTTGCATCGATACTGAGTGTCTTTAAGGCTGAGAGGAGTTACATTTCACGCACCGGTGCTTACTAGGTAAGTTCAGCAACATCGGGCGATGTTGATGATAGTGGGGGCGATAGCCCTCTATATATAATATATTTGTCTTTAGGGCTCCTCCCCATTCAATTTTATTAAATATGAAAGATGAAGATGTAAGTTGTGTGGAAAATGAACGAAGGAATAGGTATAAAATAAAACGAAGGGCTGGGGCACTTTTATTACTGAGGTTATATTCTGTATTTTACTTAATTCATTTTCTAATGCCGAAACTGTATTTAACTAAAATAAGATAAAATATTCTTCCCGGAGCTCAAGATGGTCCAAGATGTATCTTTAAGTTATGATAATCTCCCGAGAATTTCTCACGGCCCGTTTACTGTCAAACTTTTCACTTAGATTCGAACTTAGCACTTGGGCCCGTTAAAGACTTCGACAGGAACTTAGTTCAATTCTTAAGGTCTTCCAGGACTACACGACAATCTGTCACATAGTTCCGTCATAAGTTAACTAAATACGAGTCAGTGTAAAAGCCTTCAATTCGGTGCGAAACATGTGACTTAGGTTTAAACTTAACACATTACGTAGGCTGCGAATGGTCATCGTATTTTTTGTAGATTTTAGCTAAATGACAATAATTGAAATTATTGATTCATTTTTTATTATACATATTTAAATCTATTTTAAATTGTATTTTTTACATTAATTCTTTCATTATTTATGTCAGTATTGACAAGTAGTGGCTTCAATCAGATGAGAGTTGGCTTATAATGGACCTCCGTAAGTCCCGGTCCAGTGTCTCTCCAGCTAGATGCAACGTTCCACTCTCCACCGTTGTGGTATTCTTACAGGTCTTTTTTGGCTCGTAATTGTTCCCAGGATAGTCTCCTTTTCTAGGCTATCATTTTAACGTCGAATATGGCCAAAGAATTGGAAGAATCTTTTGTTCACTGTTATAGATAGGGCTTGCTGTGGTTAGATTTGTTGCAATTTCGAATGCATATATTTTCATAAATGTACGTTGTGGAAATAAAAACCTTACTAAAACCCTTAAATGATTCGAACATTCAATTATCATAGTATTTAAATGTTGAATTTTATTATTATCTGGTATTTAATTGCAGTATTCAGACTTCTGGAATATTAAATATATATAGTCTTCATCGCTACTAACTAGATTCGAAACGCCCAGTCGCTCATTGCGAAACATTCAGAAATGATGGAACGATTAAATGTATTAATATAAAAAAGGTAACATATAGGGTCGAAAATTGTCGCTAAAAATAATGTCGCTGTAGCTTAGTTGGATAAAGCACCTTCCCCGGTTAGGAAAGAGATCCAGGTTCGAATCCCGGTGGCGCAACAACAATATTTTTCGATAAAATTGATTTTATATGTATATCTTTATAATTAATATATTTAATTCATATTTAATATATATATTTAGTTATCTTACCATTAACTAAAAAAAATGTACGTATACAAGTATTTTCAAACTGAATTATATCTTAAAAATTTATTTTTATGCCTTAGGGATGATACTGGCAGCGAAAGGGATGGATGTCAATAAGAAAACGTCTCAAACAAAAATAAAAAGAGGGAGCTTCCGGCAGAAAAACTTTTCGAGACACTAAGAGGGTGCGTAAAAGCTTATAGAATGTATTCACTTTTCACTTAGTCACCCAGTTACTTACTTATATGTAAGTGTCTAAAAGAAAAAAATAAGCGAGTGTTATAATGAAAAAGAGTAGTGAAAAAAAAACAGTAATTTAAAATATATAACGCAAAAATAATGAAGAACCTTTCACGATCGGATCTCAACCCTGTCGCGGTGAAGACCTTTATGTATTCTAATGATTTTGATATCTATGTCGACGGTAGTCTGTCTACCAATAGGTCTTCCCAAACCATGAAAGGTAGAAGATGAGGTTTCAGACTAAACAAATGCACTAATGGAGAAGAGCAGTATTCATTAGCACCGGAAAGAATGACGTTGGACCGGTTGTCTCCGGATTACTATGTGCACAGCTGGAGCAGCAAAAATGGTTATCGTACTGCGATGTGGAAAGTATCTACCATACTATTCATCCCACGAGAATCAGACGCCACGAAATTTTAATACTGACATGAAGGAGAAAAGGAGTCAATAACTCCAATAATTGTGATCGTTGCATTCCATTTATTAAAAATAATGCCCCCTCACTAGGATAATCCTGTATCGACGTGAGGGTTGTTTAAGTATTGTTAATATTTCTGAAGATAAATATGATTATGACAGGACCAGATCGTAATTATGATAGGACCAGATCGCCGGACGTCATGCGCGTATAGGTGCTCTATTAGGTTTACTATACATATCCCCCCCCCTCTACCTTTTACCCTTACCGCAGATCACGACTTTTTCTGTGTGTAATCTATGACTTGTGAACTGTCAAGAAGAGTGAACGTCCTACTCATGCTCGTCACTGACTTGAAGTTATTGTAATGTTACTGGTGCTATTGTTTTTTCGGTTTCCTCGCGAAATTACTATTATGTTCAGAGTGTTTCGTGTGAATCGGCGAAGTTGTTCCTGATGTTTAGGAGAGAAAGAGAGTGATTACAGCAAAGAAAATCTAGGTAAGTCATATTCTTCCTGGTTAATCCTTGAGTTCTTACTGTCCTGCCCCTCTACTAAATTTCTACCCTCCATCCTACATCTCGTTTCACTATCCCTTTGTGTAAACAGTATGCTCGTCGTTAGTACCCTTTTTAACATTTTTTAATTTTACAATAAGTTTCTTAAATATTGCTCCAATTGTTGTACCTTTTATTTCCATAGGCAATTTGTTGTATAATTTTGTGGAGTAATATTTAATGATTTTCTGCCCAAATGTAATTTTTTGTAGACAATATTTTGTTGTGCTTATTTTCGCTATCTCACGTGGGCAGTTGTGTGATTTGGTAATTTTCGGAATTTTTATATAGGTAGGCAAGTAAATTTTTCAAATAAAGAATCAACATAAAATTTAATATATCATTTCGCAAGAAACCTAAAATCACTGATATCTACCATATCAATAATGATAGAGAAAACTTTTTTATTTTATTCATCCGTACCATTTAATCTTCATTCGTAACTCTATCCTATCAGTTGATTTTGAGTTTTATTTTGTAGGTACCTACATATTAAATACTTCAAGTCGCCTTGCATCTCTTCAAAAAGTGTCCATGCTTCTATTTCACTAAATAATAAAACACATAGCATCCGACCATTAGTATTCGCATTCAGAGGTTTAGATTTAAATAAATTAAGTGTACAGTTTTTGTACATCGATAAAGTACGTCGGAGTAAGCAAGTTAAGCAGCAATACACTCACAAATAACGGAGAGACAAATAATAATTTAAACATCACTCGGAATCGTGATCCCTGACAATCGAGGCTGTCAAACGATAAAGCCTCCGCGTCCCACTTTGACTGACACCGCCTTTCTCAGTGACATTCAACTAAATTCACTTAATCAGCCCCTCAGCGGGGGTTGGAAATGTACAGCCTATACTACACGCGTACAGATGATGCCTTTCGATGTTGACAAGTTTAGAGTTCGTTGCCCTTTAGTAGATTAAAAACAACACGCTAAATTTCATTACATCACTCAAATGTTAATGTTTATAATAATTATATACAATGAAGAAAGCAATTAGCAGATTAATAAATAATTTTATATGTAGTAGGTTTGTGCATGTAAAAATATAAACTTCTGACGAATGTTTCTAAAACGAAAGCGATGATGTTCGAGAGGGGTGAAAATATTACTAAATATAATGTAATAATAGATAATGAATGCTATGAATCAATTCATGAATGACCTTAAGTTGAAAAGTAAATTGCAAGGAGAGTGGATGCGGAAAATAATTTGAATGGTAACTAATTAACGAAAGTACCTATCGCCAATATGAATTTGTCATCCATAACGCAAGACTAGCGATAATGCTTAATCGTATTAGAGTTCTGGTGCTAACGCTAATATATGAATTTGAAAATACAAGAATGAAAGTAGATAGTGGAAAAGCGGTCTTAAGAAAAGGTAACTTATGAATAGGTTTGAACATGGATAGTCTAGCACGAACGAGAAGAGAATGGTAAAGAAAAACTATTATATGAGACGAGTGTCGAAGGCAACGGAAACAGAAGGCGCCCGCGAAAGACCTGGCCCGATCAGATAAACCAGATATCAGAGAGTGGCCATGTTCAACAATTGACGAACGAGCTTGAGAATATGCATGATAGTAAATGAGGCAATAATGGTATGCCGGGACAAAGAGTGTGGCGTTATATTATCTATGCCTATGCCTGTGGAAAGCGGCGTGATAGTTAATTAGTCAGTTCGCTAAAATCCAAGAAGATCCGTTATCGATATAATCAAACTAATATAATAGTAACCTTTCGGTTTTTCCTGTGGGGAAACGAGGAAACGATAGGGTAGTTAATTATTGTAGTCATAGGGGAGAATATATCAAAAATATTTTGTTTTTTACGGAGAAATGTAATATTAAATATCCCTCTCAGATATTTTACAAATACAAGAACGAACTGTTGTGAAACATACGGTATTATATATAATATATTAATAACAAATTCGGTAATTAATTAATCCATTATGTTGGAAACATAAAATTTTGACATATCCTATTTCGTGAAAAAAAACCTAGATTTTTGAAAGCAATAACACGAAAGTTATTGAATATGTCTTGGAAATAAACAGGATACAAAAATATCAAATTATAGTTATTCTAATATTTAGAAACGTAATAATATTGTTTGGGACATATATTTGTGCTTGAGCAAGGATGATGTACTGTGCCTTCCGCCTCCCCCCCCTTCCTCACCTGCCACCGGGCCAGTCGATCGGCGACCCTGAACCGGTACGGTTACAAAAGATTTCGCAGTGTAAAAAAGAGTGAGAAGTGTGTCTACGTGACCATCTAGTGCAATCTGAATCATTCAAGATTCTGAACAGAGATAGTGTCAAAACCCTAAGTTCAGTCCACATCGGAGGTGCCAGGAGAACGGATTGTGGTGAGTGAAACTTCCTTCCGAATCCTGTTTCTTCCGGCATCTATGCCATTACGCAACAAATATAATCATAAATAATAAAATTAAGTTGAGTAGGTGTGGAAGGATGAATGAAATGAACGTAAGTAATATATACTATATGCATTGTTTTTATTTATTTTATTTGTACTTTGTTTTATTAACTACTTAATGAATTAAATACATCTACCGGTTTTGAAAAATATCATTTTCTTCTTCAGAATGTCATCAACTAATCAAAAACGTATGTTATATTGTTTCTTTAACAGAATCTATTTTTAAAAAACTATAATTATTTAGTACCTAACTTAAATTGTTACATGATGACGCAAAATCAAATTATTCAATTATAATAACCTAATATAATTTGATGTTTGAATAATAATGGTTTTTCAGAATTTCTAATCATTTGTTAGAAAATGATCACATTTTTGATAAAAATTTGGAATTGTCTATTTTGCATGTAAACAATGTTGGTCTTAAGTCGAATAATTTGGAATCATTGGAAATATAAAAAGCGTGTAAAACTAACCAAAAATTATAAACAATCAACTACATTTAACCACAAGTCCCATTCTAAAATTTTTTCCTAAAAATAATTTTGTATCAAGTGACAATTTAGGTTTAGGATCAGTATTAAAATATTACATTTATTTTCAAACATATAACTTTTGTTTATGCTAGAACAGGCCATGAAACTCAATTACTATTGTGAAACACATTACAAAAAACACAGACTTGAGAAAATCACACAGATGTATTGTGTCCTCACCGGGAATCGAACCCGGAATGCGCAGTGTATGAGAAACCATTGGCATGCCTATTGGACTACGAGGACCGCCTAAAAATAAAGAAAGTACCAAGAATAAAATATTTTACTAGTAACAGAATATCGTATCATCGAGAAACAGTATTATTTTGTTTTTCGCCCCATGGGGTCAGAAACAAAAGCGAAAGCATGGTCTCTAAAGTGGAAAGAAAACAAAAATATGCAGATATTCTCAAGATGTGTTGCGTGGCTCTACGGTAGTGATTATACGTACAAGGTCTACTAGAGATTAAAAGCTTAAAGAAACATATAACCGTGACTATTCAGAAGTTATGACACATATCATATTTTAGAAATTTATAAATTTCCTTCGATAAAGAAAGCGGAAAATTTCAATAATGTAAATGAAAGAATATTGTAATTGTAAAATAATAAAGCATCATCTCTAATATTATTTTTAAGAATGAGATTTTTAAGAACTCCAAAATAAAGGAAATTTTTTTTTGTTAATTTATTATGTTTTATTATAGATGTGTTAATGAAATATGATGTGTAGATAAACCCTGATGGAACCAAGGTGATAATTCAGTTGGGGGAGCAATTTACCGGCAATATTAAGGTCCCGTGTTCAAATATCGGTGGTAGCATTGTTTTTTTTCAAATTAAAGATTTGTAACCTTTGAATTAATTTTACCCACATTAAGTATTTTGAAAACTACCTATCTCAAAGTTTATTTGTAGCAATAATACATTAACACAAATTAAATAAATCAACTAGAAATATATACATAAAATATCGATTTAGTGAAAAAAATATTTGGTTGCTATCGGGATTCGAACGTGGACCCTTTTTCAATCCGAGGAAACTCGATAAATAAATAGATTATTTCTTTATATCTTACTAGTTGATTAATTTAATTTGTAATAATAATACCACAGAACTATGTTCTGAAATTGAACATCACAACCAAAATGTCTATTCATAAAAATAATGTGTTATCATTATTATGTATTTCTGGTGCCACGACAAAGAATTATAATAGTGTTCCATAGAAAATATTGTCATTTAGCCCATGTGTATGGGATAAGACATGATGATATAAATCTCAAAGTTCAAAATGATTTAGCTGTTGTCAAGTACCACGTTGCTGGATACATTTAGCCATACAGATTTAATTGAGATAAATCTCAGTACCACGTACACATGTTGAGATTTTGATCAGATATCAGATATCAGCTTGAGATTAGTAGAAAGAGACAAAAACTCAAACTCGTATGCATAACATTCGATTTGACTCGACATATATGCACAATAGTATACTAGAATCATACACAAACGTCACCTATAACCTTTTATTCTGAAAGCTAGACAACAATGCATTAAATTACAAACATTTATTTATTCCGTTTTACCTTCTGAATATTAAAATTCACCCAACTAACGAACAGAACGTCAATGGTTAATGCGCTGATATTTGACGTTTGATGAACAACATGTGCAAAGTGAGAAGCGAGACGGCGAATCTTTGTGTACACGGTAGTCTGCGAAAGTAGAGAGCTGTTTTCAAAGAATCTCATGGGAGCAAAATTCCGATCTCAGAGATTGTCTCAAATCGAAACCGTTATACAAATCTCATCCGTGGATACGAGCTATCATGGCTAGTAGTCTGACATCAGGAATAAGTTGATATTTGGCCGCTTCTTTCTGAGTAGGCCAAACATATGTAGTGACTGCCATGAAACGTAATATAAAGTTTATCAAAGTTTTAAAAGTAGAAATTTTATTATATAAATAATAAAAACATTGATTGTTCGCAACAGTTAAAATTGTGGTCACCCATCATATAATAAGTAATAGAACGTACAAATTCGATGTTTAATATAATGTCTTTCATGTGTAAAAATGACCGCGTACTTGTACGATCGTATCGTATATGTAAATAATGCATATTTAGGTGTTTTGACACATAATTAACAAAAGCATACAACGAACGACAACAAGGAATGGAACTCGTTTATAAATAGAGAATTGCCTGTATATAATACGAGTTATTCTCATTAATGGCGAAAAATTAATTACGCAAACCGGAAAGAGTATTTGAACCTTTATCAGATAATGGTCTACAGATTTACGCAGCACTCTGAAGAATTCCTAAACAATGTAATCGTAACACAATGCTTCATTAGAAAAGTACCTCCCGCTGGTCACTACATTCGTCAGTGAATCGGATGCTCATTAAATATAATGACTTCACTACAGGCTGGAGCCTTATTCGTATTCCACCCTGTTGTCATGGCGACACCACGCGGGGTGGCACGGGCCCACCCTCGGGAGCGCCCTGGATGGCTGCCGAATTTAAGGGAGGATTTTCCCAATTTGGGGGAAATATCTGAGCAGGCTGCAGGAACTGATATGGAGTGTGACAGTGAAGCTTTATGGACAGGGATGATTTCAGAATAGAAGCCTCCAGGCATCTTGATGGATGCGTGTATGTTTGAACAGGTTTTGTTGCCTTATTGGCGCTGTTATTGTTTACTTATGTTATATACTTAAAGGTACTAATTATTTTATAAAGATGTTTATTTATAAATTGAGCTTTAAAATTATATTGAGTATGTAGTAGTTGGATTAATTAGAAGGATTGATTTATATAAAACATTTATTTCGCTATAAAATCGTAGAAGTAAAATTTAAAAAACTTACGTAAAAATTACATTATTAATTAATAATATCATTATTTTTATCAAAATCAAGGTATAACATTTAAAAAATCATCCTGTATACGTGTGGTTTGGCTATACAAATACAACTGATTAATCAATTTAATTGAAAAAAATACGAAACAAGAAAAACAAATAAATAACGAAGTACAAATATTCCATTAAAAAAATATTATAAATATTATTTTTCTGTAATGCCCATTTCATTATACAAATAAAATAGAAATATTGTTAAAATAAAATCGCCTAAATAAATATGGGATCACCGTTATAATGTCTTAATCGTTATAATCTTTACTCTTTTCTATACAAAAATTGTATTTTTGGTATAATAGGGGTTTAAATTTTTCGACTTATAGAGCCATCTATTTGATAAGGCTTATCACGCAGTGAAGAATGTGCCAAAATCAATAGCTGTATTACATTTATATGTTTAGTTTACATTTTATTACACTTAGAAATGGCATACCAAAGACTCGCTGGACCAATGACATAGTGGACACGCAATACCAGCAACAGAGAATAAAATAAGAAGGGAGAGGCGTTTGTCTTGTACTGAACACAACAATATTGAAATAATGATGTATAATTGAATCTAGATGACAAAGGAGTGCTCCCCTGAAAAAGTAATTGAAATACTCCAAATATACTTATAAATAACTTAAATACATTTTTAATGAAAACACATGACCGCGTTTGTGTTGCTGTTGCATTCCGGTGGGTATCAAACGTCTTTATGGCTGGTGGGAGTTGTCGCGAGTCCCGCCTTTCTGGGTGTGTTCAGCTTCGTTGTGCGACCTGAGTGGAGATTATAGGCCTCGTACCTCGGTAGCAACCGAAATATTTTTTCGTTAAATAGATTTTTTCTGCATATCTTCCTAATTAATAAATAACTAAATAACTACGAAATATAATAACTATTTGTGATAAAAAAAATTATATTAAAAAAAATAAAACACTTTTGCTTAATTTTTTTCCAGCTTCCAGAATGTTATCTTAGTACTGAAGTTCCGAAATATGTACCTACTAAGAAAAAAGTAAGCAATCAGAATAGTAATTCAAAATACCCTCGAAATTTTCGCTGAAAGTTATTAAACTTTTGAACAAATTTAATTTAAGAAATGCTCTACAGAGGTAGTACAAAAATATACAAAAATGATAATTTTAACCAAAAATGATGCGGGATAAATACGGAAACTTTTTTCTTCGGAAATATTTTTAAAAACAAACCGTTTTGGGCGTCGACAGCAATAAGTATACTAGGATTATTAATCCCCGCCCACATTTACATATATTTAACTTCTGAGTCCGCAGTTTTAGCAAAACAGCCACGTTTCAGAAATCCGTCGTTGGATATATTTAAATTAAAAAGATTAAAAGCATGGGGAGCCCTCAGACCGTTCTAATTTGTTCTCTAACGGCCGAAACAAAGGGCTAATTAATGCCTCGAACGGGGCGGCGCCAAAACTTAAACAGCGACCCTTAAAAGAAAACTTTTATCGACAGTAAGCTTTAGTTCGCCAATTATAATGCCGTTTCATTGAATTATGGCTGGGAAAGAAATGAGAACATTCATTCATTTTATGGTTCTTCGATTTTACCTTCATGTTTTTATGGAAGTACTTTTTAATGTTTACGGAATTCCTTTTAATTAAACATTCTTTCGTTAACAAAACGGCTATAAACGCATACAGACAAATTTGACAGGAGATTAGTGTATCATAGACGACAGAAACAACATAACTTAATCTATGATTAGAAGATATATATATATTTAATACAATACAAACATTTAATACCACAGAATTACATATGTTCTTAAAATGCAACTTCACAACAAAAATGTGTTCTCCTTAATATTTAATACATGTAATTTATGTACCTACACATTTACAATACCTACATGTTAAGAGTTTAAAATAACATTCAACTGCGTAATATAAATATAAGTATTCATTAGATATGTTTATAAACTTACAATTCTAGCAATAGGATATTACAATATTTTTCGAGACAGTTATCATCAAACTATTCCTATAAGCCGTTTCCGAGTATTAATACATTACATTAAAAATTAGCAATATTTACTTTGTGGTTAAAATTCATATTTTTATTTATTATCTTTGTTTTATACTACGAGTCCCATTCTAAAATTTGTATTAAATAACAATTTGAGTTAGGTACTAAATTAATTTTTTTAAATAATTGTTTTTTTTTTTAAATAGATTTTTTTAAAAATAGATTCTGGTAAAGACACAATAATATATGTTTTAGTTAGTTATGATATCCTGAAGAAGAAAATGGTATTTTTAGAAAATGGTAGATGTATTTAAACTCAATTAAGTGGTTAATAAAACAATGATAATAAATAAAAATATTAATACATTGTTGCTTTTGAATTCTTTAGTGAAAAATAAAATATATTGATAACTGAAATATACGTAGCGCTTAGAATTGTTGATGTTAATTATATAAGATGAACGTGAATGTACTTTGGTATATAATGAAAAAATATATATCAATATCAATCTTATTGATAATACCCTTGCAAGGCGAAACGCGTCTCAAGTAGATTAAAAAAACATGTGTTTTATTTTCACAAATATGATTATGGAATACTACAAACTTACCTCGGAAACAGTAAACAAGTGGTGATGACCGAAAAAATCTCAAAATATTGAAAGTATAATCATATGTGTATCCTGACCTCTACTTGACCTATTTGTTACTTACGATACTTTATTTACGAACAGTTGGTATTAGCCCTATGTGTTCAGACTTGATGTCTACCCTGTAGTGAAAAAATATTGTCAAATCCCGCAAGACCGTACCCACAATATTATTTCTTCAGATTACTGAATAATTTAAACGATTGCTTAATTTCATTAATTTTACGAAAACTTTAATGTTTTGAAAGTAAAATGAAAGTCGAGAATTAAATTTCACGGATTCTCATTTTATTTACAAAAGATTCGAAATGAGGAAAATAATATGATATATTATAAAGATCAAATCCCCGTGTTGGAATTGAACTCGGCAGTAGCGGCGGCTCGATTCAAGACGTTTCTATTAGCCATATTCACATTTGCGAGAAGAGATTTTAATATGACTTTATTTGAAAAGTTTTTGAATAATGTGGATTTTTCTGCTGGGCGTTTTACTCAAAAGGAATAGGACCGATGTTCAAAGGTATATAATTTTAGGTCATTTTCTCACAAAACGCTGTTTTATATCAACACGCAATATATTTTATCAGTTTAAATGCTATGTGCTATGAAGGCACCCGAAAGAGAAGAATCCGGCCACATAAAAAAATTCATTTGAAATGCTTTAAAAATAATATTGTATTAATTATTTTATAAACTATTCATGTAATTTTTAATAAAAAATCAAAGTATATGTTTACGCGTTTCTATACTTGCATAGTTTGGCCTGGTGAATATGTGCTTGTTGAATATGTAAATTTTATTTGTGTAAATTTAAAACAGCAGACAAAAGCGAAACTGCTTTTGTGAGATACGATTTTCGGTTCGATCGGATATATTTACGGTGGTGATATAAAAACATTTCATATTGTATTTTTTTCGGATTATCGATTTTGATAAAGATAAGAGCAACCATCGGCGTCTAACAGTTCAGTTTCACAAAATTTGTGTATTTTTGTTTGCATGGAGGACTAGCTATCGAAGAGTACATACGATAATAGTATAATATATCTGAAAAATCTTAAAATAAATCCTTAGAAATATTTTATCTATAGAAAATAGGTTATGTTACCAGTATGGGAAATGTAAGTGTGGCGAGATTGAAGTATGTGTAGGGCGTGGTAGATGCGGAGTGTGCTGATATAAATTTATCTCGCTCCAATATGATTTTGAAGACGATGATGTGATTTGTGTGAAGATATTGGGTACCCCAATATTCACCCAAAAACTCTCATGTTCTTTTGAATCGCGGAGTGGATTGTGGCTCGTATTTTGTGTTAATATGAAGATGTATCTATATATAAATGTGTGACAGGCGATAGGATACAAGAACACTTTGGATGGACTAAATCTATAATAGTTAAACGCGAACTGAGATTGGAAGCGGTTCCTAGAGTTGTTGCTCGGGCGACGTTGACATTGATTTGTATTGTTACATGCCGTCGGTACCCCAAGTATTTATTGCTGGTGAGGTTGCATTGCAAGTACTGCCTTGCTGGGTGCATTCAATTTTGCTGTGCGATCTCTCGATAACGAGATTGGAGGCGATAGCCACCTTAAAATGACTCGATGATTTTCGATAATTTTTTTTTGTGTAAGAAAATATGGTTTATATATACGAGTATACTTAAAAATATTTTCATACATTTAGAGTGTACGTACCATGAAACGCCGTTATGTTACAATATACATTTTTCATGCCAGAATAGGTTATCTTAGAGAGGCAGCCCATACAAAAGCTAAACTGTGAAACAATTATTGGAAACATAATAAATAGTACTTTTAATATTTACATTAATTTAACATTATGGCAAGTCATTACATATAATAATTCCGAATATTTAAGATCATTTTACCATATTTCTAATATAATCACACTAATTATATATTTTTTGCATCAGGTACCATTTATTTAGATGTACATATTTTTTTGTTTAGATTTTGTTTTTATTTCACTGATGAAAGAAAGGAATTTTTTATGTTAACATAAATTGTATAAAATTTATCATAAAAAATAAATTTATCAATAATTACCGGTACACTACGTAAGTAGGTACCGATATAAGAAAATAACAGTTGACAGGAAATATAGCAGAGATTAAAGTAGCAGATGAGAATTTCCTTACGAAATATTTAATTATGTAGGAATTATCGAATTTTTCGGATACCTCCTTCAGAATCTTCTCAATTATAAGGCTTCGTGTCTCATCAATATTTATTAGTAAATTAAGATGGAGCTTTTATTTAGTGAAGCAGACATTAATTTATTTATTGGGTTTTTATTGACTTGCAGCGTACAGAGAGCGGAATCAATACTTCCCCGTTTTATATGTCGGTGGGAATGAAAGAAGAAATAAGTAGAAAAGACAACACAAACCCGAGAGGAAAGCGAAGATCGTAAAGACGAAATGTAAAAATCCCGGGTATTAAACATGGAAAGTGATTGAATTGGTAGACTTCAATGAACTCCCTCATCTGGCATTTAAGTCTTGGTGTATACGACTTTGAAGTGGATTTATAGAAACCTTCAAAAATAAAGATATGAGTGAATGAACTATCACTGAGATGATAATTTTTCCACGACTTCTGTAAATTGATTTCGATTTTGAGATTTACATTTTTTTAACGATATAAGTTTTTTTATATCTCATTAAAATCATCTTCTTCGTAAAATGGCATTTGGTTTGCATGGATACACCCCGACTTTAGCGATCGCAGCACCGTGTGATAATACATCGGTACGCGTGGGACGCTGCGGAGTGAGAGATCGCACCTCCACAGGGGTACACTCAGCGCGGACTTTTACATTTCTGCTGCACAATATCTTGTATTCTATCTCTTCATATCGTTCGTATATTGTAGTCAGGTATTGGCTTGTCGGCACGTATCTTAATCAATTCTTTCATTAATATTATTTAGTAATATCATTTTTTTTTAAATTTCAATGTAAACAGTTTTGAATAAATCAGTTGTAATTATGTAAGTACTTTATTTGTTGGCACCACTGTCTCAATGCCTTTCATTCCTCAGTGTAACTAATTAACTAACTTATTATCACGCCATTTCCCCTAGAAAGTAGGTAGAGAGGATAGAGCGCTACACTCTTCTGTACTGACACAAAATTGTCGCCATATCCCCATTAATACAGTTTCTTATGCAAGCTCGTCGATTCTTAAGCCTTCAAACAAGACCATCTTTCAGTATCTGGTTTATTCGTCCTCTATTTCTGGTGCCATCAACACGTCATATATCTTTCTTACTATTCTCTCCTCATTCCTCCATTCCATATGACCAAATCGAACATTCTCTTCTAATTTCTAAAAATGGACATGTTCAATTAAGTAGCTAATATTTATGTTGAGTGTAATATACAGTATTTAAGAAAATGTTCTCAATTTTTCACTGCTATATGTCTCTGGCCTCTCTGGCTTAAAATTAAAAACTTTAGACCGGAGGGGTATTCTACTCTGCCAAATTATACAAGTCGAAGGTGTGACCTATATATCGAACCAGTAATAGATGGAACTAACCATCTGTAAAATTAAATTTTATTCTAAAATATTATCATTATTTTTTTCAGTCGTGTTCTCATTGCTGCGTGTCGTAACCCCCGTCCTTCCATAGAGCCCATATATAGAGCTGTGGACACAGAAGTTTCGAATGCTCGGGAAACTTGATCAATCCAACACTTTGTCAGTGATCATAAGTTTTTCAATATCTCAAATCCACATCTCAAGCGCCTCAATTATGCTCCGAGTCTGAGCGCATGCTTAGACTTCGCAGGGATGATGGGGCAGACCGGCGATAGAACGAATCTCATCTGCGGATTCTTGAATTATGGAAATAAATACAAATGTGTACAAAAAAGAGGGTCTAAAATGACGAAAAGATCAAAATAATTATGTATTCCGACATTTTTCTTATTTACAAGTTCTAATCTGATCAATTTTCGAACTTTTAAATTAATACTTCTTATTTCGATCTTGATTTTGTTCTATATAAATGTCGATAGCTACCCCTATAATTCAAGATCTATCTTATTTGGAGGTGCACATCTCTATTTTTGTTATTATGTCGTTTAATGAGCATATATATATTATGAGGGTGAAGGTCGGCTCTACTGGTTGGTCAGTGGTGAACACAAGTTCCGCGGGTTCTTGACCTCAGAAACGCATACCCACCTTAGTTTGTCACATTCTGCCTTCATCCTAAACTGGGAAAAATTTATATATAATACCTGGAGGAGATAAATGAAAATATGTTATTTGTTATAAAATGGAATCTAATCATTAAAAATAATATATATAAAGTTAGAGACAAATACAAATCACATTAACAAATCCTAATTTCGTCGGGTTGGGTGCGAGTTTAACGTTCTGCAATGCAGGCTGGTGATAACAAAAATCGTAATGTTACAACAGATTGCATAACCTCCAAACCATTTTTATCCGTGTACATTCCGTCGTAGCATTCAAACTCCATGACCCATCATCGTAGTTGGTTCTCAGCATCCAGGCCGACGCAATAGGATTCGTATGCAGAATTGTAGAAAATAAAATGTAATGTAGCCCGTGGTAATAATGACACCAATATCGAAGTAGTGTATGTAACCAAAGGGAAACGTCTTGTTTCCTGTAAAGATTATTAACTATGCGTTTAGATTAACAAATTATAGTAAATTATACACTAGTGGTTGAATAACATAAAAGTACTTACCCTTTGGTTACGTTGGAAGCTCACGATTACATCTTAATTCGGCTGGACGCAGCAATGAACCACGTAATTGTGACAACTCTACTCGATGAATTGAAAAAAGAACCATAGATGGTGACCGTTTTCATATCCTTCAAAACAGATTGCGATACCAACGTAAAGGCAATTATTTGTGACTATGAGGTACTTGACATTAAAACAAGTGACGGGGCAATTTACAACGTGCCACCAGTTTGTAATGTCACAATATATATATATATATATATATATAAATGGGGGTCGCGTCCACAATTGCCCTGTCACCCATTTTTGTCAAGCACCTTGACGTTTTACAAATAGTTACCCTCAGGTTGGTATCACATTCGGTGTCTTAGCTTATAAAAACGGTTGAAATCTATGGTACATGTGGTCGATGTGAGAATTGTATATCAGAACAGAAGAGTGTATCGTTCTATCCTTTCAGCCTACTTCCTCAAAGAAACGGCGTGATTGTAAGTTAGTTAGATTTTAAAGTGACACGTATCAATGCTAACTTCTGATAGATTTACATGTTTTAAGTATTAGATATAATTCTTATTAAAATTTGATACCTTTGGTAGACCTTAGATTTAAAGTTTAAGGCAATATCACACATCTACATACACACATATATATTTATTAATATATTAAAAGAAGTAACGTAATACATATTGGCAAAAAAAATGTAGTCGAGCGTGAAAACAAATTTCCCGGTTTATGCAAATCAAGTTTGCGGTTATAAGAATTAATTTTATTTTTATCCCTGTATTTTTCACAATTAAACCCGATTTAGCCAGAGGGGTGAATTAAAGCACGGATTCGGAATAATTAAAACGAAACAATAATTTAGTTATCTGGACTTATCTCTGGCAACAGGAGTGCTACATTTTTACCCCGAATTCATAATAGGAATAATTCTCGAAATACACAAATACGGGCGCAACCCACGACCCTCCGAAGACTTAATACAAGGGTTGAATTGCAAAATGGTACCTACGCATAACCCATTTCAGTAAATTCATTCCAGCTATCCGAACAAAATAACTGTAGTAAACTGGGCCGATACCGGTTTTTATGTTTGAAAGGACATATTGCTCTTTTCTCAAATAACGTGTATCTGGAAAATTGATCGAAAAAAATTTATCGTAAGGAAATCGTTCACCCGAAAATGGATGAAATTTGTTTACTTTTAAGAAATAACGTATATTTGACAATTTTCTACTTCTTTAATAAAACATTTGTACAATAAAACTTAATAAAAAAGATATATATATACATGTTACAGTGAATGTGTATTACCAATGTTTTCATTGGCTTTTCAGTAAAATCATATCCGAATACATTTTCACCGCAAAATATATTTTTCTATTAGTGAAAATATAATTTAAGTAATATGCACCAGTGAAATTATATACTGCTCTAAACTGTCAATTTGACAGATGCGAAACGATAATTTGTATGTTTTTGTTTTCGCTTAAAATGTCGATTAACATAAGTAAGCAAAATTGTATTTTTTTTTAAACCAATACATGGACAATACAATTTTACTGATATGCTTTAAAATGCAGGTTCTTAAACTAACATAACATAAACAATAATACTAATTACTAATTAACTTTCAAACCACAATTTTAGAGCAACGCTAAATATTCCGACGTTAGATGGCATCAATGCAAACACAGCGCATGCGTAGCGTATACCTACGTACATATACCGGATCATCTGTTTGTGAACAAATACAGTTTTATTGATACAGAATAGTAAAATTGTAAAATAATTATTAGATTAATTTTAATTGGCTGAGTTAGTGAAATTATATAATTGATTAATATTAATAATAATTTCGATTCAATTACCACATCTTACATCATTATAAAAATTTTAGTCAGATACTAGATTTATTTAATAATTAAATTCATAATATTTTCAAAACGTGATAATTTGACGTATTATTTTAGTTTTTTATCCTTCTGATGAAAAAAATTACCTTTTCGAAACCAGTTGGTGTATACAGGCTGTAATAGACCTAGGCCATAATATTTTATGGTTGGATACCTGACTACGAGTCGAAAATGTTCAAGGAATATAAGAAAACTCTACACAGTTACGGAAAATATTATTGTTTGAAATTTGTACAAAGTCACGCTTTAAATCTACGTAGGTACGAAATAAATATTTGCGAAATTTATTCATTATTAATCTATATTTTTACTTTAGGCCTTAATCATCTGACCAAAAATTAGCATGGCCACTTGAAATTCATAATCTTTAATTTTTTGTATTCAATATGTAATTATTTTGGAATCAATGAAATATTTCAATTAATCGTTTTTTTTAATGTTTATATCTCTGACGTGTTTGAGATTACGTGCATATTTCTTCAACATTTTCGACACGTCAGGTAGTCACCAAAAAATATTGTGGACTAGATCTGTTACCATGGTGGTTAAGATAATGTATAGTTTATTGAAGTTAAATTTTGTCTTAATCTTTATTTATTTAGAACAACTATTGTTTTGAATACAAATAGAATATAAGAGTTATATATCTATATAATTTACAGTTTGGCCCAAAAATAGTGAGAACATCTCGTAACACATGATTTATTTTAAAACATAATATAATTAAGCTGATCGATGGCCACATGCCTGGATCGATGAAATTATCATTCTCACGTCGAAGAAAGTTAATTGTATTTCTGGCTTTGCGAGATGGAGCTCCGTCCTGTTGTAATGTCCAGTTATGCTGTAATGTCTTGCTATACTCCAGGTTTTGTTTTGAAACTCTTTCATCATTTTCCTAGTATCCCAACGTTTTTCAATTCGTAAATTTTTGATCAAATCGTAC
The DNA here is from genome assembly GCA_031772225.1 of Eubasilissa splendida. Taxonomy (NCBI): domain Eukaryota; kingdom Metazoa; phylum Arthropoda; class Insecta; order Trichoptera; family Phryganeidae; genus Eubasilissa; species Eubasilissa splendida. The sequence goes on along the minus strand of CM062852.1, from coordinate 11,847,157 downwards.
AGTAATTTTTGTCATTCTGGGCAACAATTTGAAAAAAACCAAATATAAACAATGGGAAAATTAATAATCAACGATGGCGACAGGAAATTTTTGAAATAAAACTTAATATAGGTAAATAGGTAATTAGTAAACTATTTAAGCTATTGTTGATATAGTTAAACAAATTTTGATGTAATTATATCACATTTTACGAAATGTTTTCACTTTTTTTGAGCCATGCTGTATATATATATATATATATATACATTTAACATCATGATATAACGATAGAGTTATGCACCCCCAAATAAGAAAGATCTTGAATTAATACACGTGTACGCATCTATGATGATTGGTGAGTTAAAAATAATTGTGTAGTTGAAAATCCAAAAGTTGTTGAAAAATCAGTGAATCGAGAATACAAACGACTGGGGGAATTCACTCGAAGATTTTGCGAATCAGAGTTTAGGCGTAAAAGTCCAGACACTGAATTTTTTCATCTTTTTTCGGATTTATGTGCCATTTCTCCTTGTTATATTGGCGCTGGTGTTTGGTTTTATCAGATATTTATTCGAAATCAATTATTTATTACGAAGAGAGACATTTCGATTTCGCGGAGACGGCAAATGGATGATAAACCTAATGTGGAAGAGGGATATGTTTTTTTTTTTTTTTTAATAACAATCGGGATTGCGTACGGTACATTTTGATGCTAAATAAATGTATTGAAAAATCGTATATTTTGAAAGCATCCAAACGTTTCCCAAACGAAGTAAAATATTTACTGTCCACATTATCGTTTTTATTAAATTATTATAGTATTATTATTGTTATTGAACAATGATGACCAGTGACGGGTCCATTTATGGGACACTCTTGCGCTCAAGTACAAATACTAATTAAGAACAATCGCATATTATTTAAGTATATTTCTTATTTATTCAGTATACGTACTAATTACGTTACATTGTATCTTTACCCACCTCACTAGATCAAGGTCTGTAAACCGTATCCGTTTAAAAAGAATACCTATGAATAAAAACAGTGGAATCAAAACCGATAGTGATTATATTATAAATGTGCATATTATGAAAGTGGTCTAAGTCAAGAAATTGAAAAAATATAATTTATCAATTAATTCGCGTCACATTGTTTTAAATTAATAAAATATGATGCAAATTGTAATAATTGGGAAAAATCTGAAGCCTTATAGTCAGGGTACTATTACGACGTTCAACGGTATTCCGCTAGGGTTTGTTTTGATAGTAGAGTCAGTCATTTCAACCTTCATTTTTTATTTCCTTATAAGCTACATGCAACATACATATATGTCGAAATAAATTATAAATCTAGTAGACTAAATAAATTTTTAAACATTGTGTTGTGTAATATCAAAATATTATTTAATTAATTCAAACGCAAACCTATAAATATCTCGCAATGAAAGAAACATGACTTGGACCACTTTCATACTAATGGACACAAATGTTTGTTTAATTATTACAGTATCTATTTATCCTAAAGTAATTTCTATAATAAATCATTATATTAAGTATAATGTGCAATCTGTCCACGTAATTTAACAGTTAGAAGTTTCCATGTATCGTTTTAATAAAATGTATTAACAGATGATGTAAACATAAATATTTATATAGTCGTATATTATGGAAAGTATTGGTTATAGATTAAAGAGATTCTAGTGTAATAAGAGACTACAACTAAGTGGAAAAGTTATTTCTAGGAAGCGAGATAATTAAAATGCAAAAAGGCGCGGTTCTGACTGCGGTGGTGTTAATACGCGTAAGGTTTATATATTACATAATCAAGGTTTTTCTATTATGCCCAGAACACTCACAACCCTGTTCTTGATCATATTATTCACTCATTTGAACTCCTTTTAGAATCTAACTCTTTACAGAAGATCAAATAGATCGCGTGATAATTTACAAACGAATTGAAGCGTGCACGTGAAAGTATCTAAACAAGTTACCTATGTACTTTTACTTTGAGGTTATAGGAATGTATTTCGCTTAGAAATAACACCCCATCGCAGGTAGAGCCCGGTGGAAGGGAGTATTATTCAGTATTCGTCGAGAGCAATTAATTTTCTTATTTTAATAATACAATCAGAACGAAATTAATTATTTTTGCAGACATTTTCCTGAAATTACTTTCGTAAGAAAAAATGTATTGATTTAGAAAATAAGTAAATTAAATAAAAAAATTAATGAGGATACACTTAATAATACTATGTAAAAAAAAGAGAATACACCAATTTAATTTCAGAGAAAAACAATACTCTAATTTTAGTTTTATCTGGTAATGAATTTATATTTTAATTTTTACATTAAAAAATAACAACATTCTGGTTCTTAAAAAGAAATAATCTTATGAAATTAATATTAGCGACGTAGCGTATTTCTGTATTATAGTAATCTTTTTTAAGTGCTGGTTTTTTTCTTCTTCTTATGATTTTAATTGACTGATAAAGATTGTAGAGAGATGCATAAATGTACTCGGTCCATAAAAAACCAGGTTATTATTACATGAGAATTGATCCTCAAATAGTCACCGTTTCCTTAAACAAGCAGATCCACAGCCGTGGTATTTACTTATGTTGCGGATGTGACATAAACAAAATATTATTCTGTACCTAAGAACACGTGTTCTTAGGTATGGTATAACGTGCAATGCAGAGTGTTCTTTTATCCGTTTAAATGCCTCGCACAATATATAGTTTGTACATGTTGCACAATATAGTAGTTCGTTTGTATCGGATAATGGTTATACACGTCCGTAACACAATACATAGAATTTTTATTTTCATATATCTACATAAAACTATACTATAAAATGAAGAATAAAAATTTATAAATCACTGCCCAGTGTTACTGAATGCACCCAGCAGATAATGGTGCATGAAATCAAACTCCTAGCAGCTGTCTCCTTGTGCCGATACCAGGTAACAACACGATCGCGGCTAGCAACCGTCGGGCAGGAAGTGTCAATCGTAAATAGTTTTTTGTTTTCTAATCTGCTCTGACCACATACATTTCGCGACTATCAAACGGACATATGGATGATAGGAAAATATTGGGGCACCCACGATAATGGACCTCAATTATATTTCCTTTGTTAAGAAATGATCTGAAAAGACTAAGAATTAAAAAATGTTAAATTAGAAAATTCAAAATAAGCCGGCAGTACAACTTCTTAAAAATGACAAAAGAAGAGCCAATTCTTCTTTTCAAGCTTTTGTCTTCTAACTGAGTTTGGAAATCATCACGGCGATCTTTACTCGGATGCCGTGGCGTGAAATAATTCAATGGAACTGCACCCGAACCAGTATTTTAAATTATTCAACCAGAAACTCGATCTTTCACCCCGACTTCTTTTTCCACAGATTTTCCACTACGAAGGGTTAAATATATTTAATTGACAAAGGAGAGTTACTTTGTGGTGCAACACTAATATTTTAATTTATTTCCTGTTTCTAAAAATGAAATTGTTTTGTCAATACTATAATTATACTATAACGGAGTTGTAGTCGCCTAACTCTTAGGACTTGTCCGTCATGATGTATTGGCATCTGCTTATTGGTCAGTTCGATACGGCCCAATATGGCTGCCAAGTGAGTTCTTACACGGACATGTATGTGGGGCGCATGCAGGACCACCACAGTGCTGACCTATCTGGGTAGAACAGCGGAACGTAGAAGGGGGGAATCTTTCGATAGACATAAACTATACTAAAACTTCTCCACACTGTTTAAGGTACCATATACAATTAATAATGAATAATCTTAAATCCGCAGGAAAACAAAAAAAAATTTTAGGAAAACATAAAATAATAACAACATCACATTTCATAATATTTCACCCTTATTGTACATATTTTCATTAGCGATCGAACCCTCCCCCGTTCCCCTATACAAGGATACCGCTAGTCACGATCACCATTTTCACCATTTAAAGCATTACCCAGATTACCAATAAGTTATGAGTAATAATAAATATTGTTTCTTAACATAAAAAATATTTCGGACTCAATGGTTTCATGTTGAACAATTTCCAAATTAGCAGTATCAAAAAGAAAATATTCTCGTTGGATGCAGTAGTAGGCGAAATAGCTATCTCACATTTAAATCTTCCAAGAATTATGGAAAATAAACAGAACTACGGATAATTAAACCGGAATATCTAATTATTTTAACTGCATGCACCGAATCGATGTTCCGGGCGATAAACGTTCAGCTTGGCGGTAAGATTTCACAAAATCAGCAGCGCGAAAGGCTTCCGAATTTCCTTTTGAAGGCGTCGTTTAGCCGAACCGTTTCACAGCCGAGTTGCGGGTCGGCCATCTGTTGCTCACCGCGTGCTCCAGATAAACTGGGGCGGTCGGCTCTGTCCGCTTCCGGAGTTGCAAGACTACCACAAATTTGTCTTTGCTCGGCACCGGAACATTTATACCAACTCGGGAATTATCCATAACTCTAATGAAACGTCAAGAAGCTGAATTTGCGTATTTGATTTCTTTATAAAAATATATGATTTATTCGGCGAGTACCCCATTAAAACTGCGTTAGAAAATTTCTCAACATTTTTAAATATGGGAGAAAAAGGCAGAGTGGAGTATTAATGATTAATCAGCTCTTAATTTGAAAAATATTGTTATATAACTGTTTTTTTGGTTTAGTTGGTATCCAGTATGTTATGCATCATTTGAGAGTATCAGTTGCCATCTCAGCAACATCTATATTTTTTATTTGGAAAAAAACGTGAATTACTCACAGAATCTTTAAAAACAATACATTTATTAAAAGATTTCTTATTATGAGTGATAATTACGTATGTGAAAATAAAACACATTTTTTTTATTGTACTCGTTTAATGTACTTGAGACGCGTTTCGCCTTGTAAGGGCATTATCAATCTAACAATTTAACTCAACAAATTATGCAAAAATTATATAAATTCAAGAATACCAAAAATGTATCTCTTACCGTATTGTTTTCTTATGTTGTAAAATTATATAGCTGCTCTTTTCTACATATTACTTATGGCATTAGCATATAATTAGCGTTAAAACAGAATAGTTACATAGAATAATTAGAAACATTAAAAAATGAATTTAAAATCCTCAGAATTCTAATGCATAATGTTGTCCCTTTTCATCTCATGCAAATAAAATATAATATATAAGTTATTGAGTTAAATTGATAGATTGTTAATGCCCTCACAAGGCGAAACGCGTCTCATCACAAATAAATTAGACGAGTAAAACAAAAAAACAAGTGTTTTATTTTCACATGTGATTATAGAGTTCTAATGTACGGTAGGTACTTTTAAGATCAGTTCATTTTGTATGCATTCATATATTTTAATTTAATTTAATGAGAAAGCATTTTATTGATATTTTTAATATACAGATTATTAATGACCATCATACAGCCCTATTAGATAGATTTAACACAATTTAAAAAAAAAAAAGAAAAGTAAAACGATGGTTTTAACGCCATGAGACGCAGGGAAAAATGCAACAGCCTGGAGACGTATAGTGCACGCGGGAGTGATTAAAATCCTATTACAACGTCTCAGCACGGTTGCTTTGTCAACGATCTTTTATAGCAAATAAGTACTGTCCCATTGTGCCGTACTATCCCACTTTCCTCTTTTTTTCAATACTCTTTAACTTTGTGTTTTATTTTCAACTTTACCGGTACCGGGATCGATACCAGGTGTTTCAAAAACCTTTCTGAAATCGAAAAGATTATGGGAGCCATCGAATATGGATCCCGATACTTCTAACACGGTAAGAGAGCGCTCCAGCATCTTGATATTGTCCTAACTCTAGACTGCTGTGTTATTAAATTGTCTTATAGAAAAAGAGTGCACAGTTTTACATAAGGTGAGTCGGGGTAAGAGCATCTATGGGGGAACTCCATCTATGTCTCCTAATTACGTTTGAAAAAGAATTCTAATGCCGCAATCTATTAACAAATGTTATAAATCAACATTTGAAGAGACGGTCCAAAGATAGTGCAAACTAAAACATTAGTTTGCTTATAATACCATTTCAAATTATGACAGTTGTTTAATGTCAACTTGCGAGTTGTGCATGCCTTTTCAATCTTTCGATAATTCTATTATTAAAAAAAAAAAATAACAATTTTACAAAACAATCACCTATGATTGCCTTTTCTGTAAACAAAACACTACCAATAATTAACGATGACAAAAAAAACGTATACAGCGATGGTGTCATTATAAAATTTAGATTTTTTAACCGTTTTTCGAGAAAGTTTTGAATACATCTTTCATATTAAAAATTATTTAATGAAATGTCATGATATATCGTAAGCTTTCTGTTAGAAAATTAAAAGTTTTTGTTAATAGTATTATGTGCATCGATATAAATATGCCATTCTCGGGCCCATTTCAAATACGCACTGAACACATAATCGCCATACCTGCGTGGACTAACGGGACTGTTGGCAGCACACCCGTACGATAATACATTTTTGTTACCCGCAACAATAAGGTTGGAAACATTTAAAGTTGTAATAAATATTATTAAGGAGGTAGCGCAAAAACAACATTTTTCGACAAAATTGATTTTATATGTATATATTTATAATTAATACATTAAATTAGTTGTAAATATTCATTTGTGTCTTGAATATCACATTTTATCTTTTAATTTATACTTTGTTTTATAAAAAAATATATATATATATATTTTTTACAATGTTTTTTATATTTGTTTGCTCTCTTTAATGGTACTATGTACCGTATAAATTGTTGTTATTTGAAAATGTATGTATTATGTTTTATAACATATTAGATTTTTCAGAAGTTTTATTTTTAATTTTTAAAATAAACAAAATATTATACGAGTATTATTTAATTATCATTTTTATTTTAACCCCAACACTAGTAGGCAGTATGTCGCACTTCCCCCGAGTAATTAATTTTATTTTTGGAAGTCAACACGTTTTACCTGTGATTAAGGACCAAAATAACTCATTAATATTGTCATTAAGTAGATTAGTAAAGACATTTTCATTGTTTTAACATTTTGTCAGAAATAATACAACTAGGTGCTCTTACCCCAAATTTGAGGTAAGCGCATCTACTAGTCCAATTTTTATAAAATGCTTTAAATATCCGCTATCCTGAATGGTTACATTCCGATTTTTAAGGACTTAAATTAAGAAATGGTTAATGATCCTTCTATCAAAGTTTCAAAGGCATTGCATCATCTTATGAGGTTTGAGAACAGTCTAAAGTTTATGTCGATGATTTATTTGTCACACTTACCCCGACACACTCTACTTATTATCTGTACATTCTTAACATCAAATTTAAATACTAACATAGATTTATATATACAAAATAGTTGAACTTTGTAAGAAGCTTGTATTAATAAAGAGTTTAAAACGAATACTTGTAAATTTACATCTCATTGATTTCTCGGTAGTGTAACATTTAGAATTACCGCGGTGCGGGAGTTCAGTTCTCCACGAGATATATTAAAACATATATATTAACAAAATTCAAGAATTTTTATTATTTATTTTATTTTGAACCAGAAGAACAAATTTTATGCGAGCATGGTAAGACACACGTAAACGACAATAAGAGACTTCAGGTATTCGTATCAGCTGGTTAGAGTCAATTTGGTGTAACTCCAAAAACATACAAATATTTAGGAATTAAAGAAATAATACACAATCATGAGAGATAATTTTGTTTTAAGTATTAATCGGTTAACAGAAGTACACACAATAGTCGTAAAATGTTGCCCTTTAAAAAATGGAAGAATGGAAATGGTACAAATAAATATTCTGAAATAATTTATAACGCATTTTGGAAAAGTAAGTTGTCCCAACTCAACCCTTATCAAGAGCAGCAGACAGTGGGTTGTATCGTAAAACTTTTACACTAGATAATTCAAATGTTTGTATTGTATGCGAATGCACACATATTGAACCCTTTATAATGGTGCTCTTCAAACTTGTTGATAACACGGCCACCAAAATTAGAATTTTCGTTTTAAAACACTGCAATACTTTTATGTTTAAGTAACCAATAATAAGTACTTATGTACCATTAAATATTATTGTCGGTAGGTACGTTCTTATTAAAAATAATAGAATTACAGTCACAAAAATAGTTGAATTTTTGAGCAGACAACTGCTCACATGGCTTCACATAATTAAATTCACGATAGCTTACAGGCCTTGATGATATGTTACATTAAGTGACATGAAGTTGGTTATGTTAGGTTAGGTTAGGTTATTCAATACAAATTCATGGCAGCTGAGTAATAAGCTGACAGTGTGCATCTGTCTTGTGTGCAGTTGTCATGGAACTAATTTAATGTTGTGATTATGATTGTTTATTTTTATATAATAAATCAACACCCGTATGACGCAAAAATTTAACTTATTTTATATTTTGTCCATATATAATACAAAATTGTAGGAAGCAAAGCATTGCTAAATGTTGTATGAAACATTACTATTTTTTTTAATAAATACATAAGTACCTGTACGTAGATTTTTTCGCGATTCTCTGGCTTCAGAGCCCCTTCGGGGACTGAAGTCTAATTTGAGAAGCCCCTGTATTACATTACTCGTTTAATGTTAAACTGTCTTTAGTCACTTTGAATAAATTAAACTTTTGTAAACGTTTGCGATATTTTATAGTAATAATATTTAAAAAAATTTAAAATTGCAGTTTTGTAATCGCAATTCTCAAAAATTGGCAAATCATTTTGCATTGCATTGGTGGCTGGAGTTTAAATAACAACATACATGTGTGAAAATTAGTAGAATATACTAATATCATAGGTATCAAAAATATATGTATCTATACAAAATTAATTAAATTAAAGCTCACTATTAAAATCCCGAAAACTTATTTTTGTCAATATTTTATCAACTACTCAAATAAGTGGCGGTTTTTTTATTCTTAACATTAAAGTATGAAATAAAATATCTAATACGATATTCCACAAATTAATTGATTTTTCGTACTTTACATAGTTTACATTTTTTCAATAAAAATTTAAATTGATGTATTTAAATCATTTTGCTTATAGTTGTATATACAGGTTGTAACAGACCTAGTCCACAATATTTTATGGGTAGATTCCTGACTAAATTGCGAGTCGAAAATGTTCAAGCAATATGTGCAAATTCTGCACTGCACATTGTTTGAAATGTTTACAAAATCATTTTAAGCTTGAAGTCTAGCCATTCGAAATTCAATGACTTTATTTTTTTTAAATTCAATATATTATTTGGAATAAATAAAATATTTCAATTTTTTTTTTTTATGTACACTAAATTTGTACACATAATCTATTTGTCAGTTAGATTAATTATTTTTTTATGAAATTTAGAGTAAATGCTGGATATTTCAGTTCACCTAGAATCAGTGAAAGCAAATACGTAACAGGTTCTCAAGTCAATATATTTATTAACTCGAGAGTGCGGCACTTCCATCCCCTACATTCGCCACTCTATAAACTCGGTATGTTATACAACTACTTGACTTTTTGCACGGCCTTCTGCTAGAATGAATCCTTTGCGTACACAAGAAAACGCATATTTCTTTACGACAGCGTCCGCTCCGTAATCGACAAAAAATTGAAGAGTTTTGGATGTTTTCTCATCCGGAATTTAAGTGTCGAATCTTGTGGGTATAGTGGTTAAATTTCAAATAGGTAGGTCTTTGAAAAAAATCATTATTGAGGTACTAAAAATATAAATATATGAAGAAAAATTTGCTTTGAAATGCTGTATACAATACATTTAAATGTCTGATATTTTTAGGTACAAAAACTATCAGATAAAATATTCTGCAATCGTGGATGGTGCATGTGCCCAAGCAGTAGCCAAATATATATGGGTACAATTAATTTATTACATTATCAAGCTACAAGTGTAACAAAAAAATAAAATAAGATAAAGTAAAAAAAACATTTCAATAGATATATATTTATTGATTTAGAAAATAAACAGCCTGTATATTGTAATTATAAGACGCTGCTTTTAACACCTCTGATCTTTGATGTAGACTCAGATCTAGTGAGATGGGCAGGGAATACGTTAAATGAAATAAATACATAAATCATTAATAAATTACAATATATTCGTAAGAAACAATGATTCTCAAATCATCATACGCCAGCGGTCTTGGACAATGTGTATATAATATAATTAGACAGTACTAGCAGGTAAACAGGTCCTAGCAACAAAAAAGTGATTGCTTTCTGCTTTTTGCACTGACAGAGAAGCAATCGGCGATTACCGATATTATATATCATTCTGTATTGCTGTCCCTGAATTGTACAAATGGTGTTTTTACGTATTAACTTTGAACTATATGTATCCACTTAAAAACATTATTAAAAAATACAAACAAAATATTCATATTGACATAATTTGACAGTTCTATCATAGATATGAAACTGACCATAGAGTACGACGGGATATGACCATGAGACAGATGAGATGACAGGATGACAGATGCTAAATATACTTGTCAGCCGTAATACGATTTCGCGGATATATATTTACGTACTGTTATTGAATATATATAAAAAAAACATTTAACTTATCTTAACCTTCCTTAAAAAACACGTACTTTTTTGGCCCGCTGACATCTCACAAACCTAGCCGTTTAATCAAGCATTATATAGACATGATGAAACAACATAGAAATGTACGAAAATAGATAAGGATACTTAATATTATTATGGATATTAAAATGTCTGGTAATACACGGAGACATACAATTGATTGAGGCGAAGTTCGAATGAAATATGCGATATTTAGTCAAGTGACCAAAATAATTACGACTGCGAAACTTTCCACTGATTAGGTAAATTGTAAAATCAGAAATTACCTGCAAATTGTATTAAAATATATATAAATGAATAGTATAATATACATACTTTGTGAAATAATTTCAAATTTAAAAACAATTTTACAAATTATTTGGTAATTAATAATACATCACTTAATCGGAATGAATTTTACCACCAAGATGTTAATAAATCGTTATTAAAAAAAATATATCTTAAAAATTCTTATTTAACATGCAAATAAATTTCGTTTTCATTCTTGATAAGTGAAAACTCTTGAACATATGTCAAAATTGTGAAGCAAAATGACTGCATTTTATATCTTTTAATTTCGAATTAACCAAAAAAATAAAATGATCTACTGTTCACCATATGGTGAACAGTAGATCATTTTTTTTTTTTATATGCATAATTTGAACAATATGCAATTTATTTTGGTAGGTACCAAAGTCGAAATAATACTTTATGTGGGTTAGTTCACTATCGCGTTCATAGTCTCATTTATTACGCACTCAAATACATTGATATTTTGTTCACGTTTTAGGGACACATATCCATAACAGCATTGAAAAACGTGCCTAAGAATTACCCTGGAGGTGGGGGTAGGCTTATACACAAAAACGTTTTATTTTTTCTTTAAGGTCGTCTTTCGCGTAATGGCGAAAAAGTTTAAGAGGTTTCGGACGTTTTTCCGCCCGGGCTTCGAGTGTCTGTTGAATGCGTCCTCGAGTGACGTCCCGGGACGGATTTATGCCGGGCAGGTGACGACGGGGGCGACCTCCCTATCCCGGGAAATCCCGCTTTACATAACGTGTAGCAGCGGGGGGTATTGTAAAGGATAACCGTCAGAAGAGGGGAGAGTGCCCAGTGCTTGGTACCTACTTACAGGATATCCTTTCATTACACGCCTAGATTTTTACCTTAAAATATTCGATTAGGCTTTCAAATAATAGTTACACAAAGGACCCTAAAAAATCATTTTATTAGTACATTATACAAATAAAACTCATTTAGTTTGTATATCAACTAACAAAGAAGAAAATTATACATTTGAGTGATGCATCAGTTCGTAGGTCATGGATAGATGCTATGTATTCTCGATATTATTTTATGGAATGAAAGCATGGACACTTATCGAAGAAACGATAAGGCGATTTGAAGCATTTTAAATATGGATCTGATCAGAAGAATGGTGAAAATAATACGGATGGATAGAGTTACAAATTAAGATGTTAATGCAAAAACTTTAATATATCAGACATGCGATGTGATATCTAGAGAAGTACGGGATCTTGGGTCTCATAATGCAGGGAAAGATTGCTGAATGTTGGGGTTCTGGAAGAAAGATACCATCACCTAAGGCAATGGTTTGGCCTGTCTGTACTTTACACTACTGTACTGTAGAGCTTTTCCAGGTCGCAATAAAAAAGTGATGATAGCCAACAGCCAAATTTCGTAGAACAGATAGGTCACAAGAAGAATAAAAAGAAGAAGTTAAGTTCGTAGCGATTTTATTAATTATATATATATATATATATATATATTTTAAATAAACAAAAAACATTAACTAATCAATTATTATTATTTGATCCGAACTGCGGGCTGCAGAGAAAGATAGAGCAGGATCATTAAGGACATCAATAGGTCAAATTCCGGGGGGGTCACGATACTCGGTAATAAAGGAACCAACTGGAGTAGAAATTTAATTACTACGTACATGACGTCATACCAAGTATTCCCAGGTGAGCAGGTCAGATATTATAGTGTACCTGATATATATGTTCCTGTCTGGGTGGTGTAATCTCTAGTTAGAGTTTTACATATAATATATATTTTTAAATGCATTAAAAATATGAAAACAGTTTTTGGATTCGTACAATCAGGAAAATTCAAAATATTTTCATGAAATTATAAAATATAGTTATTAGTCTGTTGAATTATTGATGGTTATTAATAATTAATTGATGGTATTAATATTATTTTACTTTACTTTACAAAAGGATCGCTTAAGTAGTTTGGCCACGTGGAACGGATGAGTTAAGAAATAATAGTAAGAAAGATATATAAAGCAAATGCTGATGGCACCAGAAAAAAAGAATGTCCGCGGAAGACTTGGCACAACCAGATAAACTAGATACTGTAAGATGCTCCTGTTAGAAGCCTCAATAATCGACCGGCTTGTATGAATGTGGATTTGGCGAGAATTGTGTCAGGACAGGAGAGTGTGGCGCTCTATCCTCTTTGCCTACCCCTGAGGGAAAACGGCGTGATGGAATATTACTTAGTTTATTTTATTTTTCCACGTAAATGTATTTTATTATTTAATTTCACGTTGGCATGTAAATTAAAAAATATATTAAACAAGATGAAAAAAAAAATGACAACATCAAATTTTTAACTTAAATCGAGCTGAACCTCGACGCTCTGTGTATCGAAGATACGACGAAAACGTATTATATTTTCGGATAAGTGATTTTAAAAACTCCCATCAATGTTTAAGGGTGCTGAACAAGAAGTTAGAATCTTTAACGAGATTTCTCCGGCGTTATTTTAGCCGTGGGGATGTAAATGTACCCAGAGGTGAAACGTAAGACCAACGTTTTTTCACGTTTTCAGTTTTCCGGAATATCCATGCAAAGTGTTTTTTTACTGCTTCGCCCAAAACCTGTCCGGCAAATTGCACGAAAGGTATTTTGACGATGTACTTGAAAGGGATTATTATAATACAATAAAAGGGATGTTTAAACAAAAGAGTGTGATGAAAAAATAAACAAGTAAGCGAAGAGATTAATGTGCATTCATATAATCATATTTGACCTGTGCATATAGGCGATTTTAACATTAAAAAGAGTTTTCTTAAAATTTATAGCTTCAAATTGTGACTAAAAAGGTATTTTGATTTAAAATACAAAATACTTCTGAAGTAACACATTTCATCCCCGACGTGATTAACCTAGAACTTAATGCAATACTTTTCAATATATATACATATATATATATTTCAATGCAATAACTCTGCGTAATACTTTTTTCAAAATGAGTGTAATTTGGTCGATGTAAATGCAATATGGAACGCCTTTATGCGTTACTGGCTTCTAGGCTCTACAATACAACCAAAAAAATAATATTATAGAGGTGGATCGAGAGCATTCGGAGCTACTCTTAACCCATATTATGAGGTTCTTTCACGTATTTACATTATTATTTTGTATCTTATGTATTCATGAATTAACTCAACTTTAAAAAAAATATATCTTGTTTAATACCATGTATAATACTTACTTACAGCCTTAACGATCTAGTTATTGTCTGTTGTATTTACTCTACATTTCTATATTTTAATTTATATTTACCGTATTCAACAGTCTATGTATCTATAGGAATGGGCAGGAAATACATGAAATATTGAATGTATCTACATTTTAAATACAGAAATGAAAAATTGGCGCGAGGGAACCGTTGTAAAAAAATTCAGTAAAGACAAAAAACTGTTCACATCTGCTAGGGGAAATAGTTTTATCTCAGTGGTTATTGATTAGCTGATTTCCAGAAACATGTTGATTTATTCTAAAAATGTAATATATCATTCAGTGGGTCTTTTAACGTGTAACAAAAAAATACATTTTTAACGTTAGTATGAAAATTGAGGCATTGATTTTTGTTTCGAATGACAGTTCAATTAATTAAATATAATATGTTATGAAATAAAACTACAATTAGAAAAATATAAAGTGATCATGATTATTATATATATTTTACTTCAACTGTGGAACTTGAAAACGAAAAACTTGGATTAAGTACATATATTATTTAAATGAAGTACATAAATTCTTAAACGAGGCCATTATATCAAAAAAAAATGAGAAGAATTGCAAAGAAATTAAATTAGAAAGGGAAATTCGAACGAAACGAATGAAGCGCGCACCACGTCCTGCAACTACTCCGTAAATTCATAATTTTATTTTTATATTCCCATTGCATTGGTTGTAACCGGCGACCCCAAAAAAATTAATGAAATCTCTCAAAAACATAACCGAAAATATTTTTCATTTTATAAATCTCACGCCAACTAATAAAATTCGAAATGTATTTTTCCTGAAAACATTTGAACAGGATTAACCAAGGCCTATACGTGAAAGGAATTACGCATTAAACATTCATGGCGTATATGATTGGATGAAAAGTTATCGAAATTTTATGAGGATGCCTCATTCCTAGATATTATAAGGTACGGATAATCCGAGCAACGATACAGCCAGACCACTCTCAGGAAACTAAATTATATAGCACATATTTCAAAGCAACTTATTTTTGATGATTTCAAACATTAAATATTCATAATTGATTTAAAAATAATAAATCTAGAGACATTTTAATAAACTTTAAACGTTCCATACAATAATTATATATAATATATGTAGGAATTATACCCCCCTGAGGTTAAACGTGGATAGTAGTATAAAATAATTGAAAGATATATGTATGTAAAAAGATACATGCGATGTTTGGCAATGACGCAGTAATGATACATATGTATCAGTGTAGATAAGTAAGACGCAAAATAAGATTTTCTGAAGATTAAGAGGTAACGCAGGAATTCCATTGTCGGAAATGAGAATCCCTAGTGATTTAGAATGGCCAATATACCAACCAAATTTGAATGGAAGTGATGTATAGTGAAGGTCGGCATATGAACAACATAATTTTAAAAATTAATAAAAGGTATGTGACAATAAATAGCCAACCCTGTTCTTTCAGAATATATTAAATTTTTGTATAATTTTAGGTAATTGATTAATTTTAGATTGTTTTACGATAGCTATCATATCAATACATTTATTTCGTTATAAATCTCTAAAATAAAATAAATTGATTAACGAAGTACTAGATTCATGGTGGGTATAATAAGACAAATGAGGATGGTACGAGATGACTGGAACGATGAAAATATGTCACATATAGGCAAGGAAGAGATGCTGTTAGGAGAGTGAGATTTTATGACAAGGGGATATATAAAAGATCACAAGACTTGAAAAAAGCATTTTACAAAAAAATTACGCAGTTTATTACTTTGGAACACAAAAGATGGCTTGCTTAGAGAGGCGATTAGAGTAGGTACCGACTTACTTTTTGTAGGGATGTACGCCGAAAACTCTAGGCTGTGATTTATTAATGTCGTTATCTGTACACTCCCCAGTCTCAAAGATCTTTCTCGAGTGTTTTTGTTATCCTTACCTGAAAATAAAATAAAAATTTCAAGTTAGAAAAATAAATTCGAAAGAGAAAAATTGGTTAACAAACATAAAAAATATCAGTGTTCATTTTGTTTACGATACTGCGATCGTACATCTATAAAAAAATAAGATAAAAAGGTCATAAAATCGGCGTGTTGTTTATAAAGATGTCGTTGGATTTTGTTTGATAAAAATCTCGTAAAAAGGCCAATATTAAGTTATAAAGTGAGAGAGAGTAAAGAGTTGCTGTGGACATAGACTTAAAGTTGAAGCGAGAGCCCTTGTCTGATCTACCAACTTCGAAATATGAGGGTGAAAGAAAAGTTTCAACGAATAGGCTGTATTAAGATAATGCAAGACTAACCCGATATTCCTCGCGCCTCTATTTAAAGTGTCAGTATTCGCGTGGTTCGAATAATTATAATAAGTCAACTATACAGCAACTATTCACGTATCATTAAATGTCACGAAATAAAATAATGTAAGTTTATATAAACTATATTAATTTACTGTTTCCGAAGTTTGACGAACTCCATAATCACGTGTTAAAATAAAATACTTGTTTTTTGATTCTACTCGTTTAATTTACTTGAAACGTGTTTCGCCTTGTAAGAACATTATCAATCTAAAAATTTAATCCAACAATTTCTATTTATAACTATAATGGGAGACAGCTATAAATTTTATTTGCATGAGATGAAATGGGACAACATTGTTCATTGGAATTCTGAGGATATCCATACATTTTGAATACTTCTAATTATTCTAAGTAACCATTCAGTTTCAACACTAATAATATTTAAATGTTATGGGTAGAAAAGGACAGCTATATAATTTTACAAAATAAGAAAGTAATATGGCAAGAGAGACATTTTTAATATTCTGGTAAATTAAACGAGTTGAATCAAAAAACAAGTGTTTTATGTTCAATCATTTCGGAATTTAGACTGATGTATACCACCCTTAATTACTGTCGAAAAATGTTTTTAACTTTAGTTGAATTGTATTATTGATAATAGGAAGATATTTCCGAAAATGTTATTACTTTTATTATAATAAAAAAATAAAGTGGAATAAAACAGTATTTCATCTCAATTTACAAAATAATCATCATAAAAACATTTAATCAGTTAAATAATAATATATTAATGAATCTCTATTCAATGTATGTATATCAAGTGGAATTAATATTTATAGAATGTGTTCATGTTGCATCTATTCAGTGAGCTGAAATAATATGTAACAAATATACATATAGTAAGTACTTCGAAATAAGCTGTACTTAAGTAGAATTTCTACGAAATAATTCAAATTGGAATATGTATCTCATAATATTCTTATCACAATTATTGTAATTTTATTAGGATTTTAATATATCATAATATTCTGTCAGATAAATATTTAATTTCGCTTTATTTCTCAAAATATAAAGTTAGATACAGCTTATTTAAATGTACTGACTGCACGCGCCTGATTGTAGTTTATAAAGGAATTAATAATATATTTAAATATAGTCGAATGTTCAGTTTCGATGTCAGCGTGAATAATAGCGGGTTAAGGACCAACTATGTGTGTACCTTAGTTTCGTAGAAAAACTCCAGTAATTTGCGCTTCTTGGAATGCCTCTGTATAAATCAAGCTCAAACTTATGGAAACTCGGCTGACACTCGCGATGGGACTTATTTGCATATTTATTGACATAATATAACTCCATAAATCAATACCCCCCCGATAATAGGGTAAATTTATGAAGCCTTCAAGTGCGAGATAATGCGACCAGTGGGTGTCTGTTTTACATACATACATATTTATTACTTTAGAAGTTGGGGGTGTAACATTAGCGATACGCCTATCATGCCGAGCTGAAGGCGAGAAAAGTTTTAACTCATGCTCGAAATGTTATATTATGATCAAAGAAATTATTACATACTGCTGTAATGATGAAACTATTGCAAGCAAACCCACCCAGTATTCTAGTCATTAAAACTAAAATAATCGAATTTCGTAACAATATACTTAAGTAAAATATTGTTACGGAAGGCGCAGTAACCCGAAGTTCGACAATACTGTAGATAGTATTATAGAAGTTCAACATTCAGCTTTATTCTATAATATAATTAATAATAAGGAAATACACGTATAAAATATTTGATATTCATATTATTACCGTATTCTGGACATATTTTTCGCCAAACGACATCAGTAACTTCGATATCTATTTATTTACGCCTGCATAAATATTTCATTTATTAAACTAGGGTGGGTATAGAGTAACATATAACTATATATATAAAGAATAGTGTCTGTTGATTTAATTGTTGGTATATTTGAATTTTATACAAATCTACAGTTTCATTCCAAGTTTGAAGAAATTTTGCACACTTGACCATAAAAACAAGAGGAAGGCCACTGTCTACGTGAGATTTCGAAAAACCACCACCATCCCCCTTTCCCACGCCTTAAGGCAAAATTTTGGTACTTCTTGATGAAATTTTTCACACTTGACGTTCAAAATAAGAGGAAAATTATTGTCTACATCTAGTTTCGAAAAGAACTACACCCATCCGCCTAAATGAAACCTTTTCACTCTGCGTAAAGCCCGGACAACGCGTTGTTGAGTTAAATTGTTAAGATTGATAATGTCCTTACAAGGCGAAACGCGTCTCAGATAAATTAAACGAGTAGAATTACAAAACAACGGTTTGTGTTTAACTGTTTATTAAATTGAATAAAAATATGCATACAAAAAATACTTTAGTTTCCTAAAAACAGTAAATGTTAGACCTTATTTAATTTTAAAGTGTTAACTAGATATTTGCTTCATGTTACTCTATTGTATTTTTGTCATTAAATAAACTTTTAGTTTTTATGTTCTAACCTAACGTATTGATTACAAAAGTAATCTCTACAATACTTTGGTAAATTGCATGTGCTATTCAGCCAATCAGTTTTATCTTCTGGTAAATTTACTTCCCACTTGTTAAAATGCTGTCCTTTGTACTAATCGAATGCTTCCCAAGTACTGTCGTAAATTTCACATCTCAGTGCAATTTTGTAACACCGCTTCAATTCAGTGCTATTTTTGGTGAACATAATTTGGTATCTCACAAGTATTTTTGATATTCTACATTCATGTATATAGTACTAGGTAGTAGGGTTCGGAGTTTAATTTTGTAAACATTTAATTTGATCCCAATAAAAAAGTTTTATTCGATAGTAAATTTCAATCTCTACATGAGTATCGTAAAAATTTGATGAATTATAATTGTGTTAATTAGGAGAACACATTCTTATTGTGAAGTTGTAATTATTCAGAACAGACGGTCTGTGATATTTAATTCATATTTAAAATCGTGTTAATACACTTTATTCTCAGACCTTGAACAAATTAAGTACAGGGAATCTATTGAAGCCTGGGCAACGATGGTGATTATTAAACTGGGTGTTCAGCATGGAGCCCACAGCTACACTAATAATACACAACTGTTCAGTTTGCTGATCACAGTGTACTGGAACTTTTAAATACTTGTGGAACTCGTTGGACTCCAATTTTGTTGGCAAACTTCGGTTAGCTTTCAAAGTATACAAGTGTGTCGTATTTATAATACCAGTATAATGGCGGGAAATGGTCCGAGAAGTTATCGCGATGATAAGGAAATCAAAACATGGACAAAAAAATGACATTTGAAGTTTTTTTATTATCACTTATCTATCTTATACGTATAATAAATACGATTAAAGTAAATATATTCAACACTGATTGATATATCATTTTTAAGTAATTGAAATTACACTTGCAACTGTATATTGGTTTTGGACAGATCTGAGTTGTATATCTTCATGGGCATCGAATGGTATTTTTAACAACCATGTAAAATAAGTAAAAGTACTATTTACACACAATTTCTAAGTGATCTTTATATGTATATCATCCATAATGGCTGGCGCTCCGTCAATCTGTCAACATTTGTAATAACCGATATACTTGGTTGTTGCAGGAGGGGAATCAATAAAGAAAAACACTACAGAAATAAAATTAAACGTACTCCATACAAATAAGAACTTGGCCCACCATAATAAGCATTTCTCTCCTCGCAAGATGCCTAAACAAATTGAGGATTTATCTCAGGCAAATGTTGAAAGTATGACTTTGATGTTCAATTCCTGCAGAATGAAGATATTCTTGCATCTCGCCGTTCATGGTATGCGCAACATGTGTCTCCAGCACCACATCTCAAAGGCAACAATTTTTCTTCTCTTCCTTACCTTCAGATCCAGGTTAATTATAAAAATACAGGGCTATCCAATAGCTGTGATAGAATTTCCAATAATAATAGTATTCATGTAATATGTTGATATCTATCACTGTTATTTTTATTCTGGATAGTCTGCCATTTCATCATGGAGCGTTTCACATTGGAACAATATTTACGAGTTATCAAAACTAATTATCAATCTCAATCTTCAATTCGGCCAAATCAACGTGCACTTCGTGAATTTTCTGGTCGACCTGTCGATTTGCCGCCTAGATTGTGTGATATTTCTTCATTAGACTATTTTATGAGAAGATATGTAAAGTTACTAGTTTATTCTGATAAAACCAATAACTATTAAATAATAAAATAAAAAAATTGTGTGAAAGAGCGACTAAAAATTGGATTTGAATCAAACGCATTGTATCAAACGTAGTCGTGGTGCACATTTGAATGAAATTATGTTCCATTGTTAATGGCGTCGAATGATCTTTCAAATATATAAATAAATCATTGATATCATATTGTAAATACTAATTTAATGTATTATTTATAAATAAATACATATAAAATCAATTTTGTCGAAAAATATTGTTTTTGCGCTACCGAGATTCGAACCTGGATCTCTATTTCCAATCCGGGGAAGTACACTACCAATTGTGTTATAGCGCCAGTATTTTTCATGACAAATTTTCGAACCTACATGTTACACTTTTTCAAATTAATACATCTGTCGTTCCATTATTTGAAAGCCATCTACATTGTTTTTACGGAATCTCAAAACCTTTAAGTACACGGACTGCAGACGCCAGAATTATCAATTCATTTTTATTACATTTTTGACACATTGATACAACTTATATTATTAAGGAGAATACATTCTTATTGATGTTACAATAAGAATGTGTTTTCCTTAATGATATCATTTTTTTCTTTTTTAAATTAAATTACATTTTAAAGTTCTATCGCTCTTGTTGAATAATCCTATAGTAGTTGTTAAAAATAATAATAATATGCTATTATTGTTATTATTTTTTTTATTCTTCTTCTTACGAGCCATTTTATATTGCAGGATGGTAACCATGATGCAGTCTTGTGATTTATTATCAGGGATCATCGGAATTTTAAACATTGTATTACCTTCTGAAGTTACGCAGCCAAGATAATTTATTTCTTCTTATGCCTCTGCTACCTTCTACATGCACGACACAGTTTTAAATACCATACTTAATAAACGTACTTTAAATAATAGGTAGCCATCTTTTAGCATACTAATTCGGATGCAGACTTTCAAGAAATTAATATTTCTATAAAGGTAAACAAATATTATAAACCTTTAATCGTGTACATTTTAAAGGTAGACACATTAGTCATTATTTTAGTTTTAGATTAAAGAGTTTTATATGTAAATTAATAACATATATATTGTGATAAATTATTCAAAAAAGGTTTTATTTACGCAAATTGTTTAGTGAAATTAAAATAGACTTTCAATATAATTTCAAAAACGTAATATAAATTTAATAATAACGCCGTTCGGCTATATTTAACGATCTTTCGATTTTCCGGTTAACCTTATTTAAAATCATTTAAGTCCTGACCCAATTCTGCTGGCAGGGCTTGGAAGATCCTTTGACTTTTTATAAAATAATAAATAGATAATAAGATTAACATTTTCAAAAATATTTAAAAAAAAAAATAGCGTTTAAAATAAGTATTTTCTAACACTTCATCTTGCATATAAACAGATGAAATAAACCACATATTTACACAACGTATTGTATGAAATATATATAACTAATTTATTATATGGCTGGCAATAGATATTGACAGTTTTTATCATGTACTTGTCAGCTAAGTAATACAGGGTAAATATTATGTTTTGTAGTCGTACAATACGATTTATTATGGAGC
This sequence comes from Eubasilissa splendida, assembly GCA_031772225.1. Lineage (NCBI taxonomy): Eukaryota > Metazoa > Arthropoda > Insecta > Trichoptera > Phryganeidae > Eubasilissa > Eubasilissa splendida. The sequence goes on along the minus strand of CM062852.1, from coordinate 11,824,903 downwards.
ATTTAACGCGTCAACTACGTATTAAAGTCATTAAAAAATTGTATCTAAATAATAATGGCAATGCTGTAACCTTTAATGGTGATAACAAGATGGTGCCACCTCACACACAGCCCGTGCTACGCTTGAAATTTTGCAAGAAATTTTTCCCGGCCGTATAATGTCAAAAAGTGGATAACCACTTATGTCAATCGACTTGCCTCCTCGATCTCCTGATTTGACGGCTACCAACTATTTTATGCGAGGGTACTGAAAAGAAAAGGTCTACGCTAATAATTTAACACCAATTCCGATATTACAAGACAATATTCGAAATGAAATTTCAGAAATAACGCGCGAGAATGTTATGAAAAATATGGTTAAAAGAGCGCGCATTTGTGCCGCTGCCATAGGCGGCCATTTGGCCAATATCATATTCAAAACATAATTATAATTAACAAAGTACTCGATAAATAGAAAATAAATTAAATAATTATGTTTCATTTTCTGATAATTTAAAAACAACATTGGCCTGGAACATAATGTTCACCTTGTAGAAACACAGAGATTATATTGAAACATTTATTTGCAAATATGCTTATTTTTTTTAAAATTACGTTAGACAAACGAAGACTCAAATTTCGTTAGTCATGTTATTTCTCACTCCTGTACTAACACTTGAGACTTCAAATATTCATATAAGAAAAATCACAGAAAGTCAAAGTCGGACATCTTGTCGGCTAATTAACATCACCATTTCGAGATACCGCTAAAGCTCGTTTATGCATACCGTTCGAATGATCGTAACACACAAAATTCATTGCTGCACGGGCCAAGAATTCATGGATACTAAAACAGCATAGTATAAATATTAAATTTATAGCATACTACACCTGCTGTTCCCAACTCTTTTGTCTTCCTACCACAGCGCTCACAAATGTGTCAATACCTATTACAGGACTCTATAATTTAGTGATGAGCTCAAAATCACGAACTGTGAGTCAATCACTGATATCTTTAAGTCACACTCACTATCGGTGATTAAATATCTGGGAATATCGTGATTCATTTTATTATTATATTTATATTTGGTTGTGAACCGTGATTAAGCGTATGTACATATGAAATGAAAATATTTATACAGGAATGACGTTATAATTCGTGATAGACGTCATCTAGTAGATTCTGCCAAAACATTTTACGCATTTGACCTGAGAATTTGACCCGGAAAATAAACTCACATTTTTTTACGATATACATTCTCTTTGTAATCATATTAAATTAGTTATATATTCTAGAATATGTTTTTTATGCAAAAGTTTGAATAATATAAGTAAAAATGCTCAAAATTATTATTTTTTTCTTTATTAATATATTGTGTATTATGATATTGTGCGGCGCATGGGTATTAGTAATGAAACTGTGATCACAGTCACAGTTTTTAATCACTGATATTATCGAATATCAATAGCAATCACACCAGTGAGTCAAATTAGTGGAGCATTTTTTTTTCATCACTACTATTCAGTTATTCCATAATTTTATTTACAGTTATTGAACACAAAAATGAGCAAGTCTTAAAATTAAAAAAACACAGACCAGTAAATGAATAGGCATTCTACACACATTCTTGGTGGAAACATAAATACGAAGTTTACAACATATTTATGCAACAGTAAAAGTATTCACTCTTCGAAAATGAAATCTATGTGTAAACAAGACGTATTTTTTACATGAATGCATATCATATTGTCAGCGTTTAAATTTTCGTTGCAATTGAGACATGTAAAAGTCGCAGAGCTATTTAATTGCGTAAGTGGTACGAAAATGATCACGTGGGTGATACAAAATTAAAAATATTAAAACAAAGAATTTGCGTTGGTTCATGTCTATATATTTGGTAGTCTGTGAAGAAAACGTTATTTTATTCAAACAAAAGTAATATCTATTTATATTTTTTTTACTTTATCACAATACAATATTCAATTACAACACACTCACTACATTTTTTTATTGTCTTTATTTATTTATTTATATTTTTGTCGATTCTAACTTTTATTTTTAATTATAATTATAACACCGCAACAACACGAAAAAAACTGTCTACTTTAACACAGACGGTAGTTTAGCAAAATAGCCAGGACAATGGTTTATATATCAGAAGTGGATACCTCCTGCATTCCATACAGTTAACTATTAAGTGTATTATATTATTGTATGTTCACTTCTGACGTATAGAAAAAATATGTCAAATAAATAAATAAATCATATTTGGACCTGACCGATGAATTTTTTACGCAGATCCACTTTCCTGAGAAGCAGGTATGCTGCCAATCTAAGCATAATTTACGCAATGTACCAACACAAGGTAGCTAATTGTAACTATACCTATTACATGCATCTCTACTATACACTGTATACATTCGTTTATAAGTACATGTACATATATAGTTATAAAAAGTAATAATTAATACTAGTAGCGGAGCAGCCCTGATACACCCTGGCAGGGGTGCGGAAAATGCCCGGAAATGTGGAGGTTTTCCCGGTTTTTGATTAATGAGACCACAGAGAATCGAAGACCATTAGACTTGAATTACAAAAATGAAACTGTATATGAAAAATTATGTTCAGCCCCATTAAAAAAAATTGTTTCAAGTAAATCTTAGAATATTTTCTAATTAGCAAGGAGTAATTATTATTACTGGCAGAAAAGAAATCGGCTGCCGATTGCTTGGTGCTAAACCTTGCGGGCGGCTATTGTGGTCACTTTGTAGCCGAGAGTGGCCGCTAAGCGATCATTGGTGAGCGCTGCGTGGCCAGGGCTTCCGTAGAATCTATATTTCAATACTGAAATCCTTTATTATATTGCTTTAACAATGCACCAATCTGTATTTATTTCCAGTAAGAAAAAACTAAATATTATTAATATTTACACCTAGAACTATCTTAAATTGATAGGATTATCGTCAAAATTTAATTAAAAGCATAAACACAAAACATATAGTGAACATAAAGAAATAAAATATTATGAACAGGTAAAAATATTAACTGAAAATCTCAAATGAATTCGATATTAATAATATTAGATAATTTATATAGCGCCATTTTCAAAAAAACTTTCACCTAAAGGGCACTTTACACATTAATTATTTATAGTTGTACATTATCTTTGTTCTTAAAATTAAAAATGGTTATTTTCACTTATGGAAATGATTTTTTGAAAAGGTGGGTTTTTAGTTACTTCTTAAATGAAGTCTCTGATGCATTGTTTCTTATGACGGAAAGCAAAGAGCTCCACGATTTTCAAATGCCGGTTCACTAAATTTAAAATTATGCCAACGGTTGGTCGATTCTACAATCCTTCCTGCGGCTGAAGAAGAGGCTGAACTGAGAGTTTGACGATATTTTATGTAAAACCATTTTGAACTGCAATGCAAAAATTGAAATATTCACAGATAGAATATTCCTTGAGTAAAATCTATTGCATAATGCGTAAAGATTGTAAATGAATATTAATATTCATTATTTGCAAATCTGACTGCTATATATCGGGTTTTATTAAGACTACTTTGGTATTTTTAAAGACCGCTTTAAAGGGCACTTACAATAGCGATAGCGACGATGTTCAATATTATAATAATATACATATGCATATACAAGCTTCGCTTTCTTTCAATATATATTTATATTTTCATCTTTAATGGTAGTTAAACTTTATGATTTAATTTAATAAAAGTTTTGGTGTATAGTGTTGTTTTAATTTTGCTTGTTGAAGCATATGTTTATATTATATTACGTATGTTTATACGGTGATGCATTATTTTATGATGTCGACCAGTTTCAAAACGTCACTGCATTAAAAAAAACAGTTACTTAAATTTCTTCCTGATTTAAATAGTTAAAATACCTAAATACTGTTCCAATCAAATACGCCATTCTGCAGAATGGAGATTTGAGGAAAATGATTTACCGTTATTGAGAGGAATGTTTGTTATGAAATTATTAGAATTTTCTATTATAAATGAATGGATGATGTGTGTGTGTGTGTGTGTGTGTGTGATCAGAAGAATTTGAAGGTTATGTTGTAAATGTTGTAACTATTATGATCCAAAATCCCCAAAAGTCATCTACATTATTTCGTGTTCGTTTGATGTCGCGGAGTATATTACAGGAATTTGTGGGAATTTAGTATACCATATGTGGATAATAGGCGGCATGGTGCAAGAATATTAACTATTTATTGTTTGCACTGAATTTTTTAAAGTCAAAGTTTATAAATACAAAGAAGTTACTACGCGAATTATTATCGGAGGTCGTTTTTGGGACTGTTGTCTAGAAGGCGTCGATAAAAAGTGTGAAGTTTATGAGTCTGCTGGCCGCGTTAGTGTCGTTGCATGCCGCCTTTAATGGTGATGAGAGTTGCGTTTTATGCACCGATACTTGCTGGATGGGTTCAACATCGCCGGGCGTTGATGAAATCATCAAATGCGTCTATCCGCATTTTTCCTTTATCTTTATAGTACATGATTCCACATCACATAGAAGTATTTACTGCTCAAGCTTGATCCTAATTATTTAGGATACATTGTGTCTTTCGATATCTTATCAAGTCTGAACTTCACTGTCATACGTCATACCCATGCGTTGTTTGATTTCTGATTCGCAGCTACTCTCGTCAGTAATTATAGACCCGAAATAATTAAGCTCCTTGCTAATTTCAAGTTCTGGAAGGATATCCGTATGGAAAATCAGTTTATGTTGATTAATGAAAATTAGATTTATATTGATTTCATCTAGGTTCTGGCAAATAAAAAAACTGGTGTAGTTTAAAATCAATGTTGCGGAGAATTTTAGTTACGTGGTAATTACTTCGTCCGTTGGCTTTCTGCTTTACTAAATTTCTACTACATTACACTAGATTGTGATTTTCCCCGCTGATGAGAAAATGTGAAATGAAAAATATTTCGCACAAATATACGAAATGATGTACATTATTCTAGATACATGAGGCATATGGAGTGAAGAAAACAGCCAAACGGTCATACTTGCGAATTTAATAATTTGATAAATTCGTAATGGTTTAAGTATTTCGAAAATAAATAGATTTGTCGAACGTGATATATAAATTTCCAAATGGGATCCATTTAGTTTATAGATAAAGGTTGTACTTTAATGGAAAAGAGAAAATTTTATACAATTATCGAATAAAAGTCTTTGGGGCATATTATTTAATTTTACCAATGAATTGTAAAACCCGGTAGCAACAAAAATATTTTTTCGAGAAATTTATTTTATATGTGTATCTTTCTAATTAATACATCTAATTTGTATAAAAAATATCACAGACCCATGTTTTGAAAAATTATAACTTCATAATAAGAATGTGTTCTTGAAAAAAAGAAATGTAAAAAAATTAATTAAAAACCATTTTAATGTCACAAGATTTCAGATACCTTTGCTTAGCTGCACGTGTTCATTCCATGTGTTTGAACAAGAAGTTGGGAAAATACGGGATGTAGGAAGGGCGGAAGGAATTTGGAAGACGAACAGGAATAGGGAACAGGGGGGCTGAAGGACCAACCTGAACTAGGAAGAAACGCGACCAACCTGAGAAACGTTCCTTTAGGTATTAGGATTTTCTTCTTCCACTTAATCCACGGGTCTTTTAGCTCCAGGAAACCACACTTCGGTAATGGCGTGAAGTGTGACACAACGAGCACAAGATGAAAGCACAAATCATTACGCACGTCAACAGGACCATCTTCCAGTGTCTGGTTTACTTAGTCGTGCCAAGTCCTCCGCGGACGTCCTTTATTACTGATGCTACCAAAACTCGTCAAATAATCATTTTTACTTTTTTCTGCTCATACATAAATTGCACATAACCAAACGACCAAAGCGACTCTAACTCCAATTTCTAATTACAGTCATTATGCTGTGATTAAATTTACATTGTAATGTATTCAATATTTATCTCTATCATATACTGATCCACTATTCTTATGTCATATTTTTATTATATACTATTAGAAAGTTACAAGAATTACATTGATTGTTATTGTATCCTGCAAAAAGCTATTGTGATCAGTTCCTGGCCAATGGGGGCCACTGCGCTCCCACCGGCTAAGTTTCCGGAATTAATAAAATAGAAAAAATAACAGTTGCGTCGTTTGTCCCATGTGCAAAATTATGTAAAAAAAAAAACACAGTTAAGCCATACGACGACAGAGGTCGTCTTATACATTTAACAATCAATAAAACCTATTTTTCAATGTTGAAAAAATAATTAATTATTAAACAAATGGTCAGAATCACAGAAAAAATTAACTTAACCAATCAACAATATTTTCAAAATAATATAAAAATGTGAATTAAACGAAACTTAGGTAAATAAATGATACGTAATGTATAATTCGGGCACTAATATAATGTGCATCACGAACTTTCAAAGGACTGGCGTCAAGTAGTTCCATGCAGCGGAATTTTAGTGAACTGTGTTTCGAATAAATGCACGAATTAAAGTCCCGAATCAGTATCAAAAGTATTTTAAAGTAATTTGTATTTATTTTATTATTATGAATGAATCCAATTGCACATGGGTTTAAGAATAAAAAAAATGTTTGTGTGAGATTTCAAGCAAAGAATATTCTCGTAATATAATACATTATTGCGAAACCCTCTCGCTACGGGCCGCCCATCAGCTTAATCCCGGACGTACGAATCAAAGCCCAGACCACGTGAGTTAAGGGTTCCACTTTCAAAAACAGATTCGCCGTCTCCCGCCTTCCGGTCACACGTGATCCAATTACCCCCCGAGGTCACGTGCGCGTGATGACGTCACGTAGGGGATCCTCCGCCGTCACGCGCAGACGACCGGCGGATACGGCTGGAGTGGGAGAGAGAGGCAAATACCTAACTGCAGCGGAAATACCTACCCAGACAAGAGATAACCTTGCGCACGCGACAATTTATTTCACGATGTTACGTTAACGGTGATGCTTCAATTCGTTTCGCGATGTTATGTTAAAATGTTACGTCAAGCGAGCGGATTCAAGTTACTGGACTCGACAACTTGTATAAACTATAAAGAATTATCTTGTTACTTTAAAACAAACTAGCATTTAATTTACAATTCAAATACTCCTTTATTAATCTAGCTTATAAAGATATACTCTTAATGAAATCTATATTATAACTCACTAAAATATATTGAATCAAAGATTATTCAAATTTAATAAAATTGATTGATTCGATCCTGGCGTCACCTAGCGCGCATCACTTAAATGTTTTTGGAATTTATTGCAATATAAAGTTGATTGTTTTTAAAAATGGAATGTCCGATGTATCATTTATAAAGACAATAATCAGTTACAAATTTTCGAGATAAAAAAAATATTTGACACAAATGATTTACGTGGCGAAATGGTTATGCGCTTCCCTAGATAGTAAAAGTTTCGGGTTTATATGATTATATTAGTTTTTTTACGTAAATCTTTCTAATTGATTAATATAATTTGTTTTACATTATTATCTTGTTGGTATTGTTTATTTGCTTTATTTAAAGAATTTCACGAAACCGTACACAACAGGTCTCATAAAATTCTTACAATTGGCTAAAGCCGATTGCCTTCTGTTAGTATACTGTAGTTAATCATGGATCAGATTTATATATTTATGACCGATTTATTTGTATTTTAATATGAACGAATATAAAATTTATCTTTTATAACTGGATAAATATAAATATCTTCAGCAACCTAGGACGCCTCTAGGAAGTTATACGAGTTGCCTGTTGTTCATACGGTGTAACAAACATGTAAGTTATACTAGGTGTATGTATGTTATACGTAAAGATTATTCAGACATTGTTTATTTGTCGTTCCACAGCCAATAGGTATCATACATCGTACAATCTTTTATGATGTCAACAAGAACAAGATTTCTATTTATAGTTTAATCTTTAGAGAAGAAATAAGAAGAGATTTCTAAGGAAAGAAAATATCTCGATATTGTACGTTGCAGAATGACGTTTATTTTTATAGGATCTCCTTGGTTTTAGTAAGGTTTCCTTATTGGAGCGATTCTTTGCGATGGAAAATATTGGCGGCTGGTAATTTTTTCTGTAATTAGTTTCTTCGGCACGATTCGTATCAACTCTGAGACCGCACTAGCACTAACATATTTAGTATTGATCACCTTTCAGAGAGGTCATTATTAATGTCTCTCCTACATTGCATGTGTCCATTATTATGAAAGCGGTCTTAGTCAATACATTGAAAAAAATGGGTATCAATTATTTCGCGTCACATTGTTTTAAATGAATATAATAATATGCAAATAGTAACAATTGTGAAAAATTTGAAGCCTTATATTCAGTATTCCACTAGTGTTCATTTTAATAATAGAGGAAGTCATTACAATCTTAAATTTTTTTATTTTTTTATAAGCTACATGCAAAGCTATATTTATATATTATTTCGACATATAAGCTATATGTCGAAATAAATTATAAATCTACTGGACTAAGTAAATTTTGTGAATATTGAAGTAAATATTGTGTTGTGTAATATAATTTTTTTTTTATAAATTCGAACGCAAACCTTTAAATATTTCGAAACAAGAGGTACAAGGCCTGAATTACTTTCATAATAACGGGCATATATAATATATAAGCGCATGTACCGTCGACTCTATAAAAATATAATCATTCGACATTCAAATGAAAAATATTTAATACAAATTAAATGTATCAACTAGAAAGATATATAAAATAAATTTATCAAATAAATATTTTCAATGCCACTCGGACTCGAATCAGGAACCCTTTCTATCGGAGGAAGTGAGCTGACCTACTACACCACGTCAACATAGTAAGTTAACGACAATTTCACGTAATTATGTGTTACACTTTCAAATTAATACAAAATATAAATCCGACAGGAGACAGGAGGAGTTGTATTAGTGTTTCCAAAGCTAAATAAAAATACTTAATTAATTTAACTCTGGCATTTTTATCGGATTTGACTCAAAGGTGTTTGAAATTCTCCGTAAGTATTAAGTAGATTGGTTTCAAATAATGGAATAACAGATATATGAATTTGAAAATGCAACATATAAATTCGAAAATTAGTCGTTAACTTACTATGTTGACGTGGTGTAACAGGTCAGCGCACTTCCCCATATAGGAAAAGCTCCTGGTTCAAGTCCGAGTGACATTGAAAATATTTATCTGATAAATTGATTTTATCTGTATATCTTTCTAATTTATATATTTAATTAACATTAAAATATTACAGAACTATGTTTTGAAAAATTGCAACTTCACAATAATAATGTGTTCTCCTTAATAATTATTAATCTAATTTGCCTTTACGAAATTATCCATAATTATCAATTTTCCTGTCTACAGAAGGTAAATTTTTTTACACTGATTCGATATGATGATTCGAAAATAAATAATTTGAGATGCAATTTCAACAAAACAATCAAGTGCAACGTGGCATTTTATCAGTCGGTATTATTTGATTACAAAGTGGACGGTGACATCTGTATGATAAATGGCAGCGGAAGGTTATTAGGTATAAATCTCCAGTTATTGGAAACACGTGACATCGTTCCACGTAACATCTGGACCATACATTTCAATTCCCAGACCAGCTGTCATTAGAATTTAATGTAGCAAACAAAAGCTTTGTACAGATGTAATGAAAGTTGGGATTTTATTGTGGCCATATTATATTGGTTACATAATACCTATAATTTTGTGTGTAAGTATGTGAATTGTAATCAATAATCCAATGAGATCAAAATAAATTATTTGATATACTAACATATCATTTTCCTACATGATATCTAAATATGCTCTATCGTCAGAAAGAAGGTATCATGTCCATTATTTATAAATCAAAGTTGCAGAAATCTGTTTTATCCTTCATACCACTCAACGCCATCTAAATTTTTAATGTCAAACTGTACTATATCAAACATCGTTTTCAACTTATTTTTGAGATATATCTACAGAAGAATGCTCAAAATAAGCTGGATGGATAGAGTTACAAATGAAAATGTTATAGTTCGGATGAACAAAGAAAAATAAGTAATATAAATAATTAAAATAATATCTCGTACATGTAATAAGCTATCAAGAGAGCTATATAATTTATATCTTGCATCTCATAATTCGGTAAAAAAATTCTGTAAGTTGGGGCTCAGGAAGGGAGAAAATATCATGACTGAAGCGTCTGAGGCTATTGAAGAGATTTACCGGGCCGCAGAAAACAAATAAATATTTGCCAACGTCCGTTAAAAGGATAAGATGAAGAATGAACAATGAAGAGCTTCCGTAGAAGTAGTAAATTATAATAGAAAAAAGCAATAGAATGTACGATGTATGCAAGGAAAGCAACCTTACTATGAGTGTCAACAAGTAGAAAGTGATGGTATGCGAGAAGGAGGAAAGTATGTTTGATATAAACAGAAAGACTGAAAAATATCGAAAGGAGAGGGACTACAGAAAACAAAGTGAACGGCGCTTTGAATAGAATTATAGCTAATGGGAACTTGTCAACTAAAGCAAAGACTAGCGGTTCAGAATGGAGTCCTGGTACCGACACTGATGTATGGAAGTGACGCTTGGAGATGGCAGAAGAGGATCTAAAGTAGACTGAATGTGGTGGAAATGTGGCGTGTGGCAGATCCATTTATGACAGAGCAAAGAGTGAAGAAATAAGAAAATAATGTAAAGCTAATCTTAGTATAGTGAGTAAGATTAAGAAAGGATAACTAAGGTGGTTTGGTCATATGGTACGGATGAATGAGGAGAGAATGGTAAGAAAGATATTCGACGCAAGTGTTGATGGCACCAGAAGTAGAGAACCAGGTAAACCAGATACTGGAGGATGGTTCTGTTAAAAGCCTCAATAATCATCGAGCTTGTCGAAATGGTCTACTACAGTACAAAGAGTAAGTACAGGCTAAATGAAATGTTTTATCTTATCTAATCTAAATTATATGATTTCTAGTCAGTCTTAACTCATTCAGCCGCGACCGGTTCCGGAAGATATGTCGATATTACCGTATATTTATGAGTCTCGGCTAAGATGAACACCACGATATAAGAATTAGAAGGATCTATTTGTATGTGTGGCTGGAACAGGTAGACGATGTAAGATAATAATTTACAATTGATGGCGTTTATTGAGGTATTATGCACACTTTACAGCACACATGTTGAAGTAAAAATAAAGATCAAGTCTATGGCGAGAAGCGTTTACTGGAGGTGTGTTCTGGAAGCCGGCCGAGAGAGAAGTAAATGGTTAAGGCTGGATCCCGGATTGGCTACGCTGCGATGTATTGTCTGATTCGCGGGTCGGTACCAGGTATACCTTTAATGTTGATACGAGCCTTGTTTGCCAACCAGATAACTGTGAGTGGCGTTCGGGGCCTCCACAGATCATATCAATAATTCGTCAATAATGAAAGAATTGTATATTTCTATAATGTATAGTTTTGTTGTAAATGTCGATGCGTTGTGATGTATTTATATCAAACATGTTTTGGGTGCACGACGATGGTCAATGGTCAGTAATGATTAAAAAAAATATATCGCTTATAGAAAAACGAAATCTTTTCATTCAGTCAGATTCATTTAAATGTACAGTCGATCTTTTCAGAGTATTGTAAAAAATGAGAGATTTAATATGAATTAAATATGTTAATTAGAAAGATATACATATAAAATCAATTTTATCGAAAAAAATTGTTGTTGCGCCACCGGGATTCGAATAATGGATTGAATGTTTTTTACACGAAATAGTAAATGGCCCTCATTTGATTCATCATATGCCTTCTCAAATTACTAGGTCGTTAGAGCTGTTAATTGTAAATGTTTCTAAAACAAATTGTCATATTTGTAATTCCTATATATACGTCGTCTTGTCCATTTTTACTAAAAATTACATTAAAACACAGATCTAATATTTTTTTCCTTCTATCTAGGGGTGTACTCGTACATAACATCATCTTAAATTAAACTTAATAATAGAAGCAGAATATGTGATGTGTAATAATAGAAATTTGTTCATTTCAAAACATGTGGACATGCAGTGTTTGCTTCTAATTACATTATTATCCAGTGACGCCACATTCCACATATCGTTGTATGAAAAAAAAATATATATAAAAAGGCAGTTTATTCAAACTGATGGGATAGATCCCGTGGACTGTATCGATTCAAATTAATATTTAGTTGTCGCAACCCGAATTGGATTCAGAAAGGAATAATGGCAGAAGGATCTGGCCTACCTCGATCTCAGTCCTGAGTTAGACGTCATTTTCACCTCCACTTGACTCGAACTTTTATAGTGAAGAACGGAGATATCACTGATACTGTAGAACCCCGCGTATTTTTCGTGGTCTGGATTTTTACGCTCGGCGACACTCAACGGAGAAAAAATAAGCGTGTTGACAGGTCGGTGTCGAAATGCAATCTGATCCCACGTCGGCGAAATAAAATAATAATAAAATAAAATAATATGTCCTATGCCTTCTAGGTACATACATTAACTTTCCAATACAAAGACAACCTCGAATGACTTCAGTCGTGTTGATGTATTTTTCAGTTCAATACTTGTAAATATAAGTGTAATATTTTTGAAGCTATATTAATACATCATTATAATTGATTAAGGCCGTTTTGTTTTTCTAAATTTATTTTTAATAGGGGTATGTATGATGTTTATGTGGATTAGGTAACTAGGGATAATATTGGTAATTAGATTATATTTATGTGTATATGCTGTGCGTATTTATTTAATAAATAATGTATTGAAGTCCGTATGGGCGTTAATAAATAAATACCTAGAAAGGTTGTCCAACACACCCTACGTTCTGTTTCTGCTTGGCATGGTTTCAAGTCTGCGTTATTTTAAAATACACATTCACACAGAGGATAAATAAATACCTGTATTTGTTTAATAAGAGCCAGCTCACGTTAGTGGCATTACGTTTTCCTTAAAACACGTCAAAATCGTACCGTGAAATATTTCCAAGTTTCACGTCTCGTTAAAATGTGATTAGGTTTTACGTGAATTTGCGAACTGCGTTTATTTCTACGTTTACGCTTCAGTTCATAGATTCGCCAGATTTTAATCGGGATATTATGTAAATAGGACTCACAAATTTGGAAATACAAGACATCTGTAAATGAAACTTCCAGAATGGCGCAAAGACTTGATCCGCAGTTTTTCGTCACACAGAAATGTTGAGATGCTGAACAATGTTATTAGAAAAGATGTACAATTGTAAAATAAAAGTTATAAGTTTTTTATTTTTTAATAAATTTCGATATCTATACATTTCGGAAAAAATATTTTCAAATGCTCTTCTTCAATCACAACTGGGAAACTCTTACATATTAGCATTTTTTTTACATAATCTAGATCCGCAAAGCATCATTCTAGACATCTGAAAAAATGACACTGTAAATATCTCGTTCTAAAGTTCGTCAACCAGTCTTATCCGATATCTTGTTTTACAAATTAAAATTTCGTAAATCGTTAACTCGTAACAAAACAAGTAAAATAAATGTAAAAAACAGTTTCACATGCTACTAGATTTTTCTGATATATATTATTAACAATAAATTATTACTTTATTCCAAATGAACCTCCCCTTGTCTACATTCCTCATCGTGTACAAATAATAACATTCAAAAGCATTATTAACACAAGAGATCCGGATGTTAAAATTTGGGTCCGGAATCGAAAATCGGATTAACTTTGAAAACGCTGTTTGAAGAAAATGAAACCCCATGTGAAAGACCGCAGAGAAAACCTCCAACCTGTTTGATAGTATTATAGAATCACATTGGTGTGGTTTGAGTAGATTTAATAGTATTATTCATTAAAATATAATATGGATTAAGCGGTGTACACCGAATGAAAATAATGAGGTAGAGACATAAATAATTACAACCTCAAAAATTGAGTATGATTATACGAGTACTAACTAACTGATAGAACATTAGTTTTGTACAATCAAATTAATAAATTAATTAGTTGGGGACTAACTATAGGTATGTGTATGTCAGAGATAGGTGTATGTGTGCGCGCACGGAGAACGGCTTATAAGGGAGCCGCGTCTGTCAGAGCTCTCTCTTACTGCTCTGACGTGAAAACATTAACTTGTAAATTTGTATCATATATTATTCTATCTCGTGTGTTTAATAAACTGCTAATTGTCACACGGCAACATTTAACTGTCGACCCACCACTATTAGCACTATACGGATTTGTCAGGAGACAAATCCAACAATTCTAGAACAAAGAAGATTACAACTGGCGCTACCGGTTTGAGGTTTGTCTGGAAACGATTGGCTCTACCGCTGGTCATGCCAAGGTTATCACACTATCAATGAATTAAATAGCCCAATCCATTCATCTTTAAATAAATTTAACAAATGCGAAGTCCAACTCAATTTCGCCGCCATGGCGCAAGGCGTCACGCTAGTCGGAAATCCGCAAACGCGTAAACGCCAGTCACGATAACCATAAAATTGTACGTATCTTATGCAGGCTGCAGTAGCCATTTGTCGAATCTAATAACAAGAAATTAGCGATAACCGATTAATAAATAAATTAATAAGATAAAATATTTTCATTAGTATAAGCACGCTCTAAATAAATTTAACAGATGCGCAGTTTCACTAATTACGATCATTAGTAGGCAACTTTGGGATGCTGCCATCTTCTATATGTCTGCGCCAGTTATATTAAATCAAATTATTCGGTGTACGAAATTCAGAATCCTTTTTAACTTTGTGAAATACGTCAACGAATTCGTGCATCATTCACCGAAGGAAATTGTAATAATGCTGGCTACGTATGACGCGCCAGTATCACGCCGAGAGAACAATGGCGGACCGGAACGGGGGGAAGCTGGAAGATACGCGGGCCGAAACGGCGGGAAACCAGAAGATATCGCAGCGGGATGTCAGCTGAATATGGCGGATAGAATGGAACCCAACAGGCTAATTAAACTTGCGAAACACAATCCCATTTGTACCGACAGCGACAACAGATGTCCGCCCGATACACCGGGGACGCTGCGGATGTTTCTGGAATTTTCCTTTGTTGTGGCGTGCACAATGTAAAGCGAAGTATTTCAATCAGAAATATTGTATTTCGATAGCAAAATTTTTGAAGTACTATATTATAAATTTGATTAAAAAAACACATGTTTTTATGTTTTTAATAAAGAATGTGGTTTTACAGGTCATGAAAACTGTGTCAGAAATAGGGCGTAATAAAACATTGTTACATCGTTACGTGTAGAATTTTCTAGGCTATTCTGCCTTATGTATCCATCCTCTCTAGCCAACGTTTCGAAACCCATTGCAGGGTACATCATCAAGGCAGTTGTTGGGTTGTCTAATAGGTCTATGCGGTTTTGTTTAATAATTTATTATAAAATCAAATTTTTCAACTAAAATTACTACATTTCGATCAATAATGTATTCTCCATTATCGTTCAAGACTACAAGCTTTTTCTATACAAATCGGTTGGTCAGGTATATAAATAGTTATCGAGCCAATTTCTGAGGTTATTGTCGTTTTTGAACGTAACGCCGCGCATTAGATTGGAGAGCGACCGAAAAAGAAAATAATCTGACGGAGAGAGGTCAGGACTGTAGGGTGGATGCGGTAGAATGTCCCAGTTGAGTTCCAGGATGATTATTTAAACCTTGATTAAAGGCGAAAAAAAGAGTGTCGAGAGTGTTTAGAGATTTTATCAATAATTTTTAACTAGACACTGCATTATTTAAGCCCAAAAATTAAGAAAAACAATAATATACAGGAAAACGTTGACACTGACGTTTTAAACCAAAAAAAATGCGAATAGTATGTCATTTTTTGTTACTAAAAAACAAAATAGCGGGAAAATAACATTTAAAAAAATCCCGCAAAGACCCAATATAAGTATTGGCTTGCAATAGTACGCCAAAGCAGGATAATTCGATTGTTAAAAGGGGGAGAGATTAGGGCTGAGCCCTCTTGTCTCCGATATGAGAGGTAACAACAATGGCATAAGATTTTTTTGGGGGGATCCCAACGGAACGGTGAAAAAGTTTTTTTTTTAATTTCAGGTAATTTTAACTTTGCATATAATTAATTGTATGAAGCAAATTTTTTTATAAAATATATTTTGTTAATTGTTTTTTTGATTGATTTTGTTATATTTTTATTTGTGTTTAATTAAAGTTTTTAGTGAATTTTGATCAATGGGGTCAAGAACAGGTTAAATAAGTGAAATGGGACGAAGATGATGGGGATCGGACGTGGGATCATATAGGCCGAGGGAGTTTATGCAAGGGTTTGGGATGCAAATTAATTTACAATAAAATATGGAAGATAAATTGTGTTTGAGTGAGGGTATTTTTGATTGAATGATTGTGTTTCTGACAAACCAGGATGAGTTTGTGATTCTCCTAACGATGCAGTTTTATTTGTAAAAGCAGGGTGTGTTGTTATTGGTTATGTTAGCTATTGGCTTACAGTAACGTGTCCAAATCAGAGTGTACGTGTGTTTCGTGGTAATACAGTGTCGGTGTTGATACCAAGAAGAACTTGATGTTATCCCGTGCTACAAAATGATTTTGGATACGCCGGGTATCTATTCCGATACCTCTCACAATGTGAGCAAGCGCCCTATTGTCTAAGCTACTCCCTTAGTGCTACCGTGCTAAATTATAATAATAAAATGCCGACCTATTTATACACCTATGAATCGTCAAATAAATCAATTGTTAATAACAAAAATCATGATAAAAATATGCCTTTCTTTTGATACAGAAGATGTTTTATTGGAAGCTTCTCCAAAAAACGCTCAAAATAGGATAATAAAATAATTAGAAAATTTCTGAACATTTTATAGAATATTAAGGGGGTACTGTAATATATAATAATGTTATTATGAGTATTTAATATTTTTGTAGACACCAACGACGAATAATTTTTTAGGATAAAATGTGTTGTAACGCACTTAATTCTTTTATATTTTATTTTGAGGCAAAGCTTCACTCTTTAAGGGCAGTATCAAATAATCAAGAGATCTCTTCTAAGGTGGAACACCGTTTCAAAGTAATATCAAACAAGGTAGAATACAGAAACATATGTTTTTATTATAAAAGGGTTTTGTAACTATCCACAGAAACAGTTAAAATGTATATTTGATACGTGATACCCAAAATATGATACTTTAAACATGTAATACTAGTAGCATATTGGACATTGAGTTTTGGTGTGATTTTTAGATAAACTTCGACAGAAATACTATATTTTTATTGCATAACATTTCGAGACGCAACTTCAATACACTTACTTCAGACGTGATCAGAGGACTCCAATACTACCCTCCGTTAAAAGTTTCAAGACGTTGAAATACTTAACCCCTTTATACCTGGTGCTTATTACAATGTACACAAAGTTTTGGATGTAAACCGCCATACAACAAAACCGGTTATTAGGAGAACACATCCTTATTGTGAAGTTGTAATTATACAGAACATAGGTCTGTGATATTTTAAATATGAATTAAATATATTAATTACAAAGATATACATATAAAATCAATCACGGTGGCGCAACAACAATATTTTGTGATAAAATAGATTTTATATGTATATATTTGTAATTAATATATTTAATTCATATTTAAAACCGGTTATGTTAATTTAAAATATTAGTCTTTCGTGAGACTATTTTTGCTCAGCCTATTGACTCCAAGCGAAAATAGTGCAGGTCAATCAATTTTAATTTTATTGAATTTTTGTAAAGAAGATCACAAATCATATAGTACGTACAAAATATTATTCAATGTCATTCATTCATGTCGGTCACTCACGACTGAGGATCACGATTTCCATGAACTCTTGTCCTCTCGACTACGGCTTTTTTGACATCTCCAGAGAAGTGTCTGTTGCTTTTTCCACTCGGTCGGTCCAATGTGTGGTGGATCTTCCTCTTGGCTTTGTTATCTTTGGACGTGTTAGAAATTAAAAGAATCTGTATTTTCAAAATTCAGTAGTAACGACGAAAGAAAATTAAAACCGTTAAAAAAAATCGAACGGATAAGAGTGCGATGAACATTTTATGATCAGTCCCGCTACTTTACGAATAGCGGTAGTGATTTAGTTAGAAGCCATATAATAGCAAGTATATAATATTCCGGCTACCTAGTTACTTTACGGCTTATCAAAGTAGATGCAATTTAAATTAAATTCATACCTACATATTATTATTGTATTCGTTTCTGTTTTTACTTTGAATAACATGTCAGGCCATCGAACGCCGTTACTTGGAAGCCCACTTGAGATACCAATAGTTGGTGTTTTGGTTAACCAACGCGCTCAAAAAAACTGTTAGGACTAAAATCTTCTCTTAAAATAAAAAATGTTTATATTAACCAAGAACAAAGGATTATATATTATAAGAGGCTCGAAGCCACAGGTAGCAGATCACCGCGTTTTGGGTATCGGTCATGGGAAGTTCTTCTTAAATCAATTCATTATTTTCTCTGGCGAAGTGTATAAAGAATGCACTTCTCCTTTAAATTTGGCAGTACGCTGGTGCGATAAATATAATTAGTAAGTCAAAGACTAATTGAGAGCGAAGTAAACGTTTCTGTCACACACTTTCGTTATCGTTATCTAATTTTTACATTGTGGCGCACCACATCAAGCTTCTCCAAGCTATCTTCCCATCCCGCAAGATGTCCAAAAATCTTAATTCGTCTCAGGTTATGAGTCTGTTCTTGATCTTCAGTTTTTGCGGATTGGATACATTGATGCTTTTCGCCGTCCATGGTATACCCAACAAGTTTTACTATTATAAAATCTTTATTTATGGCGTATTTTTCATCTAAATGTACTTATTAAAACTTCCATAAGATATATTTTCGATTGCGAGTAAAAATAAATTATCCAAGCAAATTAATTGAGGTGTGAAAGAGTTAAAAGTACAAATTATAATTCCATTCTATCAACTTTTCTTTCTATCAGTCGATGTGTTCATGACTGATTATCGTGGTTCTCAATTCTCCTTCCACCGCGCGAACTGCTTGACTCAACTTTTCGCGATCTTGGATCTTGTTTAGTGCGACGTCGTGTAGTGAGGCTCCGGTTACGTCTCGGACTTGGTCTTACCCTTTTTTTGGAGATCAATCTCTTCCCTCTTCCGTATTTCCCGTGATCACTAATTTCTTCAAACAACATGCCAAGTATGAAGGAATTCTTTCCTGTATTTTGTAGAGAGCCTTTGTTTAGTACGGAGTTTCTTAAGAATTGAAACATTCGCAGTTCACCTAGAAGGCATCGAACATGTTTCATTCTTTCCTTCTTAGGATCCATTTTTCGACTCCATACAGAGCTATGGCATCAGCTTACTTAGTAATAGGCATATTATTAATAAGTAACGTTTCAGTTTTACATTTTATTTATTTTTCAGTTTTCTACGAATAAATATCATATTCTTAAATAGATTAGAATATTCAATATAATATAAGTTATTTAGTTAAAATAAAACAAATTCAAATGTTGTGCGACAAATATTTGTTTGTAGATCTTGATAATTTATTTGGAAATTCAAGTCGCTGGGAGGCGCACGGATTTGTCAATCTTCTTTTTACAGTCAGAATATTCGGAGACGAGAAATCAAATTATAATTAATATTTGATTAAAATATGAGTTAATTTATCTAAGAATAACGTAGGACATAAATTTTCAATTTACAGAAATTTAATTTATTTATTATAATTTTAATTTAATTGTTTTTAACACGTTAATTAATTAATTTTATCTCATTTCCTGCTTCGGAAATGTGTTTTTATTTTATTTACACAAAATTACCCCTGATAATAAAACGTGCTCATCGCTATTTGACTACATATTATTAATCTATATATTGTATTCTTAATTAATTAATATTTTCCCCTACCAATAATAATTGTCGAAATATTGATTCTAAAAATTAGTGTATTATAGCAACGTTAACATTAAATTATATCATCATAATGATAAAATGATTTTCGCTCTCTTATCCTAGAAGAGTCGGGGCTCTAAAGTCTCAACAAGGCGCTTCTATCTCTTCATGTCTTACGCCGTTTTGGTATTTGTTGAGCAATCAACACCCAATCTGTATTCGTAGTATTTGTTGCTGTATATCCCAGCAAAGTCTGGAGTGACCCACTGACCGCCTTCCATCCAGAATTGCCGAGAAGATACATATCGGTAGTTATTTATTTATCATTAGTAAGACATGTCAAAACTACCTCAATTGAGATCTTTCAATATTATATAAAGGTAGCAATCCGTGCCGGCGGGCTCCCTTATCGCAGTACCTACTTATTTTCGGTCCAATAATCTTACTCCTGCCACCCTCCTAAGATATTTCAATTCGGAAGTCTAAAATATTTATCACACTGCTAGCAACTACCTCATGAATAGTAAATTATTAAAAATATATAATACTTAATATTAAAAAGACCGTCCCGATTTAATAAGTTATCAGCTAAAAATTGCAAAGCGAAACGATTGTTATTATAATATATAATATTCTGCTACAGACATTTTATGTGATTAAAAATCGCCCTGGTTTAAGGCTTCACCGGAAGCTCTTGAACAGCCAGGGTGAGCGAGACGCCGACACAGTGACGTAACGTAAACAGTGGTTCTAAAACTGTCCATAACTACGAACCACTTGACGAGCGTTCTGCAGTCGGGCGGAACTGTCGACTGTTAATTATTGTCGATAATTAAAATTTACCTCGGTGAGCTTGAGTAGTAGGTAAATCACAAAATAAGAAAATAATTGTATACAAGATATAAGATTAATTCTAAATATTCGTTCAAACCACCACAATTTTTCAATCAATTTTTTTTTTGCGAAATGCAGTTTCTACAAAACAAATCGTCGATGTCATAATTTCAAATCAATTTTAATTTACAAAAGATTCTTGATTCTTAAATACTAATTTAATGTATTAATTATAAATATATACATGTAAAATCAATTTTGTAAAAATATTGTTTTTGTGTAACATATGGGTTCGAAAATTTGTCATGAAAAATACTGGCGCTATAACACAATTGGTAGTGTACTTCCCCGGATTGGAAATAGAGATCCAGGTTCGAATTCCGGTAGCGCTAAAACAATATTTTTCGACAAAATTGATTTTATATGTATATATTTATAATTAATACATTAAATTAGTATATAAAATATCACAGACCTATGTTTTGAATAATTACAACTTCACAATAAGAGTGTGTTCTCCTTAATACAAAAGATGAATTACTTAGGTCGCTTATATGGTTTGAATAATTATTGAACGATTGAGGTAAGATAGTAAGAAATATATACGACAAGAGTAAATAAGTAGTTTGTTGGTCTAGTGGTTAAGATGCTGTCCTAGTGATTTAGTCGGTAGTTTGCGCCTCGATTCAGGAGCTAGTTAGTTCTATTTTTATAGGAGTATTTGGCTTAGCTTGAAAATAGTAAGAATATTCATGTGACATGTATTCCGTGTATGCAACGCTATTTGAAAAAAAATCAGATACTGAAAGATGGTCGAATCAAAAGCCAACAATCGGCGAGCTTGCGTAAGAAGATGAATGAATATACATGAAGAGAGAGTTTTGTGTCAAGATATAAGAGTGTGATCTTCTCTAGAAATAAAGATTAAATAAGGACTGTATCAATCTTTGAAGCTACTTTGGAGACTGCGGTTTATATACAAGTATACGTAAACTTCTTAGTTGCCATTTTTCTATTATAATGATGCTCGTTGCATTCTAGTACTATGATAATTATTTCGATACGGCCTACACTTTAAGTGTCATAGATATTTATCCTGTTAAAACGCAAAATACCCAATAAACGTAACATTAGTTTTTTATTTAATATTTGATCCTACATGAGCCATACAAAAAAAGAGTATAATATATTTTGTAATATACATAAATAGGATAAGGAAATTAATATTGCTCACTTACCCACACCAATATTATAGTTAATATAAATATAGATTATTTAACATTGTTTTTAACCACTTAACGAGTTATTTTACTATACCAACCGGTTTCGGAATAAACCATTGTCTTCATCTGGATGTCAAATTAACTAACTACAACCATATATGTCACGTTATTCTAAGGGTTTTAAAAATCTATTAAAAAAAAAAGTATTTAAAAATAAATTTTACTTAAATTGTTACGTTGATGAAAGATGTGAAAATTGACTTAATTATTAGAATACTACTTGTAGTTAAATTTAGTCAGTTATATATAGTAATTTGGTTAATTTTACACGCATTATTTATTTCTAATGATTCTAAATTATTTAATTTGAGACTAACATTGTTTATATGTAAAACAGACAATCTCAAATTGTTATCAAAAATGTAATCATTTTCTAATAAATTATTGGAAAATTTTGAAAAACCATTATTATATAAACATCTTAAATGCTCTTTTGATTCGTATGTTAAAATTTAGATTTGTTTTCAATATAGAAAGCAGTAAAATCTTTACAGATAAGTTTATGAACACCGGAATTATTACATTTATCAACTTTGTCGTTGGAATTTATAATTTATATTTTTAAAATAGGGTTAATGTTGTTTAAGAAATACTTGTAATTATTTTGAATAATTCCAATCATTAAAAAAAATTGTTAGAATTACAAAACTCGAATAGAAGATAAAGATTACGCACATATTAAATGTGATCTATTTTTCTCGAGGTAACGAAGTTAACTAGGCGTTAAGTTATTTGATTCTCTAGACATATCTTGTAATACGAGTGCTAGCAATTATGGTCCCCGTATAAGATACGGGACTGTCATTAGCTGAGACCTACGGAATGATTATTATATATCATAGAATATAACGTGATAATAATAAGTTACCTTGCCAATTTATTTGATTACTTTCATGATTTTGGATATCAGAAATTGTTGGTAATTTCACGACTGTTCATGAATTACTAAACAGAAACATGTGCAAAATTAATCAATTGAGGTTTTGTATAAAATAAGATTGGTGCACTTGATTATTAATTTATTTTCTAAAATAAGATTTTAATAATGTATATAATTAATTGGTAATTTATCACTGGAAGACAATGTGTAATATTGAACCTCTGTAATAACTAACAAAAATATGTCCCTTTCAAGGGAACTTTGCTCTGAGCATCTGGGACTACTTGAAGCTGGATAATTCCTTGTTAACAATTTGGCTCTGTGCCAACTATCTGAGAAGGTGTAAGTCAAATTATTTAATTATGAATCTTATACGTGAAAAAAAATATATTGAAGCAATTATACATAAATGGAATGATAATAATATATTTTTTAAATGTTCGTTGACTAAAAAGGTGGAATTCATAATTCAATATAATAAATTGAATAGATATATTTAATTAATTTAAAACTTTAACAGTAACAGGGTCCTTGAAAAATTAATAACCCCTACTTCAACCTTGGTATAGTGGTAATAGTGGTATCCCGTTGTCGAGAGATTTGAATCTTCAGCATAGACTATCAGAGTAATTACTCAATCAATTTTTCGCTCGATTCGTTTTATGATATCGACCTTGGAATGCATGCGCTTCACACTGTATGAATTATATTTAAGATATTTTGTTATTTCTTTTCAATTGCAACACTTCACTATAGTAACTGTTTTAATGCGTAGTTCGTATGTTTTATCTCAACCAAGCGCTTTTGCACCAATATCTTTTTTAATGTTCAATCATTTAATTGTACTTTAAAACATCATTTGTTATACTATCTATGAGGGCAATCAAACGACATGTTGGTTAAATCTGTTATAAAAATAAAATAAAATATTAAAAAATAATTATAAAATAATTATTTGGCCAAAAACCAAAATAATAACTAAAACAATATATATTCTTTTGAAGTTGCATCTTTAGAACATAGTTCTGTGGTACTTTTAATACAAATTAAATTAATCAAATAGATATATATAATAATAATAATGGATAATTTGTATAGAGCCATTTTCGTAAAAACTTTCTTTACACATAAATTGTTTATAGTTCTATAATTATCTTTGTTTTTTTTTTAAATTAAAAATCGTTATTTTAACTTATGGAAATGGTTTTTTGAAAGGGTACGTTTTTAGTTTCTTCTTAAATAAAGACTCTGATGCACTGTTCCTTATAACGGTGGGCAAAGAGTTCTACGCTTTTGAGCCTGCCACCGCAAATGCCCGTTCACTTAGACTTTTGGCAACGGTTGGTCGGTTCTACATCCTGTAGCTGAAGTAGAGGCTGACCTGAGAGTTTGACGTCTACCATTCAAATTGTCTGGGATACAAAGTTCTTGAAGATACAGAGGCGCCATGTTGTGTGTCGCCTTGTACATCAACCAGCATAATTAAAATTCAATAATATCGATAGCAACATAGTATTTTAATATAAATTATTTATAACCAGATAAATTTAATACACAAATCGGTTTCGGAAAATACATTTTACTGACTAAATTCATATATAACCATAATCTAAAGTTTGCAATAAATACTTAAAATACAAAATTTTCTAAAAAAAGTTTTTTTCTTTAGGTTTCTGTAGGTTCACATTTCAAGATGATTAATTTAATTTGTATAAACATATATTATGTTTAAATATTTTTTTACGAGATCAAATTAATTTATATCTGCGTAAATATAATATTAAAGCATACGCGTGTACACATATACATATGTTTTACAATTTGAAGGTTCTTCGGAAGTTAACTCAAATTTTAGGTCTCTTGAAGTTTAATGGCAAATCAAATAGCACGTGAGGTATAATACCATCGATAATTATTATTATTTTTGATTTCAACATTGGATTTTATCTCAACGGCTTGATATTAGATTATCTGAATTTTGTATTACTACCCTTTTTTACAGTTTTTCAAAGGTTAAAAACACCCCTTGTCAATTTCAAAGTTTCAAGAAATCGTGATAGGATCTGGTCCAAATCTTAAAGGTCCCAATATCACCCGCATTATCAAGTTCAACCAAGGGTTTGAACCTCTTCTTGCATAATAATATTATCTACGTGTAAACCCGCTTAATTCCGAGAACTATTGTGAAGCATTTGAGCAATAGTTTAGTTAGATCTAAATTGATTATATTTAAACGGCCTATACATAAATAAGGAAGTTAAAGAAAGAAAATTAAAAAGCAAAAATAGAATATAATACATTAGTGATTTATTAAAATTTTAAGGATATGAAGTTTATAAAAAAATGTTTACTATTATATGACTGATCGCAATCACTTATAGAGATTGAGCAAATGAATTAATGATTAATTTAAGATAATATATGTGTATTAAAACTTTGAGGTTAGATATTTTATGTATGTGTTGCAACCACTGTTTTTTTTTAAATTGTTTAATACAACGCGATTTGTTTCTTTATCAAGGCAGCACAAAACGAATTCCTAAATTGTAATATTCATTGTCTGTGTATTTTAATTAAATAATATCAATAAAAACCATACTTTTGTATTATAAAATTATTAATAAATAAATAAATATTTTAAGATTTTTATGAAGCGAATAAACCATGTCTATCTGGTATAGAAGGTCTGGTGTGGGGGGAAGAGGAGTAAATATTGGTGGGAAAGTAGAAATATCGAGAACAATTTTATTTTTTAAAAGTGCTAGTGTTAAATTCAATCAGTTATAACTGATTTTTTCATTCCTTTTGAGTGATTTGTCGATCTCAAATGAATCTATATTGACAACACTAATGTCTAATATCTATAAAAAAATCATATCAGAATTAAAGTAATAATTTTAGAGCGCTCCGAGACGAAGAAGCAAGCGCTTCGAAAACATTTGGCAATAGAAGATAAAACACCAGTGGTTAAATACAAAGTTTCTACTACTAGTTTAATGGCGAAAACGTAATCGCCTACCCTCTAAAAACAAGAAGTTGAACAGAAAAGATAAATACTGAAACGAGGGTGGATATTTACCAAAGTAGTATCAAATGGAACTGACGAAGTTCTACCAAAGATATATAATTGACAGAGCAACATACTTATACTAGAAATATATCTGTATTTTGTAAGATTTTTTTTCGTAAACCAGAAAATATTATTTAATTTGACGTAGGTAATGTGATGAAACAATTCCACGCTCCTTCATTTGCAAAGATGAATAACTTTTGATATTATTTGCTATATGATAGGCTTTGTCGTCGACCCAAATAAGAGAAATGTTTTATGGAAATTATTCCGCAAGGCGTCTAGTAAAATATTACGCAATTTCAATCTGCCCTTATTAAGAGGGATGTCTCGAAATGCTGGTTGTTGAGTGACATCTGTTTTCGAAAAGAAACGAAATTGAAATAAATGTGTCTTTTGTATGTCTTAAATTTGCAGAATTTACACATTCTTTTCGTGTTTATTTGGCGACAAATGTATCTGATAATTTTGATACGAAAAAATCTCTGAAAAGTCAAGTAAAAAGTGATGTTATTTAGAAAATTGATGTTCTCCTTTAACACTCGCATACTGTTTTATTTTCATCCTCTTCTCACTCATATATAGAGATATTTGTTGTTTTTCTTTTTAAATTATACTACGTACCATTTATACATATAAATAAATATCTTCTACATACTCAAGCTATCTTATCGATCTCTTAATATTATTATATACATGCGTATTTTTTTTAAAAAGATAACTAAGATATTTGTTGTGAATTGCCCAAATAATTATGTTAACTATAAACGTATCTACTTTTATTAATGTTCAACGTTAATAAAAGTAAAATATGGGTGAAGTCATTATTTATTTCATGGTTTGAATAATGAAATAAGATTACTTATCGTACTCATTATTAATTTATTAAAATAATACTAGTTATCTAAATAATATTATCGTTCTCGTGAATTGCTACCAAGAAATTTCAATTAAGAATATAAATTATTTATTTATTTCGTATTCTCCAAAGTTAGGTAAGTGGAGATAAGTAGGTCAATAGGTTGTGTGACTCTAAAAACACCGTGAAGGCTTTTTGTGTTCGATAATGGTTTCATCCCTGTTCCCTGAACGGAGGCAATAGTCCGAGATTCTAGGATCGGGAACACAATATTTGCATAGGAAGCAACGGCGAGATGATGGGAGGGAGGATAGTACCGGAAAACAGCGACCGATGCGAAATTCTGGTTGGGTCGTTCCAGAGGTATAAGAAAAAAAATACTAGGAAGAGCATTTTCAATAAAAACTACAATTTAAAATTTACCCCAAGATAGAAATATGGACAGTTTTAAGAACATATGTTTTCGTATTATGTATTTTATGAGTTAGACTGATATTACGGTGTGATTAAAATATAAATAAGCTTTGAGACGCTTGCCTCATTAAGCCTTGCTGAAAGGATGACCAAAGCTATTGGTGAACACAATACTAACGGGGACCAATGAGCTTCGTAGTGGCAAAGCTTAGGTAGAATGATAATGTGTTCCAAGACATATCTATGGGGATATGAATGAATGGATGACGTAGGAGTGTGCGTATGGATATATGTCGTGATGCGAATTATAATGTTTTTGCAGGTTATGTGAAGTGATGTGATTAATGCGAGAGTAGTTGATGCCTCAATATTTATCGACCGCTCTCGTGTCTGTTGGATAGTCGCGGGATGTATTATGTATTGTTAAAGAGTAATCTGGCGGTCTAAACCTCCACCGGTCAGATCAGCGGAGAAAACATGAAATGTGGGTACGGATCTCGGAACACATCTTGCTGACGACTTTTCTTTTCACTTGAGATAAATTTAAAACTTGTGTAATTCGTATGGAAAGCAATCTACTCTACATTATTCAAAGAAGTTACTGTTAATCACAGTGGTTTATTACAAGTAACATAACGATCATTACAAATGCAAACTAGTGTAATCTTAAACCAATATAGTCTGTGCAGAATGTCCAAAGTTGAAGATGTATAACCCCCATCATGGTAGATTCACAATCCAGCGTAGACAGAAAAAATAAAACAATAATAATAATACATGACCTTGGGTTTGGGACGCGCTTCCTCCACGTTTCGAACTTGTTACTTATAATCCATTGTCGCCACGTACTTATTTTGAATTAATTGGCTTATAGAACAGGGCCATCCGCTACCCTTATCGGTAGATCGTGGCCAGCGATCGGACACCCATCCACAATCCGTTTGCGTTATCGTCCATCATTAGTTTCAGAGTTCTTCATCCCGCACCCAAGGGAAATAAAATATTTCTGCAGAAGATATGAATATAATACAAATTAGGATTTATCACAAGATTAGTAGAAATTGATGCACTAGTAATTGTGACTATTTTTCTTACCCAATCCCATTACGAATTTATTAATTTACATGAATTTAAATTAACTCGTCCTACAGTCGACAGTGCCGTCGTCCAGCGCTATCCTGGAGGTCGGTTAAAACCCACCCGCGATTAGCGTGGCTATTGCTAGCCTTGTCTGGGCCTGGCGCGCGGTCTAACGCGCATATGCGAGAGTGTTGCCACATTAAGAAATTTATTTTCCATCCGAATTATTTAGATGATTTAAATAATTAACCTGCTAACGTATTTATAACGTTACAATATATTGTGTATGTCGACAGAGCAGGTTGTGAAAAAGATAAATAACTCACGGTTGACACTTATTGTTAGCTACAGTTTACAAATACGTAGAAGTTAGACCGTTCAATAAAAATTACTACGCGTGAATAGTTTACGAGTGCGATTCTTGAAGCCGTTGTTAAGAAGAAAGTGGTCGAAAAAGTGGTGTTCGAGAGACAGCCATCCAAACGGTTGCTGGCCGCATTAGTATTGCTACATAGCGTCAGTAATGGGTGTGTTTACGGCTGCTAGGAGTTTTACGCACCGGTAAAGCAGGGTGCGTTCTGTATCGTCGGGTGGTGATGATATGAGTGGAGGTAATATATTAAAAAATATTTGTCTTGGAAATCCAGTACTGGAGAGAAACAATGTGTTGCAGTTATTAATGAAGGAAAATTCTTGAGGGGGCCAAGGATCATGACGTCGTTTTTCTAACCATTAATAATATTTTTTAATTAATCATAATATACTCATGTTATAATACGAGATTCGTCATCTGACGTGCTATACCTTGAAAGAAAAAAAAAATTGGAAAATCACTTTTTGTTTGGAAACTAAAATAATCAAAAATGCTCCACAGTAGTTTTGTTTTTTATCCATAATTTTTCATAAAAAATATTTAATATATATATATATATATATAATTTAAAAAAAATACAAATAAATTTAATAACTTTTTACTATAAGTGGCACCTTTAAGTATGCTTGATTAAATTTTTTCTTATTATTATTGCATTCTATTCAAATTTCACGTATTTCATTCTACCTTAATCAGACAACATTATTTTAACAATGTATCAATTCTAAATAATTAATTAATAAAACTTACACAACAATAATGCACCAATCGGCAAATGTACGCCGCTGTTACTACAATGACAAAGCACTGACAATTATATTTCAACCACCCTATAATTCAGTCAATTTTCGAATCACGTGACATAAAATAAATGAAACCGATGACACATATGCCGAGGTCCGAGAGCTTACCTGATAATGACATTAATTTTTCACACGGGCTAAGCTTCAGTGCCTAATAAATCCCAGAATTATGTATTGCATGATTGAAGCCTGAAGCAACCGGACACTAATGATTCTCAAATTATTAATGTATATTTTTTTTATTTTTAAAATGTTATATTACTAAATCTGCTGTGTGATTTTCAAAAATATTACGGGGAAGTAACATTTCAAATTTTTAAGGAGAACACATTCTTATTGTGAAGTTGCAATTATTCAGAACATAGGTCTGTGATGTTTTAAATACTAATTTAATGTATTAATTATAAATATATATTTATAATTAATATATTAAATTAGTATTGTCATATTTTTGTTGCATATTTCATGACAGTGATTTTATTTCATAATTTACATTTATGCTGATGCAGTTCGACTAATATAAATTATTTAAACATGCTTATTACCCTATATATATATACCTAACTATCACGCCGTTTCCCCGTGGAGGTTGGCGAGAGGATGAAATGTCACACTCTATCCTGACACACAACTCTCGTTTCATTCACATTTATACATTTTCTCATGCATGCCCGTCGATTGTTGAGACTTCTAACAGAACCATGGTCACGCCAAGTCTTCCGCGGACCTCATCTATTTCTGGTGCTATCAACACTCGCATTATATATCTTTCTTACCGTTCTCTCCTAATTAATTTGTTCAACATAACCAAACTACCGAAGCGACCATTTTTTAACCATATTCACTGTTAGAGAAATTATGTTCCTAATCCAACTTCTCGTCACTTACTTGATAAACTACTTACTCGCGCATTAGCGCGGGAATCAGCGCTATTTTGGTCGCCGTCCTGTAAGCAATACAAGCTGTGTACCTTTTTCGAAAACGCGTCGGTCATCTACCTACATCGTAAGATATTTTACAAAGTAGTCAACGGTACCCTCTACAATAACTTTCGAGTGTTTCAAAAGTGACTCCCAGCATCCGTCGAGGGATCTTTCAATTGCTGAGCGTGGAGAGAGAGGCGAAACTACAAAAGGTCAGTGGTAATTTTCAAAGTACTGTGTCATCCTGTTTCTCACTCCATATTTTCTTTTATACAGTTCACAAGATTATCTCTAACATTCGCTCTGCTGAGATTTAGATCTATGTTTTCCTTGTCTTCCAATTGGTTCATTCTTAACTGTATCATAAGTGAAGATGCTTAAGTGATACAATTTCAACTGCATTTAGTTTATGTTCGTTCTAATTATGCCAGGTCCAAGCTTTATACATATTCCATACATCAGTGTTGGTACCAGGATTTCATTGTGTATCGCTAGTCTTGCATCGGTTGATGAAGTTTCCAAAATTTCAGAAATTATTGAAAGCTTGTTACAACACGGCGGTTATTGTTATAATTAGATATCAGATTATAATTTGTTTCATGTTTCAATACATTTCTTCATTACATAATATAATATTTACTTTCGATTGTGTTTAGTACACGTTAGTGAAAGAAAATAAACAAAATTAATATTTATATAATTTAAATGACATTTTTTATTATTTATAACATGTTTTATTTTGTTGGTGATTTTAATTTATTAACCATATAAGTGGATATTTTTAACATTATTTTCCTAACTATCTAAAAACTCTAAAAAACGACGAATCAGGACGATTTGTTGTTAATCTGTATACGTAATTAAATCGCTTTATTAATAAACTAAAATACTTAACAATATTTTGAGAATATCCAAATTTTTGTAGGAATTAATTACTGGGATTTATCATCCCCTGAGGAATTATCATCAAGATATAGATGTCTCATAGAGACGAGGCCATTATTTTATTTACAAAGGAAGTATGGAAGTCTTGGAGATTACAGGGCTTACGACCTGTCATCGGCTAGCTTAAGTGATCACTTTACACAATGTAACGTTCACCTATTTATCCACGCTACCACATCTATCAAATGTTTATAAGTTGTATATATGTTATCATGTTGAAATATTTCAATTATTTATTACCAACTATGCTGTCGCCATTTATGTATGGTTTTTTATTTTTATGAAAATTTTAAAAATAATAGCCTCGTCTCGTCTTGATGACAATCCCTCAGAAGATAAATCCCAGTAATTGGTCCTTATAAAGATTTTCATATACTCATAATATTGTGAAATATATTGGTCTAAATATGAAATTTAAAAATTGAAAAATACTGCCTTTTCAGACGTATTCTAGTATATATGTTAATAAGTCGAATGAATTTCAGATATACACATAAAAAACATAGCCTCATACTTCAGTCAAAAGAGGTTCAACTTAAGCGACATCTATACTGTTACATAATAATGAATATCAAATTTAAAAAAAAAAAAAAAAATGGCGACAGCATAGTTGGTAATAAATAATTGAAATGTTTTAACATGATAACATATATACAACTTACAAAAATTTGATAGATGTGGTAGAAAGGATAAAAAGGTGAACGTTTCATTGTGTAAAGTGATCACTTAAGCCAACCGATGACAGGTCGTCAGCCCTGTAATGCCCAAGACTTCCATACTTCCCATGTAAATAAAAATAATAACTTCGTCTCTGTGAAATATTTATATCTTAACTAAAATACTTTTCTAATATAACACATTTTTATTTTTTTACGTAGTAATAATGTGATGATATTATTCGATTGAAATAAAATTATTAAATACTGAGTAAACAATATTCTCAATGTTTAGCCCCTATTTCTTAAAATCGAGAACACTCAGCTACCGCAGTCAGATTTCGCTCGTGTTCTGAAAATATCCGACGAAATAGCTGTCAGAGCAAATTCAAACTTAAGAAGCTTCCACACGTCGAGAGAAAAGCTGGTAGAGGCATTTTGAAGAAACATGCAGTCAGAAACTTCAGAACTATGATGCTTCAACTCCGACCCAAAGGAAAAGGGATCAAGAAAATGAATGAATAACGAATCTCGCTTTATCCTAAATCAATATCTCGTTACAGAATCAGGTCTGGGATACGAATTGATATATAAAATATAAATAAAAATTTATCTTTGTATCTAACGCTCTTTTTTAGGTAAAATTGGAAATAAATTTGAAAAAAAAATAGATATTTTAGCGATAAGTGATGTTTTAGTTAGTTTGAAATACGTATTAAGTGAATACGTTTATTTCTGTTGTGACTTTCTTATTCTGAAGATACATTTTTCAAATAGAAAAACGAATAACTTCTGAAATTGAATTAGATTTTGAATTTTATCAATATCATTTGTAGGACGTTTCTGGGCCGACGTTTCGGCACGATAACACGTATCACACGTTGTCTCAAAGCCTAAAGAAATTACGATAAGACCGTACTTTTTCGCAGGAGATATAAATCTCCCACGGTTGAGGCAAGGCCATGACAATGGCACATATTACCATGCCGAAAGGAAACCATCTACACAAAATGTGATCTAACCTAGAAGAGACGCCGGTTCTATACACTAGTGCTTGAGAAAACCTTAAATTAAACATATAACTATAACTGAATATCTATCATTATATAACCCTACATTATTTGATCAATTTAAACTAAATATTGCATAGTAATTCTTAAAAACGAACCTGCCTTCAATGTAATGTATATTAAATAAATAAAAGATATCTCATAGAGACGAAGCAATTTTTTATTAATGGAAAAATATGATAGTATGGGTAATTAAAGGGCTTACGACCTGTCTTTGGCTGGCTTAAGTGATCACTTTACACAATAACACCATTTCACCATTCCACCCAATCAATCTCAATATCTATCAAATTTTTGAAAGTTGTATATATATATTAATTTGGAATCACTTCAAATACCACTACATTATCACCATATATGGACTAAATTTGATATGTATTTTCCCTGAAACAGCACATATGTCACAATGAGAATCTTTTTTTAAAAATATTATTTAAAGCAATATTCTTTATCGATAAAATATTTTTAACACATTATACTAGAATACGCCTGAAAAATCAATATTTTTCAATTTTTACATATTCTTATTTTGACCAGCATATTATTAGCAATATTTAAATATGTTCAAGCCCTGTAATTACCCATACTTCCATATTTTACAATTAATAGAAAATACCTTCGTCTCTATGAAATATCTATTATTTGTTTAATAACAGTGCCTTCGTAGGTGAAAGTCCAGTAGTTGTGTGTTCTTAGACATATTCAAATAGGGTTAATTTATATTATATTGAATTCCATTCGTTACAAATTTTCTTTTTTTAGGAGCCTTCGTAAGGTACAGATACTCTGTGGCCGCTCTTCCACTTTCTCTTCCGATATAAATGCATATTACATTGAACACCGTTCAATTTTATTCAGTTATACTTCCGGATCCTGAGTAAAATGTAGCCACCCAACCTCACTCCCCCGGATATCTCATCATCCCCCTGATTAGACCAAATTTATCGTACATCATTATTATCAATAGCCTGCGAAAAACTATGGCACCTTTCTCAGGCTTCCTGAAACCTTATATTATCTGAAGCCCGGGTAATGGCGCATAAGGATACGTATAATATATTTGTACGAGTACTGTGAACTGAAATTTGTTTATGTAGTTTTTGTAAGTACTGTACTATTTTAATTTCTAATTTAATAGATGTTTAATAACGTGCAACGCTGACAGATCTTTAACAGTAAAATTTGATAATAATTTTGGGGTACCTACCTTTCAGAATTTATGAACGATCGTTTAAAGTGGAAGCTTAAGTTGTAGCTTTTTAGTCGTTATATGACGGACATGCGGTGTTAGTTTTGATTTATGATATACAAAAGATTTGTTATTGTGCATTTAAAATCCAAGCCCAGTGTTAAATATAGCTCACCATTTTTTTCTACTTTCTAAAGTTATATATTGTAATACTATACATAAATTCAGAGTAGATCTTCCAGTGCCACCGAATATTGGCATCTCAAATGGGACGAAAATTACGACACTCAAATAATTGATGCAATTATTAAAATAAAGTGTCGTTATTTCCCTGAATAATAGAACATATTCAATACGCGAGGGCATTTTAAAATGCATATCAAATGTTTGAGAACATTTGAAATTTGGACACAACGAAATTGTTTAAAATGCATGGTTAAATGTAATTCACAGCGCAGCTGTATTCAGATTTTAAATTAACATATTGCATTTAATTAAAACGAAAACTTTATACAATACTATGTTCACTATGAATACAAATATTGTTTACTTTATTTGACGTATTATTTTAATTTAACAATGAAATACATCTAAATTAATGACATTATTTTTAATGCTTACACGTAGCCTTTTGTTCTATTTCTATAGTAATATATCGATGCATTAACACAAATCTATGTACAATTTATTAAGTTTTCAAGAGACAGGAAATTTTTCTAACAAGAATTTTTGTTGTGAATTTGTAATTTTAGAATATAGTTCTATTATATATTTAACACAAATTAAATTAATCAATCCAAATATTTATTCGATAAAATAATTTTTCTCAGTACGTCGTTAAAATTAATTCATTTAATAATTTGTGTTATAAAGATATTATATTACTAGTTTTTTTTTCTTTTAAATAGAGTGGACAGTAAACACAACCATGTGACGCGTTGGTGTCAGGTGACGTGTCGTTGTGTTAATTTTTTAACTTCGAACCCATAAAATACGTTTTCAATTATTTCACTTTCTATGGCTGTTAAGAAAATATTTCTTTGTGTTATGAATAGAACGAACGCATTTTTTGTAAATAAGTTATGTTTTCAATGAAAATACATTTTTGTAATTTGAAATTTCAGAACACAGTTCTGTTGTATATTATCAAGGTGGCAATCAAATATTTTTTCGATAATTTATTTTTTTATTTTAGCATAAAATAATACATTTGAAATAAAAGTAATCACTTTATTAGACGTAGTCTGTTCTAAAACAATTACTTGTACAGTTTTTATAAGTTGTATATTGTTTAAGTACAATCAAAAGTTATAAATAAATTTTTCGTCTATGGTTGGAGACAAAATTATAAGTTAGGTTAGCACAAATGACAAACTAGTTTTATTTTGTATTCTATCTACTTCAATAAATCAAGCAACCACTTTGTTGTTTTTGGTTTAAATAGTTAATCATTATAAATCTTTTAAGATCTTTGGCAATTTATTAAATATACGTGGTGCACAAAATAAGAAAGATCGTTGACCAAGTCCGGTATCCATTTTTGGTAATAAATAGATTTTTTATGCATGTCTTTCTAATTGATTAATTTATATTGTATTATAAATTGTAATATTTGAAGCAATAACTTAATTCATAGTAATATACTTTTTTTTTTGTATTTAATGGCAACAGGTTTCAGAGCTTCCGTCTCTTCAATCGTAAATATATAACTCTATACAAAGATTTAAGCCCAATAATTGGGAATATTTATATAATAAGTGTAAGAATATTCCGATTAAAAATGACAATTGTATCCTTAGATTCTCATTCCTGCCACCTCGACGACACTTGATACCTTGATACCTGATATATTTTTTCAGTAACTAGATTGGTGTTAAATAATAAAACCGAAATGGCTATTGACATATTTTAGTTTAATTTTATAAATAATAAATTAATTAAAAATTTGTGAGTACAGTCAGAACTCTCGTGTAGGTGTGTGTGTTATGTGTACGGTTCACTGGGAAGGAAAATTAAAAAAAAAATGTATTCCGTTTATTTTAAACATTTTTAAATTTAATTTCTTAGAAAATAGTAAAAATGTAATATTTTTTAGCTTTACGAAATATTTAGGTAGGTACCGAATCCGAGGTATTGAATCCTTAAATATATATTTTTCCTACCTACTGGGAACTGAAAATATATACTTTAATATATTTACTGTTTTCGAGGTATGTTTGTATAACTCCATAATCACATATGTGAAAATAGAACACTTGTTTTTTTATTAGCTGAACACATTCTTATTGTGATGTTGTAATTATTCAGAACATAGCTCTGTACTAATTAAATATATTAATTAGAAAGATATACATATAAAATCAATTTTATCTAAAAGTATTGCTGTTGCTCTACCGGGATTCGAACCTGGATCTCTTTCCTAACCGGGGAAGATGCATTTAATTATTATTAATTTAATCTTCGAACATTTGAAATTCTTAAAAGTGCCTGATTTTGAATCTCCCTAGTAGTAGTTAAAACTGTATAAATGTTTGTAATTTAAGGTTTTAAATTAATGTTAATGTTTAATGACTTACGCTAACTATTCAAAATATAGATAGTTGTTAGATACAGATCTATGGTGGTTTCAACGTGTACGTATATGCACGTGTCAAATGTCGCTGTCAGATGTTAGATCAAACGTCGTGTTCACTGATTTAAGTTTTTATCTCTTTCAACCAATATCAAAAACTTTGAATTTATCTCCAGATTAAAATCAATCAAAATCTCTGTGATTATCTCATCTTGTCTTCTTCCGTGGACACGAGGAATAAAATAAGTAGTCATTCTAGTGACGACTATAATGTTTTTGTTTGGTCGTTTTTACAACACATATTTTAGTTAGAAATTTGGAAAGAGGGAGGGTGAGCTAAGATTCTGTTAAAATAACATATGTTTTTGAATACTTATTGACATCCTGAAGAAGAAAATGATATTTATCGAAACCGGTAGATGTATTTTATTTCAATAAGTGGTTAATAAAACATAGATAACAAATAAAAGTAACATCAAAAATGGTTTAATATTTAGAAATCTAGCAAGCCAGAGCAAACAATCCGACTAATTCCATCTAGTGTGTGCGTGTCTCGTGTTGAAGACGCCACACGTATAGGCACTGTAGGCGTCACCGTATTGTATCATCGTCGAGTGGGCGGTTCAATAATGGCTGTATGGAAATTCGCCAAGTTACGCGGCGCGGCATCTTGTGTGGGGAGACGCCGGGCCCAGCCACGCGTGAGCCCAGATATTCCACATCAGTCAATCCTATTGTTGCCGCCGCTCGCTGATACCGCGGACATTATCTGCGCCGCTGAAGCACACTAATGAGGAACCGTAACAAAAGCCACCTGAGCGATCGGCGCGATCATTTGAATGGAATATCTCAATTTCTCCGAGTTTTAAAGCGGGATTACAAAATCGATCTTGCCGTTTCGGTTTTAGAATATGGTGAGTGTTCACGAATGAAATTTAGTTGTCAAAATTAGTGTAGAGGACTGTAGTAGCTGTGATTGGTATTTGCGTAACTGTTATTTTTAAACGGTCAACATCAAGTCACCGGAACGTTCAGTTACTCGATATTGTAATAAATGGTTCCACTTAATATATAGCGGCATGGGGTAATTACAAGGCATACGATCTGTCTTCCACTGGCTTAAGTGATCATTTTATATAAACATAACGTTCACCATTCTCACCTCATCAATCTCCACATCTATCAAATTTTTGAAAGTTGTGTATATGTTAATATGTGGACTCGATTCGAGTACCACTACACCATCGCCATCTATGGACCAAATTTGATAATTCATTTTTCCTTGAAACAGCATTGTGTGTTCTTGGACATATTCAGATACTGCTAAAACATGGATCAGTTACTTGTGGAACCGATTTCAACTTTCGAATTTGATCAAGTAGGTAAAATTAAAAAGGCGATATGCGATAGGAAGAGAAAAGTATGCCGGTTTAATTATTGGAAATTAATATCGGATAATATTTTCGGTTATTTTGGAACCGGTTCCAACTTTTGAAGTGCACGATCTAAACGACTAAGAGATTTTAAATAAAGATGATGATCTAAAACTTCTTTTGAAAGATGAATGATAGAAATTCTATGTCTAATTAATCAAATTCGATCATTTATTTTGAAAGATGGAATCGGTTTCAAAAGTGACCGAACAAGTTAACCGACATTCATCTGGACCCGGAACTGGATATCGCAGTAAGGTTACAGACGTACTTATTAGCGCTGAGCATGATGGGTTATTTATTTTAGAAACACAAAATACACCAATTCCTAGAACGTGAAGTACATAGTTCGTGTTTTGCTGTGAAAACATTATATAATTTATTTCCTAAATGTATAAAAATATTGATATTAAGCATAATAATTTTAAGCATGATTTGATTAGTTTCAGGTTGGTCTCCGTAGAATAAGGGCTATGATTTGAAAATTAAATGACTATGGGTAGGCCACATCGCTCGAAAGACGGAAAAATTCAGTCTCCTGGTACCCGAGGGGAATCAAGATGCCGACTGGTCGCCCTTTAACCCGCTGGACTGATATCATCATAATAAAACCTAAAACCTAAAACCAAAACACTTTAATAAAACCAAATCTGCGATGGACATTGGTTAGTGTAATACAAATTTCAAAAAAAATAATAAAAAATAGAGATGCGTACACGGCATACATGTCACATCAATATTCTTACTATTTTTGTGCGAGAAAAGAGAAAGAGTGTGTGAAAAGTGCATTAACCAACTATACTACAGCAGACTACTTTTGAGGGCAAATTTTTGAACCCATATGTTACACTTTTCAAATGAATACATCTATCGTTTCATTATTTGAAAGCCATCTACTTTGTTTTTACGAAATCTCAAATACCTTTGAGTAAACCGATAGCAGATGCCAAAATTAACAATTCATTTTTATTAAATTTTGAACACATTGATACAACTGATATATTATTAAGGAGAACACATTATTTTTGTGAAGTTGTAATTATTCAGAACATAGGTCTGTGATATTTTAAATATTAATTAAATATAATGATTAGAGATATATACATATAAAATCAATTTTATCGAAAAATATCGTTGTTTCTACCGAAATTCGATCCTGGATCTCTATAATATATAATACATTTAATTAGTATTTAAAATATCACAGACCTATGTTCTGAATAATTACAACTTCACAATAATGTGTTATATGATATAAATAATATTAAAAGTTTAGAAGTACGTGTTATTTTTTAAAGTGTTTTTAATGGCATTTGATAGTTCTTTTATATCACTAATTTTTTCAGGTAAGATATTAAAAAATTTTCTCTCTAGGTACAGTGCGTACAGTGGTGTTGTGCTATGATGTGTTAATTTTTGTGCATGAAAATACTAATTTTAATCTGGTATGATTTTCAGTAATAAATAAAAGTGAAAAATCTATTGACTTTTTAAATATTATTTTTACGATAAGTTTTTGTTTCATTATCATCAACTATTTTGGACCTGGAGTGATTCTATCCGTTTGCCTAGAGAAACAACCGATGATATTACTGTATTTATACATAGATATATAATGATATAATAGTATATGTTTATTTTACGTCAAATAATATTCACCACAGAGGCAGTGTCGATTTGAATTTAATTCAATGTTAAATTTTTCGGAAACCGAAGGAATTTAATGTAGGATCAATTCGTATTTCTCGTCAGAATTAATTACCAGTTAAAATCGAATTAATTCGGGTTAAATGACTTATTCCGAAATCTGAAAATTTTTGTTATAGACAAGAAAAATCTAATTAGAGTAAGTAACCAGAGGCTAAAATTTATATGTTGAGACTCGTATAATATTAACATTAAAAACAATAACTCACCCTTAGCAATGAATAATGTTCGCAGCACAAGACCAAGAATAAACATCTACACACCTGTTCTGAGAGCAACGACGACATTCTTTCAACGTTTCTATATGTTTTTAGCTTCGAAACTGCACAACACACTTAACACTGACTGCAAATCGTTTACTTAAAAAAAAATTAAGCAAATATGAATCAACACATGAGTCATAGAGATGGTCAGAAGCATCGCTGTTCAACATTCCAGTTTAATCACAATACAATACACTAATGATTCACTTTCATTCATTTACAACACATTCACTATACTTTTTTATTTTTTATATATCTCTGTCGAATGTTACTCTTTATTTTTAATATAAATTAAATAACACCACAACAATATGGAAAAAAACTATCTAACACAGATGGTAGTCTAGCAAAGTAGCCAAGACAATGCTTTATATATCAAAGGTGGATACCTCCTGCATCCCATACAGTTAACTAATAAGTGTATTATATTATATTATTATTTAGGAGAACACATTCTTATTGTGAAGTTGTAATTATTCAGAACATAGGTCTGTGATATTTTAAATATGAATTAAATATATTAATTAGAAAGATATACATATAAAATCAATTTAATCGAAAAATATTATTGTTGCGCCACCGGGATTCGGGATATCACAGACCTATGTTCTGAATAATTACAACTTCACAATAAGAATGTGTTCTCCTAAATAATAAAGTTGTATCAATGTGTCCAAAATTTAATAAAAATGAATTGATAATTCTGGCGTCTGCTATCAGTTTACTCAAAGGTATTTGAGATTCTGTAAAAATAAGGTAGATGGCTCTGTCAAATAATGGAAAGATTAAATGTATTAATATCAGAAAGGTAACATATAGGTTCGAAAATTGTCGCTAAAAATATTGTCGCTGTAGCATAGTTGGATAATGCACCTTCCCCGGTTAGGAAAGAGATCCAGGTTCGAATCCCGGTGGCGCAACAATAATATTTTTCGATTAAATTGATTTTATATGTATATCTTTCTAATTAATATATTTAATTCATATTTATTATATTATTGTATGTTCACTTCCGATGTATAAAAATGTTTAATCAAACAAATAAATAATAAATAATAGATGAAATAATATCTTACATAAATTATATCTTAACACTTCTTCCAATAGCTTCCTAATAGGCATGATGGCATAATACATAATTGATATAATAGACATGTTAGTAAATAAATCAATATGGATTAATTGAATTAATTTATTTTATTGAAGAAGCTAATTAAATTAAAATATATATGTACAAACCGTGAACTCATATTGTTAGCAGAAGGTTGCATCTCTACAGTTATTTTAAAGCCGGCTGAATTACGTTTCTGTTACGTGTTCGAGGCTGCGCCGCGCTACGTTGTGGAGGTTAGCCTTATTTTCGTATTACAGTACGTGTGCAATTTCTCCACGATAATTGCGTTATAAGTATTGAGAAAACATATTTTACAGTGCCATGCTGTACTTACCGTGAAATGACATTTACAGACTTCGGATAAAAATCACTGTTACTATTATAAGATATTATCTGAATAAAAAATAAATTATTTTGTATATGTGAAAATAATTGTTTTTTGATTCAACTCATTCAATTTACTTGATACGCGTTTCGTCTTGCAAGGGCCTTATCAATCTAATAATTAAACTCGACAACTTGTATTTATAACTTTAATAAGGGACAGCTATACAATTTTATTTGCATGAGATGAAAAGGGACCACATTATTCATTAGAATTCTGAGAATTTCTATACATTTTTAATGCTTTCTGAATTGTTAGATTGATTGCAAGGCGAAACGCGCCTCAAGTAAATTAAATGAGTAGAATTAA
Organism: Eubasilissa splendida; assembly: GCA_031772225.1. NCBI lineage: Eukaryota > Metazoa > Arthropoda > Insecta > Trichoptera > Phryganeidae > Eubasilissa > Eubasilissa splendida. The sequence continues at coordinate 11,782,789 of CM062852.1, read as the reverse complement.
AAAACAAGTATTTTATTTTCACATATGTGATTATATAGTTCTATAAACTTATATCGAAAACAGTAAATAAATTATAGGTCAAATTAATCTGAAAAATTATTGGCAATTTTCACATTTTGTGTTCAGAATTTATAAACTTTTCACGCTGCTAGCGTTATGGACCATTACGATTTGGAGAAATTAATATACACATATGTGAAATGATTATGTGTATGAGAATGGTGATCCACTTTTACAGTCTATCATTCGTGTTCATAATGTTTCAACATTCACCTTGGTTTATATATGAGGAATACGAGGTACTAGTATTTAAAGTGGCGTGAACAGTGTGTGACTGAATGTATAGATCAAGGGTTTATAATTTATTGCGCGAGTATAAATAATTACGGGACAACGTTACGGCCCGCTGATGGCGCTAGCTGCATCTGCTGTATCGTCATACATACTGTGGTCTGTCGGCATATGGTAATGTCATGGTGCTATAATTATGATGTATTTGCTGGATGGCATCCAGTGTCCGTTTCGATGGAGTGGAAAATAAGTCGCAGCCATTGTAAAGGCGACATGCCAATGATAAACGTATTTATGCAGGACGACAACTAGTGCTCTTTCAAAAATGGCAAAGAATCAAAAGCAATAAAGTGGTCAAAGAAGTAATAACTCTGATTTCAATCAACTCTTGCGACTTATAACAGATTCACGCAAAAAATCAAACAATCATCTAAATCAAAAAATGACGCAATGCATGTGACGCAGTACCTTAGATCTATAAATACATGATATGAGATCTGAACCCATATAAGCAAAAAAATAACAAAGGAGAAGAAGAATTCAATTTTATAAACAGTTTAGGAATGGTTTTGTGATTTGAGCTATCAGACCGCGCTAGCCGATGACGCTGTTGCTCTACTCAAGGAAGCGCTTCAGAATGTACCACTTTAATGGATCACCTTGCAACACAGCCGCATGCAGCGGAGCTAAAACCGCCATAAAATTACGGTTTATAAATTGCCTCGAGAAGCTGTAAAGCATTGAGGCTGCCGGAGATCTCGAGTCAGCGCAGTATTAAACAAGATGCAAAATGCATGCTTACGTAAGAAGAAAATGTTCGTGAAACAATTAAAGACAGCACTAATATGCAAATTTATACATCGTGTGAAAACTAAGGTAATGGTAAGATTGTATTTTTAACTCATTTCTGAAATATATGTTATCATAAATAATGTACACTTACGTAACAATAATATTCAGTTCAGTTTAGTGCCGATAAATCGGCATTTATTAAAACAATAATATTTTAATTATTGTGGAAGCTTGCAACAACTTTTTTAAAATTTATTGCAAAATATATCAGGAAAATACACAAATTGAATTTATTAATATTTGCAAGTCTATCGAACACTATCTATAGGTTGAATATTATATTCCAGGTCAATTTTGTTTATCCGCCATTTTGGTTTGGCAGACATTTGTCAGTTCGCATTTGGTAGTCATATAGAGTAGTTGATTATAATTTATTGTGAAGTATCTAACACCTCAACAACATGTTGAATTTATTAAATAATAATGGCAATGCTGTAACCATTAATGATGGTTGCTATAGTCACATATTGGAAACCTTATTGGTGGCCGAATAGAGTCGATTTGGCCCTTAACACGTGTGGTAACAGGCCAGTGCCACCTAATACACAGCCCGAGCTACGCTTGAAATTTTCGGCCTGGAACATAATATTCACTCTATAAATCTATATTACATATTAATGTATGGAAGTGAACCCTGAAATTGGCTGTTAATATCAGTTATCATTTACATGTGATGATGAGACCGATTGCACATCTTGAAACTATTGTAATAACGAAACAAATAAATAAATGTATACACAACAATATTTACTTTATTTTAAAAATATAAAAATACAAATTTAATGTTTAATGTTAAATCTGACTACATAGATGGTTTCTTACAAAAAATAGTATTTGTGAAAGACAAAAAAAATAATTCAATCAGTATTTAGTATAATTTCTTAATGATAACTACTATTAAGCATTTTACAACAATTTTATTAATTAAGAATTGTATTGTAAAAGTATTATACTCGTAATTATAATAAACTAATTTGGCCTATAATACAAGAAAAAAATACTGTAAATGGTATACTCTTTTAAAATATTTTTAATTATTTTGTGAACAAGAAGGTAGGGACATGAAGAAATAATATATTACATAAATATTCACTAATATTGTATTTATATAAAAAAAAAATAGATATCTTAATTCTATAAGTATTATATAATATTAGATTTATTAAAAATAGTACTTCTTTAGGTGCTGATAGCTATACTAGTTTGAAGACAGTATCTTAGAAATCATTTTTTATTTAGAACATATATCATATCAATATTATTATTATTTATCAAACTAAGTGTCTGTTAATACTACAAAGATAATTTAATATCTTCCAAAACGATGATATAACCACCAACTAGTGTCCGGCCGAAGATTAGTTGAAGATTGGCTGAAGCCGAAGACGATTGTTCGGCTCTTGCAAATCTTAGAACACCGACTAGAAAGTATACATTACAATGCAAATTGTACACTATTACTTAATTTTCTACATTATGGTGTTGATAATAATTGTAAATATATCCATTAAATAAATAAATTGCAGTTTTCCATAAATGATAAACTGAATTCTATTTCATTCGTAATAGTTCGTGTGTTTTTGGTACTTTTCGGCGGCTAAATACAAAGCTTTGGCTTCGGCCTAACCTTTGACAGATTTTAGCCGAAGCCGAATGTGCAGCCGAAGGCGTATTTTATGGCTGTAGGTGGCCAAAGCCGAAGCTTCAGTCGGTCTTTACCACCAACTCCTGGCTACCTACTAGCCGTTTGCCTAACCACTAGGTAAAACATACGTCATTGAACATTTTTTAATCACAAATTCTTTAATATTATTGATTGATTTGGCAGTTACTTCGTGGAGTAACATTTTAATTTTAAAAATATGTAATTTTTATATTGACTTTGTACTACACACACACACACAAGTTTTGAGTTTATATCACGACTATTTTCGGGAAGAGCAGTTCTTCCATCTACAGATGTAAAATGAGTGGGAGTGGCTTTATTGTTTCTTGCAAACATCGATAATAGCGGTGAAGTATTTGAAAATGTGATATTGTTCATTAATGTTTTTTTCTATCCTTTCAAGATTATTTATTATTATTCCCCTATATGTTAATGAGTGGAATAATTTTAGATCGTAGCTGTCGAAAGAACGGATGATTTCAATAATATGGTTAGCGAATTCGGAAAAAATATTATTTTTCAGATAGCGTCGATGTTTTTTAATTGACGTATTTAAATTTCTCGCGGTTTGGCCAATATATTTTTTGTTACAATGCCCGCAAGGTATTTGATAAATCCCGTTTTTTCTAAAATACCTATTTTTAAAAATGTTCTTAGGTTTTCAAGGCCGTTCAGAATCTTCGATGTATAGTTTTCTGGGCAAATCTGGCATGTATATCTGACCTTTCTGGCCGACGTTTCGATTAACGTTGCAGGGTTCATCAGCCTTTATGATATACGCGGCAGTTTAGCCCAGAAAACTAAACGCAGAAGATATCTTTTAATTTTAGAATTTGAAAGAATTTTCCAATATTATTATTAGTGTAAAATGCTGGTCTAATGTCATTAGGGAAATAATGTGTAATTTAGTTGTAGAAACCAGTAGTGATATTAACTTAAAAATTGTGTTCGTGTATAATTCTTTATTTATTATTTTCAAAACACTAAAATAAATTTGGTTTTCTAAACAACATCGTATTGAAAATTTAACAACTAGTTGCAATACCTGAAAATGAGAACGGAAGTGATTGCTCAGGGATAGGTGAAAGTGTTAAAGCCCCCCTTTTCTAGGAATAGGGATGAAGACCACCCTTTCCTTTCTCAGGAACCGTTCCGTACTTAAGGGATTTCCAGGTTGGTGAGAACAGGTGCTAATTATTCTGCGTCTTCTAAAACCAGGGCAGGTATTTCATCAGGTCCGCTGGATTTACGACTTAATGCTCGTGTAGTTTTCATCCATGTATCCTTGAAACAAAAATCTACGCAACATATAAGACGAGTAGTGAACGCCCAAACATCTCGTTACCTAGTTAAGATCTAACTACTAAACCAAACAAGAAGACGGATTGATGCCTTTGAAATGTGGTGCTGGAGACATATATTGCGCATACCGTGGAATCAATAGTTTGAAAGCCATTATGAATTATGAATTATTAATTCTGACGTCTCCTATCGGATCACTCAAAGGTATTAGAGATTCCGTAAAAATAAAGTAGATGGCTTTCAAATAATGGAACGATCAATTTGAAAAGTGTAACATATAGATTTGAAAATTTATCATCAATGTATTGTGTGGTATAGCATAATCGGTTAATGCACGTTCCCCGGATTGGAAGAGATCCAGGTTCGAATTCCGGTAGCAACAACAATATTTTTCGATATAATTGATTTTATATATATATATATATATCTTTCTAATTCATACATTTAATTTGTATATAGTTTTATTAATGTATTTGTTCTTGATCGCATCTGTATTTTGTAAATGCATTATTAGTGCTGTAATATTTTTTTTATTGTGTACATTAATTAGTTTATTTAATTTTTGACAACCTATGAAGGTATACTTAAACAAGTCTGTTAAATATACATCATATATCGCTACCGAGGGTTGGATAGTCAGCGAATATCTCGCCTGGTAAATTAGCCCAGTTTCTGAGTCGGCCGGTGAACCCTCGGGCCTGCTAAGTGGTTTTATCTTATTAGATTCGCATTACACACGCATGTAAGTAATTGAATTATGTAACAAAGCATTATCTATATGGCTAGGTACGCCTTGAAACTAAGTAGAAAGAGCGCGGAAAAACATTTTCTTCTTCTTCAGCGGCCTCGTAAGACTCAAAAATTCATGACCGCAGTCCATCTACGTCTTGGCCTGGCCTTTCCCTCGATCTCGATTCTGTTGCCTTGTATAAAGGCTTTGTATCTTTATGTGGCTAAACTACTCTCGCTACCATGTTCCGCCCACTGCAGCTTCATATTTTACAAAAAACTAAAATTAATCGTGTTGATGGGATAAGATCCCATGGACTGTATCGATTATAATAATTATTAGTTGACGCAACCCATAATGGATTCAAGAAGGAAAATAATGGCAGATGGATTTGGCTTATCTTGCCCTAAAGTCCTGGGTTGGACGTCGTTTTCACCTGGTTTTTTTCGATTTTTTGTGGAGAACCGAGATATCACTGCACTTCCGGAACTGTTGAGAATACAGCTCCTTCGTGGTTCAAGCGTTAAGCACGGCACTGCTTTCGGACGGCAAAAAAAGAACAAGATCTTGATAGTTTGGTGTCAGAAGGCAATTTGTTCTCCGTTGGCGAAATAGCCAGAGCCGGACAGATACATTAAGGTACATTATGGACCTTCTTAAAATTTTGAAAATTCACTTTGTGGCACCATTTTATAAATAAAATTATAAAGCACTTTGTTTTTAGCACAATACTATGAACCCCCTCCCACCATAAAAAACGAATTTACCTTTCTATACTCATACATTAGTTTTAGTATATTTCTTGTCCTGAAGAAGGGAGCGTCGCTCCCGAAAGATGTAGATTTTTTAAAAATAAAAATTAACACGCCACTTAAAAAACTCATTCACTTAATTTTTCTCACCTCTTTCCATCTCTTTCTTATAGTTCAGTTACAATTACAACAACTGTTAAGTACTTTTTATAAGACATAAATTTCATTAATGGCAGTCTTCAACGCCTTACCCTATTATCACTTATATTTTTAATGGGATATTCAAAGCATAAATATAATTAGCGAAAACTAAACGTGAATAACACAAGCCATTGTTTTTATTTTGTAACGTTGAATGTTCCATAATCGCGCTATTCTCTTATTTACTAGGTAATAAGATTAAATATGGTCTAAAATTTGGTGAACCATTACTATTTTAGGGTTTTTGTATGCATATTTTCATTAAAATTGGTAAGCAGTTAAACAAGCTGATTACAATCCTCAAGAATGCAGGAACTACCTAGTGATGAAGATGTGACTGTTTTCCATTAAAATCGACTTTTTAATTATATTTAATAACAATTTTAATAATATAAGAACAATTTCCTAAGATATGAAAAAGTTTTCAATCAATGCATATTTGTAATATGTCTACGAAACACAGACTATCAACAAAGCAAGTCCAAAAACTTGACAATGAGGCGAAGAGGCATGGACAATATGGGATGGAGTACACAGGAGAAGTGTGAAACACTCGGGAGGCCTTCATCCAGAAGTAGATATAAAACGTTTGATAATAATTATGATGATGATATACAATACAAATTAAATTAATCACCTAGAAAGACATACAGAAGAAATCAATTTATTACAGTTTCGCCACATCAACTGAGTAGGTTGACTACATATTTTTGAACTTATATGATGTAGCTCTTTTAAATTGCATATTATATAATGCAAACTGCATTTAAATTTTTAAAAAGCAATCACCTTTATATTGTGATAAATCTCAAATACAAAATAAAATCAATTCATTTTTATTAATTAACGAATCTCGGTAACAACAAAAATATTTTTTTAAATAATTGATTTTTTCTGTATATCCTTCTAGATTATTAAATTAATTTGAATTAAAATATCACAAAAATATGGTCTAAAAAACTACAATTTTACAAAAATAATACGTTCTTCATAAAAAAAACTAATGAAGTAATTATTAATTGTAAATTTTATGGTAACTTTGCGGTAATTTTTAATAATCGTTATAACACAATTTAGTATTATATTTCTTAAACTTGGCTAAACTTCACTAATTGAAAACGTCTTTGCCACACGTGTTTCCACGAATTACAGTTGCCATTTTCAAAGAAAGGTTTCATTTGCCATTATTTACAATTCAAAGGCGCATATTTCTCAAAAATACGTTTTACTTAAACCACTCTCCGTTACTGAGTAAATATTTGCATTTAGATTCAATGGCCCAATCTATATTAAACCAATCAAAGCACGCGAATCACATTCACTAATGGTGGCCGTGGTGTTTAATACGTAAAAATTTAACCTGTTTTAAAAGTATCTACTCGGTTGAAATTAATAATGTTGAATGTTTTATGATAACTGTTTAGATTTTTTAGAAATTAGCATTCATGGAAATAGGGAAATATTCAGAATCAGAATCTAAAGGCTGGGTAGACGATTCATCTGTATTGCATGAAGATTAGTAAACTTTTGGATTGTTCAATTTGATCAGGCCCCAATGAAATTTTTTAGATTTAAACAAATATAAGACATCTCATAGAGACAACTATTTTTTAAATTATTTTTATTATATTTGATAGAAAATATATGGAAGTGTGGGGTAACTACGGGGCTTACGACCTGTCTTCGGCTAGCATAAGTGATCACTTTTTACATATATATATATATATATATAACGTTTACCAATTCCTCTCTCAATCGCCACATTTATCAAATTTTTGAAAGTTGTATATATGTTAGTCCATCTATGGACCAAATTTGATCATTCTTTTTTCATTTACAATTTAAAAATATAATAAATAAATTGAAGAATTACGTTGTAGAGTAATGTACATTTTACAACCCCCAGATTGCAGAAATTGTAGAAATTTTAACTGTGACCTAATTGATATGTATTCAACTGTGAGTAGATTTTTAATAACATGGTTATCCATACATATGCTTTATCTGGTCATGCCAGGTCTTTTGCAGTCGCCTTCTGTTCCTTATACCTTCAATACTCATTTGTATATATTTATATTCTTTACCATCCTTCTTGGATATTATACAATAAATATTATCAATAGAACATGCATATTTTTCAAATTGATATGTTGAATTTATAGTCTCATGGTTAAATGGTAAATTTTCCAAATTTAGGTGAATTTTATGTATGTAACTTATAAGGCCAATGCCGTGTATTTTACAAAATGCAATATATAATTAAACTTTTTCAAAGTATTTATTTTTCAATTAATACTTTATTAACTTTGTTTTATTTTATAAACCACTGTGAGTTATGTATTTATATTCAACCGGTTTCGAAAAAATACCTGGAATATCCTGATGAAGGAAATATATTTTATCGAAACCGGTTGAATATAAATAACTCACGGTGGTATATGCAACTAAGTTAATAAAATAATAAGCTATTCATTATTAAAATTAATCATAACGTGTTTGCTTTGTCATCAGAACGTGGGAGTCACTTCTGCATCTTAAATATAAAACAGATCCAAAACCTCCAGAGAGAAATTGTTCATAAACGTTTTTTTATGTTATTAGGTTCACGGCTTATAGTTTCAGCAATATTTTAATACATTCCAAGAGCACACAATCGCTGGATTTTCACCTAAAAAGGCACTGTTATTAAACAAATAATTGACGAAGCTATTTTTTTATTATATTTAATGGAAATATATGGAAGTATGGGTAATTTATATGTATCGTATGGCTTACAACCTGTCTTCGGCAGACTTAAGTGATCACTTTACGCAATATAACGTTCACCATTCTCTCACCCATTAATCAAATAATAATTAGATTCTCATTGTGACATCTATGCTGTTTCAGGGAAATGAATATCAAATTTAGTCCATAGATGGCGATAGTGTAGTTGTACTCGAAGTGTTTCCATATATTGACTTATATACAACATCCAAAAATTTGATAAATATGGAGATTGATTAATGGGTGAGAAAGGTGAATGTTACATTGTGTAAAGTGATCACTTAAGTCAGCCGAAGATAGGTCGTAAGCCCTGTAATATACCCACACTTCCATATATTTCCAATAAATATAATAAAAAATAGCTTCATTTCTATGAGATATCTATTGTTTATTAATTTTAAAAAATAATGTAGATGGCTTTCAAATAATGGAACGATTAATGTATTAATTAAAAAAAGTAACATATAGATTCGAAAATTTGTCGTCAAAAATATTGTCGCTGTAGCATAGTTGGTAAAGTATCTTCCCCGGATTAGAAAAGAGATCCAGGTTCGAATCCTGGTAGCGCAACAACAATATTTTTCGATAGAATTGATTTTATATGTACATCTTTATAATTAATACATTTAATTAGTATTTATCTATTATTTTTTTATTATAGTTTCTGTTAACCAAGAAAGAATCTTCTTTTACCCTGCTTCACATCAATATTGACATAGTAGTAGCAATAAGATGAGACTCGGTTCGTGATGTACCTCCATAAGTCCCGATCCAGGGTCTCTCCAGTTAGACGCATCGCATTCATCTACCTCTGTGGCGATCTTCCACGTCGTCTTCAGCCTACAGTTGTGCTTAGAATAATTTGCTTTTCTAGGCAGTCATATTTGACGAATAATTTGGCCGAACAATTGGATGAATCTTTTGTTCACTGCTGTGGTTGGATTTATTGGAGGATTGAGACATTCGTGCATCGTTCTGTTCACGGGATACGTAACATCCTTCTCCAGTAATACATTTCGAAGGCGCCTATTTACCGAACTTGGCGAACTGCTCAAGTTTATACTGCATACTGCATACGTCAATATTGAAATGAAAAGATAAGAGTACGAACCAACATAATTTTAGTTTATTGATGTCACTGTATTTCAATATTCTCATAAGTTAGTTCATATCGACATTAGCTAGTTGTATGCGTTTTAGAATTTCCTGCCCACTGTGTGATGCATTAACAAGGAGAAATACAATGATATATATAAAGTATAATAAGTAGGCTTTACACCGATGAAATATTTAACGCATTATCAATTTAGCATTTTCAATTACTAAAATCATTAATAAGTATTGATATAGGACACTAGAATTTATCGTTCCTATATTGAACAATAAATTACCAGATATTAAGTGACTTTATGTGTTAAAAGAAGACTACAACCCACATAGCATAATTAAAATAATAATTTAGATGGCAAGAATCACTTTTCTAAAAACGAAAAATCTTTTTTGCAACCGAGACATAAATCTCAGTACCGCGTACAATACGAAATTTTGATCTAGAGATAAACTCGGAGATCATAACATGAGAATGGTAGGACCGATCTGTAGAAATGGCGTTTAATTTAACAGCGAGACTCGAGACGTGCGCACAAATATTAACTAAATACATAGATACCTACAACTTTATATTCTGAAAGTTAGAGAAACAGAGGCATTAAATTTCAAACATTTTTTCTGTTAGAACTGCTTTAGGAGAGATTCAAAGTCATCCAACGAATGGAACAATAAACTGATATTTGACGTTTGACGTACAACGAGTATGAAGTGAGGCGCAAAAAAAACAAACAAATATTAAACCGTATCTTGCCGGAAAGTGGCGGTGTTCGAATCTCTGATACTCGGTGTGTACACGGTGGATTACGAAAGCTGAGAGCTGTCTCCAAAGAATCAAATAGGAGCATCAATCTCTTTCTCACTGATGAGATTTTTTTGAGACGAAAATCTCATCCGTGGACACGGACCATTACTATTAAATATTAAAAAATACTTGAAGAAATGTTGGCACCCATTTACTATAATATATTAATAAGGTAGATGGCTCTTTCAAATAATGGAATGATTAAATGTATTAATATCGAAAATTTGTCGCTAAAAATATTATCGCTGTAGCATAGATGGATAATGCACCTTCCCCGGTTAGAAAAGAGATCCAGGTTCGAATCCCGGTGGCGCATCAAAAATATTTTACGATAAAATTGATTTTATATGTATATCTTTCTAATTAATATATTTAATTCATATTTAAAATATCACAGACCTAAGTTCTGAATAATTACAACTTCACAATAAGAATGTTTTCTCCTAATAACAATATTTTTCGATAAAATTGATTTTATATGTATATCTTTCTAATTAATACATTAAATTGTTATTTAACATTTATTACCATATCCTAAATAAAAGACTTACTCGAAGCCGTTAATTCATTAATATTCACGTCATTTTTCTGAACAAATTAATAACAAAGCTTCTACTGCACAAATTACAAAGTCACTATATATGTACGTTAAGTAATTTGTGTCAGACTATCAATTAAAACTTGATTGTCTCTATACGCATTACCGCAAGTGAAGGTTTGATAGTTATTCCTTGAAATTAAATTAAGGGTCTGGGGCGGATAGGTGGCCACTACCGTCCTACTCACTACCTGATTCATTTTGCAAGTTACCCCGTTGAGACAAAGCACCCATATAAAACCGCTTAGGACCTGCATTTTCCATGGGAAGTGGCTTGCTGGTTCATGACTTAGCCGCTGAATACAACCGGAACAGAATGAGTTATGACGGTAATTAAGGATTCATGCTTGTAGATAGGTATTATAGATCTTAGAGTTAAAGTAAGGAGTAGATTTGAGTTGGAAAAAAATGCGATATAAAAGCTGGGTACAATTTATAAAAATAGATACACAACGTTGACGAATATAATGACTCAAATGCGTTTCGTTTAAGGCTCTTATTTTTTCCGTCTATCTCTATCGAGTAAAAACAATAAGTTTTAGTGATTCGGTGTTTGCTTGTACAGCTACAGCGGATTGATTGTGAATGTGGAACAGTATTTACGATAGTTGCGTTTATTTACAGATATAGTTTACACTTGTTTGTTATATTGTATAAACTTCAGATTAAAAACGTAGTTCACTGAAGGCGGTGCCGAGGTGCGTGCGAAAAGATATCAACTTATTTTATTTTTTTATTTTTCAGGGTTAGAAACATCAAATGTGACATCTGTCAAAAAATAACCATTTGATAAGTTGATTATACAGTCTAAGAGCAATATATAATGCATGTTTATGTCCTATTCCTAATTTTGCGTTTGTTTTAATATGTTAATGACTTCAACACATTATTGAGACGACAGACACTTTATAATAAACTGTAATCAACTATTCTCTAAAACAATCAAATATGAACTGACAAATATTTGGCAAACTAAAATAGCAGTGTAACAAAATCACCCTAGAACATATGAGTTATGAGGCTCGAACCTCCGACCACTGGATCACTAGGTGGTGGGTCCGATAAGTGCCTTAACCACTATACCAACAAGCACGTCATTGTTCACGATCTGAGATACATCCTCTAATTTTTCAAAGTATCAATATGGTACAAATGTCAACTAACGGCGGCAGAAAAAATATTTTCTACAAAGCCAGTATAATCTGTTTTTCTACGATTTATGATTACGTTATAATAACAATGTTGTTATATTCATAACAATTTTCAAATATTTGATTACTATTACGTGTAGGTACATTGTCGATTGGCTATTAAACACCCCATTGTTTACAATTGGGGTGTGTGTATGCATAACATTAATTATATCGTACTACGAAACACGAGTTAATACACGATAGGTTAGGTTTATACTATATAATGAAAATTCAATAGCACAATTGGATATTGACCATTTCCATTGCTGGTTACGCGTTCTTTGCCGGTGCTCTTTTGACATTACAGACCTCTTGTTTTAAACGAGAAGTACGCATGTATTCCGTATGCTATTATATAAGTAGAATACTACATGTATATTGTAAGCGGGTATGAATGAGATAAAATATCAGACACGATCAGGCTAAACATCACGGGAGACTTCAAGAGATCGAATATAATCGTATGAAACCACTACCAATCCACCGCTGAATAAAAGTCTTCATACGACTGCTTTTATGTTCGGTCCTATGCCAATTTTAGCCGTGTTGTACCCACTGTTTCAATAATTTTGTCTACCCTGACATTAGTATGTGAGAAAGAAAAAAATAAGAGAATTTATTATTCTATACATGTGACAAAATAAGTATGAAATGATAACAAATTATCCCTTGATAATTATAGGTTTGGAACCTACCTAATAAGGTTGTTTGTTTATTTTATTGCTGGGCTTAAAACTACCGCCAAAAAATTCAATATATTTTAGACTAGCGACCAAAAATGGATAAAACTTTGCCGCGCAGAAATATTTCATTCCACGCAGCTAGTTTAATTAGCAACAAAATTAGAGAGATCTTTAACCACGGTAATTTTCACCATATTAGCTTGTTGCATTACAGTAACACGTATATTTTTTTAGTCCTCCAGCTCGCTATTTCTTAACCGTCATCGGACCTGTCAACAGCTTTCGGTATTCACTCCATTCTAATTAATAAGTAGAATAATATATTTGTATTATTACTTGGAATAAATTAAATTATGAGTATTAAATTCAATCATATTTACATTTTCTGCCATTACTGTCTGCAATCATTTCACTAAGTACCAAGATACAATACACGTTATCCCACTCACGATATCATCCTCATCACATAAAATAAAACACACATTACCTTCCATCACAGAGTTTGCAAATATCATACACTTGCAGTATACACTCTCACAGTAGTGCCGCATATCGATCACACCATAATCTGATATACACATAATTTATGTCACACCCCACTTCCAAACATTACATTGATAAGAACAAAAAACAAAACAAACAAAAATAGTAAATGAATGTAACTCGGTGGGAATCAGTTTAAGAAACCCATCACTCCAGATCAGCCCGGATCCATCAAAATTCGGAATAAAATAGAAAAGGTAAAGAAATTAATATTTTACCAAGGGAATGGAATAAAGTATACGCACGTCACAATACGTTTCCATCAAGTCAATGATCTTTGACGTGTCCGGAAAATTTGTTGGAAAAAAGATTCAACAGGACACTAGAATTGAGGTGGTCCATAAAAAGATAACTCACCTTAATGAAATGGGCCGACAAAATTGATTTACTAATGATCAATCAACAATTAATCTTAACCGTAATCACAAAATAATGAAGAATACAATTCTACAAATTATTACATTTCGTTGAATGAATTAATAACAATAATATTTGCAAATTGTACATTGTGGTTTATTATATTCATTTTTATAGATTATTTAACTATTAAAACCACTTAATAATGAATTTTAATCGACAAAGAAAAATAAATAAAATAAAAAATAATAATCACAATGAATTATTTGTAGTTACAATATTGTAAAGATTAATAACTTTAAAATATATTAATTAGAAAGATGTACAGAAAAAATCTGTCTATCAAAAAAATAGTTGGTTACCACTGGGATTAAAACCAAGAACTTTGCCTAACCGGGTAACGCGTTATTATTTCGCCACGTTAATAATTTATGTTTTTAAAAACTTTGGGACTTACGTTATGTAGCTTTTTTATTTTATTTTAGATTTATATTAACTTCACTCTTAATAAAAAAGCCTACAAATTTTTTAAAACATGGAATATATCTACCTATTCATAACATAAAATTTGTCACGAAAATTGCAATTGGACATTTTGAAACTTTTTATAATTCTCTTACTTTTTATCTTGTGTTTTATTATCCCAGTATCGGGATCGATACCAGGCGCCATCAAAACCTTCAACAATGAAAACGATTTAATTTAGTGAATATCTTGAAAATAGAAAAACAAGTGAGTTAATGAACCTGCAGATAAACGTCCAAAAAAGGGCTTATGAATGTTCATATTATAACACAAGTTTCGACATTTGTAGAGGGTGTGCTTTTCTAACCAAATGATTTGCGGCTGTAAATAAATATGGCGTCTAATTTTTAAAAAGAGGACACACGATCCCATGAACCCTTCTTTCAGACACTGCCTCGCTTCAGGCTTTCTTTATTTCCTCCCCGAGGAAAGGGCACAAAAAATATGTATTATGTTTCACCGCTGACGTATTCGTGAACCGGGGAAGATCGGGAACAAAGGCAGGCAATGCCTTAAGCCATCGGGCCGTATTGAAAGATTTATACGAGTAATCAACCAAAAACGAAGAAAAAACTCTCTCCGAACCACCTAGTGAACAGGGTGGGCATTATTAAGAGAAGGGAAAGCGGAGAATGTCCTTGTCCCGGTCCACAACTTATCCCGAGACCAAATCTCGCAGGCTAGGAAAATTACGCGCGTCGGGAGATTTCGGTTTATTTGATTAAAGTAATTTAATTAATGGATTTACTTATATAACAAGTCTGACAGGTCGCCGGTAATCCTTTGTGAAGTGGGACCTTTTTTAAATGGACGCTCACTCAGAATCTGAACCGATAAATTGAATTATATAGATTCTTCTGTCACACAGCAGACAACCGAAACAACTTAGGTAAACATCAATACGCTTTAAAAACACCACACATAAACATTGTCAAAATTTGCCAGAAAACAATTATAAAAGTCGTGAGGTTAAGATTTTTTTTATTTTTAACATACAGCATATTAATCTAGATAGATAGTCTTAGTATGATATTAAGATACAATGTAAAAACACTTAAAGACTATTATGGAGATAGCATGTCACAGAATACACATTTTTATTGTTGAGCAGTTAGAAACACTGAAAAAATTTAAATTTAAATTACGTTACAAATTGACAATTGGGGAAAGTAAAAAAAATATTAAAAACTACTGCATAAGTATAGAAATGCGTAGGTTCCAGGGTCAATGAGGTATAATTACGGCACGCGATAGTCAGTGTTCTATCTATCGAAAAAATATTTAGTTGCTATCGAGATACGAACTTGGACCTTTTCCTACCCGGGGAAGCGAGTTCACCATTTCGCTGTAATACATTTTCGACAAATTTTGAATTATATTATGTGATCTTTTTAATAGATACCGGTGACAACTAAATATTATATTTATTCTGTGTATTTTTCTAGTTGCATAATTTAATTTGTATTAAAATGCCACATCTTTTGAAAAATGCAACTTCACAACAAAAATGTGTTCTCCTTAAAATATCGTATGTTTCCTCAAATATGATATTGAATTGTGTGGGTGGTTTTGACATTAATTAATCAAATTTGAAGACTTTATAATATTATATAATGATACAAAATATTTTCAACGGAGGGTGATCTCAAGGTCTCGTGATCATCGAAGAAAATGCATTGAAATTTTTCGGATATTGCACCATTAGAAACTCTACAACAGGTGGTATTTCTGTCAAAATCTTATGCATTTGTGACATTTGTTTTTTGTTGACTTTTGTAAACATCTCCGCCTACTTAATAATTGAGACGCTTTCCGCGTCACAAGCCAAGTGATAAGAAATACGCAATGTTGGGATTGGGTTTGTGTCGCAATGAAATTCAGCAAACAAAAACGTAATTAAACACGGAGCTGTTGTGGCCCGGTGCGCGGTGGCGCTCGGCCTTGGCGACCAAGGTCGTCACTTCTGACGATCAAAACAAATAAAACGAGTCAGGAATAATAATAAGTGAGTCGTTTGTTACATCACGAGAGACCCATCGATTTCTATATAAATTTTTATTTATTTATGTTTGTGAAATCACAGAATTAGATCAGGGTTTAGGTTGTAGGTGTATGTGTCGTGGGTGTATGTTAACTTCAGATCAGATAGTTTGAAGATATGTAATGGATGCAAAATATTTCACCCAAATACCCTTGTATTTTTTATGTATTAATTTTGTATAGTATATGGATTTTTATTGTATTAAATACTTATTATTTCTTTATTCATCCAAATTATAGCATCTTCATTCTATAACTCTAGTCATCCAGCTAATTACGGTCTTATTTTTAATATTTGAAATAACTTTATGATCATTTTATAATTTTAAATTTGTTTTTTTAACCACTTAAATATTAATTAATTCACTAACAGAAACGACCATTTCCATCTTCGAGATGTCAAAAAAAACATATATATAGGTACTTATATAGGTATATTTTTTCTATTATATTCCTATATAAGTACCTACATACATATAAAAATAAATTGATGTACTTACATAAAAAAAAATTAGCATCCCGAAGAAGGAAATGGTTGTTTCCAAAACCGATTGGTGAATTAATTAATATTTAAGTGGTTAAAAAACCAAATTTAAAACTATAAAATGATCATAAAGTTATTTGAAATATTAAAAATAAGACAGTAATTAGCTGGATGACTAGAGTTATAGAATGAAGATGCTATAATTTGGATGAATAAAGAAATAATAAGTAAATAATGGAACGATTAAATGTATTAATAACAAATATGTATTATATAGGTTCGAAAATTGTCGCTAAAAATATTGTCGCTGTAGCATAGTTGGATAATGCACCTTCCCCGGTTAGGAAAGAAATCCAGGTTCGAATCCCGATGGCGCAACAACAAAATTTTTCAATAAAATTAATTTTATATGTATATCTTTCTAATTAATATATTTAATTAATATTTAAAATATCACAGACCTATGTTCTGAATAATTATAACTTCACAATATGAATGTGTTCTCCTAATAATAAAGTTGTATCAATGTGTCCAAAATTTAATAAAAATGAATTGATATTTCTGGCGTCTGCTATCAAATTACTCAAAGGTATTTGAGATTCTGTAAAAATAAGGTAGATAGCTCTTTCAAATAATGGAACGATTAAATGTATTAATAACAAAAAGGTAACATATAGGTTCGAAAATTGTCGCTAAAAATATTGTCGCTGTAGCATAGTTGGATAATGCACCTTGCCCGGTTAGGAAAGAGATCAAGGATCAAAGAGATCAATCGAATCCCGATGGCGCAACAACAAAATTTTTCGATAAAATTAATTTTCTATGTATATTTTTCTAATTAATATATTTAATTAACATTTAAAATAATAAGTATTTAATACAATAAAAATTCATAAACTTCAATATCTCGGATATATAATGACATTCAGAGAATGATCAAATCTTGCATCTTATAATGCAGGGAAGGTTTCCTGGAAATTGCTGGAATCTGAAAGCTGTGGATGAATGAATGGAATGGAATGGAAGGGAACGCTGGAACAAGCACATCGTGGTTGAAGAATCTGATGCAATGGTTTAGCTAGTCTATTATAAACAAAGTGATGATATCCAACATGATAGCTAACGTCCTTTGAATGAATAAAACACAAGAATAATTACTAATCCTGACTAGGTTTCTCAACGATGTAGTCAACGCTGATCGATATTATTTAGTCGCTCAGCATATACATACGTCTTTTTCATATATTAATTTTGCAACTATAGAAGACGCTATAAATTTTTTAAAGAGTTTTGGAATTGGAGTTTTGATATATTGTAATTGGTTATCGCATTTCCCCGTATAGGAAGAGATCCTGATTCAAATCCTGGCAGCTTAAGTATTTTATCGAAAAATTGAGTTTATATGTATATATATATCTTTGTAATTGATGCATTTAATATGAATTAAAATTAATATTTATTAATAATTATAAAAAAAGTCTACAGAATATATGTTAAAAATTTGTGTAAAACGTGATCCATTGATGTAGCGAAATGGTAACGTTGTTCCATTTCAAACAACCAAACAATAACCAAAATATTTTTTGTATACCTTTTAAATTAAATAATTTAATTTTTATGAATTATTTAGATGATAGGATATATCATTGATATAGAAAATCTGAGCAAAATACAGGAAAAACATTCATTTTGCACAAGATAGATGAATAAAAAATAAAGAAAGATGCAAACGAACCTGGCAACGCGTCTAGCCCGGCGGCTAAGTCGACTTGTCGAGATGGCCGTGACTTGGATATTGAAAGCTAAAGCACACATTAAGCCTTAGCAACAGCAGATTTATACAACAGGAACGAGAACGTATAAATGAATAAAATCCTGCACGTCGAAGTCGCATCGCAGTAAGTTAATTAAAAATTATCATTAAAAAAATATATAAACAAGCTTGATTAAATCACAAAATATGGAAAATTATTGATCTATTCTGTAGTATTTTATTTTTTTGAGTTCAAAAATCCTTGAGTTCTTGCTTTAATTAGACCTCTATTGAGAGTAGATTTTCCATTGAGCGAGGTACAAACAAATTGCAGTCTTGCAATTTGAAAGAAGATAGGCCACAAGTAGATCAATTATTTATTTATGAAAAATCAGTGGCGTAACTACATTAAGCCCTGACGCAGAATGGAAAAAGGATTCCCGAAATACGTATTCTATATAATTTATACGAATATTAGTACTACGCGGTTAATCCATTGAACAATAAGAATAATATAATAATATAATATTCACACTTTCATGAAAAAAACATATCTAAGTGTTTTTAGGCATTTATATGTACTAGAAACTTAAAAAATACTTGCTTCGCTTTACGACCTGGTCTCTAAGCCAATATAATGCTGGGATACTACTTATACATCGATAGTCTTTTCACGTGTTTTCGTGATACATGTGAAAAATATATATTTTTAAATTTTGATTCTTGGTATGAATTATTACAAATACTGGGAAAGGTATTCATTCTCGCAAAAATATTAATGACAAATGATTTGTAGGCCGCGGAACATTATGGGCCCTATCTAACGTGGATCCCAATGCGCTGCATTGGCACTGTTTTTATTTTATTTATTTTTCATGTATAGATTATTGTGACACCTGCCACCTAGTACATATTTGTATGTGTGTATGTGTGTCAGGAGAGTGAGTAGATGAGTGGTGGGGGACTGATATTATAGGAGGCCGTCTCTGGGGGAACGGCTCTCTTCCATCACAGTTGCACCTGAATAACTAGTCTATCTCTGAAGTGTATAATTTATAATTACTGTAATACTTGCTGTAATAAACTTTTCGAGAGGTCATTCATCACCCTGACATATAGTCCTAGAATGACATTACACTTTTTATGGTTAGAGAATAAAATTAAAATATACGTTGTGTGAAAACTAATAATTAAGAAGAATGGACAATTTAAATTTGAGGCATTAGGTAAATAATTGCGCGAGTTCCAAGGTTAACGATATATGTTCCCGTGATATGCGCTAAAAGCATTAGTTTATGGTAGGCACGTACGGCTAATTAATACCCATGAATAATATAATTTCGTTTTTTGAATTGTCCCTGTGTCGTGAAAGATACATCTGTGTTGGAGTTGTTAATCGATGAGATTTAATTGTAGTAATTTAGCTTTCTAGGCAGGAGAGAGAAATATCTTATATTATAAAACTTGAAATAGAGATGGAGATCTCATTGATCGAACAGGGATATTTAGCATTGAGGGGGTATCCAGTTTATTATTTTGTAATTTTATTAGGTTCGGGATATTTCGTACTTTTTCGAAAGAGATTTGAAAGAAATTGAGTTTTTCCGACTAGTAAGTATATTGAATCTGTCATTGAATTTGAGGCTGGAGTAAGGTCTCCGATAGGCGTCGCTATTTAAAGCACAGATAAAATACAGGACATGACTGACAAATAAGTGGCGTCGCGACGGATTAATATGTAGCCGGCTGTGGTGGAAAGTTTTATTTTTTATATATTCAATGCAATCACATTACAGTACGAAAATATCTGTCCGCAGTCTAATATTTCTCAAAACCAGCTGTGAATAATTCTTGGATTTGATGCTTGATCATTTTAGTATTGCACTTCAAAACAGTTTTACACAAAATAACGAGTCTCTTGTCGTTAATCATAATAATAATGGATAATCGCTTTACACATAAATTGTTTATAGTTCTACAATAAACTTTGTTTTTAAAATAAAAAAATGTTATTTTCACTTATGTAAATTGCTTTTTGAAAAGGTGCGTTTTTAGTTACTTCTTAAATAAAGTCTCTGATATACTGTTTCTTATAAAGAAGGGCAAAGAGTTCCACGCTTTTGGGCCTGTCACCGCAAATTCCCGTTAACTAAATTTAGACATCTGGCAACGGTTGGTCGGTTCTACAACCCTTCCTGCAGCTGAAGTAGAGGTTGACCTGAGAGTTTGACGTCTATCATTCAAATTGTCTGGGATACAAAGTTATTGAAGATTCAGAGGCGCCATATTGTGTGTCGCCATGTACATCAACCAGCACAATTTAAATTCAATTCTTTCAGGGAATCGGAGCCAATGTAGCTGATGTTAAAGGGATGTTATATGAGAGAATTTGGAAACTCAGTATATTATCCGTGCAGCCGCATTTAGAATGGATTGAACTCTATCCAGCTGAAGCAGCCTTGTCGGTAGGAATTTATAATTAGAAAAATATACTAAAGTGTTCAGGTCTAGTCGCCGAATATAGATGTGGCATTATTAATAAATAATGTTTAAACCATCTTCTTTTTCATCTATTTAGATGACGTGTGCAAGATTCAGATCTAGTTACGAAACATATCAAAACTATTATTAGCACATCACAATCGATAACTATACAGACGTCATGCTCGTAACGAGGAACCGCCAAAGAAGAAGATTGTTAGCACCGTCTCGATATTGAAACGCTCTCGATGCAGGAATATCTTCCACACAAGACAACGGATGAATTATTTGAAATACGACCCGTGCCACACTTATGCAGATCTATGAATATATTTCTATACCTGATACTGCTTAACAAGTAACAGCACGAGACAGACATATATTATTACTGCTCGATTATTTATTTACAGCACGTACATTACATAATTTATGTATTCATACCATTCTTCATTTTATATGATAATAAAACACGTGTTTTTTTTACTATTAATTATAATTAACCTTTACCATACCGTGATATAAAATATCCGTATGCAGCCATGCTGTCAACTCGTGTTACCGTTAAGAGATGATATTTTTTTAGCCTCTAAAATGTAAAAAAAATGCTTTTATTAGCTTAAGTGGCTTTACAATTGTTAATGCCATAAATTTACTCTAAATATTGAGTATTAAATGTGAAAAAAGATTCATATAATTTTATAATTCGGATCATTTATCAAATCCTATACAACTTTGCTTCTAGTCTCTCTTCATTTAATTAGTGAGAAAGATACAAAATTACATTCGTATGTTTGTTATTCATTTCACTGTTAAATTAATGTGTGATCTCTTTCTGTCTTATCGTAAGTGGTATTTTTGCCAACGTATTAATTTCACAATTAATTGGATTGAAAAATAATTATATATATATAGGATTTGCTTTAAATTACTGTTTCTTTAATATACATTTCTAAATTTTTCCCTTGAGATTAATTAAAATATGAATATGATGTTGCGTGTATTTACCGAAATATTGAGGCGATAGACTTGTGTTACTGCATGCTTTGGGGAGGGTTACTTAACAACTTGTATTTATATTATTGTTCATCTATAGTAATGGATAGTTACATAATATTATGTACGTGAAATGTAAAGAGACAACATTATTCTTTGGAGTTCTAATGGCTAATATAATTTTTTTTCTCGATAATAAATAAAAAAAAAAAAAATTTTTAAAGCGAACAGTTTGTGACAATGGAAACATGATTTCCACATCTTTCATCATCGTAACAGTTTAAGTTAGGTACTAGATTAATTTTGAAAATCATTTCATTTTTATTAGGAGAACACATTCTTATTGTGAAGTTGTAATTATTCAGAACATAGGTCTGATATTTTAAATATGAATTAAATATATTAATTAGAAAGATATACATATAAAATCAATTCTATCGAAAAATATTGTTGTTGCGCCACCGGGAGTTGAACCTGAATCTCTTTTTTAACCGGATATATATATATATATATAGTTGGATAATGCACCTTCCCCGGTTAGGAAAGAGATCCAGGTTCGAATCCCGGTGGCGCAACAACAATATTTTTCGATAGAATTGATTTTATATGTATATCTTTCTAATTAATATATTTAATTCACATTTTTTTTTTTTTTTTAAATATAATATGAAAACATAAGAATATTTTCACACATGATTTTAGTTTTTTTATGATCCTATTGAAGGAAAATGTATTTTCCAAAACCGGTCGGTGAATAAAAAACAATGTTAATAAACTTTTAATGAGTAACAATTTTGTTCTAAACACTAATGATATTGTAATTTTATATTAATCGTAATATATTAAAAAGGACACCGATTAATGTTATAAGACAATAAAATAAAGAAAACAAGGCGTGCTGGTGGTTCACTCCGGGATCCGAGGTTCGAGCCTCGTTCTAGGAGACCTGTAAGTTAGACCTCTCATCATAGCACAATCGTTTAGTTTGAAGATACTTATAATATTGATGAATATAGACTTTATACTTTTAAAATTAGCAATATTTACTTTGTGGTAAAAAAAAATAAAAAAATATATAGACTTTATTTGAAATTCTGTGGAATTATAACAATATTTTCATGATTATAACAAATTGAATGAGTATTATCAAAAAAACAAATAATTACCCAGTACCCATACTTTTCCCATATATTTCCATTAAATATGATAAAAAAATAGCTTCGTCTCTATGAGATATCTATTATTTGTTTAATAACAGTGTCTTTGTAAGTAACCAGTAATTGTGTGTTCTTGGACATATTCAAATATTGCTAAAAAAAATTTCGTGTATGTGATTATTGAGTTCTACAAACTTACCTCGGCAACAAAAATTACCGTATTGACTAGAATATAAGACAATGTTTTTTCCTCAAAATATTATTAAAAAACATGAGTCCTCTTATATTCGGGCCTTGCGATTGTCGGGCATTTTCGGATGTCATGACCTTTAAAAACATATTTAAAAAGCAATTATATAATTGGTTTCTCGCAAATGATCGTGTACTTGCTCTAACCTGAAAACTCAACAAGTCTACTGTCACTCTTCTATATGAATGGGTAATCGATGCACGGCCTAAAATTGACGCAACAAGCATTGTTAATGGGTTAACACCATGGATAGCACGGAGGATGATGTTTTGGGGCTGGAAGAAAATACTGGTGATGTTACAATCTATTCTAAATGCGGCTGCACGGATAATATATGGAGTTTCCAAATTCTCTCATATAACATCCCTTTTACATGAGCTACATTGGCTCCGATTCCCTGAAAGAGTTGAATTTAAATTGTGCTGGTTGATGTACAAGGCGACACACAACATGGCGCCTCTATATCTTCAAGAACTTTGTATCCCAGACAATTTGAATGGTAGGCGTCAAACTCTCAGGTCAGCCTCTACTTCAGCTGCAGGAAGGGTTTTAGAACCGATCAGCCGTTGCCAGAAGTCTAAATTTAGTGAACGGGCATTCGCAGTGGCTCAGTTATTAGAAACAGTGCATCAGAGACTTTATTTAAGAAGAAACTAAAAACGCACTTTTTCAAAAAATCATTTCCATAAGTGAAAATAATGATTTTTTAATTTAAAAAATCATAGATAATTGTAGAACTATAAACAGTTTATGTGTAAAGCGCCCTTGAGGTGAAAGTTTTTACGAAAATGGCGCTATACAAATTATCCATTATTATTATTATTATTAACTCAAGTGAAAAAAGTGAACCAGAAGATGTGATCAGTGAAGAAAGTGCTGATGAAGATGATGCTACTGGTGGAATATTTAGCGATTAAAAAGAACTACCTTTGCGAATTTTTATATATATTTCTGTATATTTTTCCTTATTTGCATTCTTTAATAAATAGTAAAAAAATATATATTGTTTATTTTTCGAGTAATTGGATGTTTAGATTAAAAAATGTTTTTTTTTCCAAATTTTTTTTTTTAAATGGGACTCGTCCTAAAATCGAGGTCATCATTTATTTAGTTTAATAGGGTACACTTCATTTTTTTCTTCTTCAAGTGTCTATAGAAGGTTGCATTGTGCTGATTTGTCCTGTGAAAAATTTAATAAATCAACGACCACTTCTTGCCATTAAATATTGAACCTTTCTCGACCTATGCCTCTGGAGCCTTCTATCTTTCCCTACATAATGAGTTGTAAGTGGTCATAATTCTCATTTTGTTCTTATATTCTGTTCTCAATCCAAGTGTCGTTCGCCCCGTCCGTTGGATAGAAGCGGCAACATTCGTCAGTCACGTTTAAAATGCTTCCAATCTTATCTTTTAAAAAATATATTTATCAAAAATCAATTAAATTTATAGGATATAATAGATCTGGGTCCACAATATTTTATGGGTGAATACCTGACTAAATTATGAGTCGAAAATGTTCAGAAACATGTGCCTAATTTCAACCATGTCAGAGATAAAGGCATTTAAAAAAATCGTAATTATGCGATTATTTCGATTAATTGAAATATTTTATTGGTTCCAAATTATATATTGAATACAAAAAATTAAAGGTCATCAAATTATGAGCGGCCAGACTATTTTATGTTAGATGATTTAGGGCCTAAAGCAAAGAAATAAATTATTAATGGATAAATTTCGCAAATATTTATTTCGAAGTACGTATTATGCGATAATTTCGATTAATTGATTACAAAATATATATTGAATACAAAAAATTAAAGGTTATCGAAATTTGAGCGGCTAACCTATTTTTTGTTAGATGATTTAGGGCCTGAAGCAAGTATATAAATTAATAATGGATACATTTCGTAAATATTTATTTCGAAGTACGTATATTTAAGGCATAATTATTGTAAAAATTTTAAATAATAATATGTTCCGTAACGGTACAGAATTTCCACATATTCCTTGAATATTTTAGACTAGTATTTAGTCAGGTATCCAATGTTGTGGACTAGGTCTGTTACACTCTGTACATTACTAACCATTTAAAAAAATAATTACTTGTAAAATGTTATTAGAAAATGCAATCATTTATAGATTAAGAAAAAAATACGTACTGTTTAATACAAGTTTCCGATTTTGAAGCATCTCAGATACGTAATTTTTTAATAATAAAACTAATATACATGTTACCACATTTTATCATCAGTCTTGATGAATAATGTACAGTAATAATAAAATTACGTTTCGTAAAATGCCAAAGCAATTTGGTAAATTGCTTTTAATTTTATTATTTAATAGCGTATCTACATGTAATCAGAATTCTTAGTATGTTATATACAGCAGTACTGGCTTTGATTAAATGCGTACCCGAGGAGTAACATTAAATTTTGATTATTTATTTTCAAATAGTTATAAATAGCTATGTACATAGTTTGGGAAACGTACCTTTTTTCCTCATAAAAATAGATTTCTGTGAGAGTAAATGCCTTTTTTATTAATGAACAATATTAACAATGTTGTGTACCTTTGAAGTTTTAAAATAGGTGACATTTTGAAATAAGATGGTGGAATCAGGTTAGTTAAACGGATCATTTTTTTTTAGAAAATTTTGATTTTAATCAGCTAAGAACTATACGTTTGTGGAAGTTATCACGTCCACAACATCCGTTATACTTCATTTATGTATGTGGTATACTCGTATGAGACTGCATATTAAACAACCATATAAAATAAATAAAAATACATACCTTTTATAAGTGAGCTTCCCTGTAACAACACTGTTTATCATCCAAGATGGTCGACGATCTGCCAATCTATCTATATTTGTCTAAATCGATATACAGTGTTGTTGCAGAGGGTAACTCATAAATTCTGGTCATGATCGAAGGCATGCAACACGTATGTATCTCTATAAAATGTGGAAAAATATAATAATTATGAAAGTAGAAAAATTATAAAGGGTGTAATAAGCCTAGTGCACAATATTTTATAGATCTATTACCTGGCTAAACTATGAGTCTAAAATGTTCAAGGAATGTGTGCAAATTATGCAGCGTTACGGAAAATATTATTTTTAGAAATGTTTACAATAATTATGCTTTAAATCTACGTACTTCTAAATAAATATTTACGAAATGCATCTATTATTAATTTATATCCTTGCTGCAGGCCCTAAATTATCTAACAAAAAATAGTTTAGCCGCTCAAAATTCGATAACCTTTAATTTTTTGTATTTAATATATAATTTGGAATCAATTAATCTAAATTATCGCATAATTACGATTTTATTGAAATTGTTATGTCTAAAATGGGTGAAATTAGGCTCATTTTCCTTCTCGCCAAGTTATTTAAAGTATTATATTTACGACATGATATGTTACTAAGATGTGATGCATGTTTTAGGTACGTGACATTGTAAATATACCCACGAGTATGAAAACTGAAACAATTTATCTTGGAATGCACTGTATTGCAGACATAATGAGGTAGTAGAGTCATTTTAATTTACTTTTTTAAAATTTCATTTACAAAACTGAAGGAATTTTTTCGATATCTTGAAATATGGCAGAGTTACAGATGTTCAAAGTTGCGTGTTTTAAAATCGTTCGGTTCATACTGGTTTATCATGTGACGTCATATCCGAGTCAACAAGTTGGTACTCGACACTCTAGCGGGCGAGTATTGACATGGTGACGTCACACCTCGCGTACATACGAGAGATTTTTTTAACGATACTACTACTACAAAAGCTCATTACTGACATGCTTCACTACCTTATTGCAAAATTGATTAAATTTAAATGTAGATGTGATATTTATTATCACTTTTGAGTAGCGTTAATTGTGTGATTGAACATTAATATCATAACGTATGTAATATGGGATATCCAGCGGAAAAATTTCAAGATTTAATTGTAATTGCTCGTAAACCATCAGGGTGAGGTAAGTGGGAGGGGTATTGTTCAACGCGCGTGATTTGCTGATTTGCCAGTCGCAATGAGTCACTGGTCAGGAGTGCACCACGCGTTCACGGTTGAACAATATTTAAAATACGGTGATTTATTAGTTCGTTAAACTCCATTGTGTATAAATAAAATACGAGAATAACATTGTAGTTTTTTTTAAAATTTAATATTAAACTTGTAAATTTTCCGTTAGACACCCAATATAAGAAATGATAATATTCATTTTTTTAAATTTATTAGATACACAATATAGATATACCAAATGTCATACAAATCTAGAAACCGTGTTGTTTGGTCAAGTAAGGAATAATTAATAAAAAAAAAAACAAAAATAATAATAATTATTGTACTTTTTTTAGTCTAGTTTAGAAGTAAGATGCTCGCATAGTGACCGAGAGATTTACGGTTTTATTATACGATATCATAAATAAAAAAAACATAATGTATAAAAATATATAATTTGTATGGGCAAAATCTAGGTATCATGAGTTTGGCTCACAGCTTCTGTGGTTATAAATTGATCGAAAAATCGTAGGAAATTTGATGTTAAAATATCAGAAAAAATATACGAGAAATAACGGCGCCAGGAAGATCAGTACTTCTCAAACGATAGATGCGTACTTAAAAAATTAGAGGGAAAAATAAGTTTATAAACGAAAGAAAAACATAATTCAAACCACGTTTTTGTTGGACCATTTTTTACATAACCGTACATAATATTTTTTATAATTATAATAAAAATACTTACTTAGTAAGTGTATTATTTATAATGTCAGTAAAAAGGTTATCAAGGTAAAATACATAATTTTCGTTATATCACAGCGCAAATATATAGTTATTTAATTTGTTTTTAGACATATCGTCATATGGTGCTGAAATTGTATGATTTTATTTATTCTACACGATATTTAAATATACGCTGAGTAAAATAAAATAATATTTAAGGGCCACGTGAAGAACGTGTAAAAAGAATTTTTGAGTAAAATAGTGAAACAATTTTGTACATTTGAATTATATATAGTATAGATAGATATTTTTACAATGAAACTACAGGAAACTTTGTATTTCACCTTTAATTTTGATAGTAATGATTATTATTATTAAATTAATTACTTTTTAAAACAAAATATTGAATATGAATAATCACGTTTCTCGAAATCATTGGTAAAAGGCAATTTTATTGATATCAGCATGATGCAACTCTTTAACAAGATGAATTCAATAAGTATTGTTTTCAAGTAAAATTATAATAAATGGGAATAAAGTTAATTAATACGGGTGCAATAGAATAACAGGATAATATTTGGTTTATCCTTGTTGGCGTTTCACGTTTTTGCTACTCTGATCAAGAAAAATACTTCTAATAATACTCAGGCTGCTGGAATCGAGAAATGCTATTTTTCTGACGAATTTTAATATTTATATTATTTATTCATTTTTTTTATGTTTCTGTTAATAAACAAATAATAATACTTTATCTTTAAAACGTGCTGAAATAATATAAAATGAATGGTATCTACAAAAATGCTGTATGAATTTTTTTTTTATTGAAAGTCTCTGGTTTCCGCAGAACATCGCCTCCGCGATGCGATAAATTGAAGGTAAATAGAATCAATATATTTTTCTATTACACCGCCCAGGTGTGTGTGGAGGACGCTACAGGTAGAGAGACAGATAGATACCTGTGTGTGCCACTCTAAACTATTTTCTCTTCGATAAATAAAAGAAAATCCACGTTTGCATAAATTTCAGTTTTATAAAAATAAATGTGTTTATTCTAAAACGTAGCTAGAGTGTGTTGGTACATATACCGTATTGACATATACTTAAATAAAAGATACATAAATGTATCTGTCTATTTGAGTAAATAAAGTATATGCCTATGTGTTTTGGAATTATTTTATAATAAAATATTTGTTTTTTTTATAATAAAGCATCAGTATTTAAGCTATAAACCAACGTAAATATGGATTTCTCAAAAAAAAACAAAAATTTTCACAACGTGCTAATTTAGCAATTTTATAACAATAATGATGGAACAATACACCAAGACTAATTTTTGATTAAAAAGTAAAACTATGCTATATTATATGATACATTCAAATCTATGCACATTCATTGTTTATTCTTTCTATCGTACGTAGATTTTCCACATATGTATTACATTCAGTCTATGTTCGTTCTTCTTCTGCCAATTTTAAACTTCATTCATGCATTAATATTGATACCAAAAGAGTGCTTCAGTTTTAGACGTTTTACTTCAGATGAAAAATTCATATTGATGATAAAAGCGGACTAATCTTGAAAAGCTTTGTTTCGAGTAGCAGTATTTTAAATACATTAATAATAATATAAATGTAAAAAGTATTCATATATGAAATTATGATTTTCCAGTATTGTTATATTTATGTTTGAAAATTTTGTGGATTAGTCAATTTATGCTCACTGTCTCAATTGCGCACAACGTCATTTCTATAAATATATTAGTGTTGCCTTAATTATCACATTAATTACCGAATTCTGTGCTCGAAGATTTATTCAAGTGACTTTAAATACAAATTAACACGGTGGCGGTGTCTGAAATATCTATCGATTATAATTTAATGTCGAGCACAATTAAAATGTAAAATATCCCCGTAGCAGCAACATGATTAAATTTATAAACAAATAGTTTCAGACATTTATGTATCCTATAACGTCTCGACGTATAATTTCGTTAACGTGTTGTAACAAAAAAAGCCCTATAATTACAGAAAAAGTATTTTGGAAAAGTTGCCAATGCAGGATAGTTAGTTAGGGTAGATATTCATTGTTTTCAATAAAATTCTGCCATTGACACGTTCATAAGATATTGTTATAATTACGAAGCCGGTATAATTCATAAATGCTCATGATTATGACAATTTTTTTACAAAAATTCAATTTTGACGACAAACTTATTTTTCACAAAAACGAAAAATATAATTTGCCGGATCGATTTGGACACCATAAATACGAATAAAAAAAAACATTTTTTTAATAAAAAAATGTTGAAAATATTGAATACAAGGAGAGTATAGGGATGTACAAAAAATAATTTGTTTCAATGTGAAATTCAATTTCTAGGCTACATTTCCACACACTGGATAATTTTACTATCATACTCACATTAATTGAGTTCTTAGCACCATTCCCTTTATTTCCTTCAGTCACTCTCCTTTATCAACCTTGCCGTCTCTAGTAAATATGCCTATTTTTATTGTATCGCAGGTATATTTGTAGTTAAAACGAGTGTTTTCATTTTCATATGTGTAAATATACCTACTTCACAAAAATATAAACTAATTTCATAAAATATGTAAAAAATGTATAGTTATACTTATCAATTTTATCTGACGATGCTAATATGCTAAACAGTTTTACAATAATATAAAATAAAATTAGTACGTTATCTACAATGTGTTTATAGTATCAAATATTTCAGTGAAACCTGCAGAAGGGGTACTCGTATTAAAGTTTGCTCTAATTACTATTTAATCAATTTCAAATACACTGATTATGGCTGTCCTAGCGCCCACCATATGTTTTATGTTAGCAAGTTAATAATACTCTTTGTGGCACTGCCAAACTACGTTAGTAGTACATATATAAGTAACTATAATTAAATTATTTGTGTGCATTCAAATTCATGGAATAATTTGCTAAGATCTAAGATGCTGTGTGATTGGTTAATATTTGAACAGCCTTATCTTGTGGAACCGACATCTTTGTTCGTTCGTGTACACCGCAAGTAGACTTACTTTACTTCAATCAATTAGATAAAATTAATAACAACAAACCTCTAATGTTGAGACATTAGAACATTAGACATTGAGAAGTAATATAATATCTAATAAATTAATATGTATTATACAATTATTTTGACAATCTTCGTACACTAAGGAAAATAATATTTATTATATCGACCCCTCCTACGTAAAGTATCGTAAGTAAAAAATGAAATTTTTAACCATTCTAGTATTTTCGAAAGTATTTGATACATTTTTAAATCGTTGTAATTTAAAAATTATTATGTTTATTAGTACCTACATTATAAAATACCATATATATATATATTAAATCTACCACGTAAATAAGAATTAAATACATACGATATACTAGAATGATTAAAAATATCATTTTTACTTACGATATTTTACGTAGAAGGGGTCAATATGAATTTACTAGGCTACTTTAAATATGAAGAGCGTTTAAGAAAGTACCAGATTTGTTTTTTAAAGAAACACAACATCATTTTTACAACACTTTACTTTCTTCGGACGCTACACATCTTAAACTATTTCTCAAAATAGTCGCCACTTGTACTTGGAACGGGGCACCCATTTTTGCATACCTTCATCATAGAACAACGCCGCCTGGGATGAAAACCATGTCTGTACTCCGTCTTTGAGTTCATCACCGTCATCAAAACGTTTGCCATCAGGGACCGTTTTGGATGAAAGAAAAGACGGGAATCACTTGACGCCAAATCAAGACAAAATAGGACACACTTGGCGATGAATGTCAGCTGGTTTCAAGTTTAGTGTATTTAAGAAACAAATTACGGAACGTATTTTACAGTCAGCCGGCTGATCTATTGTCTTGAACATTTCATCCACTCACTACAAGATGGTCACACCATGTGAATGTCTCTAACGTTGCATGTGGTGAGTCAACAGATGAAGGAAACCATTGGGCACGCGCAACATCGCAACCGTAGCGCTATACCGGAAATACCCGGCAACGGTACTTACTTAAAAAACGCGCCTCGTATGTTTCAGGTTTTCTAAAATAAAGTCGTGTGCTAGATTTATAGCCCAATACGTGTGAACAATGGATGAGATTAAATAATCTAGAACTTCAGGAACAGTATACCGGTCTAGGTAAAATGTCCCGTAAAATGAACAAAACCCTATCAGTACAAACCCTACCAGTATCGAGACCGAGAAATAAATCAAGAATAGGATGGTGGGATAATGTCAAGACAGACCTGCAAGAGGTAGATAGGTGCCCTGCGGACTGCATCACGGAGGTGATGTCAAGGGATGAATGGCGCTTTGTTGTTTTTGCTGCCGAGTACCATGAGATGGTTAAAGAAGAAGATATATATTATATTTAAAACTTACGTACTTAATAATGTCAATTATGCCGATTCCTTATATAATATTTGAAAAAAAAGTATATGAAATATGATTCATTTTATAATTTTGAAACGTTATCAAATTCAAGAAACGAAAATGTCACGCAATTTGTTGTGTTTTTATTAGATCGGTAATGTTGAAAGCACAATGTATTCTATATTTGTAAAATTTAATTTACCATTTTGTATGGAATTATTTCCTGCAAACTTTTAAATTAAGGGAGCGTTTTAAAGTATGCGTAATTTAAATCGTCGATGAAGGTTTATTAATCAAACGCACACTAGGTGTAGAAATTGGCACATGGTAAAATTTGTAAACCATTAAAATTTATTATATAAATGTATGTGAAAAAGGTTTTATAAATATTTTTTAAATAAAAATTTTTTTTCAGCAGTTGTCATTGTTTTAAGAATAACTGTCTATAAAACTCTTGCGATAAATAATTAAAAAATGATTAATATAAGTATTTGAAAATATGATATCCAACTGCAACACGAACTCCACGAATGCATTTTGTTGTCACATGATGAAATAGATTTGTGAGATCTGTTAAAATGCAAACAAATTGACGGGGTAAATGCAACATTTTCTAAGAATTAGGATTATTAAGTATAAAAAATGTTTCTGAAGACTATTGAAAGGAAAATTGATTGTATTTTGTTATCAGTAAAATAAATAATTAGAAATCACCTATAATCTCTTTACTTTTAGGTATATGGTGTGTAATCATGGACCCTGAAAGCAAGGGAGAGAAGACGGATTGATGCCTTTGAGATATGGTGCTGGAGACGAATGTCTCTATTCCGCAAGAACTGGATAACAAGAATCTCAATCCTTTTTAAGTACCTTATTATCAAGAGAAGATAGCTTGCAGAAGCTTGTTGTGGTGGACCACGTCGAAGAACGAAAATGAAGAGGAAGATCCCCCACACGTTGGACCGACCAAGTGGAAAAGACAACAGGCACTTTTCTGGTGATCCGGAGATCTACAGGATGCTAAGAAAAGTGGAAGAGCATAATCAAGAAGGCGGGAGTTTATGAATATCGTAATCCCCAGTCATGAGGGACCATACATAGTTGATGATAAATCTCAGTTAGGTTGCCAATAATAGTTTAATTCTTCAATTAATTTATATCGAGAAATTTTGAAAAACCATGTTATTGTGCACTTTTTTTAAAACCACATTTATATCAGTATTTATATTTAACAATAGATAATAAATCAATATAAAATATATAAATATATCTAGTACCTACCTACATAAATGTAATATTGACAATGCACGAACGCAGACCGTGGACTCAGGAAGAGCTCGAAACACGAATACAGAATATATGAATTATTAACGTACACCTCCCACTTTAAGTGTTTTATTATTTATAGATTGTGATAACGTGAGATGAAAACCGTGGAACTTCAAGGAGCTTATTTGTGATCTGTACACTGCAACTCGACAATCTTACGGCGCACGAGTTAAACGTATGCAGGTACCAAGTTGAATTACAAATTATTTTCCCGCCACTGAAATATTAAATAAATCAGTATCAAAACAGTGTGCCAATTTTAATTAACTTACCATCATGTCGTTTTACTGCAGGAGCAGGCAGAGAGGATAGAGCGCTACACTCTTTTTTCTTGACACAATTCTTGCTTCATTCCACGTTCAAACATATTCTCACGCAAGCTCGTCGAATATTGAGGCTTCTAATAGGACCCATCTACCAGTTTTCCTGGTCTTGCCAAGTCTTCCGCCGACGTCATCTATTTCTGGTGCCATCAATACTAGCGTCATATATATTTTTTACTTCATTTTATTTTTATATATTAAATTTATTTAAAAAAAAAACAAATAATCGAACGATTAAATGTATTTATATCAAAAAGGTAACATATAGGTTCGAAAATTTGTCGCTGTAGCATAGTTGGATAATGCACCTTCCCCTGTTAGGAAAGATATCCAGATTTGAATCCCGGTGGCGCAACAACTATATTTTTCGATGAAATTGATTTTATATGTATATCTTTCTAATTAATATATTTAATTCATATTTAAAATATCATAGACCTATGTTCTGAATAATTACAATTTCACAATAAGTTTCAAGCTTCGTTTTATGCGCCAGTACTTGCTGGGTGTATTTACTTCACCTGACGGTGAAGATGAAAGGCAACAAACCTCTACACATTTTTTTTTCTCTAAATTAATTTAATATTATCAACAACAGATTGCGAAAGCAGAGAATTTAAGGCTATTTTATCGAGCAATGGCTTTTTTCTAACGAAAACGGGTTAACCACACAACCACATTTATCAATATTGCGGAAGTGAACCAGATACCGTCCGATGACAATGTGTCCAGCGAGGCTGTATTATAAATATCCATCCCTGTAGACCATCAATCTAAAAGGCTTTGCGGAAATATACCGTGTGTATCGTGTGGCGTCTGCCGTGCTTCGGTCAGGGGGCAGGGACGTGAGGCCCGCGATCAAAAATAAAAGTTTTAAAAAGATAGCTGGATATCGAGCGATATGGCTTCATGAACAATGGAATATTATAATATAATTTTTCACCTCAATAAATATTCTAGATTAAAACATCGTACCAAATGTCTACACAACTTATTATTTTATATATATTATTAGTCTCTTAAAGTTTAAACACATTTTATATCAATTTCCCAATAAAAACTACAATTTTTTTTTTTTTTTTAATTTATTTATTTAAAACCACAATACATACGATATTTTATTACCTCACTAGATCACAGTCCGAATCAATATGAACAATGTTTTCTCTATATAATTTTCACTTGTTCTCTTGTATCATTTTCAATAGGTTAATTACAGTGGCTCAAGCAATATAAACTATAGATATAGGGTGAATATTGTGTTCCAGGCCGATCTTGATGGTCAGCCATTTTTGTTTAGCAGATATTTGTCGATTCGCATTTGGTAGTCGTAAATAGTAGTTAATTACAATTTATTATGGAGCATATAATGCATCAATAATGTGTTGAAGTCATTAAAACATTTTATATAAATAATAAGGGCAATGCTGTAACCATTAATCGTGATCTCTATCGTCGCATGTTGGAAAACTTCTCGGTGCCCGAATTGGGTCGATTGGATTTCAACAGGATGGCGGAAAATATGGTTAAAGAAGTACACATTTTTACCACTTGGCCAATGTCATATTCCATACATAATTGTAATAAACTAAATTAAAAAATTGTGTTTCATTTCCTAGTTATTCAAAAACAACATCGGCCTGGAACATTATATCCATCCCGTATATACATTATTAAACATAGTAAATAAATAAAAATATAGAAATATAAAGTAAATACAACAGTTAAAAAAACTCGATAAATAAGGTAGTAAATACATGGTAGGTATTGAACATGGCATGAAAAAAATAAATAAAAAAGATGAATAAATATAACAGATACAATATTTTGATCTATATGTAAAAAAATAATAATACAACAATGCCACTCCGACATTGACTAATAGCGAAATATCAAAACTATAAAATTTTCTATCGCGACTAGTTATCATTACGTCACGACACAGATAGCTAAAAACAGATGATTTGAATTCAAACTGGAAATTATTTGATACGTATTAATAGTACGAAACATAACTATCTAAATTATTATCGATAACAATGCGCGGGCAGGCCTAGGTGCTTATATTTGTTTGCAAGTTATTCAGAGACTCTTTAAATAAAAAGTCAACTAATGTTGACTGTACCTACTGATTTAAATATATTTTAGAGTTCAAATATTATAATAAAAAAATAAAACAAATTAGATTAATTAATTAGTTATACAGAAAAAAAATCATCATCACCAGGATTTCAAACCCGGTACATATTTTTTAAAAATAAATTACACATCACAAAACTCTTTTGCTCCCGTAAATCAGTTTGAGGTCGAATATATTAAGGATTTGATTTACTATTGAATTATTAAATCAAGAAATCTTTTACAAAGCCTAATTATAATACCCCAGTTGGTTAGAAAGTGAACAAAATATCTTTTTTGTATGGCATGAGTCTTAATTATCACTATTACAAACAAATATGAATTTTCACGTACTAAAATTAATACAAAAGGATTAATAAAATTAAAAATAATTTAGATGTCACTTGGAAAGATGCACGGAAAAATCCATCAATCAAAAATATATAATCACTAGCGAAACTTGAACACGGAAATTTGTTTTTTCGGTAAACTGCTGTATCAATCAGGCCATTACGTAAATTTTTTACGTTATGTTAGTTTTTGGTGAGACATCTATATATTTCGGTTGGAAGGTATCATCTTATTCAAATAATAAATAAACTTAAATTTTTAATATTAGTAAACCCCGACAACATGATAAGTACTTTCATTGTTGTCGTGCACTAAAGATTCTAGACCCCTGCCAGTGTACGTCTGGCTTTAGCGACGCTTGATCCCCAAAGAGTAGGGATTGTGTAAACGACGCTTTGCTTGTGTAGCGTCTGCGATGGGGAAGGGGAGGGTGTGTCTTATTTTTACATTATTTCCGTGGGGAGGTCTGATTTTCCGATAATTCGTGAAAGACAAGATATTTAAAATAATTTATTTAAAAAAAGGTGATGCTTAAAAAAGAAAACTAGAGAAGTGTTCAGGAATTGGGTACCTACTGATTCTGAGAAATGTATTTATTAAAACAAGAATATAATTATTTTGCACAATATTTAGCTAATCAAAAATCATCAAAATACCCGGCCACATGCCTGGCTCGATGAAATTAACATTCTAACGACGAAGAAAGTTGATTGTATTTTTGTAATGTCTAGCTATACTCCAGGCATTATTTTGAAACTCTTTGATCATTTTTCTAGCACCCCGACGTTTTTTAATTCGCAAATTTTTGATCAGAATACGGTCTTCTGTAGTGATTTTGTCATTCTGGGCAATAATTTGAAAAAACCAAATGTAAACAATGGGAAAATTAATAATCAAAGATGGCGACCGAAAATTATCGAAATAAAACGTAATATAGGTAAGTAATTAAATTAATAAATTATTTAACATATTTTTGATATATTTAAACAAATTTTAATGTATTTATATCATATTTTACGAAATATTCTCACTTTTTTTGGGCCACCCTGTATATATAAAATATAATTATTAATGTATCTTAATACAAAGTTAAAATAATTTATATTTAATATAATAAAAACCACAATGTTAACTTTATTAAAAATAATAGATGTATCATTTATAAAGAGTACAGAATAAAAAACTTAACTGGTTGATATGGCGAAATGTGAACGCGTTTCCCTGGATAGGAAAAATTCCGGGTCCTTGTCCCACTAGCAACCAATTATTTTTTCTGTGTATATGTTCATTTAATTTGTTTTAAATCACAGGAGTATATTGTGAAATTGTAACTCTCCAATTGAAATATGTTTTTATTAATAAATTTAACTAATTATGATAATAAGGCTACGTTTTCATAGTCAGGTATCGACTTAGTAACATTGTACAATAATCATGCATGTAAGAATTTTTGCAACTGGAGTATGATCACGTGGTGTGTCAGCTGAATAAAAATTATTTACGGCACAGGAGATCATTTATGTAACTTAAATGTTTCCAAAATTTAATAAAATGAATTAACTAATTTAATTTTGGCGTCTCCTATCGGGTTTTACTAAAAGATATTTGAGATTCTCCGTATATATTAATATATTGTATTGTATTATATTATATTGCATTATAAAAATGGATAACAGATGTATCAATTTGAAAGTGAAACGTATAAGTTTGAAAATTTGCCATTAATTTACTATATTGAAATGGTATTATGGTCAGAGCACTTCCCCGAATAAGAAAGGTTCCTGGTTCGAATCCCGGTGGCAACAAAATATTTTTTCGATAAATTGATTTTATCTGTATATGTTTCTAATTGATACATTTAATTTGTATTAAAAATAGTAGCTTTTAAAAGTCTAAATTTGTGGTAAAGTTAAATTATTAAGATGGTGTAATGGTAACGTATTCTCCCAGAGATAGAAAGTACCGGATTTGAGTTCGTGTGGTATTAAATATTTTTTCGATAATGATTTTTTCTAATCTATCTTATACCTTAATTTAAAATTATACATATAATTTTTATATTGACTTTGTACTACACACACATGTTCTGAGTTAATATCACTACTAGTTTCGGAAAGAGCAGTCCTTCCCATCTACAAATGTAAATTTAACTAAATTAAAGCCACCCCCACCCTTACGGCCCCCTTAACCAACTGTATTTAATTTAGTTCAATTTACACCTGTAGATGGGGAGGACTGCTCTTCCTGAGACTATTAGTAATTTTTACACTATTTAAAAATTGTGTGTGTGGATGTAAAACAAAGTTAATATAAAAATTATATAATTTAAAAAAAAAATTTAATGTTACACAAAAAGGTACCTGCAAAATCAATCTATACTTTATGTTATACCTTTCTAAGTGATTAATCATATTTTTATTTAAATATTGTAATATAACTGCAAGGTATATGCTACTTTGTAAAGGCTAGTTCTTTTTTTTACTTTACAAGATTATAAGTAAGTTACCTTGTTCATGGTCTGGTGTATGATATATAAAATTTGGCGCTCATGCCTTTTGATTGCATCTAAACACAGCCGTTCTCGGTCGATTTGAAATAATTCAAATCGTGAATGAATCGAACGGAATACGAAATGAAAATTGTCGAAATGCGTCATAAAATTTGGAACGAACCCAATTTCGAAGCGAAATAATTTCATATTGACGATTGCCTTGTTGGCTGTGTTAGCATATCAACATAACACATTCATTACATGCGAAGAGGCGAGTTTTGGCAAAGTAATCGTTTACGACGCATATATGCGCTGTAGGTTTTTTTCTCAGTATATAACATAAAAATAAAAGATTCTTTTTTAATTCAATTTCGAGTTCGACAGACAAGGTTTCATCGATAAAATGTCGTTTTATATTTTTTCATCTTACCTACAGTTTATCTATTTAGCCAGATAAGAGATATGCCACTGAGCGCATTAATTATTGAAATATTTAGTATAATTTATATACTGTGTCTGCGAGTGACAAAGGCATTGAAAACGCGAATTTCTTTTGAATTTTTCTTTGATAAATCAAGGAGTGTTCATTTTTAAAATAATTTTAAATCTGACTATTGAATCGTTAGCCAAATATTGACAAGTTGAAAAATATCTGACAATTTTTCAAATACGTTTTAAAAATACATTTATAGGTTGGGTTAGATGGCCTTCAGAAGACAGTAAAAAAATTTCTAGGTCATTTATTTGTTCCGTGGATCAGCTTTTGTGGGGGCGATTTTAATTTTATTAGTGAACATGTCGTCGACACGGCATTGCTGTTAACATGTAAACGATGAGTCGGAATGCAGAATGTGTTGCCAGATCGTGCCATACCACTCACTCTGTATTATCCATGAATGCACTAGGAATGCGAGCTCCCATAGTAGTGCACATTGTGTTCTTGATGTTTATAGCGTTAACTTTGTGGTTAGAAATAAGTATATCGAACGTATTTTTATAGAAACAATTAGGTTAAAACTGGCAAAAGTGACCTAAAACGATATTTATCGAAAATAATATAACTGCTTAAATGTTTTAAGAATGATAACATAACGAAAAATATAATTGTTATTGTATATGTAACAATGCAAAAATTATATCTTAGCAGTATAATATGCATTTACATAATAATTATATCGTGTGTAACAGACCTAGTCCACAATATTTTATTTATTTTACCTGATTAAATTACGAGTCGGAAATGTTCATATTTATATATTATAAATAATAATAATACGATTATATTTTTTTTAAATTAAAAATTGTTAATTTCACTTATGAAAATGACTTTTTGAAAATATGCGATATTAGTTTCTTCTTAAATAAAGTCTCTGATGAACCGTTTCTTATGACGAGGGGCAAAGAGTTCCACACTTTTGGGCCTGCCACCGTAAATGTAGACTTCTGACAACCCTCCCTGCAGCTGAAGTAGAGGCTGACCTGAGAGTTTGACATCTACCATTCAAATTGTCTGAGATACAAAGTTCTTGAAGATACAGAGGCGCCATGTTGTGTTTCGCCTTGTACATCAACCAGCACAATTTAAATTCAACTCTTTCAGGGAATCGGAGCCAATGTAGCTGATTTAAAAGGGATGTAATATAAGAGAATTTCGAAACTCCATATATTATCCTGCTGAAACATTAACAGGGCAGCATAAATGTTGTTACAATAGTCCACAAGTGACACCACAAATGCATTTATAAGTAGACGGGCTACCTCAAAAAGAAGATGTCTCCGAATACTTTTAATCTGTATCAGTTAATAATAGCATGCACTGACAGTTTTACTGATTTGTTTATTCATTCAAAGATCTGAATTAGTATGCACGCCAAACAACTTAACTGCAGATTTAGCATTCGCAGACATTGATTCCTGTATTATATATTATAAATATGAACATTTTCGTCATATAGGATATTTTTATAACTTTGTATTCTATTGTTTGAAAATTTTTACATTTATATATTAATTAAATGTATCGTACTAAACGAAGAAATTGTGAAGTTAGTTTGCCAATACATTGATCTCAGTGCTGCGAATTCCTTTGTTGAGAATTTTATTTGTGTCGTTTTGGAAGCGGTTACTTCTACATTGTGTATGAAATATATAAGGAAAAGTATTTTTATTGTACATAAAAAAAGTAATCGGTATCGGTACAGATTAAGTCTAAGCTTCGACATTAAGAAATCAAGTAACATTTTTTTTATGGGTATGCGGCCATAATGCATGAAATATAAAGGTCACTTTTAGCTTAAAAGTTAACTATTTTGGAAGAGAAATACTACCTATAATTATAACTTCTATATACATGTATAAAACTGAGTGCTTGACTGTCTGTTCTCTATATAATCCTACAGTCTTTGATCACTCAAAACACATCGGTACTCTTTGAGTTAACTCTACTTAAAATTTTAAGTATTTTATGCTAAGAATGAATATAGTATTAAAAAAAAATCAAGAGAGACTCTGTCATGAGTCATGAGAAAACGACTTGGCAGAAGATTAATAATGATATAAAATTGTGAAATAAAAAAATAAAAATATATATATGTAGTATGGTTCAAAATCACCATTATAATAGAATGCCATAGTATAGTAGAATATAAAGAAGTATCAAAAATATGACGTAAATCTCTACAAAAGTAACCCCCTTTTGCTGCCATTTTCAATATTCACTTTGACTGCGATCATACAGGGGTAACTCGAATTGTTCTGCTTCGATCTCCCGTACTTATGTGAATGCATATCTCATATCTAGAACGCGATACTCGGTTCATTTAAATAAATATTTAGGACATTATTTTAAAACGTTATATTATAAAATACAACAAAAAAAATATTTTGCTAATGTTGAGAAAGTAAATTTGTTTTCCGTGGAGTTTTAAAATTGATCCCTCAGAATAACAAGGTTCCATCTGACACTGACACTATTTTGAATTAATGAGCTCAAAAGTGTTGATTGAATATCAACATATATTCATGTATATTTTGTTTTAAGTATGCAAATATGATCAGTTTTTAGGCCTTAACTTATTTTCAGTATTATCAATGACCACTGTGAGTTGAGGGAAATTTAAAAAAATGCTTTGTAAATTAATAATAATGATCTATAAATTGAAATAAATAACTGATGCAGTTGGAACTTTCAGCTCTTGATATTTCCTTTAACATCCGTTAAATAGAGTTCGTGTCTGGAATAAATAAAGAATAATGCATTTGGAACCCATTTCACGCAATAACCCTGTTATTTTGAGGGGTCGAAATGAGAAAGTATGCTATTAAAACCAACCTTTTTTGATGGTCTTGAAATTATTATAAATTGTTTCCTTTAATAGATGTCACAAACAGATGATCCATGCTAATGTTTAACTAAAATATTACACTAGTAATTTATTAAATAATAAAATAGTAGTTAAGATGCCTCATTTAGAAATAGTCCATACTTTTGATAAAGAAAACGGCGTTGAAGTTTTACGTGTAAGCAAAAGACGCCTAAGAATAGATAGTTACTTACCATTACGCCGTTTCTTCGCGGGGGTAGGTAGAAAGGATAGAGCGCCACACTCTTCTGCCCTGACGTACAATTCTCGTCTTATCCACATTCATACAAGCTCGCCGGTTATTGTGGCTTCTAACAGAACCATCTTCCAGTATCTGATTTGCTTGGTCGTGCCAAGTCTTCCGTGGACTCCCTTTATTTCTGGTGCCATCAACACTTGCGTCATATATCTTTCTTATCATTCTCACCTCATTCATCCGTTCCATATGACCAAACCACCTGTGATCCTTTCAGATAATTATAAATTTTATAAATTAAAAAATCACTATATAATAAATCGAATATAATTTATTTTATTTATCAAATAATCCTTTATTTAATAAATATTTTATCCACTTCAATGTCTTTATCATTCCCAAACATTAAATACTCAATTATGGAAGATTTAAATCTTCTACCTAACAAATATAGATGTACTGTAACTTTTTGAGGCAAAGCCATGACAATGGCACGTGTTACCACGTCGAAATGTCGGCCTAG
Source organism: Eubasilissa splendida (assembly GCA_031772225.1). Taxonomy (NCBI): domain Eukaryota; kingdom Metazoa; phylum Arthropoda; class Insecta; order Trichoptera; family Phryganeidae; genus Eubasilissa; species Eubasilissa splendida. The sequence continues at coordinate 11,739,422 of CM062852.1, read as the reverse complement.
GTTTCCTCAAGGAAACCATCTACAAAAAATGCGATCTAACATAGAAAATATACAAGTTCCATACATATTGATATAGTATCATTTATAAAAGACTAAATATTATAAAAAAATAACAAATTTGTTATAAACTTAAATGGTTATCGTAGCGTAATAATAATGTATTTCCTCAGTAAGGAAAAGTTCCGAGTTCGTATCCCGGTGGTGACAAAATACTTTTTTAGATAGATAGATTTTTTCTGTGTACCAAGATTTCAGTCACAGGTTAACAAGCCGTACATGTATTTGTTTTCAATTTGCGCTTTTTATAATATTTTATATAAAAACATTATCGAGCGATATGCAAGCATTGCACTAAATCAAAAAATGTTTGTATATCTAAGGACAAAATATTATGTTCAGATGCAAACATAGAGACTCTCTCGAAAATTAGATATGATGCGAACGGATTTTGCAAAATGCAAACAGGATCAACTGTATCGCTTGTTCGAATATCCTTTAACACACAGCGCAAACAAAGTATCCATCCTGGCCATCAAGATAATTTTAAAGGCTATTCGAGCATCGTTGCTTGCTTTCTGACGGACAAAATATTCAGTAAAACTTATAGGTAAAAAAAAATTATAATTAAACTTCTAACTTTTAAGATAATTCTTGAAAAAGCGCTAATCAGGACTTAAGCAGACGTTATAAAATACTGATGAAGATCAGACATATTTTCGGCCTTCCAGTATATTAGGATTCGACACTCGGGTTTTTAACTCTGAAACTGGCATGTTTTTGGAAGAAGATGTTGCATTTATTTCATATTTTAAATCACATTGTAAGGATTATCATTCATAATAAGAAGTACATTAATAAATACACAATTATTAAGGAGAATACATTATTATTGTGAAGTTATAATTATTCAGAACATAGGTCTGTGATGTTCTCTTTAATAATATAAGTTATATCAATGTGTCCAAAATTTAATAAAAATGAATTGATAATTCTGGCGTCTGCAGTCGATTTACTCAAAGATATTTGAGATTCCGTAAAAACAATGTAGATGGCTTTCAAATAATGGAACGACAGATGTATTAATTTGAAAAAGTGTGACATATAGGTTCGAAAATTTGTCATGAAAAATACTTGCGCTATAACACAATTCGTAGTGTACTTCCCCGGATTGGAAATAGAAATCTAGGTTCGAATCCCGGTAGCGCAAAAACAATATTTTTCAACAAAATTAATTTTATTTATTTATTAATTTATTTTATAAATACATTAAATTAGTATTTAAAACATAATAAATAAATGTTTTTTTGGCCGCTGTCAGTTTTTCATGCTAATATCAAAATAATAAAAATGGAGATTGTTGAGATTGCACTAGTACCTTCAAATAAAGGGTGTCCAGCGGAAAATGTTCAAGTTTAATATTAAATAAATAAATAAACTATGTTATTCTCATATTTTATTTTTACAAAATGAAGTTTAACGTTGCGGATTTTATGTTTAATAAACAGTATTCTAAATAAATACTATTCTGAATACTAATAAATAAATAAATACTAAATACTATTAATTTTAGTAAATAATTTTACTGTTGCATAAATGTGTCATAAACTACCTGATTTCACCAACACATTCATGAGGGGCATTCTACACCAATAATGTGTGTAGAATGCCCCTCATTCCGCAACTAATATACCAAATCCCTGTCCAGTATGTACACTTTATTTCATGTCTATTCGTTAACTGGTCTGTGAAATTTTCAAATACTTAAACAAATAACTATAAATAAATACATTCCGACTTTATGGACAATATCTTGACCAAAAAACTAAGATTAATAAATAAACAAAAAACCCGCGATTTATACAAATAATAACTTAGATAATACAGTAGACCCATTAAATAATTTCCGTATATATGTATAAACTCTATTACAATTACTGACAAAACGTACTTTTAATGTAATACTAAAATAACTTCAAACTAACTTATAATAATTGTATGATGTCTCAGTAATAATAATTTATCAGTGTTTTCTACCCACCTTCTTAAGAATTAAAATTTAATATATAAACAGGTCTACATAACTTAGAAATGTTAGATATTAAAAATCCCTTAACACTAATAACTAATTAATGTTAACAAATAACCTCCCCATTTCAATGTCTCCCTGTCAATCGTCAATCTCCCCCCCAACTCACCTTATGACACCCCGGCCGGCAATTTTTTGTTTGCATATTTTATTGTATCTATCAGTTATGTGTACAAGTATCAAAACCAGTCGACGTTAAAAAATTTGTATATACAAAGTTTGTTAGATTTTAAAATTAATAATTGTCAATATTAATGTTACAAACATTAATCACTAATTTATTAAACATATTTTAAGCAATATTTTAAAAATATTAGTACTAGAACGCAACGATGTATAATGCAGGTACCGATTCATATGAAAACATATTTCACATAAATAAAAGATGAGTTGATCTATTTTTCACATGCGAATGGGGCCATTTAAACTGCCACTCGCCACCGCACATAGTGAACTCGCAGAGTTATAAAAAGTTAACTGAAATAGACGACATACAGAAATTGTTAACTTTCAAACCAGCGTGCGCTTAGGGCCTGCAAAACGATGCGGTCATTGCGGCAGCAATTTGGTCAGAATTCAACAAATTAAAACGGAAATATTTCAAACTGAATATCTTGTTCCAGACATATCTTCCTTAAAATTTATACATTCAATGATCAAGTATTGTATATACCGTGTTTTTTTTAATTTATCTCGTGAATTTAATCGAGTAGAAGGTATTTACTATGGATGGTCGGCTCTGAATTTTGATGAAAAAATATTTGTATAAATAGATAGATGTAGCTCGACGTTCTAAATCTACTTCAGTTCACGCTCTACTGAAATATCAAATCAATATTAGAACAAGATTCAATATATCAACTATATATATTATGAATAGAATTGGCGTTAACTTTGTAGAGTTTCATCATAATGTATGGATATAAATGAAACAATATTATTACTCTACTTGAGTTTATTAGCACTACTCGAGTTTCGAGAGAAACAGTAACTCTCATCAAATCAGGTGAAGTATTAAACTGACTACACATAAATATAGGAGATAAGGCTTAGGTGAATAATGTTTAAAGTTTAGAAAAAAAAAATAGGTATAATAAAAATAAAAAGGTTTTATTATTAATAGTATCATTCAGTGTTTGGAGTATATTTATATACCGCCCGCTAAACAATTAAATTTAGGTTTAAATTTATAAAAGCACTGTTTATAAATCAATAAATAAATTTATTATAAGTTATATTCTAAGAATTCTTCAGAATTATCCATTCATATTTATTAAATTTTGGACACATTGATACAACTTCACAATAAGAATGTGTTCTAAATACTAATTTTATGTATTAATTACAAATATATGCAAATAAAATCAATTTGGTTGCAAAATATTGTTTTTGCGTTACCGTTTTATATAGAAAAACAATATTTTTCAACAAATTTGATTTTATATGTATATATTTGTAATTAATACATTAAATTAGTATTTAAAACATCACAGACCTATGTTCTGAATAATTACAACTTCACAATAATAATGTGTTCTGCTTAATAATAAAGTGTTCTCCTAATAAATTATATTAATTTAAATACATATGTCCATTGTACGTTAAGTAAAATTTCGGATAAGTTTAGACCACTTCACTAGTTATATTGGTCTCACGGCTCAAGGCTGAGATGATTTTTTTAATACATTGTTGCTTTATTTATAAACTGTTTAATAAATAAAAAAATATACAGAAATGCGTACATAAATTGTAAAAGTACCGACCAATTGAATTTGGATCTTGTACATAAGTTGCCGTGTTGACCTTTTGGTCACATTTAAAAAGCCTTTCATTAAAAAGTCACTATTTTTACGAGACCCTTACAATGAGCCCCCGCAGGGAAAAAATTAAGCGCGCAAAAAATACAAACCTCGGTTAAACTCCGCCATGTCAATGTTGCCATATAACCACACGGCGAAGCTTAATGCACAGATCCACTAAACAAGTTAATATATGGAACAGCAAATAAAATACACTCCCCAGAGTCATAATGTAGATTGTTTTTTTTTTACTTCCTACATTCAATAAATGTATTAAAATATTTTTTAATTAATTTTATCATGAATAAAATTTTACCACACATAGGATTGTTGTAATATATATATATATTTAATGTAAAAAAAATTACCACACAAAACGTTGTATTACTATAAGAGTAGGTAATTTAAGAAACGTTTCACTTCTACCACAATCATACATCTCCTTACACACACTATCCCAAAATTTTCTCTTTCAAAAATTGTGGTATTACTCGAAGGTCATCAGAAATCTATCGACTCCGACTCTTAATTAATAGTTAATATATGTGTCACGGGCACTTTATAAAGTAATGAATGTGAATACTTAAGAAGTCTCTGGGGTGAGAGCGAATCATCAATACCAGTTGCATATGCATACCGGATACATTTATGCGTGAGGTTATTCTTTCGCGAATTATATCGCGTTCTCTCGCTCTAGCGCATCTGAGCTGCTCGGTGCTGCCTTTAAGAACTGTGTGAAAATAATTTATTTATTTGTCTTTCGCTTGCACAAATCGCTCGGAGTCAATAGAATTATAAACAACTCTACTGTCCTGACTCTTTGTACAACTATATATTTAGATTTATTAGCTATCAATATTAAATGAAAATGAAAAATATAGGAGGTGTGGCACATTGACAGGCACGAAAAAAAAGACTTAGACTTATGAAAAATCGAATACCTTTGGGAGTCATTACTTAGAATATTAATTTTAATTTTAATTGTTTATGTGACATATCAAATGTTAACTTTATGTATATCTTGTATTTGTAACAATTCCAAAAATAACATTCCACTGGGACACATTAATACAATATAATATATTATACAACGTCAAATTTATAAATATTCTTAAATAGACTAAATTAATTAATAGATAATAGATTACTGTTTTTGCAGGACAAACTAGCAACGATTAACATACATGAGTTTTTTTTTAATGGCAATAATTATTAATAAAAAAATTGTAATATGTGGTAGCATCGAAATATTTAAATAAAATTGACCATCAAACGAGGCCAAAGAGTTTATAAACACTGCCTCTGTGGTACTGGTCGTTTTTTGCAATTCCCACGCTGACCAGCGACAACTTCTGGTTAATAAATGTCCAGCTCATAGCCAGGCAAACGTTTTATGTTTTAATCCGCCCGCTAGCCGACTGCCGCTGGGCGCCGGCAGGGGCACGCTGGGGGTGGTTGTCCTCCGTTAGTTTATATCGGGAAAAACAAAATATACTCATGATTTTATGACTCAGCAAAAAAATGTCGTTTATTTTATCACAAACTTGACTTACGACTATACATAACTTTCTGTGACGAAATTCTTTAAAAAAGTAATATTTTTAATGTGCTAGTTGTAGAATCAATCGCTAAATTTCTGCTCGCGAGCACTGTCCCGTTCTTCGATGTTTTTACTGCGTTTAATTTACTACTGAAAGGTCAAGCAATAGCTATACGTGTCAGGGCTTCTTTTATATGTATACATATCAAATAAACTCTGATACCCCCTATTGCCTCTCCTCTGTGACTCTCACCCCCTGCCCCACATATTTTTCTAATGCGCCTACCCTGTCAATACTTTACACACACTTTACTTTCGTTGTATACATTTCAATCATTTTAAGGTAGTATGTGAAATGTCAGCGGTGTGCAAACCGCATACTTCTATACTGTTCAAAACGTTATATTTGATGACAAAAAAAAATATTTTGCAATTTCTAATAAGTTATTTCTTTAAAGGTGTTTATCAACAAAAATATGAACTTAATATAATAATCAAGTTTTCAATAGACAAGATGTTTTTTTTTTTTTTTTTCAAAAAACGGTTTAATTCTAACGCTAACTAATATGTTCGTTTCATAGCGGTGCTCTCCTTTATTCCATAAAACATCAAAAGTCACCCCTTAATACAATCATGATTGATAAAATTTTCGATTTAGTAAAATATTAGAATATTCATATTCATTTTATTAAATTTTTTCCGATCAAAAGATAATATTCATCAACACTCAGAGTTCGATTAAATATGAACAAATAATTGTCCAGAGAATATATATTTTTGTTTTCAGTCAAGTGATAAGGTACCAGACGATTATAAAATTATTAGGAGAACACATTTTATTGTGATATTTTAAATAATAACTAAATATATTAATTAGAAAGATATACATATAAAAACAATTTTATCGAAAAATATTATTAACGCGCCACTGGGATTCGAAGATGGATCTCTTTCGCAATGGCGCAACAACAATATTTTTCGATAAATAGATTTTATATGTATAGCTTTCTAATTAATATATTTAATTATTCTTTAGATTTGAAAAATATTTATTCGATATATGCGTACTTATGGCTTACAATCGCAGGTCATTAAAAATATGACGTACAAACGGATAAAATTATATTTAGGTTTATGTTGTGCCATCTGCATAAATTTAAGAATTTACGCAACGTAATAAAAATAATCATTTAAATATTTCATATAAAAATTCCAAAATAAAATTTTACACGTTTTAATCATTCAATTCCACCGCCTTCTGCATCGCGTGGTAGCCTTCGGGGTTGGATTTATTGGCGGGGAAATGTACGTAAGGAGCGCGAGGCTCGCGGGAGGTTGCCTCGGGATCAGCGAATCATTCCGGGGGTTACAGATAAATTAGGTTATGTCCCACGGCAGGAAATTGAGAAAAAGTGGAAGCGATTTATGCCTGTGTCATAGGAAAATGTCGCGCATCCGGGACTTGGGCGCCAATGGCGAGGGGCGGATTGGCGAGAGATTGCGCCCTCCCCTCCCGCTCTGTTGGCGCGAGAATGTGATGACGTGGGTAGAAATCAGAGTGCAGTAAAAAATTGTTACGTTTTCAAAATCACAAGCAGCGATGTGACGAATTTCAGCATGTTTAAATTGTATAACGTCAGCGTGTGAAAAATTAATTTTAATATTCTGACTATCAACGTAAAATTGTTGAAATACAAAAATAAATGTGCGTTTTGTGTTAACATCACATGTGCTATGTGAATAGTTTACTGGGAAGGAATAATTTATTTATATTTACTATCAACATTTAAAAATATTATTTATTATAAAACGGTTGCTTAGTGTGAGAACTGTCACTTTAGACATGTGTGTATATGTGTGTGTCAGGAGTATGAGTAGACCGGTGGTGGGGGACAATGATTATAATAAGCCGTCTCTGAGGGAACGGGTCTCTTTTCATCGCCACTTCTTCATAATTCCTAGTGTATCTCTGAATTGTATAATTATTAATTACTGTAAATACTTCTTATAATACACATGTAATTGTCACCTGGACACTGAGTTGATTATTACAAGGAATTGAACCCAAGTAACTCGACATTGAAGAGAGGTTAGAATACCGAGAGAATCTGGTGGTACTATCAAAGTTACCACACTTAGCGTTGTATTACATGTAGATAGGCACTAGGTAAGTGTGTTACAAAAAAATTAAGTACTGCAGTACAAATAGTACTCGAGGTTATGTATAGAGTGAAAATTATTATTCAGTCCGACTTTGTTTGGCCGCCATTTTAATTTGGCAGATATTTGTCAGTTCGCATTGGTAGTCATAGAGAGTAGTTGATTACAATATCTAACGCTTCAACAGACGTGTTAAAGTCATTAAAACATTTTATCTAAATTATAATGGCAATGCTGTATGTGACCTTATTGGTGGCCGAATAGAGTCGATTTGGCCCGTAACACATGCGATAACAGGACGGTGCCACCTAACACACAGCCCGAGCTATGATTGAAATTTTTCCAAAAAAATTTCCAGGCCGCATAACGAGAAAAAGTGATGATATCGGCTGTCCTCCTCGATCACCTGATTTCACGGCTCCCGACTATTTTCTGTGGAAGAACTTGAAAGAAAAGGTCTACACCAATAAGTCAACAACAATTACGATGCTACCGGACAATATTCTAAATGAAATTGTTGAAATAACACGCAAAAAGTGCGAAAATGTTATGTTCAATGGCGGCCACTTGGCCGAATAAACCAAATAATTGATAAATAAAAACTAAATTAAAAAATTATGTTTTATTTTCTAGTTATTCAAAAACAACTTCGGCCTGGATCATAATATTCACCCTGTATAAATGTAGCGAGCGCAATAAAATAAAAATAACAAATTATTGTTTACATTTTGATTAGATGGACTAATTATTATTTTGTAAATCATCATGCACAAAATAACCTTAAGTATTAGTCATATAAATATAAAACTTTTTATACGGTGTTTTCAAAATAATATTTATCAAAATAACAATATTTTAATAACTCATTTTTCTTAAACAAAACGTAAAGCGAGGAACAATTTGAAAATTCACAATAGATAATGAGCCAAGTAAATGTTTTTTCAGACTGAAATGATTCCATTTGCGTTGTGTAGTGAATTATTCGGAATCCAGGATATGCTGATTTGATTTTCTGGTAGATTGTGTCCAGCTTGCGATCCAGAATGTTTTTTTTTCGTATTTCGTATCCGACTTGAATTCCAAAATTTCTTTTAATATCGAAAAGTAATGTGACATTGTCAGAAAAAAGAAAATAAATAACAGGGTTGATTGATGTTATCTGTAAACTACCGTAAATCAATGAACTTGTGTGTACATATATGGTGATAGATACTATTAAACAGCACTGTTCGTATCTTTATCAATCCAGGAGCTTGCATGAAAATATGTGTGAATGTGGATGAGGCGAGAGTTGTGTATCAGGACAGAAGAGTGTGGCGCTCCATCCTCTCTACTTTACGCTATGAAACGGCGTAACGATACGTTAGTTAGTTGTATATATTTAAGGATGTCTTAACAAGAGCGGAAAAGTTTAGTTTGGCGCCATGGTAGGCAGTCAGCTGTAATTAAAAATTGATCTCTATTCGACACAACAATGCATTCTTATGACTGTCACAATTTGCAAATTGCGTCCAATTTTTGGTAATCAGAATTGCATCAACTGTGAAGAGTCACAAGAGGCACAAACTGTCAATAGCGAACGGTATCGAGGCATGATAACCCTGTTTATTGTGCCACAAATGGATGGTATGGATCTCGAAGACATGTTGTTCCAACAGGGCGGTGCCACTTGCAAAACATCACGTGAAACAAATATTATTGCACGAAACATTCCCTGGTCGTGTAATATTCCGTTTGCGCGACCAGAATTGGCCGCCTAGATCGTGCGATTTGACGCCTTTGGACTTCTTCCTCTGGGAACTGTAAAGTCAAAAGTTTATGCCTACAAGCTCACGACCACCCAAGCCTTGAAGGAGGAGATTAGACGCTGTATCATTGAAATCCAGCCGCTGTTATGCCAAACAGTGATTGAAAATTTCGCTAAAAGAACGTAAATGTGCTAGCAAAACCGAAAAAGAAATTTATCAAAAGTGTTGTTCCATACATAATTCCCACGTGTCTACTTTATGATTATATCAAAATTTCAGTATTTTTCAATTTTTAAATTTTCCGCCCTTTATTTTGTAATTCTAACTTTAATTAGTTAACCTGTTAGATATAAATAATTTAAACACGCTGTATTATACAAAATATGATATATTATATTGTAGAATAACGTGATTAACTTTGAACTTTGCGGAGTAATTTAAGGTTGAAATCATTTTACGTATGAGTTACTAGAAAAACTTACTTATTAAATATTTTATATACTTACATCATTTTTCAAAGGTTTAATTTTGTACGAACTAAAAAGGGATTAATGCAAACTTTAAAGAAACGAAAACTTTACATTTTGTAAAGAATAAATTATCACAAGGCTGGCGTAATGGTCCAATTTGGCGAAATATTCCAAAACGGTGAAATGTTTTTCAATTCACATTTAGAAAAGAAAAAAAAAAGAAATAACTATTGCTGGTATTTGAATGCTAGTGTCATTTATTATGATTAAGGAGAACACAGTTTTCATTTTTGATTCTACTCATTTAAATTACTTGAGACGCGTTGCGCCTTGCAAGGGCATTATCAATCTGAAAATTTAACTCAACAACTTATATTTGTAACTATAATGGGAGACAGCTATACAATTTTATTTACGTGAGGTGAAAAGGGACAACATTATTTATTGTAATTCTGATGATTTCCTCCACACACGTAGCAACTAAATATTTTTACAATAAATACATTTTTTTATGTATATCTTTCTAGTTGATTCATTTAATTTGTATTACATTATTATGCTTGGTCTATACAGGATAAAAGTTACTAAATATTTTTTTCTCATAATTTATTATTATACTAATTTAATAAACTGAGAAAAAACGACGGTTCGCCTAATTGCGTGAAGAATTAATAAGCAAAGTTAATAATAATATTACGAATAGAACAGAGAAACAAGTCAAGATATATGCGGGAGCGGCGATTCAAATCCACCGCCATCATCGCCGCTACCAGTTGATCGACGGCGACATCTGCACCTGATGGCCAGTCTCCCGCCAATAGGATTCACGGCCAGTCTCAGCCCGGCATTCGATCCGACACGAGTCCCAATCCGCCGCACTCATTCTATCTCGCCGACTCACTCCACTATCTCTTTATACTCCGCTACCTTTTATACACCACTTTGTACCTTGCATTACATAACTATACAAAACCCTCGTTTTATTTAACCAAACTTGATGCAAATATAGCACGAAACTTGATATCGTATTGTCTGAATTTGATGACTGATTATCTAAATAATGATGCATTCATTTTAACTGCGGGCAGCTATTAAGGCCGCTGCGCGGTCAGAATTTCAATATAATCTATATTTCAATACGGAAATTTCTTATTATATTGCTTTAATAGTAGCATTGTGCATACGTATTTTTATTGGTTTAGATGAGATATAGATTCTACGGAAGCTCTGGCCGCGAAGTGGTTACAATAACTGCCCGCAGGTCCTAGCATCGCTATCGCCGATATAGTGCATTCTATATTGTTCTCCCCGAAATTGTACAAACGGTGTTTTTACGCATCACCTTTGAAATATATATATATCCACTTAAAGATATTCTTGAAAAATACGAACAAAACATTAATTTGTCATCTTCTTTATACTCGCATTTCACAATGCTACTATAGATAAGAGCGAGATGATCATGATACATGAGATGACAGTTTCTTTTCTTATCTATAGATAACAGGATGATAGATGCTCAAAATACTTGCCAACCGTAATACGATTTCGCTAATGTATGTTTTTTCTTACTCGTAATAAAGACAATGTACACTTCATTTCAAATAACCTAGAGATATTACACACGTTCGTTTTTGCCCTGCCCGCTTCTCACAGATCTGGCCATTTAACCAAGCACTCTACAACCAAAAATTACACTACGTCCGAATCCAATACATCCAGAAAGTCGTGGATAGATGGGGTAGAGCAATATTATTATGGATACAAAATGTACACATACCTTCCTCAATTTTTGTATTATCCATATAGATACACAAACAAACATTATTATTATTATTTGAATAATTTATTTGAAATTAATACATATATTTAAAATGTATTAATGTAATTATTAATTATATATATAATATATAGCCACACTATTCTATCCTGAGACACATCTCTCCCCCCATCCACATTCATACATCTTCTCATACGAGCTCGTCGATTATTGAAGCCTCTAACAGGACCATCCTCCAGTATCTAGTTAACCTGGTCGTGCCATGTGCCGTCCTCTTTTTCTGGTGCCATCAATACTTGCGTCATATATCTTCCTTACCATTCTCTCCCCATTCATCCGTTCCATATGACCAAACCACCTTAGTGATCATTTCTTAATCTCACTCTCTATACTAAGATCAGCTTTACATTCTTTCCTTATTTCTTCATTCTTACTCTGTCATAAATGGATCTACCACAAATACGCCTAAGCGATCTCATTTCCACTGCATTCAGTCTACTTTCGTTCCTCTTTTGCCAGCTTCAGGCCTCACTACCATAAATCAGTGTCGATAGCAGGACTCCATTGTGTACCGCTAGTTACAGTTGATAAGTTCCCATTAGATATAATTTCAAATATGAATTAAATATATTAATTATAAAGATATACATATAAAATCAATTTCATCGAAAAATAAAAACATTGTTGTTGCGCTACCGGGATTCGAACCTGGATCTCTTCCCTAACCGGGGGAGGTGCTTTATCCAACTAAGCTACAGCGGCACTATTTTTATCGACAATTTTTCGACCTTATATGTTACCTCTTTGATATCAATACATTTAATCTTTCCATCATTTCCATCCATATAAGGTCGAAAAATTGTCGATAAAAATAGTGCCGCTGTAGCTTAGTTGGATAAAGCACCTCCCCCGGTTAGGGAAGAGATCCAGGTTCGAATCCCGGTAGTATCAAGATATAATTTCATTCAATATGCCGTTCCCTGTAGTCACCCTCCTTTCGATATCTTTCTCAGCCTTTCCGTTTCTATCAAACATACTTCCCAAATACACAAACTCATCTACTTGTTCCAATATATATAAATGTATGAAATACACGTAAAATCAAAAATATTAGTAAATAATAAAAAAAATCTAATATACTTTATGGAGGATTGTCCGAAGCCTTTAAGTAATTACATTTTTTATGGTAGATGGCGCAAAACTTGTTATTTTGGTTTGTGTCCATGGTGAAAACGGACTGCTTTTTAATAATGTATGATACGAAGAGATTTCCCAAGTTATATATATAGTTAAATGGAAGATAGTGATTTTAATTATTTGTCTGGTTTTTTAAATAGAGCATAGTGATATTAATATTATTAGTATTAATAAATAGTTACATAATTAATTTACTAGAAATAGAAATACACAATGCGTTGCAGTGAAAGTTGATTTCTAAAAATGTGAGGTAGGTAAAAATAATTTTGATTAATGTGCTGTCAGAAAAATGAAAAAAATAGCAGTTGCCTGATAATATTCAAAACCCTCAACTAAACGGCCCCACTGTACATGGTAGTATTTATTATGACGTGCTGAGGTTAAAATTTAACAATATTGACTGCTGTACTATAAAAAAAAAATATTTTAAAAAAATTACAAAACTAATAATAAGCAGTAAAATATTTTTTAATGTAAATAAATCATGCAACATAATGCAAAGTAAAACAACAAAAAAACTATTAAAATCTTGAAAAAAAATATTCGAAATTGACAGTATATAACCCAAAAAGTATTAAATTATCTTTTAAACACACATGAAAGAAATATCAATAGACAGGAAGCGCACTCTATGGTGTGCAGATACGCCAAATAAATTTCAAGTGCCGATAAGACCAATAGTGTATCATTAGTGGTCAGTAGTAACGTGAAATAGTACCAGCTTATGAAAGTAAATTAAATTACACTGTTAATGAATTTACACGATTTAATGAATCATAGATATAAATTAAAATATGAGAAAAAAAAGCCGACCTTAAAATTATCTATGTGTATATAGAAAGGTGTTTAGGGATTATAATTAATACCAATATTCTAACAATCTATAACCCTAAGCGTTTGTTCTATAATAAATAGGACTATCTTGGTGGGATGGGTGGACAAGGCTCGAATCTCCAACATAGTCACTAGGTGAGGGGTGTGTTAGACAACAACCGAGAAGGTCATAGTTGCAAAAGAAAAAAGTCGATAAACGAGGGTTTTAGGGTGTGTGTATATACGGAAGAGACATTGATCTCTTATTCAAGAGATTTGTCGATAAAGATCGGTGATTAATGCAATGTTGCGAATACATTTTATATTATGCTGATTATTAGTAGATATATACTGTATCCTCTTGGTACACTGCCATTAAGTAATAGGTACAAAAATAAAACTTTCCTCTGTAAAAGCTGTTGTCACGAGGTATTTAAAGCGACCCAGCGTGTTAACTAATGAAATCTAAAAATAAAATATTTCTAAGATAACATTTTTAATTTAAAAATGAGGAACCATATAAAAAAGTTTATTTTGAAGAGGTAAGCCAATTACGAAAATAACAAATAAAAAAACAAATTACCAAGGAGCAAGGTTCTATACTGTAGGTTGGGTTGGAGGTACCCTCGATGTTTGGGAGAAATTTCATCAGCAATGGTCCATAATGGATGAGGAAAAGTTGTTGTTGAATTGGCCGCATTTAGTCGGGGGGCGTGGTCGCCCAGGCGAAGGGGCGGGAACGCTGAATATTAAATAGGAATTCGGAGACGATAAATTTAGGCAAGTCTTTAAAAAATAATGTTCAAACAACGTACTCGTATGTTAGGACACAGTTGTTGAGCAATGCGGACGAAAGCTGAAAAAAAAAGTTTTTCTAAATAAATCTATACTTGTTTATTCGAGGTTTGAAAATATATATAGGCTAGATTTTGAACAGAGTGGTTATAAATATAATAAAATATGTATGTACTCGTATAATAAATATAATAAAAACCAAATTTCTGTCATGTTACGCTTTCCCTTGGCTCAATGGCGGAGATGTGGAAGCTGTTGTCGCTGATGGCATCAACAATAACAGACCTTGCGATGGAATCCAAAACGTCAGTCACAGAGGTCGGAACTAAGAAAATGTATTGTTTAATTTTGAAATATTTACTAGGTTTTCCTAGTTATATATGGGTAATTAACTATCACTTACATAATTAATATGAATTAATTAATTAAGTCTTAGGAATATGTGTCTATCATATGACCCAGTACCTAGATAAATCTTAATGGGTATATGTAACATTTTACTGACCAAATGTAAAAAGCAATAGGCACTTCTCTGGCGACAGCCTTCAGAAAAGTTGAGGTGTATAAGACGAGAGTACACGAAGATCACGATCATCAGTCATGAAGGACCGACGTAGATGATGACTATAACATTACTATAACTATTGTTGTAAATAAGTAACTCGGTATTAACCTTTGAATGCCAAACTTAACACACCAACAATTTGTATATCACGTACTTGTACCTTAAAATATTTTAATGATTGGATTAAACACGATTTTTATTGTTAAATTAAAAAAAATCATTCTGCCGACCATATACACTAGATCCCAGCTTTTAAAAGATATCTCAAGTCGACAGACACCCTTAAAGCCTATCCCCCTACTCATTTATGTGGGGTCCCCCGTATAAAATATGGTTGGAAATCAAAAGGTTAACCACGTTCATTACTTACACGTCGACCGGTTTCGCCACCACTATATCTTCGTCAGGACAAATATACAATGTATAATTTTTTCCTGATAGATACAGTGGAATTAAAATCGGTCACCGATTAAATAACCAACGGTTTTAATATAAAGCTAAGTATTATGTCTAGCCACAAATGCATTCTAAATCTAATAAAATAGTATAAAATTAAAATATTTTACGTAAAAGGCTCAGTAAACAATTAATATACATATATTTTAATGAAAACCCATTTTGATTCTACCAAATGAATACTTTTTCAATAGATAGATTTTTTCTGTATACCTTTTTAATTGATTAATTTAATTTGTATAATAATAATTATTTTAACTAATAAATTGACTTTTTACAAAATAAATTGCATATATAATAAATTATACATTTTTATTTTACTGAAAAAAAATTGTTCGACAACGGAACATATTGTAATATTATATTTTGAAAATGGATAATTTTTAAATTTAAAAAGAAATCACAGGTCCACGGAATACATTTCACAATATTCATGTTATATTGAAACTAGGCTGAAAAGAGGACTGGTTTCTCGGGACAACACTCATTCCACCGTCCAGTTGGTTATTAGGCGAATGTCTTACCGCTGGACTATTATTGTGACCGACGCAAGTCACCGATCACAGTGGTGGGTGATGAAATCGGAAAGGGTAGCTGGATGGAAACTAGGGAATCGGAAATGAGGGAATGATGAGGGATAAGGAAATCCTTCGAAAGCGGACTAGAATGGAATCACGGAACCAGAAAGACAGCTCAAATCAGCTGGTTGATGATGCCATCTCTATGATCTTCCAGAAGTTCACTCAATGTATGAAACTGCCACGGCACAAAACACTCCTTTCAATGTCCACAAAAAACCTACATTACAGCGGTATATGACACTTTCTGGCGATTCCCGACGAAAAACACGAACCAATTGATCCGAGGGACAGATGTATATTTTACAAGTGGTCCAACAAATAATCACATGAGAACACTTCCTCTCCAAATCACGATGAATTTTACGAATTCGAATCAAACCAGTCGAGCCAAAGGAACAATGTGTACCGATTGAGAGTGGGCTAAGATGTAGAAATAAAACAAAAATTGGTGACAATAACACTTACTACATTTTAGCAATATTTTTTTACGCGCATGGAATATTTATGAATTATGTGTTAACCAATAAAAAATAATAATTGCGAATAAGGAATAATTATGTATTAATAAATTAATTTGTTCAATAATTAAATTTATTTCAATAGGCACAATTTATACCTACTGAAGGAATGTTGGTAAATAGTTGAGTTGGTAAAATTGTTATTCACATATAATATATGATTTCATTATTAAATTGTAATATTTCAGAATTGTAAGTTGTGTCATCAAAATGTTAATATGTTGAATAATAATTAATAAATATATCACAAAAAATGTTTGGCGGTATTGGAATCCTTTAACAAAATGACACCGAATTATATTACAGAATCGTTTGTGGGAGAAATGCCAAGTCTGGTAGCGCACTCTACCGTTTGTAGATACGGGAGTTAATAAATTACTGGCGTCAATAAGGAAAAACATACGACTTGTTAATTAGCAACCATGTGTTTAGTATTGCATGCCTTGTATTATTATTAAATTAAGTTTATATATAGATATATAAATATCTACAGGGTGAATATTATGTTATTTTGGCAGATATCTGTCAGCTCGCGCTTGATAGTCGTATGGAGTAATTGATTACAATTTATTACGGAGCATCTAACGCCTCAATAACGTGTTGAAGTTATCAAAACATTTTATCTAAATAATAATGGCAATGCTGTAATCATTTATGATGATAGCTATCGTCACATGTTGGAAAACTTCTTGGCGGACAAATTGGGTTCATTGGGCCTGTAACACATGTGATTTCAAGAGAACGGTACCACCTCACACACAGCCCGAGCTACGCTTGAAATTTTCCCGGCCGCATGATATCGACTGGCGTGGTGATATCGTGGTGATATCGACTGGCTTCCTAGATCACCTGATTTGACGGCTTCTTATTATTATTTATTTTTTGTGCAAGTACTTGAAATAAAAGGTCTACGTCAATAAACCAACAACAATTCCGATGCTACAGGATAATATTCGAAATGAAATTGCTGAAATAACACGCGAAGTGTCAGAGAATGTTAAAAAAATATGGTTAAAAGAGCATGCATTTGTGCCGCTGCCAGAGGCAAATACTTGGCCAATTTCATATTTTATACATAATTGTAATAAACTAAGTAATCTATAAATAAAACTTAAATTAAATAATTGTATTTTATTTCTTAGTAATTTAAAAACAACATCGGCCTCGAACATAATATTCAGCCTATATTAAATTTACTTAAGTTTATGGATACTGAACAAAATATGTATTCACCATGGTAACGATTATTAAATATTTGGTCACTTTTTGTCACATATTTTTCTTTTGTTTATTTTGGCAGAATATTTGTTTGGGGTATGGGCGCGAGCTAAAATGTTTACACATCAAAAATATTATATCTCACATTAAGGGAATTAAAATTTCTTTACAAACATTACGGAACGCTACTGATAATAAAAGAGATTAAATCAAGATCGGTTTAAGCCCTTCTAATACTTTTTTTTGTTCCTTAGATTGAATTGAATTTTACGGAACAATTCCGCATTAAGAAATTAAGTTAACCTTTTTGAATAAAAACACGTGCGTCTCTGCGTTTACAAAGTCTATATGGTATACTGTTGCTGAAGGATATTTAATGAGTTTACAAATTTTTAATTAATCTCAAAAAAGGCATTTTTACTATAATTTAAACCACTCCAAGAATAATGGCATAAAATCAAATGTGGTAATTCTTCAATGGAGAATAAATATTATTGAAAAATATAATTTTTGGAAAAATAAATTGTATTAGTTACATATTTTTTTTAATTTTTCGGAAATTAAAAAAAAGAGAAATTCGAATACAGAATGTAACTCACATCAAAATTCTTAATATTTTAAAACTAAGCTACAAATGCTATATGCTATGCTCGTGCTATAGAAACAGAACTAACTAGGTGGTCTCCTTAGGTTAGCATCTCCAACCACCGCTAGATCACTAGGCAAGTGCCTTACGATTAGACCAACAAGCAGCTACCAAATTTTAAAAAATTACTTACGTATCATATCCAAAATTAGGATTCACAAAAAAATCTTTTATTTGGAGTTAATCGTCTTTTACGGAGCGGTCGATACCTACGATTTAAGTTGTGACGGGACTGTAGTTTTGCATTCAATGTAATACTAATATATCAGTTGAGTGAGTAACAATTATTTATGAATTCATTATTGTCAGGTAAGTAACTATATTATACACTTATCTCTTACATGATCCGCGAATCAAAAAAGGGATTATTAATTGGCTCCAGTTATTCAAAAGGTGCCTGCTCTTAAGGATTAAAGATATCATTAACAGCAAGAAAAAATTAAATCCTTATAAAACACTTGAACTGTTTTATAAAATATATTTTCCCTTCATATTTAAACCTTAAAACCGCGATATCCAAAAAATGTTACTAATTTAAATGTTACTTACTAATTTCTCTCGACACAATATATATGTTACAGTGAATCTGTATTACCAGTGAGAATATATTTTCACTGGTGAAAGTATATTTTTGCTAAGCCGCTCAGTGGATGTATATATAACAATTAAGATACAAATTCACTGGTTACATTTAGTGAGTTTGTATTCGTTGACAAGCGAGAATACGCCGCGTGGGAATATTTGGCCTAAAGTGTCGATGTGTCGCCCTACAGCACGGCAACAAATAGTTTGGTGACGTTTACAACTGTCACTTTTATTCGCTTATAGTATTTTCATTTATATTAAATAAAATTATTTACTGCATAAACTACCGTGTTTATAATCTCAGCCATTTTTATTTCCTTTTCAACACATAGGTTAGGTTAGGTTAGGTTCAATTATAGGTTAGGGTAGAATATACATTTGCTAAAACCTGCTAGTGAAGTTATATTTCCACCAGTAGAAATATATTTCCACTGGTGGAAACGTATTCGGATATGATTTCACTGAAACGTCAGTGAAAATATATTCTTACTGGTAATAATACACATCCACTGCAACATATATGTAGTTAAAAAAATTTGTAAGGCATTTAATTATTAACAACTATCAGTAAGTCAATTAAAGTTAGGTATACGGATTCATCCTCTATGAAATACTACCGACATACATCACAGTACTAATATTAAAAGATTCGTTGAAAATAATTCCTGAAAAATTCATAATCGAAAAGCTAAATTAGCATATTTATTACATAAAACCAACACGCAAATTTTCCAGCCAACTTTTTCGTTTAGTATTAAAAAGGCAATTTTGCGAACCAAACGTTGTATCATCGCATTTAAATACAATTTACCCAAACTGAAATAAGATACGCGACAATTTTATCTGCGGCTAATCTGAAAATTCGTCATAAATTAGAAGGGACGAATTGGATTAGGGTGACAATTACATAATATAAATCCTAACTGCCCTTCCCGAAGGGTGGTGAGAAATTATCTGGAACTTTCGCGAACAACAAATCCGTTTATTATATAAAAAAAAATTCATTCTAAACTCCGAAATAGCTGAACACGCAAGAATGGAGGGCCATTCATTTGACAATAATAATTTAGAACTTCTACATAGTTGCGCCAAAGGACGACAGTTAGAAATCTTAGAGAATTTAGAAATTTTTAATAATAAGAATAATAATAAGAAAATAATAATCATTCAAATACCGCCCATTAGATCCCCTCTCTTATCCATTTTAACTCCACCTACACCCTCATCACCACCTCAATTCAAAACACACCTGTAATTACTATCTGAAAATGTTTTTAACTTTAGTTGAATTATATTATTGATAGTGGGAACATGTTCCCGATTGCGTTCTAACGATTAAAACAATAAAATATAGTGGAATAAAACAGTGTTTTAACTCAATTTACAAAATAAGATGTAGAATTTTCCAAAACGGCCTAGTAGTACTCGAATCATTACAAAATAATTAAATGCCGACTACTCACTCCAAACTGAAACAGTAGCAAATGAAGATGGCTGTCACGATGGTAGAGAGCGATGACCTTATTTTCCATCTCTACCCGATAATGTGATCTATGTATTTATATATATATATATTTATATAATCACATTATCGTATATTTTATTTTATTTTATGAAACTTACAATCACATTACAAAACAGTATAGCATTATATGTATATATTTGTATATATGTAACCACAATGTCTTTCTGTTCAACACAAAAGGAAAATAGGAGATTGAAATTTGGATATACACCTGTGATCTTTTTGTTTTGAAGGTACATTTTTTTCAAAATAGTAAATAAAGAGAGTCTTATAACAAAAAATTTAAAATTCTAACATTACAACGCTGCCACACTGTAGATGATTTAAATTATAATGTGGGTGAGGGATAGTTATTATTTCACAATGACCGGTTTTAAACACTAGTAAAAATAATGTTACATAATTTAAGAAAGAAATTACTAATTAAGTTTACAAATATACGCAGTAGGTACGGTTGCAGTAGGTATGAAGTGTGTTCAAGAGAGCAGGAGGAGACCGACGAGGAAGAGAAGGAATTGGAAAATTTTCAAGAACTAATCAACCACCGCGTGTGCGTAAATTCGCGAACGCCGAGTCCGCAAACGACAGATTTGAATGAATTTTAAAAAGCGTTGTAAAGTTTCCCAGCGCGGAAATTTCCAAATTCCCATTTTATCTCGAGAAAATATTCATCAGGTAGAGGGAAATCTTAATGTCTCCATCTAATGAAATGGAGTGCCGTCAGCGTTTTTCATATTTTCCGCGAAAAATCTGTTTATAAATACATATAAATAACGTCTTTTAAAAAAATTATCAAAGTTTACTCCGTGGTATTTTGTGAAACATTTTTATTAGACTTGAGATTTTAAAATTAAAATTGAGATAAAATTATTTTTCCACGTTCAAACTCTCTGCCACTCTTTTCGTGCGCATTTTTATCTCTCGAGCACGTAGAACGGTAACTGTCTTAATATTATGCCTATCTCTATCCGTTAATTATCATAAAAATGTCTTTGTTTTATCCATTTTTTTAGTCTTATTCCAAGTATTACGCTAGCGTCGCGTAACGTCAACTTAAGCAGTCCAAACGTCGTGTACGTAATTCAATAATAGATACAGCGTTCGGACAACTCGCGTTATCGTAGAGCCACGCTAACTTCGTATTTAAAATGAAGGTCATGAACACAGCTGTCAGTCAATGACAATTCTAACTAAACATATTTAATTATACATATTTATATACATGTACGAGTAAATAACAAATCGATAAATATGTAATTAAAAAAAAAAAAAATTATACTCAACTGAATCAAAATTTAAAAAAAAGTCTAAATTACTTCACCTATTGATGAGAGTTACTGTTTCTCACGAAACTCGAGTAGTCCAAATAAACTCGAGTAGAGTTACAACATTGTTATATTTATTTCCATCCATTATGATTGAAACTCTCCAAAGTTAACGCTGATTCAATAAATAATACAATCGTTGACAAAATAATCATTTTTTTATATAATGAGATAAAGTTACGTCCATCTACAATTAAAAATATTACTATTTACATTTAAAAAAAAAACTATACTTATGTGATCACCACAAAAGGTTTCAAGATAGTAGCAGATGATCTCATGACGCAACTTTCAGATTATGTGAACACGATAACTTCTTCAGATTCTTTGGATTTCGATAAAACTTTTCTAATAAATTGATCTGGTTAATATCTCAGCTAAGTTTGTCAATTCCCCGCTTAGTTTAAAAGTGGGGGCTGTTAAAAATTATGTTATATTAGATCTAGAAAAAAAGTAAAATAAAACTTTCATATACAGAAGAAATCTACCTATTTTTAAAATAATGATACATCCAACATGGCTCAAGTTTTATCTGTGGATACTTTTTATATATTTGTTTATATATGTTATATATTTATTTATGTTTTTTAGTTCAATTCGTTTAATTTCCCCAAAAAAAACAAAACCCCAAAATTTCCATTATTAATTAAATTATGTACTTAAAATTATATTGCTGCACCTTTTCAATAGATTTCATATAAATACAAGTTGTTGAATTTAAAATGATTAGATTGATAATACCCTCATAAGGCGAAACGCGTCTCACGTAAATTAAACGAGGACAACTAAAAAACAAGTGCTGTTATTTTTATATGTGTGATAAAACTTTTCGTATGAATCATTTAATTTTTGGTTTGCAGCTACCGTTGTTAGTATACACAGACGATTGTAATCATATTGATCGTTTTGGATGTACCGTGTTTTTTTTGTATCTTGGTCTGTAGTATGTCGTAATATTATTGTAGGTTACTACAATAATACAACCACATAACGTAATACACAACTCATATGCATGTTTATTTTTATCTTAATCAAGACGCATGTCACAGCTTAATTATCTAAAATAATTTGACGCGGACAATAACGTAAATGAATATGCTTTCATAATAAAAATTACGTTCACGATATGCACGCCGGTTTCCTTAAAAAAGAATTAAGATATGTTTATTATGTATTCTCGCATTGATTAAAAAATAAAACATCATTCGTTTTCTCATCGAATTGTCACCGGAACCGCTTGTTGATAAAGCTCGAACAAAGAATTAAACGAAACTCACGCCATATTTTAGCCGAATCTACGGAACAGCGCCCAGTTCGAAAGTCATTCGAATTAACATAATACAATTGTCTGGAAAGATAAAATATATATCTCACCGCAGGAGAATGAAAATTGATAACCATCAGTAGACAAAAAAAGACGAATCTGGAGATAATTTTTTATAAGAGCGCTGACTGTGGCAGTTGATGTCTTCATTTACAGGGTTCGTCTTTGATTTCATTTGTTACGTGATGAAAAATATCTAGTCTGGTTGGAGATAATTACAATTGCAATTCGAAGCTAAAATATTTTTCGGGATAAGTTGCGTGTTACCACTCTGGTGAACGATATAGCGTGATGTTTAATGTGCGGTCGAGATATCAGAAGGTTATGTATGTTCGTCCGAGCGCCCCCAAAATAAATTACACCAGGCGCTCACCTGTTCGTTTGAATTATAACGCGGTTTGTACGTGCGGGTGTGCACGTGTGCACGTATGGCCAGAACAGGCGGAACAAGAAAAGACTACTTACATTAGACCGAGGCTTATCAATGTTTGAAACACAGTTACAAGTATAAGCAGTAAAAGGTCTCAAATAAGAAGTATTTGTTAAAAACTCGTCCGGAAGGAGTCTGCGAGAGAAGTGACGCGCTAAGACCGGCTGCGACGCGTTGTATTGGCATCTGATTTCGGTCGGTTCCGACGTGATTTTAAGGTTGATGAAAGCCCAGTTTTGCACCAAAGGTGCATGCTGATTGTGGAGGCGATAGACATTAGACCACAGAGCATTATTAAAATCCTGATTTTATTGTTGTTATAAAATCGCAAAGAATTAAATCCAAGAAGGATTCCAAATATACAACGATCTCTTGGCAGACTCAGATTAAGATGTAGCGACAATGTGAGAAGAGCTCTAGGGGCACTCGCTCCATACTCCTGTGTCTATGTTGTGGAGCGTATTGGTCCTGAACAGAGATGCTTAGCGCCGTGGTGTACATCAGCCGAAAGCTCTAATTTGGCTGTGAAGCCATGTTCACCTAAATCATCAAGTAAAAAGCAACAATGTACACCTTAGAATACCACATTTCTCAGGACAACAGTTTAACTTTTGCAGGTTGGCGAGAATTGATCTGTTTTATCGGGAAAAAATCCCCTCCAGCACTTCAGATTTCATCTTTGTGTAAAAGTGTATTTTTCCTTATACTCTAGGTCCAATATTAACGATGTTATGAAGTTTTTAAGATTTTGAATAATCGCCATTTTGAAACACGATGGCGGATCAGGTTGGCTAATGAACTTAGATGAGTTATTTTTGAAGAAAAATATGATCAAAATTTGATTACGAGAGTTATCGTATCCACGAAATCATGACATGAATTTTTATTAAGTCGTATAATAACTGAAAAAAATAGATATCTCATTAAAAAAGTGATACATATAAATCAAAATTTAACGCCATTCTATAAAGTTACTATTGCGTAATTGGAGATAGCAGAAAGTTCCAATGGTAAACACATTTTTTCGATGAAGATTTTTTCTGTTTTCTTTCGTGATGAAGTGATTTACGTATAATTTATTTAAAATAATAGGCCCATTTCAAACATTTCAACAAATTAAGAAAAACACATTTTTGTTCATAGTTTTGTGGTATTTAATACTAATTAAATTAATCAACTAGAAAGTTATACAGAAAATCTATGTAAAAATATTTAGTTATCTCGGTAGCAACTAAATATTTTTTCGATAAATAAATATATTTTTCTGTATATCTTTCTAGTTGATTAATTTACTACATAAAACTACAAAAAATACAACGTAATTCTAGAGATGACACTATTAGTAATATCTCGTCCCGCCAGAATAACATGTATACTGTAAACAAAAGTATAGAAGACTGAAGAAAATCAGTATTAATTCCAAAATTCAAATTTATATTGTCTTTTTAAAATTCTTTACAAATATACAATGGAATCCGCTTATTGTGATCACTATGGGACGTGTAACTTTTGATACAAATAGCCGGCTGATAACATTAAGCAAACGATAAAAAATCAACAGGATACACACTGATCACTTTGTAATCACCTACGTCGTCAAATACCAATTATGCACAGACTCTATTAATACTGCGTCGTTTATGGATGTAGCCATTCGCGCGGCAACTGTTATGCTTCAGGTCAGAATCCATTACCTTCTAAGAATTATTGTCAGGCACAATAATTTTGTAGCAATTTCCTAATAATTTACATCTTTAGTATCCACATACTGATAACAATATACGAAGTTTGGTTATTATAGGCGGAATATTTTAAATAAATTTTATATACAAGGCTTTGAAACCGAATGATTATGATAACAATAACCGATTGATAAACTATCCGTGATTATAATATCCGGATATCCATTTGTACAGATCATTGTATCCGAAAGAGTGATTACTTAATTTTTCGTCTCGAGTATCCATTAGGCACTTCATATATTCAAGGCATTATCTAACTTGGTGGCGTTTATTGCCCACGGTCATGTAACTCTTCATCCTTTCCAAACAGAATCTCTTTAGAATTGCCGCCCACATTCATTATCAGTCCGAACACACATCTTGCATGGGTACTTAACATAGCCATCCTCGCTCTCGGTGAGAGCCATACATCATCTGCTTACACAAGAGAGCGTAATAAAGTAAGTAGGTTCCCCCATTCCCTTTTCAACATCTTAAAATTTCTTCAAACTTTTCCCATATCACAAAATAAAATAATATTAACATTATGTTTTTTACACTAAATTGATTTTAAGGACAATAGGTATTTTTAAGAAAATATTAAGGTATTTTTTGTGGGGGATTTAGTGGGTGGCACCTCCGACTATCGCCCTAGCTGCATTTCTAGACAATTCTAAAAACTGCAGAATATATTAGGTGGTGTGATGTCAAAAATTATTATTATCAATGAAATATTTACGTAGGTAATACAAAAATAAATGTGTGAGATCAAGAATTCAGGCTGCCGAAACGAGATATTTTTGGGGAGTATCAGGAGTAAGGAGTACCCTGTATTTCTACATGTAGAAAGATCTCTATTGAGGTGGCATAGACATGTCTTACTATTGGTACTGTTACTAAGATGACACTTTTTAGCGTTTCCGGTGGGTAATGGTACAGCGTCGCCCCAAACTATATTGGTATTAATAGCAACACTTTTTGAAGACAGACTAGGTTTTGATTGGTTATCAAGTAATGAAATAGCGTAAGACAAAGGAATATGGAAACGTCTAGTTGTTACTTTGGGCCCCCGACACTTCTATGTTAAGAAGATAAAAATGATTAAGATGAATATATACTTTTTATTATATATAATAATAATATGAATTCTACCATAATAAAATAAAATGTATTTGTGATATGTTTGCAATACCGATATCTCTCTAATCGCCAAATTGCAAAGATATTTGTAACTAAAAATTTGTAATTATACGAAAGCGTACTTTTTTTGAAATGCTAATTGTGCTAATGTACAATGTTAAATGGCAAAAAAATGAAAACAATTTTGTTTAGTAAATATTTGGATGATGAAATCTAATTAACATTAGCAGATAAGCAATGCGGTCGCCGATTGCTTATTGCTAGGCCCTGCGGGCGACTATTATAATCGCTTCGCGGCCGATAGTGGCCACTATTATTCCAAAATTCCGAAAATTATTCCATCTTTGTAAGTTTGCTGTCAAAATGAACATAAATGACATCTAGATAACATATAAGAATCGTAAATAGACAATTTTCATAGAAAGTAAGATTTCTCCCTTACTATAGATAGAAAAAAAGATGACAGATGTCAATACAGGATTTCGTTAAAATATGTTTTTTTTTCTTACTCATAATAAAGACAATGTACACTTCATTTCAAATTGAATATAAATATATATATATACACGTACTGTTATTGAAAATATTTAAGTAATCCTTAACCTAGAGATATTAAAAAACACGTTTGTTTTTGCGACCAGGTCATTGAGACCTCGCGTCTCACAGACCTGGCCATTTAATCAAGCACTATACAGCCATATTGACACTGCCGATAATAACACTCTCAACGCCGCCACATCCAAAAAATCATAGATATATACGGGAAAGCGTAATATTATTATAAATGCTCTTGTGGCTTTCAGTTTACTTAGCTTTTCGGCTAACATGGGTGAACGGCTATGGACAAACTACATTACTTCAAAATAATGTATTAATTAACCCATATATAATGTCAGTTGATGTCATTCAAGTATAGAGTTATATACAATTATAGATTTTACTGATATACATAACAATTATTAATGGTCACTAATGTATAAATAACTCAAATAATAATAAATAGTATACCACGAAAATAATTCATTCATGTTCAACACATCCATTATGTAATATATTTCATTGTAAATTTATAAATTATTTACTTTTAATAAAATGAGATCATCTAAACAGCACGAAAAACCTGGCTACTTTAATACAGGCAAAAGTATAGGAAAATAGCCAAGATGAGATGATACCTACTATATCCCACACAAAATAAATAAATTGTAATTGTAATTCACCTCTTGTGTAAAATGCTGTATACATTGTCAATACCTTTAATCTATTTTATTGATAGAAGTTTTTTTTTAAGATTAACTTACTTTTCATTAACCCCCTTCGTTTAAACGCCATTAAAATTAATACGAATGTACCTACCTATTTATTTGGTTCATGTACTGCATACAAGCAAAAAATCGATGTATTACTAAAGATTATGATAAATAAAAATAAATGAAATATTCCTTATCCTATTAAGACCCAATAAAATTCTAGCCGTGGGTTATTTAGAAAAATTGCGACAGACATTTGTGTACAACGTCATGACAATGCTGACAGGCAATTTGCTAGGGCATACGTATGCAATTTGTTTGTTTAATCCGAATAACAATTATACTAAACTATATATTTTCTTACTGAATCTATGTTAATGTTTATTAGCATCTTTACGTCTACCAATTTTCTGCATTTTTCTAACAATTTGTGCTTAATCTCTTCTAGAAATTGTGTGCAATAATAACTACTAGATATTTGATTTACTAACAGACTAAACCTTTTTTGTTTTCGTGGTATAGTCCAACATATTTTCGTATTTCGTGTGGTTTTTACCTAAATGTGTTCATCACGTATCTGTCAAGCGAGCGAGTTTGCATTATGTGGGTAGATTGTTAACAATATTAAATGAAATGTTGAAATAAATGTATTTCTGTTGCGGCTATGGTAATTAAAATTATTATTTAAATATATTATTTTTTGAAAACTATTAATGAAACATTTTAAATATCCATTAAGCGAAATCGAAAACAGAGCAATAAAAGAATTTTCGTTTTTTGAAGTAATTAATTCATGATAATTTTCTAATTTTAAATCAATAGAATCGTTCTCAAATTTAAATTGATACAGTTTTCTCACATTTTCCCGTTAGATATAATTCCATTCAATGCACTGTTCACTTTATTCCCTGTAGTCATCTTCCTTTCGATATTTTTCTCAGCCTTTCCGTTTCTATGAACCGAGGCAAGACAAGCGGTACACAATGTTCTCGTACCGACACCGATGTATGGAAGTGAGGTCTAGAGCTGGCAGAAGAGGGACGAAAGTAGACTGAATGCGGTGGAAATGATATCACCTAGACGAACGCCGGAACAACACTTGCAAATTGTGCAAA
Source organism: Eubasilissa splendida (assembly GCA_031772225.1). NCBI lineage: Eukaryota > Metazoa > Arthropoda > Insecta > Trichoptera > Phryganeidae > Eubasilissa > Eubasilissa splendida. The sequence goes on along the minus strand of CM062852.1, from coordinate 11,710,635 downwards.
TTTATTTCTAAAATCGTGGCTCAGTTCGCGAAACTTACCGTGCGCTACGTCAATTTTACGGTCCACATAATCGTCCATCCGAGCAAGTAATTCGAATAACCATAGATCGTTTTCGCACCACGCATACTCTAATTGATAATTCGCATCCGCAGAGTCGTACAGTGCGCACCGAAGAAGCTGTTGCTGCAGTGGAGCGTAGTATTGAGAAGGACCTGAATGAATAGATTACTGACTTTTTCGTTCCTCAATTGAATGGCATTAATGTGCAAGAGTTATGCTTTTAACGAGACGACGTTACATGCCATACAGCGCGCGCCACAATCAATTTATTGAAGGAAACATTCGATGAGCGCATAATTTCGCGTAATGGACCTGAAAATCGGCTTCCAAGATCGTGTCACTTTGGATTATTATCTGTAGGTATTTGTGAAGTCGCTAGTTTATGCCGATAAACCAGAGACGATAGACGACATGGAAGATAACATCTGTCGTGTTATTGTCGATATACGTATCCTAGCTGCTCCAAAAAGCGGATGAAAATTGGACTTCTAGATTGGGCTATATTCGAGCAAAATCATATTTAAACACTAATGGCATAAAATTATCTTTCCGATAAAGCCAAAACCATTACCATTGCCACGATTTTTATGTGTTTTATTTCGTTTTAAAGTTCTATACATCTAAAAAAAACACCTTTTATTTATGACAGAGTGAAGAAAGAAGAAATAAGAAAATAATGTAAAACTGATTTTTGTATAGTGAGTAAGATTAAGAAAAGATCACTTATGTCGTTTGTCCATATAGAACGAATAAATGAGGAGAAAACAATAAGAAAGATATATGATGCAAGAGTTGATGGCACCAGAAATAGAAAACGTCCGCAGAAGACTAAAAAGACACTGAAAAATGACCCTGTAAGAAGTCTCAACAATCCAATCGGTGAGCTTGTATGAGAAGTGCTCTATATTCTAAAGAAACTGATGTGACTGGAAAGGTGGGGAGAAGGAAGAGGAAGAGGCCGACTACATCAATTTCTGGCTACTATCTACCTAGTAAAAATGAGATCATCGAGGACATCAAGAGGTCGCAACACTTAATAACGAGTGAACCTCGTTTATAGAAGAAGATGATTATTATCTTGAAAATAACATTTTCTGAGCGAACCACTGAACTTGAATATTTTAGGTCGTAATATTTTTCGAGTTACGTGAACTGATTGAAAGTGTACGTCGGCGCTTCGGGCCATACAATTAATTAACGAAACTGTATGGAAACAAATTAATGAAGAAATATCATTGGGCGTGCGTAACACAGAGCGTGGGTTTGACAGATTTTACAAATTGACGGCATGACAAGCTTAACTATCCGGGCCCGCCAGAGTTATGACGCAATAAGCGTGCGAGTCACGTGACAGTAGTGGATGTTTCGACCGAACACAGCCCCAGACGCCGCCGCACACGGGGCGTCATAAAATGTACACAGCAAAATCATCTCGCATGAAGCCTTGGGTGACTTAGGGGCCGTGACTCGTGTATTGGAGGCCCCGATCGTACGAGCCACGTGACAGTTCGTATTTCAACTGTACACAATTCGAGAAGCCAGTGCAGAGGTTCCGTTTTAACTAAAACAGAAACTGTGTCGTTTTTTAATAAGTTACGGTATAATAAGGTGGGGTGATTCTGCTCAAACCATAGTAGAATCTAAAATATAATCAGTAGCGTAGTTACCATCTAGACAGGCCCCGGCCCCCGGAGGGCCCAAAACGCTGAACAAGTTCAACAATCGCAGGAACTACACCACAGGATTAAAATTCTTAGATACTTTCAATTGAATGAGTGGATATATTTCAAATTTAAATATAAAATAATAGTGTGATACCATCGACGAATAGAACGTATTCACTTTCGAACGTCCAAACAGAAAACAGTAGTAACAGCTGTTTGTGTTTTACATTAACTATTTTGAAAGTATGTATGTACATAATAGTAAAATAAAAGATATGAATATATTTTAAATATATTAATTATAAAGATATACATATAAAATCAATTTTATCGAAAAATATTGTTGTTGCGCCACCGGGATTCGAACCTGGATCTCTTTCCTAACCGGGGAAGGTGCTTTATCCAATTAAGCTACAGCGACATTATTTTTAGCGACAATTTTCGACCTTACCTTTTTGATATTAATACATTTAATCGTTCCATCATTTGACAGAGCCATCTACCTTATTTTTACAGAATCTCAAATGATAGCAGACGCCAGAATTATCAATTCATTTTTATTAAATTTTGGACACATTGATACAACTTTATTATTTTTAGGAGAACTAATTCTTATCAAAATTCTTATTAAAATATCACAGACCTATGTTCTGAATAATTACAACTTCACAATAAGAATATGTTTATTCTATGGCAATTAGTCGAATTACATCAGGCACAATGAATTTGAATATTTTCACTTTTCAATCTTTTTCTTCTGTCGATTTACATCCGTTGTTGAATATAGGCCTAACATAATTTGTGTTTAAAAATAAATAACTCCAATGAAATGAATCGACTTTCTTTCAAATATACGTTAGGATTAGAAATTCATGGGTTATATTATAGGTATATAAAATTATTACCATTTTGACTTGTATTTAAAAACAAGCCAAAACAAAATTTAGTCTATCTCTCTACAGAATGCTATTGCACGATATAAAAATACTAATAAATTGAAATTTGTCGCTCCACAAACACAACAACTTATAAAGAATACTAAAAAAAAGTTACCAATAATTATTTGCCGAAACTAGATCACAAAAATTGCCAAATAACTGGCGCAGCGTTGTCTAGATCTCTCCAGACAGATGAAAAATAGTAAGGCGGTTCGTGTATAAATACTTAGTATATAACATAAAATAACGCATTATTAATAATTTAATCTTGACATGAAAACGAAAAGTGGAGACGAAGAAAAAAAAAGGAAATATACGTTTTTCTGTCAATTTTAACTTTCTTAGTGTTTAAAGCGTTAACTTTATAGTAACAGATAATAATTATTTATGTTTGCACTAATCATATTGATCACTTTAACGTTGACCAGTTTCAGTATCACTGTATCCTCTAACCGTATATTTAAATTATTCTCAATTTCAATGTATTTATCGCCCGACTGCGGCCACGCCCTCGTCCGATTTTCATTTCTATTTCGAAAATAAGTTGTGGACGTTTGTCCTGATTGTGATTTAGTATTATCGAAACTGGCCAACGTCAAAATAATCAATGTGGTTAATACAAAGTTGGTAATAATAAGTTAAAAATAATTAGTATGTTAAGCTATCAATGTTTTGTTTTTAAATTAACTAAACAATCAAACAATAATCACATGTTTTGTCACTTGACTGTGTGCACTGACTTGTCACATATTATAAATAACGCATACTAGAAATAATTCGTTAATAATGACGGCAGATGATTTTTTTTCTTTAATGTGATCCGCGAACTGATAGCATAATGTACGTTTGTTTTATGTTGCTATGCGACGTGCGAGAAAATTATATTTGTAGAATAATAAAAACGTTTGTATTTTTAATATAAAATAGAGATGTGTACACATAATACATGTCACATGAATATTCTTACAATTTTTTTAAAACTAAGCTAAACGCTTGTGCTATGAAAATAGGACTAACTTGCTGATTTTCTGGAACGAGGCGCGAACCCCCGACCACTATATCACTACGCCAGCGTCTTAACCATTAGACTAAAAGGTACTGTTTGTATTTAGTGATGGTAAACCGTTGTGTGACTATGATTGTGACAATGATTGGTAATTAATATTTAACGATAATCGGTTACTATAATTTCACTGTTGGAGGTTTACTTTCTAGTATACCAGTCATTGCTTGAAGAATTACGAAAAATCAGTTACCAATCATCATTACAATCCAACACAATCAGTCAAAATAAGGGTTTAAATAACGATTTAACTTAGACAAAGTAGTGGTAGCCGATAAGGTAGCCGCAATGTAAACATTCGCAGGGCCAGGCAACATCGATCACAGTTAGTAGAATATCTTGTTTTTCTTTTAAATAAGCAATCCACCCTTCAAGAGTGATTTGTGTCATTAATCAAGTTAAAATTTTATTTTATAGAAAAAAGTACAATAATATTATAGAATAGGAAATATTATACCATTGTCATTCAAAAAATTAGCTATTACATGGATTAAATGTGGCGAGTTAAGAGAAAACAGATGACACAACACATAACCGGGAGTTGAAAATTACCAGTGGCGAGATGACCGTAAAAACACCCGCGATCCGCAATGGACAGGCAAAAAAGATACGGTCAAGGGTTTCCTTCTTGGCACAATATTCACACATTGGGGAATCTATTAAATTCAATCTGAATAAATGTGAGGCTACCTGGCAATGCCCAATTCTCATTCTAGAGATATTTTATATTGTTTTTTGAAGACTTTCCTTTTGGAGACCCGGGGAGTGCGGGAAATAGATATTTGAATTATTTTAAGCCAATTACCTTTATGATTGTTTAGATCCATCCATTGTTCGGTCCAGATAGAATTCCTACGTATTTTTACCATACTAAGTCTGTTATACATCGAGATATGGAATTGATGATGGAAAACTCCGGAAAGAGTGGCCTCCTAGGCCAGTTTATCAGCACATTAATTTCCATGAATTACCTTATGTGCAGGATTCTAAACGAATGATACCTGTTAATTGTTGCTGTCCAAATTAAATAGACATCTTCTGATGGAATAAATTATCTCATTGCCAAGCCAAACTTTCATATTAGTAGAGAGAGATTCAAGAGATGCTTGCGAGTCGGAGAATATAACAGCCCTTCCGACGTTCCGGAGTACGCAGATATCCAAAGACTCTTTAATTGTCCAACATTCTGCTGTGAAAACCGATGAATAGTAGGATGTCAAATTCAAGATAAATAAATAAATTCATTGGTTTTAGAACTCATTGTTTGATTTCTCGCCTTAAAACAAATGAGGTCATTGCTACTGTGTATTTGTGAAATGTTTGATAACAAACTAAACATCCGCTTTGATGATTAATTCGTACAAGGTACAACATTTTTATCCATTCATAAAAAAAAACACAATCACACATTAACACGCGATACTGTGTCATTAGAGGACTTGACAGGAAGGCATAATTGAACAAATTATTATTATTATTGGCGTTTTTTTTGACCTCAAATTAATTTTAAAAAATCCTTCGGCCTCAATAATCAGGAAAATTTTGTTGGCGATTTTTTTTCCTTTTTTCTCTAGATCCAATATTAACAAAGTTGCGAATAATTAAACTTTAAAAAAGAACTCTAGATGGTTGTGGACACGATAACTCTCGTAATTATCTGATTTCAATCAACCCTTAAAAATTGACTGGTAAATAACTCAGCTATGTTTGATAGTCAGCCATCCTTAAAAATTTAAATTAAATTAAAAGCTTGAAAAAAAACATGTGAAGTTCGATTACGACACAAGATGAAATCTTCCTGATTCTTGCAACCGGTGTCGTGAAATTTTTTAAATTATTTATTGGCACATTTCGAACGTTTCTTTATATCAGTAATGGCACGTTTTTTCAATGTAGGTAGCGTAGAGTCCGGCCGATGTCAATAATATTGTAAATATGTAATAATTATCCCATACCGCACCTTAAAAATACTTAATAAATCCTCCCACGGGTCAATTATGCAGTTTTAGTTATTAAATACCAATGACTAAAAACTTGACCTCCAGCGAGTTGGAAACAAAATGACCATACTCCTAATAAAATGTTGCGTATTCAAAATTGACGTAAATATTTATAAGCCTGTTGGATAAAAACAGAACTAGTTAAATAAAACATATTTAATTCACGTAAATATGTATCTATTCTTGTGTGGAAATGTGCACAACTAGAATTCCTAGAAAAAAACAAAATTAAATATTTAAATGGTAATATGTATTTATAATTTAAAAATATAATCACCACATTGTTGACATTTTTTTGATCAGATATACATTAAAAGCAATTGTACCTACCCATTACTTAGTGAACGAATGTATCAGTGACGTAGAATCGAAACAAATCTGCCGCTTACCTGAAAGAAAAAAAAATTAGCAAAGTACGTAAAAGCAAACAAAAAATGTTATATAATCGAAATAATTCAACCACCGAGCTCTGTTGTAATAGCTTGTATCTACAGAATGAGACACAATGAGATGAATCTCAATAACATGTAGACATATTAGATTCTGTTCTAAAGATAAACTCCGAAATCAGCTTGAGATTAGATGAAAGAGACGAAAACTTAAACCCGTGTACGCGACGTTTGATTTGACAACGAGACATGTTACGTCATCGTCATCGAAGACCATATATACGTTCAACTAATAATTATAAAAATATAGTAAAATTAAAAGCATTCAATTACGAACATTTTTTTCATTTAAACTGCTGTTGTAGAGGTTCAAATCGATGATCAAATAATGAACAGTCAATGGGCCGATATTTGACGTGTTACGTACAACAAGCATGAAGTGAGGCGCGACGTGGCGAATCTCTGAGACACAGTGTGTACACGAAGACTACGAAAGCCGAGATATGTCTCTAAAGAGCCTCATGGTATCGAAAATCTTATCCGTGTACTAGGGCTATAAGATTATTTCCATATAACATTTGACATTGATATCGTATATAATCTTTACCATGAATACACCACGATATTTCAGACAGGTTTGAAATACTAACGTTATTTTTGCATGACATGTTTTTGACGATACTTGACACTAATGTTTATTTTTTTCGGATACTAAAAACCGAAACAATTTATAAAAAAAATATTTAAAATTGAGAAAATTATCGCAACCAATGACAAAATTTTGTATAGAACATTTGTTTTATACCTCTCGATCAAAGGAACAGACATTTCGCAAATGATAATAATAAAAGTCGAATTATTTTACATAAATTAGTTTTTAATTAATTGCCAATATAAACATATTATACTTTATGTAAGGATTAATCTCTTAGCATATTAAAGCATCCACAGATGCGAAATTAATTTGTTGTACAATACATCGGAACAATCGTACCGTCAATAGGCGGGAATAATGTTTGATTCACTTCGTGATGGAGCGGGTGGCACCCTCTGTTGTTGATCTTTGTAACTGCAAATCATTTGTTTAGGAGCATACACATACATTAGCACATTAGCATAATGATTCGGATGAGCAGGTTAACAAACATACTCACGATATGTTGGAGTTTCCCCGACGGCAGACCACCATCTAGTATCGAAGCGTTGCTTGAAATATTTAATATAGTGAATAGAATTAAACAAGAATAGTATTACATCGGCTGACTAGCGGTACACGACGAATGCTACTAATGGATAAGTACACACGAGACAAGTCCACACATGGCAACAGCACGCAAATAAAATGTATGAGTTATATATGTAATGTACATTAATCAATAACAGAGTTATGCACCTCCCAAATTAGATTAATCTTGAATTATGAGGGTGGCCATCGCCATTTACATAAAAACAAGATCACAAATGTGAAAATAAAACTTAATTTTTAATTTTCTTGATTAGACGCGTTTCAACTTATAAAGGCATGCGAGGGCAAGAAAGATAATATTTATGACGCGAATTTTAATGGCACTTACAATAGAAGACATTCGCGGTATTACATTAGAAAATGGCCGCATAAGAAGTCTTAACAATCGTCGAGCTTGTATGAGAAGATGTATGAATGTGGATGAGGCGAGAGTTGTGTGTCAGAACAGAATAGTGTGGCGATCTACCTTATCTACTTACGCCATCGGAATACTGCGCGATGGTTAATAGTTTATTAGCAAGAGTAGAATAGAATAGAAAGTCATTTATGGGCTAAAAAAAAACAATCTACTGCGCAAAGAGAAGCAAATTACAAATGTGACCTATTCAATTAAGCAACTTCATAGGAACTCACTATCCCGAAATTTGTAGAAAATCTATTTTTCTAAAAATTCTAAATTACATATTTATTTGTATTTATTAAGTGTGAGTTGGTACACGTGCAAATAATTCATAGTTTAACTTGAAAAAATAACAAATGCACAGCTGTGCATGTATTTCACATATTTTCTCGCATAATCTAAACGCCAATATTTGTTATCGCGCCGCACTGTGTTCCGAATACACGTTTTCACTTGAACAGACGTATTGCAAAAAGCGCAAATATGTATTTGAAGTAGACTTGAATGTACGCGTTCCGATGCATTTTGAATGTAATATGTACCTGCTATTTTAAATTATAAAATATTTTTATTAATTTACTTAATAACTTGACGATTAATTAATTAACATTTTTAAGAGATTTTCTACTCTGAGATAAGGATTTTGCTTCTATGAGATTCTTTGGAGTCAGCTGTTGTCACCGTGTATACACCATGTCTTACGTTTCATTTGACGCTCGTAGTACGTCAAATATATCATTGTCATTTATCAGTTGGGTGATTTTGAATCTCCACAGCCACTGTTAAAATGGAAGAAACATTCGTAATTTAACACCATAAATTAATGTTATATCTAACTTTCAGAATATACAGTTTAAGAATTTTTGGTGGTTTTAGTTAACGTTTGTGTGCACGTGTCGAATATCGCTATCAGATCGAACGTCGTGTACACTGGTGTGAGTTTTTGCCTTTTTCTACCAACCTCCAGAACAAAATCGCAACACGATACCTGGTATTGAGATATCTAGCACCTAATTTCAAAACTCTTTCTCACAAAATCCACCTAAATCCATTAATATTGCATGTTCTAAATCAGAGTTAGTTCCAAAATACCCCAAAGCAGACAGAGCAGAAGTTGCTATTCCGCCTAAAATGAAATCAGCCAATCACAACGCTTCTTGATGATCACGTGATCTAAAATCCTGTATGGCTGCCAGTACGTTATACACAGAAAAGAAATTACATTATAGAAGTGTCTTTTTAAAAAATGCTGATTTAAAACAAACATTTTGTACATTTGTTATCAAAATATACGTTTTCATCCATATCTCAAAAACACATAAAGTTGTTTTAGGCGGTTTTGAAATTAGGCGCTACATCTCTACAAAATTTCTGAGATTATCTCATCGTGTCTCTTTCCGTGCTCCAAGAGCGGAAATTAACTCGCACAAGAATACTTTGTACAATAACATGCATCCGAAAAATTATATTTCATCCACATGAATACAAACCTTTAGTGACGACACAGTACTTTTGTTGCATCGATATTAGCAGCCTAACCTAGATCCACGCCTAGTGCCCCCCCCCCTTAACATGTTAAAATTATTAAAAAATCAAACATTGCGTACCTATCACTACTGTGGCTGTTCCATTTTGTGGGTATTTTTTGTAAACTGACTATCGGCAGTCGACAGTATGAATTTATTCTTAATTTATTTAAACCCTAAAAGGAACCTAGCGTGATTGCGATGCTAATCGTGTAGTTCTGTAAATCGCTCAACGGCTTGGCATTTTACTTTAATGGTAGGTATAATTACGCGCAAAGACTAAATACAAAATAATGCCTTGCCTTAATTTATAATAGCGTGTCTCGAGACAGACCTTGGCACTTCTATAAATAGTTGAAAAAAAAACTTAATAATATTTTGATAAGGAACAAGGTCAACGCTCGACGTTACCATACTTATGGTCATTTAATTAAAGCAAATAACTTTTGTATGTATCCTTAGCGTAAATCAAATGACACATGGTTAGTACAGAGTTAAATGGGGAGAACTGCTGTCTGTTGTATTTTGTACGCAGAATAGAATAATCAATTGATACATAGCGACGTTTATCGCCAAATTTCATGAGACGCGTCGTTAAACACTCAATAATTCAGCAGGTATCATCGTCATCTTCATCAGCCATTTTCAATTGAATGAATGTTGGATAAATTGACGAGAATGGCTGTCACTTTCTTCAATCTTTCTCCAATTTTTGCCATGTCGCTCATACTGCTCCAATGATTTCAACTTCTCAACAAGAAAATCGGTGTCCCCTGTCACATGGATTTTTATTATTTTATTTGGAATGAAATGCAACAGTGTTAACATAATTGTGTACAAATGTGTATATTTTTTAACACGTGATATTTCTTTAAAAGAGTATATATATCGTTTACAATTTTGAAATATATATATTGTAAAAATACAGTCAAATAATCCTACATCTATTTCGGGTAATATATTTTTAAAGCTTTATTTTTAAAACAGAAGAATAATAATACAAGAATATTATTTGTTCATTGAATACCTCTGCGATTTACGGCCCGCCCATGTCCATTACGTTTATTAGTATCTATTAACATAGATGTCCTTCACCTTGTACTGCGCGTGTATATTTTTCTATTTCTTCTAGCGACATCTAGCACACTTTTTTCCGTAATACAATGTACATTGAATATTTACTGTATATTAAAATATTGAAATCATCAAATCTTCAGTGGATACACGTCCGAACATGATTTTGTAACGATACTATTGTGTAATGGGGTGGATACAGATCTACTAATATCATTTATCTGTCCCGACATCTCCATTCAGCTTCGAAAAGAATTGAAAACAAGGCATATTTAATTATGACAAAGCACTACTAGATAGACACCATATGAGAAATCCGCACGTGCAGTGAAAATCAATTTCAATTACAATTTTCACTCTAAATGGGAGATCTACAAATAATGACTGAATTAAACATGAGTAACCCAACTAACAATGCAAACATAGGGGGAAGTAACTAGATGCGTATATAACTATATGTCTAGGCTAGAGCGGTAATGCACAAGACATGGTTCGGTACAACGAACTCATTAAGATTCTAAATATATTGTCATAAAATGTGCTGTCGCGTCAGTAAATTAAAGGATTTTTTCAGAACAATACGAGTATAATAAGTATCATAGATACAGTGGTGTAGTGGAGCCAGGGCGGGCACTTCTTTTGACGTGAAACTTACTTTTCAAGTACGTACATTTAAAAATATTTCATTATAAAATATTCCGCATAGAATTTTGTTCATCAAATATCGTGCAGCAGACGGATGTAACGAGAAAGCAAAAAAATATGTACAACCGAAACATTTCAAAAGGTGCAAGTCATTACGAGGAAATTTATATATTTTTTGTTAGGAATTGGATGCGCATCCATTCTTTCAAATTCTTTCTCAATAACGAAAAAGTAGGTTGGAGGAATGGGGGGGTTAAAATCAAATACCGACCTGGTATTTTTTAATTCAGTACTAGATCACTGCATTCATGTGAGTAGAAATTCATAAGGTTAACTCATTAAGATTTAAAATATAATATCATAAAAGGTTCCAACGCGTCTGTAAATTAAAGGAATTTTTCAGAACAATGTGAGTGTAATAAGTACCGTACATGTAGTAGAAATTCCTATAATCTGCACTGAAAATGTTCGACAGTTTAAGAGACTGGTTAGGTAAACGAAATATTAATATGAATTATTTGAACTTTTGTATTAGATAATGTTTTGAGGCCGTAAATATTACAATGGGTAGATTATCAAAACCTTAACACATGGAACACTGTTTGACATTTTAGAGTTGTGGATTATTATTACTACTAACTAAAATGTTTGCCAGTTTAGAAAGTGACAATGTGTTTATGAAAACCATACATTAAATAAAACGATATATGGAATATTCAAAATTACGTTATGTCAAACTGCTGTTATTTATTGATGTCATTTTTAAGATTTACCTCGTAAAAGTTCAAAATCCTATAAGAGAAATATTAATGCTATTTATAACTGACTTGGAAATTTTACTATCTTTGAATAAATCAAAGATGTAAAAAGCAACGAAATATATTTAAATTTGTATTTTTGATAAACAGTATTTAAAACATGTCTAGTCCGTTGACCATTGAAATGCTATGGAAGATTTCATTATAAACAATAAAACTGAATCATAGAAACGTTAATAGTAAAAAAAATACGCTTTGAAAGAATCTAAATTCAAATACCTATCACACATTTTTAATATTGATATCGTGAAAATTGTTATTTATATATTGTCCATTATTTGAGTGATAGAATACCTAATATTCATATTCAAGTACTGTGTTCTTGTCGGTGCAATGCAAATTATTTGTAGATGTCTGCAGTTGCCTTGTTGTTATTTGATTGCTGTTGCTGCGTTACTCGGTCATAGTTATAGTCTTACTATATGTAATCACCCCTCAATTATAATCACAACAAAATGCTTCTGTAAAATAGTATTTCTTCCCAGGAAAACGCCTCCTGTTCAAATAAATACTACCTCTTGTGGCAATACAGTCCATCTTTGTCGTTATGTGCCTAGTACACGCCACTGCTTATTTCAAAACACATGCGTTAGACCTCTGAAAATAAGCTGTGTATATACCGATTTCTTTAGCCTTGATGAGATGACATACGTATATATTTTGACCATCTGATATCTGCGTCCACTGCCTTTCACTAAAGCGCGACGATAATTTTCAAATGATTGTGCCGACAATTTATATACTCATCAAGCTGAGACTAAAAAAAGACACGACCGTAAAAGGTGTATTTATTTGTATCCATTACAAAACATTTAAAGGTAGTTCTAAGTATTTTGCAATATTCCAATGTCCTTATGTCAATACCATAGGTACTTATGTATACACTACACATTACTTTGAAATGTAAATATTTAACCTTTTGGTTTTGACGGTACATTTTTCAAATCATGCATTGTGTCCTAATCCGCTCCAATTTTCGATGGTTCTTCGATATGATCACAAAAAAATAATAACAACACCAAATCATATACAACACTGTCCACAATTTGAGCAATAAAAATCCAAGCCATACAAATAGTTGTCCATTATTTAAATGATCAAAATTCAAGCCACATAAAATATGGTTCTCGATCACTGCTATTGTTACAACACAAGTGACGAATGTCGGTGTCGTTATTGTTCAGCGGTTGTAGAATTCTAAACATTACGAAACGTCAAAGGCCGTAGAAAGTGATATTGTGATGAGAGTTAATTAATTGGAACACGAAGCGGGGAAAACGAAGAAACCTACTTTCCATAAACTGGCAGTCTCGCTTCACAGAGCAGAGTTCTGCAATTACATTGCAAAATCACTGGATTCAACATTGATTCAATATGGCGACGATCGTATTTATCGTGCAATACTAAAGTAAGATTTTTTATTTTCAATACAAATTGTGTATCTATAAATATTTTAATACTTATATAGTACCTACCTATCGCTAAAAAGTGGTTCTAGTAATAGACAAAGGTCTACAACACTACTAAATTCGTATTAAAAACTATGTGACGAAAAAGTCACCAAACAAATACGTTATACTCGTTACCGTGGTGATGGCATATTTTATTCAGTACTCATGAACGTCAAACATCCGCTTTGACACTTTTTAGAAATTCTGTGAACAGTACACCTAACTGACACTCACAAGCATTATTCACATTACCACAATAATGATAATTGTGTATACTCGATTTTTTTAATAGGTTCATAAATGCCGAGAAATATGAAAAATTATAAATTTAGCACTACCTTCAGAGAAAATTTGATTGGATTAACGTAATTTATAAAAAACGTGTATAAACATAACACACTAAGTTAATATTTTTATTTTCAACTTTGATTTATTAACCACATATTGAGTAAAAATACATCTACCGGTTTCGAAAAATATCATTTTCTTCTTCTTCAGGATGTCAATTGTTTATTTAACAGAATCTATTTTTAAAAAATAAATTTAGTACTTAACTTAAATTGTTACTTCATGATACAGAATTATTCGAATAATTTTTTGGAAAAAATTTTAAAATGAGACTTGTAGTTAAATTTAGTTGGTTGTTTATAATTTTTTGATTAGTTTTACACGCTTTATTTATCTCCAACGATTCCAAATTATTTAATTTATGACCAACACCATTTACATGCACATTTGACAATCCCAATTTTTTATCGAAACCATCACCATTTTCTATCAAATGATTAGAAAATTCTGAAAACCCACTATTGTTCAAACATCTCAAATGCTCCTTTACTTTTATATTAAAATTTTGACCCGTTTTATCAATACTAAATGCAGCACAGTCCTTGCAACAAAGTTTATAGACACCAGAATTGTTAAATTTATCATATTTGTCTTTAGAATTTATGAGTCAATTTCCTATATTATTATTATTATTATCATTTTTTCGGTCCCCCCCACCCCCGCCCATTATGCCATTATTCTTATCCTCTCCCACAACTAATATTTACAGTTCTGATTATGCAATGCAATGCTATACTTGCAATTTTAATTTTAGTATACACCGAACGTTCTTTTTACACGGTGCATACGATCCACGAAATAACATGTAAAATAAGTATACTAAATGGTGGATAAGTTTCCTTGTATAAAAATCAATTCAGGATATTCAAAAATAAAATTCATTATTGATTCTTAATTTTATTAAAAAAAAATTCCTAGAAAATATCGTAACAATGATTATCACAATAGTGAATGTTTTTTTGCGAGATCCTTGTCTAACTTTTGGTAACGAGCCATGCAAGCGGTCAAATCACGTTGAAATTGTAGAGCTCGTTCTACGTTGTGGTCATTTGTTATAAAATGATTTCCAAGTTTATTATAATGATAAAAATTATAATAATGATGGATAATTTGTATAGCGCCATTTTCGTAAAAAATTTCACCTCAAGGACGCTTTACACATAAACTGTTTATAGTTCTACAATTATCTTTGTTTTTTTAAATTAAAAATTGAAAAGGTACGTTTTTAGTTTCTTCTTAAATAAAGTCTGATGCACTGTTTCTTATGACGGAGGGCGAAGAGTTCCACGCTTTTGGGCCTGCCACCGCAAATGCCCGTTCACTAAATTTAGACTTGCGGCAACGGTTGGTCGATTTTATAAGCCAATTGCATGCATTCAAGGATTGAATACGCTGTTGAGAACTTCGTCAGCAGTCAATTCAGCGATATGTTCAATTGTAAGCTTTTCAAAGCCTTCTCGACCAATTTCATGTGCCAATTATGATATCTGAATGTGTTCAGGTTAATATGGTTAGTTTTAACATATTATGGCCAAATTGATCGCCCCGCTTTATCTTAGCTCCCTTTCACATACCTGAGTACATGCAAGGGATGTAGCATCGTATTATTTCGAAACAGTGTAAAAAGAGAGTCCAGTGTACATTGTATCCTGAAGAAGGGACCATCGGTCCCGAAACATGTTGAGTAATCAATAAACAGTGGTATAAACAAAGTGTGTTTTCATTATTAATTTAATATTATGTATCAGTATTCCTCTAGAAATGGTGATTAGTTTTAGTATAAATACATAATCCTTTAACTACCGGTATCTACTACACCGTGACTAAGTTTGATGTCTCAAAGATTTCCAGAAACAATGGTACTGGTTTACTGGTCAGCGACTATTGTACAAAAGGCTGTTTCGAGCGGCCAGTCAGTCAATCAATGACACAGTTCCGATTTTCAGACCAAATAATTCTGCAAACTGAAGCGGAACCGAATCAATACTAAACTGATAATCCAGCAATAAGTGAATTAACAGCGCTATTGTTGTAGAAACGTATAGTCAATAGGTAATTTGTGAGAATAAAGTAAGTTTTAATTGGATTTATATCATCATTCCACAAATGTATCCGATCTACAAAACTATCTAAGAACTATTTAAAGTATACATAGATATGTAAAAATGATATTTGTTTAGTATTTTTTAAATTTATAGCGTTAAATTTGTGGTCAAACACCATTAATTAAAATAACTTTTATTGTGAAGTCGCAGTTTTTAAAACACATTTAAAACAAATTAAATAATTCAACTAGAAAGATATATAGAAAAAATGTATCGAATTAATATTTGGTCACCCCAGAATTACGAACCTGGAAATTTTTATTGTCGGGAAAATGCATTACCAAAGAATTATTTTTACTTAGATACATACATTACAAGATAAAGTTTCGTATCCCGAATATTTTTTTGTGTGTATATATTTATATCTTTCTATTAGTTTTTCATATTAATATTAATTCAAACAAATAACTAACTTTGAATAACTCCGTCGATTACTTTCACACGACAGTGATCAATATTTTGGTAAAATATTTGAGATACCTGAGTATGTAAATCATTTTTTAGACACAGGCCACTTTTCTGATAAATAATATTTCAATGATTTTACACGGAACAATTAAAGCCTTGGATAATATAATTGAGAAATTGTATAAGTTTAAAACTACTAATTACGTAGGTAATACTAAAGTAAACATAATTAGTAACTACTTAAATCTAACAAAGAATCTTTTATGTAGTATATTTTCCATTTCAACATCTCGGCCATGTCCCAATCCAATAACTAATATATTTTTTGGATTAATCAGTATTATTTGTCCTGACGGAGCAGTATCGAAACCGGTCGACGTCAAAGTAATTAACATGGTTAAAACAAAGTTAGTTATTTGTAATAATAAAAATACTTGTTTAGTGTAAAAATACTTGTATCACTTTAGTAATTCTACATTTTGACTGCCGCCATGCTACCTCGTTCTCAAGGTTGTAGATCTAATTGTTTTTATATGATAGATACCGAATCAATTCAAGTAATAATATGAATTCTTTAGAAGTTATCCGGGCTGTTAAAAATGTTCAAAATTACAGAGTTATACATTTGCCCTAGGGTTAGTTAAGTGACAACATCCAACATAAAAATCTATAAATAAAACTGTTTCATTATGTCATAATTTAAGATAGTGTAAATATGGATTGATTAAATTTAAGAAAATAAAATATTATTAAAAATAATTCACTTTGTTTAAACACCACTTTATGTTTACCAACACCCAATTGTTATTTGGAATATAATTGTAAGTTTATTATTTTAAAAAAGGCAAGTTCCTTCATTACTCGATACCATATTCTGCTTTCTATTTAACCTAAAATATTTTCAACGATTTCTCTTTCAGACAACGTATTTAAAATATTTCATTAGCAGTGTTCAAAAACATTTATTTACAAATTAGCGTAGCCGAAACTCAACAAAAATAATTTTATTTTAACATTTAATTTAATATTGGTAATTATCTAACTTAATATATTGCTTGCTTGAGAGATAATAAATTATAACCTATACATTTAATCTACGCAAATACCGAAATACGCAATGACTGGGAATGACGTTGCAATCATAGATAGGAATACACTATAAAAACAAAACATTTAGTCTGTTAAGCAAATAAATATGTAGAAGTGTTATTGCGCACAATTTTCAGTAAGGATTATTACTTTAGAAGACAACAGAAATAAGTCCAAATTATGTGAAAAATGCAGACGTAACGCCAACATAAATTCAGAAATAAAATATTTAGTTCAGTACGATTATTATGAGGATTGAAAAAAAAGAGTTAAGTTCCTAAATGCTAGCAAATTGTCGACAAGCATGCACGTGAAATCGTTGCAAATTATTCACAATTATTCTAAATAACCCACGGCTAGACAAAATTCGTGAATAACATCATAGACAAAGTTACACTAATCCGGGTAATAACGGCTAGAATGTCACCTATAGGGTATTTTCATAAAATAAGATAATTTTTATTTCTCAGAATTTAAGGTAATGTACAACTTTTTGCTTATATGCAGTGCACGCCTCTCTAATGACATTGTTCAAGAGCTATTTTATCTCGATAGTTTCTCTTACTAGACGGGAGATACAAAACTTTTACTTGGATGAAGTTTTAACTTGAAGGAATAAAATGAAATTATTGATTTCGACAGAAGCAGGAGTTGCTATGTTTATTAATCGGTTAATAAATAATGTAAGATATATCAAGTAATGTAATTGCAAATTAAGCCAAATAGAATAATGTCTACTTAAGGTTCACAAAATATTGTAGTTTTTCGCTGTAGCGTTATATTTTTTAAATTTATTATATTATAATTATTTATGCTAGTAACGTTTAGAGGTCACTGGTATACCCTTTGAAAATATAATATTAAAATATCACTGAAATCGCAACTTCACAACAAAAATGTTTCATTAAATATAAAACATATATACACAAATGACTGTCCTAAATTTATGTATGTGTAGTATCGAACTGTTTATGCTATATGAGAATAAAGAAAAAACTCATATACACTTGGTTAGTATACTATGATCCTAACTATCCCTTAAAAAAAAATTGTAAAATGTCCATTCACAAATAGACCAGTGAAAATGCAGGCTTGAACATTGTTGGCCAATTTTACCTGATCATTTGAAGTGTTATTATTGTAATAATCCTTATGGGCGTATCAGTAAAGAAGCGTAACATTGAAAAGCGTAAGTGTATTACACATCACTACTAAAAAATAGATATAAATGTATTTGGAGGTACATCTTGTAACGATATGAAAAATCACTATAGTACCATATGTATTTTATGGTCGTAATGAGTATCCAATCTTGGAGCAATCATGTAGATCTGTTAATAGTGTAATCCATAAATATAAGAGAGATTTTCTAAAATGGTTTGGGAATGTAGAACTTATGTAAAGATATAAATTTGTCAAGTTGTCAAAAAGATTAGAAAATTAATATTTATATTTTTATGATTCAAAACATTTTTATCGGTTAAAAAATTGTAATTAGTTTAACATGTATTTATTCAATCCATATTACAATATGCTACCATTAGTTGTGGATTATTGACTAGACAATACTAGTCTGATTCCAGTAAAATATGTACAAAAACCAAAAGATTATTCGACACAAATAACTTTTTGAAGGATTCAAAGTACCAACATTTTGTGACCTATTTAAAAGAAATTATATTCTTCAAATATAAAAAGAAAAAGAAAAATATTATTTTATTATTGAAAATCGTACTAGGTTTAAATATGTATTCTAAAATCAACACATTATTTCCACATCACTATGCGCACAAAATTCATTAACAGTTTACCCGAAAATATCAGGAAAATTAATGATAATAAAAAACTAATAAATTCTATTAAAAAACACTTTTAAAAGAAAGTTGTAACCCCTTAACTTATATGATTTTTATATCGGTAATGCTATTATTTTATTATATAGGAGTTCTTGTAAACAATAATTTATATTAATATACACTCCACTTCTCTACACAAGCACATGCTTTTAAGAGAAGTACAGCATGAAAATAAAATTGTACATTAGAAACATAATTAATTAGAAAGGGGTAGCGTTCTCTCTTCTCTGCCTACCCCGTGAGAATTAGCATGATAATAGATATGTACGTATATCAAAATGTTATTTTTAAATTTTAATATTATTCTCACACATATAAATTACTTATTATTAATTTTATGAAACAATAAAAACGGTACCGAGTCTAATGTTAAGGTAATCACTTAAATAATTACATAATCATCGATCCTAGCATTAACAAATCAAATGTAAAATATGTCTGTCTCATTCCGATATTTCATTATGAACCGCTTTAGAGAGAAACGGCACGAGTAATCTTTGAAGACTACAGTACTGCTCGATAAAAAGTCGGTAATTTGACGTTTCAATATACCGGACTAAATTAATATAATGTATTTTGAATATAGTGAGCATCGAACAGAGGCGTAAGTAGGGTTATGTGATGCAACTCTATTAATTGAATGAAAAATGATATTTATTTTCCGGTTGAAAATAAAACTGTGTTGAGATGACATCACGTGAACATGAATTGAACTTAGTTATGCAGAAAGCAGTCAATTCACAATTTTAAATTACATTGTATTACGTATTAAGGTCAATTCTGTATTCTGATAAAAACAGACGGGTAGCGTTCAGAGAGAAATTCATAATAATTGCTTTCTAAAAAATTTTTCAATCGTAAAAACAGCACTCTAAAATATAAAAAAACTTTGTTATACGTGAAAATACCAAAATTTCTAAAATCTATTGTTAAAGCTTTACGAAATTTGGTACCCATATATATTATGTATCATTTTAAAGGTAAAAAAATATATTATTCACATTTTTCACAAAAGTGCTTTTATCTCAGCTGAGTTTTCTGTAGCTGGGTGCTTTTAGCAAAATTTCGTTCAATTGGTTATGTGGGACTTCGAATTAGTTATACTATGATTGTTTGATAAATCATTCTGGTGGAAATATAGGAAGATAGGAGGGCACCTACTTTTTCGGTCTGCCTGATGCTGGATTTATTGTCTCTCCTTTCCAACCACAAGACATGCGGTGCATAATATGTCAACACTGTTAACAGTCGCGTAATAAGGATTGTTTTTATCTATTAGCGGGAATTAAATAGATATTTATTAATTAATATTAGCGGTAGTAAAGCGGATTGAAGCGACGGCAGATTAGCCCGTATACAGTTCTAAGCACACACTGGGCTCGTTCGGGAGTGTTGATTGCAGCGACCTCTTTTCTTCTTCCTCATGCTTATAGGGACAGGTTAGGAAAATAAAGAGAAGGAGATACTAAGTTTAAAAGACGGTGTGCGTGTATGAGTGCGTTAAGCGGCGCTAACACATTCTAATAAGTCATAATCATTTTGCGTTAATTTCAAATCCTATAATTTTCTTTTTTTAAATAAACTATATTTTATATAGCGAGCATCGCATTTTATATTTGATAAATATTTTAAACATATGTATATATTATAATATATAAATCTACAAATGTAAGTATAACATAGTTCCCTTGTGCATAATGCGAAAACCAAATTGGCAAATAAAATTAAAAATTATTATTTTAATAAAAGCTCATCTCTGCCATGTTACGCTATTAACCTGGGCATAATCTTCCCAAATAGAACAATTATATGAATTTTAAAAAATTGAACAAAAGGAATGTTTAAAAAACCAATTAATTTTATACATACTTTAGAATTCGTTTCATTAGTATAAATAAAATTTTATATAGGTCATTCAGAATGTACTATGTAGAGTTTTCTGAGCTATTCTGCCATGCGCATCCGACATCATCGCTGACGGCATAAGCGACAGCAGTCAAATCCGAAACGTAAGGTGTGTTGAGTGTTAAAAATTGTAGTTTGAACACATTTTTTAATGTGAAGTTGTATTTTTAGAACATAGTTCTGTGGTATTTAAATACAAATTAAATTAAACAATTGGAAAGATTTTATAAGTGTATTTAATAATTTAAAAATAACTATTAGGTGTATTGTTTTTCACATTTTGTAAATAATTTTAAATTACGTTTTTTAAATAAATTGTTGGCCCTCCTTCAAGATAATGAAAAAATATACAACGATTAAACAAAAGAATTCATTGGTCTCGTGTTTGGTTTCTTGGCATGTAAAAGAAGTTACCTTTTGGAAAAACGAAGGTTTTCTTAAATTACTCACTAAATTAATAAATTAAAATGTCATTTTATACTTTAATAAGTGACGAAAGAATAGTAAAAAATATATATAACAGGAGTGTTGATGGTACCAAAAGTACGAATAGAGGACGTCCACAGAAGATTCGTCATGACCAGAAAAAACAGATACTGGAAAATGAGCATTCACAAGAAGATGTATGTCCGGTTGCCAGTCGGGATTTCCAAAAATAAATACATGAGTATGTACATTCTTGTTGTGTAGGTAATACTATAAACTTGCGACAGAGTCAATTAGAACACCCTCGGTTACGCACATTTATAGGCAGTGAGCGACATTATCGGATTGGATCAAGTGCCGAAGGCTGGCCAGCTGAAAGTCCACAGAAGACTATCAAGGAGCAGATTAGTGGTTATTATCTGCATAATTTGGAATTGCATACTCTGTGAACATTACGAATATAAAACCAGGATCTGACTATGGAAGTAATTCAAGGAAACGAATGTGGACGAAACGAGAGTCGTGCATCAGGACAGAAGAGTATGGCAGCTCTACTTCCACGGAGAAAAGGCGTGTTGGTAAGTTAGTTAACTACGGTTAGTACAGTGTTTTTCGTCTTCGAAAATTATGGTAAGACCCAGGTCATCGTGTATATTATAATTTTGAAATAGTCAACAAAATAAACGATGAACATCTAATCCTTTTGGGGTCCAGTAATGTGTATACAGACTTAGTACGTACTATTTTATGGGTCGTGTACCTGCTCAGATTTTGAATTGAAAACGTTCAAGCTGTATATTAAATTTCCTACCATTACGAACATAAGCGAGATTAAAATTAATTAATAAAATACAATATTATTCGGCTAACATCTCTACATATATATTATAAAGGGCAATGACTATCTTAATATCTAAAACGCGAGTACTCTGATTTTTATACAGGGAATTGGACACAGAACTCTAGGAAGTTTTAAAGATATATATCATCACGATATAAGAGGGTGAGCAATAAAGAAATATATTGCGCACGTTGAAAAAATATCGTGCGTGCGGTAGAATAAATTTAATACGGTTGCTAAATTATAAGAGATACATATCTGCCCTTGAAAGAGCAACGTATTTAACATTTACATCAAACTAAGATATTAAGCATTCAAGTTTTGAATATTCATTTTTCAATTTCTTGTGCTATGTCTGATTCATCGCCCATACATAAATATGGTGAAAAGTTATATGTTCATATTTGACAAAATATGGAAAAACCGCGGTATTTCCAGACAACGAAGGTCAGGTTTATAGACTCTGAAGGCAAGATAGAGAAGAAGGATTGTGCCTTTGAAATGTGGCGCTGGAAACACATTTTGCGTATACCATGAACGGCGAAACGCATGAATATCTTCATTCGTCAACAATTTGCCTGAGTCGAATCCTTAATTTTGTTGGGCATATTGCGAAAAGATAACTTGGAGAAGCCTATTGTGGTGGGTCACGTCGAAGAACGAAAACGAAGAGGAAAATCCCCCACACGTTGGACCGACCAAGTGAAAAAAGGCATCTATAGCCCTGAGATTTGCATGATGCTGAGAAAAGTGGAGGAGCATGGTCAAGACGGCAAGAGTTCAAGGAAATCAAGATCCTCAGTCACGAGGAACCGACGTGAATGATGATGATATTTGAGGAGAATTATTTAGAAATTATATATAAACTATACGATTCCTAATTTTGGGTACGCTGTATAATGAAACACATACAATTTATTTGTATTTAAACCAAATGTGTTATTTTTTAAAATATTGCAAATACTACTAAAATATAATAGTATATAACTTTGACATGTTTGTAACACAGTTTTAAGATAAATTTATTGTCAGCAATTTCATACAAAAAAATCAATTTTGATCAACATATCAGATGTTACCATGTTATTTCAAGGACACGATATATGAATACAATTTTTGGAAACTTTTATCGTTTAATATAATAGTTCTAAAAAAAAATCCCGGAGGCCCTTAATCTTAGATCAATAGACAATCAATAATAATAATAAAAATATAAATTATTTTTCTATACTCAATATACAATAGTTAGTAATAATCATAAATTTAATATTTAACGCAAGCATTGTAGTTATTCATTTTAATACTGATAAGTAAGTAAGTAAGTAATTATTTATTACAACATTAATGAATCAAATAGAAAAATATACAGAAAATAATATATTTATCGATAAATAGATATTTTTCTGTATATATTTCTAATTGATTCATTTAATTTGTATTAAAATACCATAGATCTATGTTCTAAAAATCTAACTTCACAACAAAAATGTGTTCACTTTTAAAAAAATGTATTACTTTGTTTTTAACAACTTTTATGAATAAATTTAATACACCAACTGGTTTTGGAAAATACATTTTTTATTTAACATCCCTTAACACATAAAAGTGGTTAAAAACAAAGTAATAAATAATTCAATAGTTATAATCATTAGAACACATTCTTATTGTGAAGTTGTAATTATTCAAAATATGATACCCTGTAATATTTTAAATATTAATTAAATATATTAATCTAATAGGAAATTTACCCATAAATTCTAAAGACAAAGATGTTAAATTTAACATTTCTGGTGTCTATAAACTTAGTTGCGGGTCGAAATTTTAATCGTTCCATTATTTGAAAGAGCCATCTACCTTATATTATTATTATTATTAAATGTATTCATATCAAAAAGGTAACATATAGGTTCTTAAAATTGTCGCTAAAAATATTGTTGCTGTAGCATAGTTGGATAATGCACCTTCCTCGGTTAGGAAAGAAATCCAGGTTTGAATCCCGGTGGCGCAACAACAATATTTTTCGATAAAATTGATTTTATACGTATTTCTAATTAATATAATTAATTCATATTTAGTAATAATCATGTTTGATCATAATTCCAGATTAAAATAAACCAGAATAAAAGTATTTTGTCAAACAGATACTTACGATAAAATATTGGTTATTTTTTATCATGATTTTTTAATATTAAAGTAACTCTATTTTTATATACAATAGAAGCATCTACGTACAAATTTAGGTCTGACTAGACCACTTTTATTTTCAGAATTTTTATTAAATGATGATAAGTTTGGAAGCCAATGTTTCTTGTGTATCAGATTAATGGATGAAGGGTTATGATCATACGAATAGTGAATATTTGCCTCAGATTATTGTGAGAAAAATGTAGATATAATGACAGGGGCGGAGCAAATAAATTGAAATACTTTACTTACATGGTAATACTGAATTTATTACTAAACTACACCAGTAGAATCTATACGGTGAGATGTAATGCGGAGCTTGAAGTGGGCGCTGCTGTTGCCGGTCGTTAAATTGCATGCAGCAGTGTGGCTGATGTCCCACAGTGGTGGTTAAGTACCGCTCCGGGGGGTGAATTCAATATTGTGTCTCGATTACCATATAATAAAAATGTTCTTGGGTTTTCACGGCCGTTCAGAATCTTTTGTGTACAGATTTCAGGGCTAATCTGCTGTATATATTTGACCTTTCTGGTCGACGTTTCAATCCCATTGCAGGGTTCATAATCGTCACATCAGCCCTAACTTATTCGTACTAATTTAAAAAGATTACAGCTACCTGACCTAAACTAAAAATCAAGATTGTTTAAAAATATATAAATATAAAATAATATTAGCACATTTTTTTAAATAAACCGAACTTTGTATTATATACTCAATATTATAAATTGGGTCAGGATGCGCGAATCTCAAAAAGATTCCATCGTGGACCAGGTAGTAGGAGAAGAGTTGGAAAATCCCAACACCGCTAGAATGATAGCATAAAAAAGGACGCAGTAAAAATAGATTATGCAGATTCTGAATTAGAATTATAATAAAATATAGAAATTACGAGAAGACTTCAGGACGCTACGGCTTAATATTAACTGTAGCCTCATAAATGAAGAATAATAGTTTCGAGAGGGACTGTACCCCTCAAAACTACAGTCGTGACAAAATAAAACGTTATTAGGAGAACACATTCTTATATTTTAAAATATATCACAGATCTATGTTCTGAATAATTACAACTTCCAATAAGAATGTGTTCTCCTAATAATAAAGTTGTATCGATGTGTCCAAAAGTTAATAAAAATGAATTCAATCAGATTACTCAAAGGTATTTGAGATTCTGTAAAAATAAGGTAGATGGCTCTTTCAAATAATGGAACGATTAAATGTATTAATATCAAAAAGGTAACATATAGGTTCGAAAATTTGTCGCTAAAAATATTGTCGTTGTAGCATAGTTGGATAATGCGCCTTTCTCGGTTAGGAAAGAGATTCAGGTTCGAATACTGGTGGCGCAACAACAATATTTTTCGATAAAATTATATCTTTCTAATTAATATATATTTAATTCATATTTCAAATAAGAAATTGTTTGTAATATAAAGTTAAAAATGTGATCTGAAGTAGAAATTCGTATTAAGCACAAAATACAGAAAGTAATTAATTATTTTTCAACAGGAGCATTTTGATGTTAACTAACAAACTAACTTACAATCACGCCGTTTCTCCGCAGAGGGTAGAGCACCTCACTATTTTGTCCTGACACACAATTCTCTCTTCATTTATAGTAATACATCTTCTCAAACAAGCTCGTCGATTATTCAGGCTTCTAATGAGACTATCTTCAAGTACGCCTGATCATACCAGTCTTCTATTTCTGGTGCCATCAACACTTGCGTCATACATCTTTCTTAGTACTTTCTCCTCATTCATCCGTTTCAAACAACCAAATCAACTAAGCCATCATTTTTTAATCTTATTCACTATGCTAAGATCAGCTTTACATTTTCTCCAATTTTCTTTATTCTATACTCTGTCATAAATGAATTTGCCAGACATGATGATCTCATTACCACTGCATTACGTTCCGCAGTCCTCAATTAGAAAATATTGGCAGAATTTACACGAAAAATTGATGCAAATCAACATGAGCACATCATACTAGAAGAAAAGATTAACTGAGACTGCCATTCAGGAAGAAGGCTAAATCTCAGAAATCGATGATGTACAGTGCGATGAAGAGTTTTAATGAAATGCCAGAAAACAAGAAAGGAGGAGAAACTAAATAGATTCAAATTTAAAGTAACTAAATATGTAAAAAATAAGTTGTAGAAGAAAAGAATGTAGTGAAGAAGAAAGATACTTAAGTATGCACTAAATTAAGAACAAATAAATAAATAAAAGCTTACTTTCGTTCCTTTTCTCGGCCTCACTATACAGTGTCGGTACCAGGACTCTAATGTATACATTAGTCTTGGTGTCGACTAATGTAATGGAAATAATATTTTAATCCAACTAGTTATACACCTTTTAACTGCCAACCGTATTTTAAATTAAAGACACCGTGCAGGAAAACGGTAGGCTTTAAGGGTTATGACTTTTGATACAGTATCTATTAAAAGCTGAGAACTGTCAAAACACATATGGCAAAATCATTTAAATTCCTGCAAGAACTATAATGCTTGCAAGATCAAAAAGTGCGTGTTATCACACCTATAGTTTGACAAGACATGCAAAGTTTGGCGTATTAACGCGCTCGTGGCATTTCAACAGTTAAAATAAGATTTTATTTTGAATCTAAAAATATCATCGATCAAGGTTAAATTAGTTTTTTTTTGTTGTTTTTCTCTTTACGTAACGTAACATTTTACACAAGATCATTTTCCAGCCATCTTCGTGGAACATGATTAGGGTAATTGTGGCCGACATTAACCTTTCTGCGTTGCGTGTTGAACGTAATACATTAAGCCGACCACAAATCGAATGTTAGTACAAATTATGTAACGTGCGTATTATGAAAAATATAGGCCAGAGTCGTAAAAGCTAACCAGACAGTGCCATTACTTGTCATTACACGTGTTTCGACTTAATTAAAATAAGGTAGCTACTTCCAATTCGAGAAATAATTGTGCGTACACTCATTACGGATAGCTTTTGTTTTAATCATTGGTAGGGCTTCCAAACCGGTTCACACCGAAACCGGTTTACAGTGTGCTTTAAAAAATATATATTTTATATAACATTCGAATTTAATAAAATTATATTTTACTCACTAAGTTCAATCGATCATAGACCAGTAAATGAATAGGCATACAATTGAGTGTACATATAAGAGAGGGGTTTGGAACATTAGTTGCGGGACAACAGACATTCTACGCACATTCTCTGTGGAAACATAAATCCGATAATTTACGACACATTTATGCAACGGTAAAATTAAATTGTTATGTCGACAAGACATATTTTTTACATTAGTGCATATTATATTGTCAGCGTTTAAATTTCCGTTTCAATCGCGTCATATATTTTTAAAAAGTCGCGGAGCTATTTGATTGCGTAAGTGGGACCAAAGTGATCACGTGGGTGACGCCAAATTGAAAATATTGAAACAAGGAATTTGCTATTTGGTAACTGTGCAACCGATACATTTTTATTTGTGATATCATATTTTCTAATTTTTGTATTCATCCATGTCGGTCCTTCATCATTCAGATCTTAGAGCTGTCACCATAGAAGTACCTGTTGCCTTTTCCACTTGGTCGGTCCAACGTGTGGGGGATCTTCTTATTTCTCTTCGTCCTTCGACGTGGCCCACCACAACAAGCTTCTCCAAGTAAGCTTTTCGCAAGATGCCCAAAAAATTTAAAAATTCGTCACAGGCTGCAGGTTGAGAGTCTGTTCCTCGATGTTCATTTCCTGCAGAATGTAGACATTCGTGCATCTCGCCGTCCGTGGTATGCGCAAATGCATGAAAATCATATTATTTATTTCATTATTGTAATGTATAGATTTTTTTATTTTCATTATAATATTTCATATATAATACTTAGCATGACCAGGTAAACAACATACTGGAGGGTGGTCCTATTAAAAATCTCAACAATCGGCGAGCTTGTATGAGAAGATATATGAATGGATGAGGCTAGAATTGTATGTCAGGACAGAAGAGTGTGGCGCTCTAACCGCTCTACCTACTCCCGCGGAGAGACGGCGTGATGGTAAATTTGTTTGTTAATTTTTTTCAAATATATAATTTTTTATTTTCACTACACACACAATTTTTGGAGTTGTATACGAAGTAACTGCCAAATCAATTAATGATATTAGTTAGTTATAATATTTCAAAATAGTATTATTCCTCGCAAATTGATATTTTTATTCATATAAAAAAAAATTCTATACATATATTTACCTACCTATATTTAAACAAATAAAATATATTTTTAAACCATTATTAAATTTATATTACAAAAAAAAAATTCAGCAGTTTTAACAATTTTTTTTTCGTAAACAAAACGTAAAACCGGTTAGTATATTTCCCTGTTAATTAGAAGCTCTAAAGAAATGGTGTAGAAGGTTGATTGATTGAACTACCGTAGAAGTATATATATTTGACGGCCAGTAGAGATAGTTAATGCTCCCTAATTAAATTCGTTGATGGAATTAAAATTGAACACTGAATCATTGGAAGGATAATCAGAAGAGTAAAGGCTCACATACTGAGTCTCGATTTCATGATAATAAATTGTATCATGTCATTCATAACTTACTAGTAAACTAACATTAATGCCTTTAGTAATAATATAAATAATAAAATTGTATCTAAAAATATTATTTCTAATGTACGTACACGCTTCTTAGAATTAATTAATTACTTTTATACAAGTCTTATTACATTCTATTTTCTTTTCTACTTCATGTCAGTATTGACATATAGTGGCCTCAATTAGATGAGGCTCGGCTCGTAATGCACCCCCACACGTCCTGCTCCTGGGTCGCCCTCACAGCTGACTGTGGTACTCTTCAGGGTTTTCTTAGGCACAAAGGGCATATATCGAGAATATAGTCCTTTCTAGAATTTTTACAATAAACATTTTTTCTCCTGTAGAATTGAGTGACCTGATTTAATAATGAAAAAAAAATTATCCCGTTGCAAATATTTAAAAAAGTTTCCCCTATAAAGTTTCGAAATTTCACTGTGATAATTGTTGACATTTGAATCTGTATTTCAAAATTTTCGTGATTAACTTTGTGAAGGTTCATTGTAATTAACTTTTTTAAAAATAAACTTTTGAGAAACTAAATTAGATTAACAGTTTATTACTGAATATGACGCAGTAATAGTGGAAAAAGTTTTTATTTGCATCCTAATTGAAAATTAGCAAAAATGAACCATAAGTCAAAAATTAAAAAAATATATTAAATTTTATAGTTCCATGAAAACTATAATATAAAAAGATAAATAATAATACCATATACCATCAATAATCAAAGAAAAAATACACATCATCATAGGATTGTAAAGTTAGACTAACTTAACTAATTTAACCCAACCGAACTAACTATTTTAATTCTAATGGAAAACGTGCATTTTGTAATAAAAAAAATTGATAATTTAGTATGTTTTCATAATATTTCAACCTGAGTGTATTCGACATATTCACAGATAAAGCGATTCATATTTCAAAATGTGGTAAAAGTTCTAAACTTTAAAATATCGTAACTTTTTAAACACTTGCGACCGACACTCAATTATACAAGAAAATACATGTTTTGCTAAAATCCGAGAAAGAATCATATTCTCGATATTAGCCGTACAAAATTGTGCCCTAGGTAATCTCCTTTTCTAGGATGTCCACTTTGATGCGTAATATGGCAGAAGAATTGGAAGAATTATTTGTTGTTTTGTTTATAACGCTAATTTATTTATATATTTTATTTTATTTATATATTGCAAAACCACAAATTTCATGTTCCAATATTTAAGTACACGTGTTTATAAATCAACTGTAGTTACTTGGAACTATATAAGTTACATGGAACTAGGTTTATATTACAGAATTCTTGGAGGATATGATAAAATAGAAGTGTGCAAACAAATCTACATAAAAATTTAATGTATTGTCACATTAGAAATGAGCCGTCCAAGTATTGTTCACTTGCAATCTAGGCCCTTATGGAAAATATAATTACCCCGCCTCACCCTTCCAGACAGCCCTTCCCCCACATCGAACCTGCGCAATACTAGCAATTATAAAAAATACTTACCTTTATTTTAAATTATAAAAATCTCCGAATTTCCAAGCACTTAGCATTACATAAGAGAAAAAATAGAATATCTATATCATAAAATTAACTATTTTGGCACATACATAATTATTTTGTTCATCAATAAAATTAGTTACGTATATGATATCTAGTACTCTCTGTGATCTTATCCTGTGAATATTGTAATGTTTCGTTATTATGTACTAGAACAATGTATATAATAAATTTAAAGATTTAAATAAAACAGCCATACAATTTTCGGGTGTGAGTTCTCGAGCACCATCTCGTGTTGTCGCGGCGGCAAACCGTGAAAATATTATTTAACAATGAAAAATAATCATCGAAGGGCGACAGGCGGGGATGGCACGCTGAAACATTTCTTCGAAAAATAATAATGACGCCGAGTGTTTTTGAAATTTAGCCAATGTGGAGCGGGCGGTTGGAGTGGGGAGGAAAGTGAAAATACGAAGGAGGGCAACAGAGCGGAATTAAGTATTCTTGGAGCCGGATAAGTACAACATCATGTTGCAAAAACGCGTTGCCTAAAATACTAAGATGAGAAAAAACAAGATTTTGCAGACAAAATATGTACGTATTGCCACCTGCAAAAATTAATTTACGCTAATTCAAATCTAATTTTCTCGACACGCTAACTTTATCTTTGCGGTCTTAGTTTAAGCAATTGCACAATTGTTAATACGATAGAGTAAATATGGCAACATTTTTATATATGCGTAAAAAAGTAAACAATTTATTAGTGTTTTGAGTTGGTAGGCTGGAATAAGGCTAAAACATCGAATTGATGATTCTTTTTTTTAATAATAGAGAGCCACATCAAATCAATATTCTTACTATTTTCAAACTAAGCTAAACGCATGTACTATGAAAATAGGACTAACTTGCTGGTCTCCGGAATCATTAGATCATTAAGCCAGTGTCTTAACTAACAAGCTTATATTTCTAATTAACGTTGATAACGTTATTTATCAACAGGTCAATTAATGACCTTTATAGATAGTCTCATAAATATATTATATATGAATGTAAAATATATATCATTTAGGACTGTAGTAGAACAAACAAGAGCTAACATTAGCATGTGTTATAATTAAGGAGTAAAATATAAATTATCTTTAATATAATTATTGCAAAGGTCAATAATATCGAAACGTGACACGTGACAGTTCGGAGTGGCGCGAACTTCCATTGTCAATAATATCATAACGTGACACGAGACCTTTGCAGTAGTGTGATCTTCCAAGGTCAATAATATCGAAACGTGACACGTGAAAGTTCACTTAATTGTTGGATAAGCGTGTCATGTTAGAATAGATATCGACTAAGTTAAATACAATTTCGCTTTTACATAATGAGCGGATGAGTTATTTCTTAGGCCCTGAACACAACGTTAGGGCTCAGACCGTAGTGCGGCCCTGGAAACCGCGAGCAGAGTAAAAGAAAACCATTGAAATGAAAAAAGGCAGCAATTAACGAGTCTGTGTTTCCCTCGAGAGAATTAATTGGGACGAATTAACAAAGGCATTCGGGAAAATTCTTAAGAATTTGTTATTTGCAAATAAACTGGACGGGAACGCCTCTTGTGACGGTGGCACTAGGTTACGATAAAAAAATGTTGATGAGAGTTAATTAAATAAACTGGCTGTTAATCCATCAAACTGTTTTCCTCGAGGGATTGAGCGATGACCTTCACCGGAAAAGCGAGCACGCGCTCACGACCGACACCGACGGGGTAGCGCGGAACCCCCGGGGTTGGCGGTGAACGTTTCCCAAGGTTACACGCCTACTTACGACACCCCGCATTGGTGCAATATCACATCAGAAATATGGTTAGATTAGTGGTAGTTAATTCTTATTAAAACTGATATTGTGACTGATTGTGACAATTGTAACGATGATTGGTACCTGAGATTTAAATGTTGGAGGTATTTATTTATTTGACATTTGTTTGACATAATGAACATACAATAATATAATAAACTTATAAATTTACTGTGTGGGATGTAGTAGGTATCCACCTCTGGTATATAAAGCATTGTCTTGGCTACTTTGCTAGACTCCCGTCTGTGTTTAAGTAGATAGTTTTTTCCGTGTTGTTGCGGTGTTATTTAATTAAAATTAAAAAGAGTGAGATTCGACAGAGATACATAAAAAAAAAATAGAGACAATAAAAAATTGTAGTGAATGTGTTGTAAATAAAAAATTGAATCATTAGTGTATTGTATTGTGATTAAGCTGAAATGTTGAACAGCGATGCTTCTGACTGATGTATCGAGTTCATATTTTCGTCATTTTTTTGTAAGTGAGCGTATTATAGTTCACAAAACGAATTTATGGATGTTTGAGTGGGTGTATATTAAAGTACATTGACTCCGAAAGAATTCAAGAAAATTATAAATTTTGTGTGAGAGTAAAATATGTCCTAATAATCACCCAAATACTCTCGTGTTCATTTGATATCGCGAAGCGTGATGTGCAGTACGTACTTGTGTCAATCTATACAAGGATGTATATGAATACGTGTGTGTGATAGGCGGCAGTTTATAAGAACATAAACTATTTACAGAGTGCGCTGAATTTATTAAAGTCACTTCCATAAAGGTAGAAGTTAACTGTTCAAAGAGGTTACTGCTAGTTTCGCGAATTGTTATTGGAGGTGGTTTCTGGAGTTGTTGCTTGAAAGACATCGATAGGAAAAGTGATCGTGATTCAGCCCAACCGAGTCCACTTGTCTGTATTATTGTTGCAGGATGTATTCAGCTCGGCGACAGGCATTTGCAGGTGACTAACCGTGACTATTTTGGGTGATAAATGGTTTATGAGATCAGTCAGATCTCAGATCAGTTTGTTTATGCGCCTTACATTTTTGAGGATACTGCAATAGTCAGATGACATAAATTTATCCCGAGAGTGAACATTTCATAATTTATTTATTTTACTGAGTTTTTTCATTTCTGCTATAGTTTTGAGAAGTGCAGTCCCTCTCATCATTAGGTGATAAAACAATTTTGTGTCAATTTATTTGGGTAAAGGGGTGGGGCATAGATGAGCTGTGCGTGGACTCAATGTGTATGCAGTACAAAGTTTAGTTTAATAAAAAATTAAAAACACGTTAATTCATGATATTTATTAAATTCTGATACAATGCAGTATAAACACATAATTTGTTTCAGTTGACAATATATTTGTGAATCATGTGCCAATAACTAGCGTTACATAATATCGTATCATACAATAGTAACATATATTATTACTCAGAAAAAATATTATCGCTGAGGCATCTTAAGAACTATTATATTATATAATATTAAAACTACATATCTATGTACCATTTTTCCAATATAAAATATGAAACAGTGTATTTGCAATTGATTTTCAATTTGCAATTTATTTTACGAATTAGTGTGCATCCGTCACGACTCACGACAAAGATAAAATGGTATCGAAATAATTCAACGTAATAAACGTGGTTAATGAAAGGTAAAATTAATGATTATGTATAACCGCAAAGATAACACTATATAAACATTCAAAATATTATTTTTTTCTCCATTATTTTCTAAAGTCGCGGTAGAATATTAAATGGAATTCTGAATAAAAATTTTAATATTGAAAATATAAATCGTCTGTAGTTGATAAAATATTACACCCTTTTATTCCATTCTAAAATCCTACTAAATGGTTCAACACTTAATAGGTAAAGTACATTAAAGAGTCAATCCACCAAGCACGCATTATTGGATCAGACAAATAAATATAAAAAATACAAGTACAAATCGTTAACGTGAAACAATGGGAACAGAAATATTTTTTTCATTTTAAACAAATTTTCAGCCTTATCAATAGAAAATAAAGTCGTAAAGTTATTAAGTTAGTAAGCAATTCGGAGACGACGCGACCAATAGGTAATCCGAGTAATTAAGGAGAACACATTTTTGCTGTGAAATTGCATTTTCAGAACATAGTTCTGTGATATTTTAGTACAAATTTAATGAAGCAATTACAAATATGTACAGAAAAAAAATTATTTATCGAAAAATGGAGTAAAATATGTATCAATTTGAAGTAGTACAAAATATAAGTATAAAATTTGTCGGAAATGTATTCGGTTGCTATAGTGAAATCGGCGAACGCTCTTCCTTGAATCGGAAGAGGTCCAGGTTCGTATCCCGGTAGCAACTAAATATTTTTTTCGATAGATAGATTTTTTTCTGTGTATCTTTCTAATTGATTAATTTTATTTGTATTAAAATAGTGAAAGTGGTATGCAGCAAGCGGATTTTTGTTTATTATCAGATGTCAGCCTAGTCATTAGAAAGAAAGTCGATGTGATGGCCGATATATTTTTTTGTTCTTCTGAAATACGAAATTTTTTCACGTTAAGCGTTTTTGATTCACGTTAAAGGATAATAAATGTATGAAATCACGTAGCATTTAGAAGAGACCCGAGTATTTTTCAAATTAATTATTTTTATATGTTAACGTTTTCCTCTGTAGTTTTAAAGTGCAAATAAGTTTACAGTTTATTGAAATATCATCATCAATCCACAGCTGGATTATGGCCTCTTCATGACTCGTTCTTCACTTATATCTACGCCAATCTTTTTACTCCTATTCCACCAGTAATTTAATTTATTTAAAGGTAGATAGAAATCTTAATAATTTTTTAATTTTAAAATATCTTGGTTAAAATGCGACAATTTAATTCCCGGACCACACTTTAAAATAATATACATGTGTACTATCAGTTATATTAGAAAATCTTTTAATAATGGAAATAATCAAAATCAAAAACACCTTAGTTGGGTCGAATGGACATTGATTTAAATTACACTGCCTATTATTGGTCTAAATTTCGATCGCCCATTTGCAGATGCAGCTATCTGTCACCTTCTCAATAACTAATCTTATTTTGAACATATCGCACGTATTAGTTTAATCATGAATATTTACGTGATATCGACACAATTACGTCACGGGCGACTATGCACCCATTCCGGAA
The DNA here is from genome assembly GCA_031772225.1 of Eubasilissa splendida. Classification (NCBI taxonomy): domain Eukaryota; kingdom Metazoa; phylum Arthropoda; class Insecta; order Trichoptera; family Phryganeidae; genus Eubasilissa; species Eubasilissa splendida. Next base: position 11,675,083 of record CM062852.1, on the reverse strand, counting down.
ACTGAATTGTCGTACATCGTGTATTATAAATAAAGTTTTACGTAAAGTTCCAAAGCAGATTCGAACATCAACTTGGGTCCCCGAAATCCCATTTTAACGATTTAATACATTTAAATATTATCGTGAGCATACTCGTCTTACGTATTCATAGATATTACATGGAGGGTGACGTAAGGGGTAGAGGTCACCGCACAACAACAGCCCTTATTTCTCTGCAGGTCGGAGAGGTCGGGCGCCGTATTTTTATGCCAGGGCGGAACCCTTTTCCGTATGAAAGGAGTCACATAATAGATATGTTTGTTTTCGCAATCTTTTTTGAATAAATTCAGCGCTATTTTTTAGAATTGAAAACAGACATTCCTTCAGCAGACGTTCGATGAATGTTTATTTCTGGACGTGCTTTAATTTCGATATACTTTCACCGCATATCACGAGAGTGAAAGTAAAATATAAGCATTGTAGTTTTACTTTTTAGATTATTCAAAAAACGAACGGAAACAATAGTTACGAAAACGTCTTCATCCATAATTGATTAACAATAGCTGACGATGATGATATACACACGATCTTTCGTATAAAAGTTTCTCGCAAGATTTTACCTCGTCTAATCTTTCGTACCATCCACATCTGCTTACAACATACTTGATTGTCATAGCCGTTGGCTCCAATGTGTTTCGTATTTCTGTTATTAACTATATTCTGAAATTGCAGCTCACGATTAAAATGTGTTTTCATTAAAATATATTTTACATATTTATCATTATATGTAAAATAAAAACACTGTTTACCTTCACTAATTTGTTATTTATAATAACGTTTTCAATGCTGACGTATCATCTTCAGTAATGTTACTAATACTAAACTTAAGACTAAATGACTACGTGCTACTTAGGGTTGAGGAATGGAGCGGGAGAGGAATGAGAGTTGGGTGGGTTTAGGGAAAATGATGCATCAGCATTGTAAACGTTATAATAAATAACAAATTAGTAAAATTAAATAATTTTTTATTTTAAATATATTTAAAATGGCCTTTCGAAAAGCCTATTCGATGCAGGCCTCTCCCAAGAATTACCAAGTCTCTCCACCGTCAGCCCTTCTGCCATGTGTTCCCCTCCACTCTTTTGATGGATGTCGTAGTTCCAGCAAGCTACAAGACTGTCAAAAATACCGGTTTGGTATTCGGTCTATTAAAACAGTAGAAGCGAAGACAATGTATGTGAAAATGAGAGTCTGTACGAGAAGATCCGGCCTTGTCAACTAGCAAGCGTTCTGCTTCTATAATAAATGATAAACCAGCTACAATAATCCAACTTAGGGCGAATATTCGTCAATTGATAGACAACGAGAGTGTTTCAAAATCTAGGTGACAGATTTGAGGAATACCAGCGACGCGAAGTAGACCTTTAGACATTATTTTTATGACATGATTTTTGTGTTTTTTCAGTGAAATAAAAAAACATTATAATACGCCCTGCAGTAGCGGTCGGTGACTTTTTGTCGAAGGGATGCTGGATAATAAGTTTATACCTACTATCAAATATACAATAGCCCATGAATAATCACATAATCCACTATTTTCGTTTACAGCATTAGATCACGTTGGTGAAGTATCCATGTTATTTTCATTTTTTATTTAAATGATGAATTAAATAGATAATCGAAGGATATTAGATAGTAAGAATATAACTTGATGATCTCTTGGAACGAGGCTCGAACCCCCAACTAGATCAGTAGGTGAGTATCTTAATTACTAGATCAACAGGCATACAATAAAATAAACATTATTTTTAAATCATATTTTGCTTGAAACTGTGAATCTATAATAATATCACGCTTTCTCATCTACATCTAAGACTTTATGTATGTAGCTTCAGTAGTGTCATTATGGCTGTACAGTGCTTTGTTAAACGGTCAGGTCTGTCAAAAACGAACCTGTTTTAAATATCTCTAGGTAAAGATTACTTAAATATTTTCTCTTTTATATATTCAATAGTAGTACGTTAATATATACTAAATATGAAATGAAGTGTACATGTTTTTATTATGAGTAAGAAAAAGAAACACATTTTACCGAAATCGTATATTGACGTCTGTCATCTTTTCTTCTGTCTATGGTAAGGGAGAAATCTTACTTACCGTAGAAATTGTTTATTCACGATTCTTTTGTAATTTTTGTTCGTTTCGATAGCTTATCTGCTAGTTACTTGTTAATTCTCTTTTAGATTTATTCTACCCTTCGATATAGCGAAAAATATAGTCTTATCATTAAAAAAAATATTGAAATTATTTTCATAGCTACACGTTTTGGTTTAAGTAAGAAATGTGAAAATGACAATATTTTCTCTTTGTTTGAGAAGGATTAGAAGTCAAACCTTTCAAATTGATAGTAAATACCCTTAGTGAAGTGAGCGTATTTGTTCGTGACCGCTAAATTTACATAAATGTCGAAAGGTTTAGAGAGATTGGTTGGCGCAGGGGTGACAGATAATAGACACATCAATTTTAGTCGAAAATCATATTAGGTAGGTGGTACCTATTTATAATACATTTTTGTGAACAGTTTAAAAAACCATATATAAAATGTATATTAATTTCTCGATAAAACAATAATATATCAACTTCTTTGGACAAGCATATGCTTTCAAGAGAAGTGTAGCATGAAAAAAATGTTATTGTATTATATCATTGTACTTATATTAGATAAATAAAAATGTATAATATATATTATTAAATAGAACACATTCTTATTGTGAAGTTGTAATTATTCATAACATAGATCTGTGATATTTTAAATATTAATTATATGTATTAATTAGAAAGATATACATATAAAATCAATTTTATCGAAAAATATTGTTGTTGCTACCAGGATAAATAAAGTAAATGGATTTCAAATAATGGAACGATAGATGTATTCATTTGAAAAGTATAACATATGTTCAATAATTTGTCGTCAAAAGTACTGTGTGCTGTAGCATAGTCGGTTAATGCACCTTCCCCAGATTGGAAAGAAATCCCGGTAGCAACAACAGTATTTTTCGATAAAATTGATTTTATGTGTATATCTTTCTAATTAATACATTTAATTAGTATATAATATATAGACCAAAATTAGAAAACAATATTGATTTCTGAATGTTGTACATACACATACATAATGAAAAAATAACTTATTTAAATTAATTGGTTTGATTGACTGAGAATTCCGGACCTAAGAAAAGTTGTACGGTAAGATTATACCTAAATTATTTACGTTAATTGACTTGATGTTTGATCACAATTTTTATCCGGTTTATATTTTGCATTATTTTTATACTTCTGGTAATGAGAACAATAGCATACATCAGTAATGTGATTCGTTGCTTGTATATCATAAAATTCCGGCTTCCTGCGAAGGATTGTAAAGCCATCCACAGGAATGGAATGATACCCATTCTATGCTCCTTCTCCTGGCCAACCCACTATCTATCAATGATATAAATATGTATTATATTTAATGACATATGTTTCAAATTTTGCTTAGTTGCACTTTAGGATCCTGATGAAAATGTAATCACTCCACCCCATCCTCTTGGCTATCTCACTCTCCCTTCCCTATACTAGAGTTTAACTCTATATTTAAACACTTTTCATATATTTTATTATAAAATATATAATAACCAGGATTCGAGATATGTATTCCCGGGACTCAAAACATCAAAAATTCTGGGTATTCCCGGGTCGACCTGGATCAGAAATATTACTCAGCACTAGTAATCTAGGCTTTAAAAAATAAATAAAAAAAAATACAAGTCAACAGGGGAGAAAACAATTTTTTTTAAATTTCGCTTCCCTGTTGACTATAAAACCAACTTTGACCGAAAACGAAAGAATGTTTTTCTATTGCTGGAAATTTATGTACCAAATCTAGAAATCGACTTTCGGATTCTAATTGAAATATATTATAATTTTTAAGAAACTAATTCAGATAAATTTATTTTTATATGTATGAAATGTAAGTTTTTTAGGTAAGTATGTTATGTGTTGTTTATTTTTTTCCTTTTTAATAAATAATATTTTTCATTAAATTAAAATAATATGTTTTTTACTCGTTATGTCACGAGTTCCAGGAATCCCGGGAACGATCCAGGGCTGCGACTCGAGTCCCGGGAATTATTATAACACTACCTAAGCACCAACTCTCTAGTAACAGCGACGCACTCATGGGGAGCCATGATATGATGATAGCTGTATTTAAAAAAAATTACATATCATTTTTATGTAAATACGTACTTCGTCATCTTTTTCCCTTTTCTTTTTTTAACGTAAATATTATTTTGTAACTGTATATTATTATGTATAATTTATGTGGCGAATTAGGTATTGCACGAACAATCCGACTACGGTGGAAAAAACTTATTATTCACTAGCCGAAGTACTTACCTGGCATCACCCAGACTTTAAGCAGAGTGAAGAGACTTCATTTAAAGGAATAGGGGTAGTTTTTTTCGAAATCGATGTAGACAATAATTTTCTTCTTATTTTGAACGTCATACTTGAAGCAAAAATTTAACCGAGTAATAACAAAATTCTGCTTTAAGGGGTGGGAAAGGAGATGCGCGTAGTTTTTCGAAATCTCATGTAGATAGTAATTTTCCTATTATTTTGAACGTCGAGTGTGCAAAATTTCATCAAGAAGTACTAAAATTCTGCTTTAAGGGTCGGGAAAGGAAGGTGGGGGTGTTTTTTGAAATATCATCTAAATAGTGACCTTCTTCTTGTTTTTAAGGTCAAGTGTGCAAAATTTCATCAAGCTCGAAATAAAACTATAGATTTGCATAAAAAACAAATCCATATACACTGTGTTTGGAATTTTTCAAATATACATTTTTTAAATATATGTTTGGTTAGTTTCGCATATTCGTTCGTGCTCGGTTTGTGGGAACCCTACCTCGGCAGTGTAACGTGGCGAAGGGAGGAAACTCTGAGCGGGTCGCGTTCGATCAACACGCAAAATTTATTCCTTACCAGATTAGTTCAAATGGAGTTGGGCAGGAAATTCGGCCCAATATTTTATCACCAGGCTAACGGCTCCAGAGAGCTAACAACTTCTGTAAGATAGCGCGGAGATCTGAATCCGCTATGATTAACGCAAATAGATTGAATCTTAATTGCCTCGATTGGAAATTAAAGTTAGACGAAATGAAGTGTTCTGGGTACGCCTCCGACGGAGATAAATTCTAATCCTTATAACGGCTTTTTTATTCAAGTAATGATACGAAATCAATGAAATGATTTTAGATTTTGACGATAGCCATTAAAAATAAATAAAAAAAGGTACTTTGATAAATATTATTTTGGTTTCTCGATATCGTTACATACTTTGTGATTCTATGAAACTTGTATTCTTGTTTAATAGTCTCTAAAACTTTGGTAATAAATGTATTCATTTGGCAAATACATAAGTAAAATAATACAGAATAAAGTAATCTGACTTAATAACTTATTTTACAAAGTTTTTATTTATTTTATCAGCATTAAATAATATATATATATTTTTTTAATACTTTTGAAATTAGCAGAATTAACTTTGTGGTTAAAATTAATTATTTTTATTTGTTAACATTGTTTTATTAACCACTTATTAAGTTTAAATACATCTACCGGTTTCGGTTTTTTGATTTGTTGTTTTTTTTTAAAATAGATTCTGGTAAACAAATAATAACATATGTTTTTAGTTAGTATTGACATACTGAAGAATAAAATGGTATTTTTCGAAACCGGTCGATGTATTTAAACTGATTAAGTGGTTAATATTACAAAGTTAATAAATAAAAATAATATTTTCTCTTTTTATTTCATTTTTTATGTCATGTTTATGTAAATGTATTAAGATTTAAAGTATTTATTGTACAAATAAAATTAATAATAATTGATTTTCTTTACAAGTACCTACCCGCGAGAATTTAATATTACGTACGTGTATACGCATTTAAATATGTTACGCTGCACGTATTACGTTATTTTTACGTGTACTACATTTTTTGTGTACAGTTTTCTGAGCTAATCTGCCGTCTATATGTGACCTTTCTGGCCGACATTTTGGATCCCATTGCAGGGTCTATCATCAAGGCTGATGTACGATAGATCAGTCCAGAAAACTGTACATAAAAAATTCTAAATGGCTGTAAAAACCTGAGAACATTATTTGTTTATGCAATTTTATATTAATGATAACCTAACAGCTATTTTAACTGCGATTGTAAAACTTGTGTTAGATTGTAACTATTCGTAATTTAGTGATAAATCACTGGTACACTAGAAACTAAATCTCTAACAGTTAAATCTCAGTTATCAATCATCGTTAGTCATAGTTTAGCTCATCGCTATACATTTATATACGTTAATAATAAATCTCTAATTACAATACATACATGACACTATGAAAATTAGGGCTATCTTAGTAGTCTTCCAGTACGATGTTCGAATCTCCAACAATTTGATCACTACGCGAGTAACTTACCGCTAGACCAAACAACCACATCCATGTCCGAAAAAGAATTATTATCAGCTTAAAAAGCAATTTCGTGATGCGTTAGCTTTCGACCTTTCTTTTATAGGTTGTCTCACTTGTCTCTTAGGAAGCAAGAATAATAGTACTGTATTATTACATTATTAAACACGGGTGTGACGCAACATAGCAGCACTTTGACATTTTCCAGTCTCGGACGCTTCATGACGCAGCACAGTGGATCGAAAACTTTTTTTTATCAAAAAAATTGTTTTATAACTAACACATCAAAAAATAAAATAGGTAAACGATGATTAAAATAATAGAAACGACAGTACCAGGTCTCCAAATATGTACCTGGTTCAATATATGTGCAATATTAGAAGACAGACAAATTACACTAACAATATAAAAAACCCATTAACATATATTTCTCCGAACCCCGCCACTTATTGCAGAAAAACAAATAACGACAATAATAATATACCTCGCAGAATTACCAGAAGCCCAATATTACGTGGTAAAAACCTTAATTATACAAAGTAAAAATTAGTGATTTCGCTTAGCGCTAAACTGCCGGCTTGAAAATACGTGTTTCACGATATTTTAGAGCGACACTTCACCTATAAGGTAATGAGATTTACCCGAAACTTTGGGACAACAATGGTCGTTCTTAGAGCCAACAGCCAACATGCGAAATAAACGAGAAACTTTATTAAATTAATGCAAATTATGTGCAATATAAAAAAATATTTTACGTTCCCTTATATTGTGTGGTGATAAATAAATCCGAGTAAAGTTTCAAGACCAAACTATTAACGCCGGGTACAGGTCTATTTTGAGAGTTAGATCGAGAATTCAGGCTGCCGAAATGAGTTATCTAAGAGGAGTATGAGGTGTACGAAGGTATGGGAGACCCTCTGCACTGAGCCCTTACATGTAAATATAGAAATATCACAATTCAGGTGATTTGAACAAGTCTTGCAAATGCGAGAGAAACAATTACCAAGGTGGGTCGTCCCAGACTAAGTCCCGAATGAATAAAATATTACAAACGGTAAAACGTTAGATAATATTTTAATGGGTATTAAATTATTTTTTTTAAATACGTGTATATTTCAGAAGCGTAAGTTTTCCACTTTTGAAATACATATTTGACTTTAAAAAGGAACTATTTATTGTTGTTATTTATACATAACATTTGAACATATCGGAATAGAAAATACATTAGTCTACAAATTCATCTTAAAACGTTCTGTAAAATTTATATCGCTTGTGTTCTATTCGCGAATTTTAGTGGGACAAATAAACGAAAGTACATATTTAAAAAATTATAATATTAGATTTAAGTATTTTGAACAGTGATTTTTTTGAAGCAAATAACGTTAAATCTAAAAAATAGTCCTTTTCAAAATATACGCAAAAAAATTTCAATGGTATTTGTCTATTATATGGGCACAACTTATAAACATACGTCTAATTGTGTTATTATCCTATTTATACTTGAATCATTATTCATCACTGTTTATGCCGTGGTTTCTTCAATCTCCAAAAATAATTTGTTTTGGTTATACAAATGTTTGTAAAAAAGACGGAATTCAATCCATTGACAATTTTGAATACATCGGAAAGCAATACTTTTTATATATTTTTTTTAAGATATAAAAAAATCAAAGAGTAGAACAAAATGACCGCTTTGATTGATGTGTGAACAGTTTTTAGTTTAGTTTAAATTATTATATTGAAAATGTCTATAAAGGTGTTGATATTAGAAATTTAAAAATTGTGATTTTTGTTATGAGTACATTTATTTTTATCTTATTTTAGTAGATATAAAACAGGTACGAGTTATAAAATTATTGTATATAGAAGAAAAAAATGATAGCAAAGTACTTGTATCCTAAAATATTTCACATGTACAAGAAACGACACGAATAAATATAATGATACTGGCAGTAATTTAGAGTAAAATATTGGGAAAAAAAGGAAATAAAAAGTTTTAATCACACAGAAAATGATTTACATACTGTATCATCGAATAATGTTAATTTATTTTTGTAATATTGATAATGATATAAAATGCATTGCAATGTTCCATGAACGAATCGTAAGCTCAACACATGCTCACTATAGCGTAATTCAGAGTTGGTTTAAATTATTGAAATACTGAAAAGATGCGTATTCATTTGGATCTATCGGTTATAGTCGCGCGTAATTCTGGTATTGTGAAAAAGAAGCTGGATTGGTGTTGTAATTATTTACTGAGAACGGGTCGTAGTTTCGCAATGGCTATCTTGCTGAAGTCAAAACCGTAACTCCTGTCGATCCACCGTGCGCCGGCGCACATTCACCGTCGTCAGGTTAATCGGCAGCAATTTTTTACGCAACATTAGTGCCTTCATATATATTTTTTAGAGCTAAGACAATTTGGGCATACTCGCAGGCCCGGAACGTGAAGGAGGACTGTAGGAAATATACCGAATTCATAATGGTTTTAACCTTAATAACTATGAAATATGTCTAACGACCGTGAAGGTATAAAAAACTTAAATATATGACCCTAATAATGTCGTCGAATAATCTTTCAAATGATAATATTTTATTTTACGACGAGTTTTTAAGGGGAAACTAAATTATCACAAGGTGAAAAAAGCGTGGAAAATTCTTTTAACGCTCACTTAGCTACTTACTCAGTATCAATATTCAGGTGATGACATTCTTATCATAATTTAAAAGCGTGTAATGGATAATGTGGTTTTTTAACTACACGTATTCAACTGATATCAATTCAATCGTTATATAAAATTTAACATATTTATGTATTATCCATTTCCATATAATACAATCGTACGTGGAATAAATTATCACCGGCACGCTGTGTTGCTACAATATTTTATTTTTTTAATTATGCTTTTCAGACAGTTATCGCAAACTTACTCACGTTATGTTATTTACATGGAGCCAATATATACAAATGCGAAATCGTTGAAATATTATTTTATTTAAATCACTTTAGAAACTCTACGTAAAGAACAAAAGTTTAAAAAAAATAAAACGTACAATATTAGTAAATTTAAATACTTACTTTTTACTTCTTCAATATTAGCAAAATTACTTTGTGGCCACATATTATATAAATAATAAGACAAAATACTCTGTTTAAACGACTATTTATTGATTATTCGACATGTTTCGATACCTATGGTATCTTCTTCAGGAAACAATGTATACTGAAATTAAAAATGCAAGCATAGATTAAAACACAACTATAAAGTGGTGGATAACTAAGTAGGAACTAATATGAAAACAAATTTAAAAGTTGACTATTTGCAAAGAGAATTTGGTTATTAATAATATTTAGCTTGCTATTAATACTTTTTCTTATTTCTAAAATTTTAATTTTTCTATCTGTAAACCCCTAGTATCTGTATGTATAATTTCTCAACCCTTGTTAATGTCAAAATAATGGTTTGTTTACAAAAGGTGATTGGAAAATTCAGAATAGCTGTTGCTATTAATAGCAATTACTAGATAGCTATTATAAGATACCATAGATATCTAAACATGTTGAATAATCAAAAAATAATGGTTTAAACAAAGTATTTTGTCTTATTACTAACTTTTTATTTTAATTATGCGGAGGAATGAGAAAACTTTTGATCGCAATTCAAAGTTTTCGTGGTTGTTCTCATAAAACTCTCTATATATGAATATAATATTAAATAAATTTTTAAAAATCTACTTTTAGTTTAAAATTTTTTATTTTCTAAAAATGGTGATCCTCCCGGAAAATGTCACATTATGTCAAGATTTAATTTTTCTGTAAGACAGAAGATGTGATAAAAATTTGCTAGAAAGTGAGAAATTGAACTAGCTCTTAGCAATATAAATCATCTCCCTAATTACGCTCAATAATTAAAATTAAATTACACTTTTATTCACCTATCCATATTGCATCTATAAGATTTAAATACGCTATTTTAAAATATAATTTAAATATAGAAATAATATAAAATATATTAAATAATATAAAAAATATCGTTTATATAATACTTATGCCTATTGTTTTCATAATTAAGATAGGTAATAAATAGACTATAAAATATTTTTAAAATATTATATAGGTGCATAAAGAATCTAGAATTGAAAAGCCTGACTTGGAAAAATCATTCCACACAATCGATTTGTTGATGAATCGGCAAATTTTAGGCGGATGTTTTTAATGAAAATAACGAACAAAGAGCTCAAAAATCAAATTAACGATTTTTCCAAAGTAAGCCAAGCCTTCATTCTAAACTGTTTATGAAAGCGAAAATCTCGTAAACCTTTTTTTTAAGAGATGAAAGATTTTTTAAGCTAGATTAAGAGCTTGAAATGTGAAATTATGGCTCGAAAACAGAAAATACAATTTTAATTAATACTTCTATAATAAGTGTGAAATAAGTGACACGATGATGTCTTACATACCTATTCTTATTTTCCGTGTATGATGTTAAAAAAACAACATATCTATGGATTTATTTACTAAAATGTAAAAGAGCTACATTTTGTGACAGTATCTTATATCTGGTATATCTGATTATGACAGTAGTTTTGCGGATATTCTCTATCTATATTTCTATTAAATATGTGTGTTTTGTATATGTATATATTTTACTATTCTCTAACACTCGCACATGCATTCCACATATACAAAATACCTATGTGAACTTTTCTAAATCGTGAAATTATTACTAAAAGACAATTATTGTAAATTACCTTTAGAATACGTACTCCATTCGTACCATGTAAGAAGTAACTGGGATATAAGATTTTTATCTTATGTAAACTATAATACTTATATTAAGGTCTTCGAAAATAAAGTTTTGCTCAATATGTGATAACCTAACCGTAAAATTGAGGATATTAAAGAATCTGCAACTTTGGGAATGGTACACCGCCCCATATATCCTGAAGAAGGTGAAAGCAAGAAAGCTGCAGTGGGCAGAATATGTAGCGAGAGCAGATAAGTCCCGTAACACGCATAGAACCCTCAGACATAAGCCAAGAAGATCGAGACCAATGGGTAGACCAACACATAGATGGGTGATTAATGTCAAGACAGATCTGCAAGAGGCAGGGGGAGGCTCGGCAGATTGGATCACGGGAACCATGTTAAGGGATGTATGGCGCTATGTTGTGACTACGATCATAGACTTCCTATTCCCCTATCTTCAGACAGAGATACTATATGGAAGAAGCGCAGGAATATTATTATTTTGATGAGAAATTCATAATAAAAATACTATATCCTTATCGGAGATTTCGGAGAGACAATCACATACACACGACGTACAACCAATCATAAACAATTTTACGCGCTTGTTAGTCTAGTAGTTAAGACACTCGCCTAATGACCCAATGGTTGGGGGTTCGAGCCTCATTCCAGGAGACCAGCAAGTTAGTCCTATTTTAATAGCACAAGCGTTTAGCTTAATTTGAAAGTAATAATGTTAATGTGATAAGAATTCCGTGTACGCATGTCTATTTATATTTTTAATTAAAAATTGAATATGTTACATTTGCACATGCGCGGAGTCAAAAATGTATAAAAATACCGAGAAGTATCGATACATAAACTAATATTTTTGTATTACAAATTAAATTAATTAACTAGAAAGTTATACAGAAATAATCTATTTATGGTATAAACATTTTAGTTGCTTCGGGAATTCAAACCTGGACTTTTTCCAATCCGGAGAAATGCGTTATCCAATTTCACTATATAAATCAAGTAGGTTTATGACAAATTTTTCAACTTATATTCTGTAGCTCTTTGAAATTGATATATCTGTTATTTCATTATTTGACCATAGAACTATGTTCTGAAAAACTGCAAGTTCACAATAATAATATGAAGTGGTCCTTAAAAATAATTAAACTGATATTTTTCTGTTTTATAAATTCTGTAAACTGTCTAATAGCTATAGTGGTAATAGTCAATTGCTTTCTGCTAGTTTTAAATTATTTTTATGTTTATATTTAAAAAAAACTATATAAATTAATCTGGATTGTTTGAATTAACATTCTTGTATTAAAAGGGGGTCGCATTAAACATAATATCTTTACATTTGGACACCTTTCTGATCTTTATCTCTGAGTTTTATGACATCCTTAACCTTTGGCACCGACCCTTGTTGACAACCCTAATTTGGAATAACCTGCCACCTCCAGATTCCGACGCCAGATGAGATAAAACATCCCTTCATTGTTAACGAGTTTTATCTTTTTTTAGTGTGTAATTTTATATGTTAACGTGAAATAAAAGAATAATGAAAGTTTGAAGAATAACTTTAAAATATTACTTTTTCATCATGAGTGATTCATGCGTTTGACAAATATAAACCTAAGAATTTACTAAGAAAAAGACAAAAAAACTGTAAGTTATAATTATAATAAGTTGTAATTTTTAGTAAAAAAAAAATATATAAAAATATAAGTTAAAACACATTCTGTTGTAAAGTTGCATTTTCAGAACATAGTTCTGTAGTATTTAATACAAACTATGATAATCATCTGGAAAGATATACAGAAAAAATTTTGCTATCGAAAAAATAAGAAGAGGTCCATATTCCGATAGCAACTAAATTTTTTTTCGTTTGATAGATTTTTCTGTATATCTTTCTGTATTAGTTGATTAATTTAATTTGTATTAAAAAAATATTATTTGAATAAAACCTTAAACTTAATAATAATAATAAAAACTACCTCCGGGACATGAACCCATATTTGGAATAACGATAAAATTTAATTATTATTGTATTCAAAAACTTTTTTTTATTTAATCGACAGATGTCAGCTAGTGAATAAGTTTATTTTAAGGAAAATTTAAATATTAAAAAAAAATCATATTTAAGACAGCTTAGTCTAAATGTGCGTAAAAATACAGTAAATTGAACTCAGAAGCATGACAGGCAGTTAATTAAAAAATATATTTGCAACAATTTAAAATATTTTCTTCATTTCGACGTCGAAAAATATTGAAAGGCCGTAGGGCCTATAAACTTCAGAGCTGTATATTTTTAATTAGAAATCCTTTTGAACTTATTTAGACCTTTCTTTGTCACTGTATTTTAGTATATTAACTTAAATTAAAAGAAATAACTCTTGCTAGGTGCACTTTTCTCAGAATACTAATGAAATGTAATAATTATATTGAAATAGATACAATAAAACCTATTAAATACAATAAACCTGTTAAATACAATAAAACCTGGTAAATATTATAAAACCTAGTAAATACTAAAAACCTGTTTGATAGTCTTCACTAGCATCACCACCATTTATCTCAATTATTTTAAATAAATACGTATAAAACAAATATTTCCAAGAATGTCTATAGACCATCTTTAAATAAGGAGTAAGTATCGAAATGGAAATAACTTAAGTTTTTTATATTCACTATCGATTCGTGTCTGGCATTGCTCGTAATTCTATGTGTGCGTAACTTGGTCCAGAGAAAAATTTGCATTTAATATAATACACTTTTATATCGGGGAGAGTGAGTGGGGCGAACGGTGAGAATGGAACTGTCTACAGGATTCTAAAAAGTAAATATGCAAAATTTGGTTTATATCGATCAAAAGGTATAGAATCCTATATAATATCTATACAATCGTAAAGAGACAGACATTTAATTGTGTGTAAATATATAGATCAACAAATATATACATTTTAAATATGAATTGAATATATTAATTAGAAAGATATACATATAAAATCAATTTTATCGAAAAATATTGTTGTTGCGCCACCGGAATTCGAACCTGGATCTCTTTCCTAACCGGGGAAGGTGCATTATCCAACTATGCTACAGCGACAATATATTTAGCGAAAATTTTCGAACCTATATGTTACCTTTCTTGATATTAATACATTTAATCGTTCCATTATTTGAAAGAGCCATCTACATTATTTTTACAGAATCTCAAATACCTTTGAGTAAACTGATAGCAGACGCCAGAATTATCAATTCATTTTTATTAAATTTTGGACACATTGATACAACTTTATTATTAGGAGAACACATTCTTATTCAGAATTATCACAGACCTATGTTCTGAATAATTACAACTTCACAATAAGAATGTGTTCTCCTAATATACATTTTAATTATTATAATGGCCTGGCATGACTATTTATAGGTACATTTATACATTTACTGCTGATTCCACATATTTGGTAATGGATCTTTTTAAATCTATTCTTACGATTTTGGAAATTGTTAGTTCATCGTACCCAGGAATCTTTCAACAAAATATTTTATCGAGAATATGTTACTTTCGTTGTATTATTTTTAAACATTAGGTGATAAATTAGTTAAGAACATTTTTTTTAGTTGCAATAGTTCTCAAATTATACACTTAATTATTTATACGTAGATAATGATGTACACATTATAATAAAAACATTACAAGTATATATTATATAATCGAAAATTAATTGGATTAAAGATGATAAAATATATCAATCCTGATGCATCTTGAAATAAATAAATTTGTATTTGAGGTTAACCACAAACTTTAATATTTACTCTAATAACAACAATATTTTGGTAATAGTTGATAAGGAAGTCGTAAAAAATATTATTTAATGACCGCAACACGCGGAGCGACCGAACTGGCGACTTATAAAAATATTTGATTTTTAAGTAACAAACGCTGTGTAACAAACGTACGAGTTATGGGAAGGGTATAAGTATTCAGGATATTACGTAAATTGATAACGGACTCGATAACCGCGTGGTCAATGTATATATCCGGTAAATTCTAGTGCGGGGAAGACCTCATACGTTGGCGTGCGTAGTGAAAGAACCACGCTGGCTTCTCTGTTACTTCAAACACAGCAAAACTGTCAGTGCATGCTTTTATCAACTGAGACAGATTAAAAGTATTCGGAGACATCTTCCTCGTGAGGCAGCCCGTCTACTTATAAATGCATTTGTGGTGTCACGTATGGACTATTGTAACATCATCTATGCTGGCCTGCCAATGTTTCAGCTAGATAGATTACAATCCATTCTAAATGCGGCAACACGGATAATATATGGAAATTCCAAATTCTCTCATATAACATCCCTTTTACATTAGCTACATTGGCTCCGATTGCTTGAAAGAGTTGAATTTAAATTGTGCTGGTTGATGTACAAGGCGACACATAAAATGGCGCATCTGTATCTTCAAGAACTTTGTATCCCAGACAATTTGAATGGTAGACGTCAAACTCTCAGGTCAGCCTCCATTACGGCTGTAATGGAGGCTGCATTAATCCTGCGGCTGCAGGAAGGGTTGTAGAACCGATTAACCGTTTCCAGAAGTCTAAATTTAGTGAACGGGTATTTGCCCTCTTTTTAACTTTAGAATAGATTTCTCAAATGATCAATCATCGTCCACGCAGGTCCTTTATGACTGAGGATCGTAATCTCCATGAACTCATGATGAGCAATTAAAAATCTTATAGCCGTGACATTATTGCACTTGTGTATCACTTCTGCCTTGATTCGGTCTTGATAGTGCCATTTGGTTAATATAGGTTACAGGTATACATACAGGTTGGCAAGTTATACCATTTTTTCTTTAATAATAATGAGTAAGTTGAGAATATTGGGCGAGTAACCGAATAGCTTAGCCAAGTTAATTTCGGGTTAAGGTCTGGCCATCAAGACCGCTGTGGCCACGTCTCGATACCTGGATCGAAAATAAGGGAAAAATTCACAATTTAAAAGAAAAATTACAGGATATGAATATTGTCTGATCCAATAAAATTTAACTTATTACATCTCCCGTCTTTCCATTTTTTCTCTGTACAAGCGACTTGTAAAATAGCGTATTACATAAAATATGTAAAAACGTATATAAATATAATTATAACAAGTTAATTACAATCACATACCAATGAACATAACGTAATTGTCTATTAAGTGTCAAGGTGGCAAATAAGGTACAGACGATAATGTAAGTCGCAAATAATGGTGTCCAAAGGGTTGAAAAATAGCGCAATAAGTCATTAAAGTTGGCTTAAAGGAAGAAACTCAGTACCATACTAATAAATGCTCTTAATAATTCATATGACTTCAATATTTTACAATGATTCCAGAATGAATTTCGTGATTTTGAAAGCTGAATTTCATAATCTGAAAAAGTCTTACATATTTCCGTTATATAAATCGATTAACTAAAAATGTATTCAACTATAATACCGATCCTAATAAATGGCTCTAACTAAGTATACATATCGGCATACCTGAATTTAATCACATCACAATCCGTCGCGAAATGTTGAAAAGAATCTTACTTCTTCTTAATTAAATATTCACAATAATACCATTTCACCTGACCTAATTCTATACCTATCTGGAAAGCCAAAACGTGACATAATTCTTCACGCATCAATCACAATCACCCTCGATTTTTTCACCATTTAGTGTCGTTTTGTACACTTTTTCTGTCCATCTAATCGCAGGATCAGTTTCTAGTTCAAGACAGTTTCCACCATTTGTTCAAACTGACGTTTGTCCTTGACAAGTTGCAACAGTTTTTTGACTCCTGGACCGGTCCACTTCCGGGTGTTTTGCAACCGGAACATTTTATATCTACCCAGCCAGCTTTTACCTTGTATTTAATCTTGAACAATTATTCTTCGGTGGCAATTTTCTATGATCCACGAATTATAATTATTTTACAGCGTTTAATGATGTACATTATTTCATGTTAGTTGTGGAGATTTTCTAAAACTTTAAACATAACTGCGTTTAGATTAACGTCTGCAAAATCTTCTATTCAATTAGCGAATCGTTTGGTATTGTGAGGAATAATGTAAATTATTCAGTTCTACCATACCCAGAAATTCATTGTATTTATTAGCGTAGATACACTTTTAAATTATCACAATTAAGAACAAAAAAAAATTACTTTATAAGAAATATCTCGGGTATCTTGTATAATGATTTTTGCTTGTACAACCTTGTATAGATGTTTGAACCCCGCATAACAAATCTCGATTTATTTAAACAGCTGTAGTTTTTAATAATCGTATTAAAGGATACTATTGGGTATATTGCCAGTTTCGAGGTATTCTATTTTATCTATTTCATAAGTTTTCAAGACGAAAGTAATAGTTTATTTATTTTTAATATCATATAAAAGTTAAAGAACGTTAGTTTATATGTAAACCTTGCTGGAGAGAAAGATTTTGAAGAAATAAATTGAATAATGAAAAATTTTAATACTCAATTTTATCTATGTTTTATCATAATATATTTGGTGAGTCGTAAGTATCGTCGTAATTTAACAGACAATGTTTTTTTTTCTAAATTAACTATGTTAACATCTGTGTTAAATTTATCTATTATATTATATAAAGGAGAATTTTTTCTGACAAATTCTTGAGTAGATAGTCAGTGGTTGGACTAATCGGAGCCCTTGTGAATTTTTAAAATGTCAGAAAAAGGGTACATATTCGACACTATTTACTTTTTGAATTTAATAAAGGTCATAATGCAACAGTAGTTATCAAAAACATCTGTTATGTGTACGGTAGGGGTGCTATAAATTTTTGAATCAGTCAACGATGGTTTGCTAAGTTCAAATCTGGTAAGATTAGTTTTAAAATAGTAAGAATATTGATGTGACATGATTCCGTGTACGCATATCTATTTTTTTTTTTAATTATCAGTAGGGCGGGGCGCCCTTTAAAAACTGGTGATGATATGCTAACCGCTATAATAAAAGCTGATCCTTATCTAAATACCAAAATACCAGGGACATCGCATTGAAGATGGATATCAGTCAAACGACCATGGTGATACATTTGCATCGCATCGGTCTGGTTTCCAAGTACGACGTGTGGGTGCCGCACGAGTGTTGTTTCTCACCACGACAATGCACGGTCTCATTCTGCAATGGTGACGAAGCACACATTGAAAAAGCTTAACTGGGATGTTTTAAACATCCACACTATTTTCCTGACCTTCCTTCATCAGGTTTTCAGATATTTGGATGGAAAAAAACTTTGAATAACACATACGGTGAAAACGCACTTGGACATATTATTTGAGTCAAAACCGGCGAGTTTTAATTCTAATGGAATAAACAAATTAATTGACAGATGGGAGACAGTCATTAGCAATAACGTAAATTATGTAATATAATTATTTCATACAATTTGTTAAAAAAAAAACAACTTTTGTTTTCATTAAAAAATACGACATTACTTATGACTCAACCTAAATAATTGTGTAATGAAATAATATGTTACTCGAAATAATCAAAATTATGAAATATACGACATTTTGTAAACAAAACGAAAGAAGGATATTTTGAATGAACGCGAGAGATTTAGTTTCTTCAATTTTGATTATATATTTTCATTCAAACTTATTAATAATTTTTTTTTACATACTCTTAGTACGATATTATGAATTAACATAAATAACATTACAAATTAAATATGCCATGATGATATTTATTATGAGTAACTGTCCCATGTGTGTTGTGTGTGATAATATTACAGATATAGTATATTAATTATCAGGAGAACACATTCTTATTGTGAAGTTGTAATTATTCAGAACATAAAATAAGGTAGATGGCTCTTTCAAATAATGGAACGATTAAATGTGTTAATATCAAAATGGTAACATATAGGTTCGAAAATTGTCGCTGTAGCATAGTTGAATAATGCACCTTCCCCGGCTAGGAAAGATATCCAGGTTCGAATCCCGGTGGCGCAACAACAATATTTTTCGATAAAATTGATTTTATATGTATATCTTTCTAATTAATACATTTAATTCATATTTAATATTAATTATCAAAAATAATCCGTAAATCACAGCGAAAATCTTATAGTCAGTATACACTGAATCTAAAATATAAGAATAATTTACTCGTATAGTACTGACGAACTTCAGAGAGTATTGTTACATAATATAATTGTAAATAGAACTTTAAAATAAAATCTGAACAGACGGATTAATTAAAATGTAATTATGGCTCAACAATATTATTTTTATTAAAAAAATATCTGGCCATCTTTTCCGAGAGTTTTACTTGCTTAATGTCAGCCGTAAGACAAAATTCCCAACGAGACACCACTGATATTACTGTCATAAATCATTGTCATGGCACCAGAAATAACATGAACAATAAATTTACTAAAACTAAGATGGAAACAAAATTTGATCAACGACGTGCTGCCTCTCTCACACACTGTATGAGCAATGACTTCCTAAGAAGCTGAAATTAATAAAAAATATATAATAAACATAATAAATCTTAGGATCAAGCATTCTTAACTATTTATTAGTTAATATTCAGAAACAATGATAAATTCAGATTTTTTTTTTTCAGAACAATTTTCCATATTCATATTCCTACGTGTATGAATTTCCATTTACAATATAAATATACGTATTCTCTTCTACATATATTATGAAAACTAATAAAATATATCTTACACTTTGGAATATTATTCTCTGAAATAAATTTTTACAAAATCTCCTTTAAGGTAGGCGGATAAGGATTTCTTTTTATGTTTTATCGATGTGTAATCTTGTTCGCCCTCCCAAAAAAAAAATCATACTCGAGTGATCTGACGAAAAATGACGAAATAAATACGTTATACTCGTTACCATGGTGACTACATATATTATTCAGTGCCCATAAATATCAAACTAATATTTTAACACCTGGATCCCTCAGAATAACAAGGTTCCCATCAGAAACTGATACTGTTTTGAGATAATAAGTGTTGATTGAATTTCATCATATATTCTACTTTTGAAATTAGCAATATTAACTTTGTGGTTAAAATTCATATTTTTATTTATTATCTTTGTTTTATTAATATAAGAGTAAGGGAGCATTTGAGATGTTTGAACAATAGTGAATTTTCAGAATTTTCTAATTATTTGATAGAAAATGGTCATGGTTTTGATAAAAAATTGGGATTGTCAATTTTGCATATAAACGGTGTTGCTCACAAATTAAATAATTTGGAATCGTTGGAGAAGAATTAAGCGTGTAAAACTAATCAAAAAATTATAAACAAGCAACTAAATTTAACTACGAGTCCCATTCTAAAAAATTTTCCCAAAAATCATTCGAGTAAATTTGTATTAAATAATGATTTGAGTTAGGTACTAAAATTTTTTTTTTTTAAAATAGATCTTTTTTAAATAGATTCTGGTAAAAAACAATAATATATGTTTTAGTTAGTTATGACATCCTGAAGAAGAAAATGTTATTTTTCGAAACCGGTAGATGTATTTAAACTCAATTAAGTGGTTAATAAAACAAAGATAATAAATAAAAAATACAAACATCATATATTCATCTATATTTTGTTTTGAGTATGCAAGTATGATCAACTTATTTTCAGTATTATCAATGACCACTGTGAGATGAGGGAAATTAAAAAATAAAATAAACATTGTAAATAACAATAATAATCCATAAATTGAAATAAATAACTGATGCAGTTGGAACTTTCAGCTCTTGCTATTTCCTTAAATATCCGTTAAATAGAGTTGGTGTTTATGGAAGAAATAAATAATAATGCATTTGGAACCCTTTTTCACGCAATAAATCAAATTAGCCCAAAATGTTAGTTGGAACCTTGTTATTCTAAGAGGTCGACTTTATAAATTTGCACGTTAGAAAAGCTTTCGAAAATTTTATGTCCCAGTTGATACGGAACTGATACGTTGTACGGTATCTACATTAAAAAAATTTAAAAACATAGTACATATATTACTAGTACCTACCCATACAAGAAATATAATGTAAAGCAAAAGTTTTCTAACAAATGTAAATATCAAAAATAAATTATATAAATTGTCACTCCTTTCTGTATTCCCAGTGAACTGTACATGTATCTCACATACTCGATATCAACACATAATAATGAGAGTATTAATTATACTTACGCCATTATTTTTTAAATTTCTCTCAACGCATCTCATAAAATTTTTGGAACAACATTGGCCTCGACGCCATAACTCGGTCCGCCTATTCTAGTATTAATTTCGATTTTAATCAGCCATTTCAAATATTCTCACGTCCGCAAGCACCGAATTTATTATCTTTTCGATAAATATATTTATGTGATATTCGATGGTTTCTCAATGAATCCAAAGTATAGAGGATTTCACTTAAACGGTTCATTCTTATTCCAGAATGATCTCGAAAGTAAATCAAAAATGTCACAATAATTTATTACCCGAGATAAGCCACTTTTCCAAAGCCACTTTCATTTCTATTTATGAGAAGAGTCTATTGCTAGAATTTTCATTTAAAGTGTGTGATTTTTAGCCCTAATGCTTTGCATATTTGGCTGGATTGGCAGTACGCAAGAATACTAAAATGAGAATTTATCTTTTCATACTTAAATTATATTATGTATGCATCCAAGAGAGAATTTAAATAGGCAATTCATGGACGCGCACAATATTATAATAATAAATAGTCATGAATGAATAGCTACATTTATAAAAATTTATCAATTTAATATTAACAATAATAATGTGCCTACATACTTAACATATAAACACCCACTATTATATCTCCACTCCTATCCGCCCACAACCACTTTCACTTTTCACCAAATCCCCTCCCCCCTCCTCCCAAACCCTGCTTTCATTCCCCCCCCCATCCCTCATATAGTCGATAAAATATCTTCTAGTTTTAAGTTTTAGTTTATTACTGAAGATGATGCAGTAAGCATCGAAAAAGTTTTAATTTTAATTAAAGTGCAGTGCGTGGTAAAAGATGTGCTTTATTTAATTAATTAATTATTTTTTATAGATGTTAACCACGAAATATTTTTTTAATATGAATAAACTCAGATTATTGTTACACCTGCCTTCTATAAGTAGATTTAGTCTATGTATTATCTACGTGTTACTTACTCCCATATAGTACCGAGAGGACTTGATACAAATAGAACGTTTATACATATACAAAATAAATTTGTTTAAATGTCCACGTTGACTAAATTGCGTAGAAATCTGTGCATTAAACCTTTAACATACTAAATCGTCTAGGTGCTCTTTTCAAGGTGATATGAGTAGCCAATATGTTATGTACATCGTTCACGTGTTCTTCTTTTCGCCGGTGGCGCGGTAAACATAGCGGTTGAACATAATGCACCCATTTTAGGTAATTGCAGAAAGTGAGTGAATTTTTCGACTAATGTTAAAACACGTCCGTAACTCTAGCAAATCAGTACACGAATACCCTATTATTCTCCCTCCTCCCTTAAATGAACAATAAAAAATTGCGTAGTGTTTTAGTCATCCTATGTAATATTTTTAATGTTTTCCAATACATATAAATAGTTAAAATGGCACTTAGTTTGTCGTGAGTCTATTTTAATATTCGAGTACCTACCGCCATAAATAATTAAACAACGCGCGATACGTCTAGTCCGAACGGACCAACGCGAAATTCCCAACGGTCACTCTCTCCCCAGCGAGCTTAGAGTATTAACATCGTCTCGCGTGGATTTCAGATTTCATTGATTTAACTCAGCTCGATTATAAAAAGCTGTA
The DNA here is from genome assembly GCA_031772225.1 of Eubasilissa splendida. NCBI lineage: Eukaryota > Metazoa > Arthropoda > Insecta > Trichoptera > Phryganeidae > Eubasilissa > Eubasilissa splendida. The sequence continues at coordinate 11,652,005 of CM062852.1, read as the reverse complement.
GTTTGAAACCGATCCATCGTGATCCATCATCTGACTTATCATATTTTTGTGTAAATTGTCACTGTAAATCCGCGAGTGATCAAAGATATCTGCATCTATCTTATTCTTAGTGTACTTTACCTGACCGCCATTATATGTTCCACGTGATCTCATCAAATCGTCGTGACGAGCCAAGTACAATATCATCACCGGTTGTACTAGAATCACTCGAAATTCGCAATTCCACACCATCTCATCGTGCTTCACATTGTCAAAGTCTTGAATACGCCCGAAAACCTCCGCCGCAATCCTGTGCTGATTGTATCAGCATGAACAAATCGCATCATCGCCTCATCATTACGCATAAGTCTTCGGGATCCACTTCGGAACCATGCTAGCCGCTTCTGCTGACGCCTGTTTCATTATTCCTGTCTTCTAGTTGGTATCGTCCGACTAGGAGTCCTTCCACCGCCACCTGTACGCTACAGCCTCTGTGCAGGCGTTCTCCGAATATCTGCAGGTTTATTGAATAAACCCAAGGTATTTATTGAAAAGTTAACCAAATTCAATTTTGAGTGATATTGCCTACGAGGCGTCCTATGCGTCACCGCCGTACTGGCACGGTGATCAGTCGATACTGTGAACTATTATATTAGAGAATTTAAACTCGCCAGCCTCGTGCACGGCACATACACTTGTTCGTGATATTATTCATCTGCATATATGTTGTCCCGCATTCTTTTTATGCAATTTCTTATATACTTTGATTATTGTATTATATATAACCTGCTTAAATAAATTGTGTTTAAACTAAGCATCTCTTTTATTGAAATGTTCTCGATTGAATGACATCTACCCACAGCCCAAGTACGATATGAGATCTCTCTATTACTGAGCTAGCCCAAAGAAGATACCATCTAAATTATTAATAACCTCAAATTTTGCCCATTTACTACACCTTACAGTATAAGCCTACATATACAAATTTCAATATTATAAAAAAAAACAATATTTAAGACTCCTCACCAAAAACAATTTGATAAAGAAATAGAAAATTTCAATGCTATTTTCTATCAAACTTTTGATAAAGAAAATGGCATTGAAAATTTGTACGTTAATAATAAATGGCATATTAGATTATTAAAAGTTTTTATAAATTAAAATAATCACTTTATACTAAAGTTTGTAAAATTAATAATTTATTAAATCTAACAATTTACTTAATATATTTCCCATTTCAATCTCTTTATATTATTTTATACAAATTAAATTAATCAATTAGAAATATATACGGAAAAAATTTATCGAAAAAATAATTTGTTTACTACCGGAATATTATATTACGTACACTATATATTTCCCTAACTCAATCACTCCCATCTATTTCACTAACTAATTGTCCTGACAAAGATACAGTAGTTTCGAAACCGAATGACGTTAAAGAGTTGTTTGTTTAAATTAACGATATAATAAGAAATAAAAATTCATATTATCATATAAAACGTAAAAAAGAACTCACAAGCAATATATTTGAGACGATAAAAACATAAAACTTGAATAAACCGATAAATATACAAGAATATTTTCAATATAACATTGAATTGTAGATATTATTCCAATTTCTATTCGGCGACAATAAATATAAAAAAATATCCAGAATTATGTTCAAGAAAATTCTACAGAGATGATTTATTAAAAATTATTCCCGGGTAGGTCTGGCGGGAATTACAAGATCCCTTAGAGATGAAGTTTCGGGCAGGTACCAAAATATTTAAATGATTTCCCGCCGCGCCATTTTTATTTGAATTCAGATATTATTGCAGCAATGAAAAAGTTTTTATACAACTTTTCGGTCGAGGTTATCGGCTCGTTATTATAGATGCCGCTTCGTGTAGATACTTAATGGTGTAGTTATCAAATACGGAAATGTAATAATTATGTGTTAATGTATGTACGCATGTATGTACTAATGGTCCGTTTCCACTGTATAGAATGAGACACGATGAGGTAAATCTTAGAGATTTATCTCAGTACTCTTTACGTGTATTGAGATTCTCATCTGGAGATAAGTTTGCGGTTGATAGAAAGAAACAAAAACTTTAACTCGTTTGCACTACTGTTGATTTGACAGCAAGGCTAGATACAGGGTGCGGCATAAAGAACTCCCCTATTTTGAAGAGGCACAGCTACGCATCGGAACGGAGTAGAGTGATGGGAGTGATGACATTGCAATTATGGATTATTCTATTGAGCTTCGCGCTTTTATTATCGAGGAGTTTATTAGAAATAGTGTGTCGCCGATAGCAACACTGCGTGCATTTCGCATCCACTTTGCGTACCTACCCATTTTCAATTAACATGGTGCAGAAAATGTTTGGCTTCAACAAGACGGTGTAACGGCCCACACATCTTGTCGTTCTCTTGTCGAGGTTGTAAAAGAAATATTTCCTGGACACGATGTATCCTCGCATGGTGATGTCGGCTAGTCGCCACGCTCGCCAACAATCGCTACCTCAAATCCAAGGTATTCCAGCAGCGGGCTAACTAACAGCAGCTTTCTAAAAGGCCATCACCCAGGAAGTTGCTGCCATTCCGACCGAAATGACTCGCGGAGTTGTGGTAAACTTCCGAGCGTAACGAGAGTAACGGTGGCAGTCAGTTACATAACGTGTTGTTTAAAAAATGTTAATAAAAACTGCATTATTGTACTTGACATAGATGCATAACATAGTTAGTATTGACATTCTGAAGAAGAAAATTGTATCTTTCAAAACCGCTAGATGTATTTAAACTCAATAAGTGGTTAATAAAACAAAGTTAACAAATAAAAATAAGAAAGATTTTTTGTTTTTCATTTCAAAATCGGAGAGTTCTTTATGCCGCACCCTGTACGTGCAAACAATAGTCATCTATAAACATAGACAGCTACAGTAATTTAATCTGAGAAGTTGGACAAACATGCAAATATTTATTCCGTTTTAATTGCTGCTGGGGTTGATACAATTTCATCAAATTGAATAACTGAACGTTAATTTTGAATAGTCAATGGACTGACGTTTGACTTACAACAAGCGTGAAGGTGCAAGAAGGCGAATGTCTGAGACTTGGTGTTTACACTATTGACTACAAAAGCAGAGAGTAGTCTCCATATCCTTATAATCACTATGTCAGATATTGTATTGAGTCAAAAATTTCATAATGATCTCATTCATGGACACGAACTGTAAGGACCTTACAGGTGCATGGTTGGCATAACAATTCGTTAGGCTTTTCTGTCTTAGGGTGTCTCATTTTTGAGCTTCCCAGAGGCTCAGTGGCGTGGCTCTGGAGTCATCACTTCTCACGACGTGTCCTGCTTATATTAGCCTTCTTGACTTCAATATTGCTGAAATATTAGATCTCGACAAGTTCAGTACGAGAATTTGAATTCTTAATTGGTCCAAGTATTTTTCGAAGAAATTTTGGTTTCGATTACTTGGATAGCTTTTAATTGCTACTTCGTAAGGTTTCTGGAACCCGAATAGGTTTTTCAAAGACAAAAAGATCGCATTTATTAACGTTAAACTGTTATTTAAACTATTATCTAAACCTACAATTAAATCGTTACATTGACTGTGATTGCGTTCCATTGTAATGATAATTGGTAACTGATTATTTGTAACTCTTTGAAAAATCACTGATACCTCAGTTATCGAGGGGTATGATTTAACAGAAAATTATTTTAAGAGATATGTACATTAAAATAAATACTATGTTCCATAAAAAAAATTATTTGTGCATTACAATAATAAAAAATGAACAATAAATAAATATATTTTTGTTCAATAAAAAATACCTACGGTAACCTAACTTTGCTAATTATTTTGCACAAATAATTCGTTATAAGGTACAAGGTATTTGTTTTAATATTTCCCGTTATCATTATCAATCATTATTACAATCCAATACCAACCACATAACATAATAACAGTTTAACATCACTATCCTCGAGTACTCGATGTTGACATTATACATGCTTATGTTGATATACTTATTTATAAAATAAATTAAATATCATTAAATCAATATTACTTTTCTTCCGAGATTTGATAGGCCCCTGTACTTTTAAGGGTCTCTAAAGATGCCAATTGATATACTATTCGTTTTCGCATTCGATATACTAGTCGCATTCGGTCGCCAATTGATATATTAGTCACATTCGGAACCAGAATCTAAACATCGAACATTCTAAAGCATTTTATAATGTTATGCGTATTACATAATATGAATCAGCATATTAATGATTTAGCCTTATTCTTATTTTTTTGTTCATACAGATGTAGATTTGCGATACAGAATATTACAATAATATACTCTTACCAAGAAAACTACTAAGCACACATCTACACTTCCAGGCTGATATCATAATTGTATACCTACAATTGACACGACTAACCAAATCTAATATATACAAAATCCCAATGTCTTGTAGAGAAATTAAATCAAATTATTGTACTGGAATGTCGATATATGACCCATTTATTTTGAAGGTACACTTTTTTTTTTATAGTAATATACAATAATACAAGTCTGTTTAGAGAAATTTTAAAATTGGAACACTGTACTATTGATAGGTAATTATTAAAATTAATTGATTTCTGATATGAATATAATGTTAATCATTTTTAATGTTAAAACATCTAATTACTTTCGTGATATCCACAATGTTGGTTATTAAAAATTATTTGTGTTGTTTAATTAATATGGAAGAAGATACAGTTCAGAAAAAGTAATGCTTAAACGACATCCTAGAATGAGTTTTTAAGTATGTATGTATAAATTTTATAACATTTTTGACGTATAGACATAACTTAATAATAAACATTTATGGATCCAGAGCAGTATAAGATAAACTGTGATTGTGATTGTAACTGTGTGATCGGTACGATTGTAACGATGATTGGTAACAGTGATATCTTTATACCGGTGTAGTCGAAACTAAACCTGAAATATTGAAATCACAATTGTCTTACATCTTTACAATCGAACACCAATCGCAACCGCAGTTCATTCACGTCGCTAGTTTAGATCATTTAAAATTTAAAGTGTATGTTATTTTTAAACGAAGTCAAATCAAATTGAATAAGAAATGAAGATTTGTAAATACAAGTTTTGTGCTAGATGCATTTTAAAATATTGGATTTCCATTATTGATATTGTAAATGAATATATTTATTTACCGTAAATGTTGAAGAATGGACCACAGCGGAGGACAATTCATGTTTTGCGTACCTGCAAAGAAACAAGAAAATAACGTTAATTATCTAATTAATTAATTCAAATACAATTTATTTAGTATTCTGGTATCACACCATTTAAACACGAAATTTGACAGTGAACCATCTCAATTTTTTTTAATGACGACGTATTGACATTGACATAATTGAATGTATTTAAAATATTTTTTTTACTCAAAGAAACAATAATAAAATAATACAATATACCTATATGTATCACAAGTAAATTTATATTTAATTTCCTTTTTTTGAGCAAGATGTTGTAGGTAGTAATTACCAGAGATAAATTCAGCTTTGTTCTATGTCATCTACTTGTATCTATGTTAAAGTAGCCAAAATCATTTAAACTTGTAGATATTACTCAAATTTGTAAAATTGATGTAGCGGTGAATTTAATATTATCATTGAGGTAAAGCTGCACTAGCGATTAAATTTAAAAAAATAATTCAATATACTAAGTGTCCTAAAAAAAATACGTACATACAATGAAGGGTTATAATTTCAATGTTGATGGTTTTTATTTCCAGCACTTCCCCATTATCATTGTTATATGAAGGCCTATATTTATGAAAATCTGATGAACAGATGAATTGGGCTAAAATGTAGTATTTAATACCCCCCACGTTCTCCAAACCTAACGCCACTGGATTTTTTTTACGTGATATGTAAAATATAAGTTTCGTGATGTAACTCTGGCAACAGTTAAGAAAAAAAGATTTTTAGGGTAGAACGCGACCAAATTAAAATACAAATTTTTGCAATTCCATTGATTTACTTCAACAATGCCTCCACCAGCATGCCCACCAATTTGAATATCTTAAAAAAATTATAGCTATCTTATTTAATTTGGATTATAAACATTACTATAACTCAATGAAAGTTTTATTAATAACCCTTTAAAGTGTTTTTTTTTTGGGACACCCTTTATTTTATCATTGAACCATGAATCATGTTGAATGTTGATTAAATCTCTTGAAACTTTATTCAATAATGCGTTTGACTAGTGACGTTTGGTGTACGTTTAAAATATTATACTCAGGATGGTATTCTTTCCAAAAAATATTATTTCAACATTTTTAGAGATATGAAGTAAGAATAATATTTCAGAACAGACGAGTGTGGCCTTATATTCTCTCTTCCTACCCCTGTAGACGAAACAGCATGATAGTAAGTTAGTTGATTAGTTAGTATTTATCTGTTATACAGACGCCACTCGTGCACAGGCACGCCACTGTAACAAATTATTATACAAGTATTTGACGTATTTTTACTGTCAACATAACCACGCAAATAAAGTAAGTTAAGAATCTAGTTATAAGTCCGAAAAAATGGAACATCGTGGAATGTTATACAATACTTGTTACAAAACATTCTAGAATGTTCTGTAACAACTTTCGCGGAATGTTTTAGAAGACGGATAAATATTCTTACGCTAGTATATTTGTAAAATATATATTAATTGTACGTATATGTATCTATTTGCAAGTTGAATTAGATGCATAATTTTATTTTTTGTACACAGATAATTAACAGGTCAAATGATCCTGATAAATAGTCCTAGTATGATATTAAGGTCAATGTAAATACAATAAGAACAATTAGTTTATTAATTATTCAAGAAAAATGGTAGAGTACCTACAGGCAATGACATAGTGTAAACGTTTTAATCTTATATTACGTATTAATCGTGTAATTATTCTCTAATAATTATTTTCACAATTTAAAAAAAAGTAAAACAAGGTGTGTTTTTGGGAAGAGAGTAGGTATAAGTGTTTGCCATTATCAACATAGCAATCCTTTCATGTCATATGAAATCTCTTTTTGATTATTGCAACCAGTGATTTTAAAAATAAACATTTAATATTTTATTATTCATTTAATATTACGTACTTGCGTAAGAAGTACGTTTAAAGTTAAATAACTCGTAGTAGATTGTCGGTAGTCCAAGATAAACTCTTATGTGACAATTATAATCTTTATTACACGAATAATACAATTAAGGTACAAGGTATATAACTAGTCTCGGAACCAAACGTAACGCAAAAGAGACCGCTCCTCGCGCGCGCGTTACCCTTTTATCCCCGCTCACACACACACACATACACACTTTATTTAAATAAAATCTGTGTATATTTCATCTTTTGATTATTGAAATTTATAAACCTGTTTGTTTTGAAGTAACTTTTTCTAAATAGTAAACAAAAATGTCAATTTATATTGTCAAATATTTGAAAATTGGATTAGTAACATTTCTGATACGAATACTTTGCAGATACACCGTTTTTCAAAGTTAAACGTCATACCAATTTTATCGACGTTTTGATACGAACAACATTAAAGGTCGTGTTTAAAAGACTAATTATGAATAAAAAATAAATGATTTCAGAGGAATAAAGAAAACTATAATACAGTGAAATTCGCTTATTGTGATCACTATGTGACTTGTACCTTTGGATTATAATAGCCGGCTGATAACTTTAACCAGAAGATGAAAAAAAATATATTGCACACAATTTGATGAAAAATAATACAACTATATATATAAATATGAATTAAATATATTAATTAAAAATATATACATATAAAATCAATTTTATCGAAAAATATTGTTGTTGCGCCACCGGGATTCGAACCTGGATTTCTTTCCTAACCGGGGAAGGTGCATTGTCCAACTATGCTACAGCGACCATATTTTTAGCGACAATTTTTCGAACCAATATATTACCTTTTTGATATTAATACATTTAATAATAATAATAATATAATAATTTTTAATAATAATATGATTAATAATAATAAGGTAGATAGATGGCTCTTTCAAATAATGGAACGATTAAATATATTAATATCAAAAAGGTAACTTATAGTTTCGAAAATTTGTCGCTAAAAATATTGTCGCTGTAGCATAGTTGGATAATGCATCTTTCCCGGTCAGGAATGAGATCCAGGTTTGAATCCCGGTGGCGCAACAACAATATTTTTTGATAAAATTGATTTTATATGTATATCTTTCTAATTAATATATTTAATTAATATTTAAAATATCACAATAAGAATGTGTTCTCCTAATAATGTTATAATCGTCTGACACCTTATCACTTGACTGAAAACAAAAATTTTGTAAAAAAAATTGTTTCCATGTATTGATAACAATAGCCGAAGTTTGATTATAACAGACGGATTATTTTAAAGGAATTTTAAATATAGAGTTTTGGGACAATAACCGATTGATAACATTATCCGGTTTCTACTGTATTACGACCAATGAATAATAATAAAAAAAATCTCAATTAAATTCTTGAGTGCGAGTGGCGTCTGTACAACAAAAACCAACAAGTATCAGTTATTTATTACTCTCTCGAGAAAGAAATTCTTAGTGGAAAAGCTCCTCGAGAATAACAAAAGGTTAGGCAAATTTTCGCGAATGCTCATTATTAATGTTTAAGATTTTGTGTGGGGGGGGGGGTTTGCGAGAAAATATGTTCTAACATTTTTGGTAGGTAGTGTAATATCTGTATTTATGATCCTCCCCACCGCGCTGTGATTCTCCGACAAAACAATGGACCAGAATGTCGAATGTTCAGGAACGAAAGGAAATGAAGAAAAGCGGAAAATGCCTCGCGACAATAGCGGCGGGGGCGGGGGCAGGGAGAATTCTGCTGTTCTGTTTTCAAATATTATGTAGGCACAATATTACTGCCTTAAGGTTGTAGGTGTGTCCAAGGTTCTACTTGTCTGCTGATGTGAAATTTAAACACAGGAATTGAATTTCACAGAGGGTATCGAAAATAATTCAATCTTTCCGACACATTTTTTTTTAAATTAAGTTAATTTGTTTAAAAAAAACGTATTTTTTTACACGCGTACATTTTAAAACTAAGCTAAATGTGCTTGTGCTGTGAAAATAAGACTCACTCGATAGCCCCCTATCATTAGATTATTAAGCGAATGTCAATATTGTATTAACATTTAAAAAATGATACGACCTCAATGACCACCTTAAAATGCAAAGTAAAGGAACATATTCTATTCTAATTTTTTATTTCCTTGTTGTACTATATTATATTCAGGTATCTACCCATAAAATTCTGTGGACTGGGTCTGCTACATGCTACCCTGTAAAAAAAATTTATCTTTTCGAAAGATAGATTTTTTTTCTTTATATATGTTTAGTATATTTATATATAATTTATTCTTTATATATTTCTTAGTAATGCATTTAACATCTCCTTATATAATGTTACCCTTTCTTATATTTTATTTATAAAAAAAAAATGTTTAACTATGTAAAAGGCAATCCTTGTCGTAAAATTGTCATGCAGTTTGGCAAAAAATAAAATTAAAATGAATATATATGTAATAAAGAAAAGTAGGCATTTTATTATACATACATTTGCATGTAGAAAAAATCTCTCTAAAAGATGAAAAAAACAGACAAGAGTCGTCGACTTAATAGAGTATGCCAAGAAATGAAATGGCAATGGATAGAACACATAATCGCAGGAAAATCATTGTACGGCCGTAGTCATCCAGTGGTACCCGACTAGGCCGCCTTAAAACCCTAAAATCCTAAAACTGGACAGATGAAATCGCAATACGAGTTCGTAAATAGCTATGCAGCATACATAACACTGCATGAATAAAAATGGATAAAAAAACTTAGAGGTCTTCATCCAGCAGTAGACAGAAAACCACTAAAGATGATAATGACGATGATATTCCACGAGACTAGATATAATAATATTCAGTGCCTGTCTTTAATTACTCACAGTTTTTAAAACCAGGCGCAAGTCATCTCATATTACTGGTACTAAATATACCTATAATAAATAAAGTGTGAGAAACCTAGTCCACAATATTTTATGAGTGGATACCTGACTAAATTACTAGTCAAAAATGTTCAAGATAAATGTGCCTAATCTCATCCATGTCAGAGATATAAGCATTTCAAAAAAATCGTAATTTTGCGATTATTTCGATTAATTTAAATATTTCATTGATTCCAAATTATATATTGAATACAAAAAATTAAAAGTCATTGAATTTCAAGCGGCGTGGTTATTTTATGTGAGATAATTTAGGGCCTGAAGCAAAGATATACATTTTCGCAAATATTTATTTTGAACTACGTAGACGTCAAGCTTAACACGATTTTGTAACAATTTCAAACAATAATATTTTCCGTAACAGTGCAGAATAAAATACCTATAAAATATTGTGGACTAGGTCTGTTACAACCTGTATACGCATATATATGCGCATGACACTATTGCGTAAGTATGAAAAGTATTATTTTTGAATAATAATATAATTACTAATTCATAATTAAATATTTAAATTTATTTGCGCGTGACGAAATAATAATATATTTCAGTGGATGCGAATGGCAACTGCATAACAGACAAATATCAGAATTTCTGGTAGTAAGGCAATGTACGGGTAGTATTATGGTATTAAATATTATAGTGTTAAGTATTAATGGCGTCTGCATAACAAATAAGTGCCAGCTAAGAATGGTCTAGCCTATTTTGAAAATAATAATGTTGTTAAGAATGTGATATGTATTTAAGTACTTAAAAACAGGCTAAAGACGGTACTTAGCTATATACGAACATGCTGTATATACAATATATATTGCCAAACACCAAAGTATCGTTTCTATCAAATCTAATGAAATGGTATATCTTTATATAGATTATTTTACAAAATGTAGCAAAATATTATGTATTTATTAACATTCATCCAATATCGGTTTAAGCGGGGCCATTTAAGGGGAATAAAACTCAACATCTTCAGTTTCATCAAATCTTCTAAGTATTTGAATACCTGTCATCTGTCAGAATACAATTAGATTTGGTAGACATTAATCCAAGACACAAATCGTTCGGATCTATTTAAAAGCAGTCAAGTAATAATAATCGCCGCTAGGGCGGCGAAACTCTGAATTATTATCTGTCGTCAATTGTCATTTGAGTCGCAGGGACGATAAGTATTATTTAAATAATTTTAAAAATATGTCTGATTGGGTATTTGTTGGTAGACCACGTCCATGGAAAAAAAAATATTTTTAACTTTGTTTTATTAATCACTTATTGAGTAAAAATACATCTACCGGTTTCGAAAAATATCATTTTCTTCTTCAGGATGTCAATAACTAATCAAAAACATATGTTATTGTTTTTTAACAGAATCTATTTTTAAAAAACAATAATTATTTAAAAAATAAATTTAGTACCTAACACAAATTGTTGATACAAAATTACCAGAATAACTTTTAAGGAAAAATTTTAGAATGGGACTTGTTAAATTTAGTTGGTTGTTTATAATTTTAGTAATTTTATAATTAGTTTTACACGCTTTATTTAAACAACCAACTAAATTTAACTACAAGTCACATTCTAAAAAATATTCCTAAAACTTATTCTAGTAACTTTGTATCAACAATTTGAATTAGGTACTGAATTTATTTTTGAAATAATTATTGTTTTTTTTTTAAATAGATTCTCTTAAAGAAACAATAACATATATTTTTGATTAGTTATTGACATCCTGAAGAAGAAAATGATATTTTTCGAATCCAGCAGATGTATTTTTACTCAATAAGTGTAATAAATCGGAGTAAAAATAAAAATAATGAAATTTAACCACAAAGTTAATTTTACCAATTTTAAAAATATTATAATTTAAACATCCAAATATATGTTTTACGGAAACATCGCCAGCCTTCACTAGGTACTGATTTACCCTACAAACGCCCACGGTGTATACACTATATTGCCAATCGCTAAGCGGCACCGGCATTCACTTTTTGTGAAAATGTTAAAATTCGTGCTGGTTGGAGAGATTGATAAATCTGTACTAAGAATTTTACATGATATAAATTTCGTGTTGTAACTAGAATTTGTTTTTTTTTCGGCATCAAGTGACATTTTTGGTTTCGGGTGAAGCACGCGCGCTGGCGGTTTGGCACCCGTGACGGCCGCTTGCAGCGCTGCAGCGGAGTTCACTGACACTTAATCGACATGAGAAGAGTAATACAGCAATATCAGTTGCCAGACTGATTTATATTAAACGAATTCATTGCTTTGTTTTGTTTTATTGGTCACGTGAGACCGGACGGCGTGCGGCGGCACCGATAATAATTATATTAGACTCGCCTGTCTTTGCCCATAAACTATTCCTGCGCAGTATGTATTATATAAACATTTATTCATATAATAAATAGAAAGTATGTAGTTTTTATATGACGACCAAAACTACCGTATTTATTGTACGATAAGGCCACCCCTAATTTATGAGACTATTTTAAGTGAAAAATATACATGTCATTTACGAACAAGCACAAGTTTACGCCGATTTATCGGTGGTGTCGAACATATTTTTTGTTTGCACTAAATGAACTATAAAATTAATATGGAGAATTTATTACGAATAGAAAAATGCGTCACATGTCTCGAATACTATGTTAATATAAATTAAATGTATTAATAAGAAAGATAAATACAAATTATCAAAAAAATATTTTTGTTGCCACCCAGACTCGAACCAGGAATTCTTCCTATCCAGGGAAATGCTCTGACTTATTATACCACGTCAACTTTGTAAGTTAACGACAAATTTTCGGACTTATATGTTGCACTTTCAAATTAATACATCTATTATTCCATTACTTGAAAGCAATCTACTGTATATTTACGGAAAATCTACAAACACCTTTGAATAAAATCAGATAGGAGAAATGAATTAATTTTATTTTATTAAATTTTGGACACATTATTACAACTTACATATTTATAAGGATATCATTGTGACGTTTTTCAGAACATTTGATATTTTGAGATATACATATAGATAAAAAAATCAAATTATCGAAAAAACATTTTTTTACATTTAATTTTTATTAAAATATTACAGAACTATGTTCTGAAAAACTGCAACTTCACAATAATAATGTGTTTTCCTTAATATTACAATATATTTTGCTGGTCTATGGAGATCATTTTATTTAAAATTCAAAAGGTACTCTTTTATTTTGTGCATAATTTTCTAACGCACTTATTTTAATACACTTTGGTGTCACATTTTACCTGGAAAGCTTCCGAAAAATGTATTAGATGTTAAAAGTGTCAAATATGATAACTAAAATGAAGAGAAATTAAATAATAAATAAATGCCTATATAGTTATTATTTTGGCAGTTTAAATTGTATTCTATAGAAAACCACTACGAATCATCTATTTTTGGACCATAAGATGCACTTCTGACCATAAGACGCTCAATTTTAAGTCGATTTATCTATGTAAAAAGTGTATTTTATAATCCAAAGAATACAGTATACGTATTGACAATTTTAATTCATGCTAAACGCTCCAACGATGAAATGGAATTGAATTAAAATTTCAACACCGAATAATTTTACTTTTATCAGAAATTCATTTGCACACCATAGCAAAGGTCGCAGCAACGAAAACGTATTATAGTAACCTATGTTCTTAAAGCAACACTATTAAAATATTTATGAAATTAATATATTTTTATTTACAAAAAATAACTATAAATTGAAATGTATTACAATATAATATTATATATTTTCTTATTTTAACCAGTATTTATTAGCAATATTTGAATATGACCAAGAACACACAATTACTGGATTTTCACCTACAAAGGTACTGTTACTGGTATAGGTAAAAATCCAGTAATTGTATGTTCTTTGACGTATTCAAATATTGCTAATAATATACTGGTTAAAATAAGAAAATACATAAAATTGAAAAAAATATTTTGTTTTTTCAGGCGTATTCTAGTATAATGTTTTAAAAATATTTTACAGATAAATAATATTGCTTTAAATAATTTCAAAAAATAATTAGATTTTCATTGTAACATATATTGTGTTTCAGGGAAATGAATGATCAAATTTAGTCCATAGATGGCAATAGTGTAGTGGTAATCGAAGTGAGTCCACATATTATTAACATATATAAAAATAATATATTGTAAATGATCCTTAGTTTCATCTTCAAAATGTGAATTATAAAATACTATAATTTATTGTACCAGCTTGTACATATTTTTAATAAAAACTAAAAATTATTGTGTCTTAAGGAACGCTTGGTTAAAAATATAAATAGGTTCTAAAACAATTAGATATGAAAATGCAAATTTTTACTTGAAGATCAATAATGCAATCAGAAGACAAAGTTTTACTGACCCAATCCGTTGATAATTAATAGCAAAAGTTACTCATGAACATAAATATAACTATGGCTATGGTCTTTATTCTATTAGGTACCAGCAAGCGAAAGCCGTTGTTTGTATGACGAATAATGTCAACAAAATGTTGTGCCCAAGTGCGATCCAGCTATATTCATCAAGAACAAAATCCTTAAAAGAAGGCGAAAAATAATATGAATGACCAAACAGATTTTTAACCCTCCAGAGGTAGCGAGGGTGGCTATGATGAGGGTCGCGTCGCTTCCGACGCGTGATAAAATATTAATTTTCTGAGCAATCAACATACATTGTGATTGATTGCCATCGTTAACTGGTGGTGGATCGTTAAACGGAACTCGCGCATGTTAGCCTAATATTGATATATATATTTACTTACGGTTTAAATTTTCAACGAATATTTCACCCTTTAACCGTTTCGGTAATAATATTTTCCCTTGGATCATTCGCCCTGCGAAAATTTTATACATATACCCAAAATATTATACATTTTAGAATATCTTTATGGGGGTTACCGCTATAAATATATTCTGGACCCTCAGAAAAAGCAACGCCAATTTTTTGCGCTGAATTTAAGCTCTTTAATATTTTGCACTATATTATTAGGAAAAATCTTTAGCGTCACAGAACCGAATAATGCAGATGTTCTGATAATCTGTTAATTTAATAAAATCATATCTATATCATAAATTAGTGAATTGAAATAGAGTTGTAATAAGTTTATATCAATTACTTCTGTTTCAAATTGCAGTATACTGTGGAAGCCCAATTTTACATGCCCGGAATCCACGTTTTCCCTCCATTTGCGTGTTACTTCTTCAGTTCCGTATCATTTTAGTTCATTAAAAACTCTATTTTACGTTTGTCTTTCCCGTGATTTACGTCTAAAATTTATTGAAATTCGTTCGGCCAGTTCGCAATTCGCCACAGAACCAAGAGTGTGTTGGTCGTTTGCTTGTCATTTATACGCATTTTTCATTCTCATACCTACGTAGTTTTACGTTTCGTTTTTTACAAACTGGAATTAGCAAGAAAATTTAGTAGACAACATTTATGACTGGGAAAGAATTTATGAATAACCCTTACAGACTTAGTTAGAAGTTAACTCCAACATAATAACATTGGAGCTAGTGGAAATTGATGAAATAGTGGACAGTCGTATAAACGAAAACTTTCTAGAAGTGTCTGCTTATCTCATAAACCCAGTTCCTACAAAAGACGATGTCATGAAGCGTATTGAAGGCCTCAAAGCATATTTTACTAGTATTAGTAATGTACCATCAGAAACATTTAATTTATAATATTGAAATAACTATTTCAAAACAACATGCAGCAAAAAACAATGTTTTTTCAATAAAACATAAATTTAATCTGTTTTTTTTAATACTCCCAATTGATATTTTTCCTCTGTTTACATTCTATTTTTGTTGGTTCGAAATTGTGGTTCCATTGTATTTAAATATAACAAGTTATACTATTATCGAACTTATTGCTAAATACGGTACCTTGAATAGAAAATAATTTATGTCTCATTGAAAAAAAAAGTTGAAATAAAAAAATTATACAAATTTGATGTGATTATGTGACTTAATCGGTAACATATTCTGCTGACAAAGACAAATCCAAGTTTGGGTCCGGGTGGTAACCGTATATTTTTACAGTTGATAGATATTGCTTATGAATCTGAGTAATATATGAATCTAATTAACAATTATGTAAATTAACATCATTTTAACATTATTGTAATAATATACATGCATTTTAATTGTTTATAATGACATATATTGTTTTAGACAATTAATTTTATAAGTTATATTCAAGGCTTTGTCTCAAAAGTTACATTATAACCGTACATGCGCGAAGGAGACAAAAGTGTCGGAGACATATATCCTCCACGCATAAGAACTGCTGTATAGTAACATATGAAAATGACAAGTGTCACCGTGCTGAAGCATCTGCATTTTCTCAAGGAAGCTACCCACAAACGCGATCTAACTCAGAAGAGCTGCCAGTTCTATATATATATATATATATATATATATAGATATGCCGCTGGATGAGAGAGAGCCTACCCGTGTCGCTGTACAATTACGATACTTTTGCACCCTCTAATATTTTTTTCAATCCGTGGGCGACTTCTCAGTGGTTTTTATTTTACTTCTATATTAGCAAAATTATTTTGCGACCTCATTTTATAAAAAATATTTTAAAAAATACTTTGTTTAAACTACTATTTATTGATTATTCTACATGTTTCGATACCTATGGTATCTTCTTCGGGAAACAATGTATATTATAAAATAAAATAAGTAAATTGTTTTTATTTTATTTTGTGGACAGTAATCTATATTATTTATCCATCGTCTGCATCTAGAAATATGGCCTGATTTTTTTACATTTTTTAGCAATGACAATGACATCCTTCACCATGGTTCGCGCTCTAACCTACCTCAACGTAATCAACCCTAACACCCACATTTCCTCCCGATTCACGTGCAAATGCGCTGATCTGAATTAATATCCCGTCGAAATCCAACACCTCGCCCGATTCACCCTCCAGCCTGCAGCCCGCAGCCTACAGCCTGTAACCTCGTTCAGCTCTTGAACGTAACATGTATAATATTTCACATTCAAATAATTACGTTACGTATATCACCTCACACTGTTAAGGGTGCAGATTCCGTACATTTCTGATCCAATACAAATTTCACTGCTTGAACATCCGTACACTAATTAGTATGTATATATGCTATCAATCCTTTCACGTAAATGAATACATCCTAAATGAAGCATTTGTTGGTTCATTCTCCAGTCATTTACCTCATTACCGAGGATCGTGACCAATGTGATGACAATCTTGATTCCTCATCATTCATTGAACTATAAATTTATGATAAAATTAACTAAAAATAATCGAATCTTCATTTCCATAGATTTGTTGCAAAAAACCTATTTCAAAAAATGTTACGCAAATTTAATTCTCTGAGTCATGCATTCGTTTTTGAACCCCCATAAAATTAATAAAAAATTAGTTGAAAAAATATAATATAAGAAAAATCATATCTTTATTCCAGAAATAAGAAACATATTCAGATAGCGATCATTTATTTAAACGTTTTGTCTTAAACGAACTTCTATTACAACATGCCTGTCTCAATACATATTTTTCTATATATGTGTCATATCATATCAATTATATATATGTGTGTGTGTATCATATAGATAAGTAAAAAAAAAATTATATAAACATATACTAGAACACCGCCTTAATTTATTTGTGCTTTTAAACCAATTCAATTCAATAAGTTTTATAATCTTTTCAACGTTCTAAAGTTTCAGTGTACCTACATACTCAAAATAAATTTATCTAATTTTTTTGTTGTTGTTTGCATTTAAATTGTGCATTTTAGGTACGTTAAATACTCGTAATTATTGCAATTAAATACTCGTAGTTTGTGTGAATGGAGTAGACTCCACCTCTGATATATACAGCATTGTCCTGACTACTGTGGTAGACTGCAGTCTGTGTTAAAGTAGCCAGTTTTTTCGTACTGTTGTGGTGTTATATAATTGAAGAATGATAAAGATGTTTTTAATTAATATATAAACTGGCACCTACATATAAAAGTATAAAATATTTGCCTCAACAAATTGAACCATAGCCCGGGGATATTGGTATTATGAATTCAAATGTGTATAACAATGTTATATTTGAATAAATAAAAGAAAATATTTAACCAAATTATGTGAATATACATTTATCGCTACTGTTGTCGTATCTTAAGAAAAATAGACACACTTCTTTAAAAAAAAAGTATATAAAACAACTACAAAATATAATAATTGAGTACGTCTCCTATAATGGATAATTCTTTTTATTATTTTCTTAAAATTAAACTCGAATAACGGTTCGAAATAAATATTAAAAATATTTATATATGAAAAAACTAAACCAAATAAGAATTTATGTTACTATGCATAGTCCTAAATTGCCTTTTTTGTTAACACTGCGCATAAAAAATTCAATCAATTACAGCGTTGAGACTACGGATATTAACCACTAGGGATATTTATCACTCACCGAAATATATTACGGTATTGAAATATCAGAGTCCGACGACCCAGTTGAAACATCAAATATTTCCTCTAGGATTATTTTACCCATTCCGGGAATAGGAAAGCCTCAACTGTATCACTTTCAAAGGGAAACGCTGCCAGGGAATGTAGGGGTTTGTAGGAAAAACATGTCATTGGTTGAAAAAGATTCAATCGAAGGCTATTTTCCCCGGAATACCAGCCGTACTACGGATTATAGGCCGCATAGGGGTCGGTACAAGATAACTAAAAATGTAAAAATTATTACATTATCAATGTTTAAATATAAATACGTTTTTTCAAAAAGTATATCGATTAGTACAATCTGATTATCTTATATAACGAAGCGTTATATTATAATAATTATATATATATATATATATATATATACATATTATGTGAAATTGTAGAATGTAGGAGCGAAAATGGGCAATTTGATTATATGCTGTTTATTGTACGCCGACGATACAGTATTAATGGCGAATAATGAACAAGAATTACAGAGGCTAGTGAGTAATATGTACGATGTATGCAAGGAAAGCGACTTTCTTATGAATATCAACAAGTCAAAAGTGATGGTATTCGAGAAGGAGGAAAGCAAGACAACGTACAAATACTTGTAGGTAATGGATATTTAGAACTAATAGATGAGTTTGTGTATTTGGGAAGTATGTTCGATAGAAACGGAAACACAGAGAAAGATATTGAAAGGAGGGTGACTTCTGGGAATAAAGTGAACGGCGCATTGAATATAATTATAGCTAATATAAACTTGTCAACTAAAGCAAAACTAGCGGTTCACAATGGAGTCCTGGTACCAACACTGATGTATGGAAGTGAAGCCTAGAGCTGTCAGAAAAGGAACGAAAGTAGACTGAATGCAGTGGAAATGAGATCGCTTAGGCGTATGTGTAGCAGATCCATTTATGACAGAGTAAAGAAAGAAGAAATAAAGACAGAATGCAAAGCTGATCTTAGTATAGTGAGTACGATTAAGAAAGAATCATTAAGGTGGTTTAGTCATATGGAACGGATTAATGAGGAGAGAATGGTAAGGATGATATATACACGCAAATGTTGATAACACCAGAAATAGAGGACGTCCGCGGAAGACTTGGCACGACCAGGTAAACCAGATACTAGATACTAGATAGAGGCGAGCTTGTATGAGAAGATGTATGCATGTGGATGAGGTGAGAACTATGTGTCAGGACAAAAGAGTGTAGCGCTCTATCTTCTCTGCTCACTCCTGTGGAGAAACGGCGTTATGGTAAGATAGTTACATAGTTAAATTTCCTATTAGTTTAGAAGATAACAAGAAAACTAGAAGTTATAGTTATATTTTTTAGAACAACTATTATATGAGTTATTTTATATAATATAACGTGCCTGAAATCATAAATTTGTTTGCTTTATTACTCTAAATTGTACAGCAATATTTTTGTAAAAATTTCACTTCATGAGCGATAAAACAAACTCCGTCGAGAAAATCTAAAATTGGTATTCAAAACTTGAAAGCCCAGTTTGATGTAAATGTCAGATGATACCCTTATTTTTCCAAGAACACGAAATGATATTTCAACAACGTAATTAAAATAGAGTTATATTATCTGCTGTTAAACTTTTAAGTAAGCGTGAATCTAGGCAGTAAAATAGTGAATTTCGGTTAAACCAAAATACTAGAATTTGGTGATATAATTTAAAGTATAACACATTCTTACATAATAATAATATTAAACTATTGTAATAGTAATCATATCATAGTATTAAGGAGAACACATTCTTATTGTGAAGTTGTAATTATTCAGAACATAGGTCTGTGATGTTTTAAATACTAATTTAATGTATTAATTATAAATATATACATATAAAATCAATTTTGTAGAAAAATATTGTTTTTGCGCTACCGGGATTCGAACCTGGATTTCTATTTCCAATGCGGGGAAGTACACTACCAATTGTGTTGTAGCGCCAGTATTTTACATGACAAATTTTCAAACCTATATGTTACACTTTTTCAAATTAATACATCTGTCGTTCCATTATTTGAAAGCCATCTACATTGTTTTTACGGAATCACAAATACCTTTGAGTAAACCGACTGCAGACACCAGAATTATCGATTCATTTTTATTAAACTTTAGACACATTGATACAACTTATATTATTAAGGAGAACACATTCTTATTGTGAAGTTGTAATTATTCAGAACATAGGTCTGTGATGTTTTAAATACTAATTAAATGTATTAATTATAAATATATACATATAAAATCAATTTTGTCGAAAAATATTGTTTTTGCTTTACCGGAATTCCAACCAGGATCTCTATTTCCAATCCGGGGAAGTACACTACTGAAATACTGGCGCTATAACACAATTGTTAGTGTGCTTCCCTGGATTGGAATTTGAGATCCAGCTTTGAATCCCGGTAGCGCAAAAACAATATTTTTCGACAAAATTGATTATATATGTATATATTTATAATTAATATATTAAATTAGTATTTTTAACATATCATAGTAATCGTTTTATCGCAAATGTGACGATGTGATTTCAATCTATAGATAGAAAGATCTTACTCGCATCGCGATGCAAGCGCCTGTTTACCAATTCATTAGTAATTATATTCCCGGATTTATTATAATTATATCAATTCACCTTGATGGAAGCAACTATGTGAAATATTCATGAAATGAAAAATATTATTCCGATGTTCAATGAACCACTGCCTTTTTGTGATCGTTGTTAAGGTTATATCTTTAGCTCGTGCTGATGATGATGTAGACTTATCATGATGTATCATGTCGTCTTAATATGTATTTAACAGAAAATGCTTTATTTCCCAAAATGCAATCTGCATACAGACGTCATCATTCTACAGAAACAGGGGTGGTTCGAGTCCTGTCTGACATTATAACACTTACTGACTCGGGCCATCTGGTCCTGCTTGCTTTTTTAGATATGAGTGCAGCATTTGATACAGTCGATCATCAAATCTTGCTCGAGAGACTGCAAAAAACCTATGGAGTAGACGGAAATGCACATGGTTGGCTTAAATCATATCTTTGTGATAGATCGCAATCGGTGCGATTTCAAAATTCAACCTCCCCTACATTTACTTCTAACATCGGGGTACCTCAGGGATATGTTCTCGGACCACTATTGTATATTTTATATACGAAAGACATAGAATACATAATAATATCGTCAGGATTATGGCCCCACTGTTATGCAGACGATACGCAAATTTATTTTTTCTGCAAGCCGGGTGTGACAGAGGCATTAAAATGAAAAATTGAAAGACGCGTGAATAAAATAGGCGAGTCGATGGCATAGAATAGACTTACATTGAATCCATCCAAAACAGAATTACTATGGACAGCAACACCCAGAAGGCAAAACTTAATACAGGAATCAATGTCTACGAATGCTAAATCTGCAATTAAGTTGTTGGGCGTGCACATTGATTCAGATCTTTCAATGAATGCACAAATCAGTAAAACTGTCAGTGCATGCTTTTATCAACTGAGACATCTTCCTCTTGAGGCAGCCTGTCTACTTATAAATGCATTTGTGGTGTCACGTGTGGACTATTTTAACAGCATCTATGCTGGCCTACCAATGTTTCAGCTGGATAGATTACAATCTATTCTAAATGCGGCTGCACGGATAATATATGGAGTTTCCAAATTCTCTCATATAACATCATTTTTACATCAGCTACATTGGCTCCGATTCCCTGAAAGAGTTGAATTTAAATTGTGCTGGTTGATGTACAAGGTGACACACAACATGGCGCCTCTATATCTTCAAGAACTTTGTGTCCCAGACAATTTGAATGGTAGACGTCAAACTCTCAGGTCAGCCTCTACTTCAGCTGCAGGAAGGGTTGTAGAACCGATCAGCCGTTGCCAGAAGTCTAAATTTAGTGAACGGGCATTCGCAGTGGCAGGCCCAAAAGCGTGGAACTCTTTGCCCTCCGTTATTAGAAACAGTGCATCAGAGACTTTATTTAAGAAGAAACTAAAAACGCACTTTTTCAAAAAATCATTTCTAAAAGTGAAAATAACGATTTTTTAATTTTAAAAAACATATTATGTGTAAAGCGCCCTTGAGGTGAAAGTTTTTACGAAAATGGCGCTATACAAATTATCCATTATTATTATTATTATTATTATTAGACTTTTTGTGTGCGGGGGGTTGTGCCGTCACAATAATACCCGATCGTGGCAAAAAATGTATTTATTCTGAAGGCTTCGATACAAGGTAATACAGGTCAATATAAGATTTTTACAGTTCAACGGTTCGAAGGCAAGAGGCCGCACCGAGCGCGGCGCGATAGATCTATCACTTTCACACATCATTCGTACCAATTTTCACGGGCTCATCTCATAGATACGTCACAGTTAAATAAGTTTTATTTTGTAAAAATACTACGATTTAATAAAGGATATATAACTTAAACACTATTACCTTCTCAAAAAACACTTTATTTAATAGAAATGCGTATACAAAATAAATGTCATATAAATATTCTTACTATTTTTAAACTCAGCTAAACGCTTGTGCTATGAAAATAGGACCGACTGAAGGTCTCCTGGAACGAAGACCGAACACCCGACCACGAGATCACCAGGCAAGAGTCTTAACCACTAGACCAATAAGCTTGTAATTTATTACATAAATAGCTATAAAAAAGTATTCATAGAATCAACAATAGTAATGGTGCTTATATTGTTATTGATACATAATCTGAATAGCATAAATAATATTAAAGACAAACATATATTTTTCATTTATAATTTCATTTCATATCTCCACACAATATCCAGCCACGTGAACACGGACGAATATTTATTTGTGAAAGCCATAAAATTATATTACTACAGCTCTGTCTTGAAGGAACATTACCCCATCTTAATGTCTCGTTATGGGAAATACTATGTGAAATATTATGGGAAATATTATGTGAGATAAAACAACACATGGTTTAACGTTCGTCATTGCAACTCCCTCGAACTTAAAATTCTGTTTCTGTGTTTCGTTTCACATACTAACACATATGGTTTATTAGAGGTGGTGCAATGACTTGACGAGACTTATTTTCCATCATCTTATCTGCCTACACTAATGATTAATGCCGAAAAAAAAATAACAATACGTGTTGTAAATGTTTAGAATATTGGACAATTGAAATAGTTTACCTAATATTAAAATAAAGTACGATAGCATAATTTAATTTTTTACTCAAATGTATATTACTTATTAATTCTGGTTATGTTTATGAAATGGAGTAAATAAAGCAGGATAATTTGTTTTCGACAACCCTGTACCGGTGAGGTTGGCTACCGGATCACGTAGATCTACGTTATTCGGTAATACTGAAAACATCCAGAGTTTAACTACGTTACAGTGGATGCTGCACTAGAATTATCGCGAGAAGTGGTTTAACTTATTAGATATTTTTAAAAGCTTAAAATACGTTACGGTTAATTTGACAGAAAACTGAATTTGTCAAAATTACCGGCATTTATAAGTATTAATGTTTATCAATTCACCTTGTATTTTTTTACTTTTAAAAAAGTACTAAAGCATCGAAGTTTATCCATTATTTTTAATCGTTTGTAAATATAATAATTATTAAGGTGAATTCCATTATGGTCCTCTAGAGAAAGTTTCAAAAATTGTAGATTTAATTTAATTTTAATTGAGTCCCATTTTACAAAGCCCAATTAATTGAAGATGCTCGCAATATAACAAATCAACTTGTGAAGGGTCTCATTTATTGTACTATATTGATTACTCAATCAATATCTAGTGTCGCAATTAAAGGCCCTAAAAACTCGGTAAATAATTAATTATTTTTTAAAGTATTCTTCAATAATAATCGAGTTTAGAATTTGACAAATTATTTTAATTTAACTAACGTCTAGGAATAATACAAATTATTTAGGATTTTTTTGATCATGTTTTCAACGTTCAATATTGATTATTAAGTATGCTGGTAGCATTTATTTTAAGTGACTGTCATAAATCATTCACTGAGTCGTAAAATACTATAAACTTCATTTTTATGTATTTGTGGTAAACATTGTATAGTTTGTTTGCTATTTTTGTTCATAATTGACCTTATTTGACTCGCACTTGACACAGTACACGCGACAATGGCGCAACTAGCAGTCGTGAGTGTTATCGGCATCGGTTGTTATCAGCGATTGAATACTATTTATATTTACGGTAATTATAATATTTTAAATATGAATTAAATATATTAATTAGAATATATTAGAACATATAAAATCAATTCTATCGAAAAATACTGTTGTTGCGTCACCGGGATTCGAACCTGGATCTCTTTCCTAACCGGGGAAGGTGCATTATCTAACTATGCTACAGCGACAATTTTCGAACCCATATGTTACCTTCCTGATATTAATACATTTAATCGTTCCATTATTTGAAAGAGCCATCTACCTTATTTTTACGGAATCTCAAATACCTTTGAGTAAACTGATAGCAGACGCCAGAATTATCAATTCATTTTTATTAAATTTTGGACACATTGATACAACTTTATTATTAAGAGAACACATTCTTATTGTGAAGTTGTAATTATTCAGAACATAGATTAATAAAAATGAATTGATAATTCTGGCGTCTGCTATCAATTTACTAAAAGGTTTTTGAGATTCTGTAAAAATAAGGTAGATGGTTCTTTCAAATAATGGAACGATTAAATGTATTAATATCAGGAAGGTAACATATGGGTTCGAAAATTGTCGCTGTAGCATAGTTGGATAATGCAACTTCCCCGGTTAGGAAAGAGATCCAGGTTCGAATCCCGGTGGCGCGGCGCACCAACAATATTTTTTGATAGAATTGATTTTATATGTATATGTTTCTAATTAATATATTTAATTCATGTTTAAAACATCACAGACCGTCTGTTCTGAATAATTATAACTTCACAATAAGAATGCGTTCTCCTAATACATAATATTTAATATTATCAATATTTGTCTCAAAACTAAAACAATCTTAAATAAATTTGTAAGCCATATCCAGTAGATAGATCTTTTCAGAAAAAAATTACGCATTTACGTACTCAATCACTAACTCACTGTTAGCGATTGTGATATAAAATATCAGTGATGGATTCACAGTTCGTGATTTGAACTCATCAATTTTATAAACGAGCGGCCCGCCACCGACTGCTGGACCTCGTACGTCACGCTTCGCTCGTTCTTTCGCTGCCACCTTGTCATATATCAACCATCCTTGTCTACCACACATCACAGCATGCACCAATGTGGAGAATACCTAGTATGTACAAAATAATTATATATGTCGTGAAATGTTCCTAACATGCTCGTTAGGGATAGGTCAGGAAAACGCTGTGTAAATATTTATTCGGGCGGGAAATCATTATAAATTGATGTTGCTTTGACTTGATCTCGCTAGCTTTGAGCTTAAAGGTCGTGCTAGTGACGCCCGAAGGTTTGAGCTATGAAGTAATTCATCGGTCAGTCTATAGATTCTCGGTAATCTTATATGAAAACTCTCTATAAGTTAGCGTTAAGAAATATATATGATATCGTGTACACTGACACTAGATCGATTATTGTGAAAATTGTATCAAAATGCATCGAACATCCTGTCGAATGTATTAAAATTTTAATTAATTATTACAATGTCATGCGCATCGTTTCCATGACCAGTGTTTTCAAAATACGTGAATGCGCGGCGTTAATAATAACATGTTGTTTAAGTTTAACACAATTTCACTTTTAAACTGAGCGTGACTTGAAAAATACATTCAATTGATCAATCAATCAAGGCACTAAAACCCCTGTGGTCCTCTGCAGCCATGATTCACCAATCATCAACTTTGGAAACATCCAGATTCTTACAGATCGCGTCCAGCTAACGGAGTCACGGTCTCCCAATGTTCCGTCTCTTCTCTGGTTTATGGTAAGAAGTAAGCGTTGACGCGCTAGTTGGTCTTGTGGTTATATAGAAGGTTCGAAGCTCATTCCAGGAGACCAGCAATTTAGCACAAGCCCTTAGCTTAGTTTGAATATAGTAAGAATATTAATGTGATATACATTCATTCATATGCATATTTCCCTAAAAAATTAAGATATGTCGTTTCTAGATAGTGATAATGAGAAAAGAAAGAGAAAGAGGTACATTTTAATTGATCTCTATTCCAGAAATGAAAGCAGAAACCAGTATGTAATAGATAGCAGAAATTAAATAAATACTTACATTAACACTAATATCAAATAATAGCAGGGAACAAATGTCACACTTGTCAGAAGTCACCCTTGATAGCCACGATTGGCAGTGATCGACTTTTATTAGCACTGAACCAGATTATTGACCTCACTTGGATCAACGTATCTCCATTACATATCATAGTTAGCAACAACACATGTTGTGTGCATTAAATATTATACCACGGTTACTGAGGACGGTCGAATTTGAAAAATACTTGGACTGTAAATGTACTATCTGTCGATGAGTAAAACATAATTATTACAACAAGAAGCAAAGTCAAATATTTTCAAATTTAGAAAGAAAACTAACTACACCATCAATCTAACAAATATAGTTTTTTTCATAATCGATAAAACACAATTTTAAACATATCTTTAATACAGTGCAATGTACAGTGATAAACAACAGCGACGCCAACTAGCGACAGATTTATGATTTCGCTTAAAAATAGGTTTATGTCTTGGCTAAAATAAATAATTTGACCCGTGCCCTCAGTTTTGGCTTTAATTTCTGAATCTGACATTTTGACACATTCATTTATGACCGATTATACGAAACACGTCGATAATATCGTTTTTATAATAAGTGTGCTTATGTACAACATTATGTGCGTCGCGTAAAATATTTTTTTTACGGCAGTATAATTAAGGATTAATCGAACAATATCAGATCTTATAAAAGAAGTATAGGTTTACCTAAACAACATGCTATTGAAAAATAATTGTGATTTATAATTTATAGGTATCGATTTTTTTCATTGAGCTAAGTAAAATCAAAAAGCCAGGCAATTTATTTTGTTTTTGTTTACGTGTCAATACTTCCATGATTCTGTGATTACATACAAATCAATCGGTATATGATGGTTATTATTTATTAAAAATCATGCTGCACTTTTTTTATTTAATTTATTTTAATTCATGTAAATGTTTGTATATATTTTACGTATTTATAAATAATTTATAAATAGAGGAACTGAAGGGATGAATCAGAAAATGAGACTAAATAAAAACAATACAAATGTAAAAAAGGATTACAAACAAGGAGGAAAATATAGGATAGCATATTCGGAGGATTAGATAAATCGTGTGATCTACGAGTCACAGGTTGGAATCACAGGTGTAGTAAGTTCATTGGCTATAGATAAAAGAAGAAACGGTCTCTGAAAGTGAATGTACAACTTGACATTCGACTATAAAGTTATACTTGGCTATCAAGTTATAAGGTACCTACCCAAATATGAATAAAAAAATCCCCTAAATACTGTGTTAGCGCCGTTAAAATCAATTAAATTTCTATTAAGTTTTTCGGTGTTTGACTTATTGCCTCACTCATGCATACCCACAGTTCGCTATTTACCCAAAATTTAACCTGCGCATCTCCGCCAATATTTAATTTAACTTATATAAAAGCTTATATAAAAACAATCCTTTTAACGCGAGTGTAGATACCTCGCTCCAACGCTTGTTTTTGTGGTGAAGAAGAAATAAACAAATGAACCGGCATCCGACAGACGAAAAGTAAGTGCCTTCCTTTCTTTCCTCATTTTTCCACCACACTGGTTTTGTAAACCATCGTCAAAGGATACGCTAACGTCGTCACTATCAATTTATGCAATAAATTATCCTATTAGATTTAAATGACGCGATGATTACACCGTTGCATCGGGCTGAGTCGCAAGCAAGTCGTTTCTGCAAAGTTCAACAAGTCTTCAAAGGTGCAACGTACGAAGTTTAAATTGAACCGACTGACTTTGCAGACATGATGAAACTAACCAACGGAAACTACAACAGAACAAATTCAGAAGAACTACCACTTCAAATATGATTTGATGCTAAATTTGACAAATCGACCCTTCCTGCGTGAACTATTGCAAGTAAAAAATATATTATTAAGGAGAACACATTCTTATTGTGAAGTTGTAATTATTCAGAACAGATGGTCTGTGATGTTTTCAATTCTAATTAAATTTATTAATTATAAAGGTATACATATAAAATCAATTTTATCGAAAAATATTATTGTTGCGCTGCCGGGATTCGAATCTGGATCTCTTTTCCAATCCGGGGAAGGTTCATTACGAACTATGCCACAGTGACAATATTTTTTTCTCGAAATTTTCGAACCTATATGTTACACTTAATGAAACAATAGATGTATTAATTTGAAATATATTTTATATTAAGTAATATAATATATTAAATATTTTACGATATTTATATCTTTATAATTAATACATTTAATTAGTATTTAAAACAAATATATCGTTTATAATTATTCTACTAATGTAATTCATAAAAAAATACTGGCACTTATAAATATATACAAACACGTGCTAAAAACTAGAACTAAAAATACTGCCAAATATATACAAATACGTGCTAAATACAAGAACTAAAAATGACATTAGTTATCGTATGATATGAAACAGATATCAAAAATAAGTTTTTAACTATGCTGTGACGAATATTTATTATATTTTAAGTACTGTATGGGAGATCCATATACACCAGTCGGGCAAACGGAACATCAACGATCAATTGGATATTCGACGTTTGACGTACAGCAAGCGTAAAATAAGGTGGCTGTGCGTGAATCTCTGATATTTAGTACATATGTATACGGCGAACAACGGTATCCGAGAATTGTCTCCAAATAATCTCGAGCATATTGCACTTCATAATTGCTGGAGGTCGGAGCCCTGGAAGGAGGAGAACACCATGACTGATGGTTTGGCCAGTCTATACCATAGGAGATTTTCAGGGCTGCAGTAAACAAACTGATGATTGTAGATTCAACGTTTGTTGAATGAATAAGGCACGAAAAGAAGACGAAAAAGAAAAATTATCTATATGGAAATCTAATCCGCAGACACAGCCCATTAGATCCTTATTATATTAAGATAGAGAAATAAAATATATGAAAACAAATCTAAAAAACAATTGTGTTACGTATACTGATTTTTTGGTATTGTAGGTAGATTAATTTGAAACTCGATATTTACATCCCGATCGCCGAAACTAAAACGATCGTTAATTTAATTTAATAGTATGGAGAATGCAAAAATATATATTTTGTCTAATTTACGTTAGTGTTCTTCACAAGGCAACATGGTTACGTAGCACGGCTGCCTTGATAAAATATCCACGTAGCATTGTGTGACGTAACACCGTGCTGAAGGCGAGTGCAGAGGTTGTATTATTTGATCAAAAAGTGTTATTCCGATTACAAACATTAAACGCTATTCCGATACAAATTTCTGCGCCAGACGCCGCCGTGTCGGCCATTCAAATTCCAGACGCGATCGAAACTTATGAAAGAATTTGTGTTAAAATCAAAAACTTGAAACGGGATTAACTCCGCCGGGTTTGCTGAAAGTATTTAGTGAGGTTCCATTGTTGGATTATTGAGGTTTTGGTTTGTTTTATCGATTCGCGGGTTTAAAATCTTCTACAAACTTTGCACAGTTATTGAACAAGTTGTTGAAGTTTTTTTAGTCTGGTGTAAAAGTCGCGTCACGGCCAATGTTAGCTGCTGCGCAACCACGGACAGTAGTTTTAGTACGCGAACGGTAGTTATAAGACGCAGTAATCTTCGAAAACGTTTTAATTTTTTAATTAAAGTGTAGTGTGAAGTAAACAACGTTGTGTTTTATTTTGATAATTAATTCATTTTTTCTTTTTGAAAAAATGTTGTTAAAAGTTTTTTAAAAATTAATATAATTGTTTATTTATTTGTGACTTTCTCCGAGATTTTATTGAACATGTCGAGAATTAATTCCGTAAGTGTGTATGTATTTGTACACGAGTAGAAGTGTATGTGTATTCACTGTCCAAATTTCACAGTTAAGAATGTAAATTTAAAATTTTACTGAAAATTTGAATTTAACCTATATACGCAGATGCTCAATGAACAAACAAACCATGTCTGAAATTGTTGTTTCAAAATTGTTCAATCACCGCGATATACAATTTACTTTGTACGCCGTTTTATGTCGACCATTAAGTTGGCTGCGGTTCACAAATTTCACAACACACAATTGTAATATCAATGAATTCAACCAAACAATTATAACGGTTGGAGTGACAAAATTTAGATGGTCGTATTTGATATTAAAACAAGATTCTGAAGAAAATATTCAATACAAAATATTTCCGTAAATTATTACAGTAATTTTGCTATAGTTACATATCCGGCGTTGCTCGGATGTAATAAATAATCATTTCCAGGTTACCTAAATATGTAAAAACCTTTAATGTGCTAATTTTTTGAAAATAAACGATTGCTGAAATTCAGAAACATAGTCATGGGCTAGTTTAATGCCAATATATATATATATAGTAATCCTATATAATGTGATAAAAGTTTAAAATTCACTACGTGTGTTTGTGTATTTATACATTACTTAAGATTTAAAGATGATTTCAACGATTAAATAATAATACACTTTTTATTGAACCATTGGTATTTTACTTTTAATGTTGAATATTTTCAAAGAAACAGTTTCTTTTTTTAACATAATTCTTAATTTTATTGTTTTTAATGTTGTCTTTGCGTGGATTTATTATATTCAGGATTCAGTAAATACCCATTCAACATTGTAAAATAAAAATAAAAGCTAACAACTTTAACAAAGAACTAAAGAACATATATGATGTCTAAACAACTTCTCTGAGTTCGAAAATTATTTCATAGAATCTAACTATAATTTTTATAAAGACAGGATAAACTATTTGATGTGTAAATGAAAATAGTAAATACCCTAGAGTAAGTCGTCATCATCATCATCATCATCATCTTCATGAACTGGTGCCCTCTAATATTAGAAATGAATAATATAAGAGGTAAATCACCAATAGTTAAAAACAAACTTAATATTTCAAACGTTAAAAATAACAAACAATAAATTATTTTTATTGAAACAATATTTTTGTTGTGAAGTTGCAATTTAAGAACATACTTTTGTTGTATTTTTAATACAAATTAAATTAATGAATTAGAAAAATAAATAGAGAATATTTACTTATCGAAAATAAATTATTGCTGTTATTTTTCGGTGTCTTCCAGCATGTATTATATTTATTATTTAAATGTAATTAAGATTCAAAACAATATAAAACTGATTGCTTTTAAGACAACGAAACAATAAATATATCAATTATAAAAGTCCATAGAATGTAAGTTAAAAATGTGATGATATATCGAAAATGGTTAACTCGTTTCCCCGGATTGGAAAAGGTTAAAATGTTTATCATTTATTAAATTTGTATAAGATTAAATTAATTCAGAAGTGAGTTAAACGTTGACGTTGCACCTTAGCCTAAAGAGCTAACGGAGGGATCTTATTCAATTCCCCGTGAGACAGATAGTTGTTTCTTTTTAGACAACTGTCATCCCTGGACCGAACCAGCGGGGATATTATTACGCAGGGATTTCTGAAAGCCCCCCTACGTCTGGGAGGCTTAGATAATAGCAACCCCTGTGTGAAAATACAAATAGAGAGTCTAGTAAATCGTTCAAATACTTTGTCATCCTGATAATAATATAATCAAGATACCGTTAGTACAGGAATTTAGATTAGTTTTTAAATAAAATAAATAAATAATAATAAAACATTATTAAAAAGAACGCATTCTTATTGTGAGAATGTAATATTCAGAACATATAGGTCCGTGATATTTTTTTAAATACAAATTAAATATATTAATTAGAAAAATATACATATAAAATCAATTTTATCGAAAAATATTATTGTTATTGACCTATCTCTTATTTTTAAAGTTAAGTGTATAAAATTACATTAGGCTCGGATAAAAATTATAGATTTATATAAAAAATAAACACACCCACCTTCAGACACTCTTCTTTATGTATATATATACTACCAGTAATAAAACAAAATATAGTATGAATATCTGTAATCGACATATCTCTCAGTCAGACTGCAAGGATATTGGAATATCGAATTATTATTTTGATGGAAAACTCATATCATTAATACATACAGATTAAGCTTTCGAATCTCATTCGAGATTTTAATTGGCGCTATTATCAGTCGATGACCGTAATAATTCACAGTTCCACTTAATTCCGCCGATATAATTTTCCGCGGACCGGCAGATGCCGCAGTCGGTCATAAGCCATCAAACGTGATGTACGTCAAAGTAGGACTCGAACGGTACTTTACATATTAAATAAGAATACTTTTTTATTTTATTTTTGACTTTATAAGTATTTATTTGCTTTAATTGGTTAAATTAGGTTATACCATGGTGTTTAACTTCCCTTGTATGTAATATATTGCAATTTTCTACAACGTATTATCTACTTCCATGACGCTACATTCCAGGGTGAATTTGACATTCTTCACGATTGCTCTCCTATCCCTGGCCACTCTTATACCCGTTCTGCTCCAGTTCTTTTCCACACAATTCATATTTTTCTTTGTCTGTCTCTAGGATGTTTCGTTAGCATTTTGTTAACATGGCCAGACCATTGTAGGCTTTGGGACTTACGGAATTTTACAATTATTTCTATTTTTTTATTTTTTCTGTAAGCTAATGTAGGTCCATAATTTATTCTTAGTATTTTGCATTCGAAAACTGTCTATGGTAAAATATCTATGGAATGAATGTGTGAGCGCGTGAAGGTTGGTACGATGATGAGTATGTGAAAGAGATAAATGTATCGCGCCGCGGCGCTGCCTCTTTCCTCCGAACCATGTAACTGTAACCATCTTATATTGACATGTACTGCATTGTATCGAAGCATTCAGAATAAATACTTCTGTTACCACGAACAGGTTGTTCTGATGACACAATCTCGAACACAAAGAATCAACTTCATCATCAGCAGAAGTTAAAGATATAACAATATAAATAATACTGGCCAACACACATTTTGGTGTCTGAAAACATTGACCTATTCCTGAATGCAATTAGGCTCATCAGCTTTAGTTTTAAAGATATAGCACATCTACTTTATTAGATTTATTATTTTATTTATGTGATGTAGAAAAAGATTTTTACGTCCATCAATTTGATGAACCTCAGATCAGAATTTGATGGCATCAAAAATCTCAGTATTTATCTTTCCTGGACTTTTTTCACTGAATTATTTTAATAAATATTGAAAACACGCGCTATTTTTATCCAACATTTTAACAAATTGTTATCTTTTACAATTTAGGCCAAGGTATATATGCAATAGTGGTAGGATAATTGTGAGGTACAGAATCAAAATCAGACATGTCCTGTTTTCGAGTAAAATGAAGAAAAGCATTGTACCACAACAGTCACATTTGGGATCATATTGAACATGACCAGTCATATGACCAAATACTGGTCATATGACCAAATTCTGACGACTTATTGGCTACAAACATATTTATCTGGGTTTGAATTAATTGTCTATTGGACACATCTGCGATTGAAGTAACAAGCAAATTTTAAATGCGTTTCTATTCAGAAATATTTGTCAAATTTCGATAAGCTAGTTTTACAGACATTATTTTACTTTATATTTGTACATACTTAATTCAAAAACCATAAAAACTGGACATGTCTTATTTTGATTCTATACCTCGCTATTGTCTCTTTTGCAACCAAAGTTTTATATTATATAGGTCAATATTTTATTTTCCTAAAGTTGTGTCTGTTCTCAAAGGTCGCTTTTTTGGACCCAGTGTTCATGTTCAGCTCTACTATCACAGAAGCAAATGTAATACGGATATTTTGTGTAACCACTTTGTTGTCCAAGGAGAAAATATCGAGAATATCTGAATCTAATTGTCAATCGAATATACTAGATGAGATCTCAAAAATTAGAGCTGATACAGAAAATCTGACACCATTTTTGAAATTAGCGATCCAAATGCATATAAAGCCAGGTCTAATTATCACGGCACCAAAAAAAAATGATTTATTAAGAACACATTCTTATTGTGAAGTTATAATTATTCAAAACATAGGTCTGTATTATTTTAAAAACAAATTTAATGTATTAATTAGAAAGATATACATATAAAATCAATTTTACACATTGATACAACTTATATATTATTAATGAAAACACATTATTATTGTGAATTTATAATTAATCAGAACATGGGTCTGTGATATTTTAAATACTAATTAAATGAATTAATTAGAAAGATATACATATAAAATCAATTTTATCGGTTAATGCATCTTTATGCAATTTTATCAGTAGCAACAATATATCTTTCAAATTAATATGTGTAATTTGTATATTTATTTATTTTGTTGGGCAGTGTAATATATAACGATGGATAATAGACTTAACATAAACAACTGTTCTTTTGTCTGTTTAATTAAAAAACGGCTATTATAATCGCATATATTGTCTCAAAATAAATAATAATGATTTTTGATAGTGTCCTAATAAAATAGTTAAAACACAAGAAACATGTATATAACATATTTCTATATAAATACAAGTCATTAGTTAATTTGCTAAATAGTAACATAGTAACTTATATTCTATGTATGTAGGTATTGTTACGTGATAATCGATACGTCAATATCGAGGAGGGTAAAAATACTACGATACTTTAATTAATATATCATCTTATCTGTGTTAAATGTAATGACCCAATAATTAGCTGTCAACTAATGAATAAACCGACGATAATGTAATTACTATTTATACATCATGTTATCATAATTTTATTAAAAAATGAGAATAAATTCGCAATTATTAAAAAAAAAAGTAATTATAAAAAAAACTTTAAATTAAACTAATTTTCTTACACGTTGCGAATGTAAGGAATGTATTATTATTCATTGATAACAGGCCTACACATTTCGGCACCTGAAAAGTTTGACCTATTCTTTTGACCTACAGCGGATAGGTATACTTGACGTGCCGATTTCAAAAATGCTTATTTTATCAGTTCTAGTTTCTGAGATATGTCAAATGCTGAATTGTGTAATCTCCGGGTCATACATCACGCGGAATGGTATATGACAATCCCAGTCGTAAATCGGAATCGTCGCAAGATGTGGGGCGGGGAAAGTAAGGAAACGTGATACAAGGTAAGGTCAGTGAGGGGATAGGGGGTTCTAGTCGAAGGACCGGTAATCTCGGAAACCGGGATTCGAAAAAACTGCTCGCCTTACCTTGTGTATGACGCCTCCGTAATCCTTGAATTCGCCGCTAAGATCACACAAAATGGCACGCGGATGAGCCGATCTCCGCTTCCGAATTAAAGACGGCGAAGTCATAAGTTCACCCACGGCACAAACAAACAATATCACTGTGCACACAAATCACAAGATCACAAACAATACAGTGCTGGTTCATTGTATCTGAAAGGTCTACGCCACGAATGCTATCTCGATGTCGAGATCGAACAAATATCGGTCAAGTTGACGTCTGCTGGCGTCAAGGTCACATTTCACACTGAAAATACGACCATGAGGAAATGTATAGATGGGATTTGGATGCGGAATGTGTCAATAACATTGGTCGCGGCTGAATCGAAAAGACGCGCCAAAAGTGTGTTTACGAATTCGGAACGCATGCCTTTTATGATAATTCCTCTGTTTACACACAATAAAGTATTATCTTTGATATTAAAATAATAGCAAGACGACTAAATCGGTATTTCTAACCATAAATGTTTACATAATAAAATATATAATGACCATGGTGCCCAATTTAATAACCCTTTTGGATAAAGACTCCTACATCCGTCGACATTTTCATACGATAACACTTGTAATTCTTGTCAAATCGATCTTTTTTTTAAATTAACTGATAAATATCTCAGCTACGTTCGTTAGCCAGCCAAATATTGTTTCAAAATGGCGGCTGTTCAAAAAAAACTCCATTAAAATAGGACCAGACAAAATCTACCTGACTCTTGTGACCAGCGACGTGAGGGATGTTTTTGTTCGGGACATCGACATTATCGGATCATATGCCCGACGACTTTCTTTCCAAGCAGAGGTTAGAGGTTTTATCAAACAGATATGTAATATTATGTTCGTTTTACATGCCGAGGTTGCGGGTAGTTTTGCATCTTTGTTAACATCACGACTTTTGTTTGTCATACAAATATATTTTGTATTTCAATGTGTTATTTGGATCTAGTTATTTTTCGATTAGTTGCCTCATCGCCGGGCTCAGCCCGTGGCATTACAATCGATAAGTCCTTTGTTGACAGGTATCTACTATTTATAGCATTCACGTAAATAACCTTCTGGAAAATCGATAATTTTACACGTTTTCAATAGAAAATACAACACTTTAATAACTCGACGAATACACCAAAGAATTTTAAAATAATCATCATCATAATCATTTAAAAATAAAACCTAACACGTAGCGAAGTTATAAGATATTAATTCAATTTTTTTCTAGATAAATAAATGCATGTCATATTTAAAACTCAATAACGTAATTTAAATTTGAGATGTGAATCTACAGACGACTTCTAAAAATAAGATGCGAAAAGAAAAATAAATCCTTAAAACATTTAACACCCAAAAATTCCATTCAAGCAGAAGAGGCTTTGGAAGATGGAAGTCATCCTGAGTGGAGGATTTAAGGCAATGATTAGGGAAGTCCACAATTCAATTATTTTGAACTGCTGCAAAATAAAATCATAATCTCCAACATGATCGCTAACGTTCGATAACCGGTTAAGCATTAGAAAAAAATAACGTAATTGTAACGTAAAGTAAACGTATTGATTTCACAAATATCAGATATCTCGTAGAGACAAAGCTATTTTTATTATATTTAATAGAAAATATATGGAAGTATGGGATAATTACAGGGCTTACGACTTAACTTCAACAGGCTTAAGTGAACACTTTATATATATATAACGTTCACCAATTCTCACCCCTCCATCTCCATCGTAAGCCCTGTAATTACCCCATACTTCCATATATTTTCCATTAAATATAATAAAATAGCTTTGTCTCTATGAAATATCTGATATTTGTTTAATAACAGTGCCTTTGTAGGTAAAAATCCAATCCAAATTTTTATATTGACTTTGTACTACACACACTATTTTTGAGTTAATATCACTAGTAGTTTCGAGAAGAGCAGTCCTTCCCATCTACAAATGTACATTTAATTGAAATTGAAACATTAAACACTGCAAAAACTCATCAAATGTACTAGAGCAACGACTACTAAAGGATAGAGAAAAGTGAGAAGCATTTGGGGAAGCCTTCATTCAACAGTGAATATATAACGGCTATTAATTATGATATATACATGGTGTAGAAAAGAGTCTGGAGATATTGTATATTATTCATGTCAATTATAGATATAAAAAAAAAAACATTTTAATTTGACATGGTTGTTATATAGATTTGGGTTATCTCTTCTACGTGCGCTTATTTGATATTTGATCCATACAATTGCAGGTAACGAACATAAAAAAAAAAACATAATTTGACGGCTTGAACCACCTTACCAGTTTGTTCCACTTTATCCAGATCGATCAATTAAAAACAGAAGGCTTTCACGGATGCCCCTCACTGAAGTGTCGATGGTACTGTTGATGCTTAAATATTTTAAGGCTTTATTTTCTTCTTTGCGGTATTATGGCAAGCTTCAAAAATATTTTATAACCGGCTTTTTATCATCAGCCAGTGCTTACCCAATAACGCTGGTAGCTGCTACCTATTACGTTTCGGATTTATGTGAGAAGTAATTTTATGGTTTATGGGATTAACATTAAAGTGTGTAAAAAATGTTTTTTCTCTTCGGCAGGGATAACTTTAATATTTTTTTATATTACATTTTCAACACAGATCAATTACAGAGAAAACATTAAAAATAATAATTTCCAATTATCAGTTTTAATCATTATACGTCCCACGGATAATAACTACTGTAATTTTATAATTATAACACAATCAAGGTTTATTATTAATTATGCAAATAAATTTCAAATTTACTAAAAGTTATATTTGATAATAATTTAGGTTTTATCAGAGAAAAGATTTATATAAATATCGTATATAAGATCTAATGTTTTTTTTTTGTAGAGAATCGCTGAAGAAATATTGGTTAATTTCATAAAATAAAAAGCCGTAATAATATTCAGAAGTATATAAATAAACATAATTTTTAACTTTTTTAATTAATTACACGATATTTTACGTAATTTCGATTTATAGATTTCACGTAATTTTTGTTTTTTAAATATATATTTAACCTCATATTCAACTGTCATAGCAAGGAGATTTTATTACCTATATATAAAATTCGTATTTGTGAAGATGAAAATGGGAGTCTTTTTATGAGAGAATTTTTGTGTAAGCAAAAGAAGAAAATGTTATTTATTTTTTAAATGCTAAAGTAACTTCTAGCTACCTATAAATGTAAAAAAATAAGGTAAATAGGAATATTTACTATGTAGAAATTTTAATGTAACATTTATTGGAAAAATGTTTTACATTCTTGGATAAATTTATTAAAATTGAAA
Organism: Eubasilissa splendida; assembly: GCA_031772225.1. NCBI lineage: Eukaryota > Metazoa > Arthropoda > Insecta > Trichoptera > Phryganeidae > Eubasilissa > Eubasilissa splendida. The sequence goes on along the minus strand of CM062852.1, from coordinate 11,612,666 downwards.
CAAGGGAATAAATCAAATAAATAACTGTAACTCTAACTTCATCGGCGCCATTTTAATATATTTCCAATCAGTATTCTGTATTTTTTTATGTCTACATTATGGGCGTTGGACGTGGATATGAACATATTTATAGTTTTACAAAATCATTGCATATTATAATTCGTATTTATTAATAAAACAAATAATGATTAATACTACTCTAATGCAACAAAATCTCCCTATATCATAATGGGATACACACAGAGACAGTACGAAAAATATTATTAACTTCCTATAAAAAATTTGTACCATTTACATAGATACTACTGGTAAATGAAAATGCTTTGAAATTAGCGTCGGTTGGTGTTGTTAGTAGAGCTGTACGTAAGGGGTAGTACTTATAAAGCGAAGATGATACCGAATGTATTTTTTTTGCTACAAACGTATAAGAAATTTTCCTAGAAATGTTGGTGAGAGTGGAACGATTCTTTTCATAATTCGTTAATATAAACTAAATGAAATAGACAATGCTATTCATCGCATCAAGAATCATAAACTTTATAATATTTTTTTAGTACTTACATTACTTTTTTATAGCATTAATTTTTTTTAATAAATAACGATTGAGTCCAGTTACCGACACTGACGTATAGAAGTGAGGCCAGAAGCTGGCAGAAGAGAAACGAAAGTATACTGAATGCAGTGGAAATAAGATCACTTAGGCGTATATGTGGCAGATCCATTTATGACAAGAGTCAAGAATGAAAAAATATGGAAAGAATGTAAAACTAAACTTAGTATAGTGAGTGAGATTAAGGAAGGATCACTTACGTGTTTTGGTCATATGGAACAGATGAATGAAAAGAAAATGGTAAGAAAGACATATGACGTAAGTATTAATGGCAGCAGAAGTAAAGAACGTCCGCGGAAGACTTGGCAAGACCAGGTAAACCACATATTGGAGGATGGTCTTGTTAGAAGCCTCAATAATTGTCGAGCTTGTATGAGAAGATGTATGAATGTGGATGAGGTGAAAATTGTGTGTCAGGACAGAAGAGTGTGGCGCTCTATCCTCTCTGCCTACCCCCGCGGAGAAACGGCGTGCTGGTAAGTAAGTAACTACTTGGACGTCATGATTCTTAACAATTGAGTAGAAAATTATATGTGAACAACCTTTCGGATAAAATAAATAAAATAATTTTGATAAATTTACAATAAACTTCAAAGAAAAAATTATCTCTTAAACAATCGTAGTATAATATATAATGACATATGCCATGCTTTTGAAGAAGAAAAGGACATTATAATTTTTCAAGTTAATAAAAGAAATCATTGATAAATAAAATTAATAAATCAAACCTATGGTCAAATAAACCTCATCAGTTATACTTTATTTAATATATTATACCCAAACATACAATACTGGTCGACGTTACATAATCTACATGATTAATATATACCTCTATTATTTACGTACATGTCAAATTTTAATACCATTGTCTTTATCAGTAGCATGCCTTGGCTCTAAGAGATGGATTGTGTTTTCAGAAAAAAAATATTTCTGAGAGGTCGTGTCACCATTATTGGCCAGTTTATTTTAATTTGTTTTATGGATTAGTTAGTAAGCGTCCATTCTGATAAGGGTGGTTCATACAAAGTTAGTTGTTATTTAAATAAATAATTAATTAAAAGTTGGCTTAAAAAAGGCCACGTAAATTTATAAGAAGAAGCGTAATTTACATATTGCCCCATACAAATGTTTGTAAAAAAAGAAAAAACAAAAAAGACCGGCGTGGGGCTGTTAAGCTCGTGTATAATTTTTCATTTATAATTTGTGCTGACGAGCTGCGAAAATACACGACGGCCCCGCGCCGACCCTTTATCCTAAGTTTTCTGTAATATTACTCTCAAAATTAATTAAAACACTCACAGGTACTGCCATCTGACTAACAGAACAGAATATTTTTAAATACATCAAATTAAAATGGTCATATATTTAGGTCGAAAAAAGATCGTTGCATATCTGTTTAATACCACCCTTGAATGGAATATTTCTAGTTACAAAAATAAATAAATGAAGATTAACTTTATTAAATAAATTTATTAAATAAGCCATTGTGCTGCCGAGAAGTCATTGAAATGTGAAAACAACAGTTCACAAAAAACTTTTTTTTTAAATATTACTTTCTTAAACAATTTTTTTAAATAAATTTAATTTGATATACTAATTAAATGTATTCATTATAAAGATATACATATCAAATCAATTTTATCGAAAAATATTGTTTTTGCGCTACCGGGATTCGAACCCTGATCTTTTTTCCAATCCGGGGAAGGTGTATTTACAAACTATGCTACAACGACTGTATTTTTGACGACAAATTTTTAAACCCATATGTTACACTTTTACATATTAATACATCTATCGTACAATATTTGAAAGCCATTTACATTGTTTTTACGGAATCTCAAATACCTTTGAGTAAACCGATAGCAGAAACCAGAATTAACAATTCATTTTTATTAATTTTGGACACAACTTATATATTATTAAGGAGAACACATTCTTATAATAATGGAACGATAGACGTATTAATTTAAAAAGTGTAACATATGGGTTCGAAAATTTGTCGTCAAAAATACTGTCGCTATAGCATAGTTAGTAATCCACCTTCCCCTGATTGTAAAAGAGATCCAGGTTCGAATCCCGGTAACGCAACAACAATATTTTTCGATAAAATTTATTTTATATGTATATCTCTATAATTAATACATTAAATTACTATTAAAAATATTATAGATGAATAATTTTACAACTTCACAATCTCCTTAAAAATAAATTTAATTTTGTATTAAAACTTGTATGTCAAAAATAATACATAAAAAAGACTAATACTACAATCAATTAGGGCAAAATCGTTTTGATTTCAAAAAGGTTTGATGGTGTCGATACCGATAAAGATAAGAATAAAACACTACGTTAAGTGAAAGTATATAATAACGTTACGTAATTTTCTAACACGAGCTATTTTATTCGGCACCCGCTGAATAAGTGTATTATAAAGAGAAATTGTAATTAGACAACTTAGTACAAGTTTTTATTTGTATTAATAAAGCAATACTGAAAGCATTAAACTATGAAGTAAATCTATATTTAAGAAAAGCAATCAATGTTATCTTAAAACTTTCCATAAAAAGTAGTCCCTAAAATCCACATTTTGGACCCAGAAATTTCAGCCTTTTAAGAAACTGTATAATCAACTTATTTTCCAACATTTGCACAATCTCTAAAACGGTATTCTTTGCGTGACCATAAACGGTTATTTAAAATTGGACGCGATGTTTCAGAAAACATTCTTACATTCTTACCGATTTTGTAACTTAGTTCCTCGAACACATCTAATATGTAATGTAACGTTGACAACCTCGAACATTTCTAAACGCTTACATATATTACACCTGTTATTATGCTATTTTTAGTACTATGTAAATCATTATTTAATTTTCTATATCTCTTTAGCTATTCCAATCTTGAATATCAGATTGTATTTTATAGCTATAACCACAGACCACCAAATATAGGGTGTCCAGCGGAAAAATTTCAAGATTAAACTGTAATTACTCGTAAACCATCAGGGTGAGGTAAGTGGGAGGGATATTGTTCGACGCGCGTGATTTGCGGATTTACCATTCGCAATGAGTCACTGGTCGGGAGCGCACCGCGCGTTCGCAGTTGAGCAATATTTAAAGTGCGGTGATTCATTGGTTCGTGCAGGTCGCGCTTTTTGTACTCACTTTAATATTCGACGAGTAAGTGATGGGCCGAGAACGCAACTTATCTGGTGTTCGGTTCAAAAGTTCGGACAAGAAGGGACAGTGGTTAAACAAACTCCTCCGGGACCATTAACGTCAGCAGCGACACCAGAATATGTGGATCAAGTTTGACGTGAAATTATGCTCAATCCGCGTAAATCGATAAAGAAGATTGCAGCCTGTACTGGAATAAAAAAATCAACAGTGCACATTATTTTGAAAAAGAAACTACAGTTTCACCCATACAATCAGCAAATCGTGCAGTTTCTCAACGAAAATGACTATTATTTACGTGAAACCTTAGCGAGAACTATGCTGGAACGTTTTCGAACAGCACGAACGCTTGGAAACATATTGTTTACTGACGAAGCACATTTTTATATCGATGGCTATGTTAATAAACAGAACATGAGATACTGGTGCCCTGACAACCCAAGGAAATGCTATAAAAAACGTTTGCACTGCCCAAAAACGACAGTGTGGTGTGCAATTTCTGCCCGAGGAATAATAGGCCCTTATTTTTTCAACCAACGAGAGATTGTTACTGGTGACGTGTATTGCCGAATGATCGACAAGTTTTTGGTACCGCAACTGCAGTTATTTTCCAAGTTCAATAACAGAACACAATTTCAGAAAAACGGGGCCACTCCACACACAGCTAAAGTTTCAATTGAGTAGCTGAGGGGAATTTTTTCTAATAAATTTATCAGCAAGTCAAACTTAAAATTTTTCCGCTGGACACCCGCTTAATATGGACATAAACTAACGAAAATTCCTTGTCTCAATATTTTCATTTGTGGTGTCACTCGCGTGATCACTTTGGTACCACTTACGCAATTAAATGGATCCACGACTTTTTTTAAAAATATGTTCGATTGGAACGTAAATTGAAACGTTAACAATATAATACATGCATTAATGTAAAAAATATGCCTTGCATACACAAATATTTAATTTTCGAAGTGTCATTAACTATCGGATTCATGTTTACACCAATAATGTGTATAGAATGCCCCTCGTCCCGCAACTAATGTTCCATGTTTGTATGTATTTCATGTCTATTCATTTACTGGTCTGTGGCTATAACCAATACGTCGATCCCTTTAAATATAATAATTATCCAACTATCAAATAAGCCGTTTTTAGTTTTTCTATATTTGATGCATATTTTAAATAGCAGTATTTATGTTTATATTTTGTATTACATTATATTATTTTGAAAACTAAAATTGTTTATTTAAATTAAATGTTGTACATATAAGTATTTAAATATATGCCTCACTGGGCTTCGCTCGTGCTGAGGCAAGCATATACATAACAATAAGTAAATATATAAGAATCTAATCAAAATATAACAGACCACCGACTAATTAAACACTTAACTAAAATATATTTTAGTTGACAATATTTTCAACTAAAGAATAACAAATCACGATACTTTAACTGTCAGTGATTGTAACGTGAGATATGAGTGATTGAACCACAGTTTATAAGTTTTAGCTCATCACTAATAAACAGTTAGCATATAAAAAATTTCAGGTGAGAAAATAATGATTTGCTAGATTTTAAGAAAGCGATTGTAGATTATACGTGTCATGAACTTTAGATGTGGATACAAATCAAGTCATTGCTATGTGTTTGACAGATTCATTTGAGCAATGCCTCTTGTCTATTGAAAGATATATAAAGAAAATATTTCCACTTATTTCAAATGTTTCAGATTCAATTTATAATTTCCATTTACTTAAAAAATTTCAGATCAAATCTACAATTCGCATTCTCTTCAAATGTTTCGGATTAAATGAAATTCGCGCGGCGTATTTTGATCGAATTCACCGAATTATAAAGACAATCGTAAAAAATGTTCGACCTCTTTCAAAATGGTCTGGAGTGTCTCGCGGACGTGAATGGGAAACCCCAAACGTGGATCAGACCTCTTCTACTCCCTCTCTCTCCATCCCTTATCAATCGCTTGCCAAAACACAGAGCCCGCATTTACCCGTCATATCTCTCCGAATGTTTATGGGGACCTCCCGTAAGACTATTATTATCTTCCCCATCTCCGAGGTCCTCTCATCCATGGTCCTCTCATCCGAAGAGACATTTGGGCCCGTATCTCAAAACACGAAGTCTTAACACTTTTGGGGACGACAAAGGAATATAAAAAAACCAAGAAAACGACAAATTTAATATTTTTATTACTGATTTAAGTACTCTGTTAATCGCAATCGTAGATTATTAGATGATCATTATCAATGCATTATTATTATGCATTTTTTCGTATAAGATCTAGGTTTAATAATTATTAACTAATTTTAATAGTTGTGTTTAAAAATAAATAAAATCTACAATCATGTCGAAAAACGTGTATTTCAAACACTTTAATTTTAATACAAATTAAATAAATCAACTAGAAAATATACAGATAAAAATCTAAAGTACCATTGAATAAAACCCGAATGGAGACGCCAGAATTAAATTTATTAATTAATTTGTTATTAAATTTGGAAATTTAAAACGACTTTATTTTAAGTCGAAAACAAACATTTCACACCAAAAATGTGTTTCACTTAACTTTAATTTTATTTACTTTTTTATTTTAAGAAAAACGATTATTAAACAATTTTACAAAAATATTTCGAGGTATAATATGAAGACATAAATGTAATAATAGACAATTCTTGTTACTAAAAAGTTAAAAACATAATAATACATTTTTAAAAACACATTTAAAAATTTTAATGAAAGAAAAGAAGATTTTTTAAATATACTGTAAAGGTATAAAGAGCATAGTCTCTAAGGTCAATGATATTACACAATGCTCGGCGAATTTGGCTATATACAATACAATTTTGTAACATCATACCTACTGTTCAATCATTATAACTGGCCAAAGATCGCCGGTCGCTATGTACGCGCATATGAATGTGACATACGTAGATATAATGGTTCTTGTATATGACCTCCTATTACCCCCTTCCCTATACCCAGAACATTCCCCTTTTCTGTGGTGTTTTCAATGGTTTTTGATCAGTTGAGAAGTTTAAGTGGCAGTAATCGTTTATCATTGGGTACTTTAGACTGTAAAAACTGTGTCAATTATCGTCCAGCTGTGTGGGGCTGACAGTGTACTGTTTGTGTATTCGGTTTCTCACTGTGCGTGCCTAAATCTGTATATCTTGATATTGTGCGTATTATGTCATACTATTACTATTAAATATAAAAACATGTTAAATAATGACAAAATAATGTTATATAGAAAAAATATCATTAAAATGGGTTATTGTCGTGAAATTGCAATATTTTTTTTACAAAAAAAAATGTTATCTTCGAAACGTGTTACCCCAATATTTTTAATTTATTCACATATTCATGGTATGATGTTTAATAAAATTTTGAAAAATTCAATGCGTAAAAAAATTTAATCGAGGCGTGCCATTCATACGTTCGTGCACAATAACGGCCGTCATTGTTCACTCAGTTACAGCCAATAACTGACTAATTTAAAGATGTGACATGGCAGCCATTTTCTTTCAAAATTGTTTATATGAATGTACGCATACCTAAAATTATTAATTTTATGTTCAACCCTGAACCTTCTGAGAGGACCGCGGAGAATTGCGGGCATTGGTGCAAGGTGTCGGGCAATATTTATTAATTAGTTTATACATACGCATACGTTAAGGGTGAAAAAATATTGCACGAATATTTTCAAGCCCCAAAAACTTATTTAAAATGAAAAACATAGGTATGTGGATGTCAAGTTAAATTAACTAACATTAGTTATCAACATAAGTCCACGATTAGTACAACTTTAGTCCATTTGTGATATTCACAATGAGTGTTACGTCAACAATGTGATTCATTGTATATCATACAGTATTTGATATATTTTCGGTATTCGTTTTTAAATATATTTATCGAACTAATCTGACTGACACAACCAAACAAACCAATTAAGCAAATCAACTAAATCCGCAAAAATAATAATTTTGATCAAAATCTATCACATTAATAAAATTTATAATAATATATAAATTGTTTTAATCCTTGGAATCATCTCAGGGTATGCTTTCATTTTTTCAGTTTGAAATTAGAGAAATTTTGCGGGAATTATATACTCTATACTTTTAAAATTAGCAATATTAACTTTGTGGTTGAAATTCATATTTTTTTATTTATTATCTTTGTTTTATTAACCACTAAATTGAGTTTAAATATATTTACCAGTTTCGAAAAATAGAAACGGGTGGAAATTTTAATATAAGAGTAAGGGAGTATTTGAAATGTTTGAATAATAGGGAGTTTTCAGAATTTTCTAATCATTTGATAGAAAATGGTCATGGTTTTGATAAAAAATTGGGATTGTCTATTTTGCATATAAACGGTGTTGGTCACAAATTAAATAATTTGGAATCGTTGGAGATAAATAAAGCGTGTAAAACTAATCAAAAAATTATAAACAACCAACTAAATTTTAACTATTCGAGTAAACGTAAAGTAAGTAAAGTAAAACTATTCGAGTAAATTTGTATTAAGTAATGATAATGTAAGGTACTAAAAAATTTTTTTTTTTTTAAAATACATTTTTTAAAAATAGATCCTGGCAAAGAAACAATAATATATGTTTTAGTTAGTTATGACATCCTGAAGAAGAAAATTGTATTTTTTCGAAACCGGTAGATGTATTTATACTCAATTTAGTGGTTAATAAAACAAAGATAATAAATAAAAAATATTAAAAATATTAATAATTATATACTCTTTCAAACGATGAATAGTTAAACTTATTATAAGTGTCACCTAAATACTAAAGATCGTTATTTTTTACGTAAATATTGTTAGAAAGGAACGTTTGATAGGAAGAGATGACAATATAATTATTGATTTTCTCACATTCTTGAAAAGTGTCCAAAATAACTCTTACATTTAAAAAAAAATTATATTATAGACTGAAATAAAATGTGTTGTCATTTAAATTAATCCATCGAAAATTAAATGATTTATTGAAGTAGGTACCTAATTAAAATATTTTATAATCAGTCAAAGTACCTACATACCTATATTTAGATTGACGCTTAACACAATGTTCTATATTCAAAATTATTATGTCAGATGCATTTGGTAGTTTTGGTATCTTGATATCATAGTAAACTCACATATAGATGATGTCATTAAAAAAAATCCTCTTCTTCTATATGTGTCGTTTTCTATCAAAGGTTGGCATCCAAGTTTCAGTGTGCTGACTTATCTTCTGCAAGATTTATATGTATATAAGATATATATTGTTATATCACCGGCATTTTGAACATTGAATAACTTTCTGAGATTATGTATAGCCAAGATAACTTATTTTTACCCACGCCTCTGCTGTCTTCTATCTTCCACTACATAATGTGTTGTAAGAAACCAAATTACTCATTGCAAGGAACACGAACAGGATTAAAAAAGGACCGCTTAGATGGTTTTGTCATATGGAATAAATAAAGAAAGAATTACTTGTCATAACAAAAGAGTGTGGCGCTCTATCCTCTCTAGATATACCGCAGCGAAACGGCGTAATGGTAATTTAGTTATCTAAGAACATGTCAAAAGTATGCAGCTTTCCTTCATTTCATAGTCGTTATTAGTTATCCTGACTTAAATAAAGTAATGTTGTAAAATACCTAAAATATTATCTAAATAAATCAGATCAAAATAATAACACCAAACAAACCCAAACTAATGCCAAGCACACCGATCAAACCATCCAATCCAAACTGACACAATCGTTCCACCAATCACCGACAAAACCAATCTTGAATTCGGTCAAATTTGGGTGACCCATACAGAACTCTTATAAAAGAGATATTTTAGAACGAACTTGAGCAGAAATTGTTACATTCACTGAATCAGTGAGCACCTTTATCGAGAGTGTGCCTAAATTTTCAAATTAACATATTTCGCTGGTATTTCAAATGAGGGGAGTGGACCTAAGGGTGTTGAAGCTACCCTCATCGAGGAGAAACCTTTTCACCGAATGAAAGGGGGGATGAAATATTCAGAGATGTGACAGTTTTAACACTGGTACTCGGCTAAAACGGGTTCACAAGATTCCAATTTACAGATATCTACACGTATCAAAAGGGAAAGGAAATATTCAACTTTAGAATTTTCTGTGAAGATAATGAATTGAATCATTTTAATGAGGGTTCTTGAAATTTTCAATATTTTTAGATGAATACTGAAAGAAATAAAATAGACAGAAGAATTGAGGGGGTTAGTGATATTTTACATTCCCTTTAGAGAGCGGTGATAAAGAAATCCGTGTCAAAACCAAACTGACTATTTAAAGTCTACTTTAATATACTGTCACCAAATATAGATTTTTGGGTCACATAAACTCTTGTTATCATCGCCCGGGGGATACTGAACGCACTCTGCAGATACCGGTGCGTAAAACAAAACTCTTAGCAGCCGTAAACACACCCGGTGCCGATGCCATTTAGCAATACTAATGCGGCCAGCAATCGTTTGGTAGACCGTGTCTCGAACGTCACTCTTCTGACAGCCGCCTTCTCAACAACAGCTACAATTTTATATAACTGGCTTCTAACTTGAATATGTTAAATAGAACAATCGATGAATTAAATATTCGACTTCTATCTAGAAATAGAAGTCTATATGTGTAAAAAAACCGCCGGGGTGGAAAACTGCTAATATGTAAAACTATAATAATACCCGTGGTCACTTATGGTTGTGAAACCCAAATCGAAGAATACGAAATTGCAGTTTTTAAGCGTAAAATATGAATTAAAATTTATGGATCTAGACTTTAAAATGAAACTTACAGAATAAAAATTAATCATGAGCTCGAAAATTTAATTGAGCAAAAAACAATTGTAAGATTCTGTATGTCCCAAAGACTGCGTTTAAGGAATGCCAGATGACAGGACGCACAAAGATCATGACCAAATGGGTACTCCAATGGAAGCGACCTAGAGGCAGGCCAAGGAAGAGGTGGGCTGACTGTGTGGAAGAGGACTGGAGCAGGATGTAAGGATCTGGGAACTAGACACGAATGGTCAGAGATAGGAGTCGGTGGATAGCACTTGTGGAGGAGGGCAAATCCCACCCTGGGATGTAGTGCCATGGAAGAAGAAGAAGAAGAACCTGCTCTGAACACACATATACAATACATCCTGCGTGTATTAATCGGACACGAATGTGGTGGATGAATATTTGGGCATCCTTCACTCATCATTCGAAACATCACCTGCAAAATCCTTCCGATATAACATATACCCACACATAGACTCCTACATCATCCATTCAATATCGCCAATATTCCTCTCATAACAGCGATCCAATCGTACACCATAATGGTAACATTACATTACACGTGTTCATACAACATATTGATACTTTTCAATTCCCATAGATTATTACGGAGAAAGTGAGACCGTATATTCAGGCTGCCGAAATTAGTTAAATTCGGGGAGCAGCATGAGTGTCATTATTGGACTAAGCTACCGAGATAAACATTATGAATACTTAATGTTTCAGTATTCACCAAAACAATATTATAAATAACTATATTTCAGAATGTCAAAGTATACCTTGAATTTTCATCTAAAATTCTAGTATCAGCTTTTAGTTTAAATATATATCTTCTCGTCACAATATAAAAGTATACTTTTTCGTGTCCACTGTGACATTTTTATTCTATAAATAATAGCATTATTGTACATTTTTTTTATTATTTAAAAAATGTATTTTTTTATTATAACAATACAACCATAATATGTATATATTACTGCGATATAGTAGTATCAGGGGCGTACACTCTTTACATTAAAAATACTGTGCACAAAAGATTATTTCTGCCAAATAAATGTAAATTACACATTCATTTGATATTTACGTATTAAACATGCAAGTTCACTCGCAAACAATTCAAAAGTCACATATTAATATGTTTAATCTAGTGGAATAATTTTAAAATAACAAATAAAACTGATCATTTGTTTCTCAAAATCAATCTCAAACGACAAACTAAACTGATCATTTGTTTCGCAAAATCAAACTCAAACGACAAACTAAACGCAATACTTAATTCGTTAGCGCCGCGTGGTTTTTTGAAAACACTTCGCCACTTGAACTGATGTGTTAGAAAATATTTTCAACTACACAGTGTGAATATACACTTGAAGAATTATATTACAAATGTGGTATAATTTTATAGTATTTTTAATTATTCGCTTAATAGCTTTCAACCCATTGCATTTCCAAATTATCATTATTAGAAAGTCCTGTTACCCACGTGCGCGTCTGCGGCATACCACTGCTTATAAATATCTAACTAGTTATAATACAAATATCACTCTTAACGCATTTAAGTAATGTAAGTAACACCCATATAACAGACAAATATAATCACATTATTAATTTGAATTATAGATGTATTAATTTGAAAAAGTGTAACATATAGGTTTGAAAATTTGTCATGAAAAATACTGACGCTATAACACAATTGGTGGTGTACTTCCCCGGATTGGAAATAGAGATCCAGGTTCGAATCCCGGTAGCACAAAAACAATATTTCTCGACAAAATTGATTTTATATGTATATATTTATAATTAATACATTAAATTAGTTTTTAAAACATCACAGACCTATGTTCTGAATAATTACAACTTCACAATAAGAATGTGTTCTCGTTAATAATTATAATTTAAGTAATCTATTTATTAATTCCACTTATTTCTTACAATAAAATATAACTAAAAATCTAACCCTTTTTTAATGAATTGTAGATTTGAAACGTACACTGGAACTCACAGCTAAAAGCTTTCTTATTGCATATATATAAATATACACTAAATATTTTGTTCGCTCCTCAAAACGAGGCGCGTTGTTAGTATCATATTAGATATATATTTTTTTTTAAATCAGAGGCGGCATATTGCAATCCAATACATTGGCGCACGTGTATCATCCGACAACAGTACGTACTGTGAGAACTGATGACATTTTACAAACAATTCACAGTTTTATGACGTCATCATTACGAAGGCAAACGATATTCTTTATACAAATTACGACAACATAATAATATTATGTTATTTTATCAATAACATAACGACTAACATAAATAACCATACAATGCAATAAACGACTCACTATAGCTATCAAGCAGGCAATACGAAATGAACAATTAATAATATTAGATTTTAAATATTACTTTTAAAACATTATTAGTTTAAAATAAGTTAACCAAATATTAAATAAAAAGAATGATAAAAACAACGTATTATACTAGTTCACACGATTTGGTATCATAGCGCACACAATTTATAATAAGACTTCTTCATGTACCGACTTCTATTGAAGGTTGGCGACCATGTTGCAGTATATTTATTTATCCGGTACAAGATCACCAACATTCTGGACATTGAACCACTTTCTTAAGTTACACAGCCAAGATAGTATATTTCTACCCACGCCTCTACTGCAGTGATGAGAAAAAATGCTACTTTTGACTCACTGGTGTGATTGTGATTGATATTCGATAATATCAGTGACTGTGATCACAGTTTCATTACTAATGCCCATGCGCCGCATGATACAAATTAATAAAGAAAAAAAACATAATTTTGAGTATATTTACTTATATTATTCAAATATCATTTGCGTAAAAAACATATTCTAATATACATAATTAATTAAATATCATCGCAAAGAGAATTAATACCGTAAAAAAATGTGAGTTTATTTTTCGGGTCAAATCTCAGAATTTTAGGTCAAATACGTAAAATGTTTTGGCAGAATCTATTGGATGATGTCTATCACGAATTATAACATCATTCCTTCATTAATATTTTCGTTTCATATGCGCATGCGTCTAATCACGGTTCACAACCAAATATAAATCAAATAATATATTGAACCGCGAATCACTATGTTCCCAGATATTCAATCATTGATAGTGAGTGTGACTTAAAGATACCGGTGATTGAGTCACGGTTTATAATTGTTTCTCCATAATGAGTAGTTAAATACCATATTTTTATCAATATTTGAATATGTCCAAGAACACACAATTACTTTACATTATTTCCATATTTCTTCATTCTATACTCTGTCATAAATAAATCTGCTACATATACGCCTAAGTGATCTCATTTTCACTGCATTCAGTCTACTTTCGGTCGTCTTCTGCCAGCTCCAGGCCTCACTTCCATACATCAGTGTCGGTACCAGGACTCCATCGTGTACCGCTTGTCTTGCCTCGGTTAACAAGTTTCCGTTAGATATAATTCTATTCAAAGCGTCGTTCACTTTATTCCCTGCAGTCACCCGCCATTCGATATCATTGTCAGCCTTTCGTTTTCTATCAAAAATACTTCCCAAATATACAAACTCATCTACTAGTTCCTAACATTCATTATCTACAAGTGTTTTGCATGGTGTCTTGCTTTCTTCCTTTTCAAATACCACCACTTTCGACTTGTTGATATTCATGATAAGGTCGCTTTAAGAACATAGGTCTGTGATATTTTAAATACTAGTTAAATGTATTAATTAGAAAAATATACATATAAAATCAATTTTATCGAAAAATATTGTTGTTGCTATCGGGATTCGAACCTGGATCTCTTCTAATCCGGTTAATGCACGTTCCCCGGATTGGAAGAGATCCAGGTTCGAATCCCAGTAATATTTTTTGATAAACTTGATTTAAATGTATATCTTTCTAATTAATGCATTTAATTTGTATTAAGAATATTTATGTGGCTAATCAGGGAAGAGTTAGCATTCAATTGATTCACGTGTGCGCCCAGAGGCTGGACCTAAATTAAATCGAGATGAAGGCAGTCAAAAAGACAGGAGATAAGTTAAAAGCAGTATTGACTATATACTAACAGTATCTTATACATTCTAGATATATATATACTCCATTTTAGCAATGTAGTCGAATTATCAAGAAAACGATTTTCTAAAGTTTGAGTCATGAAGATTGTGTATATAGGATAAACACCTTGATATGTTTTAGAATAATAATAATATTTATGTGGTATCTTAGCACTAACTAAGCTAACTCTAAACCTTGAGGTGGAAATAAAGAAGTGGCTTATAATAAATTATATGTCCTACTAGTAATATAATTTATTACTGGGAAGCCATATCATAATTTAATATTTTATAATAAATGTAAAATATTTTATTTAATGTTAAATTAAGACACTAAGTAAATTTTCGTTTTATGTATTTTATGTATTACATCCATAATATTATTGCGCTTCTCCATATTTTTCTATGACTTTTGTCTTGTAACGATAGTGTCATGATGGATGTAAAGCGCTTGGTTAAACAGCCAAGTCTGTGAGGCGCGAGTAGAACAAAAACGAACATGTTTTAATATCTCTCGGTTAAGATTACTTAATAACATATGTTATTATTATGTTTTATTATCTATGCTGTCTATGGTAAGAGAGATCTCTTCAAATTGGCCGCAAAACGGCCATAATTACCGCTTCCAGTATAGTATAATATATTTGTAATATCGTTCTAAAAAAAAATTATTTAATGTGTAGAAAAATATATTGTATACTCGTAATATTTTTTTAAAATTTTATTTTATTAATTAAATGCATTTGAATTTCAATTTCGTATCTACAAAGACAAATAACTAGGCCTAGTTTTTTGTCAAGATAATATAAAAAAAAATACTAAAAATATGTTTTCACGCACTTATGTTATTCAGAATAGAATTGCTATTTAGTTACAATACACACGTTAACACGTAATCCCGGGCTATCAAAATACTATTGTACGTAGATAAAATAAACAATAAAAGCCTAATATATTCAAATTCTTGGTTTCCTACCCTCGATTCTTGATTCTTGATCACACTTTGCGGTGCTGAGTAAACAAAATAACGTAGAATTAGAAAAAATTCTCAGGGCAACGGTAATATAAAAATCTTCGCACGTAAAATGTACGTCCCGACCGCCCACATTGCTGAAATTTCAATTCAATTTGAATCTAAATTGCCTTCTAATCTAACTTAATTTTCGTCGGTCCGTGAACATTATATGTATTGAAAAATACATATTCGACGATAGCGGGGCTCCGGCAATAAACGGAACTACTAATAGAGAAAACATGACTTTTCCGCAGAACGTACAGCGGTGAAAAAGAAAAAATATCTATGTATTAATATTACGCAAAGACCTTTTGTGTACCTACATAAACCGAGGTGGCACTTACTGCGAGAGATTTTGAAAACACATTAATTACGACCATTTTCTTTAGAACAATTAATTGTTAAGCCTAACATCTGTTTTCATTGTGCTCGAGTTGACATTGACTTATTTAAATTGTACCCAAAAAGTATTTTGCTAACCAAAGTTCTAAGCAAACTAAATAATTCATCATTTAAGACATATAACGTTAATTAATTATTTAAAAACAATAAAAATAAATTATTCAAATAAAACACGACGTTGTTTAGGTTAAATTATATTTTAATTAAAAATTAAAAAAATTTCGACGCTTACTGACTGCATCATCTTCAGTAATAAACTAAAACTTAATCGTAAACTATATCGTTAACTCTGTTATTTAAAATAAAAAGAGCATATATTTTTGAAGTGAAACTACTTTCCCGACAACTTGATAAAATTCGTCATGGATATTATATCATCCACCAGTTTGTGTCGTTATTATCAGCAGTGTAGTATCTCGAATTCTGAAATTGATTCTATAACCTGTGCATAAGACATTCTGTTGCATCTTCAATCAATCAAAGCAACGATTATACAATGACAAATTATAAATAAAATTAATGCATCAAAAAAGGAATAATAACTTTAAAAAAACATAACATATATTAGTAAGTATTTGAATATATATTTTTTTTAACTTACTTCAGCAAGGAGCATACAGATATTGATTAGTAAATTAACAATTAGTCAAAATTATAAAACGAGTTTATATTTATAGTTTGTTCTATATTATTACAGAGTACAGAGAGTGTAATCATGAAAACAATTACATTATTAATGTATAAAAAAAATATCAAAGCTGTATTGAGGATTCTTTTTTACATATGTGAAAATAAAACACTTGTTTTTTTATTCTACGCATTTAATTTACTTGAGACGCGTTTCGCCATGTAAGGGTATTATTAATGCCGTATTGTCTTCTTAAGATATAAAATTATATAGCTGTTCTTTTCTACAAATTAGTGAGTGGTTATATAGAATAATTATAAACATTAAAAATGTATGGAAATCCACACAATTCCGATGAATAATGTTGTCCCTTTTAATCTCATGCAAAAAAAATTGTATAGCTGTCATCCACTATAGATATAAATTCAAGTTGTTTAATTATTAGATTGATAATGCCCTTACAAAGCGAAACTCGTCACAAATTAATTAAACGAGTAGAATCAAAAAATAAGTGTTTTATTTTCACATTTTAGATCTACAAACATACCTCGGAAACAGTAAAAATATATTATTTTTTAATTCATTATTTTAAAAGTGTATAAATAGTTCTTGGTTTTTAATTTCACTGGTCGACATAAATATATATTAAACATAATCCTGGAACTATGGCTTAACCAGCGAATGTTACTTTAATAGTTACAATAATGTTAAATCTTTGTACTGCCAATTTTGCGTTCACGATCAGCTGCGACCCATAAACATGATGTTATCCATCTCGTAAAGCCGCCGCTGATCAAACGTGCACAGTATAGGCATGTGAAACGTTCTTAACGTTGTGTACGACTCTTCGAAATTTAATTTGTTACCGACGGACAAGCCAGACGCTATTAAACATAACGTAACGTGAATTCGCGCTACATTGACGAACCGACTACAAACACGTACATAATAGCGTGTAAAGGTTAGCGTAACACGTCGCCCAGCCCGTAACGTGATGAATAACGTCCACCTTTATAGGCGTGGTTTTGTTTTATCTCATTGGAAAACATTTGAGAACGTTTGTTTGGTAGCTACGTAAGCTGTTGAGTTAATCTTCGATGTATTTTAATTGCAGTAAAAAAAACTATTTATTATAAGGAGAACACTTTCTTATTGTTAAGTTGTAATTATTCAGAATATAGGTCGGTGATATTTTAAATACTAATTAAATGTATTAATTATAAATATATACATATATATAATCAATTTTATCGAAAAATATTGTTGTTGCACTACCGAGATTCGAACCTGGATCTCTTTCCAAACAAGCGAACGTGTATTATCCGATTATGCTATTCCAACACAGTGGATTGATGACAAATTTTCAAACCTATATGTTACACTTTTTTAAATTAATACATCTATCGTTTCACTATTTATTAGAGGATTTAGGACTTGAGGCAAAAATATATTATAATATTGGTCAATTTCATAAATATTTATTTCGAAGTAGGTAGGCTTAAAGCTTAACGTGATTTTGTAACAATTTCAAACAATAATATTTTCCGTAACGATTACGCAATTTGTATATACTCCTTAAACAAAATATGAACAAAGTCTATTACACAATGTATAAATTTAATAGTTATCTTATTGTTGTTAATTTGTTCCACAACAAATTTTCTCTTTTGATTTGAAATATGTATAATTCATCCGTATCTTACATGTTTAAAAAAATCAATCATTTTCAATTAATATTTTTACATCTCCAACATTTTACTTGTACTTCACAAATCTTTCATGCTATATTTTAACAACTCCAAGTACAGTCGATTCCGCTTAATTTGGACAAATCGGAACCATTAACCGAAGTGAACTTAAAATTAAATTATGAATATGTTTCTTTAAATACATAGGGCTCCCTTCATTGCCTACCTGGATAAAATAACGCTGTAACTCGGCTATAATTTTATTTTCTCCTGGCACAGTTGGATATTAATCATCAACATCTTCTTCATTTAATTTTTTATGTTTCGATTTAAGGCTTCAACAATTTCATCCTCATTATATATATTCATCGTAAAAACCTATTGTCGAAAACTCTTGACAATTAACAATATAACTTTTAACATGTTATTATTTCACTTTTGCTCAAATTTTGGGAAATGTCTAAAGGTTTAAAGATTTTAAAGGTTTTTATAGCTCGCCAACTGTCAGCGATAAACTGTATTGCTTGCAAAAGGAAAATTTTTGCACTAACTCTCTGGTTTTTGTAGAACTAATTAATAAATTTCAAACTTATGTATTGTAATCTTAAATTTACTATCCTAATTATGCGGAATGTCGTCCCAATTAAGCGATGTAAGTTACTATTAGTCGCTTGGTTTGGTTTCCGTTTCTTGAGATTTGGCTCAAATAAGCGGCTGTCCCAATTAACCGGCGACCCAATTAAGCGGAATCGAAAAATATGTTTATATATCAAGTAAAAAAAAATGCATTACATATCTCAGTCACATTTCTACCTCTATTTTAAACGCGCAATTTCTATCGTTCTTCTCTAACCTCTGATAAAACATATTTTATGTTAAAATGTGTCATCATCTGCATTATATTCTTGTGCGACAGTTTGACATGGTAGCTAACGGTCTTTAAAATCTTTTTGAAATAAAGGTAAAAGTACGCATAAATCATATATTCATATTAAATTATTAAATATTAAGAATCTTCTATGACTTTGTTGTAAGTTTAACACCAACACATTTATGTACGTAATAATCTCCCTTTAGCAATACCTATTTAGTGACCATTTCACGGACAAATTTGAGGTTTACCTATCAAAATACCATTCCCCCATTCAACCACCCTCACGCCAACATGTAATTATGTATTAGAAATTTTAAAGTAAGTCATTTATTAACAGAACGAAGTAAAAATCGATTGGATTAACTTATTATAATAATAATTTTTGTTTTCTTTAAAACTTTTCTAAACTTTTACGGCATCCACAAAAATCCTTCGGTTTATCGAAATACTCGAGAGATTACAATAACTTAACATCATTCAAAATTGAGCGATGAAAATTTAATTAAATGCCTCCAACTCGGGGTAGATTTGTCTGCCTGATAGATGGCTGAGTGAAGGGCTGCTTTATCATCGGAGCATCTTAGGGGTTGGCTCTATACATCCGCTGACTGTATGAAAACCTTTCATCGGCCGCCTGTCAGGGGGTGCCAAACGAAAATGACATGATGAAAAGTCGGGAGGGTAGAAGTGAAAAAATATCTAAGGATGTGTTGGCAGCACTTACCTACTGGAGCGCGCGTCGTGTGGAAGATGGCGCGTCTATTAAATATGTGTAGGCAACAGGACGTATTATACTTTTTGAAGATTTTTGAATAAAAACAATAAAACCACGTTAAATAACTCATATCATACCACCACTACTTGAATATTATATTTACTTTTTTGGTTCAAATTGTGTCAGAATTTTATTTCAGGTTCAGATGGTTTTTTTTTTGTTTTTTGTTTTAAATAAAAAGTATACACATTTATTAAAAAATATTTATTACTTTGTTTTTAACCACTTTAATGGAGTTATTTATATTAAAATGAATAATCACAATGTAAGGTTTGCAATAAATATTAAATATATACATTAATTTTATTCATTGCTTATTCTATAAAATGTTATGGAATTTTTAAAACAGTTTCGTGGCTCATTTTACTCGAGAAATATCGAGAAAGATGCGTTATAAGATTTCTAAAATATTTCGTAGTAATTTTGAATTTGAAAGTAGTACCTATATACTTTGAAAGCATTTTGCGTGTAAGGTGCATGACGTCACTATTTCTTTCATGAACACTTTTCAGTTGTATTTCTAAAGTTTGTTAAAAAAAAGAATTTATTCATAACGAAAATTATGACACTTGTATTTACAAGGTGAAATTTATATATTTTTGAAAAATATAAATGCTATACAAAGTTTTGTTCCTTGAAGGAAATAATTCTACCATAAATGTAACGGCAGCTTTACTTTGGAAATTTAACTGTAATTATAAATGTTGTATTAGGCCTTTAACATTGCGACAAAAATTAACAAAATTATGAAAAGAATTCCAAGTATACGCTGAGCTGTAATTAGTGTAAAAGGTAAACATTGTTTCTAAAAGATTCCGGGGATTTATGTAGGTAGCTACTTATTAAATCTTTTCATTTCGTATTTATATATTTTATGTAACAATTTAATTTAAAACATATTTTAATAAAATGATAAAAAAGGAATACGAGAATATGTTATAAGAATAATTATGTTTGATGAATGATAAGTAGCCCCAAAGTAGGCTCACTATATATATATATATATATTTTTAAATTAAAACTAGACCCACAAAACGTCTTGCTAGATGTTTGTCTGCAGGTAAATTTGTATCAATTTTGTTTTGTTTCAAATAATCAAAAATATAACAACTAATCAGTCACAGTTTAAACCATTCATTTGATTCTTACTGGTAAGACAGGTTATTATCGATAAGCTATTTTTTTTATCATTTCTTCCAAATTGGGAGAAAGCGAAGGGAAAAAATACCCAGGGAGTTTATTATTTATTGTAGAAACTACAATAAATGATGTATTCTGTGTTCATCTTGTTTTAGTTGGTAGGAAGATGAAGGTATTAGAATAGTGGTGCGAGCAATAGAAACAAGGGTACTTATATGATACGCATTGACTTCATTAAATTTAAAATTACAATAGTTACGCGGATATAATTATGCAGCGGAATACAAGTACGGAGATAGAAACGAAACGCTAAGTAAATGAGTAACGGTTAAAGGCTCCTTCCACTCTGCAGCATGCACCCCACGGTGTCACGCGGAGTCGTTCGTTCGTTATAATAGTATCCGCCTTTACCACTGGATGTCGCTGTGTGTCCACTTCCCATAAAGCAAATAAAAAATAACTCAGAATTTAAAAATACAGGAGTCAATATTCTCCACATTGATAATAAAGGTAAACGCTTCGATAACATAGAGGCCCTAAAAGTTTAAAAATAATAATTAATGCATAATTAACAACCAAAAGAATCTAACGTACCTCTCTTTTCTCTTTTCATCGCCACTTTAACACCTGATACTAATGTATAATTACCAATATTTTATAACGCTAAGTTAGTATCTTATACACCCGAAGAAGGAACGGTGGTTTTGAAACCGCTTAGTGTTAGCAAAAATAAAGTGGTATTTAAACAAAGTGAATTGCTTTTAATTATATTCATAATGAATTATCACAAAATTATAACGGAATACAACAGAAAAAAATAACTTTCTACCTAAAATTGTTATTTATTTCATAAATGTTTTATTTAACCTGTTTTTTTTTTAAATATATTCATTGTAATTGTGATAATTATTGTGGAGAATGATCTCAAATAATTTTAAAAACTCGACATCTATTTTACTTATTTTTGTGTTTAAAAAATGACTTATCAATAATGTTTATTTTTAAATAACGCTCTCTTGAATAAGGGAAGAAGACCCAGTTATGTAACCATGCGCCGGTGATGGATTTACTGATGGTGCTCAGTGAACAGGCTTTAAGAGCGGAATATATCCGATTATGTCCATCTTATATTGTTTCATGTGCGAATTTTTTATATATCCGTACCTACAGATATATTTTTTTATTCGTATGAAGGCTTTTTTCCGGAAATTAAACACAATTTTTAAAATATGTATATTTCATAAATACGTTTATGTTTAGTGTTCCGTTTCAATAATTTGCTATTATTTTGAATCGTATTTATAAACTTCAATTTCTACAAGTAATAACAGTAATTTTTACACGAGGGAGTACATTTAAATATACATATATTTTATACTTTTGATTGGAACAAAATATGTATATACTTGCTTAAAGAGCTTGCTAATTTAATTTAATTTATCAATCTCTTTAACGACTTTTATAGATAGTGGCCATTTGAAAATAATACATATAATATAAAAAGATAATAATCCATGACTATCTGTGTGAGCTATGTTAACATTAAATATCTAAATTAAAATGAATATGTGTTGTAATTGAAAAGAAAAAACATAATTATAAATATAAATATAAATATAATTATTGGTATTCAAGCTGCATATCTTCTAAAGCTGTTCATAATAAAGTTTTGTTTTATAGTAGTCAGAAACTGCTATGGTAAGCATGTATTACACACTCAAGTGCATATCGACCAAATATAATACAATTTTTCTCTTAAACTCAATCTAACATGAAGATATATAATGATATAATATATGTATATTTATATTATTATTCACACAAAAAAATTATACCCACGGAAAATGAAACGTTAGAACACATAGCATCAAAACATGTAAAATGTTATAATTGCTTTTGTTTTATTTATCTTTCGAATGTCTGTCAAACATTAGCACCTATCGAAATCATTGCAAGATCGAGATATTTCAGATTTTGGTTTAATTATTTTTACACCATAAAAACTGTATGGTCTACATGCTGCTTTATCTCACCGTATTTATTTACGCACTTGCATCTAAACTGATATGAAAAAATAAATATAAAATAAGATTTAACGGTTGAGATTTTTTTTTTAGTATAGGTACCAGTCGTTCAAAAAATCACGAATAATCGGTTAACACTTATCATTACAATTGAACACAATCAGTTTACATAACCATATAATATAAAACCATATAGTAATAAAAAAAAAAGTTTACAATACTTATGACACATTATGTAAATAAATGTTAGCACTCGTATGTCCATACATTATTTGAAAAAAAATATTATATCATGTAGAATTACATAGTGCACGTTTTGTGTGCAAAAAATACCGTAAAATGTTTGTTACACAGCGTAACGAGTGTTTTTGCGTATCGTATCAAGAAAAATTCACGTCATACCGAGAACAAAAATTTGTTCGGAGCATTTGTGTCACTGACTACCAATACGAAACGTGAAATACAACCGTCTCTTTTCAATTTGCCTTATTTCTGACGTATTCAATCCCGTGAATACGGGGGCGGTGATATGACTCAAACACATTTTGCCAAATTCGACAGATGGGACCTCTCGCAATTTTACAGCAATAACGCAATTTGCGCCGGGGATAACGCGATGTATGGGAAGAAAGAGGAATAAATAGGAAATAGGATATTGAAGGCTTGGAAGCGAAAAGGGGGTTAGGTTAAGAGTTGTAATATGAAAATTATTTCTCATAATACTTTCCTCGCAGATGATGTTAGTTGTATGGCGTCTGTGTAAAATGCGCGCATAGTAGTTATTTAAATAAATTATTACGTAACACATTTTTTTTATGAAATAATTTAAATATAGATGGAAAAAGAGCTTAGATTAACACACAACCTGTAATCCTCAAGATTTATAGATATATATGCGTACAAATTTAATCAATTCTAAAATATATTGTCAGTTATGAGCGAAAAGTGGTTAACTACAATTTTATCGTTCTGGGATAAATCAAAATTAATATTCTTCTAAATACTAATTAAATGTATTATGTTTTGCTTGGTGTCTGGGTTTCCTCTTTTTCAAATACCACCACTTTCGACTTGTTGATATTCATGATAAGGTCGTTTTAAGAAAATAGGTATGTGATATTTTAAATACTAATTAAATGTATTGATTAGAAAAATATACATATAAAATCAATTTTATCGAAAAATATTGTTGTTGCGCTACCCGGATTCGAACCTGGATCTCTTTTCCAATCCGGGGAAGGTGTATTTCCAACTATGCTACAGCGACAGTATTTTTGACGACAATTTTTTTCGAACCTATATGTCACACTTTTTCAAATTAATACATCTATCGTTCCATTATTTGAAAGCCGTCTACATTGTTTTTACGAAATCTCAAATACCTTCGAGTAAACCGATAGCAGACGCCAGAATTAACAATTCATTTTTATTAATTTTTGGACACATTGATACAACTTATATATTATTAAGGAGAACACATTCTTATTGTAAAGTTGTAATTATTCAGAGCATAGTTGGTAATGCACCTTCCTCGGATTGGAAAAGAGATCCAGGTTCGAATCCCGATAGCGCAACAACAATATTTTTCGATACAATTGATTTTATATGTATATCTTTATAATTAATACATTTAATTAGTTTTTGCGATTTATAAATATAATATAAATTTTTATAGAGATTGTTCATCCTTATTGTTAGCCAAAATATTTAAAAAATGGTATAAAATTGAATACGTTCAAACTACCATTTATTTATTGGTCTAATTTTAACGGACGTTCAAAAGTACTTTCTCAAAACTTGTCAAAAATATAAGTTAGCCATGTTCGTTCTTAACCGAAAATAATTTATCCTTTATTTAGAAAAAAAAGTACTTCCGGAACCAACCACACACAAGAATCAGGTAGATTTCGTATGTGGCTTACTTTTTTTTCCATTTTCGTTATCTCTAGGTTCAATTTTCTTTTTCTTAAAAAAAAATAGAGATGCGCACACGAAGTTGACACATCAATAATGGTCTCCCGAAACGAGGCTCGAACCCCCGACCACTATATCACTAGGCAAATATCGTAACTACTAGATATTAATATATCAACCGATTACAATGTTATTAAATTTTATGAAACGCATCATTTTGTAACAAGATGTCGTATCAGGCTGGCTAAGAAACTTAGCCGAGTTATTATTTGGATATAAATACTGTCATAAAAAAGTAATATTTCTATATTGAAATCTACTTAATTGTTAGCAGTTACTTATTCGGCTTTTAATAACGGAACGAATGTTCTTCTATTTTAAATGATGAAAGATTTTTAAGATTCGTCATATTGAATTTTATCTCATCATTGACTATAAAAGTAATTAACCCATATAATTATTAATTCAACACGCAAGTATGGTTTAGGGCCGTATTTCAAGATACGGAGGTCAAAGGTCCGACGACCAAAACCACGCGTCCTTTGGAAATACACACGGGGTCAGAGAGCACCACAATATGAGAGATAAGAGCTCTACTAAGTACACACGATATAAGCAGTTAAGCAGGGTTGTCAGTCATTGCAATTGTGGTATGTTACAAGATTTGGAGGACCGAAGTTCTTCGGAAAAAAATATTATTACATAGGATGATAGAAACTCAACAGTTATTTGATTTTTTTTTAATTATTGGGGCCCTATTTCATCAATAGCAGCTAGAATATTGATCTTAAGTACTTGGATCGTTTCTAGAACATTGGCCTAGATCCTATTTAATACATAACCCCAAAGATAAAAAAAAGTAAAGAAGCGCATATCATACGATCTGGACGGCCAATTATGGTTTCATGGCATGTGTGACACGCGGCCCCATCCTGCTGAGAATAAACATCGTCCAAAAGCAAATTGTATTTCCGCGAAATTTTCACCATTTCTGTAGTCAATTTTTATATTTGTAATGCGCTGTTTAATCGTGTATTGACGTGTATTTCGTTATTGGTATTTTTTTTTTTGACAGATGAAATCCCATATGATGTTTTTATGCCGATATGTCTTGAAAATAGAGCGATATTTAAAATAACGGCTGGGTTTGGAACATCCCAAATTATTTCAGTTGGCTATAAGGACTTTTAAGGCCCATGGCCGACCGCATAAACCTTAATTTACTCCTGTCTCTTTTAAACTGTGATCTCCTAACGGGGACCTAAGGTGCATCTTTTCAAATATTGTCCACCTATCTTATTCTCAGTACCAAGTTCCCGCCGGTATCCCTCATACACCTTACGGAGTGCTTTGGAGTCGGAGTTAACTGGTTTATATATTCTCTGGATAATATATTCGATTCTTCAACTTACGAACTTTCTAAGATACGAACGCCCATTTCCAAATATTTAAATTTACTTAAATAAATGCGAAATTTTAAATTCTGGCGCGTGAGAATAGTTCGTGTTTCTGCCGCGTGGCGGCGTGCAGGATCCACGCTAACAGTAATGTTTACAGTAGATGCGTGAGATCTTCTTTAATAGATGTTATGTTCATCATTGTTGCTACATGTTGCTCAATTATTTTGCAGCTCATCATTACCGGAATGTTGATCATAACAGTAAAAGCTGGATGCCAAGGCTGACTTTATTCGATTTACAAATACGTTCGCATGTAGAGTTGTACTTGTTTTTTTTTGCTTCTTCTTAAAGGTCTAGGTTTCATATGTATATAGTACAATTACTTAACGGTCATGATGTAATTTATTTTTTTTAATTTTTTGAGTTTCGAGGACATCAAAATTGTATATTTTTTTATAAATGTTCAGGGTAGAATAATATAAGTAATAAATACAGATATTCTTATATAACAAACCGTTAACCGGGACTGGTAGTCACATTTCATTTATGGCATCTTACAAGATACTGAGGTCGAAGGTCCAGCGACGACGCGTTTAGAAATACAGAAATATTCCGAGAGCAGGATAATAGATAAGTAGGTACACTGCACACCCGTTACAAGCGGTTTATCAGGGCTGCCACATTTCATTAGCATTTTACACCATATGGAAGTCGGAGGTCCGGTGACCAAAAACACGAGCCCTAGGAAATACAAACATGGTCAGAGAAAGAGAGAAAAGCGGGACAGAGAGAGCATTAGGAATAATCGTGCTAGCAATAATCTGCACACATTGCTGTCTGTTTATGGGTGACTGTCGCATTGCATTGGATTAATCTTTCAGAAGACGGCTGTCGGATCTCCATCGACTAAAAGCGTACGTCATTTGAATATACTCTGGGTCGGAGCAGGACAGCTCGGGAAGTAAGTGCACACGTGACTCACTAGGGTTGCCAGAATATTAATTTAAAATTTATATTATTTAAAATTTCATTTAATGTTGAACAAAACACTGTCTATGAATAAAATTGTCTCCGGGACTCTCAGGTCAGCCGCAGGAAGGGTTGTAGAGTCCAGAAGTCTAAATTTAGTGAACAGGCATTTGCGGTGGCAGGCCCAAAAGCGTGGAATTCCTTGCCCTCCGTCATAAGAAACAGTGCACCAGAGACTATTTAAGAAGAGGCTAAAAACGCCCCTTTTCAAAAAATCATTTCCATAAATTAAAATGACAATTTTTAATTTTAAAAACAAAGATATTGTAGGAATATGAACATTTCATGTGTAAAGCACCCTCGAGGTGAAAGTTTTTACGAAAATGGCACAATACTTACAAATTATGCAATATTATTAATATTACTATAAAATTATGTATATATGTGTTTTTTTCGGATCACAAGGAATTGCCCACATTGAATAGTCTTATTATTATATTATAAAAATTAATATGGTATCCCTGTGTATTGGGGCTGAATTAAGGTCGACTCACACGTGTGTAGGGCGATTGTTATGATTCGAGCACCAAACAATTACTTAATTGCGCTCTAAATGTGATTGTTTACAATTACGTCACTAGACCGGTACTGTCTGTTCAGTGAAGCCAGTGGTGGTACGTGCTCTTAACGGTGCCAAGCAGTGGCGGACGATCCTTGGTCCAGTAGAAACAGTGTTTTCCTTCAAAATGTACTATTTAAATTAAAAGGATGATTTCATTTTACAATCAGATCTATTGATTAATTATTATTTATCAAAAATAATTTTACATATAATCAATTGTGTTTTGTTGTTTAACGTTGTTCCTTCAGCAGGACAGTTTAATATTAAATCTTAATACAATTTTTTTAAATATACAACATTACAGATACACTTTGGTAAAAAATACATTAGTTGTAAAGTGTCTGTACTAGACTGAAATGTCATGAAAATAATTTTAGAATGAGACTTATTAATGTTTTCATTAAATCTGTGATATTTTGTTGATTTTAATGATATTATATCATTTTTATAATTATTCAAATTTCAAATTTAATTTAATATCTACGATTGTAAAACTTACGCGTTAGAAAAATTGCAACTAAAAGATCAACTTTGTAACTATCACTTTATTAGTAAACAAATTTTAAAGAAACTCATACATTGCATTGCAGTGGAATGTCAATTTCCTTTAGATACGAATTAAAGTGATATGTTACCCTTAGGTTTTAAACTTGGATGGCTTCAGGAAGACGTTCGTCAATTACAGAATATGATGTTCAATGAAATGTAAATCTAAATTAATGAAGAATTTTAAAAGTATTTTTGTTAGGTTAATGTATTTTCTTTTTTTTTAATGTTAGCAAAATCAACTTTGTGGTTAAAATTAATTATTTTAGAATGAATTAAATACATCTACAGGTTTAGAAAAATGTCATTTTCTTTTTCAGGATGTCATTAACTAATCAAAAACATATGTTATATTGTATTTTTAACAGAATCTATTTTTAGAAAACAATAACTATTTAAAAAATAATTTTAGTACCTAACTTAAATTGTTACTTGATAATAATTAGAATAATTTTTAGAAAAAAAATTTAAAATGGGAATGATTAAATTTAGTTGGTTGTATATAATATTTTGGTTAGTTTTACACGCTTTATTTATTTCCAATGATTCCAAATTATTCCATTTAAGATCAACATTGTTTATATGTAAAATAGACAATCCCAAATTTTTATTAAAAGTATGATCATACTATCTTAACAATCTAATATAATATATTTTCACATATTTTATTAAGTTTAACATTCTTTAACTATCGCGTGTCACGTGATTACTAACAACGTGTGGTGATCCTGCTCGCACCCCGCAGACGTGGCCACATAATGAAATCACTTATCAGCCATACATTCCGACTGGTACCCACCAAGACAGACAACAATACGTCGCGCTGCAACCAGTCCGAGGAAACCTAGAACCGACCACTCTTCTCCTAGCCAGTTCCAGATACTGGAGGATGGTTCTGTTAGAAGCCTCAATAATCGTTGAGCTTGTATGAGAAGATGTATGAATATAGATGAGACGTTAATTGTAAGTCAGTACAGAAGAGTGTGGTGCTCTATCCTCTCTGCTTACCACTTTGGGCAAACGGCGTGATGATAAGTAAGTCATATATATTTACAAACTGTAGAATGATTTTGACTAAATTTCTGCATTTATATGTGATTTTATCAATTTTTCCAACATTGGTGCCTTTCCTTCTGAGAGCAAAATTTGGTTTACATTTATATACAGAAAATACGTGCTTCCATTACGTGAGAAGGTACCAATTGGTTACTGATACCGAGTAAACTCAATAGTTTGTGATTCATACGAAGAAATACTCAAAAACCGCGTCTATCATGAAAATACGAATTTTCAAACACGCAACCCTGAAACAGGAATGTGTTACATGTCAAAATATTTTAATTACATGAAGAGTTAAAATAATGTTTAAAGTTTATAACAGGCAGAGCGACAGGGATGCGAGTGCTGCCAAGTGCTATCCTATCATGTTTCGTAATAAGGCTATATTAAAATACTTTTCCAAAGTAAATAACATAATTGCATCACACAGAGCAGGCAACATTTTCATAATTTCCACAAGTTGGTATTCCGTTTCGATTTGAACCTAAGCTCACACTTATATCAATCGAGACGTTGGTTTGACACGTTTTATTAACCAACGTCTCGAGATATTAAAATCGTTACGAACAAAACGTTATTTCTTAAAAAATGAAGCTTAAACTGTTTAGTCTTACAGTATTTTTGTATTTAAAATTAAAAATTAATTGACACGACGGTTACTTTGTGGAGAAACGCGATTATTTTAATTTTCGTGAATTTTCGAAACTTTAGAAGTGACAATAACTCAACGTATGTACAGTACAAAGTTAAGTTGTGAAAATTATAATTAAAAATTGT
This sequence comes from Eubasilissa splendida, assembly GCA_031772225.1. NCBI lineage: Eukaryota > Metazoa > Arthropoda > Insecta > Trichoptera > Phryganeidae > Eubasilissa > Eubasilissa splendida. Next base: position 11,582,147 of record CM062852.1, on the reverse strand, counting down.
TATTGTAACTATTCATATATGGCACTTGTTATTTGACAACTACTATTTACATAATATATGCTCCTCATACAAATTAGGTACTCGCGTATGTGTGCGTGCGTGTGGATAATCATAAACATTGGGACGAGATTCGAACTCCGCGACCCGGACCATCGAGTCGCAATTCGACGTATCTAACAATGCAGTCACGACCGTTGTTTATAAGAGCAATCAAATACGGCGCTGCTCTTTCTCAACGCAATATAGCCGACCACAAGGTGCGCGATACCCGAAACTGCCGACTTGCGGAGTCTGGGTGTGCGCGCTGCGAGCTACATTAAACCGTGCACAATTTATTACCCCTGACGCGTGACGGGGCGCACTTATTAGACACCACTGGGGAGGAATTAACGCCGCACCGGGAATTTCTCCCACCCCTGCGTCCTTGCGCCATCCGCCATACGCCATCCGCATCCCGCAAATCAGCAGAGATGGATGGCGGCTGAGTTGCGGAATATGGTATTCGGATCAGTGGCGTGGCGGCTTCCCGGGCATTCTGAGCTGAGGGCCCGAGCCCCTGGAGGCTCTACCCGAATGCCCGGTCTGTTGGTACTAAAAATTACAGTAAATTAATATTTTATGTATACCTGTGTTTATTATTATTTCACCCCTCCGTGGCGGTGAAAATGAAAGGTGGAGGTGGTCTTCAGGTGCTGTACCACTATAAGATGCAGATGATCTTGGGGCATGGGTAAGCATTTCATGAGTAAACTCTTCGATTTAGGACTTGTCCGTGAACCGTAGTGTGTTTGCGCTCAGGTGAGGCAGACGCCGGAGCACATCATCTGGGACTGTGTAATTATGAATGATGCCCGTTAGATCATAATTGCGGGATTAGAAGGAATTCCTGAGATATATTAGGGTGTGAGTCTCTCGCTGGGGGTTGCTGGGGTGGACGATACCGGGAAAAGCAATGGCTAGGGAGACCTGACGGAGCATTCTACTGGCTTTCCCTCGCACTCTTGCGACCTGGACAGGGTGAATTTCTGACGGACTGTGACCGAGTTCTGCGACTGCAACACATAAACGTCTATCCTCCCCTTTTGAGGGTGCATGATTTTTATAGCTTCTCTCTGGCTGCCCTCTGAATTTAATATGATAACGACTCTCATGTCAAATTGTACAGGTATTGCTCTGGTACGATGATACCGGAGCCAACCTATGACAGTATTGAGATTTTAATAACTGAATGTAATAAAAAATATTAAAAAATGTAATATTGTCGAATCGAAACGAGAGTAAACAATTCCCTAAACGATTCCGGGATAAGGTATAAATATTATATTATATCTCTCTGTAGCATTCTATGTTTGTATGGTTCATAATGTAATAATAATATTATTTTTTGTTTAATAAAGCTTACTAGGAACAGCTACGCTGTGTTGCATAGCATATCTATCACATAGCATTAAAATAGTGCCAACCTGGCAGTGAATATGTAGGACTGATATGGGAGATTTCGTTCATAGAACATTGCTCAAATTTTTAGTGAAATACTCGTACAGTAGAAATCGTCGGGGTTGAAAAAATTTTCCATGTTAAATGAATTTGATTTTAAAATGACAGACGCCGGCCTAGTCAATAGAAAGTTAAGTCATAAACTGTGACTATGACTGCAATTCAGTGACGACGGGATCTATAGGCTATCCAGGTAATGTGTAAAATTGTAAGGGTGGTGTGCAGCAAGCCGCATCCTTTTTAATTATTAGATCGACAACTTAGAATAACAAGGTTCCAACTAACATTTTGGTCTAATTTGAGTTATTGCGTGAAAAGGGTTCCAAATGCATTATTCTTTATTTCTTCGACACATACCAACTCTATTTAATGTGGGTAGAAATCAAAATGAATCTAATTTTTCATTTATGCTAACCTACTACCTACATATGTTTGTCTCCAACTATTGTATATTGCAGACAATAATATTTTTATAACTTTTTTTCAATAATATTTTATAACTTCAGATTGTACTTTTTTCACATAGCTTTTTATAACATAATTAACGTTATACTTACTTACCTCTAAATAGTTACAACTATTAAAAACTGTACAGGTTTAACAATTGCTTTAGAACAGACCACGTCTAGTAAAGTAATTACCTTTATGTTTTCATGTGTACTATTTATGCTACAAAAAAAAAAAAATATATAAAAAAATGTATATTAAAGGAAATAGCAAGAGTTGAAAGTTCCAACAACATCAGTTATTTATTTCATTTTATGGATCATTATTGTTAATTTACAAAGTTTTAATTTATTTTTTATTTTTCTCAACTCACAGTGGTTATTGATAATACTGAAATTATTAAAACTGATCATATTTGCATACTCAAAACAATATATATATGAATATATGTTGAAATTCAATTAACACTTTTGAGCTCAAAACATTATCAGTGTCAGATGGAACCTTGTTCTGAGGGGTTGAGATGTCGGGCAAGTCGATAGAAAGTTGAATCATAAAGTCGTTAACAGTACCCAATTTAATGATGACGTGACGGCCGGTATATTATTTTGTTCTTCATGGTAATAGTTTTTTCTTTCACTTTAAAAGAAAATAAATGTATGAAATCACATAGAATTTTGTTGGGAACGGAATATTTTTTTCACGTTAATCGAATTTTCATATTAAACATTTTCTATTGTATATTTTCTTTAAAAAATAAGAAAAGTTTTTTAAATTTACATTGTTTACATTTTCACGGCCGCGGCAACTTGAACGCACCTTGGTGTCTCCTTCCTACCTACTTTGGGGTGTGTGTTACAATTATGGCTGCCTTAATGCGTTAGAGATGTCACGTTCAAAATTTACATATATAATATTTCTTGCTGTTGTCTGATTTTCTATAGGTACTAATTTATGCATAATCATTTATTAATACTGATTTATGCTTACTTATTAATTTATATCTTATCTATTATATTTATTGCTGTAAGAAAATTATTATTATTTAAAATTTTGAATGATAAATAAATTTCTCATATCATCTCAAACTCAATCGAGGTGGCGTAGACACTTCTTGCGAATGCCTCAGAAACGATTACTGTGAAGGCGCCCGGTGCTTTATGCCGGATTAATTCGAAAAAACAACAATAAACACGTTATATAAACAGATTGGATCTTGACTGATCATCAAGTACTGAAACAGCTCAAGATAAGGGAATATGGAAGCGCCATGTTGAGACTGTTGGCTCCCAATCTAGGTTAAGTGGATGAAAATGATGACAATAGAAATATGAATCTATTTAATATTAAGTAATTAGTTCGATTGACATAATATGTTAAAGATACGAAATAAACAAAAATATTAATTTAATTATATTACAATAATTTACATAAACATTTCTTATTTATTTTAGGTTTTTTCAGTTTTTGTCATAGCCAACGTGTCGGACCATCATCAGTATAAATAATGGGCACAGAATTGTCAGATATTAGAAAATAAACCCTCTAATGCTTTATACTTCACCTTAAAATAAAGCTAATGAGTGAACATTTTACACTGGCATAAGATAAAAGAATTTATGAATTCTTATTTACATATTTACATATCAATATAGTTACAAGTAACAGAGGTAAGTGAGGAAAATAGAACATCGCATCAATTAATCGATTCGATCAACAAACCAGAAACAAATAATTTATCGTAGTTATGTAGAAAGCAGCCAGTCCACAATTTTGAAAGAAGTATAATATTTCATATGTGAGAATAAAGCACTTATGTTTCGATTCAACTCGTTTAATTTACTTGATACGCATTTCGCCTTGCAAGGGCATTATCAATCAAAAAATTTAACTCGACAACTTGTATAATGAAGGACAGCAATTTTTATTTACACGAGATGAAAAAAGAACATTGTTCATTGGCATTCTAATGATTCACGTCATTTTTTATATGATTTTAATTATTTATACATATATATATATCATATTAATGGTATATGTAGAAAAGATCAGCTTCTTCTCTTTTTTATTATAAAATTATTTACGTGTTTACTATAGATTAACATTAATATAAATATAAATTGTTGGGTTAAATTGTTAGATTAATAATGTCCTTACATGACGAAATACGTCTCAAGAAAATTAATCGAGTAGAATTTAAAAAAAATGTGTTTCTGATTATCATATTTTTCATTATGAACATACCTCGGAAACAGTAAAAAAGTGAAATATTATTTTTATCGGGCGATAAAAGATCAAATATATATTCTGCCAAAAACAATCTGGCCACTTCCATACACAAATTCATAATAATCACTTCCTGAAAATACTATTGATCGCAAAATCCCATTTTACAATCTGAAAACATTTCAAATATGTAAAAACATTAAAATCTCTAAAATGTATTCTCAAATCCTACAAAATTTGGTATTCATATATTATTTATCATTTTAAACGTAAAGAATATTCCAGTTGTGTAGATTTGATAATTCGTACTATAAGTAATAATAAGTGTTTTTATATCAGTTTATGTTTTCCGTGACTGGCTTCTTTCTGTACAATGAAAATTTGACAGTCCGGTGATAAGACTAAACGTGATGTTCTCAGTTAGATGTTAGCTACAAAGCCTCCGAAGATATGCATAATTTTTAAAACTATATTCTAAAATTGCAATTTCACAATAAAAATATGTTTTCATAAAAAAAAAATTTTTTTTCATATTAATTAAATGTATTACTTAGAAATATATACATAAGAAAAATATTGTTGTTGCTATCGGGATTCGAACCGGGATCTCTTTCCAATCCGGAGAAGGTGCATTAACCAAAATTTGTTATAAAGGAGAACACATTCTTATTGTGAAGTTGTAATTATTCAGAACATGTTTTAACACAGATGTTTTAAATACTAATTTAATGTATTCATTATAAAATATATGCATATAAGATAATTTTTTTCGAAAAATATAATATATAAACCCGGTAGCGCATAAACAATATTTTTCGATAAAATTGATTTTATATATATATATCTTACTAATTAATACATTTAATTAGTATTTAAAATACCACAGACCTATGTTCAACTTCACAATAAGAATGTGTTCTCCTTAATAATTTAATTTCTTCAAAATTCAATAAAAAATGTACTAGATTAAATAAAATAACATTCACTTTATAGGAAACTTCGAAATTTATTATACGTCAACCGATTTTCCTTATCTCAAGCTTCATCGGGACGTATTTGAAACTGAAATCAATCTAATATCAATCAACACTATATTTTCCCCTCCCTTATTGTTCTATCTATCTGTATATGCATTCTGTTTCTTTCTTTCCCATATAATTTTACATTTAGTCTCCTTTGATGTTCTATTTAACTATATACGTATTCTGTGTCTCTCTTACACATGTAATTTTATATTCTATCTCCCTCTTTATATATAGGTACACTATTTTTGTATTTATGATTAGTTTCAAATACGTCCAGATAAACCTTGAGATAAGCGAAACCGGTTGAAAATGATTGTTATTTTATTTAATCTAATGTGTCAAACCACAAACGATTGCTTTTTACGAAAATAAAATATACTTTATTTAATATTAATGTTGTGTACTATCGGCGCAATACTACTGGGTGACCAGGTTTATTTGCGTGTCTGGTGGGGGTGAAAATTTCTCGCTACGCCAGTGCTTCGAATGCCACACACTGATGACTCCTGGCGTGAGGATGTGGCCGATGCACGACGTGGATAAATACAAGAAACGCTCGATCTTGTGTCGGAGCGAGGCAGCAGGAACTACACCTTGAACGGAGTGGCGTGTAACATAATTTGACTATTGCCTATCGCAATCAGTCTAATAATTATTGCAATCAATTATGTTGTCTAAGTCTACAGTTACATATATACAAGAATTTGACTGTTACCAGTATAAGAATTGAGAATTTTACTCTTTTGTTTTAAGTCAGTTACCATGAGGTATCCATTGGTTGCAATTTGTCAATTTTATTTATATGTTTATTCCATTTATCCAAGACTCGAATATAAGAGTAATTTGACATTACAACCTTTCCCTGTATTATGAGGTGCAAGATCTCATACTCTAAATATCTCATTATATATCCGAGATATTGAAGTATTCGGACTTTTATTTTTTTAATTACTTTTATCTTTTTTCATCCCAACCATGACATCTTCATTCGTGATTCTATCCATCCAGCTTATTTTAATCATTCTTCTGTAGATCCTCATCCCAAATGATTCAAGTCGCCTTATCATTTCTTCGGTAAGTGTCCATGCTTCCATTCCAGAAAATAAAATCGAGAACACATAGCATCTGACCATTCTCATTCGTAATCGAAGGTTGAGATCATGACTGCAGAATAGTTTTTCATACGAATAAAGGTTGCAGGAGCTCAATAAGGCTCATTACCAAGTATTCATGTATTTTCGATAAAGCTGATTTGAATTATTTTAAGTAATATTCAGATAAAATGATATACCATTTAAATCCATTTTCTAAATCTCACAATTTAAACGTTAAATAGAATCGCAATTTTCTGGATAATAAACAACATATACAAAACATTTCATACAAGTGAACTAAGAATTTAAACAAAAGCTGAAATATCGAACATTTTCGACTATACATTAATCCAAAACTAAATCAAATTATGGTTACTACTAAACGTGATTATAGCAATTGGAGCGGTGGCCGAGAGTAAGACACAGGAGTGTATGTCGTCTTAAGACAAAATTATCAGATGGCATTGAATAGGTTGCGGAAACTTAATGGAAATAGATGCCAGGCACAAGATAGGTATGAATAGAGAAGAAAATGAGAAGACAATATGAAGACAATATCCAAGATTGGAATATTGAAGGCTGGTGTTAATGATAATGACATCAAATATTATTATCAACGATGTGATTTCTAAAAATATTTTTTGATGCGTTTTTTTGTTTAAACTTTATATTGAAATTTTAATTAAATATTATGATTTATGAACACACGGAGTCGTGACAATACGGGATCGTGCGTAGTTGATGATAAATTCTAAAATATATTTTATAAATGTATATTGTTACAGCAGGCCTCAAAGCGCAATAATATCTCTGAAATTGTGTTTTTAAACAATCCGTAAATATACGATTATTTTATGAAATGTGTACTTTTTATTATATTTTGAATCATCAATATATTCCTAATTTAATAGATTTTATAATATTTTAAAGATAACAAGAACGTTAAATAATGTATCCTGTATTTATTTTAATCTGCAACATAATAAAAAAATTATTTCTAGCACTGGCTGTAAAAATCGGTAACCTATACTTCGTCTGTGAATGAAAATGTGTTAGTACTTTTTTCTCTAGCTCCAATATCAACAGTCATAAATTTTTAAGTTTTTAAAAATACGCCATTTCAGAGAAGGCTATCTTGAAACTTAGCCGAGATATTTAGCAGGTCAATTCATGAAAAAAGTTTGACCGAAATCTGACAAAAACTACACGATTTATCATCTCCATACGTCCCATGTATATTTTTACGGAATGTGGTTTCAAGGTCTTCTGATTATGATTGAAAAACGTGCATTGAAATATTAGACACCCTTTTATGAATGAAATTGGTGGATCTAATATATATTCTGTGTACCTAAAAGCAACAGGTAATTTTTGTCCATAAATACTTTAAACGACTTGTAAATTATGTAACTATACTATACTTTTTTTTGTAATATATATATATATATGTATATTCTATTAATTTCTATTTTTATATATATTTTCTTTCACGTTATATTTTTATATGTATATTCCATGCTACTTCTATAGTTGCTTATGTATTTGCATACCTAACCAATTTTGTAAAAGCCCTTAAGGGCATAAATTAGTAAATAAATAAATTTATATAATACATGACCAGTTACAATTTGATGATGCACCTATAAACACACTTTTCTCCCGCTCTGAGGATGAAAAAACTATCGTATTTAGAAATATTCAATAGACCGGAACAGATATTCAACGACATTTAAAAATGTCAAACGGGACTGAAATATGTCCCCATTCCACACACGTTACGGTTCATTCGAAACACTGGATGTGGCTATGTTCATCGTACTGAGCTTAGTTTAGAAGTCAAAGCAAGTTTCACTGTTCAACAGTTACGTAATATCCGCACGCATTAACTTTGTGCCTCTATTTTACACAACTACATCGATGAAGAGGTAGAACATCGTGTCAAGTCGGCAAGCGCTGCTATTGGACGCCTCAGAAAGAAATCTTCTATACCATTACATAAACAAGAATACCAAGATATTGGTATGCAAAACTGTTGTTCTCTCAGTACTCCTCTATGTATATGTTTAAATTCATGCAACAAAATTGTACATAATTTTTATTTTACTTATACCATATTTGAAGAATTAAAGTAACATAAGTTAAAAATCTGACTCAATAAATAAATATAGCAGACTCCTAACTGTCAAACAAAAATAACTGAATAAAGATTTTTTAGCAATGAACGTTCAAAATAATATTAAAATCTTATTTAGGAGAACACATTCTTATTGTGAAGTTGTAATTATTCAGAACATAGGTCTATGATATTTTAAATATGAATTAAATATATTAATTATAAAGATATACATATAAAATTAATTTTATCGAAAAATATTGTTGTTGCGCCACCGGGATTCGAACCTGGATCTCTTTCCTAACCGGGGAAGGTGCTTTATCCAACTAAGCTATAGTGACAATTTTCGACCCTATATGTTACCTTTTTGATATGATATATTCAAATGATGGAACGATTAAATGTATTAATATCAAAAAGGTAACATATAGGGTCGAAAATTGTCGCTAAAAATAATGTCGCTGTAGCTTAGTTGGATAAAGCACCTTCCCCGGTTAGGAAAGAGATCCAAGTTCGAATCCCGGTGGCGCAACAACAATATTTTTCGATAAAATTCATTTTATATGTATATCTTTATAATTAATATATTTAATTCATATTTAAAATATTAAAATCGGTCATCATTTTCGAAAGAACTAAACATAAAAATATTTGGTCCAATGTTAGTATTTTCGGGGTCACATTTAATTAATTTTCCACAATTTCTTCATAGGAATGTGATTCTATATCTGGTCATAACTAAGATAAAATCATTCGACATATAACTAACACGAGTCTTATTACTTTTTACGCTTAGTTCCTATATTATTTAACAAGTTATCAGTAATTATATTATTGTATCTAAGCAGTAAAATTCATCTATCGCAATGTTGCGTTGACTAGACAGATAAATATTGTGTTTTAAAGTAATAAAAATTATATATAACTCTGTTTTAAATATATGATACGGATATAAAGCGGATAAAATTAACAAATAGATCGCTAGAATATAAATAGTTATTATTATTTTTGCAATGAATACTTTTATAATATAGGTACAACGTAGGTATCGCGCAATGGCCTGAATGATGACGAATTGTATTGACATATTTAGCAAACTTAATTTATTTCTGTATTAGCTATTTATTATATAAAAACACTTTTAGAAACTGCGCATTAGATACCAATTTTCTTACATACAATTAGATACCATCGTTATTTATAAAAAATAATTTCTTATTTATTAAGAAATAAACTTGACAGTAATCAAATATTCCTAGGTGCATACTTTAGAAAATATTTTAAGAATTGTGAAAATACATAAAAATAAAATTAATTTATGAAATTCAACAAATTTGGTATGTTATCTTAAACGCGCTTTGTAAGGTGGTACTCACGATGAAATATAAAGACTTAATAATTATTATAATCAGCAGAAGGCTCAATCTTTTAGCTAAATTCAGATCGGATGGTATGCGAAGTGTTATAAATTTTTCGTTTAGTTCTACAACTGGTAGACGGTGTAATTTAAGGCAGGTTGGATCTTCTGATTGAAGGCCATACATAAGACGGGGTATGCGTATTTCTCACTTTAATCATCCCTTTGTGAGTGTAAATGAGGCAGTTTTGGCGCCTCTAAGGAATTTCCATAGATAAACCCTTACTGTGACGTGGAATTTCTATTTCGTAAAGCATAATTCGCAACACAGGGTGGAATTTCAAACATCGATCTACTCCACGCTGATTGGAATGTAATATAAACCTTTATATGTTACATAACAATGATTGCATATAAGCCCTATGTGTAAGTATAGTATAATAATAATAATTACCTATATATAAAAAGCGTATAATAATACCAAGAATTCCTCTGAATCCTATTTTATTTTATATTCTTGAAAATTGACGTTTCTTATTAAGTTTATTATAAAAATTCACAATAAAATAATAAAGTGATGATAGAAATATTACGAATAATTTTTATTACACTTGAACTTGTTATTAGCTTCAAAAATTATGTTTATCTGTGACAAATCTATAACTAATTTTCCGGTAAAAATAAACAAACCGAATATAATCTGGGATAGCATTATGGTAACCGATCTAACGCGATGAATTGGCGGATCAGTTCCGTTATGTCAGGGATCTGCTTCAAGGGGCCATACCCGTTGTCACACAAGAAAGCCAAATTCCTTCCTTGTACGAAAATAAAAGGTCCAAAATAAGTCGCGCATAAACATGTAGCATTAAACTATGTAAAATCAAATATGCAAACACTAATAATAGGTAATAAGAAGTAATAAAAGGAGTCTCGTCAATAACTAACGGTGAGGACTAGCACTAAAAATTACAATCCATATTTTCGAGCGCGGAGCAAAATCAAACGCCGCGATAAGTTGTCCGTGATTAATGAATTTATTGTTAAATTTAAATGTGTACGGGGAATACATATCACATTAATATTCTTAATATTTTCAAGCAATGCTAAACACTTAAGATCCGCCTTTCAACTGGAAATATAAGCTTTTATTATTAACGAGAAACATTCTTATTGTGAATTTGTAATTATTCAGAACATAGGTATGTGATATTTTAAATACAAGTAAATCAATTAAATCGAAAAATATTGTTGTTGCTACCGGGATTCGAACCTGGATCTCTTCCAATCCGGAGAACGTACATTAACCGATTATGCTACAGCATACAGTACAATAATTACAACTTCGCAATAAGAATATGTTCTCCTTAATAATATATAAGTTGTATCAATGTATCCAAAATTAAATAAAAAATAATTGGTAATTCTGGTGTCTCCTATCGGATTACGCAAAGGTATTTGAGATTCCGTAAGAATAAAGTAGATGGCTTTCAAATAATAGAACGATATATGTATATCACCAGGCCAACAAGCAAGTGCGCTACGTGTATGTTTCACATCAGCTAAAGGATGAGTACATTTACATAAATATGAATGGAAGCCGTAAAAGCAAGCTGCATAAGGCGCCCAAAACACAAGACTCATGAAATTTCTCATAAAATTAAAATGAATCTGGGCTACAGAAAATCCTAGTTACCCTCTGAAATTTCTAGGAGCGGCAAAATTACCAGGAATACCTTCCCTGGGGACGCCATCAGGATCAGTAATTCAGGAGAAGGTATTGATACGGGCGCGCTCATACGGAATCTGTATTTTATTTAGAATTATCCCATTAGGCGATATCACTAAATAATTTGATCCAGATTATAAAAATGGCTTATTTCGTTAGCTTCGTGACTTTAAAGATAAGGGTTTACTTCCTGGAAGCGAGGAACATTATCAAATATTTATCTCGTCTTATGCTTTATGTAAAATTTACTACCGCATTTATATATTATCAATGTTTTAATTTTTTTAAAACATAGTGTTTTTATTTGTTTCAGTAAAAATACGTACACGTGCCACGTCAATATTCTTACAATCTTCAAACTAAGCCGAACGCTTTTGCTATGAAAACAGGACTAACTTGCTGGTTTCTAGATACTAAGTCACTAAAATAGTATCTTAACTACTAAACCAACAAGTCCGTATTTTATTAAATATTTACTATTTTTATTCATTAAATTTTTACCTTGTATTTACCTTCCACAATTATTTTCGATTAGAGATATTTAACAAAATATATAATAATTTTTAAATTCTTGCATAGTTTAGTATTTACCACTTGATTTACATTTATCTATGATAATTTTGCCTACCTATCTTAATGTAAAATCACAGACAAAACCACCAATTGAAATGATTTATTTTCTGCTAAAATAATCAGCAATAATATTACTGAAATTCATAATATTTAATGTCAAAAGTACAAATATCTGAATAAATAATCATTATTAAGGAGAACACATTATTATTGTGAAGTTGTAATTATTCAGAATATAGGTCTGTGATATTTGTTTTAATACAAATTAAATGTAGTAATTAGAAAGATACACATACACATATAAAATCAATTTTATCACAAAATATTGTTGTTGCTACCGGGATACGAACCTGGATCTCTTTCTATCCGGGGAACGTGCATTAACCGATTATGCTATACCAACACAGTACATTGACAACAAATTTTCGAACTTATGTGTTACACTTTTCAAATGAATACATCTATCATTCCATTATTTGAAAGCCATTTTCTTTATTTTAACGGAATCACAAATACCTTTGAGTAATCCGATAGGAGACGTCAGAATTAATAATTCAGTTTTATTAAATTTTGACACATTATTGTGAAGTTGTAATTATTCAGAACATAGGTTTATGATAATTTTTTTTAAATTGAGTTAAAACACTGTTTTATTCCACTATATTTTTTATTGTGTTAAACCTTAGTAGTGTGTTGTTAAACATCTTCTCATTATCAATATAATAATTCAACTAAAATTAAAAAACTTTCAGACAGTAATATTTGGTGTGTTTGGAGTTAACGAAAGTGTGGGTGGGGGTGGAGTTAAAATGGATAAGAGAGGGGATGTAATGGGTGGTATTTGAATATTTAAATATAGTGAAATAAAAGAGTGTTTTAACTCAATTTACTAAATAATCATGAAATTCCACAAAATTTCACCAAAAACCTTTGAACAACTATATTTTTTTTAATAGAAATTAAATGTATTAATTAGAAATATATACATATAAAATCAATTATATAAACTATGAACTTTTTTTTATTCCCCAAGAATACGCACGAATTTACGGCCTGACTTATTACTTATTACATATCGAATTGTATATTTTGGCTGAAAGAAATACAATGCAAAAAGAGACGGAACAGAAAACACATTACGTTATTTCATCAAAAAGCATATTAATATTGACGTTTGTGTCGGGACCCAGACCAGAGTCAGTAAGTGATGGATTAGAAGAGGGCGGGACGCTCTCCCGATCCCTGGGGGTTAATCCACTGATCAGTCTGGGTACGAAATTTCATTTGCGAATTTATTAGAATTTGCGTAGGTATTATAAACCAACCATCGATCAATACGTGATATCGGTTTGATTTTTCTTCAACAAATCGGGACTTGTTTATTTTATTAGACGAACTTGACTTTTTCAATATCTGTAATTATGAGGCAACTGGTAATGATGCTTTGATCAGCTTAACGACTAAGGAACTTTTACTTTCCTTCTTCATGCATGTCAATATAGACATAAAGAAAAAAAAAATTAATATAGTCAGTATTGACATATAGTGTATATAAAAAAAGAGTACAGTGTTGAAAAATCATGCCTCTAACATAACATGGCTTCAGTGTGGAAATATTTATTAACAATATTTGAATATGTCCAATTACTAGATTTTTACCTACAAAGGCACTGTTATTAAACAAATATCAGATATCTCATAGAGACAAAGCTATTTTTGATTATATTTTAATGGAAAATCTATGGAAATATGGGGTAACTACAGGGCTTACCAATTCACTCCTCAATGTTCACATTTATCAAATTTTTGAAAGTTGTATGTATATTAGTATGTAGACTCGCTTCGAGTACCACTATCGTAATCTATGGACTAAATTTTATAATTCATTTTTACTTTTTATTAAACAGTATATATGCCATTACTATGAAAATCTGATTTTTTTTTTGAAGACAGGTCGTAAGCTTATATATATATATATATATATATTGTATATATTTTCCATTAAAATATAATGAAAATAGCTTTGCTTTTATGGAAATATTTAGTTAAGTAAGATTATTTTACGGATTAAAGAAACAATTTTGATGCATGCAAATAAGCTAATTATCTCGCAGCATCGGTATGACGTTGCACACGGAATGTCTGAATTAAAATCTGTGGGTTAGGGTCTAGCCGTGGGTTACGCTAATCTGTGACTAGAATTTTATAGGACATTTTGAAATCTTATTTTCTCCTCCTCCATGTCGGTATTAACCTATAGTGGTCTTAATCAGATGTTCGGTTCGTAATGCACCCTCGCCCTCGCCCTCGCCCTTACAGGGACTCCAAGGTCTCTCCAGTAAAATAAAACGCATCTATTTACCGTTATGACACTCTTCCAAGTCTTCTTCGTCCCAAAATTACGCCTAAGATCTTTTATATGTATATCTTTCTAATTAATACATTTAATTTGTATTAAAAAAAAATGACAGACCTATGTTCTGAATAATTACAACTTCACAATAAGAGTATGTTCTCCTTAATAATATATAAGTTGTATCAATGTGTACAAAATTTAATAAAAACGAATTATTAATTCTGGCGTCTCATATCGGATTACTCAAAGGTATTTGAGATTCCGTAAAAATAAAGAAGATGGCTTTCAAATAATGGAACGATAGATGTATTCTTTTGAAAAGTGTAACACATAAGTTCGAAAATTTGTTGTCAATGTACTGTGTTGGTATAGCATAATCGGTTAATGCACGTTCCCCGGATAGAAAGAGATCCAGGTTCGTATCCCGGTAGCAACAACAATATTTTGTGATAAAATTGATTTTATATGTGTATCTTTCTAATTAATAAATTTAATTTGTATTTAAACAATTATCCATGGTTCATAGCAACTTCACCTATGTAGTTGTTCTTCTTCATATTTCTTAGAATATCTTTCTGAATAGAAACGTATTGTTTACCAAGTTCCAAACATATCAGAGGAGCATGACACTTCGCATTGAACACACGATGAAGAAGTAGAAAATATTTAAAATATTTAAAAAAAAAACGTAAAATATACAATCTTTATACACTCCTATGATTCTATTGACTAGTAAACTTTTAGGCATGTTTACTCTTCTCCAAAATAACTCAATTCGATCTTACCCAAACTTAATCGTTAACCATAATGAATTAATTGATTACATATAATTGTGTCAAATTATAATAATCATCCATCTTGAATAAGCGTCAAGTACACTACCCGTCAAATTAATTTCACCACTTGAAGCAGCAAATACGCCCCCGCCGCGCCGAGGGGCAATGCGTATTAATTATTGGGGGACATGACAGTCGCGCTAGACGGGACTAAGTACGGGATTAACCCTTCCTCCCCCGGGCCCCGCAGGTGACACATAGTAATTACGGTGCGAAGGATACACCCCTGTCTTCTAACAACACTGGAACAAGTATGACTAGGAACCTCCACAGGTAACGACTACCGGAATGGTTTAACAATTTTACGCGAAGAAAAATTATGGCGAAAAATTCACACTTGCGAGCACTTGTGTATGGAACTAGTATCTCTTCTGGGGTAGCATTTATTGGTTAAGAAACATGGGCCAACGTTTCGGCACGTAACTTAAGACAAAGTCTTGAAAATAGCACGCGTCGCTGTGCCGAAACGTCGGCTTAGATTTCATCGAAGAAACCACTTTCAAACGCAATATAATTCAAAAGAAATAATAGTTCCATATATGACACACTTTGATACTTAATATCACATATGTCAAATTTGAGGTTTTTACGGGTTAAGTATAATATCAAAGAGAAAGTTTTTTAGTTATGTCTCGTCTGTTGGTCCTACCACTGTAGTTACTTGCCGGTGAAGATTCGCTCTAAAATGGTCGTGAAACACGTATTTTCAGGCCGGCAGTTCAGCGCTAAGTGAAATAAATAATCTTTACTTTGTATAATTGGGGTGTTCACGAGCTAATGTTTGTCTTCTGTGATTTAAGTTATTATTGTTGCTATTTGCTTGTGCGATAAGTGTCGGGTTCGGAAAAATTGATGTTATTGGGTTTCTTTATTTTTCGTCGTCAATCCACTACTGCCTGCTGGTATTTCCATGACTGGCTGTCTTAACGTCAGGAATTATTAGCCATGTCACTTCCACGTCTCCGATATATCCATCAAGATAGCGTTTTATAAGTCGTTTTTGTTTCAGGAATATTTTGTGTCTACCGGGTATCTGTGTCCGTTGACATTTACGCATTTTAGCAGTCTTTAAGTATTTAGCCTCATTTTTGTTTCGTAAGTATTAAGTATTTTGGTCACTGATTAACAAAATAAAATAAATAAAAATATTTTAGTTTCATGTCACTCGTTAAATGATGAGAATAGGGAGAAGGTTAAAGAAAACAGTTTTAATATCACCACTATTGTGAAAATATTTTTTTCCGACACCAATTTAGAATCTTGTTTGCTATATTTTCAATAAATATAAATCAGAATTAAAAGAACGTGTGAACTTCTGTAACAATCTGCATCGTTATTACAGACATTTCCATTGCGTCACTGCTCTAGTACCAATTGCAAATAATCGCTGTCTTTTTTATCGAACTCTGCATATTAATTAAGCCATCAACCCATTACAAAGAAACTGATCTTGAACCATGTGAAACATCAGGATCAACAGTCGCAAGGTTCTTAGTGATATTTTCCTAGTTTTTTTAAAATCGCGCCAATACTTATTTATTTATATCGACGTCCTATAAGCAAATAATTAATATACACATACGCAGCTTATACAAAATAGAACAGATTTTAAATACAACACAGTAAAAGTAAATAACAATAATTGAAGTAAGGTGGACTGACAGTGCCACCTGACGACGGTTAGCCGAGGCGCGGTAACACGCCTCATACCGGGTTGCAGCGACCTTGCGGTGGCCACCACCAGAGGGTCGCGGAGCTTCGCATGACGGTCGGTAGAGTGTGTGTCCCGGCGGCGACAAGAGCGGGATCTCGAAGATTCTTCTCTCGTGACTGCTCCACCTAACAGCTCTAATATTTCTTAGTGTTGCACTGTGAAACTACTATACACCTTGTAACTGATCTTAAAGTCTACCGTCTGATTGTATTGTGTGCCTGTAGCAACAACAGCAAATAAAACATCCCGACAAGACCACCGGTACGTCTCTTATTGTCATACTTCTGATAATTCACTCCCAGTAAATTAAACCTTCTGTGTAGGAGTCAATTAACAAATTGGGATTGATTCTACCGAAGCCGACTGGGATGCATAAGCCATCATAAGTACCCACTACGGATAAGTCCAAAGAACTATAAATACAGTAGCAGAAGAGTATATAAGAAGAAAAAATATTTATACATTAATAAGTAATATCAATACAAATTAAACTAATCAACTAGAAAGATATACAGAAAAAAAAAAATATTTTTTCAAACACAAATTAATTGTATTAATTAGAAAGATATATAAAATCAATTTTATCGAAAAATATTGTTGTGCTACCTGGATTCAAACCTGGATCTCTTTCCAAACCGGGGAAGGTGCATTATTCAACTATGCTACAGCGACAGTACTTTTGACGACAAATTTTCGAACTCATATGTTACACTTTTTCAAATTAATAAATCTATCGTTCCATTTTTTGAAAGCCATCTACTTTGTTTGTAAAGAGATTCAGGTTCGAATCCCGATAGCGCAACAACAGTGTTTTTAGATAAAATTGATTTTATATGTATATCTTTCTAATTAATACATTTAATTTGTATTTAAAG
The DNA here is from genome assembly GCA_031772225.1 of Eubasilissa splendida. Lineage (NCBI taxonomy): Eukaryota > Metazoa > Arthropoda > Insecta > Trichoptera > Phryganeidae > Eubasilissa > Eubasilissa splendida. The sequence continues at coordinate 11,564,305 of CM062852.1, read as the reverse complement.
TATCACAGACCTGTGTTCTGAATAATTACAACTTCATAATAAGAATGTGTTCTCCTTAAAAATACATTATATTAAATAGAAGTACATATGTAAATATATAATAAGAACAATATAGTAGAAGTACACACGGGAAAATAAAAATAAATCAAAAAGGATTTATAAATTGACAGTAAATAAGTAAACACAAAGGTTTAAATATCTTAATTAATTATATATCGCACATGAGATAAAGCCAGAAGAAAGAAGGTTCATAATTGAATAAGGCCATAGGCTGACAGTTGCCAGATAAATACAGAGGAAAGCCAAAAGATACCTTGGATTACAAACTACAGAAGATATGTTTGAACTCGGCCTCACTGACGCCGAATGCCGAAATCAGGAAAAGTGGATAAAGTGTGTTCAAGATGCTGATCCCAAATAGATGTAATATAGCGAAGTAAAAGAAGAAGAGCAGAGGAAGACCAAAAGATACATTGGATTGCAAACTGCATGAGATATGTTGGAACTCGGCCTCGCTGACGCCGAATGCCGAAATCAGGAAATGTGGATAAAGTGTGTTCAAAATGCTGATCCCAAATAAATGTAATATAGCGAAGTAAAAGAAGAAGAGCAGAAGAAGACCAAAAGATGTATTGATTTACATCTACAGGAGATATGTTTGAACTCGGCCTCACTGACGCCGAATGCCGAAATCAGGAAAAGTGGATAAAGTGTGTTCAAGATGCTGATCCCAAATAGATGTAATATAGCGAAGTAAAAGAAGAAGAGCAGAGGAAGACCAAAAGATACCTTGGATTACAAACTGCATGAGATATGTTTGAACTCGGCCTCGCTGACGCCGAATGCCAAAATCAGGAAAAGTGGATAAAGTGTGTCCAAAATGCTGATCTCAAATAGATGTAATATAGCGAAGTAAAAAAAGAATAAATTTAATTTATTCATTGAAACGAAATATAAAATAAACCTATTTTCCTTCTACAAGCCACGTGAACAGATTTTTAAATAAGTAAAAAATTGAAATGCGAAATATTATGTACTCGTAGTTCAAATTTGACAAATTTTATAAACTTTGTAATTAAATTGTTGAATCTAAGTTATAACATAAACTTTCCTCTTTATAAATTCGAGGTACGCCGGAGATTTTCGTCGGGGTTATTTAATTAGTTACAGGTGCCTGATAAAATTCCCACGTACATTTCATCTGCTCATTATTTGTGGTACACTTCGCCTTGACTTGTGAACTGTGTTCTATAGCCCCGGTCTTGTATCTATTATTTAGTTAGGTAAATGAACCGGGGGAACATTTCCGACTTAACGACTAGAAAAAATACAGAATAAAGTCGTATGTTATAATATAATATTTATTTATCAATATGTTGTCGGGTCTTGTTGAGTTTCGAATAACTATTTCCGACTAATTAAAAAATATTTTTAATTAACTAACAAATTTTCTTTGCAGCTTTAAGATAATACGACGCCATGTTCTTTTGTTGCCGTAAAATTCTCGCTTAAGCCACTGTCATATATGTATCATTTCGTGCTCCTCATCGATTGTTAACGAGCATCTAACAAGCGTCCTCCATATATGATTTTAATGATGGTACCAGTCTCGTCTCAAAGCCTCGCTTATTATATATTTTCTTTACCTACCTTTCATACGTTCTACACACAAAAACCGTCTTAACAATTCATCTTTAAAGGTGTCCTGATTAGTTTAATATTCACTCCGGATTTTGTCAATTTTTTTATAACATCGTTTATAGGTTTTCCAAACTTGCACCTAACTGACCGCATTCAACTTAATTTAACTCAAATTTCGCCATTTTAAACCGGCTAGATTAGCCAAAGACTTTATCGAATATTACACATATGGTAAGGTGGTTATAAAACGTCATCTGTGGACGCGAAATTAACACCACGACGACAGAACGGTGCATGCATCACTGTTTCATCAGCTGTTTCACAGCAGCTTACCCCGCGCGACCCTTCACTTATGTACCGACTTATATACTTTTGCTCATGACACGACATTATCTTCATTCCTTTTTTACCTCACCGTAATACAAGTCAAGTGTATTGATATATTAATGATAGAGGTGCATTATCATGCATTCACATTACAAACATGTTTAGTTTAACCGCCGTATCGAATTTAAAGTGTCGCATACGACATTTTTATCCGAATTGCATTACATATTTCATCACTTATCAGCCTCCGCATATCGTGCCGTGATATATATATAACTCAAAATCTTCCCAGATAATTTATCAATGTAGTTATAGAATCTAAATTTATTAAATATGAATTAAATGTATTAATTCGAAAGATATTATTGTTGCGCTACCGGGATTCGAACTTGGATCTCTTTCCAAACCAGGGAAGGTGCGTTACCCAACTATGCTATAGCGACAATATTTTGAGCGACAAGTTTTCGAACCTATATGTTACCTTTTTTTTGTTGATATTAACACATTTAATCACAGACCTATGTTCTGAATAATTACAACTTCACAATAAGAATGTGTTCTAAGTACGACAGGCAGACACGCGTTGACTTTTATGTTTGTTATTAATTAATATAATTATTTTAGACTCGTAACAACTTAATGTAATAATAATTATGATGATTAATAACTAAATAACGTACCTTCATAAAAGCACAAACATATATAATAAATAAATCTTTTGGACCTCTCAAAGAAAAACTATATTTCAATTAACAAATTAATGTAACTTTATGACGTAAAAATATTTGCGACGACAGTTACGTCTGAAGAATGGCAAAAGGTCAACGTTGTCGGTATGTATTTTAAAATAGATTTACGGTCTGCGAGTACACCGCCTACTCAGCGAACGAAATTAAGTTGTATCTGTATTTATTATTAGACTTTAATTTTTCTGTATTCGACTGAATCTCAAACGATAAATGGAGAATTATTTAAAGGGTAAAACATCACGTTGCAAGATACACATAAATATGTCCATTTTTAGTCACGAAAACAAATTTTTAGCAATCAACAAGGTAACGTTTGAATTTTAAATGGCGGAAACAAGGACGCATGTTACTCATGTTCAATATTTATTCGCAATTCGTCTTTAGAGATGCTACTGTTGATAATTTCATACCCAAAAAACATTTACAAACATACTCTCGGTCGACAAGTAATTAAGATGAATTACCATTCTATGATTTGTTACTTTTCTTGTGATATTATGTGGTACCGTTATTAGTGCATAATTTGTAAATTTACCACTAGGTATGTATGCATGTACTCAATGGCGTGCAGTACGTATAGATTTAGGTTATGCTGTTACCAATGATATTATACAATCACATATAATATATGAAATACAATATATGTTGTACATAGGATTATGAACTTTCGATTAACCAACGTCTTCAGACAAAATGAATCTGTCCTTTATGCGATCCTACCATGTATTTATTTGTAATTTTAGAGTATAATAGTGTTTTTAAAGATAAAGTTTTGACGTAAAATAATATCTTCTTACTCATATAACAATCAATATAAAAAATGTATGGACGTTTTTAAGAACACTTTATATGACTGAACATGATTCATTTATTGTTTAAAAATCCTTCACATAATAACTAACGGAAATAATTATTTTTATTAAAGGTTAACGTAGGAAATAGTTCTGCCAATTACTTTTCATTTTTTCCAAATCAAAAACAAATTCATGCACCAAACGCACCTCGAACGCAAAGAATGATCATGAAATCAACACGTTAAAAACAGTAAGATAGTAAAATTCTCGAATTAGTAAAAGAGGAAGCAGACACTGATTTGCACGCAGTTGTAAGCCTTTCAAATGTTATTGTGTTAAAAAAACAGCATAAATAACAACACCATACAAAACGAATCAACCGAAATGATTTTTCAATTTGGTAAATAGCCAATTGTATGACTTAAGTAATACACTAGCTTAAACATAGAATAAAGTAATGTGAATAGCTACAATCGACGCATTGTAGCTACTAGCGTTACGGCTACAGCGATACGTTGTCGTGTAGTTTTTAAAACTAAACCATTAAAGTTTCTACTGGTACACAGATGGCCCTAATTGTAATAAATCCGTAAATTTACGTTCACGATTCATATTATAAATTATTTAATTTATATTTGTTTCCCAGAATATGTAGTAATGTATAGCTTTTTTGCTTTTTGCACTGCACGCCCTTGCACGTACTGTATTGTGTCAGAATAAAATAAACAAACAAATATACAGAAAGGCACATACCAAATCGATTTTCTTCTCACATCTTGCACAACATTAAAAAAAAATTGAAGCACTGTATTTTCGTCAGTTTTAAAGTATATGAGTACATTAAATTAATATATATTTATTAACATTTTTATATATAGTTAAACCTCATAATAACAATCAATATTTATGCCCTGTGATATTTCTCTGACGTACACATCCAATGATATCTAAATATTCCAAGACACTACATCTCAGGGTGTTATGTGGCTTTATTCACAACTACTCATCACCGTTCTATCTCTAGCGTCTCCAGTTCCCGGACTTTCACATCCTGCTCTAGTCATCTTCCACACAGTTACGCAACCTCTTCCACGGTCTGCCTCTAGGTCATATTCACTATTCACCGTATGATTGTTTCTTTACTCAATTAAATTTTGGAGCTCGTGATTTATTTTTACTGTGCAAGATTCATTTTCTAGTATGAGTCTATAAATTTACCTTAGTATTTACTATAATTTTTCTTTTATTTTTAAATTATATTGTGCCCCATCACTAAACATTTTACTCGATATGGTGGGCGGTGTTCGTGGGCGCCATTCACTCTGAATCAGATTTCTACATAACATTTCAACGCGATCAATCTAATTCCTCTCAGAGCAAGAGCATGCATAGTAAACTCGGCTACTACGCGTCACAGATCACAGTCTCCACAAAACCGTGCAGTCACGCAACCTTTCTATTATTGGTTGAATATAAAAGAAATATTTTCAATAAAAAATTATCACAATATGATCAAATTATTTAATTATAAACGTGGTGTATTTTATAGATGTGAAAAATCACGATATTTTATATTCATTTTTTAATATGAATTAGAAAAAAAAATTAAGCGATTCTGATCAGATTTTTTTATTTTTAAGATTAGAATTTTAGTAGAATTGAGTTCTAATTACGTATTAAGCGAGTTAATCAAATTTTTGAAACGAAACACTTTTTCCCACACGCGTATGAAATAATGACACTCTCTTTAATGGAGACGACAATGCAGCTCAGTACCAGTGTGTGCCAGGCACTTGTCCCGGGCGGTAGTGACTGGTGCTCGTGACGTATTATTAGGGTTAACGGTGCTAGCTCTCGTGTTCTGGAGAACAAATTTTGACAAACCTCTTATTATCTACCGTAAATAATATAATATTTAATTTTCTTTATTTATTGGTTTATTGCTGTAAAACGTATAAACGATTTATAATATTTTATAATTTGCACACCTGTTCATTTTTATCTTTACTATTTATTTTTTGTACAGTCAGCACCAATATATATTGACATAAACTGTACGTAACTATAAAGCGTAAGTGTAACGTAAAGCTACTTCAATGTTTATCTTACGTGATATCAATAATAATTTAAATATTACGATACTGCCATTTTATATTTATTTATATGGCGGATTATGTAATTCACTAATCACTCCATCTTACCACAGTAAAATCATTTTTTATTATTGTTCATGTTACCTAATAGTAATATAATCGTCTTTAATAATTATGTATTATTTTACCTTGACATCCTCAAACCAAATTACCTATATATAGTATATTAATTGGCATTCGTAGTTCATTGCGCGCCACATTCCGATGTTTTTTTCCGCTGGTGCAATATACGTTTGTCAAAAAAAAATTGTTTAGCAATGTATGAATGAGGAGATAATAGTAAGAAAGATATATATATATATTTATATTCTTATTTTTATTTTTTAATTAAAACTAGATCCACAAAATATTTAATATAATTAAAACATAACAACTTATCAGTCACAGTCTAAATAATTTACATATAAGACAGGTTATTATCGATAAACCAATTTTTTATCATTTCTTTCAAATTATGAGAAAGCGTACTCTTTTGTAAAAAAAAACAGATAGTTTATTTTTTAGTGCAGGAACAACAAATTCTAATGTCCTCGATTCATACTTATTAGTGATTTTGGGAATTATTAAATTCAAATTAGCTACACCTTTTATATTTTTTTCCGTGTGAAGCCACCCTATTTAGAGCATCATTGTCCTTTTTTATTTTATTAAAAGAAACAGTTAACAGTCCGTTACAGGAAAAACGTTTACGGAAGAATATAACAATTTTAGATTATGTCTCAATTTAAATGCTTCCAGGCTTACAATTTTTTTCACTATGGCTGTTTGAAGATTTTGTATTTGTTTTATATTTGAGTTACAGGAGTGACTCAAGTGTTGATGGCACCAGAAATAGAGGACGTCCGTGGAAGACTTGGCACGACCAGGTAAACCAGATAATGGAGGATGGTTCTGTTAGAAGCCTCAACAATCGGCGAGCTTGTATGAGATGTATAAATGGATGAGGCGAGAATTGTGTATCAGGACAGAAGAGTGTGACGCTCTATCCTCTCTGCCTACTCTTGCGGGGAAACGGCGTAATGGTAAGTAAATAAGTAAGTATGTTATCAAACATTTTTATTTTATTTTTAACAATAGATTTTTTTTTAAACATTAAAATAACATGATATATGTATGTAGGTATCTGGTTTTGATTAGTTAGTGTGTCATCCTGAAGAAGGAAATCTAATTTTATGAAGCCAGGTGATGTATTAAATTTAATTAAGTGGTTAAAAAAACAATGTGAAATAATCTAAAAATGAATTTTAATCACAAAGTTATTTTTTCTAATATTAAAAATATTATTTTATACATCTATAGAACTGATAGATAAATAGAGTTAGGTATGAAAACTTCAATATCTCGGACGTGTAATAAATGACAATTGGTATAATCTGTCTATCCAGAGACGTATCAGATCTTGAATTACATAATACAAAGAAAGATTGATAATCGGATTACTAGAAGAAGGAGAACATCGTGAACCTGAGGCAATGGTTTGGCCAGTCTACTGTAGAGCTGCACCAGGCCACAGTAAACAAGATGATGATAGCCAATGTGACAGTCAATTTCCGTTAAACGGATAAGGCACGAGAAGAATATGTTATATAATTCCGTATTGATCATAATATAAGACGAGGTTTTTTTCCTCGAAATATCATTAAATAAAATAAGAGTCATCTTACATTCGTACCTTTCGATTGTCAGACATTTTGTGATATGATCTTTTGTGATTTTCGGATTGTCGTGGTCAATAAACCTTTAAAACATATTTAAAAAGCAAATATACAAATCGGTTGCTTCCAAATAATCGTGCATTTACTTCAACAGGAAAAGTCTAGAAGCCTACTGTCACTCTTCTATAATGGGTAATCGATGTAGTGTTGCATTCTCAACACCACACCATGGATGGTACGAACGATGATATTTTGTGGCTGGAAGAAAATACTAACGATGTTGACTCAAAGAAAAAAGTGAACCAGAAAATGTGATCAATGATGAAAGTATCGATGAAGATGATGATACCGGTGAAATATTTGGCGATTAAAAAAGACTACCAGTGCGAATTTTTACATGTATTTCTGTATAGTTTTCCTTATTTGCATTCTTTAATAAACCTTATAATCGGGGTTTTTAAAAAATGTGTTTGTTTTCGGTAAAAATGGGATTCGTATTATTATCATGCAAATACGGTATTCAAGATATTTTAAAGTTGAAGTTATTTAAATGTGAAAAACGATATTTTGTATCAAAAACTCACAGTTATATTAAATTTTTATAACATATTGTAAATTATATTTGTACATTATGTAGGATAAATATAAAAAATTACATCTGTCAAAAAAATAAAGTATCATTTTAAAACATTGAAAATCTTCCAAAATAATTCATTAATTAATAACGTAATTAATAATTCAACATTTGTGAACTCTTCCCTGCTTAAACTCTACACTCCTAAAAAGGGTCCATCCAAACTTTGAAACCCTGCCATCCACAACCAAACCACATTTTTCTTGTATATGTAGATTTGGTTTTAATTCAAAGACCAGAAGGTGGTGACACGGTACTATCGCGAAATAAAATATGTACATACTATATAAGTATTTTTTTAACATTCAAATTTTTAATATTATATATACAACTTACATATGTAGGTACAGTGAAACCTCTATATTTGTCAATAATCCGTTCCTGGGGGCCTGACGAATATGGAACCTAATGAATATAGAAACAGTTTTCTCCGTAAAAATAACTGAAATTTAATTAATTCATTCCCAGCCCTCAAAAATAATACATAAATGAATACATTTTATGTTAAATCTTTACATTTATTCTACGGGTTTTCATTTTCGTTGATAAACTGCACGATTTTCAATTTGTATGGGTGAAACTGTAGTTTCTTTTTCAAAATAACGTGCACTGTATTTTTTTTATTTCAGTACAGGCTGCCATCTTCCTTAGCGATTTACGTTGAATACGCATAATTTGACATCGAACTTGAGCCACATGTTCTGGCGTCGCTGCTGACGTTGGTGGTTCCGGAGGAGTTTGGTTAACCATTGTCCCTTCTTGTCTGAACTTTTGAACCCAAAGTGAATACAAAAAGCGCGACGTGCACAAACCAGTAAATCACCGCACTTTAAATATTGCTCAACCGCGAACGCGCGGTGCGCTCTCAACCAGTGTTCCATTGCGACTGGAAAATCCGCAAATCACGCGCGTTGAACCTCACCCTGGTGGTTTATGAGCAATTACAATTTAATCTTGAAATTTTTTCGCTGGACTTCCTTTATATACGTCTATACGACGGTCCATATAATCTATATCGCCAAGTGGCGCAGGCAGCAGTTGGCCTATGGCCATGGAATATGATGTACGTGTGTCGTGTCATTGCTTCGTAGACAACATTTAGAAGATGTCTGATTGGGTATTTATTTTCGCTTATTAATTAATCAAGATTATATTATGGTAGACTATTTCCATTTTTTTAATGACAGATGATGATAAAATATGTATCAAAACAAATTTAATGAATCAATCGGAAGGATATACAGAAAAAAAATTGTTTCCTGAAAAAGATACAAATGATACGAAACATGTCGATGTATCAATAAATAGTCGTTTTATACAAAGGGTTTCTATTATTATTTATATAATATGTTGCCATAAAGTAATTTAGTAATATTGAAGAAGAAATTAATTATATCTTGGGTACAATTAATTTCAATGTAAGATATAAAAATATACATTAAGTACGTAAACTTTTTGTATAAATGTGATGATTATATTCTATAAAATTAGAATACAGTACCCGTGTATATTATTTGCGTACAAGCATACTGGTATTAGTTAGTATCCTTATTAATATTTATAAGAAAATTTAAGAATCTTAACTCGGTATATATTTACGGTTTGATGGATGGGAAGTCCTAAGATAACTCAATGTGAAATGAGTTATTGGATACCACTCTTTAACTAGCGTTATATTTCGTTATCGTTATCCTCTGGGGTTAAATTTTTTTCCTACTAATTGAAATTTTATATTCTTGGGCAGTATTTAATTTATTTTAGGTAACCGGTGAATATAAAAGCGAGCCTGTCGTGAATAAAAAATGCTTTCATAAATATACCACGACGACAGATAAATTGAGAACGTTTCACCGAGGAACTGTAACTGGAACTACATCATCTACTATTATACTAGTGACGATGAACTTGCCGACACTTCACTTGTTTGTTTGGTTTAGCGTTAAGACGCTCGCATACTGATGTCAAATGTTAGAGACTCATCCCTGGAGATTTAAATGGAGAACATAAGTATATTGATAATAATAATAATAATAATGGATAATTTGTATAGCGCCATTTTCGTAAAAACTTTCACCTCAAGGTCGCTTTACACATAAACTGTTTATAGTTCTACAATTATCTGTTTTTTTTAATTAAAAAATCGTTATTTTCACTTATGGAAATGATTTTTTGAAAAAATGCGTTTTTAGTTTCTTCTTAAATAAAGTCTCTGATGCACTGTTTCTAATAACGGAGGGCAAAGAGTTCCACGCTTTTGGCCTGCCACTGCGAATGCCCGTTCGCTAAATTTAGACTTCTGACAACAGCTGATCGGTTCTACAACCCTTCCTGCAGCTGAAGTAGAGGCTGACCTGAGAGTTTGACGTCTACCATTGAAATTGTCTGGGATACAAAGTTCTTAAAGATATAGAGGCGCTATGTTGTGTGTTGCCTTGTACATCAACCAGCACAATTTAAATTCAACTCTTTCAGGGAATCGGAGCCAATGTAGCTGATGTAAAAAGGATGTTATATGAAAGAATTTGGAAACTCCATATATTATCCGTGTAGTTATGCATCTCTAATTAAAAAAAAACTTGTGTTGAAATAAAGCGAAATCTATCCAGAGGGTGACAGTGTGAAATGTAGGTATGAGTTGAAAAGCATTATGTTCAATTTCAATTCAATCGTCGGTTATTTTAATTCAATCGTCAGTTATTTCAATAAATGTTACTTATATTTTTTAAATAAACTAAAATTGTACTACATATATGGTGAGCTATATTTTTGTCATGACTATTGTCTAGAAATCAATGTAAATGACAATGACAGTTTTTTTATCATTTACAACTGTTGATGAGAGGCTATAGTCGTGACAAAAATATTACTCAACGTGTGTGTAGAACAAAGTTTACTCCATTTAAGTGCATGCGTAAAAAATCTATGCACGATAGAAAGAATAAATCATAAAATATTTTTATAAATTCGCTGAGATGTGGAGCATATGAGCTACGAGAGGATCGTAATTAAAGGAATGAGTTGAGTGTTGCGGGCAATACGAACAGGGGGCGTCCACGAAAAACATAGCGTGATCAGATAAAATAAATATTGGAGAATGAGATAAATATTGGGGAATGAATGGTTAAAACCTTCAACAACCAAAAATCATCCATGAGAAGATGTATGAAAGTAGACGAAGCAAGAGTGGTCTACCAGGATAGAAGAACGTGGCGTTCTAGCATATTTGTCTGCTTTTGACAGAAATTAATGATAATTAACAATTCTACAATTTCTCTCATAAACTAAAATTACCGCTTTAAATCTAAAAGGAATGTCTATCCTGTTTGTTGATTTATTTAATCATAAAAAATATTCAACCTTTTTGATTCAGTAATATGTACATAATGTAATGTATAGATGTTCACTATCGCCTTAACCAGACCGAAACTTGTGCTAAACGATACAGGTCCATACGGTTATATCTAACAGTGAGATCTAAACAATTAAAACACAAGTTACAAAATTAAATAATTAAAACTATAAAATTATTTTAATTTAAAAAAATATATATTCTCAATTTAAACTAATCAACTAGAAATATATACAGAAAAAATCTACCCATCGAAAAAATATTTAGTTGCTACCGGGATTCGAACTTAGGTCTCTTCCTATCCGGGGAAGCGCGTTAACTTATATTCTGTAATATTTCTAATACATGTATTATTCCAATTTTAAAATCTATCAATTTTATATTACGATGAATTTTAAATATGTTAAAATCCGATTGGAGAAATTTAGATTTAAAATTGAAATAGTAAATGTATCAATTTGAAACATTACAAAATATAAATTCAAAATTTGTCGATAAACTGTATTCGAGTGCTATAGCGAAAGTGGAGAATGCGGTTCCCCGTATAGAAAATATTCTGCCGATAGATAGATTTTTTTCTGTATATCTTTCTAGTAGATTAATTTGATTTGTAATAAATACAACAAAACTCTGATCTAAAAATGCAACTTCATATCAAAAATGTGTTTTCCTTAAAAATAGTCCCGTTTGTCTTTGAATGAATCACGATACAAAGAAGAGAGTTAGAAAGAAAATTAAACGAAAAAAATCAGAAAATTAAGATTAATATATAAAATATATTCGTATATTATATAATACATTTAAAAAATAGTTTCTCTAACTTCATTTAAAAGCTATTAAACATTTCTAACAAATATAATATGTTAAATATGAATTAAATATATTAATTATAAGCATATAAAATCAATTTTATCGAAAAATATTGTTGTTGCGCCACCGGTTTTCGAACCTGGATCTCTTTCCTAACCGGGGAAGGTGCTTTATCCAACTAAGCTACAGCGACATTATTTTTAGCGACAATTTTCGAACCTATATGTTACCTTTTTGATATTAATACATTTAATCGTTCCATCATTTGACAGAGCCTTTAATCTTTATAATTAATATATTTAATTCATATTTAAAATATCACAGACCGTCTGTTCTGAATAATTACAACTTCACAATAAGAATGTGTTCTCCTAAATATAATATGTAAATATTATAATATACCTATATTATATTTAATAATATTTATTACACATATCGTGCTAGAGAAATTAAATATAAAAAGAAACGATAAATCATTGAACCGGTCAAAAAATCATATTTAAAATACCCTCCGTACAGTTGTGGCCTTTTGATGCGGATCCGTTTCATCGAATTAGCCAATAGAACGGAGGGCGCGGACGTGTTCCGAGCTCCCTGGAAGGGAAGGAAGACCAGAAAGCCGGGCGCCGTGTTTACCCAGATTGAAACAAACACATTAAGGCCCGGAGGAAAGGGGTGGGGGATAAAGGCTTTGTTTGACAGACAAAAAAAAGAGCGCCTTCAAAATGGATATAGGTTTTGAGCTGAAACAATCTCGCAACAAAGACGTATCGCGGTCCGTGGCGCTACCCCCAACCCGCCTCCGTCGTGATCGTGGTACTTCCTGGGCGGTATTTTAGTGGCTGATCGCGCTCGTGTAATGTAATATTGTTCCATCCTTATTTATATCAATATATTGCTTTATGTTATTTTCTCTCATGTTTTTCTTTTTGCATTTTATAATAAAAATATATTTACAATATGTATATTCAAAAACAAATATACAGTGACGGTTAGAAGAACTATCCGAAATTTGAGTACCTACGTAAATTATTTTTAAATAGAGATGCGTACGCAAAATACGCGTCAAATGAATCTGCTTCTTATTCGTCGTATGCTCAACTGTGACCGACGCAAGTCGCCGATCTTAGTGATGGGTGATGGAATCGAAAATGATCGGAGGATGGAAAATAGGTAATCAGAAATGAGGAAATGATGAGGATAAGGGTATCATTTGATAGCGGACCAGGATAGACTCACGGAATCAAAAAGACAGCTCGACTCACCTGATTGATGATCTTCTCTAAGTTCACCCAATATATTGAACTGCCACGGCACAAAAAACTCTGTTGAGTTTCAACGTCCACAAAAATCATATTAGTATAAGAACTAGTGATCCGACATTAAATAATCACCCGAGGACACTTTCTCTCCAAATCTTGACGAATTTAACGAAATCAAAAACAAACCAGTCGAGCCGAAGGAACAATGTGTACCGGTTGGGAGTGGGCTAAGGGGTAGGAACAAAACTAAAACTGATTACAATAACACTACATTTTACAATAGCATTTTTTTCAAGTTATTGAAATATATGTGTTAAGCTATTTAAAAATAAAATTTACGAATATGGATCAACGTCTATGCACAATACGTCCTCCCAGTCTTGAGCCATCGCAGCGTTTAAATAGTACCCTGTAAACTCATTAATTAGCATTAGGTTACTTTATGGTGTAAAATGATTATTTTAATTTACACAACATAACTTTGTATTCCACACACGTCGGGTTATTTTCACTACTAGTTTCGAGCGATGCAGTCCCTCTCATTATTAGGTGATAACTAAACTAAATACAATATTGTAGAATAATCTGGCAATGGGGCGGGGCTTGCGAAGAGGGGGGAGGAGGATATGAAATAACTTGTGGAGATTGCTAAAAATTGATTGATAAAAATATATAGGTCAATCCGCGAGAAATCTAAATACGAGAATAAATAAAATAAAGAAAAAAATAAAAAGTAACAACTTGGAATAAATCACTCTTTCGATAGTCGTAGACTGAAACTTCTCCACTCGGTGCCTTATAAAGGATTAATAATTATCAATTTGGAAATCGTTAAAATTCAAAAGAATTTAAATTCGGTGAAAACACTCATTAATAACATAACACTTCGCCTTTACTGTATATATTCCCGTTAACTAGTTATACCTCCCCCTCTTCTCAAGCCCCTACCCATTGCCAGAATAGAGTACAATACTATATTTAGTTTAGTTATCATCTGTTGATGAGAGGGACTGCACCTCACGAAACTAGTAGTAAAAATAACCGAACGTGTGTGTAATTCAAAGTTTTGTTTTGTAAATTAAAATAACCCTGTAAATTTCTTTATTTAGTCTACGCATCTTGCAAGAGACCGTCCTATTACTTGCTAACTGACCCTGTGATCATGAGTTTCTAAAAACTCTCATCGTTTCTTCTGGTAACATATCCAAAGTAGGTCCTGCACTTTTTTTGTCTTCTGTAATCCTTAACTACTGGAGGATAGAGACATCTGTGCGCCTCTATTTTCAAACTAAGCTAGAGCTGTGAAACTAGGACTAATTCGGTGGTCTCCTAGAACGACGCTCAGACGAATTCGGTCCACTCCTAGACCAACAAACACGACTTAGGTAATTAATGTATACATTTGGATGAGAATCAATTTAATTGCAATAATTTAATAAACTTAATTTTATACATTTTTTCTTTAAAACTGAGTATATTGACGTTTATGTAGAATATTGTTTTAGTTTAAGCCATTTAAAAGTTGATAGAATGTTTTAAGGGCGAGCTTTCATTTTTAAAGTTTGAAATTCGAAAAATTCTACGCCAATTACATATGCTTTCAAGATGAGACTAATAGTTAAATTCTTATAAGTATCAGAGAAATAATTAATGACGTTATTTTTTACGTAAATCATGCGAGAGTGAAGGTTTGAATAGAAAGAGAAGACCATAAAATTGTTGACTCTCTCGCATTCGATACAAGCGTCAAAAATAACTCGTGTTTTGAGTCTTTTCCACCTTTTTCCATATTGAGATATGGAATGAAATAGAAATGTGTGTTGTCATTTGATTTAATCGATCGAAAAATGTGTTTTGAATTCAGACAAAGTACCTACATTTTTTAAATTTTTATTTAAATTTAAATTAATGTTCTAAATTTTAAAAAAATATGACAGCTTCAATTTATTATTTTGTTTAATATTATCGATTTAAAATGCCCCGTTGCCGATTTGGTGATATGTCTGTTTCATAATTATACACTATTTATGAAACAAACAGCTAGTGTTTAAAATACAACATATAATTTATGAAATTTGCTACTAATGTAGTGAAGAAGTTCAATATTAATTCAAATTTTGGATAAAATACGTGCGAAAACATATATTTTTGGCATTTTTTAACGAAAATAATGACAGCGCGGATTCGACATCCGTCATGGCCGTCATTTTTACTTTAATCTCTAGAACTAATATGAACAAAGTTACGAATTTATAGTTAACAAAAAAATATCCGATGAAGCCCAAGAAGAAATAAATATATTAACGGAGTTACGTAATTTATAAATTTTTGAAACAATATGTTAAAGTAAAAATATCTTCATGCTATGTAGAATATCACGTAAAAGATAAATAAATCAAATAATTTATTTTTAAATAGTAAAGTGACTGTTACACTATATAAATAGTGAATTACTAAATTACTAAAAACGAGCATTACAGAAATACACAAATAATTATCAAAAGGCTAAGAAAAATGTGTATTTATTAATCGGACATAAAATGCTATGAAAACAATAAATACTTGGCTTATAGTTCAATTCCGTTCAAGCTACCCAAAAATACGACGTTTCATAAGCTAGCGTTCCGACGCGCTTCTAGAATTTGAGATAATAATATACTTACCTAATACTATTCGTAACATTTCTGGGGCTGTGTTGCCTTGCTTTAGTATCCATGTACCACTATTTACATAGTAAACGTATCTGCCCGGGTAAATACGCAGAACTGCCGACCACCATAACTCCTTTGGCAAATAATGTAATTAGCAATTATGTTATTTCCGTAATATTAAAATAATGAAGAGTTTAACCAAAACACATTTTGCACATTTCAAATAAATATAAAAAAGTATTTTGGATTGTTACGTAATGCATACATCCGGCAATACGTAAATCAAAATAAGAATAGGAACGCTAGGGGTGAAGTATTAGGGAACGTGATATTATTAATGAGTATTCTCTCCGAAATTAAATTATTTTGTTAAATTTGGAGAAAACACTAAGATCGTTTCACCCCCACAGTCAATATTCCCATAAACAAATAAATAATCCTTCTTTCCTTCCACGCCCCGCCTCTCTAGCCGAATAGGTTGATTAGCTGTATGGAATGATGATGAGAGGGATTTCACCTCTCAAAACTGTAATAGATGATAAAATAGACTGATAAAATAATACAATGTTTAGTTCAGTGAAAAAATAAAATAATCGTATTACACAACAAAGTTACTGCCATGTCAATTAATGATAGTACTGAACCTTTCATTTATACTTCAAAGCGTCATTGAATTGCACCGAGAGAAATAGGACGGTTTCATAATTCTACCGTCAAATTTGGCGGCTGAGCACTTTTTAGTTCAGTCTCTGAAGCGGAGTTTCGCATATTTTTAATTTCAATACCGAACGAATAAAAAAAACACGTTTTTCTGCTTCGCGTGTCGTCTTTTGAAACGAAAATATGAAACCCCACACCATAGAACCGTCACTCATTTGAAATCCGAACAAAAACTTCCCTTACGACTCAAACAGCGGAATTGTTAGACCGGGGAGGCTTTCACCGCCGACAGCGCCTGCTGCGGGGAACGGTGCACGGGCAGGCATTGTCAGATTTAAATAAGTGCTAACATAAAATGGATCCGAATGAATTAAATTATTCATACCCACGTCACTGGCAACACTCGATAGCCTTAATCGTCATCCGAAATATTATTGTTAAAATCCACCATTGAATAAATGAATTAATAATGAATCATTTGAATTTTACACCAGGATTTCGTTCTGCGGCCCGCAATAACAATGCCTATAAGTGCAACGTTGCTATTATATATGCAGAAAATACACTAAAAAATCATTTTAAATTTATGCAAAAGGTGTGAATGTTAATCGCAATTATATTGTTATAGATAAATAAATATATTGATGATGCAGATGAAGACGATGCACATGCTCGTGCTGTATATACAAACCACATGTTTAATACAATTATATAATTTCAATCTAAATGAATTGAATCAACTAGAAAGATATACAGAAAAAATCAATTTATCGTAAAACTAATTTATTTGCTACCGGGATTCGAACTTGGACTTTTCCCTATCCGGGGAAACGCGTTATCTAGTTTCGCCACATCAACTGAGTAGTTTGACAACAAATTTTTGAACTTATATGCTGTAGCTCTTTCAAATTAATACATCTGTTATTCCATTATTAAAAAGCAATCACCTTTATATTGGATAGGATAATAATAATAAAATAATGAACATCTGAAAATCCCCTCTCTTATCCATTTTAACTCCACCTCCACCCCCACCTCACTAACCACCAGACACACCCTTAAGGGTAATTAATTACTGTCTGACAATGTTTTTAATTTTAGTTAAATTGTATTATTGATAATAAGATGTTCCCGAAAACGTTTTAACATTAAATATAATAAAATATAGTGGAATAAAACAAGTGTTTTAACTCAATTTACGAAATAATCGTGAAATTTCACAAAATTTTACTAAAAACTTTTTAACAGTTATCATTTGATTCAGTTTGAAAATAGTAGAAATATTGATGTGATATTACTTATGACAGTTATTTAGTAATGTAAAATGATTATTTAAAATGTTCAAATTAATTAAACTAATGAGAGGGACTGCACCATTAGAAACTATAGTCGTGACATAAATATATCTAAACGTGTGTATTATACAAAGTTTAATTTATGCAATAAAATAAAACCATCCATGGATACGCTTCCTTGCAATAGGTACTTAGTTTCAAAACTAAGCAGTGAAGCATGGTGACAAAATGAATACGTATACTGAAAAAATTCACATGATCTTAAATAATGTAGAAAAGATTGTACGGAAAAAAATGAGTAATACTGAAGTGAAGTCTAAATATCTCGACTATTTAACAAATAAAACAAATAAGCCGCTAGAATTTAAGACCCATGTGTAGGCTACCTCCGCTGAGAATCAGTGTGTAATTTAAAAATATTATTTTTATTTACATGCTCGGCACCGCCACGTGCATAGACCGCCAGCTATTCGGAAATAGGCAAGTACTTTGAGTATTTATAATTAGCTGTAAATCTAGCGACTCAAAAGTAAAGTGGAATGAAAATAAAATAACACGCTAGGTAAATAAACAGACTTTAGTTTCATATGACGACGCACGAAATCGAAACAAATCTGCGCAATTTTTAAAAGCATGATTTTTATAAATATAATATGTAGTTATTTTTTAGATAAAATTTAAAAAATATATCATTTTCATTCAATCATTCATACCATCTCGTGTCTGAAGAAGTGAGCAGCGATGACAGAAATATCCGTATTTGCTTCACAAGACAATTTTTCACAATACACATTTATTTTTCTTCTTTATTTATTTTTTATTACAAGACATAATACACATATATATATATATATTTCTTTTTACATTTATTTTTTATCTATGAGAATAAGACTCGTGTATAGAAAAAGAGTATATAATTTATGTGTGTACATATTTTTTGACTTCAGATACAAATTTATAATAGTCTGTAATTTTTCCAATTATGATGATTGTTAAAGAATTTGATGCCTTTATAAATATAGTGATTTTGG
Organism: Eubasilissa splendida; assembly: GCA_031772225.1. NCBI lineage: Eukaryota > Metazoa > Arthropoda > Insecta > Trichoptera > Phryganeidae > Eubasilissa > Eubasilissa splendida. The sequence goes on along the minus strand of CM062852.1, from coordinate 11,545,294 downwards.
GTTGCGGTATATTTTAGTTTTGGAATATAAATTTGATCTCTAAATTTTGTAGATTGGAAGACGCTTCTAATATTTAAAGTATTTTGTATAATTGAACTTTCTTTGTACATGTCTATTATTTTTGGTACTTTGAAATCTATGAAGAGTTGAATACTTGTATAGTTTTTTTTTTAGAATTATTTTTATTATCATTTTTTGAGTGATTTTTAATTGTGATATAGAAGTTTTATATGCTCATCCAATAATACCGTATTGCAAATGTGACAGTACAAATGCGTAATATATTATTTTTAGATTTGTAAGTGATAAGATGTTTCCGAGTCTTAAAAATACGTAGGCAGTTTTCCTTATTTTGTTTGTAAGATTGATAATATGTTCTAATTTATCTTCTTCTTCTTATTATTCTTCATTATCCCCTTTATCTTACTCGGATCGGGGGTTTCACGCTTTGGCAATACTCTTCCATCGCTCTCTGTCCTGTTCTGTGTTAATAACTTGGGGCCACTGATAGTTTCATATTTCTTCGCAGAGTATCTCCATTTGCCTTTTACATGTTCTCCTAGCTCGCTCACCTCATTAGAGAGTATTTTGTTTCCCATACGAAGGATATGTCCAAGCCAACATAGCTAAGATTTTTCTATTTGGATTCATCCCAAGATGTTCTCGTTTGATATCCTGATTTGATATTTTATCGTCAGCTATCTCATATCTGTAGCCTGGATTCTCAATCGATTCCTCTCCGTTAGTATTCAAAGTTGATGGCCATAGATCAGTCAAAGAAAAGTTTTTTACAATATATAATTCTTTAAAATCTTCTGCTTCAATACAGTTAGTAGCAGTCGTGTCTTTAATATTTTGTTTGATTAAACCTTAATAATAAGAACATCGGTAAAACGACATCTCAGTTAATTCAAACAAGACGATTATGATTAGTATTCAGATAATGAGTTCCTCGCATAAATTGAAAAATTTACTCAAAGACAATGAACGGTTGATAACTTCAATTGAATTAAAACAACAATAATTTAATTAAAACAAATTAGATAGTTTCCACCAAATTTGACAAGCATTCAAATGGTTTGCGTAGTTTAACTAGTTATTCTTACTTATTCTTCCGGTAAGAGAATGTTCCGGATTTGTATTTTTCGGTAGATAGTTTTTCTAAATATTAATTAAATATATTGATTATAAAGATATACATATAAAATCAATTTTATCGAAAAATATTGTTGTTGCGCTACCGGGATTCGAACCTGGATCTCTTCCCTAACCGGGGGAGGTGCTTTATCCAACTAAGCTACAACTTCACAGTAAGAATGTGTTCTCCTAAAAAAAAAAAAAAAGTTTTTCTGTTTATCTTTCTAATTTTTTTATTGTTAAGTGATTCATCCGATTTGATTTTTAATATTTATAGCGTAAACATTATTGTTGGATATATGAGTATATATTTATTAGTTTTAAAATAATCATATTTGTATAAACTACTCCTAATTATTTTAAAGTCCACCGGTTACTGTACTATTGTATATTCGTTAGGACGAACGCACACTAACTGATCCATTGTAAAATATACCAAGAAATCAATTGTAATCAAAAGTTGTAGTGGAAGGAGGAGACAGTGACATTGAAATAGAGTACATATTAAGTAACGGGTTATTTGTTAAATTTAAATAGTTATTAATTATATATTAAATTTAATATTAAAGGGATTTTTTAATTTCTAATATTTAATTCTAAATTATTTAATTTAATGCCTCTACTATTTATATATAATATATTAATGCCATTTTCATTTTCAAAATAGTAAGAAAATTCGGTAAAATTATTATTATATTACTAAGGCATTATTATCAGTGAACTATGTTCTAAAATTACAATTTCAAATACGTTTAAATTAAAAACATATCTATATAAAAAAATGTTATAAATCTATTTATAAAATATGTGTATAATGTAACACTGAAATAAATTAATTAAACAAAAAATTAAGACTTTTTCAATATTTGCAAAATAACTTTATGACAACATATTATATGAATAATATGAAAAATACTTTGTTTAAATCCACTTTTATATATTTTTTTATCTATGCTTGTTTATTTAAATTTTTATATAGTATACATTGTTTCCTGAAAATGGTACCATAGGTATCGAAACATGTTGATTTATCAATAAATAGTGGTTTGAACGAAGTGTTTTACTTATTATTTATAAAAAGTTAAAACTTCTAATCTTTGACGTCGTCCTTGTTACCACCAAGCGGGCATCTCTGTTTCTTTGAAAATAAAAAATAAAAAATGGTTTTTACTTTTGAAAGTAACTGAAACAATAGCGAGAATTTAACCCTAACACTTTGGATCAATAGAAAATTTTACACCCTCGGTCACCGAGCCATTCGTTGAAATTTAATAGCATTTCAAACACACACTACAACACGTTGTTAGTGTGCGCATCTAAAATATTTTATAAAATGAAATAAAATTCATCTCAACCTTTCGTCATTTGCGAAATATTCAGATACATTTTTGTCACGTGGGGCCAAGAAAATGTCGAAAAAACTAAATTTGCGTCATAAAAGTCGTGAAAAAATCTTTGACGCTTTGAAATTGTAGATTTTCGAGTAGATACGGGCATTGAGCAAAAATAGATGCCTAGGTGGGAATGCCAAATTTTTAATGGTATGTAAGCAGTGGCGTAATTGAAAATTGAGCCCCAATGGAAATAGTAAAAAGGGACCCATATACATAACTATTGGTCCTTTATAAAAACGGCGCCCTATTATTTATTATATTTACTCTTATAGTAATGTGATGTTCTAAATCTAAATAATTTTAATACAATTTAAATCAATTAATTAGAAAGATACACAGAAATAATGTATTTATAAAAAAATATATATGTATTTATAAGTTTTGTCAGCGTTTATCAAAATGTAATAAAATGAATTGATTTAATGCTGACATATCGTAATATAAAGTTGATTGTATTTAAAATAATAAATGTTATCAATTATAAAAATATTCAGAATATAAATTCCAAATTTTTCGTAAATATAATCGGTTGATGTAGTGAAATGGTAACATGCTTCCCCGGATACAAAAAGGTCCAGGTTGGAATTCCGGTAGCAACCAAATATTTTTTCTATAGATGGATTTTTTCTGTATATATTTCTAATTGATACATTTAATTGTCCATTAAAAATACCACAGAGTTATGTGCTGAAATTCCAACTTCATAATAAAAATATGTTTTCATAAAAAATAAATGCATTTTCTGCGGATTCAAATTTTTTTAAAGCGTAATTGTGTTTTTGACATTTATATGCACATTTTTGTTGTGCGGCAATGCTCTGGTTACTATATTAGAAATAATTTCTTAAATTTTATAATTCCATTTCTTACTATGTGGGATTTTAAAAATTATTACTCTATGTAGAAAAATATTGCCCCAACGCAATGTATTGGCGTAGTTGCGCCACTGTGTAAGATACGCTCTGCATCGCTGACAGATGTCTCTCGGGTTCATATCGGTGAGATGTCTCTGTAAATAATTTATTTCTTGTTGGCTGTCTTGTGGCAATTTTGACCGACGATAATTAATTTACCAGTGCCTTTTAATTCGACCAATTTAAAACCAGAAATATACGTAGATATATAGAATGTTACGTCAGCGTAGGAATTCCGACGAATCGTTCCTACTCTTCATTTACATATGTGGTCCTAATACTGTTCCTTGGGGAATACCGAATTGGGGCGTTACTTGATCTACTTTTTATTTTTTACGAATTGCTGTCTACTATATACTAGTAGATAACTTTGAAGCTGTGATTTCATCATTCCGTCTAGTATATAGTGTATAAGTATATATTTTTTTTAATTGGCTTTTAGTGGAACTGTCGGCTGCCTTTCTTTAATCAATGAAGGTACATATGGGTTTGTTTCTCTTATCTAGAGAGTTGCATATAAAGGAGGTTAGTTTTACAATAACATTCTTAGTACTGATATTAATCAATTTTAATTTGACTGTTATAAATACTTAATACATAATTCTTCAATATTAGTAAAATTACTTTGTGACCACATATTATATAAATAATAAGATAAAAAAACTTTATTTAAACTACTATACATTGATAAATCAACATGTTTCGATATACGTATTCGTATACTAAAATTGAAAATACAAACATAGATAAAAACAAAACTATAAAAGTATAAGTGGGGGGTAACTAATTAGGAACTACTTTAAAAACAAATTTAAAAGGTGACTATTTTCAAAGAGGATTTGGTTATTTATAATATTAAATTTGCTAATAACACTTTTTCTTATTTCTAAAATATCAAATTTATCAAACTAGTATTTGTATGTAAAATTTCTAAACCATTGTTAATGTCAAAAGAATGGTTATTTAGACATCTCAAGTACTCAAGTGCAGATTTATCAATAAATGGTGGTTTAAACAAAGTGTTTTATCTTATTATTTATAATACACAGTTCATACTTTTTAGTACAATGTAAAAATAATCTGCAATAATTAATATTTGGTTACGTGTCCTTTAAGTTAAAGCTGCAGGCATGAACACCAGTAAAAAAATACAATATTTAATTACAATTCACCAGAAACATCAGTATTACCAGTGATGTACACATGATGTACACGATGGCTAAGGAAGGAAGCACACGTGTGTCGCGTCATCGCCGGAATAGTAGGTATATTTAATATTAAATTACATATTTAAATCATTTGAAAAACATATTTGATTGGTATGTTTTTGTATTAATCGGTTATGATTGAAAACATTTATATTCGCGGAGTCTAGTTTATAATGTTAATAATGCACAAATGCTTTATCTGGTAGATAAGGTCTGTCTACCGGGAAGAAATTCCACAAAATCAATTAATCAAATTTTGAAGGTACTAATTTCTAGTTTCATCTATAATATATGAATTAAAAGCTATATATTTCATGATTTAAACATCGCAATGAATCATATCAAGTGGTATTTTGGGTGATACACATTTACGTGTGGGATACCTGCTATAGCATTGTACATAATATAATAACCGTTATTCAATTTGATTTATGGTTTGAGGTAGGAAACAAATATTTAATTACTTTGCAAACGTATAATTATATTTGTGAATTGTTTGACAATTTCTATTTATTAATGAAACAATATCCGCTTAGTTATATTCCTCCGTCGATGGCTGGTAGCCGTCTGACAAATGTAATTACTCGAAATTATTTGAAATGTTTCAAGAGCTATTTTTATTTTCCCTTTGTAGAGCTATATTTTGATAATAAATATATTTTATTTATAAAGAAAATTAATAAGTAACGAGAAGGATTTAAAGAAAGGTTTCCTTAGATGGACAGAAATGGACTAATGAAAGGCAACATAAATATGAAATGTACGCGGAATGTTTAATGTTAAAAAATGAACTAGATATTCGTTAAGCGATTAACGTCAAGGATGAATGAGAAAATATATATATATTACAATATGGTATTAAACAGTATAATATGGACCTACACGAGGCAAAACCTATGTCATAGCTGAAGTATTGACATTATATTTTTGCTACTTAGCCCTGCGGCAAACTGACGTGATAGTCAGGATTATTTACAAAAATAAATCCAAATAAAATGTAAAATACATTGTTTTCTTTCACATTAAGATACATCAATACAATTTAGAGACTACATATCTATAACAAATACATTATGGAAATTTGGTGACATTAAATAAATGTGAATGGAAAGTGCACACGTTTTTAATGTGGAGATGAAGGAGGGACAGTTTGAAATACAAAGCTTTGCGCTAAACAGTTTTAAATACAAAGCTTTGAGCGAAATAGTTAAATGTGATAAAAAGGGGAAAGAGAGAGACAATATTAAATACAGAGCTCTGTGTGAAATACTTAAATAATATAAAGAATACAAAACTTTGCACCAACTAGTAAAGTGCGATAAATAAGAGATACAAAGACGAAAAATAAGATTAGCTTCTCATTAATTTAACATAGCGGTTACTTTGTGGCACAACATGATTATTTTCATTTTTTCACCAAACTAAACTTTCTACTATTTCTACACTATGAGATATTTCGTCACTACTATAGTTTCAAGAGGTGCATTCCCAGTCTTCAGGAGGTGATAACTGAATTAAATACACTTTTGTGTCGACCTATTTAGGTAGAAGGATGTGCCTTGTATGCAGGGGCGTGCAGTGCATATAAGCAAAAAAGATGTGCATTACTAAAAATTCTGGGAAACAAATATAAATTAAATAATCTATAATATGGATCGCGAACGTATATTTACGAATTTGTTACAATTAACGCCAACTGTGTACAAATATAAACTTTATTGCCTTAGGTCTAAAAACTAGCACGACAACCCACCGCTGTAGCCATAGCGCTGGTAGCTATAATGCGTCGATTGTAGCTATTGAAAATTGAAATGAAACATTGAAAATTCCTTTCGGTTGATTCTTTTTGTATGGAGTCGTTATTTATGCTGTTTTTTAACAGGAAAACATTTGAAAGGCTTACAACTGCGTGCAAATCATTGAAGTGTCTACTTTCTCTTATTGCTTTTTAACGTGTTGATTTCATGATCGTTCTTTGCATTTGGTGAATGGATTTGTTTTTGATTTGTGAAAAACAAAAATCAATTGGCAGAACTACTTCCGACGTTAACCTTTAATAAAAATAATTATTTCCTTTAGTTATTAAGTGAAGGATTTTTAAACAATAAAATAATCATGTTCAGTCAAAGAAAGTGTTCATAAAAACATATATACTTTTTTTTATATTGATTTTTATATGGGTAAGAAGGTATTATTAATAGTACTCTAAAATTACAAATAAATACATGGTATGATCGTATAAACGACGGATACAATTTGTTTGATTAAACGAAAGTTCATAATTTTATGTGCAATATATATTATATTACATACATAATATATGATTGTATAATATCGTTGGTAATAGCATAACCTAAATCTATACCTACTGCACGCCACTGCTTGTATGTACAGTAGGGGTGATGGTATTTATTAGTATTTTCTCCGAAAAATGTGAAAAAAGTAAAAGTTGAGTTCACTCGAAACAAAACACGACAACCTAGCCTAAAATATAATTTGGTACACAAGAACGTCAGGGGCTCGACGTTATGCGAACTTGGCTGAAGTAAGAATACATACATACTCGTAACACACAAAATTGCGTCGCAAACATCTCCATTCAGATTCAAAACAATTTTTAACATCACTTTCAAGGTCGGACAGCCGAGATTATTTAGGTCTTGTAAACATGAACATGGATATAGTCGAAAAGTTTGAGAATCTAATATATTTATAATTGTAATAAAGATTTTTTCGAATTAATTATTTAAGTGGTAGAAATTTTGTGGAATGTGCGAGGGAGAAAAATAGGGGACTTCAAAAATGTACATAAAACCATTAGTGAAGAATTTATTTTACACGCTGTTTCAGAGATGTACAGATCTATGATATGTATGATAGAGTTAAGAGTTAATAAATTAGTATTATAAAGGTTTGAACATGTGGAACATACAAGTGAGAGGGGAATGATAAAGAAGATTTTTGTATATGATCTAATATTAACTAGATCAAAATCGATCCGTTTTACTACAACTTATCTTTCACATATTTATTTAATTTAATTTTGAATCTATGTAGTTTCTCCTCCTTTCTGATGTTTTCTGACATTTCATTAAAAATCTTCATCGCACTGTACATCATCAATTTCTAAGATATTGCCCTTTTTTTTAAATGGCAGTCTCAGTCTATCTTTTCCTCCTGCATGATGTTCGTGCTCTTGGTCATTGATATGAAGCTAGAGTTGAAAGTATCAGGAACAGAGATGTATTTCTAAAGGACATTCTCAGGACAAAATAGTTCCATAATCCAATAGAATATATATATATATATATACACGTGAAAATCCAGTAATTGTGTGTTCTTGGACATATTCAAATAATGCTAATAATATTCTGTTTAAAAATAATAAAATATATAAAATTGAAAATATTGATTTTTCAGGCGTATTCTAGTATAATATATTAAAAAATATTTTACAGATAAAGAATAATGATTTAAATAATTTCAAAAAATAATTAGATTCTCATTGTGACATGTATGCTGTTTCACGGAAATGAATAATCAAATTTAGTTCATAGATGGCGATAGTGTAGTGGTACTCGAAGTGTCTCCACATATTAACATATATACAACATTAAAAAATGTGATAGATATGAAGATTGGTCAATGGATGAGATTGGTGAACGTTATATTTATATAAAGTGATAACTTAAGCCTGCCGAAAACAGATCGTAAGCCCTGTACTTACCCATACATTCGTATATTTCAATTAAATATAATAAAAAAAAGCTTCATCTTTATGAGATATCTATTATTTGTTCAATAGAATATTGTTGCTTCAATTTTAACTAATTTCCGTAGCAACAATGTTCTACCGATAATGCAAATGTAATAATTATATTATGTTGTATTTTTTTTAATAATTCTAAACTTCGTAGCTCGATATATCAGTTTGATATTGTATCATGTTGTTCCAATAGAACAATTTAACATTCATGAGTTAGTTTCAAAATATTTTACGGCTTCGGTACCCAATAATACATATTGTTTATTTTATTCGTAAGCTAAAATCCATTCGCAAAATACTCAGTTCATTTTAAAATTTACCGCGTTAAAATATTTTTAATTAAAAAAATATATATATTTTAGATGATACCGTATCAGCTTCAGAGTCGACAGTTCTTCGTCACGATAAGGAAGTGATGAAGCAAGCCAGATAGATCCCATTGTTTTATAACAATGGTCACGTGCTCCTAATACAATAGCCAAACTCACAATTAAAACAATAACGCAAGTAAAAGTGAAATGTACATTTTTTACATTACAAAATAATACAATTAATTTTACCATCGCGAATTTTATACTTTTTAACAAGCGTTACAATAATAAATAATTGTGTAACATATGGTTTTCTTTTGGCAATATTCACACGACTTTTAACATAATAAAGCGAACGGCGCTTTGAATGGAATTATTGATAATGGAAACTTGTCAACCGAGGCAAACGGCGGTTTACAATTAGTTTAGCGGTTTACAATGGAGTCCTGGTACCGACACTGGTGTATGGAAGTGAGGCCTGGAGCTGGCAGAAAAGGAACGAAAATACACTGAATGCAGTGGAAATGAGATCACTTAGGTATATATGTGGCAAATCCATTTATGACAGTAAAGAATGAAAAAATAAGGAATGAATGTAAGGCTGATTGATGTGGATAAGATTAAGAAAATATCACTTAAGTTGTTTGGTCAAATGGATATGGAACGAGGAGAGAATGTTAAGAATTATATATATGTGACACAAGTGTTGATGACACCAGAAATAGAGGACGTCCGCGAAAGACCAGGTAAACCAAATACTGGAAGATAGTTCTGTCAAAAGCTACAATAACCGGCGAACTTGTATAAGAAGACGCATGAATGCGAATGAGGCAAGAATTGTATGTCAGGACAGAAGAGTGTGGCGTTCTATCCTCTCTGCCAACCCTCGCAGAGAATCGGCATAATGGTAAGTAAGTAAGTAAAAATTTAAGAAGGAATTCCATAATTAAGCACGCGTTAATTCTGAGTTATTTATTTTACTTGACCACCATACATCGAAAATTTTTCAATTACGATGATATTCTTCTTCCAGCCTTTTGACTTCTTTTTTTGCTTTGTATTTTAATTTTTAGAAGCAGATGTTATAATTTTTTACACCTTATGTCAAAATATTATAGTTTTCACTTTATAATGCAATTGAATATTTGGATGTTTTTGTTAAGTCTTCTCAGCATTCGATTACCGAAATTATCATTAAAAGGTTGGAAACTTTTGAGATGTGCCTATATCAACGTATGCTAAAGATTTTATTTAACCTTTCCATCACAGTGTTATTATAAAAAGACGCGTTCCGGTGCTATAAACTCAGTGTACATTTAGACTTTTGCGATTTTTAAGTCGGATAAATATGAATATTTTACTGATATTAATTATTAAAATAATAGTTGAAATTGTATACAAATTAATATATATGTCAAATATTGTGTAAAAGTACTAAAAATGAGAAAAAATATTGATCATCACGAACGACAGCATAAAGACGCATAAAACTCGTCTAACTCGGCCAGCGCACGCTCTGCCATTAAAGTGACGATCGGCATCCGGCACCCCGCACCCCATGCATTGCCCCGTCCGCACCTCTCCGCGTATATACGTATTGACAAATTCACGTCAGGTTCTACGGGAAAACAGTTTTTATTGTTGCGTATGGTAAATACTAAATATATTGTAATTATTTTATCCAATACAAAAATATATTACGGAGGAATACCTAAAATATGAACTTTGTATTTAGTATATTTAAAGAGATATTCACATAATTAGGGGTAATGTTAACTCACATTACATTCATCATCGGAGAGGAAAGGTTAACGAAAATGTACTTATATGTAAGAATAGGTCAAGAAAAGTAACTATCAAACGAAAAAAACTTCATATTTTAAAAACATTATTCGCTTATATGATCACTTACAACTTATTATCATTAGAAGAAGATAAAAGGCGGCAGAGGCTTATATTGAAAAAGATCATCGTGTCCAATGTTCCCTCTAAGGCATGCGGGCGTACGCGCGTACACGATTTAACATCTAAGCGCACACAAAAAAATACAAGGCGCACACCATTTTTAACAAGACTTTTTCATGTGCCCCCTCTGTCAAAGGTTGGCGACCATGTTGCAGTAAGTTGACTTATCTTGTATAAGATCACCAACATTTTAGATATTCAACCGCTTTCTGAGCAAAGTTTTATGCAGCTTTTGTAGTTAATTATATAATGCGTCATTATATAAATACATCTTTATTAGTTATGTGATCAAGCCAGGCCCTACCAGTAGCCATATGCAGGTATAGTAACGTTTTTCTTATTTTCTCCCCCAAAGCACGAATAATAACATTGGTCCATGTACACAAGATATTTCATGTGCACATCGCGATCCAAAATTAGAGGGAACATAGATCGTGTCTACGTAATCTCAGAAAGTGATATTATGCATCATGCACATGATATGCAGCTTATTGCAACTCGGCGCCACCTTCGATAAAAGACGGTCCGTTAATAAGAAAAAACATTATTTTAATTCTTTCCTAATTTCTTCCAGTGACATCTGTTAATGCTTTTGATTTTGCATCATACATAATAATTGAAAATATTTCACATTGAATACTTCATTTTAATGAAATATGTTCTGGTTTATTCGATCTTTATAACATATTATTTGGATCGCCAGTCGCCGTGTGTGCGCATGTGAACGTGATATACGTAGATATAATGATTCCTGTCCATTACCTATCTATTACCCTCCCCACATACCCAGAGCACGACGTTTTCTGTGGTTTATTATATATGGTTTTGGACGAGTTAAATAGATGTGACTTAACGTTTACCATCGAAGTGCGTTGACTGCTGCTAAGTTCTTCCTGCCGAGTGGGAACGAATTATTGACTCGTGAATTATCATCCTACTGTGTGGGACTGATATATACTGTACATTTTGCTATTGTACTTATGTGTTACACTTCACGTCTTCAACGAAGTGTGAGTTCAAGAGTACTTCGTACTGAACAACGGAGTACTTGTTCTGAATTCAGGAGACCTATGACTCTAAAAGGAAGAAGAAATCCAGGCACCTAAAGAAGCAACTCAGATGAGTCGTGTTTTTTCCCGATGTCAGGGTTGGTCCTTTGAGCTCCCCTGTTCATAATCCTGTCCCTTTTTCTAAATTCCTTCTATCCGTCTTCCTCCCTCCGTTACCCCTTTTTTTAAGCGCACGGTCTTTTTGGGTCCGTCGGCCAGAGATTGAACGCGCACTACTCTTATAAGCAGTTCCAGTCATTGCAGTCAGGATTTACTAACGATGTGGATATTCATGACACACATGTTTTAGAATCATTTCATATGTATTTTTCCCATTAATATCTGTAAACCTTCCGCGCTGCTCGCTAACGATACTGTACTGATATTTACATGTATAGGATACATTCTGAGAACGAGAACATATTAGCAGAAGAAAAGATAGAATGAAGCAGAAGAAGAGGAAAATAATAATTAGCCAGCTGCTGGAATGGAGCACATACACGCGAAAAAAAATTGGCGCAGAATAGAGATTACTAGATTATTAGTATCAGAAGGTTAAAATGCGATCGGTAACCCGCCCCCAATGTCAAGTGTTCCGAGTCTTTATTGTGATATGTATTGTATTTTGGTACTGCGTAATATGATTGCAGATAGTAATGGCAAAATAGGTAATATTATAGAAATGAAACAAAATACTCACTATTTACACTGAATTTATTCAAAATCAAATTATTGAAGTTTGAATATATTTATTAATTATACGCGATGCTATTGGAGTGAGGAAGTGCTCAATTTGCCACGCGCCGAGCGTATGATGCCGCTGGCTGTGTTCATGTTCTGCGATGTGCACCGGCGTGCCTTAGTGACGGTTCTGCTTGGCACATTCATGTACGCCGCTCTTTACTTATGAAGAATCACTGTAAGATCAATGAATAGAGAACAACGACAAGCGAAGGTCCCTTAAAAAAGGTTTTGTCAGCCTTGTTATAAGCTGGTTTGTCTGTGTCTATATACATATATGTGTGTGTGTAACTTTGTAGGTCTTCCATGCGAGGCAAATGTCTGAGATATTACAATCGCCTCTATTTTAACAAAACTACCGCTGATTATTACATCTGGGTGCAGATTAGTTGCTGACTTTGTCTCGCCGTGACACACCAATGACACGTCGCAAATAACGCAAGAAGAAGTACACATATTATTCTACATGTATGTATGTAATATAGAGAGGAAACACAGAACTAGAGAAAACATGTAATAATAAAGGCATGCTGAACTTTAAGGGTCTCAATAGGAGTCGTTTTTAGAGTAATGTAAAAATAATGATCTTCAGCAATGCCATGTTTCACATTTTTACAGAAATATCACATTACAATTGTGAGTTAGATTCCAGGAAATTTATTTAATAAAAAGTCATTTTTAAGCAGTCAAATAATGTAAAATAGCGTTTATGTATATTAAAGATAACATCATACTTAAACAGCGGTGACCTGTTTACACATTATGTAAAAATACTTTACAAAACTATTCATGTTGCTCCATATTTTGACATTACTAATAAATATTATTATTTAATCTTTAATATCCATTAAATAAAAGATTTTGTGAGATCTCAATGTGTTTATTTGTATTATTTATTAATATATTATTTTTTTTTTACATTTGTTTCTTCTCTATGAGAGTAAGACTCGTGTATAGAGAAGGAGTATATTCGAGTTAATTTATATTTCAGTTAGTCTGTGTACATATTTTTTTTACTTCAGTTACAAATTTACGATAGTCCGTAATTTTTCTAATTGTGATGGGGAGATTGTTAAAAAATTTGATACCTTGATAAATATATTCTTTAAATTCGATTACTTTTAGTGACATAGTATGATATACTTTCGCTTATTTTCTTCAAACTCATTTAATGTTTTTATATTTGCTTATATATAGTTTTAAATTAACAACATTTTTTATACTCGGCACAAAATGTACTAAACGCTTTAGGTGAGCTGGATACAGAGTGGCACCTGTCGGATCAACTCCAAACTAGCAACGTGTGACGTCTGCCGCACGCATCATCTCTACCAGACTCTACCGAGATGACAGCTTTCACTCTAAATCTCCACCTCGTTCGTAATTTATAATTTAATTGTAACCTGCATTGAGTAAATCAAGTATTCTCATGTAAGTACTCTTTTGCTCATGCTCACACCATTCTCATCCATCTTTCATTAAAATTCACAGCCATCGTCGCCGTCCCCAGCTAACTAAAGACGGGAGCGACATCTGTATCTATATCCAGATTGCTCGCCAGACAATAAGTTCCGCTCCGCCACGACAAGCCACTGAGACCAAACATCACCAGCTTACTTCTTCCACTCTCCATACTTCACGCTCCGATATCGCCAGCATTCTTTCATTACATCCATGACTAAATAAACGACTCTACACAAGCTGCGCATTTTTGTTTCTTCAACAAAAGAATCCACAACTTCATTCCTCACTGTAAGACATGTTGAATACAGAAATATCTGAATACGAATGATGATTGAAAGTGTGAAGGTGTATCATCATCATCTATCTGAACACATTTCACTGTCATCATAACATACCTCCATAAAGTTTTATTTCATCAAGTCGAGTTAAAATTAACCAAAAAATTTACAAATAACGAAGCTGGACTTGCTATTTTTCAAATTTCGAACCTCTCCCAAAGAAGATATACGTATGACCTCGTTTTTCATAAGATTGTCAATGAGAAAATAGATTCCTCAGATCTAGTCTCTGCGATAAGTATTTTTGTACCTAACAGAACATTGCGAAACTTCGACCAGTTCTCAGTCAATGATTACAGCACCAATCTCAGCTTCTTTTCTATTATACCAAGAATTGTACGATGCTATATAATTGATTCTAAATTAATCCTCAGATACTTTGATATTTTTAGTGTTTCATTTAAACTAAACATAAATGTCAACCAAATAGGACCGTTTTGACCTGCTTAATTAACTTTTGTAATAAATATATAAAAACAAATTAGATTATATTATTAATAGAATCGGCATTAACTCTGTAGAGTTTCATCATAATGGATGGATATAAACGAAACAATGTTATTACTCTACTTGAGTGTATTAGCACTACTTGAGTTTAAACTTTTAATATTTCACCTGTCGATGAGAGTTACTGTTTCTCTCGGAACTAGAGTAGTGCTAATAAACTCAAGTTGAGTAATAACATTGTTTTATTTATATCCATTTGCAAATTAGATTAACCACTTATAAAAATGCACAGAAAAAATATATAGTTACCAACGGGATTCAAACCCGGAACTTTTTCTTATGGAGGAATGTTTTTGAGATTCATGGCAAACAATGGTCGATAGTCTTTAATAGGAAATAATAGTAATCTTACTAAAATAGAAGGAACACATTTAAAGTCGAAAATTTGACATAAAATTTGGTTTAAAATAGCATAATTGGTAATTTATTCTCTCGATAAGATAAAGTTCTATGTTTGAGTCTCGGTGGTGACTTTTTTAATATATAGATTTCTAAGTGATTCATCTAATTTGATTTAAATATCAAAGAACTATGTTCTAAAATTGCAATTTTACGATATACCTAAATATGATTTCATTAAAAAATATATATTTATACAATATATGTCAATATTGTTTTCTACACATATAATATAATATATATCCGCGTAGTATGTGATATAATTCGACGCGTCGTAAAAATAACAAGCACCAAAAAAAAACTAACAAAAAAAGTCGCTGTTTCGCTGGGCAGAGACAGCGATTGTTATATTATGATCCTCAACTCTTCAACCAAAGTTTGAGAGATGTGTGGACTCCGAGTGATTGGAGAAAATCTATCATTTTTCCTTATATATAAACGATTTAAACAGGAAAAAAATAACAGAAAAATGTTTGATAGTTGAAGTGAAATACACTACCTACCACCGGCTTAGCAAAGTAAAGTACCCCAAGAGCTAGACAAGTACACAGTTATCTACTTATGGATCAACCCATACATGCAGCTGTCTTTCCGAAGCCAGATAAGGAGGAAGTCTGAGGTGCAACCAAAAGGATCACAACACGCTAAAATGTAAATATTTTAATAAATTGTTATATTTTATAAACATTTTAAAAATATTATCGGCTGAATGTATTGAGCATTTTTCAATGACAATTTAAAACATAATATACAAAATATCTTCATAATTCTGACGTAGAGCATATCCTCAAAGGCAACTGTCTTACGCAAATATGAACGCGACCGAAAAATTGACGGGGAGTATACTGTGTGTATTCGGTTTCTCGCTACCGTGTATTCCGATTAGTATATCTTACTATTGTGATTGTTGTGTCATACTTCGCACCATCAACGAAGTGTATGAACTAGAGTACTTCGTGCGGAATAATAGAGTACATGTTCTGAAGCCAGAAGACTTCTGGCTCCAGTGTAGAAAAATCCAGATACCTAAAATAGCATTTCAAAGGTGGGTCATGTTCCTTTCTGGTTCTGTTTGGTCCTTCAGCCCCCTGTTCCCTATTCCTGTTCGTCTCCTAAATTAATTTCACGTTTCATATATGCCGTTTCTTTACTCTCTTGTTTAGACAGCTACTTTAACAGTGACAAAAATCAAGTAAAGCAACCAGAATTAAGCTGATTTGATGATATATACTGCATCCCACTAAAAAAATTATATATTTTTTAACTTAATTGAAAGTTATTTGTAATTAGTGTATTATATGATGTGTTGTATGGATGTATAAAAATTAAACAATATTATTACTCTACTTGAGTTCATTATCCCTACTCGATTTTGAGAGGAGCAGTAACTCTCATCGACGGGTGAAGTATTAAACTAAAACGCTTCTCGAATCTCGAATAGTGCTAATAAACTCAAATAGAGTTATAACATTGTTTTATTTATATCCATCCATTAACGCCGATTCTATCAATTTGTTTATTTTTATTTGTTCTATTTTAGACTAATTTTATTATTAGCGAAATCATTCAGCTACCTAGGTTAATATTATTGAGACAAGGACATTAAAATCTTCACGAATTGCGGAGCCTTCTTTTCGGTCGTTCCTCGTGTGTGCTGTCAGCTGTCACCGATTGACTAACAAGCTTAGCTTTTGAAATTCGAACAACTAATAAATTGTATGGATCATGAATAAAAATTTTCCTCCGCCCTAATACCGAGCGTAATCCAATCTTGTATATGCTTTTATATTATTCAATAAGTGACGATATCATTTTTTTTTTTTTAAAAGATACTGTATTTGGTTGCTTTGTGATGACACTATACAGATAATTGTATAACGTACTCGTATAACATGTTACAAACTGATTAGTGATTGAACAACGGCTTATTTATTTATCTTTTTCTTAAGTTTCACCTGCGTTAGCAGCATACGAATACTTCATATATAAAGCTAATATTTATAAACTTTATACTGTACCTCAATTTGCAAAGTTATATATGCAAAAGTTCTCTCTAATACGTTTCACAAGTTTGAAGTTCCCGTATTCGTGAGCAATGTATTTGTTAATCTATTCTATAAAGAGCTTAATGTATGTTAATAATGTTACAATTTTATATGGTAGATGGCGTTTTATTTGGGATTTTAATTTGAGTCTATGGTGAAAGTAATAATAAGTAAAGTTTAATGGTAATAAGTCATTCCAAATTAATACTAAAGATGTCGCATTAAAATATTTATTTTATATTTATCTTTTGTTAGTCGGCATTACTTCATCAGTTAAATTTTAAAAACTAAACTAAATACCACATTTGATAATATATAGTTAGTGAATGTTCGTTCTGATAAACATACCGTATCAAAACCGATCGACGTCAAATTAATGAAAGTGGTTTATACAAAGTTAGATATTTTCTAAATTAATAACATAATATATTCCAATGAAAAATTGGAAAGTTTTTATATTGAAATAAAATACAGTATTATTTGGTTAAATATGTCAAAAAATTTAAAATTGGAAATGCAACTGTATGTAATATTTCTGATATAATATTTTATAGATATGTAAATATTATTGTTACTTTGATGTTAGTTATCAAACAGTATTTATGGTGTTTAATTAATAAAAATAATTATTATAATTAATCTGAAAGAAGCGTCACTTGAAGGACATTTTACGACAGGTTTTAATGATTAGTTATGTAATACTTTCTAATTAAACAATCGCATTTAGTATTAGTTAAGTTCTAAAGATAATAAAAAAAATCACATTTTTTAGTATAATATCATTAAGAATTACGTTTCTGCGTGAATATATAATATTAAAAAATTGAATACCTTAATGCCGACATTGTTTCGAAGCCTTTGTGCTTTCCGTAATTCATTTTCGGCGAATATTCATATCTTATCGAGATTTTTGAAAGACGATGTCTACAATAATCGTTATTCATACAAGTATGTGCATACAAGAGTTGAAGTTGTAAACCACTTAACGAAGAGATGGTGGCTTCAATACGGAAAAATTCAACATCACACAAAGCTTTTAAAAAATATTTGTGTGCATAAAAACATCCGATTGTTTCCGGATGACGTGACACCATTTTCAAAATGTTTGCATTTTTCAAATGGTGGGTAATTTACTAAATATATATTCACTGGGTAAAATAGTATAAACAATACTTAAAATTAAGATGAAAATGTGTATATGTAAATGTTTATAAATTGAGATACGTAAATGAACTGAAATATAAGGATTTCATTAGAAATGTTTTTTTATAAAATTAGATTGTATACCTTCAAGAAAACAAGGTCAAATATGCATTTAATAAAAACATATTTTTTAGTTTTAAATTTGTTTTTTTAACATCATATAAATAAATTAACTAATTATATAATAACTTATAAATAAATTAGGTTATTGAAAATATTAAAAAAAAAACATATTTTATGTTTGGGGTAAAGGTGGATAGGTCAAAATATGGATCAAAAGATGTGTGAAGGCTGGGGACCCATTTCTCCTAGCACTTACGTGTTCATTTAGGGATGATCGCAGAATGTGTGTGTGTGGATGTGTGCGTGAATGTGTGGCTAGAGCATGTTGGACAATCAAAACTACTTACAGTTTATAGTCGTTTATTGCTGATTGATGCATATGTACAGATTAAATATATGCAGTGAAAACGTAAAGCGTCTGCTGGAGAACTGATCGGGAAGCCGGCTGAGAGAAAAGTGAATCAAAATGTTCGGCATGCTGGGCGGCTGCCCGCTTATATTATTGTTCTCAATTCAAGTTCATGCGAGATTATGTGGCTAATACAAGCTTATGGTTTGCACCCAGGTATTTTTCGAGTACGTTCAGAAACCGTAGGTGGTATTGCTGATTGTGGAGGTGTTAGACCTTAACATATGTAGTATTTTTAGTTATCTTTGATTATTTTAAAAGAGAATGAATACTGTTACTAGTGACGTCAGTCAGGACGCAACTTTGTTGCAAGACAACACACCTCGTATTACGAAACGAACAAATTAATATAATTATCACTCAGATTTGTGCTCTGAACTTTATTAAATCTGAATCTTTTGTTCACTATTGTGGTTGGATATATTGTGGCTTATTGTGGTTGGATTTATTGTGGCTTGTTGTTGTTAGATTTGTTGTGGCTTGCTGTGGCTATTCGTGCATCGTGCTGTCCAAGGAATATGTAATATTCTTCTCCAGAAATACATTTCGAATGTATCTATTTTACGCTATTCGCTATTGCGGACTATCTCCTGCACACATTGGACAACAGACAAGAGTGTGAAGTGTAAATGAACATAATTTTAATTAAATAATAAAATAAAACACTTTGTTTAAACCACTATTTATTAATAGATCAACATGTGTCGATACCTATGGTATCTTCTTAAGGAAACAATTTATACTAAAATTAAAAATGCAACCATAGATAAAAACAAAACTATAGAAGTATAAGTGATGGGTAACTAATTGGGAACTACCTACTATGAAACCAAATTTAAAAAGTGACTATTTGTTTTCATAATTGTTCCTAATTAGTTCCTACGGTATCTTCCCATAGGTATCGTAACATGTTGATTTATCAATAAATAATGGTTTAAATAAAGTGTTTTATATCTTATTATTTATACTTAATACATAGCTCATACTTTTTAGTACAATGTAAAAAATTCTGAAATACTTAAGATTTGGTTACGTATCCTTTATTTTAAAACTACAGGCATGATCATCAGTAAAAAAATACAATATTTAATTACATTTCGCCAGAAACATCAGTATTACCAATGGTATTCACTCGATATATCGGCATTCTCGGCAGACTTAGCAGTTGCACGATGGCTAAGGAAGGAAGCACATGTGTGTCGCGTCATCGCCGGAACAGTAGGTACATCTAATATTAAATTACATATTTAAAACATTTAAAAAACATATCTGATTGACATGTTTTTGTGTTAATTGGTTAAGTAAGGTAGACGGCTTACTTTTTTCTTTAAACATTGATAAATAGGTTTTACGAAAAAACTAGCCAATATTCGCAGAGTCTAGTTTATAATGTACAAATACGTCACCTGGTAGATAAAGCCTGTCTACCGGAAAGAAATTCTACACATTTCTAGTTTTATCTATAATGTATGAGTTAAAAGCTATATTTCATGATTTAAATATCGTAATGAATCATATCAAGTGGTATTTTGGTTGATACACATTTACGTATGGGATACCTGCCATAGCATTGTACATAATATAATAACCGTTATTCAATGTTATCATTTATATAATATGCGGCCACAAAGTAATTTTGCTAATATTGAAGAAATAATTTAAACCGTTCGCTTGATATCACTGTCGTTAGTTGGTTCATTGCAACTTTAGTTAGTTGTGCGCGTCTTTAAATGTATGTTTTATTTCCAAACTAAAATTATTTCTGAAGAACGTATAAAACAAACTGCGATGTTGTGCTAGCTGCACTTATGAGGCAACCAATAATAATAAAATATCACAAATATAGGCGCCCGCATAGGAGATAAGTGGGTAACTACCTCAAATATCAATATAATACGTTGAACATATGTATTATGGTTATAATTAAGCATACTACTTATTCTAGTTGAATAACCATAGGTACTACTCCAAAACGTATCCACGAGTTTACTATTCAACCTGGTCACAGATGTTGTTGATCCACCGAGTGAAAGTGTCGCCACCAGCTGATTCGCTTACTCATCATAATTACCTTATCTTATACTAAATAAAATATTTCCTTTATCATTTTCATTATTTCTTTGAGGCTATTTGTTATCAAAATTCTAAATATAACAACGCAAGACAGGTTAATAGAATTAAGAGCTGTAGTTGTGGGTGAGCCGTAGTATAAAATAATGTTATTATGGATTTTTATTATATTTGAAGATAACAACAAGATAGAAATATATAGTAAAAATAAATTATATGCATATCTATGATACATAATATGTCTGATACATATGCCATGCTTTTTTTATGTTTTCTTGGGCGCTTCTTTTGAAATGTCCCCCGCTTCAATTAATTTAAAAGTAAATTGTTCTCCTTTATCATTCTTACATCTGGTAACCAGTGGCGCGGCAGCGCATTGAGAACCACGTTAGATAGAGGCTCAAAAAATACACACCCAACAATCCATTTGCGTTCATATTTTAGCTAGTATCGATTAATTTTCCAGCTTCAAAGGAAATTTTAATTTCATAAAATCGTTTTTCACGAGTATTTAGAAGACAAGTGGAAATATTATCGATGTATAACAGTAACAGTACGCCACCACTACTTATCGATGTATAACAGTAACAGTACGCCACCACTACTTATCGATGTATAACAGTAACAGTACCCCACTACTACTTATCGATGTATAACAGTAACAGTACGCCACTGCTACTTCTGTCGGTTTAGGGATCAGACCATAGTCGTAAAGTAAAAATCAAATATTATGAGAAAAGTGACTAATTTTGTTCTTGAACCAAGCAGTACTAAAATTCGTACACAATACTTATATAGGGGGTTTTTATTTCATTCTGCATTGAATTTTTGTAGTAACATCACTGCTGGTAACACTGTGTGTTGAAACAAAACGACAAAAATGAGAAGAACAAAAATTATTTTTAAATTACGGGTTTTCTCAGAAATCAGAAGAAATTATTTTATTGTATCAAAATTCAGCTGAGTAGTAGATTTATTGTACATAAAGATTTAGGAAGAATCACTTAGGTGGTTTGGTCATATGGAACTGATAAATTAGAATGTCCGCAAAAGACTTGGCACAACTAGGTAAACCAGATACTGGAGGATGATCTTGTTAGAAGCCTCAATAATCGGCGAGCTTGTATGAGAAGATGTATGAATGTGTATGAGGCGAGAATTGTGTGTCAAGACAGAAGAGTGTGGCTCTTTATTCTCTCTGCCTACTTCCGCGGGGAAATGGCGTGATGGTAAGTTAGTTAGTTAATTAGGTAATCTGATCAGATTATAAAATAAATTATTGGTGGAAATTGCAAATGGATAGTAAATATTTTAAGTGAAATTTCTTTATTTATTACTTGCTGAAGTACTCGGCGTTGCCCAGACTTTACGCATAGTGAAGAGGCTTCATTTAAGGGGATGAGGGTAGTTTTTCAGAAGTAGATAGTATTTTTCCTCTTGTTTTGAAAATCAAGTGTGCAAAATTTCATGAAGCTCGGAATAAAACTGTAGATTTATATAAAAAACAAACAAACCAACAGACACTCTTCTATATATATAATAGTAATTTGCATTACTCAATAAAAATTGTTAGAAAAAAATGTGTTTTGCGTCAAGTATATATAATAATAATAGCTATATTTTGTTAAATATATGTACAAATCAAATTTTCATTTTTGGCACACCATTGCGTCCAGTTTTAATGCCAAATATTTGGTTGGCCGCGATCACGTCGAGAAAATTAATGATTTATTCGGTGGAGACACGTGCGGCCTACTGCGATTGACGCAATGAAGGAATTTCCACTTAAATAAACATTATCAAAGTTTGGCTGCGACCCGCGAAGACGAATCGGAGGCGAGAAATGTCTTTTCGCGGGGAAACCACAATAAAAACCTTCACCCCGCCACGCGCAACCTGTAACACTTGAATAAACATCTCCGCTTGCAGGCGGTCGGCGCAAGGTCGCCGAGACCCGGCAACGATCTAACATTACATATCGTTCATATTCGCGGTCTGTACGGAAATATTCGCAAATACTGCTAAAGGATTCATTTAGTCTAATTCCTGTAATATGTAAAGATAGGGGCGTACACTACGTACAAGCAAAAAAGCTGTGCATTATTAAAGATTTTAGGAAACAAATTTAATATAATTTAAACAATTCTTATCTTCTAAAAAGACCCTATAAAATTAGATTAGTGTAACCCATGCCTAGAGTTTAAAAATGCTACGAGATAATTGACTTATTAGCTCGCATCTAATATGTTCATTTAATCTACATAACGATTATACTGAACTAAATATTTTCCTACTAAAGCTGAGAATAAGTTTACGTTTGCCAATTTTCCGCAGTTTTCAAACATTTTTTTTCTTACTGTACTCTGTGAAAAATTAAAAAAATCCGTCGTCTGAAAGAAAATAATACTATATTTTAAGCGATTTCGAAAGCAAAGAATGGTATGGAGCAATAAAAGATCTCATAATAGATGGATATAAAATAAATAATGTTATTACTCTACATGAGTTTATTAGCACTACTCGAGTTTCGAGAGCAACAGTAACTCTCATCGATAGGTGAAGTATTAAACTAACTACATATAAATATAGGATACAAGGCTTCGGTGGTAGACATACAAGTAATTAGGTACTGACAGATGGAGGAGGGGGCGGAGTTACTTGTGGACAGTGGAGGGGTGGTTGTAACGGGAATATTGAGAGGAAAGGAGATGAGTTAGAAAATGTAATATTGTTTAACAAATTAATACCCGAGTTCAAATTCCTTTTTATTTCTAAACTTTCAAAATTATTCATTTTATTACCTTTACGCGAGACGGGATGAAAAAGTTCCATGATGTGGTTCGCAAATTCGGAAAAGTTGTTACTAGTTAGAAAATGACTATGCTCTTTTAATCCAATGTTGAGATTTCTAGAGGTTTGTCCGATATATTTACTATTGCAATCTCCACATGAAATTTCGTAAACCCCGCTGTTTTCTAAGTAATCTATTTTTTAAATATGAATTAAATATATTAATTATAAAGATATACATATAAAATCAATTTTATCGAAAAATATTGTTGTTGCGCTACCGGGATTCGAACCTGGATCTCTTCCCTAACC
The DNA here is from genome assembly GCA_031772225.1 of Eubasilissa splendida. Taxonomy (NCBI): domain Eukaryota; kingdom Metazoa; phylum Arthropoda; class Insecta; order Trichoptera; family Phryganeidae; genus Eubasilissa; species Eubasilissa splendida. The sequence continues at coordinate 11,521,209 of CM062852.1, read as the reverse complement.
GGGGGAGGTGAAAAAATTGATAAAATTGATTTTATATGTATATCTTTATAATTAATATATTTAAAATATCACAGACCTATGTTCTGAATAATTACAACTTCACAATAAGAATGTGTTCTCCTAAATAAAAAATAAAAATAAATAAATCTATTTTTTACTTTGAATTGAGAAGTAATGCGCCTAAGTTGTTATTGGTGTAATACTCGTAATATTATCCATACATTATGATGAAACTCTACAAAGTTAACGCCGATTCTGTCAATAATATAAAAGATTTAATATTTTTTTAAATAATAAATTCACAATTATTTTCTAAATTTTAATTGATAGAATTGCTAGTATCGTCTACAATCTATGTTTCGCTTACTGCACCGCCACTGGTAAAGAAGTATGTTGACACTAAAATAAATATGTCACTGATACTTTTTCTTCTTCTCGTGCCATATCCGTTCAACGGATTTGATATATCACATTGCTTACAGCGGCCCGGAAAAGTTCTACAGTAGATTGGTCAATTAAAAAATTGAAAATTCAATTGCACGTAAATGTCTTACTGATATGTAACACGAATTATGCAAAATATATCATATATATTACATGTCTGTAATGGAGGGTCACACGTAGGGATATTTGAAAAGGAATTGGTGTATTACAATGATGTGTCAGTTTTCAGTGAACTTTTGTTATATATTTTCTTTAAACGTGAATTTATATAATTAATCGTTTATTAACTCAACCACCGTCGTATGTCAAATATTAAATATTTAAAATATGTTTTTATTTTTAAGAACACATTCTTATCGTAAAGTTGCAATTTTACAGAACACAGGTCTGTGATTAATTAGAAAGATAATTAGATATATAAGTTGTATTAACGTTTCCAAAATTTAATAAAAATTAATTATCAATCAGATTACTTAAAGGTGTTTGAGATTCCGTAAATATAAAGAAGACGGCTTCCAAATAATGTAACGACAGATGTATCAATTTGAAAGTGCAACATACAGGTTTGAAAACTTGTCGTCAACTTATTGTGTTGGTGTAGCATAATTGGTTAATGCAGATTCGAATCCCTGTAGTGACAACAATATTTTTTTGATAAATTGATTTTTATATGTATATCTTTCTAATTAATACATTTAATTTGTAATAAAAATGTTTTTTTTAAATCATCTGTATTGCACAAGTTAGGTGAACTTTTTGTTCTAAAGGCATATTTTCAAAAATATAAAAGTCCATTTCTATCATTAGAAGTTTAAAAATTTAAACAGCAATAGTAATTCTACTGTACTTTAGCTAGGTACTTATTTAAATTATTACATTTTTCACAGAAACCGTCCTATGTTCGTCTTTCGCACCGGTTTTAAACATTAGTTATAAAATAAACGTAAGAAAATGTACGAAGGTGGTCGAGGCAACTGTCGTTTGCAAGGAACGAAAAGTATGTAATAATATTTTTCTGCCAATCCTTGCTAATAACGGCGTAAGATAGGATTAATTTAAATTGTATTTTCATCCATTATGATGAAACTCTACAAAGTTAATGCCGATTCCATTAATAATTGAAAAAAATAGTTTTTAAGATCACTGGTTGTGATTTTAATCTTACAGTGTGATCGGGAGCATTAAATGGGTGCTCGGAAACCCTACGTTTGTACCTAAGTGCCATGTTCACACGAGAGATTAAGGTGGTTTCCTTAGAACGAGTTGCGTAAGGGTGTGGATAGAAGTTTGCTGTTAATTTTTGCAATCGCTAACATTATATGAGCGTCCGATTGTTTTAATATCTTGTCACTTTTAACATAGAATATGTTTATTCAGCGAGTACCTCTCTGAAATTTGTCACCAAAACAATGTTAAAAATAACACATCAGAAAAATTCGTAACATTTGAATGGAGCCATATCTAAAAACAGACTAGAAGAGAAAAATAGGAAGATCCCCTATTGATTGGATGGACCGAGCGGAAAAGAAACAGGCACATCTTTGGCGACAGCACTCGCATCTGCGAGATACCGAGAAAAATTGAGTCAAGAGGGCGGGAGTTCATGAAGGTATCGTGGTACTGAATGTCTGGAACAAGTAGATGAGTTTGTACTTTTAAAATTAGCAATATTAACTTTGTGGTTAAAATTAATATATTTTTATTTATTATCTTTGTTTTATTAACCACTAAATTGAGTTCAAATACATCTACCGGTTTCGAAAAATACCATTTTCTTCTTCAGGATGTCATAACTAACTAAAACATATATTATTGTTTCTTAGCCAGAATCTATTTTTTAAAAATCTATTTTAAAAAAAAAAAATTTTTTAGTACCTAACTCAAATCATTACTTAATACAAATTTACTCGAATAATTTTTAGGAAAAAATTTTAAAATGGGACTCGTAGTTAAATTTAGTTGGTTGTTTATAATTTTTTGATTAGTTTTACACGCTTTATTTATCTCCAACGATTCCAAATTATTTAATTTGTGACCAACACCGTTTATATGCAAAATTGACAATCCCAATTTTTTATCAAAACCATGTCCATTTTCTATCAAATGATTAGAAAATTCTGAAAACCCACTATTGTCTCAAATGCTCCTTTACTCTTATATTAAAATTTCTACTCGTTTACCAATATAAAATGCAGCACAATCCTTGCAACTAAGTTTATAGACACCAGAATTGTTAAATTTATCATCTTTGCCTTTAGAATTTATGAGTAAATTTTCTATACTATTATTTGTATAAAATGCCGGTCTAATGTTTCGTGGTAGGTGTTTAGATATTTGATTCAAAAAGTTATTTATGTATAAAATCCTACGCCAATAATCATTATCATTATATTTTATCTGTGATTTATATAAAAATTGATTATTATATTATTTTAATATATTTTTTTAAATAGTGTCTATCAAACCTGTATTATACCCGTTATTAACTGCTATTTTTTTATTGTATTCAATTCACAATTGAAATTGGATGTTGACATAGAAATATTGACTAAACGATGTATCATGGAATGGAACCCTGAATGTTTGTGTGATAATGGATGATTAGATTTATTGTGTATGATAGTATCTGTAAATGTAGGTTTTCTAATAATTTTTAATTCAATTTTATTATTATTTTTAATTGATGTTAGATCCAAAAAATTTAGGGTCGAATTATTTTCCATTTCTAATGTAAATTGTATTTTATTATTAATTATTATAATATCTTCTGATCCAATTTTCAGCTACTCTTTCACATAAATCTGGTACATGACCAATCAGCAAACCTAAAACGCAATCACTTGGTTTTAATTCTTGCATTAGCTAGCTTTTGTAGGGTTACCTTTACACATAATACGCCATGTTGTGCCATATGATACGCCTAAATGTTGTGAATGTCAAGAAAACGATAACTTTGGAGTGTCCCTTACACTTTCATTTAGAGCAGTAATATTGTCTTCACTCTGGGAATGTATTTGTCTTACCGGCGTCCACACATTGTGTAAAGAATAATTGTTTTCGAACGTTTTTACAATTCAACAAATAGTTTGCTTAGATGGATGTTATGTCGACCATAAAATTCAAGAAGTGCACGTTAAGTTTGCTGAATCGAAGACTGATTTTGATAACTTTTAATATTTTGTAAACGTTGTTCTAATGTGTAACGATGATAAAATAGCAGACTATACTGAATATAAATAACAATGACATCTGTCAAAATATTATTAAACATGGCTACTATCCTTATTTGAAATTTATTGGATAATTCTGCAGCTAAACTAACATTCCTTTTTTTTTAATAATCTAATCTGATTTGGAATATAATAAAAGTATGACGCAGTTACTCGTTAATTTATTTATTAACAATTAATAATAATTAAAACCCAAAGTAATTGATTAATAATTAGTTCAACAGTCAATTTAAAATTACGCTCGTGAAACGTTTCGGCGCCGGGCGGCTACCGAATTACAATTCCGATACAGCCCGGTACATTTTCCTCGAAATATTTTCCATTTTATGTATTTGCTAGTAAACAACTCAACGGGAGTTTTGCGAGAACTCAAAGGCTGGTTAATTGTTTGTCGAACAAATTTGTCACTTTGAAATGGGAATTAATTTACAACCGCTAAAATCTGTAAAATATTCCCTAATTTTGACGACTTTGTTTTAGAAATTTTCCGGCAGAGGCCACGGCAACGTGCCCGAAAAGGACACTGTTTTCAACAAACAATTTTGACAATTCAATTCAAATGGAAGACAATATTGTAAAAAAATACATTACGCCAGGGAAATATGCAAATGGAAGAATGCTGATGCAATTACTGAGAATAGGAGGACGAGGAAAAGAAAGAGTAAAGGAGGAAGATCCGTACCTATGCACAACATGTGGAAGGGTTTGTGGTTCGAGAATAGAACTCCTTAGTCACGCTCAGACTCATCCTCGTAACGAGGGACCGCTGAAGAAGAAGAAGTCATACCTAGGGCTTCCCAAATGGAAGACATCAGGAAGAAAAACTTAGATACAAAGCCGTAAACTAGCGGTAAAGATCAATCCACATCGGTAGGTTCAATCTTTTCTCCATATGAAATGCAATATAAAAAAATAAATGACACGTTTAAATAAATGACACGGAATTGACTGTATACACAGCGTATGTTACGGAACATTAAATTGTTTGATGTGAAAACATCCGGGGTATCCTGCTGTAGGTTTTTTAGTAGCATTTAAGATCCCATCGCAGACGTCATTATCAAAGTCGAGAATTGCTTATTTTTATATTTTTTGTTGGTTTATAATTTTGACACATAAAGAAGACCTTACAAACGACACATTGGTCTGCCTGGTAAGATACTCGCCAGCTAGATATCTTGGGTTAGATCCTCATCTTGGGAGACCAGCAAATTAATACGACATTTATTCGATACATGTGCGTATTTAACGACACAGTTTATTTACGATTATCATTTAGGGCAAGAAATACAATACTTTTAAGGGTAATGTTTTACATGGAAATGTTTATATTTCACATAAAAAAAGACTATTTGATCCACAACACGGTTAACCCTTAAATATTCCGATTAGGAAGGGCAAGAGGGTTTATATTTACAATATTTTTTGTAAGAAACCGGCGACATATCCGTCATGCGTGAATAAAATAATGAAGTGGGCACCAATCGTAAATTTTACGACCTCGTGCACATTACGACCACTGAGGTACGCCACTGAGTTGCCCATTAACCCTTTAGACGAACGGACATGAACGAAACAAATATTCAAAACGTACACATTTTGTTTGAGGTTACGTTTTTTCGACCGGAGGCTGACCTAACAGAATAAATGTGCACGCTAACATATTTTGGGTGCTGAAAGAGTGATTCTTATGTTACATTATAACCCGTTTCATGTTTAGATGCGATCTATTTCATCAATAAATATATTGTACGAGATGACAGTATAAGCAAATAGGAATATAAAAAACAAAAAAAAAAACGTTTAAATACACATTATTTTTCATAATATATTTTTTTAATTGCAGTATTTATTTTGAACGGTGTACATAATTGTACTAGTGATATTCTTGTTGATATAGTCGGAGAATTTGACTGAATGGTAAGCAGTGATTTTTTTGTAAGAAAAATGACGCCGGAACTCACATCTTGTTAATCTTTTATTAAAAAAGTTGTATATTCAGTTCTCAACATAAACTTTTATATTTAAGGTAAATTTTCGTAGTAAATTTCAAAGTTTTGTCCAATTCTCGTCCGACAAATCTTCTAGACTGTTAGTTTTTAAAACTTAATAAAGATACCGAAACGCCGTTCCGCACTGATGGAAATCATATAATCGAGCAAATATTAACCATCTACAAATCAATTTTGTAACATCTACCTACCAAATCTATAATATAACAATTTTTGTTTTCATATTTTTATTTATTATCTTTGTTTTATTAACCACTTAATTGAGTTTTAATACATCTACCGGTTTCGACAAATACCATTTTCTTCTTCAGGATGTCACAACTAACTAAAACATATATTATTGTTTCTTTACCAAAATCTATTTTTAAAAAATCAATTTAAAAAAAAAACAATAATGTAAAAAAAAAAATTTAGCATCTAACTCAAATTGTTACTTAATACAAATTTACTCGAATAATTTTTAGGAAAAAATTTTAGAATGTGACTCGTAGTTAAATTTAGTTGGTTGTTTATAATTTTTTGATTAGTTTTACACACTTTATTTATCTCCAACGATTCCAAACTATTTAATTTGTGACCAACACCGTTTATGTGCAAAATTGACAATCCCAATTTTTTATCAAAACCATGACCATTTTCTATCAAATGATTAGAAAATTCTGAAAACCCACTATTGTCTCAAATGTTCCCTTACTCTTATATTAAAATTTCTACCCGTTTTACCAATATAAAATGCAGCACAATCCTTGCAACTAAGTTAATAGACACCAGAATTGTTAAATTTATCATCTTTGTCTTTAGAATTTATGAGTAAATTTCCTATATTTGTATAAAATGCCGGTCTAATGATGATTCGAAAAGTTATTTATGTATAAAATCCTACGCTAATAATCATTATGTTTTATCTGTGATTTATATAAAAATTGATTATTATATTCTTTTAATTTATTTTTTAAAATAGTGTCTATCAAACCTGTATTATACCCATTATTAACTGCTATTTTTTTATTGTATTCAATTCAATATTGAAATTGGATGTTGACATAGGAATATTGACTAAACGATGTATCATGGAGTGGAACCCTGAATTTTTGTGTGATAATGGATGATTAAATTCATTATGTATGATAGTATCTTTAAAAGTTGGTTTTCTAAAAATTTTGAATTCAATTTTATTATTATTTTTAATCAATGTTAGATCCAAAAAATTTAGGGTCGAATTATTTTCCATTTCTAATGTAAATTGTATTTTATTATTAAATGAATTAATGAAATTTAAAAATGTAGTTAGTTGACGTTGTGAACCTGACTAAATACATAATATACATCCACATACCTTTTCCACAACAAAACATTTTTTAACAAAAGAGAATCACAATCAAAAATATTCCTCTCTAAATTATCTACAAAAATATCTGCTATTAGTGGACTTGTGGGTGCTCCCATAGAAAGACCCTCTGTTTGATTATACATTATATTATTAAATTGAAAATAATTTTGGTTCATACAAAGGTTTAACAAACGACATAGATTTTTTACCAAATTATTAGGTAAATAAGATGAATTTAGTAAATCAGAAATTAAAATTTTACTTCCATTAATAGGTGCATTAGTAAACAAATTAACAATATCAAAAAAAACAAGTTTAACATTTTTGGGAAGATCCATGTTCTTTAACATATCCATTAATTGCAACGAACTTTTTATAGTGTATTTTGGTTTAAAAATATTAAGTCTATTTATAGTTTTTGTAAGAAAATAACATAATTTAAAAGTTGAAGCACTACAGTATGAAACCACCGGTCTTATTGGAATATCAATCTTATGAAGCTTCAATACGGAATACAGTTTTGGAGGTTTAAGATTCATTAAAATTAGATCTGATAATACTGCATTATCAGTAAATATATCACTAATGGAATCTTTTAAAGCACTTTTAATATTCATTTGATATTTTTGAGTCGGATCCTTTGTCATAATTTTAAACTGGTCACTTTTGAGGAAATCTTCAGTTTTCGAAATGTAATCAACTTTATTCATCACTATTAATTTATGACCTTTATCAGTTTTAGTTAAGATTAAATTAAGTGGTTAATAAAACAAAGATAATAAATAAAAAATATGAATTTTAACCACAAAGTTAATATTGCTAATTTTAAAAGTAATTTCCTTTTCTTTTGTGGGTTAGATAATTAAGTAATAAATTAGCAATCGTAAAAAAACGACCCAATTTATCTATACTAACTATACCCACTTTAGAGTAGCTTGGTGGTCTAGTGGTTAAGACACTCGCCTAGTGATCTAGTAGTCGTGGGTTCGAGCCTCGTCCAAGGAGATCAAAGAGAATCTTCTAGAACAAGGGGATGAAAATGATGACGATGATAATATACCTATGTGATAATGATAATGTACCCATCATTATCATTTGACGCTACGGGTCATCTAGTCCCAAGGCCGACTGCACAAATACGAACCTATAAGGTATCTGGCATCTGTATTCACTGCAGCTTGTTCTTGGGTCTAGTGGTCAAGTTCCTGGTCAAGTGGCCTAGTGATCACATTCCGCCTGGGGTACCCTTTTGGAATGTCCTAGAATTGTTCCCTATTACAGCATGGCCAGCCCAGTATCATCGATCTCACAGCAATCGGCGCTGATCTTCAGTCTTAATATCATCGGGTTGTTAGAACGTCTTGTAAAACACTGATTAGGTGGGAACGCGCCATTGGTTGTTGACCTTAATGAGTCGTATCATATCACTACTGAATATTTATATATTATATATAAAATATTAATTTTCGTCTTCTCAAATAGACAGACGATAAATTATATTAAAATATTAGTAATCTTAATTACATTTTAAAGACCTAGCAATACCTAGCGACGAAATGATAAATTGACATGCTATTAACTAATTAGTATTTTAAAAACAATTATTAGCTGTTCTTGTAGAATCAGAAGAAATCACATATTTTTTAATAATAGTAACGTTAAGTTCCAGAAGATCAGGGTTTCCTGGATCGAGGCTCAAACCCCCGATAACTAAATCACTAGGCCAGCATCTTAACCACTAGACCAACAAGCTACTCAGCTCATTTGAAGAGTTGTTCCCATTGTTTGATTTTTTTAGCGTATTTCTTTTATTTTAAATAAATAATTAAAAATAATCTATGTTAATTTTACTTTCTTTTGCGCATTAACAATAATGTGCGTAAACATTCCAAACAGGGATTGGCGCAACCAGGGGGAGAGAGAAAGGTGATTTTATTTTACATAGGGGCCTAAAGAATAAATATGCAAAATGTGGAACGGATGGAATTCTCTATAATACTCATTTATATTGGGGCGGTCAGGGAGAAAGGTAGGGACCAATGCTTTTCGCAGGGTCCTAAAGAGTACGCCAATTATGCAATATTTGGTTTAGATCTGGTTGTATAGGGAAAACATTCAAATTTATTTTATTTTGCTTATCTTGCTTGTCTCCCGATACGATAATCGATCCCCCAACCTCTCAGTCGTTAAACGAGTTAGACTAAACAAGTTAGTCTGCGTAAGATATGTATTATACCCTTCTGGGTATTTTTAAAATAAACTATTGTAAGACAAATAACAATGAAATTTTTAAAGTTGAGAAATTCGAAACAAGTTCAATCTACAAAACTGATTTATTTTTATTTATTCAAGTCTTCTACAGACAATTGATGAAGTTTAATTATTTTGTTTTTACGCCTGTACACGACATGACTTACTTAAATATTTACTTTTTGGTATTTATATGGTTCGAAACCCGGTGGCGCAACAACAATATTTTTCGATAAAATTGATTTTATATGTATATCTTTCTAATTAATATTTAAAATATCACAGACCTATGTTTTGAATAATTACAACTTCACAATAAGAATGTGTTCTCCTAATAAAAATATAAAGGTTATGTAAAATTGAAATGTTCAATGTAAAACTAGCCATAAAGACGTTGAGTACCGACGAGATGTAACAATACAAAGACAGCCAGCAGCACTCGGATCAAGTTACGACGATCACTCTCCCTATCGACTTTGTCCAAAAACAGCTCTAGAGGCTGATTCCAATCTCAGTTCACGCAACTTCAACCTTTATATATTTTAACATCATTAAATTCAATGCATCCGTAAGTAGTTTTTGTATTTGTAACCTGCCGCCGCCTGTCATATGTTCATAACCACATACATTCTCATATATGAGGCGCGTTTTTTAAGTAAGTACCGATTTTTTTTTTTAAAGAAACACATCATTTTTACAACACTTTACTTTCTTCTGACGCTACATACCTTAAACTACTTCTCAACACCATTACCATTACCATGCTAAGGCACTTGTCATAACGGAGCACCAATTTTTGTATACTTTCGTCATAGAACGACGCCGCCTGGGATGTCTATACTCCGTCTTTGAGTTCATCATCGCCATCAAAACGCTTGCCACCAAAGAACCAATTCATATGAAGGAAAAAATTGAAATCACTTGGCGCTAAATCAGGACAAAACAAGACATTTGACCATGAATGTCAACTGGTTTCATGTTCCGTGCATTTAAGAAACGATTTACCGACCGTATCTCACAGTCGGCGGGCTGATCTATTGTTTTGAATATTTCAATCACTCACTACAAGATGGCCACACTATGTCAAACGTTGCATGTGGTATGTCAACAGATTAAGGAAACTATTGCGCATGCGCAACGTCATAACAGCATCGCTACACCGGGAATATCCGGCAACAGTACTTAAAAAACCCGTTTCGTACATCCTCACTTTGGGCATATTGGTACAAGAGATGGAGATGGAAAAGTTTGTGATCACGAGAATCATACAAGGACTGATGAAGAGAGCGAGAGGCCCGAGACATGTCGCATTAAACAAGGGCCAAGATCGAGAAGAGTCAAAGCATAATAGAAAACAACAATACTCAGTCTTGAGCACGGATATGTTGTGAAATTCACGTTACGCTGTTCATTTTAGGACGTTTAGCATAAAATCATTAAAATATTTCAAAACATTAGAAACGTATAGATGTGTCTTAAAAATTATAATTTTAAATTTTAAGTTTTTTAAATCCCTCTAAACAGAATAAATTACATACTTAACTAGGTCGGGAATAACACCTAAGTATATTTATCATAGAACGTGGAGAGGGGTATATGAACGGTAACCAGAATATAATAGTTAAGCGAAAAAGATTTCATCCAAAAATGGCATCGATGACACATTTTTCGCATCAATGGAGAACTTAAATTGTCAAATGAGTAAATGTTGGATTTACGTTCGTTGCGAATTTGCGATTCAAATAACGTCGTGCAATTATATGCGATATAATATTAATCCCACTCCATCGCAATGCTAGGATGTGCGCATAACACTACACCGTACGACTGCGGCGGTTTGATTGGAAATATTATCGTCGTGTCGTGTTCCATGCCGTAGAATACACATCCTCGGGTCGATAATATTCACAAATTGTGTCACTTTAACCCTTTATCGAATCAACGTGGCTTGGACACAGATAATTAATACAATTTATCACGCATACTTTAACACCAATTCTTATTTTATAAATAAAACCCTAAAGAACTCTTTGTGTTCGTCACAAATGATATTTGAATATAAAATTCATACATTTCATTGAACAGAAGTGTCAAATTGGTTTGCACGATTCTTTTGTTCTGAATGTACACTTTTTGCAAAACAGTAAACAGATATTTGAAATTGGAACAATGCAACTCTACTGCAAGGTGATTTATATTAGGTACAGGTCGATTTTTTACTCATGGCACTAAACAGCCACTGACCAATCTGTTGCCAGTATATATTTTTTTATTATTACAATGTAATATAACAAAGATTTATTTAATGTTTATTTCATAGATAGAGAATGAAATAATATTAATTACATCCTAATAATAATAATCAATGCCATTAATTAGCTGAAACTAGTAAGTGAATTTTTTTTTTTTAATTAAAAGTGAACACACTGCATTGAGAGTGGTCGGTGTAAGAAACAATTATGAATCTCCGCTAAATTGACATCGAAAAAAAAATGACTGGGTGACTGACACGTTTTTTAAACACTAAGAAAAATTGCGTCAGTATATTTACAAAAAAAAAAATACTTTGAATTATTTTTTTATTACAAAACCGTATTATGTACGAAAAAAAACGACAGCCAAAATTACGTAAATATGCATATCGAATTCTGTTCTGCGGTGTACACCATAGTTAACACCTTTTAAATGCTAGATAAGGCCGAGATAATACGCCAAACTTTTCATATCATCCCAAGCCATAAGCTTGATTGCTGCACATTTAGACGGGATTAAATACTATATCCAATGACTAATTTTGTTAAATATGAATTAAATATGTTAATTAGAAAGATATACATAGATAGACCTATGTTCTGAATAATTACAACTTCACAATAAGAATGTGTTCTCCTAAATAATAAAGTTGTAACAATGTGTCCAAAATTTAATAAAAATGAATTGATAATTCTGGCGTCTTCTATCAGTTTACTCAAAGGTATTTGAGATTCTGTAAAAATAAGGTAGATGGCTCTGTCAAATAATGGAACGATTAAATGTATTAATATCAAAAAGGTAACATATAGGTTCGAAAATTGTCGCCAAAAATATTGTCGCTGTAGCATAGTTGGATAATGCACCTTCCCCGGTTAGGAAAGAGATCCAGGTTCGAATCCCGGTGGCGCAACAACAATATTTTTCGATAGAATTGATTTTATATGTATATCTTTCTAATTAATATATTTAATTCATATTTAAAATATCACAGACTTATGTTCTAAATAATTACAACTTCGCAATATGAATGTGTTCTCCTAACTAATTTTGTTGACTGTAAACAACAGTTACCAGATTTACTGTTTCCGAGGTCAGTTGTTAGAACTCCATAATCACATATGAATTTACCAGGTTCTAAGACATTTCATTTCTTAAGACATCCGTAAAGTCTACTCCTATCTTATGTGGTACCCTCCATGTCAAATATAGTTTTATTAAAAAATTTCAATTTTATTTTCCAAACATGAATCGATACGTGAGATAGATTATCGATACGTTGCTTGACTATGTTGCCAATCGACTGGTTTCCTACATTTTCTATTTCGTATTTTCATAATTATTATAATTACATTATAAAATTATTAAATACGTATTATACCGTTCAAGCGATACAATGACATAAGTCCGCCGCGTTTTATAGCCAAAAGCCGATTACGGTGGGACGACGCCTGATACTTTATAGCGTAGTATAATTAATTATTAAAAAAAAAACTTTTTATATTATAAAACATATTTTTATATTTATTTATGCATACAAAACCATGGCTATTGAATTGAAAACATTAGATATTATAAATATTATTAATTAATATAATATCAATCCTAAAACTATTTAAAAAAAAAAAACTTAACTTCACATCCACGATCGGATTCAAACCTCAAGATATCTAAAGATATCGGATAAAACCTCAAGATACTTCCTAATGCCAAAAATGGTCAATTTGGCCAAATTTGGTCAACGATCTTTATTATTTTGTGCACCGTGTACATTTATTAAATTGCCACTAGATCATAAAGGGTCTAAAGTGATTAACGATTTTAAACCAAAAATAACAAAGTGGTTGCTTGATGTGGGCAGAAAATAAAATGAAACTAATTTGTCATTTGTGCTAACCTAACTACCTACATATTTTGTCTCCAGTATACAAAAATCTTTTTACAACTTTTGAAAACTGCGCAGGTATTTGCTTTAGAACAGACCACGTCCAGTGAAGTAATTATCCTTATGCTAAAAAAATTAAAAAATGGTTATATACGGTTGATTTTAAATATATTATTAATTTTCCTTCATTTGTATTTTTTTAATGTGTTTCTAACTTTTCAACCACAAAAATGTATAATGCAAATCAATGGAATCATTTCAATCTTAACACTTCCTTAAAATAAAATAACAAGCTAGATATAATGTACTTAACATTATAAAAAAAACGTGATTCCAATTACTAGGTATACGACACAGTGCAAAATATTTTATTATAATGAGTCAAAAATGTTAAAGCCTTATCTTTACTTTTAAATGGATGTAATTATGCAATTATTTCGATTAAATTAAATATTGTATTGATTCCGAAATATATAATGATTTCAAAAAAATAAAAGGTCATCGAACTTCGAGCGGCCAGACTATTTTTTGTTAGATGATCTAAGGCCTAAAACAATGACAATAAAAATGGGTCAATTTCACAAACATTTATTTTGTAGTAAGTATGTGAAGTTAAAACTTCACATGATTTTGTAAATGATGATAACAGACTTGAATTATTTAAATTGTCAATCTACAAAAGAATCCTCAAATTGAGCTGGATAGAAGATAGAGCTATGAATAAAGATGTAATAGTTAATGAATAAATAAAAATAACTACTTACCTATTTAAAACAATAAAATTACACCTCAAATCCGGGAAGATTACTAAAAATCAAGACCCTGGAGGAAGTAAAACGTTATGACTCAAGAATCCGAGGCAATGGTTTGGCAAAGAGATGATAGCCAACGTCCTCGAGAAGAAGAAGAAAAATCTCGTACAAAAAGATTTTCCGTAACGGTAGCAAATTTATGCATACTCCTTGAACATTTTCGACTCGTAATTTAGTCCACAAAATATCATAATAGTATCCACAAAATATCGTAAAAATATCGATTTGTTACACCCTGTATAATTGTCCGTACAAAACGTAACGGAACACTTGTAATAAAATAAAATAAATTGGACTAGTTGGGTAAATTCCTACGTTACAGTAAACATACGCAATAACGATAATGTTTAATTATTAAACGTGTTATTTTCAGTAATACAAGCGATATTAGTCGTTGGAGTTACCACAGCATATTAGATTTCCGTTGGCGTAATTGCGAATCCGAATTGGGTGGATAAATAATTCGCGTCTATTTACCAGTACGCACACGTGGCGGTCAAGGCAGCCGGGTTCGAGTCAAGATCGCGGCGGATATTCTCCGAATGGCCGCCTGTTGGACACGACATTAAACTGTAAACGCTCGCGGCTATTTGTAACACAATATTCAAATATTGGTTTGATGTATAAAGTCATATCGTTTTTGTTTTCCAAGGCACGAGTGCTTTGAAAAGAAATATCTTTTGACATACACGGATATTATGTCATTTTAATGACAAAATATTGTTTTATTGAATACGTATTGAATATTTCAATTTGTATAAAGTTTGTGTTAAGAGTTGGAGGACACGATCCACCTTTTTTTTTTGGAGAGTCAATTTAGTGTAAAGTTTTCGAATCTTTTTGCAAAAACTACAGCAATATGTGCTTTCAGTCAATTTTATTATATGATACAAGATCAGTTAAATCTTATAGCATTTCTTTTTAAAATAATGTCATAACATAAATAGGTGCCGACGACAACCGATAAAAATCGATCAGCTTTACAGGTTCCTTTCTGGTAATTATTTAAAATATATGAGCATGAAGTATAATTTATTTAAATTTTTTATTTTGAACACAATATTCTAGGTAGCCTTATTAAATATTAAATATTTCAATGTTATCATACTTTTTTGGATATTGCAATAAAAGAGATCGAACGTGAATTTCGACTTTTTTGAAAACGATATATTTAATAATCAATGCTAAAATATTCATTTGTGAAAAGTAATAATTTCTGTTTGAACTTTTTAAAATCAATTTATAAACAAAATGTCTGGTTTTTATGTGAAAATATTTCTAGATTCAGTTACCAAAGATAATTCTACTGCGAAAAAAATTAAAGAGTGCTCCGGCATTTTGGTAATAATTGAAATATTTTAGACATTATTTTTTAAAGAAATGCTTTAAGATTAAATGGATTTTTCATGATAAAAATGATTCAAAGCAAGTTTTTGCAAAAAGACTCGAAAACATTGCAATAAATTGACTCTCCCAAAAAAAACGTGGATCGTGTCCTGCCACCTCTTAACCGTTGGCTAAAGAAAATGGAGTGTCAAATTAAAAAAATAAACATTTCCGACATATCCTTTCGTTTGAGTTTAATCGAAGGGTTGTGGCAACAGAGGTCGTTAAAACCTATGAATTTTTAGTCATTAATGAATTGCTTTCGAGGAATGCAACTATCACTTCTAAAATTTATTGAAATTTATTTATAACGATATGTACTCGTCGCCTTGAAGCCGTAATTCAAGTATAACGATCGGGAAAACAGTATTAAATAATTTTTCAGCATGATAATTCCCGTCCGCATACTGTTAATCTTACAAAAGCGATTATTCCACATCCGCCCTATATTCTTGATCTCGCTTTATCAGATTTTCATATTTTCCACTCTCTGTCCAACAATCTCCCAGGAATATATATATATATATATATATATATTTTATTAATATTAAAAATATAATACAATTTCAATAATCAGTGGATATATATATATACATATATATATTTTTAAATATTTTTCTTCTCTATGAGAGTAAGACTCGTGTATAGAGAAGTATATTCGAATTAATTTATGTTTCAGTTAGTGTGTGTACATATTTTTTTTACTTCAGTTACAAATTTATGATAGTCCGTAATTTTTCTAATTGTAATGGGGAGATTGTGAAAAAATTTGATTCCTTGATAAATATATTGATTTTGAGTTGCGGTATATTTTAGTTTTGGAATATCAATTTGATCTCTATATCTTATAGATCTCTATATCAATTAATAACGACGCTACTCTTCAAAATTGGCTAGACAACATCATCTCTTATCTATTATCTTCAGATATGGAATCCAAAAGCTATTAGAACGCCGAAAATTAATCGTAATCGATTAATTAATGTATTTTGTCTATTTATGAAAATCCACAGAATTGTTAAGGTACATAATATAGCAGAAGATAAATAAAAATAAAAAGGTGGGAGGAAGGGTGGGGAGGTTTCAACTATTGTTGTGGTAAAGAGGGAGCAAAATGTTGTTTGTTGTAGAATGATTGGTCAAAAATTAGTAATCAGTGATGATTCATAACAACTGCGGATTTTTACAGCAATTGTAAAACGCCATCGAATATAAAAGGCACTCCGAATTCAGAGACATAAAAATAGGAAAAAATATGCGTCTTATAATCGAGAAAATACTCTATATACATAGTATGCATATACCCTACAAACTTATGTATGCATCAACTCAATACATAACAAGTACATAACTGGAAGATCAATTATATACATTCGTCTAATTAGGCACTATGTTACGAACGCAAGAACGTTACAAGAATACCAAATCAATCTATCTACCATTACAATAGTTTTTATAATTATATCATCGTTAAAAATATTAGTATATCAACAATATTATATCATAATAGTATAACAATATTGAAAAAATGCTCCCCGTATTACTGTTAACAGCGTAACAGCGTTTCGAATAAAATAATTCTATAATCGTATGGCACTTTGTCACTTAAATATTAAAAAAATATTGCTCTCGGGATGGTCCATTTTCCAAGTGAGTAAATTATTTTTTTTAGCATAAAATAATACATTTTAAATAAAAGTTATTACTTAACTAGGCGTGGTCTATTCTAAAACAATTACCTGTACAGTTTTTAAAAGTTGTATATTATTAAGGTACAATCAAAAGTTGTATAAAAGATTTTTGTCTATAATTAGAGACAAAATATGTAAGTAGCACAAATGACAAATTAGTTTCATTTTATATTCTACCTACATCAAGCAATCACTTTGTTAATTTTTGGTTAAAATCGTTAATCACTTTAGACCCTTTAAGACATAGTGGCAATTTATTAAATATACGCGGTACTCAAAATAAAAAAGATCGTTGACCAAAATTGAAATTTAACCGTATATATATATTATTTATACTATACATTGTTCGATATTAAAAGGTAGTTTACTTTCCAACTATTATGTGCAAATTTGAAAATATGATAAGCCTGTCATTATTAACGGACTTCAACCTATTACGCAGAATTATCGTGGGAGCTATGTTGCATAGTAGAAATAGTTCGTCAATATCGACAGGAAATCAATATTTTATGTAAAATACAATAGCAAACTGAACACTTTAACTTTCGTAATAGAATTGACAGCATATCTTATCTATTTTTAGTGGTATGAAACATGGTCAGCTGGCAATATATTATGTTTATTTTATGTTGCTTTGCGACACAGACGGACGGACATGAGGTCATGTTTTTCAAGTGAGTACTTACTTAAATCCACCTCGCAAAAATATACAATATTTTTCAATTTGTTTATACACAAAAATAATACTAAATATAATGTATATTATAGGAATGTATTGTAATATCGTTATGTTGTTACAAAATATAAGTACATTGTATAATCCAATGATTCGATAAGAAAATGGAGTTTCGCATCACAGATAAATAATGTTTCATAAAATCTGAAACAAATGCATATGAAATATTTGATATCGAAATATAAATATCGATGATAAATGCTAGATGAGTAAAGTAAAAATGTAATGGTTCTTTCATTAAAGAATTATGCAAATGCCATGTTTTATACCTTTCGAACAAAGGAACACGAACAACTATGGTATTAGATTTGTAATGAAATGGCATAATTTATTATATGGCTCTATGTACTTGCACGTAAGTTGCCCACACGACGTACAGAGTATACTCACGATACATAAACCGAGTATATTACCACAGTAAACTGTGCTTTAAACGTCCTTGTTAATACGTAAAAGGCGCTTACACTCCAGTGTATTATTCAAAATACTGTCGGGATTGGGTGTACAAGGAATCTTATCTTCGTACCATAATATAACACTTCGTACCATAATAATTTATGTTTTCTGAACAAATCTACACTATCTAAATTCAGTAATATTATCCATAATAGACTTATTTATTTTCAATATAGTGCATACATAATTTTTATATACTATCTAATATAAACGAGATCAAAATCATTCATGTCACATGACGTGAAAAGCCTGAAATGAGATGCAAAAGTCAACAGACGTATCACGTGACGTAGTGGTCCCTACAATAGAAACCGAAATGTCAACCGACGTGTCACATAACGTGATGAGCCTACAATATGATCCGAAAGTCAACCGACCAGTCACGTGACGTGATAGACCTTGTGATAGAATCCGTAAGTCGACCGACATGTCATATAACATGATAAACCTTACAATATGATCTGAAATGTCGGCCGACGTGTCACATGACGTTATGAACCCTGAAATTGGATTCCAATATCACCTAACGTATCACGTTATCTAATTGATCCTGTAATAAGATCCGAAAGCTGACGCGTCAAAGACGTGATAAGCCCTGCAATGGGATTTGAAAATCGGCCGACATGTCGCGTGACATTATGGACTCGGCAATGAGATTCAAAACGTCAGCCAGAAGTCGGCAGAGTACCCAGAAAACACTACACGAAAGACAAAATCTTTGTTCCCGTGGGAATATTTCTAGAACGCCTCATTCCGTGCGCGTTCGACGGTATTGACGTCTTGTTGCATACATAAATGCTTTCAGAGCGATAATCAAATATTCTAGACAAGCGACATGTAAAAAAAAACAATACGGAATATTGTGAAAAATGTTTTGTTATGCTGATATAATATATAATTTTTATGAGCGCTTCCACGTGCGGTCTTTCGTGGCGTAATACTCTTTTTTTTATCTCCTGTAAATTGGTTCAATCGTTCAATTTTGTATAATGGCGATCAAAATAGGTCGTTAATATTTCGCAAACGATTCGTGTAATAGGATTTAATAGTACCTAATGCAAACGCTGTCGTATATCGCTATTCTTTTAGAGTAAAAACATATTGAGAAAGTTAAAGAATAACGAATTGTTTAACTTACCTTGGAAATGATCTTAAGGGTACCTACCTTATAAAGAATTAATAATGAACAATTTGGAAATCGTTGAAATACAAAATATTTTAAATTCAGAGAAAACACTAATTAACAACATAATATTCCCTAACACTTCGTCTTTACTGTTCATATTCCCGTTAACGACCGAAACCTCAAACCCTGTCTCATTGCCACAATACACTACAATACCGCATTTAGTTTAGTTATCACCTGATGATGGGAGGGACTGTATCTCTCGAAACTAATAGTGAAAATAATCCAACGCGTGTGTAACACAAAGTTTAGTTGTGTAAATTCAAATAATGATGAATTATTTTATAAATTTAATATATTCAATTGAAGTGACCAGTCAATTTCCTTTGAAATATGGATATGTCACCTTTTTGTTCCGAGGGTGCATTACATAAAATAGATAACAAACAAGACTATCGATACAAATTTGAAAATTGGAACACCATTATGCTGCTGTACTGTGGACTATTTAAATTAACAGTAATATTTATATTAAATCATATATATCTCCCTCTTTATGTATATATAAGTGCACTCTTTTTGTATTTATGATTAGTTTCAAATACGTCCTGATGAAGCTTGAGATAAGCGAAACCGGTTGACGTATAATAAATTTCGTGATTTCATACAAAGTGATTGTTATTTTATTTAATATAATATGTCAAATCACAAAGTGATTGCTTTCTAAGAAAAAAAGTTATATTTCTGATACGAATCTTCAGACATAATTACAAATTTAGGCATCACATTCCTGATTCTCATCTATCTTCTATGAAATAATCTATTAATTACTTATATTTAAATTCAAAAAATATACGTGTACACCTACTAATAAATAACCTGGCTTATTATTATTGCTCTGTGACGGGTGTTATGTAAAAATATATTATTACATTAATTTAATTATAACACATTATTATTGTGAAGTTGCAGTTTTTTCAGAACATAGATAGTTCTGTAGGATTTTAATACAAATTAAATATATCAATTAAAAAGCGTTATCGGTTAACGCATTTCCCCGGATAGTGAAGCATCCAGGTTCGAATCCCGATAGCAACAAAAATATTTTTTCGATAAATTGAATTTTCCTGTATATTTTTCTAATTAATACATTTAATTTGTATTCCAATTTATTTAATTTTATCACGAATGTTTTTTTACATAAAATATCACAAAACTATGTTCTGAAAAAAATACAACTTTACAGTTATAATGTGTTATCCATAATATATTAGCCGTATCAAAGTTTATCCAAAATTTAATAAAAATTAATTAATCTCCAACGAATATCACTCAAAGCTATTTGAGATATTCGCAATAAAAGGAGATACATTTTAAAATTTCTAATAATAGATGTATCAATTTGAAATAACTGCAGCATATAAGTTCGAAAATGTATCGTTATTTAATCGGTTAATGTATTTCCCCGGATATGAAAGGATACAAATTCGAATCCCGGCAGCAACAAAAATATTTTTTCGATAAATTTAATTTTCCTGTTTATCTTTCTAATTGATACATTTAATGTTAATTGCAATTAATCGTAATTTTGTAAAAACTATAATTATATGTACTTACGTACATGTGTATGAAGAAACAAATAAATAAGTATATAATAAATATGAATTAAATATATTAATTAGAAAGATATACATATAAAATCAATTTTATCGAAAAAAAATGTTGTTGCGCCACCGGGATTCGAACCTGGATCTCTTTCCTAACCGGAGAAGGTGCATTATCCAACTATGCTACAGTGACCATATTTTTAGCGACAATTTTCGAACCTATATATTACCTTTTTGATATTAATACATTTAATCGTTCCATTATTTGAAAGAGCCATCTACCTTATTTTCACAGAATCTCAAATACCTTTGAGTAAACTGATAGCAGACGCCAGAATTATCAATTCATTTTTATTAAATTTTGGACACATTGATACAACTTTATTATTAGGAGAACACATTCTTATTCCTAATAAGTATATAATATATTGTATATTTTAAATAAATCAAATTTGTATCGTTTAGTTGCAATTTTATAAAATAGTTCTTTGCTGTTTTAAACAAAAAAGATATGAACCACTTAAAAAGATGTACAGAATAAATCTATCGAATCTTATCGAAAAAATATTTGTTATACTGAAACGCGAACGCGGAACATTATCTTGCCGGAAGAATGCGTAACCATTACACCATGTGAACCATTTAATTTGAGACACGTATTATTTCCAATTAAATGTACCGGTCGTAATTAAATATTTTTTTTAACACGTGTAATAATATTTTTTCTGGATGTCTTTATAACGGATTCATCTAACTTGTTTTTAATATACCGGTACTCGTATATTATTTCACAATAGAGACCGAAATGCTGGAGTATCATTGTATATTTTAAAAACTTTTCATATTATTCATAATTTGGACTAGGTAAGAACAGCATCTTGATGTCACAGGTTCGCCGCGAGCTGCGCGAGCGTCGTAACGGCATTTTTCTTATTATAAAAGACATTTAACAGCCTACATAATATGCTCAATTCGATTCACTGAATGTGTTTTCATGTTACAGATGATACTAATTATCTAGATGACTCAATCCCACATTTACTTAATGCAATACGGTACTTTAATAACAAGCACGGCTTACAAGCCCGCAATGCGTGTTTAAATGGTTTTTTTTTCAAATTTCATATTAGCGTCGTTATTTATTTATTAATATTATAAAATAAAAAATCTACTATATTTTAGTACTGACATGTATGAAAATATATGTGATTAAATAAAATACAATCACTTTGTATGAAACCGCGTATTTTATTACACGCCAACCGGTATCGCTTAGCTCAAGCTTTGCCAGCTGGTTTTAAATTCGCCCTGATATCGGTTGGCGTGTAATAAAATTCGTGGATTCATACAAAGTGATTTTGTTTTATTTAATCTACCATGTCAAACCACAAAGAGATTGCTTTCTATGAAAAAATAAAATATATGTTTTCATGCATATTTTAGCCATAATATGAATTAATATTTAACTCATTCACAACATTAGTTGTAAATTTCGTAAAGTAAACATTTTCTTGAATAAAGTAAACATTTTATATACCCACGTTATTAGTATGTAAGGCGCAATGAAATATTTCGTATACATTTAACGCTGTTGTCTTTTAAACAAGGCAAAATACTACGTAATTATGAAACAAACACATGGTAGTAGGTATTATCTAAATCGATCTCTATAAACAAAATAATAAATTGAAGCAGTCACAATACTTTTGAATTCGGAACATCGGAGATGGTATATATAGCGACTTTCGACTAATCTCGAAACATATTTATAGATATGAATTAGGTACTTCAATATAATATTTAATATTCGATCGATTAATTCAAATGACAACACACATAATATTAATATGAAAAAACTTGGATAAGGCTCTAGATACGAGTTATTTTTGACACTTGTCTCAAAGTAGTTATAATCGTGAGAGTACAATAATAAAATTAATGTGTACTACCATATTTATACATAAATATTGGTTGTGTGAGTGTATGTATTAATACAAATAAATTGTAAGTCATAACAGATAGCTTTGAACCACAGGAAAACATTATTAATATTATTATATGTTAATTACTATACATAATTACTAGGAGAGAAGATAAAGAAATTTTTTGAAGATGGGCTAATGATATTTTGATAGGAATACAAACCATGGTAAAAAATACAAAATTAAAAATGTAATGGTAATTTAAGTTTTTTAACACGTCAAATCGTGTATGTCACACCAAGCTATAAGCGTGTTAGCATGCACTATTGGACCTTAACAAACTTCCAGGGATTAAAATCATATTTTTAAATCGTGTTGCCATGTGTAAACCACAGGTCCCAGCTTTTGATAGATAAGTCAAGACCCTTAAAGACTAGTCATACTCTATAACTAGTCATACCCTACGACTAGTCTTCCATTTCAAATATAGTTGGCAGTTAAAAGGTTAATCTAGGCAATTTTCGAGGCAATCGAAAGTTACATATTATCTTTAATAACTTTTCAATTTTTAGGCACCTTGAACAAGCGATATAAGATGCAATATATGTAGATCGCTCTCATTGCAGTTTTATCGTAAAGTCACTAGTCGTAACATGTTTCTGTTTGTAAATATTAAGACACCCTCACCCTAAACTCTTCTGGAACTGATATGACCATGTGCCAAATGGAGAACCTTATGAAATAAGTTGCTGATCTATAATCAAATAACTTGATAAAAGTCGCGAACTTTTATCTCAGTGATTCCCAATCTTTGGCACGTCACGGCACACCATTCAACTTTATAAAATTTTCGCGGCACATTTTAGAATACCTACGTACCTGCATATCATTTTTTTTCTAATTTTTACATTGACATTCACTTAAAAAAATAACAAAGTACTTCAATTTTTGTAATAAAACTTTTAATAACATAACGTAATAGATTCCCAAATGTGTGGGTGTGGTGCCGAGGAGGAAACCCTTGACCGTGTATTTTTTGCCTGTCCATCCATTGCGGATCGCAGGTTTTTTTTTACAGTAATCTCGTTAATGGTAATTTTCAACTCCCGGCAACTCGCCACATTTAATCTATGAAATATCAATTTTTTTGAATGACCATGGTACTGACTTGTAATATAATATTATTGTACTTTTTTCAAAATAAAGTTTTAACTTGATTAATGGCACAAATCACTCATGAAGGGTGGATTGCCTATTAAATTTTAAAAAAAGCAATATATTGTATTATAGAAATACATGAAAATTGCGTGTCAGCAAGCGTATTCCATAAATATTAATAGTAATATGATGATAATGTAGTTTATTTTAGAAGTACACATTCTAATCACGCACCGGTGTGCCGCGGTACGCCGTTTTGGAACCACTGTTCTAACGTCGTATGGTATTATTTTTTTATAATGCATACGTCAATATTCAAATTATATTTATCAAACAAATATTTATCTCATCAATAAAACGTGATTTAATCATTAAATTATAAAATACATTTTTAGCTGCGAAATATATAAGGCCGTCGTCATTGTTTATAACTTATAACCTACATAAATCGTAAATAGTTAATTATAATATAAATATGTGTTGTTACATCAGTCGGTACGTTTTTAAACTATAGATAACAAAACGCACAATATCGTCAATGACAAACCAACTGACGGAGACAAAATGACGTCAGAGGCAATACAAATTTTAACTTTCGAGATTCAAATCTTTACAAAAACATATAACGGTGCATATACAAGAATGAGACATTAATCTCTCGTCTGCGTAAAAAAATATTATATAAAACGAATGACAGCTCGCTCCGCGCTTAACAATATATTATCCCTTAAACAAGTTTTGAGATAAGTGTACGCATCATTAAACTAAATATTGATCATATGATCTGATGTTAATTCATGACGCTATTTTATTTTTCAACCATGACCAGGAGATTCTGAAACCACCTTTTATAAAAAAGTTTAACTAAACATATATGTGTGGGATTTTGTAGATATTTCGAAGAAACTTAAATAAACTTAAAAAATTTTTTACTTGTAAATATCTACGTTAAGTTCCTGATTCGATAAAAATCCGTAAATGGCGGCAGTTCAAAATGTTTTAATAATTCGTAAGTGACTCAAATTATTTTAGAAAGTTTTAAATGCATCCAACACAACGACGAGTGCGGTGTTAAAAGACAGGTATAGGGAAGAGAATAATAGTAATTGAAATGGTCAGGGTTGTTGTCTCCCGAATACTACCCCCACCTACCTGCGTCAAACTTTAAGGGAGAATTCCTACGAAACTATCTCCAGCCCCCGCTCGATATGTATTTTAAATTAGAAATGGTCACTAGCGTGAATTTATCTTTTAGTTGAATATTTTTTAGGGTGCAAAAAATTTGGCCGTTATGGTCCGGTAGAAGGGATGGTTCGGATTATTTAGAATTGTTTACAAACGCATCTACCCACTAAGGTATACGTTACGTTACTTGACAAGCATACCAGTATACAGTTACTTTTCATTTTTATATATCTTATTATTCTATATAATTAAAATGTATTTAAATAACATTATTTAGAATCACGAAATACATGTCACATAAATAATCGTGACTTACCATCACGCAATTTGCCGAGAGAGAATAGCGCAACACTCTGTAACAATTCTCGCCTCATCCACAATCATATATATGTACATCTCATCGTGCAGGCACACGAAGATATCAGTAAGAAAGATATATGACGTGAATATCGATAGCCTTAGAAATAAAGGAGGTTCGCGGTAAACTTGGCATCACCAGATAAACTAGACACTGAAATATGAGTATGCACGAGAAGTTGTATGATTGTGGATGAGGCAAGTCAGATAAGGAAAATATCTGTTCCACCGAAACCACCTAATTACACATGGGTAGAGGAAAGGGTTAAATAGTTAAAAAAGTTAAATTTACATAGTTTATCCACTGTTTGAAAATGGCCTTAACCGCCGAAACAACTGTAACATATAATAATACTTACGCAAACTGGCAGAACTCGATAATAATATTTATTATAATTTGACTTTTTAAATTTAATTAAAAATATACATGAAGTTCTACAAACTAAACACAATAAAACAAATGACAGAAAAGTGTGGCATTCTACCTTTTCTGCCTACTTCCGCGAGAAACAACATGACTGTAGGTTAGTTTGTTAATTAAGAAAAAAAGAGTTGTGTGATATTTTAAAAAGTAATTTTTCTTCAACAACATTTATATTTCAAATGGGAAATATAGATTTGTGACATTTTTGTTCTGAATGTACATTTTTTTAAATACTTAACATCAGCGTCGGAAATTTGAAAATTGGAATATTGTAACGCAGGTAATTTCGCTGCTGAACACTGCAGATCCATAACTAAAAAAAACCGTTGCAGATTCACCATCTAGAACCAAAAACGATGACGATAAATTCTGAACACATTTTAAAAAAATATTTGAAATGTACTTAAATTATAAGATCCATTAGGTCGTAATACGTAATAACGATATATCATTAAAAATACGGAGTTCAAACATTTTTTTTAATATACTTTAACGAGTATCCATCCCAGCAGAGTTAATTTTATTAATCTGCTTACATAGAATACACGGCCACGCCGACAGCCCTTATTCAGCGGCCCTTTTTGAATGTGTTTATGGTGTTTGGTCCGTGTTAGGCCCTTTGAAGCCAAATCGGGCTGGCTGTACCTGCCCTAATATTCCTTGAAAATTATTTCGACAACATGGCGTAAAATAAGGATGGCAGCACAAACAAATTTAAAGGTGACACAGGGCGGCAGGGCGGCAGGGCGGCAGCGCCCCTTCTCTAACCCGGTAGAACCGCCAGCCCTAATCGGCAACCATTGTTCCTAGAAATATGAGGTTATTTCCGACTGACCTTACCGGCTTAATGTTCCCTCCGTGAAACCCCTTTTGTATTTTACGAAAGGTGCACATTAAAGTTGCAAATGAGTCTTTTTGCTAAACGTAAATCTGTCATCAATATGCTTTTGTTGAATCTGTCCGGTTTTAAGATGCGCTCATAAAAAAGAAGGATTTTTTGCTAAGTGAGTTCTTTACCTGCGTCTCTCGAGACAGTAACAATATATTAATACCTGGGGCGTGCACCCCACACATTTACAAAAACAATGCATATGGAATTATCTTCTTCTTGTCAGTATTGACACATAGTTGCATGGTATGCTATACGACGTCTGCCGCGCGCCACCGGAGCGCGGTATACCGAGCGCGACTGGCGCCACATTGGGGGCGTATCGCCGGGCTATACGAGCTATACGGCTATACTAGACTCCGAAGAGACAATAACATTAATTCGCAGCGCTCCACGTTTGTAATATATACCTTGTTAAATAAATCAAGTGTTTTCATGTAAGCACTCTTTTGTTCATACTACGTCATTGTCTTAATCCCTTTTATTACTCACTGTAAACCTAGTTGAATACTGAAATATCCGAACACGCAGTTGAATCATCATCCTTCTGATTCGTTCACTCCCATCAATACATACCTCTATGTATGATATAATCGTGTACATAATATCGCATTAGGGTCAATTCACATGAAATGATCCAGCACGGTTGCATGAGCCTTTTTTTTAAATTCTCATATTTTTATGCAATCACCCTAATATTTTAATTTTATTGTATTTGGTTTTTGCATGGCAGTGATATTTGTTTCACGGGGAGAAGCATATTTTGCAATGTAAAAGGTTTTGCGGAAACTAAAATGTCTCAATTACCATGTATCCTATCAACATGGGGTTATAACCAACTTATTAAAAAAGAAACGGACTATAAGATTTATTTGACGCGTTTTCACCTACAAGCATTCCCACAGTGTGAAATTTCAGTCTTAATTGATCTTTCGTTTTAAAAGAGTCCCATCTTCACGGAGATGTTTCTGCAAGAAGGGTTAGAGTTTATACGTTAAAAGTTTTTTTACAAAGAGATGGGAACTAGTTTTGCTCAGAAACAAAATTTAGCCCCTGATGGGACACCCCTTTGGTTCTAAAAATTCTCAAAGTTTAGAAATTTACTAAAACTGCACTTTTATATTTGATGGGGGGCTAGATAAAAATCAAACAAAACGGTCATATAATTTTATATCTTTCTCGCTTAGATAACGCTCACGCACACATTGACGTGTATCCGTACATAACACATTTTTGAAGTGCTGTTACGAAAAAATTGCCCTGTAAATCGTCGTGACTAAATCAATTGAAACTCTACCAGCAATAGAAAGTTCCGGGTTCGAGTCCCGATGATGACTGATGACTATATTTTCATGTGTATTTTTCTAAGTTGAGAAATTTTTTTTTTGTACTGTTTCATCGCTTTTTTAAACCAAAACTTCCAAACTAGTTTTATGTTCCGCAATATTTCTTCGTTGAAATTATTTTTGTGATTTTCTTCGTATATGGACACGCAAGCAATTTATTACGATCACATTAGAAATATTTTATAAGTGGCCAACATTGTACGGGCGTTACCTGCCTTGTTCGAACAGAGTTTATAAAATAATAAGGAATAATAATTTCATTTAATTCCTGAACACATCATAATAATATCATAATTGAACTCTTATTTAAATTATTTAACAAGACACGTACTTTAAGAGCTTTATCAAAAATATATATCTTAGCTCGCTAGGAAACAGTAAGCAAACATTACAAATATTACCATGGTGACTACATACTTTATTCAGTACCCATACATATTACTATATTTGTTACGTACTCGCGTAGTAAGTACTTCTCCAGTTATATACCTCGTAGAAGATATGTGGCGGCCCAAGAGAAACTCTAATGTGACAATTATGATCTTTATTACAACGAATAATACAGTTATTGATCCAAACGGTAGCGAAAAGAGGCCGTACCACGCGCGCGTCATCATTTTAAGCCCGCCACACACACACACACCCACATACATCTGGCACCTGGGATGCTGGCGCGCTGACACACACGCACACACATACACACGTTCTCAAGGACATCACAATATTAATTCGTTTTTTTTCGGAAGCACTAATTAAAAGTCACCAACTGTATCTATATATATATATATACATAACACACACATGTACATGTGTTTTAATTATTAGTATGTATAATAACGTTCCATAGTCATGATGTAATAATGCACGTACCTAATCCGCATTCGGACTTCGGTCACGTGATCAAACCAACTGTCATGGGCTGCAAAGTGTCATTGTTTGTTCTGTCATGTTTTTCACATCACACTGAATGGCTATATGGACAGAATTTATTTTTGGGTAATTGTTCAATTTTATTATAATTAGTAATAATTACACATAAAATATATTTATATATGTATTTTTATTGTACAACTGCATTAGATCGAATCCCTGCCCACTTCACTAGATCAATGACCACCACACTGAGGTGGGCAGTATTTGTGTCCTGTATAATTTACATTTATTTAAAAACATCGATGAATTTTAATTTGCCCAGTTCAATTAAGTTAAATAGAAGAAAACGAAAATTATTTAATCAATTAATCAAATTCAACCCACTCAAGAATCGCCACCAAAAAAATAAGAGTACCTCTATATTAGTCACATTTTGATAACAAACAAATGTTTCCATATTCGTTAATATTTTCTATATTTATCACTTCCACCGCCCGGCAATGCTGTATAACTGGGTCAAAACCCAAATGTTGCTATAGTAAACCAAAACATAAATGGATTCAATGGTAATGCGATGTGACTACTTTATGAAGGTTTTAAAAAAGAGACCGAAACAGGCAGCATGGGGCAAGTTCTTTGTTAAATCGAGTGCTACTGAATCATCAGCAAATTGAATTTAAATTGAATCCTTCTAAATTTGAGTAATTTTTCTTTTCTTCCGCTTCTACCATAATCTCTCCCCAGTACAATAAATGTAAAGTTTTGACATAAAATGTATTAATTTGTGAACTATTTTTGGGAGCTGGCAACGAATGAATTGACTTTCAGTTATTTGTTATGTTATATGAAAAACTGTTTCTATATTAGTCAGTTTCCATATTCGTCAGGCCCTCAGAAACGGATTGATGACGAATATAGAGGTTCCACTGTGCATGTATACTACAAAGATATTAATTATAAAACATACAGAAAAACCTTTAGACGATGATTAAAACGTTTTTTAAACCGTTATTGAGAATGTAATTGTGTTCGATTGTAACGATAATTGTTAAATAATTATTCGTAATTCTTCGAGCAATCTCTGGTACACTAGAAAGTAAACCTTCAACAGTTAAATTTCACTTACCAATCATAGTTACAATCGAATACAATCACAGTCACAATAATGGTTTACCATCATTATTTATTAGTAATCATTATTGCAACTGTGATTGTATTCGATTTTAACGATGATTACTAACTGATTATTCGTAATTCTTCGAGCAATGACTGCTATACTAGATAGTGAACCTCCAACAGTTAAAACTTAGTTATTAATCATTGTTAAATCTCATCAATCAATCTCGTCACACAATAGTTGACCATTACTACGATTTATAATGTTTACTGATACTAATCGAAGAATAAACCGTCAGTTGGGTTCTAAAAGTGAGCGAGTGAGCACCTATCTAAACACAACCAGCAGCTATCCTTGGAACTAAGCCCGCTGTTAAATTTACCAGCGACATGGGCCATGAAGTTGTCAAAATCGAGAGAGTAATAATCAGTGACAGCCGATAATTACTCAATTCAAACGCAATTCAATTAATTTGGTTATTTCTGGCAGTACTCACTTACTTACTTACTTACCATCACGCCGTTTCCTCCCAGGGGTAGGCAGAGAGGATAGAGCGCCACACTTTTCTGTCCTGACACATAATTCTCGCCTCATCCACATTCATACATCTTCTCATACAAGCTCGCCGATTGTTGAGGCTTCTAACAGAACCATCTTCCATTAACTGGTTTACCTGGTCGTGCCAAGTCTTCCGCGGACGTCCTCTATTTCTGGTGCCATCAACACTTGCGTCATATATCTTTCTTACCATTCTCTCCTCATTCATCCGTTCCATATGACCAAACCACCTAAGTGATCCTTTCTTAATATTACTCACTATACTAACATCAACTTTACATTCTTTCCTTATTTCTTCATTCTTTACTCTGTCATAAATAGATTTGCCACATATACGTCTAAGTGATCTCATTTCCACCACATTGTCTACTTTCGTTCCTTTTCTGCCAGCTCCAGGCCTCACATACATACATCAGTGTCGGTACCAGTATTCCATCGTGCACCGCTAGTCTTGCCTGAGTTGACAAATTCCCGTTAGATATAATTCCATTCAAAGCGCCGTTCACTTTATTTCCTGCAGTCACCCTCCTTTCGATATCATTCTCAGCCTTTCCGTTTCTATCAAACATACTTCCCAAATACACAAACTCATCTACTTGTTCCAAACATTCATTACTTACAAGTATTTTTCACGGTGTCTTGCTTTTCTCCTTCTCGAATACCATCACTTTCGACTTGTTAACATTCATCATGAGGTCGCTTTCCTTGCATACATCGTATATTCTACTCACCAGATTCTGTAGTTCTTGTTCATTATTCGCCATTAGTACTGCATCATCGGCGTACAATAAACAGCATACAATCAAATCGCCCCAGTAATAATCATAATTATACATCTCGGTTGGATGTAAAAATAACTGCAATCATATAACATGGAGTCATTGACACATGCTGTTTGATGTACAACTGAATGCATCAGCGGTTCCGAATCAGTATTCTGAAGTAGTGTCGCTAAAATGTATGCAATTCGAAGAAGCAGATACAGTTTTTTTAATCGTATTGTACTTTTTGCCTGATTCAGCAAAATCGTTTCCGAGGATCATTATTTTTATATATACTAATTATATATGTATAAAGATATAAATATAAAATCAATTTTATCGAAACATATTGATGTTGCGCTACCGGGATTCGAACTTGGATCTCTTTTCCAATCCGGGGAAGGTGCATTACCAACTATGCTATTTGATAACAAATTTAAAATATCACACACACCTATGTTCTGAATAATTATAACATCACAATAAGAATGTGTTCTCCTTAATAACATTATTTTTATGATATACAGTGGATACTGGTTATTTCATTCATTGATTATTAGAATCAACCGCGT
The DNA here is from genome assembly GCA_031772225.1 of Eubasilissa splendida. NCBI lineage: Eukaryota > Metazoa > Arthropoda > Insecta > Trichoptera > Phryganeidae > Eubasilissa > Eubasilissa splendida. The sequence continues at coordinate 11,488,832 of CM062852.1, read as the reverse complement.
ATTCAATTTAAATAAACGGAATCTAAAATCAGAAACACATGTTCCTATTTTTATGACATTTTAGTGTCAGCTTATCGGTTATTAGAATCCGTATGTAACTCGAATTTCTAAGTATGTTGTGAAGTGAAAACATCATCGTCGTCATCCTCGGGGGACCTTTATGACTGAGGATCATGATCTTCGTAACATTTCGTCCTCTTTACTATCCTCTACTTCACTTTTTACCGGCATCCCGCAGTTCTGAGACTGTCACCAGAGAAGTGCCTGCCGCTTTTCCACTAGGTCAGTTCAAAGTGGGAGATCTTCCTCTTCCTCTCCATCCTTCGACGTGGTCCACGACAACTAGCTTCCCCCAGCTATTTTCTAGTGGTTACGAGTCAACTCGTTACGCAGTTCCTGTGCAGTATGGAGACATTTGTCCGTCACGCCGTCCATGTTACGCGAAAACAATTTTTTTTTTTCATCGCTTTTTATTTTTCCATGTTACCATCTCTTATTAAAATTAGGACAGTTAAACAAAACTCATAATTCTAAGTATCTATATATTGTATGTAAATAACGAAACAAGAATACTGTCTCCCAAAATGTTTAAATACCTACCTAATTTCTAGTATCATTCCTGGCGTTATATAACCAGTACACCCTCATAAATCTCGGACTACAGTCACCAGCCGCCGCTTTCTTTTCTTTCCCATTTTAGGTTTAGTATTGCTCTGACCTTGGTTAAATGCACCGCTTATGAAGTCATCGTTCATACTGACTGTCGCTAGACAAGTTAATTTTAAATATAAGCGGTTAAAAAACTCAAAATATTGTACGTCGAGTGAGCATGCATGTATACTGACTCCAATAAATATTATAAAATTAGTCACAATATTTAATGAAACGATTATATAATAAAAGGTATTAAAAACGTTTATTAATATTACCTACGTGTGGATCGTAGTTTTCTGATAATAGAATTGCTGTATATTATAATCCAAACTTTTGAGATCCAACGTAATCACAATAACCGACGCTTACTGTATTTTATAATAATAATAATATTGGATAGTTGGTATAGCACCATTTTCGAAAAAACTTTCACCTCAAAGGCGCTTTACACAAACTGTTTACAGTTTTTGTTTTTAAAATTAAAAATTGTTATTTTCACTTATGGAAATGATTTTTAAAAAGGTGCGTTTTTATAGTTCCACGCTTTTGGGCCTGCCACCGCAAATGCTCGTTCACTAAATGTAGACTTCTGGCAACGGTTGGTCGATTCTACAACTCTTCTTGCGGCTGTAGTAGAGGCTGACCTAAGAGTTTGACGTCTAGCTTTCAAATTGTCTGGGATACAAAGCTCTTGAAGATACAGAGGCGCCATGTTAAGTGTCGCCTTGTACATCAACCGGCACAATTTAAATTCAACTCTTTCTGGGAATCGGAGACAATGTAGCTGATGTAAAAGGGATATTACATGAGAGAATTTAGAAACTCCATATATTATCTGTGCTGCCGCATTTAGAATGGATTGTAATCTATCCAGTTGAAACATGGCAGGCCAGCATAGATGCTGTTACAATAGTCTACACGCGACACCATAAATGCATTTATAAGTAGACGGGCTGCCTCAAGAGGAAGATGTCTCCGAATACTTTTAATCTGTCTCAGTTGATAAAAGCACGCACTGACAGTTTTACTAATTTGTGTATTCATTAAAAGATCTGAATCGATGTGCACGCCCAACAACTAATTGTTAACTATTAATTAACAATTTTGTTTCATTCTGTGGCTCTTTTTCCTGATAATGCGTAGTATAAACTTGCTTCGACTTTAGGTGCAACGTATGATATTTGGGGAAGCTGTAATGCGTCACATTTATCTGTGCGATAACATCATCTGTGACGCATAAATCGCGCGTCATTTATCTTCAAACATCCAGACGCCTTTCCGCCAAACTATTGTAGCCATCGACCATTTTCGCATAACTTGTTTTCTATTAGCAGTCTAACTGTTACTCAATCAAATGGCTGTACAGAAACACAATTGTTCGTAACATCATTTCAAATTAAAATAAAATAAATCAAGTATGTACGATTAGTAGGCTACCATGGTTACCTATAAATCTGATTGTGTGTTATGTATACAATTTACTGGGAAGAAATTATTTTTACATTTTAAATCGTATTTGTCAGGTAATACTTCATTGGCGTTATTCTTTGCGTCAGTGGGTACTAGATATTATTTTTTTATTTCAATTTTTTAGTAAGGTATTGTATAATTAAATAGGAAGAGCTTGGAAGGCTTAAACTAAAACGGTGCGATAATGTCCTTAAAGATATATTTAACAAAACAGAGATTAATTGGGGAAAACACTAGGGATAGTAAAACCAATAATGAAGATAATGATGACCATGTAGGTGACGAATTCACAAATAATTTATTTATCTACTTACCGGCACGTGAAAAGATAATTTAATATCTTAGATAATTTTCGAAAATGCGAATTTTTAAATAGACCTCGCAACAAAAGTTTGACATTTATAAATACTGAATAAAATATACATACGCTAAATATACTTTTTTTTTGTATGTGTGAGCCCGAACTGAGATGTTTACACAGTATCGCAAGTATCCAAATGAACAAGAAGTGAAAACTTTTGCAACACATATAAAGGGTATCGGTATAGGAAGAATATTTGTATTAATTAGGAAATAAAAAATGACGTCTCCTACTGTTGACTGTCGATCTGAAGGTGACCTACAATCGTGTTGAGGCAACGTTACCACAAAAATGCAGCAAAGATAAGATTACCTACAGTATCCAATCAACTGTATCATGTATGCACGAGTATTGTTGCGCATGGAGTACCTACATACCCACACTATAATCTGTAGTGACCAGCGCATAGTTTGTATAATGTATTGTATATAGTATCTGAAGCGTCAATGTGGAGACGCATGTCTAGAGTAATATATTATATATATATATATATTCACCTTCAGAGTATTAAAAAGAAAGAAAATCGGTGATTTTGATATATAGCGTTGGAAAATAAATATCACAATTTTATAATTTCTAGGTATTAAATTTTTATTTTATAATTACCCAGAGATTATTTACAATGTAATAAATTATCTTACATTTTTTATCAAATAATAATACATTTTCATTTATGATGTTGAAAAATAAAAATATGCGTAAATGGGTCAATAAATTACTCCCTGTGGAGGACCATTTACCATTCTGGCATTGTTTTGCAGAATTTGTAACATGTCAGTGCGTGATTCGGTCGCGGGTCGGGCTGGATTAGAGAGTTTGAGGCTATTATAAGAAAAGAGCTTATTATTGGTAGACAGTTTGTTATTTCAGCAGATCATACAATACGTCATTGAGAGCATGTGACGCAAGGTTAACTAAAGAGTGATCCAAAGTCAACCGTTATTTTAAATATTGCTATATTTTTTATCTCTCAGGGTTAAAAACTTCATATATGACAGCTGTCAAATAAAAAGTATACCATTAACGATAAATGATTGACCAGCGCATTTAAATTGTGAAAATTCACTACAACACTGATAAAGTGCTTTCAGACGATGCCTATTTTCAGCAGGATAAGGCTATGGTGCCACACGAATCGAGACACAAGTTAATTCAACAGAAATTTCCTGGACGTGTAATTTCTCGTTTCGGAGATATCGATTGAATCTTGCGATTTGCAATCATCTGGATTTATTTCTTTGAGATTGTGCAAATAATAAGATCTACGGAGTATTAACTTCAAAAATGATCCGAATTTTTGTATAATTGATGAAAAAAAGCATTAATTATACAAAAAAATATTGAGTTTGGATCATTGGTTATATCGTGAAGTGAGTTTTGAATCCAGGACGATGCCAAGTTCCTGGAAGTCACCGGTCCGAGGAATGTCTATATGAGAATAATAGTTCTTTTGTAATCAGGGACCAACTGCGATGAAGAAGAAGTGCGGAGTCGTCGGTGTGTGAAGTGGAGTGCAGAGGCAAGCACTTCCGCACGACAGCGGCGGGATTCGACGCGAGCTGCCGCTGAACTTAATCGGCCCAGCGGCTGCCAAACTTGTAATAGCCGCCCCCCCCACGAATAACTTGGCAGTTTGTATTGGTGTTCGCTCAGGACGTGACTGAAATTGGCTCGCCCACCCCGGCCGTAATACCCGCGCAACAGAAAAGCGGAGAATTATTATTTAGACCATTGTCATGTGAAAAGGGGGCGCGGCTCCTCCACGCGCGCGAAAGGGGTTTCTTCGAAAATTCAATAAGACCTATTTCTTAGAACTTCAAATGCTTATAATTTTATCTAAACAATGGCTGATTTCATAAATTTTCGCAACCAATTTACGTACGTTCGCGATGAACCTACTCACATCTGCGTTCGTGCTGTGAGCAATGATCTATCTAAGCTGCGTGCAGTGGTGGTCTTCACGATATTGCGCACCTGAAATATCCAGAAAAGAAACAAAAACATCCGTTTATATGTTTTTGTTTTGACGAGAAAATGTACGATCTCTTGGAGTTTTAAGATAAATCAATTTGTGATCAATTGTGATCTATCAAATAAAGTTATACATAATAATAATCATTACTTATTAATATACAAATCATGACATTACATAAAAACCACTGATGAGGATTTTTACTTTGTGTAGCACACAGTAGTTTTCTTGTATTAGAAAGAACGTTGATAGTAATAAAACAATATTTAGTAGTAGCAGAATGCAATCAGCAAACGTCGATTGCTTGATGCTAAGCCCCGCGCTCGACCATAGAGCAGGCACTTCGTCACCACGTGTTTCCGGAATTGATAAAACAACAAAAAATAGTTATTCAAAGTCCTGTGAAAAATAAATAATAAAAGTAAACAAAAGTAAGCTTCAAATTATGTATACACTGTTGAACCAATTCCGCAAATCAAAACAATCAGACCGAGGCTCCTGTGGCGAGTTTTATGAATTTATTAATCAATATTGGAAACATAATTTATTATCAAACAAATGGTATACCATAGTATAACTTATGTTTATTTAAATTCATTTTCAGGAGTAGATTATTAAAAAGGTCGTCAATGACCACAATAGATAATCCCATTAAATTAACCATTTAACACAAAGATATCAGAAATTTACGTAATACATCGTTCCGGCACACGTGACATACGTCCGCCACGTCTCATAGCCAAAAGACAACTGCAGTGCAACCTAACATAATCAATGAAGCCAAACAAAATATAATAGAAAAGACACTTTTTTCATTTAATATGAATCACATTTCACGGCCAAAGACCGACTGTGACAGATGTCCGGTTATCACACTGCGGCATCGAAAATTTGTGGAACTATGTGTTACTGCGGATTGGATAACAGCGCGTATCTTGAGTGAGTATGTAACTAATGTTTTTATCGACATTTACAGATTTTCTGTACACACATCTTTGCAAACTGAGGATGGTAACGTTATTAGTATTACAGACATACAAACGAACGTGTTTATTAAACTTATATATGTATGTTCCGTGTATAATTTCTGGGCTATTCTGTCGCTCAGGACAAAGAGGTAAAATGCATACGGCATAATACCCCAAAAAACTCTACACAGAAGATTTAATAAACGGATTGGCCGTGAAAACCTAAGAAGGTTTTTAATTTATATTTTCAGTCTCAATGCGTAAGTATTCAAATTTAAAGAAAATTATTATTAATGTATGTCATGTTAATGTCTGCGTTTGATGCTTTATTAATAAATAAACAACGTACGGAAGATTAAACTCCTTTTTTTTTGGAGTCTGATACAACTACAAACAGTAGGTGCATCACGTGTATTTCCAAATAGGGTATAATTTTTTAATATCTAAATCTAAATTCTATCGCTCACAGCTACATAGTTTTACTTGAAAATGCGTTTTATCAACTGCGTCAAATTCAGTTGTATCCACGTCTAGAGAAACGTCATCTCTCGTATACGAAATCATTTTACGTAGATTTATGAAACCATAACACGCTGCAGGCACTTTCACATTAAAACTACTCTCATGAAAGACTTAAAAAAAAACAATTACTTTGTGCGCAGTCTGCGATTTGTGCTGGCGCGGTATGCCAAGTAAATGACTTCACAGGTTCTGTTTCCCGCGTTTCCGGGTGTAACCATAGATGGGTCCGATGAGGCAAAGCAACCAATCACGTCACGCAGATATTTCAAAGCGAATGATGGACGATGATCTACGTAGGTGGAAGATCGGTGATTAGTGTTTACATTTTCGGGGATCACGTCCGGTGGATTTGGCAGATCCTGGGTCGTCAGTCAGATTAAACATTTTCGCGCGGCAGTTTAAAGAAAGGCCAATTGTTTTACGCTAAAAGTTTAGTTTATTTAGAAAATTAAAATAATATTTTTAATATCTAATGCAAACATATATAGATTATTATATATAACACTTATATAGCCCAAAAATAAAGCATAATAATGATAATGATTATTGGCGTAGAATAATATACGTTAATAAATTTTCGAATCAAATATCTAAATACCTGCCACCAAACATTAGACCTGCGTTTACATATAATCAATTTTAGTCCTTAATTGGATAATTTATAATCGTTAGAAATAAGTAAAGTGTGTAAAATTAACCAAAATATTAAAAAAATCAACAATTTCCACATTTTCATATACATATATATATATACATATATATATATAATATAATAACAATTTAAGTCAGGTACTAGATTTATTTTTAATTTTTTCTTTTTAAATTGAATTTGAAAACATTAAAACATTTTGACATAATATGGTTTTGTTAGTTTATTGTCATTCTGATGAAGGAAAATGTATTTTCCGAAACCGGTTTGTGAATATAATTTACTCATAGTCATTTATAAACAAAGTTAATAAGTTATTCAAAATTAACATAATAATGTGATTTTATTAAATACTAATTTAATGTATTAATTATAAATGTATACATATAAAATTAATTTTGTCGAAAAATATTGTTTTTGCGCTACCGGGATATATATATTATAAGTTGTATCAATGTCACTATACGTCATCTCACGCACACTTTTCCATTGTTACAGCTCTTTGTTCCTGTTGCCTTTAATACTTATATAAATTTTTCCTCGTTCATGCGTTCCACATGACCAAACTATTTCAGCGACCCTTTATTACTTCTACTGAGTATAATAATTAAATAAATCTTACATACGAAAATCATAAACATATCCGTACTTTAGACTGTACATACTTTGTAGCGAAGCCTTCTATAAATTATTATCTAAATGTAGAAATTTAATTCGATACTGAAGATAATAATTAATTAATAAATGATGTTAACCACTCAGCCGAAGGTTTTAATCCCCTTCATAGGCCGTAGTATCACAAAAGGTGGGGGTTGCAGGTGGGAGGGCGTGGCACCCCCTCCCGCAGGCCCCACAGGGGGACCGGTGGTAGGTTGTCTCAAAAGCAAAGTGCACACACACGGAGAAGTTCGGCGGACTTGGCTAATTCAATTTTCCCGCCCGATTGTCGGATATGAATATTTTGAATTCCGAACGGAGGTGTTTTCAATTTAAAAGGGAACTTACTCTTCGTCATTGTCTGGAAGTTTAGGCAATTTTCGGTAGTCAGCGTGGCGGTAGTATACAGGGTGTAACAAATCTAGTTCACAATAGTCGAGTCGAAAATGTTTAAGGAGTATGTACAAATTTTGTACCGTTACGGAAAATATTATCGAATGCGATATTTTACAAAATCATGAATCTACATACTTCTAATATGTACAAATATTTTAATGTCTTTAATAATAAGACTTGTTACAAAGATCACCAAGTATAATAATTATTTAAAAAAAATCTATATTAGTGTCAAAATAAAAATCATTACATTAAATTCTAAAAAAAAACATAATTATATACTTATACGTCAATGCGACACCATAGTCTAATGGGACATTAAAAATATGGTTGAGCTCTCGCTTAGCCCGTGAGTTCAAAAAGTATTCCGGTATCGATAAAGAGGAAAATATAACACAGAGTGAAAATATACGAAATTTTTGTGACAAGTTTTACTGAGGTACCCGCTAAATTTGCATATTCTATGTTGAAACCATGATCATCGATAAATTAGTTGTTTGAGATTGTGTATTTATGTTTAATAAAATCACTATAGAAAATTGTGTTCAAATCGTAACGAATTTTTCATATCAAAATCTCCTCAACAAATCGAAAAATTTTTCGGCATTTTCATCTCTCGACAAATGTAAATTAATAAGATTTTTTTCTTATGAAATCGATCATGTCTAGCCTGGCTGTTGCGAATGTCGTTGACATGTTGAAACCAGACTCAAAGACGTAGCAAGTCAGTGAATATTTTTTAATAATTTATTTTATAAATAACCAACATAATATGACGCTGTTTCTCAGCAAGGGTAGGCAGAGGCTCATTCTTTTGTCCTTGCATTCAATTCTCCCCTCATGCATATTCATACATGTTGTAATGCAAACTTGATTTTTTGTTGACCATCTTTCAGTATCTGGTTTTGCCAAGCTTCCCACGGACGTTCCCTGCTTCTGGTTCATATTTTTCTTACCATCCTATTCTCACGTGGCTAAACCACCTAAGCGATATTTTTCCAATCATATTCACTATGTTAAAATCATATTTCACATTTTCTACAACGAGAAATATATCTTAAAACTCATCGCGCAGGGAACATAGAAGGCAGCAGAAGCGTGTGTAGAAAGAGGTTGTCTCGGATGTCTCAGAAAGTTGTTTAATATTCAAAATACATGTTGTTTGTTATTGTTGAATGTAAATCTGCTTTATATTCTTTCCAAATTTGTTCATTCTGTACTCTATCATAGATCAATTTGGCACACACCCGCACGTGCTCAAGTTTTTTCAATTTCCACTTCATTCCTCTTCTACCAGCTCCAGGCTTTACAGTAATAGTACCAGAGCGCCATAGTGTACCGCAAGTCTTGCCTCGGCTGACAAGTTTCTATTAAAAATTAACGTATTCAAAGTGCCGTTCACTTTATTCCTGCAATCATTTCGATATTTTATAAGTATGGAATTAGAATTGTAAGTATATATATATATGTGTGTGTATAGAAAAGTCGTGATGGTTAATTTTAGAATTAAATATGGTAAATAAATCTTTGTTTTCCTATATTTTTACAATAGAAAAAAGAACGTAACGGAAAATCGTTGCCACATTAAAATAATGTAATCCGATTCATGGACACAAAATAAAAATATTATTAATTTGACGAAACTTCTTTTAGATACTGAAAATAACTCAAGAAAACTAAATCCTAGAGAAATTTTGTGGCATCAGAGAAAATTACAAAATTGGTATATTTTCATGCTTAGTTCATTCGCCTCCGCCAATTAAGTGGAACCGCATAAAATGGAACATACCGTATAAACAATGAAAAATTATTACAGGCTGCTGAGGTGACAGCACCTGCGAGGAGAAGATTTGCAGTCCGGGGTCTAGAGTTCATTCTCCAAGCCTCCACGTAATATATTTTTCTCTAATAATTACATAATAAATAAGAGCTTCAGACTCGACGACATATATTATTATTAAGAGAACACATTCTTATTGTGAAGTTGTAATTATTCAGAACATAGGTCTGTGATGTTTTAAATACTAATTTAATGTATTTATTATAAATATATACAATGTAGATGGCTTTCAAATAATGGAATGACAGATGTATTAATTTTAAAAAGTGTAACATATAGGTTCGAAAATTTGTCACGAAAAATACTGGCGCTATAACACAATTGGTAGTGTACTTCCCCGGATTAGAAATAGAGATCCAGGTTCGAATCAAAAACAATATTTTTCATGTATATATTTATAATTAATACATTAAATTAGTATTTAAAACATATATTATTGTTCTCACACAAACCACTTTCAATAAAATAAAAAATATCTACACCGAGGTGCAGTTTGCTCCGATTTACGACAAGGCAAACTCGTTTCTACACAACGTTCACACTATATGTAAAAATATTTGCAGACTTTTATGTTTTCTCCTTCCAGAGAATACGTCTGAAGGCTCCGGATTAACCGATCCTTCCCGACAGACCCCTCACCACTTGCCCTGAGGTCGGGGGTGGGTTTCTGATGTAGCGGCTTGTCTCGCCGGACATTTTGGGTGACGCTTCTGTACAGGGAGTCCACAATAATATAATGCAAAACACAACCTTAACTACGAACAATAACAAAGAATAGAAACGATGTTTTAGGTTAAACCATCAATAATCAACAGATCTGGAGACCAGAGCTCTCAAGCCCACCCGCAAAGACTACAAATAAGTCGCGAATATCCGACGGTAGCCGAGCACAATCGGATCTGCCAGAATTTTTTAAACTAAATCAGTGTTTGTCGACTTTATTTTTCGCAAATGGCTGTGGACAATATATTAAACTAATTTTTATTAAAATAATATTATAAATATTATTTTGAACGTACAGCGTTCCATTGTGTAATGGTATACTGTCCACATGATAACTGTCAGGTGTCAATTTCAATGTCAGGCACCGCTAGAGAAATGGCGACATTTTCAAATCGGCCACCTCTTATTGGGACACCCAATATTAAATCACACGTCGAATATGAATACATACTTTTATTTTATCCGTAGTCGACATTATATCGGCACCGAATAATATCTCGATATAATTTACGGTATATGGGAGACAAAAGTAGGAGATTCAACGATGTGTTTCTGTCGCGTTCAGCATAATAAGCATCTGTCAGATGTAATCTCTATTCTTGGAAACTTGAGCTACCAATTTGCTCTGAAGCGCGCTAAAATGTATGATGGGTTAAAAGATAAAAAAAGACTAGTGTCACGCCCATATTTTTCTATAAATTAATTGGCAGTTCATTGGATATGATTTGATGATTGTAAATCCAATCGACCATCGTATTTATGGATTTAATAAATCGTACAACATGTCAACTGGACAGCAGATCCTCAATATGTGTTATTAATTAAAAAAGGACGAATATCAAACGAATTTTTCCGATAGGAATTAACTAAAAATGGTTTAATCCATTACCAGCCCCGAATTGTGCCTATTTATACATCAACAAAGATAATTAATGAACATTTCAAATTCATTTCTAAACCATAAAAAACCAAAACGATCATCTTGAAACACAAAAGTGTGTAATGTGTGACCAAATGACCAAACGACCAGAATGTAGCCATAATACAATAATCATGAGAAATATGTTACCTGTGTGTGTCCTGAGGTGCGCCTTGAGATGAGAACTCTTCCCGTACAGCTTGTCACACCCCAAGAAGAGACAGCGATGCGTCTTGTGGGGCGGGGCCCTGTCCCCGTTCCTCGGCGCGAGGGCAGCCCTGGGCCCGAGGGCAACCCTTCTCTTCGCCTCCCTGCCTTGCCCTCTCATTTCTTCTTTCAACTCGCGAACCCTCCCGACATCCCTTTGTTCTTCCTTAACCGCCACCTCTTGCTCTTCCTTCACTTCTGCGACCCTTTCGATTTCGGGTTCAATTAAATCTTTAAACCTCGCATTTTCTGGGTTTTTCTGCGCCAGAATTATTCCTCCCGATGCTAGATCCGCTGTTTCATTGCGCACTGTGTTGTCTATTTCGTCAATCTTTATTTCGGGAAACCTTCCGTACGACCTTTGGTCTTCGATGAGATAACGTTTAATTCCGGAATCTCTATTATCTTCTTTCAATGCTTTCGATTTATGTTCTGGAACTTCTTCTTTAAATTCCCAAATCCTGTTGAAATCTCGGGACTCTTGCAGTATATCTTCGTGTCCGCGCTTCAGCTGATTTCTGGGCTCCGCGTCTGTTTCTCTGCGCGACTCCGCGTCCATCTCTTCCTGAAGCTCTTTGGGTCTGCCTCTCTCAGCCCTGAGATCCCTGACCCGCCCTTCTTTATATTCCGTCAGTTCGGCTAGGATCCTGGCGACGGTGTAGCTAGGGGCCTCCATGGGCTTGGGGCCCCGGCCCGCGGACATGGCGAGCAGGCAGTGGGCCGCGAACCGGACCTCGTGGTCCATGATCATCAGATCAGCCCCCTGCCCGACCTTCAGCCCGCCTCCGGGGATGTCGTTGACCATTCAAGTTTCAACTATCCACAGCGCGGAAGCGATGAGACGCAACTCGAAATACACTCATCATCACAGGTGTCACCTTTCGTCGACCATAACCAAACATTCACAACAAAACACTAACAGATGTTTGTTTAATCCAAAGATTAACGATTCACATAATATATACTGGGCTGAAACATTAAGTGTAGCGCTATCTGTCGCTTGATAAGCGCGCTATACAGCGTGATTCATCCACAATTAGGGGAAATTGGATTTGTCAATAGAAAGTATAGAAGCACTTCTGAACAACAACGAAATGATATTATCAAGAAAACAAAACTAAGCCGATTATAGATTTCACGCAATCCACACATAATTCAAATTATAAATTCGAACTGATAAGGACGTTTAATCACGTGACAGTGAGACGCTGACATCACTCCGCGTAATTCTAATTGTTTATCTTTGATGGGATAAAAAAAATATATCGTGTATAAACGCGTCACTGAATTTCAAAATCCGATATAAAACAATTAATTTTTTAATTTAAAAATATGTTTCATTTCCAAAATACGCTTTTTAGAATGTTCGAGTGGGTAAAACCCGATATAACGCGATGTGACTTTCAAAACCTGCCATGTTTATTTCATCATAATAAAATACATATTTGGGTCAAAATTAATAAAATACATAATATATATTGTAATATTTCTTCAGTACTTTGGGGATAGATAAATCCAGCGTGTGTCAAAAATTCCTACATTTTATTCTTCAATCGTATCTCTTTGCGAAATGCCTGGTACGAAATGACGGGCTGACACGCCTATTCTTTCTTTGGCCAGTTACCGCTGAGATCTTTCAAAAGAAGCGTTTCAAATCCGCCGAGGCCACGCAACGCCAACAAAAATAACAATTATCCCCGTCCTTCTCGTGTGCAGTGGCAAAAAAGTGCACCATTTACTTCGTGCCCGGTGGACTGAAAAAATACGGCCGAAGAACCTTCAGATTCTGTGCACAAGATGAGTTTCTATAAATAATGCGGTTGCGAACGGAACCCAGAGTGGCGTAATATCCCGCACAAGCAATAGGAACACGTGGTAAAAAGAAACGAGCCATCGAATCCACGCCTCGCGGAGCGGCAACAAAAAAACCGCACCGATTTACTTCGTGCCCGATTCGCAACCGCGACGCGTATGCTGATTTCAGACCAGGTGATTATTTTTTCAGGAGCCTCGTTACGAATTCACGACAAACAATGAAAGGTTGCACCGAACGGTGAGCACCTTTGACCTATTGGTCGTAATTTACTAGCGCACACCACACGAGACGGAGACAGAAACTAATGTTGCATGTATCGCTTCCTTCCGTCCCTTCAAACAGGTATTATACTGGGATCTTTGTCCTGCTCCGAATAAACAAAAAAAATCACGGATGGCAGCACACTTCGGAAAGACGCCTTTTCACGACGATGGCAATGAAAGTTGAGCGGAGCCGATACGCCGACCCTTTCTCCTCGGGTGCCTCGCCTTGCCGCCCGGCTGTGGATCGTTGCGCAGTTGGCAAACTTTGCCCGAGGTAAATAAAACAGCAATTAAACGCAGAAATCTTTCAGAGTGACACGCACCCGGCACCCGCAAACAATAGTCTAATTGACAATCTGGGAGTTGAGCAGATTGCGTTTACCCGAGTGCTTTGTTTCCGACTCAGAGATATCATCTTGACACGCCCATGATAAAGTTGCGAAATATCAACAGCGAATTTAAACCGTGAAATAAATAAAAATGTATATTTTTCACGTAACTGTAAAATATTAACATTTCATGAAAAGTTAAAAATTTTATAAAAAGTTAAATATAAACAACGTAATAATTTTTAATTACTCTATTATTTTATGGGTCAATAAATACAGCAGTAAAGAGTAAATAATAAAATAGGCTTTACTTTACAGCAACGTTACATTTTAAAATTGCGTTTTAAATTATATAAACAGAATTGCGCAGCTGAAATTTACGTCGGTATCTACAATATTATTTATTCGATTCAAATATAAATAACATCATATTTTTGATATCCATATTATAACAGGATATTTTATAATGCAAATATTGTGAAATTCCAGTGAAGCCAAAAATTTTTTAACAATAAAAAAACAAATAGGATAATATACAAAATTATCTATATTTGAAAATATAAAATTAGTGCAAAATGCCAAATGTAGATATAGATATATACCTTATCTGATTAATTTAGATATAGTACTTTATGTGAATAGAAAAGTCGTCATTAAATATCTTTTCGAAGTTGTAAAGAAATGCTTGTTTTCCGAAATCGATGAAAAGTTCACATCCTCACTCGATACATCCGTTTCAAGCGCGCAAAAACTTAATTCAAAATATGCAACGCAAAAAAACAACAAAAACTTGGGTACGCGGCGATGTCCGGGTGCCGGCAGCACGCAGATACAAAAGAAACTTCAAAAAAAAAAAAAATTAATACGTTTCTGAATTATTTTGCACGTCAATATTTCGGCACTCACTTTAAAAAACAGTATTATATTTTTTCGCGACTTCCGCGAACATTTTCATCACTTTGAAAAATACCGCCCGCTCGCGATGGGCGTAGGCTCAAGATTTGCGAACATACACAAATGTCAGATAGACAGAGAGAGCGAACGAACCCCCCCACGAACAGTGTCCGCCCGCGACCAATGCACGGGACATACTGACGCATACCATGTGCTTTTGAGGCGGCCTGCGCATGCGCCGGGAGTTGGTACACGCAGAAATATTGTGCAGATTATTGTAGTGCATCTTTTGAATTCAGAATAAATTCGATATAAATAAATGTTGATTGGTTTAATTCGATGTTCCGAGTCTCTCTTAAGATTGACGTTTGGCGTAATTCGTTCACATCGGCTTGTCGCTTATAGGCGAGTCGTGCTGTCAACCTGGTTAGAACTTTTTCTTCATGGGCCGTCTTCTATCAAAGATTGGAGGACCAAGGTGCAGTACGCTGATTTATTTTATGCAAGATATATATCGCACACCTAGATCAAAACTAAGACAACACAAAAAGTCATTTTTCAGTTGATAAAAAAATAAATACATTTTTATCCATTTTTTGTTACCAAAGTTATGAAACTAAATAACATTTTAGGTCATAAATGTATCCTAAAATGGCACTATTCGAGAACTGGGGCTATGTTAGTTGCGTATATGACAGAGAATCCGAAACCAATAATAACTAAAAATTCTTAGTTTTTTGAGTTATCTTAGTTTTGATCTAGGTGTGCGATATATAACTTCTTTACTATTTCGGACATTGAGCCACTTTCAGAGGTTACGCAGCCAAAATAACCTCCGTCTACCCACTCCTCTTGCTTCTTATTTCTTCGCCAGCATGATGAGAGGATGTATTTCTCATTGCAGAGAGTATGCAGCTTTCCTTCATTTGATAGTTGTTATTCACGCGTCTTAGTACCTCTTCATTGATATTGCGGTCTGTCAGCCCAAAAGATATACAAGCTACATTTCAAATCATTCCAGCTTTTTACTAAGTTAAATTAATAGTTATCATATTTCTTTAATCGAGCATCTAGATATTAAATTATTACAATGTTATTACATCAGTTTAAATATTTTACAGCTACATATTAATTAGTATTAGTTAATGTATACCTAATTATTTTAACAAATTCTACAAATCATCTTTTTTCTAAATCTCATTTTATCTAAGATCATTTAACAACAAGCTTAACTTACTGATCTAGTGGTTAGACGACTCTCGTCTAATGATGCAGAAATCAGGATTCGAACCTCGTCCCGGGAGAGCGTTGAGCTATTTTTATTTACATAGCACAAGTTATTAACACAGTTTGAATATAGAAATAACATTAAATTGCCGTTTTACGTATAACTATTTTAAAAAAAGTATTATTTATTATTAATTAGATTAATTCTAAGATTAGCTTATTTACTTTTGATAACATTATGACCTCTCTTAGAAATGCAACAGTTCAACTGACCAATGCCGTACGGGTCACGCTAGAAACTGATTTATTAACTAAAAGAGTATTTTAATATTATTATTAAGAAAACACATTGTTTATGCCACTGTTAATTGATAAATCAACATGTTTCAAGACCAATGGTCTCTACTTCAGGATACAATGTATATACTAAAATTAAAAATGCAAGCATAGACAAAAACAAAACAAAGTGTTATCTTATTGTTAATATAATATGTAGCCACAAAGATACTTTACAATTATTAAATAAGTAAAACATTATTTTTAATGAAACATAAATCGAAAAAGATACATAAGATAGGCAACTAACATGGCTAACCCCCTTTTTTAATTTATGCAAATGAATTACATTTTTTTAAATTAAAAATTTGCCGATTTTCTTTGAAATTACCATTATTTTTTAATATTTCATAGCTTTTTTTTTGGGTAAATTTAGATCAATAATAAACCAAAAATAATATTTAAAAATAGTTATTTTCTATATATCATTCAGCATGCGATTATTTATTATTAACTTTTTATAAGAATGAGTATGAGGTACATGTTTGAAGTGCTAAAACAAAAAATATTTATGTATGAATTTACAGATACTGTAATATGGTCCAGTTAGAATCCTCAATATTTGACGAGCTTGCACGAGAAGATGTATGAATGTGGATGAGGCGAGAATTGTGTGTCAGGATAGAAGAGTGTGGCGCTCTATCCTCTCTGTCTAACCCCGTGGAGAAACGGCGTGCTGGTAAGTCAGTTAAATTTTCACATATTTTAAAAATTATAATTAACACTATTACATTATTCGATTTATTATTTTGGATATGACTGTGTTATGTATGTTATCGTAACTGTATAATTATATACATATTTATTTGTGTTATTTTCTGCATTAAGCACTTGGCGTTGTTTCCTAGTATCGTTTGGCTATTTCCATCTCAAATCTGTTTTAGAAAGAAATGACCGTTTTGTATATATATATATGTATTATCTACCAACGAAAGGGTATTGATAAAATAACAAAAAAAAATTACAGAGAATGTGACATTAACAAATCAAAAATATATATTTATTTATTTAGTTTCATTAAATCTCCGAAAGCCTTAATTTTACTGGTTTAATTTTAGATATTACATAATTCATTTACTTACTTACTTACTTACCATCACGCCGTTTCCCTGCGGGGGTAGGCAGAGAGGATAGAGCGCCACACTCTTCTATCCTGACACACAATTCTCGCCTCATCCACATTCATACATCTTCTCATACAAGCTCACCGATTGTTGAGGCTTCTAACAGAACTATCCTCCATTATCTGGTTTACCTGGTCATGCCAAGTCTTCCGCGGACGTCCTCTATTTCTGTGCCATCAACACTCGGTTGAATCAATTATATTTTTACATTAATTATTTAATTGAATGTTTGAGAAGCCTTTTATTATTGTTCCCATTATTATGAAAGTGATCTAAGTCATGTTTCTTTCGTTACGAGATAGTTGAACGTTTGCGATTGAATTGATTCAAAATTATTTTTATATTACACAACAGTGTTACAAAATTTATTTAGTCTACTAGATTTATAATTTATTTCAACATATAATTGTTGTTAAAAAATTTAAGATTGAAATGACTAACTCTATTATCAAAATAAACACTAGCTGAATACCGTTGAACGTCGTAATAATACACTGAAATATGACGCTTTTTTACAATTGTCACAATATGTATCATTAATTTAAAACAATGTGTCGTGTAATAATTGAAAACCTCTTTTTTTTTTAATTTCTTGACTCGGAATACTTTCATAATGATAGGCACATATGTTTGTACTATTCTGAAGAATATGTATTTGTTGTGCAATAAAAAAATACTTTTACTCAATGGTCAGTCGTAGAGGACGTGTACCTCAATAAAAAGGTAGCACAGCTATAATTTCTGCGATAATCTAAATAACACATTTTATTAATGTACTATATCGCACATTAAAAACAAAATGACACGGCACGAAATTTTTAAGGAATCCTTCAACCGTGAACTTGGAAACTACATCTATTCTAATTGCTCAACACATTTTTGTAGTTGATTTTACACAAATTTTTTAACACGTTAGATTTAGTATATACTAAACTTTAAATACTTATAATATATATAATATCCATTGGCTTCGATTCCCTGAAAGAGTTGAATTTAAATTGTGCTGGTCGATGTACAAGGCAACACATCACATGACGTTTCTGTATCTTCAAGAGCTTTGTATCCCAGACAATTTGAATGGTAGACGTTAAACTCTTAGATCAGCCTCTACTCCAGACGCACGAAGAGATGTTGAAACGACCAACCGTTGACAGAAGTCTAAATTTAGTGAACGGACATGTGCCACTAATCAAGTTAAAAGTTTATCTAATAGAAAAAAGTACAATAATATTATAAGGAGAACACATTCTTATTGTGAACTTGGATATCTTTCCAAACCGGGGAAGGTGCATTATCCAACTATGCCACAGCGACAATATTTTTAGCGACAAATTTTCGAACCTATATATTGCCTTTTTGATATTAATATATTTAATTGTTCCATTATTTGAAAGAGCCATTTGCCTTATTTTTACGGAATCTCAAATACCTTTGAGTAATCTGATTAACAACAACATATAAGTTGGAGTGGAAGAAGGCGCTATATAAATTATCCAGTATTATCATTAATACTGAACAGACTTTTGGATAGTGTCACTTTTATCTGTAGATCCACGAGCATATAATTTAAAATAGATATATTTGTTAATATTTCAACTAAAACCATCTAATGAAAGAATTTCAATAAATAAAGCTTTGCATACGTCCGTCATTTTACGTAAAATATCTAACCCAAACATATTTGAACTAAATGCAATACATATCTCGCTCGCGCCCACATTTTTAAAATGTTTTCAACTACACAATGTAAAAGTGTATTTGAAGCGAACTTGAATAAGTTTCGGTACATTATTAAAATATGATAACTGATGGGATAAGATCCCGTGGACTGTATCGATTAAAATTAATGGTTAGTTGACGCAATTCGAATTGGAACAAGAAAGGTATAATGGCAGATTGATCTGGCCTACGTTGATCTAAAATCCTGGGTTGAACGTCAATTTTCACCTCCATTTGATTCGCACTTTTGTAGTGAAGAACGGAGATATCACTGCACTTCCGTTTAGAACAGAACTTCTTAGTGGTCCGGATTTGTACACACGGCGACAATTTTGATCCACAAAAAAGCCTATTGGCAACTCGGCGTCGAAATGCAATCTGTTCCCACTTCGGAGAAATCCCTAAGTAATTAGTTGGCCAGAGCGGGAAAGATATATTACAGAGTGCACATGGAATATTCAACATGCAACAACAATAATATTCCCAGAATTACAGTAATATTTTATGTAATACTAATTAATGAATCAATTAAAAAGATATACAGAAAATATGTATGCATCGAAAAAATATTTAGTTACTACTGGGATTCGAACCTGGACCTCTTCTTATCTGGGGAAGCACGTTCTTCATAGCAATCGAAAACGTTTTTGACAAATTTTGAACTTATATTCTGTTATCTTTTCAATTGATACTACATTCCATTTTAAATATGTATGATTACATTACGTTTTTCTAGTAGTATATCATTAGTTTATATTGAATACCGCAGAACTATGTTCTGAAAATGCAACTTCACAATAAAAATACGTTCTCTTCAAAAATAAAAAATATTAATTATTTTATTTTTTAAGACCAGGAAATAACTCCCACAAGTATACTTTTTAGAATAAAATTATTCTAAAAGATTATATTTATTTTATCAGATGAATACAACCTTTAACAGCAATACAAACCATTGTACTTCTTTCTTCCATTATGTCAATATCGACATATAGTGACACAGCTAGTAATGCAGCTCCACAAGATAGGTCCTGGGTACTTCAAGGTCTCTAGCTACCTAGCTAGACGCATCGCATCCGGCCACCGTTGTGGCATTCTTCTGGGTCCTCTTCACCCTAATGTTGTGCCAGGATGATTTATTTTTCTAAACTGTCATATTAACGCTTAATGTAACCGAAAATATATTTTTTTAATTTCCATTGTAGATATATAACGGTTGTATTGGCTTCAGAATTGAAGCGTATGACGGTACAATCATTATTAGCCTCATAATCTAAATCCACGCCTATTGCACGTGAATGGAGTCTCTGAACTTATTGAACTCATCTACTGATAGTGTCTACGGTTTCAGTCGATTTAGCTATTCTGAGGTACAACAATATAAACATCCTTACACGAGATAACATAATCGCTCGTGTCTACGGCATGAAACACGATGAGATAAATCTCATAGACGTAATCAACATAATAAATCAAACACAATTGTTTTGGTTCCAAATAATTGGACGATCGTTTCGATGTCTATGTATACAAAAAAAACATATTATATTATTTTTAATGTATGTATGAATTTATATTAGATGTAGGTTTAATCGATACTATTAAGATATTTTGTTTTTTCCCAACAATAATGAACGATAATAATGACTAATTATTAATGATAATTATCCTTAGTATTTCCAACATTGTCTATTTTACCACTAAGATAAAAATTTTTTTAGGATTTTCAGTATTATTTTTACAACAAATTTCAAATTATGCTACAACAATATTAACGTACCTACAATTAAAAAAAATCATGCTACACTTCTCTTGAAAGCATATGCTTGTGTACAGAAGTGGAGAATATATTATTAAAAATGATTTTTTACAAGAACTCGTTTATAATAAAATAAAATACAATAAAATAATAGCATTGGCGATATAAAAATATTTTAAATTTAGGGGTACAAATTTATTATTATAGTGTTTTTATTATCATTTATTATTTTTTTATTATCATTAATTTTCCTAATATTATTTTTCTTTTAATATTTGAAGAATAGAATTTCTTTTAAATAGATCACAAAATGTTGGTACCTAAAATTCTTCAAAAAGTAAATTTGTCAAATAATCTTTTGGTTTTTTAATCATTTTTATTATAATTTTTTATACTGTTAACCACCTAATATGAGATACCCAACTTTGTAATAAAATTTGTATTTAAGCTCACCACACTGTTTTATTTGGAAAAATTAAATATAGAACCAAAAAAATCGTATTTGATTCATTGTGTTGATTAACAATGGAATACAATAAAACGAATACCGTCTGTATTAAAAAAATAAAAAACTCATAGATGAGATTTGTACCACGTACATCGTGTTGATATTTTGATCTGCTGATTACCTTAAAGATCAGCTTTAGATTGGTAAAAAGAAACAAAATTCAATCACAACATTCGATCTGTCAGCGAGACTCGACACGTGCATATAAACGTTACCTATGAATATTTAATAATAATAATTTATTAAATTATAAACAATTTAGTGTTTGACGTATGTACAATAAGCGTAAAGCAAGGGGCGAAACGGTGAAACTCTGAGATTTGTTGTAAACGCGGGTAAAATAATCTCAGAGATTGTCTCGAGTTAAAAGTCTCACGATCTCATCTGCGGACACGGGCCACAAGTCCGTGTAATATTATTAATGTATATCCACCTCGGCGGATGCATTAATGTATGAATGGGTGCATTATTTATGTTCACTACGAACACATAAATAAATAAATCGGGATGATAAATAATAAACAAGATAATGGGACTCGGCACCCAGCATCTAGCACCCAGACCGCATATATACATCTCTTAACATTCATATCTCAAGAGGAAAGCTATAGTTTCTTTGGCAAATAACATCTACAGATTCATATCGGTATCAATTTACACTCCAATACGTTTTTCCATATTATTTTTTCTACTATCTATCTATAATATTCAATGATAGCTGTTCGCTTTTAAAATAATATTTCAACCCTTCTTATTGCCGATGGAATCGACCTTGCCCTACCCTCGTTCACGGGGATTCAAATTTAAGCCGGTTACGTGTTATGTTATAATTTCGACACCAAAATATTATATTATATTTTACTAGCAGAAATCATATTATACTAGCAAGAAACCAAGGCATTGCCAACTGCTTTCGCTAGGCCACGCCAACGGCCATGGCCAATGTTTCCGTAAAACCTGTTGTGTTTCGATGTTAAAAATATATTGTATTACAAAAAAAAAACAATAAGTCTACCTCAGTAAAGCAAACAAATATATAATCAGACATATTATTATTATTAACTAATTCGCGTTAGCGGAGTGAAATACAAATACAAAAATACGAAAAATATCTTTCTAATCGATACATTTAATTTGTATTAAAAATAATATTTTGCTACATTTCGCAGAATAATTTACATGCAAGATACATACATACACGACTCCATTAGATTCGATAGAAATACAACTCTGGTGTTTTTTCTTACTAGCAAGAGAGCCTACACTAATATTATACTATTTTTTACGTAACGTATTATATATAGTATGTGGACTTTTTAATACCTCTTTTTTTCAGTCCTCTTTAATTTATTCTATGATGGACGTTCGCGTCCAGTGACCTTCAAAAAATGATCAACCCGATCAATCGTTAAACGCACACTTTGACATTATATAATTGACGCAGATCTTGTTTATTGTGTGTTGATAAGCGACGCGGACAGTTATCAACAAGTATTTATTGTGTTGTTGTGCGACGCTGACAATATATTTTTGTTTTATGTTGCTAGGCGTTGCTTTTATTAAACCTATAATTTATGATTAAAATATTTTATCTATTTATATATTTAATTTTATGCACTTGTAAATAAGAACGAATTTAAATTATGGGCGCGGCACTGACTCAAACATAAATAATAAAATAAAAATATCTTATTATCATAGTACGAAGAAAAAAAATCAACTTGGAATATTGGTATAAAAATACTTCAAGGGTTGTATAAAAAAGTTTACTAAATATACAGCTATAAATTTTATTGATACCATCTTGTGACCTCTTTTTTTTATAGGCTTTTATGTGTAGATATATATTTAGCTGTTGGTCGATACGTAAATACGATAATATAAATTTCAACCCTGCTTTCTTCAATCAAATCGTGTTTTATATTCCGAATATCAATACAACAACCAATTTCACCAAAAACGAAGATTTCTTTTGGAGAAATTATTATTTTATTTTTAATAACTATTTTCACCCTTTTTACGACCGTACAGTTTTGAGAAGAACGAAGAAAATATAAATCTCGCTTAGTATTGAAAGCGAGCGAGTTTAAAAAAATATCGTAGCTTATTTATCTAATTAAGTACGCATACTTGAGATGTGTTGTGTATAGTCGCCGTTGTTTATGTAATTTTGCTTCTTTTTAGTGTTCCTAGGCTGGTTAAGAATTATTACAAGTTTTATTCTCCTATCTAAATTTATCATAAAAAAATATTATAATATTTCTCTCTGTTGGCTGGTAGAATAACTAAAAAAATAACCGGTTAAATATTAATAAAGAAGCAAAATTAGTTAATTACCGACTAGAAACCAGATAACTTTAGTATCTTTGTATTGTATAAAAACAGTTAATTTTTACAGGGTTTAAAAACTAAAAGTAATGAGAAAATATTATCACATTTTATGTATATTTGAATTAACATTATTATGCAAATGAGTATGTATATACCTACCGCGTGTACTCGTATACCGCATTGACCCGAATGTAACGCGATATATTTAAATAAAGCGACCACTTTGGTAATCACAAAACCAACCATTTTAATGTGACTGAAAATTCAGAGACGTCATCAAGCAGTGAAGGCTCAAATCATTCTAATCAATGAAAACAAATAAATAAATGTTTAATTACGTGTTAATGTTTCACTATATTATGTCACATTTGTACTAATACGCTACATATAGTGGCGTGCAGTAGGTGTAGACTTAGGTTATGCTGATACCGTGATATTATTTAGTACATATAATATACTATATGCAACATTGAAATAAGCAAAATGAATCCATCATAATAAAAATGCATTATTCTTGATCAAAAGATCAATCATGAAAACAATACGTTTAGTAAGGTAGTAAAATTTGCGAATTAGTAAATGATCAGCTCTAAGCCAAGTTCAAAACCTTTCAAATGTCATACTGTTAGGAAACAGCATAAGTAAGGACTTCGTACAACATGGATCAGCTGACCGATTTCTGACTCTGCCGAGTGTAATTTTCAATTTAGTAGGTAGCAATTGTATGGCTTGAATAGAACGATAGATAAAATAGTGGCTAGCAATTGTAGTAGCAAAAAATGAATAATAACCCAGTAGAGGACTACAGCGCTCCGGTAGCGTCGCGCGGTAGCATCCAGAACTACGCAACTAATGATTATGCTGATACACGGTTGGCGCTAGCATAATTATAGCATATGGATTATTTTAATTATATTTGTTTCCCAGAATTTTTAGTAACGCACAACTTTTTAGTTTGTATGCACTGCACGCCCCTGGGTACATATATATAATGTATGCACTAATGCGATGGTTGGTTATATATATATATCATAACGCAAAAATTAACTGCTGAAATGTAATTACTCGAATCAGTAATTATTACAATCTGAAAACATTTGCACGAATAGTCTAAACAAGATACTACCACTGTCAACTAGTATTATTAATTTATAGAACGAACTACAGATTATCCAACAAGCATGGTAGAACTTTAAAAAGGAATTGAAGTTTTAAAAACCAAGTATGATATCGATAATTTTTTTATTTGAAACATGATTCGAAGCCATTAACAATGATATATAATTTAATTCAAATGTGCACTACGCCTACGTTTGATACAATACATTCTTCGGATCTAATATTCAGCCACTCTATTTATGTAAATGCCTTCGTCAGCTGATACCCAAGTTTCCGATTAACAATCAGCACACATACGATATATGAACTGCACTAACCTTTTATTTTTACTGTTTTTCTTTTAGCTGGGTTATCATCTTTAGATTTCGACCAACCGAAGCGCGCACTGGTGGTTTAATTGGACCGCTGGACTGGTCCAAGCGTGGGACGTAATTGAATGACGCCTGTCGGTTACTGTATTCTTAGCTTTCCGAAAAAAGGGCGGCAATACTCACACATACACATGTACATTATTAACACTCTTTCACATAATGCTGGTGCTAATTCACCAATAACACGTGTTATATTGTTTTTTAATTGTTCAATTGTTGTTTGTTTAAAACAAGTGACTTTACACATTCCCACAGAATATAATTTAACGGAGAGATGTCGCATGATCCACCCATTTCTGGAAATGATTGAATCGTTAAATGTTGTTTTCAATAAATCGATCATCTCAGTTACAGCACGACACGTGGCTCCATCCTATTGGAACAACATTTCAATGTTACGATCAATAAATTAATGATTATGTCGATCATAAAATTCTCGAATGCTGGTTGTGTTTGCCGATCGAAGACTGATTTTGATAATAAGTCTGTATAACTTGGAAACGCTGTTCCAATGTGAAACGCTCCATGATAAAATGGCCGACTATCCAGAATAAAAATAATAATGACAGCTGTCAAAATAATAATAAACGTGGCTCACATTTATTGGATAACCCTGTGCAATCTGGAACGATGACTTTATTAAAAAACAAAAAAAAAAATCAAAAAAAAAATTTGAAAACCAGTTGAAATATTATTTTTGTTGACGTAAAAAATTTCACTTGTTTGTTAGTTTTTAACAAGAACACTGCAACTTGAGTAGATGGTTTAAATGTATTATGAAATATAAGACATGTGCCTTTGAAATTTTTCGTAAAATACATTTATTTCGGGTGCATAACAAAATAGACAAGGCCGTTTTTGTTGTCTAATGTCTAACAGTGCTTCAAAACTTTGATGTTTGATATGTGTTCTTAGATGTTCAGCGCAACATTTTTGTAAACGATGCATCGAACGTTTTGAGAAGGATTGTTCTTAATATTTATTATCTTGTACCATCAGTTTCAATCCAATGTTCTGTTTTGAGACATGTAATTGGAGCTACTAGAATAGTACTTACCTATTTCTGCATCATCCTTGGAACTCTTTCAGTCATGCAGTCGAAGGTGGGTAAGTACATTTTTCAGCTATTAATATTTATTATTTTACGTTATATTGCGTATTGTTACATAATGTAAGTATATTAAGTAACATTCGATTGGTTTAATAATTATTGCGTATAATTGTATAAGAGTGATAAAAAAATCCGCCCCCTTCCTCGGAATACCACGAATAGCTCTAATATTAAGCGAGCCCGTTACTAACGTATTGGCAGCTATATATAACAAAAGAAAACTGAGTGTGCCTCGATGTCGAGTACGATAGACTATACCTAGATAAAGGAGCACAGCGACGAGCATTCCTCCAACTGTAGACGACTCAACTGTCGAGAGCAGCATTGCCAGTTGAATGTACTATCACAGCTGGATGGAATAGTTGATCCACCGGGATTAAAATATTTTGTCATGTATACCTAGTTATTAGCGAAGTAATTCTATAAAAAACAATAGGATCCAAAGTATCCGAAAATCTTCTGTCGAATTACGGTCGGTACATGCAATGTCTCTAATAGATAAGTTTTTTTTTTAAATATCAACTGAATTAATTTAAAAATAAACACACATATTTCCAGATAAATGTTCGTTCCATACTATGTCTGATTGCAGTGTCTTTTATAACGTCTATTTAAATATAAAACATTATATTCCAGTTAAAATTCTAGAATAATCTATAAAAAACCTTCTCCCGGATGTACACCATTTTGAGTAAAGTTTTTTTTGTCATGTTACTGCTCATAACTATGCCATGTTTGTTTACTATATTTTAATGTCTAAGTACAGAAAATGTTTAACATTAAATCACGGGGACCTAAATATATTTTTTCAGGTTAAAAGAAATGACGAGATAACGACGCGCCCAACAAGTAATCCGGATAATGTTTAAAATGGTAAGAGGGTGTGCGACAAGCGACATCCTTGTATCTATTGTTCTTCAGATCAGATGTTGGCCTAGTCAAAAAATTATAAACAGAAAACAATTCGGTAACATAGCGGCCAGTACCTTCTATTTTGGATCCAAAATATTTATAATACAAATTAAATGTATCAGTTAGATACAGATAAATTCAATTACTCGAAAAAATAGTTTGTTGCCACCGGAATAAAATTTTCGATAAATTGATTTATCTATATGTCTTTCTAATTAATACATTTAATTTGTATTAAATTTTTCACAGAAGTACGTTCTGAAAAACTGCAAATTCACAATAATAATGTGTTCTCCTTAAAAACGAAAGGTAAATAATAATGTGAAAAATATAGCATATTGTTGGGGGCCTGAAATTATTTCATGTAAATCGATTGTTATGTTAAATGTTTTCGTTTTAAGAGCATTCTTTTTTGAACCGATGACAAAAATTCTAAAACCTTTCCTCGTTTTTTAAAGGTAATTATTTGTTTTATTTATCAATATTCTTTTTAAATTGACAGAATAATGTGATTTTTATTTCGCGTGATATTTTTATACCTGTTAATAAATACGGTCACAGATATATTTTCCAATCCATGCTGATACCAAAAATATGGAAGAATTTATATCGTCATTTGAACCTCGGGATTTGACACTAGTTGTCACACGGTGGATCCGACTCACTCTGACCCGGGGGAAGTTTGGCAGCGCTACGTCACACGTCATACGTTACATGGAGTTACAAAAAGCTTTGACCCCCTCGTAAATTAGACTCCACGTTAGAAGTCCTAGAAAACCGAGTCCAGATATTTTACCCGAGGCGAACTGAGGACTGGCTCGAAAAACTTCAGACTTACGAAGTTTCCTTTCAGAACTGTATTAAGCAAAAATGTCCGACACAGCCTCTCCCAGGGGATTGTGTAAACAATGTACCTATTACTTATTTATTTATTTGTTTATTCACGTCTGTTTTAGATATTTCCCAAAAATGTAACTTAACAGAATATATTTTTTAACGGTGTCTTCATACATAATTAAATCTCTTAAGTATTTAGATATTAGACGTTCGGACTTCAGCTTTTGACATCAAAGATCAATGTTTTAATTTCATCAATTCCCATCCATAATAGACTTATTTATTTATTTATTCTTAATATAGTACATACATAAGTATTTTTATATATGGTCTAATATAAACAAGATCAAAATCGTTCCTTTTTACTACAACTTATCATTCACATGTTTACTTAGTTTAATTTTAAATCTATGTATTTTCTCATCCTTTCTAATGTTTTCTGGCATTTGATTGAAAACCTTCATCGCACTGTACATCATCGATTTCTGAGATTTAGCCTTCTTCCTGAATGGCAGTCTCAGTCTATCTTTTCCTCTTGTATGATGTTCGTGCTCATATTGATTTACATAAATTGTTCTTGTAAATTCGGCCAATATTTTCTTAACTAGGATTTTATAAATAAATACCATTACATTGAAATATATTTGATTATATTCTAAGCACAAGAGACAATAGCTTAAAACTATTTAAGGGGCGTATTATTCCGTTGATATATTGATGTATACTAGCAGGTCTACAAAATACATGTGTTCTCTTTCTATCGAAATATATTAAAGACATCAGTACCCAGGGCTAGATTAAACATAAAGGATTAAGTTTATTACTCTCTCGAAAAAAATCTCACCTTTCGGATGGATTTAATACTGAATCATGTAAAATAGTATACAACTCTATTATTGTTCATCATATTAACTACTGCAGCAGCATTTTATTTTTTACTAGTTATAAATGAATGCTACAATTGTTAGTAATGTAAAACAGAGCTGTGAGAATAATATAGAGAACTAGATATACTCGGATTAGTAAAATATTGAAAGAACTTGACCATCAAACAGGAAATATATTTTAATATAATGGTATTTATTTTTTAAATCCTAGAAAAATATCAGCAGAATTTATAAAAAAAAAATATGCAAATCAACATGAATACGAACGTGACACAAGAGAAAGAGACAGAATGAGACTACCGTTCAAATTATAAACTAAATCCCTGAAATATATTATGTACAATGCAATGAATATTTTCAATGAAATACCAAAGAACATAAGAAAGGATGAAATTAAATTATAAATTTTTAGTTAAACCTAGTTAATATATAGCATAATATGGTAAGTTCTATATAGGTTTTATAAATTGATGAATTGTTTGTTTACGAGTATTTTAAGATTTTATATTATATACTAAGCTTGCTCTAGTTTAAGAATTATTAATAATACGGCTTGAAAAAAACTATTAAATCCTATTTTTATTAAATCATATTCATCTCTCTTTTATTATTAATCACTAATTATTCAATCGAAATCTTTTTAATATTTTAACATTAGAGCAAATAAAATTAATTGATTTTGGGCAATGGTATCACACTAATATTTTTAAATTTCCTTTGAAAATTGGTTGCATGTACGTAAAACTGAGAGTTTTCTCGCGGATTATTTAATTTTATTAATTTGAAACTAAGTGGGGGCCCTGGGCTATCGCCCTTTTAGCATTAGCTATGGGAAATCCAGCCCTGACAGCGCCCACGTTGACGAAAACAGCACTTCTTTTAATAGTTGTAAAATCCAATATGAGACTCGCACAATTGACTGCAATTCCCGCAATACGCGCATGAACTGTTGCTTCGGTCTTTACCACTTCATTTCAATGTGGTTCCCTGTGCCATTTGTTTTTTTGCCACTTTCAGCATCTAGTGCTCTTGGTATAACAAGGTAACATCTAACATTTACATCAACTGAGATGTTAACGTCCAAAGATTTGAATAATTGTAATCATTTTTCAATTTTTTCGGCCAAGTTTGGTACGCCGCCCATGAGGTGAAACTTTCCCAAAAATGTCACAATATGTAATAATTTAGAGTAATAAAGTTAACGTATTCCTAATTTCAGACACGTTATATAACTTATGAATTATATTATTATTTAAATCATGAGATGTTGTTTTAAAAAATATCACGTAATTCTCCTAAACTATTAGGATTTTCGACACGTTTTTAATACAGTTTTTAAGTGAAGATTACAGTCAGAATTTTGATATAAAAAAGTTCATTTTGACCAAAAAAAATCACGATCTGGCACCGGGATATTATTCCCACTATTCGATATCTATTTGATACTACGCACATATATTATTTTCAAATTATATACATATTAAAGATATTTAATACGTATATTTTACCCAGTTTTATTTGCTATTTATTAGTAATTCCGCTAGATGGTTCTAGTGAACATATTAGCAGGCGAAATTTGAAATATTTTTGTATTATTTATACGTACATTATGTAATAAATATTAATTTCATAAAAATGATCATAATGCCCAGCTTTTTAACAATATGTGATGCACACCCCTGGGACTAAGATCTTAGAATATATATTAATATTTTTTAAAAGGACATTAGAAATGCATTTGTGGAGGTTTATCGCCTCCACTGTCATCATTACCACCGACGACCCTGAACGCACCTTGCTTATACCCGTGCGTCAATCAGAACTCCTAGCAGTCGTAAAAATGCACTCAGCATCGGGTGCCAATACGGAATCCGCCCGAAACTCATCGCCGCATTCCAGATAACATCTCAAACGCATCTGCAACACTTCGCGGGTAGATATTTTATAGAACAGCCTAACCATTTCTCTACATCTGTATTCTGTACTCAACATTAAATCCAGTGACAACCGTAAGTAGTTTTTATTTATTCTCCAGCCTGCTCCAGAGCAAGCCACACACACACTTACACAATACACTCCGCGATCATCAAACGAATCTATGAGTAATAGGCGATTATTGAAGCACCCACCACTCACACATAAGCAGATTCGCCCATAATACACCCACATAATCATAACCTCATAATCTTTACTTTTATACATATATTACTAGATTTAAAACAAAATTATAAAAATGGTCACCACCAAAATAATATACATTATCTATCCTAATATCCCTTTCTCTTCATTTATTATATAAAATATACTTATTAATTTATTTTTACTCATTAAGTTACGCATTGTACGATATATCAAATTCATTTGATTGAAATATTGGTAATGTATAAAATAAAAAATTATAAAGCTATAATTGAATTGATTAATTGTACCAACAATCGGGCCTCTGGCCTAAGTGTCATTAATACATCATCAGTTTGAAACAAGACGGTCACAAATGATCACTATGATGGCTAATGACGTCATAAAATAACTGAAAATACAGATAGTTAACAATCGCCATTTAGAAACATTTATACAAGTCACAACTCACGACTCACGACTTTCTTCAACATAAAAATATCGACATTTCCAGTAGTCACATAAAAATCTCTAATATGACTATTTTGACTATGAAGATACAGGTACATTATATTTAATATTAGTAACGAATTTTAGTGTGTGTTAACGCATTTTTTATTCCTTCGACTGCCACCCCTGGTTTATCTTGTTGTTTGTACGATTCATTTATGTATTGTGAATGTTGCCGCTTTCGGATATCGAAGGATCGCTTTTAAACGACGGTCGGAGCACAATTGCAGTTGGTACCTTGTCAGATACATATCTCCTAATAAGTTTCATCGGGAGTGCGTATTTCGGTCGGTCGGAATAACATCCGGAGATCGAGGCACAAGAAGAACAAAACATCGGACCAACCCACGGCGGCAGAAAAACAGCTACTATCAATCAAGGTTAGTGGTGATTTTTCATTCTGCATACGTGATCATATTATCAATAAGAAACCCGGGAACTGTATGAATATATTTATTTATATAAAACAACATCAAAATGCTCTACCTACCTGACTTTATTGTTGAAAAATCTCTTCTGGAACATGCCGCAAGAATCAGAAGGATACATTTCGTCTTTGTATGTAAGTGTATTTTTTATATTAAATAAAATAACAATCACGTTCTATGATACCACGAAATTTATTATACGTCAACTGGTTTCGCTTATCTCAAGCTTCATCAAGACGTATTTGAATCTAATCATAAATACAAAAATAGTGCACTTATATATACATAAAGAGGCATGTAGAATATAAAATTACATGTGAAAGAGAGAGACAGAATACATATATAGTTAAATAGAACATCAAAAGAGACAGAATATAAAATTATATGCGAAAGAGAGAGAAAGAATACATATACAGATAGACGGAACATTATAGGAGGAGAAAATATAGTGTTGATGGATATTAAATTGATTTTAAAGGAAACATACTGTATACATGTATTTTCTCAGGTATTAATAGTAACGAATTTCATATATTTTTAATCAGGCTAGCTAATGAACTTAGCCGAAATATTTACCAGATCAACTTTGATTGAAATCAGATGAGAACTACGGGAGTTGGAGTGTTTACAAAATCCGCATTAAAATTTTTCGCAACTTTGCGACATGAGATGAAATCTACCTAATAGGTTGTATTCGTACGGACGTGATACAACTATTGGGTTAATGATTTTACTTTTTTACGTCGTTCCTTCGATCTAGACGCGTTTGGCATAAAGGATTTCAAGGTGGGCAGACGATCTCGACAAGTCTGCACTTGCCTGAAGTAATAAAATCAACAATGTGTGAATCAGTTACTTGTTGTGTCCTATTCCCGCTAGCCTAAACACAAAGGCCAGTCGTGTACCACCGTGCAGAAAAAGCCACTTCCGATTGTGTGTACATTGCAAGATCGCTAAGATGCTAATTACCTTTTTATACAGGTAGCCATTGCGGGGTGTTTAGTAAATGATACTTATATTTACCTAGACCGATGAACTTTGCAATAACTGTTCGAATTATTGGTAACTTACCTACTGTTTCTATGTACATACAACAAAAAAAAAATTTTCTTCATATTATATTTAAGTACACCCATATCTATACTCTCAATCCGCCAACATCATATTTGCACAAAACTATATGATGTGTTGATATTTCTTGGAGAATAGATTTAGGTGTAGGAATTACACCGCATAAAAAATCTCACAAATATTTTCACGGTCGTTAACTCGTGCATAGGTAATTGTTTTAAATTATAATATTTTTTATACAATATATACATTTCAGAATAGTTTGTGGGTTGTCAAATTGTTAATATTCTGCATAATTCGTCATAACATAATTATCATCTGACATCAAAATTTACACTTTTTGTGTCAAAATTCAATAAAAAATTTAGTTTTAAAACGATAATAATAAAATAATGTTACATTTTTGTAGTATTTGTATTATTTATAAAACAAATTTTATTTTTTTATATGAATTCAGTAGTTGGATTTGTTACATGGTTAAGGCATTCGTGCATAATCAATAACAATTAATGCGTTATAAATAAACATTCGTGCTAATAATTAATAATCATAATAAACATTCTTGCTAATAATTAATAATCATAATAAACATTCGTGCTAATAATTAATAATCATAATAAACATTCGTGCTAATAATTAATAATCATAATAAACATTCGTGCTAATAATTAATAATCATAATAAACATTCGTGCTAATAATTAATAATCATAATAAACATTCGTGCTAATAATTAATAATCATAATAAACATTCGTGCTAATAATTAATAATCATAATAAACATTCGTGCTAATAATTAATAATCATAATAAACGCACGCAGCCCGCGAAATGAAGTGAATGCTGAAGGCTGGTGGATAGTTTACGATATCAGAGGAGTCTCGATCCTTAGTAATGCGAAATCGACTGGGAAAAACCTCTGACACCTGCACAAAACTGGTTTGAAGTGTTGTAATTTGAATACTCGACTTTTTATAAATAGTAGATAGTCCCCAGAGCCCCCAAACTCAGGGAGGGTCCGTAAAAAAAATACACGGCAATAAATTGGAAAAAGCGAAAAAAGAAAAAAACAGGATTAACAAATAACAGAATTCGCCAAATTTATTTAAAAATTTACTTCATGTTTAAATATCTATACAACAGATGATGCACGTGATGAAGTCGTAGAAATTGCTATTTTTGTCATGAATGAAATCATTGCCAATGTATAGGAAAATAATTGATTTGATTGATGATAAATACAAACATTAAAAACATCTGTTATCATTTCATATATATATGTACCAGAATTACTTTTCATTTGCACAATATGAAAAGAAAAAATTGAAATTTTAATTAATATTTCGTGTATATTACATTTGAGTGTTATATTCATCATTTTTCAACGGGCGTCTTACAACTAACTGGTTCTTTATATATTTCAACTTTGAAAAATATCTCTCATCCTTAACATTTGAGCAAAACAATGACAAATAAATTCTTAGAAGAGTTTCAATATTTGGCACAGTACAAACTTAGCCATCCTCTAAACTTTATGAGTATATTGATGAATAATGGCGGCGGCCGCTAGGGCTGGTCAAGTACAACACGTTGGCGCGTATTTTTTGCCGATTATTTACAATTTCCGTCGGGTTTTATCCGCATTATCACGCTTTTGTATTGAAAAAATCAGGGGCCCCCGGATAA
Source organism: Eubasilissa splendida (assembly GCA_031772225.1). NCBI lineage: Eukaryota > Metazoa > Arthropoda > Insecta > Trichoptera > Phryganeidae > Eubasilissa > Eubasilissa splendida. The sequence continues at coordinate 11,454,139 of CM062852.1, read as the reverse complement.
AGTCTGCCCCGGGCCCTGAAATTCTTAAAACGGCTCTGGTAAATACACAAACCACAGCTACCCGCTTACGGGATGATACAAATGATATATTTTTAAGGAGAATGCATTTTTATTGTGAAGTTGCATTATTGTTCTGGATAGAAAGAGGTCCAGGTTCAAATTCCGGTAGCAATAAAAAATTTTTTAGTATCCCCCTCTAACCTGGATATAATTTTGTATACATCCGAAATTGGAATCGAAAATCTTTTTACAAACATAACTATATTATTATTAGTAATTACATATTCAAAATATATTAATTACTGTCAAAGACGATTAAATTGTATTACTCTTGTATTGCACAATAATATATTTTTCAATGCCATCTGTGTTATAAGATATAAGAATGTTGTAAGTTATAATACCCTGTTAACAGGAACTCAATTCAGAAATTTGTTCAATTGAATTGTAAGTTTCCATGATTATCAGACTTGTTATAAAATAGAGTGGCTTCTGGAATTTTCTGCTTCGGCTCAGTTATGAGTGTTATGACAAAACCAACCAACGGCAGAAAAACCATAAATTATTATTACAAGGATTTTGATGAATTCAGAAATTATTATTACAAAGATTTTGATGAATTTTGAAATTTATGAAACAAGTTTCGGGGTTGTGCTACTTATTATATAATATTTTTAATGTTCACCTGTGAACCTACTAATTGGTTTTAGTTGTATAACTTATATTTTAGTGTGTAGAGTATTTATAGTAAAATTAAACATAAGATACAAGCTAAACATGTTTCATAATACTCGTTCATATAAGTCGTTGCATTCAGAACCAAATAATCATTCAAAAAGTGTATTAGTGAATTATTTTTTGAATTATATTTGTTTAATACGGAACACAAGTCATATCAATATTCTTACTATTTTCAAACTAAGCTATGAAAATAAGAGTAACTTACTCAACCACGTGTGTCTTAACCACTAAACCATCAAGCATGACTTTTGTCTGGTTCTGAAATAGTTTTAACTTGTTGTTTTGAAATCCCTTTTAATATCTTTAAAACAAGATAAATAATATACATATCAAAGTCAGAGATAATAAAGGAACGCATTACATGTCTTAGATAAATGTATCATACCACCCCTGCATAGAATATGTTTTTCTGGTACGCCACGCCACACCTCGTTCCTATACAAATCGTTTTGTTTTGGTCTCTTCGAATATCATCTTAATTTTATTTAAAATTCATATAGCGTTCTTTTTTACCTCGCTGATGTCTACAGGGACACTAAATACCCATTACAACGTTTTTGTATATTACATCCATACCTGCAAACCGTAAAAGTCTCCGTAAAAATGTATATCAGAAAGTAATTTTCAAAAGTGGTCAACTCCAAAATTATTTTTTTTTTTTTACTGTTGATGCTATATCACTTTCTTGAGAGTGCTTGACAATTATAAGATTTTTAAATCTAGTCAAATTGTTTTAAAAAGTTATCTAAATATAGGACAATTTTTTTTAAGTGGATAAATCTAGACAGCTATATTCAATCAACGTCAAATCCATTTCAATCAATCGCAAAGAGAAACTCGATGTCAAATCATTTTTTCACATTGTCAAAAAATTAGAAAGACCAAATTTGAAAATTACCTCCAGATATATTCTACATTACAATGTATATAGTACGGTGAAATAGGGTGTATGAGCGGTTGCCAAAATTATTTTAGGAAACTGGTTGATAATTTTTTTGACAGACGTCACTCTCCTAATCCCCTCTCTGAAACTCGGGCTACTGCTACACAAATGTAGATAAGAACTTATTTCTAATGTTTATTTAAATATTAATATTATAATTTTAGAGTAGGAAAGGTTGTCTATTGTTGTGGCATTCGGTAAATTGCTGGAAAATCCTAGTAATATAATAATTTGTTTGGAAATATCACAGTGGACGCGTTTGTCTGAATATTTCGTCTAATCCTGTATCTTGTATGGACTCTGGGTAAACACATTAAAAGCCGGCGACATTAAACCAGCAGCAGGGCTGTATACCCGTGGGCTTGCAAGGCTATTGCCGTGGGCGCAAAGTGGAATAGAGAAGAATAAATAAAAGATTTAAGACATACGTAAGTAGAACTATAGACCTAGTATTTGAAGTAATTGAAAAGTATGATTAGATTAAGTAACTTTTTTTTACATATTAGATGTACACGCTATATTAATATTCTTACAATTTTCCAACTACGCTGAACGCTTGTGCTATGAAAATGGGACTAATACGCCAGTCTACCGGAACCAGTCTCATCGCCACGATCGCTTAATGAGTGCCGTTCTGCCATATCAATAAACAAGCTATGCCTTGCCGCTGGATCATCAAACACAACACTATCTTACTGCCAAACCAGTGCCGTGCCTATAGTAGACTAACAAACACTTTAGTGACTTGCTAGACTAACGAGCACGTCAGTGCTTTACCGCTAGACTAACAAGCACGTCAATGTTTCACCGCTAGACCAAAGAGAATGCCAGTGTCTTATCGCTAGACCATTGAGCATGCCAGTATCTTAACGTTAGACCGACGAGCACACCGGTATCTTAACAACAAACACGGCAATATTTTACCATAAGCAAGGTAATATTTGATACATTATGTAATTATATTTTAACATATTTTTGGGCGGCCGTCTCGACTCTAATATTGCTGAAATATTTGGTTGTTGTAAAGTTTCGTCAAATCCAGCGTTTTATGCGGATGCATCATCGGAGATTACCCTTAACTGTTACAAGTATTTTTCGGAGAATTTTCTTTTCGAATATTTGGATAACCTTTATTAATTCTATGTAAACTCTAGGTTTCCATTATATTATTTTTTCAATTATTTAGTAGGTTAATGGTGTCATATATATATATATAGATACACTAAATTGAACGAATTATGATCATTAAGACCCCAGGAATGGGAAATTGACAAAGTTTTTGATGAAAGGCGATAAAAAAATAAATATGTTTCTTTTTTATGTGGTCCATAATCCAAGAAATAATAATAATGTCCGGTGCCATAAAAAGTCTGATATAACATACTTCCGTATTCCGTTCTCACACTTCCGAGATAATTTATTTTCCATAAAGTGTGTACTGTAACGTCATGATTAGGAGATCGAACCCCGGAATCCCAGTACAGTTTACGGTATTTATGTATTAGCACGTATAATCTCAAAACTTTCGGGATTAATATTTTGGATTAATTTCGGAGTAAACATAGGGGAAAAAATGATTACTGAAAAATATACACATATATATTAGAAAATTTAAACGGTGGGTTAATTTCCCAATTTGTACTATTTTAAAACAGAAAAAAGAGTCCGTGAATTACATGGAAAGATCAGGTAATCCAGATTTTGAAAGATGGACTTACTAGAGTCTTAACTATCAACGAAGACATATTTTGTACATCAGGATAGAGAATTTGGTATTTTATTCCAATAGGAAAATGCAAAACATTAAGTATACGGTAGAATAAATTTATAATGTTTCATTCAAAAGGACAAATTATAAAACACTTCATAATCATACTTTCTTAACATTTCATGGTATAATTGAATTATTATTACGTTGTAATTATTTTATAATTACTACAATATACTTAAACTAATAACGAATTAGTTAATCCAAAACTATAATACATTCGCTAAAATATATTTAAGATACCACCCTTCATGTGCTATAGTCTACTGTAGTGTAATTACTGTTGAGATGCATATTATTTTTTACTTAAAATATATTCATTCTTTATTTATTCTTCACTTTTTTAATCAAAATATGTTTCACATACTATCTAACAATATCAATTTTATTTTTTATTTTTTTTTAAATAATAAAGTTGTATCAATGTGTCCAAAATTTAATAAAAATGAATTGATAATTCTGGCGTCTGCTATCAGTTTACTCAAAAGTATTTGAGATTCTGTAAAAATAAGGTAGATGGCTCTGTCAAATGATGGAACGATTAAATGTATTAATATCAAAAAGGTAACATATAGGGTCGAAAATTGTCGCTAAAAAATATTGTTGCTGTAGCTTAGTTGTATAAAGCACCTTCCCCGGTTAGGAAAGAGATCCAGGTTCGAATCCCGGTGGCGCAACAACAATATTTTTCGATAAAATTGATTTTATATGTATATCTTTATAATTAATATATTTAATTCATATTTAAAATATCAAATATATCGAAACATCAAATCAAATCTTGAATCGTATTTTTTTTTAAATTTATAAATTACAAAGAGCTTTCTCGTACATTCATCTTAATTATTGCTTTTAAATATTATTCTCCGACATGGTCCAGTGTAAATGTATACGTTCGTGACAATTCCCTGGAGATTGTCATATTTCACATAATTAAATACAGAACTCCATTAAACTTGATCTAGCAGCTAATTTATTTTGGTTAGTCCTTTTCACCAAATTAAAATAAGTATTAACAATAAATTAATCTTGTATCTGTTATATCAATATTATTATCAAAAGGCCAGAAATGTTATAATATACTATATATGCAATGTAGTTATTTAACCACGTGAAGTAAATGAAATGATAAGAAGATCTCGGTCATAGGAATAATAATGATAATTATCGTGATTTGAAATAAAATATTTGATATTACCGAACGAAGTGATAGATAGATACTAGATGATAAGGTAATATATAGAATTTCACTAGATGATGAGTAGTAAGAAAAGTACAGGTAGCGACTAATTAATACAAATTAAATTAATCAACTAGAAACAGAAAAAAATATTTATCAATAAAATATTTTAATTGCTACCAGGATTCGAATCTGCACCTTTTGCTATTCGGGAAAACGCGTTATCCTGTTACGCGTAGGTTTACGACAAATTTTGAACTTATATTCTATAGCTCTTTTAAATTGATACTTTTGTTATTCCATTTTTAAAAGCAATCAACTGAATATTGCTACAAATCTCAAATATCTTTGAATATGCTAGGAGACGCCAAAATGTTACCCCCTTTTTACTTGCTGTGCGGAATGAAATATTTCCATAATTTAAACTGTTTTATTAGTTTTATACTTACCAATAAAATAAATAATTGATCCCATAAAATTTCTAAACAAAACACATGGATGACTTGACACAGTGACAGTTTAGGGTGATACTTACAATTCTTAAAAGCCATTTATTTATAATTTATAAAGCGTGTTACGGTGCCTTTGGGCCCTAGAGGATAGGGAGCCATACTCAAGTGTGTGTGCTATGGTGTTGCCTGATACCTCGAATGGGATGATCATTGATTCAAAGGCATTCTGATTTTCATATTACACAATTAATCCCGAAATTGGATGCATGTCAAATGTTCTTTAAATCTTCTTTCTTCAGATCAACTTTCCTCTGAGGGAGGTCACTTTTATTTATTGTATCTATTTACGGAGTTTATCTATTAATGCGACCGTGAGGTGCCGATACAGCTGAGGACCCGGGCCGCCACACGCCCGTACCAGGATTCATCTCTTGCTCCAAGAGATAGTCCGGGCACCATCCTGTCTCAGCCTTGTCCATAACGCCCATCCATCAGCCGCTTCCTCGCTCGTTGCAGCGGGGTCTCTCTTCAACCCGCGGGTGCACCAGGTTCACACATCTCTGGGTCCACCGCGGTGATTCCACTCATAATCTACGCCATCTCTCACCGCCATATTCCTCCGGAGCACGGCTGCACCGACCCGCTACCCTCTTTTCGAACATTCCCACCAAAAGTGACGTCTCGCTCCGCTGCCCGCCAGAGTCGGATTCTCGTCTCTGATTCGTCAATTTAGTAGTAGGCTACCCAGACGTCTAAACTAAAAGTTTCCGAGAAATTGGAAAGATGCTTTTAAGTTTATTTATTTTGTGAGAATAATGTGGGAAATTTTGTGCAATGCGCGGCATCATTTCATGAGCTGCCCAAGCACACAATCGTGCAGCTTAGCGAGAACTCTGGTGACACTCCATACTATACTAGGCAAATAAAAATCTGTGAAATCGGCGAAAACCAATTGCTTTCCACTAGTAATTGCTCTAAAAATATTAATAAATATATATTAAGGTCAAAAATATTTAAAAATGTAGTATTGGACTGCACGCCTCTAATAAGTTTTGTACCTCGTATGTATTTTAATTATTTTATAAACTATACAAATATATGTAAGTAAATGACAACTAGATTCCAAAAACTTGCATACATACAGTGTCTCATTGTACTTGTTGCCATTTTCGAATATTTTCTAACTTAAAGTTATTATTTTTTCAGAACATAGTTCTGTGATATTTTAATACAAATTAAAATGTATCAATAAGAAAGATTTACTACAGATGAAATCAATTTATCAAAAAAATATTTTTGTTGCTACCCGGACTCGAACCTCGTAAAGCCGATGGAAGATGCCAAAATTAAATAAATTAAGTCATTTTTATTAATTTTTTGGAAACATTTTTTTTTATTAATATTAAAAATATATTACAATTTCAATAATCAGTGGATACATATATATATATATATATTTTAACATTTATTTCTTCTCTATGAGAGTAAGACTCGTGTATAGAGAAGAAGTATATTCGAGTTAATTTATGTTTCAGTTAGTCTGTGTACATATTTTTTTTACTTCAACTGAAGTAACTACAAATTTATGATAGTCCGTAAATTTTCTAATTGTGATGGGGAGATTGTTAAAAAATTTGATACCTTGATAAATATATTGATTTTGATTTGCGGTATATTTTAGTTTTGGGATATCAATTTGATCTCTATATCTTGTTGATCGGAATTCGCTTCTAAAATTTAATTGATTTTTAATTTTCAAATGTGAATTTATTTTTTTTGTTATGTCTACATTTGTGGTACTTTTAAAAAATTTGTGAATAGTTGTGTTCTAGATAGTCTGTTTTTTTTTTTAGATAATTTTTTGAGTGATTTCTAATTGTGACATTGAAGTTTTATATGCACCTCCCCATCCAATAATACCGTATTGCAAATGTGACTGTACAAACGCGTAATATATTAATTCAACTTATACATTTTTAAGAAGAACACATTATTATTGTGAAAATATTAAATTGATTTTATCTGTATATCTTTCTTATTTTCTGAATACATTTTAATTTGTATTAAAATTATTTTATATGACATATCTAGAGATCAAGCGAATTCATTACGCAGCGTTTCAAAACGTATATCAAGATATTTTCTGTTCTGTTGTAAATACCACTCGCAAATATCATGTTATTTCTGGTAGTAATCATGTTAGCGTAAACACCGCATTTCGCAAAATAATCACAATGCTCAGACACCAGTGCGCGTAAATGAAAATATCGCTAGAATTAATGAAAATATCGCTAGAATTAATGAAAATATCGCTAGAATTAATGAAAATGTCGCTAAAAATCCAAGAAAGTCGATTCGTCACAATTAAGCGGATACATCAATAAGTATGTTTTTATTCACCGAGGCAGATGAAAAGTATTCGAAGATATAGCGCCCTTGAGGTGAAAGTTTTTACGAAAATGACACTATACAAATTATTAGGAGAACACATTCTTATTGCGAAGTTGTAATTATTCAGAACATAAAATTTCACAGACCTATGTAATAAATAATCCTAATAATAAAGTTGTATCTATGTGTCCAAAATTTAATAAAAATGAATTAATAATTCTGGCGTCTGCTATCTAAGGTATTTAAGATTCCGTAAAAATAAGGTAGATGGCTCTTTCAAATAATGGAATGATGAAATGTATTAATATTAAAAAAGGTAACATATAGGTTCGAAAATATCGTCGCTGTAGCATATTTGGATAATGCACCTTCCCCTGTTTGTAAAGAGATCTAGGTTCGAATCCCGGTGGCGCAACAACAATATGTTTCAATAAAATTAATTTTATATGTATATTTTATTTTATATATTAATATATTTAATTCATATTTACTATACAAATTATCCAATATTATTATTTATCTTCCTCTTGAGTCATTTTTTGTGTCACGTGTGGACTATTATAACAGCATATATGCTGGCCTGCCAATGTTTCAGCTGGATAGATTACAATCCATTTTGAACGCGACAGCACGAATAATAAATGGAGTTTCTAAATTCTCTCATATAACATCCCTTTTACATGAGTTAAATCGGTTCCGGTTCCTTGAAAGAGTTGAATTTAAATTGTGCTGGTCGATGTACAAGGCGACACATAACATGGCGCCTCTGTATCTTCAAGGGTTTTGTATCCCAGACAATTTGAATTGTAGACGTCAAACTCTCAGGTCGGTATCTACTTCGCTCGCAAGAATGGTTGTAGAACTGACCAATTTAATTCTAAATTTAATGAGAAACAGTGCATCAGATACTTTATTTTAGAAGAGACTATAAACGCACCTTTTCAAAAAATCGTTTTCATAATTTAAAATAATATTTTTTATATATATAGATAATATAGGACTATATATAATAATAATGATAATGGATAATTTGTATTGCGCCATTTTCGTAAAAACTTTCACCTCAAGGTCACTTTACACATAAACTGTTTATAGTTCTACAATTATCTGTTTTTTTAAATTAAAAAATCGTTATTTTCACTTATGGAAATGATTTTTTGAAAAAGTGCGTTTTTAGTTTCTTCTTAAATAAAGTCTTTGATGCACTGTTTCTAATAACGGAGGGCAAAGAGTTCCACGCTTTTGGGCCTGCCACTGCGAATGCCTGTTCGCTAAAGTTAGACTTCTGGCAACGGCTGATCGGTTCTACAACCCTTCCTGCAGCTGAAGTAGAGGCTGACCTGAGAGTTTGACGTCTCCCATTCAAATTGTCTGGGATACAAAGTTCTTGAAGATATACAGGCGCCATGTTTTGTGTCGCCTTGTACATCAACCGGCACAATTTAAATTCAACTCTTTCTGAAAATCGGAGCCAATGTAGCTGATGTAAAAGGGATGTTATATGAGAGAATTTGGAAACTCCATATATTATCCGTGCAGCCGCATTTAGAATAGATTGTAATCTATCCAGCTGAAACATTGGTAGGCCAGCATAGATGCTGTTACATCAGTCCACATCATAAATTAATTTATAAGTAGACGGGCTGCCTCAAGAGGAAGATGTCTCCGAATACTTTTAATCTGTCTCAGTTGATAAAAGCATGCACTGACAGTTTTACTGATTTGTGTATTCATTGAAAGATCTGAATCAGCCCATTATTATGCGGCGAATGTGTCATTGGAGAACATTAGAAGAATAAATAAATCACCCTTTACATGTGACTTTTGGATATTGTTATAGCCCTTCTTATAATACATATATAATACATATGTAATGCATATCTGGAGTAGCGACACGTATACGACACAGCAAGCAAATATCAAAAAACAAATATTGTATCGACTTGGCGGGATTATGGATCTCTAAGAAAAAGCTGTTTATGTGTTGGTGTTTCCAGCTTTCATACTTAGCCACGTAATATATTCTGCTTGGCGTTTTCCCTTTACCGCGCAGGGTTGCAAGTACGCGGGTAGGTACACCCCCCATACAGCGGTACGTATCTACCGCGAATACATTTTTTTCAATGGCCACTTCAGTTCTCGGCTAAGGGGAGTACTCTTCATCCCGCTTCTCCCCGCACAGGGATCCGCGCTCCGGAAAACACGTGGAAATGTGTAAGCGGGGTAATAGTTAGTAAACTAACTTTATTCTGGAATTTGTTTCATTCAATTATCGAAGAATTCTAACTTGTAAGTTACGAAGTTTTTTCAAAACAAACTTTAGGAGTCAACTACCTTAAGAACCGTGGCCTTAAGAAATATCTACTAGACGATTGACCCACACATGGTTTCGCAGTTTAAACACATATCAATTTCCCAATAAATAAAAAATCGCATTGAATACAATACCCCCCGGCACTTCAACTGTAAAAATCAAAAGTAAAAATAATATATCATCTGTCATCATTAAAAATCAGATCTATTTAAATTATTATTGGCTGGTTTTCACAAAAGTTTTACACCATAAATTGAATACGATATGATAATTCTTAATCATCTACATATATAATATAAGAATAATTAATGTGATAAATATATTTAACATCTTTGATAAATAGAAGTAACATATGTACCTACTAATTTATCTACATAAATATAATTCTCACCGTTTATACATCACTCTTTTAATAATGAGTGACCTGCTAGAGTATTTAGCATATCATTTTGAACAAAGCACCTACTCATATTTCTACAGCCGTCTGATACTTTTAACACATCATGACTGGATATAAAAAAAATATTTTTGGATGATTTTTCTGATGAAACAATCGAAAGTTCAACCTACTTTGCGTTTAATACAATGCGTTTAATAATAATTTAATTCATTTAAAAAAGTTAGGCAACTTCTAATATTATTATGTATAAATTAAAAGATGTTTATTTTTCTTATTCATTACTTAAATTATTTAATTGCAAACAAATAAGTGATTAGGAGTTAATATAGATTGTGTGTACAAAGTTGACAGAATTAAAAAAAGGTCTCTGAGATTGTTTGGACATGCGGAACGTTCGGGTAAAAAGACAATGATAAAGAAAAATATATGATACTAGTGTTGAAAGCAACAGGAACAGAGGACATCCGCGAAATACCTAGGAGTTCAGCATGCATAGTAAAATGTATGATACCGAACGAGAACGATGAACGATATCCAAGGACATTATAGTATGGCGTTCCATTTTCTCCCTATTTCTGCGGGGAAATGCAATGATGGTTAGTTGACGGCCGTAATATTTTAGCCGTTAGACATTGGTCAAGATGTCCGGGATTGGAGCCTCTCGGGAGACCAGCATGTTAGTTCTATTTTCGTAGTACATAATATTCGCTTAGTTTGAAAATAATAAGAATTATGAGATTACATGTATCAATTTGAGTTTGTTATATTATTAACAAAAAGAAAAAAACGTTTTTAATTAAATGCAATGTGGGCATTTCACTACGTACAATAGAAGATTTTCACGGGTAAAATATAACAGCTTATTTTCGAAAATATATCCATCCAAAAAAAAACTGCATTGACAATAAATCGACAAAATTCCTCTATAATAATCAAAGAACCACTTAGCAAGGTAATTATGTGTGCACAAAACAGGCTATTAAACAAATAACTAAATTACAAGTCAACTTTCGTTACCATTAGATACAGTTAATCGCGACATCAACTAATAATATTAAATACCTACTTACTAAGATTTTAATTTACTTTCATTTTGGTTCTTATCTCGAACGGTCGACTTTACTGGTCAATTTAGGGCAGGATTCAGGATAAAAGGGCCTTAATAATGAGTAATAATATAGAAGTAAATCGCATTCAAATATGCTTCAATGCTTTTAATTTAAAAAATCTATATTTCAACATCAGCATTTATCTATGAAAGAAAGTTTAAATTATGTGAGGTTTCCTACTATATTTCAACTCTTTCTAGTAGTTTAATTTTCAGAAATTTTTTGCCAGTATTGTATATACCTACTATTTATTATTTTAGGCTTTTAATCTATTAAAGGTTGCAAAATCAAATACTTTCTAACAAATCACAAATTGACTATTATTACTAATGTTTTGCATTCAGAATTGATAGCTTTACCTTTTTACTTCCAAACACCATATTCCGTCTTCCTACCGAGCCTGTGGGTGCCGCACCGCGTAGAAAGGAAGGGGTGGAAGCAACCCCTTTCAATCTCCTCTTTCTCTCCATCTCTCCGTCACATTGTTTCGCATACATAAAAATATTTAATTTAATTTAGGTGTACAATCAAGCTTATATTTTTCCTTAGTTGCAACTTACCGAAAGAAATGATCAAAAATTGTTGGAGATTTACAAAATAAATTTCACAGTAAAAGTGGTTTAATAAATTCTTTTGTTAAATTGTATATAACAAATAGCAATAAAAATTCAGCGCGTCGTTTGAATTGAGTACATCCAACTCTTACTCAGTTACTCTAAAGCACTCATCGGCAACCTTTTTTGCTGCGGCTCAAAATCAACCAAAATGAGACTATTAAGAAGACGGTTTGGGTCAGTGGATATTTTCATATTAAAACAATCCGTTAGTGAATAATAAGATAAATTTTATTGAGAAAAGTAATACAAAATACGCTTTTAAACTCTTTTTAAACTAAACATTAAAACAAAATTATAATTTACTGTTTCTGGGATAAGTTTATATAATTCCATAATCACATATGTGAAAATAAAACATTTGTTTTTTGATTCTCCTCTTTCAATTTATTGTAATTATTTAATCTTAAAATAGTTGAGATTTATATTGTTTATATAAATTAAAAAAGTAGAATCAAACAACAAGTGTTTTATTTTCACATAATATGTGAAAATTCTAATTCTGATACAATTGTCAAGTTTTAGTTCATTAATAATTTATGAACTTTATTTATAAGCATTCTCCTGCATCACAGGCTCTTTCTCATTGGCCCACGCCTGTCACATGTTTATGTTTTATAATTTATTTTTATATATTATACTTTATTTGCGGAACTCAAGTGTGTCACTTGAAATTATCAAATGGCTGTCGATGCCTGCTCTAAAGAATTATTTACATGAAGTATGCTTACAAGACGGCGGATCGGGCTATCTAACAGATTAATTTTTCGTTTAACTTTAATCGATGTCTAATAAGAACAACAGGAGTTATCGCGTCCACGACAATAGTTATATCACACACAATATATAAATATACTTAACTGGTGGTATTTTTTAGACCTTCTGGTCTTAATCGAAGTGCATTGCAATTTTCCATAATTTTTCATTTACCGAAATCTACCTAAAAATGTAAATATATATATATGTATCTTTAGGGGTTATCAACAGTAGAGTTGCTAACCGTCCTCCTTTGAGAAATTAGATGCAACTTTTTCAGTCATTTTGTCCTTCTTTGAGACGAGGAAGGATGCAAATAGTCCTTCTTTAGTACTTTTGTACTCTTTATTCACGCATATCGTTATTTTATTATTACATCTAAAATGTCACGTGGAAGAATAATAATAAATAAAGCCAACTGAATGCTTATATACATAGAGAATAGAGTTTTGAAAATATATGGTCATTTATCGAAGTTAATGGAGTTGGCCTTCCTCGGTGCACGAACCTCTCAGTATTTTGACCATTATCTTACCTCGGTACCCCAGAAAGTTGGCAACCCTGGTCAACAGGTTAATGTTACTTTCGATTTTATGTTCAGTCGGCAGTAAATATATATTTATACATTTTACGCGGATATTCCATACCCCGCTAAATCTCTTATGTCATAAAAACTATTTTCTATCACACATCGTGGAATCGTTAACGGAAATCAAAAAGAAAAATACAGATGAGCACACAGAACACGAGTCACATTCAATACTCGCTCTAATTTTGCATCATTGTAAGAGCAATTTTAAGATCCAATGCTTTTATTTGTGCGCTGGGAGAGAAAATAAGAAAAACATTACCAAACCAGTATGAAACTAGTATGGTCTGGGTTGACCACACTACTAATGACGATGTTTTAAGACAAATAAATAAATCAATAGAACTAATAACAACTATTGAGGAAAGCTGCATATTTCAGAAATATTCCCCGTTGTGAAAAATATGTTATTAGGAGAACACATTCTTATTGTGAAGTTGTAATTATTCAGAACACAGGTCTGTGATATTTTAAATATTTATTAAATATATTAATTAGAAAGATATACATATAAAATCAATTTCATCGAAAAATATTGTTGTCATAAGGTAGATGGCTCTTTCAAATAATGGAACGATTAAATGTATTAATATCAAAAAGGTAACATATAGGTTCGAAAATTGTCGCTAAAAATTAGTCGCTGTAGCATAGTTGCATAATGCACCTTCCCCGGTTAGGAAAGAGATCCAGGTTCGAATCCCGGTGGCGCAACAAAAATATTTTTCGATGAAATTGATTTTATATGTAAATCTTTCTAATTAATAAATTATTCTAATTAATTATGTTATTTTACGACTCCATGGATCCAATATATAGGATTAATCAACATATCGCAACATGGTATTCAACATTCAATGGAAGGCACACGAAGAAATTGTGCGCGCGCTATATTTTTTGTGTGCGCGTGCACACCCGCAGACATTGATCACATCACTATTCTTATTATTTTCAAACTAAGCTAAACGCTTTTGCTATGAAAATAGGACTAACTCGCCGGCTTCCCGGAATGAGGCTCGAACCCCCTGTCAATCACAGTACCGGCATTTTAGAGATCAAATAAAAATAAAATATTAGATTTTATGAGGTTTAAAAAGAAAGGTGAATATGATCAACAAAAATAATTATTTATTTCCGTGAATTTGTAAAATTTAGCTGATTATTTATATGAAGTAGTTAGCAGTCCTAGAATCCTTTTATAAAAAATACTAAGTCTTTGCGAACATCCATTCCTCCATATTCATGCACCTTTGCTGTACTCGCGGATAATGGATGTAAAAAAAATAGAATTTGATTTCAATCGGGGAAAAACCGGCGACCCAGGCCAAAGGTCAAGATCTGTTTGTCGAAATCATTCAAGTTTGGTATAAAATGAAACGGTTCTACTAGGTGCCACGACGCTTTCAACGTTAGTAGCAGAATTGAAGAGCAGGCTTAAGGCTTTCATGCTTCACGTGAAGTGCGCGGATTGTTGTAAAAGGATATGAGGAAGAGGGGGAAGTGCTCCGAAACGTCTGCAACAATGGGGACGCACCGCTTTAACTCCCAAAGTACCAGACAACTCTCATTCATTGTTTTGGTGCGATACTTAAAACATCGACATGATTATACCTATATATGAGCAGGTATTCTGATTGTTGTTGATATTTTTTGAGTTTGTATGAGTTGATAAAATCGACGCAATGATATCGTAGTTATGGATTTAGAATATTATCAAAAAAGCCAACTTCCTGAAAATATAAAAATTGTATGTGTTGGTAATATGTTTTTGCATATTTTTATGAAAAAATACATAATATCTTCGCATAACCAATAAATTTAAATTTAAAACTGAATTTTGGAGAATTACACCAAATGATTACGTATGGATTTTCCATTACATATAATACCTAGAAATGGTTTTTAATTTTTTGCTGTATTTAATTTCAACCCATATTTATAAACATTTTATATTCATCATAATAATACCTGCAAATAATTGCAGGTAAAACTAATCTCTTAATAGTAAACACACACAGCAAGAATACTAGAGTTATTAAAAATTGTAACGTACTTTTAAAAAATCGTAAATATATTTGCATACTTATTTGAGCAGTAACAGGTTATTATAATAAGCAAACCATTATGAATTTTTTTTAGAGATTTGTATTCTGCGTTTAATGCTTTTATTTTTTGTAAATAGCGAAAACCAACTTAAATATCACAACGATATTTAAAACTTATTTCCGTCAATCAGACGTGAAATAATTATAAAGCTTCCTTTACAAAATATGCTGGTTAGCCTGGAACAGTGACTAAATTGGTTTTCCATATTATTATTTTTTTATTGTTGATTTTGTCAACAAAGTAATAATTTTTGGCGTGGTTCGTGGGGCAATTTTATATATTTTTTTAATATATTCCGGGACTTTTTCATCGCTGTAGTACGTCTCTCGGGATGGAAGTTAACCAGGAATGTGTATTTTATTTTTTTTAATATGAATTGTTATGTTATCACCGAAAATATATCAGATTGCGACTGATTGGGAAATTAAACTATGTTAATTGGCTATTTGTAAAATTCAGTTGTATAAAGAATTTTTTTATTTTGTTTTTGTGTAATGTGTGTCGAATTACGAATTATATTTTATAAGTATAATTAATGTATCTTTGCGTACAAACTATGAACAAAGGTACCTACATCAATATATGATACCCCCCTTGCAACAACACTGTATATCGGTTATTACGAATGTTAAATAGATGGAGCGTCGGCCATCCTGGATGATATACAGTGTTTTTACAGGGAATATCACTTAGAAATTGTATGTTATAGTATTTTTATTTACTTATATGATTCGATCATTCGATGCCCAAGGAGATATAAAACGTTGTGGCATTCATAACTCGATATACCGTGTTGTTTATGTAAACGCCTTCGACAGCTGGTTTCCAGGTTTTCGATTAACAATAAACACACATATGATATATGAACTACACTAACCTATTTAATTTTGCTGTCTTTCCGGTTTGATGTTGTTGTTCTTTTAGCTGGGTTGTCTTCTTTCGATTTCGACCGACCTAAGCGCGCACTGATGGTTTATTTGGACCACTGAACTGGTCGATGCACGGGATATAATAAGAATGACGCCCGTCGGTTACCGTCTTCTTAGCTTCCGAAAAAAGGCGGCAATACTCATACACACACACAAACACACACACATGCACATTATTATAAACCAGGAAACCCAGTGGTGTTAATCGAAGTAATAAGGCGCGTAAACAAGTGTTGTTGCAGTGGTGATCTCATGTAAAAAATTGAATATCGGTCTGCCTGTTCTCTATATACTCGTAAAACCTTTGACTGATCTAAATCAAATTTTGCACAGTTGCTCTTTAGAATCTTCCTCCTGGCTACCCACCTTCTTTCCTTCGATATAAATGTGTATTACGTTTGCACATTTTGCTTATTTTCTCTTTAGCCATTCTCGTCGAACCAAACATTTGGTGCATCGTTAGTCTTTAGTACGTCTATTTTATGATAATTATTATAATTAATTCCGAATACCGGATAATGCCGGGTACGAATCTCTAGCACTGTATATTATGCATTAACCTAATAGTACTATGCCGTTGGATCTGATGATAAAGATGTCAAGATTCATAATTATTTTTTAATTACATTTTACAAATACGACTTTATACGATAAAATGTATATGTTTTCAAATTACATTTTAATGGTGGTACCTAATGGCTGTGCCTCCGACGCCGCCCCACGCAGATGACAATCTGTAAAAACCAGTGGCAAATGTATATGATAGCAAATAGTGGGACCTGGTGGTATTCAAGGAACTAATTCAAAGATTAAATTGACAGAAAAGTTTTGGATCATTAGCAATGGCAGTAGGGACCGACCTGCCTTTCCCCGCAGGGATATACATAAACAATGAGCATCAAAAAGTATATTGCGCCGGAGCAACACGCGAACGGAAGAGGCTGATGCAATTACCGAGAAAATGAGAAAGAGAAAAGAAATTGAGAAAGATCAGGTTCGAATCTCGGTAGCTAACAAGGTAGGTAACAATATTTTTTGATAAAATTGATTTTATATGTATATCTTTATAATTAATACATTTAATTAGTATTTAAAATATTACAGACCTATATTCTAAATCATTACAACTTCACAATAAGAATGTGATCTCCTTAATAACATTTATTCTATCTAATATATAGTGTCCATTGTTAGATATGATTGTTTCCCACTTATTAATAAATTTATTTATTCCATCCCTATAAAAAAAAGGATTTCAGGGCAAAAAACTCAAGAGATGTTTTGACTTGCTCTGTTGAACTGAATTTTTTACCATCAAAAATATTACAGAGATCAGAATACATGGTAATCACTCGGTGCCAAGTCCGGAGAATATGGGGGGTGCTGTCAAACTTCCCATTTCAGGTCAATTAGTTTTCTTTGGGTGGTTGATACAACGTATGGTCTGGCATTATCTTGATAAAAAATGACACATTTTCTGTTTATTAAATGCGGTCGACTTTAACACCATACCCAGTCTATGGATATGTCGAATAATGGTTGATAGATCAATATAAAACCTCTTTGCACGTTAGTCGAGGGTCTACATTCACCACAGCCTTCAGATCTTCGTCTTCAATTTCGATGGGACGTTTAGCGAAGGGTTGATCTTCCAAGGATAGATTCCCAGAATGAAATTTGTTGAACCAAAAATAACACATTCGTCTTTTCACCATACCTTCACCCCACACAGAACAGATACTTTCAATTGCGATAGTAGCACTCCTTACATTTTTGATCTCATAAGATAAGCAATGCACAGACCAGTAAATGAATAAACGTGAAATAAAGTGTACATATAGGAGAGGTGTTTGAAACATTAGTTGGGGGACGAGGGGCCGATAGTTTATGATACATTATGCAACAGTAAAAATATTTACTCTTCGAAAATTTAATTAGTGTGTAAACAAGACGTATTTTTTACATGAATGCATATTATATCGTCAGGGTTTAAATTTTCGTTCCGATCGAATCATATATATTTTTTAAAGTCGCGAAAAAGTAGTACCAAAGTGATCACGTGGATAACACCAAATTGAAAATATAGAAACAAGGAATTTGCGTCAGTTCATGTCTCTATATTTGGTAGTTTGTGATGCAATGTCATAAACTTAATTTATTCGGGGCCATTGCTAATTTTTTTTTTGGGGTTGTTACACGATCGCCTGTTGAACGAAAACTGGCCAAATCAGGTAGGGGGTGTCTCTTTTTAGGAATGACAAAAAAAAATTCAAGTCAAAAGACAACCGTTTACACTATCTGCAATAGCATTTTAATGGTACTTATGCACCGTTAAAATGGCAAGAACTCATGCAACAACCTAATATTATGAAGATGAAGAATGATACCACATCGAAAAGGTAACGAAAAATGGAGACCTGTTATTTTTAAAAATTAATTCAAGAAAAAACTAAAATAAAACACTTTTAATAAAATTATTTCAATTTAAAATTCATTCATCAATCAACATTAAACGAAATTAAAAAATAACTAAATGAAAGTGGTTACTCGAGAGCTTCTAAACTTTCAAATGGTGCATTTTTAATCAAAATGTTTTAACCCCGGACCAGTGGATTTATAATTCTTTGAAAATAAAATTATTAATTTATGTGGCGACATTTGAAATCAACGATGCATCCTTTACTCGAAGCTTTATGGGTGAATTATTCTGCTTGTGCCCGTGGGCATTTTTATTTAAATGTATGAAGGAAAAAATAAGTCTTTATGATCGAGCGCAGCTTGTTATTTCACTAACAAATAAGTGTAGAAACTTAAAACATATTTTTAAAAAACACTAACTCTAAAAAAAATAAAAATTATGTAACAAGATTTTGTATTAAGCTGTTGTTTTTTTAAAATCTTTTATTGCCAAGCGGTTTTAAAACGCTCATTTCATTAGCATTACAATATAAATTATGTTTTGTCTAAAGAATTCGCGTAACGTAAGTAGATAATTTAATATCCTTAGGAACCTAATAATCATTAGCTATCCAGTGTCAGCTAACTGACTTACCATCACACCGTTTCCTTCGAGAGAATCCAACACTATCCTATTCTAACACGCCCGTCTTCTAATATCTGATTTAACTGATTTTTTCCAGGTTTACTGTTATCCTCAATACTCCCCTCATTATAAATATATAATCCTTTTAAAATTGGCAAAATTAACTTTGTGTTTAAAATTCATAATCTTTATTTGTTAACTTTGGGTGTGGGTAGGATTTAAGGATTTGTTTACTAAGTACTCGGTTAGATTTTAATTTATTTTGTCTAGTTTTATAAATATTCATTTGTTCGATATTTAGAACTTCATACAAGTGCAGCGCTCCTAGTAGACAATACTGATATATATGCAAATTGAATTAAATAAAATATAATAATAATACTTACGTAATATTTAAACAAATATGCGATTTACAGATTATATAATTATTATTTTGTTTGTTAACTTTGTTTTATTAACCACTTATTGAGTTAAAATACATCTACCCGTTTCAAAAAATATCAATTTCTTCTTCAGGATGTCAATAACTAATCAAAAACATATGTTATTGTTTTTTTTAACAGAATCTATTTTTAAAAAACAATAATTATTTAAAAAATTAATTTAGTACCTAACTCAAATTGTTACTTGATACAAAATTACTAGAATAATTTTTAGAATGGGACTTGTAGTTAAATTTAGTTGGTCATTTATAATTGACTGATTGGTTTTATACGCTTTATTTATCTCCAATGATTCCAAATTATTTAATTTATGACCAAAGCAGTTTATATGCAAAATTGACAATCCCAATTTTTTATCAAAACCATGACCATTTTCTATCAAATGATTAGAAAATTCTGAAAACCCACTATTGTTCAAACATCTCAAATGCTCCTTTACTCTTATATTAAAATTTCGATCCGTTTTACTAATATAAAATGCAGCACAATCCTTGCAACTAAGTTTATAGACACCAGAATTGTTAAATTTATCATCTTTGTGTTTAGAATTTATGAGTAAATTTCCTATAATATTATTTGTATAAAATTCCGGTCTGATGTTTTGTGGAAGGTGTTTAGATATTTAATTAGAAAATTTAGTTATGTATTAAATCCTACGCGAATATTCATTATTATCATTATATTTTATCTGTGATTTATATAAAAATTTACTAATATATTATTTTAATTTATTTTTTTAAATAGTGTCTATTAAACCTGTATTATATCCGTTATTAACTGATATTTTTTTTATTGTATTCAATTCAATATTGAAATTGGATGTTGACATAGGAATATTGACTAAACGACGTATCATGGAGTGGAACACTGAATGCTTGTGTGATAATGAATGATTAGATCCACTATGTATGATTGTATATGTAAAAGTTGGTTTTCTAAAAATTTTGAATAACCAACAAAATGTAACTACAAGTCTCATTCTAAAATATTTTCCAAAAAATTATTCTAGTAATTTTGTGAAGTGCTAAATTTATTTTTTAAATAATTATAGTTTTTTAAAAATAGATTCTGTTAAAGAAACAATAACATATATGTTTTTGATTAGTTAGTGACATCCTAAAGAAGAAAATGATATTTTTCGAAACCGGTAAATGTATTTTAACTCAATGAGTGGTTAATAAAACAAAGTTAACAAACAAAATAATAAATATATAATCTGTAAATCGCATATTTGTTTAAATATTACGTAAGTATTATTATTATATTTTATTTTATTCAATTTGCATATATATCAGTATAGTCTACTAGGAGCGCTGCACTTGTATGAAGTTCTAAATATCGAACAAATGAATATTTATAAAACTAGACAAAATAAATTAAAATCTAACCGAGTACTTAGTAAACAAATCCCTAAATCCTACCCACACATGACTACAGGAATGTAAATTGAGAACAAATACATAATAATGCTAAATCAGGCCAATTTACTGAAAAAACGAAAACAGTATTTCTGCTGATTTAAGCTGTTTGAAATGCACCGAAGTTGCAAGCGTTTTGAATTTGAAGTATGTATTGCGAATTCCATTTCAACAGGCTCTCGACTGAAGCCAGGAATTTCAGGTAGCAAGAAAAGGACGAGTTATGTATACAACTACAGGCTAGACAGAGAAAGATAATTAAGTTTCAATTTGCGAAGTTAACCTTAACCTTATAAATTAAATTTTAGTTATAATTTTCAGTCAGTTGACAATCTGTCTCTCCACAGTCAGTCCGGTTCGGGAGCTTCTGCTATCGACACAAATTCTGAATTTTCTTGCGTTGAAGCTGATTATTGTTATTATACGAATTAAGTGTCAATGCGGCCGTATAAGAGAGTACAGCGAGCTTGGAAATAATTCAGCTTTTAAAAGCAAAGTGAACATTTATTAATTTACAATGGCGCATGTCAGTTTTTGTGTAATTCTGCCCGCCTTATTGGTGTTATTTGCGAGGTGTGTTCGATGTGCCACCATCGAGGGCTCCAACAACGGTCAGTTCTACGGCTCTGGTAGAGACGTAGATGAACAAATGGGTCTTGTGAGTTCTGGGTGTAATTCTCTCGAACCGGAATACCTTGCCGAAATTCTAGGACCGGCCTACAACCCGCGTTATATGAGCGTAACCCCACCGCTCATAGAAGAAGCGGAATCAAATAAAAAACGTAAAGTGTCGGCGTACTATCAGTTCTCCGTCGATAGCGACTTCGCCGAGGAGGTGGACGGTTCTCCCGCATGGAACATCGATCACTTCAAGGGACCGGCGGAATTCGAGGGCCGCAGGAAAAGAGCCGCCGCTCCGTCCAGGCCATGGGAGTGCCAAGCTACAGTAAAATGGATCGACCTCGGAACTGACTACTTCCCTAGATATTTACGCAGCGTAGAGTGCACGAAACACCTATGCTGGTACGGCAAGTTTACTTGCAAGGCCAGGTCTTTCACTGTGAAGCTGCTGAGAAAAAAACAAGGTAAATGCGTCTATCACAACCGGAAGGAAGGAGTTTCAGGCCTGCCGCGAGAATTAAGAGAACTGTGGGTGTGGGAAGAAAGAGCAGTAAACTTCTGCTGCGACTGTTCTTCGCAGTAAACATTATCATTTCGAAACCCAGTTATTGTGTATGGTATTGATACACTCGATAAACGCTTCCAGTGATGTTTGATACAAACTTACCATAATATATTTTACAATAATGTATGTTTACATTATCATATACCATTGACGTGCAACACATGCTGAATTAATAGAAGTTTCTGGGCGTCCGACTAAAGGATGCGTGTGTGCGTCCTATTTGTAATGTGGATTTATTTCTAGTGAGATTTATTGAGATGTCACTGAAACCCATCAGGACAAATCCTTCGTTCACCAGACGTCGTTTTGTTTGCAGGAAATATTTGTCCATAGCATTTTTTCAGTGACTTCTTTACTTTGAATTGATTATCAAGGGACGGTATATTCTGAAGAATCGCAGCTTCACTAATAAAACGTAAGGCTATCATTTAATTGAAAAACAATACTATTGAGATGACAAACTAATAGGTACATCGTTCATAAATAGTTTTTCGTCATTTTTATTGTGAATTTTTTGCAGCATTCTTTATATATGAAAATTTGTGTATCATAGATTTAAAATGACATGTCTGGAACAATCAATATTATTGTGCAGTATATTTTACACGAGAAATGAGACAAACGGCCGATTATTGTTGTATTCTAAGATGTCGGATTGCATTCTGTAATACTCGCATTCTAGTTGTTTTAATAATTTGACGGCCAGTACCAATACATAGTAAGCCACAAAACTGTCATGAAGATTTTGCCTCACCTCACAATGATTTAAACATTGTAATCAACCCTTTGTAAATTAGCGGTGATAAAATGTGCGATCAGGAAAAGTAACTTTTGGCCAATGAATTATTGAATGTTGTTTACGTATGTTTGACATTTCGATACGCTATACGTATCATACATAACTAACAAATATAACATTTTTAGTTGTTCTGGTGCTTTGCATGAATATGATACATATTAAAATGAGAGGATTTTTTACGTATTGTGTTCAATAGAGTATAATAAAATACAATGTATGTACTAAAAAAATTACTTCACTTAAAATATATGCATCTAATATAGTATTCAAAATACTACTATAACTAAAAATGGCATATTTGTTGGTTAGTCGGACACTTCATATACGTGTGTTTATAGAATGTGTACCTGTTGAAGATTTAACATTTATAAACCTAATGAAATCGACCATTGTGAGTTTGAATTGGCGCTGAATGTCTTGAATATTTTATGAATGATTATTATGTAATACAGTTCAAATAAGTGAAGAGTATTGCGATATGCTTTTGAACTTATTTACTAAAAACTATTTCAACCATTCTGCGCGACTTGTACTGTTGATTTCTGTGAATATATCTGTAAGTTCATCGAATAATAGTTTGTCACGGCGCCTGAATAATTCAAATCTTTACCGTATTTTGTTATTTGAATTGTAAAGGAGTGAGTGGAGATTTGTGTTGTATTTTTGTGAATCCGTCTGGTAATCTCCGCATTGAAAACCCAGTGGCCGAGTTAGCTTCCTGCCTGGAACAGCCGGTATCCTCATTGTACATATTTATTTATGAGAATGTAAAATCTTTGAATAATAAGAAGTGTATTTTATTATGTATGCCGTTGAGTAATGTGAAATTCAAGACGTATTGGATTGAAAGAAAGCCGTTGTTGGTTCTTACTGCTAGAGTTGAATTGTTATTTAATTAAATATTAAAGATATGTAGCTACAACGTACTGAATTTATTCTAATATTGCGCTTAGTTGCATTAGTGGCATCCATTTTATTTAGAAATCCAGTACAGATTAGCAAAAATAATAATGCATATTAATATTCATTTACAATCTTTTAGCATTGTGTAATAGACGCCACTGATGTCTAATATTTATAAAAAACTGCTGTGAATAATTTTTAGAATCTCGTCAATCTAAGATAGCTCTAGGTGTACATATGTATATAGCATGTATTATTTTATAATTGTTTTGTTTTTTCTTACTGGAAATAAAGACAAAGTACACTACATAGTGCATTGTTAAAATAAGGGATTTCCGCATTGAAATTAGATTGTTTAATGTAAACTTATTATGTGTATTTCAATTTGATTTTTTTAAATATTTCAATATATAATGTAGGTATTTACATTAATCAACATTTTACTGTGCTATTTTTATTTTCAATATCTCCTGTTCGTTCTTCTTGTTCTACAAATTGAATTTACATGCTTATTACCGCGACGTCCGCCATTAAAGGGCTCATTTGACAGGTTTATTTTAAGATAGATAATTATGTACAACTGCTTTCTGTTTTGAGAGAAAAAATGCAATGTGCCCTCTGCTCTTTTAATTATCTTTTCATTTTTTTTAATAATACCTATTGTAAATATAAAGTATGCGTTTCCTGCATATCAATACTTTCAACTGAAAAATCACAATAAATCATTTAGTAGTTCAAAATTCAAAACTATTTTAAAAATTTGGTTAATTATTGTGAAATTATATTTTCAGTAATGAAATGTCAAACGCATCATCAGCTGTACAAATAAAGCCTAATTGAAATGTTTCACACAATTTTCAGACATTAATATTTGATTGCTCGAGGACATCTAACGACAAATTTACATTACATTACATTTGATTTATACAAACATTTTCATATGTAATTATTATGGTTCCATTTCTGTCTTGGCTGGATTTGTCAATATGTATTTTGCATGAATTTCAAGATGTTATTCTACTGTATTATCACATTCAAGATTCCTTTTGCTCCACTGTGTATACCATTGTTTCATTAAACATCTAGTAAATGCATTTATTCATCCATCTGTGTTCAAATCAACAAGGATCATGGCATCATTAACCGGTGATAGTGATTTAATATTACTCAATAGTAAAATAATTGTAAAATAGTTCAATTATTATTTATAATGTTTTTTTTTATCACATACATACATACATTTAAATATTGCAAATATGTTATTTCTTATTACTTTTCTAGTACTGTATATTATAAAATACAATTTCAATAGCCAGCTTTAATATGAAATGTTTTTTTAAATTTTGATTAAAGATCTTAATACATTTTCTCTAAAACAATGTAAATGATTTTCCAGTATGTACAATGTACTTTGTTTAGATTTTGTACGTGTGCACTGTATATTTGTAAATAGTCAGGACTCACTGACACACCATTGTAAATAATATAATTAATAGAAATGACCATAAATATTTTGATGGTTAAGATTGTCTTGATGTTGTGATTTGTCTTTGTCTTGCGTTATATGGATTAAATTAGTAAATAAATAACTGACTGATCCCTGACATGACTTCTTTTATTGATAGACATACAACCTTCTTTGTGACTGCTTATATTTATACATTTTTTAATTACGTATGTGGTACTTGTACTTTAGTGTCACTTTACAGATATAAAAATATGAAGTGATCGTAAAATATGGTCGAGATTAATCCCTTGAAAAGTGCCGCCACTATTTACTCACATCGTACCCCAAAAATTCAAAATAAAAACATCAGTATAGAGATGTTTGGAAAAAAAATCCCTTGGACCAGCGATATTAAATATCTTGGTGTCACGTTGGACTCTAAACTCACCTGGTGCAAACACATACAAGATCGATTGGGCGCTGCATCACATGCACTCTGCGCCATGTACCCATTATTCGGCAGGCGTAGCAAACTTGCCACCGACAACAAGCTCCTCTTATACAAGGCCGTAATAAGGCCTATACTCCTTTACGCAGCCCCCGTCTGGGACCACGCGGCCAAAACACACATCAATAAACTCCAATCCTTCCAAAATAAGGTCATCAGACTCGCGCTGATAACACAACTCCATCACGATTCGGGCATTCCCACCGTAAGGGAATTCATAAAACATCTTTCCAAGCGTTTCTATGCTGACCTCCCAAAGCACCAAAACCCTACTATAAATTCACTGTTAAATTACGACATTAGATTACCCTCGCAAATAAAACGTCCGAAGTCAGTACTCTTCTGCCCCAGCTAGCAGCTAAATCTACGCTTCTGTTACTAATTAGTTAATAATAACGCCAGTCATTTAACTCGGCCTAATATGGCAACATCACGATGAAAGAGCAAGGGACTCTTTGAGTCCGGTACTCTGTTAGACAGTAGATCAAAGTCAAAGAATGTAATAATTAGCAATGGTAATAGAATTGAAAAATGTTTTCATAGAAAGTTAGGTTATATGAAGCACATGGCTGATGATATAAAATGTATAACAAAGGTCAGACAGTCGTGCACCTATATATAAGATGAGGGTGATCAATAAGACCTACCAAATGGCAGTTATAGAGAAGGGTTATGTCGGAGGTTATTCAAAACCTAAAAAACTGATGGGCTGGTGAAATCGTCCCTGCTTAACTAAGAGAATGTATGTGTACATATGTTACTTCTGCACACTAACAGTTTATAAGTATATTTTCTTTGGTTAACTAGAGCTTTAAGAAGAGATGAATAAATGTTAACTTACTTACCATCACACCGTTTCGCCGTGGCAGGAGGCAGAGAGGCTAGAGCGCCACACTCTTCTATCCTCCAGTATCTGGTTTACCTAATCGTGCCAAATCTTCTGCGGATGTCCTATATTTCTGGTGCCATCAACATTTGCATCATATATCTTCCATACCATTCTCTCCTCATTCATTCATGACCAAACCACCTTAGCGATCCTTTCTTAATCTTACTCACTATACTAAGATCAGCTTTACATTCTTTCCTTATTTCTTCATTCTTTACTCTGTCATAAATGGATTTGCTACACATATGCCTAAGCGATCTCATTTCCACTGCATTCAGTCTACTTTTGTTCCTCTTCTGCCAACTCCAGGCCTCACTTCCATACATCAGTATCGATATCAGGACTCCATTGTGTACCGTTAGTTTTACCTCGGTTGACTAGTTCCCATTAGCTATAATTCCATTCAAAACACCATTCACTTTGTTTCCTGCAGTCACCGTCCTTTCGATATCATTCTCAGGCTTTCCGTTTCTATCAAATATACTTCCCAAATACACAAACTCATCTACTTGCTCCAAACATTCATTACTTACAAATATTTTGCATGTTGCCTTGTTTGAAGAAATGCCGTGTGGTATAAACAAGTATCTGCGTATGTGTTGTGTCTATCAGAATTATTGAGTCATTTGCACTATGGTATGACATTACAAAAGTGTCAGGGTACTTTTATTTCACACAACTTTCTAATGTTTACATCAATTGTATGAAAGAGTACAAAATATGTTGATAATTAATTTAGCAAGTTGGGAGCCTGGCGAACCTATGGCATGAGTATTATTTCTTGACATGGGGTACAAGTTTTGTATTTAGTTTAATTATATGTATTAAGTTTTAAAATTATGTATTTAATTAAAATACACGTAAACCAATATATTTTAGCAATATTCAGCTCAACATACACATATTTACGAACATGCTAAATTTAATCAAATAAACTTAGTACAAATAAAAAAATTAGGTGAAAGTAGTAAAAAAAATCAATCATTGCTGTCAAATTTTTCCAATTTAGTGAAAAAATCAAATTTACAACTTGTAATGATATTGTTATAAAAAAATTGTGATATTTCTTGAAATAATGGGATTTGGTACCTTTACAAAAATGATGTAACAGTTATATAAAAAACACAAAATCAATCAGTTTAAGTTCTAGAAAAATATTACAGGAAGTACTCACAAGGACCTGAGTTAGGATTAATATATCTTCCATGTACATCAAACCCTTATCTACATGATGTTGTAAGTAAATATTAAATCAGATTATCAAGTTACTAATGACACTGTGGCATTTTAAAAAGAAGATATTGAAATGATAGTATAACAATATTACAAAAGTTTTTCAAAGTGGTCAACAAAACAATTTAGTCAATATTACTTTGCTGTCTCTAAACATGTACATAGGATTATTAAATGGGTTTTATATTAAACCCCGGGACATAAAACTTCATAAAAGAAAATATCTTAGATTAATAACAAATTAAAATTTAAACCGTAAACCACACATAGTGTGCCAGTGTAAGAACACGGTGTCCTTCAAAAATGTGAAGGTGAGATAATTTCAACTTTCTAGTTGACAAAAACTAAAAGTACATATGAATTTCATATTGATGAGATACCAGAATTTTAAGTATAGTGATGGTACTGAATTTTAAGTAATAGAGATTATTATGCTACTGCCATCTACTGACAAAAATCGAAAACTTTTCGTAAGAGATATATGGTACATAATGACATTGGATTTAAAAAACAATTTTTGGCATTATAAAAAACTTGTTTTTGACATTAACTTACAAACCATCATTTAGTAAAAACAAAATTTAAAAAATCCTTATTCTATTCTTAAACTAAGAGAGGAGGCTAACAACAATATCTATATTAATAGCTGAAGTAATAATGTTCTAAACATATTATGTCTGACAAGTATTGTAAAATTACTACAAATAATAAGGTTAAAACTCATTATACCCATATAAGTTTTTTATAAATAGAAAAATAGCTGGCTATCTTTAAAACTGATACAAACCTGGGGTGCAGGAATCTATTAACGATCCATCAGTATCTAGGTATTAAAACATACAAGGTAAATATCTGAATATACATTTATATCGCTACAATGTTCCGCTCGCATTTACTTTGAAGCTCATGTTATAGGATACCCATATATACATACATGTACCCAAGACTGCACTAAACTACTGAACAATATACCACTGTAATGTGCAAAGACTCAGAAGATTGCAACTTTTATGCTATTAATGCAAGTCATTGACATGATAAACATTTTACCATGATACTTTCATCATATATATTCAACATAGTTAGCTATCCTGTCTGCCGAAGTGATAGAAAGACTGTACAGGGGGTACTGCTCATAGCGCTCAACTTCCCCTGTAGAGCAGCAGTGGGTGGCACAACTTTGCGTACATGATGGAAAAATCCTTCATCATGTACACAATATTTAACCTTAAGGTTGACTTCTTTGACAATGAATGACTGCAAATATTTATATTCATTGCTAATGCTACAGGAGACATTGTTACCAGCGAGGTATTCAGGCCTTTTTAATGGAACAATAGTAATCAGACCAACTGTATGAAATCTGGCTCCTAACGTAGTGAGAACAGTCCCAGGATTCCTGTTTGATGGAAATAAACAAAATGATAAAAAAAACATATAATTTATCTAATTTGCAATGGTAATAACGTAATTATGTTACGCTTTTGCCAGTGTATATTTCTACATTGTCTTTAAAAGTTTGAGTTTTTATTCTTTATGGCTCATATCTCATCCACATTCATACATCTTCTCATACAAACTTATCGCTTATAGAGGCTTCTAGCAGGATGACATTTCATTATCTGTTTTACCTGATTGTACCAAGTCTTGCCTCCATTGAATGGAACCTTTGATTTTATCTGTTCACTTTATTTTCAATGGAATGTCACAAATGTTTATTAGTCTACTTTGTCAATTTATATATAATATCTGAAAAAAAATCGAATGCCTCAATGTACTCCATACAAATACATAATTCCACGTAGAAAACTAAGCCACATTCAGGTTTCTTGATATTTAAGTAACATATCTGTAGGCGACATGATTTCAAATTCACCGCCGTCTCAACATAGCTCACCGACAACCTCGCTTTTCTATTTCACCGCTCCACAATGGCGGTCTTGCCCAGTCCACGCGCGCTGAGCGAGATCACCAACTCGCGTCACTTTCATAGTTCACGTTCACCTTCTGCATCTCTTCATTTCTTCATTCTATCCATAATTTTGTATTCTTTGTTTTATCATACTGTCACAATAAACATCAACACGCTATCATTACTCTTTCATTTAACCTCCAAATATCTGTGATTCATGTTGAAGAATTTTAGCATTCTTTATTAAGAGCCTAGTGGTGGTGGAAGAACAACAGGTTAATTAATTACTGGCCATGTAGATCAACCAAGTCCATGAAGCTTGCAAGAGTATATGTGAATATGTATAAGACCAAGGTGATGACAAGTTAGAAAAACCTTCTACCTATTACAGATAACACAAAGCAAATTGAATATGTCGACAAACACATTTACCCTACTTGAGTCATTCCATTCAACAAATACATACAGTTATTAGAAGTCAAGAGCTGATAAAGCTTCAGAAACCTTAAGATTGTCTTCAATGTTAAAGTCCAGTTTTACAGATGTGATCCCATGATGACAATACTCAACGTGGCTAAAAGAGCTATGAAGAGAACCGTGTTGGGGATTTTGCTATGTGAACGGAGGGCAAATGCGTTGATACATAGCCAAACTGAAGACTTGAGACACTAAATATCAGTATACGGGGTATCTTTTGAGATAAGAAGAAAGCATATGAGCTATAAAGGCGATTGGAGATTTCAAACCAGAGGATAAAATGCAGGCAGAAGGCAAAGCCTTGCTGGACCAATGACATACAGATAATAGTGGCAGTGACTCGAGCCTCACTAGTAGGCACACTAGACAATTCTCAAGACCTAAAAGAACACAGACAGGTGGTAAGTGATTAATGACCATAATACTTATACACAAGCTCATTAACTAAAGCATCTTCTGGAGACTGATTGATATTTTCTATTTTTGGCACCGTCATCTACGATATGTATGTTTTTTAGCAACATCTTCTCACTCATATTTCACACCATGGCTATCCATGCAATAATTTCTCAATAGTAAATTACAATTAATCTTAATCTACTATATTTTTCTCATAAATAGATTAGTAAATATTAAATCATTACCAATGCATTAAAAGTACAATGATTTTATTGTATTTGCTAAAAATGCCAATAGAACCAATTACAGCTTACATTGCATATTCTAGTCGCTAGACTTTGTAAATACTATTAGCCTCTTAGATTACATCATCTGAATACATCACCAGTAAACATCATACAACAGATTAAGAAAATTTCCTCTACATCCATTATTAAACTCTTTTATAAAATTGTCCACATTTGCACCAACGGATCCAGGAATTTATCCAGGGTGATAAATTTTGTTTAATATGTATTGTAAAAAACTTGTCCCTTATTGATTTTACTTTCCAGAATCATTTGAGTATCCGAGAAGTAAACGTTTTTGGAACATTTGCGATTTAGCTGCCTGCTGGCATGACAATAATATTTTTAATCAATAGAAAAACTTTTGCATGGGGAAAAAACACATTGCGAGTTTTAAACAATAAATACAAATTTGTCTGAAATTAAAGGGGTCCCCTTCTGGATCAATCTGGATATAAAATTGTCCATACGAGATAGATGGTCATAGTCACAAGATCACTGAAGTGTTAAGATATTATGTCATAAATAATTCTCTATCATTTTCCAATTCATTCTGCTAAACACTGGTAATACATTTCCTTGTACGCATTTTGTAGATCTTTCTTTATTGTGTGTTCAATGTCGAGCATCGCGGTCCCCTGATCTGTCTTGAATTTGGTGTACAATACATCACCATTCCTCCAAGCTTTGAGCCACATCGATTGCAGCATTTAATTGAAAAAATAATTATTTAGTCTATAGATGTAGGTAGGTAGGAGACTGTCCTCTTGCTTGCTTTTCCTCAACTGTCCCTGTGATTATGAGTTTTTCAATAATCTCATCATTCTTCTCTTTCAATCATCATGTTAATATTAAGATTATTTTCATAAGAATAAGTTGACAGAACATAATGCCACACATTCCTAGCCAAACACACATATTTCGTTTCTACCATAAGTGCACACCTCACCTCTAATGTATGCCTTCAAGATTTATTATGTATGTATCATGCCAGATTTTCGTAATATCTCTTACCAATGCTTTTAATAAATTTATTTGATGTCATCATGATGTATATATTTAATAATAATACACTGTTATTTTAATATTCACAATAAAACTTTGTACTACACAAACGTTGGGTTATTTTCACTACTAGTTTTGAGAGCTGCAGTCCCTCTCATCATCAGGTGATAACTAAACTAAATATAGAATTGTAGTCTATTCGAGCAATGGGGCAGGGCTTGAGAAGAGGGGAGAAGTTACAGTCTTTAACAGGAATATGGACAAAAAAGTCAAAGTGTTAGGGAATGTTATGTTGTTAATTAGTGAAATACAAAAGAATTTAAATTCGGAGAAAACAATAGTGTGTGTAGTACAATTTTTTATTGTGAATATTAAAATAATCATGTTACAGTAATACACTGTGTTTGGCGAATCTTAATAATTAAATCTATTACGGTCACCACAGCTTCATACCCTTTCGTTACCTTGATTTCTCATTCAATCATTACAGCTCACACAATAATTACATTATCACTGTATTAATAATATGTATAACATACATTACGAAGTATTGTATTGTCTATGTAAGTGATGCAATACCGTGTATAAATCTTTTGTAAAAATGTTCAGTAAAGGCAAAACACTATCAGCTGTACAGTTGTTAGCTTTCACAATATTAATAAGTCGATTTTTGAAAATCTTTTGATTCGTTCTAATATTTGAATACACCAATAAGTACATATTTTAATGTGTAACAGAAATTGGTAAAATATTGTATTTTTAATGTTTGGTTCATACGTGTATTGTACTATTGCAGATTACATGCAGAATAAAATATGTAAAATGTTAAATAAAAATTGCTTCATTCATTGTGCTGTCCTAGTTGTGTATAAAATATATCATATGCATTTTTACCAAAAATGACATTTAAACACAGAACTAATGAACTTTTTTTATTTATCTAGGAGAATATACCTGCACTAGATCAATTTTCGTTCAGGGGCATTAAACACTATGTAGACATGTAGTTGTATTCAGCTAATTACACATTTGTCCAATGACGTCATGTCCACACATCATTGTATGAAATAAAAATAAAGACATGACATAGACTGTTTATCCAAGTTTTTTGTTTTCAAGAAAAATCATTTTTCTGCTTTCCTGTTAAGTTCCCTAAACGGACATGATGTCCTATACCTCCCAGGCAATGTTCTCTCCAAGGTGTGGGTGTTATATTCTGGCTACCTACCTTCTTATACTTTTTACTTCATACTATTACTTATATTACCATCACTACCTACTAACATTACGGTTAAATTCATACCTACATAAATATCATTATATTTGTTTCTATTTTACTTTGTCAGACCAACAAACTCGGTTACTTAGAAGCCCACTTGAGATACGAAGGGTCGGTGTTTAGGCTAACCAGCGGGTTCAATGAACCCATCAAAACTGTTTGGACTTTCCTTTAAAACAAAAAATGTTTATATTAACCAAGAACAAAGGATTATAGATAATAAAAGGCCCAAAGCCATAGCAAAGCAATCACTGTGTTTTGTGTATTGGTCATGGGAAGTTCTTCTTAAATAAATTCATTATTTTCTCTTTCATAGTGTACAAAAGATGCACTTCTCCTTTAAATTCGGCACTACGCTTGTGCGAGAAATATAATTTACGGCCATATGACCACATTCTTACAAAAATATGATTGCACAAATGTTTCCAAACCTAGCACAAGAAATTTTGTAGAAAGCAGAAAGCAATACCAGATTTTCAGGTTGCCTCACCACGCACATTCTTCCCAGACCCATTTCTCATAGGACGAAGGTTGTCACTTATTTTATTTTAGTCTTCACATTTTTTGTTTGAAGAGATTTAAAAACACACTATCCCTTTTCTCTGCAACTATTTCCACATTGTGTAAATGAGAGAAACAATACATGTTGTTTTGTAAGATGATGCAGCATATGTTTCAAAAACCAATTTTGGTAAAACGCTTAGTATTAGTAAAACACCTAATAATAAAAATAGCAGAGCACTGAAATCAAAGAGTCAGAAAACAAACAAAACATACAGACGTAACTTTTATTAAAAATTTAACAGATTATACATAACAGTTATAATATATATATATGTATATAGGATGGCCCAAAAAAAGTGAGAACATCTCGTAGCACATGAGTTATTTCAAAACATAATATAATTAATTATAATTCTTAATGTAATTTTTTTGCACAATATTTAGCTAATCATAAATTATCAAAACACCCCATATTGCATAATCTACTGGGCTTAAATATGGGCTGTTCGGTGGCTCAATGAAATTAATATTCTCATGACAAAGAAAGATGATTATATTTCTACCTGTGTGAGATGGAGCTCCGTCCTGCTGTAATGTCTAGCTATACTCCAGGCATTGTTTTGAAACTCTTTGATCATTTTCCTAGCACCCCAACGTTTTTCAATTCGCAAATTTTTGATCAGAATATGGTCTTCTGCGGGGATTTTTATCATTATGGGTGACAATTTGAAAAAACCAAATATAAACAATGAGAAAATTATTAATCGTCAAAATTGTCAAAATAAAACGTAATATAGGAAAATAGGTAAGTAAGTAAATTCGTAAACTGTTTAAGCTATTGTTGATATAGTTAAACTAATTTTGATGTAATTATATCACATTTAACGAAATGTTCTCACTTTTTTTGGACCACCCTGTACATATATTGTATTGTTGCACTTTGGTACTCGCTCGATAACTAAATTCATGTAGGAAATTTTTATAGTGAGGCAGCAGTTATGTCTGCTACTCGGTGGCGGCAAGAATATTTTATATTTGTAGAAAGAGTCTGTTAAATGGAGATAGAATTGTTTCCAAGCCGGTAAGCGGAGCTAATACTATATAGCGACGTGATGGGTTGTCTTCCATCGATACTGGTAGAATATTAATTCCTGCCAGGGTCTTCTTTACTTTAGGATGGGCAAGTGACCCAAAATGGAAATATGTCTGGCTGGGCAGAGGGTTTTGGTCCTGCCCAGCAAGACCCTGATGCTTCTGGATGGGGGAGGATGTGGCCCTATCAAGCTTTATTTGGAGCGGAGCCACACTATAGATGCTGTACCCTGATGTCACTGTTGTGATCGGAGCCTGGCACACTGAGTTCTGCCTCGGAGGATGAAGATACAATCATGCAATATGGAATGGAAGAGTATTTGGTCTGTAAATATTGTTGTCCACATTATCTTCATTTAAGCTACTGCAAATGTAAAGTATGATATGAAATTGGTCACAATTTCATAGTTATTGCTAATTATGTTCAATGTATTAAATTTTGTTCATTTGGCAATCCAGTTTTTATTTATTATGAAAAAATCACCTTTATCATTTTGTTATTTAAAATTATTTTTGTTTTGCCTTGAGGGACGAATGCAGATTTGGGAAATCGTTGATAAGGTATGAAGTTCTGATAGGTTTGACTCGGTGGAATCCACATCTCATGCTTGTTAGTGAACTAGGCGGTAGAGGTGTGGAGCCCCTGGCTCCATAACTCACAATATATAACTCAATATATATGTATTATGTTTACTCAAATTAAATTTATTTGAGGCGAAAATTATTTAATATGATACCTGAGCTTGTCGGCTTTTGCAGATTTCAGCGATATTTGATATAGCTACTCTCAATTTTTTGTCAAAATTGGTAACAAATATGAAGTTCAAAACTGTAACAAGATTTTCAGTGCCTTTATGTAGAGAGCTTCCATGAACTCTGAATGTTCCATGAACACATGCTGCCATCTGGCCATCTTGTACACTGGGGGGTTTGAATAATCCAATATTAAATTTTGACTTTCATCATTTTGCGAAGCAATTGTAATAAGCTTGCGGAGCACCGGTTAAGAATCACTGGTGTGGTTCCAGACTCCTTGTGTACACGTCAATAATGTTTCCACGTGATCTCAGGATACATGTGAGAAATTATTATTAAATTTTTTATCTTAGTGTGGTTAATTTTAAGAGTAAGGAGTTAGAAAAATATCATCGGAACTGCCACTTTTATCTCAATAAAAAAATCTGCGACGACCTACAGCTCATTTTAGCTTACCATTTTAGCATAAAACGCGTGTATCTACACTAATTTTTCTACACAACTTAGTTGAAACTTTACGACTTACCCTCATCATACTAGTCTTCAGGTACTACTAGCCTTCAACTAAATTATCATCTTCTCAGCTGATCAATTACTTTTTACAATGAGTAATTGATCAGCTTAGCATCCTCACTTCTGTTAGCAATATGAATACGAACAATAATATTGTTATTTACCATATTTGCAAGCTACCTTCAGCCCCATCGCTACCAGCTGAATTTGATGAAATCTGAAAATTATTTTTTTATTGTATACTTAGATATATAATAAATAAATAATTTAATAAAAATAACTTTAATTCTAAATTTAAATTTTCAAATAAAATTAAAATTAAAATTTATAAAATATAATATAATATGAAATAAAATAATAATTTTAAATTTTAAAATTAAATAAAGCAAAGAAAAAATATTTTTTTATATTTAAATCGCGCAAACTAGAGATGCATATTTAAGGAAATATGAGGTAAATGAAGTTCTAGCATCGGATAATTTTTTTTGTATAATTATGACGTTCGTTTTTAATTAAATTAGATATTTTGATGTCCTTGGATTGCATAGATGTGTGTGTGTGTGTATGTGTGTATGTGAGCCTCACCGCCGACGCGGGAGGTGTGTATGTGCGAGGATAAAGGGGTCACACGCGGGGCGCCCTCTTTCCAGCGCTCCCGTTCATCTCGTTACTAGTTATACATTTTGTATCTCAATTGTATCCAATTGTAATAAATGTATTATTGTCACCAAAGAGTTTTATTTAGACCTTCAATAACTACGAAGTGCACAACGAACACGTACAATAACGCAAGTACGTAACAGATATTTTAAAGAATTCCATTTTCACACTGTAAACTTTGTACTTCGCATCGGACTTTGTTTTGATCGGTTACTTATTTTTAGTAATCTGAGAAAGTTTATATGCATATTTCAGTCATCCGATTCATCCAATTATTGATAGTCTTTCTTGAAAAAATCATTGTGAAATTTTGTTTGTGGCCGTTATGTCGTGGATCAAAGTCGGCCGGATCTTTTGTCGTGGACGTATTGTCGTTGAGCCAAAAGTCCACGGAGCTTTTGTCGTTGAACCCTTGTTTAACATCGTGAAATTGTAATTTCGCGGACAGGGTTGATTAATCCTGATACCTGAAATATTCCCTATAGGGTGTAAGTAGTTCCCAATTTGCTCCGTTTTCTTGGAATTTTACATTGGCTAAAGAAAGGGTCAACAAATTTAAATGCACTAATAAATATTATGATTAACAGAATGCCAACAGATAACAGTTGTGCGCCAAATGCAGCTGTGACAAAATGAAAAAAAATCTAATGAATGGAATAATATTTAATACAAATTAAATTAATTAACTAGAAATATATAAAGAAAAAATCTATTCATAGAAAAAATGTATTTATCGAAAAAATATTTTAGTCGCTACCGCGATATTTAAAATATTATTTCTGCAAGTACATCATTCTAATTGGTTTATTATTAAAAATACCACAAAACTATGTTCTGAAAAATTGCAACTTCACAACAATAATGTATTCTACTTAAATTAATAATATCTAATGGGAACTTGTCAATAGAGGCGAGACTAGCGGTATATAATGGAGTACAGGTACTGACACTTATGTGTGGAATGTGATACCTGGAGCTGGCAGAAGAGGAACGAAAGTAGACTGAGGGCAGTGAAAATGAGATTACTTAGGCGTATATATGGTTAATTCATTTATGATAGAGTAAAGAATGAAGAAATGAAACTTTAGCATAGTAAACAGAGTAAAAAAGATAGTTTAGATGGTTTGGTCATACGGAACGGATGAATAAGGAGAGTATAGTATGAAATCTAGGAATATATGACGCAAGTGTTAATGGCACCAGAAATAGAGGACTTCCGCGTAAGACTTGGCGAAGGAGCTAAAGGTAGTTTGCAATTATCACACTTCCACGCATCTCTGTTATTGATTGAACATTTGGCATATAAAGTACTTGATAAGCATCGGAAGCACTATGTGGCTTTTAATTATTGGGAACAAGAATAACAATTATTGTTATCATGCATGTTTAGCATCCTCACTCCCGTTAGCAACAAGTAATTGATCAGTCGAGAAGATGATAATTTTGTTACAGGCTAGGCACCTGAAGACTCGTGAAGAAGGTGAGTCGTAGAGTTTCGACTCAGTTATATAGAAAAAATAGTGTACACGCTATTTGTGCAAAAATTGTAATAGAAAAGAAAGCGGCGGATCCGATAATATTTTTCTTTCTCCTTACATACATTTGTGAGAATTTTATACTATTTTTTTCACAGTGCTAATATAGACTAATCATTTTAAAATTCACCATACTAAAATATAAAATATTAAAAATAATTTCTCACTTGTAATTATCACGAGATCACGTGAAAACGTCGACGTGTACACGAAGGGTCAAGGATTAAACCATCGTTGCAAAGCAAAACGTGGCTTTTTTCAGTTGTATTTAGTTTTTATTGCGTCAGACCATTAAAACTGCAGAAAAAGTAAAATTATTTTGATAATTGGCGGCCCTCGTAGTCCAGTGGTCATGACACTGACTTCTTATACCGGGGGCTCTGGGTTTGCTTCCCAGTAAGGACACAATACATCTATGTGATTTTCTCAAGTTTGAGCGTTTTTGTAATGTGTTTCGCGGCAGTAATTAAAGCTTCGTGGCCTGTGGCAGTGTCAAAAATGAAATTAAAAATAAAATAAATATAAACACTGCACTACTGTACATGTTTAAATTTAAAGTCGTCGTTTTTGTAAGGGGCAATATCAGGGGACCTTTTTGCATTTTGCATTAGGGACCAATTTTTAGTTACGCTACTGGTAAGTATTCGAGTATATTGATTTTTTTGTTAAAACTGAATGTATACATTTGAGTATGTACGCCTACTATGTAGGACACATATTGTATGAAACATGTAATGCGTTTTTTTTTACTATTTTTTTTTCTGTAGGTACCTAAATCATTTTTCGTATCTCTCCTAGAGCCCGGCGCACGTGGGCGATACCCCTGTCAGCCTTCCACGAAAATGCGGCCCTTTTGATAAACTAATTGTATTTACTTACATAGCAATAATAAACAATACAAAGAATTAGCAAAAATATTCCGACTGGCAATATTCTAAAACGATTCCCTTAATCAGGACTTTCCTGTTATGTGTCGGTACCTTTACCCTTTCTCAATGTTTAAATATTTATGTGTAAATAAACAATGAAATAAACTAATTCCCAATTTAAACATTTTGGTGAAATTTGTAATTACCCCGTATTCCCCCATTTAAATGTTGTGGACACGAAAAACCTGTAACCTTGTTGAATTTTGGTAAATTTTCCATGTTTAAACGCATTTTTTTTTATAAAGGTAAAGATACATACACGAAATATAAGTTACATCAAAATTATTATGGACCGTGTCCGCAGATGAGATTTTTGACTCGAGACAATCTTTGAAATGGATTGCGCTCTCGTGAGATTCCTCATAGACGACTCTCAGCTTTCGTCTGAGATTCATCTCATCGTGTGTCAATCTGTCATCTTTTCTCGAAAAATCTGCAAAAAATTGTAAAATTCGTCTAAGAAAAAAATGTTGAAAGTCTATCGTTGATGTGCAGGATGAAGACATTTTTGCGTCTCGCCGTTCATGGTAACTTCTTCGGCGGTCCCTAGTAACGAGGATGGCGTCTGCCGTGGTTTATCGAATGCAGTGGAAATGAGATCGCTTGATGGAACGGATCAATGAGGAGAGAATAGAAAGAAAGATACATGAATGACGTGCTGAAGGTGTTCACAAGTAATAGAGAACGTCCGCGGAAAACTTGTTACTGCTAAGAAAACCAGTTACTTGAATTTGGTCCTGTAAGAAGTCGCAATAATCGACGTGCTTACATGAGAAGATGTCCAGAAAACTATCCTCTTTGCCTACCCCTGCGATGAAACGGCGCGTTAGTAAGTTAGTTAAGTAAATTAATGAACTCATACATTTTAGTTGTATTCAAATGAACAGCTAATGTTCTAAAATACAACTTTTTTTTCTTGTTATCTCTTACATTTATTTATTTTGAATCTTACAAAAAAGTCAAATTTCACCAAAATGATATATCGGTTTTTGTGTAATAAATGTCGATCAAACTTTTCTTCATAATTGACTTGGTGGATACCTCGGCTAAGTTCGTTAACTAGTCCGATCCGCCATCTTATCTAAAAATGAATATTTTAAAAATCCTGACACTATTAATATTGAACCTAGAGAAATAAGTAATAAATACATACGTATGAAATATACCTAATTCTTGCGGCCAGTTTGAAACATCAGAAAAAGGCGACTAAAATAAAACTGAATTGTTAACGCCACATTGAGTCAATGTGGTTTATACA
This sequence comes from Eubasilissa splendida, assembly GCA_031772225.1. Classification (NCBI taxonomy): domain Eukaryota; kingdom Metazoa; phylum Arthropoda; class Insecta; order Trichoptera; family Phryganeidae; genus Eubasilissa; species Eubasilissa splendida. The sequence goes on along the minus strand of CM062852.1, from coordinate 11,413,375 downwards.
AAGTTATAGTTTATAAAAATTAATAAAAACAGAATTACTAAACATAATACCTACAATAACGAGACCTTAGTAATGTTTATAAGTTGAATTATTTTTAATTAAATAAAGTATAACTCTTACATAAAAGCCTGAAACCACCAAATTAATTAATAAACCATTAAGGGCCGTCTGAAATTTTCCGTTTGAAGCGGACCGAAGAATATTGCAATAAGTTTATATTATTTTAACGGGTTTTCCATTGTAAAAAATCCTCAGCTAATCTTCGGCATTTCAGGCGGCAAGAAAGGGAAGGATTAATCTTAAAGCTATTGGTTAGACAGAGAGGTGTAATTAAATATCACTCTGTTAAGTAACGTTAACCTTATTATACCTTTAGATATTTTGGTAAGTCTGTTAGCAATCTGTCCACAGTCAACATCAAAAGCTCGACGTCGACGGATGACTTTTTAGATTCTCGCTTTGTGGATTGTTGAATTGAAACTATATATGATCATCAGCAAACTGTGATAAAACTCAGTGTGTGAGAAAAAAGGATTTAGATTTATATCGAATTAATTTTTATTAATACTGTTAACAATGGCGAAAGTTATTTTAAATGCCATTCTTCCCGCTGTTGTTTTGTTTATATTGTCTGTGACATCTGCTCTCTGTGCCAAGCTTGAGGCTTCAAGAAATGGACAGTTTTACGGATCTGGGTCGGAAATAGACGCGAAAATGGGTCTCGTGAATTCGAAGTGCAATTCTCTAGAACCCGAACACCTCGCCGCAATTCTTGGACCAGCATACAACCCCCGATACATGAGTGTCACCCCGCCGCAGCAGGAAGACGTAGATCCGTCGACTAAAAAGCGAAAAGTAGTCGAGTTTTACCCGTTTTTCGTCGACAGAGACTTTGCCGAAGAGATAGACGGGGCTCCCGCATGGGAAATTAACCACATTCAAAGTCTGGCGAGATTTGAGCGACGCGCGAAGAGAGCAGCCTCTCCACCCAGGCCCTGGGAGTGCCAGGCGACGGTCAAATGGATCGATCTCGGCATAGACTACTTCCCTAGGTACTTGCGCAGCGTCGAGTGCACAAAACACGACTGTTGGTATGGGAAATTCTTTTGCAAGGCCAGGTCGTTCACCGTGAAGCTTCTGAGAAGGAAGAGTGGAAGGTGTGTCTATAATGATAGGAAGGAGGTAGTGGCTGGCCTGCCGCACGAGTTAAAGGAGCTTTGGGTGTGGGAGGAGAGAGCGGTGAACTTCTGTTGCGACTGCACTTCGCGATAAAAATAAATGCAACGCGAATTAATTTTTAAAGCTTTCATCATCAATCAAATCATTATCTGTTATTGTGTATTTGTTTTTATGTTGAACCCAGTGAACGTATTTTCTTCAAGAAATCGGCATCTTCAGCACGTGTACAAATTTAATTAAGATTTATAATTGCCGTATGCTTCCCAGTTATGTTATATCTTTAAGATTAAAAAAAAACTTATTTAATATACCTTATTATTACGTTGCAATATATTTATTTATAATCGTTAGCTTGTACAAAATAATATCTTATTCTGCTTTAATATTATAAGAAAATGATTGACGATATTTTTTAATAGTTTAACATGGTATGTATATTATTACAATAATTTACTTTCCGCATTTTCCGATTTCAAAATTATTGTACAAAAAAAGTACAATTTGTAATGTACTGTTATATGTACCCACTGATATATATTTTAAATTTTGGTGATCTTGCAGCTTTTTGGCACATTTTAAATATATATTTTATGTGAACTATGTTAGTCAAAATCTAATTTTGCTATGCAATATTATATTAATCTGAATGTTTTTTTAAAAAAACAATTATGCTTTAAATATTGTTTGATCCGGTGATATGAAATTTTTAATTTAAACTATTAGATTTCATATGTACAGTGTGTTATTATTACAATAGTGTTATGTACATACGTATAGGTATCGATTGGATTCGGTGAAGACAATTGTAAATAGACTTAGATAATAGAATGACGTATTATGTTGATATAGACTGATCTGTACGTGTATATTAGGATATTGTCACATTTAATTAATGCTAATATTAATTATGATTTAGGTGGGAGTATAAATAAAATTATGAAAATGAAAGCTGATGTTTACTTTATTGAATTTATGATTGCTTTTTTATTATAATTCATTTTTTACATCATAAGTATTTGGGCATTAGGGAATTATTTCTTATTTTTATTAATTCAGATTTTTTTTCTAATTTTTTAACACGCTATTTCTTATTGTTCTTTTAGTTTTGGCGTTTACGGACAACTTTTGTTTTTTGCATTCTCAAACATGTTTATCATTTTTTTTAAATAATGTTTTATTTATTAATGAGTTTTTAAGTGGTGTAACGTCACATGATATAAATTCAAGCAGTATTGTTGCTAAGAGTTTTGGTACAACGCATAATTCGGTGCCCTGTCTTCTACACTAGATTTTATAATATTATAGCAGATAGTCATCTTTCGTAGTTGTAGATAATGCAAAATTATGGTGAAAAAAAATTATATATATATAGATAAATGGAGGCTTTATGGCAATAATTCAGTCCAAATTTTGCCATATGGGATGAGACATTATCTTGATAAATAGTGATGCTTGCATCGAATTAAAGTGACCTCTTTTCTGTCACTAATATTTGTTATCAAAATCTGTTTTAACTTCAATTAAACTTCAGGGATTATACTTTCTTGCATTTTTAAACATATAATGTATCTTCATATCGTCTATGTAAATTTAATATCGCGTATGAGCCAATCATTTAAAAATACGTTTTTTGGTGCCTTCAGTTGAATGGCACACGACGCATTGATTCGCGCATTCAAATTTTGAAATTGACCAATAGACTGCTTGCACTCGGCTAAAGTCAATACCGCGAATAAACTATCCCTGCTAAAAAAAACAACCCCTTTTTTGTCCCTCTTGAACATTTTGACAAATGGTTCTTCCGCGGTATTGGACACACCCACGATATAATGATCTTTGTATACAAGAATTTTATAACTTCCTTTAAAACTTATCACCATTCTCAAGCTGTGTTTGAGTTTATTCATTATTTTCATTTGACTTATAGTTATTTACCACTCGGATAAAAACATACGTTTATTAATTATCTTCATTTGTTTATTTCTGTACGCCTGAGTTTATTTTTCGATCACTTTCAACTTCTGTATTGTAAATATTCAATAAATTGTGTATGTATGTACTTGCTAACGAGCTTTGTTATCATTATACAGTCACAACATGAAATTTAAGTATCAATGAAAATTCTAATAGCTAATTTACGATAAGGATTACGGGGGAAATGCCTATAGGTAGTGATGAGGCTCCTGTCACGCTGCAGCTCCTGCGGTGGTGGAAAGAGGAGGATGGAATACAGGAAAGGAGTATGGAATATTAGGGGAGGCACAGAAAGAAATGAATTGTGTGAGAGCATGAGAAGTAAAAGGTTGCTGAGATGGTTTGGGAATGTGGATCGTACTAGGTGAAAGGATTGTAAAGACGAAAAAAATACGTCCCATTACTAAAATCATGGAAATCATGTTCACAGGAAAACTGAGTCAATGCTACATAAAACTAACATTCGTACTGTATTGATTTACGGGTGTGAAATGTAGTGAATTCCAATCAAATTGGGATGAATGTTGAACAGTTTTGAGAGGAAAATGCTGCAGAGAATATATGGACCTATGCGGGATGGGGCTGAGATACAATTACGAGTTGTATAACATTTATCAGACTCCCGAACTCCATGCACTGAAACTCCAACTCATCAAAGTGGCTAGATTTGTTAACTAAGTAGTTAACTAAGTGGCCTTGATACACTCGATGTCAGGCTCATCACAGAGCTCATGAATTTCAAAGTTGTGACTAAGTCAAATATTATTATCCCAAATCGGACAAGAGATCCTTATCAGAATTTTATACTAAAACACCTGCAATTTCAGTCGACAGAGCTCAAAGTTAAGTTCAGGTTTCTGCTCCTGCTTTTATTCCATGACTTCCTGCACTAATTACAATGGATGATAAGCCTAATCAATTTTTAGAAGTACAATTATCCAAATACTCCTGCCGACTATTACAAATATGTATTTAGTTTTCATATACATCTTGAGGCGTGTAGCCAAAAACTGGGCCTTTGTACTACGCGCACGTTGGGTTATTGTCATTACTACAGTTTCGATACGTGCAGTCCCTCTCATCATCAGGTGAATACTAAACTAAATACAGTATTATAGTCTATCTGGGTGATGGGGCGGGGCTTGGGAAGAGGGGAGAGGTTTCAGTCATTAACAAAGTGTTAGGGAATGTTACGTTGTTAATTAGTGTTTTATTCATATGAGAGGGACTAAACTTCTAACTATGTACAAAGGTAGATAAAAAGAGATTTTTAATTCACAAGATTTCAATTTTATAATTAAATTATTACAATGTACACCTTACTGTGAAAATAATGCATCATCAGTTATTAATGTCATAACAGAAACCCAATATTAAAATGGTGAAACGAAAAAAATTAAGCCCAATGCTAAATGTGAAACTAGGCCCTCTATATATGAATTGGCAACGGCCTACAATTTTTAATTATTTTATATAAGCCGCTGAAAACTAAAAAAAGAGGCAAATAAATAGTAAAACCATGAGATTTAAATGAATAAATTATTACCTTGGTACACTAGACTTGTGTTGCTTTAATTTATTGAGAGGAACTGGCGAAAGTAACCACTTCCATAACAATTCCGGGTAAGTGTGGGTTCCTTTTAGCTTTAGTGATAATTTATTAATTACCTAAATAATTTTACCGCCTTGTATAATTTTTCAGCCTAGTTTAATAACACAATAAACGCCTGAACAAATAAAAAAAGCCTTGTTAGCTTTACAATGATTTTTGCTTTGCAGCGATAGTATTAACAGGGTACTACTATATATACTAACTAACTTACCATCATACTGTTTCACGCGGAGGTAGGCAGAGAGATGTAGGATATCAATTTTATAAATTCACTTCTTACTGTGGTGGATTACAAAATTTAAATTAGGTTAATATTAAGGCACCAGGCTATACCCGTGCCCGTAATATTATGTTAAATAAAGTTTTGTAAGGCGTGAATCTTTTGGTGTCTTATATAATGTGGACCCCAATATACCGATGGAAGCATTGGGAGAAAAGGTAAATTAATAAAACATTACGCATTTAAAATACTTTTTGTTGTTTAATCAATTTGTATCAATACAGGTCCAACACAAAATTCCTAACTTTGTACAATGTATGTATGACTTAACATAGGCTAACTATTATAATAACTATAATATTAATTATAAACTATAAGGCTTGGAGATATTCAAATGGCAGTGTCAAGACAGTATGCGATATAAAGCTTTATAAGTATGTATATTGGTATGGGCACATTTATAATCAATATTATGAACACAGAATGAAACAGTCACTGAATTAAAATGGCAGTAACATTAAAAGTAGTAAATGTATGAAAATAATTAAAGTTAAATATAATATTAAATAAAAATGCAATCATTCACATTAAACATAATTTCAGATAATTTTACTTTGAATGAAAATAAAAACAATAATTAGGTACATAATATATAATCTTGTGTTCACATTTTTTTCTAATGGTTAAAACAAGAAAAGACATTTAAATTTTCATAACTTAGAAAAACGTAATTTAGTAAAACTTAAAAAAAATGACTTGTAATTTTATTTGTAAGATTTGAATAACAAAAATAAATTAAAGACGTTTCAGCAATGGCAAATCAAACATTCAATAATGAATGAATGTTTTATTTTTGAAATATTTCATGAATCTTATTGGCCAACAGCAGCATAAAATGTGAAAATTAATTATGCTGAAGAAATTTTATATTTGAAATCCAAAACATTAAAACGGGATGACAATTATTTTTCATATTTCTTATTGTATTGAATTTTTATACAGTTTCAATGAATCTTTTCACTAAATTCCTATAAGACACGGCACACCCTGATTCAGAGAAGAATGAAATATTAAAATTAATATCAAAGTATAACTATTTTGATAGTAAAACACGATTGTACTTCTGGTAGTGAAAAGGTTAACAGATGAAACAAATGTTTAAAATCATTAAACACTTTTATAAAATCTGAAATAAATGTCCCAAAAAAGAAACACGTTGAACAACAAGATAGTATCAATAACGATGCACAGAAATACTGAAAATAACTAGGATACGACTAATCTTAATGTAAGTAATTCTAATATAATCTATAAATTAGTTGCCTTTATTTTCATTGAAGTTTCACTGTCTTATCGTATGTAATCTGAGATTTTAATAATTTTACTTTAAAATTAGCAGAATTTTAAAAAGCGAACACTATTCATTATTCTATCAATGTTAAAGCAAATATTACAAAAATCTATTATAAATTATATTGAGTTGTCGATTAAGGTGAAACAGAATGTGGAGTATTTTAAAATATCTTATGATAAATATTGTTTTGTTCGAAACACTTGAGACAAGAGAATGATGTTTTAAGAATCTCAGATTATAAACTGCAAGCCGTACATTCAACCACAATAGATCAATTCAAATAAATTAAAAAATGGCAGTAAGGAATTATGCATAGGTCTATATTAAAGTTTCATTTTCAATATGGTTTATTTAACCAAACAATCTTACAGCTATCTCAAAGACTCCTAGCGATGGCACACTGCAGATACAAAATTCTGCTCGACAAATATTATTTCACAGAGACGAGACATTCAAAGAAAATATTTCACATGTCCTCAGTGTGGAGATTATACAATGATAATATTGATGCGTAAACATTTGTATTTATCTGAGTTAAAAGAAAATTTGAAATGATTTAACCAACCAAATAATGAAACCATAAAAAATGACAATTATTTTTAAATCTCAAAAGAACAAAGTTAAAGTATTAATGTATAATGTAAAAAAAAGTTAAATCAATATTGCAACATTTAAGAGACCAAATTATTTTTTTAAAGAAAATAAATTAAAACGACAAAAAACTGTGGACATTGGAAAAATCAACTCGCAAATAAAATAATTTACATTATTAAAACAAATATTTATTCTAATATCCTATGACGGTAGCTGAATGACCTCGATGTTAATAAACAGCTTAAGTGGTTTCTCGTATGTGCCATTCGTGGACTGGATCCTCGGCACTCGGCCTTCGATCTCCAGTTGGAAGTTCTCTGGATTCTTCAACCTCTTCCTGAAGTGAAGGGACCAGATGCCGTGTCTCTTCACCAGACCAAACTTCTTCAGTTCGTTGCCTTTTGTGATACGATACACAATGTCGTCATTCTGAAAATACAAATGCAAATTTTAAATTGCGTAATTAATTAAGAAGAAAAATGTAAGTATAACTGAAAAATATATTCAGTTATCAGGAAATAAGAGCAATACAATTCAATTCTGGCATGTAGAGCGCATACAACTTTTGAAAAATTACAATTGATTAATGTTGAGATATGAAAATAGAATTAATAAAAATAACTACAGTGTCACTATCGTATATGATGGTCAGTGGCGTAACTACGCCACTGCGGTGCATTGGAGCCCACGTAAGACAGGGACCCAAAAAGTCCGTGCTCTACACTTCATTTGGCATCAATATATTAGCGAGTATCGATACCTTTCACAGTATTAATATGAACTGTTAATGTATAAAATCTACCATAGCAAGAAATGGAAATACAAAATTTAAAAAGTCAGTAACTACAAGGGCTGTATGTTAAGTGCCCGTGTTTAAACACGGCACCTGTCAAAATTTCAGACAGATTTAATTTATATTGTTTTGATAGCTGTTGAAAGTGGAAGTTTGTTTGCAACCATGAACCATGGAAAAGAGCAATATCGGTCAGTGATTTGATTTCTCTTTTTAGATGGGAAGATATGTAAGGAAATTGAAAAAATTGTCAAGTTGCGTGCCATTTATAAGGACTATGCACCTTCGATGACTACCATTAGATATTGGTTAAATGAATTCAAGTGTGGCCAAACATCAGTTTTTGATGAAGAGCGCCCAGGCCATCCGATTGAGGTGACTACGAGGGATATGGTCAATAAAATCCGTGATATCATGTTAGCAGACTGCCGGGTCAAGATCAGAGAGATTGCTAACATTGTAAACATCTCAATTGAACGTATACATTATAATAATAATAATGTGTTTATTCCAGCGTGATCAGATTTTTTTTTTTTAACCCGATTCGCCATAGAGATAATACATATTGTGTTATACATTAAAGTTACGAAATAAATATAATGCTATGAAAAAGAAAAAGAAAACCAAGGAAAATATTAATAAATAAACATTTCAAAATAAAAATAAATATAAAGTTCACACATATATACACACAAAATATAAATAAGATGCGAAGAAAAATTGCATGAGAAAGCTTTCACGAGGGATGCCGCATGCTCTCATGAACAAAATGATATTCTATTATGACTACTTCGAGCACTTTTGGACACGTTTTAATTGCAATCCGAAAATTTCTGCGCTTCGTCCTGTCTGTACTAACTTATCCAGTACTACAAGTAAAATAAAAATGTTAAATACGTGACTTCACCTGGTAACCTACTCCCTAAAAGGCGAATTGTCATGTCATGTGTTGTTTTGGGATTTTCGTAAGCCATCAGCTCACGATTAAGTGTTAAAGGAAGGATAACATTCACGCAGGCTATGCTGTTTTATTGCCAGCTTGACGCGAAATTGGATGAAGAAACGGCCCCCAAATAACTGTATACATACAGCACCCAGCTCATTGTTCGTTAAGGACAGACTATCGCTATATAGCGAAAACCTACTTTTTGCGAACAAGATTTTTTGGATGCGATTAAATTGAAACTATGGTAGGAAGCTACTTGAGTAATAACATTGTTTCATTTATGTAGCACTAGAACTAGGGTATAATTATATTTTCTATAAATATTAATATTCTATTAATATTACATTTTCTAACTCACATCCTCTCCTCTCAATATTCCCGTTACAACCACCCTTCCACCGTCCACCAGTAACTCGGCCCCCTCCCCCGCCATCTGTCAGTACCTAATTACTTGTATGTTTACCACCTAAGCATTGTCTCCTATATTTATGTGTAGTTAGTTGAATACTTCACCTGTCGATGAGAGTTACTGTTTCCCTCATAACTCGAGTAGTGCTAATAAACTCAAGTAGAGTAATAACATTGTTTCATTTATATCCATCCATTATGATGAAACTCTACAAAGTTAACGCCGATTCTATCAATAATATAAGTATTTTTTTAAGGTATCTAAAAATGTATATTTTTCATGAAAGTGAGAATATTATAGGAGACAAGAGACTAATTTTGTTCTAACTATTTAATGGATCAACTACGCAGTACTAATATTCATATGTATATTTTATATACAATATTTATTTAATGGGCCATTGTTTCATTCTGAGAAATTTTTTTGTAGTTATGCCACTGATGATGGTGACATTATGGCGCTAGTGTATGGTAAAAACTATAAATATTTCCATTGCCATCAGCTTTTCTGTGAAAAAATAGTTAAATTAAGTCTCCAATCGATAATGATAATCTAGTGTAGAATGACATCTTTTCTCATGATTCACAAAACAGTTTTGCGTTCGTGTGAATATGCTGTCACGGCGTTTCTACCGATGCAGTAAGGAGGTAAAAACGATTGTGTTTAAATCGTTCTTCACCGGCAAATATACCTGCGAACTCTGGTCGAACTACAAGCAAGTGACATTCAACTGTCTCCGAATTCAGTACAATGACTCACATAGAATACTGTTCGGGTTGGCGTGTTATTGTAGCGTATCTACAATGTTTACCAAAGACCGTGTACATGGATTTGTTCCACTTCTGAAATATTGAGTTGCAGGCGTAAAGCTGCGGCTAGAACTCGGCACCAACTCTCTAGTACAAACGGCGCTCTCATGGAAGGCTGGCTCCCTAACCAGAGAATGGCAACGTCTACAGATACAATAATAGCCGTGACTGAAATGTAGTATATTATATGTATCATCTTTATGATGAATCAGGTTTTCATAAAAAAAAACCAATCACGCTGGAATAAACACATTATTATTATTAACATGAATAAATGGGAATATTCAAATGTTACCTTTACTGAGGGTCTGATTTTAATAATTTCACTTCTGTGCTTGGTTTGCGAGACATCCACCTTCACAACTACGTGTTCCTGTTCCACATCTCGCTGCTTCTTCTTTCCATTTCTCTTTTTCCTTAATTTTCCATTAGGACCTGTATTTCAAAACAAATGTGTTTATTATAAATATTTGCATTAGTTTAAAAGATGACCTCAAATTTAGAAGATAAATGTGACATTCTTGATCTATAAATCAGCAAAACTGTGATGTTCCAATATTTTCATATTGTTTTTTTTTTAAAAAGAGATGTGTACACAGGATACACATCATGTGTCACATCAATATTCTTATTATTTTCAAACTAAGCTAAACATATATAGAAAGATAATAATATTAGAAGATATTTGTTTTCTAAATAGTGTTTTCCGATAATTCTTAGTTAGATACTTTTGAGTCCATAAAATGGTAATATTTATGGGTGGATATATCTAACAATATTACAAAATTATATGACATAAATTCAGTATCATAAAAATATGAAACCAACCCCTCTTTCCTTCTCTCTTTTTGCTCATCCCCTCTGCTGCCTGTCCTTCAGAATAATCTTTGCTGATTCCGCGTCTTCTGAGGTTCTTCTTGATAAATGGTGGGTAATTACTGCTGCCTTCTGATACATTAGTTAATAAGAGCTCCATGACATCTTCTGATATTTCAACTGGTGTAGTCAAATTTCTGTGATGGGCGTGTTTAGAATCTCTTCGGTGGCGACCATTGATCTGTATTAAATATTAAAATAACAAAGTCAATTTCTAAATAATGTTACATATAATACTCATTTTCATAATAAATATCTAGATATATGTATATACAAATGTTAAAAATGTTACTTTCAAAGTTATTTTATGATTTGGCAGTGAAAATACAAAAAAATCTAATAATAAATGTATTGACTTGTTCATCAAATACAGAGATGAATAAAAAGTAATGATTTTAACCTCTAGAAATGGAAGTTATGAAATCAAAAAAATGATAGTCGAGAGAATAAAAATCTAAAACATGTGTACCAAAATTAAAATGCTAAATATATTTTAAATACCTTGCAAGAAAAGCACCCTTCAGTGGATATGATCTTTGAGTCTTTTCTTGAACTGAGATCATCCTGAATAGGGAAGATTGGTACATTTCCAATATCATCAGCCCCATATCCACCATCAATTGTCGAAAGACAATGTCCTTGTCCTAGATTAAACACAATTATTTATTTTATATTTAACATATTTATTTATTTATTTTTATGTACACTTAACTAAGATTGTGTTCTGTTCCCAAGCAAATACATCACATTTAATTAATTGTTTTTTATATATAAAAATATTGCAAAGATGTAGTAAAAAATCACAAGTAAACATATTAATTAATTTTTCTGTGGTTTTCTTGGCGTATTGAAACACGTTACATTGACGACAGATTGAAACCATTCCAGATTTTTTTCTGAACTCATTTGAAACCTTGAAAGCCTCATTGGCTACTTTAATATCCCATCCCTTTGAAAATTTGAAGCACATTTGATACTTTTCTATTTGTACCATTGCACAAAAAATATTTTGAACTGCTATTGTGGCATTATGTCAGAGTTGAAACTTGTAAAGCATACTTTACTTAAGAAATATGAAAAGAGTAAAAACTGATATTTGTCCAATTTATTAATTCAGTATGTATTATCTTGGAAACATATACTGTATACATACACCTAAACCGAAGGGAAGCATTTAAATATTATTCTTACCAACAACATGATATCCCTGAGGACAGCCACATTGGAATCCACTATTCCCCACGGAGGTGCATCCGAAGAAGCAGGGACTGCCGGCACAACCGGAACTGACCTATAATAAAAATAATTTAATATAAATATTCTTGAAAGATATAAGAAGAAAAGAAGGGAAGTAAGAAGTAAAGGTAGGATGTGTAATGTAAATTTGGTGAACCAGAGTCAAAGTGAATCGGAATATGAGGAACGCTTGACTTACCCAACGTCAGAACAATGCATCAGCTTCCAATTAGTTCTTTGGACTTACTATGAAGAATGTCTCAAGATGTTAATGGAGATGGTCTCAGCTTGATCAGAGAAGAATCGTGAGCCAGTTCACACATTTTTCACAAGCACCATGTTAGAGAAATTATGTTCCTAATCCCGATATAGATCCCTTCCAACTTCCAGACGCATACTTGAATCTAACTACATCCATCAACATCAATTTCTGTGTCTTAAAAGTGACTCCCAATATCCGGCGAAGGATTCTTCAATACTGAGCATGGAGAGAGAGGCGGGACTACAAAAGTTCAGTGGTAGTTTTCAAAGTACTATGTCATCCTGTTTCTCCCTCCATATTTCTTTCATACAGTCCACGAGATAATCTCTAACACACAACACGATACACATAGTGATACACAAATCAAATTAAAAGAGCAAGATATCTGTTATTCTGTGTTCAAGTATACTCAAAAAACTATGCGCATGCGATATGCTCACAAATTGCAAATAACATAAATCAAGCGTGTGTGAGAAGCGGGAGGAAGAAAAGGTTAGAACAATAATTCTAGATGGCATAATTTTTATTTATTTAATTTTAAATTTTCAATGCCTTTTCTATTTCTCTGTGTGCATTTAATAAAATATAAAAATATTCATCCATTATAGGTAAGCTTCAATGTAAATAGTCCCAAAATCTAAAAGACTTACTTGTAGGCAAACTTGGTGGAGGTTATCAAACTGGTAGCCGTCAGGACATCCGCACCGGTATGATCCTTGGACATTGAAGCAGTGTCCCATCCCTTCGCAAGGATTCGATGAACATTCATTGTCATCCACACATTTTTTCTGAGATGGATGTGCAATGTATCCTGTGATAAAAGGATTTGTAAAAAACTAAATTTTCAACTGAGAAGTATTAAATATAATATTGTTTTCAGTCCAGCTGATGAAGTATTGATGGCTTCAAAACAGATTTGGATTAAAAATTATTAGTATTGAATTTGTTAAATTAGATAAAATTACATATTTAAATATATTTGTTTGCCAAAAATAATAATTTAATTAAACTGAGTTCTTTTGAATGCATAGCAATTTTCGTGATAAACAAATTAAAATAAACATATTTTTGCAAAGTATTCATTTTATAAGTTGAACCCAGGTTTTTTCAAAAGCATGTTCTCATTTATTAAAAATTATCATTGCACTTTTAATTTGAATCAAAATTATCAGTGAAATTATGTTATATTTTCTCTAAAGAGTTAAATATGGACAAAAAATAAATCCTTTCGAAGCTCTACAGGAGTATATTGAAAATTTCCTGGAATACAGTGCGAAATGATGTAGTCTAGTAACATATGAAAAAAGATAAATCTATATTAAGCTATTTTGGGCTTGTTCTGAGAGATGAGAAATATGAAGTAATACGAGTCATATTACAAGGAAGACGTGGTGCAGTTAGAAGCCTGGTTGAAGAATTTGTACGAGTCCAAAAACAGTAATGATTTCAAATCTGTATTGAACTTTAAAGAGAAATCAAAAAATAAATAATTACCTTCCGGACATCCGCAACGATAGCCGCCAACAAGATTCTGGCAATTTGATTCACATTTCCCGTCATCTAAACATTCGTCTCGGTCTGTACAGTACGTTCCTGTAATTGATACAAAAATAATATTATACAGTTAATGCATTTCTTTGGTCTAGCCTAGTTAGTGACCAAGTGGTCGAGGGTTTTTATCTTGTCTCAGGAGACCATTGAGTTGGTCGGATTTTACCTAACATAACCTGTGTGTACACTGACAGAGAGATTACTCGATAGAATACAATTTATTTGGTTCAAAATATGTATATTTTCAATTCGTCGGAAACTCTTCTGTGATTACCAAAAAAATCCAGTGATGATTGTGATATTTTGTACATAAAGTTGCATATTTCATGGATAAAATAAAATCACATTTTTTGATATTGCACACTTGTGATATTTCAGACTTGCGCAAATATTCATCTCTATTAATGACAAAAATAATAATATAACTATCAAATATTGATACGCCAAAAACATTTACAACATAACGCTTGACTCCATCCCAAATTAATTCCAAATATGATTGATGTTAAGATCTGAGATTTGTGTAAACAAGCATAGATTATTTGAAAACCATGTAGCATAGTAAAAATGTAATAATACATGTATATGAAATAATTTAACATTTTGTATTTTCATAACAATTTTTTTTCATCATAATTGAGATGGGAAGACATTATTTGTGTGTGATATTTTTTAAATATTTGATTGATAACCTCAGCCTGCTGTACCTTGAGGTTTATTATTCCTTAGCTTAAAGATACCTATCATGTTTTAAAATATTATTATTATTATTATACACGCTCTATTCAGGCATCAACATAATTTGTAAAATAATAGAAAATTTCATCAGAAGTGCAATATTAAAAATTATATAATATCAGCATGTTTTTTCATAATTAAAATTAAAAATAAATATAAAATATGAAGTAAAGCAATTTATCCGTCACCATTGAGTTGAGACACAAAAAATTGCTAAATTTACAGCAAAAATGTTGACTTCCTCTACATATTCATTCCCCAAAAAATGCAATCTGGGGATTGCAGAGATAGCTAATACATGTGTTCTGACATTACCACTGAAATAGAACAATGAATTGTGTCTCGATAACGTCAATGGTTTATGGAAGTCAAGCAGACCAACAATCTGGGGGCAGTCTATCATACCATTGATGATCCTGTATAGAAATATAAGGTCGGTCATCGTATGTCTCACTGATAATTTTTAAAATTTCAGACGCCTAAGGATATAGTTATAATTGATATCCTCAGAGCGTATATTTAATTTAAAATTAATGAATCAAACTTTCTCTGGATTCTTTCAACCTTCGTTGAGTGAACAATAACTATAATAATATAACCGAATTATATTCTACCTGAGGTCTGACTAGAGATGTGTAGAGGACTTTATATGTGTGCAAGTCTGAAAAGTTTTTTGCAGTCCGTAAAACAAATCCTTTATTAGTTATCAAATCAATGTGGGGAATGAATAATAATTTATTGTCAAATATTACACTCAGATCATTGATCTCCCTAACTGATACCATGTCAACATCGCTGATAGAATACGAAAATTTCACAAGATAATTTTTTTTGTAATACTAATAGATTGGCACTTGGACATATTAAGATGTAGGTGATTACTGGAATACCATTTAAAAAAGGAATTCAAATTATACTTATTACTTATTATACTTGTATACTTATTATATATTATACTTATTAATTTTTATTATGTGTATTTAAAGATAAAAGGAGAAAGAAAAAGATAAAACAAAGACAACACTATGAGTGGATAAAACACCTAGAAAATCATACCTGTGAAATCAACTTTAAATCCTCTGGGACATACACATTTGAAGCTGCCCAATGTATTGACGCAATTGCCTGGTGTAGGACACACGTCAGCATCCAAGCATTCATTCACATCTGTCAAGGATAAATAATTATTTATTAAAAAGAATCCAAAAATGTATTTACTATCAAGTGAGTGCATTGAGATAAAATAAAAATTGTTTTATGCTCTGAATAATCTTAAAGCAGTCTCTAAAATAATTTTACGAATCTTTTCCCTCGGTTTGAGATTTCGACCCCTTAGACCTACCTATACCTAACAAGTTGCAACTAACACTCTGGGCTAATTTGAGATATTGCATGAAATGGGTTCCAAATGCATTATTCTTTATTTCTTCTATACACACCAACTCTATTTAACAATATTAAAGGAAATAGCAAGAGCTGAAAGTTCCAACTGCATCAGTTTATTATTTCAATCTATGGATCATTATTGTTAATTTACAATGTTTATTTTTATTTTTAATTTCCCTCATCTCACAGTGGTCATTGATAATACTGAAAATAAGTTAAGATCTAAAAACTTACTATATTTGCATACTCAAAACAAAATATACATGAATATATGTTGAAATTCAATAAACACTTTTGAACTCATTATCTTAAATTTAACTTATTATTTTAAATAACAAATATAGACAATTGTAAAATAACAAACTCTATATCTTACCGACACAAGTATCACCGTGTTTTGAATACCCAGGTCTGCATCCACACTCAAAGGATCCTTCCGTGTTAGTGCACTCTTGATGGCACGTATGCGTCTTGAGTTCACACTCATCGATATCACTGCATGACACCCCATCTATTAATAAAAAATAATAATAAAACTATGCCAATTCTTGCACTTTGGCAAAGAGACAATAAAGAAATGATTTTTACTATCAGAAAAATGGTTGGGCATTTTTAAAAACGATACATACCTGGGTTCAATTCAAATCCGGGAGGACAGGAACATATAAATGATCCTTCGGTATTCTGGCACGTAAACTTGCAGGGCGATGGTCTAATCAAGCATTCATTTATATCTCTGCAGTGCGTTCCGCTCGCGTCTACTTTGAATCCCCTGTTACATGCGCATCTGTATGAGCCCATAGTATTGAGGCATCGGCCATTGAGGCACATATCAGGCATCATTTGGCATTCATCTATGTCTAAAATGGATAAAAAAAGCAAAAACTTAATTCTCCAAAACATATATACAGTGGAAACCATATTTTACATGTTTTCCCTTCATTTGCGTCTTATTTCTGCAGTCTCGTGTCATTTTAGTACATTAAAAACCATGTTTTACATTTGTCTTTCCCGCGATTTATGTCTAAAATTTATTGAAATTCATTCGGCCAACTCTTTATTATTAAAAACACTTTCACATAACGTGGCGACCATTGAATAATTAGTTACCTTGGCCATCGATAGTGAGTCCTTGTGACAAGCACATTTCTCTGTACTCTTGTGAGTCTTGCGGGGGGCATCGCTCGCAGCGAGGTCCCCACGCCTCTCCGGTAGAGCAGCAGCAGGCAGCCCGAGTGGAGGAGCTCTGGCCCCCGGAGACGAGAGAAGTCTGCACGCAGCGCCCGCCAGACAAGTGACGGAAACAGATACCGAGACGCCTGTCTAGAAGGAATAAATAAAACATATAATAAAAGCAAAGATTTAATCCAATTTAAAGCAGTCAACTGAAATATAATCATTTTCTGACAAACAGGTTCATTGCTTTCCGCCACTTAAGGTAAACAATGGCTACATCTATAAAAATAATTCTTATTTAACTTAATTAACATTTAGGTCATCCTTAAAATAAACATTAATTTCAGTATGATTGAATATTTTTCAAGGTTCCAAAAGTAATTGTTCTATGTTAATTAGGAAAAATATTTTTTGATTCATATTATTTTTACTTTATCCTTTCTATTCAATAACATATTTTTATCATACAAGGTATATACGGTCCCATTGATATTCATCCAATAATCAATTTAAATCCAGAGTAGATTCTTTACTCGTCGATAACATGACACTTAAAGGTGATTCCAGATGAGGAAGTTAAAAACCTAATTAAATTTGCATAAAAAAATCCTCCTTGCCAGTAGTTTTGCATTAAAATTTGACCAAATGAAATAATTACCTATACATGATTTGCCGTCATAGCTTAATTCAAATCCGTTACTGCATTCACAAGTGTAACCTCCTTCAGTGTTAATACAAATACCATCTTTACACAAGTCTCTGTTCAGTGCGCACTCGTTTACATCCTTGCACTCATCCGTTAGGCCGACCTGCATAAAAAATTAACAATTAGAACAAAAATATATATATCACTAGTATCATCTATCTTTTACATAGATCATTCTTATTAATTTGATTTAAAAAAAAACAAATTACCAATGAAACTAATATCTATAATAAATCTTTTTTTTCACTGAATTTTCTCAATCTAGCCATTGTTTAGCATACATCAATTTGGTATTCACCAACAATTATTTTATACATCTATTAACAATAAAGTAAAACTTGTTAATTAAAACTCTAAATATCATTGATTGATTTGAAAGTTATTTAGTGGTGTACTACACACACATACCATTTATTGAGTTGTATCACAACTAGTTTCAGGAAGAGCGGTCCTTCCTAAAAATGTTTATCAATGTTTCCTAGAAACAATAAAGCCACTCCCACCCTTACATGCCCCGCCACCCCAAAAACCAACTGTATTTAATTTTAATTCAATTTCAATCTCCAACATATAATGTACCATTTTTTTCATTATAAGTATGATATGTAAAAAGAACTAAAAAGTATTTTATTTTATTTTTAATATAAATAATTTAACAATAATAAACAAATGTATGAAAAATGTGATTATATTTTGATAAATTGATCAAATATATTAAAGTCAGTTTACCTGCGTGAAGCCCTCAGGACATATACACATGAAGGTTCCAACAAGATTTTTGCATTGGTACTTGCACAGATTGGCCGGTGTCTGGCATTCGTTTACATCTGAAGGAAACAAAAATCATAAATCTTCTATTTCTACTGAAATAATTACCTTAGTAGTTGACATAATCATTATTTATTTAGATTATTAAGCATACCCTGACAATGGATGCCGTCAGGAGCGAGCGCATAGCCGTACGGACAGGTGCATCTGAAGGAACCGGGGACATTGTGACAGCGGAAGGCACAGTGGTTACCCAGTTCTCGGCATTCATTAATATCTTCACAAGTCTGCAAATAAGTGAGGATTTTAAATTAAAAATAATAATAATAAATCGAAAAGTAAGGTGGTTTGTATGTGTACTGTAAAATCGTGGTAAAATCACATAACTTTGTTACAAATTCCCACACTTTATTTAAATTGCTTTTATTGATTTGTAAATTAATACATAACTCCAGAAAGCTCTGTACACCGTTATAATATAAACGAATTACATTTTATAATATAATTTCATAGCATACATTGACATTTTGCATTACCATCCTTACCGGAATTGTATTGCTAACGCATGATAAAATTAATTTTATATGTTTTTGTTAAATATCTTTAGCAAAAGATATTCAACTGAAAATGTGAGTATTTTTTAATAAGGTGAGAACCCATCCCACTCTGTCATAAACTTATATAAGCTAAATTGGGCAACTGGAGTACAACTTTGTGTTGGAACACTTTTAAGTAGATATGGTAAAAAAAAAACTGATTCTATTTTCATTATATTAATCATTTTGACTAATTAAGCATCTTGATGTCGGTAACTTATATTTCTCAATTAAATGGAATAAAAAGTATACATTTTATTCAAAACAAGGAACAAGGATATGTGATTTTACAGTAGTTGAAATAAATAAATTTAATAAGATGTTTAAACATAAGAATTCATAAATGTTTCTAAAGGTGCTTCTTAATATGTTCAGTAATAAAAAATATGCATACGGAAGTACCAATATTTTTGGGGTTGAATTTAAAAGAATAAAAGAGTGAGTAATTCTTAAATGAATATGTATCTAGAAGGATCCATAAATCAATATCTTTATGTTGAAGTAAAATAATACAATGAAGAATATTTACCTGAAGTGCTCCGGGGGTGTAGCCTGGACTACATTGACATTCAAATCCCCCTTCGACATTAGTACATGTTCCATTACCACAAACATTGCGGTTTGATACACATTCATCATCATCAATGCAGTTGGTACCTAAAAAATAAGCAAAATATATTTAGAAATGGTAACAAAAGATCTAATCACGTGCAAAACATTAATTTGATCATTTTAATTGTAAATTTAATAACAATTTGATTTCTCCGCATTTAACTTTTTTGTAAGAATCTAATGTAATGAAAATGATACAAGTCCAACAACTAAATGATGCCCTGGCAGTGGCAAAAATGGCATTAGTTCACCTAGTGGTTGGATTAAACCCTCGTCTCGAGAGACCAGCAGGTTAGTCCTATTTTCATAGCACAAGATTAGTTTGAAAACATATAACAAATAATATTGATGCGTCATGAATTCCGTCAACGCAACACTATTTAAAAAAATCTAACAATAATTTTATATTGTAAAGGGTACAAATATACAGACTTGATGGATCCAGGATGTATCCTTGGGGGCATTCACAGCGGAAGGAGCCATCAGTATTGATGCAGACACCACCACCTCGACATCTTCCCGGATCGACTTCACACTCATTTATGTCAACACCGATACTCAGGAGTCCAATTCCCGCCGGACACAGCTTCTTAAATTCCTCTGAAATATTGGATAATCATTATTATTATGATAACAAAAATGATGATTTCTTTATAAAGTACATTTATATAAGTGTTACTGTTAAGATAAATGGCTGTAACTAGTGTCGTAAGACATTTATTTTCTTACTGAGTGTAAGGCATCACTGCCTAAGCATTTTATTTGGTTGGTTCTAATATATCTTTCCAATAAACATTTAATTTGTATTTAAAACATCACAGACTTATGTTCTGAATAAGTACAACTTCACAATAAAAATGTGTTCTCCTTAATAATATATAAGTAGTACCAATGTATCAAATTATTAATTCTGACGTGTCCTATCGGTTTACTCAAAGGTATTTGAGATTCCGTAAAAACAAAATAGACGGCTTTCATATAATGGAACGATAGATGTATTAATTTGAAAAGTGTAACATATACATTCGAAAATTTGTTGTCAATCCACTGTGTTGGTTATAACATAATCGGATAATGCACGTTCCCCGGATTGGAGGAGATCCAAGTTCGAATCCCGGTAACAACAACAATATTTTTCGATAAAATTGATTTTATATGTATATCTTTCTAATTTATACATTTAAAAATAGTATTAATCAACATTTCAATTCTTGATGCATAAATGAAGAAATGATTACGCCTTTAAAAGTCATTAGGTTGCTATTAGCCTTATTTTTGGTGGAAAATAGTTACTCTTGGTCTTGCAACTTCCTGAATATACTTTAATATGACTTTTGTCAAATGAAAAGTTTTAACAAGTTCCTATGGTATCCATTTAACAGTGTTATGTGTTTCCCCTTTTGTTCCTATACTCCAGGGCTGTGGAGTCGGAGTCGTTGACTTATGGAATTTATGCAGTCAGACCGTGAGATAATGTAGGAGCAAGATGCAATAAATTTTTAAACAACTCCACAGCCCAGCTATATTTAATACACATTTTTCCTACACAGAGGCACCAGGTTTAATATTCTAACCATACTAGGTAGTCCATAGTTTTGTATGGGGTAGAAACAAGTACCCTGAGAAGGAAAGAAAGGAATATGCTTGACACCTTCAAGATGTGGTATTAGCATCGCATGCTGCGTGCGTCATGGACATTGAAATAAACTAATGTCTCCATTCTTCAGAAACTTCACACTAAAAAAAGGTTCTCCACAGCATGCGAGAAAAGAATACTTCAGGTATGTTGCTAGAAGAGATGGAGAAATTGGTGATCACGGAGAACATGCAAGGATAGAGGGCGAGAGGTTGATCCCCAATAAGATGTACATACCATGTTTGAAACATGACCAGAGGCTATATATCGCACTAAACAATGCCCAAGATCGCGAAAAATAGAGGCAAGCAGTTCGCACTATAGAAGCAAAATAGAAGACCGCAATGCTCAGTCATGAGCACATCAACCGAGAAAGAAACTACATAATTGTTCAACTGCTTCAATGCCTCCACGTTAACATTTAATTAAATTTGTTTGCAGATATTTCTTGTGCCAAACATTCCAATAAAATTCCTAACATAGTTTTGTAGTTTAAAGTAAACCTGTGACAGTAATATATACTTTGTATAAGAAAATTTGCACATGAAATTGATGAACGTACCAGATCCATTTCGTGGACATGGTTGACAGTATCTTCCCCAAGCTGCACCATGAGAGCAACAGCAGTCAGCGGCGGACAGGATCTTTGGTCGAGGTTCCTTGCATTGACGTCTATAATATTACATCAATCAAATCATTAATCAGAAAAATTATCAATTAATTAATTAATAAATGGTTCTACAAAACAAATACATTTTCGTGACTATTATATACATACTATACTAATAAAAGTCTTTTGCAATGCTCTCTGGGAGGATGATCTAGTTGTACCAAATTATTTTAAACCACACTGTGGAATAATTTAAACTACTTATTCTCATTTTGCCTAACTTTCCCAAATACATATATAAATTTTAACAATTATATTATATATAAAACTTAAGCATTTTAAACAACCCGAAAGTAGTAGGTACTATCTGCTCCGAAAATGGCTGACATCAAAATATTAAACATAACACTCACATGTGTGTAACATAGTTATTTGTAGTTTAGTAATTAAAAATGTTTAACTGCAATGTTACAATTATACAAAATATAAACAATATATTTGTATTTAACATAGAGTCCTAATATATTTATGAAGTAATTAATTAAAACTATAATGAGATAGTGAGCTCATTTCAATAAGTAAACTATATTTTTAATTGTTTAGCACCTACACATATTGTTTCTTGTTACAAAGAAAAAATCACAAACTGTGAGCTCATCACTGGTAACCGCCATTGCTGGCTAATATCTCAAAAACGATCATTCACATACCTCTCATAACTATTGTAACAGTACTCCTTTCTCTGATCGATGCAATTCATTCCATCCCGACTGGTGATCCAGCCATCGGGGCAGGTACAAGTAAAGCCGCCCTCGATATTGGTGCATTCCCCATCCTCGCACACGTTGCCTCGCTCTGTGCACTCGTCCACGTCCTCACACCGCTTCTTGTTGGCGTCCAAGCGGTAACCAGGAGGACAGGAGCAAGTGTGGCTGCCCATGGTATTCTGACAATGGCCGGGGTGCGGGCAGAGACCAGGTGACTGGGGACATAAGAATATATATTAAATTATCTTGTTTATATCAACCGTATGTATACACAAGGTGTGACAATTTAATTCCCCGAATTGCAAAGCAATGAAAAGCAATTACTCAATTATATAATTCTATCGCAGAAGGGAAGTACTTTAATATCTTGGCCACCCACGTAGGAAACTTGTGATAGAAAGAGACAGCGATAAATGTCAGAATGTCAAGTTGACTATCGTGGCTATAACCGACACCCATGTGACAACCTGCGGCATCTTTTTACAACTGTAAATAATGGATGATATTTACCAGGCACCGCATATCGGATGTTAAACCAAATTACTCTTTCCAGTAGTGATATCATATGGTGACCCATAAAAATATTACTCAACTCGAGAACACCACGAATTACGTTTGAGATTGAGATCCATACAAAATTGACAGTTGGCGCTCACTTTTGCATTGCCAAATTTATTTTATATCATAGATAAAAGTGATTTATACGAAAATGATGATGAGAAGGTCACAATAAGTTGGAAAGTGTCTGGAACGTTCCAATTTGAGTAAATTGTCAGTTAGATTTTGACATACATTCGCGATGTTTCTCGTTTTTGTTGCCAAGTAATTTAAATGAATAAGTTATTATTTTTTTAGTTATTAATTAAAATAAAAATACAGGCGTTTTACTATAAATACAGTGAGTATTAGGCATCATTGGCCATTGCCAATGTGTGATGTGAAGAGCTTATATTTTTTTGTTTTAAGCATCACATTAAAAACAACAATATTAATAAAATCTGATGTCATCCTTCCAAAAAACAAATATAAAATAAATAATAATATCCTAAATGTTATGGCCTAACACCACTATAAACTTTTATTTTTCCTTGTTTTCATCCCAAAATCGTACAAAATCGCGGTCGATGGACGCTTATGATGAAATAGTACCTATGGTTTTTGTTTTAGTTATACCAATGTTTTCATGTTTTTTTTGTAAAAATAAAATTCGAAAAAAGCTAACCTGCGGATTTTGAATTTTAAGAATTTTGGCACCAATATGACGCTGTTTCACCTATGATTTTTCTGGGCGACTAACAGGTTAAAGGTGACAATAACCACTTTAATTAGAATTAATCCTTTGAATTAAATTGACTCACCTCATATTTACTTAAAAAATAATGCTAAATGATATTTTGGCAAAAGAAGAAAAATTGACAATTTTAGATAATGTTGGAAAGAACATAACTAAGTAACTGGTAAATGGAATAAGATACCTGCCAGTGTAATAAATGTAAAATCAGAATACTGAAAACTTCAGAATTTTAAAAAAGTAAACTGAAAATATATATATTCTACATATTCGTTGTTATTATATATGTTACCTCACTGCACTCATCAATGTCTCGACAGTAGTGTTCATCTTCAGTCAGCACATAGCCAGCTGCGCACTCGCAGAAGAAACCTCCTACAGTATTGCGACACCTTCCATTTCTACACAAGAATGGCATTACCCGACACTCGTCAAGATCTGAAATTATGATGATATTGCATAAATATTTTACTTTACATAGGTATACTCGTAAGTTACATAAACTGTGAGTAGCTTATTGGTGTAGTGGTCAAGACGCTGGCCTAGTGATATAGTGGTCAGGGGTTCGCGCATCATTCTAAGACACCAGCAAGTTAGTCCTATTTAACTTGGTTTGAAAATAGTAAGAATATTGATGTGACATGTATTCCATGTACGCATCTGTATTAAAAATAACACATGTTTCCTTGTCTAGGTGTACCAGTAAGTTATATAAACACTATCAGTAAGTATTTACATATTTAATTTTTGAAAGAAATTTTGTGTGGAGAAATACATTAAAAATTTAATACAATTTTAACAATAAAATATTAGACAATTACTTACCGATACAATCATTATTAGGACTAAGCTTGAATCCTTCGTGGCAGTGGCACTTGTAACTTCCTGCCGTGTTTACACATGTTCCATTCTTGCACACATTTTGATGACGTTGGCATTCGTCCACATCGAGACAGTTGTCCTTTTGAGGTGTAAGGAAGTAGCCGGGCCGACAGATGCACTGGAATGATCCTTGAAGGTTCCGACAATCTCCGTTGGAGCAAACGCCGGGACGTTCGATACATTCATCAATGTCAACACAATCTCGGAGGCTATAATGCATAATTGGGAATGAAATATTATTCTTATAATTTGGACGTCTATGCCAACAATTATGTATTTATGTTTCTAACCTAATATAGGATTGTTTCATCATTTCTGGACCAAATAAATGTAATCATATTTTTAAATGTTCAAGTTAACTATCGTTAATAAACCACTCTACTTCGTAAAGTTAATAAAATTTTTGTTATCTATGGAATATGACAAATTCATAGTGAATTACTAACAAGGTAATACATATTAATATAATCTTATCCGGAAAAAATATTAAAATTCAGAATGCACTCGATTCAGAAATCTCAAAAGATAATTCAATTAAATCTGTGGAGAATAATTACTACAATTTGAGTGTACATAAAACTTCTACATTTATTAATTTTATGGACAAAGTTTTGTTTGATTTAAAAAAGACAAAGGTATCTGTAATTAATTTTTTACACTAACCTAGATCCTAATTTATATCCATCAGGACATTGGCACTCAAAGTGACCCGGGAGGTTGACACACTGTGCATTACCCTGACATGGATTTGGTATTCTCAGGCACTCATTATCGTCTCGACACTGGTGAGATTCTATGTCATAAATATATCTGAAATGCAATACAATCTATCAATAAAATTACCAATATTTGAATATGTCCAAGAACACACAATTACTGTTTTTTACCTACAAAGGCACTGTTATTAATCAAATATCTCATAAAGACAAAGCTTTTTTTTTTCCTATTATATTTAATGGAAAATATATGGAAGTATGCAGTAATCACAGGGCTTACGACCTGTCTTCGGCTGGTTAAAGTGATCACTTTATATATATATAACGTTCACCAATTCTCACCCCTCAATCTCAACACTTATCAAATTTTTGAAAGATGTATGACTCGCTTTGAGTACCACTACACCATCGCCGTCTATAGACCAAATTTGATAATTCATTTTTCCCTTTTTTTATATAAACAGCATATATGTCATCACTATGAGAATCTGATTTATTTTAAAGCAACATTCTTTATCTGTAAAATGTTTTTAACATATACTAGAATACGCCTGAAAAATCAATATTTTTCAACTTTCAATTTTCTTATTTTGACCAGTATATTATATTAGCAATATTCGAATATGTCCAAGAACACACAATTACTATTCTATTATAATATTAATAAATTATTAAATTACAAAATGGCTATGATTGCAAATATATGGGACCATATCAAAATATGTTTTTGCTATTTGTAAATATTAATTGGTTAATTTAAAGACAAATTAATATAATATCCTAATACTTGACAATATTAACTTCAGGAGACATATTACTATCGTTAATTTTTAGATCAAATTTAAAATATTGAAATCTGTCTCAATTTTAATCTGCATTTTGCAAACATATACAAATATTATATGAAGTATTCACCCTCTATTGCAGTGACATTCAAAGCTTCCGGGAGTGTCCACACAAGTTCCATGCTTGCACATGGAGCCCATCAAGTCACACTCGTCAATCTCTACTGTTTGGTTAGTCATCGGGTCTATTATCTGGCCTGGTTTGTTTCCGCACAGCACTGTGTACTCATCTAGAGAGCAGATAAAACACATAAGATTACACACATGTAAGTGTTGCTGACAGAATAAACACTGTATTTCTGTGATTATGTTTTGAAGGTTGATGCTGTCAATGAAGATGGTGGGTGAGATGGTTTTGCAGTGTAAAATCATAGAATAAAACAGTAGAAAAATGTGTATAGTATCCAGGATAGGATAGCAAGATTAACGGTTGAGATAAAACTTAAGAAATATGCCATATATGCAAATTTTATTGCACCGAAGATCAAAAGTTCCTAGAAAGCGCCGGGTGCTATTTATTTTTTAGGAATTTACCGGTAAACAAATGCGTAAACAGAAAATCGTTGATTCAAGGAATATTTTATTTAAAAACTTTTTGTAAGTTAGGACATCCATCCATACAACAATTGTCAGTGTTTCAAAATAAAGCTTTGAGAATAATACTCAGAAAAAATAGATATACTCAGATCAGTGCAATGCTGAAAGATCTGAATATGATGACCTTTAAGCAGAAAATATATTTTAATATAATGGTATTTATTTATAAAATCCTCAATAACAAAATATCAGTAGAATTTATATGAAAAATTGATGCAAATCAACATGAGCACAAGCACCATACAAGAGGAAGGGATAGACTGAAATTGATGATGTGTAGTGTAACAAAGATTTTTGATGAAATACCAGAAACCATAAGAAAGGAGGAGAAATTGAATAGATTTAAAATGAAACTGACCCAATATGTAAAAGATAAGTTTTAGTAAAAGAAAATACTTTAATCTTGTTTATATTAGAGCATATATAGGAGTGCTTATGTATGCACTATGCTAAGAATTAAATAAATAAATACCATCAAATATTTTTATAAATATGTATACAGGTTAGATCAGGCAAGTCCTATATAAATATACATAACTTAAATAATTATTATGTTTACTGAAACATAAATGAATGAATTATAGAATACTTACGAGTGCCCGGTTCGGGACAAGGCATACACGGAGAACCCCATGCTTTTCCCATGGAACAGCAGCATAACATCTGGGTCTGGTCGTGCGACATGGGAGTGGAGCACTGCCCTTGTGCATAGTTCAGATAGCATTGCTCCTTGCGCATATCGATACATTCCTCTGAAAATAATTATTATGTCATGCCACAATTTTGCACCCATCACTCAAACTGCGACAACAATTTTTAAGTTTTTTTTATTGATTGGACAAAATCACAATGATACTCGAGTAATAATGATGTTCAAATCATACTTACTTCCGCTGGGCAGCGCCATGTACCCTTCAGGACACAGACAGACATAGTTCCCTTCCTGGTTGTGACACACGCCAGCTCCGCAAAGCTCGTAATTCTCCTCGCATTCATTAATGTCTAAGCACTGAGTCCCGGAATCGTCTAACCTGTAGCCCTCATTGCACGAGCACATGAATGAGCCAAAGGTGTTGGTACAGTGGCCATTAAAACAAATATTGGGATGCTCTTCACATTCATTTATGTCTTCGAGAACAACCTGCAAAATATTTGTATTTTTTATTAGAATGTTTTAAAAATTGTTTCTACTTGGCAAAAATGCAAAATGTTAAAAATTTTAAATCAAATCTATAGGAAATATTATTTTTGGGTTTAGTGATAACTGCACTTCATTTTCATTCAACAGAATGGATGAATAACTAATCATGACAAGAGCTGTATCAATTTTTTTCAAATTGAAAGAAAATTTATGGTTTTCCATTGTTATATTTTATAATTTCTGAATTTTCTAACCTATAAGTTATGAAGGTGAAGATACTAAAGAAATGTTTATGGTTTATATAACTTGAAGTGAAATGGGACCATATTTTGGTTCTTATAAATAATAATTTGATTTCATAAACTTAAAAATTTGAGCAATACATACATATTTGAATATGTCCAAAAACGCACAATTACTGGATTTTTACATATAGAGGCACTGTTATTAAACAAATATCAAATATCTAGAGCCAAACTATTTTTTAAAAAAGGGAAAAATGAATTATCAAATTTGGTCCATAGATGGCGATGGTGTAGTGGTAATCGAAGCGAGTCCACATACTAACATATATACAACATTAAAAAATTTGATAAATGTGGAGATTAAGGGTGAGAATTGATCACTTAAGCCAGCCAAAGACAGGTCGTAAAGCCCTGAAATTACCCCATATTTCCATATATATTGTCCATTAAATATAATAAAAAAATAGCTTTGTCCCTAAGAGATATCTGATATTTGTTTAAAAATTTGAATTTTTAATGAGGCAGATTGATAGCGGAAGCAGTCTGAGTGCGCTATCCAATATTTTTATATGTATGCGATGTTTGGACTGCTCATCTAATATGCCTTGCTGGTCCAAAATCCATAATAAGGCTGCAAGCTAAGTGTATAAACGAGATATCCGAGTTAAAATAAAAATAACCTATCCAATTAAATATGTGCATATTATGTGGCATATTCTCACCGTATTCGTATTGGGTTTGTACCCAATGCCTCCAGGACACAGGATTCTGAACTCGTCAGTTTCAGGGGGCGGACACTGCTGACAACGGGGGCCCCAAGCGCGTCCCACAGAGCAACAACAAGATGCACGTGTCACGTCATCCGACAGCGGGTGGAGGCAGCGATGGCGGTTGGCTCGGTGATCAAATGTGAAGTCCAGGTAGCATCGCGAGCTACGGCGGTCTTTACAAAAAATATATTTATGTTTTAATGTTTTCTATACACAAGAAATTACAGACGGATGTTTATGAAATGTATTAGGGTAACTTTACATAGGATTTTCCATCACACCGTATTTATATATATTTATATACATCAAGAATATTTGAAGAGTGATAAAGTTAATAATTTGGTGCAATTTATCTGCCAAATATAAACTGACCTGTATGGGAAAAATAAAGAATATAATTGAGGTTATTATATATTTACAAACACAGCTCGCTCCAGCAGTATACTTGAAAAATGAAATTTGTAAAGAGAAAGTAACACAAAAAAGTTTGTTAGAATACAATTTCAAAGCCGCCTTGATACCATACTAGTATTGCATT
Source organism: Eubasilissa splendida (assembly GCA_031772225.1). NCBI lineage: Eukaryota > Metazoa > Arthropoda > Insecta > Trichoptera > Phryganeidae > Eubasilissa > Eubasilissa splendida. The sequence goes on along the minus strand of CM062852.1, from coordinate 11,383,540 downwards.
CAAGTGTGGTTTATTCTGATTTAATTAAATTAAGGGCGAATGGTTCCATTTTAGTCAATAAAAACTAACTTTCTTAGTAACGTGTGTATTTTGTTTGAGAGTAACTTGCAAAATTGGATCGATCCAAAGGGTTTAGTTATAAACATGGCTTATTCCACCTGTTGCATTAAATATAAATATCTTACTTATTCATAATACATTTTTTCATTTGTTTATTTTATAAAATATGCTTACCTATCAATTGATTGAAAAACCATTAAAAATCTTATTTTATATTTTTCCGTAAAACATGCTTATGACAAAAATGTATTTTGCAAATATGTAATAGTCTTAATTTATTAAATTTGGTACGTACCAACACAGGCATTGCCTTCAGAAACCAATTCATAGTCTGGGGGACATTCACATTTGTAGGCGCCTTGAGTGTTGACGCATGTTCCATATAAGCACGACTGTGGACTGAGACACTCATCGATGTCTGTGCAATTGCCACCACTCTCTGTAAAGATATATAAACAAAAATATGAATATCTAAGAATCTTAATATACTATAAAATTAATTTAATTACTTTAATTTATACATTACCATCAATTTTATAACCGTCGTTGCACTGACATCTAAACATTCCGAATACATTTTCACATCTTCCGTAAACGCAGAGATTATTAAACATTTGGCATTCATTTATATCTGTAAGAGAAAAATAATCAATTTAATGATCTGATGACAAAAATGATCAATTTAATGATGAAAAAGAACCTAATATGGTGCGAAACATTGGTGAGATGAGAGAGATACTGAAAACAATTTAACCACTTTCGAGTGGCAATATTTTTGTATTTATTTAGTACGACAAGTTTTCTCAGGACAAATATCCTAAAATTTTGAGTCAATGAAAGTTAGTATATACTTTTCGATTAATTTTTTCATGAATATTGTCTCTTCTTCTTCTTTAATCGACTCCCTCATTGTTAAAGATCGTGATCCTGTGAAATGTCCTGCTACTCGAGTTCTTAACAATCCTCTCTCATCTATTTACGCATTGTGCGGCCCGAAGAGCCAATGTGATGAAGCCTGTAGCTTTCTTGACCTGGTCAGTAGAACAAATAGGAGATGATTCTCTTCCTCTTTAGCTTTCCACGTTTTTGATTACCATCATTCTCTCTAGATTGTCGTCTTCTCTTCACACGATGTAGCTAAATAATAGGGGTACCAAAAAAGAATATTGTTTATTTCATTTACTATTTTCAATGTTAGTTGTGCTTTAACTGCTGCCCTTACACAACATATTCTGTGTTATTCTGGTGACTATACATACCAAGAGTGAATTGTAATTTATAAAACTAAAATTTAACAACCCTATTTACAATAGACCAATTTGTACCAAACAAATAATTTATTCGAAATTTGATATTGTATCATTTCTTTACGAAAGAGACAGCAACAAGTGCTAAAAATATTTGTGATGTACTGGGAGATGTTTTGGATGTTCGCAAGTGTCAAAGATGGTTCATGAAATTTTGATTTAAAAAATAGCCCTATTAAAGTGGATGATGTCATACTGGCTGCCTAAATCGAAAACATTCCAACTTTATCTATTTAAAAAATCGCGGACAATCTCGGATACTTGTAGTCAAGTGTCAACTGCATCTTAAAAAAATCGGCAAGGTGTGGAGACAAGGGAAATGGATACCGCATGAACTAAGTGAAGAACACCTAGGTGATCAAATGGACGCATGTGAACAACTTTTGGTAATGGAATAAGAAACGCCATTTTTACAACATCTGATAACTGGAGACGAGAAATAGTACAGTACATCACAAATATTTTTAGTGGCACTTGTTGCTGTCTCTTTCTTCAAGAAATTATATAAAATCAAATTTCAAATAAATTCTTCATTTGATAAAATTGATCCATTGTAATTAGGGTTGTTAAATTACAATTCACTCTCGGTATGTATAGTCACTGGAATAACACAAAACAGGGCGGCAGTCAAAGCGCGAAAACAGTAAACGAAAAAAACAATATTCTTTCTTGGTATCCCTATTAATTGGAGGAAGCGTCTCAAACATATTGTGTAGAGTGTAACTCTTTCAGTGTTGTGGCATTAATTCCTCTTGTGATCCATAAATAATGTTGTGCTTCTTCTAAAAAGGTTGAAGTGACTGAAATAGATAGTACATAGTTAAAAGGTTCGGCGATGCCTGGTGAATATGTAGGAGTTGCATTAAAAGTTTCCATCCAAGACAACATTAATTGTTGCAGTGTTTTAACAGTGTGGAACATTGTTGCTCATATTCTTGATTAGGGTCAGTATTTTTACTGCCAATGACCGTTGTTCTATTTTTCAGCTTTGATCTACACATTCAAAATGAATTATGCTTCGGATATTCCAGCATATTCACATTTCTTGGGTGTAGACCACTCTTTGAGGATGATATTGGTGTTTATTTTGCCTTAAAAGTCACTTGTTTTTTCGTTTTATATTCACATAAAGGACTCATTTGATCCCCTACTACAAGGTGATTCAGAAAAATACGATTTTTATAATGTACACCTATAAATTCTATGTTGAAGATGACCACTTAAAAAATATATCGGAACTTATCGAAAAGTTTTTCCCTAATTAAGTTTTAAATGTAATATTTTCAGCTCATTATAAGGTACACAATTTTATATACAATATCAGGAATAATTAATCTTTTTGGACAATCATATATATTGTGAAACTTCATTAAATATCTACCAATGTTACGCAGGTAGAAATAATAAAAATAATGCACTTTATTGTTTTTATTGAAAATAATTTAAAATTTAGCATAATGTTTGAAAACAAAGTAAATTTTTAACATGTAAATAACATGCAATGTACAAATACACAATAAATTAAAAGGATCACAATAATACAATACTTAGTAACAAAATATCATAAAGTAAATAATTATATTTTTGTAAATTGTTGCTACATCTTTTTCAATAAATAACACATTTTTATTTGTTTATTTTAATTATTTTTTAAATTTAACAAATTTTATTGAATTTTATAAGATTAAATAAATGATATTAGCAACATAATATATATTATAGTATGCATCCAAATCACAAAAACTATTCAAAACAACGACAATTTAAATTGATTAATAAATGACATGCAATATGTAGACTATTTTGGAATGTAATCACGTTACTGAACTACCAGCCACTCAAGCCCTGATGATTAACAGTACAAAACCGTGGCATACGAAGCCTGATGAAGGAAGTCTGAGAGTAGCCAACAATTTCTTCATGGTTTTAACCACACAATTAAAGATTCAAAGGAATCAATAATTATTTTGCTATAATACATAATCACAGACTTTAAAATAAATTCAGGAAATGATGATTGCTAATTTATTTTTATGTTACAATGTATGTTAATCAAAAATCATGTTGTGTAACAAGCATGTCGCATATTTTCCATCACTGCACTCACTAATACAATAAAATTAAAATCTCGTAAAATAATTTGCTATCACTAAAAATTATGTTGTTAAAATATCAATAATTAATGATGATAACATTCATCCAAAGATAGTGATTAGGTGGATAAATTAAAATAATTAGGTTATACGCAGTTCTGCACAGATAATAAAATTAAAATATGAAAAAAGTTAACGTTAAATTGTGATTTGTAAAAAACTTACCAATACATGATTGATCATTGGTTTCATCTGGATGCATGAAACCCATTTCACAGTCACAGTTGAAGGCTCCGGGAGTGTTTAGGCAGTGACCATTTTCACACAAGTTGGGATCATTTGAACATTCGTCAATATCAATACAAGAATACCTGGAAAAGAAAATATCCTCTATTAGTTAAATCTCAGATAATAAATAGAAAACAAACTTGTATGCAAAATATTTGTGGGCCCGAGCACAATCTTCAAAGACAACACTTGAGAAAATGTTTTATAATGCTTTCAATTAATACATTTGGTATTATGGCCTCGTGACCAGATTCAAGTGTGATGTTAGTGTAAATTTATATTATTGTAATGTTGAGGGGCTCAAAAAAAATATGTGAAGTCTCACTAAAACTTTATATTCCAAACTTGATGTGATTACATAAGGTTACCGTGGCATAATCGGTAATGCATTCTACCGGCAATAGAAAGATCCAGGTTTGAGTCCTAATGGTAATTGTAAACTTTTTTGACAGATAATAATAATCTAATTTGTTTTATAATAAATATGATGCAAGACTAACCCATTTCCCTTGAAACCTGTATCACAGACACACTGGAAGGATCCATCATTATTGATACACTGAGCATGCATGTGGCACCCTCCATTATTAGTCAGGCATTCATTTATATCCTGGCAATTAACGCCATTTCCTGTGAACCCATCTTTGCACCTGCACTGAAACGAACCCTAGAACACAAAAAAACATAACCATAGAAAAAACCTTGATGAAAAAGAAAGTCTATGTGAATTTAGTGTTTATTCTGTAAATAATCTAGCTCATTTATATATAATTTCATTGATGTTTAATACTGTGAAGGTATGTCAGTTATCCCTATGATCAAATGCACAACATCCCAAATGAATTTATATTCTCAAGACAGTAGTTTGAAAACGAGGTTCATGAAATTCACTCACTGGCAAATTGATACAGTCGGCAAACTCATTGCAGTTATGTGTACAGAGAAAACATTCGTCGTCATCTGTACACTGGGAACTCTCCTCGGGTTTGACGGAGTAACCTTCCTCGCAGCGGCAGACAAAACTGCCCACTGTGTTGGTGCAGTCTCCTTTTCCACACACGTCTGGCTCTTCTGTACACTCATCCACATCTGTAAAACATTAATGATGTTTTGAGCAAATATTTTTAAATTAATTTATAATATAAATGTCTACTCTAATATATGTATAAAATGATCTTTAACAAATGTTGAGATACATATAAATATCATTTTTGTTTGCGACATTTACATAGTGTTTCTTAAAATATTTCACAAACAATTTTTATTTCAATATTTATGTGTACTATGTATATGTCAATCGTGCGACTAGTAAATATTAGTGAAAATTCACCAACTTGAAGCGTTCAAAATTAATGCTTAATTCGAAGCATGTTGATACCACTGGTTGGCCCACTCCCGATGCAAGTCAAAACCATTTCACACTTTATATAGTTCATGAAGTGTGGTTAAGTCGTTATTTATACCGTTCTTGAACTATGAAGTGACTGAAGTGCGAAGCGAGGAGCCAAGTGTGTAGTGTAATACTTTGCGAAGTACACACTTCAATGAACTAAATGAAGTGAGCAGCAAACTCGTGTAGTACTTTGCGGAGTTTTGTTCTCTATACCTACACAATTCGCAGTTAATAGTGTGCGTTGCTGAGTGAGAACTTCATTGCAGGCAACTAAGTTATTTTCTAATGTGTGTGAATATGGTGTGAAGTATTGAACTATTCAAGTATCAGCACGATTTAAAATGTGCGAACTGTGAAATGTGAGTATAACGTAGTAGTTCATTGAAATATTTCGTACAGTGTGGACCCATCGCTAGTAAATATGGAATGCTACATGAAAGAACAATGCATTATTATTGTTAAAACTCATTATAAAAATGGGGAAAGTTTTCCTGAAACAGCTCGTAAACTTCATGGAATTATCGTTGAAATAATTGTCCAAATGAGTCAATTTGAAGATTAAATAAAATATTTGAGAAATCTGGTTTGATACTGGACAATAAGTCACGCATGCGTACTCGTAACGGTCGTTCACTTGAATGACGAATTGGAATGGTTTGCGTTACAAAACGATGATAACTGATTTTTTTGACCAGAATTGATTGATTTGGATCTTGAAGACGTATGGTTCCAGCAGGAAGGCGCAATCTGTCACACTGCGCATGAAATCATTGAGTTGTTTAATTCAATAACTAAATCTGGCACTGTTATTGGAATACCTTTAGTTAAAAGTAACAAAATTCTTAAAGCCTCATATTTTATTTGATGAAACTAAAATAAAGAGAAAGTAAGTCAAATCAGCCCAAACTAATACAAATATGTAAAATTCTTTTATTTTGGGTGAATTAGTACTACTGTGTTATATTTTTAATAGCATACAACAATTGAGATAATAAAAATATTTTCAACATTTTATGAGGATACAATGTATAATAAAATAACAACTGTTTTGACTCTAAAATTAATCAATTACATCTAATTGTATATTTAAATATTAACGGAAGCCTCACCCAAACAAGTAGTGGCGTCCTCATTAGGCACCAATCCCTTCTCGCACTGACACATGTGTCCACCCTTAGTGTTGACGCAACGCCCACCGCCACACACTCGCGGAGATTCAACACACTCATCCACGTCTATGCATGTATGTCCATTAATTTGAAGGGCGTAGCCTGCACTATAATGTTAAAACAGAAACATCAATCTATACATATATTTAAACATATTAGGTAAAGCGAAAATAAATGTCAGATTTTTTAAGTCAGTCAGCTGCGCCGAGTAAGTATGTCAACATTGTTATTATTTTGTAGCTCTGTTCATACTCTTACTGTTTTCACTTCATTTTTTTCATTTTCACCCATAGTAAAAATGTTGAGGCCAGAGATCAGGCAGAAACAGTTGCGATGTATTTTGTTGATTTTATTTGACAAGGAATTAAAACCCAAAGAAGCTACTGAGAGCATTTGTGAAACTTACGGAGGTAATTTGTACTTTCGGAAATGCTAACGTTGGTTTAAACAATTGAAAAACAGTGATAGGAATCTGTTTCGTACAGGAAACAAGAACTGTTTTGATCCTGTGTGGCACAGAATCTAAAAGATAAACCAAAATCAGGAAGACCTCAAAAAATCAATGACGACGTTTTAAACTCACTGGTAGAAATCCGCGCAAAACCATCAAGGAATTATCAGAAGAGATTAGTTGTCCCTGGTCGATGGTAAAAGATTACTTAAAAGGGTTAGCAAAAATCATAGATTCCGCACAGTCTATTGCCGTTGGCCTTGGATCAACGATCTGGTATGAAACCGATCAATTCTGAGATGACTTATTACTGGAGACGAAAAATGAATCCTTTATAGCAATCCACATAAAAAAAAACAATGGCTTTCCCCAAGTCAAACGCCAGTTTCAACACCTCCATCACCATTGACCTTAAAAAAGGTTATTTTATGTGTCTGGTGGGATATTTCGGATGTAATTCATCACAAATTACTAAAACGTGGTCAGGCCATCACAGCCGAATTTTATTGTACTCAATTGGAGAGATTAAAGGTGGAGTTATTAAAAAACCGGTCAGTTCTGAATAATAATCAACGGCGCATCTTACAATACGACAATGCGAGACCGCACGCAGCGAAAATTACACAGGACAAAACTGACAACTCTGCAGGAAATATTTAGAAAATATATTAAAATGGTGCAGATCTCTCTCTATCTATCTAGAAATTATTTCCAAACAAATTATCTAAAAACTGTAAAATGCCTTATTAATAATACAAATTTTTCTAAGGAATTCATCTGACTACTTTAAGTGGCCACGATCATCAGATGATTTTTCTATATGATCTTGGCTACTGGATAACTACAAGATAAAAACTTATTTAGAGACAGAATGTTGTAGCTTGGGGGAACAGTCCCAATAATCATTACTGATTTTGCCATGTGGTCATACGTATTTGTAAAGTTCTTAATGGCGCTTAATGTGTTAAAATTTTTAAAGTAACAACTTACTTGCAAGCACATGAGAAGCTTCCGGGTGTATTAATGCATTGTTCATCACAGTTACCATTATTCTCATCACACTCGTCAATATCTGGAAAAAATAAATAATAATTTGGAGAATAACGGGCCGTGATATAATTAGAGTATGTATTTAATTACATTTATGTATATGAACAAACACAAATAAATTTGTATAGTATATCCAATACTTGCGACAATGATAAGCATTTTCTATAATAAAATCATAACAACATTGTGAAAACATAAAGATATAAACCATTTACCTTTGCAATGTGATTTGACATCTGTCTGTGTGTACCCATCATCGCACACACACTGGTACGTTCCCATCATGTTTTCACACACTCCGTTAGAGCATATTCCGCTTGTCCGTGAACACTCATCAATATCCTTGCAGGACTTCCGGTCGGGGGCCAACTCGTGTCCCGGGGGGCAATCGCACTTGAAAGAGCCCTGCGTGTTGATGCAACGGCCCAGACGACACAAGCCGGGTGTCACGGCACACTCGTCTATGTCTGAAAACAAATTATGATGATCATTGCACAAAACTGCTGTGTGGATTTAGTTGGCACATTTTGATGGGCAACATTTGATATTTACAATAGTCCATTGACGGCGCGTTGTTTGGGGCGTGCATATTCAATATGCTACTCCGCTGCACATGCTTCACCGAAGAGGGATAAGAGTACAATAAATAAAACATATATATCTCACCCATACAAACTTTCATCATATTATTGCTAGTGTAACCCTCATTGCATTCACATTGGAAACTCCCTTCTGTGTTACGACAAGTTCCATTTCCACAAACTCCATGAACTATTTCACACTCGTTGATGTCTGGAATCACACAACACAACATTTAGCATCTTTAAAAAATATGTTTTTATCATTAATTGACTTAGAAGTTACGCAGTTAGTTTGCGGCGTGACATAACTATTTTAATATTTTAAATAAACTAAACTGTGTACTGCACACCCAATGTGTATTGACCACGAGATATATTTTTATCATGACTAGAGTTTCGAAAGATGCAGTCCCTACCATCAACAAATCAAATGACATTGGTTAATCAACAGGTGTAAATGATAATTAGTTGTTATTTAAACCTGTTGATGAGAGGGACTGCACCTCTCAAAATTATAGTTGTGATAAAGATGTAACTCAAATGCAAAGTAGTACAAAGTTTAGTTTATTTAAAATAAGTATTTTTTAAATAGTATAACAGAATAATCTGAACGGAGTATATACATATACATGTGTATGTTTATGGCACAGCAGTAATACTAAGTACACTTTGTGAAAAAAAATTGTAATTGCAGTAGGCAGAGATTACCTAAATAGCGCAGAATAGAGATTTTGTAGACAGAAAAGATTGAGATTGTTTAAATATAAAATAATTTGGGATAAGCACAATGAAATATCAATTCATTCCATTAACATAATTCGTTTTAAGAGAATAATTATTGTAAGGTTATTGAATAATGACTGAGCCATCATGTGTATATGAATATACACTTGAAGAAAAACGATGGAAAAAGAAAATCAAATTTCATATTTTTATAACATTATTATACCTAATTTTGTAAAGTATTCTTGCATGATTTAAAAAGTGTGGTGAATCAAAGTAAGTAACGTCTATGGAACATATATGGAAAAGTGAACTTGAAATAGAGCAGACAGTATTCACTAAGGGTAAATGAGACTGATCTCTTATCTCAGAGATTTGTCAGTAAGGTTGGTGTGTATTAATTAAGAAATAGAAAAGACCATTTGATCTGGTTAGGGCACACTTTGTACAAAATAATGAAGAAAAAATATGTACTCACCAATACATTTCAGTTTGTTTTCATCAAGTTCATATCCTTGATTACACTTACAACTGTAGCTTCCGACAGTGTTTTTGCATCTGCCATTCTGGCATATTCCTGCAAACTCCATGCACTCGTTGATATCCACTCGCTCCACAAAACCTACTCCTTTGGGACAGAGCTCAGAGAAAGAAGTAGATCCTAGAAAAATTAAATATGTTTCAATGCCCAATGTGAGTCCTACTTTTATATTTTACTGCAAATATTTTAAGTTTCATTTGAAAATGCTAAAATACATACATAATTAACATTGATTTGTGCACACATTGTTTGAATTAAAGAAATAATTATTTCTCTAGTTCACGCTCAGTCTAGTTACTTTTGTTCTTTGCATTATTGTCTTTGTGTAATCAATTATTTGACATGCTGTCAATAGCACGCACTACCACTCCTAGAGTAGAGGGAATGTATATAGGTATGAAATATGTAGTATATCCTACAATTCAATTCATGTGTAAGATGCCCTACTATGCAACACATAATTATATGTACAGTAAAACTACGTTAATTTGTGTAGCTATATTTCATATTTTCACGTAATTCACACTTTTTTATTTTATTTTTATTTTTTATTATTCGTAGTTCATATATATTTTTAATACCCAGAGTAAATAATTTGTTCACGTAATTCGCATAAATCCAAACTCGCACGAGTACGCATTCATCGTCCCTTCGTAAACATCTGTAGCTAGCTCTACCTCCTAGCCAATCACGGCGCTGTTCCTTATCGCAATAGATCGGCGCGCTTAGAGTTCGCAACTTGCAACACCGTGGCCGAACTGAGTGATACCATATTTATGTATACCAAATTCTGCAGTGTAATCTTATAAAATGATTTATTCTTATTTTGACAATAATTGTTGGCGCGTTGCAAATTTTATATTTCAACTTACTCTTGTAACCTCTAATTAAAATAATTTAAACAATTTTCATTGAATCTCATAATTTATAAATGAATTGTGTGCAACAGTTCTATTGACTTTATATCCGGTTTTTTGTTTATGAAATGTTGAGGTTTGTTTAATGTAATAAAGAAACTGAAACCTTTGTATTTAAATACATTACCTATTTTATAATTATATTTTTTTCATGTATCGTTTTCTAAAATGGTACGAACATCTCGTAATTCGTGTAAATCCATATGAAAAATTGAACTAATTTTAAAACAGTCAAAGATAAAATCAGCAGAAAAATTTCAATCCTGAATACCTCTCTAAATTCAAACTTGAAAAATTGCAGAAAAAAACTTAAGCTTTAACGAAGTATGAAGATTTAAAAGTTTTACATAATTTTTCATGGGCTTTTTAATATTCCAATTTAATAACCTAATTTTGATCGAAAAGTAGAGTTCGACCACTAATGAAATTAAAATGTCCATAATTTTGTTGTGTCAAGCACTAGTGAATCGTTTGAAGAAGCCTCTTTTTAATATTGGACTCGCCACGTCGCCACACACCTTCATTATTCAGAAGAAATTAATTATTTATTATTTATTACACATAAAAAGCTGAAATAATAGACAGTCGCCATGTTTTTCAGTATGAAAATAACGATGTTGACAGCGACGGCGCACACAAACTAAACGATGATGCGTTTTTTTAAATTTCTTTCTAATGTTGCCTTCAAAAAAATTGTTTTCATTATTCGTAATTCGGATATTTTTTTAAAATTTCAGTCCTGTGAGTTACAAATTAACGGAGTTTTACTGTATATGTAAATAATATGTAAAATTACTTTATCATCAGTTGGTATGTAGGAAAAGATTATAAGATGAACAAAATAAATATGCTTGTTTGTTTATATGTTGCTCTATTTTGTGATTATTCAAACATACTAAATTCTTATAACCGGCTGTGTGATCAGTAGTAAATTTTGACCACAGTAAATTTTGACCATAGTAAATTTTTATTATAATAACTTTTTACCATTGCCCGTAGTAAAAAAACGTTTGCAGGTTATTGTTACGTCAAATTTACTATAGTCAAAGATCATTTCGGCTAATAGTGTGACAAGGCGATTGGTGAAATCTGCGAATTTTACCAAAACTGATTAATTTTAAATATTCGCCATTAGCAATATATACAATTTTATACTATATCTATAGCTTTATTCACCCCTGTTTTCGAAATATGTCACTTTGCTGGCGAAAAATCTTTGGAAATACAAATTAAACAGATAGATCATCATCGGACCAACTCTCATCATTAAAATAGTGGGATATTGAATGATTCATTGCTGTATACTGCAATTTTCAAAGTATCAATGTGACAGATGACTTAAAAACGATGACATAAAATTAATTTACTATTGAATGTACTTTCGATGAGTAAATCTTTTTTACCAACGATCGAACAACCAATTTTCACAATTTTTTTTAACTAGAGTAACTTATTTTATTATAGTAAAAATTTACCACTGATCGCACAACTGGACTTTAGAGTAAGTGTTAGAATTAAGAATGGTAATTTGTGACTAAAAGGTGGAAATCTACGACTTTGCTCAGTGCATAAAAAATAGGCCAATCATAACAACATAACGTATGACTATCATTCCACCCAACCGTACCATTGACTGATAAGATGGTCAGGTGTTGAACCCTCATCCCAGGAAACCACAAAGTGAATCATATATCTAACAGCACAAAACCTACTATGATCTCTATTAAAAAAATGGCTAGTTGACATACCTGGTCTGGGACAAACTTCACACTTGTCTCCACCCCAGGCCCGGCCCACAGGCGAGCAGCAACACACACTTCGGCTGTAGACCCCATCAAGAGAGCTGGTGCATTGGCCGTGCTTGTGATCTGCGTAGCACACCTCACGACGCATATCCTGACACCGGGAACCTGAAAATGGTAAAAATAAAATTTCAATAATTATACTTTTAAAATTAGCAATATTAACTTTGTTGTTAAACATTAGACCGGCATTTTATACAAATAATAGTATAGGAAATTTACTCATAAATTCTAAAGACAAAGATGATAAATTTAACAATTCTGGTGTCTATAAACTTAGTTGCAAGGATTGTGCTGCATTTTATATTGGTAAAACGGGTAGAAATTTTAATATAAGAGTAAGGGAGCATTTGAGATGTTTGAACAATAGTGGGTTTTCAGAATTTTCTAATCATTTGATAGAAAATGGTCATGGTTTTGATAAAAAATTGGGATTGTTAATTTTGCATATAAACGGTGTTGGTCACAAATTAAATAATTTGGAATCGTTGGAGATAAATAAAGCGTGTAAAACTAATCAAAAAATTATAAACAACCAACTAAATTTAACTACGAGTCCCATTCTAAAATTTTTTCCTAAAAATTATTCGAGTAAATTTGTATTAAGTAATGATTTGAGTTAGGTACTAAAATTTTTTTTTTTTAAAATAGATTTTTTAAAAATAGATTCTGGCAAAGAAACAATAATATATGTTTTAGTTAGTTATGACATCCTGAAGAAGAAAATTGTATTTTTCGAAACCGGTAGATGTATTTAAACTCAATTTAGTGGTTAATAAAACAAAGATAATAAATAAAAATATTTCAATAATTGTTTTAAAATAGAACAGAGCCTGTAGTGAATATAGCAGCAGACACATACATACCTGAAAGCCTTACCAATATTGGTAAATCAATAAAAACCAGGTATTCTAGCATTTTTCAATCCACATGATGTAAAAATTTTGTAATTTTCTCATTCATTTACCAACTATATGAGTTACTTTAATGTTGTTGTGCCTTATATGATTTAAACATCTTTGTGGTGATAGTGGGCAATTTTAACAGGCCAAAATGGGTTTATAAAAAAGTAGGTTTAAAAAGATATAAAATTTAAAAAATGAATAGCAGATAACAGGTTAAAATATGAAATATTTTAGTATTAGTAATTAAATACTGAAGTGGAGAGAAAAGTATAATACACACATATATGACTTAGAATTTTGCTAAATGGCATTAAGAATTATTTTATTTTATGTGGGCAGTCAGTATATAACAACATTACATCGGGCATGCAATGAATCACCATTTGCCATATATGTATCTTTAATGGTCCATGGATGAAATTTGTATTTATTTATTAAATTCTTAGCATAGTGCATACATAAGCACTTCTACATATACTCTAATATAAGCACTCCTACATATACTCTAATATAAGCACTCGTACATATACTCTAATATAAACAAGATTAAAGTATTTTCTTTTACTAAAATTTATCTTTTACATATTTGGTCAGTTTCATTTTAAATCGATTAAATTTCTCCTCCATTCTAATGTTTTCTGGCATTTCATTAAAAATCTTCATCGCACTATACATCATTGATTTCTGAGATTTGGCCTTCTTCCCGAATGGCAGTCTCAGTCTATCCCCTCCCCTCTTGTACGATACTCCTGCTCATGTTAATTTGCATCAATTTTTCGTGTAAATTGCGCTGATATTTTCTTATTGAGGATTTTATAAATAAATTCCATTAATATGTATTAAAATATATCTTCTGCTTAAAAGTCATCATATTCAGATCTTCCAGCATTGCACTGATCCGAGTATGTACATCAATTTTTTTTTAATATTATTCTCAAAGCTTTATTTTACAATACTGAAAAATTGTTGTATTTCCTCTTTATTAGCCAAAAACAAAATGCTGCTGCTGTAGTTGATTTGAGGAATAATAACAGAGTTGTATACTATTTTACAAGATTCAGTACTAATAAATCTTCTGATCCTTCCCAGAAGTGAGATTTTCTTAGCAATCTTTTAAGCCACGTATCTTGTATTTTGAATCTATTATGACTCCCAAATATGAGTTATGAGTTTTCGATTCAAAACAATCTTTGACGCAGGGATTATAATCCTATAAGATTATTTGGAGACAACTCCTGGCTTTCATGCTTCACCATGCTCACATCAAGTCTCAAAGATTCGCCGTCACCCACACCTCCCTTTACGCTTGTTGTATGTCAAACATCAAATGTCAGCCCATTGATCACTGATATTCCATTCGTCAGTTGGGTCAATTTGAATCTTTTCAACAGCAATTAAAACAGAATAAATGTTTGTAATTAAACATCTTTGTAATTACTTCTTCAATATTAGCAAAATTGTCTTATTACATATTATATAAATATGTAATAGAACAAAATGCTTTGTTTAAACCACCATTGATTATTCAACATGTTTCGATACGTATGGTATCTTCTTCAGGAAACAATGTTTACTAAAATTAAATATACAAGCATAGATAAAAATTAATTAATAATAAATAATTTAATTTTAGAACACATTGTTTTCTGAAGAAGATACCATAGGTATCGAAACATGTTGAATAATCAATAAATAGTGGTTTGGAATCAACAAAGTATTTTGTCTTATTATTTATCTCTGTAATTGATTGTCTTAAGATTATATTCCTCAATATGAGTCTCTAATTGTTTTAGCTGGACATTTATGGTCATAACTCACATGATCAAAAATAATGGGAGACTTAAACAAAACATTGTTCACTTAAAATAATCGTTTATTTTCCCTTGTTTAGTTTTAACATTTCTTTCACTGTCTCGTATAATTATTTTAGCCAATGCATCGCAGTGGGAAAATGCATCCACCGGTAATTCTGGTCTTCCCGATACGTATCGTTGGAGAACATCTAAGGCATGAAAAACTTCGGAAGTTGACGGTAACGAAGCAAATGAGATTTCATTGCTTTCCTCATTCAATGTGTCATTTTTGTCCTCATCACTCGTCTCAGATACCGTAATGCGAGGCGCGGGAACATACAAAGCAGACGTTATCACTTCATGGTCGTAAGAAATAAAATCATCGTAACTTGTAGATCTCAACAAAATTCTTTCACCCGTTGTTAAACTCGCTTGAGGGGCGTCAATTTCATCTACGGGCAGCGAAGAAAACCCGCACTTTTTAAAACAATTCGCGATTGTTGTAGATGTTACCGATTGCCATGCTATACTCATAGCTCGACATGCATCCAATACCGTCCATTTTCTTAAGTTTTCTACAGAACAGCCATTGTTTACCTGTATAATACAGGAATGCAATAAACTTTTTCTGTAATGGCTTTTGAAGTTCTGTATTATTCCCTGATCTAGCGGTTGGAGAGCACTCGTAGTATTAGGAGGTAGGAACAGAAATTCTATATTTGGCGCAACAATTTCCGGTGCGTAATGTGCTGAACAATTATCCAAAATCATCAATATTTTACGATCTTGTGCTGCCATTTTTCTCTGCATCGTAATAGCAAAGCTCTTAAATATTTCCCGCGTCATCCACGCTTTTTTATTATGGCAATAAGTAACAGCGGGAAAACTGCTAAAAGTAAGGCCTCTAAAGCATCGTGGTTTTTTATATTTTCCGATGACTGTGATCTTTACTTTATCGGATCCGTCCATATTTGTACATAACGCGGCCGTCAGGCGTTCCTTACTACGTTTTCCTCCATGACATCTCTCTCCTTTAAGAGCTAGTGTCCGATCTGGCATCATGTTATAAAACACACCAGTTTCATCTATGTTATAAACATTTTTTGCGTCGTATTTCTCCCAAATATGCCGATTGTTTGTTATCCAGCTCGAAACTTCTTCTTCATCAACTTTTTGGGAATCGCCACAAACCGCGAGGCAAACAATGTTGTGTCGCTTTTTAAAGCGATCTAACCACCCATTAGATGCCTTAAAATCAATTCCCATCTGATGAGCCAACGACTTTGCTTTCTCAATAAGCATTAAACCAGAAGTAGATATATTCGCTGATCGGATTTGGGAGAAATACTCGAACAGTTTTTCTTCCAATTCTTCATATTTGGCAGGCCGTACACGCTGTTGGGAACCGCTCGCCTTACATCTATCAAACGCATCTTCAATCTTCTTCCGATTTTTTAAAATTGTGGAGAGAGACGAAACCGGAATACCATATTTTACGGCTATCTTGCCTTTACTGTCCACTTTGTTGTCGATGTCTTTCAATATCATTATTTTTTGTGCCATGGTTAAAGTTTTGCGGGAATTATCACGTACTGAAGCCATTTTAAGGTTTCACAAAATATTATGAAATGTACTTTAAATAATAAATTACACTACACTAGTATGCATAGCAGTAAACACACGAAAACAATAGTTAATAGAAACACAAAAAATAGTCCATAAAGTATATTAAAGAATTATTTGTATTATTGACGAGTTCACACGAAAACAATTGTCAAACGAAAATGAATTTATGTAAATATTCAGTTCGGTCATGCAATAATCGCGTTAAAAACGGAACAAACTTAACTCTACAGACCTTACACTGAGACTGATATTCCCAATAAGTACATACTGCAACATTCTGCGTATTCCTGTTAATTTTTGTATTTTCCAGCTGTCTGGGTCTGGGATTGCAATACATATTAGAGGCGTATGCGTACGTAAAACATGTCCAAGTGAACGCCGCAAGAATTATGTCAAATGGTTTTATGGGACTATGAACCTACTATGAACCCAAGAAAAAGTTTGAATTTAATAAATACAGAAAAACACCAATGAAAAAGTTCACTTAGAGATTGAAAATAGACAATAACTCATAAATAGACAAGCTAACCAGTGGCATCTAGAGTAAGACCTGGAGGACATGAACATGTATAGCTTCCATCTGTGTTAATACAGGCACCTCCACCTCTGCATATATCTGTGTTCAATGAACATTCGTCTATATCTGAGCATGTTTTGCCGTCTAACTGAAATATAAATAATTCTTATTAGTTTTATTAGTTCAAAAATGACGTCACACTAAAATGAAAATAATCATGAAATAAAAAACATTGAAATACTTAAAGATTAATTGATCGATATATGTACATTGATAATTATAAAAACAAGAGAAAGACCTGTGTAATATGAACATGTTAATGTTGAAATTAAGTTTCCGTCACTGTTGATTTGCCTGGGAATTTCAAAATCTACACAATAAATAAGTGATTTTATGTTTCAAGTTATATACTCGACTGCAGTCTCTTGGAATTGGATGAAAAGATGCAATAACATCATATTATCGGTTGAAGGCATCTTTAGAGGTTGAAATATTGAATATGAATCTTTTAAGTGATAATATTATACTTTATTAAATATAGAGTGATAAGAATTCTAATGCATTACTCTTTGATCGTGAATAATTTAGGCAGATATTAACTACCTTGGCATATCCCTTAGGGCAGTTACATAGAGAGAGATCACACGGTTCACAGGGGGAACCCCATGCCAGCCCAACGGTGCAGCAGCACTCCTGACGCAGCACGGACCGAGGCAGGCTCAGTTCGCATCGGCCATGTATGAGTCGTGTCCAACATGAACCCTTGCGGTTGTCTGAAAATATTTACACACAAATCAATTGTCAGGCTTTTTCGATTGCTTGGAATCTTTCATAAATCCAAAATTCACGCGAAATTTAATTCTTAAAATATGTGATGGTTATAATGTATAGTTTTTTTTTGTTAATTTAATTATTTTTTTATTTTTTCTGATTTTTGATAAGTAACTTCTCATCTGCTCTCAACTCCCATTAAACTGGCAGTATCCTAAGTAAATACACCAACAATACAACATTTATTATTTCACAAATCTAATACACATAAGAAATGCGATGGATCGCATGATGCTTTCTTGTGGGACATCATAATTTATGGAAAGTGTGTTAATAATGTTTTAATTATTCTGGGTTTGCTGGATTAAATATGATTTTATTAATTGAAATTCTTTGCCATTTACATCCACTTAATTTACTTTTTGGTAATGGATTGTATCAAACGTGGTGTATCGTATAAATATCATTTTGCATTTTTGCCATTACACATACAATAGGATGTTAGGTAAGATAAGGGTATATTTTAAGTAATTTTCACACAAATTGTAATCGATGTTTAGGACACATTTTGGTAGCCATCATAAGAGCTGATGTCAACCATAAAAATTCAGCCCGAAACAATACAAATTTAGAATTTTTTTTCAGCGTTGGAGTAAATAAACCGTAATAAATTTTCTATTACGCACCCTCTTTAGTTAAATCAATATTTTTATTCAGTTTTTACTAACCTAAGCAAACACGTCCAGTACTATCCAGGACATATCCCGGTTCACATTCGCATTCATACGAGCCATGCGTGTTGATGCAATTTCCGTTTATGCAGGCATCCTCCGCATCATCCTCTTCCTCGTCCTCCTCCTCGCACTCGTCTATGTCCTCACAAGTTTGAAGTTCTAGATCATGCTTCGTCCCAGGTGGACAAATGCATTGGAAGCTGCCAGGAGTGTTTCTACACTGCCCTCCTGCGCATAACTGAAGAAAAAAGTTAACCAAAAATTTTAACACTATTTAAAAAATTATTCCATTTCTTAAATTGAATTGTCAAACTGTTTTTGCATAAACAACGTCTGTTTTATACATATATATTTTTTTTACTTAGGTTATGCTGAGAAATTTTCCCTAATACCATATTATATAATACTTCTCGAACGCAAAGAACAATCATGAAAACAACACAATTAATAAGGTAGTAAAATTTGCGAATTAGTAAATGAGGAAGTAGATGCTTCGATCAGCTCTAAGCCAAGTTCAAAACCTTTCAAATGTCATTCTGTTAGGAAACAGCATAAGTAAGAACTCCATATAACATGGATCAGCTGATTCATTTCTGACTCTGTCGAGTAGAATTTAGTAGGTAGCAATTGTATGGCTTGATTAGAATAATAAATTAAAACAGTGATAAATGTAATTTTAAGGAAAACTGAATAACGAAAAATGGCAACAACTACAGTAAAATCCCGTTTATTTGAAGTTGAGGAGACCGAAAATCAAGAAAAAAGTTCAAAGAACGATTTACGATAATAAAAAAAAAAAATGTTTTTTTTAACATACTAACTTTTTTCATTAGAACTCGAAGTAATTATATACACCTATACCCACATTTTAAAATAACAAACAAGTTGCCAAAATACAGTGTACACAAATCACAACATTATTTTAACAAATCCGATTATAATGGACTATTTTTTCGTGCCATTTTTAATAACAAATAACAACATAATCATTAACACCGCCATTTCTCCACCGTATTGAAGTTAGCAACAAAAATTCCCAGTGCTTTTAAAACTTTGTTTTGCGGTGGTCGTGGGAGCATTTTGCACCCTCTTGTGACGTCTTGTTCTTTTTCTTAACGCACAAGACATATTTGTCATCTTTTTTTAGCAAACTGAAAATGAGTGAGAAAACAAACAATCTAAATTAAGTTTATGCGTTGTGAATCGGTATAGGGGCGGATACTATCCAATGGATGGACTTTGACATTCGACAAGCACATGCGTAGCGCACGTGTATTTTCCAAATTACGAACATTTGACAAAAAAATCAAATTATGCGAAAAATAGATCGAAAAATTCATCTGATAGGATCTTAAAATAGCTTCGAATAACGATATTTTACTATAATAGAATTTCAATTATATATTAGTTCATATTTTTATTTATTATCTTTGTTTTATTAACCACGAAGTTAATATTGCTAATTTTAAAAGTAATATATTAGTTCAATTTTGCATTTTCAATATTGGGTAAGCTAGCGTATTTTCTGTAAACTTTACTTATTAGAAACAATTGTTCTGCAGATAAAATGTTGGATACTTACTGATCCTTCTATTTCACACTCATTAAAATCAGAGCATATTTTTCCTGCGGGGTCGACATGGTAGCCCGGATCACAGATGCACCTATGAGTGCCCATTAAATTTTCACAAGCACCATTTTTGCAGACGTCTGGGTTTTGAGTGCACTCGTTGATGTCATTGCCATTGAAGGTGAGTCCTGAACCATGGGGACACAGGATCTCAAATTCCTGACTTCCGGGCATGGGACAAGCCTGGCAGTTGGTACCCCAACCCATTGGATGACCAGAGATAAAGGTGCAGCAGCAACAGGATGATTTGGTGACAGCCATCGCGGTAGGGTTTAAGCATTGGCCATCTTTGTATTGAGAATAACATAGATCTCTTCTGTTATCTGCAATGAAGAAAATATATAAAAAAATTTAATAAAAAATTGAATTTAAGTTTACAAAGACAAAGTAAATTAGAACTCCCAAACGTCACATGCTTTCCACAGATGACACGTTAATCCCCAAATTAAAAATAATTTTAATTTAATTTGTATTTATTTCCATGATTTTATTCATTTTATCATAAATAAAACACGAAGAAAAAAATTCTAACCTAAACAAGATCTGCCATCAGGACCGAGGTTGAAGCCAGGCGTGCACTCGCAACGGAAACTGCCTTGAGAATTGATACACTTCCCACTCTGACACGGACTGCTGAGGCACTCGTCAATATCGATGCAATGCTTACGGTCTGGACCAATACGGTAGCCAGAATCACACACACATTGGAATGATCCTTCGATGTTTACGCATTTACCATGGTCACACATTCCTAAAAACAAATATATCAATTATGAGTTATTTGTTAATGCAAAGCCATATTTATATACATAATTTTCAAACTTCTTCTGATGTCATGCCTGAGTATACAGGCTTCTATTCTAGTTGTAGTTATAGGACCACAGACAAGTATTTGCCATTTACTAATTCAATATTTATGTTTGGCAAATTACAACAGTTCCTCGACTCCAAAACCAATCCACTTCCAAATGTTTCACAACCAGAACCCGTTTTTTTCGCAACCAGAACTGTTTTTTTTCTACCCAATCACCATTAGCCTTTTTATTTTCATTCAAAAAACCATCAATAAGTCACATTTAAAATGCAGACGGTAATTTATCAAATATATCAAGTAAGCATTGCTCAGAAGCCTATACTCAGAGTAATACACCACCGTGACTTTTCCTATCCTTCAGAGACACTTTTTAGGGAATTTCAGGTTTTGGATATAATATAATTATATGTGTTGAATATACTAACAGCTTTCATAGGAAAATAAGTGCTCCATCTGTGAGGACTGAAAGATATTATCCAACAAGAGCAAATAAGTTTAAAATAGTTCCAAGAATCAAAACTACTATTGGTCAAAAATTATTCACCTTTCAAGCTTCCAGAATATACAATCAAATTGGAAACAAAATTAGAACTTTAACTGACATAAAGGCTTTTAAAAGGGATGTTTCAATTTCAAATAGGAAGAGCCGATACAGAGAGCAAACTTTTTTATATAATGAAATAATTCTAATGATGTGACATTTCGAATAAACACGCCAAGGCCCAGGGCGCCATCTACCGATGAGTGAGTGAGGGAGGTTGGAGGAAGTAGCGGGGACTTCGGTGCGAGCGCTTGAGCGGGGAAGTGCGTGAGGCGAGCACCAAGCGGCACTCCGCCAAGATAGTATTGGCGACGGAGATCGACAATTGGAGGATTATTTTCGCGACAGAACAAGAGAGAATTGGGCCTTGTTCTGCCCGTGAAAGTCGTGTAAGGAGGGACTCTCCGCGGGAACGAACAGTAGGCTGCGAGCGTGCAATGGAGGTGGGACGAGTACTGTCCACGTTGCAACGTCAAGATAGAGCCTTTTGGAAGTCTTCAGAAGTCGAGTGATGTTTTGGTCCGGCCTCGTAGCGATCCGGAACCCTGGCTGCCTCATCCCACCATAGCAGCCAAGTGTGATTCGAGTAACATTTCAACCTCTAACCTAACCATAAACATAGTGTCAGTTTCGTAACCAATAGTGTCCAAATTCAGTGGATGGATCTAAGGCGTGTAAAGAAGATGAGACTCTGCTCGTGCTCACAATGTCGGGTTTTATTTATACAATGTGATTAAATTGTTCTTAGTGTTATAAAGTGTTTTGCATTATTCAGACCACCCACATCCATCTGAGACAGGCATCCCGACACCACACTTTATCAACCCACAGACTGAGTCTAGCTGGTGGCGTGGTGCGCTGGCATTCTATCCACTGGTGTCAGCGCGCGACGTAACAAACTACTTTTGTGTATTTTGGTCTTGCATATTTTCATCTACCTTATATGTGCTTACATTACATATTGTATTGCACATTAGGATTTTTTCTCTCTCTTTTTTGTATTTTTAAAATATATATATATTTTTTTTATGTTTACTTGCCTTGTATGTTATGTATTCGATCTTATTGTGTTTTGTCTTCAATGAGTTTTAGTTTTGTAATGCATTCAATGAGTTTTAGTTGGGCAATGCATTCAAAATGTGTGTAAAATATATGTTACAAACTGGTTTTTTTTTGCAGCTGTACAAATGTTATATGTCTAAATAAATATATATATGTATTATTATATATAATAAAGGATAGCACAACAAGAACTGCACCCAAGAATTTACATGTGCGCTAATTACATTGATACCAATAAATATGAACTTATAAAATAAAACTAGTTTTTATAATTACCTGTATTTAAACATTCATCTAAATCAACACAAAATGCACCATCTTCAGATTCTGTAAAACCATTGTCACAATAACATTTATAAGACCCGGGTGTATTCTCACACCGTCCGTTAAGACAGATCCTCGGATTTTCGTAGCACTCGTCGATATCTATGCAGGCACGTCCGGTTATACTCAATTTGAAACCGTTTTTGCATTGACATTTAAAACTACCGTCCATGTTTATGCAAATGCCATTGGCACACATTCCCGACAACGAGCACTCGTCCTTGTCTGTGCACTGTTTGCCATCATTTGAAACGTCAAAGCCTGGCGGACAAAGGCACTCAAAACTGTTGGGACGGTTGGTGCACAATCCACCTTGACAGTAGCCCCTGGAGCACTCATCTATATCGACACACACCGGGCGGCCATCCACGTCATCCAGCTCGGCCCCCTTGAAGCATTCACATTCGTATCTGAAAATATAGTGTTCAAAATATTAAATCTGAAAATAAAATTTGTGAAAACTAAACTTCTCAATGTATTTTACAAAGTACTAGGGCATTAAAGCTGGACAGTATAATAGATATATACATTACTTTATATATGATGTCCGTAAAAAGAATGTCCAGAAAATTATATTGTTCAGGCGAACAGAGGTAAGACCAATTAAAATATAGTCAGGCATATAAACTATATACACAAGCATGGATGCAATAAGATGTTGAGGGTGATAATGAAAGACTTGGGATGTTCAAATATGAATAAAAATATTGAAGGAAGGCAATGTCAAAAGTCTGGAGAATCTACAAGTGTGTAAAAAGCTACGTATATCATAATAAAAATGTATAGCATTCTATCCTCTCTGTCCATTTCTTGAAAAACAGCACAATGTGAAACAAAATAGTTCACATATAAATTTGCCACATCAGTTTAATAATTAGAATAAACTGTGCATAATAACTACATAGAAAATAAATAATAACTACGTAGAATGCATAGATATATAGCATGTTTATTGCAAGAGGTGAAACAAATTGCATTGTACATGTGTAATTTCCAAACAAAAATACTGATGACAGTGAACTTGTTACTAAATAAATATAATTGATTTCCAAAGTGTTACAAAGAAATATGTACATACAGCAAATATAATTGTATTTATTTCTGGTTACATTCTATTTAGAATTTTTTAATACTACTTTGCATACATATCAAGCCGACGATTCAAGGGGAAAAAGAATATGTGAAATTAAGCTTGAAATATTTATAGTGAGCTTACCCGTCTTCGGTGTCAATACACTTTCCAAATCCACATATATCCTTCCGGAAAAGGCACTCGTTAACCCTGTAGGCTCCTACGGGCGGCCCTGTCGGGCTGTAAGGGTCTGAATCACTGTCTATTACACTCCAATGCGTTTCTCCTCCGCCATTATGAAATCCTCCATTCCCGTTGCCATTTCCATTTTCCCCATGTCCGTGTCCATTCACGTGACCATTTCCATACCCATTTCCGTACCCATTCCCGTTGGTAGGACCTCCCGGTCTCGACACCTCGCCGCTTTTGGTGCCAGATCCACCTCCATATTTATTCCTAACACTACTCCAAAGACAAAGGCTATTGTAGTCAGCTAGAAAAACAAAATAAATCATTTTAAATTAAGTAAAATATGTTTTTAATACAAACTTTTAAACATTTAATATGTTTAGCAATGAGACTAAGGTTCTCCTAGATTCCCACATAATATGATATGAACGCAGGTAGTATATTTTATTTAAATAACTCACCTTCTCCAGGTTGCGGACACGGATCACAATAGTCTCCCCAGCCTCGTCCCATATTCTTCCCGCAACAACAGTCCCTATTGGACAGTCTCATCGGAAGACTGTCGGAACATTCGCCATCTGGTGATCTGTATGTGAAACATGTCCCCAGTCGTCCATCTGAAATATTTGACAGGAAATTCAGATGAATAGTTTCATTTTGCAATGTTTTTTAAAACTCAGTACAATTAATTATAGAAATGCCAACACATGTTTTACATACTAAAAAAATATTCACTCACCAACACAAAATTTCTTATCTGGACTCTGAATGAAGTGAGGATTGCAAAGACAATAATATGATCCCTCTGTATTCACACATTTACCATTCTGAAAATACAAATAGGACGCATTACCACCACAGAGATTAAATCATTTTGAAAATATACAAAGTAGCTAAATCTCAGAAGAGAGAATAAAAAGACATTTTACCTTGCAAATGTTTTCATCTTCACATTCGTTTGTATCCTCACAGTTGTTAGTTTCCTTATTCCTGGACTGCCCCGGAGAACACTCACAGGAAAATGAACCAATACTGTTGATGCATTTTCCCCCGGAGCAAAGACCGGGAATGGCGGCACACTCATCAATGTCTGAAAAATAAAAAATAATTTAATTATATGATTGTCTATTAAGGAGATAGCCCCCAATTTCTACAAAAACATACATAGAGAGATGTAAAAGATGTAATATTTTTAGTACTATTGTATTACATATTTCAATAAAAATGTTTAAAACTGAACATTATATGGATTAAAACAAATTGCTTGTCACTTAGAAAGATACAAATAATATATCTATCTTTATAAATAATATTTCACAGAGGTATGAACCCGGAACTTTATATTGCCAGTAAAATGCTTTATCGATTAAACTATAGCGACATTATCATTATTGACAAATTTGATCATTATATCTTTTACTGAGACGTCTTTCCAGTTGACACAACCATATTTTTATTGCTATGTTTCTCAAACACCTTTGATAAAAACCTGCTATGTATGTATTAAGTACAGTAAAACCGCGATATAACGAAACCCGATATAGCGAAAAATGACGTATATCGAAAAAAAAATCGAAATTTAGTCCCTAAAACCAATTTTTCATACAAAAATGCATTTATATAACGAAATCCCGTTAATATTTATAACAAAATCATTTTTGTCCCGTACGAAAAAATGCCAATATATTTACGTAAATTTATAACGAAATAAAAAAATTTTCACAGATGAAAATATTATTTCGCATCTGCCGTATGCGAACGGTTTTATGGCCTTTTCGGCGGTGCGCGGCGGTCTGCCGACAAGATAGTAAAACAATTCAAACTTCTTGGGTTCATAGTATCATATTTTGAAGTGGTTGCCGCCATTACCGGTAAGTACCTTCGTAATTTATATACGACTCATTTTATAAAAATGCCGCGATTCAACTGTAAATTTTTTATGTTTCATGCGCAAAACTATGTTTGAAGCGGCTCTACATTTAAACACAATTAAAATATTGTTTTGTGTTTGCAATATTCTGGAATTTACAAAAATATCTTCCAATTGGTGTTGAATAGGTTCTGTTCTTAATTTAATTCCTTTGATTATCCATTTGCTTATCTGTTTTAATAACAAAACTACTAAAAATATGTAGGTATTCAGTTCCCTATGGCCTTCTTCCTCCTTTGTTTGCAGAATTTGCGATCTTTTTTGAAGCCGCGCAACATTTTTTTGCGACGGCGCGTAACATATAGTAGGATTTTTTTTATTTATTTCGTTATATGTGGGAATTCGTTATTACGAATTTTTATTTTTTGGGCCCTTGGATTTCGTTATATCGCGGTTTTACTGTATATGTATTGTTTGTTTTTAATATATAAAATGAATAACTTAAAATACAATAAAATTCCTATAATGGAATTATAAATTTCCTAAAATTCTTGAAATAATTAAAAATATATGGTATTGAGGATGCTATAATGAAATATGAACTATATTTAATCAGGTAGTACAGTATAGAAAGTGGTACCTAAGCATTCTCCTGAGCTCAGATTTCTCAAGAATCCAAGTTCACAGTCAAGATGATCGGCACATTGCTCGCAGGGATGTCCCCAAGCTTTGCCGACAGTGGCACAACATAGGTTCTTAGTGCACACAACACCCTCTAGCTGATTGGTGCACAAGCTTCCCCTTATGTCCGTGTAACAGGGTCCAGTGCGTCTGTCTAACAATGAAAATAATCACTCGTACATACAAAATTGTGCTTGTGAATTGGGTTAGATTATGTTAGATTATTATTAGGTGAAATCGGTGCAGAGGGAAAAGGGATATAAAATCAGCAATGTATTATGCAAAACAACCACGCATTAAGTAATATTATTTAGACATTAATCCAAACCTTGACTTTGATCCACCAAAATATTTTTAACAATTGGTCTAAATAAGAATCAAGAGAACATCTTTTAATAATAATTGTAGTTTACATAAATGCAACAAATCGTGAAAGCTAGGAATAAAGAATATGTGAAATATTTAGATCACTAAAAAATAATCCAAGTATACGGCACCTATTTCACACCTCTTTCCGCTAATACCATGGAAGCACACACATCTATCGGGCGCAATACATCTTCCACCGTGTAAACATGGCTCTCTGCAAATAGCTGAAAATATAATAAAAAAAATAATATCATAAAATATCGACAAATATGTTATTTCTCAACAATAAAAAGTAATTAAGATAATCAAGCTTCAAATCACAAAGATTTTTATGTGACTCATTTCTATGGGCTTATTAAACAATTTTGTTCATGAATTGCTCAGTGTTTAGTATGAGCTAGTTGATATTAATCTAATATGAAATGTCAAAAGGCAAAAAAGTTAATAATAATAAAAAATATGATTACATTCATAATATTAATAAACAATCATTATTTAATTAATATAGAAAAAACCTTACGTTCTATGCAGAATTCTCCTGTCCATCCAGGTGCACACGAGCAGGTGGCGTTCACACATGTTCCCCCGTTCATACATATTCTTCGGCAACCACCACGATTTCTATCTGGAAGAATATCAATGCTTTGTTATGTATTATCAAACTTAGAAAATTAAAGTAACTATGTAGAAATTAATGTGTTGTCCAATCTTTCTCATGAATTTTAATTTTATTACCCATACTGACCCATATAATACAAGGGTGGTTTGATAAATAACTTGGTTCACATACTAATAGATGGCGTTAACGTCATCTGTACATGTAAATAAATAATCTATGGTCTCATATCATTCTGATGTAATTCATTGTTTGACAGTGGCTTAAACAAAAGTGTTTCGAATAACAGTGAAAAATTGATAAAATTGGAATTCATGGTGTGACTCAATTATTTTTTCTGGAAGGAAATTCACAAGAGGATTTTACCTACATTGGGTGACTCATGTCCTTCCTATGGAACTGTTGGAGTTTGGGTAAATGAATTTAAGCGTGATAGAACAAACATTAAAGATGCACCACGTCCTGGAGCCTCGAAATCAGCCGTGACACCCGAAATCATTGATAAAGTCCGTGATTTGGTTTTAGCCAAAAATTTGAGTCAAATGAAGGGGGCATACAAGAAGTAAACAAGTATTTTGAAAGCCTCAAAGAAACTCATTTCCATGAAGGAATCATGAAACTGGAGAAACGTTGGGGCAAGTGCATTGAACTTCGAAGGGACTATATCGAAAAATAAAATACGTTATAAAACTCTAATTGTTTTCTTTAATTTAAAACCACCCTTGTATCTTAATAAAAATAATTTAATTAATTCTTAACATATTTGACATGCTCAGGTTTATAAATGTGATGAATTTATAATGACTACTAATGCTGCATACGTATAAACTGCAGACAAAGAACCAGGAGCTTGCTGAATCTTAGTGCGATGAAATGTGCCTCTTACAAACCATTCTTCTTTCCAAGTTTTTAATCCTTTTTTTGTAAAGATGATGCTTGGACACTTTGAGTAACTTTTTGAGCTGCATTTTTGCGAAAAAGTGATCAAAAACTTGGAGAAAAGGGTGGCAGTCTGTAAGTGGAGCCGAGGGAGCCACTTGGATGATGTGCTATTTTACACATATCTGCATATCTACACTACAACAGAATTAAAAAATCTTTATTATCAATGATTATTTTTTAATTTTATTCAAAAAAACATATCCAACACCTCTTACTGAAATACCCCTTACAAGTGTAAAATGTAGAATGAATCACACAAACAATGATGGTAAAAAGTTAAAAGAATTCTTCCTTGATTATCAAATTGAAAATATTACACATTTCTATCCTTTGATTCAATAAAAAGAGACACCCCCATTATGTCCTTTGCAGATGTCTTTAAATATATTGTATGTTGCATTTAGATAGTGTTTACTCAGTAGACACCCTACATTATGTACTTGAAAAATAAGTGTTGCACTGACTTTGAAAATTGGTGATGCTGTGCTGATTACAGGAGGGACCTTCAATGCCTCCTTCACACCGGCAAAGGTTAGGCTGTATACACACCCCCGGACCTCCACACGACCGTGGACACAGCGCTAAAATTCATAGGTAAGAGATAATATTTTATGATTAAAATATATTTACAGTTATTTGATCCATAAGCAAAGTGTGGTATAAATACAAATCTAAGTGCAGTTTCCAGTGAATTTATTGGTATATTTTAAGAATTTAATTATTTAAACTATCTATTACAATAGAAAAGGCACGAATACAAAATTATTGAACATACCACAAAGAAAACAGTATTTTTGGTCAAAGATAAACTGTATATTCATATAACATGGAAAAGTTAAAAATACTGAAGGCACTTTAAACAGCGTTATTTAAAACTGAATCACCTAATGAGAGGACTATATCATATTTAAATACATATACCTATATACAGTGCTATTTTTGTAGAAAAAATGGTGCCAGAACTCATATTGTGCTAATTTTGTTTTAAAAATAAAAATATAAAATAAATTTCAAATAGTCACCAAAATCTAAAAGTTAAATAAATCTGAACATGTAAGAAAAAGTTAGAAAGTTTTACAGAAAATACCAAATACATATTTTATTCAGTTCTCATCTGCTAAATCATTTTGAAACAACGTACAGTTCTCACTTCTTAAGTTAAATCTTTCCAGAACAGTTCTAGCTATATAGGTTTTCTATGTCAGATTCAATTTAAGATATGAATTGGGTGCACTTTTTTCAAAATATATAAAATTACAAACACTTATATCCATGTGTTTAAACATTTTGACTTTCCCACTTGACTAGGCAGCTGGTAATAATAAGCAATAATATTAGCATTAAAGTATTGTATTATTGAAAGTCTAGGATAAAAGTTGTTTATAATATTTAAATCAGTCAATTAAGAACACTGGAACAATATTATTTCAACAAAATCGTAATTTTCATTCAATGTTAAATATCTAAAAGTGACATTGAACTTTCGTTTCATTGATAAGGCAAAGGCCGTCAAAAAATACATTAGTAATTAATTATACATGTCTAAATATCGTAATCATACTTTTCGGTGATGCAGAAATAAAATATTGTTGATAATTATAAATAACTGAATGTCAGAAGCAAAAATATTAGAATGTATGGAAGTCGTGATTATAAGTCAATAACAACTTGTCATATTATATGAACGATCAAGTATGTTTTGTAATGTATTAACGTGGCGTAATTGACTTTTAAACACTTTTAAATTACAATTAATCCACTTACGCACTACGCACAGCGAAGAGTGGGGTTTAGTCGTCCAACCTGGGCAGCAATGCGTTCGATTGGCTCTCGTTCGGCAAACATTCGGTCTGTGGAAAAAATGAAAAAAATAATTATGTGTTACATGATAAACTTAAAACAATCCAGTAGATATACCGTACCTGTAATGGCGTATATATTGTTTCTAATATAATGTATACATAATCTATGTGGTAATAACATGATCAGCTTTTCTAAAATAACTACCCAAAGTTAATTTTTCACAAATAAATTATTATTTCCGAAAAAGTTAACTCTCAACTTCTATTATGAAATTTCAAATTTCAATGTGACAGTTCAATGTGGTCTTATTAAAAAATTACAAATTATTTTGAAAGAAGTATCTACCCACGTAGTCGGTTGACAGATTCAGTCACTTTATTGCGAACTTTATAGTTTTAATTAAGTAATTAATAGTACAAGTCGAAAATAATGGATAAAAGATATTCTTTTGAACCATAAAATGTTATACAGTTCTCACTCTGCTCAACTGCTCGACAAGTGTGAATAGGATAGCAATATATTCACACCCGACAAATATTTGTACAATAGAATTTCTCCGGTTTACGTTTTAGTAGTGAGAAATATAATTTCACCTATTTTCAATGATGAACAAAACAGAAATATGAGATATATTATAACAACATATTAAATTATGTTAGTTATAATTTCAAAAGATAGAAATAAAATAAAATAGTTCCAACATTTTCAATCACAAATGTAGTTTTCAATAATCTTCTTTTGGTCCATATTTTTAATTACGCAACATTAGCTCTGTATCTGCCAACTATATTTGACATCATAAAAGGCAGGGGTAGGCTTTAAAAATAATAACTTTAAATGTTTATTGAAAACTAGGCAAAACGATTTCAAATGTATGACCTTGAAAATTGTGTTAAATCCGTCTCGGCAAGACCAAAAAATGCAATCACGATTATAGCTCGGTGTGTTCACTCATTTCAAAGATTCAAATAACCCCTCTAATATTTTAATCTCTGTATTCAAATGTAACTGCACATAATTTCTAATGAAGATTAAAATAACTTTTATGAATGGTAGCAACAATTTCATGTATCATATTATCTTTATGACCTAAATATTCATGTAAGCATTATGTTGCCGAATTTCTTATCAGATTACTTTGGTACATTCCTTTGCCTCCGCTATCTTCGCGTTTTGTTTGTCAATTGTCAGAGATTGTAAAATTACACACGGCGTATTGAAGAAAATTCTCAAGAGGGAAATAATGAAAAGAAAACCTACAGAGCGTAAATCAAAAAAATAAGTATTACGTTAAAAATAAATATGCCTAACATGTCTCATTCTGGTTCAAAAAAACATTAATAAATTTAGTTATAAAATAAAAATAAAAGTCTCCCAAGCGGACAACCGAACATAGGTCTCCCGAAGGTCAACCGAGGATGCTAACCACTACACTGTCGAGAAATCAAGCACGTAGTGAAAATAGTAGTATACAAATATATTAATTAATGCTGACGTCTTACAAAGTTCGACGGGGATAATTTTATTTAATAAATTTAATTTTAGAACTAAAATTTGATGTTTGGAAAGTATAAATAATAAAGTTTATCAAAAATATTAACTAAAGGATTCAATTATAACACAAAAAATCAGCGGTTTTTACATACATATTTAATAATTTAATATCACAGTCAATTAGGGGAGTAACTAAGATGGCAGGGCTCTGGCTTAACAAGTGGAATTTATTGTTCCGACATTGATCAATAAATTTCCAACGTCATTACGCATTTACGAATCAATTCAATTTTTTTTTTAAATATAAATGTCGTATGATATTTACATGGCGTACTTATAGCATATTTTTATTATAGAAAAGAACAAATATTTATTTATTTTTTACGTTTAAAATACAGTAAATTATTATATTATTTATTAAATATATATTTTAAATAAACTTGTAGGCAAGCGTCTAGTAAGAAGTTGAGGGTCTAGACGTAAATAACGTGTTTTATTATTAATAGAATTGAATGATAAAAATCTCGATACTCATCGGTTGGTTCAATCTTTTCTCCACTCAAATTGAAATATATATATATATTGGTTAAATTAATTAATTATTTGTACTTTTAAAACACCAACATAATGCTCAATATTATATATATATAAAAAAAAAGTTTTATATTTTGTTGTCAAACATATTTTTTAACACTCTTAAGTTGTTTGTTTTAAAAATAAACTTAAGATCTATATTTAATCCTTCATATGACGTTTACAGCTATACAAAGAATTTCAGGAATTTTGCAACATAACACATAACACAATATTTGAGAATGTATTCGTGAGTATACAATGAATTTCAGTTGCCATGTCAAACTGTAAAATATAAAAGGCTTTGAGTTTAACCTTAAACCGTATAATATATATACAAACAAAAATGGAGTATAAAATTTTGGAAATTAAAAAAGATACACATATTTGCAAGTTGTTGCATATTGCTAAAAAAATAATATTCACATAAAAACAGGCAAATACTCGTATATTATGGTAATTTATCAAATCTTCTATTACAGTGGGATTTTTGCTTTTTTGTAGTATCTATACACTATATTGTGCCTTAGACCCGACGTATCCGATGTTGTATATTTGTACATATATATGTTAAGGTAATATCGACATACCTTTGAGCACCGGTCGCGGTAAGACGTCAGATTTAGAAATCAGAATCAGATTTGGGTTTCGAATCCCTCAAAAAAATGTTATTTAACCAAAATACATATCATTTTATGTAGCGAAATAATGAAGATGTTTAAATATGTTATAATTGATCTTATTTGGAGGCGCATAACTCTATTGTTGTCTAAAATTGTTAACGTTGTCGTAAAATAATAGTTTATGTGTGTACTTAATTATTCCTTAATAAATAATTTATTCATTAATAAAGTACATATCTATAAATCATTTTCAATATTGAAAAATGGTTAGAATAAAGAGAGAGAATGTGTTGAATTTTTGTTGAATTACCCCACGTCAACCATTTAAGATTACGAGAAATTTTAGGCTTTATATGTAAATCTTAAACAGAGAAATTCTCCCGGCAAGAGAAAGATCCGGGATCAAGTCCCGGCGGCAACTAAATATTTTATTTTTTTAATATATCTAACAGATTCATCTAATTTGTTTTAAACTATCATACACAGAACTGTGTTTTAAAATTGCAACTTCACAATGATAAAAGTGATTTCAATAATAATATATTTATTTTATTATTTATAATTTATAATAAAAAAAAAGGATTTTTAACAATTCACCAAATCTATGTGAAAACAATTACTATTGCTTATTTTTAGCGTAAAATATAATAATACAAATTAAATGTATTAATTAGAATGATATACAGATAAAATCAATTTATCGAAAAAATATTTTGTTGCCACCGGGATTCGAACCAGGAACCCTTCCTATCTGGGGAACTTCGCTGACTGTTACATCATGTCAATATAGTAAATTAACGACAAATTTTCTAAACTGTATGTTTCACTTTCAAATTGATACATCTGTTATTCCATTTTTTAAAAAGCAATCTACTTCATATATACGGATAATCTCAAATAAAGGATGAGCCAACTTGGGCTGACTGTTTTTAAAAATTTAAAACTTTAATGGGGTTTATTTTTAATTATATATTTTTTGCAGATAATAAAGAATTTATGAAAGTTTATAATGGCTACATACCCATTGTAAGAGCGCGTTAAAATTATTGAATTTTATTATGTTTCGCGACGATCTATTTTCGGTGACCGGCTAATTTAAAAAAATGCAGAGTTTGTTCGGCCTCCCTGTTCCCCAGATTTGACGGTGCCTGATTTATTTTTGTGAGGCTACGTAAAAAATCGAGTCTACATGAACAAACCAGCAATAATTCAGGAGCTTAAACAAAATATTAGTGCAGAAATAACAAATTTGGAGACAGAAACGTTGCGTAATGTAATGCAAAATACTTTAGAAAGATCAATTATTTGTCAAGAAGAAAATGGAGGTCATTTAAATTGTGTTATTTTCCACACATAGATTTTAAAAAAGTTAACAAAGTACACTTTCACGTAATAATAAATTTGTTTAATAAATATTAAAATTACAAAAGTTATGTGCATTTTTCATTAGTCAGTCCAAGTTGGCCCACTGAGTAGCTTTGAATAAGTGATTATTTAAATATTAAAAATAAAATATAATAGTTTGTTTGCTCATTCAAAATTGTTTTAGATTTGTATCATTATTGTCAACATCTTTCATAATCTTTTACTTTTCGCTGCAGTTTTAGATTTGTACATAAGTTACACGGCCTATATACGAACACACATTACCTATATATAACACGTCTTTGTTCTTCGAAAAGGTCGAACACCACCAATCTTGACCTTGGTATGTGTGACATTTGAAAAGGGTAAAATACTTCACATTTAATTCTTTCCAAGACATTTAAAATAAACTTCTAACGAGTATAATTCCAACCGTAAAACGGAATGGCGCCACTCCGGGACGAATGTGTGAAGCAATTTACATTTCAACAGAATAATTCGTGAAAATCAACTCGGTAACTGGGTCATTAATCTATTTCCCTATATTAGGCTATGTTTGAATTCCCGCTTCAATTTTGGTAAAAGCGGATATAACACGAAGCTGTGTATATGTTCACAGTAACATACACATTGGAATTAGATTTAGGTCAGATATTTAAAGGATCGTGAATGATAATAACCATGGAGCAGTAGATCACAATATGTCTGTGATGCAATTCACGATGCACATCAAGGAGTGTTTAATCTGTCTGCACGAATCAGCCAAGATGTACTATGCCTAAATATTATTTCTAGCGTTTAAAATCCGCCATTATAGAACGGGCGCGAAAGACGTACATAAAAAAAAGGTAAAATATAAACTGGAGTTTAAAAACAAATATTTAAAAAATCGATGTTTATTACTACATATTTTTTTATTGTCGATCTTGTTTTTGAATAGTTCTTTCAATATTATAAATTAAATTATAAGTTTCTAGTGGTACATTACTAATACTAGTAAAATATACTTTTGAAACCTTCAATATGCCTCATTTATAGGGTTGATGTGATGAGCATATACTTCTTCTTCATCAGAAGACTCTTCTACTGTCAAGTTTTCATTTATACGACTGTCCACTATTTCATCAATTTCCACTACGTCCAATGTTATTGCGTTGGACATATTTAATTTTTATCTAAATATTAATAAATTTTTGATTAGACGTAAATCGCGGAAAAGACAAACAGCTTTTTAAATATGTATACTAAAATGACACTGAACTGCTGAAATAATACACAAATGGAAGAAAACATGAATTCCGGCCATGTAAAATTGTGATTCCACTGTATATATTGCGCTTGGTCACTATTTCATCTGTATCCATTGTCAGTGTCGTTTATCTTTAAAATATCCGCTAAATGGCAGTACAGATTAGCAAAAAATAATAATTAATATTAATATCAATTTATAATCTTTCCGAATTGTGTAATAGATGTCACTGATGTCTAATATTTGCAGTTCAAAACCGTTTTTTAACAAAAAAAATTCCTATCTACATATTATTATTGGATATGATTACTCGATAATTTTAATATTGCAGTTCAAAATGGTTTTACACAAAATATCGTATTCACTTGATATTTTAAGTTAATTTTTTTTACCTGTCCATATATCATTTCATCTCTTTAAGTTCACATTGATTTAAGATAGCTCTAGGTGTACATATGTATACAGTATGTATCATTTTACTAATATTTTATTTTTCTTACTGTAAATAAAGACAAAGTACACTACATGGTGCATTGTTAAAGCAATATTATAATATAGATGCTACGGAAATTATGGCCGCTAAACATTTATATTTATTTAATATTGTACAATTATCTGTTCATCGCGAATGTTTGTTTTGTGGTAGCCATTTAATATATTTTATCTTTTACCTACTTAAAAAAATTTTTGGCTTACGAAATGTATGCATATTTCATATAGTTATCCATAAATCAATGCATACTGCCAATAAGACCATCGAAAAACAAAAGCTTAAATCTGTACTACGAATTGCGTACAACTAGGCGTCGTTACAAAAATAATAATTCCGTTAGATTTGAACGTTTTACAGTTAAGTCGAAAGGAAGAAATATAGAAATATATATCTTAAATATAGGGTATTAATGTAGAATGTGTTCATTCAGTGGAGACGCCAATAACATTCATAACAAAAATTTCTTTCCAATTAACGCATTAAAAAATTTCGCAAAATTTTTATATACTATCAATTTTACCTTGAGCCTTATTTTCACATTTACGAGTACCGAGATGAATTCCAGACACTTTCAAAATCTTTTTGAAATCAAAAAGATATTCGAAGCAGCGAGAATCGATCCCGGTACTACCCTCACTACCCGGTACTACGATACCAGTACTCGGATGCTAAAACGCTTTGCCAACCTACCAATACCCTAATGGTACATAGTGTCAAAATGCCTACCTCTCACTCTCCATACTTCATGGTTTGCAACTCCGTTAGTCTGTCCGTGTAAGTGTGACTCAATCCATTTTGTGTCTCGACAACTGTCCCTCTTTTGGGAGTGTTTTTTGATGAATGGATCCCTGAGTGTCTGCCTTGAACTACTGCACCTTAATTTTTCATCTGTATGTAAAACTATGTTCTATGATCTTTATAAATAAAGACAGCACTTAATAATTTTACGATAATTGCTAATAACCACATTGAATTTCGTATTGCATAAATATGTTATTAAATTAAAGTCGCGTATTTTTATTAGCTTTGATGAGTGGGACCGACAAGGAAGCCCTAACTTCTAAACCGGTCCCGGGAAAGGATGCCCTCCCTCTAGCTGTCCATTTAAAAATAAATATAAAAAGTGTCAAATTGTCATATACGTATATAATGCAGATTTTTTTCGTGAATTGATTTATATTTTTGATATACGTTCGAAATAAGTATTATATAATATATCTATCTGAGGCATTTTTTTCTTATTATTATTATTATTATTTATTCTTCCAATAAATGTATTAATATTAAATGAGTAAACGAGAGAATGTGCTGTTCTAAGAATATTAAAAAAATTATTAAATATCGTGCAAAGTAAATAAAGCTCAGTGAACTTCATAAAATATAAAATGAAATAACACATTCTAATGTAATTATTTGTTTTCTTTATGCGTGTTGTATTTTTATTTTTGTTGTGGTTGATTAAACACTGTTGGTCACTATGTGAAGAACAATCCTTGCTGTAAGTGTTCTGCAGTTTGGCAAACATTAAAAATTATAATATAATATAATATTATATTATATATAATATTATAATATATATATATGTAATAAAATTTTTAAAAAAAACTTTAAATGTTCATAAAAAGAAAGTTTTTAGTAAAAGTATAACATTTATAATTTTATTTATTAATTCTAAGCATTAATTAAATATTATTTATTATTAATATCATTAATTTATTGAATATATAGAAATTCTACAATTCGTATCTAATTAAATGTCGTATCTTTTAGTATGCTATCACAAGTTACTCAACAGTGGAAGATAATATCATAATATAATAATAATCAATATAATTTCAAATAAATTTTGTGAAAATTTTATTTAACCCCTCAGAATAACAAAGTTCCATCTGACACTGTTTTGAGATAATGAGCTCAAAAGTGTTGATTGAATTTCAACATATATTCATGTGTATTTTGTTTTGAGTATACAAATATGATCAGTTTTATGGTCTTAACTTATTTTCTGTATTAACAACGACCACTGTGAGATGAAGGAAATTAAAAATAAATACATTGTAAATTAACAATAATGATACATAAATTGAAATAAATAACTGATGCAGTTGGAACTTTCAACTCTAGCTATTTTCTTTAATATCCGATAAATAGAGTTGGTGTGTATGGAAGAAATAAAAAATAATAACTCAAATTAGCCCAAAATATTAATTGGAACCTTGTTATTCTAAGGGGTCGATATTTTAAACGTGATTAACGTATTTTCGCTGGCAACACTTTTATTATATATCCTGGATTTACGTACTTCGATATTACCCAAACCGAATTCAGGACCTTTTCAATAACAATATGCCATTACCCCTCGTCATGCCAACTTTATTATTATACAATAATCAAATCATTTATAAAATATTAATGAGGTTCCTAAACGTTTAAGGAATAAATCGTTAACAATTTAATATAACATTAAATGTAAGTGCTTTAATATAGTTTTAAATATATGTTTATTTATATGTAATGATAACACCAAGACCACTTAAGAAGAAAGAAAAACATTGACAGTTTGACATGAGACACGCAGAAATAAGATTGAATTTTTTTTTATCAAATGTTGTCAGTTGTTCCTGGATCTTTTGGTGATTATAATTAACATTTAACATAGGTACCTACCTACCTTACATTTTAGAACATCTTTGAATAAAAATGTTTCTTAAACTACGCCGAATAACAACGGATTATATTCCATGCCTCGCTTGAACTGTAAATATTTATATGGTCAAAATCATATGATTGATTACCGACACATAAAAGGAACGAAGGATATCAAAAATTGTTTAGCCTGTCCATATATGGATGAAAAATTCCCAGACATACCGATCTCGGTAGGTACCCACCCAGTCCTCATTTGAAATGCTCACGGAGATCATTTTATAAATTCGACCAGTACACGTGGTACGTGATTCATTACCGAAATATTAATCGGAGCGAGCTGTGCCGAAGAGTTGTGATGTCACCGAAATAATATTCTCTAGCCATGTGCAGTGTAAATGGATAACTTATTATACTTACTAGTGATGGTAAAATCGCTATTTAAACCGTTATTTTGACTGTTATTATGATTGATTTTGTTCGATTGTAAAGATGATTGATAACTAACTAACGTAATTCTTCGAGCAATGACTGATACACTAGAAAGTAAGCCTCCGACTGTTAAATCTTAGTTACTAATCATCGTTAAATCTCAGTTACCAATCATCGACACAATCACAGTCACGTAACGGTTTACCATCTGAGATAAACTCATCAACTACCCGCTTACGTATATATTATATGTGTACCTATATAACGGTGGCAAAAGGTGCATTTCAACACGGGGTATGTTATGGAAAAGAAGAAAAGAATCAAAGAATCCCGCGATACACAATAAAGGTATCGGAACTCATATTGTATTTAGCTTTTTGTTTAAGAAAATGTGAATTAGAAACAGTCACCAAAGTAGGTTCGAAGAATTTAAAAAACCTCGAATATCTAAAAACAGTTATGATACGTGTCGTGAGAGTTACGGATGAGACTTTAATCTCTCATATCAGAGACTTATCATTCTGCTGATTGTATCATGCGCGCAAAAAAAATCATGCGCCAATGATTTATAATTCGCTTCGCGCTCAAATCTTGACTGTCTTTTACGAATCTCTTAAGAGAAATCTCTGTGCACGCGTCATAGAAAATTTAAAAGTTTTACCCAGTTCTCGAGACAAATCGAATCTTAACTCTTGAATGTCATTCTCTGATTAATCACAGATCAGCAAACATTGAAGCGCGTCAGAGAAGTCATCAATATTCAATTATATGACATTAGACACAATTTTACTTAATAAATTTATAAAAAATATCAAAATGCATAAAAATAAATATTTAAAAAAATTACTTTTAAAATATTGAAAGAAGAAGAATCTTAATTCTAATACCGGTAATACCGAAACCGGTATTACTAGTATTGGGCCAAAATTCGATGATCGGTATTACAAAATAGACTACCAGTAAACATCTAATTATATTAATTTCTTTCGATTTTTTTTTCTGCCCTAGTTTATTCCACACTCGTATTTCATGTTATACGTCAATACAATAAATATGGATTTAAGTAAGATAAATTAAATGATTATGAAAATTATTTATTATTAATTCATAATTAACCAATAATTATACAATAATCAATTAATTAATATTTTACTTCATTACAATTTTTTGCACTAATTTTATAAATAAATCAATACCGGTAGAAACCGTTTATACCGTTGATGGGATGTTTTTTTTTCGGTAACACCTGTATCGTTATTTTTGAAATTCCTAGTGTATATTTATATACAGGTATATATATTTAGAAGGTGCCTATGTTTTGTAGAGAGTCCTAAAGAGTGACAATGCAAAATTTGATTTAAATCAGAGTGTAGAATTGTATAGAAAACAGACATACAGTGGAACACCGATTTCAAGTTTTTGAAGGAACCAAAAAAGATTTTAATTGGGGCTTATAAAAAATATTTTTTTATTTAAATTATCAAACAATATTTTTGCTGAATTCCGGGCATGTAAAATGGGGATTCCACTATATATTCAATTTTATGTACGAGTACTCTACATAGCTAAATTAATTGCAATATTATGTACACGAAGGTATTCCTTATGGCCAGATTTGATTTGTTCCGCGCGAAGCGATCTATGAATCATCACCTCGTATGTGGAATGACGCATCCGGTACACATATATCTTTACTGACTCTCAGAGATCAAAGTGGACACGGGCAATTAACCCAGAATATTACTTCGCTATTGGCCCATCGCACTGGTCTCAGAGAGACGGTTAAATAAACTACTTGATCGTGACACGCATTCCGTGGTCGACCTTGACTTCTTGAAACTCAAATACTGATTGGCTGCATCGCACGCGCAACATAACCACTTTAGAATAAATGATTGTAACATCGGTTATCGTTTCACCCATTGCATAATGACCTACCAGGATAGCTGACACGACCCGATAATGAGAATACCCTCATATCTCACAGGCATCGCGATCGTTCCGTTAGTCGCGTTGTGCATGCGAATTGCCGATTTGAAACATCAAACTCATAACATCCAATTGAAGATAGTATTGTTACCCACGCCTGATAAATTCATCTCATCGGATGCGTTTCGTTGCACAAATAATCGCTGCAACGATGCACCACAGACCGCAGGCTCTATTACTGTCGCGAGTCTTTACCGAGAAGTTACGTTAAATGTACTCTATATAAATGTCATAGGTAATGTTTAACCAAGTAGAAATAGTGTATGTTTTAACGTCATGAGGTGCAGTAGACAGTGGACAGATCGCTCCACATTCCTGTTCTGTCTTTTACATCCACGCACCTTCTTATAAGCAATTGTTGGATTTAACCCTCTGTGTCATCTCTGACGTCACTGAATTTATTAGACTTTTTAAAATTATTTTACAATTTAGCCACTCTATATCTATACTATATATATATGCCTACTAAGCAATTACTAACTATTCATCATATCTACCACTTTCACCATTATTTTGGTATTTCATATTAGTATAACACGCAAATAGCGCAAAGTCATTCATTAAAACGTTATCATTGAATTTTATATGAAGAGAAGACTGAACCAAACAGTTATGTCAGCTAAAAAAATATTAAACTGTTCACTAAAATATTTTGGTAATGACTCATCTATCTCCATCCCCATTACCTCCCCCCCTTCATGTAATAAATATTTTTTTAGTTATTATTCTCGACCATGTTATATTCCAAATTTATATAATACATTAAAAAGAACACATTCTTATTGTGAAGTTGTAATTGTTCAGAACATAGGTCTGTGATATTTTAAATACTAATTAAATGTATATCTCTCTAATTAATATATTTAATTTGTATTTATATAATTCAACGTGAAAATATTTGATTAGGTTTAATTAGATAGTAGTGTAAATGACAACTCATTTCCCGGGCAAGAGAAAGCTCCGGGTTCGAGTCCCGGTGGTAACTATACATATTTTCAATAAATAGAATTTTTATGTGAATCTTTACAAATTATTCATGTGATTCGTTTTAAAAAAATCTCTGTTCCTATATCATATTTCTGAACATGACGAAGAAGTAAAGTCTGGAGAATTTGGTAATTTCTGGGAATATACAAAGATAAATGGCGAGAAGTCGATCTCCGATAAAATGAATAGACCTAGTCCGAGACTTGACCTGAGTCTCGCTACACGTCGCTCTAAACAAAGCCTGGGAGTCGAACAATTTGCACTGTAGAAGTAGACTACAGGACCACGATCAACTGAGAGAAAGGACAATATAACTTCGTATTATCATTTAAGCAAGATTCAAGACAACAGTTTCATCCTACTCCTTTACCCGTATACGCATACTTATATCAGTCACATTCGATTGAGTGACTGACGATATTTAAAAAAAAAGGTGTTTGACGTACTATTCGTAAAATGTTTATTTATCCTGGAAATTTATTTTCGAGATGGTGGTTACCTTTATTTATGCACGT
Organism: Eubasilissa splendida; assembly: GCA_031772225.1. Lineage (NCBI taxonomy): Eukaryota > Metazoa > Arthropoda > Insecta > Trichoptera > Phryganeidae > Eubasilissa > Eubasilissa splendida. The sequence continues at coordinate 11,340,540 of CM062852.1, read as the reverse complement.
CATAACTATTTGACGTGTTGGGATATTTTCTTATCCACTTAAGCTGAACAATTTCATTATTTATATATTGCACAATTTCTGGGACTTAATTTAAATTGGGGATGTGGATACAGGCGGAGTGTCAGCTCCTACTTAGGATGATTTATCCTTCCACATCTAAATAGCTTTTGTTCCACTTTTGTTTCATTGAGAAAATTTCTAATTTAAACCATCGCCGTCTTTTACTTAGTAATAAGCACGTCAGCAAGGATGGCCCAAGTCGGGACATTGATAAAACTAAAACTGCACTCTGCTGTACAGTTAAACTAAGATATCATATCTAACGAAACTTTTTAAAGACAAAATAATGATTTTATTTCTAAGGTTGGTATAAATTTGTAATTAAATGTATTAATATCAGAAACGTAACATATAGGTTCGAAAATTTGTCGCTAAAAATACCGTCGCTGTAGCATGGTTAGATAATGCACCTTCCCCGGTTTGGAAAGAGATCCAGGTTCGAATCCCGGTGGCGCAACAACAATATTTTTCTATAAAATTAATTTTATATGTATATCTTTTTAATTAATATATTTAATTCATATTTAAAATATCACAGACCTATGTTCTGAATAATTACAACTTCGCAATAAGAATGTGTTCTCCTAATAAAAATTATGAGTTATGTGCTTTGGATTGATGATTAAAATTAGTGAGGGCGTATGCCAACTGAATCAGAAGGATTTGTTGTGGTGTGTATGATAACTGTCCCAATAACCACCCATCATTCACATGTTCTATTAAAAATGATCGCGGGAATGTATTGCGTATGTGTGACCAGAGCAGGTGGAAGAAGATATACTACTTACGGATGACACGAGTTTATTATTAATTGAGCATAGTTACAATTTATAATTATGCAATAAAAAGTCTACACCGAGGAGCGTTTGCTAGAAATCTTGAAGGAAAGGCAGCAGCGAGTCGGCCTTCCGGACGGCTGCGGGTGCATGTTATTGGCACATGTCGCCGCTACCGGGCGTGTTTTTGAGTCTGTCGGGAGCTCTGTTTTACGTCCATGTAACTGCAAGGTGCGTTCGGGGGTCATCGGCGGTGAGATCTCCACAATGCCAAATCTTTGACCAGACATACGTGAAACTTTCCAATTGTGAGTATATTTAATAACAATATTTTAAATTCTACTTTACAAAAGTCAAAGTCGAATTCAGTCACACCGAGAGAATCGATAATGCAGATCCATATAGGTTGGTTCAATCTTGTCTCCACACAAAATGCAAAAGCAACATTGATAAGAATGACTCATGACTGTTTGTGTACCTATCTTTACCGGGGCTCGCACCTTACTTGGACACGCACCGTTAGTCACGTCTGTTAACGCGTAAAAATTCTCACAAATGAATCTGAACACACGTCACGAAGGTGAGAATGATTTTACGACTTCGTTTCTATTATTAGTTCTACAAAACATACCACTGTTGCATCCAATTAAAATGTATTTGGAACTATTAAAGGCGTAACCAGAGCTATTAATACTGTCCAGTCGAGCGTATCAATATAAATTAAAATACTTATAGCCGTATGGTTCACGGCTTTATAAAAACATTTACGGGAATCTGTACATATATACAATTCCTTGCCAAATTATAAAACACTATCAACACTCAGTCTACATTTTTTTTTACTGTTTTCAAGGTAAATTTGTAGAACTCCATAATCACATTGATGAAAATGAACACTTATTTTTTTATTCTTGTGATTTAATTTACTCGGGACGCGTTTCGCCTTGTGAGCGCATTATCAGGGAGATTGATCCCTGAAGCTATAACCCTATAATATAAATACAGTCTACTAACCCAATTTTCACCAAGAATACAAAAAGTACATAAAAATATGATTCTTTAAAGTCCCTAATTGATTTTAGACTATATTAAAGTAGTGATTGGCTGGCGAAACTGTCCATATTATGATGACGAATCAGACTATGAAGAGCATTCGTTGTTGTCAGTTGTCACTCTGACATATTAAATGTCATATCATAACACAACATGCACTCCGTTCGAATGAAAAGTGTAGATACTGTATCATCTTGTATGTTATTTTGATGCATTACAGCACAGGGTTGTAGTGTGATTTTTTTTCATAATTTATTTTTATAAAAAAACATTTAATATTTTACATCTACCGCTGGGTCTGTCCCCACTCTTTTACCAATATGTGGTAGGTCCTTATGACATCTCCAACGATGTTAAAAAATCAAAAGTTGTTCGTTTAAAAACAATAATACCCTAAAAAGACTTTCACCTAAATGCGCGGTACATAATTTTTTTAAATATGTTCGTCATTTTTAATTACAAACGCGTTACATGTCTCAAATATATGTAATATGCTACCCCTGCGTAAAATGTGTTTTTCTAGTTCGGAAAAATATTCAAATCATCAGTTAAATATATAATATGAAAATATAAATCTCCCTGGTCGAGGAACTGAATCGTAATTTCTCGTATGACCAGAGGGGATACTAACAACTACACTACATTGCGTGTGAAAATATACCTATTTAAATATCTTAAACTCTTTAATCATTAAGCTTGTTTTAAAATTCATCAGGTGTAACAATTTTCCAAATAAAATATTAGTATTATAATTTGATGTTAAGATTGTATAATAAAAATAATAAAGCATAAGTCAATGCATAAATTCTAATACAAAAAATCAGCATTCAATACTTATGTATTACAATTTGACACCACGGTCTAATGGGGGAACAGCAAGATAGTAGAGCGCTCGCTCTACTATCTCTAAAACCTATTTGATTTTAAAATGGTGTACTGGTATCGATCCATATAAATGTGAAAATAAAACACAAGGCAAAAGTAAAAGATGAACGTGATACGAAATTTTCTAACTATTGGTGGCCGCCGAATAAACATTTTTAATTTTTTTTTTAATTAATTGGAAATTTTTACAATTTTTTTATAATATGAGTTAATTAAGTACTCTACATTATTTAAATTACATATAACAATAAATATGTTTTTCTTCTTCTCTTTATTGTGGATTTCACCAATTAGGCGTAATTAGCCATTACAACCTACATACAGATGATATAATATAATTTCTTTAATATAATAAACAATTAACATAAATGAAATTAACAGGAAAAACTATTAAATTTAGTACAAGTATCAACAGTAAATAGTAAGTAAAAAAATAAATATTGTTTTTAAATAATTGTATGAAAAAATAAATATTTGTAAAAATTCTAAGATTTTATTTCATTAGGAGAACACATTCTTATCGTGAAGTTGTAATTATTCAGAACAGACGGTCTGTGATATTTTAAATATGAATTAAAAATATATTAATATAAAAAAGGTAACATATAGGTTCAAAAATTTATCGCTAAAAATATCATCGCTGTAGCATAGTTGGATAATGCACCTTCCTCGGTTTGGAAAGAGATCCAGGTTAGAATCCCGGTGGCGCAACAACAATATTTTTCGATAAAATTGATTTTATATTCTAATAATCTTTGTAATTAATATATTTATAATTCATATTTAACATATTTATTTCATTTAAAGACGTTATTTTAAAAATTAATTCAAATTTAAATAATGAAATACGGTAGCTTTGTAGGTAGGTAGGCACTTCTGTGACTATAAGAAGTGCACTTTACAGTTGGTTTATTTAATATTATGTTAATTTATAAATGCATTCACATTGTTCCGACCTCCTAATGGCGGCGTCAAATTGCAAGTTCCACCTACTGTTTGGATTATTCACACCCGTGTGACTAACCCAAGGCATTCCTTTGCAGTATGGGAATGTTAATTCGACACCTCATATTAATTTACTTCTAACGAATTTAACGAAAGATAATATTTACCAATATGTATTTAATCAGCGTGTCCATGAGTGTTTATATTATATTAAACTAGTGTTTAAAACCCGTTGTAGGACATTGTTTAACATTTCCCTTAGGGTGCCAAAATAAAAACGCGCGTTTCGGTGCTGTGAACTCGGTGTACATGTAGACTTTTAAGATTTTTAAGTCTGATAAATATTAATATTTCACATTTATTACTTTTATTATTCATATATATATATATATATATCAATTATTGTGTAAAAGTGCTGAAAATTAGAAAAATCATTGATCATCACAAACGACAACATAAAGATGCATAAGACACGTTTAACCCGGCCAACGCACGCTTTGCCACTAAAGTGACGACCGGCATCCGGCATCCCGCGCCCCCCACACCTCTCTACACGTACACACATACACGTATTGACAAATACACACCAGGTTTTTCAAGAAAACATTTTGTATTGTTTCGTATGGTAAATACTTATATAATGTAGATATTTTATCCAATACATAAATATATTACAGAGGAATACCTAAAATATGAACTCTGTATTTAATATATTTACAGAGATATTCACATAATTAGAGGCAATGTCAATTCAGTTTACATCATCGGATAAGAAAAGTTAAGCGTCATTTTTTTCTGAACTGCACTTTCTTCCATATTAATTAAATATCATAACACCACAAACGCATTTTAATGACCAAAATTGTGTTTCAAAGTTTTGCGTTTGTTTCTATCTTTCTTGCGCGCGATAATTTTATCTGTTTAAAATTTCGTTATTTTAAACTCGATATTTAAGCGTCGATTTTTCTGAACACCACCACAAACTAGACGTCACAAACACTTACTAATAATCAACGACTGTTTGACATTTTAATATTGAAATCCGATAGTTATGAAATAAATTATTACCAATAAATAAAATATTACTGTAATTAATTTAAATAGCCTACGGTTCAACAGCGTTGCAATGTCCCATTTTTCAAATTTCTGATAAAAGACTTATTTGTTTACTATTTTGAAAAAAATATATATATCCACCTTTAAAATAAAAATATTATATATCCACATTTCAAAGGAATTTTACACATCTCTTCAATGAAATATATCATTTTCTCATTCAACTTTTCCATGTTTGGAACAGAAAGTTTATATATTAATTCTTTATTTAAAAAATCAAATAAAACGGTTACACAAAGTGTAAAAAATGATATATCTCAATCATTCTAAATAAGGCAATAATTTAAACTTTATTCTAATCCTACGTACATAGCTTTGGTCAGTGTGTTTTATTTTAATGTATAGTTTATTATCTTAAATTAACGTTTCCAGTAGGAAAATATGTAAAAAGTACACCTCTAACATTAAAGTGTATAACTATATGGTTAGACATAATTATTAATTTAAAAAGGAACTGATTTTGTTCAATATAATTAATTTTTCGTCGACTTTAGAAAATTTATTTTGGCTTAGGTGCTATAATAATGGGTTAAATAATATGTGTAATTAGCTAAGATCAAAGTTTATAAAAATACAAAAACATCAGTGATTGGGCTATTGGGAGGATGATCGAACAGCGAACACTGATGTTACTACTGAACACCAGAGCTTGGGAAGGTCTAAGCTAAGATGGAACAACTTTTTTTATATTTTCAAGGATAGGACACCAGATATTGTAGAGCCAATAGTAGTCATAGTTTTATATCTTCGTTAAGATGTACGCCTAAACTCACGAAAATATGGTGATACTGAAACCGATCGATGTTAAATAAACCAATGTGTTTTATACAAAGATAGTTATTTTTAATTAACACGTATTTAGGTATTATACACACTTAAGTTGCCCTAATTTTCAAAAACTTCGAGTACGTGATTTCTATTTTTATGTGGGTAATACTGCAAACTTGCCGGCGGCAGAATCATTTGCAGCGATCACAGTTAAACATGTATTATGAACAGATATTTTCGGTGATTGTCGGATCGAATTGAGTTCTGAAGAGCTGGCCAGCCGGGAGTCTGAAAATTCAAAGACGAAAAATCAGAAGACGACAGCAGATCACTCCGGGCGTAACCGCAGATTAGGCAGATGGGTGATTTTTCTACATATTTAGTGTGACACGCTCGAGAAATATAATCAATAGATAACCAGGGTTAGCTATCGAAAGAATTTTCGACGACAATACGTATATACATATTAAAAAGTGAGCAGTTTCATTAAATCCATTCACGGCCAGCTTTTAAATAATAATATGTGTGCGTGTTGTGTGTTTAATATATGTGCTTTATCATCACTTAGTAATCACTTTTAAGAGCTGTAAATTTATAAATGAGTTAAGAACTTATTCTCTAGGTCCGAGTCTGGGCTTCTATCGTTTAACACAATTAGCTTTTTACTTTTATTGGTTTTTGTTATTAGCCATACGGAGCGAAGGGAGATTAATCCATTGATCGACTTCTAATGACTGTAGCCTTATTAAATGTAGTGTGTGTACGTATATACATAGTAATGCTATAGTAGAATTTTCGGTACTTTTAAGATCTAAATTATTTTAGTTGTAGTTGAATATGCCGACAATATTTGTAAATTGTTACAGTAAATGGAGAAATATGCCGAATCGCTAATTTATGTAATATGTAATTTTAAAATAAATTAGACAAATCACTTAGAAAGATATATGTACAGAAATAAATCTAAAAGATATTTAGTTTTGCTTTTATTTCCCAAAAAATATTGTTATCTAATACTTATTTTAATTTACCTATATATCAGTGGCGTGCAGTAGGTATAGACTAAGGTTATGCTGTTACCATCATATTATATAATACTATATAATATACTATACGCTACATTGTACATAGATTTATGAACTTTCGTTTCACCGACATCTTTGGGCAAAATGAATCCATCATAATAAAAATACATTATCCTCGAACGCAAAGAATAATCATGAAATTATGTTTAATAAAATTTGCGAGTTAGTAAATAAGAAAGTAGGTACAGCGATCAGCTCTAAGCCAAGTTAAAAACTTTTCAAATGTCATTCTGTTAGGAAACAGCATAAGTAAGGACTCCATACAACATGAATCAGCTGAGCCATTTCAGACTCTGCCGAGTGAAATTTCCAATTGAGTACGTAGCAATTATATGGCTTGAGTAGAACGATAGATTAAAATAATGGCTAGCAATTGTAGTAGCAATAAATTAACAATAACCAAGTAGAGGATTACAGCGCTCCGGTGGCGTCGCGCGATAGCATCCAGAACTACGCAACTAATGATTCTACTGATACACTGGGCGCTAGCGTAATTATAACATAGAATGGATTATTTAATTTATATTTGTTTCCCAGATTTTTTAGTAATGCACAGCTTTTTTGCTTATATGCAGTACACGCCTCGGCTATATATTGAATGCAGATGCATGCACTAAACAGTATTTTTTAATTACGTATTTAATTTAATTTATTGTTTATTTATAAGCAGTTTTATGACGGCATTATTGTTGCTACATTTAATGTATTGTGTTATGTACTGTTATCAAAATTTGAATGTTCCAAGTATTAATAATACCTAATTAAATAAATTAATAAAAGTATTTGAATATTTCAAGTCGATAATCGAAAAAATGGTCGACTGACTGAGAGATTCATATGCAAAAATATATAGATCAGCATTTTCTAAGGCGTTGAAACGTTCACACTTTAGTTTAAAAAATAGACCGCAATTTAAGTACATGTATTTTCTCAAGTTAGACATTTATGTCTACAGTAATATATGTAGTTTATAGTGCAGTTAGCAAATTGCTTCGATCGCCATTTCAAAAGCTCAGTAAACTGCTATCATTTTAATTTGTTCGTGTCAAAATTAAAATCACAAACCGTACATCGTTCATTTGGAAAATATTTAATGATATTTCCAAAAAACTTATAGGGTTTTAAATGTAATTGAAAGATTCAACAGCTAGCATTATATCCAATAATAACTATTATTGATAATGCCAATAAACTGAATGAACTTTGAGTGGAAATAAATATATCGTATTCTACGGACGATAAAACACACCCAAAATGTATGAGACAATTTTTAGATAAAAAATATGCCAAATAGTTTACGTCGATTTATTGGTGGTGCGGATGTCTATATTTGTTTGGCGCGCCAAATGAAACGTTAAATGAATATGAAAAGATTTAATAGATACATGTGTAGAAAAACAAGAAATATATATCTAAAATGTAACAGGAGTGAATAAAAAATATAGCAGTAGGTATGTAGATTACCATATGTATAAAAGAAATATATATAATTATATATAATATTTATTTTCGTAGTTTAAATTGTTTTCTGCACGAACCTATTACTACATATCACCTACCTTCGGATCTTAAGACGCACTTTAGACCATAATACGCATATCTGACCATAAGATGCACATCATGGCCCGCTCTAGGGGCAGACAACCCGGACATCTGACCGGAGTGACAAATCTAAAGGGCGGCATTTTGGCCGTGAATATGACAAAATATTGATACGTTAAATACCCAATTAATCTAAATTCACATTCCGTGTAGTAACCACTCTCTCAATCTAGTTTCGGTATCTATTTTTCGATAGGCAATACTTTTAAAACATGTCGCGGGGCGGCAATTTGTATTTTTGTCCGAAACGACGTGTAAGTATGTAAAAACTAGAGCGGACCCTGCGCATATCTGACATAAGACGTACCCCAATATTAAGACGATTTTTCTGAATAAAAAGCTGCGAGTTATGGTATAAGTATCTGTTACAAATGCTATGTAAAACATTACATTAATTGGCACTCAATGGCGATACAAATCTTTGACTACAATACATCTGACGGTGTGACTACGTGTCTATGAAATTTGTCTACAAAAGCTATTGATGAATAATAATTATGAATATTTATTTAAACAACTATTACGTGTCAATAAAGAGACATATAAACCTGCAGTGGAAAAGGATAATATACAGATGGTGGATGATTCATTCAATTAAGGATTTGAAGGTAAATAGAGACAAATCAGAGTGAACATAGTTTCATTAGCACACGCAAATTATTCAAGGTTCACGTGAACTAGAACCACCTAGCGGAAGAATTTAGAAATAATAAATATAGCTGTGCATGTGTTTTGCATAATTTGTTGCAAAATCCATCTCTTACATACACAATTAAACACAATATGTATTATAAAATAATGATCTCGCTCGCGCCGCACGGTGTACGAAAATCGTATTTGATTGAATTGACGTGTTGCTAAATGTTTACAACTACACAGTTAAGTCTGTATTTGGAGCCGAATTAATAATAATATATGCATCCATTATGTTGTAATGTTAGAATTTGCGCGACGAAGTCTGGGTAACTTACTTTGTCGAATTATGATGATTGGCTGTCGAAATAGACGAATCAGGGAAGGGAATCCGAATCTGGCGGGCAACGGAGCGAGACGTCACTTTTTGGTATGAACGCTCAAAAAAGAGGGCAGCGGGTCGGTGGAACCGCTTTCCGGAGGAATATGGAGGCGAGAGATGGCGTAGATTAAGAGTAGGATAATCGCAGTGGACGCAGAGATATATGGGCCTGATCCACCCGCGGGTTGAGGAGAGACCCCGCTGTAACGAGAAAGGAGACAGCATGCAAGTGATGGCCAATGGATGGGCGTTATGGACAAGGCTGAGACGGGATGGTGTCCAGTTTATCTCCTAGAGCAAGAAATGAATCCTGGCACGGGCGTGTGACGGCCCGGGTCCACAGATGCATCGGCTCCGCACGGCCGCGTTGGCTGATGATAACGAATAATGAATGATAAATGATGACATAGATAAACTTAAGTGACCTCTAATTAAATAACATTTTATGTGCATTCAATTTCGGGATTAATTGTGTTTTGTGAATAAAATGTGTAATGTGAAAAGCAAAAGTTGCCCTTGAATCCATTATCGTCCCATCTGAGGTAGCAGGCGACACCAGAGCACACAGACTTGAAGACCCAGACTGAGCTAGATCGGTGGCGCCCCCCATGGCTTTCTGTCCTTTAGGGTCCAAAGGCAACGTAACAATATATTGGTGTATTTTATATAATAACATTGTTAAATCCTTTCTTAATAACTTAAATCTCTGTAGAATAATTGAAATAGATTTAATATTTTTAAGAACAGAAAATAACTCTCACTAAAATGCCTTTATTAAATTATATTTCCTCCTATTTCATATTAATACAACCTTTAGAGAAAATACAGTATCGTAGGGCCCAGGAGCGTGTACTGCATATAAGCAAAAAAACTATACATTACTAAAAATTCTAGGAAACAAATATAAATTAAATAATCCATATGTTATAATTACGCTAGCGTCCAGTACAATCATCAGTTGCATAGTTCTGGATGCTACCGCACGACATCACCGGAGCGCTGTAGTCCTCTACTGGATTATTTTACGTTTATTGCTACTAAAATTGCTAACCACTGTTTTAATCGATCGTTCTATTCAAGCCATACAATTTCTACGTACTGAATTGAAAATTCCACTCGGCAGTCAGAAATGAATCAGCTGATCCATGTTGTACGGAGTCCTTACTTATGCTGTTTCCTAACAGAATGACATTTAAAAGATTTTGAATTTGGCTTAGAACCATTTACTTCTTTATTTACTAATTCGCAAATTTTACCAGATTACTACAGGTGTTGTTTCATGATTGTTCATCACCTTCGAGAATAATGCGTTTTTATTATGATGAATTCATTTTGCTTAAAGATGGTTAAACGAAAGTTCATAAACCTGTGTACAATGTAGCCTATAGTATTGTATAATATCATGGTAACAGCATAATCTAAGTCTATACCTACTACACGCCACTGTCGTAGGCGCTATACAAATGATCCAATATTATTATAAGTCCATACTTAGTGTACGCAACTAGTGCAAGTACAAGCGAAGTCTCTAGAACCAGATAATTAAATAAATATAAATAAAATAGTATCGAACGCTAAAGACTCCATTGTTATTTTGTTGTGTGTGTGATTGACAATAAACCAAGTCTAAAAGAGTTACAATATAAACTAATATCCTCCCGAGAAGCGAGTCTCCAATATTTTGTCCCATATGGGCCACACAGAGTCAAAGAACTTTGCAACTTTTATACAAAAGCAAATAAGATAATGAAAAATTGTTTACAAAATGATAAAAAAGAGCGTCTACACGTCCATTAGCTGATTGCGAAAAAGTTTTATGATTTTGAATAAGTATGTGTTACCTGCAAACGATACATTATTTTATCTTACGCAAGGAAAAATCTTTTAATATAATATTTCAGCTTTACCTCGCTTGAAAATGATTACGATTTAATTATACTATTTATCAGCAACACAAAATGACATTTATTTCATGGCTAATTTTACATGTGTACATTTTTTCAAAACAGTAATCTTACCTTGGGTATTAATAAACTGGTAATATATTTGAATGAACATAATACGAAAATAATAATTTATACAACGTAAATAATACAAATATTATAACGCTGACGGTACAAACTTCAGATTGAACAAAATATTTCTTACAAAATACCTTTTGAAAGAGGTTTGAAAATTTTCGAATTACCATAATTTAATTTCGAAGCCCTTGAGTGATTATAATTTTATATGGCAGATGGCGTTATATTTTGTTGTTTTCATCCACGGTGAAGGGCGGTTGGATTTTTAAAATATCTGATAGAGGATTCTTAATCAACATTTTTAAATAGATGATGAGGCGATAAAATATTTATGATGTTACAGCTGCATTGTTTTAAAAAAGTTAGACATGCAAACAATGTCTTCGATTGATTAATTAATTCGTCTTATTGTGCACAACATGTAATTACAATATTTTTGTAAGTGCTGATCGCTTTATAAATAAACAAAAAACTATATTACCTATGTCAAATAATCACAGACATTTTTATGAAAAAGCGATATAATAATATATTAAATACGTGTTTGATATACCGTGATAGCGTGAACAGTGATATAGCGTGACCATTAATATACCTAACACGAACATTTGGACAAATTATCGACCTCATCTTTTCTCAATCTCATCCACAGTTTCAATTAACCCCTTTTGTAAGTGTTCATACAGGGTGTAACAGACGTATATAGTCCACAATGCTTTATGGGTGTACACCTGACTAAATAACGAGTCTAAAATATTCAAGGAGTAGGGATGTAGAAATTCTGGACTATCAGAGAAAATATTATTGTAAGTATGAGATTTAAGTCTACCCAATGAAATGAACCCAATATTATTATATATATCTTTGCTTCAGACCGTAAATCATCTAACAAAAAATAGTCTGTCGGCTCGAATTTTCAAAGTATTTTATTTTTTGTATTCAATTTATAATTTTTAATCAATAAAATATTTCAATTAAACGAAATAATCACATATCAACGACTTTTTTTTTAATAAACCCTGTCATATCTCTAATTTGATTGAGATTAGACACGTGTGGTTCGAACATTTTAGACTATTTTTAATATGTGTCTACCCCTAAAATATTGTGCATTACATATGTTACACCCGGTATAGTGTGCATACTTAAAAAAAAACCTCCTTAGCGTGAAACACCATCACCAACGAGTAAGTTTATTAGTTCTATAATTTTATCAAACGAAAATTATTTTATTCAATATTCTTCCCTATACAATATAGAAGCATCTACCTGCATGGAAAGAGAACACTCCACCGTCTCATTGGTCGTTTCATTTCTTTCAGGGTTGGTCGACCAACCGTCTCCGCGATTGTTCTCATAAATTTAACCAGCGCACCTTTTAGGAACTAAAACCTGGAACACCTTTCGTCTCATATTTCGGCGTTGGTGATAGCCAGTACTTTTACTATAGGAATTTACAATACACACCTCATTGAAAAATGTTACCGTGTTACCATTTATATTCTAACATTTGTATGAAAATGATTCCGTAAATGTCAAACAATTGAGATTAAACAACCGACCATAACCATATCAGCATTAATGAAATTACTGAAGCTTTTATACGGTGGTTTATAAAATAGAATAAAAAAAAAAAACATTAAAACGATATTGTTACAGTCCACACGCGAACCTTCTTAAAAATTCCGAAATTTTCTAACACGCTATTTTATAATGATCTGTTTAGTATGCTTTGGGGATCTTCCGACAAAATAGAATTTATTCTTATGATTTTTTGTTTAGGATATAGTATCGATGCTGGACATATCTGCAGCTGTAAAGAATATACGATATTCATTTTTTGTGCCCTTCAATTTATATAAATGTATTACAAAAAAGTGGGCGATTTCTTCGTAACTCTTTTAAAAGATGTTAAAAAATCAACACCTAAAAATCTACTTTTTTATTTAGTGCATGTCATTTTTGCTTAATATTTTTACACATTATACGAATGCTATATGAAAAAAACATAGGACAAAGAACATAAGCCGTATTGAACAATATTATTATACAAAAAGTTGCATAGGACACCGATATTTTCAATAATAATAAAATAATTTTTAAAAAAATGTAAATTTATGAACTAAGAGAATTATGATTTATGACCGTCTGTGCACTAGAAATATATTAGAGTTAACTTTATTTATAAAAAAAAATATGTTTCATGTTTTAAAACTTCAAAACCGTTACAAAATTATATTAATATCTCCAATGAACACTTTTTGATAATTCAACCAAAACAACAATTTTTATTAATATTACAAAAAAAATAATACAAACACGGTGATATTTTTGCCAAGGTAACTTTCCAATTTTTTAGGCCGATTAATATGCCAAGGTTTTTAAATAAATTACAATATTTAATTAAGTATATAGATATTTAAGACCTATTTTTCAGAAATGACATTCCTTGAATAATAATTATATATTTTTAGAACTAGTTAGGTACTAGCAGTAGAAAATAAGATCTCTGAAGACCAAAATAAAAAGGTTATTAAATTGAAGCTCCTAATAACTTAATGGGAGCTGATATCATTTCTCGGTGACCCCGCCCGAGTGGGAATTAGGACCACGGCTGTACTCAATTCGACCCAATTTTTCATACCAATTCCCAGATTATTCACGGACAATAGAAAATAAAAGGTCAAGAAGACATATGAAATAATAAGTGACAATTCATTTATTAACAGTTTTTATTAATTGAGCTAACCCTAGAAAAGGTAGGTACTAAATGATCCTACGAATGTATTTTTACTATTTGTCTTTTTATAGTAATATCTACTAGGTGAAAACCTGATATAAAAAATGATATTTTCAAATTTAGACAGAAAAGCTAGTAGCTACTTTCATCTGGTATTAAATCTAATTATTATTGAACGATCGATTATAATTGAGCGCGACATCAGAAAAGGATGAATAAAAATAAGTATTGCAGATGTGATAATAGGTTTGTGGAATATTTATTAAATATCCCTTATAAAAACATATAGATACAAGCTAAACCCACAATATTTTTCACAAACACTTGCAGGTTCATAAATATACTTAACGTCATACAATTTTACTTTAATTATCAAGTAAACAGTTTACAGCAGTCATACCCTCGGTCCGTACGGTCATTCAAATTAAAAACCTGTTGCAGAATCGTTTGTTGTTAATATTTATAACAAAATGAATTATTGAGAGGTGCACTCTTCATTACATTGAGAATTTATATTTATTTTGGTGCGTTCAGTATCAAATCACTTAATTATCATTTTCGATATTTAGAACTGATAGATAAGATATTAAGATTTAAGACAATTGGGGATATAACATATTATAAAATACACATTATTATGTTAAGGGACATATCATAATTTAAAATACTGTAAAAAATGAGAATGAAAATTATGTAAAATTAAAATAATAAAATAAATTTTTATAATATATTCATGCATAGGTATCGTGGTCAAAATTGTTCGTATTCAATTGTATTTTTATTTTTTTGGAATCGATATTACCCTGGATATCTTCCATGATTGAAGAAATTCTCCTAAACTGATTTATTATGTTTAAGAAATATTCTCTAATGACAGGTAAAAATAATTTAATTAACTTTATTAAAACTCCATCGGGACTTGGTTTTGGTTTCATTTTATTTGGTATTGCTTTTAATTCATTTTGTGTAACTTGTTTGATTACTAGTTCATTATGTATCTCTTCTGTATTTTCATAAATATTAAAATTTACAGTTGGAATGTTATCATCACTAAATTTAAGTTGAAAAAATCTGAAACAAATTCGCATTTTGAATTTTTCAACAATGAAGATGAAGTAGATAATTAATTACTCTGTTTGAAAAATGTACTTTCAGAACAAAAAGATGGCCTCAGATTTTCAGGGGCGTTCAGAATCTTTTGTATAAATTTTGGACTATTTATTCTACCGTTTATTTCCGATTTCTCTAACTGACGTTTCAGTTTAGGCATCAGCGACACCAGTTCCAATGATAGGTCCTGCAATGGGATCTGAAATGTCGGTCAGAGATATCGGAGACACACGGCATATTAGATCAAAAAACGAAGCACGCAATATTCTAAACGACCGTGAAAACCTGAAAACATATTTACGTGTAAAGACGTAACTATTGGGTTGAATCTTCAAACCTCATCTCGGAAAATCACTAAATAAGTTTTTATTATAGTGTAATTACTTAGCTTAATGTAAAAAATCTTAAATATTGATAAAACGTGTTTAAAACAATTTTCTACTTGAAAAAACCGATCAATTTAAAAATATTTCTTAAATGTCCTGCTCTCTTTGTAAATACTTTTTGCAATTAAAATTATCGTACACGTTCAATGTATAAAGTTGGTTTAATCAACCTATCTCTGAGATATGTATTAATAAATATTTATAAAAACTATTGGCAATATTTGCCACTTAAATTGTTGTCAGAAATTGCTTAGCGTTGCGCCTATGTTCAGGCGTAAGCGTTTATCTAGTTGCAGGACCACGTATTCACAATTTGTCCAAATTGATGTTTGTCCTTGGCAACTTGGAATAACTCCTCGACTCTGAGACCGGTCCACTTCCGGGTGTTTCATAACCAGGACAGTTTCCTACTATCCAACCACCGTTTGCCTTCTATTTTCCTTTGAATAATTGTTACGTATCCAAAATATTAAATTTTACGCTTAACGATATTTATTCTTAATCTTAATTTGGTGCACAAATAAGTATCTATATGCATGCTCTACTGTATACAATATCAATATTTCCATTTTTACTATAATTATTCTTGCTCATATTTACTTAGTTTAATTTAAAATTTCTTCTCCACTTCATTGAAAATGTTCATAGCGATGTACATAATTAATTTCTGAGATTTGGCCTTCTTCCTGAATGGCAGTCTTATTCGTTTTTCAGATTTTTAAAACAGTAAAAAGGAGGATAATTATTAATATTTTATTTCAATTTTTTCAGTAATAATAATTTTATTTAATTAAAACAATAACACGTTTTGTATTACATTGAAACAGAAATGATTCCCTTGGATAATTTTTTTTTTCGAATTATTTTGTCGTTCTTTCGTAGTTATTTATATAATTATTCATTGTTTACGACTTTGAGGCCATTTACTTAGAGAATATAATAAAAATGAAGATCTCACCAGCAGCAATTTAAACGGAGTAAACGTTTATAACTCTTCTGTTTATCTAACATTTATAAGTATAAATAATTGTAGGTATCTATGGTTTATGTGCATGCGTCGGACCTCACTATCAAACCTACATGGGATTAAATTTTTGTCTCTTTCTACCAAACTCAATCTGATCTATGTGTTTATCTCCAGATCAAAATCTCAATATGCATACATGGATAAGATATATCTCAACTAAATCTCTGAGATTGGACATCGACACGAGTATTAAAGTTTGATCGAAGTACACAAAAGCGACAGACACTTTGTAGATAATTTTGTATGAAGAGTGGCTATAAATGTTGATGCATATATTGATTAGTTCGATCGTCAATGTTTATTTTTGTGACGCAGACGTAACTATGCACTGACCTTTAGGTAGTGATGAACCGTTATTTAATAAAATAACGGTTTAATTCATCACAACCAACAATAACCGTTATTGTGTGTGTGATTGTATAATTGGTATACGATTTCAAGAATGATTGGAAACAGAGGTTTAACTATTTGAATTTTAGTTTCTAGTGTACCAGTGATTGCTCGCCGAATTAGTAGTTGCATATCAAAATTTACCCAACCACAATTTATTTATTTATTTGATGTTCTCTAGGTTCAATTATTTGTTTTGAATATTATTAATTGACTGGCATAACATGCCTAAATTCTAATTAGTAGTAATTACTCGTTAAAAATAAGCTGGAACACAAACGTTCATTGAATACAAAACATTATTATATTCAAATTCACTTACTTTCATAATCGATTTTTAAAAAAGGTGGTTAGGTATATTTTGATATTCAACGACTTACATCTCACAATCAGAGTCAAAATCACAGTTAAAATAGCGGTTTAGTTCGCCACTACTTTAGAGCCATTCTCCAGATAAAAGTTTTTCTAAAGATGGGATTCCAAGCAATGCACAACTAATTGAGGATACCAGTTGTAATGTCAGCAACTTCCATATTTATTAATATGAAGAAAAACACTAAAAGCTTGAAGAACAAGATATTTATAAATTCACTTCTTATTATAAATGATAATCCCTATAATCTGGTTTAAAATACAAAATAAGTACAACACCAACATCTTCCAAAAAACAAACTAGTTTCCATACTGGCGGCCATTTAATTTTCTGAGTACAGAACATTGTTATTGGTTAAAATCTAATATAAATGGCAGCGATGAAATGCAACTAACTTTGCAACTAACACCCATTTTGACTGACTAATTTACACCAAAAAGAACTAAGTTTGACTGTTCATAAATTAACACAATGTGTAAAATCTAAATGAGAAGAGAACTGCATGAAGTTAGAAGAAGAAATAATGGAGATTGCTGACTTTGCAACTAGTGACCTCAATTGTCCGCTAAATATTTCCTTTACAACTGTCCCGTTAATCTAAAAAAATTAATTTAAATTTTCACAACTAAACATTGTACTAACACACGTTGGGCTATTGTCACTGCGATAGTTTCGAGAGGTTCACTCCCTCTCATCATCAGGTTATACCTCGAAACGATAGTAGTGACAATAACCGAGCGTGTGTGTAGTACAAAGTTTCGTTCAAAAATTTAAAAAGTCATGTAACACGAAAAAGTAATCGCCAATCAATTAATAATATTAGAAAAAGAAAATTCGATTTAAGTACATTGTTAACTCATCCCCAGCCAGCGCCGTATATATCCGTTGTAAAAAAATCCACCACGGCCAGCGGCGTATTTATCCGTCATAACGTATTTATCTGATACATGTTATATTTTATATTTGCTTTGAATAGTGACACCTATCGGAGACCTTGATTCAACCTCTAAACAGAGATACGCATTTTTATTTTATTCCTGGCCTAGTCGGGCTGGCGCTAGGATTTAAACGATTCGAAACAGCAACAACCTGTTGCAAACTCATCGTCCAAGCGCGGCCTTGAACATGTGTAACGTTAACAAAAAAACACAAGATACGAGTGTTTGCAATTTCGGCGTCATCCCTCCCGCTACAATTCAGAGTTCAGTCTGACGAGGCCGCGGGTTATCAAAGAAACAAAATTGTTCCTGCAATAATAATTATATTATTACCCATACCGAAATAAGTAGTGCGCGATAGTGCTTGGACCGCTTGTGTGAGGTCTCGCGAGATAAGGGAACTGTGTCAAACCGACTCGCCACTCGAGTCTCAATGCTGTTTCGTGGACACATGCACACCATCGCACTGCGTCGCAGCAGGTGTCAGCAGAGAGAATGCAATTGAATTGGTTTTCATCGCGTGACCGAGAACCGATTCAAAGTCAGATTTAACGATATAATAATAATTAGAGTTTAAATCCTGCTGTGTTCTCGGTGCGTTAATAAGGAATAGAAATATGGACTCACTGAAATAATGCTAAAACGACTTGAAGCATTTGAGATATGGATCTACAGACTTCTAAAAATAACCATGGTTGAAAGGTCCATTTATGATAATGATGACTCGGACGAGAAAAGAACAATAAATCTTTTTTTAAATTATATTTTATTTTCATTGTTACCAGTGGCGTGCTGTCAGCACTTTGAAATAAGCCGTGTTTAACTAGAATTTCTGCGAAGAAAAATATATATCTTGTAATATTCCTATCATAAATATTTAATGTAAAATATATATTGTAGTTACTTTCATCTTATTTCAATGTACTGACTGCACGCGCCTGACTATTACAATTAACTTAAGTATGTAAAGTGATAAAGATTAAGAAAGGATCACTTAGGTGGTTTGGTCATGGTACGAAAGATATATGACGTAAGTGTTGATGGCACCAGAAATAGAAGACGCCCCCGGAAGATTTGGCATGACCAGGTAAACCAAATACTGGAAGATGGTCCTATTAGAAGCCACAATAATCGGCGAGCTTGAATGAGAAAATGTATGAATGTGGATGAGGCGAAAATTGTATGTCAGGACAAAAGGGTGTGAGGCTCTCTCTGCCTATCCCCGTGGAGAAAGGGCATGGTGGTATGTAAGTATTTAATATTTACGTGGATACAATACAATTTACAATATTAAGCTGTGTAAAAATAAAAACAAAGATTCTCCGCAGGTCGCTACATATTTTCAAATGTTAAGCAATAAATAAGTTGTAATTATTCAGAGCATAGGTCTGTGATATATATTTTTAAATACTAATTAAATGTATTAATTAGAAAGATATACATATATAATCAATTTTATCGAAAAATATATTGTTGTTGCTATCGGGATTCGAACCTGGATCTCGTTCCAATTCGGGAAGGTGCATTATCCAACTATGCTACAGCAGACAGTACCTTTGTCGACAAAATTTCGAGATTTTTCATAATTAATACATCTACCGTTCCATTATTTGAAAGCCATCTACTTGTTTTTACTGAATCTCAAAGACGCCAGAATTAACAATTATTTTTTATTAAATTTTGGACTTATATATTATTAAGGAGACCACATTCTTATTGTAAATTTATATAATGCACCTACCCCGGATTGGAAAGAGATCCAGGTTCGAATCCCAATAGCAACAACAATATATTTTTCGATACAATTGATCATATATGTATATCTTTCTAATTAATACATTTAATTAGTAGTTACAGGCAAGCCATATTATTTTAATAAGAGTCACTTCTTTATTTCCACTTCAAAGTTTGAACATTAAACTAATATAAAATCGGATATTGCAATACTTTGGCCATATCATGAGACATCCCTAAAAATATCACATCCTGCATCCATCATTTAACGCAAAATTGCTTGCAGAAGAGACCCTGTAAGACGGGAGGTCTTCTTAACTGAAGAATCCAAGGCAAATAGTTCGACAAGTCCACAGTCCAACTATTTTGAGCTGCTGCAAATTAATATAATGATCGCCAACATTATCGTTAACATTCGATAACCAGACAAGCGCTATAAGTAGAGGCTTAAAGATTTGTTTACGTGATAATTTTTTTTAACATAGGTAGTTATTTAAAAATTAAATTAATGTAT
Source organism: Eubasilissa splendida (assembly GCA_031772225.1). Classification (NCBI taxonomy): domain Eukaryota; kingdom Metazoa; phylum Arthropoda; class Insecta; order Trichoptera; family Phryganeidae; genus Eubasilissa; species Eubasilissa splendida. The sequence continues at coordinate 11,320,002 of CM062852.1, read as the reverse complement.
TGGTGGATAAACTCGTAATATATTAATGTTTCCATATACAGTAATACCCCGACTTACGCGAACTCAGAGTTACGCGGTTCATTTGGCGACACTGCCGCTAGACGTTGACCGTTGCCGCTAGACTGCTGCCTGCTATATTCAGTGCTTCTCTTACTGTGAATGCCAGAAACTGATATCGCTCATGTGGTAGAAGAAGTTGTTGATCTTGGCAGGCAATTAGATTTGGAAGTCAATGCTAACGATGTCAACGAACTGTTGAATTTAAATAGTCAGAAGCTAACAATCGATGAGCTCATAGAGATGCGTAAGCAAAACGACAATGAAGACACTTCAGACTCAATTCCAGCAGAAAAGAACATGACAATCGCAAACTTGACGGAAGGTCTCAGCTTAATTGAAAATGGCTTAAAATTTTAGAAAACAGACTCCAACGAATAACGCGTTATAGCTACAAAGCAAGGAATAAAAAAATTATTGGCTTGCTACGAAGAAATTCTACGTGAAAAAGAAGGCATTGTGTCGTCAGACGAATTTGTTAGATTTTATGAAGCCATCGACATCGAAATGACTTATTTTACGTAAATTTTTTAATATTTTATATTAATATGTATAAAGAATTGCAGTTTTATTCAATATTTTTCTTCTAAACTAGTGTTCTTGTTAGTCTTTGGTCCCAATTAAACAAAATTGTATGAATTTATATGCAAAGTAGACAATTTTTTGTTATATGATTAATAATATAACAATTTCGCAAATATTTATTTCGAAGTACGTAGACTTCGGTTTTGATATGTATACTATTAATAACAAGACGTGCTAAATAAATAAAATCCACGCAAAATAGAGTAGTCGGCTTTTATATTCCGGACATACTATAAGTAATATCATTGATAACACTTCATGGAAGAAAATATTATATGCTTGCTTAATATATATTATATCCAATATTTCTCTCTCCCCATATGAGACCCGCGTATTACACTAACAACAACTTGAGTGCATTACTTCTCAATTCAAAGTCAAAAATAGATAACTTAGAAAAAAGCGGGGTTTACGAAATTTCATGCGGAGATTGCAATACTTTATAACTATTAATCAAACCTCAAGATTATATTCAAAGAGCATCGTTATTATCTAACTAGTAACAACTTTTCTGAATTCGTGAACCACATCATGAATAATAATCATTCTTTTCATTCGTGCACCATTAAATTTCTCTATTATGTCACGCGTAAAGGTAATAAAATTAATAATTTTGAATGTTGAGAAAAAAAAAATTTTTTTTAAACAATATTACATTTTTTAACTCATTTCCTCTCCTCTCAATATTCCTCTTACAACCACTCCTCCACGTTCCACCAGTAACTCTGCCCCCTCCTTTTCCATCTGTCAGTACCTAATTACTTGTATTTCTACCACCTAAGCCTTGTTTTCTATATTTGTATGTATTTAATTTAATACTTTACCTGTCGATGAGAGTTACTGTTTCTCTCGAAACTCGAGTAGTGCTTATGAATCCAAGTAGAGTTATAACGTTGTTTTTATTTATATCCATCCATTAGGGTGAAATTTCTTTGAAAAGCGTATATGTATAATAAACGTGTGAAGAAGATTTAACCTTATCTTATAACTAAAATTCAAAATGTACGAGTATTCCCTCAATAACGCCCAAAACCAAGAAACACAGAGAGCTATAAATGTATACACACATTAAAGGGATTCCAAAGGGAACAATGGAAGGCTTTCCGTGTAATTATAATGTAACTGAGATAATTCTATGGTATCTCTAAAAAGACGACGCAAATATTATAGTATAGTACTAGGGTACTAAATAGGATATGTAAATTCGTCATCTCCTTTTTCTATGCTTTATAAAAGGTATCTAGCGAAAAAATTTCAAGTTTAATATTAAATAAAATAATAATTACAAGGTTATTCTCATATTTTATTTATACAAAATGGAGTTTGACGACACTAATTTAACGTTTTATAAACAATATCGTCTAAATTCCGTTAATTTCTCTCAAAACACTCTTGCAATCGGACTCTTAAATTTGCGAACACGCGAGATCAAAGAGTTGGTTTAATGGCAGCAACTTCACGACGGATATTTTCTTGTAGAGCCTGAATTGTTCAAGGATTGTTGCTGTAAACTCTCGACTTAAGGTATCCCCACAAAAAAAAGTCGCACGATGCAAGGTCCGGTGACCGAGCTGCCTAGGGTATGTCTCCATACTTTCTGATTAATTTATTGGGAATAATTCCCCTCAGCTTCTCCATTGAAACTCTAGTTTTGCTGAAATTGTGTTCTGTTGTTGAACCCGGATAACAGCTGCAGTTTCGGTACCAAAAACTCGTCGATTATTTGGCAATACACGTCAGCAGTGACTGTCTCTCGTTGGTTAAAAAATAAGGGCCAATTATCCCTCGGGCAGAAATTACACACCACACTGTCGTTTTTGGACAATGCAAACGTTTTTGATGGCGTTCCCTTGGATTGTCGGGGCACTTGTATCTCATGTTCTGTTTATTAACATAGCTATCATTGGTTTACGTGCAATTATAATTTAATCTTGAAATTTTTCCGCTGGATACAGTATATTATAATTTTTTTAACATGTTTATGTAATGAGGTAGTGAAGAAATTTAAAAAAAAATTAAAACTGAAAGAATTTTTTCGATATATTGAAATGTGGCAGAGTTACAGATGTTTAAAGTTTCGAACGTGTTTTAAAAACGATCGGTTTATGACGTCACATCTCTTGTACGTACGAGAGATATGACGTCACACTGTAATCCGAGCATTTTACAAGTCCAACTTTGAACGTCAATATCTCCGAAAATATTGCACACTTTGAAAAAAATCAAAAACCATGGTAATCTGGAGTTATTTTTAACATACTACAGAAGCTCATTTATAACATACTCCACTACTTTATTATACTAAAAATTAACATCGTATTATAATGATGGATAAATATTTTCGACCTTCATATTTTTATTGGTTTTTAAATAAGAGAAGATTTTTTTTATAACACACGTCCGAAGTATTTCAGAATACAAAATTATACCAAATTTAAAATAATAAACGTGTGTAGGTATAACAAGTGCTCTTGCGGTTATGTATGAAAATTTTGTGTGTAGTTGAATGCAATTTTATTTTATTTATTTTTGACATTTTTAGATATCATTAGTTAGAAAATAGTCGGTTGCCTAGTAATGTAATTTATGTTGGGTATTAACCAGGTATGTATTATATTTTAAATATTTAAATTATAATGTAGGTGTACAGAATTCAGAAAGAAGTTCTTTATTTATACTCGTGAGTGTCGAACTTTTCGAACGTGAGACACTAAAAAATGTAAATTTGACGTTTACAGATACTGAATACAATACGCATTCACCATGGTATGACGCAATTATTTGGTCACATGATACACAGTTAAGATGTTGTTAACACATTAAAAAGTATGTAAATATAAAATAAATTCTTGGATTTTCAGTCGTTCAGTAATTTGGGTGATAAATATGTTTACTCAAAGGTATTTAAGATTCTGTAAAAATAAGGTAGATGGCTCTTTCAGATAATGGAACGATTAAATGTATTAATATCAAAAACGTAACGTAAACGTAAAAATATTTTCGTTGTAACATCGTTTGATAATGCACCTTCCCCGGTTAGGTTAGGTTAGGTTAAAACCAAAGTAGATGGCTTTCAAATAATGGAACTATAGATATATTAATATGAAAAGTGTAACATGTACGTTCGAAAATTTGTCGTCAAAAGTACTGTCGCTGTAGCATAGTTGGATAATGCACCTTCCCCGGTTTGTAAAGAGATCCAGGTTCGAATCCCGGTGGCGCAACAGCAATATTTTTCGATAAAATTGATTTTATATGTATATCTTTCTAATTAATATATTTAATTCATATTTAAAAGATAAATATGTTTTCATAATCGGTGAATTGCCCTCCTCCCCCCACCTCTTGTGTGTGTTTAAATATCATTAGGAGATTCCTAAATGGACAATCTCCACATCGACCAATATTTCCCGGTCAATTTCCGAATAAATATTAGAGATCAACGCACGATTATTTTAATCACGATCGGCATGGCAAAACGAGAATCGTGTAAGACTACACGTGTCATGCAACCGCTGAACTCCGGTGGACATCTCCCGGCTTCCAGTGTGCACACATATCTGCATGTGCGCATGCGCATGCGCATACACGTGCCCGGTGCTCGGATCAGCTGACGCCGGTCGTGAGATAAGAAATAACTGTAAGAAATTTCAGTACATTTTCCGTTTAACCATATGAGCGATTCAGAGCAGAGATAAGTAAAATACCGTAGGTATGGAAAATAAAATTAATTTAATATTACATTAAACAAAAATAATAACTACAAATAAAAATCTAGTTATGTGTCTAATGCTTTTTTTACGCTTCTTACTTCTAATATTTTAAAATACTAATAAAATGTATTAAATAGAAAGATATGCTTATAAAATCAATTTTATCGAAAAATATTGTTGTTGCGCTACCGGGATACAAACCTGGATCTTTTTCCAAACCGGGAAAGGTGAATTATCCAATTATTCTACAGCGACAGTACTTTTGACGACAAATTATCAAACACATATATTACACATTTTCAAATTAATACATTTATCGTTACATTATTTGAAAGCCATCTTTGTTTTTATATAATTATTTAAAATATCACAGACCTATGTTCTGAATAATTACAACTTCACAATAATAATGTGTTCTCTTCTTCTTCTTTTAAATAGGCAATCTACCCTTCTAGAGTGATTTGTGTCATTAATCAAGTTAAAATTTTATTTTATAGAAAAAATAACAATAATATTATAGAATAGAAAGTATTATATTACAAATCAATACCATTGTCGTTAAAAAAATTGTTATTGTATAGATTAAATGTGGCGAGTTAAGGGAAAGAAGATGATATAAGTTAACCGGGAGTTGAAAATTACCATTGATGAGATTACTGTAAAAAAAACCTGTGATCCGCAATAGAGATGGAAAATAAGATATGGTCAAGGGTTTCCTCCCCGGCACCACACTCACACATCGGGGAATCAATTAAGTAAGAATGTGTTCTCCATAATAATTAATATTTTTAGTAAAAAATCTAGGTATAATATATAAATATTATTAATTATAATATTTGATACTTTTACGGCCAGACCTTACATAATGTACACAAATAAAAATATATAGCATAGTACAAAAAATAGGAAAGAAATATTCTAAAACATTAAAATAATAGTTGAAAATTTAAGAAAAAAATAATTAGATCAAAATAACTATTAATAATCACACGAAATACAAATAAATCAAGTAGACTATTATTTACATAGACTTAGTAGTATCGTCAGAGAATTAATATCATAGTAAGATATATGGCTACATAAAGTCGATGGTAATTTAGAGTACCCTCAGGTCGAAAGGGTAAATACGATTTTGGTATTATGTGACTTTTTCTTCTGAACGGACATTTTTCAAAATGACTTTTCAAAACTGTAATCTGAGTCTGAATTTTATATTTTCTTATTATTATTGTATATTTTTGCGAGTACCTGCCTACTGTGAGTTATTAAAAAAATATAAACACTTAGAAGTATGAAAATCATTTCATCATTTAAAGTGTAAGCTCAAACTTTTAAATCTATCCTAAGACGGGTGTGTTGCGTCAACCATAATTTTGAAGCTACACAAGTTCTAAAGTTATTCATCAAACAAATAGGTAAAATACATAACGGCATGATAGCGCAGAAATAATACACAAGTGCCTTTTAATTTTCTGTGGATACGTACAATTTAATACGAGGGCAAGTCAAAAATCATCTACATTTTCGTTCTACAATTTATTAACACAAAATTTTACGAAAGCCAAGTTCATCGTGGATGATTTGATGACCAGAACCACGATTGACGTTCAAAGAAGACGCTATCTCCAAGATTGTAACTCGCCTATTCGCTAGAACCATCTCTCGAGCTTGCTGAATCTTGCCCATGGTGGAGGTTGACGGGCGTCTTGCTTCCTCTTCGTGCGTCACACTCGCCCGGCCACTTTTAAACTTTTCGATCTACAATAAAACACTTTTACGTGATAGACCACTGTCCCCGTATTGTGAAAAAAGTCTACGACGACTTTCAGCCCCTTTCACACCCTCCGGCCAGAGAAATCGGATCATTGTGCCTCCTCGGTACAGACCGATAGTGGAACGAACATGTATAATAAGAAATAATAGATGTATCAATTTGAAAGAACTGCAACATACAAGTTCGAAAATTTGTCGTCAACTTACTATGTTGATGTGGTGTAATCGGTATATGTAGGAAAGTATCTATGTTCGAATCCCGGTAGCAACAAAAATATATTTTCGATAAATACAAATTTCCTGTATATCTTTTTAATTGATATATATTTTATTTGTATTAAAATAATACAAAACTATGTTCTGAAAAAATTGCAGCTTAACAGTAATGATGTATTTATTCATATCCCGCCAAGTGACAAAATACAAAAACGATTATAAAATTATTTTCGTGTTGATATTCCCCATATCAATATTTTTTTTACAAATTAAATGTGTTAATTAGAAAGATATACATATAAAATCAATTTTATCGAAAAATATTGTTGTTTCTACGGGGATTCATCGGGATCGGGACGTTCATCCAGACAAGGATACATTTGTATCGAAAATAGTCGACGTCAAAATAATCAACATTATTTTTATACCATTATAGAGTGGGCCATAAGTTTTAGCACTTTTTAAATCGCTTCTGCGCGGAAACCATGCGAAGGAGGACACGCGGGCGACAGCGCGCGGAAATTTGATCCTTTGAAATTCAGTCACAATGGATCGCTTCACGGGAAAAAAAACAATTTTACATAAACAACGATTCTTATGTAATGCAAAATCTTATATACAAAATAATTTTAGTTTAATAAATAAAAATGTATTTAATTTGTACGCAAAACCAGATGCAGAACAAATTTAAATTCTTTTCCTTAAGTTGTTTTTGGATTTTTATTTTGTTACTACACAGACAGGTTCTTGCAAGGTACGGCAGTGCTTTAAAACTAGCCGTAGGTTGCGATGTCGGTTGTGCTATATCATTAAAATCCTGCGCAGCCTTTTTGTCCACAAATTGCAGCCCCAGTAATATCTGTAATGATCAGGTGATTACTATTTGTAGAGATTTCAACAAGTGGCCGTCTCGAGAATGTTAACGACAGTTTATCTTATTTGCGATGGGGCATTCGTCTACATCCTTAAAATAACACGCTTTTTATTGATATTTATGCTTTAATTAATCTTAACGTTCCCTCTAGGGCGGACGGACCAGTGCGCGCCGAGCCAATTGAGTTGGGAAAAGTAACAATCCTGAAGAACAATTTTTTTCTATGCAAATGTTTAATATTAAAAATTATAATTATGAATAGTTGTATATGATAGAACATGTAAATATAACGTAATTTTACTTATGTATTATATTTATCGACTTTGAATTAGTAAGATAACAATTTCATAATAAACGCATAAAAGATTTCAAGCTTTCGTGGCAAACTCCGACGACTGTGCCTGCAATATATTATCTTAACAAATTTGCCTCCATGTTGATGCAAAAAAATGTTTATTTGTCATTCATAAGTATTATTTGTAATGAAGAAATCTATTGGCTATTTTTTTTTCTTGTTCAGATTATCAAAAATATATATATGTTAAGGAAAACACATTCTTATTATGCAGTTGTAATTATTCAGAACATAGATCTGTGATGTTTTAAATACTAATTTAATGTATTAATTATAAATATATACATATAAAATCAATTTTGTTGAAAAATATTGTTTTTGCGCTACCGAGATTCGAACCTGGATCTCTATTTCCAATCCGGGGTAGTACACTACCTTAATAATATAAGTTGTATCAATGTGTCCAAAATTTAATAAAAATGAATTGATAATTCTGGCGTCTGCAGTCGGTTAACTCAAAGGTATTTGTGATTCCGTAAAAAAAATAATGTAGATGGCTTTCAAAAATAATGGAACAACAGATGTATTAATTTGAAAAAGTGTAACATATAGGTTCGAAAATTTGTCTTGAAAAATACTGGCGTTATAACACAATTGGTAGTGTACTTCCCCGGATTGGAAATAGAGATCCAGGTTCGAATCCCGGAAGCGCAAAAACAATATTTTTCGACAAAATTAATTTTATATGTATATATTTATAATTAATACATTTAATTAGTATATATATATATGTCACCGGATTAAGATTATTATCATTAGATTTTTAACATTGAGATACTTTTTACGTCTCCGCTGCCTTCTATATTTTCCCACATAATGAGATGTAAGAGATCACATTTCTCATTAAGGATAATGTATCTAATGTATGCAGCATTCTCTCGTTTGATTATTTAATTTCATTTTTATTTTATTAGGAAAACATACAGTTTATCGGTAAATACAAAAATCATAATGAAAGCGAAACAATAATTTAACCAATTACACATTTTTTAGAAGATACAGTATACTTTATACAGTGAGTACAATTTAAAAAAGACTATAATGTACTTTCTTCTCTAATGCAGAAAAAAGTGAGAGAAAAAGTTGAAAATAAAAATATAAACAGAGAGATTAAAGTTATAAACGGTAGGGTGAGAGGAAAGAAAAAGAAAAATGGGATAGGGAATAAAATCTGTTTGATAAAAATAAAATGAAGGACATTAAAGTTTACGTATTGAATTTAATTGAGATAACTGGAGTATTAAAAATGTCTAGTTCGTTTAGGTGTGAATTGAAATAAAGGGGCGCTCAGTAGAAAAATGAGTTCTGTTTGGCATTGGTGTTGCAATGTGGAAGGTTAAATGTAAGATTAGTTTTGGTTGACCTGGCTGGCACTCGAATGTATATGCGTCTGAGTAAATCAGTAAGAGACCAAGCGTTAGTAAAACCGACTCTAACGTTAACGTAACTCGTTAGTTAAACCGACAGATTAAACGTAATAAAACCGACTTATTCATGCACCTCTTCATTGGTCAATGAAAATGTTAATACGAATGTGAGATCTTTTGAGGAAATCTTCCGGAACGAATGAATTTTGTAACATAAATCAGAGAGAATTATATTATGTACTGTTATATTATATTCTATTATGTAAATATGTTAACATTTTCGTTTTCTTTGTACCGATGGCATGACTGTCAGAACTCAGTGGGTCACGATGAAGCTGTTTACGGTGTAAAATTACCATTTCAAATAACAAAAGAAAATGCTACATTATTAACACTACAAATCGGGTACAAGGCGTTTCTCTCAAAACACATCAAATCTGACATTTGCTTTAATGGAATTCGGTAAGAAATACAAAGCAAAACGTAGAAAAATCGTAAATGAGCTCCGTTGCAGAGCGCTACGCTCACTGAAACATTTTTATTGCGTATGTTTTACAGATATAGCTATATTATAATAAATGCTCTAGTTATAATTATATAAAAATATGTCCATGATAAACACCATCGAAAATCCAAGAAGGCAATGGATAGGACATATTCTAAGACACAATACATACTTTAGAAATTTTGGTTCGTGATTATAAATGAATGGATGTATGTTAATATATATTGACTCCAAATTAGAAGAATTAAAAAAATTATGGTGTGAATGATATGAGGGTATCGATGCCCCAATAGTCACCCAAATACCCTCGTTTTAGTTTGTAACGCGGAATATATTGTGGCGCAAATTTGGGTCGAAATAAGAGGATGCATGTAGCAGTTGCGGTCGGTGACTTGTTGTCGAAGGGATGCTGGATAATAAGTTTATACCTACTATCAAATATACAAATCTTCACACAATTCACTATTCTCGTTTACGGCGTTAGAACACGTTGGTGAAGTATCCATGTTATTGTCTGTATTAATTTTATTATTTAAATAATTAATTAAATAGATAATCGATGGATATTCAATTTTTCAATAATTCAGTTTTAAGTATTCAACCAAACTGTCAAAAACACAAACAAACTCCTCAAATCCCACCATACCCATAAGTATTAAAATCGTTTTTTGTACGTTGAATCGCAATGCGCGGAAATCGAATACTTTAAAACTTTGTGGATACGGAACGAATGATAGAATCCACTGCTGCTGGTATCTAAGTATTTACGCGATTCGTAGATGTTCGAAAGTTGAAAATGTATATGTATTGTGCGTGTATTAGTGCGTGCGCCGTGTGTTATGACTGGTCTCTAAATAATAGGTCGAAATTATTTACAACATTATATGCTGTTTTCGACTAGAAACAAAAAATTCTACGATTTTTTGACTCTAGAATACAAAGAATGCGGAGCATCCAAAGCATGTATGAAGCGACCGCGTCTGGCATGTAGATATGAGTGTGTGACAGGCTGCAGTAAACAAGAACAGAAAGCACTGAATTTATTAAAGTTAAAAGTAGAAGTTAACCGTTCAAAGATAGAAGTTACTGTTAGCGAGAAGTTAAGTTACTGAGGTGGTGTCCAGGGCTATTGCTCGAAAAACGTCGATAGATAGAGTGATTTATCATGATTCAGCCCGACCGAGTGTAGCTGGCCGCATCTATATTGTTGTTGCACACCATGGGTACCCCGTATCTTTATGGCTGGCGAGAATGGACGCGAGTACCACCTCGCTGAATTCATTCAGCTTGGCTACGTGGTCTCAGTGAGAAGAGTGGAGGCGATAGTCATCCACAGAAATTTAATTGATAAAAATACCTACAGACAACTTTTAGATGGTGTATAAAGAGTCCAGAGACTCGGTGCTAGTATTGCACTAATAAGAACACAGATTTTTAATATTAAAGAAAAATATTTTATAATATTGAGCTGATTTATAAGTATCTGCTGTCTTATTATTTAAAAAATGTTACAATCAATTTAACCAATTATGTATTGACTTCTGTATCATTTCGAAAAGATTTCTAATTCAATGTATTTTACAGTGACTTGTACAAGTAGAAATCTGTTTGGGAAAATTCCTGAGAGTAATTAGAGTGTAGTAAAATAGATTATTAAAATCAAAATATTATGTTTATGTTCACAAACACTACGTGGGGAAGATACAATTCAAATCATTCACTTTGGGGTTAGATATTACTAATTTAATATAACACTACTTAAAAAACAATTTGTACTTCGTAACTGACAAACACCTAACTATCTGCTGCATGCTAAGTTAGTAGATTCCATCAGTTTTGTAGAAGAAACAAGAATTTATTTTGATATACTTATAACTTTTGGTTCTGAATTTACAAAAAATATTGCTAAATTTTCACACATTTATATCACTGCAATCAATCAAATATGAAAAATCAAACAAATACGACATTGCCATTTTAATTGAAGTGTCACTATCAAAAAAATCTAGCTTTAGGGAACCCACAAAAATGACAACTATTGGGAGACGTACATTAATTTACACAGAGTGAGATGTTTGAAATTCTATTTTTATTTAATTTATCTATTGTATCACAAATCACCATATTCTAGGACTGATATATTATCCTTCTCTATATTGTAATATAACAGAATTACAAATGAATTGTATTATGAAAGATAGGGAACGTCTTATGGCGGGCTAACCTCTAAAACATATATCTCTTCTACGAGCTTGGTTTAAAACGATTAAACTTCTCTAATTATAATAACATTAAAAATAATTTAAACTAAATATGGACACCCGAACTGCTCAGGCCTGTTTGATGCGAGGATTCATTCATTCTCCGTTATGTTGACAAACCGTATAACCAGAGGCGTGCAGTGCATACAAGCAAAAAACCTGTGCATTACTAAAAATTCTGGGAAACAAATATAAATTAAATAATTGGATTAATATAAACGAAAACATTATTTTACAATTAACGCCATCTGTATACCAGCAGCGGCTTTAATTGCTTAGTTCTAAAAACTACCACGACAACTGACCGCTGTACCCATGGCGCTCTTAATACTTTACTCTGTTCTGTCTTTAAGCTAGTGAATAAATGGCTATTTACTGAATTGAAAATTCCATTCGGTTGATCCGTTTTGTATGGGGTCGTTACCTATTCTGTGTTTTAACAGAATGACATTAGAAAGGGTTACAACTGCGTACAAATCATTGAAGTGTCTACCTCCTCTTTTACTAATTCGCGAATTTTACTATCTTACTGTTTTGTAAGTAAGTATTGACTTCATAAATGTTCTTGAAATTTGGTGCATGGATTGGTTTTTGATTTAGGAAAAACAAAAAGTAATTGGCAGAACTATTTCCCACGTTAACCTTTAATAAAAATAATTATTTCCTTTAGTTATTACATGAAGTATTTTCAAGCAATAAATTAATCATGTCCAGTCATAGAAAGTGTTCCTAAAAACGTCCATACATTTTTTATATGTGTAATAAGTTATTATTTTACGTTAAAACTTTAACTTTAAAAATACTATTAATAGTACTCTAAAATTATAAATAAATACATGGTAGGGTCATATAAACGACGGATTTATTTTGTCTAAAGACGTTGGTTAAACTAAAAAACATTATATTGTATTACATAAATTATATATGATTGTATAATATCATTGGTAATAGCATAACCTAAATCAATACCTACTGCACGCCACTTATAATAATCGTACCTATACGAATATGACTACATTTCAGATATTTTTCTAACTCATTCGCTGAGTAACACATTAAGCTTTGCAATGCATTACTAGTTATTGAAATAAATTAATAAATTGTGTGGTTTCCTGCGAGACAACAACAAAAGATCCCTTACACAATATGTTAACTGTTAACTTTGAAATGGATCATTTTTTATTTATATCCAGAGAGATGAACTATCCTGTTGTACTGAGAAAAATTTTGAAGCCAGGTCTTATAGTATGTGAAGATCATTCTGGGTTGTTCGGCAATGATCGGGAGTTCTCGAATATATCCATACGCAGAGGGCATTACTTACAATAACGCCATAAGTCAATTTACATAAAACCACTAATTATGTAAATTAATTTTTGTAGTCATGTAAATGGAGTTAAAACACTGTTTTATTCCACTATATTTTAGTGTTAAACGTTTTTAGGAACATCTTCCCATTATTAAAATTAAAGACACGTCACCAGCGAAAGGCGGGAGATGACTAATCGACTTGTCCGTATGCATTTCGTGAAATCACCGCTGAAGCTTCAAATCACCACATTTGTTTCGGCTCTTGTACTATAACCTCATTTGGCAATTAGTTAATTAATTGCATATAATTTTTTTGACATGTTCGTAATAAATTAATAACAATAATGCATTCAAAAGTCCCTGCCCTGTCCGTAAGCATGAAGCTGCAGATTACTTCTAGACATTATGCACACATTTTTTTTTTACCTGAGGCACGTACACATGTGAGTACACATTATGCATTTCATTACCACACAAGCTAGTTGTCTTGATGCACAAACGTCATTTACATTCGTGTCAGATGCTTTTAAAGTGGCTACTTACGAATGTCGCGAGTTTCGTGCAAAATGAAAATAGTTTATTAAATAAAAAAATTATGACATTTTTACAAATATGTGATATTTGATTACTGGTGAATTAATTAGGTAAGTATCTGTATTTCGTCTACTTCCAAATTACAAATCAAATCGTTAAATAATAATAATAATTGTGACGTTATAGAGTAAATAATAATAAATTATCTGCAATATTTGAATATGTCCAAGAACAAACAATTATTGGATTTTCACCTACAAAGGCACTATTGTTTAACAAATAATAGACATCTCATAGAGACGAAGCTATTTTTATTATATATAATGGACATGTATGGAAGTATGGGTAATTACAGGACTATAACAATAGTAATAATAATAATAAATAATTTCAAAAAAATAATCTGATTCTCATTGTGACATATATGCTATTTTAGGGAAATGAATTATCAAATTTAGTCCATAGATAGCGATAATATAGTGGTACTCGAATTGTTTTCACGTGTATACAACTTTCAAAAATTTTATAGATATGGAGATTGATTAATGGGTGAGAATGGTGAACGTTATATGTATATAAACTGATCACTTAAGCCAGCCGAAGACAGGTCGTAAGCCCTGTAATTACCCATACTTCCATATATTTCCATTAAATATAATGAAAAAATAGTTTCGTCTCTATGAGATATGTATCATTTGTTTAAAAAATTATTTATTTAATAAATTAATAATAACAAAAAAAAATAAAGAAGAAAATGTAACAAGAAGAAAAAAAATCTAGTTGCATGTCTCAGACACACGTATCATACACTCACTGCACAGCAGAGATTCGAAATAACTATTCATAAATTCAGTTGACGTTAATAATTTTTAAGGAGAACACATTCTAATTGTGAAGATTTTTCAGAACATAGGTATGTGATATTTAATACAAATTAAATGTAGCAGTTACTATAAGAAAAGATCCAGGTTTGAATCTCGGTAGCAACAAAAATATTTTTTCGATAAATTTATTTTATCTGTATATCTTTATAATTGAAACATTTAATTTGTAATTATGTTAATAATGTATAAATAATACAGTATAGGTAGATGTATAAATTACTGAATTATATTCTGATACAAAAAAGTTGTCTTAAATCTTTTTATTTCAAAAAGGTTTTGAAGGTGCCTAGTAATTGGTAAAATTGAAGAAAAAAACACAAGACACAAGTGAGAGTATGTAAAAATGTTACGAAACTTTCAAACTCACTTTTCGTGACAAATTTTAGTGGGAGACCTAATAATTAAACATATTCTATGTGAAAGTAAGCACCGAGAGAAAGTAATTAATATGTATTCAATCCTCATTATTGAATAACAAAAAAATTATATAAATGTTTTAAAACTGAGAACTGGATTTGGCCAATCTATGTTTATGATGTATCTTCCTAAAGATACACAGAAAAAATTTATCTATCGAAAAAATACAGTCATCACTGGAATTCCAACCCGAAACATTATATTGCCAGTAAATAGTTTCACCAATTAGGCTACAAAATCATACATAAAGGCGTCAAATTTCATCCACATACGTTTCCAAGAAAGACAATTATTTTGTTTGCTCTTTATCTTACAAAGTGATTTATCTACTTACCATCACGCCGTTTACCTGCGGGGATAGACAAAGAGGATAGAGGGCCACACTCCTCTGTCCTGATACACAATTCTCGCATCCTCATTCATACATCTTTTTGTACAAGCTCGCCGATTGTTGAGGCTTCTAACATAACCATCTTCCATTATCTGGTTTACCTGGTCATGCCAAGTCTTCCGCGGACGTCCTCTATTTCTGGCGCCATCAACACTTGCGTCATATATCTTTCTTACCATTCTGTCCTCATTCATCCGTTCCGTATGACCAAATCACCTAAGTGATCCTTTCTTAAACTTACTCAGTATCACATTAGCTTTACATTTTTTCCTTATTTCTTCATTCTTTACTCTGTCATAAATAGATTTGCCACATATACGCCTAAGTAATCTCATTTCCACTGCATTCAGTCTACGTCCGTTCCTCTTCTGCCAGCTCCAGGCTTCACTTCTATATATCAGTGTCGGTGTCAGGACTCCATTGTGCACCGCTAGTCTTCTGTCTCGGTTGACAAATTCCCGTTAGATATAATTCCATTCAAAGCGCCGTTCGCTTTATTCTCTGCAGTCACCCTCCTTTCGATATCATTCTCAGCTTTTCCGTTTCTATCAAACATACTTCCCAAATATACAAACTCATCTACTTGTTCCAAACATTCATAACCTACAAGTATATTGCACCGTGTCTTGCTTTCCTTCTTCTCGGATACCATCACTTTCGACTTATTGACATTCATAATAAGGTCGCTTTCCTTGCATAGATCGTATATTCTACTCACTAGACTCTGCAATAGTATCGCGTACAATAAACAACATACAAACAATTTTTGCTCCTACATTCCAGTTCTTTGATATATCTAAATTTATTTAAATGATTACTTTCTTATGGCAAGTTATATTTTCAGTATTTCTCATGCTTTATGTCTTATTTTATTTTTGAAGATTTCATTAACATTAATATTTTTTTATATTAATAATTTTTTAATTATAAAATTATGTATAGAATATTTGATGCACATGATACGAAAGCATTAATTAAGTACGAATGTATCCATAATTAATAAAATATCCATATGATGGGCCATTGAAAATATAAATAAATTCTCAGCCTTAACCTTCAGACTGTAAGTCAAATTTTGTAATGAATTTAATATACAGACATAATCGTTATAATTATTAATAGAATCTAAACAAAACATTACATCATACCGTACAAAGTCCAGCGGCTTAACCATATTTGGCATGAGCTGAACATGTGGGCAGCTGTGATATTTACTTTGCGTATTCATTAGTCACTGCTTAGAATTAAAGCACGAGCCGTGATATTTTAAATTTGTAATTTAAAAATAAAACATCATATCATTTCATATTTAATTGAGAAGCTAGAATATAATAATTAAATCAATATGATTGCTAAACACGAAATTCTCAACAAAAGGGAAGTCCAAAAATTAAAGAATAAAAATGGCATTAAAATATAAATGTTGACCAATACACGAAGAGACAGAAAAATAATTTATATAATAGACTCCGCTAGTATATAATGACTAATGATATAATGGCAATAGGCAGGACACATGCTCGAAAGATGAACAATTCCTTCAAATTGTATTTTTAATATTACGAACCGCGTCCCTTTATCTCTGTTCTTTATCTTTCTCAAACTTAATTTTATTCTTAATTTAGAAAATTAACTTACAACTTCTTATAAACTTTGCCTAACTCAACATATGATATATTTAAGTCTTGTAATGTAAACTGTGTAGTGACAGAGTACAAAGTTGTATAGGTAAAATAAATACTTTTTATTTTAAATTTTTTTATATTTATTTAATTAATTCTGGTGTCTCCTAGCGTAATTTACTTGAAATTCAATGCAATATAAAGTTTATTACTTTTAAAAATGGAAATTTAAAAAATGGAAACATAAATTTATCAATAAATTCTAAAAATATGCAGATATAATCTCTAAATTTGTCGTAATCATAATCGGTTGCAATAGTGAAATGGTTAATACGTGTCATGTCCAGGTTCGAATCCCGGTACCATAAAATAGATAGATGATTCATTTAATTTGTATTAAAAATACCATACAAGTATGTTCTGAAAATACAACTTCACAACAAAGATGTGCTCTCCTTAAAAATTAAGTTCAATTGATATAACCTAATCTTCGAATAACTATGCTATGATTATTGTTACTACTTATCATTACTTCCGCCTTCTTTAGGATATCTGGAGTGGCATACTGTTCCAGAGGCTCCAAGTTCTTTAACCTTCTTCATTAATCCAATATGTTATTTATTAAAAAATATGAATTAAATATTCGAAATACATACATATAAAATTAATTTTATCGAAAAATATTGTTGTTGCGCCACCAGGATTCGAACCTGGATCTATTTCCAAACCGAGTAAGGCGCATTATTCAACTATGCTACAGCGACGATATTTTTAGCGACAAATTTTCGAACCTATATGTTACCTTTTTGTTATTAATACATTTAATCGTTCCATTATTTGAAAGAGCCATCTACCTTATTTTTACGAAATCTCAAATACCTTTGAGTAATCTGATAGTAGACGCCAGAATTATCAATTCATTTTTAATAAATTTTGAACACATTGGTACAACTTTATTTTTAGGAGAACACATTCTTACTGTGAAGTTGCAATTATTCAGAACATAGGTCTGTGATATTTTAAATATGAATTAAATATATTAATTCGAAAGATATACATATAAAATCAATTTTATCGAAAAATATTGTTGTTCCCCGGATTGGAAAGAGATCCAGGTTCGAATGCCGGTGGCGCAACAACAATATTTTTCGATAAAATTGATTTTATATGTATATCTTTCGAATTAATATATTTAATTGATATTTAAAATATCACAGACCCATGTTCTCCTAATAATTGTTATTTACTGTTTTTTTCTAGGAATCCTTTGACCACTCTACGTACTCTGATAAATATATATATATTTTTTTTATCTAGCTGAAACCCTCCCTTATTGGAAGAAACATATTTGCAGTGCTATTATGAAGTCCGAAACAATCTAATGTTATACAGCTACAGATATTGTCCTTCGTTCACACAATTATCCCATTGTTTTGGATATTCGGTATCTGGACTCGAATAAACTAAACATCAGGAAATGAATCTGCAATCGCTGACCTAATTTCCCGACACAATTTCAGTTTTCACAGAAGTGCGTAATTGTCGCGGTCATTCTAGTGCCGTTTAATTCCAGGATAGATGCTCCACATCTCTGTGGGTGTTCACAATCCGGCAAGATGTCGGCCAGCACTTATTATTCCGGGACAATTTAAAATTTCCGCATTAATCAGAGTACAAGCGCAGTTTCCGCAAAGGCAACTGTGCGAACCGCTGTGCGACCGCCATTAAACAATTCCTATCCTAAATAATTTGCCGTTGGAAGCTGCAATTTACGGAACATTATCATTTTTGCATTGCACCATCGGTTATGTTTGATGGCTAGTTTCAAGGGCGTTACATGATTAGTGGTGGCTTGTGTCGAGCACTTCGTGGGAGGAAAAAACGCGATGTCATTTAGAGGACTTCTTTCCTAACAGTCTTGTTTGTTTGCCCGTCTGTATGAGCGGTATCGCTCTCTTCCTCTGTCAGATTGCAATAATATTTTTACAGAAAATCTGCAATCTTTCGATGATAAGCCGCCATTTAATTGTTATAATCGGAAATTTGTGACATTATGATAAAATAAAATAAAACTTTCGATAGTGATCGAAGTTTTCAAATCATACGGCAACAGCCAATAACTAACCATTTTTAAGGAAAACACATTTATGCTGTGAAGTTGCATTTTCTTATTATTCCACTTATCATAGTATTGTGGTATTTTAATACAAATTAAATTAATCAACTAGAAACAAGTACAAAAAAATCTATTTTTCAAAAATATATTTATTCTTGTAGCAATTATTAATTAATACATTTTTCCATATATCTCTCTAGATGATTAATTTAATTTGTATTAATAACTAACAAGTTCATAGATATGACATGGTAGTCAATTTATTATTTAAACATTATTCTATTATTTATTTTTTTAGTGTGCTAGCAGAGTATAAACAAATTCTTATTAGCCCTAATAGATAGGTCTAGTGTAACCTTAAGGTATAAAATGTAAAATTTTAAATGAATTGAAAATTCAGGAGAATGAACTATATATTTAAAACTACCGCACAAAAGTATAGAAGTGCGTGGGTTCCAAGGTCAACGAAGTCTAATTACTTGTCGTGAGATAGTCCTTGGCGTTAGAAGTGAATAATGTGAAGTTGGTTTATGGTAAGCACGTGTTACACGTTCGAACGACTAACAACCATGTACATATAACACAATTTTAATTTATTAATGTAGATATTATGTGATTGTATTGATTTTACGATAAAGCAGTGTGATTTAGATATAGTATAAAATATATACAAGATTTAATTTCCGAACAGTGAAAATAAAAATAAAACAGAGGTGAAAGTGAAGCGAATAAATAAAAAAATATGTCAAAATTATAATTATAATTATAATTTATAAATTAACGTAAAAATGTAAAACGATGAATATAAATAAATATCCATTTCGGAATTAGATTGCGTGGGTATGAACAACCTAGCCCACAATATTATCTAAATAAATTAAGAGTCGAAAATGTTCAAGTTCTGAACAGTTACCTACTGAAAATAATTTTTACATTTTTACGTACTTAGAAAATATAAATTTGCGAAATTGACCATTATTATTCTATATCTTCGCTTCAGTTCCTAAATCATCTAACAAAAAATAGTCTGGTCGCTCAAAATTCGTTGACCTATATTTTTTCTACTCAATATATAATTTAGAATCAATAAAATTATTTAATTAATCGTAATAATCACTTAACCACGATTATTTTTTAATCCTTATATCTCTCACATGGTTAAA
This sequence comes from Eubasilissa splendida, assembly GCA_031772225.1. NCBI lineage: Eukaryota > Metazoa > Arthropoda > Insecta > Trichoptera > Phryganeidae > Eubasilissa > Eubasilissa splendida. Next base: position 11,299,858 of record CM062852.1, on the reverse strand, counting down.
ATTAGGCTCATGCAGCTTGAACATTTTCGACTCATATTTTTAATATCTATCTACTACCCCTAATGTATTATCCACAAGATATATTGAGAACACCAATCTGATTCTGAGTGACGGGACAAATCGTTTTGCAATAAAGGTGAAAATAAAATACAAGGTGTGAGAAGAAATGTTACGAAATGTTCTAAAGCTAATTACGCAATTGTACTAGGATAGCTTCTGATAAAATATAGTATGTCTTCTTCTTCTTCTTCATCATGTGCCATCTTCTGTTGAAGGTTGACGATCAAGTTGCAATATGCTGATTTATACTGGGGTTATACGTTTTTCAGGTAGTATCATTATAACTACACAAGTTGTCTAGTAGAAACAATAAACATACAATCATACTAACTATAAAAAATAAAGGTTCAAGACAAAAAAAATAATAAATTTTAGGTTTGACACAGAATGGCTGAGTATCAAAATCAGCTGTATCTTTGACTCAGAACAGCATCAAAAACATCACTCTTATATTTAAACATTGAATATCGGAATATATCTACAAGACCAAAATCGTTCCCGAGCCTGTGAAGTATTTGTGTGGATGCTTTCTTATAAAAATTAGTAAATGGTGAATTTACATGGAAAAGCACTGACGATCTGATACTCCGCGCAGGAACGTGGTATACAATCAGTTCAGTTAAATTAGGGTCGTCCAGTATGCAGTTGCAGGTGTTATCATTATAAGTACCCAACAAAAAATATATAATACTTTCAATAACGAAATTATTGTAGAATTTCTCACCATAAAAGTTGAATAATTTCCTTTAAAGATAACCCGTACAATCCAAAGCTTTTAACATTCTCAGATTGAGTGCTAGATTCGCAGGAATTAATTAGCAGAGAGCTTATAATAATTGCGGAAACATTATCCTGCTACTTTCCATATCCGCGATGGAGATAGTACATTCCCAGAACAGTGATGCTGCTTGAATAATATTTTTACTCTTTAGGTTCAAAGGAATTAAGTGCGGTGCAGGCGCCTGCGCATTGCACTCCGGCACAATGGCCCTTTATACCCATCCATACGTCATCAAGAGGTTTAATGAGTCATCCCGAAGTTTAAGGTTGACCAATCTTTACTAATTATTACCAATTTATTATGTGCCTATAACATGTCATATATAAATACACGTTTAAAATAAACACAAGAAATGTTCCTTCTAACATTGGATGACGGTGTGCGCGTGAAAAATCTTTTGTGCAATTTTAGAACCGATGCTATTATTTGCATGCTAGGAGAGAAAATAAGAAAAACATTACCAGACATCCCGGGCTGACGACGTTACTAATTAAGATGTGTGTACGTATCAAGAAAAATTGCATACCTTGGACACATTCTCCACAATAAAAATATGACCTCGTACAACTCGATAGGCGTAGGTAAACATAGATTATCTTGGCTGTGATACCCTCAGAAAGTGGTTTAATTATCCGAAATATTGGTGATCTGATACAGAATTAAACAAAATACTGCAGCATGATCGCCAACCTTCGATCGATGGTGGCGCATGAAAATAATTTTTGTCTAAAATTGTGTGCAGTATGGTGCCGAATCCCACCCGCACACCTTACAGGTAACGTTGAGTACAAGTAAAGTTACAACTTTCTCAATACTAACTAAATGTATTAATTAGAAAAATATACATATAAAATCAATTTTATCGAAAGATATTATTGTTGCGCTACCGGGATTCGAACCTGGATCTCTTTCCAAACCGGGGAAGGTGCATTATCCAACAATGCTTCAGCGACAGTACTTTTGACGGCAAATTTTCGAACGTATATGTTACACTTTTCAAATTAATACATCTATCGTTCCATTATTTGAAAGCCATCTACTTTGGTTTTACTTAATTAGTATTTAAAACATCACAGACCGTTTGTTCTGAATAATTACAACTTCACAATAAGAATGTGTTCCCCTTAATAATACAACTTTCTCATTGTTTAAGCAAACGTTTCAGGAATTTCAGTATTATTTATAATATTTTATTAAGGATAAATATGAATTCAAAAATATGTTAAATATGTACATATTTGTGTATAAAAATGCCCCAAATTAATAATTTGAGTAAACTATTATTTGGTTTCTGAGTTTATTTTTGAGGTGACCCACACCACGAGACATTTGTGTGCACGCGTGTATTAGTTTCTCGTGACTTCTTTTCCGATACAATAAAGTAAGCGGATTGCCTTATTTTATTATTCTTCTTCTTCTTAAGAGACATGCCTTTTTGCCTCACTCCAGCAACTAGCTCATTATTGTTTCTGAACTTTTTCCTTATATATTTTCTTTTATCACTGGTTACGGGTGTGTTGTGTCAAAAAATATGATCTGATTATTTTCCACCTCTCTTAGTATTTCAAATTTAAATAATAAGAGTTCCAACCTAACCTAACCTATATTATGGTAATCGCTCATCGTCTTCTAATCGTGTTCGAGTTGATCATTAAAAATGTTATAGAAGAAGATAGGATAGATACACAAAAATGCAAAAATGTATTAATAAAATTAAAATAAGAAAATAAACAAGTTTTCTGTTTTTTAAATTAAGAAATGCCCTCGTGAAACAGGCTTTATTACAACATATCAATTAACTTATTTCAGCTGTCATTAATGTATCATGTAGGTTTGTATGAATAGGTTTAATTGTGTAAAATGACAAAAGTTAATACCGAGTATCAATTTATAAAAAAGTAACAATTAAATGACCTAAGGTCGAATCATTTTTTAAATTACTATTTTAATATCTGAACATTGAACAAATTAGGGCTCGGAACAGATCAGAGCAAAACGGAATGCCTCTCCAGTGCGTAGAATTTTCAGAAATATAGTTCCGATTTATAGAACTCTCGCAAATGTAGCTTAAGATTATCATTTCTTTTCAAAATGATTCGTTATTTAATAAAAAATATTTATTTTTGCAATAAAATACATATATCGTTATTTACATTCAGTTGTAACTGTAATTCGATTCATAAATTAAGCAATTAAAATCATGTTGATCCACACTTTTGTCTTTCCAATATTCACCTATGCAGCGGAGACTTGAATAGTCTGCAATAGCGACAAGGATAAAATATTATTATTATGCTTCGTGTGGACAGCACGATGCACGGATGCCTTAATCCTGCAACAAATCCAATCACAGCAAGCCCCGTCTATAGACGCGTCTCTATTACTGTTGTACGCTGTGGGTACCCCGTGTCTTTATGGCTAGTGTGAGTTGACGCTAGTACCGCCTTGCCGAGTGTGTTCAGCTTCTCTGGGCGTTCTCAATGACTAGAGTGTAGGCGATAGCCCTACACACCACTATATGTCAAAACGAAACTGAGATCGGAGGCGGCTTTGGAGCTGTCGATAGGTAGAGTGATCATGATTCAGCCCGATCGAGTGCAACTGGCCGCGTCTGTGTTGTTGCACGCCGTGGGTATCCCATGTCTTTATGGCTAGTGTGAGTTGACGCGAGTACCGCCTTGCTGAGTGTGTTCAGCTTCGCTGGGCGGTCTCAGTGACTAGAGTGTAGGCGATATATATGTCATATATATATATAATAAAGAAGATAAATAATGTAAGTGTATACTTTCAGATAAAAAATAAGTGTAATATTCGAATATTATCGACCGCTGGAACAAACCCATCGGCCCGCTTTCTCGGATAATTTTAATTGTTCTCCAAACAATATGTGTATTTTATCAATGAAACAAAAGTATTTTTAAAAGCCTGGGTGAACGACCCTCGGGTGAGATGTTGGGTATACCGATATTTGGTGTATAAAAAGAAAGCCCAAGATAAACGAAGACGCAGTATCCGCACGCCTCATATAATGTGTTAAGTGTTGAAGTGTTAAATTTTCGTTCACACTTCGTGTGTTTGTTTAATTCCGGAATGCAATATGCAGATTTATACATGTGTGTGAATGAGAGGAGGGTATTGATCAGGACATACCGCGCAGCTCCTCATTCGGATCGAAATAATTATCCATCCACCCACGACACGTATAATACCTACATAATAATATGGGTGCATACGAAAATTTTCTAGGTCCACCGCGCCCGAACCATTCGTCCTTGGAAGATTTTGTTATTGAGTGCTTAAAATCCGTCCCAACATAGTATGACGGTTTCTGTCATTATAACGCAAATTAAAAATAAAACCTTTGCTTTATGTTCGAAGGCTAAAGACTTGATATAATGTGCAACTATGTATGTCAAAATATTACGCCTAATTAAATTTATATTTAGTTACCCTTTGATGTATTTTTGTTAACCCAATAATCAGTGACGTGCAGTAGGTATAGATTTAGGTTATGATGTTACCGATGATATTATACAATCATATATAATATATGTAATTTCATTTAACCAACGTCTTTGGACAAAATAAATCCGTCGTTTATACGACCCTATCATGTATTTATTTATAATTTTAGAGTACTGCTAATAGTGTTTTTAAAGATTATGTTTTAACGTAAAATAATACTTTCTTACCCATATAAAAATGTATGGACGTTTTAATGAATACTTTATATGACTGAACATGATTAATTTATTGTTTGAAAATACTTCATGTAATAACTAAAGGAAATAATTATTTTTATTAAAGGTTAACGTAGGAAATAATTCTGCCAATTGGTCTTTGTTTTTCTCAAATCAAAAACCAATCCATGCACCAAATTTAAAGAACAATCATGAAATCAACAGGTTAAAAACAGTAAGATAGTTAAATTCGCGAATTAGTAAAAGAGGAAGTAGACACTTCAATGATTTGCACGCAGTTGTAACACTTTCTTTTCTAATGTTATTCTATTAAAAAACAGCATAGATAACGACTCCATACAAAACGGATCAACCGATTGGAATTTTCAATTCAGTAAATATCCATTTATATGACTTGAGTAATTCACTAGCTTAAAGACAGAACTGAGTAATGTAAATAGCACGATGCGGCGAATAAATAAAGATCGCTACGAGAACAGCGGTGAGTTGCGGTGAGTTTTTAGAACTAAGCAAAAACTGGTACACAGATGGCACTAATTGCAAAATAATGTTAATACAATTATTTAATTTATATTTATTTCTCAGAATTTTTAGTTATGCACAGCTTTTTTGCTTGTGTGCACTGCACGCCCCTGCCAATAATAATGACCATTATTTGGCCTGTAAGACTAAAATTTCAAGAGTCGCGTTATATTCGGGCCAATATAGTAATTTTAATAATTACGTACCAGCATTGCTGTGTTTTAATTTTCAAATTTCTGACGATCGACTTATTATTTTCAAAAAAAGAACCTTCAGAACGAAAAGGTCAAGGAAAATTGACACTTTATTGAAATGTATCATTTTCCTTACGCTTGACATAGAAATACGTTAGGATCACACACTACCATGGTCAGTGATTAGGATTTTATTTTTAAAAATATTTTGCTGCGTTGATCTGTTTTTTGATAATAAATTTCTTCCATTGTGATTTTAATCAACGGTAAAGAATTTCTCCTCTGATACTCCTATGATAATAACTATTTACTTAATAGATATTTATTTAGCTTAATTTCAATATAAATATAATCTCGTGACATAGTTTCTGGATAATTTGTATGCACTTTTTTCGATAATAACCTCCAAACCCCGAAACTACTGCCTACTGTTATGATAAATATATATATATATATATATATAATTACAAATTTGTAATAATCTGCCTAATTCTTACGGTCAATATAGAAAGAATTTTTAAATACACAACAACTTTTTATTTATCTATAACAAAATACACAGACAATTGTTTCTGAATTTGCGATTAAACAAATATTATTTTTTTTAATTTGAAATTGCTGTTTTTGATAATGTTTACATTCAAATGAAAATCAATAACATTTTCAATATGAATTTAAAGAAATCTCCGGGGGTTACGCTATGAACGAATAAACATAACTCATTCATGGCCAGCCACACGCAAAGCTATCATCAAGCTGTTACCGTAATTAATAGTTTGATAGCTCAAGGTGTTGGAATGTTCACGCAACTAGTTTGTGGAGTTTATTTTTACAAAGAACGCATCCCAGAGGTTTACAACCGCGTGTAAAACAATTAAAAATGTATGTACCTAAGTATGAAGAAAATTATTTTGGACTTCGAAAAAATCAGAAGGCATTCCTATTAGGTAGACTCCTATTTAAATTTTGTTAAATTTTTGTTGTTTGGTGGCAACATGGTGATCGCAAACAATAAAAAGATTTTATTTTCTTTATAAAATGTTATATTGCTTTTAATGTTAATTTTTTTTTTCTAATATAGTAATCGTATTGAAAAGAAGAAGAATGTGAGAAAATGAGAAAAAAAATGAAACATCAGAAATAGTTATTTTTGCATAATAGACTAGTCATTTACTCGTCTTAAGACGCTCAGGTCAGATAACACCAGCAAAGGTATTGGACAAAATTATAAACAAAGTCACGAGACTGGACGTATTCAATACTGGACGTAGATTGACAGAAAAAAAAGATTTAAAAATGAAAAAGTACATTAGAATGATTTAAAATTAACACAACTATAAAACTTTTGTACAGCTTGAGCTTTCACTTTAAATGACGTAATTAATAATGTCGATGTATTAAATGTGTTTCTATTCAATTCTATACATTGGTCATGCAAAGGATTAAAACATGTTATTTTTCACGTTCGATAGTTTATTTACATGTTACGTAAATCGTTTTGCTAAAATTTTATAAACACAAAGCAGTCATGCACCAATACGCGTCGATCGTGTTAATACTTTATGCACAATATTTAATATAAAATAATTCCAAATATATAGTAAATATTTTGAATACTACCATTAAATCATGCTTCTTCTTCTTCTTCTTTTAAATAGGCAATCCACCCTTCAAGAGTGATCTGTGCCATTAATCAAGTTAAAACTTTATTTTATAGGAAAAACTATACTATTCAGTCAATACTATTGTCGTTCAAAAAAATTGCTATTATATATATTAAATGTGGCGAGTTAAGGGGAAAAAGATAACACAAGATAACTGGAAGTTGAAAATTACCATTAACGAGATTACTGTAAAAAAAAATCCTGTGATCCGTAATGGACAGGTAAAAATTATATGGTCATGGGTTTCCTCCTCGGCACCACACTCAAAACATCTATTAAGTATTCTATTATAATCTAATCTATTATGTTCGATCTGAATAAATGTGAGGCTACCTGGCAATGTCCAATTCTCATTCTAGAGATATTTGATATTGTTCTAATGGAGATTTTCCTTTTGGAAAATCAGGAAGTGAGGGCAATAGATCTTTGAATTATTACATAAAATCATTTATTAGATATAATTACAACCCTAGTGTCATTGCTTTATAATGAATTATTATTAATTTTGGAAACGAAACATGAAATTAGCAAAGCATAAAATAAAACAAATTTTAAATACAAATTAAATGTATAAATTAGAAAGATATACGTATAAAATCAATTAAAAATATCACAGACCGTCTGTTCTGAATAATTACAACTTCACAATAACAATGTGTTCTCATTAATAATAAATCAAATTATGTGGCGCCAATTTAGAGCGATATCTGTAAATTTAATATTAAAGTAATTTATAAATTAGAATTTTTTAATAACATATACGCATTCTCAGAATATTATATAATTGAATATAAAATAGATTCATCTGGACAATTTTTTTCATATTTACTTTTGCATTTTCAGAATTAATATTCCTAATTACAAATTGATTATTTGTTTTTAAATGACTATTTTATGTAGACAATTGACTTTTCCAACGCCAATAAAAGGTAGATACTAATCCATTTGTAGTATTATTTCAATTGAACTATTACTAACTTCACAGTATTCAGTGCCAACGCTGAGTCGACAAGCATCTGGTTGCAGCGCGGTCACTTTGTATACATTTCTCAATGGCTCACTGATTAATTTACTGTCTCGGTAAGGAAACTGAGCGCTGCGTTATTATTGAATCGAATTAAAGCATCTCTATTTTCTGTATCTTCGAGTGGCTTATTTATTACAGACGTGAGAATGTGTTTATTACGCCTTGTGATGTACGTTCTCCAAACATCGAGAAAGTCTGGAATATTCATCTTAATTAAATAAAAATTATTTCTTCTTAATATTTTCAGTGTCTATAATTTAAATCTTCCTTAATATAAATCAACAATTTAATGTTTATTTCTCTCATTATAATATATTTTTTTTTACATAATTATCAATTAGAACTACTATCACTTAAAGCTTTCAAAGGTCACAATCCAGCAAATATGCGGTGGTTAAAACACAATATTTCTATGGTGTTTGTTGTTAATGATTTTATCACTGCTATTGTGTGTGTTGACTATTGACTTGTACGTACCGACGAAGTGTGTTATGGTGGTATTTTGTGCGTAACAACGAAAACCCAGCGAGAATACCTGTGGTCGATTAAAGAAGAAGTAACATTGGCAGGTAGGTCGTGCACTTCTTTGTTTATGGTTGATTCTAATTCTTTTTTTTCCGTCTCATATTTCCAATTCTTTTGCGTTTACAGTTGTAATATTAAGATAAGGCACGTCCAAATGTCCAGTGAGACAGGCTCCTACTGAATATAAAGTGATCGAAAGACGAAGAGCGAGATTTCGATGTCTAACATGATCCAAGTCCGAAAAAAACTTGCTTTACTAAGAGAGATAACTTAAAATATGAATTAAATATATTAATTAGAAAGATATACATATAAAATCAATTTTATCGAAAAATATTATTGTTGCGCCACCAGGATTCGAACCTGGATCTCTTTCCTAACCGGGGAAGGTGCATTATCCAACTATGCTACAGCGACAATATTTTTAGCGACATTTTTCGAACCTTTATGTTACCTTTTTGATATTAATACATTTAATCGTTCCATTATTTGAAAGAGCCATCTACCTTATTTTTACAGAATCTCAAATACCTTTGAGTAAACTGATAGCAGACGCCAGAATTATCAATTCATTTTTATTAAATTTTGGACACATTGATACAACTTTATTATTAGGAGAACACATTCTTATTGTGAAGTTGTAATTATTCAGAACAGACGATCTGTGATATTTTAAATATGAATTAAATATATTAATTAGAAAGATATATTGGATAATGCACCTTCCCCGGTTAGGAAAGAGATCCAGGTTCGAATCCCGGTGGCGCAACAACATATATTTTTCGATAAAATTGATTTTATATGTATATCTTTCTAATTAATATATTTAAAACATCACAGAGCGTCTGTTCTGAATAATTACAACTTCACAATAAGAATGTGTTCTCCTAATACATAATATTTAGTACAAAAAGTTTTGTGTTGGCCTCGTGCTGTTAGGTACATATAGCGCCAGTATTCAGCCCGAATATTTTATAACCTGCAGCAGATGATTTAATGATATCACGCTGTTACCCAATAACATCGGTAATACTAGTAATCGTCTTTATTTTGGCTGCAGAGATATCCTGTTCAGTACCAGAATTCAATTTGCCTTGTAAACTAATCGAATATGGTGCATATTAACACTGTTTATTGTCTACAAAATCCTAACGATACGATAAATTATTACAATCGAGCTTATTTAGAGAACGTTAACGACACAATAAGTTATTAGATAGAAAAATTATTAAAGTAGATATATCGACATTTTTGAAACCGTAAAAAATATTTTTTTGATTCTACTCGAGATTTACACGAGACGTGTTTAGCCTTGTAAGGGCATTATCAATCTAACAATTTGACTCAACAACTTGTATCTATATCAATGTTAATCTATAGTATTAATCTGTATAATTGTATTTGTACATGAGATGAAAAGAGACAACATTCTAAGGGCTTATATACATTTTTGCGTAATTCTAATTACGCGTCTCAAGTAAATTAAACGAGTAGAATAAAAAAATAAGCATTTTATTTTCATATATAATATGTGATTATGTGTTATACAAACTTACCTCGGCAATATTAAATATGTAAGTGTTTCACCGTTTAAAATAAATTAAATTCTATTAAGGTTTTTGGCGTTTGACTTGTTGCCTCACTCATGCATACATTCAATTCGAGATTACACCAAAATTTTACCTGCATATCTCCGTCCCTTTCTTTTCTAACCTATCCTTAAGCACAAGGTAGAAAGAAGATGGTAGTAATTAAAAATATTCCCAACTTCAGCATGTCCAGTGCGCTTAGAACTGTATACGGAAACACTACCGTCGCGTCACTCCGCTTTTAGTTAATAATATTACCTTAATTCCGCTTATACTCAATAATCCTTTTATCGCGAGTGGTGAAGAGGAATCTATCAATGAACCGGTATCCGGCAGACGAAAAGTAAGGGTCTTCCTTTCTTCCTCATATTTCCACCAGTAAGTATTGTTTTTGTTAAAAGTTTGTCAACAAACATTTGTTAGAAAACAATTCTTCGAGAAAAATTCTTACTTACGTAATAATACATACATGTAAATCACGCCTTTATGACAATACCACTGTCTCCGTCATATATACAAACCTTTAGAGAGTACATTATTGTTATCCAGATTTTTATTCAATTTAATTAAGGTTCAATACTTTACTGAGTTTAAATATTATTGTGGAATATTATTTTAATGATTAATCGCGGAATATGAAAAGGGTTGTATCCCGTTTAAAAAGCAAATATTTATGTTCCGTGTAATAACCAAAATTTTCAATATTAATGATTACAGGTTTGAACATTAAAACAATATTTTAAAAATTCTCGCAGACTTCAAAAACGATATTCGATGAAAATATTGCCATAGGTACTCCTAAGAATAAAACGAAAAGAGTCACTATTTTTAAGAATGAAAAAATAACAAAAAATGAATATTAAATTAATTATTTAAAAAGCTGCATAGTGAATAAGATTAAAAAAAGGATCACTTGGGTGGTTTGGTTATATGGAACGGATGAATGAGGAGAGAATAGTAAGAACGATATATGACGAAAGTGTTGATGGCACCAGAAATAGAGGACGTCCGCGGAAGATTTGGCACGACAAGGTAAACCAGATACTGGAAGATAGTCCTGTTAGAAGCCTCAATAATTGACGAGCTGGTATGAGAAGATGTATGAATGTAGATGAGGCGAGAATAACATGTCAGGACAGAAGAGTGTGTCGCTCTATCTTATCTGCCTACCCCCGCGGAGAAACGGCGTGATGGTACGTTAGTCAATTGGTTAATTACTTAATAAGTTACACGACAATGAACCTGTTAAAATTTATAAATAAACACTCCAGAACTAAACATAACATTAAGGAGAACACATTGTTATTGTGAAGTTGTAATTATTCAGAACATAGGTCTGTGATGTTTTAAATATGAATTAAATATATTAATTCGAAAGATATACGTATAAAATCAATTTTATCGAAAAATATTGTTGTTAATATAATGTAGGTTCGAATCCCGGTGGCGCAACAACAATATTTTTCGATAAAATTTATTTTAAAGGTATATCTTTATAATTAATACATTTAATTAGTATCTAAACGCGATGTTTTTAGAATCTACATTGATATTTCGCATCTCATACAAATTTCGAACAATTATTATGCAAATGTTAGCTGATGTATTCAAATGCACCACAGACAACTTTACAATAATGCAACGAATTGCATTCAAAGCGTACCTAGGAATGCGTGTTGCGTTGTAACGGATAAATGAACATAATATGCATTTTGATGTCAGTTTTTGTCTTTGATCCAAATTAATTATTATTAAGCTTCGACTTGCGTAATACGAAACGGCGTTAACAAGCCGACTTCACAATCCAGCTTTGATCGATAAGTACTTAAACTATCCGCAAACTATTCTCTATGGAGCCATTTTATTGATAGTTATTTCTGTAGCATCACATCAATCAAGATCTCTTGAAAATGATAAAGGCATGTTTGTTAACCCCTCGTAACAAAACGCGTCACATGTATCAGACACGTGTATCATACAACAGCTGCATAGAATGTATTTTTGTGATGCGAAAAAATATTAATAAATAAAATAAATATAATATCTCCGTAGCGGGGAACCAAACCCCTGTTTCCCATGCATGACAGTCGTGCAAGGATGCTTAACGCTAAACTATCGAGGAATCAAGCAAGACGTGAAGCGGCCCTCTGTAAACATCTTAAACTCTTAATAAATATACCGGTTCGTCACAAAACTTCAACAGGGGTAATTATTTTTTTTAAATAAATTTCTCAACTTTGTAATTAAAAATGTATAAATAATAATGTATATCACAAATATAAAATAATGCATTTAATTCACAAAAAACAGCATTATATGAGTACACTCAAATGACAATAAAAATGGACACTTGTGGGAGCTTCATCCAGCAGTGAATAAAAACCGACTTATACCTATGCTGATGACAATTTGGCACCACAGTCTACTAGTGGAGTAGCTAAGATGGCAGATTACTCGTTTAGCACGTGGATCGATGGATGTATAGAATTGATTTTTTAAATCATCAAATGTATAGAATCAAAATCTACTGAGACTGACAAACATTTGAATTCAATATCGTCGAATAAAAAAAATTTCCCGTCCCGCGGAAAATAATTCAGGATTTCGTCTCAATCACCCAACTGCCTTTTATTTTATTTTACCAGGGCCGGAATGCCGACAGGGGGATTACTTGTCGAAATTCATGGAGATGAAAATAATACTCGAGTTCCTCTTTTGCATGGCAAAGGATGGATGATTTACGTTTGAAAATATATTTCCAAATTTTTACATAAATGAGAAACTTATTTAATTTTTATAATTAGGCGAATGCCCCCCAATATAGTTACCTACCTAGTATTGAATTAAATTATTCTTGAGCACATGGTGAGTAGGTACCTACCTATCTACATATCGACCCCTCCTACGTAAAGTATGGTAAGTAAAAAATGACCTTTTCAATCATTCTAGTATATCGGATGGATTTGATGCTTATTTACGTGGCAGATTTAAAAAATATATATATTGTATTCTATGATGTAGGTATAAAAATAAATATTACATTTTAAAAATTATAATCATTTAAAAATGTATCAAATACGTGCAAATGTTGGATGCGCCATAAAAATAATACATACGTTTAAGTTGCGAAATATCATTTATGTTATGAAAATAAAAGCAAAAAATATAAATAAATAAAAAAGTTCACACATATATATAAATATAAACAAAATATAAATACTACATTTCATTCAAGGCCATTATTGTATCTATAGATATTCTATAGTCGTTGCCATTCTCTCGTCATGGAACCAGGTTTCCATGAGGCTCCGCTTGCAGCAGAAAGTTGGTGCTGAGCTCCAGTCGTGGTTTTACGCCCGCAACTCGATGTCTCAGAAGCAGAACGAATACATGTATACGACCTTCGGCAAACATTGTAGATGCGCTGAAATAACGCGCCAATCCGAACAGTATTTTGTATGAATTATTGTACTGAATTCGGAGACAGTTGTACGTCATTTGCTTGTATTTCGACCAAAGCTTGCAGGTATACATGCTGGTGAAGAACGATTTAAACAGGATCCTATTCACGTCAGTACTGCATCGATAAAAACGCAACGCTTAGTCGATGTATTTGAAAAAAAAAAAATTTCTTGAGAAAAAATGAAACGTTCATTAATGACGAAAACCGTATGCTTGCATGTTTCGAGAAATAATTATATAATCGTCTGATAATGTAAAAAAATATTGCTCTCTGGACCTTCTCTAAAGAGTCTTCTGGACTATTCAACCACATGCCTCCAACCTCTCTGGCCGAAATTTCGGACACTATTGTTGGGTCCATCATCGACGACACTAGGTTAAAGAATTCGGAGACATTCCCAGTCAATAAAACGCTATTTTTGACTACCGAGAAATCCTGAAAACTTTATCTGAATTTTATTTTCAGTTCAGATGGTGTACTTTTATTTTGTAGAAAATAAAAATAATATATATTTTACGTATGATCGTCTACTATCTGAATTTGATTATTTAATTATTACCCTTATTAGACTAAAAAGTGTTTCGAACGATTACATTATTTACATCTTGTTCTCCCTCTACCTCAACCCTAATTTCAACCTCCCTTCCCTTTCTCCCTCCAGTTTTGATCTTCTTTTATTACATGTATACCTGTAAATATAAAATTAATTCATTTTTCATTGTTAATGCTTATAAGTGTAACCTTGCAATGAAAACTGTGACAACATTCCAATACTACAGTGCTTAAATATATTTATACTGTTAAAATGTTCAAAAAAAAGTATTGTTTGACCCTTTGATAGATTTGATTTGAATCGCAGAAGTTTGTGTTGCAAATAAATGTTTATGTTTGATCACAACTAGTCACAAGGTTTGATTGAAACGAAAGAGACTTTCTGTTAGGCCACATTATTGGTTCTGTTAGTAACAATTGTTGCCGTCAGGGCGCCTTTCGCCATATTTTACCCTAACACATAAAAAACTATCTTTCTAGTTTTTTTGTCCATCAACACATTATTTCCGTGTCAATATTACCATCGCGGTATTAATTCGAGACAATACGGACAATACAAAGGAGCCAGCCTGTTGAGTGGTGCAAGTCGCGAGCCAACTGTGCGCTGATTGTTAAGCGGCGAGAGAGCGTTGAGATTTATGTCACAATTGGTCACGGTGACACGGAAATACACATATACTCGAGTAGCCGCGTTTGGAAAATTTCGCTCGACAATATTGCTGAGACTACATTGAGACCGGAATATTTTTTCACGTTAAAATAAACGACAGATGCCGGCCTAGTCAACAGAAATCAATAAACAATCCGGTGACGTAATCCGAGTAATTTTTTAAATTGTAAAAGTGGTGTTCAGCAAGCGCCATCCTCGTGTTCTGTCAGCTGTCGTCCTAGTCAATAGAAATCGAGTCATAAAATCATAAGCAGTAAAAAATTTGGTGACGATGTGACGGTAAGTGTTTATTATGTTGCTTTTCTAAGATGCGAAATCTCTTCATGTTAGCGCTTTTATTCTATGTTAAAAGAAAATAAATGCATATACGAAAACACGTAGCATTTCAAAATATTCTTTAAAATATATAAATATCATATTAAATTAATTAACTAAAAAAATATAAAGAAATAATTTAGTTTAGTTGCTGCCGGGATAAAATAAAAATATAACTAATATATATTTTCGATAAATATATTTTTCTGTACCAATATCTTTTTAGTTGATACATTTAATTAGTTTTAATTGTTTTTTCCTTCATCGACTGCTTACTCTTTATAACAACGTAATAGATGAAGTAGTGGTATTTTAATACGTGAGAAATATATCATTAATAATTATAGGCGAACATTGTTAATCTTTCGCCACGACCGTAGCCGAATAATGTTTGTTAGAAGAATAATTGGTCATGAATGTGTCATGCCGACAGACATATCCATCACTTAATACTTTTGACAGTCCAGCGCTCGGCCCACGCGAGTGTTCACGCTCAACAAACAACGCGCAGTCTGAACACGTACTCGCACATCACATACCCACTGAGACCTCCGGACGCTTCAGGAAGTAGTGGCGAGAGACTTCAAAATGATGGATTATTCCTTTAAAAATCATTCATGAAACCGGATGTCACAGACTTACGAATGCGGTGTGTTAGCCAATCTGTCAAAAATAAGTCAAAGTGATGTTTTACTAGATACTCAATTTAGATTTATTGTTTCTTTTTCAGATTTTTAAAAATATGTTGATACAAATTGAATTAATCAACTAGGATGAATATACAAAAAAAATATATCTATCGAAAAAATATTTAGTTGCAACCGGATTCTATTCGGGGAAGCGCGTTCTCCGGATAGAAAGTTTATTTTTTCTGTATATCTTTCTGGTTGATTAATTTAATTTGTATTAAAATATCATAGAATTATGTTCTTAAAATGCAAATTCACAACAAAAGGTGTTCTCCTTAATATATAAGTTGTATTAAAGTTTCCAAATTTAATAAAAATGGATTAATTAATTTAATTCAGACGTCTCCAATCAGGTTTCATTCAAAAGTATTTGAGATTCTCCGTACGATAAAATAGATTGCTTTTAAAAATAGAATAGTAGATGTATCAATTGGAATTATACCGAATATATGTTCAAAATTTGTCGAAAATGTATGTATATTTGTTATTCTGTTTTTAAAAAGCAATCAATTTTATTTATTTGTGAACGCGCTTCCCCGGATAGGAAGAGGTCCAGTTCGAATCCTGGTAGCAACTAAATATTGTTTCTGTATCTTTCTAATTAATTCGTTTAATTTGTATTAAAACTCTACAGAACTATGTTCTGAAAATGCAACTTCAAAGCAAAAAAAAGGGTTTTTAATAAAATATGTTATTGTCAAATTGATGCCTTGGCTAAGTTTCGATCTTATTTGAATTATTTTATTAGCTTTTTTCGGCTGCGGTGAAAACCTCGTAAACTGTTAATCGCGTTTATTAATCATCTTTGTTTATTTTTCATCAATTTCTTTTTTAATATTTTAAAAGATTTAATTTAGGAACCAAACATTATTACGCCAGACCATAAGCGAGACAACCCATACGCACTTAACAGACGATTAACACTTAACACTTGTGGAGACGAGATAAAATACTTAAGAATATAATAGGCACTGTTATTAAACAAATATCAGATATCTCATAGAGACAAGACTATTTTTATTATATATAATGAAGAAAAAACAATTATAAAAAAATATATATATAACGTTCACCAATTTTTGCCCCTTAATCTCCACATTTATAAATTTTTGAAAGTTGTATACATATATGTTAGTATGTGGACTCGCTTCGAATACCACTATACCATCGCTATCTATGGACCAAATTTAAAAATTGATTTTTCTCTTCTTTTTTAAACAGCATGTTATCACTATGAGAATCAGATTTTTTATTCCATATATTTTCCATTAAATATAATAAAAAATACCTTTGTTCCAATGAGATATCTGA
The DNA here is from genome assembly GCA_031772225.1 of Eubasilissa splendida. Lineage (NCBI taxonomy): Eukaryota > Metazoa > Arthropoda > Insecta > Trichoptera > Phryganeidae > Eubasilissa > Eubasilissa splendida. The sequence goes on along the minus strand of CM062852.1, from coordinate 11,282,795 downwards.
TATTTGTTTAAAAGGTAAACAGTTTCGGTTTAATTTTTCTCACTACGTACATAGTTAATAGCATCAAAAATGTTATTTTAATAAACTAGATGATAGCCTATCGTAAGGCTATCTTTTAAAATCAAATTTTTTAATAATTGTATTATTATTTAGAGTTATAGAGGTTAGCCTAAGATGTTATAATTAATATAATATGAGAAAATCGGTGAATCCGATAAAAATAAATATAATGTTTGTACGTCGTTTCATAGCTTTGTCTTGATATATTTTTTAATTTACACAATAGAGTTATTCTAATATATCAATAGAACGAATAACAACTATCAAACAAAGGAAATATACATTCTTCAGATACATTCTCACTAATGAGATATATAATCTCGTATGACTCATTGTGTAGGGGAAGATAGAAGGCATCAGATGCGTAGGTAGAAATAGGTTATCTTGGTTGCGTAACCACAGGACGTTATTCAATGTCCATAATACCAGCGAATATCTTGCACAGAATAAATCACCATACTACAACAGAAGACGGCAGAAAAATAAAAATAATTTAGATTTCAATTTCAATATAAATATTTATATTAAAATTAAATGAAGGCGTTTGTTTTTCTATTCAATAATCATATTATCAAAATAAAAAGGTAGGTCACATATCCATCAAATTCGTATTTCAAAAGATTTTGACTCTTCACTCTGATGTAATTTATGAACATTTATATTACAATGTCCACATTTGTATTGTAACAATTTATTTATTTTGTATGCTCTATCATTAAGACAAAGAGAAAAAACATTTTCTTTCAAATTTACCTACCACAAAACTGGGCATTTATTTATACAGGGTGTCTCAGAGACGATAGTTAAAACGGAGCCTACGGTTAGGGAAGTGTTAAATAGTGTAATCCGAAATTTAACGGTTTAGAAGTTATTAGAACTTTTGTAATTTTCAGCGAAAAGTTTTTTTTTAAACAAAAATCTGGTAGCTTAAGTGTTAGCTACATTATCACACCATACGTGTTATGAATTTCATCATGATTGGTTGAGTATTTTTGTAAAGACAGGTTGCAAATTTGCAGTTGAATTTCAGATATTACACTCAATAAGTTGCTAGTGATGTCCCATAACCGAATAATGTACATATAATTTGTATATACGATGTTCCTTATACCGTTCTATTTTTAAAAATGCACAGATAAACATTTAAAACTAACATTGAAGAATTATACAGGTACTGCGCAACGCACGCACAGCGTGGACTCACCGCGCGTGACGTGGCGCGGTGCGTGACCTGTCACGAGGACGTGTGCCTCCTGCCACGGAAACTGGACGGGGTTTAAATTAATAACAATATAAAAATCAAAGCCCCCGAGAAATTCCTGCGGAAGATGTGCGAGGTTCACGGTTGAAATGGAACAAGTCAACGAGTCTATACATTTTTTTTAATTTGCGACATTTCTTTTCCGAGTAGAAGACACAGTTGCATTCATAATATCAACCTCTCAAAATATAATACTTTTTTTTAAATTTACTTAATTTAAAAAAAAACATTTTAACGTTTGTAGTTTAAATCTAAATTTAAAAAAATGTATAGCTAATTAGACAGATATTCGTAGAATTGAAATGAATGTATAAATTTTTAGTATACTGAGTAAGTCACTTACATTTATATGCTAATAGAAATTTTACACACATTATGAAACTGATTATAAACGTCTAGAAAAAACCTTATTGCGGTAATCAGGACACAGTTTCGAACGCACCTGGAAGAGTAATAGGTACCAACCACCACTGGGGGACGTTACTAGCTGGCGCCCAAGTTTCACTTTTGTTCTGCCTTTCGGATCCATCAGCCGCGTTTGCTCTTAATTTTAATAATCGCTGCAACTTTATTATAATAATGTTCAGTGTAAATGTATCAGTACACGTTTCAATTAAATCCCCATGGCATTGCCATATATATATATATAGCTTATTTCTCACACCAAACTAAAATGAATATCGCGATTTACACGAACATGAATATGAAGCCGGATTTGGGGGCACCTTCCATTGGCACGGCTTAATCCTTCTGATAGAAATTCATCAATTTATTCCGTAAACATTCATAAAATATAACCTTCAAATAATGTTTTTATATAAATAATAAAAATATGTTTTAAAACTACGCAATTAATAAAAAAACCTATTCCAGTATCATTCCGAACCTCTCTTATTACTCAACCATTTTAAATATCTGATTTGGAGAACGCTGGGAATGTAAAAAAGATACTTCGAGTAAAAGTTGACACAGCATTCACATCCCATTTATTCAACAGCGATTGATGAAAATGGCACGTTGATTAAATGTGGGGGAATACATTACGATACACGTTAAGTCTGTAAGCGTCTACTAAGATACATATAATTTCCTTTTGGCGGATGATAGAAATGCCGACAATGCGCGGCTAACGCGTTATCATGAATCAAAAATCATCCTCATGGCTTAAGAGCCATTATATTGGTTAAGTCCCCGAGAAACCTGAACGAAGTAAGGATTAGATCCTAAGGAATCGATCATTCTACGTAATGGACGTTGGTAAGGAGTGTCAATCAATTAATTGTAACCTTTTTCGATAACATTGTTGGCATAATAAAGAAATTTTATATCGATCCTGAGATCTCCAAAAATTTATTTAAAGTACATTTATTATAATATATAAATGTGTCCCAAAAATGAGTGCGCACCTGGAAATATCAGAAAATACAGGTCATTTTACCGTCAAAAAACCCCCAAATTTTATTAGTATATTTTTTTTCAAAAGAATACCTATTTTTCCTTATTTTGTGAACAAAATGTATTGTTTCTTTATAAAAGTGACATGTTTGTGTACATTTTAATATTTTTAATTAAAAAAACAACAAATTTACTTTAAAAGGGTAGTTTATCTATTGAAATAGTTCCAGTCAGTAAAAAAATAAAGTCCAAAAAAAATAAAACAAACCCCTTCCGACCCCACGTTGTGGAGTTTTTTTGCCAATGAGATGATCTGTACTAGTTTCTGGTATTTCCAGGAATACATTTTTTGGGACACAATATATATGTAAATATTCTTTATAATAGATACACTGTAAATATAATACTATTCTTTATAATAGACACACTGTAAATATAATACTATTTTTTATGATAGATACACTCTTCATTATATTTATCATGCAGGCTATTTTAATCAGAGAAAAAAAAGACGTTTACATAGGAAACAGTTCGCAAATAACGAAATTACTGATTTGTACAGTCTAATTTTTCTTCCATCTTTATATCTATATTGACATATAGTGGCCTCAATCAAATGAGAAACTGCATACAGTAATGCATGACTGCTGACTTCAAAATCTCTTCTATGTACCACTGTGGCACTCTTCTAAATCTTCTTCATCTTGAAGTTGTACTCAGAATAATTTTCTAGGATGTCATATTGACGCGCAATGTTGCTGTAAAATTATCTTACTTGAATACTATTACAGATGACGAACTAACTATTAAAATTGTACTATCTTACCATCACACCGTTTCAACGCCATACTTTACATTTTTGTCCTGACTATTAATTATTGAGGCTTGTTACAGTACTGTCTTTCAGTATCTGTTCACCTGGTAGTGGTATCCTTCATCCCTGGTGCCACTAGCATCTTTCTTAGAACCTCACCTCATTTGTTCATTCAATGTGACCAAATTTTACTTAATATTTTTCGCTATTATAAGATCACTTAACATTGATTGACTTGTAATTTATTCATTTTTTACTATTATAATCTGGTTCGTTCAGTAAGTCTCTTCCCGTTTATCACATATTTTGTCCACTCTCTGTTCAATAGGTGTTGCACACATTCTTATGCCGGGGTGTCAAAATTCGTTAAAACTAATTTAAAATTATAATTTTCAAAATTTGTTTTCTATAATTATTGAACCTAACCTCCCGTATTAATCGAATATAATACTGTGAAATTAATGTCAGTACCGTGTACATATAATAAATTTAAATCGAAAACTCAAACAATATTCGATTTGACAGTGACTCTCAATATCATATAAATCATCATATAAATCCATAGACACCTACAACTATTTATTCTGGACAAGACATAACTATAACAGACAAACGAAGGTAAATATTATTTCCGTTAACTGCTGCTGAAGAGACACAAATTCACTGACGAACGGAACATCTATGGTCAATTGACTGACAATTGACATAAAACAAGCATGAAGTCAAGAGATAAATTTCATGGTAAGATAATCACGGTTTTTGAAGATTTGTGTCTAGTCGAAAATATCATCTGTATACACGGGTCATAGCAATGAAAGCAAATAGCTTTTGACACACTCTTCAACACATTCCTCTAACCTGCTTATAAAGTAATAACTTTTTAATATGATACGTATAATACAGAATGAATATTATAGTCCAGGGCGACGTTGTTTTTAAATAACTAAGAAATGAAACAAAAAAAATAATTTAGTTTTTATTTATCGATTGTTTTGTTAACATCGACCAAGTGGCCGCATCTGGCAGCGGCACAAATGCGTGCTCTTTTAACCATATTTTTCATAACATTCTCGCACACTTCGTTGGCTTATTGGCGTAGACCTTTTCTTTCAAGTATCCCTACAGAAAATAGAAGGGAGCCGTCAAATCAGGTGATCGATTTTACCACTTTTTTTCAAGCGTTTCAGTGAAAATTTCAAGCGTAGCTCGGGCTGTGTGTAAAGTGGCACTATTCTGTTAACACCAATAATGGTGACACCATTACCGTTATTATTTAGATACAATGTTTTAATAATTTCAACACGTAGTTGAGGCGTTAAATTTATTTATTTATTAGATGACATACATATTTTGGTTCTAACAGAGGTGAATATATTATACATAATTAATACTCATAGTTTATTATGTGGACTGGAGTAGACTTCACCTCTGATATATACAGCGTCCTGGCTACTTTGCTAGACTGAAGTCTGTGTTAAAGTGGCCAGTTTTTTTTTCGTGCTGTTGTGGTGTTATTTAAATCATACACAAGAATAAAAAGAGAATTAAAAATATGTATAAAAAAGTAAAAATAAAAATGTAGTGAGAATGTTGTAGGACTAGTGAATTATTAGTGTAGGTATTCTATAAATTATATTAGAATGTTGGATAGCCATTCTTCTGATTCATCTCTACCTGATGGATCATATATTGGGTCCATATTTGTGTAATCTTATTAGAATTAAACGATTTCTAGTTTACAAATCCTTCATACTAAATTGTATTTAACTACTCTCTACGACTACCAAATTCGAACTGAGAAATGTTTGCCAAACTAAAATAGAGGCCAAACAAAATCGGCCTGAAACATAATATTCACCCTGTATGAACATATTTTTTAATTTATTAATGTTTGACAGCTAGACTCGTAAAGCTTATTTAACGATCCTGCTCTGATTATCTCAATAATTGAGAAACGGTTACTTTTTATCGCGTATAAAAATGATATGTGATAAATAACACGCGAACCTAAACCACGAGCATGTAGGTCCACATCTGCATACTTGGTACAGTGGCCTTACCCACTGTACCAAGAATGCAGATTAGCGGCCGATGCAACAGTCATTGTTCAGCTATTCCGAAGGAGGTGTTTCGTAAAAGGAGAGCTACCGCCTCTCTTCTTAGATTTGTATGCGTACGTAATGAATTTGTCGCCTTAATTATAATTACTGTAAACAAATAATAGATATTTCATAGAGACGAAGCTAATTTCCATTAAATATAAAAAATAGCTTCATCTCTATGAGATATCTATTATTTGTGCCTTTGTAGGTGAAAATTTAGTAATTGTGTGTTCTTGGACATATTCAAATATTGCTAATAATATACTGGTCAAAGTAAGAACATTGATTAATATTTTACAGATAAAGAATATTGCGTTAAATTAATTTTAAAAAAAAATAGATTCTCATTGTGACATATATGCTGTTTCAGGAAAATGAATTATCAAATTTAGTCCATAGATGGCGATGGTGTAATCGTACTTGAAGCGAGTCCACATGCTAACATATATACAACTTTCAAAAATTTGATAGATATGGAGATTGATGGGTGAGAATGGTGAACTTAATTTAACAAAATGTATATAAAGTGATTATTTAAGCCAGCCGAAGACAGGTCATAAGTCCTGTAATAATAACCCATACTTCCATATATTTTCCATTAAATTCATTAGCTTCGTCTCTATGAGATAACTATTATTTGTTTAATAACAGTGCCTTTGTAGATGAAAATCCAGTAATTGTGTATTCTTGGACATATTCAAATACTGCAAATAATAATTTATAAATATTAATTATTATCGTTATCTTTACTGGTAAGTAGCATGCGATACACTAGTCGCAAACAGAAACCAACTTTTATTAAATAGTATTGATTAAATCCTTAATTACATTACCCCAGAAACGCAAGTAGCCATCACCACATGTCGTAACATGATGTAAATTTGTACATTTATAATAATATCGACAAATATCGTATTGCCGGCCGTAGCTGAGTAGGCTAAATTGTCTGCCTTTCTCTCTGCGGACGCAGGATCGAGTCTCCGGTGGTTCGGCGTTTTCTGACTTCTGTTTTCACTTTTTATGTTTAATCATGATACAAACCGGTTTATTTAAAAGCAGGATTTTAAATAATCGCAGACTCGGAATATTATCTGACGCCAGGCGTATGTGGCAAGAATGGTAAAGTACATTATTATTTCAATTATTTTTAGAAAATATTTGGGTATTTCTTAACGTTAGTTGGCTAGTTTATTTAAGTCGTACTATAAATAACAGACAGCTGGAGGGGGGGACTCACCCTGTCCCGGGACCGGTTTAGAAGCTAGGGCTTCCTTTTTGGTCCCATTCATCAAAGCTAATAAAAATGCGCGACTTTAATACAATTACAAAACGATTAAGGAGAAGAAATTCAATGTGGTTATTAGCAATTAGATTTTAAAATTTAGACCCTCCTGCGTCCCTTAAATGCTGTCTTTATTCATAAAAAATCATATAATATAAATCCATAGAACATAGTTTTACATACAGATGGAAAATTAAGGTGCAGTAGTTTAAGGGAGACACTCAGGGATCCATTAATTAAAAACACTCCCAAAAGAGGGATAGTAGACGAGACACAACATGGATTGAGTCACACTAAGGAACTCCAACGAGTCACCCATACCCGAATAAATTCCATATATAGAACTAGATTTGTCCCATTACTAATTAGGTCTACATTCCTAAGGTGTCTAAGTCCAGTCAAACCACCAATCATACGTTCACGTGCATTTCTAAGTATCTCATAAGTCCACAAAATATGGTCAGGCATCTTTTCCACTCTCCCACATGTACACCACGGGGCATCCACAAGTCTAAACTCAAACAGTTTACTTCGAAATTGTCCATGGCCCGTAATCATCTACAATTCAAAATGATTTAGGTCTGGAGGTTTCATTTAAGTCGTAGTGTGGTAAACCACATTCTTTTTTTGAAATATATGTATAATAAATTATTTTTGTAACATTAAAAATAGGTTTCACGAAAACACCGCCGTGGCCGCGCGTCGGTCACTACCTATCAAAATCGACCGGCGAAGCTGATTTGCTTACATTTTGATGTATTTAAATATTAAACATAAAATATTACAGGCATAATTAGTTATTGTCATCATAATTTCCATCCCCTATCCTAGGAGGGTCCATCTTCCTCTGTGTTACGCTGTTTCAGTACTTAACGACTAATCAGGCCCTAATCTGTCTTCATAAAGACTGAGCTGTTTATCCCAACTTGGTTCAGGGTGACCCCTTCCGAGTTGCCGAGATTCCTTTATGTTTAGACAATCGCTTCATAACACTTGCAATGGGTATAAAAATAATAACCAATAACTTCTGTCATGTAGAATATAATTGTAGACATAACATTGCAGATATTTTAAATGTTTTATAAGGTTAGATTATGTAGTATATTCAACCATTTGACATTATTTTAATATAAGATATGAAATATCTAATTACAAATGATATATTTTAAGCATTTGAATGATCTAAATAAAGATGTATAGAACTTTTAGGGATATAAATATATTACTTTTAAAATTATCAATATTAACTTTGTGGTTAAAATTCATATTTTTATTTGTTATCTTTGTTTTATTAACCACTTAATTGAGTTTAAAACTAATCAAAAAATTATAAACAACCAACTAAATTTAACTACGAGTCCCATTCTAAAAAATTTTCCTAAAAATTATTCGAGTAAATTTGTATTAAGTAACAATTTGAGTTAGGTACTAAATTTTTTTTTTAAATATATTTTTTAAAAATAGATTCTAGTAAAGAGACAATTATATATGTTTTAGTTAGTTATGACATCCTGAAGAAGAAAATGGTATTTTTCGAAACCGGTAGATGTATTTAAACTCAATTAAGTGGTTAATAAAACAAAGATAACAAATAAAAATATATAAATATATAATCCTAAATCGCTTTTTGTCAAAACGTACGAATAAAATTGTATTTTCATAATTCTCCCACTAACTGTATTTCAATTGCAATTTTAAAATGACAAATTAATATTTTTAGATTTAATATTTCAAAAAATATTACAATACTTATATGTATGTACTGAATTTATGAACCGAATCAACGATGCTTTAAATTAATCGAATGTTTTTTTATATGCGTAATTAAAATAATAAAACAGCTATTTTTTCAAAACATACATTTTCTTTATACAATGTTTTTCCGAAGATTTCCCATTTTGATAAATATGGAACGAGACATGTAAACATTAAAAATAAATAATTGATCAAATTGTCCAAAACGTTGTATAGAATGTAAAAACTCACCCAACAAAGTGGTTATTGTTGTTATTCGAAGCGACGTCATTGTCTGAGTCCTGGTGGCCGCGACGCGGCCACGGGGGCGGCGCCGGGTCCGGGTTCGGGTCCGGATCCGGCTCCGCGGCGGCCAGGCTCAGCAGCACGGCCCCCGCCACCACACCCCAATACCAACCCCTCATTCTCGCCCTGACTCCCGACACTTGGCGGTATTCGGTGTTCGAAACCTGAAATAAAAAATTTCTAATATTTTTAACACTTTAATTTAAAAACATAGTTAAAAATCAATTAAAAATAATTATTATTCATCGCATATACGTATTATAACTAACAAATAAATATTTTTAGTTGTTTTAGTATTTCGTATATATTCGTACGTATTTTGAGTGGCAATAATTGTATCAATTATATGATAATTCTATTATGTTCCAATGAACAATATATTTTAAAAAATACTGCCACTCAAAAATGCATCAAATACCTTCATGCCAAAACAACTAAAATGGTATATTTTATGTTTCGATATTTTACGTTCGTAAGCCCTCCTGTGTCAGTATATATGTAGATGTTTAATATGTAGATATGTACGTCGATATTTAAACATGTTTTAAAAATATGTCATACATTTTCAACTGCAATGCTATGCACACTGCGCACTTTGTTATTCAGTTTGTTGTAAAAAAAAATAAAGTCCCTGCTCACGCTTCTCAGTATCTGGCCGTTTAACCAGGCGCTGTACAGCCATTTCATTCCGCCTAGTACCGACCTAAACTTAGTGACAATTCATCGCAAGCTATCTCACGCATCTCCAGTGGACACATCATCAACTTTATCTGGAATTTAACTTCTGTCTGAGTATAGTGGAACCTCTATTTTGTCATTAATTCGTTCCGGAGGGTCTGACGAATATAAAAACAGTTTTTCCGATAACAAATAACTAAAATTCAATTAATTCGTTCTCAGCCCCCAAAAATAGTATACAAATGAATAAATTGTATGTCAAAACTTTACCATTATTGTACTGAGGAGACATGATGGTAGAAGCGGAAGAGGAGGAAAGTTAATAATATTTAGAAGACAATTTAAACATCAGGTAACTTTGATTCTGGTGATGATTTTCGTTTGCTGATGATTCAGTAGCACTGGATTTAACAAAGAACTTGCCCAATGTTGCCCGTTTCTATGTGTGTTTTAAAACTTTCATGAAATAGTTAATCACGTTGCCATTGAATCCATTTGTTTTAGTTGACTATGGCAACATTTGGATGACACTTTTCGACCATATTCTGCGTTTTGGCCCAGTTAGACAGCATTCCATTGGTGGAAGTGACAAATATAGAAAATATTAACAAATACGGAAACATTTGTTTGTTATCAGAATGTGACGAAAATCGAACCAGACGAATATAGAGGATCCGCTGTACTTTCATTTGGACATTAAGCTACAATAAACGCCACCAATTGTAAGTCATGTTTTAGTTAATACATCTGTTCTAGCCACAGCTCATTCGGACGCACATACATATACACGCAGTGAGATCTGGGGAGTTTGGGGGCCCCATATTTTAATAAAAATGTATATAATGCATACAACATTGTAGACTCTAAATGTGTTTTAAAAATACATATTCATCGATGTATCTATTAATTTCGCAACACCATGTATACCTTACAGAATAATATCATATTTAATCATTTATTTATATCATATAAATAAATTATAAACATTGTAAATTTCAAAATTCTCTTAGTTGTTTCATTATTTTGATTGAATTAAAGATATATAAATAAAAAACATGCGTATGAATTACCGGTTTGATCACCCGCGACGAACTAAAATTATTGCTCTAAATAAATGTTTTTCAATATCAAATTATGTCCATATCTCCTCGCCATCATTATTTTAACGACTGAGAATCTTCAAATGAGGTCAGCTCCAGATTGAGTAGGTAAATTTTAGGTGACGTCACAATACGTCAGATAATTCATCAACTGGAGTCAAGACCGGTGGCGCAAAGAAAAAGATTGGGCACCAATGAAAACAGAAAGATGTGTATAAAATTTAAGAATATTAAATACTACGCTATTTTATCAATTTAATTGGTATCTAATCTTCATGAAAAAAAAATTTTTTTTGGGCACTCACAATTGAATACGTGTATTAACGGGGTATTACTGTAATGTTATACTTCTAAAATGTTTTACCTGTTTTTGTAACATATTTGAGAAATAATTTTAAAATGCTATAATTACTATAGTGAATTTTAAACATTAAAAGTATTGTAAGACGCTCACCTTTTGGGACCGCACTGGTTACATTGCCATAGTTACGCCACTGGTAAATACATTAATTCCATCCGAAATCCGAAATAAAAATAATGTTATCATACTACTAACGAGACTATACGTCTAGGATGCTGAAATAGTGAAGATACAGACCGTATAAAGAGATTATAATCCACATCGAAATGACCAGGAATATTATCGTAAAATATTTTCTATTTTTTGTAATTGTAATAAATTTTCAATATTTTTTTCTCCATTTTTCCTACATAATAATTTCCTATACAAAAATAAAAGTAGGTACTTACTGAAAAAAACTAAAATGTCTCAGTTCTTGGGCTAGGTGTGGTAATCAGGGCATAACAAAAAGGGAGGCAAAATGGGTCACATTTCGTTGTTACAGCAGATGACTACAATAGTACCACGTATTTTGTATCTTTCTTTGGTAAATATAAAATATCGCTATTATGTTAACAAATAAATAGAATATTACTTAGAATAATCTATCTAAATCGCATCATATATATAATAAAAATGTTAATTTGTATGTTAGTATAATATTAGTATTTGTAATTAGCATAAAGTATGGACTTCCGAGTCCAATGAGACTGTTAAAGAAAAATATATATTCAGATGCAAAAATGTTAATGTATATTTATAAATATTTTTACTGACATAATTTACGTGTCTTTTTAATTTATAATCCAGTGAGGGTGGCGCTATGAGTACGATTGCATATGTATGGTAATGTTTTAACAATTGAATGGTATTTAAACCTTGTTTAACCTTTTATTTTTTGTCATTTTTAATCTTTTTTTTATTTTTCTGGCACCTACGATTACCTGGCGATTACCGGCACCTACGTATACTTCTCACAAGATTTAAATTAGTTCGTAGTAAGTATATAATTCTAGGGAGAAAAAAATTTAAGATTCATGAAATGTGTTCATTCAGTCAGAACCAAAAAAATATGCGAAAACCCAAAGATGTCTCACTTAAATGTGCGCGATCATCATATAGGTGCTGTTTTATTTATTTACTAATATTATTTATTACTAATATTAGGCTTTTCTATTGGGAGTTTCCTGCCATTTAACGACTAAGGGCCGGTTGTGTGATCAGTAACAACTTTTTACCATGGTAACTTTTATCATGGTAGTAAAAATACTTAGCGGATTGTTGATACATCAAATTTACTACTGTCAAAGATGGTCAAAGATAATCTCACCGAAATGTGCTCTATTTTCTGCTTTATACGTGGCTTTATTCGCCCAGCTTTCGTCACTTCGGTGGCGAAATTTTTTGGGATTATATTCTAAAGCATATTAATAAACGATATCATTATCGGACGAACTCTCATCACTAAAATAGCGGAATACTAAATGATTAATTGTCGTATACTGCAACTATAAAAGTATCAATGTGACGGATGACTTCTAAAACAGCTGTGAAGCGTCCGCCATATTTAACCATTCGATAAGTAGTAAATATTTTTTTACCAATGATCAAATAATCCAGTTTTACTTTAGTAACTTTTTTAGTATGGTAAAAAAGGGTTCTAAAGTAAATCCATAGATAAAACATAAAATAAACCATATTTCATGATTGATTGATCCTTGCCACAATGTGAGGCGAAATTTCTTATCTATGTGCTATGATAATAGTAAATTTCATACTTACTATATTGATTGTTACTATAGTAAAAACTTACCGTGGTCAATATCACGCAACCGGCAATGTAAAAATCTATAATATTATGAGAAAATAAAAACACTCGCTTATATTTCTGATTGGATTAGTAGTGTGGTGGTAATAGGGGGAATTCATATTCAATAATATTCATCATAAACATGCGTATTTAATATTCATTAGCAAAAATAACACACTACAAGGAGCGACCGACTAAACATTTAAATTTTATTGAGTTTGTGAGAATTGGAGCATGAAGTTATTGGGTTGGTACTCTTTATAGAAAGAGAAACTTCATCTCTTCTTGTTTACTTAGAAGATCAGTGCCAGACTTCGAGTTCAAATGATGACGATCGCGTAAACTGTTCTGATAACAGTGGCCAGGGCCGGCCTGGAGATTGCGGGGAACAAAACTTGGGCGTTCTTATATTTATTTATTTTTATCTAATCGTAAGAGTTAACAACCAGAATATTTCTGTTTTTATTCTCATTCATATATGCTTAAATTGAATTAATCGTGTTTTTCAATTATCCAGGCTCGAGTGTCCCCCAAATATCACGGTTAATCGGTGCTCTATGAAATTGTCCTTATATGTCCAAATTTAAAATTTACTAATTTACTTCACAAAAATATTACCGCGTATGTAACTTTCCAAGGTATCACAAATCAGACCAAGCGCAAGCACTACTTAATATATTTTAATTTAGGAGAACACATTTTTGTTGTGAAATTGCATTTTAAACAAATTAAATAAATCAACGAAAAATATATACAAAAAAAAATTATCTATCGAAACAATATTTAGCAATATATATAATATAATTATTGAAAACAGTCAGTTGGAAAAGGTTCCTAAATGATCAAAGCTACTCGTTCTATGTCGTTATTTCTGTCCTTACATTCTACCTCGTACTTATCATGTTTTATTTGCTTCCTGCTTGTTTCTATTCTAATCCTGCTTTTAACCTTGTTTAACTCTTTTTTTCTTTTTACTCTACTCTGATCTTTCTACATGTTTTTAATCTGTATCAAAATTTTAACTTTATTCCTTTTTATTATTCTACACTTATCTCCTTTGTGATTTTTCAGTTTTTTACAATTGAATTTGTTTAAATTAGTCCTACCCTTACTTCCTACTTATGCACATACCAGTTTTCAGGAATATTAAAAACAACAATAAATAATGATTGCACCAAAAGGCTACCTATCTCACAACAGGTACTTTATATGTACCTAGCGAGGTAGGGTGCGACCAACAGGCTTGCATATAACTAAAATGTAATATTTAATACTTAATGTACTTGCTAGTCTATTAATTACTTTTAAAATGTTTATATTGATGCAAGCTTCAAAATAAAGTTAATTAGCAAATAAATATATAGTTGATTACTTTTAAAAATGGAATAATAGATTTATCAATTGGAAAGATTACAGAATATATATATATATATTAAAAATTTGTCAAAAATGTATTCGATTGCTATAGTGAAAATGATAAACGCGCTTCTCCGGATAGGAAGAGGTCGGGGTACGAATCCCGGAGGTAACTAAATATTTTGTCGATATAGATTTTTTTCTATATATATGTTTCTAGTTGATTATTTTAATTTATGATATTAAATATCACTTAAAAAGTATAACATATATCAAAATATACAATAAATAATCTCATGTAAGGTGGCTTGGACATGTATGCGAATGACAGAGGAATGACTACCGAGATGTATCTTCAGACTAAGCTGTATGAAGACAGATTAGAAAGATAGACTGTACGAAGATATCATAGATTGGATAGAGGAATATAAGAACGCCTTGTCGAGACCTTGGGCCCCCGTCCCTCCCAGTATAAAGGGACGAAAATGACGATGATGATAATGAGAAATAATAAAAATTATTGGCCGCCTATTTGAATTAGGCTGGGATCGTATAAAGTAACAAAACTATATGTTTTTCTTTATTTATCTATGGAACCTAGTTAAGCGCGGGGCTAGATGCGGCTACACTACATGCGGCTCTGATAGTGGTATGTTCATTAATTAATCAGCAATTACGTAATATTTATAAATCTAGCTGAAATCTAGATAAATACCGTAGTCTGCAGATATTTATTTACCATCGGCGTGCAATCAGTACATTACAATAAGCTGTTACTAGAATTTCTGCAAAATATATTAAAATAAAATATATATACCGTAATATCCCTATCATAATTATTATTTATCGTAATATTAAAAACAGTGGAATTTATATATTTGTCAGCCCTTATATTCGTCTGATTCTATCTTTATCACATTTTTATAACAAACAAATGTTTTTATATTCGTTAATATTTTATATATTCGTCACATCCACTAATCGGCATACCTACTACATCTGACATTAAGGAAATGCTGTCTAACTGGGTCAAAACGCAAAATATGGCTGAAAAATGGCGCCCAAATGTTGCCATAGTCAACCAAACCATAAATGCATCCAATGATAATGTAATTGACTACTTGAGGAAGGTTTTAAAAAACAGACAGAAACAGGCAACATTAAACAAGCTATTTGTTAATTAGAATTGAATCATCGACAAAAGAAAAATCATCACCAGAATATGAGTTACCAGATGTATTAATTAATTATGATTCTCCTTCTAAACAATAGTAACTTCCCCCCTCTTCCGCTACTACCATCATGTCCCCTCAATACAATAAAGGTAAAGTTTTGACAAAAAAAATATTTTTGACAGCAATTTGGAACTATTGCATTCTTAAAATATCATTAGTATTCGAACTTAAATATTATCTGGAATCATAAAAAACACATGTAAAAAAACCCTAAGATTAACATGAATAATGTTGTCTCTACCTCATTTACATAAAATAGTATAGCTATCCTCTTCCGTACATTGCCTTTTTGAAATGAATTATTTCTTAGAATTGCGCAAAAATATAGAAACCCCAAAATTTCCATTATTACCTAAAGAACTTAAAATTATATAGCTACCCCTTTTCAATAGATTTCAAGTAGTTAAATTCAAAATGGTTAGATTGATAATGCCTTCATAAGGCGAAACGCGTCTCACGGAAATTAAACGAGTAGAGCTAAAAAATTCTTCGACAAACTTACCACCGAAACAATATATATTTTTTTAAGGAGAACACATTGATATTGTGAAGTTGTAATTATTCAGAACATAAGTCTGTGATATTTTAAATACTAATTAAATATATTAATTAGAAAGATATACATATAAAATCAATTTTATCGATACATATTGCTGTTGCTACCGAGATTCGAACCTGAATCTCTTCCAATCCATTTAAAAATTTAATTTAATAAAAATAAATTGTTAATTCTGGCGTCTCCTATCGGACTACTCAAAGGTATTTGAAATTCAGCAAAAATAAAGTAGATGGCTTTCAAATAATGGAATTGATGTATCAATTTGAAAAAGTGTAACATATAGGTTCGAAAATTTGTCGTCAATGTACTGTGTGCTGTAGCATAATCCGCTAATGCACGTTTCCCGGATTGGAAGAGATCCAGGTTCGAATCCCGGTAGCAACAACAAAATTTTTCGATAAAATTGGTTATATATATATCTTTCTAATTAAGACATTTAATTTGTATTTAAAATATATTTTTTATTCATTTGTGTACCATTTTTGAGGGCTGGGAACGAAATAATTCAATTTCAGTTATTTTGTACGAGAAAAACTGTTTCTTTATTTACCAGGCCCTCGGAAACAGATCAATGACGAATTTAGAGGTTCAACTGAACTCAATTTCACTTTATTTCCCTAAATATATAAAATAGTTACGTGCAGCTTATTTCAATGTACTGACAGCACGCGCCTGCTATTTACTGTTTATTGTGCTAATTGCATTTCAAAACACACCATTACTCAATGTTCTAGTTTGCCGATTTGTCATAAATGCAGAGATACCGAGATGTGTGTTGTGCTGACACAATACGGAAATCCTGTCAGATGCTGCCCGCCCCCGCCCGACCAACTCCAGATAAACAAAGATTCAACCGATGGACCAAAATACCGCATTTAAATGAATGTTCCTATGCAAAAGTATAATAAAGAATTTACCATACAAAATACAATGTATTGCATTTTATTTTATTTATTTATTGAATACTGGTACAACACAGTGCATGCGTACATATTTAGGTTCAGTTTACATAGTATATTTGTGAATCATGCTCCAATAATATACAAGATGTAACAGACCTAGCACACAATATTTTATGGATACCTGACTAAATTATGAGTCAAAAATGTGCCTAATGTCCAGATATAAGTATTTTTTAAAAATCGTGATTATGCTATTATTTACATTAATTGAAACATTTTATTGATTCTAAATTATATATTGTGTTTGGGACATATATTTATTTGTGTGAATACATTGTTATTTTGAACGAAAATAATGTACTGTGCATTCCCTCCCATTCCCTTCCCCTCACGTCACGCTGGCGATCAGTCGATTGGCGACCTTGAGCCCATGTGGTTATACGTTTACCTAAACTATTACAATATTATACTAATTTGAGACAGTGTCGGAACTTGTCGTCGTCTATAGGAACCTAAGACGAAATAATGATTAAAATACAGTCCACATTTGGAGGTGCCAGCAGAATCGGCTTGTCGTTAGTGCCAAACTCCTTCCGTGTCTGAATTCTTTCGACATTAATGCTTATACGCAACATATTGAATATAAAAATTTAAAGGTCATTGAATTTCGAGCAGCCAGACTATTTTTTATAAATTATTTAGGTGCTGAAGCAAAATATATATTATTAATGGATAACCATAGCAAATATTTATTTCAAAATACGTAGACTTAAAGCTTAACACGATTTTGTAAAAATTTCAATCTACATTATTTTGCGTAACTGTGCAGAATTTTCAAATATTACTTGAACATTTTCGACTGGTAATTTAGTCAAGTATCATCCCACAATATATTGTGGACTAGGTTTGTTACACCCTGTATACCACATTATATACCTACTGATTTAACACAACTAGTTCGCAATGTTTTGTAAAGAGATCTACATTATCTTCTAATTTGTTCATTTTTTACTTAATCGAACAAAGTGAGGCAAGACTAGCGGTATACAATACAGTCCTGGTACTGAAGTGAGGCCTGGAGCTGGCAGAAGAGGAACGAAAGTAGACTGAATGCAGTGGAAATGAGATCACTCATGAGCAAGTGTTGATGGCACCAGAAATAGAAGACGTCCGCGGAAGACTTGCCGGCATAACCAGGTAATCTAAATACTGGAGGATGCTTCTGATAGAAGTCTCAATAATCGGCGAGCTTGTATGAGAAGATGTATGAATGTGGATGAGGCGAGAATTGTATATCAGGACAGAAAAGTGTAGCGCATTATCCTCTTTACCTACCCCCGCGGAGAAATATGTATTAGCTAATGTAATAGTAAAAAAATAATAATGAAAATATAAACAAACATGAAAATATTTTTCTAGTGATTATTTACAATTTTAAAAAAGGTTAAACGAGGGGGAGTAGTGATCCGGTATAATATGTGTTTACCCCGAGGCCCGGTAATTTGTTGCTACGCCACTGGCAAGCGCGGAGCTACTCGTTGCTGTCAGGATGACCAACCGATGCATACCGACCTCATTGCCGAATCTCTGAGATGAGAGACGAAAGCTTTATGCTGTATGCACTCTTCTAATTAAACAACAAATATCTTCCAGATTGTTTTTATACTAGAATAAATATTATATCTCTGACACTTCAGCATATTTTATTTATAAACATTCACAGACCGACGTGTTATACTTTATCTTGGATGATAATTTTTTTCCTCTCAATTAAGTCATTATTATCGGTTTGGCAACTAGTAATTTGTAACATAAAATATTATTAATTATTTTCTGGCATCTGTGTTAATTTAAAACGCGCATGCATTATATTAGATGACACATTTAAAACTGTAGAATCAAATCCAATATTATATTTTATATAGTGAAGATTGTGTACTTTGCAATGACATTATTAAATATAAATCAAATCAATAAACTGAATACTGTTTTACGTTTGAGAATATGGTGTTTTTTCCTGCCGAATTGAGTGCCCTGATTTCAATACTGAAAAAAAATTATCCGACTTTACGAAATTTCACCATAAAATGCATGGTTTTCAATAAAATACAGTATCTTAATTCAAAATAAGCAAAAATAACCCTAATATATAAAAATAATAAGATAAAACACTTTTTTTAAACCACTATTTAACATATTTCGATACCTATGGTATCTTCTTCAGGAAACAGTGTACACTAAAATTAAAAATACAAGCATAGATAAAAACAAAACTATAAAAGCATAAGTGGTGGGTAACTAAGTAGAAACTACTATGAAAACAAATTTAAAATGTGACTATTAGAATTATAGAAAAAAATCTAAAAAACACACACCGTCATCAGTATATATGTAGGCATCATCGGATTATAAAATTAAACTACTTAACCTAAACAAACCGCACTAGCCAATTTAACTTAAATAGTATAAAAAATTAATTCTCAGAAAACGTGCAGTTTGTAAAAAAAACAGAATTTTTGACGTGTTTATGATTTTGATTGATTCGCCATATCCACAGATAATAACATATGTTAAATGTATGGTGAAAAATCGATACGTTAAAATGCAATATCTTTTTAAGTATTTGCGACTGAAAAATTATTTTTCATTTTTGAAATAGCAACACATACAGGAAAATATATTTTTATTAAGAATCCGAGAAAACATAATATTCTCAATATTAAACTGGTTTTATATATTTACAAAATTTAAAAAAGGTGATGTAACAAAAAAAAAAAATTTTTAACTCAATTAGTTTAATATTACTAATTTTTAAGACCGTTACATAATCTACCAAAAACAGAAGTAACAACCTCGGGCGCGCACTGTTGATTTAAGCAAGCTGATACGAAGAACCTTATGAAAATAGGTCACCTATGTACGTAGAACATTCCTGAACAATCGCTTACATAACTTATAATTTTTTACAGGCGTGTTATAAAACAGACTAATTTAATGAAGCACAAAGTAGACTTCACAATCCTGTATTATTAATTCCACCGCTTCCAAATATAATGCGGAACACATGTTCCATGTGTGAGCAGTAGCGTATTTTCCACATATTGTATTCAATAATACCAACATAAATGCTCATAGTTTCGTTTATCCAAGTGAAACTTCTATAGCCACGGTATATATAGTAAATTCAAGCGGTCAAAGGTGACCGTCACACGAATTTAAAACAAAAATGGATAGTCGAAATGTATTATGGAAAGATTGTTTGTGCTTACACGCAAAACTCATCTATTCACATATATCATATATTATAATAATAAGTTAACAGAAATTGACTTAATCAACATTAACCTTACGAGTTCCTAAAGAGTTATTTTTATGAACCACCACAATCTCAATTTTAACCAACCACTCTACCTACAAACACATATTGCTTTCCCTTTACCGCAACAATAGTTTCAACCTCCTCACCCTTTCTCCCACCTTTTTTCTTTTATGTATCTTCTGCTGTATTATGTGCCTGAATTTTCATAATTAGTATCATATGTTATATATTTATTATGTTAGTTCTAATATGTTTATTTACTCAAAATCCCTTAATTAACTAAATTTAAAAATTCACATCGATTACCGTTATAACATTGTGAAATATTTCATATATGTGGCCATGCGTACGACTGAGACGACATCTCCTTCGCACGCATAGGTAACAGTCCCGTCTCGCACAATTTGTTGCACTCGCGGCGAGCGAGATTGCATTTCCAGTCACAATCGTCACTTGTTATTATTTAATTAGTACATTTTCCGTATTTCGATTAAAAATAATTTTATTTTCTTATTAAAGTTTGCTTGCTATGTTCGTATATATCTTTACTAAAAAAATTTGCCAAAATCAAATGAAGAAAGACTAAGGGAACATCGCGGGAGGAACTACCTAAAGTAATATAATTTAAAAAATTTCAGCTCGATATATTATGAAAACGTTTAGAAAATAACTAATAACTAACCTAAAATAATTGAATTTATTCATGTATATGCAGTAGATATTTGCAAGATAGATTTCATTAAAGAATATTTAAATTATCATAAGCTTAATTTAATTAAATTTATAATAATAAAGAAATATTGTTGTTTGTCAATGTGCTAACGTGTGTTTTATCGTAGTAATAATAACCTTTTTATATTCTAATACTTGGAAGATTCACTTCGGTAGTGCGGATTTTTATATTATGTTATCACACTACACCACTAACATATAATATTATAATACGTAAGTACTTGAGATGTAATGTTCTTTCTTTTAAAATGTAATTCAACTGTAATTTTATATTATAAGAAAAATAGTCAAAAATGTTCATGCGTGTGCTTATTGTCAACTATTTTAGAGATATATAAGTAGAAATATTTTAATAAACTCATGGTCACTCGTATTATTGTACATGAATATTGTTATAGCATAATTTGAAAATTATTGTAATAAAATCAAAAAATATATATATATATATTTTATTGAACAAAAAAATAAAAGATCATCGAACTATGAACGGCCTGAATATTTTTTATTTGATGATTTTGGGAAATGATTTAGGACCCAAAGCAAAGATACAGAATAATAATGGGTCAATTTCATAAAAACTGATTTTAAAGTTTAGACTTAGTTAATTTTTTTTTGTAAAATCCTCATACATTGTGTTACCATTTTTTTTATTATTTCTAAGACAGTCTGTTAGTTAGCCTATCCTAAGACGATGTGATTAATAAGATAAGTAAAAATAGATTAATTAAATAAAAATATAAAGTACGCCTTATTTAATAAGTTAGGCTTAATAATTCTAGATCAATTTAGATATATGTATATTTCAAACACTTCATTTACTTCACTTACGTTCGCTGCACAAATTTAGAGACCAAATTGATATTCCAAAACTAAAATATACCGCAACCCAAAATCACTATATTTATCAAGGCATCAAATTTTTTAACAATCTCCCCATCACAATTAGAAAAATTACAGACTACAATAAATTTGTATCTGAAGTCAAAAAATATGTACACAGACTAACTGACACATTAATTATCTCGTATATATTCCTTCTCTATACACGAATCTTACTCTCATAGAGAATAAATATATAAATGGCTTTGTCAAATAATAGAACGATTAAATGTATTAATATCAAAAAGGTAACATATAGGTTCGAAAATTGTCGCTAAAAATATTGTCGCTGTAGCATAGTTGGATAATGCACCTTCTCCGGTTAGGAAAGAGATCCAGGTTCGAATCCCGGTGGCGCAACAACAATATTTTTCGATAAAATTGATTTTATATGTATATCTTTCTAATTAATATATTTAATTCATATTTAGAATAAATAAATGTTAAATACTGATATCTTATAAATGTATTATATCTTCCAATATTAAATTATTTTTTTTTATATTTAAAATCTTCAAATTCCGTAATATTTTTTACATATATGTATTAGACAGAGACTGTCGAGACTCGCAACTTTCTACTGTAAAAGTATAATATATTATCTTTCTTTTATCCATACGTACGTTGATCATTGTACAATATCAACAAATTAAATTTAAATCATAAACTTACTTCATAATTGATTCATTCATCCATCAAAAATTACAGTCATCAGATAAATCTTAGTCCAGCGATCAATATTAGGTACCTACCTATACACGCACGTGTCACTACTTTGTTGTTGTATTCTACCAGCGGCGTAACGCGCGGCAAATAAAATGTTTTAATATATTTTTACGTTAATACGATTCTTAGAATCCCAATGTGTGAATATGGTGCCGAGGAGGAAACCCTTGACCATGTATTTTTTGCCTGTCCATTGCGGATCACAGGTTTTTTTTACAATAATCTTGTCAATGGTAATTTTCAACTCCCGGTTAACTTGTGTCATCTTCTTTCCCTCAACTCGCCACATTTAAGCTATGTAATAGCAAATTTCTTGAATGTTAATGGTATTAACTTGTAACGCAATATTCCCTATTCTATAATATTGTTGTACAGCTTTCTATGAAATAATGTTTAAACTTATTTAATGGCACAAATCACTCTTGAAGGGTGGATTACCTATTGAAAGAAGACAAAGAAGATTCTTAGAATGTATCCAGCACATCCATATACTGCACATTTATTTTTTCTCTACGGGTGTAAATAGAATAAAAAGTAATGAATCATGACGAAGGGTAGCGATAATTGTACATCAGTTCAAGTGTGTGACTTGGTTTCGAGTGTGTACCTACTAACCTTCGTTACCACGCTCAATTTTTTAGTACGACGTTTATTCAATATTACGTTTAACTCGTATTACGATAATCATAGATAATTCACGTCTTTTAAAAAAAATACATTAATATTTTAAATAAGGTGGTTGATAATATTCATAGACATTTTCTATGCATTTGTTCGACTTTTATAAACCATTAAATTATTTTCTTCCCCTTATTTGAGGAGCCGGCATGCATTAAGTTTTCTCTGTGAGTTTATGTAGTATTTCTAATTTGTAAAATTCTGGCGATCGACAAATTGCGATAAGTTTGATTAGGTTAGGTTAGGAATACTGCCTCGCGTTTATTTATTATTTACACGAATATCATCATTATCATCGTCATCAAGGTTAGGTTAATTATGGTGTAGCGGGCGGGCTGTGAGTTTGTTTAAATAGTATTCAGCTTCAACACAGGAATTACAAATGTGTCCAAAATGACACAATATATTTATTTTTAAATGCGCCTTTGAATTTAAAAATAACTTAATTGTGTACAGGAAAATGATTCGTCTCCCATCACATTTGTCTTTTAAGTTTTTCTCAGTCAATTTATGTTCAATATTTAAATTTAAAAGTTCTGTTGATAGACAAACGTATAACGCATAGATATTTTTATCTTTCTCACTTCTTCTTCTTCTTATTTTCCCATCAAAATACTTTTTATGGTTTTATCAAAGTGTATTGACAACAGAGTACTGCGTCTCTGTAGGGTACATTTGCTACCGTGCGGTAGCTGCTGCGGGCAGACTAGTATTTATTTTTATTAATTAGAATAACATCGTATTTCACTGTGATGCAAAAAATCGATTTATAAATAAATAAAATGTCATTAATTTATTGTTGCGACGGTTCTAAAATATTTATTTTATAATTTTATTACGACCTAAGATATTGCAGATAAACACGATACATCACTGGCACTCACATCCAGGTGGACTTGTGTTATGGGTACAAAAATGTTATTGTGATGTGACGGATCAGCCGTCAGCCGCCAGTGGAGGCAGTAACAATGGATTTGTTGTTTTGCAATCGGAATGCTTTGACGGTCCTGTCACCCCGCGACCCTAGCGGCGTTTGACCGAAACTAATCAACGCATTGTGAGCCACATTTTTGAGGTCCAAAATTCCTACGATTTGAAGGACAAGAATTCAAGAAGATAACTTTGAGCCAATAACCTTCGTAGGGTCAACAGTTATAGTACGCCATGCGAAAATGACGTGCCATATAAATATTTATTACATAATTCGTATCGTAATCAATTTATTTCATCACGTTTTTAACTTAATTTCAATACTGTAAATTTTATCAAAGTGTATAGTTGTCGATATCGAAAAAACACAAGTCTAGAAATAGGACTTAATCATATTTTTAACTTTTAAAGCAAATAGTTTATTATATATATTAGTTATATATATAATAGTTGGCGATAGTGTTGTGGTACTCGAAGTATTTCCACATATTAACATATATACAACTTCTAAAAATTTGATATATATGGAGATTGATTAATGTGTGAGAATGGTGAACGTTATATTTGTATAAATTGATCACTTAAGCCAGCGGATGACAGGTCTCAAGCCCTGTAATTGCCCATACTTTCATATATTTACATTAATATAATAAAAAAATAGCTTCGTCCTTATGAGATATCTATTATTTGTTTAATAATAGTTTCATTTTTTTAAATGTGTTACGTTCATTATAAGGATATGTTACTACGTCTTTTTTGCTTACAAAATACAGTAGATAATTAATTGACTTAATACATTAAGCATACCTACGACTTTTTGTCGTAATAGCAAGCGGCTATATAAATATATATGACACTCCGCACACTGCGACTGTGTATCCCTCCATAGTCCTCACCATTACAAGAGAACTGTCGTAAGACAGTAGCAAAGAGCAAAACTTAATTTCGGAATGAACGCTTCACGAACTTCAACTTTAAAATGAACGCATCATACGAAACAGGTCGAAATCGCTTCGCGCTCCATACAGTTTAATGAAGTATAGTTATTAGATCATTATTTAAACTGCCATTCTGATATACTGCAATGAAGTGTATAAAATGCAAAGCATGAAGCACCTCACGAAGTGCAACTTGAATATTATGCTTCTCACTTCATAGACTTCAATGAATTGCACAAAGTGAACAGGAAACTCGTGCAATAGAAAAACACTTCGAGGAGTTTCGTTTTCTAAACCTAAACAGTTCGCAACTCCTTGTGTGCGTTTTTGAGTGAGAGCTTCATTGCAAGCAACTGTGTTATTTGCTAGTGCATATCTCTTCTTACTTTATACTTCACTGGTAGTGTGAATTGAAGTACACAGTTCGTATAGCGATAGCTCTTATTGTGTACTGTCCTTTTGTCCGTTACGAATTTCAAGTGTATAATGTTGTCCGTTTCATCGCAACTAAACTTCAATGCATCAGAATTAATACCGAGTGTGCAAAGTCATACATTATTTATTGTATTTCATGTGGAAAGCGAAATAATTAACTGATATATATTTTCAGACATATCGTCAAATGAAATACCGCATTGGGCAAGTTCGTGCAACCTTTATCCGCATGAAAAATATGTTCTGCAGTCTTAATCTCAATCTTAGATTACGAATGCGAATGGTCAGATACTATTGTTCTCGATATTATTTTATGAAATGGAAGCATGGACACTTACCGAATAAATTATACGGCGGCTTGAAGCATTTGAGACGTGTATCTATGGAAGAATGCTCAAAATAAGCTGAATAGATAGGTATTGCATGTAGCGTTAACTTTGTGGTTAGACATATTTTAAAATTGTATTTATATTTAACTTTGTTTAAATCACTGTGTTATTTTTATGTCAACCGGTTTCGAAACTAACGTATCTTCTAAACTAAACTGTAATGACTGTCCGGCATTTTATACAGGTAAAATGTCACAGAGTTTTAATACTATAATAAAAAAACACTTAAGGTCCTTTAACAATAGTAACAATAACACATTTTAGAGACAGACCACAATTTTAAAAAAAAATGGCATTGAAATTTTACACATTAATAAGGCAAGCAGAAATTTTACATATTAGATTGGATAATTTTGAAAGTCTAGAAATAAAAAAATCACTCTACACTACGTCCAATATAACTAATAACTTATTAAACCTGACAAACAACCCGTTATTTAATATATTCCTTATTTCAATGTTTTCCTATCAATCACTTCCCCACCCTAACTAAGTCTCAGCCTACACCCCGCAATGGATGTCGTTTAAATATTATGGAATAGTTCAGTTGTACGTCAGTCCTGACGAAGATACGTTAGTATCTAAACCGGTTGACGCAAAAATAACACAGTATTTTAAACAAAGTTAAATATAAATACAATTATAAATTGAATGGATAGAGTTACGAATAAATGTTTTTTGGTTCGGATGAATAAAGAAAACTAAGTATTTAAAAAATCTCGGACATGTGATGAGACATCCACAGAAGTATGAGAGCTTGCATTTCATAATGCAGGGAAAGATTGCTGGAATTCGAGGCTTTGGAAGAAGGAGAACATCATGGCTGAAGGTAATGGTGTTGCCAGTCTACTGTAGAGCTTTTCCGGGCTGCGGCAAAACAAAGTGATGATAGTCAAAACGATTGCCAACGTCAGACACGAGAAGAAGAAGATTGCCAAATCGCGACTGCAAATGCAAAATTTCATTCGTATACACGCGATATTCTGCTGCGCGATAAAGGCTAAATTAAAACACATTATCATAAGGGAAGAAATATGAGAACCATAAATATGCATTGCAGTTTCTTTGATAAGAATGTCATTCTCAAATTACATGCGTTGACTATTTGAGATAATTTTTAACTAACAACAACTGCATCAGACCGAAGCATCACCATGTGAAGAAATAATCTCTCACAAGAAGTAGGTAACGTATCAGATTAGAGAATTCTTCTCAGAAAAATGATTGCCAAATTATCAAATTTGATTTAATACTCTTTCAGACAACATCTGCGTGTCTTCAAAGTGATGTGTTAAGGAACAATTTTATATGATCTTAACATTTATATTGTATTATGTTAGATAATTAATAGAATCTGTACCTGTCTACTGCATACCTACTGAGCAAGCTAGATCTGTGTTCTACCGTATTATGAATTTATTGTATAGCGATGATCTATATTCAAATTTGCAAATACTATGTTTGTGTTCCCTGTACTCTTACAGACACTAATTGAAAGAATACTAAAGATCTCATACTTCTCCGAGATATTGAAGTTTGCGGATTTGTATCGTTTTAATTACGTATATCCGTACCATAACATCTTCATTCGCAGCTCTATCCATCCAGCTTAATTTAAGCATTCTTCTGTAGATCCATTTCTCGAATGCTTCATGTTGCCTTATTGTTTATCAATACATAAATAATATAAAGTTCAAGAGGGAAAAAATGATTTTTTTATGGTGTAAGTACCTATTGGTTATATGGTAGACTAGGGGGTCCCAAAACTGTCGGTACTTAGGACCCCCGAGAGCCTTAGTCCGTTTGTGACCAAGTTACATCTTAATATGCCGATTTATTTATCGCTCGGAGGTCGGGTAATCGGTGGATGAACGCGGCCATTCAGTGGTACCCGAAGGAAATCAAGGGTCGATGGGTCATCCTAAAACCAGCTCATCAAACTACCGGAAATAGAAAATAATGCGGACAGAGAAAAGTGAGACACTCGAGATGGCTTTTATCCAACAGTGGATAGAAACGATGTCATGAGACAAAAGCTAAATTTAAGTCGAATTCGTCGTACATCTTTCAAAGAGGCGTATCTCGAATTTTTTGATTTTTATTAATAGATTGTGTGTGTTAATTCCATAAATATTACTTATTGTTGTCATTTGTAAGAATGACACATCGAAATAAGGGTGGTTGCGTTAAAAAAATTTAATGTAATATTACTTCATTGGAATAAAATTCCGATATGCCTGTTTAGATGGCTTATGGGCATGTGTTTGGGCAATAATAGTCGTAAGTCAGATACGATCAGATAGTCAGTCGGCGTCGAGATACGCATTTTTGAATGATGAACGATGAATTGCTGGCAGAAGAGGCTTTGGACGACCGAGAACACTCCGGTTGAAAAATCCAAGGCAATGGTTTGGGAAGTTTACAGTCCAACTATTTTGAGCTGCTGTAAATAAACATAACCATTAAGCGGACATTCTAACATGTTTCATCTTTTGTAATCAGATAATATTCAATATTATTTATCTTCGTATAATATGCTGCTCGACTTTACCGCCAGTGAAACATGTAACTTTAACACAGTGTTTTGTTTTCGGAATGGTGATGAGACAGTAGGGAGCCAGTGGCGTACCAACCGTGGCAACCGCCCGGGGGCACGGTCCCCAGATAGGACCAAAATCGACAAACAAAATCACGAAAAATAAAAAGTAGAAATTATAATATCAAACTAATTAAATACCACAGAACTGTGTTCTGAAAATTCAACTTCACAACATAAATGTGTTTTCCTTAATTAAAAAAAAAACAACGTTCATTATTTAATTAGCTTTATAATTCCTGATAACGTACTATTCATATAGCTTTATTAAAAGGTAATGCTATGCCAATTATTACATTTTATTCCAGAAGTTTCTTTATGTTATTTTATTATCATCACAAATATTACAACCTAATGTTATAATTTTTAATAGAAATATGATATAGATATAGAAACAAGATAATAGAAATAATATTATTTGAATTGAAAAAAATATTATAATGAAAAAATTCTGCCCTACCATATAACAGTGTACTTGCAGTAAGACATTTATACGCGGAGATATTAAAAACTTTAATTAAAATCATTAAAATATATTATTAAAAAATTATTAAATACAACCAATGATTCCTTTAATTATAGATCACGGTGCACGCATAAAAAATCTTTTGTGCATTTTTAAGAAGTAATGCGTGTGCAATTTGTGCACCGGAGGAGAAAATTAGTAAAACATTAATATACCAGTATAAGACATCTAGTAAGGCCTGGGTTGGCCATATATAAAGATGTATTAAGACACATAAATAAGTCAAGAGAACTACTAACAACTATCAAGGAAGCATACTGTGGACATATTCTCCGCAATGAAAAATATGGTATTTTACAACTAATTATGCAAGGGAAAATAGAAGGCAGCAGAGGCGTAGGTACAAAGATATTATCTTGGCTGTGTAACCTCAGAATATAAATGATTCAATGTTTAAAATGTTGGTTATCTTATACAGGATAGATCAACATGGTTGACAACCTTTAATAAAAGAAGTCATGTTAAAATCGTGTACACGCTATATTTGTTTGTGTGCGCTATAATGCCAAATCGTGTGCGCGTGCACATCCGCACACACTAGAGGGAACATTGCTAACGAACAAAAATAATAACGAAATGAATGAATCTAACTTGAAATAATAACTATGGATCCCATTGTTAAATTGTGTTCTTGGGGGGTGGTAGGCGCCTGGCGTACGTGCTTGCCCGGGGGTCCGGCAATCTGTCGCTACGCCACTGCAGGGAGCAATGTTATTCCCATGTATAATGGCTACTATCAACGGAGTGCCAATTAATTAAAGACCCAGCGCTTCTTTCATTAAAATGAATCATTAATTAGTTTAGACATATTGTTTTAATCATGAATTATGGTTCAACTGCCGGATAACACGTGGCTGGAGCAGCACAGAGCAAGACATGTAGTCACACAATCGTACCAAATTTTAATAAAATATATATTAAACATTTATTTCCTATTCTGATAGCGGGGACATTGTTATGTCACAATGCCTTCGACACTTATCGCCCGAGTATCCAACTATTTATACGGAAAGTTTCATTTTTATTTTTTAAGATTATAATTCTTCAAAATGATATCGTTTAAAATAAATGTAATTTGATAACATAAATCATAAACACGACATGTTCTCTTTTCTTCAATAAAATAGTTAAAATAATCATTATTTATCCATTACAGTAGTTACTAGGTCAAATGATAATATTCCAAAACGAATAGATTTTATTATAATAAGAAGTCACAGGGACAGTTGAAGGAAAGCGAGTAAGATGACGATGTCCTGCGAGATACACCGAATAAAGGAATTAACATGTTTTGAACCCTGCGATCAACGGCTCAAGATCGGGGGGGATGGAGACGTATTGTGCACCATGTTCCAAACATATCAGGGGATCACGACACTCAGCATTAAAAAGATGATAAGTTATTAATATACATTAAACTTATATAACTGATTAATAAACTTCTACATGAAATATTTATAAATAATAGCGTCTTTTGTGCTGAAAAAATACTAGATATAAAAGCATGGTTATGCAATTATTTAATTAAATTATAAAAATACTAAGAACAACCTTGAAAACTCACAACAAACTTGCTATAATGTGTAATATTTAAACAACAAAAAAAAACAGTTCAAATCTAGTTGCCAAGCAAATTTCATACACAATTATTTAAATTTAATCAGTAGCGATATATTTGTAACACTAACCGAATGTCTCGCGACTAACTGTTAGGGAAAAGTCAGGGTTGGAGTTATGTACTTACGCGCGGTGCGGTGCGAAGGGTCCTGCCGGAAATCCTCTGAGAAAACGCGCGAATCCTACGCGAAGCTTTTCTTTATTTGAAAGAGGCGAAAACTGCAACACGTCGTGCGCTCATGTCCGCGTCACCCGAAACGAGCGCTACAAATCGGAGAATCCGCGAGGGTGTGCGAGTATGATCTGCGAGATGTTCGGTCCCCGAGCCTGCGAGAGCGGTGCTGGCGTATATGACCGTCCCGAGCGGTGATCAGAAGCGAACTGAAACTAACCGCCTAATCGAGATAAGCTCGAGAGAACTCCGGCTAGATGGCGGGATGTATAATGTAATATCTCCGATCGTATTGGGTAACTCCGGGACTCTGGATGGTTCCGATGTTCACTATTTTATACGATGTACGGCGCAGCGGGTATTTACGATCACTTAACGTGATTACATACTTGTTGCATATTTTTCATAATCTGATGCGACCGTCCTCGAGCGGCCCACAGGCGCTGCGAAAAAGATTCTCATTCCGCATTTTTGAGGTAAACGCCGGCTTCAATTGGTTAATTTGAAATAAGAATTGATGGAACGTGATTCAAACAATGAATTCCACGGTTGAACAGAATCACTGTCACGTCGCTTCAGGGTCGTAACATGCATCAGGCTACTGAAAATACTCCCTCGCATTGAATAATTATAAGTCATTTTTAATCTACTGTCATTTGTCGGAAATAATCTAAGTATCATATTTTTATTTATTATCTTTGTTTTATTAACCACTAAATTGAGTTTAAATACATCTACCGGTTTCGAAAAATACCATTTAATTCTTTGGTGTTTTTCGTATGGTATTTTTTGAAACCGGCAGATGTATTTAAACTCAATTTAATGGTTAATAAAACAAAGATTATAAATAAAAGTATGAATTTTAACCACAAAGATCTTAAGAAGATTTAATCTAAGTATTATTTGCGATTAGAGGGATTTATACTACAAATAGACTAAAAAGTAATTATGTCATCTAGTGATGGCTGAATCGTTATATAAACCGTTATTGTGTTCGATTGTAACAATGATTTGAACACTAGACTACTGGTACGTTAGAAAGTAAACCTTCAACAGTTACATTTTAATTACCAATTATTGTCACAAACAGTCGCATATTAAATTTTCAAGGCCATTTTCTTTATACAGTTTTCTGAGCTGTTCTGCCGGTTGTCTCTGATCTTTGATTTCTCTAGCCGACGTTTTGGATCCTATTGCAGTGTCCCATCATCGGGGGACATTTTTTACAACAATATTAATAAGATATTTTGATCACGTTTTTATAAATTAATTTAAAATTTATATATGCAAATATACGCAAAATGCGTATATTATAATTATAATTAAAGGATTTGTTATACTATTATAAAATATTTTAAAAGAGCGCAGAAATTATTTAAATTAAATAAATCTAACGAGATTAATTGCATACCGAAATCAGTAGATAAAACCCATTGGGCCAGCAATGCTTTGAGTAAGTGTTTTGCTTTTTGTTTTATTATTATTTTTAATTAATATCGCTAATTATTTTGCAATTAAATATATTTGTGTATAATCAGTAATATAACTAACTAATTTACCATCACGCCGTTTCCACGCGGGGGTAGGCAGGGAGGATAGAGCGCCACACTATTCTGTCTTGACACACAGTTCTCGCTTTATCCACATTCATCTTCTCATACAAGCTCGCCGATTATTGAGGCTTCTAACAGGACCATCTTCCAGTATCTGGTTTACCTGGTCGTGCAAAGTCCCAATGCCTTCTTTTTTCTGGCGCCATCAACACTTGCGTCATATACCATTCTCTCCTCATTCATCCATGATATAGTGCTAAATAAAAAAGTGCCACGGCTGCATTTGATTTTATCAAAATATGTTTGAAATGTAGGTACTTGAAAAGTAAGTTCCGTGTCAAAAAAAAGTGTCAAAACAAAGAAAACAAGTGCCATCTGCTCTTGCTACATGTCCCACCTACTGCAGCTTTCTTGCTTTCAGCTTCCTCAAGATTTCTGGGGCGGTATACCATTTCTGTAGTTCCAGGTTCTTTAATCTTTTCCATTCTCCGGTTAGGTTATCACGTATTGGTCCGTAAATCTTGCGAAAGACTTTATTTTGGAAGCAATCTATTTTCTTGCGCTAAATGTGCCCATACATGCGACAGTATACCTGACAGGTATGCCTGTTCAAGTCGCCTTTTGGGCAAACCGGGGCGTGTATCCCTACCTGACAACAATTAAAAATTCATATTTTCTACCTGTCAGTAAGTGCTAACTTCATACAAATCTGAGCGTGTGTGTTGCTCCAGGGCGTAGGTATCAGTTGTTCCGTCCACCGCAAAGGGAAAGGTCACGTTGTTTTAAAAAATGGCGTCTCACAAGCGCAGCGTAATTGTGGAAGATTTTATTGAATTGTATAAATCTGAGCTATCTGTTCTTAAATAATTACAGTCATCTTGGGGCTTTACATTTAATCCCTTTATCAAAATGACGTGACTGTATTGGCTTTCTTTTAACTACAATTTTTTACATTTTGTCGCGGTTTTCTTTCTTTCTTTCATAGGATGACGAGAAAACCTCCTAGCTTTACCGTATCGTCGTAGTTGCACTGTACCGATGACATGGTTGACTGAGAGATTGTCACAGGTTTAGCTTCGGTATACCTGTCATATTTACCCGAAAAGGTATGCCTGTCAGGTATATCTGCCTTAAATTAAATTAAATTAGAAACTTAAGATGTAACATTTTACCCATCCTGAGACGAGCGTGCTGTGTTGATCCTGATTTCATCATTTTTACCATTATTTTACTATTTAAAAACATTTCTCGGATCGATCTCCTATATAGAAAGCTGCTTGTGTAAAAGAGCATAATTATTATACTATTTGACGTTTTTTATTTATGGTATCATTTCTTCTGAGTCGTTATGCCACAGACTGGGTGTTTTCATGTCTAATAACTGACGTTTCGACACATCAGTCCTGACTATAGCCATTGAAATATGGACCGAATCGTCGGCTACGTCACAAAACTTACCATGGCAGGATAGTCAGGTATACGAAATACTGTTACTATTATTTTAATTACGCGTGTAAAATATTAAAATAATACATATCAATAAAAATAATAAAATTTACATGAAAGGAATAAAATAGTAAAAATAATAATAAATTTTTGTATGTTTAAACATAAATTTACATTAAACTAAAAAGATCATGTCTACCACGAATGACAATAATATTCAAATATTTTATCTTATATCGTTAATATTTCCTGCAGAAACCATTTCATTAGTTTCGTGAATTGTGAAAATTGTACAATCTTTTTAAGAAGATTTTGTGGAAGGACAGTATCGAAAAATTTACAACATGAAAATAAAGTCAGGAACTATTATTTTTACTACTACTTATTTTCTTTTCTACATTAACTTACGAGAACGCAAATTCAGCAATTCATATGATAATTTTCTTAATTGTGTTTTCCAGGGAAAAAAGGCGAATATAAACATTTATTTTTTAGAGCTTTTAATGATTTAATAATTTTTAACTAAACGATTGTCTTGGTTTTCAAAAATTGGAAATTCGAGAATTATAGATGCATTAAAAACGTCGAAAATTGATAATTAGCAGAATCAGCACATTTAACTTAATTTATTTTTAATTTTGTTAATTTTTAATATTTTGTTAATGTTACGTTTGTCTTCAGTTTTATTCGATCAATAAATATTGACGTATGCAGATTTTTGAACCAACACATTTTTTTATATTTCACCTGAATTCTCAGTGTGTTTAATAAATTTTATCTTGTTGGATATTACTCTTATATAAATATTTTTCTATAATAATATATATTTTAAGGAGAACACATTTTTGTTGTGAAGTTACATTTTCAGAACATAGTTATGTGGTTTGTTAATACAAATAAAATTAATCATCTGGAAAGATATACAGAAATAATATATTTACCGAAAATAAGTTGATTGCATTTAAAAATGGAATAATAAATGTATAAATTGTAAACATATACATATATAATGTATGTAATAGTAATCGGATGCTGTAGTAGAATGATCAACACGTTTCGCCAGATAGGAAGAGGTCCAGGTTCGTATCCCGATAACAACTAATATATTTTCGATAGATAGATTTTTCTGTATATCTTTCTAGTTGATTAATTTAATTTCTATTAATAACATATTTATTCAATTGTACTGTTTCATTGCTAAGTAGATATTCGCTAATAACATCCCTGTTTAAGCCTGCGCGTCCACACGTCCCGAGGCTAACTGTTATATGTAACCCTTCCACACAAGCACTATTATTACTGATTTCATTATACTCCATAATATTTAGGTGCACTTGTGAAAAAATCTTAATACGTATTGAATACTTATATACAAGTGGATAGTATGAAGTGGAATACGTACTTGAAGGCGTGGAAACAGTTTATATATTAGAAAATAATATCAACTATGTTTGTATTAAAAGCATAAATGCAAAATTTGACCGAAGATGGAAAAAATATGTTTTTAAACGTCGATGGCAAAAATTACTACGAGGCGCGTTTTTTAAGTAAGCACCGTTGCCGTATATTCCTGGTGCAGCGCTGCAGTTGCGATGTTGCGCATGCGCATTGGTTTCCTTCGTGTGTTGACTCACCACATGCAACGTTCACATGCACCATCTTGTAGTGAGTGGTTGAAATGTTCAAGACAATAGATCAGCCTGCTGAGTGTGAGATGCGCTCTGTGATTCGTTTGATTCATCGCCAAGTATGTCCCGATTTGGCGCCAAGTGATTTCCATACTTTCCATAATCTGAAGCGGTTCCTTGATAGCAAGCGTTTTGAGGTAGAACTCAAAGACGGAGTATAGACATGGGTTTCATCCCAGGCGGCCCATTGACGAAGGTATACAAAAATTGGTGCCCCGTGATGACAAGTGCCTTCATAATAGTGGTGACTATGTTGAGAAGTAGTTTAAGGTGTGTAGCGTCCGAAGAAAGTAAAGTGCTGTAAAAATTATGTGTTTCTTTAAAAAAAAAATCCGATAGGTATTTACTTAAAAAACGCGCCTCGTACACGATAAGGTAAGAATAAACAATGCATCGTAGCTACGTAATGATAACGATGATTATTACGTAAATAACTAGAAATAACCCTTCAATAATAACTGAACATCATTAGAGTATTATTTTCATGATAATCATGATGTTGATTATCTTAAATTATAGCCAAATAATTTATTTTACCCGGGACAAGCACAGTTTCGCGCCATAGGATGTGACGTCTGTTAATAAATGTTTGTTTTTAATTGCTATGTGAAACGAACGGATTAAAGTTTAGTATATGGTTTATTATTATAGTTTATTAAAAAATTGCATACGCCTAATATTTTTAGTTAGATTTAACTTGTAATTTTCATTTAAATAAAAAATTACATTAAATTCATAGTTGTGACATACATCCTTTTACCAGAATGTTCTGTGTATCTATTTACATTTCAATAATACAATAATAAAGTGAATTTCTAAAATTGACGATTAAAGCCTTTCACGCGGTCGATATCCATTTTTCCTATCAGTAATATAATTGTTCTAGCAATATTTGAATATGTCCGAGAACACACAACTACTGGATTTTTACCTATAAAGGCACTGTTATTAAATAAATATCAGATATCTCATAGAAACGAAGCTATTTTTATTATATTTAATGAAAAATATATAAGAATTTAAAAATATTGATTTTTCAGGCGTATTCTAGTATAATGTGTTAAAAATAATTTACAGACAAAGAATACTGCTTTAAATAATTTTCAACAAAAATCAGATTCTCATTGAGTTGACATATAATATATGCTGTTTCAAGGAAAAATGAATTATCAAATTTGGTCCATAGATGGCGATGATGTAGTGGTACTCGAAGCGAGTCCATGCAACACTATATACACAACTTTCAAAAAATTTATAAATATGGAGATTGAGGGGTGAGAATTGGTTAACGTTATAAAGTGATCACTTAAGCCAGCCGAAGACAGGTCATAAGGCCTGTAATTACCCCATACTCCTACATATTTTTCATTAAATATAATAAAAATAGCTTCGTCTCTATGAGATATCTGATCTGTTCGTTTGTAGATATATTTGTATGAACCCATCGTACTCATATTTTTAAGGAAAAATTTCAAATCTTCCCGAATTTTAATAGAAAATTAATGATATGACGATAAATACAAACAAAATCTTTCGGCATTGATCGAAGATTGTGAATAGAGGAGAACCATTCCGACATGCGTGGAAAACGACAATATTTTGCATTGGGGACCAATTTTTTTGATTACGCCACTGGTTTCGAGGCACAATTTTTAAAATCATAGTTTTATTATTTAACATATGTAATAAAACACAAAATTAAGAAGTAAATTTGTTAAAAACCTCACCAGTGTTCAGAGCAGTCGGGATCAAGGTTGAAGCAGACAATATTTTTGCGCATTTTGTATGTAACACAAACTCGCAAACTATTTTAGTAGATAATTTATCACAATTTCTACTGTTTTAACTGACTGACTTAAAAAATATATGACTAATCTTCAAATTTACATTCTTAATTTGATTTATGGATATTTGTATCGGAGCGCAAATGGACCTCGCCATAGCTTTTGCGGTGATCGGTGATCCGATTTTCCCACCAATATTGCATCATCGTACGTTGTAAAGTTTTCGAGCGAGAGTGCTGATACGTTTAGTATTAATGGCTCATTGTGAAGCTGTTTGCATGGCCGCTCCGGCCAACTTCGGGAGGGCTGCGCCGGGCGGGGCGGCGGGCCCCCGGGGCGGCAGTCTCTGCTAAAGGAACAATTCAATTTTAATACAGTCGCACACGGTCATAACGAGTACGAAGGAACCTGCTAAATTTGCTCATTATAACAGTTAATCGTTATTTATTACAAAAAATATTTAATATCCAATATAATTAAATGCATGTCTAATACATATCTATAATTGTATGAACAAAAACATTCTAAAGTAAATTACTACATTAAATAAATTAAATACTGCTTTGTTTTAAAGAACAACCAAATAAACTCCCATTGTTTTTTTTCTAAGAATTCACAAACCTGAAAGGAATCGTAAACAA
This sequence comes from Eubasilissa splendida, assembly GCA_031772225.1. Classification (NCBI taxonomy): domain Eukaryota; kingdom Metazoa; phylum Arthropoda; class Insecta; order Trichoptera; family Phryganeidae; genus Eubasilissa; species Eubasilissa splendida. The sequence goes on along the minus strand of CM062852.1, from coordinate 11,244,812 downwards.
TAAGGAACCTCGTCGGCAGACGCCGCTTTCGATTTTATGACTTCTCAAAAATTATGGTTTTCAGACCGTGTAGTGTATTTTGTTGAATTGTTAACAATGAAGTGAGCTTATTATATCAGTGAAGAGTTGTATAAAAACAGGCCTGAATCAAAATAATAATACGTATTTCCTCAATATAACCGTGATAATACTATAACCGAGTTCGACTGTATTTACATTTCATACTTTTGGCGCTATAAAAGTTCCTACTTATTATGGATATAGATTTTTTCAGACATAAAAAAAAACCATTGTTCTTTATTTGTTGTTAAAACGGACGCCACATGTCTCCGTTTCTAATGTCAGTGACCGAAACATGATCTTTTTTTTTTATCTGCGTAATAGCCCGTGTCCACGACGATCTCTCAATGAGTCTTTAGAATCACCGAATCAGTAAAGATACGCACCTTTACAGACTCTCAGAGATCAAAGTCTCATTGAAAGATCAACATAGACAGCGGCCATTATTTTTAAATAGAGATGCGAACACAGAATACGTCTTACATCAATATTCTTATTATTAAGGAGAACACATTCTTATTGTGAAGTTGTAATTATTCAGAACGTAGGTCTGTGATATATTTTTAAAACAAATTAATAAATATAGGGATAAAAATAAATAAAATGACTTTCAAATAATGAAACGATACGTGTAGGTATTAATTTTAAAAGTATAACATAACATAAGTACGAAAATTTATCGTCAATGCACTGTGTTGGTATAGCATAATCGGTTAATGCACGTTCCCCAGTTAGAAAGAGATCCAATTCCGCTAGCAACAACAATATTTTTCGATAAAATTGATTTTATATGTATATCTTTCTAATTAATACATTTAATTTATATTTAAAAAAATATTCTTACTGTTTTCAAACTAAGCTTAACGCTTGTGCTATGAAAATAGGACTAACTTGATGGCCTTCTAGAACGAGGCTCAATCCCCCGACCACTAGATCACTAGGATAGTATCGTAATCACTAGACAATAAGCACGTCATATTATATCATCGCATATTAAACCATTAATATCTGCTCACAAGTTAAAAGTCTACACCATATAAAGTAGAAACATTTATTGAGCCTAAAGCGCCAGTTAGATAGCGATAATTGTTATTTGTCCTTCTTAATACATCTTTTTTAGTAATGTGGTCAATCCAGGCCCCTACCCATAACCTTACTTGTATACTGGTAAGGTATTTTTTTCTTATTTTCTCCTAAAATTGCACAATAAAATATATATACCTACCGTGATCTAAACATAGAGGAAACATTACTCAAGACCATGGTTCGTACACCCTCAGAAGAACCATCCGGGGCGGTAGAATAAAGCGTATCTCGGCGCATCCCTGGCTACATTCGCCAGAGGCTGTGAAGAGCCGGGTGCATCGCCGCTCCTCTCCATAGTTGGAATATTTTCACGCGTCGCTGGTCAAGCCTTTCCTAGATAAAGGTACCTACCCGACAATTATGCTGTCATGTCCCATTATCTAAATATAGAACACTTTGCCAAATGGATTGACAACTGCGGTAGTCATATTAATGAGAGCAAATCACCCCAGTATCACTCCCAGCCACCCACCACTCACCCGAGGGCGTGAAATTTATAATACATTCAATTATGTATATACTTGATAGTTAAATCTCTACATATTAAAGTTTGAATTATTGGATTGATGCATAAATACGCGACATATTCATTCAATTTAAAATTTACTTTTTTTTAAATAAACTAAATATAATGCATAAATTAATCAAAAATATATTCTTCTACATTGTTTACGTTTGACTCCCAATGTTCTGGCAATTTTTCGATTCCACGCCTGAAGTAATCGGTGGATAAGTCGTCAAACCAATTTTAAAGAGCAATGTCGTTATTAAAGTAGATTCCTTGGAGATTGTTGAATAAAAAATATGAAAATTTGATGGAGCAAGATAATGAATAAAGGGCGGGTCTGGAATAATCTACCAACCGAGCTCTTCAATAGCTTGAATTAAAACGCTTAGTTAAAATTTACATTGTTTATTAAATGTATCACTCATAGGTTGATATAATATTATAAATAATAAGAAAAATACTTTATTTAAAACCACTATTTATTGATACATCAACATGATTGACATGTTTTGATACCTATCGTATCTTCTTCAGGAAACAAGGTATATTAAAATTAAAAATACAAGCATAGATAAAAACAAAACTATAAAAGTATAAGTGGTGGGTAACTAATTAGGAACTACTGTGAAAACAAATTTAAAAGGTGGCAATTTGCAAAAAGGATTTGATGTTGATGTATCAATAAATAGTGGTTTTAAACAAAATGTTTTTCTTATTATTTATATAATATGTTGCCACGAAGTAAGTTTGTAAAACAAAGTAAATCAAAAACAAATGCTACACTGGAAATTTTGTCAAATAAATTCAAAATGGTTAAAATAAATTCGCACAGGTGTAAAATACAGCAACTGCCTAACTTCCCCATGCACCAAGTACAGCCACAACTTCTCAAAGATTCTGCTTAATGTCGACATTGTTATTAATTTATTTTGCAATGTGTTCATGGAACTGTCGACTATTTTTTAATAATTTAGGATCACAACAAATACTTACAATCGCACGTTTCCTCGTAACAAATTTTAGCACCACTTGAATATTTGTATAATTCGTGGCCTCGTTCGGGATCCTGGATGCTGCACTGTATTTAATAATTATTTCAATTGGCCAAAACGCACGTTCAATTTTGTATCGTCCTCGTCCACAAAACAAAGTGTCTATAGATCGGTTTGAATATAACCTTATTCGCATCGCTTCTTGAGACTTTTTCATACTTTAAAGAAAGTTATATCTTATTTTAGGTAATGGACACCATGCCACATTGTGGAGAACAAAAAATCAATCTTATTGGGCATGTTAGTCATAAAATATTAAATGGACCGATCTGGTAAAGTCGGCATTAAATGTCCCACTCCAGGGAGCTGTCAAAAATGCCGCGGATCTTAGGAGACCGCGACGAAACATAACAAACGAGAAAAAATAAGTTATAATGTGACAACTAAATATTATTACACAGGTCTTTTGCAATATTTTTTTAGACGAACCATATTTTAGTTTACTTCGGATTGTCAGCCAATTTAATTTGCGTAAATGTACGTAAACACGTTCGTTGTCTAATTTCCATTTATCGACTTTACTGCCTCGCATTTTCATCGAATATTGCACTTATATCACTTATTTATTATGTCCGTTAATACATACTTACGTATTGACACGTGTTTTATTGTCGTCTGCCCGGTGGGTACTTTCGCTGAGCCGGATGAGCAGACGCGAATATATTGGAATACAAAAAAGTTGTCCAGCCGTTATGGTGTAAATACGGATAAGACATAGCGAAACTCATCGGATGTTATTTCAATTGCATTCCTGCAATGTTATTTTAATTTTTAAAATGAGGAAACTGAAAAGACGTGAATATGAACAAAAATGGTGTCCTATTTTCTATAAAATTCACAGATTCAAATAAAACAAAAGTTTTTAGGCATTTACAATATAAATTAAAGATGGGATCCTTGATGAAATCAAATGCCGCGTTGAGCACGCTCGTGCAACCTTTATCCGCATGAAAAAGATGTTCTGTACTCATGATTCTCTAAGGTGTGCGGGTGAACGCGCGCACACAAAAAAATATAACGCGTACACAATTTTCATTAAGTCTTCTTCTTCATGTGCCACCTTGTATCGAAGGTTGGTGACCATGTTTCAGTAAGTTCATTTATATTGTATAATATATTGGATATTGCGTCACTTTCTGAGGTTACACAGTCAAGATAATCTATCTTCCCCCGCATGAAGAATTGTGAAATATCATATTTCTAATTGTGAAGAATCTGACTATTCTGAATATTCAGCCCTTAACTTATTTATATATCTCAATACATCTTCATCAGTATCAGTAATGTGGCCGAGCCAAGCCCTATTCACTTACTGGTATGCTTTTTTAAATTGTACATAATATTTTTTATGCGCACACATTAATTCAAAATTAGAAGGAACGCTGGTCATGATCTCAATCTCCGATTACGAATGCGAATGGTCAAATGTTATGTGTTCTCGATATTACTTTATGAAATGGAATCATGGATACATTTCGAAGAAATGATAAGACGACTTGAATCTTTTGAGATGTGGATTTACAGAAGAATTCTTAAAATAAGCTGGATGGATAGAGTTACGAATGAAGATGTTATGGTTCGGATGAATAAAAAAAAAATGTACATATTTAAAAGAATAAAAATCCGAAAACTTCAATATCTCGGACATGTAATGAGACATCCGGAGAAGTGCGAGATCTTGCACATGCAGGGAAAGATTACTGAAAGTCGAGGCCCTGTAAGGAGAACATCATGACTGAAAGCAATGGTTTGTCCAGTCTACAGTCTAGCTTTTCCTGGCCGCAGTAAACAGATGATGTTAGCCAACGTCCGTTGAACAAGTAAGGCGCAATAGAAAGAAAAAAAGAAGGCAACTGAAAAATAAACTTATTTCGCTTCCCTAAGAGCGGAGAGAGCTGTCATTCATAGTATTGTGTAATTTTCATGCAGAGCAGAATGATCAGAGCTTTTACACCAAATCTTAGAAACGAAGAAGCAAATATCATCCGTATAAACGTACCATAATAATATCAATTGAATGCAATATAGTCATGTATTCTGTTATTGTAGACGTAATGAGGTTATTTTGATTAACTCCATATATAATATAAGATAGAAACTCACGATCTTACAATACATTTATGGATGGCAATAATAATTTGATACACGTTCAACTAACGGAAAATAAATTAATGGCGTTCTATCCACACTAGTGGACATACGTAGGTATTTAAACAAAGATGTCTACGAGCAAAATTCATATTTTTAAAAACGTATTACAATATCTTGTAATGTCTTTACTTTGATTTTTTTTATGAGATGCAGTAGGTATCCAGCTCTGATAGATACAGACTTGTCCTGGCTACTTTGCTAGATAGCTTCTTTCGTGCTGTTGAGTGTGTCATTTTATTAAAATAAATAAATATATTAAATATGAATTAAATATATTAATTATAAAGATATACATATAAAATCAATTCTATCGAAAAATATTGTTGTTGCACCACCGGGATTCGAACCTGGATCTCTTTCCTAACCGGGGAAAGTGCTTTATCCAACTAAGTTAGATGGCTCTGTCAAATGATGGAACGATTAAATGTATTAATATCAAAAAAAGGTAACATATAGGGTCGAAAATTGTCGCTAAAAATAATGTCGCTGTAGCTTAGTTGGATAAAGCACCTTCCCCGGTTAGGAAAGAGATCCAGGTTCGAATCCCGGTGGCGCAACAACAATATTTTTCGATAGAATTGATTTTATATGTATATCTTTCTAATTAATATATTTAATTCATATTTAAAATATCACAGACCTATGTTCTGAATAATTACAACTTCACAATAAGAATGTGTTCTCCTAAAATAAATAAATATATAATGAATGTGTTGAAAATCTAAAGATGTATTATTTGTGTGTTTTAATTTTTGTGATGAATTTAACTAGAAATATTAGAGGGCATTGCTTTCGACCTACCCCTACCCAATTGGATATAAATATGTACATTGGTTCCATATTTGAGTTATTTTTGATATCGTTGATAGAATATCGTTGCTCTCGAAACTGGTGAAACGTATGGCAACGTATGAAATGTATATATGTATTTGAGTTTATGTATGTCTTAGCAATATTTGAATAAATATGTCCAAGAACACACAATTACTGGATGTTTTACCTACAAAGGCACTATTATTAAACAAATATCAGTTATCTCATAGAGACAAAGCTATTTTTTATTATATTTAATGAAAAATATATGAAAGTATGGAGTAATTACAGGACTTACGACCTGTAATCGGCTAGATTAAGTGATCACATACTAACATATACACAACTTTAAAAAATTTGATAAATGTGGAGGTTGAGGGGTGAGAATTGGTGAACGTTATATATATATATATATATATACAGTGATCACTTAATCCAGCCGAAGATAGGTCGTAAGCCCTGTAATTACCCCATACTTCCATATATTTTCCATTAAATATAATAAAAAGTAGCTTTGTCTCTATGAGGTATCTGATATTTGTTATGTATGTCTGTCTGTTCTCTACACAAGCCAACACATTTTGAACGATCTATACTAAATTTTGCTTAATTACTCTTTAGGATCATCTAAATAATCAAAAACACAGGCATCCGCCACCCCACACCCTTGGCTACAGGGATACGCCACCGATATAAATGTGTATTATTTGTTTCATATTTTAGTTGTACTCTAGGACCCTGAGGAAAAGTCATTCCAACCAACATCTTCTTTATACATTTTAAATTATAATGAATGTGAATCCCGAACAGAATCAAACAAGAACCTCTATTGAAATATTAAAAAAATCTCTTACTACTCATCACGTTTATAACTTATAAAATTGACATCATTCTGTTTGTTATTAATATCAGAAAAATACAGGCGAAAAATAAATTGCGGTCAAACGGACAACCGAACAATTAAACTACGTCATTGTTGAGTACCATTAAAAAATTGAAGAGGAGTCTAGGAACTTAAATTAATTTAAATTGTAAAAATGCAATTTCCTGCAACGTTATTTTAATTTTTAATCAGTGGCGTTACTAAAAATGGGACATCATTGGGCACCAGCGCAGAAAGGTAAAAAAGCATTAAACCCCAACGCAAACTGAAAGGGTCTGAATCCACCCTTCAAGAGTGATTTATGCCATTAATCAAGTTAAAAATTTATTTTATAGAAAAAAGTACAATAATATTATAGAATTGAAAATATTTTATTACAAGTCAATACTATTGTCGTTCAAAAAATTTGCTAGATATAATAGGTTAAATGTGGCGAGTTAAGGGAAAGAAGATGACACAAGTTAATCGGAAGTTGAAAATTACCAGTGACGAGATTACTGTAAAAATACCCGTGATCCGTAATGTACAGGCAAAAAATATATGGTCAAGGGTTTCCTCCTCGGCACCACACTCACACATTGGGAAATCTATTAAGTTCAATCTGAATAAATGTGAGCCTACCTGACAATACCCAACTCCCATTCTAGAGATATTTGATATTGTTATTTTGGAGAACCAGGGAGTGCGAGGAATAGATCTTTGAATTATTTTAAGCCGATTACCCTTATGATTATTTGGATCCATCCATTGTGCAGTCCAAATAGAATTCGGATGTTTTTTTACCATATTAAGTCTATCATGAGATTGGTGAGGGAAAACTCAACCTATTGTGTACGAGATATGATATTATTACTACGCGGTTTATCCATTATATGCATAGTAAGAACAAAATTAGTGTCCTGTTTCTTATAAAATTCATGTGCGTTTTTAGGCATTTACATAACTGAAAAAAAAATTTGCTTCGCATGTTCGACATATTAGCAACATTCTATTGAACATATCGATACTGCTTTTTACATGTTTTCGTAAGAGAAGATTTTAAAAAAATCATTTCAAGATGTAGTGGGTTCAAAAAATTATTAGTTCGGAACGTATCAATGCCAATTGGTAATGTGGGGCGCGGACTTTTTGGCCCCAATGGACCGCCTTGTCAGCTGTGGCGCAGTTACGCCACTGCTTTTAATTAACAATAATAATTCTGAACTCGTTTTATGTGTCTATTTTTTGGCATCAACATAATGAATACAATCAATGTGTGCAAAATTTAATAAATAATGAATTGTTAATTCTGGTGTCTGCTATCAGTTTACTCCAAGGTATTTGAGATTCCGTAAAAACAATGTATTTTCAAATAATGAAACTATAGATGTATTAATTTGAAGAAGTGTAACATATAGGTTCGAAAATTTGTCGTCAAAAAAATACTGGCGCTGTAGTATAGTTGGTAATGCACCTTCCCCGGATTGGAAAAAAGATTGAGGTTCGAATCCCGGTGGCGCAACAATATTTTTCGATAAAATCAATTTTATCTATATATCTTTATAATTAATACATTTAATCAGTATTTACAATTATATATGTTATGAACCAAATGAATAATAAGTCATAGTGCGCCAGAATTATCTACAATGCCCAGAGGCAGAGTGAGAAATATGCGTTAATTTATCACTTTTACCGGCCACTATCAATAATGTTATCTGGGCAATGTAATTAACCGTACAATTTAGCTATCGTTCTGACCATCTTAGAAAGGCTAATTAAATCTAATATTTAAGAAACAAATTTACCAATTGTAAAGCAAATTGTATTTCTGCTGAAAATGTACCAAATATAGAAATTCACTAAGACAATGCGCAAGAATATCGTCGATTTCTGGAGATCAATGTTAGGTTAGGTTAGGTTATTCAAAACTTATATTTCTCTGAGACTCTTCTTCTTCCTCATCATCTTTCCGTTTTCCTATACGAATGTGCCAGGACGCTCTGTCCTAGACGGTCTCCTAACTGAACGTCTGAAATAAACTAGTAAATGGAAATAATAAATTAATACATATTTTATAATACAAATTAAATTAATAAACTAGAAAGATATACATAAAAAATCAATTTATAGAAAAAATATTTTAGTTGCTACCGATATTTAAACCTGAACCATTTCCTAACCGGGAAAATGCGTTAAACAATTGATTTAGTTCTGGCGTCTCCTAGTATGTCATACTCAACGATATTTGGGATTCATCGCAATATAAATTAGATTTTAAATATGTCAATTTTCAAAAAGTGTGAGAACTGTCACTTTGTATCGATGTATGTATGTGTGTGTGTGTGTGTGTGTCATGAGAGTGAGTAGATGAGTGGTGGGGGACAAACATTATAAGGGACCGTCTCTGGGGGAACGGGTCTCTTCCATCTCAGCTTCTCCAGAATAACTAGTCTACCTCTGAAGTGTATAATTAATATTCACTGTAATACTTGCTGTAATAAACTTAATACTGTTACAAGGACATACTGAGTTCATATTCCAAAGAATGGTACCCAAAGTAATTAGTCAGTTAGCAGAAGATAGAACCTCTAAGGAATCTGGTGATACTTGGAAAGTTATCACAAAAATCTACTATTATACAATACGTTCAAAATATGTTTTAAACGTAAATAGTTGATATGGCGAAATTGATTCATTATTATTGTTTCGCGATCATGACTATAACAATAAAAAATGTATTATCAGATTACGCAATAAAATTGGTCACCATTGTATTAAGCGAGAAAAAAAAATCATTTATAATTTAGCTAATTTAAATGTAAATTAAAGAAATTTAAATACCAGCTATTTCACAAAATAAATCAATCAGAGCAATGAAAGCTTTCAATTTGTGATGTTTGTTCCGTAAACAACGCCATCAGGAATGTGTGATGCCAGAGTGAGACACATAACTACTTCATATCTCAATTTTACCACTGCAAGTATAATGCACATCCCACTTAAAGTAATAAGTAGTTGTACATACGGCGCAGTAGACTAACATATGTTTATAATAGAGGCGTTTTAGATTTTCGCTATGCGTTAATGGACACCAATTTATACAACCATTTTAATATGTACCATTTATTGTATCAGGGTTGGCAAACACGCGGCAAACGAGAGAAGAATTCGAAAATAGAATTGTACCTTCCCTATTAATGAGTGCGCGTCCATAGATCCTTAGAACGTTGTGTTTATCTTTATTTTTATTTCTTTTTTCAAGAACTTTCATTATTGTGACATTTTTTTGCACTATTAAAAAGAGCCCGTCAATAATAACGGGAAAATAATAGTTTTATAATTTTAATTTATTTAAAAAATCAACGAAAATAATAACAATCATACTTCAGCCCAGGGTGCGCCATAGCCGCGTCAAGAAAATCCCCCCACTCAAGAAATCAAGAAAACTTAAAAATATCCAGGTTTCTCCAGAATGTCAGGTGAAGTCTCTTCCATCCGAGTCACATGACCGGATATCGATGTCGCTGGACCTCGATAAACTTGACGCCGTCAGACTCATCATAGAGCTTATAAGCTTCGAAATTATAGCGAAGACTCCAAATATTATCATCGCAAATCGGACCAAAGATCATTCTCAGAATTTACCGCTCAAATACCTGCAATTTTATAGAGTCAACAAAACCCAGAGTCCAGATGGTTTCTGTGTAATAAAAATAATCCAGGTATAAACAATTCAAGAAAACAAATCCAATAAATAACATTATAGTTATTTCCTAATAAAGAAGCAATTCGTAGTCAACACTACTGTCCAGAACGTATTTTGTTAAAAAGCCGCCTTTGGGCATGTTTCAAAATGCCGGCCTAACAAAATACCGGCCCTCGCGTGTTTGGCACGCGGGCGGAGGCCAATTTATGGGGATGGTTTTACAAAAATTAAAAACTTATATTATATTACTAAGATGAAAAAAAACAATTTGCCTGTGGCGGCAAAAAGTCTAGCGCCGGGGCTGGGGCGAACTCTCATCACTAAAATAGCGGGATATTAAATGATCAATTGTCGAGTGTACTGCAACTTTCAAAGTATCAATGTGACAGGTGACTTTTGATGTGCTTTCGAAAAATAAATATTTTTTTACCAACGGCCAAACAATCTATTTGTCAATATCAAAAACAATTGTAATATAATTTCGTTCCTTCCTCTCTTTGACATATGCACATTACATTACAATTATTGTATTCGATTTTTTTTTGGACGCTATGTAAACCTTATGTACCATCCCTGTACCGTACCAAACCTTTCCATACTCAATGCGCAGCTCTTCAGTTCTTAAAGAAATGAGCGATGAAAGCTTACTGGTAATTAACACGATACACATTTAACACGCGCGTCATGATTTAATGCTCAAATACAGAAATTTAAAAAGTACAAAAGGCGCCGGCTTTAGGTTAAATTTAAGTTCATCGTATTGAGCGACGTTCCGACGATTTCATTTGCATATGTATACTGGGTATAGATACATATTAAATATATGGGTAAAAAATGTTCAAGCTATGTGCGTCTAATCTCAACCATTTAAAAAAGTAGTAGTTTTATGATTATTTCGATTAATTAAAATTGAAAACAAAAAATAAAATATCATCAAACTTATAAATACTTTCGAAATACATAGACTTTGTAAAAATCTCATGCAATAATATTTTCCGTAATAGTACAAACAATCTTTACATACTCCTTGAACATTTTCGACTCGTAATTTAGTCAGGTATCGGTCCATCCATAACATATCGTGAACTAATAACTGTGTGTACATATATATATATATATGTACACACAGGCCTTCATTCTAGCTCTTTTTTACTCCAATAGTTGTCATCTCTTCAGTTGAGGTGCCCAGCCCATTGCCATTTCAGCATTGTTTAGTCTTACAGTGAATGTCTTCGTTTCTTACTCACGCCATGCATAATAATGCTTTCCGTGGCTCACTGAGCTACCTTTAACTTATGGATAAGGCCTTTTGCAAGTGTCCAAGTTTCCGCATCATAGATCAGGACAGGGATATCGATTGAGGCATTGTGGAGTTTTAGCTTTTAGATCTTAAATTTTCCCCAACCTAACTGTACATACTAATCAATTTATTTGATGTATTTAAGATTTTGACATCACGGCCAAGATATACAGCATATACCCAAAAATCAGCGACACCCTACAAATTCCCAGATAACCTTAAATATATTCCTTTTTATTGTTTTATACAAAAGAATATCTCCTTTATAAAGTGTGACACCTTCGCAGTTAATTGCTGAACAGATAAAATTGAAAAAAGGGTAAAGGTATGGGTCAATTGCAATTATGCTTCAGAGTGTTCGGAATAGTTTTGTGGTGATATTAATATATAATATATGTATATTAATAAAAATTGTACCTTTAATTAATCACAGAAAAGAAATTGACTATCATACCGTCAAATCTCTTTGTAACGAAATTCCCAGTATGACATTTCTTCAATTTGTCCCCGAAAAACTTTAATCTTGTTCCTTGCATTCAATATAACGAATTTTCAGTATAATGAAACATTTTCTTTGGTCCCGTGAACTTCGCTATATTGAGATTTGATTGTATTTTACAGACACAAAGTGATTACTTTGAAAAATACTTTTCTGAACAATGGGACAAGGAAAAGATATTACTGCTACAAAAAAAGCTAGTATATAGCACTTGTTGAACTTTCCAATCATTCAAAGCATCAAACAGCTAGATTAACGAACGCACAGTCAGAACAATAACACAACAATCTTCCAAAGTTGAAAAATATTGGACGAAATGAAAAATATTAAAACGCACTGCCAGAACAATTATCATAGAAGCTTTGATGATCCATTCGACAAGTGCTGAAGAAATCCGAAAAAAAATTAAGCTTCAGAAGTCATTTTCTATCAATACCAGCAGGTGTCCTTAATAAGATGTTTAAGGGTGGGTTGGAATGTCACTGACCAGCTAAACGACCATCTCTTACAGAAATGATGAAAAAAAAGAGGTTAGAATAGGCTAAAGCGTATCAGTCTTTTACTGCCAAGCAATTAAAGAAGGTATGTCTATTGTATTTTGATTCAAATGTAAAATAATATTTTCAGTGGAGCGCAGTCATATATTAATTACATGTGTTCTTCAGTGACAAATCAATTTAAATTGTTCATAGGCATTAAAATGAAAAGAAAAAACAAGAACGTGTACAAAAAACTGTCAAGCAACTGATATTTGTGATGATTCCATTGGTTATCGAAGGAGAAAACAAAGGAACAATATAAACATGTTGTAGACACGGTTCTTTCACCATATATTACATCTAAAAATCTGTCAGAAGGGTCGTATTATTTTATGCAACATGGAACACTTTGTTCTGCAGCCAAAAGTATAAAAAAACTAAGGTATTGCCCAGACTTGAATCCTATAAAATATGTTTGGAGCCTTTTGAATTCTGTAGAAAGTGTACGGTACACCTGCTTATAGTCAATTTGGTGTGACTACAAATATGTAAAAATCATTCACATGGTATCAAAACATGCATGATATTGCTTTTATTCCATGGTTGCAAACAAACACAAACTTGTCCACTTTCAACAGCTATTAAAACAAAACTAATCAATAAATCTACCTGAAATTTTGACAGATGTCGTTCGAAAAATGGTGTTAAACAATGGTATACAGATTTTGTTTTAGTGGCGCTATCAGTCGTTAAACACAGGTACTTATCACACAGCCCTTGCATATCCTTCTTCTTTATCTTTCCTTTCATCCCAATATTCAGGGTCAAATCTGTGCGTAAGCGCAAGGATCATATCCTGAAATGTGTTTTGGTTCATCTAGTCCTTCATCAATTCCATTTGTACGATTTTGCAATTTATATTTGTAAACACTATTTTATAATTTATTAATACATTTTCTTTGGGTACTTTTCACGCAAACTGGTGACATAATGCAGGTAAACAATTATTGGTCTAATATATTAAATTGATATTTTATCTACACGATGCAATAAGATATCCGAAAGAAATGATCTAGTTTTAAATAAAAAATTTAAATTTAAAAAAGCTTTTACGTAATCAGTATTAATACCCTTCCCGCCGTTAATGTGTCTAACCCACCTTAAAGTAAAAGTAGATGACAAATAAATGTAACTTTACAAGTATAATAGGTATTATTACTGAGAACACCAGCTCCTAAAACAGTTTCAGGAAAGTGGTGGAGCCGTTATTAGATTGTCCTGGTCCTTTTGGACGCAGGGATATTTAGGGCAATAATTTATAACACAATCATCTGGACAACGCATTACATATCCACTACCACATCAACTTGACACTCTTGAGCTTCTCAGCGATTACTACGACCTTGAAGCTTTAACTCACTCCATTTGGAACTCTTATCTATTAACATTATCTTGAAAGCAAAAAAAAAAAAGTTATTTTATCTTGAGAAGTATCAAATTGCCAAAATACCAATATCTCGTATTATTTACTATGAATTTCTTATTGAAATAATACAGTCATACATCATTATTTTCGACGTTCTGTTAATCAATCATTCAATAAATCAAAGCTCTTATACTACGTCATTTCCCGCTATTCGACAATTCATTCAACTGACGCCGGCGCTGATATTCTACACGATGTGCGCGCGGTTTTGCTGAATTTTGTATTGAGGATGTTCAGGAACATAGGAACTTCAGCAACTATCTAAATTCGCAACATTCTTCAAAGACAAAACTGTGCTAACCCCTACTAAAACCTTAACTATCATAATCCTAAAAGGTACCATCGAAATTGTAAAGAATGAATTGAAAAATAATGATTGTTTAATTGAGAGGAGTTCCAAAGTGATAAAAAATCTTGACAACATTATTAAATGTTATAAGGAAATTTGGAGTACCAAAAGGAGGGCAGCTAAGCAAGGAACTTTACATGGCTTTATTAGAAGTATGTTTTTTCATTATCAATTGCAATCATTGATTAACTAACTTACCATCACACCATTTTTCTGCACGGATAGGCAGAAAGGTTAGAACACCACACTTTTCTGTTCTGCACCACACACAATTCTTGCCTCATCCACATTTATACATATTCTCATCCAAGTTTGTTATTGATTATTGAGACTTCTAACAAGACCAACCTCCAGTATCTGGTTTACCTGGTCGTGCCAAGTCTTCTGCGGACGTCTTCTATTTCTGGTGCCATCAACACTTGCATCATATATCTTTCTTACCATTCTCTCCTCATTCATCCGTTCCCTATGACCAAACCACCTAAATGATCCTTTCTTAATCTTACTCACTATACTAAGATCAGACTTACATTTCCTTATTTCTTCAATCTTCACTCTTGTCATAAATGGATCTGCCACACACACACGCCTAAGTGACCTCATTTCCACTGCATTCAGTTTCATTCCTCTTCTGCCAACTCCAGGCCTCACTTCTATACATCAGTGTTGGTACCAGGACTCCATTGTGTATCGCTAGTCTCAGTTGACAAGTTCCCATTAGATATAATTCCATTCAAAGTGCTATTCACTTTGTTCCCTGCAGTCACCCATCTTTCGATATCTTTCTCAGCCTTTCTCTTTCTATCAGACATACGTCCCAAATACACAAACTCATCTACGTGTTCCAAACATTCATGACCTACAAGTATTTTGCACAGAGTCTTGATTTCCTCCTTCTCGGATAACATCACTTTCGACTTGTTTACATTCATAATAAGGTCACTTTCCTTGCATACATTGTACATTCTACTCACTAGACTGTAATTCTTGTTAATTAATTGCCATTAATACTGCATCATCGGCATATAATTAACAGCATACAACCAAATGGCCCATTTTTACTCCTACATTCATACATTCCAGTTCTTTCACACAATTATCCATATAAAAGTTGAACAGCCATAGAGACATTATACAACCATGCTTGACACCCTTCGTAATGTCAAACCATGGCAATCGATCCGGAAGAAGAGCAAGAAGATTAAGTTGTCATCATTCATTTTAAATGTTCTTACGTTTATATATTTATTCTTTAATAATGTTTCTGCATTTATTCTTTATATTATTAAATAATATATTTCTTTTATTATTATTACTTCAAATTTTTTAATTTTGTCTTACTTTTTACATTTGTCTATATATATTTGTATGCAATGTGCATTTCTGTTAAGCTATTAAACCCTACACAAACCATTATAAATAAATACATTCTTATTGTGAAGTTGTAATTATTCAGAACATAGGTCTGTGATATTTTTAATATATTTAGTTAGATAATGCACCTTTCCCGGTGTGGAAAGAGATCCAGGTTCGAATCCCGGTGGCGCAACAACAATATTTTTCGATAAAAATGATTTTATATGTATATCTTTTTAATTAATACGTTTTTGATTTAATAGATGTATTTTTTTTTAATTTTCGAAATATGTTACGAAATATAATTAGGTTCGTTAATTGGCGACATTTGGTGGAACCAATTAGCGTTGATTAACGGGTATAACTGTAGTATGGAAACTCAACTTCAGAAGATTGCAGATTTTCCTGTATAAATAAAAATACAAAGTAATAATGATGCGTGATCATTAAATTATTACTGGTAGGATGTAGTGGTATTTAGAATACAAAAAAGTTTCTTTTCAAATATCAGTATTAAATAATTATTTATTAGGAGGGAGATAAATATTTACATTGCCACAACTGAATCAAAATAAGGATAAGCCTTGAAGTTTCCAATTTTGACTCCATTAATATAGTTGTAGCTGGTGAAGCAACCCTCGCAGAAGAAGGCTGGATCAAATGGAATTCGCTCATTCTCCTCTACCTTCCACTTGGCAACGTACAACCCGCACATGCTGCAGTAGCGGGCTTTCCTGACAGATATAGTCTTATAAAGGGGATAGCTGCTGTAGACGCAAATGTCAGAAGGTTGAAGTATTTCAATATCGGAAAATGTAAATAGATGCTCGCAATTCCCTAGATGCTGGTACACCTGAAAATAAATAAGATGTTTGATGGATTAGTGGTAAAAACACGATATCCCACAAAGTGATAAAAACTAGTTTATCAATCTGATGCCAGCCGTCAATACTGTACATGCCACATATTTTTTTCACATTTATTAAAAATTACGCCCCCTCACTAGGATGTCGAAGTTGGCTAGATTGTTCAAGTACATATTTGTTAACTCCTTGGCCGCCCACCTCGCAAGTTTCCGACAGGGAAAGAGAACTGTCAAAATTTATGTTGGCTATCATGAGTACAGCGGACAACCACGTGACATTCCGCGGTGTCTATTTCTCACGGCAAATGACCATCAAATAACGCATGATATCACCGGTGCCCCAGATCGGATCTTTAACCAAATTATTATTTCGGCGCCCCATAGACATCTGTTTCAACTCAAGAACACAACGAATTATATCTGAAATCGAGTGTAAAAATCGTCATACAAAATTGACACTTGGCGCTTACTTTTGCGTTGCCAGATTGCAATATTATTAAATTTGAAAATTTAACACACATGTCGACGTCAAAGTGCTGATATTTGTACAGTTATCGAATTTTCAAAAACTTTTTTGATTTTATTTTTACTTTACAAAATGGCGAAGGGTGACTTATTTAGTTAGTGGAGACTGCCGACATTTTAGACAAAAGTTAGAAAGTATCTGGAACGTTCCAATTTGAGTAAATTATCATTTGTACATTCGCCAAAATTTTTCGTTTTTGTTGCCAAGTAATTCAAGTGAATAAGATATAACGTTTAAGTAAATTAATATACAAGCGTTTTACTATAAATACAGTGAGTGCGCTGTTAATATAATTATATAATCCCGGGATCCCGCCCCAGTTCACTGAATTTATGAATCTCAAAATTAATATGTATAATCCCAAAACTTTCTGGATTAATTTTGAATTTTCAGATTAAACACTCAATGCTTTGGGCATATTGTTCATAATAATAAAATTGTTTCACAATTAAATTGCATCATAAAAATCAAATTCCAAAATCCTGAGATTGCAATTTCAACTCGAAATTAGATTCACTAGTCATATACCATTTACATTTCACTGTAAATCATTAAAACAATAACAATAAGTGTTTTTATTATTATTATATTCACCTGTGGATATCCCAGTCGAAAGCTTAGTTGATCAAATGTAGTGTTTTCCATAACAGCTGTTTTAAATGGTCCAATATTTTTTCTAGTTTTTGACCACTCCCTGATACACTCGCTGTAGTCTATATTGTTAGGATCTCTGTGGTCATTATAAAATATTCCATCAATAAACAAAAAACCTGATTTGAAATAATCCTGCAAAAAAATAAAGAAATAAACTGACTTGTTCCCTTCTTGTTCATTTGAATTATATACATATACTTTGACAATCATTCTCGTTCAAACGGATTTCGGCATGTTAAGTTAATTATTTTTATTTTTTGCTTTTGCTTACTTTTCAATTATACATTTTTATTTTTATTTTTTTTAAAGAGAATAGATTTGTGTTGTGAGGTTGCATTTTCAGAATATAATTATGTTGTATTTAAATATTAAATTAAATTAATCAAGTAGAAAGTTATACAGAAAGAATCCACCTTTCGAAAAAATATTTAGTTGCTAACGGGATTCAAACCTGAAACTCTTCCTATCCGGAAAAGCGCATTCACCATTTAATTTGTATTAAAATATCACAGAACCTATGTTCTTAAAATGCAATTTCACAACAAAAATGTGTTTCCTTTAAAAAAAAAAAAATGTATAAGGTATATGAAAGTTTATCCAAAATTTAATAAAATGGGTTAATTAATTTAATTCTAGCGTCTCCTATTGGGTTTTACTCAAAGGTATTTGAGATTCAACTTAATCCATAATAATATTGCGCTTCCCCATCTATTATCTATGACTTTATGGATGTGTTAGATTCGGACTTAGTGTCATTTGTGGCTGTAAAGTGCTTGGTTAAACGGCCAGAACTGTAAGGCGCAAATATAATAAAAACGAATGTGTTTTTATATATAGCTAGGTAAAGATTACTTGATTTTTTCTCTTTTATATATTCAATAACATTACGTACCATATTTTTTGGATGGCTTAAAAAAGTTGGAATATCATTTGACTAAGTGTATCCAATTAAAAAGAGACTATATTGAGAAATAAATTTTAAAAAAATTAAATAAATCCATTTCTTTCCATAATACGGATACATATCATACATCTCTCGTACATACAGAATTTGCATACCTCATGTCTCGTGTATATATAAACTTTAGCATTTATTATTTTTCCCACATGTATCACTGGTTTTTTAGACCTAAGGCTATTACAACAGATGTTTGAGGAAGATATTAGATATAAAATGGAAGGAACGCAGAACAAACTTCAATGTCCTGGAAGAGGCAAACGTTCCCAATGCCGAAATTACGATATTAAAGCACCAACTACGAGGGGGGAGGTTTCGGTCGTTAACGGGAATATGGACAGTAAAGGCAAAATGTTAGGGAATGTTATGTTGTTAATTAGTGTTTTCTCCGAATTTAAATTCTTTTATATTTCAACAATTTCCAAATTGTTCATTATTAATCTTATTAATTAATAATTAAGGAGAAGTTTTAGTCTCTGACTATCGAAAGAGTGGTTTGTTTCAATTATATGGTTAGAAATTCCAAAAAGTTGTTATTTTTTAGGCAGCAGCAATGTTCCTTTATTCCCGTATTTAGATTTCTCGCAGATTGACCTATTCATATTTCATAAATATAATCGCAAACATAAACATAAAAATTACTGAACATTTTTCTTAATATGATAAGGTAATGCAATATGAAAAAACAGCAAACATTATAAGATAGAATCTTCATTATAATCAAAAAATAAAACTGGTATCTTAACCATATTTAACGCCTCATTATCTAGAGCTAACATCTCGCCAATAAAGTAATGAAAATTTTTGGCTTTAGTGTCGTTTATAACCCAGGTTTTCAGCATCAATGCACTCGTGAAGATTGAACTGTTTGGTCTTAATTTTACTAGTACTTGCATCTGCTTCTCTTTTAGGCAATGAAGGCTGAACTCATTGAAATCTCATATTAGATTATCCACTCGTAAAAAGTTAAATATCTCTACATTAAAATAAAACACAACAATACTGTCTGATTACTTTGAGTAAAATGATTCCGAGAAACAAAGTGAACAAGTTGAAACGTGCACACGGATGATGGGGAGGGTACAGTGAGCGGCTCACGGATCACATTACTCATTCTCACCACATTATTTGTAAATAACGTGCCTAATTTGCTGAATACTATTCGACCGAATATTCGGCTATTAGGCATCGTAACCAGCCAAATATTCGGTATTCATAAAAGTGCCGAATATACTATTCGTTACAAGTCTAATAGCAATAAATATTTGTTTTTTTGAAAACTTTAATAAACAAACAGTAATTTAATGTAATAAAATGTTTCTTTTTTACTTTAGTGCGTAAAAATAAATTAAATACCATATTACATACCTTTGTGATTATTCTCGCATCAGATGATTCTGGGTTCTGACTTATATCTGTATTCGAAACAAGATCATTAGCGCACAATATTTTATCCCTGAAAACATCGAGGGTGTCAGACCCAAGAACAACCAAGTCATGAAAAAATTTTGGATTAGATCCACATTTTACACCGGGCTGAAATGGTTAAAGTCAAGATTAATAAGAGTTATTGTTGATGTTTGTAGCGTTAACTATCTGGTTAGACAATTTTAAATTGTATTTATATTTAATATTGTTTAAACCAGTGTTGTTTTTACGTCAACCGGTTTCGATACTGAAACATAGTGGTTTAAACAAAGTTAAATATAAATATATTTTTATTTATTATCTTTGTTTTATTAACCACTTAATTGAGTTTAAATACATCTACCGGTTTCGAAAAATACCATTTTCTTCTTCAGGATGTCATAACTAACTAAAACATATATTATTGTTTCTTTACCAGAATCTATTTTTTAAAAAAAAAAAAAAAACAATTATTTATAAAAATTAATTTAGTACCTAACTCAAATTATTACTTAATACTTAATAATTTACTCAAATAATTTTTAAGAAAAAATTTTAGAATGGGACTCGTAGTTAAATTTAGTTGGTTGTTTATAATATTTTGATTAGTTTTACACGCTTTATTTATCTCCAACGATTCCAAATTATTTAATTTGTGACCAACACCGTTTATATGCAAAATTGACAATCCCAATTATTTATCAAAACCATGACCATTTTCTATCAAATGATTAGAAAATTCTGAAAACCCACTATTGTTCAAACATCTCAAATGCTCCCTTACTCTTATATTAAAATTTCTACCCATTATACCAATATAAAATGCAGCACAATCCATGCAACTAAGTTTATAGACACCAGAATTGTTAAATTTATCATCTTTGTCTTAACAAAGATAATAAATAAAAATATGAATTTTAACCACAAAGTTAATATTGCTAATTTTAAAAGTAAATATAAATATAATTTTGAATAAAAGTTAATTTACAAGATATACAAGAACAATATTTTAATAAAGTTTAAACAAAAGCAGATCTTTGAATCAACTTTGAAATAGTGATGAGCTAAACCATTATTTTAATCGTTATTGTGACTGTGATTGTAAAATTTGTGTTCGATTGTAACGATGATTAGTAACTGATTACTCGGCGAACAATCACTGATATACTGGAAACTAAACCTCTAACAGTTAAATATCAGTTACCAATCATCGATATAAAATAAATACCAAACGTACAATCACAGTCACAATAATGTTTAGCTCATCACTACTTTAAAGTCACAATGTGGAACATTGTTGATCAACACAGTAAATGAGTAGAGTAGTGATGGCGAACCAATGACACGCGTGTTAAAGGTGACACGCCACAGCGTTTTTGGCCCAGCGTTCACTAATATCAGAGTTATCAAAGAACACATTGTGAAAAAAACCAATTAATTAGTTGACATCAAATCAAATACTTGGGTTTCATTTTTTTTTCCAGTTAAATTAAAAAGATATAAATGAGTATATAAATTGTTTTTTTAAATATAATTAAATATGTAAAAAAAAAAGCTTTCTTTTTGGGGGGGGGGTGACCACGCCAGTAAAGTTAAGTTAGTTTTTTTGGCACGCCGAGCCCGAAAGGTTCGCCATCACTGGAGTAGACACTTGCATACTTTTTAAATGTCAAAGAAAAACTGTACTTTAAAGAGAAATTGATAAACATTCATATATCAATTAATATTATTTTGCTGGTAGTGTTTTTTAAATAAATGAAGGTTACAAAATTTATTAATTTTCTGGTAGTATTGACAGATTATACATAGTAAGCACAATTGCAGAGATGAAATGACAACAGAAAATATTTCAGAAAAAGTTTTAGCTATCAACGGTAGCAAATTATGTTTTGAATAATTGTGAACATTGTAAAATAGAATACCAGTCGTCAGAGGTAGCTGTCGGAACCAACCCGCATTGCAATGTAATATTTGAAAGAAAGATTTTAAATACAGTGATAGTGATAACCTGCGTTGTCAGAATACAGGAAGTACCTGTAAGAACCATTTCAGCCCGCTCCATATGAACAATATGGAGCGGGCTGAATGGGTTGGGGAATATTCGCCTCCATAATGTGGAGGTGAATATAAGTTGTGATGTAAGGTTTGGAAAGAATTTGTCAAATCAGCATTCCAAATACAATGATGTTATTTAACAGTAGTTAAATATAGAAAACTTTTGAAGGATACGTTCTCACATTAAAAATTGCATTTCTCAAATAGTACACTGCAGTTTAGGTTACGTGAGAAAAACAGTTTTGCAAAGTGCAAATGGAGGAAAACTTGAAATTGTTTACAGGGAAAATAAAAAGACATGCCTTCTAAACTAATTTAATAACTAAACGAGGGCTGTATGATAAGTACCCGTGTTAGGGAAGGAAATGCATTTTAAAATAGTATTTTTTTTATTTAATTCTCAACATAGTCTCTTTTTAACTTGATACACTTAGTCCAACAAAAATTCCAACTTAAGCTAACCAAAATATATGATTTGTCAAACTCAGCAAAATAGGCCCCTGTTTCGGCGATGACTCCCTCGTTTGATGTGAACCGCTTTCTGCCAAGCCATTTTTTCATATTTGAAAACAAAAAGAAAACGCATGGTGCCATATCTAGAGAACAGGGTGGATGAGCTGGTGCGTTGTCATGGTGAAAGAGCACTTTTTTCTTTGCTACATGAGGCCATTTTCTCATCAATTCAACGTTGAATCGGCCCAATAAATCAGCATAATACTGCACCGTGATTGTCCTTCCCTTCTCCAAATAGTCAGTGAAAATGATAGCTCGCAAATCCCAAAAAATGGTGGACATGACTTTTCCGGCCGATGGAACTGTTTTCACTTTCGTTGAAACAGGTTTGCCAGGTGAAGTTCACTGTTTTGACTGTTCTTTCATTTCTGACATGTAGTGACGGATCCATATGTCGTCGAACAGTCACAAAACACTGCAGAAACTCTTTCAGATTAAACAAACATGTCCAAACAGTGCTCCGAAGTTGTCAATGATTCAGTTTTTGTTCCACTGTGATCAAACACGGCACCCATCTCGCTGATAGCTTTCTAATGCCCAATTTTTCATGTAGGATATTTTGTATGCGTTCAATTGAGATGTTTTCAATATTAGCAATCACTCTGATCTTTGCCCGATGGTCTTTTAACATTATATCATGGATTTTGTTGACCATATCTTCTGTAGTCACCTCAATCGGTCGGCCTGGGCGCTCTTTATCAAAACCCACTTTCAACAGGTATCAAAACAAAAACTACTTGGAAAATCTGTCTGAAATTTTGACAGGCGTTGTTCGGAAGATGGCGTTAAACAATGGTATACAGATTTTGCGTCAGTTTTTAAACACTGGTACTTATTATACAGCCCTCGTACATCTACCCCAATCTTATAATAGATTGAGAAAATAATATGAAAGAAGTTACATATTATGTAATATTTTAGAACTTACAATGTATTTAAATGGATGATAAATCCTTATTCGTATGAGTACTTCCTTTCCAGGTTCCAAGTCAGGAACGTCAGTTGATAAAACCTAGAACATATAACAGTAACAATAATGTAGTAATTATATCTGGTGTCTCCGCATCACATGGCAATGAAATTATACAACAAAATTTTAATAAACTTCTCAATACTTTTGAATGTGGAACATTATTATCAGGAAAATTAAAATATGTAAATATCTACTTATTCACACAATGTTTTTTTTTTTAAATAGAGATGCGTACACGGAATACATGTCACATTAATATTCTTACTATTTTCGAACTAAGCTAACCGCTTTTGCTATGAAAATAGGACTAACTTGCTGGTGTCTTGGAACGAGGCGCGAACCCCCGACCACTAGACCACTAGGCCCAACGTCTTAACCACTACACCAACAAGTAAATAAGACTGGCATACTTTTTAACTATCAAAATTTAGAGACGAAAGAAAAAAATTGTAATTTATAGAAAAATTTCATAAGCATAACAATTGAAATATGAACCCAAGGCTTTTTTTAAAAAAAAGGTGCCAGAACTCAAACTATGAGAGTGCCAATTTTGAATCCATCCATTTTTCATCTGGTTCATAAAAACATCATATTTTATCATTTGTGCAAACTATACATGTATGTAAATATGGATTGTAATTATGTATGCAGGAACATTGTTTAATCTAATTGCTTTTGAAACATTAAAAATAACGTTAAAAAAGGTGCCGTAATGCCGTTCCACAGCGTTACATGACAAAAAGAAGCACTGATTGTACCTATATTTATTGATTTTTTAAATTAAGGTTATAAAAAATATTAATTTCCAGTCATTTGTTGATGGGAATACAACCCATAAAAATAATTATAATAAAATTTATATATAATTTGTTGTTTTACCTTAATGAAATTCGGAAATTGGTAAAATAATTGTGTTTTAATATAAGGCGTGCAGGAATGCAAAACTCAAAAATAATAAAATATCATACTCGATTAAATAATATGTGATTAGTAAATTTTTACTACAAAAAGAATTTGAAAGAAACTAATCTAAGACAAGATGAGTGACTGAAGGCCATACTTACATTATTTACAGGACACTTTTCACTTCTGTACTTCAGCCAGGTTTTGAAGGAATATGTTTTATTATCTCTCAACTGCTGTGCTCGCCGGACAGTGTGAAATCTTAATGCCTCAGGTGTTACTTTAAGAGGTTTAAATGACGATTTTACACATTCATTTATTTGTATATTTTTATTCGTTGAATGTGAATCATAGATAACGCCATTTAACGTTTCAGGGCTAAAATGAAACAAATAGCACAATTTAATATATTTTCAAGCAGTATAATAAATGATGTTCAGACGTGTGCCTGTAACATAAAGAAAATATTTTTTTGGTGTTTCATCAGTACATTATTTTATAGATTTACAAAATTCAATTAAATAACTTATGCTGAATCGCACTTATGTTGATTCTTACTTATTTTGTCCATATACTTTAAATAATAAATTAATAATTTTGTTTTATTAAAGTTAAAATAATTAAATCAGATTGGGCTTCTGAAATTTTGTATTTGTAGTATTTATTTTTAGCATGGTTTATCAATTTGTTACAGAAGTTTCTATATAAACCACATTACTCCATAAACCACAGTAGAAACGTGGGACTAGGAAGACTGCAAAAATAAAGTACCACAGAATGAGCAAAAGATAGACACCATCACCATTATCGCCATTCAATTATTAATTGGTTGAACAGTTTAAATATTTGGGAATGAATGTGACAAGGAACAATAAATAAATAGCAGGATAAAACCAGGAAACACTTAAAAATTGGTCATCAAGGTTGTTGTCAGAGATCTAAATATCAATTTTTAAACACTGATTGTTTTATAAGGGCGTGAAACTAGGTCTATCACAAGCAGATTGCAAGTCTTCGAAAATACTTGAAACTTCTGAAGCTGTTGTTGCCTCAAATATCCTGAGGAAGATAAAATTAAGAAACCAACAGTGGGCGTGCCACATAGGGGATTATAAAAATCCTACAGCACGCACAAAATCCTCAATACCAAATACTAGATGACAGGATCAAGACCGAAACGGACCTGCAAGAGATCGGCAAGTACCTGGCAGACTGGACCACAACAGCATATCAACGAATGGATGGCACTTCCATTCAAATATTCTTCTTCTAGTGTACGTGTACGTGTAGTGAACATTAGCAATCATTATTTTGTTTGCTTAGATTTTTGACGTCCTGAACCATTGTTTTTCATCTTCCAGGACCCTTTTCCTCGAAACTTCTCCTTGAATTATAAGATATAGGATCTGATTCATTTTTAGATGTCTCCTGATATGGCCAAAATATTGTAATTTCCGAGTTTTTATTGTTTTAAGGATTTATTTTTCCTTTCGCATCTGGATCATCACACTATCATTTGTACAGACAGCAAAAGGAGACCAATATAACTACCACGTGCCAAGCTGAAGCCAGATTTTCCACTAACACGAGGAATGTAGCTAATTTCATATCAATTGGCTGGGAGCCGTTGTCATCAATGCAATATTACTTAAATAAATCATTTATTATACGTGGATTAGACTTCACAAGTGGCAGCAAATCTGAGTTTCTTCGCACAACCAACTGTGAACCAACTACAAAAATGCAACTATTTTATTTGAAAGCTTTGTAAGCTTGTCTTACGAATGTTGCCTAATAATTTGAAACACATATTTTACATACAGCAAACAAAAAGATACCTGCAATTTTGTGAGACATTTTTGAATTCATCGTCATTTAGTGTAATATTCATTAATTCCTTTATCTCTTTTTCACGAGAATCACTACTGAAAGGAATTTTGGGTAAAATAAAACTTTGAATAGAACTTTGTAAGAAAGTAGCAGGATTGATAGATTTCGAGGTGACCATACGATTCGTATCGAGAAACGAATCCATTGTGTGTGGGTTTGTATCGTATATTTGTCACAAAAATAAAATTACTTCATATTCACACTACGATGTATTTAAAATAAATAGTACTAAAAACACAGTAAACAATCAAGTATTTTGCCGAGAAACGAAAGACGTCAACGCGAAAGCCAGATGATGTTTATATTATGTTATCAAAGATAAGAAATATACTTAGATTGGCAACTCTAAAGAAAAAAACGGTACCACAGCAAGGTTCAGTGACGCAACCTAACGCAAACGTGGGTACTCTTATCTATGGTGGGTACTAACTAATAGCTTTTTTGCCGCTCTTTTTTTGAATGTTTAATTTTCCAAAAAATCGTATATTTTTATTTTCGATAGAAAAACTATTTTTCTATCGAAAATAATGTTTTTCAATCATCAATAGAAATAATTTAAAATGTTTGTAACAAAAATATATAAAATTACATCTATTTTTAAAATGGGAATTTGGTTAAGTAATATAGATGTCACGCTTGTTTTAAAATATTTATTATACGAAATATGCAAATTATAGAATAACATAAAAAATGGGGAAAGAAAATTTGCAATGGAATACAAAATATAAAAAATATTTGTATAGTGGCTACAAGACGATGATCTTTTCCAATTGTTAAATATTGCAGTTCTAAATGCTAATAGTGGAAAAAAATAGTGATAAAATTAAAAATAATGTGATATAATACGCAATGAATACATTTACATAATTTATTAAACATATTAAGGAAACTTAGTTACATTAATTCATTTTTGTATGAAAAATTGATTGTAGTGAATTAATCAAGATTTTTTATTCAATATAGCGGGGTTCGTTCCTTTTTTTTCTATTTTTTCCATCAACAACATATCTGGCGGTGCATTATTTATGATGTATGTTACCGAACATTGGAAACTTGAAAAGAGCAACAAATACATATTATTAGTCTCCTTCAATAACAATATTTTAGACAACAATGTTCTTAAAGAGCTAATTAATATATTTCTCTCATCATCCTGACAATTCATCTCAATAGAGTGGGCGCATGATACATTTGGTGGAGTGCTGGCACTAACAGAAACAGTTAAAAAATATATTTAAAATATGTAAAATCCGCCAATTCTAAGTCAGAAAGAATGGCAAAGAAAAGTGATTTTCATTAACTAATAGACACAATAATATTATTTTCGATGCGAAAAGAAATTTCAATTGTTGAAAATGAGAATTTGGTTTTACAATAGAATAGTGTACCTGTTTAAAAATATTTATTTAATTAAATCCGCCAATTCTATGTGAATCTAAGTCAGAAAGAATGGCAAAGAAAATTGACAACAAACAGTATATATACAAAATATAAAAATATGATACATATTTGTAAAATTTTGGAATTTGCAAAGAATAAACTAAATTAATACATTTTAATTTATGTACCGTACCGTATTGACCCAAATTGTGATCCTGAAATTTTTTACCCATTACTTTGAAACTTTACTAGGCTTTAGATCTTGAATATAACGCAAACGTAATTATGTTTAAATTTTTAATGTAAAAAACATTGTGTTATATTCGGGCCAATACGATAGTTATTTTGTGATAATTATTTTATTTGTTCTGTGTATAGTTTTTTGGTCAGA
The DNA here is from genome assembly GCA_031772225.1 of Eubasilissa splendida. Classification (NCBI taxonomy): domain Eukaryota; kingdom Metazoa; phylum Arthropoda; class Insecta; order Trichoptera; family Phryganeidae; genus Eubasilissa; species Eubasilissa splendida. The sequence continues at coordinate 11,216,587 of CM062852.1, read as the reverse complement.
TATACACGGCAGATTAGCCCAGAAAACTATACACATAAGATTCTGAACGGTTGTAAAAACGCAATAACATTTTTATTTTATTTATATTCTAAATTCGAAAGTCAAATAATTGAACAAAGAATTTGTACTGCACACATTGTTAAATTAAATTGATTATGAAAAATATTGATCCCTGCAATACTATATAGGTTTTATATGATAGTTAATGTTTTTAGTAAGATAGTTAATTGTCTTTGCATATTAATCGTCATTGCCGAATAACCTGAGTATCGTTCTCGCCGCCAACCCTAACAGCCGGCTTCAATGTTTTACTGCGTATGAAAACTCAGTTTATCTCTAGTTTATACAATCTTTTTGGTTATTTCTCTGGTCAGAATATTAATAAGTATTAAAAGAGTTTCTTTATCTACAAAGTTTCTTAATAATCAGTTGTAAATTAATTAAATGTTTTAAAAAAAAATCGGTCCTCTCATTTATGTAGTTTGGTTTAATAGCTGAATTTCAAAAATATTTGAAATACTTTAGTGATTGGTACACTTTGGACAAAAAACTACAGAGAAAACGAATAGCGAAAAAATAAATCGGCAGGCTGTGATAGTACTGGAGAAAAAAATCTTTCGAAAATGTGGTATATTTGACGTTGTTTTTTGACAAGCAAAAATCACCTTTAGGTCGAAATACGCAATGGTGAATGCGGTAGCTTCTCAGATTTTTAGGTTAGGTTCATTAGATTAGTTGTCAAATTTACTCGTTATAAAACCGCTTGTCAAAAACTTTTAAGTGTAATAACGTTTTAAATATTTGGGACTCTATATTTTTTGAAATCAGGGTACTCAATTTTATTAGGAAAAATGTTTTTCTTAAAAATCGTATAAATCATCTCATTCCTTTAAATTTTTTTCACTATTATTGGCCTTTTTTACCACTTCCTCATTTAAAGTTCTTATCTAAAAATGAGATAAAAACACGTTTTTTTGCCAATATATATATTTTTTAAACTAATCTTAATTTCCTCTTAATCAAGGACGGACATACTCTGAAGAATTGCATCATCATCAATAAAATAGAGTTTAATATCATTCATTATATCATTTCTTCCTAACCATCTCCTCAAATGGTGGTGATTCTATACTTCCTCATAAAAATATCAATAAAATCATATAGAAATCCCCTGATGACAAATCTCCAATCAAGGTGCGAGATATTCTCAAATTTAATGGCTTCAGGAATGCAAATATAGATTAACGTTGTTATTTAGTTGCTGTAGGATAAGAACAAAAATATTAAATCTTCAGAAATGTTCCATATTATATGAGCCAAATTTGATATTGATCGCTTGAATACAATTGAAATAACAAGGAATATAAACAACATCTCCAGCAAAACCTAGAAAATTAAATGTAGAATATACCAGAATCAAAATTAAGTAAAAACGGAGCACAGAGGGCAGATCTGCAAAATACCTATTATTATTGCTGCTGACAGTCACTAGGGAAAATCTAGAGCGTAAAAAAGTAACAGTTACTGATGCTGAAATGCTACTGACAAATAAATCAAACCGTTGCATCTGAGAAAATTACCTGCCATCAAAATTGAAATTCCTTCAGACTGGTGCTTAGAAATTTAATTCCATTATTTGTCAACACTTAAACTATAATAAACAGCTTGTTTTGATATAAAATATATATATATATATATATATATTTGTGCTCTGAAAGCTGTAACCTCGTTTCAAATGAGTCGCAGAGTGGCCCGAGTAAAAAATTTCGTATTTTAAGTTAAATACACGAATATGCTTAAAATTAATTATATTTAAGAGTTAAACTGATACAAGAACAATTTCACATTTTTACAAATATGACATTTCCTATTGCCATTATGTCATAACACTTTTTAACTAGCAATAGTGGCCTAACACCACTTTGCATCACTTGCAATAAATCGAGACCCTAATAAAGGTGTTGACATAGAAAGAATTGAATGGCTAAAAGTTTAATAGTTAAAAAAAATATGTTGAAAGGGAGCCATTCAAAATTAAGTTTAAGTAGGTATTGAAATGTAAATTTTGCACTATCTTATTGCATAGATATTGTTAAAAAAATGTGTCGATCTTCGAAAAATTGATTTTGAATTCATCATTTTATATCCAAGATGAGTGATTGAAAATTTAAAATTCTCCAAGAACATTTTCTGTAAATCTGTCCTATTTATTACTCATTCTTTTTATAATAATTTACCTTTGACCACATCACTTTGAAGCAGCTGAAAAAGAATAATTACCTAATTGCAAAATGTAGGCTGTGCAATAGTGGCCTTTTTTGTTCTAAAAACTTAAAAATTTGTTTTGTATTGGTTTAATTTATTGTGCAGGGACATAAATAAGCATTATATAATTAAAATAATACTGATACATTGGTATATTAAAAAATTAATTGAAATTTTAATTTTGCAGATCGGCGCCACTCTGCCGCTGTGCGACTCAAATGTACACCATATTTGATCATTGATTGGATTTGGTTTATTCCGGTTGCATCTGCTTGATGCACATGGAGGAGGATATTTCTCCTTTGGTCACAAATGGTCCCCAGGTTAAAGAATTAAACGAGATGCTTCTCCTTTGAACACTTTATTGCTGCTCTTTTATACAATATATTTCCATAGGGCGACAGATGTCACCTTTTATCAACAAATAAATACTTGGGGCGACGTTCATTAGATGTCACCCTAACACACCAGCTGTAGATTACTTAAACATTGTGGTCACATATAGGATGGACTGGTTAATATACTATTAAAATGTAATGGTTAACTACGGAAGAAAGCTGGTTACGTTGAAAATTCAAGTATGATATATTCCTTAAGAAATATTACTTGTGAATGAAAAAAAACATAGTTAATTGTGCGGGTTTTCAAGCGAAAGCCGTCATCTCAATCTTGTTAACTGCGTCACAATCAATTTATTCATTTGTCACTTTACTTAGATGTAGAGATTTTCCAGCTTGTCATATAATATTCAATACAGATCATATTCAGAGGGTTCACACTTCATCACTGAGAACCGATACCTTGCAAATGTTTCAGTAGCCTCCTCATTTCTACATAATATTGATGCTTTACCAAGGAGCAAATCTCCTCCACATTATTTGCCCTCTACTCTTCAATTTTAGGATTACAAATTTCCTAAAATGTTCATAGTCGTGGTGGCTCGAAATGTATTCTACGCACTGAGGACTCATAATGTACAATTTTTTGAAAGCCTAGCAGACAGTATTGGAATTGGTGTTGAGACCTGTTACCTTGTTCTTGTACAATAATATATGAGCGTATTCTTCATTTACCTGTTTGAATAAATCTCCTTTAAGCGAGGCAATGTTTACTATTTTGCTAATGCTATTTATCACTATCTTTAACACGGATTTCTTCTGAAATGGATATACATATTTATATTTGGTTATCCATGGTTATCTCAAAATGGGCTTCCTATACCATATCTCAAAACGATCAATCTTCTTCAATGCTGAAACATTAATTGTTCATTATTCAATCCATATATTGGGTAGTCCATATATTTGTCATCTGGATCGCATGTCTTTTTTTCGATAGTGTTTGATTAACACCTGGAGAGTGTATGATGAGCATAACAGTCAAAAAAACAAACACCATTTTCAATGGAGGACTTCGCTCTGAGCAAGCTGTTTTACACTCTTATATGCATTATGAAAATCACCAAAAAAATTTGGCAACCACAGTACCCAAAACATTTGTGCCGTCTATAGTGAAGTTTTGCTGATTCATCAATGCCAAAAACGATTCATAAGATTTAAATCGAGAAATTTTCGTTTAGAAAACAAGCTTAGAAGTGGAACACTAAAAATCATTGATGAAGATTGCACAGCTGCAGAAATTGAGGCCAATTCATAGATTTTGATTGAAGAATTAACATATAAGACAGGATTTTCATGATCCAGCATACGAAAAAGTTTAAAAAATAGCGGAAAGATGTGGAAATAAGGCGTGTGGGTACCAGACACACTAAGCGACGAGAACAAGGTGACGCACATGTAAATGTGTGATGCTTTGTTCGACTTGTTTGTTTTGTTAGATCATTAGGTGACTGAGGACGAGAAATTGATGTTGTATGACAATAGTGACGCAAAAGACAATAGCTATCGACGCAGCAGGTAGCAAGAACTACCCCGAGGCGTTATAAATTATCCTATTGTCTGTTTGGTGGGACATTCATGGCATAATTTATTTTAAATTTCTCAAACCCGGAGAAACAATTACGGAAGACAAATATTACAACCAGCTGGATAAATTGTATGAAGAATTAAAAAAAATAAATAGTTCTGATGAATCGATATGAACTATTCCTGCAATACGCGGCCTTATATTGCGAGAATAATGTGAGAAAAAATTAACGCTCCCGAATGGAAAACTGTTGCTCACCCTCTGTATTCGCCTGATTTAGCACCATAGGATTACCATTTTTTTCAGATCTTTACAACATAATTTAGATAGGAAAAAATATAAATAATAAATGTAGAAAAAATAGTCCTTTCTGAATATTTTAATTCAATGCCTGTTAGTTTTTACTAACGGGGGATTAAAAACTTGCCTGAACTATGGAAGACGGTTGTATCTGTCAAACGAGATTATTTTGTAGAACAATATTGCGAAAATAAATTTGTTTGTAAAAAAATGTTTTTCATTTTAATAAATGTAATTTTTTTGGGTACTCCTAATATATATATATACAGTAAAACCCCGTTAAAACGAACCCCTTTATACCGAAAAATGACGTATATCGAAATTTTTTAATTAATTCCCTTCAATCAATTTTTCATACAAAAAAGAATTTATATAACGAAATTATTTTTGTCCCGTATGAAAAAATACCGATCATTTACGTAAATATATAACGAAAAAACTAATTTATATGACAAAAATATATCAAAATATATTTATCAATTGTTTTATTGCTTTAGCGCAGCGGGCCGGTCGGCATGGGTGGCCCGCTGCACCCTTATAAAACTTCTTCTTGAGGTCATAATAGGCCTTTATAAAGCCATTTGGCATAATCTCCACTTGTCCAAAGTTTGATTTATTGCAAATTGTCAAAATAGGTTAGAATAGCACCCTTCCCACGCTCTGAAGCGTACACCTGTTCACGCCTCTAAAAATGGGTCTTATCTAGACCAGCTGGAAAAAATAAAAACCTCCGAAATCGAAAACGAAGTCACAATTTAGGGCACGCGCGCGCTTTTATCTATGCGCGTGCGTTAGCTTTGTGTATGCTTAAGATGCTTAAGATGCCCACAATGCTTAAGATGCCTATAATTCTGCACATCATTATCTTTGATCTTCGTTTTTCATCTTCATTATCATCGTCAACTTACGTCACTTTTTACATTATAACTGAATAATTGTGTACGACATTTTCGTTAATGTGTTTATTTGATAATTGTTTTCGTGTGTTTGTTTACCGACAATTTTATTTGTGCTAGTATTCCGTAATTTATTCTTTAAAGTACATTTTTTTATATTTTGTGGAACCCTAAAATGGCTTCAGGTTGTTATATTAAAAAAAACATTTAAATGCTTACAACACAGTATATTATTTTAAAATGTATTTACACATATATATAAATATTTATGCTGGATGTAATTTGAAGTAGTAGATATTTAACATCATTATAGTTATTAGAATCTATAATACAAGTAGTGTAATTAGAAATATGTTTTTTAACATTTACATTGCCAAAATTGTGAGAATATTTTAAGCTTTGGATATTTATATAGATAGATATACACATAACTACATAGTACATATATTACATTATTTTAATCAATTAATTTAATAATTTCAGGATTATTTAAATGAGGAGTAAATAGTTTGTTTCACTGTATTATATTTATAGAATGTTGAAAGTTAATTTAGAAACAGAAATACATACATCAGATCAGATTTTAATAAAATATTTTGCATTTGAACACACTGACATGTCTAATGTAAGTTTGAAGTTATTGTATTAAATTATTTACTTCTAGAGAGATTTCTAATACATTAATTGATACAAAATTATGATAATCATAGAATTCACATTAAAAATGGATTCATGTGAACAATATTCACGTGAATCCATTTATTATTAACAATTTTTATTTATGAAGTTTTTTACAGCTTGGATCATTACTTCAATAATTAAAGTTTTCTTCTCGACAAAATAAACCAGTTCTATGTCTTCTTGAGAAGTAGTAAGATAAGTGCTTCACATAAATCATGGCCCATGACTGATTTATGTCAAACGCTATATCACAAGATGACAAAGAATATAAAAGTAAACCTATCTAAAACTCCTAACAATTTTGGCAATTTTAACAACACTTTAAAATATGATAAGTTTTCAATTTGCTCAAACTACATATTATGTTATATATAAGTGTACACAATATTTGCTGTAATTAAAAATATTTTTTAATATCTTGACAACTTTATTTCAATTGCATAAAATTAAATAAAAATTTCTCCCAAACATTGTGCTGTCAAAATTAATACCAATTTTATTTAGATGAATTTTAATCAATTTAATACAGCATTTAGTAAGAGAATTAAACATTTTATGAGACATACATTTAGCATTAAACTAAAAACACATTACTGAAATGAATTTCTTGTACAAAATTAAAGTAAACTTAATAATATTTGTTATTTAAACAAAACAATAATTTATGTCATGGAATTAGGCTAACAATATATTAGGCGTGCTATATACTGTAATAGGGTTTCAGAATTATAAATACTCAGAGTAAGACAACATATTTTAATATTACATTTGTGAAAGTTGCGGTGTGTCAGATATCCACAATAACTGTAACATGTCTGATGTTGTAATGGCAAGAGCTCAAATACTAATTTATAATACATAGTAACCTATAGCACATACAGAAATTAAAATAATAAATTAAATAATCTGTCAAAATGTTTTTAACTTGTTAGTTTTTTTAGTCTAACTTTTACAATTATTTATTTAATAACCATATGTATGTTTGCAATATATATTCTACCTAGCGTGTCGGGCAGTAATGATGGATCTGAGACAAATATGTCACACAGAAAGCCTGTTACATGACAAACATTTGCCTATATTAATTTTACAAATCGCAAAAGTTCTTATAATAGTTGAATTCTTCAATTTATTGAAGATTGGAATGTTGCACTTGTGGGATTGGGACCAATATTTATGAATCACAAAGATATTATTTGATATCCGACACACATGTTTCTTTTAATCTAAGTTTTTTGGATTTTAAACAATGTTCAATATGCCTTCTTGACCAAAATTTTCCAGATGAGTTTTTTATTGGTACAGTTAGATTTATGTGCTACGTTCTGAAATAATTTGTAGTATCTATATGTGATCAAATTGAGTTTTAGTTTTAAGTTTCATCTGTTATTGGTGAAATATAATATAATAAATAAATACACTTTTATCAGTAAATAGTGTGCTATGTAGAAAATTAACCACTTTAACTACATCATTAATGTGCAGATATCAACAAAACAAAAATGTTAACAATATAACGGCGAAGAATAGAACAATATTTTAAAGTTAAATATTAATATTTAGAGCTGACATTTTTACCATTAGGTTTAAAATATACAAAACAATAAAACTATAAGATTGTTGTATATGTGCTTACTGTACATAAGGTGTAACTTAAATACTTCATTTCTGTTTAGATTTATTAATTAGGCGCCATCACAGATTCCATTACTTAAATCTATCAGATCCTTACAATACTTAAGCTGAAATAACCTTCTAATAATACTCCAAGTACAAGATGAGTAAGTCACTGAAATAACCTTCTAATAATACTCCAAGCACAAGACGAGTAAGTCACTGAAATATATTTATTTGGTTAAGTAATTTATACAATACTCTTCATATTGGTCATCTCAGTACAAATAGTGTGCCTTTCTTTCCAAATAAATAAAGTATACATGTAAACATAGAAAGAGGACAATCCTATAAACATTGGCTCATGTTTCCTCATAATGTCTTATTTTTTTAATTGAGTTTTAAAACAATGGTGTAAGCGTAAAAATGTCATATTTTGGGTTTGAGACAGTATAAATAATTCAGTAATCTATTTTACTAATAAAGTATGTAGGCAGGTAATAGAAAACAGTAAAAACTGTGCAACATTAAAAATAAATACATATGTAGTAAAATATTCAAAACAGAAAATGTACTATGCATATTCATATAAATATTCTGAAGAAAAAAATGCCTTGTTTAATGTTCAGAAATAAGAATCTAAAATCTAATCAATATTGTACAAATTATAGTCTCGCTAAATAGCAGATTATAAATAAATATATATGTTGTATAGTTTAGTATTATTTGTTCATCGCGTCATATATTACACAAATACAACAATACTTCTTAATTTTCATAGTCGTCAAAAGGGTATTTATTCACTGTTGAATTTTAAATTCTATAACATTAATTTCATCAAATTATATTTCATAAATGTAACATATTATGAACAACACTTAATTTATATGGATTTCTTATGAGGCAGATACTGTAAAGTCAATTATTGCTTTTGCTAGCAACAGTAAGTGAATAATACATTGTAATTTTTATTACGTACCATTAACAAATCTAAACAAGAACAACTTTTTATTTGCGATGAGATGATAAATAGTTTGAATAATTCGGAACATGTATCAATCTATGACACATAAAACACTTAAATAGCAGCCTTTATAGCCTTATAGTAATACTTACACATAATTATATTATTTGGAATATATTGTATTAACCTAAACTGTATTACATTGAAATACTGTATGTAGTAAGTAGCAAGGTTAGATAAATACAAATACATATTATATACATTTATTGAGAAGTATTTAAATTCACAAAATAACTTGAAATCAAATATTTTCTAAACCTTCTCTCCAACCTATGTAAATTGTATATGAATTTAACCCGCCATCAGCCACTATATGAGCATTTTTATTATGCTGAATGTAAAATTTGATTTCGCTTGTACAGGTGCTAGAGTTAAGCTTCTCGCTTTCTCATACTCTTCTGTCCAAGATTCTACGAGAAAACTTCCGTGCTTTTTATGAGAAAAAAAATTGATATCATTTTTTTAAAACAATTTTTATAATAAAACTATATTTCAGTAATTGTGAACTGACTTCATTTCAGAAGAATTTACAAAAAAAATATTATCCTCAACACTAATTGATCGGCTAAGAGTGTCTAACTGCGTGAATTTTTATCTAGCGACTAATGGCAGGTTAAAAGAACAAACCTTTTATAAAAACTCTAAATAAAATGTATAACATTGTAATATAGAGAATGTTTAATATAATTTAATATGCATCAACTTTTTCATGGTTATTTTATAAAAAATATTCTTCTCAATCACAAAATACAAATATCTCTGGCAAACATTAAATGAAATAGCCAAATATCATTTGATTTCATTATTATGAGACTTGTGTGTATGTGAAATAAAAAATAATCATTTTCGAAACATTCTGATTTAAAAGTTATAAATAATGACATTGGTATTGATGTTTATACCAAGTTTATTTATTCTATACCTATTGCAGAGAGAAAATGGAGGTTATTAATAAAATTGTGATTTTTTAATCAGTTTCAAAAATGATTTTTCCATTTATTAAATCAATATTAAAAGAAATTAAATATTTTCATGGCAAGTATATTAAATATGAAGTAAATTTTAATCATAATCAGGTAGGTAGGTTAAATTTAGGAGATACAAATTTGACAGGTCTCGGGCAATGTTTTAAATATGTATTAGAAATTGCAAAGTTATTCCAGAATATTATTTCATCAGCGATAAATACAAGCATGCAAATAATAATTCGTATATATTTGTAATCTGTGAATTAAGGTGAAAATTTACATGAAAATAAAAAAAATGTTTTTAAAAACACAACTCTTATGTAACTCTCCGATGCAACTCTTACCATCACAGACTTCAACACATCAAATAGTCTTCACAAATTTTTGGAGCACTAAAACAGTTTTTCCTATAATTAAAACACTGAAATAATTTAAAATTGATACTGTATTTTGTACAACAAAATTTGTAACAAAGCGATTGATGGTAAACGACATTGACTAGGAATCATTTGGAACCACTGATGCTAGTTTTTATCTCCTTATCCTGCAACATAAACATTACAAATTCATTAAATTATTATACTTCAAATAACACAATACCATAGTCCAGGAGTTTACTTCATCCTAGCTGAGGAACTTTTCCAATGTTATAAAAGTTACGATACAATATCAAAAACTAATAACTATGCTAGTGTTATAAATATTAATTTAAAAAAAAGTGACAAAAGCAGCGTGTGTCCCCAGCAAAGGGATTATTTAATAAGAATATAGTAGAAATCTGATTATTGACTAATGAATATTGAGTTATCCGGATTGCACAAAGTTAAAAATTAAGTCCTGCATTGCCAGAAAAACAGGATCAAAAAGGTGATGTAAAGGAATGGTTTTTCTCATTGTGAAGTTTTTCATGATGGTCTAAAAGATAACATGAATACATGGTGCATACTATTCATTTAATATTTTCCAAAAAAATGATGAAATACTACATTAATTAAAGAGTATTCAAATAAAACATATGTTGTTCCATTCTTTGATTATCCACATTATTCACTAATGTAATTTTGTCAAAATTTCTTAAGGCAATCTCATAAAACATACCATACGTAGCGATAAACATAATATGTATGTATTACTCATCATATTACAACATACACATAATATCTTATTGGAATAGTTTATCAGTTAGTTTGTGCAGTTTTTAAAATTTAAAATTTTTATTGAAATAAAACTATATAACCTCTGTTATTTAAAAAAATTCTGCTAGCGTTCTGGCAGTTTTCAATTCTTCTAAACTTTTTTCACTAAAATTCTCCAGCTGTCCAGACCTAGGACTATCGCTTAGGCTAAAATCATTTTATTTTAATTGATTAAACCATTTCTAAGCTGTTCTTTCCATAACAAAGTCATGTCCATAGATTGTATTGATTCAAGCGCTTTGTGCAGCACTATAGTAAAGAAGGATATATCATAGATTAATTTTTTATCAACTTGCATATCCATTGATTTTAGGGTAAAATTTAATTCTTTTAAAATTAGCAAAATTAACATATTATTATTTAAACTCAATAAGTGGTTAATGAAACTAAGTTAAAAAAAATAAAAATAAAATAAAATCTAATTAATTATAAGGAACAATGAAAAAGATTTAAAAAAAATAGTGATTTTTGAAATATGAAGCAAGATTTAAAAGATATTATATGATACTAGCGACAAATGGTAAATTTGTGAGAAACGATGCATAGACAAAAAAACTGCATGAATCTATGGACAACCTATTAGAGCAAGCGCACACTGAGGACAAATCTATATACAAACAATGTACAACAATTCGCCACCAATTGTTTGAAAATTTAGTCATCATTGTACATACTACCATTTATTCTCATAAAGGACATTGTGTGGGCGTAGGTAGGTAGTAATGCGGTGCCTGAGGGTGGCAATTTGGCCGGGGAGTGTAAATATTATATCTAATATAAATATTTAAATTACTGTCTCCTACAAAGAAATTTAAAGAAAACTTTGAGAGTCCATTTCTCAGTATTGTGCAAAAACAATTGGATAAATACATCTAACATAAGTTACATATGTTTAGAAAATATCAACGGTCCAAGTGCCACAAATCAACAATTGCCCGGGTCATAAAACAATACAATTTTAAAGGACAACACGCATTTAAAAAATACATGGTAAATATTTATTTATAAAATTTTTGTAATCATAATAAAATGATAAAGGATCAATACCACATTTTTAATAATAGTAGGGGCAACACTTTGCCTATGGGCGGCACTTTACTTGGGATTCTCATAGCTCTCGCCATCACGACAGAACTGTCACACGACAGCTCGCACTTACATCAATCACTTCATCCTCGTAATTTTAATATGTGTGTATACTGTTTTACTTACAATGGATCCAAAAGTGGATTGTAGACTAATCCGACTAAGTGTCGGGTGGAGATTCAAACGCATCAACCTCGTGTTGCTTTCTCTCAGACTGCCCATGATGTTTGCGTTTGCGTTTCTGGTTGGCTTTCAGCTCGCACGCGCATCCGCTCCTGATCTGAATGTAGTCTAGCATCCAACCTGCGGCTGGGAGCCGGGAATGCCGCTGGGGATGCTCCACGCCACTGTCCCATGCCAGTGCATAACTGTAGGAATACTTTTGGACACAGCGAGACTGGTTGTAGAATTTGCGGTCTATGAAGCGGCACGGTTTGTTTTCTATGTCTTTGCGGCATGACATCTCGTAGAAGCTGAAAACATTTTAATTAAATTGATAAAATTTTGATTTATTTTAAGCAATCAAATTTATTAATAAAATTTTTCATAAATATACTTGAGAGTTTTAGATTTTTGTTATCTAGACCATATACATAATATCATGCTTTTTTAAAATATAAAAATAAACCATTACACACACAACTCAGACACATATATCAAGCCACCCTAACACACAATATTAGTTTTTCTGCTTTGCTTTTGAAATATTCATAAATTCAGTAAAATAAATGTAAAAAATCTCCCTGGTAGAGAACCTATATGTAATTTAAATATAAAATTTTTCTGAAATGCTAAAAATGGTGTATTAATAATCTAGTCATTCGATAATTCTATATTTTAATTTAAAATGTCACATTGTTATTTATAGTGATGAGATGAATTGTGATTGGTGTTTGATCGCAACGATTATTTGTTATTTAAAGGTTAGAGATTTCATTTCTGGTGAATCTGTGATGATCTAACACTAATCACACATCACCAGTATTTGTATCTCAGCGATGAAACACGTCAATTAAAATGCATTAAATCTATACATTTTTAAAAAGATCAAAGCGTGTTATAACAGCACAGAATTACAAATATTTTTGAAGATTTTGAATATTTTATATATTGCATGTATTTTCACCATCAAATGGAAATCTTTGAACTCTTTACATTTTTCTATATTGTAACATACATAATTACACCTGATAAGACTGATAAGCATGAAGTGAGTGCTATACGCACCATGCACAATAGCAAGGTGAAGTCCGCACGGCATGCACCATACACAATATCAACATGAACAATTTAGTACGACACGCATAATAGCGGAATGTCAACTTCAGTCTGACACGCACAATAGCGGAATGTCAACTTTTCAGTCTAACATATCTTTATTCTACAGAAAAATAATGTCGTGCTCTAAGGTATAGTGGGTAGGGGAAGGGGGAACAGACAGTTACTAGGACAAGGACCATGATGTCTATATAGTGGTGCATTCAGAGGCTCGCACGGTGACCGGCGATCCATGGATCTGTCATAAAGATCGAAAATTATTGTATAATAGAATGATGTACTACCTTTGCTTTATGTCCCCGTCTTTGTAGAGCGTCACGTATATGCCTTCTAGGTTCTTGCCCCCCTTCGGCTCCACCATTTCCAGAACCGAGGGGCAGCACTCCACGGTGCCGCCTTTATCGCCTCTCTCTCTATTCATCGTCGCCTGCATCTCCGCCAGCCAGGCGTGCTTCTGCCGACCCTCCCCGCTGTCATTGTTCATGTCAAAGAAAATTTTGATGTTACAGGTATAGTTTTAAATTTTATATTTATATAAATTTAAAGTGTAGGTAACTGTCTAAATAAATAAATTATAATCAAATACATATGTTTCGGTAAATTATGACTACACTATTAAATGCTATACAAGCTTTTCGATCACGCTAAATGAAAATAGTGTGAGAGTTGAACTTCTCGTTTTTTTATCCCTTGCTGTTCAAGCTTCTGGAAGATGACTCAAAAATCAATCACAAAATCGGTGCGTAAATGGACTACAGCAACTAACAAGGTTGTATTATTTATTTTATTGATTTACAAATATTTTAATTTAAACAACCAGTTTTTGCTTTACATATTTTAATTATAATGCTATTTACACATGCATGTATATTTAAATTAGTTTTCGCTCTACAGTCAATACAGTTTTTTTTATTCTACTTGTACCCTCTCTACAATAGTTAGAAGAAGAGGAATAATTTGAAGACATCGACACTGGTTACGGTTTTAACGTTCGCAACTGCGACAGCTCCAGTGAATTTTCTGAACATGTAACTGATACACCAGAATCCGATTCTGGAGATGTATCCTCATCAAGGGATGCAGTAGCTATTTATAAATTAATTCGAATATTCAAAAATCACATCGGTCGGGATGTTTTAAATATTGTGTGGGGGCGGTGATTGCAATCCACCACCATTGTCACCGTCTCCAGCTGGCAGACGACACCGGCGACATCTACATCAAGAGACAAGGTTTTCGCCGAGAGAAGCCGCGCTCAGTCTCGCTCCATTAACTCCTGTCTATCTACTATTTATACTTTACAATAAACGACTCTACACAAACCTGTGCTACAATCCACCACCAAGCCTCCTAAAATTGTATTGACAAAAAATATCGGACATAATGAGGTACTGAAGTCACTTTTTTTGATTATTTTTAAAAATATTTTTTTGGAAAATTACATTAACAAAACTTTTTTTTTTTTTTATAAATATCTGTTTATACCACACGAGAGATGTGACGTTACATGGTTATGGATTATTGATAATCCGAACGTTTTTCAACAAGCCCAACTTTGAACACTAATATCTCCGAAGTATTGCACATTTTGAGAAAAAATCCAGAGCATGGTGATATGGATTTTTTCTTATTTTTTTTAACATACAACAAAAGTTCGTTTCTGACATGCTCCACTACCTCAATCCCGAAAGTTTCATGGTTATACGTTCTAATCCCGGGATTCGTAAATACTGTAAACTGGTCCGGGATCCCGGGAATGGATTCCTTAGTGAGGATCGAGTGAGGAGGGATGTGGTTTCTTGCGAGTGTAGACATACCGGTGAATTTTGGGGTGGGGCGGCAGCCTGGGCACGGAGCGGCGCACGACGTGGGAACTGTTGTCCAATGCGGAGACGCCTGGAGCCAGAAGTAGAACAGCTGCCAACACCTGCAATGCAACACAATGCACTCAATATGGGCACTAATCAAAATAATGCGCAAATTATTATACGTGCACTAAATACTAATTAAATGTATTAATTAGAAATATATAAATATTGAAAAATATTATTGTTGCGCTACTGGGATTCGATCCTGGATCTCTTTTCCAATCCGGGGATGGTGCATTAACAACTATTCTACAGCGACAGTATTTTTGACGACAAATTTTCGAACCGATATGTTACACATTTTCAAATTAATACATTTATCGTTCCATTATTTGAAAGCCATCTACATTGTTTTTAAGGAATCTCAAATACCTTTGAGAAAACCAATAGCAGATCCAGGTTAGAATCTCGGTGGCACAACGACAATATTTTTCGATAAAATAGATTTTATATGTATATCTTTATAATTAATACATTTAGTTTATATCACAGACCTATGTTCTGAATTATAACAACTTCACAATAAGAATGTGTTCTCCTTAATAACATATATAACTGTTCGATATAATACAGCTAAAAAAACTAGTGTAGCAGACTGGCCACTGAATGAAGTATAGTAATACCTCGCATAGTCCGGGAACTAAAATGTTAAAACAATTAATTAAATCATCGGATCAATCGTCCGGGAGATCAATTGGAAGAAGGATCAACTGTCCGAGGTAGTGATGAGCTAAACGTTATTGTGACTGTGATTGTGCGTTTGGTATTTCTTTTACAACGATAATTGGTAACTTATATTTTACTGTTAGAGGTTTAGTTTCTGGTACATCAGTGTAATCAGTTACTAATCATCGTTACAATTGAACACAAATTTTACAATCACGGTTAAAATAACGGTTTAGCTCATCACTAGTCCGAGAGATAAGTGTCCGAAGGATCAACTGTCGGAGAGATTAACTGTCGAAGGGATTAACTGTCGGAGGGATCAACTGTCGGGGGATCAACTGTCGGAGGGATCAACTGTCGGAGGGATCAACTGTCGGAGGGATCAACTGTCGGAAGGATCAACTGTCGGGGGATCAAACGTCAGGGAACCAATAAATAGTATAAACAAAATTAGTCTCTTGTTTCATACAATATTTATTTATATATTCTTAATATAGCGTATACATAAGTATATTTGTATATACTCTGATATTCACAATTGCAATTTTAAAATACTTGCTTCGCTTTAAGTGCCAAACTAATACGTGTAGTCAAAATGATCCACGCATATATTATAATGTCCGCATGCCATATTTACAAGGTTTTAAACCAAGCGATTATTTATAAAAAAATAATTCTTTAAATCAAAATTATAATGTGTATGAATGTGATAAATTTTTGCACAGCCAATGCGAAGATTTGATTTGCAAATATTTATAATTCTCAAAAAGAACACTATTAAAACTATTCAGATTTAATACCCAGCCTAGTCTCGCTGATGAAATAGCACCTTTTGCAAAACGTTGTAATACTTAAACATCAATTTTTATTTCAGCATCGGAAAAACATTTAGATTTTAAATATCAACACTTCTGTCTGTCAACTGTATAACTGTCCGCGATATTTGATTTCGCTCGTTTTTTTGCCCTGAATTGAGACTAGAGCTTAATCTTAAATCTGTGTTTTTTATAGTGCATAATATTTTATGGAACTAAATGACGAATCTAAAGTTTTCAAGGAGTATGCACAAATTCTGTACAATTGTACGTTTGAAGCTTTACAATTTTTTTTTCAATATATTATTTGAAATCAAGTAAATATTTCAATTAATCGAAATAATCGCATAATCGCGATTTTTAAAAATGCATGGTTGAAATTAGGCACACATAGGTTGAACATTTTCGAGTTATTTTGTTAATACGTATCTATCTACCCCTAAAATATTGTGTACTAGGTGTGTTGCACGCAGTATGAACAAAGAAAGATACAGGGAAGATTGCTTTGACAATCAGTTGTATAATCTACTATATGAAACAAAGTGGCAAATGAATACAAAAGCTTTTATATATTTTTTCTTTACTGCAATGTGTACTTTATAACGGCTAATAAATATTTTTTTAATAGAAAATGTAATATAAAAGAATACATAGGTCATTAATTTTTTATTTCGGGATCATTAAAATCGGATTTCGGGGTTGCATTTTTGGTTCGGGATTATATTCACTAATCGTGGTGAAATACTAATTATTTTTTTGTACAGTAGCATAGTTGGTTATTCACATTAATTTTAGTTTAAAGCTCGTATCACAATCGATCGCAAAATTTTCAGACCTCTCACTTTATCTAGGAATATCTAATGTGATATTATCCGTACATTGTATTGTCATTATTAAAGCGTATCGAAATGTAATTTGTCCACCAGTGAACGCAACATTTTAAGAGAATTTCAAATAAGGCTTAAACACATTCCGGTTGATCTACGAGCTATAAACTTGTGGATTATGTCTGCTTGTATTATATGGGCAGCGCTAGAGCAACGCTGAAAACTTGCAATTAAAGTCAAACATAGACAATTATGGTGTTTGTTGTTTGCTAAACACAACGCGTTCGTGTTTCTACATACTTAAGTAAATAGATGCACAGTTGGTAATCATTATAGGAAAACGGCCAATTAATTTATAGACATTTTTTTTTCTTGGAGAATCCTGGACCTTTATAAATAATTGTTAGAAAGACAATATGATGTCAGTGGAACTAGCAGAGTAATGACCTATAAGATAGGACGGCGGGGTGTGGGATTTTGTTGTCTTTATTGGGAGTAATAAAAGTAAGGGTGAAATATTGTTAATTAGTGGTTTTTCTTCTTCTTCCGAAAATAGTTTTTTTAAATTTTTTTATTTAGTTTTTATATTATACAGAGTGGAGAAGTTTAAACTTATGAATATCGAAAGAGTCATTGGTTTCAATTATAATACATGATTTGAAAATTCCGACTAGTTATTTTATTTTATTTTTAAGGAGAACACATTCATATTGTGAAGTTGAAATTTTTCAGAACATAGGTCTATGACATTTTTAGTACAATTAAATATATTAATTAGAAAGTTATACATATAAAGTAATTTATCGAAAACATAGTGTTGTTGCTGCCGGGATTCGAACCTGGATCTCTTCCTATCCGGGGAAATGCATTAACCGATTATGCTACACTAACAAAGTAAGTTGACGACAAATTTTCGAACTTATATTATATGTTGCACTTTCAAATCGATATTCTTTATTTGAAAGCCATCATTTTTATATTTACGGAATCTCAAACACATTTGAGTAAAATCCGATAAGAAACGCCGGAATTAATTGATAATTCATTTTGGAAACATTAATACAACTTATATATTTTTAAAGAGAACACATTCTTATTGTGAACAACAATATTTTTACTATAAATAGATTTTATATGTATATCTTTCTAATTAATACATTTAATTTGTATTATTATTTTTTAGACAACGGCGCTTTTTTATTTCACATATTTTATTATAAAATTGTTATTTTTGTAAATGTAATATTCCTTTATTAAATAAAAATATTATATTCCTTTAAGAAATTTTTATGTTAGATTATATTTTATACTGCCTCGATGACGGAATGGATGTTCCGAAACTGGTTGACGTTAAACAATAAAACTCGTATATACCTACAAAATTATTTTATCTGAATGTCTCTGTTGCTTTAATGATTGGTAAGTACATATTGATTTGTTCTCTGTATATAATGAATCAGAAAATGTTTAATGAATGTTATCACTCTTGAGATAAAAAATTGTGTGTAGATTTCTTTATATTAAATTACCTTTCTATAAAATAAAGTTTTAAATCACTCTTGAAGGATGGATTGCCTATTTAAAAGAAGAAGAAGAAGACGAATGCCGACATAAATAAATTAATTTACCTAGATATTTACATCACATGACGAAAGAAATTATAAATCTTTGATATAAAATTATAATTGACTTTTATCGATGAGAAATAAATTCGCAAGACAAAGTACCGCCTTAATCGCGCGTTCTCATTAAATTATAGCACTTTATCTCGAGAATTGCACAAATTAGTTCGTAAGAATTCAAAGTATGCATTTACCTCAGAAGTATTATAATTTGAGCACACCTTATTTTAGTTAGATTTCGATAGAAATATTATCAATTTTTTCTTTATTAATATCTCAGTTAAGTTCATTAACCAGACTGTTCCGTCATCCTGTTTCAAAATAGCAACTTCAAAAATGTAATGTAATTTGTTCGAGAGTGACAGCACAAGAGTTTTTATTATTATAAAGCAGGAAATATTATTTATTTTCTTTCACACGTAGATACAATCTATTTGATTTAGCGATGGTAAAATCGTTATTTAAACCGTTATTTTAACTGTTAATGTGTTCGATTGTAACGATGATTAATAACTGATTAACGTAATTCTTCGAGCAACGACTGGTACACTAGAAAGTAAGCCATCGACAGTTAAATCTCAGTTACCAATCATCGTCAGAATCACAGTCACGTAACTGTTTACCGTCACTAATTTGATTATTGTAACCAGTGCTGGAATTGATTTTTTATATACAAAAATAGTCTTACCTTTTTTACTACGTACTTCATACGCATACATACTTTATATATCAAATATTTCATATTTAGATTGAACATTTTCTCAAATAATTTAAAATCAGTCGGCGCAGTCTTCTCCCCAGTAGAATTGTTAGTCATCATTAAGAATTAAACCAAGATTTAACTAAGCATTCGTCTCGTAACCATTGGTTTCGTTAATCGTATTGAATACCGGTGACAGTAAGGAACTGCTTGTCAAACTTTAAATATGTTTTTAGTAATAAACATTAAACAAGTATTTTCTATCATTGATTGATTTGGCAGATGCGGTGTTACATTATTATTTTTTTTAAATATATAACACTTTTTACTACACTGAAATGATAGAAATCCAGAAAAATTTGAATTCGGAGAAAACATTAATGAACAATATCAAATTTTTAAATCCTTCGCCGATATTATAGAAGCAATAAAGCCACTCCCACTCCTACGTTCCCCACCGCTCCAATAGCCAAATGTATTTAATTTTAGTTCAATTTACACCTGCAGTTGGGAAGGACTGCTCTTCCCGAAACCAGTCGTGATGCAACACAAAAAAAAAGTTTGTTTAAAATAAAGTGTCAATAAAAAATATATGTTTAAAATAATCTATTTCCTAATTTGTATATTGTATACAAATGCATACCACATGAACTAGAATTCGATGAAGCATTCCCAAATATTTTTTGAGGAGAGTTGAAAACTGCAAATATTTATAATGTAGGTATATATAAATCCAACGAGGATCATTCATATAATTTTATTTAGTTGTTAGAATATAAACGCGTGGTCATCGAATTTTTTATAAACCCTCATCACATGCGTGAGTTATTTGACTACCCACCGTAACCTACATATACTCAAAGTATTACAGTGGGTAAGAATTGTATGTTGAAAATTAAATACGTATACGTGACAATATATACATACATATTTATAAAAATGAAATGTTACAGTAAGGGTCTAAATATATTTAAATGCAAAATTAAAAAATAGAAACACAGTTTGTCAGTTTTTGGAGCATAGTAATGAATTAGAGATTATGTCCAACTTTTTTATCGTCTTAATCTCATCACACAATTTAATCTAAATTCAATACATAAACTTTAATGGCCTTTATTTTTATTTTTATCACACAGATTTTATTCGCTATCCCATTTTCCTTTTCCTTTCCTCTCACCTCCCCCTCAAATATTTTCTTATTTTATTTTTTATAACTTTTTTCTCTGTTTATATTTTAATTTTCAACTTTTTCTCTCACATTTTTCTGCAATTTTAAATTGTACTCACTGTATAAAGTATATTGTATCTTCTGAGAAAACATGTAACTGGTTTAATTATTGTTTAGATTTTATTATGATTTTCGTATTTACCGATGAACTGTATGTTTTCCGAATAAATAAAATAAAGCAACCTACATTCGTGTTATGGAACTAAAACATGCGATATTACTGTGGTAGGTGTCGTTTCATTCCATGATTCATTCTTTATTAATCTGGTACTTGTATGAAGCTTTACTATGGAGATCGGTATGGTGTCAACTGTATAAATTATTTACAATTTTCTATTGATTTATAATTCATTACCACATAATTAATAGAGTTTAATATATATAATCAATGGTGAATATTAAAGAATTAGTATAATTACTAAAATAATTAAAAATATGCAATATTGAACTGACTAACATACGTGAAAAGTTATGTCGATGTTGAAGTAGTAAAATATTTACTTGAACACTACTCGTGACCAAGTGGACAGGGATGGACACCACCAAAATATTGATGTTTCATCTCTATTTAAAAAGTACATATCTCCTATTACCTATCTAAACTTACCAAGCAAAAATAATTTAGTAAGTATAACGAACTTAAAGCAATAGAAAAAAAAACGTTTGACAATTATTAAAAGTTTTTTTTGTGTGGGCTTTGAGAACCTTTGATAAATCAAATAACTGAAATGATTTGACAGCGCTGCGACCGTCATGTGGTTAGTGTATCAGATAAGGAAAATGAGCCCTTAAAAATTAATAACCACTCATAAAAAAGAATTTATTTAAACTATCGTAAGAATGACTTTCTACATGGAATTTTATAAACAGTTATAAGATACTTCATTAAATTACAGCATCGTATTTTTACTCTGCAATAGCTTTTTTAAAATTAAGTTTTGTGCGTTGGAAATTATTAAGGCGATATTATGGAAATGTCTCACTTAGACTATTTAGGGAAACCGCTTGACATTTTAAAATATTTTGTATAGTTTAGTATACACAGTAAAAACATAATAAAAAATTAATTAGCATTGTAAGCAAAATAGATTAACAACACTGATAACATACAGGTAAAACCATCATCTTCTTCTTTTAAATCGGCAATCCACCCTTCAAGAGTGATTTGTGCCATTAATCAAGTTAAAACTTTATTTTATAGAAAAAAGTATAATCATATTATAGAGCAGAAAATATTATATTACAAGTCAATACCATTGTCGTTCAAAAAATTTGCTATTATATAGATTAAATGTGGCGAGTTAAGGGAAAGAAGATGACACAAGTTAACCGGGAGTTGAAAATTACCATTGACGAGATTACTGTGATAGGCAAAATAGATTCCTCCTCGGCACCATACTCACACATTGGGAAATCTATTAAGTTCAATCTGAATAAATGTGAGGCTACCTGACAATGCCCAACTCTCATTCTAGAGATATTTGAAATTGTTCTTTTGGAGACTTTCTTTTTAAAGAACCAGGAAGTGCGGGAGAATAGATCTTTGAATTATTTTAAACGCTTACATTTAAGTCCGCTTCAAATACACACTTGCGGCGTTTTGCAACACGTCCGCTCAAGGGAAGACGTGTATTCAGAACGATTTCAGCTAGATGATTCTAATTAACGCATTGACATGATAACTTATTATTTGCGCATGGACCTGCATAATATATTTAATTTCGATTTATTTCGCAGAAATTATGGTAATGCCAAGCTTTTTAGATTGTAAGGAGTGCACACCCCTGTTCACAAACTATCAACAACGTGCTATTAACAAGACAAATTACCCTTCTTTATGCAAAGTCCAATAGGCTCATGAAATGTATGTATACTTCTGAGGGTATCAGAACTCTGGTGAGAGCCAAGTCATGTACATGATTAACTATCAAAATATCTATGGTTCTGTATCCACCATTTTGAAGATTAACTTCAATCTGGTTTATTTAAAATAACGCTGTTGCAAGTTGCTGCCATCCGAATTAAAAAAAGATTAATACAAATGAAATGTATCAATTTAAAAGATATACAAGAAAATTCAATTTATCAAAAAAATATTTTTGTCGCCGATTACACCATACTAACATAGTGAGTTGACGACAAATTTTCGAACTTATATGTTGCAGTTCTTTCAAATTGACACATCTATTATTCCAAATTTAAAAGCTGTCACATTTTATTGCGAAAATCTCAAAGATTTTCGAAATAAAATTCTCTAGGAGACGCCGGAAATTAAATGAATTCCTTTTTATTTAATGTTTGGATAAACTTTGACACAACTTATATATGAATCTTTCTAATTGATACATTTAATTTGTATTAAAACTGCAACTTCACAATAAAATTGTGTTTTCCTTAATTAACAATAAAAGATTGCCTGTTTTATTAATAAATTTATGAGTATGCAATAAATTCGATTTATCCGGGGGTTCGAGACTCGACCCAGGAGATCACCCTCAAAGTACAAGTGTTTAGCTTAGTTCGAAATTAGTAAAAATATTGATGTGACATGTTTTCCGTGTCCGCGTCTCTATTTAAAAAAAAAAAGTTTTTTTACCTTTCCGCCATACTTTCAAAAAACGGAATATGTATTTTAATTTAATAAAACGTTAATTTTCTCATCCGTAACTAATAAATAAAGATGCGTATGTATATTTTTACATGACTGGCAACTCCGCTTTGAATCAAAGACATTAAGATAAATATAATAATCATAATTGTGGTATGCAACACACTCTACGTTCTCCGGTGGCGGATCCATTCACATTTTACAAATCCGAATGACTTCAGCTTCAGATAAGAACCAGAATGCCAGCCTGATAATCTTCGCATAAAAAGGTTATTCAGTTGAATCACCAAATGCGTAGGTGCGGTGGCGAACTCGTCCCAAAAGAAAGTAAAAAGGGCCATAGATCGTTTGATGTAACTGATACCTCCAGACAATCTCTTTGCTTCAGACAGTTTCGCATTTTTTATATAAAATTTAATACATTTTATATAAAAAAGAAATCGGTGATTGGTTCGGTCAGATAGTAGCCGATTCGCGGCTAATGGTGGCCGCCGCGCTGCCACGACTAAATATTAAAACCTATTTTTCAAAGTTGAAAATGAAGTGAGGGATGTATTTTGTCTAGTAGCCGTATATCGACGCATTGTTGCCATTTAGCATTAAAAAAATACTAACCGAGCGGCGAATGAGAATAACCGATTTGGGAGCCTTAGCTCATAGAACGGTCCTGGTCACGTCTTATTGTTGAAAATGATTTAAATACGTAAGCCGAGACGCTGCCTGACGACAGATTATAATCTTAATGTAATTATATTCGGAGTCTCTCCGGTAGTCACAAATAAAGCTGATTGCTTTCTAAAAATTAAGTTTTTAAAAAAAAAGTTGCCGGGGATACGAACTTGCTTTCTAAGAGGGAAAGTAAAATAGGTCAGCCCGCGTACAGTGTGCACTGTACGCGAATGCGGCGTTTTTGGTGTACTATAATACAAGATTAAAAGTCCACCTAAATGTTCCGCTCTAGACGAAAGCAGCTTTAAAATGTAGATATTCTGACAGGAAATGTTTAATATCGATTACAAATTATGTGATGTATATCGCATCCACCTCCAGTAGTAAATATCGAAAGATCTCCAGTATGAAAAGATTACGACATTCAAATGCGCGACACTGCAATGTATTCGTGCGAGTAAAAAGTAATACGACTATTAGAATAGATAATAAATAGCGTGACATGTTGAGTTGAAGGTAGGTACTACTACCACACGTAGGTACGCTAAAGTTAATGTCGAGCTCTGCAAGTACAACCTCAATGGAATGTAGATAAATCACTCGATCGATACACCGCGCATTCTTCTAATAAACACTCGCTATTGGTTGAATTACCTCACCAACAATGAATATTTATTAACCAATGAGAAATACACGATTGTTGTTTTAATGTGCAACATTATTATACAGAGCCCAATAGCCACTTACGGATTCAAGACTGGTTTAACCCTTAATGGGTAATAGTTCGAATCGTTCAACTCTGACCGCTTTGATTCCAACAATTATTATTTTATTTTTTTACGTAAAATACGAAATGAGTAAACTAGTTTTAAATAGTGCAAAATATTAAAACATACAAATACGTACTTCATCTAACTGGATGCAGTGGCCGTGACCAGGCGATGGGTTACAATTGGCGACAGTTAATTGGGCAACAAAAACATTACAAAATTTGCACGCTCAGTAGGCGTACGATTTAGTGGATTTTTTTTCTAAATATTGGTAATATATTAATCGTATATGAAAATTTGTAGAATTAAATAAATATACATTAAAACAAAAAAGTACATATATGAAATTAAAAACATTTAAAATTTTTTAATTGTAACTTATAAATGTTTGCAAAAAAAGAGTTGTTGAATGGATTAGAGGTCTTCAAAATTATTAAACTATGCATTTGACATATTTCCCTATTTATAATCTGATCAATTTCCCAATATTTTTATATATTGTTAATTTTTATATTGTATTATGATAGATGGATGTATATTTTTAAAATCTTTTTTCATTTGTTGTAAACAAATTCTTACATCTAGTTTATATTGATCTCGTATTATATAAATGTTGAATGCCACCCCCATACTTCAAGATCTTTCTTATTTGGGGGTGCACAGCACAAATGTTGTTTTTTATCGTCGAATATATAAATGAATAAAAGTAATTTTAAAAATGTAAATATTCTAGTGTATTTTCCGTGTCGTAATTTAGTGATATATAAAAAATAATATTATTAATTAATTAATAATAATATTTAAAAGCATGCTACTATTCTTTCATAATCAACATTGTATGTTTCCTTTGTTTTTATTTTTGCATCGCCAGAATTAAATCGAAAATTTATTTTTAATTTTGTCTAACGTAAAGTTATCCATTTCAAGCACATTTTCTCCTTGTCTTTTTGACTTAATATAGAGAATTATCCATATCTGTGGAAAGAGACCAGTATAAAGGTATTAATTAATGAACAATTAAGGATATTTTCTTATATTATTATTATTTGTTTATGTCTTTCATGGCGCTATAAAACATTTCTATATTATTATCGTGTTGTGCAAATGAATATCGCTCAAATGACCGTGAATTAATATACTTAAATTACGCTAAGCTATTGTACGACGTAGTATCATAATTTGCAATAGACAATTTAAATAGTGTAAAAATTAAATATTTGAATAACAGCTATCCAAATAAACAGATGAAATTATATAAATTTGTCAACACAAAATAGACATTCGTCTCGTAATTAGGAAAATGATTCAAAAGTGTGATTGTATGTTTCGGCGCGTCCCAGCGCGGGCAGCGTGGCCGAGCGGTCTAAGGCGCTGGTTTTAGGCACCAGTCCGAAAGGGCGTGGGTTCGAATCCCACCGCTGTCAGAAATCTTTTTTATTTTTAGCATCACCAGGCCTTTCGATCAAACTGGCCAGATTATCTGAAAGAAAAATCAGTTGGTAATTTTTTTTATTATTACCAAGATCGGAACTAATGATATTATCAAACCTGCACAATTTATTCATACTCTGTTTAATGTATCTTTAAAATGATAAATAAATAATGTATGTTAGTACAAAATTTTGTTTGCTTTTTAAGTGGATTTAAGAATTGATATTAGATTTTGGTGTTTTAACACATTATGAAGCTTTTTAACTTTAAACGAGATTTTTGCCATTTACAAAATTTTCAGAAGACAATAATTATGAATTGTATGTCTGTTTTTGGAAAATTATACAATCGACCTTACTGCGTGCGTAGAAACAATATCTCATTTTTTTCAAAGTTGTGAAAAGGTATATAAATGACCCCTTTTTATTACCATTCATAAAAAAATTACCTGACTTCTCGAACTACCTACATTATATTAATATAAATAATGTATAATATAAAATATATTTTTATTTAGTTATTCCAAATGTAATTAACACATCAACAACCATTTTGTTACCTCTTATACAACAAAAAGGTTAACTAGAAGCATCAGTTACACAACAACTCTACCAACACTGCAAAACCTCAACTGCTATTGTATTAAGGATGATAGGAGGTTTTCGGACGTTTGAGTAAGATTAAAATGAATAATAACTGCCACAGGGTAATAGTATATTTCTCGTGCAAATTAATTTCAATAACATATTCACTTTTCTCTGTTCTCTTTTCAAGACGGCCAACGAAGTTTCGCTCAAAATATCGCCAACGATAAAAATCGATATTACAATATATATGATGCAAGTTTTTTAAGTAAGTACCGTTGACGGATATTCCCGGTGAATCGCTGTAGTTACGATGTTGTGCATACGCAATGGTTTCTTTTATCTGTTGACTCACAGCATGCAACGTTAGAAACATTCAAATAGTGTGGCCGTCTTGTAGTGAGTGGTTGAAATGTTCAAGACAATATACCTTTTTCTTCATCTGGCAAGCATTTTTATGACAATGATGAACTCAAAGTACAGACATGGTTTTCATCTCAGGCGGCGTCATTCTGTGACGAAGGTTTACAAAAATTGGTGCTCCGTTATGATAAGTACCTTAATAATGGTGGCAACTTTGTTGAGAAGTTGTTTAAGGTGTGTAGCGTCTGAAGAAAGTAAAGTGTTATAAAATTGATCTTGTTTCTTTTTAAAAAATCCGGTACCTACTTACTTAAAAAACGCGCCTCGTATTTGGTGTTGATACTTTGGCGAGTATCGATATTTTTCATAGTGTTGTTAATATGGACTGATAATTTTTCAAATATATGACAGCAAGAAATGAAATTATAAATTAAAAATAAAAATTATCAGATTTGGTCCATAGATGGCGATGGTGAAGTAGTAGTCGAAGCGAGTCTACATATGTACTAATATATATACAACTTTCAAAAATTTGTTAAGTGTGGAGATTGAGGGGTGAGAATTGGTGAACGTTTTGTATATATATATAAAGTGATCACTTAAGCCAGCCGACGACAGGTCATAAGCCCTGTAATTACCCCATACTTCCATATATTTTCCATGAAATATAATTTAAAAAATAGCTTTGTCTCCATGAGATATCTAATATTTGTTTAAAAAAAAAAATATCACGTGTATTACGTGAAAACATTATAGAGTAGTAACCCTCTAATATGGGTAGTGATGGTAAACCGCTATGTGACTGTAATTATGACGATTGAAGATTTACTTTCTAGTGTAACAGACATTGCTCAAAAAATTACGAATAATAAATTACCAGTAACCTATAATAACGTTTTAAATCACTAGATATGTGTATAATATGACGACAATCCCTGTAAAGCGAAGCAACTATGTTTTCAGTTGAGAGTACAAATAAATAAATGCCTAAAACTGTTTAAAAACAAGAGGAAAGGTAATATTTTAGCTTTTACAATTTAATTGATAAACTATGTTGTAATAAACATGTTCTTACTGTACAGTTTTCTGGGCTAATTTACCGCTTATAACCTTTCTGGCCGACGTTTCAGATCCCATTGCAGGGTCCATCATATCATATCTTACATCAGCCTTGATGGTGGGCCCTGCAATGGGATATAAAACGACGGCCAGAAAGATCAGATATACACGGCAGATTACCACAGAACGTTTCTTATATCTTCTATACAGTACATATTCAGGGGGGCCTTCCATTTTACCTTTTTTCCTTTCTGCATTGGGGTTCAATTTGTAACGCCACTGTTCATCTGATATATGATTATGAGTGTAAAGTGTTTTATAATTTACATATTGACCCCTTAGAATAACAAGGTTCCAACTAACATTTTGGGCTAATTTAAATTATTGCGTGAAAAGGGTTCCAAATGCATTATTCTTTATTTCTTTGATACACACCAACTCTATTTAACGGATATTAAAGGAAATAGCAAGAGCTGACAGTTCCAACTGCACCAGTTATTTATTTAAATTTATGAATCATTATTGCTAATTTACAATGTTTTCTTTTATTTTTAATTTCCTTCATCTCACAGTGGTCATTTATAATACTGAAAATAAGTTAAGACCTTAAAACTGATCATATTTGCATACTCAAAACAAAATGTACATGAATATATGTTGAAATTCAATCAACACTTTTGAGCTCATTATCTCAAAACAGTGTCAGTGTCAGATGGAACCTTGTTATTCTGAGGGGTCGATATAATAAAATATTACAAATAATGTCATATTCCAGTACACGGTAAAGATACAATCTCCGGTTTTAACAAGAAAACAGATTACTGTGTTTAAAAAAAATCTTGGTTTATCACTAGATAGTCTCTAGAAACTGCAGAAGGAATAGTTTATTACATTATGTTGCAAAAACATTGTTACTCTTTAAACGTATTTTCCTCCCGTTCTCTTACAGAAAACCAATATTGTTATTACCGTATTCTTCAATCATTTTAACCTGCCCACTACATTTTCTTTGCATCTTTAGTTAATAATATTTTATCTTCCATAAACACTTAACTGAAATATAGGAATTATTGAGAATGTAAAATTGTTTATCGGGCTCACAGGGTTATAAAATATCGATAAAACATGATATACTGCCAATTTAATTAAATTGGCAAATGTACTCAAACAAGGATTTAATTAAATTTTGATATTTATATATAATTAGAATATATATTTTAATCTCTTTTAAATGTGGCTAAAGATTAATACAATAATATTTAAATTAAGTGTTTTCATAGACAATTTAAGCAAAGCGAGATAAATCTCTATTAAATACAAAAAAAAAAAAAAAAATGCTTCAGCAAGGTAGGTCAATATTTTATTTAACAAATGCTATTGAGAGATGTTCGTAAAAATGTACTATGTATGTATTTATTGTTTTATTATCTTATCTAGAATTCTTACGTATCTAAAATCGCAACTTTTAACAGAGATATGGAACGAATTATTATTTCTTTACTAACAATATGAAATAAAAGATGTCACGTAGTTTATGTAAGTCACAGAGTTCACATTTAAATAATTATGTTTTACCAGATATCAGTATACTTGCATATAATATTTATATAATATTATTTAATTATTCTCACCCTTCCTTAATTCAATACGAAATCACATCTTCGTGATTTTAGTATCGGGACAACTTTCTCGTGCTCGTAAACTGTCAAAAGAAAAGAAAACCCACCGAGAATTACGCGGTGCAGTGTTGACATTTGATAAATGTCAACTTCCAGCACATCTCGTGCGCAGTAGGTACCAAATATAACGTTATAATATATATATTAAATCGAAATAGTTCAATATAAAACGGGAATATTTTTAATTAAAATAATTTTACACTCGTCATGAGTAAGAAGATTTATGAAGTGAACGAAGCTATGCAATAATAATTAATATGGAAACCATTGTGAAATTGTGTTCTTTGGGAGAGATAAAGGACCGTTGTACATGCTTGCCCGGGCGCTTGGTAATTAATTGCTACGCCACTGGTTTTATCACGAACTTATTGCTTATAGTAAATTAAAACAAATTAGAATATATTGTTATTGTATGCATAACTATTGCATTTGATAGCGAAACAATGTGAAAATATAGTAGATAATCGCTTTTGTTAGCTAGGTTTATGTAAGCAGTGCTTTATTTCCAGCCTCGTTATTCTATTTTGGAGGCTGCTCACGTACACACTTCAAAGAAAAGGTATTTTATTTATATAATAAACCTGTGACCTCTTATATTTGTGCTCGTGCGGCTGCACGATCGGCTGACGATTTAAACGGCTGCAAAATTCGTAGCTGTAGAAATAATAAGACTACATAATTTGTCGGTGTCAGCTGACAAAAGAGATTAGCTCTAATAAAGCTACAGTGACGTATGAGAAGAAAGCTGTAATGTTAATTTATCTTTAAGGCAATATGTCATCGGGACAAGGTTCAATCAAACCGAAATGTGAAACGCAGACTTTTAAGAGAGTCGGCTGAAATATGGACACAACTCTAGTTGGGCGGTTAATAATTCTGATCGATTGTATTATTACACAATGTTTTAAAAGCTATTTTTATAAATATCTGGCTAGGGAAATTATTAAATTACTAAAATAAATATAATTGACGCGCCTGTCGGTCTAGTGATAAGACACTCGTTTAGTGATCTAGTGGTCGGGGATTCGAGCCCCTCGCCAGCGAACCAGCAAGTTGGTCTTATTTTTAACATTTAGCTTAGTAAGAATATCGATGCGACACATATACACTTTAAAACAAATTTAGAAAAATCTATCTATCAAAAAAATATTGTCAAGCCGGAACATTCTACAGATAGCTGGCTTTACCGATCAGACTAAAATGACCCGTGCCCGAAAGTCACCAAATTTCATCTATTATATATGAGTACATACATACGTAAGTGAAACATCTATTTTTTCTAGTTAACAATCTTTTTGCTTACGATGTTTCTCAAAACTTTATCATTTTGTATGTCTTTCTAAATGATTTACCTAAATTTGTTTAAATTATAAAGGATATACTCGTATGTACTGAAAAATCGTAATTTTAAAAATAAATTATGTTTTCGTTAAAGTTGAACACAATTCATTTTCCGAGAAGTATGTACGATTTTAAAATGTAAATAATGATATTACCTATTACATTATATTATTACATTACATGTGTATTATATTAATAGATCAAGTGAACAATTCCGCGAAAAGAGAAACCCTCGGCATGGAGCCCCTATTTCTAAAGAAATTTCTCAACCGAAATGGCTTGGACACGTCTTGCAAATACCAGAGAAGTGTCTTCTTGATAGGTAAATTAAAATAAATAGCAACAATGTTTTTATGAAGACTGATTGCAGTCAGGGAAAAATGGGTACACCATATTCAGACATTGGTAGCCCGACCCTTCTAGAATAAAGCGATGAAAATGATATTATTATATTTTAAATATGAATTAAATATATTAATTATAAAGATATACATATAAAATCAATTTTATCGAAAAATATTGTTGTTGCGCTACCGGGATTCGAACCTGGATCTCTTCCCTAACCGGGGGAGGTGCTTTATCCAACTAAGCTACAGCGGCATTATTTTTAGCGACAATTTTTCGACCCTATATGTTACCTTTTTGAAATCAATACATTTAATCGTTCCATCATTTGACAGAGCTATCTACATCATCTTAGTTGGATAAAGCACCTCCCCCGGTTAGGGAAGAAATCCAGGTTCGAATCCCGGTAGCGCAACAACAATATTTTTCGATAAAATTGATTTTATATGTATATCTTTATAATTAATATATTTAATTCATTTACCTATGTTCTGAATAATTACAACTTCACAATAAGAATGTGTTCTCCTAAAAAATATTATTATATGTATGCAAATACAGGGTTAATATTATGTTCCAGGCCGATTTAATTTAGCCGCCATTTTGGTTTGGCAAATATTTGTTAATTTGCATCTAGTAACCGTAGAGAGTATTTGATTACAATTTATTAATAAGCATCTAACGCTTTAACAACGTGTTAAAGTCATTAAAATATTTTATCTAAATAATAATGGCAGTGCTATAACCATTGATGGTGACCGTTATCGTCGCATGTTGGAAAACTTCTCGGTGGCCGAATTGACTCGATTGGGCCTGTAACATATGTGGTTCCAACGGGACAGTGCCACCTCATATATAATCTGAGCTACGCTTGAAATTTTGCGATAAATTTTTCCCGGCCTCATAATGTCAAAAAGAGGTGATATCGACTGGCCTCCTCGAATACCTGATTTGACGGCTCCCGACTATTTTCTGTAAAGGTACTTTAAAAAAATGTCTATGCCAATAAGCCAACAACAATTCCGATGCTACAGGATAATATTCGAAACGAAATTGCTGAAATAACACGCCAAGTGTGCGAGAATGTTATGAAAAATGGAGAACGCATTTGTGCCGCTGCTAGAGATGGCCACTTGGCCAAACTCATATTTTATACATAATTGTAATAAATCAAGTAATTGATAAATGGAAATCAAATTTAAAAATTGTATTTCATTTTTTAGTTATTTTAAAAATAACATCAGACTGGAACATAATATTCACCCCTTAATACCTTTAAGGATATTTGATTATTTGACTATTTGGTTACTATCCAACTGCTTAATTTTGACCTATCTTTTTCTGAGTTTCATTTTAGTAACGTGAGCTGTCCAAGCGTAATATCCATTGTTATATTACGTACACGACATTTGTCTGCTTGCGTTAGCGATATGCGTCGCTGACGCGAAATCTAAGTTGTTAAGAATGTATTGTTTTGAGTAAAAAAACATTAGTACAGGATGCCTGCATAGAGTGCTTTAGTTGGTTACATTAACCTGATTCAGATCTTATCAGAATCAGATCTGAATATGCCTGAACCAGATTACCGTATATTCCCCGTTCTATATTAATTAATTTTTCCATATTATTTTCTATCATACAGCGCCTATTATACGAAATATATCAAGTCTTACAAAGAATAGCATCTCCTATATGGGATAACATAAATAAGTTGGTATGAACACTGCAGATTTCACGAATTAATTCAATTCAGCAGTATTTATGTGTGTAAGTAGAATATTTTTTAAATAAATTATTATTAACATTTACATAACTCACTTAAAAATATGCTCATGTTTAAATCATTATCTACTATTGAAGGCTGTAGAGGAGAATTTTAATTTTTTATGGTGGCACTTCGACTTATCTTCTCAGAGATTTGTTGATAAAGATCAATACGCATTGGTTACGTCATTTTACTATGCATACAAAATATTTTCGGCAATGAATCATGACCGCTACTGTACTGTCGCTTGTGCCCTCTCGGGATGAGTTTCCGAAACAAACTACATTCGTGTACAAAAATAATGCCTTATACTATTTAAAAACACAGTTAAAGGTAATTTTCTAATAGATACAGTTTATATAAAATGTTTCTAGGGAGACCTCCCATATAACGACTGAGCAATGGTCGCAATCATAAAACTATGGACAGGCAATTAATCGAATCACACATAGAGACATGTTGATTGTTTGCACCGCCTACTTTGTGTTTTCATTATAATATGTTAATAATTAACAGTGCAGTCTGCAGTGGGAGTTGGTAGAGTGAATAATGCCCCAGAAGAAACGTAAATATGCTCCGAACATACAAAGTATAAACAAACGCGGCTTTAACATCTGCCAACAGTACCAACTGCGAGCTGCGAATAACGCACATATTAATAATGGGTACCTACTTTTCGTTTTCGGATTTTCATCACTTGCTTAAGGCGGCTTTACAATTATAACGCTGCAGTCGTGCGTCGAACGGGACGCAGATACAGTTGCGCAAAAGGGATGATGTTAATAGGTACTGTTCGTCTTGTTTTATCACGAAAAATGGATCGAGATGTTGGACATTGACAACAATCTGCATAATATTTGAGCTAAAATTGTAATACTTATTAATTGGGCAATAATGCAAAGAATGATAACATATTAATGTACAATTCTTACATTTGAGGTAAAGATAACTTACTTACGTACCATCACGCCGTTTCTCTGCGGGGGTAGGAAGAGAGGATCTCTATCCTCACCCACACTCTTCTGTCCTGACACACAATTCCTGCTTCATCCACATTCATACATTTTCTCATGAAAGCTCGTCGATTATTGAGGCTTCTAATAGGATCATCTTCCAGTGTTTGGTTTACTGGTCATGCCAAGTTTTCCACGGACGTCCCCTAATTCTAGTGCCATCAACAATTGCGTTGAATATCTTTTTAACAATTCTCTCCTCAGTCATCCGCTCCATATGACTAAACCACCCAAGCTATCATTTTTTATCTTATTCACAAGATAACATGTTTATTAGGAGAACACATTTTTATTGTGAAGTTGTAATTATTCAGAACATAGGTCTGTGATATTTTAAATGTGAATTAAATATATTAATTAGAATAATAATGTAGATGGCTCTTTCAAATAATGGAACGATTAAATGTATTAATATCAAAAAAAGTAACATATAGGTTCGAAAATTTGTCGCTAAAAATATCGTCGCTGTAGCATAGTTGGATAATGCACCTTCCCCGGTTTGGAAAGAGATCCAGGTTCAAATCCCGATGGCGCAACAATAATATTTTTCGATAAAATTGATTTTATTTATATTATATATAATTCATATTTAGAACATATTTAATTATTAAAATAATTTTAATTTGACATATTCAATGAGGAAATATAAACACATTTTCAATTAAATCGTTTCAACTAAAATTGACACAAATTTTAATATGTTTGCTGGAGTCCATAAAACTCGACTTTTAAAACAGTACAAAATTTTGAGTTATCAAACATTGATTGCACAGATTTAAACTGCGTATCTTTGAGAAAGACGTGCTAAATTGTAAAAAAATAGTATATAAAAGTTTGGCGATAGCTTGCCTGAACGATGATTTTGGACAAAACAATGCAGCACGTTTGATCGAGGTCAGGATAATACAAAATATAAAATAGTAAATAAAGCGATGACTGATATCTGTATTCCGAGATTTATGAAGAGAATTACTTTAAATTGTATTTATATTTAAC
The DNA here is from genome assembly GCA_031772225.1 of Eubasilissa splendida. Classification (NCBI taxonomy): domain Eukaryota; kingdom Metazoa; phylum Arthropoda; class Insecta; order Trichoptera; family Phryganeidae; genus Eubasilissa; species Eubasilissa splendida. The sequence continues at coordinate 11,181,004 of CM062852.1, read as the reverse complement.
TTCGTTTAAACCGCTGTGTTGTTTTTACTGGTTTCGATACTGACGTATCTTCGTCAGGATTAGCATACAGTCGGTACAATCCTGACAAAGATACGTTAGTATCGAAAGCGGTTGACGTAATAACAACACAATGGTTTAATCAAATACAATTTTTAATTATGTCTCACCATAAAATTAACGCTACAAACATCAACAATAAAATAATTACCGGCTGTGTCAAGAGTTACGTAAGGAAATATGTACATAAAATACTATTTGTGATGTCCTAGAGATCGAATATATGTGTGTGTGTGTGTGAGCGGGGATAAAATGGCTGACGAGACGCGGTCTCTTTTGCGTTATCGTTTGGCTCCGAGACTAGTTATATACCTTGAACCTTAATTGCATTATTCATGTAATAAAGATATAATTGTCACATAAGAGTTTCTCTTGGACCACCACCAATCTACTACGAGATATACAATTGAGACATACTTATTACGCAAGTACGTAATACTATTAATGCTTGAATATTTAACTTCAAAGTATTCTTAAAAATAAGAGTTATTTATGAACATTCTGGTTCTAATAACCGATAACTTGAGTTCAAAAAATGATAAAAAAATATTTATGTTTTTGATATTTGATTCCGCTCATTGAAAATTGAGCACGATTTTCGCATACTTTGGACATGCCAGAAGAAACGATGAGTCTCGAGATCCAAGAGACAGTTGAAGTGCAAGCGAGCAAGAAGACGGTCTCCTGCAAAATAGTTAGACCCCAAGTAAAAAAGTTAAGAGGATCTTATTTAAACGCTGCGGTAAACATTGCTCAAAATCGGAAGGAATAGAGAGGTATTGTACACCAAGTTACAGACATATTAGGAGACCACGACACTCGGCATTGAAATCGAAAAAGTAGAAGATAATTGTTTATATAGCCAAAGGAGCGTGAATGTAACAAATAGAAGACATTAGATAATGACTTAAAATGTTAAATAATTTGAATTCAAGTAAAAAATGATGTAAAGGATACACAAATAAATTAATTTTATAAATTTAATTCTAAGTAATGCGTCAACAGTCTTATTTTTCATAAATAGATAGGCTGGCGTGAAAGTCTACAACGTTATTGAGACGAAGCGCTTAAAAGTAATGGCAAAGCTCATTATAGCGGCGACTTAACAGTCGGTACAACATATTTATTTCAATTATTGCGTCTTGATTCTTGATAGACGGCCGCAGGGGACGTCGGTGCGCACGATTGCAGTGGGAGGAGCAAGTCTCGTTTCCGAGGATCTTTGCTAATACCTCCAATCACATTCATCTCGCTGTATCAATTATTTAATTAGTATTCCAACAATAATAACAATGAATACATATGTCTTAATTAACCGTTTCTAAAATGGAAAGTCTCTCTTAAGCGCTCATCTAAATGAGAAAATAATATTTTAATTTAACGATTCAACATAATCGTAGCAGTAATTAATCCATTATAAATCAATTTTAAAGCGACAAAAACTACACACAATTTAATGTCATATATATTTTATTATGATGGCTACTCTCGATATAATACAAGTCATATTTTAGCCTAGCTCTGGCTTGGTTACAGAGGATGTCAAATATAGGTGTTGGACCTTTTTGAATATAGATAAAAATGAATTTAAAATAGAGATAGAATACGTGTAACATCAACATTCTTACTATTTTCAAACTATTATTAAAATAGGACTAGCTTGCTGGTCTTAAACACTATGTCAACAAGCACGTCATAACATAAATATTTCCATCAAAATATTATATTATATTAGAATCTATGGAACCTAAAAGCTTAATCTTTAATTATATTACACTACAAACGTCAGTAACAACCACTACCATAGTTACTGACGTGACAACCACTATTGTAGTGACGATGGTGTACAATAGCCAAGATACAAACCGCACACGGTACTCTTTCGGTCCTGGCAGCGTTACACGGCAGTCGCTTTTAGGCTATGAAACATGACGAGCGTGTGTCACCACCGGAACGGAATGTAAATGTCTGATTGGGTATTTTTTTGGGTCAATTGCTTAATTTAAGTTGGATTATTCCCATTTCTCGATAATTAAGTACGTTTTCAACGTTGAAAAATGTGTTTTACACCGAAATGTGGCTTGAAAAGACTTTGACCAAAACATACACGGCAGGATAGCCAAAAATATTATGTACAATATGTTATAGTTGTGAAAACCAACACCTATTAACCCAAATTTCGGATAAGGAAAATTATTTTGGGACACGGTAAACGGTGAAAAGAGAGTAAAAAAATGTAAATGTATTATAAAAATGTTGGGAGTGGAAATACACGTAGCTTAGTATTATTATTATTATTGAAAAATGGGTTGACGGCGTGTGTGTTCAAATTCAATTTCCAAAATAATAATATGTGTAAGGGGTATACAATAAAATAACAGTTTTGAGATTTATTATGAGTATGTACGTAATGTTTTTAATGATTTGGTATTTTATTTTTAGATGCCGACCGATTACAGTTTAACGTTGATTTGACAAAAGTGCGGTCCCTTTATAACCGGTCTGCGTCAAAAAATAAAACCGCTAGATTCATTGTTAAAAATGTCAAATACTAAAAAGCTTAATCAAAACGTATTCAGTTGGTAACATGATTATTAGAGATTACGAAGAATCCGATAATTTATTTCATTTTTAATAAATTACCTTTTAAAATTCAGATGTCAATTTTTAAAAGTATAATTGGGTCATTACATTTTATATTTATTAAGTATGTGATAAAGAACACTTTCAGTACAAATATGTGGGCTAGGTTGGGTTTAAAATAATATTATGCTAGTTACGTATTGCAAAATAAGAAAAATTGTTTATTTACGGTTATTATACGCGACATAATACATTAACTGCCACATTTTAGTGACTTTTATTTATTAAATAGGATTGATTAATGGACACGATATTACCAATCCACAAATCCTCGATTAATGACAATCTCATCGTAACTGTTACATAGATGAATGCGTGGTCAGATGTGAAACCTGTTTGATGACATTTTCGTCTACTCATTCACCTCTTTGGTATTTAAACATTTTAATTCGGATACTTCAATTATATAACGTAACAGATCTCTTTTTTGCTACAAATTTCATTACAATAGTAAAAAATATTTTTCGTTTAAGATGTAAAACGATTGGCTTTACAAATTAAATTTTGTTGTAGAAAAATACATCGTCTCGTCTACAACCAGTAGCGTACGTGTGGCGTAGCTACCGCCTGGGCAGCGCGCCCGTGGGCCCGGAATCACTGAACAATTTCAGTAATCCCAACAATTACTACGTACGTTTAAAATTTTTAGTAACAGATGAATGAGTAAGCGAGAATATATAAATTTAATTTAATAATAAAATAATTTCGTGGTACCATCGAGTATATTAACAAAGATATTTAACCAGATAAATCTAAAATTTTGAACATCTAACCAGATAAATCCGCTATAGGACATCTAGTAATATGATAGATCCTTGTACGTTATATTAACTATTTTAGAAATGTGTATCTAATAGTAAAAAAAATTTGTGATAATGTTAATGAATGTAGTTTTCCAGTAATTAATGGGATGGAATTAATTATATAATAATTTAAACAAGATTTGTTCTTGAGAGGTAGAATCCCGGTATACACATTTGGACGTAATTTCAGAAATAGTTAATTTGAGTATTTTATAACAACATATCTCATACTTTAATAATAATTATGTAATTTGATATTTTATACTGATCCGTTTTACAGATATCATTGTCTTCAGCTAAATGATAATTATTATTTTATTTTTAAAATTAATTTATTGGAACATATCTGAAGATTTTTTATAAATTGACAATTCATAAAATGGTAGGTACTAGAAAATATGTGTCACTTTTAATACTGAAGTGAAATTATTTTAGTGAATTATTTTATTTTTAATGGACAAATTATTAATAGGTCGTTAATGACCTATATTATTCTCTAATAGATAGGACAATGAGATACACAGAACTAATCTGACGAGATTCACAAGGGTGATGCTGTTTTTTTGAAAAATAAATATTTGTCTTTTGATTTTTTTTCAGTGCCATATTTACTTTGGTTTAATAATCAAGGAACGTTATGTTTTAAAAATTTGCAACTTCACGGATATAAAAGAAAACATTTTTTAATCATGACACTAAGAAAGCGTATTCGAGTTTAATTATTTTCGGGAATAGTATAACATAAAATATAATACAAAAATGTTTTCTAAAACAGAATCATAAAAAATAAATAAACGTCAACTCAAAAACTCAAAATCAAGATATTTAAGGAATTTTTATCGGTGTCTGAAATATAAATTTAAATCACCTCTTTTTTTTATTGGTCCATTGCGTTGACAGTGGAATTAAAATTGAATATTGAGGCCCTAAGAAAATTGTAGTAATTAATACAAATTACTGAAAGTGTCAGCCCACGTAGAAAAATAAATTAGGCTCAAAACGAAATGTAAAGTAATTATTTCCATATTTTATATGGTGCTCGGCTAATTCAAGCTGATGGCGTCCGCTTACTGAATACAAGCATGCCGTGACGTGGGCGGTGAATGGATTACAAAAAACTTGCATCGCGTTGCTCTACTACATTTTCTCATTAAAGAAATTAGTAACTAAATAAAAAATTGTTAAAAATCATTTTTTGCCGAAATGTGAATACGTGCATATCAAAATTCTAACTATTTTCAAATGAAGCTTATGTTATGAAAATATGTAGCTGATAGTATTATATATTGGTGGAATAAAGTATATTGCTGATCTCCCGGGTCGAGGATGAAATCTTCGACTACTTTATAATTATGACTATTAGACCAAAAATCTTGTTTTTTATTTAATGTATTACAAAAAAAAAACATTTTTAAAATACACGCATGCACGTGGTGTGTACGTGTTCTATGATTAAAATTAAAATTTTGCTATAATATATATATTTTTCTATTATATTAGTAAGTTATGGATCAAGTACACATTAAGTTATTGGCTATAATTACTCGGTAGTGGTGAATTGTACTTATAATATATGAAACAAGTTAAAAATGTAATAAATACCAACTTATTCATAATTTTATTGCCAAAAAATTGCGATAAAATCATTTTACGAGATTTACTTTCATTTTCACAGTCAATGCGAAAATGAGAAGGTTCCACAAAAATTTGAAGCGTTATGGTTTAGATTACCGCTTACAATAATTTGTAGGTTTACGTAGGATTTTATTGAATTTATGTTCTGGTCCAAATGAACTTATCAGCTATCATTATGCACTTTATTTGAAAATTACGCAACCATATTTTTTCACTTTTGAAATGTAAATTCCGATATTGTTCGACTGGCAGTCATCCATTATTTGTTTATTACGTAATTAAGTGATGTCGCATTAAATATTGTCCACATTATACGAATACATTTTACACAAAATGTCCTCGCTTGCCCACGCTCACATCGATCGTTTGATCGATTGGTATCGATCGGTTTGGTATCCTTTAAATAATATTCCCAAAATTTTATTTTAAAAATTTCATATTAAGAAATTATATCAATCGTACATAAAATTCCTCTTATTGAAAAATAAATAAATTCCGACAGCCAGAAAATAATACAGGAAAAATATTTAAATCTATGTAGATTAACTAACTTCTTGAACTTCGAATAAAATGTTATCCAAGAACATATTTTTACAGAATAAGTTTTATTGCATCTGAATTCAGTGAAGAGAAGAGTTGCTGCAATAACCGAAAAATGGAGGAAAAGAAAGAATAAACTTAGCCATCGCTAAGAAAGCTTCTACGCATCGGATGCACCTGTACAATATGTGAGAAGCTGTGCGGGTTCCTTAGCCTTATACGGACACGCAACACATAAACCATGACATACGTCATCATCGCAACTCAGAACTGGCGAAGGAGAAGATATCCTGTCTCAAATCTCCCATAAATTCCTTTCCTTTCCGATTCCTCATATCCTTCAAAGTGATTTATTTAGATATAATAAGAAGACGCACCAGCAGCAGGTGGATGTTGGCAAATTACTAAACCTTGGTAGTGACGTCCCTAGATGTTGTGCCGCCCTGAGGCGAATTTCGGAATGCCGCCCCTAATATTATTATAAATGTGATAAAGATCCTCCATCATTTTTTTATGATATATATTCAATATAATATATACGCAAAGATGTAGCTAAATAAGAAAAAAATAATTAACTCACCCACAATCAACGGGTTTTGGAATTTTTGGTGGATAATTTATCTTATTAACCTTTACCATACCGTGATATAAAATACTCGTACGCAGCCATGCTGTCAACTCGTGTTACCGTAAGAAATTAGAGTTCTATTAGTCTTTGACATGTGAAAAAATGGTTAATGCCATAAATTTACTCTAACTATTGAGCATTAAATATATATATATAAAAAAATAAATATTATAATTCTGAGCAATCATCAAGTCCTGTGCAGGAGGTTGCATTGTATAATACGACCTTTATTTTAATCTATCTTTCTTTAATTATTGAGAAAGAGACAGCATTATATTCGTATGTTTGTTATTGTATTTACTGTGAAATTCATGTGTGATTTCTTTCTGTCTTACCACAAATGGTATTTTTGTCGACGTTTTAATTTTACAACGGAATGAATTGAAAGATAATTATTTTTGTAGGTTTCGGCTTATATACTTGATTTTTCACTAGTCATTTATAGGCATAGATATATTCCTTCAAATTAACTAAAATATTAATTGCATGTTGCGTGTATTTACTAAAATATTACAGGTTTAATTAGAGCGGTAGACCTGTGTTGCTACATGGTTTGGGAAGGGTTAAGGAGAACGAATTCTTATTGTGAAGTTGTAATTATTCACAACATAGGTCTATCTATTATCCATCAATATATTTATCACATATATTATTTATCACCATGGATCATTTATCACTATCCGTTTTTAAATGTTGCATATTATATTATACCCTTTTTCAAATATTCTTAGAATATTTTGTAGCTATATATCTTTAAAGATGCACATGAAACACCATTATATAAAATTATATATTGCCTTTTTGCCGCAAAATCACTAACGATATTTTCTTAATATATGTAACTTCTGTTGGATGTACATATCGAATTGTTCTTGGGCTATTCTGAAAAATGGGCTATCAAAGTGCCATTTAAATTACTTTTCTTTTTTTTGTAGGAGACAGTAATTTTAATATTTATATTAGATCTAATATTTACATTCCACCTCCAAATTGCCGCCCTTAGGCACCGCCTTACCTGCCTACGCTAACGAGACATCCCTGACCCTAGGGCATGTTTACAAGTGGAAGTAATAGCGTGAGTAGGTAATATGTGATAATAGTGATTTAATTGATGGCTCGATGTGTGTGACCCAGACGTTTTATAAAATTGACGATTTTCTCTGGGAGTGATTCATATGATAGGATAAGAGGGGAACCTTTCGTTTCAACGCACTGAATTGTTATTGTTAACGCTTCAGTATCAATCAATTAATTGCTTTATAATATATATCGTTTACAACTAGAAAGCTTATAAATTGTGAAAAAGCAGAATCCTGAAAAGTAACGGAAATGAATTGGATGTGGTCTAATGAACGAAACCTACCATACTATATTTACTTACATATATAAATATTTTGTAATTAAATATATAAATTATGAAATTTTTTGTAATAAACATTTACATTAAAGTTATTTTTAAAACATAACGATTGTTGTATTTTTTATTGGATTAAATTACGAGCTAGGAATATGAAACAAAATTCTTTTCTAATATTTTAAACGAATTATTTTTTATTAAGGAGAACACGTTCTGTGATATTTAATATACAAATTAAATGTATCAATTAGAAAGATGTATATATAAAATAAATTTTCAAATAATGTAACGATTGATGCATTTATTTGAAAAGTGTAACATATAATTTGTCGTCAATCTACTGTGTTGGTATAGCATAATCAGATAATGCACGTTTCCCGGATTGGAAGAGCTCCAGGTTCGAATCCCGATAGCAACAACAATACTTTTCGACAAAATTGATTTAATATGTATATCTTTCTAACTAATACATTTAATTTATATTTTAATTATTTATGACCAGTATCTAGGTACTAGACAAGCCTAGCAAGAAGAGCAGGGTGGAGTAGGATACAAAAAAATATAGTTTTCCATATACCTTCTTCAAATTAATTAAAACCTATTTAATAAAAATACATTACAATGAAATAATAAAACAAGTACTTCCTTAGAAATATTACTATCTACCTATTTTTAACAAATTATTTGATTCATCTAGAAGGATCAACATAAAAAATCATATGTATATTAATGAAAACACTTATTTATTATAAAGTTTTCCGATAGATAGATTGATTATGTTTATCTTTCTAAATAATTCACCTAAATTTAGATGTACATTTAAAAATTGCAACTTCACAATAAAAATGTTTTATTTTTTATTTGTAAAAAAAATTGTTTTTATTGTGAGAACTGTCAACTTGTATGTACGTATGTATTTGTGTGCGTTAGGAGAGTGAGTAGATGAGTGGTGGGGGTAAAACATTATAAGAGGTCTTTTCTGGGGGAATGGCTCTCTTCCATCGCGGATCCTTCTGAGTAACTAGTCTATCACTGAATTGTGTAATTAATAATTAGTGTAAATACATTGTTGTAATAAACTAAATATTGTCACCCGAACGTACGGAGTTTCACTTAAAAGAAATTGGGACTAAGAAATTAGTCCTTAATTAGAAGATAGAACACCTGAGGTATATGATATACTTCCCAAAGTTACCACATTTATTAAAATATGTATATATCTATTTAAAGTGGTATTTAGGTTTTTTTTATATTAGTGTATTCAGTAAGTACTTAACTATGCGGTAATTACAAAAATACGTTAAACCTCAAAGAACACGTATATTTTTAAAATTATTTACTACTGATAACCTGTTGCATAAATAATACTTACTGCAAGGGATTAAAACAAGTATAATGTTGTCGAGGCTCAAGCTGAATCATTATACGTCCGACACGAGTTGACAGGTGACACTTCAAGCTATCATAATACTGTAAAACATTGCAAAAACATTTCCATATTACTTAAACATGTCTAAAGAAATGTTAAAAACGCTGTTTTTATTGCAGAATCTTATATATTATAAAACAAGGTATTCTACAAATAAAGCGTCTGCTTAATATATTAAATAAATCAATAAAATTAGCACTATTTAAATTATTTATCACTAACTGACTTTCAATCTATTTTTAATTATGCATGGTTCAATTTTCGACTAAATTAAAAATATATGTTTTAAACAAAATGTACTTATATAAAAAAATATTTAATAAGGATATTATTTGATCTTTTAAGTACCGATGAAAATAATAAATAAGATCCTGTAGAATTAATTATATTATGTATATATATATATATATTATTTTAGTTTTAATTTTTAGCACATTAGTATAAATATCACAAATAAAATATATCCTCAAAATAAATGAGGATCCTAGAGAACCTGCCTCTGCGGTTTGGTTTTAGATTTTACAATAATTGTAGTTTATCAAATCTTACATGAGTATATTTATTTTCATAAATTTGAAACAAATGTGGCGTTCACAGGAAGCAAAATAAAAAAAAACCGAAACAGGCGTGCAGGGGAGGATACTAACTACTATAATGCTGAGGAATCAAGCAAGATGTTAAAATAGCAGTTTACAAATATGTTAAGCTCTTTATTAATGCAGGCTTATTACAAAATTCAACAGGAGTAATTACTTTTTTAGAAATGAAATTACATATTATTATTAAATTTGATGTTAAAAATGTATAATTAATAAATTTGTGCGTTAAATTCTAAGACAAGTAATCAGCATTGTATACTTTATGACAATTTTTTAGTGCATTAGGGTAGTGGTTGACAAACACATTACGTCAAAAGAGCAAAATATCAGCAGTACAACGATTTAGATTTCTTTTGAGAGCCAAATTTCTTTACAAGAACTCTGTTTTTAGAAGTCGTTTAGAACTAGGTATACAGAATAAATCTATATATCATACTTTATAATAATCTTATGAATTGATAAAAATTACATTTTTATTATTCAAATTAAAACATTGTCATGTTTAATGTGAATTTGGATAAGTCAGGTTGTATGTTGTTGTTTTTAATTTTAGGCACGATTCCAGGTTCTCATCAATAAGACAATTTCTCAATTGCCTTTGATAAGGTTCATGCTTAACACATTGTTCGCATAAATATGTAGAGCCGAATAGTGAAATAATAGCAAATGCTAGTTTTATGAAACTGATCATATGAGTCGGGAATATTATTCCAGGTGTTAAAAATCATCATGTCTTCATTCTCCAGGTCTTTGAAAGTAGACCACCTGTGTTGTGATACTAAGATCATATTTATTTTTATCAAATTTTTCCATATCAGCATTAAGGCGTTCAAATTTGAAGATTCATTATTCTTTAATTTTTAAATCTAGTAATTGTATTTCAAAAGTGCAAATGTCAATATTAAAAGAAGAAAAATTTATTTCTACTACGGTAGAACTAAGAGGTTTTTTAGTATGTTATTAAAATACTATTAAATAAAAATAAAGCACTTTAAACGAGTCGTCATTCCTCAAAGAACCGCACTCGAGAAGCCAAAGAGCCGCAGTTTTTGACGACTGCATTAAGGGATTGATTAAATTGGTAGAGCGCTAGTACACCGGAATCAATACTCGTCGCTCCAAAATATTTTTGATTGTTTTTTTGGTAAACGCAATTTTCGTGACAAATTTACTGGGGGCCCCACTAAATAAACATATTTGAAGTAAACTCGCATAAATTTCTGACAGTTGTACTAAATTAAAAACATATTTTTTAAATGTTCCACGCATATAAGGAGAGGGACAACAAAATAAGATTTTCTCAAATATTTTTTTATGTAGATGAACAAGGTTAACAAAGCAGATCGTAATCTTTCACAGTAAAACATTTTAAATAGTGATGTTTTAAACGGAGTCAAATTATTTATATGCTAATGCAGATTAACGCCATACCTATACACGTTTTACGCGTGGGAGAACTATTCGAAAGAACATCATTTTAATTTCCGGCAGAATTGTTTTGATGATCGAATTTACTAGGTTAATTGATGTCACGGCTGATTTATTTCCTGAGATTGAAAAATTCCTCACGAACTCGTCAAAATAATTAAACTTACTGAATTAAATATATAAGCAGATTTTTCCTATTATTGCTGTAGGGGATATTATAGATACATGTAGTATTGATTGCTTCAATTAATATTTGTTAATCATATGAAAGAAATGATTATATTTTAATTAATTATTTGTAGATAATATTTTTAATTTAAATTAATGTAAATATTATTGATGGACGACGCTTGATGTTAATGCCAAGATGGCGCTTGCGCACACAGTCTAATGGCGATGAGATTTCTCTCGGAGATTTGACTCTAGTGCGCATAATAAACTGTACACAGTTCAGTGCGAATCATCATCCCGATTGTTTGGCGCTCTAATTGGAATAATACACACGATACACGCACCTTTACTGACTCTTAGAGATCAAAGTCTCATTGAGAGATCATCGTGAACGTGGGCCATAATAACAAAACTTACGTATATAACTATTCAATAAGAGTGTGCAGACTCCACAAAATCCTATCATTAATTTGTGAGAAATAACATAAAATAAATTATTAGTGGCGACTAGAATACTGTAAGAAAATATTTTTATTTATTTTGTGTCGCATATATTTTTGTTACGTGCAGTTTTTTTGTAATTAAAACATAAATTAATAGACACAAAATACAAGGAACACAAAGTTGGTTTAATTAATATTTTCATTAGCTATTATAAAACAATGCTAGGCTTTTAAACCAAAATTTTTGAGATCAATCAATGAACAAAAATATTCATATTTTTTTTACGTAAGTAAGGTATTTACTAATTAATGGGGGTTGGTCAAATGTTTAATAATAGGTTTAAAGTTAAATAAATAATAATGAAAAATACATTTTAAATTTAGTCTATATTTATTGAATTTAATAGTTTTTTGATAAATATACAAGTATTATTAAATTGAATTAAACTCAAGAATAGATACACTAATTCGTTTCACAGTCCATAGTATATGCAGCATACGACGCCAACACCACATCTCGAAAGGATCAAGCGTGTTTCTTTCTTTCCTTGTCAGGATTTATATTTCGACTTTGTACAGAACTATGGAGAATACTAGGGCTTTAACCAGTAGGGGAATTCTCCTTAAGATGACATACCTGATAAGATGACATACCGGTAAGGGTCCCACCCTATCCCGGAATTGTTTTGAGAGTTTCTTACTTTTGTTTCAATTCCACTCAACAAAGCAATGCGTGCAATATTTTACAAAATCTTAAAGCTTGTTTTTGGACGATATTTTTAGAGCAGTTATTAAAACGTTGTAGCTTTCCTTCATATTCACTTCTTTTTCCTTTTTTTATTATTACAATTGGTCAAAATTAAATTTTTTATTACATTCAGATATTAACATCTTAAATATGAATTAAATATATTAATTAGAAAGATATACATATAAAATTAATTTTATCAAAAAATATTGTTGTTGTGCCACCATAAATTGTTAAATAATAAAGTTGTATCAATGTGTCCAAAATTTAATAAAAATGAATTGATAACTCTGGCGTCTGCTATCAGTTTACTCAAAGGTATTTAAGGTTCTGTAAAAATAAGGTAGATGGCTCTTTCAAATAATGGAACGATTAAATGTATTAATATCAAAAAGGTAACATATGGTTCGAAAATTGTCGCTAAAAATATTGTTGCTGTAGCATAGTTGGATAATGCACCTTCCCCGGTTAAAAAAGAGATCCAGGTTTGAATCTCGGTGGCGCAACAACAATATTTTTCGATAAAATTGATTTTATATGTATATCTTTCTAATTAATATATTTAATTCATATTTAAAATATCACAGACCTATGTTCTGAATTATTACAACTTCACAACAAGAATGTGTTCTCCTAATTAATATCTTAATCCTATTATAGGTTGGCTCCGGTATCATAGTACCAGAGACATACCTGTACAATTTGGCGTGAGACTCGTTATCACATTAAATTCAGAAGGCAGTCAGCGAGAAGATGTAGAAATCATGCACCCCCAAAAGAGGAGGGTCGACGTCACATTTACATTTTGATATACCGGTAGTTATATATCTCTTAAAATACTACAGCAAGAATCTTGAAATATAGTTTAAGCAACGCGTATAGATGGCACTAGTAGAACAAACATACACGGCGGACAGTGCGCGCCAATTACTTGTATTAGTTGGGTGTTTGGCAAAATCGCTATGCAAATATTTATTTTTCATCAGTTATGTGATTCTTTGTATTTTATTATATTTTTGACTTTAGTGAATCTAATTCTTGGATTGTAGTGGAGAAACATGCCTCGTGTTAAGATTTTTGCGTGAAAATGACCAAATTTTTATTTCTGTACGTTTCTCGGTAAGAAGACATAGGGTAACACAGTCTAAGATGACACATCGATACCTTAAACTGCATAGCAGCTAACTCCATTTTTCTAAAATGTTCAGGAGCAACAAAAAACTGTTTAATTTTGTAATTAAACGGATTACAAAAATTACAAAACACACTATGATAGATTGTTTATGCAGAAATAGGGTGGCTGAGAAGTTTGATTGATATTTTAATTTATCTCGTACTTATAGGGAATATTTAGAATTTTTATGAATTTCTTTACCAAAATTGTAAAATATTATTGGAAGTTAGCTGATTTTCCATGATAATGTAGTGCAACCATTATGATTTCCCGCGGACGTCCTCTATTTCTGGTGCCATCAACATTTGTGTCAGATAAACATTTAAGGTTTTTGGAATCAATTTAAAGTTTTTCAGCATGTAGTACTTATTTATTATTTTAAAACACGCGATTCCATGTGTTTTAAAATTGATTTTGTTTACTTTTAATGTACCATAGAATCAATATAAGCGGAAAATAATGACATCAAAAACTGTTTTTTGACCATGGATGGAGTTAGCTGTTTTGCATATTAAGGTATCGACATGCCTTTTTGGTAGAGCTTATGGAAATGCTGCATTCATTGGAAATATTACCAGCGAATTTGAAAAAGGTGTCTTTTACCCTTTTAATCCATCAGCCTTTCCCGACTATCTATTTTCACCATTGGAGTAAAAAAAATGAATGAATTGAAGACATACATTCTTTACAATCAGCACTTCCAACATCAAGTACTTCTGATGAACCAAGACCAGTAGTTATTACTTCTCGAGATAAAGAAACTGCCTCAGGCCCTCCTTTCGGTTGATCCGTTTTGTATGGAGTCGTTACCGATGCTGTTTTTTAACAGAATAACATTTGAAAGGATTACAACTGCGTGCAAATCATTAAAGTGTTTACTTCCTCGTTTACTAATTCACGAACTTTACTATCTTACTGTTTTTAACGTTTTGATTTCACGATTATTATAATTTCATAATACTCCGCGCGGAAACGTGGTATACAATCAGTTGAAATAAATTAAGGGCGTCCAGCATGCCATTTATTATTTTAAATAAAAATAACAAATCAAATGATATGATTTTGCGAAAAAATATAACACATAAATAAAATAGAATTATCGCGGTAGGTTCTTTATGAGTTGAGTGCCGCCCGCTTAAGATTATTTATATCAAGAGGCAAACTAAAAGATTACAAGATCATAAATTTAACCGCGCGGAAAATAAGAGCATGAACGTTTAAACACGTGTCTGACGTTTAAGTAAAGGCAACATGATCATGTTTGACAGCGCGCTGGACCTGGCTGTAGACAACGCTGTCAAAGGCCCCATCCAGACTATGATATATTGTCAGATCTTAATTGGCTGAGTGCAAACATAACTAGCGACCCGAAGGTCGATGGTTCAATCTCCGATCCCTGCCGTAATACTATTTTTGTAGCTCAGATGCTTAAAACTAATTTTAAAATAATGAAAATATAATAACGTTTTTATATATCAAAGAATCTAATAATAATAACATTGGATAATTTTAGAGTGCCATTTTCACAAAATTTCACTTCAGGGGCTTTATATGTAAACTGTTTATAGTCCTACATTATTTTTGTATTTAAAATTAAAAATTGTTATTTAAACTCAGAAAATGATTTTTTTAAAAGGTGCGTTTTTAATCTCTGCACTGTTCCTTATGGCAACAGCTTGTTGGTTCTACAACTCCTCCTTTATGCTGGATCTTATGTAATGACTATGTATAAATATATACATGATTATGTATATATTTTTTTCTCTTCTTCTTGGTTTTATGTTATATCATATGTAAGTTTATTTATTTATTTTATTTTTATTATATCATTGATCAAAATTAATTATGTTTTTGTATTGATTTATGTTTATGATCTATATTAAAGCAAAAACAGCACATAAGAGATGCTGGAAGTTCATTTTTTTTAACTTTTACGAAATTACTAATATCCCCATTAAATTTCTTTTGTTTTTACTTTATTTTTTCCTATACTATACAATATATTGCATTAAAGTCACGTAGTTTTATTTAACTTTAATGAGTGGGACCGATAAGGGAGCCCTAACTTCTAAACCGATCCCGGGTAAGGGGTGGATCCCCCCCCACTTCCAGCTGTCCTATTTAAAAAACCCTCCCTGCGACTGTAGTAATCTAGTACGGTGGATATATGCACATATATATATTTTAATATAATCTGTGCATACTATGGAGAAAATTCTAAATTAATAATAATATACAATACCAAAAAGAAGAAGAATCATAAAATAAAATAAAATTATTAATAATCTGTTAATTCATATAATCTGACTAACTGACTTGGCATTACGCCGTTTCTGCGCTGGGGTAGACAGAGAGGATAAAACACCACACTCTTCTTTTCTGGGGCACCACTCCTTTTGACAGGACCGTTTTCCAATATCTGGGTTATCTGATCATACCTGTACTTTCGCCTACTCCCTATATTTTCTTTATCATCACGTCATACGTTCCACATGAAATTTCAGTGACCTTTTCTAGATTCTATCGACTACCCTATAAACAAACCCTTATTCGCTCCAAATTTGTTCATCCTTTACGCTGAAGGATTGTACATAAATTTTCCGCACACGTGCCTAAGCGATCGCATTCTCGACATATTCAGTCTATTTTCGTTATTTTTTACCAATTCCAGTTTTCGCTTCCATACTTCATGCATTAGTGATGGTATCAAAACTCCATTATACATTGCTAGTGTTGATTGATTTATCATCCAATCAAACCTACACTGGGTAAATCTGTTGTACCCTGTAACATATATATTATTTTATTTTTATTTTTCCAAGTGATTAATTTAATTTGTATTAAATGTGTTTACATTAAGAAATATATTTTATTATCTTAAAGATTATATTCCAGTGATATGTATAATATATGAAATAATAACTAATTAATAATTATGACGGGTACTGCACTCTTATCATAAAGCATCTCGAAGTATACTAATTAGTGCGTGAAATATGTAAATATGATTTGACTCTTGGAAAATTCTGACTATAAACAGTTTCTGAGCCTTGGTTCAACAGGAATATTCATTAAGAAACCTGAGAACAGATTAATTAGAAGTTGGCATCAAAGATCACCCGTTAAACCAGGTAATTAAAAGCGCATAAAAGTGTTCAATTAACATAGATGCACGAAGCTGAGGTGTGCCGATGCAGGTGTCTTTTTGAATACTTGTATGATGCATACTATGAAGGAAATCTAGCCAATCTAGAAAAGTAAGATCAGAAGAGATTTGCTCATTTCTGTGCGCGATACAAGATGCTAATCTTGTCACAAATTGGCAAAACGCTAAATTTAAAAATGAATTCATTTAATTCATATTGATCTTTGATGTAACTGTTTTAGAGATAATTTATTATCTGTAGTTGAGTATATTTTTTTATTTACTTAGTTGTAAAAAATATTTATTATTTTTACATCTACTTGTAGTATAAAACATTTATAAAAACATATATAAACTTACATCACAAATTACATTAAAAATTATAAAACACAAAGAAAATAATAAACACATGTAAAATGATCAGTTATTGAACTTAAATACTACGTATTCTGCACTTACCTTCACATTTGCTGGTAGTTCATTGAATAATTTGTGTAATTATTTTGTAAATTGATTTAAAACAGTTTTATTCCACTTTTTTTTTATTGTGTTAAACGTTAGAACGTTTTCGGGAACATCTTCCCATTATCAATATTATAACTCAACTAAGGACAGAGCGCAAGAAGAATAAGAAAAATATTATAAGAACATAAGAAAGCTATAAAAAACTTCAGTCTAAAGTCCGAAATGGCTGAGCACGCAAGAATTGAAGGCCATTCATTTGATAATAATAATTTACAACTTATACATAGTTGCACCAAAAGACGAAAGTTAGACATTCTAGAATATTTAGAAATATGTAATAATTAAAATAACTATAAAAACATAATAAATATTTTAATACCGCCCATTACATCCCCTCTCTTATCCATTTTAATTCCACCCCCACCCCCATCTCCGTTAATTACAAACACACCAAATATTACTGTCTGAAAGTGTTTTTAATTTTAGTTGAATTATAATATTGATTCCCAGTAGCGCAAAAACAATATTTTTCGACAAAATTGATTTTATATGTATATATTTATAATTAATACATTAAATTAGTATTTATAATATCGGTAATAATAAGATGTTCTCATAAACTTTCTAACGTTTAACACAATAAAAAATGTAGTATATACTAGTTTGTGTTCCCACCAGATTTGTATGTGGAAGTCTAAAGTCGTAGGATAAGTGTGGACTTCAAAATTATATTTTTATCAATGTATGATGGCAATAATCGATTTATGATTGTGTATATCAATACTAAGACATTTAGTATAATTTTTTACTTAACCGTTGTATATCTATTATATCTTTATATCGTCATTGTTGTGCTGTGAGTTAGAAAATTGAAATAAGAAATCACATTTTTATTATCAAGTTGCAATATTAGAACATAGTTTTTTAATCTGTAAAACATATTAGATAAATCACTAAGAAAGATCACAGAAAAAAATCTGTGTATCGAAAAAATATTTAGATACAATCGGGACTCGAATCCGGGAGAATGCGTTACTATTTCACCATGTTTAGCATTAAATTTGAGACATTTTATGTAAATTCGTAAGTAAAAAAATATTCTACTTCTGCAGTGTGGAAGGATATAAATTAAATTAAATAATCAGAAAAAATCTATCTATCGAAAACATATTTCAGTTGCTATCGGGATACAAATTCGTATTTTTTCCTATCCGGGGAAACGCTTTACCATTTCGCCATATATCGCCGATTATGTTTTCGACAAATTTGGAACTCATATTCAGTAGTCTTTTTATAAATGATACATCTAATAATCCATTTTTGAAATTTTTCAATTGTGATATTTTAAATTTGTAGATACATATCGCACACCTAGATCAAAACTAAGACAACTCAAAAAGTCATTTTTCAGTGGATAAAAAAATACAAACACTTTTCTCCATTTTTTGTTGCTAAATTTATGAAACTAAATAACATTTTAGGTCATAAATGTATCCGAAAATGACATTATTCGGGAACTGGGGCTAAGTTAGTTGTGTATATTACAGAGTATCCGAATATAATGTTGTCTTAGTTTTGATCTAGGTATGCGATATGTTAATATTTTTGTAGTTTCAGTTAATAAACTCTAGCCCTAAATATGCTCAGCGATGACCAGTCTGATAAAG
Organism: Eubasilissa splendida; assembly: GCA_031772225.1. NCBI lineage: Eukaryota > Metazoa > Arthropoda > Insecta > Trichoptera > Phryganeidae > Eubasilissa > Eubasilissa splendida. Next base: position 11,162,072 of record CM062852.1, on the reverse strand, counting down.
ATATGGAGATTCATTCGGAAATAAACCAAAATCTGGGTAAAGAGATATATAGAAAGGAAACATGGAGATTGAGGTAAAAAGAAAATTCCATGTTGGATGCATTTGAGATATGGTAGCTATGGTAGGTAGATAAATGTTACATATCTCATGGACAGCGCGGCGTACAAATTCTATACTCACCAAGAATTGAGGATTATCGATTGCCTTTTGATTGCTGAAAAAGGAAATTTGTTTACTTTCGGTATTGGCTTTTCCAGAAAAAATGGAATAATATTTAATGGCGACTTGTTAACCGAAGCGAGACAAGTGGTACACAATGGGATCCTGGTTCCAACACTAATGTATGGAAGAGAGACCTGGAGCTGGCAGAAGAGGAACGTTTTTCGATGGATTCTCGATTTCTTTTGTTTTGTCCTTTTCCCTTTCTCGGGGGTCTGTTCCTTCTCTCCCTCGGCTCCCTGACCAAAGTACAATACTGACACTGTTGACACTGTATTATTATGTTGTTTACTTTGTGTTATTTTCTCCTCTTTTCCTGTCTATTTCTGAAATATTTGTATACCGTTTCCTTTCCATTTATTTGTTTATTTTATTTCATTAATTTAATCAATTGTAATGTTAATCTTAATAAATAAAGGTCAGGGACTGTGAGAGTTTTTGAGATGGCGGCTGTTCAGCTCTGTCTCGTCCCATGTACGAGACGAAGTTGTACAGCTACCTATTAGCATTTAAAAAAATGCCAACCAGGCGGCGAATGAGTAGGACCATGTAGGAGCTCTTGCTTATACACGGTCATAGATAAGCGGCGGATCCATCCTAACAGAAGAGGAACTAAAGTACATTGAATGCAGTGGAAATGAGATCACTTAGGCACTTGCAAATCTATTTTGATAGAGTAAAGAATATATAAATTAGGAGAAAATGTAAAACTGATCTTAGCATAGTGAATAGGATTGAAAAAATATTATATGAAACGGACGAACAGAGAATAGTAAAAAAGATATATAGATAACGCAAGTGTTAATGGTATTAGAGATAGAGGACGTCCGCGGAAGATTTAGCATTATCAGGTAAACCAGATAGTGGAAGATAATCCTGTTAGAAGTCTCAATAATCGACGAGCTTGCATGAGGAGATGTAATAATGTGGATGATGCGAGAATTGTGTGCCTGGACAGAAGAATGTGGCGTACTATACTAAGATCATTTCATCTTCTTATTTCCACTGCATTCAGTCTACTTTCTATCCTCTTCTGCCAGCTCCAGGCTTCACTTCCATACACCAGTGTCGGTACCAGGACTCCATTGTAAACCATTATTTAATTAGTATGATTTGCATTGTAAAATATCATAGAACTATGTTTTTGAAAAACTGTAACATCACAATAATAATGTATTCTCTTTAATAATGAAATTAATTGTTATGTTGTTTTAAGCTGGACCATATTATGTTTTCAACACCTTGCAAATTCGGTTTATTTTTTTACACCATATTTTGAAATATAATCTATTTTCTGATTATAAAAACACTCTTAAAAACGTTTTAAGTATGCTTGGTAATTCAATTCAACTCAACGCTGTCAGCACAAACGTCAAACCTCCCGAAGTATTTAGGATTATATTTTAGATTGCACTCAACCGCGTTGGAAGTACCAAATATTATTGTTGTGTGATGATAACGTACGCGATTCAACACAGATGATTATTTTAAAGTGTGCACTTGAGAAATTTTCAAGTATTAACACATTCAGAATCAATAAAAATATTTTGGTCTGCATTTGCGTTCCAGTTTATAACCAAAATGCGATATAAAATTGCACTTTTATACGAGATTTCAGAGATGAAGTATCTGACGATAAATTCGCCAAAGAGCCAAGGTAACGGATGTTGATCTAAAGATGTGCATGCTGGACATGTTTGTTGAAGACATAATGGACCCGGGTCCATTATTTGAATGGAAGGTCTCGGACACTGATGAGCGAAAAGTGGCAGGTAACAGATGGATGAAAAGGGCTGAATTCAGAGAGAATTGACGATCTCTTCAGCAGTAGAGAAACACAGACTGATGATTATGATGATAACATACTTCATATGTGATCGTTTTTAATTTTTTGTATTATTGTCTTCTTCTATTCTTCTTCTTCTTTTTCTTCTTTAGCCCGTGTCAATACTCTTCAGTCTTGTTTTCAAAGAATGCTTTCAGTCTTGTGCTATCAGCTGCAAGTTCGTTCTTGCCAACTCCTTTATCCTTTTATTCACTGAATTTTGAAAAAATCTAAGTAACTGCTGGATTATTTTTATAGAAATAAGTGCACATATTTTGAAAGGGGATATAAAGAAAAAAATGATTTGGGTAGGTTGCCATCTGTTGATAAAATAAAATACTTGTACTATATTGTACTGTAAAGTGGCGTAAGAATTCATTTATTGTTTACATTTCTATGGGGCTTATGTTCATTAGGACTTCAGAGTCCCGTCCGTAAATAAAGGGTTATATGAATCGAAAGTGGTGGTCTTCAGCGTATAAGGCTATGACCGACGAGACGTGAACATTGAATATGATCAGCCTACATTATAACTATAAAATAGTATTTACTCTCTGCTCTTTGTTTCGTACACCCTAACGTATTTTATTCACTCTATCATTAATATGGACCCAATATATGATTCAATTGGGTAGAGATCAATCAATCAATCTCTATCTATCTTCACCCCTGCATTTTAAATCTGTCACTTTGCTGGAGAAAGCTTTTGTTGTATACTGCAACTTTCAAAACATCAATATGACGGATGACTTTCGAAATAGCTGTGAAGAGCTTATTTACCATCCAATGTTGGAGGCTAAAAATTAGTTCAATATTGAATATTTTTTACCAACGATTGAACAACCCGTTTTGCATTTTTTTTACCAAAGTAAAAATTTACCACTGATAAAACAACCAGGCTTAAGGAATTTAATTTATTTTTGAGCGATATTAGCGATTCTATTTATAAACTTTTAAGAACTTTTTATTAAAAGATGATTTAATTACGTTATTTAATCTTGCTTCCGATTTATTATGACACGAGTTTAAAACACGGAAGACAGCATCTCATTATTTAATAGATTAAATCGAATACTGGATACAAATTCAAACTAGTATCAGATGTCATTGATTGACAGTGACTTGTGACAAGTTTACACAAAGCTATTTCATTAAGTATTAAACCTTAAATGAACACGAGACTCGTCTTTTGGGGACTCCGGTTCACGACTTGGTGGCTCCATTGTCGTTCAGTGATTAATATGGAAACATGCATCGGTATCTTGATCTACTGAATGGAAGTGCATTTGATTTATGAATGCCCAACACAGATTCCTCGGACGCTAGACAGTGACGTGCCATCGGGAGCGAACGCACATCTTGCGTGTGGGGTACCCATTACGTCATTTATTTGACCTAAACCAAAAAGGGAAGACGTCCATCTCTCCAATTATGTAAATTCATTGGGTACGTACTATAATTTCTTACAAACTCCAAATCGCATCATCGTGAGATGGGCACACCAAGGAGTCTGCTAAACATTATGTTGGTGTCATCTGTCATTCTGTCTTCAGGCATCTTGAAAGGCAGCTGATTCTGAACACATCGTAAGTTCGTCAAACTGACTCTTCCAATCTAACGGGCCGGCTAAAAATAACTATTTGGATACCTTTACGTGTATGTTTATCATTTGTGTCTGTGTGTGTGTGTGTGTGTGTAAAATGTAAAATAAATTTTAAAAAATTGAAAATACGTTTTTATTGTGAAGTTGCAATTTCAAAACATATTGTAGTATCAGGATATTTTCTATTACAGATTAAATTAATCAATTAGAAAGATATATTATAGAAAAATCTATCAATTGAAAAAATATTTGGTTAAGCGTTACCATTTTGCCGTATCAACAGACTTATATTCTACAGTATGGGTACTGTAATTTAAAAAAATCCATTTTTAAAAGCAATCAACTTTAAATTGCAACGAAGCCCAAATACCTTTGATTAATATACGTTAGAAAATGCCAGAATTAATTCCATGCATTTTATTAAATTTGGATAAACTCTGATACAACTTATATATTTTTAATGAAAACACATTTCAAATACAAATTAAATGTATTAATTAGAAAAATATACATATAAAATTAATTTTATCGCAAAATATTGTTGTTGCGCTACCGGGATTCGAACCTGGATCTCTTCCAATCCGGGGAACGTGCATTATCCAATTATGCTATACCAACACAGTGGATTGACGACAAATTTTCGAACCTATATGTTACACTTTTCAAATTAATACATCTATCGTTCCATCATTTGAAAGCCATCTACTTTAGAACTTCACAATAAGAATGTATTCTCCTTAATAAAACACATTTTCATTGTGAAATTGCAATTTCAGAACAGTTTTCTGAAAAAATATTTGTTTTATTTGAAATATATGAAATTTTAATTTGTATTGTAAAATCTTTTGATTTTTCTAAATACATATTATAAAAGTACAACACATTTTGAGTTTAATGTCTCCGATTAATGGATTTCAGATTCAACAAACATTATTTAATAACTAAATGAAAGGCCGTCAATAATGACAGGAAAAAAAAATTCACGCAGAATTGTTGGTAGGTGCCTCCCTACTATTAAATCATTATTAGTAACACGGAATGTAGAAATTTACTTGGTTTAGATATTAAAATTTTGTCTAATAGATCAAAGCTAAGATGAGTCATTTGGCAAAATGGAACGTTCGAGAGAAATATCTTTTCATGTCCAGTCAAGTAATGAATTTCCAGACAATTATATTATATATAATTGCAGATAGGATCAATGATAGAGCTTCCCCCAAAACAAACCACACGTTAATAAAATCTCGATATATAATTTAAATTATTCCATCTTTGTAAGTTAATCTAAAAGTCATAAAAATATATAATTAAACGATCTTCTTTGTTTTGGTATTTTCATTTTATTTCAGACTCACAGGTCAGCCTCGACTTCAGTCGCGTTAAGGGTTGTGGAATCGACCAGTTATTGCTATAAATCTAAGTTCAATCTACGGGTATTTGCGGGGGCAGGCTCAAAAGCGTGGAACCCTTTGTCCTCTGTTACAAGGAACTGTGCATCAGAGACTTTATTTAAAAAGAGACTGAAAACGCGCCTTTTCACCAAATCATATACATAAATTTAAATAACAATTTTTGATTTTAAGCACATAAATAGTGCAGTTTGCGTGTAAAGTAACCCTGGGGTGAAATTTTTAATGAAAATGGTGCTAAAAAATTATTCATATTTTTTATTATTATTATTAAATTAGAACTTTCAGGTTACAGGGTACTATAAAATCGAATAAATCATTTTACTTTCACACATAGATAAACTTTACTTGATTTTTGCCACCAGTGGCGGCAGGATTTTATTATTACGCGTATAGTGTTTAACAAATGAAATAGTTGATTTATTTTCGATGCAATTTAGCATTATGTTCTAAATAGAAAAATGATTGCATCTCAAAATTATTTCATACTTTCCAAGTTCTTACTCGTGTAGATAAGTAGGTACTCTTTATAAAAAAGAAAATACACCTTTAACAAGATGATTTAAATACACACATCAAGCCAGGATACCGAGATCTTTACCAGATAGATTAATATTGATTTTCCGTAGTTGCAGGCTAATGGCTGACATTTGTGCAATATGCATCCTGTACTGCTTAGGGTCCGGTCGATATGTTTATAATTAACTCTAAGCGCTCATAAATGCGCCTCGAAGCGGGAATGTAATGCCTAGGGAGGGGGCAATATGAATATTAGACACCGTATTTAGCGTACGGATTACCCTTCGCCAAGTATGGGGTACGCCCGTGCAATCGCGCCAGCTCTACATATTAGATTCTACAATTATACATACATAACCATTCTAGCTCGTTATCGTTTTATATATATATATACATGTTCTACATATAATTACAATTACTCGAAACATTTAATAAATTTCATTTTCATTTTTTCGCGTACAGATTATTGACCCTGAGAGGTCTAAATTCAATCAAATTATTGGTATGTTATTAAGGTACAATGTAGAAACATCCAATACAACTAGGGTTATAATATGTTACAAAATATACTTATATATGGTAAATAATTTAAAAACACTTTTAAAAATGAGAATAAAAATTAAATGAATTAGAAGATAAACAGTACAAATGTATTAATCGAATAAATATTTGGTTGCTACCGGGATTCGAACTTGGACCTCTGCCTATCCGGAGAAACGTGTTACCATTCCACTACAGCAATCGATTACGTTTACAACAACAGATAGATTTTTTACTGTAAGTATATCTATAAATAATTCTAACTGTGTTCTGAAAATGTAATTTCACAATAAAAATGTGCTTTCATTAAAATGTAGAAAAAATTTATTCAATTCAAGTTAAAAATATATTAAAATAACTTATGGAAAGGCCTTTATATTATAGTGGATTAACACAGATTGATGATGATGATGATGTCAGATATCATTCTACAAGCAATCGGCAAAGCCGGTATCAAACTACTATAATACAATAGACTTGTAGTTTAATAAGTTATATAACATTTTTTTTATTTAAAGTTGGGCATGGTTCTAGGGCATATTCCTGAGAATCTATGCATAGTTACTTCTGTAGCCTTAATTGAACATATAATAGTTATGCAGAAAGCAGACAGTGCACAAATTTAAAAAAAAAAGAAATATGTTTACGCAGTAAGTTTAATTTTATGTTCTGCCAAGTCAAAAATAATTCCAATACATTTATGAGATTTGTATAGAGATTCTTACGTTTTCCTTTCCTCACTCATACGTTCCACATGACCAAACCCTTATTATATTACTTTAATAATCCAGCATGTAGTGTAATTTGTCTTTATCTACAGTAAAATAATAATAATATTAGTAACATGATACATGCTATACACACATGTACACCTAGAGCTATCTTAAATTGATATGATTGTCATCAGAATGTTTTTAAAAACAAGAAACACGAAGGATATAGTGATCTAAAAGAAAATAAATAATATGGTCGTGTTAAAAAAATTAACTTAAAATAGAATACGATATTTTGTGTAAAACCGTCTTGAACTGCAATGCTAAAATTATCGCGTAATTATATCCAAAAATTATTCACAGCAGATTTTGACATTAGTGACATCTATATCACAATGCGGGAAGATTATAAATGATTTTTAATATTCATCTAACGGATTTTTAAGGAAAAAGGACACTAACAATGGATATTAAAGCTAAGAAACGCAATATAACTAAAACGAACACATTGCCTACCTTTTTACTCTTCAAATAAAATATATCCGGTGGTGTCACCTGTGCGGGAACATGTCAAAAGCTCCTGACCGGCATCTGAGTGATCATAATAGCATTCGCCGCGGTTAATTGACCCCCGCCCCGCCCCACCCTCGGCTCAAGGGCTCGGCCGTCACTCAGGGGACTTGGCCGGACGGAGGTGCCGCTTCCCCGTGAACTTAATACGGGCATGATAGTTGACGGTCACTTCTGAAGCGGACCCCCCGCGCGCCTGCGGATTGCCCCTGTCGCGGTGTTTTTATTTTATAAATATTTTCGCGGCCAGGTTGACGGGATTCACACCTTCAATTATGTTATTATGACGTCATAAACATTTTTTTCTCCGATAGAAATAGAATGTAATACTAGATACAGTAGAACTCGGTTATAACGAGAACGAAGGGACCAGCTAAATTTACTCATAACCGTTAGTCGTTATTACAAACAATATTGAATATCCAATAAAATTAAAAGAAAGTCAAATACATATGAAAAATCAAAAATCTATATTTGTATGAACAAAAACATTTAAATGTAAATTACTACATTCAATCATATTATTTCTTATTAAAATTCAAAATACTGCTCTGTTTTAAAGTTTAAAACTTACTACTACTTACTAGGCACACGAAATAAACATACATTGTTTTTTTTCTAAGAATTCACAAACCTGAAAGGAATCGTAAACAATAAGAAACCTCGTCGGCAGACGCTGCTTTCAATTTTATGACTTCTCAAGTATTAAAGTTTTTAGATCGTGTAGTGTATTCTGTTCACTTTACGTATATTACGTATATTTTTGTACGTTATATCAGTAAAGCGAGCTCACTATAGCAATAAAGAGTTGTATGAATAATAATAAGTATTTCCTCATTATAACCATGATCTCGCTATAACCGTGCTCGATATAACTGAGTTCGACTGTATATCCAAACCATGCATGAAATATAATGCGCTTCAATTTAAATTTTAGAATCATTACGAAGATTACATAAAGTACGTGTTCACGGAAAAGATTTTTATGCGATTTTAGACTCGAGACAATCTCCGAGATAGGAATTTTGCTCACATGACATTCACCTTGTACATACGTTGTCTCAGAGTTTCGCCGTCTCGCGCCTTACTTCATGCTCGGACGTTAAACGTCAAATGTCATTGTCGCTATGTTCGTCATTTGGGTGATTTTAATTCTCCCCAGTAGCAGTTAAAAAGCATTTAATGTTGGTAATTTAACGCCTTATGAATGTTTAATGACTTATATCTACTTTTCAGAATAGATAGTTGTAGGGATCTATGGTAGTTTTAAGTGACGTTTATATGTACGTATCAAATTTCGCTGTTAGAACGTTCGCTGTATATAATGGTTTTAGTTTTTTTTTCTCTTTCTAACAATCTCAGGTTTACCTTCAGAACAAAATATCATCACGTGTACACGGTATTGAGATATATCTTAACAAAATTTCTGAGATTGTCTACTTCCGTGGATACGAACCTTAATGGCATAGCAAAATGTATTCTCCTACCAAAAGGAATGTAATACAATATATCCACAGGTAGAAATATCTTACTTTAATATAATACGCTACAATTTAAATCTGCGCAATAAAAAATTACTAATAGTAATAAGAGTAATCTGACTTCATTGCGAAAATAACATAAAGTACATTTAAGACAAATTATAGATATCTCACAGAGACGAAGCTATTATAATTATTATATGGCAAATATGAAAGTATGGGTATTACAGGGCTTACGACCTGTCTTTGGCTGACTTAAGTGATCACTTTACATAATGTAACGTTCACTATTCCACCCAATCAACCTTCATATGTAAACAATTTTTGGAAGTTGTATTTATGCTACCATGTAGAAATACTTCAAGTATTAACTACACTTCGCTGTCGCCATGTCACTTAAGTCAGCCGAAGACCGCGTCAGATGACTTTTGAAACAGCTGTGAAGAGTCCGCCATATTTAACTATCCATTTTCGTTTTTACTATCCGATATCGGAGGGTAAAATGTGTTTACTGCGAGATGTACTTTCGAGAAGTAAATTTTTTTTTTACCAACGATCAAACAATCCGTTTCGCAATTATTTTTTTACTAAAGTGAAAAGCTACAACTGATTACACAATCGACCCTATCTGTGTAATAATTTATATATTACCACTGAACTAGATAAAAAAAGCAGCAAAATGCAGTCATTTAAAGAAAATCTGCATTTAAGTTTGTCAGTTACAGACAAATGTTAGGTTAATGAAAAAAATTGTGATAGTATAAACAAACAATAAATATCCATTATTCGGTGCTCAATTATACATTTAGGCACCATTTCCAAATATTTAAGGATCAATTAAGTATTTTTGTTTTTTGAGATAAATATAATTTTTTGTCGCAAAATCAGCATTATTTTGGTGCTCATTTAAATACTGTACAATATTACAAAAAAGTTTTGGTGATTTGTGATTCAATAAGAATAATTATTCACCTTTAATTACTTTTAGTACGCAACTGATGCAGTGAAAGTAGTGACGTTTAAAATTATTTATGTATAAAGCGATTCAAATACACAATTATGTAAGATGTTAAAAAAGTATAAACCATAAAGATAATAAAATGCTTACCTATTTGAATTTTTAAAGGAGATTTTTTATAATATAATATATCCATACATACAATAATAAAATTGAATGAATAAATACATATCGATGTATTTATCTGATCGCGTTTGCAGTTTTTTACATTACATTACTTTATTCTATTTCGTCGTATTCTCAAGTTTCTGTGAGTTGCCTTTATTGGAACAGAATGGTGTAGCATGCTTCTTTTGACGTGTTCCGTAGCAATATATTATTTAACCAGAAAATACTAAAAGATCGAAACAACTTATTGTAATATATTTCTTCTTCGTGTGTCATATTTTGTTGAAGGTTGGCGATCATGTTGCAGTATGCTGATTTATCCCATGCAAGATGTACGAGTATAATATTATCGTCATCTTGGACGTTAAACCACTTCCTGAGCTTACCCAGCCGAGATAATCTTGTGGTGACCCTACTCGCGCCCGTAGACGTGGTAGGGTAAGGGCTCACCTATCAACCATTAGGGCCCGAACCAGAGCGACCAATGAGCAGCAACAAATAAACATTATGCACCAGCGACGGTTACTGTCAAGCAACTAACTTCATTTCTCCGCAGTCTGTCATAGCACAAACATTGCCATTCAACCGTACTTTCAGCGAGCCACTCCAAAGTTCAACCGCGCATATAATTGTATTAATTCATCACTTCAATAAACGAAACCCTGTAAGTGCTCTTTCATTTATATATCCTGGTCTAGTTACAACAGATACCTTACACTGCGACACAACCTACACGCGTGAGACAAGAATAAGTTAGGAGCTTCTGACACAATCTCGAGTCAATCATAGTTTGAACTCACACCTCAACTCCTACAATCTCTTTCTATTAGTGATGATCTGTTATTTAAACCATTATTGTGACTGTGATCGTGTTCGATTGATTAGTTACTGAGATTTAACTGTTGAACGTTTTGTTTCTAGTGTACCAGTGATTAGTTTAAATAGCGGTTTAACCATCACTAATTTCTATGTACATAGTTCTGCTGTCTTCTATGCACACCTGCATAATGAATTGTAAGATATCATAATTCTTATTGCATAGAATGTGTCCGAAGTGTGCAGCTTTTATTCATTTCGTAGTTGTTATTAGTTTTCATGACTTATTCATGCATTTTAGTGCTAATATAAAATGGTCTATTTTATAATGTGGTCAACCCAGGAGATCTTTAGCATTTATCAATACAACCACATCTCGAATGCTTCCAGATTTTTAATGGTAGCTTATTTTAATGTACAGTCAAATTTGAATAATGACTATAAAGTTAGTTTACAGAGAATATTAAATTTACACACGGACAAAGGACAATTGTGTCTATCTAACCTAATTCAATGCAAAATCAAGAAAGATACGTTGCTGATCCGCTTTGAATAATGTATGAAAAAAGACATCAAGTAGTACCTGCATGTACTCTGAGGGATGAATCTACAATTCTAGTGATCTAAAAATGCATTTTTTTTTCAGAAATACAGTCAAACTTGGTTATATCGAGCATGAAGGGACCGACTTAATTTGCTTATTATAGCCGTTGCTTGTTATATCCAACCGACCATTGTTACACGTAAAATCGTTTTTTCCGAACTGTTTCGCCTGTGCCTTCAAAATTGGCCAGTCAATAGCAAATTCGGCACTTCTTTTGGTGCCAAACCATTCTAATAATTCTGCACGTATGCGTGATATTGTTTTCAAATGCCGACAAGTAAATATCCTTATTTTTTAATAATGTTGAAACAAGTGAAGTCACCAAACATAATTTTTTACACACTTCAACATTTTTCGCGCCGCGTTCTAAATTCCCGAACGATATCGTCCTTCTCACGAATCGAGAGACACTTTCTTTTGTTGGTAGATATGTTTTCAAATCAAGGGCCACTTTTTAACTGACAAGTCAATGTCAAATTGTCAATGCAACACTGCCGACGCATACAAACATTGTTTTAGTCAATCTCGTAATACATTTGAATTCAGAGAAAAACACAAATGTAAAAAGGGAACGAGATTGTAAAATGGCATTTTAGAATGTCTGTTTTTTTATTTGACACTTTTGTTTGATGCTCTAAAATATGTTGTAAGCGTCAACATGATCGAAGTTTTGGCGGCCGGAAATCTTAGGTAATGTTGTAAATGATATGACCCAATGGTCGGTGACGGTCAGCTGTCCGCCTTCTTTCACTTTAATTGCTTACATTTTTCGAGAATTGCTTTTTTCAGTCTCAACAGACACCAATATTCACGTGTCGGCCGTATTATTTGTTTGATATAACCGAGAAGCAAGTTCGCTATAACAGTTCGACTAGTTTATTCAAAAATTGTATGAACTGAGATATCAACGAGTTTAGGCTCACTATAGCCGTGAACTCGCTATAACCGAGCTCGCTGTAACCAAGTTTGACTAGTTTATTCAAAAATAGTATGAACTTTTTAACAAAACATACCGCGTTATTATTTGATCTTAAGACTAATAAATACTGGAAATAGAAATAGAGACATTTCTAAACCATTGCTCGGCGGGGGCTTGTCTTGTATCTTGTACCTTGTCATAAGTCTTGCTATGGAGCTACATTGTACCACAGATAACCAAAGACACCTCTACTTAATCATGTCTATTCTCAAATACCGCCAACTGTTAGCGGTATCCTAACAAGCACACTTTGATTGTCATTATATAACATTGAACTTTTCGTTAATTGTGACGCACTCAAATTTAATAGTATCGAAACCAATTACGCTGCAGTGACGATTGAAATATTGACGTTCGACAGACAGTTATTTCTTAATTTTATTTTATTTTAATGAGGCAGGTTTTTAGTCTCAGATACTTGGTATTTTACTTTAGCGCAAGAAAATAGGTTACCAGCATGATTTGGCATTATAGAGCAATCAAAAAATATAGGGCACGCACAATTTTTAACAAGACATCTTCTTAATGTGCCGCCTCCTATCTAAGGTTAGCGTCGATGTTGCAGTATGTAAGATATCCTGTGTAAGATCGCCAACATTTTGGATATTAAACCGCTTTCTGAGGTTACACAGCCAGGATAGCATATTTCTACATACGCTTCTCTGCCGTCTATCTTCCTCTGTATATGACTTATTAATTTTCTTAATACGTCTTCATTAGTATTATGTTCAATCTAGGCCCTACCAGTAGCCTTACACTGGCATGGAAATTATATCGGTACGGTGGTTTTTCTTATTTTCTCTCCAGCGCACAAACAATAGCATTGGCCCTCAAAATGACATAAAATATGTTTTATGCCTACACCCAAACTTAGAAGGAATATTGATTACGAATATTTGAAAATAAAGTCTTGCGCAAAATATACGGCTCAGTATACCTAACCTAACCTAACCGGAGAAAGGAGGTGATTAAATAACTTAAAATTTTGGGAATGGTATACCGCTCCAGATATCCTGAGGAAAGTGAAAGCAAGCTGGCTGTAGTGGGCGGGACGTGTAGCGAGAGCAAATGAGTTCCGTAACATGCACAAAGTTCTCATACACAAGCCAACATGATCGATAGTGAGGGGGAAACCAAGACTAGGATGGGCGGATAATGTCAAGACAGCCCTGCAAGATGTAGATGGATGCCCGGCGGACTCACAGAGGCGATGTCGGGAGATGAACTGCGCTCTGATGTGACTACGGTCATGGACTTCCAAGTCCTATGAGGTCGTTGATGAAGAAGAAGAACGATTATCAAAAGATCATTAATGACCCTAATATATAGTCCTGTATAGACATGTTAAAATTCTAAAAGATGATACAATAGACAGAAAGCTAATGTTATGATGAAACCATTGACATTAAAGAGCCAGTTTGAGGTATATCATTTACAAAAACTTTGCAGTGAATCTCAAATACCCTTGAGTAAAACTCACTAAAAGATGGCAGAATTAATTATTTAATACATTTTATAAATTTTTTGATTAACATATGCAACTTATATATTTTTTAAGAAAAAAAATATTTAAACGTGATCTTAAAAAATTCAATAATAAATTGCAATTAATAATGGTTATAATATTAAATTAATAGATTATTTGTTAAACAAAAAGTACAAGAAAAAGTTTATCAGATCATATGTTATAGTGGGAAGCAGTAGAGAAAAATTGTGTTTTTAAATAATCTTACTTCAAATTCAATTATAAAAAATATCCCAAATTCTATACAACCAGCTTTTTACACTAATAACAAATTAAAGAATTATATATTAAATAACAAAGATTAGGACGATATTTAAAAAATATCGGGGGTCTACAAATTAATTCGCAAAGATAGTAATTATTTTTATGTAGGTAAAACTTGCAGAAATTTTGATATTAGAATTAAGAAGCATTTGAGATGCCTAAATAACAATAACTGTTCAGAATTTTCCAATCACTTTTTGGAAACAAACCATTATTTTGATGTTAACAAGGGTTTAGAAATTATACATACAAATACTAGGGGTTTACAGTTAGTTAAATTTGAAATTTTAGAAATAAGAAAAAGTGTTAATAGCAAGCTTAATATTATAAATAACCAAATCTTCTTTGCAAATAGTCACCCTTTAATTTTTTTTTCATATTAGTTCTTACTTATTCACAATTTTATTGTTTTGTTTCTATCTATGGTATGCTTGTATTTTTTTTAATTTCAGTATATATTGTTTCCTGAAGAAACATGTAGAATAATTAATAAATAGTGGTTTAAACAAAGTATTTTGTTTAATTATTAATATTATAATTTACATTTATTTGTGATTGATATATCAAATAGAAACAACACGAACTTAAAAGTTATATAGTATGTGCATCTCTATTTTTGAGTGTTTAAATAAATAACAATCATAATATTTTTAATATCGAAATAAGATTATCTTTATCGCTCAGAATTGTTACACATGGTATGCAATATCTGAAGCACGGGGTTCGAGGCGTATTTTTGAAAATCTTTAAATAAATCACTGCCTTCATTTGTCCACCTCAAATGAACGGGTGAACAACAATTATGTTTTATATATGCCGAGGGTGAACAGAAATAACTGGTGAGTAACAAAATACAATACTTTTACGAGAGAAAATAAACCATTTATCAGGTTTGAAAGAGTAATTACTCGGGAAATTTTACGGTTTTTTCTTATTGACCGATATGTCAAGATATTGGCATTTTAATTATAGTCAATATTGTCTCGGAGGCATTAAAAAAGATTTTACAAATAGATGAGCCAATTTGCATATACTCGTAAGTGTCAAATTTCTCAAATTTCTGAAACGGTTAATATAATGAAATTGTTATCGTAGTTAGTTTTCCGGCAAGGAAATGTCGCAAATTAGATTTTTTTATATATCTTTCTAATTGATACATCTTATTTGTTCTAAATATCACAGAACTATGTTCTAAAATTGCAACTTCACAATTGTGTTTTCATAAAAAAAATGTTTCGTATCAAAGATATTTAAAATTCAATGAGTCCAAAATGAGTCATTTATTTACTCGGATATACTCCATAATATAAAATTGATAGTTATTTGAAAAAGAAAATAATACATATACGAGTATAAGTCTCAAATTTATTGAAATCCGAAATGGTTAACACGGCGAAATTGGTAACACAGTTCTCGGGCACGGAAAAGTTCCGGGTTCGTATTCCGGCGGTAACTAAATTTTGTTTCAATAGATAGCCTGTCTTTCTAATTAATTCATCGAATTTTCTTTAGATATTTTTGTTACCTAGCCACATAGGTCCAGCAAGTCACGATCTCTTATCAGCTGATCTGCTACCGGACGCGCTTTCATGAATATTTACCGCGCACGGATACTTCTAATTCGGAGACATCAAGGTAAACAGATTTTTCCCAGCGATTCGATGCAGCTGTCGATGTTGTGACTTTGATTGACTAAACGTTGGTTCAAAATAATGTTTGTAAGTATTTCAAAAATGATTTTACCTTGTCACGTTTGCGGGACCACTATGGGCGTACATTGATGTTATTTATAAAAGAATCTAATTGTGTTTGGAACTATTGAAAACTCTCTATTAATATGTAGTAGGTACTCTTAATTTGCATATAAACATGCCTTTAATCTGCTCACTATTCCGGTTTCACTCGCATGCAAATAAAACGTAGGTAGTTCTACATCGAGTGATATGTTTACTCACAACCGATGGAATTTAATGATGCGTTTATTCAAATCCCATTTACACTATTGTATAGTTATTCATCTCGCTGCTAGAATATATAATGGGTGAAGTTGTTTACTATCATTGGTTTTCGAATAAAATAAATGTAATAGTAAATGATTTTGATAATAAATTAATACTGTTAACAAATTCCTTTGGCTAGCTGATAACCTTCGCCTAGTTATCAGGTAGTCGGGGATTTAATCATTATCCTGGAATCTCATTTAGTCCCATTTCCCATCAATAAAGTCACGAAAGAAATCTAATTCATTCTCGCCATTTTTTCAGAATATAAAACTGTATTATATAGAAGAATTTTCAGTGTCTCATGTAGTGCATATTCACGGATGAGACTTTATCTCTCGTCTCAGAGATTTATCGTTAAAGGTACCATCAATCATAACTCACTTCTGTACTGTATTTTAAGTGCTTTTGAGATGAGTCTCCAAGACGTGTACATGAGGTATTATTTGTATCCTTGAATACGTTGCGAATGAGGGATCCCATCAGTATTTTCGAAGATACAAACCTATCGATAATAATTATTCTCGCCGCTAGGGTGGCAAGTAAACTTATGGAACCATTGATTATAATAATTATGGCCGCTAGGGCAACAGAAATTTTATGCTACGTATATAATAATATGTCTGATTGGTTATTTATTGTTAAATTGTAATATGGTAAATGATTTCCATATTTTTAGTAATAAATTACATTTTCAACATTGAAAAATAAGATTAGTAGACATAAGTTGTATGGCAAAGGGATCTATCGTAAATAAAATATTATTATTTTTTGCTGTAAAACAATGTATTTAATTGTGACATGGTAAAAGAGTATCATGCTATTATAACAATACAGCTGTTCTCGATGTACGCCTAAAATAAGTATTTAAAAATTATAATCAATAGAAAGACAACAAAATAAAAAACACAAATATTATTATTTGACAGTACCTAGCCGTGACATTTATTATTTTTTGTTATTCGTCATGTAAATGGCGGACGTAATGTAGAGCATTAAGAAACCTACAAAATCCAATGTCAAATCCAGGAAAATGTATAACTTTTAAGAGATCTTAAAATTTACATTTACTGCTGGGCCATTGTTAACGCGAAACACGGGCATTAAGGCCTGCCTATAAAGATGAACGCGGCCGTAAATAACCCGAGAGCGTAATGAAATTAGACTCTCCGATACGAAACATTGAAATTACCCTGAAAACTTTGCCAGCTTTAATAAAAGAAGGAGCATTACCGCGACAGGTACTCTGGGGAATTTAGCGCACGGCGAGAATGATTTATTCCGGCGCAACCTACCTGCTTGCTCGCAATCCATCAATAATATTTTGACAAATGATCGAAAACCTGCAGTTGCAAAACTGGCTCCATAAAATAAATGCATAAAAATATACACGTATACTTTCTGAGAAGCGATACTGAATGCCTTTCATTCATCGCAACTCTCATGTAAAAATTATTAAAATATCTGAGTGTGTAACGATTACGCAATATTGTAAAAAAAAGTCTTAGATTAGTGATAATTAATCCGTTATTATGACTGTGATTGTATTTGATTGTAACGATGATTGGTAACCGATTGATCGAACAATCGCTGCTACACTAGAAACTAAACCTCCAATAGTTAAAAATCAGTTACCAATCAGCATTATAATAGAACACAATCGCAGCATGGGGGTTCAGAGAGGCATACGTCCCCGGGCGCCAGACTAGGAGTCACCAAAACGGGATGTGAAATTTTTGATTGAAATAATATAATAATATAATAAATAATAATAAATTTCATTCACATTTAAATATATTATTCACAACAGATTTTTATGTGTGTACTTCCCTCTCTTTTAATTTTACATAATTGTACGATTGTTTTTATTATTTATAAGTTATAAATCCTCATTGTAACTTTGTATGTATCCATGTAAAAAATAAAACCTAATGCTTTTAACAAGAACAGATTTTAACATATCTACTGTCAACTATCGATGTACAAATATGTTTATTTGTCAAGTAACGGCGATAAGGCAAAACACAAGCATATTGGGGAGGGGGGCGCTATTTGGATAATTCGCACCCGGCGCCAAATACTCTAGCTACTCTGCACAATCAGTCATTATAACGGTTTACATAACGTAAAGAGGTCGTATAACATCTCGGAGTCTATCTCGGCGACTATCTTCTATCAACGTTGCAAGTCTACTGCGTCCATTTTTACGCCATACTCCCAGCGAAGTCAGGATTTTCCCACTCTTCTTCCGCCACCTGCGTTTTCATTAAGGATTATTTTTGGAATCCGCATTTGTGTCATTATAGTTTCATGTGGATAAAAAGTTTAGGGACCGGAGCATGTGAAGGCGAAAGATTCAGGAGACTAAGGGCCAAAAAGTTCGAAAAAGTGTGATAGGCGACAATATTATCCATGACGCTGCCGAGAAGCCAATGAAATGTGAAAATATAAGTTTACAAATATCTTTACTTGCCAGCTTCTTAACAGATCAACCCTGTATTTACATGTAATGTTTGCTGATAAAATAATATTATTACAGATGTATTTTTTACTTCTCGTAATCATAAATAGGGTCTCTTTAAATTACCCGGTAATTGAATTGACATTAATTTATTCTTTGCTCACCGGCAATTTACTTTGAATTGTTACAAAATACACTCACAGATACAGTTTTGTTCGTGCAGTTTGACAAGGAATTCTGCATGCAAGTTACTCTGCCAGTGGTGTAGCGAAGAATGTATATTGTGGAAAACTGCGGTATTGGATTAATTACAAATTTTAGTAAAATACATTTTTATATATCATTTAAAGAGTAGTTAAATTTACAATATTGTTTAATATATTATTAATAAAATCATCTCGGTCATTTGTTGCCAGCATAATGTCCTGTAGATATAAATGTCTCACAGAGACGAAGCAATTATTTATTTAAAGAAGTGAAAGGTTTCTACATGATAATATATATACAACTTTGATAGGTGTAGTAGAATGGGTAAATTAGTGAACGTCACATTGTGTAGAGTGATCACTTAAGCCAGCCGGTGATAAGTCGTAAGCCCTGTAATGCCCAAGACTTCCATACTTAACCTTCTCATGTAAATAGCTTCGTTCTTGTGAGACATCTATATCTTGATGACAATCCGTCAGGGAATAAATCACAGTAATAGGTTCCTACAAAGATTTGGAGATACTCAAAATATTGAAAGAAACAAAAAAGAATATGCTGTGTTTGTTAATGGAAATTATTCTCCCTAGCAAGTAGTATTTACTAATTTGATGTCCAAAAATATAATATTTAACAGTAACAATTTATAAACAATAAGTATATTTAAAACTCATGTAGTGAGTTCTAATCGTTGTTATTTTGGCACAAAAACTGTTAAAGTCGGACGTGATGTCCAGAAAAACAAAGATAATGCTGTATAAAATGCGTCAGAAACATGGACTTTAACAGTGAAAAATGAAACAAGACTGGATATGTATTTGAAAAAAATAATCTTCAAAAAAATGTTTGAAGGTGTCAAACAAAACAATGTGAAACTAAGGGAAATTATAGAAGCTTCAAGAGCTACGGCATATACAGTGTACGAATGATGAGCAACCCCTAAAATGGCTGCCTGATGAAACACGCAGGATAGATAGAATCACAATGATTTGGCAATATTATATAAATAAAGACCTATCCATTCTTGACATCAGCAATTGGCGGGACCAGCTCATTGCATAGACTAGTGAAGCTGTATTCTTGAGGAGACCTGGACCCTCATTGGGTTGTAGATCCAGGGATGATGATGATATTTATCTACATTCACTAAATCTTATAATTTAATTAAAGAGTGAATTTGAAATCATACAGTATGGTGGCATCTATCGTCTTGTGTTGAAAACATGATAGCATCAGATATTAATATACAAAAAGTATAAATTTCATGAAAAGGTATTCGAATTCGAATGACAGGTATCAATCTCAAACACCCGACAGAAAATGTCCACTCGGTATATTACCCTATTACTATCGTCGTCAGTTCGTACTAAAAAATGCTCATAGGTATTTCGTGAATTAATGGTTATTTATCAAAACACTAAAATGATATAAATCAATAATTAAAAAATTAGCGTATACTACTTGACTCCAATATTCCCTCCAAGGTGTGTGGGTGTGCGCGCGCACACGGTTTAACATCAGAGCGCACACAAAAAAATACAGCTAGCACACAATTTTTTCAAGACTTTATGTTTGTGTGCTGTCTTCTATCGAAGTTTGGCAACCATGTTGCAGTGTGTCATTTATCCCGTATAAGATCACCAACATTTTAGACATTGAACCACTTTTTGAAGTTACACAGCCAAGATAATCCCTTTCATCCTTTGTAAAGAGTGAGCCAACTTAGGCTGACTGTTTTTAAAAATGTATGACTGGTAGGGTTTATTTTTAATTATATATTTTTTTGCAGATAATAAAGAATTTATGAAAGTTTATAATGGCTACATACCCAGTGTAAGAGCGCGTTAAAATTATTGAATTTTATTATGTTTCGCGACGATCTATTTTCAGTGACCGGTTAATTTAAAAAAATGCAGAGTTTGCTTGGCCTCCCCGTTCCGCAGATTTGACGGCGCCTGATTTATTTTTGTGGGGCTACTTAAAAGGCCGAGTTTACATGAACAAACCAGCAACAATTCAGGAGCTTAAACAAAATATTCGTGCAGAAATAACAAATTTGGAGACAGAAACGTTGCGTAATACAATGCAAAATATTTTAGAAAGGGCAATTATTTGTCAACAAGAAAATGGAGGTCATTTAAATGGCGTTATTTTCCACATATAGATTTTTAAAAAATTAACAAAGTACACTTTCATGTAATTTTTTTTTAAATTCTAATTAAAATTACAAAAGTTATATGCATTTTACATCAGTCAGTCCAAGCTGGCTCACTCTGTATAATTAGTTGTAAAAAAATATTTTTGTATAATATAATTGCACGATTGTTTTTATTACAACCCTTCTAGGTAGACGGACTAAGCTTAATGCGAGTTGAAACTGACCACTTGTGTTGTAAATAGTTATAAATCCTCATTGTAACTTTGTGTGTATCTACGCAAAAAATAAAACCGAATGCTTTTACCAATAACATATTTAAACATGTGTATTATTTACTTGGAAAATAACGGCGATAAGGCAAAACACCAGCCTATTGGGGGGCGCCATTTGAATAGTTCACCCCCGGGCGCCAAATACGCCTCTGAATAATCACAGTCATAATAACGGTTTACATAACGTAAAGAGGTCGTATAACATTTATCAGAACCCTAAACTTTTAATTCATATGAAACTATAGTGACACAAAAGTAGATTCCAAAAATAATCCTTAATGGAAACGCAATCAGCTTTTCTTGATTGTTTTTCCATATGTTGACTTATTTATTCATCTTAATATATCTTTATTAATAATGTGGTAAACTCAGGTCCTACCAATAATACCCTTATATACGATATAGTACGATAATGGTTTTATGTTCTCCCCCTGCGCACAAATTATAACATCGGCCCTTAAAATTGGACAAAAGATTTTTTATGCGCACATCGTGTTTTTCAAAATTAGAGGGAGGATTATTTGACTCTTGACATTTTAATGTAATACGAAAATGCCTTTTAAAAAAATATATATCTTCTTTCCGGTTCTTACCCGTAAAGGCCGCGAGGCTTCGCCCAGCCTCCCCGGACAGTGTTGCCACACCACTGCCGCATGCTTATTACAAGAAAGATTCGTTCCATCGGACTTTTGACATGCGCTCAAAATCAATTATGTCGCGGTGCTAAAATAAAGTTCATTAAAGAACTTAAATGGCGCCATGCTAATAAATAACCCGCTGCAGTTAATACTTTGAAGCCGTCATAATGAACGTAGGAAGAGATTTCAGTATTGGTAACATCGCATTAATAAAGAATGAACGAGAAACGCCGACTCATTTTAGGACGCAAATATAAAAATAGGTGTGTACTTTGATTATTGTTATTTAAACAATCGTATGCAAGAATGTAAACAATTTAAACGTTTGATATGAATTATGAATTGAAGTTTTATATGAATTTTATTGTTAGTTGAGAATGTAATTTAAATTTAATTTTAAAATCAAGGTTCGATCGTATATATCATTGTCTGACAGTACAGTGACTATATCGTAGATTTCGAGAGGCAGGGGATATACCGAGCTGTGAGCCGAACGGACAGTTTCCCAGTATGCCGGGTCAAAGGTTCGCCAAAACTGCATAATAAATTTATGATTACTAAAGGTTTGTTTCGTCACTTATTTGAATATACGTATGCATAAAGTTTAAACCTCTAGCAAATGTTCAATATGTGAAGTATTCATTTTTTGATTCTGGTCACGTAAATGGCTTTTACAAAATGAGTACAAAACAGAATACTCTGCTCGAAATGGAAAATTTAATGAACCGGATAATATCCAGAATTTTACGTTTATTTTTAATCAATAAATATTCCTTACAATACTACAATGTGAATATTATTAAATATGAATTAAATGTATTAATTATAAAGATATACATACAAAATCAATATTATCGAAAAATAAAAACATTGTTGTTGCGCTACCGGGATTCGAACCTGGATCTCTTCCCTAACCGGGGGAGGTGCTTTATCCAACTAAGCTACAGCGGCACTATTTTTATCGATATTTTTATGAATATTATTTATTGAATATATAAATGTGTGGTTGGCCAGCCTGACATCATTTTTGTGTTTTAGGACGGTTGTTCTATGACTGTAAGTGTACTAAAATTAAATCTCAATCAATAATATACACACCTACTGCTCAATTCTATCGCAATACATAATTTATTTACAAAACTTTGGGGTTTTTAATAACTATCAGAAGCTGTAAATTGAAATTCAAAAGATATTACGAGTAAGATATCACGTATTTGCGAGAATTCCACGATCTGGTCCATTCTGAGCTCTGGCTCGTATATTCTAGTGCCAAATACCGTATAAATATATTTTTTATTCTAAGATACCTAGGGATTCCTCTATCGAATGGGTACACTTCTGAATTGTAAAAATTATCGATCATGGTAATTTGTTTTTCTAAATTGACTAAATTGAAATTGAATTTGTTTTGTATACAATTTTACTATATTTTATAAACTGCATACTGAGAAATCGGAACAGTATACAATTACAGAATATCTTAAAGAAAGTAGCCACGAAACATCAAAAATGAAACAATGAATATGAATAAAATAAAATATGTGAATATAATTTTGCATAAATTTGTATTTTATCTGACATTCTTGTGAAACATTATTACATAAATAAAGTATTACTATCATAGTATAACAAAAAATTATAGGTATGATAATGAGGGGAAAGTCATATTTTTTGTGACCATAATTCATATAAAAATCAACGAAAACACATCGAACACTTTCATGTGATATAATTGATCTTGTTTGTTTTATATTGCTATGCGACATAGACGCAACAGAGGTAATTGTATGTGCGAAATCGTGGTCTGGAATAAAAGGGTGATCAATTCAACGTTGTCTTTTTTATACGCAATTTAGATAAAATTATGAAAAAATTTTAAGACTTTTATAATAAAAATAAGCAAAAAAATAATTTTAAAAATTCGTTTAGAATTTTGTTAGAATATTGGTAGATCGCCGCCTGGAAAATATTGTCGTTACTATCATGAAATTGAAATATAATCTAAACAAGGATTTATACATCGTGACAGATTACCTTCATAACATTTGAACAAACGCTATTCACCATTTAGCCAGTTAAACTTCTTATTGAAATGTCAATTAAGTCTCACAAACAGTTTGACAGAGACACATGTGTCACAATGTACGTCATTGAAGTGTATTTATAATAATAATTAATTCGGGTAGCAGCATAAAAATATACATTGAAATGAAATATAATATACTTATATTAATATATAAAATACCTGATTAGGCAATAATATAAAATTACCTTGCCAATACTACTTTTTTAAATTCGTGCTGGTAGTCTATTTAAGTAAATAGCGGCTCGAGGTCCTACGCCAAAGGTTCTATTCTTAGAAGGTTTAGTTCGACAGTGAAAGGTATTAAATAATCATAAACAAACAGGTAATATTCATCGCAGGTATGTACATTCGATACAAATCATTAAAATATATCTGTAATATTATGGCAAAACATGTATGTCAATTTTTTCAACCAATTGAGTTTCCTAAACTCGTCTAATTGAGATCTACAAGATGATTAATAATGTAGGTCTAGGTTTTATAAGTTTAAACAAATAAGCTGTATTAATACGTGATGTCCATTGTTTGAATTTCGCAAGATGGCAAATTATGAAATGTCATGTACATACTAACATTATTAACAATAAAATAAAACTGTAATTTTTCAGAGCAGAGCAAAGTTTAAAATTGCTCTTCTGTAAAATAAAAATAAAAATACTAATCATATATTACCACCTAACTAGATATATAGAGGCCGGAAACTCGTAAACTGAAAATACCACATACCAATCAAAAAAGCAGTTTCTTACTATCCATTAATGATAGTGTTTAAAATGCAAAAACTATAGTTATCATTGCATGAAATATTTGAACGATATCTGCGAATTATTTGAATATTATAAACATTAGAATTTCAAAAACTACACTTAATTTGTTTTTTTTTAATTTTACACTCCAAAATTCATGTTTTCGATGAGACCACTAGTTTTCATATTATAAAAATTTATAAAAACATTTTAGAAAATGTGCACTTGAATGAATTTTGTAATCGTCAATTTTCTGCCTTATAAATGTAAAATATAATAATTAGTATACGTTTATTATAATTATACACACTAAAATTGAACACGTGTAGACCCTGGCGCGGTATTGCGGTGAAGAGATTCTGGGAGCATAAAATGCATATGCCACACGGTGACTGCCATACTGAGCGAAATAAATTTATCGAACCAGTTCTGAGTTAAACCTCGCCACGGGGTTTACAATGCGTTCATTTATGAACACCCGTTGGCAGTAAAATTTACCGTATTTATCTTTAGAGACCGGCTGCTTCAAGTATATTATTTAATACACGCATAAATGTATCAGTAACACGCATTCGTGACGACCAGTTAACTAAGCTGGAATAGTAAAATGCGTAAATCACACATCTATTTCTGTCTCTTTCTAGGACATCATTATAAATATTAATTTAGTAAAAATTTGATAGTTTTGTCAAGGATTTATTGAAAATTAAGTTTGGTGAAAAACTATATAGAGTGTAACATACCTAGTCCACAATATTTTATAGGTGGAAGCCTGGCCAAGTTTCGAGTCTAAAATGTTAAAGGAATGTGTGCCTAATCTCGACCATGTCAGAGATATAAACATTAAAAAAAATCGTAATTACGTGATTATTTCGATTAATTAAAATATTTTTGAATTCCAAATAACTTTTATACAAAAAAATTAAAGGTCACCGAATTTCAAGCGGCCAGACTATTTTTTTTAATATGATTTAGGGCCTGAAGCAAAGATGTAGATTAATAATGGATGCATTTTGCAAATATTTATTTCAAAGTACGTAAACTTATAGCTTAACATGATTTTGTTAAAAATTTCAAACAATAATATTTTCATTATTAGGAGAACACATTCTTATTGTGAAGTTGTAATTATTCAGAACATAGGTCTGTGATATTTTAAATATGAATTAAATTAAATTTAATGAAAATAATCGCTAAAAATATTGTCGCTGTAGCATAGTTGGATAATGCACCTTCCCCGGTTAGGAAAGAGATCCAGGTTCGAATCCCGGTGGCGCAACAACAATATTTTTCGATAAAATTGATTTTATATGTATATCTTTCTAATTAATATTTTTTAATAATATTTTCCGTAACAGTGCAGAATTTGACATATATTCACCCATGTATGCAAACCATATATCCACCCATAAAATATCGTGCACTAGGTCTGTTACACCCTGTATATTATCCGATGTACTATACACGGTCAGTATTACTGTAAATTAATATTTTATCTCTCTCGGTCAACGCGTTCACAGCGCGAACTGTTTGCCTTTAGGAACTCTTCGCGATCTTGAGCCTTGTTATGTGCGACGAGTGGTGAGGTTCCTGCCATTTCTCGGACATGGTCGGTCCATATTATTGGAGATTGACCTATCACCATCTCATCTACAACATGCCCTAAGTATGAAAGGATTATTTTATTGGATGTTGCAGAGAACCTTTCGATAGTGCGGAGTTCCTGAAGAATGGTGCGTTGATTCGTTTCGTAGTTCATGGTACGCGCAGCATGCGACGCCAACACCACATCTCGAAGGCGTTCCTTTCATTTCTTCTCAGGGTTCATATTCAAATCTCATATAAAGCTATGGAGAACGAGATTCATGAGATGGAGTGGTTAATCCAAATTTTAGTCAACTTCAACATGGCAAACTTATAAATTAATGTGTTTAATATTCGCAATAATTACGGTGGACATACACACTTCATACGTACTCCATGCGCTTGCGCAAATCTATTATAGTTAAATTAATTTTATTATTATCACCCTTTTCTTTCACCTATCGTCAGTATCAAATTACCTCTCAGCTCAGCGGGTTGTTGGCTACTTCGAGCGTGTGAAATTCGCCGAGATTGGAGTGGATTTTTGGCCTTCATTTGAATCTTATTTTGTGTATACTCATAAATAAAATACTCATCAGAATGTTAGTGTGGTGCAACTCATTGTTCATTCCCTTCCGTTTCTATTAACTCCCTATTACCGGCGACTTGCGCCGATAACAATATGACTAATCAAAATAATTCATGTTATTTAATGCTTGGAATTTTAATATTTACTTGCATCTTAGGAAGGTAAAGTATTTTGCAATTATTCAGACGATCGGAGAAGTGGCTGCTTACAGCATCCGATGGGGTTACTGCGTACTCGTGATTATTCAAACTATGATAGCTATTTAATATCGGAGACACCTTTTCCTTCGCCATTCCCTAACGAACCATTAATCTTCCCCCTGCTTAACATGACCGGGCCCATTAGACCACGTATACCGGATTAAATAATGATGCCTATCAAAAGATTAAAATGCACTGCAATTGCGATCATTTGGATCGAGTGATTGATCGCGTGACAGATTATAGGATCGATTTCGTAACATGTAAATCGTAGTGTGGCTAAACGTGATTTACTGATGGATTTACGAGGGAAATTAATTGAAATATTACACACATCCATAAAAATTAACTTCACATTGATAGTTGAGACAGACGCAATGTAAATTAACTACTTTTTTTTTTCTTTCCGATAACCAGTACTAAGAGGTTAATTAAAATAAAGCCATCAAAACTTTTAACAAAATTAAATCATACATAAGCGTCCTAGGCCAACACTGTAAAATTAATCTTATATCTCTGAGATTATTTATTATTATTTGCAAATAAATGAACATTTAAAATATCTAAACACCTACCACGAAATATCAGACCGGCATTTTATACAAATAATAGTATAGGAAATTTACTCACAAATTCTAAAGACAAAGATGATACATTTAACAATTCTGGTGTCTATAAACTTAGTTGTAAGGATTCTGCTGCATTTTATATTTTAAAACGGGTAGAAATTTTAATATAAGAGTAAGGGAGTATTTGAGATATTTTAACAATAGTGGGTTTTCAGAATTTTCTAATAATTTGATAGAAAATGGTCATGGTTTTGATAAAAAATTGGGATTGTCAATTTTGCATATAAATTAAATAATTTAGAATCGTTGGAGATAAATAAAGCGTGTAAAACTAATCAAAATATTAAAAACAACCAACTAAATTTAACTACGAGTCCCATTCCAAATTTTTTTCCTAAAAATTATTCGAGTAAATTTGTATTAAGTAACAATTTGAGTTAGGTACTAAATTTTTTTTAATTGTTTATTTTTTTTTAAAATAGATTTTTTATAAACAGATTCTGGTAAAGAAACAATAATATATGTTTTAGTTAGTTATGATCCTGAAGAAGAAAATAGTATTTTTCGAAACCGGTAGATGTATTTAAACTCATTTAAGTGGTTAATAAAACAAAGATAATAAATAAATAAAAATTGAAAAAAACGAACATTTCTTTATAACTCAAAATCTTTGAAAAGTAATTATTTATATGAAGATGAAGCGATTTCTTTAAAATTATTGAAAAGCAAAGTTTTATAATAAATTATTACAATTTTCAACAGCATACATTTTGGAAAGAATTCGTTATTTTAACCATATATTCTCGAAAAAAAATAGAGATACATACACGGAATACATGTCACATCAATATTCTTACTAGTTTCAAACTAAACTTAACACTTGTACTATGAAAATAGGACTAACTTGCTGGTGTCCTGGTGACACCAGTCCTGGAACGAGACGCGAACCTCCGACCATTAGATCACTAGGCCAACGTCTTAACCACTACACCAACAAGCTACTCAATTTGACGACCCCAAACTATTTTATTGGGATTTGGTTAATAGTAGCCAGTAACTTTGCAACTTTTCAAGCAGAACATTTAAGATGAAATAGCCCACATACAAACTGAAACAACATATTTATATTATATTATATATATATATATATATTAATGCACTTATTTTATACTATGAATGATAATCGTTATATTCTGGTTTGAAATACAAAATAAATTGAGATTCCTTCTTTAACCTTTACCATACCATGATATGATACCCGAACGCAGCCATGCTGTCAACTCGTGTTACCGTAAATAACAGTTAGAAAATTATTTTTACTAGCTTAAATGGCTTTAATGGCACGAATTTACTCTAAATATTGAGCATTCAATTTTGAAAAAATGATTAATAACATAATTTAGAGCATTCATTAAATCCTATACAATGTATCCTTCCTTCTTATCTCTACATTTAATTAGTAAGAAAGAGATAATTATATTTGTTGTTCTTTTCACTGTGAAAATAGTGTGTAATCTCTGTCTTTCATATCACAAATTGTATTTTTACCAACGTATTCATTTTACAACGGATTGAATGGAAAAAATAATGGTTTTTGTACGATTCCCTTTCCATAATTGGTTTTTCACAAGTCATTCCTGAGCGCTAATATTTTCTTTAGGATTATTTAAAATATTAATTTTATATTGCATGTATTTATCGAAATATTACAAGTTTAATTATGACGGTAGACCTGTGTTACTGCAGGGTTTGGGAAGGGTTAAAAAGCTGGTTTCCATCATTGTAGCCATTTTGGTAAATCTCAGAAAAGCGAAGACTACTATTGGTATAAATGGCAGAGGGCAATAGCAACTAACTTTGCAGTTAAAATCGATTTTGAATCACCAGTTTTCATCAAAAAAACCTAAGTTCGATTGTTAATAAATTAAATAATGTGTAAAAGCTATATGAGAAGACAACTGCATTAATGCATGAAGGGGATCCTGTTTAAATCATTCTTCACCAGCACGTATACCTGCAAGCTCTGGTCGAAATACAAGCAAGTGACGTACCACCGTCTTCGAATTCAGTACAACTCATACAGAATACTGTTCGGATTGGTGCGTTATTGCAGCGCATCTACAATGTTCGCCGAAGGCCGTATACATGGATTCGTTCTGCTTCTGAGACATCGAGTTGCGGGCGTAAACAACTGCAAAAACTCTCTAGTGCAAGCGGCGCTATCATGGAAAGCTGATTCCCTGACCAGAGAATGGCAACGACTACAGAATAGCTCCAGATACAATAATGCCCGTGACTGAAATGTAGTATTTATGTTTTGTTTATATATTATTTATATATATGAGTGAACTTTTTTATTTGTTTATATATTTTTTTGTTATTCTTTTCATAACATAAATAATATTTTGTAACCTAAATGTATTATATAATATGTATTATTTTATGACGAAAAAAACCCGATCACGCTGGAATAAACGCATTATTATTATTGTTAAAAGTTAGAAAAAAAGAAATAGAGGAAGAAAGCTCACTTGTAAGATGTTATTTTCAACATTCAATAATGAATAACATAAAATTTAACTTTCGTTTGATATATTTTTTTTTGGTTTCTTTCTATGGTTTAAAAATTATATATGTAATTAAAGCAAACGCTGTGATAAATTATACCTTGTATTTCCACTCTAAATATTTTTTTAGGTAACTAAATCTCGCAAAGAATGTGACCATTGTGAGCGAAAAAATTAATGGCGCTTGGGTCCAAGATTTAAAAAATAAAAATTGAATGGCAACATTTTTACGACGTCTCCATTATGTGGCCCGAATTCCGCTAGTGGTCATACAAATATATTTTATTCTCAAACCTCAAACACTTTGCCTCGGTTGAACTTGATTTTATTAAAACATGTTGTAGACTTATTTAAAAAAGAAATGTCTCAAAATAAGAATGCAAACAAAATAATGGTGCCCAACACTCGATAACCTGTTAAGTACTAGAAGGAGAAAAATAATGCTTTCTAACAAAAACGAATAAGTCTAATAAATCTATACGGTTTTGTTCAATTACTTATTATAAAATAATTTTTTTAAACAAAAGTTACAACATTTCAATCAATGTATTCTCCATTATTATTCAGAACTTTATTCCATCTTTCAACTGATTTTTCACTGCTTTTTTATAATAATCAGCTGATTTGGTATCGAAATAGTTTTTGAACCAATTTCAGAGGTCATTATCGTTGTTGAATGTAATGCCATGCATTTGATTGGAGAGCTACCAAAAAAGATAATAATCTAACGAAATGAGGTCGAGACTGTAGGGTGGACGTGACAAAATTTTCCTTTGGAAGCATTAGAACCATGATTAAAGGCGAAAATAAGTATGTGTTGAAAATATTCGTTTTCCTCAACTTAACACTCATCATTTAATCCCAAAAATTAAAACAATACGATACAGGAAACGGTGACACTGCAGTTCTAGAGCAGAAAAAATACTATCGAATAGAAAAATAACGTGAGAAAAGCAATTCATAAAAACTGCAAAGATTTATTAGACTATTTCAAAACTTTATTAAAAAATTGTAATGTAGGTATAATGTGAACAAACATAAATTGCACAATGAAAAATTGTCAACGCCCTCACCAGCTTTTAATGAGTTGACAGAGTTACATTAACTCCTCCCAGCGGTAGCGCGTTCCAATCAACCGACGGACTTCTATTCAGTATCAAGCTATTAAAAAGTCTGCTTTGACGTAAAGCTGTAAAGATATGCCTCGTCTATTGGTTGCAGTAAAGCGATAAATAAAAGTGATTAATCAATTATTTTGCTACCGGGAATCTGCGTACATACATTTATACCAAGAGACTGGATATTTATTTTGTCATTGTAATTCTTTAGGAAAAATCATTCTATAAATCCTATGCATGACGCAATTTTTAACCAATCACATTGTACTATTATCTACTCAAAGACATCACTATTGTTAAGTCATTTTTCATTTGCATGGGTAGATTTTATATTTTGCAATATTGGTAATTATAAAAGTGTACCTCCTGTTTTTTAAAAATTGTATATACTTAATTAAATTGAATAAATTTATGCGCAGCGATTAAAATCTTTTTTTATATCCCAGCAGAAAAAAAATCAGCCCTCTTAGAGGATGACGCGATCTTTGCCGGATCATCTGAATCCATACACATATAATATATCCATATCTAATTTCATGTATTTATTTTAAATAGCAAACTCTTATAAAAGATTATTACTTTTATTTAAAAGAAAATGATAATTCTTTATTTTTTTGTAATACAGGATATAAATAAAACATTTTCTAGAAAAAAGTAATCAACTCATTGTATGACTCGCGATACACGACGGCAGACTAAAAAATACAGAAATACAATCACCAACATCAAGACTCGTGTTTACGGAAGGAGACACGATAAGATAAGAGATTAAGTTGAGATACATCTCAATACCATGTACACGTGTTGAGATCTTGATCTGGGGATAAACTCAGAGATTAGCTTGAGATTGATAGAAAGAGACGAAAACTCAAACCAGTATACACGACGTTCGATCTGACAGCAAGATTTGACACGTGCATACAAACGTCACGTAATCTCACCATAAATCTTTATCAAACTATCTATTCTAAAAAGTTTGCATAAATCATTATACAATTAATATTTTTAATAATAAACTTTATATTGTGATTTTTAACCACTTTATGAGCTAGATTTAATACACCAACCGGTTTGGGAAACGAAGAGTCAAGTTTGACTCTTATGAGCAAAGAGCATTATATTGAAAAAGTAATGGTTATTCTGAATTTTCTAATAATTTATTAGAAAATGATCACACTATTGATAAACATTTGGGATCGTTTGTTTTACATATAAAAATGTGTTGATCTTAAATTGAATAATTTAGAATGAAATAAGTAAAGCATTAAGATTATCCAAAATATTATATATAACCAATTTAGTTTAACCACAAGTAATTACCTTATATTTTATTTAAAAATTCTTCCAATAATTTTGTAAGTCAATTTCCACAACTTTCATCATCTTAACAATTTAAGTTAGGTACTAGATATATTTTAAAATTATACCTACATATTTTCTAATTTTTTTTTTTTAAAAATGGAATAAAAAACATTAGAACAATTCGACATATGATTTATAGTTTAATTTATTTAACATTCTTATGAAGGAAATGATTTTATCTGAAGTCTAACTCATAAAGTGGTTAAAAACAAAATTAAATTAATTTATATTAAAACATTACATGTTAAATTACAAACATTTTAACTGCTGCTGGAGTGATTAAAAATCACTCAACTGACAAACGACAATGATATTTAACGTTTAATGTACGTGGCGAACGTAAAGTAAGGCCCAAAACGGCGAATATCTGAGGCATAGCATGTACACGACTATGTTTCCAAATAATCTTATGTGTTTCAGAGATTGTGTCGAGTTGAAAATCTTTTAAAAATCTGTTTCGTGAACACGGACCATTTGGAAAGACCTTAGAACGTCAAGGAAACTAAGATGAAAATAAATTAATAATACAAGGTCGAGTTGATCATCGATTGGATGAAGACGGGGTGCTTGGATGGTTTGGAGTCAGGTAGTAAATTAAAGTGATAATGACACCATTTTTAAGGGGATCGTCTCAGGTGACTGAAAAGAAAAAAAACAGAAAGCTTTCGATGTCAAAAGTTTCATCTTTATACGGGGTTAATTTTTTTTAATGTGGCACGAGCGGGCTCGGTATCCAGTACGAGTATAATACCTCCGATTCACGAATGTTTTCGATTGATTAATTTCGCACATAAGAGTGACATTAGTAAGTACATATTATATAATATAATCATCGTTTGTAGCAGCTTTGAAGGCGGTACCACTCTACAACCTCCTGGAACCAGGCTGATCTCCTCCGTCTTCTTTATGATCCTCATTTGCATCCTTCCATTCTCGTCCAAGGATCCAAGCATGAGGTGCATTGTTCATCTTGTATCCAGAAATGCTCTCGAAATTTGTAGAGAAGATGCGATAATGTCATGATGGAGTATTAAGTCATGAAAGGAGGAAATTTAATACTCCATCTTTTCTAGATTCGTCTACATGAATCATGATGATATGTAGAGTTTTTTTGATACTGTATTTTTGAATTGATTTCTGAAAACATGAACACTTTTATTTTACAAATAGTACCTACTTATTAAATTGAAAAGGTAAGAGTCGGTTCCCATTCCTTACACGCAACATCTGCCTGGGCCCGCCATCTGTGTGTAACTTAACTTACACATTTAAAATATTATGTACCGTCGTGATAAAAGATTACAATATTCAGAACATTGTTTAATAACTAAATCTAAGTGTACATTTTATTATGTTTACATACTTACCTCGCCACTTTGCGTTAACAGAATTCTAACACATAAATAGATTACCTCATGACGCAAGGTGTGTGAGAATGTCATGTAGAATTTCATTACATTGTTATATGTATATTATAAATCAAAAAAGGTATTAATTCAACACAAGTATTTACTACGTTGAGGTAAGTTTATGGCCCTTTCTTGGATAACTTTTAATGGAATCATCTAATCTGAAAACAGCTGTTAACTTAACATCGATATAAAAGTTAGGTGAATCTAAATCACAATTGATTTATAACATCTTTAACTTAACGTTTACTGTCCACAACATGTACGCAAGTAATATAATTCAGTTTAATGTCCGTGCGAACCGTTCACGATATGACCCTATTAATGTATTCATAACATTGTGAAATGTGTTCTCCTTGAAATTCGATTTATGGCAAATCTCGACCAAAGACAATAGAATATGATACCATAGTAAAGAAATTGAACATGGCATTATAACTACCTACGTAATTTTAAAGGTCTGCAATGATTGATTGAACAATTATGCATTGATCTAGCCTTTAATGCATTTATTGAAATCGATGAGAGATTCAAAAGCCTAAGATACCTAAATCCACTAAATTCTATAAAGTAATATCGAGCTTTTGATTAAGAATAGTCTCATTATATTAGAAATTTTTTATTTTACGCTACATAAATATTAATTGAATGTATTAATTATAATGACATACATATAAAATCAATTTTATCGAAAAATATTATTTTTGCACCACCGGAATTCGAACCTGGGGATCTCTATTTCCAATCCGGGAAAGGTGCATTACCAAACAGTACATTTCGTGACAAATTTCCGAACCTATATGCTACACTTTTTCAAATTAATACATCTGTCGTTCCATTATTTGAAAGGCATCTACATTTTTTTTACGGAATCTCAAATACCTATCGGATTACTCAAAGGTATATATATATATGTTTACAATGAATACAATAAGAATGTGTTCTCTTTAATAGATATATTATTATTTATAGTTTCAAGACTCGAGTTATTGTACATGTTTTAGAACCGAATAGAAGAATAAGAACTATACATTTATTCACAATAATGTACGATAATACTTACAGTTTTAGTGCTCCAACAATCATAACATTATAATTATTATTAAAATAATAGCTTAAATATGTAAATAAATAGTAATTCAAGTTTTACTAAATTCAAATTTAAAAAAATATATAACGCTTACTGCCCGGTGGGTCAAAACAAAACACGTCCGGCGGTGGTGGGTTATTTTAGACTCACCTCAAGTTTTCAGTTTTTCAACCGTTTTATGGAAGATTTTTTATAAATATTTCATTTTAAGTATGATTTAATGAAATGGCATGGTGTGCCGTAATGTTTCTGCTAAAAAATATTACGAATAATGTACATATTCTCATGCATCAACAGACCCCATACACAGCCAAAATATAAACATCCACTAAGCATGTAATCTTCACGTCGGAACCCGAACAGGTAGTGCCATAAAACTTACAGGTAGGCGCAACGCCCCTCAAATAGTTATATTATTGGTATTGTCTACGAAAATAAGTCAAAACAAATACATGGACGCATACCTGGTATCGTATCTGGTGTAAGCGCTGCGTTTCAATCTCATAAAAGCGACTGATTTTTGAGCGTTTTTTCACATTTTTATTAATAACTCATTTGAATCTCGTCCGATAACATTTGTTTGTATCTCAAATTATTTGGAAATATTTAATAAAAGATTATCTAGAAGGAAAACAGCATTAAATGAATATTTGTAGCGTAATTCATATATTTACAAACACCCGGGTCAAATCTGACCCACCACCGCAGAGGATGTGTTAATATCAGTTTTTTAACCGCTATTAAAGAAGTGCTGATTAGTCTAGTGGTAATATAATCGCCTAACGATCAAGTTCGAGTTTTATCCCAGGACAGCAAGCTTGCTGGTCTTGCAGTAAGATACTTGCCTAGTAATTAAGTGTCTAGTGATTAAAGTCGAGGATTCAAACCTTATTCCGAAAGACCAGTAAGCTATTCATTTTCATAGCACAAGCGTTTAGCTTAGTTAGAAAATAAGAAAAATATTGTTGAGACATGTATTCCGTATACTATCCAAATCTATTTAAAAAATATATAAAAGTAAAAAATAAAAAATATAAATATAAAATATAATGTATAAAAAGGTTGCAATACAAATATTTTAAATATTGAATCTTATGCAATGAAAATGTATTTATTAAATTATTTTTAATCCATATTTACTGCAAAAACATTGTGGTTAATTATTATTAATTAATAAAATTTATTCAATTAACTTTTTACAGTGATTTTTCCATTGTATGCAGTCAGGTACTAAAATCAAAAGATAATAATTTCACGTTTCGGTCGATGAAGGAAAAAGGTTTTACCAAACAATTGAGCTTTTAGTAGAACTCATGTTGTTAAATACAATTCTAATTATATAAATTTTATTAAAAATGCTTTTTTAATTATGGCAATAATAACTTAATGCGTTGCTGAGAATTTAAATATTTGCCTGACCTAAATCACTCATTTTGAGATAGGCGAAATTTGGCATAATTCGTTGTAAAGGGTACAATTACGTTAATTAAGTGCTTAAATCCGGTCAGGGGGGTTGCGTGAGGCTCGTCGGCTCCGCCCCCGGCCGCTGCGCGTGTGGTCCTGCCCCATCGCACCCCATCACTCCTCCAACACTAAACATTATAATCCATCTCGACATTAATCTATTGTCTGTTCTACACACATAATGGCTTTAAGTGCCTCCGCATTATACATCAATATTCCAATCAATCATTTTAAACAAAAGCAGCCTTCTAATCTGTCACAATAATTTTGAATGTGGAACATCGTTGATTAACACAATCAATAAGTTGGTATGACAGGTTTTGACTACAGAAATTCTATTAACTAAAATATAATTAATGTGGACTGTCGGCTCCGCACCACTTGTGGTACGTGTGATTTATAGAAAAATATTTAAAAAATTTGTCAATTACGAAGTAAAAATGAAAGGAAAAGTAAATAAATACTAAAGCTTAATCTTCAAGAATTATATTCACCGCATATACATAGAGTAAAACGTGCATAACTTTGAATATAGATGTACCTTACATTTTGAACAAAAAACCGAATTTTAAAAAGAAAAATTTACAGAATGAATTATGTTATTACACGGTATTTTTCTCTTGTTATCTCAGATAATCTAAGTAGGCATCTAATTTTTTTAAAGAAATCTGTCTCCTAATTTTCAGCTTCACAGATCTATCAATATGGAAATAAAATAGAAACATTAATTATAATAGTAATATGGCCAAATAATACTTGGACGAGAAATATTTGGTTCATATGAACTGGTGTGATTTTCTGCATCTACAACCTTCTTTGCGGATGAACCAGTTCTCCCTGACAGAAATTTCTTATCCGTTATTACGGAACGTCCACCAGTGACTCTGAACAGAAGAAGGAATCGCCACCATTGCTGGAATACACCCGTCACGGAACTTGAAGATGGAGTGGTTCACAACGAGATTACGAGCGAGTAATGGAGGATAAGCTTGGGTTCCAATGTTTAAGATATCATTACTGATAAATTTATTTATTAATAGATCGAACCTAAATTCAATCCATACCTATATTTATTTGTGTCTAGAGGCCATTTATATATAACTCTGAAGAACTTTTAAAATTCTTTTTGGATATATGACAACTGTTTACCAGATCAACCCTAAAATTATTATTTTAATACAAATTTATCTTCAAATCCACGATCCGAATCAAAGAAAACTAAGAGTAAAACTTTAGAATACCTTTTAGTGCCAAAAATGGACACCAAATTTGGTCAACGATTTTTCTTATTTTGTGCACCGCAAATATTTAATAAATTGCCACTAGATTTCAAAGGGTCTAAAATGATTAACGATTTTAAACCAAAAATGACTAAGTGGTTGCTTGATGTGGGTAGAAATGTACAGGTAATTGCTTTAGAACATATCACGTCCTTTATTTTAAATGTATAATTTGATGCTAAAGAATAAAAAGTTCTAAATTTGTATAAAACGTAATCGGCTGATATGGAGAAATGGTTTCCCTGGGAGCAATAGGTCCATGTTCGAATCTCGGTAACAACCAAATATATTATTGATAAATACATTTTTTCTGTATATCTGTCTACTTTCTACTATCTTTTAATTTGTATTAAACTATCATTAATAATTAATAAAACTCTTAATTCACTTTAATACTCTTTCTTAATTTGTTCATTATTTACTGTATCATAAATTAATTTATCGTATATGCACCTGAATAACTGCAATTTTCACTAAATTCAATATAATTTCATTCCTCTTTTAACATCCATCCATTAGTACCCGTCATGCCTAGGCTAACTATTTAGATTATTATTACTTCCATTAGAAATTACTACATTCAAAGCACCGTACACTACATTCCCTCTTTCCACGTGATAGCAGCGAGGATACATACCGAAAAAAATAATTTATCATTTGTTTTTAACATATTTTAAGGTGTCTTATAAAA
The DNA here is from genome assembly GCA_031772225.1 of Eubasilissa splendida. Classification (NCBI taxonomy): domain Eukaryota; kingdom Metazoa; phylum Arthropoda; class Insecta; order Trichoptera; family Phryganeidae; genus Eubasilissa; species Eubasilissa splendida. The sequence goes on along the minus strand of CM062852.1, from coordinate 11,123,391 downwards.
CTTAAGCAAACCGAAATTACAAAACCAACCACGAAATGTGAGGTACGCGAGTAGCTTTTTAATTACAAGGTAAATATTATGCTCCAGGAATTTTTGTTTGGTTGCCATTGTGGATTGACAGACATTTGTCAGTTCGCATTTGGTAATCGTAGAGAGTAGTTGATTACAATTTATTATGGAGCATAACGCCTCAACAACGTGTTAAGGTCATTAAAACATTTTACCTGAATAATAATGGCAATGATGTAACCATTAATGGTTATCGCAATCGTCGCATATTGGAGAATTTATTGGTGGTCGAATTGGGTCGATTAAGCCTGCAACACATGTGGTTTCAACAGGACGGTGCCACCTGACACACAGCCTTAGTTACGCTTGAAATTTTGTAAGGAATTTTTTCCCGGCCGCATAATGTTAAAAAGTGGTGATATCGACTGACCTTTTCGATCATCTGATTTGACGGCTCCCGACTATTTTCTGTGAAGATATTGAAAAAAAAGTCTACACCAATAAAGCGGAGATTTTCGGCGGTTTATAGTTAAAGTTAAAAGTTAGCGACAAAAATGAGATGATGCAACGCGTTTTCGGATAAACTAAGTTTAAAAGTAAAGTTTATGGTTACCGAGGATGACGCAACCGGGCCTAAGTCAACAACAATTTCGATGGTATATGACAATATTCGAAGTAAAATTGCTGAAATAACATGCGAAGTGTGCGAGAATGAATGTGAAAAATATAGTTATCACACATTTGTGTCGCTACCACAGGCGGCCACTTGGCCCATGTCATATCCCATACATAATTGTAATAAACCAAATAATTGACAAATAAAAACAAAATGATTATTTTTTGTTTAATTTCTTAATTATTCAAAACAACATCGGCCTGGAACATAATATTCACCCTGAAATTAAACTATCAATTCTTGTACAAATTAATTGAATGAACTAAATTCAGATCTTAACTGAATTTAATTTATGCGTTTAATTTTTACATTATATTTATATGCTATTAATTGCATCCTGTTTTACTATTTCTATAATATTTTTTTACTTTTTATATATATTGAACATTGTATTTAAATGCTATCTAATCGCATCTTCATTTACTTCTTATATATATTTATTTGTACATTGAACACTACACTTTGTTTATTACTATACTGGAAAGGCCCTGAAATATATGTCTTACTTTGCTGCAATTTTATCTGATTATAACAATATATATTAATAACACATAATGAATAAATAAAACAGTATAATGAATAAATAAAAATATATTATTGCAGTTTTGGCCAATATCATTTTGATGTTGCAGATCTCAGAAGTCGAATATTGTTGTCGATTTTTTGAATTTTTATTTAATTTTCATAGATACGATACTGATTCCAAATCTGTGTTAGTGCGTTGAAGGTACAAATTGATTTATTGAAATTCAATTTGAAAACATGAAAAGGGCTTCGCTATACACTACAGCCATGTTTCGAAGACAATAGATTGTGCTACCTTTGAATTAACGATACTGTTACAATAGAAAACAATTCGTGTTTCACGAGATGAAAGAAAGTTGTATTGTTGCTATAAACGTATAATACGCACTATTAAGAATCTATTTACAACAATATAATTAGGCCGCTTGACCTTCGGTGCAGAGATCAAAAAAGGTCAGAGAGATATTTTTCAAGATTCTTATAATGTGAAAGGTGCTCCATCGGTCGGTATAGTTTTGAGTTTAACTAGAAATAACCCTTTAATAATGACAGGAAATTATTTTTTTTAATTGGCATAAAGTATTTAAAAAAAAACTTGTATCAATTAGATACAAATAAAATCAATTTACCATCGGGACTCGAACCTGGAACCCTTCCTATCCGGGGAAGTGCGCTGACCGATTACACCACTTCAACATAGTAAGTTAACGACAAATTTTCGAACTTAAATGTTGCGCTTTCAAATTGACTGTTATTCCATTTTTTTAAAGCAATCTACTTTATATTTACGGAGAATCTCAAACATCCTTGAGTAAAATCCGGTAGGAGATGTCAGAATTTAATTAATTAATTTTTTTTTTTTGGAAACATTAATACAACTTATATATATTTTCTGAAAAACTGCAACTTCACAATAATGCGATATAGACAGCTGTCAATAAATGTTTGTTTTAATTTGCTATTCGACACGGTCGGACAAACATATGACATAATCTTCTTCTTCTTCTTCTTCTTTTAAACAGGCAATCCACCCTTCAAGAGTGATTTGTGCTATTAAACAAGTCAAAACATTATTTCATAGAAAGCAGTACAACAATATTATAGATCGGACATAATCAAATTATATAATTTACGGTATTCTCTCTTTGAGCGACATATTCTTAATCTTTTCAAGCTAAAGGCTCGGGCTATGAAAACCTCCTGGAACGAGGCTCGATCATTAGGCGAGTGTCTTAACCACTAGACTACAAGCACATCAATTTAATAATAATCTTTGACATGTACTTTTGTAAGGTGTTTTAATTTTATGTACAGTAGTATTTTAATTCGATATGAAATAATATTTTTGTATAAATAAATGCGGAAATATTTAAGATAAATTAATAATAATGTCTTTATTTAGTCGTAATATTTCGAGATATATATTGTTCGTCTATTGTCTACTATATATTGTCATTAAGTATGTTTATTTCACCGATTTATTTGTATATTGTAATTTAATGAAAACAATATAATTTCTATATTGTTTCAATAAAAACAACGCTAATAATGTATAGAATAGTAGTGGAGTTGTTAAAATACCTGTCTTTGGTAATGAAGATTAAGGGTTCAACATTAATTAGTAATTTTTATTATACCTTAAGTTGATTCACTTTAGATTTACAACACATTAACTTTTTATTGGCTCTATTTATTTTTTTACGTCTCTTTCGAATCTTACTCTTTTTTTTTAATATTAATCAAATAACACCGCAACAGCACAGAAAAAACTGTCCACTTTAACACAGACGGCAGTCAAGCAAAGTAGCCAGGACAATGATTTATACATCATATTGCATCCCACACAGTCAACTAATAAGTGTGTTATATTATTGTACATTCACTTCTAATGTATAAAATAATATGTCAAATAAATAAATATAATTACTATTAATTAAGGAGAACACATTATTATTGTGAAGTTGTAATTATTCAGAACATAGGTCTGTGATGTCTTAAATACTAATTTAATGTGTTAATTATAAATATATACATACAAAATCAATTTTGTCGAAAAATAATGTAAATGGCTTTTAAATAATGGAACGACAGATGTATTAATTTGAAAAAGTGCAACATATAGGTTCGAAAATTTGTCATGAAAAATACTGGCGCTATAACACAATTGGTAGTGTACTTCCCCGGATTGGAAATAGAGATCCAGGTTCTTATCCCGGTAGCGCAAAAACAATATTTTTGGACAAAATTGATTTTATATGTATATATTATAATATATATATAACTTTTTAAATACATTTCATATGTGTCCCTATCTGTCAGAAAATATTATCTGGTTGCAAACGATGTGTTAACTAGTTCTATCGACTTACGCAATAATAACGTCTCCCATATACGTCGGCCGATAAAAAGCTTGTTGTCGACAGCGGTTCGTTCGCTTAGACAGTGTCGTTCATTTTCACCGGCTGAGATAAGTATCTGAGTGTTCGCAGTCTGCTCGAGCCATTTACATCCGCTACATAGTTAATGCAACATTCACTACATACCTACCAACACTCAACTAGAAATAAATTAACCCTTTCATATATTGACGCATTTTAAAAAGGTGATTTTGTTTTTTTTTTTCTAAAACACAAAGAATCGTTAAATGACAAAAAATAAATTATTTACACGTGATATGCATTTTTTTGTGAAATTATGTGTCACATACAGTATCACTGATCCTGCCGGTAATATAATACATCGTTTGAACGTCTGTATGAACGACATCGCCCTATCTTCAGGCAGATTTTAATTATATTTTTACATAAAAATCTATAATCTTCTGAAGTTGAGCCATCATATTATTTTAAAAAGAACACATACAGATTTCAAACTCAATTTACCGAAAAAATATTTTAGCTGCCACCGGGATTTAAACCAGGATCTCTTCCTATCCGGGGAAGTGCATTATCCGATTACGCTAATAGTGTAGCTAAAATGTTTTTACGGTAAATTGAGTTTATTTATATTTCTAATTGATGCATTTAATTTGTATTAATCATCATATTATTGTTTGATCGGAATTATTTGATAATAATTTCATCAAAACTTTCGATAGGTACTGTACGATTGCCATTATCCGTACGCGTCCATTCACACGTGTGCGGATAATGGCAATCAGCAGACATTATCACTCGGCTAAAAACAATTAAAAAATTATGATTAGAACTATATATTTATTATTTTTTTATTAATTCGTTATAATTACAATGATACAATATAATAGTTATTATTATTTTTTTGTTTTACAACTTCTCTAAAAAGCATATATATGTGTAGAGAAGAGGTGTATATATTAATAATTATTGTTTACAATAACCATCTTATAATAAAATAAAATATAATAAATTAATAGCAATAACGATATAAAAATATTATAATTTTCGAGGTACATGTTTATCTTTTAAGTGTTTTTTGATAGCATTGATAATATCTTTATTATCATTAATCCTCCTGATGTTTTCGGGTAAGCTGTTAATTTTCGTTTTCCTATGTGCGTACAGCAGTGTCGTGCAAATGATGTGTTGATTTGTGAGCATTAAAATACGAATTTAAACATAGTACGATTTTCAGTAATAAAATTATCTTCTTTTTTTTTTTAATATTTGAAGAATAGATTTTTTTTTAAATAGATCACAAAGTGTTGGTACCTGATAGTCTTTTGATTTTTTAAATATTACTTTTATTATTTTTAGAGTTTTTGTACACTTTTTACTGGAATCAAGCTAACTAATGATGGCATATTATAATATGGATTAAATAAATGCATAGTATACTATGTACATATTATTTATCGACAAAAATGTTATGTTTTTTAAAAATATGTATATTAATTTTCTAATCTTTTTAACAAGTTGACAAATTATATATTAGTAAAGTGATGAAACATGGCAGTAGTTTTCTTACAAAATTATCTGTACCAAATGACAAAAGACAAATGTATTAAGTTAATCATTAATTATTAAGGAGAACACATTTTTGTTATGAAGTTGCATTTACATAACGTAGTTCTGCGATATTTTAATACAAATTAAATTAATCAACTAGAAAGATATACATACACAAATCTATTCATAGAAAAAGTATTTGGTAAATATTCTAGTTAAATAATTTAATTTGAGTTATTAAGTTTATAATAAAGCAGTGTGAATCGAGACATAGTGACAGTGAGATAGTGACAGTGAGATAGTGACAGTGAGATAGTGACAGTGAAACAGTGAGATCTATCAGATCGATCTTAATGAACACTTAAAATTATGATGTGAGGTTAACGCAAGCATTTGATGACTACTGTTTTAAAGCAAATCAACGTTTTAGCTGGATTTCTGAAAAAAAAATCCCCCTGAAGAATACAAATCAATCTAATTATAAATTTAAATACTAAATACACTTTTTGTATACATTAGTCACTGCCAAGATGATTGTTAGCGTATATACTTACACATCTGTTTTAATTTTTTTTTTATCATTACAAACATACCGACATGCCACATTGATAAGAACCGATCTTAATTAAGAAAAAGTGTCTCAATTGTTTCAAATATACGCTATAAAAGGTAGATACGCATATGTTAGCACCAGCAAATAACACATCCCTAATTAACGAGCAGACAGTCAAGCTATCGCTTCTATCTTTGCCACATATACATAAATCTTTGGCACAAAAATTTCGATCGTGTTTAGTAAAAGAATACCGTAAAATGCACAGCTAAAAACTGTACAGATAAAATCTAATCCTGGCATCGTTAAAATAAAAGAAATCATCAACAAATTCTATAAAAAGTCCATGAAAAATTATTTAACATTTAAAATATTTTCATTTTATTGGACATCATTTTGTTTTTAAAACATTCGTCAATATAGCTCAAGCAAAAAAATACAGCGCGCACACTTACCTACTTATTAATACTTGGTCATACATTTTATACTGGTAAGATTGCTATCTCATTAGTGTGTGTCCACTTGTTCCGTTACATCTAGTGTAGTAGACATGACAATTCATTCATTACAATCATTATTCAACATTATCGTTATATGTATATTTTAATATAAAATAAATACATTGAAATACTTGTACAGTTTGAACCCCTTCTTTCATACTAGGCAAGTCCGTGTTGAATGAGTTAAATATATGGAGCGAGTAAATTATTACCTGTACAATTTCAAACATAAATATGTGTAATGTGGAAATGTGTACATGTGATTCATAACTGCTTGTAAGGTACAAGATTCGTGCTGGGATTCTTTAAAAATATCTCTATTTTTTTTCCCTTCCAATCATTTGAATCAGTGGTTTTGACGTTTTACTTATATATTTAATATTGAGTGCTGAGGTATTAAATATTGAAGTTTTGAGATTTGATTCACATATTTAATATTGAGTGGCACAAAAATGTATCTTGTACACCCTGAAGAAGGAACGGTGGTTCCGAAACCGGTTGGTGATAGCATAAATAAAGTGGTATTTAAACAAAGTGAATTATTTTTAATTATATTTATATAATATTTGTGATTTTGGTATAATCTGAAAAATATTGTCAATGATTCTTACGAATCATTGGAATTTGTTTGTCTAACAAATATTTGTGGTGTTGTTCAATTATTTATTAGTTTGTAATTTCAATCATTATTTTTCAGAACTTTTATCACATCTTTCAACTAATTTGTCGGTGCCTTTTCTATAGAAATCGGCCGGTCTGGTAGCGAAATAGTTATCGATTGTTGAACGTATCTCCACGCATTTGATTGGAGAGCGACCGAAAAATTGATAAGGAGCGAGGTTGGGAAAATGTTCGTTTTTCTAAACTTGACACTCTACTACCTAATTTATGCCCAAAAATTAAGAAAAACTATAAGATATTTTAGAGCAGAAAAAATGCTGTCACTATTTGTCACAAAAAACAAAAGGACGGAAAATTAGCATTTAAAAAAAACGCAAATACTCCTTAGACGATACAAATACTTAAAAGGGATTGATTCAATTTGAAACATTTATATCCAAAAGTATGCAATTCCAGTTAATGGTGTATACATTAGAGTTCACATATAACGAAAATTTAAACGATAAAAATATACTTTGACGTGAATATTTACTTAACCTCCGTGTAACGAAATACCGATTATTTATCTAGCTGTAATTTAAACGTGCAGTTAAATTTTATTAATGCTTTCGTAACAACATTTCTGGGTCAATCATTTTTATTCACAGATATTAAATTAACACATAGATATGCATCGTATAAATATTTTCATAATTCCAAACAAATTTGACGAGAAGAGAACTCCCGCTCATTTCTACTGACACTTTAATTTAAATGGCCGGCGACTGACACAGAATTTTCCGTTGCATATTTCGGTTCATGGCACACAACTGATAATTGATCATTTCACACATCGGCGTGTCTAAAAATGTTATTAAAGTATTTCCCACGCGAGCTTCGAACACCATTTGGGATGTTTACATTCCGGTGCACTCGCACTCGACAAGTATGCGGGGAGCTTTTACTATTATCTATGGACCAGAATAGATGCGGAAAAGCTGTATATGCTTACAGAAATTAAAACTGTTTAACATCAAAAAGTTTCTCACGTTTCAAACTTTTTTTTTAGAATTTTTACTCACTAAAAAAAATATGAAATGGAATTAAAGCTTCATTAATTAACAAGATAAATAAGTGTATTGCAATTTTTTTTCAATGTTAAACAGATAATTTTAAAACTATATGAATAAAAACATATTTCAATCAAATATAACATATATTTAATGATTTTTTTGGTTAGAAACGTGTTATATAAATACATAAAATGCTTATTTTGTACAACTGTTTATGCATTAATTAATAAATATCAATATTTTATTATTAGTCTACTTTTATTAAACAGTAAATAAAATAAAAATATGTCAAATTTAACAACTCCTACAAAGATGCCGAATGTAATGATGAATTTTTGATTTGGGTTTTAGGTTATCAATATATTTCCACGTTAAAACAGAGTGTGAAATGGAAAATTTAACGAAGCGGAATGGTTGAAAATATTCGAAATTTTACACAATTTTTTAATAAAAGTTGGCACTTTTTTGACGATCTAGAAAAATGTATTTACAATTGGAAAGGTAACTAAAATAAATTACAAATAATATTTTTTGATAAACTAGAGATGTAATTGAAATTGAATAGATATCATGAGCCGTTGCTATATTTGCAAGAATCCTAAAAATAGGAGCGTTGTTCTGTTCCGACCCATTTCAAACTTTTATTTTTAAATTAATTATTATAGAATATTAAAAATACTGTAAACATATTTTGTAAAATTTGATATGGGCCAAAGCACGTTTATTCACGGACAAAACATTGACCAAATTTAGGCAAATAAGACATGACAGATCAAATTGTTTCGGTTTGAAAATTAGCACGCACCATTGTCGGGTTGAGTTTGCTTATGAAACGATCCAACAAAATGTTTTCTCAGGAATGTCTCCTATTGATGAGACGGTGCGACGATGAGACACTCTCGACTGCATTATTATTTGAAGGTTTCCCGTAGTCCCTTTCTCACGGTGTTTGTACAAGGGACAAGTGCAGCCGGTGGCTGCAGGCTGCAGGCTGCCGGTCGCTGGCTGTTGGCATCTTCTGTTGTGATTGACAGTCCAAACATTTGTATAGCGCACTCTCCCAGTGTGTTTGTCGATACGCGCTGACGCCTCGAGAGTAGCCTCCGCTCTCCCACGCCCTCGCGGACTGGGGGAGGTGGAGAACAATGCGAAAGGCCGATGCTTCGACAGACGGGCGACTAGGATGCAGGCTGGATGCTTTATATCTATCACGTAACAATTAAAATCTATTCATAAATATTTTTCTTCGTTTGTTATTGGTAGATTATAGACGCAAGTGAGTTAGGATGAATTATTAATAATTTGGTAATTTATAAAGCGCCATATTTGTAAAAAATGCACCTCAAGGGCGCTTTACACATAAATCGTTTAGTCCTAACACTAGTATTTAAAATGAAAAATTATTAAACAAATAATAGATATATTTTTATTATATTTAATGGAAATACATGGAAGTATGGGTAATTACAGAGCTTACTACCTGTCTTCAGCTGGTTTAAGTGATCACTTTATACAAATAGAACGTTCACCATTCTCACCCATTAATCAATCTCCATATCTATCAAATTTTTGTGTGTTGTTATGTGTTCTTGGATATATTCAAATATTAGTAAAAATTATTGTTTGAAAACTCATGAATATAATTTTTTAAATACAAATTAAATGAATGAATTAAAATGATATACATATAAAATCAATTTTATCGAAAAATATTGTTGTTGCTACCGGGATTCGAGCCTGGATCTCTTCCTGTCCGAACATATATGTTGCACTTTTCAAATTGATACATCAATCGTTCCATTATTTGAAAACCATCTTCTTTTTATTTTCATCCCGGTATCAATAACGATATTTGTCGATAAAATTGATTTTATATGTATGTCTTTCTAATTAATACATTTAACTTATTTTTAAAAAAATATCACAGACCTATCTTCTGAATAATTATAACTTCACAATAATAATGCGTTCTCTTTAATAATTATGGATATAATTTTATGAAAAGGTCCTTTTTCAGTCTTTAATGCACTGTTCCTTATGGCGATGGGCACAGAGTTTCACACTTTGGACCTGCCACCGCAAATACCCGTTTACTAAACTTAAACTTCTGGCTACGAATCCTTCCAGCGGCTTAAAAAGAGACTGATCTGAGAATTTGACATATACCATTCAAGTTGTTTGGGATGCAGTGCTCTTGAAGATATAGAGGCGCTATGTTGTGTCGCCTTGTACAGCAACCAGGACAATTTAAATTCTACTATTTAAGGGAATCTGAGCAAAAGGGTCATTATGTGAGAGAATTTAGAAGTTCCAAATATTATCCGTGCTGCCGCATTCAGAATTGATTGTAATCTATCTAGCTGAAACATTGGCAAGTCAGCATAAATACTATTACAGTAGTCCACACGTAACACCACAAATGTATTTAAGAGTAGATGGACTGCCTCAGGGGGTGGACGTCTCCGAATACTTTTTATGTATTTTCTTCTTTTCCACCATTCAAGACTGATTTGTGCCATTAATCAAGTTAAAAAATTTATTCTATAGAAAGTACAATAATATTATAGAATAGGAAATACTATATTACAAGTCAATATCACTGTCGTTCAAAAATCATAGTACAATTTTCCGACATAAATTAGATTGTGAAATTTTCTACTAAGCCCGATTTCATTAACTACATTTTTTTTCTCTCACATTCAAAGTCGTAATTGATACAGATGTATATATTTTCGATTGCTAGTTTTTTTTATGTATCTTAAATAAGCGACTAATTTACATATTTTAATTATTTATTATATTAATGGTATTGTATGAACTTAAATATTTATACAACAGTCTATTTAACACTGGTGTCAATGTTATTACTGAATATGGAAATAAAAAGAAATAAATATTTTGAATCGTTAATTTGCATCAATACGTTGTGTTTTTTTTTTCTACGAATGGCTCTTACATGTAGATACGAGTGCGTTGAATTCTTACAATTAAGTGCCATTGAAGCTTCTCCAAACACAATCTTATCGAAATCTTGCTCTGCACGAGGTGCATACTAACAAGACTTTTGAAGAAATCAATTAAAAAACTCGTGTTCCTAAGTTGAATACTACGAATGTCAATTATTACGTTATTGTGATTTCATCTCTATCTTGTTTACAAACAGAAATTCCAATCTGACACGTCCGAAGGGCCAAGCGACGGTGTGATGATATTAGCGCCTGGGCGCCGCTACCGAACCGAGTAGTACTTGTCTGAGGTGGTCTCGACACTCGACACTCGACACTCGGCCGTAGTTAGTACTCTATCTCAAGATTAGGGCCGACCTAAGGTCGGTGCAAAAAATGCAGCCATACCTAGCCACGACCTAAACCCACACCACTGTAAGTTTTGCTAATTTATTATGTTTGTCGAGGACCTGGTCGCGCCTTACAGACCTGCCTAGTACCGACCGAAATTGAGTTAACAATAAGTCGCAATATAACAACTCCTGAAGCCTACTTGAAGCAACTACTTCTCTCTTAGCAGCCTTCTCGGACGCATCTCCAGTGAGCACTCCGAGTCATCAACTTTATCTGTAATTTAACTTCGATTTGTGTACTTTCATTTGAGCATCAAGCTACAATAAATGCCACCAATTGTAATTCAATGTTTTATAACGCCTTCCCTAAATACAGCTCACCCTTAAGCATATAAATAAAACCTACAACATCAAATACACGCAGTGATGTCTGGGGTATTTGGGGCCCTCAGTCTCGTATCTATGTCTATGCAGCTCATCGATCAATTAAACAGCACCTCTTAACGGATGACGTATACCTAACCTAATCTAACCTACAAACACATTCACAATTTACGAGCTACAGTCAACAAACCATAATCAAAGTAAATACATACTCATCACCCCATCCATACTGGTGACCTGTAACGAAAAATAAACCAAATCCCCATATATACATTTTTCCGAATGGTGCCCTTTAAATCTCATTCTTTGCATTTTTAAGCAAAGCAATTTTGCTGCGATTTGTGATATGTGTATAATAAGTGACGGAACTCGTTTATTGCCATAATTAGTCTATTGCTTATATAATAATATTTTTATGAAATAAATTCTTCAAATTAGTATTGATATATAGTGGCCCCAATCAGGTACGATACGGTTCGTAATATACCTCGATAAGTCTCGGTCCTGGGTTGTCCTCGCAGCTAACTCGTATGTCTCTCCGGCCGAATACAATGCAGTCCACCGTTGGAGTGCTTTTTCAGGTCTTCTTCGTTCTAAAATTGGGCTCAGAATAATTTATTTTTCTAGGCTAAAAAATTGTTAGAATTTTTTCTTTAATGTCTTGATAAATAGCTTGCCATGATGGGATTTGCTGCAGGATTAAGGTATTCGTGCGTCGTGCTGTCCACGAGATTCGTTACATTCTTCTTCAGTAATATATTTCTAAGGCATCTATTTTAAGTTAATCGCTATTGCGGTCTGTCCCAAGTCTCCAGCTACATTTATCAATCAACATAATTTTGATTCCTTGTTTGATGCCACTATCTTTCCACATTCTCGTAAGTTGGTTCATAGCAATTTTGGTTAATTGTAATGAAAAAAGTTTTAATGGTTCTTTTATGTGAGAAAATATTTGAGTAAATCTAGATGTGCGATACGTGGAAAAAAAGTGTAGTCCTTTATTGAATATTATTATTTATCTATATTACTTTTCAGGTATGAGCGTAGAGTTGAGATGTTACATCAGTGATCTCACAATGATGTAGAAAATATTGAGAGAGATGGATAATGGAGAGATTTTTTAGACTGGATCTATCTGGTAAAAGCTATCTATGTACCAACACCGATACTCACGTTATCAGTCACATTATTGAGTGCGAAAATTTTGCATGTTATACTGATTTAAAAACTCATTTTATTTTAAAACATATTTATTTCTAAATGAAAAGTTCAATCTAATACATTCTTAATTAAATAAATAAGACGGATCGACGTCCAAACTTTGCACCCAGGGCCACTGTTTTCCAGGCCGACCCTGCTCAAGATAGTGCAACATGACGAATAACTAAAGAGCTATCACCTTTCTCGAGCAAACCCCTCGGATTGTTAATCAATAAATCAATTTCCCAGAACAAACGGAGCCTCCTTCGGGATCTGCCGATAAGAGTTTAGTGCGTGGTCCAACACGAGAGAAAGCCTGTCGCCGTGACAGTTTATCAAATGGTACAAGTTGGTTGTGGTAAATACCCATTGTGTTTGAATAATGCGAGTAACTGAACACACCCATAGATATTTATTAAAATAAATGAAATATCGGTTATCTTTGACTAGAGCGTTATCATTTTATCAAGCGAGTTCAATGGTTTGTAAGTACATAAAAATAAAGAGTATATGCGTGAACAATATATTTTAAAGAGATACATATATGCTTGTTTATTTACTAATAGTAGAAAATAAAAAGATAATAAAAATGCACAATTTCACAAAAACATACTCATAAGTTAAAATAACAATTTTTAACACAAAAATAGTTTAGCACTAAACAGTTTTTTTTTATGAGATTTTTGGTTCGAGGCCAATCTCTGAGAGAGGGATTGCTCCCATGAGATTATTTGGAGACAACTCTCAACTTTTGTAGTTCACCGTGTATACATACATAAAGCCTTAAAAACTCACTGTCTTGTCGCCTCACTCGTTTATTGTACGTCAAACGTCAGCCCATTTATTTTAGACATTTTGAAATTTAAGTTATTAGAGAATGGTTGATTAGCATTGCACTTTGTATAGGTAAGTACTGGATTTATATTATATTTTTAATTCAAATATTTAGGTAAATACCATGCAGGTACTGGATTCATTAACAAGTTCATTACCTACCTACCGGAACATAAAAGAACATATTTTGATTTTTAAACCCGCCCACATTTTCGAGTTTAACAATGTTTAGAACGTGTGAATTTCTAAAGTGTTAAAAATAAAGATTGACGTTTTAGGTTCTAAATTAAATATGTGGTCATCATGGTAACGAATGTGACGTATTTGTTAGGTAACTTATTCGTAACATATTTTCCTGAGATTGGATTTTTTTTTAGATTTTAGAAATATTACACATCAAAAATTCTTTTGAATTGACTGTACAATATAATAGTCTGTATGTTAATCATATTAGTTTAGTGGGAGATTTTTTTGTGTAAATGGAAAAATTATTAAAAATACACCTTTTGAAATTTACATTATAAATGTAGACTGAATATGTAGAACGTTCCAGATAATCTTGTGTGAGAAAGACAAGGTGTAGAGTTACACAAACCGTAGAAAAATACTCTGCCCACGTTTTACGTGCACAAAAAAATATTTGATAGCTACGAGTGTAAATATTATTTAACACTTTATATACAATATGTTACGAAACAACGCACTCCATCTTTCGAATTTTTTTCGATCATACTTTTCCAACTAACTTACCATCACACAGGAGAAGGTAGAGATGACAGATCGCCACAGTGTTCTGATACAACTCTAACTGTATCCACATTCATATATATTGTCATGCTCTATACCCCTTCCTAAATTCCTACAGTTCACTATCCCTACAAAACAAATTACTCTTGTACTAAGCAATCATCCGTCCTACACTCACATACGCGAGCCCCATCTCGAGTTCAAGTAAAACAAAATTTTTTAATCAAAACAAAACTACACCCTTAGGAGAATCACAAACTCACCCTGGTTAGTCAGAAACACAATCATTCACAGCGACTCAAACGACACATACACGATTCATCGTCTAAATTTAATTCTAAATTCATTTCCATCCCAAACCCTTCCATAAACTCCCTCCGCCTGTATGATCCCTCATCCGATCCTCATCTTCGTCCCATTTCTCTTCTTTACAATTTGGTCATATATTTTTTTTAAGTTGCGGTCCCTTTCGATATATTTCTCAGCATTTCCTTTCATATCAAACATGCTTTCAAATACGTACACAAACTGTTCTACTTGCTTCAAACAATAATCATCTACCAATTGGTTAAAGATTATTAACTTTTCAAGCAAATTGAAATAATATAAAAACTTTTAAATGGCATTAAAGGTTTTAAACTAATATTTTTAATTGGTTGTTAAAATTAGGTAGAGCAGATACTGACAGTAAGTGAAACGATTATTATAACACATTATGTGTACTCTTATACTGCAACATAACTTTTAATCTCATATATTTTCATTTAGCTTTACCTTGTATGTGTTTACATTTTATTTATACATATTATATTGCACATTTGTATTTTTATTGTCTGTTTTATATATTTTCACTTTTACGTTGCCTTCTATGTATTTTCATTTTGTATTTAATTGTGTTTTGCTTCGTATTCAATGAGTTATATTGGTTTATTTGGTTTGTGAAATATAATTTGTTTGCCAATTTGTCCTAAAATAGGCTTGCCTAGGTGGGAAATGCATTATAAAAATCTATTTTTAAAAATATATAGTAACAAACTGAATTTTTAAGCTATGTATACAATATAATGGATGTTTTTTAACAGGTTTGTTTTTGAATTGGAAACACTTTTCCAGCGATAGCCAATTTGACAGCTGACAGATGATTTGTGCTCAGTTTGGTTTACCATTTCACCATGAATAGACTTACGCTAGGACAACGCTTGCAAATTATGCAAATTTATTTCGAAAATTGTGGTTCAGTTCGCGAAACTTATCGTGCGCTACGTTCATTTACGGTTGACATAATCGTCAATCCGAGCAAGTAATTCGAATACCTATGGATCCTTTTTGCCATCACGCATACTCTAATTGATAATACGCATCCGTAGAAATGTACAGTGCGTACCGAAGAAGCTATTCTTCAAAAATTGATGCCGGCCAGAATGTTACAGACAATGGAGAGCGCTAGAGATCAATGATTACTGATTTTTTTCATTCCCCAATTAAATAGAATTAATGTGGAAAAATAGCGCAACATGTCACAAGGAAATATTCGATGAGCTTATAATTTCACGTAATGGACCTGTGAATTGGCCTCCAAGATCGTGTGAATTAACACTTTTGTATTATTTTCTGTTAGGATATGTAAAGTCGCTAGTCTACGCCGATAAACCAGAGACGATAGGCGACTTGGAATCCAACATTCGTCGCGTAATTGCCGATATACGTCCGCAGCTGCCCCAAAAAGTGGTCGTGACTTCCAGATTACACTATATTGGAGCCAGCCGCGGAGCTCATATGCGTTAAATCATATTCAAACACTAAGGACATCAAATTATCTTTCCAATAAAGCCAATACCGTGGCCATTTTCACGATTTGTATGTGTTTTATTTCACTTTAAAGCTCTAATACCTCTAAAAAAAAACGCATGTATATTATATGTGTCTAAGAAATAAGAAATAAATACCAACTTCACGATGTCTTTTTTCTCCTCTTCAAATACCGTTGCTTTCGACTTCATTCAACGTGAGAACTTTCTTTGCTTGCATCGTATGTAATCCCACTTCTTAGACTAAATCTTGTTCACTATTCGCCATTAACAGCATTTATTGCACTAAAACATTATATGAGCACATTATACCCATAAACATTCAAATACATTTTATGTAAATATAATAATAACAGCGAACAAACGCGTGATCCGAGAATTAAGCAAACGGTACCGCTAGGCTATCGGCCGTATAATCTGGAATGCATAAAAACAGAACTTCTTAGTGCCTATACTTAGTGTGTTTTCGGCACTTCATCTATGAGATCGAAAGTAAAGAGAAGCATTAACGAGGAACGTGGAATGTGTGTGTCGCAGATGATTCAGTATTTAGATTTCAAATAATCGTCTAATTCATTATGGTCGTTTCCTCCTTTATAATTAGGCACAACACGTATTTAGTGAATAATTTACATACGTAGATATGTTTAAACACAATTTACTAACAAATTTTCATATGATTTTTGTATCTTTATATAACCCATATATATTTATAAAAATAACACTAATTAATGACGGGAATTTAATAAATTATTCAACGATAACTTATTTAAAAAAATATATCGACAATTCATTACAATAAGGAGGTGAAGAGGATCCTGTTTAAATCGTTCTTCACCAGCATGTATACCTGCGAGCTCTGGTCGAAATACAAACAAGTGATGTATAACCGTCTCCGAATTCAGTACAACTGTTCGGATTGGCGCGTTATTGCAGCGCATCTACAATGTTTACCGAAGGCCGTATACATGGATTTGTTGCTGGCGTAAAGTTGCGGTTGGAGCTCAGCACCAACTCTCTGGTGCAAGTGACGCTCTCATGGAAAGCTGGTTCCCTGACTAGAGAATGGCAACGCCTACAAATATAAAAATGGCCGTGACTGATGTATTTATATATTTTTAAAATTTATATAAATTTGTGAACTTTCTATTTATTTATATTTTCTCTGGTTTTCTTTTTCATAACATTATATTTATTTCGCAACTTTAATGTATTATATAATATATATTGGTATCTTTATGGCGAATCGGGATAAAAATAAACCTGATCATGCTGGAATAAATGCATTATTAATATTATCAAATATATTAATTATTATAACATACAGATTATGTGTCACATCAATATTCTTATATTTTCAAACTAAGCTAAACGCTTGCACTATGAAAATTGGACTAACTCGAAACCCCTACCACTAGATCACTAGTCTTAACCACTATTCCAACAAGCACGTCAAAATACATTTTGCTCGATGCGATAAGTGAGCACTTTTACGTAATAAAACTGACAGCAGATTTATATGTTTGTTTTATGTTGCTATGCGATGGAAGTACTAAGGAAATTTTTCATGCAGGATATTTAAAATTTACAATATTTTTTTATTCTAAACTCGATTTCGATTATGATACGAAAAAAAAGGCTTATCCAATTTACATTAGTCACTGTATTACCTGAGATCGACCACCACCATAACCACTCCGAAAGACTGCGATATTTAAACTATTTTTGAAATTCGTAAAACTTTTTTTATGGGCCGATTAAACTATGACAAAAAAAAATTGTCTAATATTTGAAATTATGTAGAAAATCGTTCGTAAATTTATTTTACGAAAGTTTATCATTGTATGTTAAAACAAATCATGATAATTTGTCAAGAAATACATTTTGTAAATGGTCCCCGCCCAATCTCAAGACAAAATACCATGTACAGATAAATGTTTTATTTATAGTATCTATCTATTAAAAAATAAAGATAAACCAACCACTACACCTGCCGACTGAAGTATATACTCGTACCGTTAGAGATAAAAAAAATCGCAATGTTTAATATACCTACACATACACAAATTTGAGTGAGATTAGCGGATTATTAAAAGTGAACGAGCTAATTTTAGCGATATAATTTACAAATAACTTCCTGCGCTATAAATGAACCGATGTATATTTATCAGGTCATAAACTATTTATAGTTTAGTATCCGTTGTGTTAACATTATCTGGTAAATGTGTTACATCGAGTCTACGGCTTTGAAAAAATGATTTACTTAAAATATACTGCGATGCCAAAAATAAAAATTAAATATTAAAATTGTACATTTTTAATAAGTATTTAATGTATATGTAAAGCTTCATGCATGTACCAGATCATTAAGGAAGTATGAATCGTTTGGACTAGATACCTATCTATTACTAAGCTATAAAAACTTTTATACGGCAATTTTTCTTGAATCTGTGTATTTATTTGCTGGTGCTAAATATTTGTTTATAATTATGTCTATGTTTCTATATCATACAGTGTGTAACAGACCTAGTTCACAATATGTTATGGGAGTAAATTACACATGAAACTAAATTCGCGATATCATAATCGTACGAACTCAGTGGAGAGCTGAGAAAAATAGGGCCCAAGCTTCACACATACAACCTTCTGATCAACACACATAACAACATAACTCATCCCATAATAAATTCCCTAAATATTTAATTGTCAATACAGAATTCGTACCCACTGTAGTATATACAATATTTGATGTAGGTATTTATATAGACCAAGGCCGAGGTACGAAGAAGAATTGGATAAGTCGAAGCTGATTAAAATTTGGATGAACTGCTCCATCTCGAGGAACATAAAAGTGATATTGGTTAACTTTTTAAACTCCACGAGCGCATTAAAACGCCAAACTTTGTATGTAACGCCAAGCTATAAGCGTATTAACACGCACTTTTGGACTTTGTAAACTTTCAGGGATTAAAAGTCAAAATTTTAAATCATTTTGCCATCTGTGGACGACAGATCCCAGCTTTTCATAGATAAATCAAGTCCCTTAAAGCCTAGTCTACCCTAAGTGGTGTCTTCCATTTCAAATAGAGTTGTCAGTTAAAAGGTTAAGAGTCTGGAGAAATTGGCGATCACGGGAAACGTACTACTGAGTGCGCGAGGTCGATCACCAATATGACGGCCAGGTCAAATTTGAGATATGACCGGAGCCTCACTACACGTTGCACTAAATAAGGTCTAAGATTCCGAAGATTCGTGCTGTGGAAGCGGAATATACCATGAGCACACTGACCAAGAATAAATTTACAATGGGACATAATTTGATTGAGTTTAAAGCGACCACTCACGTCGTTAATTGAACAGCGAGAATTTTCTCACACTCGCCGAGCCTGATGGTCTTCGGTCGGGAATGTCCAACAATGCTAATATCGACGTGTAGCTACATCCTTACATGCCGCGTAAGCTAACACGAGACATTACGTGAATGAATGGTGTGATGACGAGAGGAGATAAGGAAGCTGAATGAGTGCTTCCCGCAGACGATTTTCAACATGTGTCATGTGTCGCGTGTCTTAATTTGGTATTTGACTGGCCGAATTAAGCGAGCGAATTTAATGAACTGTGTGAGTTGTTACTGAATAGGAATGTGACTGTGTGTAAATATGCGGTTCATTGGGATTCTACCGAGTTTTCATTTAGAAAGATTACTCAACAGGAAGTTTTCTAAATGTTTTAGAATTGCATTGTGTTTCTATAATACGAGTATCCAATCAACTACCGCTTGGGCAGCCACCCGAGGTCCCGGAATTGTTGAACAAGTTCAACAAAATGTAACTAATACGGCATAGGTCTAAAAGTCTTAAACAGGAATGAATGAGCAGGAAAAACTTAAATTTTTATAGGAATTATTTTCGTGGTGCCATCGAGGGTACCAACCTTTATACGTCCATCCATCCAAACAAACCCGTTTTGGGACAGCAGTAAGAAAAGTATAAATATTAAATATGAAAATGTAAAACACTAAGAATGTGTTCTCCTTAATAATATAAGTTGTATCAATGTGTCCAAAAATTTAATAAAAATGAATTGATAATTCTGGCGTCTGCAGTCGGTTTACTCAAAGGTATTTGTGATTCCGTAAAAATAATGTAGATGGCTTTAAAAAATAATGGAACGACAGATGTATTAATTTGAAAAAGTGCAACATATAGGTTAGAAAATTTTTCATGAAAAATACTGGCGTTATAACACAATTGGTAGTGTACTTCTCCGGATTGGAAATAAAGATCCAGGTTCGAATCCCGGTAGCGTAAAAACAATATTTTTTGACAAAATTGATTTTATATGTATATATTTATAATTAATAAATTAAATTAGTATTTAAAAAATGTAAATAATCATTAAAAAAATATTTTATATGAATAATTTTCATTTTAAGAAAAGTAAAACGAGGTGTATTCTTGAAAGAAGGCGGGTAGCGGTATTTTTTTGCTACGCCACTGCCGGGGTCTCGATTACGGGCGGAAAATGATTAAGAAATATTTTGCCCGAGTAGGTACATACTACATAAATACACAGTATGTAAATACCGATTTTCACAGTTAATTAAAAAATCAATTTAACCAATGAGGTTGTCAGTACATAAGCAACATAAAATTATTCTCACTGTTTGTACGTAGTTACAATTATAATAAAATATTTCTGTAATCAGTTTGTCACCTAAATTAATCAACCGTGCTTTGCATATCCAACCTATATTTTATTATTTAACAGAAGGTGGGTTGGGTTACCTACCAATGATTTTGAGAAAATTTAAAAATATTTTTTCCTGTCAATATTAAAATTCTGGGTATGAGGTTCAAAAAAGGGCTCTTCAACCACACTCGCATTTGCTTAACAGAACAGAAACTATATTTTTGACAGATTTTAAACTTAATTAATAAAGAGATAATAAATACTAAGTACAATAATTTTGTATGGAATGTTAGCATGGAAAAAACTAAATTAAGGAGAACACATTATTATTGTGATATACATAGAAAAACAATTTTAAAACAAAGCAGGCTTTCATATAATGGAACGATAGATATATTATTTTGAAAAGTGTAACACATAGTTTCAAAAATTTGTCGTTAAAAGTACTGTCAATGTAGCATTGTTGGATAATGCACCTTCTCCGGCTTGGAAAGATATCCAGGTTCGAATCCTGATAGCGCGACAACAATATTTTTCGATAAAAATTGATTTTATATGTATATCTTTCTAATTAATACATTTAATT
Source organism: Eubasilissa splendida (assembly GCA_031772225.1). Taxonomy (NCBI): domain Eukaryota; kingdom Metazoa; phylum Arthropoda; class Insecta; order Trichoptera; family Phryganeidae; genus Eubasilissa; species Eubasilissa splendida. The sequence continues at coordinate 11,101,980 of CM062852.1, read as the reverse complement.
AGTATTAAACATATGTTTGAACTCAATAAAGCGTTCAACGAATGATAAAGGACGAGAATCTGATACGGATGTGGTGGCCAGTGGACAGTTCGAAGGCCAAAGATGACAACATTGAGATATTCCACATTAAGAGAATTGAACATTCGTGATATCTAAATAACGACCGGTTTGATGCCATTCAGCTTTCAACGAGAAAGGAAGTATCTCTAAAGCAGGACATTTGAATAAAACAATGAACGATAAATTAGATAAAATACGGCAGATTTATTTCCAAATGCATCGATGATTTAATTAACCGTAGTACTAGGGGCGGCTCAATTGGTCCAAAGGGTTAATATTTCTTCTTTGTTACGTGTCATATCATTTCTAATATAACTCTGGCGCTAAAGTATAAAGAAATATGACCCGATATTAGCAACTCACGGAAACAAATTATAACAGTGTACCCAGAAAAACTACTGCTGTAAGTAATTTTCGTACATATATATCGGTGGTTGCATGGCAAAAGGATTTATTATTATTGTTTTCTGTTGTTTAAAACAATGTATTGAAACAAGATTCATTACATTGCAGAATTAATGCATGTCAAAAAGCAGTATTTAAAAAAAAATTAAGTTAAAAAACCTATAAGTATATCGAAAAAGTATTTAGTTAAATTTTGTATGTATATCTTTACAGTTGATTAATTTTATTTGTATTAAAATACTATGTTCTGAAAATGAAACTTCATTTCAATGATTGAAAAGTGTATTAATTAGAAAGATATACATATAAAATAAATTTTATCGAAAAACATTGTTGTTGCGCTACCGGGATTCGAAGCTGGATCTCTTCCCAATCCGGGGAAGGTGCATTATCCAACTATGCTACAGCGACAGTACTTTTTAACGACAAATTTTCGAACCCATATGTTACACTTTTCAAATGAATACATCTATCGTTGCATTATTTAAAGCCATCTACTTTGTTTTTACGGAATCTCAAATACCTTTGAGTAAACCGATAGCAGAAAGCCAGAATGAACAATTCATTTTTATTAAATTTTGGATACATTGATACAACTTATTTATTAATAAGGAGAACACATTCTTATTGTGAAGTTTTAATTATATAGAACATAGGTCTGTGATATTTTAAATACTAATTAAGTGTATTAATTAGAAAGATATGCATATAAAATCAATGTTACAAAGTAGATGGCTTTCAAATAATGGAACCATAGATGTATTAATTTGAAAAGTGTAACATATGGGTTCGAAAATTTGTCGTCAAAAAGTACTGTCGCTATACCATAGTTGGATAATACACATTTCCCGGATTGGAAAAAGATCCAGGTTCGAATCCCGTAGCGCAACAACAATATATTTGGATAAAAATGATTTTATATGTATATCTTTCTAATTAGTATTTAAAATATCACAGACCGTTTGTTCTGAATAATTACAACTTCACAATAAGAATGTGTTCTTCTTAATAATAAAAACAATATACTTTTTGGAGAAAGACAATCAAAATATTTTTTTTTTGTAAAAATTCCATTGACGTAGATTTAATATTTAATTTCTCATTCATTTTGCGCTCATGCACTTGACATTTCTCTACTGTAATAATTCGTATATTTTTTTTTTTGTGAAATTTTTACTCAATTATCTCTGATCTCTTCCACAGTTGCCATCCACAAGACACACGGTCTATATTTCCAAACATATTCTCATCTATAACTCTCATCTCGATCGTACATCCTTATTTTCTCGTTTCATTCTTGGACGTAGATCGTTAACCCGCGTATTGAGACAGACACCTATTTCCATAGCATCACACCACTTCAAAGTGTCGCCCGCTGTCATATGTATCGATGTCTTCAGTGAAACCGTTACGAAATGCGAGATAGTTTGAATTCGAATAACTTAACCTATAAATACATCCGAGCATTGCTACCCGGTAATCGTTCTATTAGTGAAAAGTTTTTAATTTTCGCGATTTAAATCATACGACGCAGCGAGATTAAACGGTTGGACTTGACTTATTACCGACAGGAGAATATTCCAATTTCATCGCAGCAATAAAATTAGTAGATAATGTCATTAAAATAATGACCACGAACATTAATTTATTGAATATTCATTTTTTCACAACTACGCATGTTTTAAAAATAATGATGTCAGGTTTTTAACACCGAGAATTTTTTATGTATTGTTTCTAGAATTCCTGGCTTCTTTGATTAAACTCAGTGGAAACGGCTTGTAAAATGCCCAGCTTTGTATTTAACGATTTGTAATGTAATTGATTGCAGTGATAAAACATAAACTTACTATTAAGGAGAACACATTCTTATTGTGAAGTTGTAATTATTCACAACATCGGTCTGTGATGTTTTAAATACTAATTTAATGTATTAATTATAAATATATATACATATAATTAATACATTAAATTAACATTTAAAACATTAACTTACTTTTTTGATGTGTCAAAATTGACCAATATTTATAACAATATATACAAATAACAAGAATTTTCCAAAAGATTGGTGCCCGAAATTTTAGTACGCCGAAGCATACACAAAGTTCATGATAATATGAAGTTGTATAATATTATAATGTATTTTATTACCTTTTCCATATAACATGAAAAAATTGGCGAAGGACCAAAGATAATATCAGTCACGGAGAGGTCTTCATCCAGTAGTGGATTGTCAAGGGCTAACGATGATTATTTTATATTTGCTTGCAAAGTATTCTAAGAAAATTCCAAAAGTTAACAAACAGTAAATCGACAAATGAATTAAAAATAAATTCCCTCTCCTATTCACTCTTCGAAAACATTTAAAATTATATATTAATTTCAAATTTTTTTATTTCAACTTTATTACATATCAACATATACATTATAATTTTTAATATTTTCCGAACTGCATAACAGTTCTACAGTAAGGATTGGAAGTTTTTGTGAACAACGTTTAAAAAAAATTAAACAACCAAGGAAACAAAACTTAGATGAGAATGTGTTCTTTCACTTTATATTTTAGGGGGGGTGTCATTATTTTTCATAATGTTTAATAATTGTCTTTATTTTAGAATTTGGCACAAAGTATCTTGGAAGGAATTTCTCCAAGATAATTTGTAGTCGGAGATTTGAATGTATAATCAGGCATATGTATGTACATCAGAGTTGACGCAAATGTAGTTATTTCCGCTGTTAATCATTTAAGCTTTACTTTAAAGCAATATCTATTTGTAATTTAATGTGATTCCTGGCGCACGTAATGCATATTATAATATACAAAAATCTAAAAATAAACTACATTACGGGACGATTCACCTGCAAAAATAAAACAGATAGGAGATGACTTTGAATCTAATTATACTGTACTATTCATTTATCAAAGACAGGCTTATCACTAATAATACTATACCTTAGGCCAGTGGCGTGCAGTAGGTATAGATTTAGGTTATGCTGTTGCCAATGATATTATAGAATTATATATAATAAATGTAATAAAATATACAACCAACTTCTTTGGATAAAATAAATCCGTCGTTTATATGATCATATGTATATATTTATAATTTTAGAGTACTATTAATAGTGTTATTAAAGTTTAAGTTTTATCGTAAAATAATACTTTCTTACCCATATAAAACATGTATGGACGTTTTTAAGAATACTTTCTATGACTAAACTGATTAATTTATTGTTTGAAAATCCTTAACGTAATAACTTAAGGAAATAATTATTTTTATTAAAATTTAACGTAGGAAGTAGTTCCGCCAATTGCTTTTTGTTTTTCTCAAATCAAAAACCAATCCGTGCATCAAAGAACAATTATGAAATCGACAGGCTAAAATCAGTAAGATAGTAAAATTCGCGAATTAATAAAAGAGGAAGTCGACACTTTAATGATTTGCACGCAGTTGTAACCTTTTCTAATGTTATTCTGTTAAGAACGGCATAGGTAACGATTCCATACAAAACGGATTAACCAAAATGAATTTTCAATTCAGTAAATAGTCATTTATATGACTTGAGTAATTCACTAGCTTAAAGACAGAACTAAGTAATGTAAATAGCACGATGCGGCGAATAAAAAAGAACGCCTTTAGTACAGCGGTGAGAGTTCGTGCTAGTTTTTAGAACTAAGCAATTAAAGTCTCTACTGGTACACAGATGGCGCTAAATAATGTTTTCGCTTATGTTAATCCAATTTTTAAATTTATATTTGTTACCCAGAATTTTTAATTATGCGCAGCTTTTTTGCTTATTTATACTGCACACCCCTACTTTAGGCCCCTTTTAGTACAAACCTATTGCCTGCCGAGCGGTTAATTTAATAAATGCGGTCGTTGGTTCGACGGTTTTCTTCCCATGTAAGGTTCTAAAATCGACCAGTTGACGTTTGTCTCTTGGTTTTGGATGGTTGGCACTAAAAGGGCTCCAAATTAACTAACTTACCGTCACGCCGATTTTTAGTAGTGGTAGTCAGAGAGGATAGAACGCCACACTCTTCTGTCCTGATACACTACATCTATTTTCATGCACTCTCTGTGATGGCCATTTGATCCCGCCAGATTTGATTCAACACTCGCTTCACATACGTGTCTCTCCCCGTCTCCTCGCTCATACGTTTCATATGAGCAAACCATCTCAGCATCCCTTTCTTAATTCTATCGATTATGCTACAAACGGATTCTATCATTTGTCACTTTATCATACATATATTTTCCACACGCGCCTGTATCAATTAAAACGATATATTACCATATAAATATATATGACTATATTTTTTTTTAATATTATATAATTAAATATACTTACTTGTATGTACAATATAAGAAACATCCATCTTTATTTTTTTACGTTACCTATATACATGAATGGAAAATATATTTTTTATTATCACTAAGATTTTGCCTAACGATAAATGAAATAACTACGAATGATTTTAAATTTCAAATTTTTCAATACACGTGTAACACGTGTACAGGGTGTAAGAAACCTTGTTCATAATATTTTATGGGTAGATAACTCACTTAATTGCGAGTCGAAAATGTTCAAGGAATATGTGAAAATTCTGCACTGTTACGGAAAATATTAACTTCCTACGTACTTCAAAATAAATATATATTTAAAAAAATAGCCATTTAATAAATAATTGCTCAAAACTTTATGACCTTTATTTTTTTTGTTCAACATATATTTTGGAATCAAAAAAATATTTCAATAAATCGGAATAATCTCATAATTACATTTTTTTTAATGCGTATATCTCTGACATGGTTGAGATTAGGCACATATTCCTGGAACATTTTCGACTCGTAATTTAGTTAGATATTCACCCACAAAATATAGTAAACTACCTCTGTTATTCTTCATATGTTGCTAGGGAGTATAAATCATATTCGTATAAAAATACTGCCGCAGTATAGATGTATAATATATAATAGATATAACATAAAATTATGAACAAAAAATGTTATATACAAATTTTGTCTAAAAAGTTTCATTATCTAGATAATCATAAAAAAAATAAAAATGAATGTGTTATAATTAAGTTATGACGTTTTGTTTAGAACATCTGTATAGTATTGGTAAAAGAAGCGGAGGTGTAAACTTACCGCGATGAGAGTTGCGAGGCGGTGTGCAACTCGCATAGTAGTTAGTACGGAGTCGTGCAGGGCGCGCAGGCCCCGCAGCCTATGCGCGCCGCCGCCCGCGCCCCGCGCTGCTTATCCCTTCGGGCCGACGCTCCACTTCACCGCGCACTGTCCACTCGACGGTCGGCGCACACTGCGAGCGTCATCCACTGCAGTTTATCACCACACCTGACATCTACACTTATTCGCGAAACTTAACACCTCTCACAAATATGTATTATATATTTGTGAGTTTTTTTTTTTTCTTCTTTCAAATAACACTTTTTATAATAATGTCGAAGTTTTATTAATTACCGTCCATTCTCTTCGCTTGAATTTTTGTGCGATGAAAACACACTGCGTTTTTTTTCATCCATTGTCAATTTTCTTCTATGTGATTGTTGTGCAATTTTCATGCCTGTAACAAATAAAATTTTCATTAATATCCACAAAAAAACTTACAAATAATAATTATTCTTGAAACTCATAACTGAGGATCATACTTCTAATATCGAAATGCCAGTAGAACATTTCAAAGGTACTTTAATTTTTAATAGAACATAAATAGTTAAAGTTTTAATACATTGCGTCTACTTCATTATCGTTGGTTTAAATGAGAAATTAACGTTTCTCGTGTACATAAAATGACTTATACCAAGAATTTGTTTTACGTAACGCACTTCAATCTAGTCGATAAATGATAACATTTTAAAATAGATTCATTGATAAGTGGTAAACTCGTGATTAACTTAAACGAGATTAAAGTAAACTCCTGAAAAACAAATAAATAACAGTGTTATGTGCCTGTGGTATTTATCTGTGATTTCAAAATGTATCGATGTATTTTAATTGCACATTAAGTTTATCTCTGCGATATTTTTGATAAACTCACATTCTCATTTATACAATAAAATATTATATACATTATTCATATCAAAAAAGTTTACGAAAGCTTTTGAATAATAAACACATTTGAACATAAAAAAAAAATTGAATTTTAATGATATATAAATATATTAAAAATTGGAACGGACTCTTTCTAGAAATTTAGGATACACCTATCTATATATGCATGTACTAACTGTAATCTAATAACTAACAGATAACAAATTCATGCTAATGCTACCACCATAAGTTTTAAACAGATAATTAAGTACATTACTAACTAAAAAAAATTACGTACCAATAAACTGAATCAACTCATTCTAAATGTAAAGTCTTCTGGAATGTTGTGTTTCAATTACTTTTTAGCTGTAAAACTTATTTTTTGAAATAACTATTTATATAACTGTACTAAAACATTTTTTGGTAACTAAATTTATATCACATAAAAACGCGTGAATCACCAACGAAATATTAAACCGAACGTATTTAAATAATATGATGTATGAAGTGAGTATTCCTGTCTCCAGGTGTATGTGAGTTGAGGCCTGTGGACAGGGGCCGACTGAAGCGCCGCGGCGGTGACTAAGCCTTATGTAGGCGCCGCGGCGCCTGCGCTGGGTCGCGATAAGGGCGGCCAATCGTGTGAGACATTTTCCTCCCCCATCGTTAGAACGCCCTGGTACAATTTGATGAGCGCCTATTAAAATGAGACTTTAAAGGCAGGTAATTTTGTAGACACGCCCCTTTAAATATTTACAGGAAGTTTGCGGTAAATGTGGTGCCTATTGCAATACAGAATTTGCTATCTCTGAAGTTCTTTTTCGTATTGATATTTTAACTTAGTATATTTTAAATTAATTTGTAAACGACCAGAAGTCGATGTCTACAATTTTAAATATCTTTTCTTTTTATTCCAACTTTATTTTATACATATTACATTAAAATTTCTATTTTTTTCAATTAAAGTAATTAACATACTAAATTAAAGTTAAAGTACGAACAAAAAAACATAAAAGTTTAAGTAATTAAGTAAGTAACATTGTAAAAGTAAACTAAAATTTAATCAGCAGGATTTTTTTTTAAAAATGTAATACAGTAGAGAAATCAAATAATCAGATAAGAATGTGTTCGACTTTATATTTGAGTGTGTCTCTTTATTTTCCGTAATGTTTAATAGTTCTGTACTTATTTTATTATCTAAATATGAATATGAAAAATTTAAATAATTTCGTGGTATGAGGAATATGTTAGTATACCTAAATACCATAATATATATCCATAGACTAGACTTATTTTAAGTAGATGATTTAAATAAATTTGCAACTTCAAAGATCGTCATAATTGTCGGTATTTATGAAGAAAAAAATATTTACATAATACAGAGATAAAATCAATTAAACCAGGAATACTGAATACGGTGTTAAATAATTGAAGATAAATTACTTAATCCATACAAGTAAAGCAATCATGTATATTTTTATAATACAAACATCATTAATGAATCAATAAAATATGTAATTTCGTCATGCAACCAAGTTATACATCAGTTTTTCAGATATGGGTCAATTTAAACTTATCGTATATCAAATACGAGTATGATACATCGTAGACAGAGATTACGATATTAATTATACATATACAATTTAAGATATACGAACACAAAAATAAGCGTATTTTTTAAAGAAAGAGAATATATCAACGAAAATCTTTTTCACAAATATGTTTTAAAACTTTCAACAAACTTAAATAAAATACTATTATATAAATTCAATGTTTAAATATTTAATTTTTGAAAACAAATCGAATACTTAATTTGTGTAGATTGATGAAAAGTATATTAAATAGTATTTAACTAGGTTCGAGGTGTAGGGGGTATAGACATTCCAAACTCGGCGAGCTTGTATGAGAAGACGTATGAATGCGGATGAGGCGAGAACTGTGTGTCAGGACAGAAAAGTGTGGCGCTCTACTCTCTCTGCCTACCCTCACGGGGAAACGGCGTGATGGTTAGTTAGATACCGATCAATCATACAAGCCATCATATAAAATCAAAAACATGTGAATTAAATAATAATTTTATGAGGTTATTTGTAGGTAATTTACCAGATAAAATTTTAACTAATTATTAAGGATTTTAAAATACATATAATATCAAAGTTCTGATCATCCAACATGACATATGGTATGTACCAACCAACGCATCCAAGTGCCCAGAATTTAAAAAATCAAAATAATTTACTTTATATTAACTCAACGTCAACGGTCAATTTATTAATCATTCGCTTGTGTATAACACTCCTCTGACTTCTGATCGTTATAAGTAAACTATTAAAGAAAAATTAACACAGTCCAAACCAACATTACTAAAATAATAATCACTAAAAATTCAACCGTTTAAATTCTGTAAATGTTCACGTTCAAGCATCATGTGAGTGGCATACATTTCAGTTCCGACGTATTATATGTATGTCAGAACAGGATGTACAGGTGAATATTATGTTCCAGGTTGATTTTGTTTGGTCACTATTTTGGTTTGGCAGACATTTGTCAGTTCGCATTTGGTAGTCATATAGAGAAGTTGATTAAAGTCATTCGAACATTTTATCTAAATAATAATAGCAATGCTGTAACAATTAATGGTGATCGCTATCGTCACATGCTGGAAAACTTCTTGGTAGCCGAATTGGGTCAATTGGGTCGGCAACACATGTGGTTTCAACAACGGTGCCACCTCACACACAACTTGAGTTATTCCTGAAATTTTACGAGAAAATTCTCCCAGTCGCATAATGAAAAAAAAGTGGTGGTATCGACTGACCTCGATCACCAGATTTGACGGCTCCCGACTATTTTCTGTAGGAGTACATGAAAGGAAAGGTCCACGCTAATAAGTCAATAACAATTCCGATGCTACAGGACAATATTCGAAATGAAATTGCTGACACGACGACACTGAAACGAAACTGCGACGCGAAATATGGTGAAAATATGATTAAAAGAGCACGCATTTGTGCAGCTGCCAGAAGCGGCGAATTAGTCAATATCATATTTTTTACATAATTGTAATAAATCATATAAGCGATAAATAAAAACAAAATAAAATAAAATGAATTTATTTCTTAGTTATTTAAAAAAAACATCGACCTGGAACATAATATTCAACTGCACATGTATCATTATGGTTAGTCAGTTCTTCACCGATTATCAAACGAGCGTCAATTTTTTACAGTTGGGGCTCTCGTATCGACCTCTTTTAACACATGTTATGTTAGTCATACCAGGTATCACGTGGTCGCCCCCGACTTTTGTACTTCCTACGCTCGCATCATGTCTGTATTTTTTTAGTGGTCCATTCATTAGAGATTCGCTCCATTTACCAATCGTATGAGACCCTTTCTTCAACTTTCCATTGACCCGTTTTGACCTTGCGTTATTTTATGATCTGGTTTATTTCGCAGGTTCTATCTTTTTTGGTACCTACACCTTTTTTGTTTAAGTGTACCTACGAATAGAAAATTAACAATAATATTAAGGAGAACACATTCTTATTGTGAAGTTGTTAAATTAAATTGAACATCGAGGTTAACTTAAATTTCCGCCGGGCCACAAACAATCTATATTTTTATTTCAAAACAGTAGGGTGGAAAGTCAGAGAAGAAGGCAATATCCAACTCGATGGATTAACCAGATCAAAAACTAAACTGTTATCTAATTGAAACGGCTGAAGAGAAAGGTGTAAAATAATCGTCAAGAAAATTAACAAATCGCAACCTGGGTATCAATAATGAGGACACTAATTAGAGAAGAATCTTATAAAAACAGTTATTAATTGGGAAATAATCTTGATAAAAGTAGGTCCTGAAATAAAATAATTATACAGCAATATAATTGTATTTATAAAAATAAAAATGTCGCTTGTTTTGAAGAATTTCTGTACTGAAATGATGTATTCTTTGAGTAATATCTGTGCTAATCAGGTACCTACATAAATTTGTCTCGTAAATTAAATTAAATAATTTAACGAGTAAATTATTATTTCGAAATTAAAACTTTCTTTTGAATGAGAACAATCACGTCTCATATTTCAAAAAATATTTTTAGTGCATAAAATAATAGGAACCAGAGAAGATTAATTATCTTTTTTATTATGTTCGTGCCACAAACAATAAGATCTGCGTTAGATCATCTCTTTAGCAGCTGGTATATTCGCAAGTATCGATTTTTCATTGAAGAATTTCCGGAGCGCGAGGAATGATAGTGAATCACTGAATTCTATCTCTTTGGGTCCGGGTTTTCAAACACAATTACGGTACTAAGGTTTATTGAATCGTTTCAATGATTTGATTGAAATTTATTTATGTAACTTACATAATAATAACAAAAACGTTAAAACTTAATTTAATGAATTTTGCAAAGTAATACAGAACTTCACTTCACCTATCAAATTACAATCATAAAACAATATTTAAAATTGTATCTTTATTTTACTTTGTATAAACCGCAGTGAGTTATTTTTACATCTACCGGTTTCGATACTGACGTATCTTAGTCAGGACTGGCGTACAACTGAACTATTCCATAAAAATAAAATAATAAAACGATAACAATTACGGGGCGGGGGCGGAGTCTTGTTAAAAGTGGGATGTGATGGACAGGGAAACATTGAAATAGGGAATATGTTAAATAGATGATTGTTTGTTAAGTTAAATTTCTTAATAGTTGTGTTAGGCTTAGTGTTGAGGCATTAGTCTACGATTGATTTATTTCCGGTCCCCCTGATATAAAGCAAAATACAAATAAATATTTATTAAGAAATGTAGCGAAATAATAAAAATAAAAAGAGTAAAAGAAGAAAAAATTAAAAGATAGCAAATGCCTTATATTCATATTATATCAAAAAGGACTATTCATCTCAAATTATTTTTGATGCTCTGCCAGTTACTAATATAATATATTCAAAAAATGTATTTAGGTAATGTTATATTCCATGCATTAGCAACATCTGCAAACATGTTACCAAAATTTTGTATTTTCGGTGTAATGGAGAATGCAACTGAGCGACCGTCACAGCATTAATATAATTCTAGTATTTTTGTCAGGCACGTGAATGTTCTTCTTCTTCTTTTAAATAGGCATTCTACTCATCAAGAGTGATTTGTGCCATTAGTCAAGTTAAAACTTTATTTTATAGAAAAAAGTACAATAATATTATAGAATAGGAAATAGTCTTTCAAAAAATTCGCAATTATGTAGATTAAATGTAGCGAGTTAAGGGTAAGAAGATGACACAAGATAACCGGGAGTTGAAAATTACCATTGACGAGATTACTATAAAAAAAAACCTGTGATCCGCAATGAATAGACAAAAAAAATATGGTCAAGGGTTTACCTCCTCGGCACCACGCTCACACATTGGGGAATCTATTAAGTTTAATCTGAATAAATGTGAGGCTACCTGGCAATGCCCAATTCTCATTCTAGATATATTTGATATTGTTCTTTTGGAGACTTTCCTTTTGGAGAAGTAGGGGGAGCAGGGAATTGATTTTTGAATTATTTTGAGTCAATTACCCTTATGATTATTTGTATCCATCCATTGTGCAGTCCAGATAGAATTCGTACCTGTTTTTACCATATTAAGTCATATTAATGATATATGGATTTGATGAGGGTAAACTCGGGAAAGAGTGGCCTCCTTGGCCAATTTATCAGCACATAAATCGGCGCTGTCAATTTTATTATGCAAAATTTTAAATAGATAAAAAATAATTGTATTAAATATTTATAAATCTTAAAAATGTAGCTTATTTTACAAACCTACTTATTATAAGTCTAATTAATTAAAATGTAAATTATAACATAGTGAATTCGTAGTTAAGAAAATGTAATTGTAACACCGTAAACTTACATCGAAAAGCCGACAACTAGCCACCAGGTGAGCAGAACAGAACAGGCGCATTCCTCAGCTTATTCATCTCTGGGAACATTTCATTCAGGATGTTGGAACTCTCTTCCGCACATGGGATTCGTTGTTTGCAAAATATTTACATTATCAACATGCATCCAAACATTGTTTTCACCACTGCATGACTTATACAAAAGATTCTTATACGTTAACAAACTTCTTTAGGGAATCCCGGAGATCATTTTTAAAACAAATATTTATGTGTAATATCCTAAGAGAAACTTGTGTGTCATTTATAAATAAATGGGAAAATCTAGCAAAAATATATGGTATGGAAATATTCTGACCGCATTTTCTTACAGATTTTCACTTACAGCAACAAACATTTCTCAGTACCTACTTCTAGTATGTTACGACTTATATTTATTTAAAATTAAAGTACGTATTTTAAATTAATATATTTAAAGTTAAAATATTTACATCCTCACACATTAAGAGATTTATGTACAAAATATTCTATTCAAAATTCAATTATTAACATTAATGAGTAATTTTTAAACATCAACCGGTTTCGAAAAACACAATGTTACATCCCGAAGAAGGAAATTTAGTTTTATAAAATCGGTGGATGTTTAAAAATTACTCATTAAGTGGTTAATTTATAAATAATGTAAATAATCCCTAAAATAAGGAACATAATAAACCACAAAGATAATTTTGCAAATATTAAAAATTGTATTTTTTATATGAAAGTCATATCGATCTACTCTACGATATTTAACTATATTATTATGAATATAAATGTGTGTAGCTTAGTCTATAGAATTAAAAAAGATTAGCTGAAATGGCTTAGGTATGTTGAACGTATGAGTGAAGAGAGAATGATAAATACAATATTTGAGACGAGTGTTGAATATATTTACCTAGTGAACGTACGCGAAAGACTCGGGATGATCAGTTAGACTATACGAGTAGGTATATCGGAAGCTTCAAATAGGAATAACTGTTCAAAGGATTTTAGTGAAACTTTTTGGAATTCCATGATTATTTTGTAAAATAAGTTAAAACATTGTTTTATTCCACTATATTTCATTGTATTAAACGTTAGAGCGTTTTCGGGAAAATCTTCCCACTATCAATAATATAATTCAACTAATGTTAAAAACAATGACGAAAGTTAAACATCTTGGAGAATTTAGAAATTTTTAATAAGATAATAATAAACATTCAAATACCGTCCATTACATCGCCTCTCTTATCCATTTTAACTCCACCCCCACCAGTATCTTAACCGTTAACTCCAAACACACTCGTAATTACTGTCTGAAAATGTGTTTAACTTTAATTGAATTATAATATTGATAATGGGAAGATGTTCTCGAAAATATTCTAACGTTTAATACAATAAAATGTGGTGGAATAAAACCGTGTTTTAACTCAATTTACAAAACAAACAAGAATGATAAGCTGGGACAGATGAATATGCGTACTCTCTCTGTGTACCCCTGCAGAAACAGCATTATAGATAGATAGTTATTTCGACTATTCTGAAATATTAATATAATATACTAATATAATATAAACTGCCATTGAATTGATTACATCAAATGTTTCGACTAGTATTTCTATATTTTATACAAAAAAACATAAAATAACTTATCTTTTTATCATCTGCTCAGCTCACTAGTAATTAAAAATATTTTTCATTTTAAACAAGTGGACCGTGCGCGAAGGAATAGTAAAAATAGATCGGTTATAAATTTGGATGTTGATAAACTTTTAAAAAGTTATGTTTACGTTGAACGATGATCCTGAGGAACGTAAATGTGTACGTAAGTAGCGAATAAAAGTCTTCAGATCAAAGAAAAAAAATCTTTTAGCTTAAATTGACTGCTTCCATCCGAATGCTAGGTCCGATTGCGAGATTTTACGAGGAATCTGGTCTGCGGCGAGCGTCGATATTTGTGCCGAAGATTTCCAAGAAAATATTGAATTCTTTTATAATAAGGAACGTCGCGTATTTCGATCAAAATGGCTATGATTAAAGGTTGGAATGCACTCATTAATGATTATAATGTTATATAAATAATATTTTAGCTCGTGTCGAAGATTAGATTCGTTGATACGATCTCAAGAATTTCACGTAATTAATATTACACGTGAGTAATTAACATTCCAAGTGTAATTGTCAAACATTTCACTTGTCATTCTTTCGGTGAATAATGGTGAAATTGTAAGTAAATTATTTTACGCAATTTACGAATGTATAACACAATTGAAATAAAATAAATGTATGTATGAAAAATTATCTGTACAAAAGAGAATATTTTTTTAAATTATATGGGAGCACGGCGAGAATAAGAGAGCGCAGAAGAAAGACCAAAAAAGGTTGTATTCCGATTCTCAATGTTACAAATAAAGAGGAAGAGGCAATTAAAATGTAAAAGAATTGAACGATTGAACCTAGACGGAGGAAAATCGAAAAGAGAGATTGGAAGATATTAAGAGGCGAGGCAGTGAGGATAGTTAGTGATCTGTATGTACAATATGTGTAAAATTGGATGTGTGTTGTCCAATCAAAATATCATGAAATCACGGAGCACAGTTGTTAGGAAGGTAAAATATTTGTGAAATAATATAATAATACACATAAAAGATAAGAATGGAAGTATATATCTTTATTATTTTAAATAATTATAAATATTTCTGTGGGCAGGCGCCAAAAGAAAGATAACAATGTGGAATTCCCATTCAAGATAAAATTATATTTGCTAAGATTAGAAGACAGGTATATATATATATATATCTATAGATTAAGATTTTGATAAATAATTTCTGTAAATAAAGTCACGCGACGAACATTCATCAGAACATTTCTTAAAGTGTTTTTTTTTCTACGAAAAAAATCTACGATATCCAGAACGCATAAAATGAATTTAGTATGTTCTGAAAACTAGGAGTACTATTATCTGCATAGATTCTAATAACTGAAGTAAAACTAGGTATTTATATTTTTATATATAAGTAAAATGTTTATTTTTTGCAAATTGAATTGATATAATGAAGAAACAACGAGTTCCATATCTCAGACACGTAGATCACCCCTACATAAAACATGTTTTGACCTACATATTTATTCCTAATTGGCGTTTACAATGATAACAAAGATTTCTAGTGAGACGGGTACAGTTCAATCATAATTATATATTATTAAGAAGAACACATTCGTATTGTGAAGTGAAACATATGTATCATACAGATAATTAAATAAAATTAATACTTGTAACAACGTTCATACATTACAGGGTGTAAATTATGTTCCAGGCCGATTTTGTTTGAGCGCCATTTTGATTTGGCAAACATTTGTCAATTCGCGTTTGGTAGTCGTAAGTCGTAGAAAATAGTTGATTACAATTTATTATGGAGCATCTAACGCCTCCACAACGTGCTGAAGTCATAAAAACGTTAGTGCTGTAACCATTAATGGTGATTGCTACCATCTCAAGTTGGAAAACTGCTTGGTGGCCGAATTGGGTCGATTAGGTCTGCAACATATGTGGTTTCAACAATATGGTACCGCCTCACATACAGCCCGAGCTACAATTAAATTTGACTACAATTTTTTCCCGGCCGCATAATGTCAAAAAGTGGTGACATCGACTGGTCTCCTCGATCACCTGATTTGACGGCCCCCGACTATTTTCTGTATGGATACTTGAAAGAAAAGATCTACGTTAATAAGCCAATGATAATTTCGATGCTACAGGACAATACTTAAAATAAAATTGCTGAAATAATATGCAAAGTGTGAGAAAATGTTAGAAAAAATATGGTTATAGACCACCCATTTGTGCGGCTGCCAAAGTCATATTCCATACGTAATTTTCTTTTTCTTTTAAATAGGCAATCCACCCTTCAAGAGTGATTTGTGATCCATACATAATTGTAATAAACCAAATAACTAACAAAATAAACCAAATTAAAAAAATATGTTTCATTTCTAAGTTATTCAAAAACAACATCGGCCTAGAACATAATATTCAGTCTGTGCATAATTGTCTGTTACAAAGTGTTACGAAATTGTCTGATGCGCTATTTTTAACGCAATTATGTACAGATTTCGAAGGGCAATGTAAAATATATTACAAGATATGCGATTTCTTCTAGTTTGGTCCATAATATTTTAAATAAAAGCATGTTAATTACCTATAATGATACGTTATTAAAATTTTTACATTTCTGATGAAATCTGTATATTTCGATTTGATAACTAAGCACCAAAATTAGTAAAGGTTTCCCATGCTTATTACAAATGGAATCTGTTTTTTTATAATATAACAAAATATTTTAGTCTGTTGAAAAAGATTTATTTGGATTGAACATACCCATCATAATACAAAATAATAAAAGCAACATTTGTTTTAATTTCTTCGGAGAAAAATAATTAATTTGACTCTAAATTTACTTACTGGCAGTCAAAAATTTGGCACAGGTGCCTTGTTTGGCCCCAGCGCTTTACAACTGTGTTCGTCTGACATATCGTCGGCATGACGCGTACACACGGCAGATACTAGTCTCGGAGGCGCGTAAAGAACAGTGCAAAACAGTACTAAGCTACTCGCGATCAATAAAATGTCATCCCTGCTTGTGATTACATTATTATAGTAAATAGTACAGATAATTATTCTACTGTATTACACTTTACACAGCATTCTATTAAGTTACAAACACGCAACATACTTAAATTAAAAGTATAAAAGCAGGTAAACAAGGAGAGTCCTAGGACAGAAATATGCCCTAGGGCTGGTTGAGGTCAAAATTCAGAAATAAAAAAAATCATTGTAAATATACACAAGTGTCAATTGATGTACTATATTATACCAGTTGATGATATACCAGTTATAATGACAGTGAATGAGACACGTCAGCGACTAAATTGAACAAATAACGTTAACACCTCTTCAGCTGAGAACGTTGCGAGTATATAAAAAGTGTATGGTGCGAGCGAGCAATACATTTTGTTTCATTTTGTGTAGAAAACCATTAAACAAGTGAACTCGTGTATTAATTCAAAATTTAGCTCCACTTCCAGCGGATAAGAAGATCCTGAAAGGAGGGTCCAACACTTTAAACAGCACTATTCTGCGCTTTTGTCATGCCACGAAGCCTGTTATCTGCAGAAGTGCCTTCTGGTGGAAGACCATTGCAGTATAGGCGGCATTTCTTTCTGAAGTACCGTACCGGAGTAGTTGTGGACTGCGGTACTATGTGAGAGCTACCACCAGCCCCAAAGAATAATTAAATCTCTCCACCTTGGAAATGTTTAATTCAAACCTAGATAGCAAACAATTGTTTTCTCCCGTGGTGAATTTAGAGATTTAAAATAGGCTTGATCCATCCACGGGATTAGAGGAGACTCCGCTGCAACCGGGAGAGGCCTCATGCGAGCGATAGCAGACGGATGGGCTCGACGGACTCCACCGTAACAAGATAGTATCAGGGTAACATTCTGAAGGAAGAGATCACTTCTAGTACGGGGGCGTGGCGGTCTGGACCAAGGCTGTGACAACGCCCCATGGTAGCCTGGCATTTGTTGCGACTTCATCCCGTGGCAAACTGGGTATAAATCGGCAACATTGTGTGTCCTCACTAGAAGGAGAGAATAACTCGAAGAAAGAAGATGTCAAAGACAATTATCGTGCTTACAATGCCGGGATTGTTATGTTTAATGTTGTTTAAAGTGTGATCAATGTGTAAATCAGGGTGGTTATTGTTTGAGACCGTTGCTATCCATCCGAATCGGACATACCGACACCACACACACATTACCCGCAGACTGAGTCTAACCGGTGGTGTGATGCTCTGGCGTTCGATCCACCGGTGCCAGCGCATTATGTAACACACAATATACGAAGATTTTTAATATATATTGGGAAACTGAACTTAATGCATAAACAAGAGTATAAAGACACAGATTCACGATCGAATAAGAAAAGAAGACGTTCAAGAACGTACCAGGTTATCGCAACAATAGTTGCAACCTCCACATCCTGTATTTATCTTCTGCACCTAAACATACTTATGTACCTAAACATTTCTGTGGATTTTCATAAATGTATCACATGTTAAATATTTAATAGGTTCATTATATTAAGTTTACACTGTCAAAATCTCTCAATAAAATAAAATTAAAATAACAGAATAAAATGAAAATTGTTATACCTGACTCATTCGCTGACGTCACAAAATTAAAATTTCACTTTCATTAGTAGGTACATACCACATACGATTTTAACAACGGAAACAGATTTAACACATCATTATAATGTCATCAAATACATTGCTATTGTTATTTGTGAAATCTCATATTATTAACCGATATTATAATTAGAATAAAAATACAATGGAAATTTAGTCACGAAATATGTGTTGGCAGTGTGACTACGCCATATTTGGCGAATGAAACGGTTTATTATAAAATCAATTAATCACTTTTTGGCAAGTCGATGATATTTTTATTATTAGGAGAACACATTCTTATTGTGAAGTTGTAATTATTCAGAACATGGGTCTGTGATATTTTAAATATGAATTAAATATATTAATTATAAAGATATACATATAAAATCAATTTTATCGAAAAATATTGTTGTTGCGCCATCGGGATCCGAACCTGTATCTCTTTCCTAACCGGGGAAGGTGCATTATTTAACTATGCTACAGCGACAATTTTCAAACCTATATGTATCCCGGTGGCGCAACAACAACATTTTTCGATAAAATTGATTTTATATGTATATATTTCTAATTAATATATTTAATTCATATTTAAAATATCACAGACCTATGTTCTGAATAATTACAACTTCACAATAAGATTGTGTTCTCCTAATAATAAAGTTGAATCAATGTGTCCAAAATTTAATAAAAATGAATTGATAATTCTGGCGTCTGCTATCAGTTCACTCAAAGGTATTTGAGATTCTGTAAAAATAAGGTAGATGGCTCTTTCAAATAATGGAACGATTAAATGTATTAATATCAAAAAGGTAACATATAGGTTCGAAAATTGTCGCTGTATCATAGTTGAATAATGCATCTTCCTCGGTTAGGAAAGAGATCCAGGTTCGAATCCCGGTGGCGCAACAACAATATTTTTCGATAAAATTGATTTTATATGTATATATTTCTAATTAATATATTTAATTCATATTTAAGATATTTTTATTGTTTGCAGATTCAAAATATTTTTCAATTCAAAGAAGAATTATAAATATACTATGTAAATGTAATGTTATGTCCTTATCAACTGAACAAATGACGATGAAAAAACAGTTACACGACGCAATAACAAAAAGGGTGATGACGCGCGAACCGAAAGTTCAAAGCGTAGGCCTCATGGTCGTAATAAAAAAGAATACATTTTTTGAAAATGGGGGTTCACGAGGTCATCACCTCGAATAAGTATATAAATATCTGATAACAATGCCTCCAACGAGTGTGGAAGCTGAAAGGGCTTTTTCAGCGACAGGCTGCTTGGGTACCAAAATTAGATGCAGATTAAATGATGAAACACTCGATGCTTTGACATTACTCAGAATAAAGTTTTTATTGTTTATTTTTTATTATATGTACTTATTGTCAACACAACATGTTATTTTTTATTTTAATTGAACTTGTATTTGTTATATTTTCTTAAATAAAGAAATAAAACTGTTTTACTTTCACATTATTATTAATATTATTTACTCCATTAAACAAAAATATTTCCAAGATTGAACCTACGCAATATTAACAATAAATGTCTTAAATAGATCAAATAAATTATACTAGACATTTTTGACCGATTTTATCAATGTTATTTTTTGATCCCAAAAACCCGGGATTTAAATTTTAACTCGGGAATGAATTCCCTAGTCATGACCATAAGTAATTATAGTATAGATATATTAAAATATCAGATTGCAAAATACAGAACATATTGAAAATAATACACATAGGAAGAAATATTAGATTCGATAGAAAAATTTAAAACTAAATATTTAATCCAACAAAAAAAATCGTTTTTATAAAAAAACTATTATAGTAAAAGTGTAATAAATTAAAAAAAAAAAACAATAATATAGTATAAAAATATATCACATCTTGGACCGAATGTAAGAATTCTTGATGTGCGGTTGGATATTATTATTATTATTATAATCAAGGAATTCTTTGAATTAATATTAATTTATTACAGTAATCAAAACTAGTAAGAATAATTTGATTTCTTAAAAATATTCAATATTATAATTAAAGTTACAGTAAAAATCCCCACGAATATTTAGCTAATTACAGTGTTCTTGCATTCGTTATCGCGCTTACATCATTTCAGAAATATAAAAATGATAGTATCTGCCCTCCGTGGTTGCTGATTGGCTACGCAGCGTATTAGTGATTGGTGTTTAGCAGATCTACTATTGATACAGTTAAATGTTTTAGATAATACAAGTAGATAAAACAAGTTTAAAGATATATATTGTTTTCGCGCAGTCAACGACATTAACGTCGCCTATGATGACTGATAGATCATTTTTTAGAAACATATTTGTAATGTATAACTCATTATTTGACCCTACTTAACCTTACTGAACTAATTAACTAACTTGCCTTCCCCGCGGGGGTAGGCAGAGATGATAGAACGCCGCACTCTTCTGTCCTGACACACAATTCTATACAATACATATTCGCATACAAGCTCGACGATTATTGAGGCTTCTAATAGGACTAACCTCCAGCAGTTGGTTTACCTGATCGTAACAAGTCTTCCTCGGACATCCTCTACTTCTGATGCCATCAACACTTGCGTCATATATCTATTTACCATTCTCTCATCATTCATCCGATCCATATGACCAAACCGCCTAAGTGATTGATTATTTCTCAATCTTACCGACTATACTAAGATCAACTTTACAATCTTTCCTTATTTGTTCATTCTTAACTCCGTCATAAATGGATCTGCCGCATATTCTTCTAAGCGATCTCATTTCCACTGCATTCTCTATATTCTCTTCTTCTGGTAGAAGAGGAATCTTATTGAACCCATAATATCACAATTTGGGAAGAATTAATAAACGAGACGAGAGACAAAAGTTTCATCTGATTACGTGCATCATTAAAAAACAAAATTCGTTATGTAAACATTTAAAGTGAAAATATAATATGTACATGATAAATAAGCCAATCTATTTCAAGGAGTATAAATATCGAGTAGCATGTTAAATTATTCGATAAAATTGATTAATTAAGATATTCTGTAGGTTTTAAAAAAACTGATAAATATTATTAACTTCTCACTACATGCTAATGTTGAACATCTATCAATAGAGAATTATCAACACTCAATTGTAATAACTTTCGATTCGTCGGATGCTTCGCAGCAGCATCACCATCGCGCAGCGGTTCGATCAAGATTTACGATCGTCTTCAAGCGCGGGTGACACGGCGAACGCCCACTTACTTAATAATAATCGCAATTAATAATGACAACATTGCACATGCGTGAACAATCACGCCGAGATGCGGTGTTATTAGTTGGATTTATCAGCCGGTAGTAATCCCGACCGGCGCCACCTTCGGCTCGACTGTGCGGCCTTTGTCTAACGCGGCAATAATAAATATTAATAGTTTTGCACTCAGATTACTATGTTGTATTCATGAGAAAAGTTTATATATAATCGAGGTAAAGTATTGCAAATGCACTCGCGTACTTTTTCCGTTGATTTCAAAATGGTGCGTCGTAACAATCTGTCCTCTAAAATGGTTAAAATTGTACCAAATATGAATTTAATATATTAATTAGAAAGATATACATATAAAATCAATTTTATCGAAAAATATTGTTGTTGCGCCACCGGGATTCGAACCTGGATCTCTTTCCTAACCGGGGAAGGTGCATTATCCAACTATGCTACAGCGACAATTTTCGAACCTATATGTTACCTTTTTGATATTAATACATTTAATCGTTCCATTATTTGACAGAACCATCTACCTTATTTTTACAGAATCTCAAATACCTTTGAGTAAACTGATAGCAGACGCCAGAATTATCAATTCATTTTTATTAAATTTTGGACACATTGATGCAACTTTATTATTTTAGGAGAACGCATTCTTATTGTGAAGTTGTAATTATTCAGAACATAGGTCTGTGATATTATAAATTTTTAAATATCAAAGACCTATTTTATTTTACCAATTTTATTTTATTCCAAAAATCATACCATATTTTTTTCTATTTTATTCGTAATCACTATCAATTTATATTTACTATATACATAATATAATTGTGAACAACTTTGTACCGATATTATACGGTAAGTCTCAGAATGGACGGGAGCTCCGGTTCGTGGGGTTCTCGCAAATAATAATAATGTTTGCAATTTCAATTGCGGTTCCAGATCGATATTTAAAAAAAGATTAATGCAATATAATTTAGTAATATTTATCACTATTCTGAAATTATTTTAGTAATTTTTTTTTCTTCTACTTCTTGTGCCTTATCCGATTAACAGATGTTGACTATCATCGCTTTATTTATTGCGGCCGGAAAAGCTCTTCAGTAGACTCTCCAAACCATCGCCTTAGGTTCTTCAGCCATGATGTTCTCCTTCTTCCAGGGCCCGACTTCCATCAATCTTTCCCTGCATCATAAGTAGTGGCGTTCAGTAGGTATAGACTTAGGTTATGATGTTACCATGATATTATACAATACTATATACTACATTGTACATAGGTTTATGAACTTTCGTTTAACTAACGTCTTTAGCAAAATGAGTCCATCATAATAAAAATGAATTATCCTCAAACGCAAAGAATAATCATGAAAACGATACGTTTAGCAAGGTAATAAAATTTTCGAAGTAGTAAATGAGGAAGCGGGTGTTTCTATCAGCTCTAAGCCAAGTTTAAAACCTTTCAAATGTTATTCTGTTAAGAAGCAGCAAGTAACAGAAGTAAGGACTCCGTACAACATGGATCAGCTGATTCATTTCTGACTCTGCTGAGTGTAATTATCAGTTCAGTAGGTATAAATTGTATGGCTTGAACAGAACGATAGATTAAAACTGTTGCTAGTAATATTAATAAATGAAGAATAACCCAGTAGAGGAGTACAGCGCCCTGGTGGCGTCACGCGGTAGCACCTAGAATTACGCAATTAATGATTCTACTGATACACGGTGAGCGCAAGCGTAATTATAACACAAGGATTATTTCATTTATGTTTCTTTCCCAGAATTTTTAGTAATGCACAGATTATTTGCCTGTATGCAGTGCACGCCTCTGATTATAAGGTGCACGAATTCGTTCTTCTCTAGATATTTCATCATATGTAAGAAATATTGAAACATTCGGATTTTTATTGTTTTAAAAACCTTACTTTATTCAACCGACCAGAACAACTTCATCTAGCTTTACTCTATGCATACAGATTATTTTGAGCATTACAGTAATTGTATAGTCATGTTGTGACGAATATGTTGCTAGTATATTTTTTTAATGATTACATTATGCATAGATTTGCTTAATGTTTAATTAATTTATGGATAGGGAATGAAATAATATTAATCCCGTCTTAATTATAATAATCGGCACACAACACATTCTTAAAGTGCCATGACCAAAAAATCAACCTGATATGTTGATCAGAATGTTGTTGATGCAGAATATGTTGATTAGTTTAAAATATATTTTTTAAATATTGTTTTGTATATATTGGATTCCTGTCAATAAAATATTAGCAGAGTTTTGTCGGGTTCACAATATCCATTAAAAAATTAAGTGAAGATGTGAGAGAAAAATTCTCAGGGAGCACTCGCACGCCAAAATAAGTATATGTGCATGCCTACCTAGTACCAACGATTTTTAAATGAAAATATATAATGTAAATCAGTCATTTAAGAACGTTCAAAAACTTTAAACAGGTTATGGACGTTTGATGTAAAAAAGTCGAAAAAATGTTATCGAATTATTTTATTCCTGTATTTAGTTTTATTATTATGTTTGCACTATTACATCAAATAATTTCATTAATGTGTTTAAATTATATGTTTTGCCCATACATATTTATTACATGTCAATTTAGGGTGGTCTCTACTTTTGAAAAAATAAAACAAGGCCGAATCATGGATGCGAAGGGAGAAAGATCACGTGGTTCCATTTCGAGACCGATAGAACACCGGAAAGATCATTGCATGAATAGCTTCATTTAATCGCGATTTGTTTAGATTTTAATTTGACCAAGACCTCGGAACAGAATGATAAGAGTAGCCAACCCCAGATGAAAAAAATAAAATACATATACCCGTATAGGTACTAACTCTTGACCAATGATGTATAAATATATCGAATTTATGCATTTTGGCCCTACCTTATCTCATTATGAATTATGGAATTTTTATGCATACTTTCTAAAACACTGCATAGAGAGTGTAAACTATACCGATTATGATTGATTAGCTAAATACAAAAACTCGTTGGCAGATAATGTAGACAGGAACATATGTTTCTGGAATTTTCCCATGGAAGCAAAATAATATTTTACCAAAACGCAATCATTCAAAGAATTTGCAATTCAAGAACCCCTTGGAATCGTAGGTAAACACACACACGACAAACGTCAAGTTATTGCAGATTCTGAATATCCTGTCTGTCACAACAAGGATGCATTTATTTGTGCATTGTCTCAAGTGGCCTCTCTCAGCCTGCAGTTTGAGATGAAGTGGTAACTCGACTAGCACTAGACTACTGTTGGACGCTGAATTCAAATACCCACAAGGTGTTTCCAAAACGCTGAATTAAATAATCATTAAACTACTAAAAATGATGCATTAACAAAATACTTATCCATATACAATAGTATCATTATACACAAATATGAAAATAAAACATGCTATTTTTGATTCTATGGCGCGTTTCGCCTTGTCAATCTATTAATTTAACTATAGATTTTTTTTATTACTGTAGTGAACTAGGCTAGTAATCTAATTGACAATATGAAGTATATGTAGAGTACAACATAATAGTCAGACTCGCTTGCAAGCCAAGCGGTGAATAATTGAAATGAATGCTGATTGGTGTCAAATTGGACTAGATGACACACCTTCTTCAGATGCGTTTCTGTGCGGATAATTTCAGCCGCATTCTTACACTGGCCATACTCTGCTGAGTAAATTAGGAAGCATGCTCAATACGGGTCCAATGCACGGGATTACAAAAAAAATATGTATATCAACAATTGTTTATTTGGAAAGTATGTTTAATAGAAGCGGAAAGGCTGAGAAAGATATCTAAAGGATGCAGGGAATAAAGTGAACGACGTATTTAATGGAATAATATCTAATCCTGTCAACCGAGGCAAGACTAGCGGTACACAATGGAGTTCTGGTACTGAGGCTGATATATGTATGGTCTGGAGCTGGCAGACATGTAACGACAGTAGACTGAATGCAGTAGAAATGAGATCACTTAGGAGTAAAGAATAAAGGAACTTTGATAAAATGTAAAACTGACCTTGGCATAGTGAATAGGATTACAAATTATATGTTAAATTAAAGTTATATGAAGCGAATCAATGAGAAGAGAAAAGCAAGAAAAATATATGAAGCAAGTGGCACCAGAAATAGGAGAATATTTGGCACAACCAGGTAAGCCAGATATTTGAAGATGGTTTTATGAATCCTAAATAATTGACGAGCTTGCATTAGAAGATATATTAATGTGGACAGAATAGTGTTCTATCCTCTCTGCCTACCTCTGGGGGGAAACGGCGTGACTGTATGTTAGTTTAGTCAATGAAAGAATGCATCTAAGTTATGTCGTCTACGATAGCGTCTGCCGTGGTATATAAAAATAAATTTAGGTAAATACATCAATATTAATATGTACACATGTTTGTATTAGAACATTCGTAAGTTTGATAAATATTAATTAAAACAGATAATATCAAATAACTTTAAGTACTGCCGGTAGGTGGTGCTGCTAGGCTTTTAATTACCGGAGGCGGAGTGAGGTTGTTGGCAACACTTCTGTCGCCGCTCGCTGCGAAAGCGCCACCGTCGTGGCCCAAATACCACCAGTGTGATAAGGAGACGTATCTATTTACAAGGGAACTTGTTGGATTTGTTGTCCTCACCCTTAAATTGCCCAACAGCCGTTCATCATGATTCGAATCGCGCAACATAACCTTTTAACTGCACTATTGTGTTAATTCTACGATAATATAATGACAGATGGCCAATATACTCACCAATAGAAAAATTCGTACGAATTCGCTACTTTGTGTTTTTCTTACTCGTAATAGAGATAACGTACACTTCATTTCAAATTAAATATAATATATTTGCATACTGTAATGTAAATGTTATCGAATATATAAAATAGAAAACATTAAAGTAATTTTAACCTAGACATATTAAAAACGCGTTAATTTTTTTATTTAAGACACGCGATCTCGCTACTTTGGTGTTTTTTCGTACTGGTAATATACACTGACATGTGTTAAGGCAATATAATACAATATATGATGATTCTAATTATACTAGCATTAACTTTGTTTTAGTAAAGAAACATGTTCCTCGATTAATTTTCGTAATAATTCTTAAATTTATTATAGAGTTGGGTAGAGAGAATGGAATGCCATACTTATTTCATACATCTTCAAATGTATGATTTTCGGTTTTTGAAATTTTTAACAATTTTTTTAAGAAAGTACTAAAAATAATAGACATACAAAAAAATACAATAATTCAAATTTTCAAAATTAAAAATCAATTAAACTTTAGAAGCAAATTCCGGTCTACAAGATTTAGAGACCAAATTGATATTCCAGAACTAAAATATACCGCAACGCAAAATCACTATATTTATCAAGACATTAAATTTTTTAACAACCTTCCCATCACAATTAGAACAATTACAGACTACTATCAATTTGTATCTGAAGTAAAAAAAAATATTTACATAGACTAACTGAAACATAAATTATCTCGTACATACTCCTTCTCTATACACGAGTCCTACTCTCACAGAGAAGATATAAATGTTAAATGAAGTATATCCTAATGATAATTCTAAAATGTATTATATTTTTTAATATTCAAATAAAATAAAATAAAAATATTAAACACAACACAAAAAATACGACGATAAGGGCATCTTGCCTGTGTTTTGCGAGAAGAATTAAAGAGTAATATTCAACATTTGATTTAGATCGATCAAAGGGTGTACGAAACGAGTGACATTGTATGGAGAGCAAACAGACACAGAGACAAACATTCAGATGTGTATATTAGGTATATATAAAAATGACAAAGTAGGTATTATGTTAATATGATTTTCGAGTATGTATATTTTGTAAAAGCAGACGACACATTAAAGTACTGGTGTATGTCAAATCTGAATAGCCAGGTTTAAGCACCAATGTCGCGCCACCGCCACTTGAGCAGTTGGTCCCGGCAAGATCGGAGACCACTGCCTACCTGACATTACACAGACGGCCACAAAGATCTACCCATCACATGAATAATCAAAATGAAATGCATTTTTTTTACAGAATACTTTCATTTTTAAAATTATTTTAACGCAATTACAAAAAAAAACGTTAAATATGTAATTTAACGACAAATTAATTACATATCTCATTCATTAATGACAAATTCGGCAATGTCGAATTCATTATAACTTTGAATTTCGTGAATTGTAATAAAAATTTAAAAATGAAAACATATAATGTTAATAAAGAAAAAATATAAAGTATAAATTAATGTAAACAATAAAACTTTTATATTCAAATTTATTGGGTATTCTGCAGTGTATCTACGATCTTTCTGACTGACGTCACGGATCCATTACGAGGTCCATATTAGAGCTGATATCGCTGATAGAATAACTCACAAAACTCAACACATAAGATTGTGAAACTAAATAGTCTATCCTTTTTTTACAATTTTTCGGTTATTATATTAATAAATTTAGTACTTACTAAAGGTATTTGAATTGTGAAGCGTGGACCTTATTTAATTCAAGATTTAAATACTTATTATTCATATTATATTTTAATACTGAATGCCTCGATTATAGAAATCAAGGAATTGAATGTCTATATTGAGGTTTTGAGTCGGCTCTAAAATGTTTTCTGCCGGTAAATACAGTCAACTTTTCTGCTAAACCTAATCTTTTTGTTGCTGATCAACTTTATAATTCTGCCGACCGAGCGACCTCAATACGCATAAATATTAAACTGACTAAATATGTGTTTTTATACTTTTAAAATTAGCAATATTAACTTTGTGGTTAAAATTCATATTTTTTTATTTATTAACTTTGTTTTATTAACCACTAAATTGAGTTTAAATACATCTACCGGTTTCGAAAAATATCATTTTCTTCTTCAGGATGTCATAACTAACTAAAACATATATTTATATCTTTGCCGGAATCTATTTAAAAAAAAAAAAATTTTAGTACCTAAATCAAATCATTTATTATCAAATCACTTAATACAAATTTACTCGAATAATTTTTAGGAAAAAAATTTAGAATGGGACTCGTAGTTTAGTTATTTAGTTGGTTGTTTATAATTTTTTGATTAGTTTTACACGCTTTATTTACCTCCAACGATTCCAAATTATTTAATTTGTGACCAACACTGTTTACCTGCAAAATTGACAATCCCAATTTATTATCAAAACCATGACCATTTTGTATCAAATGATTAGCACCTACCACGAAACATTTGTTGTTGTATGTTTTTAATTAGTATTAACATCCTGAAGAAGAAAATTGTATTGTTGTATTGTAGATCTATTTAAACTCAATAAGTGGTTAATAAACAAAGTTAACAAATACAAATTTTATAAAAATGTATTTTTACTGACCAGAGGAGTACGCACATCGTGTGGATTCTTTAATAATAGTTTAAGTAAGTACCTACCTAGAAATCGTACAAATCGGCTTTCCTAAATAATTTCTGATTCTTCTGGTATAATAAGCGATTAGGTTCCATTAGCGTGCCTGCACCGAACAGAACTATACATTTCCGATACATAAATCATAATTAATAATTCTTGAGGACTATGTGTCATCACCCGGGCTACGGGCGGCGTGAGACATACCTCCCATGAATTTAATCTGTGTCTCCAGACGCATATTTAGAATTTCTCTGTATTGTACAACAGTGAGTTGCAGCTAGCAGGATATCTCCCGACGCGGCTGATTGCAGCGCGCGGCGGATTAGTGGCCTATTAATCAGCCGATTGATAGGCAGTTACTAATCTGCACTATCGGCGCGGCTGTGAGCAACGTGAAAATACAACTCAGCCTCCTGCAACTGGTTCGGAGAATGTTACCACATCATCCGTAAATAAAATAAATTATACATACGCATACGTAGACGCCTATCAGTTGGCGTAATTTTGTTCCGGGAACTATTTAATTTGAGCAATTTGAAACGTTTTGAGAGTTTTTCTGTAGAAATCTGCAATAAAGTATTTATGGTAAGGTAAAACGAGGATCTATCGAGTTTAGATTTTATTTATGTGGTGGGTTTAGATTGATTAGATTTAGATTAGATCAGACTCTAAATAATTTTTATGTCTCCCCAACATAAAAATTCAGTAGGTAAATGCTCCCTGTGTATTCCATCTATCCGATAAACCTATCCTTTTCTGACCCACTTTTAAATAGGGATTTCGCCGACGTGGAACCAGATTGCATTTCAATACCGAGCTGTCAACAGGCTTTTTTGTGGATCGAAATTGTCGTCGTGTGTACAGATCCGGACCGTGAAGAAGCGGTGTTCTACACGACCCAGAAGTGCAGTGATATCTCCGTTCTTCACAACAAAAGTGCGAGTCAAGTGGAGGTGAAAATTGCCGTCCAAATCAGGACTTAGATTAAGATAGGCCAGATCCATCTGCCATTATTACTTTCTGAATCCAATTCGGGTTGCGCCAACTAAAACATAATTTTAATCGATACAGTCCACGGGATCTTATCCCACCGGTACATTTATTTATATATACAGTTAAACTTGGTTATAGCGAGTTCGGGTATAGCGAGTTCACGGCAGTGGTGAGCGAAAACTCATTGAAATTTTGTTTACGCAAGTTTTTATATAAAATTAAACTGTTATAACGAGATTGCTTCTCGGTTATACCGAATAAATAATACGGCCAACACGTGAATATTTGTGTGTTTGTTGGGACTAAAAAAAGCAATTCTCTATAAATTAAGTACCTAATTAAAGTGAAAGAAGTGGCGGCGGACACGCTGACCGTCATCGACCGTTGGGTCATATTATTTATGATACTATCTAAGATTTCCGGCCGCCAAAACTTCAATCATGTTGACGCTTACAACATATTATTGAGCGTCAAACAAAAGTGTTAAATAATAAACAGACATCCGAAAACGCCGTTTTACAATCTCGTTCCCTTTTTACATTAAATGCACGTTTTGTGTTTTTCTCTGAATTCAAATTTATTACGAAATTGTCTAAACTTATGTTTAGACAATTCAGTGTTGAGTTGACAATTTGACATTGACTTATCAGCTACAAAGTGGCCCTTGATTTGCAAACATGCCTACTAACAAAAGAAAGTGTCTATCGATTCGCGAGAAAGTCGAAATCATTCGTGAATTGGAACGAGACGCAAAAAATAATTAAATGTGTAAAAAAAATTTGTTGACCATTTCAACATTATTGAACAATTAGGTTGTTTTTTTTATTAGATTAAGGCGCGATTTTCATTAATAAGTCAATTTATTTCAGAAGTTATACACTAGATTTGACCTTTATTAAAATTATAATTTAGATAAGACTTTTACACTCATTTAAAACTAATAAACTGTATGTTATTTGCTATAATTATAAGAAAGACCACGACCATAAAATATATTTTCCGCGTACCACAATAGTGTTTTAATATGGGAAATTCTTGCATAAACGAAATATATATATGCGTGCGAATGGCCGTCCATACATTATGGCCCTCGTATTCCAGTGGGTATGACACTATATTCTCATATCGGAGACTCCTGGTTCAATTCCCGGCGAGGAAACAAAACATCACTGTATTTTTTTTCAAACTTGGGTGTTTTTGTGATGTGCCAATGTTTCAGTTCGATAGTTTCTAAATTCTCTCATATAACATCCCTTTTCCGCGAGCTATATTGGCTCCGGTTCCCTGAAAGAGTTGAATTTAAATTGTGCTGGTTGGTGTACATAACGTGACACTTCTGTATCTTCGAGAGCTTTATATCCCAGACAATTTGAATAATGGACGTCAAACTCTCAAATCAGCCTTTACTTCAACCTCAGAAAGAGATGTAAAACCGTCATAAGAAACAGTGCATCAGAGACTTTATTTAAGAAGAGACTAAAAACGCATATTTTCAAAAAAATCTTTTCCATAAGTTAAAATAACAATTTTTAATATTAAATGCAAAGATAATGTAAGATTTTAAACAGTTTATGTGTAAAGCGCGCTTGGGGTGAAATTTTTTACGAAAATGTCGCTATAAAAATATACAATATTATTATTATTAACTACAGTAATTGAGCCTCGTTAAATTGAAGATACTTCTTTATCATCCTGCAAGATAACCGATTCGAAAACGTTATAATAGCTTTGTGAGAGGCCAGCCTTGCGGTATACCACTTTGTTTTACTAAATTATAATCGTTACTTCTTCTCATACACAGCATTTTCTGTAGACCTGAGTTTGAGATGTTTCTGTGTTACCCTGGTGCAAGATTCAGATTCTAAAACGTTTTTTGATAATTAGTCTAACAAGGTCTTAATAGCCGTGTGGTATTCCCCTTTCCATATATTTTTTACAGAGATTACGACATTAGGTATTAATTGTCTCTCATGTGGGCTTATATTAAAAATATGTCAATTATAATAGGGTGGATTCTGTGGAGCGCTCTTGTCTTTAAGTAACCTTGATTGACCAATGTCTGTTACTGGATATGTGACCGTTAGACTGTCCTTTGAAATCTATGGTTGCTCAAAGAGGTAAGTAGGTAGATACTTAACTTTCGAAGACAACCATTCAAAGTATGATTATAACAATATCTGAGTATCCATCATTTCTCCTACTGTACTCTCGTCGAGTATGATAAAAGATTACATAAATCATATTTTACATAAAAATATGGCGTCTCTCATGTGAATAAATTATTACATACATTCATTGCACCTAAATAATAAATCTTAAAGCGTTAAATCTGCTTAAAACAGCTTCCGAAAATTCTAGCAGTAGATATATTAATTCAAATGAAAAATTGATTATTGCTACAAAATTGATTCATTATTCAAACGGCCAGTAGACACGCAATGTAAATATTTAAATACAAATTAATATTTTCAAAAATTACCAGCGGGTATTATAAATATTGAATTGAGTACTTATTTAAAAATAAAAAATTGTTAACAAAATTTTAATATTATTTTTTACATGTAAAGAAATCGCCGAATTATCTTGTAAAGAAGTTGCCGCCTTTACGTGTAAAGAAAACATTTCTTCCGAAAGGAATGAGTAATGGCCCGCAGCTAGCAATGCGTGCGGTGAGTCTCGCGGTGAACGGTGGCGTGAACAGGCGAACAACTCCTGGATTATACATTGTACAACTCATTAGAAACGTTTACAAAGAGTGCTGATGTTAATATCTAACTATTTATTATTCTTCACAATCCTCTCGGAGTGTAAACGCGATTTAAACGAATTTTAAAATATTATTTGTCAACACAACTCCGTGAAATATATAAAATTTTATCAAACATTTGAAGAAATAAATTAAGGAATTTTAAGTGGTTTACGAGTGGTTAAACTTAAAATATGTAAATAATTGGGATGATTATACCAATGATATTGAGGTGCATTATCCAACTATGCTACAGCGACAATATTTTTAGCGACAATTTTCGAACCTATATGTTACCTTTTTGATATTAATACATTTAATCGTTCCATTATTTGAAAGAGCCATCTACCTTATTTTTACAGAATCTCAAATACCTTTGAGTAAACTGATAGCAGTCGCCAGAATTATCAATTCATTTTTATTAAATTTTGGACACATTGATACAACTTTATTATGTATATCTTTCTAATTAATATATTTAATTCATATTTCAAATATCACAGACCTATGTTCTGAATAATTACAACTTCACAATGAGAATGTGTTCTCATAGATGCATTTTATTTTCGTGTATCAAAGAAAAAATTATGAACATAGTTTTATGATAATTATGGTTAAATTTATTATTATTATTTAGACCGTTATTGATTATTAGTAATATTCGAGCAATACAAGTAGTCTAAAAAGTTATTCTCCAAAAGTAAAGCATAGTATCCAATAATCGTTAATTCTCAGTTACATAATAAATTGTTATGTAAAAACTTAGTAATGTATATAGTTTGTATTGCCAGCAGGAAAAAACCGCAGAAGTATGTATTATGTGTAGACTATTCTACCAAATTAGTAAAATGTTATTACTAATTTTGTTTATTGACATTTATCCAATAACCACTCAACTCAGAGCCGCGAAGCTGCCAAGCAAAAACGAATCAATTATTGCTCTTCAAATAATACCTAGCAAAAACAAAAGCTAAACCAGTTGCTTTCTGCTAGTTTATAAGTACTAAATATACGATTCTATTCAATTTAATAGTGTTTTTTATTACACTATGTACAGTACTACTGGCTACATTCTTGGAGAAATATAATGAATGATTTATTGCAAAATATAAAATGATTTTACAACTGATTTGCTCGATGGCCGAGTGGGCATAGACCCCCAGTGTGACCCTCATAATAATAATTACAGATATGAATACAATTTTAAATTGTGTCTAACCAAAAATTATTATTTAATTTAGTTTACGTAGGTACTTGTATATTAGTTACCTACGTAGAAGGTACTTCATAAATGACCGACATTATTTAATCAGCATGAAATATTGCCGTCGTTCCCGTTCCCGTAATCTCGCTGGCGTGCCATGGGAAAGTTCTCTCGAAAGCAGCCTCTCGAATCAAATCACGGGAGGTGTCTACGAATCAACAGTTTTAATAACGGAGAAATTTATAATTATTTCCTTTCCGTATCATCTAATGATATACATTGTTCCGGAAACTGCTCACTTGGTGTTACAGATGACAGTGTAGAAAGCATCTACGGACGTATCAGCATAGATGCTATATCTTTAAAAATTCTGAAAAGCTTCACCTTAGATAAATTCATTTTTTAATACATGAATACATCTTCATATTTACTATTAACTTTTTATAATAGATATTTTCTATTTTTACGAAGAACACATTATTATTGTGAAGTTGCAGTTTTTTCGGAACATAATTAAACTAATTAAAAAACTGCATCTTTACAATAATAATGTGTTCATCTTAAAAAAAATTAATGATTTTTCACTATTTTAAGAAATCTTAAAAATATTTTCTAATAACGAAAACGTTTCACAGATTTCTACTTAATGTTAATTCAATCAATACGGCAAATGCAATTTTTTATTAACACATGTACCTACAGATAAGCAGAGGTGTTTACTCTACACCATTAAAAAAATTGTGGTTTAAATCGTTAGACAAGTGAAGCTATCCAATCGAGAAGTCGATAGGTCGCCCTAAAACTCGCAGTCATCTAGTGGTACCTAACATCCAATTAACATGCCAACAGGCTGCCGTAAAACTAATACGCGGCAGATAATAATTGCGAATAATATACGCTAGGAAACGGCAGAATTGAATCAATTCATAAACTTTGATACAACTTATATATTTTAAAGGATAACACATTATTGTTGTGAACTTAAAGTTTTTTCAGAATATAATTCTGCGGTATATTCTAGTTCTATACTTTGTATAACGTGATAACTATCTTGAGGTTTATTAAAATAAGAAGACTCTGGTGGTTGGACCGTTTGTAGATGACAACCGAACAGCAATCACCGAAGTCACTGCAGAACATAAGATCAACAGGTTGTAGAAGCTTGAGAAGACCAAAGCTAACTGACAATTTCTTCAAAGACATATCTATCTTAGATATTCAGGACTGGCGAGAAACGGCATAT
This sequence comes from Eubasilissa splendida, assembly GCA_031772225.1. NCBI lineage: Eukaryota > Metazoa > Arthropoda > Insecta > Trichoptera > Phryganeidae > Eubasilissa > Eubasilissa splendida. Next base: position 11,066,416 of record CM062852.1, on the reverse strand, counting down.
AATAGAAATTAATAGAGGAAAATTTTTGACAAGGGTAAAATCCAATAAAATAATAATAATAATAAATAAATAATCCAAAAAATAAATTGTAGAGCCAGTAGTCATGATGATGATGATGATATTTTTTTATATATATTTAAAATATGTGGGTTTTGGGACCGGAGTCTGAAAGAGATGCAAGGCGAAACACAAGACTTGAATAGTAGACGTCAAACTCTCAGGTCAGCCTCTACTTCAGCTGCAGGAAGGGTTGTAGAACCGATCAGCCGTTGCCAGAAGTCTAAATTTAGTGAACGGGCATTCGCAGTGGCAGGCCCAAAAGCGTGGAACTCTTTGCCCTCCGTTATTAGAAACAGTGCATCAGAGACTTTATTTAAGAAGAATCTAAAAACGCACTTTTTCAAAAAATCATTTCCATAAGTGAAAATAACGATTTTTTAATTTTAAAAAACATATTATGTGTAAAGCGCCCTTGAGGTGAAAGTTTTTACGAAAATGGCGCTATACAAATTATCCATTATTATTATTATTATTATTATTAAGACTCCCCCCGATAATTTGAGGATTATACACAACTTTCATTCTCGCAACTAACTCTAACTAGAAGTGAATGATAAAACAGTATTTGCACAATTTAACACCTCAAGTGAACAGGAACTAGAGCTGGCCGGTCGAAGTAACTTATGCACCAATCAACAGGCCGAAGTAAACTGAACCAAAAATTGGCAAACGCACTAGGCACTGTCACACGCAGGTAGGTATATAATGATGAAACACAAAAGATAGTAAAACTTAAACAAATAATAGATATCTCATAGAGACGAAGCTACTTTTTATTATATTTAATGGAAAAATATGAAGGTATGGGTAGTTACAGAACTTATGACCTGTCTTCGGCTGGCTTAAGTGATCACTTTATACAAATATAACGTTCACCATTCTTATCCATTAATCAATCTTCATATCTATCAAATTTTTAGAAGTTGTATATATGTTAATATGTGGAAACACATTTTGAGCACCACTACACTATCGCAATGTATGGACTAAATTTGATATTAATTTCCCTGAAACAGCATATATATCATAATGAGAATCTAATTATATTTTGAAATTATTTAAAGCAATATTCTTTATCTGTAAAATGTTTTTAACACATTATACTAGAATACTCCCGAATAATCAATATTTTTCAATTTTATATATTTTCTTATTTTGACCATTATTATTATTAACAAAATTCTCCATTAAATATAATAAAAAATAACTTCGTCTCTATAAAATATCTATTATTTGTTTAATAACAGTGCTTCTTTAGGTTAAAAATCAGTAATTGTGTGTTCTTGGACTTATTCAAATATTGCTGACAGTGGAAGTGTTTAACATCTTTACCTAAACGAACATTCTCGACACTTTTCGCTTTTACTCAAGGTTAAAATTCAAGACTTCCTGGTAAATTCTGCCGCATCCACACTTCAGTCCCGACCTCACTCCGTCAGATTATCACCTTTTTCGGTCGCTATCCAATCAAATGCGTGCCGTTACGTTCAACAACGAGGATGACCTCATAAATTATCTCGATAACTGACTAATTTGTTGAAAGATGCATAAGAATAATGGAGAATAGGTAAACCATTGATTGAAATGTAATTTTTGATATTATAATAAATAATTAAAGAAAACTGCATAAAATTATTAGACAAGCCAATATATTTATATGTATATTCGGTTGATTATTGTTTTAAAGGACCAACATTAACCGAAGAGCTTGCATGAGAAGATTTATGAATGTGAATAAGGCGAAAATTATATTTCAGGACAGAAGAGATTATCGCTCTATCCTCTACCTTTCCCTGCGGAGAAATGGCGTGATGATAAGTAGGTAAATTATATATATAATAATTTTATTGTATATAGGGATTCTGTGTCGAGACAATCCGGGAATTCAAAAATTTCTTACTGTCACGAGTCCCGGGAATTTAAAAAAAAATAACCCGGGACTCGAGACTTTCCGATTCAAATTTTATTTAATATATCCTACATTTATTTTTTCAAAATAAAATCTGCATAGTCGAAAACAACCCATGCCCGGTTTGTATGCAAGCAGGTAGCAAGCGGAAGGATCGGCAAAATGACTCGATTGTCCTTGTCACGTTGCGTCGGCACTCGGCAGTGATAAAAAAAAATCCTTTCACATTTACCGATAATCAAAAATATTATTAAGGAGACTGATAATGATTTATTGTAACGAGAGATTATGTTGTCTTTGTAGTAAAAGCTTTCGTCGTTATTTGTAAAATATCAATTAAACGAAAAAAATATATTTTGAAGTATTTACCCTCGATGCTTTTCAGCATGTAATTACATATACGATGCATGTGTTATTCGTAGAATAATTTAAAAGAATTCTCTTCGGGTTGATTTTATTTGTTGATAGTATCAGTTTGTATTTTGACTTTATCCAAAAACGTTTTTCTCGTACTTACGTTTCCCGTCGCTGTATATTATGAACTGCGGATTTCAGACTTATAATTGCTCGAACTAAAATTAAAAAGGTTTCCATGATTTAAATGATTTGATTTGATTGTATACTAGACCTATATATTTTTTGAATAGAGATACGTACACGGAATACGTGTCACATCAATATTCTTATTATTTTCTAAATAAGCTAAACGTTTGTGCTATGAAAATAGAACTAACTTGATTGCCTTTTGGAACCAGGCTCGAACTCCCGGCCACTATATCACTAGGCGAGTATCCGAACCACTAGACCACACACACGTCAATTAATAAGTATATTATGTATATAATAAAAAATTTAAGTGCATTATTTTTTTTTCTTCTTGTTTCTGAATAAATCAAAAATATAAACTGATACTTTTAACATACGGCGTTTTTGAAATCACATATAAATTCCATAAATTTTCGAGAACATAGAATGTTTAAATTGAATTTTGATACGGCGCGGCGGTGCCTACCGATCCAACATCTATTTCATTAATGCACCCGGTGATTAGGAATTTGGATTCTAGAGAATGCAGTTTATTTCAATCCATTATGTTTAATTGCTCAATTAAATCATTTATAAAACTTGATAAACTAACAATGATTTATTTCAAGAATTTTTAAACCAAGTTTATTTTTTAAGGAGAACACATACTTATTGTGATGTTGCAAATTAGATAGTGCACCTATTTTCCTTTCGTTGCTATTTTTTGTCGCCAAGTTTATCTTTTTAATAATGTTAGCAATATCCAAGCTTCCGTCTCGATCTTCCTCTATGTCATCTTCATTCAAGTTTTTATTGAAATATATAATATTATTTTGATTGCTTGTGTTCTTATTATATGGCCGATCCATTTGTCTCTCTTTTCTGCTTTGTTTTTTTTTTAAATAATTTTTGTTTTTTTTTATTTTTGTTTTTCTATTACTTCGTTACTATTCTACAATAACATATCATTAAGGTTCATATTTGTAGCATAATATAGTTTTAAAAAAATATGACAATCATAACAATAACAATATTTTACTTGGCTTTTTAATTATTCTCTTAGTCATGTATAATTACATGACGCTCTTGATTTACAAATTCGTCGTTAATTAAGGTTGCAACCAATCCTGTCATGTTTTACATCTTAATTTGGCCGCCTATCCGCATTTTAAATCAGCCAGTGACAGTTCGCCAATTACAATTTATTGGCGCCTCCTATTTACGAATCAATTAATTCTGCCGATAATCTCGCTGCCTTCTGGACCCGGTGTCCGTTCGGCGGAGAAAACTGTGATCAGATCAGATATGACGACCGGTTGACGAACGTGCGCGAAAATTCCAGTTTCACCAGATTTAAATATACTACTAGAACATTCTACTCATAGTAAAATCATTTATGTATCCAGTCTCTGTTAACATTGTATTAGGTTGATGCATAATTATCCCCAAATGATAAATGTACATAGCATCTTTTGAGTTTGTTTTAATTTTTGGTTAGGTATGTTACAATATAATAATACAATTTAATTTATGTTACAATATAATTTAAAAAAAACGGCGGATAATAATGCATGAATCTGATATATTACTTTGTAACAACATAATGTGTTGATATAATGTAACACAATTAAAATTACGTTAAAATAATATAAGTAGATATATAATACCTACAATGCAATGATACATTTTTTTTTTTTTTTAGGAGAACACATTCTTATTGTGAAGTTGTAATTATTCAGAACATAGGTCTGTGATATTTTAAATATGAATTAAATATATTAATTATAAAGATATACATATAAAATCAATTTTATCGAAAAATATTGTTGTTGCGCCACCGGGATTCGAACCTGGATCTCTTTCCTAACCGGGGAAGGTGCTTTATCCAACTAAGCTACAGCGACATTATTTTTAGCGACAATTTTCGACCCCATATGTTACCTTTTTGATATTAATACATTTAATCGTTCCATCATTTTTTTAAATGCATTTTCTCCTTTCTTCCTTCATCCTTTTTTTAAACGTGCTCAGATACGTGTATCATAACACTCTTGCATATAATAAGTTTATCTGTATTTCCCCCGCCTCATTTTATACACAAATCACTGTATTTTGTATTGGGTTGTTATTCGAGTGACGTTATTTTGTTCATTGTATATTTTTATATATGTTACGTCACATTTTGTATACTTGTAATTAATTAATTGTTTAGTCATCAGTAAATTGTAGACATGGGCAAAATTCTCGCTTGAACAGCAGTGCATTTCGAATATGAAAGATAAATTCCTAGACAACGTACAGTCTAATTGAAGATTGAGACTGTATACGGTTAATGTGATAGATCGCTGTATCGCGGTCGGAGATCGGGTAGCAGAGAGACGGCTGTCAGCCACCGCACCGCGCGAGTTGCACTCCCCTGTGAGCTGGTTACCGGCACCGCCTATGTGTGGTAACGCGCCCAATGGACCGTGACGAGACGACCGAAGGCGGGCGACTCCGCGCCTCGATGGGCGGTGCGCACGCACAATTTGCATTTTTCATTGTATACGTACAATCAAACGACCGTACAACTTTTCCATGACGCATTTTATTTATTCGTCACATTACTACACGGTTATTAATGCCTAATGGGTACCGTTGCCTTCTTATTGACTTTGGTAATACAGTCGGACGTTATTTATTTATGACGGAGAATTCGTTATTGCAACGTCACGTAACGCGTCGACAACAATTTAATACAAATTAAATTCAACAACTAGAAAGATATACAGAAAAAAACAATTTATCGAAAAAAAATTTTAGTTGCTACCGAGATTCAAACTGAACATTTTCATATCCGGGGAGATGCGTTATCCAGTTTCACCACACCAACCGAGCAAATTGACGACAAATTTTTAAACTTATATGCTGCAGTTTTTTCAAATTGATACATGCGTTATTCCATTTTTAAAAAGCTATCACCTTTATACTGCTACAAATCACAAATACCTTTGAGTGATATACGCTAGGATACGCTAGAATTAAATCAATTCATTTTTACTGCGTTCTGAAAAAAACTACAACAATGTGTTCTCTTTAAAAACAATTTAATATTTTTTTATTTATTTTAAGAAATCTTAAAAATATTTGCCAATAACGAAAATATTTCACAGATTTCTACTTATTATTTATGTAAATTTAATCAATATGGCAACATCATTTTTTCATTAACACGTGTACAGATAAGCAAACAGAGGTGTTTACTCCATACAATCAAAAATATTGTGAAATAAATCGTTAGACAAGAGAAGTAATCCAATCAAGAGGCCGATAGGTCGCCCATAAACTCGCAGTCATCCAGTGGTACCTAACATCCAATCAAAAAGCCGACAGACTGCCCTTAAACCCGCCGAAATTCATGTCAGCGAATAATAATGGACCGAGAAAAGTTGGCTGATAACTGTAATTATTAAATTTTTTTTTTTTAAATTTTATTTGACACATTATGTATTAAGTATCGATCTACGTGCAAGTGTTAACTAGAACCATCTATATAATCATTAATTCATTATCACTTTTTTGTTTATCAGTTTTTTAATATACTTGTATATTTTTAATATACTTGTATATTTTTAATATACTTGTATATTTTTAATATAGTTGTATATTTTTAATATACTTGTTTTAATATATTTTTTAGATTATTGTTTATTTTATCAACTACACAACACTAATCTACATTTGACACGGACTTGAATGTACGCATTCGATTACATTATAAAAGTGATCTTATACTTTGTACAACAAAATGCTCCTGAACAAATATATTTCTTCCCCTACAGTTCAGATTAATATAATCCCTTGTTGCAATATATATATTTTTTCTTTTTTTATTAATATTAAAAATATAATACAATTTCAATAATCAGTGGATATATATATTTTGACATTTGTTTCTTCTCTATGAGTGTAAGACTCGTGTATATTCGAGTTAATTTATGTTTCATATAGCTCATCATACTTCTATAGCATCGTAATTAGCAACATTATTTACTTCCATGTTCAGTACTCGCTACTAGTGTCTCTAAAGCAGGCAAAGATAAATACATAAACTCTTTTATATAATGAAATAATTTGTATAGCTACTTTTGTGCGTTTTGGTCTTGTATATCTACATCTACCTTATATCTGCTTACATTATTGGTGTTATTTTTTTCTCTTCTCTCTTTTTTATTCACCTTTCTATATTTTATATATATACATTAATTTTTTTTTCTCTCTTAAATATTTTCACACTATATGCTATGTATGTATTAGATCTTATTATGTTTTGCCTTCGATGAGTTTTGGTTTTATAAAATATATTAATTTATCAATTTGCCCTAAAACAGGCTTGCTTAGTTGGGCAATTTATGTAAATGTGTATAAATATTTAAATATGATACATTTTGAAAGAAAAACAGCTACAAAAAAAAATATTGTATCTTATGTTTATCATGTTATGTTATAACATATTCAACTCTGTTACAACAGAAACATGTACGTCAATTTTATTCTATTATAGTGGTAATGTCAGAACACATGCATTAGCTAACTCCGCAGTCCCCAGATTGCATTCTTTGGGGAATGAATATGCGGAGGTAGTCAACATTTTTGCTGTAAATTTGACTCTTTATGGAACTACTTTATTATAATTTTTTGTCTCAAATCAATGTTGACGGATAAATTTGCCCTACTTCAAGTTTTCATTTATTTTTTATTTTATAATTTTGTTTATTTGTAAACATCCTGATATTTTTTTTCTTTATGTATTACGCTTCTAATGAGATTTTCTATTATTTAAAAAAAAATGTTAATGCCTGAATAAGGCATAAATAAAAAACGCGACCGTAAACGGTACTCCATACAGTGAAACACTACAAATACTTTAAAATAAATAATGCTAAAAATACTATGAAAAATATATATTATTATCATATTTATAGTATCTCATGAAACATAGAATGATTGTATTAAATTAAATCATATTTTTCTCTGATAATTAAATAAAAACAAACATGTCATAGGTTACGAATAAATATGTTATGGTTCGGATGAATGAATAAAAAGAAGCATTTGAAACAATAAAAATACGAAAATTTATAATATAATACGTTGAGAAGTACGAGATCTTGCACCTCATAATGTATGGAAAGATTTCTGAAAGTCGGGGCCTTGGAAGAAGGAGAACGTCATGGTTAAAGAACATAAAGCAATGGTTTGACCAGTTTACTATAGATTTTTCGGGCCGCAGTAAACAAAATGATGATAGCCAATATGACAAATCTATTTATAAAATAAACAAGACTACCTCCAGGATCTGAACTCGGTACCTTTTCCGGTCACCGGGTTCACGTACCGTTCAGGTCCCAGTGGGAGTTTATTTTTCAATGACGTACTTAGGTACTTTGTTTAGTGGGTGCATAGATTAGATTAGGATTATATACTAGGTATCGTAAGTAGATTATCTTCTATAATGAATATATATTCTATGAAAAAACACACAATCGATTAAAACACGTATCATCATAAGGTGCTGACGTCATCTGCCGGATGACATTTATAAAAATAATTACTAAATATAATCAAATTCACAAATCTTAAAAATAAATATTAAAAATCTTAAATGATTACGGAACTACATTTTGTAAGGCAAACTTATACATAGAACTATATATATATATATATATATATATATATATATATATATATATATATTATATATATATATACTGCACAACAATTTATAATATTGGCAAAACTTTTTCATCAGCAAATGTACTACTTTTTTGTTACATAGGTTTTTATATAATTTTACTGCTTGTTAATGAGATATCATTGACCAAAAAATTAATGTAAATTACATATGTTTTATTTATTATATATTAATTATACAGAACATTGTGATGTCAGAACTTACAAAATGTATGAAATGTTACAAAAAATGCTGCCATCAAACTTCGTACTAATGCTCACCAAATGCGTAAATAACAATTTGACAACCCACCATCACAATCCAACATTGGGTAAAAATTGTACTTTGATGTTAATTACATATAAAAACAAAATGTTACGGTAAAAGTTAGAATAAATTTAAATACAAAATTAAATGATCAATAAAAATATGCTGATTTTAAATTTTATTCGTCGCTACATGCAACTGATCTATTCTTAGAAAAAAAAGATATTGAAAATTGATATTAAGTATTTGTATAACCTACGCAAGTAGATAAAATTTACTGCTGATTTTTCATTAATATTTTATGATAAGAAAAAAGGGCATTGATTTCGTTAAAACCGTTAAAAATACTTACGAATATTTCGAAAGAGAAAGTTTTATGTGTTTTCAATAACGAACATATAATATTTATTATTTATATTTAATTACATTTTTATTTATTTTATTTTAAGCTTTAAGTGAATATTGTACAATGGCGGCTAAGATAATACGAATTATAATAATACTGAAGTTTTTAAATCTTATAATAGACGAATTGATAAGATAATAATCGTAAAATCAACAATCTTTTATGATTGATCGAAAAACTGTACTAAAGTACTAGAAACATAAATTTAAGTATTAAAATATTCAATTAATGTTTTATTAGAATAATAAAATTAAAACAGGTTAAAACAATGTGTCTTTCATAAATGAGTATAAATGGTAATTCAGAAAACGGAGTGAATGCAGAGACTCTTTTTAGGGAATTTCAGGTTTTGGATTTAAGACAATTATATGTGCTGGATATACTAACTAGCTTTCATAGGAAAATAAGCGCTCCATCTGTGAGGACTGAAAGATATTATTCCACAAGAGCAAATACGCTTAAAATAATTCCAAGAATGAAAACTACTTTTACCTTTCAAGCTCCCGAAATATACAATCAAATTGTAAATACAGTTAGAACTTTAACTGACAAGTATGTTTCAAATTATTTGTTGAAATTGGGAAGAGCAGATACCGTGAGTAAACTTTTTTATATAATAAAATAATTCTTATAAATACTTTTGTGTGCATCTTGCATATTTCCATTTATCTTATATGTGCTTACATCATATTGGGTATTTTTTTTTCTCTTTTAATACTTTTTTTTATTTTCATATTTTCACGTTTACTTGCCTTGTATATTACGTATTCGATTTTATTGTGTTTTGCCATCAATGTGTTTTTTGTAAAATGTATTTGTTTACCAATTTGCCTAAAAAAGGCTTGCCCGGTTGGGCAGTGCATTTTAAAATATGTGTAAAATATATGTAACAAATTGTCTTTTTGTGCAGCTGTACAAATGTTGTATATGTCTAAATAAATAGATAAATTTTTAAAAAAGCTGCTTGTAGTTAGATTTTGTGGAACGAATGAAAAGAATGCAGGTAACAAATGTAAGCGATAGAGTTGATGCGAATGCTGATAGTACTAGAAATATAAGACCAGGCATGACTAGGTAGGTATACCAGATATTTTAAGAAAACATTTTATATTTTACATAAAAAACTTTCAACCAGAAGACGTATTAATATGGAGGCGAGATTTGTATTAATATTGAGAAATATAGCGATCCCAGCCTGTTATATTCCATTATATCAAATATCGATCCCAGCCTGTTATATCAAATTAGATACAATTTATACCAGTTTAATTTAATACATACTCATATTATGTTAGTTTCTTTTTAGAGTAACATGTAAGGTCAACGAACATGTTTAAATTTAGTCCCTCTTGAGATCCCAAGTCCCAAGTATTGGTGTTTATATTAACCAGCTAGTTCAATGATCTCATAAAAATTGTTTACACTATCCTAAAAATCTTCCCTTAAAACAATGAGTGTTTATTTTAACCGAGATAAAGGATATAGTTTATAAAAGGCCCGAAGCTATCGGTTTTTGGTATTGGACATAGGAAATTCTTCACAAATAAATTTTTCTTACACAGTGTTTAAATCCTTTAATTTCAACAGTACACTAGTGTGAGAAATATAATTAGCCTGCTTCCGCGAAGTACTGTTTTAAGTGTAAATAATTTGCATTAAAATATCATAAAGACTACTACAGGGTGAATGTTATGTTCCAGGCCGATTTTGTTTGGCCGACATTTTTAATTAGCAGATATTTGTCAATTTGCATTTGGTAATCGCAGAGAGTAGTCGATTACAATTTATTATAGAGTATTTAAAACCTCAACAACGTGTTATTAAGTCATTAAAACATTTTATCTAAATAATAATGGCAATGCTGTAACCATTAATGGTTATCGCTATCGTCACATGTCGGAAAACTTCTTAGTGGACGAATTGGGTATATTGGGCCATATGTCGTTCCAACAGTACGGTGCCATGATTGAAATTTTTTCCGGCCGCAAAATGTCAAAAAGTGGTGATATCGGCCACCTAACTTGACGACTCACGACTATTTTCTGCGGAAGTTTTTGAAAAGGAAGATCTACGCCAATAAGTCAACAACAATTCCGATGCTACAGGACAATATTCGAAATGAAATTGCTGAAATAACACGCAAAGTGTGCGAGAATGTTATGAAAAATATGGTTAAAAGAGCACGCATTTGTGCCGCTACTTGGCAGTCACTTGGCTAATGTAATATTTTATATAATTGTAATAAACCAAGTAATTGATAAATATAAACTAAATTTAAAAAATATATTTTATTTTTTAGTTATTCAAAAACAGCATCGGTCTGGAACATAATATTCACCATGTAAGTTGCAGTAAAATATCATAAATACTTTACTACTGAAGATTGCTGACCCATTACAATGGTCTCTTTTTAATTAGGTTTTTGTTTTAATATTACATAGGTTTTCAAATATTTCGATTCGAGGTTGCATCCTTGCATCCACTTTGTGGTCGACCACTATGCAGTATTGAAAAATTACTTACAGATGCAATTTATCACATATCCAGCGTCATTTTACTTCATTAACGTCATTCTTTCGAACATAAATAAAAGCCAAACTTTGAGTCTCGGGGTGGGCAAATTTTAAAGGAAGAAATGAAGTGTTAATTCATTTGAATTGTGATTAGGTTGATATGTATAATTTATATTCTGAATTAATCAAATAGAATAATAAAATTTGATATTTCAAAAATTGAAATTGTTTCTGGATTTTACAACTACATACTATAATGAAATAAAATTTGTAAAAAGTATTTTTTACAGGTAAATATTGTTACCGATCACATTTAGTATATCTGACCAATTTTGAAAAATCGTTAATAGTAACAAAACTACTTCTAGTCAATAACCTTCAAGCACCTACCTACCTTTCCGAATCTAGTTATCCTTATGAAAATAAATTCATAATTTAAATGCTGAAGGTGCTTTAAGTGGAAGCTCAAACTATAGGTTTTTACCCATCCTAAGACGGGTGTGCTGCATTTAACCTCCTAAGTTTTGATATTGTGCATATAAAATCATTCTAAAGAACCTTTTTAAGCTTCTTTTTCTACCAGCATAAAACTCATTTTCCTTTAAATAACGTGCCTTATTGCTATTTGACCATCGCGTCTTTGGGCGGGTAATATACTAGTTACATATTAATCACCCTGTTCATGTTTCAAAAGCAGCTGAGGTACGCAACTACCAATCGGACAAATCACTCGAGATGAAACGCGCTATCGCACTCTTGACTCCTGATTTATCTCTTAATGTGGCCCCGCGGTCGGACAATTATCGTGAAACTGAGAAGATTACAGATTGCTCTCGCGAGATTTACTACCGAATTTATTATTGGAAACTTGAATGCAAAGTTGAAACACTAATTTAACGATAGTCTGTTTCCAGTGCCTGTCTCATTTACAGAAAATTAACAGCTTCGTGCTACTTAATGTACCTACCATGTTTATCTCACTGTGCAGCTTTGTTTCATCAGTCTGTACTTTTGAGAGGTCTACATTCTTGAAGAATGAAGAGAAGTCAGGTCCACCATCTAATTATGAAACCTTCATTAAATCACATGTAATAGATTTCGAGATTCGCATAATTCTATTTAATTTATCTGATGCAATTCTAAGTAAGTTGTAGGTAACATAATAGGTAACACAAAGGCATACAATTATTTGTATACAGTAATGAAATGTAATTAGGTAAATATGTACATATTAATAACAATTACTTTATTGTAGAACAATCGGGTTATAAGTGTAAGATAAGTGGTAAAAGAGAAAACAAAGTCAAAGAAGAAAAGAAAAATAATACAATAAAATTACGTATATACAGTGAAACATCTATCATTTTTGAAGGGACCTATTGAAATAAACTATAAATGCAGGAAAACAATGAATGCGGGAATATAGAAAACAGTAACATTTTTAATACTTCAATGTTTAATACATATTCTAAAAAAGATACACATTTCACATGTAAATCAAACACAGAAATAATTTTTTTTGTATTGTATAATGTCAAACGGCAATCAGTAGCAGCATTTTCTCTCTCTCTCTCTCTCAAATGTTCCACTCATTGTTTACGAATGCTGTTAATCGAAACCAAGCATTCAGCTACGAAGTATGGTCCATAATTTAAACGATTAATGCGCTAAAATGTTGTATATAGGAACGATCCATGCGATATATTTTTTAGTGTTTTGTATGAAATTAATTCGGGACTGGAAGAAATAAACGATACATGCGGGAAAACGATTATTCGATAAACGAGCGATATCGCCCTTATCCTCATTCAGATTGCAATCACATTTTTATAGAAAACTGAAACCTTCTAAAGATTATTACACCCGCATTATTTAGACATAAAATAATCATTTAAACTTTTAAAAACCACTGACAAGGAAGATTGCTGTCACTTAGCTAATAACCAACAAGTTTACAGCTGTAACATAGTGGCTATTTTCTTTCAGAAATGTTTATATGAAGGTAGGCAAAATAATATTCTATTCATTTATGATAAACCAGTGTTAAACGAGAAATGTAGTATGTGTATAATATATAATACATCAGCTAGAACTTTTGAATAGTGAAAATCATTTATTAGACTTTATTTACATACATACATGTTTTTATTGTAACAGAGGTGAATATATTATAATATAACATGATAAACATAAGATACAATCATATAGCAATTAAGTATAATACTCGTAGTTTATTGTATAGGATGGAGTAGACTCCACTTCTGATATATACAGCATTGTCCTGGCTACTTTGCTGGACTACCGCCTGCGTTAAAGTAGCTAGTTTTTTCGTGCTGTTGTGGTGTTATTTAATTCAAGAGAGATAAATGTTCAATAAATATATGTAGTGAGAGTGTTGTAAAACAAGTGAATTATTTAATATCATTATTCATTCATAAAACATTTTATGACTCTTCTCTACACCATTTCAAGGCATTTCAAATATTTAACATGTTTACAGCGTTAACTTTACGATTAGGTATAATTAAAATTATATCCACACTTAACACACTATGTTCTGATGAAGTGGTATTGAAACCGATCGGCATTAAAGTACATTATGGTTTATTCAAAGTTATCTGTTATTAAAATTTATATATCTGATATACTGACCATGGCCGTACAGTGGCCACCATACATAACAAGTCTATAGTCAGTGCCAGTCTTTGGATACAAGACGACGCAACTATAATACATGGCTGCTACGTTCCAGCCGTAACTTGACACCAGCAACACTGTCTCGGGACAGGAATGAGTGCGCTGAATACTATATTTTATAAATAACATTATTAATTTATCTGATTCTCTGTTTCGTTTTTTAAATTTATTATGTGAACTAATAGTTTATACAATGAACTGAAATAATTTTCTTCTTTTTTTTCACATACAATATTTTTATTTTTAGCATAAAAATAATACATTTAAAATAAAGGTAATTGCATTACTAGACAGGTCTGCTCCAAAGCAATTACCTGTACAGTTCTTTCAAGTTATATTGTATATTGTTAAAGTAAAATCATAAGTTATACAAAAAGACTTATTCATAATATAGGAGACAAAAATGAGTAGGTAGCTAAATTAATACAAATGACAAAAAAGTTTAATTTTGTTTTCTACCCTCATCACGCAACCACTTTGTTAATTTTAGATTAAATTTATTTATCACTTTTGACCCTTTGATCTAGTGGCAATTTATTATATATTCGCGAAGCACAAAATAAAAAGGATCGTTGCCCAAATTGTATGTTCATTTTTGGCGCTAAAAAGTTTCCGAAGGTTCCACTTCTTGTTTCCTTTGATTCGGATTAAAAAATAATAATTTTAGGATTGATCTGGTATAAACTTATCTAATGTCCAAAACTTGAAATGATCTTTAGGAGTTCTTCGGAGTTATATCACTCTGATGTCCGATTTCTGAGCCTTAATTAGCGAAATCATTCAAATAAGAGCTGCTCCGCCCTATGCACATATTGCGTAACTGATGAGACTCTGACAATGTGAATAGTATACCATTTTTAATAATGTAATGTTTAGGAAGCCACACAAAATTTTGAATAAATTAATTAACTTTCTCACTTTGGAGCTTACTCGATCGATATGAGGAGCCTATCGTAAATTTTCATCAATTGTTAATCCGAGATAATTAGTCACCCTGTACCCCAGTAAAATTCATCACGAAAACTGTGTTAGATAATTTTGTTAATACTTTTATATATTCTCTTTTAACTTGGTAACCCTCCATTAAATTGTGGTGTCAACTTGTCATGTAATGCTGATGTTTTGTGTTAGAATTTAATTCATTAATTTATAATTTATTGTTTATATAGATATTCTTAACATCAAATTTTAATATCATCATTCTAGTGGTCGGGGGTTTTCGAGCCCTATTCTAGGAAACAAGCAAGTTAGTCCTATTTTCATAGCACAAACATTTAGCTTAGTTTGAAAATAGTAAGAATATTAATGTGACACGTATTCCGTGTACGCATCGCTATTTTTTAAATACAATTTTTTTTTTTCACACATGTACTTTGTAACAAGCTTATATCAATACTAACACATAATTAGAGGTGCAAATGATGACTGAAAATGAATAAATAGTGAAAAGGTATAAATATTAATAAAAAAATAATAAAACTGAAATTACATTATACTTTTAAAATTAGCAATATTAACTTTGTGGTTAAAATTCATATTTTTATTTATTATCATTAAATTATTTTTTTTTAAATCGATTCTGGCAAAGAAACAATAATATATATTTTAGTTAGTTATGACATCCTGAAGAAGAAAATGGTATTTTTAGAAACTGCTAGATGAATTTAAACTCAATTTGGTGGTTAATAAAACAAATAAAACTCATTAACCCTTCCCTAACCATGCAGCAACAAAGGTCTACGGCCCCAATAAAAATATTTTTTCGAAAGATAGATTTTTTTATTTTATTTTATATAAGATATGTGAACTATCATCTCTCTGTACATCGCCTGCAGAGGTCCTCAGAGATCAGAGGCCGGGGAACCCAGGAGATGAGAATGCAGGAGCGAGCGAGGGCTAGAGGCCAGGAAAGAGGCTTCCTGTAATAATGCGTTGCAAGTTATGAGGTTGTCACATGCAGGTTACGAACAGGAATCAAAACAATCTCAAGCCGGATATGCTTATTGAGAATTGTCTCACACGCCTATTCCATTGTTCAAAGATCGTGAAAATAATCCCAAAACAAAAGCCATGCTAGCACATAATGAAGACACGAAAAGGAAAAAAAATACTAACGTTACCGCCAAATGAGTAATTTGTATGTTCGGAATGTCCATCAGATAATGGGTCTGGGAGGTCTGACGCGTCGACCGCCAATGGGCACCTGGTTAAATAATGCAAATCATCCGATGACATTTTAACATGTTGCGGTTCCACGTTCTCATTTTGAATTTAAAATGTCTAGAATAGGATTACGCGGGAAAGGAGAATGAGTGATGGCGGCCGGTGCAAAGGGACGCTAACCCGATTATTAATGTAATAAGAAGATTCTTTAAGCGTCCGCCGGGGAGGGAGCCTGCAGCTTCGTGTCAGATTATTACTTGGGCCATCACAGCTGTCAAATTAAAAGATCATGTATGCATACATACACGTCATTGACGTTAAATTATATTTTACTGGGAATCTCGAGTTTATGCCTCAAGTTTTTTAAAACAGGAAAATGTTTTGTAAACTTAAAAGCATTTCCACCATTGGAAGAAGCAAACCATGTAGCAGAAAGCGACATGCGGTGGACGTTGTAGATATTTATATAACATATTCAGTGAAATCTCGATCGATCGTTCCTCGAATAAACGTTTTCCCGCATGTGTGGTTTATTTCTTCCAGGCCTGAATTAACTGCATGAGAGAGAGAGAGAGAGAGAGAGTGCTGCTGCTGATTGCCGCTTGACATTATATAATAAAAAGTTTAATTTAGAAAAAAATTGTTTCTGCGCAGCTTTATAATTTTATTTTTATTTAAACACATTCATTTACATGTGAAATGTGTATCTTTTTTAAAATGTGTATTAAGCATACGTATTCATAGTTTATAGGTCCCATCAAAAACGATAGATAGAGGTTTCACTGTATACTACTATGCACAATACTTCTCCAACAACACTGCTTCCATATGTGGCGTACACTTAGCCAAGACACAATATGTATATAGATAATAACGACACGTTTCGCATTACCGACCGTGTGGTAGCTAACTCTGCGATTACAGGTTCGAACCCCCGGCTAGTCAATTTTTTTCATTTTTCACATTATATATTTATCTAGTACACAAACCGCTTTATCCGAAGCATTTACACGTATGTGTATTTAGTCAAACTTCAAAATTCGACCTAAACTTGCTTAAATAGAACTAGATCTTATATTAACATTCTTCTAGTTTGTCAATTTGTCCGAAAACACTGGACGTGGTCGCGCAGCGGTCACTATTATCCTCGAAGCATCTACTACCTAATCGAGCGATAGTTATTAGTAAATAAGTACTACAAAAATATAAAAATATTCTGTCTTTACACTATTTAGTAACACTTTATATAGATCTAAATATCTAAGCTTATCGCAATAATTTTGTCACTAAAGTTTACTTTGTACTCTATCTGAATGCTGAAGAATAATAATTCTTATAAAAGAATTTGTAGGGATAATTAAATAATTTTATACGGGATGTCATTTAAATCCTTTAGATAATCTTAAATGACTGGAAAAATCTTAATAACAAAATTGATTACCTTTTAATAATCCCTTTCAACAAAGGATCATTGATTAATTATTTATATCTGCAGCGAATAACAATCCAAAATGTCACATATGATTTACGAAGAATACCTGTATCCTTAGCGTACACATAGATTATGTATTTATCAATTGTCTAACAATACATGTCGTAGAATTCGTGCTGTCTGGTAATGAATTATTAGATTTTAAGGCATGAAATTCATATCACGTTCCATAAAGAATTACCTTTTCAAAATCACGTCATATCGCCGATGAAAAGAGCACCGCAACACTGTATCGTGATACAGGCGACATCGGGTTTTCTTTTTCTCATAACACGTTATTTTTTATTGTTAAGAGAATGACAGCTATGGTCAACAATGCAGAAGATGATATATGTATATTGTATTTTCGTTTGAAATTGAAACCAGAAATTTAGCAAATATATATTTTTTATTCTATCTTTATTTATTTTTTTCTAAACTGCTTAGCAGTTTACTATGTGCGTTAACTTTAATAGTGCCAACGTATTGTTTACCGTTGGTTTGATTACTGATATTTATTTATTTATTATATTAAGAACACATTATTATTGTGAAGTTGTAATTATTCAGACATAGGTCAATGATATTTTAAAAACAAATGTATTAATTATAAATATTGTTGTTGCTATCGGGGTTCGAACTTGGATCTCTTCCAATCCGGGGAACGTGCATTAACGAGATATATCAATTTGAAAGGTGTAACATATAGGTTCGAAAATTTGTCGTCAATGTTCTGTGTGCTGTGGCATAATCAGTTAATGCACGTTCATCGGATTGGAAGAGATCCAGTTTAAATCCCGGTAGAAACAACAATATATTTCGATAAAATTGATTGTATATGTATATCTTTCTAATTAATACATTTATTTTGTATTTAATGAATTCAATCAGACAAAAGATGCTATTTTAGTTTCTAAAATTAAATAAAGTCTAATATTCCCTCGATGTTTAGAACACTGTGTGCGCATAAAAAAACTTATGTGCAATTTAAAAAAAATTAAAAAAACATAGGTAAGACCTGAGTTGACAACATCACTAATGAAGATGTAATGGTAGCAGAAATAAGTCAAGAGATGACAACTATCAAGGATAGTTGAATACTATCATCACACTATCCGCAATGGAAATCTAATATTTTACAATGGAAGATAGAAGGCAGTAGAGGCATAGGTAGAAATAGATCAATTAAGTAATCAAATTATTGATATCTCATAGAGACGAAGCTCTTATATTATATGGGAAGTATGGAAGAATGGGTATTACATGCCTTACGACCTGTCTTCGGCTGGCTTAAGTGATCACTTTACACAATGTAACGTTCACCATTCCACCCAATCAAACTCCATATCTATCAAATTTTTGAAAGTTGAATATATGCTACAATGTAGAAACACTTCGAGTATTAACTGTACTTCTTTGTTGCCATCTATGGACTGAAATTTTAAATTCTTGTACGTACTCAAATAATATTAATATAATATATAATATATAAGAAACATATAAAATTGAAAATATACTTCTCTGGCGTATTCTAGTATAATGTGTTAATCATTTGTCATATATACACATAAAGAATATAGCTTCTAATATTTCTAATTAAAATAAGATTCTCATTAGTGACATCTGTGCTGTTTCAGAGAAATGAATATCAAATTTCAGTCCATAGATGGCGACAGCGAAGTGTAGTTAATAATTGTCTTACAACTTCGATGGACCAAGCATCTGGGTCGAGTAAAAGAGTCTTCGCCATCTGCGCACCATTTCATAAATGTGAGGTGAGGCGTAGTATCGATAGAACACGACTCCATTGGTTGGATGAAATCCACGGGGACCTACATGCTTTCGAGGTCGACTAGTGACCAATCAATGCGCAGAACGAAGATGTATTATGGAATCGTCTTAAGTCGATAAAAGCCTACGCCGGGCTATTTAATGACAATTGACGACGATGATATATTTATTTTTAAAAAGACTTGCGTACGTAAGTTTGTCTTCGTGGTGTAAAGTTGTAGGTGTCCAGCAGTAAGGAATTTCACAGATATATGACAAACAAAAAATGAATCAATTATTATAATGTGCCGCTATTTTATGATATTTTCCTCTTACGATTCTTACAATTTATATTTTCGCGTAATCAGTAAACTTGTGTTGTATCTTTCAATGTTATTAGTTAGTAAAATTGGAAAAAGAAAAGTATTTTATAAGATTTTGCTTGCTGTCTAATATGGATTGAATTTGATTTAAGTCTAATAATAGTAAATAGGTTATGAATTAAATAGTATAATTGGATAATACCAACGTTAATTTCATCAGCATTTTTATTTATTTAACAGATTTATACAATTGCATCTTGTCCAATCCGTTTCGGTCCAATTCGGGCCCAGCCTCCATCAACTGTGCAACCATCTGTTCCATCCATTCATATTTGATTACTCTAATTCTTCTATGGATGTTCTACTGGTCGTCTTACTTGACCTATTTGTCTTCTTTTGGGATTCTTTGCATGTCCAAAACAACTACAAATGGAAAATAGGTTAGGTTAGGTTGGCTGTATTTAAATGATCTATTATATCTTCGTTTCTTATTCGGTACGAGAAAACTTTATATTTTACAACGAGAAACAATCAATTAAAAAAATTTAAACAATACATTTTTATACAGGTAAAACTTAAGTTTTGGTATTAGAATTAAGGCGCATACTGAATTTTCCAATCATCTTTTGGAAAAAAAACATTATTTTGACAATAATAAGGGTTTAAAATTTTTACATACAAATACCATGGGTTTGCAGTTACATACATTAGTAAAAGTGTTAATAGTATATAAATTAAAAATTATTAATAACCTAATTCTTTTTGGAAATAGTTACCTTTTAAATTTGTTATCACTTATATTTATATTTTTGTTTTTTGTCAATGCTTGTATTTTTAATTGGTCTTAAAACGTATTGATTAATCAATAAACAGTGATTTAAACATAGTGTATTTTTCTTTTATTTATTTATTTAAAAACTTGTTTCGTATTTATTTATACTTTGAAGATTGCTTACATACACTATATTTTTGTATTATTTTTAATGTCCACACTTCGTACGTCCATCCGTGCCGCACAGTAACGAAATTAAACAACAATATTTCAATAAATGTTTTAAAACGAAAACAACCAGCTGGTTATCATATGAGATATCGAAATACGTCACGTAGTAAGCTATTTGCCAAATTAAATCTATCAATTAATACAAAAGTGATTAAGTAAGTTATTGTAATGAGATCGCAATTATTTTTTTACGTCGATACTTTCATTCGAACCCCATACCGATTGGACCCTTTAATACCACGTTTTTATGTTTGAGTTAAACGATAAACGTGTTTATGTATATACATAGGGTTGTACAATAATTATTTGTAATGAAGAATCGCGTATTGAATGAGAGAAAATGGATACACTAGCTATATTAGTATATTATAAAGGTGAGATGAATTTATTTCAAAACTATTGGTAATGTCATTAATTAATACAATTAAATATATGTTATATAATAGACTATACATTTCAATCTTGCGGAGGCATTATTTATTTCTTGACAATCCGGTTACGCAAGATGTTGTTGGATATTTTAGATTTTGTTCAATAATTTACGAAAGCATATTTCAAAAGTCTTTGCTATTATTATTATCATAACGTTTTTCCACATCTATTACTTATTATACATTTTACACTTATATTTTTGATCTCATAAATTTTGGTGTAAATGAAATGTATATCTATTTTATAAAGCTTTATATATGTTAAAATGTTACAATTATATACTATAGATGGAGCTTTAGTTAATTTTTAGTTTGTATCTATGGTGAAAATGATTGATTTATATTTTTCCCAGATTAAATGAATGACGGCGTATATAAACATTTATACTATTTTTATTATGTTTCATGTTAAATTAATTTCCCGTTATTATTGACGAGGTATACCTGCTTTATTATAAATTTAAAAATATATATATTTTATCACCAAGAAAGGTAAATTCAGCTATCATGCGCAGTAAACCATCAATGCCGGCTGTGGGAGTTGGCGAGGAAGATAGTCGAGTTAGAGAGTTTGTTGAAAAATGTTTATCAGCTTAAGTCACAATTTAAAATAATTTGATCACTTAGAAGGCGTTCATTTTTCTAATAATAACACGTCAAGTGTCGCTAATGAACAGTCCATGATGACTTATCAATCGTTAATCACTTAACTACTAATTCATTTGCAAACGCGATTTTTCACTCCAGTTTAAATAAACTTACGAAGGCTAATGTAGGGACTAAAAAAGCTAAATAACTTATTTAGTCCCTACATTAGCCTTCGTACATTAACATCACTAAAGAGCATTTTTTATTAATGTATATTCGAAATATATGCAGTTATTCGATGCACTTGAATAAGATATCATTTAAATTCACTTACATGCTTCGTGACATCGCTAATTTAATAGAAGCCCTGTAAATGTTTAACGGTAAAGCATCATCATCATCATCATCGAACGGATCATTCGGCTGCAAAGTGGGGTAGATTAATACGGGTAATGGTTTAAATATGGCGACCGGCCGGCCGTGCGGCAGTGGCGCGGCTCGGCGGTGCTAATAGGGGCCGATTAATAAAGTGCGAACTCGCAAATGGTCGCTGCCGGGACGTGATGCGCATTTTAATAGCCGTTGCCGAGATTCAAACCAGGGCTGAAAATACAAAAATTATTATGGACTAAAATCATCCACGTTCATTGAAACTACATAATCCAAATTTTATATCTGCAATTAATCGACAGAATTATATGGAAGTCATAAAAATAGTGAATGCTTGAAAATAAATTGAAATATATAATATTTTGAGTATATCTAAATCTTTGTGGAGCTAATTACGGTTTTTTTTTCCCTATACTGATCTAAATACGAAGTTAAAATTGAAAAATACTGTATTTTCAGACGTATTCTAATATATGTTAATGATTCGAATGAATTTAATATACACACATAAAGGATATTGCCCCTACTTCAAAAATAAGTCTCAGCTTCAGCGATATCTATACTGCTACATAAGAATGAATATGAAATTTTCAAAACAATCAATAGATGGCGACAGCATAGTTGCTAATAAATAAGTGAAATTTTCCATCACGATATCATATATACAACTTCCAAAAATTGGATAGACATGGTAGCATGAGTAAATAAGTGAACGTTACATTGTGTAAAGTGATCACTTAAGCCAGCCGATGAAAGGTCGTAAGCCCTGTAATGCCCAAGACTTCCATGCTTCTCATGTAAAAATAATAGCTTCGGCAGTCTCAGTCTATTTTTCCTCTTATGCGATGTTCGTGCTCATGTTGATTTTGAATTAGAATTTTTCTTATAAATTCTGCCGATATATTTCATGTGATGATTTTAAAAATAAATGCCATAACTAAAATATATTTTACGCTTAAAGGTCATCATATCACTGATCTGTGTCCGAGTACATTTATTTTTTCTGAGTATTATTCTAAACGCTTTATTTTGCAATACTGACAATTGTTGCATTTCTTCTTCATTAGCCAAAAATGAAATGCTGCTGCAGTAGTATGTGAGAAATAATGACAGAGTCGTGTACTATTTTACAACACTCAATAGTAATGATTTTTCTGATCCTTCCCAAAAGTGAGATTTTTTAGCAATCTTTTTAGTCACGTGTCGTGTATTTTACGAAAAGTTCAATTTTTAATCTATTATGGCTCCCAAATATTCCATTTCAGTCCCTTGCTTCATCTATGATAACTGCTGGTATATTTTTATTTCCAATGTTCATGAATTTAGTTTTAGTTTATTGCTATTTTGTTTTAAGTCATAGTTTAATTCATTCACTATAGTTGAATAATTATCTCCCGCGATGTATATGAGTGCGTCGTCTGCAAATAATCTTATTTTAAAATGTTTTATCGTTTATACGAAGTCGTTTATATAGATATGAAAAGAATAGGTCCAAGAACTATTATTATACTTTGACATAATTTTTAAAATATTTTGAAATAAATTGAATTATATGCACTGGCAACCCTGGTATGAACCAGGTAAAACAAGATTATGATATCCCTTCTCATCTTCAAAGCTTCACTAAAAACGTTGGAAGCCTCACAAACCCCAGACGGGACGGTGCGGACTGACTGATAGTCAGTGATGAGCCGCTGTCGAGAGGTGTTTTCTTATTTGCGGACTCTTTGTAGTAAAATAATTACTTATATAAAACAACCAAAATTTCATCTAAAAGAAAAATATATTTTATTAATTGTTTATAGTTAAGTTGTAATTTAAGAACATATTTCTTTTATCATTATAACCTAACGAAAGGCTTTTGAGATTCATTTCAAATAAAGAATGAGAGCTTTTAATATTAAATAACAGATGTCTCACTAAAATATAATGTCGAAAATTTGATTTAAAAGTAAATAGTTAACACATTGTCATTGGTAACTCATTAACCCGAAAACTATTTTTTTTCTGTCTATCTTTCTAATTTGTTTTAAAATAACATTGAGTAGATTTATTTGTTCCACGAAATATTTTCATTTTTTACACGATTACGTCGCATGTTATGTATGTGCCAGGCTTATGTGTGGAAAATTTATGCACGAAAGTGAAAAAATAACAAATTAGGAGCGAATGTAGATCTGTTTGTAGCGTAGTTGATAAAACTAAGAAAGGGTCTATTAAATGGTTTGGACGTATAGAAATATGAGAAGAGGATGGTAATGAAAATGAGACGTGAGTTGAAATCAGGATGTCAGCAAAAGATCTCGCATGATTAAGAAGGCTAGATATTTAAAGCGGCGAGTGGTAGTCAGGACAGAAGAGTTCTATCCTCTATGCCTATCCCGGCGTGACGGTAATTTGGTAATAGTTGAATACGTACATAGTTATCGTCCATTGCATGAAAACGACTCGTCAATATGCGTGATGATCTCCCGACTTTCAACATCTCCCCTCCTCCCACACAACACCTACCCCGCGATGAGGCTTGAACTCCACCCTGAAGCGTAGCGGGTTCCTTGTGTAAGTTGTATAATTGATGATGAAAAAAAAAAATTTGAATTGTAGGTTAAAATAAATAAAACTTACGTGTTGAAATGGTCTAAATTTA
The DNA here is from genome assembly GCA_031772225.1 of Eubasilissa splendida. NCBI lineage: Eukaryota > Metazoa > Arthropoda > Insecta > Trichoptera > Phryganeidae > Eubasilissa > Eubasilissa splendida. The sequence continues at coordinate 11,041,540 of CM062852.1, read as the reverse complement.
ATAGAACCTTAAAAATTTACATTATTTCTCGAAATAATTTTTGAATTAAACAAATTAAATTGTTTTGCACCGCAATAATGGTTGTTTTATAAAGCAATAATAATCAATAACCATACAATATTATATGCATATTTTTTTAATGTTTTAATATCCTTATATAATTTTCTGTGATAATATTTGTCATCTTTAATTATCTGTAAAGGTATTATTTTTTAAAACATTTTTGTCAATGGTACTTCGTAATGTATAAATAAATAAAATAAAAATTTCTAGTTAGATAGATATTTTTGAAATGTGTGTAGTTGTATATCTTTGACTCCAAATTAGATGGTGTGTGATATATGTGAGAATATGAATGCCCTAATATTCACCCAAATACCCTCGTGTTCTTTTGTAGCACGGAGTGTTGTGTGTTATTCGTATTTGTATTAAAATATATGAAAAAATGTTCGTGGATATAAATATGTAACAGGCGGCAGGTTATAAGATAGAATATTAGAAAGAATAGAAGGTGCGCGGACTAAGATCGTAGGTAGCTTCTGGAGCTGCTGCTCGGAAGACGGCGATAGATAGTGCCGCTGTCATGTGTGTATTGTTGTACGCAGCCTTGCGTCTTTATGGCTAATGGGAGTTGTGTTGCACGCATTGCCTTGTTGGGTGCATGCAATACAATGTCTTTATAAACTAAAGCCTCCAACCGTACAACCAGTACCTACTCATATACTAGGCCGAGACATGGACTCGCATCCTAAATGTCAAACAGACATTAAAAGGATAAAATCCGCCAGAGAACGAAGGTATAATATCTGCATGCTCAAGTGGTCATGGACTTGACATAAATATCTGTAGAAGAGATGGTGGATGGCGCAGAAAGAAGGTTCTGAAATTAAGGCTTCGCACTGGAAGAAAAAGCGTTGGTCATTCTCAAACTCAGAAGAGTAGCGGGCAACAAATGGATGAGCAGAACTGTAGCAGAGAGAATTGGCGATTCTCGGGGGAAACATTTACCCAGTAGTGGAGACACACAGTCTGAAGCAAAACTATAATAAAATTTTATAAGATCATAAATGTAACAGAAATATTTAGAGCTGCAGTGTTCGTCTTCGAAATGTATTCCATAAGTAAAAATCAGGAAAATTGAAAGTACCTAAAAATCAACAACGTGTAGTATTGTGCGCCATTGTGTCTTACGTACGGGCAATAACACAGGAAACAAATAGCCTATAAAATAAATAAACAAGAAGATCAGATCGAGATTTCATCGTTAAATTTTATGACCCCAAAGGTATTGTTCTATGATGTGTACTCTGTTTTATCCTCAGCCTCTTGTCAAATAGACAGAATGAAGATAAATAATCATCAGTAGTCGACGGATTTAGGATATTTCTTTTTTGTATTTTCCATCGGTATCCACTTCAGAAATACATTTCGATAATAATATGTCCATAAAATTGTACATTTAATATTATTATGCAAAATAAAAACATTAAAAAATAAATTTAATAGAAAAGCGTGCCATATTTAAAAAAAAAAGAAGTAAAAGAAAATTTAATATTATATATTTTTAACATAGAATGTGTTTTTGGAAGGTTCTTGGGTAAAATATGTTATGAAGTTAAGTTAAAAAAAGCACGCTACAAAAGCGCATAAATAATATTATAGAATAATAATGTACTATTAATAAAATGTACATCAAATATATGTAAATTTACATTTCTGACCAGCCATTATGTATATAATAGTAGATATTTTCATAATATTTAGCCCATCCTAATCTAACCTAACCTATACTTGGAACAATTTCATCACCAGTAAAATGGTTTTATTTGTGTCACTTAGTGCCCAATTTATAGTGATTATGATCTTCGATGGTCAGAACGGAAACTACATTGTGTGGTTAATTACACTACCTGGAGAGTGCGTAGCATTATACACAATGCCCGGTCATAGCCGGTCGGAATGATAAATACTCTGTCCAGCTTCTTTGGCCATTATGTCCATGCACTATATATTATATAGCGTCTATTTATTTACTTTGAGAAGACAGAAGAGTGTGCCGTTCTATCCTCTCTGTCTACCTCCGCGGGGAAGCGCCGTGATGATAAGTTAGTTTTATTAACTTAGTCCATAACATATATACAAAATTAAATGATTTCTCGTAAAACGCATACCTATATGTTCCACCTTTATGTAAATTGAATATAAAATCTGACGATCGAGCTGGTTCATTCTAAACGTTTATAATTTGTATCAGCGTCATTATTAAATGCATAAAGCTTTCGAGGCGCCAGCATTCGCAGAAAACTGAATAATTATTATTATAGAACGAGAAATTATTTAAATATCCTCCGATAAACAAGATTTTTTTCAAATAACTTCTAGGATCTCAAGCGTGTCGCTACAATTCCTTATGCAAATGATTCAGACCGCAACGTGTCAACTGTCAAGTATGACCGGGTATTTAATTGAGCGTTGAATGTTTTTGTTTATCCACGAAACACGAACGCCACTGACGTAGTTCGCCGATATCACGATTGTTCTCTGAAATAAATGATCCGATAAACGACGTCTAATAATTGAATACAATACCTTAAATGTCCATTATGGTTTACTTTAAGAACATAACAAAAACATTGTTTTCCTCTCTACTAAACTAAAATTAACCTAAAAATATAACGAAAAATCTTTTACATAAATATATTATCATAGGCTACATTAATGTCTATAAATGCAACTACTGTAAATTGTTCGCGAAAGCTGTATGGATGTCCGTAATCAGTACACTGAGATTGTCAAGACAGGAAAGGTATTTGCGAAATTTAAACTGAAACGGAGATAGTAGAAAATTATGTTTTATTTATATGCCATTCTAGTCTATTTTTAGTCATACGTTCCGGGGTTTTTAAAATACATGATGACAGGACGATTGGGCGTTATGATTTATTTTGGTTTGAATTATTATAAAGTTTTAAAATGGGTATGATTTTTTGGGATTACCATTCCTGTGGAACTATTCCTGAATTTAGACATGAATTATACATGCCTAATAAGTATTTATGAAAATCCGGTGGGGATTTTTTAAGAAAGGGGTAGGATTCTTCATCAATACCTGGAGCGGAGTCAGATACTGTTTTAAGAGTTATCAATAATTCCTCCATGGAGAAGGATGAATCCGGCCATGAAGAGGGAGAGAGAATTAAAACTGAATTTGGAGATATTATTTCTTACGAATATGGGCATAGAATAGGGGTATTTTATTTACAAATTATTCTAACCACAAGGTTTTTAATATATAATATTTAAGGAAGCACAGGAAAATTCAATTTATCGAAAAAATATTAGAATTCCTACCGGGATTCAAACCTGTATCCTTTCCTATCCGGGGAAATACGTTAACCAATTACAACACCACACCAACAGAGTAAATTGACGATAAATTCTCGAACTTATATGCTGTAGTTCTTTCAAATTGATACATCTATTATTCAAAATTTAAAATCTATCACCTTTTATTGCGAAAATCTCAAAAGCCTTTAAGTAATATTCACTAGGACACGCTAGAAATTAAATCAATTTATTTTTATTAAATTGTTGAATAAATTTTAATACAACTAATATAGAATAATAAAGAAAACACATTATTATTGTAATGTTGCAGTTTTTCAGAACATAGTTCTGTGATATTTTAATACAAATTTAATTTTACTTACTCTGTTGGTGTTGTGTAATCCAGGTTTGAATCCCGGTAGCAAAAAATATAATATTTTTTCGATATATTGAATTTTTATGTATATCTTTCTAATTGGTACATTTAATTTGAAATAATTTAATAAATTTAATAAAATACCACAGAACTATGTTCTGAAAAACTGCAATTTCATAATAAAGAGTTCTCTTTAATATTTATTTAAAGAACGATAAGTTGTGTTACTCTGCAATATTTTACAATTCGCTTAATGTGGACGCCCATCAGTCGGCGCTAAGATTAGCGTCGCTTTCAATCAGGTACTATTAAGGACGCCCGGGTTGGCGACTCTGTCCTAGAAGTAGAGGTATTTTCATAAATCAATTCCATTGTGCTAATGTATAAATAAGATATTTTTACACTAACAGTACAGCATAACTTAAACTTCTTTGTGATAAACCTTAATCTCACTCAATTCGTATTGGTAAATTATTTATTATGACACTTTGTTCGTAGTCATGTAGTATAGTAGCTAGTAGCGTTAGTTTTTTAATATTTTATTATTGACTAAACTTGCCGTATTTTAAACTGTATCTTGGCAGTCGAATTGTGCTTTAAGTGAGCATGAAGTGAAAAGGGATTGATACATCAACATGCACATGCTTGATTCTCTTAAAAATATATAAAACATTCTTGGATTATATTATGAAAACAAATATAACATCTGGAAACATGCAAAATACATTGATGGACTTAAATTACTCAAAATATTACATCGTTCACCAAAAAAGAAGCATCTGAAGAAATATTATATACATAATACAAATTAAATGTATGTAATGAGAAATTTACGGAAATTGACCTTTTCAATATTAGCCTTACTACGCTTAACGAGTTATTTTTATGAACCATCACAATCTCAACTTTAACCAATCATTATACTTATAAACACATCTTGCTCTCTCATTACCATAAAAATAGGTGCAACTTCCCCAGTTTTTCACCCACCTTTTTTCTTTTTCTTTATCTTCTGCTATATTATGTATCTAAACATTTCTGTGGATTTTCATAATTTGTATCATTATGTTTATATTGTCGAAATACCTTAATAAAATCAATTAGAAAGATGTACAGATAAAATCAATTTATAGGAAAAATATTTTGTTGCCACCTGGATTCGAACCAGGAACTCTTCCTATCCGAAGAAGTGCGCTAACCATGTCAACATTAACGACAAATTTTTGAAACTCTATGTTTCACTTTCAAATTGATACATCTGTTATTCCATGTTTTAAAAGCAATCTACTTCATATATACGCAGAGTCTCAAATAGCTTTGAGTAAAACCCGACGCCAGAATTAAATCTCGGATAGCTTTAATAAAGATTCTGAAAATGTGTAGATATTCAAAATATATTTTCAGAACAATAAGAAAATTGTACACTATTAACTGTTACTGAAACAGGATAATGAATACTCACATGTGATTGACACAGTTTCTTCTAAGTTTTAATAAAATAATAATAATAATAATAATGAATAATTTGTATAGCGCCATTTTCGTAAAAACTTTCACCTCAAGGGCGCTTTACACATATGGTAAACTGTTTATAATTCTACAATTATCTTTGTTTATAAAATTAAAAATTGTTATGTTCACTTATGGACATGACTTTTTGAAAAGGTGCATTTTTAGTTTATTTTAACTAATGTCTCTGGTGCACTATTTCTTATGACGGAGGGTAAAGAGTTCCACGCTTTTGAACCTGCTCCCGCAAATGTCCGTTAATGACCTTCATTTAATGAATGTAAATATAGGTTTAGTGTAATTTTCATCATCGAGTATTGTTTATGTGATAGTAAATTCTATTTCCTTGGAAATATGCCTATTGTACTCAGAATAATAAAATAACTGAGAAGCTATTCTATTGGCATCTGATGGCCGTGAAACCCTACGATTGTGACTATTCCGTGCACAAATTAGCATTTACTTACGACTCGCGCTCTATCAGGTATCTGGTATCTAGTATCTAGCCACTGGGCTGCTGACTACTGCACCGCAGCCTTCAAAGGCCGCTGCTAGTGGGAGGGGCGAATGACAAGTTGCAGCAAACATTACACGCGACTTTGCGGTTTGCAATTCATTAAATTATTCATTCAAAGTTGACTCACAATTTCGAAAATAATGAATACGACATTATAAATAATTGTATTAAATTAAATATCTAATCTTTTTCCACGGCACTACATCCAAGGAATCACGTCCCTTCCACGAGTGCTTTCCATCGACTCCTATTCCTAGCCATTCTCGTCCAGTTCCCAGACCCTCCCATCCTGCTCTAGTCTTCTTCTACGCAGTCAGCCTATCATTAAATATCTAATACTGAAAATAAATTAAAAGCTATCCCAAGCTGCATTCTCGCGTAAGAACAACATAATACATAACATGTGCAGCCATATCCTAAAATTAAATTTGTAAATGAGAATGCTCGATACTACGTGTTCTCTGTACTTTTATATGAAATTGTGGAAGTCTATCGCCTTCACAGTCATCATCACCGCCGACGACACCTGAACGCACCTTCCATTTACCGGTGCGTAAAACAAGAGCTCTTAACAGTCGCAAAAACACACTCGGTACCGACGCCACAATAACCATGCGACCAATAGCCGTCCGGGAGACGAGCTCCTGAGCGCCACTCTTCTCGCTGCCGTCTTCTAGATAATATCTCCAGGAGTCGCCCCTACATATTATCATTTAATTATACATCTATTGTATTCAACAATGAACTTTTATTTCTTTTATTTATTAATTTATTAACGCCCTTAATTTTACAAAATATGTTTGGTATAAAACATAATAAAAAACACATAAGCAGCTATACAAGTAGCATGGAATTAAAATGAAAGTAGAATGAAATTAAAAAATAATCAAAACAAACTAAAAAATAAAGGTTCAAGACGGAAAAAATAATACATTTTAGATTTGACACAGAATGGCTGAGTATCAAAATCAGATGTATCTTTGACTCAGAACAGCATCAAAAACATCAATCTTATATTTAAACATAGAATATCGGAATATATCTATTAGACCAAAATCGTTTCCAAGCCTGTGAAGTCTTTGTGTCGGTACATTCCTATAAATATTAGTAAATGATGAATTTATATGGAAAAATACCGACGACCTGGTACGTGGTATACAATCAGTTCAGTTAAATTAGGGTTCAGTTCAGTTAAATTAGTCCAGTATGCCATTTAATATTTTATATAAATATATTTTTATTTATTTTCTTTGTTTTATTAACCACTAAAATGAGTTTAAATACATCTACCGGTTTCTAAAAATACCATTTTCTTCTTCAGGATGTCATAACTAACTAAAACATATATTGTTTCTTTGACAGAATCTATTTTAAAAAATTTTTTTTTTTTTAGTACCTAACTCAAATCATTACTTAATACAAATTTACTCGAATAATTTTTAGGAAAAAATTTTAGAATGGGACTCGTAGTTAAATTTAGTTGGTTGTTTATAATTTTGTGATTAGTTTTACACGCTTTATTTATCTCCAACGATTCCAAATTATTTAATTTGTGACCAACACCGTTTATATGCAAAATTGACAATCCCAATTTTTTATCAAAATCATGACCATTTTCTATCAAATGATTAGCAAATTCTGAAAACCCACTATTGTTCAAACATCTCAAATGCTCCCTTACTCTTATATTAAAATTTCTACCCGTTTTACCAATATAAAATGCAGCACAATCCTTGCAACTAAGTTTATAGACACCAGAATTGTTAAATTTATCATCTTTGTCTTTAGAATTTATGAGTAAATTTCCTATACTGTTATTTGTATAAAATGCCGGTCTAATGTTTCGTGGTAGGTGTTTAGATATTTGATTCGAAAAGTTATTTATGTATAAAATCCTACGCCAATAATCATTATGTTTTATCTGTGATTTATATAAAAAATGATTATTATATTCTTTTAATTTATTTTTTAAAATAGTGTCTATCAAACCTGTATTATACCCGTTATTAACTGCTATTTTTTTAATTGTATTCAATTCAATATTGAAATTGGATGTTGACATATTTTTATATAAAAATAATAAATCACTTAAAGTTCTTCTACACGACAAGTTAGTTAAATTAAGAGTGCTTAAAATCATAATTCAATTGTTCAGCGGATATACACAGTTTGAAGTTAATAAACCTTAAAAATTTATGCTGAACCCTTTTTAATTTTAATTAGTGCACTTTATAGAATGTAGACCAAATAGTTGAGTTGAATTCTAAATTGCTACGAACTACAGCCGTGTCTAAAACTTTAAGCGATTTAAGTGAATTGATATCTTTCACTGTTCTTAATACAAAACCAAGACATTTCATAGCTTTATTGGTGATTTCATTAATGTGTGGAACAAATGATAGTTTTTCATCAAATAATATGCCAAGATCTTTAATTTGAGATACTTTTTTAAGAGTACCGCTGTTTATGCTGTAATGAAAACAATGTTTTTTTTGATTCTGCAAAACGTTATAGATAGGTATTTATCAATATTTTTAAAAAGTTTGTTGCGTGTACACCATTCATGTAATTTTTTAAGGTTAGTTTGAAGAATAAGAAAGTCATTTATCGACTCAATTATTCTGGATATCTTAAGGTCATCAGCAAACAACAATATGTCGACTTTATCAAATGTACCAACAAATAATAAAAATAAAACTGGTACTAAGTGTGAGCCTTGAGGTACACCACTAGAAGCCTTAAATTGAGTCGATTAATAAACAAAGATTTTCACACATAGTATCCTGGACGACAGGTAACTTTCAAACCATTTTTAAATATTCCCAGTGTAACCCGAGGCTTTTAATTTATGGATGAGTTTAATACGAGAAACCTTGTCGAATGCTTTGCTAAAATCTGTGTACACAGTATCAGTCTGAAGATTATTATTAATAGTTTCAACTAGTCGATGCTGATGTATCATAAGATTAGTAAGAGTTGATCTACCCGAAATGAATCCATTCTGAGCCGGTGAAATAACTTTCTTTATTTCGGTGTCAAGTTTAGTTAGTAACACTGATTCAAATAAGATTTGGTATGGTTGATTATAAATAAATTGGCCTATAGTTAGAGACATCAGACTTATCACCTTTGTAAATAGGAGACAAAAAACTGTGTTTCTATCGATCAGGAAAAGTTCCAATTCCCAGTGAGAGGTTAAAAAGTTTTGTTAATGGGCTTGACAATACCGAGATACATTCCATAAGAAAAATTGTGATCACATTATCTGGTCCAACAGATTTGTTTAGATCCAGAGATTTGATCTTATTTTTGATATCACCTTCGCTAAATGTATAATTATCAAATTCAATCTGAATGTTATTATTCATAATATGCAGTGGATAATCGGTTCCAGCATCATAGACTGCAGAAAAGCATTCGGCAAACAAATTTCTAACATCTTGAGGGTCATTAGCCATTCTGTGTTTATAATACATTGTTGAGAGAATTCCAGTATCCTTATTAATAAGCGTATTTGAGAATTTAAAAATATGTTGAGGATTAGAGATGACTAATTGTTCAAAATTACTAATACAGTTTTTATAACATATTTAAACTAAGTGTTTTGATCTATGTCTTCGTTCACTAAATTTTATAAAGTCATTTATATCCCTAGTTAGTGTATATCTTTTATGAGCAATTTTTTTGTGGTGAATGACCTCAGTAAGTTCCTTACTAAACAATTTAAGAAAGTCACTAACGATACATTTGGATACAGGAACAAATGATTCAATAGAATTGTTAACAATAGAGTAAAATAAATCAATCACAGATTTAATATTATCGGTTGAGTTTAAAAAATTCCAATCAACTGTCGATAAATCATTATTCATTTTTTACATAGTCACTTTTAAAAAATTAATTTTGTAGTTGTAACTCTAGATTTCTTAATAAATTAACATTTACATGTAATTTCAAGAGTAGGGTGATGAATTTCAACGGGTAATATACATTCATCAGCTCGCAAAACTTTAACACTATCAGAGTTGGAGAATACAAGGTCCAGAAAGCGGAAATTCACATTGCACACATAATTCAATTGACACAAATTGAGAAAGTTTGATATTTCTATCATTTTATGGGAACCGTGGTCAATATTGTCACTGGTAGATGTATTATTTAAATCAATGTCCCACCTTACATTTGGTAAATTATAGTCACCTGTCAATATAATGCAGCATTTTAGATTTTCGATGGTGTCTATTTTTTTCCACTTCTCTTAGAAGAACCTCCTCATTTGTAATTCTCTCAGTGCAGCTTATTCTTTTCATCTTTCTCCAGTACCACATCTCGAATATCTCCAACCTATTTCTCTCTATCTCTGGTTGATCATCCAGGTTTCGCCCAATTTCGTCATAACCTGTAGAGTGTTGGACACTAAAAGCACATATGTCATTTCTATCAACGTGACTTGAATCCGGAACCTTTCTATTGTCAGTAAACTGCAACAGCATTGTTATTGGCAATACAACCTAAGTCCATGCCTAGTGCACGCCATTGGTATTTAACACATGCAAAATCACTACTAATACATTATTGTAAATCTCCTAGAAAGATTTATAATAATTCCATTAATAAAAATATATAACGAAATTTTTCCGCGAAGTTAGGAGAAACATTAAAGTCAACATAAAAATCAGAGATATATTGTGAAGAAATAACAACAAATATTCTCGAGATTCCTCTATAAAATATAAATTTGATTTGGAATATTATGCTATGATACAAAAATAAAATAAATATAAACTCTATAAATGTATTTTACGGCATCGCAGCTACAAAAATTTTAATCTCGTTTATGTAATATATTTTTTTAATATTTTAGTAAACTTAAACCAACTTTATCTCGGCGCTTCTATTTTTCACTGAGACTTTAAAATATATTTAATAGACAAAACCGTTTCTGTTTAATATTCTAAAAGATTTATTACAGCAATAAAATAGTTATTGCGGGCAAAAATAATTAATCTTCTCATAAATATTTCAAAACTATCATAAATATTGAACAACAGTGTGTATTAATCCGAGCTCTTTATCTTATTTACTATTTAATTTAACCTTAAGCAAGTTCCCTTACACTAAGATGTTTAAAATAATACCATAAATTGTAAATTATCTTTAGCATCCTAAAGAAAAATAAAATAATAAGTGATATTAAAAATTGTTGTGGGTCAAATTGTACGACAGTTTCAACTGCCTGAACTCAAGACGTTAGTATAATATCATATTATAAATTACATTCAATTACAAGTTATTTAGTTTGATGGTAGTTTGTTTACGCGTATTTCATTATTACATATATTTTAGTTAATTAGCATGATTACATAATTGTAACAGTTATGGTGTAATAACAGACCTAGTCCAATTTATTTTATGGGTTGATACCTGACTAAATTACGAGTCGAAAATGTTTAAGGAACACCAATGTCATTCGCAAGATGTGTCCATGCCTCTTTAATTGTGACATTTCTATAATATATGTAGAAGTAGGGGCTCCATGTCGAGAATCTTCCTTATGTCGGTAACCACTAAGGCACGCGGCTCTTTTCATAGGCATTTGCGACTCTTCAACTCCACCTCATATTTTCGAGATATTTAAAGGTTTACGTTTGAATTGATTAAAAAATATTTTTCTATTACACAACACAATGTTTCAAAATTTATTTAGTCTACTAAATTTATAATTCATTTTGACATATAATTTTTGCATGTAGTTTATAAGGAAATAAAATAGGTGAAATGACTTGCTTTATTGTCAAAATAAACACAAGCGGAATACCTTTGAGCGATGTAACGATAATTTTTCACAATTATTACAATTTGCATCATATTATATTAATTTAAAACAAAGTGAAGCGAAATAATTAATAAACTCTTTTTTATTAAGGACAACACATTCTTATTGTGAAGTTGTAATTATTCAGAACAGACGGTCTGTGATGTTTTAAATACTAATTTAATGTATTCATTGTAAATATATACATATAAAATATATCGTATCCCGGTAGAATATATATATATATATTTATAATTAATGCATTAAATTAGTATTAAAACTTTTTTTTTTTAATTTTTTGATTTAGACCACTTTCACAATAATTTTAAAGTGGACCTATAGATAACTTTAAGAACAATTAGCTTGGTAATGACACTTAACTTCTTTATCATCGTAAAAACCACTACAAATATAACAAAAATGTGTTTTTTTTTACATTATTAAAAGATTTATTAATTGATTCTGCACGTATTTTCCAATAATTCGATGGGTGCTACAATTTAGAACATCAAAACTGTCCAATACGGCTGTCGCTCACACTGCGGCTCAATCTGTATGCAGAACCACGGCGCGACGTGTGCACCGTCGTGTAATTGGCCCCGTGCAGTAGGTCTGCGCTGGCGATGAGGAGGCGGGGCGCGACACGCCAGAGAGCATCTCACCCCGGGTTATGCCAATAATGGCGATACGTAATCTGCAAAGGCGGCCGCTAGCCGCTAGCCGCTAGCCGCTAGCCGCGATCTCGCGAGCGGGGCGCGTCAAATGTGGAGAATCGAAACAGTTCAAAATAAATCACGGATTAAATATATAATGCCTCAGAACATAGGGGTCAAGCGGTAAGAACGATTTTATTTTGTGCAACGGAAATTGATCGATCCTACATTTTAATAACCTATTATAATGTATATGTAATATAATGCCCCTTTGTGGGTTCGAATCGGTTGTTAATATTTACAATCTCATTCCGAACCGTTTGTGTAGATTTTGAAAAATTGTTATATTGTAGCAGAATCTTTTAACGTTTTTTTTTTTGTTTTATGCGATGTTTAAGTAGTTTTAAGGGATTGGCAGCCACTTTTGTTAGATTTCCAGGTAGTTTTAAGCGATTACTAATTATATAGTTTTATACGATTGCTACGTAGTTTTATGCAAATGTTAGGTAGTTTTTTTAAGATTCCCACGTGACATTAAACATATCACATTACGCAGATTAAATTTTTCAACAAGTTTAGATAAATCACTTAAATAGGATACGCAGAAAAAAAATATCAACTAAATAAGTAGTAATACGTATGGGTTAGTGTCAATTAAAACAATTCAAAATATATCTTTATTTTTAATAGTTTATTAACGTTTATTATAAGTTTATTATTAATTATAATTATTATTTCATTTTTGTAAATGCACTTCGAAATTGAAATTGATTAAAATTATAACTACATATTTAAATGTGACTATGGCATTATTTTCTTACGAATATAATCACAACCTAGACTCGAACCTAGCACATCCAATTGCCGGTAGAGAGCCGATTAACCGATTAAGCTGTAATGCCGTATACAGAAGTCGCCAAATTTCATCTAAGAATGATACTATTTTTTATATATCTAGGTATACACTATAAGTAACCATTTTATATCTTCACCTTAACTCGTATAGATGAAATGTCAGATCCACCGTGGACGTTAAAACCTCAAAGCGTGTCCGTCAATCAACATTCAACGCACCGAGGTATGACAAATTATGTTAAATACTTAGTAAGGACGCTGATCAAATTTATCACCTTGTCATAATTTTATCTTAATTCATTAGTCTTCTAAAGTCTGTTCTTTAAACGATTTATACGAATCTGCTCAATAAATGTAATAGATCTGATCTGCTGCTACCGGCACTGGTTCTTTCTCTCAAGGCCTCTTCATTTTCTAGGTACATATGAGACATGCACGTCATTCTGAATGATATTCCTAAAATAAATGCACAAGCAGATAATCTAGCGCTATTTCTAATATTATATCCTAGCTAGTAACTTTCTTTACAAAAAACAAGAGGGAAGCCATTTTTCAATACTCCTGGATTAACATATTCCTTATTATGACACCTACCAGTATTCTAAGATATCTCATCTCAACCGCTTGTATTCTTGATTTTATTAATTTCATAATTAAAATTTGTTAATTTTATTTTATTTTATTAATTTCATAATTAAAATTATGACTTCCATACCATTCAATTCCATCTATAACTTATAATTACACACCATTTCTAATAATAATAATCTTTTTTTAATCATTATTACATCCCTCTTTCTCCCTTCCAAAATCCTCATTTAGATACATTACAAACATCAATATTTTATAAATGGTTCTCAATCGGTTTGAGAGATGTTGTTACGTCCAGTAAAATTCAAACATCTACCGAGTACCTACACTCTATTCTGCTCAAATAAAATTATGTTTGTCTTTACTTTTAAAATAAACTGGTAACGTAAATATTCTCACCGTACACTATTAATTATCGTGGAATATGCTTGTTGATATATTTTCCAACATTTTTTTTTCTATAATAAATTATATTATGATGTTACAAAAATAATTAAAAGTGTTAATTTAAGAGTTTGAAGAATGTGACAGATACGTAAGTTTGAACTTCCAAATGATTTGCTTTTCACGATTCAAGGACTCTTGCCCGTCATGTGTTGACCTCGGAGCCTGTACCTGTGCGGTAATTTTTATATCGTGAATATTTTCCTCAAATGTTAATATATTGCATCTCATTTTTTTAAACTGTATTTTTAACTTTTCAACCATAAAACAGTTTTTCTCTAGACTGCTTTAATATATTTTTAATTTTTTAATCACAAAAATTATCTAACATTTATATCTTCACATTTATTAGGGTCACTGTTGACCTATTAATAATATATCTTCTTAAAATGAAATGAATGTATTCTCCAATATGCCCCGATTTTTTTTTAATTTGATGTGTGTCATGCCTTGAAAATAATTGAAAACCATTGCTTTAGTGTTTTAAAATCTATTTTTACTTAATAATAACATAGAAAATATTATTTTTAATATATGAATCGATTTTGAGATTTGATTATTAACGCATCTAACATGACCGTCTTCCAATATCTGGTTTATCTGGTCATTCCGCGGACGCACCCAATTTATAAGTGCCATCAATACTTGTGTTATATATCTTACTTACTATTCTCTTCTCATTCATCCGTTTAATATGACCAGATCACCTAAGAGATCCTTTTTTAATCCTATTAACTTTGCTAATATCAGCTTCACATTCTCTCCTAATTTCCGGTAAAAATGTACATTACATAAAAAATATTTTATTTTATTAACACAATACGTCAAAATACATAAATATTTTAAAATAATATTATAGTTACGGGTAGTTAAAACATCTATAATATTGACAATTGTATTAAAATTAATTTTTTGATAACATCTTAAACAATGAAACAAAAAGTCATATTTTCACTTTTTTTATAGTATGTACTCTTCCTAATTTTACAGTAAACACAGCTAGTGTACTTTTAATCATATCGTATGGCGATTCTCTCAAAAATTTGAACCCACAATTTACAGGTAGATTTAGTGAGCGCACACAACCCGTAATAATACGGTGAAAATTATATGAACAGAGGTAAATGGTGTATAAATTATCGGCGTTGCATTAACCCGCCGCGGCCCGTCCTCAGAGCAGAGCCGACGGCAGGCAAAGTAAACATTCAGCCGGGATGGCTATTAGGCGATAAAGTGAACAACATTCTTATTATAAACAGGGCATTCACCTAAAATTGGCGTCACCCTTTACGAATTAAGCATTTTGGTCAAAATAAAAGTGAGAAATATTCCGACTCGGTAATAATATCTAAAAAGGAAAAATATTCAAAGATTTTTCGGAAAAGCGATCTATTCAGCGACCCTAAATACTTTTTATATGTAAATTTCGATAGAAATACTACCCTTTGCAGAGATGTCTCATGACGAAACTTTCAATGCACTTTTTTCTATCATAACCACTAGGTAGGCTTCGAAACCACCCTCCATTAAAAAGTTTATCTATATATTCATGAGATATAACAGATTTTGTAGACGCGATAACTCCCTTAGTCTTTTCTGAAAAATGAATCTGCTAGATATCTCGGCTAAGTTCATTAACCAGCTTAATCTATCATCTTGGTTAATCGTAATAATGCCGGCTGTATACGGAGTATGAGTCACTTTTATTCTTACAATTTTCAAACTGAGCTAACTCCCGGAACGAGACTCAAACCCCCAATTACTTTATCACTAGGCGAGTATCTTTCCACTACAGTAACAAGCACATCGATAACAAATAAATGAGTTATTTTTTGATAATATTTAAGAAATAATTGTGTCCCAAGTCTTTTCATTTTAGTTCATTCGCTGCGCCAATGCAACAGCGGGAGAGGGCGGGGGGTATGCCGATCGCTAGCCGCGTCCTTTAAAATTCAGTCGCTATGGAGCGTGACCTTACCAGTTGTTCGTAAAATTTTCCCTGGAAAATTGATATCCTGACGAGGTGACATAAACTGGCCTCCTCGTCGCCCCAACTTGGCACCAACTGACTTGTTCCTACGGGGCTACTTTAAATCAAAGATATATAGTAACAATCCTCCCAATTAAAAGAAATGGTAACGATCACGGAAAATACGTGCCGAGCAGTTCTTAGAAATTTTGCCTCCCATTTAGAAGAGTGCCAGCGAAATAACGGATCACATTTAGAACACATCATTTTTAAGAAATATATTCTAAAGACTGTACTTAAATGCAAAATAAACTTTTTTTTATTAAACCCATCCATTATTATATTACAGAATTTTTATTATGAAAAAGACTTTTCGAACAGTTTGTATCACATTAAGAATCTTATAATTTATTTGAAATTTAAAAACTATAAAATATATGTAATTTGACACTTAAAAACTATCGATGCGAGCCGTAACGCTTGTTAGACTAGTACGCGGCGGGTGAAATGAAACGATATTTCATGACGTGCTGCGATTGGGTGCCACTCGATCCTGGGCATGCAGCTGCCGAGAACACGTGCTCGGACGATATAAACAGCAGGATAATTATTTTTACAGACGGATAGATGAATCTTTCGCTCGGCGGCCGACGGCAAGCCTCGCACATTTCAACCACAATCGATGTATCGAACAGTGAACCCCGCTTAAACACTCACCAATTTGGGCGTCTGCACACGTGGATATAAATTTAACGTTTTTCGAGTTCTATTTTTAAATTTATAGTACACTTATTCGCTTTATTTTTTTAATGTTCACCCATACAAAAGACGCTGCTCTGCGTCGAGGTGCAGTCTAATTTATTCAGTTATGTCCCGAGTCAGAGACAAAAAAGACTGTAGAATTATCGGAATGCGTGATGCAACCCCTGGCTATTCTGATCGACATACATTTTCTTTTCTTTTTGTGACCCCCCTCCCCTCCCCCTTCCCCTCACCAAAATGCCAAATACAATTCCAAGTATAATTTCGTATGAAGTGACCAAACAAATATCACACTCGTTACCATGATGACATGGGGAAGAGTGGCATGAAAGAACTAGTTTTAGAAGAGGGTAAAAAAAAGAATTAAATATTACTTTTATTACTTCAATTTAACGCATATGTGAAAATAAAACGCTTGTTTTTTTATTCTACTCGTTTAATTTACTTGTGACGCGTTTCGCTTTGTAAGGGCATTATCAATCTAATAATTTAACTCAACAATTATAATGGAGGACGGCTATACAATTCTATTTGAATGAGATAAATTAATGTATAGCTGTCCCCCATTATTCTTATAAATACAAGTTGTTGAGTTAAATTATTAGATTAATAATGCCCTTACAAGGAAAACGCGTATCAAGTAAATTATACGAGTAGTATCAAAAAACAAGTGTTTTATTTTCACATATGCGATTATGGAATTCTACAAACTTACCCCAGAAGCAGTAAAAACTCAAATTTAACATTTATTTGTTTATGTAATAAAGTAAACAAAAGTAAAAATATCAACATTACATATTTCCATTTAAAAATGTTTTTTTCATAACATGGTAGCATTGAAAGAGACATCAAATAGTATGAAAGGGGTGAATCCTTATAATGAAGAACTTGATTGTTAATAAACGAAATTATGAATTTAAACAACGTAAATTATGCGAAATTTTCACTTAACCTATACATACTTACTTAGACAATTTAGAAAAAACCAACACAATTTTTATACATTTGGAAAATTACAGATAGAATGTGTACATAGTTAATGATAAGTTAATATTTTTTAGGTATCTTAAAAGCGATTTTGAATAAAATAATTCAGTGCTCCTTTTATAGCACAAAGAGCCGGATCTTTCTAAACTTTTCCTGTTAGAAATATTATCACTATAAATAAAAATATTGACTGCGAAAAATTTACATAATTAGAACACAAGGTATGGTTCAATTATTCTGGCGTTACTTCGTTACGCGTGAATATTAAAAAACAAGGAAATAAATCCCCTTAACTTACTTTTCAATGACAAAATCTTCAATACGATGCAATGGCGTTATTTGTTTCCGGTGAACTATCAAATGTTTGTTTGGGTGACAGGCGTCTAGTCTAGCTATATAAAATATGAAAATCTCGTGAGATATTTTTCTGAGACAGCCGAATACATAAATTTATGCCACTCTTCCCACGCATATTTTATTCAGTATCCACGAACTCACACATATCACACTGATAAAGAAAATTGATTTTTTCGAAAACAATTAGTTCATATATAAAATTCATTGGATTAAATACAAAGTTGCCGAGTAATTTTGACCAAAATGACTAACCACAGAATTTTTTCAGAAAATAATAAAAATATTATTAAGGAGAACACATTCTTACTGTGAAATTGTAATTATCAGAACATAGGTCTGTGATATTTTAAATACTACATGCTACAGCGACAGCACTTTTAACGACAAATTTTCGAACCTACATGTTACACTTTTCAAATTAATACATCTATCGTTCCATTATTTGTCGTCAAAAGTACTGTAGCTGTAGCATAGTTGGATAATACACCTTAACCGGTTTGGAAAGAGATCCAGGTTCGAATCCCTGTAGCGCAACAACAATATTTTTCGATAAAATTGTTTTTATACGTATATCTTTCTAATTAATACATTTTATTAGTATTTAATAAAAATACTGTAATTTTTTATCTATAACTGTGTCGCCTCTTTGCGAGCATTCGCGGTAACACCTAACTAATAATACGTGTAATGCACTAAAAGCCTTTTAATTAATCACAGTCTCCCACTAGCTTCTAGAAGGTTCAGTTTACAACACAACCATAAACACCCAAAGACAAACCTTCACGACGTGGATGCCCGACTCGAGGAATTCGAGGAGCAATAAATTCCAGATTATTTGTCAGCATGGAATTATAGGCAGACCGTTGCGGGACGTTAAGTCAACATCGATTTTGCATATGAATGAGTAAAACTGTGAACATCGAAACACTAGCCGGTGACTGTGTTTACCAGTAGTTTATAAACATAAATGGTATTTTATACAAGCGATAAAACGTTAAATGAAAATCAAGTGAACCAGCGGCTTGTTCTTGACAACATACTGAGCTCCTCATTGGGTTTTGTGTGATTGTAAACTGTATAACTTGTGTAAACGGGTATTCTTATTGTTTAACCCGTGATTTCGAAACGTGTTCTTCTTCAAGTGCCAGATCGATAAAATTGTTTAATGTGAATAATTCAAAAACAAATTATTATATCAACTCACCAATATGAAGACAATACTGGCTCAGGAACGAATTCATTTTTGTCGATATTTTCTTTATAATAATAATAATAATGGATAATTTGTATAGCGCCATTTTCGTAAAAACTTTCACCTCAAGGGCGCATTACACATAAACTGTTTATAGTTCTACAATTATCTATTATTTTTAAAATTATAAAATCATTATTTTCACTTATGGAAATGATTTTTTGAAAAAGTGCGTTTTTAGTTTCTTCTTTTAAATAAAGTCTCTGATGCACTGTTACTAATAACGCAAGGCAAAGAGTTCTACGCTTTTGGCCCTGCCACTGCGAATGCCCGTTCACTAAATTTAGACTTCTGGCAACGGCTGATCGGTTCTACAACCCTTCCTGCAGCTGAAGTAAAGGCTGACCTGAGAGTTTGACGTCTACCATTCAAATTGTCTGGGATACAAAGTTCTTGAAGATATAGAGGCGCCATGTTGTGTGTCGCCTTGTACATCAACCAGCACAATTTAAATTCAACTCTTTCAGGGAATCGGAGCCAATGTAGCTGATGTAAAAGGGATGTTATATGAGAGAATTTGTAAATTTCTTTAGTTCTGTATTGAAACAACAGTTATATATATAATATATGTATAATCGAATAAAGTGTTAAAACCATTTGTTTTGCTTTATTATCTAATAATTAAGATATTAGTTACTATTTTATTATGTTAATTAGTTTAATTATTTTGATTTTTATCGACGAATATTATTACATCAGGAAAAAATATTTTATTTTAAGAGTCGTATGATACATATAACTTTTTTTTATCAAAACAACCGTATCATAGAGATAATTGATTACCTCGTCAGCCGAAGAAGAAAAATAATCAATGCTTTTTAATAATAATAATAATTCCAACGGGAAAAAATAGATGTCTCACTTAGCAAACGTATGAAGATAAAATATGGCGACATTAATGTAATCGGTTAGAGTTCTCTACCGGCAATGGAAGGTTCCGGATTCGAGTCCCGAGATGATGGCAATGATTTTTTCGATATCTGTCATGATGCCTTGTGTAGAACATTTCCTGTGCAGCATAACGGCAAAAAAGAACACCTGCAGCCACACTTGCGACTAATGCCCAGAATTTTCGTATGAAAAAACACGTATTCTTGAGTATAATATAATGGCCTATTTATGTCACGTCCAACACATAAAGTACATGAGTAAATAATACGTAGGCAGGAAATCTGCTTATAAAGAGTGTTTTTTTAGAGGTTTGTTTTTCGAATTGGAAACACTTTTTCCAGCGACAGACAATTTGACAGCTGATTTTGTCTCAGTTTGGTTTGCCATTTCACCATGAATAGACTTACGCCAGAACAACGTCAATTTTACGGTCGACATAATCGTCCATCCGACCAACTAATTCTAATAACCATGGATCGTTTTCGCACCACTTATACTCTTATTGATAATACGCTGTTGTTCCTTCAAAAATGATGCCGGCCAGAACGTTACAGTTAATGGAGAGCGCTATAGATCCATGATTACTGACTATTTCGTTCCCCAATTGAATGAAATTAACGTGGAAGAACTGTAGTTTTAACAAGACGGCGCAACATGCCATACAGCGCGCGTCACAATCAATTTATTGAAGGAAACATTCGATGAGCGCATAATTTCGCGTAATGGACCTATGAATCGGCCTCTAAAATCGTATAATTTGACACCTTTGGATTATTTTCTGTGGGGATATGTGAAGTCGCTAGTCTACGCCGAAAAACGAGAGACAATGGACGACTTGGAAGCCAACATTCGTCGCGTTATCGTCGATATACATCCCCAGTTGCTTTAAACAGTGGTCGAAAATTGGACTTTCAGATTGGGCTTTATTCGAACCAGCCGCGGCGCCCGTATGCGCGAAATCGTATTTAAACACTAATGGCATAAAATTATCTTTCCAATAAAGTTAATAATAGCTATTACTACGATTTTTATGTATTTTATTTCATTTTAAAGTTCTATATTTTTCAATAGACGCCGGTAAATATTTTGTAACCAATTCTCTTGCATAAATCCAACGTGAAACAACTTGAGTTTTTATTTTATTGAAATGTATCTTTCTATGTGATTTATCTCAATTTGTTTAAATGTTTTTTTAAATTGTTTATATATCAATTTTTAATTCTAGTTTCGTGGGCATTGTTTTCAAATTCCACGAATATGCGGGACGTCAGTTGAGAGCTTCAAACATACATTTGTCTGAATAAATCAATGTAATCACGGATTTTATTGTTGCCAAACCTTCCGTTCGTGTATCTTATTTATTAGCCGACGCTTAAGTTTGAAGGAGATGTATGTAATTATTAACAGTTTCAACAAAGGAAACCGCGGACCTTAATAAATAATTTCAAGCAAAACAGTATTGTTGGGAGTTGTAGTGATATTTATTTTTATAGTTTTTGAAAGAGACTCTAAATTAGCTATTCGCAAAAACAATAAAATAAATATTTAAAAATAAAAATAATGAGCATTTATTTATTTAATAGTCCAAGATTGATGTTTCTCATTCGTTTTTACTAACATAACATTATATCAAATATTAATAAATAAAATTGACTTTTAAAAGGTATATCAGAGATATTGGTTTTATTTTCAATTCCTTACTATTACGGTACTCTAGAGCACTAAACATGTGACTAAATTACCTACTTTTATTACTAAATCAGTACCATTGTAATAAAATTACTTTTCCAAGAAGATAACATGAGTCCAATATCAGAACAATGAAAGGGGTTTATATTATTTTTCAGATGTGTTCATGTTGCCATGGTGACGCTCGTGCTACATTAAAAAAAAATTCACACTAAGTAGAATAATTTCACTAAACATGTGACTAATAAATACGCCATGGTAAAACATATTTTATTCAGTATCCAAAAACGACAAACTACCGTACGTCGATAGGTAACTATCTAAAGATTTGAATTAAAAATAATACGTATCTAGTATATACCCACACAAAATACAATACTAAGCAATCGTTTCCTGACAAATTAATGATTAAAATGTCAAAAATAATTGTAATAAAATGTAATTCCTTCATTCCTTCCCAGTAAACTGTACAAATTAAAGGCACGCGCGCGATGTTTACATATAACAATGAGAGTACTAATTGATCTCACTGGTTTTTAAAATAAAAATACGTTAATATTGACATTCTCTCGACTAGTTTGAGAATTGACACGTAACACCGTTCTTAATAAATATTATTAAGCATTATATGTGATTAGGGATGCCTCCAAATATTTTATAGAAACTGCCACCGATGAGAAAATGACTTAAATATAAAATATTTTACAATTTAATCATGTATTTGCGTTTTAATATGTGACATTGCGATTCTCGAAAATGTATCGTTCCTTTATAATTAAACGAATCTAATAGAAAAAATACGAATTTTCTTTCTTTATAAAAATTCAGAACTGCTACTGCGTTAAGAAACCATGCGTCACCAAATTAAAATAAATCTAACTAGATTGCGAAGGCTTATATGACCAAGCTGAAAGAGTATTATATAGGCCATGGAAAGGTCCCCGATATCATTGACATATTTCATTTGACTACTTTCTAGCAAATCGTCATTTTAATGTCTATCAGTATTTCTTATTCTAGCATCAACAGTATTGCAGACTGCATATAACGGATACCAGGAACGAGATTATTGCAAGACGACAGTTTAACAAGTCGTTGGGCACAGACACTTGACATTTTTGTTAATAATAAATTGAACGCATAATAGAGATACACAACCGAGGCAGATTTAATAAATACATCGATACTAAACTTATTTAATTCGATAAAAATATTTTAATATAACATATATAGATTAGAACACATTCTTATTGTGAAGTTGTAATTATTCAGAACAGACGGTCTGTGATATTTTAAATATGAATTAAATATATTAATTAGAATGATATACATATAAAATCAATTTTATCGGAAAATAATTGTTGTTGCGCCACCGGGATTCGAACCTGGATCACTTTTCTAACCGAGGAAGGTGCATTATCCAACTATGCTACAGCGACAATATTTTTAACGACAAATTTTCGAACCTATATGTTACTTTTTTGATATTAATACATTTAATCGTTATATTATTTGAAAGAGCCATCTACCTTATTTTTACAGAATCCCAGTGGCGCAACAACAATATTGATTTTATATGTATATCTTTCTAATTAATATATTTAATTTATATTTAAAATATCACAGACCTATGTTCTGAATAATTACATCTTCACAATAAGAATGTGTTCTCCTAATCTATATAGCTGTTTTTCTATCTTTTGGCTGGTCTGGTTCATCTACCCGCCGATTTTGTGTACCCCGAAGTGCGTCATTCTGACTACTCGGTCTTCCCAGCATCGTCTCCTATCTCTGCCCCATCGCATGGTGTCCTCCACGTCACACGTTTCTCTTATCACTGTATTGCGTGTTCTATTTCTGAGGGTTTTTCCCAAGATGGAGTGAAGAATCTCATTTCTGACGTTCTGGTGATATCTGCTGGATTTACATTTCACAAATTTTATATTTTCGCACCTACATGTATGATTAAAACTACCACCATACGTTCTGTAGATCATAAGTAAGGAAGAGCTTGCATCAATACAGATAAAAAATCTCTAATATTTATTTTAAATATACCCGCAAAAGAGGTTCTCTTATTTAAGCCATCACATCTTAAAACCTGTGATAGCTTAGATCTAAAATAATCATGAACATTGAGCATCTCTATTTTATAAATTACCACCTCAGGAATAAATTAATTAGATTAATATCATCTCAAATATTGTACGATTTCGAAGAATACCTCTCATTCGTGAAATACATGTTAGAGCTAAAACTTATTTATCCTTTCAATATGAATATATTTCTACTTTATATATTTTATTTATTGGAATACTATCAATATGAATGTTTGGTCTTTTTTCTTTATTTTAAGATATAGGTTTTATGAATATTAATTTTAACAGCGTAAAAAGTATAATAGTCTATTCTTCTCCGGAAATCATTCTATTCTATTCCCAGGATTGTAACGTGTTGATTCTCCTCCACTATTCTATGGAGCCTGAGATTCAGATTACCATTGCAATAGGACACGCAGAAACTTTTTTGATATAGTTGGTCCATGGAATTGAAAATAATTTCTTCTCCTCTGGCGCCATGCACTTATCTAGACACCACCAGCTTTTTCAGGTCCTTTCTACGGGCAACGTGTCCAAAAATTGTCAAGATCGTGGATAACCTATCTCGAATCATAAATCATTTCAAAATGTAGGCATTAGTGCAATTCCTAGCATTACAATTCAAAGGCAAACAAAAGACAAATTTTATAGATATACTTACTTGCTTACTTACTTACCATCACGCCGTTTCCCCGCGTGGGTAGACAGATAGGATCAAGAGCCACATTCTTCTGTCCTGACACACAATTCTCGCCTCATCCACATTCATACAAGCTCGCCAATTGTTGAGGCTTCTAACAAACTCATCCTCCATTATCTGGTTTACCTGGTCGTGCCAAGTCTTTCAATTTTCTCCTCAATTATCCGTTCCATATGACCAAACCACCTAAAAGATCCATTCTTAATCTTACTCACTATACTAACATCAGTTTTATATTCTTTCCTTATTTCTTAATAGATATACATGTGCAAATTATAGTATTGGACCTTAAAATTATGCAAAAACACTACAATTTGCACTCACAAAGATCTACAAATTGAGGGAATTTTGATTACAACCGATAATCATTTACATATTAATACAAATTAAATGTATCAATTACAAAGATATAAAATCAAAAAATTCGAAAAATATTTATATCAAAAAATTCTCGAAAAAATATTTTGGCTTCTACCGGGATTCTAACCAAGACCTTTTCCTGTCCGGAGAAATGCGCTAACCATTACACCACGTCAACTTAGTAAGTTAACGACAAATTTTCGAACTTACGTGCTGCAGCTCTTTCAAATTGATACATCTGTTATTCAAGCTATATACTTTGATTGCGACAAATCTCAAATACTTTTGAGTGATATACGCTAGGAGACGCCATAGATTAAATCAATTATTTTTTATTATATATGGATAAACTTTAATACAACTTATATATTTTTAATGCGAACACATTTTTATTGTGAAGTTGCAGTTTTTCAGAACATAGTTCTGTGGCTTTAATCCAAATTAAATGTTTCAATTAGAAAGTAAAATCAATTTATCGAAAAAATATGTAGTTTTCCACCGGGATTCGAACCAGGAACTAACTGATACATTTAATTTGTATTAAAACCACAGAACTATGTTCTGAAAAACTTGAAACGCCTTAAAAAAAGATTATCATTTAATTTATTTTATAATTGAAAAATTCACTATCACAAAATGAACAATACAGTTATCCAAAATAAAATACCTAAAACAATATAAACTATGTACGTATTTTAATTTAATTACGTTATTAAGCTATCTACAATATTTTACAACATGCCGTCGCCCAACAGTTATGAGCGACGTAAATATTCAGGAACAATGGCGTTTGATACTACGTAGGTGTAATCCATCTTGTTTATTTAGATATAACAATAAAACATAAATGCAATGTTAAACGTCAAAAATAGAAATAATTGTTGTATCAAACCGATTGTCATGTAAATAGAGACAGCACCGCGCACGTGGGCGACGCTTCGGTATCGCTTCGGGTCGCTTATTGAAATGAGTTAAATTCAATGATATATACTCTGCGGTACAAAGTGAAACGTTCAAAGCCGCACGGTGCACGCACTGTAAAGGTTTAATTTGCTTTAACCCATCCGGCCTACGACATCAATTTAAATTCGGTGATTCGATATATTCAATTTTCATACTTTATCAATGACGAAAAATTTTTATCGAAAAAATATTTAGTTGCTACCGAAATTCGAATCTGGACCTCTTTCGTTACCATTTTCGCAATATCATCCAATTACGTTTTCGACAACTATATGAACTTATATCCTGCAATATTTCCAATCTACTATTCTAGTTTTAAAAGCAATCAAATTTATATTACAGTGAATCTTAAATACATTTGAGTAAAACTCGATGGAAGACGCCATAATTTAATTAATTAATCAATTTTATTTATTTGGAAACTTTAATACAACTTATGTATAAAGGAAAACACACTTTTATTGTGAGGTTACATTTTCAAAACATAATTCTGAATTTAATTGAATTGAATAATTTAATTTTGATTACTTTAATGAAAGTGGAGAACGCGCTTCCTTGGATAGGAAGAGTTCCAGGTTCGAATCTCTGTAGCAACTAAATATTATTTCGACAGATATATTTATTTAATTTGTATTATATTATTTTATTTTTCATTTTAAGATCATTCAATCATCTCAGTCAGGTGTGGAGCCAATGTGGTAAAAGATTTTTCATTTCAGATACTAATATAAAAATCACACTTTTTTCATTAACTTTCCCATCTTGTCATTTCACAGCGGGGGTAGGCAGAGGTTCTCAAGCTCGTTGATTGTTACTATACAGTCCTCTATTTCTGGTGCCATCAATACTCGCGTCATATATCTTTCTTACTTTTCTCTCCTCATTCACTCCCTTTCACACAACCAAACTACCTAAGCTACTATTTTATAATATTCTTCACTATGATAGATAGCCTTATTTGACCTTCATCATTTTATTGTATCTACGATATGTTTCCACAGATGAGACTAATTTCTAGTGTAATGTGCTATTTCTAAAATACGAAATGGTTTGGTTTGTTCCTAATTTGTTCAATATTTACTAAATGGATTTGAAGTAAATGACCAAACTATCTAAACAATAAATTTTTATTTAATAAATACAATATACAAATTATACATTTAAGCTTCTAAAATTAAAATTCTAGACTTTATTACCTTGATCAGCGTAACCCGTGACTAGATTTTTGTCTAGCCGTTGGTTATTATTTATTATTTCTTTACAATTTCATGTCCATGCTGGTAGACAATTTTCTAGTACTTTGGTATGCGTCTAACTTATTTCTTCAATCCGTATGAGAATCATAATGAAGAAATTTAGTTTTTATTCAACCTATGTTGGCATTTTATAAATTTTAATATCTTTATATTATAAATTTCAAACAATTTATGGTTATTTCTATTGTCTTCGAAATTGATTAAACCTTACTGAAAAATGTGTAAATATGTATGCCTTCTACATATTTGTTTTGCTTGACAGACCTAACATTTTGTTTTCATAGTGTATTCCAACCATTCAAAGGTCATTCCCAATCATTCCGTGTTTCGGTTTTTGTATAAATAAAATATTCGTCTATTTATTATCTGTCAAGCCAGCGAGTTTGGAATATTATTAAGTTAGATTATTACCAATATTAAATTAAATAAAATTATTTCTGTCATGAGTTTCGGCTATAGTAATTTGTAAAGCTATTTATTTAAATATATGTTTTTGAGCTCTGTTAATGAAACATTTTCAATTTGTTGTTCGAAGGAGAAATTGATGATAATATTTTAAGCGAAATCGAAAGCAGATTTACGGTAAAATAATAAATTCACAATTTTATTCTAAATGTAAATTGATTGAATTGTTCTCAAAATTAGATAAATTTTTCCAACATTTTTTTGATACCTAATATACCAATAATACCTATTGTTTACGTTGTATATCATTGTCGGTAAGAGCATAAGCTAATTCTGTGCCTACTGCGCGCTACTGTTTATTACAATATATTGAACTTAAACAAAAAAAAAGCGTAAAGTAAGGGTAAGGTAAATAAGAATTGGATATAATACAAAAAAATCAATATTTATTTATAATAATAATAATAAATAGAGGCACTTATAGAAAATTTCAACTAATCATTTACAGAAACGGGAAAATTAACAATTAAACTTAACATAATAATTTTACAACAATAAAATCATTAGCAAACATAGATATTATACACATTAACGGGGAATTTTTAATGATTAGGTAGTGCTTCTAAGAATAACAATATTAATATAAATCGTTTCCACTGAAATCACCTAATTACCCATAAAAGAAGGGGTAACTAAAATCATTTAAATAAGTCGATTGTACATAGTTTATCCGCTGTTTGAAAATGGCCTTAACCGCCAAAACAGCTGTAACATTTAAATAATGCTTACGCAAACTATCAAAACTCGATAATAATATTTATTATAATCAGATTTTTAATATTTAATTAAAAATAAACATGGAGTTCTACAAACTAAATACAATAACAATAAATACACATCACTTGCTCCGAACATTCCAAGCTCACACTCATCAGCATTCTGATACATGTTCATCCTCTTAAACATGACGACCACCTGGCTGGCCACCTTCATTCTTAGTCCATAGACATTTTACCAAAAGTACCACAGATTGTCCCACACTTCACCACAATCTGTAGATGAACAACTAAATAACGTAACATATTATTTAATGCTACAACCTACGAGTATATCAGGTAGTATATTTGTATAATATAATAATAATAACTTTTATTGCATTATGTATTAATAAATTAGCTAAAATAATACATATTTTTATAGTAAGAACCTAATAAATATATGTTTAAACAAAGTATGGTGTAGATGTTGTTTTGAAACAATACAATTTTATATTTTTATTTATTATCTTTGTTTTATTAACCACTTAATTGAGTTTAAATACATCTACCGGTTTCTAAAAATACCAAATATCCTGAAGAAGAAAATGGTATTTTTCGAAACCGGTAGATGTATTTAAACTCAATTAAGTGGTTAATAAAACAAAGATAATAAATAAAAATATGAATTTTAACCACAAAATTAATATTGCTAATTTTAAAAGTAATACAATTTTAATTAATTTAATTTGTATTGCTTGACCAGTCCAATAATGAATTAAAATCAAACATTTGCTTCGTTATTATTTTAAAAAAACATGTTTGCGTTGAAGTTGCAATTCAGAACATAGTTCTGTGGAATTTTATATTATTACTCAAAGGTATTTGAGATTCATCGCAATATAAAGTTGATTGCTTTTAAAAATGGAATAATAGAAGTGTCAATTACAAAATACTACAGAATGTAAGTTCAAAAATTGATCGAATACGTAATTGGTTGATATTGCGAAAATGGTTACGCGTTTCCCCGAACATGAAAAGGTTCAGGTTTAATTAGTATCTTTGTTTCGATTTACTTAATTTTTAACGCACTTAATATCGGAAAATATAATCCCTCGGAAAAGCGAGATTATTTTTTCACTGTTGATAAATTTTGTATCATAGTTGATTAATTTTGTATTATAGTTTTGTTGAAAGAAATATTAAAGCCATAAAAACTTTAAGCAATTTATAATATGCAGTTAAACCATAAACCGGCGAAGACTTTCCGCTAATTTGTTAAAAATGTGACAAGAGGTGAACAAATATATTACGTTTTTATTGGCACTCAGAAATGTGCCGCAGGGTTGGTTAAATAGCAACATTTTACTGACGCATTATTGATTTATATCTTCTTCCTGCACTTAAATAATTTATTATATTAATAAATTTTTTAATTTTGTAATATTTCAAGCGAATCTAAATAAATACAATAGGTATATAAAACACGTGAGTCGTCACGAAATGTGAGTAATAAATTAAAACGTTTACTTAATTGGTCGTCGAAGGTAACTAAGACATATCAATAAATTGGTAACGCGGAGAAAAATATTAATTTATTGCCCATAATAAATTTATATTGCAAATCGCACCCGGTGCCTGATAAATCTCCCATGGGCTTTCATTCTATTCCCTGTAGGCGTGAGTAATGAAGATTCAATTAATTACAATCGATGTGTACCTCTATAGTTTTCGGTGTCGAAACCAGTTGCTTGCTGGACAAATTGCACACCAGAGATACAAGTCACGCCACAGCCGCACTATACTCTCAACCAAGAGAACAGACACGTAACTGAGAGTAGAGTAATGACACCTAGTCTAGCCGGGGAAGGATCGCTTTGTCACTTATGTGCATTGTCGTTTACAGCTGTCAAGTTTCGCATAGAAAACGTTAATGATAAATACTGCTTTTATGTTTACTAATACATTTTATATTATCAAGTTAATTTTGAATTCTGCCTATCCTAACCCATTCGCATATCGTTTGTATATTTTTCATAAATAATAATTGTAATATATTTTTACTGTTTCCGAGGTAAGTTTATAGAACTCCATAACCACATATGTGAAAATAAAACACTTGTTTTTTATTCTACTCGTTCAATTTACTTGCGACGCATTTCGCCTTGTCAGTCTCAAAGAGATATCAATCTCGAAGAGACGTAAATGTAATTTAAATGAAAAACTATTATTTTGTTTTAATACCACTTTATTTGAATATAAAACCATTAGCCTAGCCGTTCGCTAGCTAGCCATTATGTGGCTAGACTAAACAGTTATTAATAAATGATATCTACTTAAATAATGAGCGATATGATTGTATAAAACTTTAGTTTCGAATTACCGGCATATATGTATATATGATATTATTAAAAAAGGAGATTATACATGGGACTGGTAAAAAAATTTAACATTCGGAATCCTTAAAAACAGAAAAAACCTAGTACAGATTCTTAGATTTTAGAAAGATTTATCTCTTAGAAAGTTCCATTAAGAGATCATTGTGGACGCGGACCTTTAAGCCAATAATTTACGTCATGAAAAGATATCCCTAGTAGGCCCTTAGAACTATTCAACTCGCCAAACATGAAAAACTGCAACGTGCATCTACTGTGTGCAATTTATCTTACTCCATTTCACTACACGGCCAAAAATAAAAGTACATTATTATTTTTATTACTAGATAGACGCATAAATTATTGTGTATTATATATTCGTCGGCAGCTACACACGAGAAACTCTCGGACACGATATTATCTTAATTGAATCCAATTAGAGGTATATAAATATATCAAATTTATTTGTAAACATGTCAATGTTATTCAATTTAAATAATAGCAATATCATTAGTTAGATCAGGACATAATATTCCCGCCTCTGACATATTATTTTCATCGATTTCGCCATTTTTATTATTGGATCATGGAAATCTAAACACAGCCCGTGGCAATTATTTTTGTATCTTTTGATGGAAAGTTATACCAGTAAATCATTAATTACAATATCAACATCATTAGTTTTAAAATATATTTTAAAAAGCTTACATTTTTACATGAATTGGTTATTTTTAGCAAGACCTTTATCCTAAAAGACACCTAATTAAAATATTCATCACTAAGTATTATCGTTTACGTATATTAAACAAATAACATTATTAATATAAATCAAATTATTGAACTAGAAAGAAATACAGAATAAATCTATTTATAGAGAACATATTTTTTTGATAAATAGATTTAATCTATTTATCTATTTAGTTGATTAATTTAATATGTATTAAAAATATCACAGAATTATGTTAAAGAAAATGCAAATTCAAAACAATAAAAAAAGTTTTTAATACAAATTTTATGTATTAATTAGAAAGATATACATATAAAATCAATTTCATCGAAAAATTTTGTTGCGCTACCGAGATTCGAACCTGAATCTCTTCCAATCCGGGGAACATACATTAACCGATTATGCTATACCAACAAGTGCTTTGACGACAAATTTTCGTACCTATATGTTAAACTATTCAAATTAATACATCTATCGTTCCATTATTTGAAAGCCATCTTCTTTATTTTTAAGGAATCTCAAATACTTTTGATTAATCTGGATTACAAAATAATATTTACTTACAGAATTTATACTGAATACTAACAGTTGCTCGTTTTTTTTTTTTTAATTTTCACTAAACTAAATTTTGTACTACGTTGGGTAACATTAACTATAATATCAATTAATTATACAAGTTTTTTGTCCCGACAACCAGATTTACGGTGCGTATACACGTATGAGACTTGTCTAGAAACTCGCTTAAAGAACACTACATACGTGGGCTCGGAGCGTGCTGTCATTTCATTAACTGCAGAGCTGATTGACAAACTGATGCATATGGGTCTTTACAGAAGAATCTCTGAGATGAAAGTCTCATTCGTATGTACGCATCATTAGGCAGAAAAACTTATTTGTATTAATTAAACTTATATCCGAAGATTAAAAAATCCATCATAATTCGTGGCTCGAATAAAACACTCGTACGCCCAATTTCAATTTTTAAATACAAATTATACACAATAATTTTTTTTTTAAATATTTACTTATTAAAATAATAATTAATTAAAATATTTTTTTGTTACAATGAAATATATCTATGTTTATATTACAAAGTAATATGTTAATTATTTTTATACATTTAAGAATAACATTTTACGATATTTTATTGATGTATGAATGTGGATGAGGCGAGAACTGTGTAGACAGGACAGAAGAGTATGGAGTACTATCCTCTCTGCTTACCTCCGCGGGAAAACAGCGTGATGGTAAGTTAGTTAGTTACATATTTGATAATTCTCTATAATTTTTTTTTTTTTAAATTGTGATTCTTTCATAATGTTATTACTTATTATAATACGAATTCTGCTTAGCAAGATTGACAATAAGCAAACTTAAATTTTCTCTGTACTTCTAATATATATGTATGTAGGTATCTGTAAATAAATAAATGTTAAAATATATTACTTTACATATTAAGTTCATTAAATTAATGTAAAATTACATCCATTACACTCGTATGCGATAAATAAATACATACTTTCAAATATGCAGTTAGTAGAGTGATACGAAACTAAGATATAGACATACCTATATAATCAATTAAATATGTTTTTGGAAGAACTAATATTTATATTTTTTGATTGAATATCATTGGCACCCGATTGTTTGTTATTTTCTTAGCAAAACACTTTAAAATGTTGTGATGTTTTTTTCTTTACTAATTAAATTAAATAATATTATATGTTCTATAATACAACATTACAGATGTTTTTATTATGTTATAAGCTTTCTATTGTATTGTATTTAAAACTTCATATATGTAGATTACAAAAATTCAAGTTGTCAAAATCCTGACAATATTACACAGAAACTAGCATTTAAAACCCAAATGTACAAATATAGAACATAATTTATATAACTGCTTACCTACAGTAGGTACACCAGCACGACTGTATTCCAATTTTCTAATTTCTGATAGTAAAAATGTCACTGACACATTACTCGAATGTAATGTTTGAATTTCCTTTCAAATTTCCCTACACAGAAGGATAATATGTATAAAAATAAATTGTTACTTAATCTGCAAGTGCAAAAATGAATTAAATAAATGCAATTATTAAATAGATAATTTCACAGAAAACATATATGAAGACACATTCGCCGGCTTTTACATATGACATATTAAGTCCAAGTCCCGTTTGGATCGAATGCGTTTTACAAAGCCCTCGACAAACATCTTTGATGTCATAAAATATTGAAATGTGAGAAGATTATGATCGCGGGAAAACAAAAGAAGTGCGGGAGACGCGTGTCGCTCCATTCGATTGGACGAATCTGGCAGCGCGCCAACTTGGGCGATCGTCTTTTTTTTCGAACGCAGAAATTCTCAGACGGGACATTCAAACGCGCCGAGTGACGGGCGACCGGGCGGCAAATTGATTCAGGGAGTACGTCGAATGTCATTGCCGCCGATTCGGTCGGCCGCCGTGCCTCGCGTTCAACAGAAACAGAGCTGCAGGCGATAATGGCACACTGACCGCGAGCTGATTGGAAAATTGGCGAGTGCGCGTGTGACGTTATTGAGCGGCAATCGTTATTATTGTTGAATGACAGAAACTCTTCAGTGAAGCTTTGTTTTATATGTATGAATTAGATACATTAATACAGCAGCACGTGAGTACCTAGATAGCGTATGCGGCTCCGCTCAATATTAGTCACTTCCGAAATCGATATATTCAAAATTTACTAGATTTCAAGTGCTCAAGCATTTAAAAAATCAAATAATTTATTGTATAATCATGTATTTATTTCAAACATGAAAATAAACGTACAGGATGTAACAGACCTAGTTCGCAATATTTTATAGGTGGATACCTGACAACATTACGAGTCGAAAATGTTCAAGCAATATGTGCAAATTCTACACAGTTACGGAAAATATTATTGTTTGAAATATTTACAATATCGTATTAACATGTCCACGTACTTTGAAATAAATTTATTATTTGCAAAATTTATTTATTATGAATCTGTATATTCGCATTAGGCCCTAAGTTATGTAACAAAAAATAGTTTAGCCGCTGGAAATTCGATGACCTTTAATTGTTTGTATTACATATATTCCAGTTCTTTCACACAATTATCCATATACAAGTTGAACAGCCATGAAGAGATTACACAACCTTGCTTGACACCCTTTGTAATGCCAAACCATGGTGTGAATGATCCATTGATCCTTACACACGCAGAACTTCCTTCAAAAGGTACATAAGTATATTAATCGATGCGTTAAATTCATCACAAAAAACTCAGCTTTATATATATATGAAAATTGGACACCACATTCCACTAGGGAATTGGTTAAGTTGTCAGAGTGCTGGCTTAGCAAGCGAAAGGTACCGGGATCAACAACTTTTTGATATCAAAATGGTTTGTATCGACGCTGGTACCAGAAAAAAAAAGTGTATTTATGTAAGTGGCGAAATTTTCTACCGCGCTATTTCTACCACAGTTTTCACTGCAATGCTTACTAGGGTACCCGGTGATCAAAAATAGTCATAATCATAAAAAAATAGTTAACACCTACATAGGTGAACCATAGTTCTATTAATATAACTACCAAGGAAGCAATCAGTTGTCGCCGATTGCTTCCTACTAGACCCTGCGGGCGACTATTATGGCCGCTTCGCCGATTTATTTTCTATTAGTGCATTCTAAATTACCCTCCCCAGAAATGTACAAATAATTTATCCACTCAAAGACATTCTTGAAAAACCTGAGATCATGTTGCATAAATGATTATTGAACAAATGTAAACATCCATCTGTCATCCCGGGTCGCACTTGACAGTTCGACGAAATATAAGAAAATAAAGTACGACGTAATCTATGGTGCGACGCGAAATGACGGATGCTGAATACACTTGCCAGTCATAAAAGTTCGTACGATAATGTATGTTTATTGTTACTCGTAAAGAACTTTGGCCAGATCCAAATCCAATAAAACATTCAGATAAAAGTCATAGATAAAAGATGTGGAAGCACAAAATTATTATGGATTAGTAAATATATAAAAAGAACACTGTTATTTCGTAAATTAGAAATGACACCTCGTATTAGAGGATACAAATGACTCCGTGGCGAGCAGAACAATTGAATTTCAGAATTCATTTGTTAAACGACCATTGCACTTGAGAGTAAAGTAGGACTAATTGACACCAATGAGGCACTGAAGGGCGCCAATAACTAACAATATGTCAATTATAATCACAGGACCTATGCACTTGTATGAATTATGTGACAGTTGCATGCACCCTTAGAAAATTTTATTAATGGAAAAATAATTCGAGAAACGCACCATTGCGCGATCGAAAGTTCAATAAAAGGTTAAATATCGTCTTAATTCGACAATTTGGTTCTGAGTTCGAGCAATTACGTGTGATGAAATTTATTTTCTTTGGTTGTAGACACTAATTAAAATTACATTTGTTGGCCGAGTTGGACACGTTCGCACGAAGCGTACCTTATACAGGATGTAACAGACCTAGTCCACAATATTTTACCTGACTAAATTACGAGTCGAAAATATTCAAGGAATGTGTACAAATTCTGTAGCGTTACGGTAAATATTATTGTATGAGATTTTTATAAAAACGTGTTGCTAAATTGGCCAATTACTACTCTACATCTTTGCTTTATCTTAAAAAAAACACTCTGGCTTCTGAAAGTTGGATCAATAAAATAATAAATTAATCAAAATAATCGCAAAAATATATATTTTTTAAATTCTTATATTTCAGATATGGTGAAGATTAGACACATGCAGCTTGAACATTTTTGACTCACTTTTATTATATACTTACCCCTAAAATAATCTGCACTAAGTATGTTACACCCAGTATAAATTACAAAAGTAGCGAATTTCATCAATGGGATCCAAAATTAAACAACCCAACGTCACACGTAGAAAAATAATATATTACATTGGAATGAAGTGTCAATTTCCTTTAAAATGTGAATTAGGTGGATATGTGACCTATTGTTCTAAATATACATTTTGCAAATAGGAAAAAAATAAATTTCTAATTAAAATAAAAAAATCAATTGGAAAATTAGAACATATTGCTGTTGTAATAAGAACATTCACCGGTACCAACGCTAACCTTTAAATGGCAATTTCCAACCCCTATTAGAATCGAATACTGACCACACAATTCCAGTTACAATCACGGTTTATCTCATCGCTACTTTATAGAAAGCACGTTATTTGCACCCGCCGTAAGAAGGGTTTTAAATACTAGAATAAAATAAAACCTTATTATAAGAGATTGTATCACATCAAAATTTTGAATCTTTTCAAATTAAGCTAAACACGTATGCCATGAAAATAGGATTGCTGGTGTAATGGAAAGCTGATCGAACCCCCGACCACTGGATCAACAAGCAATTTTAAATTTGAATTAATCTTTCCACCGTGAAGACATATTAACACTTCTTCATTAATTTCAATCTATTGCAATTTATAATGGTTAAAATATTATATTAATAGATAATTTGTTAAACAAAAAGTACAAGAAAAAGTTTAGAGATACAGATCATATGTTTACTCGCCTATTATTGATAGTGGGAAGCAGTGGAGAAAAATTGTGTTTTTAAATAACCTTACTTCAAATTCAATTATAAAAAATATCTCAAATTCTATAAAACTATTTTTTTACAATAATAACAAATTAAAGAATTATATATTAAATAATAAGGATAAGGACGATATATAATTAAAAAATCGGGGGGCTACAAATTAATTTTCAATGATCGCAATTATTTTTATATTGGTAAATATTAAGGAGTATTTGAGATGCTTAAATAACAATAACTATTCAGAATTTTCCAATCACCTTTTGGAAACAAACCTTCCTTTGATATTAATAAGGGTTTACAAATGATACACACAAATACTAGGGGTTTACAGTTAGATAAATTTGAAATTTAAAAAATAAAAAAAGTGTTAATGGCAAGCTTAATATTATAAATAACCAAATCCTCTTTTGTCAAATAGTCACCTTTTAATTTAATGCTGCTAATGGTAGAATTGTTTAGACATAATGGCCTCTTTTCATATCTACCAATACATATGATAATCCTAAATTACCTGTTACAGTAAAAAATCAACACTACCCTGGGAAGCTGATAGTCATCTTGCATTTCTTTATGGTGACAAGATTTTCGCATTAGCGACGAAATGTCAAATATTGATCTGAAGATCCTTTGTCAAGAATATCGCAAAAACTACACCACAATATTAAAAATATCTATATGTAGATGCTGATACAGTATTGGTTAACTTCATGTTCAGTTGGAATAAGCGTGGACAAAACATATTAGTGTAAAAAAATTGATTTGTTATTATTTTGGATCAAATTTCTTCGGGCAAAAAAGTGCACAACCTACCTTGAAACGAAACACAATACAGGATAATATTCGGATATCAAAAATAATCTGATATTCAGCAAAAATAAGGTCATATATTAGAATATTGAATAGGTTTATTTAAAAACAGGCTGTTGAAATTAAGTTAATTATTTAAATTAAACTTCATTTGCTTTACATTCTTTACTTATTTCTTAATTCTTTACTCTGTCATAAATGGATCTGCCACACATACGCCTAAGTGATCTCATTTCCACTGCATTTAGTCTATTTTCGTTCCTCTTCTGCCAGCTCCAGACCTCACTTCCATACATTAGTGTCGGTACCAGGACTCCATTGTAAACTGCTAGTCTTGCCTCAGTTGACAAGTTCCCGTTAGCTATAATTCCATTCAAAGCGCCATTCACTTTCACCCTCTTTTCGATATCTTTCTCTGTCTCCATCAAACATACTTCCCTAATACACAAACTCATCTACTTGTTCCAAACATTCATTACCTACAAGTATTTGGCACGGTGTCTTGCTTTCCTCCTTCTCAAATACCATCACTTTTGACTTGCTGACATTCATAACAAGGTCGCTTTGCTTGCATACATCGTACATTCTACCCACTAGCCTCCGTAATTCTTGTTATATGATTAAAATAATATATATATATACTTAAATTATACAAATATTTACTATATCTTATTAATAAATATTTAAAATTAGTGGGATATTTTAAAATGAATATATTGTTTTTTTTTAAATTAAAAAATCAAGAAACGTTGACCGGGTACCTTTAAACATGTGATGCAACAATAAGCGAGGAGTGAGAGCCAGCCAGGGGCAAGGGAATCCGAATCATTAGAGGCCCAACAACCTGTGAGAACCTTAGTCGGTCGGTAAACACTAAATACTTCAGTGTTTGTTAAATGAAGCTTCAATTCTCACCTGACTGTGAGTGTAATCTGCTAGTTATCACCTTGAACCCTAATGCACCACGTACATACGTGCCATTGTTGGCTTCCTTAGAAACACACTGCAATAAAATATAATATGAATAAAGTTTAATTTGGGTACTAATGCCAGTCAACGATACTTCTTGCGATGGCCCTTAAGGTGATGAATACTATAACCGATGTTTCTTCTAATTTTGGATAACAGTACCTATACCTATAAAAACCTTTTATGCAATTTTAAGGACCATTGCTATTAGAAATACATGGTGAATATTATGTTCCGAGCCGATGTAATTTTTGAAAAACTAAGAAATAAAACATATTTTTTAAATTTATTGTTTATTTATCAATTATGTGCTTTATTACAATTATGTATGGAATATAACATCGGCCAAGTGACCGCGTCTGGCAGCGGCACTAATGCGTGCTATTTTAATTATATTATTTATAACATTTTCGCACACTTCGCGTATACATGTCACGTCAATATTCTTACTATTTTCAAACTAAGTTAAACGTTTGTGCTATGAAAATAGGACTAAATTGCTGGTGTCCTGGAACGAGGCGCGAACCCTCGACCACTAGATCACTAGGCCAACGTCTTGACCACTACACCAACAAGCTACTCAATAATAGCTAGTTAATTATAATTGAATACCTAGGTACATGATGTAAAGCTTATTTTTTTTATATATAGCCTTCTGTTTGTATGGTCGATTTTAAAAGATAAAATGTCAAACATTTTGTTAGGACGCTGGT
Source organism: Eubasilissa splendida (assembly GCA_031772225.1). Taxonomy (NCBI): domain Eukaryota; kingdom Metazoa; phylum Arthropoda; class Insecta; order Trichoptera; family Phryganeidae; genus Eubasilissa; species Eubasilissa splendida. The sequence continues at coordinate 11,001,799 of CM062852.1, read as the reverse complement.
TATTATTATTGTGAGTTTACAGTTAATATAGAAGAAGATCCGATTCAGATAAAACGATACTTAAACGACATTGTAAGACATGTTTTAATCACTAGTTTAAATAAATATGCACACATGGTTCTATATGTAACATGTCAAATACATTTTAACATAAAATATGTTAATGCGTTACATTTTAAGTTAAAAAAATGTTACAATTACCCAGATGTTTCATGTAGAATCGCAAAATTAAATTCAACATATAGGGTTAAAAAAACACTGCATGAAATGACATCTATGAAACATGAAATACCGTTTGAATCAATAAAATGCTTATCATTTGTTAATATTTAACACCAACATGTTGTGGTTCATTTGAATAATTAATAGTTTATTAATTTGTATTATTAGTCCTATCCTAAAAAAATTTTGATGATTCTGTATCATTAAATCAATTTCCTCATCTTTCTTCATCGTAAAAATTTAAGTTAGGTACTAGATTTTTTTTTTAAATTATTTTATAATTTATTTATTTTTAAATTGAATTTGAAAACATAAGAATATTTTGACACGTGATTTGAGTTAGTTTTTTTTATCATCTTAACGAAGAAAAATGTATTTTCCGAAACCTGTTGATGAATAACTCATAGTGGTTTTTAAAAACAAAATTAATAAATTATTAATTATTAAAATGCATATCGTTTTTTTTTGTTTGCAAATTTGAGAAACGGCCAGAGACCCAGCTATTAAACATATTTTATGCAGGGATGATATAAAACATGTAACTGTTTTCTTTTAATATGATTTTTTTGTGCTAATAGTACAAAAATTTTGAAATTCAAATATTTTATGAATATGAATATAATAGGTGTATTAACACGCAAATCTTAAAAATAGTGAAGATATAAGGAAACTATTATTTTTTTCCATTTGTGTAAATGCTTTATTTGACAATAAAATTAAAATGTATTATTAATAACAGAGGATTTCTCCTATACAATATTTACAACACTAATTTATTTCATGAAGAAAAGAATATAGTACGGAAACAAATATTTATTGCTGTTAACAATGCAATTCTAAAAATGATTACATATCTTATATCCACTTAAAGTAAGATATTTATGTATGCTAAATCACATATTTACAAATACTGTGTTAAAACATAAAATTCTCTTCTCACTCCTTACAAAATATAAGTGACGTAATACTAAATGCACCGTAATCATTGAATAATAAGATATTTAATTGACTGTTAAGCCAATTAGCGTATACTTTTATATACGTGTCGAACTGTTTCCGACATTAACAAAAACACCTTGAAATATAGTCTGTCTCTGCCATTATAACTGTAAGCGTAAATAAAATATGAATAATACTTTACTTAAATACGTTAGAATAAATCTAATCAAAGTAGGTACATGAAATTTTATTACAAACCTTAATTAAAATAAAGCCATTTTGTGGGCCGAATTTAAATACGTTGGTATTATTGACGGTTTGTGGCATTAAATTTGAATAAATATTTCTAATTTGCAAAACAAATATATAGTATAATAAAATATTTCGTATGCGGAATTTTCAGACAACATTTATACGATAGAATTTTCTACGCCAACATTTGTGCGATAGAAATTTATACCTTTCACGACGAGCATTTGTTTGTCTTAGGTGAGTTCAATTCCCAAAGTTTTTTGAAAGCAGTAACGTAGTTTAATAAAATACTGAATACTTGTATGTTCTTGTGTACAAAATGTATTATCGTATAAGGTATGGGGTATCACCATCATTCGCATAAATATTTTGTTACACAAAATGCTCGCATATATGTTTTCATCTTACAATTGTCAATTTAATGACAATTAACTCGCTTAGCGTTCCCCCTAAGGAGAAAGAAGGACAAATATTTAGTTACACAAAATGCTCGCATATATGTTTTCATCTTACAATTCTACCTCTACTTCAGCTGCAGGAAGGGTTGTAGAACCGATCAGCCGTAGCCAGAAGTCTTAATTTAGTGAACGGGCATTCGCAGTGGCAGGCCCAAAATCGTGGAACTCTTTGCCCTCCGTTACTAAAAACAGTGCATCAGAGAATTTAAGAAGAGACTAAAAACGCACTTTTTCAAAAAATCATGTCCATAAGTGAAAATAACGATTTTTTAATTTTAAAAAACATAGATAATTGTAGATCTATAAACAGTTTATGTATAAAGCGCCCTTGAGATGAAAGTTTTTACGAAAATGGCGCTATACAAATTATCCATTATTATTATTATTATTATTTATTTATTTATTAAATATCTTTTAACAACCGCGATTTTTATTTCTTAAATCAAAAGCAACTTACTTTTCAGAATGGAAAACTGTACAAATTTTAAAAGAGCGAAAATAGGTGTGATAAAGAATTTTAGATCAAAATTGTGTCAGATTATTTATTTATTTACTTATTTATGTGATACAGTGAACGCTAGTTTTCTGCAACCACGATTAGTGTGACCTCACTTTTAAACGATGATATTTTTTTAATATCAGCAAAGCACGTAATAACTGTTGTCAACTTCAAAAATTTCTCGAAACAAGTTTTTCGTTGAAGCAGTAATATTAGATGGCGTTGCACGTGCTCCAACAATAGCCTCTCGAAATCTCTCAATCTGTAATATTTCCAGCAAAGAGATCTTGAATTAGGAATGTTCCCACGCTACCACATAACAAATATTATCATTTTTCGGATAACTCCCGGTAATTTTCGACGCAAACACTTCTTTGTTTCGGCTCAAAATTGTGTTGACACAACTGGCCAAGTACCCAAGTACCTGTCCTTATCGGTGTGTCCCAATTATTTAATGCTACAAGACCATTCGTATTTAGGAAGTGAAAATAAAAAAAAGCTAACACATGTTGGCTTTATCTGTTAACTGGCTTCACGAGGTTATACGGTATTTTACTTTTAAGTCGAGAGGCGTATCATAATAGGTTTTCTTTAAGGGATAGGTATAGAAAAATGATTTACGACCAAGTTTTAGAAAAGTAGGTAAATATTTATTCACAGATAGTCCAGCGACATGAAATGAAATGATTGGAAAAAGAATTTAAGACGAGTATGGATAGTGGGAGTTTATTGACTACGTAAATATGGCATATAAGAGAAAGAAACTAGTATTGTTGAACAGCACTAATATTTCTGATATCGATATTTTACTTACTCGGTTGAATGCCCGAGGACATAATTATACGTCTTCACGTATTGTTTAGTATTTTATAAAAATACGTAATTTACTTTTTTAATATATTTTTATTTTATTTACATTGTTTAATTCTTGTACATACGTGCATTTGTATTACAAACGATATTTATAATTTTATAATATTATTTTTAGTGAATTAATAAATAAACTAGCAGTAAAGCATAGCAAATTCAGAAATCCCTTATAATATTGCTTTGACAATGGTGCACCCTTATTAGTCGCTCTCAAGGCGCTATTGTGACCGCTTCGCGGCTGATAGTGGTCGCTTCGCGGACCAATATAATACACCGATTGCTTTTCTGCCAGTGCATTCTTTTCTACTCCCCCTGGAATTATACAACCGGTGTTCTTTAAGTATCGATTATTTTGAATTATATATACCTATCTAATTAATTATTCTTCGTCTTTCCACTTAAAGACATTCTTAAAAAGAACTTGTAGTCATTTTTACAATAAATAATTACTGAACAAACGTAAACATTATGAACATATATTTGACAGATGATCAATATACTTGTCAGTCGGAAAAATTCATTCGATTTCGCCAATATTTAATTTTTTCTTAATCGTAAAAAGAAAATGTACACTTTATTTCAAATTGAATTTTCGTACTGTTATTGAATATTTAAAAGAGAAAGCATGTAAGTAACCTAAACATAGAGATATTAAAAACACGTTAGACATATTCGCTTCTTTGTTATTTTTTCTTACTGGCAATGCCACTTACATATGCAAATATAGATCCAGTAGCGATAAAGACGAAGTTAAATCATATTATGAGCAAAAACTATCAATATGCACATAAACCTAATGACAATTATTATTGGTATTTAATTCATGTGCGAACCCCTATAAAGTACAGAAAATAATTCAATTTGAAATTTTGTAATACTAAAATTATAAATACTTAAGGTAGCATTCTGTGCAGGTGAGACAACCTTTAAGCAGGATGTTCAGGAATCGAATTGTATACACCACACGAAGCGCACTCTTAAATTTTCTTACCTTTTAATGGTAGTACTCAATTGTTTTTATTTATAGATAAATTAAATAAATTCATTTAGTTTTAATCATTTAAGTTTTCCACGGAAAACTTTATTCATAAAAATACCTACACAATTCATTCTTTTTTACTTTAATATAACTCTGAATGTTATTATATATTTTTAGGTATTATAATGCTAACCATAATAATGTATTATACTGAATTACGGTATGATGATACTAATGTATCACTAATAAGGTAACATATTATGTAGATTGAATCTAACCTCATTGTATAATATCACTATAGCTTAATCGGTTGAAGCCATCTACCAGCAATAAAATGTTCCGGGTTCAAGTGGTGACTATATGTACTCAATGTATACATTTTTCCGTGTATCTTTCTAAATGATTCATCTAAATTTTTAACGAATTATTTTTCAATATTAAAACGTATTGATATGTTTACATGATAAATATACCTATTTTAGGGGTTTCATCACTTGGTTCATCAGGCTTCTTTACTAGAACCTTGCCATATTATTTTTCGGCGATATCTTTTTACTATGCCAAAGAGTGTTTTTTAATCCGGTAAATATTTTAAATATGAATTAAATATATTAATTAGAAATATATACATATAAAATCAATTTTATCGAAAATCTTTGTTGTTGCACCACCGGTATTCGAACCTGGATCTCTTTCTTAACCGAGGAAGGTGCATTATCCAACTATACTACAGCGACAATATTTTTAGCAATAAATATTTTTTCTTTGCTTCACGTTTAGTTTGCTGTCAATAGTAATTTGTTCTCAAATAAATTAATGCAAAAGTTATTGCCGTAATTTACATTATTACTTATAACTGTAAGTTCTCTTGAGGTCAGTCGAGGGTCTGCATCCACCATGGCCTGGAGTTGCTCGTCGACAACATCCAGCGCAGAGCTCATCTTCCAGTGATGAATTCCCCGAACGAAACTTGTTGAATAACATACGACTCGAACGAGATTTTAACCTTTTAAATTTCATGAGCGCGTTAACACGCCTAACTTTGTATGTTACTCTAAGCAATATTCCTTGAATATTTTCAACTCGTAATTCAGTCAGGTATCCACCCACAATATTGTGAACTAGGTCTATTACATACTGTATATATAACGTGGCCATACGTCTCGTTTTGAACGGGATCATCCCATTTTAGGTGGCCTATCCTGGTGTCCCCAAGCACAGCTTCAGGATGCCGAAATGTCCCCGTTTACACGGTAATAATTTTAAAAAAAGGCGCAAAAAAATCAAAAAATCCGACTGTAGCGCCTAGTAGCGTGGCGACGACAGCATGCGCAATACATATCACACATATGTAAGTTGGTCAGAAGCCTGTTAGCTCACTCACTCCACGGTTACGAGTACACGTAGACAGCTCACGCATCTTTTTTGACTATTGATTATTGTTTTTTTATTAACGTGTGTTATTGTAATCGACTGATTGAAAAGGGATTTATTAATTATTACCAAGATACAAAAGTATTTGATGAGTATTCACTTATTTCTAACTACATTACACCGGAAAAAGTGACATGGAACACTGGGAATGTTTCAACCGAAAGTCGTTGGGTGGAATTGTTCAAACACTTTCACACCAATAATTTGAATCATACGAACTTTCGTATAATTATTGAACATACTTTATGTTTGCCCGGCACTAATGCACCCGTATAAAGGGTGTTTTCTCTTATTAATTAGTTGTGGACGAGCGGAAAAACACATTTGAAAATTATGTTGCAAAAATTAGAAAATGTTCCGTTTTGAGGAAAAAAATAAATGGTCACGTTATGTATATATTACAATAGACCTGTAAAATCTGTAATATTTTTCAGAAAACCACCGTTAAGCTCAGTCTGGATACCTACGCTTAGAGCTTCAGACTGCAGATGTCATCCTGTAGACATTTAGAAGTGTATTACCAGACTGTTTTCTCACACTTACACAGTTTATATTGACAACACACGACAGTCAATCTTCGTGTATGTTCCTAGATCATTATGGATCATGCATGACCTGTCAAAGTCCTCGGTTAGCTGTCGGTTATTCGTAAAAATGTAACAATTTTAACGTACATTATGTTTATTCGGTATAATCTGTCGCGAAAATTGAATTAGAAAATTTTGTGACATTTTTAAATACTCTCATTTTGATATTGTGTTTTATTTTCATCTTTGTCGGTATCGGGTCGATGCCGGGTGATTCCAAAAACCTTATAGAATATCAGTTGGATTTTGGTGGCCCTAAGGAACGATCTCGATACCTTGCGCATGCCAATCCAGTGTTTTATCTTCTTTATTGTCATTAAAGTATATAACGCTGATTTCTTTATTAAGAATTTATTGTATTGACTTGTATTTTTGATTTACTTTATTATTTATACATTTTGAACATCAAATTTCAAAAGTAATATTTTATTTTATTATAAATAAATAGTTAGCATAGTTGAATTCTATAAATAGTCAATATTAAAGAGCTTAAGATATTTATATTCTGCTATTTTTTGTTTGAATCCTCGGTAATGTAGTGGTCAGTATCTCCGCCTGTCACGCGAAATACCGGGTTTGGTTATCCACCAGGAAGCTTTTTATTTTATTTATTTAATCGAATCCAGAAAATCGTATTATATGTAGGGCTGGTATTACACACGTGTCTGAGGTATGTAAAGCGTGTTTTTTTCTCATAATAATACAGAATCTCTTAAAACGTATGAGTTGAAAAACTATCAATATAGTTAATAAAATTGTCCAGCAATATGGAAAGAAATACCTGCCAACACGTACTTTTTATCGATTTTATTTATTTTTCAATATAGGTACTACATAAAAAACAGATTATGAAATAATTTTAAAAAGAGACGAGCTTGTGTATACTAGTGATCCGTTAGATAAACATAGAAGTCAAATTAAAAATAATGATAACAAGCAACAATACTATATGAACAGCTTATCAATATTTTCCAAGTCGGCCATCTTGACCAAATATTTACCAATACGCTTGTGCCGTTAGCAATATAATGTCAAATCATAATACCAGAAGGTGCATCATTGGCCTGGTGTTTGCAGAACCCTCATAAAATAGTAAAAAACAATATGCTATATCGATACTGACTTTTCAGATATATCTACATATACATATGTTTATTTGAACTGGATTTAAACAAATTTAAATCCAAAACTAAAAAATACATCATTTGAATTTCTACTAACTATTTGTCTAAAAACTTATCTAAATCTTGTATTATAAATGATTTTAATTAGTATTTTTATACTCATTTTCATACATTCAAATATTGTACATTATTATCAAAAGAAATTATATATTTAGTCTATAAATACATCAATTTAGTTATGTATATAATATAATATGGATTTATGTAAGATGTGTAGTTAAAAAAATATGATAACATGCATAATGTTAAATTAAGGTAAGAAATTTTCAAGATAAAACAAACAAAATATTTATTTATTCTATCTACATATATTGCCTTGATGTTCTGTCTCTTTTCCATACATGTATATGTATTCTGTTTCTCTTTCGCATGAAATTTTTATGTATATATAAGCGCAGGCATTTTATATTTATTGTTAGTTTTAAATACGCCTTGACGAATCTTGAGCTAAGCGAAACAAAGTTATTGTTTTATATTATATAATTTATCAAACCACAAAGTGATTGCTTTCTACGAAAATACAAATAAAATATTATAAACTATAATTATACACACCTAGTATGTATAAATTAGAAAATACACAAAATTCTCAGTTTCAGTGGAGACCAATAAATCTTGAGGAATTCGGTTAAAAACTTTAATTTTATATAATATATTAAAAGTTAATGTTGACATATGAATATTACAACAAACTACAAATATTTTAACGTTAGTAATAGAACATGATGCTGGAACATTTTAACTAAATAAAATGTAGTCATTATTTGAGAGTTGTCACTTTTATATACGTCTCACGTAATATATATTTAAAAAATGTCATATCTTTAAAATTTTAAAAATGTGCATATAATATATATCTAACAGTCGTTAATACCACAATTTTGGTGAATAACGTAAGTGTAGTATGAAATCATTCTTCCTGACATAATCGTAATAGTCAATTTTTGTTGATTTATTGACTGACGTCTTAATGAGGATATACTTTGATCATAGTTATTCAATTATGTCACGTAATCGGACGCCGATAGTAAAAGTCAACATAAAATACCGGCACAATAGGAAAGAGCACTGAGACAGTCAGTGTGCTATTTTAAAACTTTTGATATGTTTGCCATCAAGAAATTATATATTTTTATATCATATTCACGCACTAGAAGGCGGACTACGGCCTACGAGCAGGATAACAAAAAGAGATGTCTTAAATTCATTTTAAATATTAATTAAATATATTAATTATAAAGATATACATATAAAATCAACTTTATGGAAAAATATTATTGTTGCGCTACCGGGATTCGAACCTATACCTCCTTTCCAATCCGGGGAAGATGCATTACCAACTATGCTACAGCGACAGTATTTTTGACGACAAATTTTTGAATATGAATTAAATATATTAATTAGAAAGATATACATATAAAATCAATTTTATCGAAAAATATTGTTGTTGCGCCACCGGGATTCGAACCTGGATCTCTTTCCTAACCGAGGAAGGTGCATTATCCAACTATGCTACAGCGACAATATTTTTAGCGACAATTTTCGAACCTATATGTTACCTTTTTGATATTATATATATTTAAAATATCACAGACCTATGTTCTGAATAATTACAACTTCACAATAAGAATGTGTTCTCCTAACAAATTTTTGAACCTATATGTTACACTTTTTCAAATTAATACATCTCTCATTGTATTATTTGAAAGCCATAAAATTAATTTTATATGTAAATTTTTATAATTAATACATTAAATTAGTATTTAAAATATCACAGATTTATGTTCTGAATAATTACAACTTCACAATAAAAATGTGTTCTTCTTAATACAATATTCGAAATTTTTACACGTGTCAAGAAGTTACATACTGATCATAGGTTTGCTATCGCCGGTCTAGAGGATGTTGGAAAGTGATAAAAATTAATTGGCAAATGCGGTCGCTTAGGCGCTGGTGTAGAAAATTATGTAAGATACAGTGACGAATTAACATATTAGGAGCTAATGTAGATACCAATACGAGGCAAGTGTGGAAGTCATCAGGAACAGAGGGCACCCACGAACGACCTGGCGAAACTAGCGTGAAGAGCGTGCATGATAATATGTATGAAAGTGAACGAAGCAGGGGTGGTGGTAATCTTCTGCCTACAATAAAAAATTATGTAAGTATAAAAAAATTACGTACGATAACGCGAACCCTTGTTAATATATTGACAGCCCACCCCTGAAAATACTCCAGCTGTGATGTACGTATGTGCATACAGAGTGTAACAGACCTAGTCTACAATATTTTATAGGAATACCTGATTAAATTAAGAGTCTAAAATATTACTGTTACTGAAAATAATATTGTTTGTAATTTCTATAAAATCATGTTAAGCTTTAAGTCAATGTACTTTGAAAAAAATATTCGCGAAATTGATCCATTATTAATCTATATCTTTACTTCAGCCCTTAAATCATGTTACAAAAAATAGTCCAGCCGCTCGAAATTCGATGACCTCTATTTCAATATTTCAATTAATCGCATATTTACGATTCTTTTCAATTGGTTGATATTCATAATAGGCAATAATTCTTGAATATTTCCGACTCGTAATTTAGTCAGGTATCTATCTACCCATGAAATATTGTGGTCTGTTTGTTACACCCTGTATATACCCATCACTCTGTCTGTAAAAACAAAATAGCCCTGAAAAATATCGCTTGGTCAAACGGGTTAATGTGGTTGTTAAACTTAATAAAGTCCAGTAAATTAATAACGCCCCCAAAAATATCCGCTGGCGCGCGACCAAAATGCGATAACCGAAGTAAACCGAAGGTACTTACATTTTGAGAGTACGGAGAGGCGCGAGATCGCGGATCTGCGCTGCGGTGCGGTGGCGCCATGAGAAGTGGCGGGCGAGGCGGGTGGCGGACCGAGCACTTCACACTAGGGCCGTGGTACACCCGACTGGCGCACTTCTGTAAACAAATAGTCATTTCACAAATTGTTTCTTTACTTTCTTCACTTGCGTGCTCAAAATTAACATATTTACAGATTTATCTTATCCCATACATTATTTATGCATTCTTATTATCTTAATGTGTTGCGGTGTGCAACTTAAAAAATATTTTTAGTATTTAGTGAATGTAAATGATCATGTTCTCTCTTTCTACTTTGTGTTTTCATTTTCTCACATAACATCTGTAGCCAATTAAAACGTAACAACATACATATGTTAAAGGTTTAACATTTGTTTTGTAATAGAACAAACGAGAAAAATTATATTTTTTATGTTGTGCAACTTCATTATGATGAAAGTAATATTAAATTGGTTGTTATTCACATAACATCTTTTTTCAAATAAAGATGCGCACGTGAAACATGTGCCACAGCAATATTCTTATTTTTAAGTTTAGCAAAATCAACTTTGTGATTAAAATCCATTATTTTAGTAGTAGATATGGTGATGATATATTATGTATCTAGTCAGGTTGATAACTTCAACTAACAACATTTTTAAATCTCCTTAATTCATATAATAATAATAAAAAAATTACATTAGAAATAGAAAATAATTCGACCCTAAATTTTTTGGATCAATTCAAAATTATAATAAAATTGAATTCAACATTTTTAGAAAACCAACTTTTACAGATACTATCAAGCACAGTGAACCCAATCAGGGTTCCACTCCATGAAACATCGTTTAGTCAATATTCCTAGGTCAACATCCAATTTCAATATCGATTTGAATACAATTAAAAAAATAGCAGTTAATAACGTGTATAATACAGGTTTAATAGATACTATTTAAAAAATAATAATTAAAAGAATATATGAGTCAATTTTTATATAAATCACAGATAAAACAATGATAATAATGATTATTAGCGTAGGATTTTATTCATAAATAAATTTTCGAATCAAATATCTAAACACCTACCACGAAACATTAGACCGGCATTTTATACAAATAATAATATAGGAAATTTATTCGTAAATTCTAAAAACAAAGATGATAAATTTAGCAATTGCGGTATATATAAATAAGTTGTAAGGATTATACTGCTTTCTATATTAGTAAAACAGGTCAAAATTTAAATATAAAAATCTGGGAGCATTTGAGATGTTTGAATAATAATGTTTTTTTTAGAATTTTCTAATCATTTGTTAGAAAATGATCATATTTTTGATAAAAAAAAATGGGATTGTCTATTTTACATGTAAAACAATGTTGGTCTTAAATTAAATAATTTGGAATTATTAAAAATAATAAAACGTGTAAACCTAAACAAAATATTATAAACAACCAAATTAATTTAACCATAAGTTATTAACCATATTAAACGATGATGATATTGAATTAAGAGGGTATGTAAATATATTTGTAGCATAATCTGTACACATAATTATGGATCGCCGGATGGGTTGGTCATGTGAAATGTTTGTTAGACAACAACAGTTAGACTAGATATTTAATAACAGCCCTTTAATTAATTTTAAAAAATATATTTTTTACACTACAATAGGCCGTGAAGCCAGTGAAAAATATCACAAAAATACCCAGGTTTGAGAAAATAACATAGATGTTTTGTGTCCTCGCCGGAAATCGAACATGGAGCCCCCGATATGGGAAGCCACTGTGTTCACTGGATTACGAGGGCTGCCTCAAGCCTATTAAAACTTCAACTAACTATTGGGCTGAGAAGGCAAGGATGGTATGAACGGCATAATATAAGTTAGTTAGATAGTTAGATGACGAATAATTTACATTTACTTTAAATAAGATTTTTTTTATTAAGGAGAACACATTCTTATTGTGAAATTGTAATTATTCAGAACATAGGTCTGTAAAATTTTAAATACTAATTAAATGTATTAATTAGAAAGACATACTTATAAAATCAATTTTATCGAAAAATATTTTTGTTGCGCTACCGGGATTCAAACCTGGATCTCTTTCCAAGCCGAGGAAGGTACATTATCCAACTATGCTACAGCGAACACGTATGTTACACTTTTCCAAATTAATAATGAATTGTCGTCAAATGTACTGTCGCTGTAGCATAGTTGGATATTGCACCTTCTCCGGTTTGAATTCCGGTAGCGCAACAACAATATTTTTCGATAAAATTGATTCTATATGTATATCTTACTAATTAATATTAATAATTATTATTTAAGATTTTTTTTAATTGTGTTTCGCTGTACGCTAGGACAAAAGAGTATGGCGTTGTTTTATTTCTGCCTACCCCTGTGAAAAAACGGCATGATGGTAAATAAGTTAGCTCCGATGGATCAGTATTTTTGTTTATAAAAATTTCGTTAAAACAAAATTATCAGCACCTGTTTTCCACTGGTTGGACTAATTATTGAATAAATAGATAAATGATAAGCAATTACGTGCTTAGTCTAGTGGTTAAGGCACTCGCCTAGTGATCCAGTAGACCAGCAAATTTGTCCTATTTTCGTAACACAAACACTTAAGCTTAGTTTGAAAATTTATTTGACACATATTCCGTGTACCCATGTCTATTTATTTAAAAATCAAAATATTATACTTACTTATTTGAAAAAGCAGAATATTAAAAATTCACCAAAATGGTGGTATTATGGTTAAAAATAGGGTTGAATTAAGTATTTTAAAGAAATCACTTAACTAATGACTCGCCCGACGAAGCCACGCTAAAGTACCGTTAAGGTGCCAATAAATTAATGTAAAAATCGTGGCCCACCCATTGAAGAAAACGTCTGTCCACTACGCAAAGAGTACTTTTGATTTCGATACGATTGGAAATCAGGTTTTTGATTTCATATTAATTACATCGTAGATAATAACTTAGCATTAATATACCTGACACTATTACGAATGAAACAAAAATAGCCGAAGCACTTAATTGAATTTAGTTTATATTCAAATGTGTAGCTTTGCAATCAATAACTATGCCTTCAATAACCCCGGGCAGGCTAATGATTAAATATGAACGAAAATATCTACAATAAATTTATATTTATCAAATTGATATATCACAAAACGTATATAAATTATGACTTCCACAAGCTACACTAAGTATTATTTTATGTACGAGGCGCGTTTTTTAAGTACCGGATTTAAAAAAAAACTCAACATCATTTTTACAACACTACTTTCTTCGAACGCAACACACTTTAAACTACTTCTCAACATAGTCGCCATCATTATTAAGGCACTTGTCATAACAGGGCACCAAACTCTATATACCTTCGTTATAGAACGATACCGCCTGGGATGAATACCATGTCTGTACTCCGTCTTTGAGTTCATCATCGTCATCAAAATGCTTGCCACCAAGGAACCGCTTCAGATAAAGGAAAATATGGAAATCACTTGGCGCCAGATCAGGACAAAATAGGACACATTTGGCAATGAATGTAAGCTGGTTTTCAAGAAATGAATCACGGACCGTATCTCACAGTCGGCGGGCTAATCTATTGTCTTGAACATTTCAACCACTCACTACGAGATGGCTACAGTAAATTAATGTCTCTAAAATGTGAATATCTATGTGAAATTTATCGTCATGAACTCTCACACCTGAAAGCTATTAAAATTTTACTGCTATCCATAGTTCATTATATTTTCTATAATTTTGTACTTCAACCGGCGATTCAAAGAAATAACACATTTCTTTACGCATCGTTTATAACTTATCACGTATTAAAAATCTTTCTATAATAATTTCACAAATCACGGTTTGGAAAATTTTCACATTTGAAAATTAACATCTCTGTAAATTTACCATTTTGGTTGGCTTAGTTTAGGCGTTTGAAATTTTCTTGGTCATCCTTGTTCATGTCATCAGCTCGGGTGAAGATTTGTTTCGACTTCAAATTTATTTTCTATGGATACCGAAATATGACGTAGAAGTGTCGTAGAAAGGTTGTGCGAAGGTTGCACAAATAAGAAAATACATATTCCTCAACAAGTCAAACAAGTTCTTCTTTATCTTCTACTTCACTATATCCCAGGGTGGGATTTGGCCTCCTCCGCAAGTGCTCTCCACCGACTCCTATCCCTGACCTTTCTTGTCCAGTTCCCAGACTCTCCCATCCTGCTCCAGTCTTTTTTCACACTGTCAGCCCACCTCTTCCTTTGCACTGGGGTATCCACTAAGTCATGATCTTTGGTGTCCTGTTATCTGGCATTCTTTCGACATGGCTAGCCTATCGCAACCTTTGGGATCTACAGAAGATTACAATTGTTTTTTGCTCAATCAAACTTTTTGGTAACCTGTAGGTCCATACATTTTTCTTAATATTTTCGCTCTAAGATTGCTGATTTGTTTTTTCGATTTGCGTTAGGCACTACGTTTCACAACTATAAGTGACTACTAGTCTTATTATAGTTTTATTCGTCAGCAGTTTGCTGCGATGACTTAATATTTTCAATCCCAGCAGTTAGAATTCTTACTCTCAACCAAAGAGACTATTATAAATAAAAAAATGTATCATTGCAAGGAACATTTCGTAAAAAGAAAACATCGCAAGAATATTTATGTGGTTTGTTTATATTTAAAAAAATATTCTTTACACAGAGATACTGAGCAATATCAAATTAAATGTTTTGGAAATTAATTTTTAAAACAATTTTTTAAGGCAAGCGTGCATCATTATTACTATTAGCTACACGACTTCTGGTAGACCTTGACCTCTTCAACCACCTTGATAAAAGCGTGGAACTCTTTTCCCACCATCACAAAAATAGGTCATCGGAGAATTTTGTTAAAAACATACTGAACACGTACCATTTCACAAAATCACATCCATAAGTTCGAATAACAAATTTTTTTTTTTAAATAATAGTAAGTAAACAGTGTACATGTAAAGCACCAATGAGGTAAATTTATTATGAAAATGGCGTTATATAAATTATTCAATATTATTATTATTATTATTTCCTGCTCCATCTTAGCCAACACCTTCCTATGTTCCTGTATTCTGATGGTCTAGTGTTCATCAGTGACGTCAATATTTTCTGTTCGGTTATCATTTCGGCCATACATTAGATCATACACTCAAATGTTATTACAGAACTAATAAAGAGCTTCTTCTTTAATGGAACAAAACAACAATATATACTGGGCGTGATAAATTTAAAAAATATTATATTTTCCCATTCAAATATGTAGAGTTACAATTCAATATTTAATAAAAAGTCGAAATCGTCATTTTCAATTGATTTAACATAATACTAAGGATTAGACGGCGCAAAATCGATAAAATTCAATACCAAGGAGTTAATCCTACCATAAGTCGGTATTATTTCAACATTTGACTCGATCCAACCGTTCGTCAGTATTATAAAGATATCAGCATATGTTGTATGTATTGAAAGAATATAATAATTTGTTTAATTCTATCACTCTTTTTTGAATATTTTTGGCTTGCATTCATTACTTTTGTGTCACAAGTTGTGTATTTTTTGAGCTTGTGTACAATTTATGTTGAGATGAGAAACTAATCATAATATATCTATATAAGCAATCGTATAATATCTAATGCTAGGAAAATAAACAGTAAAAATTCTCTAATTAAATATTAATTATTCATACTCAGTTGCAAACTTGTAAAGGATCCACTTATTTTTGTGGTGTACACTCACGGACGAGACTTTAATCTCTTGTCTCGGAGATTTTGCTACACTCGGTATGTATCAGTTGGTCATTCTACAATCACTCTACGCTTCAATTCTATAGGTATACTAAAATATATAAAAAATTGAAAAATGTAGATTTTTCAGGCGTATTCTAGTATAATATGTTTAAAAAAAACATTTTACAAATAATATTACTTTAATTTTGCTTTAAAATAATTTTAAAAAAAAACAGTTTCTCAAAGCGATGTCATATATGCTGTTTAAAAAAAAGGAAAAATGAATGATCGAATTTGGTCCATAGATGGCAATGGTGTAGTGGTACTCGAAGCGAGTCCACATATTAACATATATACAACATTCAAAAAATTTATAAACGTGGAGATTGAATCGTGAGAATTTATGAACGTTATTATATAAAGTGATCATTTAAGCCAGGCGAAGGCAGGTCGTAAGCCCTGTAATTACCCCAAACTTGCATATATTTCCATTAAATATAATAATAAATAGCTTCGTCTCTGTTCTCTCTCTTCTAAAGCAAATACCTGTACAGTTTTTAAAAGTTGTAATTGTTTAGAGGTAAGTAATTATAACGTTAAGTAAGTTATACAAAGTTATGTGAAAAAAGTACAATCTGACGTTATAAAATATTATAGAAAAAAAAAAATATTATTGTCTGTAATATACAATAATTGGGGACAAAAATATGTAGGTAGTTAGGTTAGCACAAATGACAATTTAAATTCATTTTGCTTTCTACACACATCAAGTTACTACTTTGTTATTTTTGGTTTGAAGTCGTTAATCACTTTAGACCCGTTAGGGTTTAGTGGCAATTTGGTAAATATTCGCGGAACACAAAATAAGAAAGTTCGTTGAGCGAATTTGGTTTTTACTGTCTTTTGTACTTTGTGAATGAACCATTAGTATGTACATGGATAAAGGTCAGTATCAGTTAGTCTGCCTGTCTAAAAGAAATGTAATAAATAACGTATGACTTGCACGCTCCGCATTAATTTTGTACCATCCGTTACGGGAATCTCGAGAGCAAAGTTGCATCCTTGCGGTTGAACCCTTAAAGCGCACAAAGTAACATAATAAAAATATATTTGTAGTAAAACGAGCAAGATCCGCAGTAACACCGTTCAAATCTCCCTAAAAGACGCTGCTATAATGGACACAATGGACTTATAAGTGCTTTGGCACTTTGTAACCAAAACACAATGGTTGAACAAACACAAAGCGGAATAACGCCGGGATTTTGGGAAAACAAAAATTAATAGTTAACAATGTAGCGGCGAGCCAAAGACAGACATTCCGAGAACTCTATCTCTAAGAAGCTATCTAAGTCGGCTAGGATGGCAAAAGAGCCGAAGCAACACGAAGGTACGCAGGACACACAAGACGAAAAATAAGTATCAACTATAATCTTCTGAGGTCTCTTTATTTGCAAACATAAACATGGCAATTTATGAGCCAGTATGTCAGGTAAATACATTCATGTCGAACGAAGTAATGCCAGATAAATATTTATGTCCAACGAAGTAATATTTGTGTGCGAATTTTTTTCTAATTTTATAGGGAAGCTATCAGGGGCGTGCAGTCCGTGCATGCAAAATAAATATTAATTAATTTTTTATCGAATAATATTATCAGCTCAATTATTACGGCACTTGTGTTTAAAACCCATCGAGGGCGGGCGTGAAAGACCCACATAGAACAGTTTCGGCGAAAAAATATAACAAAAAAAATATTAATATATTTAATAATTACCCACCTACACTACAGCAACATTACAGTATTCAAATTTTCATACTTATAACAATTGTAATGAACTTGTTTATTTTCTGTTTGAAAAATATGCCTTCAAAACATTTCACATTGACAAGTTACTCTAATGTTATATCAGATTCCTTTAAAATTTCCCTACGCGTGACACACAGAAGGATAATGAGATGTTATACATAAGATTGTTTATTTATTCCTAACGAATTTGAAATGTACCGACTGCACGCGCCAGCCCATTAAAAATGTAAGTTTATAATTTGTTGACAAAAACTGTTTTGGGAGAGATAAATATTTATTTATAGCAGTTATTTTTTTATGCGCATTTGAAATATGTATTGCTTTAAGTAAAATATTTTTTTTTTGTGGTTTGACATATTATATTAAATAAAATATCAATCACTTTGTATTAAACCATGAAATGAAATATTAGGTACATGTCCTTATG
This sequence comes from Eubasilissa splendida, assembly GCA_031772225.1. NCBI lineage: Eukaryota > Metazoa > Arthropoda > Insecta > Trichoptera > Phryganeidae > Eubasilissa > Eubasilissa splendida. The sequence goes on along the minus strand of CM062852.1, from coordinate 10,983,525 downwards.
ACACAAGCTCAATTTAAAAGCGAATCTGCATTAAACATTGTTATACATGGCGATGAACGCCGAGGATTATCGCACGTCATGTGGTTAGACTTTGATGATCTTGGGACCTACGCATGTATATACTAATGCGGTAGTTTACAATATGTTGTTTGTAAAGGAGAACACATTCTTTCATCTAAACATACTTATGTATCCAAATATTTTTTGTGGATTTTCATTAAGTAAGTAAGTAAGTAACATTAGCCTTACTACGCTCAAAGGGTTCTTCTTATGAACCACCACAATCTAAACTTCGACCATTCACTGTACATATAAAAACTCATGTTGCTCTCCCTTTACCGCAACATTAATTGCAACCTCCCCACCCTTCTCCTTCTTTCATCTAAACATACTTATGTATCCAAATATTTTTTGTGGATTTTCATTATTAGTATCACATGTTAAATAGTTAATATGTTTATTACAATTATGTTTACACTGTCAAAATCCCTTAATAAAATAAAATTAACCCTATACATACTGATGATGATAAATCTTTACGTGAATGTGATTGTGATGATGATTGGAAAATATGATTTAAATGTTGGAGATTTACTTTATAGTGTACCAGTTACTGCTCGAATAATTACAAATAATCAGTTATAAATTGAACAACACAATAATAGTCACAATAACTGTTTAAATTAACGATTTAATCATCACTGAGGTTCCACAACACCCTAAATTTTAATAAGAACCTGCAAAGATAGTTAGACAGAATAGAAAACGACATCTGTTACAAAATATCGATTTAAAAACATCGTATATTTTGTGTATTGTTTTGAATTGTGAAGAAAAGGATGTATTGACAGCAGACCAGCACGTGATGCACCCAAAATTACAAAAGCTTCTGCTATAATTTCAACTCACGTACGAAATATTCATGAAGAAGGTTAACGATACGAGAATTAATAAATACAAACATATTTACAAGATATCAAACAACTCAAACTGTCACATTTGAATGAAGCAAACAACACATAACGTGTAGCAGGGTCTTTTATAAAAGCAACGCATACTGTAGGCTCAAGTGTAAATCTTCGATTGTCGGTCTTGTGGATATTATTGACATATATTAGGTGATATTAACATAGCAAAAGAATTATTGACATATATTAGGGGATATTAACATAGCAAAAGAAGTTTTCATATCAAGTGTTTTTAAAATATTTGTCTAGGTTATTGTATTTTGATAGGACCATGTTTTACCTCTCGAAATTGCCATCGACTGTGGACTGCACATATTTCAAGTTTCTTAAAACAATTTTTTGACACTCAATAATCGAAAAATGTTTTTTATACAATATCAGAGGGATTGGAATGTGACGAAGTAAATAAACATTTCGCCTTGATAAATATTGACATACATGTACCTATAAGTATGAAAGATAAAAATGATTTTTCCTAAAAACTAAAAATATTTTTTTAACAGATTCCTGATACACTCTTCGCAGGGTCCATAAAGTATGTTTCTGGATAATACATTAACAAACTAACTAACTTACTATCACGCCGTTTCTCCGCAGGGGTAGGCAGAGAGGACATCACACTCTTCTATCCTGACATACAATTCTCGCCTCATCTACATTCATACATCTTATCATGCAAGCTCGTCAATTATTAAGATTTCCAACAGGATCATCTTCCAGTATCTAGTTTACCTGGTCGTGCCAAGTCTTCCGCGGACATCCTCTATTTCTGGTGCCTTTTACGTAATATTATTAAAGAGAACACATTCTTATTGTGAAGTTGTAATTATTCAGAACATAGGTCTGTGATGTTTTAAATACTAATTAAGTGTATTAATTTGAAAGATATACACATAAAATCAATTTTGTCGAAAAATATTGTTGTTGCGCTACCGGGATTCGAACCTGGATCTCTTTCCAAACCGGGGAAGGTGCATTATCTACAACGACAGTACGTTTAACGACAAATTTTCGAACCCATATGTTTCAAATTAATACATCTATCGTTCCATTATATTCTATATATTCCGTGATATATTCTTTACTATTCTCCCTTCATCTATCTGTTCCATCAGCTAAGATCAGCTTCACATTCTCCCCTAATTTTTTCATTCTTTACTCTGTAATAAATTGATCTACCACATATACGCAAGTGATCTCAATTCTACTGCATTCTGTCTGCAATCTTGCCTCGGTTGACAAGTTCCCATTAGATATTATTCCATTCAAAGCGATGTTCACATTATACATAAAATGCACGATTATTTTTTTGCATCTCGTTAGCAAAGTTGTCGAAAGTGTATTTTATATTTATAGATACAAATTCTTTTGTTAAATAATAATAGTAATTTCATATTTTATTTGAAACAATCATTTCAATGATGTGCTTGTGGTTTAGTGTTTATAAATACTCGCCTTGTGATGAAGTGGTTGGCAGTTCGATCCACGTTCCAGGAGGACAACAAGTTAGTCTTATTGTCACAGCACCAGCGTTTAAAATAGAGAAAATATTGATTTGAAACGTATTACGTGTACGCAACTAAATGTTTTTTATCCATAATTTTTCATAAAAATTATACAATAAATGTATGTTGGTATTATACAAATGATATATACCTACATATTATTTATGTGGATTAGTAACCACTGATAGTATTATCTCATTCTTGGATTTTATGATCAGTCCTGATACCCACATGTTTTGTATCGCAGAAGAGACAGAAATAAAAATATTCTTCCTTCTAAGAATGTTTCTTTCACACTACAACGTGAATATTGTAATTTTGTTTGGTTGCCATTTTAGTTTGGCAGATATTATATACAATTTATTATAGAGCCTCATTAGGCCTCAACAATGTGTCATTAATACATTTTATCTAAATAATCGTTCGAATTTTGAAAAAAAAAACATCACGAGTGACGATGCTCATTTCAACTTGGCGGGTTTTGTTAATAAACCAAACAGCCGTTATTGGAGCACTTAAAATTCTCAATTGATACACCAACAACCTTTACACCCACGCAGAGTTACTATATGGTGAGCTATGTGAGCCAGTGGAATTATTAGGCCCTATTTCTTTCGGGATGCGCAAGAAGCAATATTTTGTTGGAAAACTTCTTGGTGACCGAATCGGGTCGGTTGGGCCTGTAAAATACGTGGTTTCAAGAGGGCGGTGCCACCTCACACACAGCCCAAGCTACATGAAACTTTTATTAATTTATTTAAATAATTAATTTACACCTCACACGACTATTGCAGTGAAATTATTTTTCAGCTTTTATATTAAGCAACTTAATTTGAAAATTTAACGATGATAATTTTTTTTTCGCTACTCGCATAAAGAATTCTAATTTTTAAGAGTTTAACATTTGAATAGGTACCTAGATCGTTTGATTATTTTTTTGTTTAACATCTGAATTATAATGTCACAGGTCATAGTGGCGATTTAATTTGCGTATTGTTGTGTAGATTTTAAACTCACATTATAAATCGAAACAAGAAGCGATTGATATAAATCAATGATGGTATAAAAAAAAATGTTCGTAATCTCTCGGAAATCGATAAATTCCGAGATTTTAATCAAACTCATCCTGATTTATATTTTATTTAAAAAATCTATCCGTGACCTTTTGATAATTAACAAAAGATTAAAAGGTTTTTTTTTTTAAAGTAAAATACTGAAAAATGTTATTTTGATTGAGTTATGTTGGGCAAGACTTACTGAATTGATCAACTAAAATAGAAAGTAGCGAATATTCCCACCATTTTACCGACTACATTCATCGCTTTTACATGAGATGATTTCCCGGAATTACGCATCTTTGAACGGTTGCCAAATTATCCAGCACATTATTTTATATAGTGAAACAGAATAAAATGATATTTGAAAAATAGTTATATTATTAATCTTTTTAAAACAGACCCCCCTAGAGAAAATGTCAAAAATGATGAATATAAAAAATGTTTTCTTATAAACGTTGACATTAATGAACTCAGAGCCGTAACTAGGCAGTTTTAGAATATATTATACTTACTTACTTACCATCACGCCGTTTCCACGCGAGGATAGGCAGAGAGGATAGAGCGCCACACACTTCTGTTCTGACACAATTCTCACCTCATCCACATTCATACATCTTCTCATACAAGCTCGACGATTATTGAGGCTTCTGATAGGACCATCCTCCAGTATCTGGTTTACAAATCTTCCGCGGACGTCCTCTACTTCTGCTGCCATCAACACTTGCGTCATATATATTTCTTACCATTCTCTGTTTATTCATCCGTTCTTATAACCAAACAACCTGAGTGATCCTTTCTTAATCTTACTCACCATACTAAGATCAGCTTTACATTTTTTCCTTATTTCTTCATTCTTTATTCTGTTACAGACAGAACTGACAGAATGTAGTGATAAGAAAAAATGTTATCAATCACTGATAGTGAGTGTGACTCAAAGATAACAGTGATGGACTCACAGTTCGTGATTTTGAACCCATCACTAACAGATTGTATCATAAGTATTTTTAAATAATTATTTACATTTATACATACATTAAAATGATTTAAATTATTTATAAATAATTTTTATATCATTTTTGTTTTATTATTGTTTTTTAACAAAAAAAATTAAGGTGCTTCAAAATAAAACCATAAATATGGCCCATAGAAATCTAATTACGACAAATTATTTAGTGTAACTATAGGGTATCCAGTGGGAATTTTTCTATTTTTTTAACCATAGACAAACCGTAACTTCTGAGGTTTATTGCCGTATGATTGATGAATTTTTGTGCCGTAATTGCAAATGTTTCCCGGATACAACAACAGAACACAGTTTCAATAAGAAGAAGAATTTCAATGAGAAGCTGAGGGCAGTTTTACCAAGAAAATGAATAAGCAAGTACGGAGACATACCCTGGCCACCTCGATCACCAGATTTAACACCTTGTAATTTTTTCATGTCGGAATACCTAAAATCTAAAGTGTATAGCAATAATCCTCAAACAATACAGGCCCTTCAAGAAAATATTCGGCGTGAAATTGCTGCCATAAACCCAGTATTTTTTTCTCGCGTATTTGCCAACATAAAGGTTCAGTTACAAAAGTGCATTGCGAGAAGTGAACGACATTTAGACAACATAATTATTAAAAAGTGAAATCCCCAGATCTCTTCTGCCTGTTAAAACAAAAAAAATATATATTAAACGTATTTATTTATTTATATTTTAATTTTAAAATCGAAAAATTATAACCATCTGACATTAGAACTTGCATTATTTGCTGACACGTACAAAAATTCTGTGAGTACTAAGAACTTCTTGTCGCGCATTACGACATCGTTTCCAATGCTGAAACAATTATTTTAAAATATTATATAAAACAGCGTTCTTTTTTTATTAAGTATAAGTTTTAATTGAATCGAAATCATACAATAAGAGATGACAATTAAAATAAATATTTATATTTTTTTTAAAGGTGTGACGTTCAACATGCGCATTCGTCTCAACGCCGAAAGCCCAGCCGCCAGCGCATTAGTATTTCTCCCAAAAGCTTGTCAAGTCGTACGTCTTGTTTTTATTTCCAAACTTCTCGCTTAATGAAGCTGTCTCCCGACTCTCACGCGTCCGCTAAATATCTCATCTAATCTTATCAACCGCACGTCAGTTGGGTCAAGCACAATGGTTCAAATGTGTCTATTCGCGTCTCCAAAGTTTCGAGGCAAACCTTTGCGTTTGAACCGAACTGGCCAATTTATAAGCGCTCTGACATCAAAATCACTTTTATTCTAGCGTTATTATATTTATCACCGAGAAGCGCGGCGACGATGCGCGTGGCGCGAGCTACGAGCGCTGCTCACAAAGCGGTTACAAAAAAAGAGACGTTTATTAAAAGCGCGGTGCCAAAATGTAAAATATCGGTCGTTTCTGGAGAAATTTATGATAGTCAGACGAAATTGACTGTTATTCAACAAATTACGGAATCGAATTTATCTTCGTCTCTTTAATTGCTTCTACAATCGGGATGGAAACAAAATTTAGTAGTTTTTCTTTGTTTTCGTGCAATAAATTAACGAAACCAAACCAATTATTTATTTTTAATTTATTGAATATTTTGAAAACATCTCAGAGAATATGGTTTAATTATAATATATTATCCCTTGAACGTCCGAAATAAAATATTTAAACGTGCGAACATGTCAATGACGTTATAATTGTCCGCATACTACGGTGCAATTCGTCCGTTGTCTGTTCCAAGAGACCAATCGTCTGTAACGATAAACGAAAAAACCTGATCCTCCGCATACTCACCGCAGGAATGTCCGCGATACTTTCATTTCGGCCACACTGCGCATTTTACAAGTGAATTGAATAATTTACAAATTCATTATGTGTATCAATATAATAAAAACGCATTCCAATACGTGTCATTAAGAACAAATCAATCAGGATCAGTACACCCCTCACTTTTTCAGCCATTAATATATTGATACTAGCCTTAAAAGAATGAGCTGTATAAGACAAAGACAGATGGCAGAGTTTTAAGAACTCAAATATGGATGCAAAATGAGAGTGGTCATTATCATGAAACTGCGGCGAATTATTGTGGATGCTTTCTCACCAATAACCATCATTTTTGTATTATCTCGGTTTATTGCGAAATCCATTTCGTTACTTACTTATTTTGCAATCAACCAATCATAAATGCCATTATATTTAGTCTACTTTCATTCTTCTATAACCAGCTGTAGAAGATTGAAGAAGAATAATAGTATTAATATAATCCTTGTAAAACAATGCATAACATGACAATTTCTTGCTCGCAATGCAAAAGGTAATCTAAAATATAACAATGTTTTTTTTTCTTTTCCTACCTCGCTAGGTGCGTATAAAGTACCTGTACTGAAGTAGGTGGCCATTAAATTCATTAACTTTTTATTATTGTTTTTAATATTCTCGAAGACTAATTAAAACAAAGTAAATAATAACAGAAAAAAACAAAAAGAAGACAAGTTGAGAATAATTAAAAGCACTGAAGTAAAAATTAAATTACATCCTAAAGACATGTAAGAAGTAAGGAATAATGTATAAAGAGTAGAATAAAAAGAAGAACAGAGTAAAAACAAGATAAAAAGCAGGATTAAAATAGAAACAAGCAAAGAGCAAACAAAACATGATAAGGACGAGATAGGATATAAGAACAGAAATTAATTACATAGAAAGAGTTACTTTGATCACCTAAGGATCTCTTCCAGCTGACTTCTTCTTATTTTGTCAGTCATGAAGGACCGACGTGGGTTATGATTATGTGCACGTGTTCAATTCGTTGTCAAATTGAACGTCAAGATGTAAATTTGAACACGAGTACATCATGAAAAGTTTTCTCATCGTGTCTCATTCCGTGGACACGGGCCATTACACTACAATATTTATAGAAATAACAACATATTTTAAGAATACGACATTTACTCGTAATTTTACAAAAAAAAAAATTAATTTAAATATGTAACTTTTTTAATACTTGCGACCGGATAATTTCATTTTTGAAATCAGGGCACTCAATTCTACAGGAAAATGTATTTTAAGTAAAAATTCGAGATAACACCATTTCTCGGTAAATCTTAAGAAAATTTTGGCAGCATACTAAGAGTAGGTCATTCTCGGCACATCGTTTGAAAATACTACCTTAGACACAGTTTAGATACAGTACAGATACAGTAGACAGATACCTTAGATTAGTTTTCCTAGATAAACGTTCGTTTTTTAAATTTGTTTGACTCAATTTGGCAACGATTAGTACAACGTGTGTTCGTGAAGGTGGACATCCAGTCAGGTATTTTGGTTAAGTGCTTCTGACCGGTAAAGCGACCGAACCTCGGCCGGAATAGTCTCCCAAGCTGAAACAATGCAGATTTTTCCATCTGGGCAGAAATACGAATCTAATTCCGAGAATTGCCGGACATTTGTGTGGCGCTAAGTGAAATACTACGGCAGATGACAAAGTTGTGATATGTGCTTAATTGAGTAAATAAATGTATTCGCTGTTATTTGCAAGCACGAGAAAGAAGTTTGTTTGGCAACGTTGAATAAACATACAAATTTTTTAGTTTTAAAAGTCGTTGGCCTAGCCCCTGAAATGCTCACCGTCGCTGTAATCCAGCTACTAAACCACCGATCATAAATATAATATTTCAGGTCTAAGTTTATTTTTTAACTCTAATTATAACTTTTCGTTTTTCTTTTATATTTAAATAAATAATTTGTACAATACATAAATGTATGTAGGTACACTACATAAATAATATCGGTCTGATGCATTACTCTTACAAATAAATGTAAACAAAGTCTATCCTGAGACAGGTGTTCACCTAGTAGAGCGGACGTGGATTATAAATTTATTTAATTCAAATTAAATGAATCGACTAGAAAGATGTACACAAAAGATCTATCTATCGATAAAATATTTTGTTGCTACCGATAGCTTTATTCTGTGTATTTTTGAAGTTTATTAATTTAATTTATATTAAATACCATAGAACTATGTTCTGAAAATGCAACTTCACAACAAAAATGTGTTTTCCCTAATTAATTATTTTATTGTAATTGTAATAAATATATAAATTATACACATACCTCGCTTTACGGATGAGATACGTTCCCGAAAAGTTGTCCATAAACCGAAATTTTGTATTTTTTTTTTATATACATTTAAAGATGCATGAGTTCCGTGAAAAAAACAAAAGGAATATTTGTTAAAAAATTATTTTCAATTGGGATTTTAATTCCCTTCTTAATAAAAAAGACGACTAATGTCGTCAGCGTTAATTCTCAGGTTGTATCCGTATATTTTAGTCCATTTCGTGCTAATCTTGATTTGAACAACCTTCTCCATAATTCTCTTACAATTCCACAACATCCGATTATGTTAATGCTCCAAACTTTAACTCATTTCTCACACTTCTATTCTGATTCTTGGCCAAATCCGTACTTCTCCGTACACAATTTGTTGATTATCGCTCGACTTCACGACTCATTGATTTTATTATGAGCCGTAATATTATATTTCATTCAAAATTGTCTAAGTGAGATAGTTACTAACAACGAAAGTTCAAGAACTGGCAGAACAAGGGATTCGTGCCGAATCTGAAAATCATAATTCTGAATACTAAGAACTTGTTACAGATTTCCTCAGTCTAAGTCTAATAACTGAAACCATAAATTAATTTGTAGCGAACGATTCAAATTTTGAAATAAATACACACTCACACACACATATATATATATAAATGAAACTGGCGTTTCTTCTTGGTTAGGTCACATTTTTTGTAGGTCGACATTTCGACATGGTAACACGTGGCATTCTCAAGGCATCATTGTCAATTGCACCTTGAAAATGGCACCACGTGTACCGTGCCGAAACGTCGGCCTAGGTTTTCTCGAGGAAACCGTCTATTATAAATGCAATCTAACCTAGAAAGTACATCAGTTTCATACACTAATTCATTAGTGCTCGCGGAAACCTTAAATTATATATATATAAGTATGCGTGTTGTGTACATGATTATGCAAGTTCATATAAAAATAACTTAAAATTAAAGTAAGCGTTTGAATTATCAGCTGTGGCTCTTTAGCTGAACTTAAAAATTATTGTGAACGCGGCTGGCACGCTGGCAATTTCGGAGGAGCGATTAATTATATTACCTCGGGGCTTGTAATTTTAACAATAAGAATTAGAACCGATTAAAATGAACTAAGAATGATATTGAAATAAAATAAAAATGTTAATCTATAATATTTTCAAAAATAATTCAATAATTAAAATAATCATCTGTTTTTCTCAAAAACTTTGTGCTAGAAAATTTTGGACTATATATATTCGTAATCGACACCACAAAATACATAAAGTAGTGAATACATTTTTGTATTGACCAGCGTAATCAAATATTTTTAGAATTGTCCAAAATATCTGAGATAGATTATTATTGCTTAATGTTATGTTGTAGATCGGTCAAATGACCAGGTATTTATGGCATTTATATAATCACCACAGCTGCCTACTCCTTCCAAATATAAAGCAGGGAGAGAAGGAAGATATTTCTGCACATTAATCAAATGAACGATTAGCACTCATTCACGACCGCTTAATAAACGAATATGAATAATCCTGCCATATTTTTTCTCGCGGAATGCAATTAGCGGCGGTGGCTGGTGGCGGAGGGGCCGACACGCCCGGTCCTCGGACCTGCTGCTATCGCACATCTCTTCAATCTGTTGCTGCATCTGGCCGAGCTGGTGGAAAAGTGGACAGAATGCTCTGCGTCTAAATTAGCGCCGCGCCAGTCACGAGATAAATCTCCTGTTGGGTCAAGATAGGACGTTGCGTACGTTTCGCGATATTTCCCAGCTACGATTAGAATGGGAGTTATAGTCTTCCTACTATGTACACATTTAGATCAAACATTGTTCATATATAATTCTAGACGACAGATAAACAAACATATTCTAAGCTATGTGGCTGAGCGACTGTTCACTTGTTAAAATTCTTCCGTCCACATGTTTCAAACTCATTATCAATAGCCCATTAAACGATCTCTAAAAATAGTCTAACAAACAAACTAACTTAACGTCACGCCATTTCGCCGTGGGGGTAGGCAGAGAAGATAGTGCGCCACACTCTTCTGTCCTGATATACAATTATCGCCGCATCCACATTCATACATCTTCTCATAGAAGATCGTCGATAATTTAAGCTTCTAACATGACCATCTTCCAGTTTACGTGTTGGTACTTCTGGTGCCATCAACACTTATATCTTTCTTACCATTCTCTCTTCATACATCCGTTTCATATGACCAAACCACCTAAGTGATCCTTTTCTAATCTTACTCACTATACTAAGATCAGCTTTACATTCTTTCCTTATTTCGTCATTCTTCACTATGTCAAAAATAGATCTGCCTCATATACACCTAAGTGATCATATTTTCACTGTATTCAGTCTACTTTCGTTCATCTTCTATCAGCTCCAGGCTTTACTTCCATATACCAGTGTCGGTACCAGGATAAGTTAGGTATAATGTACAAATATTTTGAGACAGTGAATAGAAAAACGTAAAGCTGATCATAGCATGATAAGTAAGATTAAGAAAGCATCACTTAGACGATTTGGTCATATGGAACGGACGAATAAGGAGAGAATGGTAAGAAAGTGTTGAAGGCACTAGAGATAGAGGATGTCGGTGAAAGGCTTGGCACGACCAGGTAAACCTTATTATTGTTAGAAGCATCAATAATCGACGAGCTTGTATGAGAAGATGTATGAATGTGAATGAAGCGAGAATTGTGTCAGTATAAAATATATTTTAAATATATAAAAAGTATTTTTATATTTTAAATACCAAAGTGACTTCAGGCTTACCCTGCATAGTATACCTATATAAAGTCTGTTGAATGAAATTCTACAATTATTCTGGGAGAAGTTTTGACGCATAAACAATGTGGATCCAATGGCCAAAGGCGCTACTCCGCGATGAAATCTCGATCAGCCAGCGACCTCTCCCTGCACGGCTGTCGGATACACGATTGCTTCTGCCTCAACCGAATCAAAGAAATAAGAGGGTAAAAATAGCGAGGCGGAAAATACGAGTAAAACAGATATGCCACCTCAACTTAACATTTGGACAATCCGACTCTGCATAGAGACCAGATTGGTCCAGCGTATCGTGAGATGAAATCACCATTGCCTTGTAATTATTGATAACAATAAATATGTGTGTATAAATGTATACCTAGAAGTATTGAATGCATTTTACATAATTCACTAATTAAACAACGTATTATTATAATGTACAAGAAAGGATGACGATGATATTGATTCAATCAATGAATATATTAAAACAGCGCTGTGACATTTAAACAGGCATAATTGGATACTTACTATGCCGTTTTTTTTTTAATACAGCATGACCTATCCAACAGACCATTGGAGTGAGGAGATAAAACTTAACGGGTCATTAGAAGCGGTGTCGGCGGTGAAGGATACTATGTACCGAAGAATTTCATATTATACAGGATGGCGCGGTTGAAATGGGCAATTTTGAGAAATACAGTGTATATCATGTGGAAGGTGTCCAATATTATGGACCGACCCAATTGGAAAAGGCAATAAACCTGGATTGCACAAGAAAAAAACAAAAATAATAAATGTTTACTAAACTAACTTACTTACCATCACACTGATTCCCCGCGTCGTTCTTGCTTCATCCACATTCATACATCTTCTCCTGCATTTCCATTTTTAACAAGATCATCTTCCATTATCTGGTTTATCTGGTCGTGCCAAGTCTTACGCGAACGTCTCATATTTCTGGAACCATCAATACTTCCGACATATATTTTTCTTACTATCATCTCCTCATTCATTTGTTCCATATTACTAAACCACCTAAGCGATCCTTTTTTAATCCTATTCACTGTGCTAAGATTGGCTTTACATTCTCTCCTAATTTCTTCATTATTTACTGTCATAAATGGATTCCATACTTTGCTCACTATACAGTCCTCACTTACATACATCAGTATCGGTACCAGTACTCTATTGTATACAGTTAATCTTGCCTTGGTTAGGAAGACAACCATAAAGAAGAAAATTATATTTTTCTAAACCGATAGATGTATTTAATTCATTAAGTGGTTAATCAAACAAAATTGACAATCTAAAAAATGGATTTTAACCGCAAAATTGATTTTGCAAATCTTAAAAATAGTTATTATTTCATTCAAAGCGCCGTTCACTTTCTTTCATGCAGTCACCCTCCTTTCTATATCTTTCTCAGTATCTATACTTCTCAAATACACAAGCTCATTTACTTGTTCCAAACATTCGTTACCTACAAGTATTACTTTCCTCCTTCTCGAATACCATAACTTTCGACTTGTTAACATTCATAACAAGGTATACATCGTACATCTTGGGTAAATAAAATTATCGTAGTTGTGAACGGAACACGAGAAAAATGAGCGAAGGGCCGAAGAGAGTGAAGGGAAACCTTCGTCGAATGAATGGCGTATAATGATTACTTACAAACATATTTCACTAAATACAGGAATCAAAAAATGAATAATAGAAAACAGAAGATCTAGAAATAATGAACAATAAAGTTTTGAACAGCTGGATAATAAATATGTCATTTATGACTGTTGAAAAACTTTGAATATTTAATTTCCCTTTTAATAATTCATATATAACTATTTGCAGGATATAGATATCATCAGGTATTATATTCTGGATATTTCATCTAATGTTAACTGCGACCACCAACATACATGCATTACAGGCATCGTTGTATACCGAGATAATTTATTATGCGACAAAAATTGGCCTTTGTCAAGGTTATAAAACTATTTTCAAAAACAAAAAAGACGTAATTCTTCAATGCTGCAATTCTGCAATCATAATTGATACAGGACAATGGTAACGTTAATGGTAATATCTTATTTTCTTCTTCTTCTTTTAAACAGGCAATCCATCTAATGGTTATCTTGATATTAACGAACATTTAAAATAATCTCAAAAAGGTAGAAAAATATTAAAACTTACCAATTATATTACTTTTCCCATTAAAACTAATTTAAGAAAATACAAAAAGCTTAAAAATCGTGTACTAATTATTTATCTTACTTCCTATATAACATAGATAAGTAGGTACACGTAAATTTCAAACATTAAAAATAAATTTTCAAAACAATTATAGTTTTCTTAGTATAACAGAGTCGTGGCAGTAATTTTATTTCTCTGTGTTACAACAAAAAGAGAAAGCATTTATATGTATTGAATTGAAAGCAGCAACAATGAAACTTTAAAGTATAAGTCTGCAGTGTTTCGATTTTGGTTACCCTGTACAACTCAACCGGTTGGAGGAGAACTGCGTATGCAAAGTGTATATTAATATACAAACTAGGTCCATCAGCAACCTGATTTATTGAGATACAATTTACAAAATCAATAGATACCGACACCACCTAGAGATTCAACACCACATTATTAATAAATTATATTGATTAATTTACATAAAGTTTTATATTATACCGAAAATGATTTTTTATCTTACTCACCTGACTTCAAACGGGATTTAAAATTATTTTTTTATTTTTGTAAATAAGACAACTCAAGTAATTATCTTTTAACTATTAAATTAGAAACAAATACACAAATATATTTGAGTATTTGTTTAAATACACAATTAACACACGTAGATATATACTTCTGTATCTACATTTTTTTAACGAACAATTGGGACAAATCTCTCCACACAAACACGCAGTGGCGTAACATTGCCAATGCTGTGTATTTGGCCCCACGTTAGACGTGCCAACAGTTCGCGCCGTACAATTCATTTGATATTGATATTTTTGCGAGTAGTATATCTTTCCCAGCGTTAATAGTAATCCGCTGCAAGAAATGGAATTGTAAAATTTAAAAAATCATTTTACACCTCTATTACGGAAACACTTGAAAACATTATTGATATACACAGCAGTACCCCACCCCACTAATATGTAACGTGAAAATCGCCCTAAAGCGAATCAAGTATTTTTTCAATTGCAAGTGTATGTAAATACCTAAGAACACTTATGTTTTTTCATGAAAGCGTAAATTTTATTATATGAGTCAAGAGATTAATTTTTTTCTTAATATTTAATGTATAAACCGCACAGTATTAAATACTTATTTACGGGGCCCTTTTTCCCATTTTGTATTGGGGCCCAATTATTGTGGTTACGCCACTGCAAAAACGTATGTGTGTTTACTTGATGCTAAAGTTATTGAGTAGGTATGTTAAAAAAACAAACATCGTTAAATGACATAAAATTTTAGACCACAACTAACATAAACTAGAAAATTTTCAATGTAACTATTAATTACACAATACCGTGTATCAGTGTTCCCTATATTCTGCGCAGCTACGTAGGTCTTGAAATGCTGTTTGTACATAATTAATTACGAAATACTTATCCATCAAAAGATTAATAACAGTTCACAAAAAATTAATTGTTTCCAAGAATGTTAAGTACCTACAAAAATCTTGACCCTGGACCGTAGTCAAATTTCATGACAAAATATTTTAGGGGTTCGGTACCTAATCAGCAGTGGCGTGCAGTAGGTACATACTTAGGTTATGCTATTGCCATGATATTATACAATGCTATATAATATATTAAATGCTACTTTGCACATAGGTTTATGAACTTTCGTTTAACCGACGAATTTAAGCAAAATGAATCCATCATAATAAAAATACATTATCTTCGAACGCAAAGAACAATCATAAAAACAACACGTTTAGTAAGATAGTAAAATTTTCGAATTAGTAAATAAGGAAGTAGATGCTTCGATCAGCTCTAAGCCAAGTAAAAAACCTTTCAAATATCATTCTGTTAGGAAACAGCATTAGTAAGGACTCCGTACAACATGGATCAGCTGATTCATTTCTGACTCTACCGAGTGCAATTTTCAATTTTGTAGGTAGCAATTGTATGGCTTGAATAGAATGTAGTAGCAATAAACGAAGAATAACACAGTAGAGGACTACAGCGCTCCGGTGGTGTCGCACGATAGTATCCAGAACTACGCAACTAATGATTCTACTGATACTGTAATTATAACATATGGATTATTTCATTTATATTTGCTTCCAAGAATTTTTAGTAATGCACAGCTTTTTTAGTAAGCAATTAGGTATATTGTTTATTTTATTGGTGCGCCAAAAACATAAATACTATTTAGTCCATTTTATACTTATTTTGATCCGCGCAGCAAGTGAAAAATTTAAGAAGCAGGAAAAAATAAACTATTCAAAAATGAAATATGTTGGTACACCTGCCTAAATAGTAAAATCAATGGGTACCTATATAAATATAAATTTAAGTATTCATAACTCATTATATATTTACGACCGTTAAATGAATACCATCGTCATTTTGATATCTTATTCATATTTTATTATCCAAATAAACTATTCGTACGAATTGTAATTTTATTACAAAAATATTTATTCGACTCGGCACGATTTTTGAATGCAATAAATATAAAGAATCAAAAGGAACATTGATATAATTTGATATTTTATTATGCTTTTTAATTGAGTGGCGAAATTTTTAAAGGCCTTTGACGTTTTAATACGATAATAATATATTTCAAGATAAGCTTATTGGAACATCCTGGACGATAACTTATAAATTTTTAATAACCATAAAAATTCATATCATAAATTGAATTTCAACTGTATAAGTCAATTTCATGGGCACAGTTATATAAAAAACGTGTAGTTTTTTTTTTGTCAAGTGCATACGTGATACATATTTATTATTTTCGATCTTTATTTATTAATTTTAATAAATAAAGATCGATGATCTACTTATTTTTATCATACCGTATTCTTTCAATGGACATCGACTATTATGACTTTATCTTAAATTTATCTTCCTTATATAGAAGTTGTTTTATTTAATTTTTTTAAAGAAGACAAATTAAAATTCGTCAATTTCTATCAGACTCAAAGCAAAACTAAAGAACATCTCAAAATTAGAAATAGGACCGAGACATGCATCACACATTGCTCCTAGACTGTATAACCAACTGCAAAAATCAACTAAAAAAAATAAAAAAGAGGATGTAAAATGGCTTAAAGGTCTTCAAAATATTAAAATAATTACGTGTTCGACATTTTCGATTCGATTCGCAAGTTCTAATCTGATCAATTTTCACATTGTATTATTATGTCTTAATATTTTTTTATATAAATGTCGATAGCCACCCCCATAATTCAAGATCTTTCTTTTTTGGGGGTGCATAACTTTATTGTTGTATTATATATATATATTCTCTACAGTAGACTGGTCAATCTATCTTCCCAGGTTCATCCAGGGCCCCGATTTTTGGCTATCTTTCCCTACATTATGGGGTACAGGATCTGATATAATACTTCTCTAGATTTCTCATTACATATTCGAGATATTAAAGTTTTCGATTTTTTCTTGTTTTAACATTTTTTTTTATTTATTCATCTGAACCCTGTCATATCCATTTGTAGCATTCTTAGAACATTTTTGAAGATTTTGAATATTATTTTATAGATCCACACCTCAAGTGCTTCAAGTCGTCTTTATTATTTATTCGGTACATATCGATGCTTCTATGTCATAATATAATAATATCACATAGCATATAAGTATACGCATTCGTAATCTGAGGATTTGATCATGTTTGCAAATTATCATTTTCATGCGGATAAGGGTTGCACGAGCTTGCGAAGGAATCTCATATTTCATTAATATTGTATATAATAATCTAGATTTTTTTCAAATTTCGTTCCAGATTTATTTACATACATACATGTCACGTCAATGTTCTTACTATTTTTAAACTAAGCTAAACGCTTGTGCAATGAAAATAGAACTAACTTGATGGTCTCCTGGAACGAAGCGTGAACCCCCGACTAAATCACTAGGCCAACGTGTTAACCACCAGACTAACAATGCCAACTGTTCTGTTTGCTTTGAGCAATGTTTTTTTTCCAATTCAAATACAAAATCAGCATTACTAGTGCTATACATATAAAGGTTTACTGAAATAGTGCCGCGTTGTATTATTTTTTGGAATGAGTTTTATCTACGTATTTGAAATATACACAAAAAATGATTATGTAATGGTTGCAGTATTTGGTCTCCACTATCACCATTACCGCCGACGACCCTGAACGCACCTCGCTTATACCGGTTCGTAAAACAGAGCTCCTAACAGCCTACTTAATGTCGACGTCGGTTACCAATACGAATGTGCCTCCAACCGTTTAGAAGGCCGGCTCTCGGTCCTCACTCTTCTCCATGCCACCTTCCCAATCACAGTATTGAGACCCTTCGCGTGTTGAGATTTCACTGTACAGCTTAACCACTTTCCCAAATCTGTACTCAACATCAAACCAAGTGTCAAATGTAAGTAGTTTTCGTTTCTTAACCTTCTCTAGCCACACACACATACACAATGCATTAGGCTATCATCAAACGGGCACGTGAGTGATGAGTGATTATTGGGGTACCCATCGTCATTCATCAAAGCAGATTCATCAATCTACCAAAACCTTCTGAATCATATATAACACAATCACAGCCTTTTAATATTTAAAAGTAAACGCATCCAAAGAATAATATGTGAACTTATTTTGTATCTAAACAGAACACATTAAAATCAATGAAATAAATCTGTTTATCCTTATAAGGTCTGTCTACCGTTACATTTATTCCTTTAAGTTAGTCTCTCAAGACATATTATTAGTATTTAAATAACAAGTACCGATTCATTGCAATATTATATACTAACATATTATATTATTTTGATTGTTTAATAAAATATGATGCTGTTTAGCCATTACACACACAATATTCTAAAAATTTACATTGTTTACGTGTTTATATATTTATTAGTACCAACTGTTTATAATATGCGCACGTATTGGTAAAATTAAATTGAAAATAAAAAAACTTAATAGCAGAAAAAGCAGTCTTTATTCAATGAACATAAATTAGTTTTGCTTGAATAAAAGGCATTTTGTGCTTTGATTTAACGTGTTTGAGGCATATTCATTTAATTATATGTATTTTAAAAAATACCGAGTTGATATTAAAAAAAAAAAGTTTAAAAACTACGTTTGTTTGACATTTGTGATTCAAATCAATTAACTTATTACCACGCTAGCGCCATTTCGTTAGGGTGATAGAACACCACACACTTTTGTCTTGTTTGTCTTATCCACGTCCGTTCATCTTCTCATGCATGCTCGTCGATTTTTAGAATCATCTAATAATCTGGTTTACCTGGTCCTGCTAGGTTTCGTAGACATCCTCTATTTCGAGTCCCATCAATACTCTTTCTTACCATGTTATCCCCATTTATGCATTCTACCTAATAACCCATAATCCTGCTCACTATGCCAAAACAAAATTCTATTTATAAATAGGTTTATCACATAGACACCTAAGTGGCCTCATTTCAACTGCATTCAACTACTTTTATTAATGTCGTGGAAGTCTATCGCCTCCACAGCCATATATTAACACCCACGATCCCTGAACGCACCTCACATTTACCGGTGCGTAAAACCAGAGCTCCTAACTGCCGCAAAAACATGCCCGGTACCGACGCCACAGTAACCGACTTCGGATGCCAATAACATGTGCCCGAAACCAAGACCCACTCATGAGCTCCATTCTTTTCGCTGTCGTCTTGCAAATAAGAATAGTCATTTTACTATAGATACAGCAATTGTATATCTTTAACCTATGCTCAAAAATAATCTTGTGTCAACCGTAACTCTTTTCCAACCTACACTTATGCAATACACTCCGCGATCTTCAAACAAATATGTGGATGAAGGGTGGTTATTGGGGCACTTATCTCTCATACTACAACATATCCTTCTGATTCATCTGCAATTTTTTTTTAAATATCATTTTTATCTTTGTTTTTTAATATGTATTTCTTAAATTTGTTATTAGTATTTACCGTGGGCTTTGAAACATGTTGATGCGTCAATAAAAAGTGTTGTTCTTATTATTTACAAAAGTAATACAAATATTGAAGAAGAATATTTCTCATTAAAGCTTAACCATATCTTTCGTAGATGAGATTAATAAAAGTATACAAACTAATTTTCACACCCCGTTGAATTTTACATATGATCAGTGTGGATAAATCTCAATGCATGTATTCCCTTATCTGCACAAGCACATGCTTTTTAGAGAAGTTGTAGAACTAAAAGAAAAAAAAATATTATTGTAATTATAACAGATTAATAAATAAATTTAAAAATCGTGAAAAAATGGCAGTAAATCTGAATCGTATTGAATGGCGGTGCTGCACGGACCACCCGACAACCCGCCGTGACTCGTTCAAATATCAAGCTCGACGCTTGTGGCTCAATTAGCTATCTGTCCCCTAATAAACATGTGTGCCAAAAGTCGCCAAAATATGCTAATCTTAACAAGTCACGCCACACGTTACTCTTCCATTGGTCGATCCCGAAATGAATATTCACGACGCCATATTTCACTTTAATTAAAAAAGAACACCGTTTAACATTTGGAGTTGTGTACTCTTGTAAAAATATTCATTCACACTTGAATCGCTCGTCATCTGTTTAAAAAATAACAAATTAGCGTGATATTTTTATATTGATTAGAAAGTTGGCATTGCACAACGACATTATACTATGTACTGCTGGAACATAATAGTACTAGCAGAAATCAATCGAATACTTCCAATGTTGAAGATATAATTTATTATCAAAAAAGGGAAGTGGTTTACCACATTCTTATTCCTTTTCCCAATGACTCGGAGTCGGCTTTCCTTGTACGAAAGCGCCAAGACGCTCTGCCCTGAACGGTCTCTTGACTTATGCGGGCGTTCTTCATTTCTGTCTCCATATTTAACCACGAGAATGCTTTGGATGTTCCTCGTTATATCCTGCCAGTATTTACTCTTAACGCAGTTTTGACGATATGGTTGTCTGCAGGGGTGGACTGGAGGGGGCTCGGAGGGGCCTGCGCGAGCCTCTTGTTAAATTTAAAAAAAACAATTTTTCTGTGGATGGTTTAAATGTATTATTAAACATAAGACTTTGTTGTCTTTTGAAATTTTTCGTAAAATACATTTATTTCAAATGCAAAATAAAAGAGACCTAGCCGTTTTTTTTTATTATAGTCTAATAATGCTTAAAAACGCTGATGTTTGATATATATATTGCTTCCAGGTGTTGTTGGATGTTCAACGCAGGATTTTTGTGAACGATGCTTTAAACGATTATCCTCCATACTTCACACGTGCACATTTTTTCCCTTTGCCGTAATTATGCACAGTTTTAAGAAGGATAGTTCCTAATATGTATTACTTTGTACCATCATTTACTAAGGAAAACTTCGATTTAATCTAGTGTTTTGTTTTGAAACATTTCTGCTTCAACTTTGGAACTTTTCACTCTCACAATCTAAGGTAGGTAAATACATTTTTCAACTATCCATAATAATGTTACGCTTCCCCGTCTATATTTATTACTTTCTGGACTTGGCGACTTCGTTAGTGTCATTTGCTTTGGTAGGCTGTAAAGTGCTTGCTTAAACGGCCAGGTCTGTGAGACTTCGGTCATCTCATCTATGTCTCATGGTCATATCGCGTCGCTTTCTATCATTTGTTTCCTTATCTATTTCGCAATCAAATGTGACATGAATGTTTTATTCGTGTTTTTCACGTTTGTATAATTCCAGGAAAGCAATACAGAATGCACTAACAGAAAATCAATCGGCTGTCGCAATCGGAAACCAACTGCTTATCTGCTAATTGATATTAATTATTTTACGGTATATTGCATTTTGTTACATAATATAATTATATCAAGTAACATTCAATTGCTTAATTAATTGAAAGGTCCACTGCAAGACCGCTGATTATCCATGTAAAGTGTTTTTGAGACATCTGCATTTTTTTTTATAAAATAGAGATGCGTACACGGAATACATGTCCCAATAATATTCTTACTATTTTCAAACTAAGTTAAACGCCTGTACTATGAAAATATTACTAACTTGCTCGTGTCCTGGAACGAGGCCCGAACCCCCACGACCACTAGATCACTAAGCCAGCGTCTTAACCACTACACCAACAAGCTACTCAAAGATTTAAAAAGGTTGAGAAGTAAATAAAAGTTTTTTTTTATATAGTATACATATAATGGTACTGATACTAATAAAAAAATTAGGTTAAATATAATATTATATAACTAATAAAAAAAATATCGTTATGCATTCTAGCCGTCATTTTTCTCGGGACTGTGAGAGTTATTGTATATTTTAGAAATGAAAAGTTGCTTTACAAACTAAGCTAACGAATGTTCTTGCAGTGGACCCTTCAATTATTGCGTATTATTGTATAAGAATCGTAAAAAAATCCGTCCCTTCCCCGGAACACCGCGAATAGCTCTGAGATTAAGCGAGCTCCTTGTTAATGTATTGGCATCCCACCGCTGCGTTGGTTGTCTGATCTTGTTAAGATGTAGCCGTACAATTCCCTGGTTTCTCCCATCTCACATGCAATACAGGCTTCCTTACAATTTACCCCGTCCTCTATCCAAACTTGTCACTTCACCAACTCATTTTTTGTCCGTGGACTATCTTCACTGTCCAGTACTCCATACAATATAGCATCGCGGGTCGCACGTCCGTCTTTTATACTCGACCTTAACAACTTAACTTAAACAATTAATGCGAACAATTACCTCATCAGACTTCTTAAAATGATTTTGCGTAATTAAATTAAGGGAATAAAATAATACGGCTCTCTGAATGGAATTATAGCTAATGGGAACTTGTCAACCGAGGCAAGACTAGCGGTTCACAATAGAGTCCTGATGCCAAAACTGATGCATGGAAGTAAGGCCTGAAACTGGCAGAAGAGGAACGAAAGTCGACATAATGCTGTGGAAATGAGATGACTTCAACGTATCTGATCCATTTATAACAGAAAAAAAAAGAAGTAAATAATATAAAGCTGATCTTAGTATAGTGAGTAAGATTAAGAAATAATCACTTAGGTGGCTTGGTCATATGTAACAAACGAATGAGGAGATAATGATAAGAAGGATATATATATATACGTATTTTTTATTTTGAAATTTTTACAATTTTATACATACAAATATAATTGTATATATGCAAATAGTTACTTGAATCTGTTACAAAACTAAAGTATAACATATTTTTGTGAATCGCTTACCTCTCTTGTGCATGGAGAGGTAAATATATGATGCAAGTGTTAATGGTACCAGAAGTAGTGGACGTCCGCGGAAGACTTGGCATGACCAGGTAAACCAGATACTGAAGAATGATCCTGTTAGAACTCTCAATGTGGATGTGGCGAGAATTGTGTGTCAGAACAGAAGAGTGTTGCGCTCTATTATCTCTGCCTACCCACGCGAAAAAACAACATGATAGCAAGTAACTAAGTTAGTAAATACGTAATGTACCGATCCGGCGATGATGCGACACACAATAAATCTACAATACGCAATATAATTATACAATTAGTACGATTTTATTCCATTTTTTTTTCGAATGTATACCGTGTTATTTTTCTACAACACTACCAAAACAATATATTAAAATATACATACATATATATTATTCTTATTATCTACATTTTTTAATATGCGTCTAAGTTAAAAGGTTTTATGTAACGTACGATATTGTCATATCGAGCCGGTCATATGCTGGTATGTGGAACCAGCGAAATTTTTAAAAGGTTATATAAGATATCCACGTCCATATAACCTTGTAATATTGAATCATTGATATGTTTACTTGTTTTATAATAAAATGTTCGGATTTCGACAGAAAATTAACAATAAAATTTATTTAAAAGTACTTATCTACCTGTGTAATGTTTTCACTAATTAATGATAGTAATTAATATAATCAACGATACTTAATAAATACGTCATTTTATGAGTCAATCTACAATTAACTAAATGCGTAATAAATACGTAATTTTTATGAGTAATGTTAACAATTATCTAGTGTTACTTTTCATACAAATTGTCATCTCTAAGAATCGACAATGTTTATCAATATAGTAGTAAGATGATGGCGCGAACCTACTACTGATCTAGCAGGTGTTCTCGATCGAGTTCAACGTTAATTTTATTTTTATTTTTTTTAAGAGAAACAAACGACACAATAATAATAACTGATATAAAATATGATATGTAAAAATAATACCAGTGAAGTCAAGAGTCTAATACAAACTAAGAAATAGTACACAATAAACTAAAGAATAGTACATTTTAAGAAACTGATAAACAAAATGAAAATGAAAAAAACAAACACTAAAATAAAAATAAACTAAAAAATAGTATATATTTAAAAAAATAGTGTTTTTACACTGAACATATAGAGTGAAAAGGGCGAGGAGAGAGAAAGGGGATGCAATATATATTTTTATGTAAATATATACATATATACGCGTACACGCATGTATGTACAATTTATGTCAACAGTTATTAAAAAGTTTGATTTGAGAAATTTATTATTGAAAATGTCCAAGTTATCAGAAGAATTTACGGTAACAGTTTTTTAAGTAATTTGATCTGCCAAAATTTGGGTAAAATAGATTATTTGATCGTATTGGGTGTGTGGGACAGTTTACAGTTTTTTGTTCTAATAAAGTGGTCGAGTCAACTAAGTTATTTAAAATTTTGTACAGGTAGCATAAATCTTTCTATAAGAGTTTCTTCTATTTAAATGGGGGGGGGGGAGATTTTATGGACACACTCATTTTCTGAATAAGATTTAATGTCTAAGCGGGCACGTAAGTTTAATATATTGAAAAATGTATGTTGAACATTTTCATGTCGCTGTAGGTGGAATAATGGATGTTACAAACTACCAATCCGAATTCAAGTTGACTGCGTACAAATGATAAATATAAAAGGTGATCGGAATGGATTAGAGGTTCTAGCAATGAATCCAATGAATCTATATAGGCCTTAGCAATTTCCGACTCTATATGCGGGATAAAAGTTAATTTATAATCTAAGATTATACCAAGATCATTCACTTGAGTACAGACGCTAAGTTGATAATTATAAGACAAATTAGATGTTTTCTTTGAAAATTAGATAATGTGACATTTAGCAATATTTAGAAAAAGTTGATTTTTTTTTAGCAGTAGATAGAATGTCTATTAATAACATCCTGTAACAGGAGACTGTCCAGAATCTCATATTACGCTATCATTACAATATAATATAATTATTATTTTCTTGAAATTGTCTATATTGACGTCTTTGGGATACAGCGGATAGTGTATTAAATTGTTTTCAAATATTAAATAAGCAGTTTGCAGTCACATGCTATTTCTAAATAGCAGACCGGATTTTATCTTCCATACTATTCAATGTGATAAGGATATATATATGAGCATACTAATCTAGTCTTGCACTTCATATTCGATTTTATTTTGTAATATAGAAGAAGATGATTTTGGATTTAGCGGTAGAAATGGGCCTCAAAAATGTAAGAATATTGAAAAGCGCCGAGAGAATAAAACAAAACCCACACATGATTTAACAATTCTCATGTGTAATTAATAATTATAGATAGCTAGAATCATACCATTTCTGCAAATTTTTTTTGGTTCGATAAAAATATTAATAAACACCACTATACTATCGAGAAATATGTATCACACGCGAAAATAGCTAACAGATTTTTATTATTGGCTTTTTACTAATTTCACTAGTCACCTATTTACATTAAATACTTGTATAAATTGATGTTAAGAATGTACAAATAACAAAGAACATCTAAGATATAAATCAATGCATATAGATATAAATTTGGCACAGTATATAATAAGGAGAGCAGCTATAGTTTGTGGTATAGCGCTTGCTTAGCATGTTAGATGTACCGGGCCTCCCAGCAGCTCCAAAATCAAATTGAAGTAAAAATTAAAATAAAACACAAGGTTACAAAATTTCTGAACCTCTGAATAAAACATATTCTGTGTAAAAATTGTGATCGCTGTACAGATCCAAACATCGCGTAAACGATTCTTCAGAAGGTTTGAGAACCATCTTTCCTCACTTAATTAGGTTATATTCTTGTAAAAAAAGCTTTGAAACACGAAGTGCAATGAAATGCATCCTTATACATATTATGTGAATGGCAGCATGCAAACAGTTCGCAGACCTTTTAACTAATGACTGCAATTTATTAGGGTAAAAAACTGATAAATTTTACAGAAGAAATTCGTGTGAATTGTTTCGGAGAATACTTAAATATTAGCTGCATTTCAAAATAAGGCATCGAACAAATTCAAAATTGAGTAGTAACATAATTTTTAAAGTTGTAAAATAAAACCATTATAGGTCTATCAGCGAGTTATGTTAAGTCAGGCAATTATTGGAGAGTCTTAATTTTATTGAGAACATTTTTTTTAAATCGAGAGTCTGACAGACTGAAATAGAAAATATTAGTTTTAATATTGTATGTAATTTTATGTTAATCCCCAATGATGGGACTAGTGTCAATAGTAAAATACAATATTAGAGATTTATAATCGAGTAAAATTATGTTAATTAAAAACCAGGAGTCTAGAGTATTTTAATGGATTAATATTTAAATTCCCATAAATTTATTTTTACTTATATATTTATTCATTGATTATACTATTTTACAATAGTCAGTACTAATGAATCTTCTTACCCTTCCCAGAAGAGAAATTTTTTTAGCAATCTTTTTAGTCACGTATCTTATATTTTGCAAAACGTTCAATCTAGAATCTGTTATGACTCCTAAATATTTAATTCCGTTACTTTCACCATATATGATATTTGTTGGCGTAATTAGTATTCTTTTATTTTCAATGTTTATGAACTTAGTTTTGTTTACATTTAGGATTACTCTGTAATGAACAACGAACAATCAAATATGTAAAATATAAATGTAGTTTATTGTTTAATGAGAAAATTTTAATTCCACGTTTTTATGAGAAAAAAATGTAACATTATAAAAATATTTTAAACTGTATTTCAATAACCGTGGACTGACTTTATTTATCGTATTTCAGAAGAATGTGCAGAACAAATATTATCCTATCGACTTAAAAGAGTGAGCAAAATGTTATATACGTGACCTTTTCACCTAGCCATGAAATAAATACCTAATATATGAATGAATTCAAACTTCCCTTTGACGTGGTGGTCAAACAGTAGTCATCTTTTCAATATTCGAACCAAATACAACAAAAGTGCGTCGGAGATAAATTTCCGACAGCATTCTTCTGTTTTGTGTACAAGACGCTTAGCGGCAAGGCAGCATGAATGGCGGGAATCGGACACAATGGCCGACACAATCGGCATTGGAACAATTTAAATGTTCCCAACGTGTCGTCCAGCGGGCGCTGGGCCATCAATCTCCCGCCGAGTATTCAACTGTCAGGGAGCCATTTGTCCTCGCGTGTTTTACGATCCCTAGGAAACGAGGCGCGGATCGTTATTTATGCGTCGGAGGACGGACCGGCCCGGCACAGATGGGCCACTGCAGCCCGGCACTAGATCGCCGGTCATTAGGCGCCATCTCGGTGTAGCGCCGTAATTAATGGTCTGCTTAGCTACTGATGAATTACAATCAGCCTGATTGCCAGTTATCTTTCAAGTATTGAGCGGTGAAAGAAAGCAAGGTTCGAATTTCGAAACTCTTCTTGGCCTTTTCCAATGACTGTGTTAAGCATAAATTTTAAATTAACATATTTATCTATTTGATCAATTTTATTTTCTACAATTGATGATAACGGGCACTCCTCTCTCGACGACCGGTACCGTACGCCTACCGACACTGTGATATCTGTGCCAGAACCATTTCTGCATCGCGTCATCTTCAGTAGGGATGAGACACTTAATGTTATAAGATGTGTCGCGTCAAGTACCTCTAGAACCAAATTAGCGGTCGTTGATGACATCAGGACCCATCCCATCGTTTTCTTTTATTTACAGAGTGCGTTACCTATATTTAGTGATTCAATCAGTATGTCACCACTATGTCGATAGATCATAATATGCCGTGCATAAATTATAAAACTTTACATCGTTCATTAAAATAAAATAAAAAGCGCAGGATGTTCACCAAAATATTATTTTTTACATTTTACTTGAAGAGAGCAACAAGAAGCAAAGGAAAGCTACAGAACGTGAGATGAAAATAAAGATTATCTGCGACTACGATGCTTGAAAGAAAGTTAAGATATTGACATGTTATTTAAGCGACGTACATTTTGAATTTGTTTATCGACAAATTCGTTTTACGACCAGGTTCGTTGAACTGATCCTGGTCGTTAAGTGAGAACTAGTTGTATTTGAAAACTAGAAGTGGTAGCCAGGCAAGTTATTGTACAAAATTGATAGGATAAAGCAACATAAATTATGGTGCATTTTGGCACTGAATGATTCATGTATGCTTCAACAAAACATTTTGTATTCTCATCAAAGCAGCCTGGCCCGAAGATGGGCTTTTAAAGGCCTATGGATAATGGAGAAGAGCCTAGAACAACCTTTTTTGAGGCGTGTAAGGACGGGGAGCAGAGACCAAAGCAAAAAAAGAAGGCCTATATTCAACACTGGACGCATAATGGTAGAAAAAGATTATAAAGTGAAAATATGAAAGTAAACTTCCACTTTAAATAATATAGGAATGTACATAAATTCAAAATTTCTATTCGATTGAAAATTCTAAAAAATTCTGAGACCCAAAATATATTACTAAAAAATAGTTATAATTAGTTTTTTTTAAATGTTACCATTAACGATTTTCCACTGTTACCTATTGTCAGACATGCTTAACTTGTTAGTTTATAAAGTTAATATTCTTTAAATATTCGGTACAGGTCATAAAAATGTCCACAAGGATTTATTATTTTTTAATTTATTACAAGAAAAATTAGGTCGTTGTTTTGTAAAAAATGTACCGTCAGAATAACACAGAACATCCAGGTTAGTCCGGATTTCATCCAGCCAACAAAGCTATGGTCTACCGATGACTTATGGAATATCAGGTGCTTACATGGTGAGGACTCTTCTAGCCAGTACCCGACTCATCGAAGTCGTTGGACCTCGATAAACTTGACACCAGACTCATCGTAGAGCTAACACCTCCAAATATTATTTTCGAAAATTTGACCAAAAATCTTTTTCTTGATTAATGTAGATAACACAATATTATTATGACAAGAGAATTTGTGAGCCTTATCAAAATGTTATATACTATTGAACTAACTATCATCACACTGTTTCATCAGTGACAGCAGAGGACAGAGCGCCACACTCTTCTGTCCTAACACACAATTCTCGCCTTATTCACAATCATACATCTTCTCATGCAAGCTCGTCGAATGTTCAGGCTTCTAACAAAACCATCTTCGAGTATCTGGTTTACCTGATGGGGCCAAATCCTCCGCGGATGTTCTCTATTTCTGGTGTCATTAATACTCGCATCATATCCGTTCCATATGTTCAAACGATCCTTTTTTAATTATTGAAGATATCTGCTAAAATGGACCTACTTCAATAACTGTATTAATTGGATGGATATAAATAAAACAAGTTTAGTATATTATCACATAACATAGTTATTAGAGTTATAACATTGTTTTATTTATATCCATCCATTGTGATGAAACTCTACAAAGTTAACGCCGATTCTATCAATAATATAACTGTATTAATTCATTATTTAACCATGACAATGTAATGTTCTAAACATAACATAAATATTATATATATTTTAATCAAATCACATTTTTATTGTGAGTTGCAATTTTATAACATAGTTATTTGGTGGCTATCCCGGTGGTAAAAATATAATTTACGAATATATTTTTTTTTTCTGTGTATCTTTCCAAGTGATATGTCTAATTCGTTTTAAGAAACATTATAAATGAAAACAAAATGTACCTTAAGTTAGGCTAGTTAGTTAATTACTGTATATTATAGCTATCAGCTTCTGTTTTATGAGAAAATACTGTTCTAGAACGCAGAATATTTTCATTTGTAATTAATTGATCAGCTTGCAGTTATTTGACCGGTAGTCCAGCTAGACTTGTTTATATCAAATTGATTGAATCGATTGTATAAAGGGTGCATTGCCACACTGTTTTATTTAATCACAGCTTGAACAATATGCTTAACTAATATTTAAATCACGAAAATATCACAATGTAATATTTTATTTTCATTACATTTTTATACCACTACTATTAATGTTAGGTATTATAGTTTTCGACAGAAATATTACCTATTGCAGTA
Organism: Eubasilissa splendida; assembly: GCA_031772225.1. Classification (NCBI taxonomy): domain Eukaryota; kingdom Metazoa; phylum Arthropoda; class Insecta; order Trichoptera; family Phryganeidae; genus Eubasilissa; species Eubasilissa splendida. Next base: position 10,953,614 of record CM062852.1, on the reverse strand, counting down.
AACCTCGTTCCAGAATAACTTCAAGATTTCAATGCACTATTTTACTTCATGACAAGAGATATCGAGGTCACGCTCCATTAAAAAAAATATTATTATTAAAATATATTCTCAATTGATAATTTGTATCTATTTTATTAACTGTGTTTCTAATCTTTCAACCACAAAGAGCGTATTCTGTATATACAACATGTTATTCTTTTAATTGTCTTAGAATGCCTTTGATGTCATTTAAGGACTATTAATAAATAAACAATAGTTTTTTTTTTAATATACCTATATATTAAAAAAATATATATATATACAAAAATACATATACGTACGAATATATACACGATATGAAATAAAACGGTTTTGTGGACATGATAACTTCCGTAGTTTTTATCAGATTTTGATTAAAATTTCTGAAAAATTGACTTAACTGTGTTCTCAGCCTGTTTCACAATATTGTTTTAATATGGCAGCTGTTCAAAAACTTTAATAAATTGTAACTCTGTTAATAATGGTCCCAGAAAAAAAATCTATGTAATGTATTTTTAACCATCTAAAGAATTAATTTAATGTTTTTTTTCTTACTCGTAATAAAGACAACGTACTTAATTTCAAATTGAATATATATTTACGTACTGTTATTAGATATATAAAATAAAAAACATTTAAGTAATCTTAACATAGATATGTCAAAAACGTATTAGTTTTTACAGATCAGGCCGTTTCATCAAGCACTATACAACCATAATGACACTACTGAAGCCACATCCAGAAAGTCACAGATGTAGATGGAGAAGCGTGATATTATTATGGATCGTCAACTAAAGTTCTTTTTTTTTTAATGGAGCGAATTAAGTAAAAATAGTTGAGCACCTACCGTCACTTTGACTGGCAACATTTTTTTGACCTTAACGAAGCAGCAAGAGTCGGAGGCACGCATGAAAGAAAATCACGTGAGTGGACAAAACAATGTGAGAGGTTTATTATCGTGCCATATTTTATCCTTTCTTTGCCGGATCCGTTTTCTTTTTGCGTTCGTCTGAAGTTAATAATATGATTCGAACAATTCGCGCGCGCGAGTGCTCGTGCACGTGCTCGTGCTCGCGCTCGTGCACGCGGCTGGCGGCAAAATGTTTGCGGTGCGTGTCCCCGGCTAACTGCATTTCTGGTTGATTTCAGTGATTAGCGCAAAGTAATGGCCGTATTAAAGTGTTAATTATGGTGAAATGATTGTCATTCAACGGCCGCCAAACGTTGTGGAATTTCTCGTTCAAAACAACTAACATATTATTTAAATCCAAAGCGCTGCACGTAAGGCGTGAACAGTCCGGAATTAAATTACATTGTTTGACAACAAAACTGATCTCGATGCATAATTAATAATATTTTTTCCAAAAAACGAACAATGTATTATTAGCAATATTTGAATATGTCCAAGAACACACACTGGATTTTCACCTACAAATATTTGTAGGTAAAAATATTTAACTATGTAACATAGTCAAATATTGCTAATATAATATACTGATTAAAATAAAAAAGTATATAAAAAATTGAAAAACATTGATTTTTCAGGCGTATTCTAGTATATGTTTTTAAAAAAATGCTTTACATTTAAAAAATATTACTTTATAATAATTAAAAAAAAAAACAGTTTCTTATAGTAATAACATATATGCTGTTTAAAAAAAGGGAAAAATGAATTATCAAATTTGGTCCATAGATGGCAATGGTGTAGTGGTACTCGAAGCGAGTCCACATACTAACATATATACAACTTTCATAAATTTGATATATGTGGAGATCGAGGGGTGAGAATATATATAAGAATACATGACTTGACATCTTTTTTCCATTTTAGGAGATTTATAATTGATTTATAATTCTAATAGTGACTAAAACTAATTATAAATACCGAACAATCATTAGATTGCTTTAGAAATGTGGTAACCCATAGAAGTAGAAGAAGTGGTAATGTACATTGTCTTTATTGCCTGTAAAAAGAAACATCAAATTAGCGTTTCTTTCTATCAAATCTAATAGAATCGTATGTCTTATATCAGTGGTTGTATAGAAACAGTTTTTATGACGTACATAAAGATCAGTTTTATCATTACGATAGGAACTTTTGCTACGTTACAACTTTTGGAATCCAAAAAAAAAAATTATCGATTGATTTCTTTGCCATACAATCATCGGTGTATAGTTTATTTATTTTTCAAATGTAAATACATTATAATCCGAGCTAATTCAAGAAGATAATAATATTTTTTAAATGTGATCCTTGGAAATTATTTATTTCTGTCTACATCCCAACATGAATTCAGTGGCATATATTACTTCATTGCCTTTGGTTGATGTCTTTGAGATGTATTTCTTAGGTGGTTTGAATGAATGAGAAGAGAATGGCACGACTTGGCACGACCAGGTAAACCAGATATGGGAGGATGGTCATGTTAGAAGCCTCAATAATCGACGAGCGTGTATGAATGTGGATGAGACGAGAATTGTGTTAAAACAGAAGGGTATGGCACTCTATCCTCACGGTGGTAAGTTAGTTAGAGATGTGGTGCTGGAGACATATATTGCACATACCATGGACGGTGAAACTCACGAATGTCTATTCTGCAGGAACTGAACATCAGTGACAGACTCTCAACTTGCAGCCTGAGATGAATCCTTAAATTTTTTGGGCATTTTGTGAGAAGGGAAAATAGCCTGAAGAAGCTTGTCGTGTAGACCATATCGAAGGACGAAAAGAAAGAGGAAGATCTCCCATCCGTTGGACCGATCAAGTGGAAAAGGTAACAGGTACTGCTCTGGTAACAGCTCTAAGATCAGCTGGATACCGAGAAAAGTAGAGGAGCATAGTCAAGAGAGCGGTAGCTCATGGAGATCTCATATACATGATGGACCATAGTGGATGATGATTACTTCAGTATATTAAAAAAAAAAAATTATCGATAAACCTTTCAACATTTTAATAATTTTTATTGAATCCAAAATACTGAACAGAAGCTGTAAATTTATATTGATAGAATCACGAGATGGAGATACATTTGTGAGAATTCCACGAACCGGAGATTACTTCGATTTTGCTCTGGTCCATTCTGAGCACTGGTTCATTAAATAATAAGAGTAAAGCAAAATTCAGCGGGGAAACTAACATTATTGTAATTCGCTTACATAATGAAGCTTATTGGTGAGCTCAAAAAGGGTATAATTAAGAACACATTAAGCACCGTGTACATCGAGAAACGCCGGGAAAATAAGGAAAGATAGAAATACGAAGATCCTTGAATGTGACGGAACACATTATGCTCTTCATTCAAATGTCTCGGATACCTTCAGTGTTCTATAAGTTCGTAAGTAACCTTATGTTGAACGGTTTTTTATTCAAAATCTAAAATTGAATGTAAATAAAGCGTGGTCTAAATTAATCACCGGTTTTAAATTGGAAATAAAACGACGTTTTTATTGATTGAATTTCCATTGAGTATTAAAATGCACACTCTCGCATTTTATAATCGGATAAATCATAGATTATAACAAAAAGATAAGAACAAAAAAAAATTAAACGTAATTTAAATCCGGAGTTGAATAGTGTTTATCTGTTCACTATACAATCCTACACCTTTTGACCAATCTAAATCAATATAATTTTGCATAGTTACTCTTTAGGACCTCGCAAAACATATAACCCCCCCCCCCTTCTCCTTCTGGCTCTCCACCCTCATCACCACGAACTAAATGTGTAATATATTGATTGGCATCTGTTCCAAATTTTGCTTAATTGCACTCCTTTCTGCCTGGACCATATTTTACGTAAGTACATCGTTACTCCTTAGGATCTGTTCAAATCAAAAAGCACCCTGCTCCACCCTACCCGCTATTTTAAATTATAATTAAATCTGAATTCCGGGTAGTGCAGGGAATGGAACGCATGTTTGAAATAAAATTAACCATTGGAACAACGACGATATGTTTCACGATGTGAATTGGTGAAACCATTTAAAAACTTGTGTGCGATGCGCCCTAGAACATAACCTATGGCAAACGTAATATGGCCAAGAATAGTAATTAACAAAGTAATTATTTTAACATTTATATATGAATATTAAATGTATTCATTAAAAAGATTCGAACCTGGATTTAATACACGTTCCCCGGATTGGAAGAGATTTTGCGATAAAATTGTTTTTTATGTATGTCTTTCTAATTAATACATCTATTTTATATTTAAAATATGTTCTGAATAATAACAATTTCACAATAAAAATATGTTCTACTTAATAATTTATATATATTTTTTAAAGTGCGCCTTTTCAGCTTAGGTCGAGATAAACATTTTAGATAAATAATTCAAGTAGCATGATATAATTAAACCTTACAAACTGTTATATTACTTTAGGTGTAATTGATGAGGTCCACTAACTGAACTAATGTTAACACGCGCCATGAGACAGTTCTGGGTTTCGTTCCATGTTCGAGAGATAATTCCTGATAAATACCTGAAAACTAAACAAAACGCTATGTGGGTGCGCGCATGCCTGCCAATTTATATCCTTGAATATATTATAAGGCAAATATTTATTAAATTGCTTCAGAAAATCAACAAAAACATCGTATTTATCTAAACGTTGTCAGTTGCATTACATTATTTATATGATTTCAAATAATAAGAATACTTAACAAACTAGAGGTATATACAGAATGTAACAGACCTAGTCCACAATACTTTATGGGTGAATATCTGACCAAATTACGGGTCTAAAATGTTCAAGAAATATGTGCCTAATCTCAACCATGTCAGAGATATAAGCATTTCAAAAAATATTCGATTAATTGAAATATTTAATTGATTCTTAATTACATATTGAATACAAAAAAATAAGGATTATCGAATTTCGAGTAGCCAGATTGTTCTTTATTAAATAATTTAGGACCTAAAGCAAAAATATAAATTAATAATGGATAAATTTCGCACATATTTATTTCAAAGTACGTAGACGTTTGTAAGGTTTGTAAGGTGTACGTGATTTTGTAAGAAATTCTAAAAATATTATTTTCTGTAACGGTGCAGATTTTGCACATATTTCTTGAACATTTTCGAATCGTAATTTAGTCAAGCATCCACCCATAAAATATTGTGGACTAGGTCCTGTATATATAACTATAATCTTGATTTATATAAATGAATAAATCTGTAAAAAGTTTTTAATAAGGATAGATACCGAGTAATCTTTAACACTGAAGCTCTCTGTACGCCCTTTAAATAATTTGAGCGGCCTAAATTTCAATAAGTCACAATTTTAAATTCTGTAAACAATTCAAAATATACATTGTATTATATAAAACAAGCACATTTGATTGATTGATTCAAACCTATCCTTTTTTTATTTTTTATTATTCTCTTTTTATAATATTTTAACAGTTCTTAATAATAATGCCCCCTCAATTGGCAAAAATAATTTCAAATATATACATATATTTTTTTAACATTATATGTTATTTGGCTAAATACTGTATGAATTTGGACAATGGTTTTTCAATAAAGATGCACACAGCAGATTTTTTGGCCTCCTGCCATTTACGTAAGTTGACCAAAACCCAGGTTTCTGAGTGCAACTAAGGTTGATGACTATAATGTTCACAGCCGATCGCATTTCGTTTCACTCATCGCTTCATTTTCACAATGTCTAGCAATTCTTTATCATGGGTTTCTTTGCCAACCTTCAGCATCTGCCGCCATATTGATCAATCCTATTTATAGTTCTACAATTATCTTTGTTTTTTAAAATTAAAAATCGTTATTTTCACTTATGGAAATGATTTTTTGAAAAAGTGCGTTTTTAGTTTCTTCTTAAATAAAGTCTCTGATGCACTGTTTCTAATAACGGAGGGCAAAGAGTTCCACGCTTTTGGGCCTGCCACTGCGAATGCCCGTTCACTAAATTTAGACTTCTGGCAACGGCTGATCGGTTCTACAACCCTTCCTGCAGCTGAAGTAGAGGCTGACCTGAGAGTTTGACGTCTACCATTCAAATTGTCTGGGATACAAAGTTCTTGAAGATACAGAGGCGCCAAATTGTGTGTCGCCTTGTACATCAACCAGCACAATTTAAATTCAACTCTTTCAAGAAATCAGAGCCAATGTATCTGATGTAAAAGGGATGTTATATGAGAGAATTTTGAAACTCCATATATTATCCGTGCGGCTCATTTAAAATAGAATAGAATATAATAGCTGAAATATTGGCAGGCCAGCATATATGATGTTACAATAGTCCACACGTGACACCACAAATGCATTTATAAGTAGACGGGCTGCCTCAAGTGGAAGATGTCTCCGAATACTTTTAATCTGTCTCAGTTGATAAAAGCATGCACTGACATGTTCTACGTCAATGTGGAATATCTTCACATCTTTTACAGACATCCTTAAAGCATAAACACTTACCGCCACGAGACTTCTTTCACACACAATACATAATTTCTCAAAGGAGCACTTTTTCAATTTGCTATACTTGCCATAAATCTGATACTGCCAAAAAAAAAAAGGACGTTATTTTGAAATAATATTTAAAAATTAACAATGTTGGATAGTTGTAAATATGTCACCATTTTGCTATATAGTATAGTCTATTTGTTCAAGTTCTTGACTTTTTTCTATTTATGTACAGTTATGGAAATTTAAAAATGGCTAAGGACCGATTACGTGATCAGTAGTAAATTTTAACCATTTTACCATGGCCCATGGTAAAAGACGTTTGCGGATTATTCGTACATCAATTTTAATGCTGTCAAAGTTGTTCCCGCCTAATAGTGTGGCAAGGCGAATAATCATCAAATGCATGCAAACTTTACCAAAATTGATTTATTTTAAATATTCACCATTGGCAATATATAATTGTATGATTTATCTATGGGTTTATTGACCCCTGCGTTCGAAATCTGCCACATTTACCGCGAAAAATCTTCGGTTTATGTGCTATCAATAGCTAGATTATCATCGGACGAACTCTCATTATTAAAATAACGTTAATAAATTAATAATTGAATATTGAATGATTCATTGTCATATACTGCAATTTTCAATGTGACAGAGTTCGCCATTTTTAACCAATGATTGACGATTTAACCATCGGATATATGAGAGTAAAATTAGTTTAATACGTTACATTCGATAAGTAAATATTTTTTATCAACGATCGAACAAAATAAATTAATTAATGTAACTTTTTTTATTATAGTTAAAACTTACCACTGATCGCACAACCCTAAGTGTTATTTATATAAACACAAAAATGTAATTCGTTCTTGGTTTTTTTTTTGGATCGAGTTAACGAGGAATTTCCATCGTAATTAATATACATACAAGAGCATAACCCATAAATTTTTCACACGCGACATGACACCGCTCTTCTGGGTTTCGTTACGTATTCAAGTGACAACCTCCCAAGTCGATTCGGTATTAAACTGCACGTTGATTTTGCGGATTGCAGATTGCAATAAACAGAACACGGTCCCATTCAACTCAGGACGTTAACCGATTAGCGAATCGCTTACTGCCCGGCACGGCGATTCACGAGCGAAAATATTCCAAAACAAAATAATCAACACACGCCACGCCGCGCCGGTGAAGTGTTCGTGTGATTTGTGACTTCCAATGTCAAAAAAACAACGCGATTACGGCGAGCACCATTTTGACAGAGAAGTCGAAGACTGACGGTTATATCAATATTTATTACGTAAATAATTTTTCAGTTGCACTTAATAAAAGTAAGACATTGTATTCTTGAACATTTTGGGTGCACGGTACACACCACTGATGGTTAAACCGTTATTGTGACTGTGATTGTGTTCGTCATTCTTCGAACAATCACTGCTACACTAGAAACTAAACGTCCAACAGTTAAATCTCACTTATAATCGAACACAATAACAATTTACCATCACTAATTCAATAACAAAAAATGGGACATTTCAATCGCAGATACGTGCATGTCAAACAGTTAAATATTTTAATTTTACCTAAAAATACAATGACAATGTTTATTTTACAATGTACAGATACGTCACAGTAATTTTACAATTAAATGAAATATTTATTGATTTATATTAGCGTCATCGAATTGTTACAGGCCGATCTATGTGTTATGTACCGATACACGTCAATGTGTGCGTGAGCGCGATCTAAGCGAGAAAGAGACAAAATTATATAACCGCTTCACGCTAGGCTAGACATTAATGCAACAACGCACTTGACGTCATGGTATCGGTTGTGTACACCGCGCGCGCAGTGTGTTGTTTTATGTCGTACATCAGTTGGATTTGTTTTATTTTGGTAACGTTTTAGAATTGTAATTAATAAAAATGAGGAAAAAACGGAATTAACGTTCATTGTAAACACACAAACTTCCGAGAATTCATCGTGTGACTCAGGACAATTTAAAGGGAATATAACCTTTAGTATATACAGAATGAAAGTTAATTTAACACATTGATAATAATCATTACTAAAACATTTTTTAAACTTTCCGAAATTTCTACGTGTTACCATTATATTAATATAATAAAATATACTTACATGCACTTATAACCAGAATGTATCTTCTGGTTTCAGCTGATGAAGGACATCGACAGAGTCATTATAATTATTAAAATGTGATCAATATTATTTCATTCCCTATCCATAAAATAATTAAACATTCAACAAATGTATATATGTACTATTATATTGTAATAATAAAAAGAAATATATTAGCAACAGATTTGTCAGTGTGCAGTACCATGAATAAAAAACCGATCTGTATGTGTGTGTTTGTATAATATATCATTTATGAAAAACAAAGAGGCATGAAGCATCACTAGATGTATTTTAAAGAAGGATCAGAAAAATTTTCAGAGACGTTAATGAAAATGGATTATGGCTTAAACGATATAAACAAAAACTTTTTAAATGTGAATAAAATATATTAATTAGAAAGATATACATTTAAAATCAATTTTATCGAAAAATATCGTTGTTGCGCCACCAGCATTCGAATCTGGATCTCTTTCCAAACCGGGGAAGGTGCATTATCCAACTATGCTACAGCGACGATATTTTTAGCAACAAATTTTCGAACCTATATGTTACCTTTTTGATATTAATACATTCAATCGTTCTATATATTTCGATAAAATTGATTTTATATGTATATCTTTATAATTAATATATTTAATTCATATTTAAAATATCACTGACCTATGTTCTGAATAATTACAACTTCAAAATAAGAATGTGTTCTCCTAATAAAAACTTTTTAACCTATATGACGAGTCAAGTCACAAAATTTATAAAATTAGGGAAGTTTCGATGGCTAGGTACCAACTTCGAAATGGCTACTCAATAATAATTCTGAAGGAAGATGGGGAATAGGTCTCCCCCAAAATGAGGTGGCAAGACAGTGCCAATAATAATAAAGACTTATCGATCCTTGGCATCAGCAATTGAAGGGAATCAGCTCAGTGCAGATACCGGTGAAGGTATTTTCTTGAGGAGACCAGAACTCGTACCCGATTATAGATCCAGGGATTATGATGATAATGATCATGAAAATATACGATACTGTATACAGAATTTTAAATTAACTAAAAATAAATCGGTAGCCAAAAATAAAGGAAATATAATATGTAACAGCAGATATGCATATATCTAGTCCATAATTTATTTGGTTAAGAAACTGGAAATCAAAATGTATTTTGACGTACTGAATATGATGAGGCGAAAATTGTGCCAGGACGGAAAAGTATGGCGCTCCATCCTATTTGCTTATCCCCATGAAGAATCGGTTTGATGGTAAGTTAGTTGACGTGCATGTTGGTTTAGTGGTTAAGACACTCGTCTAGTGATTCAATGGTCGGGGGTCCGAGCCCCATTGCAGGATACCAGCAGTAAGTCCTATTTTAATATCAAAAGCATTTAGCTTAGTTCGAAAATAATAAGAATATTGATGTGACACGTATTTCGCGTATACTTCTCTATTTAAAATAAATTAGTTACTACCGATAGCACTTTTTAAAATATTATATTTATAAAGGACGTCATAAGATTATAACTTAAATATATCTCAAATCATTTTCTATGACGGTTCGATTTCGCGATTTCTACTACTACTTTCGCGATTTAAATCTTTAAATTACGGTTGTAGAAACCTCTTGAATATCCGTGATAAGCTTTCAAATATCCGGACACATTCTGTGACGTTATTATGCATCATGCATTAATATTAAACAAATTTAATCAATTTTCTTCTCACACACTGTTTTAAATCATTGTGTAATAGTATAACTTCTGTATGATGATCACTTGCCAATATGTTGCACAATAGAAAATTATACACACGTACATATATTTGCATTCTAATGCATTTCTTGAACGGATTACGGAAAAATATAATCTATTAAAAATGACGCGAAGTTTTTGAGTTTGACATTTACCTAAAAGATGTTTCAAAATGATGACGCAAAAATGCAAAGGATACAAAAATCAGACTGTTTTAAATATGGCATATATTGATATATCATATAATAGTGACGTGCTTGTGGTCTAGTGGTTACGATACTTGCCTAGTGATTTGGTGGTCGGGGGTTCGAGCCTCGTTCCAAAAGGCCATAGAGTTTGTCCTCTTTTCACAGCACAAGCGTTTAGCTTAGTTTGTTTTAAAATAGTAAGAATATTGATGTGACACATATTCCGTGTACGCAACTGTATTTTTTTTAAAACAATTAAATTAATAATATACCTTTTTTAAAACGACTCATTAAAATGTACAGATGACAGTACACCAAACATATAATGACATGAACTAATGCAAATTTCTTATCCAAATATTTTCATTTTTGTGTGACCCACGTGATCACTTTGGTACCATTTACGCAATTAAATAGCTCGGCGACTTTTTTTTAAAAATATGACTCAATTGAAACGAAAATTTAAACGCTGACAATATAATATACATTTATGTAAAAAATACGTCTTGTTTACACAAAGATTTATTTTTCGAAAAGTGAATACTTTTACTGTTGCAGAAATTTGTCATAAACTGTCGGATTTATGTTTCCACCAAGAATGTGTGAAGAATGCCCCTAACCCCTCTCCTATATATACACTATTTCATCTCTATTCATTTACTGGTCTGTGGTACAGACATAATGTTTCTGGTTAAGAGTATTTATTGATGAATTAAATGTATACATGCAGGACGATTTCTGATTTATTGTAGATATGTATTTTTCTCGTAAACGATATACGACAATAACATGAAATACCCACTCGTAATACAAAATCATATATGTAAAAAAATTATATATTTTTTAATAAAACTGTTTCTAAAAATAGAAAAAAACATAAAGACATGTTGTGAACAGGCTCATATATATTACTATCTAAGAAAAATCTTAATGCCTTAACTAAATACACTCAGCATTGTACTGGAAGAATATAAATTAATATCTCCATACACTTTGTATGCATTCGACCATTTCCGTAGAACCTCTCCGCGCATGTCCTCTAGTCAACGGACACTCGGTCAGTCACTATCACGTCGTCGTCGTGATGTCGCGACAGGAGCAGCCACGGCAGATATGTCCCGTTTTTTATTATTTTAACATCCTTTTTTCATTTACAAAATCATTCACTCATTTTTAATTTACAGATTACTAACACGTTCTCACAACTTTTATAATGGATTGTTAGTACTGAAGATTGATGAAAAAGCTAGTTCTTGCATTAAATACAATTGTTTGATTGAATTAGATTATATCTTAAGGTAACTACAAAATACAATAATAATCGGATCTTTAATACCTCTGTAATTTAATATTATTTTTATAAGAAAACATACAGTTTATCAGTAAATAGAAAAATCGCAATAAAAGCGAAACAACAATTTGACCAGTTACATGTTTTCTCAGAAGATACCGTATACTTTATACAGTGAGTACAATTTAAAATTTAAAAATGACTATAATGTACTTTCTTCTCTAATGCAGAAAAAAAATGTGGAAAATAAAAATATAAGCAGAGGAGAGATAAAAGTTATAAAGAAGAAAATCTTCCAGAGGAACGGGAGTGTGAGGGGAAAGGAAAATGAAAATTGGATAGGGAATAAAATCTGTGTGATAAAAATAAAATGAAGACCAATAAAGTATATGTATTTTATTGTATACCTTATTTATGAAAGCACGTCAGTAATGACAAAAAAAATTATATTATATTATTATTACATTCAATTATTATTGAACATATGGATATGGGGGTAGTAGGTACCTTAATCTATTTTTACAAAATGGAACTTCCAGAGAGAGTTTATTTTTCATATCCAATCAAGTAAATAGTTATGGATTTATTTTATTCGAAATATCCGAACGCATGTCTTAAAAGTGTGACGTATAAACAACGAAAATTATTTTTATGTAGATGACATTGGCGCAAATTACTAAAATGTATGATTTATTTTAACTAACTTATAACCACGCCGTTTGTCTGCAGGGGCAAGCAGAGAGTATAGAGCGCCACTATAAGCTCGAAGATTATTGAGGCTTCTAACAGGACCATCCTCCAGTATCCGATTTACCTGGTCGTGCGAAGTCTTCCCCGGACGTCCTCTACTTCTGGTGTCATCAATACTTGCGTCATATATCTTTCTTACCATTCTTTTCTCATTCATTCGTTTCATATGACCAAACCACCTAAGTGATCCTTTCTTATTTAACATTAAATAAATATCATAAAAATATATTAAGTTAAGTAATTTGGAACGAAGCACTCGGCTAACTCAAATAAATATTTACTTATCAATTAATTTAGTGTGTAGATTCACTCAAGAGCCGTTATATCTTAGGTGTAAATAACATGTAAAAATAATAAGAATAATATTTAACGATTATTTTGAGAAAATATATTGAACCGCCAGACATTTAAATAAGATTGTATTGTCTCTTAACACATTTTTTTCAAGACACGAGAGTGTATTTAAAAAAAAAAAAAAAAAGTTATTACACCGAAGCGAAATTTACAAAATGCTTTCTCATTAAGTTGACCTCATGTTCAAGGGCAGGAAATGCGCGAACTCACTCGCGACTCGTCACAGGCAGGAATCTTTACCAGAGTTGCGACAGGGAGAAACTTATTTGAATACAGACAATATTGAATAATGTTGACTATGTGTTGTACAAAGTGAGTAAATAATATATGAATGGGTGCGTTCACACGTGATTTGTTAGTACTCATGCGTAAAATAAATCATTGCATACGCGTTTGTTGTCTTGGCCTCGATTAAATGTATGCACACAATGAGATATCTTTTATGCCACTTCTTCTTCATCGAATGTATAATGCTGAACACAAAACTTGGTGCATAAAACGTCTCCATTCTTTCCGATCTTGAGTCATGTTGATTACAGCGTTTCCATCTTTCGACTGTTCTCTTGCTCACTTTCCCTCAACTGTCCTCGTATTTTATGTATTGTTATTGTGTGTTTAGTTTTGTTTAGTATTTGTGTTGCTTAATACGTTCAGAAAACCTAAAATCAAGATAAAATAACCAATCACAATGGGGTAATCTCGGTTAGTTAAAATAAATAGAGACACCTACAGAATATTTCAACCAAACATTTACAGAAACGGAAAAATTGACAATTAAGCCTAACATAATAATTTTACAACAATAAAACCATTAGCAAACATAACACAAATACACATTAACGGGGAATTTTTAACGATAAGAAGAATCTGAGAATAAGAATATTAATATTAATCGGTTCCACCGAAACCACCTAATTACCCATAGAGAATGGGGTAACTAAAATCATTTAAATAAGTCGATTGTATGTGATTTATCCTTTGAAAATGGCCTCAACCGCCGACACAGCTGTAACATTTAAAAAATGCTTACGCAAACTAGCAGAACTCAATAATAATAATATCTATTATAATTAGATTTTTTAAATTTAATTAAAAATTGTCCTTGAGATCACGACCTTCTAGAGACTTATCCTTTCATATGGAAACATCTAATGTATGTAAGAATTCTTCTCCTGCACGATGTCGAAAGTGTTTCTGTAATCTCATGAGGATAGAGACATTTGTGTGCCTTGCGGTCCACGAGATACACAGCCAGTGACGTCCTTAGGTGAAGTGCCGCCCCTTCCCCTATTAAAAATGTGATATCGATCCTCTATACTTTTTGATATAAACTCAATACAAAATAAAAATAATGTAGATTAATTATTTTTAAAAAAAACTCACCTGCAATCATCGAGTTTAGAAATTTTGATGGGCAATGAAAAACATTATCTATTTATCACCATCAGCTTTTAAGTGTTGCACATTATATTTATTATACTTTTATTCAAATATATTAGAATATTTTTTAACTTGAAAATGCACACGGAACACCACTGCATAAAATTATATATTATTGCCTTTTTGCCGCAAAATCACTAACAATTTTTATTTTACTGTTTCCGAGGTAAGTTTGTAAAAATCCATAGTCACATATGTGAAAGTAAAACTCTTATTTTTTTTTATTCTACATGTTTAATTTACTCACGCTCCACTATAGATATAAACTCAAGCTGTTGAATTAAATTGTTAGTTTGATAATGCCCTTACAAGGCGAAACACGTCTCAAATAAATTAAACGAGTAGAATAAAAAAACAAGTGTTTTATTTTCACACATGTCACTAACAATTTCTTCGAAATCGAGATAATACGCCTTTCAGCTTCAATATAAAAATATTGAAAACACATTTAACCTTTCTTCGATTACACATATTTCTTAAAATGCATGTTGTCCTTTGAAATTGTATTGTTTTACGACCCGGGCTATTTCCTTTTGAGATATAATGACAATACTGTGGCACTTTGCCGATTTTTTACAGTACAATTTTATGGACTTTGGCCCATTGATATTTTCTAAACATATGTTACTTATGAGTATATATATATACTTTTTTCTTTTTTTATTAAAAGTAAAGTAAAAAAGTGCGTTTTTAGTTTCTTCTTAAATAAAGTCTCTGATGCACTGTTTCTAATAACGGAGGACAAAGAGTTCCACGCTTTTGGGCCTGCCACTGCGAATGCCCGTTCACTAAATTTTGACTTCTGGCAACGGCTGATCGGTTCTACAACCCATCCTGCAGCTGAAGTAGAGGCTGACCTGAGAGTTTGACGTCTACCAGTCAAATTGTCTGGGATACAAAGTTCTTAAAGATACAGAGGCGCCATGTTGTGTGTCGCCTTGTACATCAACCAGCACAATTTAAATTCAACTCTTTCAGGGAATCGGAGCCAATGTAGCTGATGTAAAAGGGATGTTATATGAGAGAATTTGGAAACACCATATATTATCCGTGCAGCCGCATTTAGAATAGATTGTAATCTATCCAGCTGAAACATTGGTGGGCCAGCATAGATGCTGTTACAATAGTCCACACGTGACACCACAGATGCATTTATAAGTAGACGGGCTGCCTCAAAAGGAAGATGTCTCCGAATACTTTTAATCTGTCTCAGTTGATAAAAGCATGCACTGACAGTTTTACTGATTTGTGTATTCATTGAAAGATCTGAATCAATGTGCACGCCCAACAACTTAACTGCACATTTAACTTTGGCGTGCGTATACGTTCGACTAAATAGTCAATCCGCAACCGTTGAGTAATAAATAACTCTTTTTTTGCGCATAAATTTTTGATTTCTGATTTTGAGAGTTTGACTCGTCTCAAAATATTTTTTAATTTTTTTAAATTGTAAAATCAACACAACGGCCTGTTCAATATTATTTTTGTCTTGAAATTGCTGATCTTTCGAGCCCTTAGAATGAGTCACAAGACTCGTACAATCTGAGAAACAAGTTCGATAAAGTAAGATACCAAAACGTATCACGATTTCTAGTATCAGTCGAAACCTGATTCGAGAGACTATGCAGGTGTATAGTAATTATAATTCTCTTTCTCGCTCAAGGTAAATCACATAATTAAAATTCGTAAAATGTTCTTCAAAAGTTTCATGTCATTTATAAAAGTACTATACAACTACGACTTTTTTTTCAAGAGATATAAATAATTTACCGTGGAAGAGAAATAGACCAATAGCTCTATAATAAATATACGTAGAATTGATGTATCTGTATTATACAAGTAAAATAAATCAAAATTACTAAAAAAGGAATACAAAAATATCATTTTGATTAATAATCAAAGATATGTATATAAATATAAAATATAAATGATTAAATGATTTTCGGAGGAATAACGTATAGATAATAATTAAATTTGATGTTAAATTAAAATATTCTCATTTTTTCGTTCTTATAGAATAAGCAATGTCGATAAATGAATTTAAGATCCGCCGTCTCGCACCTCACTACACGTTAGTTGTACTTCGAAAATCAGTCCATTAACCGTTCGTCAGTGGGCGAAGTTTAATCTCCCCAGCAGCCTTTAAAACGGAATAAATATTTATAATTAAATGTCATTGTGTTTGTCTAACATTCCAGACTGAATATTTGTAGGTATCTATGGTTCTAGGTGATGTTAGTTCGCACGCATCGTGTCTCGCTATAGAATCGAACGACGTTATACATGGGTTTGAGTTTTTATATAATATTTTCAACTTTATTCTGTAAAATAAAGTTTTATCGTGATTAATGGCACAAATCACTCTTGAAGGGTGAATTACTTATTTAAAAAAAGAAGAAGAAGAGTTTTTGTCTATTTCTACCAATTTTAAGCCGATCTCTGGGATTATTTCCAGATCAAAATCTCAACAAGTGTACATGATACTGAGATTTTGGTTTGAATAGAAAATAACATTCAAGCAGATTAATTAATTAGGTACCTTAAAATATGAGATAAAAGATTATAAATAATATATATATATCGCTGAAAAAAGTAATCGGTGCTTTGAACGCAGTGGATCATTAAAAGAAAACTGTCAGTTTGATTTTATCTGTTACGAGCATATTAATAAAAAGATATTAAGTTAGTGACCAAAGCAGACTAAATACATGAAATACGATTGCTAATACCAATGTGCCAAATGTATGATATGATAGGGTAAATAAAAAAATTAAAAATTAGTAGTAAATGCAAATCTGGTTGTGGTGTAGATAATAATATTAAGAATAGATTGTTTAGATAGTTTTGGCATGTAGAACGTACTAATGAAGAGAGGATTGAAACTAAAATATAGCATGCGACTGCTGAAGCCTAAAGGAACTGAAAACATCTGTTTTCTCGGAAGATCAGACTTAACTAAATATTGGAAGAAGGCTCGGCAACAAGCCTTAACAAATGACGAGCTTGTTTGAAGTCATGTTTATATTTGCAAATTTGCGATTTTGCAAAAACAAAAGAGTGTTGTAAATTATTTATTATTTGTAAATTATTACCCGGAAATGTATTATTAGGATGAAATCGAGCGAAAAAGTGAATCTAGCATGAAAATAGAACGGAACGGGTGATTTATAGGCGCGAGTGGGTGAATTTGAGCGGGACGGTGGATTTCAACGGCATTTAAGCGGGAGCATGGATTCGAGCAGTAGTGTGGGTTTTCTTGGAGATTATATAAAATGACTTAAGACGCGACGGATCCGCATTTGCCCACCGGGGAAACCAGATTTGTGGCTGTCGGCAAGTTTGTACAATGTAGACAACAAACATGTAAATTTAAAGCCATTTCACTTTAAAAAGTTTACAGGCTAGTTCGAGACCTCGACTGGAGGTATAACCCCGGCGTGAGATTACCTCGCCACGCACTCTGTCTTCATCTTCATTGCCCGTCGTAATATTATCACATACATGGACCGAATGTGCACACGCGCGCGCGCAATTGTTAATTCTACAACAACACCGTAGTCACAACATTATTTAAAGTAGGTATGATACATATTTTGTGTTTGAAAGTATGCTTTTACTTTTTACTCTCAATGTAGGTATACATACACATATATTTTAACGAGAACACATTTTTGTTGTGAAATTGCAATTTCAGAACGTAGTACAGAAAAAAATTATTTATCGAAAAAATATTTTAGTTACTACCGCTATTCAATGCGTTAGCCAATTCCGCTATATCAACCAAGAACATTTACAACAAGTTCTTGTAGCTCTTTAAAATAATTAATGTAATCAACTTTATATTACGATGAATCTCAAATACCTATGAGTATTACGCACTAGGAGACGCCATAATTAAATCAATACATTTATTGAATTTGGATATATTTTTGAGAAGAACACATTTGTTTAATATAAGTTCCAAAAATTGATTGAAAACGTACTCGGTTAACCTTGAAAAGGTCCAGATTCGAATCTCTATACCAACTAAAATATTTTTTCGACAAATAGATTTTTTATGTATATCTATCTAATTGGTCCATTTAATTTGTATTGTGTTTTTTTTATTCTTTTCTTTTGTGCCAAATAAAGCAAAAAAGAAGAATTAATAGCACAAATCACTCTTGAAGGGTGAATTGCTTATTTAAAAAAAGAAGAAGAAGAGTTTTTGTCTATTTCTACCAATCTTAAGCCGATCTCTGAGATTATTTCCAGATCAAAATCTCAACAAGTGTACATGATACTGAGATTTTGGTTTGAATAGAAAATAACATTCAAGCAGATTAATTAATTAAGTACCTTAAAATATGAGATATAAGATTATAAGTAATATATATATATATATATCGCTGAAAAAAGTAATCGATGCTTTGAACACAGTGATCATTAAAAGAAAATTGGCAGTTTGATTTTATCTGTTACGAGCATTAATGATGGAACGATTAAATGTATTAATATCAAAAAGGTAACATATAGGGTCGAAAATTGTCGCTAAAAATATTGTCGCTGTAGCTTAGTTGGATAAAGCACCTTCCCCGGTTAGGAAAGAGATCCAGGTTCGAATCCCGGTGGCGCAACAATAATATTTTTCGATTAAATTGATTTTACATGCATATCTTTCTAATTAATATATTTAATTCATATTTAAAAAAGTAGAAGAATGAAAAACCCTTTAACGTTTTCTCCAGAACCAACATTAAGTTAGTTGAGATATCTACTTAATAAATTTTTAGAAAAAGTTTGATCCCAATCACATAAGAACTACTGGGGTTAACGTGTCCACAAAATCCTTGGAAATGTTATTTCCAGATGGCTAAATATGCCGTTAGTACCATGTCGTAAATGAGCTATCCAAGATATATATATCCAAGATACTCTCACTTGACTGAATTTGACGCAACGACATCAGTCAATCTGCCAATGCCGCAAGGCTATCATTTAAAATGACGCAATTCACGTCTTATCTTAATATTATTTTTATCTTAATCTGACTCTTCCTATAAGTTTGTACCGTGAGAATTTTTTTTATAAATAAATAAACATGCCTTATACTGAGGCGAAATTAAATTAACTACACTCTTAATTTCGACCCAATCGGGAAAATAGTTATATGTGAACAAAATTTCTCAATTATGTTTGGTACAAAAAAATGGCTTCGCTATTCTATTTAGGTAATAAAATTAATGTCAAATTATAAAAATACGCAGTTAAAATATAAGTTGGCAGTAGTGATGGTAAACCGTTACGTGACTGTGATTGTACCGATGATTGGTAACTGAGATTCAACTGTCGGAAGCTTACTTTCTAGTGTACCAGTCATTGTTCGAAGAATTACGTTAATCGGTTATCAATCATCGTTACAATCGAACACAATCACAGTCACGATAACATTCAAAATAACGGTTTAAATAACGATTTTACCATCACTAGTAGGCAGTATACGACAATAGCATATATCTGAATAATTTTACCGCAAAACGCAAAACGACAGTTGAAACAAAATAATGATGTATTCCATAACATGAAAAATAATATTATTATAATCTCATCTTTAAGCAACATATATATATTTTTAAAATTAGCAATATTAACTTTGTGGTTAAAATTCATATTATTATTTTTATTGATAAAAAATTGGGATTGTCAATTTTGCATATAAACGGAGTTGGTCACAAATTAAATAATTTGGAATCGTTGGAGATAAATAAAGCGTGTAAAACTAATCAAAAAATTATAAACAACCAACTAAATTTAACTACAAGTCCCATTCTAAAATTTTTTCCTAAAAATTATTCGAGTAAATTTGCATTAAGTAATGAGTTAGGTACTAAAAAAAATATTATTTTTTTAAATAGATTCTGTTAAAGAAACAATAATATATGTTTTAGTTAGTTATGACATCCTGAAGAAGAAAATGGTATTTTTCGAAACCGGTAGATGTATTTAAACTCAATTAAGTGGTTAATAAAACAATGAAAATAAATATAAATAAATATATATGTATTTATTTATTTTTAAAAGAACAGTTGATTTCAATACAAATATAATGTACAAGTTAATATAAACATATAACAACAATAAAGATGTGCACCCCCAAAAAAGAAAGATCTTGAATTATGGGGGTGGCTATCGACATTTATATAAAACAAGATCAAAGTCTATAATAATACAATGTGAAATAATAAGTATTTTTTATATTCACAATATTTTGAGTACGTAAAAATTTTTGTAAGAACGCAATTACTGGATTTGATCCCCAGAAGGATTGTTATCAATACATATTATAAATATCTCATCTACAGTGTAGTTGTAAGAAATATTTGAAAAGTTTCTACATGGAAGAAACATATATACAACTTCCAAAAATTTTATAGGTGTGGCAGTCGCCCATGGGTAGAATTGGTGAAAGTTACAATTTTGTAAAGTGATCACTCGAGTCAGCCGAAGACAGGTAGTAAGCCCTGTAATACCCATGACATCCATACTTCCCATATTAAAAAAATTACTTCATCTCTATGATACATTTATTATATGTATTTATTTAAATGTTAGGAAATTCGTTAGATTAGAATTTGTGAATAAGAAAAATGTCGAAATATAGAATGATTTTGAAGACCTTTTAGTCATTTTAGAATCACTTTTTTGTACACACTTATATTTGCTGCTAATTTGATTGATTTTGGCAGTTGGTTATACAGTCTAAGAGCATGTCTCTGTCCTATTCCTAAATTAGACATTTTCAAAGTAACATGTTCATTGGTTTTACTCCGAATCTGTGGTTGTGATAGTCTGATATTTTTGATATGTAAACATAGCTCGCTCCACTCTCATCTCTCATTAAAAAAAAAATGTACTAGAAAGTACAACTTAGTAATTTCATAAAAATCTCATATATGACGACAAAGTAATCAAACAAATACGTCATACTCATTGCCATGGTGAATAAATATTCTATCCATAAACGTCAACTTAACGTTTTGACACTTTATGGAATTTCACAAGTTCAGAAAACCACACATTCACATGTTCAAAAATTAAAATTTGTCGTGTCACGTTCCGGTAGGTAGAGGTAAAGAACTTAATTGAGAAAAATATGATTTCAATACCTACACAGTACTTACTTACATAAAGTACATAGTTTAGTTTTCTAATAAATGAAATTTCGAAATAAATGTTATAAAATTTCATTATTCTTCCTTCTTTCCCAGTTAACTGTACACATAGCACCACGATACTTACATATAACTGAGTGAGTACCAAGATTACCACGCGAGATTTTTTACGGTTGAACATTTTTTTTAGTGCTTTATTTACATTTCTGAATATGTTGGTACACTTATTGAACTGAATTTTAATAAATATATTTCTCAAATTTCAAAAAATTAAGCTTGATGGGGCCATGCAATCATTCAGTTCTTATGAAAATTGCATTAAATTAATTCATGCAATTAATTAACTATGTTTTATTTAATAGCCACGGAATTCCTAACTAGCTTTGTTCATATTCTGTATACGAAAATACCGTAGGTAGATATCACAATTTCCGATTTTATAAAAATAAATAAATAAAATTATAACGTTATATTTAAATAAACTGAGAAAGAGGCTGAAACTTCAAACCTTTAAATAATGTTCATAATATATGTACCACTGTGCATTTCCTTAGCCAGCGCGGAGCAAAAATCAATAAAAATTAACTGCTCTCGAGAAATTACGGCCATATTATGTTCCTGGCTGTGAGGGCAGTTACGAGATCAGTAGACCGCTAGGACGCTTCTTCGTATTAAGCCGTACACATTAAATACAAACTTTATTGTAATTTTCACATTCTGGTCTTCGTGACTGCTTCGGTGCAGTTAAAATCGAAGGATAATTAATCACGCTAATAAAATAGAAAATTATCACACCTCATTAGACTTCTATCGTAAAGTTAAAAGAAAATCGCTCGGTAATAAAACATTATGTGTATTTATGCAACACTCTTAAAAATATATTAAATATTTAGTCCCTTTTGTATATGTGTATTATTCTATGGAACGGTCTGGAACAATATTATTATAAATATTTAATAAATATTCACAGCGTGTTCAACTACTCGAGACACGTGTTCACCTATTAGGGCGGTGTAATCTAGATATTTGGTTTAGTACATAAATTGCATGTTATTACATGAATTTTATAAATTACATGTATGTACAATGTATATATATACAGCGGTGGGAAATCGGGGAGTTATTTCTGCTGGACCTGTAAATATATATATATTTCTGCTGGTGGAGCGCTTGTAGTACAGGGTGTGGTTTCAGCACGCTATTTTGTAGCCAATCTCTTGCCATTTTAGTTGCCATCATGGCGTGGAGTGGTGAGTAGCGCGTGTTCGCTATTGAAACGTATTTTAAAAATAATGATTCTAGCTTAAGGTCCGGCAGAAATAACTCCCCGATTTAAAAGGTTAATAAAATAGATATCGTAACAAAAATATGATATGAAAATAAATGGTAAACCTTGTTCTTTCAGAATATATTAAATATTTGTATAATTATGTATATATATATATTTTCCATTTCATCCATTTATAACAGAGTAGACAATGAAGAAATTAGGAGGTAATGTAAAGCTGATCTTATCATTGTGAATGAATAAGATTAAAAATGGATCGCTTAAGTAGTTTGGTTATATGGAACAGATGAATGAAGAGAAAATAGTAAGAAAGTTAGGAATATGACCCAAGTATTGGAGGCACCAGAAATAGAGAACATCTGGGGAAGACTTGGGATGACAAGGTAAACCAGACAATGGAAGATGGTCCTGTTGGAAGCCTCAATAATCGACGAGCTTACAATAGAAAATGTATGAAGTTGGATGACGCAAAAATTGTGTATATCAGCATAGAAGAGTGTGGTGCTCTATCCTATTTCCCTACGAAACGGCGTGTGTTATGGCATTATGTTAATATATTCTTAGAAATACACTATTTTTATTTTTTACTTTAAATTGTAAGTAAATAAATAAACAAATAAATTATAATAACATGATGGATTAAAAATACCCACATACGATTATTAAACCGATTACTCATATTGTGCAGAAAAAGACTAAATTAAAATAGAAATACTGTCTTACAATAATATTAAAAAATCGAATGTGTTGAATGGCTGGCCTTTGGGCCTTTTTCAGTTTTGGATAAAATAAAACAATATCACAATATTGATTTGTACTTTATTTCATATTTCATACATATCATTCGTATATCGCATATTTTGCACACAATCTTCATGCTCCATAATGTTCATAATGCTCATAATGTAACAAATAAACCTCAAATGTAACATATGAGGCTTACCATGCGTGTGATATAAAACATTTTCTATGTTAATTAAATAAAATACTATTAATATAAGTAAACCATTGTGTGAAAGATTGACGTATAAAGTGTTGGGCGTATAATTTTCCACTCCTACAAAAGTTTTGTCGTATAAAACCCACTCACGTCCTGATCCCTTGAGGGAAGAGAGAGAACTACGCTAACTATCGCTTTCGGTGCCAAACTATTATATCTATGTCTTGTACTTTTTGTTCTTCAACGTTTTATTGTCTCTCCAATAGATGTGTATGTGATTTTATATCGTGTTATGTCTAATTGTGACTCTGCATATTGTTTTAACATAAATAAAGGAAGAATCTGCATTGTAAGAACGGTTAATTTTTCTGGTAGCCATGCCATATTACCGCAACATGGCATGGTTTCCTTGTAGAGAAAAAAAATACCAACCCGACGGCGAATATTCCTGGATTAGCGAAAGATTGTCATTCATCATCATGTTTTCATTCCCTTATCCTAGGAGAGGGTCGGGGCCTGAAGTCTTCCATCTTCTCTTATCTTGCACTGTTTCAGTACTTGATGACCAATCAAGTCTACTAGTTAAAACACTCGCCTAATATTCGAGCCTCGTTCCAAAAGACCAGCAAGTTAATTAAAGTTAAATACTAATTAATACATTAAATTAGTGTTTAAAACATCACAGACCTATGTTCTGAATAATTACATCTTCACAATAAGAATGTGTTCTCTTTAATAATTAAAGTAAAGTTTAAAAATAGTTAAAATATTCTGTTTATAATATTTAACAGGTATAAAATCGCATTGGAAATATAATAATATATTACGGCAGTGTGTGAATGGTTGGTAGCCGCGTTTTGAAAATGTTTATTTTGTTATCTTCAAACACCGCATTTTGTTAAACTTTATGAACAATTTGTTAGATTTTGTAATATCGTAATGTCTATCCGTAGAGCCTCTCCGCGGTGAAGTGCCGGCGAAGCGATGAAGCGACGAAGCAACGCAGCGGCGGATAACCGGTCACGGTTAATGTTAAATGAAAATTGAAAATCGAAGAAATGTCACTGATAAGAAACAAACACGGCGAGAAATTATATCCGATAAACACTTTAAAGACGTTTACTACATTTCGTTTAATTAGTAAGCGGCAAATAGACAATTCATGCAAATATATAATTAAATAACGATTAAGGAAGTATCTGTACACATACATTGGATACATTATTCAAGCGTTATAACATTTAATTAATAGATATTTTAAAAGTAGCCTTTTACGTGTTCTAAGACGCGATGGTCACAGGTAACGCCAGGCGAGTTGTCCGACAAAAATGAAAGTAAATTGTAAGAAACAATAAACTGTGAAAAAATAACAAAAGAGAAAGAAAGGGAGAAAATTAAAAAGTGAAATGGTATTTCAGAATGATATTAATTGAATATTAAAAAAAAAATTCTAACTCAAAAATCAGTTAGTCTCAGGTGATGAAATGATTTACACGAAACTAAATAAATTAGAATCTTTCAGCGCTACACATTAGAAAACGTCAAAACTGAGCTTTTATTTTCATTCGGTTTTTAACTTTCTCTACATATTTAACAATATATTGAATTAACGTTCTTATAGAGCAGAGAAGATTCTTCTTCTTCTCTGTTCTATCCTGACCACATTCGCGGCTCGTCTACAGTCATACATCTTCTGTGTGCTGGTCAATTATTGAAAATTGAAACAAGACGATTTGTCATCATCTAGTCACGCCATGTTCGTTATGCCATCAACGCGTGCGTCTTTTATCGTTCTTACTACCCTCTCCTCATTGAACGTGACCATTTTTCTTTCATTTCCCGTGAATAAACCGCACATTTTTTAACAACTTAACTCACCCCAAGCAATAAATTATGGTCACAACACAAGATAAAGAACGAACATCTACACACCAGTTCCGAGAACATCAACGATTCTACATGTTCTTAGCTCCGAAACTGTACAACACACTCAACACCAACTGGAAATCGTTCACTTCCAATAATATTACACAAATATTGATTCAATTGGGTAGAGATCAAAACCATCGCTGTCCAACATTCCAACATAATTATATTACAATACCTACACTAATAATTCACTAGTTTTACAACACTTTCACTGCAGATATTTATTTTTTTATTCCTGTTGAATCTTTCTTTCTTAAATTAAATAACACCACAATAGCACGAAAAAAAAAACTGGCTACTTTAACACAGACGGCAGTCTAGCAAGGTAGCCAGGACAATGCTGTACATATCCATCCCACCCAATAAACCACGAGTATTATATTTAATTGCAATATAATTATATTTTATGTTTGTCATGATGGACCTCTGTTTCAACAAAAACATGTATGTCAATAAAGTCTAATAAATAAATAAACTATACTCAGAACAGCTTTACATTGAGTACAAATTTTTTCATAAACATTTGTTCATTATATTTCTGTTACGAAGTAGCGTGCGTTCAAACACAAAGTCAAGAGGCAGAACCATTCTCCACCATCAAGTTATTTCTTACCGGTCTCGGCCTGGTACTGCTGCATTGCGGAGTGGTTAATAATTACAATATTTCTCTAGTTATATTGAAGCGATTTATAAAATTTGAAATGCACTCATTATTTTAACTACCACAAATCAATAATTACCAAAACGACGTATTTTATTATTAAAAACTGACTTAATCTTATGCAAATTTCAATAGCACACAACTTTAATTATCATGCCAGTGTTATAAAATTAATTTTTGATTAATAATCTTAAGGGCTATGCAAAGGGTTGATTGATATCCTATAGTAAATGGTCAAACATCATAAAACAGTTACAATAAAGAAATAGCTGCCTATACAAATGATAGACGAGCAATTCAAAGAAATAAGAACTTCAAATACGCTACGTCAGAAATTTACAAAAATCTAAAGCTAATAACTATCTAATAAAACATTTAAGAAATAACGAATTTGCAAGAGGTAGACGTATTCCCAGTATACTGAACCACAATGGTGACGTGGAAGGATGGATGGCGCTGAGGCATTTTAAAGAAGAAGAAGAAGAACATTACATAAAATATCTTTCGTGCATGCGAATTTTTATAAGTAAACAAAAAAAATTAATGACAAATTTAACAGTTTTCAAATGCATAGTTTATTTTGAATGAAGTAATTCATATAGTAGGTACATATAATAAAACAAATAAAAATAAGGTCATAGATCGTTCCGCGTTTACTAAATTTATTTTCCATGTAAATGTTTCTAAACGAACGCATATTAATGTGGTGAGAATATATTAAAGTCTTCAAAATGCTAATGAAAACACCCAAAGCTTAGGAGATTCTAAAGAACTTGTTTGGAGACAGATATTTCTACTTCAATTGGTTCGGCAGAGAATACCCGCGGAGATATATGTACTCAAAATTTCGTCGTTATCGAACTGAGTGAAGTAACCCAGGAAAATAATTGTGTATGACTTTCAATCAATAAAAAAAAATAACCACACCATTGTCGTAAAAATAAATTTCATAGTTTATCAGTTTATAGTTCTACATTATAGTCTAATAATTGTCTGGGATACAAAGCTCTTGAAGATACAGAGGCGCCATGTTATGTATCGCCTTGTACATCAACCAGCACAATTCAAATTAGATTTAGAATGGATTGTAATCTATCCAGCTGGAACATTGGCAGGCCAACATAAATGCTGTTACAATAGTACACACGTGATACCACAAATCCATTTATAAGTAGACGGACGGGCTACCTCGAGAGGAAGATGTCTCCGAATATTTTTAATCTGTATTAGTTAATAAAAGTATGCATTGACAGTTTTGTTGATTTGTGTATTCATTGAAAGATCTGCATCAATGTGTACGCCCAACAACTTAACTTCAAATTTAGCATTCGCAGACATTGATTCCTGTATTTTGTTTTTCCTTCTAGGTGTTGCTGTCCATAGTAATTCTGTTTTATTAGATGGATTCGATGTTAGTTTATTTTGTGCCATCCACTCACCTATTTTCTCGGCGCATCTTGTATTTAAATAATATTGAAACGTTCTTATTTTAAGTAAATATATAATAATTTTTCAATCCAACAATATCGATTCCGAACAGGGCCGCACTGGAATATTGCGGGGCCTTTTTATTTATCTATATCTATATCTAAGAGTGAAAAATAGACCAAGTATTGCCCGAATATTATCACTCATAAAAGATCTATTTAAAATGCAATAATTTATTTGAAAAAAATATTTTCTTGAATGTACGCGATAGATTGACCATAAAATTATATTAAGAACTAAAACCGACACTTTCCAAGTAACACAGTAACAGTAAAACATATATGAGTATTATTTCATTTTTTAACAGCTATAAACTTTATATTTTCAACGAATCCCAAAAATCTTTGAGTAATAAATAAATAATAAGTAAATGTATATATTTTTTTAATGAAAACCCATTTTATTGTATAGTTTCTATTTTAGATTACAGTTGCATGATATTGAAAACAAATGAGATTTAATCAATTAGAAAAATACACGCACATAAAATTTATATAATTTCCGAAACTTTTCCTTGCCTGGGTAATGCGTTACCATTACGCTACATTGATCATTTAAGTTTACGATAAATTTGAGAACTATATGTGAAATCTTTTATAAATGATACATCTGTTATTCCATTTTTAAAAGTTATCAATCGATTTATCTAATTTGTTTTAAATATTATAGAACTATGTTCTAAAATTGTAACTTCACAATAAATGTGTTTTTATTAAAAAATATGTATAAATTCATTAACATCCAAATAACATTATATCAAAAATTGTAACAGATTTAGAAACTGCCTATTTAAATTAAACTGAGACCGATTAAATTAATAATGTTTTTCTGTATTTGTATGAGCGAGAGGCTAGGCTGCACCCGTTGCTCCTACCTCAAGCCGGCCCTGATTCTGAATGAAAATTCAAATACACGTTTTACTGCAAATTAACGCTGTTATTATTAGAGGGAAAGTAATCTCTATGTTTAGAGTGTCTATATTAAGTAATATTTTAATTATATGTTGCTTGTAACTGATAAAGAATTGACTGGGAAAATTTATTTAATTAATGACATATTTAAAGAGAACAAATTTTGAAAAAAATGGACGAAAATACACTTACCTGATATCTTACGATGTAGATGATGAAAGCGAACAAACTCGAAAAATATTTGGGTCATATCCTCAGGTACATTACATATGTGGCTAGATAGAACAAGATGAAAATGACAAATGAGAAAAACATTTTTGAATCTGGAGAAGAAAATGTGCAGGAAAGCTTTCTATATTCGCTGTTTTCGACACGACGAGTCTGATTACACAGAATTGCCGCGCACTTTGCAGAATTCTCCCCGCATCAATTTGAAATAATTTTAAAAACATTAAAACATGTCTTTAAATATCTCCGAAAGATGATAAATCTTTCATATAAAAATAATATTATGTATGAAAAATATGTTAATTATTACCAAAATTTTTAAGTAGATACGAGAATCTTTACCCTGGTCAACGATAAATGGTACATACATACATCATTCTGTAATACCCATCTATATAATACTCCATTTTCAAAATATTAATAATAAGATGTATTATTTATTTCATTGATAACCCTCTCCAAGACATTAATTTCATTTTTAATTCGTAGAGGAACAATAAAATAGTTAAAAGTCTGAATTTTGTTTTATTAATTAATCTAATTCATTATTATATGGCTCGAACGACGTATATCGCCTTTACATGAAATAGAACGCTACCTGCATTCATTGAAACGAAACGGTACAGCGCCCGTGGCCTGAACGGCCGAAACGATATCACATGCGCGCGTGATCCGAGGCATTCTGTTGGTTCCGGTTCATTCCGAGCACCGCCATACTTGTACATAATTGACAGTGTGAAAACACGTGATCTTTGAGCGCATAAATCCTCATTAACGTGAAACATACTCCATAAATATTCGTTATTCAATGTTCCGGTTTCCCGTAATCCGACCATTTAAATAATCAATTCGTTACGCCATTGTATTGTATTTATTTAAGTATACAATTCAAACTTTTTGGAAGTTGTGAGATATTTCAATTGAAAACAAAATCAACTTATGTATACAGTATCAGACAAATTTCATTTCTTCCACGCTTTCTAATCGTTATTATTATATCATATTAATATCCGTAATCAGGGGCGGACAGGTGGGCCGATATTTTCGATGTTTGTTTTTACATTACAAAAAAGTATATTAAAATTCATCCTAAAATAAGCACTGGCTTATAAATAATATATTTTATAAAATATTAAATTAATAAATTGTAAATTAGGTACAATTAGTGACAGTAGAAGCTTTCATACTCGTATATATGTCAACAGAGAGAAACATAATGAATAAAATAGCTAATGACGTAATTATCGATCTAACCCTTTCTACCCTGACGGTACCTAAAATTACCATCAACTTTATCTAGTCATATATCTTGCTGCAATGTCAATTCTCTAACGATACTACTAAGTCTACTTAAATAAAAGTCTACTCGATTTATTACTCTGTAAACATTTGTTATTTTTTTTGTTATGTAATGTTATGCGGCTGATGAAAAGTCAGTTGCGCATTGTTAGGTTAGATATGGTTTGGTTAGGTTTGACGCGCTTGTATTCCTTGTGATTATTAATACTTATTGTGACCTAATTTTTTTTCTTAAGTTTTCAACTATTCTTTTAATGTTTTAAAATATTTCTTTCATATTTCGTATTCGTTTTGTACTAAGCTATATTTATTTTTTTGTTTTATATGTACGTCATATTAGGTCTGACTAATTAGAAGGACCGCAAATTATAATTAATAATATTTATAATTTATATACCTATTTTTTTTTTATTTTTCCATCACTTGCTTATTTTATGTTTGAAGAATACAGCAAAAAAATATTACAAACAGTTGCTAAGTACTTAAAATTAATAATTCGGGGTAGAAAGGGCTAAATCGGAACAGATTGCGTTATTGAATGGAAAAGTATTTCAGACAGATGAGTACATTTTTAGAAAATGTGTTTTATCTACGTTTTCTGTTATTTATCTCCTTGTCTTGAAAATTTCCCGGTCAACCTTAGGTTGCTAATCCACCCCTTTCCATTATTAGATAAAAGTTTAGACGTCTTCGATAAAATAACTTCGCAGGATAGAAAACAGGCTGCCACGGCTTCTCTATGAAGCATTAATAATATTTATTCTACGAAATATGTAAAACACGTTAAATCGAATGTTACCCATTTTGCTTATATTTCAACAACTTAACATGAATCGAACAAAAATATTACAGTACCTACATCTACCAAATTTTAGAGAAGCGATATCAAATAATTACTAATGTAGTACAGAATCACATGACTTCGCCGACACAGAATGTATATTAGATAGGTAAATAAATTTAAACTATGAATTCCCAAAACCGGTTCAAAAGATTGTATGGATCGAGGACATTATCGTGTTCCCACGTTGAACAATAAGTTACCACCATCTTTACGTAGGTACTTGTTTACTAATTCGAAATTTTGAGAAGAAAATAATTTTCATAATATTTATTTGAATATCTACTGACCTTTTGTTTGTTTATTTAAAGTACTGTAGATGTATTGCAATATATATTTTTTAAATAACGTATACCTAGTAAATACGCGAACCTGTAGATAAGCATCTAGAGAGATGCTTTGCCAAGTCGAGCTTTTATGAAATTGTAAAAAAAAACCTGCGCAAAATTAAGGCGAAACCATGTATTCGTATGCTAAATGGAGTTTTAGATTTAATAACAACACGCTTAATAGTCCTGTTTCTTGTTAAAATAGCCACTTACTTACTATCACGTCGTTTCAAGAGGTCGTAGGCAAAGAGAATACTACACCACACTCTTCTGCCCTGACACAATTCTCGCCTCATCCACATGCATACATCTTCTCATACAAGTTCGTAAATTATTGAGGCTTCTAAAAGGACCATCTTCCAGTATCTGGTTTAAGCCTTCTGCGGACGTCCTTTATTTCTGGTGCCACCAACGCGTGCGTCACATACCTATATAAAATAGTCAGAGATCGAGGAGGCTAATCGATATCACCACTTTTTGACATTATGTGGCCGGGAAAATTTTCAAGCATCACTCAGACTATGTGTGAGGTGGCACTCTACTCATTTCGGCCACCAATAAGCTTTCCAACGCGTGACGACAGCGATCGCCATTCATGGTTACAACAATGCCATTATTATTTAGATAAAATATTTTAATGACTTCAACACGTTATTGAAGCGTTAGATGATCCATAATAAATTGTAATCAACTACTTTTTACAACTACCGAATACAAACTTACAAATGTCTGCCAAACCAAAAAAGCGACCAAACGTAATCGACCTGGAATATAATATCCACCCTATATGTGCGTGTGTATATATAATAATAGTAGTGATAATAACACAACAAAATGTAGCTATGAACAGAAACACAAATACAGAGACGATGTTTTAGGTCAACTATTGACTATCAATAATTAAAGACCGAGCGTACGTGAAGTCATGAATACCCGACAGTGTCCAGGCACAATAGAACATATCAGTATTTTTAGAGCTTAAACACTGCTTCTAGATGTTTTTTTATATTGCTTTCTTTTTTCTTTCCACTTTCTCTATTGCTTCTGGTTTTATATTCCTTTTCTCAGTGATTCGGGAGTCCTCTGGAAAGCGAAACCATCGCAATTGCAACTCGCGTTACTCTATAAAGTAATGACGGGCAAATAAGTAGATAAGTTAAAAAAGGCTCTCCTGATTGAGAAAACAGTGAACTAGAAAGTAGAATTTACAGAACCCAGAACAACAAAATACGACGAACATCACGCAGGATACCAGAAAATGAAGAAGAAAATAAGTGTTTCTGTAGATATGCTGATGAAGAACTGATTGTCAATGTAGAGGTAATAAACATACATTTTTGGTAAATTGTGGAAAAGTGAGTAATGGAGTCATTTTTTTTAAAATTCTTCGAAAAATCTAATTTACGAAAATGAAATAATTTTTTCGATGTCCTGAAAGAGAGTTATGTTAGTGATGTTAGAGATGTTCCAAGTTGCCTGTTTTAAAAATGATTGGCTTATACCACACGAGAGATGTGATTTCACGTCTTCCGAGTCGACAAGTCGGTACTTTAGTACTAATATTGTTAGTACTGGCCGATACATACGGGAGATGTGATGTTGGTAATCAGAGCGTTTTTAAAAAGCCCAACTTTGAACGTCAATATCTCCGAAAGTATTGGAATCTGGATATTTTTCTTATTTTTTTGTTAACATACTACAAAAACTCATTTCTGACATTATCCACTACCTCATAGCTTTAATGAACCGGAATCTATCTGTATAAGACACGAATGTTATCTAGTATTTTTTGAAGTATGAATTTGAATTCGTATAAAAAATATATTTTATTACTTTATCATCATCTTTTGATGTCATTCAGAAATTTATATTTCCACTTATTTAAAAATAATGATATTATAATCTAATTTTGAATAATTGAGTATCAATGATTCGGCCGCTCTGTATAATCAGCATATATTGGATTTTGGACCATTCGGAAGCTATTCCGATTACACTGAGCATGAAGACCACCTGCTGAGAAAGGCCGATATGAAGGACAATGAGCCATAATCCTTGGCTTGTTACGATTCGAGCATTCATGAGTTCTGTAACCTTCTGCATGCATGTATATCAGTGACGGTCGGTGACTTTTTGTAAAGGGGATGCTGGATAATAAGTTTATACCTACTATTTCCAGGTTTTCTAGTATCATAGTACACAAAACTTTTACGCATTAATGATTCAATTATACACACCCACAATTCACAATTTTAGTTTACAGCGTTAGAACACGTTGGCGAAGTAGTGTCCATTAATTTTTTTTATTTAAATGAATTAAATAAATAATCTAAGGATATTCAATGTTTCAATAATTCGGTTTAACAAATTTCTCAAAAAATTCCGCTCACTTCGTAATATGTATACTATTCTGTGCATTATACCCATAAGCATTAAAGTCGTCTTTTGTACATCGGATGCTGCTAACGAATGCATATATAGTATTCGAAGACCTTGACAGGTGAAACTGAATACACATGCGCTAAAGTCGAATACTTTCATACTTTGTGGATACATAACAAATGATAGAATCCACTGTTACTGGTATCTGTGTGTTTACGCGATTCATAGATGTTCGAAAGTTGAGAATTATATGTATTTAGATTCGCTCCGTGCGCGCGCCGTATCGTAGTAGTGTGAGTTATGACTGGTTTCTAAAAGACACGACGAATATATTTGCAGCATTACTGTTTTCGGCATAAACTATAAGTCCAAAGCTTTTTGACTCTGAAACACAAGGGATACGGAGCATCCAAAGCAAGCATGAAGCGACCGCATCTGATGTATATACTCGTACATACATACATATATATACATATATGATGGATATGTATTATAGTACACGCATAATAATATCGACCGCATTTAAATGAGAAATGAGAAGAAATACCTGCACAATAGAAACTGTTCAAGAACGAGTATTGTAGTCGCATTTACGACCGCTTATACCTACGGAGAATGTAATTGCTAAGGGCTCCCTCCATACCAACCTCTCGAGTTTATTAGTCCTATGCTATTATTTGAAATCGTCAGATATTTATATATTTTAAAATAACGAAAAATGTATGTTACAGAGCATTATCGCAAGCAGTCTAAGCACGCTAGCCAATTATGTATAATTAACATGTTCAAGCCCCTCTTTTTTTTATTGTCAATTATGGCAGAATGGGATGAAATTGAGCGTTCAAAAAAAAAGTTGATATCTTGGCCATATCTTCAATGAAGATGAAAAAGACGATGATGACATCAAACGGCAAAGGATACAGTTCAACGTTCATGCAAATGTGCTATGACAGCATTTCTACCGATGCAAGGATCCTGTTTAAATCGTTCTTCACCACCATGTATACTAGCGAGCTCTGGTCGAAATACAAGCAAGTGACGTACAATCGTCTACAAATTCAGTACAACACCACATACAGAATTCTGTTCGGATCGGCGCGTTATTGTAGAGCATCTACAATGTTTGCCGAAGGTCATGTGCAAAGCATTCGTTCCGCTTCTGAGACATCGAGTTGCCGGAGTAAAGCTGCAACTGGAGCTCAGCACCGACTCTCTAATGTAAGCGGTGCACTCGTGGAAGGCTGGCTCCCTGACCAGAGAATGGCGTCAACTACAGAGTAGCTACAGATACAATAATAACCATGACAGAAATTTTGTTTGTATATATACCTACCTCTGTTTGAACTACTTAGTATTTTTTTGCTTTTCTTTTCATATCATAACATAAATATTATTTTGTTACTTAATGTATTATTTTTATGGCGAATCGAGTCTTCCATAAAAAAACTAGATCACGCTGAAATAAACACATTATTATTAAATCTTTTATATTTTTCTCTTCTTAGTGGCCAAAAGAGATATATGTAGGTATTTATAGTGATTTATATTTAGGATCTATTTATGTGTACAAGCTGCGTATGTAGTTTTTTTTAACACTTACTGTAGTGAAACACAAGAACACCTACACCGGAAATCAAACCCGTAACCCGCGGTATGCGAAGCCAGCATTATACCTACTAGACAACGAGGGCCGCCATAGATATTCAGGTTGTAAAAATCCACAAGGGTGTAGATATATGTGTCAATAAAAAATATATATAATTTTTTATAATGAATACATAATATCAAAAACCTAAAAGTTCAATGCATAGCATACATTCTTAGATATAAATACAATGTACCTCAGTTATGTAATTAATGGAGAGGTTGAGGGAAAAAGACACTGAGGAAGGCACAGATAAAAATACGTTCACTAAATACGCAAATAATAATGCGAATGCAGATAGCTATATACAAACATCTTCTGAATAGGGTCCAAAACAAAGCCAAATAGTGAGCATTGTACCGACAAAATTCTGTAATATGAAAGAATAAAAATTATTTATAACAAATATTGAATATTTTCTTTAAGTATGTAGTTGAGAACTGATAATAATTTTCCAAATTTTGAAGGTGTAATTAATTCATTTTTCAAAATATTTGATCATGTTATACCTCTTTTTGTTAGCTTTGTTAGGTGGAGTGCACCAGTGGTTCTTGTCGTGCACCTGTACGACAAGAACCTCCGGCTAGCAATCACTTCGAAGGCTTCCTGCGATCAGCGACCAGCGTTACGTTCTACTAAGGGCCGGTTGTGTGATCAGTGGTAACTTTTTACTATGGTAAAATAAATTACAATTTTTTTGCGAAAAACGGGTTGTTTGATCGTTGACAAAAAAATGCAATAGTTATAGGATGGTAAAAACCGAAAATCGTCGATTAAATATGGCGAACTCTTCACAGCTGTTTCAAAAGTCATCTGTGGCATTTAGGGAATCATGTAAAAAAAAATATTTATGAAAAAACTATTATTATATACAATGTAGATTTTTTATTTATACACAATTAATTATACACAATAATAGTTTTTTTTTTAATTTTTGAATGTATATAAAGGTAATATGTGTGTTAAAAATATTTAAAGGTATTGTGTGTGTGTGCTTAAAAAACTACATGTCAATTTACTGAATCAAATTTAATTAAAAATATTTTTTTTGTATATTTATTGGGCGATCCATAAGTAAACGAAGGGTCTGTGGAATGGGATGGGAATGTGGGTGGAATGTGCATATACCAATTAGTATTGCTGAGACCCCTTTATTACTATGGATCGCGAGCGACATTTATTATCAAAAAATATATATAATACGTCAACATAAACACAACCACAAAAAAAACATATAAGTAAATATTTTATTTTTATCTAGTAAAATAAGCAGAAATACCAATAAATTTAAAGCCAAATCGTTTCACAAAAATTGGTGTATTTTTATTTGCATGGATTGAATGAATGTATTCAACATTACCAATAGAAAACTCAGGACTAGCTATCGTAGGGTACATACGGTAACACACTGATACATTGAAAGTAACTGTATATGATAATTAATCATTCAAAAATCTGCTATTTTAGTGATGAGAGTTCGTCCGATGATGATCTCGTTGTTTAATATACATTAGCACATAATCCGAAAAAATTTCGCTAGATATCAAACGCAGAGGCGAGTAAAGCCATAGATAAAACATAAAATAAAGCATATTTCATATCTATTCTTTGACAATAGTAAATATGACGTACCAACAACTGGTAAAAGTTTTTTACCATGAGAGATAGTAAAAAACTTACCATGGTCAAAATTGACTACTGATCACACAACCGGCCCTAAAGATACAAGTAAAACGCAGTGCATGTTTATTTGTAAACTCAGACAACAGTATTTTTAAAACATTGAGACTGTTTGCAGAAATTAGCAATTCTAATAATAGTGTTTCGTGTGAAGTTAGAGAAGTCGGTTTCTGGTCTTAGTATTCCTGAAAGTATAGCGCGCAACCTACAAAATAGGAATCTCTCATTTACTGACACATAAAATCTTAAATTATATTACAGGCTCACACGCGCAGACACACATAGACTACACGTTCTTAAGGATCTCTTTCGTATGTTCGGCCCGAGACCCTGCGAGAGAGATCCTTTACGACACCAAGTAATTACTATCCTATATTCCAATCTGGCCTTTAACATCAACAGCGTACGGTACATATAGCTGCATTTCATTAATGTTTTATGACTATTGTTGGCTAATCGAAATTGTACGACTTAGATTCTGATGCTTAGCTACGTTTTCAATTATCTGCCTTCGTTTGTACGTCCCTTCGCCGCGCTAGTTTAACTACATCGTTTACAATTAAACTATAATTGATTTAATATAATTCAACCACAATCGTGCGGACAAACGGGAAATAAAAGTTGAATTAATGAAATTGCAAATGTTAGATATCCATGAAAAATTGTATACAAGTATATCAGACATACATATGTGTATAATGGCAGCTTCGCGGCCACGGTAAGTATTTATGTAGTCTACATTTCAACGTTGAAAGCATAATTATTAAACAATATGACGTGGTTTAACCACAGTACAACCAAACTAACCAAATATCGCTAACAAATACACATCAGATATATTTAAACTATTTTAATACGCAATGTATCGTTCCGGTTGTAAAACGACGCGTGTTTACGGCTAAAAGCCGACTGCTTACAGATTATACGAATTGTCGTACGCAGCACGCTTAAAACCTGTCTATAGAATACTATTTCGTAGAAAAATGTTACATGCCATGACACCAATATATATGATGTAAAAAAATCAAATCCTTTATATCACATTATTTGGTTACAGCAAAATAAAATTATGCAGGTCTTCGTGTAGTTCATTGTAAAAAAAATAACAGCATGAATTTTATTTATGTAGATATATACCAAAATGAGATTTATTTTAATATTTCCGGTAGGTATATGTGTGGTATTAAATATGTGAACTCTCATATAATTCGTCTTCTTTAAATGAATTACAACCATTTTAACCCCCAGAGCGATTTAAAAAAAAACTAAATCTTATATTTATTTGCCCGTGTCCACGGATTTTAGATGATCTGTGAGATCTAGATATGGTCTGTGAGACTTTTAGAATCTCTAAGACAGGAATTATGTTTTGTTATGGAGACAACTCTCAGTTTTCACTGTGTTTCACGTATTTTGTGTTTGATCTTCATGACTATCCAACGATCGCCGGTCACATGTGTGCACAATATGAACGCGACATATAGAATGCTTCCTGTATATTGCCTATCTACTACCCCTTCCCAGGACTACTACCCAGAACACGATAATTTTCTATGGTGCGTTCTCTATGGTTTTGATCAGTTGAAGTTAAACTTTTGAACTGACAGATATCGTTTTATCATTGGGTGCATTGATTTTTGCTAAGTTCGTCCTGCCGTGTGGGAACAAATTATTGGCTTGTAAAGTATCGTCCTGCTGCTTGTAGGACTGATGCTGTTTGTGTGTAAGTGGTTTTTCGCAACCGTTCGAACCAATTTGTGCTGTCATCTTGTTATTGTGCAAGGTGCTTGTTGACACTTCGCGCGGAACAACGGAGTACGTGTCCTGGAGCCAAAAGATCTATGAATCAAGTAGAAGAAGATCCAGATACCGAAAGGAGCATTTCACAGGTGAGTCGTATTTTGTGGTTCTGGGTGGTCCTCCAGCCGATCCTTGTCCCCTATTCCTTTCTTGCCACCGAATTTCTTCAACCCTTCCTGCATCTCTTATTTCTCCACCTCCGTATACACTGTATACTCATCAAGTCCCAGAGGTTTATAGATGTTCCGTTTGTCAGTTGGTGAATTTAAATTTCCCCAACAGCAATTAAAATAATAAACGTCTCTAATTTCTGTTTTACTAATATTGCAGTAGAAATAGTTGGTATTTGTAGTTCTATGTGAAGTTCGTACGCACATATCGAAATCCGTGAT
Source organism: Eubasilissa splendida (assembly GCA_031772225.1). Classification (NCBI taxonomy): domain Eukaryota; kingdom Metazoa; phylum Arthropoda; class Insecta; order Trichoptera; family Phryganeidae; genus Eubasilissa; species Eubasilissa splendida. The sequence continues at coordinate 10,914,309 of CM062852.1, read as the reverse complement.
CGATGCTACCAATCTCAAGTAGTGATTTCTGAGTTTATCTCAAGATAAAAATCTTAACACACGTACACGGTATTGAGATTAATTTCAATAAAATCTCTGATACTTATCTCATCTGGTTTCACTCCGGGTACACGGGCCATAAAAGTTATTACTGAATGCATTTCTCCAGATTATTTAATCCTCTTAAATTATATATATTTACACCTTCTTCACCCCAGATCTATATTTACTATTAGATAAAGGCCTTACTAATGACCACCAAATCTCTCTATTGTCTGTCCTTCGCATCTATCTGCTTCCTATTATTACTTTCACATCAATGCAGAATAGGGTCTCCACCATAATATATTTTTACCTCCACATTTTTCTGTTATTCGGTGTACAACATCTTCAACTTTTACGCTCGCAACATCTTTTTTCTATCTTTCATATTATTATAATTACAATACACATACTTTACTACCATATTACCACTAAGCTCAAAACATTTTTCTAAAAATTACACATATTTTAATTTTTAAAATTCTACAAATAGATCAGTTCATTGCGAAAATGGTTAACATTTTGGATTAGCTTTAAAACCTCGACTCATTTTGGACGGTAGTACGTGTGTACATAATTTAATATAAAACGTTAAGTCAAGTATGTACATAAATACAAGGGGTGCTGTTTCTTTGAAAATATGGTATGAAATTGTCAATTTACTTTTATAAACGAAATTCATCGAACTATTGTAATAACTCAAAAATTCACGGTCATACGTCGGTAAATCCTCAAACAAAACACATGATGTGTTTACAGTTTCCATATGTCATCAATTTAAGATTAAAAAAATCAAGCGGCAAACTTAAATACAAAAATAATTTTACTGATATTTAAGAAGTAAATTTATGCCAAGGAATTTGCATTTTCACCGCTGCATTATGACTTAATGTGGCTGGCGGTGAAAAAAATGTAAAATACTTGTTTTATCGGAAACATGATACGGACGCGTGAAATAACAATAATAATATACACATTTTCTCTCCTCTCTAAAGACCAGTCTAGCCTTCATCTTCTCAATATTCATCTTTTTTTCCTTTATGATTCTGCGTTCGCACTTAATTCATATTAAGCGAGATAGGGCTTCTGTTTATAAGGATCAAATAATAATTATTTATTTCTAGTTTCCAGTATTTTGTACACAGTGTAACATTACAAACTGAATTTGAGAAGCATTATTACCGATGGGTTTGGGAGGAAAAGTAAACACTTAATTCGGTGGCCTGTCCGCAACACTTCCGACAAGGGCTGCGCAATAATTGTAAAAAAAAGGAACAGATGAAGATCCGTCCTTTTCTTAAGTTCAGATGAAGATATAGTGATAATTGAAACCGGTCAAAAGTAAGTTAGTTATTTTTTTAAATAATATACCTGGCCACAAAGTTAACGCTACAAATATTTTATCATTGATCATAGGCAGTAAAAATATTTTTAAAACACTTTTCATGCATGTATGCGAATTAATATGTTTATTTATTTAATCTACGCGTCCTCTTTCCTCTTAATAATAATAATAATAATAATAACAGTGATATATTTCGTAAAAAAATTCACCCCAACTTCACTTAACACATGAACTGTTTAGTTCAACACTAGTATTTAAAATTAAAAATTGTTATTTGAACTTATGGATACGATATAGTAAAAAGATGCAATTTCAGGTCTCTTTTTAAATACAGTCTCTGATGCACTGTTCTTATGACGGGGGGTTAAGGGTTCCACGCTTTTGGGCTTACCACCGCAAATGCCCGTTCACTGAACTTATATTTCTCGTCAGTTCTACAACCCTTCTCGCGGCTGATGTAGAAACTGACCTGAGAGGTTGACCTCTAAAATTCAAGTTGTCTGGAATGTAGAACTCTTGAAGATGCAGAGGCGCAATGTTATGTGTTGCCTTGTACATTATAAACCAACACATTTAATATTCAATTTAAAGTTATATGGAGGAAATTGAAGTTGCATACTATTCGTGTTTTTCTTCATCTTGCTCTCATCAGAGTAGTGCTAGCCATCAGTCACTCTGCTGGCGAGCTGCCAACACTACAGCGAAAATTACATGGCGCCCTATGACTCATTACATCGCATTTCTGACGTGGTCATGGAATGAATTGCTGAAAGTGTTCACCAGATTGGACATCATGGATGACTGATCGCATGAACAAGACATTTCAACTCTTTCTAAAACTACCAGTTATTCAATGTTATCATTGTGTTAAGTTTTTTTTTTACGTATTTTCACGATTTTTCAAAACGTAGTTGTTTAATCTCAAATAAAAATATTTTTCAATCAAAAAATATTTTAAATATGAATTAAATATATTAATTAGAAAGATATACATATAAAATCAACTTTATCGAAAAATATTGTTGTTGCGCCAATGGGATACGAACCTGGATCTCTTTCCTAACCGGGGAAGGTGCATTATCCAACTATGCTACAGCGACAATATTTTTAGCGACAATTTTCGAACCTATATGTTACCTTTTTGATATTAATACATTTAATCGTTCCATTATTTGAAAGAGCCATCTACCTTATTTTTACAGAATCTCAAATACGTTTGAGTAAACTGATAGCAGACGCCAGAATTATCAATTCATTTTTATTAAATTTTGGACACATTGATACAATTTTATTATTAGGAGAACACATTATAAAGATATACATATAAAATCGCGCCACCGGTGGCGCAACAACAATATTTTTCGATAAAATTGATTTTATATGTATATCTTTCTAATTAATATATTTAATTCATATTTAAAATATCACAGACCTATGTTTTGAATAATTATAACTTCACTATAAAAATGTGTTCTCCTAACAAAAAATTTTGTCAGCTCCATTGCCATTTCCGGAAGACAACATTAACCAATTAAGTTATAAAGATAATGTCGTCAAATTCCATCTACAAACACATGTTACCTCATCAGTGTGTCATCTATTTTTGTAGAGATACATTAAATAAATATCTCACTAACAAGGTAACATATATACAACAGCACTGTGTTGTCTCACTATAGCTTTATTGGTTTAATGAAGCCGTCTACCGGAAACAAATTGTTGCGGGTTCGAGTCTCTATGGTGACTATATTTTTTCGATATCAATTATATTATTTGATTGATATTAATAAGATGAATACATTAGTCCTATGGATTGTTCATGGTACTCGTAAAATACGTTGCTAAATAAATGTATGAAAAAATATACATAGATTGCAGACTTTTTACATTATTCGCGGGTTTCTTAAGTGACTGTGCGTTGAAATCTGTTACACGAACGTCATTTAAATTAAATTAGTATACCATCATTTTATTCATAGAAATAAAATATTATTTTGACTACATACACAATACTCAGATTAAAAAAGGATCACTTAGATGGTTTGGTCATATGGAACGGATGAATGAGGAGAGCAGGAAAAGAAACATATATGACGCAAGTGTTGATGGCACCAGAAGTATAGGACATCCGCTGAAGACTTGGCACGATCAGAAAAACCAGATACTGGAAGATGCTCCTGTTACAAGCCTCAATAATCGATGAGCTTGTATAAATGTAAATGAGACGAGAATTATGTATCATGCCATAAAAGTGTGGCGCTCTATCCTTTCTTCCTACTCTCGCGGGGAAACGGTGTGATGGTAATTTCACATGGTGTGTTTGACTCTAGACATCATTTTATAAAATGTGTCCAAACATATATATAAATGTGTCCAAATATATATTATATATAAATGTGTATAAAATATTTATATATATATATATATATAAATGTGTATAAAATAAGACAACCGTAACCAACACAAAGACAATATTTTAAAAATCAAACATTTAAACGAATACAAATGTATTAAAAACTGGCTGATACAATCGGCTTGAAAACTTCGGTAACCATCTAAAAAATTCACAAAGAACACATTTACAGAGCCTTGCAAAGATACTGTGAAAAGATTTCCCTAGCAAGCCCTTTCCTATGCCCTTTGAATCATTCATCTCGCTGGGCATTGCGTGCAAATATAAAATATACATAAGTGAATAATATTAATATTGTTATAATGTAATCAAATTTTTTTCTTTATATATTCAGACATTAATATTCTATTACGTATTACTTTTTTATTATTATTGTTTTATACTATCATTAATATTCTTATTTATTATTATTACATTGTACTATTATTGCTTTATTTTTTTTTTTTTATGAAACTCAATTTGATTCGTTGTCTTCAATATTCAGGTCTATTCTCAAAATTGCAATATTGAAATGAAGGTGATTGTTACACCAACCCTCAAAAATAGACAGATAGTTTTGACAGATTATGGTACGTTTATCTCCCTCACTCTCTCTCCCTCTCTCTCATTCAAATATAACACTATTTTTGAGGGTTGGTGTAACAATCACCTTCATTTCAATATTGCAATTTTGAGAATAGGCCTGAATATGTGGATATCTTGCCCGTGAAGTTTTTACAGTTTAATTGAATAATATTAATTTAACATGTTACAATAATTGTTTTATTATATTTCCTGAATAAGATTTTTTAAAAACCATAAATTAAATAACACCTACCTATACGTAAATCCCGCGTGATAACAATTATCTCAATACTACATGACACGTAATTAAAAAAAAAATACACAAAAATAGAGTTTTCTAGGTTTAATAAGTATTATAATAGATTTTCTAAATAGAAAATTTGTTTATTTTATGCAAAAATATTGAATTCCTGCTAATGAATTATGTATTCTCTTTTCCATTATTCAGTACTGCTAGCGCTAGGCGTCGAAGTTGTTGGCAGTACAGCTCAGCTGTAATCGTTCTACTCCGCCAAACAGCTTCCAGTGGAGTATTGCCTCCATAATTTTACGAGGATAAAGACTTGGTAGTTGGGTTATTTTCTAGCTATCTTTTCAGCAATAAAATCTACACTATCGACCGCATACATTCGTAAAAAAGGGAACATCGGAGATGTCCGAGTATTTTTCGACCTTTAACTCCTCTGAACTCAAAATTATTTTTTATTAAACAAAAATAACAAACTTTGCCGAGATTGACAAAGCCAATAATTATAATAGCTATATATAAAAATAACTAAAAAAATAAAGGTTAATTAATATAAATTTACTATGAAATACATATCTGGCATTTTAATAAAAAGACTAGTATTTAAATAATACTAACAACAAACAAAACTCAGAATTTATTTATTCTTGCACCTGAGTGGTGCAGTTAGTATAACGGACGCAAAATGTTAAGAGACTTTATAAATCATGTCCAGATACTCCAAAGCGTTCGACCAACCCAGTCACTGCTAATATATTACCTTCAAGTAAACATTCCCAGTTCACCTGTGTATTTCCTGAGATTAACTGTATATATAGACCACACCTAGATTAAAACTAAGAAAACTAATAAAAAATAAAACGAACTCCAGTCTCCGAATAATGTCATTTTAGGATACATTTATGGCCTAAAATGTTATTTAGTATAACTTTAGTAACAAAAAATGGAGAAAAATGTTTTTATTTTTTTGTCTACTGAAAAGTGATATTTTGAGTTGTTTTAGTTTTGATCTAGGTGTACGATATGTTATAATATAAATGTATTAACTGTAGGAGATTTATATCTCCCGCGAACATAGTTGGTTATATCTGTAGCAACTTTGTGTTTATTAGTTATTATAGACTCGAAAAGATCACCAGTTAATGATTGTATTTATGATGTATCTAAAAGATGTGTACGATGAGAATCGAGGGCCTTATACCTCCTCGCTTCTTCCGTATGTATATGAAAAGTTACCGATATAGAGACTGGTATTTGATGAGTGTCTGTGGCTAGAGCAGGCGCATTATAAATGAAACAGTACTTACGATAGTGCGTTTATTTACAGAAATAGCATAATTGAATTTACATTGTTTGTTATATACAAAGTTTATGTTAAACGTCGTTTACTGAAGGCGGTGCCGAGGCGCGTGCGAGAAGATGTGTCCGAGGAGCTAGCCAGAAGGGTGACTAGATCTGGTGGTTACTCAGACTGGTTTGATCGCAGTATATTGTTACCTGCAATTTGGCAGGTACCAAGCGGACTGTATGGCTGTTGAGTGTTTATTTATGCAGATCTGTAAGACGCGAGCAGGGCTACCACATATCGTAACTGTTTGAGGCAAAACCTTGACAGTGGCACATGTTATCGTACCAAAACGTCGGCCTAAATTTCCTTGAGAAAACCGTCCACAAAAAATGCTATCCAATTTATAAGTGACACTTGTTTCATACAGTAAGCTAAATTCGCCTGTTGTCTTTGGTTATACAGGTATCCTAGTTTCAGAATATCTGAAATCAGACTAATAAAAAAATTTATGTATCTACTTTCAGCTATTCCAAGGCAACCGGTCACATAGAAACCAAGAAAAAACGCTACTCTCTGAAAACAAATATTTAAATAGTTAATAATAAGAGCGATACCCAAGAACTAGCCGCAGATGTCAAACTTAACGAGTGTACAATGGAAAATAATGGCACCCAACACTTCGAAGCATGTAGCCATTAGTATACTGCAGTCAGAAGGAGAGAACGTAAAAAAAAATCACACATGACAGAAGTAAATCTACAGGCGCTCAAGTAAATCATCAGGCGATCCAGGATTGGATCCTTCAGCCACTTGAGGATACACAATCATGATAACCCGAGTTTCATAATGTTTAGAACCACGGTTTGGGAAACCCTGATCTATTTGTAATAATGCAGTCGTGTTAAAAATAGCAAGGGGTCAATTCGGCGCCCGATGGTGAAGCTTATATTTCAAAGCCTCATTGGTAAGCAGGGCGGGATTCCGCACGCGATGTGTTAAAAGATGAGGTGTCTCGTGCACTCCGAATACCGATCGCGGATCGGAGTGAATTGTTTTCTAACGTGGCGCCATTTAAATACTCGTATATTTCGTATAGCACATATCTGAATACGCTATTGACATACTAATGTTAGATTATGGACGAACGCCAATCAAGTCATACCACCCACCTGCGAACCCGAGGCGAAAATAAAAATTATGTGTTGTCATTTAGAAAAGTATCAGATTTGGCAATTTTTATGCTGAGTAATTTTATAAAGTAGTTATTTTTTTATTCTGCGGCAGTATCTATTTATTTATTGTACGTTGCAAGCTCTTTTAACAAAAATGCATCTTTAAAATAAAGGTTGCAATGACATTTACGCGCTGTAAATTATTACAGGATGTTTACGCAGTGGTAATCATAATTTAGATGAAGGAATCGGGATCCGTTTCCAAGATTACACAGAATAATTCAATTCCAAGTGAGAGATTATTTTATGGGATTTAATTTGGAATACCTTCGTTCAAAATCTGTATGAGCTTAGCAGTGATTAAAACCATTTAAAGACCAATAAGTTTTGTCATTATTATCCAGATGTCTCGCTCAAGATAGGAACGACGCACTCGTATTTCTATGAATATACTTAATAAATGTTTAACTGAGTGGAAAAATTATCCACGAACTCGAAGGTTGAGAATTTAATTACCCAAGAGCTCGCAACATTAAATATTAAACTTATTAATTAATCATACAGTTTTGGTAGATTGGTTGCAAGAAATATAACTCTTGTAGTTTAGGGGAAGTAATAAAATCAGTTGGAAACAGAATGCTATCCAATTTACATAGGTAGATATATGAAATCTAAAAATATATCTTAATATTACATATCAACGATACGATTTCTATATATGCTTTACTATTTTTGTAACTACATGCATATGAACATAAACATTTCTAACTAATTTACCATTATGCCGTTTTACTGTATGGGTAGACAGAGATGTGCCACACTCTTCTATCCTATCGCACAACTCTCATCTCGTACATCTTCTCATGCACGCTTGTCGAATGCTGAGGCTTCTCATAGGACCAGTACATGGTTTTTCTGATCACACCAAGCCTTTCGTAAATATCGTATATTTCGTGTAAAGAGATAACTGCCAGTTTATATGTATATAGTCTGATAAGTTATGTTACTGTTTGTGATATTTTTTTAATTTAAATTTGTAGGCTTGTATTTGGTTAATATTCATTGAATTTTATACACTACGTTATCTATTATAATCATTGGTTATTATAGTTTTTTTGTTGTGTATAATCTGATTTTAAATGAGTGTTTCTTTGATCCATGATTTCTGCCATTGTACTATTTCATAATATTATATTGTGATAATCATTTAACGTGGTAACTGAAATACTTTTTCATATTATTTTATGTTAATAGAAATCATAGATGCCTTCCTAGTCAATAGACATTTAAGTCATAAAAAATTAGCAATTAAGTAATAATGTGGCTGATAGAAAATAAGGGAAATTATTTCAATGTTTTGGCGCTATTCTGTAAGCGACATCGTAGTATTTATTATTTATTTTCAAATGTTATACTAGTCAACAGAGAGTTGAGTCATAGAGTCACAACGATAAGTAATTTGGTGGTGATATACCGTAGTCTGGTATATTATTTTTTCTTCAAAGATGCGAAATCTTTTCATGTTAAATAAACACTCATTGTTTCATGTTTTAAAGAAAATTAATGTATGAAATCGCGAAGTTTTCATATTGTCCAATGTAAACTATAATACAACTTTATAAATATAAAATACCAGCGTATCACAGCAAAGCCATTAGCAATCTCTTTAATATTTGGGAAATTTAATCTTGGCTTTTTGTTCACTCTGTAGAGCCTCACAACAGACGCAACAATTTTTCGCTGGCGCCATAACGGGCTATGTGCTGCGAGTCACGGTTGTACATTAGTTTTCATGGACGCTTTCAGGAATTTCAGTCGGCGAAATCACCCCGCGCACGACGGCCGGCGCCGGGCTGGCCGCTTCGCGCCGGGCTGACCGCTGCGCGCATCCGGTAGTTTTACCGGATCAGCTCCAGGCATGCAGGCGCACCTTCGGGTGTCAGTCTTCAGACGGCACGGCGAATTCCCATTACGTTAAAACATTCAATAAGTCTTTATAGTATGAGCGTTTTCCGGTCATTTAACCCCACGTGGTGAATACAAATTCAAAACGTCCGCCGTACCCACGGAAATTTTGTCTGGGAGTCGAAGCGTAACATATACTAAACTAATAAAGGGTTTTTTTCCACGACATACAAAAATTCATCTTCTTAACCCCTTCACCCTTTGGGTAACAATTGTATTCAATCTTCAAGCCCAAGAAGAACCACTGTTACTATTAACCTCCAATCATAACTAGAAATCGTTCACTTCAAGAAAGATAACGCAAATATACTCCATATATGATTCAATCGGGTAGAGATCAAACAGAAGCATCGCTGTCCAACATTCCAACTTAATCACACTACAATACTAACAATTCACTTTAGTTTTACAACGCATTCACTATATTTTTTTTAATCTCTGTCGAATCTTTTCTTTCTAATTTTAATTAAATATCACGGCACGAAAAAAACTGGCTACTTTAACACAGACGGTAGTCTAGCAAATAAGCCAGGACAATGCTATATGCATCAGAGGTGGATACCTACTGCATCCCACACAGTAAACTAATAAGTGTATAATATAATTATATATTCAATTCTGATTTTTTTTTAAGTTTTCAATAAAGGTTTAAATAAAAAATAAAAATAAATAAATAATAATAACTAACTAATTTACCATTACACTGTTTCCCAGCGGGGGTGGGCAGAAAGGATAGAGCGCCACACTTCTCTGTGTTGACACAATTCTCGCCTCATCCACATTCATACATCTTATACAAGCTCGCCGATTGTTGAGGCTTCTAACAGAACGTTATCTTGTAAGCAATATATTATGTGTCGAAACGTGACTAAATTACGTATCGAAAATATTCACGAGGTATGTAGAAATTCTGTACCGTTAAAGAAAATATTATTTTATTAAATTTTTACAAAATCATGTTAAAACTACGTGCTATGAAATAAATATTTGCGAAATTGACCCATAATTAATTTACAGTGTATCTTTGCTTCGGTCTCTAAATCATCACAAAAATAGTCAGAAGTTCAATAACTTTATATTTTTTATATTCAATGTATATTTTGGAATCAGTAAAATATTTTCTTCTTCAGGATGTCATAACTAACTAAAACATATATTGTTTCTTTGACAGAATCTATTTTTAAAAAATCTATTTAAAAAAAAAAAATTTTTTTTTAACAAACTAGAGATATATACAGAATGTAACAGAACTAGTCCACAATATTTCATGGGTGGATACCTGACTAAATTAAGAGTCGAAAATGTTCAAGGAATATGTGCAAATTCTGCACCGTTATGAAAAGTATTATTGTTTAATTTTTTAACAAAATCGTGTTACGCTTTAAGTCTACGTACTTCAAAATAAATATTTGAGCAATTTATCCAATTTTAATCTATATCTTTGATTCAGGCCCTAAATCATCTACCAAAAATAATCTGGCGGCTCTAAATTCAATACCTTTTATTTGTATGTATTCAATATATAATATGGAGTCATTAAAATATTTCAATTAATCGAAATAATTGCATAATTACGTTTTTTTTAAATACTTATATCTCTGACATGGTTACAATGAGGCACATATCCTTTGAACATTTTCGACTCGTAATTTATTCAGACATCCATTCATAAAATATTTCGGACTAGGTCTGTTACACCCTGTATACCCTTGCTTAGGCTCTAAATCATCAAATAAAAAATTAAAAAACTGTTTGGCCCCTCGAAGTTCGATGACCTTTTATTTTTTGTATTCAATATATAATTTGACATCAATAAAATATTTCAATTGATCGAAATAATAGAAAAACTACTTTTTTTTATATGTTTATATCTCTGATATGGTTAAAATTAGGCACATGCAGTTTGAGCATTTTCGACTCATATTTTTAATAAGTATCTACCCCTAAAATTTTGTGTTACATCCTGTATATTTGAAAGTGTGCAAAAATGACATTTCACACGAAAGCATCATCATTAAATAAAGAACATTTTTATTGTTAAAAGTATTGTAATTGATCTTTTATTTTTAGGTTTACTTTCACAATCAGCAACTTTAACAATGGCGGCCATATTTATTTAATAGCCGATTCGCATAAATCAGCTACATTATCATTAGAGAGGGAAAAATTACGCATCCAAAGCGAAAGTTGTCACCATAAGATACCGGCTGGCCAATCAGGGGCGAGCTTCGCGCAGTATGGCTGCTATTTACACTAATACCTAAATAATTATTGGCTATATATATATAATATTATAGTGCCAACTCGTTTCAAACCGTAACTGCGACCTGTCCCATATTCATAAAAAGTATTTACTTTAATGTAAATATTTATTTGAAGAGGTAGTCTGCCTAATATTGCAATCGAATTACCGTTAGATAGATAAAAATACCTTTATAGGAATAAAAAATTAATTTACCTAATAAAAATTGATTTTATTTTATTAATGTTTATATACACAATAAAAATGCGTTTATTAGTTTTAATTCCTTAACCCTTCCCAAACCATGCAGTAACACAGGTCGACCGCTCTAATTAAACCTGTAATATTTCGGTAAATACAGGCAACATGCAATTCAAATTTTAGTTAATTTGAAGGAAAATATTTACGCTTAGAAATGACTAGTGAAAAATCAATTATGTAAGGCGAATCCTACAAAAATAATTATTTTTCAATTCAATCCTTTGTAAGATCATACGATGACAAAAATATCATTTGTGACAAGGCAGAAAATCACACATTAATTTCACAGTGAAAAGAATAACAAACATACGAATTTCTTTCTTACTAATTAAAAAAAGATATATAAAAAGGAAGGTTATATTGTACAATGCAACCTTTTATATAGAATGAATGCTCCGAATTATAATATTATATATTTAATGCTTAATATTTATAGTAAATTTAAGGCATTGAGCATTTTTTCACATTTCAAAACTATAATTTCATACGGTAACGCGAATTGACAGCATGGCTGCATACGAGTATTTTATATCATGGTATGTTAAAGGTTAATAAAACCTTGTTTTTTATATGCATGTATTACAATACTAATTTTATACAATAATAGTACAACAAATTAAATGTATTCATTAAAAAGATATACATATAAAATCAATTTAATCGAAAAATATTGTTGCTTATTATTATTCCGTTAAAATAAAGAAGATGGCTTTCAAATAATGGAACGATAGATGTATCAATTTGAAATGTGTGACATATAAGTTCGAAAATTTTTCGTCAATGCACTGTGTTGGTGTAGCATAATCGGTTAATGCAATTTTTTCGAATAAGAAGAGACCCATGTTCGAATCCCGGTAGCAACAACAATATTTTTCTATAAAATTGATTTTATACGTATATCTTTCTAATTAATACATTTAATTTGTGTTTAATACAATAATAGTAGTAACACGAGTAGCTTGTTGGTCTAGTGGTTAAGACGCTGTCTAGTGATCAGGGGTTCGAGCCTCATTGCAGGAAATTAGCAAGTTAGTTATATTTTCATAGTATAAGCGTTTAGCTTAGTTTGAAAATAATAAGAATATTGATGTTACATATATTCCGTGTAGGCATCTTTTTTTTAATAATTATATATATTTTTTATTAATGTTTTGAATCCATCACAGGACGGGTGTGAAAAACTGTAACAGAATTCTAATGATCAAGTAATAAAAACAATTCTTCAGAACAAAAATATCACTTTAATTCATGTTTCAAATTGACAGTTCACTCCAATGCAATCTATCATCTTCCTTTCGAATTTTCTTACGTGTGAACATTGCTATATTATATATAAGATAAGATAGTAAAAATTCTATCGGCGTAGAAGGTTCTGGGTTCGAGTCCCTGTGGTGACTTTTGTTTTTCGATAAAAAGATTTTTTTGTGTATTTTTCTAACTTAATTTGTTTTCATAAATAACATGTGGATCTGGTCGTTTATAGTTAATGATCATAAAATGAAAGAAAATACGATACAATATTATAATATACAGGTGGTCACTAGACCATTTAAAATTCTAATAACTTTTTACAATTAATTTCACAGACGCATTCTAATTTATATGGCTCTGTTAATAAACTAAATACCCAATTGTGAGAGATGGTAAAATAACAGTTTGGTGTGAAAAGAGTTCTTGGTTCTTAATTCTTTGAAGATGTGGTAGAAAATGCGTGAACCGTTACAAAACGAAGGTATTCCGTCCTGTAGTTGAGGATACACAAGCAACATGGTGGCCATTTGACGGATGTAATTTTCAAAACAAATTTGCAATAAATGTTTTTTTTTTATAAAAGAATTAATGTGATTTTTTTAATAAAGGGAATATTTTATTTTTAAAATATCTAACGGCTTTTGAACTAGCTTGTATATGGAAGCAAATATGTTGTAATAACTGTTTGTCACTATACCTTGAATAATACTATAAATAATTATAATAAAAATTACCCCTAAGATAAGAAAAAAATTCAAGTTTAACGCATAATGTAACAGATACGGTTAAATTCTTACTAACTTACCGACGTTTTTATCACAATTGATTGAGCGACCACACGTGACATTAAAGTCGTCAAGATAGAAACGCATTTAAGGTCGATCAACCATCGACTTACAGATACACTTTATCGATTATTTGATTTAGCTATTATTATATCACATCAGACAGGATTACATTGACGGACTCCTGCTATCAATTTATATTTAAAAATGTTATCTTAAGAACAGTAATAAATTACCTGTTTAAATAAACATACGCGTGGCGCCGGGCTTCGTTCATAATATATATCACCGGATTTATCTACTGGTCTTAAGATTAAAGAAATATTGTAAAGTTGAAATATCCAAAAATAAAGTATAGAATACATACTTTAGACATGTATTATATATGTAGAAGAAGCGAAAGTTTTATGTCAGGAGAGAATTATGTGACTTTTAATATTCACTATATAAACAAGGCTGTCAAATATTAAAAATGTATCTTGATCCTTTCAGATATAAATCTAATCATTTATTAAAGGTCAGAAAATTCAAAATTTTCAAACTGAAGTTTGGGTTTTCTAACAAATTCTAAATTTTTTGTCAGACGTTTTCAGTATATTTTGAATTGATTAAATTGTATCATTTCATTTATAGATCTTAATCAAGCTTGTTTAAACCTATTCTGAAAATACAATATTATTAAGAATATGATCCACAAAAATAAACTAACGACATAAATCTTTACATTCGTGTGATGTTTCTATTTATAACCATAATCTGTCATTGTAAATATTTCTATTTGACGGCATGATTGGTTCCAACGGTTTTAAATATGATTACATCAGAATTGACGTAGTGTTTAATGTTATATAAAAGCAATCAAAATAAGATTATTACGATACAGCAAACGATTGCCAGTATTTGAGAATCGGCATGATTATTCAAAATTAATCGAAAATTCTGATAAAAATTCAAATTGAATCTCGATTATTTCCATAAGATTGCAATGATTGGGTATAATTGTTTGTAAGTTATCTTATTGAGGATAATTAAAGTTAATTAATTATGTTGAAGATAATTTCGAATTAATAGTCATTGGTATTATATATACATATGCATGTGAGTCGTAAACAAAAGCTTGGGAGAAGAAACTGATTATTTTTTAAAGAAAAATTCTCCGATAAATATATTGGATTAGTGAGAGATCAGTCAATGATGTAACTGTGTCCGTGCAATAATTCAGAGTTTTTTTATTTTATTAAAATCTTGCTTTAATTGGTGTGGTAAAATTGCAATGGATATATATAATGTGTTGGATACAGAACGTTCATTATATCGAGGAATCTCAAATGAACTGTGACATCCTGGCAAACCCAGATTAAGATAGAATGATATTGTGAGAAGTCTGGAGGCAAGCTATATTCCTGTGGGATGGAGTGTGTTGGTCCAGGATAGAGACGCCCGACTGATTAACTCTGGAATAGTAGTATTAATATATCATTATTGTCGTGTCAGAAGTCATACCAGTTAATTTTATGTCTGGAATCAGTATATTATTTTTTGTTGAAATCTGAGCGATGAAAGCTCGCACTACTAATACGGCTAACGATTCCGTGTTTCGAATTAGTCAATTAATATGTAACTTAATTTATTTTGTAAAAATTAAATCTTAGTATACAATTTTTAACATCTAATATTTTATACAGCGTCATTATTTTTATGACATATTAATTATTTTTTATAGGTGTGAGTTCAGTGGCGTGGGTGTATGTTTGATTGAAAATGTAATCATAAGCAAAAAACTCAAAAAAAAGTATTATTGTACTATTTCTCCTATGGAATTAAATTCTAGATAAGTATAAATTATATAAATTTAAATGAAAAGTGAACATTGTATTAAGCAAATCAACGTCAAAAAGATATTGCGTTTATACATATCGGTTTATATATATATAATATTACTAAGTTTAGCTTAGTATCAAACTATATATTGAATAATTCATTTTTTACTTATCTTAATTCTTTACTTTTTATTTAACGCTTCTGGATGCAGTTTAATATTTTGATGACAAAGTTATTTTTTAAACATGAATTTTTTTTTTCTATTAAGTATGGTACAAATATTTAAATAAAATATAGGTTTTCAATATACAAATGTATGTATTAGTACATATATATTCAAAAATCTGTATGCGTGACATTCTTCTAAGAAAAAATTTTTTTTTTTTATTTCTTCTTTATTACATTTATATTTATTTTTTGCCAATCTGTATGAAATTATAAATTGAAAGGGAATTTTTTTTTGAATAGAACTAGATTTACTATAAATTATATTGCAAAAATTTAAAATACAATTAGATGTAGATACTAGTAGTATTGTTATGTATGGTATATGACAAATAATATTAATTTTAATTCATGATGTATGGTACTGCACATCCAGAATATAATAATTTATAATGAAAAAATATTTTTCATATTTCTACAATTTTTATTGAATATCAAAGTGAACATTTATGACTTCACTGTATATTATTTATGGTGATATTATTTTCCATAAGACTGTTATTAAAATATAAGTATATATTGTTGTTCTACTCTCCTTGTAGCAGTGGAGCGTACTAGTCACCAACTTATGCTGTTACCAACGGTGGTAATTAAATATACAATAGGTATCAAAAAAGTGATAGAATTTCTAATTTTTGAACAATTTAATCTAATTTACATTTTTTAGAATGTAATTGTGCATTTATTATTTTTTAAAATGCGTTCTTTTATTGCTCCGTATCGCATTCTGCTTTCGATTTCGCTTAAAATATTATCTACGATTTCTCCTTCGTACAATGGATTTAAAATGTTTCATTAACAGTTCTCAATAACATATTTAAATAACTAGCTTTAAAAATTACCATAGCCGAAACTCAAAACAAAAATAAATTATTTTCAACATTTCATTTTATATTGGTAATAACTTAATACGAGGGGCAAGTAAAAAATAAGGTTCCTACATTTTTTTCAGGTATAAGGTATTTTTTATTGCAATAAATAAGTAAACCATCTGAAAGCTTGTACTTTATTCTATTTTTCTACATAGTCTCCTGATTTTTCTATGCATTTTTCCTGACGAGTTATCCACTTCTGAAAACCCGCTTCGAAGAATTCCGCCGCTAGGCCGCCGATGAACTTGGTGACCGCTTCTTTCACCTCTTCATCTGTATTGAAGCGTTGTCTACCCAAGTGTTGCTTCAATTTCGGAAACAAGTGGAAGTCGCTGGGAGCAAGATCAGGGCTGTAGGGGGCATGGTCAAGCAATTTCCAGCCGAATTTGTCCAGTAGGGCGGTGGTCTGTCGAGAGACATGCGGGCGAGCGTTGTCGTGGTGCAGCCTAACGCCCTTGGTCAGCCTCCCACTCCTTTGCTCGTCGTGGACGTCTGTGCGTCCTTCGGAGAACTCCCTGCACCATTTGCGGACGTGTTGGACGCTGATGCAAGCTGTGCCATAAACTTCTTCCAACTGTCGATGAATTTCAACAGGTTTAAGCTTCTTCGCGTTTAAAAATCGAATCACCGAACGGATTTCACACCTGGCGGTAACGGCGATGGCGGGTTCCATAGCGGATGGCTGTCAGGCCTTTACTGAGCGTCGCAGCGTTTGCTCCCGGTAGTGGGGATGTAGTTAAGGGACCAACAATCAAGGCGGTGTTGCCGGATTTCGCCTAGCATCTCGCGTGGCGAGTGTACAGCGTAAGGAACCTTATTTTTTACTTGGCCCTCGTAATATCTCAATAAGTGAAAACTTGCTCGTTTGACAGATGATAAATAGATGATCACCAAAACATTTATCTATGCAAAAATCGAAATACAGAATGACGTTGGAATACACCATGAAAATAAATAAAATATGTGTAAAGGGTCATTGTACGTAGTTTTCAGTAAGGATTAATCCTTTTCGAAGACAACAGAATTAATAACATGTTATTAAGGAGAACACATTCTTATTGTGAAGTTGTAATTATTCAGAACAGACGGTCTGTGATGGTTGGAAAATTTGTCATGAAAAATACTGGCGTTATAACACAATTGATAGTGTACTTCCCCGGATTGTAAATAGAGATCCAGATTCGTATCCCGGTAGCGCGAAAACAATATTTTTCGACGAAATTGATTTTATATGTATATATTTATAATTAATACATTAAATTAGTATTTAATAACAAGTTATTTGAAAAATGCTGAAAATTGGCAGATGTATAGATCCCAACATACTAGTAATAGCCAACATCAGTAAGAAAATATTTATACTACGTACTGCGAGTATATATGAACACATTTATGTTAGTACATTTTTATTAACAAAAAATTAGAAGAATGTGAATAACGTATTCAAATTTTATAGTGTTATCCAACCTTGCCACCGTAATAATAGAATTATAGACTTGACAGATAATACATGGTTTTGAAATATTTAAATTACACACTACACGAGCATGAAGTGTTGACCATCAGTTTATTGTTTCATTATTCATAATAATCTTCTAATCTAATCTACATATTATAAACATAGCAATCATTATTGATCATCTATCGTTATCTGGAAATAAAATATTTAAACTAATTAGCGTGTTTTATATATTTTCTGATATTTACTTACAATCAAAATATATAAGTAGTTTCCTAGACCGATTGAAATTTATTGCGCATATACATAGGTATTTTTTCCACTGCATATTTACGTACAACTATTTTGGTTTCTTATTTTTACTTCCTAATTCATAATGTTATATAAAACCTCGTATTTAAAGGTAAGTTTTGTAAGAAATCACATAAATAAAGAATGACTAAAACAATCATATGTGAAAATAATTGCTTATATTGTTTGGTCATATGAAACGAATGAGTGGGAAGAACATGATAAGATAATGAAGATATGAACTTGGCTTGCCCAAGTAAACCAGCTTTTGGAGGGTGGTCCTATTTGAAACCTCAACGAATGATAATCTTGTATGAGAAGATATATGAGTATTGACGAGGCGAGAGTTGTTTCAGGATACATAATCGATTGACATGTATATTAAAATTGTACATTTTCTGATTTATTTAGATTCTGACCGCATATAATCGTAGTAAATCGGAATCAATGAAGGCAGTTTTCAAACATTGTCGTTTGAACATTTGTCTATAGCGAAATCAGTCCATTGACCTACAAATATGCATTGACTTATGCGCGGTGTAACATCAGAAAAACCACACGGATTACAAAAAGAAGATACAATAATTTAACGAAAAAAAATGTCCCCTTTTTAATTTATTTTCACTCTATTCGTAGCGGGTGAAACGATTAAATGCCGTGAGGGCTAAATAAATACTGCCACCTAAAAAAGAGGCACCGCGCATCAATGTAACGCCATTCCGAATGCAACCGCTGAAAACGCTCCGCGATCCGTGAGGCCTGTCCAGGCGTCTGGCGCCGTCCGGACGTCGATAAATTTTCATTTGTCTTTTTTTCTCGTTCTCGAACACAGAATAATAAATTTAAACTATTAACGAATCAGCATCCCGCCGGGGCTTGGACCTCGGATCATTTAAACGGTAACTCATGGACTAATTAGTGAAGACGACACCCGCAGGTGGGCGGCTGCAGCGGTGCCCCATGCGCCTGCGCCTCGGACGATTGTTTAATGTCCTAGCTAATGCTAAGCTAACTTCGTTCTCTTCCTCTTTAATTAATTTAGCTAAATTGCACTCTCAACGTACTAATTGTTAATCGATTTTATCATCCGAAGCGTAATCGGTGGCGCACAAGAATAGGTATGCGACTGTGTACGTAGATGACAGTTATATTAATTTACTTTAAAAAGCCTGTTCAGATCTAAAATATTATCAAGAAAATTCAATTTTTGCATTCACAACATGACAATTAAGTCAATAGTATTATACAGAAGTGAATCATGGAGCCTCGCGTACAAGAAATTGAAGACAAGTATTTGAAAATAAAATTCTCCTGTGAATACTGGACCAGTTAAAGATAATCATCGATGACGCATCGAGGTCTTCCAACAACTATTTGGTATTTATCTCGGATCGAGAAGGCTAATATATATATTGTCTAATGTGACGACTCCAGAACACTCCATAGGATCTATGAGGCCAATAGAAACTCGGCCCCCGAAACGCCCAAAAATCAAATGGATGGACGATGTTCGAAATGTTGCAGCAAGACTCTACGTTTCCTCTTGGGACAGCTCAAGATAGAGAGGTCTGGAGGATGGTTGTGTAGAACCATGGACCTGAAAGTCCCTTTGAACCTCATGTAATTTAAAAATAATAATAAAATTGTAATATATAATATATTTTGCTAATGCAGTGGATAGTATCAGTGAAGTCAGGTGCATACTGGTAAACGATAAACCTGAGCATTCTGCATACTTTTGAAATGCATACATTTATTATAGAGTGCAGAAAGAGTGCAGTTTTACAGTGAATGCAAAACTGATTATAGCATTAAAGACAAGGATTAAAAAGGATCCGCCAGGTATTTTGGTCGTGGGGGAAGGAGAGTGTGGCACTGATAATACTTCACATGACTGTTGATGGTACCAACAAAATTTAAGAAATTGACTGATTTGGTAGTTACTTCGTGGTATATATTCGGTAACATTTCAATTTAAAAATGTATCATTTTTATTTTGACTTTGTACTATACCGACATATTTCAAATACTTCACCGCTATTATCGATGATTCAAGGAACAATAAATCCACTCCCACCCTTACGTGCCCCACCGCCCTATAGACAACAATAATTTAGTTATATTAACACCTGTAGATGGGAAGGACTGCACTTCCCGAAACTAGTAGTGATATTAACTCAAAAAATAGTGTGTGTAGTACAAAGTCAAAATATTATATATATATATATATTTTAAATTAATGTAAGCTTACCTTGTGAGACAGTCGGGGATATATTAAATGACAGAATTAAAGATACATAATATATTTTTAAAAAGAACACATTATTATTGCTAAGGTGCAGTTTATCAGAACATAGTTCTGTGGTATTTTTAATACAAATTAAATAAATCAACTAGAAAGATGTATAAAAAAAATCTATTTAACGAAAAAATATTTTAGTTAATAATAATTCTGAAAATGGATTAACAAATGTATCAATTTTAAAAATATAAAATCAAAAATTTGTCTTAAACCTACTTGGTAGATATAGCGAAATAGGATAATGCATTTCCCGGATAGGAAAAGGTCCAGGTTCGTATCACGGTAGTAACTAAAATATTTTTTTGATAAATAGATTTTTTTATATAGTTTTCTAGCTAATTCATTTAATTAATCCTTTTGCCCGTGTTGAAGCATCCCCATTAACGGAAACAAAATAAAATCTTCTGATAATTACAGAGTTGGTAGATACAAGCATATAAAGATGTAAAAACTCTCACTATGAGCCAATATTAATGTGTAACTGCACACTGTCTAAAAGCAGATTTTATAGATCTTGATTGTTTGTGTTTTTACCTAAATAGTACAACTTCATTTTTATGTTAATTATTTTAATAATTTTTTTTAAATACTTTATCAATTTAAAAATAAATACCATGGATTACAAGACAAGGATTGCTTTACTTGCTCACATGACTAATTGGTAACGATGCGGGTTGTGCAATTGATATTAGAATCATGATATTGCTACTTTCCTGAGTATCGATATTTTTTCCAGTGGTTATTTCTCGTTTGAATTACGAAAATGCATGAAAACATTATCGATATTTACAGTAGTACCTCGCTAATAGGAACAAGAAATATTTTTATAAATAAATTAATTTTATTATGAAATGAATTACCTTTTTGCATCAGGGCCCAATTTTTGTAGTTACGCCGCTGGGGAGAGATTTTATATAATTACACGATTTGACTTTAGACTAGCTTTGTCATCCTCGTCTTATTCGCGCATTCGTCGAAGTATAATTTGCATGAGAATTTTATAAATATTAAAATGCATATCTATGCACAAGAGGCATTAAATGGCGCCGACGCGACAAGCCGTCCTATCGGATAGGATCTCACATCTGTGGTCTTTGAAAACTTTACGACTTCTTCAAAAACTCCGCCGCCATAACCTAATATTTACGATCGGACACCTAATTTCGTTTTTCTAATAGGAAAAAAAAGAACTATTGAAACGGGCCATATGGTTACGGGTTTTTGATTGTCGCCCAGAAGTGACAATGTAATCCTCGGGTTGTATATCAGCTTATCTCCTCGGAGTCGCGTTGCATTCTCTCTCAAAAGCGCGATTAATCATTTTATAGAAAGAATAAAACAACATTAAACAATAATTACCGTTTTCAGATTAGACACTCAATTCAATTCAATTTAAATCCATTGAGCTTCTCATATATATTTTTCTCATATCATCTATATTTAAACACATTTTTGTTGTTAAGTGGCAATTTCAGAACGTAGTTATGTAGTATTATTAATACACATTAAATTAATCAATTAGAAAGATATACAAAAAAAATCTGACTATCAAAAAAATTATTTGGTTGCTACCGGCATACGAACCCAGAACTTTTCCTATCCGGGGAAACGTGTTGCCATTTCACATTATCCATCGATTACGTTTTCAACAAATTATTCTGTAGCTTTATTTACAATTATTTCATCAATTGATATAGTGAAATGGTAACGCTTTTCCCGAATAGGTAAAGTTGCCGTTTTGCGTACCGGTAGCAACCATTTTTTTTGATAGATTTTTTTCTACATATCTTTCTAATTAATTAATTTAATTTGAATTACGTATATTTATTTTATTTTAAAATATCACGACTCATGACCAAGAGACCATCCGTTAAAAAAAATTGGTTTGGTTATTTAGAACGGATTAATGAGGAGAGAATGGTAAGAAAGATATATACGCAAATGTTGATGGCACCAGAAATAGAGAACGTCCGCGAAAGACTTGGCACGACCAGGTAAACCGGAGAATTGCCCTGTTAGAAGCCTCAATAATCGACGAGAAAATGAATGACCGTGGATGAGACGAGAAATGTGTTGGGACAAGAGTGTGGGGCTCTGTCCTCTTTGACTACCCCCGCGGAGAAACGGTGTGATGGTATTTTAGTTAGTATTGTGGATTTAATGGATACAATAACTTCCCTATTTCTAAAAGTGGAATGTTCGTTACCCCGTTAATATTGGTACTAGAGAAATAAAGAAATACTTCCCTTATTATTTGTTCATACATTATTCGAACCTTGAAACAAATAGTTTTAAAAAAATCTAATTCGTTAGATTCATTAATATTGAATCTAGATAAAAAAAAAAGTGTATGAATGTGTTTTACCTGACCTCACAGCCAGTACCGCATTAGATATAATACATGTATATTAACATATTCACATATAAATATGCACAGATGTACTATTGAGTTAATATAAAAGTTTTGCGTATTTTAACCAAGTATTTTTTTTTCCTCTCCAAATTGACCATTGACGTCCGTTTCTATTCTATTGAATAAAATGATGCTATCAATTTACTTTCGATCTAATTTTTTCTTATTTATGAATTCTGAATCCTTAAAAACTTTGTATATTTGTACATTGACGTTAGCTGGTAGATATAGAGCAAAAGTAGCACCCTACACGAACCTCCGGTTCAACCATCCATCCAGTTGGACGTGTAGGTCTCATATTGAACCTCACAGCTTGCAAAACAAGTGCTATCTACCTCAGCTACCTTCACAAACCCGGTGCTGCAGTCCCACGGAAGATGACCAACAGGGCAAGTAATATTTCATCGCATTTAGAAATAAGTAAGTCTACGACCATCGTCTGCAATTTATGTGTTAGGTGTAGTATTCAACTTAATCTGAAATGCTTACGATATTAAAATATATTACCGTTAGTCCCGACAAAATCTTGACAAGTTTTAGTTTGTTTTATATGTTAACACCGATACTTTTTATAGCTACAATAAATATGAATTTTATGTACAAAATACGAAGAAAATATTTAAATGCTTAAAAAGGTTCTGTAGTTTTGTATGTTACTTTTAGCTGACTTAACCGTGTTAGTTAAGTAAAAAAATTCACCTCAAGGGCGCTTTACACATGAACTACAACTTCTACTACTTTGTAATTAAAAATTGTAATTTGAACTTATAAAAATGATTTTTAAAAAATGGGGCGTTTTTAAATAAAGTCTGTGATACACTCTTTCTTATGGTGGAGGACAAAAAGTCCCACAATTTTAAACAGTACAGGCTGACCTGAAAGTTTGACGTCTACTATTCTAGTGTCTGGATACAGAACTCTTGAAGATACATAAGCACCGTGTTATGTGTCACCTTGTACATCAACCAGCACAATTTAAATTCAACTCTTTCAGGGAAACGAAGCAAATGTAGTTCACGCAATAGAGATGTTATGTGAGAAAATTTAGAAATCCAATATATTGTGTTATCCGTGCTGCCGCATTTAGAATGGATCGTAATCTATCCAGCTGAAATATTGGCAAAGCAGAATAAATACTGTTACAATAATCCACACGTGACACCACAAAGGCAATATTATGAATTCAATTCAGGAGACGTGTAAAATAATTCATATTAAAACGAATCTCAGAAAAATGTATTCATTAAAAAATGATAAATAACTTAAGCAGACGAGTCAATCCTCCGATAAAAATAATGATATTGATTCCGGATGTTTAAAAGGAGAAAACAGGGCGTTAACCGTGTTTATGTCAATGTTAACAGGTCTAAAGTTAGTTATTGAACTAAACACATATGTATGTACTACCTATCTCACAATCTGTTTGTTTACTGTCGATAGTCACCAGTTACAACACGAACCTGGATACTCGCTTGTAATTCATTTCCGTAATGTTCTAGAACGATATCAGTTCCTAGAAGCAAGCCTCGTGTGAATAGAAATATCAGAGATTACAACAGATGTCCTATTTTTAGATAAATTTTGATGAAAATACTATCTATTGCAGGTCTTATAAAATAACCGGAAACTTGCCATGCTCTTTCTTCGAACGTGACCAGGAGACCGAGATAATATATTGTGATGTCCTTGGGATTGTATGGTTGTGCGTGTGAGTGTCGCACCGACGGCGCGCGTTTGCGAGGCTACAAAGGGCGGCTCGTGGCAGGGACAAATGTCTGCCAAACCAAAATGGCGGCCAAACAAAATCAGCCTGGAATATAATTTTCACCTTGTATGAGTTATCTTAGTTTTAATCTGGGTGTGCGATATATTAAATTTTGACACACATTTATGAAAAATTATCGGTTAAAAATCTCGGTTTTAGTTCATTAGTGAGAAATGGTGGCTGTTATAAAAAATTAAAAACTCCGGAACTCCTTTAATATTGCGGGCAGTACTAAAAGAGTTTTTTATTTTTTAAAAAATCGAAAAAATTAGCCGCGACTCAGTATTAATAAAAAAACTATTTTATCACAATATTTCTGCATTGCTACTGTAAAGCATTGGCACTTTTTGATCAAGAAACAAAAATTAAGTAATTAAGTTTTTGAATTATTTTTGCTATAATATAAAATACAAAAATAAATATCAGTTATAAAAAAATGATATTTTCTTCAAAGAGCAATATTTAACCGATATATTTTTTTAATGTTACAAAACAAAGAAACTAACTCAGGTAAACAATAACACTGTTAATTCCACTATCATAATCGAAATACAGATTTTTCGTAGATTAGACGTGGCTTGAAATAGATAATTATTATCAAACCAGTCTTAATCTATATACGAATATCTATAGAATCTATAAACCAAGTATCTACAGCATAGATTTATAAGGTAAATATAGTACAAACACGGTACAACTATTTCATAAGTTACGGAACATTTTCCAAGCATTTGGTCAATATGAATCCAAAATTGGTATATTTAGTTTAATATTGTTTAAATAAAATTTGTCCATTTATTTCAAATAGCTACGATAAAAAGAAATGGGAAAACATTCTCAGATTTTATTATGATGGTTTGGTAATTTTTATTTCAAAACCCTTACCCTCTGAAGCTTACCCTGAAAACAGTTAAACCGTTAAATTGATAATACAGAACTTCTAGACGTTAAAAGACACTAAACAAGCTCTGAACGTGTCAATGTTTGTTTCAGTGGTGATGAAAGGATTCCGAATTGAACTTTTGCTTCGAATCGAACTCAATTTCTGGCATTGGTTAATGATACTGAATAGGCTGTATATTTCTAAACCAGATAAAATAAATATAATTAGATTTAATTAAAATCATCTACCTAATATGTACCTTCTATAGAAGAAGATATTGCCGTAGGCAGTTAAAAATGATAATTAAAACTAATGATAATTAGCAATATTTGAATATGTCCAAGAACACACTATTACAATAAAATAGCTTCGTCTCTATGAGATATCTAATATTTGTTTAATAACAGTGCCTTTGTATGTAAAAATTCAGTAATTGTGTGTTCTTGGACATATTCAAACATTGCTAATAATATAGTGGTCCAAATAAGAAAATATATAAAATTGAAAAATATTGATTTTTAAGGCGTATTCTGATATAATGTGTTAAAAACATTTTACAGATAAATAATATTGCTTTAATAATTTCAAAAAAATAATTAAATTCTCATTGTGACATATATGCTGTTTCAGGGAAATGAATTATCAAATTTATTCAATAGATGGCGATAGTGTAGTGGTACTCTACTCTAGTGGTACTAAGTGCGTCCACATATTACCATATATACAACATTCAAAAATTTGACAGATATGGAGAATTACGGGTGAGAATTGGTGAACGTTATATTTATATAAAGTGATCACGTAAGTCAGCCGAGTACAGGTCGTAAGCCCTGTAAATTACCCACACTTCCATATATTTTCCATTAAATATAATAAAAAATAGCTTCATCTCTATGAGATATCTATTATTTGTCTGATGATAATTATGTGTTACATAAATAAAATCAAAATAGAATAGTCTACAAATAGTGCGTGCTCCCAGGTCTTATATGTGGAGTTGAGGCGTGGACCTCTCCATCAAATGTTGCCCAAAGAACAACGGAAAGGACTAAGCTTGGAACACTTGAAAGATCCAGTAACTAACTTACAAACTCGACAGAGAACCAAGGAAACAGGTGTTGCATTAAAGATCATGCATGCTAATGTTACTGGGCGTATTTATCGAAGAATTGATGAATAGTGAGAAAGGAAGTAAGAAGAAATGTTGGCCCTCCACGAGACTGATAAAGCGATGACTTCAGAAGAGTGGTGAATAACAGAAGACAGAAAGAATCGGGAGTTGTAGCGAACACAGGCTGATGATAATAACGATGATGAAATAAAACCACTACATACAAGAATTTAACACAAAGGAAAAAAAAAACATTTTCATGATAGGATGAATAGGTTACTTAACGCGCGTGTAGAAAATCTATGTACCTGTTTCCCTATAATCGATATAATTTTTAAAAAGGGTCGATGTGATATAAAACGTATGACCAAAGAGAGACGGTAACAAAAATTTGTAAGGCAATAAGAACAGAGAGCGTCCGCAAAAGACAAACAAATTAACCAAATATTGGATGACAGCCTTGAAAGAACCTTCAACAATCAACGAACGTGCATGAGAAAATGTATGAAAATGAACGGAGCGTTGTGTTCCACGACAAAAGTGTGACGTTATATCCTCTGCTTACCTTTACGGCGATACAGGGTGATGATAAGTTAATACACTTCACTCTAATGTAATGTAAACGAGTAACTTGTTGGTCTATTGGTTAAAATGCTGGCCTAGTGATCTATTAGTCGCGAGTTCGCGCCCCGTTGCAAGGGACCAGCAAGTTAGTTCTACTTTCATTTAAGTTCATCATAGTTTTATTTAGCTTAGTTTTAAAATAGTAAGGATATTAATGTGACATATATACCGTGTAAGGATCTCTATTTAAAAAATGTATATATTTTCCATTCAAATTTCCCTACGATGATACACAGATGAACATTGAAATATAATTATATATATGATATACTCGGATGAGATAAAAGGTATTAGTGTCCTGGTTACCGGTGTTAGCAGACTGCGCATGTCTTTCAGTGATGGTAAACACTTATTTATGATTTTATTGCATTTGGCTTTAGTTCAAAGAGCGATAAGTCTACACTACATATAAGCATTGTGGGCATAAGGGCTTGGCAATTTCACACCTTGGAATCTTTGCCCCGTTGGGATTTTTTCTCACGTTCCTCGGTAGATATTATGGTACAACAATCCAAGGTTCTCCAAGTTGTATTCTGGTAACCGCAGTCAATACTCTCCATCATGTGTGAGGACGGTGAACAAGCGTGATGTTAGACAGATCGATGCCAGAGAGATATATCTGTTTGTACTCTCAGCTAAATATTTTTAAGTTGATTTAAGTCAATCAGTGAAAAAATACTATATTCAATAGCTTCATTTTTTATAATAAAAAAAATACTATATTTAAATATTGCTTCATTATGATTTGAATGCCGAAGTGAACACAAAAACAATTGCTGGCACCGACATAAAATTCTCACACAACTTAAACATATTAAAAAAATTACATCTACATCTGTTGCTTACTATATTTCCATTCTTGTACCGGTTGAAGTGCGTGTTATGTTATCGAGAACTGTTTTGAGAAAAACAGAAAATCATATTCAAATACAAAACTATATACATTATTTAACTTTGTTTTTAACCAATTAATTAATTAATACACCATACGGTTTTATAAAATTGAATTAATTAAATGGTTACAAACATAGTTAAATAATCCATATAAAAATGAATATTAACCACAAAGTTGAATTTGTAAATATTAAAAATACAAAATTATACTCTCAAATATACAAATTGAGTTGAAAATCGGTATACAAAATGAAAAACGCAAAGAAGTTTCACTTATAATGCGCAACCTTGATATATATATATCGTTTTTGTTAAATCATCCACAGCATTCAATAATGAAATGTAACAAAAATTTCAAAAAAGGATCGTAATCAGAAACAATAAATAATAATCAAAGCTCTTTTTAAAATGTATGTTTAGGAGCGATGGTATGTCTAGACATTTTTCACACCATGAAAATCATACCCTCACTCAGTCTACCGACTTGTACATTAATGAGATGGTTCAATAAAATACCAAAAATTCAATACTGGTAGGAATAATTTTTACCCATTAAATTTTGATTACTTACTAACTTAATACTAGCACATCATTGTAAGTAAGCCTTATTTCTGTATATGTCAAAATATAAACATGTTTATGAATGCAGTTATAACTTATTTTGTAACCTATTTTCCATTACTTAGGGGTGCTAGGGCATTATCTTATTTAATTTATTAAAAAATATATATAATACGCCCGATAACGGCGATTGCATAACTCCTAGGGCTGATATTAATTTTATCAACCATGTATATATATATGTTTTTTTATATAAACTAATATATTAAGTAATAAATGTTAATTCTATCTACTACTTGTACTAATTAATTGTACAATTTCTTGTAAAGTATGCCCGTCTCGACATAGAATTTCTCTAGTGATACGGGCACAGTCCAAACATATTTTTTACATTATATAGTTACAAATAAATATATATAAAAGGGAAAATAGATGGAAAATGTATCTCCCCAAAAAATCATTCTGCTGACTTTTCCTCGCGCCCTCTTGCGACATAAACAGGGTGAATTTATGACGTACTGTGACCAAGTTGGGGGTGCATTACTTCTATAGCTTCTCTCTGGCTGCCGTCTGATATCAATATGTTAACGATACATATTGATGATACTGGAGCCAACCTATATCAGTTAATAATAATGACCAAATGTAATAATTGTGCTATATAATATAGAAAAAAATAAAGCTAACAATGAAGGAAAGCCACAAGATTTTAGTAACTAACTGCCGGAACTAGTTTATTTATCTAACTGTAAACCCCTAGTATCTGTATGTATAATTTCTAAACCCTTGTTAATATCAAAAGAATGGTTTGTTTCCAAAAAGTGATTGGAAAATTCTGAATAGTTGTTTCTATTTAGGCATCTCAAGTGCTCCTTAATTCTATTATCAAAATTTCTGCAAGTTTTACCAAAATAAAAATAATTGCAATCATTGCAAATTAATTCGTAGACCCCCGATTTGTTTTAAATATATTTTATCCTTGTTATTTAATATATAATTCTTTAATTTGTTATTAGTGTTGAAAAAATCAGAATCACCTTTTGGAAACAAACCATTATTTTGATATTAACAAGGTTTTAGAAATTATACATACAAATACTATAAATTATAAATACAAAAAATATTTGGATTCTTTTTAAATTTATAATCATTTTCACACTCAGAACTTCCGAAACGGATATTGAATCAGAACTGAAGAATTCAAAATACATATCACTTGCATTGCATCGATAAATCAGTATAAATTAATTTAACGAATTCCTCCTTGTGCTTTCAAAGTATACCACACAGTTTGATGTATGATAGAAGACTGAGCCAAATTTTAGTGGGATTAAAATATGCAAATGGCACCGAACGGCACCAATTTGGAACAAAGTATAAAGGAACGGTTATAACAAATGTCCAAATGTAACCAACCGTTCATTTGATCAACGAGCAATCGTAAATTTTATGATGGCTTAAATTTTGCAAAACTTCACATAATATTTGGCTTCAAACCAAGCAAACTAATTTTATTTCTTAGTAAAATGAAACACTCGGAAGTGAAGTAGTTATATATAAAAGATTTTATCCAATTTACTACTTCGAGACATGAAATGATATTATCTTATGCAAGGGAACGACATTTACAAGCTTTGAATGTTTCATATTAAATTATATAAACATGCTTAGAGATGGCAAGAATATCAAGTGTAGTTAAGTTTTGTCATAAAACAATGTATGCTATTATATTCAAGTTAAATTTTACAAAAGAATATTGAATATTGGTTTTGCGAAAAAAGTGAAAACGATTATTATTATGATATTTTATATCTTTAAATTGTTTATATATAATTTATGTTATTGTCTATAATTTTTTTAAATACGATTCATTATGTACTATGTCTGTCTGTCTCGCTAGAATCTCATGTGTTCATCTTCTTTTAAATAGGCAATTCACCCTTCAAGAGTGATTTGTGCCATTAATCAAGTTAAACTTTATTTTATAGAAAAAAGTACAATAATATTATAGAGTAGGAAATATATTACAAGTCAATACCATTGTCGTTCAAAAAATTTGCTATTATATAGATTAAATGTGGCGAGTTAAGGGAAAAAAGATGACACAAGTTAACCGGGAGTTGAAAATTACCATTAACGAGATTACTGTAAAAAAATCTGTGATCCGTAATGGACAGGCAAAAGTGATATGTTCAAGGGTTTCCTCCTCGGCACCACACTCACACATCGGGAAATCTATTTAGTTCAACCTGAATAAATATGAGGTTACCTGGCAATGCCCAATTTTCATGAATTGAAACACGCAAAATTTGTAAGTAGTTCACACTTCATTTATTCCGATTACGAATACGCAACTGAAAAAACAAATTAACTAAAAAACATATAAAAAATTACCTAGTAAAGAAAAGTATTATGTTGAAATCAAAAGGCATGAGAAGTAAATAACATTCTTCTATGTAGACTTTTCTGAATTATTTCATCATGTCTCTCCGATCTCTCTGTACGACTGTTTGAATCCAGTTGCAGAATTCATTATCAAGACATATATCTATAACAGACTTGTATTTTATTTTGACTTGATTCTTGAGTTGTACTTAATTATGATATTTTGTTCTTCTTCCAGTACGCTACATCCCAGAGTAGGATTTAACCACCTTCACAACTTCTCTCCACCGACTCATATCCCTGACTACTCTTCTCCAGTTTTACAGTCTTCTTCCACACAGTCAATCCAGCTCTTCCTTGGTTTGATCCTTTCTCTGATATTTGGTGACCTGTCATCTTTCAGATGGCTGACACAAGGTTCCTCCATTTCTCTCAGTTTTCTGCTGCCACCGATACTTGCTCCCACCACGTATCCAGCATTTCATATCAAAGTATCTACATTTTTCAGGTACAAATATAACACGGGCGCCCAAAAAGTTTTCATCATAAAGGAATGGTTCTAAAAAACAAACACTTAGGCGGACATTCTGGTAGCAAACGTCACAATAAAGAAAAAAAATCTTAAATTTTAATTCTAAAGCGTTGAAATAAACGTACTTTAAATAATAATCCATTTAATCAGGTAAGGTGCAAGTCATTCGCGGAG
The DNA here is from genome assembly GCA_031772225.1 of Eubasilissa splendida. Taxonomy (NCBI): domain Eukaryota; kingdom Metazoa; phylum Arthropoda; class Insecta; order Trichoptera; family Phryganeidae; genus Eubasilissa; species Eubasilissa splendida. The sequence continues at coordinate 10,882,422 of CM062852.1, read as the reverse complement.
TAGATTTGAGAGAAGGACAAATGAGAAGGGCGGAAAGCAAGAGATCTAATCAAAATGTTAAAACGGCCCGCATTGTAAATAAAACACAAATCTCGACAATTTTTATGACTCGTATACATGAATGAAACTTGTCTCGGAGATTTGTCGAGATTTATTTTTCCTTATTTAATAATAACAATAAAATGGTAACTCTAAAAATACTAGGTGATGTCAACACGCCCTCTGAGCACATCGACGATACATAATTCAACGGTGTCAACTAAGTTATAAATGTAACTTTGTTAATTTTAAAATATCACAGAGTACACAAGTTACATACCCCGTGTAATGTTTCGGGTTTTTTGACAGTATAAAACACGAATGTCTCGGGTTTTTTTCAATAACGTTTATAAAGCACTGTTGACGTGTCCGGATTTATCAAACAAAATATAAGTATTTAATGAAAACACAACTAATTGTGAAATTGCAATTTCGGAACATAGTTATGTTGTATTTTAATACAAATTAAATTAATCAACTATAAAGATATATGAAACAAATATTTGGTTGTTTTATATAAAATATTGTAATGGTAACACGTTTCGCTGGATAGGAAAAGTTCCGGGATCGTATCTCGGTAACAACCAAATGTTTTTTTGATAATTTTTTTCTGCGTATCTTTATAATTTTTTTATTTAATTTGTATTTAAATTGACTGACAATATCTAAAATTTCGTTTTTATATACAGTTTCTGCGATTTATAGTAAGCATTTAGAACTTAAAATGTTGTATTCTGGACATATCGCCATTATACATAATATATTCAATCGTAGCAAATCTGTGTAACAATTTGTTCCACAAATTATTAAAATAATTGATTAAAACGATCGTTTCTACAGAAAATAACATAAGTGCCAGTCATTATTAACACAAAATCAATTAAGAAACCGTTCTCCTCACATTAGCCAGGTCTATCTATAAGGTGTCCAGTTCTCAGTGCGCGTAAATAACCATTATAACAGATACGAACTTGCCTACAAAATCAAACAGGAAGTCAAACCCAAACGCTCGTTCAAAAACTCAATTCGCATATTATATGCTCGGTCAGTGCAACAGCTTGACCGTCCTGGCCCTGAAGAACCACAATATTCTCAAGGAATATAATAATTAAAATAAATTATGTGAACCACTTAGAAAAATTATATCTTTCAAAAAACATGTAGGTAAGTGGCTACCACCGGGAATAAAATTCGTGTATACACATATAATATTATATATCTATACATTTTTGATAAGTTTTTATTGTGTATATTTCTAAATGGTTAATCTATTTTCTTTAATTTATTTAAGAACTGTGTTATAAAGTTTCAACTTCGCAATAGAAATTTAAAAAATTAATATAAGAATGTACCATTTAATAACATATTATAATAATGTAAACATTTTGTAAATTGAGTCAAAACACCGTTTTATTCCACTACACTTTTCATTGTTAAACGATATAACGTTTTTGGGAACATCTTCCCATTATCAATATTAAAATTCAACTATTAGCTATTAGATAGAATTATAATATTGATAATGGGAAGATGTTCCCGAAATATTATATCGTTTGACACGATGAAACGTGTAGCGGAATAAAACAGTGTTTTGACTCAATTTACGAAATAACCGTGGAATTCCACAAATTTTCACCAAAATCCTTTGAACGGTTGTAAACATATAATACGACTATTAGGTTGTTACTAAAATAATGGCCAATTTTAATATAATATCGTTCTTAACTAGGAAATACTTGTTCATTTGTTTTAGTTTTGACACTTAGAAACCTGATAATAATTTACTGTGTCAGGTATTTAATTTGCATTACATTAATCTTTCATAAATGAGAATGAAAAAGAAAAATTTCGTGGTATAGTTTTGCATGAATTTAAACTCGAGCATTATGCATCTGAAATAGCGCGTAATGTTAATCAAGCATGACGTGAAGAAACCACTTCAGAACGTAGTGCGGCGTTGGATTAAAGAGTTTAGGAACGGAAACGTTTCAGAAATGAAGAGGGTCGAGGTCGAGGATGTCCCGCTACTGTTGAAAATGATGAATAGAAAGTTTCAGAGGACGTGACAAACAACCAGACCTGTTGATGAACCCTGTAATGGGATTCCAACAGCATAGATTGATTGAAGAAAACCTATTTTGCTTCACGACAACTTTCACTTTTTCAAATATCTCAATAACTATTTATTGCAATATAATTAAATAACGGATTAACAGCAGAAAGTTCATTTAAATAATTCATGGATTCTAAACCGTCTGAGTTTTATTCTACATGAATAAATAAGCTTAAAAATGTTCTTAGCTTTACACGGCCATTCGGAATCTTCTGTGTACAGTTTTCTGAGCTAATCTGCCGTGTATATTTGACCTTAAGGAGATACTCTAAAGTTATATTTAATTGAATTTAAAGATTTACCAAGCCTATTTTCGAAACAACCTAATAATATCCTAATAGTGAAAAAATCATTTAATATGAAATACACATCATTTCTTGTATCTCTGAGTCTTACTTGAATCTTCCGTATGAAAGTTAAATAATTATTAATATTAACTGACTCTATGACTTGTTTGAATTACGTATTATTTATTAATTATCAATAAAATAACAGAAATTGTACCGAGTTTGGATGAACCGTTGACAAATAGCACCCGAAACACACGGTTATACGGACATAGTATGTTGAAATTTAGTGAGGAAATTAATATAAATGCTGCTTCCATGTTCTCGAATTTGTACGTTACTTAATTTAAATGATGTCGTTACGATATGCAAATATCTTTTATTAATGGAAATGTGTAATCAAATTCAAAATTATATCAAGCCATGCGGTGTTTATGTGAAAAAACTGGAAATCTTCGAGGGCAGTTAAAGTGTTGCACCAAAAATCGTGCTCATATTATGTTTACGTAAAAAGTAAAAAAAATAATAAATTCTGCATCGCAAAGCTTTCATTCATCTTTTGTTTCTCTCTAATATAAAAGAACTTGTCTAAATTATTTTTAATATTATTAATAAAAAAAAAACACTTCAAAACCACAAGTTATTGATAGATCAACATGTTTCAAGACTAGTTAGTATACATCAACATGTTTCAAAACTAGTTAGTATACATCAACATGTTTCAAGACTAGTTAGTATACACCAACATGTTTCACGACCTATGGTCTCTTCTTCAGGAAACATTAGTATACATCATCATGTTTCAATATATTATTTCCTAAAGAAGAGACCATAGGTCTTGAAACATATTGATGTATACTAACTAGTCTTGAAACATGTTATTGTATACTAACTAGTCTTGAAAAATGTTGATGTATCAATAAATAGTAGTTTTGAACAAAGTGGTTTTATTATTTATATAATATGTTACCACAAAGTAATTTAGCAAATGTTGAAAAAAAAATATATATTATTAATACAAATTAAATGTATCAATTAGGAAGATATACAGGAAACTTCAGTGTATCGAAAAAATATTTCTGTTGCTACCTTATATATTTTTTCGATAAATTAAATTTTTCTGTATATCTATCTAATTCATACATTTAATTTGTGTTAAAATACCACAGAAATATATTCTGAAAAATTGTAACTTTACAATAATAATTTTCCCTTTAATATAATATTATTAACGCGTCAACATCTTAGCTCGCTCCACCCCCAAAAAAAGCATGATCATTTTCATCATTTTATATCAAAAGGGTCGGGGGTCCAAAGTCTCCATCGCACCCTGTCCTGCAATGGGTGTAAGAAAACAAATAGGAGCAGTGGACAAATGCAAATCGTACTAAAATCATCTCAGAAGGACATGTGACAATAAAGTGACCAAACCAATATGTCGTACTCGTTACTATGGTGACTACATATTATATCCAGACCCGTAAACGTTGAACTTACGTTTCGACACTTTTTAGAAATTCGCATGTTCGAAAAACCACAAAACTCGCATTTTCGTAAATTAAAATATGTTATTTCACTTACTGGTAATGAGATAAAAAACCTCTATAAATTCAATGCACTTACGGTACCTACCTTAAAAATTATAATTTAAAAATTAATACATACCTAGCATACAAAAGCTACAATACTTTGCAACCTTTATCTATCAAATGATTTTTTTAATTAATAAAATTTAAAAATTCTCCTTCCTTCTTAGAAAACTGTACACATAACATACCTATACAAACACGTGTGCGATGTTGATACATAACCATGAAAGTGCTAATAATTATACGCATTAAAATGAAAGTTTTCCAATTCAAGAAATGAGTTTATTAATTATTTCACGTTACATTGTTTTAAATTAATATAATATGATGCAAATTGCAACAATTGTGAAAAAATTGAAACGTTATATCAGTGTATTGTTACGACGTTCAAGGGTATTCCACTAGTGTTTATTTTGATAATACTCGTAGAGTAAGTCATTTCAACCTTAATTTTTTTTATTTTCTTATCATCAAATTCTTTAATAATTTACCCCTCTCAATTAATAAATTACAGACTATTATAAATTTATATCTGAAATCAAAAAATATGTATACAGACTAGCAGACACTTAATTATATACTCCTTCTGTATACACGAGTCTCGACTCTCATAGAGAAGTAAAAAATGTAAAAAGAAATATGTATACATAATTACTGATTATCTTTAAAAATGTAGTATATCTAATTGTCTTCTAATAAAAAAATATATATATACGTTATATACAAAATTTATATGTCGAAATAAATTATAAATCTAGTAGACTAAATAAAAATATTTTTTAATCAATTCAAACGCAAACCTTTAAATATCTCGAAACAAAAAAAACATGACTCAGACCACTTTCATACTAATGGGCACAATTGTATTTTTTTCCGTTTAAGTTCTTATTTCAATGAATGGAGTCCAAATTACCTACACATATTACGTAAAATAAATAAGTTAAACCATCATTTATCTACTATTACGAGTTTGTATGTATAAATATATTTGATTACCTTGGTATGAAAATATATTATTATTATTATTTTCGAACCTATAAGTTACATTTTTTAAATTAATACATCCATCATTCCATTTTTTGATTGCCATCTACTTTATTTTTACGGAATCTTAAATACCTTTGAGTAAACCGATAGCAGACTCCAGAATTAACAATTCATTTTTATTAAATTTTGGACACATTGATATAACTTATAAATTATTAAGGAGAACATATTCTTATTGTGAAGTTGTAATTATTCAGAACATAGGTCTATAATGTTTTGAATACTAAATTAATGTTTTAATTATAAAGATATAAATTTAAAATCAGAATATACCAGGATTCATGTTAGTGCAAAAACAATATTATTCGATAAAATTGATTTAATATGTGTATCTTTATATTTGAAAAAATATTAATAAAATTTTGATTTAGTATATGCAAATTATGCTACTAAGTGCTGGCTTGATGAAATGTTTACTTTTTTTATCTCAGAAAAAATGTTGTTGTTACGCGTGTGACAGAAAAAAAAATGATATCCCGATTATCAAAAAAGTAAATAGAAGAAACGTTCGCGAGGAAACGATCGCAAAGAGAAAAATAGATATGACACGTTTTCAAGAATAAGTATTCATAAACATCTCTATGCTGAGTGAAAAATATATCAATTTAATGTGGATAAACGAAAAGAAAAACAGTTTTTTTTTTTATTAAATGATTTTTATCAAAAAAAGTTGATTTGTTTTATCCACCGAGTCTCGTTATTTTGATTTTACTAACATGTTGGGTCTGACTTTAAAATAAGTTAATAAACTGAAAATGTCGAGGAAGTGAGCATTGTATAAAATAAATAAAAATTGTACAGAACGTAAAATTCATTATCTTTTTACATGCCAACTCTATTTGAAATGGAAGACACCACACAGAGTAATAATAGGCTTTAAGAGTCTTGACTTATCTATCACAGACATATCTTTCACAGATGGAAAAACGATTTAAAAATATGACTTAAATACCTTCAAGTTTGTATGGTTCAAAAGTGCGTGTTGACACGCTTATAGCTAGGCGTGACAAACAAGATTTGGCGTGTTGACGCGCTCGTGGCATTTAAAAGTTTTTAAAAGCAACTAACTTACATTTACGCCATTTCTCCGCGGAGGTAGAGATAGTGAGGATGGATCGCCACACAAAACTCTCACCTCGTCCACTCATCCAAAAAGGATCCAGTTAGTTGATATAGTTGAATGAGGAGGGAATGGTAAGAAAGATGTATGACAAAAGTGTTGATAACACCAGAAATACAGGACGTCCGCGAAAGACTTGGTATTACCAGGTAAACCGGATACTGGAAAATGATCGTATTAAAAGCCTCAATAATCGACTAGCTTGTATAATAAGATGTGTGAATATGGATGAGGCGATAATTGTATGTCAGAACAAACTAGTGTGGCGCTCTATCCTCTCTACCTACCCCCGCGGGAAAATGATGGCGTGATGGTAAATTAGTTACATTCTCTCCTAACATTTTCACTCTGTCATATATTTTATATACATAATCACATGAATTTGCCATATATGATACATGTCTAACTGATCTCATTTCCACTGTATTAAATCTACTTTTGTTCATTTTCTGCTTCGTCCAAAATTAACTCCCAAACATCAGTGTTGATACTGGGACTTTATTGTGTACCGTTAGTCTTGTCTTGGCTAACGAATTTATCTTATAAATGATTTCATTCAAAGCGTTGCCGTTCACTCTCATTTCGATATCTCACTCAGGCCTTCCGTTCCTATCAAACATACTTTCCTAACACACAATCTTATTTACTCGTTTCAAACATTAGTTTCCTATTAGTATTTTCACAGTATTTCAAAAATAATTTATATATTATTATCAATTTGCAACTTTACAATAAAAATGTGTTCTTAAAAATGTATAAATTGTATCCAAATATAATAAAATTAAATTGTTTTAATTCTGGCGTCTCTTAGAGTATATACATACAACATAAAGTTGATTGCTTTTTAAAAATGGAATAACGTATTTATCATATAAGTTCAACAATTTGTCTTCAACCTGATGTGGTGAAACTGGACAATGCATTTCCCCGGATAGGAAAAGTTCCTGGTTCGAATCCCGGTAGCAACAATAATATTTTTTCGATAAATTGATTATTTCTGTATATCTTTCAAATTGATTAATTTAATTTGCACTAACGCTTGTAACTTATCATTTATCTAAATTCATGGAAATTAGTATTACCAAACTTTTATTTCTAATCCAATTTATAATATATAATAATGTACTGTATTTTTTGTACTTTCATATACATATATATGTATATAATTAAAGAGGGAGAGGTCAGAGAATAATTCAACAGTTATTTAATGACTGTTATTTGTAATTATACCACGCATACACGTGTCGCCCCCGACTATCTATCTTTGTCAGTCGCTTCTCTGTATGTAACACCCATAAAGGACAATTTCTTTTACTACGGTAACACGTGCCATCTTCAGGAACGTCGATAAAAGATGCCGACGATTACAAACTGACAAAATGACGCCATATATTACAGCGTCCGTAAAATCTTTATATCTAACGTATATATTAAACATATTTAACGATTATTTACTTTTTTATGTATGCAGAAAACCAATCCTATTTAATACTATTTCTTTCTTCGATACCGACTTCTCGGTACCAGATAATAGCCGGAGAATCATGTAGCTACCCACATATTCATACACCAATAATTACACATATTATACAATAATATTTAAATATACGATTTCTTCTCATTTTTATTCGTTTGAACCATTACTTACAAGCACCGTATGATTTTTTATTTTCTCGGTCGTACATCATATTCAGTACGTTAATGGGTAGTTATCGCATTCTCACAACTTTTACCCTAAATGCGGTTTACTCGTATTATACATAAATGCCGATGCCAAGTTATCAATATTTTTTTCCGATAACGGTATTAATTATAATAACCGTTATTAATCATCTTATTTCCAGTAGCCGTTTTCCTCTCAAAATGAGAGCGTTATGTCTCAAGCGTTGTAACACTATGAATGACACCTCAAATGAAAACTTAGTTAATTCAGTAATTCCAAATAAATAAGGAAACATAGCTATTTTTAATATACACTATACGTATAGTGAAAAGTACGTGTTTTATATATTACACTATATTATTTTAAACTATAATATAGTAAATCATCGAGTATAGTGTATATTTCACTTCAAATGAACACATTATTTCGTTTTTAAATACATGTTAAAAAACTAACATTGTAACTTAAAAATACGATTGTTCTAGAGTGAAATACAAGTAAGTTGTTTTAAATTTGGGAAGGTTCTCATATTATCAGAAATCAGTGCGCGAGCAGTCTTTAAAAAGAAAGCCATAAATCAACGGACATTGAAATTTGCTCGATCAACTTGTTGTCCCATCAAGATATAACAATGTGGAATGATAGTTTGATAGTGGCTTTTGTACCGCAAATCTAGTTGCAGTCAGAAGCAGCCAGGACATAATCGAGTTCGCGCTACTCCTGAAACCATGCAGAGTTAACAAACCGCAATTGTATTCAGTACGAGGTTTCCAGCACAAGTGGCATTTCTAAAATGAAATGATTTTACAATAAGGCAAGATATTAAATACATACATTGAGAAAAATAAAAAATACATTTATTTTATCTATTCAAACAATTTTTTTATTAAATTGTCTGAGATATACAGTTTTACAAATTATTAAAACAATTACACAATGTTGAAAGTTATTATTATAAAATATTGTATTAATTATGAATACATAAAAAGAAGCGACAATGGATATAAAAGTGATGCAAATGATTTTAAAATGCTATCTGAATTTCAATGATAAAATATAATTTTGATATACAGATTAAACGTATCACACATAAAATAATAAGCAATATTAAATTTAATAATATTTACACCGTGACGAGTGACAGCAATTGATGAAACTATGTATCGTACAAAACATCAACGTTTGAAAATAATAATATTGACTTTATAAAGATTTATTCTGCGATAGAATTAAATTAAAAATACATTTAAAAACTAAAAGTATTTATGTACCGTTCTTTACTTTCCAATTATGTGTACCAACGTATACACCTTCACTGCTTACACTTGTGCAATGTTACGTCGCATTTTTGAAATTCCTCGACTAAATGTCAAATTCATATTTTCCTGAAATTCCTTAAATTTAAGCGATTTGACGGCAAATTAATCAAATCATCTGTTTTTTTTATCAAAACCTATTGTTAGTCCTCTCGCTCAATCGGAAGCACTATAATTTATCTTATAAGTGTTGGTTATGTGATTCTATTGGCACAGTTGATATTAATAGTTAAATTGCACAGATTTCTAATACCGACCGCATACTTATTCCGAACTTGATGTTGAACGGTGGTACAGTAACACGGAGTAGTCAGTGTACAATATCTGGCCTACAGTAGACACACGTGGTGGTCAATCTGCTCCCGCTAGCATCATTGCTCAATAGTCCAGTTAGACTTCATCATTTATACCAATTGGACTTTTCTAGAAAAATCATTCGATAATTAAGAAATCCGTAAATTTAAAAAAAAAAATTCAACTTGCAAAGAATCGAAGTATATATTTTTATATTCAGTGACGATAGATCATTTCTGAAATAATTCTAAACACATCACATCACTGAATGTAAATTATTAATATTTAATCAGCAATAATGATGACACGACACAGTAGATAGACACCCACCACCATTGGTGACAGGTTTCTCCGCAGAAAACGACATTTTCCTGACCATATAGACTATAATTCAGCCAACGAACTATCAGTACAACAGAAAGTTAACAACGTAATTTTTAAACTTTAAAATAACATCCGATTCAAACTTACCATTTACTTAAAATCCAGAAGAAAACTCTAAGCTTCCAGTCGTCCAACCAGCCGCACTATGTGTTACGAGTTCACTTCAATAATTATATATCATCAATAATTTTAAAAAATTCACGACACAAAATTTGTATAATCATCTGAACACGTAAAAAGTTGTAACAATATACTATGTAGGTACCTTAAAAATAAATGCGTTTAAAATCCCACAATTTACACTAAATATTTGATAAATTACAAGAAAGTATTATTTCTACAACTAACTTTTGTTAAATCGAAAGTTCACTTAAAATAATTATCACCCACAATAAGTTTTGCTGTTTTTACGGCGCTTCATAAAATCGTTCCATTGCGCATATTCAAATCACCGCAGTTCAAACCCTGTTCAAATAGGCGACAAACTTGTTGGAACAGTTCGATGATTGAAATCGTTCGATTTTTTAAAAAGGGTCGCGACTCGCCCCCGAGCGAATGAGGACACTTGCGCGTGCGCACGGCAGTACACGCAGGGGCAGACTGGCGGCAAGGCGTGCGCGTAGCCGCCTGCCTCGCGATACCCGCCCATTTCCCTCGCGCATTTGCTCGCGCTTCGGCTGCAGACGGACTTTTTCTTCGCGAGCTTACAAATACAAATCGTACGTCGCTGTAGCGATGATTACTGTCGAAAATGAAGTCACTTCTCGGACAGCTTCGCTTTTCCCGCCGTAACTCTTATCAGCGGTAGCGATTGTTATTTAAAAAAATGGCGGCTGTTTAGTCTGCGCGTCGATCAAATGGTTCGAATGCCACAACGACTGCAGTAAACAAATCAAACGTGTTGAAATACGAAATGTTTGACACCGACTTCAGAGCTGCAAGGAAATGTGAAATGATTTTCGTGTCAAAGACAGGTTTTCAAAATGGTTTATTTTAATGAAAGTGGAAATGAGGTCGATCAGGCGTATGTGTGGCAAATCCATTTATGATAGAGTGAAAAATTAATAAAATAACAGTGAATTCTATTCAGATTACAGTGTAATAAACAGAATCGAGAAACAATCGCTTAGATCGGTAAAGTAGTTTGAATGAGTAAACACCGGATGGTAAAAAAAATCTATGACGTAAGTATTAATGGTACCATAATTAGAAGATAACTAAGAACATTTTAATATTAGAAACTACTTTAGTGTCACTGCAGAAGAGTATGGAGTTCTATCCTGTCTACATATTTTCGAAAAAATACAAAATACTATAGGTAAGCTGTTTAAAATTTTTCTGTATTTACAAATTAACGGTCGTTTTCATTTCCGTGCACTTTCTATGAGCACGCGTGAAATTTTCAATGGTCGAGGAGAGGTTGTGCCAGGATAGAAGAGTGTGGCGGTTCACTCGCTCTGCCTTCACCTGCGGAGAAACAGCATAAAAGTTAGTTATAATACATTAATCTTTAGATAAATTCGATCATGTTACATTTGATTTGATTTGTACTTAATGAAAATAAAAAGTATTTAAAAATAAGTCGATGATATTTTAATAAGCACGCCTTTGCATCAAGCGCGGTCGCTTCATACGTGCTTTGGATGCTCCACATCCCTTGTGTTCTAGAGTTTTTGTTTCTACCGAAAATAGCACTGCTGCAAATGAATTCTTACTACTACGACACGGAGCGAGTCAAAATACAGATGCATTCTATGAATCGTGTAAACGCACAGATATCAGCAACGTTGGATTTTATCATTCGTTGCGTATCCACAAAGTTTGAAAGTATTTAACTTTCGCGCATGCGCATTCAGTTCCGCCTGTCAAGGTCTTCAAATACTGTATACGCATTCGTTAACAGCATCCAATGTAAAAAAAACGACTTTAATGCTTATTGGTATAATGCACAAAATAGCATACATATTACGAAGCGAACAGATTGTTTTGAAGAATTTGTTTGTGTGACTCATTTTTGACAGTTTGGCTTGAATACTTGAAACATTCAATATCCTTCGGTTATTTATTTAATTCACCAGTTAAATAAATAAAAAAATGGATCGGTAATTGATGTTGCGGAGCGTAAAACATTTATAGAGCTAATTTGACAGTTTATTTTTGTTATTTTGTATGATTTGTATGTTTGATAGTAGGAATAAACTTATTATCCAGCATCCCTTCTGCAAAAAGTCACCGACCGCCACTGCTTTGCATGTCTGTAACTGTTCTTTGGAAAAAATACATACATGTGGGGTTCAATGAGTATTTCACGGAATATTGTTTCATAACAAATACTCGGACATAACACTTTCGTATCTATTGAAGCGCCAACAAACAAACAAATACTTAAGAGCAGGTACCATAAGCACGATTCATCGTGAACTTGAGCGAGCATTATTCGGGCCTATAGAATTTAGACAGGTAGGTAGGCACCCAAGTACACAATATAAGCAATCAAGGTTACATTAATACATACCGACGAGAGCCAAATTCGGTCGCTTGAAACATAAATGACATTCTTTTAAAGCCTTATTAGTTTTAAACACGGCATTAGTTCTCCGGCCAGATGCCAGTTACGTTCAAAATGTGCAAACAATAAACAACGTGCCCGCTGTGGGTAATAATACTCTTCCCTGCACTCACAAAGATCAGTCCAAGGTCGCCGTCTGCGAGTAAGTTATAAGCCAATTGTCAAAATGTGCAATATTTTAATCTTTCTAATCGCCGTCTGGCTACTTGGATAACTTCGCACCGCGGCTGAAATTCACGACACCGCATAAATAAATACATACCCACATGAAAGCGAATCCCCGCTATATATTTTATATTTAAGCACATGGATACTGAAATAATGTTTAATTTATTGCAGGGGCGAATCAATATTTTAATTTGAGTGAATTTTTGAGTTTCGAGCCCCTTGTCTTCCAAATTTATAATTTATTTAAAACTATAATGTGTAATACTAATTAAATGTATTAATTAGAAAGATATACGTATAAAATTAATTTTATCAAAAAACATTGTTGCGCTACCGGGATTCAAACCTGAATCTCTTTCCAAACCGTTATCCATTATCCAACTATGCTACAGCGACATTACTTTTGACGACAAATTTTCGAGAACATTTGAGATTCCGTAAAAACAAAGTAGATGGCTTTCAAATAACGAAATGGTAGATGTATTAAATTTGAAAAGTACATATATATATTTTTCGTCAAAAGTACTGTCTCTGTAGCATAGTTGGATAGTTCACCTTCCCCGGATTGGAAAGATATCCAGGTTCGAATCCCAGTAGCGCAACAATAATATTTCTTGATAAAATTGATTTAATATGTATATCTTGCTAATACATTTAATTAGTATTTAAAATATCACAGAACTATGTTCTGAATAATTACAGCTACACAATAAGAATGTGTTCTCTTAATAAAACTATAATATTTTACGAAAATTAAATTGACGTAATTGATATTAAAATGAGCTGATTTATATCGGCAATTTTAAATCAATTTCACCTCAAGGGTAATCATTGTGATTATACTTAATTATGTAGTGGTTTTTTTTTTCAAAAACCTGTCATTAGATGATTTTTAATAATGTTTATTAAAAATCAATTTAGTGTTGGAAGAAATCTGAAATCAATTGAATTGCGTGTACTTATATATGTATATGTAAAAAAAAAACTTTTTCAACACAAAACACTTTTTGCAAAATTCCCAGTTCCCCAAGTAGAAAACATTTACAAAAAAATCTCAATTAATCAATTAATTAAAGAAATAACACTATAAATTTTGAAACAAGCACGTCATTAAGGTTTAAAAATAACTTTAAAATCCCTAAATGTAACACCAAACACTATCAACAAAATTTTATATATTTAGGGATAAAAAAATTCAATAGCCTCCCTACACAATTTAAAGAAATAAAATAGTTTAGAAAGAAAATAAATTAACACTTCAGAAACACATAAAATAAACAATATTATAGAACACTTCAGTAGCACACAAATAGACAATAAATAAAATATATAAAATATTATATAAAATTCTTATAGTGTAACTCCCTCTCCAAGCACAAGAGCTAGTCTCTTTTTTGAGAGGTAAGCGAAAAGAAACATGTAGTTTTAATAATGTAAAATACTTAATAATAAAAATAAATAATAATAAAAAATATTCCTATACATTATTATCGTCCATGAGTTTATAATTATTATTTTTAATGAAAACACATTTTTGTTGTAAAGTTACAATTTCGAAACAGTTATGTGATAAACAAATATCAGATATCTCATAGAGACAAAGCTATTTTTTATTATATTTTATTGAAAAATCTATGAAAGTACGGAAATTGCTTTCTCATAGTAATGACGTATATGATGTTAAAAAAAATGTAAAAATTAATTATCAAATTTGGTCCATAGATAGCGATGGTGTAGTGGTACTCGAAGCAAATGCATATACTAACATATATACAACTTTCAAAAATTAGATAAATGTGTCTCTATGAGATATCTGATATTTGTTTAATAACAGTGCCTTTGTAGGTAAAAATCCAGTAATTGTGTGTTCTTGGACATATTCAAATATTGCTAAGTTATGTAATAGTTTGTCCAAGTTCAATAAAATGGATAGATTATTCTGGCGTCTCCTAGCATTTATTACTCAACGATATTTGGAATGCATTATAATATAAAATTAATTACTTTTAAAAATGGAGTAATTGATGTATCAATTATAAAAAAAAACTGCAGAATAAAGATTTGTTGAAAACGTAATCAAATTTTAAATATTTTAAAGAGAACACATTATTATTGTGAAGTTGTATTTTTATCAGAACATAGTCCTGTGGTATTTTAATACAAATGAAAGGTATCGATTAGAAAGATACATACAGATAAAATCAATTTAGATAAAAAATATTTTGGCTGCCACCGGGATTCGAACCAGGAACATTTCCTATCGATCCATCATGTCAGTCTAGTAAATTAACGACATATATTATTCCAAGTTAGATGGGAGATTTTGATTTTTCAGTTTCATTTTTTCTTAAATTTTACATAAACTTTAAATGACTTTTTGTATTGGAAAATGTAATAGATTGATATGGAGAAATGGTAACGCGTTTCTCGGGATAGGAAATGTTCCAGTTTCGTATCCCGGTAGCGACCAAATATTTTTTCGATAGATAGATTTATTCTCTATATCTCTGTAATTGTTTCATTTAATTAGTATCTATTATAATTATTATCATATTTCTTAAATCTAATCATACAAAATATATTATTGATAGTATTTGTAAAATATGTACATATTTTATACTGCATATTAAATTTAGGTTATGTATAATTTTTTGCCGATTATTTTGATTAAAATATTCCATACCATTATTGTTAATGTATGTGTGTAGCATTTTATATAAAACATATAATGTATACACACCATCAATATCCCGTTTAACCAAATTGTTCTAATGAGATTTAAAAAAAAAAAGAATAATACTAGTCCTAAAATAATAATTTAAAATCTATCAGTGTTATACATAAGATATTTATTTGTATTAAAATATACATAAAAATGTTATTTCCAATAAAATGAAATGTCAGTTCTTCCCATTTTAAATTGGACCTTCAGTGTACGATGCCGTCCTAACCTTTAGCGCTTCTTTATCCTTTGATCAAGCACTGTCTGCCACATAATATTTCTGTCATCAGAACGCTTAGCGCTAATAAATATCAAAATAAAAATAAAATCTTCAATTTTTTTAATCAAAACATAGAACGTTGATTTTTTTCTCTGCAAATTGACACAATGATAAATCTCTCCAAAATGTTTATTTATTCTGTTTGTTCGCTATAAATACATTGTTTCTATAACACATAAACAAAATGACAAAATTAGTTTAGGTGGCATTGCACGAGTTTTCACAAAAAAAACAATATAAAATTATTGATTTTTTTTCAAATATTTCACTTTCTTCTTTGCATATTTCTTTTATTTGAAGAAAATGCAGCATGTAATCTTGAACAAGTAGGTATTATCAACATAGACTTAACATACAATATCAAACCAAAGTAAATACGTCACTAAGGAAGTGCAGAATTCAAATATTTTTTACTAATAAATGAAACAGGATTGGGATCTTTATATTAGTCTAAAGATCACGAAACGATATGTTCTGAAAATTTTTCACCAATAAAACATAAATCATTTAATTGTAATGTAAAAATAAAGTTTACATCAAATTCAATATGCAAAAATTAAAATAAATGGGACAAAATATTTTTATATTATATTTATGATATTGTTCTTCTTTCTTCCTTCGTGTCATTATTGTTCAGATGAGATTCAACTCGTTAAACACCTCCACAAGTCTCGGTTCTGGGTCACCCTCACAAACTCATAGCTTACTCCAGATTTCTCTTCCAAGTCTTCTTCGGCCACTTTCTGTCACTTTGACACATAATATAGCCAAAGGATTGGATGAATCATGTTTTATATGTTTATTTATTATCTTTGTTTTATTAACCACTAAATTGAGTTTAAATACATCTACCGGTTTCGAAAAATACCATTTTCTTCTTCAGGATGTCATAACTAACTAAAACATATATTGTTTCTTTGACAGAATCTGTTTTTAAAAAATCTATTTTAAAAAAAAAAAAAAAATTTTTTTAGTACCTAACTCAAATCATTACTTAATACAAATTTACTCGAATAATTTTTAGGAAAAAATTTTAGAATGGGACTCGTAGTTAAATTTAGTTAGTTGTTTATAATTTTTTGATTAGTTTTACACACTTTATTTATCTCCAACGATTCCAAATTATTTCATTTGTGACCAACACCGTTTATATGCAAAATTGACAATCCCAATTTTTTATCAAAACCATGACCATTTTCTATCAAATGATTAGCAAATTCTGAAAACCCACTATTGTTCAAACATCTCAAATGCTCCCTTACTCTTATATTAAAATGTAATTGTTAAAAAATGTTTTGTTGTGGAATGTGGATGATATATTATGTATTTGGTCAGGTTCACAACGTCAACTAACTACATTTTTAAATATTTTAACCACAAAGATAATATTGCTAATTTTAAGGGTAGAATCTTTGTTTCACTGTTGTAGATGAGGCTTGTTGGATTCTCTGCTGGATTGAGATATTCGCGACTCTTGCGAAATTATATATATTGAATACGAGTAGTGCAATCTATATAATATCTATATAATCTAATAACCTCTATCAATCAAAAGAAAGCCGTGTACTTTGAATATATCCTCCGTATTGAGAAAGATAACCTTTATTCAATCCCAAAAAAAATTTCGGTCATATTATACATCTTGCACAGAATAAATCAGCATACTGCTCTTAATAATTTTTATATTCGAATATTCATAAGAACAAAATGATATATTTCAGATACTCCACAACGGCATTGCATTAGCAATCAGTTGACACAGAGTTTAGACAAGTTTCCGCCAATAACTTGATAAGTCTGTTAAGTCCTCAATAGTATGATTCTTTAAATATTTAGAATTCATAGTTCATCTCGATGTAACATCAGATTAATACTGATCAGATATACATATCTGATCAGTATTAATCTTATATATCACATCTCAATGTCACCTTTTTACGCGAGTATAAGATCGCTATAACAGCTCAATGTTATTTTATTATATATGTACACATCCGGCCTACATATTATTACTTAAACCATGAATCACGATTGACTAGTTGCGATTACAAACTTTAATACTCAAGTCTATTGCAAATTAAATATAAATATTAAACATACCTGCACGTATTTATGTTACTTCGCCTATTAAATGAGGGATACGATTTAACAGTGCATTAAAATAAATATTTTATTACATAAAACGAATTTTTTTATGCATCACAATAATAAAAAATCAACAATAAATAAATATATAAGTAAATAAAATAATAAAACATTTTACCACGATTGGTTTTTATTTTAAAAAATCTACGTATTTCGGGATCGATGCTCTCTTCCTCAAGACAAGAAATTTACTAAAACTAATTTATAAATATAGAAAGGTAGATTTGTTAATCATGGTGAGAGGAGGTTAAATGGGAGCGTGGTTACAAATTAAGTAGGCATCAAGTAACTACAATTTAACCTCCTACCACCATAATTAACATATCTACATTTCTATGTTTGTAAAATACTTTTAGTTTCTCCTCATTGGTTCATCTTCCGTCTTCTTGTATTTATTTCTTTTCCCGAGGAAGGGAACATCGCTGCCGAAACATGTATTTTAAAAAAAAATTAATCGCGTTAAAAACAAAGTGTTTTATTATTTTATTTATAAAATGGTACCACAAAGTGAATTTACTAAATTTGAAAAAAGAAATAAATATATCTTGGTCCAATAAAAAAAATACCTAACCTAACCACAAATAATTCGTTCTAAGGAAAAAAAATATTTATTTTAATATACGTATTAATAGTTTCCTTAAAAACGATACAAGCAACATTTTATTGACACAGTAGTTACTTTATGGTGTGGTACTGGATTATTGTTTGATCGCGGCTATAATTTCATTTATACCTGTAAATTCCTCGGTTATCATTTGCACCTGTTGAGAGAAACTGCACCCTGCACCTGTCGTAAAAATAAGAAGCAAACAAGTGTACTGTTTATACCTAGTAATATAGTGCCAGATTATTAATAAACATTGTAGAACATGTCATTTAAAGATATGTTTACATTTTCAATATATTATTTTGTTACCGTAAAATAATTAGCCTAACTAAAATGTTTGTGTACTAGATACAATTACTGGTTGAAATTTAAAAGTTGCATCATTACTAATAATAATAGTTATACAAAAACAAGATTTAATTAATACAAAAATAAATTAATCAACTAGAAAGACATACAGAAAAAATCAATTTATCGAAAAAAAATTTAGTTGCCAACGGGAATCGAACCTGGACCTTTTCCTATCAGGAGAAATACGTCACCATTCCGCTATGTCAACCAAGTACATTTACGACAAATTTTGAACTTATTTTTTGTAGCATTTTAAAATTGAAACACTTATTATTCTTTTGAAATTAGCAAAATAATCTTTATGGTTAAATTAAAATTCATTATTTTTATTTGTTAACTTTGTTTTATTAACCACTTATCGAGTTTAAATACATCTACCGGTTTCGATCTTTTTAGTTAGTATTGACATCCTGAAGAAGAAAATGGTATTTTTCGAAACCAGTAGATGTATTTAAACTCAATAAGTGGTTAATAAAACAAAGTTAACAAGTAAAAATAACTTATTATTCCATTTGTAAATCTCAGAACTATTTTCTGAAATCGTAACTTTACAACAAAACTGTGGTGGTCTGTGATTTGCTTTAAAAAATATTTCATTCATTTTAACGTTTGATATATTTATGATTTAGTAAAGTATACATTTGTTTAGATATCTTTTAATATGTGAAGTTTAATTATTAAATTGTTGACCAGCGATCGAATCGCCAGAATCAAAAAAAGTTAATAAAAAACATATTGAACTCGGCTTTATTCATTCGATTATGCGAGCCTAAGGGTCTCTAATTTCATAAATGAAATTTGGAATAAATTTGCAATCATTAATTCAATAAATTATGCAAATTCAAAGTTTGTTTAAAGAAATATTACAATGGACGCGCTTATAAAAGCTCTGAAATTTAAAATCATTAATAAACATCGTAAAAAGTGATTGTATTTACATAAATACATAAACGAAAATAAATTAGTATACTTAGGTTCTTAAAGCATAAATGTTATCTCCAGGAAAATAATAAGACACATCAATACCGATAAATTAAATTGATAAACAAATATTTAAAATATAAAATTGTTGATTAATAAATTATACCATAAGATTTTTAATAATGAATTACGGAATATTATGAAGTTAAATTAATTCAACTTTGAGGAGTTACAATATTTTTTTATTTATAATGGGTTAAATGAGTCAAGTAATTATAACTATAAAAATATATATATTCTAACAGAAATTAGCTCTTTCACACACATTAATAGTTACAGTGTATAAATATATCCACACATATATAAGTTATCTACACAGGCAATATGTTATCTTTAAATTTATTATTAGAAGCCTCAATGATCGACGAATTTTCCCAAGAAGATGTACACATGTGGATAAGGCGAGAACTGCGTATCAGGACAGAAAAGTGTGGCGCTCTGTCCTCTCTACCTACCGTTGAGAAATAGCGTGATGCTAAATTATTTATTATTTATTGAATTCATGTATGTTAAACGGAATCAAATTCTTTGAGTCCGTGCATACGGCTGAAACTTTTCTCTCACGTCTAGCAGATTTAGAAGTAAAGGTCGGTGTACATCAGTTGGCAAAATACAGTAGATAATAAATGACAGCTCGCTCGACACTCAACTCTGTACTTTTGTCTTTCAAAACAAAAATTCCATGCACCCTTACACTTCCCTGTAAAATAAAATATATTTATTTTTGCATGCTGCTTTTTACACGCTGTAAAATATATTCTTAAAATTTAAAATAAAATAAAATTAATCATTTTCCATTTGCAAAATTGCTTCGTAACTTTTATACACCTAATAAGTAACTGCGTAATAGAGACCACTTACTTCAAACTGTAAGAAAATACTCCAAAATATATCTAATATTTGCCAGACTCTTCATTTGGGCGATTGTACTTTAAAAAAATACTCTATGTTTAACTATTAAGTGTAAAAGTTAAATATTCTATTTATATGTAGTTAGTTTTAATTGAGTGACGATTCAGAAAATAATTTATGTCACAATTATATTATATTGGTGTTTTGATCAAAATGTTCTACCAATTAAATGAAAAGCGAGTGAAAAATTCATTATTTTACTTCGATTGTATATCATTTTTATTTATATTTAAAAAATATATTTATTTGTTTTCTTACAATACATGACAATCTCTCTCTTATTAACGAGAGAGATTACCTACAGAGGAGCATGTAAAAAATATTTATTTATCATTAAAGCAATTCCAATAAAATTCATTTCATATTATTTATTTTGTAATCTATTATTATATTAAATAAAATTTCAACTTTGGTTTAAAATAAAAAACTAATTCTCAGAAATTCTATATTTGCAGCTCTTTTTTAATTAATGACGAGCACATCCCTGCTGTGACGTGTACTTTGTAACCGACGCTACTGTGATGGTAATATTTTCAAAACACGCTTTATATTTTGTCATATCTGTATAACAAAAGAAAATGTTGATGTTGGAACTAATAAGTACGTACTATCTCGCTACCTCAAAGTAATAAATGATGTTGCCAACGAACGGATTAGCCACGCAGCACGGAGCGCTCTTTGGGTGACAAACAGAAACTACATCATTTGCTTTAAATTATTACCGTTTTCCTGGAATGATATATGAAGACGTTTAACTTCGGACATCTGTCAAAAAGAGACCTGGCGCCTGCTAAGTAAGCCTGAATCATATTGCAAGCAAAAATAGTTTCGTGTAAACTAGTAGTAAACATAGTACATGAAATATTGCGTAAAAGCTAAAAATGAACAACCCCCTTTGTATTTTTGGTTAATATTAGAGGCGTCGTATTATTCACGTAATATGTTTAATAAAAACAGAAAAGCTGAGAAAGATATCATAATGAAGTTGACTGCAAGCAATAAAGCGCTTAGAATGTAACGAAACGAAAGTAGACTAATTGCAATGGAAATGAGATCACTTAGGTATATATTTGTTAAATCCATTTGTGACAGAGTAACTAATTTAGTAATTAAGAGATAATGTAAAGCTGATCTTAACGTAGTGAATAAGACTAATAAAAGATCACTTAGATGGTTTAGTCATAAGAAACGGATGAATGCGGAGAGAATAGTAATGAATGTACAAGATGCCAGTGTTGATGGCACCAGAAGCAGAGGATGTCCGCCGAAGACTCGGCATGTTTGGGTAAACCAGATACGGAAGGATGGTTCTGCTAGATGCCTCAATAATCGACGAGCTTGTGTATGAATGTGAATGTGGCGAGAATTGTCTTTCAGGACAAAATAATGTGGCACTCTATCCTCTCTGCCTTCCCCCACGGAGAAACTGCGTGATGGTAAGTTAGTTAGTTAGTATTACGTGACTTTTTTGTTTCACTTGCACAGTACTGATGAACTGTGGTGTATTGTATATACGAGTCAAGATACTTAACTCAATTTAACTCTGAAACGAGCTTTATTTGTGAATATTCCAATACTTCTCACTTTTATTACGCTTTCGCTAACCCACATACATATAATATTATTATATTTGCTTGAGTTCACGAGCAATGTTACATATCTCTTATGTTATCTCGTCGCCGGGCGTTTATTTATTTGAAAACATAAATAAAGCGGTTTGTGTCTTTGCTAAGTATATAAAGTTTACAATAGTATTACTGGGGTTGTACAATTAATATACGTAATATAATAATTGATTAATTTCATTTCATTTTCATTCGATTTTACTGTATTTATCATAAAGTTTTAACATAACACAACTTGTTAATGTTGATTAGTTTTAGTGCTTCATAAAATACATTTCCGTCGATCTTGAAATGGACTTGACAATCGTGGTGTGTCTAGGCAGAATATTATAGCATTCTATCCTCTCAGCCTACTCTTAAAGTGGAAAGGGGTGATAGTAAATCAGTTAAGTAGCTCATTGATCCTAATTTTACGGTACTCTACATACATTCCACACTTTCCTTAAAAAAAAAAATAGTATAAATATTGTCACATAGTAAAATACTTTATATTTGAAGTTTTTTAACAATTTTGTAATTATTTTTATACTATTACTAATAAATAAATAAATAACTAAAAATATAGTAGTGACAAT
The DNA here is from genome assembly GCA_031772225.1 of Eubasilissa splendida. Lineage (NCBI taxonomy): Eukaryota > Metazoa > Arthropoda > Insecta > Trichoptera > Phryganeidae > Eubasilissa > Eubasilissa splendida. The sequence goes on along the minus strand of CM062852.1, from coordinate 10,859,635 downwards.
GTTAATTATGAATGAATATCTGAACATATTTTTTCATAAAAAAAAAATTATTTCGTAATTTTCTATAAAATGTTATTATTTATACGTGTTTGACGTATCTCAATTTTCATATAATTTTAATGTGCCTCCGAAAATTTATTTTGTTATTAATTCACCGTTTAAGTAATAATGTTAATATTTTTGACAATTTAAACAAATATTATTTGTTTATTTTGTATACATAATACTGATGTTTTTATTTTGATATAAATCATGTACACAACAATTCAATAGCATTAATGTAATGTAATATTAAAATAGACATAAATTATTACTAGAACTTTATATACTTAATTTTAAATTGGTGCCATAAATAACAAAGAAGATTTAATACAATAAATTATATTATATGACAGACGTAGTATGTACACTATATTTTTTGACCTGGATTAAAAATGTTTGATAACCTACATCCATCTTCATTACAAACAAATTATTAACTAAAATTCTTGAAGTTTCAAAAAAAATAAGAATAGATGATGTTGGAATAGATTAAAATACTACATTTATATAGAAAATACCACATATTGCGACTGTATTAGTATGAAAACTAAAGTGGTACTTGATAAATAGGAAGAGATTATTGAAGATAGCTCTGTGCAGTGGCGTGTAGGTCCGCTTGACCAATAGGTTCCATTTTTTTATTTATTATACAAAACATATTACTAAAACTCATCCTAAAAACTATTCTAATTAGGCACTACTTTTTGTTGCATACTGCAATAAAACATTTATTTTTCCAAAATATTCTACGCGCAAATAAGGACAAAATAAAATAGATTTCTAAGTGCTATTAATGACAGTGGACTAAAAACTTTTATGCTAATGCCAAAAGAGTAAAAGAAATATATTAAATTAGATTAATAAGAGGTCAATAATTGGTCGTTACCGATACATTTGCAGAACAAAGGGCGTTAGGAAATAATTTTTTGATAAATATTTTTATATTCGCATTTATAGTATATGCATATTTTATGTTAACAAATTATGTGTTATTTTTCAATCAAATCAATAAATCATATACTATTTTCAAAAATGTTATTGGGTCGGTTGTCTCAAAAAATTTCCAGGGCCGGTTTGAAGCCTTGGCTCCGTGCTGTATACATTCTTCCTTCATTCCACAGATGCAGGCGCACTACAGGATCAAGTACTTTGTCAGCTGTCTTGACAGGTAGTAAATAATGTGTTGATCTATTGAATAAATGTCCCCCTATGGATTCGCACCGGTTCGCACGAACCGGTTGTTAAAATTGTGAAAATTTATAATAAAATCAAGTAATGAAGTAGGTTATGATACATTGGTCTAAATATTCGATAACATTCCTTCCAAAGAATTAATTAATAATACAAATTAAATGCATCGGTTAGAAATATATACATACAGATAAACTCAATTTATCGAAAAAATATTTTAGCTGCCACCGGGATTTGAATTAGGTTATCTTCCTATCCGGGAAAGTGCTATAATCAATTACACTACGTCAGCCTCGTAAATATTTCTCAAAGGTATTCGCAGTAAAAAGGTTTTCTTCTTTTAAATAAATGTAATGTAAGATGTATCAATTTGAAATAGCTGCAAGATATAAGTTCGAAAATTTGTCGGCTATTTGCGAGGCTGACGTAGTGTAATTGATTATCGCACTTCCCCGAATAAGAAGAGATCCTGGTTCAAAACCCGGTGGCAGCTAAAATGTTTTTGGAATAAATTGAGTTTACCTGTATATATATCTTTCTAATTGATGCATTTTATTTGTAATAAAATATCACAGAACCGTGTTCTGAAAAAATTAGAACATCACAAATAATAATGTGTTCTCTTTAAAATTAATTTATAATATTTGTCATTATTTTCAAATCTCTTAAAACATGATAAATTAACATTAACATGGTCGGTAATAATAATAACTAAAATTGAATTTATTGTGTTCAGGGTACGGGATGTATAAGCGGATACCAAAATTATCTTAGTAATTCGGTTGATCAATTTTTAGTGGAACTTCACTGGCTTTGACATATTAATTAAAAATGATATATTTATCTTTCTATGCCATTTCGACAGGAAATTATCTTTCAGCTAGTATGGAAATGCCAATGTAGAAATTCTCTATATTTTCAAGCGGTATTGCAATGGAAAATGAATGTTCTAAGTATATAGCGAAGACTACTACGCAATTGAGTAAATAAGAATCATTTTGCTGAATCACTGTTGTGCATAAAAAAGTCAAAAATGAAAATTAACATTTGAAATAATAAAAAACATGATTTGGATTTGAATTATTTTATGTATCTGTTTTATGCTCGTTTTTAAGACATGGCCTGGTGCGCCCCTTCAGTCACTGGCGTCTTGAGGATCAGTATCAAAATACCACTAATATATTGCAAGTCTCGAAAATTTCCCTCGTTCATTCTAATTTCCAACAACAAAGACTGTTAGCTGTTATTACTTACTATATACAATATCAATAATAAGAAAACACTTTGTTTATACCACTATTTATTGATAAATTAACATATAATATACTAACGTACACTAAAATTAAAAATGCAAGCAAAGACAAAAACAAAACTGTAAATATAAGTGGTCGGTAACTAATTAGGAACTAAGGTGAAAACAAATTACAATGTCTTTCAAATAATGGAACGATTAAATGTATTAATATCAAAATGTAACATATAGGTTCAAAAATTTGTCGCTAAAAATATCGTCACTGTAGCATAGTTGGATAATGCACCTTCCCCGGTTTGGAAAGAGATCCAGGTTCAAATCCCGGTGACGCAACAACAATATTTTTCGATAAAATTGATTTTATATGTATATCTATCAAATTAATATATTTAATTCATATTTAAATTGCATATAAGTATACTATACTATATATAAGCTTTCTAACATCGATATCATTGATTGATTTGTAAGTTACATTGTGGTGTAACATTTTAATTTTAAAAAAATATTTTTATTATTTTAAATTTGTACTACACACATATTTTTTTTAATTAATATAGTACCTTCTAGTTTCGGAAAGAGCAGTCCTTCCCATGTACATCCTATCTTATTCCATTTACACCTGTTCTTCTCGAAACTAGTAGTGATATTAACTCAAAAAATTGTGTGTGTGTAGTACAAAGTCAAAATAAAAATATATTATTTTTTTAGTTACTAATTTCGCTCCAAGTACATGATCCTAATAATATTCAACAAATATCAGATATCTCATAGAGACAAAGCTATTTTTTATTATATTTAATGGAAAATATGTGGTAGTATAATTACAGGGCTTAAGACCAGTCCTCGGCTGGCTCAAGTGATCACTTTATATATATATATAACGTTCACCGATTCTCACCCCTCAATCTATACGACCTATTTGTACGAATATTATATTTTCCATTAAATATAATAAAAAATAGCTTTGTCTCTATGAGATATCTGATATTTGTTTAATAACAGTGCCTTTGTAGGTAAAAATCCAGTAATTGTTTGTTCTTGAACATATTTAAATATTGCTAATAATATTCATTAACATACCCGTTCACATTATTTTTTTATAAAATTTAACGTTGATAAATAATGAAATGTACAAATAATCCGAAAAGAGTTTTATGATAGATTTAGAAGCATTAATAATGGAAACATATTAAAATATACAAGGAGTATTTACTTACTTAATATTTAAACGATTGAACAATAATAAATTTGTGTTAAACTCTGCGGTATTTTGTTTTCAATACCAACTGGTTTCGAAGCACGTTAAAACAAAAAAAAAACAAAGATATTTTGAAATAGTTTTCTCCTTCTTCTTCTTCTTCTTCTTAATGTGCCGCTTTCTATCTAAGTTGTCGACGAAGTCGCAGTATACTGATTTATGAGGTTACGCATCTGAGATAACCCCTTCTCACCTATGTCACTACTGCCTTTTATCTTCCCCTGTGTAATAAGGTGGAAGAGATCATATTTCTCATTGCGGATAATGTGTCCGAAGTATGCAGCATTCCTTCGTTTGGTAGTTGTTTTATTCTTCTGGTCTCTTGATTTATTTATTCATGCGCCTTATTGCATCTATTGATAATGTGGTCAACTCAGGAGATGTTTAGCGTACGTCGATACAGCCACATCTCAAATGCCTAATGGAATTTAAAGTTTAGTTTTGTGAAAGCGGTGTTTTTTTGTTTAAAATTTCTTAGCAGAAAATTACTAAATCAAATAATTTAAATAGAAATATCTCCAAAGGTGTTCACGGAATGAAATACAATCAGACAAATCTTGGAATTTTAATTGAGATATACACATATTGAGATTGTCATCTGGAGATAAACTTAGAGATAAGATTGGTAAAAATATAAAAAGAGAAAAAGTCTAATCTGCATACACTAATTGACAGCAAAACTCGTAACGTGCGCATAAACGACACCTATAACCATGGATAGCTAAAACTATGCACTAAATTACAAACATTTATCTAGTTCAAATTCACTCTAATGACGAACAAAACATTTACAATAGACTGAAGTTTAACGTTTGACGTACATCAAGCGTGAAGTGAGGCGCGAGACGGCTAATCTCTGGGATTTGGGGTGTATACGATGGACTTACAAAAGTCGAGAATTATCTCCATGGGAGTTTAATCCCTGTCTTAGAGATTGTCTCGGGTCAAAAATGTGATTCATGAAAACGGGCCATAAGTCTTCGATGAGAAATAAAATCAACCATATCGTGAGTACTGCTCAGTGGCATAACTACTCCAAACAGCCAATGTGGTGCATTGAGGCTCGCGTTAGATAGGGGTCCAAAAAGTACGCGCTCTAAAATACATTTTTAATCGATATTATTTACAATACTTTTCTTGGCATTTTATAATGGGCTATTTTTTTAAATGCACCACAATAAGAAGTGGAATTATAAAATTTAATATATTATGAAAACACCTGAAAACATTATCGACGTATACACTAGTCAGGTTAAGGATCAGAACATTGCTGTAAAACAAAAATCGTATCGAGTGCATATTAATGGCTAAAAATACTTTCTTTTTTTTTCATGAAAGTGTTAATATTATTGGAGACAAGAGACTAATTTTGTTATTAATAATATTCTTATATTATATCATACATTTGAGGGGGGTATTAATTGTTATATCAGTAACCTCTGAACTTTTTATTTATAGAAAAATATGAAAAACAGATAGGAGCTTGAAAAACATTATATTTATTAATGCAATAATTATTATGACTGATAATCGTTATAATCTGATTTAAAACACAAAATAAACGCAATACCTTCTTTCAAAAACAGCTAGTTTCTATACTCGCGGCCATTTAAATTCCATGTTAGCTGAATTATTGGTAGAGTTGTAATATAAATGGCGACGGCGGCAAAAGCAACTGACTTTACAACTAATACCGATTTACATCAACAAAATTGTTAATCCTCATCATTATCAATCATGTCAGTGGTTCTTCAAAACCGAGGATCATCATCACTTGGCCTGTTCAACGGGTGGAGGGTCTTCTTTTTCTTCTCCGTCCTTCAACGTGGCCCTACCTTTCTTTTTCACAAGATGTCCAAAAAATTGAAAGATTCACCTTAGGCAATCGGTTGAGATTTTGTCTCTCTAAGCTCTCTAAAAATTGAAGTTAATAAATTAACACAATGCGAAAAAGACATTAGAAGAAAATCGCATTAAAAGTTAGGAAAAATGGAAGTAACCTCATGTAATGTGCTATACATAACCTGTTTTCCATTCTGCATTTGGGGGCGAATTTTTTTAGTGACGCCACTGGGAATGCGATTAAGCAAAAATACAAATTAAACCAAAATACTATTTTGTTAATCGTGCGTTGTTCGTCATATCGTCGTGTTCCGTTGTTGGGCAGAAAGCTCGTCCGAGACGTGAATTAGTGTGGCGAGACGACCGCCCCCGCCGACTCCCGGGTGACCATCGTTTCGACACAACGCCGCTACCGAGACGTTTGTTTCGCTGTAGAAATTCGCCTCGGAATAAATCAATCCTTACGCTCTTCACAACGACACACCTATAAAAGTGGTGACCGGCCGGGTGAAGAATATACACCAATAAATTAAGGCTACGGCCGGAATCATATTATTGCGCCTGTTGCGAGAGCATCTCGGACAGTCAAAACTAGAACTAGCGGGCGGCCGTCGTAGCTTGGACGTGACAAATTGCTTATTATTTATTATTGTTGAAAAGAATGCGTGGAACATCATTACACCTACGGAAACATAACAATTTTGTTCGTAAGCGTATTATGTTTCGTTTCCTAGGACCGTAATGAATTGAGACGAATTAGAAGAATAAAAATTAAATATGACGAAATATCCACTAAATGAAATGTAAAAATATTATTTCGAAATTACTAGTGATAGTTTCAGATTTAGTTATATAGATAAATTAGAAATTAATGGGTCTAGGTATTTTTTTTTAATTTTTTTATTTACTAATCTACGCCCTATGGTTTGGTATAAAAAAACATGAGAAGCTAAATAGCTAAATAGCATGGAATATATATAAAAATAGAACTTGATAGAAAATATAGATAAAAATCCGAATTGATAGAATATACATAAATAACTTTTTTTTAAATTGAAAAAATATAGGTTTAACACAGAATGGCTGAGTATCAAAATCAATTGTATATTTGACTCGGAACAGCATCAAAAACATCACTCTTGAATTTAAACATTGAATATAAGAATATATCTACAAGACCAAAATCGTTTCCAAACCTGTGAAGTCTTTGTGAGGGTGCATTCCTATAAAAATTAGTATATGATGCATTTACATGGAACAGCGCCGACAAACGCCAGCGAGGTACGGGGAGGGTAAGATGTTGAGGGGTAGAGTTGGGTGACTACATTTTCTTCAGAATCCTAGAGTAAAACTGAGAAAAATTAGGAACGCATCACATTCACGAAAGTGACCTACATTTTACGCAACGTCCTGAAGAGTAACATTGTGCAAATTTAACAAAGGTATAGAAAAAAAACCGACAGACAATACTTTCGATTATATATATGTATTTAACGCGTATTATACAGACTAACGCTTCATTTATAACTCTTATTATCGAATAAATAATCGATTAAAAATTACTTTCGGCCACTATCAGTACTTAAATACAAAATTTTATGACTTATTATAAAGGTAGCCGAACGATTTAATATTAAAGATGGTAATTTATTTAGTAGTACAAACAAACTAAAATAGGAATATCAGTGTTTGTTAATCAAGACAATTTAATTGTAAGAAATACAATTATTACGACCAACTGTGCGTTTAAAATTTGATTGAAATATTGGATACTAATTATTTCCAATGATAAAAAATACATTAGTGTAAATTTTGACAATATTGGTGTGTTTATTTTAAGATCAAAGTTAAGAATAAGATTTTTTATTAATCATAGTACAACTTGTAGTACTTATTGAATATTTCCATTTTTGATTAGAAAGCTTATCCGGTTTTTTATTTGACCAGCTAAAGTGTAACGCGGCAAGAATTCGGATTCTCTCCGCAACGCACGCGTAATGCATCGTAAACTCTTTGACCACAAGAATAAAGAAGTAAATGTTAGAGGGTTTATTAAATTCACTTTCATTTATTATTTATTATTATATCCGAATATTTTGCCTCCTAATTCGAGATTCAAAACATGACATTACTGTGGTAATATACATTTTAATATCTACAACTATTGTATTATTACTGTTTTGTATTTTTTCTTCATGTTATTCTAAAATAAGCTTTTGTGTTTTTTTTGTACAGACCTTAAAAAATTAATAATTTTTTTTTAAATTTATACATTTTTTTATTTATTTGAAATTTTAAAAAATATATATAATATAGATTATTAATTAAATATTGTGCATTATTAAAATTATATGTTTTTTATTCGCTTACCTCTCCAAAAAAGAGACTAGCTCTTATGCTTGAAGAGGGAGTTACACTGTAATAATTTTATATAGAGGGTTATACATTTGTAATCTATAATTTTTTAATTATGTGCTTCTGAAGTGTTCTATAATATTATTTATTATCTAATTATGTGTTTTTGGAGTGTTCATTTAATTTATTTTTAGCCAATCAGGTTACAGGACACATTACATACACTGGTACAAAAGACTTAAAATAACATTAGTTTAAAATGATTTTTACAAGCAAACATATTGATCTTTTGATGTTTTAAGAAAATTACTTTGGCAACACAAAAAATATTTATACGACAAATTTCCTAGTAGTTAGAAGATAACAAGAAAACACACTTATACTTTAGTAGCATTTGTAATATTTTTTAGAGCAGCTGTTGAATTAAATACAAATAAAATATATAATTCATATTATACAGTATGGAAAAGGGTCAGATAATATCTCTTCTGTGTGACTGAACGGCACAAAATTGAGTGTTCAAAAAATATTAAATATGTACGGACAGTACGATGACATTGAACGACAGAGGAGACAGTAGAGCGTTCGTGCGAATATGCTGTTTCAGTGTTTCTACCGATGAAGTGAAGAGGTGATGAATATTCTTTTTACATCGTTCTTCACCAAGATATCTATACCTGCAAGCACGGGCGTGCAGTGCATACAAGTAAAAAAGCTGTGCATTACTAAAAATTCTAGGAAACAAATATAATTTAAATAATTGAATTAACATAAACGAAAACATTTTTTAACAATTAGCGCCATCTGTGTACCAGTAGAGACTTTAATTGCTTAGCTCTAAAAACTACAAGTACAACTCACCGCTGTACCCATGGCGCTCCTGGGTATTCGCCGCATCGAGCTATTCACATTACTCTCTTCTGTTTTTAAGTTAGTGAATTACTCAAAGTCATATAAATGGCTATTTACTGAATTGAAAATTTCTTTCGCGATTACGTGAAGGATTTTCAAACAATATAATGAACCATGTTCAGTCATAGAAAGTGTTCTTAAAAACATCCATACATTTTTTATATGGGTAAGTAGGTATTATTTTACGATAAAATAATACCGACTATAAAAATATTATTAATAGTACTCTAAAATTATAAATACATGTTAGGGTCGTATAAATGACCGATTTATTTTGTCTAAAGACGTTGGTTAAACGAAAGTAACTATATTATATACGATTGTATAATATCATTGGTAACAGCATAACCTAAATCTATACCTACTGCACGCCACTGCCTGCAAGCTTTAATCGAACTACAAGGAAGTGATGATTAAACGTCTATGAATTCAATACAACAACTCATACAGAATACTGTTCTGGTTGGCGCGTTATGTTACAATGTTTGCCGAAGGCCGTGTGCATGGATCCGTTCCGCTTCTGACACATTTATAAAACTAAAACTGCGTAAAACTGCGGCTGGAGCTCAGCACCAACACTCTAGTGCAAGCCGTACTCTCATGCAAAGCTGGTTCTATGATCAGAGAATGACATCGACTGCAGAGTAACTACACTGATATATAATACATATGATAATAGCCGTAAGTAAAATTTCTTACTTATATTTTGTCTATGTTGTGTGTATTTCATCTTTTTTTGACTTTATTATTATTACTTTCCAACTTGTATACCTATATTATTTGTATGGCGAATCAGGTCTCGCGCAAAGATAAAACCAGACTAAAATAAACATTTCATAACTCTAAATCACATACTTAGCGTTAGCTATATTATATATTTAATTATATAATTAACATATTATTTGTACAAATTTCACCTCGTCAACAATGAACCAAACTCCGCCGAAGAAATTGAAAAATGAATATTCAAAACTTTGAAGCTCAATATCTGAGTTAGATGTAAATATCGGATGATATCTTGTTACAAGCGCACGACATGTATATTATCAAGGCGGTATTGCAACCGCTCTGAGCAGCGATCTTGTTTTTGGGGGAGCTAGGATCAATTCTCGACTACCTCTGAACGCCACCGAGTCCAGAGAATATTCCGTGCGGTCATGTTCATGAATAATTGATACTTATGTGTTGTGTTGTACACGTTTTAACTGAATAAAGAGTAAATATTTAAAATCTATCTTTTTTTTCTGAACTGGTTTTTCGTCCGTATTAATTAAACATCACAAACTAAACAATTATTAATAACCTACGTCTTGAAACGTCAAGACAAATAGTTTAAAGTCATTAGAAATATAATACTAATTTAATGTATTAATTATAAATATATACATATAAAATCAATTTTGTAGAAAAATATTGTTTTTGCGCTACCGGAAATAATAATGGAACGACAGATGTATTAATTTAAAAAAGTGTAACATATAGGTTCGAAAATTTGTCATGAAAAATACTGGCGTTATAACACAATTGGTAGTGTACTTCCTCGGATTGGAAATAGAGATCCAGGTTCGAATCCCGGTAGCGCAAAAACAATATTTTACGACAAAATTGATTTTTTATGTATATATTTATAATTAATACATTAAATTAGTATTTAAAACATCACAGACCTATGTGCTGAATAATTACAACTTCACAATAAGAATGTGTTCTCCTTAATAAGAAATATAATGATCTTAGAAAACCTTTATAATACTCGTATCAGAAATATGACTAAATTAATATTTATTTTACGTTGTACTACACACACTAATTAATTACTTTTTTTACGACTTATTTCGGAATAAGCAGGCCCTTTAATCGCAGGTGTTATATTATTAGCTATCTTTAGTTTAGCAGCATTACGATATAACAATTTTAAAATTTTTACAATATTTTGACTTACCTTCAGAACATCACAAAACTACAAAATCTACATTTCAATGGAAAAGTACACTTAATTTCAAATTTCATTATGCATTATGCACCTTCCCCGGTTAGGAAAGAGATCCAGGTTTGAATCCCGGTGGCGCAATAACAATATTTTTCGATAAAATGGATTTTATATGTATATCTTTCTAATTAATATATTTAATTCTTATTTAAAATATCACAGACCGTCTGTTCTGAATAATTACAACTTCACAATAAGAATGTGTTCTCCTAACACTTAATTTCATTAAAATGTTTCAATTTCCCTGAGTATCGTATAATGAAATACACTGGGACATATATAATGTGTACCTCAATAATGATCATTCAAAGGAAAAAAATCGTTGGATTTTATTAAAAGTTTGATTAGGATATGGAGGTTAATTTGGTGGTATGGTGAACGTCACATTGTGTAAAGTGATCACATAAGCCAGCCGAAGACAGTTCATAAGTCCTGTAATTATCCATACTTCCATATTTTCCCATATAATATAGTATAAACAGCATCGTCTCTATGAGATATCTATAATTTGTTTAATAACAGTGCTTTTGGAGTTAATTATCCAGTAATTGTGTGTTCTTGAACATCCTCAAATATTGTTGAAAAAATATTCAGTTGCTACTGGTAGCAACCGGCGGATTTTTTTCTATATATCTTTATAGTTTATTCATTTAATTTGTATTATAAACAATCAGTTACTTGTTGAGAAGTGTTCTGAATTCTGCTCACCCTATGAACCCTTCCAGTTGATTTGTCATATTATGTTTGTGCTGTTTTATGCGTAAACATGCCGCCCATTGGATATGTCTCCATAACATAAAATATGAAAGTGAGAAAATATCTCACAGACAAAAAATTCCGTAACTTCTTTAGCAGTACATGTGATATTTTATTTATTGCTATTCTAGAAATTACTACTTAATTTATATATTTTTTTATATGGGAAAAATTATAGCCGTAGTGCACGCATAGATGAAAACAATATTTCGGCCTATTATACATTCAACAAGCACAAAAAATTCATCCGGATTAAACGTGCATTTAATTCAAATTGAAAACATTTATTTTAATTTTAAGATATTTAGATACACTGCATATACTATATTCAACTAATAGGGAGAAAAAATATGCTGCTTATCAATATGTACAAAAAATATTTTCCGTTATATCTTCTATATTTCTTGCGATGTTGGGTAAATGTTGTGAACGATTAGTTATATTATTATAAATTAATGGATTATGTATAGCTGCGTCTAATCCTGCTGACCATACTAATATCCAGTGGTCGGGGGTTCGAGTCTCATTGCAGGAGACCAACAAGAAGCTCAAGTAGCCTATGCATTTAGCTAATTTAAAAATACATAAGTAAAAATATTGATGCGATACATGTTCCGTATTTACATCTCTATTTTTTTAAGAAAAGAAAATAAAACAAATTTAATCGATTCAGGTGTTACTCTCATTCGTAGTAAAACACTAAGGCTGTACCACTAAAAATGTATTTTTAGTGGTACAGTTCAGTATTAGATAACAAAAATAATATGATCAGGTATTCTACGCTGAACGTAATTGATAATATAACTTCATGCGCTGAATTATATGTATTTAGTAGTAATCCGTTCCAGGCTCACAGCTTAGTAAAGCAAAATTATCACATAATAATGATTATAACATGAAAAATACAATAAAAAAAAATATATAAATATAAAATTTAAAAAAAAAAAGACAACATTTCCTCAGTGAGAATGTAAATAAATCCTTCCTAATAAAAAATCTTATAAAGTTAAATGGGGAGTCCCCGACACGCTGACACCTCATTCGAAATAGTAAGTCAATGGTATTTTTCCACTGTAGTTTCTTTATTTGCTTACATCATTTAATACCTACTTACCAATAATGTACATAAAAATTGATTATTGGTACTTCATTTAGGTAAATATCACGATTATTCGCGATTTTAGATTGTATGCTATAGGTTAAAATTGTATTTAACATAATATTATATAAAGAAAAGTGCACGAGAATATTGAACAAAAATAATTTAATTATTTTATAAAATAAAATTTATGTATCAATTAAAACGCTTTTGCAAAACATGAATACTGTTGATGGGATGATATCTACATATGATAAAAACTAGTGAAATTTGAACTCTCGAAGGAGATTATAATCCTCGACCACGCAACCCGTTCAGCTATTTACCTTTAATATATTTAATAATGACATGCTTCTTGGTTAGGATACACTCGCCTAGCGATCCAGTGGTCGGGGGTTCGAGCCTCATTCCAGAAGATCAGCAAGTTAGACCTGTTTTAATAGCATTTCTGTTTAAAAAAAAAACATCAATAATAATCCTAATAAGTTATAATTAAAAGTTAAAGTATTGATGATACTAGACCGCAACTATACGGTATTCTACTAAAGTATTTTGTTTTATTTTATTATTTTATTCTATTAACATAACGCCGCAAACGGTATTCTACTAAAGTATTATGTTTTATTTTATTATTTTATTCTATTAACATTTAATGACTTGGTAAATTCTTCATATCAATAACGAAGATGCAGGTCTATAAAACTTGTCGCTGCGCGGGGCGTCATAGTCCTAACGATTTCTCGGCACGAAAGCAAATAAAAAGGATCCCGGTTCACACATTTTATCTACGATTAACTCCAATTCATCGCCGGCTTTAAATTATGCTTTAAAGGAAATCATCTTAACACCTAGGTGTGATCTTCATTTTTGTACAACCTCTCCAACGCGGAGCGCGAGGCGCAGCCATTGTAGTATTGTGTTGCGTTATATAATATTTTTGTGTAACTAAAGTAATAGACTGCGATGTTAGTCGTTATTTCGAAAACTAAACAAATTTTCACTTTATTCAACGTAATAAATCATCTTGAGAGGCATCTCTTCTTTTTATAATAACTATATATATATGTATTGCGCTTCGTCGCTATTGTATACTCGTACATTATATCCGTTGGTATATTCTCTTAAAAAATCCGCTATATGGCAGTACAGTTTAGTAAAAATAATAATGAACAATATTTCTACATTGTTCAATAGATGTCACAGATGTCTAATATTTCAATTGAAGATACCTCAAGGTATACGTACTTGTATGTATAAGGCATATATCGTTTTACTAATATTTTATTTTTTCTTACTGTTAATGATGAAAAAAGTACACTACGTGGTACATTGTTGAAGCAATATAATGTGGGATTTCCGCATTGAAATATAGATTCTACGGTAACCTTGGCCGCACAGCGGCCACAATAGCCGCCCGCTATTGTGGCTATCGCCGATTGCTTTTCTACTTGTCTTATTATATTACACTTCTATCTTTCATATTTAAGAATTGCGTTCTTGTCGGTGCAATACTCGTCTCTATTCTGGACACTATCCAAAAGTTTTCTGTACGTATCTGCATTTGTCTTACTCATTATTTGATGGATGTATTTTTGTTTCTCCTCTGTTGTCTCCTTCTCACAAATACATTTCAAAGGTTGTTTCTAAGATTGTGTACTATTTGTGGAGGCCCATCGCCTCCACTTTTGTCATCTCCGCCCGGCGTCACTGAACGCACCCGCACGCAGATTCCGGTATACGAAATCAAATGCCGAGTAGCCGTAAACAGTACCGACGCTAGGTAGCAATACGGCCGTGGCCAGATCGAGAAGGCCGTCTAACGAATCTTACTCTTTTTGCCGCCGCCTTCCCAACAGCAGCTACAGAAATTCACCTCTGTAAACTATTTGCGAGTAGTAACTTTATTTATTTTATTTTATTACATTCAGTCATTATTAACATTATCATCATAATACCATCATAGTTTGGCTCCGGTATCATCGTACCAGAGCCATACCTGTACAATTTGACGTGAGACTCGTTATCACATGAAATTTGGAAGGCAGCCAGAAAGAAGCAATAGAAATCATACACCCCCAAAAGGGGAGGGTAGACGTCACATTTATGTGTTGCTGTCGCAGAACTCGGTCACAGTCCGGCAGAAATTCACCCTGTCTACGTCGCAAGAGGTGCGAGGGAGAGCCAGTAGAACGCTCCGTTAGGTCTCTCCAACCATTACTCTTCCCGGCATCGTCCATTCCAGCAACCCCCAGCGAGAGACCCACGCCATAATAAATTCCCGGAAATGTCCGAGATTCCTTTCATATTTCAATTCATCTGTAATCTGTGCTAAACAATACATTAATTGACAAATGTAAATAGTTTATTCGTTCATATCACCCGCAGCCTGCCACAATCTACATACTCAACACACCAACACAAACATCAACCATAATTCATAACCTCTTAATCTTTACCCCATATATCCATTAGCCCTTTCGATATTGGATGGTACTTATCATAGAACTCTTTTCTTGCACTCTACTCAGAAAATCCTCCTTTGTAATTCTTTTAGTCTAGCTTCTTATTTCCATTACACTACGACGCTAAAAACGCAAGAACCGCACATGGTATTGTACTCGACGTACGATGGTCTACATAATTTGTCGCCAGTCATTATATGGCAGTGCCTTTTGGCTACAATGCACGGCGGACGTGTGTCATCGCCGGAACGGTACAATATTTAAATATCTGATATTTATGTGCATTAATTGGTTAAATTAGGTTGTTGTGTAGTAGACCACTTCCTTTCTTTTGTTAATAAATTATATTTTCAACCTTTAAAAATTAAGTGTTACGGAATCACTGGCGGTGGCTGCTGTGCGGCCACAAGAAGAAGAATAAAACTTTTTGGTAATTGGTTAGTTATATTATATGGGTTGTTGTATACTTATTTTTTCCAACTTAAGAAAATTATCACACAATAAAAAGTATTTCCAGTAAGTAATGATTTGTATTATATGAAGATAATCTTCGTATGTTCATTCAATGGCTGATTTTATCTTCTGTTGACTAAACTGGGCAAAAATTATAAATATATTATTTTAATATATGTCTCCGACCTCGCTTGCTGACGTTTTGGATCTCATTGTATACTCCATTATCAGAACTGATATCTCCGATATCTTATCAGGCATCACAGGTTGTAGCATTTTATTTTATTTATTACGAACCATAACGACGTAAAAAGTATTAAACGCACCGTTCTATATCCGTGGAATATAAATTGTTTGTTATTATTTATTTATTTTTATATGATTTATCATTTGAATGTAGTCAGTACCTATCAGTAACTGACATATTAGTATTTTTCTGCCTCGAAATGTTCATCAGAACAGTTTTAAAATACCGACTTTATTATATTATTTATACCGTGTCTAAACTAATAATCTTTAAAGCAAATTATTGTACATCTATTTTCTAGCAACTATAAATCTTTATACATGCAAACTGCGCGATATCGGCTTGAAACTGCACTATAAAATTGCATATCTGTAACATTGCGCGATTAATCAAAACTATCAATGCCGTTATCTATAATAAGAGATAAATATATCGAAAGGTCGTAAATCAATAATAATAGTGCGAAATTCATCGAGCCGACGCCGTTTCATCGGAAATAATGATTTCACGATGGCCATAAATTCCAATGGGGTGAATGTTTTCTGTTTGTTTTTTCCACACAATCAACGGACTGTGAAAATGTATCGATTGTAAAAATATAACCCGATGAACGCTATCCGTTGGATAGGCTGTATCGCGCCGCGCCGCTGTGAAGTAAGAGATCCGACTTATGCAAAACACTGGTCGGTCTTGATTGACAACAGGGCCGAACCGACATTATACAACAAGTATTTAATATTTTTTAATTTTTTTTCAAATTATGATACAATATTCATGAAAGGTATAAATTTGTTTCATACTACGCTTTTCTTGAAAGCCTGTACATGTGTAGAGAAGTGGACTGTATATAAATAAAAATGATTGTTTACAATAATAATAATAATAATAATAATAATAATGGATAATTTGTATGGCGCCATTTTCGTAAAAACTTTCACTTCAAGGGCGCTTTACACATAAACTGTTTATGGTGTACAATAATATAATGAACTCGGTAAAACTAATACAGAGAATAATCATCAAAGTAATATTTAAAAAAAGATCAACTTTTTCAACACAAACACTTTTTGAAAAATAGAAAACATTTACAAAAAATCTCAATTAATCAATTAATTAAAGAAAATAACACTTTAAAATTTGAAACAAGCACATCATTAAGGTTTAAAAATAACTTTGAAATCACTAAATGTAACACCAAAAAATATAGTTTTACAAATATCTTTGTTTTTTAATGATATATAATAAAAATGTTTGCATTAACGGTATAAATTAAGTAACTTGTTGGTGTAATGCTTAAGACGCTGACTTATTGATCTAGTGGGCGGGTGTTCGCCCCTCGTTCCATGACACTAACATCTTTGTCCTATTTTCATAGTACAAGCATTTAGTTTAATTTGAAAATAGTAAAAATATTGATGTGACATGTAATCCGTGTACGCATCTCTATTTAAAAAAAAAAGTTTTAGGGGTACATGTTTCTTTTTGAGCTCACTTTAAAGTGTCTTTTAATAGCATTTGATAGTTCTTTAATATCACGAATTTTCCTAATGTTTTCAGGTAAGTTGTTAAAAAAAAAATTCCCCATGTGCGTATAGTGGTGTTGTTCAAATGATGTTTTGATTTTAGAGCATGAAAATACAAATTTAAATCTAGTACGATTTTCAGTTATAAATTGATAATTTTATTTTTCTTTTAATATTTAAAGAATAGAATTTCTTTTAAATAGGTCACAAAATGTTGGTACTTGGAATTCTTCAAAAGGCAATTTTGTCGAATAATCTTCTGCTTTTTTATTTTTATTTTTACATTATGTTTATTAATAAATAAAGGCAGAATCTGCACTAAAAGGACAGTGAATGGCTTTTTTCTAGTAGCCGTGGCGTGGTTGCCTCGTAGAGTAACCTGGCGGCGATGTGGGAGCTTTTGCTCATAGAACGATTGCATTTTTTATAGTGATGAGCACAAAGTCACGAACTGTGAGTCAATCACTGATATCTTTGAGTCACACTCACTATCAGTGATTGAGAATTTGAAAACATTGTGATTTGTGAATTAGTTTTTAACATTATTATTTCACAATTCACATTAAAAATTTTCACAAATTAATGAAATTCATGGCCAAAAATAATGAAGGAATGACGTCATGATCGTAACCAGCACCATCTAGTAAATTCTACTAAAAAGTTTTATGCACGTTTTCTGGGAATTTGACTGTTAAAAAGTTTTACGCGTAAATATGCGTAAAACAGCAAATGCTGGGAATTTGATTTGAAAATTACACTTTTATTTCATAAAAATATTTAATTCTCTTAGTGATTATATTTAGATTAGTTTTTTATTTATTCATTATGCTAGAATATATTTTTAATGAAATTGAAGTTTTAATATTACGTTCGTTTTTTTTTGTCCCTGTATTTTAACAATGAAATAGTGATCACAGTCACAGTTTTCAATCACTGATATTATTGAATACCAATCACAATCACACCTGTGAGTCAAGAGTAGCATTTTTTCTCATCACAATTTTTTTACATGGCACATTCACCTAAATTTGTCAAAAACTTGTGTGACTAACAAAAATTGGGCCCACTGTTTGTGTATAAGATATAAGATAATAATAATATTACATAGTGCGTGGCATTATCCTGTACATAACAAGAGTAAAATTGATATCTTTTTTCGTATAATATTCACACTTTTATTGAGAAAACACAAATATGTTTTTGGCATTAATATGCACAAAAAATATCCTACACATCAATGAAGTACTATAATACTACATTTAAAATTAGCAATATTAACTCGATTGATATATTAATTTGAAAAGTGTAACGTATGGGTTTGAAAATTTGTCGTCAAAAGTACTGTCGCTGTAGCATAGTTGGATAATGCACCTTCCCCGATTTGGAAAGATATCCAGGTTCGAATCCCGGTGGCGCAACAACAATATTTTTCTATAAAATTGACTTTATATGTATATCTTTCTAATTAATACATTTAATTAGTATTTAAAATATCACAGACCTACGTTCTGAATAATTACAACTTAACAATATGAATGTGTTCTCCTTAATAATATATATTGTTTTAATTTGATTATTTTTTTACCTTTTTCTCAAAAACTACATAGTTTTTAATGCTATGTTGGAAAATAGGAAATTGATAAAGATGAAGGAATTAAGATATGTATTACCGGAAGAAAACTTAACAGTTTATATTTGAGTGATAGAGGAGAACTTTTCATTCAATGTAACAGTTTGGTTTCGTTGCGTAGGCAGCGCATTCGTAACTTTACAACCTTACATATACTTGTACTATAAGAAAACCAAAGTCTGTGGTTATTTCGACGTTCTACGACGGTATGATAAATCATGATGCGATCGTTTAAAAAGAGTAAGTACCATTTCTGAAACCGGAGTCACAAGCTCTTGAGTGCTACAAATCCATATATTATCTTACAATGTTGAAAACGAGACTACTTAATCATCATAAATCATTGTTCGTCTTCAACCTTATCTTCCTGTAACACTATTTCCATTGTTGGATTCGTCGTATTCAAATTTAACGCACCCATTGTATCTCGGAGAACATTAAAAAGGTATATAAACTAGGTTACAGAAAAGTGTCTTCGAAAATAAGGACGTTGTTATTGGATTAACAAGAATCAATTTCCCAAGAACCGTCAAACAATAAAATGATTGTATTTGTTACTATTATTATTATTACAACCGTAAAAAAACACTGAAATACATAACAATTGATTGTTTAAAAAGAACTTGAAAATTTTATATGTTAAGTGTAATCTGTATAAAAAGGGATTATTCGTTACACGTAGCATTATTAGAATGCGTGTGCGCACATGGAATTTTTCTCGTGAGTCTCGGATATTTGGCGGTAAAGATCGGTATGTATCAGTTAATCTGTCCACCCTGCTTGCAAAATACAATACACAACGAATAACGCAACAAGCTAATTACTAAAAGACGAGCACCATTACAGTTTTTGAAACATGTATAAAACCGTTTAGTTATACCTACTATAAATGATACTATTAGGCTTTTGAAGCAAAAAAATATTGTAAATATTTGTTTTTAAGTAAACAACGTAGTTTTACTTTCGGTTTTTGGATGTACGAATTAAATCCTCGGCGTTGAATCAATTAACAAGCTTACACCTACTGAACCGCTAATTCAAATTTATAGATTTGCTGTGCGAGTTAAATTCCCTAGATAGCAGATTCTGGCCCTGGGTTTTCTATTGATTATAAAACCGTGTCACTCTAGTAAGACATATCACCACTAATCTGGACTGCTGGCTGGTCATCTGCTGATTCCTGATGTTGTATGTCTTGGTCGGTTTCCACAAACTCTTCGTGTGCGCCGAATTAATTTTCTAGATAGCGGACCGATTCCAATGACGGTATGATACTTTATGTTAAGTTAAGTGGCGTATCCACCAATACTGAGCAAAACAGGCATACCAACAACATAACACACAGGGGCTACTAATTAAAGTATATCACACGCGCGTAAACACTTGCTATTATGTTATTTTCCTTTGATTCAAGAAATTGGACAACCTTTCTAGGCACTGCCTATTCTGGGATAATATATTACGTAATAATTGTTAATTTGATTATATTTTTTATATTTAAAAAATACACTGTGGTTCGTTTTTAATAATTAATAGTTTATTGCTTGCTTTACATTTACCACAACAATAGTTTCAACCTCTCCTCCCTTTCTCCCACCAGTTTTTATCTTCTTCTACTAATATCATTTTACCTTGTATTTCAAACTGCTATATTACCTTATATTATGTTCGTCATTACTACTTTGCCTGAACATATCTGAGGATTTTTATAATTAGTTTCATATGCCATATATTATGTAAGTTGTATGATGATTATTTATACTGTTAAAATCCCTTAATTAATTTAATTAAAATATATCTTTGTTTTATATACCACTGTGAGTTATTTATATTCAACCGATTTCGCTTTTCCTTCATCAAGACTTTACAATTAGTCGAAATTGTATCAAATTCAATTTTTTTTAAATTTATTATAAAATAAATCTTGTACTAATAAATCGCCGAATTTATTTAAGACTCGTGCCGGTCCTGTTGACGATGGCCTAGGGCGACCCAACCCCATATTTACACGTCACTTTAGCATCAATTTACGCAGCTTTTGCCTTACTGCGTCAAGTTTTGGGTGCAATTCCAGTTACTCACGGTCTCGCCATCTCCACGCTGACCGACTCGGATGAGATGCGATATTATTTCTGCCCGCCATTTGCCGCCAAGGAAGACAAAAATGTGTCGGGAACAATTTGCCAAAATCTGACAACACTACCGAGAGTTATCGACGCATAAATTCAAGTGGATCGTAATTTTTGGTAGTCTCGCTTTAGTGGAAATTACTTTTAAAAAAGACAAGAGATTTTTTTTATAATTCAACTTTTAAAATACCGTAGTTATTGCTTTAAATTTTCAGTTAAATGATATTTCATTCCCGTTTAAAATTTATCAATTAAAATTCAAGTTCCGGTGTAAGTCCCAATTGCAGCTCTTTGTATTTTTGAGAGATTTTATGTATTTTCGGTGACATGAATTCTCCAAAAAATTATAATTATTTTTAAGGAGAACATATTCTTATTGTAAAGTTGTAATTTTTCAGAACATAGGTCTATGATATTTTTAGTACAAATTAAATGTATATCTTACTAATTAATACATTTAAGTTGTATTAATTATAATTATGTTATATTATGTTCATATATCATATATTCATTAAGTATATCATTCTGTTTTAAGGATCTTGAGAGTAATAATTATAAAATAGCGCAATTTGGAACTCTTCTCTGGAATATTTTGATATTATTTCATGATTAACCAAAATAAACAGTAACTTTCAGTACCATGAGACAAATCTGGTATTTCAATATTTGAATTTATTATATATATTGCGTGCGAATACTACACAGGGGACACCACTAATTATATACCTATTTATTATAATGGATTTATATATATGTTCAGAAGAAACTAAAACCAATAAAACGTGTACATAATTTATTTATGATTGTTTAATTACTTGTGTTATAAAAATACCCCGGTGCCATCTAGCAGGCTTCATGGCTCAATGGAACTATTACATTCAAGAAATGTTTGCAAGCTTGAGGAATGGCTGGGAACTATTACATTTTAAGAAGATTTAAGCATAGTTTTCTACTAGAAAAAAATAGATGTGTATATAAAATCCGATAAAATCACAATAGTATCGCTTGCATAGCTTAGGTGAGCAAACAGTATACTATCAGTAAAAAAGTCCCAGGTAATTTTTATTCTAAAAAACTTTGACTATTACATTTTTCAGTGACATATTTAGATACTTCGGTTTAAATTTTGCTCTTTTCTGATCCAACCACAAGATGAGTACAGCTGTCATCTAGTATGTTGAACAAAAACTATACAATTGTTTATAGAAATACATTTATGAAAATTCTAACAAATGCTGTATTCTACAGTAATAAATTTAAATAAATTGTTATTATTATTTCTCAATCTTCATTTTGTCTATAACGAGTAAATAATAAAAAGACAAATTGCTCTTAAATAAAATGAACAATTCACATAAATTCATTGGCCAATTTCGGATAAATTCAAAGGAAAATTTAGTAACGTACTAAAGGTTTCAGTGCTTTGAATTTATTATTCAACTAGACGCTATCCGATAGAAGTTAAAGCAAATAACCGTATATTACAAACCAACAAGCAAGATGTCATTACATTTTATTGCAACGAAAATCTGAATGTAGTCATGGAAACTGAAAACTTAGGTCGGACAATATGTGCAGTATTCTGCTGTAATACATTTAAGTTACAATTGAATTAATAAATTACTTAAAGTTAATTATTTGCTAGCTGCTAAGTGTTGGCGTGGCTTTGGACTTGAAGATTTTTTTACAACACTTACGTACAATACAATACAGGCGCAATAACGTAGGAATAACTTGTGTACAGATAAGATAAAGCTCGACAAACTTATGTTATTTCAAAATATATATACAGTAGACTCTCGATTATCCGGGATGGATGGTAAATAAAAATAATCGAATTCCCTGTTAATCCACAAAAGTTGAAAAAATGTTCAACAATATACAAAAACCACGCACTCTGCGCGCCTGTTGACGTGTGTGTGTATGTACTTACCAAAAAAAGGCGCACACGTGTGCATTTATGAACAGAGCAAAATATTATTGCAGGGTTGTCAAATAATATTCACTATACAACACATTATTTAGCACAATTATTTTAAAAATAAAAATCTATTCATCACCATAATTCAATGTCCAGGTCGGCCACAAAATATACATTTTGACACTGAATAATTTAAAAAACAAAGTAATAATAATAAGTCAACAATAAAATATGGAATAATTTAGAAAAATAAGAAAGTATGGGATTTTAAATATGAATTAAATATATTAATTAGAAAGATATACATATAAAATCAATTTTATCGAAAAATATTGTTGTTGCGCCACCGGGATTCGAACCTGGATCTCTTTCCTAACCGGGAAAGGTGCATTATCCAACTATGCTACAGCGACAATATTTTTAGCGACAATTTTCGAACCTATATGTTGTTACCTTTTTGATATTAATACATTTAATCGTTCCATTATTTGAAAGAGCCATCTACCTTATTTTTACAGAATCTCAAATACCTTTGAGTAAACTGATAGCAGACGCCAGAATTATCAATTCATTTTTATTAAATTTTGAACACATTGATACAACTTTATTATTTAGGAGAACACATTCTTATTGTGAAGTTGTAATTATTATTATTATTATTAATTAAGGTTCGAACATTGTCGCTAAAAATATTGTCGCTGTAGCATAGTTGGATAATGCACCTTCCCCGATTAGGAAAGAGATCCAGGTTCGAATACCGGTGGCGCAACAACAATATTTTTCGATAAAATTGATTTTATATGAATATCTTTCTAATTAATATATTTAATTCATATTTAAAATATCACAGACCATATGTTCTGAATAATTACAACTTCACAATAAGAATGTGTTCTCCTAAGTATGGGATTGTTTTTTACGCTTTGCTGTTTTATAACGAATTCTCTTCGAATATTTCTCAACTAGAGTTCTGTCATCTTTCTGCTCTAGATAGTTAACCATGTTGATCATCTAGAAGACGCGTTAAACTCGTCCTGCAACTTTAATTCGTCATAAAAATATTTCACTTTGGCTGCGGAAATAAAAATAAACTATGACACCCCTGACAGCAAACCCCGCCACCATCGTAATTTACCACGCTGCGATCTAATGTATTATACACAAGCGACAATGACAACTTACTGGACGCGACTGATGCTCATAAAACAATAAAAAAAAATATATATTTTGAGAATACCACGGACAGTTGACATGTGTTTATATGAATATTATGAACAATGTAGAACATTATCAAAAAAAAAAAAAAAAATCGAAAATAATTCCCGGTTAATCCGCATCCCGGTTGATCCAGCCCGGATAATCGGGAGTCTACTGTACCTCCAATTTGTACAATCCACGTCCACCGATGTAACTATGCCCGCGTCGTGCTCCGAACAATCCGCAGTTTATCTGCAACACACAGCACGATCTTGCAATATATTCTTGTTTCATGCACTAAATAAATTTAAATGTTATAATAGGTAAATTAGTAATGTTATATGTCCAGGCTTGACAAAATATAGAAAGACCGCGGTATATCCAAAATAACCAATATCTGGCTTTCGGTGTATTCTGTAATATATTATTAAGGAGAACAGAATCTTATTGTGAAGTTGTAATTACTCCGAACATAGGTCTGTGATATTTTTAATATTAATTAAATGTATTAATTAGAAAGATATACATATAAAATCAATTTTATATCTATGTTCTGAATAATTAAAACTTCGCAATAAGAATGTGTTCTCCTTAATAATATATAAGTTGTATCGATGTGTGCAAAATTTAATAAAAATGAATTATTAATTATGGCATCTGCTATCGGTTTACTCAAAGGCTTTCAAATAATGGAACGATAGATGTATGAATTTGAAAAGTGTAACATATGGGTTAAACGTTGGATTGGAAAGAGATCCAGGTTCGAATCCCAGTAGCGCAACAACAATACTTTATGATAAAATTGATTTTATATGTATATCTTTCTAATTAATACATTTAATTAGTATCTATAATATATATATATATATATATATAATTGATGCCTTTAAAATGTGGTGCTAGAGACACATGTTGCGCATACCATGGATGGCGAAACGTATGAATGTCTCCATTCTGCAAGAACTTAACATCAAGGACGGGCTCTCAACCATTTGCCTTAGATAAATACTACAATTTTTGGGCACATTGCGATAAGAGAAGGTGGCTTGGGGAAGCTTGTTGTCATAGGACGAAAAAGAAGAGGAAGATACGCTACCCGTTGAATCGACCAACTGAAAAATGTAACACCCACTTTTCTAGTGATAGCCCTAAGACCTGCGGTATACCGATAAAAGTGAAGCAGCATAGTCAAGAGAGCGGAAGTTCATGGAGATCACGATCCATGGACGTTATATAAATACAATGAAGCAGCTTATGGCGTCATAAAAGAGTCGAGATATTCTTAACGACATAAGTGAGTTATGTTTATAACCATATATTTTGAAATTAACAATATTTTACATAATAGGTTACAATAATTAGCGAGTAGCTTGTTGGTCTAGTGGTTAAAACGCTGGCCTAGTGATCTAGTGGTCGGGGGTTCGCGCCTCTTTACAAGAAACCAGCAACTTAGTCTTATTTTCATAGTACAACCGTTTAGCTTAGTATGAAAATAGTAAGAATATTAATGTAACATGTATTCCGTGTACGCTTCTCAATTATTATTTTTTTTTTTAAATTACTTTCTAAATATTGATATAATAATTCGTAATTAATATGTATAATACATGTTAAACTTTCTTAAGCCGTAAATGCTAAGTATAAAATATTGAAAATATCCCCTAAATATAATGCCAGAGAATACTTTTGAATTATGTTGTGGAAGAAAATTTCGCAGACAAGCAGAGTTTTATTTTGTTGGAGCATATAATGCTAGTCACGCGTAAATATTAATGACTGATATTCATATCGGTATATAAATGTGAGAAAAATATACCTATACAATTTGCAACTATGTATATTTATCATATATCACATGTCATTTGAATCGATCAATGAAAAGATCTCTGAATTATTAAATATAATATTTTTTGGTATAGATTTATATCGATATGTATAGAGTAGTCGGTTATGGTATTCATTAACATATCTGAATTTCAACGAAATCATGTTTTATTTGTAAAGTTTTTATTAGATAAATTACTTTTAAAGATACAAAGAAAATATCTATTTATGAAGTAAATATATGTACACTTTGTTTTTTTTTTTTTTTTAGGTGAACACATTCTAGGTAGCGCAACAACAATACTTTTCGATAAAATTGATTTTATATGTATATCTTTCTAATTAATATATTTAATTCATATTTAAAATATCACAGACCTATGTTCTGAATAATTACAACTTCACAATAAGAATGTGTTCTCCTAAATAATAAAGTTGTATCAATGTGTCCAAAATTTAATAATAATGAATTGATAATTCTGGCGTCTGCTATCAGTTTACTCAAAGGTATTTGAGATTCTGTAAAAATAATGTAGATGGCTCTGTCAAATAATGGAACGATTAAATGTATTAATATCAAAAAGGTGACATATAGGTTCGAAAATTGTCGCTAAAAATATTGTCGCTGTAGCATAGTTGGATAATGCACCTTCCCCGGTTAGGAAAGAGATCCAGGTTCGAATCCCGGTGGCGCAACAACAATATTTTTCGATAAAATTGATTTTATATGTATATCTTTCTAATTAATATATTTAATTCATATTTAATATGTATACTTATATGAATAAGTAAATATATCAAAATACTTATTCCAAAGTCGTGGACAAATGTGTTAAAGTATCTGTCATGA
This sequence comes from Eubasilissa splendida, assembly GCA_031772225.1. NCBI lineage: Eukaryota > Metazoa > Arthropoda > Insecta > Trichoptera > Phryganeidae > Eubasilissa > Eubasilissa splendida. The sequence goes on along the minus strand of CM062852.1, from coordinate 10,832,699 downwards.
GAAAAATTCAGCGATAAACATTATGCTCTCGACATCGTGAGCGGTGCTGAAAGCATTCTAGTGAGATAGAGGGTAGTTAACTCTAAGTAACGAGCAACCCCTCTCGGTTCAAATTCCACTTGATAACTTAATATTTTAGATTTAGAATGAAATCGAGTATACTGTTATTACGTGTACCGCGCCATTAATGTTCAACATAACATCTATCATAAGAACATTTGGTAGCAACCAAATTTTTTTTAAGGAGTGCATTTTATTATTGTGAAGTTGCAGATTTTCAGAACATAGTTCTGTGATATTTTTAATACAAATTAAATGTTTCAATTAGAAATATATACAGATGAAATCAAGTTTTCGAAAAAATATATCGTTGCCACCAAAATATTATTTCGCCAAATTTATTTTATCTGTATATCTTTCTAATACAATATGTATCCAAATTATATAACAATAAAATATTATTTAAACGAGATATTATTTATATTATTGAGTGATTCACATTCAAGTCTTTGAGCAGCTTTATGACATTCAGTGCTGCTTTTAGAAATTAATATGTATTTAATCCTAAGGCGATTTCACTATCAGCTTCTTGATCAAACTGGGTAATTAATGTTTTTATTTCTGCTACGCACTTAGCACTCATTTCCGGTTAATTTACATTAGAATCGTCAATTAAATAATTACAATATATCTACGTTATTCCGCTGAACACTTCACACTAGTTACGCTTGTATAAAATTGTATTCCTCCTAGTCAGAGATCGACAAATCGCGGCTCCTGAGCTGCATGCAGCATCTCTTTGGGCGTTTGAGTTCTTGGATGTGGCTATGGTGTACGGGTTCTATGAAAGTATTAGGCATAAAAATAATTTAGTTTTAAATACTAATTTAATGTATTAATTATGAATATATACATATAAAATAAATTTTGTCGAAAAATATTGTTTTTGCGCTACCGGGATTCGAACTTGGATCTCTATTTCCAATCCATTAAATTAGTATTTAAAACATCACAGACCTGTGTTCTGAATAATTATAATCATTTTCTGTAATTTTTATCGATGGCTGAACGTATTTATTTATTTTTAATATACAGATTATCGACAGAATAAAAAAATGTCCCTAACCTAGTATGACATTAAGGTATAATATAAAAGTATATTAAGACAATTCGAAGAATAACGTATTACTGAACACACTTTTTATAGCTGCAAAATTAGAATATGTAAAAAATAAAAGATTCAAGTCTAATGAAACCTAATCACGTGACACGAGCATTCACTTTCAAGTATAAACCTTGTGAATAGCAAATTAAAAAGCCAAATAACAATTTAGCAACAAATCAGCTATACATTAGATATACAGAAGCTTTCCAAAGAAACGCAAGGCCATCCTTCACATTAGTTTTAAGGTAATGTGTACGTTTATCTTAAAATGATATAGATTACTTTTCCCTTAATATTAAAATAATTAAGAATCGCCCTTAGTTCTAGATTATTTTTAATTCTTTGTAAAAATATTCATGACTTGGAAAAAAAAATTATATAATAAATTAATTTAGTCCGTTTATAACATTTATTAATTAATTATTAAACATGTTAAAGTAACAATAATTTATAATTTTTCGACTTCTTTTATTGCAGCTCTCGTCTTTGAACATATTTAATATACTTTTCAAATTCTTAGAGTTTCTAAACTTTTCATTTTTATATGTATACCTACATATTTCAAGAAACTCCCTCCAGTTGCGGCGCAATTTACATAATATTTTTCAAACTTAACTCAGACAACTTTTTCAAACTTTACATAAACAAACTCAACGTACACGAATGCAAGAGATTTTTTTCTGAGAAAAATCTTTTCAATTTACAGTCATCTTTTGGAAACAAACCATTATTTTGACATTAATAAGAGATAAAAATTTTTGCATACAAATACCATTGGTGTTGTTGGATAAATTAAACATTTTATAAATAAGTAAAAGTATTAATTTTTACAGTAGTTCCTCATTAGTTACCTATCACTTGTATTCATAGTTTTGTTTTATATCTATGCTTGTATTTTTAATTATAGTATACTTTGTATTCTGAAGAAGGAACCATTGGTCTTGAAACGTGTTGATAAATCAATAAATAGTTTGTTTTTTCAAGAAGAACACTTTCTTATTATGAAGTTGCAATTTTTCAAAATATAGGTCTAATTTAATTTGTATTAAAAATATCACAGACCTATGTTCTGAAAAATTGCAATTTCACAATAAAAATCTGTTCTCCTTAAAAATATATAAGTTATGTGTTTCCAAAATTAAATAAAAATGAATAAATAATTCATTCTTATGTCTCCTATCGAATTTTACTCAAAAGTGTTTAAGATTCCGTAAAAATATAGAAGATTGCTTTCAAACAATGCAACGACAGATGTATCAATTTGAAAGTGCAACATATAAGTTCGAAAATTTGTCGTCAACTTAATATGTTGGTGTAACATAATCGGATAAGAAATGATCTAGGTCCGAATCTCAGTAGCAACAAAAATATTTTTTTCGAATAATTGATTTTATATGTATATCTTTCTAATTTATATATTTAATTTATATTAATAGTGTTTTTTTTTATTAATTAAATATTTTTTCTATAAATCGATTTTTTCTCTATATCTTTCCAGTTGATTAATTTAATTTGCATAATAATACACTAGCGGTCTATACCCGGCGTTGCCAGGACTTAAAGAGTAAAGATGTGTGCAAAAATGTTATCTAGGCACATGCAAGGGAGACGTCTAGGGAGATTGGGTGACTACATTTTTTCTGGGTCCTGGAATGCATCATAGCAAAATTTGGAAGGGATGTAATTTCATATAACACATATTTATATATTATAGAGAACGGATGGGGTGGTTAGATCGAGAAGCGAGGAAACATTTTAATATTTGTGTACTTCATTTGTAATTTTTACACCCTCTAGTGTTGATGTCTCGCGCATAGTTCACCCCTCGTTCTCATAAATCTAGACAAGACCATACATAAAAGATGGCAAATAACTGTAAGAATTTCAGAACTTTTGAACAAGCATAATCAAGATTATTATCTATAAACGTGATTTAAAATATCTTGTGAATTTATCCTTATTTATTGTGAAGTACCATGTATAACATGTTTCCACAAATATTTTTTTCTTTAACGAATCGAAAATACAATGTTTTTTCTTCGGTATCTTGTAATATGAAAAGTTAGGTAATTTATCTAAATTTGTAGGCTTTTCTTAGATTTTTTATTGCGACCTGTTCCAATCCCAGACTAAGATAATGGATTTCGGCCATTTCTCGCGATAATTCTGAACAAAGTTTAGATCATCACTTAATCGAACAGGAATCCCCGACTACATTTCTGAGGCAAATAGTTTTATTACTGATTCCGTCTGAGTGGTTCCTCTACTTTATCGTTCCTTTCCCCAGTAAGAAGAACTTTACTGAAAACTTCGGTCGTATTGTAGAGTATTTATCAGTAGCGTGCAGTAGGCGCAAACTTAGGTTATGCTGTTACCGACGATTCTAATTATGTATCAAAAAATATACAAGTATCAAAAAAAGGGAGAAAAATTATTCAAATTTTATGAAAAATCAATTTAAATTTAGAAAACAGCCTTAAATTTATTACTTCATATAAGGAAAATTATTTTATTACTCCGTACCGTTCTTTGCTTTTGATTGTAAATATTATTTACGGTTTCTCCTCCGAACAACGAACATTTAAAAAATTTCGTTAACGTAGCCGTCAAAAAACTCATATTAAAATAACTAGCTTTTCAAATTACCATACCCGAAACTAATACATCAGAAATACATATAAATGATGTCCAGCGGAAAATTTTCAAGTAAAATAATAAATAAATAAATAAACTGCAATGTTATTCTCATATTTTATTTATAACCATGCTAATTTAATGTTTTATAAACAATATCGTCTAAATGCCGTTCATTTCTCTCAAGACACTTGCAATCGGACTCTTAAATTTACGAACATGCGAGAGTAAAGCGTTGGTTCAATGGCAGCAACTTCACGGCGGATATTTTCTTGTAGAGCCTGAATTGTTCGAGGATTGTTGCTGTAAACTCTCGACTTAAGGTATCCCCACAAAAAAAAGTAGCACAGTGTAAGGTCCGGTAACCGAGGTGCCCAAGATATGTCTCCGTACTTGCTGATTAATTTATTGGGAAATTGTGTTCTGTTGTTGAACCCGGGAAACAGCTGCAGTTCACGTATAGAATAGTCATTTTCGTTGAGGAACTGTACGATTTGCAGTTTGTATGGGTGAAACTGTAGTTTCTTTTTCAAAATAACGTGCACTGTTGATTTTTTTATTCCTGTAAAGGCTGCAATCTTTCTAATCGATTTACGCGGATTGCGCATAATTTCACGTCGAACTTGAGCCACATGTTCTGACGTTGCTACTGACGTTGATGGTACCGGAGGAGTTTGGTTAACCATTGTCCCTTCTTGTCTGAACTTTGGAACACATCACCAGATAAGTTACGTGCTCGGCCAATCACTTACTAGTCGAATATTAAAGTGAGTACAAAAAGCGCGATGCCCACGAACCAATGAATCACCGCACTTTAAATATTGCTCAACCGCGAACGCGCGATGCGTTTTCAACCAGTGACTCATAGCGACTGGCAAATCAGCAAATACGCACGTCGAACAATACCACACCCTGATAGTCTACGAGCAATAACAATTTAATCTTGAAATTTTTCCGCTGGACACCCTATATTTTATCATTTAATATTTCAATATTATTGCTAATCGACTCAAAAAATGCTAACTAACTCGCTTCACAGAAAATTGACGAACAACTTAGCTATGAAAATACCGTACGAAATATAAACTATGAAATGACGTTGGAATATACCATGGATAAAAACGTTTAGTCTGTAGAATTAGTAAAAGGTGCGATTGCACGCTGTTCCGTATTCATAGAACACATTTTTTGACGCGTCTTGAGAATTGGCCGCGACCCATATTATTGATACCTTTCGCGTCCAAATGTACACCCATCCTTTTTCCTTACTGCTTGTCTTCAGTGTGAATAGTGACCTTGACGTCAGCAGACTTCAACTAGAACGAAATTTATTCAATCTCGACATCGCGAGAGTATTAGCGGTGTAAATTTATTTAGTACTGTATTGTTTGTGTACATGTCATCGTGTGTTTTGGTGATTACGTGGAGTTTGTTATTTGTGTGCCACGGGTGAAGTGATTGACATCGCCGTCTTTATTCGGAAGCGGAGAATTGCCTATCCGCGTGTCGTTTGTGTGATCTCGGCGGCGACTGCGGGGTCGGGAGACGGAGGCGTTAGACTAAAGGTCCTTCCGAATCCTGGTTCTCCGAGATCACTGGTCCTTCGACTGGAATCTCTACCCATCATAGTATAAACATAATTTAGCTTTTTTGTTTGTATGCAGTGCACGCCCCTGGTATTTGTGACATCATCATATATTATTTCCATGCAAAAAATCAGTCTTATGAATACAAAAAAAAACATTTTATAGTTGTCATCAAAGGTAGACGGATTTTCTCCACAAAATGAAACTATATTTCATTCTATATATTGATATTATAAAGTCTAGACTATAGATTTTAAAACACCAGACAGTAAAATGACACATAGATTAATCTCATTAATTAAAAATATTATGTAAAAGAATCCCTTTCATCACATAGATAGTACAAACGCATTTAAAAAAAATAATTTTCTCACATATAATTTTGTGTATTATATATTTATAAATTCTACAATATTATTATATAATATATTATTTATTTCATTGATAAAAAAATATTTATATATATGTTAATACATTATTATTTATTAAGTTTTTTTCAGAACATAATTCTGTGGTATTTTAATACAAATTAAATGTGTCAATTAGAAAGATATATAGAAAAATGGTTCGAATCCCGGTAGCAACCAAATATTTTTTAAATATGAATTAAATATATTAATTAGAAAGATATACATATAAAATCAATTTTATCGAAAAATATTCTTGTTGCGCCACCGGGATTCGAACCTGGATCTCTTTCCTAACCGGGGAAGGTGCATTATCCAACTATGCTACAGCGACAATATTTTTAGCGACAATTTTCGAACCTATATGTTACCTTTTTGATATTAATACATTTAATCGTTCCATTATTTGAAAGAGCCATCTACCTTATTTTTACAGAATCTCAAATACCTTTGAGTAGACTGATAGCAGACGCCAGAATTATCAATTCATTTTTATTAAATTTTGGACACAGACCAGACGACATATCACAGACCTATGTTCTGAATAATTACAACTTTACAATAAGAATGTGTTCTCCAAATATTTTTTAGATAAATAGATTTTTTTTGTATATCTTTTTAATTGATACATTTAATTTGTATTACCATATTTATGTTCGTTCTATTCTTCACTCTGATATTATTAGTAAAAATATTCATAAATATATTTGTATTTAAAATACTTAATTTTAGTGAATAATAAAAGTAGTATGTTGTATATCATTCTCAAAAGGTTTTTTATAATTTTATAATTTCTAAACAACATTCACGTCTGATATTTTATTCCTCTCTGAAAATTATTCCTATTATTATTGTGAACATCTCAACCAGCCATATTACATAAAATATTACATTGCATTACATACATGAGATATTTTATTTATTTAAAAAAAAATTATAAGTGGTCGTACATGTTAAGTTGATCTTACGATTGGATTTTACATGATTTAATGATTTATGTGCAACCTCTCTCATATAATATAAAATGTTGAAACATCATTCAATATTTATTACCCACTTGTATCACATGTTGACATTTGACACTCTCATTTTGTTAATTGTTTATATACGCAGGTTTAATGACCCCGATAGATAGTCCTAGTTATGACACGTGTAAGATACAATGTAAAAACATTTTTTTACGATCAGGGGATAGTGTATTAGAGTGTAGCAGAAGGAGACATTCTCGGAGATTTAGTCGAGATACATTTCAATATCGTATTGAGATTTTGTTCTGGATATGAACTCAGTAACAGACAAAAACTCAAACCATTGCACACGGTGTACGAGTTTTGATACATGAAATGAACGTCACCTTAAACTACCGTAGATCCCAACAACTGTCTATTTTGAAAGTTAGATATAAGTCATTAAACATTAACATTTTAAATGCTACTGGAGAGATTCAAAATCACCCAAATGACGATCACAACGACAATAACATTTGACTTTTAACATACGAGCGTGAAGTAAGGCGCGAGACGGCGAATCTCTGAGACACGGTCAATACGAAAGTCAAGAGTCGCCTCCGACGCATCTCATGGTAGCAAAATCTCTTCCGTGGACATGAGCCATTAGGTTCATCAGTCATGATGTTCTCCTTCTTCCAGGACCCCGATTTCCAGTAATCTTTCCCTGCATGATCAGGTGCAAGATCTCAAACTTTTCTGAATGTTTCATCACACGTCCCAGATATTGAAGTAATCGAATTTTTATTGTTTTAAATAATAATTTAATTAAAAACAACCACGTAAATACAGAGGTGTAACGGACAACGAAGCTTGATCATGTGACACGCGACAGTTCTTGGCGGCGATCTAAACAAAATGCATTTCTATTATGTTCAAAACGTGATTTCTATTATGTAAAAATATTTAAAATCTTTCATATTATTACATTGGCGTATACATCTTTTTTACTTATAGCCTTGGCTAGACCAATGACAAAATAGGATCGTCTACGTAATAACAGTAATTCTTACACGTAAAGCTGGGTAGCAACTTCGTAATGGATAATTTCTAATAAAATATTAAATAATCCGACAAGATTTGAAAGAATTGAAAAAAATCTCTCGTCTTGGCGTGATACAAAATATATAGTGTTTTCTGCGTGTATAAAAAAAAACATTTATCGTCTTACATAGTGAGCCAAAATTTAAAAAAATGGTCGATGTAGACGGCTGATGACCTTCTTACAGATATAATTGTACCACTCGGCAGCCTATATAACTCAATCATCTAAATACTAGGAAGAGCCGCGGCTCCGGGCGGCCAGCTCCTCGCGTGGGAGGGCGAATTATGATCGGGGGTCTCAGCGCGAACATCTTTATGTTCCGATCGGTATATTATTCATTCCGATGCCAGATGCATATGTAATATCGTCCATCTGAGTGTGGTTTGAGAGGATTACACCCTGGCTTAGAGCACAGGGGCCGATTGTTTACTATTCGCGTGTTACGATACAAAATAATACATTGCAGCATCTTCACACGTTCATTACACGTGAATTATATTCTAATTGAATTATTTCATAATACATGAATTTTTTAAATGTTTGGAAATACGAGTATATTGTATTGCGACGAAGTTTTATTCCGGAAGACGCCTGGCGAGATTTTAGGAGATGCATTTAGGGGTGTTTATAGCCGTTTAGAAGAGCAGTTGAAGTTTTCTGTCTTCACTAAATCAGTGTCACAGTGAGTGAGTATCAGGGCGTGCAGTGCATACAAGCAAAAAAGCTGTGCATAACTAAAAATTCTGGGAAACAAATATAAATTAAATAATTGTATTAACATTAACGAAAACATTATTTTGCAATTAGTGCCATCTGTGTACCAGTAGAGACATTAATTGCTTAGTTATAAAAACTCACCGCTGTACTCATGGCGCTCTTTTCTTATTCACTGCATCGTTCTATTTACATTACTCATTTCTGTCATTAAGCTAGTGAATTACTCAAGTCATATTTAATTCCTTTCGATTGATCCGTTTTGTATGGAGTCATTACCTATGCTGTTTTTAACAGAATAACATTAGAAAGTGTTACAATTGCGTCCAAATCATTGAAGTGTCTATTTCCTCTTTTACTTATTCGCGAATTTTACTATCTTATTGTTTTTAATGTGTTGATTTCATGATTCTTCTTTAAATTTGGTGCATGGATTTAGATTGGCAATTGGCAGAACTATTTCCTTTGTTATCCTTTAATAGAAATAATTATTTCCTTTAGTAATTACGTGAAGGATTTTCAAACAATAAATTAATCATGTTCAGTCATAGAAAGCGTTCTTAAATACATACATACATTTTTTAACTGGGTAAGAAGGTATTATTTTACTTTTAAACTTAAACTTTAAAAATACTATTAATAGTACTCTAAAATTACAAATAAATACATGGTAGGGTCGTATAAACGACGGATTTATTTTGTCTAAAGACGTTGGTTAAACGAAAGTACATATATTGTATATGATTGGATAATGTCATTGGTAACAGCATAACCTAAATCTATATCTTCTTCACGCCACTGGTGAGTATACGTAATCAGCAATTATGTATAATCGGGAAAAACTTTAAATTTATGATTATCTTTCTTGATTGTCTAATTAATTGAAAGGTTACAAACCTGTGCCTACGTAAATCAGTTTAACATATTTTTGGGAAATATAAAAATGAGAGTAGTGATGATTTGATGATGATCATAGTTAAAACTACGTAACTGTTGTTTGTAATGGAAAATTAAAACAAGAAAATTATTCTAATTTTTTATAAATGAGGTAAAATCTGCATGAAATAAGATATAAGGGAATTATATTTAATGTTCGTTATTATTTACGACACTTACGATTGTAACATCGTAAAACGTAGTGAACGATTAGTGTAACACTGATTTAATTATTTATGAGTGGATTAAATAATTTTATTCAAAACCGTTGGCATTTTTGTCAGGAGGTCAACTTTGATTGCCTAGAGTACCTAAAGCATGCCCTCGAGGTAAGCATTACTAATTAAAATGTTGTAACGTTGCAGTTTCTGTTATAAATTGACCATACTGTCTATAAAATGGCATGTGCATAAATGATCATATCTTTATTTTTTTCTTGTTAATGACATACATAGCTTTTTCCGGCCAGAACTGTCTAAAAGTCAAACACTACCCTTCCACTGAATATTTAAGATATGGCTATTCAACATCGTTCGTTTAAAGGAAAGGTAAGTAAAATAAGACTAGAGATTGAGTATGTCCTGTATTTAGTTTATATAACTGTTGATTTCATCGTAAACGTTCTCACATTACAGTACTGGAGGTCCCTTTCTTTACAATATGAGGTTATTGTAACATATTTGCAATACACAATGTGACGCTACCGTGATATTGATTACCCGCTTTGAACTTCAGTCGAGGTATTCTATTTACTTTCTCGTTTTGCATTTGAATAAAATGAACAATGATATCCACATGAACAAATTTTTTTCCAAAATTTCAAAATTTTTGGGAGGCACAATCCGGATTAAGATGGACAACCTACATGGATATCTGACGTGATGGTCACGATCCAACCCTCGAAAGAATCTTTTGGTCGCACTGGAGATGACATAGTGCCAAAATCCACGGGAGTACCTGCATTCACAATCCACATTACGCCGGTATCATAACTGTATTAATTCTGTGTCACTGGTCATTTTTCAATCAATGAATTGGTGTAATCGTTTGATTCAGGCTGTTAACTTGTGTTGAATTTTGTAATAATAGTAACATACGTAAGCCTGGAATCTTTATTTTTGTCAATCACATTTTCCAACCTATAAACCTCGCCCGCAGTAAACTAATATCATTTTTTTTATACAATATAATCTTTGTTAAAACTCAAACTTGTTTAAGTGAGCAGTTAATTGTTTCCAAATTTTTCTTATCATAACTTGTTTGACATTTTATTTTTTCGTACGTGATGAGCCGAGCATCGAATAAGAATGGTAGTAGGTAAGTTCTGAGGTTAGTACCTACACATTTGATTATGCTTTCTATAAAACAGAAGTAGGCTTCGTAATAAACGGAAAGGAACTTAATAATGTTCGTTACGCAGAAGATGCTGTGATTCTTAATACTGTAATGCTCCACGGAAGATCTCCGTGTACTACTGACACGAGTGGTTGATATGGTACTAGCGAAGCGCATGGTTTCCAACTGAATCCAAACAAGGACAAAATGCATGATCATTAGCAAACGAAACAAACGGGATGATAGCGGGTTATTCATGGATGAGATAGAAATGGAACTAGTAAATAAAATAATTTACCTGGCATACAGATTAAATTAAATGTCATATTGAGCATACCCAAGCTGCATTCTTCCGCATGAAGAAAGTATTCGTACTACGCAGCCGTGACTTAAACATAAATAAATAATATGATGCTGCGTGCACACTTTACTTATATATGAAATGGAATTATGAACATACAAAACAATGATAAGTTCACTAATTACTTGTTACTAGTCACGTGATGATTCGGATGTGAAATAAAACAGATATCCTTAAAACATTAAAAATCCGGGTATAGCAATATTCTGAATCCAGAAAATATCAGATCTTACATTTCATTATTCAAGACAAACGACACGCGGATGGGCAAATCTCCGCTTCCGAATGAAGACGGCAATATCAATCACTTCACCCGCGGCACACAATTAACAAAATCTACGTGATCACCAAAACACATGCACACAAACAATACAGTACTGAATAAATCCACACCGCTAATACTCTCGCGATGTCGAGATCGAACAAATTTCGTTCTAGTTGAAGCCTGCTGACGTCAAGGTCACTATTCACACTAAAGACAAGCAGTAAAGAAAAAGGATGGGTGTGAATTTGGATGCGAAAGGTGTCAATAATATGGGTCGTGGACGATTCGGACGAATACAGAACAGCGTGCAATCGCACCTTTTACTAATTCTACAGACTAAACGTTTTTATCCATGGTACATTCCAACCTCATTTCAAAGTTCATATTTCATATCAGCAATAATATTGAAATATAGGGTGTCCAGCGGAAAAATTTCAAGATTTAACTGTAATTGCTCATAAACCATCAAGGTGCGGTAAGTGGGAGGGGTATTATTTAACGCGCGTGATTTGCTGATTTGCCAGTCCTAATGAGCCACTGGTCGGGAGCGCACCGCGCGTTCGCGGTTGAGCAATATTTAAAGTGCGGTGATTCATTGGTGCCCGTCGCGCCTTTTGTACTCACTTTATTATTCGACGAGTAAGTGATGGGCCGAGCACGTAACTTATTTGGTGTTGTGTTCATAAATTTAAACAAGGGACAATGATTAACCAAACTTCTCCGGAACCATCAACGTCAGCAGCGACACCAAAACATGTGGCTCAAGTTCGACGTGAAATTATGCGCAATCCGCGTAAATCGATAAGTAAGATTGCAGCCTTTACTGGATTGAAGAAATCAACAGTGCACGTTACTTTGCAAAAGAAACTACAGTTTCATCCATATAAACTACAAATCGTGCAATTCAGTGCTCAATGAAAAAGCTGTGGGGAATTTTTCCCAATAAATTGATATATACCCTGGGGACCTCGGTCGCTGGACCTTACACCGTGAGACATTTTTTTTGTGAGGATACTTTAAGTCGAGAGTTTACAGTAACAATCCTCAAACAATTCAGGCCCAACAAGAAAATATCCGCCATGAAGTTGCTGCCATTGAACCGACGCTTTGCTCTCGTGTGTTCGCAAATTTAAGAGTCCGATTGCGAGTGTCTTGAGAGAAATGAACGGCATTTAAACGATATTGTTTATAAAACATAAAATCCGCATAGTTAAACTCCATTTATTATAAATAAAATATTAGAATAACATTGTAGTTTTTTTTAAATTTAATATTAAACTTGAAAATTGTCCGCTGGACACCCCTTATATATAAAACCGATAGATGTTTGTACTAAATGGGTAGGATGATATTGAATTACTTACGATCAATGTCTGTCGTTAACAATACTATAAAATAGAAAGGAATTCCGGTGAGATTGTCCGATCTCTCTTCAACTTTCAAGTGATTTAATATATTATAATTTAATGTTTTGATTTAGGGCTTGCCAAAGGCATCACACGACTAAAAACTGATTGGGATATGCGCATTTCCTTCATCGTACTCGTAAAAATGTGCAATATCAACGCTATTCTCTTCGTTGCGTGTAGAAGTAAACATCCATTACGTAAATAAAACTTGTATATATTTGGTCTAGCGGTAAGATACTCGTCTAGTGTACTAAGTAGTCTGGAGTGTTATCTATTATACTTCCTCGGAGACACACAAGTTAGTCCTACATGCATAGCATAAACGTTTAGTTGGTTTTTAGTTTTCAAATAGATACATATAATATTCTTTCGAAAGATAATAGTATACCTATACCCCATACACTACATTCTCATCGTTTAACTAGCAATATCTATGCATTAAAACTTGAAAGACACTTGATCCCAGAAAACATGACACAGATTAAATAAATTAATGACATACGGCCGTTATAATAATAAAAAAGTGAGTCATATTAATATTTTTGAGTTTATATATCATAATTTCATTACGTTTCTTTAAAAGTAAACAATGGTATTCTACATGTAAAAGACATTCGAATTATTTTTTTTTCAAATTATGTAAGGCACAAAGAAAAAAGTTTATTGATGCCAGACGTCGTGGAAACTCATACGTTACAAAATACTATGTTATGTTATGTGACAATAATACATTGACATAAATGAAAGATGGATTCAAAATGTGTAAAAGTACCTGTGTACTTGATGCGCCATTTTAATTCGCGCACCAAACATACGGGCTGATGACTCATAAATTAACTCGGTACCGTTCTTAATCCCGTCTCTAGTCGAATCTCCAAGAAGAATCTCATACGTAGACATGGGCCATAAGTATATCGAATTTGGTATATAAGACACTCGCTTAGTGAATAAATAAATATTTACTTACACATTTCATTACATCATTATTTTAAATATGTATTATATTATTTAAAATGTATTATTTATATACTACTACATACTAGGTATTAAGCAGTGGCATGCAGTAGATATATATGTAGGTATATGCTGTTACCAATAATATTGTACAATCATATATAATATACGTACTACAATATATGTTGTACATAAGGTTATGAACTTTCATTTAACCAATGTCTTTTGACAAAATGAATCCGTCGTTTATACGACCCTACCGTGTATTTATTTGTAAATTTAGAGTACTATTAATAGTGATTTTAATGTTTAAGTTTTAACTTAAAATAATAATTATATCAAAATCAATATAAAAAATGTATAGACGTTTTTAAGAACACTTTTTGACTAGGCATGATTATTTTATTGTTTGAAAATCCTTCACGCAATAACTAAACGAAGTAATAATTTTTATTAAAGGTTAACGTAGAAAATAGTTCTGCCAAATTATTTTTGTTTTTCCCAAATCAAATACAAATTCATGCACCAAATGCACTTCAAACGCAAAGAATAACCATGAAATCAACGCATTTAAAGCAGTAAAATAGTAAAATTTGCGAATTAGTAAAAGAAGAAGTAGACACTTCAATGATTTGCACACAGTTATAAGCCTTTCTAATGTTATTATGTTTAAAAAAAACCAGCATAAGTAACGACTCCATACAAAACGGATCAACCGAAAGGAATTTTCTATTCAGTAAATAGCCAATTGTATGACTTGAGTAATTCACTAGCTTAAAAGACTATAGTAATGTAAATAGCTTATAATGTGTCGATTGTAGCTACTAGCGTTACGGCTGCAGCGGTGGGTTGTCGTGGTAGTTTTTAGAACTAAGCTATTAAAGTTTATACTGGTACATAGATGACTCTGATTGTAGTAAATCCGTAAATATACGTTCACGGTCCATGTTATAGATTATTTTATTTATATTTATTTCCCAGAATTTTTATTAATACACAGCTTTTTTGCTTATTTGCCCAGCACGCCCCTAGTATTAAGTAATAATAGCATTTATTTACATATACTTGGAAGCCTACAGGTACGTTAACAACAATTGCCAATCTATTATGAATGTTTACAATTGATAAATAAATAAACTAAGAATATGTTCCTGGTGAAAATTGAAAACGAAACGAAAATTACAAATTATGTTCTCACAATTTTAAATAAAAGACAATGTATGAATGATTTATGATGAGTAGAAACTGTATTCAGACAGATTACTAGAAAGTATTTTTTTTAATTTATAAGTGATACATAATAGTAGTAAAAGTGTAGTAAAAATATTTACATGTTATTATAAAATTATAATTATAAATCAATGTGAGCAAGAATTAATTAATTAATTAATTAAATCATGGAACTACGAACTACTACTTGGCGGATGAAGGCATGGATGATCTGTTGTCACTTATTTCCGTCTGTAGCTTTTCTTGTGCATTCTGGAAGTAAGCTCTGCATCAATTTTTTTTACCAGATCTCTCTATTGTCCCTCGAAACACCAACCTTTCGTGTCTAGTAACTCGGCCAAAATATCAGAAGATTTGTAGTCGTTTTGTTGAGGTATTTAGGTAATGTGATTATTAAATATTAGTAAAAAAATCTATGACATAAAAATATCATTAAATAAATAACCTAACATGCAAAGATAATGAGTCCATACATAGAAATACACACGAGAGAAATTTACATTTGAAAAAATGTTAATAATAATAATACATATATAATTAATACGTATCTTGGAAACGAGCATATCATATTATATTTAAGTACTACGTTGTGCAAGGTATTTATTATTATATAATAATCTTAACGGCCTTTATAAAGTATGTCGACCATAATAATTATAATTGGATATTACCAAACCAAAAGATTGTATCAGTAGTATCATAACAATCCTGAAAACCTATCCGTTGACCACATAAGTAATTGATTCAATATATTATATACAGTCATCGATGCAATTAGCCTCTACGAGACATGTTATAAAACAGATACTCGCTTTTATTGAAATCCATGCCTTCCAATTGAACATGTTCATTCTTCAAAAGTCACTGCGTAAGACGCTATCAATCCTTGGATAATGATCTCCGCTTAATTTGTTACTTGGCAAATTGAAGTCAGAGGGACTGTGATCTCACAATATCATTGAATATCTATGTGCAATGTGTTTAATGTAATTAGACCATAACATAAAATAAATATCGACAGCCCCCCATAATTCAAGATCTTTCTTATTTGGGGGGGTGCATAACTCTATTGTTATATTCCGCTGTTGAATGTGTGTATATATTATACAGTCAGTCCCATTCTAAAATTTTTTCCTAAAAATTATTCGAGTAAATTTGTATTAAGTAATGATTTGAGTTAGGTACTAAAAATTTTTTTTTTTTTAAAATAGCTTTTTTAAAAATTGATTCTGGCAAAGAAACAATAATATATGTTTTAGTTAGTTATGACATCCTGAAGAAGAAAATGGTATTTTTCGAAACCGGTAGATGTATTCAAACTCAATTTAGTGGTTAATAAAACAAAGATAATAAATAAAAATAACAATGGTCCAAGTACTGTACCTTGTGGAATGCCAGATAAGATAATTTATTTTCGCTATAAATTATGAATTTTTAAATGTTCTAGTATTTAAAATAACAACGTTTACTATGAATTTAATAACTATTTTCAATTATCTTCTGCTTACATAATAATAATTATTATTTTTATATTAAATCATTATTTGTCATAAAAAAAGTCAAACACAAATTCAATAATAGGAATAAATTCCGATAATAATAATAATAATAATCTAGCTCCTAGGAATAAATGAAATATCAATTCCAATAAGCTTTGTGATTATTAAAAAATTATTCAAACTTTAATTAGCCTAAAACAAAAATATGTCATTTTCATCACGTTAGGTTAGGTTCGTCGGCGCTCGTTCTATCCCTACCGCTACGTCCGCAGTACTTCTTCATAGTCAGACTAAATAACCATATGCTTAACTTTAGAAACATCTGAAAAATATTTTAATGCGAAAAATAAATCGTTTGAACAATTGGAAATAAATATTTTTCAATTTTATTAAAAAATATAACACTAAAATATTTTTTTACGTTAACACAATATTGTTTTTCCTGTAGTAATTAAAATATGTTTTCGATAAATTAATTTTTTCTGTACATCTTTCTAGTTGATACATTTAATTTATAATAATGATTTTTTTTTTCAAGTCAAAATTTTAATATAAGAGTAAAGGAGCATTTGAGATGTTTGAATAATAGTGGGTTTTCAGAATGTTCTAATCATTTGTTAGACAATGGTCATGGTTTTGATAAAAAATTGGGATTGTCTATTTTGCATGTAAACGGTGTTGGTCATAAATTAAATAATTTGGAATCATATAAATAAAGCGTGTAAAATTAATCAAAATATTATAAACAACCGACTACATTTAACTACAACTCCCAATCAAGTAACAATTTAAGTTAGGTACTATTTATTATTTTTTAAATAGATACTATTAAAGAAACAATAACATATGTTTTTGATTAGTTAATGACATCCTGAAGAATAAAAAGATATTTTTCGAAACCGGTAGATGTATTTTAATTCATTAAGTGGTTAATAAAACAAAGTTAACAATTTAAAATAATGATATGTAATAAAATAATGATATCATATTTTAACTTAATGTGTACTCCCTTCACGTATGTAAAGACAATATTTCTACCTGTATGTAATGACAAATTCTTACGTTATGTGCATTTACATTATATATTATATTTAAGACGTTGAAAACAGCACGTTAATAGATTATTAATAGAAGGTGCAATACGGTACAAAGATGTAAATTTGTATTCCCATAATCATGTAAATACAAATTCAGAATAAATATTGCGACATAACATATTGGACATATCTTGGGTGACCGGGGTTGCAACAGACTAAATTGATTGCTAACTAAAACAAATTAAGTATAGATACAACTTATGGAGACTATGAACATAGACAAAATGGAATGAAAATGATAATAATATTTATTTTATAATTTATTAACGCTACAACATTACACATTACAAAAACACTCAGGCTTGATAAAATTACATAGGTGTACCTCACAGGGAATAAAACCTGGAACACCCGCTACGAGAAGCCAGCGCCCTGACAACTGGACTGCGAGGGTCGCCTCTGTCGGTCATCCTGGAGATGACATAATAAATACTAGTCGTGCCAACGACGTAAACTATATATGTCCATGAAAACAAAAAGAGATGTTGTTAACCTTATATTGTTCATCATGGCTTAACAGCCACCCAGGTCCATCTGTCTCAAGTCAAATCTCTCCAGTCCGGCACCCCGACACCCCGACACCCCCACACCACGGCGAGGCAGTACAACCCCGGCAATAGCGCGCAGTACAAAAGTAAATGAGGACATGTATTCACATGTATTTCATTTTAAATGTAAAACATACTTATTACATGATAAAAATCAGAAAAAATATCGTTCGGTAAGAAAGACAATTTTTTTTAATCTATTTTAAAATCGATATTTTCAGTTTCATAATTTGATTTCCGTCATTTTTTACAATCATCTTATACCTCTTTTTCAGTTTTTCGATCTCATTTTTGTCGAAGACAGTTTTTATTAATCAATTTAAAAATCGTTTTTATTCAGTTTCATTACAAATATTTGATTTCCATCTTATATTTTTTTATTTCAGTTTTTCAATACCATTTTTCAAAGAAACTAAATTTAAAATATGGTTCTGAATTAAAATATGCAAAAAATATGTTTTCACATGTAAATGTTTTGTTTTGCACAAACCTTAAAGTTGATAATGTATATCTGTAATGCTTTGTGAATAAAACCGATACAAAAGAACATCTTATTTTATCTCTTTAATATTCGAATCTGTCATTTTTGCAAAATTATTGTGTATATTGATATGGAAAAAAATAACTTCCTTTCTATTGATCAAATTCGGCATTTTTCCACCAGTTTTTTCTTTAATGTGTTCCATTGTTGACCATTAACTTCTTTATTTACTTTTGTATTATTGCGCGCAATTGTCAGTACACCCTCCAGGCCGAAACCTGCAATCATTAGCATAATTCTTCACTGTATTCGTTCATTCGATGCCTACATTGTGCGGTATCGTGACCGCGATGTTTGACAGGAGCGGGTAATTAGCATATTATTAAGGAGAACATATCATTATTGCGAATTTATAATTATTCAGAACATAGGTCTGTGATATTTTAAATACTAATTAAATGTATTAATTGGAAAGATATACATATAAAATCAATTTATCGAAAAATATTGTTGTTGCGCTACCGGCATTCGAACCTGGATCTCTTTTACAATCCGGGGAAGGTGCATTACTAACTATGTTACAGCGACAGTACTTTTGAAAATTTGTCGTTAAAAGTACTGTTGCTGTAGCATAGTTGGTAATGCACCTTCCCTGGATTGGAAAAAAGATCCAGGTTCGTATTCCGATAGCAACAACAATATCTTTCGATAAAATTGATTTTATATGTGTATCTTTCCAATTAATACATTTAATTAGTATTTAAAATTAGCATATTACCCAACCCTGAGAGAAGTTAAATACGTTTTTGTTAATCTGAATTTTTAGACTTAATTTTTTTCCCCATTAAGAAGATATCCAGTTGTTTAATGGAGTGATGATCTGTAGGAGATAAGGAGATAGTAGGTGCTGAGTGGAGAATCACATAGTTTAAATTATTATGTTTCAAAACCGTTGTTCTAGGTGTATGGAATATTAGATTATCATGTAACATAATAGGTCTATCTGTTTACAGAGGTTACGAATACGCCGTGTTTTCAATTAAATGTGCTTTTACTGATTATATTGGCAGTATCACCGTGTAAGAAGGAATAATAATTAATACCATACCATGTATACTCCACCAACCTGTTATCGGAATTCTACGTTGTTGTTGGTGCTTTGGAGCACGTCTTGGAACTTTTGAAGCGCATCTTGAAACGACTCATCCCTGGAATGATACTTCTGGAACCACCGTTGTATAATAGTTCATAATGAGTTTATGGTAATCTCACAATAATATGTTGCGAGTTGCGTTTGCCGAAAAGTTTCCAAGTTTTAATTCATATCAAATCACAATAATCAAAAAATGTACAAAACAATACTCAATAAGTAGCACGTAAGAAAAATACAATATTTCATGTGAACCAACGAATAATTAGTTTAAAAAACAAATGTCGGATATCTCATAGAGACAAAGCTATTTTGTTATTATACTTAATGGAAAATATATGGAAGTATGGGGTAATTACAGGGCTTACGACCTGTCCGGCTGACTTAAGTGATCACTATATATATATATATAACGTTCACCAATTCTCACCCCTCAATCTCCATATTTATTAAATTTTTTGAAAGTTGTATATATTTTAGTATGTGGACTCGCTTTGAGTACCACTACAACATCGCCATCTATGAACCAAATTTGATCATTCATTTTTTCCATTTTTAAACTGCATATATGTCATATATGTAATTACCCCATACTTCCATATATTTTCCATGAAATATAATAAAAAATAGCTTTATCTCTGTGAGATATCTAATATTTGTTTAATAATAGTGTCTTTGTAGGTAAAAATCCAATAATTGAGTGTTTTTGGACAAATTCAAATATTGCTTATAATATAGTGGTCAAAATAAGAAAATATATCAAAATTAAAAACATTGATTTTTAAGGCGTATTCTAGTATAATGGGTTAAGAACACTTTACAGATAAAGAATATTGCTTTAATAATTTCAAAAAAATAATTAGATTCTCATTGTGACATATATGCTGTTTCAGGGAAATGAATTATAACATTTAGTCAATATATACAACTTTAAAAAATTTGATAGATTGTGTATTCTTGGACATATTCAAATTTTACTAATAATTGGTTTATTTCAGGTTGATTTGATTAAGGTGTAAGAGAGGATATACACAGGGACACCTCATGATCTAGGCACGGTGTTAAACCTCGGACTAGACAGAATTTAATGATTTGTCAAATATTTTTTCAATGCCTTTAAAACGTTCCTGATCCTTAGAGAAAAAATATAATTTAACAGTTAGCCTATATGATGTATTGCTTTGCTATTTTCTCCATTCTGTAATAAATTTATTGCAATCAACGAGAGAAAATAAACAGTTAACGACTTAAATGGTAATTGTTAAATCAACACCTGACCAATTATTATTGATTATTGTTAACTTGTTGTTAATGTTCATCCCAATGGTATATATAATAGAAAGGTTTTAATGCTTATTGCCAATAACTAGTAATCATTCAAATCGTGCGCATAACAGAAACCGGAAGATAGAGAGGAGTGGCGGTCGTTAAAAGAGACCTTTTGTTATGACAATAAATAAAACTTAACAATATAAACATGCTCTCATGAGATTCTTTAAAGATAATTTTGGGATTTCATTGTCCACTATACACAAACGAAGTCTCAGGTTCATTGTCTGGTGCTTCGCTTCACGCTTGTTGTACATCAAACGTCAAATGTCAGTTCATTGATCATTGATGTTCCGATCGTCATAAATTTGATTCTCCCTACCAGCAGCTTATGAGAGCGGAATAAATATTCATAATTTAATAACTTTTAAGAATTAATTTGTGCACACATGATGAATTTCAGTACATGTCATGTACAGTTTTTGTCTACCAATCTCAAACCGATCTATGAGTTAATTTCCTGATCGAAATCTGAGCACGTGTACATGGTACTGAGATTTATCTCATCGTATCTCGTTCCATAGATACGGGCCATTAAATATCAGCGTTTTTCAACAATATTAATGTTTGTTATGAATTCAATTAAGAGCCATACAGATCTGGTTTCTCTGAAATGTGTCTGTTGCGGAAGCCCCAGCATGCGATAAGAGAAGTGGAAGGTGGAAGTAATAAACCAACCATCACTTCCCACTCCCTCCCCCCCCCACACCATCCATTACCCTTTGTTTAAGACTGGTTTGCTCCGAGGGCCCGAACCTATTTCTCACTCCGCGTATAGAATGCGATTTTATCTCCGGCTTTATCGATCGTTGAGAGCGAATGTAGAATAGAAGAGACTTGCAATTATTTCTTGGAGTACATTTTGCGGATCGTGTGAACGATTTAATCCAATCATTAAGAATGACGTAAAACATGAATGTATTTGTGTGTGTGCAGTGTTCTAAATATATCGTATCTATAACAATGTTTCAGTAGGTGCACAATTAAATGTAGTGGTGAGAAAAAATGCTACTCTTGATTCACTCGTGTGATTGTGATTGGTATTCGATAATATCAGTGATTGAAAACTGTGACTGTGATCACAGTTTCTGGTATCACAATACACGAAATAAATAAACAAAACATATTTTTGAGCGTATTTATTTATATTATTAAAACTTTATTTGCGTAAAAATATATTCTAACATAAATAATTAAAATAATTAGTAGAAAATGTTTTTAAAAAATATGAACAAAATTAAGTTACCAGCAATTCAAGTGATAATTGATTTAAACTGCGGCGTCAAAAAATCAGTAGAAATTTTTAACAAAAAAAAATTGAATCACGAATCACGATATTAAATCACTGATAGTGAGTGTGATTCAAAGATATCAGTTTGTGATTTTGAGCTCATCACTAATTAAATGATATGTATTACTAATACAGATAATAAATTGAAGATCCGATTTCTAACTGGATATAAGCTTTTAACTAACTAACTAGAGCGCCACACTCTTCTGTCCTGACATACAATTCTTGACTCATACATCTTCTCAAACAAGCTCGCCGATTGTTGAGGCTTCTAAGCTTTTATGCCTGTAAAAAACTGCTGGGATCGAAAATACTAAGTCAACGACGTAAACTACTAATATTTAAAACAATATTAAGACCAGTGGTCACTCGTGGTTGCGATACGTGGTGCTACATCCAAATTGAATAAAATTAATTAGCAGTATTTGAGCGCAAAATATTAAGAAAAATTTATGGACCTATACTAGAAAATGGAACTTGCAGAATAAAAATTAATCATGAGCTCAAAAACTCTATTGAGCAAGAAACATTTATAAGATTGTGTACGTCCCAAAGACTGCGAAGAGCTGGCCATGTTAAAGAATACCAGATGACAGGACACCAAAGATCATGACCAAGTGGATATCTCAGTCTCTCGGACCAGGGAAGAGGTGGGCTGACTGTGTGGAAGATGACTGGAGTAGGATCAAAGAATCCGGAAACTAGAGAAGAATGGCCAGGGATAAAAGTCGGTGGAAAGTACTTGTGTATGTATGTATAGATGTAGTGCTTCGGAAGAAAAAAATGTTCCGTATACGTAATTTTTTTTTAATAGATGAACACATATACTTCCATACTTGAACCAAAATGATTATTGTTAAATGTAGTATATTATCACCAGTTTTTAGTTTTGTTCCTACACCTTAGCCACCATTTCCATCACCACCACTTGTGATCATCTTCTTCGTCTTGCTCTCAATGAAAGCAATCATGATCATAAAGCTACGGCTTATTATTATGGATGATGATTTGTCACCATTTATTTTGGTCCGTGGCATTTCTTGTGTATTCGAGAAGTTGGCTCTGTATTGCTATTTTAACCAGGTCGTTCCACCGTGTTGGTGATCTTCTACGGTATACAATTCTTTCTACCCTTCTTTGGTGTCCTATTGTTTGGTAACACGTCCAAAATATCTGAAGATGTATATATATGATATAATATCAATACTTTAAAGTTTAGCTAAGTTAAGTTAAAGTTAGTGAAAATTTATTTGTTCTCAATATTTTATATCTTCCGTATCTGTTTAACAGTTAAATCATTATTTTTTTTTTAAATTGTTAACTTTGTTTTATTAACCACTTAATTAAGTATTTAAAAACAATATTTTAAATTTTAGTACCTTACTTAAATATAATAGTTACTTGATGATACAAAATTATTAGAATAATTTTTAGGAAATAATTTTAGAATAGGGCTTGTGGTTAAATTTAGTTTGTTGCTTATATTTTGGTTAGTTTTACACGCAATATTTATTTCTAATGATTCTAAATTATTCAATTTAAGACCAACATTGTTTATATGTAAAATAGACAATCCCAAATTTTTATCAAAAATATGATAATTTTTAAACAAATAATTGGAAAATTCTGAAAAACAACATTTCAAATGCTCTTTGACTCTTATGTTAAAATTTCAACCTGTTTTACCAATAGAGAAAGCAGTACAATCTTTACAGCTAAGTTTATAAACACCGGAATTATTAAATTTATCGTATTTGTATTTGGAATTTATGAGTAAATTTCCTGTATTATTAAGTGGTTAATAAAACAAAGTTAACAATCTAAAACATGTATTTTAACCACAGAGTTGATTTTGTAAGTGTTAAAATATTTATTTACTAAACTTTATGTACTTTAATATGCCTAATTACTACACAGTGTAAACGACGTATTTGTCTCCAAACATATGATATTTCTCTGATAGAATGGCAATATGCCACAAAATAGATGCCATTGCATATTGTTATCCGAGAAAAGTTATTGTATTAACTTAAAAAAGAAAAATAATAAAATATAAGTATGGGTTTAGAACTTCTAGAATGTTTGAACAAAACATTATCTTTATATGAATTATTGTTAATAACTTCTAGACTGATTGTGCACTCGAAGATTGCGTTCGGTACGACAAAATCGTTTTATTTTATTTAAGCGCTAGATGTTTTGCCTTTGCAGTATTTATGTAGATTTTTTCTCAGTAAGTACATATGAAAAATAAAAAAGTTATTCACGAAATGTAAATGAAACTTTATCGTTCTCATTTTTTAACTGCCAGCCTTGCAATTTGCGTGGGAGAAGACAAAACTGGAAGAAAGAGATCGAGATGAATAAGTCTATCAAAACTAATCCAGTCTATAAAAATATATATTTTTTTTACTGTCTCGATTCAAATAACAGTGAAAAAAACAGATTAAGAGGACCGATAAAAATATTTGTTTATAAGAAATCATTGTGTTTTAGATACCAAAATTTAGCTTTAAATAATAATCGCTAGAGCGTGTATTACAATGAATTTTAAAAATTCCTTTTAAAATGAATAGCGATGATTTTTAAACCACAAAAAAATGTAATAATGTCATGAAAATTTATAATAACATTTTGATACGTATACATTTATCTTTAAAATCTTGACTTCGGACCCTTAAGAAAATATATTATGTTAGAGCTTTAATTATTATTTAAAAGTAAGTTTTTGTAAAAAAAATATTTTTTTATACTGGATTAGTTTTGAAAGACTTTTCTCAATTATCCATTTTTTCCAGTTATGTCGTATTCATATTTTGTATATGTTCAAATTTTCTACATCTTTTTGGCACACTGAAAACAAATTTAATGGTCGCAGTCTTTTAATTAATTTCCATATTGTCTTAATTATAGCAAATAATATTCAGTTTATTAGTTTTACATTAGTGTAAAGGTTCTATCTAGTATAAGAAAAAATATAATCAATTGTATAACTTCTGATAGAAATGAATAATTAAAACCTACATTTTTGCAAAAAAACGCGAATAGGTAGTTTTGAAAACGCAACCTCAACAGTTCGGTTATGTTGGTTAACGTCTCAGATACGCAGCTGTAACATACTTACTATCTATTTTATACTTATTCCAGAAAAAATACGTCAATATGAGAAATTAATACTTTATACATCCTTAATTTATTTTAAAATCGATGAAATACAATTGGCAAATAATTAGGTAATTTTGTGCAACGCGATAACCGCACGCTTTCATATAACGGAATTGACAGCAGATTTTTTGTTTTACATTACCATGCATCTCTTTATTTTATGTTACCATACGACTTGTATGTTTGTTTTATGTACCATACGAACGAACATACGTAAGATGTAAAATTTATATTACTTAATTTTTGTATAAAAAATACATCATTTAATTAGAATTTTAAATAAATATACTGGTCAAGAACAGTGAAAACCGACTACATATAATTTAAAAACAGCTGCATTACCTTTTAATACATCTAATAAGCTTAGATGAATTCTAAACAATCAATACGAATGTCTGTATATTAATATGTATTCATAAATTATTACATTATAGTTTGTCAGGATTTCGGCTAGTTTTAAATAACCCGATATTCATATTTATCCATTTGTCATAATATGATACTATGGTGTACAGCGCTGTTCGCTTAATAGTATTTTTTATTTCATCTGTTAATCCCTAATATTCAAAAATATTCATTGTATTTTTAGATTCGAAGTAAAGTCACGCCTCGTGCAATCATAAACTGCTCCGAATCGTAAGCTTATTATATCATGCAATATAGCTCTTAAGATAATACCATTGCATCATAAAATACCCTTAAAAATTAATAGTGACAAAGAATTATTACTTGTAATTTTAAAAAAATTAAGAAACCGTTTAAATGTCGTTAGGCAGAACGTAAATACTTTTTAGTACCCGGTTCAAACGTTAATCTTGCTTCCTAAATTCTTCCCGATCACAAGCTCTTTTCCCACAGCTATCAGAATAAGATATATATTTGATTTATTGTCAACATGGTTGTAAATAAATTCTCTCATGTTCACCGACACTGTTGTGCAATAGTCTTAAAACCTCGATTACAGCACTATTTTATTTTTATATGCATTTTCTGTTCGTCATTTCTTGTATAAATAATAAACCGACAACAATATTAATCACCATTTCTTGTTATTCAAAAATTCTAATTCTAAAGATGTTTAAAATAAACAGATTATTTTTAATATGCTAAATGATTCGTCGTAGTGAATAGGATTAAAAAGATCACTTAGGTGGTTTGGTCATATGGAGATAATGAACGAGGAGAGAATAGCAACAAAAATATATGACGCAAGTATTGATGGCACCAGAAATAGAGGGCGCCAGCGGAAGTCTTGACACGACCAGGTAAAAAAAAAAATTCCAAGTAAATTTCAGACATTCCGATCACGTAACCAACTCAATAAATGATCAAGTATTAATTAAGAACTTCATAAATCTTTTGAATCGGAAAGACTTTTGCTGGGATACATTATTCTATAGAATTAATTATGTGTATTGTTAATTTTCTGAATTTATTCACAAGAAATAACGAATTTAAATTTAAATTTAATCGAAATTTAAAACATCCCTAAAATAACTAAGCTCATATTCTGATGGATTTTAGAATCTACAAATTTTCGAATAAAATATTATGATGGTTCGAATACAGTATTAATAAATTATGTTGTTTACGCATCTTCTTATTCCTTCGACTGGCACTCCAGGTTTCTGTGTTGTTGGTATGATTGATTTATGTAGTGTGAATCGCTGTCAAACCACTGTCGGAACTGTTGACAATTGTAGTCGGTACTTCGTCGGATAAAGATCTACTAATCGGCACCGGTATTTAATTATTTCGGCCGGTCGAAATAATTCGTGGAGATCGAGTTGGCGCATCCAGGCTCAAGATAGGATCTCAAAAAAAGAACAATAAAACCCACGACGAGCAGAGAAACATCATCCGTAATTCCAGGTTATTGGTGATTTTTCTACCTGCAATGACTTTCATATTATCAATAGGAAACCCGGGAATAACAAGCTATCGAAGTAATTTACTAGAACATACGTACCTATATCTAAAATATTACGTATATAAAATACAATGAATTACTTCTGTCGTGCGATTGCTCTATTGAAGGATTTATATTAATAATAAATCCAATATACTGACATTAATAAAAATAAGCTACTATGTAACACCCAACTAACTTTTATTTTCTAGCGTATACATGCAATATTGCTCGTATTATATCAATATCCATTGAATTTTAAAATTACTTAGTTTTTATTCCTCTTTGAAAATTTTGTAGTTATACGGCTTACATGCTATGTAGATGATATTAAAATCATCTTTAATTCCAAATAAAAAAAATATAACAAATGGCGAGAGAATTACAGACAAGAGAAAATACTAACGCAAAATAACTATTGAAAATGTGTACCAAGAAAAAAATATATATCCTAGCAATTAAATAAGAAATGTGAGTAGTATTCAGGGGGTGATTATTAAACGAAATTTTAATGGATTAATTCATTTTCCACGTTTGAAAGAAACTACAGCATTATAAATGCAGTTTTATTACTTGAAAAATGAATGGCCTACTCGGTTCAATCAATTAAATTACTGCTGTACCATAGAATTATGCAATGTAATTTCACAAGCTTGCCATATTTGGCGTGAGGCGTATCTGTGGGTTTATAAGAACCATTTCTTGTATCGTTGATCACGTCTCTGCACGGTTGAAAACTTTAATGCGACATGCAAAGTTTTTCGATTTAACTCTTGTTGGTCTTTCTCTCGCTATTTCAGCATGTGGATTAACCGCCTTCATATGTTAGTTTTAGGTGGTAGCTTTACGATGATAATAAAACATAATATAGTTCTCTTTATAATAAGAAAAAAAAAAGTTAATATAATTCCGCACTTTTTATGAAATGTTACTTAATTCGTTGAGGGTGTAAAAAGGTCACTAAAAAAGTTGCCCATAATAAATTAGCATACAAATTACAAATAAAACATTATTCCCATAAACACACTTTCTCACAAAATAAGGCTTTGGATGTTGGCCAGAAGAAAATAATATTTTAGACAGCTTGCGTTTTTTTAGTGTATTTTTTAAAGTCTGCCTGAATTATTTTTATTAACCAGTCGTATAGACATTTTTTAGCGTTTTGTTACACCACACTATGTATTCGTTGCCATCCATGACATTTAGACTGAACGATATCTTGGCTCTTCTAAAATAATTTTTATCTTATTTCTTTTATTAAAGCAGTCCACCCTTGTAGAGAGATTTAAATTTTTATTTATTTATTTATTGGTAACTATATAATGTAAAAATATGTCTGGACTGTGCCCGTCTCACTAGAGAAATTCAGTGTTGAGACAGTTTACAATCAATTGTACAATGAATTAATATTACAAGTAGTAGATAAAATTAACATTTATTACCTGATATATATATATTAGGAGAACACATTCTTATTGTGAAGTTGTAATTATTCAGAACAGACAGTCTGTGATATTTGAAATATTTTAAATTTTAATGTATATATAAAGGGTCTATGTGAAAAAACAAGTGGACTTTCAAATAAATTATTTTGGATGAATTTGTGGCAATAATTATTAAAAGTTTGAATCAATATGTTTGGGTGAGTGCACTAATACTAGCTCTACCCATATTACGAATCCAAGTTTTTATTTTCAGTTTTATGTTAAATAGTTCATTCTATTAAATAGTTTAGGTCCAAAATATTTGTAGTTCCATTGGCCATATGTTGTATGTGCTCTTGGGATTTGTAGGTTATGTGTATTTAACGGTGTGGAAATTATATTTTGAGTTATTTTAAAATGTGTTTGTTTGTGTTAATATATGTAGTATTAGCATATATTTGTCTTATATCAAAGACATCGAATTTATTAAAAATTTCATCAGTGCTCGTGATTGGGGTTTTGAGGATAACTTTTAAAATATTTTTCTGAGCTGCTATTATAGGATTAATTGCAGACATAGTCGCTCCACCCCAAGAAATTATACCATGCACTATGATTGATTAACAGATTGCGTAGTACGCCATTTTTAGAAGTTTTTTTATTAAGGAAATTCATAATATTTTTAAAATAGCATTTTAATTTATATAACAATACTGTTCCGTATTCGTAAAAGCATACTTGTTAGCGCACGTTAATGTCGGCCGCGAACAACGTTATTGTTACATGTCCGCGTTCAAATTTCCATCCTCATGCTCGCCCTCAGTGTGAATTGGAACCTGGAGCTACTGAAGCGTCACTGAATCAATATTGTATTGTTTGATCTCGACAGCGCGATACCATTCACCTCCAGTGCTCCAGCACTTTTTTGTGTGATCATAGTGTTTATTGTTTTTGTGTGGTGTGGATGAACAGTGACATCACCGTCTTCAGTCGGGAACGGAGATCGTCACAATCCTCGTGCACATAGTGTGTGAGCAGTCCTTCTGAATCCCGGTCTCTGAGATCGCTGATCCTTCTAAAAAATCCCTTTCCCCTTTCCCTAAATAATTCCTTTCCCACCTTGCGGTGATACAGACTTACAACCGGAATTAATGTAATCCATTGTAGAAGATCGCACAAAAACAAAATATTGAAGAAACATTTATGATAATAGTGTCACACAACCTAATATATAATGATAACCGACGCGTACTGGATGTTGGTTAAATCGCATTATTTGTAGATGGTTCCCTTGGGGAAACCTAGGCTGACGTTTTGGCACGGTAACACGTGCCATTGTCAAAGCGTTGCCTAAAAAAATTACGTAGTACAACAGTTTTTTTACGCAGGAGATAAAAATCTCTATTCCAACATCTCGACAGGCAACTTTCTGAACGCCAACTGCCCGACAGCCAACTTTTGAACTATCCAATACTCCAAAAAATAATATTTCATACAAACAGATAAAAAAGCGTAAGGTTAAAAATGTTAGAAACCTAGTTATTGATCTAACTACACCATTAGGCTATATCAAATCAACCGAATTTTATTCATTTTGTCAATTATAAGAGCATATATTATATTATATGTGTATGTACATTTAATACTAACTAATTAATTTATATTATATATAGTAACATATTTTATCTCAAGTAGCGATACAACTATTGGAACTGTTTAAATAAATAATCATTTTTTACCATTTATTAGTACCGTATGCAAACAATTCACTTTGTTTAAAACACCACTTTATTTTTGCTATCGCCAACCGGTTTCGGAACAACCGTTCTTTCTTCAATGTGTACAAGATCCTAACTTAATGTTACAGAATATGGGAAATCATACATTAGTATCAAATGTCAAAGTTGGTGGGTGACTGGGGGGAAGGAACAGAGACAGATGATACGGTGAAAGGGAACATGTTTAAGATAGGACTGTAGGTTAGATTTTTTGGTTGTTAATTATGCATTCATTATTATTTATGGACTTCTTGATTTAACCGTTTACCTTTATTATCAATGTGTAAAATATTAACTCCTGTATTCTTATCGAATCATATGTTTAATCATTTTTCCTATATAAAATGAGGGCAGTCCTCATATTGCAATTTACAAATACCGGTTGGTGTTAGCAAAAATAAAGTGGTGTTTAAACAAAGTGAATTGTTGTTAATTATATTTATAATGAATTACTACAAAGTCATAGCGGAATACAGCAGTATAAGAATTATATAGTAAGATGATATTATTGTAAGTTTCGCTCACAAGTATCGTGAAATTATACTAATAAAATAATTTATATATTAGCATTCGAAGAGTGTAGCATTAAGCTGTCCAAGCCACTGGCGATAAATCAACATTCAATTTAAATTAATATATGAAAATATTCTACATAATGGCAATTCTGAGAAATTCAAAGGGTGTTCTGAATCATAATACAGGCAGCGCGGTGAAGGAAAAGTCATAACAATATATGGAACTGTAAACAGTTAGGAAGATGTTTTATCGATCAGTTTGAGTCATGTTACAAGTATGCTAAATGCATCGGTTCACAATATTTAGTGCACAATATTTTAGGGGTAGATAACAGCGGCGTGCACTCAGCATGGATTCAGATTATGTTGTTAATATCGATGGTGTAAAAGCGAAGGGTATTATTATTACAGGTTGTATTCACCATTTACTCTTTCAGAAATAAGTTTTATGTAGTTAATGTGTATTATTAGTGCTATTCTTGGGATTTTTTTTAAGTTATTAACTAAAGCAGTTAAAAAATGTTATAATAAAAAAATAATACCACGTTTAAAGTGTATTGGAAAGCATACAGTCAAATCCATTTCAAAGACAGACTTGGGGCGTTTTGCAACACGTCTGTTAAAGCGAAGACGTGTATTCAGAATTCCACGCGGTGCAAGAGTTGCGATTAGTTCGTATACGGCTGGGATAGTTTTTTGAAAAAACATATGCACAGCTTTATTTGTCGATTTTAAATTTTTCCACTAATTATGCGGTTCAAGTTAACACGTCAACATGAGAACTGAATTATTTTCGTGTAGATCTGCATACTTAGTACATAATATGTCAAATAATTATTTAATTTACATTTATTTCGAAAATATTATAGTTATGCACAGCTTTTTTGATTGTATAGAGTGCACGTCCTTGGTAAATATAGGTACGCGTTAAAATTATATCGAGTCGAAAATGTTCAAGCTATGTGCTATGTTCCAGCATTTAAAAAAGTCGAAGTTATGCAATTATTTCGATTAATTTAAATATTTTATGAATTTCAAATCATATATTGAATACAAAAAATAAAAGATCGTCGAACTTCGAGCGGCCGAGCTTATTCTGTTAGACGTGTAGAGGACCTGCGCGCGCCTTACGGTACCTGGCCGTTTAGCCTGGAGTTCTACAGCTATACCATTTCGCCTAGCACCGACCGAAATTTAGATAACAATACATCGTTATCTAACAACTTTGAGAAGCCCGCTTGAAGCAAGCACTTCTCTACTAGCCGCCTTCTCGGACGCTTCTCCAGTGAGCACTCCTAGTCATCTACTTTATCTGTGCTTAATTAACATCAACCTGATTACTTTCATTTGTGCATCAATCTAGAATAAAACGCCACCGACTATATATGTTTTATTTCACACTCACACACTCCGCGACATTCACAAAACAATCCTTTCTGATATCTCTATGCGCCTAACAGATGACGCATAACCTACAACCACATTTCCTCCTTACGGGCTATAGCCAACAAACATAACCAAAACAAATACTCTTTTACCCCATAGATGTCTTAGGGCCTGAAGCAAAGATATTGAGTCAATTTCGCAAATATTTATACCGAAGTATGTAGACCTAAAGCTTAACATGATTGTGAAAATCTCATACAACTAAGATCTTTCGTATTGATACAGAATTTGAACATACTCCTTGAACATTTTCAACTCGTAATTTAGTCATAAAATATTATGGACATTGTATATTTTATATTTAGAAGCACTTTCAAAAATTTTTGCTAATTTTCTTTTCTCAATTGAACGCAGTTGTGTAGGGTGCAGCCAGCCAAAGAAACATCAAACTGAGATAGAACCACTTCCATGATAACGCATAGGAAAAGGTCCAGATTCGAATCTCGGTAGCAACTAAAATATTTCTTTAATAAATAGATTATTTCTGTATATCTTTCTAATTAATTTAATTTGTATTAAATTTGTGAACGCTGGAATCCACACGTTTGCTTGTTTATAAACAATTAAATTAGCCTTTTTAAAATTCACTGAGAAGCGCAGTGACCAACTGATGTATCGCTATTTCTTATTTGCAATGTTGTGTTTAAAAAATATAACAAAATATATTTTGCGCTAATATATTGACATAAAAAATGCTTGGCTGCGCGTGATGAACCGAAAGTGTTCTAAATCCATCGTGCAAAAATACTGGCACAAATATTATCACTATGTAAAGAGCGCATTTTGATAGATGCTTATTCATGAGATTTTGTGAGAGGTTTATGAGAGAGAGAGAGAGAGAAACATAGATAATATTATAAGGTGCTGCTAAGTTTAACTAACTTTAATTTCACTTTTAAAATAAGCAATGTTATCTTTGTGGTTAAGATTCATATTTTTAGTTTTTATCTTTGTTTAATTAACCACTAAAATGAGTTTAAATACATCTACCGGTTTCGAAAAATACCATTTTCTTCTTCAGGATGTCATAACTAACTAAAACATACATTGTTTCTTTGACAGAATCTATTTTTAAAAATCTATTTTTAAAAGAAAAAGTACCTAACTCAAATCATTACTTAATACAAATTTACTCGAATAATTTTTAGGAAAAAATTTTAGAATGGGACTCGTAGTTAAATTTAGTTGGTTGTTTATAATTTTTTGATTAGTTTTACACGCTTTATTTATCTCCAACGATTCCAAATTATTTAATTTGTGACCAACACCGTTTATATGCAAAATTGACAATCCCAATTTTTTATCAAAATCATGACCATTTTCTATCAAATGATTAGCAAATTCTGAAAATCCACTATTGTTCAAACATCTCAAATGCTCCCTTACTCTTATATTAAAATTTCTACCCGTTTTATCAATGTAAAATGCAGCACAATCCTTGCAACTAAGTTTATAGACACCAGAATTGTTAAATTTATCATCTTTGTCTTTAGAATTTATGAGTAAATTTCCTATACTATTATTTGTATAAAATGCCGGTCTAATGTTTCGTGGTAGGTGTTTAGATATTTGATTCGAAAAGTTATTTATGTATAAAATTCTACGCCAATAATCATTATTATCATTATGTTTTATCTGTGATTTATATAAAAATTGATTATTATATTCTTTTAATTTATTTTTTAAAATAGTGTCTATCAAACCTGTATTATACCCGTTATTAACTGCTATTTTTTTAATTGTATTCAATTCAATATTGAAATTGGATGTTGACATAGGAATATTGACTAAACGATGTATCATGGAGTGGAACCCTGAATGTTTGTGTGATAATGGATGATTAGATTCATTGTGTATGATAGTATCTGTAAAAGTTGGTTTTCTAAAAATTTTGAATT
This sequence comes from Eubasilissa splendida, assembly GCA_031772225.1. Lineage (NCBI taxonomy): Eukaryota > Metazoa > Arthropoda > Insecta > Trichoptera > Phryganeidae > Eubasilissa > Eubasilissa splendida. Next base: position 10,798,121 of record CM062852.1, on the reverse strand, counting down.
CAATTTTATTATTATTTTTAATCAATGTTAGGTCCAAAAAATTTAGGGTCGAATTATTTTCCATTTCTAAAGTAAATTGTATTTTATTATTAAATGTATTAATGAAATTTAAAAATGTAGTTAGTTGACGTTGTGAACCTGACCAAATACATAATATATCATCGACATACCTTTTCCACAATAAAACATTTTTTAACAAAGGAGAATCACAATCAAAAATATTCGACATAAAAATTATTCGAGTAAATTTGTATTAAGTAATGATTTGAGTTAGGTACTTTTTCTTTTAAAAATAGATTTTTAAAAATAGATTCTGTCAAAGAAACAATGTATGTTTTAGTTAGTTATGACATCCTGAAGAAGAAAATGGTATTTTTCGAAACCGGTAGATGTATTTAAACTCATTTTAGTGGTTAATTAAACAAAGATAAAAACTAAAAATAACTTTAATTTCATTCATCCATCCACGTCGGTCACTCATGATTGAGTATCATGGTATTCGTGAATTCCCTCCCGCTTGATTATACTTCTCCACTTTTCTCGGCATCCCACAGATCTGTGAAGTGCATTTTTCTGCTTGATTGGTCCAACGCGTGGGGGATCTTCTTCTTTCCTCTTCCTCTTCGACTTTCGGTGTAGCCCACCACAACAAGGTTCTTCAAACTATCTTCTCTTCTCGCAAGATGTCTAAAAAATTGAAAGATTTTTCATATACACATGTTGAGAATCTATCCAAGATGTGTATTGTGCAGCATGTATCTCCAGTACCGCATCCCAAAGGCGTCAATCCGTTATTTCTCTCTTAAAATTATAAAAGACAACCGATAATTAATCAAAACTACTAAATCATTGTTGAGTAGAATTTTAATTAAATTATTATACTGCATTTGTTAGATATAACGTATAAACTTCAACTTAAATTATTTGTTCATTTTTAAATTACGCTCAATACAGAATTTAATATAATACAGTTGGTTCCGCTAAATTGCGAAACGTCGGGACCAGGACATTTGGCTCAAATAAGTGGCGGCCCAAGCGAGCGGAATCAACTGTAATTAAACCTTGAATAGGTTGATTCACTTGGATTCACATTGCTAATTTAAGACTCACAATTTCTAAAACCACAAACAATTGAGGATCAAGGACGTGGAAATTTATCGTCGAATATATTGAACAATAAATTACCAGTTTCATTACCCACTTGTATGCTTAAACTTTGAGGCGAATATAAAGAAAACCACGATGCAGCCGGTCCTGCAAACAAGTTATTAGCTATACTTTTAAAATCAGCAATATTATCTGTGTGGTTAAGATTCATATTTTTATTTATTATCTTTGTTTTATTAACCACTAAAATGAGTTTAAATACATCTACCGGTTTCGAAAAATACCATTTTCTTCTTCAGGATGTCATAACTAACTAAAACATATATTGTTTCTTTAACAGAATCTATTTTAAAAAATATATATATATATTTTTAGTACCTAACTCAAATCATTTTTTGGCTAAGTTTGATTTTAATTACGATTTTTAAATGCACTTTTTAAATCTTCTTTTAGCCACGCTTAAAAAAAAAGTTATTAGCTGTTGCCGATTGCTTTTTGCTAGTATTTATTACACATTATGTCCCATATACAGTAGTCTAAACGGAACCTATGATTAGAAACATCACTAGCAACTTATCGAGCGTCAAATCCGGAGTTATCCGAAATTCAACGGTTGTGATTTTACGTGTGCCAAATATCATCACGATAGATTGAGCATTTATGGCGGATAAAAATTTCTCGAAAATCATAAAATTCGAATAATTTCTAAATTTCAGATAACCCTATTTGGCGCACATCGAGTCACTAGTGATGTCCCGCTGACCGTAGGCTCCGTTTCACACGTGTCTCCGGAACTCTGTATAAATATTTTACATACAAAAAAAACCCCGTTAATCTTATATAACATGTATGTTTATTAGAACATTCAAATTCTTTTCAGTACCTCCGGCATTTTCTCTTAATCTTGGAGTCTATATTCGGTGAAAGCAATTTGGTGCGGTCCATTTGCTCCCCAAATGCTGTGCGCCCATTTGTGCGAATGAATTACGGGGCACTTTTGTCCTCTGATAAATTGCGCAAAATATTCGAGTGGCCGGCGGTTCTACGTTCCCTGTGCAGTCGTACGCCACCAGCCCCGGCTCCAGCTTCGGGATCATATATTATTATATAAATAAATAATAACAAGTGGCGATAAAAACGAGCAAAACGCTTGGATCTCGGTTGAAAGTGGATTTTCTTGGTTGAAACGTAATCAAATGCAAAGAGGAAACAAAATGCTACCCTATTTCATTTTTTTATTTTGGATTATCTTTATTACATCAGCGTCTTTTAAAGAATATTTTGGACGCGGGCTTTTCCTTGTGTCAATTTCATAGGTGACTATTATACTATTATTAAAATAATATCGAATTATTAGAACACATTTTTATTGTGAAGTTGTAATTATTCAGAACATAGGTCTGTGATATTTTAAATATGAATTAAATATATTATTTAGAAAGATATATATATATATATATATAAAATTAATTTTATCGAAAAATGTTTGTTGTTGCGCCACCGGGATTCGAACCTGGATCTCTTTCCAAACCGGGGAAGGTACATTAGACTTGTGTTCTGAATAATTACAACTTCACAATGAGAATGTGATCTCCTAATAATAAAGTTGTATCAATGTGTCCAAAATTTAATAAAAATGAATTGATAATTCTGGCGTCTGCTATCAGATTACTCAAAGGTATTTGAGATTCCGTAAAAATAAGGTAGATAGCTCTTTCAAATAATGGAACGATTAAATGTATTAATATCAAAAAGGTAACATATAGGTTCGAAAATTTGTCGTTAAAAATATCGTCGCTATAGCATAGTTGGATAATGCACCTTCCCCGGTTTGGAAAGAGATCCAGGTTCGAAAATTGATTTTATATGTATATCTTTCTAATTAATATTTATAATATTAAATTATTTATTAACTCTGTTTTTAAACTACTTTTACGATTTACCTTTATGAGAATACTTTTTTAAAACTGACTTTATATTATGTTCCAGGCCAATGCTGTTTTTTAATAACTACGAAATAAAATACAATTTTTTCATTTGTTTTTTATTTATTACAATTGTGTATGAAATATGACATTGGCCAAGTTGCCCCCTTTGGCAGCGGCTCAAATGCGTGCTCTTTTAACCATATTTTTCATAACATTCGCGTGTTGTTTCAGCAATTTCATTTCGAATATTGTCCTGTAGCATCGGAATCGTTGTTGGCTTATTGGCGTAGATCTTTCCCTTTCAGTACTTCCGCAGAAATTAGTCGTCAAATCAGGTGATCGATGAGGCCAGTCAATATCACCACTTTTTGACATAATACGGCGGAAAAAATTTCTTTCAAAATTTCGAGTGTAGCTCTGACTGTATGTGAGGTGGCATCGTTCTATTTAAACTACATGTTTTTCAGGCCCAATCGACCCAATTCGGCCACCAAGACGTTTTCCAACATGTGACGATAGCGATCACCATTAATGGTCACAGCATTACTATTATTATTTACATAAAATATTTTAATAACTTTAACACTTTGTTTAGGCGTTAGATGCTTCATAATAAATTGAAATCAATTATTCTCTACGATTTCCAAACGCGAATTGACAAATGTTCACCCTGTACATCTTTAAAAAAATGTATATTAATGTCGATCTTTAAAACACTTGCCTAGTGATCCAGTGGTCAAAGGTTCGAGCCTCATTTCAGGAGACTATCAATTTAGTCCTATTTTCATTATACAAGCGTTTAGCTTAGTTTGAAAATAGTAAAAATATTGATGTGACACTAATTCCGTGTAGGCATCTCTATTTTTAAAAAAAATATCGAGTCGTAAATATTAAAAGTAATGTTTATAATAATCAGAACATCAGATTTTTTTTTTATAATATGAATTTAGTTATATCAGAGACTATATATAATCAATGTTAAATATTTAGATAATTGTTGGATTTTAAAAAAGAAAAATTATATTCTTGGTAAACTACTAACTTTTTTTTAACATCCCTCGGAGTTGTTGACACAGAAGGCATTCTTTAAACATGTCCGATGCAATTGATCGCTCTTTATCGTAACTACGATATCTAGTTCATCGTATAATGTTGAATCACCACTGCCTAAATTTATTTTGAAATACCCTTATCTCCCTGATACTTCTGGCCGGACGGGTGTGACGCACGAAGAGGGAGCAGAACGCTCGTCAACCTCCACGACAGACGACAAGTCTCAGCAAACTCGAGAGATGGTTTTAGCGAATAGGCGAGTCACCATCGGTGAGGTAGGGTCCTCTTGGAATATCGCTCACGGTCCTGCCTGTCAGGTCTTGCACCAATGTACATGTTGAACTACAACTATAAATTGCAGAAAGAAAAATGTAGATTATTTTTAACTTGCCCTCGTTTCACAGTATCTCTAACGCGAGAAAGTTCTATTGATATATAAATAATATTTTTCGTCTTGTGTGTCCGCATTATTTTTTTGAAACGATGAATGTACGTACCATGATGAAAAATTAAGCGATCGAAGTTATGAACACTTGAAATGTCATCATAAACACTTCACTGCACTTATACTCTTCTAATAACCATAACCATATTTATCGACAGAGCTGAAAGATGTTGTGATTTACGGATTTATCCAGTGTTTAAAATAACGCTTGCGGATTTATATCACTAAAACATTTTATCAATTAAAATTGTTGTTGAAAGGCAAGAAACGTATTACAATTTGGATGGAATGGAAATATTAAATTACATGTGTATTTTTGGATGTAGTTTCGGGAATCCATTTAAGAAATCAATTTGATGTGCGTAAATAATCCAGCGTAATAAAGTTTAAGCCAGTTTCTGATTGACGATTGAATATGATTTTAGCATGAATGCTAATTCAAAAGAAAATTAGAAAAAGTGTTTCAAATATCTAGAATAGCGTAAGATAACAAAATCCAATACAACTAAAAATGACCTATTTCTTAATTATGATACTTGAGCTGTCGATATTTGCTCTTGCTTTTATAAAGTAAAGTAAAAGATTTTAGTATAATTTTTTTTTTTCACTTTTACTGTTGCTAAATTATTTTATTAGTCATAGAAATATTTTAATTAGAAATGTATGTATGTTAAATGAGAATGGTGAACGTTATATTTATATAAAGTGATCACTTAAGACCAACCGAAGCCCTGTAATTACCCATACTTCCATATATTTCACCTACACAGGCATTGTTATTAAACAAATAATATATATCTCATAAAGACGAAGCTATTGTTTTTAAAATCATATTCAATTGAAATATATGGAAGTATGGATAAAAACATTAAACAAAATAAAAAAATAAGATATCTCTATTGGATATCTATTGTTTGTTTAATAACAGTGCCTTTGCAGGTGAAAATCCAGTAATTGTGCGTTCTTGGACATATTTAAATATTGCTAACAATATACTGGACAAAATAATAGAATATATAAAATTGAAAAATATTGATTTTTCAGGCGTAAGCCCTGTAATTACCCATACTTCCATATCTTTCCATTTAGTATAATAAAAAATAGCTTCGTCTCTATGGGATATTTATTATTTGTTAAGAAATGTATGTATTATTTACAGCGTTAAATGTATGATTAGTCATGATAATTAAATTATACATTATAAACCACGTAGGTTACTTTGACGTCTTGGCGAAGTTTCAATGGCTTTGAAACCAGTCGACGTCAATGTGTTCAAAATTTAAAAATACAATTGTGAATACTCGTCAATCAATAAAAGTGTAAATACATTCAGATCTTTTTCGCATTTTTATTTAAAAATTGTGTATTTTGTGAAATTTAAAATTATTTGTTGGTCCTATGTTTATGCAATAATGGTCCAACCAACGGTAGGAAATATAATGTTTAATTTTTATTTAACCTTTACCATACCGTGATAAAAATACTCGTATGCAGCCATGCTGTTAACTCATATTACCGTAAGAAATTAGAGTTCTGTTAGCCTTTGAAGTGCATAAAAATGTTTTTGAAATAATGGTTAATGCCATAAATTTACTATAAATGTTAAACATTAAATATAAAATATATATATATAATATTATATTTGTGAGCGTTAATTCCTGTATAGGTGATTGCATTATATAATACAACCTTCATTTTTGTCTATTTTTCGTTAATTAGTGAGAAAGAGACCCTATTATATTCGTAAATTTGTTATTCTTTTCACTGTGAAATTAATATGCGATTTATTTCTGTCTTTGACACAAATAGTATTTTTGTCAACGGATTAAATTGAAATATAATATATTTTTTAGGATTTGCCTTAGAGACTTGATTTTTCACTGTTTTGAATTGCATGTTGCGTATATTTACCGAAATATTACAGGTTTAATTAGAGCGGTAGACCTGTGTTACACATTTTTGTTGTGAAGTTGCATTATCAGAACATAGTTTTGTGGTATTTTTAATACAAATTAAATTAATCAACTAGAAAGACGTACAGAAAAAAAAATATTTAGTTCCTTACCGGATATTTTCTATACATCTTTATAGTTGTGTCATTTAATTTGCATAAAATTAAATTTATTATTTTTATTCTAACCTGAGTTAGTGTGTCTAAAATATACTATTTTTTTTTTTATTAGTGTTTTTATTTTCTTTAACACAAATAATTAAAATGTAAATTAACCAAAAACATTAAACAATCCGGGTGACGACTGACGACGTGCTATTCTTCACGTAGATGATGGAAAACTTTTATGATCTTTTATTTACGATACTTTTTAAATTAATAGTACAAATATATTACACTAATTTTAACATTCTTGAGAAGACACCATCGTAATATGACGGTGTTGTATAAGCGTCTATTTCCATACTAAATATGATTTTGTGAAATCAGGGCACAGTAAAGTAACGGTATTCACGAGCTCGTGACCTTATATCACCTAAAAACTACAAACATTCCATATTTCGTGACATCTCGCCTTTAATAGAGTTTGAGAAGCAAGGTTTCCCCTTACTGTTCCCACAGTTCTCCGCGTCGAGACCACCCAGGTGAAGACTTTAATGAAGTTTTATAATATTCAGAAAAGAAAATATCTCCTAACTAATGGGTACCTAGCGTTCTTTATGTGAACCGATGGAATGCAAGTCGACAGTAAAAATACAATGGAAAACTTCAAAGGTTGTGAATCTATTTACGTATAATTTAAAACACCATGGACATTCTATATATGTAATACTAGTTTTTTAAACCCGTCCTAAGATGTCGGATTTTTATGAATTCGATCTTCTTCCATATTAATTAAACGTCATAAACTTAATCTTAATATTTTTAATCGCATACATCTTGAAATGTCAAGATAAATAAATTGTTTGACGTTTTTACATTAAAAAATGTTATCATCCTTATGAAGTCATGATTATCTACCTGTAAATATTCATATTATTATGTTATTTAAAAAATTGTCTGCACACAATTTTCAAAACAGTATACTTGCTCGTTTACTTTTTGTAAAATATATCCCTTGAACATTTTCGACTCGTAATTTTAGGTATCCACCCATAAAATATTGTGGACTAGGTCTGTTATACCTTGTATTATTGTACAAAATAAACTATGTCAAATTTCGAATAAAATAAATTAAATTAAAATTGCAAATTCATTCGTTTTAAATATATAGTTAGATTGATTAAGAATACAAATTAAATATATTAATTAAAAATATACACATAATATCGGGATAGGAAGAAATTCAAGTCCGTATCTCGGTAGCAACAACAATATTTTTTCGATAAATTAATTTTATATGTATGTCTTTCTAATTAATACATTTAATTTGTATTAAAAAATAGCAACTTCACAAGAAGAATGGGTTAATTAATGTTTTGGCAAGATTACATCTTTGCCATTATTAATTTATAGCAAACAATTTAGGTATAACCACAAACATATTGACTGTAATTAAAATGTAAGTATTTTCTATGCCTCGGCTTGATGTAACGAAAATAAATAGAACGAGGATAAAACTCCTTTAATATCATTTAATATTTTATTTGGAAGTTCTTAAGAAGCCGACGCAAGCATTTCGCCCAGCTAAGTGGATACTTAGGGAACCAATCGCAAAACGAAATTCATTCACCACCAGGAAAGAACTCTACAAGAAAATTAGAAATAACTTGATTAAACTGCTTTGTCCGTGATGAAGATTCGTCTTGTGTTTCCGTCCTGGATACTTATGTCGCAAATTGACTGACCCTACGCTATATTTGCGCGATAATGGTTGCTAGATATAGTCATGTTTTTCTTCAGGAAACCTTTCCCACATATCTCCCGTCAGCAGATTGTTCGGCAGCCGGTCCAGATAAGCGGGCCGAGGCAATCACGCTGCCCGTCATCGCCGCGCCGCCCGCCCTCTTTACCACTGACAGATGACTCTAAATAATCAATTAATATTTCAAGTGGACGGATTGAGCTTTTCATCGTACGTAATACAGTGAAACTTCACGTAACGGACAAGATGATAGACGACAAGAGGGCAATGGCTAATGGAAACAAAAACGTTTTAAATATTTATATTGAGTCGTCTAATGAGCAATGTTCCTTCTAATTTTGGATCACGGTGTACGCATATAAAATCTTTTATGCAATTTTTAGAACCAATGCGCTGTGGGAGAAAATAATAAGAACCACCATACTATGTCTACTGATAGGATACAGGTTGACAACATTACTAACAGAGATGCATTAAGACGCATAAATAAGTCAATAAAATTATGCAGAGGAAGATAAAAGGCAGCAGAAACGTACGTAAAAAAAAAATATTGGCTGTTTAACCTCAGAAAATGGTTCAATATCCAAAATAATCACCTTCAATGGAAAGCGGCACATGAAGAAAAAATTTTGATAAAAATTGTACGCGCGTTATACTTTTTTTTGTGTGCGCTATGATGCCAAATATTGTGCACGCGCACACCCGCACACCTTAGAGAGAATATTACTTATAAGTCTATGCGATTTTTGTAACAAATAATGACACACTTTACCATATTATATTTTCTGCTCTAAAACGTATGTGTTGCCGTTTTCCTGTATCTTACTGTTTTTTCTTAATTTTTGGACTTATAATTAACGACAATGGTATTGACTTGTAATGTAATATTTCGTATTCTATAATATTATCGTACTTTTTTCTATGAAATGGAGTTTTAACTTGATAAATGGCGCAAATCACTCTTGAAGGGTGGATTGCCTATTTACAAGAAGAAGGAGATACCAGACCATCCGATTGTTATAGAAAAGGCACCGACAAATTGGTTGAAAGATAGAATGAAGTCCTGAATAATAATGGAGGATAAATATTGTCATTTTTATTAAAAAAATTGATTTATTAATAAATAATTGAACAAAACTGCAAAAACATATTAAACAACCCAATACGCCCTTTTATTTTAGCAATATCGTCGTTTTAGCAATATCACACATTATCTCTTCATATATCGACTCCTACGTAAAGTATTATAGGGGATATGTATAACGATCACCTGTATTTTTAAAGAAACACAGCTTTATTCCGCCGCTACACACCTTAAACTACTTATCAATAAAGTCGCCACCATTATTAAGGCAATTTTAGTTTACCTTCATCATAGAACGACGCCGCCTGGGATGAAAACCAAGTCTGTACTCCGTCTTTGAGTTCGTCATCGTCATCAAAATGCTTGCCACCAAGGAACCGTTTCGGATGAAGGAAAAGATGGAAATCACTTGGCGCCAAATCAGGACAAAACAGGACACATTTGGCGATGAATGTCAACTGGTTTCATGTTTCGTGCATTCAAGAAACGAATCACGGACCATTTCTCACAGTTGGCGGGCTGATCTATTGTCTTGAACATTTCAACCACTCACTACAATATGGTTACACTATGTGAATGTCTCTAACGTTGCATGTGGTGAGTCAACATATGAAAGAAATGTAACCGCAACGCTACACCCGGAATATCCGGCAACGGTACTTACTTAAAAAATGCGCCTCGTATATTGTATGAATATATAGGTTATGTATACATACATAATACATACATTTCACCCAGCGTTCACGTGTTCGTTTGATAATGATCGCGGAAATGTATTGTGTATGTGTGACCAGAGCAGAGCAGGTTGAAGAAAAAAACTACTTACGGTTGGCACAAGTTTATTGTTGTTTGAACATAGTTACAGTTTATAAATATACAATGAAAAGTCTACACAGAGGAGCGTTCGCTGGTGATTTTAACGGCCTCCCGGACGGCTGCGGACGCACGTTATTGGCACCCGACGTCGTTTTTTGCGGTGTCGGTACCGGGAGTATTTTTACAGCTGTTAAGAGCTCTTTTTCACTTCTTCCTATTCTGCCAGTTCCAGGCCTCACTTCCATACATCAGTGTCGGTACCAGGACTCCATTGTGAACCGCTAGTCTTGCCTCATTGTATTATACTCTGTAATTATATGTCGCATGGTAAATGAGAAAGTAATAAAAATAATTAGATAAAACACTTTGTTTAAACCACTATTTATAGGTAAATCAACATGTTTCAATACTTATGGTATCTTCTTCAAGAAACAATGTATACTAAAATTAAAAATGCAAGATTCGAAACATGTTGATTTATACTTTTAAAATTAGCAATTAGTTATGACATCCTGAAGAAGAAAATTGTATTTTTCGAAACCGGTAGATGTATTTAAACTCAATTATGTGGTTAATAAAACAAAGATAATTATTAAAAATATGTTGATTTATCAATAAATAGTTGTTTAAACAAACAGTTTCATCTTATTATTCATATAACATGTGGCCATAAAGTAATTTCGCTAATATTGAGAAGTAAAGTGAAGCTACCGTCTCATTTGTGTCCGCTTTTGTGATGTTTTACTTTAATTGACAAATATTCAGCTGCCAGTGTAGCAATCACTGTAATTTGGCAGTTAGGCATTCGAAATCAGCTCGATAATTTTTTGCTCTAAAAACATGTGGGAATAAATTATGATTCAACTCTTCTGCTTATTTGAGTATGTGGGTACTCGTCAGATACACAATTACTCATTTAATATTTACATACCAATACAAACAACACCATTTTTAAATGCAACTAGTGTAGGTACTACATGATGTACATTAATTTTTTTCATAATTATTATTGCTCGAGCTTCAATGTCAAAAGCTTACGTTTTGTATATACAGTTGTATTTGGAATAATATTGTTAAGTACCTTGTTATATGATCTCGCAGTACTCGACGCTTGTGTTGAAAGATAAATATCGGTTTGTGTTTTCGCTAAAAGTAAAGATGTTAGAAATAACTAAAGTCCGACCGAAGCTCCGGCTTCGGCTTCGGCCAAAAAATACACCTTCGGCTGCACAACTTTGTAATTAGCCGCCGAAAAGTGCCGAAAACACACGAATTATTACGAATGAAATAATACTTTTTTTTTAAAAACAATAATATACGTTTTTAGTTAGTTATGACATCCTGAAGAAGAAAATGATATTTTTCGAAACCGGTAGATGTATTTAAACTCAATTAAGTGGTTAATAAAACAAAGGTAATAAATAAAAATATGAATTTTAACCACAAAGTTAATATTGCTAATTTTAAAAGTATAAATAATATTAATTTCTTCAATATTAGCAAAAATTACTGTGTGGCCTCATTTTATATAAATAATTAGACAAAATACTTTGTTTAAACCACTATTTATTGATTATTCGACATTATAAATAATAAAAAATGTTAAGGCAAGCTAAATATTATAAATAACCAAATCTTCGTTGCAAATAGTCACCTTTTAAATTTGTTTTCACATTTGTTCTTACTTATTCACCACTTTATCGTTTCGTTTTTATATATGCTTGTATTTTTAATTTCAGTATACATTGTTTCCTGAAGAGAATGCCAATCAATAAATAGTGGTTTAAAAAAAGTATTTTGTCAAATTATTTCAATAAAATTCAGTTTATCATTTCTGGAAAACTGCAATTTATTTATTTAATGGATATATGTATAATTATTATCAACACCATAAAGCAGAAAACTAAGTAACAGTGTAGAATTTGCATTGTTATGTATACTTTCTAGTCGGTGTTCTAAGATTTTTAAGATAGATTTCTAAGGCTTCGGCCAAAAACTGACCTTCGGTCGGACACTGGAAGTAACGCAGTTTCCGTGACAACTTTGACTAGGGAACCCGCTGAATAATCTATGTTTCAATGAGCATAATACATTAGGTTATCTTTGTTTAGTATCCGCGATGATAAACGTCTAGAATAAAAGATGCGGACTTAATGTATGTTAATCAACTCTCGCCCTTTGAAAGGTAACAGCCATTATTTAATGACATCCTCTTAACATTTTGTCATTTGTTTCCAGACACACTCCGGCCAGATAAACTCTAATACGGCCGGTCCACTGAGAAGGGAAAAGGGATCCCAGTAACAAATAATAAATATATATTCATCAGTTCGCCGTGTGACCATAACTGATGTGAAATGTTGCAATAGAAATCGTGACAGAGCACGGCTGGAGATAAGAGCGTGATCATTGGGAGTCTAATACTGTTCATAAATGTATTCTATATACATATATACATTATTTAACAATTAAAAGAACGATTAGACGCAAAGCAATACGTGAGAAGATGGAGGATCAGGAAAGAAAGATTCAATTTCCTATTCCTTAGGGCCGATTGTGTGATCAGTAGTAAATTTTATTATAGTAATAGAATTTTATTGTATTAATAAGAAAGATGTACACATAAAATCAATTTATCGAAAAAGTGTGTACAGTACCCTGATTTATTACACCACGCCAACATTGTAAGTTATCGGCAAATTTTCAAATATATATGTTGCACTTTCATATTGATATATCTGTTATACCATTATTTGAAAGCAATCTACTTTATATTTTCGGAAAATCTCAAATACCTTTGATTGAAATCCGATAGGAGACGCCAATATTAAATTAATTATATTAGCAATATTTGAATATGTCCAAGAACATACAATTACTGTTAGAATGCTATTTTTAATCCCTGTAATTATCCTATACTTCCATTATTTTCCATTAAATATAATAAAAAATAGCTTTGTCTCTATGCGATATCTGATATTTGTTTATCACATAACCGTTTCGAAATTGTAACTGTACAACAAAAATGTGTTTTCATTAAAAATAATAATTATAAACTCATGGACGATAATAATGTATAGGAATATTTATAATTCAATTCATTCAAGTTATAAATCATTAATACAAATTAAACTAATCAAGTAGAAAGATATGCGGATTAGTTAGTTGCTACCGAGATTCAATCCTAGACCTCTTCATATCCGGTGGAGCGCGTTTACTATTTCGCATAGCAATAGCTAGAAAGATATAAAGAAAATATCTATTTATCGAAAAAAAAAGATTTTTCTGTGTATCTTTCTAGTTAACACAGAACAATGTTCTGAAAATGCAACTTCACAATAAAAATGTGTTTTATACAAATAATAGTATAGGAATTTTACTCATAAATTCTAAAGACAAAGATGATAAATTTAACAATTCTGGTGTCTATAAACTTAGTTGCAAGGATTGTGCTGCATTTTATATTGGTAAAACGGGTAAAAAATTTAATATAGAGTAACGGAGCATTTGAGATGTTTGAACAATAGTGGGTTTTCAGAATTTGCTAATCATTTGATAGAAAATGGTCATGGTTTTGATAAAAAATTGGTCAATTTTGCATATAAACGGTGTTGGTCACAAATTAAATAATTTGGAATCGTTGGAGATAAATAAAGCGTGTAAAACTAATCAAAAAATTATAAACAACCAACTAAATTTAACTACGAGTCCCATTCTAAAATTTTTTCCTAAATATTATTCGAGTATTAATGATTTGAGTTAGGTACTAAAAAATTTTTTTTTTTTTTTTTAAATTGATTCTGTCAAAGAAACAATATATGTTTTAGTTAGTTATGACATCCTGAAGAAGAAAATGGTATTTTTCGAAACCGGTAGATGTATTTAAACTCAATTTAGTGGTTAATAAAACAAAGATAATAAATAAAAATATGAATTTTAACCACAAAGTTAACATTGCTAATTTTAAAAGTATAAAAATGTATTCTCCTTAAAAAATGATAAATCATTCATGTGATAATACATTGCCATGCTAAAAATATGAACAAAATAACGTATGAATGTAGAAATTTAGACCAAGATATTCTACAGCTTGTAAACATATTTGAATCGCGAACTCTTCATATATAATAGAAAAGGCATTTTTAAAGTTCACATTAGAAGCAAAAACAACAATCTATATATAAATAGTAAATTGATAAAATAGCCGCTCGGTACATTTGACCAGTTTGTTGCGTAATTTTCGCTCCTGTTTTGAATCGTGATTAAAGTTTTAAAATTATAAGCCGAATAATTTCAAATCAAGAGTTAATAAGATGAAATGTCATGCCCCGAAAATGTCGAGCAAAATCAGCAAACTTACATTTTGGAATCAAATCGAAAATATAAATAAGTCCGTTTCTAGCATTTTTCTCAAAATCTGTATTGTTGTAGAAAGCTGCCTTTGTTTTTATCCTCCTCATTTTACAGTAAGAAACATTAGAGCAATCGTATCAAACTCAGAGGCTCTCGCGGGCCAAATAAACAAGGTCTAAGTCTAATTTATTGTTTCGGAAGTAAGTTTGTAAAACTCCATAATCACACATATGAAAATAGAAACCCTTGTTTTTATACTTCTACTCGGATACTAAATCATCAATGAGACGTAGTTATGCAGAAAGCAGCTGAGAAACTAATTTAGAACTATTGCATCCTTAAAATAGCGTTAATGTTCGAACATAACACTACTTACTATACGCACCTAGGGAAAAAAATTCTATCAACTATCAAATGCTATTAGAAACACTTCAAAGTGACCTTAAAGATAAATATGTACCCCTATATTTGAATTACATTGTTATTTTTATAGCTAACACTATTATTTTATTATATAACATTTAACGCTTCTTGTGAACAATAATTTTTATTGATGTACACTCTACTTCACTACACAAGCAAAAAAGTAATGGTGTCCAGTGGAAAATTTTCAAGTTTAATATTAAATAAATTCTCATATTTTATTTATACAAAATGGAGTTTAACGATGTAGATTTTACGTTTTATAAACAATATCGTCTAAATGCCGTCCATTTCTCTCAAGACACTCTTGCAATCGGACTCTTAAATTTGCGAACACGCGAGAGCAAAGCGTTGATTCAATAGCAGCAACTTCACGGCGGATATTTTCTTGTAAGGCCTGAATTGTTCGAGGATTGTTTTCGTGAACTCTTGACTTAAGGTATCCCCATAAAAAAATGTCGCACGGTGTAAGGTCCGGTAACCGAGGTGCTCAGGGTATGTCTTCGTACTTGCTGATTAATTTATTGGGAAAAATTTCCCTCAGCTTCTCCATTGAAACTCTAGCTGTGTGTGGAGTTGCCCCGTCTTGCTGAAATTGTGTTCTGTTGGTTAATCCGAGAAACAGCTGCAGTTGCGGTATCAAAAACTCGTCGACCATTCGGCAGTAAACGTCAGCAATGACATTTCTCTCGCTGCTTAAAAAAATAAGGGGCAATTATCCTTCGAGCAGAAATTGCACACCACACTGTCGCTTTTGGACAATGCAAGTGTTTTTTGATAGCGTTCCCTTGGGTTGTCGGGGCACCAGTATCTCATGTTCTGTTTATTAACAAATCCATCGATATGAAAATATGTTTTTTCAATAAACAATGTGTTTCCAAGCGTTCGTGCTGATCCAAAACGTTCCAGTATCGTTTTCGCTAAGGTTTCACGTAAAGAATAGTCATTTTCGTTGAAAAACTGCACGATTTGCAGTTTTTATGGGTGAAACTGTAGTTTATTCTTGAAAATAACGTGCGCTGTTGATTTTTTTAATCCAATAAAGGCTGCAATCTTCCTTATCGATTTACGCGGATTGCGCATAATTTCATGTCGAACTGAGCCACATGTTCTGGCGTCGCTGCTGACGATTATAGTCCCGGAGGAGTTTGGTTAACCATTGTATCTTCTTGTCTGAACTTTGAACACAACACCGGATAAGTTGCGTGCTCGGCCCATTACTTACTCGTCGAATATTAAAGTGAGTATAAGAAGTGCGACGCGCACGAACCAATGAATCACTGCACTTTAAATATTTCTCAACTGAAACGCGCGGTACGCTCCCGACCGGTGACTCTTTACGACTGGCAAATCAGCAAATCACGCGCGTCGAGCAATACCCCTCCCACTTACCCCACCCTGATGGTTTACGAGCAATTACAATTTAACCTTGAAATGTTTCCACTGGACATCCTATACCTAAATATTGTTGTATCATAATTTGAAACAATTTTTTTTTTATTTATTGCAATATAATTGTAATAGCTTTATCGTGTTACATTAAAATAGTTTATTTTCACGTCTGTTATAATAAAAACGTGTATGTCAATAAAGTCAAATAAATATAAAAGTATAACTTTCCTGCATTTTAAATCTCAATGATTCATGAGCATTGAGACAGCTTATCTAATTGCGTGGGACAAGCTGCCTATGCAAGATCTCTGTGGTCCAGATTGCTTATGAACTGTCCGATCTTAACGTTAGTCGCTTAGCATTTAAATCATTAAAAATTAAGAGGCCAGTAAACAAACTTGAATACAATAATTGGATGGTGTTCTGCAATAATGTGCTAGGCCACACTCAACTCAAACTTTATATTAAAAATTTGAATATGAGTGCGTAGCACAACTAAGAGAATTGTTAAATTAATGAAAAAAAGCGATATTAATAGATGTGAAAAATTATGGGGAATACATTTATTTTAATATGCAATAACAACTAGACTGATTCCAGTGAAAATGAGATCACTTAGGCGTATATGTGACAGATCTATTTATGACAGAATAAAGAAAAAAGAAATAAGGAAAGAATGTTAAGTTGATCTTAGTATAGTGAGTAAGATTAAGAAAGCATCACTTAGGTGATTTAGTCATGTTAGAGAGTATGGTAAGAAAGATACATGACGCAAATGTAGATGGCACCAGAAGAAGAGGAAGTTCGTGGAAAACTTGGCACGCCCTGGTAAACCAGACACTGGAGGATGGTCCTGTTAGAAGCCTCAATATTAGGCGAGCTTGTATGAGAAGATGTAAAAAATGTGAATAGAGGCGAGAATTGTGTGTCAAGACAGAAGAGTGTGGCGCTCTATCATCTCTGCCTATCCCCGCGGCGAAACGGTGTCATGGTAAGTTAAACAGTTTTTTAAAACTAATATTACATAAAATTTATGCTCCTTAAATCTAACTGTAATTAAAAAAAAAATCAATTTTGAGTCTTAACACATTGTCTACAAGTTACAGTGTAGTATATATTTCATGTTTCAGGAAACTATGGCAAGAGAAGAATGATAAACTGAATGGTGAGTGTACCATCATTCTGTGACATGCTGCGCGCGCCGCTGTGTCGTCTGTCATCGCCAGATGTCGGGATATACACACCACAGGATCACAAACCGGTCATGGCAGAGTTACCTAAAACGAAAGTAAAATTTAATTACATTTAACCTTCACAATATTTTGAGTATGTCAAAGTTTTTATAAGAACACACAATTACTGTATTTTTATCCCCACAGGCATTGTCATCAATACATGTTATAGATGTCTCATAGAGCCGAATCTATTATTTTTGTTTGAGAAGTATGGAAATCATGGGTATTACGGGCTTACGACCTGTCTTCGGCTGGCTTAAGTGATCACTTTACACAGTGTAACGTTCACCATTCCACCCATTAATCAACCTCCATATCTATCTAATTTTTGAAAGTTGTATATATATTTTACCATCTTCCGATGAAAAATGTTATTTATATGTTTGATCTAGTTAGACTGAAGAAAGCGGATAGGATTAATGTAGGGGAAATTAGTTTTATATCCACCAATGAAGCGACGCCACGCTGTGTGTTTCGGCCAGACTCTCCAAAATATACGCCGTTAACCGCGTTCATTTTGGAGGAACTAACCGCATCATTGAATAATTATTTGCTTAAAATGTTCTACGAAAAACATGAAGAAAATGTGCGCGTGTGGCTTAAAATAGCTTATTTAAAAGAATACTGCTACTGATGGCATATACAATTATAAACAATGGACTCTCAACAAAAGAGTGGTCCAAAATTATAAGTAATGGCCCGTGTTCACACACGAGATTGCGGCTAGTGCGGCTAAAGGACAGTACAGAATTTAGCGTGAAACGATCTATTGGCTGTCGAAAATAATGTACAGAAACGAGTGGGAGATCTTTATCTAGTGGTAAATAGAAAACGTCTGATAATTATGATGATGATGATGATGATATAACATCTGTAAAGATAGAATCTCTTCATCTCCATGACCTCTTTAAGGTTATTTTACCGACGATAAATACGAATACAATTACAAATTTAATGTATCAATTACAAAGATATACAAATAAAATCAAATTACAACTTCACAATAAAAATGTGTTGTGTTGTGAAGTTGCATTTTCACGACACAGTTCTGCGGCACCGATTTTTAATACATGTTTCCCCCGATAGGAAGAGGCCCATGTTCGAATCTCGGTAGCAACTAAATATTTTTTCGGTAAATAGATCTGTATTAAATATATACATATATTTTTAATAACAATATTAAGTGTATCAACTAGAAAGATGTATAAAAAAAATCAATTTTACACGCTAAGAAGTTAAATATTCACATTTCAAAGAAAATTGACACTTCATTCATATGTTTAATATTACGGTTTCCTTACATGTGATACCCAGAAAGACGCATAGATTTTATATATAATATAAGATTATGATTTTAAAACGCGTTTGAAAATAGCAAGGTATACGTGTAAATAAACAACTCTATTTTTAAAATATATCAGAAACACAGCAAAAATAAATTATTTTTACGAAGTATTCATCAATAAATAGATTGTTGTGCAAGTATTTGTTTTAAGTCGCTGTCATCATAAAGTTAATTATTTTCATTGTTTTCATTCAATTATTTCAAAAAAGTTATAATAAAGTTTACAAACACATCTGATTTAATACGTTTCAATAAATATATATTATTTCTGTACCTTTTAATGGCGTGGTAATTTTATGCACAACAACCATTAATGGTTCCGGGAAGAAAAACAACAAACAAACATGTATTTAGATCTTTCGAGACTAAACATCGTGTGCTCCGTGAATAAATAACTGTTAAAATCTTTTGACTGATTTATGTCAAAAATAAATTAAATGTTAATTGGCTTTGATAAATGTCAACATGGGGGAGTTGTGTGTCTTCTCTGTATTCTTAAAAAATATTACAATGACAAGATGATTATTATTATTAAAATTAAAATAATTGGAAACACAATAATTTTTAAGAGTATATAGCATTATTTCTTCTTCTTTTAAATTTAATCCACCCTTCAAGAGTGATTTGTGCCATTAATCAAGTTAAAACTTGATTTAATCGATAAAAGAAAAATGTGCTATTATATAGATTAAATGTGGCGAGTTAAGGGAAAGAAGATGACACAAGTTAACCGGTAGTTGAAAATTACTATTGAC
Organism: Eubasilissa splendida; assembly: GCA_031772225.1. NCBI lineage: Eukaryota > Metazoa > Arthropoda > Insecta > Trichoptera > Phryganeidae > Eubasilissa > Eubasilissa splendida. The sequence continues at coordinate 10,778,370 of CM062852.1, read as the reverse complement.
GAGATTACTGTAAAAAAAAACCTGTGATCCGCAACAGGACAGGCAAAAAATATATGGTCAAGAGTTTTTTTCTCAGCACCACACTCAAGCATTGGGGAATTTATTAAGTAATGCACAATTCTCATTCTAGAGATATTTGATATTGTTCTTTTTGAGAACCAGAGAGTGCAGGGAATAGATCTTTGAATTATTTTAAGCCGATAACTCTTATGATTATTTGGATCCATCCATTGTGCAGTCCAGATATAATTAGTACGTTTTTTTTACCATATTAAGTCTGTCATACATCGTAATATGGAATTGATGAGGGAAAACTCCGGAAAGAGAAGCCTTCTTGACCAGTTTAATAGCACATTCATTACCATGAATTCCATTATGCACAGGAATCCAAACGTATGACACCTGTTTATTGTTGCTGTCCAAATTAAATAGATATCTTCTGATGGAACAGATTATCTCATTGTCTAGCCAAACTTTCATATTAGCATAGAGAGATTCAAGAGATGTTTGCGAGTCGGAGAATATAACAGCCTTAGACGTTCCGGAGTACGCAGATGTCCAAGGCCTCTTTAATTGCCCAACATTTTACTGAGAATATAGCATTATTTAGATAACAATAAAAATAACTTGGTCCAGTTCCTTATCTTTTCAAATATATATATTCAATAATCTGAAATGATTTATTGACATCTTTTACGATTTATTCAAAGATACCTTATTTATATTTATAGTATTTTTGGGCTATTTCACTGTGTATATCGAATCTCTTTGACTGACACGTGACGTTTCGGACAGCGGCATAACTATGCGAATGTAGCCATTGCGGTGCATTGGGGCCCACGTTAAATGAGACCTATCTATTGTGGGCTTAATAAACTAAATTAACTAATGAACTATTCTTAAACAGCTAGCTTTTATTTCTCTACATTATTTTGTACTTGTCACCGATTTGGCCACGCCTTTTGTACTTCAGTGGCTTAATCTTATCAAAATAACATACAGCTGTTAAAAAAATTTTAAACCACGAGATATCCCGAGGTTCTGCCTTTCTCTACACACTCCTATGACTTGAAGGCACCTACTTATATATATACGAGGGCGCACGTTAAACTTAGCGCGGCCCTGGCCTTTTTTACATATTTTTTTGTTACGTCACTGGTTTCAGATCCCATGAACGTCGAGGATACATGGCAGAATTACCCAAAAACTAACTAGAGAATATTCTGTACAGTACTGACAATCTGAAAACTTATTTTATATCATATGTTTGATACAACTCTGAGATCTGATTTGAATATTATGTGAAATCAATACCGCACTTTGATTTTAACTCCCTTTAATTTATATCCATTTACAATTTGAAACGACCTATTGATTTGAGAAATCTTGGGCAAGTCACCATATAAACGGTGATTGTTTACGGTCCACGTCGGGATTGACCATTTAATCATTTGTATTAGTTATAAATTCGTTAATGTTTTTTTAATTTAATTTTAAACAAACAAAAAAATGTTCTTGGATAAAAAAACTAATTAATGATTACATTTTAGATCGATATATGTTACTCGCATAGTAAAGAACTAATGAAGATTTTTATTAAAAAAAATTTTTTTTTCAGCCTTTGAAGCCAATAAAAGCAACCTATTAGAAGTGAGGAAATATAATATAATAACCAAAAATGTGGTATCATATAAACGAATTTTTCTGAAAATTATATTATTGTTTTTATTATTTTGTTGTTGACGGGAGCCTAAAGCAGTGGCGTGACTACGCCAATGAAACCGATGCGGCGCATTGGAACCCGCGCTAGAAAAGGGCACAAAAAGTCCGCTCCCTGCAATACGTTTGGTATCGATAATTTTGGGACTATCAAGCGTTAATATGGATTCATATTTGTATATCTACCACTGCAAATAAATAAAATTATATCATTTAAAAAAAACATTTCTAACATGAAAAGTCACGAAAAAATCATCGATGTATACAGTGGTATCCCTGTAATAAATCTAATTAGGGAGCAGACACATACTTTGCACTGGTTTACACGGGTTTTCCGCGAAATGTTAACACCCCCCACCCCTCATATCGCGAGTTGTCATTATTTTACCTTACTCCTCTGTCCCAAACTGTCACAATTCCGCTGATCCCTCCCCCCCCCCCATTTCTTAAACATATGACATCATTTATGGCAACCGCCTAAAGCAAAACAAGGATATTTCAGTTGCGGGATACAAATAAATGCCTAACAACATATTTATTCATGAATCTGTCAATATTACAGGAAACAAGACATATTATTTTATCTTATACATAATATTATATTTTGGAGAACACGTTCATATTGTGAAGTTGTAATTAAATAATAAAGTTGTTTCAATGTGTCCAAAAATTTAATAAAAATGAATTGATAATTCTGGCGTCTGCTATCAGTTTACTCGAAGGTATTTGAGATTCTGTAAAAATAAGGTAGATGGCTCTGTCAAATGATGGAACGATTAAATGTATTAATATCAAAAAGGTAACATATAGGGTCGAAAATTGTCGCTAAAAATAATGTCGCTGTAGCTTAGTTGGATAAAGCACCTTCCCCGGTTAGGAAAGAGATCCAGGTTCGAATCCCGGTGGCGCAACAACAATATTTTTCGATAAAGTTGAGTTTATATGTATATCTTTATAATTAATATATTTAATTCATATTTATAATATTATATATTTCCATTTTGCATTCGGGCTTAACATTTTCAGCTACGCCACCACTGAAGATACAAAAGATATTATTCAGTACTTTTAGAACTTTTAAAAATAGTCATTTTCTAATAATTTTGATTATTCTTATAATTAATTAATATAAAATATAAATTAAATAAAAATTAATATAAAATAAAAGTGACGCATGACGGTTTTAAATATTTGAGTATGAGGGAAAATATCAATATAAAAATACAAATTAAATCAATCAATTAGAAACATCAGAAAAAATCAATCTATCGAAAAAAAAATTGTTGCTACCGGGATTCGAACCTGGACCTCTTTCCTATCCGAGGAAGTGCATTCTCTACTTTCGCTATAGTAATCGAATACATTTTCGTGGAAACTTTAATACAACTTACATACTCATAAAGAAGAACACATTCATGTTGTGTAGTTACATTTTCAGAACATAGTTATGTGATATTTTAATACGAATTAAATTAATCAACTTGAAAGATATACACAAAAAAAAATCGAAAAAATTTCCAACTTTTTGTTTAGAGTAATTTCTATTTCCTGAATTTTGGTATCACAATAATCAATTTGGTTTCGGTGAAACGATTCACGTACATAAAATTGGTATTTGTGAAGGTGAGTGTAGGCTTATTGTCCTCTCAATTACCATTACGCCGTTTTTCCACGGAGGTAGGCTGAGAGGATAGAGCGCCACACTTTTCTGTCCTGACACATAATTCTCGCCTCATCCACATACATACATCTTCTCGTAAAAGTTCGTCGATTATTAAGACTTCTACCGGGACCATATTTCAGTATCTAGTTTACCTAATCGTGTCAAGTCTTCCGCGGACGTCCTCTATTTTTGGTGCCATCAACGCTTTCATCTTTCTTACTATTCTCTCATTCATCCATTCCATATGACTAAACCACCTAAGCGATCATTTTGGAATCTTATTCACTATAGTAAGATCAACTTTACATTCTCACCTAATTTCTTCATTCTTTACTCTGTCATATATACGCCACATATACGCCTAAGTGATCTGCCACATATACGCCTAAGTGATCTGCCGTATATACGCCTAAGTGATCTGCCATGTATACGCCTAAGTGATCTCGTTTCCATCGCATTCAGTTTACTTTCGTTCCTCTTCTGCCAGCTCTTGGCCTCACTTTCATGCACCAATGTCTGTACCAGGACTCCATTATGTACCGCTAATCTTGCGTCGGTTGATAAGTTAGCACAGCTATTTGTGTAAATAGATTTCTCATACCAATAAACCGAAGGAGACTCGCATCGGATGGACCCTTGTGACGCTACAAAGTGTTTAACATTAATTTTTTGTATGTTTTAATTACTACACCAAGTTTAATGTGTCAACATTAAGTCATTTGTCGCCAACGAGCTTCTCCCGCAGTTTTACAAAGCATTCAGGACACTCAAATATACAATTACTTCAGATTTGAATACTCAAACTGTAATCCATGATACTTCACCAGGGTACTTAGTTTTACCACCATTTTATAGATGCTAAAAACAATGAGAAAACAATTTTATTGCATGTTTTATGACCGGTAGCCGGCCGTATAATACTTTTATTTATTATGCATTCTTTACTAACAAAGTGCAAGAACACCTAAAACCAACCCGATATAAACAAAGACATATTCCACCCAATAAAACTATAATAATTTAATAGCGTGTTATTTTACTGTGCCAACAGGACATGAATAGTTTACATAATCGTTAACATAAACTCTGATCATGTGATCACGTATAGAGTTAATAGATAATTCGAAGATATGTAAGTAGTTACAAGGAAAATAATTTTTAAAGGGAAACCACTAATAATATTACAATAATATTTCTTATTAGTATTATCGGAAGCTCGTAGCAGTAAAATCTTTGTGGTTAGATATTTTATACATTGTTTGGTTAGTTTCAGAGCGACCGCTTATGAGCTTTTGTAGGGTTCGTATTTATTTTAAACACCTTAAATAATAACAATGATATTTCATTTAATATTTCAGATGTCGTTGTTTATGGAGCGGATGAATGAAGACGATACGTACATATTTTAGGGTGCTCAGTTCTATAGTGGATCAAGTCAAAATATGTTTTTATTTTATTTATTGCTGGATAAATATTAAATTAATTATATCACCGCACACAAATTTATAAGTTTATTTTTTGAATAAATGAGATAATCACATAGAAAAAATCTATCTATCGAAGAAATATAACTTCCACCAGGACTTGAACCCGAAACTTTTCTTATGGATTATCGTCTAATTTTGATATATATCTTACGTATTTAGTGACTCATCTATTTGTGTCCCAACGGTAACTATATTTTTTCTACGAATAGATATTTTTCTATGATTTATATGTGATTATCTAAATTATTTTAATTATCAAGGAAGCATGTTTTAAAAAATCGCATCTTCATAAATAAAATGTGATCTAATTTAAAAATAAATATTAGTAATATTTGAATATGTCCAAGATCACACTATTACTAAACTAAACAAATATCAAATATCTCATAGAGACAAAGCTATTTTTTTTTTATTATATTGAATGGAAAATATATGGAAGTATGGGGTAATCACAGGTGATCACTTAATACTCACTTGTAATCAAGTCTAGATCTTCCTTGCTAATGATCCTGTGTTACCCATTTCCATATCTTCCTTACCTTACCATACCGTGATATAAAATACCTATACGCAGCCATGCTGTCAACTCATGTTACTGTAAGAAATTAGAGTTTTTTTAGCATTTTTAATGATATAAAACTCTTATATTGGCTTATTTAAAATGGTTAATGCTATAAATTTTCTCTGAATATTGAGCATTTAATGTGAAAAAAAGGATTAATATAATTCGGAGCATTCATCAAGTCCTATACAATACAACATTCCTTCTTATCTCTCTTCATTTAATTAATGAGAATGAGACAATTAATTATATTCGTATGTATGTTATTATTTTTACTGTGAAATTAATGTATGATCTCTTTTTGTCTTACCACAAATGATATTTTTGTGGTCATTCCTAGGCGCAAAATTTCTTTAGGAGTAACTAAAATGTGAATTTAATGTTGCGTGTATTTACCGAAATATTGTAGGTTTAATCGGGGCGGTTGACCTGCGCTACAGCACGGTTTGGGAAGGGTTAAATGTAATAATAATATAAAATAGCTTTGTCTCTATGAGATATCTGATGTTTGATTAAAAATAAATAGTTTATACGTTCTTAATAAAATAAAATATTCGCTTATGATGCAATACTTGGGAAGGGTGGAGAGGATCAGTGCAACACAATGAAACGTTCGTAACCTTGATTGATGATACCATTTAGAATCAAATTACCATACATAGTTTTGTTCAGATACAAAACACTTATTCGAAATAAGGACAACGGTTCTTAAACACTCGGTATTGTTAGACGCAGTGGACTCGACACACTGATACAGCGGCGGTAATCCACGAACGTGACTAGAGTCAAGTAGCAAATCGCCCTTGAGGGATACAACTCCATAGGCGAGCAGACTTCTGATATTCTCCGCGAGATAATGGCCTCCGCCAAAGGCAGATGTTATTTTCAATAACAAAATAAAATCTATATCGTCTTATAAAAGTATCAAGCAAATTCCGGGAAAAATTAAACTGTGCGCCACGAGATAAAGCAATAAGTCTGTGATGTTCTCTGCGTTTAATCGTTGATCGGAAAGTATCAAAAAGGGTCCCGCTGGATCAATACCAATTTATAAATATAAATTGTTGTAGCGAAACAGACTGTCCGCTTATAGCATCAGACTAACGCGTCCAAGTCCACGGTTTTCTGGATAATTGGGAACGTCTTGTCATCACTACAAGCCTGAACACCGTCACCTACGCAGGCACCACAAAGGAGCGACCACACATCACGTCCAAGATCAGGACCAACCTAAAGGTATCCCTTACGAGGATGGACCTGAATAATCAACATCAGACAAGCGTCAACATAGGCAATTTGGTAGAGAAATTAATGCTGGCATGATGAACACAAATATTGAACGTTCATTTTATTGTAATTATTTTTGAATAGCCTTATTTATAAGTATTAAAGTAAATTGCTCATTTTACACTTTCAACACATGCAAGTATCTTAAAATATAGATTATAAATTTCCTTATAAGAAAAAAATTCTTTAATTTCATAACCATTTGACTTGTCAATATTTTGAAAAAGAACCAGTTGGGTTAGATGCCTCCCCCCTGAACATAAAGCCGAGGCATAAGGAAGAAATATTCCTAACAACATATTATTTGAATTTAAAAAAATCACTTATTTAAAACTTTTATAAAAATCGCGATTGTTCGAAGATGGCATTTTGAAAGGTTTACTACATTTTTGACATAAATTATGCATGGTATCTTCTGTCTCTTCAATCGAAGACTTTTTTTTATTTATTCTTGTTATTATTACACAATTATTGTTATCCATAAAACTTCGCTGAAAGAAATTATCGCTAAATCATCAAAGGTTAATTTTTCAACATTTTAAGAGATGTTATCCGGTCAAACATGTTATCTCTTAAAATAAAATTAAATTCTTCTGCGCACTCCGAAAGACAAATGCGTCCATAAAACTTATGGCCCATATCCACGGATGAGATTGCAAAATCTCATTGAGAGGTCATTGTGGACATATTGTGGATACGGAACTTTGGAGCGATATTGCCATTAAGGTATGCGCTTTAGTCAGGGACGTCCCGTGGGCATAGGCAAGTAAGGCGGTGCCTAAGGGCGATACATTTTATGGGGCGGCAATGTGGCGGCGGAATATAAATATTAGATCTACTTCTTCTTCTTTTACATAGGCAATCCACTCTTCAAGAGTGATTTGTGCCATTATTCAAGTTAAAACTTTATTCTTTTTTTCTTATTTTATTTAAAATTTTATTAAAAAAAGTACAATAATATTATAGTATAGAAAATATTATATTACAAGTCAATACCATTGTCGTTCAAAAATTTACTATTATATAGATTAATCCTTGTTCAGTCCAAATAGAATGCGTACGTTTTTTTACCATATTAAGTCTGTTATACTTCGGGATATGGAATTGATGAGGGAAAACTCCGGAAAGAAAAGCCCCCTTGGCCGATTTTTCAGCACATGCATTCCCATGAATTTCCTTATGTGCGGGAATTCAACCGAATGACACCTGTTTATTGTTGCTGTTCAAATTAAATAGGCATCTTCTGATGGAACATATTATCTCATTGTCTAGCCAGACTTTCATATTAACAGAGAAGGATTCAAGAACTGCTTGCAAGTAGAAGAATATAACAGCCTTATCAAAGTTCCGAAATACGCAGATGTCCAAGGCCTCTTTAATTGCCCGACATTCTGTTGAGAATTCTGATAAATCCGAAACAAAAACAATTCGAAAGTAATTTAAAGGATACTTTGAAAGTTCGTTTCTCAGAATTACGCGAAAACAATCCTAAGTGTACATCCAACATAAGTTACATATATTTAGAAAATATCAATGGGCCAAAGGCCATAAACGTATACTGTAAAAAATCAGCATAGTGCTACAGCATTGTTGTCATTTTACCCTGAAATGAAATTTCCCGGATCATAAAACAATATAAATGTGTTTTAATAACTTTTATTGAAGCCGAATGGCTCTCGATTTCGTAAAAATTGTTAGTGACACGTAAAAATAAAACACTTGTTTTTGATTCAACTCATTTACTTTACCTGAGACGCGTTTCGCCTTGTAAGGGCATTATCATTAAAAAAATGTATCCCAACTCCTTGTATTTATATATATATATATATAGTGGAGATCAAGTAAATTAAACGAGTAAAATAAAATAAAAGTGTCTTGTAATATAATAAATATGTGATTATGGAGTTCTACAAACTTACTTCGGAAACAGTATAATAAAGTTAGTTAGCGATTTTGCAGCAAAAATGTAATAATATTTAATTTTATACAGTTGTATTTCAGTTTTTTGTTATAATTTGGGCAAGAATTAGACTCTGACACTTATTGAACTACCAGCCCATTTAAAATTAAATTCGATAAAATTTCGATGTGCATCGACGCACCACCCCCACTGACTCGCCTGTGTTGCCCTGTAGGCAGATGGTGGACAGTCCGCCCCTGGCTGACATACTTGTATAACTAAATTATTCGCATATAAAGAATTCGTCCTCAAAGATCGTAGACTAAACTAAAAAATTGTATGAAAAAAGTTATCACCTGATCCGTAAATCTATGGAATTGAGTAAAAGTTGATTTAATATTGTTTAGGTGCAATCAATTTTTGGCTTACTGTTAATTAGTATTAAAACAAGTTCCAACAAAAAATCGGTAAATAAATAGAACTCCATTAGCGTAGGACCAATCTGCCAATGATGATGGCCAATGAAAGGGTTATTATCACCCACCTGAATTGAATAACTTTCCATGTTAGTTATGGAATGAACTTTGGTTCTCATCTCTTAATTATCTAGAAATTTTCTATGAGAATCAAATTCATACAAATATTTGTATTTTCATTTTAATAATAACACGCAAGAACAATATTATTATGTATTAACGTGCATATTTCTTTTATTTTATCTATGTAATTATAAAATTACTTCATGCATATGAAGATAAATGATAATGAGAAATAAGAAAAATTGTCTATTTATTTTTTTTTGAAAAGAAAAAATATATATTCTAAATTTGTCAGTATGTCCAAATATTGAGTTTAGAATTGTCAAATTGAATTGCCATGTTGTGTTATAAACTTCTTATTAATTAATTTCCGTGCCTCTTATCAAGCCTTTACACGGAACCGTGTGTGTTTGTAATAGCGTAATATATGCAAGTGTTTATATTATAATGCAATAGAATAATATTTTGGGCGATAAATCAATTAAAATTTAATCATTATAATTACGGGATAATGTAAAACTATTATATGCCAAACCAACTTATACCGCCATCTATGAACACTTTACTTTAAGTATATTTGGAATGAAGATAGAATTATATCGGATGTGAATATTACAAAGTACGATCTGTTTCTGTATAACAGACACAGGTGGCCTAGTTGGAGCGAAATTGGAAAATATAAAATGTAAATTAACAGAAAGAGCTCTTTTATTATTGTTTTATTTTTAATTTATTATTGGTAAATAATTATTTTTATTTTATTTTATTATTTCTGCAATTTCTTTTGTTCAGTAAGTATACAATAACTTTCGCATTATCACGGGTATCTTCAGATTTGATAGGGTGAAACTGAAAATTAAATTTTGTAGAAATATTACGTAATTGAATACAATCATTAAATTAATAAATTACTCATGGAGTTTAAAAGTAAAAATTAAAAATATCAACAAAATTAATAAACACCTACATTATACATATAATACAATGAAACTGCTTTCGTTTGATTTGTTGCAAACTATTTAATTTTTTGTTATATTATATTACTGTTCATATCATTTTACTAGTAAACTGAACATATAAAAAATAAAATAATCTTTCTGACATGAGTTTGGGACTAGAAACATTAAATTGAAAATTTTCAGGGAAAAACCAGGGACCCGAACCGTTATTTTTTTCGTTCCGGTTCGGTAAAAAATATATATATCGGTTCAGTTACGGTTTTCGGTTCAGCTCTTATTTAAATATTATCAAGTTAATGTAAATACACCCACACCGTCCATACGTCTCTTTATACGGCTTTTCGCTATAACTTAAGGTGATCACATACACAATTAAAATGTGAAAGAATAATATTTGGGAGCGTGTGCGGTGCACTACGGAATAGAGGGCGAATTCTGATGTATTATAGCTAAAATGCAGACAAATAACATTTTTTTATTCATACTTCATTGACTTTCTCTAGGCTTGACATCTTTTCACCAGGCCGTGCTTTTAGGAACAAAAGTACGTCAACAGTATAAAAAAAATCTAGTATTTTGTTTTATTCTATAAGTTAATTTTATAAGTATGGGTGTATTTACTCGTGCTTTTCCGTTCACAAGTGTTTGGATCGCAAACTTTTGATAGCCAATCTACAATGTGTTAATTGATATTTTCATCATATTAAATCAACTTTATTTAAGATAGATAATAACGTATCTTATCATTTAACTTACCACTATTGGCAATTTATTAATTACTTTGGAAAAGGTTTACCAGATGAGGTATGAAATTAAATCGTTGCCTTGGAAGCCACCCAACTATTATACATATATTTATATAGCTGGGTGTTGCGGATATAGGAAACCTACAATCATACCAGGACAGCAAGCTCTTTGAATTATTCTTATACTTTTTATAACAATTAAAAATAAAGTTGCTCTATTGAAAGCATTTTATTTTTACAATAAAACATACATAACATAAAAGAAGGCAAAAGTAGAAACCTCAATATGACACGCGTACACATTGCGAATCGACTTTTCGACCAGAAATCAACTTTATACCTTTCGACATTACGATACCTTGAGTCTATACGCAGATTGAGGTTAGGTTATCGGGTGCAGGGCAATAGTTTATAGGCCCCATAAAAAATAAAATAGTTGTAACAGTGGTTAACAGTTTGTTTACGAACTGCCAACTGCACACTGCACATGATATGCCTACTACGCATCTAGTGGCCACTATATACATTTCACATTATATAATTAGAACATACAATAAAATAGCTTTTATCAGCAAAAAATTTTCTCGGAAATCGAAAAAAAACAAAAATAATACCGAAAAAAATATCGGTTCGGTTTCGGTTTTCGTTCCGGCAAAAATAACGGTTTTTTCCGGTTTTCGGTTCGGTTCCGGATCGAGTCCCTGCCAATAACACTAGAATTTTTTGTCGTTATAAAATATTAATTTTATTAATAAAAAGATATGCAAACTAAACTTCCTCTTTCAAAAGAATATTAGGCCTAGAGCCTGTGATACTTGTTGATAAAATGTAGAGAACTTAACATAATCATTTGCTTAGAAAAAATATAATTAGTGTGTTAACTATAAAATGTACGTAAAATTGGAAATTTTATATTGGTTACAATTTTAAATATAAGAAGAGTGGTTATAATTTTAACTTTTAATCTTTAGCCCCTCCTATTTTCAATGAAGGTAAATGTTTTACAGCCAGTAAAAAACAAATAATACCAACTGCTTTGTTCAAATCCACACGCCATTAAATGATGAAACGTCCTGTTCCTCTTGTTCATGTGCATATATTTCTCTCTAAAAATATCAAAGATGGCGCAAATTACCTAGCATTAATTATCGCTCTACATTATACTAAGTTTGCGGTTTCACTGATAACGACTTGGATTCGTGCATAGATGTTACCTATAAATAGCATTGAAAATATAAATTATAAACAAAACGAATATCTTGCCGGATGTGTGTCCATAAATGAACTTCATTTATTTAAATTTACCGCTTTTACCAAATGACCCTGATATTTGCGGTGCATTGTGGTTGGTGGTTGGTCATTGTGGTTAGCGCACAAATAAAAATGGTGGTCGTCAGAGAGATTCCTCTCAACATTTGTATTTATAAAAGTTAATTTGGCTTCGTGATGTCCGTGAATACCCAAAACATAATAACGTACAAGTGAATTTATCGTAAATAGTCGTTTTCAGCCATTGAAATTCCAAGAATTTCATGAATTAGCTAAAAGTACAAGTGTTGTGTCGGCGACAGGATATCGGTGGGTGTTTCGTATTCGCTATCGTAAATTATCTATATAATTTTCGTGTCAGCCAATGAACTCATTCATTTAGGCCGGTCTCTTGAAAATGCTCACAGTGTTTCGAATAAATCAAAAGGTTTGAAGTAATTCGGTGTAAATTTTAATAAACGCCGTTCACGGGACGACAAGAGGTCACTTTGCTCGATTCAGCCAAATCAACATGTGACCCCAATCTGACGTTTTGCTCTGCATCTTTCAGTCGAAATAACTTTGTTTTGGTCCTTTTATTCATGTGCTTCATCCGCTTCAATAGAAAAGCTGATCTTTAAGAATAAAACCGATACACCTGTCGTCAGATCCATCTACCTGTTACTGATTGTTGAGTATGTGGAAGTCTGTATACGTTTGATCTAAACAGTAAGCAACATCTACAGAATGAAAGCTGTGCGTGCTTTTCTATTTTGACGAGAGTCGATTTCTCTATAAATATTTCATATTTCACTTACTGAATGATGAATTAACGTAATATTTATGTAGGCGAACTTAATTTATCATTCGGGTGGTAGATTTTATTACTCGAATATAGGGTTTTTTTAAAAAGAGAATGTCTACTAGATATTGTATTGAGAAGTGTCATTCATCGATCCATGAATCAGCGTGATTTGTGATTAAACAGTGCTTATTTACGTATGTGTCATATTCCAATAATTGATGATATTTTCGTTCTTAGTGTATAATCTTAATAGTAATGTGTACCTTATTAGTCTAAATTACAATTAAAAAACATTATAATAATATAAGTAATGTTGTAAATATATAGTTTTCTGAGTGTTGAGTGAAATGATAACACAGTGAATTATCATGATGCTAGTGGTGCATTATCTGCAATGCCTTCAAAACATTGAACATTCAACTAAATCTGTGAAATAGAGCAGGAGTATGCCAGAGAATGGCACTTATAGAAAACAACCGATATATTGTACAGGTAAGCAGTTTCTGTTTCACTACATAGTTTATTAATCACTAATTGGAAATTCACCATTTGCCATATGAGATCCATGTGGAAATTAAAATCAACAATAATCCCTCTTTATTTTATTTTAAATAGAGATGCGTACACGGAATACGTGTTACATCAATATTCTTGCTATTTTCAACAGCTAAACGATTGTGCTTGTAACAATTGTAAATAGGACTAACTTGCTAATCTCTCGACTGCTGGATCATTAGGTGAGTGCCTTAACCACAAGACCAACAACCACATCAAAATCCTTAAAAGTCTTATTTTCATTTGATACAAAAATGTGAAATGACATTTATTGGTATTTTCAAACTATGAATTAAGGCGGGTCCATGTGTGCTGGTGCCGGCCACAGATACTAGATCGCTTGCATGCTGCATCACTTTGTTCACGATATTGATTATATTATCCCGCATACTGTATATGTTTCGAAATAAGAAATTGAAAAAATATTTGTGAAAATTGTAATTGAAGAATGAGTAGGAACAATATTTGATAATATTGAATTATGGGCCGAGCACTTGTTTAGTGTGGTTTCAGTTTTGACTTTTTCATTTTAATAGAAAATCAATATAAAAAATGATGTAAAACTATCCTGAATTAGAATGTGCAAAGTATAATCTTTGTTTGAATCAATCCTCCTGGCCAAACCTATTTTCGCATCTCAGAACCATCAGAATCAATTCCTACCTAAATCGTCACTCATCATTGCTTACCCTGATGCACATGTTTTTCACCAACCCCAATGACAGATTTTGCTACCATTTTGGTCACAGTTCTGTAGATCATTTTGATGAATCAAATTGCTTGACTTCAGTCATTAGCTGAATGGAATGGTTTCATGTATGATGAATATCATTTAAAAGGTCTGTAATTTATAAAGTTACTTAAGCCAATATTATATAAAGATGTTGCAAAAATACTTTTTTTTCACTTATAAATCTAAATATTAAAAAATAGAACATTAAATCTCATGAATCCGAAATGGCATGACAATAGTCAACGCGTTCGACCATTGATATCTTTTGCACAATCAAATAACTCCTACTTTACATCCTTTTTTTGTTTCCAGTAATTTATTTGTTATTTAAACTTGCTATATCCTATATTTATGAACATAAATTATGATTTTGAAAAAAAAATCATACAAATGTCATCTCCATATGGTGCATTTTAGTACGGGGTATCAAATATGTGAATTTTAAATCATTACAATTTTTTTTTTATTCAAAATTTGATTATTTTTTTAAGTCAAGAAAGGGGTACTCTATTGTGTGTATTTTTAAAATTTATTTTAATATTATTATAAACAAGTTTCTACTGGATGACACATAAGTAAATTAAGATAACACGTGCATGTACAGTATAATGTGTCACATATATACATATCATGTTTATTTACATACCATGTGTTAAAGCCCACTATTAAAAGATTTCAGTTTTTTCTGTAAAGATCATTAATCCAATTGAATATCTTAATATTTGAACTTGTATTATTTTAACTCTTTGAAAATGTCAATGCTTATACTGCAATACCAACCTTAAATTATAAAATAATTGCCTTCATCTTACTAAATAAATTTCATCTTTTAACTTCATTTTTTAGATGATTCTTTTAATTTCATCATTTCCTTCTTTCAATTTATATTTGCTGATTATTAATTAATTATGTAAATTGTTTATCTCAGCACAGGCAAAGCCCAGTGAAGCAGATGTTAAAATACTTATACATATAACATTCTAAATAAATTAAATGAAAAATACACATGTGAGGTATAGAATAAAAATCAGACATGTCCAATTTTTATGTTTTTTAAGTTAGTTATATACAAATATAAATCAAATAAATGTCTACAAGCTACTACAAACGAGTAGCCTATCGAAATTAGATAAATATCACCGAATTTCGTATAAAAATACATTTAAAATTTACTTGTTACTTCAAACACAGACATGTCTAATAGATAATTTTTTCAAACCCAGACAAATATGTTTTCAGCCAATAAGATGACAGTATTTGGTCATGTGACCTGTAGTTATTGGTCATTTTCAATATGATTCCAAAAGTGACAGTTGTAATACAATGGTTTTTTGCATTTTACTCGAAAACAGGTAAAGTGGACATGTTTGCTTTTGATTCTGGACCTCACATATATCCAAATCGAATTCTAGGTAGCGGCGTATATATACAAAGTGAAGTCAGAAAACTAAGTAATTATACAGTCCAGCATATCATTTTTGAACCTTATTACATTTCACTTTTTCGTAATCTTACGGTTACTCCAAAATATTATGTTCCTTTTCTAATATATTAAATAGTTGTGACGAAACATGAAAATGAATAGTTCTGATACGGGTACACGGAGGTGAAGGAGAATTTCACTCCATTATTTATAATCTTATTTCTGTGTGTTCATCTATATGTATACATATAGCCTAATTCGTGTTTAATTGATATAATGAACATTTATATTTCCATGCCTTAGCAATTGCACAATACGCTATTGAAGGCGTTATTATTTCAGTTATTTTTTTTATTAGACTTTTGTTATACTATTATTATAAAATCAAATATATATCTGGGAGTGTCTAAAAATTTATTTGTCTAAAGGGATAACATGGATGGACTCTTAAAAAGATGTTGGCCCCAGTCTCCGGAATGTTAATATGGTAGTTTTCTGGCATACTAGTGGCTAGTTTGTAAATGTGTATCAGACGAGATAAGTACTCATATTAAAATATCTGAGAGATTGGAGAATAGTTAAATTACATTTCAAAATTGTTTTCCCGAGAGCTATGTTCAAATCAAAGTGTACATATGTTAAATCAGATATTGAACATTTAACACAATATTTTGAGTATAGATTTTTGAATTTATCTAATTGATGGAACTCAGATTTGTACAATGTTTCGACAACTGTAATACATTGATTACTGCACGCTAGTCTGTCTACCTAATTAGGATATCCTGACTGAGATAGGCAGGAATAGTTTGGGGTTTTTTTTCAACAGTGTATCCTCTAAGCACAGTTCAAATGAATAATGATAAAGAACGGACAAAAAGCAGGCTGATGATTACAATTATATTATGATGAATATTATTTAAAACATATAATTTACAAAATTATTTTTCTCAATTCTTGATATTGCATTATGCATGAAAGTAAGTATTTCCTTGTTATATTATATTCAGATATCCACCCATAAAATACTGTGGACTAGGTCTGTTACACCCTGTAAAAATTGTATATCTTTTCGAAAGATTGATTTTTTCCTTTATATATATTTTATTCTTTATATCTTTCTAAGTAATTCATCTAACATCTCCTTATCTAATTTTTTTCCCCTTGTTATATTTTATTTATAAAAAAAAAAATGTTTAACTATATAAAAAGCAATCCTCGCCGTAAAACTACCATGCAGTTTGGCAAAAAAGTAAATTAAAATGAATATATGTGTAATAAAGAAGTTAAAAAAATAATGTTTTTTATTCTTGAATATTAAAATAGTTACAATTCTTGAGAAGTGATCATTCGTTGACGTGCTCGATCAATAATGTTTCAAATACATTAATAAATATCCCGCTCTGCGTGTCGTCATCCTTCATGTTTTTGAATGTTTAAGAGTTTTAGCATGAAAATTTGTCATTAAAATATTCATTGTATATTAGATTTATTAATTGAATTTATGATCTGACAGATGACTCATGATCCTACAAAACATTTGTTTTAAATCAATCAAGCAATTGTGTGCATTTTTCAAATATGTGTAGTCCAAGATATTTCAATTTTTTAAACTATTTAATATAATCTGTGAAACTACCATACCGTGAAGAGCAACAATGGAAGACAATAATATAACAGATGTGGAATCTTTCCAGTTTCAATCAAATAATTGTCCTTCTGCTATTTCTGCAATAATGTTTAACAAAAAAAAATATCCCGGTAGCAATAAAAATGTTTTTTTCTGTATGTCTTTCCAGTTGATACATTTAATTAGTATTAATAATGGTTTTTTTACGAACCAAAAGTTTTTAAGATTTTACTTATTAAATAAACTTAAAATTTCCATGAATGACAAATAAATGGACTACTATTTATAGCATTGATAGACTTCAATTTTGGACCATTTATAAGGTGATACAAAAAAATCTAATAATGACCTTAATCAAATGTAGATTGATTTTTAAATAAAAATTATGTTAGTTATTAATTTTATTTGAATCAATATTAAGAATTATTAAATTTCTCTATAACTTGTTAGTTATTGGCTGAGTGCACCTTGATACAATATCTTTGATCAGTATTGAAAGTTTTAATTTGTGTATCATCATATCAATTAATTTTATAATATAGGAGTTCATCTTCGGAAAATTGCAGATTTTTCTGTAAAAATATTACAATCTAACTGAGAATACAATATTGGTTTTTAAGTAATTTGAACAAACTCTTTTATCACTAGTAGGAAGAATTAATGAATTAAGCGGGATTTTTGGACCCTTCCAAAATAACATTAAATCAAGTTTACGAAAAGTCATATTTTGTCTATTTTAAAAAATATTGATGTAAATAGTTACATGTCGTACATTCATTGTTTTACAGATCGCCAATACAGTACGTTATTTTGTTCCTAAAGTATCAGGAATGTAGAAACAGAAAGTGACACAAAATGAATGGTAATGCTGAATGTCACTTAAAACAAAAAATATATATTTTTGTTCTGTAAATTAAAAGTTTATTATTCAATCAAATTTGAATACCTATGTAACATTTTGAATAATAAATTTTATTTGCCAGTTGACTACATGACTAGGCAATGAATAAATTTGCTTAAAGAAGTAACTTTAGATTTATTTATTTTATATAAAATTTAACCTCTTTTTAAACATTATAATAGATGACCGTATTTAAAATTGCATCTATTTATTTACGAAAACTATTGTTTTCCATCTGGTTGTTAAAAAAAATATTGATAAAATGATTTTACTGTCATTCCCCTAACATTAATGTCATTTTTATATGCTCATTAAAAATGTATAATATTTGCTGTACAATTAAACTGTACATTACCCGATATCCGTATTTAGAGTTTTTTAGGCTAGTGTTGTGGTTCGTAGATAAGAATTTAATCATGTTATAATTTATGAATCATTAATATATTTAGTTCTCAAATACAAACCATGATTACTAAAGAATATTTTTTCCTTAATGGCAAGCAGCGTACATTATTTTCATTAGTATTATTGTGGATACCAGTTGCCAGTTTATTCACTGTGCTCGCGAGTGACAAGAAGTGACTCAATATCCTATCCACATCGCAAGATCATTGAATCAGGAGCATTGCAAAACTGATTGAATATTTATTAATAATTATGCTATTTAACCTTGAAATGCAATAATTATGTGTAATTGATGTAAGCAAACTGTTCAATTCAACTTTTATGTATTATTAATCAGCCCTTACTATGGGATTTTGAAACCAAGTTTATATAGAAAAATGTTGATATTATATATTAATATGACATGATGTAAACAGAAATGGAAAATACGTTTTTTTCTTCTGATAACATAATATAAATGATATTGTATTTGCAGGTTTTTGTTGGTGCACTATCAGAGCAGTATGAAGCCCTGTCGGTGGAAGCATCCAAACAGACCAGCTCAGAGGAGATTGTGTCCTGTATTGCTGACAAACTCAACATCACAGATGCTTCTGGTGGGACTTATGAATTGGCAGAGGTGATTGTCTTATCTACCTATATTTGATTTCTGTGTAATTTAAGGTATTTTTTACAGTTTTGTAATACAGTCAGCTCTTCAAAACTAAGTATGAATTTTTAATCGCTATTAATTGACTTTCACAATATTGATTAATGTTGGGTTCAAAAAAAAATCTGTATTTGTAGGTGGCAAATAATATTTGGAACAGTTAAAACTAAAACAATTTCATAATAAATTAGTTGCTCGTGAGTATGTATTTTTTAGGTTTTTAAAACGTTTCAGAATTATATACTTTTTTGAAAATTTTATTTTGGATTTTTCTTGCAAATAGCACCATTACATTGTAATAAATATTTCATGTTTTATTTTTATTTTGTAGATTTTAAAAATAAAACAATTGAGGAAGATAGAACGTTGCAAAATCATTCTCTTCAGAAAGAGAGTAAGGAATGTCAGTTAATTGAATGAATGTATCTAAAATATCTCAAAAGTTTGCAAATTGTTCAAAGTATTTTAATAAAGGTCTAAAAATATTGATTGACCCAAAATTGCATTATTTCTTTATGCCAAAGTAATTGACCAATGGACTTGATTATGAACATTGGTGAGGGGTTGGACAATGAGGGCACATTTTGTTTGGCAGCTGTGCGGTATTGCCCTGACATAAATGCTGGGCGCTATCGAACAGCTGCCTAGTAGCATTAAAAAATACCAACCAGGCGTTGAATAAGTAGGACCGAGATAAGAGCCTTGAGCTTATTTCATCGGTCCCGGGTAAGCGGTGGGTCTGCCCTCATTACTTAATCCTTATAGTACATGTAGGTTCTCAAAGTTTACATTGAGGCTCGACTTTTTAAAAATAACAATTTGTTATTTTAAAAAATTTAACATTTATTATCAGTATTTGAAACTTATCAAATTTTTTTTTCAATGTTCATGGTTCAAAATATAGTCAAATTTGTAACTTATACACATATCTTAAATAGCCCTTACGGAGGGAAAAATTCATCCTCTTTTTTTCCATATTCGTATAGGCCAAATTACTATTTAATCAAATCCAGAGTTCTAAATATATATATTTTTAATTGTAATAGAATCCATTTAATTATCAGTAACATTGTTTTTAACAATTGGTATTTTATATTTTAATGCTGACACTGCTCTAACAAATGAAATATAAAACTTAATATAACTTAAATATTAGCTGCATTATTATTACACAACATTTTAAATAATATTAAATATTGTAAATGAAGGGAAAATCCATTTAGCCAAAGTCAAATTCTTAATTTCGTTAAGTTTATAATAATTCATTAACTTTTTATTATTTCATAAATACATACCTGTAAAAAGATTATATAATATAATTTTAAAACGTTTCAGAATTTTTTATCACTTTTCGATTATCCTTTGTAAAATGTTCAAGCCTTATATAACTTTCTATTCAGAGGACAATTTATTACGATTATCATACATTTTTCTTTAGGGCAAGACAGTTTTTATTTTGATATTCCGCTGCAGATGTTCTAAAGATTTTTTTAAAAACTTTTTCCTAACTTTCTCCATTGTGCTCTTCCGAGGCTCCTTGCACTGAGCAATTAAACCAATCCGACAATTGAACTTGTCAAACTGGCAATCTATTTGATAAAGAGGTCTAGATCACAACTTTCGCTCTTTTTTCTGGCATTTCAATATTAGCATTTGAAAAGTAGGTCAGTTTTCCAAAGGGTGGTCACAGCCTATCATCAAGTCAAAATGATGGTCAACTGCTCTAGTAAACTGGACGCTGAATTAATCTCTCTTTGTGAGACCAGACCGCTGTGCAGCAGTGTATAATTGCGCTTTATTATCATGACTCCTTTCTATTCATCATTAATTAAGAGTATAATTTTAATTACTCCTAATCAGTGTATACTTTGATATGTCCATTGTGCTTGGGTATTAAGAACATTATAATTTTTCTTCTCCATCTTGGTCACTTCAATAACGAAGCGTGATAATTTTATGTAAATAAAAAACATATACAAATATTTATAAGTGATTAATATAAATAAAATATGTTTATTGACAGTGTTGCTTATGGTACCTATTACACTATGTTTTCTTGCAACAATATTTTTTATTTTATTGGATTGTATTTTTTTTACCATTAATTAATGGAGAATTCACTAGAATCTCGATTTGCATCAGAATTACATTCCAGAAAAGGCAATGCAAACTAAATCACATTTTCCCATAAGATTCCATAGAGATTTACGAGATGCGTTTTGCAATTGTCATGAGTACCTAATCAAATGCTAATAAAGTTTTATATTATACTAAAAAACTTCATAATAAAATCAAACCATTCCCAACATTGACTTTGGGAAGTCTTCTATAAAATATCCCATCCAAAAAACATCAATAAAATTATGTATGTATATTTAAAAAAAATTAACATCACAAAAAATTATTGGATGCCTTTTAGTTTATTTAATTTGTTTAAAGTTTGCTATTTTGTGTTTATTTTACGCATTGTGTAAAAAAAAAACAGAAACATTTGTTTTCTTCAATATGTTAGAGGTTTTAGAATTAAAATAATAAAAGTGAGAGGGTCGAATAATTTTTCAAGTTAACATAATTCAATTGTAATAAAAATAATTATATTAATGTAAAACTGACTAACTTACCATCACACCGTTTCACCGCAGGGGCAGGCAGAGAGGATAGAGCGCCACACTGCTCCGTTCTGACATACAATTCTCTCCTCATCCACATTCTTACATCTTCTCATACAAGCTCGCCGATTGTTGAGGCTTCTAACAGAACCATCCTCCAATATCAACTGTAAAAAAATTTCTTCGTTATGAGTTTTTCAATATACGAGGGCTGTATGATAAGTACCCATGTTAAGAAAGAAAACTCATTTTTTTTTTTCTTTATTTCTCAATATTGTCTCCTTTCAGCTCGATACACTTAGTCCAGCGATATTTTGACTTTAAGCCATTCAAAAAATATGATTTGTTGATCTCAGCAAAGTAGGCCTCTGTTTCGGCGATGACTTCCTCGTTTGACGTGAACTGCTTTCCGCCAAGCAAATTTTTCATGTTTGGAAACAAAAAGAAATCTACATGGAGAATAGGGTGGATGGAGCAGCAATTTGTAGTGTAATCCGACCAGTTTTGCTGTGGCAATTGCAGACGAGTGAGCTAGTTCATTGTCATGGTGAAAGAGCATTTTTTTCGCCAAATGGGGCTGTTTTCTCATCAATTCAGCGTCGAATCGGCCCAATAATTAGCATATTACTGCCTCGTGATTGTTCTTCCCTTTTCCAAATAGTCTGTGACGATGATGCCTCGTGAATCCCAAAAAACAGTGACCATGAGCTTTCCAGCCTTTTTCCGAGCAGGTTCGCCAGGTGAAGTTCAGTTTTTACTATTCTTTCATACAGTCACGAAACACTCCAGGAACTCTTTCAGATTAAGCTTAAACATGTCCAAACAGTGCAATGATTCTGTTTTTGTTTGTCTGTGAGCAAGCATGGCATCTATCTCTCCAATAGCTTTCTCATGCCCAATTTTTCATGTAGGATATTTTGTACGCTTTCAATTGAGATGTTTATAATATCAACAATCTCTTTAATCTTCACCCGGCAGTCTGCTAATATGATATCATGGATTTTGTTGACTATATCCTCCGTAGTCACCTCAATCGGACAGCCTGGGCGCTTTTCATCGAAAATGGATCTTATCAACATCTGATGGTGGTAGTCATCGAATGTACACGGTCTTTATAAATAGAATGAAACTTCACTTTAATTTCCTCACACGTCTTCCTATCCAAAAAAGAAATCGAATTACTGACTGATATTTCTTTTTTCCATGGTTGCAAACAAACACAAACTTGACTACTTTCGACAGCTATCAAAACAAAACTACTTAATAAATAAATTTATCTCAAATTTTGACAGGCGTCATTCGAAAGATGGTGTTAAACAATGGTATACGGATTTTTCGTCAGTGGCACCATCAGTCGTTTAATATGGGTACTTATCATATAGCCCTCGTACACACTTGTTTGTGTTTCTCTTCTTCTTCCACAGTGTAACATCCCCACGGTGGGATTTAGCCTCTTCCATAACTGCTCTCCACTGACTCCTATCACTGGCCATTTTTCTCCTGTTCCCAGACTTTTCCGTCCTGCTTCAGGCCTCTTTCAATGAAATTTTCTATTCTTGCTCAATTAAATTTTTGAAATTTTCCCTTAATTTTCACTTTGTATTTATTGCAACCACTTTGCACCTTTACTTTTAATTTAAATTATTTATTATCCCGGTGGCGCAACAACAATATTTTTCGATAAAATTTATTTTATATGTATATCTTTATAATTAATATATTTAATTCATATTTAAAATATCACAGACCTATGTTCTGAATAATTACAACTTCACAATAAGAATGTGTTCTCCTAAATAAAAAATTAAATTATTTAACTGAATCTTGTTTTTTTTTACATTAAATTCATTGCTTTAATAATAATGTTTGCATTAGCTACTATACTGGAAAAGCACTATCTGCTATAATACAGCAAATACTAATATAGCAGGTAGGGCACCAAATTAAGTATTTAGTTCTGCTGCCAAACTCTCACCAACAATGCTCCTGAATTTCAGCATGTTGGAAACTAAAAATTTATTATTATCATTTTGTGAATTCTATTTTCTTTTGTAGGTCCAAAAAGTTCTCAGTATTTTGCATTTAAAAACTGGTAATTAATTATTTTTTTTATTTAAGGTTGGCACCACGTCTCATAAATATATTGAACACTGATGTTATTATTGTATACATATTAGCAATCATCGACTCAGTATTTTCAAACCCATCAGTCGCTTACTTAAATTTACGCAGTCTGTAAATTTGTGCCTCTAACATTGGTCCACCACTCCTAATTAGTTTGACTACTATTCTTTTTTATTATGTAGTATGTATTTAACTTACAAACACAAAATGCCATCCATTTTTGAAAAAATATCATTGTCACATTTTACTAATTGCCTTAGCCAGATTTGCTGATGCCAGTACCAACAGGGGGGGGGAGGGGGGAATGCATGGAACGTGTAGCAGTTTAATTGTTGAATTAAAAAATATGGTTTCAACCTGTTAAGACTTAATAATTCAATTAAATGACTGAACAACATGTGGACTGGGCTTGGTATCGCGAAAAGACACTTATCTAGTGGTTAAGTGGTCGATCCTTTTTTCAATAGACCATCAAGTTAGTCCTTCATAGCTAAAGCTTTGCTTAATTTGAAAATAGTAACATTATTGATGTGACATACCGGATGTAACAGACCTAGTCCACAATATTTTATGAGTAAATTACCAGTCTAAAATGTTCAAGGAGTATGTACAACAAAAATATTAAATTTTTACAAAATCAAGCCTATGTACTCCAAAATAAATATTTACGAAATTGATCCATTATTATTCTACATCTTTGCTTTGATTCATATCTAACAAAAGCTGACCGCTCAAAGTTCGATGACTCTTTATTTTTTGTACTCAAGGCACAATTTAGAATCAACGAAATATTTTAATTAATTGAAATAATTGCATAACTACAACTTTTTTAAATGCTTATGGTTGAACATGCTTGAGGTTACGAACATGCAGCATAAACATTTTCGACTCGTATTTTAATATATTGTGCACCAGGTGTGTTACACCGAGTATATAAATTAAATAAAAACTGATTTTATTATTTTTCTATATTGTACTTAAAACGGATCCTATGGCATTTATATAGGTTTATATTAAAACGAGTGATTCGTTATATAGTATTACGGCTTTACCAGAATGTATCTAGGCCGTAAAGCGAATCGTTGGTGTAATTTTATTGAAAAATAAATTGTGCCTATTAATCAGTCAGCTTTTATCCATTAAAAATTTATTTTTAACCTCTGTAGTGTTAGTGATTCGAGAATTCCAAACAAAATCCATCGTTTTGTGTATAAATACACAAATGATTTTACCAATCTTCAGTTTTCCTAGATACATTTACGAACACCATAAACTTAACATCCAATACTGAGTTGTGTTAGATCTCTGTACCAAATGGGGAGTGTTCCATTACTGTTTCACTCATTCTATTAAAAAACATCTTATTTATCTCACTGAATTTTTTTTATTTTTATAAACTCATTGTTTATATACTGGTAATAAATATTCATTAAATAGTGGTTGATATAATTTTCTATTTTACCAGCATTGCAAAGTTATGAAATTACATAGTTTGGCAAGTTTATCAATAAATATCAGCATATAATTGCTGAACATTACAAAAGCACAATCACATTGTGAAATTTCAATATGTTTGGTATGATAGGGGCCGTGAATAGCAACTCAAAAGCCTATGATTAAGCCCATTAGGTATTTACATATTTCACAATTATTTTGAGTGTACAAAATCTAAACCAAAGTACAGATTTTTCACTAGAAATAAATATAAATTACATTTGAAGGAAAACATTTATTTAAAACTGAGTGGAATGATTGTATCGTCCCGGTGATGGAACACCATTTAGTATGTTGCTTCATAATTGCTTTACATGTTTAAATTAATGACAATATCTGAATCCTCTGGTTTTACACACATTCCTGCACCCATCCATACGCAATGTTATATTGTCTTTGTATGCTTGACCAGTTCATTGAGTAAAGTACGTCAACTAGATAAAATGTGTAGTCTTCATCTATGTGAGTAATATTTCCACATATAAACCCTAAGGGTTACCATTATAACTTTCCCAATCACAGGAGTCCATGGCTCATGAGATACACCGGGAGAGAAAGAGAGGAACGTGTCGGTATTGACTAGCACACAGTCACCTCTGATTGTTATTTAAACAATATCTATTTCATTTTATATGGAGAGAAGATTGAACTAATTGACATATGTGAGATATAGAATCAAAATCAGACATGTCCAGTTTTTATGGTTTTTGAGTTAAGTATGTACAAATATAAAGAAAATTAATGTCTACAAGACTAGCCTATCGAAATTAGACAAATATTACTGAATTTTGTATAAAAATGCATTTAAAATTTGCTTGTTACATCAATCACAGTTATGTTCAATAGACAATTACTTCAAACCCAGACAAATATGTTTTCAGCCAATAAGACTACAGTATTTGGTCATGTGACCTGTGGTTACTGGTCATGTTCAATATGATCCCAAATGTAACAGTTGTGGTACAATAGTTTTTTGCATTTTACTTGATAACAAGTAAAGTGGACATGTCTGCTTTTGATTCAAAACTGTACCTTCACAGAAGTATGTTCACTTAATAGAAAAATGTAATTTATATAAGCTAAATTGTTATATTTTCTTCAGCAAATCACGCTCTATCTATCATGCGAGGATGCGTAACAGATGAACCGGATGTATCCTCGCATTGAGAGTTTTGAAGAGGAAGAATTATTCAATAAAAAAATTCCAATTTAAATGACTACCAAAGATGTTATTATGTTTATGATTGTCAGACACATGATTTTATTTCTAGTCACATCAAATTTCTGTTTAATTAATTTCACCTATATGCACAGTGATTCTAATCTATATTACTTGCTTTGATTATATATTGGTTTTTTTTTTAGGTGGTGGGTGATGTGGTTGGCGGGGAGTGTAAGGAGAGGAGGCTGGGAGCCAGCGAGAGTCCCGTGGCTGTCATGCTTCTGTGGCCCCACTCCACCTCGGGGCAGTACTACAGGTGTGTATATCTCTTAATACTCCCCTCTTCACTTGAACATTTACCCAATCAATCGTGCGCATTACGGGTCTCAATGAGAAGTGCATTATGTGCTGTTTTAAATTATTTTTTTTGTAATTGTACAAAAATATTCCCTGTGAATTTTGCAGTATTGTTTCCTCAGCTTCCTGAGGAACTTTAATTTCGAAAATTAAATTGAATGTGAAGTACTGTAAAATATTCCTAAATAAAATGTGTTTAAAAATATGAATAAAAGAGTAACATTTAAGCTAAAAACAAACTAATATATAA
The DNA here is from genome assembly GCA_031772225.1 of Eubasilissa splendida. Classification (NCBI taxonomy): domain Eukaryota; kingdom Metazoa; phylum Arthropoda; class Insecta; order Trichoptera; family Phryganeidae; genus Eubasilissa; species Eubasilissa splendida. Next base: position 10,751,163 of record CM062852.1, on the reverse strand, counting down.
TTGAAATAACTAAATAGCAAATTAATATAAACAATGTAATTATTGAATTACAGGTTTTTTTTACAATAATCTTGTCAATGATAATTTTCAACTCCCGGTTAACTTGTGTCATCTTCTTTCCCTTAACTCGCCACATTTAAGCTATATAATAGCAAATTTCTTGAACGTCAATGGTATTAACTTGTAAAGCAATATTTCCTATTCTATAATATTGTTGTACTGCTTTCTATGAAATAATGTTTTGACTCGTTTAATGGCACAAATCACTCTTGAAGGGTGGATTGCCTGTTTAAAAGAAGAAAAGATGAATGTAATTATTAATAACAATGCATGTTACAAGAAAAACTAATAAAGTAACTTATTTTCTGTTCTGTTTCACTTATACCCATTATTTACGTGTTAAGATTGCCTCGTTTAATGCTGTTTCATTTAGCGCTGGAAAGTATTGGAACGCATTCCCCGTGTTAAGCGGGGCCTTACTGTATATGGATTATTGTAAAGTTAATCAACAAGCCCTGGTGCACATTCCTTAATTTATAAGATGACAAAAAATACTTCATCCATATTCATTTTTATCTGTAAAAAAGAAGTCAAATATGAAACTTTAGAAATATTGAACGAACTCCTTTACATTATTGAAGTAAGTGATGCTTTCTGGCCAACCTGTATTATAATTGTGGCTAATATACAATTTAAATTAATATTCTAGCTGCTGTGATCCCACATGGCAAATGTGACTCACGTCACAAATATGTTCATGAGCTTCCTCTGTAAATTTATTAAGTTCATTAATACTAAACATCAGATTAGTCAGCGAAATAAACTGAATATATGTGAAATTTTATTTTCAGGTTCTACCTCAGAGAGAAAATGACGAACGATGTCCTGTGGATGAAGAACTTCTCGATGGATCCACAACTCATTAAAGATTATTTTCAACGTTTTCTCTACCAACCTAAAGACAGAGAATATCCAGATCTCTGTCAGCTGCCAGATCTTAACGAACAAACACTCTTGGACAATCTTAGGGCTAGATTTTCTGCCGGTTATATTTACACATATGTCGGGTCAATACTAATCGCCGTAAATCCCTTCAAATTTCATCCAATCTATAATCCAAAATATGTTAAGTTATATCAGAACAAAAGGATCGGTTCCAGTTTACCCCCGCACATATTCGCCGTAGCGGACACCGCTTATCATTGTATGCTCAAGGAGAGAACAAATCAGTGCATCGTAATTAGCGGAGAGAGTGGGTCGGGAAAAACAGAGAGCACCAACTTTCTATTGCATCATTTGACTGCTCTGAGTCAGAAGGGCTCACACGGGAGCGGAGTGGAACAGACAATACTCAGTGCAGGGCCGGTCCTCGAAGCTTTCGGAAATGCCAAGACTGCTCACAATAACAACTCCAGTAGATTTGGAAAATTTATCCAGGTTAATATTACTTATTTAAATTTATGTAACTTACAGTAGGTTTGTTAAAAGTAATTAATTGCTAATTGAGTTATATTTGATTAATTTTTAACAATATCTTTTTAATTTTTATCAGCAACCCCTCCACTTCTCTCGAATAAAATAATTATAATAATTTAACTAAAATAACTTTGTAAATGCCCTAATACAAAAATTATAAAATTATTGTGTTGTAGTCAGGAAGTGCTCTCATAGATATGTCTTGTCTGTTTTTTAAACTTTTATTAACCCAGGATCCAATCATTAAATCATTATTTTATTTTCACCCAAACGATGGGAAGCATTTCTCTCGCTGACATCTGTTATGCATCCAGAAGTTCTCTCACATCTTACAAGTTCAGCAAACAATCTTCACAAAGCTTCTTCAATAGTTCACTAATTCATCGTTTTGCTGAATTTTGTGCTTAATTCATATATAGTGTGACCGATTTCAAATTAAGTCTTTTGATGTTGTATATTATTCAATTTAGCCCTCTGCTTTTAATATTATTTGATGAGATATACATAATTTTATTTTTTACTTTCATCTTGGTTCTCACTTATTATTTTTCTATTAAAAAATTATTTATATTTAACACAATAATGTAAATACATATATAAATAATGTTTTTTTTTTAATATTCTAGGTAAATTATAAAGAGAATGGCATGGTACACGGTGCTGTGGTTCAAAAATATCTCCTAGAAAAGTCCAGGATTTGCAGTCAGGGTTGGAATGAGAGGAACTATCATGTCTTCTATTACCTGCTGGCAGGAGCCTCGGATCAAGAGAAGCAGCAGCTCCATCTGATGGCTCCCGAGAAATACAACTACCTGTCAAAGAGTGGTTGCTCCGTTCTGCCCAGTGTGGATGAAAAATATGAATTTTCCAGGTTAAAACAGTCCATGGAGATGGTCGGATTCATGCCCGATAAGCAAAGAAGATTGTTTGCAGTTCTCTCGGCAGTTCTACTTTTGGGTGAGATATCAATTTTATCAGATGATTGTCCAGAGTCTTCATTGGAGAATAATACAGTGATAGAGGTGTACCTTGTATATTGTTGGCCAATCCAGATTTTTATCATTTGTCTGAACGCAGACATTTTGTTTACATATATATTTAAAGTGAATATTATTGCTGTTTTCAATTTGAACAGAATTTTTTTTTTACAATATCAATGAAAAATGGGATTAACTTGAATTAATGCACAGAATAAAGTGAATGGGTGTAAAATTAGTGTGCGATTATGTTATTACGAATTATGATTGTGTGGGTATGTTGATGATTGTGGATCAGAAGGATCTGTTGTTGTATGAGAGATAGGTGCCCCATATAAATCATCCATCGCTAACGCGTTTAATGTGTGTTTAATCGCAGAAATGTATTATGCATGTGAGTGTGGCCCCAGAACAGGTTGGAGAATAGAAAGATGAAACAACTTACGGTTGACACATGTTTATTTGAGCACAGTTACAGTTTAGAAATATACAATATCTGTACTATGAAAAGTCTAAGAGATCTTGTCTGAAAAGCGGCAATGAGAGAAAGGAAGCTAGGGTGTGGGTTTTCCTTGGTTGCTAGCGTATGTTTATTGTGACGTCGGTACCGGGCATGTTTATGCGGCTGTCAGGAGCGCTGGTTTTACGCACCTTCAATGTGAGGTGTTCAGGGGTCATCGGTGGTATCATAGTTTGAATGCAGTAATTGCTATTGAAAATTTGTCAGTGGAGGAAAGATTAACAGTGCATGATGTGTTCTGGTACCAACACTAGTGCTTGGAAGAAAAGTACACTGCAGTGGAAATGAGGTAACTCAGGCGTACATGTGGAAAATTTATTTATGATAGAGTATAGATTGAAAAATTTAAAAGTGAATGTAAACTGTTATTAGCATTATGAACAGGACAAAGAAAGGTGGTTTGGTCACGATTAAGGACGAATGAAGAAAGGCAGCATCAGAAATAGAGGATGTGGCGCGACTAGGTATATCAGATACTGAAAGATGGTCCGCTTAGAAACCTTGACATTCGACATACATGAAAAGATGTATAATTGTTTTGTTGAAACAAAAATTATGTGTCAGGTCAGAATAGTATGGCATTCTATCCTCTACATATGTTCACGGAGATAATGTATAATGATAACTAAGTAAGCACAAGCTGTTTAGAGATTTTATTGATTTGAACTTGAGAATGAGAATGTTTAGCTATCGAGCCGGACTTTGTTGTTAACATATACAGTAAAACCGCGATATAACGAAACCCGATATAGCGAAAAATGACGTATATCGAAAAAAAAATCGAAATTTAGTCCCTAAAACCAATTTTTCATACAAAAATGCATTTATATAACGAAATCCCGTTAATATTTATAACAAAATCATTTTTGTCCCGTACGAAAAAATGCCAATACATTTACGTAAATTTATAACGAAATAAAAAAATGTTAAAAGATGAAAATATTATTTCGCACTTACAAAGCCGCGCCGCTGCATCTGCCGTATGCGAACGGTTTAATGGCCTTTTCGGCGGTGCGCGGCGGTCTGCCGACAAGGTAGTAAAACAATTCAAACTTCTTCTTGGGTTCATAGTATCATATTTTGAAGTGGTTGCCGCCGTTACCGGTAAGTACCTTCGTAATTTATATACGACTCATTTTATAAAAATGCCGCGATTCAACTGTCAAATTTTTATTTTTGAATTATTTTTTATGTTTCATGCCTAAAACTATGTTTGAAGCGGCTCTACATTTAAACACAATTAAAATATTGTTTTGTGATTGCAATATTCTGGAATTTACAAAAATATCTTCCAATTGGTGTTGAATAGGTTCTGTTCTTAATTTAATTCCTTTGATTATCCATTTGCTTATCTGTTTTAATAACAAAACTACTAAAAATATGTAGGTATTCAGTTCCCTATGGCCTTCTTCCTCCTTTGTTTGCAGAATTTGCGATCTTTTTTGAAGCCGCGCAACATTTTTTTGCGACGGCGCGTAACATATAGTAGGATTTTTTTTATTTATTTCGTTATATGTGGGAATTCGTTATTACGAATTTTTATTTTTTGGGCCCTTGGATTTCGTTATATCGCGGTTTTACTGTATATAAAATCTTACGATAATGCACAATATGTCTTGTTCAAATGTGTTAAATTGTGTGTTCTAAATATGAATAGTGGACTGATACTTAATGCAATTAATTTTTACAGTATCTAAAGTTGGTGTTGTATACCTTGAAACAGATTTACATTTTTTATCATGCCTTTATTTTCAATATTTTTGAAAGTAAAAATATTGTAATTGATGACAAATTAATATTTTCAGGTAATGTGGAGTTCCAACCTAGGAAATCATACCACGATGAGGCTGTTGGTGTTAAAAATATTTTAGTTGTCGGTTTAATATCGGAACTCTTAAGGGTAAAACAGGAAACTTTGTTAGCTGCACTCACTGCGAAAAGGGCAAGGGCTTCCGGAGAGACATTGGTCATAAACTATAGGTATATATTAACATATTTTACGTTCATCATTTATTAAATGAGTTTAGATTTTCTTCAAATTGTTCAAATGTCACGGATCTCTCAAATCTCGCAAATCAAACATGAAAAAAATATTAATTAGGTAAAAATTTACTGATTCAAAATTCAAGGACATACATTTTTTTTAATCACGCTTAATTGAAATTGCCAAAAACAATGCGTAAGTCGAGAAAAATACGCTTTGTTCACAATGACTGCGAGATTGGTTAAAAAATTGCATAGTTCACGAATACATAATTAATTATTGAAAACATAATTTTTACAGTGTAAATTAAAGAATACTGTCAATTGGGAAAAAAAATTAATTTAATTGTGTCGAAATGAAAACAATCGCCCCAGTAAATATTCTAATACATTGAATCCTCTATCCTATTGTTTTAAAAGGGACCTACTAAAATAAACTATGAATGCGGGAATTTAGAAAAAGGTTAAATTCATACATCATATTCTAAAAAAGATACATATTTCACATCTAAATGAATGTGTTTAAACAGGCCAGTGTAATTTAAACAATTAATGCGGTTAAATAATGCATAGAGAAACGATTGATGCAATCTGTTTGGAAAAAATAAACAACACATGTGGGAAAATAACTATTCGAGGACCGATCGATCGAGATTTCACTGTACTATGTAAAATATATTTTTTTACCTATTTTATTTGTATAGGTTTATCATTATGTCATCATTTTGAGACCCATTTGGCGACTATCATCTAGCGACTATCGCACCGAGCGTAGAAAATAAGTATTCTGTTATTATTATTTTTGATTTCATCTTTCAATTGCTTCTTGGAATATCCAAATTATTTAATGCAAAAAATTACCACACGTTTGTAAGACAAGGGGTTCATAATTGTATTTGATTTACTCTGAATTTCAAATGAAGGGTGTGTTTTTATTTTGCCAATTTGAAATGTGAAAAATTCTACGCGAATTACATATTCTTTCAAGATGAGGCTAATAGTTAAACTTCTTATAAATACTTACGGATGTTATTTGTTATGTAAATCTTGCGAGAGAGGAATGTTTTAATAGAAAGATATGACAATAAAATAGTTGATTTTCTCACATTCAAGTCAAGTGTCAAGCAAAAATGTATCTAGAGTCTTATCCACATTTTTTCATGTTAATATTGTAGAATGAAGTAATATGTGTATTGTCATTATTAATCGATTGAAAATTAAATAATTTATTGAAGTACCTAGTTCATATATATGAATATGTTTTCAAATCAGTCAAAGTACCTACAAGATTGACGCTGAACATAATGTTCTATATTCAAATTATTGTGACAGCTTCAATTTTATTTATAGAGTTCAATTTAAAGAGACCACGTTACCGTTTTGTGATCCGTTTGTTTCATAATTACGTAGTATGTTGCCTTGTTTAAAAGTGTTTAATATATTAAAAATCAACAATTGTGATTTACATACAAAATAATGTACATAAAAATGTTTACTTTGTTAAAGAAAACATTGTTTTCCCTTAAAATCAGTGAAAAAACATAGAATATATGAAGTTTGCAACTTATGCTGTGAATAAGTTCAATATTAATTTATATTGTGGCAAATATATCCGTGAAAATATATCTTATCAGCATATTTAACCTAAAAATAAGGGAACGACAGATTCCACGTCCGCTTTGGCCAGCTAGAGCGGCATATTGAACTTCAAAGGAACATTAAAATAATTATCTTTTATAAGACTGAAAATATATTATTTAAAAATTAATTATTGTATTTTTGATATAAAACTTGGTTTTAAATAGTGACCGAAGCCTCAAAGCATACAACTAAATGCAATATATTATTTAAAATCGTTTGTATTTATTTACCAAAACAAAGTATTTTAAAAATGTCGAAAATTGATGATATGTCCTGCAAATTTAACAGTTTATAACTCTATTAATTTTTAACATTTTGTTCATTTGTAAGTGCAGATTTGTCTCTGTAATCTTGGCTTCAAAATTATATGAAAATATATTTTGTGTATGCAAGACTTTTCCATATTAAGGCAATTTTGTGGCACACGGAAAATTAATTGAATGGTTGCATTTTTCTTATAATGCTTGTATTGTCTTAATTATGGCAAATAATATTCAGTTTATTAATTTAAAATAAGTGTAAAGATTCTAAGTATTAGTTTAAAAAAAGTCTAATCCAGTGTATAATTTCTGATTTAAATTAATAATTAAAACCCACATTTTAATAAAAAATGGGAAAAGAAACAATTAAAGGAATTTGAATTAACCCGGTTTTAGTATATTCAGGTACATCCATTAGTTTATTTATAGTGCTTGCTCACTCTTGCTGGAGAATTCACAGAAAAAATAATAAATACCTACACTCACATAATTAAAAGTTTATCATATAAATATATTTATTACTTATAGTAAAAACTAACACTTTTAATATTATTTGTAGACTACCAGAGGCAATCGCAGCCCGAGACGCAATGGCCAAATGTTTGTACGGAGCATTGTTTGACTGGATTGTAATGCAAGTCAATCATGCACTGCTTTCCAAAAAGGATACGCTAAGGGAACACCAAGGACATAGTATTGGTAAATATGTTTCTCTATTTTTGAAAGAAGCCCATTTTTAATATAGATTTTTAGTTAACCTAATCTAATTAATCTATAAGTAGATAGACTTTATTGACATAATTTTTTTTGTTGTAACAGAATAATATGATATGATAAACTTATAACTTATAGGTATCCTACTTGTAGTTTATTATGTGGGATGTAATAGGTATCCACCTCTGATATATACATTATTATCCTGGCTACTTTGCTAGACTGCCGTCTGTGTTAAAGTAGGCAGTTTTTTATGTGCTGTTGTGGGTGTCATTCAATTAAGTCAACAGAGATACAATAAAAAAATGTAGTGAATGTGTTACAAATTGAAAGTGAATTATTAATGTATTGTGTTATTGTGTTGGAATGTTGGACAGTGTTGCTTCTGACTGATCTCTACCCAACTGGATCATATATTGAGCCATATTTACATTTTTTTTTATTTTTGTAAGTAAGCGATTTCCAGTTAGTGTTAAGTGTGTTGTACAGTTTCGGAGCTAAAAATGTGTAGAAATATTGAAAAATATTGTTGCTCTCAGAACTGGTGTGTTGATGTTTATTTGTTGTCTTGTGACCATGATTTATTGTTAGGTGAGAGTTATTATTTGAATGGAAATATTGTACAAGTTTTAACATGTAAATTTGTCTTATAACTAGAACATTGTAGTTTTTAAATAGAAGATCCGATGGATAATAAAAGGACAACCATTTATTACCCTAAGAATTGCCTTTTGTACTCTTTTAGCCGACTTTAATACTGTTTTTGCTACTCCTCCCCAAACTTAAATCACATTGTTAATTAAGGAGTAGCAGAGCGCAAAGTACACCGACCTTAAGAGTCTAGAGTCAATTATACGTCATATTTCTTTAAAAAAGTAAATTAGTTTTCTTATGCGTTCAGTATATGTTCTTTCCAATTAAGATGATCATCAATCAGTACTCTCAGATGTCGAATAATTTTGACTTGTGTCAATTTTTCAGTGAAAAGTTACTACTGATCACACAACCGGCCCTAAGTAATTCTAATTTAATCCTTCAATTTTCTTTAATTATTTCTTTGTAAATTTCCGATCCGGTTAAATTAAAAAATATGGATTGATTCATTCGCATTTTGTTACTTGCTCCCTTAATGATATGGTTATTCTGTGATGATGAGTAAATACATTATCGAATTTGACATATAAGTTAAAAATAAAACAATATTTTAAATGTTGTATGTACAAGTAGTAAAGATCATATAAACATCAGATTGGATTTTCTTTTAAAAAAGATAAATTAAAATAAATAGAATAAAAAATAAATATATAATAGCATATAAATAAAGTATAGGATAGTCATATGGACGCGAGGCATGACTCGTTAGCCACTATAATAACTTTGTTGCCATCAGTTGTACGTACACAGATTTTACCGTTTCGGAACCAGACAAATTTTTTCTCAAGCTCATTTTTTTTGTTACGTCTATAAAGATATTTAATTTATTAATTAGTACTGTGCCTGTGTGCATTCAGATGTCTGTCGTGGGCCACAGTTGTGCATATCCGTACTATTATTACCATATTTTGTTATATTTTTAAATAAGCACTTTCATTTTTTTTAAATCTTTTATGAAATACATATGTATAAAAATACATTAGAAAAGGAACTCAAACCTAAACCAGAATTACATATACAGTAAAGCCGCGATATAACGAAATCCAAGGGACCAAAAAATAAAAATTCGTAATAACGAATTCCCACATATAACGAAATAAATAAAAAAAATCCTACTACTATATGTTACGCGCCGTCGCAAAAAAATGTTGCGCGGCTTCAAAAAAGATCGCAAATTCTGCAAACAAAGGAGGAAGAAGGCCATAGGGAACTGAATACCTACATATTTTTAGTAGTTTTGTTATTAAAACAGATAAGCAAATGGATAATCAAAGGAATTAAATTAAGAACAGAACCTATTCAACACCAATTGGAAGATATTTTTGTAAATTCCAGAATATTGCAAACACAAAACAATATTTTAATTGTGTTTAAATGTAGAGCCGCTTCAAACATAGTTTTGGGCATGAAACATAAAAAATAATTCAAAAATAAAAAATTTACAGTTGAATCGCGGCATTTTTATAAAATGAGTCGTATATAAATTACGAAAGTACTTACCGGTAACGGCGGCAACCACTTCAAAATATAATCGTTAACATTGTTCACTTAAAATAATCGTTTATTTTCCCTTGTTTAGTTTTAACATTTCTTTCACTGTCTCGTATAATTATTTTAGCCAATGCATCGCAATCATCGAAGCAGATGAGATTTCATTGCTTTCCTCATTCAATGTGTCATTTTTGGTTAAAGTTTTGCGGGAATTATCACGTACTGAAGCCATTTTAAGGTTTCACAAAATATTAGGAAATGTACTTTAAATAATAAATTACGCTACACTAGTATGTAAACGCAGATTTCAGTAAACACACGCAAACAATAGTTAATAGAAACACAAAATGCCGTACAAAAATAGTCCATAAAATATTTTAACGAATTATTTATATTATTGACGAGTTCACACGAAAACAATTGTCAAACGAAAATGAATTTATGTAAATATTCAGTTCGGTCATGCAATAATCGCGTTAAAAGCGGAACAAACTTAACTCTACAAACGTTACACTGAGACTGACATTCCCAATAAGTACATACTGCAACTTTCGGGGGGTTCCTGTTAATTTTTGTATTTTTCAGCTGTTTGGGTCTGGGATTGCAATACATATTAGAGGCGTATGCGTACGTAAAACGTGTCCAAGTGAACGCCGCAAGAATTATGTCAAATGGTTTTATGGGCCTACTATGAACCCAAGAAGAAGTTTGAATTGTTTTACTACCTTGTCGACAGACCGCCGCGCACCGCCGAAAAGGCCATAAAACCGTTCGCATACGGCAGATGCAGCGGCGCGGCTTTTTAAGTGCGAAATAATATTTTCATCTTTTAACATTTTTTTATTTCGTTATAAATTTACGTAAATGTATTGGCATTTTTTCGTGCGGGACAAAAATGATTTTGTTATAAATATTAACGGGATTTCGTTATATAAATGCATTTTTGTATGAAAAATTGGTTTTAAGGACTAAATTTCAATTTTTTTTTCGATATACGTCATTTTTCGCTATATCGGGTTTCGTTATATCGCGGTTTTACTGTAATATGAAAAAATATGGTTAACCCTAAGCCCGCCAGGAACAAAAAAAATGCATATTTGTATTTGGAGACTGAAGTAAGGTCTCCGGTAGGTGTCGCTACAGAGAAAAGATAAAATACAATATAAATAAATTATTTTGCTGGCCATGGTGAAAAGTTTTTTTGCGACAGATATATGGAGGTTTGTATATGTGGCTAGAACTGGTGGAGAAATGACTTACGGTTGAAAGATGTTTATTATGATGCACAATCCAGGTAAAATATAAGCAGTAGGTACGTGAGGCGTCTGCTGTTTGTCAAACTGTACATGAAGCCGGCCGAGAGAGAAGCTGTGCTAGAAGGTCGGTCGGTTTGCTGGGCGGCTTCCCACGTTTATTATTGTTGTCCATTTGCGGGGCGGCACCAGAATAGATTATATGGTTGTTGAGAGTCTGGCTTACCAGTCAGATAAGTGTGAGGCGCGTTCAGGACCTCCACAGATATATTCATCACTAGGCCGTAGAGGAGTTAAAAGTCAGTAGTTATAACAATTCAAAATTTATACATATTCAACAAGTAATTTGTGAAAACAAATAAAGTATGATCAACTTAAATTACAGAGAAAATAATGAATCGGTGAGCATGTCTCGCGTAATCAACTTCTGGATCGCATGCAGTGAACTATCTCAGCTAATGAACACTATTGAGCACCGGAAGTAATTATTTTTTTAATTTTGATATTTTTTAGGTGTCTTGGATATATTTGGGTTTGAAGACTTTGGCCCCTTCAATAGTTTTGAACAGCTGTGCATCAACTATGCCAACGAACACCTGCAGTACTATTTCAATCAGCACGTGTTCAAGTATGAACAGGAAGAATACCGGAGGGAAGGAATCAGATGGACAGATATAGGATTTTTAGATAACACTGGGTGCTTGCAACTCATTGAGGGGAAACCCAGTGGATTATTGTGTGTTCTGGATGATCAGTGCAAGTAAGTGATTTTTCTTTTAATTTTATTTTTTTATACATTTTTATGTTGAAAAAACTCATGATCTTCTTCTGTTTCAGCTTTCCAGGTGCAACAAATGAAACACTACTACAAAAATTTAACACTGTTCACAAAGAAAATATTTTCTATGAAAAACCGCAGAGAAGGGAACCGGCTTTTATTGTTAGGCATTATGCAGGAACGGTGAAATACCAGGTTATTACTTTTTAAAATTTTATTTTTCTTATCCGGTGTCATTTATCATCTTTAAATATCCTCTTCCCTCTACGATTTATTTGGTTTCTCTTTATAATAGGAGTATCAAAAAAAAAATGTTTTTTTTCATTTACCGTTTTCAACAGTTAATTGCGCTTTGACTGCCATCCTTACACGACACGTTTTGTGTTATTCTGGTGACTACATACCAAGAGTGAATTGTAATTTATAAAACTGAAATTTAACAACCCTATTTACAATGGACCAATTTGTACCAAACAAACGATTTATTCAAAATTTTATATTATATCATTTCTTGAAGAAAGAGAGAAGCAACAAGTGCCACTAAAAATTTATTTCTCGTCACCAGTTCAGATGTTGTAAAAGTGGCGTTTCTGATTCCATTTCCAAAAGTTTTTCACATGCGTCTATTCACCTAGGTGTTCTTTGCTTAGTTTGTGCGGTATCCATTTCCCTTGTCTCCATACCTTGCCGATATTTTTAATGTGCAGATGAATATCCTACTTATCTGAGTTTATCCATGATTTTTTCAATAGATAAGGTTGAATTGTTTTCAATTTAGGCAGCCAGTATGACGTCATCCACTTCCTGGGCTATTTTTTAAATCAAAACTTCCTTATTTGTTCACAAACATGATATATACCTACCTACGTATGTGTACTGAATGTTCTGGTACACGTACGTAGGTATCCGCCATGTATGCGTTGTGTTTGTGTCATTGATGCCATCTGACGTCGGAACATTTTAATCTTAGCTGATGATGTGTGTCACCCTACAACTGTGTTTTGAAAGTTGGTTATGGTATTATTGTTTATGTTGTGTTAGTTTTAGAACTTTCATTTTATATTGTATCAGTAAAATTGTTCACGTCATGGTTTAAAAAAATAAAAAGTTCAATTTTATCGAAAATAAGCATTATTTTTACAAAATAACTCAGATTTAATACATTTTTAGTATTTTAATCAACATAAACACATTTTAATTTAAAACAAATACATGCAATTTGACATTTCACAACTGTCAAATTGATAGTTTAGAGTAGCGTATAATTTCACCAGCGCTTTTCAGTTAAATTATATTTTCGCTAGTAAAAACATATATCTTCTAGTAAAAATATACATATAAAATCTTTTATCGAAAAATATTGTTGTTGCTACCAGGATAAGAACCTGGATATCTTCCTATCCGGGGAACATGCATCAACATACTGCACCAACACAGTATTGATCACAAATTTTCAAACTTATATGTTACACTTTTCAAATTGATTCATCCTATCATTCCATTATTTGAAAGCCATCTTCTTTATTTTTTACAGAATCTCAAATACCTTTGTGTAATCCGATAGGAGACACCAGAATTGATAATTCATTTTTAGATTGGAAGAGATCCAGATTCGAATCCCGGTAGCAACCACAATATTTTTTCGATAAAATTGATTTTATATGTATATCTTTCTAATTAATACATTTAATTTGTATTTAAAATATCACAGACCTATGTTCTGAATAATTACAACTTCACAATAAGAATGTGTTCTCCTTAATAATATATAATATAGTAGTGAGGGCTAGTTGCTGAAATACAACTTGTATTCAATAATATCAGTGATTGAAAGCTGTTTTCTGATATCACAACACGTACACAAAATAAATAAATTTAAAAGACATAATTTTAAGCGTATTTATTTAAATTAAAATTTCATTTGCGTAAAAAACATATTCTAGCATAAATAATTAGAATAATTAGTAGAAAATTACTGCACATACATACACATACCTACTAAATGTAAAATAAAAATACAAACAAAATAAAATTAAGTTACCAGCAAGCTAGCATAAACATTACCAATAAAAACAGATTCCAATAGATGGTGCTAGTCAAATTACGGAAAATCCAGTAGATGGCGCTGATTGATGATAAATGGCGGCGTCAGAAATAACAAAAGATTAAGATAAAGATTAACAAAAAAAAATTGAATCACGATTCACGATATTCCTAGATATTCAATCACTGATAGTGAGTGTGACTCAAAGATATCAGTGATTGACTCACGGTTCGTGATTTTGGCGATGTCTTTAAAAATACTATTCTTCCTAAACAATCTGACCAAATGTGTATTATCTTTTCTTAAGGTGACCGACATGCGGGAGAAGAACTTGGATCTGATGAGACAGGATATTGTAGGTGTTTTGAAGAATTCTTCAATGGCTTTTGTTCGAGAACTCGTCGGGGCTGATCCTGTTGCCGTTTTTAGATGGGCCATTGTCAGAGCTTTTTTCAGGTAAAATATTATGCTGCTTTAAACTACTTAAAAGCATTTAGCATCTTTGTTGATTTTCTTTTTAAAAAGTGATTTCAAATTTTTTTGATTTTAACCATCCGTGTAATGGTGAATCATGGTTGGTAGTTTGCTCTCTTCTCTTTGGGGAGGCAATTAAGTCTTAGGTAATTTGTAATCTTTGGAACAGGTTATTGACCTGTTCACTCTAAATACTGACAATATTTTTTATTACAACGATACTCGTGTACTGATATACTATTTTTTTTCAGAGGGTATTTTGCTTTTCATGAAGCTGGGAGAAAACATCGAACCAACAGAGCTGATGGCTCAAATCGAGTTTCCAGGACTTCTCTTCATACTCCCAATGACTTGCTAATTAGGTACATATACCAAATTCTTATAATATCTAATCATACTCATTATCCCTGTTTTAAAAAAAAATTACAGATACATTTTTCCAACATTTATCTATTTATATCAAAATTAAAAATTATAGTAAAAGCTCTAAACAACCATTAATTTTATGAATCTGATTTCACATAAAAATATGATTGCATTGTGTGGTGCATTCTTGATTAGCTATTAATGTCGACTGGTAAAAACATACATTCTTCAAGTCGGAATATTGGAGATCCACTGTATAACTAAATCATTTTAAATAGTGCCTATTTCAATTCTGAAAGTGATATTTTATAGTCCCTTAAATTTGTGAGGTTACTGCCCACCCGCATTCCCAATATAACTCATCTGTATATAAAATGAATTACACATTGTTACGCAAATGCCAATTAATAATGAACTTAATTTATTTTAGAAGCGCTCATGTGTAAACTACTTGTACACAATGCTTAATAAAACACCCTATACATTGTTTTCCCATCCCATACAATTATATGTACAACATTTGAAAATACTTCAGCACTAAGATGAAATCATTGTGAAAATATTTAACATTTGAGTTTCACCAATTGCACAATATTTGAGCCGTACACGCTACTGGGTGGGTCGGTGATTTTCTACTTTCTCAACATGGGATCGTTCTATTTCGAAATAATTAAACATAGCAATTATTTTAAAGTGAAATCACTGATCCTATTTTAGTATCATTTTATATACACTGCAAACCTGTATTTCAACATTTGACAATGACATCTCCTTCCCTTATGATGATGGCATTCCCGTAGTCACCTGGTCACAGTATCAGCAATCAACCTTGCCATCAATCGTATTGCGTAAGTTCAAATTATCACAATTCCCGGTGATGCATTTAATTAATATATGTGTACGTACTGCTAGATACACCAAGCGCAAATATTAATAATCTGATGACATTTTATTTTCTAAGTGTATTAAAAATACCCATCATAGTTTTGTTTTTATTTAAGTATGACAATAAAAGCCCAAGATTTTTAGTAGTTTCTGCTTGGTTTAAGTTTATCGTCTTTATAAAAACATTTTTATGCTCGCTTATAAATTACTCTTGTATAGTAGTTTTTAATTTAGTAGCTTTTTAGGATCAATTTTGTATTTTAATTATTCTGTGATTTGAAATCTTTTATTTTTTAACTGATACGATTGATGAACTTTTTGTATTGATACATTTCTAAAAGGTTGACTGAACTGACGCAACCGACTAAATTATCTTTTCGTAGCTTGTGCATTCATTTCTCATTTTACCATCCAAAACACTAGCGCACGAAAACTACCATCAAAAATCGACCAACAATATTCACCGTACAGAAGTTCCACACCGTACAAGGAAAACAAAACCACGTTTCCACCAGACAACGAAAAAGGCTCAAGAAAAACGTGGACTTCCGCGGTGAACAAGGGACATAAAATGTTCCAGAAACCTGGAACTCAAGAGACCAGACTGGACAGTGCACTTCTGACCGAAGAGCAGGATGTAATGCAACGAGCCAATCAGATAGTGATGTACGTTATCATTTGAATTCAACACAATAAGGTGGTGGTGGTGGTACAGCAATGAAAGCGCACTATTCGGTTGTGGATAATATTGCAATCATTATTTAAGCTTTTTTTTTTTAACAAATTTTGTTGGTGACGGTCTCTTTGACTTTTTTTTTGTTTGTTTTGTATATTTTTCGAGTGTCATTGGTTGCTATTTACAATTTGAAATATACAATACCTTCTACATATGTATATGTATTTATAAAGCAGAATCAGTAATTAATATTAATTTTAAAAATATTATATCTCGAAAGAATATCATAATTAGTATTTTTGTAGTATAGTAAATTATATTATAAAAATATGTTTGAATTAAAGATCAAAATATATATATATGTATGTAGTGTATAATAAAAATAATAAAAATTTCATAATTTCACGCATGTGTCGTTGTTAGCTATGAATATATCTTGTATAAAGCTCAACATTTACTTTATTTATTTACAAATAACTTATTTCCCTGTTCTTGTTTTTTATGATATGTCAATCTACATAGGAGACGCCATTGATGTCAAGATGTGATTTGTTTCATCTTTTAAAATGTTATGTGAGAAGAGGTGATTGAAAATGCACAATGTGAGAAAGAAGCTATATTTTTAGATACGTAAATCTTCTTAACCATAGTAAAACATTTCCTTACTCATTTACAGACCTATTAGCTATAGAATTTATTAGGTACTGTAAAGAAGTACTTCTACTCAGGACAAACGGATTGATAAATATATGGACATACCATGTGCGTTATCGTGGCATTGGCTATATCGTTTAGCAGACAGGTAAACCATGGGACCAAATAAATTTTGTGGACTGTAAATAGTATTTTATAAGTTGATGATGAAATACATTTCTAAATTATCACCATTCTGAATCTCAATAATGAAATGTAGTGAAATATTCTTAAAATGTTTTGCATGGGAGCGTTTTGATAAATGTAAAAATATAAGTCCTAAAATTGCTAAAAGTGATCGTCGCTGTACAATATACAGTTTGCAAGTTACCGTTTTTCTTCTTATTCCATGGTACTACATCCCGGGGAAGTCGTTTTTACTGAGCATAATATAATTTAGGTGACACAATTTCTTCTTTTTTAATATTAAAAATTATAAAAATATTTCCGTCTCAAATATGCAAATATTGGGTAAATATAGCGGCCACCGACTTGCTCATGATCACCATTTTTTCTTGAAGTCTCGATAGATATTTTGGGTTTTAGCATGCCATTATTTGAAAGGTACGGGGATGAAACGTGCGTTGTCACCCAATTGTCGAAAATGAGCTGAATTTGCCAAATCATACTCTAGTAATAGAACTATCTTTTCACACAATTTGGATAAAAACATGCTATGTCATTAGTTGGTCATCATAATTCAACTTCAAAAACATGCTATGTCATTAGTTGCTATGACATGCTATGCCGAAAACATTCTAGGTCATCATAATTCAAACTTCGAAAAAACCTGTGACAGGTTAAATGTACGCATTACATGAATACATTTCTTCCTTTAGATAATTGACTTCTAGGAAACTATCCGTGAATGACAATGTACATTTCTTCCCTGTATCCTTCATTCGGTTTCCTGTCATTGGCGACCACTGAATTGGAATTTTTTTTCCATTGATTAATTATTTTTTCACAGAATATTTTTTTAATATTTCCTGTATTTCTGAAATATTTCTAATTTCAGTATGTAATAATACAGTATTAAAGTAATGTCGCGACACGTCACATTTCAATGCTATCCTTTATATATCAAGTTGATTCTTTTTTAATATCGATGAAAGGATTCCCATCTACAAAATGTAATGTCAGTACAGCCTCAACTATACGGTACTTAAAGAATCATCTGCATTATATTATTAAAATTCTTAGATAAAGATTGACTGGATTGTTTAGTCCGAGTTGTATGATGTATTACACAAGTATCAAGTGATTATTTATGTTTGATTTTGCCTGTGTTGTTAGTTAAAAGTTATATGTTCTGGTTTATGATTAGTTAATCAGTAAGATAAGTGGTTAGTGTAAGTAGATGATTGTGCATGATTGTTATTTATACTAATTTGTGTGCGTAATTGCTTAATTTGTTTAGCTGATAATGGTTTTGGAGCAAAAATTTATATTTATATTTCAAATAGTTTTGTACCTATTTAAAATGCATTAATACAATATGCTTGCAAAAAATAATGGGAACAATTAATATGTGTGGTCAAAAAATGTGAATAGGTAATTTTCAAACTTATTATAAAAACTATTTTTCCTAAATAATTTATTTTATCAACTCGTGACTGAATTTCATGACTGAAAATAATTAAATATTTGTTTTGTTTGCGATTTTGTAGTTTTAGTTGACATTCATCGCCTACTTAGTTTGGCTCGGTGTCTGGGTAGATGCAAACTTATCCAATGACCAAAATAATGAGAATTTAATCCCTGCACTCCACAGTTTAAGTTAAACCTATTTTTATAGCATATAGTACCACTTGAACCTAGTTTAAAATTATTTGTGTTCTTATGTTAATATCGTTCTTATAAATTGATTCAAGCTACAGCTTTAAAAATAACTAATGATGGTGATGATGATGATGATGATGCACAATCATCTTTTATCTGTTTATTTTTTCTCGATAAGATCAATGTTATCTGCACAGTTTATTTATTGAATGATCTACTTTAATTATAAATTATTTGCTGCTCAGGAAAAACAAGTCATTCCGCCCCCGTGACCGGGGCAAGAAGGGCCTGAAGAACCTGCAGAGTGTAAAAACTCTAGCAGGTCGGACGGGTGGAGGAGGATCAGGCGGGGGATCTTCGGGCTCAGGGGGTGCGGGCGGAGCCAAGGCACGCAAGCAGCCACTCACGGTTGCTGCGCAGTTTCAGCACTCACTCCATTCGCTGATGGACACCCTCAACCAGGCCAACCCGTTCTTTATCAGGTAATTTGAATAATTTGTGTAGGTGTCATAATTACTTTACTTTTCCAGTTTGAAATTTGAGATATTCTACGCATATTTCATATATTCTCTAGACAACGCTAGCAGTTAATTCATTAACAATATCAACTCAATATTAAAGTGCACTTCTTTTTATATACATTTTTCTGGATAGAGAGAGATTAGAATAAATTATTGGTTTTATACACATTGTGACAAGTGGTCAGAAAATACTAATTTTTAGGACTTCTTTCATGACTTCTATCATGGAACATTATAGTATGTGTGTTACCATGTGAATGAATCAATTGAAAATGAAATAATTACTCTCTCAAGCTAGTATGGCATTTTGTTTTTAATGATACAAGATCAGATGAACCGAAAGGAAAACTAATTTTAACAATTATTTGTTTTTTTTTCAATCAATTTATAATAAAAACCTATATTGCGGTGTTATTATAATTTTATTTAAATCATATCAGCTCTCCAAATAATTTACTTTTTCCTATTTGAGAATACATTTTATACATAAGTGTCTACATATCTAATATGATGTCGATCAACAATGTTACAATTCCAAAAATATTCACTTTCAGGTTTTCTTTAATACAATTGATTCAAATTACCATGCTGGTGTTTTATTGTGTGCTAGTTTCACAATTTACATTACATTATACATAACATTACATTGCATTTCATTCTTTATTAAACACATACACCGGATATTGAACTACAACAACAAAATGACGCACATAAAAAGAATTTTGATAATTTGAGAACGTTTTCCATTAAGGTCCAGTAGTTTATACCTCATATCTTCTAGATTTATTAAATTTAATCTGATGCAAAGAAGAATACATAATTGTTCACTAGATGCATTATGTTTGTATGGATACTCGGTTTAACTATGCAAGGTGTGTTGTGCAGGGTAGGTAAAAGAAAGTGAGGTGGATTATATCAATAAATATCCTCCAATATATATTAGATTGGAGGATATTTATTGATCTTTTGGATTATAATGTTTTATCGCCATTGGTCAAAAATATAATACTTGAGGGTACTAGTTGTAATCTCAGCAACCTCCATATTTTTTATTTGGAGAAAAATGTATAGGAGCTTGGAGAACAATTCAATAACATTAATTAATGCAATAATTATGATGAATGACAATCATTATAATCCGACTTATAAAATACAACATAATTGGAACAACTTATTTCAATAACTAGCTGGGTTTCCATTCTGGCAGCCATTTAAATTTCAAAGTAGCAAAGATTGCCATTGGTTGAATCTTAATACAAATGGTGGCGGGCAAAATTAACTGACTTTGCAGCTAACACCGATTTTAAATGATCAATTTACATTGAAAAGTGCTAAGCATGATTGTTAACACAATGCGTAAAAGCTATGTGAGAAGAAAAATGCATTAAATAAAGATGAAAATAGATGCTGGCTTTGTAACTATGTAGTAACCTCACTTATTTGTGATCGCAGCCAAAGTGTGATCGAATTACATGAAAATAGACTTTTATCAGTCACTAGGTACTCATAGACTGGTGTCTGTGACTAAAGCACAATTTTTAATTGCAAATAGAAAAATATAACATTTTTTCATCTCAACTTTCAGGTGCATCAAATCCAACAAGGATAAAATACCAAACGCTTTCGACGATGAGACAGTGCAGAGACAGTTACGTTACACCGGGATGTTGGAAACTGTAAGGATCCGCCAGGCCGGATACAATGTTAGGCTGACCTATGAAGAATTCATTCAACTCTATAGGATATTATTACCCAAAGGATTGCTCAGTTCACAGAATGATGTCAGGCATTTCCTGGCAACGCTCAATCTAAACAGAGACAACTACCAACTTGGTAAGTTATAGTTTTTTTTTTTTTTGTAGTACTTATTGAATAAAAAGTTACGTACCTATTAATTATTCTCTCAAATTAATCATCAGAATTTAGTTTTTTTGTATGGACAATTGTTTAGAAAAATTATTAGTTTGAACATCATATTTATGTTTACAAATAGTAGTAATAGGAATTGAGAACTTTTTAAATTTTGAGATACCTATCGTTGTGTGAAAATGCTTTAGGTGGTGTCGGCTTTTAAATTAAAATCACCCAATATTTGGTTGGACCAATAATTCTAAAATTAAAAAATAATAAAATCGATTATTGTTTCAAATAATTTTAAATACAGTTTTCTTATACGATTCGACTTAAAAAATAATATTAGTAAATTTTTAAAATGTTCAACTTGTAAAATATATTTTGTAGGTTGCACCAAAATATTCATGCGCGAGTCGGAGCAGACCAAACTCGACTATAGACTTCACCAGCAGATCATGGCCTCCATCATCACAATACAGCGATGGTGCCGAGCCATACTCGAGAGGAGAAGATTCTTAGCAGCGAGGAGGGCCACACTGGTATTGCAGCAATATTTCAGGTTTGGAGTTTGATTTTCAAATTTTAATTTTGGCAGTTTAGGCAGTAGAACCTCGATATAACAGGCTAATGCGTATGAGGGTATCCGTTAAAGCCAAAAGTCTGTTATATAATAGGTATAGGTGGTTTTCAGAAAGCAGTTTTTTATTGAAAAAATAAACAACACAATTCATGTATATACATAATAGGTGAATTGTTTTTTTTATATTGATATGTATTTTTATTTTACCAATTGTACAGCTTTAGAAAATTAACAGAATCATATTGTAACATCTTCAATTGTGACATACTTAGTTTAAAATCATCAACCTCTGATTCCTATATGTAAGGTTTCTATTGATCACATTAAGACATTTATATAATTATCCAGGGAGTGGCTCGCCACACGTCAACTGGCAGCAGTGAAAGTGCAGTCTACATGGAGAGGCAGTCGTGTGCGACGCTGGTTCCTGAAATTAAGATGTGGAATCATAATGGTGCAGGCAATGGCCAGGGGTCGGATGGTCAGGGACAAAGTTCGAGCTCTGCGCAGAGACAACGCTGTGGTTAGTTGGCAACATCCATTTTCATGCTCTTCAATGTTGTTTTTGGATTTTTGTTTATCTGGATTGCTTTTCACTACAAAATATTGAGCAATGAAGACAGACTGTTCCGCACAGGAAACAAGAACTGTATGCATGGGTGGTTTGCCGATTCGGTATTCTGGTTGTAGGACAGACAAAGTCTGTAAGTCCAATTCGTTGTCCGGGTCATAGCCAAAGTCAAAGGGTCTAGGTTCACAATCCACCTAGCCTTTCACCGCAAAGCAGCCAAAGTCGAAAGCTGCCGGCCATTTGGAGGATGCATCACCCGGACTGGCAGATCCCACTTTCACTCTACATTTTATTATATTACAGAAATACTCCTGTACCTAAAGACATCGCGGGCATTTTATTTTGTTATTATTATGTTTGCCCGCGATGTCTTACACACTATAGGATTTGGCGATCGCCTGGGATTTATTTATTCTACTTTAAAGAGTCAAAATATACAAAAGGTACAATTACATGAGTTACAATGTTAAAGACGTTACACAAAACACTCTGCGGGCGATCACCCCACATTTTTCCTCTGTTATCATTGGCCCAGGGCGCTTCGCGTCCCCGGGAATCACTCATTTCTGTCCTGGCACATCAGCGAGTCCCCCGACCGGCTCCAGTGGCAGTGGGGGTTTGCTGTAAAGGGTGTGGCACTTATCATAATTTACCACACTGCAATCTATTGTACACAAGTGACAATGACATCTTACTGAACGTAACTAACCCTTATAAAACGCTAAATAAACATTGATGTTTTGAGAGATCACTCTTCCGACACCACGGACGACTGACATGCTCGATTCTAAAATACGTGTTTAGTAGCCATTATGAATAATGTGAAACATTTAAAAAAAAAAAAAATTAAATTAAGCCCTGGTTAATCCGCATCCCGGTTGATCCGAGTCTGGATAATCGGAAATCTACTGTATTTAAAAAAATATATATATGTAATAATACGGCAATAAAATTGATAGAAAGAAGACTATAAAAAAGTGTCCTTTTTTTCCGATGTACTTTCATACATATTTTCCATAGTAAAAAGAATAAAAAATGTATGTTATATTAATTTTAACTTATTGTTATTTCTACATTGATATGTGAATGTTAAGAAATATATATTTCCAATATTCACATAAATAATATATAAGCATTTTAATAATGAATAAATTTTCCCCAGTTTACTGACTCAAATTTAAAATTATTTTCCTCAGATATGTTCCGCTGCGACTGATGGACAAGCGCCATTGACCATACAAGAAGAGGTTTATACCGGTAGGAGGCAAATGTGAGTTTCAAAAATTTTAATTTCTCAACTTAATAGTCGTGGGAGATTCACATGTGAGTGAGTCCCACCGTGCACACCCTCTGCACGAGTGAATCGTGTATGAATCACAGTATTTTGCCCATCACTGTTACATACATTTGTAATAAGGGGTGGTGAAAATCGTACCAATATTATTTTGAATCTGTTTTTCTAACATCTGAAGCTATTTGTCAAGGATTGTAAACGGCGGAATATCGCTGTTATTCAAGTTTTTTCATCTGTGTTTATGCATGTGCTTAAACACCCGACAACTTGTATTTAGAAGGGAATGAGATTGTATCAAAAATTTGTCAATATTAATTTTGAATTCAGCATCAAAATGACTTTTTCACATTTATTTGCAGTTTTTAACGCTTTCAAAATTTTGTTTTTCTAATATATTTACTCTTTTTTTGTGTTATGTGTGATATAGAGATCATTTTTTTTTTACACATTTTGATACAGATATTTAATTCACCAAGTCTTCAGCCCCCCTCATTTCCAGTGAGAAAGGTGCGATTACTAACATTTAAAGCGAGTGAAGGGATAAAATATATATTTCTCTTTTACCAAATGGTTTTGAATTAACATTATGTAATTAATTATTATTATTGTTGAATTATAATTTAGGTGTTGAAATATTAGAATAATTTCTAATCGCATCAAATTAATGAGGTAAAGTTTTACACTCTGAATGTTTTTTTTTAAATAATTATTTTTAAGACATTTAATTATTAATTTTCATTGAGTTTCAAGTAGTAGCTGTAAAAAACATAATAATGACTATATTTTTTCAAATCACAGAATTTCTCAAGTATTGTACCGAATATACAATTACCCTCATACTAATACTTTTTTCTAGACATATTCTTCCAAAAGAGATGCAAAGAAGTGATCCAGAAATAAGTAGGGCCCTCAGAGCAATCATTTCTTTACCGAGTCCCCGACATAGGTATGTTATATATTATAATTTTGTGTACAATATTTTAGCTGTATTTACTTTAATATTCACCAAAAATAATTTGACAACCCTGCTAGCTTAGTGGTAGTGAGTGTGATTGTAGTTTTGGGTTTGTTATATTAATTGTCACGTTTAACATTTTAACTAATGGTTCAATAGGATTTTTAAATTAGTTATCTAAATATGAGCTGTTGAAAGGGTGTGTACTGTCATATTGATTTTCATTTTAGTGAGCATCTTGATGATATGCCCCAGGCACTTAGAAGCTACACTGCGCAACAAACTTATCGCAAAAGGAAAGTGACCAAAACTCAAAATACTAGTGAATTAAATGCAAGACTACCGGATAATAGGTTTGTTTATCATTACCTTAAATATATTCTCAGGCTGTAGTCAGTGTTTCCTTCTCTGTAGCTAGTTTAATTTTCTTTAGATTATTTTCCCATTTTTAATGTTCTCGCCATCTCAGGCAGCACTGCAGCACTGATTTTTATGTTTGAAACACATTTATTTATTTAGAATTAGTCATTTAAAAATATATATAAATTTATTACGCTTTGTAGGATAGCTTTCAGGGTTGTCAATATCTAAAAACTCTACGGTAATATTAGAAAGATTCATTATTTAAATCAATTTATACAGTATTTTTAACATGGTGAAAAATGTATGTGCTTGAAAATATTATTTTGAATTTTTTAGCAAAAATTCATGACATTTTTTCAAAATACGTGTAAATTCAGTGAATCTCACGGTATACTGATGAATGTTGTTTTTAATGGTTTTGATTTATTTTTATCCAAATTTTAATAAGGGCTATGAAGAGAATCTAGAGAAATGTAATGAGGCATCAGCCACGTAATCTACGAGCAAATCAAACTAGGATTATGTACACTTGAAATATTTTTCCAGACTTGGTATTTGTTAAAATATTGCAGACACACTTAATTATATATTACCTTAACCTTTCCTCTCCGATGATGTAAACTGAGTTGACATTGCCTCTAGTTATGTGAATATCTCTGTAAATATACTAAATACAGAGTTCATATTTTAAGTATCTCATTTAAAATCACCCGAGAGAAATTAGGCCATAACAACTGAATTTAAATTTTCATCGCCATTACACGGGTAGATAAATTTAAAAAAAGAACAATATAGCAATTTATTTATTTTTAAATATAATTGTGACGTAAAATTGTCTATTTCCAATACATTATCAATATTTTTTTCTGGTACATTTGGAACATAAAAGTACCTGAAAAGTAAAATACCTAAATTGCAAAAATAAATAGAAAAAAAATTATAAAACAAATATAATAAATCGTCGTAGCAAAAAGTAAAAGTAGACCACTGACAAGACCAAAATTCAAATTATTCGGCGTTTTTGTAATAGAATAAGGGTAGATCAAAGATATTAGGAGATAAAATACATATGACAAAAGATGTCACCTGTAAATGCCGATTGCGACAGTCCGACGAAAGTTCGTTCTTTTTACAAAATGTAAAAAAATTTGTATGACAAGACGTATCGTATCTCTTCCTGGACAACTTGAAGAATGTACATTTAAAAAAAGTTCAATTTGTAAACATAAACCTGTTGGACTGCATACCTAAAATTTGTCCCTTTTGATGATTTTTATATAATTTATTTGTACACTCAACATATCGAGACATCACTGCAATGTCAAGAACCAAGATAGAATTACGTTTAAACATGGAATATTCACCCTTATTGAATCTCAGTTCAGTGAAATTATTATTAGCATTGACATTGGTGATGGCAGGCCCGAACTTACAAAAATACATTGATAGTATTTTTGTCCTTAATTACGATTTAAATTTTTAATCACAAATATTATGACGTTATTTTTACTTTGTTTATTTATTTTGTACCGACGTAAAAAGTCAAGCAAACAGAATGATCAGCCGGTTATGTTAATTCAGTTGTCAGTGCTCTGGTTTGCTCTATTTTGTTTATTTGTTAATAAATTTTCAATTACGTATCGATTGCGACAATAAATAATATTGTAATTTTATTTGTCAAGAAATATTAATCAAAGCTGAGCCAGAAGTAGTTAAAATGAAACAGCTCCCAATGGAAGTAGTTCCCTGTGGATTCTCCGAAAACGGATGCTATCAGATTTCGAACATTATAATTTTATGTTCATGCCCAAAACTATGTTTGAAGCGGCTCTACATTTAAACACAATTAAAATATTGTTTTGTGTTTGCAATATTCTGGAATTTACAAAAATATCTTCCAATTAGTGTTGAATAGGTTCTGTTCTTAATTTAATTACTTTGATTATCATTTGCTTATCTGTTTTATAACAAAACTACTATAAATTGTAGGTATTCAGTTCCTATGGCCTTTTCCTTCTTTGTTTGCAGAATTTGCGACTTTTTTGAAGCGCGCGACATTTTTTTGCGACGGCGGTAACAGTAGATTTTTATTTCTTTAGTAAAACCGCGATATAACGAAATCCAAGGGCCCAAAAAATAAAAATTCGTAATAACGAATTCCCACATATAACGAAATAAATAAAAAAAATCCTACTATATGTTACGCGCCGTCGCAAAAAAATGTTGCGCGGCTTCAAAAAAGATCGCAAATTCTGCAAACAAAGCAGGAAGAAGCCCATAGGTAACTGAATACCTACATATTTTTAGTAGTTTTGTTATTAAAACAGATAAGCAAATGGATAATCAAAGGAATTAAATTAAGAACAGAACCTATTCAACACCAATTGGAAGATATTTTTGTAAATTCCAGAATATTGCAAACACAAAACAATATTTTAATTGTGTTTAAATGTAGAGCCGCTTCAAACATAGTTTTGGGCATGAAACATAAAAAATAATTCAAAAATAAAAATTTGACAGTTGAATCGCGGCATTTTTATAAAATGAGTCGTATATAAATTACGAAGGTACTTACCGGTAACGGCGGCAACCACTTCAAAATATGATACTATGAACCCAAGAAGAAGTTTGAATTGTTTTACTACCTTGTCGGCAGACCGCCGCGCACCGCCGAAAAGGCCATTAAACCGTTCGCATGCGGCAGATGCAGCGGCGCGGCTTTGTAAGTGCGAAATAATATTTTCATCTTTTAACATTTTTTTATTTCGTTATAAATTTACGTAAATGTATGAGTTAAATTTTACTCAACGGTTGACAAAATGACTTTTGTTATAAATATAAACGTGATTTTAGTTAGTTTTTTAAGCATTTTGTATGAAGGAAAGATATTTTCGAACGGTTGTGTATTAAATTGATCGATTAATGTTTTAATCAAGATAATACAAGTCAAATTTTTGCTATATCGGTTTCGTGTACTATCGTGAGGGTACTAGTTGCAAAGTCAACAACCTCCATTATTATTTGTTCTAACTTTTAATGCAGTTGTCTTTTCATACAATTTTTAAAAGTGTTAATTTATGAGCAGTTAAACTTAACTCATTTTTATTTAATTGGTCATTCAAAATCGGCGTTAGTTGCAAAATCAGTTGCTTTTGCCGCTTTTTCGCTACTCAGAAATTTAAAAGGCCGCCAGTATGGAAACTAGATTATTTTTGGAAGAATATGTTGTATTTATTTTGTATTTTAAACCAGATTATAGGGATTATCATTTATAATAAGAAATGCATTAATAAATATATTGTACTTCGTGCTCCTATCAGATTTTCACGTTTTCTCCAAATAAAAAATATGGAGGTAGCTGAGATTACGACTAAGTAATAACTATACGAAAAAATATAAGTAATTTGCATTAAAATTGTTGGTTAGTTGGTTGAGTACTGCTATACAGGTCCACAATATTTTATAGGTAGATACCTACTAAATTACGAGTCGAAAATGTTTTAAGGAGTATGTACAAATTCTGTACCGTTACAGAAAATACTATTATGAGATTTTTACAAAATCATGTTAACCTTCAAATATATTTACTTTGAAATAAATATTTGTGAAATTGATCCATTATTATTATTTTATATCATTGCTTCAGCCCGTAAATCGTCTAATAAAAAATAGTCTTATGTGCTCGAAGCTCAATGACCTTTATTTGTTTGTAACTAACATACCATTACGCCGTTTCTTCGCGGGAGTAGGCAGAGAGGATAGAACGTCACATTCTTCTGTCCTAAAACACAATTCTCGCCTCATCCACATGCATACATCTTATACAAACTCGTCGATTATTGAAGCTTCCAACAGAACTATCTTCCAGTATCTGGTTTATCTGGACGTGCCAAGTTTTCTGCGGACGTCCTCTATTTCTGGTGCTATCAATTCTTGCGTAATATATTTTTCAAACCATTCTCTCCTCATCCATCCGTTCCATATGACCAAACTACCTAAGTGTTCATTTTTTAATCTTACTCACTATACTAAGGTCAGATTTAAATTCTTTCCTTTCTTTTTTCTTCATTCTTTACTCTGTCATATATGCCTAAGTAATCTCATTTCCACTGCATTAAGTCTACTTTAGTTTCTCTTCTGCCAGGCCCTACAGGCCTAACTTCCGTACATCGGTGTCGGTATCAGAACTTCATTGTGTGCCGCTAGTCTTGCCTTGGTTATTTTTTGTATTCAATATATAATTTGGAATCAATAAAATATTTCAATTAATCAAAATCATCACATAACCATGATTTTTTTGAACACTTATATCTCTGACATGATTAAAATTAGGCACATGAAGTTTTAAAATTTTCAACTTGTATTTTTAATACATATGTATCTACCCCTAAAATATGTTACACTCAGTATATATAATAGGATTACACACAATTTATTCTTACAATTATAAATTCAAAATTTGATGAAGCAATTCGATACTTGGAATTCCTGAAATAAATTGAAGGTTCAGGCAGAGGAGTATAATTAGGGTAATACGAGCAAAGAGATGAAAATAAAAATGTCAATGCACTACATATTTTGTTATTTTATCTATATGGTATCTGAAAAGACAAGCTTTTCATAAAATGCGGGTGTCATCATAAGAGTTAAGTAAATTGTTGTGTATTCTAAGAATTTATTTTAAGGGTTTTTCTGCCTCCTAAGCAATTAAGAATATTTAAAGGTAGATATTAGTGAAAATTAAACAAAATTACCAATGCCTTTCTGGTATTGTACATGCTGAATGTATTGTTTATGATGGCTGGGGTTCTGTTTTATTGATTTTTGTGATTTATTTTGCTTGGACACTATGTTTTATTGGCCTATTCAAATATTACCATTTTGTAAATGAATAAACTTTTATGATACATGTAAAAACCCATTTGAAGAGAGTTAATTTTATTGCACCCATTTCATTTTAGACAAACAAAATTACTTCTGTGAAAAACATATTACATGGGTTTTTTTGTAAGGATAAATTGAGTTCTGTCACAAATATTTTAATTTCTTAGGCGGGAAACTTATTATTTGGAAAACATATTAAGCATAAAAAAATATGTAATTTGTATGGGACTTTTTCGGGACCGAAGAATGTAATCCTATTAGACGAGAAAACATATTAAGAAGAACTTATTAAGAGGGTTTCACTGTATAATATATTCACTTATATACAAATGTCTCTTAACTAGTTGTCTAAACTTCAAGAATAGGTAAATCAAGTAATTTAGAACAAAAAATATTCTTGATAATTTGTCAATTTTCCCCCTGCCTGGTGAATTTTCTATTTTTTTTATTTTTCAAAATTCACATTCAAAAGGTTAAGTATTATGTCATACATTCCATATATGAGAGTTCGATGACCTCAATATATACTGACCTACTGACCAATAATTTGCAGGGTGGAAAAAATATAAGATAAAAAATGCCGAGATAGACATTTAAAAAAAAATTATAACACGTAATGAAAGATCGTTTATTTTTTTTCAATTAATACCTTGCGATCTCATTGCTTACATATGTAAAAACGTAAAATGAAATAAAAAAGACGTTAATTTTTCTGCGTCAAGCTTTGATTGTGAAAGAGGTAATCTGAAATTTGTGAAAGTATTATTACGCCTATAGTTATTGTCTTCGGACGGTTGTTTAATTTGTGTTGTCAAATCGGTTGCCATTTTTTAAATTATTCAAAGCGCATTTTAAATAAGTACCTATTTAAAATATGCTAACGCCTGACGGACCTCCACTGTGGAACATGCTGGAACCACATTCCCCGAATAAAACTAAGTGGAGTATCTTCCAACATTGAGGGTAAATCGTACTGTAAGAATGATAAATAATTAGCACTAGTTATTCTGGGTGGAAGAAAAAATTGGTTAATTATTTTATCATCTAAGGTGCCAGACCATACATTCACCGACCATCTATATAGAAAATACGAGGAGCGCACAGCACAAACATTTATCTGCGACCAATAATGACTATTTTGCGAGTTAAAGAGGCCAAATCGCGAAAAAGTGCATTCATTAGTCCACAAAACTTTTCTTACGAACTGATTATTTGCGGCTTCCAAATAATATTCACTTGATTTAAAAATTTTAATAACGGAAATTGAATTATACAGATGTGCCAAAATAGACTTCTTTTCCGAAGTAAATACATTTTCAAAATAAAAATCTTTACCCTTCAATTCAATGACACAGCATCTGAAAAATGAATTACCTAAGCCTCAAGGAGATTTTTATTTGTGACATAATAAATAAAAATTTGCTAATATTTTTAACCTCCCATTACTAGCTAAATGAGCTAACCTTAATGTAAAATACAATATCTCATTCTAGTAAATGGACCTATGGAATATTTTAATATTATTTTTTATATTAATTTAAAATATTTTCTCTTCCACGGATATTAAAAAATAAAAATGTTTACGATACCATCTATATGTTTATGGACATCATCCATCCAATATTTACATTTGCCATATAATTTTGAGGCGCGAAGTAAAAAGGGACACATGAATTGGTTATTGTCGTACTTTAATAATTTGTCACTTACGACGAAGATGTGCGTTACTTAGTTCAATGTGTTTTCGAGCTACCCAGTGGTTTTTACAATGATTCTAAAAAAAGGAGGCGCGTATGTTTCCCCGTATTTTAACATACATTTTAATAAACAGCATACAATGTTTTCATATTTACAATAAATCATATTTATATTAAATACTTTTACGAATTGTGATAAACCATTTTTAATTTATTATTTTAACATTTTAGTTCAGTTTTTAATTTTAATCTTATTTGTATTTTAATATATCATAATTAACTTAAAATATAGAATTATGAATTCCACATTAAAATGTATCCTAAAATGACATTATTAGAGAACTGGGGCTAATTAGTTGCATATATGGCAGAGTATCCGAATACAATGATAACTCAAAATTCTTGTTTTTTTGAGCTGTCTTAGTTTTGATCTAGGTGCCTATTATTTTAATGATAAATATAAGTAATTTATGTAAAATATTCATATTTATCTGACTTAAAAATGGCAAAAGTCTACATGTATACTGAGTTTACAGCACTGGAACACGCGTTTTTATTTTAGCACCATAAGGAAAGGTTAATACAGTCAAATCCCATTATAATAAAATTCAAGGGACCGTCAAAAATATGTGGAAAAAAAACATAATACGTTTATTTTTCTTTGATCTATTGAGTTGAGCCATAAAAACTTCAATTTTGCTAACAAGTCAACAATTTATCCCCAATAATGTAAATTATTTATAATTCAACCCAATAAGTTAATAAATCTCTTTGGTGAGATTATGATTAATGAAAATCATTGGTGATTAATGAAATGTTGGTATTTGTAGTCCGTACTCCATTCACACATCAAGTCCTTCGAGGAAATCAACTGATGAACTAGGAACTCCAGATTGGGCATTAGGGAGCACACAAGTGGACTTTATGAAGTGTCCACCACCCAGACGTGAGCACGACATATCTTCAAGGTGCAGTAGATTCTGCTTAATTTGATTATGTTTACCAAATGGTAATGGTAGTTTAAATTACATTACAATTACAAATTTATTAAAAATATTGTTTATTATACAGCGGAACCTAAATTTACATTTGCATTTTTCCTGCAATTTATATCAAAATTTGCAGAACTTTGAATTGAATGTGTGATTACATCGTACTGCTATAAATAATTATATACTTGCCACTGATATTTGATAAACCCTGTGCTTTAGTCATACAACATTCACACCATTTGAACACCAGCAAGTTAGTCCTATTTTTATAGTACAAGCGTTTAGCTTAGTTTGAATATAGTAAGAATATTGATGTCTATTCCATGTACGCATCTCTATTTTTAAAAAAGAAAAGAAAAGTTTTATTTCGTGTTTTTTAAGTTATGTCATATTACTTTTTAGGTTTGCTGTTGTAACCAATGAAATTACCCCAGAAGACCTCGCTAATGAACTAATATGGCTGCGATTCGACATGAATAATGATGACAGACTGACCAAGTCTGATAATAATGTAATTATTTTTTTTCTATTTTTTCTTTATAAACTCTTGTAGTAATGGAAGTGATTTTTAATTGTATTATTTTATTTCAGATGACACCTAAAGAAACACACAGATCTCACTATAACATTCCGGCTGACTTGTACTCTGAACAAAACAGGAGTAAGACGAACCAAAATCAAAGACTAAGTGAACAAATAAACCAGGTGACTTACACTCCGGAACAGCAACATTCCAGAAGAAAAGATAACGATAACAATTGGAACGTTGATGACATTTCCAACAGAATCTTATCTGACTGCCTGCCTAACAGAAGACTGGGCGACCAAGTTAGGAGGAGAGATACCGACTTGACTCGAGAAGACATTATGCTGGGAGTCGAAATGGTGGATAGCAAAAGAAAAGATACCTCACCTTCCGGGAGAAAGAGCTCTCCGCAGATGTATCATAGAAGCTTGTCCACGACCATGTTGGAGCCCATGGCTAGTAGTAGAGGTTTAGTTAGTTTACCGCCTGTGAGACGAGATCCCAGGATGCAGGATCACACGCCCCTTAGAAGAGATTCTAGATATAATAATAACCCAGGTCAGTGTTGCTTTTGTATTTAAATTTCCCATGTGAAGACTTTTATTTAGTACTGAATACACTTTATGTTTTTTAGTTAAAGTTAAAAGTGTGTTATTGTAACTGAGAAAGGAAATTGTGATATGTAATGGCGTATATTTATCAGCATGTCCAAGCAAATATATAAATGGCAAATGGAACGAAAAGAAATAATGTATTTTTTGTTTTCAGGAATATACGTGGACCAGGTACCCCAGCCTCCCCCTGTTGAGAATGCCGTGGAAGCATTGTACGGCCGTCCTCAAGGCAGAGTACCAGAACCTCCGGCCAGGAGTGTGCGCAGGTTGCGCAGGGAAGGTGCTGAGGAAACTCGCAGGACTGACAAGACTACAAGGTCAGTCCACAATTCTTGCGTTTCTTGTTTCCTTTCAAGAATTCGTGGGATTGTGAGTTTAGTTTCACAATTTCTTCTTCCCAGGTGTATGACTAACTTACCCTTACTAATGACCAGGCGCATGCAGTCAGCACATAAAAATAAACTGCACGTAATCATGTATTTTGATAAATAAATCAAAATTTAATATTTATCTGACTTGAATTTGAATAATATGATAATTGTGATAGGAATATTAAGATATGCATATTTTATTTTGCAGAAATTCTAGTTAAGTACATCTTATTTCAAAGTACTGACTGCACACCACTATTAATGACTCAAGATAAGGGAGAATACTCATACATAGATTTCTCGATAATCTCAATTCTAATATGGCCATATTAGCTTGAGTGATGTCTTGCACCAACAAAATTTTGTGTATATGCTTTTCTATCATTTTAATATAATCGATAATATTTATAATTTCAAAATTAAAAGTACAGTAAAAGTCTGTTAAGAGGCAACTTTCATTTTTCCAGTTTGAATTTCGAGATATTTTTGCATTTTGCATACCCTTTCAAGATGAGACTAATAGTTAATTCTTTTACAATATCAAGTAAACAAAAGTGCGCTTTTTTATGTAAATATTGCTAGAGTAAAATGTATCAATAGAAAAGGACAAGTATACAATTGTTGGTTTTCTTAAATTCCTAGGTAATAAGCTATCAGAAAATAACTTATAATATTTGTATTGTCTTAATTATGGCAAATAACATTCAGTTTATTAGTTTTATATTAATGTAAAGGTCCAATCTAAGTAATAGTTGAAAAAAAGTCTAATCTATTGAATAACTTCTGATATAAATGAATAATAAAAACCCACATTTTCATAAAAAACGCGAAAATTTGAATTATTATTGCAAGTCGCGCCTTAATTAGAAATTCAAGGGACCAGAAATTGTCAAAAAATTTCAATTCTGAATTAAGTATGACTTGATAAATAAAACAGATGAAAAAAGAAAGGTAAAAATTGAAAAAATTCATAGCACAATTTTTATTGGACTTACTATTTGATTTGCTAATTAAAACTATTAATCTTGTTCACTATGAACAAAGTTTCAAATGGAATATTAACTTAGACATGGTCTGTTACTTAGAAGTTGCTTAAGTTTCAAATAGAATATTAACTTAGAATGGTCTGTTACTACAGTGAAACACTTTTAATAAGTTTTCAAGGGAGCAGCAAATTCAAATTTATTAAGCATGAAAGCAGGGATTTCAATATTCTTATCCATTATTTACACTTGATATCTAATTTTGCATATTAAATAAAGTTACATTTATATTACGATCATTTAAGAATGTCTTATTATTTAAAAATACTTTTAGAAATGTTTGTAAAGTACACATCTGAACTGCAAAAATAATGCTAGACAAAAATATTGCTAATTGCATATTCAAAATTTTATTTTTCACAGTGGTAGATCGGCTAAAAATTTCCTTTTGAATTTTTCAGAGCTGCATCAGAACAAGCATCAAATGCTAAGCGACCCCGGGCCACCACTGTCTCCGTTCCTGGTGGGGAGCTGCGGAGGCGCAACTCTGACCCGGCTGCTGCCCCTCCGCCTGCTCCCGTCACTCCCGCTCCCCCTCGCCCACCTCCTCCACACATGGACTTCATCGGTTCTACAGCCAATGGAGTATTTAAAATTGCTGGCCACAGGTTAGATTTTTGGCAATTAATAATGCCGTGGGCAATAATACTTTACACATAAAATGTGAGATTTTATATTAGATTTATTTGTGTAATTCTTGTCGAAATCAATATTATTGGATCTTTTAAATCATTTTATTGTTGATTCATTTTTCTATTGCTCATAATCAATAAATTATAATTTTGAGCGTGTTACAGAAAATCATTTAAGTGTATGCAAGTTAGATCACAATACATATAGGAATTTTAATCATGGAACAAATATTTTATACAGGTTTAGAAAGTGGACTCGTTTCTCCAAAGATGACAAGTGCGTTTATTGCCACGATGCGATGGACGCATTTGTCACCCAAGGACAAAAATGCTTGGACTGCAAACAACTCTACCATACAAAATGTATACAAAACAAAGGTGTCTTTACCATGCCATGTAATGGTGGCACCATCGCTGGAGCTAGTGGAGGGGGAAGGGGTAAGCACAGAAAGACTCTGAGGGGAACCAATCAAGATGCACCTGCCAAGAATGCCGTCCAATCGAAATTCAGCCTGACTGGAACATCTGAATTCACTGACAGAACGGACAAAATTATATCAGATGCCACAGAATTGCAGGCCATGCAGGATTTCATCACAAGGAAAATATATAAAATGGAAGATAGGAAACAATCAGAGGTTTGTCGTCTTATACTTCATCACCTTTATTTTTTCCCTTTTAAATTCAATTTTAAGAAATGTTCAAAATATTTGCATTTTTTATATACAAAATAACAATATTTTTATAATATTTGAACTTAAAATCCACTAATAATAAAATAATTAACAGATTTCTTATATTATTATAAAAGTAATAATATTTTTCATGATTGAAACACATGTCATCGTAGGTCATCTGCTGGATCATATTCGTTAAAATCAAAAAATTTTTTCATTTATCCTAACCTATTTTAATTATAAATTATGTCATCTAAAAACTCTTAAACATAAGAAAATATAATGATACAACATTTGCAATTAGTGAGATATTTTTTAATGTACACTTTACATCATGCGCGGCATATTTAAAAATTTTGATCATTCCATTCTCAGTTTTGTATATAATAATTTTAATAATATTGAATAATTGATTTATTTTCCAGGTGGATAGATTATTTAAGCACGCATTAAAAGAATTCAAGGACAATTTGGTTGCCACATACAGCATAGTGAACAAACAGGGGTCAGCTCTGAAATACAAGGACTTGATAGCCAACTTCCATCATGTGATGGAGACTGTTTGCAAGGAGGGCGGGCAAGCTGACACATTCCCTGTGACTATGTGTGTGAACGCTTTCAGAGGTTTCATGGACGAGTTCATGAACTCAAGACAAGAGGTGGACAAAACCAGCAAGATAAAGCGGAAAAAGGATAAGAAACGAAAGGTCGGTAACACTCATTTATGTTCTCATCGCGCAAGCATAACTAATGTTTTGTCCGATAGGAATTGGAGGATATTTCAACCAGCAAATAATATCACAGTCATCGCACTAGGCTTTTAGAATTTTTATGAATTTCAAATATCAAAGATCATGATAATTGATTGGAAAAATAGGATAGAATCAGGTTTTCCTGTGATTTTTCTGATTTGTGTTCAAAATTTGACAATAAATAATGTAAATACTAATCAAATATATTAATTAGAAAAATACATATAAAATCAATTTTATCGAAAAATATTGTTGTTGCGTCACCATGATTCGAACCTGGATCACTTTCCAAACTGGGGAAAATTTAATAAAAATGAATTGTTGATTCTGGCATCTGCTATCAGTTTACTCAAAGGTATTAGAGATTCCGTAAACACAATGTAGATGGCTTTCAAATAATGGAATGATATATGTATTAATTTTGTGTAACATGTAGGTTCGAATATTTGTCAGTAAAAATAATGTCACTGTGCATAGTTGGATAATGCACCTTCCCTGGTTTGGAAAGAGATCCAGGTTCGAATCCCGGTGGTGCAACAACAATATTTTTCAATAAAGTTGATTTTATATGTATATATTTCTAATTAATACATTTAATTAATATTTAAAATATCACAGACCTATGTTCTTAATAATAAATAATGTGATCAATTTAATAAAGATTGGATTGCAAAGCCACATTTTTTAATTTATGTGATTTAATAATAAGCTTTCAGAAGTAAAACAAAATGTATGCATTATTTTTCTTAGGTGGACGATCCCATAATGTATGCTGGCCACACATTTGTCCTGTCTATGATCAACATACCGACTGAGTGTGAAATCTGCAAAGCATTCTTCATGTGGCCCATAGAGCGTTCCCTCATCTGCCAGACCTGCAAATTAGCCGCACACAAGAAATGTTACATGAAGGTCAGTGCTTTATTTTCCCATGTAATGATAACTAATTTTATGAATTCACTATTTGTTACGAACAGAAATTTGTTTGCCAACGTCAAAAAATAATCATGTGTACGACGTACACAGAATATTGCTATGTACTCGCGTCCGAGTTCTCACGATAATAGAACACCAGTTCTTATTTACGGTATAACATCCTATTTATACCTAATAATAGTAAATAGCATGTAGACACGAAACAGTGAATATATTTTGGTCAGTTCTCTGGAATAAATCTAACAACAGCCTGAGTTTCTATTAATTGATCTAGTACATCCTGAATCTTCTGTTATATAACTCTTCAGATTACAACACAGAAATACAGTACATATTTGTTCTGTATGAAAGACTATTATTGTTTGAAAGCTTGGATGTATGAAAATGTCATTTTTTAATTCTGTAAGTATTTTTAATTTTTTTAATTTTAAATTTTAAATGATTTTTTTTAATATAAAAGTCTCCAATGTTTATTTCTTTTATCAAAGAATTTTCAATTGTTATTTTGTTTCAGAGTTATTTTAGTTTAATAATTGCCAATGCCTACCTATAGTTATTTATTATTATTATCATGTAAATTGAAAGTAATCATACTTTGGTACAGTAAAATTGCGTTAATTTGAACCCCTTTTATTCGAAATTCAATATAATTCGAAATTTTCAAATACTTTAGACCCAAATTGTCAGTTTCATACATAATCAACCTCTTCAATACAAAAATTTCGTTAACATATAGTATGAAATAGTTTTCAGGCCCTCACGTCTTAAATTAATACATTTTTACATCACACACATAATTCGAAAATTTTGAGTAAGTTAATATGGTAAATTATTGCATAAACGAAATATATTTTCACATAATCTTGAAACCAAGATTACTGAGACAAATCTTGATTGGGACAAATTAACAAAATGTTAAAAATTAATAGTGTTATAAACCATTCAATTTGCAAGACATATTACAAATTTTCAACGTTTTTAAAATACTTTGTTTTAGTGAAAACATATGTTTTTAAATAATATATTCTATTTACTCACATGCTTTGAGGATTAAGCTACTATTTAAAACTAAATTTTATATCAAAAACACAATCAGTTTTTAAATAATATGTTTTCAGTTTTATTAAAGATAATAACTTGAATTGTCCATCGAACTTCAATACACCGGTCTATCCCGCCATGACGGACGTCAAGTCAGCACTGTCATTATTTTCATTAAAAAATGCCGAAAATATATGTTTTTACACATATATAATCTACAATATAAATTAGATCCTTTTTTTTTACTGAATTTAAGGGAAAACAATGTTTTCGCGAACGAAGTAAACATTTTATGTATGTTATTTTTATGTAAGTTGCAATTAAATATTTTGTTTATATACTGGTGTCTCATAGCTAGTAGCAAATACTTCGGGGGAGACTTCATTCAATTTTGAACAGAAAATATTATTAACACTTTGGTAAAATGTTTACTGTTAACGAGTTATGCAACTTCAAAGATAGCATTTTTTTTTTTTATATCTTACTTATCTTTTGTAAAGCGTTGGATTACCATTAAAGTAATTCATATCAAATTTTATAAATTGATTAGCTGATTAATTCATTGATAAACACTAAAAATACGATACTATAAAAATTACTCCTACTAAAATCTTATATCTGCTGATTTACCTTACCTAAGTATGCCCTCATGAATACATATGCACATATATAGGTATCCACATAGCTTACCAAGCTCTCGACTTCCGCTGACTTAAAACGGTGGTTCGCTCACTCGTCCACCGAGCAAACTTTATTTAAATATTGCGTATATTAATGAAGTTCATAAGAATTTTTAAATAAACGCAAGCACTGTAAATTACCAAAAATAATTACACCCTGTATATGAATATGTTTTGAAATCAGACAATGTACCTACATATATTTAGATGATATCTTAAATCAATGTCGTAAATTTAAAATAGTTTATTTTGTTTAATATTATCGATTTAAAACGCTCCGTTGCGGTTTTGGTGATATGTCTGTTTTATAAAAACATATTACTTATGAAACAGACAGCTAGTGTTTAAAAGACAACAGTGTTATACATGGTGTCTCGTAGCAAGTTGTCCAAACTTCAAGAATAGGTAAATCAAGTAATTTAGAATGAAAAATATTCTTGATAATAACTCCAGATATGAGTTATTTTAACACTTGTATCGAATGTGAGAAAATCAACAATTTTATTGTCATCTCTTTCTATTCAAACCTTCCTCTCTCACTTGATTTATGTAACAAATAATATTATTAATTATTTCTCTGATACATCTCGAAAGCATATCTAAATCATAAATACCTTGTTTTCGAGAAGTTGCGAAATATGTCATAATATGTATACTTTTCATGAAATTAGCTGGTTTTTTCAAGACTTCCGATTTTTTACGCTATCGCATTGCGAAATTTGTAAAATAAATATTTTTTTTGGTCCTTTGAATTTCTTATTAACCTTTTAGATGCCCAAAAAAATCCTAGCTGAAACAGCATCATACCATCCATATTGGCACCAAAATTCTTAAAATTCACGGCTAGCTTTGTCCAAATTTTATTTTTATAAAAAACCTTGGTTTAACTTAAAAAAGGTTGGTATAACTAAAAAAAAATAACGTAGGTATTATTTTGTCATAAGCGTCAGTCGACTGCAATTTTGTACGGTTTAGATATGAAGAAAAAAATGTATAGTGTTCTGGCCATAATATTTAGGAAATAATTATTTAGATCAAGATGTCTCACAGAGACGAAACTATTATTTTTATATGAGAAGTATGGGCAAGTCTTGGGCATCTTGGAATCTTGATGACAATTCCCCGGGGGATAAAACCCAGTAATTAGTTCCTACAAAGATTTGGACATACTCAAAATATTTTAAATAATTATTTATTTTTTATTTGTTTTTTTGGAAGGATGACATCAGATTTTATTAATATTATTGTGTTTAATGTGATGCTTGAAACAAAAAATATTAGCACTTCACATCACAACTACGTACACATTGCATAGCATTAACGACATGCATAAAATGCTGCCTAACGTTGCACTCACTGTATTTATAGTAAAATGCCCGTATTTTAATTTTGATTAATAATTAAAAAACAAGAAATATCATAATCTATATAATATTATAATCTAACTGACAATTTACTCAAATCGGAACGTCCCAGATACTTTCCAACTTATTACGTCGTTCTCATCATCCAACTCATCATTGGACTCTGTGGTAGTAATAACCATATCGGGAATGTCTAAAAAGTCGATAATATCTCCACTAATGAAAAGGTCATCGTCATTTTGTAAAAAAAGTTTGTAAAAATAAAAATAAAATTAAAGAAGTTTTACTGTATTTATAGTAAAATGCCCGTATTTTAATTTTGATTAATAATTAAAAAACAAGAAATATCATAATCTATATAATATTATAATCTAACTGACAATTTACTCAAATCGGAACGTCCCAGATACTTTCCAACTTATTACGTCGTTCTCATCATCCAACTCATCATTGGACTCTGTGGTAGTAATAACCATATCGGGAATGTCTAAAAAGTCGATAATATCTCCACTAATGAAAAGGTCATCGTCATTTTGTAAAAAAAGTTTGTAAAAATAAAAATAAAATTAAAGAAGTTTTCGAAAATTTGATAACTGTTAAAATATCAGCACTTTGTCGTCGATATGAGAGGTTATTAGATTTTCAAATGCAATTTAAATTTCAGTCATTTTCGTATAAATCACTTTTATCTAGGGTATAAAATAAATCTAGCAACACAACCTGTCAACTTCGTATGGAGGAAAGGTGATGATTTTTACACTCGATTTCAGACATAGTTTGTGGTGTTCTTTAGTTGAATAATATTTGTATTGGTCACCGTATGATATCACTACTGGAAAGAATAATTTAGTTTAAAATCTGATACGTGGTGCCCGTGATATCAATCTGACGCTACGTGTTCATCCAATTTTTTTTTAGTCCCTTGAACTTCGAATTAACGTGGTTTTACTGTATAATATGATTTCAAGTAAATATGTGTAGTTATTATGCATTATTGCATCTTGTCTTATGTTCTGAACATATTTTAATTTATGTCAATAAGTGAGAGATGATACTTGAAGCCCTAATAAAAATGTTTCTTCTGTACAAATCATTACATTCATTCTTTACGCAAACAACACAAACATTTAGCTTAGTTTAAAAATAATAAATATGTGTACGCATCTCTATTTTTTCTTTTAAAGTAAAAAAATAACACAAATTCCTATTGTGTCGATTTTAATCAATTTTTTATTTTTATTTATTTTAGGTAACAACACACTGTAGGAAAGACAACTCTACTTTAGTGGTCGGCGGTGGAGGCGGTCATGTGTTTGGGATTCCCCTTTACAAGCTGTCGACTGGAGATGGTAAAGTTCCTGTTGTAGTCGACAGACTTATCACCACCATAGAACTATACGGTCTCTACACCGAGGGCATCTACAGAAAGAGCGGTGTTAGCTCCAGGGTATGTTATTTCTTCAAATTTACCTCAAAGTTTATTATGGGATTATATTGTTATAAATCTTCAGCATATTCTGTGTGCTATTGTTATTGTTGTAAATCTTTGGTATATCTTGCGTGTCTATTGAAGTTTATATTCATGTACATGAATTAAGTACTCTAATAAATTATTTAATTTTCGTTGGATTAATTCAAATGACAACACACATTATGACGTGGGCGCCTATATGTGACGTGTAATCGTCAGGATAGGACACCATGTTTGCATACCACCGGCTTGCTCAGAGGTTTGCATGGTGTGCGTGGGTCTGGGTTACAGAATTCAACATAATCTCCTGTCTTTCACTTCAGCCAGCATTCTCAGGGAAAAATAAAAAGATTATTACAAATTTTATCACTAAGTTTAATACATACGAAACAAGAAAATAAAATGTTAAAAATCGAAATTATTAATCATTACACCATCAATTGTGATTAGATGAAAGAGATGATCTCGGCAATTTTTGCCACATAAAATAATAAAGTTTACCATTATTTCCATAACTAAATGAACATAAATTATCACCTGACGATTTGTCGGGTCAGGTATAATACAGAAATAACTTGACAAATAGATTGGTTAACACGAGCAGGAAAACCACGAATTTTGAATAAAGTAAAGAAACATATATGCTACCATAGAAAAATATTTGTTTAAATGAGAATATTAGAAGAAAGATTAATGCTACCATAAAAAGAAATCATAAGCTTTAAATTCTTCGTACACAATAAAAATGGATTTTTACAAACAATTTTTGCATAGTCATTGTCCATTTCTGTAGAGATTCAGTCTTCATTAATTTGGCCAGTCCAAGGTACACGTTAAAACTTGTCACTTTTCTGGCCGCACGTCAAGTAGGCTGGATTATCTGACATTTGGTTCTTCATGGATCGCTTGCGTCTCCCTTGGTCGAAAAAATTAATCTC
Organism: Eubasilissa splendida; assembly: GCA_031772225.1. Lineage (NCBI taxonomy): Eukaryota > Metazoa > Arthropoda > Insecta > Trichoptera > Phryganeidae > Eubasilissa > Eubasilissa splendida. Next base: position 10,707,740 of record CM062852.1, on the reverse strand, counting down.
GTCGGGTACTGTCAGTGGCAGAGGTTACTCAAGAGGTTAATAACATTGACTTATGTACTATACAGAAATACTTGTAGTTTAAAGTTTAATTATTTATTTATAGGTTAAAGAATTGAGAACTCTCTTGGATGCAAATCCTGATGAAACGGCCAATCAGTTAGAAAACTACTCTGTGCATGTGCTGACTTCTGTGTTGAAATGTTTCTTCCGTGAGATGCCGGAGCCTCTGCTGACTTTTGATTGCTACGATGACTTCATCATGGCTGCGAGCCTGACCGACCCTCAGGTATTTTGTTACTGATTGAAAAATAACACTATTTAGACTTATTATTGTTAATCTCTATTACTTTTACGAAAGAAACTCTGTACAAACCAGTTCATTGAATTTGTTATTGTTACTTGACTATTAAAACAAACAAATTATTGCGGCAGGCGAGGAGAAAAAACTCGACTCTTCAGATTTGTTCCCTTACCAAATGACAGATTTTATTTTGCATTAAAATATAGAATATCATTTCCACTCATGGTAAAAGTTTGATTTTTACAAGTGGGTGAGTTTGAGAAATTAACTTGAAGACTAACTAACTTATTTACGCACATGCCTGCATCATCATTTGATTAAAAATGAATTGCAGACAATGACGCTGAATGTGATCTTATGCAAATTCTAATCACCCTCAATGTATTTATCATTTTATCTATGACTTTTAATATCGCAACGTTTAAAGATTATTGAAAGCCATGTATTATTTATTCTTGATGTATTTCTGATGTCATGCATTCCTTTCATACTTTTGTTACAATTATACAATTTTTTTTTTTTTATGTGTATTGTGATTTTTTAGTGTGTTTTTGCTTGTTATACCAGTTATTTTAACATTTATATTTGATCTTTGTGTTTTTTTTGTTATTTGTCATAATGGTGCTCTACGATTTGGTTCAAAATAAAAAAAATATTTTATCATTAAAAAGCATTTAATGTTATTATGAATAACACAATATTATGAATATTAATTTAATTTTATAATTTATATTATATTTATATTAATTTTATAATAGTATATTATTGTGGTTTTACTTTCGACAGTTTGACATTACATCTACTAGTGATATTTTAAATGCAGGGAATCTTATTTTTTGTGATATATTGCAGGTAATTTTACTATTGAATACTTGCCTAGTTGGGCAATGAATTTTAAAAATCTGTTTTAAAAGATCTATATGTAACAAACTGTTTTAGCTATGCAATATATATTATATGTGTTTGAGATATATATACAGATTTTTCTAGTGAGACAAGCACAGTCCAACAATAATTACAGTAAAACTCAGTTAATTCGTAACTCGCGGGACCGAAATTTAAAACAAAAAATAGATTTACGAATAATGAGAACAAAGTTTTTTTAAAGGCAACATTAGAATGAAATTTTGTGAGCGCTGCCGCTGTTAAAGATTTAGTTTCTTTTCTTTCGTTTAGTTCTCAAATCAAAATATTTCATAAACCTAGAAGTGATTCAATGAAAACATTATTTTAAATAATAACAAATTTTATAAAATGCACTATGGAATTTGATCTACTTATGGCTAAACCAGGCTAAAGTTAGTTCAGCACGTCCTGTCATACCAGCGCGCTGTTATGCGATAAGGAACGGCGTTGTGATTGGCTGGTAGGTGGGACTAGCTGCGGATGTTTACGAAGGGATGAAGGTCAAATGCGTAGTCGCACGAGCTTAGAGATTTAAAAACATTTGTAAATATGCAAATTATGTGAACAAATTATTTACTTCAGTTGTCAAAAACGCATACAAACTGCGAATAATCAGATTTTACGAATTATCGGTAGAAATTAGTATGAAATGTTATTTTCGGGGTAATTTTTTTTGAATTCCGTGAAAATAAGATATATGTATAAGGTTACGAATTAACGGAGTTTTACTGTATAGATAAGTAAATAAATAAATTATTAAAATTTGAAAGTGTGTATATATGTAGTTGTGGTGCTCATGTTGAGTATCATATCTGTAAATAAAAATACTAAAATATATCACAAATGTGTGTTTAGGATCGAGTGGCAACTCTTTTCGCTATTCTGAAAAAGTTGCCTAAGCCCAACTTTGATCTGATGGAGCGCCTCATGTTCCACTTATCGCGTGTGGCTGCTCACGAACAAGCCAATCGCATGAGCGCGAGTGCTCTGGCAATCGTCTTCGCGCCATGCATCTTGCGAACGAGCAAGCCGCAGCCAGCTCAAGTCAGCCTCCACCATATTGCAGCACAGACCACGTGCGTGGAAACTGTACTCACTGAAAGAATTAAAACGGTAAGTAAATCTTTGTTTTAATTCCGTCCGTACTTTTCTTATTTTGATTAATTTAAAATATCTCTGTCATACTGTAATACTTGTTTATCTTGTTTCTCTTTAAAGGGTTTAAGGTGTGTCAATAAAACGTTAAATAAAATGCTATTAACGCAACCAATATGAATATTCATACTGACGTAACTCCCAGATAATTCTTAACCTTGCAAGTGCTCTGCGAAATGATGAAAGCTGAAATTTGATGCTAATTTACTTTCCTTCCCTAAATATAGAAAATTATGACTGGATATGAAATCCCTTTGCCACAATTGATACATCGAGTTGTGAAATTTGATACCAAGAAGAAGAACAATTGGTTACCTTGTCAATCGACCGTACTTTAATAATAAAATTTTCTTAAATAACTCTGGAGGAATTTTAGATTTTTGTCCAAGACGAATACCCAGCTCTCTCCATAAGGGTACCGAAAATCTTGTTACAGTTTTCAACTTCATATTTGTGTGAGCTAGGTTTCTCGACAATAACCAATATAAAAACTAAGAAACATGAAAGACTTACCAATTTAGATGAAGAATTGAGAATAACTATATCAAATATTAGACCTAATATCGCTGAAATCTGCAAAAGCTGACAAGCTCGGGTGTCACATTAAATGATTTTTGCCTCAAATAAATTTCATTCGAGTATATATAATATATATATTATTTTTAATTAATGATAATCTGTTTAATTTTTAATAAAAGTTATGTCTGTCTGTTTTTGTTTGTTTTCTGACTTTTTGATTTCGGTGCTCTGCAAATTTTTCTTATGATCAAAATTGTTCCCTGACTTCAAAAAGCTTAAAAACCACTGCTCTATAGTCAGTCTCACATTTTAGGAGTCCCTTGTCTTAATGTACAGGGCTCTCAAAATGATATATGACAAACGGATCTGCCAATATATTTTTTTGAGCTATTTATTTTCACTTTTCCTGTTGCTCCTGATTTTACTTCCCCTTTCTCAGTGAGTGGAGAGCCCCCTGGAAAGCGGCACCCCTTGCAATTGCGATTTATGTCCGCCACTATATAGTGGTTAATACACAAAATATATTTATACGACTTTTTACTCAGATATACCCCTTCTATCATTTTGTTAAATTTTTTAATAAACACGTGTATTGCATATTGACACCCTATTATTTACACTTATTTTGAATCCTCGCCTTTAATCGAGCCTCTGTTTAGCTTGGAGATAGAGTATGGCATTATAGGCTTGTGTACACTATGAATGCAGGTGACAGCAACACTGGCGGACATAGCTACATTAGACACAGCCTGCCACACAGCCACGCACCGCCTCTCATCGCTGCGTTGCTCCAAGGTGTTTACTCCGGAGGAACTAGCTGTGGGCCCAAACTCCGCAGCGGCCGCAGCCCAGGCCGACCCTCCGGCTCCGGAAAACGAAGAGGAAGCACTCCTCGTCGGCCACATACAGGAGATACAGAAGGAGAAGGCGATCCTGACGAGCGCGCTGCCTTCTCTCACTCGTGCTACGTCTGATGACGACCTCCTATCGACCGACCTGGACGGGGAGTGCGGGAGCCTGGACGACCTGAGTCACACCCCCGCCAAGGGTCCCCCCAGACACAGGACTGCCCTGCACAGGCAGATGTCCTCGGATGATCCCATCATGGTGTGAACCTAACCTGACCTAGAATGTGCGCATGTACATATACAGGCATTTTACGAAGGTTCAAACTCTTGCCCAGCATGTTTCGATACATTGTGTGGAGATGGTGTAGTGCATATTACTTTAATTGCCATTTTACTTTGTGATTATTCACATGTTACGAATCCTGATGATTTACCAGATTGTCGCCAAAATTCTTAAGATTTTTTTCCCTTATGATTATGTATTTTTTTAAATATTTTTTTCCATCCAGAAGATACCATCTTACATCTGTAAGATGGTGTAATAATAATTTTGGATAATTTGTATAGCGTCACTTTCGTAAAAACTTTCACCTCAAGGGCGCTGTGTGAGAGAGTAGAATATTGAAATATGTATGAAAGGGAAAAAAACCGCGGCTAATCCGATCTGGTTACTAATCATAATTATGCCATTATAGTGCAACGTTTCGGTACCGAATGATGATTTTATGAAGTACCTACCGCTCAAGACAACAATAAATACTAATGCGAACAGTAAAACGAGATGGCATTCTTTAAAGCTTCGTGGACATTTAAAATTTACAGAAGCCCTGGTGAATTTCAAAATAGACATTTTGTTTTGGATTGCCGAAAAATATTGATTATAATGATGGCGTCCAGGCAAAAGGTCGTAACCAACATAAACCAAATATTAAAGGAATGAAAACTGTGCCATTTTTTAACAAGATACAAAAACACATTTAATTAGTTGTTAAATCATCTCTTGCCAATATAGATATATTAAATTTTCGGAGAAATCAAATTTGTATGATTTACAACTCAACATTTTGACAGTCCATAAAACTGGTTTTATATTACGATACAACTACGGGCTGTAAAAAATAATGGGTTATTCTGCCATGGCCGTGGGCATGAAATCCCATTTATGTTTGTTTCCTAACCTATTCGGTTTTTTTCAATTATTTTATTACATTTTTTAAATGTGATAATAATAAATAACTTGAACTGATTGATATGTATCCACCCTCAACGTTTTAGAGGCACACCATCTCTGTAACCACACTATTAAGTTATCTCTCTCCATTCTTGTCGGTGGACTCTTCAAGACAACCCTTTAGTTAATATTGGAACTGACAGTTTAACTTTTGCTAGCCCCAGGAACACAAAGTGAATCAAACAATTTTTTAAATAGCATTGTGACCGATACTAATGTCAAAAAGTACATAGGCCTAGCGGTTAACGTAATTCTACAACTAATTTTAGTGGTTCTTTGTACTTCCTTGTCTTTATTTTATTTTCCTTCAAATCTTTTGATCTTAGACTTCTGCCAGTTAACGGAAAATATTTAATTAGATTATATATTTTTTATCTATATTCAATTAAATTTATATTTTTCTGTTGAATCCATCAGAAACAAAATTTTGACAAAAAATGTTGGTTACGATCTTTTGTGTGGAGTATATCGACACGAAAGTATTTAATATTACTATTATTAGAACATTTTTGAATCTATAATTTTCAGTGAATCTTCCGAACTCTTTTTTTTATGTGTAATTGAAAATTTGTGATACTTACTATAATGAAACACATTTTTACGAAGAATTTCCATGAAATGATGCTAGTATCATTTTTTATCAGACCAGATATCTACTTTATTAGCGGTAGAAGTATTTTTAACATCAATGATTATTGCAAAATGATTTTCTAGTTGTTTCTTGTTTTATGAAAATGTGATGTGCCCATAAATATGGAATAAGCACTTATTATTATTGTACTGGGGCAACTCTTGTCCACCTATTAATGTTAGTCAGACATTTACTATAATTTTTCACCCATATTATATTTCTTATTAATATAAAGAATATACGCTTAATACCTCTATCCTTTATTTTTTATATTTGTCCTCCACTGAGAATAATAATTAGTGAAAATTAAGTTCTAAGAATTTTCAATAAGTTGTTAGTGCATTTATTGTCCTTCGTCCAAGCAAATAATTATTTTTCTTTTAGAAAACTGTCATTAGTCACATTATATAGACAACCGTTACAATGAATACTATTGCTCTCTGCTGGTATCAACGAATCTGTTTTATTTTGCTTGTGTTTATTAATAGTAGTTCTCTATTTCTATACCCTTTTGTAGGTCTACAATTTGTCCTGCATGAATAATTATCACAACTCGTGAGTCTGTTTTCTGTGATTTAAACTGTGTGGTCAAAGAGTGCAACCCGAAAATTAAAAAAATTAATCGTAAATATATTCATGTGACTGTTCAATGTTTTAATATTAAAATTATTTAGGTAAACTACGCACAATGACTCGGTATAAAAAATATAAATATGTACTTACAAATTTTTCTGCCAATTTGTTTAAATATCTTTTATCTCTTCCTAACATATTACGGCATTAAAAGATTTTATGTTAGTCATCCCCTGCTAAAGGTTTTCATGGGCGTTTAGAATTTTTTATGTGGGGTCTTCTGGGTTATGCTGCCATGTGTTTCCGACCACTCTGGCTGACATTTAGAATCCCATTGCTGGGTCCAACATCAACTCTATAGGCCAAAGAGGTAAAGAGGTTGGAAAGACACGGAAGATAGCCCAGAAAGACCAATTAAAGTCGAATAACGGGGATGATTATACCTGGATGGGTTACCCCACATGTCAAAATTACAATCCCATGAAAAAGTTACTTGAACAGGGTTTCACTCTCTGATCTAAACAGAGTTAACTTACTTTTTATAAATTTACAGAAACGGTGTCCCGTATTAGTGAATAGTTTCACAATAATATTTTTGTCCAGAATACTCTCATATGTATATGATTTTCAATTTTCTTTATCGTTCAATAGAAAGCATTAACAGGCATCCCTCTAAAAATTTACATATATACACCCGTAAATAAGAGAACTTTTGTAATTGTTTCCAGTACTGAGGAGATTGAGTGTGTTGAAGCAGAGTTGCCGTTGAGCATTCCGAGTAATTCAGTGTTAAATCAAAATATATACACGGAAGGCACTGTTTTTAATCAAGTTTAAAATTTATAACCTACAAATTTATAATAAAAAAATGTTGAAAAATGTATGTTTTAAAAATAGTTAATTTGTTTGAAAACATTAGTTTATATGAATGCTTTTTTTTTTTTTTTACTAAATGTCAAAATTTATATCAATCAAATAATGGGGGGGTGCCTGCACAAATATAATAATAGCAATAATTTACATTAAAATAATTTTATGAAATATTATGCATACATAGATATATAAAGTACGCCATGTAAATCATTTCTTGGTAAGACTAACAGAGATTAAATCATTGTATTAAATTTGACCCTCTACATTCCAAATCTATTTTCTCCAAACCGACTATTCAGATTTAATAAGGGTTAAATGTTACAATCTCTTAACGACATTGATGAAAACATGAAAAATTACTTTCATGTAATTATTATATATTTATTACTTAATTCTTAATTAAAAATTGAATATATAAAACACATTCAATAGAATGACTTGATTTCTGGTAAATGGATGACTTCTCACTAATAACGATGCCATCGAAGTTGAGACGTTTGAGTTTCATCTCCAAAGAGTCATATCTACAAACATTAGAAAATTATTAAATTGTCAATACATATTATTCAATCATTTATATTTTTAAAACTTAATCTACAAATTGTTGCCGAAAAATATCAAATGTTATCAGAAAATTGTTGATTGTTAAGCTATTGAATGCTAAGCTAAGCCAAAACGGTTTATTGTTGAGCTATTTGATGTCTATTTATAATTTATGTTATCCTATCACTCGCTTTGAATTAAATTTGTTAATAATCGCAAAGTCCTCATCATTGTCCCTTTCTAGTTTTTGATGTTCTAATATACATATCGACCCCTGATTGCAAAAAAATTGTTTTATGATCATTAAGTTTGTGGAATATATATTTACTGAAAATCTTTTTACATACAAACTTTTTTATATTAAATTTAAAGGAAGTATTATTTACATTGAAAAATGATATTTGAAATGTGTACAGCTGTAGTGCAAATTATGTCTTACATTTGCCTGGCTTTGTGGTTGAGCTGAGCGGTTAGGACGTCCACCTTTAACAATAATGGTCAAAGTTATCCCATTAGCGGCGGCCTCCGAGTTAGTAATCTTCGCATATCTGTTTAGTTTAATTTGGAAATAGTAAAAATATTAAAGTGGTATATTTTCATACTCAGATTATTATTATTATGTTACATTTGTCAACAGCTGAATTTTTCCAATGATCATTTTACCTAAATATATCCATATTCGAATAATTGTTTTTTCTCATTTTTCTACATATTGAACTTCTGAAGTAGAGCTATGAATCTGAGCAAATTGTTTATATTTACATTTTCTGGTTCTCTTGTATTTTTTTTTACTTCATTTGAAATCAAATATCCCTAGATCCTAAATGTTACTACTGGATTGAATAACTTTATTCCCAAACAATAGCATTGGTATCACTTTTTATAACTGCCTTTATACAGAACCCGGAAACTCTAATTCTACTTCTGAGAAGACTCCTGGCAACATTCACGGCACGGAAGCGTGAGTAATTGGAGACCATTTTGTCGATAGTCATTTAAAATCTTTATCATACCAAATTATATTATTAACATAAAGTGAAACAATCCATTATCTAAATGTGGCGGTAACTTAGACAATATGTAGAAATGTTCAGCAAGGTACCTCTATTAAGACCAATGTCTTCAGACTGATTTGTGAACTGTTTAAAATTAATAATTGGTTATCACTATTTGCTTTTCTATACTTATGTTTTTGTCTTTATACACTCGCTTAGCAATTTTTTCAATTATGGTAGTTGTACCGTCACCTTTCTGTTTAATTTTTGTTACTAAATAAACAACAACGATGTATGATTTAAGATATTTTTAGCATTAATCAAATGTAAATAATTTGTCATCGTATTTTCTAACTTTCATTTTCTGTTTAACGAAAGTATAGTGCCACTAAATGTTATTTAAGGATTTTATTTGCAAGTTAAATTTAATTTTGCCTACAGGGAAGTGTATTGAATATAATCTTGGTGGTTTACCATATCCTTGTAAACGAGACTGTACATCAATCATCCCATCTATTGAATCTCCTGCTATACAATACATGATATATATTAACAATTGAGTATTAGAAATTGCTTTTTATCAGATCATATAATCTAGAAGTGGCATTCAAAATTCCATCTGTGCAAATAATATACCTATCGGCTGACAACATTAACAACAGATTGTGGAAATCGTTGATACTCATGATTAATCTAATATCATATAAGGTAGACCCGTGGCTGGTGGCAAGTGGGATTTCGAAGGTTGCGAGGCCCTCCTAGACATAATTAAATCTATCTTCACGCTACACGTGTTCTAAAAATGTTGTCATTTTTTTTTATTAGAGCTCTGCATTTTTAAATAAAAGTCAAAGATAAAAAAATCATTAATAATTGTTTATTATTGATAATAAAAATCATTGAAAAATAAATTACTTCAGATTATAGTATAGTTTTTAAAAAACTATTCATGTTTTCAACATATATCGTTCAAATATCTTATGGTAAAGATCTCAATCCACTCCGCAATTGACAAAAGAAGAGAGGAGCTGTATTACATTTTCAACCCATCTACACGTCTCCAACAAAATGTTATGTTAACTAGAATGTTAACTAACAAATAGGTATTTATAGTTCCATTTCTAGTATTTTGCATATTTTAAATGTCAGTAATTTTTTTATATATTGTATTCAATTATGTTCTACTATAGTGTATAACACAATGTATAAAATGTATGTTGTATTCTATTATAGAATACAATAAAAAATTACCACTACTTAAAAATATATGCAAAATACTAGAAAAACTAAAAATTACCTGAAATGCTTTCTATATGAGGGGTCAACACACACATATATGTATGTATACATAATGTGGAGCCAATTTAAGATGTCTGAAACTTATCTTTGATTGTTTAAAATTAAATACAGGTTTTTTTCTTCTCTATTTGAACATGTTTATTAATATTTTGCATACACGTTTTTCAACATGAATGTGTAATTATTTTGGTTTTTCTTATGTAATCTTCTAATTACAATTTATTCTAAATGTTCAATAACAGCAATGATATAGAACTATCCCATTGGACAGCGCACTGTATATTATACAAATGTTTTTTTTTTAAATTCACTTTCAACTTCCCCGACTTACGAACCCACCGAATCTAACTGAGGACTCAACCAGCTATATAATATTTCTGAATCTATAAGAAGAGTTTCTCTGTATGGGTGGCTGCCATTCTTATATATTATTCCGTGCTAATGATAGCCACGTTTATATTAATATTGTAGTTTCAATAGTTGAACGATGTAATCTATGGATAAGGATAAAGTGATCTGTCATTTATTATTAAGAAATTATTTATAGATTGTCACTCAAAAAAATACTACTAGTTTTAAATACTCTTATTATTTTTGTGATCTTTTTAAATTTGATGCTGGTAACATTGTCAACGACCAATATTTAGGAAACGATTTTTTTTCTCTCTAAATATATCATTGCAGACTCTAATGAAACTTCTTATGACTATCGAAGTAAGTTACATTTATTTCCGATATACATCATAAATGTTGGATTTTTCCAAATTCGTGATGTACATTGATTTATGGCTTTGAAGTAAGTGGCCAATTTTTACTATTCATTAGTGATAATCTTTTAGTATCTCGCCTTAGCATTTCAAGGAAGATATTTTATCATTTGGTCAGATTACCTTGCATATTGCTATATTTTGTAAAGCCGGTTTCAATGTTAATATTTTAAATAAATTCCAACTCATTTCTTAATTTGATATGTTTATGGAACATTGTGTAGAAATGTTAGGTTAGTTATTTTTAACATTTTATACTATTTTGATAACCCTCTTATCTGGATTCTATCTAAAGTTTAATGCGTTCATTTCTTGCATGGTAAGAAATATAATTTGTGTTTTTTTATAATAATATATATTAGTATTCTTGCATTGTGATTTTATCATAAAGTATTTTTCTAATGTTTTATGCAACCAATAATTGTTGCACGGTTAGAAATACCTGTCTGAAGTATTTTTTTTAATATGTAAGTATTCTTATATTGTGATTGTTATCATGAAGTATTTCCACTTTTTTGATTCTCCGTATAACTTCCGAAATATTGATCTAAAGTAAATGTCGCTGAATATTGATGATTTGCAAGGGTAACCTCAGATCATATTTCTCAAACTGTGTATTCATAAAACGATCCTTGCTGTTGAATGTTCTTTTAAATATTTATGGAATATTTTATATAACATATTTTTATTTTTACGAAACACTCGAGAAGTTAAAAATATATTTTATAGATATATAAATATATATTCTAATGTAGATGCGTTTTAAAGATGTATCAAATGTTATAACATATTTTTGCGTCAATAAACTAGTTAAAACGGAACAATCCCTGAAAAATAAACGGGTGGATTATTGTTTTAAGGGATGTACAAAAGGATAACTTGTTGAAGGATGATATTCTTAATTGTTGTACTAAACGAGATGTAGTTGATAGTTGAAGCTTCATTACAAATGAGCTTGTTGCAATAAGGTTGTCCATTTTATTAGTAAAATCTACATATTATTTTACTTAACGAAGATTGTGCAATCTGTAGATCTTATGTTAATCTATAATTCCATTATTTGATGTGTAAATGTACAGCATTTTGTAAATAAAGCAATAGTGTATTTTTATATTTTTGACATTATATTTTAAATGTTCTCTCAGTAATTCCACGCGGTTCCAGTTGATAAGTGGCAAAACTTTCTGGTTGTTATGTAGTTACATACAACACCACACTGTTTTAATTAAATGTTGCATTTGTTAATCACTAAGGCATTGTTGCACTACAGCAAGTGTATTTTTTGTATTAGATAATACCGCGTACATTCAACTCCGTGATCATGGGCCACGACACTGTAATGTCAATGGCTGTCGTGACAATAATTGTCCATGCCGCTGTATAACCGACTTGACGGAAAGCTCGTACGCATATTGGCAGTGGAGACAGAGTAGTACTCTTAAATATCATTGAAGAGTGCTTATGTGACATTCCATTTTATAAGTGAATGAGCATATTGCATATGGAGCCAATTAGTTAGTTTACCAGACTTTTAATTACATTTGTTTGTACCCTCTTAACTATACATACTGTTATTTGGTAAGCATTCTTACGCCTTCTTTATGTGTTAGAATATTTAATCCTATGATAGGAAAAAAACTTATGAAGTTTCAATGTAAAAAAGTTATTTGTTAAGCTGTTTAGAAAATACTAATGATAAATATATATAAATTGTACATATTATTTGATTATTACAGTATAAATTATATATAAATGTTTTGATGTTGTCTTTACAGATATTTCAATGTATTTTTATTTTTGTGACATTGATTCTTGTAGTAAAGTACAGTGTATAGTGTATACTATACTACATATATTATACTTGTAAGTTCTTGTTATTGTTAGCAGCAATAATTATAACATGTAACAAAAATGCTGACTTCTGAAATTTTCATTTCATTTTATGTCTGTTTAAAACAATTTATCATAATCTTTATTTTCTTTTGGATAATCGTTGTAAACATTTGTTTAGAATTTTTTATATCAAGAATACAAATTATTTTATTAACCCTTAACTATGCACAATCGGCACTCCATTTAAAGTTAGAAAAAAAAGTTAAGTGATGAAGTATATTGAATTCCCATGCGGTTACCAGTAAAATGTAAGTTTATATTTGGTAAAATGACTCATAAATATTTTATATTCTTAGCCTTTCAGTACTGTTCTAAATCCATTGGTGTATTTTTTTCATTAGGTATTCTGTTCTTTTATTTTCTGTTTAAAATTAAACATAATTGTATTATCATTAAAATGATGCTGTTTTTAACAAATTCTGATAAATACAAATAAGTTGTCAGTATTTCAATATACACATCATGAAGGCACAATTAAGGGTTAATTAGATGATACAACATTCACAATAGCAATTCATTAAGAAAAAAACGACATGACTCCCAACATAAGAAAGCTAGAATTTTCACATTCATTTTTAAAATAAAATTATTTTTTGGAAGAAATCCAAAAAATAACTACTGATCAGGTTTACAAATAACATAAATTGATCTCTATTTAATCTTCGAATTCACTGGAGTCAATATAAAGAGATATTATTATAATCGATGTTCATAATATGTACCATTTAAATTCATTGTATTTATTAAAAAATTTGCATCAAGCTTGCAATTTTGGTTAAAATTACCAATATATTATTTTATATAACTTAATTTTATGTTCTTGTAAACTGATAAGGCCAAACCATTTCTTTGTATAGCCAAAATTTGGCACAAGTTGTAAGCACATATGAATATATATCGCTTGTCTCCAGAATCTTATTGGAATGTATTCTTTATTTTTTGTATAATAGGCAACAAAATTAATAAACTGATTGAAATTATTTTGAAATAAAGTTTGTATTATTCTGTGTAAATCAAAATTAAGACTAGCTTGTTTGGTCTATCAAGTGATGAGATAAACTATGGCTGTGATTGTAATGATAATTGTGATCATTTGTAATACGGGGAGCAATCACTGGTACGCTAGAAACTAAACCTTTAACCCTTAAATCACAGTTACCAATCGTTATTACAATCATATACCAATTGCACAATCACAATTTAACTCATCACGAGTCTATTGGTACTAGTAATGGGACAATTATTCGGAAATATCTAAACTTTTTTGGGTATCAGAATCGGAGAATTTTTAACCTAATTTCCGATTCTGAAAACGATTCTTTGATATACTTTTAAAAATAGCAATATTATCTTTGTGCTTAAAATTCATATTTTTATTTATTATCTTTGTTTTATTAACTACTAAATTGAGTTTAAATACATCTACCGGTTTCGAAAAATACCATTTTCTTCTTCAGGATGTCATAACTAACTTCTTCTTTGATACTTTCACATTAGCTACCCACAAATTATTTTGATAGTTAAATTGTTGCCAGTGTGAAAAATGATCGGCGGTGTCTACTAGATCGACGCCGCGCGTGGTTTGCGGTGCCGATGTTATTGTTTGGTCTACACTTGTTAATGTGAACGCAATTATGTTCAAATTTTGTGCAAAAAAAAGATAACCGCTTGGCAACCAATCTTCCATTTCTAGTACTAATTTGGGTTGAGGAGCCGAGGTTAGCTAAACGAGGGAGGAATGGTCAGAGTGCGGAAACTTGGAATTATTAAAGGAAATAATTACAAAAGGTAATTAATTCATTACAATCATAATTATCCCCGAAAAGTGTTAAATTATTCTACGTACTTACCGGTAACGGCGGCAACCACTTCAAAATATGATACTATGAACCCAAGAAGAAGTTTGAATTGTTTTACTACCTTGTCGGCAGACCGCCGCGCACCGCCGAAAAGGCTGTGCGCGGCGTTTCCGTTCGCATGCGGCAGATGCAGCGGCGCGGCTTTGAAGTGCGAAATAATATTTTCATCTTTTAACATTTTTTTATTTCGTTATAAATTTACGTAAATGTATTGGCATTTTTTCGTACGGGACAAAAATGATTTTGTTATAAATATTAACGGGATTTCGTTATATAAATGCATTTTTGTATGAAAAATTGGTTTTAGGGACTAAATTTCGATTTTTTTTTCGATATACGTCATTTTTCGCTATATCGGGTTTCGTTATATCGCGGTTTTACTGTAAATGTTTTATTAATAAATATACTTTGTTCAACCACTTAATGCACATTTTTTTATTAATTTTGGATAAAAAATAATAATTTTGTGTTGTATATAATTAAAACTTATGTTCATTATTCATTCTTTTTAGTAATATTAGTAAAAATAATCAATTTTATATTCATTATTTTTACATTGTAGAAATCGGAATCAGAAGTTTAAAGAAGTATCGGAATCGGTAAAAATTTTGGAATCGTCCCATCACTAATTGGTACACCACTTGCACAGTGATCAAAAGGTTGGAAAATTTATTCTCATCCAAGAAGTTGAGCAAGTTATTTATATTTTTCATGAAACAAGCACTTAGCTTATTTCAATAAATATGTATGTATATATAGATGTGTGCATGGGTAACACGCACATCCGGTCTAGGGTCATCAGTACATATAACAATTCATAGCCACTGTTTGGGACATATTTATTTGTGTATAAATATATTCATTATTGTACGAAAATAATGCACTGTGCCTTCCCCCCTTCCTTTCCCCTCACCATTGAGCAGTTGATTAGCGACATGGAACAAGTACGGCTACAACATTTACGGAACAGTTAATACTGTTATACAATCTCGGCACTTATACGTCTATACTCTGTGGGAACCTGTAATGGAAACAGAGTGAAAAATATATAGTCCACTTTTACATTGATGCATATTATGTATATTGTCAGCATTTCAATCTAGTAATATTTATTTAAAAAGTTGCGGAGCTATTCGATTGCTTAAGTGGTACCAAAGTGATCACGTGAGTGGCACCAAAATGAAGGTATTGGGACAAGAAATTTGCGTTAGTTCGTGTCTATATATTTGGTGGTTTGTGGTTGTTCCCAAGTTTTTTTAACGCAGAGCCCGCCAGGAACAAAATAAAAGTGTATTTATATTTAGAAGCTGAAGTAAGATCTCTGGTAAGTCTCGCTACACAAAGCAAAGATAAAATACGAGATGTGTTAGATAAATAAATTACGTCGCTGGCCATGGTGGAAAGTTTATTGCGCTGTATATATTCGGTACTGGGTCCTAAAAGGCTTATTGTTTAAGTCAATTTTTTCCCACCGTAAAGTTTTCTAAGAAAAAAAATGGAAACTGAGTGCCATATCAGATAAATAATACAGATTACTCATCATTGGAAATTAGTGATATGTAGCACAGTCATTGTGTAAACTGGCACATTTCTTAATTTCTTCCCTCATTAGCTTATGAAGCTAGCAGTGGCGTGCAGTAGGTATAGATTTAGGTTACACTTACTAATGATACTCGTATATAATATATGCACCTACTATATGCTATACATACAATTAGGAATTTTCATTTAACCAACGTCTTTAGGCAAAATGAATCTGTCGTTTATACCAGTGGTCCTCAACCTTTTTGTCGCCGCGGACCGGTTAGCGTTTGATAATTTCACCGCAGCCCACTGAGGGTAGGGGGGGTTACATTGGTTAAGCTATATAATTGGCCAATTTTTCAAAAAATTATTTATACGGCCCAGTACCATTTGGTCCACGGCCCGGTACCAGGCCGCGGCCCAGGGGTTGGGGACCGCTGGTTTATGCAACCCTACCATTTATTTATTGGTAATTATTGAGTACTATTTACTAAGTATTAACGTAAAACTTACTATATAAAAAAATTATGAGTGTTTTTATGATTGAATATGATTCTTTTACTATTTGAAAATCCATCATGTAATAATTAAAGCAAATTATTATTTTTATTAGAGGATTATTATAGGAAATAGTTTTGCCAGTTTGCTTTTTGTTTTTCCTAAATCAAAAACAATTCCATCATGCACCCCAAACGCAAAGAACAATCATGAAAACAACAGTAAGATAGTAAAATTTGTGAATTAATAAAAGAGAAAGTAGATACTTCAATGATTTGCACAGAACTGTAAGCCAAACTGAAAACATTTTGAATGTTATTCTGTTAAGAAACAGCATAAGGACAAAACAGATTAGCTGAATGGAGTTTTCAATTTAGTAGATAGCCAATTGTTTGAGTAGAACGATAGCTTAAAAACAGAGGATATCAATTTTAGTAGTGATAAATGAATCATAAAATGACTACAGCGGCGGCGGGATAGTCGTGGTATAAAACTAATCAATTAAAGATTCTACTGGTACACAGATGGCGCTAGTCTAATTATAATAAATCAACTGTTTACAACATATGGATTGTTTAATTTATATTTCTCAAAATTTTCAGCAATGCACAGCTTTTTTGCTTGTATGCACTACATGCCCCTAGAAGCTAGCATAGTACAGTAAAACTCTGTTAATTTGTGTACCCATATTTCATATATCTTGCACTTTTTTCAAAATATTTAGCCCGAGAATAACATATACTAATTTCTACTGATAATTCGTATGCATTTTTTATAGCCGAAGTAAATAATTTGTTCACATAATTCAAATATTCACGTGTTCCATCCAAATTCACGTGTTAAATCCAAACTCGCGTGACTATGCATTCATTATCCTTTCGTAAACATCCACCCCCTAGCCAATCGCGGTGCAGTTTCTTATCACAATAACGACGTGTTATTATTTGACGATTTGTTGTTATTTTAACAGTGATTGTCGGTGCATTGCGAATTATGTGTTTCAACTCACCTTGTTACCCTTTATTAAAATAATTCTCATTGAATCTCGTAATTTATAAATTAATTGTGTGCAAGAGTTCTATTAATTTTATATCTAGTTTTTTGTTTATGAAATGTGATTTGTTCAATGTAAGAAAGAAACTGAAAACTTTGTATTTAAATATATCCTCTACTTAATTTATTTTTGTGTTTTGTTCTCTAAAATGGTACAAACATCTTGCAATTCTTGTAAATCCTTGACCATTTAAAGTTTTTTTTTAAGTTTTAAAAAACGACAAATATTATCAAAGATAAAATCAGTAGAAAAATTTGAATCCCATCTAAGCTCAAACATGAAAAATCATGGGAAAATAATGAGCTTCAATGAAGCATGAAGATTTAAAAGTTTTTCACAGGCTTTTTAATATTCCAATTTTGATCAAAAAGGCGAGTTCGAACGCTAATCAAATTAAAATGTCCGTAATTTTGTTGCGTCAAACACTGGGTGAATCATTTGAAAAAGTCTGTTTTTATAACTAGACTCGCCACATTAACACACCTTATTCAGGAGAAATTGGTTATTTGATAAACATTTTGACGCATAAAAAGCTAAAATAATAGACAGTTGCCATGTTTCAGTATAAAAATCACAATGTCAACAGGGGCGGCGCACGTAAAAAAATGGACGCAGTAAACTGACGCATTTAAAAAAATGTATTTATAATTTTGCCTTCAAAAAAATTGTGCTCATTATTCATGTTTTTTTTTAAATTTCAGTCCCGTGATTTACGAATTAACGAAGTTTTACAGTATTGTCAATTTATTATTTTGCCCTTATCCAAGTAATCAAACACCCAGCGCAACAAAAAATGCCACTGCACCTATTGAAAATATAATTTCAACAGTTTTGTTCACTTTATCAGCTGTGTTTTGCTAACCGTTATATTTTATATAAATAAGGCAACATATGTACATACTATAGTTTTAATAAATATAGGTTCAATTATTGAAGACTACATTTATTAGGAAAAACTTCCATAAATATCTCTTCTAACTAAATCAGTCATTCTTAATTCAAAATGATTTCTATATCAATGTATTATTTAATTTTGACACTAATATTTTTAATTAAACTAAATTAGGACTTTAAAGCGAGTTTATTATTTTAAACATCAAATCAATATTTTGTTTGACCCCCTTTGGAACGGATTACACTCTGAATACATCTCGGCATTGATTTATAAAAATTGTGTATGTATTCCACTGTAATTTCTTCATACCACACGCATTCTACAATATTTTTAATTCTTTAATAGTTTTGTGCAATTTTTTGTAGATACTTTTACTCATTATGAACTACAGATTTTCAATAATAATTAAATCGGGACTATTTTAAAGATTCATGAAAATTAACTTACAGAGTGGGCACGGTAGCAAGATGCAGAAACGTCCTGAAATACTGAATCATCAATTTTTTGAGTCAAATTCTTAATTATTGGCAAAACACCCACAAGAATTATTTTTTTTGTATTTCTCGGCATTCACTGATCCTTCTAGCATAATAAAATTGTCAACACCAAGTGATGTGATGCATTTCCAAACCATAACATATGGAGAATGTTTCACTATGGGTGCGATGCATTTGAGCCTATTTCGAATAGTTCTGACACTAACTAGCACTGGTGATATTTTGGAGTTCCGCTGAAGCAGAAGCAAAACGATTTTTCAAAGAGATAACTCAACTATCATTGCTTTTTTTTGCTCACTTAATTGAAGTCTCGTAGACATTGTAATTCGATAAAACTAGTAACTAATAAAATGACCACACACTGCAAAAACGGGCACTAGAGTGAAGAAATGTAGGGTTTTTCAGGTACCTGATAAGCGAATTGCCCTTCCTGGAAGCGAACCATTTTCTCCTGTACCTACTTTGAGTTTTACTGACCCTTCATGGGAATTTTTGTATCTAATTAGGGGGTGCGGCTATTTTTGTTGCGCTAGGTGTATGTGTTTATATACAGGTGTCATGTAAATAGTGGTCCAAATGAAAACCATCGTTAGCTGAGTCATCTGAATAACCCATCATATGATAATTAATTGAATTGTCAAATTTTTATAATTGCTTTTTTTTGTAAAATTTTAATAAAACTGGCTACTTTTTAAATTACTGCACATTTTAGCATTATTGCAAGTTTACACTGGAAGCAAGGCATGCAATTTAAAAAAAGATAACCTTGAATTTTTTTCACAAAATGCCCCCTTCGGCATCTAAATAGAAATATTTTTTTTTTTTCATGTTCCTAAATTGGCATTAAACGTATAAGTTTTCAAGCTAATGCACACTTAGGTCTTTTTTTTACACCACAGTGCTACTTTGTACAACTTTGTTAAAAAATGTTAAATGGTCCGAATTTATATTTTTAAATATTTTTTCTGGCAAAACTGACTGTTTTTAAAAAACAGTGCCACACATTTCATAAGAAAACTTATTAGAAATAATAAACAATCTATGATGGGTTATTCTGATAGGGCATGGTCTCAGCTATTCATGGTTTTCATTTGGACCACTATTTACTGGACACCCTGTGTATATATATATCGCCCTTAACAATCCCAGGAACCGATGCCAGCAGACTTGACCTGCTTCAGAGGTAAACCATTGCAGTCACTCGATTGTTGTTTGTACTCTGGTAGTAGTGGAACCAGGTATCATCCAGTCACAAATTGTGCCAAGAAATGTGTATCTTGCCCTAAATTGGCAGTAAAATCAGTGTAAATAGTAATTTTACCTGTCCCACATAATACATACTGCCTATTGAGCAACACATAAGTTACATTCAAATTTTTTCAATTAAAACATGAATAAAACATTTTTTTTATTAAAGATTGTAATAATAATTATACAGGACATCAAAATATTTGTAAATTAATTAAGGTAAAACAGCAGCATAAAATATTGAAACATTACAAATTAAAATTGTATCCAATTATATACAGGTAAATAAAGTAACAAAAAATATAAAATATATACCATTTGATATTTGTCCATATTAAATTTTGTACTATCAAAACCCCTAAATAATTTTTAATTGTAAACCGCAAACTTCTGTTTGATTGCCTATTTTTTTATTTAACTTATATTGACCCCTCTAATGTAAAGCATAATACAGTGGAACTCGGTTTACGAACAAAAATCCTGATAGAAAAATGATTCAGTTTGCGAACAGAATTTTGGTTTATGAACAGGCAGGCAGTCTCAGAACTCACAATGGAAGAACTGAAGCAGCAAAAGACAGTGATAGAGGAAATATTATTTTCAAAAACTGATAAACGAATGGAAGATGTTCTTAGGTCCTCGATCCATGAAATGTGCACAAAGTGAAGTGAGGTGCAAAGTATTGTGGAAAAATATCACCCTGATAAAACTTTATCAAATCGTGTTATAAATCTGTTTAATGATAATGTCATGTCTCATTTCTACAACATTATAAAAAGCAAGAAAAAAATATCATTGGATATGTTTTTCATGAGACATAAACTTCAAGCCCCCGATGTTGTCGACGAGAGTCCTCTTCCAAACAACAACACTTTACTACACATTTTGTAAGATAAGTTAAAATAAAGTTTGTTTTTATGTTTATTCTTTTTAAATTAAAATCATTAATTTTTATTACTTTTATAGGATTTAAAGCAAGAGGTAGAAAGTAAAGATAATAAAGGGCCATTTTCTTAGGGTCTTAAACAGATTAACTGAATGAATTAAGTTCGTAAACTAAGGTTCCACTGTATAACTAAAAATAGATTTTTAGTTCTATTATTTCGAATTTGATACATTTTTAAGTGGCAGTAAGTTATTTTTTTATGTATTGTATTCTATTGAACGTAATATACATACATATTTAAAAATATACTGCCATTTATACGAAATACTAAAACAACAAATTGTTTTTTAGTTATGATACTTTAAGTAGGAGTCAATATGTACAGCAGAAAATCCCTAATCTGAACATTAGTTCAATTATGAGACTGGGGTATTGCCTGACTAAACTGAGAACTGGAAAATAGCTGGTTGAGGAGAATTCCCACATGCCCTCGACCAAGGACTGGTATGTTTATGGAGCTACCAAAGGGATATTTTATGGACAGACGAATACTAGCTACGTGATTTGATTAGCTTTAATGGGGTAGTGCGTAGAATTAAATTCTTTATTCACCCTGTCATTCATTAACAATATTTTGGAAAAAAAATAACAAAATTATCAGTTCCTGCAACAATTTTTACATTTTTTGATACCATCCAACCCGTATTAATTTGATGATCCAGATTTAAAGGATTGATAAGTCGACCCCTTAGAATAACAAGTTTCCAACTAACATTTTGGGCTAATTTGAGTTAATGCGTGAAATGGGTTCTAAATGCATCATTCTTTATTTCTTCCATACACACCAACTCTATTTAACGGATATTAAAGGAAATAGCAAGAGTTGAAAGTTCCAACTGCATCAGTTATTTATTTCAATTTATGGATCATTATTGTTAATTTACAATGTTTATTTTTATTTTTAATTTCCCTCTTCTCACAGTGGTCACTGATAATACTGAAAATAAGTTAAGACCTTAAAACTGATCATATTTGCATACTCAATACAAAATATACATGAATATATGTTAAAATTCAATCAACACTTTTGAGCTCATTATCTCAAAAGGGTCAGATGAAATCTTGCTATTCTGAGGCATCGAAGTGTTAACAAAAAATCAAACAATGCTTGAGAATTCACCAGGTAAATAAACTAAAATGGAAATCCCATCACAAAGATAGTAAATATAAAAGGGCAATGTTCAATAAAAACTTTTTTTTTCTCTTTCAATATGATAATTGGGCTGTCTAAATTAAAATTTGAGTTTTTTATAATTTAATAATACTTGCTTGCGGCGGGTATAGTGCTAGTAACCGAAAATCAAACGTTGATGCATTTTTTTTTTCAAAGTTGAGTATGGTTTGACTTCTAATCATTTATAGTTACAAATAATAAAATGAAGAAATATGACATACTTTACCTGTAACAACTAATAACTTTACGTCATCCACGCAGCTGATAATTCTCAAATTAAGCTACAACTAGATTCATTTATTAAGATGCCCTATGAAATGAAATATTAATGTACAGTATTAAAAGTCAATGTTGGATTTATAACATGTTGTGTTTGCCATGGTAAAACTCCAATGGGGTACCTTCCCCAATCAAAATCAGTAGAAGCCCTTTCCCATTTGCCTAATTCCATATCTGTACATATATTAGATGGGTCATGACTGCTTTCAATTAATGATGGAATATCATGGTGTTTATTATTTGTCATTTCCATTGTGATATCGCTGACTGTGTAAATATCACTGCTGATAGAATCACCAGATTTTTTTCCACACACAATATCAACAAGATCTATCAGATTCTGTGTTGCCGTTTGTGACAAATTGGTATCCATTAATGCGAGAACTTCTTTGAGATAATTTTTTAAATACGGATTTGTGTTTTCTAATACTTTATACAAGAAATCTTTACAGGATAATTCTTCAGGAACGGGATGCAATAAATTCAATGTGAGACCTTTCTTTTGATTTGGATGATGATGAACCAAATGGAGAAAAGATTCTCGAGTAACATCTTTTTGTTCACGATTAAATCTGAAAAATATGAGACTATTAAAATAAGGATAAAACAAGTAATGAAATCAAATTAGATAAATCATTTACAGAAAAAATATGGAACCACCGGAACTTTATGTCGCCAGTAGACTTCTTAAATTATTATCAAATTTATATGGTCACTATTTTATAAATGTGGCATAGTCATGTTTTTTCAATAGACAGATCTCTCTATGTGATTTATCTAATTTGTTTTAATTATCAAAGAACTATGTTCTGAAAAATCACAACTTCATAAATAAAATGCGATTTTATTTAAACAAAACAATAATAGGTAAATCTTGACCACCATAATGTGATCGTAGTAAAAATTGGAAATACACCCCTCAATGTAGCGAGAGTTAAATAGTTTAGCAATACATTAATTTAAAAATATATATTTTAAATATAAGGGTTAAAAATTGTACCTACATATCATGCGAACAATTACAAGTCGCATTAAAGTTTGATATTAAATTATATAAAAAAACTGTAATCCTCTGAAGATGAGCTCCCTTATTATTATTAATATAATTGGAAATTCATGATATGATGATAAATACAAATTAAAACTTTCAATCAAAAATTTTTAATCGAGGCAAACCATTAAAAATTGGACAATGATAATATATATTACAACATAATGTAATCTACAAACAGCGATAATGTTTTAGGTTAAACTATCAAACAGACCTGGAGCCCTAGCTGACCTGCAAAGACCAAGTGTATGCAAATCATGAATACCGGACGGCAGGTGAGAAGTTTCTAGGCCATATATTTTTTAATTTCACAACTACTTTCTGCTACTAGGTGTAATACAATGTAAGAGAACTGAGTACAGTGAGTCGACAATGTTTTATGTCACACAGTTCTTAACAGTTTTGAAATTTGATAAATCTAATCATGTCTGCAATAATTTTATGATATTATGTTTACTTTATTACGACTCTTTCATGGGACCTCGCCTAAGGGATGCAGGACACATCATAGATTGCTCCGTTCATCAATATACATGTTAATAATTATACAAAATACTATAATAATATAAAATGAGGCCACAAAGTAATTTTGCAAATATTGAAGAAGTAAATATACATGTTATTCATTAACAAATTGTTCATTTTAAGGACAAATGACCCTAACAAATGCTCAAGCCAAATGTAACCAATATTTTAAAGATCCACATACCTATAATACCACGCAAATAAATTAGAAAAATAAAACATTAACACTATAAAACTTACCCAAATGGTATATTTGCAAATAGAGCAGATTTAAACAATCCTATCGCAATTTCTTTAATCCACTGCGCTGATCTCATTCGCCTTTCAGGTGATTCAGTTTCAGATTCCACCACACTGAGAAGATTCTTCACCAGCGCTGCCAACATGTCTCTCGTGTGTAAATATGTAAGAATAGGTTTCCAAACACCAACATACTCATTTGGCAACTTTTCCTCATCTTTAGTATTCTTTTTATTAGAAAACTCAATGTCAGTTGTCATAAAAAGTGATTCTGCATCCAACATTAATTTTGCAAATCGATCATTTTTACCAACTTTTTTTGACTTGAGTAAGAATTTATCAATCATTTTTATTAAAATTGATAGAGCTTCCTTGATTTCTATGTTCATGTCAATCTTATGCTTACGTTTTGTAGTTTGTTCATTTATGAAATTGAACGCACCTATTTTAATGTCTTCATCGGGAATGTCAGAAAGTTTTTTGATTCTAAATCTGGGGTAGCTAAAAACTGCCATCAAATTATGATTGTAAATTAACTGCGATAGATCACAATCAAAATCATCACTTTGCATGTGATTGCCAATTACAAAGTTTGAAATTAAATCATTTTGGGGAGTCCAGTAAGACGTAAATAACCAGTTCATAGCAAAATTTGCAGCTTTTTTCAACAAACTTAGAGAAGGTAATTCATGTGCATGAGCAGTTTCGTGCCTCAAATTGACTATCCACTGTGGAATATTTACCACTGGGCCCGCCTGTAATAATGTTAACCCTTTGACTTTCGTTACATCATCAAGTGTATGATTAATGAAACGCATTATTACTGATGAATACATTAGCCTTAATAAGCGATCTGGGATATGCGAGTCAGACTCCACAACTGGAACTTGCAGATCTACTTCTAACAAACCTAGAGTAGATTCTATACCAGATGGTAGTTTTGAACAGCGTGATTTCCAAACAAGAAGGATTTGTAATGCTTCTTTCTTGCAAATTTCATTGCTTTTTGGGCCATAAATTAACTGAAATACGTATCTCCACTCTTCTGCAGAATACCACGGAACACTGGTATAATTACGGGTATTGACAACTTGACTGGGATTAGACATATTTACTATTTTAATAAATTAAAAGGTATTTTTTTCTAATTGTATAAGTTAATTAAACATTCACAAACAGCGCCGGATAGCACGTAATAATCTCTATTCTATGGCACATGTGCAATTTGACACATCGTGACATTTCAGGGATTCAAATATTTCGAATAAATTATTATAATATCTATGGAAATGCTTGTTATGATTTTTGATTCAAGATTGGATAAAACAAAATATGAAGAGTGAGATCAATAGGTAACTCGGGATGGTTTTTGGGTAATAGGTAAATGGTAATAAATACAAGTACATACAAATTTTAGTTTTCCCCAACAGCTGGTCCGGGTGGTCGAGCAAGTGTCGATCGGTTTCAATTGGAACAAGAGCACAGCAATGGCGCTCTTGGACCTCGCGAAGGCGTTCGACACCGTTTGGATAGACGGATTGTTATACAAGCAGATCGCGATCGGAGTGCCTCGGTACCTGATCGCGATCATAAATTCATATCTGACAGGCCGTACCTTCACAGTCTCGGTGAGAGGAGAGTTTTCATCCGACCGAGTCATACCCATGGGTGTGCCTGAAGGCAGTTTGCTCGGTCCCCATTTGTTTAACATTTTCATCTTTGATACTTCTACATTACAGAACTGCTCGCGCGCCGTCTTCGCAGACGACACCGCGCTCTTTGCGACATCTAGATGCCCGGACTTGGCCGCCAGACAGCTCCAGAGGGCGTTAATCCTAATGGTGGCGTATTACCGCCAGTGGAAGCTGAAACTGAACGAGGACAAGACCGAGACAATTCTTTTCACTCACAGAGTCGTGAAGGCGACGTCGAGAGTCAAAATCCTAGTCAATGAAAGCGAGGTGGAGTGGCTGACCGAGGTGAAATACCTCGGACTGACACTCGACCGGCGCTTGAATTGGACACGTCATGTGACGAACACATGCCTAAAAGCAAACCAAACGATTGGCGCGCTTCACCCCCTATTCAACAGGACAGGCGCACTATCCACTCACAATAAATAAATTTTATACCACAGTATGGTTCTTCCTACTATCACATACGCAGCGCCTGCCTTCAGCAGCATACACAAAACAAAATATACGCAGCTCCAATTAATTCAAAATAAATCACTTAAAATCATACACAACACCACACCCAAAACAAATTTAACTAGACTACACCACCAGCACAAGGTGAACACAATAATGCAATGCTTTGATAAATTATCGGCAAACTTCCACAAATCTCGCTCCCATCCTTCTCAAGATAATCCTCTCATCCGAGGTCTCGGCTCGTACGAGCACAACATCAGTCTCATGCCTTTCAGATACAAACACAGATTGCCCAGGCACTATTTCCTGAAGCGAAGTAATGCGCTCGATCCTCCGGACTGAGATGCACACAGAAGCGGACAGCGTCGACTGAACTCCAATAAATGACTGTAAAAATGAAAACAATATTCTTAAGTTAAGTAGTAATTTACTTTAGTTTACCTATAAGTATTATGTTAGAATAAGGCGGCACTGTACATAAAGTGTCGCGCCT
This sequence comes from Eubasilissa splendida, assembly GCA_031772225.1. Classification (NCBI taxonomy): domain Eukaryota; kingdom Metazoa; phylum Arthropoda; class Insecta; order Trichoptera; family Phryganeidae; genus Eubasilissa; species Eubasilissa splendida. Next base: position 10,680,770 of record CM062852.1, on the reverse strand, counting down.
AATTAATTTGAATTATTTAACTTCCAGTAAATTATTTAGAGGGTTTTTTATCAGAATTTTTTTACCCTTCCAATTCATGTATTAATATAAAACACTTATGATGTTTATTACAATAAGGTAGTTAGTAAAAGTGTCAAAGCGATTAGCGCTGATGCATTTGTAGTAGTAGATTTGGCGGTCTAGTCGCATGTAGAGTACTCAGAGTATCGTAGACTCTAAGGAATTGGAATTTTTTTTAGTTTTTATGGGAATAGTTAGTTTTCGGGGACACTATAAATGGACTATTTAATGATTACTCTAAACTCAATAAGGCATCTACAGATGTAAATCTCTAAACGAACAATTTCTCAGAAGTTTCGGCTAAGTAACAAAAGCGTGTTCAGATTCAAATAAAAAATTGTGACAGCAACAACAAATATTTATATTACACGAAATAAAGCGGATAAGTATCATCATAAAGTTAAAATAAGTACATTAAAATAAAATAATTTATTAATTTTATCCGTTGAACAAAATTGAAACTAAAGCCATTTGGATATACTTGGTTACGTATTTTGCCATAGATTGTATAAACGAAATCGTATGTATGCACAAAACACGTATTTTACTCGCTCCTTTGAATTTGATAAAATTCTATCACCGTCAAAAGTTTTTAATAAACATATTCGATTCTTGATTGTGTGGCACGAATGAATGCTTATAAAGGATCTAGTATTAGCAGTAGTAGATTTCGCTTTATTAATTTATTTACAAATCAATTGGTAAGATATTGTAATAATGATATTTTTTATCTTACCTTTAATTAGTTGGCACATAATGAGTAATAAATTTTAAAGTAAAATAAAATTATAATACATGGTAAAAACATAAAAGACTGTATATAAGCATTGAATATACAGTCAAAATAATTATTTTTAATTACCAAGTAGAATAAAAAGACAAATCTCATTAAGGGCTTCTATAAAATGTACATATGGACAACTTGCTAATATAAAACATAATCTTTATGTTATAATGCATTTGTTAGTGCGTTTACCTATTAAAGGTATGTTGGTTAAAATGCATCAAATGTTTTAAATAATGGAATTAGTTACCAACATAGAACTTTTTTTAGTTTTTATGTAAATAAGTATGTAGTTACATACATTATTTGTACGCCGTATTTCAATGTAAGGTAAGGTGTATACAATTAAATTCTTCTGAAAATAACTCGTAATTAAATTATAAATAATGTGAATTAAGATTTATTTTAATAACATGAACCATGATGATTAAGAAAGACTTAACGAAAAACCAAATATTTCAATCTGATTCTTTGCTAAACATTTTACGTTTTTTCATATAAATGTAATATGCTTTAGACATCTTTACATATTCTCTGAAATGAAGATGAAGAAAATATTTTTATTTGTGTCCATGCGAAGCAGAAATGAGATTCTAATCTTTCAATTTTTAAACGGTACACAGCGATCTTAAATTTTTTAATTGAAACCATGCATGCTTACATGACTTTTCCTCATAATTGGAATATAAAAAAAAGGACGATATTTGCGACTCGTTTGAATTGGCGTCAATTGACGTTTTGCTTCTGAAACTACCTTTACCCTGTGTATGTGTAAGTGTAAGAGTCATAGAAGAAAAGAAGAAGAAGAATAAGACGACAGCAGTTAGAAATTGAAGGAAATTGCCGCAAATTATCGGAAGACGAAAATGTGTTAAAAATGTAATTACTCAATTTCCTGGCTAAATTTAATTGGTGTGTATTTCAAACGTTTAATATTTTCAGAAAGTGAACTGATAACAGAATAATAATATTATTTTTAGGTGTGCCTATGTCTGGTTTTAGAGGCCATTTCTACAAATTTCACATGTGTTTATGTTTAAATTTAATAAGTAATTATACATGCCGATTGTTTAATTACTACAAATATACATATACACGAATAAAAATATACCAAACGAAGACATTGTTTACCCTCTTGTATACCTTCCCTATTATGCGAATTAACAAATTTGACATTTCACCTTTGCACAATAAGTGAAACATTTGTCAAAACGTAAAAACGTATTTGAATACATTGTTTCGTAGCTTTTGTAATGTCATTTGTTTTAGCTTGTTTACGACTTGTATAATTCTAAATTATTTTATTATACGCCCACAAATTTGAGTAAAGGCGCTATGTCCTAGTGCTGTTATTATTGATGCTGTCTAAAATAATAAGTAAATCAATGCTTTGGTCTAATTTTGGTATTTCAGGTTAAAATATTTGTAAGTCATGGACCCCAATACAGCTTATGCTCTTGTTCTTGACACTTTGCACAGAGCTTGTAATCAAGATATTGAGATTTTGAAACCGGCTGAGAAAAAACTGCAGGAATGGGAAACCGAACCTGGGTATTATTCACTATTACTGGTAAGAAATGTTTTTGAAAGGTGAACTGTTATTCCATTTAGTGGTTTTTTCCTGTCAAATATTGTAATGACAATTTTCAATTGAAATGTTTTTAAATTGTAATGTACTGAAATTGTTTGATCTAGAATATGGCAAATAAGAAATCCCACATAAAATTGTATTGAATGTACATTAAATTCATGTTTGTAATATTTGTACATTAAATTCATGTTTGTAAATTCATGTTTTGGCAGTAAATAAATTGAATTGATTAATTCCTACACTAATTTTTATGATTTCACGAATTTAATTGTGAGATTCATGAAAAAAAACTTTTTTTTTTTACATTTATACAAAGTACATAAATTTTTATTTATTTAGCATTAAAATGCTTTCATTCTAGAATAAGTAAGATACTCTCTCACTACTACTGTATTCTCACATAAAATGAGTAAGCTGGTACTTATTACATATATCACAATTCTGAATTAGAGTTTATAAGTAATAACTGCGTTATATTTTTACCATCTATTTGTATATGGATGTTAGTTCATTTTGAGATTGATTTGAATATATTTCTTTTGATTTTGAACACTGAGCTGAGTATAAGTGAGCTGAATAACTTCCCAAATTTTCTATATCAATATCTTCCCATTCACTGTCAGTTTACACATTAAAGATACCTTGAATATCAAAATTATAGTAATGCAATCAATAATACATTAAAAATAGCTAAAAATCTAAATTAAATTCTACAATGGCTCAGTAATGTCACAAACTTACGTAAATATTGAAGATTTTGTGCATGGAAAAAATCATTAAAACTATAATACGTACGCAAGGTTTTATATATTTTTTAAAACAGACGATTTAATATGCAAAGATATTACTGAGTACCGTGTGACGAATAAACAAGTAAATATACTTGGCGAGTGTGTATTGTAGTTTTATTATTGGAACTGCATACAAGTTCAGCTTCTCAAGTGACATTCGGGTTACTGGAAGTCAGCACGCATGCATACATGCATGAAGTGGTTACATTTTCTGAGGGTCAATAATAGTGTACATTTTTGGTTTAGTAAGTCAGAATAATGTTTTTATTTTAAATAGAGATGTGTGTATGGAATACATATCGCATTCATATTCTTACTATATTATTTTCAAACTAAGCTAAATGCTTTTACTATGAAAATAGGACTAACTTGCTAGTGTCCTGGAATGAGGTGCGAACCCCTGACCACTAGATCATTAGATCATGCTATCATGATTGATATGATTTCACAATATCTTTATTTAAAGTTGCAATTGCTGCATTGACATATTATGTGAAAACTGGCATTAAATGAATTTTAATAAAAAAAATTTCACTGCAATAAAAATTATCAAAATTTGAAATTAGTATTATGTGTGAAGAACAATTTTAATGTTTCAGAGTATTTTTTCTAATTATTCTGTGGATACAAATGTACGATGGCTCGCAGTGATGTGTTTTAAAAATGGTGTGGATCGCTACTGGAGAAAAAATGCCCCGAGTTGCATCCCGGAAGATGAGAAACAGAGGCTGAGAGAGGGTCTGCTGACTCCGTCTATGCTCAATGAACCTGTCAATCAGGTCGCGACACAACTAGCTGTACTCTTTGCCAAGATAGCAAGGTATCTGGGAATACTTATGTTCAATAATATAATTCTAAAGAGATATTATAGCACTAAAAATATCACGAGGACTCCTAAGAATAAAAATTATGCTGAAGTGGCAGAATATCACCAATTATCGTAGTCATCACCAAATCATTTAGTGTTTATGACATTGATGACAACACCAGATAATAAACAATGTATATAGGGATTAACATGAAAACGTGTTTCGGTCCTCATGGCTTCGAATTAACCTTCGGTCTTCATGACAATTTACATTGCAGTGATAAGTCTATTATTTACTGTAAAATGTCTCAGACCACAACCATTAGATGCGTTTTCCGCATGCCGCAAAATTATCTTTATATGGAAAATTCTTGCATAAACAAAATATATTTTCCAAAGGCAATTTTTTTAGTGAAAACATGTGTTTTTACTCACGTGCTTCGAGGCTTTAGCTACCATTTAAAACGAAGTTTAATATCAAAAACACAGTAATCGGTTTTTAAATAATATATTTTCAGTCTTATAAAAGACAATAATTTTAATTGTCCATTGAACTTCAATATGACAGAGGTCGAATCTGCACTATCATTATTTTCGTTAAAAAATGCCGAAAATATATATTTTCACGCATATTTTATCCGTAATAGTTACAATATCCACACACATATTAGTAGCAAATTTCATAAATTAGATGTTTTTTTTTTACTGATTTTAAGGGAAAACGTTTTCTTGAACAAAGTAAACATTTTATATGCATTATTTTTATATAAGTCGCAATTAAATATTTAGTTTATGTATAACACTGTTGTCTTTTAAACACTAGCTGTCTGTTTCATAAATAGTATGTTTTTATAAAACAGACATCACCAAAACGGCAACGGGGCGTTTTAAATCGATAATATTAAACAAAATAAACCATTTTAAATTTAGGACGTTGATTTAAGATATCATCTAAATATATGTAGGTATTTTGTCCGATTTCAAAACATATTCATATACAGTGAAACCCTATTAATACGTTTTCCAAGGGACCGCCAAATAAAATCTTATTAACAGTGATTTCAATATTTCCATGCTTGACCATTTGACCATAACATCTAATATTGTATTTTAACTAACATTACGATAAATAAAAAATGAAAATATTTTATTAAAAAAGAACATTATTATAATGGACTATCTCTTCGCGCCATTTTTAATAACGACATAATAGTTGAACTTGTCAACCCGCTATTTCTCCGCTGAAGTTATTATTTGAAAAACGTATTAAGCATTAAAAAAATACGTAAATTGTATGGGAATTTTTCCGGACCGAAAAATGTAATCTTATTAAGCATGAAAACGTATTAAAGGTGATCGTATTAAGAGGGTTTCACTGTATATGAGTTAGGTACTCCAATAAATTATTTAATTTTCGATTAATTAATTCAAATGACAATATAAATTTTTATTTTATTCTATATATTAATATGAAAAAGACTCAAGATATGAGTTTTTTTTAACATTTGTATCGAATGCGAGAAAATCAACAGTTTTATTGTCATCTCTTTCTATTCAAACCTTCCCTCTTTCGCATGATTTACGTAACAAATAACGTCATTAATTATTTCTCTGATTCTTATAAGAATTTAACTATTATCCTCATCTTGAAACCATATGTAATTCGGGTAGAATTTCTCAAATTTCAAACTGTAAAAATGAAAGCTCGCTCTTTACCGATTTCCACTGTAGTTATAAGTTTATTATTTATTGTGTATTATTTTTCTAGGCACCAATGTCCTATTTAAAAGAAGAAGAAGAATCCATTTGTCATTAGGATTTTCTGCAAGATTATTCTTAAATTTGATGAAATCAGTTTTTTTATTTTGGTTCAAAGGTTCGATTGCCCTGGACAATGGCCGGAATTGGTTCCAATGTTATTGGAGAAAATGAAAAGTTCTGTCAGACTGGAGCAACACCGTTCTCTTCTCATATTCCATGATATTGTGAAAACTCTTGCAGCTAAGAGGCTGGCGGTCGATAAAAGGATGTTCCAAGTGAGAGCATTCTTTAATTTTATTGGACAAATTTATTTGATGACTTGTTTAAATCAATGTAAGCCTTTCAACCTTCAATAACATGGTTCATGGAAAGCCTTGTAACTTAAAATGAAAAGCATTGTTATATTTTCATTCCTGTTATAGAGATGTTTGTGTTACGGTATAATGATTGAAGCAGGTAGCAATTAAATGTAAATATGAATTAAATATATTAATTAGAAAGATATACATATAAAATAATTGTTATTGCGCCATCGGGATTCGAACCTGGATCTCTTTCCAAACCGTGGAAGAATCAACTATGCTACAGCGACAATATTTTTAACGGCAAATTTTCGAATCTATATGTTACCTTTTTGATATTAATACATTTAATCATTCCATTATTTGAAAGAGCCATCTACCTTATTTTTACGGAATCTCAAATACCTTTAAGTAATCTGATTGCAGACGCCAGAATTATCAATTCATTTTTTATTAAATTTTGAACACATTGATACAACTTTGTTATTAGGAGAACATATTTTTCGATAAAATTTATTTTATATGTATATCTTTCTAATTAATATATTTAATTCATATTTAAAATATCACAGACCTATGTTCTGAATAATTATAACTTCACAATAAGAATGTGTTCTCCTAATTAAATGTAGGTAATTTGCATATGTAATATATTTTTAGGAGCTTACCACAAATGTGTTTTCGTACATTTTGGGGATTTGGAATGAGCACACGCAGACGTTCCTCCAGCAAATACAAGAAGGCGAGACTACAGAAATAATAACAGAAAACTTGGAAAAGGCTCTTTACTCACTTAGAATTCTCAGGAAATTAATAGTCTTCGGTTTGAAGAAACCCCATGAAAGCCAGGATGCCATAGATTTTTTGAATGTGGTCTTTGATAGAGCCAAAACAAGTCTAGAATGCCGTAAGTTTTGTAAATATAATAAGTAATTTAATAATAAAATGAACCACATTTTCCTTATTTATTTAAATGTTTGCATATGGAAGCGTATTTGCCTCACGTATGTATTATTGTCTTGTATTATTATTGTTGTTTTTATTGAATATTTAGAACATTGAGAAGCCTTATATTTTTATTATATGTAGTACATATTTAAAAATTGTAAATTATTCACAAATGTTAATTGATATTAATTGGGTGTCTTTATTTATCCTGTGTTATTCACAGCTTCAGTTTTGATTTTTGTTGGGAATTTCAGAACAGGAGTTGACTGTATGTTTACTATTTTTATAGTCCTAAATTTGTGTAATTTTTTTATAAAATTACTATAATTGTTCTATAAATGTTTATTTTAACATTTTGCTTCACAAACAACGTAGTATATTAAACCTAACCTAACCTATACATAATTCTAAAACTTAATATGAAACCAATAATATCTCAATTGCAGGAAAGCTATTGAAAGGCCGCGGTATCTATTTATTAGAACTTTGTGAAAAGTTCATAATTCATTTGACGAAAGTTGCACTCGGAGCTTTAAATACCCATCCTTTGTCATATGTTCCCCTTGTTGGGCCCGCTCTTGAGTTTGCCGCTTTCTACTGTTTTACTGAGCAGGGTACGCACCTTGCCTATGAACGGTTCACCATTCAATGTCTCAGTCTCCTCAAGACGGTGCTGCTATGTGCCGAGTACAGACCGGCTAAGGTTATCCAACAGACAAAAGACCCAGGTAATTAAAATAACTTTGTTTAATCCTTATTGAATACTGATCTATTTGTATATTCAGAACTCATCGCCTAACTGTGTACTAATATGTTTGTTGTATCGTTACAGCCACACTGAGAGCTCACGAGACCAAGCTCCGAATCCTGAGTGAACCGACAGTGACACACATGTGTCGCCACCTTGTCACCCACTTGTTTCTTCTTACCTCTGATGACCTGGCATTGTGGGATGCGGATCCTGAGAGCTTTGCCACAGAAGAGGGATGCGGCACATGGAAATGCAGTCTTAGAGTAAATTTAATTTAAGCTGTAACAAACTAACTAACTAACCATCATGGCATTTCTCCGCAGGAGTAGAGAGAGAGAATAGAACAAAGAGAATCAGACTCTTCTGTCTTTCCTTCTTTCGCAAATACCTTCTGTTTCTGTTGCCTTCGACACTTACATTATATATTTTCTTTACCATCTCCTCACTCATACGTTCCACATGCTCAAACCATCTCAGCGGCCATTTCTTAATTCGATTACTGTGCTGCAGATTTACGTTTATTTCTAATGGGTTCATTCTTTACTCTGTTGTATATAGATTTTAAACATACTCGCTTGAGTGACCACACTTTTACCCTGTATTACATATGCAGTGGGTCGAGTCAAGCAGTGGCATTTATATTTATTCTAATTTATTTATTTTAATTATTCTTCTGCACTGTCTGAGACATTGAGTGACTTGTATTTTCAGATTGTGAGAATTAATGATTTGTATTAGCCTAAATAACACACACTATTTAAAAATTAGTGTACTGTTTTATTTTATCATTCACCCACTGCAACAATTGGTAATTTTAATTTATCACATTTACAGGCGATTCTTTCACTAGACGGTATATCTTGTGATGTGAACTATTTCTTAATTGTTGACTGTTGATTTTTCTTTTCCAGCCTTGTACAGAATCACTCTTCCTCACGTTATTTCATGAATTTCGGACTGTGTTGGCTCCCGAGTTGGTCAGATTGCTCGACCATGTGAGACAGCAGCCCCTTAATCCCCACGACCTCGCTTCCATCTTGAGGAAAGATGCGGTGTATAATGCTGTGGGACTGGCGGCCTTCGATCTTTACGACGAGGTCATTATTTATAGGTTTTTACCAAATTATTTTTGTACTAATTTGTCACATTAAATATATTACTGTGTCGTATTACAACTGATCCCCGATTGAAGGAATTGTACCAAAACTCTAAGATACAGGTGTTCATGCTATAGAATTTTTATTGCATTGTCAAATCTTTAGTAAAATAATCTTTGATATGAAACTTAAATTATTGTCAAAATGAATGGATATAAATAAAACAATGTTATAACTCTATTTGAATTTATTCGCACTACTTGAGTTTCGAGAGAAACAGTAACTCATTGACAGGTGAAATATTAAACACACACAAATATAGGAGACAAGGCTTAGGTGGTAGACATACAAGTAATAGGGTAGGGGGCGGAGTTACTGGTGGAAGGTGGAGGGGTGGTTGTAATGGGAATATTGAAAGGAGAGGAGATGAGAAAATATAATATTGTTTAACAAATTAATTCTCAAGAATAATGAAGTCCACGATGTGGTTTGCGAATTCGGAAAAGTTGTTACTAGTTAAACAACAACGATGCTCTTTTAATCTAATGTTGAGATTTCTAGAGGTTTGTCGATATATTTACTATTGCAATCTCCGCATGAAATTTCGTAAACCCTTCTTTTTTATAAGTTATCTATTTTTGAAGTTGAATTGAAAAGTAATGCGCCTAAGTTGTTGGAGTAATATGCGGGTATAATATGGGGAGGGAGAAATTGTGTTATTTTAGTGGATATTAAGCCAGTATGTATATAGTATTGTATATATATTTGTGTATACAGTAAAACCTCGTTATTGCGAAATCTAAGGGACCAAAAAATAAAATGTCATAATAACGAATTCCCGCATATTGGGAAATTTTTTTTTTCCCAATATATGAATATTCCACGCGTTGTAGCGCGGCTTTAAAAAAGTTTGTAAGTTTAATATGGGATATAATATAATAAGACATTTTGCAAACAAAGGAAGATTTTCTGTATAAAGAAAACTCTGAATAATCTATTTAGTTTTGTTTCAACAGATGAGTAAATTGATAATAATTAAGAAATTAAATTAAAAATATTTTATGAAACAATATAAGGTAACCTTAAATTCGGCGATATTTTTGGAAATTCCAAAATGTCATGCAAATATAAAACAACATTAAATTTTAACTGTGTTTAATTGTAGAGCCACTACAAACAATAAATAAAACCAACCTTGGACAAGTGGAGATTATGCCAAATGGCTTTCCCAGGAAGAAGTTTTAAAAGGGCGACCGGCCTGCTGCGCCAAAGCAATAAAACAATTGACAAACATGATCAGCTGAAATATATTTTGAAATATTTACGTTGTAAAATTTTTTTTTTCGTTATACATTTACGTAAATGATCGGTATTTTTTCGTATGGGACAAAAATTATTTCGTTATACATATTAACGAAATTTCGTGATATAAATTCATTTTTGTATGAAAAATTGATTGTAGGGAATTAATTTTGAACTTTTTTTCGATATACGTCATTTTTCGGTATAACGGGGTTCGTTTTAACGGGGTTGTACTGTATTTAGTTTAATACTTCACCTGTAGATGAGAGTTACTGTTTCTCTCAAAACTCGAGCAGTGCAAATAAACTCAAGTAGAGTTATAACATTGTTTTATTTATATCCATCCATTTTAATGAAATTACAAAGTTAACACCGATTTTATCAATAATAATTCACATATCTTCTTATTTTTAAGATTAGCAAAATCAACTTTGTGGTTAAAATGTTTTCTTAAAAATTATTCTAGTAATTTTGTATCATTAAGTAACAATTTAAGTTAAGTACTAAATTTATTTTTTAAATAATTTTTGTTTTTAAAAAATAGATTCTGTTAAAGATACAATAACATACGTTTTTGATTAGTCAATGACTGAATCCTGAAGAAGAAAATGATATTTTTTCGAAACCGGTAGATGTATTTTAATTCATTAAGTGGTTAATAAAACAGAGTTAACAATTTAAAATAATAATGATCTTCTTGATTTTATTTTTGCAATTGTATTTTCATGTTTTGATAGAACTGTATTGTTTTCCAGATTGATTTTGATGAGTGGTTCACTACGGGTTTAGTAGAAGAGTTAAAAATAAAAGATAACAATTTTAGAATAATCCGTAGGAGAGTGGCTTGGTTAATAGGTAAGATTACTATTGTGTATTATTTTTGTTGATAGTATGTAATATTTACATCATGTGTAACCCGCTTAGTAAGCTTTATTAAGAGACAAAAGACTATATTTTTCAGTCCTGCAAAAATCTCAATATGTATTTTTTCCATTTAATGTTTTCTGTTTAACATGATTTTCTGCATAAGAAGTTATAAATTATGGAACTTAACTCAATATATTCTTATCAATATAGTACCCTTTTAATATATTATTTGGCACATTGAAAACAGCATTAGGCCTATAAGTGGCACATGAAAAAAGTACATTGTGTGTATGAGGGGTTCAGAAGCAAAACTGCCATTATCCAATTGACGAAAATTGTGTATGATGTGTTTGAAAATGATTATCTGGTAATAGGGGCAGTTTTATAATTGTTAACTGCCTGTTCCGTACAGAATCAAGAACTGATTTTTAGGGTGGTTTTGCTGGTTCACTCTTGTTGCTCGGGCTGACAATGTCTGTGCAGCGATGCGCAGGGTTCAATCTGGTCCAAAATCATAGTCCAGTGTACCAGCCAATAGTCGAATCTGTTTCCAAAAGTCCAGAGTGAAAGTGAGGTTAGGCAGGGTAAAGAAATAAAAGACTGGCGTGTTCACTACGCGCGGCTAGATGGCGCTGATCACGAGTTATAATCTATTCTTTCATAAATATTTTCATCTCAAATGCGCATGCGCCAAATCACGACTCGCATTCAAATATAAACAAGTAATATTGTGACTGTCACTGTTTATTTACGCATGCGCGGAATCACGGTTAAGAATCACTGATACATCAAATATCAGTGCGGCCACAAAGCGTGAGTCGTGATTACAATTTACAAAACCGATTTCAATCACGGTAGTCATGGTTAACAATTACTGATATAATATCGAAATATCAGTGCGGGCCGCAAAGCGTGAATCGTGAGTCGTGATCACAATATACAAAACCAATTTCGATCTCGGATAGAATCACTGATATATCAAATATTAACGACAATATATAATATGATTATATATAAATAACTTATACGAAAATATTAATGATTTATAAAAATAAATAAAAACTTATAACAAAAAACATTAAAAAAATATATTTAAAAAAAAATAACTTACAACAAAAAAATTATGAAAAACTTGTAAAAAAAAACAATAACAAAAAACTTTAAAGAAACTTAAATAATAATAAATAACTTATAATAATTTAAAGGATTGTGCTTGTTTAATAATGACGTCATGACTCAGATAACAACAGAAAGTATGGCTCCATAAAAATGTTAACTCTATAATCCCATATAAAAAGAGAAAGTATTATATTAAAACAATTTTATAAGATTAAAAATATAAATTATCTTGAAGCTTATTCAAATATAATCACACTAATTACAACACAAAGAAGGCTTTAACTTAATTATTATTATAATAATTCAAATATCTTGTAAAAAATTAAAAACAAAAGTATTTAAAAAAATTTTGGTGGTAGAAAATTGCTGCACAAAATGCTAAATGAAAATACAAACAAAATAGAAGTAAGTTTTCAGCAAGTTAGCAAAAACATTATCAACTACAGATTCCAATATATGGCGCTGATTCAAGTGATAATTGATTTGGACGGCGGCGTCAGAAAATCAGTTGAATATTTAACAAAAAAAAAATCACGAATCACAATATTACCAGATATTCAATCACTGATAGTGAATGTGACTCAGAAATATCAGTGATTGACTCACAGTTCGTGATTTTGAGCTCATCACTATTAAATAATGTATGAGAATTTAGAAAACACTCATAATATGTTTTCTCATTAAATGTCAGCTACCTTAAAAAATCTATTAACACATTAGCTGCCGGCTTTTGAATATTGAACATCAACAAATGCCGACTATATATTTTGTTCAAGCACATAATCCGCCACAAAAACAACAGGTAGCGGGGGATGCCAGCGACATGTTGATACGAATAATAATATTTGTATATGAGAAAACACAAACATGGTCCGCCCTTGGGCATACGCGTGTGCATGGGTGTGATCGGCAGTAAATGTGTTAAAAGAGTTTCACTGAATTTTATTAAATACATAATATAGTAAAACTCCGTTAATTCGTAACTCACGGGACCGAAATTAAAAATAAAAGAATTACGAATATTGAGAACAAAGTTTTTTAAAGGCAACATTAGAAATAAATGAGTTTACTGCGACTGTGATTTAGTGCGCGCCGCCGATGTTGACATTGCGATTTTCATACCGAAACATGATGACTCCATTATTGCAGCTTCTTATGTGTCGAAATATTTATCAAATAACGTATTTCTCCTGAATAAGAAAGGCGTGTGGTGAGTGCTGACGCGGCATTCTCTCAAGGCAACAAATCACGCACATTAATTTGATTGGCAGCCGATCTCACCTTTTCCATGCGAATTACGTGAATAGATTATTTACTTCGGGTGTCAAAAACGCATACGAACTGCGAATAATCTGATTTTACGAATTATCGGTAGAAATTAATATGAAATGTTATTTTCGGAGCAAATTTTTTTGAAACTTTGCAAATTCTGTGAAAATACGAAATATAGGGTTACGAATTACGAATTTACTTTATATAAAATACAAATTAAATGTATTAATTAGAAAGATATACATATATAATCAATTTTATTGAAAAATATTGTTGCTACCGAGATTCAAACCTGGATCTCTTCCAATCTGGGAAATGTGCGTTATACGATTATGCTATACCAACACAGTGGATTGATAACAAATTTTTGAACCTATATGTTACACTTTTCTAATTAATACATTTATCGTTCCATTATTTGAAAGCCATCTACTTTGTTTTTAGAGAATCTCAAATCACAGACCGAATAATTACAACTTCACAATAAGAATATGTTCTCCTTAATAACATAATATATAATCGTCTCATTTAGCTTCCTGTGGATTTTACTGATAATATTAATTTCAGGCAAATGGTCCGGTGTAAAAGTATCTGGAGACCTTCGTCCATCTCTCTACCAGGCTCTGCTGGAACTTCTGGCTCCGAGTGAGGACACAGCTGTGCGATTGGCGGCCTGCGATGCTCTGAATCTCACCATTGACGATTTCAATTTTAGTGCAGAACAGTTCACTCCATTCCTGCAACCTTCATTCTCGCTCTTGTTTGACTTGTTGAAGGAAGCGGACGAATGTGATACCAAAGTAAGCGACAAATATTTTTGTAGAGATTATTTCCTGAATCATCTCTCCTCGTCAAGAGATCTTTTTTCTTATTGAGAGAAAGCAAAAAAAACAGTGTGATGTCTGATGATTTTTTTGCAGATGCATGTATTGACCATATTATCATCTATCGCTGAAAGGAATGGGGAAGCGGTATCCCAACATGCTGAAGATCTCCTGCGTTACTTACCGCTGCTGTGGGATCACGCCGAGCAGCACAATATGCTGCGTTGCGCTATTGTCTCCACTCTTGTGCAATTAGTGAAGGTAGTAGACCTTTTCATATTATTTTTTCATGTCTGATTATAATATTTGGCCAATACAAGATGGATTTTTTAGTTTGAGGCTGAAGATAATAGTGAATATCCAAAGTGTGTAACACATTTAACCTGTTAGATGCCCAAAAAAATACTAGGTGAAACAGCTTCATACCAACATATTGGCTCCAAAATTCAAAATTCAGAGGCTAGCTTTTCCCGAATTTTATTTTTACGAAAAGACCATGAAAACGCTGGTATAACTAATAAAAAAATGTTGGTACTATTTCATCATAAGCGTTCTTCGACCGCGATTTCGTACAGTTTTGAGATGAAAAAAAGGAAAATATAAATGTTTATAGTGTTTTCAGGCCATAACATTACATAACGAAATTATTATTTAATTTATATTTGTTTTTTGGAAAGACGACATCAGATTTTATAAATATTATTGTGTTTAATATGATACTTAAAACGAAAAAATGTTAGCACTTCACATCACAACTACGTACACATTACATATCATACATCACACTTATATAGCACTAACAACACGCATACGATGATGCTGCCGTCCGCGGCAAACTGCATTTATAGTAAAACGCCCGTATTTTAATTTGTAACTAAAAAATAATATCTTAATCACTTAAATTACTTGGCAACAAAAATGAGAAACGTACGTCAAAATTGAACTGATAATTTACTCAAATTGGAAAGTTCCAGATACTTTCCAACTTATTGCGTCGTTCTCATCATTCAACTCATCATTGGATTCTGCGGTAGTAACAAGCATATCGGAAATGTCTAAAATGTCAGCAATATCTCCATTAATGGAAAAGTTACCCTCCGCCATTTTGTTAAAAAAGTTTGTAAAAGTAAAAATAAAATCAAAAAAGTTTTCGAATATTTGATAACTGTAAAAATATCAGCACTTGACCTCGATATGAGAGTTTGCGTGTTAGATTTTCATTGCAATTGAAGTTTCAGTCATTTTCGTATAAATCACTTTTATCTATGGTATAATATAAATCTGGCAACACAAAAGTACGCATCAACTGTCAATTTTGTATGGAGGAAAATGATGATTTTTACACTCGATTTCAGACGTAATTCGTGGTGTTCTTGAGTTGAATAATATTTCTATGGGTCACCGTATGATATCACTACTGCAAAGAATAATTTGGTTTAGAATCCGATACACGGCGTCCGTGATAACAATTGTTATTTACTGAAGCTGCGCGCTGTCACATGGGTGTTCGACATATAATAAGGATAGCCATCGTGACATTCTGACATTTATCGTGCTGTCTCTTTCTTTGCCGCAAGTTTCCGATGCGGGCCTTCTCGGGGTTAAGGGGGTACGCGTGATAAAATTCATATTCAAAATTTGAGAATATTTTTTCACAATTTAAATGCATATTTTAATCCAAAACAAAGCATGATGTTATAGTACAAGCGAGTATTGAACTTAATATATATTTAAAAATGGACAAGATACAGAAAATTTACAGATTTTTTTTGCGGTGTTCAAATG
Organism: Eubasilissa splendida; assembly: GCA_031772225.1. Classification (NCBI taxonomy): domain Eukaryota; kingdom Metazoa; phylum Arthropoda; class Insecta; order Trichoptera; family Phryganeidae; genus Eubasilissa; species Eubasilissa splendida. The sequence goes on along the minus strand of CM062852.1, from coordinate 10,664,708 downwards.
TATAACCTTCTCCTAACGGTTTTATATTGTATACAATGAGTCAAATACACAGGTAAAATGGTCAGAGAGGGGAGCGTATAGCTGCTTACCTCGCGCTTACTATAAGTATACTCACGTACAAGTATGCATAACCCCATAATGCATATTAAATAAATTCCCTTTATTTGAGGGACATATATTAAATTATTGCTGCTTAGACCTAATCAGTTCTAAGGTTTTTGCAGAATCAGTCTTTCTGTATACATAAGTTATTATCGAGATAAAACAAAAATCATCCGATCTCTGAAGATGAGTGATCTTTTGTTGTCCAGGCCCTCGGTAGCTGGGATACACCAGACATGAGACCACTGGTGTTGGGTGTGCTGGAGGAAGCCACCAATAGTCAGAGACCGGCTCACGTGTACCTTTTAGAGGATGGCCTAGAACTGTGGAGGGCGGTGCTGGTGAGCACGCCGGCCCACCACGCCTGCGCTGACAGACTATTACAGTTGGCACACAACCTACCTTCACTAATGGGTAAATATGTACACCATCTGACAATAGTTTTAATTTATATTACCGTTTACTCTGTAATATATTGGGCACCAGTATATAGCGCGCATACAAATCATTTTGCTGTGCTAAACCTTTATTTTAATCATAATTGTGACGTGTGTGTTTAATTGTAACAATAATTGGCAACTGATAGTTCGAAATTTTGTGAGAAACCAAACTTCCAACAGTTGGATCTCGGTTACCAATTATCGTTATAATAAAATACCAATCATACAATAATGGTTTAGCTCATCACTAGCGTGCGTTTGTAAATAATGCATATTCTGTAGTACATACAAATTAAACGAATTAACTAGAAAAAAAATCTATCTATCGAAAAAATATTTAGTTGCTACCGGTAGCGAATTTACTATTGTCAAAGCATAGATACGAAATCTCGCCTTACAGTGTGGCAAAAATATGATTTATTTAATGCATTTTGGATTTATGGATTTTTCAACCTGTGTCACTTTGCTGGCAATTTATTTTCGGTAATGAGATCATCATCGGACAAACTCTCATTACTAAAATAGTAGGATATTGAATGATTAATTGTCGTATACTGCAATTTTCAAAGTATCAATGTGACAGAAGATTTGAAACAGCTGTATTCAACTAATGATTTTCGGTTTTTACTATTCCGACATTCGAGAGTAAAATTAGCTAACCATTGCATTTTTTATCAATAATCAAACCCGTTTTCTTAAATATTTTTACTTTAGTAACTTTTTTTTACCATAGTAAAAAGTTGTCACTGATCATACAATCGGCCCTAAGTAAATACCATGCTGTCAAGTAATAGTGGTGTTAATTTTGTTTTTAGATTAAGAGGCAACTTTCATTTTTCCAGTTTGAATTTCGAGATATTTTTGCATTTTGCATGCTCTTTCAAGATGAGACTAATAGTTAATTCTTTTACAATATCAAGTAAACATAAAAGTGCGTTATTTTTTTACGTAAATATTGCTAGAGGGAAAGATATCAATGGAAAAGGACAAGTATACAATTGTTGGTTTTCTTTAGAAAAGAATTGGTGTATGTCGACCACTCTTTTGCCATCCAATTTAGGAAGTTCACGCGAGTCCACACATTCAATGTTCAGTTCGGGAACATCCTGAAAATAATTTATAATATTATTATTAGTATTTAGTTATCAGTATTTTTATGTCTAAAATATTAAAATATGTGTTTATTCATTTATATAACTATAACAAATACATTTGTATCAATCAGACAGGTCTGTCATGTATAATTCTTTTGATAAAATTATTTATCTTTAAGGATATGTATTTCCAATAGAAAATAATTTATCTGCACTACATAATACAGTAAAACCGCGATACAACGAAACCCGATATAGCGAAAAATGACGTATATCGAAAAAAAATCAAAATATAGTCCCTAAAACCAATTTTTCATACAAAAATGCATTTATATAACGAAATCCCGTTAATATTTATAACAAAATAATTTTTTCCCGTACGAAAAAATGCCAATACATTTACGTAGATTTATAACGAAATAAAAAAATGTTAAAAGATGAAAATATTATTTCGCACTTACAAAGCCGCGCCGCTGCATCTGCCGTATGCGAACGGTTTTATGGCCTTTTCGGCGGTGCGCGGCGGTCTGCCAACAAGGTAGTAAAACAATTCAATCTTCTTCTTGGGTTCATAGTAGGCCCATAAAACCATTTGACATAATTCTTGCGGCGTTTACTTGGACACGTTTTACGTACGCATACGCCTCTAATATGTATTGCAATCCCAGACTCAAACAGCTGGAAAATACAAAAATTAACAGGAACCCCCCGAAAGTTGCAGTATGTACTTATTGAGAATGTCAGTCTCAGTTTAACGTCTGTAGAGTTAAGTTTGTTCCGCTTTTAAAGCGATTATTGCATGACCGAACTGAATATTTACATAAATTCGTGTGAACTCGTCAATAATATAAATAATTCGTTAAAATATTTTATGGACTATTTTTGTACGGCATTTTGTGTTTCTATTAACTATTGTTTTCGTGTGTTTACTGAAATCTGCGTATACATACTAGTGTAGCGTAATTTATTATTTAAAGTACATTTCCTAATATTTTGTGAATCCTTAAAATGGCTTCAGTACGTGATAATTCCCGCAAAACTTTAACCATCGCACAAATAATGTTAACGATGATTTTAAGTGAACAATGTTAACGATAATTTTTAAGTGAACAATTTTAATGATTATATTTTGAAGTGGTTGCCGCCGTTACCGGTAATAAGTACCTTCGTAATTTATACACGACTCATTTTATAAAAATGCCGCGATTCAACTGTAAAATTTTTATTTTTGAATTATTTTTTATGTTTCATGCCCAAAACTATGTTTGAAGCGGCTCTACATTTAAACACAATTAAAATATTGTTTTATGTTTGCAATATTCTGGAATTTACAAAAATATCTTCCAATTGGTGTTGAATAGGTTCTGTTCTTAATTTAATTCCATTGATTATCCATTTGCTTATCTGTTTTAATAACAAAACTACTAAAAATATGTAGGCATTCAGTTCCCTATGGCCTGGCCGCGCATGCGCTAGCCACCATGCGTAAGCTGCGCATGCGCTGTCAGATTCTAAAATGCTCCAATCGATGACATGTAGTTTGATGTATGTTTAATATTTAAATGTCAAAATTATAATCTGTTTTCGTATAAAAACAGCTCAAAACCATACAATTTACAAAAATAAACAATTGGTATTGAGAATAAGTATAATATTCATTCATATTGTTGTCAAAATTTGTATTAAAATGTGTTTTATAGGCAAATTTAATTAAAATCTATCAGAGCGCAGATTTCACGACCGCCGTGGCCGTATTTAACGGCATACTAACAGTATGAGATATAATTAATAATATCGTATTTCATAAGACTGGAAATATATTATTTAAAAAATTATTATTGTGTATTATTTAAAAAATGATTATTAAACTTAGTTTTAAATAGTAGTTGAAGCCTCAAAGCATGTGAGTAAATATAGTATATTATTTAAAAACATATGTTTTTACTAAAACAAAGTATTTTAAAAACGTCAAAAATTCATCAAATGTACTGCAAATTGAATGATTTATAACTCTATTCATTTTTAACATTTTGATAATTTGGTTTCCTACAGATTTGCCTCCGTAATCTTGGCTTCAAGATTATAAGAAAATATATTTCGTTTATGCATTAATTTAGAGTATTGACTCAATTTCGTAGCATGTGGAAAATGCATCTAATGGTCGTGGTCTTTCTTATAATATTTTTATTGTCTTAATTATTATATATAATTGCGGGCTTTTTTGTCTACTGAAAAATTACATTTGAGTTGTCTTAGTTTTGATCTAGACTTGTGAAATGTTGATTATATATTTTGCTCATTCACCATAAAAACAACAGGTCGCAGGGGATGCCGGCGACATACTATTAAGACATACATCTATGGAAATGGTCTGCTCTTGGGCATTGAGAGACAATGTAACACCCATGGGCATGATTGGCAGTTAAAATGTTAATATAAACATATACAAACAAGTTACATTGAGATCGGCAGTCAAAATGTACATATACAAATAAGTTACATTGAATGAAGGGAAGTAACCATTCCTAACAAAGAATATTTGATTTCTAGATCTAACTACGGAATACCTCTGGCTAGTGGTGTATGTGGCCCGCGCCTATGTCCTCCTGATGCCTGAGGAATTCTTACTAGGCCCCGGGGCTGAAGTGATGGGTATCATGGACAGCCTGCTCAGTGACATGAAGATGGAAGGCATCGTGGTTGTGTTGAAACTTGTGGAGGCTTGTGTGCGCGCTCCGCTACCCGAGAGGAACCAGTTTCTGGGGGTCAAAGTCGTGTGGTCCACTCTAGTCAGAGTCCTGGTGTGAGTATTAGAATAATTCTGGCCTTGTCATAACACTTCTAAATATTTTTTTGTCATGTTTTATAATCAGTCTCTGATTTTGAATAATGAAGATTTAGTTTATATAGATATTGATTTTTACATTTTTTATTTATATTTTATTAAAAATCCTTCCTCTTCTAAGAAGAATGCACCCCTATATATTATTCAAAGTTGGATGGGTAGGCCTTGTGGCATGAACGGACAGTGCTAAACCAACGAGGCACATCCTGGATATGCCAGATAGTTGTAGATCAATTGGTAGTCTGAAACTTTATTGGTTTCAAAGAGGATGCTCGGGTGGGTGGTGCAGATGACAGTAGGGAACTGGGGCAAAATAGGGGAAGATGAAGGAAGCTAAAACCTAGGGTTGTCACATTAAAAATTATGGTGATTGGATTGAAATATTTTTTACAATAAAAAATAAAATCTTTTTTACTAATATTATTTAAGATATTTAGGGCCGGTTGTGTGATCAGTTGGTAACTTTTTACCATCGCTCGTAGTAAAAAACGTTTGCGGGGTTATTGGTACATCAAATTTACTATTGTCAAAGCATAGATAAGAAATCTCGCCTCATAGTGTGGTAAAACCTATAATCATAAAATATGCTTTATTTTATGCTATATGGCTTTATTCGCCTTTGCGTTCAAAATTTGTCACTGTGCTAATGTATATTAAACAACGAGATTATCATTGGACATATTATTATTACTGAAATAGTGGGATATTGAATGATTAATTGTTTTATACTGCAACTTTCAAAGCATCAATGCGATAGATGACTTTTGAAACAGCTGTGAAGAATCCGCCATACTTAACTAAAAAATTTCAGTTTTTACCAATTTTTTTTACTTTTATAACTTTTTTTACCATAGTAAAAAGTTACCACTGATCACAGTTACAACCGGCCCATATGTGATGTTTTATTTTGTAGATATTTGGAGATTTTTCTTATTTTCAATCCTAGAATAAACTCACAACACTTTGGGTGTTGGATAGGGCGTGTTCGTGTACACAGCACTTGGATTGTTTATAATGCTAATGAACGTCATGGTACAATGTTTGTTTTCAACTGAAATTGTATCAAAATTGGTTTTAAATGTAAAAAGATATACGTATCAGCATACAAAGGAAACCATTTTAGGTAATTTGGAATTTCAGAAGCCTCCAGACTGGTGAAGAATTGCCCACCGTCCTGGCCCTTCAGCTGAGCCTCACTTCACGCTTGCTTCTTCTGTCTGCCCCTCTATTCCTTCAAGCTGTCAGAGAGGCTGCAGGGCCCGGGGGGGACCCGACGGACCTACTGGCGCGCCTCTTGGACGTATGCTGCGAGAGACTAAACCTCATTACTCAAATACAACGGCGGAAAGTGATTGGTAGGTGAAAATAAAATAAATTTTCTTGTTTGTATGGAGTGCAAGTAATTTCACCCGGCGTATGTAATCTAGTTGAATATGTAGATAAGAATCATTCTTTATGTTTATACACATGGTGCTTGTGAATTAAATTGTTTAAATTCTTCTGCAGTCGTGATCCCAACTCAGAATGGTCAGATGCTATGTGTTCTTGATTTCATTTCATGGATTGGAAGCATGGATACTTACCCAAGAAATGATAAGGCGACTTGAAACATTTGAGATGCGGATCTGCAGAAGAATGCTTAAAATAAGCTGGATGGATAGAGTTACAAATGAAAATGTTATGGTTCAGATGAATGAAGAAAAATAAGTATTTAAAACAATAAATATCCGAAAACTTCAATATCTTAGATATGTAATGTGACATCAGAATACGAGATCTTGTACCTCATAATGCAGGGATCAATCGTTGCTGGAAATCGGGGCCCTGGAAGAAGGAGAACCACCGCTTAGCCAGGACCGTTTATTAGCAAAAGCTCCTATATGGTCTTGCTCACTCGCCGCCAGGTTGGCATTTATTTAATGCTACTATGACAATTGTGAAACAACGTCCCGCACAATAGTGACACAGCTGTCAACATAAAATTGCCCCTGTCTAAAGACATTTGTTTCTACTAATGTTATTTATTTTTGTTATCCTTTATGTTACTTTAATCTGTTATTTGTGCTTTTGCTTCTTTGTTTTTATATACAGTGAAACCCTCTTAATACGTTTTCCAAGGGACCATCAAATAAAAATTTCTTAAGCAGGAAAAAAATAACAATATAGCAATTTATTTATTTTTAAAATAGTCTTTCATGCTAGATTGTTTTGTTTTTTTAAATATAATTGTGACGTAAAATTGTCTATTTCCAATACATTATCAATATTTTTTTCTGGTACATTTGGAACATAAAAGTATTACTGCCTAAAATGCAAAAAAAAAAGAAAAAAAAAAAACAATATTAAAATTAATCTGACACTAAATATTTAAGTATGTATCTAAATAAAATAAATCGAAGTAGCAAACAGTAAAAGTAGAACCACTGACAAGATCAAAATTCAAATTATTCGGCGTTTTTGAAGTAGAATAAGGGTAAGTCAAAGGTATTAGGAGATAAAATACATACAACAAAAGATGTCACTTGTAAGTGCCGGTTGTGTCAGTCCAACGAAAGTTCGTTCTTTTTACAAAATGTAAAAATTTTTGCATGACAAGACGTATCGTATCTTCCTAGCCGATTTGAAGAATGCACATTTCAAAAAAGTACCGTTTGTAAACATAAACTTGTTAGACTGCATAAACCACAAATAAAAGTGGTTAAAAACAAAGTTTCAAATAATATATATAGTTGCGAAGTCAGCAACCTCCATTATTATTTGTTCTAATCTTTAATGCGGTTGTTTTTTCATATAATTTTTAAAAGTGTTAATTTATGAGCAGTGAAAACTTAACTCATTTTTATATTAATTGGTCATTCAAAATCGGTGTTAGTGGCAAAATCAGTTGCTTTTGCTGCTTATTTATATTTCACCTGATTTTGATGCTTATTTATAAAGATCATATAAAGGTTATATTGCGAAAAACAACTGCATTAAAGGAATTCAATCAATAGCAGTCTTCGCTACTTAGAAATTTAAAAGGCTGCCAGTATAAAAACTAGATTAATTTTGGAAGAATATGTTGTATTTTAAACCAGATTATGGGGATCATCATTTATAATAAGAGATGCATTAATAAATATATTGTTCTTCATGCTCCTATCAGATTTTCACGTTTTCTTCAAATTAAAAATATGGAGGTAGCCGAGATTACGACTAAGCAATATAACTATAAGACTGTAACTATAAGAAGAAATACAAGCGGTTTGCATTAAAATTGTTGGTTAGCTGGTTGCATACTATTATATATATTTTATGGGTGGGTATCTGACCAAATTACGAGTCAAAAATGTTCAAGGAGTATGTACAAATTCTGTACCATTACAAAAAATATTGTTGTGAGATTTTTACAAAATCATGTTAAGCTTCAAGTAAATTTACTTCGAAATAAATATTTGCAAAATTGATCCATTATTATTATTCTATATCATTGCTTCAGGCCATAAATCGTCTAATAAAAAATAGTCTATTTGCTCGAAGCTCAATGACCTTTATTTTTTTGTAACTAACATACCATCATGCTGTTTCGCTGCAGGAGTAGGCAGAGGATAGGGCGTCACATTCTTCTGTCCTGAAACACAATTCTCACCTCATCGACATGTGTACATCTTCTTACACAAGCTCGTCGATTATTGAGGCTTCTAACAGAACTATCTTCCAGTATCTAGGACGTCCTTTATTTCTGGTGCTATCAATACTTGCGTCATATATCTTTCTAACCATTCTCTCATCCATCCATTCCATATGACCAAACCACCTAAGTGATTCTTTCTTAATCTTACTCACTACACTAATATCAGCTTTAAATTCTTTCCTTTCTTTTTTTTCATTCTTTACTCAGTCATAAATGGATCTGCCACATATACGCCTAAGTAATCTCATTTCCACTGCATTAAGTCTACTTTAATTCCTCTTCTGCCAGCTCCAGGCCTCACTTCCGTACATCGGTGTCGGTACCAGAACTTCATTGTGTGCCGCTAGTCTTGCCTCGGTTGACAAGTTCCCATTAGTTATTTTTTATATTCAATATATATTTTAGAATCAATAAAATATTTCAATTAATCAAAATAATCGCATAACTCCAATTTTTTTGAACACTTATATCGCTGACATGATTGAGATTAGGAACATGAAGTTTGAACATTTTCAACTCGTATTTTTAATACATATGTATCTACCCCTAAAATATGTTACACTCAGTATATATACATAATAAGATTGACTACATACAATTTATTCTTACAATTATAAATTCAAAATTTGATGAAGCAATTTGATACTTGGAATTCCTGAAATAAATTTAAGGTTCAGGCAGAGGAGTATAATTAGGGTAATACGAGCAAAGAGATGAAAATAAAAATGACAATGCACTACATAATTTGTTATTTTATCTATATATCTGAAAAGACAAGCTTGTCATAAAATGAGGCCTAATTCAATGCGGGTCATCATAAGAGTTAAGTAAATTGTTGTGTAGTCTAAGGGTTTTTCTGCCTCCTAAGCAATTAAGAACATTTAAAAGTAGATATTAGTGGAAATAAAAACAAAATTACCAATGCCCCTCTGGTATTGTACATGCTGAAGTATTATTTATAACGGCTGGGGTTCTGTTTTGTTGATTTTTGGGATTTATTTCGCTTGGGCACTATGTTTTATTGTCATATTCAAATATTACCATTTTGTAAATGGATAAACTTTTATGATACATGTAAAACCCATTTGAAGAACCACCCAAACCCATTGAAAGAATACCACATTCATTTTTAGACAAACAAAATTACTTTTGCGAAAAACATATTACATGGGTTTTTTTGTAAGGATAAATTGAGTTCTGTCACAAATATTTTAATTTCTTAGGCAGGAAACTTATTATTTGGAAAACGTATTAAGCATAAAAAAAATACGTAATTTGTATGGGACTTTTTCGGGACCGAAGAATGTAATCCTATTAGGTGAGAAAACATATTAAAGGGAACTTATTAAGAGGGTTTCACTGTATATTGTATTCAAATTTTGTTATGTTTTTGTTTATACCTCAATAAAGTAAAACACCATGGCTGAAGAATTTGAGGCAATGGTTTGGCCAGTCTACTGTAGAGCTGCACTGGGCCGCAGTAAACAAAGTGATGATAGTCAACATCTGTTGGAACAGATAGGGCACAAGAAGAAGAAGAAGAAGCAGATTCTGGTCCAGAATTTCCTATTGATAATAAGACCGTGTCACTCAGTAAGACATGTCAAATAAACTAGCCTGGACTGCTGGCTGATCCTCTGCTGATTCCTGATGTTGTCTGTTCTTGGTCGGTCTCCACAAAACCTTGCATACGCCAAATAAATTTCCAGGAGGGTTTCTTGGCAGCGGACCAATTCCGACAGCGGTAGGACACTTTTTGATTAGTTAAGTGGCATCTCCGCCAATACTGAGCAAAACAGGTGTACCATAAAACCCATGGGCTACCGATCGAAAGATATCAAACGCGCGTAAACAGTGCCATTAAAAAAATGTTTCACTTATGTATTCATTTCATGTGATCTTTTTTATTTTGCAGGACTCGGTTTAGCTACATTACTGTCTTCCCAAATACCATGTGTTCTGGAACGTTTTCCCTCTATTATACTGAACCTTGTGGAGGTCTTGAATGATGTCATGAAGGCTGATTATAATGGATACCAAGTAGAGTAAGAAGATTTTACTTTTAATAAAATTCACTACTTTCCTGGTAAAAGATGATATATTGGATTGTCGGAAAAATCATGATGCTGTTTGGTAATATATGGTGCTAGTTAGTTCATTTTTGAGGTACTAGAGTCATTCACATATATGTTATTGCAATGTAATTTGGCATTGACAGTTCTAGGTTCATTATAAAAAATAATTGAGCGATTCGGTTGGCTTTTGGAGATTTTACAAGGGTTAGATAAACTGAGTTAGTGAAATTATATTTTTATACATTCACTGTAACATATATTGTTACGTTGCGATCTGGCTCCTGTGGATAGAACACCAGCACAACGTCACTGGCTAGGCTCAATCTGTGGGTGTATGCATGTGTGTGGTATCGGTATGGCTGACTCGGATGGATGAGAATGGTCACAAACAATAACAACACTCGATTTACACATTAATCACACTTTAATTACATTAAACATGAGAAACCTGACATTGTAAGCACATAGAGAGTTCCAGATCTTCTATACTTAATAAGACTTTCAAACAAAGTTTGCCATTTCTGAGTGACAGGGAGACACTTTACTCCTCCGAAGGGTTACGGCCATCCTCAAACTGACACGCGCCCGGGCTGTCATTAATTTCCACACGAGTCCAAGCGGGTGATCCTTCCTTGATGTGGGTGAATCGGGGTCCTGATATCTTCCGAATTCACCACGTCTAAATATGCCTTGTTGCGATAATCTTTCTTCACTCTTATGGCGAAATGCCGTCTGGCGCTCACTCCACACGCGCCGCCAGCCTGCACAGAAGTCCTTCCCCACAAACCCACTCCTCGTCCCCTTCGTCCAGCCTTCTCACCAATCAGATACCGCATCCACTCGAGGTCGGTATAGCGGTATAGTAGATCGCTGTCAGTGCCGCCACTCAAATTTAAAATGTCAATATATATATATATATACTATCTCATAAAGTTCGTGGTTGTATCATCAGGTAGTAGATTTCTAAAATAATTAATAAGAGTAAAATAATTTCTACCAAGAAATAGTCAAATATTTTAATTTTCTTCTTCTACTTTAACGGTCTCATGGGATTGAAAAGTTCATGACCGCAGTCACACTGGAGCGCTATACATCCCCTATCGTCGCCTCCATGATCCAGTTCATCAGGTATCCACCTACCTCTTATAGGTCTGTCTCAACATTATCCGCCCATCTATTGCCTTCAGTCTTGATCCTATTGGCTTGTGTATGAGGGCTTGGTGCAAGTTACATGACTCATCTGCTCTCACAATTGGCTGTCTTAAATTTATACTGATAATTATGCAACCTAAAAAGTGCTATCGGTACCTGGTCCAACTGTAAATCTTGGCTTTAATTATTGTAAAACTTTCATTTGGGTTCTTTCAATGGATCCAATTGTCCGAGTTTACAAATACTGGATATTTTTTTTTTGTTGGTTGAATATATTGGTTTGTTTTAGCTCTATGGTGCCGATGGGATCAGCTCCACCGACCCCGTGCAGTGTCTCCAATGGAAATGAACATATACAGTTTGCAGAATCTCACCACGATGCACGTAGAAAGCAGCTTGCTGAACTGGACATTGTTCATACCGTTGATATTAGGACGTTTTTGGGAAACAAGGTGATATTCTTAAATATTACATTTTTTTAAATACAGGTTAACATTATTTCCTACCATCCTGGATAATCAAGAGTATAATATTAAAAATACACATCAAAGATTAGCAGAGGACCGAAGAGAGTGCCATAATCATGGGGAGGCCTTCATCCAGCAGTTGATCGAGAGTGACTGATGATGATATTAAATAAGCATTTACAACATCACAGTGTACTTGTGGGAGTAGGGAATGAGAAAGATTAAAAAATATAATTTAAGGTATATTAAAAAGGAGCTGAAATCAATTAAATAAGTGAACAGTTTTTTTTATCACTTGGTTTCATTAAATTTATTGAAATTAAATTGTCTAAAATAATAAATATTTTATTCCTTATTAGCTGGGAGAGCTACAAATTCAGCTTGGCCAACCGACATTCGACCGACTGATGCAGAGTGTGGACGCCAGCACCTTACAGCAGCTGCGGGAATACATACCCATGAATTAAATTTTTGTTATAGTAACAATATGTTTGCTAATCTAAATTCGACAAGTGGTGCATCTGCCATATTGCTCTAACTTGGGAACCATTCTGAAACATTATACATATTTGACTGACAACTTTGAGAAAATTGAAACTGTCTTCATAGGGATGTTACAGCGATTTCAAATTGGCAATTCTGATGGTGACAGCTTTGACATTTTTTATTTGTGTTTTTCTATTGTCTTCAAAGATGTTTAATCGGCGTTCTACTGAATCCAAAGGGGCCCTAAATAATTATTTTCTCGAACCCTGGGCCACCAAATAAATGCCTTTGTTCGCCACTGAATTTATTATATATTTATAAAATGTTACCAAATATTTTACATATTTTTTTATAAATCTATGTATTGTAAGCGGTCATTACATTTATTTTGTCTATTGAATATTTTTCAATATCCAATGATTTGATTATTTTATTTTTAAATAATTTTGTTTTGTACTTTGTAATATAATAATGAAAACACGTGTCATTGATAAAAATTTAATTGTATATGTATGTTACATGGAGTCACTGTGAAATATTAATACATTTTGAACATTTAATAAAAAATTAAAAAAACTGTTGTACGGATAAATTAGTTGCGATCAAATGATGAAATATTTAATTTACAATATAATATTTTGTAACTGGTTGCATAGATCTATAGACATTTCTGTCAGCTTTCATATATGATAATAATAAAGTAATCTTCAAAGCATGTATGCAACTATACTTATACTATATTCTATCACTATATTGTTTACAATATTTTATAAGTTTACTATATTAAATAGTCAAAAGAACTGAGTTATATAGTTTTCTTATCATAGTCTGTAAACATTCAGTCTAATCTAGGCACAATTTGTATTGTTACACTTTTTTTTCTTATTACAATACAATGTATGGTATTGTTATCAATAGTATAAAAAGCATTATCCGCCCCCAAACGATTAGTTGCCTGCCTGAAATAAATTATGTAAATACAAAAATTTATCTGAAAATTTTCCATAGCTTTCCAGTAATTCGTTAAAATCCACATCCCGCCGGGGTTTAGTTGTAAAAGTTAATTTAATGACACAAATAATAATCCCATATACAAATTATGTTTTTTGAAATTGTTTAGTAATAATCTTGAATGTATTTTTTGGACACATTAAATTATACCTCAACATTATATGCTTCCGAATAAAATATAAATGTTTATTAGTTTTTACATTTTCATTTGTTTCTAGTGTCCAATGGTAAATTGTGACAAAATTGTGATAAAATGTAATCATGTAATTAATAATCTGATGTTAATATGTACAATAATGTTTTATTAGGTTGATATTATATTTTAACTGAGAAACATTTAGTCTTTTTGTCTTTTAAGTAAATGTTTAGTTGGTTTGAAATTCTCACTATCGGTAACACATAAAATGAATTCTGACTGTATATATTTTCAGGTGGTCATTAAGTGGTTAGACAAATTCTTTTCTTTTCCGTGTTTATATTTACATTGTTAAGTTTTAACGTTTAGGAAGAGTTGTAGACATACGGTATCCAGCCTAGTTTAAAAAAGCAGTTCCTTGTTTCACATTTTCTTGGGATTTTCTTTAATAAAATGAATTACAGATTATATTAATTGCACAAATGCAACATTCGTTTTTGTTTTTTTACTCAAGATTATTTTCAGTTGATTCTATATTGATTATGATTATCCATAATAATATTGCGCTTCCCCATCTTTTATCTATAACTATGTAATGGATACGGACTATAGTGATAGTGTCATTGTGGCTGAGAAATGCTTGGTTAAACGGCCAGGTCTGTGAGGCGCAGGAAAATAATTTTGACAACTGGCAAGTATATTGAGCATTTTTATCTATGGTCGCACTGTCAAACGACGCAATGCGAATGACGGATTAATGTTTGCCTTTGTTCCAAATTAGTTCAATAATTATCATCTCAGTTTTTTCAAGAATACTGTTTGTACAATTCTAGGGAGGGTAATAAAGAATGTACTAGCAGAAAAGCAATCGGCGACAGCTGATTTCTTTTTGCTGTTAGGATCTGCGGGTGGCTATTGTGGTCGCGACTCGGCCCGTGGTGACTGCTGCACGGCCAGGTTTCTGTAGAATCTATATTTCATCTAACGCAGTATAATAAGGATTCTATGGAAGTCCTGGCCGCGCAGCGGCCACTACCGGTTACATAGAACCCATAATACTCATAGAACCCACAAAGCGTAGCAGCAAGCTATCAGCGATAGCCGATTGCTTTCCTGCTAGTGTAATTGATTACGCTGTAAATGCGAGTGTACAGTTTTTATTGATGTTAAGAAAAAACACCAAAGTACGGCAAACTGGGGAGGAATAGAGACAATTGTCAGAAAAAAGTTTAAAGTCTTATTACGCCACTTTGGCTTCAGTCTTGGACTTTGAAATTAATATTTTTTTTTACTTACTGGTAACACTATAACCATGGTGTCACAATATTATTTTGAATTATTAAATTACAGGTTAACACGAAATTTTGCACTGCAGAACTTTGCTTGTAAAATGATTAAAATGGTTTTACGGTTAATTTCAATATTTTATGAAGAACACTTTTGTGCTGAAGGCTGGTGTTTTTTTTTGCAAGTAAAATTTTCCATTAATAAATACTTTATACTGGCTTCACTGTTAAGTGTGGCTTATAACCTAGTTTCGAGGTGAATAGGGATAAGTTATGGGGTGAACAGGGATATGTTATGGGATGAATAGAGTCACACGGTATAAGTTCACTATTTTAGCATTATGTCACTGTACTTCCAGATATTTTGCCGGTAGACAAATAGACAAAGCTGAGAACTTACACATCTTATCCAAAGGGACAGAAGTATTTGAAATACAAGGAAGGAGATATTTAGAAAGCTGTTGGAATGATGAAGAAGAATGAAGGTAGAGAAGAAGCTGCTATCCTAAAAGCATCTTCCCATCTTTAATAGCCAAAATTGAAATAAACTAGTAAAGTAATTCACCAATACAGGTTTCAATAAAACAGGTAAAGTGTCGTTAGAACGTAATAGGTGTAATATTATACATGTTACCAGTCATTTGAAAGAGTGCATTTCTGGATCTTGCAATGGAAATTATAAATAAATGATTGAAAATGTTTTTCTCTCTTTTTATTTGAGTTTGATTTTCTGTGATATTTTTTGCCTCATTATGTCTATTTTTATCTCATAAAAAATGGAATTTAATATATTGTTGTACAATAAGCATCAGAACTGGTTTAATAAATAATTTGTATATTGTTTAGTATATAACTCTGTAGGAGTTGAGGTGTGTGTGTTGAAGTTGTTCAAATTATGATTGACTCGAGATTGTGTCAGAAAGTTATGATGCTGTGAGACAGAAGCTCCTAACCTCTTCTTGTCTTAAGCGTGTTGGTTGTGTGTCGCAGTGTAGGGTGTCTGTTGTAACTAGAGCAGGGTATATAAATGAAAGAGCTCTTACAAGGTTTTGTTTATTGAGTTGATGAATTAATACAATTTAAATGCGCGGTTGAACTCTGGAATGGGTCGATGGAGATGCGGTTGAATGCCGATGTTGGTGATAGGACGGCCTGCGGAGAAGTGATGTTAGTTGTTTGAGCTGTATCTGTCTGGTGCTAATAGTTTATTTGCATCTGCTTATTGGTCGCTCTGGTTCCGGCTCTAATGAATGACAGGGGAGCCCTTATACGGCCATGTCTACGGGTACGTGTAGGGTCACTACAACTCCATGAAACAGTAGTAAACAAAAATAATAATTGTTCCGTCACTATTGACTCCAGTACTTGTCCCTATTCACCTCATCGTAAGCTAAATAGGAACAGAGCTCATTTATGAAATTTTCTCTACAGTTCATGATCAAATCAAATTTAGGTGAATACGAACACATAAAAAAACTGTTGACTAAATAAAAAACATTGTTTGTATATAAATATTTCTTACATGTGTCGCATAGCAATGGAAACACTGAAACCTGTCCGTTCCTATTCACCCCAGATTACGGTAGTGTTTAAAAAAAAGTATAAATAATTTCTTATAAACACAATAATATAGACATACTTTGTATTATTGCTCATAAGCTCAGCTCACACAGCCTCAGGTGAGTGGTCTAAGATGTCGGGTTCAGAAATCAGAATCGAATCTGGTGGACATGCATTCTACTTCAGTTACTTAAAAAAAAAATTTTTACATTTAGCTAAGATAAAATCCCTTTTAAAAAATTAATTTAGTAAGATATCCATATTTATATTAATTTACAGCTTACATAATGATACTATATTATAAAAGTTATTTTAAATTATAAAAGCTTTTTAAAATTTAAATCAGGCTTTTAAATAATCGCCGCTAGGGCGGCGAGAGAATGCAGTTGCCAGGTGGCACATGTACATTTGTGCATGTCACCGGAATGGTAAAATTTGTTTGTGTATTTGTTCACATTAATTATAATGTTGTAGATCACTTATTTTTAAAATAATTATAAGTTATATTTTCAAAATTAAAAAATAAATCTAAGTCGACAATGGGCGCGTGGAAACAGTGGGCTAAGATTACCTAGTAAATGCAATCAGCATCGAAATACTGGACGTAGCCATGTATCTAGCAAAAGTAATGACCGGGATTTTCTATTGCGAAAATCCATATTGAAGAATAGATTTCATGGAAACCCCGACTGCACGGCGGTCACAATAGCAGCCTGCAGAGCCTAGCAGTAACCTTCTAGTAACCCTTTTAGCTAGTAACCTTTTATTTATTTTCCCTAGAGAAAAACAAAACGTCTACTTAAATATAATTTTAAGCAGTTTTTGGAAACTGAATGTCTACTTGGCTGCTCCAATTACGTATACAAATGCTAACTCAAGAAGGAATGATGTTTGGTTAAATTCCTTGAATAAGATAACAGTAACAGTAAGTAGAGTAACAGCAGTTCCATTCAGAGTGTTCACGTTGTCTGTAATTGATTCTGATCGACTTTAAGCATTTGATTTACCTCTTGGTTTTCTTTTGGGTTGGATGAGGGGGAGAGGGATATGCATAAGGAAAGAATATATCATGATTGATTATATCATTTTATAAAGTGGTGTATTAACCACTCATTAACATATCTCATTAGATATCCTCACTAATACAATTTCACTGATTTACACCAGATTGTTTCATGAGTCTGCATTTTTATACATGCACGTACACCCAGCGCAACAAAAATAGCCACACCTATTGAAAATATAATTTCGGCAGTTTTGTTCATATTATCAGCTGTGTTTTGCTAACTGTTATATTTTATGTAAATAAGGCAACATATGTACATACTTTAGTTTTAATAAATATACATTTTATAGCATGATAACAGCATCAAGGGTTTTAATTATTGAAGACTACATTTATTAGGAAAAACTTCCATAAATATCTCTTCCAACTAAATCAGTCATTCTTAATTCATAATGATTTTTATGTTGTTTCTATATTGATGTGTTATTTAATTTTGACACTAATATTTTTAATTAAACTAAATTAGAAGGACTTTAAAGCGAGTTTATTATTTTAAACATCAAATCAATATTTTGTTTGACCCCCTTTGGAACGGATTACACTCTGAATACATCTCAGCATTGATTTATAAAGATTGTGTATGTATTCCACTGTAATTTCTTCATACCGCACGCATTCTACAATGTTTTTAATTCTTTCATAGTTTTGGGCGATTTTTGCAGATATTTTTACTCATTATGGACTACAGATTTTCAATAATAATTAAATCGAGACTGTTTTTTGGCCATGGATGTGATTTCAATCCCAACAATTCTTTGAACCTGTAAAAAATTAAAAGTAATTTAGTATTGAGAATGTTCAGTAAGTAAAAAACAAATATTTTTAAAGATTCATGAAAATTAACTTATTACCTATTTTTTTGAGTCTAATTATTGGCAAAACACTTTCAAGATTTTTTTTTTGTATTTGGCATTCACTGATGCTTCTAGAATAATAAGTTTGCCAACACCAAGTGATGTGATGCATCTCTACACCATGATATATGGAGAATATTTCACTGTGGGTGTGATGTATTCATCGCTGTACCTCTCTCCGGATCTCCGACGCACTGTCTGCAAACCGTCTGGACTAATCAAGTTAAATTTTATTTCATCAGAAAAAACAACTCTCTCTCATCACTCACAGATCAATTTTCTTTTTCTTTGGCCCATTGCAGTCATTTTTTCTTTATTTCCTTGGTCAATAGAGGTCTTCTTGCTCGTAAACCCATATCGTTGAGCCTATTTTGAATAGCTCTGACACTAACACTAGCTGGTGATGCCTTGGATTTCCACTGAAGCAGAAGCAAAACGATTTTTCAAAGAAATCTGTTTCAAAATGTGATCATTTCGATTCAAAGTACTACGCTTTAAGCCAGTTCACACTTTCCGATTTAAAGTCCCACTTTCCTGGAATTTTTGGAAAAATCTTCTTACCCATGACTCATTACACTGAAATTGCTTTGCTATAGCACAATTAGAAAAGTTTGCTTTTTTTCGCTCACTTAGTTGAAGTGTCGTAGACATTGTGATTCGGTAAAACTAGTAACACACTAATAAAACGACCACACACTGCAAAAACAGGCACTATAGTGATGAAATGTAGGGTTTTTCAGGTACCTGATAAGCGAATTGCCCTTTCTGGAAGCGGACCGCTTTCTCCTATACCTACTTAGAGTTTTATTAACGCTTCATGGGAATTTTTGTATCTAATTAGGTTATTAGGTTAGGTAATTATTTTGTTGCGTTGGGTGTGAGTGTATATGGGAAAAATGTACTATTTTTCCAAAACTAAATATATTTTTAGTGCGTTTAATGTAGTGTAGTGCTTTTAAAAATATTTGTTTATTTATTTTCAATCCAAATCCCAGTTACCTTACATTATGAGTTAGACCATATTTTTTACTTTGGTTGTTGACATATTATAGGTAAATCCTTTTCTTGTCTCTGGTCCAATATGTCCCAAAAAAGATTCAGAATGCTTCCAAATCAGCAATGATTGGTGTATTGAGGCATACCGAGCGATATTTACTTCAGACAATTTGTGAGAAGCCTGTGATATGCATTTTGGGTTTTTCTGCAACCTCTTGTACCGGTAGGTTTGGGTCCACTTCAATGATAGCACTAATATTCTCCACGGGCCCTTGATAATTCTACATTATTAAAATTTCCAGAACGCATTTGACACTTTCTTAATTTTATTGTATCCTTAGAGCTAGCGCACGCCTACGAATTTCTATCGTACAACAGTTCTGTTGTAATGGCGAAGAGCTATGCAAATATATGACAGTGCGCACATTGACAACTGCGTGTCGCCATTACAACATAACTGTTGTATAACAAATTCATAGGTGTGCGCTAGCTCTTACTCAATGCTCTACAAATGTTTACAACAACCAAAATCTCATAAAGCGTAATGTAGCATAACTGAGATTCTTTTATTTCCTGTGCCATTGTCAATTGATGGTTAAAAAAAAGATATATTTTTAAATAGACCTACCGACATGACTGCAATTGCAAAATACTAAATGACGAACTAAACCATTATTGTAAGGATGATTGGTAACTGATTATTCATAATTTGGCAATCAATCACAGGTACAGTGCAAACTTAACCTCCGACAGTTAAATCTCAGTTGCCAATATTGTTAATGTTTCATCTTACTGAACACACAACCGCAGTAACAATGATGCTTTAGCTCGCCACTACAAAACACCAAAAGAACAGTATAAATATACATATTTAGTTTTCAAAAAAGAGTGCAATTTGTGCATATATTATAAAAAATAGTCTCATGAGATAACCTCATGTACATATGTAGATGTCCCTATAGATGTAACTGTTCCAATAATTGACATCTTAACTTTGAATAACAAAAATTAGACTATTATTTTTAGATATTTTAACAATTTTTTTTTCACATTTTAGTAACTCAAAATAAGATGTCAATTATTGGAACAGTGACACACAATACCCATGCATAACCCTATACACAGATTGATATTTTGTATCTAAAATATAAAATCATTTCTTTATTTGTTAACTTTGCTTTATTAAGCACTTATTGAGTTTAAATACATCTACCGATTTCGAAAAATACCATTTTCTTCTTCAGAATGTCAATACTAACTAAAAACATATATTATTGTTTCTTTACTAGAATCTATTTAAAAAAAAAAAAATTTAGTACCTAACTCAAATTGTTACTTAATACAAATTTACTCAAATAATTTTAGGAAAATTTTTTAGAATGGGACTCAGCTAAATTTAGTTGGCTGTTTATAATTTTTTCCTAAAAATTATTTGAGTAAATTTGTATTAAGTAACAATTTGAGTTAGGTACTAAATTTTTTTTTTTTAAATAGATAGTAAAGAAACAATAATATATTTTTTTAGTTAGTATTGACATCCTGAAGGAGAAAATGGTATTTTTCGAAATCGGTAGATGTATTTAAACTCAATAAGTTAATAAAACAAAGTTAACAAATAAAACTATGAATTTTAACCATAAAGTTAATTTTGCTAATTTCAAAAGTATTAAAATCATTTCTTTTCTTCGTTAAGTAAATTGTGATCCATTGAAATAGCCCTTGAACATTACTATGTGGCTTTGAAACTCTGCACAAAGTTGATCACCCTCGATATAACATCAAATAATCCAGACGGACATTGCTTTTTGTAAACACTGCAATCGCCAGAAGATCCTCTCTTCTCTGCCAGATAATACGATGACGGAAGTTCTTCATCTTTTGAAGAGGAGGGTCTGTAAAAATCATTAGCTATTATTTTCAGGGTCGTACAACTTTATAGTGGCAACAATAATTGAGTTGCTGAAGACAAGAATGTTAATACTTATTAAATAATATAATTAGTTAAATCGGCAGTTGTACTGACGTGAATATAATATGCATTATTCCTCCCAGCACTCCTTGGTGGCCCAGGGGAGTCTCGGCTGCCTCGCAAATACTTCTTAATAAACACGCCTTTCCGGAAAATCCATTTCTAAAATTAGGTTTTATTAATTAATGTAATGGCGAATAATGAACAAGAGATACAAAGTCTAGTGAGTAGAATGTACGATGTATGCAAGGAAAGCGACCTTATTATGAATGTTAACAAGATGAAAGTGATGGTATTCGAGAAGAAGGAAAGCAAGAGACCATGCAAAACACTCGTAGGTAATGAATGTTTAGAACAAGTAGATGAGTTTGTGTATTTAGGAAGTATGTTCAATAGATAAGGAAAGGCTGAGAATGATATTGAAAGGAGGGTAACGGCAGGGAATAAAGTGAACAGCGCTTTGAATGGAATTATGTCTATTAGGAATTTGTCAACAGAGGCAAGACTAGCGGTGCACAATGGAGTCTTGGTACCGACACTGATGTGTGGAAGTGAGGCCTGGAGCTGGCAGAAGAGGAACAAAAGTAGACTGAATGCAGTGGAAATGAGATCACTTAGGCGTATATGTGGCAAATCTATTTATGACAGGGTAAAGAATGAAGAAATAAGGAAAGTATGTAAAGCTGATGTTAGTATAATGAGTAAGATTAAGAAAGGATCACTCAGGTGGTTTGGTCATACGGAACGGATGAATGAGGAGAGAATGGTAAGAGAGATATATGACGAAAGTGTTGATGGCACCAGAAATAGTGGAAGACTTGGCACAACCAGGTAAACCAGATAATGGAGGATGGTTCTGTTAGAAGCCTCAACAATCGGCGAGCTTGTACGAGAAGATGTATGAATGTGGATGTGAATTCTCGTACAAGCTCGCCGAAATATAATACAACCATTTAAATTATAAACCGATCACTTTTCTTTGTTCGCAGCCATAAAAATGATAATAAACTATCTGTTTTATGAATATGATTATATATTTGATGTAGAGTGCTTGAATTCTTAATTCAGTTGTTGTGTTATGTAGTATTACTATTTTTTTTAAATAAAATTCTCTCAACGATGGTGAAACACGTTTGAACTTGAAACATCCTTGAAAAATTGAATTTACTTACTTTCTAAATTTGTCTTCTAGGATATTGTATGCAAGCTTTCTGTCCAGACTTCGGGCTACCTGCGTTACCTAAAAAAATAAAGAAAATGAACGTTTTTATTAAACAATCAAAATATATTAGATTCAAGAAGTCTGTAATTATAGTGTGGAACAAAAATTGAGTTTATATTGTTGATTTTATTTTATTGAAATCTTCAAATAAATTTAGCATGAAATATTTAGAGAAAGCCAAAAGTTTCACATTGGAATCGTGAAAAAAACTTAATTTAGTTAAAAAGAGCCAACGTGCTCTTATGTTGATATTGAAAAATTTAGATTTATTTAATTTATATCAGTAAATTCTTTCCAGTTTTTAAGCTTCTTTTGTGGCATCGCCGCCATTTAATATATTCAGTCTCAAGTCATATTAATGAATGGGAAACTAAATATAAAATAATCTTTTATTATATTACCCGAGAAACGCGAGTAATCACCACCATGTGTCTTTGTACGGTGATACATAGATACACATATATAATTAGTTTTATCGACATGTCTTGTGTAACACCGACATGTCTTGTCTAAGAGTGGGCTTGACAAGAAATCAGATTCTGTAAGCGCAGGTTCAAATCCCCGGCTTGCTGGTTTGGTTTTTCTTCACATTTGTTTAGCCAAAACACGAACCACTTTTTGAACCATTTTCAAAAACCAACCCGATTGTAGAAAACGACTTTTTCAATAGGTTCAATGGACTCTGATGCATTTGAAAGAGTGTGATGAGATTGAAAGTATGAAGATTTAGTTCAGATAATCTAATTTGGAGATATGCAATATTGATTCCGTCGAGCCACAATATATTGGAAGGAGATTGAACCAACCGGTGTGTATCGATGTTTCCCGCCACTTTTGTAACAAAAATTCATCCGTTCATCGCATTCCTACAAGTATTGTAAAATATTGACATAGATTTACAAGGAAAATTAATTTTACAAAAAATATATGTAAATTAGATTATTTACCCGATTATTAAATTTATTATTAAATTATTCAACGCACTTAAGGTGACATTTTTGTAAATATGTAAGGTAAAAAACTCAATTTAATTAAGCTCCAACAACTTAATTGAGATACATTTTAAATTATTGTTGAAATTAAAAATTATGAATTACTTTTCTAAAAAACGAACGAAATAACGTACTGGATATTATAAACTTACAAATGCGGGGTAAAAAATACGTATGCAATTGTTAAAAATAAATGACGTATTATCAGATAGTTTTTCTTGTTGATCTCTTGTGATTGTGGATCGCGATCTTTATGAACTCTCGCCCTTTTAACTAAACTCCTCCACTTTTCTAGGCATCTTGCAGACCTGAGAGCTGTTACCGAAGAGGTGCCTGCTGTAGTTTTCACTTGGCCGAACGAGTGGAGATTTTCGTTTTTCTCTCTGCCCTTTGACACAAGTTTCTCCTAGCTGAATTTCCTTCTCGCAATCTCGTTGACTAAAAATTAAAGGATACGCTTAAAGCGAATGGTTAAGAATCTATCATTGATGTGTGGAGAATTTTTTTCTGTCCATGGTACGCGCATGTTGTGGACATCTTTATAGCACGGGTACACGCATGAGACTTGTCTCTGAGACTATCGAAAGACGCATAAAGGAGAGTATAGAACGTAGAGCGAGCTATGTATGATATTCTGTAGACAGATAAGAAAGGCGCTACTGAAATTCCTTTACCGACAAATCTCTTAGACGAGAGATCAAAACCTAATCTATGTACACGTACTGTTATAAATCTCGCGACTGGGGAGGATGGCGCGTGTCACTACTTTTTATCGAAAATAAGAGAATTAGAAAAAGAAGATATTCAAAATGGTGTTTACTGTAACGAAATATGTTTATATCTACGTTCAACGTAACACATCCGAATCGCTGATTTTATTTTAAATTTGAAGCGGTTTGGCGTGAAGTTGCCAATTTAATAACCGGTTCGCGCGAACCGGTGTAAGCCCGCAGGGGACATCACTGGATCTCTGGAGCCTTTATATCCTCGGTTAAAGTTCATTTTGAGTAACGCCACTTGACGAAACGAAGAACGAATGAATACCATGTGACTAGAACGAAATATGGAGCTATAACATGTATTATATATACGCGATTCTTTCTCTATAAGTATCGAAAGACAAGAGTATTTGAGGCTCTTTCAAATATATAATTTTATCGTATTTTGTACATCTTAATTTCCATTAAATTTAAACTTTCGTCTTGTATTTACAAACTTTTAAATGTTCTTTGTCAACTCAAATATTATATTCTCGAGCTATATTTTAAGGGATACAACGCATTAAATTTCTTCTAAAACGTACAAGAAACTTTCAAAAAGACATTTAAATAATATGCGGTTACCGCTTTCAAAGTTATTTTGAGTGTTGAACTTTCTCACTATATCTCTGTGATGGCGACGGTGTCATTCTGGGCTGGGGAGACGCACATCACAATTATCGCGCTCATTTTGCTTTAATACTCTGTGATCTCAACCCTTCACTTTTCCGCAGTGTTATTTTTAAATTGAGAGACTATCTCGCCTCTTTGCGATACATTTTTTTTTTTTTTTGCAATGCGGGGGGATGTCTCATGATGAAGGTTTCCTTGACAATACAAAAAAAATATTATCATAACTTTACGTATTACATTTTTTTGACATTTCTATAGTTTTAACAATAATTCTGACTAATAATGACAGAGTTCTAGCTTTAGTTCGATTCTTGGTGATGCAGATAAACGATAACATTTTTATTTCGGATGATATGATGATGGTTTGTAAATTAAAACAGCGTTAGATAAATAAAAGTACAGTGAAACCTCTATATTCATCATTAATCCGTTCATGATGAATAACTGAAATTCAGTTAATTCATTCTCAGCCCGCAAAAATAGTACACAAATGAATACATTTTATGTCAAAACTAGAACATCAGGTAATTCTAATTCTGGTGATGGTTTTCATTTGCCGATGATTCAGCAGCACTCGATTTAACAAAGAACTTGCCCAGTGTTGCCTGTTTCTGTCTGTTTTCACATTACCATTGAATCCATTTATGTTTTGGTTGACTATGGCAACATTTGGATGTCACTTTTCGACCGTATTCTTCGTTTTGTCCCAGTTAGACAGCGTTGCCGGGCGATGGAAGTGACAAATATAGAAAATATTAACGAATATGGAATCATTTGTTTGTTATCAAAATGTGACGAATGTAGAGGTTCATTGTATAAATAAATTCAGTAAAGCATATGAACTGAAGGTGTTCATAGTTGTAGCGACCATAATTCAAATCTACCGCCATCTCAGTCGGCATCGACGCTGGCGACAGCGCTGCCGGCTGTTGCCACAAGTCTGGCTCAATTCACCGCCAGGCAGTCTCTCCAGTTTCAGCGTTTCACAATGGCGGTCTTGCCGGCTCGCGCTTGCCGAGCAAGACTGCCAATTCATTTCATTTCACGCACACGTGCACCTTCTTCACTCATTCATTCACTGTATTCATTTCTATCTGTCTTCATTGTTTTTATCATTTGTCATAATAAACCTCAACACGCACCAATCACATTTATTTCATTTAACCACCGTCCTAACCCCCAAATAGTAATCAGTAGACAAAAGGTTGAGAATGTTTACTTGTCAATCGATGGTATTTATGTCAAAAGGATATAGAAAATATTAAATAAATAGGATTGATGAGATATTAAGTCGCCCGTTTGTGAATACTAACACCCGTTGGAGGGCAATAAAATGCTACGTCATACCCATGCTGCTCTATGGAGTCAAAGTCTGAACGTTAAAAGAAGCCATCATTAAAAAGCTGAAAGCATTTTAGATGTGGCTATATCGACTATGCTAAAGATCTCCTGGATGAATGAATGAAGAGGTACACATATAAGTAACACACACATGAGTAAGTTAACAGTATTAATAACAAGTATCAAATGAAGCGATGCTGCATATTTCGGCCACACTCTTGGCAATAAGTAATGTAATCTCTTATAACTCATTATTCAGGGGAAGATAGAAAGTGGCGAGGCGTAAATAACAGAAGATTGTCTTGGCTGCGTAATTTCAGAAAGTCGCTTAATATCTAAAATGTCGGAGATCATATTGGACAGGATAAATCAGTATAATACAACTTATTTGCCAACCTTCGATAGAAGTCGGAACACGAAGAAAATATATATATGATTTTTTTCAAATACAGTGAAATCTCGATCGATCGTTCCTCGAATTATCGTTTTCCCGCATGTATCGTTTATTTCTTTCAGTCCCGAATTAATTTCATACAAAACACCCAAAAATAGATCGCATGGATCGTTCCACTATACATCATTTTACCGCATTAATCGTTTAACTTACGCAGCGTACTATTTGTTTCAATTAACGGGACTCGTAAACAATGAGAGGAACATTCGAGAGAGAGAGAGAGAGAACGCTGCTTGACATTGTACAATACAAAGATTTTTTTAAAAAATTGTTTGTGGAGTGAAATATGTATCTTTTTTAGAATATATATTAAACATTTAAATATGAAAAATGTAACTTTTTTCTATATTCCCGTATTCATTGTTTTCCCGTATTCATAGTTTATTTCAATAAGTCCTTTCGAAAACGATAAATACAGGTTTCACTGTATAGAGCTGACAGAATTTTGTTTGAGTGTTCTTACTTATAAATTCTCCTTGATTACTACGTCAATATACTGTTTATAACGTATTGCGAGTAACATTAGCCTGTAATGCGTTCCACTTATAACGTATTGTAAACTATTTTCCATTTAAAAATAACAATTGTAGGTACTATTTCAAAAACATGTAATACTATTTTTTTAAATAGCAAATAAACACACGGTATCGAAAACCTCATAGGAAATAGAACACAACACACACAGAGCTCAAATATTTTGGACCTAAACTATTTAATAGAATGCTAAAAGGCTTAAATCAATTGAATTGTCCCAAGAACATGAAACTATATATTAAAACTTGGATTCGTAATATGGGTAGAGCCAGTATTGGTGCACTCACCCAAACATATTGACTCATACCTATATTAATTATTGCTACAAAGTGATCCAAAAATTAAGTCCATTTTAAAATTGTTCTTCATATACACCTTTTATATAGTAATAAATGTAATACTATCTACTTGTAATTCTATTTAATTGAACAATTGCTTGTAAACTATGCCCGTCTCGACACAGAATTTCTCTAGTGAGACGGGCACAGTCCAAACTGATTTGTACATAGTATTATATAGTTACTAATAATAAATAATTTTTTTTTTTATGTACATCGTTTTTTTTGTGATATATATTTTTTATGTTTTCCGTCGCCTTCTTCTTCATTTAAATAGGCAATCCACCATTCAAGAGTGACTTGTGCCATTATTCAAGTTACAACTTTATTTTATAGAAAAAAGTGCAATAATATTATAGAATAGGAAATATTATATTACAAGTCAATACCACTGTCGTTCAAAAAATTTGCTATTGTGTAGATTAAATGTGGCGAGTTAAGGGAAAGAAGATGACACAAGTTAACCGGGAGTTAAAAATTACCATTGACGAGTTTTCTGTAAAAAAAAACCTGATATGGTTAAGGGTTGCCTCCTCGGCACCACAATCACACATTGGGGAATCTATTAAGTTCAATCTGAATAAATGTGAGGCTACCTGGCAATGCCCAACTTTCATTCTATAGATATTTGATATTGTTCTTTTGAAGACTTTCCTTTTGGAGAACCAGAGAGTGCGGGGAATAGATCTTTGTATTATTATAAGCCGATTACCCGTATGATTATTTTGATCCATCGATCATGCAGTCTAGATAGAATTCGTTCGTTTTTTTTACCATATTAAGTCTATCATACATCGGTATATGGAATTGATAAGGGAAAACTCCGGAAAGAGTGGCCTCCTTGGCCAGTTTATCAGCACATTCATTTCCATGAATTCCCTTATGTGCAGGAATCCAAACGAATGACACCTGATTATTGTTGCTGTCCAAATTAAATAAATATCTTCTGATGGAACAGATTATCTCATTGTCTAGCCAGACTTTCATATTAGCAGAGAGGGATTCAAGAGCTGCTTGCGAATCGGAGAATATAACAGCCTTATCGACGTCCCGAGTACGTAAATGCCCAAGGCCTCTTTGATTGGCCAACATTCTGCTGAGAAAACCGATGTTTCCGAAGGAAGTCGTAGCTTCACATTTAGTTTTCCATCGCCGGGTATATGTGATAAAAATTGGGTTAATAATATTTTTGTGCAAAGAAAAAATAGTTTATTGAAGCATATAATGCCTTTAGGTATATTTATTTTTAATATATGGGTTTTATAGCGTAAGTACGTAGTTATATTATTATAAGAATAGAAAAATTAACAAACGTATTCGACTACGATGACATGTCGCAAAGAATACAAAAAGACATTAAAAAAATTAACAGATATATAAACTTTTCTAATTTACAAAATTAAACATTATGTAAATATTGTTTGTCGATAGGTGTCGTGTTTATAACTGATTTCAAACGACAACTCCGCCCACTGACCAATTAAAACGCTGGGCGGCATCAATACACTTACAATGTGCATATTACACAAATGAAAAGGAGTTTACTTACCGGTACAAATAAAGTAATGCCTCCTGTTTCAGAAGAATTGACCGGCAGATAGTAGTTCGCCTCGATATTGTAAGAGACGAAGACATTCTGATCAGGAAGGTCAACTGGGACAGCTATTGCAATAAAAATCTGTAAAATTAATATTTATATCAGGTCTGTAATAATGTAACTATAATAATAATAATAATAATTTATTTATTTGATTCTTAGTACAGTGTGTTATATTATAATCGGTTAAGCATTTGATTAAAATAAGACATATATTTGGGTACCCTGCCTGCTACACTAGTAGCATACTATATTATATATAGCAGACAGTGCTTTTCCGGTATAAAAAGTAAACAAAGTGCAATGTACAAAATTATATATATAAAAAGTTAAACAAGATGTCATTAGATCAGGTAAATACTTTGTTAAACTTAACGTAAATGCATTGTTCAATGTATAAGATATAATATTTGGTATATGTAAAGATTAAAGCAAGATGTAATTAAATAACATATAATTAAAACGTAAAACTTAAAGTAAGTCCAATGTTTAATGTATAAAAAAATAATTATATATATATATATAAAGAGTAGAATAAGATATGATTAGATAGCATATAAAAAAGATATATAAAGAATAAAACAAGATGCAATTAGGTAATTCAATATACTATTGTAGCAGTTTTAATCTTAAGTTTGGACCTTTAAAAGTACTTGGGCGTAATTTAATTCTCGGGCGTAACTGTATCAATTTAATTTAAATGATTAAACGGCCAACACTCAAGCTGTAAGAAAGTCGAATCGAATGAATGAAAAATGAATAAGCTAGATACATCTTCACGAAATGTTTTGATTATCTTTGAATATTCTGCATGCATTCCAAATGATGAAAAATCATCACTTTTACTTTTAAATCCTCTCTCGTATTTTTCAGCCATTGACATTTGACATTGAATTAATTGGATTTACAATATTTACAGGAACATTGTTTACTACAATGTGGTGATTATTATCACTGACTTTATTAAAACAATACATTTTTTAAACGAGTTTTATCTAACAACATTATTTTTTTTTTTATTGAAATAATTATTCTGAACATTTTTAGAACTTATGTAGACACATACGAAAGAAGCACTATTGACATTTCTTTTTACGTAATTTAAATTTAATTAAAAATATTAGAAAATAAAAAAATATGTATTTAATTATTAATAAATATACTCACTCCTTGTAAACTTCTTAGTGGATAATTTAATGATCTTTCAATTCTATGATTGCTACATAATACAGTAGAGAAAGCTAAAATAAAAATGCTGAAACAGAGACAATAAATATTATACGTTAAACTTTGTATTTAACAACGTGAGTTTTATATAAAAAAAAATTACTTCTTTAGGGCAATAAAAAATTAACCTAAACATTAAATTATTAATTAGTAATTCTAGTATATGACTGCATAAATTACAAAATAAATATGACGATGAAAGAAATGATCCGAAATGATTGGAAACATGTTTTTGCAATCAGTATTCAAATATATAAATATAATGTTCAGTAATTTTCTAAAAGTACAGTACAGTATTACGCGATACGTAATACAACGTGATTGATTTCAAATCAAATTTTCTCACTCACCATTTTTTTTTAATGAGATTAATCATTTTCATTCGATGCTCGAATCTCGCAACGAACGTGCGTCACCGACCGAGAGATGAAATCACAAACGGTTTTTTTTCGCAATGCGCGGGAAAATCGGAGGGTAACCACTTGCACCACTTGCCAAACAAAATACCAACGTTCCAAGCTTCAAGCGACACTGTTGAGATTTGACAGTCATGATTTATGGGCAAACATCGAAGATTAGACGAGTTAGAGCCAGCTCATTTGTACGAAAAGGAATTTTTAAATAGTTCGTTTGTACTGGCCAACCGGCTAATGGATGCTAATTCTCCGCTCGTGTTTCCCGCGAGGGGTAATGACTTTAAAACTGTGAAGAGACGCAGCCGAGCGATGTTCAGCCGCGGTACTGAAATGTATTTGGGTAAATATCTACTTTTAAGTAAATATATTGCACGTGCTCGAGCTCCAGTCATATCCACGAATTTTTCGTGGTAATTTCGCGATGTTCGTTTCGGTATAAAATATCACATTTAACCGAAAGTAGTCCCCACGTAGTATATGTATAATTTTAAACATAGAATATATTTAGCGTCTTAGGGCCGGTTGTGTGATCAGTGGTAACTTTTTACTATGGTAAAAAAAGTTACTAAAGTAATTTATTTTTGCGAAAACGGGTTGATCAATTTTACTCTCGAATATCGGATGGTAAAAACCGAAAAAAGTTGGTTAAATATGGCGGACTCTTCAAAGTCATCTGTCACATCGATACTTTGAAAGTTGCAGTATACGACAATTAATCATTCAGTATCTCGGTATTTTAGTGATGAGAGTTCGTCCGATCGATTTGGATGGAAAATATTTTAAAAATCGCCAAAACTGTTTCGTGTCGATTGTGAACTCTCAGTTTTCTTTGTTTGACTTTTTAAATTGAACACATTGCTCTCAATTGTTTATTAAATTATCTGTTATTGAGTAATGATCGATACAGTTGTGTAAGTGTTCCGATTCATCACACCCCGATGGGCCCACTTCAGATAGGGGACCAAAATGTTCACGCCCTACAATCTATTTGGCATTGGTATTTTTACTAGTGTCAATACCTTTCTCGGCGTTAATTGTAATCCACCGCAAGAGTTATAATATTAATAAAAAAACACGTGATAATATTATCGTTGTATACAATAGTGTCCCGCTAGTGTGTCGGGTTAGGGATCAGACCATCGCCATAAAGCGAAGCAAGCATTTTTAAAAGTAAATTTAAACGCGTAAGACACTAAGGTATGTTTTTTTTATCGAAAGTATGAATATTATGAGATTGAAGGGGCTTTTTTATGTTTCGCATTGAGGTACAATTTTTGTAGTTACGCCGCTGGATCGATAGCTTCAAAACTGAAATAATAATAATAATACGTTTATTCCAGCGTGATCGGGTTTTTTTTTATGAAGACCCAATTCGCCATATCTTTATGGCGAATTGGGAATGGGATACATTTCAGATACGAAATATTATTTATGTTATGAAAAGAAAAGCAAAAAAATTATAAATATATAAAAAGTTCACAAATGTATTGTGGGGGTAAAAGACCTGCGTCCTTCCCTTTCACCGGCTAGTCAGTGTAGAACATAAGATCCGCTGGTTCTTTTACTTGAACAACCCCTACCCGCCTCACTTTTGTCGTATTATGCCTTCATCCTAGACTGGGAAAAATGTATAGTAATACCTGGAGGTGATAAATAAAAGATATTATTCATTAAAGAAAGAAAGACATCTAATCAGAAAGTACACAAGATTACAAGAAAAAATACGACAAATCCTTATCTCGTCGGGTTGGGCGCGAGTACGACGTCCTTCTTGCATGGGACACCAGATGTCTTGGCACTACATCACGTTTGACACGCAGCATCCAGGCCAACGCGACCGTATTCGAAGACGGAGTTTGTTGTAGATGATCATCATAATAAAAAATGTTGCCTACAGTGAGGCGACTAACTCCAAGGTAAATCCAAAGTGGAAGTTATAGTTAAAAACCAGAGGTATGCACCACGGGCATAAACCAGAGGCATAATCCAGAAGGAAACATCTTGTTTTCCTCTGGCTATAGTGAATCGCACACAATTACATTTTAGTTTGACAGCTTCATCGATGGTTTTGAAAATGAACTATAGATGTAACCGTTTCTATAACCTCAGATAGAGTGTGATGCCAACTTAAGGGTGATTATTTTTGTATTGCAAGGTGCTTGACGAAAAATAAGTTACGGAGCAATTTCGTACGTGGCCCAAATTTATAAATATAAACAAAATATAAATACTACATTTCAGTCACGGCCATTATTATATCTGTAGCTATTCTGTAGTTATTGCCATTCTCTGGTCAGGAAACCAGCTTTCCACGAGAGCGCCGCTTGCACTAGAGAGTTGGTGCTGAGCTCCAGCCGCAGCTTTACGCCAGCAACTCGATGTCTCAGAAGCGGAACGTATCCATATATACGGCCTTCGGCAAACATTGTAGATGCGCTGCAATAACGCGCCATAATACGGAGGCGGTTATACGTCACTTGCTTGTATTTCGATCAGAGCTCGCAGGTATACATAATAGTGAAGAACGATTTAAACATAATTTTCTTCACCTCCTTTCTGCATCGGTAGAAATCTGAATTCGATTTTCGTTTTTGATAAATATTATCACAAATAGTTTATAATTCCATGACAACATGCACACGACAGACGTACACAATGCAAGTGCACATTTAGCAACTGCACAAACGACAGTCCGCTTATTATTTTACTGCCATGACCTTGCATAACCTAACCTAACTTAATGTATCTTAACGTAACCTATCTTAAAGGAATGTAAGTTATATATATTAACTTATAATAATCTATCTAATATTTTATTACTATGTGTGTAATTGTCCAAGTATGCACTTGTCAATAACATCATTTTATCCAATTAAAATTTATCGTCTGGTCTATTTTCTGTAATTGGTATTGATTAATGAACCAATATTGCTCTGTGATCAGAAAACAATAAGTACAAAATATATCTTCTTTATTAGAATCATGACCGGGATCGGAAAATCGGGGAAACAGGATGAGAAATAAAACTGCACGTGTTGGGCGGTAGATACTGGTTTATATACAATATATAATCTTTAAATGTGCTATTTTAAATTATAACGTATTATACAATCAAATCCATATTATAAAAATAATAATTACAAACGGAAAAAATTATATTCTAGTTTATATATTTTAAAGATATTTCTTTTTTCTCGTTATCTCATAAGTTCTCGTAAAATGTGGTATTTTATTTTCACAATTAAAAAAGGCGGTTTTAATATTGATAGCCCACGCGCAGACACGTTGAATATATATTTTTATTAAACATTTATTTATTTATAATATTAAAATGTAACTAAAAATTTTCAAATTGATCACTTTAACCTTTTAAAAGTCACGAGCGTGTCGAAGGTCATGACTGAGATTATTTAAAGGCAATTTTTGGCAATGCAGAGACGTGATCAAATAAAAAAATGACCTACAGTGTGTCCCAAAAGGTTAGGGTATTAAGTAAAAAAAATCCAATGATGTTGTCTTGCGCGGATTGTTTTGTTTTTCATAAGTTCGACAAAGATAATAATTTAAATATTTAACAAATACCGTAGTTAGTGAAATTAGAATAAATAAAGACGATGAAATATCATATCGGTGATTAGAGTTCAATGATTCAATTTATTATACAAGATGTCGAAGGTTATTCAAAATTCAATGGTTTAGAAGTTGATCGAATTTTTGTGATTTTCGAAAAATTTGTATCCTGTCTTTACAAAAATGACCGCTGTGCCATTAATTGTGATAAAATTTAGCACACGTGTGCTGTAATAATATGGCTACCGTGTAAGCTAATTATGCTGAAAATCACAAAAGTTCGAATCTCTGGGACTCGCTGTATAATATATAATTGAGACGCTTAAAATATAAAATGTGACACATATATTTTTTTTTACCAATTATCAGACTTGTTAAAAAAGGTGTAAAATCGTGGAAGAGAATAAATATATTTAAATAAATACTTAATTTTTCTTTTAATGAATGACGTTATCATACAAATTTATTTCGAAATACGCAATATAATGAACGTTAAACTCTTGTATTAATCAAAGGGATTTTATTGCTACGGGTCGTCATGTGTAAAGGATATAGAATTAATAATACTGGTGGGGCAAGTCTTGATGAACTTTTTACAGTTTCCATATTTTCCGCGATTTTCCGCTTCGTAGAATTCATCAGGCAGATCTTCATCGCGCGACGATGACGGTCTGCAAACAGAAAAAAAACATGTAATAATGATGTACAGTGGGGTATTCTAAAACGTATGTAATTGATTATATTACGTATTCTGAAACGAGCGTAATAGAACTTCGTTCGTTATGGCATTTGTTTATTATATATAGCATGCATTGAAATATGTATATTATCATATATAGGGGTAATTTGTTTCTGGTCCACTGCCTAGAGCAGCGTTGTTCAATTAGCTGCCCGTGAATCATTCTAAATTTTTACGTGATTTTTTGACCGTACCTGTAGGAATTCGGTATTAATCATCAAAGCGATAGTATCAATTGTCTCGTTTAACGTAATGAGTCTTTTGACCCGCGAAATGTTTGCAAAAGAAAAAATGGCCAGCAGGCTAAGACAAATTGGATAGCGCTGGCCTAGAGCAAAGTTTCCATTCAACAACAATTTTATCAGAAAAATATAATACAAAATCAAAATACGGAATTAATTTATAAAACTTGTATGTACGTATAAAAAAAACATATATTCTTTCCGAAGTGAAAATTAAAATATTCCTTATATACCTAATAAAAATCATTAAAAAAATCACATAGGGAAGACTGACACGTCGACACATCATTTTCAAACGTGTGCTTCGTCGGCTAATCGTTTTTACTATGCAGTACGTTGTAGCACACCTGTGTTCATTGTATTCTGATTTTACATTTTACGTTGTAGCGTCGTTCGTTATAGTACAGCAGTGGCTAGAGAGACCTGACGGAGAATTCTATTGGTTTTCCCATGACAGGGTGAATTTCTGCCGGACTGTGACCGAGTTCTGCGACTGCAACACATAAATGTGACGTCTACCCTCCCATTTTGGGGGTGTATGATTTCAATAGCTTCTTTCTGGCTGCCTTTTGAATTTAATGCGATAACGAATCTCACGTCAAATTGTACAGGTGTGGCTCTGGTACGATGATACCGGAGCCAACTTATGATGATATAAATTATCATAATAATAATGACGGAATGTAATAAAAAAATAAAAAATGTAATTATGACGAACCGAAACGAGTGTAAACAACTGTCAAAACGATTCGGGACAGGGTGTAAATAAAATAAATAAATATATAGTGCACTACAGTATATAAACTCACTATATCTCAATATTTGGTCCACGGTACAAAAATTTACATTGTCTACGTTTATTCGCATATATTATGTATCCACAGAAGGGAAATATTTCTAGTACATTTATTTATTTTACTGTCCCTAAACCCTACAACCTCGACTGTGGAGATACTTTTTATTTGTATTCATTGCATTTGATATTTTAATTATATGTGGCCAAGCAAGCCTTTCATATAACCTGGCCTTCCGGACGTCCCGCAACAACTACACACTTACACGCGTGTTGTACTCGGTGGAACTGCGGATGATATGATATGAGAGGAAGCAGTAAAGCTGGCGGCCGTCTGCAGTCAATGGAGGAGTATGTAGGAGTCATATGTTTTAGATACGGAGTGAAAATGGTAGAAGAGAAATATACACGGTTGTCCGAAAAAAGTGAGAAAACGTCTCGTAACACATGAGTGATTTCAAAACATAGTATAATTAATTATAATTCTTAATGTATTTTTTTTTGCACAATATTCAGCTAATCAAAAATCATCAGAACACCCCATATTGCATAATCTACTGGGTTTAAATCTGGGCTGTTCGGTGGCCACATGCCTGGCTCGATGAAATTAACATTCTCATGACGAAGAAAGTTGATTGTATTTCTGGCTGCGTGAGATTGAGCTATACTATAATGTCTAGCTATACTCCAGGCTTTGATCATTTTCCTAGCACCCCAACGTTTTTCAATTCGCAAATTTTTGATCAGAACACGGTCTTCTGCAGTGATTTTTGTCATTCTGGGTAACAATTTGAAAAAACCAAATATAAACAATGGGAAAATTAATAATCAAAGATGACGACCGGAAATTGTCAAAATAAAACTTAATATAGGTAAATAGGTAAGTAAATAAATTAGTAAACTAATTAGGCTATTGTTGATATTTGAAGTTTAAACTAATTTTGATGTAATTATATCACATTTTACGAAATGTTTTCACTTTTTTTGGGTCACCCTGTATATGTACATTTATTTAAATACTATCTTTGGTCGTACACGTATGTTTCAGGTAAACGGACATCCGTTTTACGTTGTCTCCTAATTTTATCATACTTGTCATCAACACACACACAGTTTTGAGACAAAAGTTTCACCCGTGAATAGGCTCTCAAGTGACGTATTCCATAAAATATATTTTTCTTTTCTTTTTAAATGTAAATTAATTTTGTAATGAAATTTTTGCCAATATGATCAAAATTTAAAGATTGTCTCAGTTTGGCATTGGACGTCAATAGATTCATTTTGCCATTACATTTTCAGTGGAGAAAAAAAAATACGTACGTTTTACTTTCATGTAATAGAAGATATTGGAATATCTATAAACAGAGTAAAATTATAGTACGATGAAATATTATATCATTATTTCACCAGGGTTATATTGAATTATTTTTACCATAGAATATGTTTATTTAGCAAATTTGTCATGAAAACTGCTTTATAAATAACGCGTTAGAGAATTTCATATACGCTCACTTTTATTTTGTATTTTTTTTCCAGTATCGAAATTAAATTTACTGATACGATCGATACTAGGAGCTTCCAAATTTTTTTTTTGTAAGTGCAAAGCTACCTCTCACATGCTAAGCGAGCGCTCAACCATCTAGCATATTGCTATTCCATCTTTAGTCTGTGGTGTAAAAATTATCATATAAGTATATCATATATTTTTTTTAGAATTTAGTGGATTTATTTATATGTGTTTATATTAATACATTTTTAACATCAAATTTTAATACTGTTATCGAAAACTATTTGAATAGTTATACCTGGTTTAATTATTAAAGAGCTCAGTAATAAAAGAGCTTAAGGCATTTATATTTCTCTACTTTGATGTCTCATTCATATCTGTACAGTCATTGTATTAATACAATCTAGAAATACGTAATTCCGTTCACGAATCCCTCTAAAACGAAATAGTCAGGCAGAAAAAGTGGATTCAGGAGAAATAGATTAGAGTGAGAGAGAAAGTATTGTTCGGGGAAGATAAAGAGTGATAACAATTATTATAGTTTCGAACCATGCCCTGCACACTCCACACAAAAATTAAAAGAAATAAAGCTTTTAGAAGATACCGCTGTTGCAGCACTGTTCCTTAAAATAATAATTATTGTTTTAGTTTCTATGGTGACGAAGTGGACGTGGACGTGCAAGTAATGAAGTATAAATTTTGCTCAGCAATTGATTAATAATTATAACTTAAAAATCATATAATGCGATTTTAAAAAACAAATTTATTGCGAAGGTGTGAAAGTTTATCCAAATGATATAAGAAATTGCGCCTAAGAATATTATTGTTTCGACAAATAAATTGTAATTTTTTTAGTGCGGGTTTTATAATGATTTTATAATAATATTATGCTATCATTTATTTTTCTGACATGTTTTATAAAATTGTCGGATTTAATTAAAATAAATTATCTTTTTTGTGCATTTTTGTTAAACAAATTTCTTGTTTTTAGCATACAAAGATATTAAAATATAAATTTGAAAATGGCGCCTAACCCCCTCCACCTATTTTAGTTCACAAAGAAGCCGCGACTTTCAAGCCATAGATATAGAATGTTTCAAGCTTCTCATCTATTTTATTAATATACATTATTTCTCTTGTCTATGCTCCGAACGCCATCAATAGGATAATGAACTGGCCATCAAAAGAATACATTCAAAAGAAACAATCGCTGTTTTTATTATTCAAGTACCTCATTGATTGTTGGATTGTTTTAAAGCAAAACAACTTTTACTGAATGTATTTTTCCAACACAGTGCAAACTCATATGAATTTTATCTGTTTAGTTGTACAAACTATTCTAATCTATTTTCTTTATGCTGTTGTCTACCGAGACCTTTCATGTTCCAACATACAGTTGGAGAGTGCGCGATGATTTACAGATATTGTCATTTTTATTTATGTTAAAAAAACCAATTTCATTTCGGTAGATATTTATTGTGAATGCTTTTGTATATGGTTAAAAATACTTACGTAAATATTATGTATAGAAAATCTCCCATAACGCCATTGTGACGTAGGGGAGCTTCGGCGTGCTCGCATATCGTCCTTAGCAGGCAGGCCCGA
The DNA here is from genome assembly GCA_031772225.1 of Eubasilissa splendida. NCBI lineage: Eukaryota > Metazoa > Arthropoda > Insecta > Trichoptera > Phryganeidae > Eubasilissa > Eubasilissa splendida. The sequence continues at coordinate 10,625,528 of CM062852.1, read as the reverse complement.
CCAGGAAGACCTTGTCTAAAAATGTCACATTGGAAATAAAATATATAAGAAAAAAATAAAAATCAAAAAGGGTAAAAATATAATTTTTATAATATATTCGAATAATGTGAATGAAACTTTATACTTTAAATTCTGTATAAATGTGTGTGAAAATAATAAAATTTAAGTTATCCATGATATTTTATTTCATAATCAGACTTGTGATTTTTCTAGTCTTCTAATGGCTTTGAATCAGAAAATTTCTTTAACAGGTTCAATGTAAATAAAATGGTATTTTTAAAGAGAAGCCTCAACAAATTCAAGACGTTCAGTTTCATCTGTCTGGTACAAGAAAATAAACTTATTTCAAAGCAAAATAATTTTACAACAGGTTTTTAAATATATATTGCGGCCGAACTTATCCAAAGAGCTGAAGAAGTAAGCAGGGACTTGACATAAATATAATTAAAACCAAAGTCACGATTGCCGATCGAGCTGAAGCACTAAGATGGCGTGGCATGAAGCAGGATATTGTGAACGACTTCATTTATCGTGGCTGTGAAGCTGAAGTTAAAAAAAGAACTGGAACGGCAAAAAATGTGATGTCAAAGCTAAATACATTTTGGAAAAACAGATCTGCAGGGTTATATAATAGGACTTTAAAATGGAATTAAATTGAAAAAAACAATTTTTATATACATTTGAAAGATTATCAATGAAATATAATTTTAAATATGAATTAAATATATTAATTATAAAGATATACATATAAAATCAATTTTATCGAAAAATATTGCTGTTGCGCCACCGGGATTCGAACCTGGATCTCTTTCCTAACCGGGGAAGGTGCTTTATCCAACTAAGCTACAGCGACATCATTTTTAGCGACAATTTTCGACCCTATATGTTACCTTTTTGATATTAATACATTTAATCGTTCCATCATTTGACAGAGCCATCTACCTTATTTTTACAGAATCTCAAATTCCTTGTATATATGTATATCTTAATTATTTATTTTATTTTATTTTACTTGTAACTATATAATACAATGTAAAAATCTGTTTGGACTGTGCTCGTCTCACTAGAGAAATTCTGTGGCATAGTTTACAAGCAATTGTTCAATTAATTAGAATTGCAAGTACTAGATAGAATTACATTTAAATATGAATTAAATATATTGCAATTAAATATATAGTGGCATAGTTGGTTCTTCCACGGTTTGGAAAGAGATCCAGGTTCGAATCCCGGTGGCGCAACAACAATATTTTTCGATAAATTGATTTTATATGTATATCTTTATAATTAATATATTTAATTAGTATTTAAAACTAATTTAAAATTATTATTTAAATTATTTATCAATTATTATTTAAATTTAAATTATTTTAAAATTTGAGATAATACTGTATATTAATGTTTTATTATCAGATATTACCTACATGAAAAGTGCTCCATGAAGGAAAGAATTATTAACTATATTATGCACAATTTAAGGTTGTTTAATTCCTATAGGAATCAAACCTACGTTCCCAGAAAGTATTTGATTATACACTAGGCAGGCGCCTTAACTTCTACGTCGTAGTTGGTAATGCGAAACACGTGGATATTACTGTATTTATTAGAAAGTATTAACATACTCGTACATACATTTACATTTAGCGCTTTAAACATTTATTAATACAAGTTTTTGATATTTACGAACTCAGTAAATGAAAAGCGTTTATGCCGTGAAAATAGGACATATGACTGTTGGATTCAAACCCTTATCATTGTTATCAAGACAAGCATTACAATAAATTGATGATACTAGATAGATAACTTGAAAGGTAACTGCTCAGTAAAGGTCTATATCTAGTTTAATGTCACACGCACAATTTATACCAATTTGCACAACATATTTGTTCACTGCTCAACAGTGATATTATATATCTTAAAAAATTTATTAAGGAGAACACATTCTTATTTTGAAGTTGTAATTATTCAGAACATAGGAACGAGGCTTTAAAATAATGGAACGGTAGATGTATTAATTTGAAAAGTGTAACATATAGGTTCGAAAATTTGTCTGCAAAATCTGTAGCATAGTTGGATAATGCACCTTCCCCGGTTAGGAAAGAGATCCAGGTTCGAATCTCGGTAGCGCAACAACAATATTTTTCGATAAAATTGATTTTATATGTATATCTTTCTAATTAATACATTTAATTAGTACTTAAAAATTTTGTAAATATCAGTACAACCGCATCGAAATCGGTTCAACCATTCTCGAAAGAGAGAGACATTCTGACAGAAATAATATATAATACAAGCGTTGCCTTTTCTAAACGTAGATACTTACTTTTGAATGTTGTTTTCCAAAACTATGTACGCGAATTTTCTACTTAAGCTGTTAAAAGGTAGAGAATCGCTCAAACTTCTCTTCTCATTGCGTCTTCCTTCCACAACCTGAAACCAGAAAATAAAAATAGTTTTTTTTATTATTAATAAACACCAAACGCATGAATTATTAAATTGATTAACCAAAACAAGTATTTTCAATTAATATTTATTTATTTTATTTGTATAAATGTATATATATTTATTTGTATGGATATATAACTTCATGGAGGCTAAAATCTAAGGACAAATCACAAGACTTCGTGTATTTTTCTTACATGTGAAAAATGCACTCCTCTTTAGAAATTATATTCAAAACTAAATATATTTTTAAAGTATTTTTGTATTTTGCAAAAGTAGTGCCGGAGTGCGTATTTTCAATTTTTAACCCTTAATTGATAATGGTTGAAAGAATTACAGTTATGCAATTTTCAGTTTTTTGAGTCGCAAATCCAACAGAATGCCATTTTGGTTATTATCAACATTTGTAGTGCAATGGGTAGGGGTGCAAAATAATTGAGATATTGTCAAAAGTAGTTCAAAATATTCCGTTCCGAGTATTTTGATATTGAAGATTTATTGTAAGCTGGTAAACCTCAAAGAGGATATTAGTGCTGTTGTGGTAACCCTGCACGCGCCCACAGACATGGCTGTATAGGAACTCACTGAACAACCATATAGGGCCGAAACTCAAGCAACCAATCAGTAGACAACATGTATCGTGACGGACACTGTCCAAGCAGCTAGCGACCACTTCTACACAGGCCTTCCTTTCAGTGACATCTCGAGTGAGCCACTCCAGCGTTCAACCACATTCATGCATTTAACTGTATACCGCATCTGTATAATTCATCCATAAATAAACGCTAACCTTTGTAAATGTACTTTCATTTAAAAATACCTTGCTCTAGTTACAACAACAGTCACCCTACACTGCGACATTCACTAACACGCGTGAGACTAGAAGATGTTAGGGTCCCAGTATCACATCAACAAAATATACAACACAATATTAAACAACCAAAACTCCTACACTGTCATCAAAGTGGACCAAAGGAAAGAAATTGCACAAAGTTTAAGATTTAAAATAAAAAGGTAATGTTTAAGTATATCGTATCGATGAGGAGTGAATCCTTTAAGCCAACAAATAACGAAAAAACAGAAAATCATTCTTTTTATTCTTTGCTTACTCCTATGCCTGAGTTAATTTACAGTAAAAATAAATTAACACATTAAAAAAGCTCTGCCGGTATGACTCTTTAAATAAATAAAAAATCTTGAATTTTTTTTAAATTTCAAAGAGGAGTGTATTTGCGTATATATATATTATATATATAATACGCTAAGACTTATGAGATGACAGGTAACACAAGACTCATCAAATTATCATACATTAAAGAAGTGGTTAGGTAAAAGTAAATACAAAATAATAAAAATCTCATATCATTACATGTTATGAATTAAATAAATAAATAAGTATAGTTTCCTTCTACGGGATTGTTGATATTGTGAAATAATTTTTGGCAAATGTTGCTAATTCTCGAAATTTTTAGTAAAGAAAATAATAATATAAATTGTATTACGTTCTCGATCGAAAAATAATTAAATATAATTCCCATTACACGTGGTTGACTCTGCCAGTTGTACAAGGTACTCACTAGTATTACGTCGTTCACGTCGGTCAAGTGGGGCCCTCAAGTTGAGTACTCACGAACTACTTGATGATGCGAAATTTAAAATACTTTTTCCCATTATTGTGACTAGATCTGCAAGTCTAGATTTTCCAGACATACCAGTCTCTAGAAGCGCACGGTGGAACTCCATTAAACGAGTATAGTAGGTAATCATTGACAATATGTTCTGTGTTTTGTATATTTTCATTGTCATTTATCGGAGAGAATCCTTAATTTTTGTTAGAAAATGCACAATACACAATTTATAATTTTTTTTAAAGCGTACTTCTACACTGCTTCGTTGATAATGAAAAGTGATCTTAATGATATAGGAAAATCATCCGTATCTCAGAGATTATCTCGAGTCGAAAATCTTCTAAATATCTCTTAAATGGACACGAGGTATTAAACAATATTTATTATTGGACCATTTTACATTTAACTTTTCTTCTATTAGGTTGATGCATTCGCCGTTTTTTTCGCGACGTTTTGTTTTTTGAATTTGTTTAATTGACCTTTGTCATAACATAATTCTTTAATAGGGTTAGGAAATTAAAATGCGCATCAAAAAATCATACACACATACGTCACATTATGTTGTACCACTTGGAAACAGGATGGAGAGCTGCTGAGTCATTTCGCGATCTCAACAATCTTTTCGGCGAATGAACGATTAGCGAAAAGGCATACCGAGAGTGGTTTGTTCGCTCCGAAGCTGTTGATACCAGCTTAGATGATAAGTCGATCTTCAGCTTTTGATAACCAGGCCCTCATGGCGGCTGTAAATTTACTGGATGGGTCCCGCACAAGGTCTCAGACAACAACAAGGCGTACCGAGTCCTAATTATATAATTTTACAATATAATTTTTTTCAAAATGGCGGATAATTATGCATCAACCTAATATTTCCTCCAGTAATTTTCCGTTCAGTTTACTTAGTCCATTATTCTCCAGAACCATATCTCAAATACAGCCCTCTCTCTGGTGGGATATGATCCACTATGGTATATATATTAACGAAAAATAAGCAGTTATAGAAATATTAAAACTCACCGGTGCTTCGAAAACAGGTCTCAGCCATGATGCATTGGCGAGGGTGTAATAGTTCTCTTCGAAGAAGTATGCCACCGATACCTGCTTCTCGTACTCTAGAGGTATCGATAGTGTGGCAAATAGCTGGAAATAATACATATTTTATTTAAACTGGAAATCAGCTACAGGAGTGAATTAATTTTGGACTAATCTTACTGGAAATTATTTATAATTGATTGTTTTAAAATACTGAATACTGAAATTAAAAAATATAACTACTAGTTTCGATATAACCGTACCATTAACATTCGATTTAAAACTTTAGGGTATGTTTACATAAATGTAAACACTAACCTTTTGATTAGATAGTTTTATTCTACCCTGAAAAAGTATTAATTAAACCAAAGTGGTTATATATATTTCAAAGTTATTATATATTAATTACATTATTAAATATTATACATAGATATTTTATATCCATATATTATATTATACATAAATATAGATATAAGACACGTTCATGGCTGTGAAGGCAGAGAGTCAAGGTGGTGCATTTTAGATTGTAAACATAGATACATAATCAAGAGTAGTATTTAATCTAAATCAATTACGGAGGGAATAAATATGAGTGATTTTCTCGTATGACGTGGAGGGCATAATTGTATATTTATCATTTTAATTACATGACAATTTTAAATAGTTTATGAATTAATATTAAGATGCACAGACTATATACAGACCATAAAATAAAAGAAATAAACAATACCAAGTAGATCCATATATACTATATAAAAATAATGTATACTGTTATATATAACCCCGATATCTTTATGTATATCAGACGTAAAGAAATTGATTATTTTGGTATATTCAAAAAATAGTAACAAGTATTATCGGAAATTCAATAGAAAATCGTTTTATTATAGATAAATATATATTTTCATATGTGACGCAATATACATAACAAATTTAATTCTAATGTGTCAGTTGCTGTTAGATTTCAAAAATTCAAATACAAATTCATTTTTAATTATTATTTCTCACCAACCTTCTTTCATCGGTAGTGAATTTCTTGCGTAAATAATAAATTTAAAGTACGCAGAAATTATTTAATATTTCACTATGTTGGTGGTAATATATGCATAAGTTAAATTGAGTACAGAAAAATTGCTGAAGCCGTCTATTGCTTTAATTTTTAATATTATTTTTCTTTTTGTTTGTGTTAGTAAAGTTGAAATATTGAATCGATAAGGATGTGAAAAAATATGCATGCCAGAATAAAAATGTGTGGCATTATCCTATGTGACTAACCCTATGAATATATCGTCAAGACATGAATGTATGTAAATATTATACATTATTTTACATAGCGATGATGTTATTTAAAAACAATTAGAAATATGTACCTACTGCTCTGATTCGATTGTTAAAGAGGGGAGGAGTAAGGGCTGAGCCCTCTTGTCTCCGACATATGAGGTAACAACGAGGTGAAATTGTTTTTTTTAAATATCAGGTCATTTTAACTTTGTATATAATTGTATAAAGTAGTAGTAAAATTGTAAAAAAAAGCTATAATACCTTTTATTTTATTTTATATATATATATTTTTTTTTTTCGATTTTATTGAATTTTTTATATTTTTAGTGAAAGTTTTTATAGAATCTTTTTATAAATATTGTTTAATAGGGTCAAGAACAGAGTGAAGAAGTGAAATGGGATGAAAATGATGGGGATCGGATTAGGGATCATATAGGCCGAGGGAGTTTATGGAGGGGTTTAGAATGGAAATTAATTTAGGGTAAAATTTAGGCGATAAATCGTGCATGTGTCGTTTGAGTGAGGGTATGTTTGAGTCTTTGTGAATGATTGTGTTTCTGACAAACCAGGGTAGGTTTGTGATTTTTCTAAGGATGTAGTTTTGTTTGGATTTAAAAGTTTTTGTGTTACTTGAACCCCAGATGGGGCTCGCATATGTGAGTATAGGACGGATGATTGGTTTGTACAAGAGTCATTTGTTTTGTTGCGATAGTGAATTTAGGAGGGGGTATAGTCCATTGTAGTACCTACTACTAGAAATGATGGGATTCTAATGATTAAACTAGAAACATGTAAGGATGATTGTACTAGGGAAGTAGGAATCGAGTTGAGTAAAAAGACGACAAAATACGTAACAAATTAAAAAAGTAACAATGAAAGATTAACATCACTCTGCTTCTCAATAGTCAATGTTATTAAAACTAAAATTTGCATTTCTTACTCTTTTAGGAGAAAAATACAGGACATTTACATTCAACTAATTAAAGAAGCAAGATTCAAGGATTTTCCGAGCACAAAACGGATTTGAGAAGGCAAGGGTGATTTTTTAAATTTTTCTCGAGGAACAGCGTGCAGGGGAACTTATGTCAAGTAAAATGTATATATTTTTTACAATAAGCTGGAAACTGTAATTATGTCTATAAATTTAAAAATGATTAAAATACGCAGAAAGACAAAAAGATTTTATCATTTTAATCATTATTTAGTGTCATTTCGTTTCATCTTGAAAAAATAAAATTAATTTAAACTTACCCCCATTTGAGTATTTACAGGTTCTATAAGAAACCTTTTTCTCCTGGATCTATTGTCAGATTCATTATTGCTGCAGTTAACCATTGCTAATAGCATTCTAGAAAAAAACAATACTTCAATTAATTAGCATATAAAACTTATTAAAAGTGTAAATTTTTCTAAAATTTATTTGAAAAATTATATATATTTTAAGATATTAAAATTCATTAGCAATAATTTACGTAGAATTTTGTAGATTAATTTGAATGGACTAAAAACTGCATCACCATTAATAAAAATCACCAACAATAATATGGCAAGGCTTGTCATTAAAACAATTCACTTGTCACAGATTCGAGTTTAATTATCACAGCCTTAATCCTGTCACACGTCATTAGTACGCGAGTGACAACTGAGGTTCGGCGTGTACTTACACTGCAAACACGGTATAATTAAATTGCATGTCGTGAAATCGCGAATCCAACACTCACGCCTTGGCGAAATACGAAGGTAAAAATCGGCGACACCACGGCGACACCGTTAGCTGACATCGCGTTACTTGTCGCGAGGAATTTCTCGAAATACCGATAATAATATTGGATCCCAGATACGCGCCTTCTTCACTCGGAGGTAGATCGTTGCACCTGTCGCGTCATCTCGCTAACAATATAACGTGCTCTCTGAAGGCCGGTGTTTGATCGAGCCATTAGCGAGATCGCTCGGGTACACGATCGCAGGTTGTCTGATGTAACTCTCGGGACCGAAATAAAGTCAAAGTATTTTTGTGGTGAATCTGAAAATGTAGGGGTACCTTAGTGGAGTATTGAGGTACTCACGAATATACCAACATTCACAGCGAGATCAACCCGATACGCAGCTTAACAATGCTTGATATTTTATCTGTATAATAAAAACCAAAGAGTCAGTTAATATCACATAAAGACTTAAAGGCTTACATTTTGAAACCGTCTAAGCTCGAAGCCATCTATAATCCGACGCTACCTCAGCTCGGCGACGTCTCACATTGTTTACAATGCGACGCCATGTACAGTACGATACACGAGTACGGGGATGCTAGGTAGTTTGAGTACCGGATACCCAAAATGATAGTTTAGTCATAATAATATTACGCTTCCCTACCTTTTATCTATGACTTTCTGGATTATTGGATTCGGACGTAGTGTTATTTGCCAATAAGGGAAAATTCAACATGTTTTTAATATCTCTAGGTTAAGATAACTTAATATCTCCAGGTAAAGATAACTTAAATGTTTTCTCTTTTATATTTTCAATAACAGTACGTAAATATATATTCAATTTGAAATGAAGTGTTTATTAGCGAAATAGTATTACGGCTGGCAAGAATATTAAGCATTTGTCATTCTGTTATAGATAAGAAAGCATCCTGTCATCTCATCTATACCTCATGGTCATATCGCGTTGCATTATATGGTCGCAGTTTTTTTCAAATGTCACACTGTCAATTGCGACTATAGTCAAATGTGACATATTCATGTTTTGTTCGTATATATATATTTTAAAGTTGATACGTAAGAATACCGTTTGTGCAAAAATCAGTATAAATCAATCGGCAAAGGCCGATTGCTTTTTTACTTATAAAGAAATAAACGTTAAAATTTTAATGGGATGCATTATCAAAACGGGTACAATCCGAATAAGATAATGTCATCTCAAAACTCACTGTTACTTTAAGAAAAGAAAAGCAAATCGGTGGTCTAATTAGTGGTCAGTATCTACGAAATGAGACACGATGAGACAAGTGTCAGAGATTTTGTTGAGATAAATCTCAGTACCGTGTATACGTGTTGAGGTTTTGGTCTGGAGATAAACTCAGAGATCACCGCATGAGATTGGTAGGACGAGACAAAACTCAAACCTGTGTACACGACGTTCAATTTGGTGGTGAGACTCGATACGACCGCATAAACATCACATGGAATCGTAGATATCTATAATTATTTATTCTGTAAAGTTTGATAAACATAAATTGCAACATTTATTCCGTTTTAATTGCTGAAATTGAGATTCAAATTCACCCAATGAACGAACGGAACGTCAATGGTTAATGGATTGACATTTAACGTTTGATGTACAACAAGCATAAAGTGAAATATGGTACAAAACAAATTAATATTAAACCTGGTGGGCAATGAAAACCGAGAGTTATCCCCAAAGAATCTTATGGGAGCATTATTTTTATCTGAGAGATTATCTCAGACGAGAATCTTATCAGTGAGCATGGGCCATAAGTCTACATAATATGATCTGTACCTAAGCTTTCTCGATACAACTCGAAATAAATGCCAAATAAATAAATAATACTCATTTTCGGTTGAATAGCCCTTCAATTTCTAAGAAATATTATTCACTTGTGTTTATATAATGCTGTGACAGTAACACTTTTAAAACTTAACAAACAATTACCAAATAGCCCCGTAATACAAATCTTTTCCTGAACGAAAAATTTCAAGACGTAACATTATATGCAGAACTACTTAATGCTAATAAGTCAGAATGAAAAGGCTTCTGAGTATATAATAACAGAAATTGGGGTAATAGATCTTCTAGTTCTTTTAGAAGATGGTAATAAACGGCCAATAAACGGTATCGATATCTGTGTCAAGAGTCACATTTTTTCGCGTCGTTTAGATGTCATTTAAAATATATATGTATATAAACATAACTGCAAAATTAAAAAGATTATACATTGAAAAATGTATACAATTAACTTTATACAGCTTTATATCAGGAGTCAATCGGAAAAATTCTTTTCCTTCATCAGGATAAAAAAAAACAAAATATTAAAATAATATTCCTTGTTTAAAAAATTCAATAAAAAAATTTAATATCCGATTATAAAAATAGAATGAGTATAATGAACGATATGGGAATATGACATAATGATCCGAAATTACTGAAAATGTTTTAAAAATATGGTTAGTGGTTAAATTTTTTTTTGTTTATTGACGTAGTTAAATACAAAAATAATTGATCAATTAATTAATAACATACATAATATATGATAAATAAATACGAATTAAATGCATTCATTAGAAAGATATACATATAAAATCAATTTTATCGAAAAATATTGTTGTTGCTACCGGGATTCGAACCTGGATCTATTCCAATCCGGGGAACGTGCATTACCCGATTATGCTATACCAACACAGTGGATTGACGACAAATTTTCAAATTAATACATCTGTCGTTCTATTATTTGAAAGTCATCTACTTTGTTTTTACGGAATCTCAAATACATTTGAGTAAACTGATAGGAGACGCCAGAATTAACAATTCATTTTTATTAAACTATGGACACATTGATAATACTTATATATTATTAAGGGGAACACATAATTAAATAAATAATACTCGGATATAGGTTTATGTACATAATAGTGTTAAATTCCCCAAAAGTTGATTATTTAGGTGTTTAAGTTATTGTGTTGAATTAACTTGAAATATTAAATAGCTTATTTCTACATCTACGAATTTAATATAATTAAAAGTGATTGATTAGTGAATTTTGAGAAAAGGGTATATTATATTATATAATACATTTTATACTTTTATTTTTTGAGGTTGTTGGTGTTTCATACGAGTACTATATATTGCTTAAATAATCATTCTAAAAATATTTAGTATACACTCATATCTACATCAACACACATTTGTGAAGGAAGTACAAGCATTTAATTAAAAATAGTTGTTCCAAATATTTGTCGTGAAGAACCACTTATTTGTTTTTTCAAAATAAATAGTTAAGTGGTTTTTCTAACAGGATTGTACTCAGGAATTATTTATTAAATGTAAAATCTACGTAGGAAAAATTATTAAATTTTTAATATTTTTTTTTTATATTTACTAGTTGTGTAGTATTATATATTATTTTTCAAGCTATTTAATAGGATAATATATATGTATATTCACGGAAGTATTGGTTGAAAACAGTTTTGAATGGAGGCGTTTGGGACTAGGGGTTCTCTTTTCATTCCCGGGACTCGATTCGCAGCTCTGGATCATTCCCGGGTTAATAATTTTTTTTTAAATAAAAGATTCTATGTTTGTTTTTTATAAACATTGTTAATCTTATTTCAGTTAAATTGTTATTATAAATTAAACATCTATTGACAAAAAGTATTATTTCTAAATAAAAATACACATATAATAAATTCTTAATATTAAAATAAAACATTTAAAAAATCTATTTTGAATGTAATATATTGTTTGTACATATTCGACATTGTGCCGATTCTTTATTTTTGCATTTTATGAAATGCTTCCAAACTTGCGACTGATTTTCCATATTTAGCTTAAAAATAAAATAAAATAATTTAAGAATAAAATTTAAAATTCTTAAATGATAATAGTATGATTGTAAAAAAATACTTATAAATATTAAAAGTTATCGCAGAAACACAATGTTCGTTTGATGAACTAACAAATTTGTGCAACGACAGTACGACGGTTGAGAATTCCTATTACCGAATAACTTCGAAACCGTTATAAGCCAGGGCATAATTCGCTAAAAAAAAAAAAATTGTTTCAGCAAAAGCACTCACTCATGTATGTACTCGTATTTTTATTGCACTTCACCGAAAGTCGTCAATGCTAGCAAATTTCCAAGAATTTGTAACTCTGTATTTTGCGACTAAATGATTTATTATTTCCTGAACCCTTTGTTATTGTTTTCTGGAAATCATTTGAAAAGTATGCTTTTTTTGTTTTGACCCGAACATTTATTTTTAACTGCGTTCATAAGACAAAAAATTTGGACGAAATTATTTTGTTTACACTTCCAAAATTATTACGAATCCCGGAACTCGATGCATCGAAAACTTCATACATTCACGGGAATCCATTCCCGGGTCAGAAACCCTAGTTGGGACATATTGGTTGGTTCAACATTTTTTTGATAAGTTCTTTTAAAATAAAAAATAGGGATGGATATATATCATATCAATATTCTTACTATTTTCAAACAAAGGTAAATGCTTGTGCTATAAAAATAGGACTAACTTGATGGCCTCCTGGAACGAGGCTCGAACCTCCGACCGCTAGATTATTAGGCGAGTATCGTAACCGCTGGATCACAAGCACGTCAAATAAGGCATTAGGCATGAACTACATCAACAGAATCAGTGCTGACAGCTTATCCTCATGATGTTCTTGGAATCCGAAACGTCAATAAAATAAAAAAAATGTAAATATACAATACAATATCCTTTAACACCTAATATTTCACTGCTCTAGCTTATCCTATTGTACAGATTATTTTACAATAGCTAAATCACAACGGGAAAATTTTCAATTATTTTACTTAAAAGTGAAAACACAAATGTTATCATTGTTTTGATATCTTCATAGATTAATCTTTTCATTACAATTTTAGTAATAGAATTAGAAGTATTCTAATTTAATATTTATTATTTTTTCATAATTACTTGTCGTTTCATATAATAGTATTCTTCACGAACGCGACCATATTATAATATTATAGTGTATGTTAAGTACGAGAGAACGCAATATTTATAGGCAATTTAAAAATGGTAATTTCCTTTTGAATATTTGAAAGAACCTTTCTAAATAACATCTTGATCGGACAACACCCATTGAGTTTTAAAGTAAAGGTTTATAAAAGGAGTACATAATTTTGATTATAAAATATTATATATAAACTTATTTCAATAGTATTTTACCGCACTTTTCAGATAATTTAATTATAAAGATAACAGTTTTTCAAAAATAGTTCAAGTTTAGCAAAGGAAGATAGGTAGCCCTAGAAACGAAACTCATCAAGTTTTCCGGCAAAATTTTCAGTTTTTTTCTTAGGGAACACGGCAGTCCCTTGTAAGACTCGGACGGTTCTCCTTCAGAAACGCCTTTCCTTTGTTTTATTACCAGCGCCATGTTTTCACTGACTCCTGACTAGGATCAAATATCCTCCAGGTATCCCAAACTAATTTCTTTTGAGACTATCTTGAGACTCCTCTATATTATCGCAATTCTTTATAAAAACACTTTTTCTTAAATTCGGTAATGGTTTAACGTAAGTGAAGTGTTTATCGATAATGTCAACAAATTCAATTACTCCAGTGATTCAATATGAGCTATTTCGTCTATTTAGAAGTTAAAATGGCTGACTGAATCTTAATTAAAAAAATTAAGCTATCCGACGCAATACGAGTGTGTTAAGATTAAATTTTTTTTGGATATCCTAATCCATAAAATGTTGTGGTCTACAATTTTAACGAATTTTCAAATATTGTTGAAACGAAGCTTCGTTTATTTAAAAAAATCCAAACATTCTTAGGATATCTTCTAACAGAAAGTGGCGTAGTTATCCGGAAAGAATATATATTATTAATATTCTAGTATAAGGTCTTTATATATTTGTAGTATGGTCAGTATCGACTCTGGAAGATGTATGTTTGAAGCGAGAGATTATTTTCTTTTAATGGATTTATGGCAGATAGTAAGAGTGGATAGTAAGATGGGGAATTAATTTTGTACAATTATATTCGCCATTTCATTAAAAATGTAATCAATATATTACATTAAAATATTCATATATTTCATTAAAAATAATGCGGTTCTTGATTATAGTGTAATAGAGTAAATAATTAACAAAATATATGTGACTATCTTAAATATGATTTATGATTTTAACGTAGATATTTGTACGTATATATTACATTTTTTTCAACAGGGACATAACATAATATTATTAATTACCTCTAAAAAAATAAAAAAATACATCATTATATAAATTATGTTTCTCACATCGGCGTATTGCCGAATTTAAGGGATATACTTCAATTAGACACTTTGCAAGATAGATTAATTTATTTATTTGAAAAGAACTCCTTATGATCGAGACCCAGACAATGAGATTTTAAACTATATCATTTTTCTCGGTTAACATAAACACTAAGAATTTTAGGCAAGTCTAAACAGACGGGTTCATTAAAATGGGTGCTTAATATAAATACCAAACCTTGGGACTTGGGATTTCAAGAGGGACTAAATGTTAAACAAAAGAATACAATAAGAGCATGTATGAAATTAAACTTGTATAAATTGTATAATTATATAATTTGATAAGCCCAGTATCAAGTAAGTAGCCAGAATATAACGTATATATATATAAAATACATAATTTTTCTATGTCCTTCCGTCAGTCCGTCCGTGTGGCATAGAAACATAAAACAAACATATATTGAGTTGCACGGTAATATAAAATAAACAAGATACAAAAATGTCAATTATTTTTGTTTATTTATTTATTAGACTTTATTGACATTTATGTTTCTGTTATGTAACAGGTGAATACATATACGATATTATAATATAACATGATAAACTTATTACAATTACATTGCTAATAAATATAATACTCGTAGTTTATTGTGTGGGACGCAGTAGAACTCAACCTCTGATATATACCGCATTGTCCTTGATACTTTGCTATACGTTTGTCTGTGTTAAAGTAGCCAGTTTTTTGTGTGCTGCTGTAGTATTGTTTAATTAGAAAGAAAGACGACAAGAGATGTAAAAAAATAAACTATAAAAAAAATGTAGTGAATGTGTTACAAATTTAAAGTTTTGCTATTGTATTTTTTTAAACAAGATTATTAAAAAAATATATCCTAGTCCTCACTGACGGGTTATAATAATTTCTAGTAATAATAATAATTACATCTGAAATAGTGATGTTGTTTTTTTTTTGTAATGTTAGAAAGGAACATAAACCCGCAAAAGGCACCAGACATAATGTCCTGTTTCAACGTGAAGATGCGAAAACGAAACAAAGGAATGAATTTACCAATATCTAGATTACGCTTGTACGGAAATGAGTTGGGGCAGTTTGTTCGTTTATTTAAAATCAGTTTATTTCCTTTAAGGCAACAAGTACTAACTGAGTATAGATATAATAATAATAAAAGTAAAAATGGCAGCCGATAATTTATCTTTCAAAAAAAGCGAACTTACTTAAAAGGTTTATTATCGACCACAAAATAGCAGGTAATTTTCAAATTTATTCAAATCCACTTTTTGATATGGTGAGAAAATGGGACATTTAATGATATTAAAATAAATTCATTATTTTTTTGGCAGCGAAGTTGGCAGTCTCTCCGATCACCTTCACAACGTGAGGGATTCAGCAAGATGGTGTCTATCTTTGCGATGACGTGATTGCTCGAAATTGATTTTACGCCATTTGAAAATTAACCTCTCATGATTTGTCCACGACTAAAATTAGTCTAATATTAAGAAGGTTTTTTAAACAATTTTAGAGTTTGGCTAAATTTGAAAATAACATAATATCAAGCACTCGCAGGAGAGTAATCTAGCACTGCCAGTAAAAAAGAATCGCTTTATTAATTGAATGCATCTAAAATTAAAATAATCATAAAAAATATTTTTACAATTCAGCTCTGTTCATAGTACCGTTGCTCCACATTAGAGATGTTACGGTGAACCATAACCTGCCAGTTACGTCAACTCTCACATACAGTTTGTTTGACCACCACAACCTTATTTTACAAGTGGTTGTCATTAATGGTTGTGATCTTCAGTGTTTTCACGATTGTAGATATTTTTTAATTGAAATATATTTTTTTTGTATAAGTGACAGTGCGGTAAGTCATATTTAATAATTATGACTTGTTATATAATAGAATATAATGGTTTATAATGAATATATGTATTTTTATATCGTAAATAAGAAATGTTATTATTTTATTACTATATTTCTAATACAGAAAATATTTTAAAATGTGAGGCAGTTTCCCTAGATCAAGCCTAGCCAAAGTAGAAAATTGCCACAGTACTATTATAAAATCTTCTATGTACTAAAAATAATAACGATATACACAATTTATAAATATACTGCCTTCTGTCCATTAAATTTTACAGAAAAATAATACATTAATGTATGCTTTTAAAAATTAAAAATGTAACACATGTTGTTAATGGATTTAAAGATTCACATAGAAAATAAAAGAAATGAAGTTAAAAATCTCGCTTTAAAAATTATTACAATTAATTCTATGTACATAGAGACACAAAACTCCATGGTGCTTACAGGCATAATTCATTAATAGTATGGATTTTTACAACACTAAATTGTGTTATCTGTGTCAGTGAATATTTTTAATAAATAAATAATTATATTTTAATTGAGAACACATTATTATTGCGAAGTTGCAGTTTTAAATAGATTTTTTCTGTATATATTTCTAATTGATACATTTAATTTGTATTTAAAAAAAAAACAATTATTAAGTTTTTGCATTTCTTTTTAAGTAATGATACGCATTAATTACAGTTGATATGTCCGCCATGAGATCGTGGTTGCTGCACATGGTGTGCATGACGTGCGCCGTAATGTCACATGCGTCGCTAGACACGAGCCTCCTACATGCCCAACCGCAGAACTACCTAAACCACCACGTGACCCTCGCAAGGCAGAAGAGATATCTTCTTTATCCTGATGGCGATCCTGCCAGGGTTCAGGTAACTTATCAATTTATATATTTCATTTACATGTAAATTAAAAATGTATTTTAAATATAAAGAAAAACATTGATAAAGATTGACGATGAAGTATACAATTTCGTGGGTAAGTGAAATATGATAGTGTGACTATCTTAGTATTATAGATACAACTCCTCCATTAGGCATTACTTGTCATGGAGAGAACAATTTAATTTAATAACGTAGTCCAATATATAAAAATAATAATAAAGAAAGGATACAATTATTTTAATTACTATCGAGATTTTTTCTGTATATCTTTATAGTTGATTCATTCAATTTTTATTAAAAATACTATAGAACTATATTCTGAAATTGAAACATAAATGTGTATTTCTTAAAAAAAGATTATTTAATTCTCATCTTCTTTTTATGTTTCGTTCCTCCTTATTTTATTCGCTTACAGTTTTGTGGCGCCCAGACAATTGCTCGAATATAAAATTGGCAGAAAAAACGTTTCGTCCGATATAGTTTGGTGCAACCCTTATAATGTCCACTAGCAATTATTATGTTCGTAAAAATGGGGAAGAAGACCCTTGAAAAGGTCCACCCTCAATAACCGGAAAACTGTCATATTTTGTAGCCGATTGATATTTTTTAATGCTGATAACATCGAAGGACGTTCTACGTAATTTGACAGATTGAGGAACATCTCACGATTGGCAAACAATACACAGTATTTGCGGAAAAAAATATTTTTCCGTGATTCAGTCTCGGCGTTTTAATATCTTTCCATATTTTATATAATAGTTTGACTATGAACTTAAATAAAAGTGTTAGTACTATTGTAACTGTGAGTACACTCTTTGCAAAGAATATTTTTTTAACACATTTGTAAGTTTTTTCATAGTGACAATATGTTTATTTTTTCATAAATATGTTGTATGAGTATGTACATGTAATAATATAGTTAATAATTAAATATTCATGGTACGTATTTTTGACTCGATCTAATCTCTGATATTCTTTAGAGATAACTTTCGGCTTTGTAGTCTCGCGCTTCACTTTTCGCTTGTTGTAGATCACACGTTGTTGAGTGATTAGAATATCGCTGGTAGCAGTAAAAACGTTTGTAATTGAATGCCTTCCGTTCATTTAACTGTTCAGAATGAATAGTTGTAGATATTTACAGTTTTAAGTGGCGTTTATGCCCATTTGTCGAGTTCAGTTTTTTTGTCTTTCATGATGATCTCTTGAGTTTATCTCCAAATCTAAATTTCAATACACGAAGCGCATAATTACAAAACCCCCTAAAACGAATTTCGGATAATTTGAGTTTTGTAAAAATTTTTGTCAGCTACTTGCAGAATGCATTGTTTCTCGCAAAAGTCACTTAAACCTATTAATATTGCTTGTTCTAAATCAAGGCTAGTTCAAAAATACCCCAAAGCAAACAAAATAAAAGTTATTAAGGAGAACACATTCTTATTGTGAAGTTATAATTATTCAGAATATAGATCTGTGATAATAAGGTAGATGGCTCTGTCAAATGATGGAACGATTAAATGTATTAATATCAAAAAGGTAACATATAGGGTCGAAAATTGTCGCTAAAAATATTGTCGCTGTAGCTTAGTTGGATAAAGCACCTTCCCCGGTTAGGAAAGAGATCCAGGTTCGAATCCCAGTGGCGCAACAACAATATTTTTCAATAAAATTGATTTTATATGTATATCTTTATAATTAATATATTTAATTCATATTTACAAATTAAATGTATTAATTTTAAAGATATACATATAAAATCAATTTTATCGAAAAATATTGTTGTTGCTACCGGGATTCGAACCTGGATCTCTTCCAATCTGGGGAACGTGCATTATCCGATTATGCAATACCAACACAGTGGATTGACGACAAATTTTCGAAGCTTTATATTACACTTTTAAAATTAATATATCTATCGTACCATTATTTGAAAGCCATCTACATTGTTTTTACGGAATGTCAAATACCTTAATAGACGCCAGAATTAACAATTCATTTTTATTAAATTTTGGACATATTCATACAACTTATATATTATTTAGGAGAACACAATCTGAATGAGAATGTGTTCTCTTTAATAGTTTACCTTTCTAATCAATACATTTAATTTGTATTTAGAATATATGTTTCTATTCTCCCTAAAATGAAATCAGCCAATCACAACGTTTATTGATGATCACGTGATCTAAGATCCAGAATGGATGCAAGAACGATGTAAAAGAAAAACAATTGCATTACAGAATTGTTAATTATTGAATTAAAAAGTGGTGATGAGAAAACAAACATTTTGTAAATTTGCTTTCAAAATATACATTTTCATCCATAACTCAAAAATAAAGAGAGTCGTTTTAGGGGGTTTTGGAATTAGGCGCTACACATGTGCACGGTACAGAAATGTATCTCAACTAAATCATTGAGATATATCTCATCGTGTTTCATTCCGTAGACACGGGTCATGATAATATATTTATAAACACCTAGGGATAAAATATGAACGTAACAAATTCAATCAGTTAATTTATTTAAATCAGATTCTGTGTCCCTTTCGCGAGTATTTTCCTCACTCAAAACGGTAATGAGTATTAAAAGAGATTATAAATTCGTCAACCTAACCTAACCCGACTAACAAAATTTTTTATTATTCTCATTTTGTCGCTTTTATCCCACAGAGATACCGAGCACATTATTTGTTTACTTTGTTCGGGGATCGTGGGCGTTGAAAAAATGTTTTTGAACTGAAAAAGCTCTGGCAGTAATTATTTTTTAACTAAACTTCTTCGGACGAAAAACATTTCACCAAAAAAATACCGGACCGAATATTGTGGAATCAAAAAGATATACAAATTATAATTATATAACATGATAATTATGTTATATAATTATGACGGTTTTTTATGTATTTTACATGGAGATAATATAATCACACGTCTCGTTAAGTGATCTAATATTTATCATTTAATACTTTACGAAGGAAAATAATATGTGTGATTTATCATCGTTATCCCTGACTCCACAACTCAGTGTGGATCATGGCTTTTTAGAGGTTACCCCCGACAATCTGCTGGACTCATCATAATTGCTGACGCCAATAATGACAAGTCTTTATTTATATTGTTCTGCCATCTCATTTTAGGCCACGCTCCATATCACCTAGCCATCGAAGCCTTTCCAATTTTATGAATTTTGTGACTTTTGGCACAACACACAGGTCTTAAAATTCTTTGTTGCAATACCTACCTACACTCAGTTTTTTGTAACAGCTCCAAAAATTCTCCTGAGGTTTTTCAAATACATATATATATATATATATATTTAAAAAAATCTTATCATTGAGGACTAGGAATCACTAAAAGAGCGTAGATCGAAGTGAAGGATTACATTTGCACTGTTAAAAATAATTTCCATGCACAGAGTTAACCGATGGACAAAGATTATTCTAAAATGGCATGAGACAAAACTTTCAGTCTCAATAAGTAGACGAAATCATCGGAGCAGTGGGAGGGACATGGTAGATATTGGCGGAGTTCCGAAAAGAGTGGTAGGGTCATTAGGAGGCCTTCAAAGCAGTGAATCAGCAATGGCTACCATGTCCCTTCCACTGCCCCGATGATTTCATCTACTTATAGAGACTGAATGTTTTGTCTCATGCCATTTTAGAATATTTTTTGTCCATCGGTTAACTCTGTGCATGGTGCATGGAAACAGTGCAAATGTAATCCTTCACTTCGGTCTACGCTCTTTTAGTGATTCCTAGCAAACTTATTTCAATATTTAATTTATATTCAATGTTACAATTATTACAATTAGAATATCCTGTACATTTTAAAGTTTTAATGTATAAATATAATTATGTATTGACGTATGTTTATTATTTATTCACCAAAAAACAGTCCTCATATTTAAAATAATATCTATTTTCATGTCAATATCCACGTGAAGTTAAAAGGGACTGGGTTTTGCTTGTTTGATTGTTAAAAAAAATCATTCAGTTCTTGTATCGCTCGCAATTTAATAGCGTAGATCTAAATACAGTATAATAAATTATTAATTTTTTTTTCAGCTTATCATCGGTCTCGGTTTACCCGTAGATTTAGAAGATCAGTCTGTGACCATTGGTTACGTCATAAAATTGCTATATCACGTGCCACAAAATGCCTCCGACTACTCCACCAACATGTTTGCCGCAGCCTCCATAGCCAGGAGTTCTAGAAGCCTAGAGAAATCAGAAAAAAAAACAAAAGAAAAAGAACACGAGCATAATAAAGATCCTGTAAAAGATGGCGCAGTCGAAGGAAGGGTTGGAATAAAAAAAGAAGACATTAATGCAAGTGTAATTGAAGAAAACGGCCATGATAACAATGGCGGATTAAAAAGAAATATTATTTATACAGAGGGGGGAATAATGACAGATGATAATGCTGATGAGAATTATAAGCGATATTTAATGGAAGCCAGGGAACAAGATAGGAGAGAAAAGTTAATGAAGCTCCCAAAAACAAACCGCTGGGATATTTACAGAGTCTTGGAGCATATGATAGAACAGTGAGTATATTATTCTTGCTTGAGACAACAAATTAAGGATTCACGAGAGATATTTTTTATGTAAATAATATAAGTAAGGAAATATTTTATTGCTTCGACGAAGGTTGTGTGAGCAGTCTTAAGATTGTTAATGCAGTGTGTATGTAGAGAGAATAATATATCCGATTGTCTCATGCGTACTTGTTTTTTTTAAATAAAAAAAGTAAAGTAAGTTAAATTCTCTTCGAAAAATAAAGATTGTATATGTTGATATATTTAGTTTTTCAACCTAAATATATCTAAGTTTGGTGGATTGGCACCTCATAAATTGTCTGATGTAAATCTCGCGCTGTATTACTGAGTCAAGAGAAATTTGAATCTTTTTTGAACATTTTGTTACTGAAAGTGAGGGGAAAAAGTGTAAATCACAAAGCATAATTAGCGTAACTGGACAGACTATAAATTATTATATTTTAAAATTTTATGTCTCGGATGTAAAATGAGGTCTTCACGATTTTGTAACAATGGTCGTGAGTGCATTAGGCAATAATTGGTGGCAAATAAATCAAAGTAAATACGCCATTGAAAGAATGCAAATGATAAATCTTTCTTTCGAAAAAATAGAGTAGCCACCGGGACTTGAATCCAGGTCACTTCTTTTGCCGGTAGAATACTCTCCCTGTCGAGCCATGTTGTTGATCTTTTCAGATTTTATTTCTTATTCATATCTTACTTCAGTTCACTAACTTCAGACACTTTAATTGTTTTTCTAGTAGAAAGGAGGGCGACAAGACTTCCAGACATTTTTTATAGTATTTTATTACAACTAATTTTATAATTACATGATAAACTCACGTTTATAAAGTTGCCATTTATATACGACATTTATTTCGGTTATATTATCAAGGAACGACATGTTATTAATAAAACGTGAATTTATCATTTAATTGCACAGACTTATTAACCAATGAATATACATGATAAAGAGTGTGCAGCGGAAAATTTTCAGGTTTAATATTAAATTTAAAAAAAAACCACAATGTTATACTCATATTTTATTTATACAAAATGGAGTTTAACGATGCGGATATTACGTTTTATAAACAATATCGTCTAAATGCCGTCCATTTCTCTCAAGACACTCTTGCAATCGGACTAAACGTTGGTTCGATGGTAGCAACTTCACGGCGGATATTTTCTTGTAAGGCCTGAATTGTTCGTGGATTGTTGCTGTAAACTCTCGACTTAAGGTATCCCCACAAAAAAAGTCGCACGGTGCAAGGTCCGGTGACCGAGGTGCCCAGGGTATGTCTCCGTACTTGCTGATTAATTTATTGGGAAAAATTCTCCTCAGCTTCTCCATTAAAACTCTAGCTGTGTGTGGAGTGGCACAGTCTTGCTGAAATGGTGTTCTGTTTTTGAATCCGGGAAACAGTTGCAGTTACGGTACCAAAAACTCGTCGATCATTCGGCAATACACGTCAGCAGTGACTGTCTCTCGCTGGTTAAAAAAATAAGGGCCATTTATCCCTCGGGCAGAAATTGTACAGCACACTGTCGTTTTTGGACAATGCAAACGTTTTTGATGACGTTCCCTTGGGTTGTCGAGGCACCAGTATCTCATGTTCTGTTTATTAATATAGCCATCGATATGAAAATGTGCTTCGTCAGTAAACAATATGTTTCCAAGTGTTCGTGCTGTTTCAAAACGTTCCAGCATCGTTCTCGTTAAGATTTTACGTAAAGAATTGTTATTTTCGTTGAGAAACTGCACGATTTGCAATTTGTATGGGTAAAACTGTAGTTTTTTTTTCAAAATAACATGCACTGTTGATTTTTTTATTCCAGTACAGGCTGCAATCTTCCTTATCGATTTACGCGGATTGCGCATAATTTCACGTCGAACTTGGGCCATGTGTTCTGGCGTCGCTGCTGACTTTGACGGTCCCGGAGGAGTTTGGTTAACCATTGTCCCTTCTTGTCTGAACTTTTGAACCGGATAAGTTGCTCATCATTTACTCATCGAATATTAAAGCGAGTAGAAAATGTGCGACGCGCACGAATCAATGAATCACCGCAATTTAAATGTTGCTCAACCGCGAACGCGCGGTGCGCTTCCTACCAGTGACTCATTGCGATTGGTAAATTCGCAAATCACGCGCGTCGAACAATACCCTTCCCATTTACCTCACCTTGATGGTTTACGAGCAATTACTGTTTAATCTTGAAATTTTTCCACTGGACACTCTTTATTATTTAACTATTAACAAAGTAATTTATGATGTTCTTTCTTTTTTAATTTCTAATTAGACGTATTCATTAGAAAGATATACATATAAAATCAATTTTATCGGAAAATATTGTTGTTGCTACCGGGATTCGAATCTAGATCTCTTCCGATCCGGAGAATGTGTATTATCCGATTATGCTATACCAACACAGTGGATTGACGACAAATTTTCGAACCTATATGTTACATTTTTCAAATGAATACATCTATCGTTCCATTGTTTGAAAGCCATTTACTTTGTTTTTATGGAATCTCAAATACCTTTGAGTAAACTGATAGGAGATGTCAGAATTAGCAATTAATTTTTGGACACATTGATACAACTAATATATTATTAGGGAGTTGACAATACAACTTCACAATAAGAATACTCTTTTTACTGAGTTATGCATGATTTTTATTTGTTTACAATGATCTAATTACGAGTAATAATTAATAATGTTTTAGGAATGGATTGAGCGGGCGTGCTTGTGTACTGAGGACCATCTGTGAAGCAGCGGATACCCCCTTCACACACCGAAACGGACTTCTCGGAGAACTGGTTCATATCATTTTCACGTAAGAATTTTTTAAAGTTCTCCAAAAGTGAACAACGTATTAAAAATACATATTGATTTGCACAATATATTCCATGATTTGATCTCCATATCTATAGACCATGGGAGAAATCTGGATAGTAATTTTAAGTAGTATAATTAAAAATGTTTCGACATATTTTATAAAAATGTGAGCATATTTAACGTTTTTCTAATAAGAGCCGACTAAAAATTTAACTAAAACTATTTCCAAATACAAATTAAATGTATTAGTTAGAAAGATATACATATAAAATAAGGGATCGAAAATTTGTTGTCAATTCACTGTGTTGGTATAGCATAATCGGATAATGCACGTCCCCCGGATTGTAAGAAATTCAGGTTCGAATCCCGGTAGCAACAACAATATTTTTCGATAAAATTGATTTTATATGTATATCTTTCTAATGAATGCATTTAATTTGTATTTAAAAATATCACAGACCTATGTTCTGAATAATTATAATTTCACAATAAAAATGTGTTCTCCTTAATAAAACTATTTCGTTTGGAGATACATAAAATATATGTTACTGTATTCTGTGCAATCTAACATAACATACGGATTATACAAGCGATAGTTGACCAAGCAGAATACATGGAATTTTATAAATATATTTTTTAACAATCCTTCAAAAATTTGTTAAATACTAACAAAATCATTTAAAAAAAACTAATTTAAAATAAATTGAATCCAGGCCTTCGTCCAGCCATGATCTGCTGTCTAGTCACTCTGACAATGAATACCACGCAGCAGAGAAACTTGGAGCTGATGAGGGATCCGACTGCGAGCAGCTCTTTCCTGAATGCAAGGAATCTATATTGGAGATGTTCTCTGAAGTTGGTGTCGGATCGATGTTCGGATAATGCCCACCTAACACAATACAAATCGAATATTCGCTTAAATATACTGTTTTACGTGATTCTGGCATTTCTTTATTGATCCATTAACAAATTAAAAAGAACTTTTCCAAGTTTCATTCAAAAAAGATAGTCATATCACATTTAACGAAATTAAAATATGATATTTATACCTAATTTTTGTGTAAACTCTTTTTTGGCAAATTCAATAACTAGTAATATTTTTTAATTATTTTATATAATAATATTTATACATCCATACAAGACTTTTAATTGCAATTAAAATTAAAAATATTGACATATTGAGAGGGTAGAATTATTCTAATTTGTTTTACGCATTATAGTGGGATAAAAGATTTTTCCCAGATCCTTTTACATTGCAGAATGTTTTAAACCAAGTATTCTAATATCAAAATAGCTTAATTTTTTATATACAAATAAAGTGTTTTTTTAGTATTGTAGATTAAAATGAACATTAAAAAGTCTCTTTCATAATTCAATTTTATTTTTTTATGCACATCACTTTCCTTGAAGAATTTATACAAATCATTTTACACGATACAGAAAATATTAAAGAAATGAAAAATAAATTCTACATAATATATATGTGTTCTCTTAACATTAATTCAGTTCTCGTTCTATAATCATCTTTGTTATTTGACTGAATATGAAAAAAATATTAGTCTATGACGTTTCAATTAAAAAAAGGAAAGTATTTAATAAGCTTTGCGTATATAATCTAGTACGTACTAATAATTTAATTCGTCAGCAGAAAGTAGGTACCTACCAAATATTCTGTGGAAATTTTAAAATAGTATTTTTTTCTCTTATTATTCCCGATTTTTTGTTCTTCATATTCACTTTTAACGCTATCGCCTAGTTAATTAATAAGGCACTGACGTAAGTTTGTGCTCAATTATGATTCCAACAGTAGGGTAGAATTAAACTACTTACACATGCATCTGACAATTAGAACTGATATACCGAAGAGGAGACATCTTGCTTTACGACAACTTTCACCTTTTCAAGAACCTTGCTAACTATTTTAGGTAACAAATTCAATAACAGAGAAGCATTAGAAAATGTCTTTAAAGAATTCTTGGATTGTAATTCGCTGGAGTTTTACTCTAGAGGCATAAATAAACTTGTAATTCGTTGGCAAGAATGCGTTGAATCAAAGAGCTCTCACATTGATTAACAAAGTTTATTTACTTTAATGTTATTGTTTAATTAAATTTAAAGGTTGAAATCGGCCATTACTTATAGAACCACTAATAGAAAAAAGTTATAATTTTCCTAATACTGTGCCATATTAACACGAATCCTCCGTTATGTTCTGAAGTTGAACAAAGTCAATAAATTGTTTTCTTTGCTTTATTGGAGTGTCGTAAGATTGAAGTAATTAATGCCATTAAACAGGCAGTAATAAGGTACTTTTTATTATGGTCAGAACAGTTAAAAATATCTATAAATTTGATAAAAATATATATAGTAGGCTGGCTTAATTTGGTTGTATATGAATGGTCATAAGTTATCACTGATTGAAATTTTAATATCTATTTGAAGTTTTTTTTCATTAAAAATGTTTTCAGAGGTAAAAATTCAGTAATTGTATGTTCTTAGACATACTCGAATATTGTTAGTGATATTTAGGTTATTCTACAGGATGTAACAGACCTAGTCCACAATATTTTATGAGTGAATACCTGACTAAATTATGAATCGAAAATGTTTAAGGAATATGTGCAAAACTGCTACATTACGGAAAATATTATTGTTTGAAATTTTTACAAAATCGTGTTAAAGTTTTAAGTCTACATACTTAGAAATAAATATTTGTGAAATTTTCCCATTATTAATTTATATCTTTGCTTCAGGTCCCAAATCATGTAACATAAAATAGTCTACCCGCACGAAATTTCATGAAATTTAATTTCTTTTTTTCAATACATAATTTGGAATCAATAAAATATTTCAATTAATCGAAATAATCGCATAATTGCCATTTTTTAAAAATGTTTATATCTCTGACATGATTGAAATTAGGCACATATTCCTTGAACATTTTCGACTCTTAATTTAGTCAGGTATCCACCCATACAATATTGTGAACTTGGTCTGATACATCGTGTAGAATAACCTAAATATCGCTAACAATATTTGAGTATGTCCAAGAACACACAATTACTGGATTTTTGCCTCCAAAAGCATTGTTATTAAACAAATTATGGATATCTCATAGAGACGAAGCTATTTATATTATATTATATGGGAAGTATGGATGTATGGGTATATAGGGCTTACAACCTTAGGTTGATTGTAGGGTAGAATTGGTGAATGTTACATTGTGTAAAGTGATCACTTAAGCCAGCCGAAGACAATCTAATACCCATACCCGTACTTCCCATATAATATAATATAAATAGCTTCATCTCTATAAGATATTTATTATTTGTCTTAAATATTATTAATTGACATGGCAGTTACTTTGTGGTGCAATATAATTATTTTAATTTTTTCAAAAAATTAAACATAATTTCGAGAGGTGCAGTCCCATGAAAGGATACATAGTTTATTGAAATTTTTTAGAGGCTTACAAATCTTTTTATATTGCAAAGATCATTTATATACATTAGTATATAGAAAAATTGATTAACGATGTTTTTATTAACTAAACGAATATAATTCATGTAAGAGCTGATAAAGTTTTAATAATATTCATTGTCGTCATATATTACTTCCGTCAAATGGTCCAGCGGAGAAGATGGACAACCTCCGTAAAACTGATCACAGTCGCTCATAGTCCTTCCGATTATTTCTGCTTTCAGGTAATCTTCGAATGGAGTGGGATTTTTCTTGACGTAATCATTTTCAATATGAACCCTTCGACCTGGAGAGAAATCACCCTTCTCCCGCCCGCCAGAAGACTGGCTGCCGTGCTCTGATGGTCTGAAATTCATTAAAGTCATATTGATATAGGTTAATACTAAAAAAAATTCTAAACAGATTGATATATTTCTAGATAAAACATGCAACTTATGTAGATATATAACTCTTCGGTTACTTGCAAGAGCGATAAATAAAATAGTGATGCTTTTAAAGGCCCTGGGGGTGGTAAAACGTGTTTTTTTGCAATACGTGGGAGGAAAAGCTACAAAGCAATAGTGTGATCTTTATATAAGGGTGGTTTAGGTATCTATTAAGTAGACTACATGACCGGTGGTGATATCCATATATATACTACCTTTTTGTATAAAAGTTAGTGGCAGCTCCTGTTTTTTAGGTAGATTTCGATAAAAACATTACCTGGTGCAGAATAAATTATTACGTAACTTTGGAAAAATTATATAAATATGTATATATATGGAGGTGATGTTTCTTCTAGATTAAATAGCGTCTTTTACAGATGGTTTCCTTGAGGCCGACGTTTCGGCATGGTAGCAAAAGCTAATTTTATAAAAGTTTTATCTCTAAAGTTACGGTATAACCGTTTGCGGACTTAGAACAACTGTGGGATATTTAGATCCCTCGTAAGCAAGTATGGTTATACCGTAATTTTTTAGGTGAAGCCTTGCCAGTGGCACGTGTTACTAAGCCTCGATTCCCTCAAGGAAACCATGTACAGAAAATGCGATCTAACCTAGAAGAGACACCCGTTTCATATACTAGCGCGCGCGGAAACATTATTAACAATAAACTACAATATTAAACATATATATTATATATGGGAAATAACAGATTTTGTGGACACAAAAACTCAGATTTCGATCAAACTTTTCTGAAAAATTTAGCTTGTTAAAAAATTAAAAACGTCCTTAATAAGTCATAGACAAAAAAGTTAAAGTAAAAAAAAAACATTTTAGAATATCGCGGAACATTGTAGACAAAAGAAGATGATTAAAAGTTATTATGATTCTTGTGGCCAGCGACGGAACAAATTTTTTTAAACTGTGGGTACATAAATGTTAAATAATTATATCCACACCACTAGCTCGCAAAACCTAAATTCAATTATAAATGTTAAGGATTAGCAATAATAATTTTGTAACACAAGCGCACTAACTTTTGAAAATTATAAAAATCTTGATTTTATATTTACGTTAAAATGAACTGCATAACATCATGAAGAAGATCATCGTCCTGATGCAGTGGCGCGGCAGCCAGGTGGCAGATGGAGTGCAGAAGGCAAGCGCTGCCGTTGTATTGTCTCCTGAAATTATTCCGAGAGCGTATTATCATCTCACGAGCGTGGTTCTGCTCAGGTTAAAAATAGTTTCTTAGATGTATAAAAGTATTTTAGATGGTTGGTTGGTTAACTCTCTGTATCATAAAATTGACCTTTTAAACTTCTTTTATGGGTTGAAAAATATATTAGGGAAATACTTTTTGAATCAGGCGTGGGCGAATAAACTTTACACATTTAGATCTATCGTTTCTTCCTATCGATTATTATTTGATCAATTGAGAAATTGTTTTAATTTTAATTTATTTGCTTTTATTTTAAATACACAGTTTATCAACGAGTTGTTGATAGTTTGTAATGTATTTAAGCTGTAATTTATTAAAAATTAGCTTTTAACGATTGAGAAATTAGAAGTAATCTGAAAAAATAAATATATAAGTTAAATTTTCGATGTGAAACATCCTAGAGCGCACCGGATAGAGAGAATCATCGAAAACCGGTGACTTTCACCTTTCAGCGACACATGCGTACACGATTATAGCTTGCGCGGAACGCACGTTGTCCGACGGAGTGACTGCGAGAGTAATAGTCAAACGCTTCATAGCCAACAACATCGCTGTTTATGGTACTATTTGAATAAAAACTGGCTTAAATTCATTTGGCTAATCGTCAACGAGAAACGATAGATTTTTTAAAATGGTTTGTTTTCGAAAATAAAAACGATTTCATTAAACACGCACTAGTTTTCTTCACTTGTCCTTTCAGCGTAGTTAATGAGTTAAATATACCGTCATCATAATGAACAGCCTTTCAGTCGACATCAACCTCGACAACGGTGAGCTTATTACCGGCTGTTCATAGACATTCATAGACAAAATTGTCCTGTGTTCTTGCCTAGCGTATCCACCAGCGGAATGTTTCGCATCAATCTATTATGAGAAACGGTGTTTTACAATATGTGGAAAGCGAAACAGGGGTAAGAAATTCACGTTCTAGAACTAATAATAATATCAATAGGATATATAATAGAACACGATATAAGCTATAGTAAGTTAATAATAAAAATAGAAAAATACTCCACATTGATTATTATTTACGTAGGATTTTTCTTTCAAAGCCTCTCCACTTGAAGCCGCTCTCAGCTGAGATAGACTGACACTGAATATAGGTAATGATTGATGCTTGAAGCCCTTATTCGAAGACTTTAATTACAAGTAAAAAAAAAAGTGTTTATATCTTGTGCTAAGGGTCGCCTCGGTTGGAATTTTGCCCTCGGAGCAGGGAAAAAATTTTCATGATGAGATAATTATTTTGAGTTCATAAAGTGTAGAGTTCTAAAGAATTTCGGAAATAAATAATAAATTCATATTTATTTTATGTGGTTGCGAATCTTAAAACATGTTTATTGATAATTAAATTATAGTAAATAAAAGGCGCGTTTTTTACGTTTCTTTAAGTAATTTTCTTTGGACGCTACACATCTTAAATTACCTGTCAATATAGTCGCCATTATTATTAAGGCACTTATAACGATTTTACCAATTTTTGTATACCTTCGTCATAGAACGATGGCGCTTGGGATTAAAATAATGTCTGTACTCCGTCTTTGAGTTCATCAGCGTCATCAAAACGCTTGCCACCAAGGAACCGCTTCAGATAAGATGAAGAAAAATATGGAAATCACTCGGTGCCAAATTAGGACAAAATAGGACACAGTTGGCGATAAATGTCAGCTCGTGTCATGTTTCGTGCATTAAAGAAACGAATCACGGACCGTATCTCACTGTCGGCGGGCTGATCTATTATCTTGAGCATTTCAACCACTCATTACAAGATGGCCACAATATGTGAATGTCTCTAATGCTGTATGTGGTGAGTCAACAGATGAAGGTAACTACTGCGCATGTGCAACATCGCAACCGTAGCGCTACACCGGAATATATAGCAATGGTACTTACTTAAAAAACGTGTCTAGTATATCACTGAAAAAAAGGACAAATATTTATTTCGTTAAAATAGAGCTGCCACCTTTGGTTTAATGAAATTCATTTAAAAAGTACTTTTTTTTTCGTTGTTCATATTTTCGCGTTGTACGTTGCTCTACTCGTATAATTATTATTTAACATCTTATAATTAATACAATTCATGATTAATATACTTTTTGTATACAAAAGTTATTATTTAATTTATTGACAAAAATTACATTGAAGTAGAAGTCCATATCTTTTCTAAGAAGATTTTGGTCAATTAAATTTCTTCCCTCGGAGAGTGTAAGCACTTTTTAATAAATATATGCATGTAAAAATATTTTCAAAAATATATATTTATATTGGGAGATGTGAAAGTAATAATGAGGAATTAACTACCTAACTTATAATTACGCCGTTTCCTCATGGGGTAGGCAGAAAGGACAGACTACCACACGCTTCTGTCCTGAAACACAGTTCTCGTCTCTTACACATTAATATATCTTCTCAAACGCGGTTGTCGAATGCCAAGACTTCTAAAACAACCATCTTCTGGTAATTGATTTATCTGGTGTCATCAAATCTTATTATCCTTTCTTGAGCATTGCATCACTGAAGCACTGAAGCACTGAAGAACTGAAGCACTGGAGCATTGATGCATTCAAGCATTGTGAATTAAAACGTGCGAACTGTGAAGTGCGAGTATAACGAAGTAGTTCATTTAATACTTCGTACAGCGTTGACCCATCACTAGTAATTACTCTTGAGTTGTTCGGTTTGGGTACCCGAAGCGCGAGGTAAGGCGCAAAATAGCTAAGTTTTGAGACTTGTTGTGTAAATGATGAACTTAGTGCAGCTATTGTGCATTTTGTGTTTAAAATCTGCCAGAAATTCGAAAAATACCTATTCAATTGACAGCCGAATAAATATGTTGCATCGAGCGCGAGTGAGATTGGCAAATTCTACAGCCAATAGGAGTCAAGTAGAAATCTTCAATGCAACCAATTAAGAGCCTTAAAAGTGTTGTCATAATCGTTTTTTGTTCAAACGATTGCCTTCATATAGGAATTGACAAATAAATGTGACAAGTGACAGTGTCAAGTGTTAGATCACAGTTGACTGCATAACTAAAAGATGAATGAAATTAAATGATGCATTAACCCGCGTGTACTATCGGCGCCGGTGCTGCCTTGGCGTCACATTTGGGTCCCTACTGTAGTCTGTATACATCCCTGTGCACAATCGGAAAAGGCTGCAAATAATGGAGAGCTCCAGTTGTCTTGGGCCACTCTTTCCACTGGAACAATATTTCTGTTATTTGTGGGTGGTATTGTGTAATATCACCTACACCTTAAACAATCCCACGCGTAGGCCTCTAACATGGCCGACCCAAGAAACCATAGCAGACGCCATCTTCGTAACGAGAGACCGCCGAAGAAAGAAGATGAAAACAAGTTAAATAGCCAATGTGTCATTATGCAATTCCATTTGATACCTTAAATAATATAAAGATAACGATATCTGTAAAATTACGCAAATAAAGCATACATTAATAATAGAGAACTTACTCCGTGAGGGCGTTCTCAATATAGAAGTACACCTGTTCTGTGGTTATGTCATTGAATTGATTGATAATTTCATCCCACGAAGGGCCGGAGTAGCTTGGAAATAGTCGATCATCCCTTTTGTCTCTGGATCTGGCGTTAATGACCGGCGGAACCCATAAAAAGGTGCTGGGCAGTTGACGAGTGATGTTGGGCAAGGCAAAGTTCAGCTGGAAGCCTTGGTTAATGTAAATGTTGCGGTTGTTCAGGTTGAGAGGAGAGGCGACGCAAAATGAGAGCTGAAAAATAACAAAAAAAAATTGATTGATTTTGTCGTTTAGAAAAGTGATATTTACATAGATATATCGTATATCCCATATATCATAGATCCCATGTATCGTAGATTCATATCTAATTCATTACTTATGCTAGCGAATTTGAATCATGCGCTAACTGAACTGTGTTGAAAATGATGACCATACACGTTTTGATAATATATGGTCTCGGTACTCAATAATAATCAACTCCTTTACGACGATTTGAAGATATTCAACAAATAATAGATATCTCATAGAGACGAAGCTATTTTTTTATTATATTTAATGGAAATATATAGAAGTACGGGTAATTAATTACAGGGCTTACGACCTATCTTCGCCTGACTTAAGTAATCACTTTATACAAATATAGCGTTCACCATTCTCACCCATTAATCAATCTTCATATCTATCAATTTTTTAAAAGTTGTATACATGTTAATATGTGGAAATACTTAGAGTACCACTACACTATCATCATCTATTAACTAAATTTGATATTCATTTCCCTGAAACAGCATATATGTCACAAATGAGAATCTAATTATTTTTTTGAAACTATTTAAAGTAATATTCATTATATGTAAAATGTTTATAATGAGATATTTATTATTTGTTTAATAACAGTGCATTTGTAAGTGAAAATTCAGTAATCGTGTATTCTTGGACATATTCAAATATTGTTGAAGATATTCAGTTTATTAATAATATTTTATTACATTCTGCTATCTTTAAGGAACAATGGTAATTAGTCGAGTTATATATAATATAATATGACCGAAGAAAAAAAACTAAAACTAAATAGAAACAAAACTAAATTCACGAACATTGTAAATAAAAAAACACAAATTACACCAGCATTTATCATAGATGGTGAAAGTCTGAAGGAAGTAATTGAAGTAACATATTTGGAAGTTGGGAGAGAACAGATTCAAAATTAAACATTTCGCAAAATTCAAGACACGTGATCAGAAGATTCATTAGTACCGAGTCTTGTAAAATAAAATAGTATGCAACTCTGTTATTATTTCTCACATAAATTACTGCAGCAGCATTTTACTCTTGGCTAATGAAGAAGAAATGCAACAATTATCAGTATTGAAATATAAAACTTAATATGATGACCTTTAAACAGATAATATATTTTGATGTTATGGAATTAATTTTTGACATGAGACAATGTTGAGTGAGACAAACATTAACATGAGCACAAAAATCATACAAGAGGAAGAGATTGAGAGTGAGACTGTCATTCAGAAAGAAGGATAAATCTCAACAATCTGTAATGTACAGTGCGATGAAGATTTGCAATAAAATGCCAGATGATATAAGATAAGAGGAGGAGCTACATAGACTTAAAATGAAACTAAGCAAATATGTGCAAGATGAGTTGTAGCAAAAAGGAACATTTAGATCTTGTTATGTTAAGTTAAGAAAAAATAAATATTGATAAAGCATAAACCAAACCTCAAAGATTAGGCGTCTCACGTCTCACTTCATGCCTGTTGTACGTCAAACGTCACTCCATTGTCCATCGACGTTCGAATTGAAATCTCCTCGGCAGCAGTTAAAACGGAAATAAATGTTTGTAATTTATTGCCTTATGTATCTATGGTTCTGGGTGACGTTTGTGCGCACGTATCGAATCTTTCCTTGAATCGAACGGCGCGTAGGCGGTTCGGTCCCACCAAACTCGAGTGGTGATCTCTGAATTTATCTTAATACGTGTACTGAAATTTATCTCAACTAAATCTTTGAGATTTGTCTCGCGATCGTGTCTCGTTCATTCATAGTGGACAAAGGCCGAAATCTTACACCTCTCTATTTTTGTAAATTGTAATGAGCGTTCTCTCTAATTACTGCAAATTTAAGTAATTTGTTCTAATTAACGATCGTTTCGTACGGATTTTGTTTCAAATAGTTCTGACAGTAATTTGGGATTGCATGTAGCCCCGATCCGCTGGATACTCGGTGTTCGGGTCGGTATACCATACATCCATTCGTTCTATTCGCAAGGATAGAACTGACAAACGATGGCGGGGAACTTTGGAATTGATTGCAATTTAATTGTCGGTTTGGTGTCGGAGCACAGTGCTAAATGAATTCACTAACGCGTGAAACAAACTGTTGAGGATTATTGCAGGCGAGCCAATTCATTGTCATAGCTGTATCGAAAAATAATTAGGTTTTTACCAAACAAAGAATCAATAACCCATCGTAAAAAGATTCACTGGGTGAAACTGAAACGAAGTTATTTGCGATATAATCACAGTACAACAAACACATCGATATTGCCTTCATCACAG
This sequence comes from Eubasilissa splendida, assembly GCA_031772225.1. Lineage (NCBI taxonomy): Eukaryota > Metazoa > Arthropoda > Insecta > Trichoptera > Phryganeidae > Eubasilissa > Eubasilissa splendida. The sequence continues at coordinate 10,589,802 of CM062852.1, read as the reverse complement.
CCAGTTTGCGATTATATTTTTACAATTTTACATTAAATATGAAATAATAATAAATTCATATATTGTACTACAATTAAGAGTAATAACGCGATGGTATGTATTTATTATAAAAACGATAATATCGACACATTTCATAACCGAGTGGCTAAAACTCCGGATTCAGAAATCAAAATCACATCTGAGAGCGCGGGGAAGAATATTGGCGACATTACATGGATGATGTGCGTTCTGAATGATGAGACTGCTTAATGTGTGTGTGTGGATGTCACAATATTTATCCTTCACTCACGTGTCCGATTGATAGTCGCGGGATGTATAGTGTATGCGTTGCGTGTATGGACAGAGCAGGTTATGTAAAGTAAAAACTACTTACGGTTAACACTTGATTTATTAGGCACAGTTTGCAAATTAGACATACATAGAAGTTTACCAAACAGTAGAGTTACCACGTGCAAATAGTTTATAAAGATGTTTCTATTTTTTATTTATTTTGACATACATATTTTTGTTGTAATATAACATGGTAAATATATATACTCATAGTTTATTATGTGGGATGGAGTAGAGACTTCACATATATACAGCGTTGTCCTGGCTACTTTGCTAGACTGAAGCCTGTGTTAAAGTAGCCAGTTTTTTCCGTGCTGTTGTGGTGTTATTTAATTCAAGAAAGATAAAGATTCGACAGAAAATAGAGATAATATATATATATATATACAATAAAAAAATTAAGTGGGAGTATAAAGTATGAAGTGGGAATATAACAGTAGCTGTTGTTGAGAAGCCGACTGTGAGAAGAGTGAAGTCCGAAAGATTGTTGGGCGTATTAGTATTGCTACTTGGCGTCTGTACTGGGTGTGTTTACTGCTGGTAGGCATTTGATTTCATGCACTGGTATATGCAAGGTGCGTTCAGTAATGCCGGGCGGTGATGACAAGGATTACGTTTGAATATATTATTTTCAATATTTATATTTTAATACAAATTAAATGTATCAATAAAAAAGATATACAGATAAAATCAATTTATATTTATGTTGCCACCCTGACTCGCACCAGGAACCCTTCCTATCCGGGGAAGTACGCTGACCTATTACACCACGTAAACATTGCAAGTTTACGACAAATTTTTGAACTTACATGTTGCACTTTCAAATTGATACATCTGTTATTTGAAAGCAATCTACTTTTATATTTACAGAAAATCTCTTTTGAGTAAAATACAATAATATATTATATTTGTACATCATTTAATTTGTATTAAAATATCACATAACCATGTTCTGAAAAACTGCAACTTCACAATAATAATGTGTTAAATTTTTTATATTTTATCCTTCTAAAATATGTAGGAAAGTATACAATTTGGTGTTATAAGCAATATTTGAATATGGCCAAGAACACACAATTACTGGATTTTCACGTATAAAGGCACAGTTATTAAACAGATAATAGATACCTCATAATTATGGAATTATAAGATAAATTATTGTGACAAGTATTAAAAAAAATGATAAAATCCTGTGCTATTAATATTTTTCATTTATGGGAAAACAATTTAAAAATTTAAGTTCGTAGGAGAACACATTCTTATTGTGAAGTTGTAATTATTCAGAACAGACGGTTTGTAATAAGTTGTATCAATGTGTCCAAAATTTAATAAAAATGAATTGATAATTCTGGCGTCTGCTATCAGTTTACTCAAAAGTATTTGAGATTCTGTAAAAATAAGGTAGATGGCTCTTTCAAATAATGGAACGATTAAATGTATTAATATCAAAAATGTAACATATAGGTTCGAAAATTGTCGCTAAAAATATTGTCGCTGTAGCATAGTTGGATAATGCACCTTCCCCGGTTAGTAAAGAGATCCAGGTTCGAATCCCAGTGGCGCAACAGCAATATTTTTCGATAAAATTGATTTTATATGTCTATCTTTCTAATTAATATATTTAATTCATATTTTATTTAAGTTAGTTTTGAATAACCATAGCTATACATGAAGCCTATATTCAAGCTATTACGAATGTGAAGGGGCTAAATTGGAAAAAAAATAATATTTATTTCGCCAGTTAAAATAAAACAATTCACAAAATAATTTATAAATATTATCTTTTTAAACAAACTACGGCATTACCACCTTACAAAAGACCAAAGAATTGTAAAAAGAAAAATACTCTTCTGCTTCAATATTCAAGTTAAAAAAGCATGTTTCACATTTTGATGGTCGTTAGTGCCCTGGAACATCCTTCAAGCGTAATGTTCCGTATTTGGAGATAATCTTGTGCTTTACACACAATAGTTTAAGGGTCCGGGTCATAGATAGCAGTGTTTGATACCAAAACACAGATCATCTTTAAACGCCTGTTCATTCGTGAAATGTTACAGTCATAACTCGAGGCTGGACATTATCAGCCTTGACACGGGTTTCTGGCAAATTTTACAAAATACAGCATTTTGGGTGCCTGGTATTGTGTTGCATAGTTTGAAAATTATTAAAATTTTATAATTATACTAAACCCGTTCAATGGATGACGCGGTTTATAATTCACGATATTCACAGGCTCGGGTACGAATTCAGTCGCGTCTATATTTTCTCTTGTTCAAAACTTAAATATCAATGTAAAATTTTTGATGCTGCTTGAGACAATATTTGAGAATTGAGAAGGGTATTTAAGTCGTTCTGTGTTAAACTTAAATTTTTATTTTTTGTCAACTTTTTATACCAACAATGTGTTATATAATCTGTATTGTTAACACAAATTAAATTAATCAATATAAATTCAAAATTTATCGAAAACACGTTCGGTTGATACAGTGAAAGTGGTAACACATTTCCCCAGATAGGAAATAATCCAGGTTTGAATCCCAAACGTTAATAGTTAAATAAATTATATCTAGAAAAATCTAAAAATGCAAGAACTAATGCATCAATCTACAATAATATTACAAAATTAATCGTCAACTGAATTTTGAATGAAAAACTCTATTATATTATTATACTTTTAACAAAAATGTAATGATAAAATTTAATACACCAGTTACCATAAAAGACTACAGAATGTAAGTTACAAATATGTTGAAAACGTAATCGGTCGATATTACGAAATGGTAACGCGTTTCCTGGATAGGAAAAGTTTTGGATTCGTATTCTGGTTGCAACCAAATTATTTTTTCCGTAGATGTATTTTTTAGGATATCTTTCAATTGATTAATTTAATTTGAATAATATAATGATTGTTCTAGAAGGATAAGGCTTGATCCCCTGACCTCTCGGTTGGTAGTTAAGTGTCCTGCCTTGTTATCAAATAACCCACTGATTGTATACATAAACGAATTCAATTTCAAAATACTAATTATTTTGAGATTCTAAGTGTAATATTTTGAATGTAAATAACATATTTGCCGGGACAAAATTAATATTAGGTACTTGGACAGCTGGCAGACATTGAGTTTCGGTATAAACTTACTTCTTACGACTAGGTCACTATCAAAATAATTTGTTGTTCTTAGTTTTGATGTTGTAGTTCATGTACCAAAAACTAACATGGACTACAAGTTCTGATGAAGAGATGTTATATAACTTTTGTTACTTATTTCATATTATTGCTTATTTCGAGCCTCTTTAAGGTTACTCTGATAGCCAATAAGTCTGTGCAAAGAATAATATATTAGTTTCGAACATGTTTAAGAAGAAAATTCTTGTTTTAATCCATTCTAGTGTCATCTTGCGATGGATTAATTTGGCGGTTGAGAAGAAAAAAAGTTTTAATGTTTTTTTATAATTTGTAAAAAGATTATAATTAGTAGAGGCTAGTGAGTAGAATGTATGATGTATGCAAGGAAAGCGACCTTATTATGAATGTCAACAAGTCGAAAGTGATGGTATTCGAGAAAGAGGAAAGCAAGACATCGTGCAAAATACTTGTAGGTAATGAATGTTTGGAACAAGTAGATGAGTTTATATTTGGGAAGTATGTTTGATAGAAACGAAAAGACAGATAAAGATATCGAAAGGAGGGTGACTGCAGGGAATAAAGGGAACGGCGCCTTGAATGGAATTATAGCTAACGAGAATTGGTCAACTGAGGCAAGACTAGCGGTTCGCAATGGAATCTTGGTATCGACACTGATGCTGGAAATGAGGCCTAGAGCTGGTAGAAGAGGAACGAAAGTAGACTAAATGCAGAAGAAATGAGATCACTTAGGTGTATATACGGCAGATTCATTTATGACAGAGTAAAGAATGAAGAAATAAGTAAAGCTGATGTTAGTATAAGGAGTAAGATTAAGAAAGGATCACTTAGGTGGTTTGGTCATATGGAACGGATGAATGAGGAGAGAATGTTAAGAAAGATATATGGCGCAAGTGTTGATGGCAGTAGAAGTAGAGGACGTCCGTGGAAGACTTGACTAGGTAAACCAGATAATGAAGGATGGTCCTATTAGAAGCATCAATAATCGTTGAGCTTGTACGAGAAGATGTATGAATGTAGACGAGGCGAGAATTGTGTGTCAGGACAGAAGAGTGTGGCGCTCTATCCTCTCTGCTTACCCCCGTGGAGAAACAGCGTGATGGTGAGTAAGTAAGCGAGTAAGTGAGATGTAAAGCACTCGTGTGATAAAATATTATAGTATAACGGACAATTTCGTACAAATTTAACATTAAAAACTGTAAAAACTTTAAACAGAAAATATAATATATTTCAATGTTGTAGTGTTTATTTTTATAATCCTTACTAAAAAAATATCGGAAAAATTCATAAGAAAAATGCAGAGAAATCAAAATGAGCACAAACATCACACAAAAGGATGGGAGAGTATGAGAAGGAAGAAGACCTCATCTTAGAAATCAGTGACGTACGTGCGATAAAGATTTTCAATGAAATACCCGATAATATAAGAAAGGAGAAATTACATCGATTCAAATTTAAACTAAGCAACAGAAAAAAGGAAAATAGTGTTACAATAGTTAAAATAGCTATTTTTTATGATATTTTATGGAAAGAAAAAAAAATTATTAAAATAATTTCAAAAAATTAATTAGATTCTCATTAAGACATATATGCTGTTTTAGGGAAATGAATTATCAAATTTAGTGCATAGATGACGATAGTATAGTGGGTGAGAATGGTGAACGTTATATTTATATAAAGTGATCACTTAAGCCAGCCGAAGACAGGTCGTAAGCCCTGTAATTACCCAAACTTCCATATAAATAAAATAAAAAATATCTTCGTCTCTATGAGATATCTGTTATTTATTTAATAACATATTTTTATTTAAAACAAAATAAGCTCTCAAGTCTGTAGAGAGAGATCATTATAAGGTTCATTTTTGCATCACAACAACCAATATATCGCTGTTCGCAATTTTCAAGGATGACAAAATATGAAAATATTTGAAAGATAATGACTTACCTGCACAAGGGTCTGAACAGGAAATATCAGCTGTCTTTTGCTTCGCTCTAAACTGGGAAAATATCTTTCACCAATGTCCTTTTCTTTTGTAGATGCAAAGTGATTTTCTTTGATTTTCATGTGTTCTTTCAAGTTCAGCTCATCTGTACACACTAAAATATTTTTTTCTATTGAAATCACCACAACAATAAATGTAAGAAATAAATACGTCATCTTCGAAATTATTGACTATCAAGAGCAATAAATTTCACAACTGAATCTTGGTGTGATTTTATCGATCACTCTAAAATTTTTTTTTTATGTAAATATAGGATTTCAATATGACGCGGGCTAGGCGGTAGAACTGGAATGTCGTGATATTCTCCGGAACTCGGCATGTTAGGTAAAGACGGTAAATTTCAATATTTGGTCAATCAATTTACACGTAAACTAACGGTGTATGCTCCGATTTGATCATTCGAAGACATATATAAGTGTTGAGACGTTTACCAAACTTTCGTAGAATGGAAATGTTAAATTATAATTTTTTATCGTGTATTTAAAAAAATATATTTTTAAAAACTCTGAAAAACGGACATGATGTTGTGCAAATTTAACAATATTAAACTCTGGTTACCATGGAAATGTTTATACAAAATATCAAAGATTAATGAGAGCTTCATTAAAAGTTAAAAAATTATTGGTCCAATAATAAGATACAGAGTTTCTGAAATGCTGCCTTTTAGAAACAAGATCGTAGATATGGTCGGACAATGAGTTTTACTGAGATATTTACCCAGTACAATTTTACAGAAAAGTTTATTAAATATATACGTATAGTTTGAATATATATATGTAGGTGCATTAAATGTATAAAATTGTACTGATAAATCTTTGTTGACCGATTTACTCCGCTGTCTTGTTTTAAAATGACGGTTATTCATGAACTTCGTAACTTAATATTAGACCCAGAGAAAATGTAAAACACACACATACAGTTGAAATTGACTGATTCTTGAAGCCAGTTCTAAAATGATTTTTTATCATATCGTTACCTTGGAATAACAAGGTATCAACTGGTATGGTTAAAATTGACTATTAAATTCTTAATAATTTTCTTTATAAAACTGTGTTACAAAAACGCAAAATTTCTTAATCTTATAGTTTAAGAGATAACGAGGTAACAAATTTATATTATAGTGGCATCTGTACTATTTTTTAATAAGTTTACTGCATTACTCTAAATTATAAAACACTATTTAGATATAAAATTCATCTCGTGAAGTGAAATTACGCCAAGGAAAACGAAAAATTGAAATTCATAACTTTGATGCTTAATATCTCAGTTTGATATAAATGTCAGATGATATCAAGGGTATGTATGATTGTTAATGGCGAATCGGCACCAAGGGTTCTAAAACCAATATTAAAAGTCGTGAACAGATGTCCTACTATCCATCTGCTACAATTGTTGTTATTGTTGTTTCGATCGTACGTCCGCCGCTTCACGGAGCGGCAACTGTGTACCGGAGGGTCGCTCGTACAGTTCTAGAATAAAACATGCAAAAGTTAAGATAGCAGCGAATTGCCAACAGCCGGTTCGCCAACTCGACAAACTGTCTCGCTCCCCTAAAACTAAATTTCGCTTTGCCCAACGATAATCCCTTTCCTAGATTCAAAAATGTTTAACTTTACAGTGAAATAATCAATGCAGCTTTCAGGTTCCTGAAACCCTTAAAATCCGTATGGACTGTTATGGTAGGAAAAGGGTGTACTTATATCCCCTTAGGATACGAATAAAATCCTCTATACCTACATAAGTGTAAAGGATGTTAAATAGGTAAGTACATAATATGTTAAATTTTTATTTTATTCTATTAATTTTTAACATAGGATATATTTTTTCGGAGGCTTTCCGGGTAAAATACGTTAAGAAACTGAATTTAAAAAGTACGTAACATTTAACAGAAGGTTCGCAAGTGAGGATGTGATATACAGGTCGGATCATAAGCGGGAACCGCGCGTAGTAGGGACACGCGGGTGAAAGCGCACGGAAGTTTGGTCCTTGGAAATTTAGTTGCAATGGATAGTTTCCCGAGGGAACAGCGCGCGTTATGCATAAAACAGTTCAACAACGATTCTTATGTGATTGTTCGGCGCCTGTTTCACACTTATTACATTATTACTCAGAAAGTTCGAGGAGACCGGTTCAACGCTAAATAAGAAGAAAACCGGGCGGCCACGGAGCAGGAGAAGCGAAAAGATACGGCGATACCAAGATCAACTTAAATAATAATAAATTATAATAAGCCAGCCACAATAACTCAACTTAAGGCGAATATTTGTCGAGAGATAGCCAAAACCCACGCGCTTTATGTCATAGTGATTCAAAACCTAGATGCCAGATTCTTGGAATGTCAGCGGCGGTATGGTGGATATTTCTACGATGCGATTTTACCAATTGTGCTCTTTCAGTGAAATAAATATACATATTGTAGTTTTTTTTATTGAATTTTCAAAAGTGCAGAAACTTATGGCTTACCATGTCGAATAATCACATAAAAATCGTTGTTTTTGTAAAACTGTTACTCATAACGCACGTTATTACCCCGTGAAGCGATCCATCGCGACTGAATTTCCAAGAATCAAGCTCCAGCGCGCTGTCGCCCGCGGATCCCTTCGTTCCGCGCAGAAGTGACTTAAAAAGTGCAAAATTAATGGTCCAGCCTGTATAAGAACGTTGTTACGGATATTTCGTGTATTATTTGTAAACACCACCGAAGATGAAATATTTCCACAAAACGAAAGAACACTATTTGAACTTGTAATAAAATTTAATATTTGAAAAGAACAAAACCAAACACGATGGTCATTATACGAGGTGGGGGGAGGGGGAAACAGATTTTTTTTTCTCTGCAGGGGTGGTGCGATACATACGTCTGAGATATGTTACGCGTTTTTTTTAAAACAATTAGTTTTAGACAATTATTAATTAAAAAAATAGATAACTTCGTATAAACCACTTTGATTAATTTGACGTCGACCGGTTTCGATACCGCCGTACCATGGTAGTAAAATTAATTTAAGTGGTTTATGCAAAGTTATTTATTTTTAAAATCTAATAATTTAATTTAATTTATTTCCATTGATTTGATATAATCAAATATTAAAAATATACAGTATTTATTAATACGTGGTACGTAATAAATGTTGTAAAATTGTGAATTATTTTCCGTAACCGAACTGAAACGTCGACCTAAGTCTCCTCAAATCTTCAAAATCGTTATCTAACCTAGAAGAGACATCAGTTACATATACGAGTATATATAATATATTTGCATATGTATGTGAAATTTTTCTCTTAAAAAGAAGTAATATGCCGCAAACAGACAATTATATTATGTCTAATTATAATTTTTGCATTATATTTGTAAATATTAAAAAATAACTTTAAGCAAAGAGGTACTTTTTTCATACATAATCATAGGTTATTTTTTCAATATGCAAGTAAAAAAAATTGTATAATGGCACGTGTACATAGATTAGATTTCTCTCGGAGATTCGTCTCGAGTGCGCGTAAGGGACAGTGAATCATATATTTTGTGCGCGAAATAGAATGACGTAACCAGTACATACCGACCTTTAGATTTCAAAGTCTCATCCATGAACATCAGCACTAGTAATGTTTATACAAATTCAAATTATTAAGTAATGTTCATTTAGCTAAACACAAAATATGCACAAAATAGAAACAAAAACCAAAAATGTATAAGGTACAGCATGAAAGAATTGTACCTGTTCAGATTTTTATCGGCCTTGACCGACTACTCCGGTATTAAGTAATCATTTTAATTTAACAACTTTTCGGGGTTGATTTTTTTGCGGCTTTTTTATTATGGGAAACTTTTTATTGCTCGGCCATCAATCCGCCCTTTACGGGGGCCCAAATGAAATCCCATGACGCTGGTTCAATTTGTCAAGGGCGGAAAAGGCTTTATCACAGTCATCCCTTTCAATCTCTCAGCTACTTACCCCGCACGAAAGAGTAGACTCATAAATTAAAAAAGATTTTTTCAAAGAATGGTTACTATATTTCACTGCAAATGGTTTAGGTTTTATTAGGCTTAAGTAATTGTTCTTTGACTAGTTAGAATATTATTCTCGTTCAAGGAAAGGTTTATTTGTAACGTGATGTCATCAAGTGAGGTTTTAAATACTAATTGAATGTATTAAAGAAAGTATGAAATTTATGAAAGCATACTATTTGTCATATCCGTAGGTCATTTTAAAAGTAAATATCGTTTGGGTATATTAATAACGCATGGACTGAAACGTTGACAGAAACTTTTCATAACATATCTGTGACCCTGCCTTCAGAGATTTTCAGTGCTTCCGACGTCATTTCAGTGGTATTTTATTAACTATGTCTATCACTAATACGGCCAATTGCGAGATCCGATCGGTGATACGTTTTTTATATTCGAAACACGGCAGATGTTTGGGTGGAGACTTCTGAACCGTTCTCCATACCTGCCTGGACCTGGCGTCATCGCAGATGTAGTCAATGCAGACCGATGATGTTTCCCACGAAACTGATTCAAGGAATTCATCTCTCGATCTTAAAAATACTTGAACCTCAACAGAGATTATATTAAAATGTTGTTTAATACTTATTTTCATTGTAATAAGATAATTTTTGAGTAAATATGAATTGTTAAGAGTTTACGACAAAACGGTTTTTACTTTAAAAAATGACTCTCTTAAAAACCTCACTTCTGAAAAATACACAGCGCCTTTCAAAATTGTCTTCTTGATCGCAACCTCACTCTTGAGGATTGCGAATCCCTTCTAGTGGACTAGTTAATACTTACTTCTGAAATATGAATGATTAATGATATAGCTTTTTTTTTTATTGTAATATCAAAAATCCGCTATAATCCAAGATGATATGATAATGAATAGATTATATAAAATATCTAATTGTGAGAATGATTTATGTAGACCTGAATTTACATAGAAACACTCATCAATCTGGAAATATGGAAGAGTAACATAAAATAAAATCTAATCAAAATTGTTCCTTCCACTCGAAAACGATGGAGTTTTGCATGTTCACAATATCTGCCAAGTGCTCATCAGTAATTTGTTTTCATGAACTCACCCATCGTTCCAGAAAGCCATTGTGTTGTCCGTTTATGGAAGATTAACATTCCCTCAACTCTTTAAAATAGAAGCCTTCTGTAACAAAAATGTACTACTGAACTTGCAAAGGTGCATTACAAGCAGTGGCGTGCAGTAGATATAGATTTAGGTTATGCTGATACCAATGATATTATTCAATCATATATAATATATGTACTTTCGTTTAACCAACGTCTTTAGACAAAATAAATCCGTCGTTTAAACGACCTACCATGTATTTATTTATAATTTTAGAGTACTATTAATAGTTTTAATGTAAAATAATACTTTCTTACCCACATAAAAATGTATAAACGTTTTTAAAAACACTTTTTATGACTGAACATGATTCATTTATTGTTTGAAAATCCATCACGTAATAACTAAAATAAATAATTATTTTTATTAAAGGTCGAGGTAGGAAATAGTTCTGCCAATTGCTTTTTGTTATTTACAAATCAAAAACCAATCCATGCACCAAATTTAAAGAACACTCATGAAGTCAACACGTTAAAAACAGTAAGATAGTAAAATTTGCGAATTAGTAAAAGAGGAAGTAGATACTTCAATGATTTGCACGTAGTTGTAAGTCTTTCTAATGTAATTCTGTTAAAAAACAGCATAGGTAACGAATCCATACAAAACGGATCAACCGTGAGCAATTTTCAATTCAGTAAATAGCCAATTATACGACTAGAGTAATTTATTAGCTCAAACACAAAACAGAGTAATGTGAATAGTTTGATGCGGCGAATACCAAAGAGCGTCATGGATACTGCGGTGAGTTGTCGTGGTAGTTTTTTAGAACGGAACAATTAAAGTCTCTACTGGTACACAGATGGCGCTAATTGTAAAATAATATTTTCGTTTATGTTAATCCCATTATTTAGTTTATATTTGTTTCCCAGAATTTTTACTAATGCACAGCTTTTTTGCTTGTATGCATTGCACGCCGTGAACATTTGAAATAATAATAATTGTTTTAGCAGGTCTTCTTTATGTGTATATGTTAATATTACTTCAAGAAAATTATTTACTCATAAAAATTAGGTAGGCATTTTTAATGGGTGAACACACGCGTGTGGCATAGGTTACACTGTCAGTGCATGCTTTTATCAACTGAGACAGATTAAAGGTATTCGGAGACATCTTTCTCTTGAGGCAGCCCTTATAAATACATTTGTGGTGTCACGTGTGGACTATTGTAACAGCATCTATGCTGGCCTACCAATGTTTTGTTAGATAGTCTGGTTAGATTACAATCTATTCTAAATGCGGCTGCACGGATAATATATGGAGTTTCCAAATTCTCTCATATAACATCCCTTTTACATCAGCTACACTGGCTCCGATTTCCAGAAAGAGTTGAATTTAAATTGTGCTGGTTGATGTACAAAGCGACACACAACATGGTGCCTCTATATCTTCAAGAACTTTGTGTCCCAGACAATTTGAATGGTAGACGTCAAACTCTCAGGTCAGCTGCAGGAAGGGTTGTAGAACTGATCAGCCGTTGCCAGAAGTCTAAATTTAGTGAACGGGCATTCGCAGTGGCAGGCCCAAAAGCGTGGAACTCTTTGCCCTCTGTTATTAGAAACAGTGCATCAAAGACTTTATTTAAGAAGAAACTAAAAACGAAATTTTTCAAATAATCATTTCCATAAGTGAAAATAACGATTTTTTAATTTAAAAAAACATATTATGTGTAAAGCGCCCTTGAGGTGAAAGTTTTTACGAAAATGGTGCTATACAAATTATCCATTATTATTATTATTATTACATTAAATTATATTACGTGCTCACGAAACCCTGTTTACGGAGCGATATTTAATTATTGCTCTCATATATGAAAATCATTTGTGGTTAGATGTACGGTAGATACATAATATACATTGATATACGTGTGGTTAATGTACACAATAATGATTTAGATTAAAACAATATTAATTATTATAATAATTAAACAGGTGCGACGTTTCGTCAATTCATTTCAAACATTAATACAGGTCTACCAACGGGAGCTGCTGCTGTTATAGGATGTGGGATCCGTGTCCGGGTGTTATAGTTGTCATAGTTCCAGCACTTGTTATGCGTACATACTTCTTGGTATTTTTCTAAAATATAGTTAGATAGTAAGTTTAGGGTTCAAGTCCCGGTCATGACTTTATTATAGATTTCTTCTAACTTTAACTTTTATTCAAAAGCAACATGCGTTAAACATTTTTTTTTAGATTAGTGTATGTGTAAAGTTGTAGTTTATTTTTAAAAATAACGTGCACTGTTGATTTTTTTATTCCAGTGCAGGCTGCAATCTTCCTTATCGATTTACGCGGATTGCGCATAATTTCACGTCGAACTTGAGCCACATGTTCTGGCGTCACTGCTGACGTTGATGGTCCCGGAGGAGTTTGGTTAACCATTGTCCCTTCTTGTCTGAACTTTTGAACCAGATAAGTAGTGTGCTCGGCCCATCACTTACTCGTCGAAAATCGCGACGCGCACGAACCAATGAATCACCGCACTTTAAATATTACTCAACCACGAACGAGCGGTGCGCTCCCGACCAGTGACTCATTGCGACTGGTAATCCCGCAAATCACGCGCGTCGAATAATACCCCTTCCACTTACCTCACCCTGATAGTTTCAGAGCGATTACAATTTAATCTTGAAATTTTTCCGCTCAACACCTAACTACTAATCAAAATGGATGTTATTAAACAAATATCAAATATTTCATAGAGAAAAATCTATTAAAACTATATTTATTGGACAATACGTGATTAAGTGATGATAAAAAAAATAGCTTTGTCTCTATGAGATATCTGATATTTGTTTAATAACAGTGCCTTTATAGGTAAAAATCCAATAGTTGTGTGTTCTTGTCCATATTTAAATATTGCTAATAAAATGGATGTTAACTGTTAACAAAATTACAAATTGAAACACTTAAAAATCAATATCGACTTATTTTCTGTGGTTTATCCTAAAATGTTATCAACGTATTAAGACAATAGAGGTGCTCGCCAGGCAATCCCGGAGGCACCTATGAATAAAATACGTTTTATGAGTAGAAAAATCAAAAAAAGTAAAATATCGATGATGTTTCTTTTTACTCTGTGATATAAAACTGAACAATTCCGTGGTAGCGCCTAGGTTGGTCTAAACAAATTGCAAGTTATTCAACGAAGCTCATTCCTTGTCCCTCACCCATTTTAATCCTTTTGACTTGAGACTTAAAGAAGTTGGTCGCTAAGTCTGTCGCATAAATAACACTAAGCCCGCCCTTCATTTTTCTTCAGGCTTCTAGCTTTTAGGGGTAGAAAATAAATAGGGATGAATTTGTATACGTGCGGACATGTTTGGTCCGAGAACCGAGCCGCTGTCTATCCTATGAACGTACGAAAGATGACTCGATTATGGAAATTTATGAACAGTAGCATCGCGTCAGAGATACTTTTGGGAATGAAACTGATTTTGTAAAATTTAAAAAATGTTGAAGCTTAATATAAATTCGCACTACAGTTTAGTTACATATAATATATGTTCAATATAAGTAGTGAAATGGTAACACGTTTCCTAGAATAGAAAAAGGTTCAGATTCAAATCCCGGTGGCAACCGAGTATTTTTTCTATAAATAGAATTTTTATGTATATCTTTCTAATTGAGCCATTTATTTTGTATTAAAAATACTACAGAACTATGTTATGCAAATGAAATTTCACAACAAAAATGTGTTTTGAATTAAAAATAAAATTACAGTAATATTTTTTTAGTCATTAGTAAGGTTAAGTTAAATTATGTAAAATTAGTTTGTTATCAGGTACTGATATTTTATTACAAATACTAACCTATGTACATATTCGTTTAAATTCTCATTAAGAATGTTGTAGTCTTTATTTTAAACAGAATTATATTTTAGCAATATTTGAATATGTTCAAAAGCACAATTACTGGATTTTTACCTATAAAGGCACTGTTATTAAATAAATATCAGATATCTCATAGAGACGAAGCTATTTTATTATATTTTAAAGGAATGATACATATAATTTTATTAGTTTATTTTCTTATTATAATTGTTCAGTCAGGTAAATGATAGAATATGGATCACAAATCAGTTAGAAGAAAAAATTGACACGCTCTAGTCGATACTGCCTAAAACAAACGTCTGGTGCAGATAACAAAGCCAGTGTCGGTGGAGGATGACTTTCGTAACGCATTTCCATCTCTAATAATGAGTTTTGGGTATGCGAATATGTATTAAAAACTACATTAAATTAGGAGAACACATTTTTATTATGAAGTTGTAATTATTCAGAATTAGTCTGTGATATTTTAAATATGAATTAAATATATTAATTAGAAAGATATACATATAAAATCAATTTTATCGAAAAATACTGTTGTTGCGCCACCGGAATTCGAACCTGAATCTCTTTCTTAACCGGGGAAGGTGCATTATCCAACTATGCTACAGCGACAATATTTTTAGCGACAATTTTCGAACCTATATGTTACCTTTTTGATATTAATACATTCAATCGTTCCATTATTTGAAAGAGCCATCTACCTTATTTTTACAGAATCTCAAATACCTTTGAGTAAACTGATAGCAGACGCCAGAATTATCAATTCATTTTTATTAAATTTTAGACACATTGATACAACTTTATTATTAAAAGAACACATTCTTATTGTGAAGTTGTAATTATTCAGAATATAGAATTCAGAAGCATAGTTGGATAATGCACCTTTCCCGGTTAGGAAAGAGATCCAGGTTCGAATCTCGGTGGCGCAACAAGAATATTTTTCGATAAAATTGATTTTGTATGTATATCTTTCTAATTAATATATTTAATTCATATTTACTACATTAAATGAACAACTTTTTAAAATAACTTGCGATGTTAGCATGGTATATATTTTTTACAGTATGAAGAGTTGAAGTTAGTTAATAAATTTTTTTTTATTCATGTATCGGGAAAAAATGTATTTTTTTCAAAGATATAGATAGCACTATTAGTTTTATTTTAGACTGTGATCAATACAGGGCTATTCAGAGTTGCGTAACAAAAATTATAATCATAAAATATGGAATATTGTAGCTGTGACACTCGAAGAACTGATAAAAGGTGTCAATTTACACGAAATTCATAAAAGTGCCAATATCTCGAAAACTAACAATGTTTTACTAAGGTCATATTTTGATATTCTGGTCAGGGATAACGTTGACTTTTGGGACAGCCTGTATAAATATACCGGCCGGTAACAATCATTGATTTCTTAAGCTCAATACGGTGTAATTCTAAAGTATCATATATCCATCTCATACATTCGTTTCCTCGAATGAAAATATTTGTATACAAAATCATAAAATGTGAATAAACAACTTTTTTTTAGTTTTGGGGAACTACGTTAAAATCACAACAGCCTTGAGGTACCCACTTAAAATATTATTGAGGAAATACTACAATTAAGTAACGTTTCATTTTTATTATTCAGAAGGCTCAGAAAATAAAAAATCCATTACGTAAGGAAGTCTAAGTTTTCGGCACATTAGATAAAAAGTCGCTAAAAAGAAAATAAGGTTGTTTTTGTTTTCTCTCATTTCGCGATTGATTTTGAAGTTTTTCTCTGCTGTTTATGGTAACGTAATAATGATGAGAGGAAGCGGCAGAAGTTTTATGCTTTCAGGCGCCGAAATAATAAATCCCCGAAGTAAACAAACTGATATTGCGTCAATTATTTGGGACGTCCCTCACATAAAGCTTCTTGAGAGAGTACAGTCTTTAGTGACTTGGAGAGTCTATTTCTCAACGCGAGGTTATGTCAAAAAAGAATGGGGGAGTACCTGGACAGCCTTCGGTCTTCAGTACGCGGCTGGACCGACAACCATATTTCACATTATAAGCAAATTGACATTGTGCCATATTGAGGACACATGTCGCATATAGTTATGTATTTCTCAATGGGTAAAATATCAAAAGTGCCTTATATTACACGTGTTCAATTGTTTCCGATATATCGCGACTGACGCACCCGTTAGCGCCGCCGAGAAAAGACAGTGGCGCGCTTTGCTAGTCACTCAACCAATGGACAGCACTTAGCTTCGCTTCTTAACTTCTTCTCCTATTTTGTACTCATCGTATCCAGTTCAACTAGGTTTGGCTATTCTTATCATTCTGCCTCACTTTGTTCTATTTCGGGCTGCAACCTTTGTCACGATTATTTTTTTCGTAACATCGCTACGCTTCGCATTAAATTTATAGGTCGATTTTTTGATCATGGCACTTTAAGAATGCATTCAAGAGTCAATAGTATTATTAAGATTGTTTTATTAATTTACGATATAATAGTACATAGAATTGTTTAATATTGAATTATTTCATGAAAAGATAATGAAATAATATTAATTACATGTTAATAATAATAATGATTCTTGAATACATTATTGAAGTGCCATCATCAAAAAATTGACCTATAGTTGTGTTCCAAATCGTGAATCAAATTGTAACTTTTCTGAATAAACCGTGTGATTTAACCGTAACCACCTTTCACTTTTGCATTACCTTGTCCGATTAATGATGGGTTGTCGGAGGTAGTCAAATCATACCTCACATTGGTAACCTTCATCTTCTTCCAAAACCTATAAACACATGTTACATAACATCATAATTATAAGAAAGTAGCCTACGTCATTAGACCTATAATTGTAACTAGTGCCTTAATTTTTAATACGCACAATAATATTTGTTAGGTACCTCGATACCTGTATATATTTCGTTTTGTTTTGTTTTGTCCCTCGTAAGGGAATGTTTCCTTCTGCCCTTCTACCCTTCTGCATTCTGATCCACCTGGATTGTGCCTGCCTTGGTGCCATCGCGTAAGATCAGGAACAGCATTTCTATTTGTTATATATGGTTATATGTGTTACTAAAGAAGTTTCTCGCTATGGAACAGTGAAGGGTGTATTTGTCTGATAGGCGTGTAACGCTGCCCTATTATATATGTAGCATGGCACCATTGCCATGTAGCATTAAAAAAAAACAGCAACCTGGTGGCGAATGAGAAAGACTGATGTGGGAGCATTCGCTCATAGAACAATCCTGGGTGAGTGGTGGGTCATCTCTCTTTCTGTTACGTAACTCGCAGTACTTGGCAGATATTTAGAAAAATAAATAAAGCGGTTTGCACCTCAGCTAAATATACAAAGTATCCCACCGTAATTAGCGTATAGTGCAGTGATGATAAAATTTTTGGGCTCGGCGTGACAAAATTTCAGAAAATCTAACTTAACTTTGCTGGCGTGTCACCCCCCCCCTCACAAAGAATAATTTTTAATTAAAATTTAAAAATAAATATGGAATATTTGATTTGATTTTAATGAATTAATTGTTTTTTTCACAAAGTGAAACCCAAAAGAGATACATATGTAATACGTACGTAGCGATAAATTCTAACGCTGTTGTCGGGTAGACGTCTGGTGGCGTGTTCTTTAATAACTCTGATATTAGTGAACGCTGGCGTGTCGCCCAAAACACAGTGGCGTATCACCTTTGACACGCATATCATAGGTTCACCATCACTGGTACAATGTGTAATAATATAATAATGGATGTTTTAAAAAACAGTAAGTAGAACCCGATTTCTATTCAGACACCCTAACCGCTTTCCCCGGCTAGTGATGCCAGGCGTGCGGAGATTTTCAGAGTTAATGAATAATATATATACCTACATACAAATTTAGCGCTTAGTAAAATATACTTATTTTATTTTTACGCTAGAGGCTTTTCATAAAAATGCATATTTTTTATGAAAATTATTTACCGTTTCACTGAAAAATATTATTTTAATAGACATAAATTATATTTATTTTTGAAAGTATATAAACAATGTAAACGATTACTTTCTCTAAACACGAGTTTCTTCTCTTGTCAAAAAATCATAGAATTATATAAAGTCTCATAATAAGTTCAATACTGTCGTATTGTGTATAACCGCTGTAGATTATAAAAAATAAAACTATTGTTTCATTAGAAAAAATCTCAGTTAGTAAGTCTTTCTAAGCCTAAAAGAAAGAATTTCAACGGTAGAACTTGAACATTTATTTACGTTTAATGTTGAACGATCGAATAACCACATTTCGTGAAATAATATAGTGATATAATTTTAAATATTTCGGTTGTTGTTTGTAAAGCTTCATCTATAATATTCTGTATTAACCCTTCCCAAACCATGCAGTAACACAGGTCTACCATCATAGTTAAACCTGTAATATTTCGGTAAATACAAGCAACATAAAATTCATATAATTTTAGATAATCCTAAATAAAATATTAGCGCTTAGGAATGACTAGTGAAAATCCAATTATGAAAATGGAATCGTACAAAAACAATTATTTTTTCCATTCAATCCGTTATAAAATTAATACGTTGGTAAAAATACCATTTGTGATATGAAAGACAGAGATCACACACTATTTTCACAGTGAAAAGAACAAAAAACATACAAATATAATTATCTCTTTCTCACTAATTGAATGACGAGAGATATGAAGGAAGGACACATTGTATAGGACTTAATGAATGCTCTAAATTATGTTATTAATCATTTTTTTCAAATTTGAATGCTCAGTATTTAGAATAAATTCGTGCCATTAAAGTCATTTAAGCTAATAAAAATATTTTTTCTAATTGTTATTTACGGTAACACGAGTTGACAGCATGGCTGCGTTTGGGTATTTTATATCATGGTATGGTAAAGGTTAAAGTGCTTGTTCATGGCTTCTGAGACTAGATCAATGTTAGAAAGTTCGATCTTTTTCCCATATGAAATACTATTTACACAAGAGGTGAGGAAACGGGGGTAGGAAGGGTGATAAGAATTTGGTACAGGGGCAGGACAATAAAGACTCGTGGACCAACCAGCAAAAATACGACTTACTTACTTAAATTTTCTCTCATGTAGTCACAGCTACTGAACGCCAGAAAAGTTCTTCGATGATCAGCACGAAGCACGCATACGCAAGGAACTAAATAAACTATCAACTTTACAGATAACTTCAAGTTAGTCTGAGGTGTAGGGTATAGAGTGGGGGGGGGAGGGGGGAGGCGATCCGCGAATCTGTCATAAATGTCGAACAAATACAAAGACGTTATAATAAAAGAATTACTCATTGCTGAGTGTATATCGGGTAGTTGATTTATTACCCTTTCAATCAATTTGTTATCTTGTATCTGAAATTATGGTTAAATGAATTCAATAAGCCTTTTATTTTCATTCTATACAATATATTTTTTATTTCTAGTTTCATACATTATTGCCGCGTAATCAAGTGGTGGACGCGGAATTGCGCGTTGATAGGACTAAAACGGGCTCAAATGCTGACGGCACGGTATTGCCAGGTTGTAGTTTAAGGTAGAAAATGTGAAAAACGGTAGATTAACTCAGAGTACATTTTAATATCACCTAATTTCATGTTTGAAATAATGCCTAAATAAATTTAATAATATTTTTATTTACCAAATGTTCTTATTTAGTAAAAGATTTTTTCACTCATAATTTTATCATTAGGTATTATTCATCATCGATGTAAAATTACATAAACTATTAACCATTTTTTTTACTTATATGTTAGTAAATTTATATATTTAATATAATGTTTTAATTTTTTAAATGAAATATAAAACGCAGATTGGCTGACAGGTAGCACTGAAGTAAATAGGCTAAGACATCGAATACGTGGTAGGGACACGACTATTATTCGAAACGACAGATGGCAATACAGTGCAAGATTTACTCCACCAATTAGAGTGGAACCAGCCGGAGGACCATTTTCTGACACAATACTTGTTTGGCTGTTTTATTTTTCCCTTTTCCAATACAGCGCGGGAGGGGGCGTACTTGTGCGGGGGTAGTGATTCGACACGTCCGGCCGGGCTAAATATACGACAGCCTTATTCATAATAGTGTTTACTGTGCGGTGAAAATATATAATATAAGCAGAAATGCGATGGTGAGTGAGAATTTGTTTAATTCATATTACGTTAGTGGTAAGCATACATTTTTTATCTTGTTTCAATAAATTTTACTGCTTTAATAATATAATATTTATTTATTATTTATGTGTTATAATAAATAATTATTAATTCTTGAGATTTGTCGAAATATATGCGTGAATTATATATTAGTATTAGTATATTATCATCATAAGAACTACATAAATAAATATTGCAATATTATATTCAATTTGAAAAAATAAAATATAATACTAAAATGTATTTGGACAAAAGGTGTTTCAAATTCTAGATCACGAGTTCCGAGAAATGTCTCCCGGATTTTTATTGGCAGCTCTCAAATAAGAACCAAAACTTTCCCGAAGAATTTGCAAGTCAATGTGATGGAATGTCCAATTTCCCATTTTTAGTTTTCCGAACTGTAATCATGGAGTTAATGAAAATCGTAGTTGATGAGTTTACAGAGATAATAAATTGCCATCGTATTAAACCTTAGGAAAAAACAAGCCCTTTCTTTAGAAAAGCATGGACAATTTTAAAAATAATTTTATTTTAATAATAATTTTAAAGAAATAATGTGTTTTTTCGGAGGTATCCGGGTAAAATGTGTCACAAAACTTTGTTAAAATTTACTCATGATAAATGCTTTAGTATTTTAACGTTTTTACTATCGCAAAACTTCTAACGCAAAATAAGCGCGTTAGAAAAGTGTGTAACATTTTAAAGGAGTTTCGCGGGTGGGATAGTAATATATAAGAACATTGTTTTAGTATACTTATAAACGCCAACGACAAAGAAATCCTAAAAACAAAAGAACATCATCTAAACTTGAAATAAAATATCTATTATTTTATTGTAATAAAAACATTTTAAAAATTAATATTTTTAAATTGTATTATTATTTATATTTATTATTTATATTTGTTAAATATCACGAAACATTAGACCGGCATTTTATACAAATAATAATATAAGAAATTTACTCATAAATTCTAAAGACAAAGATGATAAATTTAACAATTCTGGTGTCTATAAACTTAGTTGCAAGGATTGTGCTGCATTTTATATTGGTAAAATGGGTAGAAATTTTAATATAAGAGTAAAGGAGCATTTAAGATGTTTGAACAATAGTGGGTTTTCAGAATTTCTAATCATTTGATAGAAAATGGTCATGGTTTTGATAAAAAATTGTGATTGTCAATTTTGCATGTAAACGGTGTTAGTCACAAATTAAATGATTTGGAATCGTTGGAGATAAATAAAGCTTGTAAAACTAATCAAAAAAATATAAACAACCAATTAAATTTATCTACGAGTCCCATTCTAAAAATTTTTCCTAAAAATTATTCGAGTAAATTTGAATTAAGTAACAATTTGAGTTAGGTACTAAACTAATTTTTTAAATAATTATTGTTTTTTAACCTTTACCATACCATAATATAAAATACCCAAACGCAGCCATGCTGTCAACTCGTGTTACCGTAGATAACAGTTAGAAAAAATATTTTCATTAGCTTAAATGGCTTTAATGGCACGAATTTACTCTAAAAATTGAGCATTCAATTTTGAAAAAAATGATTAATAACATAATTAAGAGCATACATTGAATCCTATACAATGTGTCCTTCCTTCTTATCTCTCTTCATTTAATTAGTAAAAAAGAGATAATTATATTTGTATATTTGTTGTTCTTTTCACTGTCAAAATAGTGTGTGATCTCTGTCTTTTATATCACAAATTGTATTTTTACCAACGTTTTAATTTTACAACGGATTGAATGGAAAAAATAATTGATTTTGTACGATTCCCTTTCCATAATTGGTTTTTTACTAGTCATTCCTGAGCGCTAATATTTTCTTTAGGATTATCTAAAATATGAATTTTATGTTGCATGTATTTACCGAAATATTACAGGTTTAATTATGACGGTAGACCTGTGTTACTGCATGGTTTGGGAAGGGTTAAAAATAGATTCTGGTAAAGATACAACATATTTTGATTAGTATTGATATCCCGAAGAAGAACATGGTATTTTTCGAAACCGGCAGATGTATTTAAACTCAATAAGTGGTTATTAAAACAAAGTTAACAAATAAAAATTATTAATTTTAACCACAAAGTTAATTTTGCTTATTTCAAAAGTAATATTTATTACATACGGCTTAAATACAAAAACATTTCTTTGTAATAACTGATTTTTATTGGTGGTGACACGTTGCCAGGCCTCGGTTATATTATACGTTGATTGTATAAAATACACATTTCTTTAAAACAATTAATTAAAATAAATCGCCCGTTTTAGGAGAGGCATTTAATTAATTAACGAGCAGCATGTAATGGTAAATTATTTTTGATATTTATGGTTACTATTTATTTAATGCCCTCGTTAGTTCAACCACTGTAAAATAAATCTGAATACAGATCTGATTCATTGTCGTTATTTTGATAAAATAATAATTATTTATGTCATCGCATAATATCATAATCACTAATGGCTCTATAACTCTTGTCATCCTTAAGAATTTTCCATAATTGGCCTCTATTACACAGCGTTTTTCTCCAGCTCTGGATTTCCAAGACATACGTGTCTTTAAAGAAATTGTCAGTCCATTTTAGTTCTGGCCTTCCTAAATCCCTACACCCTATTGGTCTTATGCTCAGCAATGACTTCGATGATTGCTGTTCTCTGTATGATTTAACCACCGAATAATAATAATAATAATAATGTTGGATAATCTGTATAGCGCCATTTTGGTAAAAACTTTCACCCCTACTATTTACTATTTATAGTCCAACATTATATTTGTTTTAAAAATTAAAATTGTTATTTGAACTTATGGAAATGATTTTTTGAAAAGGGGCGTTTTTAGTCTCTTCTTAAATAAAGTCTCTGATGCACTGTTTCTTATGACGGAGGATAAAAAGAGTTTCACTCTATTGGGCCTGCAAATGCCCGTACACTCAATTTAGACTTCTTCGGTTCTACAACCCTAGAGGCTGACCTGAGAGTTTGACGTCTACCATTCAAACTGTCTAGAACACATAGCTCTTAAAGATACAGAGGCGCCATGTTATGTTAACCGAACGGTTTTGAAAAAATCTTTTTCCTTTATCATTTTCTCATAACTCAACTTCACCATCATACCAACTTTATATTTTAAGTATCTACTAGAATATATTTTATTTAAATGGATTTTTTGAGATATGATCTCATGTTCAGTTTAAGTTTTAATTAGTTATTAAATATGTTATGTTTATGTTTAATCTTCATTGACATGATGAAAGATTTTTTTTCTGAAACCAGTTGTTTTTTATATATCTACAATTCGTGTGGTTAAATACCAGGTTAATTGTATACGTACCGAAGTCTTCATATTTTAACAAACCTTGAGACACCTATCTCATTATATAAAGTACAGAACTCATTGTCATAACGTCTACGTCAAAATTTGTTTTCTTAAACTGGCCCAAAGATATGCCTCAATATTTTTCGTTCAAAAATATCCCGTGTACCATTATTTTCTTAGTCAGTATCCATGTTTCAGACGCACTATGATATGCGTTTAGTACACTAACATTTTGATGTTTCTGGATAGTAAACGGAATTTTATTACATATAATAAATCATATAACACATTGATTGAAATACAAACATCGAAAAAATATTTTTTTATAAATGTATAGATAACGCACAAAATTGTATATACGCACAATATTACCCCTTTCTAAAAGAAAAAGGAACCTTGTCTATACAGATTATTATCTACCCTATTCAAGAAAGGGAAACCTTGTCTATAGAGATTATATATCTCATTCAAGGACCCCTAAATATTTGTATATGGGTGAAGATTTACAATCTTATGGCCCTTGTCCAATATCGGAGATTTAGTTAAGAAAAATTTCAGCACCTTCTGCATGTGTTGAAGTCAGAGATCATATTGAGATTGATAGAAAAAGACAAAACTGAAAACCGTGCATACGACGTTTGACTTTGCAGCAGGACTAGACACGTACGCACAAACATCATCTAGAACCATAGATACACACAACATTTTTTTCTGAAAAGTTGGAAAAATAATAAAGCATTAAAATATAATCATTTGCGATTTTAACTGCTGCGAGATGGATTAAAATTCACCCAACTGACAAACGGAGCATCAATGGTCAATGGACTGACATTTGAAATTTGATGTGCAACAAGTGTAAAATGATGCATGAGACGGCAAATCTCTGAGACTTGGCGTGCATACGATGGACTACGAAAGCCGAGAGTTGTTTTTAAAGAATTTCACGGGAGCATAATTCCTGTCTCAGAGAATGTCTCGAGTCGAAAATATCATAAAAATCTCAACAGTGGACATGGGTCATTACAATTATTTATAACTAGCAAAAAATGTAGAAAATTCTTTACACAAATCCCGACAGATTGTTGAGGTCGTCAACCATATAATAATCTATATAATTATGAGGTTGTGACAAACATCCTTCTACGTTAGTCCCGGAGGTAAAGCTATCTCTTTCTTTGCGACCGTAAATATAAGAAATACAAAATAAAATATTAGGTTTATTTGGGAGATTCCGCGTGTATTTCTTTATAATGTTATTCACGAATTCTTAATCATATGTCAACAGGATCCCTGTTGTGGCGCTCAGCGTCTTGTCAGCGTGGCTCGTCAGCTCCTCGACCCGAAATATGGAAAAGAACGGCTCGAGCTATGGGACGGTCGACAACATCACGGTTCTTCACGAGAGGCACAGGAGAAATCTTCCGCTAGTGTTCCCTCAAGGAGGAATTTCCAAGGTATCATACATTCTTATTTTATACGCCACGGTCATAATGGCGTTAAAACATGGAAAAGGGCCAGATAATATCTGTTTAAGTGTGTTTGATTCCTTCGATTGGCAAAATTGATTCCTTCGATTCCAGCCTCTGGGTTTTTTTTTGTGATGGTATGTCTATTTTACGCAGTATGGCGAAGTCGCCATTTGAATTGAGGCCAGACACTGTCAAACCTTTGTCGAAATTGGACCGAGAAGTATATATAGACCGACCAAAACCATACAACATCGGAGATCATCAGAAATCAGCAGTGGTTCAGCCAGCAAGCTAGCAGCCCAGGTTAGTGGTGATCTATCTTGCCGAGTAACACGATCATATTATCAATAGAAAACGCGGGATCAGAAAGAGCTATCGAAGAAAATATCTCGCGCAATATCACCCCCGATAAAAAAATGTCTAATACCTTGTCCTTTAAAACATGTCTTCAATGAAAATGGACAAGACGATGATGAACGATGGATGGTTAAGCGATCGTGCGAATATGCTGTCACGGTATTTCTACCGATGCAGTAAGGAGTTTAAATCGTTTTTTACCAGCATATATATCCGCAGGTTCTGGTCAAAATACAAGCAAGTGTGATGAGGTGATGAATTCAATATAACAACTCATACAGAATATTGTTCAGGTTGACACGTAATTGTAGTGCATCTACAAGGCCGTGTGAATGGAATCGTTTCGTTCCTGAGACATCGAGTTGTTGGCGTAAAGCTGCGGCTGGAGCTCAACACCAACTCCAGTGCAAATGACGCTCTCATGCAAGGCTGGCTCCCTGACCAGATAATGGTATCGACTACAGAGTAGCTACATATATAATAGCCGCAACTGAAATTTCTCATCTTTTTTTAATGTTAATATTATTAAACTTAACTTAAGAAACTTTATGTATAATGTTTATGGCGAATCAGGTCTTGCAAAAACAACCCGACTACGTTGGAATAAACTAATTATGATTAATAATATTACAGTGTTATTTTTTAATTTGTATATCGAATATTGTTTCTTTCGATACTTTAGCATTTCTTACTTATTTATTAGTAAACTTCAATAACAACATCTCAAATAAAATTCAATTTTATGTAAATTCTGGCCAGTCTTCAAAATTACATTTAATTATTTATATATATCAACATCTTTATGGGGTTTTAAAACATTAATATCTACTAACGGATCTTGTAATAAAAAGAAAATATTTTAAATGCAATATTGTACTTATATATACTCGTATAACAGTACAAGTACATAAACATATATAAGAAATAAAAATACAGTATGTATATATACAAACTTGAGAACAAAAAATAAATGTTTTTTTTAAATTGGCTAAAAAATAGACAAAAATATATATTTAAAAAAAACTAAGCATTAAAGTAATAACTTTTATATTTAAGCATTGAACATCGGAGTATATCGATAAGACCAAAACCGTTCCCATACCTGTGAAGTTTTTGTATATGTGCGTTACTATGATAAACAGGGCTAGCGATCTAGTATTTCATGTAAAAACATGGTACGAAATCAATTCAGTCACAACAAGGTTGTCCAGTTTGCCATCTACTATTTTGAATAAAAATAATAAATTTCTCATAGTTCTTCCACAATACGAGCAAGTGAGAAGAAATCTCATTAGAAAATCGTAATTCATTTGTTCAATGGATGTAAATAGTTTGAAGTGAATATAGCTTAAAAATGTATGATGAATCCTTTCCAGTTGTAATTTATGAACTTTATAGAATGGGGACTAAATTGTCGACTTGGAATAAAACTTATTACGAATTATAACCGTTTTAAGCGACTCATGTGAGTTGAAATCTTTCACAGTCACTGTCAATATTATGCAACTTAAAACAAGTTAGTAAAATGATTTCTGTAAACGTAATTTTTCTAGAACCAGGTGGCAGGTTCTATTCAAATGTTTTTAAGAAACATTGTAATTAAAACAATGGTCGCTTCTAATGGGAAAAATATATGTTTTACTTGGCAAATTTTACGACTTTTGCATATGTATATTTTCGTATTTAATGGGTTACCGGCAATAGAAAGGTAAAAATATTTTTCAATGTATAGTTTTTTTCTGTATATCTTTCTAGGTATTTTATCTTTATTTGTTTTAGAATTATTTTTAGTTACTTTGTATGAATAGAGATATAAATATATTCAGTTAAAATTTCTATATAGCGGAAGGTCACAATGTACACCTTATTTAATGTTACTAAGGATTAAGTTATTTTCGTTGAGAGGAAAAATTCAAGAATAACGTATAAAAAAATATTGAAATACTTTTCAATAAAAAGCGAGCATTTGATAAAAAATCTGAAACTCAATGAATTGCGCAAAAGCTTTGGCAAGCAATAAATCGGTCCATTAAAAAAAAATCGCATAATCAATTCTTGGAGCCCCCTCTGCCGTCGAGAGTTTACACTTGTGATTGGAGATTGAAGAAAGCGCTTGTCTCGAGCTCGCCGAATTCTCTTTTTTGGAAAAGCGTATTTATGTATTTATTATAAGAAGATAAAAAAGACGCCTTGATTGCCATGAGTGGAAGGTAAGAAATGGTATTTAATTACCGAGCGCCAAAGGAGCCCTTTGAAAACTTATTAAAACTTCTGAACTCGCACCCAACTTGGTTAGGTTCGCAAACAACATGAACAAGTAAGCATAAAAGCAATCTCAATAAACGAAACATAAATTTGTTAGTTGGCAGAAATGTTTTGTAGCGAATAGGAAAACATTATGGCGAATTCGGAGAAACGTAGCGATCGCCATATTTTATTGAATGAAGTAATCTCGCTTATTTCATATGTTTCCGAACGAATTCGTTCAAATTTGGTTTGATATCACGCAAAGTTTGAAGGTGTTGTTAAATGTATTTTTCAGATAAAGGCAGAACTGGTAAATAAAACAATAATGTATATAATTAATCTCCTACAAGGATATAACGCTGATCTAACGTTTTTTTTTTCTCTTTATTGTGGCCTTCGCCAATTAGACGTAATTAGCCATTATAAGTACATATAAATGAAATAATATAATATCTTAAATATATAAACAATTAAAATAAATTAAATGAACCATGGGAATATTATTAATATTAGTACAAGTATTTGGCATTTGAAATATAATTAACACATTAACAGACATTGACCTTTTTTTCATTTTTACATACATTGCATGATATAGTGTGAAGAACATTTATATTTGAAAGGATAAAAATATACAAATGGTAAGTGTTGTTATCATGTAAAGTATTAATTTAATTTATTATAAGAAAATTGTGCAAATATATGATCTCTCGTTGAAAAAACATTACGAAATCTTATAAATATTATCTATCCGATACCCTAATATCATATATATTTATTTTGTATTTCAAATTGGTTTATATATTATTTTTGTTCTGAAGTTACAAGTTGTTAAAACAGTAAACAAAAATGACAATTTATATTTCAAAAAATTTAAAATTGGAATTGCAACAGTAATATTTCTGATACGGTTATTTATTAATATTTGACAGGTTTTTTTAAAAAATATTCTGCACATAAAAATTGTTTTTCAAAAGTAAAACGACAAACCGTTTATCTCAACGTTTCAACATATTAGTTATTAAAAGGTGTTTAATTAATATGAAGAAGATTCAATTTAAAAAAAGTAACTCACTGTTTGGTGGTTTATTTTTAAAAATTTTAAATTTATGAAAAGAATCAAATATGAAGGTTCAGAACAAATAATCTAAACTCCAAATCACCACTGGGACAAAAAAATAAAAAAAAGTTTATTGGGTTAATTTAAAAAATATATATTATACAGGGCATAAACATTAGAAGAACCAGTATAAAATTATCTTAAAATTGAGTAAACTACAAACAAGTCGGCAGATCAACAAAGTAGAGAGGGTAACTAGAGGAAGTAATGTAAAATACTAGTGGAATGGAAAAGAGAGTAACCAGAGAAAATAATGAAAAAGACTAATGATACCATGAAAACTAATGACGCTATGCCTTCGTTGAGACTCAACCATGACAGTGTCTAAAGAAAACGTGATCGCGAGGTTTAAAACTAATTTGTTAGTAAGTTTTCTTACCAGAATCCATTTTGAATGAGTTTTCCGGTACATATTACGAGTATTTCCCTGTTTATTTTTAATATTTCTAAAGGGGTTCATCAAAATAGTTCGTAATCTGGTATAGTAGATAATATTGTGTTGAATAAATTAGAAAAATATATTGAAATAATCTAACTATTTAAAAATATTTGGTTACCATCGGGATGCGAACGCGGAATATTATCTTTCCGATATAATATGTTACCATTAAGCCACGTTAACCATTTAAATTTACGATATATTTAGACTTATATGTGTAGGGTTTACAAAAAAAGATTTCTATTTATATTATTCCGAGTTCATATTACTTTATTAACAAGCAGTTTGGTTTAGAAATAAATCGGTCTAAATTGAAAACACTAGTTGTGGATCGTGCTAATGCATAACATAAAACTTTCCAAATAGCAGGATGTGAAGGTAGTTCAAGAAGTAATTTATTTGGATGCGCTGACAGTGGATTGGAAGTTCGACTACCCATAAAACTAACAAAAGTTGTTATGAACCAACTAACGAGAATATAGAAAGACAGTGACATCAAATAAGCAACTAAAGTTATGTTGGTTCACATTCTTATCTTTCCAATCTTCATTTTTGCTATGGAGGACAATTCGCAATAGTGACAAGCCTAAAATAGATACTTAAGAAATATTGCTGGAAAAGAATGTTACGTATCCCGTGAACAGCACGACGCAGGAATGCCTTAATCCCGCAATAAATCCAATCACAGCAAGCCACAACAAATCCAACTACAGCAAGCTATAATAAATCTAATCACAGTAAGCTACAACAAATCCAACTGCAGCAAGCCACAACAAATCCAACAACGGCAAGCTACAACAAATCCAAGCACAACAAGCTACACCAAAT
Source organism: Eubasilissa splendida (assembly GCA_031772225.1). Lineage (NCBI taxonomy): Eukaryota > Metazoa > Arthropoda > Insecta > Trichoptera > Phryganeidae > Eubasilissa > Eubasilissa splendida. The sequence continues at coordinate 10,559,397 of CM062852.1, read as the reverse complement.
TCAATCACAACAAGCTACAACAAATCCAACCACAGCGAGTTATAATAAATCCAATCACAGCAAGCCGCGACAAATCCAACCATAGCAATTTACAACAAATACAATCACAGCAAGCCACAACAAATCCAATCACAGCAAGCTACAACAAATCCAAGCACAGTAAGCTACAACAAATTCAACCCCAGCCAGCCACAACAAATCCAACCACAGCAAATTACAACAAATCCAACAACAGCAAGCCTCAACAAATCCAACCACAGCAAGCCTCAACAAATCCAACCACAGCAAGCCTACAACAGTGAACAAAAGATTCTTCCAATACTTTAGCCACATTATGCATCAAAGTGAGCCGAAGAAGACCTGGAAGAGTGCTACAACGGTGGATAAATAAGTTGGAGATACCCAGGAGTCAGCTGCGAGGGCGATCCATGACCGAGACTTATGGAAATGCACTACAAGCTGAATCTCATCTGATTGTAGTCACTATGGCAATAATGACATGAAGAAGGAAAGAAGATACATATATTTTTTTTAAATAATAATTTTGCACACCTTTCATCATTATTACAGTTTTAGTTAGGTACTAGATTTATTATTAAAATAATATATATATTTTTTAAAAATAGAATATTAAAAACATTATAATAATTTGACATATGTGTATATATATACATATGGTTTTAGTTAGTTTATTTGACATCCTAATGAATGAAATTGTATTTTTAAGTGGTTAAAAACAAAGCTTTAAAGTTTATGTAAATGCCTTCGATAGCTAGTTCGCAGGTTTCCGATTAACAATAAGCACACATATGATATATGAACTGCACTAACCTTTTATTTTTGCTGTCTGTCTGGTCCAATGTTGTTGTTCTTTTAGCTGGGTTGTCTTCTTTAGATTTCAACTGATCGAAACGCGAACTGGTGATTTATTTGAATCGCTGGACTGGTCGAAGCACGGGATGTAATTAAATGACGCCTGCCGGATACCGTCTTCTTGGCTCTCCAAAAAAAAGGACGGCAATACTCACACACGCACGTGTACATTATTATAAACCAGGAAAGCAATCGAAGTAACAAGGCGCGTAAACAATATTAATTTTTAAAATCTTAAATGTGATTATTTGTCTCCCTGATTTCAGTTGATTCTCGGATTCGCAATTCCTGTGAAGAATCCTGTAAACATAAATCTCATATTCGCCTTGAACTTCCAATACCAATACCCGGTGCCGCCGAACATCTCGTTTTTCACCCAATACTACCCCTTCGTCGAGCAGGCAAGAAGAAAGAGAAGTCCGGAAGGGGATGAACGAAATATTTTTTATACGGCTGCTGAGAGCACAATGGACGGGTAAGGGATGATTAGTTTTTAAATATTGATACAAGTAACGATTTATGGTGTATGAAACTAGATTTTTTTTATTTCTAAAAGATATACATTCCGATTATCATTCTAAAATTACAATTAAAATAAATATTTAATTAGTAGAAATCGAAATATAGAATGGATAGCTAAAATCCAGGGCCTAATTTATTTACGTTAATGTAACTTCAATATTAATTAGATGTATTAATTAGAAAGATATACGTATAAAATCAATTTTATCAAAAAATATTGCTGTTGCTACCGAGAGTCTAATCTGGATCTCTTTCCAATAAGGGGGAGGTGCATTAAACAAACTATTCTACAGCACGTAAAACTTTTGACGACAAATTTTTGAACCTGTATATCTACTTTTCAAATGAATAGCATAATCAGTTAATACACCTCCCCCGGATTGGAAAGATATTCAGGTTCGAATCCCGATAGCAACAACAATATTTTTCGATAAAGTTGATTTTATATCTAATTATATATAATTAATATATTTAATTAATATTTAAAACATCACAGATCTATGTTCTGAATAATTACAAATTCACAATAAGAATGTGTTTTTCTTAATAATATAACTAAGTTGCCAATTTCGTCGCTATTTCGTGTTCAAAACGATGATATTTTTATTTGTATTTTAATGCATTTAAAACTAAATTTAGATAAATCACTTGGAAATATCCACAGAAAAAAATCTACTGAAAAAATATAGGATCATCGAAACTTTCTTTTGCTGATAGAGAGGTTTAACCAATTATGCAGCGGGTGTGGCAATCCCATAATATTAAATATAAATAACTAATTACCAATTAAATTTAACAAATAACCCGTTAAACTACTTTTCATTTAGAAATAACAATTGTATTGGTGTGTGCACAAACATGTTTTTTTTGTATTCCATCGCGGTGTACTTATATATGATAGAAATAGGTTAAGTATATTTATGTTCAGAGAAAAAAGGGATTACTGCAACACATAATGCTTTTAGGAATATTTATTTTTAATACATGGCTTTTATAGTGTAAATAGGATGTTACATATTTATAACAATGGAAAACCAATAAATACATTGGATTAAGATACATATTGGTAATAATATAAAAATACAACTAACACATTTAAAAAATAACAAATATAAACTTTCTTAATCCTTTTTAATCGAAATATTCCGTACATATTTTGTGTGGATCCCGTGTTGGTAACTCGTCAGATCACTAATAGGTAACTCAAAGTGCCAATGGCCAACAATTTCTACCGAAACGGAACAACAGAAATTACCATTCCACGACTCTTCAACAAACTGGCGGATCATATCACCCAACCGGCAGAGAGATCAAAGGAATTACGGAAATTCTTACTGAATAATACTACCTTTGGAATATAGGTAGAATACAGTTAAAAATGACCTTTTATTACTTTTATTATTAACCCTTTATAATGATTACTTGTTATAATTATCATTTCTATTATTACCCGTTATCATTTTTATGATGTACTTATGTAAAAAATGATTAAAAAACGTGCCGATAAGCCATAACGGTTTGGCACGATCTAGAATAATTAAACTTTGTAAAAAAAAGAACTAATTTTTAAAGACAATCCCCGCCCATTGACCAGTTAAAACGCTAGGCGGAATAAATACACTGTTACAATGTGCATATTAAGTGTTGTATTACTCACACTAATACTATTTTTTCTAAATGAAAAGGAGTACACTTAGGTAATATGTTATTTATTTCAAAGTTGTGTCTCCTCCCCCAGAATGATTCTCAATCAAAATATTCCTTTTTACTATAACTTATCTTGCACATATTCTTGTCGTGACCTGGTCATGCCCCCGCTCGACAGGTGATTTGATCACATATTATATTTATCGATCAGTTAGTGAGCGACAGTCCCGACGAAGACACATTAGTGTTGAAATCAGTTGACGTTAAATTAATCAAAGTGATTTATTATTTTTATAATTAATATTTTTCACAAATGATTTATTTGTACTATAATCGAAAATAATTTAATATTGGATTGTATAATATGAGTCCCACGTTATAATATTTTTGTGTATGCACGTAGGAATATAAGGGTTGTAAAATGTATTTTGGAATCCATGTTGAAGAGCATCGTTCACCACTGATATTTTGTGAATGGTCTAGAGTTGGCTTCTGCGCAGGCAATCCTTCAAAACGAAGCTTCAATAAGCGAAAATATTGGCTTAGTCTGCAATTTTTTTAGTGACGATTGCTTAAATCTACAGGGCATGACAAAGCAGATAATAACGAGACAAACAACAGAATTTTCCATTGTTATAATTTTCTGTCGGTATCCGAATTTCCGAACCCCGGCAATGTTTGCTCGAAATTAAAGAGTTCGCCGTTTTCCGTGAAGGCCTTGTTTACCCGCCGGGGCCGAAAATTGCTGGAATGTAAATTTTCCCTGTTGACTCAGCCGGGCGGTGAAAAATTACGAAACAGTTTTTCGCGATTGTACCGAGCACCAGATGAAACGGAGAATTAATTTTTCAATGCGCGAAACATCAATCGAACTGTGTAAACCGGGTAAGGAGAAAACCTTCGACGTGTTCAAATGGACTAATTTTATTTAAATACTTAACAGCACAAAATTCTAGTAGTCGAGCCTGACTTTCATTAAGTTTATCAAAAAAATTAATCATATTGTTTTTATTCAGTAAAATTTGTCACCCGCATTGCTTAGCAGTGAGCCATCGGCGATAAATAAAATCCACTCATCCTAACATGTCGAATAATTAATGGAACGATAGTATGCAGTACAAAACATGTAAAAATCTTAGGTTGTTAGCAATAGTAGACGATTTTTATTTATTTAGACAGTTTGTTACATATATTTTACACAGATTTAAATATACATTGCCCAACTAGGCAAGCCAGTTTTAGAGAAAATTGGTAAACAAATTATATATCAGAAAACCAAATAAACCAACGGCCAGCATTTCCGTAAAATTAATAAATAAATAAAAAAAGATAATTCAGTATCAAAAAACGAATGTGGTTTATTCACAGTATTAATCAAACTTAAACAAAGAAGTAAATAACTATTTACAAGTAATCAGATAATTTCGTATAATAATTTCAATTTGCACGCGTGCCATGTTCCATGGCTAAAGGCCGACTGTTGACACTGTCTGGGGACAGATAATATAAAAACCATTATGTTTACGTCCGGTTGACAATACATTTATATATTTTAATAAGTTGTGTTATATGGTAGCCGTTCTAACTTAACTTTGCCCGTAGGTAAGATAAATTTAAGTAGGTAGGTAACGATTTTAATTTATTAATGTATAAAAGCGAGTTTTACGAATTTAAGAATTCAACAATTAATTTAATTTATAAATGTACTGAAATTCAATAAACATTTTTTCTTCCCCTTTAACTGAAAGTAATGTAGCCAAACTTTATATTTCAAGGTTGCGATCATAACCAAATTTCAAGGATGTGATCATATTGATAATGCGGTTCATAATATGTTTGTGTAAAATGATATATTAATTGATAAATTAAATGAGGAAAACTGACGTCAACTAGCCACTAAAGTAGATTACAAAAAGAACTCGGCAGCTTACGACTGGTGAACAAAATGTGACGAAATATTTTTTGTGCGATGCAGGTTCGGTGTCAACGGTAGAGAATGTATGCTGAGGACGATTTGCGAAGCCGCCGAAGCACCAGTTAATCACAATGGACTGATCGGAGAACTACTTCATCTTCTTCTAACGTAAGATTAATGATTATTTTTGGTCTCAGATCTACCTTACATTCATTTCATGTTTTATATTTAATTTATTTTGTATATTAACGAGACGCTGTTTAATGTTGGTAGGTGAAATCGTAAGATATGTATAAAATAAATCGATGATCGAAATTCTTCGAATATAATTTATACAGGATGAAACAAACCTAGTCCACAATATTTTATGGGTGGATACCATGATAGCATAATTACGATTTTTTTTAACATGGTAAAAATTAGGCACATATACATTGAACATTTTCGACGCGTAATTTAGTCAGGTATCCATCCATATAATATTGTGGACTAGGTCTGTTATACCTTATATAATATTTTTTTGAGAACGAAGAGAATACAGTCGTTGTTGCAGTATATCCCAACTTAGTCTCGAGCAAGCTACCGGTCTCTTTATGTCAATAAGAAACATCTTAATATTTATTCCTCTGGCAATCAAAGGTCAAGCCACCTCAATTAAGATTTTTCTCTATGAAGTAAAGGCTCCATGCTGAGGATTTCCCTTAAATTGGTCTTAAAATGAACATGAATAAGACCAAAGTCACAATCAGAAGGCAGAGAGTAGGTATTGTCATAAATAATATAAAATAATAAACATTTAGGGGGATCCCGTGGGGAGATCACGTCGGGGTCACCAATTTAGGGGATTGTTATTGTTTGCATTAGATTGTTGAGTCACTCGGATGGAGTGATGGTGTTTGTAGGGTGAGCGTCATCCATTGGGCAGTGCAATTTATTTGATTACTGAGCTGTATAGAGATATCAGAAGGATTCCCCTTGTCGTGAGACTGAGGTCCATAAATCTCCTCTGATCTCACCTCGTGTATGTGAATGTCGCGATGTACATGTATATGCGTGTGGTTGAATGTGTTAAATAAAATATTGACTTACAATTAATGGCGTTTATAGTAGGATGATGCACAATGATAACACAGGTTGAAGATAATTACTAATGAAAGTTGATGACTGTTAGTGCTCACTGAAGATGCGTTCGAGATGGCAGCTGAGAGAGAAGTGATAGCTTTAGGCAGACTGTTTGGCGTTTTTATATGGCGAAGTATTGCTACTGAATTTCGGTCGGTACTAGGTGGCATGGAATGGCTGTAAAGCGCTTGATTAAACGGCCAGGTCTGTGAGGTTCGAGCAGGTCCTCTACACATCTACCTTGGTCATATTTTAAAACTAAGGAAATATCAGTCAGCCGAATATAACTAAAATGGACGGCCTTCAGGAAGTTATCCTCTATTTTGAAAGTCCGATTCCTAGTATCCTGATTCACTTTAGGATGTCCAATAAATGTGTTCTACTGGTGGTAATCACGACAATACGCCGACGAACCCGAGTCAAAGATAACATAAAGAAAGAGTTGACATATACGAGTATATACTGGCCGGTCATGTTGTCCATTAAAGCAATGTAAGATGAGGCAATATATTGCGGTGCTGGAGATTATGAGCTTTAAGTTGACCTGTAGGAATGAGCGATTGCTCGATGACTGAAGTAGTTGGCAGGGACAATCTGACAGTTGACAGTTGACATGATAAGAAGCAATGAAGGGAAATGATCTCAGGTTTTCACGGCCGTTCAGAATTCTGCTATTCTGCCTCGTGTATGCCGATTCTGGTCGACGTTTCCAATAATCAAGAAAAGGCAAAAATTTACAGAAAAATCCGATGTGATCTACAGAGTATGGGATGAATCTCAATGTATACCAAGTAAATTTGACTTATTGATATTTGTAGTCTCTTCCATTTCGTTGCAGGATGCAACATCAGGTCTAATGGATCTTGCATCAGTGATAGCACAATTTTCTTCCTTAGCCTGTGTCCTTGACCTGTGACCTGGGTAATCTTAGAATAAATTTTAATTTACTGATATTATAACAATTTATTTTCACTTATTTATTATTATCCTCTAGCAAAGTGTTAAAAAATAAGCAATGCGGCGTTAAATCGATTAATGTTTTTTTTTTTTTTTTTAAAACAGGATTCATTGAATGTTATAAAGTTTTGGTGTCACTAAAAGACTTAAATAAAATCTTTTATTATAATTACCGATACACTACATATTATACGAATTATAATAAAAGTACAGATGATGGTACAGGTGACTAGATAACTGCAAGTGCACAATGTAATAGAATATTACTAGTAGATTAATATAAATTGCCTTACGATAGCATACATTCCTTTCGATAGGTTAAGGTTAGGTTATTTAATACAGAGTTACCCCAGCAGAGTTATAAGCTGACTATGCAGTTGTTGCATTTGTCACTATGTGCAGTTGCCTATGTGTTTATAGTTGCCATGTGTAGACTTGTGTTGTGTGCACCTGTCTTGAATGCAATTGTCATTAAATTACGTTATTATATTTGCATTGGTACAGTGTGTCACAAAAGTCTTTTTCATTTTGGTTTATTCGCTGCAGCAACGCAACGAGCGGTAAAGGGGTGGGGGGTATACCAATCGCTAGCAGCTCCTTGGGAATTCAGTCGCTATTAAGCATGTCCTTACCAGTTGTTCGTGAAATTTTCCCTGGAAAATTGATATCCCGATGAGGTGACATAAACTGGTCTCCACGTAGCCCCGACTTGACACCAATGAACTTTTCCCTATGGGGCTACCTTAAATTAAAGGTATAAAGTAACAAATTTCCCTTTCTGTACCAATTAAAAGAATGTATCCGAGAAGAAATGGCAGCAATCACGGAGAATACGCCGTCAATGCACTGTAGCATAATGGTTCCATTGCTGTAGCACGTTCCTCGGATTGGAAGAGATTCAGGTTCGAATCCCGGTAGCAACAACAATATTTTACGATACAATTAATTTTATGTGTATATCTTTCTAATTAGTATTTAAAATATCACAGAGCTATGTTCTGAATAATTATAACTTCACAATAAGAATGTGTGTCTGGAAAATAAGAATGTGAAATTCTGGAAAAGATTAAAATAAATGATTCGGTCGTGACGTCAAGAAGTATTACATACGTAGGCAGATTCTTAACTCAGTAGCATAGAAATTTATTTTAATGTAACATATTTATTCATAAATAAATTTGTGATTTAGGTGTGAAATTTCTTCTATTATATGAAGAAAAACGTAGTTTTGATGTTTTCATGAGAAAATTGGAAGCTGCCTTTTAACATCAGAATTTATGTTTTAAGCTATTTAAGCTCAAGTAGAGAGAAGAAGAAATTCAAGAGACATTTATTGTCACAAAAGGTCTCTGTCATTATTTTAAACCAAGAAAATACTCAAAACATATCGTTTGAAATTTATGCAAAATTATGTATTGTTCAGGTCTCAGAATTACATTTATTTATTTATCAAAGACTTGAACAATGAATTGGGTAAAATCAAAATAAGTCCCGACAATAAATTCAGACGAAAACAAATATTGCGAGAAGTCTGGAAGCTTCTGAATTAAACGAGGGAAATGGGGAATATTTATCCAGTTCCGTTTCTGGAATGAAGACAAATGAATGTAGCGATGACACCATGCAAAAAATATACAACACAACGCTGTGCGGCTTCTTGGTTTTTCATAGTTCCGTTGTACGATTAATTTTCTTTAGCGAAATGGTTGTCGGCATCGGTAAGAGTATGTTATTAATATTAATTGAATTTAAGTTATTAAAAAAAACAAATATTACAAGTACTTATGCAGTTATTTTAACAACATGTAGCGGGTTTGTAAAGAAAATTCATAATAATATTAATTGTAATTTTTTAAATAATTTGTACTGCGGATCTAGCGGATTTTTTAAAGACTACTTTGGTAGTTTCTCTTACACTAACATATCCAAATTCAACACCGACATATAGTTATTTCAATTTATTATATTTATTTATTTAAAAACATACTTTTGAGAATTACTCTGTAAAATATTTTAAACTCCCCGATCGTGGAATTATTTTGTAAGAAACAGTATTCTAGCGCGGTTTATTCTAATATCAAAAATAACAAAAGTCAGGGAAAATCAGTAGGGTAATTGAAGGGTAGAAATGCTGTACAGCGTAAAAACCAAAAAAAAATCATTTTTCAGGAGACAAAAATACTGTTTATTTTTTTGATATTTTGGTATATTAATACTTAATATAATAATAACTGGCCTCATTTAAATATGTAATAATAATTTCATTTATTCTTTCAATTACGTGAAAATAAGTAAATAGTTAATAAGCAATAGTATAATTTCCTGGTAGGAGAAAGATTCGGGTTTGAGTTCAGGTGGCGGTTGATTAAAACAAAAATACAACAATAACATCAATTGATGAGTGTAAGTGGCATATATACAGAACGAAATTGATCTATTATCTCTATCCAGTCTTATTATTTTATACGCCATAAATTATACACGACTTAACGGTCATGTTTAAACCTGCTGACGATAGCTTTAGTATGACTCATCACATAAATATTCAATACTCATAATTCTAGACGTCTATCGTAGTTTCATTAATCTGATCTGCAACACACTAAGTATGATCGATAACACACTATGAACTTAATATAAATGATGCAATAGGTGAAGCCGCACGTACGTTTACTCATTTTGTATGGATGTTCTATGTAAAATAATGAGTATTTTTATATTTTAGATATATTAAGATAAAAACTATCATTGGACTTCTAGGACATCAGTATCATCTTATAGTAAATGGTCTACTATTATAGTAAAGTGTAATTCTACTGATTGGCGTTTGAATTAAACGTCCCATATTATTACTAGTCTTTGGATATTACAAAAAATATTTTTTCTATCGTACAAAGACTTGCCCCATCTGTCAAGATATTAGCTTTGACACACTATCCGATGACATAAATATCTACATATCTTATTTTTATTATTTTCATCAACGCCCTTTACATAAAAATAATAATTTATTTAATTTAAATATAACAGTACAGTTTGAATTTAACAGTTTAAATATAACATAATTTTAAAAACTAAGTATAATTCAAATACAAATATTTCTTCAATTATTTAATTAATCTTGCAACGAAATTCAACTTGTTACCAAACCGATGATGCATCCGTATTATTGGTGATTTATGTCATTTAAAATTGAAGATATGAAAAATCTTTCAGATCGTGATAAATATTATTCTGATTCTTTTGAATCACCATTTGAATCTATGACACATTACATTATTTTATAAGTAAAACGTTGCCCCTAATGACGAGGTCAAAATCACGAACCGTGAGTTAATCATGGATATCTTTGAGTCACACTCACTATCAGTGATTGCATATCTGTGAATATTATAATTCATTTTTTTATTTTATTTGTATTCAGTTGTGAACTGTAATCCAGCGTAATGTGTTGTGAACTGTAATGCATATGAAATGAAAATATTCACGAAAGAATAATATTATAATTCATGATAAGCACTATCTAGTAGATTCTGCCAAAAAGTTATACGCATTTGCGAAATGCTACACACACGCACGCATGCACGCACGCACGCACGCACGCACGCACGCACGCACGCACGCACGCACGCACGCACGCACGCACGCACGCACGCACGCACGCACGCACGCACGCACGCACACACATACACATACACACACACACACAAGTCCACAAGTTTCACATCTAATTTGGTTATTATTTACTTTATGATAAATGAGTTTGACACATATCCGCCGGAGTGACCTCATTTTCACTGTATTCAGACTACTTTCGTTCCTTCACATTCATACATCAGTGTTAGTACGAGAATTTATTATATACCGTTAGTCTTGCCTTTGCTGACAAGTTTCCATTAGAAATAATTATATTCAAAGTATCATTAATATTCTTAAAACTAATTAGTTGAACACATAAACTATGGAAATTTTTTTGGAGGGAGAATGAGTTATCAATGTTAACCATGTAATTTCACGTCGAAATTTTTACTTTACATGTGTCCTTTTTATTTTCGTGAGACATATATCGCTTCCCATTAAAAACCAATCTTGGTGATTAAATAGTTTTTCTTAGGAGAACACATTCTTATTGTGAAGTTGTAATTATTCAGAAAATAGGTCTGTGATATTTTAAATATGAGTTAAATATATTAATAATAATATATAATTAATTTCCCGGTTAGGAAAGAGATCCAGGTTCGAATCCCGGTGGCGCAACAACAATATTTTTCGATAAAATTGATTTTATATGTATATCTTTCTAATTAATATATTTAAAATAGCTTTTCAATCTATATAAGTGATTGTTTTAATTATTACAGAACTATGTTCTCAAATTGCAATTTCACAATAAAAATGTAATTTCATTTAAAATATCTTTAAATCTTGCTCTCTATTCGCAGTAAACTGCAGCATCTGCACACAATAAACAGCACACGAGGGCAGTGTTGCAAACTTAGAAACCATAATATTTTTTACTTGAAGAAAAATACTATAAACTGACAGGAGGCACTTCTTATTGTGAATGATAATCCCTATATTATTTATCTAACGTGAAATACATAATAAATGCAACTCTTTATTCTAAAAACAAGCTAATTTCTACACTGGCGACCGTTTAAATTAGAGTAATGAAGATTGCTATTGGTTGAATTCTGATATAAATAATGACATTTTTGCAACTAAAACCGATATTGAATGATCAAATGAGACCTCTCCTGCAACAACACTGTATCTATACTTATCGGTTTTGGGCAGATCTGAGCTATGAATGCTACAAACGTGGTTTATCTTCACGGGCATCGAATGGTATATTAAACAACCATACAAAAATAAAAATACAATTTCTAAGTCAGTTGTCTTGCAACAACGCTGTATATTATCCAAGGTAGTCGACGCTCCGCCTGTCTATCAACAATTTTTAAAAACCGATATACAGTGTTGTTGTAAGGGGGGGGGGTGTCAATTTACGTCACAAAAAGCCAAAATTGATTATGCGTAAAAACTTCATAAGTAGATAACTGCATTAAAAGCTAGAAATAAATACTTTCCAACTTGAACCCTGTTTAGTCCAGTCATAATATATATTTTATTTGGCGCATGAATGTCGCATTTCCTCTGTGTGTTTAGGGTTGAATAAAAATTAAATGACAATTTTCAGACCACCAAACAAGGAACCGATGAATTTTGTGCGAAGTTCCAATTATTTGGGACCAAGCGATGACTACTCCGCCGCGAGGAGAGCTGGCGAACAATTGTACGACTGCCGGGAGCTATATTCTCAGTGCCCCGTGGGCCATGGTCTCTTTGATGTTATATCGTTTTTCGTGTAATTCATTGAGAAATGTACGAAACAAAGCCTTATTTTGTTTACTGTGATGTGATTTGTTAAAGTGTAAATAAAACAGTTGTTAAAATGTAAATAAAACCGTTGATTAAAATCATTTTACTGACTAATTATTTAAGGATTTGATTTACGAATACCATAGTTACAGCATATTGAATTAAAATAAAGTTACATCTTATTATTATTAGTATTTAACGCAAACACGCCAATACTTTGTTTTTAAAACCACTATGAATTATTTATATTCACCAACCGGTTTCGGAAAATACATTTTAGTTCATCAGGATGATAAAAAAACTAACTAAAATCAAGTGTCAAAATGTTTTTATATTTTCAAAATCAATTTAAAAATAAATAAATGAAAAAGTTATTCAAAAAATAAATCTAGTACTCAACATCGATCAGTCCATGATTACGGTGACTACGCCCCCAAATGATAATTGTACATAATATATTTTGAGTTTGTTTTCGTTTTTGGTTATAATATAATTATACAATATATTTTTTTTAAATCGGCGGATTATTATGCTTCAAGTTTTTCATCGCGATGTCGGAAAGGGCATAAAAGAATATTAATAATTAAAGTGGTTTTAAAAGCGTAGTTAATTAATTATTCATTACATATTATTATATTTTAACCTAACGTGCAGCAAATTTAGACTAAATATTTGAATTAAAAAAATATTTTTTCATATTTAAGAATAAATTGATGTACACCAGTGATTAAATGCAAGGTTAGTTCTCTAATTTGTCTTTTTCTACTTCATTTTACATTTTGGGTGTGTCATTTATATTAAGATAGATTTTGAAATACTACTTAATTACTTCTAGAAAATTTTAATGCACTTTCTTTGATTATGAACAGTAGACCCCGAAACTATCCTTTAAAAAAAATATTCTTTTTCTTTAATGAGTCTGTAGCTAATATTCTGATTCTAGATATTCTATTCACAATATTCTGATTTTCGGCGAATCTGTAGCAATTCTACTGTTTGATTTTTTCGACATCCTCCCAGCGATGTCAGAGTCTTTCCTTTAGGATCAGCAATTCCTGCATACTCTGGACCTGTGACCTATGATGACCATCTGAGATGCTGTAGATGGAGTTGTGGATGGAGAGTTTGGGATTATGATAAATGTTATACAACTCGTTATCGAATATACTTCCCCATCCCACACAGGTTTATAAATCTTTATTGTACCTACTTTCTTCTCAAAAAGGTTATGTATAATATATATACATATATGAGATAACATGAATTTTGTGGTTACAATAGCTCTCATAGTTACTCATCAGATATTAGATTCGACAAAAAAATCTAAAAAATTATCTTTGTCCGATACTTTGTTTCAAAAGAACAGTTATTCAAAAATGTAAAACTGTTAATATTAGTCCTAGAAAATTAAGAAAGAAATAGAAAATATACTTTCCTTTCATTCACATTCGAAATCTACCTGATTCTTGTGACCAATGTTGGAAGGTATTTTTTCAATAAGAATATAAAACATTTATGTACTTTGCATCCAAATTCATATTTAATTTTAAAAAATATCTAATTATTTTAATACAAATTAAATGTATCAATTAGAAAGATGTACAGATAAAATCAATTTATCAAAAAAATATTTTTGTTGCCACCTGACTCGAACCAGGAACCCTTCCTATTCGGAGAAGTGCGTGACCTTTTATACCACGTTAATTTGTATTAAAATATCACAGAACTATGTTATGAAAAAAAATGCAAACTTCACAATAATAATGTGTTCTCCTTAATAATCTAATTATTTATTTGTTGATTAACTGTCGCTTCATGCGCTGTGAAATTGATGGGAAATTGAAATACGGTAGGGTGAAAAGTTGTGTGATTAATTAAAGTATTCCCTTATTTTAATTAAATAATATATTCAGTATTCATTATTATAAAAATAATTAATTAGTTGGAGAACTTGGAGAAATAATTGTCATTTTAAAAAGTACGCGCTAACATAAAAAGCATTAAAATGTTTATGACAGTATACACATAGTTTTCTTTTATTTTGAGTTTTACTTTTAGTTTTCTTTTACTTAACGAAGAGTTTACCTGTAGATATTATATATATGAGTTAATATTTTAAATCATTGAATCGTTTGAACTATTTAACCACAAATATTTCAAAGGTCACATATTAGTTTATTGAATGCACGTAAAACATAACATCAAAATATCTTCGGCAAAATGCGTAAATTTTTTCAAATAAATATATTTTAAAACGATTAATTTTTGATATCAATGTTTATCATGATTTTATTTTTTCTTAAGAAAAAATAGCATACACTACTATTTTGTTATGACGTCGCAACTTGCACAAACAATAAACAATGTTCTTCTTTTAACGTTGATTTTATACGTAGAATATACTTAGAATTTACGTAGTTTATACGTAGAATTTCTTGAAATTTTTTCTATATTTTAATAATCGTTATAAAAATATATTTGATAGAATTTTTGTCCTGTTTTCAAATTTTGTAAATATTTCTCAAACAGTTATTAATTGAATTGTTCTACCAATCAGGATTACGTAATAATGATTACAATTTAAATTATTACTCGTCGGTGTAATTAGTGAGATGAATAAGCGATAGAGGGCAGTGCTCATCTAAAACATCACATTGTTCTGAATTTAAATAGGGGTAGTTTTTGTCGTCACCCTCGGGTATTCTGAAATATAAAAAATGTTAATATTAAACTTTTTGTTTCAAGCAATAATGATTCCTCGTACATATATGTTCGGTACATTAAATTAATGTTCTATAAAAAGAGAATTAATAATATCAATAACAAATATCTTTGATATTAAATCTAGACTGCTCGACATTAAGGTATAACTCAAACACCAGCCAATGTTTTTGAAATATGAAAGAGGCTTTATTATTTTGTTTAGTCCAACCTTTAGGCAAAGAAATATTCGATTCAATAGAACACAAAAAATGCTCATATATCAAAACAAAATTATTGATAATATTACTTTCTTGAGGTCGAGATAGCGTGTGCAATTTATCCCTTCAAAACTCAGTATTGATCAGTGAGCTGTCAATATATATTTTCCTCACTATAATATTAACAGGGTATGACTTGTTACTTGTTTTATATACCAATAAGATGCTCATCCGGCGATCGGGACTTTGGGGTTTAATCTCTGTCTCGGAAAATAAAAAAAATAGTTCTATTTTTTGTATCAAAAGTAAAAATAAAAATAAACACATTTCAGGCCGAGCACCCATAAATATGAATACGTATATTGAATATCGATAATTGGTAGAAAAGTGTTTAATTTTTATTGTAATATAATAAAAACAACTATAAATTCACCCTAGAGAGTTTTTTTATAACATTTTTGAAATCAGGTTTTTTTTGCCTTTATTTAGGTATTTAAGTCAAGTTTTTAACGGTAATAATAGGTAGAATATGGAAACTTACGTAAATATTTTCTTAAAAAGCTTCAGTAAAATTCCACTCTGAGGCGTGACAACCTTCGAAGCTTCGCACAATGACTTTAGAACACAGGCTCGACCATCATATCCATGTCTGAAAAAACAAATGTAATGTAATATATTAATGTATTTAATGCATAATAAATAATATCATAGCATTTTCGTAAAATTTTCAATTTTTTTGTAAAGTAGTTAGTTTTTCTCACTGTAAAATTAGTTGTTCCAAATTTTGGTACAAATTTCTTCTCACAATTTTGTGTCGTATTCTTCCAAATTTTACGGGGTCGTCAAAATTAACCCTAAACCCAGTGGCTTGTGCAAAAATACGGAATTCCGGTACCATGTTGTGTTTTGTATTCAAACGAACCTAAACAAAAAAAAATAATTTTTTCAACATTATAAATGTGAAGAACAGAAAAAAAAAAATCTAATTAACACTTTAGAATAATAGAAAACACAATAAAGATAGACATTTAGGTAATAATATATTTTAAATTATATACTTACAAAATATTTAGTTTTTTCCAAAAATCGAATATATCTCTTTGGTCTTTTTATAATTTCGTCACATTTTACGTGAACAATAAACACACACAAGAAGATAAATAAAATTGTCTCGCTATACGAAAACTTTCTTAAATTGAACATGTTAATGAATGGCTAATTACATTATTATTATGCGTGATATTTATACCATATTTAGAATTGAAGGACGGCACGCAGCTTTAGTTGGAGTTGGAAGAGAAGTGTTTAGATTTCAGTGTTGATTGGAGAGGCAGAAGGAGGTCGTGACGTTGTTCGGTTATTCCCGTTACACTTTAATGTGTTAATCCCTTGCATAAATAACATATACAGTGTGCGCTGTTGTCACAGCAATCATGACTGCTGTGCCCTAGTCATAAATACGCGTCACCGTTACGTCACACTAAACAAATACTTTTTGTTACATTGACACTTTAAATAATATCTCAAACATTATACTCGTAACAAGAATGTCGTATCTCAGACATGGCGAAAATTCAATCAGTTTAGACAAATAGTAGTGAAACTCGTGCTTATTTTATAATCCAGTTCGCTTTGTACGGTACGCTTATATTGTATGGCCAAACGATAAAAGTAATTAAAGATTTATTGAGATCAATAATACTTTGACATTTTTATCATAATACTGGATTACGATAATAGGTACATCTATATTACATAACATAATTATGTAAAATGTGTATATTTTTAAATAACGATTGAATATGTAAACCAAACATTTTAAAACTTTTTCTATAAAAGCAAGCGGATTATTAGAAAACCAGTAAATATTAAGTAAAATTAAACTGAAAAATATCATTGCTGTATTTAATATGTTCATGCGTCGAATGATTTTTATATTATAATGTTGAAAAGTAGAATTTTTGATTTAGTTGAAAAATAAATTAAGTAAAAAATATACTACAGTTCCTCAAGAGTAAATTAAAAAAATAAAAATATATATATATATATCAAATGCAAGCAAAGAAAATTTGCAGAAATAAAAAGATAAAACAATATTACTTTCATACTTTTAAAATTAGCAATATTAACTTTGTGGTTAAAATTCATATTTTTATTTATTATCTTTGTTTTATTAACCACTTAATTTAAATAACAAAGATAATAAATAAAAATATATTACTTTCACAATAATAAAAGACATTTTATTTAAAAAAAAGGATATTCTATAATTTATCTTCAACAATACATTGGTTATCAAATTATCACAATTGATTGTAGGTGAAACCATATAGAATAAAGGCTAAAATTATTAAGCTTTTCATATATGATTTATTTTAAGACACAGGAAAATACTAAAAAATTGTTTCAACGAAACAGTGAAATCGGTTAGAAACGATAATTTTAATTGAACCATTAAAAGTTCATGAAATATAATTTTTATTATACATGTGCAAAGCTGAAGATTTTGATATCTATAATAAATATGAAAATATTAAAATTTTTTATAAATGTATATATTTTTGCTGTGATATTTTTGAGCCGAGAATTTCTTAGACGACTGACGTCTTTCATATTACAATGTAATAATACTATGTAACACCTATATATAAATTTAATATTAAAATAAATAAGGTATATATAATATTATTATACAATCAATTTAAAATATTTTCTGATCATTTCAAGAATTCGCTCCTTAGCTCCAATTATACAAAAGCCGCTTTATTTCATTTATCAAGAAGTATTGTGGGACCGACGGACTGAGTTATCGATTGCCATTAGACAATTTTGTGCTTATTATTTTATTTATACAATAAATAATCCGTTATAAATGACGGGAAATTTATAATTTTTATAACCTTAATTTGTTTAAAATCAATGAATCAGTAACAAAATAATTTACTTTATTTGATACGATAACCACACACTTTCACATGATAGAATTTCAGATGTTTGTTTTGACATGGACACAGATTTCAATATATGTTTGTTTTATGTTGTTATACGACATGGAAACATAGACGGACATTAGGAATTTATATATGTGCACATTATTATGAAAGTGGTCTAAATATATATAAAATATTTTTATATTGCACAACACAATGTTTTAAAATTTATTTAGTCTAATAGATTTATAATTTATTTATACATATAAATGTTGCATGTAACTTATAAGGAAATACAAAATTTAAGGTTGAATTGACTTAATATATTATTAAAATAAACACTAGTGAAATACCGTTGAATGTCGTAACATTACACTGAATATAACGCTTCAAATTGTTCACAATTATTACAATTTGCATCATATTATATTAATTGAAAACAATGTGACACGAAATAATCAATAAAATGATTTTTTAAATTTATTGACTTACACCACTTTCATAATAATGAGCACATATATAATATTTAATGTAATATGTACACTATAATATGCGTAATTCAAATACTAGTTAATATTAACTAAAACGCCATTTATTTCATCGTGTTAAACTGTAATATTTAAAAAAATATTTTGTTCCTGTAAAATTGTGCAGTAAAATGATATGATCTTATTATTAAAATATTTTGTCGATACTTATATTATTCATTTTTAGTATTTCAGGATTTTGTATATTTTATGGATGTGAATTTTTTTAAAGATGTGGAGACGTGCATTAAAATTCTAAATTAAACGAAACAAGAATGCATGCAGATCGTAAATGTTAATAATGCAAATGGCTTGTTTCAGCACTATTCTGCTCAATAATTTTCCTGAAAAACTAGATCACCTTCGCGGCTGCCTTCATTTAACCCAGTTTCCGTTTCCGCCACCGTTATAATTTCATGTTTAACTAACTGTAGCACCAACAAGATGGCGGGTGGCGTTACCGTTAATAAGTTAGTAACGATTTCCTAGCCCGGCTGCCCCGCATATGTCATTGTACACTGTGTCAGCGCTAAGTGTCATCCTTTATTTAAAGTATAATCAAACAGTGCACGTCACAGCGAAATAAATAACTACACCTCATTTGCATTTATTACAGTTAAATAGCGCACTAACCGTCAATGTGGATGTGGTAAAATTAAATAAACATTAAAATGTTTAATATATTAACAAACACTGTTACAAAATAAATAGTTTTATTTTCACTCAACTGCGCGTGGATAATTACGGATTTTTAGTGCGGCTGACATCACTCAAAGGTATCAATTTAAATTATACTATTAAATATAATATTATTATTTTTACAATAATGTATCTTTGTTGTCATATATATAGAATCTACTGTATTCTCAAAAGGCAACAAGAGATAAATGATCCCCTAGAGCTCCATTGCAATTCAGGGTAGAAAAGCAGTAGAGTTAATGTGTTATCTTAAAGTTACCATTAACTATCGAACCAAGAGTGTAAGCTATTGTTATTTCAGATTTATTTAACGTTTGGACAAAATAGTGAACTATCTTGCAGATTCATAAACTTTAAAAAAATTTAAATAATATATTTTTGAATTAAAACGTTAGTAAAAATTGTAAACCACAGGTGTCAAATTTTAAATAAAAGAAAATGTATAACTTTTAAAATAATTAAAATGGCTTTTACTTAAATTTCAAAAAATGCTATGTGGATGTTATGTGTTTTCTAAACCTAATATATTTTATTATTTAAAATCCATATTCAATAATTGAAATTGAATTTATTTTATGATAATATAGATATGCTAACTATAGTAATTACGTAGAAAGGGAATATGTCCAATAGTTGCTGAAACACCGAAGTGTGGTTTAAATGAAAGTTTAATTATTTTCAATTACAAGTACTTTGATGTAAATGGCAGAAATAAATAATTAGCGTATCGCACACCTAGATCAAAACAAAGACAAATCAGTTTTTTTTTGAGTTATTATTGTATTCGGATACTCTGTCATTTATGACTTAAAATGTTATTTAGTTTCATAACTTTGATAACAAAAAATGGAAGAAAATGTTTGTACTTTTTTGTCTACTGAAAAATGAATTGTTGAGTTGTCTTAGTTTTGATCTAGGTGTGCGATATATACACCTGAATTTTAAGATTTCAGATCTCTACGACTACATAATAATTTACGAACCACTTTTAAGAAAAAATCCACAAATATTCCGGTTTAATAAATTAAATGATTTTTTTATATCAGGTATGGATTTACTGTACATCTTTACATTACTGGCCGCACGTTTTATACACCTTACCATCATAGTTTTATGTCTATTATGCGATGAATACTTGGGATCAGACAAAATCCATGTCTCGTTTGTTCGGGTTGGCGAAAATGGTGCAGCATTTCCAGCGAACGTGTCTGACGTTGAAATAACTACAGAGTCTCTCGATGACGCTATCAAGAAACAGGAGGCGATAGAAGCAAGAAGTGACCTGGCGCCAACTTCATCTTTGTCAAGACGGAGGAGATACCTTATATTCCCCGAAGGGAGTTCGCTGCAAGTTGGTAAGTTGAAGGGTTGTTTCATCATGTTTTACTGCACTAGACAGCAATATTCTACAGACAGAAAATAAGAAAAACATGAAACTTTTAGTGTGGAAACAGTGCAAACGCTTAAAAGCGAATGAGCGAAGAAAAATTGCGTAAATAAATAAAAAAGTAAATTCTTCAACAGATAGATTTTTATACATTTTTTATTACATTTTTTTTGTAATATGATAGAATATAAAAGATGTGCAATATGTTTTTATTTAAATTTACCATATAAGTACATATACAATTATATAATGGTAAACCGATATGTGACTGGTATGGTAAACCGTTATGTGACTGTGATTGTAACGATGGTTGCTAACTGAGATTTAAAAATGATTGGTAATAATAATTTAACTGTAGAAGTAGATAAGTCAATGCTCAAAGAATTCCTAACAACCAGTTATTAATCATTGTTACAATCGAACAGAACACAGTCTCAATAACAGTTAAAATATGGATTTAAATAACGGTTTAAAAAACGATTTAACTAGCACTAATATAATTGATTTTTTTTTTGGCAGTTGGTTGTACAGTTTAAGAGCATGTTTCTATCATATTCATATTTTTTTTTAAAATAGAAATACGTACACGGAATGCGTGTCATATTTTTACTCTTTTCAAACTAAGGTAAACACTTGTATTATGAAAACAGGACTAACTTGCTAGCCTCCTGGAACGAGATTCGAATCCCTGACTACTAGATCACTAGGCGTGTATAGTAATCACTGGATCACAAGCACGATTCTTTTAGTGTAAAATGTTCATTAGTTTTATTCTTAGTCTGATAATTCTGGTGAGTTTTAATTTTGTCATCTTTAAAAATATAGTAAAACAGTTTTTTATTTAGTGAAGACAAATTTAGAATAGAACAGATATCTATTATTATTGCAGGAAAATCATTGTTCTCATTGTTAGGTCATCCTTTAATTAAACATAATTGAATACAAATTAAATTACCCAATTGCACTAAAAATAAATATTCCGGTTCATATCCCAGCAGCAACCAAATATGTCTACAATTTAATTTGTATTAATAATATCACATAACTATGTTTTGAAATTTGTAACTTCACATTGAATGTGTTATTATTAAAAATAATTGGTTTATGTATAAATAAATGTGTTATAGATAAGATAGTGATGCGAGATCACAGACCATCAAATATATAGACAAGAACTAACGAAAATACCTTGTCTCAATATTTTCATTTTGGTGTCACCCTCGTGATAATTTTGGTATCACTTAACAATCAAATAGCTCCGCGACTTTATTTAATAATTTGTCTCGATTGAAACGAAAATTTAAACGCTGACAATATATTACCCATTAATGTAAAAAATATATCTTGTTTACACAAAGATTTATTTTTCGAAGAGTAAATACTTTTACTGTTCCATAAATGTGTCATAATCTGTCGGGTTTATGTCTCCACCAAGAATATGTGTAGAATGCGCCTCGTCCCGCAACTAATGTTCCAAACCCCTCTCCTATATATTCATTTACTGACCTGTGTGCGAGACATTGATAATAATTATAATTCCTCTCCATTCTCATACCGCCCCCCCCCCCACCATGTAGTCGTTAGTTTAAGTTTTAGTTTATTACTGACGACGACGCAGAAAGCTTCGAAAACGTTTTAATTAAAGTCCTGTGTGAAGTAAACAAAGTTGTGTTTTATTTTAATAATTAATTAAATTTTTCAAAATGTTAAAATTTTTTAAAAGTTAATTACAAAGTTAATCATGAAAATTTTGAAATATTAATTATAATTTTGTGCAAGCGATTGATACTTGCTATCAAAAGAAAGCACTTTAAAAAAAAATTGTTCACCATAATACCCTTTCCTGGGGCCCCTAGAATTTAAATCTGTCACGCCACACGCATTCCCGCTAAACATTCCTTCCTCACAACAGTATTAATTATTTCTAGTATTTTGTCTGACGTACTTGACCAACATAGACATCAGTGACATTTTCTACATGGGGGCCACCGCTTCCTTGGCGTGGGAGTTGCCCCAGGATCCGTACTCTCCGTTTGAGCACCACGCGGAGGCGCTGCACAGAAAAGACGAAGGAAAGCTCACGTATAAAGACATCAAGGGATCGCAAAAGCTGAGTGGCTGGGGTGATAGGATACTTGTTAATAAGTGAGTTGGGAAACCTTACCTTATTTCTAAAAAAATATCTCTAAACATTTTTAAATGGCCTCGGACGCATCTCCGCATCGCCTTCAGTGAGCTTTGTTTATTTTGAACTCTGTATAATGTAACAAACAGTTTAATTTCAATTATGCTTCTACTGTAAGTAAACACAACTATCGTTGGTACTGTTTCGCTCATAATACGCACGCTCTAACAGCAAAAACTCACACAAATACCAACCTCTATATTAATTACATTTCATATACATACGGGAGAATTCGAGTAGATATAAAGTCCTTGATTCTCACCGTACACATCCTTCTGATCCATAATAAATACAATCCCATACTGGTAATTCTTCCGAGTCAATAATAACTAATAATAAACACGAGTTCGTATAGTTCCATATAAGTTTTTTCTAATGCAACATCTACTCTGTAAGAGAGAGATAATTTAGAGCTAGAAATGTATTTGGGTACCACCGGGAAACTAATCTAACTAATTTTTATTCATGTCTTTCTAACTGATTCATATAATTTAGTTTCTATACAACAAAAATAGGTAAATTCACAATAAAATGTGTTTTCATTAAAAAAATATGTTCCTATATTATATTTATAGGAATACCATTCACGGTTAAACCAATTATAGTTGTTATAGCCGTGATCGAATATAAGAAAAACGGGGTTACTATTATAAAGCCTAAAAGTGGCATGAGTTATGTCGAAATGTGTGTTGATCAGAAGGTTGTATGTGTGAGAGTGGGACCTATTTCTCCCAGCTCTCCACTGAGTTCATTTGTTGATGATATCGCAAAGTGTGTGCATATATGTGTATTCAGGATACGTGCAGGCTGTGGAGGCGATAAACCTCAACATATTTATTATATTATGATGACCTTATTTATAACGCTATTCCGCACAACATATGGTATATGAAAATATACCGATAGAATAACAAAATAGAAAAGTTGAAAAATATAAAAATCCATCTTTAACTATTCTTTGATCTACAATATAATCATTTATTAAAATATTTAATTATTAAAATTAAAGTTCCCTACTCCTCATCTACTCTCATATATTTTTTACTTAACCACTTTTTTATATAATTTTTCGCTATAATTTTATATGACAGCATCATTTATACTTTTTTTTAAATCAGGTTAACTGGAAAGCCAATACAACCATTTGCAAAGGACTATTACAACAGGAAACAAAACTATAATAAAATTCTATTTCCTCAAAAGAATGACAAAACGAAAGAGTTATCAGAAAAAATATCCAAACAATCGCACAGGAGGAAGATTATAGTTAATCCGGTGTTTGCCAAGAGAAGCGCTGACGACTTGGAGAAAAAGACGAAAGTTAAAAAAAGGAGAGCTCCAGTTCTCGCAATAGACAGAGAAGCCATGCATGAGGAGCAAAACGATAGAAAGCACTTAGATGTCGAATATATGAATCCCGAAAACGTGGAGTTTCATAGATTGAGCAGACGAGGGCTGTACGAAAAAGTTGAGAAACTTATTCTAGGGTATGTAATTAAATTGAATTATAACGATATTTACTGAACCTACTAAGCGTGAATGAGCGAACGACATTTTTGGGAAGTTTTTGAAAAGTAGACGATCTATCAACGAATACCAAATACATTATTGGTACGGAGGGTAAGAAGCAATTGGTTAATTACTATCATGTTTTTATTAGTATAAGAAATTAATAATTTCAATAGTTTGATTGGTTGTTTATGACTGATCAATATTGATTAAATTAAATGCATTTAGTTAGTGTTTGTTTGTAAATTTTTAAATATTGCTTTCATGCTATTTTACGATTGAATTTTTATTTATTATAATGCATTAAATGAATACAAAATTTTATACAAATAATACCAACCACATTATTAATATGGATAGTTAAAAGGGATTGGTTAATTAGTTTAATGTTTTTATTAGCATAAATAACATCATAAATAAAAGAATTTCATTACTCTGATTGATTGCTTATCAATTATTACTATTGATTCAATTAAATTTCATTAGTTAGTGTCGATTTGGAAATTTTAATAATAATGCTTGCACGCTATTTCACGACTGAATTTTTATTTTATTATAATACAATATAATTAATGAAATTTTTTCTACGAATCAATTAAAATTAATTGTAAAACTACAGTCTGTAACACTAGGAGCTCTGACATAGGCAGTGTGATTTCCAGTCGTTCCAGAGTAAAATTGGAAACGG
This sequence comes from Eubasilissa splendida, assembly GCA_031772225.1. Taxonomy (NCBI): domain Eukaryota; kingdom Metazoa; phylum Arthropoda; class Insecta; order Trichoptera; family Phryganeidae; genus Eubasilissa; species Eubasilissa splendida. The sequence continues at coordinate 10,534,133 of CM062852.1, read as the reverse complement.
GTGGAGATTGAAAAAAAAAAATTTATAATGTTTCATAATTTGGTTGCTTTGTATTGTCCTTGAATTTTTACTAGATTTATACTAGAATAATGCATGGCTATTGTTTGTATAATGTTCACAATTTAGTTTTGATAGATCTTATCAAAAAATAAAATATCCCATTCTCATACATTTATTTACAACATCAGGTCCTACAAGTGCGTATATATTTAGACATGTGTCGTTGTTTCCATGGTTGTAATCAATATTTTGTTTCAAAATTTAAAGGAACCAGTTTAGTCTTTCTTTATATTCCTATATATTTTTATCTATGGAATTACTCATGTTAGATTAAAATGTTCGATTCCAAATGAATGGGGAAAATTATAAATTTGCCGTCAATTTAGCATTGTATCCTGGATATAATTATCCTGATTCGGTTTAATAATTAGAATTAAATCAAATTAAAACAAGAAGGTGGAAAATTATTCTGTTAGTAATTAATTTCATGTCAACGTTTCCATGGTTCAGTGATCACAAGTCAGTCGTTATGGATACTTGTATGTATTAATTTGCGAATATATATGATATTTTGGCCAGATATCCGAGAATATTCACGTAGACAAGTATCTACGCGTATTGCACGATATTACATGTAGGTTTCAATTAGTTTATGTGGTTAATTAGCAGTCGTGTAGCCACACGCCAATATTAGCAATATTCATTTGCATGAATTTGGAAATACGGCAATTAAATTCTGTACTATTTTTCATACTGAGTTTAAATGAGAAAAATATAACATCTTGTTTGTATATTGGAACGATGATATTATATTAGACTAAACATATTCATGTACAGTGTACGTGAATATTAATACTTTCGATATTTAAAATATAAAGACAGTAGGATCATAAAATGATCGTAATTTAAAATATATGTAATGAAATTTATAATGCTGATTTATGAAATCGTACTAAAAGGTTGTAAAAATCTAATTTTCAATAATAATTTAAATAACCAGTAAATCCATGTTAAAAGTTAAAGTAAGATTTTGAGCTGGTTTTAATAATAACAATGTATGCAATATTTGGTCCAGGTCCTTTTTATTTTCGTGAGACATATATCGCTTCCCATTAAAAACCAATCTTGGTGATTAAATAGTTTTTCTTAGGAGAACACATTCTTATTGTGAAGTTGTAATTATTCAGATCATAGGTCTGTGATGTTTTAAATACTAATTAAATTTATTAATTATAAAGATATACATATAAAATCAATTTTATCGAAAAATATTGTTATTGCGCTACCGGGATAAATATAATGAATACATTGAATTAGTATTTAAAACTATTTAAATAAACTATTTTTAGGCTAGAAGTTTATTTATGAGATTTATAAGTTTATTGCGTCATGAGACCCTCTGTAGTCTGATTTATATCTACATAAAAAATCAGGCTCATGTCATGATCGATCTTTTTATTTCTCTGTGTTATATTTGTGATGTGTTTTTAGTATGGGGTTCCATGGAAGGGAGTGTGTATTAAAAGCCCTCTGTGAGATGGGCCAAGACAGACGGGGTAAGCAGGGGAGCTTCTTGGAAGAAATCATGCGAGTTATATTCACGTAAGTTTTAATTAGTTTGCGTGGAACATGTAAAACCGAAATCAGTTAAACTTCTCTTTGCGGTATGAGGTAATTTGTTTATCCTCATCTAGAATAAAGTCCTACACAGACACTCCAATAATTAATGGCTAATATCTTCAATACATTTTTAATTAACTGAACTTCATGTCTATTTAAGTTTTCATTTGATCGATCGATATTTTTGTAATTTGTAAAGTAAGTAGTAAAAATCTTTTTAACATGAAATATATTTAATGGTTGGTATTATATAGAAATATCATATGCGTATACGTTATACAGTGTCAAAAGTCTTTTTTCATTTTGGTTCATTCGCTGTACCAACGCAACGAGCGTAGAGGGGCGGGGGGTATGCCGATCGCTTGCCGCGTCCTTGGGTATTCAGTCGCTATGGAGCGTGTCCTTACTAGCTTATCGTGAAATTTTCCCTAAAAAATTGATATTCCGACAAGGCGATATAGCCTCCACGTAGCCTCGACTTGATACCAATTGACTTTTTCCTATGAGGCTACCTTAAATCAAAGGTACACAGTAACAATCCTCCCTCTCTTGACCAATTAAATGAAAATGTCCAAAAAGAAATGGCAGCGATCACGGAAAATAGTAGTTTTCAGTTTGGCCTCCCGTTTAGAAGAGTGCCAGCGAAATACTTGAATCACATTTAGAAAACATATTTTTTAAGAAATAAATTGCCAGGAACTGTACTTAAATGCAAAATAAACATTTTTTTTATTAAACTCATCCATTATTTTATTACAGATTTTTTTATTACGAACAATGCTTTTGGAACAACTTGTATTTGAATATAATTTCTGTCGTTAAATTTATTGTTAGATGGATATATGCAGAGTCGTAGAATCAAATCCAATGTTGTGTTTTATATAGTGAAAATTGTGTATTTTTGTTAGTATGTAAGGGGTAAAATGATGTGTATAAAATATTTAAAAAAGTATAAATCAATAGAATGCGTAATGTTTTTTTTGCAAACATATTTTAAGCAGAGGTGATATAATACTTGTGTTTGATTTTACATAGCGTACTGACGGTTTTTTAGGCTGTCCAGTGTTCAATATTATTTAAATCTTTCGGTGCGTGTCTATGAATTAAATTTTGCCTTCAATATATGCAGAGTTTTGCTCTAAATATAAAGATATACTTCAATAATATAAGTAAATAGGTTAGTTCACATCAGTTTGGGCCAAGTTACTAAAAGACTAACTTACCGACGGACTAACTTCTCGAAAAAAATTTAATATATGCATATTTTTACGAAAAAATAATATACATAAGTAGATATGTATTTCAACATTTGAATGAAATATATATATATTAGTTGTGTCTTTGCATATTTTTACAAAGATGTGCAAAAGTTCTTCCAATAAAACCACAAATACAATAATTTTTGTAAAAAAATATGCATGTCTTGATATGTATATCAAATACTTTTTTTTTTCATGAAAATATGCAAAAATATATCTACATAGGAATGAATTTTTTTTGTCGAGAAGATAAGTTTTAGAGAACTTGTCTTTAAGGATGTTGGCTTGTAGGGAATTGGTCTCACAGGAAGTTAGCTGTCGGGAAGTTATCCGGCACTCGGTATAGATGATAATGTAATATACATCGTTTGAATTATTGTCTGAATACTAATTCGGTACTGTCCTTTATCGCTGCTCTCTCAACATATTTCTAGGGAAATATTTCATTCGTGGACACGCCCTTACTGAAGATTCGAAATATAATATTTTCAAGTATGTTATGTTTCAGATTACCACAAGGGAAACAATTCGAAGACGACCATCACCAAGCCTATGATGAGGCGCAAAATAATATCCGAAACTGTACCGAAATGTATTCAGAATGTTCCTTTTCAATTAAATCTTTACCTTCATTGTAAATAATACAATCTAAACATATATTATATAAATCCCATGATTGATCATTAGAATATGACTTTAAAAGTAAATAAAAACTTATTTTTTTGAAAATAGAATATAATTTTAAAAAATCCTATCCTACGTCAGCAAGAATCAAGTGCGTGAAAGTGTTTCTTCCTGTTATCTTTGTTCTTTGTCCGATATTAATAAATTTATTTAAAACAGCGGCCATTTAAAAGATGATTGCAGGTCAGGTATCGATAACGAACTTAACCGAGATATTTACAAGGTCAATTTATCAGAAAAGTTTGATCGAAATCTGATAAGAACTACGGGAATTATCGTGTCCACAAAATCTGTTAAATCTAAAATAATTTTGCGTCACAAGACCCACTGCAATAGTTAATGTTTCTATCGAAACGTACATAATAGATGTGTTTTCAAAAATTTGTAACATACAATTTATTATTTTATTTCAATTGTATACATATTTTTAAATTTAATTAAGTTTTAGTTTTACTATGCCTCTCTCGCTAGTGTGTAACAGGAAAAGTTTACAATGAAGACTTAATTTGATGCAAGTACATAAAAAAACAAATACATTAAATAAAAACTGATGATTAGTCGACTATACTTTACTACAAATATATATACATATCATACTTGGAGTCGTTGAATACCTGAATAATATTGTGTTATATGTTACCTGGCAAACGGCATTCGAATTGATACTTTGTTTGGATGAGTGTCCCAACAGCAGATCGATCTATCTCTCTACAATCCAAATTTTAATCCTACTTTTAAGATTCTTCGAATACTCGAAATTTGATTCTCAAATTATATACTACTAAGTGCTGGTATCAAATCTGTTAGTCAGTAGATTAATGTTATATGAGTATTACTAGTTAATTTATACCGAAAGATTTAAAGAAACGCACAATAACCAATACAGATAAATAATTTAACACGCGTTAGTGTAGGTACCTACATATTAGAACCCATGCATGTTAGTTAGATGATGTAAAAACATCTATTTAATTTAATAATATTCATTTTAATAATATCCACACAAAATATATAACTATTTTTGAAGCAGTAACTTTGTGATTAGACGGTAACTAATATATTAGAAGAAACATTATGGGTATTTAACCGCTGGTTTGTTAATCTTTTGATTCCGGCCCGTTACACAACTCGGTAGCGGGGCGCTTCGAAACTGGTTGGAAAAGTAATATCTAGCTTATGTTCAAGTAGCTGTCTATATATCTTCATTCGACATAACAAAGGTTCAGCACATAGGCAGGTGCTTTTAAATTAATTTTATTATTAACTTGTTGTTTTCAGTTGAGGTAAGAAAAATTTCAATTATTTTTAAACAAGCAAACGTATCCGCTGGCTCAGTATTACAGGTTCACATGTTACATTAGAATATTATGCAATATACAATCCAACAGGTTCAAAAATTTATTCCAATTTAAACTATATTTTATTATCCCAATCAGTTTTAAAAATAATTATGTAAAAGCCACTAACTCACCTGAAGGAATAAATTATAAACTATCGAGTTTTGGATTTTGACATCTGTAAGTCGAAAAATAACGGAACTGTGAGCAAAGTTCATTAAGAGGCCTCATTAATCACTTAAAAGTTGGCACAGAGACTACTTTCAAAATTCAAAGACAAGCATTTTCTTAATTAATTTGAAACAACCTCTTTTCCAATCGGTGGTTCTGTTCTCGCGTAATAGGGATGTGCTAGCCAGAAAAAAATCTATCTGCAACCTTAAAATAAAGATTATTTTACAGATACGAGTAAATAGAGTGATTTATTCAGTGCAGTTCTGATTTTGATGGCTCCATAATGATTTGAAATTTGTAACAAACAAATCTAAATTTCTCAAAATAAAATGATCCTAGTCATTTTATTATGTCCATAGTATTCGCATAATCATTGCTCACAACCCCGATGTATGTCTTTAATTTAAGGTTTATGGAAGCATTATTATATGGAACTGATGTACCTTCTAGCTTAAATTGTGTTTTTTGTAGATGGTTTCCTTGGCCGACGTTTTGACATGGTAACGCGTGCCATTGTCAAAACTTCGTCACAGAAGTTATAGTACAACCGTACTTGTTCATGAGGAATACTAGTACGGTTATACCATAGTTTTTGAGGCAAAGCCTTAACGTGTCACCGTACCAAAATGTCGACCTAGAGAACATAGGTCCTTGAGGAAACTATTTACAAAAAACGCGATATAACCTAGAAGAGACACCTGTACCTGTATACGAGGGCGAGTTAAAAATTATCTACATTTTCACCATAACACACCTTCAAGATTGTCATACTGCCTTCAGCGTATGAGTGTGTAGAGTTGGTACGACTGCGGTCACGTGTGCGAAATTTGATCTCGATCGCGTCATTTGACTTTCGTCTGTTAAGTTTGCACCGAAGAGGAATTCCGAGCAGTGATCCGATTTTTATGGTCGGAGGGTGTAAAAGAGGCAGAAATACATCGTAGACTTTTATTAGAATACGGGGACAGTGCTTTATCGTGTAAAAGTGATTTAATGTGAATCGAAAAGTGGCCGGACGAGTGTGACGCACGGATGGGGAAGCAGGACGCCCGACAAGATTCAGCAAGCTCGAGAGATGGTTTTAGCGAATAGGCGAGTTACCATCGGTAAGGTAGCGTCTTCTTTGAACATCAGTCACGGTTCTGACCATCAAATCATCCACGACGAGCTTGGCTTCCGTAAAGTTTTTAGTAAATAAGTCACTTCTATACTTTTTAGTAAACAAATAATATTCCCAAAAATAAGATATTGAAAAAGATAAGGCGATGTTAAAACGTTCATTGATTCTAAGGGCCGAGATTTTTATAAGATGATTCAAAATACTAGTCAAACTTTGGATAAATATCATGACTTATCGGACATCAGGTCAGTGTAGACATGAAAAGTGTCGTCGTGTACAAATAATAATTTATTATTATAGTTATTCACTTGGTACTGTAACGTTCAACATTTTTATGGAGGGATGGGTGTTCGTCTTCCCGGCTTCCCGGAAGAATGAGAATGCAGGAGAGGATATTCTCTTGGGAGAATGCTACATCGAACGTATCTTGTTTTACCCGGCTTCCAGTACCTCTAGCACTTCCACCAGCTGGCTATAACCTTGGGTACTAAGCGTCTTCAAGTGATGTGGTAATACAATTATAGTGATGGGTTTGCAACGAACGGTCTATACAGTGTGCAGTGTGCAGTGTGCAGTGTGCAGTGTGCAGTGTGCAGTGTGCTTTCCTTGCAACGATCTTTAAAGCTTATTAAACAGGTAACGATAAGGGTTATGTGAACAGATGTTCCGCAAAGCTTTAATATACAAGCATTTAATAAATACGTAATTTCGTCTGATGCTACAATCAGTTAGACTGATGCTATAATCGAATATAATAAAAGCGCAGAAGGACAAATGTGTACAGAAGTATAGAACAGTTAAACTGATTTCAAAAATTTGACAAAATATATATTTTTTAAAGTAGTTCTTATATTTGGCTAATTATTAACAAATAATATAATGAAAAATAAACTATTTATTTGGAAAAAATATTTTTATTGTTGAAATATTATATGCCAAGTTTGTTTAAATCTATGTTTCGTAGTAATGGGTAGTTTACTAGAAATATAAAAACCTGTTAAGAAAATACAACCTTTTAAAATGAAACCATGTATTCCTTACTAAATGATAGAAAATAACATTTTTTTAGTTTGGCTTCGAAGAATGGATCGTTTTTGTTTAAATTATTATAAATATATTAAGTTCGTAGGAAAATAATCCTAGTTACTGTTTCATGACTTTTACGATTTCAATGAAAGTGTCTTTTCATTAAAATTGTGTTCATATTAATATCATTTTAAAGTACATTTTCCGGTTTGTATTTTGGTAATATAGTCATTGGTTTTATTTTTTTAATCTTGAACCAAATTGGGCTATCGAATAAAAGATAGAAAATACGTAAACAAGTGTAACTTTTTTAATGTGATTAAAATGAATAATAAAGCAGCATAAACTAAACTAAACAATAGTTTTGGTATGAATAATGAATATAATAAATACGGTACACTGGTGGTTTCAAAAATGTCATAATGGGGACCTTGAAAAAGGAGGAGGTCGTGAGTGATCTTCTTCAGTTGCTGACGACCAACTGAAGGGGTGAGTTGAATTAGAACCACGCACAACAAATCGAAAGCTTACACAAAAGTTAATCGTTAGTCATCCAACACCACTGGCCAACCTAAAACAGGTACGAAATAATTATTATTTTTCCAAGTGGGTGCCGTACGAACTGACCGAAAATCAAAAGAATCCTCGTTACGAAGGTTAGTCTATATTGTAGGCGCGCGTTGAGTTATGAAACATTATCTTATTTACTGTACATCAAAAATTTGCCAAAAGATTATCACTTATTTAAATATTTCTTATATGGTAATATCTTCAACAATTAAGATGCTGAAAAAAGGACATTTCGAGGTTTTATCAATTCCAGAAGTCCGGAATTATACACCACCGGAATAAATAAACTTGTAATTAATTGCCAAAGATGTGGTAATTCTTATGGTGCTTATTTCGATAAAAATACTTATTTATTAGCTGAGAAAAATATATTTGAATTGAAGGTCGTAAACCACACATATTAATTTATAAAAACGTTGACTACTAAAAAAAAAAATGCAGTGCATAGAATTAAAGAATAGAAAATATTACATTTAAAAGTTTTAAATAAAACTATTCAAATAGAAAATATGTTATTTTGAAAAAATGATTTAATAAATTTAAATATTTAATTATCAAACTTAATTATTTAAAGTACTTACAGTAAATCAAATTTTAAAAAAAAATCATCAAACAAAAATTGCTAATTTTTTTGCAAAGTGACTGGAGAAAAAAGTAATCTACGTTTGCTGTATAATTATTATATGGCTTTAATGAAGATTCTAATCGGCAGTAACCTGAAAGATCCAAACCAATGTTGAACTAGTTTTGAATGCGACTTTATAGAGTGTAGAAATAACAATCCCGGCGACCACGAGTTCCAGTTAATAAATGATGAAGTTAAATCGACGGTAGCAGATTGTGAATTAGGTCGCTTCTGTCTTATGAAAAATTACTCACGACGTCATTATTCATTTAATATTATTATTAAACATTATTAATTTAAAAAGATCGACGAAAACGAATGCAATAATTGTATTATATTGCTGACACGATAGAGTATTAAAAAATAACAAATATATAAATTTTACATGACTCACAGTCAACATATGTATAATCTATATATTTATTTGTTATAAGTTTTCATTTTTAAAAAATTCAATCTTATTTTACATTATATATTACTTCTGAGACATCGAGTTGCTGGCGTAAAGCTGCGGCTGGAGCTCAGCACCAACTCTCTGGTGCAAGCGGCGCTCTCATGGAAAGCTGGTTCCCTGACCAGAGAATGACAGCGCCAACAAAATAGCTACATATACAACAATGGCCGTTTTTATTAACTTTTAAATTTTTTTAATTTTTTTATTTATTAATATTTTCCTTGGTTTTCTTTTTCATAGCATTATATTGATTTCATAACCTTTAATGTGTAACATAATCTGTATTATCTTTATGGCGAATCGGGTTAAAAAAAACCTGATCACGCTGGAATAAACACATTATTATTATTATTATTATTATTATTAATTAAACGACGACGCATTTATTTTAAAATAGTTTGACGTTTTAATTTTTGAACAATTGTTGTTAATTAATAATTATTTACACCTACGTAATATACGTATCAGAAATATTACTGTTAATTGAAATACTTACCGATTTACAGTACGTCAGCATTACGGTATTTCACTTTTAAAACTTCTGACAAAAGACTCGTTTGTTTACAATTATGAATAATATCCCTTAGAACAAAAAGGTCACATGCAATGAAACGTGTAAATTTTCTTATATGCGAAACTCAAAAAGGTATTGTGATTTTTTTGTGTAAATAACACGTTAGTTTAAACAAATAATACGTTTTATTTTAAGCACGTTGATTATTTTGAAGTTGGCCATGTGAACTGTTGGTTGGCTCCATTAGTTCTTTTTAGCGGGTGATGATTCCACCGTGATGGTAGAGTCCTGAAACTGGAGAAAATGGCCAAGGAGAGAGCACTTGTGGAAGAGGCAAAATTCTATCCTGGAATGTAATGTCGCGAAAAAAGAAGAAGATGATCTCAAGAAAACTACTTGAGACTCGACGAAATTATTTGAGCACACATAATTATACAAAAATAAAATGTATGTTGAAGATTAATAGATTAACCCCATTGGCTACTACGATTTACTCTAAGGTGACCTTACACAATGTATAAGATGAATGTTGTTGTTAATAATGAAATTTAAAAAATACATTTTTTATAGAAAAACAAGTCAGCAACTTTACAAACCTACAGCAGTAGTGAAAATGTAGAGAAGGGAGCCGAGTGAGTCAAGACAGAAATTAATGGCGCTATTTCTTCCTTATTCGCACCTGTGGGAATACGACGTGACGTGGTGTGAAGATGTGTACGTAATAATAGTGATATTATAAAAACATTGAAATGGTAGAATGGTTTATATAACAACCGCAAATAAAAAGAGAAGATCGTGGAAGAAGATCGCTAGAGAAAGCTTCAATGAAAACTAAAATAAATATTTTAGCCGTCATGAATACGCCCCGCCCCGTAAACCGGCGGGATGACAGGGAAATATGACGTAACCAGTTTATGTATGACTCGATTATGAAAACTATCAAATAGAGTGAAAAATGTGAACAAATGCTCCCCTCTGAGTTATACTCGTGCGTCATTTCACCGGGTGTACAGGAATAATTTTTAAAGTTAATTACAAAAGTGGTCGGACTCTGTAAAAAAAGTACATATTTTATTTGTATACTTTTAATATTGGTTGCACCTGTTGTAGCAGCGCTTGTAGAAAAAAACATATCAGTTATTTCACGAAATATTTTAAAGTATAATAATATGTTTATTGTTATAGAATAATATGTATATTCAGCGGGTACCCCAGTAAAGTTTGCCACGAAACTGTGTGTTAGAGAATTTCGTAACATTTTTGTAAACTTTCACTTTTAACTTGTGAATTATTTTCACCTTTACCGGCACCGGGAATCGATACCAGTAACCTCTCACATGCTAAACGAGCGCTCTGCCATCTTGGTATTTCCCCATTTGACTGTGGCGTCAAATTGTCATATAAGTATATTCAGGAACACCGCACTATAGAAAGGTGCACACAACATGCAGGAAAATAATAAATTTATTATTGGCTAGAAGACGAGGATAAATTGGTGATCACGGAAAATGTACGAGGAGGGAGTGAGGTGAGGTCGATCAGAGGTTTTTTTGCTGATAAAATTAAAAAACCAAAATCATATATATAATTTTGGTTTTTATTTATATATATATAAATTTAAAAAATAGAGATGTGTCCACGGAATACATTTCACATCAATATTCTTACTATTTTAATTTTTAAAAATTGTTATTGTGTTTAATTTGTAGAACTCCATGTATTATTTTTAATTCAATTAAAAAAATCTAATTATAATAAACATTATTATTGAGTTCTGTTAGTTTGCGTAAGCATTATTTAGATGTTACAGCTATTTCGGCAGTTAAAACCATTTTCAAACAGTGGATAAACCACGTACAATTGACTTAGTTAAATGATTTTAGTTACCCCTTCCTCTACGGGTAATTAGGTGGTTTCGGTGGAATCGATGTATATTAATATTCTTATTCTCAGAGACACTACCTCCTCTTTATAAAATTTCAATTTATGTGTATAATATCCACTGTTTGAAAATAGCCTTAACCACCGAAACAGCTGCAACATCTAAATAATGCCTACGCAAACTAACAGAACTCAATAATAATATTTATTTTAATTAGATTTTTTAAATTGAACTAAAAATTACTATTTTCAAACTAAGCTAAACGCTTGTTGTACTTTGAAAATAGGACTAACTTCCTGGTGTCCTGTACGAGATGCAAACCTCCAATCATTAGATCACCAGGCCAGCGTCTTAACCACTACACCAACAAGGTTCTCTTAATTGAACGGACACTTCCTAAAAATCGATTTTTATTGCTGTCAATATTTTACTGAGGGCGTATTTTTACTGTTTGTAAAATTATACACAATATATATATATATATGTGTATAAATATTACTAGTAAAAAATAATACACAGACTACAATAACGGTTTTTGCCTACTACGGTAGTAAAATCAATCACGATGCCTTCTCGAAGTAACCTAATGTATATTTCAAATAATTATACTGAAATGAGAAATTTGGTCACCAGAAATGGAATGGATGCAACCCAAGTGCAAAGCCATTATTCAGTATCAAAACGTTGTATGACTGGTATATTTAGTGACTAGATTTAAATAGTCGGATTATACAATAGCATTTAAAGAGATGAAACAGTCTTCTAAATGGGTTAATCTAATAAAATCTAAAATATCTCACAGAGTATAATTCTACTTATTTCAAATAATTATTTTAATTTGATAGATAGCGCCAAGATGCCTAAATTTTATAAAACAAAATTAATTCAGAATATTTTATTCACTTTTGTTAAATACATACTTTGCGCTTAACATCATAAAATAAAATAATATGGTTGAGTAGAAGCTGACCTAGATGAATTCCCGTTCCTAATTCGAGGACAAAAAGGAAGAAGATTTATTGTAAACATCAGATGCATGTATATTTAATTATTATGGCCTAGCGGATAGAGCAGTCCACTTACCATACAAAATACGGACACAGAATCAAATCCTACTGGTAAAATATTTTCAATAAAAATTATATATTTTAACAACACTAATTAGCTTAATGTAATATTCAATAATGTAAAAATATGTAATATTCAAAGAAAGATATGGTACTACTGTAAATGAAAATACATTCAACAATAGATACATTTAATATCAATGAATAATATTTAGAAACTGAGTGCCTTAAATAAATTTCTGAATATAAATTCGTTATTTTTTAATATCTTATCTTGTGGTTATGTAAAGTAACTATAATTTTTTTGATAAACATTATTATTTTACTTAGTTTTTTTCGTGTAGTCATTCATTTAACAAAGTAAAAGCGTAGACCTGACTTAATATTATGTATATTAGCGAAATTCCTCACAATTTTAATAATGTAAGAATTTTAAATTACACACTGCAGCATCCCAAACACTTTCCAACACAGGTGTTGTATGAAATAATAAGTACAGGGATAACACATTCGGAATCATGGCTGGTACTGCGCGGAATGGCTCGGCAATGTGCCAAAGTGAATTGGAATGTCACAAATTGTGAAGTTTTGAGCATTTAAACATTGCCAGAATATTGTCCACAATTCGTGATTTCCTGTACTTGTAAAACTAATTCACTTTATTGGGAGAAATACACTGCATATACAAAAACATATTAAGAGATTTTCAAATCCAGGCAAAATTTAAGATAGGGATTTTGTTCCCAAGAGATTCTTTACAGATAACTCTCAGCTTTCACTTTTGTTTACTGTGTTCACACCATCTCTCAGAGATACGTCGTCTCGTAACTCACTTCACGCTTATTGTATAACAAACGACAAATGCCAGTCCATTGTCCATTACTGTTCATTCGTCAATTGAATGAATTTGAATCTCCCCAGTAACAGTTAAAATGGAATAGATTTTTGTAATTTAATGGTTTCTATAGGGTGTTTGAATTTTAAAATGAAATAAAATGCATAAAAATCGTGGTAATGGTCATAGTATTGGCTTTATTGGAAATAAAATTTTATGCCATTAGTGCTGGTTCGAATAAAGCATAATCTGGAAGTTCAATTTTCGACTTTTTACAGTAGCTGGGGCCGTACATCGGCAATAACGTAACGAATATTGGCTTCTAAGTCGTCTATCATCTCTGGTTTATCTGCGTAGATTAGCAACTTCACATATCCCCATAGAAAATAATTCAAAGGTATTACACGATCTTAGAGGCGTTCATTACGCGAAATTATGCGCTCATCGAATGTTGAAACCACAGCTATTTCACATTAATGCTATTCAATTGGTGAACAAAAATGTCAGTAATCGTGGATCTATAGCGCTCGATGACGAATCGACTCATTCGGGTCCTCCTCAATACTACGCTCCACTGCAGCAACAGATTCTTCGGTGCGCACTGTACGACATCTCTGCGGATGCGTATTATCAGGTAGAGTATGCGTGGTGCGAAAACGATCCATGGTTATTCGAATTACTTGCTCGGATGGACGATTATGTCGATCACAAAATGGACATAGCTATTAAGACAGATTAATTTTTGAATCAATAGTTAATTTAGTGAAAAGTATTATGAAAATATTATATAAATCAATTAAATAGATATTTAAAATAATGTAACCTATCGAAAAGATATTTTGTTTCTACCGGGATACAAACCCGGAACTTTTTCTTGTCTGGAAAATGGTTTACCATTATGCTATATTAACCATTTAAAGTTTTAAATATCATATACTTTGATCTAAAAATTGCAACTTCACAATAAAATATATTTTCATTTAAAAAAAAGATATAAAAAGTATTACCATGACATAGCAGCTGTGGTCTGACTAACGTACAACAATTATTTAGAGCTAGAAAATAAGGTCCATAAAAACAATAATAATTCTATAGGACTATTTAATTATATCGTGCTTCCGAAATTTGAGAAAAATACGTATCAACATATTTTCTTTCATTGAAGAATATAATTATGTTAAATATTAAATTCTCTAACAGTAAACGACAACTATTATATAAGATCAAGAGATTAAATTGAATTTACAGTCATTACATCGAAAATGTTGAAATACATTGCATTTAAATTCAGCAGAGTATCGCAACAATTTTATAATAGGTTAATAATTTTTAAAAAATATTTATTACGTCACAAAAATAATGATTTAAACATGGTTTTAATTTTAAATATCTTAAAATCATTGATAAACTATTTAATATACCTACTGTATACAGGATGTCACATAAGTAGTTATTAAAATTTCAGGGGGGTTATCATCACTTGTGAGTAGAACATTTTCGACAATTTTAAGGAAAATATCAGTAGTCGGCGAATTAAGCGAATATTAAGTTTGCATTTATTTTTTCATTATTATTCGACGTAGGACAGTTATTGAAGTAATTAATAACAAATTTTATAAATTCATTCGCTTTAATACAAGTCAAATAAAATGATTAACCTTGTTAAAACATTTGAAATATTCACATTCAAAAACGTGTTATGTACTGTGCGAGAAAGCATGTAATGGAATAAAAGTAATTAAATACGTTTTCAAGAAGACCTAAGCTACAGTAATTGGATGGCGTTACCGAGGACGTGCATGTAATCGTTTCAGCGACCTGAAAAAGGGGAGCGGTGGGTAGATCGGAATGATTAAAGTTGTCTGAAGAAATTAGGGCCCACACTGGGCTAATGCATAGTTGATGAATGAAAGTTCTTCTTTGTAGAATATAATAAATAATTTACATTCTTTAATTTGTCAGACTACGTAAAACAGTGTCGCTTTCAACACGCGGATTTGAATTGTTTGGAATAGAAATTCGTAATGGAAATTTAAGACGAAACACCTGCACGATTTATTCACGACAATTTTCAAAATAAATAGCATTGCATGGTATCGGCCTACCTCAAGTAGATATGTGGTTAGATAGAGATGGTAACTTTATAGTAGGGGATGCTGAAATTGAAATAATTTAAAATATGATAACAGATTCAGATAACCAAAAATCCTAACAACCCTTTTCGTTCACAATTATTACATTTATCTAAGCCTGAAGCTTTGACAACTAGATACGTGACACCCGGTGTTGATTTCGTCACTGTTATGATTACTGTCATAATACTATCAACTACACTGTACGTTGCTAACTGACTTAAGTGAGCACAAACCTAGTCGATTTATATGTTTTTACAACATAAATGTTTATATTTCCAAAATAAATTGATTGACAGTATGTATACATTGTACATTTGTACATAAACTCATCCAATCAAAGAACTGTTTGCATAAAATCTAAGACTGATTGATTTCAATGGAAATATTGAACAGCTCAATACTGGGTAGAGTGCTCTAAGAGTGCGCACCATTCATAATACGCGCGCTAGATGTCATTCGTGGCTAAATTCAGTTCCTAGTTATCATTTGTAATAAGAACACCTGAAAGTTTTCACATTTTGTAATCAGTACATTTAATTTATGATGATATGGGCTTTTTTTTCTTCAAAATCGATAGTGTAAATAAATGTAGCAAGCGTTCACTGGCACCGTCATTCCCCATTTCTAACAGACCTGGTACCAGTTGTATCAATGTGAACAATGCCGGCGGCCTGTAAGAGTGCGCAGGCCTAAAGTTTGTAAGAGTGTAAGCGCGCACGCTTACAGATCTATGCGCAGACCGATCTCCGAATCCGATTTATCATTACAAGACCTGGTTTTACTTGAGCATATTAGTTTTAACTAAACGTAATAGATACGTTTTATTGTTTTTAGAATGTCTTGAATGAGAAAAAAAGCCAATACGTAAGATGTGTCCGCAAGCAGTCTTGGATGAAGCCAAAAAGAGGATCAGCGAGGACGAAAGTAAGATAAAAGTTGCACTTTCTCGGAATGGCAGAGAGCACGTTAAGAAAACGCCTTAAGAGAGGTATCGTACCAACAAAACTTGGCTTATATGAC
The DNA here is from genome assembly GCA_031772225.1 of Eubasilissa splendida. Lineage (NCBI taxonomy): Eukaryota > Metazoa > Arthropoda > Insecta > Trichoptera > Phryganeidae > Eubasilissa > Eubasilissa splendida. The sequence goes on along the minus strand of CM062852.1, from coordinate 10,517,811 downwards.
TTAACTTTATCCAAAGAGATGGAGGCTAAACTCTCTAACCATATAAAAACTCTAGACAACATGTTCTATGGCCTGACAACAAAATCCACAAGAGCTTTGGCTTTTATTTTTTTGACAGAAAAAGAAAGGTAGAGTGTAGCCTTAACAAAACTAAAAGAAAACCAAAGCAAATCTCAAGAAACCCAAATCAATACCTAAGAAAATATGTGGAGCTACTCAGGATGCCTAGGATGCCCAGGAAGTCTACAAGGAACCAATATCTGAACATTGGATACAGTAGATAATGTGTACTGCCTAGGTGTCACACGCACAATCTTAGGTTTCCAAGTGCGCATGCTATATTCCGACTACCTACTTTTTTATACTTCTTACTTCATACTGTTACTTATATTACTATTAATACCTACTTACTTTACGGCTTATCAAAGTAGATGCAATTTATACAAGTTAAATTCATACTTACATATTATTATTGTATTCATTTCTGTTTTTACTTTTAATAACATGTCAGGCCAACGGACGCGGTTACCGGAAGCCCACTTGAGATTGAGTTGGTGTTCAGGTTAACCGGTGGGTTAAAAAAACTGTTGGGACTAAAATCTTCCCTTAAAACAAAAAATGTTTATGTTAACCGAGAACAAAGGATTATAGATTATAAGAGGCCCGAAGCCATAGCTAACAGATCACTGTGTTTTGGGTATCGGTCATGGAAAGTTCTTCTAAAATAAATTCCTCAATTTCTCTTGCTTAGTGTACAAAGGATGTACTTCTCCTTTAAATTCGGCACTACACTAGTGCGAGAAATATTATTCGCACTCTTACTAACCTGCTTCTGTAAGAGTGCGCAATTGGCTATTTTCAGATTTAATGATTTTAATCGTAAAGTGTTTAGATTAAATTAAATTTTTGTGTGCAATAATGTTAATAATATATTTTTGTAACAATATTTATTTATTGATATCATAAATTATACCTTAAGTGCCCACACTTAGAGCACTCTATCCTATGTGGTTTTATGATCTCAGAACATCTCAAGAATTAAGAATAAGGAAAAACTCATAATTTTTATACTATAAACGTATGTGGGTATTTTATACTATATATATATATTTGGCAGTAATTTCTGGTTTGGAGATACAAAGTATTTGAAAAACCTATTTGACCTCGTGCAAAAGAAAACGATTCGTCTTGGTGACAGCCCTCTGTTAGGAAATAGTCATCAATCTGTAGAACACAGAAAAACAGGGAACATTCGGGAACATTTCTGTCAATATATCAATGGAAGGTGCCCGGTAGGGTAGAACCTGCGTTATTGATTCACCGATAATGTGGTGTACCTTAAAAGTGGGGTAATGCGATATGTGCGCGGTTCTCATCGAAAATGCACTGTCACATAGAAACGTGGCAAGTGACGTAGTTATGAAAGATTTGGGCAGATTTTTTCCTTTGTATTCGGATATTTTAAATATGTGGTTTTTCCTTCATAAACTATCCAAAATCTATATTGTTTTATATCAACAAATGAAGCATATTTTTGAAACAATTTTAACTCATTTTTTTGCCCAAATTGCGTATGAGACATGTGTAACACTATGAGATTTATTATTTGTCTTAATTATTATTAGTAAAATTAATACAAAAAAAGAGATCTCCTGGTTTGATCGCATTACAAATATAGAGATGTCAAGTTAAGAGACTTCTTCGTAATGATAAAAATAATAATAATGAATTGACTGTGTAATTATAGAAAATAGCTTATTGTACAAAATACTGGTGATTTTATATATCTATAACAAGATAAATCAGCATATAACAATTTGGTTGCCAATCTTCGATAGAATAGTACACATAAAGAGATAACAAATTGTGATTTGTAGTCAAAATACGAGTAAAAAATTTTAACGGAATAAACATGTCACACGATAAAATAAACTAAATGAACATTGTAATAGAGAGCATAATATTTTCTTGTTGCCCTCTTGCACTCCCACTAAGTTATTAGGAATAAACGTGACAGACGTTGTCGTCAACAGAAAACAGCCACTAAACGTTATTCGAAATTCCGTTAATTTGTAAACCAATCGGAGCCGTCCGTGTGACTCCGATCACATAGTGTCCATATGTCATTACTGGGAAAAATTCACCGGATAATATATGAACAGGTCGTTATTCAGTCCTCGCTGTACGTCATATTATTAAATCAATAAGATGTGAAGTTCGTAGTAAAGTGCAACTAAAATAATATATTGTCAGTGCTCCCACTCAATGTCAGTTCATGCATGCATGCAAGTGATACGTTAATACTTACGTTAATTAAAATGTAAATTGTGTAATCAATCAATAAATAAATAATGTGTTAATTAGGTGCATCAAAAGACGAAAAGCAATTAATGAATATGTTAAGAGTTATATTTAAAAAAATGCTCTTTTACTATACTGACAAGTTGTAAATATTCTAGTTAAATGTAGATATAAAAATGAAACTTTTTTGTACATTTATTTATTTATTGATGGTGCCAAGTGGGGTTTTGAGCGGTGATGTGGAAAACCGTAAAGACAACGATTTAAATTTTTTGAAAGAAGACAAGTTCAAAATGAAGAACCAAGTTCGAGCTGATACCTCGGAAAATATTTGCCCTAACACCAAAAATAGCGACGCTCTCTTATCAAGAAAAAAAAGAGCTATAGGCTTTCCAGACGGAAGTAATTTTTTAGTAAGTAAAAAAGTGTAAATTAATTTTATATTGATTATTGAATAAAATAAGATAAAAGTTAATTGTCTATTTTTTATGGTGTTTTACATGACAGATGAATTACAATAATAATAATATAATCAAATAACACATCGCTCTGCCCTCAGTCATGAAAAACAGTGCATTAGAGACTTTATTTTAAAAACACACCTTTTCAAAAAATCATTTCCATAAGTTCAAATAACAATTTTAAAAACAAAGATAATGCAGAACTATAAACAGTTTATGTGTAAAGCACCCTCGAGGTGAATTTTTTTATGAAAATGGCGCTATAAAAATTGTCCATTATTATTATTATCATCTATTAGAAATAAATTGGCATTATAGACCTTTTATCACCACTAATAGTTATTCAGCCATGTCTAGACTATTTTGCTAGACTCTTAGAATAGATTAAGGCGATTTTTTTCGTGCTGTTTACTTGATATAATTTTTATGTTCTTAGTCAATACAATATATAACAAATAATAATTTACCATATTATAAATAGGTACTACAAAATATTTAATACGCGATTCACTAATATTATTCAACTATATCTTATATATAATAATATAAAACAAATAAGGTCACACGTATAGGATCTGTAGAAATGTATTTATATGATTTATTAAATTGTTGTGATATCTCAATTTAAGTTATCTGTTAATTTAGTTTGTGACTATTTTAAAACTGCGAGGATTCTTTGTAAAAAGGATAAACTTTATTACTATATTGTTAATATGAAGAGTTAAAAGTAAATTTATAACTTTCTGCTGATTATTAGACAGTCCGTCCATAGCGTATATACATCAGATATTCAACATTTACAACGCTTAAGTTCATGAATGCAAAGGACTTATTTTTATTTTGTATAAAAATGCAACGTAAAATTATATATCTTTGAAATAAAATGTGATTTATATTAGTGTATAGTAATATTTATATAACTTTTTGAATTATTATTATTAATAATAAGAATAACAATTTTAAACTAAAATAAAATTAAATAAACTACAACTGACTGAAAACTTTTCAGTAATTTTTAAACATGCGTTTTGAATTGGTTGAATTGAGAATGATTTTATTACATTTCTTAGATAACGGGATCACTCGTGAAGGCCGTGTTGCTAGGTATACCGTTAGGGTGGAATGTGGCCCTGGAAGCTGATGTCTTCTATAAGGTGCCGACTATTGCGGAAGTGCTGAAGAAAAACCCCCTGAGCCTGCATCACCGGCAACGTCGGGAGTTGTGGGTACACTTTGAAGATGTTCTCAATGCGTAATAACCTTTTACAATTATTAGGTATTAAAACAATATTTTATTCCGGTAGATATTGTATTAGGTACGCTACTAAGGATACGTACAATGTCTGCAAGCATATTTTGTTGTAATTATTTTAAAATTGAATGTAATAATGATATGTTCAATAATAGCTTGCAATATTCTTTTTTTGGGAAAAATTATCACATGTGAGTTTGCGCCCTAATTAAACAAGATGTTTTAGTTACAATTTGCACAATTAAACTTTGTACTACATACACGTTGAGTTATAGTCACTAGTATAGTTTCAAGAGAAAGCAGACCATTCTTTTGATAGTCATACATTAAAAAATTTCCGCTCGGTACCTTATTAATAATGAACATATATATAACGATTAATAATGAACAATTTTGAAACTGTTGAAATACTAATACTAATTGACAACATAAGATTCACTAATACCTCACCTATACTGTTCATATTCCAGTTAACGACCGAAATCTCCCTCCTCTTCACAAATCTCGCCCAATTACCCGAATAGACTACAATACTGTATTTAGTTTAGTTATCACTTGATGATGAGAGGTATTGCGTCTCTCGAAGCTATAGTAGTGACAATAACTCAACGTACGTGTAGTACAAAGTTTACTTGTGAAAATAATAATAATCATTTATACCACAAAGTAACCGCCATGTCAATTAATGATATTATTGATAAATAAAATTTTATGTTTGTTTCATGCAATTTATCTTTTTTTTAATGAACATAATGCAGTTGTAGTTTTAGAACATTTTTCTGCTATATTTTAAATACAAATCATTTATTTGATATATACATCGAACATATATATATTATTTTAATGAATTAAATATTTATAGTTTGACTAGTCGTTTGTATTTCAGTAAGCACGCTCTTTTTTTCGGTAATCCGTACCTTAATATTAAAGTATAGATATATGAAATTCATTAAAATGTTTTGTAAGAAAATTTCGCAGCTAGAAGAGGAGTTTCGCCTTACTATTGTAAATAAAAAGAACTAAAAGATATTATAATTCCCCGGCCTAGCATTCTGACCCATATCCACGGATTAGATTTCTCTCGGAGATTATAAAGAACAGTACAGAGTTTAGCGCGAAGCGATATATGAATTATCATCGCGTGTTTTTCGCTTGCGGGTTGGAATGACGCATTCAATACATACGTATTTACTGATTCTCAGAAATCAAAGTCTTAATTATTATTAAGAAGATATTTGATTTTACTAAACAAATGAGTACTGTGCTGGTCTCATAGAACGTGGTTTAAACATCAAAATTCTTGTTCACTGAACAAGTTTTTATCTTAGTTCTGTATCTTAGTTCAAAAAACTTGCGAATGAAAAAAAAAATGAGGGTGTATTGTGCTTGTTTTTCAGTTACGGTTTCAACGGGCAGCCATGTATCCTGCGAACCATCTGCGAAGCCCAACAGCTCTTGGCTCCCAAGGACGTCTTCCTGGTCCACGACCTGCTGAAGTTACTCTTTTCGTAAGTGCCAATATTCATCAACTTTGAGATTACGTCAGGGGTTCCCAACCCGTGCTAAGTAATAAATACTTATTTCACCTCCCGAACAGCGAAACAAAATAAATCTATAGATAAAAAAGTCAACATAAAACACCCTCTTTCTTTTTACCAAAAGATTTTTACCATACATAGATAAAACTATTGCCTCTAACCGTAGTAACGGATAGCATAGTAATTTCGTAACATAAATTTCAAAACTGTTTTATGTTAGAATGCTCTTCAGACATTATGCATATGCATAATACATATGCACAACATAACATTTTGTATTTGCCAAACTGAATAACAGTTTTACAGATTTGCTTTGGTATTATTTGCTTATTTTGTAACAATTCATTTCCAACAGCAAAGTATCTCAGTAATATTGAAGTAAAGAATACTTAGATGGGCCTGACATGTTGTCAAATGTGACGTTTCCAAAGCAATCGAAAATCTGTATGGTTTATGAGGGAACGTTAATGAGAATTTGACCCCTGGGATGCCCAAGAATCAGACGAGCAGACAATGTTTGACAGGTTGCAGCGAGACTACAAGTTCCATATTGGGAGACCACACCCTAAGGCATAGGCTTGGAGACGGATATGCTGTGGTCTTGTGTCAATAGGTTATGGACCTTAGAGCCAACTACAGTACAGATATGACAACTAATACAAATAAATTTTACGCAACGAAGAAGAGAAATTATATTTTAAAATCCTTCTTGGTCAATCATTTTTAACATTCTTGAGTTTAGTTGTTGGACCTCTCCGCGAATAGTTTTAGAATCCCTGCTTCAAGGTAAACGTATTTTACGTCACACAACTTTGTTCACGAAATTATGAAAACTGTTTCAAATTATAAACTTACAAGATGGATTGTATTTTATGATTAATCTAATCGTGCCTGAAAATAATTATTTTGCCGGCCTTCAAGATAAAATAAACTTTTATTCACGGATGAAATTAACCTGACGACGTGATGGAAATATTTTATCCAAAGTTTTTTTGAGAGATAAATGAAAACTTGTCCAGTTTGGGTGTGAACCTAATTTAAAAATTATACTTGGAGACTTTTTAGGCTTGGGTGATGTAAACATTCAGTACCAATACTTCACTAATCAGTCAGATGGGTGCGCTTTAATATCTTTAATGCTTTTAAGGTTTTTAGTCATTTGATAAAAAAAGGCATAATAAAAGGAAACCTATTGAAACAGGTTCAAAAAATAAATTTACCATCAAACCACTCTCGGCATGCCCTTTCGCTAATCGTTCCTTCGCCGTAAAGATCGTTGAGATTGCGAAATTACTCATCAGCTTTCCACACTTTCTCCTAGTGTGGTGGTAATGTGGTGTACATGTGTATGGTTTTCGGAGCGCATTTTAATTTCCTAACATTATTAAAGAAATATATTATGACAAATGTCAATTAAACGTCAAATTAAAAAAACAAAACGACGGGTTATTATGCACCAACCAAATAATTTCACATTTTTTAAATTATCTATTATAATATATGTGTAAGCTCGTGTGTAAAATTTAAATGTCTGAATAATCTTAATGTTAGCGTATGTAAAAATAATACGAAAAATTCTCAAAATTTCCTTCCGATAATCATTCATTTTTAATTTAATAAAATGCTTATTTTAAAAATAATTACGCCTAAGACATCGCACATCAATCAAATGACATTCAATTTTATGAAAAAGACTTATTTTTTTTACAAATTTATTTTGTCTCGAAGTTGGTATATTACGATATTTACGAGAAACTTGAAGCGACTTTAACATTAAATCATTTCAATGTCAGTCAGGGAACGGAAGCTCCAGTGACGCGGCGGCGGTGGCAGGGTGAGGATAAAACCCTAAAGAAAACCTGTCAAAGAGGCTTCACATACTTTCAAGACTCTGACAAACGCCGTGAGATTCCTCCATCATCATCACTTAACCTCACAGCAGCCTGACTATGGACCTATCATCCCCCGGCCCATCTGAACCGAAAATATCCGCAGGAGATAATCCGAAGCGACAGGAAGTTATGATTAATTAACCCCGCAAAAGGCCATTTGTTTGGTGAAATATACAACATTTTCGCTTATATAACTTTTCTTTTCACAAGCGGGCGTTTTCGTAAAGTTACTTTTTGAGAATTAGTTATTTTTGCTAAGCACAATAAACGATTGCTTCGCTGCTCAGCGAAAAGACTTAAAATATTTGGGTGTGTACGTATTGTTTATTTTTTGAAAATATTTCAACAAACATACTGTGCTTTTATATCTACTTACATACATAATTTATGTTCGTTATGTTCGTCCGTGTAAGATCAGTTCATCCAAATTTAAGTCAACTTTAACATGGCAGACTTAGCCAAACTAATTCTTTATAATACGGTACTTACTTTTACGATACCTTTCATAAGCATCATGGTTTGTTCAAAGCGCGTGGTGTAAAAACAATTTTGTACCATTTAGTAAAATCCGTACTTCATTATATTTTCTTACGGGAACCGCCCAAAAGTATGTGAATGATACTGTGTTGTCTAATCATTATTTATCGAAACAACCCAGTTTATTGCGGGAAGTGAGCATATATCTGGTGGCTGGTGACGTCTTTACAGAAACGGCGATAAAATTGTCTTTCACTGCAAAAAAACATTAATATTAAATGGCGCGCTGCTCTTCTGTTAGAATGTTTAATAAATCACACATGAAAATGAGATAAATCACAAATATACCCGAAAAGTGGGAAAGATGAAATGCGAAAAGTATTATCAGCCGTGAAGCGGGGGCCGACATCAGATAAAAATAAAGAGCAATAAAGAAAAACTTTGTCGACGGAATTTAAGGATAATTTTCATCGGACATTGTCATCCGACGAATTAATGTGTCTATAAAGTTTGAATCTCTCCACATTGTGGCAATCAAAGGTGTATGTATGCATACCAACATCAATCTTCTTAATAACGTAGACTATTTTTAAAATTAATCAATTAAGTTTTGGGGGTTCAACCTAGGCAGGTACCTGCTTCTTTTACTTTTTTCTTCCATGTCAGCTGAAAGGAACCCACTCTTGCCCGGAACTATTATGAATGTGGTTACTCTCGTGCCAGTTTCTCTCAACAAAGTTAAGTGCAGGTTCATCTGACATCGAATTATTTACTATTATGAGACAGACATAAAGGTATAAAGCGTATTTGAAGGGCTATTAATAAGGTAAAATGACATACGCCGTCAATTAAAAGTAACATATTAATTATATAAAAATGGGTAAAAGCGTATAAACTTGTTAAAAATAAATAAATAACAAAGTAAGCTTGGATATAGTAAACATAGATTATACATTCGGATTGAATATTAATGCATTCATATAAAGATCGCAATACATTTAAAGTTACAAGGGAAATGTTCCAGTCAAGGTTGCCATAGAGTTTGTTTTGAAATTGCGACAAAATAAGAACCTGTACCTCCACCCATCTATCTTTCTAGTATCTCCCAACGGGATATTCACGTCTCGGTAAAGTCCTTCTTCCATGTCAGTAACGACATGTTATATTGGCCTCATACGAGATACGGTTCGTAATGCACCTTCACTATTCTCGGTCTTGGGTCCTCAGTATCTCTCCAGCCAGATGAAAGGCATCCATCTACTAAGTTCATACTTCACATGGGTCTAGGAATATTGTTCGCCTACAACTATTACCCCACAGTTCTTTGCCTGGAATATTGTTCGCCCACAATCATTACCCCACAGTTATTTGCCTGGAATATTGTTCGCCGCGTGTATTGAAAAAATATTGTGTAATTAAATGTGTTTAGAAAGTATACAATTATTACTTTTACAGTGTATCTATGTATTTTATAAATGAATTTATATAAAAAGGGTAGCATAAAATATGACATATAAAATAAAACACCCACGATGCTAAATAAATATAGCCAAATAAAGCGAAAATGCCATAGTCATTTATCAAAAATATGTTTTATCAATATATTCAACAATTTTAGCCGCGAACAATTTATTGTGGTCGGGAACAATTTACCGTGGGCGAACAATATTCCGGACACCACTTTACATATGTCAATAATAAATTAATTCTATACGAGTGGAAATGTACCTACTAACTATTCTGTATGATTTTTTTTTCTGTCTCCCATTGGCAGAAACGTCACAGAGCCAGTGGTAATTCATGCAAATAGTATCATTGAGAGATGGTGGAACCAACAGGTCTTTATCACCCTTTTCATCGTGTGTCTCGCTCATGACAGACAATTTGTTTATCATTCTCCCCAACAAACAGCAGCATCAGCTATTCCCGTATGGCAACTACACGTGTCGATTCCATTCAAGAATGCATCAAGGTACAATCTATCACAAAAAAATTATGGTCCTACGATAATATTTTTTTTAACATATGATACTTTTTACGGAATGTGCAAAATACAAAGAAAAAAATCTTATTTTTTCTTATATATAATAAGATCGTTAATTTGCGATCTGGTAATACCACTACCGCCCTCGTACCCAGTGAGATTGCAATGATATTTATGTAGAGCAATTTGTAATCATCTGAAGGCGTATTATTATTTTGATGGGAACAGTAATACTGACAGGCGCCAGTTGGCAACCCGCAATAATGAATTGTATTTTCAACATTGAAAAATAAGTGTTACGGAAACACTAGCTATGGCATTTATATAGTGGTCTGAAGGGCCTAGCAATAATTGTAATACGTAATCTAACATGTACTATTCTGATCACATAAAAATATAAGACTGTATATTTTAAATTATTATTTTGTAATAATAAAATAAATACAAATCTTATTTTTTAGCTACAAAAAGTAATCGACACGAATGGGTGAGCCGAAATAATATTGTCCAACGAAATAGCAAGTACCTCCCTAAAAATTAGCTTAACTTTATTCATTTATTTTTTTAAAGTTTTCCGACAACCTGAATTATTCATAAACCGGAGAGTTTCGCGGTATAACTTTTTCTGAATATTTGTTCTTTTTATAAAAATGTATTAATTTTTATGTTACTAGGACGCTTTAAATATAAGAAAACGAGAAACGCAAAAAAAATCTAAATAACTACACGGAATATATTAATTTATTAAAACGAAATTTTCAATTTGATAAAAAATTTACGAAATATCATTTTGGCAGGAATGTCAATTTATTATATTGTATTGTCTTTTGAAGTCACAGAAATCAAAAATGCTAAGTATTCAGTAAGGTTTTTGAGCGATTTATTCGATATTGGGTGAGTATTAGAGCGGGTTTTGGAACAAAACGACTAATATGAAATAGAATATGGCGACTGTGCATATGCCTTGTATAATTTAGTGAAGAATATACACCCAGTAAACCAGGATATTAAAAAAATAGTATTTATTTAGACTATGGATAGGTAGAAGAGTGTAAGTTCGCATTAAAATTTAAACTAAAAATATATATTTACTTTATAACAAACCGCATACAATCGTATATTTATTTAAAGCTTAAACATTCCATCTAGAAAGGACTATAGGCTATAGTTATATTATTAACAAATTTAACAGATTTTTCTTGGAAAATTGCAATTTCGGAACATAGTTCAATGGTATTTTTAACACAAATTAAATTAATCAATTAAAAAGTATACAGAAAAAATTAATGTGTCAAGAAAAATATCAATTATGAAATACTATTAGTTAAAGGTTTAAAAAAAAAATTAGAAAGTGTAATGGTAACGTTTCCCCAGATTGGAAAAGCTCCAGGTTCGAATTCCGGTAGCGACAAAATAATTCTTCGATTGATAGATTTTTCTGCATATCTTTCCGATTGATTAATTAAATTTGTATTATAGTTGTATTAGTTAGTCTGGCTTTACACAGTATTCACTGTTTAATTAAGTTATGAAAGAAATTGAGTCTGACTTAAAAAAATAAAATATAATGTAAATAAAATAAATGAATAAATATTTCCAGATAAAAAAAAAGATACCTGAAGGTAGCTGAAATATTCAAAATGAATTTTTTTTTAGCAATTATTTGTGAAGACGATGAAAGAAAATTGGCATAACGAATTGTGATTTTTTTATTGTCATCTTCTCAATTATAATTTGTACAGTACAGTTTTTTACATATATTAATTGTTTGTTATATTATTACAGAGCACCTGATGCTGGCGGGCCGAAGGACGATTACACGCGAGCTCACACAGAAACTGACTGCAAATTATTTTTTAAAATGTGTCCCTTTTCATTACTTCAATTATTATTATCATATCAAAGAGCGTAGCTACTGTACGTATTAATAAATGTATGAATATTAATGTAAATCAAAATAAAATATAACTTTTTATATCGCGTTTCATGTAAGTTTTATTTACCTTATTATTTTATAGTTGATCAATTTATGAGAAATATTCATGCACAGTGTTGATACATTATTTTTGTAGATTACTCATAAACGATTGATGGTTTATTTCATGATTGTGAATCGTGATCTCTACGAACTTCTGCCCTTTTGACTACGCTCCACATTTTTTCTCGGCATCTTACAGATCTTAGAGCAGTCACCAGAGAAGTGTCTATTGTATTTTCTACTTGGTCAGTTCAACGGGTGGGGGGGTCTTCTTCTTTCTTTGTCAGTCTAGTATGGTCTCTGGTGCTTTATATATTTTTATATGAGAGAGAAGATGGATTGTTGCCTTTGACATTATGTTGGAGATGAACGTTGCGCTTACCGTGGAAGGCGACATGCACGAACGTCATCAAATTCTTCATGAGCTGAATATTAAGGATACTCTCAATCAATGCTTAAACCAGGGATCAGCAGAATTTCTAGTGAGAAGAGCCAAATAATAAGTAAATAGAATTTTGACATTTTCACATAGCCGCAACATAAATTTTCACTGTAGCTACATAAATTTTAATGACAAATAAAAACAAGATAAAATCAAAATTTCTATTAAAAACTCAAATTTACAATATAGTCGTAGATTACTTAGAAGAATATAATATATGGGAGTTATAAGTTTTAATAGATCAGTGCTCTACTTATAAAACAATAAACTTAGTAATTAAATACTAATTAAATGTATAAATTTATTTAATTTATTTGTAACTATATAATACAATGTACAAATCTGTTTGGACTGTGCCCGTCTCACTAGAGAAATTCTGTGTCGAGACGTGCATAGTTTAAAAGTAATTGTTCAATTAATTAGAATTACAAGTAGTAAATAGAATTACATTTATTACTATATAAAGATATATATCGATAACGAAATATTATTTTAGTTGTCATTTACCGAATGGCAACATTGCACCGCGGAATTTTTTTTATCTACGGTACTTTTGGTTTGACGGCGAAAGAGAGCGGAAGCAGCTGCATTGTTATACTGTCATCAAAGAGATGTGATTTCATATTTAAACAAGGAAGGGTGAGAATAATCAAATATATTGCGCATCTGTGTAATCCTGCAATCATGTTAGTGAGAATTCATGCTATTTAACTTGTAAATTTGCAGGATGTGAAGCATCCCTTCCTTACTTAATGGCAGAGGGAGGGATGTAGATGAAAATACCATTTCCTCGTGAAGGATTTCTCACGAAGTGAGCAGAGCGGAGGCACACGATTAGATCCCCTCTGTTCTTTTTTTTTACCCTCCAACATAATTTATTTTACAACAAAAGAGGACGCTAGGGTTCTACGCTACTTTGAAAGGAAGGAGATGACCCAGCCTTCCTGACGTTTTGCCATGGAAGGAGACACAGTATTATAGTATTCTATGGGTGTCTCAGAACATAAAAACTAGAAAGAAGCGGTGGATGGCTCCTGAAGGGCGAAGATTCTGTGTTTGAAATTGTTGTAAAGTAACTTTTGACGTGAAATTTTATATTTTGTATTTAAGTGATATGTTTTTTTATTATATTTTTATCGTGTAAACTCATACGTTTTCATATCTGAGCATACTAAACTTTTGTAAGGTTATTTATTTATTAAATTATAATATTATATTATAAATTTAAACTCATTTTATTATTTTTCCCTGAGAATGATAGCTAATGTGGAATAAGAGATGACATGGTGAATTCTGTGCACCGGAATCCCGCATCTCATGATTTACACTGAGTGAGCCGGAGGACGTATAAAATATGACGTCACATTTTGGCGCCCAGCGTGGGGCGCCACTATTGTGTTCGGTCCTGCCACCTAGGGAAGCAGGACGATCTCGTGGGTACGTTGCCGGATTCAGATCACCTACTTACCTCGTACGGCATCCGATGATCATCATCGGAGGAAATGTGTGTTCGTGTAGGTATGCAAGTGACAGTGTGAAGTGAAGGTTATTCCAGAATAAATGCAAAATTAAATGTAACAAACAGAATAAATTTTAATCATATAAAAATCACAAATTACTGAGTCTGGAAGAGATTCTTGAGAATTCTTGCTGTGTACCAAAACTAGCTAATTTCAACTTTTTATAACCCCAGTTAAATAAAAAAAGATACCAAAGTCGTCATGAATCAATCTGGAGAATTTGTGCATAACTTGGCTGGTTTCCCTCATCGCGGAGCTCCATCCAACGTCCAAGAAAGTATGCAGGATTCGGGATGAAAACGCCTGTTTACCGAGCGTCCATTATATCGGCAAACTCATCTTAAAACATCATTCCATATTGTCACCAGTTTGCCCATTTGGTCTGGCAAGACTCAGAAACTCTGCCAGATATCCAATTGTAGTGAGTGACCGGCATAATCCGACTGACACTCCTCACGGGATCCGATCATCCGAGTCTGGTCCGCTTGACCCTAGAAGGTTTGTTTGCAGGGGCGGCCTCGTATAATTTCTTGTAGATCTCCGACCGCCGGCCGATCCGTAGGCATAAATAGCCAACTAGCTCTGCCCGTGGTCCGTACGCATCTGCTCGCGCCTCGCCCTTCCCGTAGCAATATTCTTCATAGACAATAAATTTTTAACCGGTGATACCAGCGAATAATTCTCAAAACCATTTTATTTTAATGCTTTTACAAACTCAATATTTAACATGACGTGACGAAATTTTATTTCGTTACAACATATAACATCAATTTTATCGAAAAATATTGTTGTTGCTTCCGGAAATAATACATTTAATTAGTATTTAAAATATCACAGACCGATGTTCTGAATAATTACAACTTCACAATAAGAAAGTGTTCCTTAATAATTAATAGTAAATAATTAAACACTAATGAAACACTTTTTGGGCTTTCTAAAGTTTACTTGTTAGAACGGTAACCTTACATCGCTTTCGAAAGCTTTGCTATGTCTGGCATAATTACAAATTATCGTCGATTAATCTGCTTCCAAACTTATTTTTTATTTGATTCACGGAAGAAAATGTTTGCTCGATTAAATAGGTAGAACCAAAGATTGTAAGAATGACAAATGCTAGTTCTTTTATTGTATCAAATGTATCAGGCAAACTAACCCATGTATCAAATATGATTGTAGATGAAAATATGAGAGTCGCAAATGCCTATGGAATGAGCCGCATGAACCGGGGTCTGACGACACCTGACCTAAACGAAACCCAAAATCAATTTCAATAATCAGTGGATATATATATATTTTAACATTTATTTCTTCTCTATGAGAGTAAGACTCGTGTATAGGAAAAACTTGGAGAAACTTGTTGTTGTTGGCCACGTCGAAAGACATTTTATTAACATGTATAAATTCATATTTGATTGCGAATAATATTTCAAATTACATACATTTTATAACAATATGTTTAACAATCTGAAATATAGAGAAAGTTTCACACTAAACAATATTCCTTCTAGTTATTTATAATAAATCATGCTGTTAACCAGCGGAAGATGAAAAATAAAATGGGCTCACACATGTCGCTTATTTTACATTAAAATATCTTATTATGTACCTGTTACATAGAACCGATAAACATCGAGTTGCTTTGTTAAGCAGAACTGACATTAGAGCACCGGCTTCTATAGTGGTTTTGGGAAAGTAAAGGGACTGTACACTGCATCTCTATGTACATCAACCATCATTCAGTATCAGGTTTATCTGATAGTGCAGGGTCCTTCGCGGATATCCTCTATTTCATGTGCCATCAGCGCTTGCTTCATGTATCTTTCTATTCTCTCCTCATTCATTCGTGCCACATCATTAAACCAAGATCCGATCTTAATCCCGTTCTTCGCTGTAATCAACTTTGTTTTACTCCAAATTTGTTCATTCTTTGTCGGATGATATATGGATTGGCATTGCAGCCCAGTAAATTAATAGACATGAAATAAAGTGTACATATAGGAGAGGGGTTTGAAACATTAGTTGTGGGACGAGGGGCATTCTACATACATTCTTGGTGGAAACATAAATCCGATAGTTTATGACACATTTATGCAACAGTAAAAGTGTTTACTCTTCGAAAATTAAATCTTTGTGTAAACAAGACGTATTATTTACATTAGTGCATATTATATTATCAGCGTTTAAATTTTCGTTCCAATCGAGTCATATTTTTAAAAAAAATCGCGGAGCTCTTTGATTGCGTGATTGACACCAAAGTGATCATGTGAGTGGCAAAATCAAAATATTGAAACTAGGAATTTGCGTTTGTTCATGTCTATATATTTTGTAGTCTGTGGATTGGAACGGACAGCATGGCTGATTTCTTTTCCATTGTATTATGTCCGCTATCATTTTTATTTTGTCAGCTGTTTCACTTCCATATATGTATATTTCATACATTTCTAGAAATACATCCCAGTTTGAATTTTGAAAATTATAAAAAAACAGATTTTTTTCTACATTAGGATATTCAATGGAGATTTATAATAGAAAATAAAAATAATATAAAATGAATCACAATTATGCAAAGGGTGATTGTTGTGAGGTTGCATGTTCAAACATAGTTCTGTGATGTTTTTAATACAAATTAAATGAATCAACTAGAAAGATGTACCTACAGAAAAAATCTATTTATCGAAAAAGTATTTAGTTGCTACCGGAATTCGAACCGAATAGGAAGAGATATAATATATATAGATATATAAGAGTATTTCTTTCTAGTTGATTAATTTTAAGGATAGTATTGTAAAATATTATTATTATACATGTAAGCGAACAATTTTTTAATTTTTATTTAGATATGCGTACACGGAATACATATCACATCAATATTCTTACTATTTTCAAACTAAGCTAAACGCTTACTATGAAAGTAGGACTAACTATCTGGTGTCCTGGAACGAAGCGCGAACCCCCGACCACTGGTCTTAATAACTACACCAACAAGCTACTCAATTGTCAGTAGTGAAAAGGTAAATTACTACACTTGACTCACTGGTATAAGTATTATTTCTTTTCGATGATATTAGTGATTGAAAACCATGTCTGTGATCACAGTTTATCATAAAATCGCAAAATAAATAAATGAACAAAAAATTTGCACTTTCGTAAAAATCTGTATAATTCACAATCATCCCAGTGTAAATAAAAATATAGCAAGCCATGAACAAATTAAATTCTTCAAAAAAATTAATATATTTGACAACATTTGACACGCAATCACCGTTAGTAGTTGTCATTTACTCGCAGATTGCGATTTTTGGCATCTGCAATCACTGTTCACTGTTCATAAAGAAATGTCAAAAAATAACGTGATTTAAGGATTGGATGAAATTTTTTTTATATTATTTATGAAAAATCAATTAAAAATAATAATTTATTTTGCGTATATAATCTACACTTTATAATATAAATAAATTATATTAAAAAGTACATTATATTACGTTATGTACGAATATAATATAGGTATATAATTATGGCAAAGTAAATGATTGATTTTAATAAATTGACATAAACATAAACTGATCTCTTAAGAATTACATATGCCATAGCTGTCCATTTAACGATATCAATGTATATTACGTATTTCATTTCAGATGTGTCTAGTGTAAACGGGTATAAACTACTCGTTTAACGATAAATATGTACATTTTAGAGTTTCCAATGTTATATAATGCTATACCTGATTCATGAGAGCCCTCTTTAAATGGGAAACTAGATCTATTAGATAATCCGGTTCATGGACTTAAAGACATCATGCATTTTATGAATTAGCCACAGAAAATACGTTAAAATTTGCAGTGATTAAAAAGGGACAACCGTCACAATGTAATAAAATGAGAATAATGTCAGTCTGGATACCTTTTACTCGGTTGTTATTTACTTGTCCAATTTGTCGCTTTCGAGAAGACGCGCGTCGGACAAACAGTCGTGATGTTTGGGGACGCTTCCGTGACTAACTCCTTAGCGTGGCTGACAATGTTTGGACGGATAATTGAGAGCGGGCCTTCCGCTCCCGGGTGGCAGTTATCAATTAACACGCGGTCAGGCGCGTGACGTCACGACCGCATCGCCATCAAACGTGTAACACGTACGTATTTGAAGAATTTACAAGTTTTTGATATACATTGACATAGTGATACTCGGAAATGTTAAATGTGAGATCTTACTTCTAAAGGAAGATCATTGAATTTTTTGTACCTGAGTTAGAAATGTTTTGCCTTGTAATGTAATGGAAATAGAGCCATTCTGCTATTTAGATTGCGTGTTTCTATTTATTCTCAACACCAACTGTAATGTGTTTATTTTATATATATACATATACAAAAATGGAAAAGTAAACATATGTAGCGCCTAATTTCAAAATCTCATAAAATGACATAATGTGTTTTTATGGATGAAAACTTATATTTTGAAAGCAAATGTATTTAAATGTTTGTTTTTACATCAGCATTTTTTAAAGAGAAAAATTTCTGTGATGTAATTTTTAAAAATATTTATGTATATAGGTATCTTTCTGGCAGCCATACTGGATTTTAGATCACATTGTGATAGGCTGATTTCATTTTAGGGGGAATAGCAACTTATATTCTGTCTGCTTTTGGGTATTTTGGAACTAACCCTGATTTTAAACATACAATATCAATGGATTTAAGTAGCTTTTGCGAGAAACAATAAGTTCTGCATGTAACTGACAAAAAATTTGCATATTTAACTCAAATTATCCAAAATCCGTTACAGGTGGTTTTGGAATTAGGCGCCACGTATTTCCTTTTAACATTTAACATATAATAATAGCAGTTCAAGTGCAGCATCTGTATATTTGCAAATTATATTTATGATGGACATAATAAACACACCTTTTTTTATTTCTCGTTTATAAGAAGGAAGCACTATCATTACAGAGTACAGCGTTTTGCACTTTTTAAAAATAAATATATATGTAAAAATTAATATCAATTATCTCAAATACAATATTTTTTTATAAAAGCAATAAAAAAAAATTAAATTAAAAAAAACAATATTTCTAAATACAATGAAAATGAAATCAAATCAACCGGCAACTCGTAAAAATAAAAAAATACACCAAGTAACGCCCCAACATCGAAATAATATTATATTTATTTTTGATAAATATGATTTTATTTAATTCTCGATAAAAAGTCTTTTAGCAATATTGTACACTTTTTTCATGAACGATTATTTAAGTTGTGTTTTTGTTTTAATTATGTTATTAATGGACTGCTAAAAGCTTTAACAATTGAAGAGCTTGCATGAGAAAATGTGACGGAAGAGTATGGAGTTCTATACTCTTTTTCTGCCCCTGCATGAAAACGGAGCGATACCAATAGTTATGTTCATAAAGTAAACGATAGTATGCCTTTTTTATTGAACTTTTGATTTATCCAGAAGATTATAGAAATAAATAAATTTAAAATAAATGAATACGCAGGACGGTATTCGAGCACACTGTATTTCGGAACTGAAAAGAATAATATTTTTGGCACGGAATTATTATACAAGAAATATCGATGGAGTTTTATGTTTTATTTTGTATATTTCTCAAACAAGTGACAACACCGATTTAAAATATGAAATACGTATCAACTAGCTAGCGAGCGGCGTACTCGTACCGGAAAATTGAGATATTTTTTAGCATTTATATTATTGACGGGACAATGCGGAAATGGAACTGCAAATTTACAACCATTTTCATCTATCGGTATTCATTTATCAATAAATTTTTCGTACATATTGGTTTACCGATAGATAAGTATTTAAATTGATGGAACTACAAGAATTGATGGAACTGAAAGAAAACTTTTCTTTTTTATTCAAATATTAAAAAATAAGTCCCGTCTCAAACTTACTTCACGGCCCATTTAGAGACTTTGCCTGATGTATAACTTAGATCTAGATATCTAGCGCCACATCATGTCTCCGTTCTGGGATCCCTGAATGAATATGACTTACAGAACGTTCTGTATTAATTCTTTCTATGCGTAAGAAAATAGTATAATAAATATGAA
Organism: Eubasilissa splendida; assembly: GCA_031772225.1. Classification (NCBI taxonomy): domain Eukaryota; kingdom Metazoa; phylum Arthropoda; class Insecta; order Trichoptera; family Phryganeidae; genus Eubasilissa; species Eubasilissa splendida. The sequence goes on along the minus strand of CM062852.1, from coordinate 10,497,898 downwards.
TTAAATATATTAATTATAAAGATATACATATTAAATCATTTTTATCGAAAAATATTGTTGTTGCGCCACCGGGATTCGAACCTGGATCTCTTTCCTAACCGGGGAAGGTGCTTTATCCAACTATGCTACAGCGACATTATTTTTAATATATTTAATTCATATTTAAAATATCACAGACCTATGTTCTGAATAATTACAACTTCACAATAAGAATGTGTTCTCCTAAATAATAAAGTTGTATCAATGTGTCCAAAATTTAATAAAAATGAATTGATAATTCTGGCGTCTGCTATCAGTTTACTCAAAGGTCTTTGAGATTCTGTAAAAATAAGGTAGATGGCTCTGTCAAATGATGGAACGATTAAATGTATTAATATCAAAAAGGTAACATATAGGGTCGAAAATTGTCGCTAAAAATAATGCCGCTGTAGCTTAGTTGGATAAAGCACCTTCCCCGGTTAGGAAAGAGATCCAGGTTCGAATCCCGGTGGCGCAACAACAATATTTTTCGATAAAATTGATTTAATATGTATATCTTTATAATTAATATATTTAATTCATATTTAAAGTATCACAGACCTATGTTCTGAATAATTACAACTTCACAATAAGAATGTGTTCTCCTAAAAAATAGTATAATCTTTCCAAAATTAGGCTGAAAAGTATTATAATGTTGGTGGAGTTGAATCATCAAATTTTTTATCCTTACTCTTATTTTTTTTTGCTGTTAGTATATCGTTAAAATTTTGTTAATAATAATTTTGTTTTACATACAATTGTAATGTAACAAATACGTTAGCAGTACAATTATTTAAATAATTCGGTTGGTATTAGATTTTTGAATATTGGCAATACTCCCGCGCGTACTTAATGGTCTGCGGCCAGAGGCCGGATCGGTAAGAAAAATTGTCACAATTACTAGTGCATTAATTTCTACTAATCTCGTGATAAATCCTAATTTGCATTATATTTATATCTTCTGCAGAAATATTATATTTCCCTCTTGGGTGTGGGATGAAGAACTCCAGAACTATGATGGACGATGTCGCAACGCGTTGTGGATGGGTGTCCGAATCGATGGCCACGATCTACCGACAAGAGTAGCGGATGATCCGGGCCTATCAGTCAATAAATTCCAAAGCAGCACGTCGCGACAAGGGATCACAAGTGACGAGTTCGAAACATGGAGGAAGCACATCCCACACTCAAGGTCATGTATCATTGTTGTTACAACATATATGAATAGTGATGTTGTTATTGCTCTGGTAACACATATAATTTAATCTTGTATAATAAGCATCTGCTTTGAGTAGAATAATGTAGATTTTAATTAATATATTTTTAATACAAATTAAATTAATCAACTAGCAAAAATACCACAGAATTATGTTCTGAAAATGCAACTTAACAATAAAAATGCGTTCTCTTTAAAATAAGATAGTCGACTTTGTGCAATAAATAAAGAAGGAGGAAAAATATAGTATTCTATTACCTCTGTCCTCCCTTGCAAAATACGACATGATGATTTTAACATATGTATAATAGGTCATATGTAAAAACTAGTGTTTAAACCCGTCCTAAGATGGGCGCCAATAATCTACATAGAACAGTTTGCGTGGTAGAGAACATCAACTGTACGTCTAGTTTGCGTTTGTTTCCGTCTTTCTTGCGCATGACGATTTACCATTCTATCTACATTTTCCCGACGTAGGCGTTACTTTATTGAGCTTTCTCTATCTATATATCGCTTGTTCAGAACTGGATTGTCTTTCATATTAATGATAAATTACAAACTAAATACCACAAATACTTATCCAATGTTAAGAAAACGAATAATTATTACATAGATAGGTAGGTACCTACATAAAACCTTAATATTTTAAATTCACATTAATTTAAATCGTCTTATGAGCAGTATTACAATGTTCTGAATTTTTAAATATATAATTTATCTTAAGTTTTCTTTGATTGTTACTCGTTTTGAAGAAAACGTACAATGAAATGTATAAATTTCTAATCAAATTTAGATTAACGATAAACAAAAGGACATTCAAATTTTATTTATAAGATTAAAAAGGTTTTTTTAAATACTCAAAATATTTCCTACAAACTTTAATAATGCTATTTAAATCACTGTACCATTCAAGCGTTGGTGACATGATGATCTAAAGAATTAATTATGATATAAATTCCCTCGGCCTAAAAGTACAGTGACGGATAGATTGCTGACACTTTTTGGATCGAAGTGACGATAGCGCCTACCATCAAACGTTTACAAGCGATTTCCCATTATAAAACGTGAACCGAGTTAATTGACAACCTGATCGCTATCCCATTAGTGCACAATTGCAATTATTAATAAGGGTTGTCATACTGTTTTAATAAAACAAGCCACCTCAAAAATGGGTACAAAGATATCGGTTTTATGGCAAATTTATTATTAATTTATTTATAAAACACTGCGGAAAGTATAGAATAAAATATGAATTAAATCAATAAAATTAACAAAAATGGTTGGCGTTAAATAATTAAACCAAAATGGTTTTATAAACAAAAGTACATTAAAAAAGTCTTGTAACAAAGTTTATTAAAATTTCAAAGCGCTAGCTTTAACCATAGAGTTTTTATTGATTAAAAATTTGAAAGAATCGACAGATATGTGATATACTGATATATCTGGTATCGCATAAGGTAGACAATTTTATGTTCATGAACCCACGAGAACCATCTAAAAATTTCAGGAAGCTTGATAATCCATTTCGATGATTGGCCTATGTTATCACTAGTTAGCACTTTAATGTACCCTTAGAACCTTTAATTTCACCAGGCGAATATTCTAAAATATATTATTTTACATAATATGATGGTAAGATTCATTAAACTAAACTATAATGTAACAATAAAGATATTTAGCGAAGTAGTTTTTATGACCTTTGATAAATTAACATGATACGTTACTGCATGAAATGAGATAGAGCACAGCGTGACTCAAATATACGTGTATTGTCCTATCTCTCGCTTAGGGAGTTTATCGCAAATGGTCACTCCTATGATAGTTCTATTTATGTAATAACATCACTAATTTATGCTTGTGGCAGTAAATGTATGCATAGTAAACTTTGTACTTAATCACAGTATTACAAATAAATCTGTATCAGTATCTCTTTTTTCCTATGTATTGATAATTATTATTTAAGTTGATCAACTGTAATTAACTTTATATTTGCACGTTGTTATCAATAAAGAAAGCACACAGGGGCGTCGAATGGTGTAGTTTTTAAATTCACAAACTAAAATCTCGTATTTTTTTTTGTATAATATATCTTAAATAATTGCATATATTATAGATTTTCGGAAGTTAAAATTTTATTGCTTTTATTGAGAGGAACCGGTACACCAGTGAAAGTTTATTATATTTATTATATTTGTTACTGCAAATGAAATATGTTTAAATCTAGACAATTTGCACAATGATGTACATCATACATTAATGGGTGCCCTTATTATTTATCAATATTTTTTGAGTACTATCGTTTTTAATTTTCTTTTATGATGATGACGATTATGACGATGAAGACGATAATGATGATAGTGATGACGATGATAAAGAACGATGTCGATAACGATAAAAATGATGATGAAGATAACGAAATGACTCTTCCCCGTATGATCCAGATTAAAATAATAAAACATAATTAATAATGAAACAATGAACAGATTTCTTAATACCTGTTAATATTTTTTTAGTAGAAAGATTTTTCGCTTTTAACGAAAATACTCGATATTTTCAATATCATTTTTTTCGCACATGAAACCAGTGATATGTCGAGCGGGAATAATCACCTGAATCAGCAGGATCGTCTGCGAGATCCGACTCGGCGGACCAAAAGGTCTGTCCTTGATAAAGGATGACATACAAGAGAAAAACTTTGTATGTCAATTTGGGGGATTGGAATTTCAGTCATTTGGGAGCTCTCGGAGATAGAGGTCGAAGTTTAATTGCCACCTCCAAACCACTTGTGAAAGTCCTGTTTTATGGAGGCTCTGACATTATAAACTATGCTTGGCGTGATCATAAAGTGACTTGAACAATGACTATACAAATCCTCCGCAGATGTGTGACTTTGAGAGATGTAAGTAGCTAGCTACGTGGAGATATAGTAATATATATTAATATAAAGGCACAGATATGTAATATTGTACAAGAGACTACTGTCGTTTGTAAATCCATTTTTCTTTGATCTATTAAAAGTGTATACTTATTCGTATTATTTTATATGATTTAAGTAATTATCAAATAAAAATAATCAATTTTTCATAAATATTTATATTTTAAGATATATTAATGAAATGCTAAAAAATATTTCATAAAATTATAGCTATAAACGTGAACGCAATATATATAAATAAAAATAAATCATTTGATATTTTGCTATTTTGCAAATATATAACATAGATAGGTGCCGACGACTGCCGAAAAAATTCAGTCAACTTTTATAGGCTCCATTCTAGTAATTATTTAAAATATATGCGCAGATGATATAATTTATAATTTTTATTTATTTTGAATTTTATAATATTCTTGGAAAATGCAATATAAGAGACCGAACGTGAATTTTAACTTTTTTTGAAAACGATATATTTAATAACCAATGCAAATATATTCATTTGTGAAAAGCAATAATTTTCGTATAAACCTTTTACAATAAATTTATAAACAAAATGTATGGTCTTCATTTGAAAATATTTCGAGATTCGTTGTACTAAATATAATTCCATTACAAAAAAGATTAAGCAGGGTTTCGCTATTATATTTTTGGTGATAATTACAATACATTTAGGCATTTTAAAAAAAAGCTTTAAAAATGAATGGATATTTCGTAATAAAATTAGTTTAAAGCACGCATTCCTATAATTTTTGCAAAAAGATTTGAAAACTTACACTAAATTGACTTAAAAAAAAAAACAATCGTAGGCAACTTATACATTTATTATTATGTTATATGTGTATGTATTAGTTTATTTTTAATAGTGTACATAATATAATATAATATTTTAATTGACAATTATTTAGTAATATTAATAAATCATTATATATCATTTAGTTTTTTACTGCTCTGAGGAAACAAAATACATTGTTGCAAAATAATTGGTTTTAAACCAAAAATTCAAACAACCTAAAGTTCAGCTCTATTTTTATTTCACTACAAACGCTATTTTACATGATATTAATATATTTAATGTTGTTTTATATTAATCATTAAAATATTTAAATGTAATTATTAATTAATGAGAGAAATATAATATTAACACAATGCACTTTTAAAAAATAATTAATTCTCGTGTTGATAAAAAGGGAATCATCATAGAGTGCACCCAGAATGGCAATAAATAAAAAAGAGTCGATGTAAATAAGATCAATATTTTGTATTCAAACTTGCCTTATCTTGGTTGATGGTCATATATACGATTAAATTAATTATTAGTTTTATTTAATTTCGTTGTTGATAGAAAATGTACATGTTTTATTTCCTTTAGGAAAGGCATTAAGGAAATGAACTCTTTGATAGGAGAAATTATGCATAAGCATACACACGCATATTTCAAATGAAATATTTCGACATTTGTCTGGCATTTTGTCGAATGAATCAAAATATATTGGATGATTTTTTAAAAAATTAATATTCTTCTTTGCGTATCAACCAAGGTAGGTAGGTACCCACTGCGCATGTATTAAATCATAATTTAATTAATTACCAGAAGTTACGTACACACAAACTATTGTGTGTAAATTTGAAAATATGACTTTCTGTCATTATTGACGAACCTAGTAAATTTTAAGGATAGGATTGGAATTTATTTTCACTTTCAATACGATTTTTTTGTCCAACTTAATGAAACACGCGCGCATAACTCGAGATTTTAAAACATGCGTACGATGGTTATTACCTGTCACCGACATTTAAACGTTCAATACCAACCCTAAAGACAAAAGAGACCCTCTCGCATTAGCACAAAGAACTTTGACGATGTTTGTCTACGAGAATTGTGTGACAAACGTAAATCCCATTTTAGGCGAACATTTTTGTTTCAATAAAATAAATTAAGAAAGCGCTAGTGCCTATGAAAGCTAATTTAATTTTTATAGATTTTAACAAGACCGTCTTTTAATATCAAATCTGCCTTCAACATATACCTCATATATTTTATTTTCTACTCTTTTCTCACTCATATGTCCCACATGTCTAAGCCATTTCAGCGACTGTTTCATAATTATATTGACTATGCTACAAACTGATCTATATTCTCTCTTAATTTATTTATATATCGCTCTACCGTTTATAGATTGATATATAATAATAACACTTTTTTACGGAGAAAACATTTTTATTGTGAAGTTGAACATAGGTCTGTGATATTTTAGTACAAATTAAATATATCAATAACAAAAATGTATAACATATATTATAACAGAAAATTAAAAAAATATATATCACTCACAACATATCGCATTGGTCTGCTAGTACAATTGTGTAATCTCGGAAAAACCTTATAGTTTCTATATTTTGTAAGTAGAAAAAAGTAAAATATAATCAAATATAAAATATTTAGGTATCACGGTGTAACGTAGCAATCAGAAATATGATTTAAAATGTTATAAATATCAGATACGTCCTTCTAAGATGTTGCCGTCGTATCAACTCTGATACGATAAACAGTTCAAAAAATGCATGGCTAAATAACGACTAATCTATGTTAGTACTCCCACAATTACATTGCTACATTGACCACAAAAACACACCTATGTATACGCACATAAGCAGTGGCGTGCAGTAGGTATAGATTTAGGTTATGCTGTTACCAATGATATTATACAATCATATATAATATATGCACTACAATATATGTTGTACAAAGGATTATGAACTTTCGTTTAACCAACGTCTTTAGACAAAATGAATCCGTCGTTTATACGACCCTACCATGTATTTATTTGTAATTTTAGAGAACTATTAATAGTGTTTTTAAATTTTAAGTTTTAACGTAAAATGTTATCTTCTTACCCATATAAAAATTAATATAAAAAATGTATGGACCTTCTTCAGTACACTTTTTATGACTGAACATGATTCTTTTATTATTTGAAAATCCTTCACATAATAATTAAACGAAATAATTATTTTTATTAATGGTTAACGTAAGAAATAGTTCTGCCAATTGCTTTTTGTTTTTCCCATATTAAAAACAAATTCATGCACCAAATGCACATCGAACGCAAAGAACGACCATGAAATCAACACGTTAAAAACAGTAAGATAGTAAAATTCGCGATTTAGTAAAGGAGGAAGTAGACACCTCAATGATTTGCACGTAGTTGTAAACCTTTCTAATGTTATTCTGTTAAAAATAGTTTATGTAACGACTCTATGCAAAACGTGTCAACTGAAATTAATTTTCAATTCAGTAATTAGCCAATTGTGTGACTTGAGTAATTCACTAGATTATAAGTAGAAGATAGTAATGCGTCAATTATAGCTACTAGCACTACCTCTGCAGCGGTGGGTTGTCGTGATAGTTTTTAGAACTAAGCCATAAAGTTTCTACTGGTACACAGATGGCGTAAATATACGTTCTCGGTTTATATTATAAATTATTTTATTTATATTTGTTTCCCGGAATTTTTAGTAATGCACAGCTTTTTTGTTCGTATGCACTGCACGCTCCTGCATATAAATAATTCACACTCGTATAATTAAATTATAAGTTCATTTATCTATATATTATCACACGAACCCACCTGCCAGGATTACATAATCATTTTAGCACCCAGAGTTTATATCTAGGTACTTCAGTCAGACTAGCATGCGTTATAAATAACAACCCAAACGGAACAGCTCAGTTAAGAACGTGAAGAGTATTTTGTTCACCGTTCAACCAATGATGACGTCCCTTTGTGAACTTGAATGATGTGGTCGGTGATGGCCAGCTGACGTTTCCAACAATGTTTGCCGACAGATACTCAATTCCATTTACCGTTGAGCCAGATATTGTCAACATTGGAAGCAAGCCTCGATTACAAAATTTCCCAGGAACAAAAATGCCTTCTGTAGTATATTTCTGTGCATTCAGAATATCCTTAATTACATTTAACAAGTGTATATTCTGTATAGCCAGCAAGAAAAAATACTAATGTAACGCTTCTATCAAATTAAATGGAATCAAATGCCTTTCGAATATTTTTTTTTTCGTTCATCCAATAGCCATTTTAATAAGGGCCATTTAATGAGAAAAAAACTTGAAAATTCATGAATTATATTACCGGCAAATTTTTGATATTGACAGCGATTTTATATACGCATTTCGAACGTTTATTTATATTACTATAATTTATTTAAAAACTTCATTAATGTTTATGTGTTTACATTAAACTACTCAAATATTCTATACTTTCAACTTGAATTATTATACTTAAATTACTCTCCCAATCATATAATATCTGTGGGAAAAATACTAGGTTACGTTTATCGTAATTATTATTTTAATTATTATCTTATACAGTGAAACCTCGGCTTACGAACAAAAATCCTAATGAAAAAATGATTCAGTTTCAAACAGAATTTCGGTTCACGAACAGGCAGGCAGTCTCAGAATACATTTGATTCTTCTTCTTTGCTCATCTTCTTGCTTCTTTTTATTTTTGTATTATTTTTATCGATTTCAGAACATTCTGTGATATTTTTAATACATATTAAATTAATCAATTAGAATGAAATCCAGAAAAAATCTATTTATCAAAAAAATATTTGGTCGCTACTGGGATTCGAATCTGGATGACTTTCTATTCTGAAGAGACGTGTTACCATTCCGCTACATTTATTTTTTTAGAAAATTGATATAAGACTAGAGAAATTGGTATAAGATATCCATTAATTATGTACTTTGCGGGGGTGATATAATACATTAATGACTTCAATTGGTAGAATTTAGCACGCTCAGAAAAATACGGAGATCTTATAGGAGATAGCAACAATAAATGTAACACTTGTAACTTGGAAAACCGAGAAGAATGATTGATGACGAGAGCAAGAAAAAATTGAACCCGAATAAGATAAAGGTTTTTCAATGAAGAATAATATTACTGACTTTTCACAGCACCAACTAGATTATAAATTCTCATAGTAAATGTGAGTTTATAAAACGGTTCAAAAATGTTTTCAACATCTGAGTCTCTTAGGTAATTATTGGTCTCTTTCACTCGTGTCATTCCGCCTCCCTCACCACATTTCAGCGTTTTCTATCTCCGCTGTTCGGTACCGTAGTAATTTGACTTTCTTCAAGTATTTTCCCGTTTCCGGCAGCTCAACGGTCTCGTCGATTGATACATCAACTTTTGTTAATCTCTAGCGCTACTTTTCACCTGACTGAAAAATAATTCGTAAAAGTGTTTTTCTGCCCAAAGTTGGAAGATGCCGGAGTGAACTCATTGTTTTTTTAAATTTAATGATTCAGGGAGAATTCATATAGAGGTATGTTGTGGTAGTTATTTTATATACTCTATAGCATGAAGCTTGTATATATGTATGTACACATGTATATATAAATGTCATTTGTAGCTAATAAATGTTATGTTTTCGTAATAATTTCTAAGAATTTTGTGGGCTGTTACTGAGTGTTCTTATTTATTTCTTTGGATTTGTAATAGTAACTAACAATTTTTACGATTATTTAGGTATCTACTGTGAACATTTTACAATATATGTTTAATACATGCGTACGTATGTAAAATTTATATGTTATTGTGATTTTAAATTTGATTTTAATTAATGATTCATAAATTAATTCTTGCTCGAAACGATTATTTTCAATTTCTTTTATCGGTGTGAAAATCTGAAAATAATATAATTTCATATTGATGCATAAAGAAAAACTGAAAGTATGCAATTTAAACTTTTTAAACTGTTTTTGAAAGCATTTGTGTGTACAGAAATTATTAATTTTTTAGGGTAAAATTTTTAACAATTTTTTTTTTAATCTAGACCAGTCCCATGAAAAAGAATTAGGTTGTAATAATTATAATGATATTTTAAATTTGCAAAATGCAAATATATTTTTTCAATATCTACCTATAACTATTAATTATTAATTTATTCCAGATCAAATTATTCACGAAAAGAAATTAAATATTATATAAATAGGTAATATGAATGTCAATCATAATATGTTGGTGTTACTCGTTTTTCTGGTACTTCCGATAATCACAATATCGGAGGACATCGATCTGATGAAAGATTCATCTAAAATATTGTCAAGAAGAAGACGGTACGTGACCTTTCCTGAAGGAGCCAGCTTTTCGGTATGTTTACCAATCTATTATAAATCACCCTACCATAAATAATCATAATAATGGAAATAACGCTTTGTGGATAAAATACTTTATTTATAAAAGCCGCATAGTGATAATACGCATTATTTTTCGGCGGTAACGTTACAATTGATTTTATTACTAATGAAGAAATTTTTTTTCTTTCTCGTTAATTGAACTATGAACTATAGAACTTCTAGGATTTATTGTTTGTAATTAATACAAACTAAATTTATTAATTAGAAAGATATATATAATCCTAATTTAATATATTAATTATAAATATATACATATAAAATCAATTTTGTCGAAAAATATTGTTTTTGCGCCACCGGGATTCGAACCTGGATCTCTATTTCCAATCCGGTGAAGTACACTACTAATTGTGTTATAGCGCCAGTATTTTTCATGACAATTTTTCGAACCTATATGTTACACTTTTTTCAAATTAATACATCTGTCGTTCCATTATTTGAAAGCCATCTACATTGTTTTTACGGAATCTCAAATACCTTTGAGTAAACCGACTGCAGACGCCAGAATTATCAATTCGTTTTTATTAAATTTTGGACACATTGATATATATTATTAAGGAGAACACATTCTTATTGTGAAGTTGTAATTATTCAGAACATAGGATCGGAAAAACAATATTTTTCGATATAATTGATTTTATATGTATATATTTATAATTAATACATTAAATTAGTATTTAAAACATCACAGACCTATGTTCGGAATAATTACAACTTCACAATTAGAATGTTTTCTCCTTAATAAATATAATCAATTTTATCGAAAAATATTGTTGTTGCTACCGGGATTCTAACCTGGATCTCTTCCAATCCGGAGAACGCGCATTAACCGTATATGCTATAGCACCACAGTGCTATATGTTACATTTTTAAAATTAATACATTTATAATTCTATTATTTGAAAGCCATCTTCTTTATTATAAAAATGAATTGTTAATTTTAGCGCCTCGAATTACTCAAAGATATTTGAGATTCCGTAAAAATAAAGAAGATGGTTTTCAAATAATGGAACGATAGATGTATTAATTTGAAAAGTATAACATTAGTGTAAGTTGAAGATTTTCAACTCATAATTTAGTCAGGTATCCACCCATAAAATATTGTGAACTAGGTCTGTTACACCCTGAATAGTGTTGTTGCAGGGGTGGTCTCATTTCTTTATGGCATTATATTTTGTCTGATATCCGTGTATCGCCGCTCTGTTGCCCGTGTAGCATGGCGGCGATTCCCTTGTTGTATAAAAAAATGCCAACCTGGCGGTGAAGGGCAAGTGGTGGGTCACCTCTCACTCGCATTATATCTCTGGGTATGATTAATAATTCAAATAAAATATTTTCTTAGGTTTTTAAAAAATGCATGTTTGGTTGTTTTTTTTTGTGTCGAGAAAATTTTATTGACAACAAAAATGTACATTAAGAGTCTTAGGTTTCAGAGGTTTTTTTAAATAAGATTTCTGAATTGTTATTATTTGACGCGCACCTCATTTTATTTATGTGGAAGAGAAAATAAAGCGACATCTGTTATTATTATTAGAAATCAGACCTATTTAAATTCTTACGGACATAATTGGGGAGTCTGTTTTGAGATTTGGTAATACAGTCAAAATCAGGGGGAAATAAATATTATTTCATGTTAAAAAAATGACAGGTGCCGGCCTAGTCAATAGGAAGTTAAATCGTAATGTAAATAATTCGGTGAGGACGCGGCCGATATATAATCCGGGAAATATTTAAATGGTAAGGGTGGTGTGTGGCCAGCGGGATCCATATTTATTGCCATTTGTTGGCTTAGTGTCGTAAATGATGATGTAACTGTTGGTATATTATGTTATTAAGGAGAACACATTCTTATTGTGTAGTTGTAATTATTCAGAACAGACGGTCTGTGGTATTTTAAATACTAATTAAATGTATTAATTAGAAAGATATATATATATATAAAATCAATGTTATCGAAAAATATTGTTGTTGCTACCGGGATTCGAACCTGGATCTCTTCCAATCCGGGAAACGTGCATTAACCGACCGAATTTTCGAACTTATATGTTACGCTTTTCAAATTAATACATCTATCGTTCCATTATTTGAAAGCCATCTACTTTGTTTTTACGAAATCTCAAATACCTTTGAGCGATCCGATAGAAGACGCCAGAATTAACAATGATTTTTTTAATGTATTTGTTTTCTTATAATTTAATTCAAGTTAATATTCTAATATTTTAGATGGCTGCATGCTTGACGGTCGGAGTGTTAGGAAACCCCATGCCTGGCATTTTCACTTGGGGGCTGAACTGGGGTATAGCGTTCGAGCTGCCGAACGAGACCATGTCTTTCAATGCCCTGAAGAGGGCGCACTACATCCCCCGGCCCGTCATCGCTAGACGCTATCGACGCGACCTCTACTCCAAGCTGGAGATCGTCATCAGCGAGTGAGTCCCGGTACCCCACTTTGACCTATCCAACTCTATTCACTATCTCATGCCAAAATTAAACAATACTTATGCACAAAGATTTAATTTAAAAAATATACAACAGTCTAAATTCAGGCGTGAAAAATTACAACAATAGTATTACATATTTTTAAAGAAAAGTTCAGTTCCGGCTCCACGAAATGGAAATAAATTACGCCCAAGAACTTTAAAATGTCCAAACTCGAGATTAAAAGTGCTATAACAGTAGCAATATATTGAATATTGCACTTTCTACTTTTCTCTGTAGTTGTGTTAGTATATTATTTAACTGAACCTTTTTCAATCATTTTATATTGAACATGACAATTTTACATAAGTTAACTTTATATTTGTATGTTATATTTACTTATTTACACACTCTTAATTCATATTTGTATATTATTTACTTATTTACTCTTACTTTACTTACTCTTTTTTATTTTTGATACATTGAACATTGCATTTACTTTAAGTTTTACGTTGTATTTATATGTTATCTAATTGAATCTTGTTTTACTCTTTACATATATATACATATATACATTTTATATAATGAACAATACAGTTACTTTAAGTTTTACAATGTATTTATGTGCTATCTAATCGTATCTTTTTTTACTCTTACTATATATATTTTTGTACATTGAACTCTGTTTACTACTATACCGGATAAGCACTGTCTGCTATAATACAGTAAAATATTAGTCTAGCAGGTAGGGTACCGAAATATATGTTTTATTTTGCTGCTATATTATCCGATTATAACAATATAACATACTGTTCTATGAATAAAAAATAAAATTATGAGAGACGCATGCACTCCTGCGCGCCATCTTTATAGCCACACATATCCGCACCGGCGGTGCGGCACACATACACACATGTACACACAATCCTACCATTCCAAGGACATCACACTAATTAACTTTATCAGAAATACCTAGTCAATTTTTGAAAAAAATGTCGTCGGATTCCGGGAGTTATCGGGTCCATAAAATCTTACATTTATATATACATATATTTGGGGGTTAAGACGGTGGTTAAACGAAATACATGTGATTGGTGCGTGTTGAGGTTTATTATGACAATGAAAACAGATAGAAATGAATAATTGAACGATGTGATGTAGAAGGTGCGTGTGTGCGTGAAATGAAATGATTTGGCAGTCTTGCTCGGCAAGCGCGAGCCGGCAAGACCGCCGTTGTGAAACGCTGCAACTCGAGAGACTCTTTGGTGGTGAATTCTCAAGCCAGGCTTGTAGCAGCAGCCGGCAACGGAGTCGCTAGCGTCGATGCCGACTGAGATGGCGGTGGATCCGAATTACGATCGCTACATATATATATAAATACAATTTTGAATAGAAAGTGGTTTCGGAGCTCCTTAGTCATGATGTTTTTTAGAAGATATGTCACGAGAGCTCGGTGTTGGGTGCACGTACGCCGGGAAGAAAAATATTGTAGAAACATTTACTTGTTGAAAAATATTTGCTCGGTTATTGACAAATTCATTCCCGGAAATTATTGACTTCACTTACCATCACCGCGTTTAATTGTTACGTCATAGAAATAGATGCTTGTTATCATTAATATTAAAATATCTCTCACCATTTGTAACGTCGCACGTCTGTCACCCTTTTAATAATGTCATAACTCATATTTCTAATAAAATGATTCTAAAATTATTTAGCACTTGGAGTTTTGCATATTTAACATAGGTAGATGCCTACTTTCCAAGTGTTTAATAATAATTACATTCGACACCAGAATGTAGGTACATATAAATTATTTTTTGTAAATTTAAATCTCCTCTCCCCCCTTTTCCGTCTAATGGACGTTGGTTTTTATGTTCAGACTGGCTAAACTATTGTCTCAGGTCTTTAAGCCATGATGTTCTCCTTCTTCATGGGCCCCGATTTCCAGCAATCTTTCCCTTCATTATGAGATGCAAGATCTTATACTTCTCTGAATGTCAGACATATATATATTTTTATTTAAATTTCTTTAATCTTTGCATTCAAATCATAGATGTCTCAAAGCGAGTACCTTAAGGTCGTAATCCGCGACTAATTACACAACCATTTTTTTTCTAAAAGATATAAATTATAAATATAATAAATTAGATTAAAAAAGGTGTAATAAAAATAACTAACCTGAAATTTTCGTCACTGGATGTCTTGTTTACTACGTTCATATATTAACATTCACTACTTGAAGGAAAATTAATTATAATATAACCTTTAAGAGAAGTTTGCAAGAAATTTGTCAGATTGGTGTAATTTGATTTATCACATGAATAATCTTTCACACATACACACATATATAGTTTTGTCACGAAAATTGGCTTATTTTGTAAAACCTGATACTATTTAAGTTAATTAAAACACGAATGTAAAATATTATTCAAGATACGCAAGAATAGAAAACTTTCCATTTCATCTTTGGAATGAGCTGTGTCAAAGAGCGTCAGAGTTAATATTTTTTCAAATGCTTACTGTACAGTATCGACTACGGATACATTACAGGGGTATTGTTAAATTATTTTTTTTGGTTCAAAATTTACTAACTTTTTATGTTTCTAAATAGCTGCCATTTTGAAACAAGAATTCGAATCGAGCTGGTTAAGTCTAGTAAGACTATGTTTTTTGTTGGTATTTATGATTTTTTTAATAAATTAATGGCGTGTATCTCAGTATTATCGCCAACCACATATCGTAATTATTATTAAATAATATATTATATTAATATAAACAGGTAAATAAATAAATATATATACATATATTTACATGAATGGTTGATGGATGACCTAATTAATCACAAGTATGATGATTTATAATCAACAATGGTGTGCAGTAAGCATAGATTTAGGTTATGCTGTTATCAATGATATAAAATCATATATAATATATGTACTTTCGTTTAACCAACGTCTTTAGACAAAATAATTCCGTCGTTTGTACGATCCTACCATGTATTTATTTGTAATTTTAGAGTACTATTTTAAAGTAAAATAATTTCTTTTTACCCATATAAAAAATGTATGGTTATCGAAGCGGTCGCCAGGGGCGATAGACGGCACAGCGCGGCGGATCAAAAGACCCTCTGTTCCCGATCCTCGCAGACGGTGGTTAATCTTAATTAGGTCATTGATTTCATACCTTTGGACCAACGTTACTAGAGGTATATCACGACAACCATGACGATAAGTCATTGGGAGATTTTGGAAGATCAAAGGTGAAATAAGTAACTTCCATAAAAGGTGACCAATAATATGGTGCCCCCATATATAGGTATCTAAAGGATGGCTATATATATACAGAACAATACAATATAAATAATACAGAGAACAATTATTAAAGTGATATTTAAAAAAATATCAACTTTTTCAACATAAACACTTTTTGCAAAATTCCCAGATACAAAAAAATCTCAATTAATCAATTAATTAAAGAAAATAATACTATACAATTTGAAACAAGCACATCATTAAGGTGTAAAAATAACTTTAAAATCCCTAAATGTAACACCAAACACTATCAGCAAAATTCTATATATTTAGGGATAAAAAATTTCAATAGGTTCCCTACACAAATTAAAGAAATAAATGATATAAAAGAGTGAACACTTGAAAAACACACAATTGGATAATAAACAATATTACAGAATACTTCAGAAGCACACAAATGGACAATGAATAGAATATGTAAGGTATTATATAAAATTATTGTAGTGTAACTCCCTCCCCAAGCACAAGAGCTGGTCTCTTTTTTGGAGAGGTAAGCAAAATAAAAACGATGTAATTTAAAAAAAATGTAAAATACTTTATTCACGTTATAAAAAAATTGTAAAAAATGTCAAATAAAAAAAATATATATATATATATACGACCATTGGTTTCAAATGTTGCATATTGTTTTTTTGATTTGTAACTAATAGTAATAGGAGTATTGTTGCGCTGCTTATTATCATTTTCAAATAACACATTTATTTTTCAGTATGGGGTACGATGGGAGGGTGTGCATCTTCCGCGCTCTCTGTGAAGCTGCTCAAAGATTACTACCAAAAGGAAATTCTATTCTCGAAGAACTATTTAGAACACTTTTTACGTAAGTCTTTATATTTTTTTTGCAATGAACAGAATACACATTTATTATCCATTGTAATAATACATCCAGTGGCGTGCAGTTGGTATAGATTTAGGTTATGCTGTTACTAATGATATTATAAAATCATATGTAATACAATATATGCTGTATATATGATTATGAACTTTCGTTTAACCAACGTTTTTAGACAAAATGAATCCGCCGTTTATACAACCTTACCATGTATTTATTTGTAATTTTAGAGTACTATTAATAGTGTTTTTAAAGATTAAGTTTTTAGGTAAAATAATACCTTCTTACCCATATAAATAACGTACGGACGTTTTTAAGAACACTTTTTCTATGACTGAACATGATTCTTTTATTGTTTAAAAATCCTTTACGTAATAACTAAAAGAAACAATAATTTTTATTAAAGGTTAACGTAGGAAATAATTCTGTCAATTGCTTTTTGTTTTTCCCAAATTAAAAACAAATCCTAACAAATCAACATTCTTACAATTTTCAATCAATGCTAAACGCTTATGTTATGAAAATAGTACTAATTTGCAGGTCTCTCGGAATAAGGCTCGAACCTCTTAAAATGGTACAAAACTTTGAAGCTCATTATCTCAGTTTGATGTAAATGTCAAATATTGTTATTCCAAGGGCACGAAATATGTAATATTAATTTACAGATTTGAATTAATGCGCATCCGCGATAGAATTAGTGGCGCTAATGTCTGCAGCAATGAACGGATGTATCGACTGGCATACACGAGCGTGACAACAACATTGAGTGGCGAGAGTAATTGTTTGCGGTCGTAGATTTTCGGCACACCCCCGCTCGCAAACATTAGATTATTCCATTAAATATATTTACATAATACCGCACCGAGGCGGCTAAGTCCCTTTCTTGGCGGTTTTGGAAATTGAAATCTGGCGTCCTACATCCCCGAAGAATAAACAACCGTTTAATCTAGAGACACTTAACGTAGTCAGTTAATCGAAAATAAATATATAATGTCTTTCTAATATACAGGGTGTAACAGACCTAGTCCACAATATTTAAATTGACTAAATTACGAATCGAAAGTGTTCAAGGAAAATGTACAAATTTTGCACCGTTATATTGTTGTTTGAAATTTTTATAAAATCATGTTAAGAAGTCTACGTACTTCGAAAGAAATATTTGCGAAATTTATCTATTTTTAATCTATATCTTTGCTTCAGGTCCCAAATTATTTAACAAAAAATTGTCTAGCCGCTAGAAATTCATTGATCTTAAATTTATTGTATTCAATATAATATAACTTGGAATCACTTAAGTATTTATATTAAACGAAATAATCGCATAATAAAGATTTTTTTAAATGCTCATAAATCTCATACAGGATTGATATTTCTTTAACATTTATGACTCGTAATTTAGTCAGGTTTTCACCCATAAATTATTGTGGACTAGGTTTGTTACACCTTAAATAGAGGGCGTTATGTATAGTAATAACAGAAGTGTACCTCAAAATATGTTCGACGATGAATTTGAATGACAGGTAATAAATATACTAATTTACAAATCATTAAGAACAGTGCAAAATGAGAGATATCAATTTTTATTTTAACCACCGACTCATGCCCGATGTCGCTCGGATTCAAATTTTATTATCATTATCAGTCGATTTCTATCCACTAGTGAATGAAAGCCACCCCAAGTGTCTCCCGCTTTTCTCTGTCTGCTGTCATTCGCTGCCATGTATTTATGCAGAATTTGATGATTTTAGCGGGTTAGGGTTAGGATGGCCTGTCGGCCTCGTAATTTTTCTCAGATACCACCGGATAACTATGTTTGTCCACCCTCCGAGTGATGTGGCTTGCCCTTGTTATTTAATTTCCCGGTGTATTCTGTTATATCGACCACTCTTGCCAGTTCTCTCGCTTTCGTTTTTTTTCCTGACTCTTCGTGTGATGTCTAACGTGCATTTAGTTATATTTAAAATAGAGGTGCTTTTATTTTGGGCACGTCTTAAAGCGGAATGTAATATTTGATCCAAGCAGGGAAGGATAAAATGTTCAGATGTAATAACTGCGTTGACTATATTTTTGTAATTTCGTAATTTTCCGCAACTGAGCTAAAATTGTGGCGGATGCAAAATAATAAACTTTGTATCGTCCAGGAGGAGTAAAATGTTGCAATGTATTGTGCAGGGTCTTGAAGAGTAACTATGCAAAATTTCGTTTAGATCGATCAAAAGGCGATTGTATAGACAACACAAATATACATTCAATTTTACATATCTGTGTATTTGAAATATTAATAATACTTTGTTTAAAGCACTATTTATTAATTATTATATCATCTTCAGGAGAAAATGTACACTGAAATTAAAAATACAAGCATAGATAAAAACAAAACTATAAAATAGTGAATAAGTAATAAATAATATGAAAACAAAATTAAAAGGTGACTATTTGCAAAGAGGATTTGGTTATTTATAATCTAATACTAGAGGTTATCAGTTAGATAAATTTGAAATTTTAGAAATAAGAAAAAGAGTTAATAGCAAGCTTAATATATAAATAACCAAATCCTCTTTGCAAATAGTCACCTTTTAAATTTGTTTTCATATTAGTTCTTACTTATTCACTATTTTATAGTTTTGTTTTTATCTATGTTTATATTTTTAATTTCTGTATACATTGTTTCCTGAAGATGATATCATAGATATCGAAACATGTAGAATAATGAATAAATAGTGGTTTAAACAAAGTATTTTGAGTAATTATTAATATAAAATGGGGCCACAAAGTAATTTTGCTAATATTAAAGAAGTTTACATATTTGATCCAAGTTTTGTATATGTATATAAAACTGAATGGTTGTGTAGGGGTTGATGGTTGTAGAATGCATGATTATTATTGACTCGTGAGCATCTTAATTGTGTGATCGTATATCAGAAGGTTTTGTAGATGAAGTTCCTAACTATCTTCTAGTCTCACGCATGTGTCCCCTTTCTAGTCTCACGCACGTGTCCCCTAAATGTGCGTGTGTGATTATTTATATTGTGTCTAGAGCAAGGTATCCAAATAAAAGAGAACTTACAAAAGTTGGCGTTTATTGTGTGATGAATTATAATGGCAGATACGACGAGTATAAAGTTAAATTCGCGTATGCGGTTGAAGACTGGAGTGGCTCGCTTGAGATGTGGATGAAAGAGACTCGTCCGTCACGATGTATTGGCATTTGCTTATTGGTCAGTTTACTTCGGCCCTATGTGGCATGGCCATGTCTGTAGGGCGCGTGCAGGATCACAACAGTTGTGTTTCAAGTCATCTATTCTCTAAACAATCCTACATCTTTTGACGGGTCTAAACCAAATTTTGCATAGTTACTCTTTAAGGCTTACGCCAAATAAAGACATCCCTCTCATCTCCCCTGACTGTGCATTATATAGAATGCCATCTGTTCCAAAATTTGGGGTGGGCAGAGGTAGAGAAGGGAGGTTACATATGTTTAACGCAGGGTATTAAAGAGTATCCATGCAAAATTTGCTTCAGATGGGTAAAAGGGTACAGGGTTGTATAAAAAATCAAGAATCAAGAATACAATTTTTATGTCCGTGACTGCATGCTGCAAGCAACCAATAACCTATCACATTCAACACCAAATTTATATTAATAATTATCTCAGTACTTTTTTTCTGTGTCAATAGTAAATTTGTATTAAGTAATGATTTGAGTTAGGTACTAAAAAAAATTTTTTTTTTTTTTTAAAATAGATTTTTTAAAAATAGATTCTCTCAAAGAAACAATATATGTTTTAGTTAGTTATGACATCCTGAAGAAGAAAATGGTATTTTTCGAAACCGGTAGATGTATTTAAACTCATTTTAGTGGTTAATAAAACAAAGATAATAAATAAAAATATGAATCTTAACCACAAAGATAATATTGCTGATTTTAAAAGTACAATATTTAACCCTTCCGTAGCCATGCAGTAACACAGGTCTACCGCTCGGTAAGATCGACACTTGCCACCGTTAGATTGGATACGATGAATGCTCCGTTATATTATTAAATTTTTCAGTATTTATAGTAAATTATGATAATTGAAACTAGTAAAGACTTTTTTTCGTACTTAAAAATTACACATTCCTCACGGCAACACAAGTTGACATTACGGCTGAGTACGGGTATTTTCTATCATGTTATACTGGGGGTTAACGGGGTTTAATGAAATTAATCAAATTCTCACCGGAGGAACAGGTAAACACAGACATAATCTGATCATTCAAATTCAGTCAGTAAATGTGGCAGTCATTTCAAGCAACATTACTTTTTTAAATTTTTTAATTACTTTTTTTAAAATGTGATATATTTTTTAATTAAGGTTTATTTCTTTTTAACAGTGTATATGAATAATATAAAAATGTAGTCACTCCACCACACTCCCTGGAAATCTCACGACCCCCTCGCACGGATCAATCAAATCAAAATTTGCATACATCGCTACTCTTTATGTAAAACTAGTTTACGCCCCTTTCACCTTCCTCTTTCCCATAGTCTACTATTTTAAATCTGAATCACGGGTAATGCTGGGCATGGACCACTAGTGAAAAATAAAGAAGAGTTGATATTATTAATCTAATATTCGGTTTGTAAACTTAGCTTAATTTACTTACTTTCGTACCATGACGCCGTTTCTCCGCGGGGGTAGGCAGGGAGGATTGACACTTGTCTTCCCGTGAGATATAATTCCATTCAAAGCGCCGTTTACTGTGTTCCCTGCAGTCATCCTCCTTAGCTCAACTTGACATAATAGTATAAATTCAACATCTTATTATTGTTCATTTGCTTAGTAACTTTTTCACTGCATATTTAAAATTAATTCAAAATTTACCTTCATCTTTAAATCCTTTGAACAGCGTTGAAGAATATAACTTCTTAATAAGAAAAATGGCGCTGGTAGTCTTCAGTTTGTGTTGAATATAAGGGTAATACTCCCGACCGATCTCCATCTACTGACAAAACAGCTTCTTAACATACTCGTATGGCTGTTTCCCAAAATTAATTTGTTTTGGATATTAGATATCTCCCATTTATTATTTAATATGGTAAATATTTTGTAATTTTTTGATGTTTAAACATCTTAGCTAGAGCCCTTCTCCAAAATATCGTACTTGAGTAATCTCAGAATATATATATGTGACTGAATAGCGACCAAACAAATACGTCATACTCGTTACCACGGTGACTACATATTTTATTAAATACCCATACACATCATATGCTTTGACACTTTTTAGAAATTCACGTAATCAAAAATTTTTATATCGTCGATAACTAACATTTTTTCTGAATTGAATTTTTAATGGCAAAGTGTACTTTTCAACATCTTTTATCATTTATAACTGCAATTTAATATTTCTGAGATAAATCAAACAATAAAAATATCTTATCACTATCGTTATTTTCTTATTATAATATTATTTATTTATTAAGATAATTTAAATTTTCTACGACTATTTTAACATTTTGACTAACTACAAAAGTGTATAGTTGAATCAATAGAATAGTTATGTATAATAATAATTTACTATTAAAAACATTATTATTAAGGAGAACAAATTCTTATTGTGAAGTTTTAATTATTCAGAACATAGATCTGTGATATTTTAAATTGGATTGGAAAGAGATCCAGGTTCGAATCCCGGTAGCAACAATAATATTTTTTGATAAAATTAATTTCATATGTATATCTTTCGAATTAATATATTTAATTTCTTTCTATTCGTCCTAATGTTCTTTCCCATCTTAGTAGGTGGGTAAAAAACTGATTAGTTTTGTATTTTGTATCTATACGAAACCTACCTAAAAAATTGAATCAAACAAATAAGACATTTCTAGTACCTACTTACATAAATTTCAATTAATTATGAGGTTATCTTCCCAACTCTTAGATGAGTTTGTGTATTTGGGAAGTATGTTTGATAGAAGCGGAAAGGCTGAGAAAGATATCGAAAGGAGGGTGACTGCAGGAAACAAAATGAACGGCGCTTTGGATGGAATTATAGCTAATGGAAACTTGTCAATCGAGGTAAGACTAGTTGTCCACGATGGAGTCCTGGTACCGACACTCATGTAAGGAAGTGAAGCCTGGAGCTGGCAGAAGAGGAACGAAAGTAGACTGAATGCAGTGGAAATGAGATCGCTTAAGTGTTGCTGATCCATTTATGACAGAGTAAAGAATGAAGAAATAAGGAAAAAATGTAAAGCTGATCTTAGTATAGTGAGTAGGATTAAGAAAGGATCACTAAGGTGGTTTGGTCATATGGAACGGATGAATGAGAAGCGAATGGTAAGTAAGATATGTGACGTAAGTGTTGATGGCACCAGGAACAGAAGATGTTCGCGGAAGACTTGGCACGACCAGGTAAACCGGATACTGGATGATGGCCCTGCTAAAAGCCTCAATAATCAGCGAGCTTGTATGAGAAGATGTATGAATGTAGACGAGGCGAGAATTGTGCATTAGGACAAAAGAGAAAGGGTGTGATGGTAAGTTAGTTAGTTAATTATATTCCCAATCATTAATTACCATTATTCGCCAAGTCCACCGACTTACATATTTTTAACACGGTTACTAATTCAAACCACTTAGTTAGCCGAGACTTTCTCCAAGTTAAGAAGGCATTAATTCTTCAAAACTCGACGTTGAGTAATTTGTCGACTAGTATTTGTGACACACATGTTTGTGTAAAGTGACACAATTATACTGCCCGAAATGAGATGATGAACGACCAATTAGTTATCTCGGAAAAAGCTTCGGGAACGTTGTATTCAAAGTTTACTTTAGTGTTTCATAAAGCGAATTTTCAATAGCCTACCTGTAAATGTAAGTACGTAATACTTCAGAGCTGGTACATACTTCATCTATGTAAGCTTGCGGCATTAACATCAATTTCCTGTCACTACACATTTTCATTATCTTTTTTCAAGCTTTCAAAGTAACGTCTCCTTTCCATAGAATATCCTTTTAACACTTAACTCACGCTGTTAACTTACGAGACGATTTTCGTTTTAAAAATCTAACGAAAACTCAATTTTTTCTCTTTGAAAGTGTAAATTATAAGATCACAAGAAGCTTCACCGCATTGCTCTACGAGGTATATGAGAAGTATATATCTTTGTCGATAACTGGGGTGTGATTGTTGTACACACTACCTTTTAAAAATTAAAAGAAGTACGTCTAAAATTTGAATGAATTTTTTTATATAAAATAATTCATTGTTCGTCATCCACTCTACTTACGCAATTTCTTTCTATTCTTCCTTCCGTACATATTGCTTAACAATATAAAACAAACATACATTGATAGCTGTCCGTGTCGCATGATAACATAAAACAAACAATGTATCTTGTCAATTCTATCACACAAAACTGCGTGACTGCCGCGTCAGAAGAATTCTGCCATTATTTTTTGGTTAAAATTAGTAATATTTTGATTTTTTTCCGTTGTCTGCCCGCACAGTTCTGATTCGTACATAAAATGAAACATAAGAAAGAATTTTATTCTACTTTTAATTCATTTTCAGACAGACACCGGAGCACATCCTTTATTTAGACCACTTCCTCTATTTATACATTCTTAGCACTCAATTTTTTTTTCTTTTTTTGAAAAATACGATTAAATATCCCTATATATATATATATATAACAAACTTGTATTAATAATGAGCACAAGATATTTGTAAAGAGCTATTTTCACCACTTATTTGTATTCTTGTCTATTATTACGTCTCATTTGGGTACATTGGTAGTACAATGGTTAGCATTCCCACTTGATATGCGAGAGACTGAGGTTCGGTTCCCCACCGAGGAAATTTTTATTTTTAATTATTAATTTAATTTTTTAAATTATATTTATTATAACACTATTATTTTATATCTATTTTAATAATATGTAGACATGCAGTTATATTAAAATATATTGTATATTACACATAAATAAAATTCTATTTTATAACCTCAGTAATTTTGGTTTTAGGAGAACAGGGAGAGTTTTTTATTCGATAAAAATACTCACACTATGACAGGTTTTCAAACGAAAATCCTTTCGTATACAAGGTCTTCAAAATATACGACGTGCAGTGATATGTTTGAATTGTGTATATTTCTTGATATATTTTACTGACAGCCCTGATACTGACATCCCCCAGGAAGAATAGTGGATTATATTCACATTTTATTATTTAAAAAATAAATTTTCTTGTTCGTTTTCTGTATTTTTTATATACACGGTTTATTTTTTGATTCTATTTGTTAGACAATTTCGCACTATAAAATCGATTTTTTTAAGTTGTGATTTTCGAAATGATCCACAAACATATATTTTTATTTATTATCATTGTTTTATTAACCACTTCATTGAGTTTAAATACATCTACCGGTTTCGAAAAATACCATTTTCTTCTTCAGGATGTTATAGCTAACTAAAACCTATATTATTGTTTCTTTATCAGAATCTATTATTAAAAAATCTATTTAAAAAAATAAAAATTATTTAAAAAAATAAATTTAGTACCTAACTCAAATTGTTACTTAATACAAATTTACTCGAATAATTTTTAGGAAAAAATTTTAGAATGGGACTCGTAGTTAAATTTGGTTGGTTGTTTATAACTTTTTGATTAGTTTTACACGCTTTATTTATCTCAAACGATTCCAAATTATTTAATTTGTGACCAACACCGTTTATATGCAAAATTGACAATCACAATTTTTTATCAAAACCATGGCCATTTTCTATCAAATGATGAAAATGGTATTTTTTGAAACCGGTAGATGTATTTAAACTCAATTAAGTGGTTAATAAAACAAATATAAAAATACAAATATGAATTTTATCAACAAAGTTAATATTGCTAATTTTAAAAGTATCATAAACATATTAATTAGTTTTTTGCTAAAATCTTGAGATATATAAATACCGACACTGGAATTTAACTCGACTCTGTGGTCTACCTACTATGGCTCACATATTATAAAAATCGAAAGAGTGCAACATAAACTTTTTAGATTTATCAATTTTAAATATAATATAAATTACGATTATTTAATGAGTCTACTTCATTTGAAATAATTAGCCTGGAGAAGAGATGTGAGCGATATAGTATTACTATATAAAAGTATCAATAGCATGTTGGACTGCCCTGAGTTAACATACATGGTTTCATATAAAGTACCAACTCAAACGAGTCAACATGAAGTGTTCTTTGTAGGTATCCATATAAATAATTATGTTATTAACCTTTACCATACCGTGATATAAAATACTCGCACGCAGCCATGCTGTCAACTTGTGTTACCGTAAAAAATTAGAGTTCTTAAAATGTGAAAAAAATGGTTAATGCCATAAATTTACTTTAAGTATTGAGCATTAAATATTAAAAAAAATACGTAATATTATAATTCTGAGCATTCATCAAGTTTTGTATGTGAGGTTGGATTGTATAATACAACCTTTCTTTTTATCTATCTTCATTTAATTTGTGATAATTAATTATATTCTTATGTTTGTTATTGTTTTCACTGTGAAATTAATGTGTAATTTCTTTCTGTCTTGCCACAAATGGCGTTTTTGTCAACGTATTAATTTTATAACAGAATGAATTAAAAATAATTATTTTTGTAGGATTCACCTTACATAATTGATTTTTCACTAGTTATTTCTAAGCGTAAATATTAACCTTTAAATTAACTAAAATATAAAGTGTATATTGCGTATATTTACGGAAATATTACAGATTTAATCAGAGCGGTAGACCTGTGTTACTGCATGGTTTGGGAAGGGTTAACTCGCCAATAACACGAATGTATCGGCTTTGTAACGAATTTCGTTGACATTTATCGTTGCAGGAGCATATCTGAATTGAAGAAATATTATATGATGTTATATTTAAACTGTTATATTGAAATGTTATATTAAAAGTGTACTGCTATATTTAAATTAAATAAATTATTCTTCTTATGTAAAAGCTCACAAGGGCGTTGATGGAAATAAATAACTAATGGGATTCGAGAGCTATATATTGTTGGGTATCTTTATTTGAAGTGATTAAAAAATATATGTTAACACTAGGTACTTGGAAACCTGTGACCTAAAAAAGTGGATATTATTTGTCAACTTATGTTAACTTTTTCACTTTTACCTACGATAATTTGTATTGTAGTTCAATATATATATATATATATATATTGTATTAGTATTTATGTAACGGGTTATTGTATTAATTTGTTATAAACGATTTAAGAGTAAAATACTGCCCACCTCGATACGGACTCGGATCTAGGGAGGTGGGTAGGGATCACATGAAATGCACCTATAACAATGAAAAAATTCTTAATTACTTACTTACTTACCATCGCGTTGATTCTCCGTGGGGGTAGGCAGAGAGGGCATAGAGCGCCGCACTCTTCTGTCCTGACATACAGTTCTCGCGTCATATACATTCATACATCATCTCATACAAGCTCGCCGATTATTTATGGTTTCTAACAGAACCATCTTCCAGTATCTGGTTTACCTGGTCGTGCCAAGTCTTCCGCGGACGTTCTCTATTTCTAGTGCCATTAATACTTGTATCATATATCTATTTTACCATTCTCTTCTCATTCATCCATTCCATATGACCAAATTACCAAAGTGATTCTTTCTTAATCTTACTCAGTATACTAAAATCAGCTTTTAATTTTTTCCTTATTTTTTCATTCTTTACTCTGTCATAAATGGATTTACCACATACACGCCTAAATAATCTCATTTACACAGCATTCAGTCTACTGTCGTTCCTATTCTGCCAGCTCCAGGCTTCACTTCCTTACATCAGTATCGGTACCACGTCTTCATTGAGGACAGCTAGTCTTGCCTCGGTTGATAAGTTCCCATTTGCTATAATTCGATTCAAGGCGCCGTTCACTTCATTCCTGTAGTCACCCTCTTTTCGATATCTTTCTCACTCTTTCCGTTTCTATCAAACATGTTTCCCAAATACACAAACTCATTTGAATAATATCAAATAAATCCAAATAAAATATTTCGATAAATACTTTTGAGTGATAGTGATTAATTGGTAAAATTAAGAAGAATTTTTTTTAAAATTCATATTAATTAATTTTAATGTAACTAATTAAAACTAATTAAAAAATAAAACCACCAATGTTTGACAGGTGTAAAATCTTCTGCAATCGCAGTTTTTAGGCAAAAAGCTGGAGACATAAAATAATATTTTGTGAGAATTTAAGGCGTATTGGCTTTTTTACTAAAAGCTTTTCAGTTAATATATTTAATTTCTTTGCGTTTTTTTTTTACGAAAATTTGGGTTTTTATTATTTGTTTGTATCAGAAGTTATACGCCAGATTGGATTTTTTTAAATAACTAAACTGAAGATTAAACCTTTATACTAATATGAAAGTAATATAACCTGAATATTATTTACGGTATATTAATAAATTGCAATACCTGATAGATAATTTCTTTTCAGTCTCTACAGAGTTCCATCTGTCCTTTGATATCGTCATTGGGGTTCAGTCTGCTGGATGCTCGCATACCTTTTGCAGTCCGTCTTGGCATCTGCCCATCTTCCCTTTGGTCTCGATGCTATTGGCTTGTGTGAGAGGGCTTTGTGTGTATTACGGAATCATATACCCTCGCTATGTATCCCGCCTACAGCAGTTGCTAATCTCAGCTTACCATCAATAATAATTTTTGAAATCAGGAAGTTTTGTATTTTAAAATTCACTTCTAAAATAGATCATTATACGGATTATTTAAAAACTTTTAATTTAACATAACAATGACATTATCTTCACTGTTTAAAGCTTCAATAGATTATTCATGGATGGTCGACATGACAGACTAAAGAAAAGTATTTTAAAGAGCAAAGCCAATAAATCCAATTAACCAATAAATCTTTTATTATAATAAAAATATTACGTTTATTCCAGCGTGATCGGATTGTTTATGCAAGACCCGATTCGCCATATAAATAATACAAACAAGTTACACAACAATATTTATGTTATAAAAGAGGAACAAATACACAAATAAACAAAACGTAAATAATAAATTTCAGTTACGGCTGTTATTATTATGATGATAAGAATAAAATATAATGCTTATCTGTTCACCCTTATTTATTTCTTTAGCGGCTCCATGAAATTGGAAAGTCTGCAGTTACTACAGAACGCCATCTATCCCTTGACAACGCCTTTTTGCTTCAGTCTGCTGGGCACTTAATCTTCCACACAGTTTTGACCCTGTAGACTTATGTGCTAAGGCTTTGAGAGTATTGCGAGACTAATCTACTCTCGATACATGTTTTACCCACTGCAGCGTCTTTGCTTTCAATCAACTACCTTAAGATATCTGTGGCATATCGTTCTCGAACTTCCAAGTTTTCTAACCTCCTCCGTTCTCCTGTTAGTTTATTACGTATTGGGTTCTAAATCTTGTGCAAGTCGAGTAGCTTGTTGGTGTAGTAATCTAGTGGTCGGAAGTTCGCGCCTCATTCCAGGACACCAGCATGTTAGTCCTATTTTCATAGCACAAGCGTTTAGCTTAGTTTGAAAATAGTAAGAATATTGATGCGCTATGTATTCCGTGTACGCATCTCTATTTAAAAAAAAAAGTGAGAGACTGCTTCACATCACAGATTAGTGAATGAATAGACATGATACGAAGTGTGTATATAGGAGAGGGATTTGGAACATTATTTGCGGGGCGAAGGGCATTTTATACACATACAGCCAACGAAAAATAAATCCGATAGATTATAACACATTTATGCAACAGTAAAAGTATGTACTCTTTAAAAATTAAATTTTTGTGTATATAAGACGTATTTTTTACATTAATACATATTATATTGTTAGCATTTAAACATTCGTTCCAAGCGTGTTTAAAAAAAGTCGACGAACTCTTTGATTGCGTGATTGACATTCATGTCTATTCATTTGGTGGTCTGTGCTACACACCCATTTAGAGTGATCGGTTGTATTAGTGTTATATACAGTTTAATGTTAAAATTGTGTGACAACAACCTCGATACATTGTCTGTTAATAGTAGGCAAGGGCTTCCAGTAAGAACTGAATTAAAAATATTAAACAAAATTTATTCTCTATTCCAGATATCCATTAACCAAGGTGCACCCATCAGAGCCTGTAGAACACTACTTGTATGAAGATGCACACAAAAGCGGCTTGTCTGAGTTGGACTGTCAGTATAAATACAGAAAATGTCCAGTGTCTTTATTGGATCTTGCTCTGGGGTATTACACTCCAAGTTCTAATATGAATAACAACTATTCACGATGAAAATATTTCATATGACATGATTATATTATAGGAATAATTCAATTATAAATTATAATAAAATCAGACCAGTATTTCAAATAAAAAAATTCACTTCAACTGTCTGGATTTGTAGAAATAAATTTATTTTTCCGCACAGACTCTAGTTGACTAAGACTGAAAAAACAGTAATATTTTATAATTATTTTTTTCGGTGGCTTATTTAAAGTATTTTAAATACTCTTAATGATATAATTTAATGCGAGATGTGTTTCAACAATTGACTATTGTTATTATAAAATATAGAAGAATCGAAAACCCGTGGATGTAGTCAGAGAAAAAAAGGGGTGGTTTTAAATTAAACATTGAAAATAGAAGGAACGAGTCAGATATTGATATATTATTATCAATAGTTATATAGGGTTGCCGTGTTTAGATTTTTAAACATTTTATGTTATAATGATTGGAATAAATATTGTATAAGTATGACGCATATAACATTTTAACCAATACATTGTAAAAACCGATTTTTTTTTTTAAATTTACTAACAATTTAATGAGAAATTTAATGAAAAAATATACAATATTTATTAAAAAACGGTTAAAATAAACTAATTTTGAAATTTTATGAATTGAGTTAAAACACTGTTTTATTCCACTATATTTTATTGTGTTAAACGTTAGAACGTTTTTGGAAACATCTTCCCATTATCAATAATATAATTTAAGTAAAATTAAAAAAACAGAGAGGAGATGTAATGGGCGGTATTTGAATATTTATTATGTTTTTATTGCTATTTTTATTATTAAATATTTCTAAATTTTCTAGAATGTCTAACTTTCGTCCTTTGGCGCAACTATGTATAAGTTGTAAATTACTATTATTAAATGAATGACCCTCGATTCTTGCGTGCCATCCATCTCTTATCCATTTTAACTTCACCCCTACCCCCACCTCCGTTAACTCCAAACACGCCATATATTACTGTCTGAAAGTGTTTTTAATTTTAGTTGAATTATATTATTGATAATTGTAAGATGTTCCCGGAAATGTTCTAACGTTTTCACAATAAAATATGGTGGAATAAAAGTGTTTTAACTCAATTTACAAATTAATCATGGAATTCCACAAAGTTTCACAAAAAACCTTTGAACAGTTAATTTTGAAACAAACTTTATTTTAAATTATATCATCATGTGCAGATAAAATTTACCAGGAAATGTTTAGAAATAATAATGACACGAAGTGTTCTTTGTATCATTCTTGAAATAAAACAATCTAATATACTGACAACTAGTCAAAGTGCCAATTCTGAAGGTCTGCTTATGGACCATTCAAGTTTTTCAACGTGGCAAAATCGCATAAACGATAGTACAGAATTGAGCTAGAAGCTAGTATTATTCTTTGCCGTGTGTATTTTGTACTCTGATTTTAATGATGAAATTAATACGCACGCTCTCATCTTTGGGCACACTTTTAGGATCGAATCTCAGTTGTATTGTTACTTAAATTTATTTAAAAAAAGTATAAGCATTTAATATGTATCATATTGTATATTTGTTTCTCAAGAGAAATAGATTTATCTGTTGATTTTTTAGAGTTCTAGAAACATTGTTTTTGAATAAAAGACAATGGTATTATTAACGCATAACATTTAATTCATAGTTTATTTATTTTACAATACATTCTATAGTTATAATAAACAATATAATAAGTGCTTACTCCCTTCAATATAAATAATGAATTAAATATCTATCCCAAAACTATATTACAATTATATTTTATATATGAAATTATTAACTATAAATCTTATTACAAAATGCATATATCAATTTCACAGTATTCCTTATGATCATTAGATCATATAATAAATCAGTGAGATATTATTGTGTTCATTCAATTTCATCTTAGATTAAATTTATTTTCTATATAATAACTATTATAATACAGTATATATAGCATTTATAATTAAAGTGGTGTTTGCCAGTGAATATCATTTTATCTACCAGTGTGGGGATTGCTGGTATCGAAAAAGACATAGATCGTGAAAATCTTTACCTTATTAATATACCTGCAATTTGAACATATTGTGTAAACCTTAATTATTACAAATCAATTCTCTGGTTGCTTACGATATCGTACTGATTAATTTCGTAAATTTATCAATTCCGAATTAAAAATGTAAGTTAAATTATTTATATCAGCATGCGAAAAGTTGATTATTTACAGTCGGCCACTTTCAAATTCAATAAAAGGTGGTTTTATCACCGCAACAAGGAAATGTATTCACAATAAGTAGATAAATTAGAGATGAAAAGGATATAAATTAACCCTTTCTAAATCTATCTTTTTCGATACCGCTATCACATTTCACTGTAGTTGTAATGATTGTAAAAAACAAAAGAATATTTGTACAATTATAATCATAATAATAATAATAATTTATATTATAACAGTAAGTATAGGTTTAATAAAGATTTTAATGAACGATGATTGGTTACTATATTTTAGGGAATTAAATACGTCCTTAAAAGTATTTTTTTTAATATTCACATGCATAAAATTTAACAATGCTGACATTTAATGAATCTAAGATATTTAAAAAAATTAAATGTCAACGCTTCGCAATTTAGTCTCATCAACTATGCAAAATAATGCGCTCTGTAAAACAATATTGCGACGCTAAATATCAAACCACGCAAGGTACGCACGCGATGAACGCACCTGCAAGTTTCGACTTAATTGCTTTTTCATTCGTGAAGAGTTAAGCTTTCAAATCAATATTGTCAAAAAAATGTCTGAGCTCAGAAAAAAAAGCTTTATACATTATTTTCTCGGTACTCAAAATCAGTAACTCAAACTTGGTATACGTCTTATTAAGTTTTCGTAAGGTTATTCTGAAAATAATGGCTGATTTATTCTTCAAACTATACAACTTTATTAATCAAAGTAAAAACCAATTTATTTTACACATTTTTTACAACTAAATTATTTATTAAAGAATATATAAATAAAAGTAGTACATAAAACTTGAAAACGTGAAGCAAGATATCTTGATGATTGTTTGTCACGTATTTTCTTCCACTTTAGCTCTAACTTTCAATCATAGATTTCAACAGTAGCATGATGTCTTCGACCCTCTTTATCTTTCAGACTTATGTCTGTATTCCTAAACTTTACGAACCAATGCCAGATTGTTCATTTATATGTTGACATCCCACGCTTAGTTAAAGTTGCATGCTGTTTGTAATGCACACAAATCATGTTTATATTTATCAATCCTTATTTTTTCCAACCCTATATCTGAACGATGAAATGCCTGACTCAATAAATAAATATTTATATTATAAATGTTATTATACATATTATTTCTTAGCAAATAACGTTCAACACGATATAATATTAAAATCGGCCATTATTTTCAGTGCAACCTAATAGAACTGACGGTAAAGTCAGTTGCTACCACATACTGTAATTCCTCATTGTAACAAATACAATATTCCATTATAATTTCGCCATCTTTCTGATCTTTTAAAACTCTGTCTATTCCGCACATAACCGAAAATTTAACAATTTGACTTTTCATAACTCAACACTTTTGAAAATATCTGTCAAAAATGGAATCTTTTGTAATACATAAAATACAATTTCGACCTCTCTGGCGGACGTTTCAAATCCCACTGTAGGGTACATCGCCAGGGCTGCCGTCTAACGCGCGGTAGAATATCCCAAAAAAATGAAAGCATAAAATTTTAAACGGTTGTGAAAACCTTAGTATATACATAGCAGGTTCAAACATATTTAGTACCTATTTTTAAATGTTTTGTATCTTTGATTACCGAGAAAATAAACGTGCTGCATGAGGTTCTGAAAGTAATTATATTTGGCTATGAATTGAGTTACACGAGTTGAGTGCGCGTTTTATATAAAATATGTTTAGAAAATGGTTGAAAACCCTTTTAATGTTGACAATATAACACAATTTATAACTGAAATATTTAATTTACTGTGTGAGAGATATACGAGTATTATATAACAATACATTTTAAATACGTACTTTTATAATTATGTACACCTAAATGTTTTGGAAGCTCAGCTCGAATGATTTTGCTATCTAAAGTATGTCGCGCCACTGTTTTCAAAACTTTCGTCCACCATCTAGTCTGGCAGGGTGTGTAGTATCGAATAGAAAGAGCGAACGATCAACTTTTCAATACAGTTTCACTTTTACTTTGCTATTTAGTGCTCGACTATTCGGTTGCGGAAACTTTCCGTACCTTCAGAGACAACAGAAATTAAAATTGAACTAAACTAAAAAAAAAATGCATCCCGGCCACGGAGTATGTGATCGCTGAAGAACGCATTTTTGCATAGTTCCATTCTCTTTGCATACAAGACGTGCCATTTTTATTATAATTTCGGCAAGGGTGTGGAAAAAATGGGGCGGCAATAAAAACTAGAATTACTTGATTTATTGCACAATACTCGATAGTGAGAATCCAAAAATAGAATACTTAATTATCACGCGGATAACCAGTAATCGTACTACGGTAAATACTATTTATCGAATTCTAGCGGTGGACATACATTATCATACGTTCCGAACAATTAAGAACGTTTTCCTTCATATCTTCTTTGATCTACGATACTGGAAATTTATTGTGAAGATATAAGTATTCTTTTCCGATGGATATTAATTTTATTTTAGAACGATCTTAGATTGTTGAGAGTCGGTTTCATCGATTGGGAAAATAATATTTTAAAATATTCAACAAATTAAGCAAAAGTTTATGATTGGATCTGAAGGCGTCGGAAAACTTTAATCGCAAACACTCGTCCCTTAAAGGTTTTGCCGCAACCTTAAATACTAATTTGGTGCCTTATCTAGAGATTTGTTCAGATTACAATTGTGCGCGTCGTTAAGAAGTAGTTCCGCTTCTCAGATGGAAAGCTAGCTAATGCTAAACGACTTAAGTTTGAGTATTCAATAATACAGGAGGTTAAAACGATAATTTCTACCGTGAATATCTTTAAAAACGTCACGAAAACATACAAAACCGAATTTCAAATCAAACTTGGAAAACCATTTGACTAACGCCTTAAGTGACGTTACTTTTCGCTAATATTGATTATGTCAAATGAAATACCATAGCATTTAACGCAAATGGACAATGGGTAGTAAACCTTAGAAAATCCTTAAATGTAGTAGGTATATTATTTCATTTATCAGTTAATAACAACTCTAATCGCTTAATTTTAAAGTTACACCCGTATTTTCCAGGATTTGCTAAATTCAATGATTTAAATGACTAAAAGCATCATACTTCAAACAATAGTTCTTATTTTGAGCATAGTTGAGCAGATCAATGTCGTAGACCTCGGAAAAACAAACAAATCATTCGTTAAACATATTTTGAAGCCCGCAAAATTGGAAATAAGTGATTTAACTAACCTCTGAGTATAAAGGAGGGACTCAGTTATAGGAAAATAATTAATATAACGTACAAAATTAACATTTAAAAAACTTTTGTTATTCTAATTATTGATGTTCTACAGTGATAGAGAATGACCTATATGTATGTCAGTTTTGAAGGCCTTAGTTAATGTATATAATCTTCAGGCTGTTCTACCTTGAAATCTGACGCTCATGCTGTACGGCATCGTCGTACAGCTCGAGCTTTGATTGGTCGGAGTTCAAGGGTAGAAGAGACGACTCAACGCGTCACGATACCCCGCGTACTTGAATATTTATATTCACAGTGATTGGTTCAAATTAACGAAGTCTGTCTAATATTTTTTTAGCTTTTCAAGTAAAAGCTTTCAAACAAGGCCGAGAATTTCCAGTAATTTAAACACACTAGTTGACGAAATGTAAAAAAATGTTTTCACGATGGCAAATTCTAATTACACAGAAAGATAATATATTTAAAAACATGCATATTATCTTCGTTATGGAATCAAACTAACGTATGTAAGTTTCAAATATTCTGTTAAGTATACAAGTCATTTAACTATCAATATCCTAATGCGTATAATAAGGAACATTGATTTTTATACGTTCGGTATAATTGAGTACATCCAATGGATTATAATAATTTTGTAACATACATGTTTCACTACTCGCGTATTGTGTTAGTTTTTTTATGGAAATTTGAGTGGATAATATAATTTTTTTCATATTATGTTGCATGCAAACATTTGTCACTTTTTACCAAACATCCATTTATGTACATAAATACAAGATTAGTTAGTGAGAACGATATTTGTAATTTACAAACAGAAGAAATAAGATCAGAAAACAAGAGCAATTCGTTCGACCATCTGATCGCCGTTGTCTCGGTTTCAAATACTTCCCTTAACAATTTTATCAAATGTTTAAACATCACAGTACAAAACAAATCGTTCTCTGTCCGGCAAAGATAAACACTATGATGTATGATGGGCGACGAAATTCCCTTCAAAAGTTTACTCATTAGGAAGACGTTTGATTTGTCATTATTAGAGTCAAATACCTTTATAATCATAACTTGTAGAAATATTTTAAGTAATTATTTGTCAAATTAGTGTCGTTAAGCAAATGGAGTCAAATTAAATGAAAATATATCAAAGTTGAAATAAATATCAATTTTATTAAAAAAATAATGATTATTCTCTTTGGAGGAAGATATAAAAAAAAACATCTTGATAATATCTATATCTTCCTTCTTCGGAACTATATTAGAGAGTTTGGAAACCATAATTTAACTTGCAAAAAATACTGAATCATCACAAAGCACGGATTGAATATGTGTCGACACACCGAGGATAAATCCAGGTCTGCGTCCGTACGTTAGATTAAGTTAGGTTGTGAAAATAACAGAAAAGCGTGCATTTATATATTTTTACATATTGATGCTAGCTACACAATTTCGTTGT
This sequence comes from Eubasilissa splendida, assembly GCA_031772225.1. Lineage (NCBI taxonomy): Eukaryota > Metazoa > Arthropoda > Insecta > Trichoptera > Phryganeidae > Eubasilissa > Eubasilissa splendida. The sequence goes on along the minus strand of CM062852.1, from coordinate 10,460,704 downwards.
ATGGCAATATTGAACACACACACACAGACACAAATAGACATATGTATATTTAAAGATTATTTTTATGTTTGCTAGAATTGATTGCTTTAAATCATTACGACACAACCAAATTGTATTACATCTTAGGACATATTAAAATGGTAGAAATAAACTCTTTAAATAAACATGTAAATAAAAAATAATTCAAATTGGGATAATTACTAATAAGTATTTACAAAGTTTTAAAGATGGAACACCATTTTGACAATAAATATTAAAATATTTTTATATTTCATTACACGCACATTAATAATTAATCTTGCAAACAAGTACATAGTATTTAGTCAATTACTTCGTTCCGTTTTTGATATTGAAAAAAAAACTTTAGACACAATTAAAACGTACTGATGCTAATGGTATTAGGTAAGATTTTTTTTTTTAAATTCTTGATGATATTGTCAATATGAAGTCCATCTTTAAATCTTTTCCAAGAAGATAGTTTTTTTAAAATAACAAACATAAGTATGGGTTAAGTATGTGATTGCAAGCTGTTTGTGCGAATGATAAATGCTGTCTATGTATATACAGTATAGTACATCCAATCTGAATGAAATGACGTTTAATTTTTATTTTCTACATTAAACACCCTCCACTCGCAGCCTTTGAAACAACCCTGTGCCTACATTGATATCGTCGAAACAAAAAATGCACAAAAGAAAAATGATTTGCGAAACATTTCGGATGCGAATAAAGATAAACACAAGAATTATTTTTGTTTTGTTCTTAATTTGAAAATCATTAAAATAAAGTTTGACTCTGCTTAAAAAGCACCAATCGAGTGTGTTATAATTGAACGTGAAAAACAGCCTTAGGTGTAAAACAGCCTTAGGTGTAAAAATCTAAAATTACGTACATTTATATATAGTGGCTTAAATTTTTGGCAGTTATTTTGCAATCTGACGTTAGCTGGTGTAATCAATATTTAAATTGCTACAAATTCTAATTGATGTGATATTTAAATTGGCTGCAGGCATTTCTTATAAAACGTGACTGAAAATTTTCCGATGTGATTGATAATATTTTATATAAAATGAAGTTCTAAGTGCAGAGAACTATTAGTTTTGTGAAAAAATATTTTATCGCGAATTTTTTAAAGTTTATTAACAATAAAGATTATTACCATTGATATTATTACACTCGCATTTTTATTGACCGATTTCTTGAGAGCTTTCAAATAAACATGTTTTGCACTTTGCACACGTGAAATTTGTTGCAACTTTCACCCATGATTCCGAAAATCGAGGTTTATCTTTCGCCTATATCCTCGTGTTTCGTGTAAAAAGGAATTTTCTAATTGAAAGCTATTTCGTCAGAATCACCATTTATTTTACATAACGTTATGAAATGAAAACACAAATATTTATGTTTAACTACAAAATGGGTTCCCCCTTCCTTAAAATGTTATGTATGTACACTTTGTTATTACGTCACGGAGAGTTACTGCACTAATACGTAATTTATTTATTTATCAACAACAATAATATATATTTATATATATTGTACAAGACCTATAGTTAGTACCACCAAAAGTCGTTTTAGGCGAATATGTGTATAATACACTATCAAATACGATAACTATCTATAGTAAATTACGTTTTAGTTACGGTAGTAAAAAATATTTTTGAACGCAATACGCATTATACTGTGTTTGTACTGACGCCGTACATTACATCCATAGTATAAGTAAACATTGTCAATTTGTTTCGGTATTAAAATACGACACGGCGAACCGGAAACATCTTTAGACTAAAACGGAACTCGAAATATTGCGACGAGCCACCACGCAAAATTTCGTCAACACCCCGCAGTTTGTCGAAAGGCGATTCGGGAACACCGTGCAGCTTAAATGTATGGCTAACCTCGTGTCGGTAGGCCCGTTTGACGGCAACACATCATACATCACGCATCACACATCACACATCACACATCGCACATCGCACATCGCTTCCATCGCGGCCGCCTCCTGCTTCCTCGGTGCAGAGCCACGGCCGACTAGCTGGCCAGATCGGCGATCCTCGCCGGCGACGATGGCAAGTTTTTATGTTCACGCAAAAATAAACCTTAAATGTGCACTTTTTGTATGGAAAGTGGGATTATTTTAGCGTGATATAAAACGATTTCACGTGAAGGGTTCAACCTGCATTGTCACGGGGTCTATTTTAAAACGTTCTATGCATGCCACGGGGTCTATTTTAAAACATTCTATGTATGTCACGGGGTCTATTTTAAAACGATTTGCCTTAACATTTATCCTAAAGTAGAAATGAACGTCATCGATTTTTTGATAAGATGAACGATGGAAGAATTTTGTAACCTATGGTGAAATAATTGTAAATAATCAAGAATAGTACAAAACCTATGGTGATAACGGTAGTGGTATGTGATGAGATCATTTTGATGGATTTGTGAGAAGATTAATTTGAAGTGCAATGATTGTACAGCTCTCATTTTTGATATAAAATATCTTATATTTAAATTTTTCACTGCGACATTTTAAACTACCACAAACAAAGTACAGAATTTCATTTTATATCGCGGCTCATTATTTTAATTGGCTTTAAAGTTATCTTAGAGAATAAACACTAAATACAAAATAGATTTTTAATTTAAAAAAATGTTTTAATAAAATTAATAGTAAACATAATTTCATTTTTCATAGAATGATACTTACATAAAATTATTTTGGAAATACACGTATAACTTAACAATTAAACAACGAATTAAAAAAAAAATATAAAGATTTTATTTTTGATGTATAAAAACTAACGTAAACAGAATAACAACAAACATTGAATCGGTTTTCAACTAATTTAAAATTTGTTTTTTAATAAAGACTAATCTTCATTGAATGGTTATCAGAGTATACAAACTTTTGGCATCATTTTTGGCCGTTTTAAATTTATTCTAAAATAAAGATGTTTTAGAGAATTGCTTTCTGTATAGTTTAATTAAAGTTAAAATAAATCTTGAAAAGTTTTTTTTTGTATACAGTGTTTATTGACAATTGACAATTTCTGTAGCGCTAAGAAATGTCAACGCCATAAACAGTATATTAGAAAAAAAACATTTTTTTTTATGTTAAGAAAAAAATTTTTTTAGGATACATTTAAAAATGAGAAATTCAATTAATACAATTATTCAAACAGAAGAATAAAAGCCAAGATAGTTATATAGTTGGGAGAAAATGGTTTTAAAATGGTGAGTAAACAAATTTCTATTATAAAAATGACTAAACCTTGTTAAAAATCCTTTTAATTGTAAAAATATGAATTATTTGACTAATTTTATAACCTATTGCATTTTGTACAATGTAAACCTAAAATTGATTGAAAATCCACTATTTGAGCATATTGTTAATATTTCATATAAAAATTTTCATACAGCTGTCTTTTTTATTCTATTTGGAAAATATGACTTCACCAAAAACGAAAACACATATAATACGAGATAACCATACACATATGTTCACTTGTTTCGATATTTAGACGTGTTTTGTTGTAAAAAAGATTACGCCTAAAAGTGTTGATTACTGGTTTACACCGAGGGCTAGATCACTTCTAAATAATATGTTAACAGTCTTACCAAGGAATAAAGTAACCACTCACTGTGTATCGTACGCACGTTGAACGCTAATTTATATATCAATTTAAACAGATTAAATACATTTCATAAAAAACGGAATTCATTATAATGTCATTCAAAAGTGTTCCTTATATAATATGAAAACAAAACATCAATTCAAGTCGCAAAAATTTGTCACATACAATTTAATATTACATACAGCACATTTATATAAAACACGAATAACAATTTATGCACAATTTCATACATTTGGTTGTAATTTCGCGACGCGAGTGGCCGCGTCGAGCCGCATAGTACAACATCCACTGTAAGTTACGGCGCACAAGCAAACAAAAACGTCGACGGCACCAGACGTTCGAAGGACACCGATTTCGACGGCTGGACGATCCACGGCGGGAGGAGTTCTCTTCAGGTAGGTATCGAAGGTTCTCGGCTTATCATCCGTCCCACCACATGACGATCAGCTCCCAGAACGTCTTCGGCGGCGAGTTCCCGCCAAAGACGAGTGACGAATTTCAGAGGGCTGGGTCAGGAGTCGAGCCCATCTTGAGCAGTTCCAGCTTCTTCTTGGCGATCTTGGAGTACAGGATGTCTATGGGCTTGGTGGTGTCGTACAGGGAGGGGGCGCGGAGGATGATCAGCGCTGTGCCCAGCAGGCACACGAACGTGAAGATGTACAGGAACATTCTGTCTAACACCATCGCCACGTACTTCCAGTCTTCTTCCACCTGTCACAAAATACACCATGCTTATATTCATAGCTTAAATAATGTTACATCTTACATTTTCAAGCGGTGACTTGACTCGGTCAAGTCAATGAGTCACATTCATTTCAATAAAAGAAAAAATAATTAACGTAAATTAAGTGAAAGTGATAAAATACTTACACTTTCGAAGGAGTCCTTATTTTTGACATGCTGAGCGATGAACCTCGATCCTTCTATCGTCTTTTCCATTTCCCTGAGGTAGGGCTTGTCGAAGGCGGGGCTCACGTCCCCTCCGTCCCCGCAAGGGCTGACTCCGCCCGCGCTGAACAGGTCATCGTCAGCCCCCGGCAAGGGCAGCGGCGGCTCTCCGAAGCGGGGACCCGTGGGGGACGAAGTCTCGAACCTCGAAGTGGGCAGGGCTGGTATGTCGTAATCCGCACTAAACCTTTTCCCACCGTAAGGAGCAAACTTGTCCGCCTCGGGCGGTCCACTAAACACTTCAGTCAGTCCCTTGTCTTCTTCGTCTTGATTAGGCTCCTCTTTGGCAGGCCTTCTTATGCACAGAGCCGTGGGTAAAAGTTCTAAAAACAATCTCCGCACCCAAGGTGCCATTTTATGGGTGACCGGCGATCTGAAGTTCACATTCAGGACGGCGATCGTTACTACTACTGATAAAGTCACGAGCATCATTGTGAACAACAGATACTTTCCTAGGAGAGGAACTGTTAGGGATGTCGGAGGAATGATCTCCGCCAGCAGAAGGAAGAACACGGTGAGAGACAGCAGGATAGAGATGCACAAGGAGATCTTCTCTCCAGAGTCACTCGGGAGATAGAACACTAGGACAGATAGGAAAGAGATCCCGACACAAGGGATAATGAGGTTGACGGTGTAGAAGAGCGTCTTCCTCCTGATGGTGAGATTGAAGATGATGTCGGGGTAAGGTTCCTCGCAACAGGAGTAGAACTTCTCGTTCCTCACGGCCGGCACACGCATGATGTCCCACTCCACGGAGATGTAGTAGTCTTGGAGGTCGATCCCCAACTCGATGATGTCAGAGTCCGGTGTCTGCTGTAAGTGTCTGAGATCCACCTGTTAAAAAAATTATTATTAGAAAAAATAATAATGTTTTTGAGATAATAATTTTTATGATATTGTTTTGATTATTTCTTATTTAAGGAGTTACACGCACTTGTATGGGTTAAACAATTTTTTTTTTTTTCAAAATATCTCCACAAAATTTCAGAACGATCCGAGAAATTATGTGAGTGTACAGATAGTAAGCGCTATGTAGGCAGCTGCACGCACCCCGGTCTGGCCCTTTTACTGGCGTATTTGACACATAGTATACAATATAATACTGTTATGACACGGTTATATATTCGTATTAGCGTATTGGAAGATTTGAAATAGCTGTCTCAAATTAAATTCTATTTTTTTACATAGATTACCATTACATACATTACTTGCCGATACGGTGTGCACGATATCTCAAAAACTATTTTACCCATTGGGTTCAAATTTTGAGAGCTCATTTTACATATGAAAGACTACTGAATAGTTGATGAACAATTTTTTTTTGATGGAAAATTGCTATTTTATTAAGAAAAAACAAGAATTACGAAAGTAAAAAAAACCCACTGACAATATGGTAAACCTCAAAATATCAAAAAATACTTCTATAATTCAGCAGATGTTGACATCTTTTAACGTAATAATTTTTTTCGCATGTTTCAGATAAGGCATTCTTATATCGTTATCGTGTACACCGCAAAACAAAAGGTTCCGGAGATTTGCTGTATCTTGCCCATGTTTAAATACATATTAAAATAATTTATATATTAAGTTCAATATTGGTTTTTACTATAACATCACGCATTGTTTTGCATTAAAATACGCATTTAAGCGTAACCTCTTTTTGTAAAAGTGACATTTGCTAATTGTATTTAAATTGTGGAATAAAATATTTAATTAATTAATTTTTGCTTATTAACGAATTATATAAACGAGGGAAGGTTATTAAAATGAATTCTTTAATTTAATTGACCGAATCCCTTTCAGTCATACTGCGGTGACATCAAAGCGAAACGAGTTTTTAGCGCGACGTTGCGCAGGGTTGATCTCTGCGGAGAATCATCCATGGAATATCGAGGGAAGCCCTAACCTAACCTAACCTAACCTAACTACATTTCAACCAATCCCGAGTTTCTCTCTAAAACGAGCTCCCTTTGTTATACACGCCGGCGTCATTAAACCCTAGGATTAACTTTTGACTAATCGCGGATCGTTTCCCTGTCCCGTGCCTTCGTTCTTGCGTATTGCTATTATGCAAATCGTAGCGATGAGAAATGTCCGTTTTCCTTGGATTCAGGATGAAATATAATCGTGACTTAAGTGTATTACGATTCATCGCTTCAATTATGAGACGACTTTCTTCATTAGCAAAACATTGACCGTGCATATTCACACTTGACTCATAAAAGTTGTATCCAAGCTATTGCTTTGGGAAATAAATAAAAAATGTGCATAAATAGTTTCAGTGACTTCATCATAGGATCCATCGACCGTTGGATGAAGACCTCTCCATGATTAGGCCGCTCTCGCAGGTTATTTGTCGATCTTTGTCGTGTCATTGCTTTGATAATTTCGTCCATTTATCGAGACTCCCGATGTCTTCTAGATCATTTTTAATACCATTAAAGTATTAGGTCGACGAGTAGCTTGTTGGTTTAGTGATTGAGATGCTGGCCTAGTGATCTAGTAGCGCCTTGTTTCGGGAGACCAGCAAGCTATGCTAGTAGCAATGCTATTTTCCCGCTAATTTTTTTTTTGTAACAAAAAATGACATACGATACAATTTTTTGCTCTAATACGTCAGTGTTATTAGTTTAAATAATGGGAAAGTTAAGTTGAAAAAAATGAACATTTTCGATACACTTCTTTCCGCCTTCAATAAAGGTTAAAATGGTCATCCAGGAGCTCAGGTAGGAAGTTCTGCCGTATCCACCATACAGTCCCGATCTCGCTCCGTCAGATTATCATTTATGGTCGCTCTCCAATCAAATGCGCGGAGTTACATTCTACATTCAACAACGACGATGACCTCAGAAATTGGCTCAATAACTATTTAGATACCAGACCAGCTGATTTTTATAGAAAAGACACCGACAAATTGGTTGAAAGATGGGATGAAGTCTTGAATAATAATGGAGAATACACCATTGATTGAAATGTTGTTATTTTTGTATTTAACAATTTAATTTAATTATAAATAATTGAACAAACCGCAGACTTATTAAACAACCCAATATATATATATGAATGTATTTTTTTTAGAGATTTTATATTTCTAATACAGATGTACCCACGAACTTGAAGAGGTGAATAATTTGACAAATACTTGGAGATAAGGATATGCTAACAAAATCATGGAAATGATGACAGAGATACGAAAATAGGAATAAAACAATTGAGATATGGAAATATTTATGACCTGATGTAGAACTGAGGTTGAATCAATATGAGTATGTAAAAAAGAATCATAAATATGTGACTTAAGTTCTGGTTATATTTTTATGGGAGGTTTAAAATATTAAAAATACGTACAATGAAAGCAAGATGAATTGTTTCATATCTCAAGACGACAAATACGCTAACATAATTACAGATACGTTTGTGTATTCATATTTAAAAAAAAAAAGAATTTAGTTTTAGGAGAACACATTCTTATTGTGAAGTTGTAATTATTCAGAACATACGGTTTGTGATATTTTAAATATACATTTTTTCGATAAAATTGATTTTATATGTATATCTTTATAATTATATATTTAATTCATATTTAAATATCACAGACCTATGTTCTGAATAATTACAACTTCACAATAGGAATGTGCTCTCCTAATAATAAAGTTGTATTAATGTGACCAAAATTTAATAAAAATGATATGATAATTCTGGCGTCTGCTATCAGATTACTCAAAGGTATAAAAATAATCTAGATGGCTTTTTCAATTAATAGAACTATTAAATGTATTAATAAAAAAAAAAAGGTAACATATTGGTTCGAAAATTTGTCGCTATAAATATCGTCGCTGTAGCATAGTTGGATAATGCAACTTTCTCGGTTTGGAAAGAGATCCAGATTTGAATCCCGATGGCGCAACAACAATATTTTTCGATAAAATTGATTTTATATGTATATATTTCTAATTAATATATTTTATTCATATTTTAATTTAGTTTTAATAAAATATTAAGGTTATATGGTTCTCAGTAAGGTTCTTGCCTGATCGCTCGCCTCTTGCATAAAATCATTCCGCTAGCTGCCATTTAAGCTAGTTGTAATACTATTCATAGCATTTTAGTTCATACTTTAGAATTCATGTAAAAAAAACTATTTTTTGTACATTCAAATGATATTATGCACCAACAAAAAAGTCTCGAGTTATTTACGATTTTCTTTATTTTATGATAAAATCGTAGATGACGTAAAAAAAATACGAATCTTACGAGAACAATTTGAAAAATTATGTAATTACACCAAAATCGTATTCCCCTGTATAGTTACATGTATGGAAGATTTGTGGTTTAAAATTTATAATAGTATGAGAATTACTAAGTGGATGAATTAATATTATTCAAATAATAAATGTGTGTAGTATATACAATTCTTTTTTGATAATAAGTTAGGTCGGTATCGATAATAATTTGAATAATATGAATCTACGCGTCTGAATACTACCTGAAATTTAAGAAGATTTTATATAAATGGTGCAATGGTCCTAGATTGACAACGATAATTTATAATTATCCATCCTAGGATGCACCCTAGTATAGTGCATACTTTTTTCGATAACTTAATATTTTAAATTATCCAAGGATAAGGGTTTAGATCCTGTCGAGTTCAAATATATTTCTGTTTCTAAAAGATGTTTGGATAACAGAGTTTGTGTTTGCAAATAAATGTGTTAATACTCAAAATATAACTAAAAATTAAAATGTGAAGTCTTGTACATGATTTCTACACAAATAATACATTCTATAATTGCGTGACCTACATTGGTCTGTTTCCCTGAAAGAGCAGAATTTAAGAGCTCTGCATCCAGACTCTCAATGGTCAATTCTCCAGTCAGCCTCTATTTTGGCCGCAAGAAAGGTTGTAGAACCGATCAACCATTATTAAAAGATTAGTTCAGTTAACGGACATCTACGGTGGCAGACCCAAAAGCGTGTAACTCTTTGCCCTTCATAATAAGAAACAGTGAATGAGAGATTTCACTAGAAAAATACTGACTCTTCACAAAAAGATATCCATAAGTTCCTATAATAATTTGAACATTAAATACTAGTATAGGACTTAAACGTTTATGTGTAAAGCGCCCGTGGGGTGAAATGTTTACTAAAATGGTGCTATAAATAATCTAATGTTCTTATTATATTCGTATATTTAATAAAGGAATAGTAAAGTATGCATAATACAGTTGAATCTAATGATTTGAAAAAAAATTGTATTAACTGACAGGTGAAATGTTTGACGTAATTAAAAACACACTTCATACTGTCATTAATTATTTTTCGTATTGTGTAAAAAAATTTCTCTCCTACGTTAAAACAGTTTGATCGAAAATTGGTCGACTGATTCACAAATTTTGAGTTAAAATCGATTTACAGTTGATTTAGATTTGTAAAGAATTTCGTTGTTAGTGTTTCTACGAACCATTTAAAACCTAGGAAAGAGGTTGATATAAGACGCTCGCGAGAAGACGCAGAGGGAGTCGAGGCGGCGGAGGACGGGGAGGGTCCTCTATTGCTCCTAATAAAATGTCGTCGTAAACCTTCTTGGAAGGTCGGGGGTAGGTTCCGTCACCCCAGAGGTCGAGGCAAATATTTATTTTTGCCGAATCTTCTAAAGGACATCTTTACGGCGTTTCAATATAGGCAAAGATCGGGTATTAAATTTTTATTCAAAGAATTAGTTAATGATCTTATCTTTCCTTTTATGAAGGCACTATTTTACTTAATGGAATAAGTTCACTTAATTAACCTCCGAAGGACCTTGGCCCTTTCTTAAGGTTCAAATTAATTTGAACCGCTAAATAATTATTGAAAATAATCAACTATCGTATTCTCGGAAAAATTTTGTATTATAATTTTTGGGGAAAACTTGTTTTTATTTTAACATTGTTATGATTTTCACTGAGGATATAAAAATATGAATGGTTATGACACATTTTAAAAGGGTAATATTTCTGCAAAAAATATTCTTATGATGTACCAGTTTTACTTTTTTTTTTCAACTGTTATGCATGAATTTTGATGAGATTCGATAGTGTCAAATACTTGAGAATGCTCGCGATATTTTATCATCATTCTGTATTTATTATAGACTTAGAATTTCACATTCCGTATCAATAGCTACGCATGTAACTACATTCCAACTCGCTAATATAATATTTTAATTTATTTATTAGAGAATTTTAACAATGTACCTGTAATTTTATAACATAATAGCATATCGTGTAAAATATAAAACAAATAATAATAATTCACAAAAAAATTTAAATACAACAATTTTCACTATGAAGTAACGCTAAGTGAAAGCATTAATAGATACAAATTATTTTTAACGAGATATATCTGGATGTAGCGAATGCGTGACGCGCGAATGTAGGCAAGAATGACGAATGAAGAATGCGAGCGAAAGGGATAAAAGATCTCCCGAGAGTCGGGCGTGCTCTCTCGTGTCTGAGCCGTTGCTCGAAACGCATCTCTTGTAAATACCTGATATCTGTATAGCTTGTAGAATTAATATATTAGTATTGTCACCACGTCGGATTATTCTTGTACTACCCAATCCCGCAAACAATTAGGACTGCAAGCAAGTTACACTGAAAGATATCACACATTAATGCAGTGTAAAGATATTAAATTTAATAAGTTATTATTTAATAATTTAATAAGGTCATACTCGAAATATTTGTAATTTTTCAGTAACCTTTCGGTTAATATTGTTGATCAAAAATCTCACGAGCATAGTGCGAATTTCATTGTTTGTGACATAATGATGTTTCACCCCTTAAGGCTATTCAAAAGTGGTAAAAGTATTTTTAAAAAAAATAAGGGATAGTCGTCCTGGCTCATAAATAAGTAAAAAATCCAGATGCGTGCCTGGATTACATTGGCGCCCAACGAGTGGGCCGAATGTGTACAACAAACGGAAATATACACGCTAGAAAACAATGAGCCATTGTACGCCGGGCCTTTATTAATCTCTGGCAAAATGATAAAAATATAAAACAATACAATTCATAACAAAAAAGGGTGTGAGTGCTTTTTGTTGTAAATCTCTGTACTTATCCCCGGCCGAGCTTTTATTCTATATTATTTCTACTTTATCATTCCGCGCTGACACAATGTGTTAGCGATGGTTTAAAATATCAATTCATTGCTTATAAAATAAAGAACACATTTTACATATCCATTTTTATTCAAAGGACAAAAAAAAAGTAAACAATTACTAAAATAAAATATAAGAAACAAAGTTTAGTTAACATATAAATCTTTAAGACTAAATAGTTTAAAAGTAATTTTTATATAACCGTACTATTTGAATAATATCGGCAGATGATGAAAAAAATAGGATTTTAAAAAACCCCTTAATTTTGATGGAACATAAATGGTTTAATTTATTTAAAAAATTAACAAAATAAAAATAATAAATAAATACTTAAATTACGTATTGTTAAAACACATTTTTTCTTCTTATTATGTATTGTGATAGTTAAAAGTGCAAGGGTAGCGCCTGATTCCAAAACCCTCTAATACGGCTTTATGTGTTTTTGAGTTATGGATGAAAACATATATTTTGAAAGCAAATGTACAAAATGTTTGTATCACCATTTTTAAAGAGAAAAATTCTGTAATGTAATTTTTTTTTCTGTAGTATATATCGTTCTGGCAGCTATACTGGATTTTAGATCAAGTGATCATCAACAAGCGTTGTGATTGGCTAATTTCATTTTATGGGGAATAGCAACTTATACTCTGTCTGCCTTGGGGCATTTTGGAACTAACCGTGATTTTGAACATGCAATATCAATGAATTAAAGTGGCTTTTACTGCAAACAATGTGTTCTGCATGTACTGACAAAAAAATCTACAAAACTGCATATTTAACTCAAATTATCCAAAATCCGTTTTAGGGGGTTTTGTAATTAGGCGCTACAAATGCCTAAATACCTAGTGTGACATCGATGAACAATATTCACATTTAAATTAACAGATTCGAAGTCCGTTTTTATTTAAAATTATTAATAACATTTTTTAAGTAGTATAATTTCGTTGTTATACACGTACCGCCGCGGACGGACGTACGCAAAGCTTTATATGCAGGATATTTTACGAGTTTTATATGTAGAAGTATTTTTGAGAATGGACTCAAAATTCTATTTTCGTGCCAAATTTTGAACATTGACTGAACATCTAAAATACAGTTTCGAGTCGCCAAAGATACGCACAAAATATTAAAAATACTGCCCAACTAACCATCTAAAGTATTTAATTTTAGTTGCTTGGATTCTTTATTGGATTCATTCAACTTACAGTGTATTTTTACGAATGTAGCCATACGCTATTAAAACAGAGTATCAAGCGATTTTCTATTTTACTCAATGATAACATTTATTTATGCGTCTGTTTTGAAATCTTTTAAATGCATCATTTACATCCACGTTACCTATACATATTTTTCAATTTTTATGAAAGATGTATCTATAAAAATATTGATGAATGTTACCAATCCGTAAATCGGTGAAGTCATAAAGAACGGTACTTATGTTTGTTATATTTTAAATTTTTAAACAAAAAACGCACTGGAGAGCTAATTAATAATATAATCCTTTGAAATGTTGTACATTACATATTAAAAATGAATCATTACTTTTCGTACAGAACTCGAACTCTTTTATGCAAGAACTCGACGAATCTTACATTGCAATATATTACGCTACGTATGTGGCGCATAAACGGCTTTGTATTGCCATTATCTGTAGCTAGACGGTGTCGGCTTACTGGCTCTCACCACGTTCAGTCAAGTGTTACGAATACTATTCCACAGTGTATTTGATCAGTGAGAGAGAAAACTGTCTACTCATTGGATACGATGTACAAAATTCTTCATCTAAATCGTTTTCTTACTACTGAGATGCGATCTACATGGAGTCTCTCTACGAATCTTCTGATATATTTATTCATTTTTCTCGGCATCCTATAGTTCTTAGCGCCATTACGAGAGTAGTGCCCGGTGCAGCCTTCAAATAGTCGATCCGGTGGGTGGCGAATCTACCTTCCCTCTGGTTCCTTTCACGTTATCACAGGCAATTAAATATCTTCTAGTAAGATGTCAGAAATATTGAAGAATACGCCTGAGGCACATAATTGTGAACTCTTGCAGTAAGCAGATATTATTATTGCGTCGAGTTATTCACGGTATTCTAAACCATATAACTGTACATGTAGCAGGGGCCTGTACTCTATACAACAAAATAGCTGTGCATTGCTATAATTTCCGCGAAATAAATCTAAATTAAATATATATTTCATATATAATATATTATGTATGTATGTCCACGAGCAAATATTTTAAAGTTCTCGAGTTAATGCGTTAGCTAGAACCATTTAGGGGAAAAAATTTAAAATGCTGCTCATGTGTTTTTTTCGCAAAATCTGCCCCAAACATATACAGACCAATCACAACTCTCGTACCGTGCGGTGTTCTGAATACGCGTTATCGCTTAAATAAACGTGTTGCAAAACGCCGCAAGTGTGGACTTGTTAAAACAAAGTATGCGTTTTAATATACTTCAAACGTGATATAATCTTTTATTATTATAAATATTTTGAGTCCTTCTCTTAATAACTTGAAGAATTTACCCAAGAATAATAGTAATAATATTAATATTTTTCAAGAAAAGAAATATACTCAAAAACATTCTTCTGAATACGATCTTTAGTGGTGCTACCATCGCTTTACAGCATCTAAGTATATGAACAACATAACCTAAGTCCGTAACTAGCATGCTGACTGACTGACTTGTTTTGATAATTAGGCTATATATTTATTTCTTGATAGTAAGTGTGTATTAAGTTAAACGAGATTATACGAATAAGTTTTAAGTTATAGAACGCGCACTGAAAAAAAATATATTTCAACGATTGAGTAAAATATGAAGTTTTGTTTTAATTATTTTAACCAAACAAGAAAAATGTACGCCTAAAAACGTCGTTTCTCAATATAAATAAATGAGGTTTTAAGAACTAATCTAAGTAAAGAAGTTTCATCCGTGTTTTGATTAGTCTTGCATATTTTATACATTTCACAAACTTCGCTCCCATAAAGATACCAGTTTTATTTTCATTTATTAAACTATACATGTCTTATAATATACGTATATTTGTATACTTTATCGCGTTATTCATTTTGAAAACGGATTTTAAGGTATTTGACTACAGATGAGATTGAAAATGTAAAAATGTTTTAAATGTAAATTACTTCAACATGCGTAATTTTTACAGTTTCATGATTTTACTTACCGAAAAATAGGTAGGAAATATTTAAAAACGCAGAGATAATCGAGGGAAAGAATAATGTTAAGTGGTATCCACAAAATAATCGACTTAGAAGGCTCCCAAAGTCTCGATGGATAGAGCAGTGAGAGAGTAATATGGAAAAGTTTGGTAGACGACCGAAGAGAGTGGCTTAGAATCATAGAAAGAAGATGATGATGATATAGATACACAGAAAATACAGATATATCGAAATAAATGTATCTGCCTATGTGGCTCAAAAATGGATCGAAAATCACTATCTACCATAATAAAGCCATGAACGTAGCTTAGTTAATTTCTTTCAGATAGGTCACCAGCCTGGCAAGTGACGAGTAGTTACTGTATATATTCTAATCAATTTTATTTTATTGAGGGATTTTGCCAGTGTAAACATATTGTAATAAACATAATTACTATTTAACATGTGATACTAATAATGAAAATCCACAAAAATATTTATATACATAAGTATGTTTAGATGCAAAAATTAATGAAAAGAAGAAAAAAAAAGGGAGAAGGGTAGGGAGGTTGCAACTATTGTTGCGGTAAAGGGAGAGCAACATGTGTTTTTATAGGTAGAGTGAATGGCCAAAATTGAGATTGTGGTGATTCATAAGAAGAACCCTTTGAGCGTAGTAAGTCTAATGTTGAACAAGTCAATTTCAGTAAATTTCTCATTATGGTATTTGCATGATAGGTGAATGAATGAATTTTGTATATAAGATTTTCTACTTCTGAGAATGAGGAAGTGAATGTGGTTATACCAAGTTTGTTTACGCGCCTTGTTACTTCGATTAGCACCACCGGGTTTCCTGGTGTATAATAATGTATATGTGTGTGTGAGTATTGCCGCCCTTTATTAGGAAAACTAAGACGGTAACCGATAGGCATCATTATTTTTACATTCAGTGCATAGACCAGTCCAGCGGTTCAAATAAGCCACCAGTGCGCGCTTCGGTCGGTCAAAATCTAAAGAAAACATCCCAGTTAAAAGAATAACATCGGACTAGAAAGAAAGCAGTTCATATTCATATGTGTGCTTAGTGTTAATCGGAAACCTGGGAATCAGGGAACAGGAACAAATCTATAATTTTATTAGAAAATAATCTCATTACAATCTTAATAATTTAAATCAATACAATAAAATGAAGTAATTTTACAATAACACTGAATACCTTGTGCGTACTGAATAAATAAAATAAAATAAATCATGTTCAAAAATAGATTTAAAGACAAGATAAACTTGTACCACCTTGTTTTTTAACCGTTTGTTGGCGCTTGATCAAGAATCGCCTAACAGTTTGCAAAACACGGTTCGATTAACTTTTCTGAGCGCAGACAGCTGAGGCGTAATTCGATAAATTAATAATTTATTATAAATCAAATTTGACAAGAAAAGTCATCGAGTTAAATTGATATTATTTTCTATATTTACTAAACGTCCGCGGATCCGTGACTCGGTATCGGGAGCTGTGGAAAGTTTTTTCATTTCCAAGAATAACACAACCCGGAGGGTTGGTTCCAGAACCAAGTTGGTCAATAAATAAACCTTTCGAAGGCCGAGTTCTGGCGGGTTGACATGACCCGAGACTTGTCGAATTGTACGGGATCAATGTACATTTTATTTCTCTGGCATTTGTAATTTAATCGCTTGTTACCTAATTTTCTAGTTTAAAATATTCGTGTAAAATTAGGATTTCGTATTTGAAATTTTTTAAATATGTTTGTTTGCTCCATATATACAAGAGAAATAAATTATATAATTATAATTCAAAAATTTTCATTAATATAAATAATGTTGTATTCATTATATATATTTACAGTATAATGAAAATATTAAAATACTCATGGGAAGTAGGTTCCTACTAGTGAAGAGAAAAATGCTACTCTTGACTCACTGGTGTGATTGTGATTATGATTGTGGTACACGATGATATCAGTGATTGAAAACTATGACTGTGATCACAGTTTCATTACTAATACACGTGCGCCGCACGATGTAATACATGAAATAAAAAAGAAAACATAATTTTAATAAAAACATAGAAAACATATACAGCATATATAATTTAATATCATAATAAGGAGAATGAAAACCCTTAAAAATGTGAGTTCATTTTTCGGGTCAAATTCTCAGCATTTCGGATCAAATGCGTAAAACGTTTTGGCAAAATCTACTAGATGACGCTTATCACGAGTTATAATGTCATTATTTCATGAATATTTTCATTTCATATGCACATGCGCCGAACTACGGTTCACAACCAATATAAATAAAATAAAAAATGAATCACGAATCACGATATTCCCAGATATTTAATCACTGATAGTGAGTGTGACTCAAAGATATCAGTGATTGACTCACGGTTCGTGATTTTAAGTTCATCACTAGTACCTACCTAGGTTGGATACGTATAGCTCATTTGATTAATTTGGAAAAATGGGACATTCAGATAACAAGATTTTTTCATATACAGTCAAGTGCCAGGTGATTATATAATTATTTTATTCAAAATACGCGTGCATATGACTTACGTTATTAAATGTGTGACCAACATACCGGCGAGAATTATTTTAATTAAGTTATTTCCACATACTTAGACGTTGGTGTAATTAAAACCTAGTGTTTTACATAAATATATAATTCTCAAATGAGTGCTAAAGTAAATCTTAATATTACATTGTCAAAATATCGATATTAGTTTATTAAATTCATTTCAGTGGTGATTAATCGGCGTTCATTTTTATAACATTCCTTTTATTGCTAGCATTAATTTTAAAATCCTTGGTACGAATATTATAATACATTTCATTTACACGCAAGCCTGTTGGCCGCTTCCTACCTCGCTAGGTACATATAAAGCACCTATTCTGAGGTAGGTAGCCATAGGGTTTCATAAGCCAGAATATAAGTTGGAAGTGAGGTAACACATTAAATTAAATGGTAAAAAAATAGATAAATCAAAAGGAGATAAGTAGAGATAATAAGCAAATTTTTTTGTTACGTACTAAAGATATGTAAGAAGTAAAAGAAAAGTAACAAGCACGGAGCAAACAAAACACGATAAGTACGAGGTAGGATGTATGGACAAAAAGAATTACATAAAATGAGTAGCTTTGATCATTTAAGGAACTCTTCCAGCTGACTTCATCTAATTTTGAATAGTCATTCCTTTATAAGTACACAGAATTGAGGATATGATACCGTTGCCATCTCTTGTGGTAGCTTATTGTATATCCGCGGTCCCATAAAACATACATGTCTTTGAGCAAATAAGGTTTTCATTAACGGGACAGCTAGTTTTATTTGAGTTTATGCTGGAGTACACTTAGAATGTGTGATAAGGCGCAGGATTCTGTTTTCATGTATGTCTTTAAGCAGAGTCTTTATGAATAATTGCCTGATAGCGACTCTGATTCATGTAAGGATTTATTGAGAATTATTCCCATTATGGCTTTTTGCATTTTAGTCAGTGGGTCGAGTATTGTGATAACGGCTGATTGCAAAGTAATCGAGTCCAATTACTTCAATCTCCGTTTGGATCGTAATTGGATGCATTATTATCATATTAAGAAAAGATAGCTGCTTTTAATTTAGAGGTTTGAGAGTGAATAAGGAATCAGAGTGTATATCAAACGAAAACCAATTATTGTGGACCGTGAGAACGTCGCCTTAACAAAGGTTCTTTTGTGATTGTTTAGTACACCTCTACAATAATAGAGAACTTTATCGAAGGTAAAGGTAATGGCATTCCAATTCAACGTGGACCCGGACCGCCATTTTATTATGGAAAATTCTCAAGGAGAAGGACTTGGTTGTGTTTTGCATTTCATTAAAAACTCATTTCGGGACGCCATATTTTCTTAACACTTTCAGAATCGGTAAAATTATTTTGCCGCCATAGAAGCATAATTCAAACATTACAGATTTTTTATCAATCTATAGATCTTGTTTTATTTACTATAGATTTTTTAAATTTTCTCAATTAAATACATTTCAATAATTATTTTTGTAGCACCTGCAATAGAATGGGCGTGAAAATCTTGTTTTTGTACAGATTTATGAAACTAACTGAAATGATTTTATCAAAACAGCGACGATGTATTTTTAGGGAACAAAGTATGATGTGGTAAATGAAAGATAAACTATGAAATAAGTGTGGGAACGAGCATATATAAATAATATTATGAATCAAAAGGTTATGTGTGGGAGTACGGAGTGTCCTTAAATGAATGCACCCAGCGCTCACAGTGTGTGTGCGTGTGTGTGTGTGTGTGTATGTGTGTGTGTGTGGATG
Source organism: Eubasilissa splendida (assembly GCA_031772225.1). Lineage (NCBI taxonomy): Eukaryota > Metazoa > Arthropoda > Insecta > Trichoptera > Phryganeidae > Eubasilissa > Eubasilissa splendida. The sequence continues at coordinate 10,441,470 of CM062852.1, read as the reverse complement.
TGAGCAGGTGGAACAATAAAGACTAATTATAGTTATCACGAGTTTATTGATATTTTAACACAATTATAGATAAAAGTATATTCAGTAAGAAATCTGCAATGTGAAGCGTTTGCTAGTAATCTATTCGGGAAAACGTCCGTGAGTGAAGTGGCGCGCTCGGGCCGGCTTCGCGGGCGGTTGCGGGCTCGTTTATTGGCAACTGTTGAGGATCGTTACCAGGTGTGTTTTTAAAGCTGATGAGAGCCTAGTTTTACACCCACGTGGAAGCAGGGTATGTTCAGGGGCCATCATCGGTGTTGCAGATTTTGGAGGCGATAGACCTCCACATATTTACAAAACTTTGTTACGGAAAGCATGAAATATTTTCGCATTAAAGACGTTAGTGTGAAATAATATGTCCGATTTACTAATAATATATTATTATTATTATTCATAAATAATTCTGTAGATTCACAAAATTGTATTTACATCACAAACCACCAAATATATAAACATGAACTAATGCAAATTCCTTATCTCAATATTTTCAATTTGGTGTCACCCACATGATCACTTTGGTACCACTTACGCAATCAAATAGCTCTACCACTTTTCTAAAAAATATGACTCAATTAGAACGAAATTTTAAACACTGACATTATAATATGCATGTAAAAAATATGTCTACTTTTACCGTTCCATCGGACTTATGTTTCTTCCAAGAGTGTGTGTAGAATTAATGTTCCAAACCCCTCTCTTGTATGTACGCTTTATTCCATGGCTATTCATTTAATGGTCTGTATAGTTATATGTTTAAAAATGTCCGATTAGTATTACAAGCAAAAATGAAATTACTGCACCTTTTTTTTACTTCATGATTTTCGTATTTAAGATAAAGTAAAAGGGGTAAAGTAATTTTAAGTTTTATTATTACGTCCTAAAATTTAAACATTTTTTCTTATGCAGGCTCGTTGTCTCCGGCTGCAAAGTGTTAATGCCAACTAATCTTCGAATCTTTTTCTTATTTGGTCCGCTAGATATAAGTTTTTTCTCAAAGAGCTTCATCCTATTTATACACGCTACGCCTTGAAATTAATGAGGGCTTTTCACATTTTAATCTCAATATCGTGAGATGTAAAACATTATTAATTATAGGCACCGAGTCCATAGTCAGATTTTTTCCATTTACATATACAAAATGAAGCATATCTTATAATCATCTATTTTTTCATAACTTCATTGTACTTACAATTTTTTTTTAAAAGTACAACATTTTAATTTGATCACATTTTTAAAGAATTTTAACTTTCATTTACTTATTTGATTTTTATTATACTATAAATATTCAGCAATAAACTTATCTTTTTCAGACTAAATATACTCATTAAATTCAATATTTTCTATCCTTAATATTAAACAACTAACATTACATATTACTCATTATTTCTTTGCGATTTTTTAATTAATTATAAAGTTAATACAAATAAAATGTATTAATTAGAAAGATATACAAATAAAATCAATTTTATCGAAAAATATTGTTGTTGTTACCGGGATTCAAACCTAGATCACTTTCAATCCGGGGAACTTGCATTATCCGATTATGCTATATGAACTTAGAGGATTAATGACAAATTTTCAAACCTATATGTTACACTTTTCAAATTAATACATCTATCGTTCCATTATTATATATATTTTTCTAATTAATGCACATTTAATTTGTATTTAAAATATCACAGACCTATGTTTTGAATAATTACATATTCACAATAAGAATGTGTCTTCTCTTAATAATTATAATGATTATTGAGGAGAATACATTCTTTAGGAGAACACATTCTTATTGTGAAGTTGTAATTATTCAGAACATAGGTCTGTGATTTAGGAAAGAGATCCAGGTTCGAATCCCGGTGGCGCAACAACAATGTTTTTCGATAAAATTGATTTTATATGTATATCTTTCTAATTAATATATTTAATTCATATTTAAAATATCACAGATTTATGTTCTGAATAATTACAACTTCACAATAAGAATGTGTTCTCCTAAATAATAAAGTTGTATCAATGTGTCCAAAATTTAATAAAAATGAATTGATAATTCTGGCGTCTGCTATCAGTTTACTCAAAGGTATTTGAGATTCTGTAAAAATAAGGTAGATGGCTCTGTCAAATGATGGAACGATTAAATGTATTAATATCAAAAAGGTAACATATAGGGACGAAAATTGTCGCTAAAAATATTGTCGCTGTAGTTTAGTTGGATAAAGCACCTTCCCCGGTTAGGAAAGAGATCCAGGTTCGAATCCCGGTGGCGCAACAACAATGTTTTTCGATAAAATTGATTTTATATGTATATCTTTATAATTAATATATTTAATTCATATTTAGAATACATTCTTATTGTGATGTTGTAATTATTCAGAACATATGTCTGTGATATTTTAAATACTAATTAAATATATTAATCAGTAATTATAAAGATGTTTGTAGTAGAGCCCTTTATTCATTTATGGCAACTTCTCAGTATTTATAATTACTTTTACGATCTATTACTTTGCCTTTAAGGTAAGGCATATGCCTTCCAACACTAATACTGGCCCTAACTAGAACAAAGGAGGAAGATTAGGTATGGTGCTAGCAATCTTCACTGTAAAACAAACAACTCTTACAAAACCATAAAAAAAACAATGCATCGGACCCTAGACTGCTTAATGAGACCTAATAAATAGAATAAAAACGTAGCGTAAAAACAAAAAAACAAATAGAGTAAAAACGAATTTGGACTCTATACTGTTTTATCGCTTTATCGATTAGGAGGACTTAAAGTCCTTCTAAATCAAATTCTCGAAGACAAGATAGGCTTAACAGTATTGTAAGATATATGATTAGTGTGATAAAGGAACAATTACTGGGAAGCGAAACTACACAATCTAAAACGGTTGTTACGAGAAGCTACACCAATTTGGGACGAGCTTCATTACAACGGTGATCTCAAAATCACTGATATATTTAAATCACAATCGCTAACTGTGATTTAGTATCTGAAAATATCGTAATTCTTGTCTGACAATATTGTCAATTAAAATACACTTTTATTTAATTAAAAATTACATTTGTTGGAGGCTGATTTTATTTTTTTTTATGATAGAAAACTAAATAAATCGTAAATTATTTAGCAGAAAATTTTTACTCATTTGTTTTGTTATGATATTATCATAAAAAGGTGATCACAGTCACAGTTTTCCATGACTGATATCATCGAATACCAATCACACTCAAACTAGTGAGTGAAGAAATTTATCACTTTACTACCAAGTTCAACGTCTGACTTAAAATAGATTATTTAGCAATACAAGCATAGAGTTCAATGAAATTTATTTGTAAAATATTTAAACGATATAAAATAAATAAATATATTGTCGGTAATAAACTTGATTATCGACTTCTTATCCAGCACTCCAAGAATATAATAATTTAATAAGCCGTTGAAGAATAGCTTCTTCAATTATAAATTACCATGCTTCAGATGTAGGTGACTGATGCTCTAGTTAACAAAACCTATGGTGTACGCCCTAAACCTGACATAAACCTGATTGCTAAAATCGGTAAAAAAATATATTTTCGTGCCTATCATTAGAACATGATACAAATGAAAATGGATAAAAAATTTACGGTATCACGAAACATAATAACAAGAAGTTCACTAATTTTTACATAAAGTTATCCTCGAATGAAAATGAATGATGTCAAATGATATATATATATATATATATATATGTATGAATCAAATAGACAACCTTCTCATAGACACTAGATATATATAATGGATGTGCGCCAATCCAGAGGAGTATAGAAATGTAGTATTGAACAACTATCTAGCAGGACCACACATTAAATCAAAACTGTCAAGAGCGAAACAGGAAACCGGAAGACACACTGAAGGATTCAACGCCGAGAGCCTTAAAATCTTAGGCACAAAACTAGAGACGAGCTGCAGGAGAGTAAGGAAGTTTCCTGGAGACCGCCAAGAGATACACAATGGTGTTTGTTTATTAATGGTTATTATGATTGTAGTATATTAAATTGTACCAATGATGAAGACGGTAATTATTTTTTCTTTAAGATATTATTAATATTATTAAGGAGAACATATTCTTATTGTGAAGGTGTAATTATCAGACATAGGTCTGTGATATTTTAAACATAAGTAATTAATTAGATGGTTTTCAAGTAATGGAACGATAGATGTATTAATTCATTTGAAAAGTGTAACATATGGGTTTGAAAATTTGTCGTCAAAAGTACTGTCGTTGTAGCATAGTTGGATAGTGCACCTTCCCCGGATTGCAAAGAGATCCAGGTTCGAATCCTGGTAGCGCAACAACAATATTTTTCAATAAAATTGATTTTATATGTATATGTTTCTAATTAATACATTTAATTAGTATTTATTTATATTATTAATACAGTATATTATTTAATTTGACATTAATTTAGAAAACTTACACAACAATAAATTCAATATTGCTTCTTTGTTACACATACTTAGTTATTTAGTGGTCGGAGGTTCAAGCCTCGTTCCAGGAGACAGAAAGTTAGTCCTATTTTTATAGCAAAAGCGTTTAGCTTATTTTGAAAATATTAGGAATATTAATGTGACACTTAATCCGTGTATGTATCGCTTTTAAAAAAAATGTATATATGTATTACAACTGTCAAAATTAAAAATTCTACCCTTTAATATTTTTTTACGTTCCAATAATTGTAACATTTCTTAAGAATAAACCATTTTTCGTATTGTTGAGTACTGAGAAAATCTATTTAGATTTTAGTCGTTACTCAAAAATTTCGAAATCAGCCGCAACTCCCGGTCTGACGCCGCTGACTAAAAAGCGTATAAGTTTCATAAAAACCCACACAGAAGAGAAATATTTTTGTGGATGTATGAAAATAGGGAGTTTTATTATTTATTACTATCTCCCATGAAACTTAAGCGTATTCCGTCGTCTTTTCATTATTTTGCGGCAGAGCAGATGTTATTAATAATAAAATTCCGAGTGACTGTATGGACGTTACCCGGGAGTCGGAGGAACAAGTTGGCGGGAATTTTTGTTTTATCGGGAACACCGCAATACGCAAAACAGAATATTTATACGCCAGAGTTGCGGCTCTCTCTTTTTACCATAAATTTCAAATAAAACACCTGAAACGTTAAATTTGGCCGCACGCTAACCGTATTCATCAAAGCTTAAACGGTGAAAATCCATCCCGCGTTTGCGGATCCGATGTTCACGCGGACTCCGTCTTGTGAGCGAGCGCACGCCACCGTACTCACCCGAACAGAATAGTCAGAAAAGTTTGCTACGTTTTAATTGTTTCCAGAGTTACTTTTGTTATGATAAACCGCATTATTCTTCGTGCCTTTTGTCGAGACGAGCGCCAAGACTGCGACTGTTCCAGCGTCGTCTTTCCCGCGACACAATGGCGTATTGGCTGCGGAATAATTATATAAAAATCCCGACGAGATATTTGAAATTAAATTAATCCGCGATCTTATTAATGTGTTAGCGGGGCGCGTGCGGGCGCTCGGAGAAATGGTTCAGAATTTTTGTCAAGCGTAAAACTTGGAAAGTTTTCTCCTATTTAAGCGAGTATTTGCGAGATTGGATTGGCCGTAATTGAATTTTAAACTCATTATGCAGCTCGAATTAGTTTTGGCTCGCTCGGGTGACTCATTCATTAAACAGTCTCACCTCCGTGGCCTCCAACATTAAATATGATGGAACACAAGATACTTAATTTTCTTTGATTACATAATATATTCATATTTTAAATAGACAAACCTCCAGACTGTCATATTATTTATCGATTTTTATTTTTTACCTAGCAGAGAAATTTTTGATGCCTTTGAGATGTGATGCTGGAGATATATATTGGCCAGAAAGTAAGAAGGAGATCCGCCAGCCGTTGGACCGACCGATTGGAAAAGACAAAAAGCATTTCTCTGGTGACAGCCCTAAGATCTGCAGGATGCTGAGTAAGGGGAGGAGTATAGTCAAGAGGGAGGGATCCTCATGCATGAGGGATCGACATGGATGACTATCTTTAATTAATAATTGTTTTAACGGTAAAAAAAATTATTGTTGAAAAGTTGTGGTTTTTCAGAACATAGTTCTGTGGCATTTTAATACATATTAAATGTATTAATAATACATTAATTAATTTAAAAGAGCTGCAAATATAGGTTCGAAAATTTGTCGTTAGCTTACTAGGTTGACATGGTGTAATGGTCAGCGCGTTTACCCGTACAGGAAAAGTTCCTGGTTCGAATCCCGGAGGCAACCAAAATATTTATTCGATAAATTGATTTTAGCTATTTATCTTTCTAATTGATACATTTAATTTGTATTAAAGAATTTGGTTTTTATTTTGTTAGTATTATATGATCATAACATAATAAAATGATTATAATATTTAATGATATTGATAATTGTTTTATTTCTCTCCTTGATGTTAAATGTTCTTATTTTATTTAATGTAATATGCATAATTTTAACTTTATAAAAGTTGTTGCCAAAAAATATTATATAATGAAAAGTTCTTAAAATGCAAATAAAACAATCTCAAACAATGGACTTGAGGTGTCAACATCTCCACTAGACATTTAATTTTTAAAAATTTAAATTATATTACGTGTTAAAATTAATATATATATATAATTTCTCAATTGGTTTGATTTAGGAGCGAATATTTTACTGTTATTAAAAATAGCTCAGCTTAGAAAATAATTGAAAAATATACTTACCATGTAGCCGTCATACGTCCACGAGCCGAACTTCATGAAGCAGGTCTGTTCGTCGAAAGGGAAGTACTCGACATCGATCTCGCAGAAGGACTTGTAGATGGCTGGTGGTTTCCACAACACCTTCCCCGTGTGATGAAGGATCGCCTTCGTCATGATCGTCACCTCGTAGTTACCGTCGGCACTGAAACAACATAGTTGTGAGGAGTGTTAACAACACTGAAAATATTACGGTTGTAAATTTGATTTTCAACAAAAGGTGTTAAATTTCATACGAGCCTTCATGAGAAAATCTAGAAAAAAAAACTATTTAGTAATTTTTAAATTAAAACATAATAATTTAAAAAGATAAAGTGATATTTTCAATTTTATGTGTGATACGTATTAAATCTTTAAACTGCAAGATACCAGAAAATGAATTTAAAAGATATATAGTAGATAAATCACCGTGCAGATAGATTGGCTTTATATTTAATTTAACTGTAATTAAATAGATAAATCATATTTCAACAGTAAAATGCCATTAGCATTACTTTAAAAATAAAATATTTTTTCTATACTTATTAAAAATAAGTTAATATTAATTATAAGGTTCATTTAATACATAATGTTTTCATATATTTCCGATAACAGAATATTTTTACTTAACCTCATTTATGTAAAACAACATTAATTTAAACAAATAAACCTCAAATTATCGCCTTTTGTTTCAATTTTTTAAAAATATTTAAAGGTTAAATAAAATAGCGGAAAATCCAGCGGAAAATTTTCAAGTTTTATATTAAATAAATAAAAAAACTAAAATGTTATTCTCATATTTTATTTATATAAAATTAAGTCTAACAATGCGGATTCTACGTTTTATAAATAATATCATCTAAATGCCGTTCATTTCTCTCAAGACACTCTTGTAATCGGATTCTTAAATTTGCGAACACACGAGAGCAAAGCATTGGTTCAATGGTAGCAACTTCACGGCGGATATTTTATTTTAGGGCCTGAATTGTTCAAGAATTGTTGCTGTAAACTCTCGACTTAAGGTATCCATACAAAAAAAAGTCGCACGGTGTAAGGTCTGGTAACTGAGGTGCCCAGGGTATGTCTCCGTACTTGCCGATTAATTTATTAGGAAAAATTCACCTCAGCTTCACCATTAATACTCTAGCTATGTGTGGAGTGGCCCCATCTTGCTAAAACTATGTTCTGTTGTTGAACCCGGAAAACAGCTGCAGTTGCAATACCAAAAACTTGTCGACCATTTGGCAATATGCGTCAGCAGTGACTGTCTATCGCTGGTTAAAAAATAAAGGCCAATTATTCCTCGGGCAGAAATTGCACACCACACTGTCGTTTTTGGATAATGTAAACGTTTTTGATGGCGTTACTTTGGGTTGTCGGGGCACCAGTATCTCATGTTCTGTTTATTAATATAGCCATCGATATGATAATACGCTTCGTCAGTAAACAATATGTTTCCAAGCGTTCGTGCTGTTCCAAAACGTTCCAGCATCGTTCTCGCTAAGTTTTCACGTAAAGAATAATCATTTTCGTTAAGAAATTGCACGATTTGCAGTTTGTATGAGTAAAACTGTAGTTTCTTTTTCAAAATAACGTGCATTGTTGATTTTTTTATTCCAGTACAGGCTGCAATCTTCCTTATCGATTTACGCAGATTGCGCATAATTTCACGTTGTACTTGACCCACATCTTTTGGCGTCGCTGCTGACGTTGATGGTCCCGGAGGAGTTTGGTTAACCATTGTCCCTTCTTGTCTGAACCCAACACCAGTTAAGTTGCATGTTCGGCCCATCACTCACTCGTCGAATATTAAAGTGAGTACAAAAAGCGCGACGTGCACGAACCAATAAATCACCGCACTTTAAATATTGCTCAACCGCGAACGCGCGGTGCGCTTCCGACCAGTGACTCATTGCGACTGGCAAATCCGCAAATCACGCGCGTCGAACAATATCCATCCCACTTACCTCACCCTGATGGTTTACAAGCAATTACAATTTAACGTTCAAATTTTTCCGTTGTACACCCTATATATAAAATGGACATAATATCAATTTTGACAAGATTGTAAATATGTCTTATAAGAATCTGCATGTATAAATAAACTAATATCATACTTAATTCCACCACAAGTAACAGTAAATCTTTTCGATAAAAAAGAGCAGAAAATGCATTAAAGTGAAGTGAGCATTTGCCAGTCTCTCTAAAGCTGTGCCATGATACATTTTGCTAAGAGAATGCAAAAGAAGCTTAAGGCATCGTCTTCGGTCACCATAATACGCTAATAGCCACACAGCTTTTTTCTTCTTCTTTGAACTTTTAGCCCTGGGCGGGAAGTGCTAGCTACTCGAGGATGGAGGGTGGAGGTGGTTAAGGAAATTCCCAATGGTAGCTTATTTTACTCGAGATGACGGGAAATCTACAACCCCTTGTATCCAGAGTAGCATTGATGCACCGTGAATTAATTAAAAAAAAATTTTCATATGAAGTATGCATTTGATACAATAGAACGGTAAAATAATTATATTGAAGAAAAATCGTTTATTATTGGATTCATATTAGATATTTGTACGCATGGATGAGTCATGTTCTACTTAAAATACATAAATGATTCTGAAAATTTAACAAATTCAAAATATATAATAAACTATTAATATAAAATAAATCATAATTATTTATATACAAGTATAAAAAAATCGAGTACCCATAAAATTAGTAAACTTGCATAGGATGCACATAAATCATAAAATAAAGATGTGAACTGATGCATAAGATGCGCATGACACAAATATTAATTTTAGTAGTTATAAAATATAATCGATAGCATTTATATGCACTGTTTAAAATAATTATTTATATTTAACGTCAAAATTAATAAATACGCAGTGCTCATAGCATTCGATGGTTGCATGATAAATAAGGTTTAAAAGAAAATTCTCTCATGATAAAGAACATTATCTTTTATATTATGATCCAGGGTGTTAATGCATTTTCTTCTCCTTTCTTTTAGCTTTTACCGAGGCTCCATATTTTATATAAAACGGGAGATGAATTTTTTTTGACGCACGTCGAAAGGCTTCGGCAAACTTTTCGCTTATGAGGTCATTAGGTGGGACGAAGTTGCAAGTAGAAAACTCTTACAAAGCTTAGAAGTTTTCAATATTGGCAAAAGTGTAGGAAGGGAAATATATTATAGGTGGAAATATTAAAAAAATGTAGGTAAATAACAAAGAACACATTATCATATATGGAATTTTTTTGAAAATTTGGCGATATACAATTTTCGTATGGGAGTGATTTTTCCCTGTATGTTTTGTTTATCATAAACAAAGAATATTCATTATTTATTATTTAATAAACGAAGGATTTCTGGAAAAAAATCAGAAATTTAAATTTACGTTCCTTTTAAAAAAAAATCATATTTATTATTTTAAAAAAAATGGGGATGTTGTTATGAAATAGAATATTATTATACATACTTATCATACCGTTAAAACTCAAATCTTCTGAAAACTTTTATTATACCTACTAAAAATAATAATATTTTTTAATGCTTCCTTATCCTATATAAATTCAATTCTCGCCATTTATACGTAACACTTGTAATGACTGCCATCCAGTGTAATTTTGAATTAAATGATTCTATAATATAATTGTCTGGTACTTTGCCGCACTGTTAAAAAATATATACATATAAATATTTTATAAAATAAATAGAACAACTAGGTACCTACTTCCCATGTATTCAATAATAATTTAATTCTACAACAGAAGTTACATACCAACTCTTTTGTTGAAATTAGAAAATATGATTTTTTCTTATTATTCGTAATTGACAGGATTTTACCGAGTTAAATATAATATAAAATATCATTACCTTCGATTATAATGTCACGTATTACGAATTTATAAAATATTAGCAGCTAATTTATTTATTGCAGAGATGTTTATTGTAAATTATATTTTGTCAGATATTATTATTATATGATATTTGAAAGTCCGCTGATCTATTATATATCCAGTATTTTTTTTAAATCATTAGTAATTCAAAAATCTTTGATAAAAATATTTTCGCAATTTGTAAGCCTTTAAGAGCGAAATGTGGCTAAGTGACATTTTTGTGAAATTGAGATTTTAATGGCAAAGTGTTATTTTAAATGTTTCTAATAATTGGATAAATAGAAAAATAATTATTTGAATATATTTAATTTTCTTTTATTATTTTAACATTTTGGTTAACTGAAAGAGTATAGTTGAATCACTAGAATAGTAGCGTAATAATGACAACATAAATGATGATTTATTAAACGGCCAAAATACAAAATTAATGCTAACAAAATAAACTTATCTCCTGTGAATAGTTTTCTGGGCTAACCTTCCATGTATATACTTAGATGATTCCGATCGGCCGTGAAAATCTAAAAACATTTTAAAAATAAACTTAATTTTGAAATTACTTTATTCAGAATTGCAGTTATTCACTTTTCGCTCTTAATCGATCGCTTTTATGTAAATTACGTATCGAAATTGTCAAGTCTAAGCCACAAAATTAAAAACCTTTATGTTGAATTGATTCAAAAGAGGTTAGACCGATATGTAAACTGAATTTCTAACACTTATTTTTTCCTCTCTTGTTTAATACCTGCTATTTCAGGGAGAGTGGATTATACAGGCAGAATGCATATTAAAAATTCATTCCGCCGTTTCAGCCAGACACATCTCCCGGTCGCTGAGAGCATATTATAACTCTGCACCAGGTTTTCGTCTTGGCTGGCATACTAGCTAATGCATCGAAGATAAAGCGGTTCATAGTAGAGTTAAATTTTCAGGATCCACTTAAAAGAGGTTTCATGAATGCAGACCATAATGTATCAGATGTCAGGCTGAAGAATATTTGGTCGCACTCATACATTTTGAAAGTAGTTTAAATATACGTTTACAAGGTGTAAAAAAAAAGTTAAACCAAAATATAATATTTAAAAATTTTTTTGAAGGATTTTACAATCGGTTTATGTACTCCTTATATAAAAAACGAATAATACATATTTTATTATTATTTATAAATTTTTGATCAAAATATTAATGGATAACACTTTATCTAACAGTTACAGAAAATGTCAAATAATATTATCTTTTTTTAATTTTTGTAAAACACATTTTTGTATATCTTATTTTATTTTAATTTTAAAATATCTGCTTGTGAAAAGATGACTTAATATTAATAATTCTAATAGATTTTCCTACAGAAATATATTGAGGTACAGTGTGAAGATAGTTATTTACAATTAATTTTTTTTTTTAAAAAATGTTTCTTCAAAAAATAATTAATTGAATAAAGAAGAATTTGGTTAAATTTATATATATGACAGGTATAAAATAGTAGAGTTGAAAGAAAAACAATTTTCAATGATACATTATTTTTCAAATAAGTTTTAAGGAATCAGTATAGTACAGGGGGTGATATAAGAAGTTTTAATTTAATAAAAACAAATTAAACATAATAATAAAAAAAATGATAAACTTACTTATTGTAGAGGACAATGTCTGGTAGCCATATATGTTCTGAAGGCACGTGAAGCGTATCCACACCACCATAGTCGTCAGGGTTCCATTTCAACTTGTAGTCGTTCCACTCCTGAAAACAATGCACCATGTAGTCGAGGAATTTGCTCTGGGATTTGGGATATTATTTTAATGAAATTTTATAGTCACCAGTTAATTTAGGGGTTGGCAAATTTCTATAAGTTTTTCAAGAGCCATAGACAAATACATTTTTACAATGAATTGATTTTGATGAATATAATTTTGGATATTGAACGGCTTTTATTAAGTAAAAAAACTCTTCTGATAAAGTAAAGAACACTAATACAAGCATCCTTATTAAAAATTAATATTTAGAGATAAAATTTAAAAAAAAAGTACTTAGTTACATTTATTAAAGGTCAAGATAAATTATTTACGGCTTATATTTGGAACGACGTACCAAATTTTATATATCCTCTACTTTAACCCAAGATTAGTATAGTTAAAAAATACGACGTGGTTGCTATCGATACGTAAAATTTACGTATCTAGATATATATTCATTTGGTACTTGGGTATAAATAAGAAACACATTAAAATTAGTTTAAGAACATGTTTAATATTTAAAAGAAAACACATTTCATTGAAAAAATAAAATAATAAAAATACGTTTAAAAAACAATTATTACGTACGTTGAGTTGCGTAACAAGTTTCGTTTGTTAAATTCCACAGATTACTTTTCTACACTTACAGTAAATGGTAGTCATATTTTTCTTTGCACATGGATAAAATCCGCAGTATTTTCGAAAACTTTGTGATTGCACTTGTGATTCTGGGGCCGGACCATCTTGCTCACCGATATCTTTCAAAATGGACCCACGACGCTCTCTGCTCAATTTATCCTTGACTTCGAGAGTGGTAACGTGACTGAGCTATGAGGTGTTGCATTAACAGTCAGGGAGAGCACTGCTAGAGCGGGGGAGGAGTCAGAATTAGCTAGTGGGCGAAGCAAATATTTTATTTGAACAACACGTAAAATTTACATACGTACGTTAACATAATTCTCATTACTTTCCAGCATGTTTTCTTTCTTCTCCCACGACGAAAAAGCCACGAACTCGAACGGATGATGTAATTATTAATCTTAATATATTTATTTATTTATATTCATCTGAAATATTTAAATATGAGAATAAGTGTGTATTAAAGTATCTAATTCGAGTAATCGGTACTCGAGTATACTCGTAAATTATAAGTGATTAATTTTCTTTTTCAAAAAGTTACATATTTCGGTCGTCGGCTATGCTAATGGGATAAGACGAAATGATTTATTTCGTGTCTTTGTGTTCTTCTGATTTGTCTTATCAATGGCAACAAACAATATAAAATATTGTTTTTTTTTGTACTTGCCAACTAAACTGTGGCGTAAATTGTTTTAAAACCAGGAATTTATATTATCTTTGTATTTTTACTAATCCGCCAGTAGAAATTATAAACCAAAACATCTGTATATTTTAGGCTTTCAAAGTAAAATCAGTTCCTTGTGAATCGTTGAGAGTAAAGAGGTGTATAAAAATTTATGTGTTGTGTATTATGGTGTACTAGATTTAATAATTAATATTAGGTGAGACAATTAAAAACTAATTTAAAAATGATTAACTAAATAATAACTAACGTACTACTTAAATTTTAATTATTCACGTGAAAAATTTATAAAAATCAAAAGCAATTGAGACTGCTAATCTTATATTTTTTAATCCCTCTGCGCTTACAATAGCCGGTAATAAATTAGTGATTTTATAAATATATCTATACTTACTTAAAAATAATAGTGTAGTAATAAATGTGTAATATTTTAGCCATGTCAAAGTGATCAGAAGTTTGGACTTATTTTTTAAGAAAAGAGCAAAATTAATTCTTTATTGTTTTTAAAATTAAAATATATGTTTTTTAAAAGTAAAGTATATGTATTTTTATGTATTATCTTTGTTTTATTAACCACTTAATTGAGTTTAAATACATCTACCGGTTTCGAAAAATACCATTTTCTTCTTCAGGATGTCATAACTAACTAAAACATACGAGTATATTATTGTTTCTTTACCAGAATCTATTTTTAAAAAATCTATTTTTTAAAAAAAAGTACGTTAGATGTATTTAAACTCAATTAAGTGGTCAATAAAATAAAGATAATAAATAAAAATATGAATTTTAACCACAAAGTTAATATATTGCTAATTTTAAAAGTATAAAATATATGTGTTTAAAATTAAAATAAACATGTAAATTAAGTCTACTCTCTCATTTATTTAATATTTATTTATTATATGTGAATAAATTTGAATTATCAATAGCTATTGTGTAATATTGAAAACTACTCGAGCATTTATTATTATGTCGAGTAGTTAGAGTTTAGTGTGTTCTACAGATTATAATAATGAACTAGATTTAAAACGTTGAGTAAAGAGGTTGTTCTAAAAAAAGTCGCAATTTAAGTGTTTCATCGAAAATTAATCACGCTGTTTGATTTGTGGGATTTAAAAATCGGAAGATTTTTATTTTTGCGTTATTACGAAATATGAAATTTTTACATTTCTACTAATTAAGACAATTTGTCTAGTTCGATATGTATAATGTATTATATCTCTATTGGTATTAATTTATTTAAATAATACAAGAAAAAGCACTGCCCACAGGATCAGATGAAATGCACCTATAGTATTGTATAATTACAAATAAAATAAATAAACTAGTAATAATGTAGCTCGAATCCATTTTTATCTAAAAAATTATGTATATTTAATATACCTATTACCATTACCTAATTAACATACCTAATCTACTTTAAGTATTACCCGCTTTATTTCACTCATATTTTACAAAATATTAGGTTTTTAAACTCTAAAATAATAAATAGGAGATAAATGGGATTGATTTATTTCATCAAATATATTTCATTACTCAGAGCATAAGAATTAGAACCGAAAGCAATGAAAACCATGAAATACTAATCGTTATTATGTATTTTAAGATTTTTAAGATTCTCCGTAGTAATCAACATTTCATCAGAAATTATATTAACTATAATGAGACTTGATTGAACATTACGTTACCTAAATATACCCTTTATTTAACTTCAGGGACTGTGCTCAGAGTTCCGAGATACTCAAACTTTTGCTAAAACCTAATCTCTTTATTCTCGACATCTTGTGAATCGCTGGACTGTTCCGATTCAAATTAACGATGTAAATGTATTCCATTAATCTACAGATTCTGACAGAAGAGGGGTTTTGTAATTTAAGGGATCTATCTCGAATTTACGATTCAAAATATTCTCTGAACCTTTTTGTCTTCGAAATAGCTTCGGTGTTGAGAAAGATTCGCGAAATATTTGTACATTCTATAGATCCTATCAGAAAATGGATAGCTATAGAAGTTTCAGGGGTTCTCAATATTTATTTATAAAATAAAATAAAACATTTTTTATAAGATTAATTGAAATACAAATCTTAGTCCTAGATGATAAGCCTGCCTATGGTGCAGAACGGAGAATTAGAATAGATAAAATCCACAAATTAAAAATGAACCAGTGAGTCATAGAAATGAAAGATCTCTAGGACATTTAAAAATATTTTCAAGTTTTTATGGCCGTTTAGAATCTTTTGTGGATAAGATTTTTTGGGATATTCTGTCGTGTGTACTTTTCTTCCGATGTATCAAAATCTCATTGCAGGGGTACATTATCAAGGATGTTATATCAGCGAAATCAAAGCATCAATAACATCAGTTTTGATGATGGAACCTGTCTGTCTGGATAAAACACGTCGGCCAGAGAGGTCATAGACATACGACAGAACAGCCTACAAAACTGTATATAGAAGATGACGAAATTTTTTATAGAATCAAAGTAGAATACATATAATAATTAAGTGACATAGCAGTAGAGTGTATACGTCCGAGGGATGATGATAACCATTAAGAGCAAGGGTACTAGTGAGTCCCTTAACGAAAGTAAAAGCACGGGAGATTTCCGACTAAAGCAACTTTAAAAAAAAAGGATTACGGAAAGCGCCTAGATAGGGGTGAATATAGTAAGAAGAAGTAGTGGTAATTAGGATAGTGTATAGATATGGGTTGAGGACAAAGAACAGTAAGTACGATGCATACTTTCACAAATACCTATTATTTGAAAATCCAAAAGAAATGATATTTTTGAAACATCTCACGAAAGAAAAAAAATCATATAAAATGTACAGTTGACTGCCTTTAATATCCCTATATTTAAACTCATCTCAACTCCGCGGTAAGGAAACCCGTATAAATTACAGGAATGAGACAAGGGTCTGTGAAAAAGGAAAAAGATGTGTCCCAAACATGCCGTTAAACTTTCCCAACTTTTCATTTCTCCAAGGCGCTAATAAAAAATGTAAGAGGCAGCCCTGTTTTCATACATTTAATTATTCAAGCAACTCAAGCGGCCATGTCATGGAAACTATCTTATTCTATGCTTTCTTATACTCTGCTGATTATAACACAAGAAGGTTAAATACCGATACAAGTAGATAACGAGGTCCTAAATATCAGTAGGGAAACGTCACGACAGTCTTAAAAATATTTAGCAAGACCGAAGCACAACTACGAAAACAAAAATAAGACTCAGCAGAATTTTTGTTTTCCCAATATTTCTCTACGGCACTGAAGTATGGACTCTGGGAGAACGAGAGCACAATCGGATATATGCTTTTTCAATATTGACATTACTAAACTAAAATAATTTTTCTCATGAACTATTACATTTTCAATATGAACCAATCATTCTACCTACAAACATATCTTGCTCTCAGATGGAAGATATTAAGTTCAATTTATTATCAGAAACATTATAATAGCCTTACCTTTTATTATTATTACAAAGAATTTAATCCCCATCCCATCTTCCTTCCTCTTCTCCCTTCCGTTGCCTCTGAAAAAATGTTGTTTTTTCTTTTCCTTCTCTTAATTTTCTTATTTTTTAATCCTTTAATAGAATAGAAAGTTACTCTTTTTATTGTATTCTACACTGCTTAACACTTTGTTACCGACCCTACACTGTATCGTGTTATTGTGTTGAATAATTAGGAGATAACATATCATTTGTTAAATTTACTATTATTTTTGTTAATATCTTAACCATTGTTGATTAACTGTATGTTTTTCTAATAAATAAATAAAAAGCGCCCTGGAAATCTGGTGCTGGTGACGAAACACAGTGGATAGCCCGCAGGACGTATGTCTTGATCAACAACGAAACGTCGAGTGGCGTATTTATCAGCTTATTTCAATTTTCCATCATATTAATATATATTAGCTTAAACAAATGTGTGTGTGTTAAAATGTGTGTGTAACAAACCTAGTCCACAATAATATATGGATGGATACCTGATTAAATTACGAGTCGAAAATGTTCAAGGGATATGTCCTAATTTCAACTATGTCAGAGATATAAGCATTTAAAAAAAATCATTATGCGATAATATCGATTAATTGAAATATTTTATTAATTCCAAAATATATATTGAATACAAAAAATTAAAGGTGATCTAATTTCTAGAGGCTAGACTATTTTATATTAGATGATTAAGGGCCTGAAGTAATGATATATATTAATGATTGAACAATTCCGCAAATATTTATTTCGAAGTACGTAGACTTCAAGCTTAACACGATTTTGTAAAAAAATTAAACAGTAATATTTTCGGCAACAGTGCAGAATTTGCACATATTCCTTGAATATTATCGATTCGTAATTTAGTCAGGTATCCATCTACAAAATATTGTGAACTAGACCTGTTACACCCCGTATATATATATATTTGTTCAAGCTTACATAACAATACAACATTTATTTGTGAAATACTATTTATCCTTGTCTATCGAATAAATGCTGTAGGCTTTGTGGAAATATTTTTATAATGTAATAAGAAAATTATTTATTGTTAGATATAACAAAGACATGACGTAATATGAAATATATGAATAACAGAGATAGTACAATCGGACTCATTAGTATTACGTAACATATTTTAACGATTGGCGTATTGATAATATATTATTTTTATAGATCTTATTGCAGCATTAGTTACGGATAATATTATTTTTTTATACGCCACTACAGACTAAAATTGTTAAAAATTTTTGTGTCACGGTAGGCCGCAGTGGGGTGAAACAGAAAAAAAAGTTATCTTTGTCAAATATTTAACGTATTATCCGCGAATTATCTCGAATTGTAAAAACAGCGACTTTTGCATATAATATTTTAGAGATTAATGTTTATGCTGTCTCATTAAGATCGCAAATATATATTATTTGTATCATACGGATGTGTGTGGTGAGAATCGAAAGCCCTATACCTCCTCGCTTCTCCAGTATGTATATGAAATATTATCAGTTATGGTGATTTGTGTTTGCGTGTACAGCTAGAGTGGGTGGATTATGAGTGAACTAGTAGTTACTGTAGTTGGGTTTATTTACAAATTGAATTAATACTTTTTGGTTATATTCTAAAAAGTATAAGATAAAAGTAGTTCACTGAAGGCATGCACCTCGGCACTGCCAGATGCATGCAAGTATATGTGTCTGTGGTCGGTTCTAGGTTTCTTCGGACTAGTTGCGGTGCGACGTATTGTTGTCTGATTTTCTGCGCGTACTAGTTGGACTATATGGCTGTCAGATGAATGCTCACTCGGCCATATCTGTGGGGCGTGTGCAGGGCCACCACAACATAAAGTCATGACATCTATTTATTGAAAAATTAAATTTAAATTATTTACTTCTACTATACATCAACATAGTACATCATTTAAAATTTAAAATAAGCCAATATAAAAAAAGATGAAGGCATACAATTTTATGATTACTGAATATTTTAATTATTTAAAAAAATGGATTTTTTAAAAGTATTCATTATCATTTGTTTAATTAATAAATGATAATTCTTTATTCTTCCCGAACTGACGAACAGATTCCAAGTATGTATTCTAAAACAGCAGATTGTATCAATATTAGGTGACACAATGAGGACGGATCCACCGCTTACCCAGGACCGTTTATAAGCAAAAGCTCCTATATGGCCCTGCTCATTCGCCGCCAGGATGACATTTCTTTAATACTACTATGACAACTGTGCAACAACATCCCGCATAATAGTAATAGGGCGGTACCGCACAGCTGTCAACACAAAATTTCCTTCATTGACCCCGACAACTTCCACTTTATTGAGGTGCAAACAAAAACGTATAAAAAAAATTCAATACAATACATACAAAAACAAAGAAGCAAAAGAACCAACAACAGATTAAAGCGACACTAAAATAAAAGGTAACAAAAATAAATAACATTAGTAGAAACAAATAAACATATGGTCTTAAGGAAGATGAAAACACACTCCCGATAGGGGAAAAACGACAAAACAGAAATGAGTGTTACATAAAGAGTTATGGAATGAGCAATGTTGGGTATCTCACTAAGAGACAGGAAGATCAACGAGTGTATACGATGTTGTCTAGACGATCGCTAAGCTGAAGACTATACTGGTCAATAAAGTTCGACCGAAGCTTCGGTTTCGGCCGCCTTCGGTCAAAAAATATACCTTCGGTTGCACATTCGGCTTCAGGTAAAATCTCCCGAAGGTGTGACTAAAGCCGAAGCTTTGTATTTAGCAGCTGAAAAGTGCCGAAAACGCATGAACTATTATGAATGAAATAAAATTCATTAGTATGGAGAACACATTCTTATTGTGAAGTTGTAATTATTCAGAACATAAGTCTGTGATATTTAAAAAAATACTAATTAAATGTATTAATTAGAAAGATATTATCATATTAGGTTCGAAAATTTATCGACAAAGGTAATGTCAGCTGTAGCATAGTTGAATAATGCACCTTCCCCGGATTGGAAAGAGAACTAGGTTCGAATCCCGGTAGCACCAGCAATATATTTTTCAATAAAATTGATTATACATGTATATCTTTCTAAATACTCGTAATACATTTAATTAGTATTTTAAACAAATTTCAGTTTATCATTTCTGGAAAACTGCAATTTATTTATTTAATGCATATATTTATAATTATTATTAACACCATAAGGCAGTAAACTAAGTAAAAGTGTAGAATTTGCATTGTAAGGTACCCTATACTTTCTAGTCGGTGTTCTAAGATTTCTAAGTACAATCGGCTTCGACCAAAAACTGACCTTCGGTCGAACACTACTGGTCAATTAGTGAGGACTATGAATACTATTTAAATTTAAATTATCAACACTAATTGGTTATTAATACATCGAGATAAAAATAAATTATTATCCATTATTAGTTGTTTAATAATCGTAATGAGAATTCATTAACGATTTATTTCATAGAATTAGAAAAAATAACAGCCGAATTGTCATCTATGGTCGTAGCAGACATTGTATATATAGTGGTTCGTCGAGAAGAGTCAATTTCTATAGTCTTAAAATAGTGTCACTTTTTTCACTACCATTATTTTAAATAATAATTTGTTAATTTTGAGTTTTCTTCTCAACACGGTTTTACGAGGGCGAGTCAAAAATTATCTACACTTTCACCATAGCACACCTTCAAAGTTGTTATACTGCCTTCTTGTTATGCATGCGTGCTTAGAGTTGGTACGACTGCGGTCACGTGTGCGAAATTTGATCCCGATCGCGTCATTTGCCTTCCGGCTATTACAGTGTAAATATATCCGCTCCGCTAGCAGTTTGCACCAAGGAGGAACAACGAGCAGTGATCCGATATCTCTGGTCGGAGGGTGTGAAAGGGGCTGAAATTCATCGTAGATTTTTAACACAATACGGGGACAGTGCTTTATCAGCAGTGTTTATTTAGCAGTGTAAAAGTGTTGTTTTGTGAATCGAGAAGATTAAAAGTAGCCGGACGAGTATGACGCACGAAGAGGAAGCCGTACGCTCGTCAACCTCTACCGCGGACGACGAGATTCAGCAAGCTCGTGTGATGGTTCAAGCGAATAGGCGAGTTCCCATCCGTGAGGTCTTGAGCGTCTTCTCTGAACATCAACCATGGCTCTGCTCATCAAATTATTGACGACGAGTTTGGCTTTCGTAAAGTCTGTGAAAATAAATTTTAGAACGATAAACATACATAATTTTTGACTTGTCCTCGTATAACGTATATGACAGCAGAAGTTACTGTATGTACTTTCAACTATTAATTTGATCTGATATTGTATTATATACTTCTATATGAATTTAATATACATAGATCCAATATTAATTCGGTGGTTGTATGGCAAAGGGAAAAATAAAAAAATGTAATTTTTAGTTCCAAAAGAGTATCCCACGACTGTAAGGGTAAAATTGATATACATACATATGCATGTCAGAAATAAGTACCTATTTAAAAAATGTTGTTGATGTTTGTAGCGTTAAGTTTGTGGTTAGACATAATTTAAAATTGTGTCTATATTTAACTTTGTTTAGATCACTGTGAATTATTTATACGTCAACCGGTTTTCGCTATTTATTATATTCTCTATTTAAATGTATCCCTTTCAGTTACCTCCACACTCTTACCGAGACTCTTACTTACATCCCGCAATGGATGTCGTTTAAATTTTATGGAATAGTTCAGTTGTACGCCAGTCCTGATGAAGATACGTAAGTATCAAAACCGGTAGACGTATAAATAATTATAGATTAAAAAAACTAATAACTCACAACGTAATAAATAAAATAATAATAGTGCAACAGCCCGGTGTGGATTCTGACTTCCATAAGTGAGTTTTATTACTTCGATCTGTCCTCCACTGTGCTTCCCAGTTGGTCCTAAGTCCTAAGTAATGTCATCCAACCACCGTAGTTCAGGTCTTCTAACACTCCTTCAATAGGTTTTTCATAAAACATTTTGCAGGGATGGATTATACTTAACTTTAATTTGTTAGGTCGCTCAGAGGTAGTGACCAATATTTGAATGTTATATTTCGGATCAGAAGGTAATGTACATGGTGAGACTGAGGGCCCTATTATCCTCAGTTCACACGCGTGTTGATGTATGTCGCAGTGTATATGAATATGGAATGTGCGAATGAGTATATATACTGTTAGGAGAGCAAGGTATTTAATTAAAACGGAACTTACAAAAGTTGGCGTTTATTGTGGGTCGATTATCAAATAAAAGTACAACGATTATAAAGTTAATTTGCACAAATAAAGTACGTAACTAGAGATGCTCGTTTGACGAAGAGAAATGGCTGGCTTTCGTTGGTTTCTCGGAGGTGTCCATCTCGATGTATTGTTATCTGCATTGGGTCGATATTCTTCAGCACTACATGGCTGTAGAGTGCTTGGATAAACGGTCAGGAATTATGTGACGCGCAAAAGACTCTGCATCTTTCTAATCTAATCTATATAACTTCGATAAGTTGGGTTCGCCAATTATATTTTACTTAATATATATTGTGATGTTTGAATTTATGCGGCGAGGTCTGGGCAGCCTACTTTGCCGATTTATGATGATTGGCTGTCTGAATGGACGAATTAGAGACGAGGAATATGGCAGCGAGAAATAGCGTGGACTAAGAGTGGGATCCGCGAGCCAGAAATGTATGGATCTGGTCCACCCGCAGGTTGAGGAGAGATCTTGCTGCAAAGAGCAAGGAGGCGGCATGCGAGCGATGGCCGATGGATGATGTCCAGTGTATCTCCTGGAGCAAGAGATGAATCCTGGCGCGGGCGTGTGGCAACCCGTGATCTCAGCTGCATCGGCCTCGTTGGCTGATATTGGCAAATAAATAGACTCCGTAAAAAGATAAAACAAATAAAAGTGACCTCCCTTAGAGGAAAGTTGACCTGAAGAAAGAAGATCTAAAGAACATTTTCCGTGCATCCAATGTCGGGATTAATTGTGTTTCATGAATAAATGTGTAATGTGAAAAGCAGTGTTTGAATCAATTATCATCTCATCCGAGGTAGAAGATGATACCACAGCATATACACATACACTTGAGGACCCAGACTGAGCTAGATCGGTGGCGGCCCCTATGGCTTCCTATCCTCTAAGGCCCAAAGGCACTGTAACAATATATATAATTGACGTTGGACTGTGCCCGTTTTACTAGAAAAGATCTGTTTTTGAGATGTAAAAATGTCGTTTCAAGGCATAATAATCATAGAATTATACTTAGAAAAAATAGATATACTCGGATCAGTGCAATGCTGAAAGATCTGAATATAATCATCTTTAAGCAGAAAATATATTTAAATGTTATGGTATTTATTTATAAAATCCTCACAAAGAAAATATCGGCAGAATTTATAAGAAAAAATGATACAAATCAATATGAGCACGAACGTCATACAAGAGGAAAAGATGGACTGAGACTGCCATTCAGGAAGAAGGCTAAATCTCAGAAATCGATGATGTACAGTGCGATGAAGATCTTTAATAAAATGCTACAAGACATAAAAATAGAGGAGAAACTAGATAGATTCAAAATGAAACTAAGTTAATATGTGAAAGACAAGTTGTAGTAAAAAGGATCGATTTTGATCTTATTTATATTAGACTCTAATAATTAGAGCATATATAAATGTACTTACGTATGCACTATATTAAGAATAAATAAATAAATATATGTTAAATACAATAAAAATAACTTTGTAAGAAACCACGAAATTGATTATACGTCAACCGATTTCATTTATCTCAAGCTTCATCAGGATGTATTTAAAACTAATCATAAATACAAGAAAAGCGCACTTATATATACATAAAGTGGAATATAAAATTACATGTGAGAGAGAGAGAGAGAGACAGAGTACATATATAGTTAAATAGAACATCAAGGAAGATAGAAAATATATAAAAATATGTGAAAAAGAGAAGTAGAATACATATACAGACAGACGGAACATTAAGGGAAGGGAAAATACAATGTTGATGGATATTCAATTGATTTTAAAGGAAACATACCTACTATGGTGCTATTGGATAAATTAATTTGATTATTAAGAACTGGCGTACCACTATTTATTGCTTTTTTTATTTCAAGGGCTTGTAAATTGTCCAACCGGAGGCTACATCCGTTTTTATGGAGGATATTGACCCTTGTGGTATTATTAAAATAATGGTCTTTTTCAATAATATGGTCTTTATTTTTAGTACCTCAAGTAGGATCTGTAGAAAAACAACAAAACACACAATCAACAAATTATTAGTGATGTTTTCCACCAAGGTTTCAACTATCACTACTTATTTTCTCCTCTGTTGAACCTTGCAAAGCGCTGCAATTTAACTGTCATTTTCTCAGCGTTGTGGGTGCTTAAAAAGCGGAAATGATTTATTCTATAAACGCTCTTGAAACCTGAGCACCAGGAGAATAAATAAATTACTGGAAGCATGTTTTACCAGAAGACTTTCCGAGAGCTTTAGTTCTAAAGCTCACCAGACTGTCACGGCTCAGAAGAGCTTTCTTGCATCCTTAATACTATTTGAATTAACTTTACTCGTACAAAAGGAGACCTTGCTTGCTTGTAAAGTTCGCGAGGGGAAATAAACCTATTTTCGAACCTGGGTCGTTTTTACCGTTTCTTGGATTAATTGAATGTTGGGAGAATGACGCCATGCTTTTGCCAGGAGTTAAAATTACGAAAGCTTGGATGGCGAAATGATATTGGATTAATGAAAATTAGATTGTTATATAGGAAACCTTTGTGTTTAGGGATGCGCTTGCTAAGTCTAGACGGTATTCAAATATTATAAGCCCTTTTAGATATTTTTAAAATCACTGCTTTTTTCTTTACGTTTTATATTTTTGCACAGTAACAAAACAAAGTAGATGGATCTTTCAAATAATGAAACGATAGATGTATTAATTTGAAAAATGTAACATATAGGTTTGAAAATTTGTCGTCAAAAATACTGTCACTGTAGCATAGTTGAATAATGCACCTTCCCCGATTTGGAAAGAGATCCAGGTTCGAATCCCGGTAGCGCAACAAGAATATTTTTCGATAAAATCGATTTCATTAACAAATATATGTATATCTTTTTAATTAATACATCTAACAAGTATTTATTTAATTTATATTTATTTCCTAGAATTTTTAGTTATGTATATAGTATGTTTGCTTGTATGCAGTGCACGCCCTCGCGGACAATGTCTAAAATGCGCACTGCATCGAGGGGTCTGCCTTCTTAAACAATATTCGTTGCTCTCGAATAAAGCCGTTGCAAAATTGTAATAATTTTCTCACTAGTTGGATGAAGAAACTGGTTCTACCGTCAAAATAAATGGTCCAGACTCCGCGCATTAAGTATGCACAGGCAATTATAATTTGCGGAGACCCAAAAATGATGCATTGTTGCAGTTCTGACATTTCTGAATCCGCTTTGGTCCAACACGGTTCGGTGCAATTGCATATTAAGCGGATTACTTGGGCGTTGCACTTCTATGCCACCGCCATTGTTAGCAAAGTTGGTGAAACTCATTACATTTATTAATCAGGTTGAATTTTATATCACCGAACATTTTCCGAGAGAATTTCCGGCGAAGGTGGACCGCTTCGGCTTCCGCGCGAGGGATGCGGTCCCATATTTCAATATGATGTATTGTTCAGCCGCATAAGTTTCGTCCACACAATTTCAGGGGATTACGAATGATGCAATTTCTCGGGTTATTTATATCATCATTTAACAGTAGTGTAAGAGTAAATAGTTAAACCACAGATACAGGTATTTCTAGTACTCTAAAGTTATGAATAATAAAATGTAACAAATCTTACCTGTTCTACCCAAACGTTCGTTGTCATGATCTGATTCTTCAAGTTCTGAAATAAAAAAAAAAGTATTAAAATAATTAGTAAGTATTACGGTAATATAAGAATATTAGTTGTATTATTTGATAATTTAATATTATGTGTAAGGTTGGGTCCATGTCATGCATGAAGGACAAGCTACGTAGAACGTTGTGATACTATGTAGCACACAGCCTTCGTTGATACTCTCAAAGATTTAAGGGTTGACAAAAAGAAGCCATAGAACTGACAAAACAATTGTTGGATCATAATTTTGTCTACAAAAGGACACAAAAAAATAATCTGCTATTGATTCCTGTAACTTGTGTAGCTTCGCGTTATTAATTTTTCCTTCAGCATTTATTTAAGTATAGTCTATTAATATTTTGTAAATTGAGTCAAAACACTGTTTTATTCCACTACACTTTTCATTGTGTTAAACGATATAATGTTTTCGGGAACATCTTCCCATTATCAATATTATAATTCAACTAAAAGTAAAACATTTTCTGACAGTAATATTTGGTATGTTTGGAGTTAACGGAGGTGGGGGTGGAAAGTGAGTTAAAATGGATAAGAGAGGGGATGTAATGGGCGGTATTTGAATATTTATTATGTTTTTATTGTTATTTTTATTATTAAATTTTCTAGAATGTTTAACTTTATTTTAATATTTCGTTTTCTATTTTCATTAAATCTATGAACAAAAAAACATAATGGATTTTTAATTTGTATAATGATTCACATATTTTACTTTTAGAATTATTATAACTTCATGATATACATAGATACGTTAAGCATTCAAACTTTTTTTTTTTAGCAATATTTGAATTTGTCCAAGAACACACAATTGCTGGATTTTCACCTACAAAGACACTGTTATTAAACAAATAATAAATATCTCATAGAGATGAAGCCATTTTTTATTATATTTAATGTAAAGTATACTAAAGTATGGGTAATAACAGGGCTTACAACCTGTC
Organism: Eubasilissa splendida; assembly: GCA_031772225.1. Classification (NCBI taxonomy): domain Eukaryota; kingdom Metazoa; phylum Arthropoda; class Insecta; order Trichoptera; family Phryganeidae; genus Eubasilissa; species Eubasilissa splendida. The sequence goes on along the minus strand of CM062852.1, from coordinate 10,414,349 downwards.
TTCGGCTGGATTAAGTGATTACTTTATATAAATATAACGTTCATTATTTTCACACATTAATTTAAGTAAATTTATATAAGAAAAGGAATGAAAGTAGACTGAATGCAGGAAATGAGTTCACGTAGGCGTATATGTGCCAGATCCATTTATCACAGAGTAAAGAATGAAGAAATGAGGAAATAATGTAAAGCTGATCTTAATATAGAGAGTAAGATTAAAAAAAGGATCACTCACGTGGTTTGGTCATATGGAACGGATAAATGAGGAGAGAATGGTAAGAAATATATTTGAGATACTAGATGATGGTCCTGTTAGAAGCCTCAATAATCATCAAGTTTGTATGATAAGATATATGAATGTGGATTAGGTGAGAATTGTGTGTCAGGACAGAGGAGTGTGGCGCCCTATCCTCTTTTGCCTACCCCCGAGGGATACGGCGTAATGGTAAGTTAGTAACAATTTTACATTAAAACTTAAGAATAAAATATTGTCTACCAGCCAGTTTAGAGTCATAACTATATACGTTATCTTTTCAGTTTTATGGTTTTGTACTAAATTTATTAAGCGTATCTACTATTATTTACCTCAGTTTTTAATGGTAGTTTGTATCTAATATTAAAAATAACTCTATAAACGGTTACATTAAATAACATATAAAGTTAAAGTAAACTCCAAATAGCTTAGTTTCTAGCAATAATGAATCTCTTGAGTATTTTTCTGAGGTTGCGATGTACAGTTTGAAAAAAATATATGAACCGACCAGAAGAACAGTCTTAGAAGTTTTCCGAAACTTTCCCTTCAGAAACACAGAATCATATATAGATGTTTATACTTAACAGGCATTGTACTCAATCTAAACTATTGTACGTTGCGAAACTTTGCGGCAATGTAGAAGATTCAAGGATTTATGAAGTTAGCTGAAATTAAGTCGCGTATTGTATAAGAAAGAGAAACATAAGATTTCTGTAATAAAAGCTCTTACGTTTTTGTCAAAAACATCCCAGTGTTTTCAATTTCGCCAACTTTACCATTCGAAACATTAAGCAAACCTACCTACTTGCTCAAAGAAACCTAATAATATATATTTCCAAGTAATAGTTGTTCTTGTAAAATTCAATATATTAAATATGAGATTGACATCGCAATTTACTGAATGTCTGTGGATATTTAATGATTAACTCTAATAATGACATCATTGGAATTCATTTGTAATGATGTGATTTAAAGATTGAAAGTTTTTGTGTCCTGGTGATTTCTCGCGGAATTACGAATAATCACACTTACCAATCATCGTTCCAATCTAATACCAATTATACAATCATTGTTAGAATTACAGTTTATCTTTTCACTAAGAGTGTGTTATACTCGGGCGTATTATATTTAAAACACATAATTAAATAATTCTTCATATTATTCTATTCTAAAACATTTACAATTTTAAGATAACTTTCGTATATGTCACTCTTCTGTCGCTCTTGTCAATAGTATTTCACTTCGACCTCCGTATTTGCGATTTCACCATAATACATTCCGCGTGATCACTGTAAATCTTATTTGAATAAAATCTATCTAACGTGTATATCTTGTAAGTATGGTTATTTTAATTGATCACACCACTGTCTGAATACCTTCTTCTTTCTATTAAGTAAACCAAGGTGTATACCAAAACATACGAACACGAATGATTGAATGAACCTTCTGATCCATCCAAATACACATACGCAATACTCTCATTAACATAAAGTTAAATATTTGTTCCGTAATAATATATATATAAGACATTTAGTATAACATATAGTTTTTTAGTATTTTTATTACAGTTTGTTAAAGCATTTGTTGTTCTTCTCAGTAACCTTATTGTATATTCAATAAATAGTTGACAGAATTTGCGACAAAATTCGAAAATTTATGGCATCATATAAATGTTTCTGAAAACCTTGTTTAACGTGATTAATTTAGCCTGTAATTACCTTGTGCTAAACGATGTCATGTAAATCGAATACAATAAATAAAATGACTAATTTTAATTAATCCATCATGATATAGTTTGAAAAAATACACTACGTACATGTTATAATAGATCATAAAACATGGTAAAAATATTAAGGAATAAAAATAATGTATTCAATTTTATTTAGTGAATGAATACATAAATAATGAAAAACTACCTTTTCGGAAAATATTTAAGCAATTGCGTTTAAATATAGCTTCTTGACATTTTTAAATCAATTTGGTTAATTTCAGCTCTTTTTTTGTATTCAGGGCCAATCAAATCAAATGTTCGCTCTAGTTATTTTGCAGCTAACTTCTTAATAATCTCTTCTAGTTCTTGCAAACACTCCACATCTTCTTCTTAAGACACTCGCCGATCTTTTAATTAAAGGAGATATTTCTCGTTTAGCTTTTCTGAAGAAAAGAACTGATTAATCAACCGCTTAAAGCGGAAAATAGTTAGATTTTTCTTGAGCGCGCTAATTGATTTACGCGCGAATCGAAGTCGCGTTAAGCGAGGTTTTTCTATATCTATAATATAATACTTACATATTATCGCAGAAAATAAACGGAATAAAAGTTTATGGAAATGCTTGCATGAACCGAACATTTTTTCTTTATTATATTTTTATTTTCTGTTTATCTTTGTGTTTTAAACAAGGTTATTTATTATATTATTTAAATTATTAAATATTTTTGATTATTCAATTTTGTTATTTATATGTTAATTAAAATTAAAATTATTATTGTTTAAATTTCACTGTCGGATATAACGGATGAGTTTATCTTTTTTAACACATACTTTGGTGTAGTCTTTCTACAATATTTTTACCTGCTTTAAATTAGTTAATAAAAAAAATATTAGGTACCATACTTTTAATACAACATCTCAAAACATGATTGTTTGCTTATATGTGTTTTGATTTTGTGCTACTAATGCGAGACGTATTTTTAAGGTAAGGGAGTAAGTTAACCCTCTAGTGAATAATAAACTGTTAGGCGGCCATAACCGTTCAGTGTAATGCGGGCCTAGCCGTAAACACATCTGAAAGAGTGCTCAAAAAGATGGCGTCCGACAATGGCCATAATGAGCACTATTTGGCTCTGGTGCTCGGAGCGGTGCCAGCGACCGGCACAATGCTCCTAGTCATATAATTGTGCAGTAAATTAATTACACATCCAGCCATTCGGGGGGGCGCGAGGCGGGGACTGAGGGATGGGCGCTCTCCAGGACTAACCGGATTTAAGGGAAGGACACTACAAGAATGAATGATGCGGATGTTTGTTACTTTTTTAAAATAAAGGGACCTGCAATCTAAATAGTTCGTATATAGAAGAATAATATAAGTACCTATATATCCCCCATTTCTTCAAAAATGACACCATTCAAAATACATCAATTTTACAGAAGTTTTTATCAATTTAAATTAATATGATATATATTAAAATAATAAATTAGAAAGACATATAGAAAAAAATTAATGAACTAACTTACCATCACGCCGTTTCCCCGCGGGGGTAGGTAGAGAGAACAGAACGCCACACTCTTCTATTCTGACACAATTCTCACCTCATCCACATTCATACAAGCTCGCCGATTATTGAGGTTTCTAACAAGACGTTCCTCTAGTATTTAGTTTACCTGGTCGTGCCAAGTCTTCCGCGGATGTCCTCTATTTCTGGTGCCATCGATACTTGTGTCATATATCTTTCTTACTATTCTCCCCTCATTTATCCGTCTCATATGACTAAGCCACCTAAGTGATCATTTCTTAATCTTGCTTACTAAGATCAGCTTTTCATCATTTCCTTATTTCTTCATTTCTTACTCTACATCAGTGTCAGTATTGTGACTTCATTGTGTACCGCTATTATTCTCGGTTGATAAGCACCGTTCACTTTAGTCACTCTCCTTTCGATATTTTTCTCAGCCTTTCCGTTTCTATCAAACATACTTCCCAAATACACAAACTCACCTATTTGTTCCAAGTATTTTATCGAAAAAATATTTTAGTCGCTACAGGGATACGAACCTGGACCTTTTCCTATCCGAGGAAATACGTAACTAATTTCGCTATAACAACAGAGTAGCGACTAAAACATTTTTCGATAAATAGATATTTTCTGTATATGTTTCTAGTTGATTCATTTTATCAGTATTAAAAATACCACAGAATTACGCTCCAAAAAATTGCAACTTTACAATAAAATTTTTCTTTCTTCTTAAAAACATGATATATTTTTGTATAATACGTTTTGTTATAACTAATTTCAATTATATGTAATATTTTTAATATTTAATGCAAAAATATAATAGTTAGTTATTTCAATAAGAGTGTGTTTTTCATACGCCAACCGATTTCGAAAAAATCTTAAAACAAAACGTCAAGTTTTAAAAATTCGACCAACACCCAACACTGTTTACATTTAAAATGGGCAATCATAAATTTACATCCTTTTATTTTTAATAGAATAATAATTATGAATGAAACAAATGTATTATTTTTCAATACATTATTTTAAGCAAGGCAGACGTTGAATATGACATAATTGTTTTGAAAGTATAATAATATAACTATAATAATATATAAGTCAGTTGTTACGTAAAAGTGTGTAATTAATACTTATTAATTATTGGAATACTTCTGTCACAATTGAATTATTTCTAGTAAAAACATATTTTTATGCAAATTTTAATAGCTGAGAAAAGATATTATTTCGATTTTCTTCGAATATTACAAAGAAACTGTTATTTTTGATTCGATACATATAATATTTATAAGAGACACATGCAGAAAATATTTATTGTTATTTTTGTGATGATTGTTTTTAAGTGTTTTTGTTAAATATTAATTTTATTGTAGAAATTAATAAAGTGAAGTAAATTATTTACGAATTTCCGAACTTCGAATTTACGCGTTGGATTATCGAAGGCCGTAATATCGATAAAGCTTGTGTTTGTATAATTACTTAAGTAAAGGTAAAGGAAAATCACTGAAACATGAAGTATTTGAAATGTCAAACGACCCTGCAAACTTCAAAATGTAATTTACAAAACCATGGCGAAAATAATTCCTGGAGAAGGTTCCAGGGTCATGTAGTTTTTTTCTTTCTCCAACATAATATTAATAAAATAGACATCGTCTTACTTCCATAAGATGCTTATTTTTATTTGAATGCAAGTTATTTCCTTTTTTTAGCATTCCTGCACACCTCCATCTCTTTGTTTCTTACACATGTATAAGCTGACGTATCTTGACATCATTACAAAAAATTAAAACATAAATGTATACTTACATACAAAATCATTAATATATATATTTTTATACCATTATAAATAAAGGAAGTCGTTTTATGTATGTAAAGTTAAAAGTATACGTGATCTATTCAAATACGGTGCATTAAGTCATTAATGTATTAAAAGTTGGAGACCCTTACGGGTCAGTTCTTTTCGTACTGTATAAGATCGTGAGATTTATGAGATACTGCACCTCGTAATGGAAGAAAAAATCAACAAAATATGAGATCTGGTAGAAGGAAAAACTAAAAAAATCTTAGACAATAGTTTGTACAGACTCTAGTAGAATTTCTTTTCCGATCAGTTGTAAACAAAGTCTGGATAACCAACATGTTCACAAACATGCAGTCACCATTTTTTCAATATCTTTTTAATCCTTTCCGTTTCTATCAAACTTACTTCCCAAATACACAAAATAATCTACTAGTTCCAAACATTCATTACCTACAAGTATTTTGCACGTTGTTTTGCTTTCCTCCTTCTCGAATACCATCACTTTTGTCTTGTTGATATCTTTAACTTTTTCCATACCGTGATATTAAATACTCGTACGCAGCCATGCTGTCAACTCGTGTTACCGAAAGAAATTAGACTTCTATTAGCCTTTAAAATGTGAAAAAATGGTTAATGCCATTAAGTTTACTAAGTAGTGAGCATTATATATATATAAAAAAAGATGTAATATTATAATTCGGAGCATTCATCAAGTTCTGTATAGGTTATTGCATTGTATAATACAACCTTCCTTTTTATTTATCTTCATTTAATTAGTAAGAAAAATACACCATTATATTTGTATGTTTGATATTTTTTTCACTGGAAATAACAAAAAAACTAATTGAAGAAGGAGTACACAGAATGCGCAGAAAATAGAAAAAGTGAAAAAAAAACCGCACCAGTTTTCTGTTTACCTCGCAAACACTAAAGTTATTAGTGCGAAAAACTTTAATAAAGCATTTAATACATGAGTGCATTCTCAGGTCACAAAAGGTCGGGTAGACCTTCAAATCCCCCGAATACTAGCATTGTAACACTTTATATAAAGATTTTCCCTATTATCAAGGGTGGCACCTAAAATCGATTCAGTGTGGTTTGTATGAAAAATGATATGATGGATTTTCAAAAGGCTTTTTTAAAGGATTGAAGAATAAACGATCGTAGACATTGTTAAAGTCAAGAATTTGACGTCTATAGAATATAATTTGGACATCAGACGCATTCGATGTTATGTTGACGGAGTTTATCTCAGAAAGGTTTTCATCAAACAAAAACAAAATCATTTTTGATTTTAACGCACTGAAATTTTTTTCGGGATATTTGAATTACTCGTGAATATCATAAATTTTTTAAAATATTCGAAATTCATTAAATCACATAGAAAGATACATAGAAAATTAATCTATCGAAAAAATAACGTCATCATCATCACCCAGAACATTCTACAGCCGGTAGACAGCTATACCAATTAAACTACAATAACCCATACATAAGTCGCTAAATTTCATATTCATTTTCTATTTTCATTTAGTATTATTTTCTGTTTTATTATTGCCTACCTATGGTTTACATTTTTGAAAATGGTAAAAAAACGAGTTGTATTGGCTTTTTAAAATATTTTTTTCTCTTTATTAATTCGTTATTCGTATCAACGATATGAAGAACGAAAAATGGAATATTATGTTGATTGTATTTAAATAGTTTTGAGATACTCGTATAATTATAATTGAGCCACTCGTCGGGGCACAATATTAAAATGTTTTAGAAGCCACAGGCTATAGTAAATTTGGAGCCGCTTAGTACCTTGATAAGGAACGCAAATATCAAGAGAATTGAATGCCTGCCTCTATGGTTATCATCAAACGATTTCAAGGGTGTTCTCTGAAATTTTCTAAAGATATTAATATAAAAAGTAAATAGGTAATTTGATTACAGTGAAGGTCGTATATTTTGTTAAAGTTATCGAAATTTAAAAAAATATATTCGGTTTTGGCATTAATAATGATTAGGAAATGAACCCAATCAGAATGAAATAACTTTCAATTAAGGTTTAATACATTTTTAAATTGAACTGTTAGAATCCATTACCATTTAAAATCCAATTTGCCCTCGAACCACGAAAAGCGTTCCAATATTTAATATCCTTAACTGTCCATAACAGTATGTTACCTCTTTTTATAGCAAAATTGCTATGATCGGAATTCGATTACGTCAATTTGTTTTACCGCGATGGAGTGTGATAGAAAGTGTTCGTGTGGAGCACTGTAATTATAATATAATATCGCCTGACACTAAAAATCATCAAAATCAATTAAGTAATAACACACTGAAGAAAATTATGTTCAACTATTTTTTTTTTTGTTAATTTTATGTATGTATGTAATGCGTTGAGCATCTAGTCAAAAATCACTATATATATGTAATATTTAACTAATAATATTTGTTTTAGAGTAATTTATATCGGAATGAAAGATATAAAATGTTATTTTATATATGTAATGCAAGCACATAGTGAATAGTCATTTAATAAAATTATACAATAATGTTTTATTTAAAAAAACATTTTTCTAATATAAAAAATTATAACCAAACGTCTAATTATTGTCTTATGTTTCGAATATTACATTTTTAAAAACGTTAGAAAATTAATGAAAATATCATGTGCACATGACTGGGCCTCGTAGTCCCATATTCTGCTTCCACAGCTTGGCGATCTTGGGCGTTGTTTGGTGCGACGTATAGCGAGCCTCTGGTCATTTCTCGGACTCGGTCTGTCCATTTCTCCTTGCAACATGCCCAAAGTCTTTTCCTGCTCTGCGCATGCTTAGAACATTTTCATTTCGCGGTATTCGAAATACGCGACGCTAACACCACAGTTCGAATGTTCCATTGTTTCCTTCACAGGGTCCATGTTTCGACATCGCACATAGATAATAAGCCAATAGGCTGCCCTAACACTTGCTGGAATGATGAAATCATTAACCGGTACGGAAAAACGTGGCAGCCAGTAAATAGAAAACGTTTGATAGTAATGATGATGTATAAATATGTAGAATATTGCATGGCATACCCTCTGCATGCCAACCTTTAATAAAATATTATTTTTATTAAAGTTTCAACTGACTGCTGAAATTGTTTGCGAATGTCAATTTTTTTTTGACAGTTTCTATATAAACCATTGAATGACGTATTCATCGTGAGGTTTTGACTTGTCGCGCGATAATACAGCGAGGCTTTGTACCGCGACGTTGCGAACCCGAAGTTTTGTGCGGGTCCCCCAACAACACGGCATTCTGTCCGCAATAGCGCTAACGACCCATTCACATCGCAAGATAGCGGATAACGGCTTTGTATCGGGCGATGTGAATGTGCTAATAAATAATGTAAATTTTGTCAATGGCAAAGTTTCCGCTCATAATGTTTGGGCTAACCCGTACGTGAGGGTTATTTGAAACAAATTTATACATAACCGATATTTGACATTTTAAGGCGTTGCATACTGCTGTTCGCATAATAATAATAATGGATAATTTGTATGGCGCCATTTTCGTAAAAACTTTCACCTCAAGGGCGCATAAAAAACACCGGACGTTTTATTAACGTTAAGTAAGTTGTATTACATTTAAATATGAAATTTATTTATGTATAATGAAAGCGTAATGGGAGAAAAAAAAAATAATGTATGCAATTAAGATGGTGCGGAAACCATCTCGTCTACTTTGGTAGTAAAAATAATTTTTGAAATTCTTTGGAAATAACGTTAAATCACCGACTTCAATATAAATAAATATAAAGAGCTGGAAATATATAGCAGTACATATAAAAAGATGGAATTTTTTTAAAAATGATTTCGAAAAATCATCATATAAGTCAAGAAAATACCCATAAATAATGTCGTTTTTGTTTTATTTTTATTTTTAAAAGCATTTTTGTACTGTTAACCTAGTTTAAATGTATCTGTTTATTATACGCCGATGATGCAGTGCTAATGGCGAATAATGAACAATAACTACAGAGTCTAGTGAGTAGAAAGTACGATGTATGCAAGGAAATCGACCAATGTCAACAAGTCTAAAGTGATGGTAAAACATAAAATAATGAAAGTAAAACAACGTGCAAAATACGTGTAGGTAATGAATATTTTTTTTTTTTTTAAATAGAAATGCGTACACGGAATACACGTCACATCAATATTTTTACTATTTTCAAACTAAGCTAAACGCTTGTGCTATGAAAACAGGACTAACTTGCTGGTGTTAACCCCCGTCCACTAAATCACTAGGCCAACGTCTTGACCACTACACCAACAAGCCACTCAACACATAGACGATTGGAACAAGTAGATGAGTTTGTGTATTTGGGAAGTATGTTTGATAGAAATGGAAGGACTGAAAAAGATATCGAAAGGAGGATGATTGTAGGGAACAAAGTCAACGGCGCGAGGAGAACAAGGCAATGGAGTTTTGGTATAATACTAATGTATAGAGGTGAGGCCTGGAGCTGGCAGAAAAGGAACGAAAGTAGACTGAATGCATATATGTGGCAGATCCATTTATGATACAGTAAATAATTAATATATAAAGAAATAATGTAAAGCTGATCTTAGTATGGTGAGTAAGATTAAGAAAAGATCAATTAGGTGGTTTGATCATATGGAACGGATAAATGAGGAGATAATGGTATGAAAGGTATATGACGCAAGGGTTGATGGCAGCAGAAGTAGAAGATTCCGCGGAAGACTTGGCACGACCAAGTAAACCAGATACTGGAGAATGGTCCTGTTAGAAGCCTCAATAATCGTCGAGCATGTATGAGAAGATGTATGAACGTCGATGAGGCGAGGATTGTGTGTCAGGACAGAAGAGCGTGGCGCTCTATCCTCTCTGCCAATGTCCGCGAGGAAACGGCGTGATGTTAAGTAAGTAAGTAACCTAGTTTGGAGTCCTTTCATTCATTTCTGAAATTTCGTTAACTGAGAGATGGATTAGTTTTCGTTCTGTTCTAAGCACGTCATTATGAAACTCAACTGCGCGTCCTCTGCATGCTTCGTCTTGAAAATTAGAATTTCAGGTATTAATTTCTCAAACCATCCCTGACATATTTGAATATCTACACATATACTTCACAATTTTTCACACTGCATATCTTTTCTGAATCTATATCACATAACGTAATGTTATGAAAATATATTTTGTGGAACTTCAGATATTTTTTTCATATTATATAAATCGTTCTTTATTATCTAAAACTACAAATGTTACTGAAGTCTAAATACAAAAAACAAATACATATTGACATAAGCCTGACATATAGGTCAAACAAGCTAGGAGTAGCCACAAAAATTTAATTTCTTCTTCTTCTTCTTTTAAATAGGCAATCCACCCTTCAAGAGTGATTTGTGCTATTAATCAAGTAAAAACTTTATTTTATAGAAAAAAAATACAATAATATTATAGAATAGGAAATATTATATTACAAGACATTACCATTGTCGTTCAAAAAAATTTCTGTTATGTAGATTAAATGTGGCGAGATAAGGGAAAGAAGATGACACATGTTAACCGGGAGTTGAAAATTACCATTGACGAGATTACTGTAAAAGAAACCTGTGTTCCGCAATGGACAGGCAAAAAAGATATGGTCAAAGATTTCCTCCTCGGCACCACACTCACACATTGGGAAATCTATTAAGTTCAATCTGAATAAATGTGAGGCTACCTGGCAATGCCCAATTCTTATTCTAGAGATATTTGATATTGTTCTTTTGGAGACTTTCCTTTTGGAGAACCAGAGAGTGTGGGGAATAGATCTTTAAATTATTTTAAACCAATTACCCTTATGATTATTTGGATCCATTCATTGTGCAGTTCAGATAGAATTCGTACTTTTATTTGATCATATTAAGTCTGTCATACATCGGGATATGAAATTGATGGGGTAAACTCCGGAAACAGTGGCCTCCTTGGCCAGTTTATCAGCACCTTCGTTTCCATGAGCAGGAATCCAAACGAATGACACTTGTTTATTATTGCTGTCTAAATTAGATAGACATCTTCTGATGGAACAGATATATCATTGTCTAGCCAAACTTACATATTAGCAGAGAGGGATTTAAGAGCTGCTTGCGTGAAAATTTCTTTTAAAACGACATTATTTATGGGTACCTTGATATTTACAGCCCTAAAGTGTGTTTAATTACAGATCGAGATACCAATTGTGATTCTGATACAAGAATAGACAGGTACTTTATATGTACCTAGCGAGGTAGGAAGCGGCTAATATTGCAAATAAATAAAATGTAACATTTAAAACTTATTGTACTTGCTAGTGTATTCATTACTTAAAAAAAAATATATCAATACAAGCTTCAAAAGAAAGTTATTTTGCAAATAAACGCCGATTTATCGGCTCTGAATCTAACAAATAAAAATACTTAAGCGACATAATTTATTACATCATAGGCTGATGTCAAGAATCGAGCTCCAGATCAAAAACAATTGTCAAAAGGGTCTCGATAAAGTGTATCTTTCTGCACAGTTTTTGCCTTAGAAATATTGGCTTTTTTCCACATGTGACATTTGAACTGTCAACACATATTTAAAATACACATGAGAAACAGGAATAGTGAATGCGAATGTGAATTTTCCGCGTTCAAAAATCAACTTACGCATTCCGATTTTCGGAAACAAATTTGAATTTCACTTGTTAGACGAGCGGCCAAAAATATATTTTCTTTATGGCAATACGTTATTTCGAATTTTACGGCAAAAAAGAAATACAGGCACGTCACGTATTTCTTCCGATATTCGGCATTATTTCCATGTCCTTACGCACCTGTTACAGGAGTAACATATTCCGAAGCATATTGAAATCAGGTATTTTTCTAACTGGAAAATGTTTTTCTGTACGTTTCGCTTTATGTATTTTTTTACCCCGCGCAGGTACAGCTACAAAGGCGGGCTCTCCTGAAATATCTCTGATGTAAATATTAGATTTTTTTCAATCTCAGTCTCTCGCCAATTTTACGGTATACTGAACTTTATTTATTGTTTAGAACTAACTATTTAATTTCTTATAACGTAAAACAATGAATTTAATGTAATTGCAATGTGTACAAATATCAAGTGCCTTGCGTCATCATTATTATAGTTATCTACGAGTATCAAGTAGGCATACGCGGCGCAAGTCACTATTTTATTGTTGTTGCCATTCGGCTACAAACCATCACACACATTCTACTGTTACTCGGGTGTATCGATTGATAAATGATTTCGCTTTTGTAATATACCAAATATTCAATACGAATTTACCAGGTTTCGAGAGGCGTTTGGGTGAACTTCTTTCACAAAAAGTCAGTTTTGAGATAATAATTATTTTGAGGGAACAATTTTCTTACTTACTTATTCCACTATTCTGTCCTGACACATAATTCTCTCCTCTTCCATATTCATACATCTTCTCAAACAAGTAGTCGTGCACCTGGTAGCACCTGGTCGTGCCAAGTCCCGCCCTCTATTTCTGGTGCCATTAACACTTGCGTCATATATCTTTCTTACCATTATCTACTCATTCATCCGTTCCATATAATCAAACCACCTAAGTGATCTTTTCTTAATCTTATTCACAATACTAAGATCAGCTTTACATTCATTCCTTATTTATTAATTATTTACTGTCATAAACGGATCTGCCACATATATGCATTCAGTCTACTTTCGTTCCTTTTATGCCAGCTCCAGGCCTCACCTTCATACATTAATTAGTATTATACCAGAACTCTATTGCCCTGTTCTCCTCGCGCCGTTGACTTTGTTCCCTGCAGTTACCCTCCTCTTTCCATTTCTATCAAACATACTTCCCAAATACACAAACTCATCTACTTGTTCCAAACATTCATTACCTACAAGTATTTTGCATGTTTTTAATCCTGCTAATTATGTTTTACTTTCAACATTAATATTACAGGTATATATTTTTCACATTGTATGTTTCATCAAAAATCTTTTTTAATATTTATTGAATTATAATTATTTAAACTTGTAAGTCTCTTAAGTTATGTGATACTCTTGTTTTTTCTCTTCTTAATTTATAGTAGTAATGTGTACCGTGTTTGTGCATAAATAAACAAAATAAATTTAAATAAATATATAATTCTCTTCTCGTGGGTCTGCCTGCATTTCTGTTCTTCCAGATTCATTTTAATTACGTTAACCTCTAATCCTCTTCTTACTGGTTTGGCATCAAGCACTAGTTTTGCGGTTCTTTGCCAACTTTGGCACTACCCAAACATTATTAACTAGCCTGGAGCTTGTCCAAGGATGGTTGATTAAGATTTAAATAAATAACTCTCTCTTTAATTAGATATATTATAAAGATACCGAAGGCCGTCCTATAATGATTTTTTAAACTTTAAATAAATATAATATATACACAATTTGTTAATTTATTTTTCTTCGATAGAACTGCGGATTAAATTGATACTTGAAATTTGTCAAGTAAATTCAGAAAAATATTTCAATATGATAGAACAATGTTCAGAATTCATTGAAGCCTATTTTAAATAGGATTTTAACTGACTTTCTATCTGTAAATATTTGAAGTGTTATGGCCCGTGCCGAGATTTCTCTCGGAGATTCGAGACTCCAGCGAGCCTGAAGATGGTATCTCTGGTGCATTCTATATTTTTATATGATGTGGAATCATGGACCCTTAAAGCAAGGAAGAGAAGACGGATTAACATCTTTGAGATCTTGTTCTGGAGATACATGTTGCGCATACCACGGACGGCGATACGCACGAATGTCTTCATTCTGCAGGAGCTGAACATCAAGGAAAGATTCTCAACCATTTGCATGATGAATTCTTAAATTTTTTGAGCATTTTACGAGAAGGAAAGATAGTTTGGATAAGCTTATTGTGGTGGGCCACATCGAAGGACGAATAGGTAAAGGAAGATCCCTCATCTGCTGGACCAACAACGTGGAAAATCTGCAGGATATAGAAAAAAGTGAAGCACAATGGTCCCATATCCACCTTACATACAGAAGCGTGCAGTGCATACAAGTAAAAAAGTTGTGCATTACTAAAAATTCTGGGAATCAAATATAAATGAAATAATCTATAATATTGATTGTGAACGTATATTTAAGGAAATATTATAATTAGCGCCATCTGTGTACCAATATAAAGTTAAATGGCTTAATTCTAAAAACTACCACACCAACCCACCGCTGTAGCCGTAACGCTAGTATCTAGAATGCGTCGATTGTACCTATTCATATTACTATCTTCTATTTTTAAGCTAGTGTATTACTCGTCGTTACTTATACTGTTTATTAACAGAATAACATTTGAAAGGCTTACAATTGCATCCAAATCTTTGAAGTACTAGTTCCTCTTTTACTAATTTGCAAATTTAACTATCTTACTGTTTTTAACGGGTTGATTTCATTATTGCTCTTTGCATTTGGTGCGTGGAATTGTTTTTGATTTGGGAAATTATTATTAGATTATTTCCTTTAGTTATTACGTGAAGAATTTTCAAACAATAAAAGAATTATGTTCAGTCGTTGAAAGTGTTCTTGAAAACGTCCACACGTTTTTTATGTTGATTTTGAAATTGATAAGAAGATATGAATTATTTTACGTCAAAGCTTACATTTTAAAAACAGTATTAATTGTACACTAAAATTAAAAATAAATACATGGTAGGGTCGTATAAATGACGGTTCATTTTGTTTAAAGACGTTGGTTAAACGAAAGTTCATAAAAAAAAATTTTAAAATAGATTTTTTAAAAATAGATTCTGTAAAGAAACAATATATGTTTTAGTTAGTTATGACATCCTGAAGAAGAAAATGGTATTTTTCGAAACCGGTAGATGTATTTAAACTCATTTTAGTGGTTAATAAAACAAAGATAATAAATAAAAATATAAATCTTAACCACAAAGATAATATTGCTGATTTTAAAAGTATAAAGTTCATAATCCTATGTACAATATATATTGTATTACATATATTATATAATATCATTGGTAACAGAATAACCTAAATCTATACCTACTGCACGCCACTGCTAACATATACCTATATTTTTAAATAATTTGATACTTAACTCTAATGTAATCTACTATTTTTATTTAAAATTTCCCTACACGTTACATAATAAATTGTGCATATGCTAAAGATGTGTAAAATATAGAGAATGATCTGCCGTGCTTTTCCTAATATGTTGTGCCGTGAATAATTATAACTTACACGCTGAGAGCGTATGAAGTGTGTGTACAGTTTTAAGAGGAAATGTGATGACGTAACGTAGTATTTAATATTTATACCCGGTATGAATTTAAGCGGGAGAATGGCTTCAGACTGGGGGAGGGGTTTCGGTTGGTGAGTGGGTGTGGTGATAGGGAACCGGGAAGGTCGCGAAGCGGTCACCATTATAAACGACCGAGCTGTAAAATAAGAGGGAGGTGTCTATTTGCATCATCTACATAGAGAAGCATGTTATATTAAAATTTTCAGTCAGAAGTAATTTTAGAGAATATCTATTATTCAGATTTCTTTAAAACAAGACATTTTCATTAAAAGTTATACATTTTATAGAAAATTAAAATTTTACATACAATATTTGAATTTAAAAAAAATGTTTTTTTTCATCTTTTAGAAAGTTTTCAGCTAATCTTAGTATTTAAAGTTTTTTTTTTTTGACAGATACCCTTAGATGATAAGACGAGCATATTTTTTTAAACCATTAACATAAATTGTTTTTAACAAAAAAGTTGTCGTCGGTGTTGACATAGCAATTTTCAGCTCTGACAATATTCCGAAAAATGTAAAAAATATGTTTTAATTCCAAACTTTGATTACGTAAAACTTTCTGCATTACATTAGTCACAAGTGGTAAATTAAGTATGAAAATTGAACAAAATGAATATTTTTCGTACTTAATTATTATTAATTCGATTACATAATTACGAATGTAAAGGTGTCTCATTTTGTACTTCGTGATTTGAATTATGCGCGTTATTTTCGAATCGTCTAATCCAAAATTGCTTTATTTGATTTATTATCAAAATCATAGTGTTTCAAAATAGAACAATTGTGATGTATTTGAGATAATGTATGTGTGTATGTCACCGCGTGAGCACCGCCTGTCGTGGATGTATGTGTGCGTGTGCGAATAGGGTTTTTAAAAGGTGACGCGCGCCGAGCGCGGGCCTCTTGATCTGTCGCTCGCGTCTCCGTAAATATCTGTATATTATTGTACCATAACTGTATTATTGTAATATAGATGACACCTGACGTGTTTAATTACTGGACTACCAACAATCTAATGTTGAGTACACAACTTGGGGAAGTGCTGACATCCCAGATACTTAACAATAATGTATATGTATAATTTTTTTTTTGCGTTCTGTTATAAATATGATTCGCAAACTTTGTGTTTTCATTAAACGTAAACATGTGCAAAGTGACACTGAATTTCATAACCTCATCAATAAATTCGAGCTATATTATTTGGCCCTCGAAGCCAGTAAGTAATTTGACGGTTAAATTAATGTAAAATATTTATAGAATGAGTTAAAGTGTAAAGATTACCGCCTTGTCTTTGCTGATAGGGTTCTAGAGCTGATGATGGTGAATTTTTAACAAAATCATCTTCAGCGACAAAGCCCATTTTCACCACAGCAGATATGTCAAAAAGAAAAATTGTCAACAAGCTAATACTTTTGAAATATATGAAGAATAATGCTCGTCGAATTCAGTTTGAAATGGTTTTTGGACTGAACGTGTCAATATGCCGTTCTTTTTTAAAAATCCTTCGTTAAAAATAGGTCATTCTGTATATAGCAGAGAGATATCCGAAATAATACATTCTCAGATTTCAATAAGATTAATTAATAAGTTTATTAGTGCTCGATTTGTTAAAAAGCCTACGAAGAACTGTAAATACAAGCATCCAATTAACCTGATAATTTAATAACGAAGCTTAACGAAGTTATGTAAGACCTTTTCGAAACATAAAGGAGAATTAAGGATCTGTAGTGTCAGCTCCGATTGGCTGTACCCAAAGGTTGGGGACACGGAATCCAGATACAGAGAAGTGTAATTAAAAATAAGAGTTTCTTCTAACCAACGCTGTATAAATATATATCAGTGGCTCTTCAACTGTTCTGTTTTTTTTCCAAGATTTCTCTTTTACACGAGATTATTCAAACTTATTAATATACATATTAGAGTTAATTAAAGTCGTGGTGAAATTGGCATTTGAACTAAATATGTAGGCATAACTTTTAAATTATAATCTATCCTGGGAGTACTCCATAAATATTTTTTTCCATTTAATTATTTTATTTTAAGCACTTCATCATTAAGTAACTCTGACTTTTTTTAGAACAGGAGTCACGAGAATCTTCACGATAAACATTGCGTATTATCTACCACACAGATAAAATATTAAATAAAATAGACAACTTTTATCGGGTACATACACTCTTTATTTAGACATCCCACTCACGTATTTCTTATATAAATATTATATAAGGTTGATTTCTTATGTAAATATGAATAATGGTAGATTTTGTCATTGAAATTTATTAAACATAATATTAGAGTAAATAAACTTCATTAATCAAATACACGGGCTTTGGTTCTACGCATTTTTGACAATTAAATTATTACAAATCTATTTATGCCTGTAAAATTAAACCACGGTGCATAAAAATCCAATAATTATTTCAGATTTTTTTTGCCGTAAATAGTTATTGAAGTATTTGAAAAGGTGAAAGATGTCTTGAAGCATGATGAGTCTTCTTCGATTAATGCGACTTTTCCACTAATGTTTACAATTCGTCACTTTCAATAATATAAATATACCGTTTTTAGACTTTTTGAACCAAAACTGAATTATTCTTTCCATACTGGCTAACATTGCGTGTTATTTAGAATGTATAATGTCTATGTTTAAATTCAAACAAAGAATTAGGCACATTTTGTTCAATCTCATTTCTGAATTATAAAATTAATTCAAATTAAATGCCCGACCCAGCAAATAAATATAACACATTTATTATTGTCAAACAAAAAAAAAATCTTTCTGAAGATCTTTCAAAATAATATTAAAATCGGCCATTATTTTTGGAACAAACTAATAGTATCAAAGATTGATAAGATTGGGTTTCACTTTCATCATGTGTGTAGAATGAGAGAGGTACACATACTAATGGTGACATACAGGTGGCAGGTCGTACATTGGTTGTTTTAAAATAATTGAACTAGATTATTGTATCACTCTTCCCGCGTTAAAACATGTTTTTAACTTATATAATAATTATATTGTTGTTTAAATAAACCAATTGAGAGTTATGAGTCATATGATGTTTTTTAATTACATCAAATAAGCTTTATGAATATATTGTTAAATTTAAAGGGTGGTTTGTATGTGGCGCTATTTGTGGATTTTTTAAACTTTGTAGCCATTTTCATCATACAATGTATTTAATGCGTACATTAAGAATCGTCTACCACCCGGTTGTTCCTTCCATATTGAAAATCTACTAACCGAACAAGGGAATAAAACTTTCAACTCGTGAATATAACTTTACTCGATGAGAAGAAGGCAAAAGGAATAAGTAGTTTCTCTGTTTCAAAAGAGCTTGCATGTTTTTAAATTGCACCTTTCATCCTTCTACTAAATAAAAGTGGCAAGTAAGTCTGCGAGCGACCGCAAGCAATCTCCTTTAGAGTTCAGAACAGGGCGTTCCCAAAGGACTGTCTACGTCATACCATTTTTCCACACGTGGATGGGTCCATGAGTTCACCAGTCTGACGAAATAATATTGAAAATATACCGGAAATGGTCAATACCTAATACAAATGGCTGATCAAACGATCTAGAGTGTGTTATTTGTATTTTCAAAACGTGGAACAGATATATGCCCAGTGTTGCAGCTACTGCCTGTGCAGTCGCCCAGGAACCCGGAATTATTAATCAAGTTTAAGAATTGTAATAATTACTGAATAGGTTATAGTTTAAATGTAGGTATGTATCTAATAATATATTTAAAAAATATTTATTTATAATTTTGAAAATTGATCCTGGGGGGAAAGGGAGAAGGTTTAGAGATGAGAGTATATCAAAATGTTATGAAAATTTCTAAAATAATTGATCGGTACAATACTGAAAGAACTCAATATGATAATCATTAAACAGAAAATATACTTCAATTTTATGGTATTTATTTTAAAAATCCTAAAAAATAACTCAAATATAAGCAAAATTGGAGAGAAGAGGAAGATGCAGAATGAGACTGCCATTCAGGAAGAAGGCTTAATCTCAGAAATCAATGATGTATATATTGATGAACATTTTTAATGAAATTTCAGAGAGTAGAAAGGAGGAAAACTTCTATAAATTTAAAATTAAACTTAGTAAATATACGCTTTGTAAGTTATAAATAGGTTTAAAAATGAAAATATATGTTTATATTACAGCATATATATGCTTACGTAAGCACTACTTTAAAATTTAATAAATAAATTGTCGTGTCAAATGTAGAAATTTTATGTTAAAATGTATCTAATTTATTTAATAAATGTATAATAAAAGTTGAAGAATATTTTTGCCAATAGCTGTGTATCGAAATTGGTTCATGTTCGGCGGCCGCGAGACTCGTGAGATTTAATTACGATCGCGCTGTCCTTACTAGCTGTACAAACCGCGCGGCCCTCCCTTGATAGATTCTCACCATAATAAATACACCACGATTTCTCCCCATATTTGGAGATATTTAAGGGCGGGAAAATCCACGGAAAATGTAACAAAATTAATTCTACGTAAAAATATTGCCGTACAGCTAAGGGAAACCGCAAGCGTAGACAGACAACAACATTATGTAATTAGATAAAATAAATATACTATTGTACATAATAGAGAAATTTAGAAAAATTATAAATCAGCAGATTTAAATTAATAATTATTCAATGGTTTATATATGTTCCGCGATAAAGACAGCGGGATAAATATGTGGGGTTTGATTTTTTCTTTTAAACGAAGAATACTTATTATTATTGCGTTATTTTCAAGTGTTAACATTTATAATGTCCGTCACAAGGAAAACAATGAACATTTATTGCATAAATTTTATTTAAAAAATGAACTAAAATTCAATATTTTTTCAAATATTCGTCTAATGCTGACTATAAAAACCTGGCGATGAGACTATATAACAAGATTTGTGAAAATATTATTTAAAAATATGATTCCAATTATTTTTGTATGTACAAAACGTAAAGGAACAGCCTTCGTAAACTATTTTATAATAAATACTAATTAAATGTATTAATTAGAAAGATATACATATCAAATTAATTTTACCGAAATATATTGTTGTTGCGCCACCGAGATTCGAACCTGGATTTTTTTCGAAACTGGGGAAGGTGCATTATCCAACTATGCTACAGCAACATTATTTTCGAACCAACATGTTTCACTTTTTCAAATAAATACATGTATCTATTTGAAAGTTAATTAATTTGTTTTTACGGAATTTCAAATACCTTTGAGTAAACCGATAGCAGACGCCAGAATTAATAATTCATTTTTATAAAGTTTTTGGACACATTGATACATCTTATATTTTTCTAATTAATACATTTAATTAGCATTTAAAATATCACAGACCCGTCTGTTATGAATAATTACAACTTCACAATAAGAACGTATTCTTCTAATATTTTATAATAATATTTTTAAGATTCGCAAGATCGACTTTGATTTTTTTTTATAATTGCCTAATAAGTACTGAATTGTGTTATTAAAAGAAATATAATTATCGTAAAATAAGAAAAATAATAACTCATAATTGAAATTTTAATAGGAAATAATAGATAACTCACTATTTAAAAAAATAACACAAAATTATGAAAATTCAAGTAAATTGTTAACGTGGTGTAACTGGTGACGCATCTCCTGGTATAAGAAAGTTCCGGGTTTGGGCTCTGATGGTAACTATATATATTTATTCTCGATTGATATTTTTCAAAATGATTAATTTTAATTGAATTGATTATCAAACTGTGTTGTAAAATGGCAACATCGCAGTAAAAATGTGATTTCATCAAAAATATTATTGTTATACTGGCCAATATTTACTATTTCACGAGTTAAACTTTAATTGGTGCAGAGATTAAATTTTTCAATCAGATAACACATTCACCAAAATTAATTATATAATTGTGGACCAGCGGACTGATTGCATTTTAGAACGATGTATAATTGAATCAATTATTATGACTCGCAAATAATATCAGACTCGAAATGAAAATATTTCGTGTAAAATCAAAAATGATTTTCAATTCATTTGTTTTTTACACGGTGGGCTCTCTGCAAATATAGTAGAAAATAGAGTAAATGGTTCAATCTATTTTAGTGAATTAATACGGATTATCTTCGGTTTTAAATTTTCTAAACAACTATTCTGAATTCGCGAATCATTCTTTGGAAAAAAAAACATTTTTTGGACAATAACAAGGGTTTAGAAATTTTTACAAATACTGGGGGTTTACAATTAGATCAATTTGAAATTTTAGAAATAAAAAAAAATGTTAATAGCAATTTAAATATTATATTATGTTATATTAATAATCAAATCAAATAATTAAATTTGTTTTCACAGTAGTTCATAACTTTTATAGTTTTGTTTTTATTTATACATTGATTTTTTATTTTTAGTAATATATATACGTTGTCTCCTGAAAAAGATACCATAGGTATCGAAACATGTTGATTTACCATACAAAAGTATTTTTTCTAGTTATTTATCTAATATGTTGCCACAAAGTAATTATGCTAATATTGAAGAAATAAATAAATAATTACTAGTAATATAAGCATAAGGAATTAAAATTTAGATTTTGAACACATTAGATATGTCATGTTACTTTAAGATACTGTGTGTTGAAATGTTGTTCGCAAAAAAAAAGAGGAAAAATGATACAAAAATACAGAAAATGCAATAGTGTTTACCTATTTGTGTAGATCTGGTTACTTTCAATCCATCAGTAAAATACATTTGATTTAATAAAAAAACAATTTAGTTTTAGTGGCGGCTCGTAGCGGCGGTGAAGGGTTGTGGTTAACCTGTGCCCAGATAGAAATAGATGACACTGTATTGATTGCAGAGTAAATTAACCAAAACTGTCATCTTTCAAAGAAGGGATGTACCCGGTTATGTGACCGATATTGAAATAGATTGAATATTTAATACGCTTTGTGTATTATAAAAAAATATTAAAATACTATAAGAGCAAATATATGAAAACATTATTTTATTATTCAGTAAATATTAAAGATGAAATGGAAATATTAAAACTATTTGACCGATAATAAAGTAGCTTTTGGGCTGGAAAACATGTAAGAATTCTAAATAGCTTTTATAAAAAATGTATTGTACATTCGCTGTTCAAAAATTCAAAATTTGAATGAGTATAGATCTCTTACTTTGAGTTCGCTTATTGGATATAGTATAACCGCATCGTTAAACTCCATTTTGTATAAATAAAATATGAGAATAACATTGTAGTTTTTTTTTTATTATTTAATATATTAACTTGAAAATTTTCCGCTATATATATTATAATATTATTTCGAAATTTAAAGAATTAATTATATTAATTATTGTAAAATAAAATATTAATAGTAATTAGTTAGAAATGAAATGTTTTAAATGATATCTAATTTTTTAAGATAAATTTAATTTAGTTATTTAATTAGTAAATTATTTTATAAGTTGCGGTATTTGTCCAGATACGGCATTTTCCTTCTCTTCTTCTCTTTTTCTGGGCTCTCACTTTTGACTGTTCACTTGCCGTAGTTGAATTTGTTACGGGATTGAGACATTCGTGCGTCATGCTATCCACGGAATACAAAACATCTTTCTTCAGCAATACATTTCGTCTCCGATGCACACACAAAAATTGGACCAACATTATTTTTTCTTTCTCTATTGTCTTAGTTTGTCTCCCTCTTTTCCATACATGTATATGTATTCTGTCTCTCTCTTCCGCATGTAATTTTATATTCCGTCTCCCTCTTTATGTATATAAAAGTGCACTTTTTTGTATTTATTGCTAGTTTCAAATACGTCCTGACGAAGCTTGAGCTGAGCGAAACCGGTTGGCGTTTGATACAATTCGTGGTTTTATACAAAGTGATTGTGTTTTATTTAATTATTTTAGTTGCTCACTTGATGGCACTGTTTTTCCATATTCTCGTAAGTTGGTTTATAGTAACTTTAGCTACATAGTTAACGATAGTTAATTTTCTCGGTAAGTTTCTAGATTGAGTCGCAGTGGTAACTATATATTTTTTCATACTATTTAAATGTATTAATTAGAAAGATATGATCTCTATGTATTAACCAACTATGCCACAGCAGGCAGTACTTTTGACGAATAATTACAACTTCATAATAAGAATGTGTTCTCCATAATAATTAATAATATTTTTTTTCGATACTTACATTTTTTTTTGTTCACCTATCTTTCAAAATTTTCTTCATCATTCCCTTTTTTAAATTTATTTAGGGTCGGTTTGGCCAATCTACTGTAGAGATTTTCTGGGCCGCATTAAATAGAGTCATGATAGCCAACATGACAGTCAACGTCCGTTGGACGGATAGGGCACATAAAGAAGAGGAATATATTTACAGGATGGCAACTCGGCATTACGACTTAACATTTTTCAAATAATTTGGCCCTTAGCGCGTCAATTCTTAAGGACTAATAGAATAAAAAAGATTTTTTCCTCCACCAAGTGAGGACAAATGGCGTGGCAAGTTCCCCGGCACGGTGATAAATGAACCTCGCGTGTCCTTATTGGAGTATTCCCGGGATATGAGTGGCAGCCCTCGGGAGCGTCCCGTCCCCTCGCGCTACTGTACGGGTGTGAAATATTTTAGTGAGAATGTGAGGATTTTTTGCGACGTGTTACGAAAGGGAGGCGGGAAATGTCGAGGGCCATGCGCGCCATTTTCATGGGATCTTTTGTTGTTACTTACACGTACATACATCCATATACCATTCTTGCTATGAAAAATGCTGCACATTTTTGTATATTTTCACCATTTCTGACTTATAAATACACGAAAGTCCGTCAATTATAACAGGAAAAAAAACAAACAAATAAACAATTCGTAGTAGACATCGAATTATATTATTAAAAAAATCACAAAATAGATACCTACCTAGGTTGGATACGCAAAATTCAGTTGATTCATTTGAGAAAATAGAATGTCGGAAGATAAATGTTTTTTCATATTCAGTTAAGTGACAAGGCGACAGATGATTGTATAATTATTTTACTCGAAGTATTCGTGTATACGACTTACGATTGCGGGCCATTATTAAAAGCGTGACCGATGAACAAACGAGATATATATTAATATTTAGAAACATTATATAATGAATACAATCAGTTATACATTGCGTTAAACAACACTACATATATGTGTATTCAAAATTATATAAAGAAGTTAAGTGTGCAAAAATATACAACAAAATATAACGAATTTATTATCTGCGAAATCGGAAAGGATTTCAAATGGGTATCTTGATCCAAAAGCACATTAAATGCTTTGCAGATAAGATGGCAATTCTCCCCTAAGGCCTGGAGTATTGAAACCTACCCCCGCGGGCAGGGGCGATACTTTTTTAGATGCGCCCGCGCCACGCTCACGACGATGTATCACTTTTTGTGAAGAAAAATAAGGAGACACGTATAGGCAAGATCGAGTTTAATATACCGGCGGAAGTTTCAGTTAAATCTCACCCCACCACCCCCATCGCATCGTGTCGACACGCTTTCTAAAAATATTTCACTAATGGTCTTTCAAAATGTCGATAGACTATTTTTTTTTAATGTTATTAATTTATTTAGCATTTTTCATAATACATTATATGAGGTGTTCACTGTATCCTTAACTAGACCAATGTCTGTGCTAAAAAGACAGGTTTATCTGTTGTATAAATAATACATTGAACAATTGAGTAGCTTGTTGGTCTAGTGGTTAAGACGCTGGTCTAGTGATCTAGTGGTCAGGGATTCGCGCCTCGTTCCAGGAGACCAGCAAGTTAGTCCTATTTTTATAATACAAGCGTTTAGCTTAGTTCAAAAATAGTAAGAATATTTATGTAGCATATACTACGTGTACGCATCTCTATTTTAAAAAAAATCACTTAAAATACAAGTTAATTGTATAACTAGAAATATTAAATGATTTACTTAAATAACAAAATTTTATAATCTTAACTATTAAATAATATTTTCGTTTGTCTATGTTTAAAACACAATATAGAAATATTTTTAATAACATATACATATATCATATTTTTGAAATCCTACAATACAATATATGTTATATCCTATTAGCCTTCTGCGTGTTAAGTGTAGGGAGATTTGGAAAGCAATTATTGCAATAAATTGGAGAGAAGTGTAAATTTCTTTTAAAATATACGAATTACGTAGATACATTCAATTTTAAATTGATATTTTTCAATTAGAAAATAAACTAATCCATTTCTACTGTCAGAAATTTGATAAATGAAAAACTATAAGGTTGTTATAATAACTATGTAAGTTTTGTAAAAAAAATGTTAAAACACCTCTGCGAATAAAGCAGAGCAAGTGTACACAAAATGAATATTCCTGAAGTTAATTATCGACCGACAAAATAATTGTTATATTTCAAAATTATTATTTCTTACATAAAAAAAATGCTAATGCAAAACAACATTTTAATCATGTTGGGAAAACAAAAATAAATTTTGGGAGTGACGGGATTGTTTGGGTTACGATATAAAAAAAGTAACAAAGTACATTAACGTGTTCAACGATGGACGGAAACCTAGCTAAAAGGTGCAAATTACACATTTATCCAAAAAAAAATCTAAATTAAAAATGTTAAAATTATTATGTTATGCTTTTAAATTTTTTTGATATCTTTGTTAATTATTTTGTAAGAAATTTTGGCCCGCTATTCGAGGAAGTACAGTGAGCTGCCGCCTATTGAAACTGACCATTGTTCAGGTTGAAAGGCATCTGGTGAAAAAAATCACCAAAAATTATCGAAATGTTACAAAATATTTAATTAAAACAATTTTTTGAACATTCTAATTCAGCATTTAAAATGGAAACTGATGTAATTAAATATAGAAATAGGCGAGCCATATTTCAAGGCGTAGATATAACCGATAGACAAATAACGTTCTTGAATGATATTCACAAGACAAACTATTGTACGCCAAATATCTCGACGGATAGATGAAGGAACTATCAAGGGGTCCCACCGTATCTCGGAATCGTTTTGAGAGTTGTTACTCTCGTTTTGATTGCATTCAAAAAAGCAAAGCGTGCAATAATGTACAAAATCTCCATAGATTTTTAGAATATATTTTGAAGTTAGATCAGTCAGTTGTGCTCCGGCAGTTAGTTACTAATACCTTGTGGCTTTTCTTCATAGTTAACTTTTTTCTTTTTCTTTATTATATGGCACAATTATTACATTCGGTTATTAATTGATATAGGTTGGCTTCGGTATCATCGTACTAAAGCCATACCTGTACAATATGTATCAGTTTGACGTGAGACTCGTTATCATATTCATTCCAGAAGGCAGTCAGAAATAAGTTATGGAAGTCATCCACCCGCAAAAGGCGAGGGTAAACGTCACGTGGATAGACGAAATAATCGGAGCAGTGGAAGTAACAGGGCAAAGATTGACGAAGGACGGAAAAGAGTGGCAAAATCGTGGGGAGATCTTCATCCAGTAATGATTGATTAAGTACAAGTACAATTTAGGCAAATATTGTAAGAAGAACCGAACTCGAGAACTTTATTTAATATTTATTAATTTTAATGAAAATTTTATTAATTCTGTGATAATTAAAATTGATCATTTAAGAAAAGTTAATCTGAGAAAATCTAACAAAAACATATCAGTCAGAGCTTCTTACTATTATGTAGATGTTTTCTAATTCAAATTAAATTAATCAACTAGAAAGATATGCAGAAAAAATCTATTCATCGAAAATGATATTTTAGTTGCTACCGGGATAAAGTATGTTCTATTTAATTGATAAAGCTGTCTATCGGCAAGTTACAGCCCAGATGATGACTATATTTTTCGATAGATATGTTTTTTTTTTATGTATCGTTTTAAGTATTTACCTAAAAATGATTTAAAACTTAATATAGCTCTAATATTTGTATAGCAAGATAATTGTCTCAGGGTTTATTAAAATATAAAGATTTATTTATAGGTGGTTAGGCTATGTGAAAATTATGACCGAACAGCAATTACCGAAGTCGTTGTTGAACACAAGAGCAACGGGAGCTTGGGAAGACCAACGCTAAGATGCAGCGATTTCTTCAAAGACATACCAGTCTTAGAAATCTAGGCCCGAAGAGAAATGATTTGTAATAGAATCAATGAAGGACAATACTTGAGCAAACCGAAACCCACCAAGAGTCGTAAAGCCAATATTGATGATGATGATGTGATATCATATAAAAGACACAAAAACGATACAAAAGTTAATTTTAGAACGCGAACAATACTACAGTTAAATTATTACGCAAACTTTAACATTAACAAGATAAAATAGTTAAAAAATGTAACGAAGGTACGGACGTTTAGTAAATTAATTAAACGTAATTATTTACACCGTTGTTGCTGGTCTGTTTCTTAGTTCAGCGTGGTATTATTAAATTAATAAATAACAAAGCGACATCTGTATTGCAGTGGCAAAGCAGTAATATATCACCGTGCGGTTTAAACATGTGTATAATAACTGTCAAACTCAATAACCCGGTAGGACAGTTCGCGAGCGGCGGAATACTTTAATACAAGTTACGGGCTATTACGCCGGATCCGAAAGAGAAATCTATTTTTACGCCATTCTTTAATTTATTTACAAATAAATTATTTATATACGAACATATTAAATGAAATCTTATTAAATTTGAAACAAAACGGACGTGAAAGACCTATACGTATTGGGAAAAATAAGAATCTACCTGTAAAGTTTAAAAAAAGGCCCAATATTTGACAGTGGTAAGAAATATACATATACGAGTATATTAGATCGTAAACACCCTAATCATACAAAGTAAAGATTAGTGATTTCACTTAGCGCAGAACTGCCGGTCTGAAAAGTCGTGTTTCACGATCATTTTAGAAGGACATTTCACCGATACGGAACCCATAAAAGATGGGTAATGAGATTTTCCCGAAACGTTGTGACGCGAGATAACTATGAAAGTTTTAGGTTGTTTGCCCAATATTTATACGGTATAGGCCGGCAGGAATTAGGTAGATTTCATCTATGTGTGAATGTTTTTATTTACTTTTTTCTCTAGATCTTTAATTTTTACGTTTTTGAACAGCTGCCATTTTGAAACGAGATGTAGAATGAGATTGGTAATTAGTCGAATATTAACTTTTTTTTTAAACTTTAATCGAAATCTGGTTAAAAATAATCGTGTTTACGAAAGTGGTATACGAGAAGGTGCCAGTAGGCACGAGAAAGCTAGGTGTGAAGTGGGTTGACATTGTGAGGAAGGATGCGACAAGATTGCACATTGTCAGCTCGGACGAGGTAGCTAAGGAGCGGGATTCATAGAGAAAAATCGTGATGTTGGCTTTAGACTTTAATAGACCACACCATCAACATAGTAGTAAAAAAACGCGTTACATATCTCAGATACGTCTAATTCGGATAATTTGAGTTAAATATGTATTTTTTTAGATTATTTTGTCAGCCACGTGCAGATCACATTGTTTCTAGCAAAATACACTTAAATATAATACATTGATATTGTTTGTTCAAAATTAGGATTAGTTCCAAAACACCCTAAAGCAGACAGAGTATAAGTTGCTATTTCCCCTAAAATGAAATCAGCCAATCAAAACGCTTGTTGATGATCACGTGATCTAAAATCCAGTATGGCTGCCAAAACGATATATATACAGAAAAATAAATTGTCTCTTTAAAAAATGCTAATGTTATGATGTTTTCATCCATAACTCAAAAACACATAAAGTCATATATATTATACCATTCCTGCACAGATTGTGTTTTCTTAGATTAGCTCGTATACAGATGATGACATACATTTATTTTATTTTATTAATTGAATATAATTCTATTAAACGTTAAGCACTTTTAAATGCCGTTTCGTGTCACATTTTTGAAGTCTCAAAAAAACTTGTTCTATATTAGAATTAAACATTTCAAATAGTCTTGTTATAAAAGATTCTCATTTCTCAATGTCAATACGAGATTTTTTCATTTCGCATACTTGAAAAATTAAACCTTAAAGCTAGCATAAAAATATTTAACACGCTTTAGAAAAGAAATTTGAATATTCTTAATTGAATATTCTGGTACGGTCTCTGTAATTTACGAAATTGTTTTACCGCTAAAACTTCTCTCAAACTGCAGTGTTAAGTTTAAAATTGCATTGTTTTAGAGAGAAAATTAAATTTTTCATTTCTTAGGAGAGACAGTATTTAATAATGCATAAATTGAAAATATGATACATATATAATATTTTTAGAATTATACACTTCTACTGTAAATCTATTTACGGGAGATTTTTAATAATTATGACTGTTAAAACCAAGCTAGTCAACCATCTCCCGACCAAGCTCATTAAATTTACCATTGATTTACTTCTAGATCACATGACATAAAAATATCTATACACAAGCTAAATTAAGGGTGTATACCTCCAGACACACCCTTAATCACTTGTAGTCGAATTATATTATTGACAATGGGAAGATGTTCTAACATTAAATATAATATAGTGGAATAAAACAGTGTTAAACTCAATTTACAAAATAATTGTTAAATTAATTTGTTCCCCACACAATAAGTTAATCTTACATACACATTATTTCACGTAAAGTTATTCACAAACATACACACACACACACACAAACACACACCAAACGGTCAATAAATATGTGCTACAATATATCGGATAGACTAGAAGTAAGATATTCCTTTAAAATAAAAAGTTGAGATAATTGCGATTGTATAATTGACAAAAACATAAAAGCACATATTTTTTTGAGTCGATAGGATATCTACTGTCACCTATTAGCGAAGATCGAAAACTTTTTATAGAATATACATATGTGGTACAGTAATAACTACTTTTTGAGTATATTTTGTGAGATAGCATGTTTTTTTACCACCAGCCCCTTATTAAATATCTCATGATTCATGATGTGTTACCACGATATTATGTGATTCATGTTACAGATACATAATATATATATATATATATATGTCTACATTCATTTCGTTTGCATGTACTGAAATACATATAAATAAATGAATACATAATATATATTCAACTGGTTAAATGAACAGTCAAACAGGTGATGATGGTAATAATTATACAAATGTATCATGCTTAGCCGAAAAATTTATTGAGCAAGAAACAATAGTAAGATTCTGTAGGTCCCAAAAACTGCAATTTAGCAATCATGTTTAAAAATTCCAGATGATAGGACACTACCCTAGATACTCCAGTAGAAGTGACTAGAAGATCGAGGAAAAGATAAGCTGACTGTGTGGAACAAGACTGGAGTAGGATGTGATAGTCCGGGAACTGGAGAAGAATAGCTAGGGATAGGAGTCGGCGGAGAGCACTTATGGAAGAGGCCAAATCTCATGTTTGGATGTAGTGCCGTGAAGGAAGAGAATCGTGCCTAACTAAGCACAGAATCGTGCTGTCACGAGGACTACAAAAATCAATATTATCGTCACCATTCAATTAAATTATTTTTGTTTTGTATTATTGTACATCTTGACGGTCTAGGCCTTACAAAGTTAAATCAAAACTTTTGATTGATTTCGTAATTCAGCTATTCGAGAGACATCTATCCGCAGCTTTGAAAAGCTCCCTTCCAATTTTCTAAAGTTCACGCGTCCTCGCGCGGGAAATAATCTAAACACGTCACGCCCTTCCCGCCATTTTCCACCGTCGCGGGCATTACAAATCCTGTGTTGGGATCGCTAGGCAAATACCCGGCACGCATTTATTCTGCTAAAGTTAGTAAATATAATAACGTTAGGTGTATGGGGGGCCCTATCTCGCTTCGAGCATTTGACAAACAAACTTCAGCGACGCCGTGGAATATGGCGGACTTGATAGACAGCCGGTTATCCGTCAGGATGTTGGATGGGGGCGTCGGATAATCTAGAGCGATGATGTAATATATAAACACATTTTCTTTCCGCATAACTTACTTGTCTTGGAGGGAAGTGAAAAAAGACGGAAGATGTTACAGTATTTTATTTTGTTTCGTTGTCTTAGAATTTTTATTTAAATATATATTATTACATGTTTTAAAACGGTGTTGTATATTTAATAACTTATTTTTGAAGTTAACAAGAAAAAATCTCTAGAATACCTGATGTAGAAAACATAAAGAAATGTGTAAAACAGCGATATTATTATATTTCTACCGAGTTCTTTCGAAAAGTAAAACTTTCGAATGATAACAAGATATTATTTTTTTAAATTAAATTGTGAATTTCATTTGGTTATTCAAAGTTATACATTTCGTTTATTTTTATTATTTCAGTTGATTAATATGATATTAAACTAATTTAAATTGAATGTTTTATGTATACATTATCATTATAAAATATTCTGTCTTTCAAAATTACTTAATTACTTTTAAAAACCTTGAGCTAATACGTAAAAAATCGCAAAACGCGATTGAACACAGGTTTACAACCATACAGAGATGGGAGATTACACACAATTTTTACTGTTATTTATTTGAAATCATTTTGTCGCAAAAAATATGTTTTTTTAATTAATTTATTTATTTAGTGTATTGCGATATTAGAAATTGTGATAAGTCACAGTTTTTAATCACTGATGTTATCGAATATCAATCACAATCACGCCAGTGAGTCAGGAGTAGCATTTTTTCTCATCACTTGTATTTGATATATATTTTTCGCCAGCATAATTTATTACTCGCTGAAGACGTCAGGGCTGCGACAAAAAAACTAATAAAAAATATCTTTATAAGTTAAGCACGGTGGTATGAATATTAAGATCATTTGATCAGCTTTAATATTGTGCAAAGTTTCGTTAGGTTCAATGTACCGTTCATCCTTTACTTCACTACATTTTTATGGCCATGCTCCAAAATTTTATGAAACTGAATAAAGATTTACAGCTACGAGATAACTATGATAAATGGCATATAAAACCCTTTACAGGATTTTTCGGAAAATGGCGATAAGCTTTCTAAACAGAAAATACATCAAGTACGCGGAGTAGCCAATTCTTTATGAGCTCGAAGCTATTCACCATATTTTGAAAATAATATTAGGTACAAGGGGACCCAATTGATATAAGCTATGCTGGAGTTAACAAATCAAGTTTTCGCATTAAAAGGATTGTGGAGTTTCAAAGGAAGGTTAACTATAGTCTAAGTAAAATAACTAGTTTGTACAAATATTAAATATGATTATCAAGAAATATATTGTTAAAAATACATTTGATTATTACATGATAAGTATCTAAATATGGATCATGTTGTCTAAAGTAAAATAATTTAAAAGAATTTTAGTTCTTTCATTAGTTTTTAAAAAAAAAATCACTTCAGACTACAAAATATTACTGTTTTGAATATTTATATGTACACATTATCTTTGCCATTGTGGTGTTCTCCACGCTCCTATTATTACTATATATTCTGAAATAATTACGGAACTTGATATTATTATACTGAGATAATTGCGGAACTTGAAGTACCGCAAGTGTTCGTTAAAATTCCGTAAATTTGTACTATTGAATTCACATTACATTGGTAAATATAGATAAAATAATAAAATATAAATATAATAAAATTTTGTTGTATTGTATGATTACTAGTGCATGAGATTATTATGCCAATTATTATTATTATATTTGACAAATATTTTATTAAATATATCATGCGATGTGAATTAATTCGAAATTCATTCTAATGGCAAGATCGAACTGCGCTAAAAAATACCAAACTTTAATTTTTTTTTTAATTCTCTGTATTTCCCATACATTCATATTTGTGTATAAGAATGACATTAAATCTCATGCATGTTATAATATCCCAATATTGTTGTTTGTCATGCGTAGGAAATTTTAAAAATGTAACTTATATTGCATTTGAGTGAAGTATCATTTTTCTTTGAAATATACGACTTCGGTGGATACGTGACTTTTTTGTCCTGAAGGTGAAAGTAGGTTTTTTGTTGCTGATGACATTTTACTTTACTTTGCTATGTTAATTACTTTATTTGAAGAGCATTCCGTGCTGTAAAACTGCTATGCAGTTTGGCAAAAAATGAAAATTGTTATGTTATGTGTGAAATAATGTTGGAATAAACAAAAAGGTAAAGGTAGGTATAAGTACTATTTGAATATGTTCAAGAACACACAATTACTGAATTTTTACCTACAAAGGCACTGTTATTAATCAACTATCAGATATCTTGTAGAGACAAAGCTATTTAATGGAAAATATATGGAAGTATGCGGTAATTATAAAATTAGTGAACGTTGTATATATATACATATATAAAGTGATCACTTAAGCCAGCCCAAGACAGGTCGTAAGCCCTGTAATTACCCCTTACTTCCATATATTTTCCATTAAATATAATAAAAAATAGCTTTGTAGGCAAAAATAATTATTTTAATTATGTCAAACACACTTCTTTCGAGCCCGTCTAAAATTGCTTTTTTTCGACTCACAATAATTTTTAAAGTGGATACTTATATGCTTTGTTGTTTGTAGATGATTCTTAAAATTTAAAAAATTATAATGCGGAAATATTTTGTGATTTTCCAAAAATTTTATTGGTTCTTGAAGTTGAGTTTAAGAAAACCGATAAAAATATTCGGAAAAAATTAACAGTTAAAATAACCGATGAAATGAAGTAGTTTGTATGAAATAGCATACAACAAAGTTGCAGAGCTTTTGATTTATTCATGACTCGCATAAAATTGAAAGATATTGGTGTTGATCGGCGAAAAATCAAATCGTACACGGGTTTTCAACAACCTTGGAATAAATTAACGCCAAAGCTACACTCGCTATCCTCGGAATCATTTCGTTACAATGTTCAAATAACTTTTAAGTCTCATTTATGTCACACTGTCTTCCAGACCTGGTTCCAAAGCCTTGTTCTTCGAAGGCCGATTATATTTGAAAAGCAAAAGGTGCGATATTTCTTCCCCGAAAAGCCTTTAAATATCTGAATTTTTATTCGCCATCAACATTACAGGTCTCGTTTTTAGTATAACGTAAAATGTAAATTATGTAATTCATATTACTTTGATATGATATAAAGAAAAATATATTTTAGAATCGTTAAGACAGCTAGCATCCTAAGCTGTTAGAATAATTTTGATCTCTAATTGTTTATACCGTATTTTATGCTATAATTTTTAGCAATTTTAACATCCAAATAAATCCTTTAATGACGCCGGAATTTCT
Source organism: Eubasilissa splendida (assembly GCA_031772225.1). Taxonomy (NCBI): domain Eukaryota; kingdom Metazoa; phylum Arthropoda; class Insecta; order Trichoptera; family Phryganeidae; genus Eubasilissa; species Eubasilissa splendida. The sequence goes on along the minus strand of CM062852.1, from coordinate 10,379,481 downwards.
TTGGTTTTTTTTTGGTATGGATTGAAAAAATTTCGCGAGATTATTAGATATTTATAAACTCTCTACTTTTATCGTAATTGAAAATTTTCTAAACAAGAACATAACAATATTACTTGTTAATATATTTCATAAGTTATAAAAGTGTGAGAATCATTCAATTAATAATTGAGAGTACTAGTTGTAATCTCAGCAAATTCAATTTTTTTTTATTTGAATAAAATCGTCAAAAATTGATAGGAATAATTAATGCATTTTTATTATAAGTGTAATCCCTACAATTTGATTTAAAATACAGAATCTTCTTCCAAAACAAGATAGTTTTCATACTGTGGCCATTTAAATTTCCGAGTAGCTAAAACTACTATTGGTTGAATATTAATATAAATGTCAGCGGGAAAAAGCGACTGATTTTGAATGACCAGTTTTATAGCAAAAATAACTATGTTTGATTGTTAATAAATTAAACAATGTGTAAAAACTATATGAGAAGACAACTGCACTTATAGTTAGAAAAATAATAATAGAGATAAAGAAATAATAGATAACTTTGAAACTAATACTCTCAATAGTCAGTTAATCATAATAATGATGTCTATGATTGTTAATAAATTAAACAATGTGTAAAAACTATATGAGAAGACAACTGCACTTATAGTTAGAAAAATAATAATAGCGATAAAGAAATAATAGATAACTTTAAAACTAATACTCTCAATAGTCAGATAATCATAATAATGGTGTCTCCTTAACATAAAATTCCTACATTTTTAAAGCTTTTGTCAATTATAAAGACCCAATTATGTCCACATCTCATTTTGAGGGATATCATGTTTCTAACGTCAGCCGTGTCTTACCGCTCAACTATGCGGGATATGCGAAGTTACGATGTCGAAGAATAATTTGCAGAATTAAAAATGAAATTCAACTTCAGCATTCGGGGCGGAATTGAACTACACAACAATTGAAGTGAACAAGAAAAATGTTCAGATATATCCGAAAACTTTGCGGATATCATAATGTTTATCGACGACATTATATATAAAACATTTTGAGAAATTGCCATAAACATTTTTAAGTATACTCCGGTGGAGGAAATCGTAACAGAAATAATACAAATATTTTTCAAATATTTATTTGGTGAGAATGGAAAACATAAACGTGTTTTATCGGTTTTACATGTAAATTCCATTACTACCGAAAGATAAAATTTTACAACACCCCAAAAATCTTATTCCATATGTAAATATTTTATTAGAAATATGTAAGAAGTGTGGCTGGAAAACTTTTGTGTGGTCAATAAATAATGATAATGGAAGAGGGAAAAAAACAATGTGAGTTCCGCGAGAGAAAACATATCACAATTCACAAATTACAAGCGCTCCGTGCTTCGCTCTTGTTTCAGAATATTAAACGGGTCTCTGGAACCGTATTCTGTAAACAAAACATAAACAATGCGAGAACCAGGAAAAAAGGACTTCGTATGCGAACCATTTACGGCAGCGGCGTGCAACCGGTGGTGCTGGTACGCACCTATTTAAAATAACAGAAATAACAAGAAGTCTAAACTTTTACAGATATGCAAAACGTACGCCAGTGAACACAATATTTTATACATGCCAGCAAATCTGTCATAATGGCGTTCAAATATGGAAAATATACGGGCGGGACGAAATTGAGCGTTCAAAATAAGGTCAAATACCTTGTCCATATATTAAATGAAGATGGACAAGACGATGATGATATAGAACGACAGAGGAGACAGTTGAGCGTTCGTGCAAATATGCTGTCGCAGCGTCTCTACTGATACAGTAAGGAGGTGAAGAGGATCATATATAGATCGTTCGTATTAGGAGAACACATTCTTATTGTGAAGTTGTAATTATTCAGAAAATTTGTCGCTAAAAATATTGTCGCTGTAGCATAGTTGGATAATTTAACTTATTACTTTAAGTTTTTTTTACTTTTGTGACTATATAATCTTCCTAGTTCCATAAAATGGTCTTCTGTCGGCTGCCCTTTGAGCGTCATTTCCCTTTTTTATTTGTAATATCATCATATGAATGCTAATGGATATCCTTGGCGAAAAGTGCCAAAAGCATCCAGCTAGTTTTGGTAAGAAGATTAAGCAAGAATATTGAGTTTTAAATAATTGGTTAAAATTAGTTAGGAATAGACTGGAGATGCTTGACTTCTTTGTCTTACTAAATAATAATTGTCATATGCTAAAAATTTGTTGGGTTACCATATTGCTAATGAAGAGGTACTAAAACGAATTAATAATAATCCAAAAAAATAATATTGAATACTACAGATACATTATCCGCAATCATAAAAATGATCTGTTACGTTACGCAGGAGACAATAGAAGGCAGCAGAGGCGCAAAAGAGATTACCTTGGCTGAATAACATCTGATATTGATGCAATGACAAAAATTATCGTCAATTTATACATCTTGCAGAGGACAAATGAGCAATTTGAAAATTGGTCGCCAACCCTCTATAGAATATGGTACATGTTACTTGTAGAATAAAGAGTGTATTCCCTTTGTATTATAACTTTAGAACTGCTTTCGTCAATCTTCATGTGACTTGTACGGTACTGGTTTGTAGGGTTAAAAATGTAGAATGAACAGTAGACAGATGCGTGTGGGTCAAAACTCAGGAAATATTGACCAATGAATTAAAATAAAACTCTCTTGCTGTTAGATATGGCACTGCAAGTTTATTGAATAATACTACATTTGAAATATACAAAATCTAAACACTGTAAATTTTCCATAAATTTTTTTTCCAGTTATTTCTCAGAAATCCACATTATATGTAAATTTTATGAGAATTCATCGGTGGATGCTTGCGAAAACAGAAATTTTAGGATTCTCGGAATATTTCAAATTATTCATATCCAATTTAAACGCGTTCGTCAGGACAAGAAGAAGAATAAGGTTATTTAAAAAGGGTAACTGCGGGGAATAAAGTGAACGGCGCATTGAATGGAATTATAGATAATGGGAACTTGTCAACTGAGACTAACGAGACTAACGATTCACAATAGAGTCTTGGTACCAAAACTCATGTATGGAAGTGAGGCCTAGAGCTGGCAGAAGAGAAACGAAAGTAGACTGAATGCAGTGAAAATGAGATCACTTATGCGTATATGTGGCAGATCCATTTCTGACAGAGTAAAGAATGAAGAAATAAGAAAAGAATGTAAAGCTGATCTTAGTATAGCGAGTAAGATTAAAAAAGGATCACTAAGGTAGTTTGGTCATATAGAACGGATGAATGAGGAGAGAATGGTAAGAAAGATATATGACGCAAATGTTGATGGCACCAGAAGTAGAGGACGTCCGCGGAAGACTTGGCACGACCAGATAAACCAGATACTGGAGGATGATCCTGTTAGAAGCCTCAATAATCGTCGAGCTCTTATGAGAAGATGTATGAATGTGAATAAAGCGAGAATTGTGTGTCAAGACAGAAGAGTATGGCGCTCTATCCTCTCTGCCTACCTCCGCGGGGAAACGGCGTGATGGTAAGAAAGTAAGTAGTAAGAAAAATAATTATTCGTAATTTTGTATAACGTCACAAACTATTAAATAAAAGGTGCAGCACCGCTGATCTAGAGCTTTCTTTAAATTGAGCGTGCTTTACCGCTTCCCATTCGCAAATAAAGCGGAGTTTGTAACTAATTTATACATTTTGTAAACCTTTACTTGAACTTTATCAGCCGCTTTGAAGTCTTATTGTCATGTTCTCTGATCAAATACGGAGATGATTTGTATTCGAGAAATATAATAAAATATTTACGAACGGAGGGGAGCGTGCGCCCTTCTTATTTATTCTATTAAAATAATAATTTCTAAAATATCTTTCAATAAATTTGTAATTTTAAATTAACAACAAAAATCACGCATCGCAAATAATTTTATCGTAGATTCATTAATAATTACATTTTTATTCTTCAATATTTTGAATTGACGTCATATGACTAAAAATGAAACAATGAATCTGCTTAATTTATTTTGCTTACGTAAATCAAAACTGACCATAGACTAAATTGAGCATAAAATATGTGTTATTAATGGACTATTCGATTTTAAAGTATATTTTTGTAATATCAACAGGGGGTTTTGAAAACATTTATACATAGTTTTACAAAAACACATTAAAATCCAGTATTTCCTCGATTATAAGACGCATGTTTTTTCCTATTTTGATGTCCTTGAATTCGGGGCGCATTTTGTTATCGATGGAGTCTTACAATCGCGGTCAAATTCCGCAGTCGTGAAGAATCATCACTGATCACTGACGTGATTCAGAAAAATGGAACACCGAATCTGAATAAATTTCAGACCCTGATGATGATGATAGTACATAAATAACAATTCTATTTTTAAATCCTCTTTATTGTGAATGTATAATTTTGTCTGTTATAATAAAGTTTTAATTTTTTATTATTGGTATATAAAAATAAAACGGTAGGTGCATTTTTAACATCTCATTTATATGAACATTGCACTTACACGGTTTTTAGCCACTGCAGTATCTACACTACAGGTTGCGGTATTTTTACGGATGAGTATTTTTAAGAGGTTTGATTACTATATTTTTAATTAAAATATAAACCTCTTTTTTATTATTTGAACATTGAACTGTTAATAATAATAATAATAATGTGTTTATTCTAGCACGATCAGGTTTTTTTTTAACCCGATTCACCATAGAGATAACTCATGTTATGTTATACATTAAAGTTATGAAATAAATATAATGCTATGAAAAAAAAAACCAAAGAAAATATTAATAAATTAAAAAGAGTTAATAAAAAGTAAAAAGTAATGCTCTGTATATTATAAAATAAAACTTTATGGTAAACCCAAAAAAACTCATGTAACGGTCAAACCATTGTAAATATCAAAATATCTTAAATATAATTATTGCAATACGAGGCGCATGTATTCTTGGGATGTTCTTGATATGGAAACCCGTGAAACGTGAGAGTGCGCGGCGTTCATAACAATGTTCAGTATTCATGCAGTTATGTGAATCATTCTATGTATTCTTGTGTATAAACCAAGCACAATTTGGAATTCTATCTGATCCATGACATGAAAAATATATTCAAGTTAGCGTTAGTTTTGTTAAAATCAGGTGGTTCAAAAGACACATTACTATTTAAAAATTAAATAACTTTTTACATTTTATTTTATTTCTTATATTATATTAACATTGCAAAGTTTTTTTTTGATTGTGATGATTCATGAAAAATAATCCAATCTTTATCATTACAAATCCGAACGTAAAAAAAAATCTCCATGTAAATCTAAAATATTATGTATAATCGATCCCATTTGACTAAAAACATATTTATTGGCTAAAACATATATCAGAAAACTTAAAGATTAGCTTTTATTAATCTAAAACATATCTATAAATTCCACACAATTTAATAACAATATACTCTGTATCTTCCCTATATAATGTTTATATTTCAGAATCGACACCAAACAAACTACTGTCTACTTGCTCACTAGAAAACCCTTCCAAAATGTAAAATATGTTCTGAGGTTTTCACGGCCGTTCAGAATTTTCTGTGTACAGTTTTCTGGGCTGATTTGCCATGTGTATCTGACAGAAAGATCTGATCTTGCAGAAAGTCGGCCAGAAATGTCAGATAAACATGTCAGATTAGCCCAGAACACTGTACACAGAACCTTCGAAAATGTGTTTTAAATATTGAAAAAACAAACTGCGCATAATATGTCAAAGATAAATAATATATGATTTTTAAGTGGCAAAAGGACAATTGGTCTTTTTTAATTATATTATTAATTTTTTAAAATTATATTTTATTATTTTTTAATTATATTAAGAATGATTGAATTTCAAAGATGAAATGCTTAATTAAAATTAAATATTTGTAAATAATTCAGTGACTTGCTAGACTCTCGTCATCGTTTAAGTTAGACATAAAATTTAGTTAAAATAACTAGAAACATTTCCTGCTCCCGCAAGAGTTTTGCCATTCTCAGCTATAGAATTGAGCTCTCTGTTTCTGCGTTGGCTTGATTTATCAACAATATTGGATCCGTGCCAGAAAATTAATAAAGATCTCTTTTGTGCACATTTAGGTCGTTTTCACCAGCCTGTATTTGAGATGGTGGTACTAATAAGATCACAAACATATTTGTATTCTTTTGGCGAAAATATCTTAAGTGGTCCATCACATCTCAGTGTGCCTACAGCACACAATTTAGCTTCGATCGTTTGTCAACATAAGTCAACATAAGCTATTGTAAAAATACAAATCCAATAATGATATTAATAATGACGATTTATTTATACAATAATGATGTCACTGCTCCGTACAAAGTAGTAGACGACGGCTGCTCATCTTCTGCCTATTATTTTTTCTTTATCAGAATTATTTAATAATTGTTTACTTTCCTTTATTTTGGATCAAAAATACTCTCAACTGAAACACTAACTTCCATGAAAGAGAACAGATTATTTATTATATCCATTCACCGTTTGACTGATCTAAATCAAATTTCGCATAGTTACTCTTTAGGACTCTGCACAAAACATGAGCATCATCCCCTTGGCCACCCCATCCACTCTCCTCGATGTAAATGTGTATTATATTGAACTCTATTTTAAAATTTTGCCCAGTTGCACTCTAGGACTCTGAGGAAAATATAGTTATCCCACCTAACTCTCTTAGTTATCTCACCCTCCCCCTGTTTGGAAAGTTCGGGGAAACGCCGGGTACGGACCGCAAGAAATGACTAAATTGAGCACAATGCTATATTATTACAAATATTTTGAATATTTTATAATAAAAGTAGATTCGTATCGGGTGGTAATTAATGGATTTTAAAAATTTTCAAAAATCAAATCATCTATTGCTAGATAAAGGCCAAGATTGTATGATTCTGCCACTCTCTTCGGCCCCCCGCCAATATTTGACTTGTCACTCCCACTACTTCGATTATTTCGTATATTCATCGAGACTTTGGGAATTTTAAAACTGACAAACCTCTAGCTTGATTTTATTATCGGCGTTACTATTGAAGAATGCGTTTTATCCATTTTCATATGAAATATTATTTTAGTATTAAAACAACGTGCCAGATTAAACTTATATATCAGCCGCCTTTGAAGTTTATTTTAGTATTTTTGTATAAAATGCATATTTAATGGAATTTAATAATTTTTTTATGCTTGATATTTGTAAAAAGGAAGACTGTTTTTTTACAAAGGTGACTTTATTTCATTAATTATTTTGACAGCCATTATGTTTTCGTACTAGAAATTGCGATCAATAACAATCCTAATGAAATTTTAATAAAGATAAAATAGGTATTCCTACATTCATTATTTTCTGAATGCAGTTTTGTTAAACCAATATTTTTTAATAGTGTAATACTTTATTTTTTTCATTCAACTAATGTAAAAAGGCTGATTCACTATACTAAAAGGTCTCATATTAAATCCGTGCGGCGCACTCCGCTGGCTTGAATGCTTGCGGCTGCATTGTGGTATCAGAAGCGGAAATGCATAGCCATACAACCTGTGTACGGGTTTTATAGTGAATGTGGGTAAATACCTAGGAAACATGGAAATCAATGGAAAATATCTAGCATGCAATATCCGGTGGTGTATAAGGGACAATAAGCGGATGATATGAACGGATTTTCAATAGATTTGCGAATTCTGGGCTTCGAGCACTTGTTTGTACCCGGATTAATTACATTGGATGGCGTCATTGTGCATTTTTTATATTCATTTTGAGGTATTCTGTAACTCTGTACGAGTATGAAACGTACAGTTTTAAAAAAGTTAGTTTTAAGAAAAACACGTTGTGGTTCATCTTTAATAATTAATAGTTTATTAACTTTGTTTTATAAATCACTGTGAGTTATTTATATTCAATTGGTTACGGAAAAAATACATTTCATCAGTTAGTTAATAGAATCATCTTGATGAAAAACGTATTTTTCCGAAAGCGGTTGAATATAAATTTAAAAATAATTATTATTTCTTCTTTATTACATATATATTCAGTTTAATTTAATTTTTTGCCAAAATGCATGGCAGTTTTACGGCAATTCATAAAACAACTAACTCACAGTGGTTTATAAAACAAAGTTAAAAAACTATTAATTAAGTAAAATATCTTGTTTTCTTCTTCTTTTAAATGGACAATCCACGATTAAAATATCAATACTATGAAAAAATTACAATTTTAGATACTACTGTCATTGAAATATTATCTACATAAAACTTTCAGATGATTATAAAAAATACCCAATTATTTAAGAAATATTATGATTCAAGATCATTATCATAATTCCTGGCAATTCTAAAATCCTGCCTTGGTCCCAAAATGAGGTGGTTAAACAATATTAGTCTCTATTTATATTTAATACAAATTTAATAAATCAAATACGGAAAAAAATTATTAATCAAAAAAATATTTGATTGCTTCCGGTAGCAAATATACGCTTTTTCGATAAATAAATTTTCTTTGTACATCTTTCTAGTTGATTAATTTAATGTGCATTAAAAATACCAAAGAACTATGAATGAAAATGAGACTTCACAACAAAAATGCTCATTTATATTGTTCTGCTACCTCAGTTCTGGTCTAATTGTTCTTCATTTTACTTAAGGTGCCGTTTTGGGGGTTGGGTATAATTCATATCCTCTACATGGCATAGCCATCGAGACTCCCTTATTTTATTAATTTTGTGACCGTCTACTCGTATTTATGTCAGAAAATATACTTTATTTAAAAATGAAAATACATTTTTGTTGTGAAGTTGCAATTTCAGAACATCGTTCTCTAGTATTTTTAACACAAATCTCACAAATATCAACAAAAAAATATATAATTAATATTTGCATGATGCAATAGTATTTTTTTTTCATTATAACAAAAAAAACGTTATCAATAATACAATTTAGAGTAAAACCTATTTTTTAAACAATTACGACGGTATTAGTTAATTTATTTATTTATTATATAAAAAGTATAGTTATTAAGAATACAAGTCTGAAAAAATATTTTTGTTGACATTAATTCTATTAATTTGGATCCATTCACGTTGGAAGTACAATAAATCTAATTAAAGTGTTCCAGGTAATTAATTTGTTTTCATTCTCAAAGCTTTATTATTATATTATTAATGATGGACTAAAAACATTTTTCGGCTCCCCGAACCTCAAGTCTGAAAGATAAATAACTATTTTTGTTTTTCTTTGATGGCCTTTGACATTTTATTTAGTCTACATTCCAGCTGGTAAAAAGGTTCTTATTTACATTAAATTTTGAATAAAAATCCTTTGATTTTATTTAATCGCATTACATTTTATTTATACCAATATTACGTTTAATTTTCATGTTTATGAATATATTATATTAAAATAATATTATATATTTCAGAAAAAATAGATTACATTTGACTAAATACTTATGTAGGTAATAATTACCAAAACCAAAAGTACTTTATTTAGAATCATCAATTAAAGACCACGCAAATCTCTCGTTTGGATCTAAAGTAATCGCGAAGTGATAAGTATTTTTTATAATGTGATGTGCTTGTGTTCTAGTAGTTACGATACTCGCTTAGAGATATAGTTAGTGGTCGGGGATTTGAGTCTCGTTCCAGGAGGCCATCAAGTTTTTCATAGCACAAACACTTAGTTTAGTTTGAAATTAGTAAGAATATTGATGTGACACACATTCCGTGTACGAATCTCTATTTTTTTATATTTAATTTATTTTTATTATTTATGCACGTAATAATATAAAACATTTAAATTTAATTTAATGGTAATATTATAATAAAACTATATACTAATAGATAAATGACAAAATTAATTCATCAATTAGAAACATATAGATACAGAAAAAATCAATTTATCGAAAAAATATTTGGTTGCTACCGGAATTTGAACCTGGACCGGGGAACGCGTTTAGCATTTATGCTACATTGACCGATTAAGTTTTTAAATTGAAATTTCAACTTTATAACAAATGTATTTTCATTAAAAAATATAAATAAAATTCTAAAGAACTCTAAATGTCATCACAAATGAAAACTGATTTGGAAATTCATGCGATTCATTAAAAATAAGTATACAATTCTTTTGAACGTATATATATTATAAGTTTATTCTGATGGTATATTTTAAAATTATATTTCTAATATTTAGAGTTGTTATTAGTTCTCATAACTTATTCATGCGTATTAGTATCTCTTCATTGGGTAATGTGGGTCAACACGGCATTTTTAAAAACCAACTTAAAAATAATTCAGACCTAACGCCTACATACACAGAGTAAAATTATATGCAACCGTTTTCTAACAAATTAAATTTTATAATGTAAAAAAATGTATTCCTTCCTTTCTTCTCATAACATACACATCCATACGCGAAGTCTATACATAACAAACGACTTGGGAAATTTTTATACAATATGTAATATAATCAAATAAACATTGTTCATTACTGTGTAATCAATTACAATATTATATTACAACATTCTGTTAAATTAAAACATATATGGTAAATTAAAATGTTTTTCTACCGCTAAATAACATTGCAATCATTATTGTGCAAGTACAAAAATAAAAAATAATTATGTAGTATAAAAATAGAACGCGAGTTTCTTGTACTACCAGAATTTAAACACTTGAATTTCGGTATTTGTACTGGAGACGAGTTTCAGTTTAATGAATCTCTATCCAAAAGACGTGTTTTCACCATCGTACTCGAATGGCTCGAAATAAATGATCTGATCCTTTTTACGTCGTGGGATTGTTAAAATGTATATTTCTGAATGTGTTCTCAGAACGAGAGTATTTACGAGGGGTTTCTGGTTTCACAGACTAATAAATTTGCGTTTCTTTCCAGTTGAAAGCGCTGCGACGCTTAAAGCTCGACCCAAGAAACAAGAAAGAACTGAGGAAAACGAATCCCAGTAATAGAAAAATATGTAGCATTTCTACAGTGGGTGTGGGAAACTAATGATTAAATATCACCTTTTTACAAAATGTCACGGTGCTGAGATGAACAGTGGATTGGATAAAGCCGGGCCCTCGTAGGAATGGACGCTTGAATCCGTTGTTTCAAGTAGTTATCTTTGGTTTCGCTTACATCGTACGAACTTCGCCACAAATTCTGTACGAAATGTTTAATTTTGCCGTAAAACTAAATATTCATTAAAGTTTATTTAGACTTTGAATGGATGAACGACGCGGGTGAGTTGGATTTTATTTCGGACAGAGATTTATGACACTTTTTCTTTTTAGGTTACAGATTAATCAAACTCGTTAGGTAATTAAGCTCGAAAATTACTCTTATTTTTACAATGCGTGTAATAAGACATTTTTTAAATATACAACTCTTTGTTTATCAGTTGTAAACATGTGTGTTAGTAACCACCTTTATATTCACCTTATCCTCTAGTACTTCGAAAAAGAATTGACAGTCACATCGCGATCTCAACGAACTCTTTGGTGAAGCAACGGTTAGTAAACGTGATTTTATAAAATGGTTCAAACGTTCAATTCCGGTGATATAGCATAAAATATGAGAAAATAATTGGTCTTCCATTTGATTTTAATGATAAGGTTCTTCAGAAGTCGTGGAAGAAGACGAATGTTTGACAACAAAGATCCTGGATGAATAATTCAATATTCAAAACTATCAGGTAAATTTAAGTCGACATATTTATCTAATTGTTTCAGAGTACATTGCTTTATTATTTTATTATTTATTAAAATTAGAATAAAAAAAAAGAAGTTAATTGATGCACTAACCTAACATTTTAAAGATCGTATTAAATTTTTTATTTATTATAGTTTTTTAACGATTAGCCATAGAGAGTAAGTAATCAAGTAATTCTTAAGTCTACAAAGTAGTCGACTGATTCTAGAAGGTGCTTAAAGTAAGTCAAACATTTTGAACATAATAAGTAAACGCGATGAAAAGTTCTTACGTGTAATTTTGAATCATCCAATAACCTCTTTAAAACCATCAAAATAACTCAAAGTCATTCCATAAATCTGTCTTATATGATACACAAGTAATTTATAAATATTATAATTACATTTATCAGAAAAATATATTCCACGAAACCGATTTGTATGACAGCAATTGTACATATATAGCAAATTGACTTGTAAATTAGTAAATTTTATTATAAAACGTCTTTAACCTAACCACGTATAAAAACTCTTAAATAAATATTAAAATTATTTAAAAATTGCATTCCATTATAAAGTAGGTATATATTGAATGTAACCAATTTAAAAACTATGTACTTTGTGATCCGAAAAATAAATAAATATTATGTTAACAGTACCGACTAATTGAATAATTATGTAAATAATAATAAAAATAGCAATTTGACAGAGTGTGTTACATTACAAAAATTAGGAGCAATAGCAATGTTGATGAGGATTTTAGCAGCAGAGTAAAAGACTTTATTCAGTGCCCTCCCTGCTACACTAGTATTTTACTGTATAGCAGAAAATGTTTTTCTAGTTTAACATATGATGAAAGCAATGGTATAAAATAAAAATAATAATATGTGCTGATAAATACAGGGATAATCTAAAATGTAAGGATTAACATGGTTGTGAACAAAGGATTATTTCATAACTGATATATTTATAGCTTTATGTATTTAAAAAATAAACATTACGTAAGGAATGTTTGGCTGAGTTTTTGAGAATTTGTTTATTTGCCATTATTATTTATGAAACATGATAATGTTTTAGAAATACTAATGTTGATTACATTAATATTTCAAAAATATAATTTATGTAATAATATATTTTATTTATAGTGTTAGAACCGCTTTGGAGCCCAGTTCAGTTTATTTTACCTTACGTACTTTTGGAAATAAATATAAAACTACAAAAAATTCCACTAGATGAAATTCTGTGAAGAGGCAGAAAGTGTTCTCTCGCGTAATATAATAATATACATATAAGTAGATTAATGAAAAAAAATTTAATTTAAGATGCTAAGTTTTCAATGTAAAATATTGATACCTTTAAAAATAAATTAATTAATAAACCCATAATCAAATTTCATCACTGGACAAAATATAAACAGAAAAATAAACCAATTTAAAAAAAAAAATTAATACAAAAACCAATGAATAAACTCATCAGAAAACCAACATGTAATTTTTTTTAAAGAATACGTTCACATTTAGACTTTATTTTCAAATACAAAGAATATGAGATATTATATTAGATAAATAATCTCGTATTTCAAAACAATTGTATCTTAAAACTCATTAATTATTGTAAGCAAAAGCAAATTCATTTAAAGTAAGAAGTATTTGTACTATTTATTTACACTGTTTAAGTGTACTCTTGAGTTTGTTATGAGTTTTAATTTTCCATTAAACGAGTAAAATGTAATCTCAGTATCCGCTAAGTTCAGTAACTTGACAATATAAACTCGTATATGTGTAACTTCTCCTCGAACAGAGTATTATTCCCATTACACATGGCGTCCTCTTGAGGAAGTTTTATGGTAAAAGTTTGTTGACTCTACCAAAAGCACTATGGTGTGGATGTAGGAAGCCATGAAAACACTCCCAGTGAACTGCGTAATGTTGATTTATGTTCGGTTCTGTATAATGTGAGAGGATTGAAGAATGACGTCTGAACCGTCATCTAGCAAGAATTTAGTGTAGATATTTCGATTTTTGCAACGAGTCTTGCAATCCTAGCATTTTAAAATTAATCAATCAACTTGAACTAGTTAGTCCTATTTTCATAGCAGAAACGTTTTGCTTAGTTTGAAAATAGTAAGAATATTTTAAGTGAAAACACATTTTTCTGAATATTCTTCTGTGGTATTTTTAATACAAATTAAATGTATCAGAAAAATATACAGAAAATTATATTTATCAAAAAAATATTTGATTGCTACCGGTATTTCAACCCGGATCATTTCATATCCGTGGAAATATTTTATCATTTCACTATATAAACCGATTATTCATACCGAAATTTGGAACCTATATTCTGTATATTTTTATTTTTATACGTAATCAGTTGATATGATGAAATGATAACACATCTTTCCGGATAGAAAAAGATCCAGTTTCAAATTCGCGAAGCATACAAATATTTTTTCGATAAATAGAATTTACTATCTATCTTTTTAATCAATTTATTTAATCAGCATTAATAAGAATATTGATTTTTCACGTATTCTATCTACGAATCTTTATTTTTTGAAATAAAATAATATATACTTATTATTTTTAAACTAACCCTAGAATTTGAAAATCGGACTGACATAGTATCCAGAGATGAGGTTTGAACCCACGACTACTTTGTCATTGGGCAAATGTATTATGCTAGACCAAACATGCACATATAACTGAATTGAAAAAAGATGATATAAAGGAAGGTGAAAGAGAAGCACTTTGAGTGAATAATGAGAAAGCAAATGTAGCCTTCAAGAACGTCTCAATAATAGTAAAAAAATAATAAGAAAATAAAAAAAGGATTACAAAAAAAATACTTGGGAATGTGGAAAAAAATATGTTTAATTTATAAATATGACTCAGTAGGTATATGTATGTAGAAAGTATATTGTTCGTAGGTTCTTTATGGTCCTAAAATAGATTTTTTTTGTGGTTAGGACATAGTCACTCAACCAGCCCAGGGGCGCGTTCCCGAGTATTCGTGTATAAAGTAACAATTTATTTTATAAGCATGCTTATCTTTTAAGTGAAGATTTCTCCTTTCCTTTCTTAAATATATTTTTATAATACTGAGAAATAATTACTGTAGAGAGCATAAAAACTAGTATAATACAATATGATTGAAGTGACGGGAGGAAGGAGAGGAAGGGGAGTGGCAAAAATAAATAAAAGAAACTGAGTATCGTTAAAGTAATGAAATATTTTGACTATTCAATAAATCTACTTAGAAGTAAATGATTGAAAAATCATAATAGCGATGAATAATTAAAAAAATATTAGTGTATGCATAGCATTAAAATATGAACACACATACATACATATAGGGATTATATACGAAATTTTGAGAATTCCAAAATTCGTTCCCATAAATGTAATTTAGAATTACGAAAAATTTCATAGCGAATTACAAATACTAAAAAATATATATTGTTAGGATCACAGACTAACGGCTACACAATGAGTAATCGCAGAACAATAGGGATCATTCCTAGAAATGCTTGAAAAATTTAACCAGCTAAAAAAACTTTGACATTGACATCGCGTTTGATATTGATATTCAAGATGCTGAACATTTTTTTCAGAATTTTTATATTCGAATTATGAATTTCGAATTCCAATTTTTTTATTACGTCAAAACTTGCAATGCCTTTAATAATAATAATAATAATAATAATAATAATAATAATAATACTAATAATAATAATAATGTGTTTATTCCAGCGTGATCAGGTTTTTTTTTTAACCCGATTTGCCATAAATATAATACAAATTATGTTATACATTAAAGGTTATGAAATCAATATAATGCTTTGAAAAAGAAAACCAAGGAAAATATTAATAAATAAAAAAATAAAAAAGTTAATAAAAAGTAAAAAAGTTCACACATATATACACACGAAATATTAATATTACATATATAACTACTTCAGTCACGGCCATTGTTGTATATGTAGCTATTTTGTGGGCGCTGCCATTCTCTGGTCAGGGAACCAGCTTTCTATGAGAGCGCCGCTTGCACCAGAGAGTTGGTGCTGTGCTCCAGCCGCAGCTTTACGCACACACACACACACACACACACATATGTTTTTTTGCGTTTATTAAATGCACACGTTTTTTTTTCACTTTATATTTTTCATATACTTAAAATTTTTAAGGTTTGCTCTTATTTTTCTGCATAAATTAAAAAGATACTAAGTGTTTCTAAGTTATGATATATATTGACTGCTTGTCAGATATTAATTGTGTATGTATTGTATGCTTATTTAATTGAAATATTCAAGTGATTTACGCAATGTAAATGATCACATAGATTCACACACTCTGAACGTGTATTTTTTTCGTATAGAGAAGTAACACTACAAAAAAGCTATGAATTATATAAAGCTTAATATTAAATTTTAATTAAGAATTGTACATATATTATATCTATATGATAAATAATTATAATAAAATAAATAAATCTGTCAATGTAATTATTATTAAATTCAATCTTATAAGTGCACAAGTCTTAAAATAATTATTTAAATTTGTTATAAATTAATTTTGTTGATAAAATACCTTAATAGAAAATGTCGGAAAGAAGATGCGGAAAACAAATATCTGTTGATGGTCCCGATGTTAGAGCAGCCTCGATTTAACTTCCGCAGAAAGCTTCAGAGCGGTTTAAATTACATCCGAGGTAACCAAAGCTGTCGTGGTTATTTGATGCACATGGGAGGCTTAGAAGAGTCACTTTTATGCGAGCGCGGGATACTCCAAACAACTAAATATTATAGATATATGCTCCAGCATCAAATTCACGGTGGGATTTAAGAAGTTCATGAGGCAACTCAAGAGATATTAAACTGGCCGAAAAACCTCAATATGGTATTTTTTAAACTTGAGACAATTTGCAGAGAATGTTAATCACTAAAAAACTTACCTTCACGCGGGGGTAGACAGAGAGAAAAGAGCGCCTCACTCTTCTGTCCTGACACACAATTCTCGCCTCATCCACATTATACATTCTCATACAAGCTCGCCGGTTTTTGAGGCTTCTAGCAGAACCATCCTCCTGTATCTGGTTTATCTGGTCGCGCCAAGTCTTCCGCGAACGTCCTCTATTTCTGGTGCTATCAACACTTGCGTCATATATCTTTCCTACTATTCTTTCTCATTCATCCATTCCATATGACCAAACCACATAAGTGATCCTTTATTAATCTTACTTACTATACTATCTGCCGCATATACGCTTAAGCGATCTCCACTGCTTTCAGTCTACTTTCGTTCCTCTTCTGCCAGCTCCAGACCTCACTCCGTACTCCATTGTGTACCGCTGGTTTTACCTCGGTTCCCGTTAGATATAATTCCATTCAAAACGCCGTTTCCTTTAATCCCTGCAGTCACCTTCCTTTCGGTATCTTTATCAGCCTTTCCGATTCTATCAAATATACTTCTCAAATACACAAATTTATCTACTTGTTTCAAACATTAATTACCTACAAATACAATATTCTCTATATTAGTTAACCGTACACAGCTAAGGTAAAAAAAAAACTTTATAGAATATTAATTTGGTGTATATATATGATAATATTTTCTCCATAATTCTGAGAGTGTGAATTTGACCCATTGATCGACTGTCAGGATGTCTAATTATATGTCATCGAAGAGATACACATGAAAATATTCTTCCATTTTGGAATATTTCTGTCACATTATCTTGTTGCTGGCACTTTGGAAGCTGGAATGATTTATTACATTCGAGTATTTTTTTATGAAAATGAATGCATTCTTTATTATAAAAATATTTTGTCATACTGCAAAACACAGGTATGTGTGTATACATTCAAATATTTTCTCAATTTGTCCTATAATATATCGCCAAAGAGACAAATTTTATTAAGATGCAAAAATGATTTTATAAATGTATTGTTAACAATACATTTATAGAATAAATGTGTAAGGTTTATCCTTTAATAATATTTCACTACAAAAGTTTTGTACTACAAAATTATACTTTGATGGATAGAACAGTTACCCAACTTACCTTTTTTTTACTCTTAGACTAACTATGCAATGGATACACAGTTTACAAGTACAAATAGATGTATGCATTTAATTTAATAATACGCTCTTCGCACGGCAGGTAAATGTCAAGCGGTTCGATGAAAATGTGTCCAAGGGCGATTGTTTGATTAGTACTATAGTCAATTTATACTATCGTCCGTCATAAAAAACTTTTGCAGGTTGTTAGTCAATCCCGCCTAATAGTATGGTGAGGCGAAAAATTATAAAATATCTGAGAATGTTGTCAAATTTGATTTGTTTTAAATATTTACCATTGGCAATACATACAATTCGGTGAACAATCTTCGGTCTATGTGCTAATATAAATTCAACAGCGAGATAATCATTAAAATAGTGAGATAAACTGCAATTTTCATAGTATCAACGTGACATATGACTTTTGTAACAGCCGTGAAGAGTCTGCCATTACGGTTTTAATTAGAGAGTCAAATTAATTTACTATTGAATGTATTGGATATTGGAGAGTAAAATTGATTGTACGATGAGTACATATTTTTAGCAACGATCGAGTAACCCCTTTTCGCAAAATTTAGCACTGATCACACTAACCGGCCCAAAGTGTCATTCCTATTTAATAGGACCAGAAATGTGAATCAGGTCAACCTATTTCCCTCTTGGTGTATTAATTCTATATTAATTTCTATCAGAGCGCGGTCGTCGGAATCAAGGCCCGTTTATTCAGCTCAGGTTCAGATCTAGTGCATGTGTATAAATATACGTGTCTAGACGACAAGCCGATCCGAATGAATTATTGCGCAGCTGAGTGCATTTTTGTGTTCAGTCGCTGTTCCGGACAAAGTCAAAGGCCGTCGCGTCGGTTCAAATCCTCTAACAGAAATAGCATGAGCAGCCTCCCAAAGGCTGTTTGCATGATGAATGCACAGCCATTTATTAGCCAGGAGAGGCTGTAGATTTTATAAAAGAAATTCTATTAATTTGACAGTATTTTCTAAATTTTATATTTAATTATATTTTACCACAATAATTTAAAAAATGGATCAGATTTGATACCTTTTGCTGTAACTTTTCGCTGTCTGACTTTGCCGGGCGTTTGTTGCAACGTTTTCTGCTGACGATGGACATGTTAAAGGTTTGTCAAGGAAATTTTTTCGTTTCCTTTGTTATATTTCATTTATAAAAAAAAAGCTGTTATAATTATTATGTAAAAGGTAATCCTTACTGTAAAACTGTTATGCAGTTTGAAAAATAATAAAATTATAATGTATATATATATGTAATAAAGTTGAAATAAATAAAATAATAATAATTACGAAAAAAAAATATTTCAAGGTAAGATGAAAAATATGGATTTTACTCGGATTTTTGCAAAAAATGTATTTTCACGTAGAATTGTTTGCTCTGATTTTTAAAATGAACTAAAAAATATCCGGTCGCAAGTAATTAAAAAGTTACTATACTTTAAAATTTCAAATTTTTACCATACATTTTAACATATAAAACGTTTTTTTTTTTTTGTGGAAATGGAAATTCTAATATGTTTTACAAAATGCACATTTTATGTTAGAATTTAATTTGAATACTATTTGGGTTATATTGGTTTGTTCGGTTTGGTTAGGTTAGGTTAGTTTGTTTAATTTTACAATTCAATGATGATGTGTCTTTGTTTTTTTTCTTTGACTATGATACGGAATTATTATTGATATATCATGGGTTTTAACGAAATAATTTTTACTTAAGGCTAATTTTTCTTATTTTAAAGTAGGATACCGTAGTATATTTGAAACCATGCCTTTATCAAAAATCTTAAAATTTAACCATTATTGTAAAATGTAAAGTGTGGTAACTTTTTAAATACTTGCGGCCGGATATATTTTTTATAATTATGAAATCAGGACACTCAATTTTAAAGGAAAATATATTTTAAATATGAATTAAATATATTAATTAGAAAGATATACATATAAAATCAATTTTATCGAAAATTATTGTTGTTGCGCCACCGGGATTCGAACCTGGATCTCTTTCCTAACCGGGGAAGGTGCATTATCCAACTATGCTACAGCGACAATATTTTTAGCGACAATTTTCGAACCTATATGCTACCTTTCTGACATTAATACATTTAATCGTTTCATTATTTGAAAGAGTCATCTACCTTATTTTTACAATTTTATAGTTGAATAATACACCTTTCTCGGTTAGGAAAGAGATCCAGGTTCGAATCCCGGTGGCGCAACAATAATATTTTTCGATAAAATTAATTTTATATGTATATCTTTCTAATTAATATATTTAATTCATATTTAAAATATATAGGCCGTCTGTTCTGAATAATTACAACATCACAGTAAAAATGTGTTGTCCTAATGAAAATATATTTGTTGTAAAAATCCGAGAAAATACAATATTCTCGATATGTGTCGATTAGGAGAATGAGTCCATTTTATTATCACATATTATTTATGAGAAAAAAACTATTGGGTGGCACATACCTTCACTACCAGAAGTCCAATCAGGTTGCGTGTACACAAGTGAAATGCTGCCCTCGATTCTAGGAGATTTCGTGATAAAGTTTGGTATGCATCGGGTGCAGTCCGTCAATGTCCATATATAAACAACAAACAAGGGTCGAAACTTTTCGTATGAAAACAACAAACGAGGCTCGAGGGTAACATTACACCCGTGTACACGCATCATTACATTTTTTATACGAACATGAAAAAATATAATTTAGTTGAGAGTATTTAGTATTCATAAAAGCATTGATCAAAGCTTTTTTTTCTTGTGGCTTAAAACGAATGATGTATTAAGGGATGAAAAAACTTCTACCATTAGAAGTTTGATTGATCACGTGAAGTAAAGAGACAATAGCTCTCTTGCGAATTGCCTGTGTTGGACGGCGTGACATTGTTTTTTTTTAAATATCCTTCCTACTTTGTTACAGGGTTTCTGTCGCTCTTTTATTTTGCGATGTTCATATTGAACTCTGGAGAAATATAAATTAATTAATGTAAATTTATTATAATTCAATTTATTTAAAAATCATAAAAGACAAAATAAACTATTGGGACCGGGAAATGTTTTCATTGTTGTATTGCAGTCTAATTATTAATTTAAGACGTGCAATTATTAATGCAATAATAATAAGTAATAAAAAAAATAGAAATTATCATATACGGTTTAAATAAAACAATATTTTATTATACAACGATTATTTTTATAGTTATATGAATGTTTTTTAATAAAAAAGATAGATAGTCTTTTAAACGCTACGAGAAAATTAACATGCCAAACAGCATATAACCAGTTTTCATCCTCACAGAGAAAGGATTATAGGTGGTTTTCAGTGTTGTTTTTTGAAGTAATTTAGCCTCGTACGGATAATTATTACCAGGTTTTAAAAAACACCTTAAGTCAACCCCTGAAATACTGCTCTGGCTTACGCAGACAATAAAAATGTGCATATACTTTCATAGAGTAAGGCAGTAGGTACAAAAACAGACAATTATGATAATAGTTCACAGGCAGCTGGTGAAGTGTCTGTTCACCATAATGTATGCGTTAGTTATTACGTGATCAAGTGTTGTCTGAGAAGTTGACTCACCACGTCGATGAGCTGACTGAGCTTGAGCCCCATCTTGACCGTGAGGCGGTCCGAGTTGTTGCCGACGGGCCTGATCAGCCGGTTGTAATTGCTCAGCAGGTCGTCGTACAGGCGCTTGGCTTCAGGGTTGGCCGCGGCGGGGCCGCCCGCCGCACACAGTACCAGCGCCACCAGCACATACACCATCTTAGGCTGACTCCACCCCTGTGAAAAAATACACAACTTTTTTAACAAATCAGACAAATACAAATTGTCGAAATACATTACGGATACGACCATTGTTCTAGGAAGTCGTGCAAATGCAAGGAATTTGTGAAGACTGACCGATAACATACAACATCAGTAATCGGCCAGCAGTCCGGATTGCAGCTGGGAAATCGGCCGGCTGTCCAGGTTAGTGGTGATCTGTCTTACTACAGTGATACGGTCATATTATCAATAGAAAACCTAGAACCAGGATTCATTGCCATCAAAGGTGTTAACACGCACAACGGTGAATCTCTGAAACATAGTGTGTACACGGGGACTACGAAAATCGAATCTCCAAAAAACCTCATGGACAAAAAATCCGTATCTCAGAGATTGTTTCGAGTCAAAAATCTTATTCGTATTAATTATTCCTGCAAATCGATGCTCGCATAATTTACCTAGAGTTGATTCGGGAATATGGTCCCAGTAATTTATGAACATAATGATTGATCACACAAGACAAGTTCATCTGTCAAGTAAATTAAGAGAAATATTTATTTTATACACGCACTCTTATTGTGAAGTTCACAATAAGAATGTGTTCCCTTAATAATATAAGTTGTATCAATGTGTCGAAAATTTAATAAAAATGAATTGATAATTCTAGCGACTGCAGTCGGTTTACTCAAAGGTATTTGTGATTCCGTAAAAATAATGTAGATGGCTTTCAAAAATAATGGAAAGACAGATGTATTAATTTGAAAAAGTGTAACATATAGGTTCGAAAATTTTTCATGAAAAATACCGGCGTTATAACACAATTGGTAGGTACTTCCCCGGATTGGAAATAGAGATCCAGATTCGTATCCCGGTAGCGCAAAAACAATATTTGACGACAAAATTGATATTATATGTATATATTTATAATTAATACATTAAAGTAGTATTTAAAATATATATTTGTTTAGATATACTAATTCTAAAGATATTACTCATACAATCCTCTTCAGTTAGGAATGAAAATTTACCGGAAAATAGCATTACCGGTAAATCGGTAAAACTCTGAATTTATTACTTTCTTACTGATAATTTACCAGTAATTATGAAGGTGTCAAAAAGTGAATATTATGGCAAACAAATTTATTTTATAGAACTATATAAAAGTAAATATATTAATAAATGATGAAATTGAAGTGACGAAATGTTGAAAGAGACAATGTTTAGTTCAACTGAACTTCACGAAACTTTAGAGGACACTGACAAGTGAATATCAATGATTAACGATCAATTAAGTACCGTGAGCTTGACAGCTGATTTTTGCGATGATTGGTCTTGGATCCCCAACGCACGAGAGTGCATTTAATTATGCCGGAGAAAATTCCACGAACAAAACACTCAACGATCCTGCTATTTGCAAATATCGTTACATAATATCGTAGTTTAAATACATTATTGTAATATGCGTTTACGCGCCTTGTTACTTCGATTGCCACTACTGGGTTTCTTTGTTAATACTTATGTAAATATGTGTGCGTGAGTATTAAGAAGACGGTAACCGAGGCATCTTCTTGTTACGTCCCGTGCTTCGACCAGTCCAGCGGTCCAAATAAACCACCAGTGCGCGCTTCAGTCGGTCGACATCTAAAGACAGCAAAATTAAAAGGTCGGTGCAGCTCATATGTCATATGTGTGCTTATTGTTAATCGGAAACCTGGGAACCAGCTATCGAAGGCGTTTACACAAACAATATAGTACATTAAAATGTGAAAAAAAAACCCAAATTAGCGATACATATAAATCTATTTACCAGTAATTCGGTAATGGAATTAAGCCAAATTTATCGGTAAATCAGTTTACCAAAAACAAAAAATACATGTTCTACTCTTCAAGTATCATCTCTTCTATAACAGCTGCGACATATCTATATTTTTCTTCCCGGTATCTCGAGGCGCTTGCGACCTACAACCAAGTTTGTGCATTACGTCATAGTTTACCAACACCCCCGGGATGATAAACTTCCCGAGTATACTGCATTCTACATTTTAACATTGTAATGCTACAATATGCAGTAAACACATCAGTTCTCTCGCCTGTCCTGGTACAGCTCTTCAAAAGATAATACTTATTTATTATGAATTATGGGAAAGTTTTGTCAGGAAGAACGATTTACGATCAGATCTTTTAAATAAGACATGAATATGAATAAGCCTTTGAAACTTTTTCAGTTGAAAAATCTATAGAAATAAATTTTTAAATTAACTCATTTTTGCTACAATTGTTAAAAATTTAATTTTATATTGCACACAATTTGGAGGAAGGCCACTTAGTGGCTTTGCGAAGTAATAGTTAATTTTTTAAATTAAAATTCTCCAATTCCTTAGTTTATTAAATTATCCATGAAAATAATAAAATTTGAATATTACGAGAAATATAATACACACGTTATTCCCAAAAGTATAGCCCTTAAATTAATAGAAATACTTAACCAATCAACGAAAATTTAATCTGATTGTTCAGTTTGTACTAAACTAGTAAAACTACTTAACAACATATAAGGGAAAATCCCAATATTAGATTCAAATTATACTTAGTACCTTTTAAAATTATATAGAACCGAACTATAAACCAATTATATAAATACTCACTACTACATAAACATTATATAGACTCATTGTTAAAAACCCATGTATTGAAATGGTATAAATGCCCTAGCTTAAGAGAAAAATGTATCAGTCTGAAAATGGCCGTGGCAGGCTGAAACCGGTAATGGTTAAAAAAACAATAAATAGTGGAAAAAAGTGAAAAAGTATTTTAATTAAATCAATAATAGTTATTTATTTACTGTAAAGTCAAACATAGCTCTTTATACGCTTGCATGCGTACTGTTTAATATTGCGTTGGAGATCTACATCTGAAATGCAATCCACAAGCACTATTTTTAATAACCCCATATAACTATTAGCGTATGCAGATGGCGTAGCTGTCATCGGTCGATTTAAAGAAACTATTATAAAAGCTTTTATTGCCCTCCAGCGTGCAGTGGACCAGACGGGTTTTAGAGTTAATGTGCATAAAACTAAGTGTATAAAAATATGTTTTTTATCCAATCTACCAATCCACCTGACTATCGCGAAAAACCAAAATTCGTCTATACAAGACTCTTGTTAGACGAGTGTTGATATATGAAGCGGAAACTCTGGACTTTAATTCTGTCGATTTTATAAAATTGCAGATTTATGATTTCAAAATTCTATTGTCCGATTTGCGATGATAATATTTGACATCATTGCTATTACTTTGAAGATTATTAGTTTTATGATGAGTCTGACGTAGTCAAGTTTATCAAGGTCTAGTGACTTCGATGAGGTGGGCATTTGGCTTGAAATAAAGAATCTTCACCATGTACGCATCTGAAATTTCGTAAACCAGAGGAAACACAGAGTATTGGGAGACTGCAACTTTGATGGCTGGATGGGATTCGAAAGAACCTGGATATACCCCACCCCGGGCTATAGTGTCATGATTACTGTTGTTTCAATAGAAAAATTAAACTAATATTTTTCCTGATAATTAGTAATCAAACCAATTAAGAGCCTGTCGAGACCGTCCTATTCAAGACTTATCCTAGATGGTCGAGTTATTATGACACATTTCAGCGTGAATAGAGATTGAGATTTAAGCCAGTCCAATATTTAGACACTATGGTTCATGTTAACCTAACCTTAACCATAGACAGCTAAATACTCGAAATTTTTACTATTTAATTACGACAATTTTGATACGCATATATACGGAAATTAGCGAGGTCTTGTGCTGATTATCTACCATGATTGCAAATCTGTTAAAGGGATGTTGCGATCCATTAAAGGAACTAATCAATCATTAGCTAATGAAGACTTAGATATATGTATGACATACTCGTATATTATATGCGTCTGCTGTTCGCCGAACATAGGCCATAAACACATTTAATAAATATAATGTTAATTAGAACCTAATTGTCATTCAATAATGTTTTTATATTGACAAAAGAAAATTATATGGATAATTAAAAATACTAGCTAAATTATCATCAAACCGCTTCCCCGCGGGGGTAAGTAGAAAGGATAGAGCGCTACACTCTTCTGTCCTGACACACAATTATTCTCGCCTCATCTACATTGATACATCTTCTCATATAAGTTCGTTGATTATTGAGGCTTTTAACAAGATCATCTTTCAGTATCTGGTTTACCTGGCTGTGCAAAGTCTTCCGCGGACGTTCTCTATTTCTAGTGCCATCAACACTTGGGTCGTATATCTTACTTATCATTCTCTCCACATTTATCCGTTACATGTGACAAACCTACACAATTATCCTTTCTTAATCTTGCTCACTATGCTGAGATCAGTTTTACATTTTCTCCTTATTTATTCATTTTTCACTCTGTCATAAATGGATCTGCCGCGATCTCATTTCCACTGCATTTAGTCTACTTTCGTGCATCTTCTGCCAGCTCCTCACGCTTCACTTCCATACATCATTATCGGTACCAGGACTCCATTGTGTACCGCTAGTCTTGCCTTGTTTGACAAGTTCCCATTAGATAAACTTAAATCATTATTTTAAAAAAATGTGATTTGATGTGAAAATTTTAATTTTTAAAATTTGAACGTTACTAGTCACCATAATATTGTTTCATGGTGAAATATTTTTAACTGTGTTTTATAGAAATATCTGCAATACTAACATGGACATCTTTGTCAAAAGTTAACTATAAAGGAGAATATCTTTTTAATTGATTTTTATCGCGTGATTACATACGTATATGTAATATTTAAAACTATTTCATAATTTTAAGGTTAAAAATTTAAAGATTTTGTTTAGGACATATATTTATTTGGTGTATACATATTAACTATTGAACGAAAATAATGCACCGTGCCCCCCCCCCCCCCAATACGGTTATACGTGTGACGAAATAATGAGTTAAAATATACAGTACACATTTTTGGAGATGCCAGCAGAATTCGGATTGTGGTGAGTGCCAATCTCCTTCCTGTCTTGACATTCTTCCGGCATCTATGCATTGTACGCAACAGACTTATTCAGATGCAAACAATGGTGATGATTTGTAGGTTGATACAGGATAATACAAAATAATAGAGAAATCTTTAATTTGGAGAAATAATAAAAAAAAAACACTTTTTTCCGCACATTATTAAACTAAATTTTAAATATACCATTCAGGTACAGTGAACACTTTGAATAATTAATGCTGAAAGTCTAAAAATTAATATATTTTGTGTTGTTCTCATACTAGTTTATATTCAGAAAAGATACGGAGCGTGGAACTTTAAAAGTGACTTTCTCAATGTTGAAAGACAAAATTAAATTATAATATATTACATTCGAGTCATGCGATTTCGATAGCATGTCTCTGTTTGAAATCTTACATAGGTTTGTAAAGACGAGAGACGTTAGTGATTTATGGGTTTCGAATTTTAATGCTATTTCGTCGAAGTTGGGGGGGTAACTTGCGACAGAGTTTGTATGCCCGAGATGTGTAAACACACTTTCGCATGAACGTTGTCTCGATAAGACGAGACTAAAATATAAAATCTTAAAGAGTTATTGCGGCAAAGGAAAAAAATCATTTCTATCGATAGGTACCTCAGTCGCACGTCCACACATGTGAGCCACACCTTAAAAATAATAAAGCAAAGTGATTTATAAAAAAAAAACAATTTATTTGTAATACTTACATGTTTTAAAAGGTTAATTTCAACTTAAAGCTAGGTATATATTACAAATTTACGAGAGATTTCATTGATGTCGTATTCGTAAGTATTTAATTAATTTAATTTGATATTCCAATAAACCATACTCACCCACACACCTACGCATTACTTACAAGATTACTTCACTTAGGTATATCTCTTACCTTATCATGGGTAGGTTTTCACCTACACAAGTTATAAAATATTACACGTCGTCAAAAGGTCATACCGCTGCATAGTAAATTTGTGAAATAAATCTGTATACCTAATAAATTTTTTATTTTAATAAAGCTGCAAAAAAAACGCTTTCGGGATAAAACTGAATTCTATACTTATTATTCCTCTACTCATTATTAATTTGTTTCGATAATAATGGCCGATTTTAACCTTCAAATTAAATTTAGCATAACATTAGAGAAAATAGATTTTAGCGATATTTTCATAAGTTTTGGAAATGACATTAAAAAAAGTAATAAAGTGTACCAATTATGAAAAAATCATAAATGTTCAAATATCTCGAAAACCGTGTGACATTCAATAGACCTATTATGGGTTATTCCGATAGGGCATGGTCTCAGCTATCGATGGTTTTCGTTTGGACCACTATTTACAGGACATTTTAGAAGAACACATTCATATTGTGAAGTTGTAATTATTCATTACAGACGGTCTATGATATTTCAAATACAAATTAAATGTATTAAGTAGAAAGATATACATATATAAAGATATACAAAAATATTGTTGTTGCTACCGGGATTCGAACCTGGATCTCTTCCAATCCGGTATGTAATAAAGTTAAAAAAATAAAAAAATTACATTAATATTCTTACTATTTTCAAACTAAACTAGGACTAATCATTGGTCTCCTAGAATGAGGCTCGAGTCCTAGACAACTGGATCACTCGACGAGTGTCTTAAAAACTAGAGCAACAAAGATGCCAAATTGAAGTATTGAATTAAAAATATAACTATGATAAAAAACATATATAATAATAATAATTTCATAATTTATACAAAATAACATAAAGACGAAATCTATTTTATCTATTAGATTGTATATTCATGGACTTTGAAGATAAGAAAGAAAAGATGGATTGATGCCTTTGAGATGTGCTGAATTGCGCATACCGTAAATGACTCAATGGATTAGGAGCTAAACATCAAATTCAGGCTCTAAACCATTTGTCTAGGAATAATCTTTAAACTTTTGGGCATCTTACGAGAAGGGAAGATAACTTGGAGAAGCTTGTTGTGGTGGGTCACGTCGAAGGGCGGAGAGGAAGAGGAAGACTTCCCGGCCGTTGGACTGACTAATTGGAAATGGCATCAGGCACTTCTCTCGTGACAGACCTTAGATCTGCGGGATGCTGAGAAAAGTAGAGGAACATAGTCAAAAGGGCGGGAGTTCACGGAAATAACGATCGTCAGTCAAGAGAAAAAAAATCGATAAATTAATTATAATTGAAGTATTGATAATATTTATTAAAAACATAACTACGAGTATTATAAAAAAGTTATAATAATATATTTATATTCTATACAAAATACGCAAAGATACTTTAAGACCAATTCTGTTTTATGTATAAGAGAAAATAAAATATACGAATTAAAGAATGTAAGAAATTACTTACAACACAAATTAAACGAATCAACTAGAACAGGATACATTTTTCTAGCTGATTATTTTCTTTGTATTAAAAATATCACAAAACTATGTTCTGAAAATGCAACTTCACAACAACATGTGTTGTCCTTAAAAAAAAACAAATGTTATGGTTTGGTTGAACATAACAGAATCATTTGTTTTCATCATCAGACAATGTTTTGTTTTGCTTTAAGCAATTCGGAAGTTCTTTCACTTGTCGTAAAACACGTGGTCACCTGGTTACATAATATACAGATTTGACCTGGAAATAAGTTTGATTTGCTTGTGAATCGTTGGACAAAATTTTAGCAAACAATATATTTCTCATAATAAAAATACACTTTAAATTATGTGCTTAATTCATCTATGAATATTGCCAAGTCATACAGTTAGTTTCCTTTGAATTTATGTAGATATATTCGAAGCATAAAGATGGAAATTTAATATATTTTTTGCATTAAAAAAATACACGAATATGTGATGTATTTGTATCCAAGGGTGAATATAAAGGTACTTTCATCTTCTGAAGATTGAATAAACGAATCAACATAATATTTTGCGAGAATGTTACTAATATATATTCAGAAAGCATTTTGAGTTTTTTTAAAGTAATGATGTCAAAATATGTACAATTTTAACGATTTTGTGGCATTTTTTCTAAGAATCACTGTTAAAAAATTATAGTCGTAATGCAAAAATTCCTTATTATAATTTGTATGTTTATTTATGGTTTAAAGATTTTTCTTACATACATATGTACATAAACATATGTATCTAGCCATCCCACCCTTGTTGCGATGTAAGGTTTTATAATAATGACAGGGAAAATATACAATTTTTTTTAGTATTGCTAAGTATTGTGCTCGGTGCATCTATTGTTGACTGAACTATAGAAAAAAAAGAAAACACTCTCAAGTGTCATTACAGCCTGGCATGGTAAAGTTTCATTCTTCCCAGGATAACCCTTCACATCTCAGCGAAAATGAAAAGGTTGATCCGACTCCCGTCAACTGCGGCCTACCATACAAAAAAGGCCTTATAATAATGAATTAGTAAATAATAAAATACTTTAATTAAAAATAGTAAAAAAAAAACATTTTTTCCTCCAAAATGATTAATAACATATGATTTTCAAAAAAGTCGTATTATTATTGTACGTAAAATATATACTTTACAGAATTTAACTAATTTAGTTTATATCATATTTTATGGGTGGATTACCAACATAAGTTCTACAAAAATATATTGGTAAACATTAATTGATATAGTGATCCATTTTCTCCCCTACGCCTCAGTATTTTATAAACAATTTTAAATTGATCACATCTTTCTACGCTTTTCATAAAATGGTTTATCTTCCAATCAGCTGCAATTTTAAACTCATGGTTTAAATATATTTCGTTTAAAACCTGTTTCGAAGAAAATAAACATCTATTTTATCCAAGATTTTAAATAAAAATACTAGGTAAACTTCTGTGAAGATTTGGCCATAAAAGGTTGTAGCATAAGAATTACAATTTTTCTGGTTCTTTCCGTTGCGACAAAAATGATTTATTGAATATTTTCAAATATTTCCATCAAAGGACGTTCAAAACAAAACGAAGAAAGACTGACAGGGGCTAAAATTAAAATTTTCCCCTGGACAAGCGATCAGTTGACGGTTTTTTCGTAGCACGAGAAAAGCAATTTATTCCGACGTCAATATTGTACGAAAAACTTTCTTTCAAAAAGTCTCCCCTAAACTCGCCTCGATACGAGTGAAATGTAAGGGTGGGTCAAATAGCGATTTACCTAAAATGATAAATGGGTGTTTTGAATAGTAAACTGCAATAATACAAATGTTTTTGGATTTTTCGACATCATTTTGGTAATTCTTGGATGCTAACTCAGGGTACCAGCTTAATGTTGACCGCTCGGACATATTATAATTTAACCGTACGGAATAACTGTTTTCAACACGAAAGTACATCTTTTAAAATCATTACTGTCTTCTGGAATTTATTTTTTGGAAAATTTTTGTGGTATTCAGTATATTTTGTAAAAAAATATTGAAAATGATTATTGGGGTGAACGAAATATTTGCTAATAATGAATTAATAATGAGGATTCTGGGATGGGAGATGGGGGATGTTTATTGCTTATATTTTTAGCTGATTAAATTTAATTGTTCATTTTATATTTTATGTATTATAAGTTGTCTAACTTAATATCACCATTGTTTACATGCAATACAGATAATCCTTAATTTTACAATAAGTGATTCGCAAATTATGAGAAACGATGGTAATCTAACCACTAGCCTCATTCAAATAACTGTTTAATATACATGACACTTCAATTTGGTTGGGACCATTAAAAACTGCTTCACATAACCGTTATACCACTTGACACTAATATTTTTTTTACGACGGGTATTATAAGTTACTACCTTAAATTAGAATTCGACACAATTAAAATATTAATTAACACTCATTAGAATATTCTAGAATTCTATAAACAATACTATTTCGCATTTTGGAAAATATATTCCTTAAAACATACCCTCAAATACATGTATTTATTAAACATTTTAAATGCACGGCGCCACTGGCACATATTATTTTATTTCATAATAAAAACTCTTTTAATAAAAATATTTTATGACGTGAATAAAAAAACATTAAAATAAAGATGCCTAAAGAATTAAGATAATTTTTTATATCTTTTTCATAGGAGAAAATGATGTGATCGTATATTAGATGTGGCGCCAAATACATATGTATGTAAATATGTGGCGCCATATATTTTTTAATGTAGGTATACAAATTTATCAAGAAATTCATATTGTACTTCGACTATTTCATTAAAATGATCTGAGACAGAATGATATCTATAAGAAATAAATAAATGTGCTCTACAAGAATTAATAACAAATAAACCAAAATTCTAATACGTATAACTAACGCAATACTTTGATAAATCAATAAAATATTTAAAATATTGGAATATGGGAATATTTCCGAAAAACTAAATTATATATATGGAGAGGATACACCCTTTAATTCAATCTTATAAAAACCGTGACGAGTATCACCGAAGTTCTTAAGTTCCGAAGAGAAAGTGCGTCAGCTATGAACAGTGTTGTATTTTAAAAGACTCAGAAATTTTAATAGTTGTGCTTAACTGCTGACTATATATAGGTTTGAATTAATAAACGGTAATAATTTGTGGGTATGTGCCCTCATATTTGACGTGCTGTTAAAGATAGTGCTTTGTCTTGTTAATAATTTATTAGGGGAAAACCCTTAGAATGTAGTTATACTTAAGGCATGCCAATTTATCGGAAAATGGCATTATACGTTCAGCGGACAGTGGACAGGCGACAAACCAACCCACTGGCGACAGATTATCAATCCTCCGTAATCCGCAATTAGCCGCATTTCCATGGCTGCTCTCATCGAGAGTAAATGGGCCGTGTCCACGGAAGATATTTCTCTCTAAGATTCGACTCGAGATGAGACGAAGGACGGTACAGAGTTCAGCACGAAACGATTTATGAATTATTAGTACGTATTGTCTTAGAATGACTCATCCAGTATATACCAGCCGCGTGCAGTCAGTAAAATAAAAAAAGTTGTATGTAACTACAGGGTGAATATTATGTTCCAGGTCGATTTTTCTTGGCCGCCATTTTGGTTTTGCAAACATTTGTCAGTTCGCATTCGCTAGTCCTAGAGAGTAGAGTAGTTGATTACAATTTATTATGAAGCCTCTAACTCCTCAAAAATGTGTTGAATTCATTATTTTTTTTTATCTAAATAATAATGTTATTGCTGTAACCATTAATGGTGATCGCTATCATCACATGTTGGAAAACTTCTTGGTGCCCGAATTGGATCGATTGGGCTTGCAACACATGTGGTTTCAACAGGACGGTGCCACCTTACACATAGCTCGAGCTACGCTTGAAATTTTTCCCGGCCTCAAAATGTCAAAGAGTGATGATATCGACTGGTCTCCTCGATTATCTGGTTTGACGGCTCCCGATTATTTTCTGTGGGGGTACTCGAAAGGAAAAGTCTAAGCCAATAATATTTTAAATGAAACGAATACTGAACATAATATTCACCCTATATATATATATATATATATTTTTGGAAATCGAATGAAATTAAATATTTATTTTTAATATTTATTTAAATATTACGATTTATTAAAATCTGTAAAAATGATAATAATTGTGTAAAGAACCAAATACGGATTTTATTTCGCATAAATGCTGGTTTAGTACCTACAGCTTATTTCAAGTATCGACTGCACGTACCTTTAGCGACTTTCAGAGATCAAACTCTGATTGAGAGATCATTATGGACAAGGGCCATAAACGAAGATGAATAATAAAACTAGAAAAACGCTGCGTCATTCTTTAGAAAAATAATGAATGACATTTGGCGAATTTTAAACAATCTTCGGGTTTTCAAATTGCCGATTTGATGTAATATTGAATGTTTCAGGTATGATTATTTTTCATGAAAACTCGTTATATCCTTGGTTAGTACAATAATCAGAATTCATGGTTTTTAAAAGTTCTATTGTTTTTAATTAATCAATCAAATTAAATAGGCTGAAATATGCTTTTGTCTAATAATTATAGAATATTTTTATTTATTTATTTACATTACATAATTATATTAATCGGATAGCATTTCTGTATGATGATTGCATTGCCCTACTAGGCAAGTTTTGGGGCAAATTGGCATTTATTTATTAAAAACAGTATAATCAACATACGTATAGGATAGATATCAATTATATACAGTGTTAAAAACAAAGTATATATCTAGTCAGATATGTCGACCAAAGAACGCAAACGAATTCGTTACATGTATATTCAACAATATCGTATTTTTTTACATCTCGTAATCAAATACACATACACGCATAAACACAACATCAGTCTTATATATACAGATGTTAATTCATAAACCAATTGTTATCCCAAACCACGTAATGCAATTACAAACAGTTATATCATAATAGACAATAGTTTAATTTCAGGTCTACCTAATTTTAACAACAAATTTACAATACTCTTCCTAAACGCTCTAAAGTCACTTAAAGTTTTGATATAATAATAATAATGAGTTTATTTCAGCGTGATCGGGTTTTTTTTTATGAAAACCCTATTCGCCATAAAGATACGAAATATTATTTATGTTATGAAAAGAAAAGCAAAAAAATATAAGTAGAAAAAGTTCACACATATATATATAAATATAAACAAAATATAGATACTACATTTCAGTCACGGCCATTATTGTAGCTGTATGTATTGTCGTTGCCATTCTATGGTTAGAGAACCAGCTTTCCATGAGAGCGCCGCTTGCACTAGAGAGTTGGTGCTGAGCTCCAGCCGCAACTTTACGCCAGCAACTCGATGTCTCAGAAGCGGAACGTATCCATGTATATGGCCTTCGGCAAACATTGTAGATGCACTGCAATAACGTACCAATACGAACAGTATTCTGTATGAGTTGTACTGAGTTTGGAGACGGTTATACGTCACTTGCTTGTATTTCGACCAGAGTTCGCAGGTGTAGAACGATTTAAACAGGATCCTCTTCACCTCCTTACTGCATCGGTAGAAACGCCGTGACAGCATATTTGCACAAACTGTCTCCTCAGTCGTTCTATGTCATCATCGTCTTGTCTATCTTAATTAAATATATGGCCAAGGTATTTGACCATAATTTGAACGCTCAATTTCGTCCCGTCCAGCCACACGAGAGGGATATTATCTGGCCCTTTTCCATATTTGAACGTCATTATGACCAATTTGCTGGAATTGTATATATAAAATATTATATTCACTGGCGTATGTTTCATATATCTGTAAAAGTTTTATTGTTCTTTTTATAGATGGTGCTAGTATAACCATATCATCGCCATAACTAATGTGGTTCACATTTGTCCCACCCATGTGGCAGCCAATTTTTGCATCGCATAGTCGCTCGCTAAATTCGTCCATGTATATATGTATTATATATATTGATATCAAATTAAAACAACCCCATATAATCAAAGAGAGAATGGAATATTGCCGGTTCACGAGAGACATTTCCGAGTTGCCGTGGTCGTAGTTTGCATCCGTGAGGACCTACGCGCAGTGCAGTGGCGACGCGTGCCGTCTGGGACATAAATCATTGTTTTTAGTTTGCAGTTTTACATACATTTGAATTAATAATATGGCGCAAGGCACAATGCAAACTTGGCACGACTGGAGACCGACGCTGCAGTTGCGGATGCTCCCATATATCTCCATTTTCAAATGCACTCTCGTAGCGGCGGTTCGTGCAATTTCCAGCGGGCGTTCTTAATGCCCCCCACATACGCTGTGTTTTTGTTTCGTCAGCCTAAAGTCGGCAGACCGCAGGAGATGTGAAAACAATGGAAATGAACCAGCTTATTAAAATATTTAAATTGAATTTCTCTTGGCGACTACTTTTTTTTACGAATTGAGATTTGTATATTTTTTTATTTCAGGAAACTTAAGAACCGTATGATTTAGTTTGAAGAAAGACAAATTCATTTTAGATTTCAATGAACTGCAAACAATATTGAAGTGGTCTTAATAATAATAAATATCGGCTAAATTTAAAAAATTGTACAAAAACTTAAATAAAATTTTAGATGTGTACACTGTTAATGTCAATGTTTAGAAATTTTGACTAGCGGTCCGTGCCTAGTGTTGCCAGAGATTTAAATTTACAATAGAGCGACATGGGGGTAGATTAGGGGTAACGCAATCTAAGACAGTAACGATGTATGCAAAATACAAGCAGGGTGAGACGTCGGAAGTATGGGGTAGAGTGACTATATTTTCTCATACTATTTGCTAGAGTGCAACTAAAATTGTTTTTAGAACGGACGGTGTTCAATATAATCCATATTTATATCAAGGGAAGAAGTGAGGAGGCCACGAGGTTGGAAAGGTCTTATAGAGTAATAACTATGGTCTTATAGAGTAATCTTATAGAGAAACTATGAAAAATTTGGTCTAGATTGGTGAAATAGTATAGAATTGAATAAAGAACAAACGTAAATGTATATATTCAATTTTATATACATGTATAATTTTAAAAAAACTTTTCCGCGAGCACAGATTATAAAAAATAATACATGTTTAAAAAGTGACATGTGTTTTCAAATTTATTAGTTTTTAAATTCATATATATATAATAGACTGCCCCCAGATTATTAGTCTGCTTGAATTTTACGCACTATTGAGGTCATCGAGACACAATTCATTGTTTTAATACAGCGGTAATATCAGAACTCATTCATTAGCTAACTCCGCAGTCTCCAGAATGCATTCTTTAAGGAATAAATATGCGGATATAGTCGAAATTTTTGCTGTGTATAGGACTACATTATTACATTTTTTTGTATCTCAACTCAATGGTTACGGATAAATTGCTTTACTTCATATTTTATATATATATTTTTAATTTTGATTATGAAAAAACATGCTGACACTGCAATTTTTTTCTTTGTGTATGGCACTTCTGATGAAATTTTTTAATATTTTACAAATTATGTTAATGTCTGAATAGGGCGTATATAATAATAATAATATAAAAATGTAATAATGTTACAATTCGAAACTGAAAAAAATAATTGTCCAAAAGCCACGTGTCTTTTTTTTGGACTCACGATGAATGGTGTGTTACTTACATGACCTTAATTAAACTAATTTATTGAAACAGATATAATTCTGATGTAATCAATATAAACCAGTAAGTATTTTCAATATTAAATTATACTTAAAAACACTGTGAAACAATTCCAATTGAAAAGTAATTAATTAATTTAATGGGATTAATTTAAAAAAAGGTGACAAGTGAGACAAAGTGAGATTTTTAAATTGATATAAAAACAATAATTTTAATCTGCAAATGAATATTTATTAAAATGAAAAAAATTTATATAATTATAACATAATTAGTTTATTCCACCGTAATTGGATTATTTGTGCAAGAACGTTGTTCTACAATATACACATACCAATATTAATATAGGTATAAAAAATACTCGTATATTCAAATAACAAGAATATCAATTATACATACGTATGATTTTAAGAGTTCTTAATATTTACTGCCTGATGGGTCAAAACAAAACACGTCCGGCGGTGGTGTGTCATTTTAGACCCACCTCAAGTTTTCGGTTTTTTAACCGTTTTGTGGGAGATTTTTTATAGATGTTTCATTTTAAATATGATTTAATAAAATTGCATGATATGCCGTAATGTTTCTGCTAAAAAATAAAAAAAAAATATGAATAATGTACATATTCTCACGCATTAACAGACGCCCTAGACAGGCAAAATACAAACATCCACTGAGCATGTGATCTTCTCGTCAGAACTCGACCAGGTAGTGTCATAAAACTTACAGGTAGGCGCAACGCCTCTCTAATAATTATATTACTGGTATTGTCTATGACGCATACCTGGTATCCTTTGTCTACCCGCTTAAATTATTGACAATATATGTTTTGACGTATGCGCTGAGATTTAATCCGACTGCCTTAGGTCAGTTTTTGAGTTTTTTCACATTTTTATCAATAACTCATTTGAATCTCGTCCGATAACATTTATTTGTATCTCAAAGTATTTAAAAATATTTAATAAAAGATAATCTATAAGAAAAACAGCATTAAACGAATATTTGTAGCGTAATTCATATTTTTACAAACACTCGGGTCAAATCTGACCCACCACCGCAGGGTATGTGTTAAAAAAATAACAATAAAAAAATTGTAAATACATAATAATGATACATATAATTCAGTTTTAAAGTTATTGAACATAAATAAAATGTCTAAATCTGTATAAAAAATTTCTGAATCTTCTGTGTACAATTTTCTTGGTTAATCTGCCATGTATATCTGACTTTTCTGGCCCATTGCAAAGTGCATTGATGGATCTTGCAAAGGGATCCGTAATATTAGCCAGAAAGATCATATTTACTCGGTAGAATAACCCAGAAAACTATACACAGAAAATAAATATCTTTTAATATACGTATCTGTAATTATTTTTGAATTGGTTGGTTAATGATCTAGAACTGAATAACTAATAACTTCATATATAGCTTGTATTAAAGAGTTACCGTTGTGTTCCAGCATTAGTTTAGCACCAGCAACACGACGTCTCAGGAGAGGAATATATCTATGGTTGACTTATCTATTAAACTGAAGAAATAATCGTGAGATATTTTAGTGCTTGTACTCTAAATCGGACACTGATGAAAAATGTTGAATTGTTGGTAATGTGAATACACAGGAATACACAATGATAGCCTCTTGGATCAACAAATAGATTAATGAAGAAATTCTAAACAAAATTGAACAATTTATGCTCATAATGAAGAATATAAAATGAGAATACATTGATCATGTAATGGAGTGTAAAGTGTATTCCAAATTACAATGATCATTCAAGTAAAAATTAATAGTAGAACAAATCGAGGCAGAAAATAAAATTTTATGAAAAAGTTGTGAGACTGGTTCGGCTGCAATTTCATTAACTTATTTCACGTTCATATAACGTGAATGTCACTATGATGATAGCAAAACATTGGTAGGACGTGACACATGAAGAAGGATAATAAATTAAATGCTTTTATGGTAAAGCAGATACAGAAGACAGTAGACAACGAACGACAGCTCCACGTGAGTACACCACAGAATGCAGGCTCTTCCCGAGCGCTCCGCTAAGACAAATCAATTTTTCTGCTGACTGCGTCTGACGATATTGTTTGCTTCAACATTGCATTTTATTTCCGCCAGATATCTGTTATAAACCGTTGCTCAAGTAAGTACAGTGTTTCAGTGCACGCCTCATCACTATCCAATTACATATTCCTAACTGTCAAACAATGGTGATTATGAGATATTCTAGTAATTTGAACATGAATGATGGGGCGACTCCGAAAGCGGTTTGTCATTCTCATACATTTCCAAATCTTGTTAAAACTGGTTGATGCCGCAGTGACAACAAAAGTTTTATTTTTTCCTATTAATTATTATTTTTTATTTATGACATTATTTATGTTGGTTCGAGCATATTTGTTTTGTAATATTTAAATATATGGCAGATATTAATTAGTATTATTCCAATAATAATGTAGTATTTAATTCTTAATTTGATTTCAACGTATAATTCAAAATTAAAAATGTTTATTCAGGGTATTAATAAATAAAAAAATTAGTGTAATATTTTTAATTAATTTTTCAAAGTACGTTATACGTTTTATATGTTCAGCTTTAATGCAATAAGCCTATTGGTGAAATATTTACAATAAATAAATATTTAATTAATTCAATTTTATTTTCGAGTACTGCTAATGTAATATTTTGTCCAATATCTAATTAAAAGTCCGTCATTTTGCACAGGGAGTCTCTGAATAAAGTTAAGCATTAGTCAAGTTGTTTGAGGTTCAGTAAGCCGTCCCGCTATCAGACCCGCAAACACCCACGCCTATTTGGTGAACTAAAATAACATAAATGAAAATGGTCAGCCTTGGTGATGAAACTATTTTGAACACGAGAAATAATTCACTCATGGGACTTCCCCCCCCCCCTACCCCCCGCACAGTGTAACGCTAAATAACTTTATGTAATTTAAAATTCTCTATTTAATTATTAATTTTATTTACAAATTATCCATAGCCAGTTATATATTAAATAAGAGACTCACTGGTCTTTTTTCCGTAATTCTCATTCTTGATGTTTTCTAGAATATTCTGCCGAGTGTATTTAACCTCTCTAGGTAAAGTTTTATCGTGGCTATTGTCGCTTATACGGAGTGTATGTATTGGCGTTATGTCAAGTAAATACCCGCGATACCGTATCGAAAGTAGGGTGTATTGCTGGTGGTGTTATGTCAAGTACTGGCTTTCAATGTCGTGTCGAAAGCAGGGTGTATTGCTGGTGGTGTTATATCAAGTGCTGGTTTTCAATACCACATCGAAAGAAAAGTGTGTCTGTATTTATTTTGGTTTTACTTATTTCTATTTACATAAACCCCTTTTTCTTCTTAAGATAGATATTTCACAAATAGCGTTAAGTATTTCTATATCTAACTGAACATTATGAAACCACGTCCCGTCCTCTGTATAACAATAACAATGTGGGATTCTTTTGATGATGATGGTGTTATAGAAAACATGTTATGTAAAACTAATATTTATTTATTTAATTCTTAACATAGTGCATAGGTACTCCTCTATATGCTCTTATAGAAACAAGATTAAAGTCTTTTATTTTACTTAAACTTATATTTTACATAACTGGTCCGTTTTACTTTAAATCTATTCAATTTCTCCTCCATTCTTGTTTTCTATCATTTCATTAAAAATCTTCATAGTCGATTTCTGAGATTTGGCCTTCTTCCTGAAAGGCAGTTTCGGTCTGTCCCTTCCTCTTGTACGATGCTCGTGCTCATGTTGATTTGCATCAATTCCGCCGATATTTTCTTATTGAGGATTTTATAAATAAATACCATTATATTAAAATATATTTTCTGCTTAAAGGTCATCATATTCAGCTCTTTGAGATTTGCACTGATTCGAGTATATCTATTTTTTTAGAGTATTATTCTCAAAGCTTTATTTTGCAATACTGACAATTGTTGGCACAAAGTAATTTTGTAATTATTGAAGAAGTAAAAACACAGTATTTGAAATTTTTAATGTCAACACCTGTATATATATTTATAATTTATTTAAATTGTACCAAACTTAAAAGTCAATACTCATGTTAGTCAGAAAAGGACAATATTTGTCGGACCTTTCTACTTAAGACTATTTCAAGGTCCATAATAAAAACAAATGCAGCATGATATACGTGATTTTGGTTGTCAAAAAATCTGTACGCATGAGTTCTCACCTGCTTAATTTTTATATTTTCTCATTCTTCCAGTTAGACATGTGCCGTCTATATTAACTAATTATTGAAATTCCTGCGATTGTAATTCATTTTAAGATAAATTTAAAATATTTAAAATCGGATCACTTGCCTTCTTAAATTTTCACGGCCGTTCGGAATCTTCTATGTAGAGTTAGGTTAGGGTGTGTGTATTTGCGATCTCATTGGCCAATGAATAAATATTTGAAAATTTAAATGAAATAAAAAATATTGCTCTCTTCTCCACGATGATTAAATTTTAATGTAATAATCCTCGGTGACGCAGCTAAATTTTACGTAGTTTGTAATTAAATAATTAAGATTTTTACGGAAATAACCAACACATACATTTTACATGTATAATAGAATATATATTTTTTTGATTTTCTTAATATTATATATTATATCATATATTTTTTTGTGTACGCTATGATGCCAAATCGTGTGCGCGCGCACACTCGCACACCTTAGATCGGGAACATTGATCGTGGACGATAGTCACTCTTTTTGTTTTATTTTATTTTTTAAGAAGAACACATTCTTATTGTGAAGTTGTAATTTTTCACACATTCATTTTTGTTAGTTATTTTTTTATAAAATCCACACTAATTATATTATATAAATAATAAGATAAAATACTTTATTTAAACCACCATTTATTAAATCCTTTTTGCAAATAATCGTCTTTTAAATTTGATTTCACAGCAATTCCTAATTAGTTACCCACTACTTACACTTATATAATGTTGTTTATATCTATGGTTGCCTTTTTAATTTTAGTATACATTATTTCCTGAAGAAGATACCATAGATATCGAAACATGTTGATTTATCAATACACAGTGGTTTAAACAAAGTGTTTTATCTTATTTTTTACATTATATTATTATTAAATATTTGTGTCAATTTCACATATTCATTAAAAAGGCATTCAATTACTATACGAAAACAAAATCTGGTACCTTTATTCTAGGAACCATTCAAAAAATATTGAAAGAAGCACTCACCATAATACTAATCCAACCCCACTCTAGGTTCCAAAGAAATTGGTTAATTTTTAAAATGAAATGTCATTAAAGTTTTCCACGAAATCATTGAATTCTATGAATGCGTACACTGAAACCTATATTGAATTCTACGGGCTATTCAAACGAGGAAAAATCACCAGTGAAAAGGAGCATAGAAAACTTTGATAACAGGCTCCTAAGTTGACATGAGCACTCTATGTGAAGCAGGTACTGAGATCAACAAGCATACCAATTGATTTCCTCTCGTTTCACAGCGCTGTTGTAAACGCGTTTGAATGAAATCATAGAAGTCTCACGGATTTTAATTTTTCGAATTCGAGTTCCTCCCTTATTCAGAGGGTGCAGTGCAGGGTAGTAACTCTCATCAAACTATCACATGATGAAATCGCCATTTATAAAATAATTTAATTTGAAAAAGCCTCTAAAATAATTTGTTAATTAATTTTATTTATTCTTAATACATAGATTATCAACGGGCCATTAAGTGACTCTGATATATAGTCCTAGTATGATATTAAGGTATTTTTTTATTTTTAAAAAGACAATTAAACTAATAACATGTTACAGAATATACTTGCATGGCTGGAAAATTAGAAATATCATCAAAAAATATATATAAACGTTATATTACAAATTGACTTGTGAATTGTATTGTGTTCCAAAATGAATGTATTATACGATTGAATGACTATTAACCATGCATAAGACAATTTTACTTTTAAACTACTAATTTCTATACGAGATTCAAGATAAAATATGTTTCGTTTTTTAATATATGTAATGAATCCCTTAATTTTTATAATTGAGTTCTGGATGCAATCTTGGGAGGATCGCTCAAGACTTTTTTATCTTTTGGTCAAGACTCTTTTTTGTAAATATTTTATATACTCATGTCAATTATATTATTTTTAATTTAGTTGGTTGTGTTTATTTTCAATGTTAGATTTTTATCCCTTTGATTCCCAATGGGACAATACGACCCACAGGCAGATTAAAAATCACCAACATTTCAGATTTGCTTCACAGTCGGGATACATCTTCCCACCAGTTACTCCTATCTTTCTCCCTACTCCTATCTTTCTTTTGTACAAGTTAACGTTTTTTGCGTTAGTAGTGACGTATCTGTGCTGGTGTTTGCTTTATATTTCAAAAGATTTTGAGAGAATCGTCTTCGACATCCATCAAACGTACATACTTGCTACACTAAAATACTTTTACCGACATAGACAATGTCATCAGCAAATAACGCACCCTCACTTAACAAAGACACAGGCTTGCTGTCACTATCTCGTGCCAAAATTAAACAAAACTTTTTCACAAAGATTTAATTTATTTCTAGTACCAAAAATATACAACAATCTAAATTCATTTAAAAGTCCAAAAACTTTTAAAAGTCCAAACTTGAGATTAAAAGTGCTACAACAGTACCAATATATTGAATATTGCATTTTCTACTTTTCTCTGTAGTTGTGTTAGTGTATTATTTACCTGAACTTTTTTACATATTGAAAATTACAATTTTACATAAGTTCACTTCATATTTGTATATTATTTACTTATTTTACACACTCTTACTTCATATTTGTATATAATTTATTCTTACTTTACTTACCCTTTTTTATTTTTGATACACTGAACATTGCATATACTTTAAGTTTTACGTTGTATTTATATGTAACTTGTAATTTTATATTCTATCTCCCTCTTTATGTATACATATGTGCATTCTTTTTATATTTATGATTAGTTTTAAAGACGTC
The DNA here is from genome assembly GCA_031772225.1 of Eubasilissa splendida. Lineage (NCBI taxonomy): Eukaryota > Metazoa > Arthropoda > Insecta > Trichoptera > Phryganeidae > Eubasilissa > Eubasilissa splendida. The sequence continues at coordinate 10,335,761 of CM062852.1, read as the reverse complement.
CTGATGAAGCTTGAGATGAACGAAACCGGTTGACGTATAATAAATTTCGTGGTTTCATACAAAGTGATTATTTTATTTAATATTATTTATTTATTCAAATAAACTAAGTACAATATATTTTATTTTTACGTTTTACCAACTGAAACGATTTAAAAGATTGTTAAAGTTAAAATCAACATATTATTAGGTTGATGAATGATCCGCCGTTTTAAAAAAATTAAAATGTAACATAAATTTTATTGTAAAATTTAGACTCAGTCGGTCTTCTAAGAACTTGTGTGGTACCCATCCGGTCAATTTCCACACCTTCCAGAACTTTCTGAGATAACGAATAATTCTGAACTGATCGATGTCAGTTAGTATCTTAGTGGTGAAACTTTCGTGTTCTTCCACAGCCGTCTGAAGGGTCTGGTCATCAAAATCCAAACATCGACCATTTCCTGACTAGTCGTCTAATATCACCAGCTTTGAAGCGAATAAACCACTCTCGGCATGCCCTTTTGCTAATCGTTTCTTCACCGAAAAAATCGTTGAGATCGCGAAATGACTCGGCAGCTCTCCACTATTTCTCCTAGTGATACAGAATAATGTGGCGTACATATGTATGGTTTTCGGTGTGAATTTTAATTTATTAACCCTAATAAACAATTATATTATGACAAATGTCAATTAATATAATATAATATATTATTTTTTGATTCATAGTATAGTACAGTGTGTTATTAAATTGTTATAATCAGATAACATTGCAGGAAAGTACACATATTTCGGTACCCTGCCTGCTACACTAGTATTTTACTGTATTATAGTAGACAGTGCCTTTCCGGTATAGTTATAAACAAAGTGTAGTGTTCAATGTACAAATAAATATATATAAAGAGTAAAGAGAGATGCGATTAGATAGCATATAAATACATTGTAAAACATAAAGTAAGTAAATGCATTGTTCAATGTAGAAAAATATATAAACATTAATATTTAGAATAAAACAAGATGCAATTAGATAGCATATAAAAACAATGTTCAATGTACATAAACAGTAAAAAAATATTACATAAAGAGTAATAAATGCAATTAATAGCATATAAATATAATGTAAAACTTAAAGTAAATGCAATGTTCCATTAAAAAAATTTTAAAACTAAGTAAATTAAAAAAATAAAACGCCGCGTGAAAAACAGCGGATAATTATGCATCAACAGAAAAAGTGAAATCAGAGAAAATATAAATCAACGTCACCGTACTAGAGACAAAATTTTCGGATATATTTTCGGTTTTTTGTCTACATAATAAAATAAACATCTCATAGTCTGATGCTGAATGTCTAGCACAGTCATAAAGTACCGACTACACCGAGCGGCGTCTAATATCTCTGCACCAAAGATCCTAAAGCGAAATAAAGTTCTTTTCAATATTTTTTTACTTTTATATATTTATTCATGCTTTGATCTAACTAACCTTGGTCATACGACAAATTTAAACTGTCTCGCCCAAGCTCTGAATGAGTGATGCAGAACAATGTACGTTACATCAACGAAGTTTCTATTTTTGTTTCGTATCCTAAAAAAGATACAATCGAACAAAATTTAAGGAAACTATGGAGATAAGAGTATCTACATGTTGGTTGAATGAATATGTGTGGATTAACGGATTAGCGTGTGTAGACGTATATGTATGTAGACTCAAATCAGAAGAGTGGTGGATGCCCCAATACTTCATCCACCACTCTCGTATCCGTTTGATGTTGTGGAGTATATTGTGTACACGTGAGTGTGACAGGCGGCAAGTTATGATGAAGACACCACTTAAGGCCGGTTGTGTGATTTGTAGTAAGTTCTTAAATACTACTGTCAAAGTCAATACTGCTTAATAGTGTGGCAAGGCGAATAATCGTCAAATACCTGCGATTATTAACAAAATTGATTTATTTGAAATATTCATCATTGGCAATACATACAATTGTATGCTTTATCTATAGCTTTATTCACCACTGTATTCAAATTTTGTCACTTTGCTGGCGAAAAATTTCTAATATAAATTAAACAGCGAGGTCACCATCGGACAAACTAACATTACTAATATAGCGAGATATTGAATAATTCAATTTCGTATACAGTAACTTCCAAAGTAACAATGTGATAAATGACTTTTGTAACAGCTGTGAGACGATTTTACCATTGAATTTTTTGTTTACTATTGAATGTACCTATTTTCGATGAGTAAATAACTTTTACCAACGATCGAACAAACTGTTTTTGAAAAAAAATTACTTTAGTATTTTTTTTACTTTAATAAATTACTTTAGTATTTTTTTAACCATAGAAAACACTTACCAGTGATCACACAACCGGCCCTTATTGTTTGTACTGGATTTATTGTACTTAAACTGTACAAATAATGTAAACAATGAAATTACTGCGCGAATTATTATCAGAGGCGGTTTTTGAAGCTGTTGAGATGATGATAGTGAACCCGATAGCTTTTCATAAAACCTTTCAGATACATACAAAAAATTTTAGGGTGTTTCAAATTTTTTAAATAATTTTTTGTATTACACAGAATACACTATTTTTCATGCGTTTTACTTATTTGATATTGAATAATAATTTCGCTTGCATTTGAAACATATTGGTCCATGTTATCTAATAAATCGATATAAATTTAGTATTGGAAATTATAAATGATTATAAAAATTATAATAGTAACATAATCTTAAATAGTTTTCTGATCTTTAATTTTTAATTTCAAGGAGATCTTTTAGGTTTTCTACAGATCGATGGGGCCTATCTAGACTTGTCCTTTAAAAACAAAACAATATTTCATTTCTTTATTCAAAGAAATCAAATAATTTAGTGTCAATTCCCTCCGAAAGTGCAGATAAGCGTAATAGCATTTTAAGTATATTTGTCACTGTTTGAAAAAATCTAAATACGATAAAGAGATGGCAGTAAAACAAGGCTTTGGAAGCAAGACTTGTTGGAGACGGGGAAAATAGGATGAGACAAACGGTCACCCTGTATTGCGCGATCGCAAAAAAAAGTGAAACTGGGGCAAGTAGTTTGGGATTCACGTGAATACGAAATATTAAGAGTATTAAAAAAATCGTGACATTTCTGAAAAATAGCAGTTTAGTTACAGGGCTCCTAGGGAGTTATAACAATACCACTTTTACCAAAATTTACTAAGAAATTAAACTTAATTGTGAGTCATCTAGTGTCCATTGTGGTATAATAAACTGATGTCACGTTCAAAATCACCCCGTCTTGTAAATTAGCATGAGCCACATTGATGTCAATGACGTTTTGAATTTGCAAATACTTCACTGTGGTACATCTATGGAGCGGGGAGAACCGTTTGCTGGTGACAGGTTTCTCGGCCTTTTTATACTGAGCTCTGAACGTGACACCGCGTTGGCCCTTTAATCCAGATGAACGAAAAGTAAATATCGCTAAATATTTCAATCATTAGTACACTGCTTATCATATTGCTCACATTGTTCTTTATGAGAAATATCTGTGATGGTGTGAGGCTCCTGTAGTAAATCTCGGCAGCGTAATCTTTAATGGTACGGCAAACATGAAGAGAGGACACTGAGCGAGTCTCTAACGTCGATCAAGCATTGGAGATGACGTTCTAATCGATAGTTGAGAGGGGTACGGATACATCAGGCGAGAAAATCATGCCACATGAGGATCCTTGCAGACTGACATGGATTTCTAGCAGGAGCGCTTTATAACCATCGCTGTGTAACAGATTATTATTATTATTTGTATGATTGTATTTCTTTATTATTTGCAAAGGACTATGAGTCCGGTTTTTAAAATTAAATTTTGTTTTCTGTACTAACCTCTTGTGTCCAGAAATCATGCTGGGCCAAGTATATATTTTTAATTTTAATTGTAAATTAGATTCCATTTCGTAACTGAAAACATCTTTTCATTTATCTCCCCCGGGTATCAATAATATTTTTTCCCAGCTTAGGACGAAGGCGAAATGTGTCAGATCATTGTTGGTATCATGGCAGCGTTTCTGAGGTGATGAGGAACCCACCGTTCTTATGTTCTCCCCTGACTAGCCGATGAGGAGGATAACCGACGGTCTCTAACTTCACACTATATTTGGCAGAAATCTTAATTTTGAAAAATATCTTTAAACAAATGCAGTTAAGATCAAACATTTATTTTCATTTCAAATAAGTACTAATATTGTTTACATTTACCTTTTAAATACTAAAACCTATTGTTCGTGATAGAATAGTGTGCTTTCATTTATATAAATGTAGATAAGAACTTTTAGGAAATAACGTGACATACAACCGTCTCCAAATTCAGTACAACAACTCATACAGAATACTGTTCGGATTGGCGCGTTATTGTAGCGCAATTACAATATTTGCCGAAGGTCGTATACATGAATTCGTTCCGCTTCTGAGACATAGAGTTGCGGGCGTAAAGCTGCGGCTGGAGATCGGAAAGCTGGTTCCCTGACCAGAGAATAGCAACGACTACAGAATAGCTACAAATACAATACTAGCCGTGACTGAAATGTAGTATTTATATATTTTTAATATTTATATATGTGTGTGAACTTTATATATATATATATATATGCTTTTCTTTTTATGACATAAATAATATTTCGTAACTTAAATGTATTATCTTTATGGCAAACTGGGTCTTCATAAAAAAAACCCCGATCGCGCTGGAATCATTATACTCTATCATTTCCAAAATTCACTATGCTACATTCACATGTCTCTCAACCTTCGGTATCGATTGCAAAAAAACTGTGAAAATAACAGTTTTGATAATACTGTATAATTTAAAACGAATTTATTATAAATTTTCATGGAAAAAGCCCACGAAGAGATGTAAAAATATAAGAAAAATGTGAAATGCGTAAATGGAATCTCGACCCTGATACAACGAACGTACTTACCACATAACACAACCGATTTCACCTTTTTGCCTTACTATAAAAATAAAACGGCCGTCTTGATTACTTCACAAGAAAAAAAATCCTCGTAAGCCGGTTTATTCAAACTTTCCATTATATTTTATGAATCTTCCCGAATGTACCGAGGGATGAAAAGTTTCTGTTTGCGAAAAGGATTTAAGAAAGGGGATGATAATGCCCGAATTGACCTTGATCAATAAATAAGATTGATGGTTTCCAATATTTTCCATAAACATGGGACTAGCTTTTATAACATGTTGGGGGGGTGGTTTTATTCTGCAATTCAACAGAAAATGAGAAAAAGATTTGAATCTTGATTGTGCAAACCGTCAATAGTATATTTTCAAAGAGATTAGAGATCAAGAGCGTCACAAGTGTAGAATTGAGATCAGAGAATTTTTATTATTTTTAAGTTTTTGGACGAAACGATCAATTATTAAGGAGAACACATTCTTATTATGAAGTTATAATTATTTAGAAAAGACGGTCTGTGATGTTTTAAATACTAATTAAATGTATTAATTAGAAAAATATACATAAAAAATAAATTTTATCGAAAAATACTTTATTTGAATTGTAAGACATCCAGGATCGAATCCCGGTAGCAACAACAATATTTTTCTATAAAAATTGAATTTATATGTAAATTTTTCTAATTAATACATTTAATTTGTATTTGAAAGGATAAATGTTTTCAGCTTTATATAAGAATATTTTAAAACTTAATTTTAATATAAATGTTACAGTCTTGACCCATATTATGAGGTGACTGGTGGATATGTTTTTACATAACGTATTTTATCAACATCATTTTTGTTTGAGTTTTAATGTATCCATGAATTTATTCTACTTTTTTAAATATTTTTTTTATATCATGTTCAATACTATATATTTACAGCCTTTATGGTGTGGTGGTCCTGCACGTGCCCCACAGACATGGCCGTGTAAGGACTCACCTGACAGACCGAACTGACCGATAAGCAGATCCCAATACATCGAGACGGACGAGTCCTAGGAGCTAGCCGACCACTTCTCCGCAGACCGTTCATTCGTCAACATCTCAAGCGAGCCACTCCAGTCTTCAACTTCACACGCGCAGTTAACTTTATACCCGTCGTACTTGCCATTGTAAATCATTCCGCAATAAACGCCAACTTTTGTTAGTTCTATTTTTATTTAAATAGCTGCAGTATTAAAAATGCCATTTTAATTTTTCTGCTTGATAATTGGAAAAAACAAGATTATTTTTGTTATTTTATAATTAAAAAATCTATTATTATGTAATAAAATGTCATATAATTTAGACTCGTGAAGTTTTACTCTCGTTACACGTTGAGATATACGACTAAATATATGTATATTTAAATAAATATACATACATAAAATGCGTATCACATGATACTCTTACTAATTTTAACATAAGCTAAACGCTTGTGCTATGAAAATAGGACAACTAGCCGATCTCTTGTATTACACTTTTTAGGCACAAGTTTCTCGTGAAATCGATGATGTCTAAATATATATTCTGAATATTTAACAATAAATAATAAAATACTATGGGATGGTAACAAAATCATTTAGTATTTACAAAAAAAGTTTCAAAAAATCTATATGACCTAGCAATGAGAATTTACGAGACGTATAAAATTTATTGTCGCATAAAACTTGCTTTAAAGCGAACTGAAATGACCATTTGCCCCGTAACTGAATGAACAATGCACTTCTGGAAAAGATGTTATCTTTTTTACACATTACCGCCGCGGTAACCTCTTTGTAGCCAGGATGATTTGATGGTTCAACTTTTGACCCGACTCGTGAAATATTATCGTGCTCACCTCATCTCTTAGCGCCGTAAACTTGGCAATGTTGTATTTATCTCAGAGAAAATGCAAGGTGTTGAAACATTTTTATAATGCACTTTGAGAGAATTTTGAAGTGTGTTTTCATTGTCACAATAAGCCGTGATCCGCGTGCAAATTAATTGATTTTTTGATCAGTAACTGGCGCTTTTTTATAAAATTATAATAAATGTCATGTTTTTGTTGTATATTTTATAAAAATAATTCAGGTTAATTTCAAAACAATTTTAGCTGAAGAATAACTTGCTGAGTTATTTTTTGTTTTATTATTGATTTTTGAAGCATTTTAGTATTATTTATAAACATGATCATTTTTTTTGTTCCTAAAAATGACGCATGTGACTTAAACGATGGAAAGATAGATCCGTTAAGGATTTAAAAAAAACATAATTTATATGTTTATTAGAGAAATATTGTAGTTTGACATTTATACATAAAAACGTGTTTTGTGTAATGTATATATTATTTGAACTGTGGATCTGAAATCTTAGATAAATTAAGTATTAACCACTTAATTGAGTTTAAATACATCTACCGGTTTCGAAAAATTTTTTTATAGTACCTATATATAGTAACTCAAATCATTACTTAATACAAATTTACTCGAATAATTTTTAGGAAAAATTTTTAGAATGGGACTCGTAGTTAAATTTAGTTGGTTGTTTATAATTTTTTGATTAGTTTTACACGCTTTATTTATTTCCAACGTTTCCAAATTATTTAATTTGTGACCAACACCGTAAATAAAACAAAGATAATAAATAAAAATATGAATTTTAACCACAAAGTTAATATTGCTAATTTTAAAAGTAAAATTAAGTATTTTTTATAAATTACATTCTTAAATTAATGTGTCAATTTGAAACAACTTAAAAATTTAAAAAAACCCATCTGGTCTGAAATATTATTCTTTAAATCATTGTTGATAATCTCAAACAATGAAAAACTTAACATCCCTCGAGAGACGTTTTACGATTTAATCGTCACGAAGACTGGGGTGGGCAAATGGGGGATGAAACGCGTCTGCGGGGCTACCTCAAACTTTCCTAATTAACACTGTAGGTGTTTGCTTAAGTGCGGCCAAACGGGGTTTCATGTAAATTATACATTAATCCCTCTGCATTATTTGGCGTGGGAGATATATTTTCCAGTGTAATGTGCATGGTACGGCGCATAGGGGATGCGAACCACCGCCGCGGCGGGCAGCGGCATTTCGGTTCACAAGGCATGATGACATTACCGAGGGTGCTTACGATTTTAATAAAAAGCAAATGAAAACTAAATACTCCTTTCGAGATACACTTGCGGTACTGTGGATTCTGATCGATGTGTTGAATAAGTAGCAGGAAAAATACTACCTTGTAAGGTTAAAAGACCGGCCTTTGGAAACAAAGGTCAGGACGTCATTCATATCCCGTCAATATCATTTGAAGTTTTCCACAGACTCAATTTAATAGTAGAAGTAAAAATATGAATGTAACTTAATATTGCTAGACTCGTACCCATGAAATACAGATTTAGTAACATCAATGATTTAAACATACAAAAATTCAATATAAATATCTTCTTCTAGTGATTGTCTGGTTATCGAACGTTAGCGATACATATTTTATTTGTAGCAGCTCGAAATGTAATAGTTGAACTGTGAACTTCCTGAGCTATTCTTGGATTCTTCAGCCAGGATGTTCTTCATCTACCAGGGTCTCTTCTGCTAGCAATTTTACTTTAAAAGATGCCTCATGATGATATATTTCAATTTACGAGTTTTTATTGCCTTTTGTATCCAAATTGTCATTGACGATCCTACCAATCCAGCTTATTTTTAGAGCGGTGATCTCCATCTAAATTTCAAATGCTTCAACTTGCTTTAGCATTAATTCAAAGAGTGTTCATAATAATCTATATTCATATATTGTGACGTTATGAGATGCATGCGTCCACGTGTGGAGTCCCACCAAAAACGTCAGTGTAGAATGTCGCACTGTGTATGGAATCTGCTGCAGTCCAGCCGGCAATAAAGAGTAGACTAATCGACCAATCAGAAGATGAGGCAATGAAAGATGGCAAAACTGTCACTTTTTCGGGGAAATAGATTTTAATTTGAAAAATTAAATAATTCAGTCTTATAATTAATAGACAAGTTGCTGACTGGCTTCAAAGCTGAAAGTGTTCAACACTCTTGCTTTTGACAATAAAGGTAGGACGATTAAAAAAATTAAAAATTACATATGTAAGACATTTCATGTTTTATAATATTCCAATAAAAAAATGTAATTAGTTTAAAAATAATTTTTTGGTAAAATATTAGGAAAAACAAATATCGGGGTTCTTCGCAGAAAACTTGTCTTAATCATACGAACTAATTCTTTTTGTATGTATAAAAATTCGTAAACCTCGTATAATTACTTAAACAAAATATCATATACATTTTTTGTTTATTCGCAAATAATATATTTTTTAATGCAATTCTAAGAGAAAATTTTTACTTTTGAGTATGCCAACTATTGATATATAATAATATATAATATATTTTCTTCTAAATCTAAGCGAATCTCCAAAAATATTCGTATTCTGTGAAAATAATATAGGTAATTAATATAATGCAATTCATTGTCAATATCTAAAAACTATTTTCTAAGCTTATATTTTCTTTTATAAATCTTTACAGCATTTAATACTACGATATTATTTCGGGATAAATTATTTACCTAGCATCGAGACGAAAATATTATTACATGTAGCTAATCATCTTAGTTATGCAACCCTTGTCTCAGTAGGGGTAAATATTATAAATAAGGCACATCATACAGTATTGTAGGTACAAAGTGAATTTAAAGAAATTTAATTACTAATAAGAAAATATCCCTAACAACACGAATTGACTTTTAATATTCACTGACGGAATAGTTCACATAATCATACGAAAGCTCCGCATATATTATAATATAAGGATACGTTTCTATTCCAATATACATATTTCATATCCCATTCTTGATCCTTTATGTCCCTTTCGGTCCCTGGAAATCAAAAGATCCTAAGAACCATTCACAAAAAAATCAGACGACCGTAAAAACTTTACTGCGGAAAGCGAAAGTAAGAAGAAGGTTCACTTAATATAAAGGTTATTATCTATCTCTATACATATTTTTGATCTAAATCATATTTTGGCAAGTCATGTAATTGTATTTTCATTTTTTTATGCGAAAAATTCTTTGTTACTTTTTAATTTAGAAATTTACATTCTATATGGTCGGTGTAGTATGTACGTGGACAGGCGTTGAGTACACGGTCACTGTAATTTGAGATGTACAATGTCTGGATTGTCGGATTTGATATATAATCTGTCTCACCAGTCGCTTACCAGAGCTTATGTCTGAGGTCATGGGCGTTGTTAAGGGTGACATCTAGCTCGACGAGACTTCTGATATTTTTTGAACTTGGTCTGTAATCTGTAACTACTAGTGTTTTCAGCCTCTCTTAGTTTCTTTACATAATATGGCTTGGTATCATCAATAAATATCAAGCGTATTACTTATAATGATAATTATTTATTTTCCTTTGGATTAAAATACCTGTGATTGCTAAAGTTATAAAAGAAATAGGAAGTAGTGATGTTTTAAACCATTATTATGACTATGATTGTGTAATCGGTATTCAATTTAAACTTCGATTGGTTACTGTCATTTAAATGTTTATGGTTTAGTTTCTAATGTACCAGTGATTGCTGGCTGAATTAAAAAAAAAACAGTTACCAATACTCGTTAAAATTAAACACATATTTTACAATCACAGTTAACATAATGGTGTAGCTCATCACTAATAAGAAGGTTAAATAGGCAGAAGAATAAAGGCTGCTCGTTTTACGTGGCTTTTTATTTCCCATTCTCTTGACTATCAGATATTCGGTTATCTTGATTATCCCAGGTATTATCTAAGGTCTTTTCAATTTATAATTTCTTTTCATTATAAAGGTGTCCAGCGAAAATATTGAAGTTTAATATTTAATTTTAAAAAAACTACAATGTTATTCTCATATTTTATTTACACAAAATGGATTTTAACGATGCTAATTTAATGTTTTATAAACAGTATCGTCTGAATGCCAACCATTTCTCTCAAGATACTCTTGCAATCGGACTCTTAAATTTGCGAACATGCGAGAGCAAAGCGTTGGTTCAATGGCAGCAACTTCACGGTGGATATTTTCTTGTAGGGCCTGAATTGTTCGAGGATTGTTGCTGTAAACTCTCGACTTGAAGTGAGTACAAAAAGCGCGACGCTCACGAACTAATGAATCACCGCACTTTAAATCTTTCTCAACTGCGAATGCGCGATGCGCTCCTGACCAGTGACTCATTGCGACTGGCAAATCCGCCAATCACGCGCGTCTAACTATACCCCCCCACTTACCTCACCTTGATGGTTTACGAGCAATTACATCTATATACACCCTATATTTGAGAATTTTTATTATTCTCCTCCGACATTCGATGGATATTGAACCAGGACCATTAAAACTTTTAGAGTCCTCACCTGTAATACGAGTACTCGAATAAGTTTTATTTTTTGATCTAATCTCTTCATTAATCGTAGGGTCAGTGTAGCATAAAAACAATCATTTAAACTTTAATGATTATGTCATTGTCACACAAAATTTTATGTTGTATGGAAAACTAAATATAATTTTTTATAATTTATTAAATTTTACCAAAAACTATTATTAAACAAAGTATCAAGTAGATAAAATAAACGAGTATATAATATTGTATTCTTAAATAAAAATAAAAATATGAAGTATTAATGGGTTTAAGCTGTCTAGCGGCTATTCGAGTCCAGATGGTGACTATATTTTTTTCGATGGATACATTTTTTCTGTGTACCTATAATCTTCTAAATGAAAAATCTATTTAGTTTTAGTTTTCTCTAAGCTTTATCCTAAAAATTTGTAAATTTACAAATAATTAGTGTTCACTACATTAACAACAATACACAATACAAACTTTTTTGTTAAACGGTTTATATTATATAACATTAAAAAGTAGGAAGTGCTTGGAGATGGATGAGTAACACGACTGGATAGAGTGCGGATTGACTACATCAGAAGAAGCTTTAAAGAGATGATAGAAGCCAGACTGGAATGCGATGGTCACGTAATGAGGACACCAGATGAACGTATCGTTAAAACTGCATTAAAAATAAATACTGAGTGAAGACAACAAAAGGAACATGGTGGGCAAATTTCGAGAAGAAAATGAAGGATACTCGCATAACTCAAGACACCATCCAGGACAGTTGATCCTTAAATGTATACCTATATAACAAATATATATTTTAATTTATTTTATAACACATAGAGCATTGACAGTTCTATGACACAACATATTAACAAATATGGTTTATGTGATAATTAAAATAGTAATTCTAGTGATCAATAATATTACCAATATGAATTAAATATATTAATTATAAAGATATACATATAAAATCAATTTTATCGAAAAATATTGTTGTTGCGCCACCGGGATTCGAACCTGGATCTCTTCCCTAACCGGGGGAGGTGCTTTATCCAACTAAGCTACAGCGACATTATTTTTAGCGACAATTTTTCGACCCTATATGTTACCTTTTTGATATTAATACATTTAATCGTTCCATCATTTGACAGAGCCATCTACCTTATTTTATAATGTCGCTGTAGCTTAGTTGGATAAAGCACCTCCTCCAGTTAAGGAGGAGATCCAGGTTCGAATCTCGGTGGCGCAACAACAATATTTTTCGATAAAATTGATTTTATATGTATATCTTTATAATTAATATATTTAATTAATATTTAAAATATCACAGACCTATGTTCTGAATAATTACAACTTCACAATAAGAATGTGTTCTCCTAAAAAATAATATTACCAACATTTTTATTAATTTTTTTTCGTCGTTTTCAATTCATTTAATAATATTTCTTCCTGACCTTATGTTTCTTCTTCTTGTTTGGTGAGCGGGCGTCGGGCACACAGTCTCTGCAGTGTTCATTTGCTCCCACGGGGGAGCAATGGGCAGACTGTAGATAGTATGATAATTAAAAATATATTCATTAACCATCTAACAAATGCTCATCACACGCGTTAACTATAAATTTTATACACTTTTAAATATTATTTATATATATCATGTTCAATACCTTATATTTACAATTATATATTACAATAACTGTTGTATTTACTATACTTTCCTATTTTTTAATGTTTTTATTTACCATGTTCAATAGTATATAGGGTATAACAGACCTACTCCACAATATTTTATGGGTGTATACCTAATTAAATAACGAGTCGAAAATGTTCAAGAAATATGTGCTTAAACTCAACCATATCAGAGATATAAGCATTTAAAAAAAATCGTAGCTACGCGAATATTTGAAATATTTTATTGATTCCAAATTGTATATTGAGTGCAAAAAAAAGTTATCGAATTTGGAACGGTCAGACTATTTTTTGTTAGATGATTTAGGGCCTGAAGCAAAAATATAGATTAATAATGGATAAATTTCGAAATTATTTTCTTCGAAGTACGTAGACTTACATGAATTTGTAAAAATTTCAAATAATAATATTTTCCGTAACAGTGTAGAATTTAAACATATTCCTTGAACATTTTCGACTTGTAATTTAGTCAGGTATCCCCCACGAAATATTATTGACTAGGTCTGTCACACCTATATGTCTATGTCTATATTGCTTGAGCCACTGTAACTAACCTATTGCAAATGATAACAGAGAACAAATGCAAATAATCACGTAAAATACTGTCCATCTCGATACGGACTCTGATCTAGTGAGGTGGGTAGGAAATACTTGAAAAATTGAATGTATTGAAGTTTTAAATAAATATAACGCGAATACTCATAGCAAACTTTAGATACTATAGTGGGATAAATTATTCCTGTAACGGTTTTTAAATCACCACAACAAATCTGTTGACATCCCTAATGACAAAAATTTCCTGGTTCGCCCCCCAGACTATTTCGCAAATGATTCATTTAGCACTTCGCCCAAAGGGGACATAAAGTTCGAGCCGTCAACGTCCTCAGATGTTCTCTGGACCGTGTGTGAGATTACGTAAGGATTTATACACACATACAAACATATAAATAATATGACGCGCAAGTTTTAAGGAACGGGATGATTTAAGTTCCGGTTAAAGCTTTTAAAGCTTAGCGAAATACAGGCGGAGCTTTGCCACCCTTTTCGGATAAATGTCGGCGAGAGCTTTGGAAAATGTTAGGATTCCTAGAATCTAATGTGTAGGCACTTAATTTATGGCCAGGATCTAAAAGCGTAATAACCGAATGTATGTCTTATCTTTTCAGAAATAAAATATAATAAAAGCGTGACCTATTTAATATTTACAAAACAGCAACTGTACGTAGTGTGCGCTCATAAAGGGTTTTTTTATTGATTTACATTGGTAAGAATCCCGAATAACACCATTTTTTTATTGATTTACATTGGTAAGAATCCCGAATAACACCATTTTTTTATTGATTTACATTGGTAAGAATCCCGAATAACACCATTTTTTTATTGATTTACATTGGTAAGAATCCCGAATAACACCATTTTTTTATTGATTTACATTGGTAAGAATCCCGAATAACACCATTTTTTTATTGATTTACATTGGTAAGAATCCCGAATAACACCATTTTTTTATTGATTTACATTGGTAAGAATCCCGAATAACACCATTTTTTTATTGATTTACATTGGTAAGAATCCCGAATAACACCATTTTTTTATTGATTTACATTGGTAAGAATCCCGAATAACACCATTTTTTTATTGATTTACATTGGTAAGAATCCCGAATAACACCATTTTTTTATTGATTTACATTGGTAAGAATCCCGAATAACACCATTTTTTTATTGATTTACATTGGTAAGAATCCCGAATAACACAATTTTTTTAATGCAATCAACCTCCACTATGAGTTACGACTTACGAGTGTTGAAATTTCAACGTTATTAGCATGATGACGAGAAACTGATAAATAAACAAATTGTATGCAGTGATTGCATTTATATTCAATCATTTAATCAATGAAAAAAATTGTCTACATTTGAATTAAAATCAATTAAAAGAGGTTCTAAAATGGCTTAAATGTCTTCATAATATTTAAATAATTATGTACAAGTTCTAATCCGATCAATTTCTCAATATTTTTTATAAAATATTATTTTGTTATTAAATTTTACATTGTATTATTATAGCTCTTGATCTTATTTTATATATATATTAGCCACCCTCATAATTCATGATGATTCTTATTTGGAGGTGCACAACCCTATTGTATATCATGATTTTAAATGCATATATATATAACTTATACACTATATTTGTACTCAAATCAACAGTTGTTGTTCTAAATAAATAAATAAAAAAAAAAACATATTATATTTTTGAAATCGATCGCCTCCACAGTCATCACCATCACCGACGACCCCTGAACGCAACTTTCATTTACCGGTGAGTAAAAATAGAACTCCCAACAGCCGCAAAAACACGCCCGGTACCGACGCCACAATAACCATGCGACCAGCGGCCATTTGGGAGGCCGGATCCTGAGCGCGACTCTTCTCGCTACCGCCATCCAGATATCATCTTCAGGAAACGCCCCTGCTTGTAGTCATTTTGTAAATATTTAATCTGTAACAGTGCTTAACAATAATCTTGTGTCAACCGTAAGTAGTTTCTCTTCTCCAACCTTCTCTGACCATACATACTTATTCAATACACTCCGCGATCTTTAAACGAACATGTGAGTGAATGATGGTTATTGGGGTATTCATCTCCCACACTACATTTCCTTTTAATTCATCTGCCATATACCCACACAAATATCAAACATCAATCCACAAAGCACACTTTCGCTACAGAATTTTATCATTCCAAACATTAAAATACTTGAATTTTTTAAGATTAATTATCATGAACCTCCAAACATAAAGACTTTTTAGGTTCTCTCTGTCTTAAGCTATTGTCTCCCAACATGGAACTTTTAGCTCTGCTACGTTTTTTGGTCATTGTTCATTAATCTCATTATTAGGCGTCCCAAGAACCGTGTTCCCGTCGGCGTTCCCTTTTGTACCTTGCGGAGTAGTCTGAAGACATCACATGTGACAACATGTCACCCCACACATTTTTGGCTTCTCGACAAGCTCAGCATTTATGCGAATGCGTCATCAATGATTATATTTAACCGGTTCAAGTATTATTCCGATAAATTTGTTTTCGAATCTTTGAATCGCCTTTAATTGTTTCTCTGTGCGGCTCTAGATATCATATCCATATAGCACTATTGGTTTAACAGCCTCATTAAAAATACTATTACACACAACATATAACAACACTGTGTATCATCCAAGATGTCTATCAACATTTAAAAAAACCAATATGAAGTATTGTTGCAGGGGTGGTCTCATATATGTTGTTGACTTACCAACATTTTTTTCAACTTTCCCCATTGCATATTTGTTTGAAATAGAAAAAAAGGTTATGTATTTATTAAGAAATGAAATATCTGAAGTGTAGCATATTATCAGATTTGGAGAAAAATGTTTTTAACGATTATTATTAACAAATGGTTTATCGGATTAAAAAAATCGTATGCTACATTAGAGATAATGTTATTTAAAATTTCAAGTCAATCAAAATTAAATTGTTGCTGCAAAGTTGCAAGCCAGTCTGAAAAACATGGTTTCAAGGAAAATGCGATAGAATAAAAAACGTGATTTACTAGACTTACGGACGACCCGCCGTGCTGTCTTTGATCCTTCATATCTCGGTCAATTTTGTCTTTCTTTCGAAAAATCCAATAAAAAGAATGCATTTTTCAAAAATCACAGGGTGGTGTAGTCCCTTAAGAAAACTAAATTTGATTCTAGTTAAGAGATTTCATCAGTTGAATCATTTTTCTTTAAAAGAATTTTCCAACAGTATTTTTAAAAGGCGATATATTTTATCGGTGCAAAGTAAGCTGTGCGGTGCGCAAAGTACTCTTACATGGTGGTTCTAAATTAGTACCCATTATTTTCATTACTTACCATTTACGTCAGGGGGGGCTAAGATACCAACGCGGGAAGGCGTTTAGATCGCTGTCTCGAAGAGATGCAGCGGGCAGAGTGCGATTGCACTCTTAACTCCACGATCCACTCTGAGTTTATCTTCGCCGAAAGAGATAAGTGTCCGCCATCTATTTTGAACCGTATCTGCACATTTTTTTAGTCACTATAAGTATCTATATTTTAGAAGCGATCATAGAAGGTACCAATACATGTTAAAACATTAACAGTTATTTATTGATTAACTTTGTTTTTAAGCTACTGAAATATTTATATTCACCAACCGGTTTCGTTAAATGCCTTTTCCTCCATCAGAATGCCAAAAAAAAAAAACATGAATCAAATTATTCTAATGTTTTCAAAAAATAAATAAAAAATTAAATCTAGTATACGTATTTAAATTAATACGACGATGAAATATATGAAAATCGACTTAAGGATCCAAAATTATTAGAAATTCTTTGTGGTTAAATTTAATTGGTTATTTGTAATATTTTGATTAATTTTACTTTATTTAATATTAAAACATTTTTGAAACAATCAAACGACCATTACATATTTTATTTAAAAATATGTAAAATTTTTTAAATATTAACATTTGATAGCTATGCCAAATTTGGCACCACATTTGTTTGCGTATAACCTTTGAACCAAAAGAGAAAAAAATATATTCAATTTTTGGAAATAATAGATGAATAAATATTATTTGATAAAAATGAAGTTTATAAAATAATATTTTAAAAATGTCCTCTTGCGATGGAAAATTGTAACCCTTTCTAACGAATGTTGGCTTTGACCTACTCTAGAGTTTCTGATTTATTTACATGAACTCTGCTTTTAAGATATTACCACAAAAAAATATGGGGCAAGCAGGCCCTTTAAGGTTGAGATGATTCGGTCTGTGTATGTGTTGTAAATGCAAATACCCTAACTAACTAACCCTAGGATCATACTCCTGTAACACTTGCCATATTATCATAAGGGACTTATTATGCCACATCCTATAGTTTCCCTATATAACCCCAATTAACGAAGTTGTTTAATATACGCGATCTATTTGCTGCTTCAGCAACAGTTCGTTCCTGTATATTTGCTCGCATCGCTATCAATATAGTGTATTATCTAAAAAATGTAGTTTATGCAACCAATAAATATATGTTAATATATTCATAAAACAAATTGATTTAAATCCATAAAATAAATAAAAGGATTCTAAAACTAAGTGAGTTAACTCAGAAACTCTAGACGACATAGCGTAGTATAGAAAGAAGTATACCAGAAATATTGTTGATGTTTGTAGCGTTAACTTTGTGGTTAGATATAATTTAAAATTGTATTAATATTTAACATTATTTAAGCTACTGTGTTATTTTTACGTTAACCGGTTTCTTAGCTGGATGTTGTTAAAATTTTATGGAATAGTTCAGTTGTACGCCAGTCCTGATGAAGATACCTAAGTATCGAAACCGATTAACAGTGTTTTAAACAAAATTAAATATAAATACAATTTTTATACCAGAAATTACTAAAAGGCGGAGAAAGGAACACTTCTCGATGAAATGGGTTAATAGCTGCAGGCCAAAGTGAAGAATATTTGACACTGCCAAAATAATAAAATGCCACTAGTGAATATATAGATTAGATATATTCTTGAATGATATCCATAAGAAAAAATTATCTACAGACCCCAAAGTCTCGATGGATAGACGAAAGTATAGGATCAGTGGGAGTGGCGTGGATAAAAATCATGGAGGATCAAGAGAGTAGGGAGAATTATGGAGAGGCCTTCATCCAGCAGTGGATTGACAATAAGTGATGATGACGATGTTTCTGAAAATAAATAAAATATTCAATTGTGAATTGGGAGCACTATAAGCAATATTGTGAGAACTTCCTTATTTCCGCATAACATAAAATTTAAATTTTTCAGCTGTCCGCGTCACACTCTGTGATACGTGTAAATATGCGATTATTGCGTCAAAATAATTAAATTATTTTGCTATTGTATAATAATTAATATTAATTCTGCAATGGGTTATTTATAGTCACGTAATGTAAACAAAGTGGTATTTTTCAATTTATATAATTTTGTCAAACATATTTGATAACATAAAATTATGTAACTTCCTTGACCCAGTACAATTTGTAGTTTCACAACAATGGAGCAATCGCGATTTGGACTGATGCCATAAGATTTGCGCGATTCCTCTCGTTAGACGGGAGTAAAATAATTCATTTATTTAGCGAAGTAAACAACGCAACATGATTACATCGCGTAAGGCTAAAAAATATTCAGCTAAAAATGTTAACATTTTTTTTACAAAAATAGATGTAAGCTCGATACTATGGAACGGGAAAAATTTTTCAATACCTTTTTAAACTAAACCGTGTGTTTTTTTATTATTAAAAATGTAAATCGAACCTTGACCACTGGTTACATAAATATATATTACATTTTAGTTAACAGACAAGAAATAAAATCGTGTGTGTGTATGGTATATTAAATGTTGCTATTCAGTAATTGTATGTATAATATTTAAATATAATTTGGTGAATGTATGCAGAAGCAAATAATTTAAAACTTTTAATTTTATCAGTTTTTGCTCAAACAAAAATACATTATTAATAATGAAAAAAAAAACATTGTTTACTCTATTGTATATTGATTACTCAACATGTTTCGAGACCAATGATACAATGTATACATTATTTCCTGAAGAAGGAACCATTGGTTCCGAAACATGTTGAGTAACCAATAAACTAAGTGTATTTTCATTATTAATATAAAATGTTTACACAAAATAAATTTGCATTTATCAAAGAAAAATATTCATTAATTTAAATTATCACTTTTGTTAGCATGTGTGCACACCAATCACATAATCTATAAATGTATATCACACCTGTTTGTTAATATTATATTAAGTAAGTATGTTTGAATACCAAAGAACAATAACAATGAAGCAGCGGGTCAGGTTAGGTTTAATAAGATGTTGTTATTAAGTTTCCATTTTCATTGTTTCATTGTGTTGTTGTTCAAATGTGTGTTAATTGTTGAAAAGGTAGTCATTTTTATCTTTAATTAATAACTTCTGCTAAAATATTACTTATTTATTTTCTAAACAAAATACTTTTACATTGACATATACATTTAATTAGCTGTTTTAATCCAGCGGTAAGAAAATTATCTAGTGACTAATTTGTTTATCGTTGTGGGAGATTCGAAAATCTTTCATTTCTTTCGTTTCATTTTTTTAAAACAAAAACTCTAGATTTAATTTGAAAATTATAAAAATATTGATGTAGTATGTTTCTATGGGCGTCTATATTAAATTTTAAAAATATTTTGGATGTTTTTAATAAATAAAGTCCACCATTCACCACAAAGAGTATTAAACTGTTTCCATTTTACGAAATCGAGTTCCTCGCTTTCGAAAGTATTCCGCCCTTTCGATCGACAGCCATTTTCGTTGATGACGTCATTTCCTTTGCCTCCAACTCACGTAACTTTAAAAAAAGTTACATAAAATCGCAAAATCCGTAGTAAAAAATAATACCGAAGATTATTCTGGCGGGAAAATGGCCACTCCTTCGCTTGCCAAATCTATTGCGAGGTTCTTGGCTGGATTTTCGTTCGAGAAAGGTATTATCAATTTAATTGCTTTTGTTCCATTTATTTATTCAAATTTTATTATTAATTTATTCATGCAGAGGGACTTTTATTCATCGTGTAATTCGTTTATTAATACCTTCGTCATTTTTGTGAAATTTGTAATAAATATAGACGAAGAGAAGGCGGAAGAAGAAGATATTTGTGAAAATGAAATCAATAATAATAAATTAATGTAATTAATATTCACGTCACCTCCTACTTGGATAAACATTTTTTTATTAAGTCTTATTCGGGGATTTATCGTTGTTTAATTAATTCAACTGATAAATATGAGGAATTAATCAATATTATGCAACATATGATATAATCAATAAAATGTATGAATCAAATGAACAAAGTTAACTTGAAAATATTTGAATAAATCTAAGAAGAAAAAACTAAGGTAGCTGAAGGCTATAATACTTTACAACATCTTGTATGGACAATTAATGCAAGAAAATATGCTTTTGAACTATGGTGCAGACGCATGATAAGAATACCTTAGGCACAATTATGTATGTGCCTAAGATGCATTCTTCAATACTTCAGACATGTAGCAAGAAAAAATAACAGCCTAGAGAGGGTTATCGTGGTCGTCAACGTGGAAGGATCTAGAAGGTAGAGGTAGATCCTCAACCCGCTGGACCCACCGAGACCATAACATGCACTACACTTGTGACTGCACCTAAAATTGCGGGATGCCGAGAGAATATACTGTCAAAGGGGTTATTCAGAGACTCCAGGAAATCGTGAACTTCAGTCACGAGGAAACGATTTAAAATTAGATTTAGTGAAGACATAAATATTACTAAAACCACCAAAGTCTAGATACAGGTGAATACAAAGTCACTCGTCTTCCCAAATTTTCTATGCATATCTAAAACGTGGACATTGAGGTGACGAAGAAGTATGAAAATAAATGTGCTAGAGGTATAGTGCTGGCAGCGTATGCTTCATAACCAATTGAGAGCTCATAGAACAAATAGCTCTTCTTCTTTTAAATAGGCAATCCACCCTTCAAAAGTGATTTGTGCCATTAATAAAGTTAAACTTTATTTTATAGAAAAAAGTACAATTATATTATAGAATAGGAAATATATTACAATTCAATAAATACCATTGTCGTTCAAAAAATTTACTATTATATAGATTAAATGTGGCGAGTTAAGGGAAAGTAGATGACACAAGTTAACCGGGAGTTGAAAATTACCATTGATGAGATTACTGTAAAAAAAACCTGTGATCCGCAATGGACAGGCATGGATATGGTCAAGGGTTTCCTCCTCGGTACCACACTCACATATTGGGGAATCTATTAAGTTCATTAAGTTCAATCTGAATAAATGTGAGGCTACCTGGCAATGCCCAATTCTCATTCTAGAGATATTTGATATTGTTCTTTTGGAGATTTTCCATCAAATAGCTCAATGTTACAGAAAATAAAAATTGCAAAATTTTCTAGCACTTGAGTAGTTAATGAAAACCACGATAATTATATTAGTTTAAAATGGAATGAAAGTCTAACAAATGTTTTAACTCATTTCATATCAATAAGTAAAATTCATTGTTTTTTCTTACTTCTTACTCAATATACGTATAATTTTTATTAATTGCAGTTTTTTAAAATATATTTACTTACTTTAATATATTTAAAACAAATTAGAAATATACATAGTAAAAATCTGATTATCAAGAAATATAATCATCACTAGGATTTGAGCCCAAAATATTATATTGCCGGTAGATAGCTGAAAGCTATAGTAATAGTATATAGTATCATCATATTATCTACATACGTATGTTACCTTATTAGTGAAATATTTAGTTTTTCCCGTTTAAAGCAACTATAAAGTACTGTGGACTAGGTCTGTTACTCCCAGTAAAAATTGTATATCTTTTCAAAAGATTGATTTTTTTCTTTATATGTATTAATTATATTTATATATATTTTATTCTTTATATCTTTGTCAGTAATTAATCTAACATCTCCTTATCTAATTGTTTTCCTATTGTTATATTTGATTTATGTATAAATAAAAGTTTAACTATGTAAAAGGCAATTCTTGTCATAAAACTGCCATACTGTTTGGCAAAAAATAAAATAAAAATTAATATATATGTAATAAAGAAGAAATAAAAATAAATTACAATGTCACAATGAGTGTCAACTTTAATTATCTATCGACAGTATAAAGTTCTAGATACGATTATATTTTTTCGATAGATAGGTCTCTTCTGTGTGTTTTTTTAAAAGATTAATTTAATTTGTATTAAGGAATCATGTTTAGAAAAATCATAAGTTCACAAATAAAATATGCTTTCATTAAAGTTATAATATTTAAACCAATTATAATATTAATTACAATATATTTAATTCATAGTACAAACACAAAGAATAAACATAATGAAAGATAAATATTTCCCTTCCGATCCAACTGCGCGCTAGGACTTAAAGGTCCAGAACCGCACTAAAGGGATCTCGTCAAAGGGACGCTTCGGGGTCATAAATGAATGATGTCTCTGGATTATCCCGGATAGTCTCATTATAAGAGTCAGATTTACTTGGCAACGGTGGTAGATTTTTCAATTTATTGGTAACGATGCGAGACGCTGAATTATAAAACCCACTCAAGTGAGAATTTGATCCTTTACATAGACTGCCGATTTAAAAAAATCGTTAAAAAAAATAAATCTCATAATTCTATTTCACTTTTTTTAAATCTTTATCTCACCTTACTTTTTAAGAACATGCTTTACTTTTCAGATATCTAGTTATAGTTTCAGTTTTTTAAGCTCAGTAATGAATTGAAGAATACGTCCAATTCATATATCGTGTTATTGTCATTGTACAATCTATACATCCGTGAAATCGGATGAAAATGCGCAATTTGGCTGTGGTAGATATCGAGTTTGAATGTTTCATGCTTCTTTAATGATCTGGTACTTGCATGAAGCTTCACTCTAGAGATCAATGCACTGTCGATTAACAATTTTGTACAAACACAAAAGATCAGGTTTCTCAACATAAAATATCAGAATCAGTTTCAATTAATGGTTTGCTAATGGCATTGAAAATAACAACGCAATTATTAATTTCACAACATTTCCTGTTGTACTTTATCTATGAGATTAATGAGACCTATCTAAATCTTTGCATCATGGGTGTTAACCACAATATTTTTAATATTTTTCTCATGAAAATTGTGTTACTTTGCAAAATATCAAGATGGTGTATGATTTAATATAGAGAAAAAGGAAAATATGATAATGATGAATAAACAGCATACACTGTGGGCATAAATGAATGAATTAATAGATTAAGCTACGTATTATAGAAATAGAAAAAAAAACCTCAATATTTGTCTAAAAAGACCTAAAAACATCTTTAAATTTTAAAGCATTGCAGAAGTCTTATTTCTTCAGTCCAAAAACTCCAGTTACACCAGCGTATACTCTAGTATTACGTCAAATCGTATTTCTAAAATTTCTTCATTAACTGGTACACCCACCCTATTTGAATGACCAAAAACCTATTCTTCAATTCATATACTAGCCCTAGTCCACATCATTAATATTGGATTTATGTTTTTGATTCTAGGAATATTGTACTACAACATTTGTACGATGGAAACTACATTTATTCTAGCCTAATTTTTTTCTGATTGTATACTTTACAACATAAAAAATTCAAACTTTCACTATACTACTTTACTATTTTAAAAATCTTCGGGCATTGTACCTATTGTAAAAAAAAACTTCATCACAATGATTTATGGATTGTTGCAGCATACCTACGGGCACAAAATTATAGCATTATACAATGTATAATATAACACTGTATGAAGTTCCGGGAGTATAAATTTCTACTCGTTAAATTATTTTGTTGTTTAAATGCTAGCCTATATGTACTAATTGTGCAAATGTTTCTGCCCAAGTAAATTTCTGTACATAATTATATTTTTATACTAAGATGCTCGCTATGTTCGTTCTTACGAGTTAATCTTTTCGTTTTCTGTGTTTGGCGCGCCATGCCTAACTCCATTTTTCTCGTTGATTTCCGACACGCGAATACCACATTCGCGAGAGCTTACGGGGACGTAAGCCTTGTGAATGTGGAGGGTTTACGCGCTGCCCTTGACGTTTATCATACAAAGCACTCGAAATGTGTTGGCGAAGTAAGCCGAAAAAAGCTTGTTAAAATAGAATTTTATCCGCAAGTGGGATTTTATGATGATTAATTGATCATGCTGTAGCCCATGTTCGAAAAATCAACCGTGGCGAGTGCCCACACGGAGGAGGGTTTGTAATTCCGGCTTCCGGCCTATTGCGGCCGCGTGACGTCATGCGCCCGAGCGATGCCGAAGGGCCGGCGATCAAACTTCGGGAATCGTCGGATTAGGGATGGGATTACGGCCGGGCGACTAATAATATGCGTTGGGTAGGAATTGAGAAATGATTTATAGGAAGCCTTGGTGAGGGTGTTTTTCGATTTAGAGAATATTGTAATATTCTCGGATATTTTTTATAGGTTCTTATGGGTTGTTTAATTATACACATTTTAAAGCTTTTAAAATACCGCCAAATATTGTGGTGAGACGTAGGTACACATAGATACTGGTAATTTGAATATTACATATAGATTTTTTTAAAATAAAGTCATAAATAGGCACTGTTTGTTTTTAAAAAAATAAGGAGCAAGACTAAATTAAATTTAATATAAACATGCATGTTCTCAAATTTTACTTTATCACAAATATTTAATACTCCTCGAAGAAGAGAAATGTAAAATTAGCAAGAATAAAATAAAACAAGCAAAACCATAATATAATATTCAATTAACTAGGAAGGACCAAAAATCCAGCAATGAATTGACAATAAATGATGATAATGATGAAAGTATTATATTTGCTCGAAAAGTATTCTGAGAAGATATTAAAAGATAGACATAACATCTTAGGACGGGTTAACACCTGGTGTTATGTATAAATCTGTCAATAAACTTTTTATCTATCTATTTAAACGTACACTGTTGTCAAACATCGATCTGCTTAATCAACTGCAAATATGCCAGTTAAAGTGATGTGTGTCAGTAGCTAGATGTATTATGATGGAGCATTCTGCGTGGCTGGTTCTACGGAGTGGAATAAATTGCCTCCCTCTATCAGGTGCACACATGACAGAGCCGAGTTCAGACGACTCTTAAAAATCAGGTTCAGAGGTCATATTGTGATCTGGGGGGTTGGAGAGATCACAATACGCCCGGGAATTTTGAAATCGTTTAAATATCCAGTAAACTGATTTCTGTATAAACCCGTTTAGAAACCCTGATATATATTACATTTTTATGTATGTACTTATGTACGTTTGATTTTATTCTCGTATATTATTTCAAATTTTTTTTTGTATCTACAGTATATTAGTATTTGTATATTTAAATGACGCATCAGGTCAAGCGTGTACAACTTGATTACGCTACAATAAACGGTCATAAAGAGTGGAAGCGACCTAGAGGCAGAACAAGGAAGAGGTGGTTTTACTATGTGGAAGAAGACTAGAGCAAGATGGGAGAGTTCAGGAACTAGAGATGAATGGTCAGGAATAGAAGTAGTTAGAAAGCACTTGTGGAGGAGACTAAATCCCACCCTGAGATGTAGTGCCATGGAAAAAGAACATTAATTTATTTCTGTAAAATATAGTGTATTTTAAATACAAATTAAATGTATTAATTAGAAACATATACATATAAAATCAATTTTATCGAAAAATATTGTTGTTGCTGCCGGGAATCGAACCTGGATCTCTTTCCAATCCGGGGATGGTGCACCTATGTTCTAAATAATTACAACTTCATAATAATAATGTTTTCTCCTTAATTAATAATAGAGTATTTTATTCCATTAATTCTCGGGGGGTGTTGTACTAGGCCGCATAGCTCAGAGGACGTAGAACTGTTGGACAGAGTCATTTCTACACAACAGAAGGGATTCAAGAGACAGAAAGGAAGATTTATAATTTGCTGGACTGATGAAATTATTAAAATTTGCTGAAATACGTGGATTGAAAAGAGAAATGTGAGGGATATATGGGAAGACCTTCATCCAGCTGTAGTTAGAAAACAGATGATGATGATGTTAATTGTACAATATTATATATGTATATACGAGGGGCAAGTAAAAAATAAGGTTCCTACATTTTTTTCAGGTATAAGGTATTTTTTATTGCAATAAATAAGTAAACCATCTGAAAGCTTGTACTTTATTATATTTTTCTACATAGTCTCCTGATTTTTCTATGCATTTTTCCTGACGAGTTATCCACTTCTGAAAACCCGCTTCGAAGAATTCCGCCGCTAGACCGCCGATGAACTTGGTGACCGCTTCTTTCACCTCTTCATCTGTATTGAAGCGTTGTCCACCCAAGTGTTGCTTCAATTTCGGAAACAAGTGGAAGTCGCTGGGAGCAAGATCAGGGCTGTAGGGGGCATGGTCAAGCAATTTCCAGCCGAATTTGTCCAGTAGGGCGGTGGTCTGTCGAGAGACATGCGGGCGAGCGTTGTCGTGGTGCAGCCTAACGCCCTTGGTCAGCCTTCCTCTCCGGCGATTTTGGATGGCTCTTTTGAGTTTTGTCAATGTCTCGCAGTACCTGTCCGAATTGATGGTGGTCCCTTTAGGCATAAACTCGGTCAGCAAGACGCCTTTTCGGTCCCAAAACACCGTAGCCATCACTTTCCCTGCGGAAAGCGTCTGCTTAAACTTTTTCGGCCTAGGCGATTCAGGATGGCGCCATTGTTTGGACTGTTCTTTTGTTTCTGGAGTGACGTAGTGACACCACGTTTCATCTCCCGTAATAATGGAGTCCAAGAATTCTTCGGTATTCTCGGCGCATTCTCGAAGAAACCCCTCGGCACACTTGACACGATTGTCTTTGTGGGTTTCTGAAAGCATGTGTGGGACCCACCGCGCGCACACCTTGCGATAACCAAGTTTATCGGTCAAAATGTTGTCGATGGTTTTTTCACAAACCTCAGGAACCTGGACAGCAAGCTCCCGAAGCGTTACTCTCCGATCTTCGAGGAGAATGCGCTCAATCTTCGCCACGACTTCGTCCGACACCGATGGCCTCCCACTCCTTTGCTCGTCGTGGACGTCTGTGCGTCCTTCGGAGAACTCCCTGCACCATTTGCGGACGTGTTGGACGCTGATGCAAGCTGTGCCATAAACTTCTTCCAACTGTCGATGAATTTCAACAGGTTTAAGCTTCTTCGCGTTTAAAAATCGAATCACCGAACGGATTTCACACCTGGCGGTAACGGCGATGGCGGGTTCCATAGCGGATGGCTGTCAGGCCTTTACTGAGCGTCGCAGCGTTTGCTACCGGTAGTGGGGATGTAGTTAAGGGACCAACAATCAAGGCGGTGTTGCCGGATTTCGCCTAGCATCTCGCGTGGCGAGTGTACAGCGTAAGGAACCTTATTTTTTACTTGGCCCTCGTATATATATATATACCTACATATAATCATATACTTATTGTGAAGTTGCAATTTTTTAGAAGATATAATCCCGGTAGCAACTCAAATATTTTTTAGATAAATTGATTTTATCTGTATATCTTTGTAATGATTCAGTAAATTTGAATTAATAAAAATATATATAATTATGATATATAATAGTAATAAGATATAATTTTGTGCCAGCCTCTAAGTAGGTGAGAATACTTGTCCGAAGGATAACTATTGTGATCAATAATTAATTAGAATTGCACAAACACGCAACATAAATATGTTATAATGTGTAAGTAAGCAAGATGAATATATATATTTTAAATATGAAAATATTATTTATAATATTGTACGTAAAAATGACTATATTTAATTTTTTATAAAGAAATATTGTAATAACAGTATTTATCTAAGATTGATCTAATATCAGGATCGCGCATGGTGAAGACTCTTCAATTTCCAGCCAGACATTTGGACCATCGAAGATGGTGGGTTTTAATACATTTGACGATGTCATGCTCATTGCAGTGCTCGTAAACTCCGAGGTTGAAACGGTGACGCCAAATATTGTCTTCGCAATTCGAACCAAAAATCTTTCCCAGAATATCGCGCTCAAACGTCCGTAATCGAAAGTCAATATAATGTAGCTCAGGGTCCAGCTTCTGCTCTGTGAATCTGTAAATGAGAATGTGAATGAATTTATTTTTGTCTTTGAATATAGACGATAAATACTGAATCATCTGCATACGCTAATAGTTTTATGGTACTATTAAAGATACTGGTGAAACTATACGAAATTGCATCACGTTTTCCAGCACAATATTAAATAGTACATCTGTCGAAATCCAAAGCCACACTACAATAAATAAATAATTCACCTTTTGGAAACAAATCATTATTTTGATATTACCAAGGGTTTATAAATTATACATACAAATACTAGGAGTTTATATTGAGATATATTTGAAATTTTAGAAATAAGAATAATAATTAATAGCATGCTAAATATTATAAATAGCCACATCTTCTTTGCAAATAGTCACCTTTTAAATTTGTTTTCATTTAGTTCTTAATTATTCACCACTTTATAGTTTTGTTTTTATCTATGCTTGTATTTTTAATTTCAGTATACATTATTTCCTGAAGAAGATATCATAGGCATCGAAACATGTTGAATAATCAATAAATGGTGGTTTAAACAAAGTATTTTGTCTAATTATTTATGCAAATTTATATTTTATTTAATGAAAATAACTCTAATATTTAACATAACAAATTTATCATTTATCATCTCTTGCCTTGTACATTCAAACATCTTCTAAAGCAGGCTCTTTGGTTGTTGAATCTTCGAACAAGTCTTCCAATATTTGATTTATGTGATAATACCAGGTCTTACACGAATACTTACTATTCCTGTACTTTTAATATCCGCTTCATATATTTCATTTACTCTCATCTCTTCACTCAAACATTCCACGTGATAAAACCATCTCAGAATCACTTTTTTTGTTCTATCGACTATGCTATAAACAGTTCTACATTTAATAATATTTGAATATGTCCAAGAACACACAGTTACTGGATTTTTACCTATAAAGGCACTGTTATAAAATAAATATCAGATATCTTATAGAGTTGACATATAATATATGCTATTTCAAGGAAAAATTAATTATCAAATTTGTTCATAGATGGCGATACATACACAAATATGTTCAATTGTTTCAAGATTTCATAAATTAAATTATTCATAAGTTTATTTTTAACCACTCTAATGAGCTAAAAACAATCATAAATTATTTATATTAAAATGAATAACCACAATGTAAAGTTTGCAATAAATATTAAAAACACATTTTTGATAACTAAATATACACGTGGACAGAAATGCATTTTGTTTCCAGCAAGATCCAAAGGAAAACAATCATAATTCAAAAATCAAATAGTACGCAGAAAGTTAATATATATTTAGATTCAAATTAACGTGTGTCGCAATGACAAATCAATTTATTACCTATTACTGTAACTAATAATTATTAAATGTATTGTATATCTAGCATAAATTTAGTATCTCCGTAAGTCGGGTAGACCCAGCGATGGGTCAAAACGATTGGATCGTTAGATACACTGTCCAAATCAAAATACCACAAAGCAGAGGATCGGTCATTCCGTATAGCGCACGCGGTCATTAGCCGTAATGCTGACCGCTGCTCGACCATGGATAATGGTTTCCATTTAATTACTAGAAATGCAAACACGATCGGAAAACCATAGCTCATTTACCAGGCCCTAGGAATTTGCATCGCTGGAATATATTGGTACGCCTTATCAATATATAATCGATAGTTTTCTTTTATTTTTTGGTATTTGTGATCATATTTCTGTGAAAAATGTACCTTCGTGACATAGAAACTAGGTACATATTTAATATATTATTTAAAATAAAAACACATTACTATCATGTATTGCAATTTATGTTTGAACTAAGAAAAACAATACGTTTCTAGTTATTGTATTTTAAATTGAAATTAAATGCATTAATTAGAAAGATATACATATAAAATCAATTTTATCAAAAAATATTGTTGTTGCTACCGGCTTTCGAATCTATATCTCTTCCAATCCGGGGAACGTGCATTAACGGATTATGCTGTACCAGCAGAGTGCTTTGACGACAAATTTTCGAACCTATATGCTACACTTTTTTAATGAATGCATCTATCGTTCCATTATTTGAAAGCAATCTTCTTTATTAATCGGTTAATACACGTTCCCCGAGTTGGAAGAGATCCAGGTTCGAATCCCGGTAGCAACAACCATGTTTTTCGATAAAATTGATTTTATATGTATATCTTTCTAATTAATACATTTAATTTGCATTTAAAATATCAGAAACCTATGTTATGAACAATTACAACTTCACAATATTAATGTGCTCTCCTTAATAATATTGTATTTTACTTTTTAGGTATAAATCTGTGAAGGACTATCGCCTCTACTCTCACCATTACCGCCCGGCGATGCTAAACTTACCAACCGGGTATCGGTGCGTGAAACGCAACTCTCATTAGCCTTAGAGATACTTAATACCGACGGCATGTAACAATACTAATGCGGTCAGCAGCGTTCGGGAATGCCGGGAATTCGCTCAGTGAACTTCTTTGTACGATTAAACTTCTACATTTGTAAATTTTGACTATAATAAATTCATTATAAATAGTAAGTCCTTTCTGTTATCACAACTTGCAGCCTGCCATACTTACATATACATAATATAATCCGCGACATTAAAACGAACACGAGAGTTGCGGATGAAATATTGGCGTATTCACTACTCACACAATAATCTAATTATTGACAATATAACCTTCAAAATCTTTCTGATAAGATATCTACATAAACCCACGAGTACACTCCAACATTTTCCATATGCTTTCAATACATACGTCTTCAAAGTGGGATCAAACATCAATTCATAATTCTAAACCTTGTTCACCAAAAACCTTTTTGCGTTTTTTGACTTTTAAGCTCAATGATTCAACTACATAGAAATATAAAAAGCACTTAGGCTTGGAGGAGTACCATTTTCATTTTTCTTGAGACATCACGATCTTTCCGCCTTGTAGTTAGACGTGTCATAAAAATATTGGAGATGTATGTGTACTTCTTTATCTGAGTTTCTCATTCGTTTTTATCACTGATCGATCGCAGATACACAAAAGCGAATATAACATTATGATACCATGTACAGCACATACTGTCACGTTGCGATCTGGCTCCGGCGGATCGAACCCCAGGGCAACGCCACCTGTTAGGCTCAGTCTATGGATGTATACGTGTATGATGTCGGAATGCCTAGCTCGGATGGATTACAAAATATAATTCTGATTTTGCAATAAAATACCCGATAAATTACACGAACAAAAAGAGTTCTATATTCTGTTTTGACCAAAACCACTTCCAAACAACGTTCGTCACTTCTCAGAGTGTAAGGACGACACTATACACGGTTTGCGATTTCACATATACTTTAGTCATCCGAATGAGGTGTGGTGGCGGCCGTTCTCAACCGACACGCGCTCGGGCCAAGATTTCATCTTGCCTCTGAATGACATCAAAGGCACGCCATTTTGTGTGAGATTAAGTTGGAAGGCTTCGACTCGTTCATACGGCAACCTGCCAGTGATTTCCCGTGACGGGCGATCGTTCCATTATGCGGGTGGAAGACGGCCATACTCTCCTGAAACTCTCGTGAAACCCTACGCGTTCAGATTCCATGTATTATCGCCGTTATTGACTGCGGGCATCGCTCGCCGCCCTGCCCGTCGCCACCGCAGGCCGTGCGGAAGTCCTTTCCCGCCAACAAAGCCCACACTCCTGTCTCATTCGTCCAGTCTTCTGGCCAATCAATGACTGCGTCTGCTCGAGGTCAGTATAACAAGTCTCTGTCGGCGCTGCCGCGCGAAATCAAACATGACAATACATTATTAAAATTTTAATTACGTTGCATTATCAAATGAACAAATTTTTTTATTTAAAGAACATATTTTACAAATCTATTTATCTCAAAATCGTCATTTTGGCAATACATATTTAAGTTTCTGTCAAATATTTTAAAAGATTTTACTAATTCAACCATGAAAACATACGAAAGTATAAGTGTTTTAAAAAACACATCACTTAATATACGCAATGACGGTGAAGATAAAAACAAATATTATAAGTAAAATTTGCTATTTGCTTAAAATATTTTTTATTAAAGATTTTCTACTTTGCGGCATTCCAATGTTTATGGAAGCGGAAATGAAGCGAAAATGAAGCGACAATGAAGCTAACCACTATCCTGTTTTCA
Source organism: Eubasilissa splendida (assembly GCA_031772225.1). Lineage (NCBI taxonomy): Eukaryota > Metazoa > Arthropoda > Insecta > Trichoptera > Phryganeidae > Eubasilissa > Eubasilissa splendida. The sequence goes on along the minus strand of CM062852.1, from coordinate 10,302,824 downwards.
CGCAAAAATTTAATATAGCAATCTTCGTAATATTTGAAAAATATTTTTAAAATATGTAAAGATGGAATTATTGACATATTATAACATTTTTGAGTGCGTATCTTTTTTCACATGGTACGATATTTAGAAATCAATATTATTTTTATTTTATGCATAAGATCACCTACTTTACAACCTGTTTCAAGTATCTATGTATACACTCTCAGTATAAATGTTACTAGCTTGTACTAACTATACATATAAAGAGTGTCTGTAGGTTTGTATTTTTATAAAAATCTACAGTTTTATTCCTAGGTTGATGGGATTTTGCTCTCTAGACTTTCTAAATAAGAGGAAGATAAAAGCAGAATTTTAGTACTTCTTGATGAAATTTTGCACACTTGACGTTTAAAATAAGATCAAAATTACTGTCTACATCTGATTACGAAAAAAACTACCCTCATCCCCCTAAATAAAGTCTCTTCACTTTACGTAAAGCCCGGGTAACGTCGGGTTCTTCAGCTAGTATTATATAAAGATGAGTCAAGAAACAAAAATTTCTGCTGTATTTTTAATTCGCTCGGATAATTTCAGAGTTCTTTAACTTAAAAATTTTATAACACTATTTTTAATTTTACAATTTTTAATTTAAGAAAAAGAATTTTTGCAATGAAAATATTTTTTTCGCTCACCTATTATTAAATGACAATAAATGAAAATAATTATTTATTTTTTCCATGACGTTAGTAATTGTTTGAAGCTTCAGATATAAAAAAAATTAGAGTACATTTTTAAGAGTACATAAAATGAGAGTAATTTTATTGAATGTTTTGTTTGTTTGTTTATTTTATATATTTATTTTTCATTATCTGTACAAATATGGATATGAAAGATTACTTTGGTAGAATGGTTTTTGACTCATTAGACCTGTACCTTTGCTAGCTTGTTAATCATAAACTAAATTGTTAAATAATAATTAGGCAAGTTGTTGGCAAAATTGGAAGTAACGCGCAAGACAGGAAGCTTTGGAAAGAAAAAAATGGAGGGCTATATTCAAAACTGGATGCAGATTGACGGAAGAAGGTTTTAAAGCAAGGTACTTTATAATTATCTTAAATGCACAATAAAAACTTTTGTAGTTTAAAATCAAGATTAACGTAGCAGACCCATCTTGGGACAGGTAAAATATATAACTCAAGCTTCCACTCTAAGTGATGAAATTATTTTTATAGAGCTAAATAAATTCGAAAAGGTTAAAATCAAAAGGTTATTTCATATATAGTGTTTTGTTATTATTAACGATCTTTTAGCATTACACATGGTCAGATATAATAAAATTGATCGTTCGTAATGTTTACATTTATTAATTAAAATAGCCGACACAGCAGTTGTAAAAAATACAAATTTAAAAAATTAGAAATGTCATTTGTTTTTCTATTTTAAAAATGTAGCTTTATTACACGAATGTTACATATCCATCTAATTCGTATTTCAAAGAAAATTGACATTTTCCTCTAATGTGATCGATTAATATCAGTTCCTTTTCAAATTTACGTAAAAATAAGAAAGCGTTACTGACACACATGAGTCATTGCAATAGAGAGAATTAATATGTTTAAAATGTATGAATAATCGTCATTATTTGATAACAAAAATCATGATCATCGAATGTCTAGAAACATCCTAAACTGAAAAACGAAAATTTAAAATGTTAGATTATCTTATTCTCAATATCTTATTTATTTTATAGACATTTTAGCTCTCTGAGGAAATCGTCTTGGCTCGAAATGGAATAAACAACAAAATTAACACACGAGAATGCTGCTTTGGAAGAGGGAAGATTGATTTAGCTATGCCATGGACCATAATCGATTTAGAAGGGGTTGTTTTACAAAACAACTTAATTTGAGTTTCGTCTGTAGCGCAGAAATGGAAAAATAACTGTAGCCTGTAAGAATACGTCAAGTTTACATACACATACACACACACACACACACACACACACACACACATATATAAATATATATATATTTAATTTAAGGTTGTCGTGAGCACCAGTGTTTGGAACTTGAGTTTCTAATAGGTCGAAATTTTGTAGATATTTCAGCATAGTGACACGTGCCATTGTCAAGGCCTTAGCTCAAAATGTTACAATTCAGTGGTATGTACCGCAGAATAGAAGTAAATTATATTATAAAGAATCAAAACTAGGATTTTTCGATGTTTATAATAACTTAGGTCAATGAAAAATCCTAATTTTGTATTTAACAGAAGAGACATAAATACGATATTTACATTTATAATCAAACAACATGATTCATTGAATAAACTTTTTTATTTTCAATCCTAGCTACGTGGTTTTAACGATATATTTGTGTATAAAAAATATTGAGTAAGATGTCAGCTGTCAAAAGATAAAACTCAATAATTCACATTGTAAACAAGATTTCCATCCTAATTATGAAAGCCTGTCAATAATGACATGAAAAAAAAACATTTTCAAATTTACGTAGATTAGTTAGTTGGCACCTCACCTTTGAATTAAATTATTATTGAATACATGGGGAGTAGGTTGGGTTCATGAAGCTCAGCTGATTATTATAAAAATAGAACGTCCAGAGGGCATTGATATATTTTCATATCCAGTAAAGTAACAAAGTGCCAAACGATTATATTATTAAAAGTGTGACGTGCAAATGATAATTATATTTATGTAGATGCTTTTTTGGAATATTATAAATAAATTACCTAACAAAACGGTAACGATTTTTTTTAGAATAAAATTAAGACTATTTAAATATTTTTTATATTATATTCATGATATGTTTCGTATTTCATATACGCTACTAAAATTCAATTTAATATCCTTTAAAAATCAAAACATTATATTCCAGTAGCGTTCGGGCTATTTTCGCAATATTCGGAATTCAAACTTCGATTAGGCGTAGTCCGTTTTTAGCCGCTCAATGCGATATCTACTCCCCCCGTGGCGCGGCGGTGCACCAAGGCATGCTAGGGGTCGCAATCCGATTCACACTGGTACGGTTTTATACCATACCACTTTATCCCGGGGAGAGTGGCGCGAGATGGCGCGTTAGTGCGAGCTGTCGCGTAAATGAGGGCGCCATTTTTTGTTGTTTCCCGCGCGAACACTTTCCCGGGCTTTTTTCTCGCCGCGGTTTATTTTCCGCCATAAGTGTTGGCGGCAAATTGATATCGGTAATTCCATTTGTTCGCCGGGATGAACATCGCAGACCGTTGCGATTATTTGCAAATGTTTTTGAATAAAATATTACATCGCACGTGCCCAGAAATATTTTAAATTTTTTACTTTAATTTATAATTTTGTTTGTTCACTTGTTTATATGAATTTTACAACAGTATTTATTACAATATATATAGATTTTATTTTAAAGTAAAGTGAGAAAAATCTCGTGTTTAGATAGGGAGTTAGTTTGCATTGCGTAATAAGCATGACAATATTACAGTTCAAACAACAATAATAATAATGGATAATTTGTATAGCGCCAGTTTCGTAAAAACTTTCACCTCAAGGGCGCTAAATAATAATAACTGAGAAATAAGTAGAAGCAAAAAATAAAATAATTGTAACTGAAATAAAGAAAAATCATAATGTGCCAATTGAGTACAAGGATAATTTAGGTTAAAGTATACACACAATGATTCAGTTGCATATATACAGAAACTGTGAAACTTAAAAAAACTCTTGTATATTATTTTGTTATTTTTTTAAAGACATTGTTAATGGCGAACACCTCAATGTACTACATATAATATATTTTTTAAGGATTAGAATATTTTTAAGAATAGCAAAGTCAATAGTGATTGCTAGGCACCTCGGTAAACTTGAGGGAGGTAGCGCGTGTGTACATACATGACACTGGCCATGGAGGATCAACGTCTACCATCGGCTGCGAAGCCACGTCTATTCTCACAATATCGCCCAGTATCGCGTAAAAATACCAGGAATATAATATATTATAATATAAAGAATAATAATTTAATTTCTGTTTTATATATAATCCAAGCAACTTGTGTTTCTGCTCATGTTTTCTTATAATTAATTTTGCGATCCATATAAGGACATGAATATAATAAAAATAAATATATGATAACTAGTTGATAAGGTAATACTAAGTTATTAAGGAGAACACATTCTTATTGTGAAGTTGTAATTATTCAGAACAGACGGTCTGTGATGTTTTAATACAAAAGTACAATATTTTTCGATAAAATTGATTTTATATGAATTTCTTTATAAAGTTGATAATAACTTGCTGAGAGGCTTTTGAAAGCAGACGACTTGAGTTCTACTCCGCAGGATTCCATTCAAGTCAGACCTCTCTTAGTATAGATATGTTCACATATTATTATTATTTATGAATTCAGTTGACACGGTGATAATAATCAAAATAGTATAGATAAAAAGCAATCAACAAGTTTGGTGTAACGCTACAAGACCATATAATGCATTGCATTGTTAGGGAGTCCGCGTCGGAAGTAAATATCGCTTGTAGTTACGAAACTTCTCCCTTAGTGTAATATTTCTATAATAGTTGTCTACCCATCCTCTGAGGACCAGTAGTGCAGATAATTCCTGCTAATGCGGAATGCTTTTGGTATAATTGCATAATTCCAAACAATATCTGTCTATCAAATATGAAGTCTGAGCATTCTCAGAGTTGTAATGTTAATTAAATTCACAGGAAAATCTGATTGTAAAGTATACTCATAAAAGCAAAATCTGATAGTTACATGGCAAAAATATATAAATAATAATAATGTTCTGTGTCCATGAATTAAATTTTTAAGAGATTTTCGACTCGAGATAATCTCTGAGATACTGATTTTGCTCCCATGAAATTTTTCGTAGTTCTTGTGTACACATCATATCTCAGATTTGCCAATTAGAGATTTGAGTAATTATGAATCTCTTCAAGAGCAATTAAAACTGTTTTTTTTGTAATTTAACGTCTTATGTTAATATTCATTGACTTATGTCTTAATTTCAGAATAGATAGTTAAAGGAATCTATGGTAGTTTCATTTAACGTTTGTGTGCACGTGTCAAATCTCAGATCGAACGCCATGTACATTGGTTTGAGTTTTTGTCTCTTTCTACCAATCTCAAACTGATCACTGAGTTTATCTCCAGATCAAAATCTCAATACGTATATACGGTATTAATATGTATCTCTGAGATAATCTCAACGTGTCTCCTTCCGTGCACGCTTGGTGCGTATATGTTATAACGTTACGAATTTTTAGTATAAGAAAAAATGTAACGTTAGTGTACCTAATTAGAATAACGCACATCCTGGTTGGTTAATTTCACGCACAGTTTGAAACGCCTAGTACTGATTACGATATTTGCCGCTAAGATCGCGCCCATTGATTCGAGTGACGGGCCGGCGCTAGCTGGTACATACACTTCCATTCGCGCTTCGTGCTAGGAGGGTCGCCATGTGGGCGGCTGTTGGCCGTTTTCGCCATATTGTGGAATTCATATTTGAAGATACGCTGAAGATGGAGCCCGTGCAAAATCCAGGCGCAGAGCTAACGCCAAAGAGACGTTTGGACGTCGCGCCAAGGATATTAATTGAAGTGAAATAATGAAATTTCCCTTCTTTATTATATTCCTTCTTTATTTTATCCTTTCTTTCATTAATTATTTAATTTCCTTTATTATTTCCTTTTTTTTACTACTTAAAATTACGTCTTCTTCCCATCACCCGTCGACAATTTCTTATAATGGTCCATCTGGGAGAAGAAGATTCGTGCGTCAGACGCCGGTTGAAGGAATGTTCGGACCAATTTCCATGCACTCGGAAACGGCGGTGGATTCTGCTCCCAGGACACCAAGACGGATGCACAAAGATGTTAATTTTTACTCTAGGAGCAAAAGGAATCGCCCCAGGTCGACTTATTATTTGTGAAATTATTATTGTCGTCGTCGCCTGTTATGTAGCTCCGAACTTATTATTTTTTTATTAATCAAAATAATAATTACAGTAGTTTTCAGTTCTATAATTTTTGTAATAAAATTTAACGTAAAATTTGCTGACTCTCTTTTATTATGAAACCTTTAATGTTTTATTTTAGTAAAGTTTATTTCCCACAAGATGGCAAGGTGGATTTCTATATTATGGTAAGTTAAGGAGCTTCTGATTCACTTACTCACAAATTAATGCTCTAACCCTGTTGCTAGTCGGTGGAGGATAGTACGCCTGACAATGGCGTACTTCCCGTTGGATATAGGTCGCCTACCTCATAATGTTTATTTATTTGTATGTTGTTATTGTCAGATCCGTAAGGGGTTAGTGTATATATATGTTTCTTCTCTTCTTTTGCCTCAAAGAAAGAAAATCCGGCATCTTGATGTACAATAATAACCTTTCAAAAGACTTTCAGTGAATTATTATCTTTTTTTATTTTTTTTTATTATTTTTTTTTATTTTTATTATCACCCAAAATTACAAGACCTTAATCTTGTAGTTAACGTATCGTATTTATACTTAAATATGATACTTTGACTACAAGCCAAAAGCCAAAAGCACAAGCCAAAAGGATAACAAAGGAAAGTTGTTGGTTTATGGTAGAGCGAAAGGATCGGCAGATATAACACCTGATTAAGGCTTCCACAATTGAAGATTTGTTTTACTAATCTGGTTCTGATTTCCACAAATCAAATAATGTAGGCCTGTTCTATTTAAGGCTTTTACCAATAAAACATATGCCGAAAGATCTGAATGAGGCTTCCACAAATAATTAATTCCATGAATCAATTTAAATGGTGCAAAATATTTTCCGCCACAATGGTGGCAATTTTCCTGCAGTATTAATAATGACCATGATATTTTAATATATTCAAATAAGCAACAAACTATTGATTGGTGAAATCTAAGCATAACTAAAAACCTAAAAAATCTATTACTAATTACTAACAAATACTTTTCTTCTTACTTGTTACCAATTACATTTAATTTTGATATAATCTAGTTTTGATCATTTATTGGAGGTTGTTTGTTTATTGGAGGTTATTTGTTTATTGGATGATTTGCAATAAAGTTTTACAAGGTTTATGTTTGCCACTTTTTGGGTAATGTATTGAAAAATTATAAGACCACGCTGCATTTACAGGATGGAGACTTTATTCAGGATATCAAACTCTTGTTGAGGGGATTGATTGTTGAGAAGCATATTCCGATAGAAAACATGAATTACGATCATTTATTAAGTCTTCTTCATTTGAAAAAATTAGTCTGGAGAAGTGATGTGAGCGACGATTATTGAGGCTTCTAACAGGACCATCTTCTCAGTATCTGGTTTACCTGGTCGCGCCAAGTCTTCCGCACTTCTGGTGCCATCATCACTTACGTCATATATCTTTCTTACGATTCTCTCCTCATTCATCCGTTCTATATGACCAAACCACATAAGTGGTCCTTTATTAATCTTACTTAGATTAACTTTACATTCTCTTCATATTTATTCATTCTTTACGCTGTCATAAATGGATCTGCAGCATATACGCTTAAGCGATCTCCACTGCTTTCAGTCTACTTTCGTTCCTCTTCTGCCAGCTCCAGACCTCACTCCGTACTCCATTGTGTACCGCTGGTTTTACCTCGGTTGACAAGTTCCCGTTAGATATAATTCCATTCAAAACGCCGTTTCCTTTAATCCCTGCTGTCACCTTCCTTTCGGTATCTTTATCAGCCTTTCCGATTCTATCAAATATACTTCCCAAATACACAAACTCATCTACTTGTTCCAAACATTAATTACCTACAAATACAATATTCTCTTTATTAATTAACCGTACACAGCTAAGGTAAAAAAAAAGTTTATACAATATTATTTTGGTGTATTACTTAATATATATGTACGAGTTTTGATAATATTTTCTCTGTCAGGATGTCTAATTATATGTCGTCGAAGAGATACAGTGTTCCTTTCATTCGATGTAGATCAATTTTCTTTAAAAAAAATATTGGGAAATCATTCATAAGATTTTTGATAACGTATTTTAGTCATACATTTACTAATATGATGAAATATATATTTCGTTAGAATTTTTAATAAATACATAATTTAAATCAATTATATTAGAAAAATCTTAAAACATTTATTTTCATGGACAACCGACAAAATTGCTCCTCGTGCAAAGCGGTAAGAATTTATTAGAGATCATCTAAATATTTAATTTAAAGCTGACTTCAAACTTTTGTGTCGATTATCTTAACTCGCTTGTCTTGTTCTTCACGAGTGTATCCCATTCATTTCGACTTTGTTTTAGTCTCCGATTTCGATTTGGAAACCATCTAAGTAAATATTCGCCTAATTGCCGAATATAGACTCGATATTTAACAAAGCAGCCGGCTGCCCGCAATTCCCGCTGTCTCCCAAATCCGCCGGATTGCCAGTCGGAGAAATCTCCCGTCTCACCACTTATTTGTTACATATTCATTGACTGAGCTTTGGAATCGAGAGAATTAGTCGTGCATTTGGTATCCCTGAAATGGGAGCCGGGGCACGTCCCGCCGCCATTTTGAATACGAAAGCGACAAAAGAAAATCGACGAACTTAAATAGCTTTGAAAATAGATTTTATGAAAAGCAATTTTGAAATGCTGTCATCTTTTTTCGCGTTATATATTGGTTATTTTAGCGAGTCTTGTAATATCGCGAATTTGGCGACTCTCCCATTTTGGCGGGATTTATGTATGAATGAACATTTCGGTATGTCTGGATTGTTTCACTTGTTTCTGAGACGAAATTGGTTTTCTGGGACAATATATTGTTTTTCTTCTCACATAAGAAGAATATTATGGTACATAATATGAATTTGTATGTAACATGTTATGAAAATAAATCTTTTATAACAGATTAAGGAAGCATTCAAAAGAAATTGGTCGATGTTATGTTTATGTAGGAAGGTATGCATTATATTACGGTAAAATAAAATGGTAATAAATCATAATACATCACACATCACTCGCTACCCTACTCTTAATTTGGTGCAATAAATTGTATAACTACCTATACCTGCATATATCAGAGGTGGAGTCTACTTCATCCCACACAATAAACTACGAGTATATACTTAATTGCAATATAATTGTATATTATGTTTATCATGTTATATATTAAATTAATTCAATCTGTAATTCAAGATAATGTTTATTTGAGGATCCACAACACTATTGCAGCATTAAAAAAAGGTATTTTATTGATTTTACTCAATCACTTTTTAATAAATACTAAATACTAAGAACAGTAATAGTAATAGCTATTTATACATTCCATTTATGATAAAAATATATATTTATATCGGTAATATATTATAATATTTCCTACGTGAAATAAAATAATATTAGCAAAATAAACTTTGTGGTAAAAGTTAATTTTCAGATTATTGAACTTTTTTTCTAACCACTTGAATAATTATTGCACCAAACGGTTTCAGAAAATACCATGTTTTTCGTCAGGATATCAAATTAACTAACCAAAACCATATATATATATATCATGTTATTCTAATGTATTTAAACAATCTAATTAAAAAGAAAAAACTGATTATTTAAAAATAAATATAATAACTAACTTAAATTGTTACGATGATGAGAGATGTGTAAATTGACTTAATGATACAAAATGAATAGAATTTTTTTTAGAATGGGACTAGTGGTTAAATATTACCACTTAATTAATTAAGTGGTTAAAAAGTTGTTATAGTTGTATGTGTGTATGAGCGATATCTCCCTCATTATCAGTCAAGTTGAATTACTTATTTTGTTACATATATATATATACATAGTATTATTATTTTTATAGGAAATTTACTTAACTACGATGACAAATACAAATTAAAAATTTCGATCCTGATCGAAGATTTTAAATACAATTTTTTGTTTGTTCACTTTTCACAAAGGATAAAATTAAAAATAGATTTCTCTCTATTTTCAAAGACACTGGTCATGGCTGCGTAGCAGCCTTCATATCTTTGGCCGACCATAATGCCTAACAGCGACAATCGGTGATAGCCGATTGTGTTCGGATTGCTTTGACACCGATACTGACTTGTTTTGACACCGATACTGATTTGTTTTGACACCGATACTGATTTGTTTTGACACCGATGCTGATTTATTTTGACACATGTAAATTAATTTAAAGTAAGCAGTATGAGATAGTGGACGTGGTCTGAAAAAATGCGAGTTGTAATCATACCAGCTGTAAGTTTTATATTTTTTTTATTATAATTCTACATATTATATTTGACCGAGATAAAAAATTTTTTTTTGGGGCTACGGAGAAACTAAATATATAAACTATTGCCAGGTGACGTCTTGGTTGTGTATCATGTCATTTAAATCATTTTCAAAAATAGATACTGTTAGCGTCCTTTAAAATGAATTAATTTCCATTAAGTTTTTTAGCGTTTGACTTGTTGCCTCATGCATACATTCAATTCGCGGTTTGCCAAATTTTAACCTGCGTATCTCCGTCCCTTTTTTTCCTCACATATTCTTAAACACAAGGAAGGAAAAAGATGTCGCAGTGATTAAAGCCTTCCAACTGTAGCAAGTTCAGTGCGGTTGGAACTTTTGTACAGATAACTACCGTTGCTTCACTCTGCTAACGCTTATTATAATTAATCTCACTTTAATCCCGCTTATACATAATAATCCTTTTCACGAGTGTTAGTATACACGCCGCAACGCTTGTATTTATGGTGGAAAGGAATCTATCAATGAACCAGTATCCGGCTGACGAAAAGTAAGTGCCTTCCTTTCTTCCTCATATTTCCACCAGGTACTATAAAAACCAGATAGCAGCAACCTTATATTCTTATAAATAAACTTTGGTTATACTATAATTCATCTAATTCACATTACTTACGATGAAATGGGACTGACTCATGTTTGGTTTGTACATAATACATATTTAAATAAATTATTAATACTCCATACAATTAAACCCAACAATTGTCGTACATTTGTGAATAACTGAGGTTATAAGTACGATTTTATGCGTCCATCAATTATTGAAATAGATCACAACACGCCCGGATGAGGGTTTGCTCTTGTAGTATAGTTATTAAGTGCCATTAACGACGATCATTCCATGTTTACTGGGTACGATCCAGACTCGACGTCTCCAGCCGGGATATTGGGTTTCGCTGAATCAGCAATATTATTATATCGTCGGTGACCAGGCCGATTATTGTCCCAACCCTCGATAACTTCAGTTTATAGGATGCCAATAAATTGATTATTAAAGCAGAAAAATAATTAAATTTTTACAAGCATTTTTAAAGATTGTCTTAAAAACGAACAATATACCGAAGTAAAATCGGGACATTTAACTAGAGAGAAATGGATTTGAAACATTCGAGATATTGTGCTGGAGAAGAATTAAAAAAATTAGCTGAATTGGGACAATTACTAATGTAAATTAACAATATTTGAGAGTTGTTAATTGTCCACGAACACACAATTACTGGATTTTTACCTCCAAAATCATTGTTATTAAGATAAATTATAGATATCTCATAGAGACGAAGCTATTATTATTATATTATACGGAAGTATGAATATTATAATATAAACAGCTTCGTTTCTATGAGATATAATTTTTCTTAATAACAATGCCTTTGGAGGTAAAAATCTAGTAATTGAGTGTACTTGAACATACTTAAAAATTGCTAATATAATAAATTAGTCTAAATACGAAATATATAAAATTGAAAATTGACTTTTCAGGCGTATTTTAGTATAATATGTTAGTCATTCGTCATATATGCAGATAAAGAATACAGCTTTAATATTTATAAAAATAAAAAAATCTCATTAGTGATATCCATCTTGTTTCAGGGGAATGAATATCAAATTTCAAAGCATAGATGGTACCAGCGAAGGTTTCTACATGGTAAAAATTTGATAGATATGTAAGTTTATTGTAGGTAGAATTGGTGAACGTTACATTGTATAAAGTGATTACTTAAGCCAGCCAAAAATAGGTCGTAATCCCTGTAATACCCATACTTCCATATTTCCCATATAATACAATATAAATAGCTTCGTCTCTATGAGATAGCTATAATTTGTCTTAATAACAAATATAAATGACTGTCCTAAAGACATAAATGTGTCTTATTTTAGGATTATATGTCATGCATGAAAAAAAGGGTCTTAATGGTGGGTGGACTACTTAGAATCATTAGAAATAAACAAAGCACGTAAAAACATTTAAAATATCAAAAACAACCAACTGAATTTAACCACCGGTCTTAACTAAGAATATTTCGAATAAATATAACATTTAAGTCTAGTTCGGACTATGAAGGTTCGTTTCTACAATCTTGAAGACAATTGGCACTAATATATATAAATGTTTACCGACGGGTGCTAAGAACTAGAACATTGTGGGTTAAAATGATTGAATCTCAAGATAATCGACGAAACCAAAGATAAAATTGGAAGTTTATATTTTGGCCCTGTTGTTACGAAACCAGTTGGTTTAAAATAATAAAAATCAAGATCAAAATCAAAAAATCAAAAATTAGAATAATTGTAAGAACTATCAATCATCTTATATTGGACAAACTGGAAGGAAAATACACGCACGAATAGAAGAACACCTTAAGGGGATAAAGAACTTCAGAATTAACTCAGAGATGGCAGACCATGCAAGATCAGAAGGTCATCGTTTCGCCCATGACATGACAACGTAGAAGTACTACATATATACAAAAGGGGAGAAAATTAGACATTCTAGAAAATATAGAGATTAATATTAACATTAAAAATGTACTTAACATACAAACACCTCTTATTACATCTCCTCTCCTGTCCATATTAGCCCCGACACAATGATTTTCACTTTTACCCGAAACCCCCTCTTCCCAACACCATATCCCCTCCCCCCCTCATATTGTCGATAGTTTATCTCATAGTTTTAAGGTTTAGTTTATTACTGAAGATGACGCATTAAGCGTGTAAAACGTTAACATTTTAATTTAAAGTGTAGTGTGAAATAAATGTTGTGTTTTATTTTAATAATTGATTAATTTTTTCAAAAAATTAAAAATTTTGAAATAATAATCAGATGGATATCTAAAAAAAATTATGTTATTTATTAAAATTTCTAACCACAAAGATTTTGCTTGAAATATTAAAAATATATAAACATTTCTTATGTGGGACTAACCTATACCTAGTGAACTTCACGTCTGTTTTCAGTCTGCTTCGTCTTAGTTGGCAATGTATTATAGAGGAAAAAAAAGATCTATTAATCGCTTGGAAAATTACGTGAAATCTACTCGTTTTATTTTCTTTATTTAAATAAAATTAAAATAATTGGATTGCCACCGAGAACAGGCATAGGGTGGTTGATAGAGCTATTGGCCGTGCAATTGTAATTGGTTATTTCAAGATCCAACCTAAACAATTTGACTCTGTTTCTTACTATGTTCCACATTGAAATGCTCTGCCATCCTTTTTTTAGACTTAGAGAAAATTCATACACATCGTGATTTCATTACTTTTCATAAAAATAATTGAAGATTTATTTATATTTACTATACAATAATTTTAACAATATAATAAAAATATAAATAACAAGAATAAGGTGATATTTAAAAAAAATCAGGGGTCTATAAATTAATTAATGATGATTGCAATAATTTTTATATAGGTAAAACTTGCAGAAATTTTGATATTAGAATTAAGAAGCACTTGAGATGCCTAAATAGCAATAACTATTCTGAATTCGCAAATCACCGTTTGGAAACGAACCATTCTTTTGACATTAACAAGGGTTTAGAAATTATACATACAAATACTAAGAATAATAGTTAAATAAATTTAAAAAATTTATAATAAGAAAATGTTAATATCCAGCTAAATATTATAAATAACCAAATTCTCTTTGAAAATAGTCACTTTTTAAATTTGTTTTCATAGTAGTTCCTACTTAGATACCCACCACTTATATTTACTTTATAGTTTTGTTTTATCTATGCTTGTATTTTTAATTTTAGTATACATTGTTTCCTGAAGAAGATACCATAGGTGTCGAAACATGTTGATTTATCAATAAATAGTGGTTTAAACAAAGTGTTTTGTCTTATTATTTATATACAATAATGCATTTAAGTATCCAAAAGTGAAATCAAATATTGATATAGTCAATTTTTAGACAAAATGTATAGATTCAAAATTTAAAAAACCCCTAAACTGCCAATTACTGTGTCATTCACCCCACTTTTTAAAATCTTTTAAATACTTCTGATATCATCAATTTCTAAGATAAAAATTGAGTTTTTTTGAACGGCGCTTTAAAAATGTGTCATACACCTATTTTATTTTTTATCATTATGTATATTTCAATTTCGAATATATCGTTTTAATTTGTAATGTTTCAATTTAATATCTATTTACCGATAAAGTGAGTCAGCCGGGGATAATGAGGGGAAAATTTATTTTGGCAGCTGTGCGGTATCGCCTTGTTAATATATGCGGGGCGCTATCGAACAGCTTGCCTTAAAAAATGCCAACCGGGTTTTATATGAGTTTTGAGCTTATTGTATCGGTCTTGGGTAAACGGTGGGTCCGTCCTTATTGTAGTATTGTAATGTTTGAATATTTTACCATGTTGTTGATAAAAATTAATGTACCTCACCAAATATAGATAAACACTATACAATTTTTTTTTAAATATTACTGAGCTTACTGATCGAGGCTAAGAAAATCTTATTATATTTGAAAACTTTCAAGATAAAAAAAAAAATCTAATGTTGGCCGACACTTACAGAACCCGAGGATAAAAAATGTATTATATGTACTATGTGTATATATAACATGCGGCTTGAAACAGATGTACAAATTTATTGAAATAGCTTTTCCTCTAACTGCAATCTATTTTTACGGGGGTTTGATGGTAACGATAATAATAATTGACCTATAGATGACACGCAATATACGCGTAGATGCATTATTTTTTTATAATGATGCATTACCATAATTAAAATATTGTCGTTACTATTTGTAAAAAAAATTAACTAAGTAGAAAGTATTTATTGTTATTGTGTTTAGTTTGAAATCAACTCCATGTTTATTTTTAAATAAATTTAAAAAATCAAATTGTAATAAATATTTTTATTGAGAATAAGAATAATATACATCTGTTCCACCGAAACCACCTAATTACCCATACATGAAGGGGTAACTAAAATCATTTATATAAGTCGATTGTACGTGGTTTATTTACTGTTCGAAACAGCTGTAACATCTAAATAAAGCTTACGCAAATAATAATATTTATTTTAATTTGATTTAAAAATTTAATTAAAAATAAGTAGAAAGATTAAATTGTAGGAAATGGTATACATTTGTGGAGCTTTTGAATCCACACTTCATATAATAATTAGTTTAATATACATATATTGAGATAATATATATAGCAAGGTCTTCAAAATTTTTAATGTTATATCTAAAATTATAAGAGTTTAATTGTTATTTTAATAAGCATATTTTTTTTACATTTTGATGATAAGTTGAGTTTAACTTTAAGTGAACCGCAGTCAACTAAATAGTTAAACTTCTTATTAACATATTGTTAAGGTCTTAATGTTATCTAAATATAGCAGTTTTTTTTTGGTGATGCTGAATTGAGTTTATAGTTAAGTAAATCATAGCCCACTTAATGGCCAACCATATTATTATTGTCATATTATTATAGCTTTATTCATATCTTAATGTTTTAGATTTCTTTATTTTAATTTCGTCGAGTTTAAGGGCGCGCTATAAAAATAATTAATATTTGTGGGTTTTTATTATTAACTTAGATCAGAAGTTATACACTAGATTAGACATTTTTAAAATATTATTACTTAGGTAGAATCTTTATACTAATATAAAATTAATAAATTTAATGTTACTTGCTATAATTAAGAAAATACAAGCATTATAAAAAAGACCGCGATCAGTAAATTTGTCTTCCACGTGCCATAAAATAGCCTTAATATAGAAAGTTTTTGCATATACAAAATATAATCCTGAAGCCAAGATTTCGGAGACAAATTTGTTTTAAACAAAATTAGCAAAATATTAAAAATTAATAGTTATAAACCATTAAATTTACAATTATATGATCAATTTTCGACGTTTTTAAAACACTTTGGGTAAGTAAAAAAAATATATTTTAAATACTATGTTATATTTAATTACATGCTTTGAAGCTTCAGCTACTATTTAAAATCAAGTTTTATATCAATTACATAATAATTATGTCGATCCTATTAAGGTGTGTTACTAATTGTTTTTTATTTTAAATCAAAAAAAATAAAATTATATTAATGTAAAGGTTCTATTTAAGTAAAAGTAAAAAAGTCAAATCTAGTGTATAACTGCTGATATAATAATAATAACCCACATTTTCGTAAAAAAACGCGAAAATATGAATTATATTTGAAAGCGCGTCCTTAAATGTAAATGAACTATAGTCATTTTTAGGAGAACACATTCTGATTGTGAAGTTGTAATTATTCAGAACAGACGGTCTGTGATATTTTAAATACGAATTAAATATATAAATTAGAAAGATATACATATAAAATCAATTTTATCTAAAAATGTTATAGATGTATTGATTTGAAAAAGTGTAACATATGGGTTCGAAAATTTGTCGTCAAAAGTACTGTCGCAATAGCATAGCACCTTCCCCGGTTAGGAAAGAGATTCAGGTTCGAATTCCGGTGGTGCAACCATAATATTTTTCGATAAAATTGATTTTATATGTATATCTTTTTAATTAATATATTTAATTCATATTTTATAGTCATTATAATGCCAAATATTATTAAAAAGTTTATTTTTGTTACCCGCAAAAAGAGTACATACTTGTAGTACGTAAAATCAATAATATTTAGCATTCTTGTCTCGCAAATTCACCCGTCGCGGTCGAATCGATATAGCGAAGTATAAATAATGTTTTCACGAATATGGCGGCGACGGCAAGAATACATATATATGTAATATATAAGCAATTTTCGGGCATCGTTAGCCGAAACGGCCGAAATAAAGACAAAACATGTGCCACGTCCTGGACACCGAAAACTATAAAGACGTCGTTATCTCCAAGTTATGTTGGACCCTTGCATTATAAATTTGAATTTATCCAGAGCGCTGGACGCTCTCACAAGGACCGCGTGAAGTGGTGGGGAGGAACTGCCGGGAGGGGTGGCTGGTCCAGGGGGTTGAAAATATAACCATACTACTTTACCAGAGGAAAATGTTATTCATAAGAATTTGTCTGTATTTTGATTCATAATATAGACACGAGCTGTGAGAGCTGATACATAATGCGATTTTATTTCGAAAATATGGTTTTTTGACTATTTTCCAATTTTTCAGACTTACGTTCACATAAATCAGATTGACAGGAGATTTGGTGCTGTGGATTTTATGCCTGATATTTCATGTAAAGCATCATCAGTTGTATGGGAGTGAGTATGAATACCGCGTAAGAGATAGCTATTTCTAAATCATAATTTGTATACAGGGTGAATATTATGTTGCTGACCGATGTTAATATTATTAATTTATTAATTATACTAATGTTAATGACTCTAGCTGATTTTTTCAGAATATATAGTTATAGAGTTCATGATAGTTTTAGGTGATGTCTGTATGCACATATAAAATCTCGCTGTCAAATCGAACTATGTGTAGGTACACTGACGTTGTTTAAGTCTTTATATCAATCTCACGCTGATCTCTGAGTTTATCTCCAGATTAAAATCTCAACACGTATACGTGGTTTTAAGACGTATCTCAACTAAATTTCTGAGATTATCTCATCGTGCTTCTTTCCATGGACATGGGCTTTAAGACTGGGACTGGTGGTAAAGTTTAAAGGAAGCGTGTACTTAGGGCTGATTGTGTGATTAGCAGTAACTTTTTGCTTTGGTAAAAAAAGTTACTAAAGTTTTTTTTTTTTGCAAAAACGGGTTGGTTGTTCGTTGGTAAAAAAAAAATTCTCCTCGAAAGTACATCTAGTAGTAAACTAATTTTACACTTAAAAATGGTTAAATAACCATCGATTCACCATAAAAAATCATCAGTTTCATTGATACGTTGGAAGTTGCAGTACACGACAATTAATCTTTCAATATCCCGCTATTTTAGTGATGAGAGTTCATCCGATTGTGATCCTGTTGTTTAATATATATATTCAGTTCGTATGCTTATATATATAAGCACACGATCTAAAAAAAATTCGCCACCATAGTGACAGGTCTCGAACGTAGAGGCGAATAAAGCCACAGATAAAGCGTAAAAATAATCATATTTCATGATTATTTGCCTTGCCATACTGAGAAGCGAGATTGTCTTTGACAGTAGTAAATTTGACGTATCAACAGCCCGAAATCGATTTTTACCACGGGCGATGGTAAAAAGTTACTACTGATTACACAACCGCCTCTTAAAGTGAACAAAAATATATTTTTTTTTTGATCCAGCCAAATATAATACATAAAATGGTTTGATGAATTTTAAAATAAGTGTGTATTAAATTGAAATTAACATCGACGTATAATATAATATTTCCGACAAATTTTAACTTTTTTATTGAAGTTAATATGTAAATGAATTCATTTAACCGATAAACTATTATTACGTGCCGATATAGGCATTACGCGTTATGTCCCCCTCCACAAACAGCAGTATCGAAGGCAAGGGTTAATATTTTCAAAAATAACTTTTCATTTTATAGTTACTTGATCAGCTTCAGGTTTTGTAGTACAAAAAAATGAAACGTGCATTTCATTTGTACGCATTTGAATACACAGTATGGAGTCGAATACACTTTGCATTTGAATAAACATTTTTAATATTTACTTGTACATGAGTATGTATAAATACTTCTCGAGTCGAGTTCTGTACGGGTTTGTATCAGTTTGCATTGTTGCAAAATGCTTTCAAAAGTTTTCGCAGCCATTTTATGAACGCATTGAAATTTTACAACTTCATGAACGGCGTCGTTCTCTTTTCGAATAAACTTAAATTTTTGAGATTCCTACATTTTGAAGTTGCGAAGCAGAAAGAGATGACGGTGGTGCAGTTTTTTTTTTATTGCGAACGAACTATACAGTTACGGTCGACGAGGTTCACATCGTAAGAATATAATTTTAGAATCGAAATTTCTTGGTTGTATCAATTGGTATTTTATTAATTGTGCCATTATTTTAATTTGGACGTACACGACCACAAATATATTGTCGAAATCATCAACGCTTAAATTAATATATTTAGCAATGTATTATAATTTGATAATCCACAAACTCGCCAAGCCGAAATGAGCTTCGTCGTTCATGATGATTTTTTCCATGAGCCGGGTTTGTTTTTGTTTTAATATTTTAATGACTTTAATACGTTTTTGAGGCTTTAGATGCTCTTAATAAATTATAATCAACTACTCTTTATGAATACTAAATGCTAACGGACAAATGTCTGCCAAACCAAAATAGCGGTTAAATAAAATCGGCCTGGAACATAATATTCATCCTGTATGAACACAAACGTTACTTAAAATCACCATAGATCCCTACAATAATCTATTTTATAAATATATATATTTATTAAACATGATTACTAATATAAAACGTTATATAACAAAAATTTATTCACTTTTAACTGGGAGATTAAAAAACATTAAAATACAAAGTTATCTACATAGAATCTCATGGAAGTAAAATCTGTATCTCAGAGATTATCTCGAGTTAACAATCTCTTACAAATCTCATTCGTGGACACGGAGCCATAAGCGATTCTTGAGTTAATGCATTTGAAAATGACAAAATTCGTTAGAAAATATAAAGTCAGTCAAAAATTATTATATTTTTTAGATATTAACGATCGCGGAATTCAATGCTGGATTTAGATCTAACGACATAATTTGAAGGGAATTATCTTGGAAGTTTGATTAATTAATTTTAAACTAATTAATATTTGATCTTATATATAATACAGGTATAAGATAAGATTTTATGTGCGAATAATACCTGATATCGCCTACACAATAATTAATTGAATCAAGCCTTTGTTCATTATGACTCAATTTGATTTCATCGGAGGTAAACAAAATGTATACCCATAAAAGCAAAAACATTATCTTGAGTCAGTTACATTAAAATATTTCCATCGTGAGTTGCCAACACCGGTACTTGCAAGATGTTTTCAGTATCGCCGGATGGTGAAGATGAGGAGAGTGAAGGCGATAAACCTTCGCATTCTTGTATATTTTATATATAGGAATTTTAAATAAGTATGTCTAAATAAAAAAAAATAACGTTTAATTGACGTCAATGCTGTGACAAGATTATTGGGCTATAAATATTAGTACTGACTCAACAAAAATGAAAATTTTTGGATTTATCTAATAATATTAAGTGAATATATGTGTTAAATAAATGTGAAAAAAATTGTAGGGGATTATTTTCTGTAGGACGTTTATTAGAATTAAGAAAGATGTATGGACAAAGCTGCTGCCCAACTGAGAAACAAAATAATTAATTTACCATCAACAAAAGCAGTTCGGATAGAAATTAATCTTAAGAACGGGCAACAAAGAGGCGTAGATTATAGCTTTCCGGTTACTTTGATGGAAATTATTGCCGAGAAACAAAAATTCCTTGTTAAATTAATATTTCATCCGCAGGAGTCGGGGGAGGGTGGTGGCTTTTGTTGTATCGTAAATTTATAAAAACATTAGGGTTAATTATAAGGTGGCTGGAGTCGATCAATTATAAATATTTTCACAGTTGCGCCAAAGAAAATAAAAAACGTTATCTCCTTTGATTTATTAAATTAAATTACTAAGTTATATTTTTTAATGATTTAATAACAGTCTGCCTGCTGCAACTATTTATGTAATGGGCTCACCTCACTAAAAATTAAAAATAAATAATATCTGCAACATAAAATATCCCAAAACAATTGCAATCAAGGTTTTTTTATGAATATAATAAACTAAATTGTATTTTACAATATTTAATTACAATATAAAGTTTTCTGTTAATTTAACAGTTAATAATTATTGCTTAATATGTTTCATTTTTGAAGAAAAATGAATTATTATCATTAAATAATATAATGTTTTAGTTTTAAACTACTTTATTATGCACATATACTAAAGTCAACTAGTTTCAGTTGGATCCGATCTTCCTCAGGACAATATAGTATCAGTTTATATACTATATTGTCGTGAAGAAGGTTGGGTCCAACTGAAACTAGTTGACTTTAGTATATGTGCATAATAAAGTGGTTTACAACTAAAACATTCTATTATTTAATCAAAATGTCAAGCTACAAAGTGTTTGCTTTCTTTAAAAATTTAATTATTATCGATATGAGAATATGTCGCTCTGAACTATTACATAATTGTGCTCGTTATTATGAAATTCTTTCGTTTCGAGTTATTTAAAGATTTGTGTTTGAATTGATTAAAATATATATATATATATTACACAGCACAATGTTTCAATATTTATTTAGTCTACTAGATTTATAATTTATTTCGACATGTAGCTTATAAGGAAATAAAAATATTAAGGTTGACATGACTTACTCTATTATCAAAATAAACTCTAGCGGAATACCGTTGAACGTCATAACAATATACCACTTTCGTAATAATACGCACAAATATAACATCCAATGTAATAATATCAGTCAGTGTAAAGTAACACGCAGAATGAAAAAATATATTTATTTTTAAGTAAGGTCCAAAATGTAATATCAGCAATCGGCATAATAAAAAAAACCTGGGTCTGGATCAAAACAAATAACTGGATAGCTTTTACTCGAGAATGTAGTAAGAATACTTTATGAATAAGATGATGTATTAGGATATTAAATATTTACAAATTAAATTGTTTCACACATTTCATTAATACAATCAACATATAACACAAGGGAATGTGAAGAATCTAATTAGCAAGCGTTACTCTTAAGGCTGAATGTGATTAATTGATCTAATAAATCTTAGGAATATAAAAATATAGTATGATCACAGACCACTAAATAATCTGTGAGTATGATATAGAAAAACGTTAAAAAAAATTGTAATGTGAGATTTTTCGACTCGTGCAGAGAAAAATTTCATCAAAACTTAATTAAAATCACTTCTTGGCAGTGTTTCATTGCGATATTCCTACGTGGTACTAGCGAAAATACTTCTGCTATAGTGAACCATTCATTGTAGCAGATATGACATAGAAACCAACTATAAAAGACAAAAACTAAACGTTCTAGAGAAAGTTTCTGAAGGAAAATTTAGTTTTTTTTAATCAAAGTAACATAAAAACTACCATGCTATACCAAATGAGAATTGGATTATAGTAGAGAACCAGGAAACTAAAATGAAATCGATAGATATCTATGACTTATCACTGATGAATTAATTTTTAAATTACTTTATTATTGACGACATTTGAGTATGTCCAACAACACACAATTACTGGATTTTCAACTTTAAAAGCATTGTTATTAAGACAAATATAGATATCTCACAGCGACGAAGTTATTTATATTATGAGAATATAATTAATGGAAGTATGGAAGTATGGGTATTACAGGGCTTACGACCTTATTACTAATTAATATTTAGTTTTGAATTACACGCTATACACATTTAAAATTGAAACAAAATATTATGTTGAGATTTCTCAGTAAATCAAGATTTTAAAACTAAGCAATGTTAAAGCACCTTTTCTTCAATAGTAGAGTTACAAAAAATTTCTCAACCCTTAACAAGTGATTATAATCACGATAGATCCTTACGTATGTGAAAGTGGCTAAATATTATTTTTATATACCCACATTTTTTTGATCCTTTGGAGGTATTGATGGATAATTAAATAGAAATCAGATATACGTCGTATATGATATCCATAATAATGATCAGTTTGTTTAAACATACCGACGTAAAGCAAATATTTACGGGTTTGTGGAGGATTTGAACGCGCCTCACAGTTACCTGGCTGTTAAGCTAGGATCTCAACAGTCATAAACACTCCTGGTATCAACGTTGGGCGACATGCCACAATAATATCAAGCTGCAAACATTGGGAAGACCGACGTGTGAGCGTTACTCGCCTACTCGCCGTCTAAGCTTTAGATCAGCCTTCAGTAGCTACTGGCACGCTACTTTTAAAACAGTGTCTAATAAATCTAGTGTCAATCGTAAGTAATTTCTCTTATAACCTGCTCCAGTCCGTCATCATACCTATTCCTCACACCCCGCGATCACTCGAACATAGTGGAGAACTGCGAGATATGGCCAGTTCCTGCGCTTACAACCTTCTGTCATAGTCTATACATTTTTTCATCACAACACAATTAAAACGCCTTAATCTGATGACTCCACATCTGGTGATACATAATATGTATTTGATCGTATTTAAACATACAAAAAACGACACTTTATATGTTGTTGCAAGATGTAAGAGATTCCGGGTCGTTATATAGATGGTTTTGTCAAACGATAAGTAAGGATCCGTTGCAGGTATACTGTAATTTATATTCTAAAATGAGGATTATTTGGTTTAATTATTTAAACAATATAAGTATTTTTGTGCTACGAAAAAAATCTTAATTTTTGCTATTATGTAAAATTCTCCGTAAAGCAAAATTTTTCGTAATAACATACCTATACTAAGACATAATATTCTATACAGTATATTGGTTTAATTAATATTCAATAACGTGCATCAGAGTGTAAAATACTAATTGTTGAAACCACGTAATAGTTTTCTTTCATTAAGGTTTTACAGGGTAACTCCGTTTAAGCGTCCGTGTGATAAGAGGGTTTATATGTACGGAGTAGTTTATCACTGGCATCATCTGGGAATACGAGGCTGCATCACGCAGAGATGAAATAGTCTAGATAATTAAGGCATCACTTGCATTGAGAGCGTGTGAATGATGTCATGAGTGATTAATAAACTCAAAAGGGATGTGCAATTACGTAATTTTAAACAAAATATAATTTTTTCAAAATTTTACATCGGAAACATTCTTGTAAATATTTAAAATGACAAGATCAAATTAACCCATAAAAATATTGCGTTTCTCCGTTTACGTCTATGACTTTCTGGATGTGGCGACCGTGGTGACTTCGTTAGTGTCGTTAGCTTCGGTAGGCTGTAACGTACTTGCTCAAACGGCAATGTCTGTGAGACCCCTGTCATAGATAAGAAATGTATCCTGTCATCTCATCTATGTCTCATGGTCATATCGTGTTGCACTATCTCTCCTTATCTACGTCGCTGTCAAATGTAACATGAATTTTTGTCGGTGTTTTTCACGTTTGTACAATTCTGGGAAGAGCAAAACAGAATGCACTAATAGAAAAGTAATTCTTTTTGCTGCTAGTAATTAAATGAACACTGAGAAAATCGTTAATTTTATGTTTTCTTAATTAACAATAATTTCAATTTAGTGATGCGTATTACTCATAATACTGGAATTACTGAAATTAAATTGAATTACCGCATTGAAAAATTGTCAATACATAAATAGTTTATTCCGATGGAAAAATTGCAGACATTTTTTTTTTACTTTTAATTTTTCAATGATATATTGACATTAATTTAACAGAATTCTCTATTTATCAAAAATAATTCCATCAATTTATAATATATAGAATAATACTAAGATTTTTTTATTAACATTTTTGAAAGATCGCTTAGAATAATTCTTTGCTTTGAGATTTTTATTATGATGATTATTATAAAAAATGCTTTACCAGAAGTAATGTTCTCGAGTCATTTTCAGGCAAGCTTTTAATTTAAATATTAAGATAATTTTAATAAATATGTAAAATAACGGAGTCAAAGCAATAGCCATGCAAAAAAGGTGTTACGGAAAAGCAGGTGAATGGAAGGAAATAAAAAAGATCAAGGTATTTTCTGGACTTCCCTCTTGATGCTACTCATAAACAATAATTTGCATACTTTTCCACCTTTAGAATTATGAATAATTTATTTTATAATGGCTGTTATGAAAACTTTATTTGATGAAAAAGTAACTAGAAATAAATCTCAAAATACAATAATTATTAAACGTATAATTATAATTTAAATCAATTTACAATAATATGTACATGATCTACCATTAATTATTATTTTTAAATATAAAATCTAATAGTAAAAGAGACAAAGCACCATTTATGATACATAAAAGGGAATAAACAAAAGATAGAATGTGATAATTCATAATTCACACAGGTGGGGAAATGGATACATTCACTTAAATGATTGGTGAAGAATGAAAGATATACTCAGTTATCTCAGAAACCAAAAAAGTATATATTATAAGATTTTGCCTCACAATTATATTAACGTCTATGACATTATTCTTAAAGATTAAACTTTTTAATATAACATAATGTATGTTCGTGTACGTTCATATAGAAGTGTTTTTTTAGTAAGTAAAAGCTGTGAGTTATTATGGTTTGTAAAAAGGTCATCGAATTTATAATTGTTAAAATACACAAAAATAATCAAACAGAATCTAGAAAAAAATCGGAGATTATAAAGGCTCTAACTCTATTGTTTACGACCCCCTTTACTAAGGTGTTGAAAGTCCCTATTGCACTGCGCAGGTAGTTGGCGCATCTATAATGGTACAAACATCTAGTTGTGAGCTTTCGATTTCTTGATGATATATTATTATGCTAATTTTAAAATGATTTAATTTTACAATCACAAAAAATGTCAATCGTAATATATGTGTAGGTATATTTTTAAAATGTACTTTAATATAATAATAATAATATTGGATCATTTGTATAGCGCTTTTATAGTGAAAATTTTCACCTCAAGGGCGCGCTTTACACATAAACTGTTTATAGTTACATTATCTTTGTTTTTAAAATTAAAAATTGTCATTTTCACTTGTTCGAATGATTTTTTGAATAGATACGATTTTATTTTCTTCTTAAATAAAATCTCGGATGAATATGTCTTTATATAACTTTTTATTAAGGTCATTAAAGACTTGAGGTTTCGTTTTGAAGCCAGTGATGCGATTGACTCAAGCGCGGATTAAGATGTGTGACGTTTAGACTGTTCACCAAAACGCTATGCCCTATTAAATCTGATTTCGGAATTTGTCTGCTATATATATCTAACAATATCACAAACATAAAAAGAAAATGATAATCTTATTTCTATCAATATGTGAACATAATTTACATAATACACCTATGAATTTATTTACAATATGTCAAAATACAACGTCTAAAGTAATTTATAATTTCCTCTAACTGAAAGAAAATATTTGAAATTCTGTATGTAACGGAAATTAAGTATTTTTTTGTATTCATTTGTGTACATGTTCGTTCACTGTGTGTTTTTGACGGCGGAAAGTGTTAAAATTTGAGAACTAAAAAAAGTTTTGCAAGTCAGAAATTTTTAATTTCCCGTTCCGGAACATGATACAGACAAAATTCTCAAAGTAAAAAAGCTGTCTGTATAAAAAAACAATTTTGTACTTATATTACTGAATTGGCAAGATATTTGTACATGTCATTCGTATGATTGGATTATTATTTATCGTATCATTTTAGAAAAAAAAAAATTTACAGGAATTTAGATAAAATCTCGATAATAAAATATGATATTTTTTAGCATCATTTTCCTAAAAAAATTCACCTCATGGGCGCTTGGCACATAAACTGTTTAGTACTACACTCTTTTTGTATTTTAAATTAAAAATTTTTTCATGTAAAACATTATTTATTAATGACTGACACATTTATTTATTTCTTATATTGGCCAGCCATATATTGTATATCTTACAAATACGAAAGAGGGGATGGTAAACTTGTCGTTGATTTCGTTTTAGGGGCTACGCATAATACTGACAAATTAAGGCAGAATATTTGACTCGTTAATGATGAAATAATATATTTTTTATATTTTAATAATTTTATATATTTTTTTGACTCGTAGATTTTAGTTAGATGAGTTGAAAGCGGTTTATTTAATCCAAATTGGACTGTACACATGGAAGTTATTGGCGATGAAAAGTTTGACCATTATGGCCCGTGTCTACGATGTTCTCGCAATAACACTGTTTACGCGCTTTGTTACTTTGATTAGCACCACTGGGTTTCCTGGTTTATAATAATGTACATGTGTGTGTGTGAGTATTGCCTTCTTTTTCGGAAGCCAAGAAGACGGTAACCGAGGCGTCGTTCTTATTACATTCCATGCTTCGACCAGTCCAGCGTTACAAATAAACTATCAGTGCGCGCTTTGGTCGGTCGAAATCTAAAGAAAACATCTCAGCTAAAAGAACAACCACATCGGAACAGAAAGACAGCAAAATTAAAGAGGTTAGTGCAGTTCATATATCATATGTGTGCTTATTGTTAATTGGAAACCTGGGAACCAGCTATCGAAGGCGTTTACACAAACATACACTTTGATTTCTGAGAGTCACTAATGGTACGTATGTTTTATTCTAATTCACGCGCTGCATATATGAGATAATCCTTTATCTTGTATCGATTCGAATCGAGAGAAATTTATTTCGTGTACATGGACCATTGCGAACGTGCGACCGATAAACACGTAGTGCCGTTGTACCATAGGTGCAGTATGTATTGTATTTGTCGGTTTTAATGACTTTCTCTACCGGGTGTGTTCTAGAATATTTCACATCAAAGACGTTTATTTCCATTTCATCTAAATATATCGTAGCTACTAAATAGATCACTCTTCTAGAGATATGATTTATTGTACTTGAAGGGTAAAATAATATATTTTTTCCGTGTCCTGTATCTGGTGCTAATGAAAAACGTATTTCCGTAAACGACGGCACGTCAAAATTTTTCATTTTCAGCAATTCAAGATGGCTGAAAAAGGAATAAAGGAAACCGAACGACAACCAAAATTCAGAAATTGGCAAGTCGTGCCCGGAATACATGAGCATCCCTTTTCATACGTTTCATAAAATGTATGCTTCATACAATGTGGCTGTTTCGCAACCGGTGATTTATAACAATTTCAAAAATATTCCTTCTCTCTACTTCGTAAAAGTTTTCATTTGACTTCCATAAAAACGCACAAAAGCTCTTTGTTCGCGGTGATAAAAAGTTTGCGGGTCAAATTTTGACCTTTCTATCAAAATAGAACGCAGAAGTATTGTCCGTCGGATGAAGATGATTTTTTGATTACAATTTCGATATTTGATTTATCAGATATTTTCGCGATACTTCAAATCTAAACTGTGTATTCAAATTAAATTCAGCGACCAACACTCAATTATCACCAAGACTAAAAATAAATTTATTAAGTCTGTACTACAAGTAAACTTAATTACAGGTAAATCAAAAATATCTGAAATAACTGATTTAAAAAAAGATCAGCAATATATATATATATATATATAACAACACACAATTATTGGATTTTTACCTACAAAGGCACTATTATTAAATAAATATCAGATATCTCATAGAGACGAAACTATTTTTATTATATTTAATGGAAAATATATAGAAATATGGAGTAATTAAAGGGCTTACGACATGTTTACGGATGGCCCCTCAATCTCTACATTTTCAAATTTCAAATTCCCAGTTCTTAAAATAGAAAATATTTACAAAAAAAAACTCAATTATTCAATTAATCAAAGTAAATAACACTATAATATTTGAAACAAGTGCAAGATTTATTCGTTATTTATACATTACGTTATATTTAACGTTATGAAGCAGAATAGAGGACAGAGGACACATACAAATACACAAAAAAATAAACAATATTATCATGATTATATAAGACAGGACTCGATTTTAATTTTTTTTTATACTTCTGATTTTTTGTGTATTTGGATATTATATGTTTTTAAATGGAGTCCGAACA
Source organism: Eubasilissa splendida (assembly GCA_031772225.1). Classification (NCBI taxonomy): domain Eukaryota; kingdom Metazoa; phylum Arthropoda; class Insecta; order Trichoptera; family Phryganeidae; genus Eubasilissa; species Eubasilissa splendida. The sequence goes on along the minus strand of CM062852.1, from coordinate 10,273,881 downwards.
AATAATATACATATTAGTGATGAGCTAAACTGTTATTTTAACACATATTAAATGAACCAACTATAAAGATATACCTATCTACAGACAAAATCTATTTATCGAAAAAATATTTTACTTTCTACCGGGATGAAAATATAACTTCACAACAAAAATGTTTTCTCATTAAAAATTGTATTTTTACTGTGATTGTGAATGTGATTGTGCCTAAGGTTTGAGTTCGATTGTATCGATGATTGGTGACTGACTCTTACATATCTTACAACTATTGGTACACTAGAAACTAGGCCATGTAACAGTTAAATCTCAGTTCCCAATGATCGTTACATACTTACCAACAACACAGTCACAATAATAGTAATTTAGCTCGTCACTACGTATTTGCAAATATAATAATTTTACACAAATAATCATTCAAGTGATGATGGATAACAGATATCAAATAATACACAAAATTAAAACGATTTAATTCAAGCAAATATTTAAGATAAACTTGAAATATTTCTTATTTGATATCAGTATGTTAAATACAGTTAATGAGATAGTCGCTTGTATAATCTCAGCTCTGATGCTTAAGGTTTTTTAAGAGATCGCGCGATGGCGATTAGTGCGACAGATTGTAGCGTGAAGATGCCATTTCAGGATTCATTTTAGATACGTTCAGCTAGAGTTTAATCAAACTGAAACTATTCAAATATATCCTTTCGCAAAGGCAAATAAGTATACGTAAAAGTCAGCATTTGCTGAACGTACTGCCTCCAGCGGAATATTATTGGAGGAGTTTTGACCATTGAAGCGATAGAAACGTTATACATTAATATAGTTACTAACAATAAATACCTATATGTTATTGATATTATATAAGCACTGAAGAATGTGTTACGAAAAGTACTTCATATTATGAAAAATATCACATTCTAAAGGTCGAGAACAATCCTATAAAACAATCGTAGAACAGTGGTATTGGAAAGTGCAACTGAGTTATTGACTTCTGGACTCATTTATGTAAGTTATGGGAACAATATAAGCACTCAAATACATTTTCAATGACTCAGGTTTTCCTCAGTAAAAAGAAAATCAGTCTAAATAATTAATATATGTACCTATATTGAAAATAATAATTTTTTGCATTGGATTTGTCCAAAATTATGCAAGTTATTTGAATTCTACTCATATTTGAAAATTATTTATTAAATTTAAAAATTTAATAATAATAATGTGTAACATTATCACCATACATTCAAACCTATCAGAGACTACCAAATATATAGACATGAACTAACGCAAACTTTTTGTTTCAATATTTGCATTTTGGTGTCACCTACGTGATCACTTCGGTACCATTTACGCAATCAAATAGCTCAGCGACATTTTTTAAATGTATGACTCGATTGGATCGAAAATTTAAACGCTGACAATATAATATGCATTATTGTAAAAAATAAGTTTTGTTTACACAAAAATTTAATTTTTGAAGAGTAAATACTTTTACTGTTGTATAAATGTATCCTAAACTATCAGATTTATGTTCCATGGATGGATTTGTGTTTCCAGAAATCATTTTTGTAGAATGTCTCTCGTTCCGCAACCAATGTTCCAAACTCCTCTCACATATGTACACTTTATTTCATATCTATTTATTTACTAGTCTGTGGTATAGACGATTTTGTCTAAACGAATGTTTCAAATAATGTACCGCGTATTAAAAAGATTTTAATTGGTAGAGAATTTCGTTTAATCATTACATATATTATATACTACAAACATAGTTTTATAGAATTTTACTTAATTATGTACGTTGTGAACGAAACAAAAAAAATAAATATAGAAATAATTTAATTCAATATATCAAACATTTTTCAGTCTATATCCGCAAACCAAACTTTGCATGGTTATTTTTTAGAACCCTGAGGAAAAAAACATATTCTACACTCTTCCTTAGTCATCCCATTGCCTCCTTCTTATGAAATCCGTTTCAAATTTTACTCAATTACGATCTAGGACTGTACAGTCACCATAGAGTCTAATAGTCACCCGATGACATCCCCTAGAATATCTCATCCAAAGCATGCCAGGATTGAATTTTGCAAATATCGTTACTCATAGGTGCATACTAGTGATGGTAAACCGTTACGTGACTGATTGTGCCACTGATTGGTAACTGAGATTTAACGATGATTGGTAACTAAGATTTATAAGATTATTAAGATAACTTAATCTGAATTTCAGCAATGCCGAACAAGGACCGCTAGTAATATATAATCTAGTCAGTAATAGTAATCAAACATTTCATTTAAATAATTAACTAATAATAAGACATCTAGGGATAGGCTTACCACAGATTGTAAATAGATTATCTGAAGTGCTGAACGGCCAGGAATATCCGAGGCTAGAAATAAATGTATTATTTTATTTTGCACAGAGACTACATTCATCATGATTCTTATTACATTTATCGCTCACAAGTGAAGATAAAAAAAAAAAATACGCGTACAATACAGACTTGCTTAATATTAAACTATTTTAACCTAAAAAGCTATAAATTGCGATGACCGCGGTTTTCATTAGATTAGCCAGATCGCTCTCACCATGTATTAAAATGAAATATTTATAGTATATTTTACACTCTGTATTACTAATACTCAAATTACATTACTTTACATTGTATGTATTGTAATCAGTGGTGTAGTGGGGTCAGGTTGTACTTTGATATAAAATATTCCGCATAGAATTTTGTACATCGAATATCGTGCATTGGACGGGTATTACTAATTAATTAATTAATTAATTAATATTAAGATCTAAAACTGCCCTGTTCATTTTTTATTTAGCGCTACACCACTGATAATAAATTTGTAAATGTAAATAAATAAATGTACGGGATGCAATAAATTTGTAATTGTAAATAAATAAATGTACGGGATGCATTATATGTGCAATAATTTATTTTACAATCAATAATGATTTTTTTTTGTTTTTCAAATATATTTTCTATCTTATATTTCTACTATAAAAATGTTTTTATTTTCTTATAACTATATTTTCACCAATACTGAAACCAGGAACTGTCCTTAGAAAAACTGTTAACTAACACAATATTTGTGAGAACTGTCACTTTTGTATGTATGTGTCAGATGAGTGGTGGGGGTCATGGGTTAAAAGAGGTCATCACTGGGGGAACGGGTCTTTTTTCCATCGTCCCTTCGCAATAGTAATAATCATTATCTGAGTTTTATAATTGTAAATTACTGTAAATACCTGCTGTTGTAATTAACGAATAAAGTTACACATATCTACTGAGTTTCACTCGAAAACAACTCGAGAGTGAGAAAAGAACCTCAAGGGAATTTGGTGGTATGTACTTCCAAAGGTACCACAATATTTGATTGTATTTAACTAAAGAGTGCAAAATCCCCGTCAAATTGGGAGAAATGTTGGAAAGTTGTAAGAGTAGCGGAGAATTTATGGACCAACGTGGAATGGAGAAGTTTGGGAAAAAAGATGCATAGTATGATACGTAAGTTAATAACAAAACGTTTGGTTAAAGCTGAAAGCATATTGAGACATTATACTAAATAATAATATAATAAGCAGATATCAAGTACTAATTAATAAGGTCTGTAGTATCATAGAGACGCTCCCTGAAGGGAGATTTAGACAGAACATGGACATAAAGATTTTGTGTCTCGCTCAGCACGATCACGATCTAAAATAAATATACAAATTGAAATATTATTTACACAGAGACGATGTAGTGAGGAGGGCTTTGCTATCTTTCTCTTTCTATCTACTTTCCTAGCATTACCCAGCGGGTCACCCATGTCCTGATAAAACTCCTAAAAAGTTTCCGACGTTGCGTTGTAAATCTTCGTTCCTTGGAGGGCGATGGTGGTGGAGAGCAGAGAAGGGAAGGATAATCTAACGAAAGGAGTTGTAGAGGAAGGAAGAAGAAGAAACCGATTTATTTATGCTTTAAAAAATTACTAGTATTTATGTAAAAATTTCATGTAATATTACACAATATTATTTTGTCTTTATACATTGTAATTGTTTTTGGTATGTATTATCAATTTTGGTAAATGCCATAGAAAAAAATTGCTTTTCGTGGTGTAAACAACATTCGGTAAAAAATACTAACTGACTATTTAATTGTTTGTTAAGAATACTAAATAAGTTCTTACTCCTACCACGCCAGGAGACTATCAAACAGGTAGAGGTAAGCAGATTTAACTAAGCATCCCCCCATCCTCTTCAAATTATTCTATTTTATTAGACGATGAATAATTTATACTCCGGGAACATACATTTTGAACGCGAAAGGATGAAAGTTGACTTAACGCACTGTGAAGAAAGTATGGAAAGAATATAAATAATCGTGCACAAAACAAATATGTAAGGAAATAATGAACAGCTGATGAGTATATAGTGTATAGAATAAATAAAGATTTAGTTATAGTCGCGTCTCAACAAAAAACGAGGCTACGATGAAAAATGGTAAAATGAATAGTTATTATTAATTGAGATGATACAACAAACCGCGTGAGTAAATAGCATTGCACGCGCTTGCGAATGACGTGTCGACGAGTCGGGGACTTCCCGCTAGACTTTATATGACCTTTTCATGATTCTTATTAGAGAAAGTAGGTTTGTATTTTTGCAATTTTTACAATTATATTTTTGATTTTGTATTATATTTTTTCTATTCAAATGGTTTAGATTTATAATGAATGGTAACTTTTGCTTTAAGCTTGGAATCGAATACCACTATACTCGTATAAATATTTCAAATACATTTATTTCACTGTGCGTTAGAACGAATAGCTACTATAACGAATGAGGTTCTAGAACCAAATGCATTCGTTCTAGAACATCCGACTGTATTATTTGACCAAGACGAGTCTAAATGGGATAAGTAATTTAGGGTAACCATGAATGACTCGGTACGACAATAATAAATTCTGAGAGAGGATATTGTCAAAACCATTAAAAACTCATAAGTTTGTTTATAAATACGTACGGCCTGTTTACACAAAGGGTGGGGAAACGTAATGTAGGAAAGGTGATAGGAATTCGGTATAGGGACAGAACAATAAGGGTTCAAGGATAAACCAGGAAGCACAATTTATCCGAATTTTCTTACTGTACTCATGGTTCTCCTAAACTTCAGGAACGGCTTCGCCAATTCACACGAAGAACCCTGAACACAATAGTAGTTGCGGCACGTTCCGCGAGAAAACCGTAATACACAATAGTAAAAGTAACTGTATAATGAAACCAGTGGGACGTTCACTTATTGGCAGTTAAAAAGTCATAGACAACACACGGGAAAGTCTACTCTGAGGTATAAGTAAAGGGAGGAGGAGACATACGGATAGGCATAGTAAACCAAATGGTGCATACACACGCGCACGACGACCGGCCATCTGGTCCAATAATAAATACCGAACACGGCCTATGTTAACATATATAATACCTACCCCTACGGCCTTCAATTATCTTTGCTTTAAAATACTCTAGACTACTAGAATACTACGACTAGATATAAATTAATATATTTAAAAAAATCAAGATACGCGCAGTTTATTTTAATTTATAGATTATACGTCCCTTCACATTGTAAAAAATAAAATTTAAGTAAACTAGTTCAAAATGCAGATTTTTAATAATTTACACTTAACTGTACAGCTGGTTAAAACTCGTGGAATTACATGGTAAACCCCGAGATAATAGACGGTTATCTGCCGCGCCACACCAGGTACTGTATCTAAACAATCATTATAACAATAAATAATCATAAAAACATCTACGTGCGCTAGCGTAGCAGTTGTGGATATTAAGTGCCTCACTTCGTCATTTAAACATGAAGCAATTATAAAGAGGTTAGTTTACTAGTGCCTCATTTTATCTGCTGAAGTGTTGAATCACATAAATTACATTTTAACGAGCTTCTAATTAAACTATGAAAATAATTCATTTAACCTGTAATTGCAAATTAAGCGAGACTTTTTAACATTCCACGCGAAAACCAATTAATCTTGTTACTCATTTTCATTTTTAAAATGAGTTAATCTCAATTTATTTCTCGTGTTTTCTGTAAAGTTATTATCAACTTCCGTTAAGAAAATTGACTTGTTACAACGACTCATACAGAATACTGTTCGGATTGGCGTGTTATTGCAACGCATCTACAATGTTTGCCGAAGGCCGTACACATGCGGGCGTAAAGCTGCGGCTGGAGCTCAGCACCAACTTTCTGGTGTAAGTGGCAACGACTACAGAATAGCTACAGATACAATAATGGCCGTGACTGAAGTATTTATATTTTGTTTATACCTATATATACATGTGAACTTTTTATTCATTTATATTGTTCTTGGTTTTCTTTTAATAACATAAATAGTATTTCGTAACTTTAATGTAATATATAATATGTATTAGTTTTATGGCGAATTGGGTAAAACCCAATCACGCTGGAAAAAACGCATTATGATTATTATTAAAAATATCGTTTAGTAAATCAATTTTATTTATCCTGCGTCAAAGAAATTGTGAGAATGATAAGGAATATTGATTTACAAACCGATTTGTGTGTATGCATTTTATATTAGTATCATAAAAAATATTTCAGGAATAAAGTAAAACGTAAATGGGCAGAGAACCATAAAATATTACTCCACAAAATTATACTACCAATGGAAATATACGATTGGACCAATGTTTAAAAAATTAATTATACGATGGATTAAAAAATTATATAATAAGACGATAAAAAGGGAACTAATGACAAGCACTACATAAAGAACAGAAAATAAATGATGTCATCAAATATTTTTACAAATATAAATAAACTCTAAAATAATTTTTAAACAATAGCCCACCATCCAGTATAAGAAATATAATTTTTTCAATTCCTTTTTAGGTTCTATATTCATCTCAGTTTCATTCCTGTTTGCCCGTCGTCGATCCAGCGGGTCTTTGGCGTACCTACATTTCGCTATTAGGTGAAGCCTCCACTCACTCACCTATGTAGCCATCTGAAATCCTCTCGTCTCATGATGCCCTACCCACCAACATTTCAGCCGGTCCATACGTATCCTACGTCTTTAGCTATTGATTCACTCATTTATGGTAGTTAAACAACCAACATGGATCTTCGTAACTCTTGAGCCACCTCGAGCGTTGTTATCATAGTATCGGTGTATACAAATTTTGCATTAAAAATAATCTTAAGGTTGTCAAAGATCGAAATGCTTTCCGAGAGCTATTGAATTGTAATAATGTATACAATTTAAATGTTTTAGAATGATATAAAAATTATGTGAGAGTAAACTTAGTTCGATTGTAAATGATTTTTCATATTAAATATCGTCGGATTCTTTATGGATAGGTGGTCAGGGATTCTCCACTAAAGTGCCAAAGGATATATATATATAATTAAGCAATAATTATTTTAGGTGCAAGAGTTTATCGCCCTAGTGAATTATCATAGTATTCAGTATCGAGACATTGGTTAACACATGTATTACTATCGTCGTTCCTGGAGAACCTTACCATTTATATTATATGTTAATGGTTTTAGTTAGACTTTTTACATTCATTTTTTCTCTAAAACGGAAGCAAAATATAAAGAAAACAAAATTAAAAACGTATCATGCTATTTAGATAACTTCTCGTTATAGAACGAGTAAGTATTTTATACTGTACTCTATTTCAAATAGTTTGCAATGTTTGTTAAGTAAATCGATAACTTTCTATTGTTTGTTTGTCCAGTTGTATTAAAACTGCTGATTGATCCACGATGATACAGTGAAGATGCTATATTGAGCTCGAGTGATGGAGTGGAATGAACAGTATTACATTATTAGCAGTAATCTACTTGTTCTTCGCCCTTTGTACTTCATCTTACTTAAGTTCTCAAAACAAGGAAGTCTCGCTTGAGAATATAAGCCTAACTTAAAATACGTGATGAAGGAAAATGAATACGTCGGAGGCACTATTTTGTATTCAATCATTTTCATTTTCTTTTCATACCATAATTGTTATTATCTTTATCGTAGTTAAAATCAACTACCTTTTACCTTGAAATTATTCTTGATATACGTATGAATTAGAGTGCGTTGAAAAATGTTTTTTTGACATATGGCAGTGTCATCATAATGCCATAGCACTGTTTTATTTATAACATTTTAAATTTTAATTTGTAGTAATATTATGTTAATAGCAATGGCTGGCTAAATAACATAAAGTGTTAGGTTCAAAAAACGAAAACATATCCTTATGTTTGAGTTTAACCGATGAGTTTAAGGCATCGGAGGTCGCTAGAATCATTGACTATGAATTTAGTCATCTACTATGAATAATTGCTTATGAGTAATATATCCATTACTTTTGAAGTTTCTGTCAAAAAAATTCGTCGCCTTGAGAAAGAAATTCAAGAAAAATTAATGGGATGACGGCATCAAGTGATTTTTCCACAAGATAATCCCCATCCGTAGACTACTCTAATTGTAAATTGTTATTCTATTATCCATCATATTTTCCTGACAGTGTGCCATGACATATTCATCTTTATCTCTCTATGCAACAATTTCCGCAAGATCTCCTTTAAGACGCTGCTCTTCAAAATCGGCTTGGCGACTTCTTCACCTCCAAACCACTGAATTTCTTAAGGCGTGGAATCAAAAAACTGCCAGAACATTGGGAGTCAATCGTTAACGTTGCAGTTGAATATATATAATTGTTTAGTATATGTATTTTACTTACTTAAAAAAAATCTTTACATTTATTAAAAACACATCGAACTTACGCATCATATCAATATGTACCACAATGTGTATAGAATAACACTTATCTATCTAGAGACGTTCTTCATTTCCTGGAAGCACTATTTATTCTTTCTTTGCGCCTGATATAAGTTTCTTTTTTTCCATTTCAATTTTTTTGTTTTGCAAAACGATTTTATACATTCAGTTTAGTTCCTTATTAAACCATGGTTTGGTATGGTAATTCTATTTTGCACTGTACGAGTATATCTGATTAGCAATGACTGCATTAAAAGCAGTAAATCACTTCGTTTTCCGCAGATTCTGAGCAGGATAAACGGTGTCAGACTGAGAAGCGGCGCGGGGATAATGAAATCTGTCTCGGTTCTGTAACGGATCTAAAAAAAGATAAAGTCTGCGGTTAGTTCATTTGCAAGTCGTAACGTGAAAATCTTCATCTGCCTCTGACAACGTCCGAGTGCCATTTGCATAATACGATTGTGAGACTGTCCGTGATGAACCCGTGTCTCGACGGTCTGAATAATTAATTGCTGCTCACTGGCTGGTATGTTGAAGACTCGGAGAAGATGAGAGGAGAAATTAAGCTCTCATCCTTTACGTTGAAATGCAATATGAACGATGTTAGTAGAATTTTTGCGTTAAACGGTTAATATAATAAAATTCAAAAAATCTACACAGTTTTGTGAATTACAGATTAAATATGCTTAAATTAAGTTAAACATATTTTTATTAAAAATAAGGAAGAAATTAAATAAAAATCTTTCAGGTGAAGATACCCACCACTACACTGCACGTGAATATACAAATGTACACATAATTCAGGCTTTTGATTAATACCGGCTTGATAGAAAGTAAACAAGGGGTAACAATGTTTTTTTTTAAATATTATTAATACAAATTAAATTAATCAACTAGAAAGATATACAGAAAAAATCTATCCATCAAAAAAATATTTAGTTGCTACCGGGATTCCAGCCTAGACCTTTTTCAATCCGGAGAAATACATTCTCCATTTTTGCTAAGGCAATAAAATACATTTTTAAAATACAAATTTTGAACTAATATTCTGTAATATTTACAATTGATATATCAACTTATCCATTTTTTAAAATCAATCAAGGTGAATCTTAAATACCTTTGGTTCGAATAATGGTAGCAACGAGTTGATTAATTTAATTTGTATTAAAGTACCATAGAACTAATAATTTATAAAAATAATTTTGCGACGGCAATTTCTGCCTGATTTTATCCTGCTTTTTATTTATTGTTGGATTTCATTATTCCTTGTCACATTTGTTTTCAGATATTTAGACTGTTTAACCGATTCAATTCTTGGTCTCTTACGATGAATGGCGATAATTAAATAGTATATAAATTAAACACAAACGTGTAAAATAATAAACATAAATGAATATCCCTCATTATAAATGGTAAAAACACAATGTGAAAATTTTCTCTGATTTTTTTTCTTTTGTTAAAAAATCAACATAATACTGATGTATGTATAGCCGTTTAAATAGTTTTAGAGATCATAACGTTGTGAAAGTAAATCTTGCTCAATTCTAAGTTAAAAAATAGCAACGGAAATGAGAATTGATGGTCTAAGTAAGTGAGTGATCTTCGTGTATTTTTCTTTGTACATAAGTATATTGCGACTTACAAAGAAAACCTTTAAAAAAGGTCAAGATATCTCACAAGACAAATAAAAAACGAACGACGGAAGTAAAAAGTCTAAGTTGTTGTAAGTTTCTAAGAATTCGGCGAAACTTTTTTCGATTTTTCTCATCTCTCGGGAAAGTCAGTGGCGGGCGATTTAACGTTCTTCATTACCACCTTGTCTTGTAATATTTCTAGATAAAAAAATATTGTCACACAGAAAAAAAAATCGATTTATTAACAACAACTTGTTTACTGTTTGATGATTGTAGACTTCCCTTGACAAATAATTTCGTCTCAGTGTTCAAAAATACAAAAAAAATCTTGTTGAGGTACAGTTCCCATACCTTAATCAGAATAACACGTACAATTTTTACCATTAGTTGAACAGTAAGTATAAGCATGAATGGAAGTGGAAATAATGAACGAAATGTTTATAGATTTACAGTTATGAAGTATTAACATATTGTTCAACAGTGCAAAAAATAGATTCGAGCACAAAAGTATAAATTAAAAATTGTATCAATAAATGTGTATTTTATATTAAAAAAAACAAGTACTAGTAAATTTTTTTAAGAATATTTACTTATGATATTTTAAAACTTTATTGAATAATACAGCGGTTCCCAACCTGAGGTACGCGTACCCTTGGAGGTGCGTGGTGAACCGGTTAGAGGTACACGAAATTAATATTGATAATGGCGGAAAAAATCAGAAAACGGAGTTTAAATAAAAGCACAAACATAGGTTATAGAGTTTTGATTTACATCAAATTTAAAATCAAATATAAAAGCCTGTAAACATCATTAGGTTAATTTGATTATTTAGCTAACCTATTATTATTAATACTCGAGGTGTGTCTTCGAAATAACCTAGCACCGTGGTTATGATTGAGATTGAAGGGGGTGGGGTTAAAATTATTACATAAGGGCGCTTGGGTAGGTGTAATGAAGAGAGGGGGTAATCGTCAATGAAAAGTCTAATCAGAGGGTACGGGAGAGAAAAAAGGTAAGGAATCGCTGGATTAATAGATAGGTACTATGTATCTAGGTATGTATTATTTTTTTATTTTAAATTTTAGGTAGATACAAATAAGTTATTTAAAGAACATATTTAAATTTGAGTGTTGAAATTAAAACGAACAGGCAAATTTCTGAAAAAGTGAAAATTGTTTAATGTTTGACATTTTTGGGTAGGTACTGAATAAAGTATGTAGTTACCATGGTAATGATATAATATATTTATTTTGTCAGTTTCTCATTACTAAGTTTATTTTTTGGAGGAAGGCGTTTTCTCGCATCACAATTCTATCGTATTTATTCCATATGTATTTATTTAATAATCTTTATTACGGACCCTAAATAAGAAATAAATAATTTAGTCGATATCGATGGAATGTGACTATTTTATTTACTAGTTCAGAATACCTTCATTTTAAAAATACTGTACGGCACTGGTAAATCAATGATGTAACCCTCATTAAAGTTTTGTCGTTTTACGATATTCAACGCTAGCTTTATATTTTTATTATTTTATGAAATTGCGTAATATTTGATAGGAACTAGAGCAAAGTTTTGCTCCATAGTGGTGGGGCGACAGTCGTATTATTTTACTTCAACTGCAATTCATTTCTTACATTACTTCACACAAACAAGATTTTTGAAATAAATTACTCTTTCATCCAAATACAAAGCTACTAGAAAGATACCTACTTCATAAAATATACAAAATTCTCTGAAATACGCGATATAAAGAGTAGGAAATTAAGGGAGTCTCAGTTAAAACAGAGTTTATATGTAATATTAATTTTTAATGAAATCATATTTTATTTATGAAATTCCAATTTAAAAAAACAAAGTTCTGTGATGATTAAAACAATTTTAGATAAAGTATTTAGAAGGATACACATAAAAAAATCCATCCATTAAAAAATTGTTGTTATCAGCTGGACGCGAACCGGACTCTTGTTGCCGGTAGGTATTTAACCGATTAAACTATGATGCGCTATATGGAAGACCCCAAATTTCATCTACATATTATGTTTTCGATGTGAGATATCTATATAATGACTATATTTTTTCTGTTCTAATGTGATTTATCTAAATTTGTTCGAAAATAATATAACAAATAATTATGTTATAAAAATAATATTTTCTCGGATAAATTCCTACAATTTGTGGATCGCGCTTGGCATTGCTCTAGATTAGGATTTAATTACTATTTTAAATAGGTTAAGAATTAGATAGAATGAACTGTCTATTGTATATTTTACTCAGAATCCTAGAGTTAAACTCGACAATATTTGGAATGAATGGAATTCAATGTTTTAAACATTTAAGTTGAGGTATTGAAAGTCCAGGTAATAATTTGATTTATATCGATGAAGATGTCAAAGTATTGTACGTAGCACAGACAGAAAGGTAGACACAAACTTACTTTTAATTTTATATAGGTATGTAGATACTAAATAAATAATACTATTAAATAATAAAGCAAAGGAAGAAATACATAATGTATAACAAATAAAAAATCGTACAAAAACATCCCTGCAACAAGATGAGCAAGATTTAGCAAACGATATAATTAATTTGTTTGTATGAATGTCTCAATATATTCAGGTCCTTTTTTTTTACATCTTAAAATCGGTGGAGAGTTTAAATATTTCTTATGAAGTCTGGAAGATTGATGTGTTATTAAACTTTTTGTTCATAAGGAGTAAGTGTTTCAGGGATAAATATTAGTTGATGAGTTTTGTGCGCATGTTTGTTCCTTGTATTTTCTAATAGTTTATATGTTTTGTAGATGTGCTTTTAGTACAGTGTCTTTAACAGAATATGTAGTTGATAAATCGTGTGGCATATCAATTTTTCGGTGACCAGTGTTACGAATATTTCTTGTGAAGGAGTCCAGCGGAAAATTTTCAAGTTTAATATTAAATTAAAAAAAAAACTACAATGTTATTCTCATATTTTATTTATTAAAAATTGAGTTTAATGATGCTCATTTAACGTTTTATGTACAATATTGTCTAAATGCCGTCCATTTCTTTGAAGACACTCTTGCAAATCGGACTCTTAAATTTTCGAACACGCGAGAGCAAAGCGTTAGTTCAATGGCAGCTACTTCACGGCGGATATTTTCTTGTAAGGCCTGAATTGTTCAAGGATTGTTGCTGTAAACTCTCAACTTAACGTATCATCACAAAAAAAAATCGCACAGTGTAAGGTTCAGTGGCCGAGGCGCCCAGGGTATGTCTCCGTACTTATTGATTAATTTATTGAGAGAAATTCCCATCAGCTTCTCCATTGAAACTTTAGCTGTGTGTGGAGTGGTCACGTCTTGCTGAAATTGTGTTTTGTTGTTGATCCCGGGAAACAGCTGCAGTTGGGGTACCAAAACTCGTCGATCATTCGGTAATACATGTCAGCAGTGACTGTCTCTCGCTGGTTAAAAAAATAAGGGCCAATTATCCCTCGGGCAGAAATTGCACACCACACTATCGTTTTTGGATAATGCAAACGTTTTTGATGGAATTCCCTTGAGTTGTCGGGGCACCGGTATCTCATGTTCTGTTTATTAACATACCCATATAAAAATGTGCTTTGTCAGTAAATAAATTGTTTCCAAGCGTTCGTGCTGACGTTGATGGTTCCAGAGGAGTTTGGTTAACCATTGTCCTTTCTTGTCTGAACTTTTGAATCCAACACTAGATAAGTTGCGTGCTCAGCCCATCACTTACTCGTCGAATATTAAAGTGAGTACAAAAAGCGCGACGCGCACGACTCAATAAATCACAGCACTTTAAATATTGCTCAACCGCGAACATGCTGTGCACTCCCGACCAGTAACTCATTGCAATTGGCAAATCCGAAAATTACACGCATCGAATAATACCTTTCCCACTTACCTCACCCTGATGGTTTACGAGCAATTACAATTTAATCTTGAATTTTTTCCGCTGATCACTATATATATCTAAAGAAGTTGGAGGTTCTTTTAATTTTGCTTTCATTTTAATACGAGTCTTCCTTCCATTTCAGATAAGCGTTTATTGTGAAGTTCAGATACTCAATTTAATCAAAATAATGGCTCGTGTTGACGAATGTGATTTTAAGAGATTTTCGAGTCGAGATAATCTCCAAGATATGGAATTTACTCCCATGTAATGTCTCCGTGAGAACACCATGTCTCAGAGATTTGCCGTCTCGCGACTTCACATAAGTTAAATATCATTGTCGTTCATCAGTTGGGTGAGTTTAGCTTTACATTGTAGAGTTAAGGTTTAACCTATGTAGCCCGGTGGGTCCAAACAAAACATATCCAGCGGTGGTGTGTCATTTCAGTTGAAGAGACAAGACATTTTAAGTATCAAGAGGTGCGTAGTCCATAATGTGATACATACTTACTTACTTACCATTACGCCGTTTCCCCGCGGGAGTAGGCAGAGAGGATAGAGCGCCACACTTCTCTGTCTTGACACACAATTCTAGCCTCATCCACATTCATACATCTTCTCATACAAGCTCGCTGATTGTTGAGGCTTCTAATAGAACCATCCTCCATTATCTGATTTATCTGGTCGTGCCAAGTCTTCCGCGGACGTCTTCTATTTTTGGTACCATCAACACTTGGGTCATATATCTTTCTTACCACTCATCCGTTCAATATGATCAAAACACCTAAATGATCCTTTCTTAATCTTACTCACGATACTAACATCAGCTTTACATTCTTTCCTTTTTTCTTTATTCTTTACTCTGTCATAAATAGATTTGTCACACACATGCCTAAGTGATCTCATTTTCACTGCATTCAGTCAACTTTAGTTCCTCTTCTGCCAGCTCCTATATATTGTTATATATGTAATGTTTATGTATATTTTTAAATTCACTGCCAGTGTATTCAAATGAAGCAATTCTTAACAATATTTCGTTTTTCTGCCGTAGTTTATAATGTCGTTGAGTATTTTATTTGAATTAAGTTGAACATCCCATTCTATCACATCGTGTTTTCATAAACTCAATTATTATTACTATCGAACAGTCAAGTGCAGCAAGCTCCGTCGTGCCAGGTTAAACTTTGCCCCGAGAGCTTTTACGACTACCGTCGAGCTTTGAAAGCTTCCGTACTATTAGAGTTGTAAGTACGCGCGGGATTCTGCATTAATTTGTAATCAGTATGTGTATTCACTCCCTCCCTTCCTTCCCCCACTCCGCTCGGGGGAAACTTGTTAAGTGTTTCTGCACAGTTTTTGATACGTGACATGTTAATAATTATTCAATATGATTGATTGGAAATGATTGGATAAAGTAATATTTGTACAAAGACAAATATATGATAAGCATAACAATGATTTTTACACATTACACAAAGTACATTTCATCCATTATAAAAGATATGAGTAAATTGTGGTTGAAATTTTTTTTTTATATTATCAGACACGATAAATTCCGAAGTTCTTAAGAGATTTAAACTAATTTAAAAAAAAAATGGTATATCTTAGTTATGTTTGTATGTCACTCTGAACCGGCATTTTATTTTAAAATGGCAGCAATTTATAACTTCTTTAATATTGGTCCACACACAGACAAAATCTAACAAATTCTAGTGGCTAGTGTCGAAAAAGATTTTTTAAATCTATATATTATATTTATTATCTTGAAACATCAAGGTATATATTGTGAGGCTGGAAGTCCTCCACCTACCAGATCAGTGTAGAGCATGAGATAATGTGGGCACTTTTCAGATTCAGATTACCCACTTACCATTATTGCTATCTAATAATCATCACTGGAGGAATATGTTATAAAATTTAAACAATAAAATAATTATGTGTAAATGTTTGTAAAGAGAAATGAGATTATTCCAGCAATGAAGGAAAATTTTAGTTTAAACAAAAAATACGTATTCAAAAGAAAAATATAGATGAGTTAAATCTGAAAAAGATTGATATAAAAACTTGCTTTATAATAAAATAAATACACTAAGATTACTCCCAATTGTACGCCACAATATAAAAGTTAAATCATGCGAGATTGTAGAAGAAAATCTGATTTATTGTTCACACTTAGCTTGCATAATACCGTGATCTTGCAACATCCAAGTCCATCATCGGGTCCTGGGATCCGAGATGAGAACTCAGTATCTTCATATCCATCCAGATTAGTTCCATCCATAGTATTTGTCGAGAGTCCCATATCTTAACAATGGTAGGTCAATTTACAGAGCGCAGTCATCCATCCAATGATAATAATAATATACAAAATTTATCTATACATCGGGGTAATCGAAGGGTAACAAGTGGCCAACCACCGCCGAACCGAGTGGCCGGCACCCAGCCGATCCACTTTGAACGGTGCGCGGTTCGTACGCGTCTGCTGACGGGAGAATGAAGCTCTCCGTAGCATGGACTAATACGCATAGACATAGTAATGCCATTATTAAAAATAACTGATCAAAGATTTTTGGTGAGACTTTGTGGAATTCCATGATTAGTTTGTAAATTGAGTCAAAACTCTGTTTTATTCCTCTACACTTTTCATTGTGTTAATTGATATATAACGTTTTCGGGAACATCTTCCCAATATCGATAAAAGTTGATCTATAATATTGATAATGGGATTAATTGTATATCACAATCTAATAAATTAAATTATAAAACACGTTCAAAAGTGATGTCATGTGGATTTACATCAGAGGAGTGTCTTTGAGTAAAGTTACAAATTTCTTAGGGAACGAATTAGTTTCACGTTTGTTGAGTACTTATTAATAAAATTGTTTTTTCTGAAACAAGTTGTTCAAGGAAAGCCGAGAAGTCGAGACGCTTCAAATTCTTACAACGCAAACTTTAAGATTGATTATGTTAACGTAAGCGTTCGGCAAATGCTGGCCAAGAAAGCTTATTCCATAAGGGTAGTTCGAACATATGTATGTGATATGAACACTGTATACATCGAAGGGGTATTTTATCAAGAAGAGTGCTTAGCCGGAGGATGTCAGCGGCAGGTCTTTGATTTAAAGGGGCAGTAAAGTATGTTATTTTTGGCGAAATTCGCACAAATAGGGGATGAGAGCGAAAATATGGGAGAATATTTTTTCTATGAAAGTCAATTTTTTTATAAGTCACCAAAAATTGATAGTTTGTTAGGTGCTGTTCAAAATACATATTTCATTTATTCAACATAAATTTAAATCAGAAAAGATTGTCCAACTTAAATTGAAGAGAAATTGGATATTTATTTGAAATGTAACGGCACGTCCAATTGAAACTTTAATTTTTTTTTAAAGATCAAACGGAAAGCAATCATTTTTATGTATTTATGCGATCGAATGTGTGGCGGTTGCGTTTAAACCGATCGGTGTTATTTGAAGTGAAGATAATTCGTGTATTTTATAACGATATATCAAATTTTATACATACAACCATGTTACATTTTGAGAATAATAAATAAGGATAAAATAAATTATTCTAAATTTTAAAATGCTTTTGGTAAATTGTGAAAAAATATTTTGCTATTAAAATCGGAATGTTTAATAATTTAACAAAATAGTTGAATATACCGTAGTTACCAAACTACTACAAAATAATTATTTGAAAATGCTCTAGAGAAAAAAGATACTAAGTTACTTAATACTTGAAGATTACACTGGAGAAAAAATAATAGATTTGCTATGATGTAAGAAATTTGTATGAAAATAATAATCTTTGAAACCTAAGGAGTTCAGAAGTAGAAAAACATTTAAAAAAAATCATAATTTGTTTATTCCTTTACTGGGTAAAACTTTACAAAACATAGGTCTGTGATATTTTAAATACAAATTAAATGTATTAATTAGAAAGATATACATAGAAAATCAATTTTATCGAAAAATATTCATGTTGCTACCGGGATTTGAACCTGGATCTCGTTCCAATCCGGGGAAGATGCATTAATACATTTAATTAGTATTTAAAATATCACAGACCGTCTGTTCTGAATAATTACAACTTCACAATAAGAATGTGTTCTCCTTAATAATATATAATTTGTATCAATGTATTTAAAATTTAATAAAAATGAATTGTATTTGAGTTTCCGTATAAAACAAAGTAGATGGTTTTCAAATAATGGAACGATAGGTGTATTAATTTGAAAAGTGTAACATATAGGTTCAAAAATTTGTCGTCAAAAGTACTGTCTGCTATAGCATGGCTAGCTAATACACCTTTCTCCGATTGGAAAGAGATCCAGGTTCGAATCCCGATAGCAATAACAATATTTTTCGATAAAATTGATTTTATTAATAATAAATTAAGTAGTTACGTCTGACCTTTGACATTTGCATTCAGTCTTTTACAGATATTTTGAATCAGCTCCAGACTTCATAAATTTTCACAATATTTTATTGGTATTTATACCTGGCTAAATTACGAGTCGAAAATGCACAGGGAATGTGTAGGCTTTAAATCATCTATCAAAAAATAGTCCAGTCGTTTGAAGTTCGATGACCTTTAACGTGTTGTATTTAATACATATTATAATTTGAAATCAATAAAATATTTCTATTACTCGAAATAATCGCATAATTATGATTTATTTTTATTTTCTTATGTCTCTGACATGGTTAAGATTAGTATATATATTCTTTGAACATTTTTGACTCGTAATTTAGTCAGATATCCACCCATAAAATATTGTGGACTAGATCTGCTATATCCTGTATATATATATATATATATATATATGTACATATGTATGTTAGTACCAGAATTCTTCTTCTCCATTACCTATATCTTCAATGAGAGTAACCTTGATCACAGGTCTAGCGACTGGATATTTCTGATGATGTCATAGATAATGTTTCACCACCTTCACTATTCCTGTCAGTGGTAATTCAGGACCCACTCCTGGATTATAGTCCCAACTACCAACTACACCGGTCTATCCTATTGGCTTCCTCCCACATGGTTGGCGCCTTCTGCCTATCTTTTCCACTAATATTTCATGTATCGACCAACTCTATTATGTACCTTTAATATTCTCTTATTCCTAATATTTGCATTAAATAAATAGAAAACTAGTCTTGGAGTCTTATTTTAGTATTTGGATGTCATAATTCTACATTAAATTTTTCTCAAAATGATTACAACACGTGACTAAAAAGATTGCCAATAAATCTCACATTTAGGATGGATTAGAAGATTCACGGATAGTACGTATTTTGTAAAATGGTATACAACTCTATTATTACTCCTCATTTAAACTGCAGCAATATTTTATTTTTAGCTAATGAAGAAGAAATGCAACAAATATTAATATTGCAAAATAAAACTTTGAGAAGTATTAAGAAAAAATAGATATACTCAGGTCAGTACAAAGCCTTCAATATTACGGTGTTTATTTTTTAAATTCTCACTAAGCAAATATCGGCAGAATTTATTAAAATAATTGAGACAAATTAACATGAGAAAGAACATTATAAAAGAATAAGAGATTATATAAGAAAGGAGAAAATTTTGATAAATTCAAAATAAAACCAAGTAAATATGTGAAAGATATGTTGTAGTAAAAAGAAAAATATTCATATTGTTTTTATGTCATGATGTTTGAATTTGCGCGCCGAGATCTGGGTAGCCTATTTTGCTGACTTATGATGATCGGTTGTCTAAATGGACGAATCAGAGACGAGAATCCGACTGGCGGGCAGCGGGGCGAGACGTCACTTATTGGTGGGAAAGCTCGAACAGAGGGAGTCACGCTCCAAAGGAATATGTCGGCAAGAGATGACGTAAAATAAGCGTGGGATCGCCGCGGTAGACCCAGATACGTATGGGCTTGGTACATCCGCGGGTTGAGGTGAGACCCCGCTGCAACGAGCGAGGAGGTGGCCTGCGAGCGATGGTCGATGGATGGGCGTTATGGTCAAGAACGAGACGGGATGGTGTCCGATCTATCTTCTTCAACAAGAGATGAATAAATGAAGAATGAATGAATGACAGAAATCGATAAAATAAATAAAAGTGACCACTCTGAGTGAAGAAAGAAGACCTAAAGAGCATTTTACGAGCATCCAATGTCAGGATTAATTGTGTAATGTGAAAAGCAGAGTTACCTTTAAATCAATTATTCCACCCGAGGTAGCAGGCGACACCAGAGCATATACACACACACTTAAGGACCCAGCTTTCAGAGCTTCCTATCCTCTAGGGCCCACAGGCATCGTAACAATGTACTCAAATATGTGCTTATATATATTTTTATGTATAATGTGTTTCATATATATTTATGTATTTTTATAGATGTACTAGATTAAGAATAATTAATACAACCAAAGAAGGAAATAATAAATAATGTAAGTATTACACGCAAGACCTCTTCGAATGAAGTGAAAGGTCGAAGAATGGATACGAGTATAAAAGTCTTCAATGTTACCACGACCTGCCCAAAGGGTGAGAAATTTTCATTACAAAACCGTTCATTCGCTCTAAAAGAAAATTGCTCTATAACACGAAGAAAATAATTTTCCTGTGTGGTTATGCGAAATGATTGCCTCTAAGAACAAGAACGCTGAACATCTATTATTTCGTTCTTCAATTTACTCTGTACCTTTGATGAAAATAAACGGATGTATTATTCATAGCACGTCACATGCAGGTAGGCTCATTATTATAAGCTTTTAATTTTCAAAAGCTTTTTTACTTCCGGCATTGAAATAACATTTTTTTATAATTTTATTTTATAATATACAGATCATTAATAGTTTAACGATATAATATAGCTTGGAATAAATTAACTACATTAAAAATATGGTCATTAAACCTCTTAAAAATACTCATCACATGTGTTTACTATAATGGAACTACCCACAGTACCCACCGTAGACTATAGATGTAGTGTATATGAGTTGTGCATTGATAATAAAATTAAATATATATAATTTGTGCTAAGGATTGAACTTTGCGTAGGTAGCAGACGGGGTCGCTTTATACATGTTTTGGATGCTCCATATCCCTTGCGTTCTAAAGTCAAAAAGCTTTGGACATTTTGTTTCTAGCCGAAAATAGCTCTACTGCAAATAAATTCGCCCTGTCCTTTAGAGACCAGTCATAACACACACACACACTATAAGACATGGCGCGCGTAAGGAGCGAGCAGAAATACATATACATTTTCAACTTTTAAAAATCTATGAATCGCGTCAACACACAGATACCAGCAATAGTGGATTCTATTACTCGTGCCGTATCCACAAAGTTTTAATCTATTTAACTTTCGCGCATGCGTATTTAGTTCCGCCTGTCAAGGTCTTCGAATACTGTACAAGCATTCGTTTACAGCATCTAACGTACAAAAAACGATTTTAATGCTTACGGGTATAATACACAGAATAGCAAACATATTACGAAGCTAGCGGATTGCTTTGAGGAATTTGTTTGTGTAACGAATTTTTTACAGTTTGACTAGAATACTTGAAGCTGAATTATTGAAACATTGAATATCCTTCAATTATCTATTTAATTCATTATTAATATAAAAAATTAATACATGAAATAACATGAATACTTACTTCACCAACGTGTGTTAATGCTGTAAACAAAAATAGTGAGTTGTGTGAGTGCATAATGGAATCATTAATGTGATAGACGTTAATATGATTTAAGTAGGTATAAACATATTATCTAGCGCCCCTTCTACAAAAAGTCACCGACCGCCACTGGTAGGTAGGTACGCAATATTTTAAATTCAAATTTGTAGATATGCAGGTACTAAATTCACACATAAATTTTTTATGTGCCTACCGGGACGGAAAAGGTCATATCGAATTTTCGAACACGTGAGCGTTGGCTTTTTGAGCACGTGAATTTCTCAAAAGTGTCAAAACGTATGTTTTACGTTTGTGGGTATTGAATAAAATTTGTAGACATCATAGTAACAAGTATTGTGTTGTCACTTATTTATTATGTATATTTTTCGGTGATTACTCAAGCGGAACATTTTTTATAGGCGGCGCGAACTAAAACGTTTGTTTACACATAAAAAATTAAGACTGTGACAATGAGTTTATTAAGAATGTCAAGAAAGGCGACGCAAGGATGACTGAAAAAGTAACAAAGATATGAAGAAACAATGACGAGATGAAAGTAATACACAAGACAATAAAAAATAAGTGAACAAAGACCAATAAGACAAAAGGAAAGTGAAATACATTTTTAGATCAGTGAATAAATGGCCTCTTCAACTTGATGATAGAAAATCTCTTCGTAATTAGTATGGCAAGGATCACATTGAAAACTTTTTGTTATGTTTGTTTTGATCGGAGAAATAAACAATTGCAAAGGAAATCCTCGATTGTCTTGTTGAGATTGTTTCGATATTGATACAGAAGTTGACAAGAATAAGTTCCGTCAAATTTAATAACCGATGTTACTTAGAAATTGAACAAGCTGATCGTTTTCACCATTTAATGTTTTTACTGGCTTCATAAAACACTACGAAAGCAGCTTTGAGTTTAATAATTAATCTAGTTTATAATTATGCAATAAAGAAATAAATCTCTTGTACTTAATACTGTGTATTTATAATTAAATATAGATTATTTAAACCTTTGTTTTTAAAAACAACTAGTTAACCACCTTATAAGTTATATTTAATACCGGTTTCAGAAAATACAATTTTCTTCGTCAATATGTCAAATTGTTCTAATATATTTAAAATTCTATTTTAAAAAAATAGTAATAATAATTTGTTCCTGGTCTTTGTCTTAACTGTCTGTTCCTGGTACAACACACTGTTGAGTTTTTCATAATTTAGTCGTACTTCTTCTATAATATTTTTAAGGTGATTCTCATAACTTGCTATGTGACTGATCCATTTTTCTGTATTTTCTCTCATTGATTATTATTATTATTTTACCTTATATTTGATTTTTTTGTTTATAATAGCTTTTTCTGTATATTCCCTTCTTTTTTTATTGAATTATATACAGTGTAAACTTTAATTCGATAAGGAGAGTACAACTTTTAGAAATGGTTTAAATAAAAGTTTAGTTTTAGTTTTTTCTAATAATTTTTTAGTTTAGTATAAAGGCAATATAGTATTACTAAAAAATTTATACTATTGTATTCATCGAAAAAATTATCTAAATAAGCCTTATATTACATATATAGTTTTTTAATGCTTATGTAATTGAACTCCGGGAATGTTTATTTAGTATAATGTTTGGTATAAACGTTACTATGTGGTACCTGGATCATATAATACCATCCATATAAAGATTTTTCTCTCAAATTCATAAAAGTACATATGTACATTATGCATATGTAAATATTAAAAAATATTAAGTAATATTAATATCTTACGAGATATAAATTCAGCTTCTAATTAGGTATATTAAACTGTGCTGTTTTTTCAAGAATACTTACTCATAATTAAACAATTTAGGGGTATGTGGCAACCATAGATGTAAGTAAAGCTCTCAAAAATATATTTTTATACACTATAATATGTTCTTAAGTAGATAATTTAATCATAAAAAGTTTTTTTAATCTAATTAAAAAAATTTAAAAGAACTGAACAGTTAGTAGAAACTCTGTAAAATATGAATTAAAAATCTTGAAATAAAAACCGATTTGAAGAATAAAAAGGCATCCTGGTATGCAGGAAAAACATAAATTCCACTCCTTTGAGTCAGCTAAACTATTTTCTAAGAATACACACATACTAGCAAAGGTAGGTATGGAGTTATCCAGGCAGCAAAAGTGCTTTCTCTGCTAAAATCCTGGAAGGCTTATCTCGAAGGAGGAATTCTTCGACTGTTAGCCGTTAAAGTTTTGTTATGGCATTTTGTATTTTGAGACTTAAATGAAATATCAAAAGACTATAGTGTATTTTTTAAGAGATTTTTTTATCTATAAAAAAATATGTGATCTAGAGATGCCATAATATTTCATCACCTAGGAAAATGTGCAGAAGAAAAATAAATTTATGAATGTAGGAAAAGCGATATGTTCTATTTCAACACATATATTAAATACATTTTTTGAAATAATAATAATTAAGAAAGTAGTTATTTTCACAAATAATCATTTCTTACGTAAGTTTATTTAATAATACTCGTTTTAAAACCGAGTTAGTTTCAAATATTAATACTATACATAAATATACTACAACTGAGTATATTTAATTAATTAATTTTAATTATATTAACTAAATAAATAAGTATTATTCATCAAATTATAGCCTGAAAATAGTTCGCCCATGAATAGCTCGAATATGAATTACCCGCATGAAAATATCTATAAAAAATAAGTATTATTATGGAATTCCAAAAACAATATAATAGTTATTTCTATTAAAAAGTATTTTTTTTATTAGTAATAAACTGACATTTCAGTGAAATTTATTTGAAAGTTCATGGGTATTACCATAGATTAAATAGTAGAAAAGGTATTGCTTACGATCATGCTTATACGATCTTTGGCGTGGAAAGTAAAAAAATCAGTATATGCCTATTTAGGAAAATAAGTATCTTTCTATTTTTCCTTATTTTAAATTATAACTTAATCTGAATCCTGGGAAACATCGGGCACCAACCGTTCGTAATATTGAAAAATAAATAATATTATTTGAGTACAAACGTCGACCTGTTTACCATTAAAATGTCACGTAAGATCTGTTTTCACCTACCAAGAATCAGTGCGCTTCGAGAAATAATGCTCAGCGAAGGTAAAACATCCCCTTTTGTTTGGGGTGGATTTGTGTCAACCTCGAACGCCTAATGCAAGGGAATTGCTAAACGCTACACTCAGTACTCGTCTCATGAGTCGAGTCTTATGATGCCACTCTTGGCTGGCTCTGAGATGGTAAAGATGAAAGCATCCCGGGCAAACGATGTACTTGAAATTTTAAGGGTTAAGTGCAAGTCTGAGAAAATAGAACGAAACATAATGATTTTCAAGCATGTTTTAATCTTAAAATATGTAGTAAGGGCGGGATGAAAATCTTGAAATATACTGTTGATATGCGTTTTTATTTTAAATAAAAATAACATGTTATTTATTAAGCCAAGAGTAGGTAATTACTGATTTAAATTTTTAGTTTCAAACACGTACTAGGACAGGGCTTGTAATATTTAATTGTTGCTAATAATATCGATAGTTATTTGGTTACGAAGGAACTGGTATTAAGGCGAGGTTGGTTATTCAGAAAATAAAATAAAAAATATCGTTCATGATAATTCATCCATGAACGAGACCATAGTTGTCAAGATTTTTGAAGAAAATTATTCTTGGGTTCCAATAAAATTCTGAACGAAAATGTTTTTTTTTAATGATTCATGTCCACGAACAAGATTTTTGATTCGAGACAAACTCTGAGATACAGATTTTACTCTCATGCGATTCTTTGGTACAACTATCTGCTATCATAGTTATCTGCTCAAGCGTGGCAGGATTCTGGAGTTATTTAGAGCCATTGTTCGAGTGTAGAACTCCAGATGGGAGATCCTCCGGAGAACTGCTGCTGCTGAGTGCTTCATCATTATTATTCTTCTCTTTTCTCTTACCCTGGTTATTAATGCTTACTTTGGTAATCCTGCTTTTGTTTCTCTTTGATAATCTTCAATTTCCAACTATTGTGCAAAATCATTGTTACTTATGTCTTGTTCACTTTGTTATTTTTATTTTCTACATTCTGTTCTAAATCTGCAATGTACTGTTCTTGTGGATTTAATCTGCCGGCAATGGTGCGTGGAGATAGAGTCTCTTATATGTTTTATCTTTTGTGCCGTCTCGTTTCCCGGAAGGGAGTGCCTTTTCAGTGCCTTTGCTCTCCGGCCTTGTCTATATCGCTGTCAATTTTGTACTCTTTCTGTAGTACTATTCTATCTATGTTATTTTATTCTATTTTTTTTTTTTTTATATTATCACACATATATATATATAAACATATTTTATTCATTATATAACGTATAGTATATTCTTATTTACCAATAAAGTGAGTTAGCTGAGAAAAAATGAGGAGAAATTTTGCTTTGGCAGCTGTACGGCCCTGTCGCTATCAAACAGCTGCCTAGTAGCATTAAAAAATGGCAACCAGGCACCGAATGAGTAAGACCGAGATAGGAGCCTTGAGCTTACTGCATTGATCCTGGGTTAGCGATAGGTCCACCCTCATTGCTATCATAGTTCTCGTCACACCATGTCTCAGAGATTCGCCGTCTCGCGCCTTATTTCATGATCGTCAAACATCAAATATTATTGTCGTACGTCAGTTAAATGATTTTGAATCTCCCCAGTAGCAGTTAAAACCGAATAAATATTTATTATTTAAGTGACGTTAATGTGTACATGTCGAATCTCGTTGTCAGATCGAACTTCGTGTACATCGATTTGAGTTTTTGTCTATTTCTACCAATCTCAAGCTGATATCCGAGTTTATCTCCAGATTAAAATCTCAACACGTATACATGGTATAGAGATGTACCTCAACTAAATCTATGAGATTATCTCATCTTACACGGGCCTTAACTATGATTTTAATTAGGTGGGTGAACTAAATAACTTTTAATACTTTTAAAATTTAGATTTCCATTCCATGATACATCGTTTAGTCAATATTCCTATGTCAACATACAATTTCAAAACTGAATTGAATACAATTAAAAAAATAGCAGTTAATAACGGGTATAATACAGGTTTGATAGACACTATTTTAAAAAATAAATTACAAGAATATAATAATCAATTTTTATATAAATCACAGATGAAACGTAATGATAATAATGATTATTGGCGTAGGATTTTATACATAAATAACTTTTCGAAAAAAATATCTAAACACCTACTACGAAACATTAGACCGGCATTTTATACAAATAATAGTATAAGAAATTTACTCATAAATTCTAAAGACAAAGATGATAAATTTAACAATTCTGGTGTCTATAAACTTAGTTGCAAGGATTGTGCTGCATTTTATATTGGTAAAACGGGTAGAAATTTTAATATAAGAGTAAGGGAGCATTTGAGATATTTGAACGATAGTGGGTATTCAGAATTTTCTAACCATTTGATAGAAAATGGTCATTGTTTTGATAAAAAATTGGGATTGTCAATTTTGCATATAAACAGTGTTGGTTACAAATTAAATAATTTTGAATCGTTGGAGATAAATAAAGCGTGTAAAACTAATAAAAAAATTATAAACAACCAACTAAATTTAACTACGAGTCCCATTCTAAAATTTTTTCCTAAAAATTATTCGAGTAAATTTGTATTAAGTAACAATTTGAGTAAGGTACTTAATACATTTTTTAAATAATTGTTTTTTAAAAAATAGATTCTGGTAAAGAAACAAAAATATATGTTTTTAGTTAGTTATGACATCCTGAAAAAGAAAATGATATTTTTCGAAACCGGTAGATGTATTTAAACTCAATTAAGTGGTTAATAAAACAAAGATAATAAATAAAAATAAAAATAACTTTTACACTTTTATAGAAAGTTCTAAAGAATACAAATAAAATATTTTTTTATTTATTAATATTGTTTATTTTTCAGTAGTAATTAATGCTTATAGTAGGTTTCGATAAAATATTAAATTATATTATTGGGACTCATCTCCAAAAAAATACAGATTTTTCTGCAAAAGATTATTGCAATCTGACTTAAGGATGATATTGATTTTATAGACATACCAAAATATTATATTATCATTATATGGGTATAACAAAATATTATATATTAAATTAATTAAATGATTTGAATATATAATATTATAAGATATTGGTTATTTGGCTTTGAACTTCATGCAGTTCAATCTAACACTTGATCGTAACATGAGTTAATTAGCTGAAATGTATTGCAACACAAAATTGGTACTCATAACACCTGCAATGCAACAAGTTTATTTGATATGAAACCAAACGATCAAGTTTTAGTTTCAACCGCCAGACTGCAGTGCACGAGTCTGAAGTTAGGTTATATTGGTACAACTTATGGGACGATTTGGCGACTACTGCCCGAACTCTGTCTGCCTCGCCTGCATCATAGACGACATCATAACACTGTAGGCAATTTTACATTTCAATGGCGCCGTATTTGTATTTCGTGGTATTAAACGAAAATATAAGTCGAGTCATAAGTAACTTCCTTTTTTTACATTTATTTTGCTGTCATAAAATAATAAAATTATATATTTATGTATTCACCACTATTATATATGACCTTCTTCCGTTTTACTGTCCGATTATCAATTCCTTCCTCATCAAATTTGGTGAGTTTGACTAGCTCTTCAGTATTGACGGTTTATCCATTCAAAAAGTTCAGTAAGGAATAGAAAAGGTAGTAGTCTGTCGGGTCAAGGTCCGGGTAGTAAGATGGATGTAGTAAAACAGACCATCCAAGCTCAAGAACTTTTTGAATCGCTCTTGCTGTGTAGGATCTCGCATTTTCATGTAAAATAATTATGTTTTTGCGATCGATGAGTATAGGACGCTTTACGTAGAGTTTTGCAGCTGCTGAACGTGTGTATTTGCAGTAATCGTTAAATTTAAATTTAACATCTTGTGATGAATTGTACCTCGACGATACCACCTTTCACACAATAAAATCATTTTTACGTGAATGTTTGCTTTCGGAATTATGAAAATGTGTTGTATTCTTAAATGTTTCACTTCATGTTTATATATTAAACATGACAGATCATTAATTTCGGAATACTACTGTGATTTTTCATATTCCTCATTCTTATCTATCTTCATACTTTTATCTATGAAACAATCGATGTTTCAAATGGTGAGTATGGTAGATGCCACATTATTCATACGCCTCTCATGTCCGTTTGATAGTCGCGGAATATTTTGTGTATGTGGCCAGAGGATATGAAAACTAAAAACTACATACAGTTGACACTAAGGCACAGTATGGAGTAGTTAAACTGTACGATAAAAGTTACTACACGCGAATAATTTACTGAGGCGTTTTTTGTAACTGCTGTTGGAAGGCGGCGGCGAGAAGAATGGCTTTCCAGACGGTTGCTGGCTGCATTAAAATTACTACCTGGCATGTTTACGGTTGCTAGGAGTTTTGTTTTACGCACCGGTATTCAGTATCGAGCAAATAGTGGAGATGATAAACCTCCATAAATCTAATAATTTCTTCCCTTTTATATTTAAACAAATTAAGTATTATATATGACTCAATATATTATATATATGCACACTAATAAATACTATCAGTCTGATGTACTATTCCTACAAATAAATATACATAAAGTCAACCCTGAGACAGACATGAAATTATTTAAAAAAAAAACATTTAATTATAATTGTAATGATTAATCATGTCCTAAAATGTATGAAGGAATCAATAAATACATAAACTATGTTAAAAGCATTGCAGATATACAGCTTCTTTCCAAACTATTAGACACGATGTAAAAATTATATAAGTATATCTGAGAAACAATCGATGTATTTAAAAATAATTCATGATATTCGATCTTTCACATTTTTTATTATTCTGTCAATATTCATTCTGAAAATTTTCTCTCAAATGTATTAATATAACAATGAAAAAAAAAATACTTTACCAATTGTGTAGCACTAAACCGCTACTAACTTCAAGTCAAATTTAGCAATATAACTTTAGCAGTAAAAACGAGAATTACTTACTTATTTAATTACCATCACACCGTTTCTCCACGGGGATAGGCAGAGATAATAGAGCGCCACAATATTTTGTCCTGGCACACACTTCTCGCCTCATCTACATTTATACATCTTCACATACAAGCTCGCTAGTTATTGTAGCTTCTAACAGAACTATCTTCCTGTATCTGGGTTACCTGGTAGTGCCAAGTCTTTCGTGGATGTCTTCTATTTCTGGTACCATCAATATTTGCGTCATATATCTTTCTTACCATTCTCTCCTCATTCATCCGTTCCATATGACCAAATCACCTTAGTGATCCTTTCTTAATCTTAGTCACTATACTGAGATAAGATTTACATTCTTTCCTTATTTTTCATTCTTTACTCTGTTATAAATTCAGTCTACTTTTGTTTCTCTTTTGCCAGCTCCAGGCCTCATTTCCATACCGTGTCGGTATCAGGACTCCATTGTGCACCGCTAGTTTTGCTTCGGTTGACAAATTACCGTTAGATATAATTCTATTCAACGCACTGTTCACTTTATTCCCTGCAGTGACCCTCCTTTCGATATCATTCTCATCCTTTTCGTTTCTATTAAACATACTTCCCAAATACACGAACTCATCTACAAAAATGAGTGTTGATATAATAAAACAATATATGCGAAAAAAAAATTAAAATCTTTTGTTTCTCAAAAATGTATGATTTGTAGTGACTAATAATTTGGAAAGGAGCTATAAATAAGATATATTCAAAGCTGTACGTCCAGCTATATTGAAGACGCGGTCACCGTACTCGGTTCCGTAGATTGAGAGCCTAAACTGCCTATACCATCTGCACATGTAAACTGACGTACGAGTCTCGTCTTTTGAAAGTTTTCACGTACAAAGAGATCTAACACGTACGTTGGTGCCGTACCATATAATTTTACACACCTTACATTACTCTTTCTGAAGCTTGAGCCATTAAGGGTGGTCCTTTCGAGGAATTATGTTGGAATATTACTCCGTTGCGAATAATAAATGACGTCCGATCCGTTTAAGATATTGGATTCTATAAAATTGATGATAAACTTTAAAAAACCTACTTTTAAGTGTTTTGAATGATTCTAAATAAAAAAATTAGATTTTTTATAAAAAAATATTTACTCACAATTTTTTGTGTGTGTATTATTTTGTAAGAATATTTTAAAAATGTGTGTATTTTAACATTACAAACAGAAAGATTTAAATGAATTCATGAAAACTTTTAACCACTTTTTTTCTCATCAAGTCTTTGCATAAATTTTTGTCTACATTAATGAATATAACGAGTAGGTTATTAAAATTTATTATTATTTTAGGGGGTCACTACCGAGGACCATTTACGTCGAAAAATAAGACCCGTTTTCTCAGCAACCGTTAATCCGATTTCAATGAAATTTTGCACACTTCTGATTTAGTATTAAGTAAGTTAATTTAACTAAGGATTTAAAAAAATAAATTAAAATAAAAGCTGTAGCAGCTTACAAATTTTAATATTTTTTCCTCAGTTTGAAAAAGGCCGGTAATCAAACAGCTGGTTCGTTTGAAATTTATTTAGTCAGAAATGCAGTCAGTGATGCCATGGACATTTAAAAAAAATACGTCAATATCTTGTATGGTTTCTAAAATAATGGGACTAATATACAAAAAAGTAAACTTTTCAGGAGAACCGAAAAACTAAAAAGTTCAACTTTTAACACTTTTTTTTCACTTAAGAACTATTCATTACATAATACATAATACCTATTTATTTTCATTACTTATATAAATGTATTTTAATAAATAAAATTATTTTGAATGTATATAGTAAAAATACATATATCATTTATACATAGTTGGATATAGGTGGGATGCAGAGCGCGGCGGGCGGCCGAGCCTCAGCGGACTGCTCACCGATACAATGATGGCTCATACCTAGGCCACTTTGTACTAAAATTTCAAGCAATTCTACTTATCGTAGAAATGTGCGGATTAAATTTTTTTGTACAAAAAGAAATCTAGAATAATAAAATGAAAAATGTTTTTTTGTCATTTTTCTCGGTAGTGACCCCCTTAATGCAGATTAAATGTGTTAATAATACAGATATCCAGATGAAACTGCTTTAAAATAATGGAATAACAGATCAATTTGAAAGTTCAATATATATGTATATATAAAGATAACGCATTTCCACGGATAGGAAGGGTTCTTGGTTCAATTCCGGGTGGTAACAAAAATATTTATTCGATAACTTGATTTTATCTATATAGATAATTTAATTTATATTATAATGTGTAGGAAAATACTTTTTATGTCTTATTATACTTGATATAAGAATCATTGTAATTTAAAATAAAATGTTACATGTATAGGTTGTGCTTTAATACTTTCATAGTCAAGATGTCATTTTTGTTCAGAAGATTACATTTTTATTAGAACATCACCAATATTACTATTAGGTTTATATGCATGTACATGTATATTTTAGTAATTACTATTGTTGAAGGTAATTTAATAGTTTGATAATAATTTTGTAAATAAAAAAAATCTAAACAGAAAACTTCGATCGGTTAGTATTTGTTAGTAACCAGAATACGAGCCGCAATATTCCGTTCTACTGCAGACTTGGACAAGAATGTCTTTATTGGGGTTAGTGAGAATGTTGGATGCTTTACAAGGCTGTAGTGGAAGGCTTCATGGGCCAGCAAGGTTTTGACCCGAACGAACGTAACCTTTCGCCTAACGCACCTTACAAATCTCGTGAATACTGTATAGGAAATTTGCAGGAAGTATAGTCTTTGTTCCGAGATTGGGATAGATTTTCTGAATAATTAAAAGATTTCGGTCAACATACCTTGCGGAGGTGGCTTAAAATTTTGTTATCTTGAAAACATATTACGTATTCATGTAGAACAACTAGGTACAGAAGGTATTCTGCCGCAACTTCCAGAAAATTTCATTACAAAGTTATCGATTATAAATACCGATGCAGTAAGGAGGTGAAGAGGATCCAGCTTAAATCATTCCTCACCAGCATGCATACCTGCGAGCTCTGGTCGAAATATAAGCAAGTGACGTACAGCAGTACAGTACGACAACTCATAAAGAGTATTGTTCGGATTGGCGCGTTATTGGAGTGCATCTACAATGTTTGCCGAAGGCCGTGTACATGGATTCGTTCCGCTTCTGAGACATCGAGTTGCTGGCGTAAAGCTGCGGCTGAAGCTCAGCATCAACTCTCTAGTGCAACGACCTGACCAGAGAATTGCAACGACTACAGAATAGCTACAGATACAATAATAGCCGTGACTGAAATGTAGTATTTATATTTTCTTTACATCTATGTGTGAACTTTTTTATTTTTTTTGGCTTTTATTTTCATAACATAAATATTATTTTGTTACTTAAATTATTTATATTATATATGGCGAATCGGATCTTCATAAAAAAAAACCGATCACGCTGATATAATTATTTAATTATAATTATTATTGTAACTAGGGGTGGATTTATGGTGCAGAAGTGTTTCACTGGAATTAAATAAAGAGCCCTCAAAATGATATAATACAATGTGAACTACGAAGAGTAACAGATGTACATAGAGACGATGATTTAGGTTAAGCTATTAATAATAATAGACCCGCGGTCTAGAACTCCCGAACCGATTCGACAAAGGCCGAATGTACACGAGGTAATAAATACCCGATGACAGCTAAGCATGATCGGATTTGTCGGTATTTTTGGAATTAAAGTATTTCCTTGTTTTCTTTTGACTATCTCTGTTGCTCTTGATTTTACTTCCTTTTCTTCAATGATTCAAGAAGGGCCCTCTGGAAAGCGGAGTCCTTTACAATTGCGACTCTATAAATGCGTTACTGATAATAATTGTAAAATTCCAAAGAAGCCTGACATGTATATGTAAATATATTTTCACACACAAATGAAAGATGTAACTAGTGTTACAAGGAAACTTAGTAGTGGAGTTCTTAGATTAAAATTAAATGATATACTCGTATGTGACATGTATTCCGTAAATATGCTTATATTTAGATTAACATTTTTTAAATAATTTCAATGAAAAATATATATAAAAATAAAATAATAGATATAACATCTCGTAGTATGCTACATTTAATAACTTATTTAAATATAAATTATTTAAGTATTCCTTTAACATCAATTTTTCAAATCCTCATAATAAAGGTTGTCCCAACAAGAGCGGAAAATTAAATTTTTTAATAAAACGCAATTTTTTTGAGAAAATACCGAAATTTTGATTTAATCATAAAGTAGAACATTTAGAAATTATAGAAAGAATACATTGAAGAATTCATCAGATATATGCTTTTATCGGCTTTAATGGCACATTTGCGTTCTTTTGACGAATTTTCAATCACGGTTTGGATTAACTGTGGCTGGATTTCAATGATACAACGTCTAATCTCCTCTTTTAAAGCTTGGATGGTCGTGAATTTGTTAACATAAACGTTTGACTTCAAAAAATCTCAGAGAAAGAAGTCCAAAGGCGTTAAATCGCACGATTTTGGCAACTAATTCTGGTCGCCCAAACGGGAGATTACACGATGACGAACTCTCTTCGCTGGGTATGGCTTGAGTTGTTGAGTCAGCTAGATTTTGTAGGCATGAAGACGCAAATCTTTCGTGAGAATATGCTGCATAGGGCTTCTTGAAATATTCAAATCTTGAGCACGATGCCGAATGGATGTTTCCGTACTCTCAGCTAGATTTTGGCGAAATGATGTTTTCTGCTGAACGTTCTTTCTGCTTTAGTCTCTTCGAATTAGAATCGAGAATAATCAAAAGATTATTCTCTTCAAATTTGAAGCACTTGGAACATTTTGATTGGATTGGACGCAATTTACGAATCGTGGCAATCAAACTTTTACCATTTTTGAAATAATATTTAACAATAACAATGCGTTGTTGTGTCGAATAGCAATCTATTTTTAATAATGGCGGACTGTATACAATCGAATTGTCATAATGGTTTGACTCTCAAAGTACAACAGAAAAAATTGCGCCAAATTTTAATTTTCCGCTCTTGTTGGGACACCCTGTACGTATCATGAAGCGTTTCTTTACCCAAAAAACCCCACATTTATTTTAGTTTGAATAAATATGTGGTCAACGCGAATCTCATCTTGCCAAGAAAACAGACAATTTATTCTAACTAGTTTGTTATTTTCTGGAGACCCTGTTCTCTCGGTGTACGCGAAGCACTCTTTTAGAAGCGAGTATTGGAATAAATATTTTAGATGTTTCTGTAAAACCGTCACGTCTCTCACATGGAAACCGAAGTAGGGAATGATGTATGCAGCAAAAGTTACTGGCGAAATAACCGAGTGCAAGGGAAAATGGCATTACAAAAATATCAAGTTGAGACAGATATGTGCACATACGCCCAATACTCATACCACATCACCATTTGTCTCTAAGGCGAAGTTAAAATGAAAGCAGCAGTAAAACTTTCTGATTGGATTATAAACTATTGCTTTTACAGGCATATATTTCAATAATGAACAATTCGAGTGTGATGTAATATTATTTCAAATAGAGTTATGATGTAAAATCGTGCTAAAAATTCTATATCCGAAAATAACGTGATGTCAAATTCAACGTTGTGCTTCGCGACGTCAAATATATACTTCATGTCAAAAATAATCATCCAGAATATGCGAATGTTATGTCACAAACTCATTATCAATATTATATTTTTGTGGCTAGTCATAATATATCAACAAACACTGTATATACTTAAGATCGGTGTACTTTCCGCTCTGCTGATCC
Source organism: Eubasilissa splendida (assembly GCA_031772225.1). Taxonomy (NCBI): domain Eukaryota; kingdom Metazoa; phylum Arthropoda; class Insecta; order Trichoptera; family Phryganeidae; genus Eubasilissa; species Eubasilissa splendida. Next base: position 10,238,002 of record CM062852.1, on the reverse strand, counting down.
TTAATTAACTACGCGATGTTAGTCTGGGGAGGAGCAGAAAAAAACAGCATTTGAATCGGCTGAAAGAGCGCAAAAGCAATTCTCGGGATTACAAATGGTTGATCTTTTAGACATTCATCGAATTTCTTATTCAAAGAGTACACTATTTTATTTGTATGACAAATCTATGTGCTCTGACTTGTTCAATATTTCCATTCACATTGAGATATTCATCCAGTAATAAATCATGCTGCATTTGAAAAGCATACATAATATATTTTAGTGGTTTGGAGGTGGTTTTCTACTGTAGGTACTCCACTCAATAAAATTGTAAACTAATTAGCAATTTATATGTAAAAATATGAATAAATAAAAACTTATCTTATCTAATTATATGTATATATAAGAGAAAAATTCTTGCATACGTTGGGCACGCTGCCATAGAGAGTGACGAAAGTCTCGAAAAAATCGTAACCGTGACAACTGAAAAAAAATTAGCAAGAAGACGGTCTCCTACAAAATGGACAAACCAAATAAAGGAGTTAACAGAGTCAGAGTGTAAGACCGGGAAGAATGGAGACGTGTTGTGTACCAAGTTCTAGACATACCAGAAGACCATGATGCTCAGCATTTAAAATACCAGTCAGAAAATATATCTATAATATTTCTTAAAAAATTATTCATTAAAATTCGTAGCACCAAGAAAATCAGCAAGTCAGTTTGTTTAGGCGTATGCGTAAGTGCGATACTGGCTTTGGATTTGGAACTCATCGAAACTGCTCCCCTCCAGAATGTGTTGAAGGTACTTGAATTAATCTACGCGTTGTGTACAATGGAGATGGAAAATATCATATATAGTACCCGCTCTCTTGCAAGGAGGTCATAATCTGCATTCTAAAATAAATATAAAATTTTTTCTGATTTAAATATTAAAAATTCAAAAATAATAATATTTAATTTTTTTGTATTTGACATTATTTTCTTTATTTAGCCAATGATTAATAGAGTATTTCAACAAATTGAAAAATTTTAGACGTAGATATTTAATAAAATAATACAATAACAATGAAACAATACTATGACATTGAAATAATAAGCTTGCCTTCGAAAAGAAAAATACTGTAAACGTATGCATTAACTCAAAACTACATGTATAAAAAGTAAAAGATAAAAAAATATGTTTCAGTACGTGTTCGAATAATGATGATGCGGAGAAATCTGTTGTAGTGTATTTAAAAAATCAAAGTGAAACTCAAAAGATATTTCAAAACGTAAATAATTCAAGTTCAATGGCATTTTGTAAGTATTAGAATAATAAAACAAGATTTTAACGCTTTGAACTACCACGAGTTGAAATGTAAATTCTCCAAGGTGAATGCAGCAAAGGTATGCTCTCGTGAATTGTGCCTGAACTCGGAGTTAGCTCCGTGTCTGGCGCGCATCCCTGTGGGAAATCTAAGGGGATGGGGTTGAACAAGGCCTTACAGATAGTGTAAGATTGCACAGGTGAGGGAGTTTAATGTATTTTTGAGATGATACTGCGAGATAGAAAGTAAAATAGTTAATATAAAAGTTGAAATAATATATTGTGCTAAATGTGAGCTAACTGAAATTTTACAAAATATGTTTTTTTTTTAGTTAGTTTTAATACTTATAAAATTACTGAGGCCATAGGAGTCATGACCACTCTGAACAATAAATATTCGTTACGAGTTTTAATTGAAAAAAATGTTTTTCATTATTCCTATTATAATATAATTCTTTAAACTACGAGTATGTTAAGGAACATCTAATGGAAAAAATAAAAATATCGGTTAATACAATAATTTTTATGTGGGCTTCATTGTAACATGATTGAACTAATATATAATTATTTCAATTTTTAACAATTAAAAGATAACGCATATATAAACATAATAAATTTTAAATCAATGATACAATAATTTTAAATAAATCTTTTGACAACTTTGACATTTTATCTTATTTTAAGAAAATAACGTAACAGCTTAAAAATATAAATAAAATGATTTTGAAACAATTCAACATTTACTATGCAGATATAATAAATTTGAAATGAATAAATAATAGCGAAATGAAAGATCGATATTTTTTATTATTACTGAAATTTTATCATATTTTTCAAAAAAATATTTTTTGTTTACAAAATACAAATCTCAATAACACAAATTTTTTGTAGTATATTAAATATATTTGAAATTACACAAATTACGAAACAAAATGAAAACATATTTTAAGACGAGTGTAATTTACCCAATAAAAATATATTCCTATTTCGATATGTTCCCAGGAGTGCATATTGAAAGAGGATATGTAAAACCATAGCTGCGGTACTCTCCACTCGGGTCTACGTGTTGGCCCGGGATCCAGGCTTCTGGGTAGCGCGGTGGGGTTGCGGACGCGGGATGGGGGTTTAATCGAAAATACCTCCATCCATACAGAATTAGGGGAAGCGAGTGCGCTTGTGCCTTTTTATAAGACCATTGGGTCACGATTTCTACATTCGCTATTAGAGACTCCGCAAAGACGTCCGCGATTTTACTTATTTCCCTGTACTAGTTCATTGCATTTGAATATGAATGTGAACCTAGAAACATTTTTCATAGAATGATGATTTTCAGATTCTCTCTGTTGCACTCGATGCCTACTGATTTCTGAATGATTACTCCCTAACCAAAGTAGAGCTTATCTTATTCTTCTTCTTTCGTATTAAAGAACAATATTCTTGTCGGTGCAAAGATTAGAAGTTATTAGTGGGTGCCAATATTTTCTGAATGTATTTTTGTCTGGGCATTTCTCTCATAATTTGTAATTTTCTCAGTCCAGCTTATTCTTTCTATCTTTTTCCAGTATCACATCTACCATTTCTCTCTCTCTCTTTGGTTAATCGTTCAGGCTTTCGTAAAGTGCTATGCTCTAGATGCATTGATTTTTCGTCTTTCGGGTCGGGGGTTTATTGCTTGGAGAGCACTTTTCCACTGATCTTTATCTTGCGCTGTTTGGGGCCATTGATAGTTTCATTTTTCTTCGTAGAGTCTCTCCATTTACCTTTTCTTTGTTCTTCTGGCTCGTCCTATAAGTATTATTCCCTCTGGTACTGATAAAAAAATCTGTTTAGGCAGTCTTTCGTCTCCCATGTAAAGGATATATTTAAGGCATGTTAGCTGAGATTTTTCTGTTTGGAGTAGCAGCGGGTTCCTTCAAAGATCCTCTTGGATGATGTCATTCCTGATTTGATCTCTTAACGTCACTCCCGTTACTTCTCTTAAGTATCCCATCTCTACAGCCTGCATTCTGAACAGTCATTACTAATTCGGTTTTAATATCCAATGAGCTTTATTCTACTTTCTAAGTATTTATAGTTTTTACTTGTTTTACATACATATTTTCAATTACATCTTAAATATTTAATTTTGTCTGCTTTTTAATATAAATGTAGATTTTGTCATAAATTATTAAGATGCACTTTTAGATGATTTTATAAACCCTGAGATATTTTAACGCGTATATATAGCGTAGAATATAGCATATTATTTTCTCTCATCACTTCAAGTATCGTGAGATTAATAAGAAATAAAAATTGAGTCGAATTAAGGTGAATTGTTTTAATTAATTACAACATTCGTAAAATTAGACTGGCCATAAAATTAAGCAAATGATTTATGCCACTTTTTGGGAGCTTTATTGCGATACCATCGGTATATTTTCTTAAATCTATTTTTAATTACTTACTGCTTAGTAAAATAATTAAAGTATGGTTGAACGAAAACGAATTATGTAATTTATGTATCCATATATGACGCACGTAGTATAAAATATTATCTGATAATTATATATATAAGGTAGACCGGGGTCAATTGTACCAGGAGGCAGTAGTACCAGCGCAAATAACTCGTAAACTATAGTAGGTACATATATGATACGCCGCCAGGAGGCGCGTTTGAATGATTTTTTGTGCGCCATGAGTAAGTTTTTTTGATCTGATTAATAGTTGAATATTATGAATTGTGTGTTTGTTTCTATCATTTCATTAATTCACACATTTCTTTCAATGTTTGTCATTATTTTATGTTGTCTTTTGAAATGTTTTGAGTAGATAACAATCGAAATTCTATATTTTAATTTGAAATAGCCGCCAGGGGGCAGTTGTATCATATTGTACCTGTACAAGTAAAAAAAAGAAGTTATTTTAATATATGTTTGTTTTGTCATTTTATTATATTAAAATAGTGAATGTTTATACTAACACTTCAATTAACAAAAATTGTAAGAATTTTAATGAGGTTAGATACAATTTGTATTATATTTAATGTAGTGGAAACTTTGAACTACAATTTTAGAGAACAATAAAGAAACAATTTTTCTTCGCTAAAATGGTTTAAGTGCGACTACGTTTTGATTAAATCCTGTGTTAAAATCAATTCCTTTACTAGAACAATTGACCCAGAGATCGGGGTCAGTTGTACCAGTTCCCTTAATGTGTTTATAAGCTTATAGTTTTATTTCTATCATAATTAAAGAATTGAGAATATAATAATTTAGAAAACTACTAAACTGTCTACTGTTTAAAAAAATATTTTTTTATGTATTTCTTATATCAACGATGCAAAAAATTGAAAAACGCATTTTGGTATAATTAACCCCGCTCTACCCTAATAATTTTGTTGGGTTAAATATCAAAAACAAGTCTTATCATTGTTACGTCAAAGTCTCTAGAGCGAAGTGAGATCTCGTATTCCTTTATAGATAAGCCATCTTTCATTTAATTTATTTTACGCCAAAGATTCTTCTAGGAGTCAGACCCAATTTATGCGCATAATTTAATTTGATTTCGGTTAAGGGTACAAAGTAAAAGAGGCCTAACTTCTCGAACTGGAACCTTTATGAACCGATATCCTTATTCAAGTCAAAGTAAATATGTCACTGAAATAATGGAAAATAACAAATCCTTCTTTCGAAAAAAAAATGGAGCTTGCAACGAGGTATGATGATTTTTCTATTGCCTGCAGAAAATCTCTTAGCTGAAATATGTCAACCTTATTAATGTCGTCAAATTTGTTCTGTGTCTTATATAAGTGACTACTAGAATTGAGATGAATGTCCATCACGTCCAAGTACCGTTAGACAAGTATCATTATATTGTAACTTCTGAATCAAAGCCTTGACAATGGTATGTGTTATCTTTCCGAAACGTCCGCCTCGGTTTCTTCAAAAGAAACTACCTAAATAAAACGCAATCCAACCTATAAGAGACACCAGGTCTGTACAGTGCGGATCTTAATTATGTGATCTGCGTTGTCGAGTCACTCAGAGGGAGCGATCGACGATTGTAGGTTATTAAATTCGTATCAGAAGGTTTTGTACATGGTGAGACTGAAGAACCTAACTCTCTTCTAGTCTCACGCGTGCTGTTGCATGTCGCAGTTTACATGAGTGTGCGTGTGAGTGTTTATGCTGTGTCTAGAGCAATGTATTTAAATAAAACATAACTTACACAAGTTGGCGTTCATTGCGGGACGATTTACAATTGCAGGTACTACGTGTATAAAGATAATTACGCGAAAATGGTTGAATACTGGAGTGGGTTACTTGACGAAACGGCGACGGTGTTGACGAAATAACGGCCTGCGGAGAAGTAGTTGACTAGCTCTTAGGACTCGTCGGTAAGTTTCGGCACTATATGGCTGTCAGGTGATTTCTTCCGCGGCCATGTCTATAGAGCGCGAGCAGAACCATAGTTTAATTAAATTATGGATTAAATGATTAACGATCATAATTATTAAATTACTGCATAAATATTTACAAAACATTTTTTTTACTACTCTGCAAACAATGCTTCTGTACTGTTTTTACTCAATTCCTTAAATAATCTGAACCTCTGATCTCTGTAGCATCGTTCGATATAGCAGTGAAACAGTATCTTAGTAACTAGCGGTCGAGGGTTCGGTTCTAATACCGCGAGATTACTAAGATAACATATTTTTAAATAAAGGTTTTGCTTTTTCTTGATGGTACCGCATCACTGCGATGAGGGCTCCCTGACATTTATTTCGATATTCTTACAAAATTATATCAAATTGATGGATCTAAAAAGATGCCGTCGCCGCGCGTCGTCTAGAAACCAAATTGAATTTACTTTGTCATGGAATATCTTTTGAATATATTACATGTTTCATTGGTAAGACGAAGGGTGTTGAAATGTGACATCGGTTTTATTAAAAAGTTTAGGAAAGACCTGCTACGAAAATCAAACAAATTTGATTTGAATTAAAAGGTTTTAAAAATATCTTAGTTTGAAAATGTGGACGAATTTGAAATAGATAGATTTTATCACAAGATCGTTGATGAATCTGATATATGGTCATATACAGAATAACAAATGTATTATAGATTTTCTTAAATCACTCAGATAAATGTTTTGATAAAATATATAAACTATTATGATATTAAAATTCGATTACATATCTTTTTTCTATTTTTCCGCTCTTAATATAAATGTAACGAAAACTATTTTTAATGCGTTTTATAATTTAGTTCCGCCTTTTTGTTATAACTAGAAGGAAATCTTTTTAGTTGACTTATTAGAAGAATTTGAGATACCTATGAAATCATATGAATAATATATTATGTCTCATATTGTTAGTAATATTAATTTTAAAATTAATTAAAATATAAACATGAAAATTAAAAAGTAGTAATTTAATAAAATTATGAAAAAAAAGTTTAAAATGTTTACTAAAATTTGATCACACATATTTTATAATTTTTTGTGATATCTGATTACAAATGGAGAACTCATAATTTATACAAACACGAGTGCAAAATCGATGTCAAAACTTTCACCGTGATTCGACCTCGCACTTCTTCAACTCTGCTTCAAGAACTGTTAATCTTTTGGGTTCATAAAAATAAATACTAAGAAAATATAATAATAAATAACTTGTGGTTATCCTTAAAGATTAGAATAGAAAGGTCTAGTGGTGATCTCCATAGAAGGCTAACTGCATCGAAAGGTGCCTTAGTTTGTGCTCACCTGATGCATAAAGTAGACTTAAAGGAGTCAAGCCATATGCGAGAAACGAGTTCTGACAAAAGAAGTAAGATTATGATACGATGAGTGATCTGCTTCTCCCTTGGGACGACATCACTTCAGTTTAATCGGAATATTATCCCCTCTTCCATCATGACATTAAAGCCATTGGCTGACTCGAAGAGAATACTCCATTCCCCTATGACTTGTCTCGCCAATCGTCGATCTCGAGAATATTCAGACTCCTCCGGATCCTATCCAGCCAACGGAGTAGCGAACTTCTGATGCTAAGTCACTCTTCTGGTTTATGAAATATGAGATATGCACATAGTGAAGACTTCCATCAGAGCCATCAAAATCGTTGAATTTTAATAAATTTGACGTCGGACTCATTATAGAGCTTATAAACTTCGAGATTGTGGCGACAACATCAAATGTTATTTTGGAAAACTGGACAAAGGATTCTGCGCTTAAACATCTGTAATTTAAGAGAGTCAAAAGGATTCAAAATGTAGGTTACTGCTCCGAATACATATACTGGTCTTATAACTGTGATATAAAAATACATTAACTAACTTTAATAATTCTAGAGTTTGCCATTATTTGAAAAATTATAATCTCGCGAACGTCTGAATTTATTTCGAACCCAGTTATTTAAATGTACTATTTTTGCCAATTGGCTCATTTAATTCTACCAGGAATCAGTCATTAAATAATAACAAAGCCGTAATATATTTGACTGGATGAGTTTCAAAAGCTTTCATTTACAAAGGCAACTTATCAGAACTAGCAGAAGATCGTGGTTAATTCGAGACATTGAATTCTGAATGATCTTCATTGGGTTCATTTTATTCCATTACCCAAAGCTAAGTGAATCTAGGCTTTATATTTCGTCACTAAAATGGTTTACTTGAATAGTTTAAGCGCACTCAATTCGTTTCGTTAAGTTTTATTAGTTAATGCTCTGAACGCTATCTTTGGTCGTGTTATTTATATTATTGAGATAAAATAATGAAATTATATTATTTAATTGAATTTTACAGGGAAAATTAAAGGCAGACATGAGAATACTAAGTAGATTAACAATAATATATTTTTAAGGACTGCACATTTTTACTGTGAAGTTGCATTTTAAGAATATAGTTCTGTGCTATTTTTTATACAAATAAATTAATTAACTAGAAAGATATGCGAAAAATATATATTTATCGAAAAAATATTTAGTTACTACCGGGATTCGAACCTGAACTTCCTATCCCGTGAAAACGTGTCGATCATTCCACTACAGCAACTGATTACGATTACAACAAATTTAGTAAAGTACTTTATCTGTATATTTTTACAATTGATACATTTATTATTACATTTCTAAAGCAATCAATTTTATATTGTTTTGAATCTCAAATACCTTTGAGTAAATCACGCTATACGTAGATTTTTTACTCATGGCACTGTACAGTTGGCCACTGACGAATCTGTTTGCTAGTATATATATATTTTTATTATTACAATACATATAATAATAGTACAAAGATTTCTTTAATGTTTAATTATTTTATGGATAGAAAATGAAATTATATTAATCCAATCTTAATAATAATAATTAATACTCAACAGATTCTTGAAGTGCTATGACCAAAAAATTGGCCTATAAGAGACTCAGTATCCCGGTAGCAATTAAATATTTTTTCGTTAAATAGATTTTTTCTGTACATTTTTCTAGCTGATTAATTTAATTTGTATTAATTTTTTTTTACTTATTAATTACCTCTTAAATAATTGGTATTCAAAATAATATTTTTAAAATTATTAATTAGATGAATCATTATTGTAATTTTCACATTGTTAATATGATGAAACGTTTTTATAGTGAATACAATGTGAACTGATACATCTTTTAAAGGAATCGACATATGTTATTACGAACCATGAATATGTGGTCCCGTTGAAAAGAGACGCGGAGATGAGTTTAATATGATTTTCAATTTAAATTGGAAATACTTATAGAGAATCGCGTTGACTGTACTTTCCCTGGGTTACAACCCTTTTCTAAGGGATGTGCGATATATTAAAAATAAATGTAGTAAATTTCATTCCTTCCCAGAGAACTTTACACGTACCCCCCACACACATGCGTGCACGTAATGTTTACACATAACTATGCAGATATTAATTGTGCAAATTTAAAGTGGAACATTTTTCAAATATCATTCAGTGTCGTCATACGTATGGTCGTGACTAATAATTAAAAAAAAAAGCGATCAATAACCAGCTTCAACTCCACGTTATTATTTCGCGTTGCGGAAAATGCGGGAAAAATTGAAATCTGCGCGGCCATTTGCGGGGCCTGACAGTGAAATACTGTTGCCGTTATTTCAAAATTCTTTCGTTTAATTACGAACATATTCTGCGGTCGAAACAAACATTCATTTCCCAAGTTTTACACAAACAGCATCAATCAATTTCATCTTTTTCTGAGAGCATTGTGTTAAACTGAAAACTTTAACCGAAATAAAATAACATGTTTCATCGTGTATACGTATTTCAGGAAGATTTCGACAGAAATACTACCACCATAGAAGATCTCATAACGCTACGTTCAGAAAACTTTCGTTCGTTGCACTTTTTTAGACCACAATCTACAGAAATTGATCGAAAACTACGTTAAAAATATCTCATAGGTATATACGAGAGCGAGTCTAAAATTATCTACACTTTCGCCATAACACACCTTTAAGGTCACTTGATTAAGGTCTTAACAGGGGCTGAAATTTATTGTAGACTTTTATCACAATATACGGTCAGTGCTTTATCACATAAAGGTATTTTTTTGTGAATCAAAAAGTGTTAAAATGGCCGGACGAGTGTTACGCACAAAGAGGAAGCAGGACGCCTGTCAACCTCTACAACGGACGACAAGATTAAGCAAGCTCGAGAGATGGTTCTAGCGAATAGGCGAGTTACCGTCGGTGAGGTAGCGTCTTCTTTGAACATCAGTCATGCTTCTGCCCATAGAATCACCCAAAAATTGTAGAAAAATATTAACTTTGCTGGTGCTGTTTTTAAACAGCCGCCACCGTATCTCAAAACAGCGCCTATACAAAAAAATTAAAAAATCGTAACTCCGTTGGTGTTAAACCTATCGCAAAACCTTAAAAACATACTTATACATATATTTAACCTGATTCTTGCTTATTTTGTCTGAAGAAATTTGCTTTAACTCTCATTAATTTTTTTGATAAAATACTTTTACGTTACTTTCTATCCAAAAATAATCAAAATAAAATATTGGATAGCTTGTATTAAACAATAAACTAATTTTCTTTGCTTAATTATGAAATATACCTAACGTAGTAAGTATAATAGTTTTATAATAATTATTTAACGTTCCTTGTCGCACTTCTCTGTTCATATTATTGTGTACAATATTTCATTGTTTGTATTAAAACTTTATATTTCGACAGCTGAGTGACAGATGGCCGGGTTAGGTGTCGTTATAAGAAAAAGTGACAATTTAGTTAAAATAAATTAATCATATTGTTGAGAAAAAAGTAAAAAATACACACGCAAAAACAGAATATGCCTATTTATTCTTTCTATATTATTCAAATAAAATCAGTTTCATGGTATCATAAGTATAATACACAGACTGATAAATGAATACACATGAAATAAAGTATACATGTAGGAGAGAGGTTTGGAACATTAGTTGCGGGACAAGGGACATTCTACACACATTCTTGGTGGAAACATAAATCCGAATGTTTATGACATATTTACGCAACGTTAAAAGTATTTACTTTAAAATTTAATCTTTGTGTACATAAAACGTATTTTTTTCATTAATGCATACTATATAATCAGCGTTTAAATTTTCGTTCCAATCGAGTCATATTTTTATATAAAGTCGCGGAGCTATTTGATTGCATAAGTAGTACCAAAGTGATTACGTGGGTGACACTAACATGAAAATATTGGGACAAGGAATTTGAGTTTGTTCATATCTATATATTTGGTGGTCTCTGATATAATATGTGATTTTTTATAAGTTCCCTGAATAAGTGTTAATATAAAAGATTATTATTAAGAACACATTCTTATTGTGAAGTTGTAATTATTCAGAACATAGGTCTGTGATGTACTCCTTAATAATATAAGTTGTATCAATGTGTCCAAAATTTAATAAAAATGAACTGATAATTCTGGCGTCTGCAGTCGGTTTACTCAAAGGTATTTGAGATTCAATAAAAACAATGTAGATGGCTTTCAAATAATGGAACGATGTATTAATTTGAAAAAGTGTAACATATAGGTTCAAAAATTTAACATGAAAAATACTGGTGCTATAACACAATTAGTAGTGTACTTCCCCGGATTGGAAATAGAGATCCAGGATCGAATCCCGGTAGCGCAAAAACAATATTTTTCTACAAAATTGTTTTTATATGTATATATTTGTAATTAATACATTAAATTAGTATATAAAAGATTCTCTTCATAAAAATCTTTGTATTTTTAATTTTTATCTTTGTTTTATTAACCACTAAAATGAGTTTAAATACATCTACCGGTTTCGAAAAATACCATTTTCTTCTTCAGGATGTCATAACTAACTAAAACATATATTGTTTCTTTGACAGAATCTATTTAAAAAAAATTTTTTTAGTACCTAACGCAAATCATTACTTAATACAAATTTACTCGAATAATTTTTAGGAAAAAATTTTAGAATGGGACTCGTAGTTAAATTTAGTTGGTTGTTTATAATTTTTTGATTAGTTTTACACGCTTTATTTATCTCCAACGATTCCAAATTATTTAATTTGTGACCAACACCGTTTATATGCAAAATTGACAATCCCAATTTTTTATCAAAATCATGACCATTTTCTATTAAATGATTAGAAAATTCTGAAAACCCACTATTGTTCAAACATCTTATAGTATTTAGGTAGATGTATTTAAACTCATTTTAGTGGTTAATAAAACAAAGATAAAAAATAAAAATATGAATCTAAACCACAAAGATAACATTGCTGATTTTAAAAGTATAAAAATCTTTGTGTTCAAAGGTGTAGATTGCGTGATTAACAACTGTGAATTTAACTTAGGTAAGCGATTTTTAATCACAGTATTAACTCCTTTACACGAGACTTAAACTAATATTTTCTCTCCTAAAGAAAATCCACAGTTTAATCTATCGTTTAACTGGCCAATGAAACTAATCGAAGCGATTTGAAAATCTTGAAACAGTTTCGTTCTATCATGATTTGATTTACAGTGAAAACTACTCGAGACCCTTGACTTGTGATATCGTTAACACTAATCCAAATACGATTGAGAAATTGAAGCCTAAAATCACATCGTGAAGAACCCAACACGATGACGGTAAAAAGCATTTTGAAATATGTAAATGATCACAACAATTTCAAATACTTAATTTTTTTTTTCATCATATAATACTTAATAATTCCTCTATTATAGTAGAAAAATACAGAAGGATATAAAGGATTGCTTCTTCTAAAATCTCTCAAATCAATTCCAAATCTCAACAGTAATGGTTTTGGTAAATTTTGATTTTGTTTTTTAGAACTTAATAGTGTCCGAAAAGTCTCACTGTACCAACGCAACGAGCGAGAGAGTGGCGGGAGGTATTATTGACTTTTTCCTATTGGGCTACCTTGAGTCAAGCGTATACAGTAACAATCCTCCCTCTCTGGACTAATTAAAAGAAAATATCGGAGAAGAAATGGCAGCGATCACGGAGAATACGTGCCGAGCAGTTCTCAAAAGTTTTGCCTCCCGTTTAGAAGAGTGCCAGCAAAATAAAATTGCAATTTTTTAATTAAGCCCATCCATTATTTTATTGCAGAATTTTTATTATGTAAAAGATTTTTGAGACACGTTGTACAATATCTTATTAATATATATATATTGAATAAGTTTTTCTATAAATGTATTAATAATATAGAGTTATTGCACTCTATCAATTTTTACAATTTATCTAGCCAATCAATGGATAAAAAATATGCGAAAGGTAAACCGACAAAACTGATAAAATTATTGATTATTTTTAAAATATATAATGGTGGTCTTATTCACATTGTTTTACTAGGGAAGATGATAGTGATATTTATTTATTATTTACATATAATATATTTTTATTATTTGGTATTACTCATTATTATTAATAACTATGTGAATAAGATTGCATTTTATTTATGATATACATTACACAGCAACGAAATTAGGAAAGAAGAAAATAAAAAATAAACAGCCAGAAATATGTCAAGGCAGTGATTTTACATTGCGCCTCTCGAAACCTGGCAAATTCGTGTCAAATACATTTATTTCGAAAGCGAAGTTATTTGCCAATCCGAAAGACAATGGAATATAGGTATATATGTATGTGGTAGTTAGTAGCTGACTAAAATCAATCAAATAGTGTGTGCTCAAAATATATTCCAGTTTTCTGCAAATTATGCTGCTCATAATATGAGTACTTAATGAATTAAAATGAACTAGCATGCTTTTATTATTTATTTGGTTTTTATAAGAAAACATTGGTTAAAAATGTACCTTCGTTTTAAATAAAGGTAATTAAAATATGATCAATCAATTATGTGTGAGACATATATTTATTTGTTGTATAAATTGAACGAAAATAATGCACTGTGCCTTCTCTCCCCCACCCCCGCTTCTCGACCATTCCCGGCCTAGCCACCGCCCAGTTGATTGCCGACCTTGAACCAGAGCGTTTATACGTGTATATTAGGGATTACAATATTATTCTAATTTGAAACTTCGCATCTATTCTGTGTCGGAACCTTTGACGAAATAGTGATTAAAATATATAGTCCACATTTTGGAGATATCTACAGGATCCAGATTATAGTGATTTCCAAACTCCTTCCTATCCTGAATTCTTCCGGCATCTATGCTTGTACGCAACAAATTGAAAGATAATAATTATTATTTGATTATTATCAATTCAAAATAAGAATTGAATTTAAATAAAGGATTGAAACCAATGTAGTATGTTCCATCAATTGAAATATATATTTATAGTTTATCTCTATATCCCACTATGCTCCGGTATTTTAAATTTAAATAGATAGTCGTGTAATGTTTATGTATAGAATTGTAATATTTTATTGTAATAATTACTTGCAAAATACAATATTTTTGAAGGGTGAGAATATTACGCAGCCGACTAACAAGTTGAGATTCTTGGAATTTAGCAAATTTTGGGTCAACAAAGTCTGGAATGCGTCACTGAAATCTTAGAAATTTAATAAGTTTTTAATATTTACCTGTCATTTGTACAAGGGCAATCATCCAAAACATGGCTATGTTTATAATCATGGCGAACCAAACCGTCTAGGTACTTCATCTAGGTAGATAATTTTAGCACTTACCTGAAAATCGAAAATAACGGAACATTATTATTTATATTAAAATATTATTATTTTCAATACGAATTCACAGAAAAGTAATATTGTGATACGAAACTTATATTTACCATTAAAAAGTTTACACAGTTTGAGCAAACCAAAATTCAAAAGAAACAGAAGTATGAATTAAATAATATTATTGTATGAAAGTAGAAGTTGGCTGTTCCTAAAAACCTACTTTTATTTTCGGGACATAAAGTAATTAATTTTATTTTAAAAATTTAGGCATATTGATAATTCATAACAAAAATTAATTCAACACTAAGTGATCTTGTTGATCGAATGTTTTGAATTTAGAATAAACTTTTGATTTTAATAGTATAAATATTAGATTTTTTAATAAATAAATAAACAATTAATGAACATACTTTTAAAATCAGCAATGTTATCTTTGTGGTTAAGATTCATATTTTTATTTTTTATCTTTGTTTTATTAACCACTAAAATGAGTTTAAATACATCTACCGGTTTCGAAAAATACCATTTTCTTTTTCAACTTATTCATAAGTTATGATATCCTGAAGAAGAAAATGGTATTTTTCGAAACCGGTAGATGTATTTAAACTCATTTTAGTGGTTAATAAAACAAAGATAAAAAATAAAAATATAAATTAATGAACAATTGAAGTCATATATAAATAACCCATTCTGAAGTCCCGTATCCGCGGAAGGAGACACGATGAGAGAATCTTATAGATTTAGTTGAGATACATCTCAATACCACGTACACATGTTAAGATTTTGATCTGGTGATAAACTCAGAGATCAGCGTAAAATTGATAGAAAGAGACAAAAACTTAAACCAGTGTTTGGGCGCATCGATGTTCAATTTGATAGCGAGTTTTCACACGTGAACACAAACGTCACCCAAAACCACCATAGATCTTACCTGTTCTGGCAAGTTAACATATAAGTTATTAAATATTAACATTAATATAAGGTGTTAAAATACAAACATTTATTCAGTTTCAGTTTAACTGCTGTTGGATAGATTCAAAATCACTTTATTGATGAACAACAAAGATATTTGACGTTTGACGTAGGTACCGAGTGTAAAGTAAGGCGCGAGACGGCGAATTTCTGAGACTCGGTGTATACACGGGGACTACAAAAGCTGAGGGTTGTCTCCAAAAAATCTCATACATGTCTTAGAGATTGTCTCGAGTCGAAAATCTCTTACAGATCTCATTCGTGGACACGGGACATGAGAAAGATTTTACAAATCACGCATTCGCAAAACTTTTATTAGACCAGTTTTGATAGTCGGAGCATAAACCTGGACTCTGAGCTATGTCTGATTCTACGAAATCGTAGCTGTTTGAGCAATAAATTCTTAGATAGATTTTTTAATTTTCACAAGTAAACTTTGTAATACACACACGTGTTATTGTCACCACTAGAGTTTCGAGAGGTGCAGTCCCTCTCTACATTAAGTGATAACATATGATAGTTATCTCGAAACTATAGTAGTGACAATTACTCAACGTAGTAGGTACACAGTTTAGTTCTGAAAAATAAAATAATCATGTTACACCACAAAGTAACCACCATGTCAATTAATGATATCTCAGATGGATCTTTGGTCCGATTAGCGAAGATAATATTTGGCAACGTCGCTAAAACTTCAAAGAGAATGAGCAGCTCTATGATGAGACTGACATCGTCAAGTTTATCAAGATCTAACGGCTTCGATGGTCTTGGTATCTACCTTGGATAGAAAAGTCCCCACCTGACATTCCATAAACCAAAGGGGAGACGATGGAGTATTTGGAGATCGCGATTCTGTTGGCTGGACAGGAGCCAGGGGAACCTGAACATTATCGAGGTCGATGATTGGCGATGCGTGGATCAAAACAGAGAGAAATGAAGGGATTCTCTCAAGGCAACCAAAGCCTATCCCGGGCTATAGGGCCATGATTGATTGATTTGATTATATTACTAATTTTAATGAATATTAAGACGTTATATTTTCAAAAATTATTTCAAGTATGATTATTCGCGTTTTTGCATGATAAACAGGATTAAAAAAATATTTCAAGTGTGTTTATACGCTTTTTTGCATGATAAACAGGATTGCAAAATTATTTCAAGTGTATACGCGTTTTTGCATGATAAACAGGATAAAAAAAAACATATTTAATTATCTACAAACAATTATATATTCTATATAATAAGTATGAAATACATTTTTTATGTCAAATATTGTAAACCTAATTAATTACTATCATAAATATCAACACCTGGTTCTGATTTATTCCTTATTAAGTCGCAAAATTAATCATTTTTTCTAACTACACTCTCTACATACATTACACTTTTATTTTGTTCCTAAATCATAAAAGACGTTATTTAATTTTCACTTGAAAAAATGGACCCCATTTTGAATTATTAAAAAAAAATCTTTGTAATACAGTTTTATAATATTATAACAATGTATACACGTTATATTTTTATTCGTTATCTTTGACTGTAGTAACCGATATTCAATTCAAAGATCGTATGAATTCGAATATTTAATTGAATAATATAATGTGTAGGAATAATAGTCAAAAAGGGTTTATTTATTTTTTAAAAGTGGTTAAATTTCTTAAAGTACACAATTATTATTGCGATAGGTATGTAGGTACTATAGATATTAAAAGGAATCTTGTTTCCATCAACAATTTCTAAAAGCTTATATCAAAAATATTAGATAATTAGGTAAGCAGGTACATATTGTCTTTCTCTAATATCTAACCTAATTGGAATTAAAGAGAAGACTGTAATACACTATATAAGATTTCATAATATGAGCGTGGTCTAATAATAAAGCAGTAATTAAACGATTTTGATCATAATAATATTAAAATCGAGTAGAGAAGTCTAAATATTATAATTTTATAATATTCATGTTAACGCTTTTACAAATTATTATTTGGTTTATTGATTGATATTATTGAGAGGTCGCAGTAATTTAAGAGCTTGAAGATTGACGATAATAATGACAATATTTTATTAAATTTTTGGGGCGAAGACTTCAATCCAGTAATGTAAAAGTCTGCGCAGAAGTTTCTCAAATAAACTGAAAGAAATAATTTAGAATCGTTTTCAATTGCAATAGTTTTATTCATCAATTCAATGAAGTACAAATTAAATGTATTAATTAGAAAGATAATTTTTTTTAAATTTCGATACCAATCGGCATAAAAAAATAAAACTCAAGTTGTTATGTTATTATTTACGATTTTTTTGACCTTGCGGAGATAGGATTAAATGCGCATTTTAGTATAATTGAAATCGTTTTCCACCCTTTAATAAATATTTGAAAGCTTACCCCTACCTTATGTGGTTTTCCCCATATGTCAAATATGGTTAGTAGTTAAAAGGTTAAAATAATTTGTTGTAAATTAATATACCATTTTAATTAACTGCCTATTATTTTAAAACTTGACATTTGCTTTAATAAACACAAAATTATCATTAATTCTATACATTTCATATAAATGATGATTTTATAAACCAAATAAAAAAAACAATTTTGAAAAAAAAAATACTAATAGCCGTTTATTGTGATGAAAACTAATATTCCTATTTCAAGATGCGATCTATTTGTCTGTTGTACAATTGTACAATAAGGAAAAATCTTAGCCGCACTGATCTGATATCCGAACCGTTTTCAAATAACTTTTCGATAATGAGACGTGTAGTAGAATTGTGTACAAGAAATTCAGAAATATCTCTCCTAGTCTGGATAACGGCGTGGTTCCACGCGATAGTCATCCAGTTGAGTAGAGATCTCAGAATACATTGCTTAACCTTTAAAGGTGGTCGTAAAAACACTTAATGGTCCGCCCTTCCGCAGAATCACAGTTACAAATTATATTAACATCTATGAAATTTTCTAATCATTTATATTAAAATGAATACAAATTAAATTAATCAATTAGAAAGATATATGGAGAAAAAATCTATTCAAAAAATATTTGACCGCTAGTGAAAATTTATAAAATTTATTTTTCGATTTTTCTATAAACTGAATTAAAATCAAATAACTTTGTTTACACCACTACATTAGATATAAAATGTACATGTTTCCTCAGGATGAGTTGTATACTAAAGTTAAAAATTGAAATTGGGAGAGGGTTAGAAAAAATAAAATAAAGAAGGAACAAAGTTATTTGACTTTAATTCATTAAATATGTCATCACAAAGTAAATATGTCATCACCTATCACCAGAACTATTTTTGGAAAAAATTTCTAAATACCTTTAAAATTGATTATTTTATGTTGTGTTAAAACTACAACCGAACTATGGTCTGAAATTACTGTTCTACAACAAAAATGTGTAAATATTAAAATTATTTAAAAAAAAATGACAATCAATCATCTTAAACAATGATAATAGAGTACAAAAAATACAGTATATTATAATCAATACAAAATAATTTTAAAGAAATAAGTACATACTTAAAAAAATAACAGCAACTTCCAGAAAAAAAAATAGCGGTAGTAAATAAATTAACATATTAAAAGTAATAATTCATATCAAGTTATTTTTAGAATAAAATGCGCGCTAGAAGAAATAGTTAACTTAAATTATACATAGATTTTATGTACAATAGATAATTTTCAAAATAACGTGAATTTTTTCCCAGTTGGTACATTTCACAGCCTGGATGGAAAACGCAGCTGATCTATTATAGATGTGTATCTACTTTCACGTGCTACCTGAATAATATTAAATTTATTACACATCCTTGTCTTGCATATCGTAAATAATTCAGTGCCACCTTCCGAACATCTAAAAAATCCGTACAAATCGCTATCCATATCGGAGATCGATAAAACAGATCCATTACTGAAGTGCCGTCCCATTTTGGGTTAATAAGCCGAGATCAATAAGATCGGCCTGAGGAAGGCGGCTCGCAGAGTAACGAGCTGCGTCGTCCCGACCTGCGTTATTGGTTCAAACTCGGGTAATGCCGAGCTTACACTACGCGTAATGGGGTCCCCACGCCATTTGCAAAATTAGTCAAAATGGAAACCTCTCTTTCGCTAGATATAAATTTAAATGGAAAAGGTTGCGATGGCTCTGATAGCTTTTAAATTCGCTATTAGGCGATTGAACTTCATCGAGTTTTAAAATATTTTCTCTCGTACTACGCGTCAGACTGAGGCGTATTTTAAATTAATTTATCTATAATTCTATTATTGACAATAATTATAAGAAAGTAATAAAAAATTCTCAGAGCGTGATCGGAATATTAAAAAAAAGGAGTAAAATACAAGTCGTCACCGTAATTATCGTTCGATAAGTAGGTCCTGGTTTTCTATTGGTATAACGCCTAAACACGATAAATGTAAAAAGTTACGAGACGTACTCATGTACGCAAGTACCAGATCGGAAGGAAGCACGAAACATTCAGACTAGATACCTAGCACGACAATATTGCGTTCGATAATATGTAGATTGTATGATATAATGACATTAACACAGTAAATAAGTTAGACACAATCCCAAACTCTTTACTACGAGTATGTTAGAAAAAACTTATACACGACACTTTTTTAGAAACTACGTTAGTGCTAAATATTTATTTATAATTATTTTTATGTTTCTATATGTAATTATGTATTTTTTATGTTTTCATGTATTTTGCATTTTAATTTGTTCAGATCTAACTTTTATGTATAATGCATTGTATTTCATTGTTAATGCAAGGTTCATACCGATTGTATTATCTGCAGACTCCTGTGGGTAGTCGCATTATAGTAAATGCATATGAGTTTTTTTAAGAGGTTTGTATGTATACAGGTTTATATTTTTTAAAAAATCAATTAAGTTTGACTTATCCAATTACCGAGTAATTTAAGATTTACATTTTTTTAAATTTCTTACAATATATGTTTATTAAATTGTATCCTTGGTATTCTAAGGAATTGATCATCGTCAAAATTATAAAGCCAGTAAAAAGTCACACTGTATCGGTTATCTCGGTATGTCTGAAATTTGAACTTTTATTATGACGATTGATATCTCAAAAATTATAAAATTGTTTTAAAAAAATATTAGAAAATAACAAAAATTACATTATGTGTATTTTATATTTCTTAAGAATACATTAATAAAGGAAAAATGAGTTATGTAAAACTTTTGAAATAAGATTATTTTACATGCATAAAAATGCTATTTGCTTTGCAATGGTGCACATATATACTTTATCTGGTGCCGAACGTGTTAAGAGAACACATTCTTATTGTGAAGTTGTAATTATTCAGAACAGACGGTCTGTAATATTTTAAATATGAATTAAATATATTAATTAGAAAGATATACATATAAAATCAATTTTATCGAAAAATATTGTTGTTGCGCTACCGGGATTCAAACCTGGATCTCTTTCCAAACCGGGGAAGGTGCATTATCTAACTATGGTACAGCGACGATATTTTTAGCGACATATTTTGGAACCTATATGTTACCTTTTTGATATTAATACATTTAATCGTTCCATTATTTGAAAGAGGCATCTACCTTATTTTTACAGAATATCAAATACCTTTGAGTAATCTGATATCAGATGCCAGAATTATCAATTCATTTTTATTACATTTTGGACACATAGAAACAACTATATATTTTTAAGGAGAACACATAATTATTGTGAAAAAACTGCAACTTCACAATAATAATGTGTTCCTTTTTAAATATTATAAAATACATTTTCTTTGACCCAATTCATTTTATTTCTTAATTTGTATTAAAAATCATGCCTAGGTAAAGATAAAGATAACATATGAGAAAGGTTATCTTTTATTTTAATAATTATATAAAAAATATTAATGTTTTTTTTTTTATAAAACCTAACATTTTAATAAAATAACTCTATACTTGCAGTAAACATACGTTATCTAATGGGAACATCTGGCATAGATGATAAAATGTATGATAACGAAAATAAACATGGATTTCTCAAAAGGTTCTGTTACGAATGAACAGAGTTATAGATTAAAATTAAATTAACATTATGTTTAATAATAATAATAAATTTAATAATCACTTTTTCTCATGATATTTTGATCCAACATAACTCAAGAAAGTTTATTACCTTCAAATTTTGTTTACCTTGGTATTAAAGTTTGCCTGGGGCGTTCATTATCGTTACATAAAATTTTCAATACATTAAATTTGGAAAATTCTTAAAAGTTTCAAGTTATAAACTGACAATGAAAGGATTGAAGGCGTTTTTGAAATATTCAATGTAAGCAAAAACGTGGGCGTAAATCTTTTGGAACAAAAATTGTAAGCTCGTAAGCACTGCATGTTATTTTTACATGATATTTAATATTATTCGCTCTATATCAAGAAATTTCATTTCTTTATACTTTATTTCAGTTAATACCCAATGGAATCAAATTCAAAATATTTAAAAATCATTTCTTCAAAAAATAATCGCATAGTTACTTTGTAGCAACGTGTTATATAAATAATAAGAAAACACTGGTTATACCACCGTTTATTGATAAATCAACATGTTTCAAGATCAATGATCCCTTCTTCAGGATACAATGTATACTAAGATGAAAAATGCAATTATATACAAAAATAAAACGATAAATATAAGTGGTGGGTAACTATTAAAACTTGAAAATGAAATATTCAAAAAATAGAGTAAAATCTTAAATTGAATGATTTTTAAAATGATAAAATAAATATTTCTTAAATACTAATTATAAATATATACATATAAAATCAATTTCGTCGAAAAATATTGTTTTTGCGCTACCGGGATTCCAACCTAGATCTCTATTTCCAATTCGGGGAAGGTACACTATCAATTGTGCTATAGCGCCAGTATTTTTCATGACAAATTTGCCAACCCATATGTTACACTTTTTCAAATTAATACATCTACTGTTCCATTATTTGAAAGCCATCTACATTGTTTTTACGGATTCTCAAATACCTTTGAGTAAACCGACTGCAGACGCCAGAATTATTAATTCATTTTTATTAAATTTTGGATGCATTGCTACAACTTATACCATTAAGGGAACACATTCTTATAGTGAAGTTGTAATTATTCAGAACATAGGTCTGTGGTGTTTTAAATACTAATTTAATGTATTAATTATAAATATATACATATAAAATCAATTTTGTCGAAAAATATTATTTTGCGCTACCGGCTATTTCCAATCCGGGTGAAATAGAGATCCAGGTTCGAATCACTGGCATAAACAAAAGCGCAAAAACAATATTTTTCGACAAAATTGATTTTATATATATATATATATTTATAATTAATACAATAAATTAGTATTTAAAACATCACAGACCTATGTTCTGAATAATTACAACTTCACAACAAGAATGTGTTCTCCTTATTAATTTAAATATTTCTTGTATATATATTTCATGTATTATATATTCCTAAAATAAATATATAAAACAATGTATCATACGTATTTATAATATACAATGTAAATATGTAAGAATATTTTAAATACAAATAATTTTATTTTTTGCTCAGTCAAATAATATGAAATCGCGTTTGCAGTTGCTTATCAAAAAAATTGACTACTTACAGATGTTGATTTAACAAAATGTCATCAAAAACTTCAATTATCGATACAAAAAAGTATGGCCGCAAATCGAGTCCGTATTCAATTTAACTTAAAATTAATTCTCTTTAATTCAATCCAAAGTTTAGGGAGCGGAACTCCGCGAGTTTGCATAACTTAGAGCGCGAAAAAAATTACTGAATTTATAATTCCTCCGAAATTCCAACGGCTTATTCAGTCGGGCCACGCTGGTTGAGACATTCGCCAGGGAGGTCGTTCAATTAAACTGAGAAGCCACGTGGGTTCATAAATATCGATTAATTGTCTTCGCTCGGGTGGGCGGCTAATTTAAGGGCGGAAATATCGAACAATCGAACTCACTTTACGACATTAGTTTTCAAATTTATTAAGGATATTATGTTTGATAATGTCAAAAACCCTTTAAATTGCCTTTTAGTGACTTAGAAAAACGTTTCTGAGGCGATTATTAGCGGATTTAAATATATTTTAAGAAAAAAGGCCATTAAGTCAATTATCATAATAGAGTAGGTACCTATACTACTTGTGATAAAGATATAGATTTATTTGCTTGTCGTATCAGCATTCATATGTTGTACTAGACAATTAACGGATTCAGAGTTAGACATTTTATATAGATTTCCTAATAAAAAAACAGTAATAAATACAACAATACCGCCTTGACAAATCAACTGACAATGAAATTTAAAACTATTACATTTTCACTCGCAATTATTATTTATTCAACACTACGTCAGAAAGTAGGTAGATAAAAAGAAATTAATTAAATTTAATATATAAAGTAAATTATTAAAGCGCACTTCTCATTTTATTCAACAAAGTGAAAATAACGTAACATCTGTTAGTATTAAAAATCAGACCTATTAAAATTATTATCAATATTATTGCGCTATTTCTGTAGTATTTGTTTTAAATTCAATACATAATATAAACGAAATTGAGAGATATATCGAATCATATTATAAGTTATTAGTTTTGGGTTATTCTGTCATGGATCCAATTTTTTCAAAGGCTACCTAAATTTAAGTAGTCATCATTAAAGCTAATGTGAAAAAGGTGGCCTCAAACGTTGACTACTTACAGAATAATAAATATAATAAATTCTATTGTCATGTGACATCCGGTATAACCTACTGGTGCAAGAATTGTCCAATCATTCAATGAATCAGCTTTGATATGAGAAATCGGATATAATGTTTATATATTTTTACACAAATTCATTTATACCAAAAAAATATGTGTGAAAAAATTGGTCCAATTCCACAATAAAAAAAATATCACGACACAAATTTGGCGAAAAGAAAAATACAATGATTACAAATCAATTTAAATGGCCGTCACAAACACAGATTTTTCTATTGAGACGGGCACAGTCCAGCCAGAATTTTATATGTGTATCATATAGCAAAGTAAACAAATAAATAAATAAAATAAATTGACTAAAAGTTTATGGTCAAAACGGACAAGTTAAACAAATATCACTAGGTACAAAAAATATATGACAATCATACTATGCGGCGCACAGTCGCAAGTGCAACTGAATAATATTACAAAAAATACGCTATGCGCCTCAGATCCATTTATCATTTACCATCCCTGAATAGAAAATAAATATTCATTAATTGATTTAAATAAATCAAATTCTAATTAAAATCACTCTAGCGGGGAAACGAATTACGTCTCCAGGCCGGGGAAATGCGGGTCTCCAGGCCGGGGACATGCGAGAGATACTTACCACTACACTACATAGGAATACAAATTAGATGTTAAAATGGCCATTAACAAACATATTCAGCCCTTTATAGATGCTTTTAATACTTACTTACTTACCATCATGCCGTTTCTCCGCGGGGGTAGGCAGAGAGGATAGAGAGCAACACTTTTCTGTCCTGACACGCAATTCTCACCTAATCCACATTCATACATCTTCTCATACAAGCTCGCCGATTGTTGAGGCTTTTAACAGAACCATCCTCCATTATCTGGTTTACCTGATCATGCCAAGTCTTCCGCGGACGTCCTCTATTTCTGGTGCCATCAACACTTGCGTCATATATTTTTCTTACCATTCTCTCCTCATTCATCCGTTCCATATGACCAAACCACCTAAGTGATCCTTTCTTAAACTTACTCACTATACTAACATCAGCTTTATATTCTTTCCTTATTTCTTTATTCTTTACTCTGTCATAAATAGATTTGCCACGAATACGCCTAAGTGATCTCATTTCCACTGCATTCAGTTTACTTTCGTTCCTCTTCTGCCAGCTCCAGGCCTCACTTCCATACATCAGTGTCGGTACCAGGATTCCATTGTGCACCGCTAGTCTTGCCTCGGTTGACAAATTCCCGTTAGATATAATTCCATTCAAAGCGCCGTTCACTTTATTTCCTGCAGTCACCCTCCTTTCAATATCATTCTCAGTCTTTCCGTTTCTATTAAACATACTTCCCAAATAATATATACAAACTCATCTACTTGTTCCAAACATTCATTACCTACAAGTATTTTGCATGGTGTCTTGCTTTACTACTAGGTTCACATAAACAGCAATATATACTTATAGTATGATAAATAGACACCACGCAATAACATGCGTATTGCAAGATGGCAGAGCGCTCCCTAAGTGTGAGAGGTACCGGAATCGATTCTGATTTTAGAAAATGTATGAATAAAAATGTTACGGAATTTTCTAAAGCGTTATATCTCATGCAGATTTCGTCACAAAATTTTAGTGGGGGATCCACTAAATAAACTTATTCTAAGTAAAAATTTTTTTATTTACATATACCTATAGTATCCTGTTAAAAAAAAGCTTTCTCGACTAATAAATATATTTCTAAAAATACTGTTTAGGTTGATTTAGTCGATCGGTTGACATTTAAAAATCAAGACAAAAATGAAGTCATTCCAGAAATAAACCGGGTTCTTTTTACTTTGTGGCCTATTTATTGAGACGACCTATCTTTGTGGGGCAAAAATAGTTTAGCAATTTGAAAATTCTATTTTATCCACGGACAAAAACAAAAAATGAACGAATTACGCTATTTTTTTTTTGGAACAAATATAGAAAAAATTGTTACCTTGTTATTTTTTCCGGAAATAATTTGCTTTAACCAATCCATTTTTCGTTGATCCGATTGGTGCCTTGCGACATGTAGGGATATATAGAATGGAAGCTTTTCCGCGATACCGTATCAACAATTGGATTGAACGGGATGGAAGAGAGAATCGAATTAGCTTTAAATTGCTTTTCACTTTTTATTTAATAAAAAAATGAGAGGAAAGTCCTCGGACCGATGGTTGTCGTTGGATCAGAGGAATAGATTTTCAAAACCCTAGGAAGATTGAAACTTTCATTCGATTAAGAGTTTGTTGAATGTTGGATTTGTAATCGTTTTAAGGCGATACTTTTCAGATTAAAGCAATTAAAAATACTTTAAAAAAACATCAAATAAAAAACAATGTATTATATTCATATTTTTACACCATTTTAAAATTAATTTACTGTTTTTATTTTTTTTCTTACAATTTAGTACTGTTATTGCAGCATCTTTGTTACATTATTCTACTTCTTTCATACAAAACTTGTGCAATGTTTGCCAAGCATCTCTCTCCTGGACGCCATCCACAAATTGTCTATAAATGTCTGCATTCGCCTCGCTCATATTTGGTGAACGTTTTTATTCCCCAAATTTTTCCCTTAATCACATTACTGAGGTATACATTGTGTCTAGGAATTCTGTGTCGAGACAACCCGGGAATAAATTCCCGGGAATCCCACGGTATTTTGCTGTCTCGAGTCCCAGGACATTAAAAGTATACAACCCGAGACTCAAGACTTTTTCTTGATATTATGTTATTATACAAATTTAATGAATAACTAGCTAATGAAAAAATATTTTAGTTTGCTGATCATTGTTGTACAGCGGAAAGTGGTGCAAGTGTATCAATTCTTAGCCGTAATTCAATTCGTAACCACTAACAAAATGAAATATATAGTCAGCTATAAAGATTCTGAAGGGAATAGTTTTGTCGGTTTGTACAAACAGGGGATTATATTTCCTTGTAAAATGTGATGTGAATATTTAAGGTAATTAGGGGGCTTCAGTTTTTCATTAATTTTGACCAAATATAATGTCTTCCGATGTGTTTCTTTTGTTTTTTTTTGTATATTTTTAAAAAATTGTTTGTTTTGTAATTTTTATAGATGAATTTGTTTTTTGTAATCAATTTATAAATGAAAGCTTACTTTTTTTTTAAAAACTACTAATAATTATTGAATCAAACAATTTTAGTTTTATTTAATAAGGATAATATCCGTAATGGCTACTGTACGTCATACATATGAATATTTACTTATTTTATTTTCATTTTAATTAAATAAAATTCATGGTCTTAATTCCCGCGTATTCCTGGGACTTAAGAATTTTGACGCTCGAGTCCCGGGAATTGAAAAAAGTTAAAATACAGAATCCCTAATTATTTTTCAGAATTTATCCTATTTATTGGCTTTAATGGTATCTGTTATGGATCTCTTTTCATGCACCCATATCTCGAATGCCTCGCACCTTCGATTAGTTGTCCAGGTTTTTTATACGGATGCATGTGCACAACATGTGGATGGGTGTGATGTTTGAGAATATGGTTCCTCAGCCACACAGTCATCCGTATATCAGTCATTCATCATCCTCGTAACGAGAGACCGCCGAAGAAGAAGAAAACTTTATTACGTTTCATCTTGGTTAACTTAATGTATTCAGGTATTTCACGACGAAGAGCACTCACCTCGTTTTCATGCAGGGCACCGGGTTGTTCTGTTGGTACAGATCTGAGTCGGGACGGCTTCTCACGGAAGACTCGGTTCTTTGGCAGATGGTATCATTGTAATGGAAGGATTTTGCATACATTAAATGAAACGGGGTCAAGAGCATACACGAATTTATTATTGTATCAACATCAACATTATATCAAAATACGAATCCTGACTAACTTAATTGTATGTAGGGGAGAATAAAGAGGAGGGAATACGCCATTTCACAATTTGATCCGTCAAGTTAATCAATATGGGACCGCAGCGTATCTTGGTCTGGACCTTCCCGCTTCTCCAAACGATGTTCTGCTTCGGCGGCCCCTCCGAATGAAGTTATTTTGACAGTAGTGGCGCGAACACGCATGGCGGCGTTGATAATATTTGCCAAAATTATATCATCGGGACTCGCGCGCTTTTACACTATGAACTTTCTGCTTTTAAAGCTGGAGTAAAATTTCAACCCTCGACACTACGTATTTCGTACTCCAGGCGGTCGCCTCCGAATGGCAAACTCGGTTGCTTGACCGTCGATGCTTCCTGAATGTTCTACCGCGAACGCTGTATTTTGCGAGTAGTTCGGGAGACGGCCGTACACCCGCGTGCATTTACCACTAATCGGATTCTATCGTGCCTGTTCCCTCCAAATCAATGATATGTATTCGGCATCGACACGCCCGATCGGATTATAATAGCTGGAAAAACGACCCCTCAGGGAAAATTCGAGCTTCTTCCTGCTTCGGATTACTTTGTACCTGACTCGCCCCTCGGCTCGTCCTCATTCGGGCTCGCGGCTCGAGCCGAGCGTTACCGAGGATCTCCGAGGACCTCCGAAGCCCGAGTCGGCGAGTTCAAGACAACCGCCCGAAGGGTGTTGGATGTGTCTATTGCGTTTTTAGCAAACCAGCGCGCGACTAGGAGCCATGACATTATATTCAACATTACAACTTCCATATGATGCTGTGTTGAAGGTGTAGGTTTTGATGATTTGATTTTCGTTATTATGTTTATTTGTATTTTTTATATTAAAAGCTTCTTTTACATTACTATCTGGTCTTCTTTATGTGATATTCAACCATAATTTTTAAGAAATATTAAGAATATAAAAGATTTCATATGATACATTTTATCGAAGATCATTGAGTATGTACCAAATGTATTTTTAATACTATATGTTTTTTCATCATTACTGTTTGTTCATTACTCAATTAAATTATTTATTTAAATAAATAAATATTTATTCTTATAAAATCCGAAAATAAACTTAATAAAATATGAACTCAGTTGGCGTAACCGAACATTATTAACCTTTGCTGCTTTATTATAATTTGTACCAGACATATTTTTTTACAGATGTCTATTAGTAATATTTAAGGGTGAACTTTGATTATGTACGTTTTATTGGTTTTGAGTGGAAAATTCGAGTTATAAACCGAGAAGTAGATCGTGGCGGTAAGGTTGGTTTCAAAGAATCTTGTAGATTCGGAAATTACTTCTAATCGCATTCGGTGGACGAGTGAATTCAACCTAATTGAAATGAAAAATAATTATTAAGATTTTTGAAATTGGGTCTAAAAATAGTCAATATCATCACGTTCTGGCTTCAAGTAATTACCGCAATTCCCATTTATTTATAAATTATGTCTTTCAATGCTCTTCCAGTCAGGAGGTTTTATTGTAAGCTTTTTCGCATATCACAGGGCTGTGTAGTTAGTTTGTCATTGATTTATAGTATTTTAAAGTTGGAGTCGGACTGTAAGGTAGTGTAGGTGCTGGAGTCGGAGTCGGTAAATTATTAAATGCCTTAAATGTTACCAGTTATCTTCATTCATGCTCTCTTAAAAACTGAATTAATGTTGGCAATGCCAAGTTTTGTATCAAATGTATGATTGCAGTATATGCACCACTCCCGTTTTCAATCTTGGTTATAAATTTAGTATATTTATAAATAATAAATATCTTTCTTAGAATATAGCGTTTGATGACCATTAGTGAATGTGATGTCCTTGGAATGATGGGATGGTGTGTGTATGTGTGTATGTGTGCCGCACCACCGCCGGTGCGGGTATGTGTAGCTATAAAGACGGCGCGCAGGAGTGCGCGCGTCTCTTTTATCTGCGGTTCATCGGCTAAATCGGTGTACTCAATTGTAGCTTATTGTAATAAAAGATTAATTGTTACATTGTCTATTTCTTGGACCTTCACATTACGAGGTGTACACTAAAGACATACTAAGAAGTCAAGTACGTAACAGTGAATTTTCGACTTTTTTATTGAGCGCCCAGCATTTAGTTTCTTATATAAAATCTGGCTTAAGGAATGTTTTGTAGATATTAATCTTATAGTAGTTTTCTAGATCAGTACTTCAGATACTTATAGACGTCAAAGTAACATTTGTTGGTGGCCTGTGTTATTTTTGAAATTCATATTCCTAAGTCATTAGGGGTCATCTAAATCATCTGTTTATGACCTAATTTAACATCTGTTACTATTTTAGAATCTCCAATATTCTTTTTATTTTTATAAAAAATAAAGTAATTTAATACAACTTAGGATAGGATCATTAATATACGTTTATAAATGAATATAATTTATTAATAAAAATATTATTACAAACGTATTATACTCGTATATATTTTACTGATCAATACAGTCTTATAATTTATTGCTGCGATTTCTATGGAAGTTTACAGACATAAAGATATTAAATATGTTTGTATGTAATATTAATAAAAATTATTACATCTTCTACTAGTGATGGTTAAATCGACATTTAAGCCGTTATTATGACTGTGATTGTATTCGATTGTAAAGTTGATTTTATAAATATTTTTAATGATTTATAAATAATTTTTTGAGCAATGACTGGTGGGTACACTAGAAGTAAACCTCCAACAGTTATATATTTTAGTTACTAATCATCTTTAAAAACTTAGTTACCAATCATCATCATAATTACAGTCACATAACGGTTTACCATCACTATCCTGTACAGACTCGAAAATCATAATGTGAAATATATAATATATATACATATACCGAAGGTCATACACTAGATTTCGACACCATAGCTAACCTTAATTTAGAATCATTTCGAATATATAGAGAAACAATATAAATGTTCAAACATAAAAATAACATGAACCACTTGGCAAGGTAATTACGCGCGCACAAAGCACAAATATCTAAATTACAAGTCACCTTTCATTACCATTAGATACAGTTAATTGCGACGTCAGCTAATAATATTGAGCCCTAATATTTTGAGTCCCTTTCATTTTGGCTTTTGCTTTGAACGGTCGAGTTTACTCGTTAGTTTAAGGCTGTATTCAGGATAAAAGGGCCTTAAGAATGAGTAATGCTACTTACTCGAAACGTCGGGAGTATAAAAGTCCTTCTCAGGACTATTTGCCGCGGGTTCCCCCAGAAAATAATCCGTTATTATTATCGTAGTATATTTATAACACCATCCATTAAAATATAATATTATGTAGATTTATTGGCATATTTTCTAAGATAAGGGTAAAATCTGTATACGAGCACGTGGTGTGATATTTCATCAAGAGATTGTTTCAGGTACTATATATTCTGAATAATTTTATATATTGAACAACATTATTTAGTACCCAAGTAGAAGATATTATACTTTACATGTTATCCATGCAAAATATTTACACTCTACATAATTAAACTTCAATCTGTATTCATTTAAATAATACGCAAATATGTCTAAAAGATTTTATAGTTTAGAATATTTAATATATATATATATATATCGATTTAGTACTCTATTATATTTACGAGTACGTACATATGGTATAAATATTTAAGAGTTTCAAAAATATAGCTCGTGGTCAACGTTGTGTGTATACCGTAGTATTTACAGATTCCCCTTATGTTAAAAGCTTTCATAGTACCTCGTTTTAAAATGTCTAAATCTAGACGGAACAAGTTTTAAAGCTTTTAGCGAAAAGTTTATTAAAATACTTTAGTGTTTTCATATCCTGGGCAGAATGCAAAATTTTATGAGCTTTTGGAAACATATATTCTATGAACGCACCAAATATTATTAATAAAATATGTACAGGATATTATAATAATTACATGATTGGCCAAGGCCCATTCCAGGATGTGGCGCTATGATTTTAGTGATTGGGAACTTAAAGCAAATAAATTTTTATCAACTCGTGGAGAGTTAATTTCAATCATTATTACCAAAAACAAAACATTCAGTTGTGGTATTACAAGTGGCGTGCAGTAGGTATAGACTTGGGTTATGCTGTTACCAATGATCATATGTAATATATGTTAATAACTTTTATAAAATTTTTAACAAAACTTCTAACTTTTTGAAAAAATTAATTAATTATTCAAATAAAACAAAACGTTGTTTACTTCACACTACGCTTTAATTAAAAATTAAAAAGTTTTCGATGCTTAAAGCGTCATCTTTAGAAATAAACTAATATATGCATCATCTTCGATAATAATATATGTACTATATGTTGTACACAGGATTATGTATTTTCGTTAAACCAACGTCTTTAAGCAAAATGAATCCATCGTTAATACGACCCTACCATTAATTTATATGTAATTTTTGAGTACTATTCATAGTATTCTTTAAGTTTAAGTTATAACGTGAAACTTCAATAATTTGCATGCAGCTGAAAACCTTTCAAATATTATTCTGTTAAAAAACAGCATAAGTAAGGACTCCGTACAAAATGGATGAGCCGAAAGGAATTTTTAATTCAGTAGGTAGTCAATTGTATGGTTTGAGTATAACGATAGCTTATATACAGAAGATAGCAATTTTAATAGCTCAAAATGCATCATAGGACGATAACATTGCTACGTCTGTAGCAACAATTACTAATCAATTAAATATTATACTGGTACACAGATAGCGCTAGCGTAATTGTAATAAATCGTCCGTTTATAACATTGAATGTTCAGCAATGGACAGGTTCTTGCTTGTATGAACTACACGCCCCTAGATATTACTAAGATTACCTAATGTACCAGCCTAATGAAAGATTTTTCGCATTTTATCATAAATTCTTACTAAAAGAATAACTTTTATCAGAACTTATGTAAAGGGTTGTTAAGAATATATAGTAGTTATGAATATGCTTGATTAAATTAGTTTCTTCGTTGTGTATACTTTTTTTTCTCTCGCTCTTGACGAATTTGAAATGACGAAACAGATGAAAAAAAACTGGAAAAGCTCCTGCTGCTGCTACTACTACTGTTTCTTCTGTCTTAATCTTCGCGATCTTGAGCAGCGACTTGTAGTGAAATTTCGGTCATTTATTTACATCCGGACTTGGCCTATCATTTTTGTTACAGATCAACATCTTACTTTTTGACTTTCTACAATTCCAGTGATCAGATCAGGGTGTAACAGACCTGGTCACTAATAGTTTATGGATGGATAACTTACTAAATTACTAGTCGAAAATATTCGAGAAGTATGTAAAAATTCTGTACCATTACGAAAAATATTATTGAATGAAATTTAGCTTTAAGTCTAGACGAACGAGTACTTAGGAATAAATATTTTTGAAATCGACCATTATTATTCTATATCATTCCTAAATCATGTAATAAAAAATAATCTGAGCACTCAAAGTTCGATGATCTTTATGTTTTATATTCAATATATAATTTTGATTCAATAAAATATTTCAATTAATCTAAATAAATGTGGTAAATAAAGTTTTTTAAATCCCTTATATCTCTGACATGGTTGCTATTAGTCACACGTAGCTTAAGCCTGTTCGACTCATATTTTTAATATATATCTACCCGTGACATGCTAAAATGCCGTTAAGTGCACTAGGTGTGTTACACATAGTGTACGAGCCGTAGCTTTTAGAGTTCCACAGATTTGGGTTATGGAGAACCGTCAGTGGGGCTAATCTATAATCAATTAATGATTTAATTGTGGGTAGTATTAATTGGATTAGATTACAAATTAGAAACTTACAAAAAATTGTTTTAACCGCTATTATGTAATCGTGATTCGTGGAGTATTAAAAATATTATATTTATAATTATAACATACTCCGATTAAAAGGTTTTTTTTAGTACACATAGTATAACACATAGTACACATAGTATTTTTTTAGTACACATAGTAAAGTTAGTTTTTATTGTACACATAGTATAAATGTATGATGTAAATATTAGTGTTCAAAATTTGTACAAAAATATACTCACGATTGTGAATTCTACCAGATCGTATAATTAAAAAAAAATTGGAAAAGTGGCTCAAAATTCACCCCGATAAACTAATCGGTTCAGGATTGAAGCTGGGAGATTACTTTCCCCGGGGTGGCAGTGCGGAAGTGGCGGGGACTGAGGGAGGGGTTTGGGGTAGGGTGGTAGTCCGGGGGTGGAGAATAATCTTCTGGTAATAACCACACCCAACTTCTCTTCTCAAGAGTGGTAAAATATGACTAGTTGTACGGGAATCGTAAAATGTACCAAGGAATTTAATCATTTTTAATATGCCTTATTTTTAAATGTTGATTCGATGTAATCATTTGATTCTACATTATTGTATTTGGGAAGTATGTTTGATAAAAATAGAAAGGCTGAGAAAGATATCCAAAGGAGGGTGACTGCAAGGAAAAGAGTGAACGGTGCTTTGAATGCAATTATATCTAACGGGAACTTGTCAACCGAGGCAATTGCATTTCAGGACAGAACAGTGTGAAGCTCTATTCTCTCTGCCTACCCCCGTGGTGAAACGGAATTATGGTTAATTATTAATCATTTCTATAATTATAATATTTTACCACCTACTATACAATTTAATTCTGTTTAAATACGACCTTCAAAAATTCTTATATTTTTTCTGACAGGAATATTTAAAAAAAATATATATATTACATAAATTCATCGATCGATTGTACTTACCCAAAGTGTTTGAAAATTGTTTCGAACAGCCCTGTCTCATTATCAAGGAATATGCAAAGTGAAAATATGATTATCCTGAGGCTTCAGGGATTTAATCCTTTCGACTTAAAATAAATCACTACGAAACGGTACTTCATTATTTATGAATATTTTTAATCACAAATGATTAAAAATAAAATTTCAACGGCACCACTTCACACGCTACATATTATTATCCAGTGTGTTTTTTGTTTCAAAGTTTATATAAATTTATTTATTTTTATTATTTTATTAATTCAGACTGTATTGACGTGGTTGTTGTGGTGTTATTTAAGATAAAGATTCGACAGAAATAAAAATAGAGATAAAAAAAAAAGATTTTTTGTAGAACTGGTGAATTATTAGTGTAGGCACTGTATAATGTATGCAGAAAATTGATATTTTACAAAGAATCACTCGAAGACATTGTTTTTCAATATCAATATTTTTCAATAAAACAAAATCATTTTTTTACTGTGTGTTTTTCAATAGCTACACTGTGATGCAGGTTTTCGTTTTTTGCGACTGTTCCACTTATTCATATTTTTTTAATGTGTTTTAATAGAATGCGACATCTAGCAGACTTCCGACCTACTCGAATAGATTTTTTTGGTGCAGCTATAGCTATTTCACACAGTAAGACGAATAAAACGACAAAAGCATATTTTATGTAATGTTTTTCTTCGATAATAAGATGTTTTTCAAGAGTCAATATAATCAGTAAACAGAAGCACAAAAATATACTACGATAAATCGCTCTCCTTAAATTTAAAAATTTATAGAATGTTGGGTTGAAATTTTACTTTACGATCACACAAATTGATTTTCATTTTTAACAAAAACATTTTTGTCTTTCATTCTAATGAAGAGAATGTACTGGCTGGAAGGCATTTATGATGCCTTATTTATAAAAAACGTTGCAAATTTTTCGATAGATGAGCGTAGGGAACCGATTGACCGAGGTAAAGGTATGGTCCAAGATACGGTATCTCCCCTATATAATAAATAACGGAAAACGGTTAGTGAGCTGTGTTCTGTGATTATGAATATCTATATATATATATATCTAATATATTATATATATATAAGGTTAATGGCACTATAACATTTATTCAGTTGTATTATGCACCTATATATATTATGTAATTCAATGATTTTTTTCTCAATGAGCAAATTAAAATTAGAAAATTCTTTTGAAAGGTGAGTATAAAAAAGTAAAATTTCACACTACCATTTTATTTTCACAAAGAAAGCATGATTTTCCATCTCTAAATTAAGTACGTTAATTTTTAAAAATCCTACGAAAATGATACTTATTTTTTTCTTGTCTGTTATCAAATCATACTTATGACGGTGGAGTAATCGTCTTTCTGAGAAGGGAAGAATTTTTTGAAGATCGTAAGAATTAATGAAGCAGCCTTCTTTTTGCAATAAAACAGCTTTTTTCTCTGTAGCAAACTGGTCTTCAGCGCAGGGTCTGAGGGCAGAAATTTTAAAAGAAAATATTATGTAAGTCAATTTTCATGATATAATTTTTATCTTCGTCTTCTTTTGCCCGAATTGAAGGTTGCATAACTCAATTACCAGAAGGCTCTCGAGGGTCGGAATATCCAGATCTGCGCCCGATGTCCTTCCCGGGACATTAAATGTTATTTATTGAAAAATACTTCAAACGTTAGGAATATTTTTATATTTAGACGCCGGAAATAATAAAATTTGGTACGAATGGAGTATATAAATAAAGTCTCTAACGCCATATTTTTAAATTGTAAAAAACATTTAATTTCTATACGCAACATTTATATTTTCCGATTTTGTTATTAATTTTCAGTCGTGGATGGGATGATATTTCACGCTAAGAAACACAAACTTTTATTAAATAGATTTTTTTTCCTTCTCCTTGAATTTGATGTTATTACCTTTTTAAACTTAAAATATGACATCTCCTTTTAAACATGTACTGTATAAGACATTTTAATAGCATCGCTTTAACAGTAAATTCTTTGAATTTCATTTTATTTTTATAATACATGTTTGTATGAAAATCAGCGCAAATATTTGAAAATAATATCGTAAGTCTAATTTATATCATGGCATCAGTTGGATAAATACGCATCATATTTCTTAAATACAGAATAACTAGTAATTTCTCTAAATAATATAAGTATACTAAGAATGATTTGAGGTTTTAGAGTTTATAATTTTTACAATATAACCTAATTATTAAGGAGTACACATTCTTATTGTGAAGATGTAATTATTCAGAACATAGGTCTTTGATATTTTAAATACTAATTAAATGTATTAATTAGAAACATATACATATAAAATCAATTTTATCGAAAAATATTGTTGTTGATACCGGGATTTGAACCTGGAACTATTCCAATCCGGGAAACGTGCATTATCCGATTATACTATACCAATGCAGTGGATTGACGACAAATATTCGAACCTATATGTTACACTTTTCAAATTAATACATCTATCGTTCCATTATTACGGAATCTCAAATACCTTTGAGTAAACCGATAAGAGACGCCAGAATTAACAATTCGTGTATAACAATAATAAAAAATAAATTATGGTATGAACTTCAGAAGAAAAAAGGACCAACGTCTTCATCAGGTGAGTCGAGCTGTCCTTCCGTATCTCGTAAGTTCTTACACCTGGTCCATACAATATCGAAGGATTCCCTAATCATCCCCCCTTACCATCCACCCATCCTAATATTTCCATACGTTCCTATCATCCCCCGTTACCGGTGACTTGCGTTGGTAACATTATGGTTCGGATGAATAAAAAAAAAAAAGTATTTAAAACAATATGATCCCGAAATTGATAATGCTCTTATAAGGCGAAACGTATCTCAAGTAAATTAAACGAGTAGAATAAAAAAACAAGTGTTTTATTTTCACATATGTAATTATGGGGTTCTACAAACTTATCTCGGAAACGGTAAAAACTAACACTAAAATATATTTATAGAACTAGAAGTGAAATAATATTCTTATTATTGCATAGTTCCTTAGCGTTAGTCTTACTCCTAAAAAACATTTATTTAATTAGAAATAATGTTTTTTGAATACTTAGTAAAATAGTTTAGTTATGTCAACAAATTAATTATTTCAGCCATCAAAACAGTATACATTGTGCCATATCTCATATTTAGTAAAACAATCTATCGAGATTATAAAGTGGGCACTCAAACAATTTTAGCTAGATTCGAATTCTTAGAAACTTGGTGTCCAGTGTTGAAGAATTTATGTTACGATAATCCCGTTCCGCTACTAAAATAAGACACTTAGTGGGACACTGAAGACGACTTTGAATCAGTTTAGCAAATATAGAGAAAACATTCACAGTCTAATATAATCTTAAAAATTAGATCTTACATAAATATGAGGCGTATTAAACTACGGTGGATTATTCCAGAGCAAAGCCGTGAATGTATGAAAATATACGAAACCTAATAGAATTCTTGGAATACTGGTAGCCAATGCGTACGATGTGTCTTTACATTTTGTATGTATAATTATATTTGAAAGTATATCATGTATTCAAATAACATGCACATTATTGTACACCATCAAATAATATTGTTACATAACCTATCTCACAATATGTTATTAATCTATTTTACTAATAATGGAAAAGTTGTTTCATCGTCATTTATAAAGAATAATTAAACACAATTTCAGATATATATTTATATATCTAAAATATAATTTCAAATAATTGGACAGTAATAAAGTGTTAAAATACAAATATAAATAATTTTGAGCGCTTCATGTAATATTTGCAAATTATTAAAAAA
Source organism: Eubasilissa splendida (assembly GCA_031772225.1). NCBI lineage: Eukaryota > Metazoa > Arthropoda > Insecta > Trichoptera > Phryganeidae > Eubasilissa > Eubasilissa splendida. Next base: position 10,199,364 of record CM062852.1, on the reverse strand, counting down.
ATTAATTCGCGAAGATAATATCAATTATACCGACACAAAAGTTAAAAAAAACTCTCAGTCAAAAGGGTTCGATGGTGGATTTTCAGAGATAAAATGATTTATAGTCTGACTTGTTAATCACTCAATTACAGCCGGAGATGCGAGGTGTGTTATTATTACCGTATTCATAATGAAAATGTTAACATACATGTAATGATTTTTATAATATTAGGTTATTAAAAAAAAAACTTTTTTTGTTGGTTTGTAAGGCGCAAATTTCAAACTTTTAACATATTAAGAAAACATTCTAGACGTATTTTTTTTGTAATGTTTTACACAAACTCCTCTAATTTTTCTCTACTTCTATCGAATATTTCATTTATATGTTGGGTTATCGCGATCGAGAGTATATATAATACAGAAATAGATATATTTTTTTGCACACTATGCTAAAATTAATCTTATGTTAATAAAAAAAAATGTTTTACTGTCCATTGTCGGAAATGTATTTTTATACGACTTTAATATTCGCAATCTTCTGGTCTTCTTTCTCTACTTCATCGTCCTAAATTTCAAGTGGGATATCTGTTTTTCATAAAAAGAATATTCTGCAGCCTCGCCATTAAGTTTTGTAGCTCTGACGTCAAATAAAATGATAAGTTTCACGAGTGAGTGGAGGTTATGTGCGGGACTGAGATCCTTTCGGTTACAAAGAGTGTTCTAGGCTTTATTACGGTGTATCAAAATTTTACGTCGGAAAATTAGAGGATTAAATACCAAAGTGAATTAGATGACCTTTTCGCTAAAACCTTCAATATTCTGAACGGTATAATAGACAGACTCAAACCACGTTCCAACCAAAAATTTTATATGTAGGTGTAAATAATTCAACTTTAGTGGTTATTCTGCAGGTAGTTTTTTTACCCATCAATTGATTTTAATATTTCTTTCGTTATGTTTAAAGAATATTTGTTTGAAGTGTTGATGGATAAATTTGAATAAATAATGAAAAAATTAAATACAAGTTTAATCAATTGTACTTTTTTTTTTATTAAATTTGAGATGTGTACACGGAATACATGTCATATCTCTATTCTTACTATTTTCTAACTAACCTAAACGCTTGTACTATGAAAACAAGAGACTAACTTGATGGTGTCCTGGAAAGAGGCGCGAACCCCCGACAACTAGATCACAAGGCCAGCGTCTTATTACTACACCAACAAGCTACTCAAAATAAAAAAAAACGCATGATCATCTACTAACGTAATAATTATTCATATTCACAAAAAATGTTTGTAACCTTAAGCGCATTTGTAAATTTTTTTTTACCTGTATGATACAATAATATCGATTGTTATTTTGATGTTGCAATATCAAAAAAAAACTATTTTCTAGAGTTTTATCGTATTAATATCGTGGAATGAAATAATTTATGTGTTGTCATTGAATAAATCGATTGAAAATCAAATAATTTATTGAAATACCTACGTCACATCTGTAACTATGTTTTGAGATCGCTCAAGTACCTACATATACCATCAATAATATTCCGCATTCAAAATTATTGTGACATCTTCAATATATTATTTTGTTTACAGATCGATTTAAATATAATACGTCGCCGTTTTGTGATCTGTTTGTTACTTAATTACGTAGTATTTTGCTAATATTTAAATGACAATGGTAGATATTAAATATATACGAAATATTAAAATGACGCACATAAATTATTTATTATGTTAGAAAAAAACGTTGTTTTCTCTTAAAATCAGTGGAATAAATGTAATAGAATTTATGAAATTTAAAACGTATTGTGTGAATATGTTGGATATTAATTTATATTATGGAAAAAATATTCGTGGAACTAATAGAGCCAAAAAAGCAATAAAAAATACACGGTAATTGGATCGATATCAAGTGATGATCAATATTCTATTTCTTCACATTATTCATACATGATGATTGTGCCTGATTATGATAGAAAACAGAACATCGTTGACGACCGAAGTTTTCATATTGCTATAGTGTTGTGTACATAGGTTACAATATAAATGAAAAGTGAGATTTTTCTATTGAAATCAATTGCCGTGCTGAGGTACAATATTTTTTCGCATAAAAAATATGTTCTGTTGTCATGATCTAAATATGAGATAATATCTCGGCATCTAATGAGATTTTCAGAGGAGCATCTTGCATCTCATAATGCAGGGAAATATTGCTGGAAATCGAGTACCTGAAAGAAGAATATCATACCAGTGGCAATGGTATAGCCAGTCCACTGTGGAGCTTTTTAGAGTCGCAGTGTACAAAGTGATGGTAGCCAACATCCATAGATTGGATATGGCACGAGAAAAAGAGTAGTAAGAGAAAAACTGAATATAGATTTAAATTTTTTTTTTAAATTTTCAAACACGATACCTACATATAAATATAATAATATATAAATTATTTCTTTTTAACAGCGTTCATAATAATAATGAATACTAATTAAATGTATTAATTATAAAGATATACACATAAAATCAATTTTATCAAAAAATATTGTTGTTGCTACCGAGATTCGAACCTGGATCTCTTTCCAATCTGGAGAAGATACATTAACTAACTATGCTACAGCAGACAGTCCTTTTGACAACAAATTTTCGAATCAATATGTTTTCAAATTAATACATCTATCGTTCCATTTTTTGAAAGCCAACTCCTTTGTTTTTACGGAATCTCAAATACGTTTGAGTAAACCGATATACCAAATACGTTTAAGTAGCACGCTCCCCCGATTGCAGAGATCCAGGTTCGAATTCCGGTAGCAACAACAATATTTTTCGATAAAATTAATTTTATATGTACATCTTTCTAATTAATACATTTAATTAATATTATTAAGGAGAACACATTCTTATTGTGAAGTTGTAATTATTCAGAACGTAGGTCTGTGATGTTTTAAATACTAATTAAATGTATTCATTATAAAGATATACATATAAAATCAATTTTATTGAAAAAACTTTGTTGTTGCTACCAGGATTCGAACCTGGATCTCTCTAATCCGGGGAAGGTGCATTACCAACTATGCTACAGCGACAGTATTTTTGACGATAAATTTTCGAACCTATATGTTAACCCTTTTTTAAATTAATACACCTATATAATATTATTTGAAAGCCATCTACTTTATTTTTACGGAATCTTAAATACCTTTGATTAAACCGATAGCAGACGCCAGAATTAACAATTCATTTTTATTAAATTTTTAACACATTGTTCTCCTTAATAATAATAATGTTTCTATTCATATTATTAATAACGGCTACCATAAGCATGCGAACCTTACATAAATAAATTCTCGTGTTTAAAAAGGAGCATTACCAATATAATTAGTATATTCAGAAGAGTTCCTGTTAAAAATGTAACATTTAGTTTGTACAGTATCAAACTTAGTTGTCACCAATTCGATATCTTATATTACAAGTGTTATTTATATTATTATTATATTTAACATTTGATTTGAAATTTATATATTTTACCTCTACATCTTTAAATCATTATAGTAATCGGAAATTTACTTACGGATGTGATAAATGATGTCGAAAAATATTGTTAAAACAGTTCCTAAGCGCGACTTTGTGTAATTATAATAATACATTTTTTATAATACTTATTTGATGCTTTCTTTGCACATCACGACTAAATGAAATAATAATCAGTATTTTGATTGATATGTAATTTGTAATTACACAGTAGACAGTAGTAATTAAGACTTCTATGTTATTAATAAAAACGCTATGAGAATAATAATTATATTTCTCAGTAAATAAATTCCATTTATCTTATTTAGCCGCCTGATCCCGAAGACAAAAGTGATATTCTTATTTAATTAATGTTATGATACATTGTTGTTTCGTTTCGGGGCAGAACTTGATACTTATTGTGCCAGAGAAATAGAGCGAAGTCTTATTCACAGATGCTATTAAAGGTCGTCCTTTCTAACGGGGGTCCTTTGAAATATAGGAAGCGAAAAGGTTTTAGTGTGGAGAATGAGAAAAAGAGGCCGCATTTTTCGTGGAATCTATGTAGATGTGTTGTGGCGCTGTCAAAGGCTATAGACTGGAGGGCGCCATGTTATCATTTGGGCCGGTCGCCATAGCAACTGGACGGAAATCTACCCTTTTGAAGGGATGTGTCTTTAAGATGGTAATAATATGTTTGCGAATTGATGGGGCGGATTAAGAAAATTCGTTAATAACGACGAGGGATATATGATACAAAAGAATAACAAAGTTATTTACTCGATTTTTTTTAAATACATTGACGTAACTTATAAATATCGTTTATAAAACAAGAAATTCTCGTATACGAGTAGTATAATATAAATTTCTTGGTTTCAAATGTTGGTGAAAAGCGAATGAAGAAAAAATACTTTTATGTATATTTAAGTATCGTCGGAAGCTACTGAAAATATAATTTTAAAAAAACAACCAATAAAAATTTATTTAATCAATCGTGAGAAACCGTGTTAATATTTTTTAAGAAAACATTTTTGTTGTGAAGTTGCATTTTAAGAACACAATTCTGTGGTATTTTAATACAAAATAAATAAAAATCGTATCTATATTTAACTTTGTTAGACCACTGTGATATATGTCAACCGGTTTCAATACTAACGGATCTTCTTCAGGACTGGTGTATAACTTATAAATTCCACAACATTTAAACGACATCCTTTACGGGATGTAGGCGGAGTCTTGGTAAGAGTGGGAAGGTGATTGACAGGGAGGCATTGAAAACGGGAATATATTAAATATTAATAAATAAATATATTAATATTTCACAGTAGTATAAACAAAATTAAATACAGATACAATTTTTTATTATGTGTAACCACAAAGTTATCGCTAAAAACATCAAAAAATTAAATAAATCAACTAGATGATAGATAGATAGAAAGAGGTCAAGGTTCGAATCCCAGTATCAACTAAATATTTTGTCGATAGATAGATTTTTTCTGTATACTTTCTAGTTAATTAGTCTAATTTATATTGTCTTCTTCCTTCAAATAGGCAATCCAAATTTATATTGTCATGTTAATATGTTAAACTTAAAAGTAAAACAATTAATTTTATATTATTCGATCTAAAAATGTGTAAAAATGTAGAGGTGGGTGGGTAAGTTCAATGAGTCTTGATGGTTACATACTCTCATCAGTTGGGTAGTATTACTGTATCGACCTGGTGTAAGACCAAGCGGAAGATATGCGCGTATCGTTTTTTTAATGACCAGATAATCTTCTTAATACTTATAAATTACGAACACAAATAATTATAACTAGAATTTCTGAGAGATAAATAAAAATTTAAAAATAAATAAATATATATAATATATATATAAGCGCATACATTTTAATCTATCAAAATATTATAACGGTAATATTTTTGGCTTTGTTTTATTTCTTAAAACTTTTATTGTATTGAATGCTCGCCCCACGTGCACGGTATAAACTCTGGTCAAGTTATGAAACATTAGTCATAATCTTCCATTCTGACATACCACTCTTGCCTCATTCACTTTCAAACATATTTTTGTGCATGCTCGTTGATTTTTGAAGCTGTTAAAGAAACCATCCTTTAAGGGCAGCTGCAGGATCTTTTGCAAACGCCTTCTGTTTCTGTTGCCGTCAATGTTTTCAGGCATATCCTTTGCCTCGTATATTTTCTTTACCTTCTCTCTTTATTCGTACATTTCATATATCCAAACCATCTCAGCAAAACTTTTTTAATTCTATGAAATATACCATAAATTCATTTTGGCGATAGCTTCATTCAGAGTACAATTTTTTTCGTCTCGCATTTCCTTTATTTCGTCTTCTGTATATTGCATTTTGTAACATAACATTATATTATTTGTACGATATATATTTATTTTAAAGCATTTTTATTATGCGGGAATAATGCAATAAGTATTCAACATCGCTTACACAAAATTGAAATTAAATGATTAAATACTCTAAAATAAAAATAGCACTTGAAAATTTTACAGGCCGGAGTTTAGGACCTTTTATGTGAAATTTAAGTATGTTTATTTTCATGGATCAGTTTAGAAATGACGGTAAATGTTTTTCCTCAAAAGCCCCTTAAGCCTTGCTGATTATATTGCAGGCTTTATGTAATGTTTGTATGGAGCGGATTAAATGTTGTAAGCTTAAAGCGGACCAGGTAAAAAGCTTATCTCCTTTATAAAGGAAAGGTCCCACTTAATATCACAATTTGAGTATACCGCCTCGCTTATTTTTGCTTAAATAACTTGTTAGTGAGATTTACACTGAAACAATAACTATGCAAAAAAATAATCTGGCGTGAAAATGAAATAAACGCTTTGTAACATTGATTTATAATAAAAACATAAGTATATAAGTTGAAGAAGTTTCTGTATAGAAGTAGTATATAACATTTTATTGGATATAATTAAAAAGTTCACATACGAGAATACAAGGTGCCATCTAGTGACGGCGGCATGAGTCATGCCAGTAAGAATATCGGCGGGACATACGGCAGCTAAGGGTCAGCTGTTACGTAGGCCGACCGACGCGGCGTATTTCATCATTAGCAGTAAAAACCTTTTGATTAAATACATATCATTTCTCCAAACTATATAACTGTTATAAAGATCGATAACTGCTTACAGCTTATCGCTTTCCGCCGAAATGGAAAGTTAAAATTTTCATCATTCTCAGCATCCTTGAGTCCAGTGAAGGACATGTGGCTCCCTTTACACTTTCTCGAAGCTTTTCTATTGCACGTATCTTGGGTCTGCTTATATGGCATCGGTCTAGGCGGGTTTTTGGTATGCTTATATTTTACTTTCCGGTTCGAAACCCACCCCATCACTTTTTAAACTCATCTGCTGTCCTGTTGTCTCATCAAATGCCTACTGTTTTTGTCAGCTTTGTCATCCAGTGTGTTGTCCTAGCGTTTTGGCTTGGCTACGTATCCACTTATTAGTTTTTCATTCACGTAGAAAAATCCCCAACACGTATTTCGTGTCTAACATTATATTTTTTTTAAATAATACATTTTTCGTTTTTAGAACATAGTTCTGAGGTATTTTAATACAAATTCAATTTATATTACATTCTACTTTATTTATAAAATAGATCTGTAATTTATCTAGAATCTTAAGCAGTCCTCATTTCTTATGCCTCCGTTATCACCTGATCCGTTAATTTTTTCTCATTTAAACTTGAAATGCTTTCAGTTAATAGACGATCAGTTCATAGATCTCATTCGTAATTATTTCTAGTTGAGCCATTTTCTGGTTTTATTATCGTACAAATTCAAAACTAAGTTCAAAAAATCCTTGGTAAAATATTACTTTTAAATCGACCGATTTCTTTTAAGTGTAATGGCTTCAAATTACAAATAATTATTATACACAGGAAAAATATATTATTTTCTATGTAGTTGTTATAAAGACTATAATATATTTTTTCATTCCTCTATACAGTCTACTGGTAATTAATTTAACTATAATAATAATATAATAATAATAATATTAGATAATTTGTATAGCGCCATTTTCGTAAAAACTTTTACCTCAAGGGCGCTCTACACATAAATTGTTTATAGTCCTATGTTATCTTTGTTTTTAAAATAAAAATTGTTATTTTAACTTACGTAAATAATTTTTTGGAATGGTGCGTTTTAGTCTCTTCTTAAATAAAGTCTCTGGTGCACTATTTCTTATGACGGAGGGCAAAGAGTTCCACGCTTTTGGGCCTGCCACCGCACATGCCAGTTTACTAAATTTAGACTTCTGGCAAAGATGGATCGGTTCTACAACCCTTTCTGCGGCTGAAGTAAAAGCTGACCTGAGAGTTTGACGTCTACCATTCAAATTGTCTGGGATTAAAAGATTTTAAAGATACAGAGGCGTCCTGTTATGTGTTGCCTTGTACATCGACCAGCACAATTTAAACTGAATTCTTTCAGGGAACCGGAGCCAATGTTGCACATGTAAAAGGGATGTTATATGAAAGAATTTGAAAACTCCATATATTATTCGTGATACCGCATTTATTGTAATCTATCCGGCTGAAACATTGGCAAGCCAGCACAGATTATGTTACAATAGTCCACACGTGACACCACAAATGCATTTATAAGTTGACTAAGTTAAGCTATCTCAAGAGGATGATGTCACCGAATACTATACTATATATGTTGAAATATATATAGTTTATCCACAACATTTAATGGGTAGGTTCTTGTCTGAATTATTGATCTAAAATAGTAAATAGTGTAGAAATTGAATTCCATAGAGATGTACTTGTTCCATAACACTAGGGTACTAAAATATTTTAGAATTTTTATTTATAATATTTTACAAAACCTTCATAGATTCGTGTTTAAATATTTAAATAATTGTGTTTATATTATATATTAGGAAAGTGAGTTTCTTGGAGTATGTATCAAATTACACGTCTCTTGGAAAATGTTGTAAAATAGAACTATCTAGACTAATTAATAATGATTAGGTCTTCCTACAACATTTACAGATACCTAACATGAATTAAAATCGCCACATGTTAATTAAGAATTAAAATTGCCACAATATTGACGAAACTGAGAGAAACCATTTTAAAACAATTGCGATAATAAGAGATAGATAAAGTATTTGTAAATGATTTTTTAACTATACAGAGATTTTAAAATTGAAATGCTTTTGATAAAATGCTTATAAAACATACCTTTAAGAGCAGTTGAAATCAATTATAAATATATCAATATTGCCAAATAATTATTTTCAAAGACGTCACTCTGTGTTTGTCACTTGCAAAGTGGTGGTTTTGCTTTTTAACCCCTCGTGTAGGGAACAGTGGAAATATACAACTAAATATATAATTAATTATTTTGACACCTACTTCAGATAAATAACAGCTATCAATACAGAGTATAAGCTACGGCTTATTTTGTCTATCAGTAATCAAACCTTAATCATATAAAAATAAATATTTTAATTTATTTGGATCTCATATATATATCCCCTTCGTATGGTGTTAATTTAATTAACACTATTTAATTTTATTTTGTGATTTAACTCCATTAATTTTATTATTAGCATATAAATTTTAATTAATTTTAAACATAAAATAAGCATTTTTAGCATATATTTACTAAGATTTACTGAAAGTAACGTACAATTCAAAACTTAAAACATAAAAATAATGTGTAATTGAATTATATTGCCCTAAATACAGTCGATATTTTATGTCACGTCTTTCCAGAGCAATGTAATGACGATAGCGCAAACCTTGAAAAACTAATAGTTATTAGAAAGCCAGAAAGAAAAATATATAAAAAAAGGTTTTAAAAATATGGTGACATCAGTAGCAGAAACCTAAACTGAGCTTTAACAACATTTTTTGAAGAGCACAAATTTCTAAGAAAAATCTTTAGTCCGATTTGCGAAGATTTGGTATCACAGCAACAACCTTGAAGTTTATGAGCTCTATGATAAACCTGATGACAAATTTGTTGAAATTTGGCCAGACATCAAGATCGAATGGAAGAGTCTTAATTGTGTGCGTACCTATCATTGCTTAAACCAAAGGGGAGACGGAATATTGTTAGCTAGGTGGGATCCCAGGTGACTTACATGGTCTCAAGGTCGATGATGGCTGAATCAAGGCGCCTAACAGGCAAGAATAGAGCAAGGTATAGTCATGCCTGCCATGATGATGATGAAAGTGAGATATGCGAAAAATTAAATTTAAAAAAATTGTTTCAGTATTCTTTTAATTATAATGACGAACAACGTTTATATATCGAACCTTAATTTATGTGCAAGTTATGATAGCGTGTACGTAATAATCCACGCTAATGCTCTAGAAACGATTCAAGCATTTAAGGTCAATATCCTATTGAGCTGCTATTAGTGAAATTGGGTCTCAATTATGTTATGACGAATCTTGTTTTATATAAAAAATTTATTCGGGTATGGGTGACTCGATGAAGCTCCTTAGGTAGGTAGTTAGGCCAGCCTGCGTGACTGGGAAATATCTCCACCTACGCGCCTACCTCTCTCACTCTCCATACCTCGCGTTTTGCAACTCTGTTAGTCTGTTCATGTAAATGTGACTCAAACTATTTTATGTCTCGGCTATAGTCCCTCTTTTGGGAGTATTTTTGATGACTGGAATGTTTGTCTGCCTTGAATTACTGCACCTTTATTTTCATCTATATGTAATTTTTTTTTTTTTTTTACATCACATCTTATTCTTATTTTGCTTATTAAAAAAAATACAGATGCGTACACGGAATACGTCACATCAATATTCTTACTATTTTCAAACTAAACTAAACGCTTGTACTATGAAAATAGGACTACCTTGCTGGTGTCCTGGAACGAGGCGCGAATCCCCGACCACTAGATCACTAGGCCAGCGTCTTAACCATTACACCAACAAACTTCTATGGATTTATGTTATATATTTTATATGAATAATGGATGAATGATAATATATGACAACACTGAAGAGACGCTGGAAGGTCTAAATTTTAACTTTACGAAAATTGCTAATGACATCATTAAATTTATTATCTTTTTTGTTTTATATACTGCATAAACTTGAATATATTATTGAATTAAAGTAGAGTATTTTTATTATCTTTGATGAGTGGAACGGACAAGGAAGCTCTAGCTTCTAAACTAGTCCCGGGAAAGGGTGGGTTCTCCCCCTCCAGCTGCCCTTATCAGAGCCTCAATTATGCAAAAAATAATTAAAATATCGGTTGAGTTTAGATCACCCGTTATTAAGAGAGATATTTTTGGCATCTTGAAAATATTATACAATGGTTTGCCATCGGAGAAACAAAGTGGGATAGGATTTTACCCAAATTTTATCGGCGTATCCCGGGTAATCGCTCACAGCCGCGGCGGCGGGGGTGGGCTGAAAAATTAAACCCTCCAGCCGCATCCATAATGTATAATCGATGGAGGAAATCTAACGGTTAACTAAGAGCAAAGCACTCCGCTCTCCGGGGGATGCTCAAAACGGAAAAATAACAACACCCCCAAAACAATTTTCAACAGGCTTCGCGATACCTTCCCGTCATTAGATCGTAACCAACAAGAAATAAATTATAATTTTTTTTTTAAGGAGAACGCATTCTTATTGTGAAGATGCAATTTTTCAGAAGATAAGTCTGTGATATTTTTAATACAAATTAAATGAAATTTTAATACAATTAGAAATTTGTCATCAACTTACTATGTTGGTGTAGTATAATCGGTTAATGCATTTCCCTGGATAGGAAAAGATCCAGGTTCGAATCCCGGTAGTAACAAAAATATTTTTTCGATAAATTGATTTTATCTGTGGCTAAAAATCGTCTCCATATTACAATTTGTGATAAATTTCTCATCTTAAATTACATTATGTTATTAAAGTATGGTATTCAAATAAGTTACATTAAGATAGAAATACTATACAGCCTAAATCAATTTCAATGCAAATTTTTAGATTATGACCGCGAGACATCGAAACCATCTTCTGTTAAAATGTTAATATAGATATATATGGTGTCCAGTGGAAATTATTCGATTTTAAAATTGAAATAAAAATAAACAAATATGTTCATTCAATTTATTTTATTTTTACAGGTAATAGAGATATGTAGATTTCCGATTATGTCGTCAGATTATTGCAATGCACTCTTTTAACCGAACCCTCGTGTTGGCAAATACGCGTGAAAAAAATGGTGGGTTGATGGCTGCGATTTTACACCGGATGTTTTCTCGTAGGGCCTGTGTTGTTCGAGGATCATGACTGTATACTTTAGATTTTAGGTATCTCCACAAGACGTCAAATCTGGTGACCATGGTGGCCAGAATATGTCTCCGTACTGGCTTATTAATTTTCTTGGGAAAATTGCCCTCAACTTCTCCATTGAGACTCTAGCAGTGTGTGGAGTTGTCTCGTCGTATTGAAACTGAATTCTGTTGTTGTATCCGGGAAAAATTTGTTATTGCAGTACCAAAAACTCATGCGACAATATATCTCAGAAGTGACAGTTTGTCTCCGGGTAAAAAAAAAAATTTCCCACTGGGACACCCATTATTTAACGGTTTTTGTGGACACTCACTTCCATAGCTCTTATAAGATTAAAATTAAAGTTTTGACATGGTGCATTTCTAAGACAAATTTGTTTATTATATATATCGTCGTTATTCATTAAAATGGCGGCTGTTTTAAAAATTGTAATATTCTAAATATAAAAATAAAAACACACACACACAGAAATTTACCTACTTCTGGCGGCTGGTTTCGAAAAAAAATATTCAAAAATACAATACTTTCGTTTAATTTTGGAATAAAATGTGTTTGGCTGTTGTATCACATTTATTATTAAAGATAAAGTGTTTACTTTTCTTTAGATCTTGAATATTTTTTCCTATAGTAAATATAATTTATAATGCATTAAGTGTTCCGGTAGATAATATTGCAGGTGTCAATTGAGAACATTTTTCTATTTAATTTTAGATGCTGTTTCATAAAACTCGACATATTTACACTGATTTAATTATGAAGGAACGATAGATTTATTACAAATAATAACAAATAATACAAACACTACAAATATTAAATATAAATGTTCACCTTTACGCCAGAGCCTCTCGTTAATTCCACGAAAACCTCCACAGTGTGATAACGATATCCAAAATTATCTAAAATAACAAATAGTGTTCGTTGTTGTTTCCTGAAAGCGTTGATATTATATTATACACAATATTGTTTTGAAATCAGTCTTAAAAATATTACTTAAGTGTTATTATATTTTATTAATTTAATATGAATTATGTTAGAAATGTTGATTTAGGTCATCTTTCCAGGTGGACGATGGACAAATTTATTAATTTGTCTTTTCTTGGTCAAATATTCCTACCTTCAACTGTTATCAAATTGAAAAATATATTTAGGTCCTCTGACATATGTGGCAGTAGTGAAATCATAATACGCGATTCGTTAGTATTTCCTGAAATTGATGAAAATTATTCAGAAATATTTTTAAATAAACTGATGATATTGTCATGATATATTTTTATTGATTAATTATGTATAACATTATTATTTTAGAATTTGAAATTTATTGTGCATGCTTGAAAATTCATCACAACCAAACTTCTCCCGAAAATATAAGGAGCAGAAATTTACCTTTAGAATCAAACCTTTGAGATTCCGCGAATTTGAGTCATTTCGTTGCAGATATAAGGGTGGAATCAGAGTGTTCCAAATTCCAATAAGGAATGGTATTTTAAGGTGAGGAGTAGGATTGGGTTGTAAACTAAATTAAAGCACATTGCATAATGTATTTTGGAAAACTTTTGACATCGTATATATAGGGTGAATATTTAAATATGCTAATTTATCATTAGGCAAACCACAAGAACAATTGACTTTTTTACATGTATTTTAAATTGCTTATTTTTAAATTTATTATCAAATAATATATGATTTTTAGGTGTGAAAAAATATGATTAAAATATTTTTTTAAACTCAATGAAAGGGCATTACATACCAGTATACTTAAACCAGTTTATTTTAGTCAGTTTTTATAAAATATATTAAAATTATCCTACATGCCGTTTTGTTACAATGTTATCGATCTATCTTTATACAATATAAATTTATTCTATAAGTTGTAATCTGATAATATGATTTATATAATGTATAGAATATATGGGATCATTCATTTTGACATAATCTAATAACGAAGGTTTATAGCGACGTCAATTGGAAAAGCTTTCACTAGATGATCACAAGAGATGAATATTGGTTTAATTAAAAATAAAATTATTATATACCTACAGTGATTTTGTATTTATTCGCGTGAGTTTTATATATACACCAATCAGTTTTGCAAAATACATTTTCTTCATTAGGGCGATAAAAAACTAAAACCAAATGTCAAATTATTAATTTATGTTTCTTAAATTCAATATTTAAAAATTATTAGAAAATTAATTTAATTAAAGTGATTTATTTTGTGTATTTAAACTTTCCCAAACCATGCAGTAACACAGATCTACCGCTCTAATTAAATCAGTAATATTTCGGTAAATATACGCAACATACACTTCATATTTTAAGTAATTCAAAGGAGAATATTTACGCTTATAAATGACTAGTGAAAAATCAATTATGTAAGGCGAATCTTACAAAAATAATTATTTTTAATTCATTCCGTTGTAAAATTAATGATATGTTATCAAACATACCATTTGTGGCAAGACGGACAGAAATCGCACATTAATTTCACAGTGAAAATAATAACAAACATACGAATGTAAAGTAAATTTATGACATTAACCATTTTTTCACATTTTGAAGACTAATAGAATTCTAATTTCTTACGGTAACATGAGTTGACAGCATGGATGCCTACGAGTATTTTATATCACGGTGTGATAAAGGTTAACCACTCATTTGTACTGCATAGTTTTATTAAAATGACTATAAACAATTTTTTTGCAGTAAATATTAATAACATATTATTGTTGTTTGCTTTGTTAACACAATATTTTCGACCCCAACTATTTTTAACAGGCATAAAGGCTTATATTTCTAGTTAGAACGCGAATCTTCATTTCATTGGTTGTCCTATTTAACATGTTCAAGTTCCATATAAGTATGTAAAATTATTAACCTCTTCATATACATGGTGTCCTCTTGGGGTATCTCCTATTCACGTGTACTGATCAATAATAACCAACAAAATTTCACCACAAGTACTATTTAAATAAAAATTCATGTCAAAATATTCAATTTCCACACCTTTCATCATCCTAACAATTTAATTTAAGTATACTAAAACTATATTTTAAGTATTTTTTTTAGATTGTTAATTTTGTATTATTAACCACTTAATGAATTAAATACATCTACCGGTTTCGAAAAATATAATTTTATTCTTCAGGATGTCATCAACTAATCAAAACCATATGTTATAGTGTTTCTTCAACAGAATCTATTTAAATATATATATATGTATATATTTTTAAAAAGGTTTTAAAACAATAATTATTTAAAAAATAAATTTGGTACCAAACTTAAATTGTTACTTGATGTTACAAAGTGTATCATATGGGTTCGAAAATTTGTCGTCAAAAGTACCGTCGCTATAGCATAGTTGGTAATGCACCTTCCCCGAATTGGAAAAGAGATCCAGAGATTCGAATCCCGGTAGCGCAATAATAATATTTTTCGATAAATTTGATTTTATATGTACATCTTTCTAATTAATACATTTAATTAGTATTTAAAATATCACAGATCTATGTTCTGAATAATTACATCTTCATAATAAGAATGTGTTCTCCTTAATAATGAACTGCAAATAAACTGATATAGAACAGTTACATTAATGTAATTTGAAAAGATTTTCTTGTAAGTTATTTAATTATTTAATTAAAACTTTTTATTTTCTAAATTTAATGTTAAGTATATTACGATAATTTTGTTTTTTTTTTAAATAATCACCTCTTTTTTCTACAATCCCGTCTTTTTAGTACGAAGATGGAAACGGAGGGGACAAATATTTTAGGTCATTCTTAGCCGCATAAAGGAGCATCTTCGTCTCCCTGAACAGCGCTCGAGGCATGCTTCGCTGCACGCACATCGTTAGAAGGAGATTAAAAAGTGGTTTATTTTTTCAAAAATAAAGATATTTTGAGGATAATAAATATTCAAATGAAATTAATTTAGTGACGCTTAATCTTCACGAATCAATTATTTTATGTTTCTCCCTATATTTAAAATGACAATAAAAAAACATATACAAATTATAATATTAATATTAATAATAGTCATTTCTTTTAGGTAATGAGTGAACATACCTAAATTTAAAAAGTAGTATAGTAAAAAATAGAATTATTAAAAATAAGATGTAGTTACTTAATTTTTTGTACTTACCAAAATGGATGATCGAGTATAGTTTTTGTTATTTATTGATAAATTTCATTTACAATGGGCCAAGATTTATAATGTTGGTTTAATTGTGTCAAATTTATATGCATTATAAATAAATTAAATATGTTACAGTTGAGTTAATATATAAAATATTACAGGTACATTTAAATGGTTGATTATTTACAGAAATTAATGAATGAGAGAAATGCCACTTCTTTATTTACTTTTTTACAGTCTTACGCAGCCTTTGAAACTAGATGATAAAATATTAGTATATTTTTAATCTAATATATAAATTATTTAAAATAAATACATGGTGGAACATTGTTTTTATTATTGGAGACTGTTGCCTTCACCACATCTCGAATGTATCTAGCATAATTAAAATTCTTTCTTAGCGCCCATGTCATCAACCCATGAGGTGCTATAAATAACAGATTTTACTAAATGGACATTGATAATTGCAACGATTGACTTGATTTTTGGCCTTGATTGTTGCAATAATTGAACTTATTTTTGATCTTGATCAGACGACTTATGAAAGATAAATTAGAGTAAATTTTTTAGCTATAAATTGCAAGGTGAATAATTCTAATGAAAAATACGGCGAATCACAAAGTTATATATTTGATTTATTATAAACAAATAAGGCAACACGGTAAAGATGTAACCTAATAAAAATTCATTCAATATTAACTATTAAGGCTTATCTACTTCCCTGTAATATTATTTTATTTGCGAACATTGTGAATAATAATGTAATTTACTTTTTTTTTCAAAAAAATAAAGATACGCACACGGAATACGTGCCACATCAATATTCGTGTTATTTTGAAACTAAGCTAAACGTTAGAATTACAAAAATATGACTCACTCTCTGATCTCCTGGAAGGAAGCACGAGAACTCTCGATTACTAGATAACTAGGTAGGTGAGTGTTTAAACCACAGGATCAATACGCACGTCACTTAAATTTTTACGTGTTTTAAATTCTATATGTTATTAAATTCTGACAATATATACGTAAGAAAATAAAAATTAACACATTTCTCTAGATAAACAGAGAGCTAAGATTACAAAGTCAATATTGTAGGCGAAAATTTTATGCAAGAATGCTGAATCTGAATCAGAGGTTGTAAAGGTTTCACAGTAGCAGTAGAAAAATAGAACATTTCGTACCATCAATCATGAGAAGCTTATTTTGAATCGATTCAATTCTCTTTTAGACGCCGTGCTTGGGATCTCATATGTGTACAGCATATCCGAGTGACTACGGGCGTAGGTTTTATATAAGCTCGCAGAATGGCAAGACAGGAGAGATTCGTTGAGTGGGTAGAATTTTTTTACAGTTGTTCAATTTCATGTATGATGTATTTTAAATGTTTTGTTTTGGTTCCTTTGAAAGTCTAAACTCAATTAACTTGTTAAAGCGACGAAAAATATATCCCCCATTTCCAAGAAGCGCTTCCCATTTTATTAAACCCTAATTTTTGAGAGACTATAAAGCTATTCTAGGAAGTAAACACCATACAGTATGTTTCATAATATTAAAAAATGAATTATTTTGTAAATATGAATTAAATATATTAATTATAAAGATATACATATAAAATCAATTTTATCGAAAAATATTGTTGTTGCGCCACCGGGATTCGAACCTGGATCTCTTTCCTAACCGGGGGAGGTGCTTTATCCAACTAAGCTACAGCGACATTATTTTTAGCGACAATTTTTCGACCTTATATGTTACCTTTTTGATATCAATATATTTAATCGTTCCATCATTTGACAGAGCCATCTACCTTATTTTTACAGAATCTCAAATACCTTTGAGTGAATCTGATAGTAGACGCTAGAATTATTAATTCATTTTTATTAAATTTTGGACATATTGATACAACTTTTTTTTTTTTTAGGAGAACACATTCTTATTGTGAAGTTGTATTTATTTATTTATTTTGAATTATTTTGTATGTGGTTTTTGTTTTTGCTAAAATACTAATGGGATGTTAACAACTTGTCTAAATTATTATTTTTATAAATATTTACTGTTACTCGTATTATGTTAATGTACTTCTATTAAAGTCAATAATAATTTAATATGATTTATATTCAATGTAACTGTATATTAGAAGGTTGATTAACCATATGTGAACTTGTTTAATTATCATGGAGTATGTAGATAATATTTATAAGTAGGTTAATGACATTTGAATTGTGGCTACGTTTATTTATCTTTATCACTCGGTTTTCATTTTCAACTTATTCTTATTTATTAACAAATAGTTATATATAATATTTTTTTGCAAGGTTTTGTTTCTGTAGGTATCTTCTTCTTATATAGGCTCATGGGAATCGTAACAATTATTGTTTTTAATGAAAGCACCTTTTTTGTGAAGTTGCAATTTCAGAACATAGTTTTGAGGTATTTTAATACAAATTAAATTAATAAATTAGAAGGACAGAAAATATCTATTTATCGAAAAACTATTTGGTTCCTACCGAGAGGTATGATTAATGAAGGAAAATTGTAACTCGTTTCCCCGTCCGGTAGCAACCAAATATTTTTTCGAAAAAAAAGAAAATCTGTACATCTTTCTAATTGATTAATTTAAATTGTGTTAAATATTATGTTTATAAAATACTAATATAATACAATTAATGAAACATTATTTTAAGAAATAAAGATCTAAAAAAATATTGTGAATCAAAAGTGAGAAGGTTTACTTAATTAGTAGCGGTAAATGGCAAACAACTTTATAGTTTCTTTAGGTTGTGTTTCTGCGAAAAGCTGTTTTGTTAAAAAACAACTCAAACTATGCCTCTCCAAAAGTTATTACGTGAATTAAACGACATTTTATGGATTAAGCTCGCACATGAAAAGCTCAATTAAACTAGGGCTTGTATAAAAACATCCGGTGAAAACATTCCATTACGCCCCCGTATGCCTAAAGCTTAATTCGCTTTTCAAAGGCTACCGCTGTTAAATCCTTCCATATTTATTTCCGTATACGTGCATTCAATGCCATTTATTTTGTACATACTTGAACACACTAAAAAATAATAAAATGTGAATGTAAATCCACCAAATATATAGACAAGAACTAACGCATATTCCTTGTTTCAATTTGGTGACACCCACGTGATCACTTTGGTACCCTTCATGTAATCAAATAGCTCCGCGATATTTTAAAAATACCCATATAACTCGATTGAAATGAAAATTTAAACGCTGACAATATAATATGTATTAATGTAAAAAATACGTCTTGAAGACTAAATACTTTTACTGTTGCATAAATGTGTCCTAAACTATCGAATTTACGCTTCCTAAAATAATGTGTGTAGAATGCCCCTCGTCCCGCAACTACTATTACAAACCCTTTTCATATATGTACACTTTATTTCATGTGTATTCATTTACTGGTCTGTGAATATATATCTATATATATCTTCCGAATTTTCATAGATAACTTTTACGAAACCGATATTAAATATACTAAAAGGGAAAAACAAAGTAGTATTATCAAATCGGTATGACTTTAACCCTTTTCATCGTGGCGTTCAAAATGGTTTGAATTGTAAGAATTGGAATGGTTTTTGAAATGAGCGAAAGATCAAAGGTTTCCAACAGTTAAAATGGAGATTTCCTTTTAAGATACTGGTTTCTTGTTTTAACCGGCTCTTTGTGATAAAAGTTGAAATGGAGTTCAAACCGTAATGAGGGAATTTTCTTTTGTACCTAAGATAAGGCTCATTTAAATACACAAAGTTCAAATAATCATTGTCGCGACTCTTGAAGATCTTGATAGTTACACAATAGATCTATTACAAGAACAGGTTACCGTGGAAATATTTAGCTCGCATGTTAAAACCACCTTTGTTGCGTGCTCTGATGCCAATTTAACTTTTGGAAATTAAATTAGGAACGTAATATTAATTAAAACAATTTTTTATATTCATAATATATTTTTTATACATTTTATAAAGGAACGACATATGTTTTGTAAAATTATAACTCAATTTACAAAAAAAATGTAATTTTATTAAAAATGAACATGGCGCTATCTAGCAGGTTCTACTCAAAGCTTTTTAAAAAACATTATAATTATAAAGATGATCTTTTCCAACGCAAAAAATAGACGTCTCACCAATAAGCTAGGTAGGGCTTAAAAAATAAATAATGATTGTACACAAAATATGTGATTAATTTTTATAAACACAATGTGTGTGTTAATTTATTTTATTTTTATTTATTTAGAGACATATAATATATAAGTATTGTACTGCTAAAAAGACAGTTTATTATATATATTTTACACATATTTTAAAATGCATCGCCCAATTAGGCAAGCCTGATTTAGAGCAAATTGGCAAACAAATTATATTTCACAAAACCAAATAAACCAGTATAACTCATTGAATACGAAGCAAAACACAATTAAATAGAAAATGAAACATACAAGGCAAGTAAACGTGAAAATATGTAAAATAAAAATACTTATGTGCAATACAATATGTGTAAATAGAATGTAAGCACATACAACGTAAAGGAAAATATGTAAGCAATATTTGAAAATGTCCAAGGACACACAATTACTGGATTATTATCTACAAAGGCACCGTTATTAAGCAAATATCAGGTATCTCATAGAGATGAAGCTATTTTTATTATATTTAATGGAAAATATATGGAAGTATGGGGTAATTACAGGACTTATGACCTATTTTCGGCTGACTTAAGTGATCACTTTATAAATATATATATGTAACTTTCACCAATTCTCACCCTTCAAACTCCACATTTATTACATTTTTGAAAGTTGTATTTATGTTAGTATGTGGACTCGCTTCGAGTACTACTACACTATCACCACACTTCCATATATTTTCCATTAAATATAATAAAAAATAGCTTTGTCTCTATGATATATCTGATATTTATTTGAAAATATGTATGATTAAATTTATGCAATTATAAGAATTATTTCATAATATAAAACAATTTACTGTCAGTATCTACTCTACCCATCTTTAAAAATAAATTTAAAACATTTTTTTTAAAAGCTTTAATATCACTTAAAGTTTAAATATTATTTCCAATTTGATTATATATTATTATGGTTGCAAATCGCGGTATTATTTCTATCAAAGACAACCGAGATGTTTTGAATCGTATTTACAACAAAATGCGAATCTTTATCAAAAAATACTATCAAAAAAATTGACTATTTAACTAGTATTTAGATAATAAATTTCAAATAAAATATTTTACAAGATATTAAATTAACCAATTAGAAAGATACCTATACAGAAAAAAATCTATCTATCGAAAAAATATTATGTTACCTTCGAAAAAGGAATTCGAAACTATTTCATGATTTATTATTTTAATATCATAGAAATGTGTCCTGAAATTGCAATTTCACAATATAATATGTGTTTTCGTTAAAAAATAATAATTTTACTTGAGACAGTTCGAGAATACCACTTGGTTAAAATTCCCAAGTACAAAATTAGATACCTGCTCTATATTACGTAACAACTTCATTTAATAATCCCTTCGATTCATTGAATATAGATTTTTGTTTCTTTTTATTCAAATGGACTTGCTTCAAATACTGTCCACGCGCGAGATTAGCAATCGACGTTAGCAATTGGGTCCGCAATAAACGAAATTATGCAAACAAATAATTGATGCGTAACCACTCAATCGGCCCACTCAAAATTCAAATAAACTCCACAAGTCGAGTTTTAGATACAGCATTTTAATTATTTACAAACCTTTCGGAACCTCCCCAACAGCCAACCCCGCAGCTGCCAAACTAATAGCTGGCGAGTAGCGGGAAGCGACCCATGTATACAAATCCCCCGTGTACAAAAACAAACCAGTTTGTGGGATCCAATCATTGTTATCGTACGTGCGAGAAGTCCTTCAGAATATCATTATAAATTTACGCGCTCATTTTTCAATAAATAACATTCACGAGAAATAATAAAAAATAAGTAAAGATAAATATTTTTAGTTTCAATGCAGCTTCATAGTATTACATAATCTTCTTGAAGATATTAGAAGCACAATTGACTTATCAAACTTAACGTATTTAGTAAGTAACGACTATACCGCAACTACCGCTTAATCAGCTGAATCCCTAACCCCCCACTACCTCCCAGAGATTTTTGAGACGTCATCGATTGCTTACAATGCTTAACGCACCTCCGAATTCAAAGAATTTAGAGAGAATTACGAATTTCACCTAAAATAGAAAAAAACAAGCGTCTTATAATCGATGAGATAGGGTATATCAAATTAAAACATCTTAGCAATTATTAAAACAAAATGTTGTACTGTTACTAGCATATATACAGAACAATAATCAATAATCTTATTTAACGAGTCGTCCAGTAATATTTGTCATAAAAACTGAGTTAAAAATAGCGTGTTAAAAAAATCGTAATGTTTTACATACTTTCACATTAACTTCGCGCTTTATTTTTACTTTAGTAAATGGTTTACTATCTTAGCTATTCCCCTACTAGACGATCAGAATTAAATGCGTCGATTTACATTTTATTGACGTGTATTTTTTAAATATTAAAAATAGGCGTCAAAATACAAATTGTGGAAAAGCGTCATTAGTAATACGTTGTAACGGTATAAATACGTTATCAGTTGAATTATTTAAATAATTCGTTTGGTGTTACATTTTTGAATGATGGCCACACTCCCGCGCGTGTGCAATTTTCTGTGGTCAGGGACCGGATCGGAAACGCATCGCACGGCGCCCAGAGCGCTATCGGTAGTATTTATTTGATAGAGGCAGTATTTATTTGTAGAGGACGGCCAGAGTTTTTGGCGGCTGGCTATAACATGGCGGCGGCTCTGCCGGCCAAAGAAACGAGTTAATTTAAGCTCGTATATAATAAAACCATAATGGTATACTGGGTAAGAAAAATAGTCACAATTACTAGTGCATCAATTTCTACTAATCTTGTGTGATAAATCATAATTTGTATTGTATTTATATCTTCTGCAGAAATATTATATTTCCTCTTGGGTGCGGGATGAAGAACTCTGGAACTAATGATGGACGATGTCGCAAACGGGTTGTGGATAGGTGTCCGATCGCTGGCTATGATCTACCGATAAGGGTACCCGGGCCTATAAGCCAATTAATTCCAAATCAGTACGTAGCGACAAGGCATTATAAGTAACGAGTTGGAAACATGGGGAAGGTGCGTCCCAAACCCAAGGTCATGTATTATTATTATTGTTCCATTTTTTCTGTCTGCGCTGGATTGTGAATCTACCGTGATGGCGGTTCTACATCTTCAACTTTTGACATTCTGCACAGACTATATTTATTTAGGATAACTCTAGTTTGCATATGTAATGATCGCCGTGTTCCTTGAATAATGTATAGTAGATTGCTGTCCATCCGTATTACACAAGTTGTTATAAATTATATTATATTCAATTATATCCACATTTCGTGTTTTCTCCGCTGATCTGTCCAGTGGAGGATAAACCGCCAGGTAACATCTCAATAACGTATGGATTTGATTTCGAGTGGAGTTATACGTCGAAATATTTTCGATAACGCACTCATATGCCAACCTCATTACGTTTGATAAATGCTCTTGTTATAGTAAATAGAGAGAAATATGCGTAAAAATACATTCGTGTGATTCGTTTAATAACAATATAGGCTGATTGAGTCATAGTCGTTATTAGCCAAATCGATAGTACACATTAATTTATTCTTCTATAACGAGTTGCAAAATTATATTAAGTCTTCATTAAATATAGCAGTAATTACATGCGTGTTAAATGAACTATAAAATATATTGGAAAATATGAGTCGTTAGTTCAGTATATAGGTACTAATTGATACTTGTCATGAAATATTAAAATTACTGTTAAAGATAAATATATATTTGATAATTAATTATAACAAATTAGATTTCGAGTTTCGTAAAATGGGGTGAATAGGACTTTGGTGGGAATAGGGACAATCGTCAGGAAAAAGTTTTAAGTCTAATTACGCCACTTTGGCTTCAGTTTTGGACCTCAAATATTTTGTGTTAAAAAATTAGATCTTTTTTTTACCTACTGGTAATACTATTACCATGGTGTCGCATAAAAATGTTTTGAATTATTAAATTTTAAAGATTTCGCAAGTTACCGGACAAAATTTTACACCGCAAAACTTTGCATGTAAAGCTATTAAACAATAAATTAGGTTTTTCGGTTAATCTTAATATTTCACAAAGAAGAATTTTATGTTAAAGGCTGGTGTTTTTTTGCCAGTAAAATTTCAATTTTTTTAATATTTTAAACTGGTTTTACTGTCAAGAGTCATAAATAAAAAAACCTTGATCGTATTAATATTTCTTTCACGTATCGATTTATAGCGATAGAAACATTGAAACTTGTTCATATTTACTCCAGATTACGGTACTTACAGTAGACCATCAATTATCTGGGTGGCAGAGATAAAATGAACTAGATAAAATACTATAACAAAACTTATTCTACTTGCGTAAAACACAAAATTGAGGATAAGAAATGCAAGTATTATATAAACAAGACATGGTCTACTGCTCCATGTACCTAAGCTGATTGATAAATATCCGAAATGCTAAATTTAAAACGTGTTTAGATAAAAATTTAACGTTGTCATCTGTCATATTTCACTAGAATACATGCAAAATATCAGCCCGTTTCAATTATTACTTTTTATGTGAGAGCTTCTAGAAGTAAATCTGTCTTTTATTTTTGTGAAAATGTAGAAAACGTAAGTTCGTGCCGTTATTAAGTTTTACGTTTTGAAAAATTAACACTACTCACATTATAGTCATGTTGGATGCTGTTTTAAGGCATTATTTTCCTTCGTTAAGCACTGTCTACACGTGGGTAACCGATTTTAAACGGGGACGTCAGAGCAGTGAAGACGCTCACCACAGTGGACGGTCAAAATACGTGACGACTCCGGAAATGATTAGGAAAATCCATAAAATCGTATAATCGAAAATCCATAAAATTGTAGATTAATTGATTAGATATCAAAGACGATAAGCATCTTTTCTGAATGTGTTTTAAAATTTGGATGAGCATTTGAGTATGAAAAAGCTTTGCGCGCGATGGGTGCCCGCATTTGCTTACAATCGATCAAAAACATCGTCTAGTGAATGTTTCTGAGGAATGTTTAGAGTTCTTTAGGCATAATTCCAACAAGTTTTTACAAGTTGCATCATGCTTGATGAGATATGAATCTGTCATTACATACCAGAGACCAAAAAGAAGTCTAAACAGTGGTTAGAATGTGGCGAACGCGCACCGAAGAAAGCTAAAGCGAAATTGTCGGTTGACAAAGTGATGGCGACTGCTTTTTGGGTGGCTCGAGAAGTAATTTTCGTACATTATCTTTAAAATTGAAGAATAATAAATTGTGAGTACTGTGCGGGCTTGTTGCAATATTTGAGCCATGAAATCAATGTGAAATAACCCTTTTGACTAAAAAGTTAATTTTGTTCACACGGCGCCGGTTGAAGTGGCAAAGATTCATGAATCGATCTTTTAATTGCTGTTCCATCTACTTAATTCGCCAGACTTGGCCTTCTTGATTTCTATTTGTTTCCAAATCTCAAAAAGTGGCTAGGTGGAAAGAAATTTTCCACCATTAGTGATGTCATACACGCCGTCATACACAAATAGCTATTTTGAAAGCCTTGAGAAATCCTTCTACGAAAATAACGTAATGATCCTGAAGAAGCGTTGGGTTATGTGTGTTGAGGGAGAAGGAAACAATGCAGAAGAATAACTTATTTTTCATAATGATATTTTGTTTTTTCTTACTCGTTTCGGAAACTTATAAATCAACCCTCGAAGGATTGTGAATAATGACGTTCGTGTCATTTATTTTATTTGATTTCTCTCTCTCTCTCGCTCTAGTACTTTGAATGATACGAAATATTGGTATCATTTCAGACTATCTTCGCTCCGTTGCGCTATATATACAAAGTACTTCAGTGTTCACCTTATGGACAAACTGGATAGTCTGTAATTGATCTTGAAGTGAGCTCACAAAGAATATACAAGTTTTTGTATACAGCCCTCTATGAAATACGCATCATATAGCCCCAACACCACATCTCAAAACTATTTTCTCCATTCTGTTGTGTCCAGCTGTGGTGTAGCTCACCACTTTTTGAATAAAACCAAGGGTTTTAACTAATTTACATTTCTTGAGATAGAGCGATTCTTTGGGCATAGTCTTAGGACCTCAGCTTCACACCACTTATTTTTAGAGCTCTCAGGTAGATAATTTCATTGACCTCTTCGTATATACCTGGCTAAATTAAAATATATTTGTGTATCGGTATATAATATTTGTGGACGATTTGAATTCACTGTCATCATCGCTATCCCCAGCTGACCGGCAGTGCGAGCACCACCTATATCCACGATCCAGGCTTCTGCGGAGAGAAGCCGCACTCAGTCTGGTTAGACTACTCGCCACCACCAAAGCCTACACCATTAATTAATAAAAAAAAATTATTGAAATTACAATTTTTTAGTGATGTTGCAATTTTAAAACGTACTTATTTGATAATTAAAACAAATTAAATGTATCATTTATCATCCATTAGTTACCACTGGAACTCGAACCGAAAACATTTTCTTGCCGGGAGAATGAGTTAACAACTCCTGATAAAATAAAGTTCCGGGATCTACTCTCAATGGTAACTAATATATTTATTCGATAAATTATTAATCGAATAAATAACTTTCGAAATTATTATTTTGTCTGTTTTAAATATATATTCTTTGAGTGGCAGAAGTTATCTATTTTTCCTCTCAGTTTGCTCAAATAACTATTGCAATATATTTACCGCGGGGTGCAAATAAGATTATTTACTACAATTAATATAGAAAAATAATCCGCAACGTATGTAGGTAATATAAAAGTACAAAGGTTATAAAATCTTTTAGCTGGCACGACCCCTATACCGTGCAGGCTACGTGGCGACCGGTTGGAGCGTAATCATTTATCATTTTCATTGACAAGGAATAATATATGTACGAAGCTCTATTGAAATTTTCACTTCCGAAGCGATAAAACAAGAACAATAGAGCACAGCTTATCCAGGATTAGGTAGCTCGCATATAAAATGGCTATTTATAAATATAACATCAATTTTGACTAGCAGAAAGCAATCAGAATATTTTTGTATCGAGTATTTAATTTGAATTCAACGTGTTTCATTTTAAAATAATTTAAAGAAAACAATATTCCAATTCGACTTTTAAGAGATGTTGATGAAGAAAACGTATTTTAAAAACGAATGGTGTAATATTTTATGACTAAATTACGAGTCGAAAATGCTTAAGGAATATGTGCCTAATCTCAACCATGTCAAAGATAAACATTTCAAAATATCATAATAATGCGATTTATTTGCATATTTTATTATATATTGAATGCAAAAAATTAAAGGTCATCGAATTTCGAGCGGCTGGATTATTTTTTGTTAGATGATTAAGACCTGAAGCAATGATATAGTTAAATAATGGATAATTTTCGCAAATATTTATTTTGAAGTACATGGAATTTAAGTTTAACAAGATTTACAACAATAATATTTTCCATAACGGTGAAGAATTTTCACATATTCTTTGAAAATTTTAGACTCATAATTTAGTCAGTCATAAAATATTGAGATCTGTTACACCCTGTATATCGTGTTTATCATACCTGTCATCATTTGGTTACAATAAATAAAAGTTACCCATTTTAAATAGAAAATAAAAGGTTCCTTAATTTTGTAAGGGAGAACAGAATTCATTAGCGACTTACTTTATATTTTATTAATTATTAAAAATGTATCTCTAAATTAATTAATTAATTATATCTATTAATTATTTAAATGTATGAATGCTCATAACATCACATCTGCTACCTTGGCGCGCGGCTTAATTTCGAAGTTTTTAAAATTTATTATACATTATATATTTAAAATATACAATATAAGAAAGGAGGAACAACTGCATAGATTCAAAAAGTAAATGTGCGCAAAATAAGTTATATTAAAAAGGACCATTTTATATTAGAGCACATATATGTTTATATACTTATGTATGCACTAACTATATTAAGAATAAATAAATAAATTTTACGGCGAATTAATTTCACAATACTTATTTTTTACTATTTTGTTTTTCTTTAAATACACTTCAAAGACGTAGATTTTTAAAAATACACTATTAGTATACACAAGTATGAAGCTCTACGCAGTATCTGCACTCGGTACGCTAAAATTGACTTGTGACAGAACAATGCCTTTGGCGGAATACGGAACGGCTGTCGCATGTTAAGATCTTTTTTTTGTTCGTCTATCAAACTGTCTGGCACTGTCATTGGTAAGAGAATAGCTGACAGAGATTACTAATCTTTTTTTAAAATTCTAAATGCTTATGTCAGCTTAACACGTTTTACTTGTATCTAACTAAGATACATTTTCTTTTGTTTTTTTTGTCACGTCGGATGTGAAATCAGTCGTTCCAAAAATAAAAATTACGACAAATTATCATATTTTTCGTGACCAAATGCAACATATTATGATTTCGTGATTTTTCAGGAGGTATGTCTTACCTTGCTGTTGTTTACATTTTATAAACAATTTTAATAAATAAATAATCTATTTATATCTAATAATTTTATAATTGGTACCTTTTTCTGTGATCAATAATTAGCGTTATCTTTAATAAGCATACAAAATTGTATTAATATATGATGTTATTATAAAGTTGCGAGTTGGTTATCTGGAAAATTTAAATTAATATTTCTGGTCTCCTGGAACGAGACGCGAACCCCCGACCACTAGGTCACTAGGCCAACGTCTTAACCACTAGACCAACAAAGTACTAGCAACATTCAGTAATAACCTAACCTAACCATACCCGCACGAATACAAAAACCTCGTACCATCACTATTATCACAGTATGTATCACCAAAACCACTAAAGTAGCATTTTTATTATGTGTCTAATATTATAGATCATTCTACCAAAAATATTATTTATCTGGCCATGTAATGAGAAAATATTTCAACATCTTACAGTTTTATCAATTCATTTTTTAAGTTTTTAGTCAAACAGCAACTATGGAACATTAATTGAAGGCACAGACTTATCAGACCTATTGATAATAATAATTATCGCCGCTAGGGCGCTGAGATTCGCAATTCTGATCTGTTGCCAAATGGCGTGCGATTATTGATTGGATATATGTTTACGATAGTTTGTTAAATTAAATTGTACTATGGTTGGAGGAGCAGGTCTATTGAAGTGATTATGGAATGGTGTGTCAGAAATAAATTGGCTCTGGCTCCGCAAAACATCGTGGCTTTGATGATGAAGGAAAGTCTAAGCAGGGAGCGTAACCTAATTGTGCGCATGAAGTACGATATCTAAATGTTATGTTTGATGCTTCTGGTTCTTTCCTTGCTCATGTTATGGCCATGTCTAATCGGGCGGCGGACTTCTTTGCATCTGTGAAGAGGACGAGAACGGCGGAGTGGGGAATCTGATGCTCAGCCATGCGCCCCGTTTACAAGTCGACGTATGTGACCCAGGTCACCGCCAAGATATGGGCGCATAGGCTTCGTACTAGGGTTGTCACCTCCGCCCTAAACAGGGGTCGGAGAGTACCCCTACTGGCAGTGACTCACCGAGGATCCATGGTGCTTCTGTGACCGTATGAGACCGACGCCGGAGCATATACTCTGGGTGTGTGAGAATATGAGATGCCAGGGAGGATATGCTCGAGGGATTGGATGTGACAGATCATCTTCCGGCTCAGAACGAAAGTAATTTCGAACTTTTTCGGAAGCTTGTGGGTGTCTCGCTGGGAGATTTTGAAACGGTCAGGTGTTTAGAAAGAAGATGAGGGCCATCCGCTCTTCCCCCTTCTTGCTCAAAAAAAACCATAGGAATAATATCTGTCGGTCCTGGCTTCCCTTTGCCGAAAGGAAACTTTTTTATTTTTGTGTATTGTCTTCAATTTTCCTTTAAAGAGTGTGTGGGGGACTTAGAAACCGACATTTGCTGTACCACTCAGTGCCTTTTGTGTGTA
Organism: Eubasilissa splendida; assembly: GCA_031772225.1. Classification (NCBI taxonomy): domain Eukaryota; kingdom Metazoa; phylum Arthropoda; class Insecta; order Trichoptera; family Phryganeidae; genus Eubasilissa; species Eubasilissa splendida. The sequence continues at coordinate 10,169,284 of CM062852.1, read as the reverse complement.
TATTTTATCTATTGCTGTTGTGTGCATTTGATTAATTTCTGTTTTAGTGAATTTTTTTATTCCGCACTACACGGACAGTGAATGTGGTTTTTGATGATAAATTTTATTTTAAGCATTGAATAACCGGCAGTGGCTTCGCAGCGGGCAATATTGGCCGCGAAGTGGCCATCACACTATCTAGCAAAAGTTTCTATCGGTATTCATACCTACATAAATATATAATCTTGTGAGACTCGACTAGCCCCAATAGGAAGCCACCAACTAAACACAAACCCCGTGATTTATTTGTCTGGCCGCCATTCGGCATCCATTGTTTCAGAGAGGCAAATACCATATTTATGTATCTATACTCTCAACAATGGCCGACAATTAATTATGTTTTTGCATCGCAGTCATATAGAACATTGTACCGGTTTGCAAATATTAAATGATGAATAGATTCGGCAGAGCGCTGCCATTTGGGATGAACTACTCGATTGTTGTACGAATGGGGAGTTTATTGGATCAATTTGGTTTGAATAACATTTTATTTGCTGAGTTTTGACTGTTTTGTGTTTACCAAAAGGAAATATGGCCGGTTCAGCGAACTATGCTATTTTTACACTAATACAATATTTCTATATTCGGGAAATTTTTATACTAATACTACACTTCTATTTTCGGGTTGATGCTTTTGATAAGAATGTTTTCAGAAACTTCAGATATTCTTATTTCTATAATATCCCAAAGTCATTCTGAAAGGAAACTTTACTACATTACATTGGAGAAAAGTGTCAATTTCCTTTGTAATATACGAAAGAGGTTGCTGTATGAAATTATTGTTTTGAAATATAAGACAAACAAGTCAATTTCTCATTTTAGAATTATAAAATTAATAACACTGCTGTACTTACCATTAAACTTAAGACGGGTGTTAAACGTAAATCTTGTATTCAATATTCCGATATTTTTTTGTACGTCACGCATAGGTATATTTGAAAGGAATATTGCATTGAAATGAATTGTGAACTTCCTTTGAAACATACGAATTTGATGGATATGTGACCTTTATGTTCTGAAGGTACATTTTTCAAAAAGATCATTCAATTGTCAAAAATACGAAAACTGAAAAATTATAATGCTGCTGTACAATTGGTATGTAAGTACTTAAAGTATTATCTTTTTTCACGAAAATCGTTATATATATCGTACCGGTTCTGGAACAGTGTTAAAAATACAAGTACTAAAAATACTAAATGGATAAATTATTGTATATTCTTGGTTATAGGATGAATACAGGTGGATGATTATGATCTGGATAACGAGACGCAAGAGGTTTTCGGGACGTTATATATAAAACGTATATATAAAGAATACATTGCCCAATGAGCACATAACATTGGTCAGAGTGATCAATTAACACATATTAACTAAATAAGAATTAAATATATTAGTTAGAAAGATATACATATAAAATCATAAACTATGCTACAGCGACAATATTTTTAGCGACAAATTTTCGAACCTAGATGTTACCTTTTTGATATTAATACATTGAATCGTTCCATTATTTGAAAGAGCCATCTACCTTATTTTTACAGAATCTCAAATACCTTCGAGTAATCTGATAGCAGTCGCCGGAATTATCAATTCATTTTTATTAAATTTTGAACACATTGATACAACTTTATTATTAGGAGAACACATTCTTATTGTGATGTTGTAATTATTCAGAACATAGGTCTGTGATATTTTAAATGCGAATTAAATATATTAATTAGAAAGATATACATATACAATCAATTTTATCGAAAAATATTGCTGTTGCGCCACCGGAATTCGAACCTGGATCTCTTTCCTAACAGGGGAAGGTCCATTATCCAACTATGCTACAGCGACAATATTTTTAGCGACAAATTTTCGAACATATATGTTACCTTTTTGATATTAATACATTTAATCATTCCATTATTTGAATTATTATTATTATTATTTATTAACTAATCACTATGCCCGACTTATCTGGGCATTATGAATATTGCTCGCTTACTATGCATAGAGCCCTATTATTTACTTGTTCCATAATATAGATATGCTAATATATTTTTTATAGCGCACAACAAAATGAGTTAAAATGTGACGAAAAAAGCATAAATTTGATGTTTAACTTTATAAACGATTCACCTAAACAGATACCGTATAAAGTAGCTATGAAAACTAATATTTTTTTCTGTTTTCACATGTTGTATGATGAGTTTTAAGCATTTTAAGCTCGTGAACCTCACAGATTAGCAGTGACGTCATCCGTTTCCCGAATGGTTGGCGCAATTATCTTTTACGACCCCATTAACAGGGCGGGGGTGCGGGCGTGGGAAAAACAGGCGTTTGAATAATTAATGCATTTGTTTTTAAATTTACAATTTGGATATGGGGGGGACTGCACCACTACTAGGTTTGACATTGAAATAATTAACTCAATACAATAGTGTCTCCGTTCATACAAATAAATAGACAAAACAACTATGGGAGTAAACTACTTTTTTTATTTAGAAAGGACAATTATATTAGTGTTTGCAACAGGCCGTTTCAAAAAAATGTAAAACTTTTATTTTTATTTTTAAAAATGAATTTTTAAAATATGAAATAAATACATGGTGCCGGAAAACTCATAGCAAATAGAACACACAATACATACAGAGCTCATATTTTCATGTACAGCGTTTTTATTGCGATATATCATATATTTTTTATGTTTTTCGTCGCCTTGTATATGTGATAAAAATAGGGTTAAGAATATTTATGCACAGAGATTAGCCTTTATCACTCATTTATAATAATCAAATCATATGTGTGCACAGAGAAAAAATGGTTCATAAATATGGAAGATATAATGCATAAACATTAATTTTAACTTTCTTAATTTACATAATTCATACATTCCGTGCATATTTTTTGTGGATGCCGCATTTATAACTAATTTCAAACGACAACCCCGCCCACTGACCAATTAAAACGCTGAGCGACATCAATACAGTGTTACAATGCGCATATTACGTATGGTGTTACTCACATAAATACAATTGTTCTTTCTAAATGAAAAGTAGTATACGCTTACTGAAAGATTTTCATCAGAAAACTGAATGAGATTATATAACAGAATGCTTGCATTGAAAGTAAAAAATGAACTATACTTAGGTATGTATATAAATATGCACATAGTGATCATACAGGATTGCCATAAGATACAGACATTTTAGGCGTATATATGAGTTAAATATTACGCGGATGCGATCTAAAATCACAATATATTGGAAGAATTAAAAGAATTAAAGATTGATTGTAGTATTTCCTTGATCAATCGGCAACTTGACAGTAAAAAAAGTTTAATAGGCTGTGTCTATCAAAAGTATTGTATTTGATAGCGCATTGTAATTGATCAGTTGGCTTATTTGCATTAATATGAATACATTGTCACTTTGAGCTTGGGATGATCGCGCATCCCTTACATGCCATGGATAGAACGCCAGGACCCCGATCTCTACGTTACCGGCTAGCTTAAATCGGTACTTACAAACTTTTGGGATCTCGCCTGGTAATGTCCATGGGCTGCTATATGACAGTTGTTTTTTTCTGCAGGGGAATGACAACAATTTTATTCACATTATAAACTATATTTTACAACTATCCACGCTTCTCGCACTAGACATACACTGTTTTTATATCCTTCATGTCTATGTTTCACTTGTTCATCTGTCTCTTGAGGCATTATTTCTTCTTCATTTTGACATCTTACACATACCAGTATCCCAGGGGATCCGAGCTGACGAGTGCCAGCGAGGACCGGCCGCCAAACTCGGAACCGCCATTCAGAATTTTTTTCAACAAAATAACATCGCCATTCCAGAAATTGCCGGCGCAAAATTAGACATAGTAGAGCCAGGGACGCCAGTTATTTCGTACAAGTCCTTACGAGCCTCGCCATTATTTTTTTTGTCTTTTTCTCTGCATCTTGGCCAGCGTTCTCCTCATAGAGCTAGTCTCGATACGTTCCGTTGAAAGAAATGACAGCTCGCCATATTGATTTGCCATAGATCATTCCTCGAACAGCGGGCTCTCTATTGGTTGACGAGACTATAGTGGGCTCCACACATAGCGTAATATTTTTCATCGTATTGTTTTGGTGGGCGCACACACGGGGACGTATGCATCCAAATGTGACAATATGGAATGTAAAATATATTTTTAGATAAAAATTTATATATAAATATTTCAAAATGTTAATTTTTTTCATTATTTCACACAGGTCTGTAGATATTTATTAAACAACTGATTCGACCAAAATGGCCCAGAAATTAATAAGAGTTGGTAAAACAACCGTTTTAGAAAAGTAAAAATATTTCGTAACGTTAGTATGTTAATTTGACCCTCGCCACTGAGCCCCTACTTCTATATATACAAAGACTTCAACTAATTGGTCAGCTTGGACGCCTCTTGCGAGCTAAAAAAATGACTATTTGTATTTACTATGCAACTCTGAAGGGAAGTCGGGAGGTGGGTCGCTTCAGACTAAGCTGGAATAAACAGCAAAAATGAGTGTATAAAGACAGATTTGGTCTGCATTGATCAATAAGTACAGAAGCAGCACAAAACAGGGGTAGATGGAAGCGCTTTGTCGAGACTTTGAGCCCCAGATCCTCCTATAATAATGGGATGAAAGTGATGTTTATTTGAACCGAAAATAATTCTAGTTGATTTCAAAATCAATGTATGTAAATTAGGTAAATATATTTCGTGAACTCTTCTTTCTCCGTGAAAGTTGTGTAAATAGGAGGTTCTTGAAAATCATTAATACTTAACATTCTGATAACAAATCACAAGGTGAAACTACCTTGAATTCCCAAAGACAACCGAACAACAGAACAAAAGAACGAGGAGGTACGAGCGGAGGAGAGGGGCGCGATACACAGCCTTATGCAAAACACAGCAGGGGTAGTTTTACTACACTCCGGCCCGGCTGGCTTCCCCCGCGCAACCCTCCGTCGGCAGGCCTAGAACCAGTTTGACGCAGACATAAATATTTAACTTTTTGCCCAGCCGAGTCGACGCCGCGGCCGACTTCAGCGCGCTCCCTTAACAGCAGGGGCGGCCGACCGTTTCCTAATCGATAAATTGTATTTTTTGAATGCCAAAATAAAGGATGTGTTTTATTCCAGGTGTGATAACTAGTAGCATTTTTTAAGCTCTACTCAACATACTGTTTGACCACAACCCTAACTAAGATCGAGACATTTTAGCTTAATAAAATTAACAGATTTAGTTGTTGGTGAATATTAAACGTGGTATGAAAATTCATTTTTACCATATCTAATATTCACTTTTTATTCTTCTAAATATATATGTGAACTTTTTACTTTTTATTAACTTTTTAAAATTTTTATTTATTTATTAATATTTTCTTTGGTTTTCTTTTTCATAGCATTATATCTATTTCATAACCTTTAATGTATAACATAATATGTATTATCTTTATCACGCTGTAATAAACATATTATTATTATTAATACAACTTATTATATATAATAATTATTATTTGATTAATCTAAAATAAACATATTTTACATTTTTTATTTATTAATCTTTAATCACAATCATTGCATGATTTTAAAGTAAGACATTATACACTGTGTTGAAAGTCTGAAGATAAATACGTGATACGATGTTCCGCAGAATAATACATTTCCTAGGACAGTGTGGGATCATTATCATTTTGTATAAATGTAAGAGAAAAAATATACGCAAAGGCGTATTTTCAAAAATTCTTATTTAAATGCTTAAAAACTTTGCCGCGCTTAGACAATGAAATTCATAAAAATATATAAACAAAAACACGTTCATGCAGATAAAATTGCATCATCCACGTGGTTATAACTGGAGCGTGTGATGTTTTATATTTTTACTGTTGGATTTGAAAAAAACTAAATCCATTTTTTTCTCTAACGAAATATATGAAACATTTAGATTTTATTGTATTCAAAAATATTTCATTGTACCTAAATCTAAATTAAATACGATATGGGTTTAAAATAAATAGTGATAAATATAAAATGCCTCACCTTGTTCATAGACCTCTTTTTTAAATTTCAAATCGTGAATAGTTTTTTGATCTAATTAAATTCATAAGTCGTGAATAATCTAATTAGAATTGGCTAATGAAGATTAACAAGCATTGATAACTGAAAGTCTAAAATGTGTAAATTTTAGCACTTTAATAAAATTCTGAGTTAACTGTTACGAAATTTAATCCATTATAAATCTATTTTTCAAAACTCAGAACTATGGATCTATCCAGAAGTGAATAACAACTAATAGAAAATTTGAAACATATTACTTTTTTACACATTTTCTAACGCACAGTAGGATAATTTTAAAGAGTGAGCGTGCATAATTGTGGATTTGTATAAATTTTTATTTAAATAGATAAGTTCGTGAACGTTTATATGATAGAGCTGTTTGAATAATGAACATAATTTTTAATTCAATGAATGATTAAAATTTCCACTGGAAACAATTCAGAGCTAGTCTGAATTCCGTATGTCCGTGAATGGTTGTTGACATCTCTGCAGTGTTGGCCTAACGAAGCAACAATACGGGAAGCGTATTCTCATACTGCCAGGGAAGTGGTTATTTATTCGACCGGATATTGATATTGGTGCAATTGTGTAGAAATTTTCGACCATCGCATCGAAATTGTTAATGATTTGATTGAAATATTCGATGTAATATATCAATGAGAATTATTTGAATGAAAATGTGTTATCATTAATTAGCATGGCGGTTACTTTGTGGTTTAACATGTTTATTTTAATATTCATTATGAAACTAAAGGAACATCGCCGCTGCCTAAAAAAGAACAACTTCTCGGAATTTTCCAACTACATAATTGAAACAAACGACTCTTTCGAAAGTCGTAGACTAAAACTTCTCCACTCGGTACCTTATAATGGATTAATTATGAACAATTTGGAAACCGTTGAAATAGAAAAGTATTTAAATTCGGAGAAAACACTAATTAATAACATAACATTCCCTAACACTTCGCCTTTATTGTCCATATTTCCGTTAACAATCGAAACCTCCCCCCTCTTCTCAAGCCCCGCCCCATTGCCCGAATAGACTACAATTCTGTATTTAGTTTAGTTATCACCCGATGATGAGAGGGACTGCACCTCTCGAAACTAGTAGTGAAAATAACAACTGCTAAATATCATAGTCTCCTGGTTATAATCAAAGAAAGTGCATTAAAATTTTCCGGAAGTTGCGAAAAGAAATCTTCTGCAATAGGGAATGAAATCTATCTAAAAATTCTTCGAGTACATTGTTTGTATCTGCCTTTTCACAGTACAACTAAAGTAAGTAAATGTCAAAAATATTCAATAAAGTCTACTACATAAATCATCGATTTTTTAGTATTAATTAATGGCCTAAATGAGTCGACCTGCTTTTTAATTGAGTCAATAAAAAAAGAGTGTCTTATTTCTTTAAAAAATACGTCTATTAGGTAATGAGCCAGACAATGTCTACTTCAAACAACAGTATTACCAGTGAACTGGTAATACGTATCAAAAATCATTTGGATAAATTGTCATTTTTTTCTTATCACAACTAAAATGGCTATCTGTCATTCAATTGTCAAAATTGAAAGTTTTTATTCAAACATGAAATATTGAATTAGATAGGAAGAGAGAATTTCTACTTTATTGGGAAACTAGTAGACTTAGTTGTACGAGAAAAACCAGTTAAACCGTCATAATTACGCAAGGAAAAACAGTTAAATTTTAATGCAACCTGCTCATTATTTTACTTGACAAATTTAGAAGTAAATAAAAATAATTTAAGAAAATATTGAAATGTAATATTTCATGTAAAAAAAGTTACTAATTGTTATATAATCAATGAAAAGAAGGATAAATAAGTGTTTTAATAGGCATCGATGGATAAAGCTTCTCATTTAAGTATATTTAAAAATTATCACATTATACCAATATTTTAATTTTGGTTATTTCAATAATACTTTATATTTATTCATATTTGTGTGAATTATGTCCAGCGATTCAAAATGCAGTAGCCGTTATTTAGAATAGATACCTATCATCAACAGAAATTAGTAGAGGGAAGATAAAATCGCATACTGAATGTATAATAAAATATATGTGAAATATTTTAAAAATGTTTTTCAGAATAAAAATATGATGTGTCATCATATTTCTATTCTAAAAACACATTGTTTAAGCACGTACGTACGATATTATTTTGTATCTACATATTAATGCTTGTAACGATCTGCTGGAATTTCTAGTTCTATCTTTCTTCTGATGAAAGATTCAAAATGTTTAGATTTCTAATACTATTTGCGTGCAAATATTGAACTAACCGACATTAAGCGGAGGCTACAAAACTCACAAATGTGGATTTCCATCTGTATTATTGATTCAATACAAATCTTAACTTGCACTGTCCTTGGATAGACTATTTATAGCGTAGAATTATAGTATTCAATTTAGAACACATATATAATACAGAGAAAGTAAATAACATTATTTGGGTATTGTTAATAATATTTTACTGCAGTAATAGAGAGATGATATATACGAGGCTGTTATCTAACATAATATAACTTTAACTTCAGCTTTTAAAGGAAAAACAAAAATGAACAATCGATCTGGATTGCAGTCACTTAGGCGGAAACGTGGTAGATATCAAGTTTTGTAGGAAAATTAAATACATGTCGTTAGTATCTTTATTTATTATTATTCCATTTAGTAAAAAAAAATCAAAGACAAAGAAATAAACAATATTTCAAAATACGGTTTAAGAGCATTGGTGTCAAATTGTACAATACAGATCTTAAATTGTACTTAGGAAAAATGTAATATATTTTTCAATTTTTATACAAAAAAATACTACTGCTGACACGTGAATATATTCATCACAAAAAATATATAGTCATATTATTATAGTACGATTTGAGAGTAACTACAGTTGTACGAATTATGCGTACTCGACCATTCCGACCAAAACACCTGTTACATTAACACCTCGCGTCTTAAGTGCATTACAAAAACACAAAAAATAATAAGAAATAAAAATGGTTTAGCACCTACATGTATTCGTATTATCATCTTACACATATAACAATTGAAAAACGTGAAAAAACTTACTTTTAAAATATGTTCGCTGGCTTACATAGCGACATGGGCGACTATTGTTTTTGTATGTTACCACCATTAGCGTTGTATCTATCTTAATTTGAAAGATACTGTGATGGTAAGATTTAGGAAAGTTTACCCTAATTGTAAAGATTACTACAGTACGTTAACAACTAGCATTGTAATATACATAGTTAAAAAGTAGCATGTAACATAATTAACCGTTCCCTTACGGTGCTAAAATAAAAACTCGCGTTCCCGTGCTGTTAACTCAGTGTACATGTAGACTTTTGCGATTTTTAATTCCGATGAATATAAATATTTTATATGTATTACTTATATTAATTATTAGAGTAGTATTTATATGAATTATTGTGTAAAAGTGCTGAAAATGATAAATAACATATATCATCACAAACGACAGCATAAGACACGTCTAACTCGGCCAGCGCCCATTCTGCCACTAAGTGACGATCGGCATCCGGCACCCCGCGCCCCGCGCACTGCCCATACACGTATTTAAAAAATTACGTAGGGTTCTTCGCGAAAACATTTTTTATTGTTGCGCATGGTAAATATTTGTATATTGTAATTATTTTATCCAATACATATATATATAAATAATCAACAGCATCTAAGCGAAGTACTGCACTGATATCGAAGCAGTCGAAAACTTATATTATGTTTTTTTTTTCAAACATTGTATTTCCTTGAATAGTTTATTAAACCCTTGTATGTTATAATCCCAGTGAGACAGTAAAAAAATATTTATTTTGTTCTGTAGGAGGAACAGACTTTCATTAAACAAACATTTAATAAAAGTTAGTATAAATGGAATTAACAAACAACACACATATTTTACAGTAACACATTTCGCGAGCACGCAATGTGTCAGTTTAGCGCCATAATAAAATTCTTGACTTATGGCCCGTGACGTTGTCCCATATCTCACTAATTTCGGACAAGTTCATTGTTGAGCTAAATACCAGCAGGGCTATGTTGGCGTAATGATTAGCCGGGCCATTGTATAAGGGTTGCACGGCGCCACAATAGCCCGCGAGCCCTCCGCGAGCTGCGGCGGCCCGGCGCGGGGCCGCGTGGGCGTAGCGGGTCAAGGTAGCCGAAACCACCTGATGCTGAAGAAAATATCATTTCATTTTGTAGACCTGCGTCTATCAATTATAATATATTTATGGCGTGGATTACGAAAATATTTTTAGGACTAAAATGTGGATTAAAATCTTTCCAGTAATTTTTATCTTATTTTTATATTTTCTGAAACAGTGATAAAGAGATGTTCACTATAAATAGCTTATGGATGCCGTATTTTCTTTATTTTTTCTTCGATTATTCTTATAATGACTTTTATTACGAGAATTGTGTGCCTCGGGGTGTAACCTAAAATATTTCTCTCATCTATTCGTATAAAATATCACCATTTCATTTCATCTAAATGCCGATTGCACCAGCAGAAATAATATGCAATATGCCAATTTTGTAAAGTATATTAAACGATATAATTTTTTTAATTATTGTGGGTCATACTTGTTTGAAAAATCGAAAGATTCGTTCTTTGTATTTTTTTCCATAATACTTTCCATTTATTTTTTCATAATATAAATAACTTCTAAATAACTTAAACTTATTTGGTAGGAATAACTTTAATTTGTTTACGATAATACGTACCTTCGTACCAATTCAAATTAAAGAAGAAAAGATATTCACGCAGTAAAATAAAGATTTTTAAAATATATCTACCCGTATTTAAAGTCCTGCAATACTTAGGTGAAATTAGCGCAGATTATTTATAGATTAAATTTGTTAAACCAATAATGACTTTTTATTTAATGGCGACCCACAAAATCGGTAGCAGCTGTTTTCGTTAAAAAATAACAACTGAAAATCAATTATTTCCGAAAACCTCCCATCAAAACTTTACCAGTTTTAGCGGAAGTTTTGCGTTCGTTAGCACAAGTCGGGGTGCTTCATTTTGACAATTTCATTTATTAAGCAAACCCCTAGTTGACATTTTCGTTAATAATGGGAAGCGATTTGAAGTTAAATAGGCGTTCTCGCGTGAATGCCTTTGATGCTTCGTGACGAAGGCTCTTCGAAAAGGAGTGTCGGTAAGGTAGGCATCTGCCCGAGATACGGGCGTGATGCGTAAGAAAATGAAAGGAGAGGGGTCGAACGCCCTTAAAAAGAGTGATAGTGCTGAATCGCTGATGAAGAACATGACTATCATCGAGAAATATGTATAATATGGAAACCAAAACAATAATCAGCATAAAATAAAGTATTTCAATTCGTGTGCAAGCAAATTTTAGATTCTCAAGTTATTCACACAAATAATCGAGTAGCTTGTTGGTGTACTTGTTAAGACGCTGGCCTAGTGATTTAGTGGTCGGGGGTTTGCGCCTCGTTCCATGACACCAGTAAGTTAGTCCTATTTTCATAGTACAAGCTTTTAGCTTAGTTTGAAAATAATAAGAATATTAATGTGACACGTATTCCGTATACGCATCTCTATTTAATATATTTATATGATATTTAATGAAAAATAGTAAATTAATTATAACAAAATACATTTTTGTACTGTGTTTATCCGAAATATAACAATTATTTTGTAAATTTTAATTTACTGCGATACCTAAATGCCGTTAATAAGGTTTACAATAGCCACAAACAAGATATTTTAATTATATTCAGTTAATGCTTAAAAATAAAATAAAGATAGATTAGTAATAAAAAAGTATGTACAGTGACTTAATCGTACAGCATAAACCATTATTCTTCTCCAAAGGACCTGGGTTTAATGGTCGAAGCGTAAAAGTTAAGAAAAATTTGTTCATGAACAAAGGACAAAGAATATAAAAACCGGATGGTTTGTGTCGGGGCTGCGGGCGAGGGGTGGGTTTGGTGCAGGGTGAAGCGTGCCGGTGAGGTTGTCGGAGAGGGGGAGCGGGGGAGCGAGAGAGGATACCTGAAAATGCCTGGGCAGATATTTCCCAGCGTACGATTACGTCATTCGGAAAAGCAAAGTGACGCGAGTCCTCCTGTGCTCGAGATAAAGGATAATATTGAAAGTTTAAACAGTACGTGTAAATGTGTTACATAATTCAATTTGACGATTTTTTATAAACCCCTCGGCATTCTAAAAATACATATAATACACGATAGCATGATAGCGCATGTTTACAACTTTGACAAGTTTTTAGTATATTTTATGTGAATTTATTTTTTTGCGAATGCGAATGCGATTCACAATCATTTATAGAAAATAAATGTTAATAACTAAAATAACAACATTTTAATTTTGCAAATTAACAATATACCTAAGTATTTTTTTATAATTTGCTGTACATATTAAAACTTTTCATTGTGATTTTTTTGAAAAACGCCATAATCATTTATGATGTTAATAATTTTGTATATATTTATATACATTAATTAATACATTTAAAGGTTTTCACAGCCTTCATCATGTTATTCTGCCTTAGATATTTGTTGCAGTCGACTATACTGACCACATTTTGATGGCCATTTTCAACGCTATTAAACTATAAAAATTATAGTCATATTGAAACTATGCAAAGTTCTAGATACTTCTTATAGTAGTTATTAGTGCTATTATTATTATTCAAATGCAATGCATGTCTAAACTTGTAAAATAAAATAAAATACTCACAATATTCCAGAATTTAAAAAAAAATATTTTAACTTATATTATTATTAGCCAAATAATTATAAGGTAATAAGTATTTGAGAATTATTATTAAATATTTATTTAATTATTAATTAACTTTTCTTAATTGTCATTTTTTGCAAGACTTTTATTTTTATTTTTACTGTATTTCTATTTTTTTAATCGTATAAAAGTGTAATTCTATAGGTTATTTCCCTAAATGACTTTTTTTACGTTGTGTCTTAATCTCATACAAGAATTTTATGTCAAGGTCATTAACAACCTGTAGATAATCAGTATAATATAAAAATGTTTATGAATATCTGAAAAACAAAATTTAATTAAAATTTTTCATTAACCAATATAATTTTTGATAACGACGTTAAGAATTGAAATAGTTCTCTAAAATATCATTTTTTAATATTTTTTTATATAGTAGAGCTGCTGTAGATTCTGAATCAAAAGATAGTCGCCGGGAACTGGAGTAGGTGAAGGAATCATGGGTCTATGTGGGCTGCAGCGCCATAGAAGAACAACATAGTTTTTATAAAGGCAGTTCTTTTATGTTGCGTAATGTAGTCTGTGATTAATAATAATGGCGTGGGATTCGCACTGGTAGAAACGAAGTTGAGCCTTCAAGCTCAATGGAGGGATGCCTTCAGAAGAATAGTGGCAGGCAATCGATGGATAAGCAAGAATTGGCCATCTTTTGGAGACGCCTATATTCAACAGTGGAGAAATACAGGCCGATAAATTAGTGATGATATCAAATATTTATTAATGACTTATTCAATACTAGCAACATTACAAATTCTGTACAACCAGCATTTTACACTAATAACAAATTTAAAAATTATGTATTCAATAATAAGGATAAGGACGATATTTAAAAAAATCGGGGGTCTACAAATTAATTCGCAATGATTGCAATTTTTTTATATAGTTATAACTTCCAGAGATTTTGATATTAGAATTAAGAAGCACTTGAGATGCCTATATAGCAACAACTTTTCTGAATTCGCCAAACCTTTTGGAAACAAACTATTCTTTTTACATCAACAAGGGCTTAGAAATTATATGTACAAATACTAGGGGTTTACAGTTAGATAAACTTGAAATTTTAGAAATAAGAACAAGTGTTAATAGCAAGCTAAATATTATAAATAACCAAATCTTCTTTGCAAATAGTCACCTTTTAAATTTGTTTCCATATTAGTTTCTACTTATTTATAGTTTTATTTCTATCTATGCTTGTATTATTAATTTCAGTAAACATTGTTTCCTGAAGAAGATACCATAGGTATCGAAACATGTTAAATAATCAATAGCGGTTTAAACGAAGTATTTTGTTTTGTTATTTATTTATTAATGACTTTTAAATGATATTTGTTAGTTAATATTTGGTTGGAAGGTACTATTAAAAAAACCCAGATGATATTTTCTATTTTGTGCAGTTTTATTATTGTAATACAATAGCTTGAATCAACCTGAATTGAACCTGTAAATGCAATCTCTCGCGGTTGCAGTAAAACAATTTGTTTTCCCGAGGGGGTTTCATCATTTACCCCTTTGTGGGACGAAACATCAGACGCAGACGCGCAGTAAATAACAACGAAACATTTGAAAACTTCTGACACAAGCAGCAACGCAATGATTACATTTAGAAACATCGCATTTAAGTAAAATATTAAATTGAGTTAAATGTTTAAAATGTGAAATTTTACGCAAAATTATAATAATGTAAGATTTAATTATTAATTTACAACAAAATAATTAATGTTATATAAAATACAGAGAATTGTCATTCTTGCTATAACTTCAACATACTACACCGTCACGATATAGGCGTTAGTTACGTCGATTTAGGCACCCGATAGCTAACTTTTCTCCAACAGAAGGGCGTAGTCCTCAAGTATCTTTCTCTTTTACGCACAAGTTCATATTATTTTCAGTCTCACTGTCCACGAATCCATGAATTAGTTAATTTTGTTAATCGAAGTCAAACTAACTCAAAGTATAAGACATGTATGGTATATATAATTACTTTTGTAAACATAATATATGTATACTTTAATTAGATATGTTTGTATACATAAATGTTTTATGAGAGATTATTATTTTTTTGACTTGGAAAAATAAGTGATTTCTTATTAGGAGAACACATTCTTATTGTGAAGTTGTAATTATTCAGAATATAGATCTGTGATATTTTAAATATGAATTAAATATATTAATTAGAAAGATATACATATAAAATCAATTTTATCGAAAAATATTGTTGTTGCGCCACCGGGATTCGAACCTGGATCTCTTTCCTAACTAGGGAAGATGCATTATACAACTATAACGACAATATTTTTAGCGACAATTTTCGAACCTATATGTTATCTTTTTGATATTAATACATTTAATCGTTACATTATTTGAAAGAGCCATCTACCTTATTTTTACAGAATCTTTAATCCTTCTCCGGTTAGGAAAGAGATCCAGGTTCGAATCCCGGTGGCGCAACAACAATATTTTTTGATAAAATTGATTTTATATGTATATCTTTCTAATGAATATATTTAATTTATACTTAAGTGATTTCTATTGATGGTGAATAATGTTTGTTACCCATAGCCTTAAAATAAATAATATTAAATAAAATATATCAATGATTATAAGCATAAAGTGATGTATTGTGTTTATATATGAATTTTATTTGTTACTATTTGTAGCAGTTACATTGTCGTTAAACATTTTAAGCATTAGTGAGTTACACAATATATAAACTCGTGTATTATCAAAGTAGTAAAAAACTAATCTCTATTTGTTCAAATGATCTCTGTATGTATTTAGTCAATAAATGTCTCTATATATGCTAATTAAATTTGTCTGAACAAGAGGTCTGCTATAAAATTGGTTAGAGTTGAATGAATACATGCCAGAAATTAAATGTAAAATGTTTTGTTAGTATACTTTGTCTATTTCATTGTAAAAACAAACAGCTTTAACCCTTCCTAGGTTTACAACATTTACTTAAATATCTACTTAAAACGCAACACCTGAAGCCCAAAGCTGGATCAACTGACTAAAGTTCTAACATTAAATCCTTGACCATGCGAAAGAAAAATAGACTTGTACTCGCATCTTCTTCTATATATGGTTTATATTTTCAACGAGTTGTATGTTGATTTTTTCTGGTAGAATCCGATTTCCGTTGTAATCGCACAACAACACCCCTTCCACAGACAATCTGCAGTCGCCATATCAATTATGTATGGAGGTTTTTTGGACACAGCAAGGCAGGTTTCTTAAAACACCCTACTTTTTTAGTAACATCCAAGGTGTACGTGCCTTCAGATACTTAGGCATTGGGAATTTAGGGAATTGGGGATTTATAAGGGAAGATAGTTAGCTCAGAAATATTGTGATCTGTGAATTTATAATATAATATCGTAGATACGGCTTTTACAGAGCATGAACAGAGTATACAAATGAGCTGTATACCGGGTGGGGTGAATCATGAATCAAAAATATTCTTGTTTGTCAGTATGACGAAAGAAAAACATACGGAGTATGTTTTTTTAAATTGGTTCTTTAAAAACTCAAGATATACAAGTAAATAGTATCGGGAGACCTCACCATCTCTAGTCTACTATTACAATGGTAGTTTGGTTAATGTTGTAAGGAAGAATGACAACTAGGGTGTGTTATTTAAAGAGAACCATACCTTAGGTTTTGTTATCTGGTTTATTTGCGATCTGTGGTCGGAACACAATATAAAATGCAGGCAGCTGTTAGATTTATAAGTACAAAATAAGTTACAATTTAAAAGAGAACTTGTTGAGAGCACCAGCCATGAAATCAGAATGAATTGGTCGGCTCGGTGCTCTCTCATATCCAGGCCAGGATCTGCCGGTCGTCTGGCCCACTAAGGCCGCGTCCTTATGGTGGTGTGTACTGCAAGCTAGCTGGAAACCGGTATGCGGCGTGTCAGCGTGCTACCGCGAACCACCGCTAGGTGGCACAGTGCAACAGTCAGAGGTGAATATGAATATAACTTAGTAACGTAATGACGCATTTTTATATCTATTCAAGTCTTAAACGTATGAAAATTTTATAAAAAATATTTTACTTGAAAAATTATGATGAAAAGACTTCCTCGACCCTCCTCATCATTAAGATATCGTTCTTAATCTTTTCAAACCTACGCTGCACTGTTTGTTTAGAAGTTGTTCCTTCGCCAATTGCGTGCCTATTTAAGATGAGTAATATCCTAGTAAAATTTAATTCAGGCAAAAAATAACATAATTTTCAATTCCATTTCTAATGCTTTAAAGTAATACAAATTAAATGTCTCACTTAATAAATAAATACATCAGATTTCTAACCGTCAAGTAAAAAAAATTTAAAGTTATATAATATTAAAATCGGTTATTATTTTTGGAACAACCTAATAATTAATGTAGAGTGCTTATTTAAAAATTTGTTCTATTACCTTCTTCTCTGTAAAGCTTTCGTCTTTTGTTATCGCGTTTATTTCAAAACTCTGTATAGCTAGTAACTATTATTACATTTTCAATTACGTCAAGACTTTTCATAATGCTGGAATCTCTTTGTCTCTGTTGCTTAAAAATGGTACTTTACTGACATCCACAGAGTTTCACAACATATTACAATTTATTAAAAAAAAGGAATTTCGTATGCTGTATTACAAACTAGGATTAGCCCCGGGTATTAACAAACAATTAATATTAAATTGGAAGTTATTTACCTATCTGGAGATACACTCGTGTGACCTTTAATAGAATTAATAAACCTTGAAATTCTCTCATATATGGTTTCAACACATTATATTTCTTATAGTTTAGCTTCCGTATCAAATATAATGAATCGCACGCACATCTCTCTGAAATACATTTCCTTACTATTCAGCTTCTTGATGTCGTACTGTAATAATATATAATATAACTTTAAACCTTTCTAGAAAAATGTGAAATATACAAGGTTATTCAAAATTATTGACTCAACTCTTCGTTTCGAACTGCGAACGAGTGACGAATATGAAATAAATTACATTTGATAGTACTCACAATAAAGTTTACAAATACAGTTTAAAAATGTTCAATGTGACCCTCTTTGGCTGCACGGCAAACATCTAATCGGTAGCTGAACTCGTTCCACATCCGATGAAGCATGTCTTGTGTTACTGAGTTCACCGCAGCTGTGATATGGTTCCACAGATCGGTCAGAGTTGTTTATAGAGGTGGTACATAAATTGCTTCTTTTACGAACCCCCACAAGAAAAACGTCACAGGGTATGAGATCAGAAGATCTCGGGGGCCAGAACTAAAGAGCCAGGTCTTCAGTCCCAATGCGACCTATTCATCGATGAGGTAGAGGTTCATTCAGAAAACCTCGAATATACTTGTGCCAATGAGGTGGAGCTACGTCCTGTTACGTTAGTAACCGTATTTTCCGTCAAAAAGAATGGTCCATAAACCTTTCTTTGCGATACGGCACAAAACACACCTTTCGGTGTGTTTATCTCGTGTTGCTCGCGAAATGATTGTTTGGAGGCGCGAGCACTCTAGCGGTCGTTTGCGCAACTATGATCGATCTAGCGGTGGAATTCGAAACTTTCGGTCCTCCTCTATCAATTAGTATGTAAATCATTCACATGCAATGCATAATTCAAGAAATATAATAGTATAAAATTATTTTGAATAACTCTGTACTAGAGTCACATAGACAGACTTTGCCTTTTACATACGTAGAAATGGACTATACAATTTGGTTATTCCATTGAATAATAAAACCATCTGCAGTAGCATATACTTGTACCTTCCAAATATATCTGACATGATGACAGCAGATGCGGGTAGTGCATTTAAGAAAAGCTTAGAGATTTCGTGCCAGAAATATGAAATCTTTGCACAAAAGTTAAATTCATACGAGGTACTGTGATGTGGATTATAACCAGGAACACTCCTAGATGTTATGATACTCATTAGGCAAGGAGAAAAATTGTCATCCTGATATTTTTTACAAATGCAATATTTAACATAATAACATATATTGAATTTTTCTAAAGTGTTATAAAAATTTAGACGAAAAGCAATTTTATTCAGGTTCTCTCATATTTTAGCCGTTCATAAGATGTACACATTTGAATATTTCCTCCTGTTTTCATTATTTTGAGTACTGTAATGGAGAAGTCTTAACTGAAGTATCTTCATTAATATTTTGTGTCCAGTGGCATGGATTATCCAAATTCATTTTTTTTTTTTTTGCTGATACTTCGTTGGGTAAATACTATTAGGTAATAGTAATATAAATCTTTTGATATCACGTACATTCCAATTAATACATTTTCACGAATCTCTTAATCTCCTTTGTTTAAAAAAAATGTTATATAAAAATACTACGTCAATGAAGATAAACCAATTAGACACTTGAAAAATGTACCAGAAATACCAAAATTTACGATATCTTTTTTTGTTGTTTTATAAAAAGTGCCGCCCGAAGGCTTTGCCTCACTTGCCTATTGATTCGCGAAGGCCCTTATTAGAATCATAATCATAATCAACGTGGCCACGTGTATTGGATAAATATATGAATAGGTTCGTATTTCGTATGATAATATTTATTTTTAACTTGAGAATTACTTATGATATTATTGGAATTACTTTGATAACTATCATCAGAAAGTTAACATAATTTGAATAAACGAATATGAAGAAAAAAACAAAGTAATAGCTTAAACTTGTTTCATTAATTATTTTAAAAATAAGCTCCAATTAAAATAAAAGTATCTTGGAAGATCTGAAAAAGATACAAATACAACTATTCGGCTATTCTAGAGTATATAGAGATAGGAAAATATTATTCCCTTCATATATGCCTACATAAATATGTAAGTATAGAAACATATCGTACGACATGACATGATAATATTATCTTCTCCTTATATATATATATACATATATAAATATGTATAGAAACGTGTCTTACTTAATTAACCAAAAACAAACAAGTTCAAACAGGCGTAAATTTATCATATGCTGCCTTATTCCGGGTATCGCGTTGGCGTCGCATATCATTAACGTGAGCAGTCCAAACGACGCGTACATAACACAACAATAGATACCGCGCTCGGACTGCTCACTTTGCGTCACTAGGGCGATACCCGAATAAGGCCGCAGGTGTGAGAAATGGAAATGTTTGACGTCATATTTATTTCAGGATTCTAGTAAATATATTGTTTTCATAATTTAATCCAACGTAATGATATGTACTTTATATTTTGAAACAAAGTTTCATAGTATAGTTGTTAGTACATTTAATTGTTTATACATTTTTGGTTTATATATTTTATAAAGTAAGCTCTTAATTTTTATTTCTTTGTGATATAAAAAATTATATCTAATTTTGGTTAAAGTAATATTTACACAGAAAATATAATATAACTCATGATAAGCATCAGATCTGGTCACATAACATATCAAAGTCATTTATACATTTTTGATGTACTTTTGAAATGTCAAGCTGAACAACATTGATATTCTTTCAACAATTTTCTTAAGGCGAATCCTTTAATTTTTTGGGCATCTTGTGAGAAAAGAAGATTGCTCGGTGAAGCTTGTTATGGTGGGCCGCATCGAAAAACGGAGAGGAAGAGGAAGATCTCCCACCCGTTGGACCGATCGAGGTGAAAAAGCAACAGGCACTTTTCTGGTGAAAGCAGTCAGATCTGCAGAATGCCGAGAAAACTGAAGGAGTGTAGTCAAAAGGGCGAGAGTTTATGTAGATCACGATCTTCAATCGTGAGGGACCGACGTAGATGAATATCTTTTCGATATTGAATGGCAGTATTGCACCAGAGCAAATTTGATGCAAATCAACTATGTACGAGCATCGTACGAGAGGAAGGGATAGACTGAGACTGCCATTCGGGAAGAAGGCCAAATCTCTGAAATCGATGATGTATAGTGCGATGAAATTTTTAAACTAAATGCCAGAAAACATAAGAAAGGAACAGAAATTGAATAGATTTAAAATGAAACTGACCAAATATGTTAAAGATTAGTTTTAGTAAAAGAAAATACTTTAATCTTGTTTATATTAGAGCATATATAGGAGTGCTTATGTATGCACTATGTTAAGAATTAAATAAATAAAATCTTGGTTTTTTTATTTATTTATTTATTCTTAACATAGTGCATACTTAAGTATTTTTATATATGCTCTAATATAAACACGATAAAAATCGTTCCTTTTTACTACAACTTATCTTTCACATATTTTCTTAGTTAAATTTTGAATCTTTGTAGTTTTTCCTCATTTCTTATGTTTTATGGCATTTCTTTAAAAATCTTCATCTCACTGTACATCATCGATTTTTGAGCTTTAGACTTCTTCCTTAATGCAGTCTTAGTCTATCTTTTCCTCTTGTATGATTTTCGTGCTCATTTTGATTTGCATAAATTTTTCTTATAAATTCTACCGATATTTTCTTTGTGAATTAATCTGGTCATTATATCATCCCTAATAAGTTCGGCAATGTGTTGCAGATAAATGTGGCAAGTCCAGAATATTCTACATACAAACTCTTCAGGAAAACATCTAGTTAATATTTATCTTATTATATTTATTTTACTTAAACCATACCTAAATTCCCTCAAATTATTGAGAATGCAAGCAAAACTGAGCTAAGTTTAAAAAAGAACGTCGTAATGGCTACTACATTTATAACTGAGAAGCAAATATATGACATATCATTATTTTACAAGGAGATATTTTGCTTCAGGACTAACATACCAAAATACCAAATCACGTGATTTTTAAGTCACTTTCATTATTAAAATCTAGGCAAAACGGAATTTTTCGATAGTTTATATATACTGCATACTGTTGTGAATTTTTTATTATTTGTGAAAATTTATCTTCCAAAACAATCTTTCAAAATAAAAAAGTGTAGTTCCGTATGTTTTCGATGAAACATAAAAAAAAATAAAGGTAGGCGGTAGTGTTAAATTAAATTTTCAGAATCAGTTTATTACGTTTTCAAAAACTTTCAAATTTGAACCGAGAATTAGTTCGTGTCTGCATGAAACAGCGTGTCTACATGAAAAAGCGAAATAAAAGGGAGTGACAACAATGAAAAAACATCACAGTCACGGTGTACCGAAATGATAATTTATCGTCGTTAGATTTTTAATTTTACCGGTGTGAAATTTTTAAGTTTCGCATGCATACTTTGTTGGCTTGTTTTATTTAATAAAAATATATTTTTTATTACGACATTTTAAGTTTCCTGCGATTTTAGAGTCGTCCATAATTTGTGAAGATATATTTAGTTTTTGATGTGGTAATCTCGTTTATCGCACGTAGACAAATGTGTGTTTAAAAGTATAATATGTTATAACATTACGTTATAGTGCCTACCCGCCAATGGTGTCCACTATATTTAATATGTCATAGCAATGACAACACTGCTGGCGCGAAAGGATCTTTATTTAAGCATTTCGGTTGACCGACAAGAGAAGTGCTGTCTGTATTTCGTGGAACGCATTGATTACAAATATGCGATTCAATGGTTAAAAGTAATGGATGTAAATCCCTTCCCGAGAATGAACCTCCACGTTACACCACTTCATCTGATTGTGCTGTCTTGATGATGTTATTAAAAAAACATTAAGAAATACTATAGCGTCAACTTATTTTTATATCAGCCCATAGATTGTGCTGCCGAATACAACTTAACCTTATAGATGACGTCACTAGCGTTCGCAACTGCTCTACGAAAGCCAGCGCCCAAACTTGCTTTACATACCATGAGCGACCGTAATCAAGCATGTGCAATCGGGTATTCAGATATCCTCGGATCATCAGTGCTCACTCGCTAACTGGAACTTACAATATAAACTACCAGGAGATCTGTATGCTTATTTCGCGGAGGACCCTCGAAGTATTTGCCAGTAAGAGACAAGTCTAGATATGACTTCCAAACCGGCTACCCGCGTATTTTAAAATAACCGATAATCGGATAATTTTGGACGGGTACACCCGGTTCTCTTTTTATTTTAAAATTTTTAATTTTTTCAAATGAAACATTTTATGATATACTAATGTATTATTATTTTAGTGGCGTTCAGGTATGAACGTATAGAAAACATAATCCTAAATGTAACTGAAACATAATCCATTAGACATGCGAGAATTTCTGCTTTTTAATTTCCGTGGGAAATTTGCTTTAAACCATTTCATCTCGTAAGTCCACCCTTAGTAGACATTACAAACCCGACCCATAAATCGTCTATTGTGAGAAACCGTTGCACATCGTACATTCAAATGTGATATTTACCTAAACCTGACAAGGATATTGGATGCTGAATGACACAGGCTTATAAAAGAAGACTGACATATACTATGTATATAATGTTATATATGTAATGTAATATAAATTTATAATGTACGTAATAAAATGTACCTATTTGTTTTTGTCTTCTGCCTATTATTGTCCCCTTTTTGTTTCAACGATATGAGTACGATATGAAGTCGCGCTTTCGCCCTTGCGCAATCAACATACGATTGCAGCGTTGGTCACTTAGAGGGTGGCGGGGATATAAATTAATAGGCGATCACTATATATATTTACAATTTATTATACCTTAATGAAGAATAACCTTAGACTAAATTCTTAATCTAACTTATAGTATACTTAATTATAATATTAAATCTACCGTAATTACTCATGCTGAGAGCGACATCCGGACTGCGATGTCAAGTGGACGGACGGTGTTCGATCGCCGTCGCGTCCACTCTTGATGCTGTTGGTGCTGGCTCCTTCGACGACTTATCTTTATCGGTGGCGGACCTCCGTCGTCGCCGCTTTTGTGGTGGTCGGCTACCATTGCCGACCCGTCTCAACTAGCCCTACTGGGAGAGACTTCTGGCTGCAATGTCCCGAAAGTGGACGGACGAGGTTCGATCGCCGTCGCGTCCACCCTTGATGCTGTAGGTATTAAGCCCTTCGACGACTCATCTTCGTCGATGACGGACCTTCGTCGCCGTCGCTGTAGCGGTGGTTGGCTACCATTTCTGACCCGTCGTGGATGTCGATGTCAGTTCCTCTTGATAGTCTGCGCCACTGGCAATCGATAACTTAGGTTCCAGCTGGGTTAGGCGCCTCTAGTCTTGTTTCCTTTCCTTAACTCGGATGTTCATCCTGGTGCTGTCCAGTCTCGGCCGCTGGTTGCCAGCCGTCTGATGACTGACGGTGGCTCCTCGCTTCGAACTTCGATTCCACTCCACTCAACTTCCAATTTTCACGGCGAAAATTTAACTCTGTTCTTCATTGCGAAATTTTCAACGCAGATTTTTAACTGTATTTGCAAGAATTTAACTGATTATTTTCAACTGTCCGCCTGATTTTTTCTATTTCTCGACTGTTTTTATTGCCGTATCCGGCTTTTTAAATACCTTAGGGTGTGTCCTCAACACGTCCCTTGGTCCATCCCTTAGACGGTCGTGAACTCGATCTGTGGCTCCGTGCCCTGTCGTTGACTGCAACAGCAGCCACCCTGGCCACGCCTTTCGCCGTGTCATTCTGTTTAAGTCCTTAGCACGGCGGGCTCGCAATTATCCCCAGATGGGGCACTTTATGGCTCTATATCCGGATTATCTGGACTCTGAGAATAATGTCGTTTGTCAGCAAATTTTGTGCAGCTGCCATAAACGTCATTTTTCCAGCGATATGTCATTATCCTAAAAGGTTCGATACCGACAGTGTGCAATTAAAATTAAATGCATTTCTCAGGGGTGGACCGTCATAAAACGTTCCCTAGACCACCGAGAAAGCAATATATGCACGATATTTTATTGTTTGCTCACTCTATCAAACGGAACTACCAGTTTTCGCATTCCTAGTTTTCTTAATCCTCAAAAAACAAGGCTGCGTTCGACCAGTTGTGCAAATAATTCGTGGCACAGAGCCCTGTCACATAAAGTATACATGACTATTTCGGTTGAATAAAATATTAACAATTATACAACTCTTTCAATTTTCCGATTTTATTAGATTGATGTGTATATCCGCCGTATTTTTAAATTGTAACATATCCAAAAACGAAAACAATTTCAAAATATATAAGTACAATTATTATTCGGGGGCGTAGTCAACATCAACGTCAATTACTGCTTTCTATTTGCCTGGAAGACGGTCGATTCCGCGAGCGAAGAAGCACTGATTTTTTGAGGCAACCCACGATTTGACATTCTCCATCAACTCCTCCAAATCGTCATAGATTTTACCAACCTGCCAATTTTTCAGAGAGCGGTTGATGTGGTAGTCCGTGGAGACCTCGGTGGGAGAGTAAGGCGAATAGGGAAGCAAATCCCATCTCTCGCTAGCGATGTATTCGATTACACGGCGTTCGACATGAGGGCAAGCGTTGCAATTTACATGTCGAAATACATTGTAAATCTAATAGACTAAATAAATTTTGAAACATTGCGTTGTGTAAAATGATTTTTTTTTAATCAATTCAAACGCAAACCTTTAAATATCTCGAAACGAAAGAAACATGACTTAAACCACTCTCATAATAATGGGCACATATCCCAAGATAGGAAAAGGTCCAGGTTTGAATTCCGAGAGCAACTAAACATTATATTTTTTCGATAGACAGATTTTTTTTTGTATATCTTTCTAGTTGCTTAATTTAACTTGAATACAATTTATTCAGTTGGTATATTAAATGCTATATCAATAAAGCATCTAGTAACTACTTCAACTTTGTATTCGAATGAAAGATTTTCAATCAATGGATGTGGAAATATAGACTGGATTTCTAGATTGTATTACTTTGTATTATATCAAAAGTCGGATATCTATAGACTTCGTGTACTTAGATTGTTACTGCGTATATTGTAAGCTACAAAAATAACCCACTGAAATGTTCCAATACGTACTTCCGTAATAATACAGACACTATTAATTAATAAGATACTGATAGTTCCAATGACATATTATATTTTTAAGTATTCATTAAATGAATTCGTTCCATTCTTTTCAGTGATGTGTGAAAAAAAAACAGTATCATTTATTTATAAAAATATCAACAAATATGATTATTTGACAAATGAAAATATTAAGTGTTGTAAAATGTGGAGTATTGTTTTTGTGTTTAAGTCTCTATTAAAAAATATATATGTATATTTAACACGAAGGTAAAATACTAAACGTGACCAGTCTACGCAAAAAGGATAATGAGGATACTGTACAGAGAATTGTTATTTGTTAAATAAAATATGTAAATTTAATACCTCAAAATCTCTATAGAATAGAAAATACTTCAAAAGGTTTTATTATTAAACAGGTAATGAATTCACAACCGAAACAATTTGGCGAATTTTTAATGGCAGTTTTTGTGTCTATCGAAAAGAACATAACAAAATACCTTCACATGACAAACCTCGAAAGCGGTCACATAGCTGTCACACTGAACATAAAAATAAAGCCTTGTGTATGATAAAAGCTCTGTAAAGAGCTCTCTATACCCCGCCGCGTTGACCCCCCCAACCCGCGTCAAAGCCTTCAACCCCCCGTGAAGTATATCTTTAAATAAAATTTTAGAACCTGGCACACAGGAGCTTAATAGAATTTCAAATAATTTTATTACAATACACGTTCATGAACCTACTTTTAAAATATACTTTTATATTACTTTATTTAAAATGTGCCATAAAGCTTTATATTAAAAAATGGTTTAAAATTATTTTCGATTTTTTATTTAAAAATAAAATAATGATTGACGTGCTTGTTGGTCTAGTGGTTAATACACGAAGTGCACGAATATATAACTTCCAAAAATTTGATAGATATGGAGATTGATTAATGGGTGAGAATTGTGAACGTTATATTTATATATAGTGATCACTTAAGCCAGCCGAAGACAGGTCGTAAGCCCTGTAATTACCCATATTTCCATATCTTTCCATTAAATATAATAAAAATAGCTTCGTCTCTATGAGATAACTATTATTTGTTTAATAACAGTGCCTTTGTAGGTGAAAATCCAGTAATTGTTAGTTCTTGGATATATTTAAATATTGCTAATTTCTTTTTGAAATTAGCAAAATTAACTTTGTGGTTCAAATTCATTATTTTTATTTGTCAACTTTGTTTTATTAACAACTTATTGAGTTTAAATACATCTGCCGGTTTCGAAAAATACCATTTTCTTCTTCAGGATGTCAATACTAACTAAAAACATATGCTATTCTTTCTTTACCAGAATCTATTTTTAAAAATTAATTCAATTCTAATTTCTCTTATTACTCTATCACGGCTTTTCTGCAGATCTATAAAGGCACAAAAAAGTTTTTGGTTACATCAATCAAGTAAGAGGCCAGCATACCGCGCGTTTTTATACTAATTCCATTTTTACGCTAATAATAAAAAATGTACAGCAGTTTTGTTGTTGAATATTTAAAACTATATTAATTATAATGTTCTATTCCTGCGTTGAAAATGCTCGGCCGAAAACTGAAACTGGCTGAATCTACGTCGGCTCCTTTAATTTCCCTCGGGGATTCTCTTTAGGATTTTATATCGGCCTGCGCTGATTCATTAAACCACTCCAGGAAATATGCCACTGAAATAATATTTTTTCAGGGTGAAGGGAATATCCTTTGACATATCGAATGTCAGCTCCTTATCCGTTGTCTAATGATTAAAATATAACATGATAAATGATGTACGTATTCCGAAGAGTTTTGTTCAATCTATTATTTTTAGTATTAAATGATACACGTTTAATTTGTGAAGTTGCTCTTCTTCACATCACATCTTATTCTTATTTTGTTTATTAAAAAAAATATAGAAATGCGTACACGGAATACATGCCACATCATTATTCATACTATTTTCAAACTGAACTAAATGCCTGTAACATGAAAACAGGACTAATTTGCTGGTCTCCTGGAACGAGGCGCGAACCCTCGACCACTAGATCACTAGGCCAGTATCTCAACCACTAGACTAACAAGCTACTCATTCCTTAATAATCAAAAATGCAAACGACAAATCTTTCTTTAGTAAAAACAAAACTGCTTAAGGAATTTATCATTTAACTCTTTCTCATACATTGTCGGTTTGAATACACATGAGTTTTGAAAATCATTTTTTCAGTAAGTGGCTAACGTATTTTTTTAAGAGTACTTAATTACGCCCGAGTACTGTATTTTTTTTATTCTGTTGAAATCTTCGCTTTAGACTTTTTCTATTCTCTATTACGCGCTTAATATTTTGTATTTGTCTATAAGATATGTGCTTAGGTTTTACTATTATTTATGATCTATATTTAGAGAAACGTATAAACTATCATTATATATAAAAAAAAATTTTAAACTGATAAAATCTTTTCTATATTGCGTATTTTTAATGTCATTCGAACGCATTTTCAAATAGTAAACGGTGGTTGAAGATATCACCCATCATTTCTTATTATAAGAGATTAGTAGTGCATTTGCTGCAGTTATTTAATGATTTGGTCACTTTTATAATGACACTCAAAACACACAACTACCGGTCAGTGTCCGGTGTTACCAGAATTTAAATATGGGTATGACTAGATATCCTATTTTTTTAAACAAAATTTTCTAAAAATATCCAGGGAATTAATTTGGATTTGTAAAGGATAGTTGTATAATTAGTTGTGAAAAATATTTATTCTATAAAAATGAATACAACAAGCTAAAAACTTACGAATTTATTTTAGTAAATTATTCATTTACATTATACATTATGTTTTAGCTGAGTGCTTCGGAACCAGAATCTCGAGCTAATACATGTAAATCAGAAATAATTTTAAAATGTTAAATATTTCTTATGCCTACAAAAATATATTTTACAATAAGGCACGGTAAAAAAGAGCAATTTTTTAGAAAAAAACTTTATGTAATTCACTTTATTATAAATCAGTATCGATCCGTGCTCGGAATTGCTCGAGATTAAAATTAAGTTCCAAATCATTTTAAGGAGCTATATAATTGAAATGTTAGTTATGAAAAATATATTTACCTGAGGGTTTACCTAATTATCTGTCTAACAACGAATCTTTCATAGGCTTATATTAATTATCTCGTGTCTTTTGAATATATCATTATAATAAGTCGAACTGGAAAGAAAATCCTTTTTAACTGATGTGAGAATTGATTTTTAAGTTTAGTTTAAATGAAACTAATTGAGTATACGAGTATCTATCTATACAGGTGCTATAAATAATAGAAGTTATGTATGTTAAGGGATGTGTCAATAATTGTATTTTTGGTTTTGAGAATATACCTAAATGAAGTTCAAGTTTATGTTGTCATTATTTAATTTGTAATTTTTGGTTACGCGCACGTTCAAATATGCACTCGATTTTTAAGGTTCCTGACATGGTCTTCATCAATTCATTTTATATCTGATCGTGTCAGGTTTAGCATGTTTTTTCTTCCTCGTCCCTTCCTGAGTTTTTGTACCATCTTCAATATACCTGTCTCATTATTATTTCACTAGACACTCGCTTCACATCCCCGAACCACTGAAAACCTTTCTTCACTCAATATTTTACGCTCGTCACTATCTTAAATTTTTTTTTTCGGATACTCTTTTTTTTGTAAAATTCTTAGTGAGCCTTAATTTAAAAATTATATTTAACATATCCTTGGTTGAGAATAACATAAAAATGCTTGTTAAATTCATATGAAATCTAAAATGAATCGAAGAATTTAAGCAATTATTTTTTTTAACCTAATAATATCTAAGAATATTCCATCTAAATAATGAAAAAGAATATTACATTTGAATCTGTAAGCGATACTCTTGACATGTTACTAGGCGTAGTAACAGTTGGCAGTTAATACAGAACTGTCAAAATAACGTCCGCCATCATACTTTTTGTGACTATTATTTATTATTTTATTTCGACTTTTGATACAAATGTAAGTAGTGACAGTTCGTTTTTGAAGTAACGATTATACTGTATGTAAATTATTGTATACGAGTAAAATGACAATTTTTGATGCGTTTCTTTAGTTATTCGAGACAAAAATTACTGATAGCATGTTACATATATACTGTTAGGGACATATATTTATTTGTGTAAATACATATTTATTATTGAACAAAAATAATGCATTGTCTCTTCCCCCTCATTTCCTTCTTCTCCCGGCCGCGCCGCCGACTAGTCGATTGGCGACCTTGAGCCAGTACGGTTATACGTGTACGGTGCGGTGCAGTTTACAATATTATACAATCTCGAGACTTCGCGTCTATACTGTGTCGGGACCTTTGACGAAATAGTGAGTTAAAATATACAGTCCACGTCTTTGGAGATGTCAGCAGAATCCAAATTGTGGTGAGTGCCAGTTTCTTTCCTGTCCTGAGATTCTTCCGGCATCTATGCTTTATACACAGCATATACCAACCAAATACACAATTTGAAAAATGTGGCAATTTTTTTGTGACTATTAAGCATGTCTACTTTCAACACAAATACAAGTAATGAGAGTCGGTTTTTTAAATAACGGGTACCTATGCTTTAAATTTACGAAATACGAGTCATATTTATATTTTAAAACTAATCTAAATGCGTGTGTTATGAAAATAAGACTAGCTTGTTGGTCTCCTGGAACGAAGTGCGCACCCCTGACCACTAGACGCATTTAATAATTCGAGAGGGAAATCAATGATACCATCATAACCAATCAAAGTTGCGATTTAAAAATATGAAAAATGTCTAACATTGAAACAAGGCTCCTCAAATATATTTCAAGTAATTAATAAGTTAGTAAGTAACCCAGTCACATATTTTCATGAAAACTTCCGTTGAAATGATTTACATTCTCAGCATTTAATGGATTACATATAGTATTCATAAAACTACCATAAAAATGTTCAATGGCCTAAAAGATACTATTTTTGGTACTCGGAATCACACCATTGATTCAATATTTCCAACGAATAATACATTTCCTGAAGAACGGGCGTTAGGGTTCGCCTGTATACTGAGAAATGCGTGGTATGATCTCACCCTACCGATGGAAGGTCTAGGAATAAATTCCAGGAATTTGCAACAAGACAGATACATAATGATATGTAATACCATACGAATATTATATAAGTATCTCTGACACATTATCTGTGTTGATATATGTAAAAGAGGTGAGCACTAAATGCGGGATCAAATACATTAGCAAATAAATTTCTGTGATGCAATATAGAGATTTATAAACAGTTCGTCTACACATACCGCATGACATCTATATACATGAGAACTACAGGCTAATGCTACAGGCTATGAATTATATATGAAATATGAATTAAATATATTAATTATAAAGATATACATATAAAATCAATTTTATCGAAAAATATTGTTGTTGCGCCACCGGGATTCGAACCTGGATCTCTTTCCTAACCGGGGAAGGTGCTTTATCCAACTAAGCTACAGCGACATTATTTTTAGCGACAATTTTCGACCCTATATGTTACCTTTTTGATATTAATACATTTAATCGTTCCATCATTTGACAGAGCCATCTACCTTATTTTTACAGAATCTCAAATACTTTTGAATATCTTTATAATTAATATATTTAATTCATATTTAAAATATCACAGACCTATGTTCTGAATAATTACAACTTCACAGTAAGAATGTGTTCTCTTAAATTATACATGAGGTGTAATTTTAGATAATTTTTGACATAGAACGTTAACACATTAGTTCGGTTAAAGCATTTCCCTAGATCGAACAGGATCAAGTTTCGAATCCCGGCAGCAACAAAAATACTTTTCGATAAATTGAATTTTCCTGTTGGTGGAAATATGAGGAAAGAAAGGAAGGCACTTACTTTTTCATCTTATTCCGTCTCCACCAGAAGAACAAGCATTGCGGGGTTACACAAACACTCGCAAATAAGGATTGTTTTTATATAAGCGGAATAAAGTAAATATTGATTATACGCGTTGGCGGTTAAATTATAAGCGACCGTAGTTAGTCCGTATACAGTTCCAAGCGCACACTGAACTTGCTGCAGTTGGAGAGAGTGTTCTTTCTTACTTGTGCTTAAGGATAGGTTAGGAAAGAAAGGGACGGAGATACGCAGGTTAAATTTTGTGTAAATAGTGAACTGAAGGTATGCACGAGTGATGTAACAAGTCAAACGCCAAAAAACTTACTATAATGTAATCAATTTAAACGACGCTATTACCTGTGTATATCATTTTAATTTATACATTTTATTTGTATTATAATATTACAAATTAAAGTTTTTGTAAAGTATTGTGATCATAATTACGTTTTTACGTAATTTTAGGATACACGGATGAAACGTTTGTCTGGAAACTCATGTAAATGACGTACAGAGAAAGCATAAAGCGAACTGTCATTTGTTGTGTAGTATATTTTATCAGTGCGAAATAGCTAATCCACTGATGCGTACTGATCTCGAGCCAATTTACTGAGATGCTAGAGCAAAGTTACTTCCGTTTACGCGCATCCTTAGTGATTCAGAAGCCGTCCGGTCTACACTACGCTGTATCATATATTGTATTACACCGTAACATATATCGTATACTGTAACGTACATAATTTAATAACAACATTTCTGAGGAACTTCATTATTAAGCTTCCTGGCACCGTAGTGGGGATGACCTTAAAGCCGTCAAATCAATGTCAAGACGTAAAAGGTTCCGGAAAGTTATTTCTGCTGACTAATGCTTTCCCGAAATATTGAGGTTAGTTAGAGCATTCCCAACACTGGCATTTATAAATAGTATTATGTAACAGTTCCAATTGATGTAAGGGTTTAACTTTTAACTAGTGTTTTAAACCCGTCAAAGGGCATCGTTTTATTCTGAACTGGATATCACAAACTCTTTAATATCTAACGTTTTGAAATGTTAAGAATAATAGTTCAATGTCTTACTTACAAAACGGTCATAGGATATTTAAAAAAATAAGCTTAATATATGTATTAAATAATAATTACCTACCAACGCAATATTCGTATCTCAAACATTATTGGTAGTATTTTTTCTTTTTTATGTAGTATTTTGTAAAATATATATTTAGAATAAAAAAGTCTGTCTACCTAATTTATATTTCTAAAAAAAAATGATTCCAGCGGAATATATAAATTTTCTTCCAAATTTAGTCATAACGAAGAAAGCGTCACACAAAAGTAAAAATTAAGTAATATTTTTTTACAAAATTGTTCGACATGTTTCACCAAATAAAATAGTTTAGATATCACAAAAACGTACGAAATTCAACCCTTGTGTAAAAATCGATTAAATGTTCTGAAAAAAATGCACCTGTTAGCAAACTGGGAACGATTTCGATAGCAAACGCTTATTAGGCTGCCGCATCAAGTATTCTCAGGCAATTTAACCTTAATCTCAACGTCGCTATCTGTGCGCGACGGCCACCTCCCACCCCTTGCCGATTGGGCGAGCGGTGATCGGTCAGAGTGTTCAGAGATTCAGCACGAAGAAATAGCGTTAATGAACACATATTTATTTTGTAGTTTTGTACAACTTGGGAGACCTTTAACTAACCATATAAAATCATGAATGCTACTAACAAACCTTCCATTGATTTCAAACATTATTAGTATATATGTTGTGTCCTAAACTCCCTAAAACTATTTGATGTATTTTTGAGTTATGGATGAAAATGTATATTTTGAAAGCAAATGTATTAAATGTTTGTTTTTACATCAGTATTCTATAATGTTTTTTTTTGTATATATCGTTCTGGCAGCCATATTGGATTTTAAATCACGTGATCATCAATAAGCGTTGTGATTGACTGATTTCATTTTAAGGGGAATAGCGACTTGTACTCTAAAAAAAATTCGCGTGTTCGCAAATTTAAGAGTCCGATTGCAAGAGTGTCTTGAGAGAATTGGGTGGCATTTAGACGATATTGTTTATAAAACGTAAAATCCACATCGTTAAACTCCATTTTGTATAAATGAAATATGAGAATAACATTGTAGTTTTTTTTTAACTTGTACTCTGTTTGCTTTAGGATATTTTGGAACTAACCCTGATTTTGCGAAAAACAATGTGTTCTGCATGTAGCTGACAAAAAACTCTACAAAACTGCATATTTAACTTAAATTATCTGAAATCCATTTTAAGGGGTTTTGGAATTAGGTGCTACATATATTTAATAACTATATTATTCTAAAAAGTTAGTGACTACATATTATTGATAAATTGATCTAATAATGTAAACTATTTTCTTTTATGTTTATATTTTAATTTTATTTTTTTAAATAACACGAAACTAACGAAAATTATTATTTTTTAATAAATGTGGACGGTCAATTATTCGAATCAAATTTTAATGTTAGAATACCAGTGCCAATAAGATTCGGAACATAATCGCACGTGAATCGATGGTAAATCACCCAGAAATGTGGGTAATAGCCGAAATAGTTATTGGGCCATATTTTTGTTAAACTGAAGGTGGAACGGGGACGGTCACATGACAAAGCTCGAGAATTTTGGAAGTCCTGAAAATTCGGAAAACTCCTTTCAGTAAAATGGAGGCGCGGCATATATTACCAGAGCAGTAATGCGGGTGTTTTGGGAATGTTTTGGAGACTGATTTCAAGAAGTGCGAAAGAAAACGTTTTAAAAAATGTCAACTTTATAAGCAGGAACGAGGATGGTATTTGAGAAATAAAATCTTCCACATTTAATTTTGAATGTGAAAAAAACTTAGAATATTTAAAAAATAATGACTCAAATAAATATTTATAATTTTAAAATGTTACATACAAATAAAATAATGGAGTATTAATAACTGTGTGTGTGGTAAAAACTTGTGGTTTAGCCAATACATTTTTTAATATGACAGTGAGATATTTAAAGGCACGAATAAAAGAGTATCGCCGTTATCTAAAAAAACAACAATTTCTCGGAGTTCTCTAATCATATTATTGAAACCAATCATTTTTTCGACAGCCTCAAACTTAAACTTCTCTACTCGGCACTATAAACGGAACAGAAATGAACAAGCCAGAAATTGTAGAAGTCCAGAAAAATCTTTATCTCAATATGTTCCTCAATCATCATTTCAAAACCCACCGATCTGTCTGACTATTTAATTTTAGTGTCTATTCTTCCTTGTTGTGAAAAAATAGCAATACTCAACAATTGTGTGTATAGTACGAACTTTAATTAAATAATATTTTTAAATTAAAATGTTACACCACGAAGTAATTGGTAAATCTATTAACGATATCAAATATTTTCCTAATTAAAAAAGTTATTAGGAAAACAAACCATTCAGTTTAATATTTTAGTATTTATTTAAACACTATCATTATAAATATGTTAATAACAAGTTAATATTCAAATAAATTCTTCTCAAAATTAATGGACGGTTCACAAAACTGCCCACGTTTCTAAAATTGTTCACTATATTTCAGTTCTAATAACCCTCGCCATGCACGGTTTTGAGGTTAAACATATTATGATTAACCACGAAGTGAATATTATTTATTTAGCACATTTAAAAATCGTTCAGTTTCTCAACGAAAATGACAATTTTTTACGTAGAACCTTAGCAAAAACGATGCTGGAATGTTTTGGAACAGCACGAACGCTTGGAAACATATTTTTTACTGACGAAGCACATTTTCATATAGATGACTATGTTAATAAACATAACATGAGATACTGGTGCCCCGACAACCCAAGGAAACGCCATCAAAAACGTTTGCATTGTCCAAAAACGACAGTGTGGTGTGCAATTTCTGTCCGAGATATTTATTTTTTTAACCAGCGAGAGACAGTCACTGCTGATGTGTATTTCCGAATGATCGACGAGTTTTAGTACCGCAACTGCAGCTGTTTCCCGGGATCAACAACAGAACACAATTTCAGCAAGACGGGACCACTTCATACTCAGCTAAAGTTTTTCCCAATAAATACCCTGACAGACATACCCTGGGCACCTCGGTCACCGGACCTTACACCGTGCGACTTTTTTGTGGGGATACCATAAGCCGAGAGTTTACAGTAACAACCCTCGAACAATTCAGGCCCTACAAGAAAATATCCGTCGTGAAGTTGCTGCCATTGAACCAACGCTTTGCTCTCGCGTGTTTGCAAATTTAAGAGTCCGATTGCAAGAGTGTCTTGATAGAAATGGACGGCATTTAGACGATATTGTTTATAAAACGTAAAGTCCGCATCGTTAAACTTCATTTTGTGTAAATAAAATATGAGAATAACAATGTACTTTTAAAATTTTTTAATATTAAGCCTGAAAATTTTCCGGTGAACACCCTTTATCTTGAGTGCCTTCATAAACAGATAGTTTTGTATGCAGTAGCGAAACTAAAAAAAATTGAGTCCCAAAGCAAAACAGAAGAGCACTCTGAAATGTATTATACGTAAGACATAAAGGTGTTTTTTTAGTGGTTTATTTTTCGAATTGGCAACACTTTTTTCAGCGACAGGTGACAGCTGATTTGTGCTCATTTTGGTTTGCCATTTTACCATGAATAGACTTACGTCAGAACGACCCTTGCAAATTGTACAAATTTATTTCAAAAATCGTGGTTCAGTTCGCAAAACTTATCGTGCGCTACGTCCATATTACGTTATATATCGTTCATCTGAACAAGTAATTTAAATAATCATGGATCGTTTTCGCACCACGCATACTCTTATTGATAATACGCATCCGCAGAGACGTCATACAGTGCGCACCGAAGAAGCTGTTGTTTCTTCAAAAATGATGTATGTCAGAACGATATACGGCTCCAGCTTCTCCAAAAAGTTGTAAATTGGACTTCCAGATTGCGCTTTATTTGAGCTAGCCGCGGCGCCCATATGCGCGAAATCATATTTAAACATGCCATTAGTGTTAATTAATAGCATGTTAAGAATGATAAAGAATATGAATATATATATATTGCCTATTATTGTGGATTCTAACAGGACCATCTTCCAGTATCTGGTTTACTTGGTCATGCCAAGTCTTCCCTGAACGTCCTCTATGTCTGGTGGCATCAAAATTTACGTCATATATCTTTCTTACCATTCTCTCCTTATTCATTTGTTCCATATGACAATACTACTTACGTGATCCCTTCATAATTTTACTCACTATACTAAGATCAGTTTTACATTCTTTCCTTATTTCTTCATTCTTTACTCTGTCATAAATGGATCTTCCACACTTACTCTTAGGTGATCTCATTTTCAGTGCATTTGGTCTACTTTCGTTACTTTTCTGTTAGCTCCCGGCTTCACCTCAACACATCAGTGTCGGTACCAAGACTATATTGTATACCGTTAGTCTTGCTTCGGTTGACAAATTTCCATTAGCTATAATTTCATCTAATGCACCGTTCACTTTGTTCCTTGCAGTCACCCTCCTTCCATATGTTTCTCAGTATTTTTGTTTCCATCAAATATACTTTCCAAATATACAAACTCATCTACTTATTCCAAACATTCATTACCTAAAAGTATTTTGCGCGTTGTCTTGGTTTCTTCCTTCTCGAATATGGTGACCTACTAGTTAACATTCTTATAAGGTTGCTTTCCTAGTATACATCGCACATTATAGTAAAATAGATTTCACGGCGACACAGGCCATGGTTGTAATCAATATTGATTTGCTTTGATTGTATTATTGTTATTGAAGTTAACTTCTCATGTGAAAATTTGTCAATAGTATTATGTTAATTTATTCAGATATAATATTTGTTTTACATTTATCCCAAGCAATACATTTTAGTAATCAGTAAAACTGTAACTTGTGTAACCGAATCAGTAAGTCTCGATATTGTCAACTCACTGGAAGTGCTCAAATTTTGAATTGGCTAATAAAGTACTAAATGAACTCAAAAATGAGTCAGATAATTTCATTTAGTATTACCATCCATCCGTAAGTTGTACTCGGAAGACCTTTAAGAATATTGTAGACGATAACTTCAGAGGATGCTGGATTAGCTTTGAGAAGTTGGAGAGGTCTCTTCAGAGGAGGCTTCCGATGAATTATCCGAAGGCACGAGACGACGAATTATGGCCGTACGGATACGGCTGAGCGACATTAGTTCAAAAGAGGCATGAGCAAACGCGTACGGCTTTTGCTTTCGTTAAATTATAAAATATAAAGATTGCATTTATATCTGCGATAAAATTGTGAAATTAAAATGGGATTAACAGAAAATAAATAATCATGAGCTCGAAAATGTAATTGAGTAAAAAATAATTGTATGATTCTGTAGGTCCTCAAGACTACGATAGGTTGGCCATATTGAAAGAATGTCAGATAACAGGACACCAAATATAAGTACACCAAGTGGATAACCCAGTTGAAGCGACATAGAGGCAGGCCAAGGAAGAGGTGGGCTGGCTGTGTGGAAGAGGACTGGAACAAGATAGGAGGGTATGGGAACTCGACAAGAATGGCCAGGGATAGAAGTCGGCTGAGAGCACTTATGAAGGAGGCCAAATCCCATCCTGCGATATAGTGCCTTAGAAGAAGACGAGACGACGAAATAAGAGACTTAGGGTCGTAGAATATTAGTAACATTTCTTTGAGGATCAAAGATACCATGATATTGTAATTAGGAAAAAATTAGACAATCTGTTTAACTATGGTGTGATTTAAAGATACAACTTGTTTTTTAGGGGCTTTGGTAGTAAAACGTGAGACGAAACTGTGTTATAAAATAACAAAATAAAAATAACATTATATAATAAAATGCATTCAATAAAATTATGAAATGTGAATCGTTTTCATTTCACTTTTTAAACTAAAAATAAAATTCGGGAGTTTAGAGAGACCAATTAGGGCCAAATTCAAATCAAGGCAATCCTTAGTACGCAATGACTTCACGTCGGTAAGGGCAAATAGGGTCCGGAGCCGTGGGCGGACCAGTGACCACTCCTGTCACAGAAGCGGCCTTGGCCAGACATTACGCGGTGAGATTGGCGATTGCCTCGTGAAAACTACTCCATGTCGGAATTGCTGAATCATTAATAGAAGGGTAAATATGATTAATCTTTGCAATCACTAGTGCGCCGTTCGTTGAATTGTTTGAAATTAATTCGTATTATATACCATCCTTTTAGAAATTGATATTTCCTTTGCCGGCATGGGATAATGGAGGAAATCCTATATTGATAGCTTGATAGTGTGACGCCTTTGGAAAACTTCCTCCATGGTGACTGCATGCCTGAGGGAAGGATGCCGGACACGTTTTCTACACGATCAGACAGTTGAGCCTAATCATCGGATAAGCGGTAAAAGACTTCGACTAGATTAAGGTGAGAGAATCAGGCTCAAATAAAATTCATGACCAGCATCATGAGAGTTTTGCAGAAATGCGTCACAAACATTACAACGTAAATTTGTACAGTTTTATATACTTATTTTCATGTTTGGGATAACGTAGAATCCATTGTTATCAGGACAATCCGTGAAGAATTTGTCTCTCACCTATTATTTGAGTATTATGAATGACATTTGGGAATTGCAAGGGGGGTAATTTTATGTAATATTTGGAGGTTCTAAACCATTACTTGTCAATGGATGAAATCCCAAGTGGGAAGTCTTGTCAACTGCCTACTGTGTATACCTAGATGGAGTTGCACTGATTGTATTTGCAAAATACTTAAATAAGATTGTTAATTAATAGCAAAATCTCTTTCATTTGTCTCTCTGCGTCAATTATAAATGGTCCTCAGTAAAGGATGAAAACAGTGTATAATAGCAAGAGGTTAGTATGTATTCATAGCGTTGAGGATCCACAAATTCATGACAACCACTGTCTAGCTGATGGCGTTGCCTGGCATTCGATCCGTCAGAGCCAGAACGCAATGACAATAATATTTCGTTTGTTTTAACATGTTTTGATGTTAAGAAATGCGTAAGGTGTTAAAAAAATAATTCTATAGAGTTGTTATAATTTACAACGTAACAATGCTTTAATTAGCAAGTAGTATATACAATACTATAAATGACATCAAAACAGAAACAAGCGATATTGGGAAACATTTTTTATTCGCTCTTTTATTTTCATACCGTTACATTATGACACGAATAAATATCAAGGGTAGAATTCGAGTCGGCGCGGGGGAAGGGGTGGCATTTCGGCGGTATCCGGGCGGAGCGGCCCCGGGGAGGCTCCGGGACTGGAAAATGGATGGCAAGAACTGGGGTTTTTGGCGGTGGGGCGCGGCTGTAGGTTGGGCAGAGGACGGAGGGGCGGGGCTGTTGATCAAACGACACTGCGGTAGCCACTCTATCCAATTACGAAATATTTTAAAATTTTCCAGACTTCGGCACGTAGTAAGCGGACATAAAATAAATATTATTACGTGTTAGATATTTGGCGAAAATGTTGATTTAAACAGCATATTTATCTCACGACTCTGGCAATATTTACAAACTATCTGATTTAAAAAAGTTGCATTGCACATTGCACATTGCACGCGTCTTCCCAATTTTTGACATTAGTAAATTCGTTGCGCATGTGTCATATAATTGGGTGACTGAATTCACGTCATCATCTCCACCATAAATTAAGTCATCTACAATAGCGTATAGCAGTACTCACCTGCTTTAGAATTATGAGTCAATTGTATCTTAAATACCTGAAATTAAAGGCTAATAAATAAGATTTTTTAAACATATCAAACTTATTTTATCTATTTTTCGAAGCAACCATAAGAGGTTAGTCAGTGATTATCGGGAACGTGTTATCTCTGGACTGATCAGATTAAGAAAGCCACATTTTCATTCCGTCGGCTCTTCAGACCGCACTATGCAGGGTCATGTGGAGGAGGATCGTTGACGATATCTGATGGGAGCCATGACCGTCACCAATAAAAAAGACTATGAAAAGAATCAGAATAATAATAAAAAATAAAAAAGTAACATAAATATTTCATATTGTACGTCGTTCATACACGCCCAACACGTTAATTTATTAAATTTTTATTTCTTAATTATACTAAGCATAGCTAGAAGAATTCTTGCAAGAAAAAAATCTGCATTGAGACAAGAAATTTTAACAAGCAGATTATTGTGAAATATATATTTAAATTATACAATACAAATATAAATATGTTGTTTAATAAAAATATTAATAAGACTGATGACTTTTAATTGAATAATTAACTATAACTAAAGTATAAAAAAAATATACAAAAAACGTCTCTCAAACACGGTTTTAGCAATCGATATAATTTTTTTTTTGTATAAATGTATCACAATATATGAACGCCCTTTACAGAATATTCATCTTCTTACGAAAAGTTAAAGTTTGTGACGAATTTTAATATTTGATCATATGAGGTTACTAAGAGGTTCTAGAGATTACTCATAGGTTTTGAGCTTTGTACGTTTGTGTATTTGGGAGTGTATTTACTCAATATATACTCGTATTTTAGATTGTATTATATTATATATTATAGATATCCTTCGTTATGCAGACGATATTGTAATTCCATGGAACATCTCCAAGAACTGCTGACACAAGCGGTTAATGGACTTCAGCTAAATGCAAAAAATACAAAATACATGATCATTATTCAACGAAACGAACTGAACGATACACGCTGTACGTGAATGGAAAAATATTGAAATGAATATATATAACAATTCACCTAGTATGGCGATTAAATGAAAACTGGGACCCTTCTATGAAAATTAAATGACATAATACATAGAGCTGCATTCTTCCGCATGAAGAAAGTATTGAGCAACGGCGACCTTAATTTAAATTTGTAAATGAAAATGACACTGTTCCCTGCATTTGTGCATTTATATGGAATGAAATCATGGACAATCACTGAAGTAATGTTAAATTGACTTGAAGCATTAGAGACGTGATTTAATAGATTACTTCTAAAAATAAACCGGGTTGATACGGTCTGTTCAGTATTCACAACTATATATATATTGCATGCGCTTGGTCAAATTATTATTGTTAAATGTCGTTTATTGCTGTCACATTTTTTTTTTCCTAGCCCAACTCCCTCAGTACCAATTTGATTCTCAGCTCGAATTGTTGTCTCTTTCGGTTTAGTGAAATTCGCCGAAATTTGGAGATGAATTTTCGCCCTAATTATGATCATTCATTTTGTGCATCATTTGTAAAAGTACCCATTTACCTCTCAGCTCGGCTTGTCGGCGGTTTTTGAAGGCCAAGATTGAAGTGGAATTGTGATAAAAAGTAAAACTCATTTAGTGTACATTGGAAAGTACTCAAC
The DNA here is from genome assembly GCA_031772225.1 of Eubasilissa splendida. Taxonomy (NCBI): domain Eukaryota; kingdom Metazoa; phylum Arthropoda; class Insecta; order Trichoptera; family Phryganeidae; genus Eubasilissa; species Eubasilissa splendida. The sequence continues at coordinate 10,127,118 of CM062852.1, read as the reverse complement.
AGAGTATTTATGTGTTAACTCCTTGAACATTGAAAGAAGAAGAAATATAACAATTACATATCAGTACTGAAAAATAAAACTTTGAGAATAATATTGGGAAAAAATAGATATACTCAAATCAGTACAATGCAGAAAGACCTTAAAATGATAACCTTTAAACTGAAAATATAATTCATTGTTGTGGTGATAATTTTTAAATTTTTCACTAATCATATATCGGTAGAATTTATAAGAAAAATGGAGGCATATCAGCATTAGCATAAAAATCATACAAGGGGAAGACTGCCATTCAGGGAGAAGGCCAAATCTAAGAAATCAAATTGTGCCGTGCGATGAAGATTTTCAATGATATGCCAGAAAGGAAAAAATAAATAATTATTCAGAACATAGGTCTGTGATATTTTAAATACTAATTAAATGTATTAATTATAAAGATATACATATTAAATAATTTTTTATTGAAAAATATTGTTGCGCTACCGGGATTCAAACCTGGATCTCTTTTCCAATCCGGGGAAAGTATTTTTGACGACAAATTTTCGAAGCCATATGTTACACTTTTTCAAATTAATACATCTATCTATCGCATTGGAAAAGAGATCTAGGTACGAATCCCGGTAGCGCAACAACAATATTTTTCGATAAAATTGATTTAATTAGTATTAAAAAAATAAAATCATAATTAAACTAAGTAAAGTATGTACAAAATAAATTTGAGTAAAAAGGATAATATTGATAATGTTTATATTTAAACATATGTATGCACTAGATTAAGAATAAATAAATATAGTAGATAACATACCGTTAACGTTAAAAAAATATATTTATTTAATACTGTCAGCGTACTGAGCGTCCCGATTGTAAATTTTTCACTGAACGTTGGTTCTTTTATCAACGGCAATATGTTATTGACTTTTCAATATCTTACATTCCTCTATTGGTCCCCAGAGGAGAAGCAGTTTGAAAATAATGATTTGTAGTTGTATCGAGTGGTTTGTGTTGATTTCCTTAACTGAACTTTCTACATCTCCTGTTAAAACTTTTTCGCTGTAGAAATGATATTTGCGACGGAAACGAATATTCTGTTTTAATTGCACTTAAATTGATAGAGAGGAATTCATATGTCTCAATTGATAAGAAGAATTTTTGGCAGGCATTTATGTCAAAGAAAAAAAGTATTTTTTTAGTGGAGTGTTGCTTTTAAACTTAATGCAGGAAATTGAATTATATTAAAAACGACTAAAAATGTATGTTTCAACCGACATTATGGAGGGCAGAACTAAGATTATCACTATTTTTTGAGATGAAAAAACAATATTGGATGAACATCGAAATGTTTATTATATTCATGATTATTTAAGAAAAGTGTGATACAAAAAGAGAAAGCTCACAAAATGGTTCAAAAAACCGCGAACATCGAGACTATCAGAAGACAGGGAAGACTATTTAAACATGAGCAACGATGCAGCCCAGGACATATCAAATTTGAGCAGAATTATTTGAATAGCCGACCACAGATAAACGGAATAAAGCGAGGAAAAATAATAAAAATATTTATAAATACAAATTAAATGCATTATTAGAAAGATATACATATAACATCATAATTATGAACCAAAAAAAAAAAAATATAGTTTTTTTAAACATTTAACTGACATTTTTAGAATGTAAAGTTTAGTGTACTGTACGGTAATATAATTTTAGATTATCAGTAAGATGTTGTTAGTCTAATAACCGAACGGTTGGAGATTTGATCATCTCTCCCGGAAAACCACCAATATAGTACTATTTTTCAGTGGCGTGCACTAGGTATAGACTTAAGTTTTGCTGCTAATAACGACCCTTTAGAAATACTATAGCTACAATATATTGCCACTAGAGGTTGTATTCATCCGTATGGAACTGGAAGCGTTCTGCCTGGGAAGAAATACAATCTTTCAGAAGCATTTAGTCGTAAAAAGTACACCTTCGGGAGTTATTTACTGCTCTCAAAAAATATTATTACTATTATCTTTCAGAAATTATTAAAGTTATTAAATGAAAGGCTTAAAATATTAAAGACATATGAAATGTTTATAATATTGTTCTAAGAAAATAAACACTATTTTTGCTAACATAGCTACAATTCTAGTTAAATGTCATAGTAACATCCAAAGAATTATTTTATTTTTAAATATGAATTAAATATATTAATTATAAAGATATACATATAAAATCCTGTTGTTGCGCCACCGGGATTCGAACCTGGATCTCTTCCCTAACCGGGGGAGGTGCTTTATCCAACTAAGCTAAGATAAAATTGATTTTATATGTATATCTTTATAATTAATATATTTAAATCATATTTAAAATATCACAGACCTATGTTCTGAATAATTACAACTTCACAATAAGAATGTGTTCTCCTAAAAAATATTTTATTTTTGTTTAATCTCTATAGAAAATACATGACTTTAATTTATGTTATTTTACTAAAAGCAAATATTTCAATTACTAATCAGTACACCTTGATTAAAAAATTATTGTTGCCTGAGACCGAATATTTTTTTGAGATATGATTAATAAGAAGAGAAAACTTATTAAGAATTAACGGATCTCACCTCTTACAACACGGTGTTTCAAATATTAACACGTACTGTAGTAGCATACATATTTAAGAATCAGTCTACTGTCGGAATAAATAGGACGTGAGTGACGTGGTACAAATGGGTGCATGCGTCAGGTAATCCGTTCGGTAGTCTAAGTAAGCCCTTTTTTAGACAAAACCGTAGAAAGGTAACAAAAAGCCTTTATTTTTTACCAAAGGTAGGAGAAAAAGTCTTGGGTAATTTATCAGATGCTACGCAAGGCAGACGCAATGTATTTCAAATGCGTACTTTCACACTCTTCAGTTTTTTTGTTCGTGGTTCTCAATTTTACTATCTATATTTTTAAATTTTATTTATTTGTCTTTTGTCCCGAGCTTGATGAAATTTTGCACACTTGACCTTAAAAACGAGGGATGGTCACTGTCTACATGAGATTTCGAAAAACCACCCCCATCCCCGATTTACACGTCTTCACGTTCCGTTGACGTTTAAAATAAAATGAAAGTTACTTTCTACATCTACTTTAAAAAAAAAACTAAAAATAAAATAAATAATTCAGAAATAAAATAACAATTTTTTTCGCGTGACCCTCTTCCAAGTGATGATGTAATATTGCTAAAAGATGAGTATTATTATTTAAAAAATTAAACAAACTAATGAAATTATCAACATGCGTTTCGACACAGAAGTTGGCAGAGAGGATAGAGTGCGACACTCTTCTGTCCTCACTCAATTCACGCCTCATCTATATTCATACATCATCTGATACCAGCTCGCTTCTAACAGGACCATCTTCCAGCATCTGGTTTACCTGGTCGTGCTAAGTCTTCCGCGGACGTCCTCTATTTATGATGCCATCAACACTTACGTCATATATCATTCTTACCATTCTCTCCTCATTCATCCGATCCATAGACCAAACTACCTACGTGATCCTTTCTTAATCTTACTCACTATGCTAAGATCAGCTTTACATTCTTTCCTTATTTCTTCATTCTTTACTCTGTTATAAATGGGTCTGCCACACAAACGCCTAGGTGATCTCATTTCCACTGCATTTAAACTACTTTCGTTACTTTTCTACTAGTTCCAGGCTTCACTTCAATACATCAGTGTCGGTACCAGGACTATATTGTATACCATTAGTCTTGCCTCGGTTGTCAAATTTTCATTAGTTATAATTCCATTCAATGCGCCTTTCACTATGTTCCCTGCAGTCACCCTCCTTCGATATGTTTCTCAGTATTTTTGTTTCTATCAAATATACTTCACAAAAACACAAACTCATCTACTTGTTCCAAACATTCATTACCTACAAGTATTTTGCACGGTGTCTTGCTTTCTTCCTTCTCGAATACCATCACTTTCGACTTGTTAACATTCTTAATAAGATCGCTTTCCTTGAATACATCGTACATTCTATTATATTTTTATTATTATAAAATAGATTTCACGGCGACACCGGCCATGATTATAATCAATATTGATTTTATTTGATTGTATTATTATTATTGAAGTTAACTTCTCATGTTAAACGAAGTAAAAATTTGTCAATAATCTTGTGTTAATTTATTCAGACATAATATTTGTTTTACATTTATCCCAAGCAATACATTTTAGTAATCAGTAAAACTGTAACTTGTGTAACCGAATTAATGAATATCAATATTGTCAACTCACTGGAAGTGCTCAATTTTTGAATTTACTAATAAAGTACTAAATTAACTCAAAAATGAGTTAGATGATTTTATTAAGTATGACCATTAATCCGTAAGTAACTTCAAGAATATTGTGGTTCTAAATGGTTCTTTTTTTAATCGTACTCACTGTATTATATTATTGTACCTTTATATTATCTTAGAAAGTAAAAATAAAATAAATATATATGACACAACAAACAAATAATGGAATAAAGTAAATTTGTCAAACAACGAAATAGATGTATGTAGAGAGTTTAATGGACCGTGTCCACGATGGTGTGTTTCAATGAGATTATGATCTCTGCAAGTCTGTAAAGGTACATGTTTACTAGATGCGTCATTATAATCCGTACTTTATGATTCATAGATCGATTTGTGCTGAATTCTGTGCAGTTTTTTAGGGGAGCTCGAGTCGAATCTCTGAGAGAAATCTCAACCGTATATACTTAGACATTTAAAAGTGGATGGGAGAGTCGTACAAAATTAAACGATTATCTAGCTACTAGATACTGTAATAAAAGAATTATTTTTAAATCAATTAATTAATAAATGAAAACAATCAATTATCATAGCGATAAACAAGATGATGAAATCATACACGCAACACAAAAAGATACTCCTTTTAATAAAATTTAACCACTAAATATGCCACGTCATCGACTTAATAATAATAATAAAATAATATTCGGTATTTATCTAAACCTTCGTAAAGCGTCGTATATGACAGATGTTATATATAACGTTCATTACTCTGAAAAAGAAAATAAAATATAGCAATATTTAAAAAAACGGTTGAGTTTGGATCATCCAATATGTCATACGTGTTTCATAGAGTTAAAAAATAAAAATAGTTAAAAAACGGAGAATGATTTCGAGATCTCTTGGTCATGAACAAAAAAAGTGCATTAAATTTTTATTAATTTTTAAGGAGAACATATTTTTATTGTGAAGTTGTAATTATTCTGAAGATAGGTCTGTGATATTTTAAATACTAATTAAATGCACCTTTCCCGGAATGGAAAGAGATCCAGGTTCGAATCCCGGTAGCAACAACAATATTTTTCGATAAAAATTGATTTCATATGTATATATTTCTAATTAATACATTTAAATAGCATTAAATGTTTACGAAAGTTTCATCATCAGACTTTCTGCAATAGTATTTTTAATCTAAATTTACCTCACATATAGATTTCCCATTGCCTTATTGTTAGAAAATTCTAATCATTTTCATGTTAACCACAGACTTGTGATAAAAAAAAACATATTTTTCTCATTTATTTAGATCATATTACACATACTTCTGATACGACATATTTCTTCAATTTACATGGAAAAAGTTTATTTTCGCAAAAAAATCTTTGGAAATCTATAGCAGATATTATCTTAAAATCGAAAGCGAATATTCGTGACCTGCCAAAATGCTAACCTGCCAAGTATAAAAAAATATTTATGGTTATTGCTGGGAGGAAGCAGGGCTTAACAATTTTTTTTTTCCCTCTTTGCTTTTCATATTTTTTAAGTTCTTTGAAAAACAAACGTCGTTAATGTACCCTTCTACGTATATTCAAAATATCGTGAACGATTTTCTCAGAATCTGACGACACCGGTTCTGCCAATACCTACATTTGTACGTCTTTCTCGACGGATATTAATTTTCTATACCACATTACCTGAGCTATAAAAACTTTTTTATATTATAGAAGCAGTCTATAAAATATCGAAAGGGATGGGGTGAATTTAATGTTTCATCGGCCAGCGTATGTTTTCTGTTCGTAGCCGAACAATATCAGATTTTTCTAGGTCACATATGATTTTTTTTTATGCAAGAGAAACAAATATTTAAAAAATGTATTTTAGAGTAAAAAATATAAAAATAAATCTTTAAAAAATATTATAAATAAATTTACTGAGCACGGGTTGAAATCGAATATGAAAACATTTAAGCTCACAACCACCCGCACCCCCTCCCAAAAACTAGAGTAATCTTATAAAAATAAATGAAAATTTTATTCAGTGCCCATAAACGTTAAACTAACTTAACACATCTATCAATTCATAAAAAATATTAATAAATAAATAAAATAAACTTTGCACCTACTAACACAAAGCACAATTCTAAGCAACCATTTTCTTAATACAAATTAAATGTATTAATCAGAAAAATATACATATAAAATCAATAAATATTGTTATTGCGCTACCGAGATTCTAACCTGGATCTGGATAATAGAACGATAGATGTTGTAATTTGAAAAAATGTAACATATAGGATCGAAAATTTGTCGTCAATGCACTGTGGTGCTATAGCATAATCGGTTAATGGACGTTCCCCGGATTGGAAGAGATTTAGGTTTATATGTATATTTTTCTAATTATAAAGTTCAATTTATATTAAAAACATCACAGACCTATGTTCAGAATAGTTATAACTTCACAATAAGAATGTGTTCTCCTTAATAACCATTCTCTGACGAATAAAATTTTAAAATATCAATTAAAATAATATTTTTAAGGAGAACACGTTCTTATTGTGAAGTTGTAATTTTTCAGTTCATAGGTCTGTGATATTTTAACACAAATTAAATGAATTAATTAGAAAGACTTACATATAAATCAATTATGAGGTGGAGAAAGAGAAAAAAAAGTAGACTAAATGCAGTAGAAATAAGATCACTTAGGCCTATATGTGGCAGATCCATTTATGACAGAATAAACAATGAAGAAATTTGGCACGATCAGGTAAACCAGATATTAGAAGATGGTCTTGTTAGAAGCCACAATAATCAGCGAGCTTGTATGAAAAAATGTACGAATGTGCATGAGGCGAGTATTGTGTGTCAGGATTGAAGAGTGTGGCGCTCTATCCTCTTTGCCTACCCCCACGAGAAAACCGCGTGATGGTAAGTTAATATATTTCACGATGAACAGATGTATAATTGAATTTAAACAAATAAGCAGTCATACCAACATATAATTAAAAACCTCTAAATATATTCCATGTCTATCAGAATGACATAAAATAATGTCAAATTGTAAATGTTAAAAATATTATATTTATCAAAAAAATAATATAAAATATATTAAAATAATTTTAACAGATCTATCACGAATGTTGTACTTTTTACGAATAAAATCAAATTGTCATTTTTTGAGCCGTTTAATTCCCTAGTGTGGACTTATCCATTGGCTACCCCGTAAGAATTAATGTCCCGGTGCTTTATGGCACTGTTGACCCGATGATAAAAACAAATGGACCATCAAATTGACCCATAAAACTCCGTAAAAAGTATATGACTCTCAGTGCAAGCCAATTGCTGTCTGGAGTCTGTCCTGCAGTAAGTGACGCGGACGATAAGTGTGTGACGTCATGTTCATGTTCAACGATGACGTTTAACCTATCGCTGAGGTCAAGCGTGGGACATAACAGATAATGATTCCACCGTATTTTCTCTTATATTAAATTGTTTATTTATTTAGATAGATGATATGTAGATGAAAATTTAAAAATAATAATAATATTATAAGCAAATTAAAACAAATAATAAAGTATGATGTCAATATGGATGGAAAAAATATTTAAAATAAAACATCTGTATCAACAAAACTCAATGTTCTCGATAAACTCCTAAACTCTTTGATCGATATAAACCAAATTTTGCACAGTGTTGCTTTAGATCTCTGCGCAAAACGTTCATACACTTCCCTCACCCTCCGGCTACCCTGACTCCTCCGCCGATATAAATGTGTTTTATATCAAGTATTGCATAGTTACCTATTCTTTAGGATCTTGCGCAAAACATAAGCTATATCCTCCCTTTACCTGGCCATTCCACCCCCTCCCTACGATGTAAATGTGTATTATATTATTTTCAATACATTTAGTTCAAATTTTGCAATATTACTCTTTAGAAAACCTGTTCAAAATACAGGCAACATCCTTCTACCCAAATTTAAAAAATGATAAATAAGACACGTGTATATTTGCCCTCCGTCATAAGAAACAGTGCATTACTAAAAACATGCAGACTAAAAACGCACATTTTCAAAAAATCATTTCCATATATTCAAATAACAGTTTTTAATTTTAAATACAGTTTATGTGTAAAGCGTCTTTGAGGTTAATTTTTTTTATGAAAATAGCGCTATAAAAATTATCTAATACTATAATTATTACAGAAAACAACATTTTAATGCGACGTCATAAGAATGATTTGTTATTGTTGGTGCATTTTTGTTCATTTTTCCAGTTTATCCCGTCTGCTTCTTTTTAAAAAAGGAGGTTGATTCATCAATTAGATTAATAAACGCGACACACGAATTGTTCTGTTATCGATCTAATCAATTGATGGAAAAGTGAAATATTCGACTGCAGCAATATTTTAGCACTTTCAATTCAATCTGTAAATTGTGGATCGACCGCGCTGCAAATGGTATCTGTGTCAACAAATTTATTGTGACTTGATAAATGAGACATAAAGTTTTGTTGTCGATATTGCACTATCGGGTGGATTATTTTAATTATGTGGATATTATATCTTGGATATATATGTATATGCCATGCGATATTAACGGCGTCTTAGTAAAGAACGATCGGAATATAAATATCGCGACACATCGCTGGTCTTTGGCGGTGCTCCAGGAAAATTTGTCGGAGAAGCTGTCGAACTTCCCATTTTTCGTTATACTCAGGCAGAGATCGGCAGATCGCGGATCACTAACCGCATGCGGCTCTTTTCATAGACATTTGCGACTCCAACTTCAGCTTATATTTTCAAATACAATTATATTTAATACATGGAATAGTTTGTCTGATGACACATGACACAATAAAAGAACTAGCAATTGCCACTCTGACAATCTTTAGCTCTACCTATTAATGCAAACAAACATTCTCTTTCATGAATCAAATAAAAAATAAGTTTAGAAGCAAATTAACTGATGCTCATTTACAAAAATGCCTAAAATTGAACAGGTAGCTACTTGTCACCATTCTAACGGTCTGCCAACCCCTGCACTAAGGATAATGTCCTACACCATTAGTGTTCTGTTTCTATAACTTTTATAACAAGGTTTTTTATGTAACATATCTTCCTGTTCATTCTCATTCTCCCGTTTATTCCTGTCGTTCAAACCACAATACTGTGAAAAAAATGTACGATCGTACAATATATACTTTCATTGATGAAAAGATAAAATAATATAGAATGTGAAATTTCACACCACAGAAAGTCACTAACAAATATAATTTATTCACTAACTAGATTTATTTACGATTCAATAACAAGATTTTTTCAGCATCCACAAATCCAAACAAATTAAAAACTTGTGTGGTGTGTGCTGCAGATACTGGAATTTTATTTGCAAAACGTATTTACACTAAGTAGAATTTTTAACAATTGAAATTAATTATGAATTAGATCTCTTTTTTTGTTAACTTGCTCTTGGACTGAGTATCACCGAATTCTAGTCACGTGTTTCTGTGTGAATATACTATGAAATATTCATTTGTCTATTTTATTAATTTATTATATAATATATGTATCAACAGGTCATTGATCAACCTGATAAATAGTTATATTATTAATAAATATTAATTAAATATATTAATTAGAAAGATATACATATAAAATTAATTTTATCGAAAAATATTCTTGTTGCGCCACCGGGATAAATGTAAATGAAAATTTAACAAAAATGAATTGATAATTCTGGCGTCTGCTATCAGTTTACTCAAAGGTATTTGAGATTCTGTAAAAATAAGGTAGATGGCTCTGTCAAATAATGGAACGATTAAATGTATTAATATCAAAAAGGTAACATATTGGATCGAAAATTGTCGCTAAAAATATTGTCGCTGTAGCATAGTTGGATAATGCACCTTCGGTTCGTATCCCGGTGACGCAACAATAATATTTTTCTATAAAATTGATTTTATATGTATATCTTTCTAATTAATATATTTAATTCATATTTAAAATATCACAGACCTATGTTCTGAATAATTACAACATCACAATAAGAATGTGTTCTCCTAAATATTATTAATAATCTACAATGAAGAAATATTTTAAGATAATTTTAGATCAGTTTGTTACAGAATACACTAAATTATGGTTAAAAATTTAAAAACACTGAAAAATAAAAATAAAAAACAAAAGTTATGTTATAAATTGACAATTTAAGTGAACGAACAACATATTGTATAGCGTGTTTTTTTTAGAGGTATGTTTTTCGAATTGGCAACATTTTTACTTGCGATATTCAATTTGACAGCTGACAGCTAATTTGTGCTCAGTTTGGTTTGCTATTTTACCATGAATAGACTTACGCCAGAACAACGTTTACAAATTTATTTCGCAAATCGTGGTTCAGTTCGCGAAACTTACCGTGCGCTACATCCATCCAAGCAAATAATTTGAATAACCATGGATCGTTTTCGCACCACACATACTCTAATTGATAATACGCATCCGCATAGACATCGTACAATACGCACTGAAGAAGCTGTTGCTGCTGTAGAGCGTAGCATTGAGGAGGACTTGAATGAGTTGATTCGCTATCGTGCATAGCGATTTTTCGATTTTTTTGTTCCCCAATTAAATGACATTAATATGGAAGAGCTGTGGAAACATTCGATAAGCGCTGTGAATTCACCTCCAAGGTCGTGTAATTTAAAATCTTTGGATAATTTTCTGTAGGGATGTGTGAAGTTGCTAGTCTACGCCGATAAATCAGAGACCGATATACGGCCCCAGCTGCTCCAAAAAGTGGTCGAAAATTGGACATCCAGATTGCGCTTTATTCGAGCCAGCCTCGGCGCCCATATGCGCGAAATCATATTTAAACACTAATGGCATACAATTATCTTTCCAATAAAGCCAATATCATGGCTATTACCACGATTTTTATATCAATTTCAATTTCCATACTTCTAAAAAAATATCATTTATTTAAAACTATCGCACAGACGTACGGAATGTATCATTTGAATGCAAAATACTGGATGGTTATGAATGTTTGGAAGAACTAAAAGAGATTGGAGGTTTCATTTAAACAGAAAGTCTGAGAAAGATGTCAAAACGAGAGTGCTGTAGGTAATAAAGTGAACCGTGCTTTGAATGCAGTAATTTATAATGGAAATTTATTAGCCGAGCCAAAACTGGCGGTACCCATTGTGTTCTGTAATCAATACTGATGTATGCAAGTTATGGCTGGAGCCACTAAAAGACAATCGAAAGTAGTCTGAATGCAATGGATATAGCATCACTAAGGTGTATGTGTAGCAATTTCAACAAATTAGGAAAGAATGTAAAGCTGATATTAGCATAGTGAGTAGGATCAAAAGTAGGTTAGGTGGTTTGGTGATTTAGAATGAATAAATTAGGAGAAAATAGTAAGAGTGACATATGAAATGAGTGTCGATGGCACCAGAAATAGAGGACGTCCGCGAAAGTCTAGACATGACCAGGTAAATTAAATACTGGAAGATGCCTCGATAATCGACGAGATTACACGTGAAGATCTATGATCGCAGATGGGGCGAGAGTTGTGTGTCAGAATAGAAAAGTATGGCGTTCCATCCTCTCTATCCCCATCGTGACGGTAAGTAAGTTAATATATTTACTATAAACAATTTCAAATATGTAAGTATGAAGCAATTAATTTAGTAAATGGTGAGGTATTAATTGTGCCTTATTGCATTATTGGCATCCAAACAGATTACGCAACGTAATTTTAATTACTATTATAGATTAATCCTTAATAATAAAAAACAAAAAATGACTATTAAAATCATACATATCAAAATGTATCGAAAATACGGAAATACTCAAAAATAATAATGCATTTTGTGATAATTATAATTAATGTTTTTAGACACGACCCTAAATATAATGCGTCACTTTTAGTGATGAGATAACCGTTATTGTGACTGATTGTGAAATATGTGTTCTATTGTAATTGTTCCCGATTCGTAAAACACATTTTTGGTGCGTCGGCCGCGATGCATGTTATTGATACCTTTCCACGTCCAAATTATACACACCCACAACCTTTACTTTATGCTCATCTTTAGTGTGAATAGTGACCTTGACGTCAGCAGGCGACGACGTGGCCGATACTTGTTCGATAGCGACACCGCGATAGCATTAGCGGTGTGAACGTTCAGCTCCAGTACACCAGCACTATATTGTGTGATCCTGTGATTTGTGTGCACGGTGATATTTGTTGTTTTATATGCCGTGGGTGAAGTTGTGATATCGCTATCTTCAATTGAAAGTGGAGAGCTGCCCACCGCGTGCCGTTTATGTGAATCTTGGCGGGGTGACAGAGGCGTCATACACAAGGTAAGACGGGCAGTTCTTCCGAATCCGGTTCCCTGAGATCATTGGTCCTTCGACTGGAATCCCTACCTATCATCGACCCTTATATCTAAGGTTCCCTTATTTCCTTCCAGTATCCCTCCTGCGGCGATTCCGATTTACGATCGGAATCGTCATAATCCAATCCGCGAGACGCGCGACCTGGAGACCGCGCTATTCGTTCGTCAAATCCTATCGACGGGTAATCACTGATATACTGGAAACTAAACCTCTAACAGTAAAATATCAGTTACTAATCATCGTTATAAAAGAAATACTAGTCATTTTGTATTGAATTTTTTTATTTTATTTATCTAACGCACAATCATTTTTTTTAAGGAATTAACATATTCTTCGACCTACCGCTGCTCTGTATATTTAGTCTGTTTATTTGTATTATATAAGGTTGCGATAATTACGAATATAACAGCAATAATTATAATTAAAAAACATAGTTTGAAACTGTTCCTCAGCACTTGAATCTGGATGCGGAGCTCTTTAGATAAGGGTTGTATATTTTGCGTGTTCAAACTTAATTTGTGCTTCCATTTTCCATTTAAGAGAAAGCGTGTGCTTGAATAATTATCACCACTTACCTATACATTAGTACACCTCTGAGCCAAATTACTTAACGACACTCATACCTTAAGAATTCTACGCGGTTTTTCTCTGCAAAAAAAAATGCTTTAGAAAAACACATAACAATATAAAATTTCAGCGTCTTAGAATTTCCTTTTAGTTTATAAATACACTGCGAAAATGGCTATGATTGAAGTTTTTCGAAAAATGCCTGTGATTGAAGATTTTCGTAAAATAAAGCATGTTTATATAGATTATCAGTTTTTTCTTCAAAATGATTAATGCTAAGATAAATAAAATGACTTCTGTAAACATGTATACGTTCTCTTAGTTGTATATTTAAAGAAAATTTAAAAAAATATTTCATACTAGCTGTCCATTGTCCATGCCCGGCGCATCCATTAATTCAGGGTGTTAGCTAAGGAAGGGGTTGGGATTATTAAGGTTTAAGTTATGAAACTTCGCCGATATGTTGGTATTAACTTTTGAAATGTATTTTACAATAACAATACCTGTAGAAATAGCAAATTTTGTAGTATAATGTACCTGTTCTGTATATTTTCATGCGAGATAATATGGTTGCTACATGCATAGTCTATATTCTCAATTTCTTAAGATTCGCGTGGGTAAATTCACGCTAGAATTTTATTTATAAGATATTACTGTCGTTCGTGTTCATGGAAGGAGACGCGATGGGATAATCTCAGAGATTTACTTGGGATACATCTTAATACCATGTAAACATATTGAGATTTTAATCTGGAGATAAACTCAGAGATCAGCTTGAGATTGGTAGAAAGAGATAAAAATTCAAACCATTGTAGATTAAGTATTGCTTATAATATTGTGAAAAGTTAGCAAAAATCGTTGAATTACTTACTTAGCTTCAAACATTTATTCGGTTTTAATTGTTGCTGATGAGATTCAAAATCACTCAACCGATGAACAAAAATGATGTTTGACGTTCAACGTGAAGTAAGGCGCAAGACGGCAAATCTTTGAGACATGGATGGGTGTTTTCACGGGGAATACGAAACCTCAGAGTTGTCACCCAAGAATCTCATAAGAACAAAATCCATATCTCATAGATTATATTGAGTTGTAAATCTCTTAAATATCTCATTCGTGGACACGGGATATTAGATAATTATGTTTTCTTTTCGTTTACCTGTCAATTTGTATACGAAATATCAGTAATTAATGGTATAATTTTTTCACTTCTTCAATATTTACAAAATTACTTTGTAGTAACATATTATATAAATAATAAGAAAAACACTTTGTTTAACCTTTACCATACCATGATATAAAATACCCGAATGCAGCCATGCTGTCAACTTGTGTTACCGTAAATAACAGTTAGAAAAAATGATTTTATTAGCTTAAAATGGCTTCAATGGCACGAGTATATTCTAAATATTTAACATTCAATTTAAAAAAAATTATTAATAACATAATTTAGAGCATTCATTAAGTCCTATACAATGTGTCCTTCCTTCTTATCTCTCTTCGTTTAATTAGTGAGAAAGAGACAATTATATTTGTATGTTTGATGTTCTTTACACTGTGTACGATCTGTCTTTCATATCACAAATGATATTTTTATCAATGTATTAATTTTACAACGAATTGAATGGAAAAAATATTTGTTTTTATACGATTCCCTTTTCAGAATTGCTTTTTCACTAGTCATTCCTAAACGCTAATATTTTCATTAGGATTATCTAAAATATGAATTTTATGTTGCATGTATTTACCGAAATATTATAGGTTTAATTATGATGGTAGACCTATGTTACTGCATGGTTTGCGAAGGGTTAAAATCACTTTCTATTGATACATCAACACTTTTCGATACCTATGGTATCTTCTTCAAGAAACAATGTTTAATAAAGGAGCACATGAGATGTCTAAATAGCAACAACTATTCTGAATTTGCCAATTATCTTCTTTTGATATAAACAAGGGTTTAGAAATTTTCTATATAAATACTAAGGGTTTATAATTAGATAAATTAGAAATTTTCAAAATAAGAAAAAATGTTAATGTTGTAAATAACTAAATCCTTTTTGAAAACAATAGTCGTTTAAATTTGTTTTCAGACTAGTTCCTTATTAGTTTCCCACTAATTATACTTTTATAGTTTTGTTTTTATCTATGCTTGTATTTTTAATTTTAGTGTACATTGTTTCCTGAAGATGATACCATAGGTATCGAAATATGTTGATTTATCAATTAATAGTGGTTTTAAACAAAGCGGTTTTTTTAAATTATTTAAATGATATTATTGGTAATTACGTTTTCTTATAGGTACAAGTTTAAATTTGGAAATATTTTTCAGGTAAAAATATTTTTTTCCCAAACATCTGGTCAATGGTCATCGAAATCCGATTACCGTATTCATTACCTCTCACCTGCTATTGTCTCAGGGCTTCAGACCTTTCAAAGACATTGACAAATGCCATTCTAAGGACATTTATTTCACGCCGTAGCAGGCTTTTACACAATCAATTAACGTCTTTTTGACAGCTCTCCCATCCCCCAGCTCCCTTTCAAGGGAGAAGTGTTGGAAGGCTGCATGAAAGATTGAAAAGGAGTGAGAATTATAGAAGGAAAATGGAGGCTATGTTCTGCAAAGAAAGAACAAGGCATAATTACCCTTTACTTGAAGCGTTCTTTAGATTACATAGCAACATTACGTATTTAAATGTTGAAATTTAATTAATCGTCTCTTTGTTAACTTACAAGCAATGAGAGAAAATTTCAGTGTTTCAAATTACTTTGATTCAAGACGATAATACAGCTTTAGTTTCGTTTCTGATTATTTCTTTCACATTTGTGCAAAATGTGTCCAATGCGATTAACTTAACACAATCAAATTGCTGTGATCTTGTTCAATACGAAAATGAAATCTGTATTTACAATTATTTATTTTACTAATTAAATTATCACAAAAAAATTATGACACTGATAAAAATTGATTTTAACATGTCGCCATAATTCATTTTCTTTAGCCATATTGCAATCATCTTTGAATAAAGACTTTAAATCGATATTACAAATGTATTAAATCAAGGTAGATTTTAGGCAAAAACACATTACGTTTTAATCAACCATTCATTGTGTTTTAAAAAGAACTCATATATATTTCTGTATATTGTGTAAGTATATATAAAAATTTCTTCGCACACCAAATAGTATTATATTGTGTTGCCATAATTTAAAAAATATACCTCCGACACATATGTTTACTACCCCTGCTCTTTAGAGTATGTTTATTTTGTGCAAAAAAATATTCCCAAATTCAATTAAATAAATAAAATAACCATAATAACCGAACCTCGGTCTACCGTATTGGGAATACTAACCACTACAATACCGAGAAAGCAAAAAGTTATGAAAATAGTCGTTTACAAATATCATACACTCTTTATTAATACTGGTTTGTTATAAAGTTCATCTACGTAACATTATTAAATAAAATAAAATATTCGTATTAAAATTGATGTACATAAAAAATGTATAAAATGTACACATATATTAAAAATTTTAATGAATCTGATATAAAAAATCAGCATTATATACTTATATGATAGTTTGATACTGTTACTAGGAAAGTAACTAAGATGGAAGAGCACTGATATAGTATGTAAGAGGTCTCAGGATTGATGTTCAGCCCCACCAAAATAATTTTGATTACAAGAAAGTCTTGAAGACGCCTAAAATCGATGAAAATGTTGAAATAGGTTTACAACTTGATTTACCGAATACCGACAGTCTACCGCACAACACAGTAACTCAACATCACTAACCTATTAAAGATACTCTCAAACTTTTATACTAGCTTAACTAATTACACAATAAACATGAAAACCATCAAAAATACACAAGATCATCTCAAAACCACCACATAAATGCAGCTAGAACAAAAATAGGGTAATCGCGACTCATTTACAACGGATTACCATTACACAGCTTTATAAAATAAGTAACAAACGCAGACCACCAAATATACAGACATGCACTAACGCAAATTTCTTATCCCAATATTTTCATTTTGGCGTCAGCCACGTGATCACTTTGGTACCACTTACGTAATCAAATAGCTCCGCCACTTTTTTTAAAAATATGACTCGATTGGAACGAAAATTTAAATGCTGACAATATAATAAAAAAGTAAAAAAATACGTCTTGTTTATACAAAGATTTAATTTTTGAAGAGTAAATACTTTTACTGTTGAATAAATGTGTCATAAACTATCGGATCTATGTTTCCATCAAGCATGTGTGTAGAATGCCCCTCGTCTCGTTTACTGGTCTGCGGTAACAAACATAGGTACTAAGACGTGTACTTAAATTGCAAATAATTCATATTTAAAAAAAAATCTAAAAGTAATTATAAATTCTCCTAACGCGCAATATCTAATGCAGTTGTCGTGACAAATTTTGCTGAGATCATTGAAACAATAATAAATATACTAATTTAATGTATTAATTATAAATATATACATATAAAATCAATTTTGTCAATTTTTGTTCTAGCGCTACCGGGATATAAAAACAATATTTTTCGAAAAAATTGATTTTATATGTATATTTATATGTATAGTATGTATATTTATATGTATAAAAATATTGTTTTTGCGCTACCGGGATATACAAAAATTGATTTTATATGTATATATTTATAATTAATACATTAAATTAGTATTTAAAACATCACAGAGCTATGTTCTGAATAATTACAACTTCACAATAAGAATGTGTTCTCCTTAATAATAATAAATATATTAAACGATTATAATTGAATTTGATTGTACAATGTTAGGGTTTGTACGCACTTCCGCGAATTCGATTAACATCGCTGTCTACAATTCAAAAGTAAAAAAAATAAAAAATTAACAAAATCGAAACCAAACACATCATCAATCAAAATGGCGACTGACAAAACACACAAGAGGATAAACCTTTCAAATGGTTTTGAAAACGTTTCGGTACTGTTTGTGTCAGTTGAATTATTTATTTTTGACACGGCGAAAGAATCCATTGTCATTGCTCTGTGCTTAAAATTAAATCCGTGCACTGACAATTGTATAGATTGTACAAATGTTAGGTAAACAAAAAAAATCTTCGCATTGTTTGTCATTTTCAAATTCAAGCAAATTTTAGATTAATCTTTTTGCACGTCGCTCAACGTCAATATGGGTTCATTAAAAATGTCACAAGAGTTCACAAAAAGTATGTCAAAACCAATGGCTAATACGGACGGGAAAATATTAATTATTGCGCTCAAATTTCTGTAAAGCCACTCGGTGAGTACTCTGGACTGTCAATTTTAGCGATGCAGGATTCTTTGAATTTTCACTGGAATTGAAAAATAACACGAATGAAAGTTCATCAGAATTATCTACATGATATTTTAAATATACATCACTGGCGGTACGTGGGATTCAGATTGAGTTATAATTTAAAAAATTTATGCAGGCCTTAAAATGTAACGATGTGCGCAAAATTAGATCCAAACAGAGAGGGTGAGATGTTCAGAGAAGTGAGATGGGGTGACTTCATTTTCCTCAGGGTCTTAGAATACAACTGAGAAAAATTTGGAACGAATGGTATTAAATATAATAAACGCGTAGATAGCGGGGAGAGGGTTGGGTGGCCAAGATAAGGAAGAACTATGGCTATATTTTAAGGCATTCAATAAAATGTATATCTATATCAGGGAGAGGATGCCAATGTTTTGCTCAGGGTCCTAAATTTGTATCAACGAAAATCAGTCTAGATCAATAAAAAAATATAGAATTGTATAAATATTTGATATATGTATGTATAGATTCAATTTTATATACAGATATTCAATTTCATAAATTCAATTCTTTTAAAAGTAATATTTTAAAATAGGTGTTTTATAGAATTTACGATTTTATTATATACAAGGGGCAAGTAAAAACGAAGGTTCCTACATTTTTTTCAGGTATAAGGTATTTTTTATTGCAATAAATAAGTAAACCATCTGAAAGCTTGTACTTTATTCTATTTTTCTACATAGTCTCCTGATTTTTCTATGCATTTTTCCTGACGAGTTATCCACTTCTGAAAACCCGCTTCGAAGAATTCCGCCGCTAGGCCGCCGATGAACTTGGTGACCGCTTCTTTCACCTCTTCATCTGTATTGAAGCGTTGTCCACCCAAGTGTTGCTTCAATTTCGGAAACAAGTGGAAGTCGCTGGGAGCAAGATCAGGGCTGTAGGGGGCATGGTCAAGCAATTTCCAGCCGAATTTGTCCAGTAGCGGGGCGGTGGTCACACTTGACACGATTGTCTTTGTGGGTTTCTGAAAGCATGTGTGGGACCCACCGCGCGCACACCTTGCGATAACCAAGTTTATCGGTCAAAATGTTGTCGATGGTTTTTTCACAAACCTCAGGAACCTGGACAGCAAGCTCCCGAAGCGTTACTCTCCGATCTTCGAGGAGAATGCGCTCAATCTTCGCCACGACTTCGTCCGACACCGATGGCCTCCCACTCCTTTGCTCGTCGTGGACGTCTGTGCGTCCTTCGGAGAACTCCCTGCACCATTTGCGGACGTGTTGGACGCTGATGCAAGCTGTGCCATAAACTTCTTCCAACTGTCGATGAATTTCAACAGGTTTAAGCTTCTTCGCGTTTAAAAATCGAATCACCGAACGGATTTCACACCTGGCGGTAACGGCGATGGCGGGTTCCATAGCGGATGGCTGTCAGGCCTTTACTGAGCGTCGCAGCGTTTGCTCCCGGTAGTGGGGATGTAGTTAAGGGACCAACAATCAAGGCGGTGTTGCCGGATTTCGCCTAGCATCTCGCGTGGCGAGTGTACAGCGTAAGGAACCTTATTTTTTACTTGGCCCTCGTATTATATAGTAAAAAAAAAAAAGGAATCGTATATATATAACCACGCCCATCGTAAAGCGTTCTAGCTACCAGGGTACTGCAGTGCTAAAAATATAATTTTAGAAGAATGAATACATCCATAGTTGTCTCATCTACAATATATAACAGACTAGTTTTAAGGCAGACCGAATAAATATAACAATCTATTACAATCATAGAAATTGTTCACGACAAAGATTTCCTAACTTTTTTTATAAGTTTATATTTTATTTTTTCGATTTACATTAATTATGTGGGCTTATGAGACCATTGCATTACACATCTTGATATTTTAATTTGTTTTTGCTAGCAGGATTTCCATCGAGTATCCTTTTCGGGATCATGCATTCATAGCAGGTATATCGCCTACCTCTCAGTTCTTTATAAGGGCTGGAAGGATTTAGATTAAACACTTGAGTATTTATAAACGTTAGATATTTGGTGAATGTGTCTCGCGCAGACAAGATATTAAAAGTGATTTATTGTAAATTGTGGCTAAAAAGGGGAACATTTCATTTCGAAATAATCTCATCTTGAAAGTAACAGCGTGTATAATTTGCAATGGCTGTATTCTGCGCGAATAAGAAATTTATGAAATGCCACTTCAAAAGGAGAACGCGATAAAAACAAATAACAACTCTGCTTTCCACGCCAGTGACTACGCAAAACACTCCCCCGTACAATTGTGCGATACGTTGTAGATTCGCTTGTCACGGAAATATTCATAAGGGTTGTTGTAGAGGGCCTAAGTCACATATCTGGGTATTGCGTCAAAGAAAATGGATAATGGTTAACGTTACGGAAAATAACACAAACACAAAAATATTACTGTTTGAGTTATTATACACATTTGTAATTAACTTTTGTTTAAATTAACTAAAGATTTTATGTTAACTTTTATTTTTAATTTAATTATGGCCACTTAATTTAGAAACATTAGTCATTTCGAGTAACATTGGAATTTAATGTAACATTGGACAAAACCCGAACAAGTGCATTTTTTCTGTTGTTTTGTGATAGGGAGCATTCTGAAAATGAATGTTAATAATAAACCTGATTAGCTGCATTCTATAGTTAACCGAAAAAACTACCTCGGTTAGGAAAGAAATCCAGGTTCGAATCCCGATGGCGCAACAACAATATTTTTTAATAAAATTGATTTTATATGTATATCTTTCTAATTAATATATTTAATTCACATTTAAGATTATAAATTAGATACAACATATACTTATTTTAATGTGATACTAAAATCTTTCCAATACAAATATCGCGGGTAATCCTAGAAGCATAATTAATGATGAATATCAGTGAGTAAATAACACCAAAATCTTATTAATTAATAATAAAATGAACGCTCATAAAACAGTATAAAAGAGTAAAATAAAATTGTTATAGTTATCACGATTCGGAAACAAGTCATCAACAATAATAAGATGGCGCCAAACCCATCCGTTATTTCAATAGATGACGCGGGGAAAAGAAAATTGATGAGTCGCCTGGCCAGATGATATTTTTCATCCGTGACAAACACATCACCACATTTTGATTGCTTGACGGGGGTCAGTACAGAGAACTCATGGCAATATGGTGCTGAGTGGTCGTCACATTTTCCCAGGGGCGCGAATGTCAAGAGTGTCGTAACACGACTATTATTTTCAAAAAATAAAAGAGATTCTTTTTTATAAATGGTGTTGTGTTGTTTGTTCTTTTGAACGTGTATAAATATAAAATTTGAAAAGTATATTTATGTAATCTTTAATTTCATCCAGCCATTATTAAATTGAGTCATTTCAAACTGTCTGCCACTGCTCCCTAGCCACTGTGTACCACACTCAGGTATCTTCTTCTTGCACCTCGAATTATTGTTAAGCAGACCAACATACAAATCCCAAAAACATTATATATGCACTTCTTCAATATTAACAAAATTAATTTGTGGCCACATATTATATAAATAATAGGACAAAATACTTTGTTTAAACCACTATTTATTGATTATTCAACATATTTCGATACCTATGATATCTTCTTCACGAAACAATGTATACTAAACATTAAAAATACAAGCATAGATAAAAGCAAAACTATAAAGTGGTGGGTAACTAAGTAAGAACTACTATGAAAACAAATTTAAAAGGTGATCATTTGCAAAGAGTATTATTAGAACAAAATTAATTTTTAATTTTAGTATACATTGTTTCCTGAAGAAGATACAATAGGTATCGAAACATGTTGAATAATCAATAAAAAGTGGTTTAAACAAAGTATTTTGTCTTATTATTTACATTATATATGATTTTTTTTAATCAATATTTTATATTATTACAACAGTATTCCTTTATGCGGTAAAGGCACGTGTGTACTGGATGCGTCATTCTAATCCGCGCGCAAAACATATATAATGATGATTAATTCATCGCTAGATGCTGTGTGAGCAGACTAATTTTGTCTGAGACATAACAGATAGAAATAAAGCAGAGATGAAAATAATTAGACAATATTGGACTATAAATTCGACACCTGGGCATGGATGGTAGTCGATAATAACTGTCTTCGATTCGTGAGTTCCTCGAAGCCAAAAAATAAGAAGCTAGGGTTAAATTGTTTGTTCGTTAATTTAAAAACGACATTAAAAACAAACTCAATTAAAAGTTAGTGCAGACTCGTTTCGCGAAGATCAGTGAAAGTTCATAACGCGATTGTTCACCTATTCAACCCTAAACAAAATCTTTCGAAATTTGTTCAAGAAGATTTCAGAACTTTCGGAAGGATTATGTCATTTGGTACGAACCATTTTAAAATTAAAGATTTAATCAATAGTTTTGCTCGGGTAAATTATTATATTTACTAAATTTTAAGAAGTTTTGCATAAAAATGCTAGTCTACTAAATGGATTAATAAATTATTGCAAATGTTAACTATTTAAAGTGATTTTTAGAAAATATTGTGAATTAATATTAGAAAGAAGTGAACTAATAGAAAAATCTCTCAACTAATGAATCTAGACAATTAACACCTTATTAAAAAAACTGAGGTTTGACGATTTTGAACTTGTGTTTATTGCTACGGAAAATGGGACACGCTGGTTCTCAGGACAGAGACCGAAGCCTGACCTTTGTCTCTTTATATTAAAGTCTTGCCACTGGACCTAATACGCATATATTAATATTTTTGCAATTAACTTGTAAAATAAAAAATAATGTTTTTATTTATTATCTTTGCTTTATTAACCACTTAACTGAGTTTAAATACATCTACCGGTTTCGAAAAATAATATTTTCTTCTTCAGGATGTCATAACAAACTAAAATATATATTATTGTTTCTTTACAGAATCTATTTAAAAAAAACACAATTATTTAAAAAATAAATTTAGTACCTAACTCAAATTGTTTCATAATACAAATTTACTCGAATAATTTTTAGGAAATTTTTTTAGAATGGGACTCTTAGTTAAATTTAGTTGGTTTTTTATAATTCTTTGATTAGTTTTACACGCTTTATTTATCTCCAACGATTCCAAATTATTTAATTTGTGACCAACACCGTTTATATGCAAAATTGACAATCCCAATTTTATATCCAAACCATGACCATTTTCTATCAAATGATTAAAAGACTCTGAAAACCCACTATTGTTCAAACATCTCAAATCCTCCTTTACTCTTACATTAAAATTTCTACCCGTTTTACCAATATAAAATGCAGCACAATAAAAATAAAAATAATAATAAAAATATGAATTTTAACCACAAAGTTTAATATTGTTAATTTAAAAAATAATGTGGTTGCAATAATTTAATAATTCTTAATTAAGAAATAAAATTGCCAACTACAAAAATATAGATTACTCAATATTCTAACGGGTTTGTTTTCATTATAAAAAAGTACTTAAATATCTGTTATCTGTCAGAAAACAATTAAATTATGGTTATGCTAGATTTTTCCAAGACACAAACCGTTCGGCCCTATTGATATATTGAAAAGCAGGTTAATTACAATAATAATCGCTAGGGCGGCGGGATTTGGAATTGTAACGTGCCACTGGAAAAGTTTGATAATTTGTCTGATTGGATATTTGTTTGTGTTAAGTAGTTAAGTTATATATACTGTGGTAAACACCTAGCATAAATTCCTGTAATACTGGCCGTGGTCAAGCAGCGGTCATCATTGACCGCGAAGTGGGCAGTAAAGCCACCCACAGGGCCTTCGCGTGCTAACGTTCGGCGAAAGCTGATTGATAAGCAATATTTCACCCAATACAATTTGATTTCGCTTTATGTTCCCCCCCGGAAATAACGTTCTACGGAAATTGTACAGCGCCTCTTTTAAAGATTCTAAATCTTTTCAGTGTCATACAAAAGGTCTCTAACAGGTTGAGTTCTAGGAAATAAAAAAAAAAATTGTGTATATAAAACACTATTCACAGGTTCTGACTGGAGCGGAGATTTCTTTGAGATATCCGCGAGGCCCGCACCGGTAATTCGGAGGAGACATATTGAAATGCCAATTCCACACAACTGTGAATCGACTGACAGAAAATATCTCAGGTGAATCCGACACGACTTTTCAATAATTATTGTATACATCTAATCTCACATGCTTGAACGTTTTATATAAAGTTCATTTCATTTTAGGTTAAACGTTAGTTCATAATATATTTTTTTAATACAAGTTAAATGTATCAATATTTCAGTTTTTCATTTAATGTAAATTATTTCACAATAATAATGCGTTCTTAAAATAATATATACGAGTATATATATTTTTTAATATTTTAAAATTAACTTTATGGTTTATTATGTTCATTATTTTATATATTATTTAACTTTTCCCAAACCATGCAGTAACACAGGTCTACCATCATAATTAAACCGATAATATTTTGGTAAATACACGCAACATTAAATTCATATTTTAGATAATTCTAAAGAAAATATTAGCACTTAGTTATAACTAGTAAAAATCTAATTATGAAAAGGGAATTGTACAAAAACAATTATTTTATCCATTCAATCCGTTGTAAAATTAATACATTGGTAAAAATATCATTTGTGATATGAAAGACAGAGATCACACACTATTTTGACAGTGAAAAGAACAACAAACATACAAATATATTTGTCTCTTTCTCACTAATTAAGTGAAGAGAGATAAGAAGGAAGGACACATTGTATAGGACTTAATGAATGCTCTAAATTATGTTATTAATCATTTTTTCAAAATTGAATGCTCAATATTTAGAGTAAATATTTTCTAAAATGTGAATGCTTATATATTAACTACAAAAGTTATAAATAAACGTGGTAGTAATGTATTGTTTTAAATGCTAAATATATGTATTAATTAGAAAGATATAGATATAAAATCAATTTTATCGAAAATTTTATCTCTTTCCTAACCGGGGAAGGTGCATTATCCAACTATGCTACAGCGGCATTATTTTTGACGACAAATTTTCGAACGTATTTGTTACACTTTTTAAAATGAATACATCTATCGTTACATTATTTGAAAGCCATCTACTTTGTTTATACTTTTCCATGTCTTCGGTTTGAAATGAGATCTAGATACGAATCCCGGTGGCATAACAACAATATTTTTTAATAAAATTGATTTTATATGTATATCTTTCTAACTAATACATTTAATTCGTATTTAAAATGTCACAGACCTGTGTTCTGAATAATTACAACTTCACAATAAAAATGTGTTCTCCCAATAGTTCTGTTTTAACACTATAATCACATATGTAAAAATAAAATAATTGTTTTTTGATTCCAATGGTTTAATTTACTTGAGACCCGTTTTTCTTTGTAAGGGAATTTCAATCTAACAATTTAATCCAACAACTTGTATTTATATTTATAGTGGGGGATAGCTATACAAATTTATTTGCATGCATAAAATAGCTATAGATCCCGTGGACTGTATCGATTACAATAATGATTAGTTGATGCAACCAGAATTGGATTCAGGAAGGAAATAATGTCAGATGAATCTGGCCTGCCTTGCTCTAAAGTCCTGGGTTGGATGTCAAGTTTTCATCTCCAGTTGACTAGCACATTTTATGTGAAGAACTGAGATATCACTGCACTTCTGGAGCTGTTGAGAACACTGTCTCTTCGTATCCCTAGCGTTACGCACGGCGCTGCTTTCGGACGGCAAAAAAAGAACACAGATCTTGACAGTTCAGTGATAGAAGACAAACTGTCCCCCAGTCGGCGAAATCCCTAAGTAATTAGTTGGCCAGAGTGGGACAGGTATATTAAGGTTTATATTGGAGAGACAAAATGCACAGGATGTAGGTACTTGACTTACGTCAACACCCCTCTATAGATATAAATACAAGTTGTTGAATTAAATTATTAGACTTATAATGGTCTTACAAGGCGAAACGCGTCTCAAGTAAATTAAACGAGTACAATAAAAGACAAGTGATTTATTTTCATATATTAGAAGCGAGACAGATATGGAACAAATAATGAGTGAACTATTTATAAATATAATGAATTCAGTAAATAAAATCAGATTGTCACACATGAAATAATTGTTT
This sequence comes from Eubasilissa splendida, assembly GCA_031772225.1. Taxonomy (NCBI): domain Eukaryota; kingdom Metazoa; phylum Arthropoda; class Insecta; order Trichoptera; family Phryganeidae; genus Eubasilissa; species Eubasilissa splendida. The sequence continues at coordinate 10,100,419 of CM062852.1, read as the reverse complement.
ATATGTAAGCATCTCTGATTGCACATTTTTTTGAAATTCACAAGTCAACATTCGCGTGTTTAAAAAATTTAATATTTCTTTTCACGTCACAGTAGGTATGAGTAATACAATTCATACGAATTAACACACTCATATTACTAATTTACACAAATAACAATGCTAATATACCGTTTTTTAATAAATTAAATTTTAAAATGAAAAAAAGATATTAAATATTTTTCATTATTTCCTTCCTTCCCAGTATACGCGCGATGTTGAGACATAATTATAAAAGTACCAATTGTAGTTACTTGAATTTTTTTTCATCGGTAAGTCTAGTTTCGAAATTGAAACAGACATGATATTCACGAACAGCCTCGCCGAAAAAAATAATGTAACGTCGTGAAAAAAGAAATCAATTTTTTCCGTCAATTTACTTTTTATGCGCACACGAGAAAGTGAAAATCGTCAGCTCATAATACAAAGAATGATTTCAAAAACGCTCCTCGAATTTCGACAATTGATTTCAGAGCCAAAAAGAAGAAAGTGTAGTTCTCATATTTTTTATTTGAACCAATTACAATTCCAAGAAAATCATAGATATTTTGTTGAAAAAGCGACAAATTTCACATTTTTGTCCTGCCATGAAAATGTCTCCGCGTCACATCACAAATATATAAAAAAATAACAATATTAGACCCCGCACAACCAATAATAATATTGTAGAGATACCTATTGAGTTTCACACCTATTTATACATTACATAATACGTTCATGTTGCACGGAAATATTTTTTTAATGTTTTGACTTCTATAAAAAATATGTTTTTGTAACGAATTTTTTTAGCTTGTTTTCAAAATAATGAGCCATTTCAACATTTTATTTTTTTAAATGTGGTATAGATCGATTTTTTAGTCATGAAGATTCAAGAATGTGTTCAAGAGTCAGTATTATTATTAAGGTGCGATTAAAATTATTTCATTCTCTATCCATAGAATAATTAACATTAAACAAAACTATTTACACAATTGTGAATTAATTAAAAAAATCTTAATAATAATAATTCTCGAACACATTGTTGAAGTGCCATGATCAAAAAATCGATCTGTATTATTCTAAATGAAGAAATCTTCTGTTTGAATCGTATTCAACTTTTATTTTGTACATGATTTTTTTTTTGTTGTTTTGCTAAATTAATTTCTATGGCGATATATTAGATTTTTTAATATAAGAGTATGGTTTGAAATATTTGTATTATTCAATAAAATCACCTTGAAATTGAATTCATTTTTATGACGACGCTTCAAAGCTAATATCCCAATTTAAAGAAGGATTTGTCACGGTCCGCTATGACAGGGTGGTATTCGAGTAAATCTTATTCGTACATAGATATTTTTATGGTTAGGGAAGAGGTGAAAATCTGATAATGCCACATCAGATAAATAAGGCGGATGATTCATCAATTTGAATCCAGTGGCGTACAGCGAGGTAATTGCAACTGCCGTTTTGTGAACCTGGTGAAGAATGACGCCTTTTGTTAGAATTCCGGGTCTCGTCTTTATTTCATTAAATTTTTAATAAATAGATTATGAACAGGTCGTTAATGTCTCTGGTATATAGTCCCAGTATTAAAAAGGTATAATGTTAAAATATTGTAAGACATTTGATAGAATAACATGTTACAAATACTTTTATATTGTTGAGAAATTTAAAATAAAAAAGTACGTGGGCTCAGAAAAAAATGAATTTTGCTCATTCACATGAGTTCTTTAGGAGTTCCTCTTTAATTTTCTAAACAGTAATTCAGTGATCTTGCAAAACTCTATGACTTAATGGAATTACTGTGGTCGATGGCCTTTCACTGTAAAAAATTCTGCTGTCCACGGTCAAGGACAGCAACCTACTTTTTAACTATTATAGGTACACATAGTATAACAGATTCTGACAATATGGTAAATATCTATTAAAAAAAATTTTCACTGTAAAACATTTGATAAAAAAAATATTACAATAATAATACGTTAATAAATATAACAATAGATTTTATATGTTGCCAGCAGCAATAATAAGGATAACGATAATAATTCATCGAGACTATTTTTTCTAGACTGCGAATTTTTCAGCCTACCCTAGTAAATATGATTTTTGAAAAATTTTCTTCAAGTGCGTCCGATATAATAGTTTTAGCATTTTATACCGTATAGTAAAAGACAAACATTCATGACATCTAAAAAGATCATCGGAAGAGCTCTTCTTTTCAAAAGAAATCTTGAGGAAGTGTTGTTCCAGTGCTTATCCAGCGGTTCGAAAGGGAATAATACTTTTCATTGTGCTACCACTTCCTATGCTATATAAAAATTATTATTATTATTTGCTGTTATTAATACTACTATGTTTCTATTTTATTTTTTTTAATTCTTCAAAATTTTACATATTTTTTTGTCATATATTCGATCATTCTATCTTACTTTTCATTCGTGCAAACGATTTCTTTTTAAAAAATTACCTTAGATGCATGAAGGTTTCGAAAAAATATTTGTATTTTAATTTTAAAAAAGAGTTACGCAGGATGCCAGCTATCGTCAAAGGAAGAGAGGTAGATTTTTTCGAGAAGTGAATAAATAAAAAAAATGATAAAAAAACCCCCCCTGTATTAAGTTTTAAAAGCAGGGTCCAGATTATTATTTGTTAGATATTATGTTCATAAACGGGAAAATTTTTAATGATTCAAATAAGTGCCTCTGTCAAAAAACTACTACTAGGTTACTAAAATAACTTAAATAAGTCAATTGTACATGGTTTATCCACAGTTTTAAAATGACTGAAAACCGCCGAAACAGCTGAAACATTATAATACATCACGCGAACTAGCGAACTCAATAAAAATATTGATTAAAAGTATATTTTTTTAACTTTCATAAAAAAAAAATATGGAGTTCTACAAACTAAACACAATGACAATAAATAGTTTTTAAAACATTTATGCTATGTCTTTTAACATTTTTTATATATAAAAATATTTGCAGAAAACATTTTTAAATGTGAAGCGGTTTTCATACATTTTCATACAAATGGAAAATTGCCATAATATCGTCCTGTAAAAACTTCTATAAACAAAAAATAGATTTCTTAGTACGTTGATATCCGCACTGTTGTTAAACTCGTGTTATAAAAATAATTTCAACGTGCGTGAAATTTCACGTGGTCATTGCTATTCTAATTGGATTTTCCTGTAAAGTACGCGAAATCCGCGTGTTAAACTGAGTACCTATCGTAGTTTAAGTAGTTTATATATTTGTATTTATTAGTTACTGTTAATTAGGTTGTATTATTATTTTAATCAGCTCCGAAAAAAAAAGTCCGTATATAATTTTAAATTTGTTACATATAAACTATTTTATATTCTATATACATTGTTTATTGATTAAATTATACTTAATAATACAAAAAATCACTTTCATTCGTAATGAATCAGAAAATAGCTGTTTAATTATAATTTAAAGAGTAATTACATTTTAAAAAAAGAAGTATATTGATTAACTTGATTAATGTTTCGTTTGTACCTCGTACCGTTTAAACCACCGACAACCCCAGTAAATCAATCAGACGTATAATATCGCGATAGACGGATGCAAATAAAGTCAATCAAATTGTTGCCAATAACAGCCACAAGATGGCACCGCTTCCGAAACCTGTTTGGATCTAAACACCGGAAACTGGGTTCGCCCGCCTGTGAATTAATATCATCATCCATCCGCCAATTTATTGGCATTTCCGATTTAATTACTGGGATATCGCGCCCACAGATTCTGCCATCTCGCTCACCTTGTGGTTTGGAGATTTGCTAAATCCGTCGCAGCTGTATATTTATTCGTTCCATACGACATTTCAAACATTTTTTTAACGATATAACATTTTACATACATTTATTTACTGGGGGATTTTAACGGTACGTTTAATAAAGCAGTAATTTCTAACCAGTATACTGGGAGTGATTAGGAAGTATGCCCTACGATATTGTCAAGTACAGTAAAATTCAATCAATTGAATAAACTATATTCTGTTCTATTGGATTATGTTTTTCTTTACTTTTAAAATAAACTGATAATAATTATTATCTCAATAATTTTTTTGGAACATGCCTGTAGGTATTTTCCTATGTTTTTATTCTATTATGAATTTTTTTTATTACATATAATACGCAAGACAGTTAATTTAAGTGGTTGAAAAAAGTGTTTTTTTATGGTGAAAAAAACATACTAATTCTATTTGGACTGCACAATGGATGGATCCAAATAATCACAAGGGTAATCGACTTAAAATAATTCAAAGAACTATTCCCCGCACTCCCTGGTTCTCCAAAAGGAAAGTCCCCAAAAGAACAATATCAAATATCTCTAAAATGACAATTAGAAATTGCCAGGTGGCCTCACATTTATTCAGGTTGAACTTAATAGATTTCCTAATGTTTGAGTGTGGTGCCGAAGAGGAAACCCTTGACCATATCTTTTTTGTCTGTTCATTGCAGATCACAGGTTTTTTTTACAGTAATCTCGTCAATGGTAATTTTCAACTCCCGGTTAACTTGTGTCATCTTTTTTCCCTTAACTCGCCACATTTAATCTATACAATAGTAAATATTTTGAACGACAATGGTATTGACTAGTAATATAATATGTAATATTCTATAATATTATTGTATTTTTTTATATAAAATAAAGTTTTAACTTGATTATTGACACAAATTACTCTTGAAGGGTGGTAGGGTAGATTGCCTATTTAAAAAAAGAAGAAAAAAGTGATATGATTCACGACATGATTTGATTAAATTCTTAAACATTAAACCAGATTTTTTTTTTGTAAAAAATACGTATTTTATTAATCTAATTTTATAGTTTTTACATTTTTTACGGCAAGATACGTTTAATTTAGCTAACTGTATCGGTACTCATTAAAATTAATATGTTTTACCGCGAAGAAAAGCCAATAAAACATGATACCTTCAATAAAATGATGTATGAAACGCCTCGTCCGCGACCCCAACATTCGAGGTAATTACATTGGGCGGATATAAAGCAGGATATCTAGTTGTTACAAGATACATGATAAGAAATATGATCTTGTATTAGGATTTATTTTATAAGGATAATTATGTGTTACTCTTACAGACACATTACAGCCGAAAATATTGATTGACCTGTTAAAAAGAATGATTTTACAAGCAAGACTAACAATAATCATTTAGATTACCACCAGATTTCTTTGGGGTTCTATACTCTGATCACTTTCTAATTACTTGGGTCCCAATCAATTTCTCATAAGTGAAACTCCGTCTTTCCAGGTGACAATATTAAGTTTATTGAACACGTTATACGGTAAATATAAATTATATATTTAGGAGAACACATTCTTATTGTGAAGTTGTAATTATTCAGAACATAGGTCTGTGTGTTCTGTAAAAATAAGGTAGATGGCTCTGTCAAATGATGGAACGATTAAATGTATTAATATCAAAAAGGTAACATGTAGGGTCGAAAATTGTCGCTAAAAATGTTGTCGCTATAGCTTAGTTGGATAAAGCACCTTCCCCGGTTAGGAAAGAGATCCAGGTTCGAATCCCGGTGGCGCAACAACAATATTTTTCGATAAAATTGATTTTATATGTATATCTTTATAATTAATATATTTAATTCATATTTATAAATTATATACTTCAAAGATTGACTAATTATTCAGAAGAAGCTGTGATGGAAGAGAGCTGTTCCCCCAGTGACGGCCTCTTATAAGGTTCATCCCCCACCACTCATCTACTCACTTTTATAATACACACATACATTTACAAAGTGTCAGTTCTCACAATAATATAAATAATAAAATTGTAAAAACTTTTCGTATTTCTTTGCGAATACATTTTTCATCCTTGCAGAAACAGTCAATAAGCACTTTTAGTTTTATTGCACTCTACAATAAACCATGTATTTTTCTAAAATATTGTAAGTGCGGAGAGCAATGACTGTCTGTGTAGGGCCAATTAAAAAAAATAGTGGGATTCATCGCATTATAAAGTTGATTGCTTATGAAAATTGAATAATAGATGCAACAATTGGAAAGATTACAGAATGTTCAATATTTTTCAAAAATGTATTCGATTGCTATAGTGAAATAGTAAACGCGCTTCTCCAGATAGGAGAAATAAATAGTTTTTTTCTGTATATCTTCCTAGATGATTAATTTAATTTGTATTAAAAAAATAGATTTTGAAATACTATAATATTAATGACAGTAGGCAAGAAGATTTTATGTTAATGTCAAGAGAGAGAGAGACATTCTTCTTTCTTTTCTTCTTCTTTCAAATAGGCAATCCAGAGAGAGAGACATTGATATAGAAGTTAATTACGGCACAAAGAGTGTCATTAAAGAGAAAATAAATTTTCAAAATAACTTGTTTTCCGCAATACTTAAAAAATTATTAAGGAGAACACATTTTTATGGTGAAGATGTAATTATTCAGAACATAGGTCAGTGATATTTTTTCAAATACAAATTAAATGTATATTAATTAGAAAGATATACATATAAAATCATTTTTATTTCTAATTATATCATTTCTAATTAATACATTTAATTTGTATTAAAAAAAAATTTCAAATTATATTATTATTATGGCCTACGATTAAAATTATTCATAATAGTTAAATTACAAGTTTGTCTTGCGCAGGCGCTTTGCTTATAAATAAGGTGTTATACTTATAAATAAAATTTAGCGCTTTATTGTATATACATTTAACTAGGTTGATTGTTTATTTTTAAAAAAATTGACCCATTTGATCGATTTCAACACATTAATTTTTTTCACGTTTACAGACAGCTATGGACACCTATTGGACAATCACGACACGCAGCGTGAGGCCGTGCATTCCTGTACACCAGTTTGGTAAAATCTTTCCTGGTGGTGAGCAGCAATACCAGCATAACTGGCTTGAGGTTGAATATAGTACAAACTGGCTAGGCTCCAGGTGAAGTTGAATCAACGGCGGCAGAATTGCAATTTATACTTTTAAAACAATAGAACCGATGATAACACATGCTACTTCGGTCGTACCCATCAACTCAGCTCCCTTTCTCTCTCTGATTTAGCCTGCACTTATTTACACTTCCGAAACCAAAACTCTTGAGTGTAAGACCTGAGTGCGCACTTGAGTCGAGCGTTCTGAGGGGCGGGGCGTGCAGCGTGTATAGAAATTTCATGTTTATGAATGCGAGTATCCTGAGTGGCGACCGTCTAGAACAGTGGGGAGGGCGTGTTTGTTTGCGTTCATCGTGGCGTGAGCGTGCAAGTTCAAACCAGTTTGTGTTTTAACATTGTTTGCGAACAAATACTAAGTGAAATTCAGTTAAAGCTATTTTTTTTTATATATAGTTAAAGGTCGACATTGATTATTATAGAATGTTAAATTCTCTCAACTTTTTTCTTCAGTTAACAATGACACTTGGACCATTCTTATTACACAAATCAATTTTTTTAAATGAATTACCTTCCAAATACATATCGTCAACCATGATCACACTTTAAATATGACCACCTGTTCTAATAAATGCTCTAATGTCACACGTTCCAAACGTTGCACGCCCCGCAGAACGCCGCACGCTTTGCAGAATGCTTTTTTACTCTTATATAAGACTTTATATATTACTTTTATAAGATAGGACAAAGAGAAGACGAAAGGACCCTTATTATATTTGGCTATGAAGAATTAAAGATCATAGTACATAGTCAGTACCTACATGTAAATAGATGGCACCCCAAGATGTTTGCGTAGGGCAACATATAAAGGGGTTGATAATTTTACATATCTGAGATCTAACTTAAATATTTTAAATAAGATAACGGTTGAATTGAAAATTTGTCTTCTAGCTAAGTTTTATGCCTGTAATCAACTACTTGAGTTGAAAATACTGATTCAATGAAACAAACTGAAAATATATATAACAATAATAAGACCAGTGGTCACTTATGGTTACAAAACGTAGTGACTTACCCAAATCGAAGAAAATAAATTAGCAGAAATATATGGATCTACACTAAAAATAGTACTTACGAGTACATAATTAAAATGAACTATGAATTAGAAAATTTAATTAAGCTAGAAATAATCGTAAGATTTAGTAATTTTTGGTTATCCATGTTGAAAAATGCCAGATGACAGGATATATATATATATATATATTGTGGGGGTAAAGACCTCCGTCCTTCCCTTTCACCGGCTAGTCAGTGTAGAACATAAGATCCGCTGGTTCTTTTACTTGAGCAACACCTATCCACATTATTTTTGTCATTCTGCCTTCATCCTAAATTAGAAAAAAATTATAGTAACATCTGGAGGTGATAAATAAAAGATTATAAAAAAAAACATCTAATCAGAATGAAAAATAATAAATAAAAGAAATACAATAAAATAAAATCCACTTGACGAATCCTCATCTCGTCGGGTTGGGCGCGAGTTCGACGTCCTTCCAAGGAAGGATGTCGAACTCGCGAAGGCAACGAGATGTCTTGGCTCCACATCATGCTTGGCCCGCAGCATCCAGGCCGACGCTATCGGATTCGTAACGGAATTTGTTGTAAATAATCACATCATATATAAAATGTCGTCTACAGTGAGGCGACTAACTTACGGGCGATATCCAAAGGTAGAAGTTACATGTCATAAACGAAAGACATACACCAGAAGTATGCATCAGAAACCAAAGGCATAAACCAGAGACATAATCCAGAGAGAAACATCTTGTTTCCTGTAAAAATTATTTACCATGCGATTAGATTAACAAGTTAATAGTAGATTATGCACTAGTGATTGAACAATAAAAAATACTTACCCTCTGGTTATAGTGAATTGCATACAGCTACATTTTAGTCTGACAGCTTCGTCGATGGTTTTGAAAATGAACCATAGATGCAACCGTTTTTATAACCTCAGAAACTAAATGTGATACCAAATTAAAAGTGAATTGCAAGATGCTTGACAAAAAAAATAAGTGACGGGGCAATTTCGTACGTGACCCAAATTTATAACGTTACAATATATATATATTTCAGTGAAAGCAACCTAGAGACAGATCAAGGAAGATGTGGGCTGACTGTGTGGAAGAAAACTGGAGAAGAATTGGAAGGTCCGGGAACTGAAAAAGAATGACCAAGAATAGGAGTCAGTAGATAGCACTTGTGGAGAATGCAAAATTGCACCCTGGGATGTGCCTTGGAAAAAGAAGATGATGATAACACATCTTTATAAACATCAAATCTAACTTCTAAGAATTTAAATTGCTTCTAATATTCGTTAGATAATTAGATAATAGATAAGTTGACAATAAATATATTTTTAATGGCAACACATTTTTGTTACGATGTTGCAATTTCAGAACATAGTTCTGTAGTATTTTTAACACAAATTAAATTAATCAATGAGAAAGATATAAGGAAAATATATTTGGTTGCTACAAGGATATGCATATAGCATACATACTCATAAATAAATATTTTTTCGATAGAGAGGTTTTTTCTGTATATCTTTCTATTTGATTAATTTAATTTGTGATATTAAATCTTCTGGCTTTAAAGAGAGGCACAAGAACTTTCAGTTTCGTTTTTTCTTCAGAGTGCAATTAGTCCACATAATTTTCGGTTCTGGAGATAGCTCTTCATCTGAAAGGAGGAACATTATCTTGTTTTTCTTCCCCATAACTCAGTAAAGTTTTGAGGGAAATCCTTCCAAGGTCTGAGGGCTCTTAAAGACTACGTGCCTCTGCATTGTACCAGGCTTATATTTTGTCTAATCTGATTTATATTAAGATGTTATTTCAGACTTCTAGGGCGACACTGCGTGCGTTAGAATGAATGATGCTTTAAGTGGGCTCCATTTACAAAATAAACTTCCAAAGTTTGCTTTGACATTTCAGTTTTATCGCCCCTTTCTGAATTAATTTTTTTCAAGTAATTGGAGACGTGATTTATGTATAATAAATTTGAATATTTTTTGTTTTGCCAAGAGTTGAGTAATTCACAATAAATTTTCAACGAAAATTATTTATTACACAGAGTTGATCTTTTATAATACGATGTAAATATATTTTTAATTCATAATAACAAAAGTAAAGCATATCAAATATGAATTAGTAGAAATATATAAAATGTTATAGCTGTAAAATTCTATACTACAAAGTGTGTAAATTCACTGGACATTTTTCATGACTGAAAATCTATTGATAATATTTTTCCTCAAAGTTTTAAATTGTGTTAAATTTGTTTATTAAATTTAATTATTTAGTTCTATATATTTTTAATATATTTACTGTTACGCATAGTCATCAAGCGGTCGGGATTCGAGCCTCGTTCCGGGAAACCATTAAGTTAGTTCTATTTTCATAACGCAAGCACTTAATTTAGTTTGAAAATAGTATATGTATTCCTACACTATATACAGGGGTGTGCAATGCATTCAAGCAAAAAAGCTGTCCATTACTTAAAATTCTGGGAAACAAATGTAAATGAACTAATTAGATTAACATAAACGGAAACATTATTTTACAATTAGCGCCATCTGTGTACTTTACTGTGGACTTTAATTTATTAGTTCTAAAAACTACCACGACAACTCACCGCTGTACCCATGGTGCTTTTATGCATTCGCCGCATTGAGCTATTCACATTACTCTATATATCTTTAAGCTAGTGAATTACTCAAGTCATATAATTGGTTATTTACTAAATTGAAAATTCCTTTCAGTTAATCCGTTTTGTATCGTGTCGTTACCTTTGCTATTTTTTAACAGAATAACATTAGAAGAACTGCGTGCAAATCATTGAAGTATCTACTTCTTCTTTTACTAATACGCGAATTTTACTATATTAATGTTTCTAACGTATTGATTTCGTGGCCGTTCTTTGCGTTCGAGGTGCATAAATTTGTTTTTAATTTGGGAAAAACAAAAAGCAATTGGCAGAGCTATTTCCTACGTCAACCTTTAATAAAAATAATTATTTCGTTTAGTTATTACGTGAAGAATTTTCAAACAATAAAATAATCATGTTCAGTCATAAAAAGTGTTCTTAAAAACGTCCATACATTTTTTATTTTGAAACTTTTACATTTAAACTTTAAAAACACTATTTATAGTACTTTAAAATTACTACTGATAGGGTCGTATAAATGACGGATTAATTTTGTCTAAAGACGTTGATTAAACGAAAGTTCATTATTCTATGCACAACATATATTATATATGATTGTATAATATCATTGGTAACAGCATAACCTAAATATATACCTACTGCACACCACTGACTATATATCTAAAGTCACCTAATAAGTTATTATAATTTGATAGTGAATGTTATTTTTCATATCCAAGTTGTATCTGCAACAGGAAGCAAACTTGTTCCACGCATTTGATCTACATGGAATATGGATAGAAACATTATTTTGAGCATTTAGTTGAGCGGTTTACTGTATCTGTTACCTTTATATGTTAGAGTTGAGCCATTTAATACCAACAAAACTATGAAATACGCGAAATCAAAGAGAGCGATCTGTTATATTTGAGATATGATGATGATGCTATCCATAATAATAATAATATCACACTTCCCCGTTTACATCTATGATTGGATGGATGTCGGCTTCAGTAGTGTCATTATGGCTGTATAGTGAAAAACGAACGTGTTTTTAATAACTTAATATTAATATTTTAGCAAAATCGTATGTTGACATCTATCATCTTTTTTTCTGTCTATGGTAATGGAGGAATCCTATCATATAAATTGTCTATCCACTATTTTTATATGTCATTTTGACAGCTACCTTACAAAGATGGAATAATTTTAATTACATAGATATTTTATTTACGAGTGGTTTATTTTGTAGAAAACTCCATAATTGAAATATAAATTATATTGAGACCCTGAACACGTAGGGGTCACCAATGGCCGCGAAGCGGCCAAAATAGCTGCCCGCAGGGCTTAGCATTAAGCAATCGGAGATAACCGATCTGCTTATTTAAAATACATTGTTTTATATTTTTACAATAAACTTATGAAAAATAATTTTTAATTTAATTATTTATAATTTAGTGTCTTAGACAGAAATGTAATATTATAGTTGTTTTTTTTAAATGATATAACCATAAGTATTTATGTTTCAGTATTTGTTATTAATTAACATAGCAGTTATTTTGTGGTGTTACACAATCATTTTAATTTTCGTTAATTTAAACTATGTACTACACACACGTTGTTATAAGAAATAACTTGTTGTGTGAAACTGCGAGAAACCTAAATACGAGAATAAAGGAACATCGCCGCTACCTAAAAAATAACAACTTCTGGGAATTTCTTACCACATAAATGAAACACAACATTTTTTCACAAACTAAACCTTATAAAGGATTAATAATGAACAATTTAGAAACCATCAATAAATTTAAAAAAATTAAATTCGAAAAAAAACACAAATTAACAACATTCCCTAACACTTCACCTTTACTCTCCATATACTTACTTTACTTTCCCAAGCCCTACCTAACTAGGTTACCAAACTGTATTTAGTTTAGTTACCATCTGAAGATGAGAGGGATGTAGTGACGGATAGCATAAAACATAACCCAACGTCAGCATAATACAAAATTTAGATTAGTTAAATCTGTTAATGGCAAAAAAACAACAGCGAATCATATTTCAAAAAATAATTATTATCTAATGAAAACCAAGGCTTACAAGGTTCTACCAACATACGCGTGTATGGGTATTATATTAATACATTCTCACGCAAGACCTTACATACGTAGCTTAAATGTCTTTCCCTTGATGAATTTAAGAACGGATTTATCTGCCACAAATGTGAGAGAATACTAGCAAAATAAAGGCACCGTGCTGAAAGGTGCTCAGAATTTTCCCCTTTTACGGACCACCGTTAATGACGGTCAAGAGCACTTCTATTTGCTATCCGGTTGCCAACTGACGGTTTGAGGGCGTCGCGACGCGCCTTGACGCCGCGCCGCCCTAATTCATGAACTGATCTCGCCCGACGAACGCGGCCTTATAAATGATAATTTATTATCATAATCACATTACACAAGCGCTGCGTACATCATTTGCGTTTATAACGTTAGAACACACGCAGGTGGGTTATGTAATCAAAGAGATAGGACCAACATGACGTTTGCAGGTGATACCATACACAACAAATGTCAATATGAATTTTCAAAAATGCTCTCGAAGTGTTTCTGAAACGAAAAGTATTCAAAACTTTTACGGCTTACGTGTGGCTGCGAAATATGGACTCTCGCAACGAAAACTTCAGAGAAGTATGAGATCTTATACCTCATAATACAGACTGGTTGTCGGGGTCCTGGAAGAAAGAGAACATCATGGCTAAAGAACCTGTGGCTAGTAATTGAAAATATAGCCGTTTGCGAGTTTTTAGTCGAGGGTCACTACCATGGCTGGTCTTAGGGTAGTTATTATTTAAACGGAGTACTCGGTTGACTCAGGTGAACCAGACACAGAAATAATTATTTGACTCTAATATTCAAAATGAATTAACGGTGAAGATACGATATCATGGACGTGATAATATAAATAAGTATACTTTAGGTCTTGTCTTGAAGTTTATTGTAGACTTCTGGTTGTACAAAAATAAGGTAACAGATAGTATCACAGTATAAAAAGATGCTTTAGGTGATACTGCCGATCAGAACGAGAATAGAATGGTCCGCGCTCGTCTCTCCACTATTTGCTGCGACCATCTCTGTCAACCGATTTTTAGAACTATCGGTACCGCCTCTGCCGGCTGCGCCCTCAAGTTCGCACGAGACCTGCTGCTAGAGGTGTGTATCGCGGCTACCGCGTCTCTGTCGCGTGGCGCTATATGTCACCCTCTGTCCGCATCATGGCTTCTCCCGTGACCAACCAGACCCGTAGTGGCGGATTGGTCAAGGTACTGTAGAGCTTTTGAAAGCTAACATGATAGCTAACGTTCCTTAAACGGATAAGGCATGAGAATAAGAAAAATAACGCAAAAAGGTATGGAAAGATGTATGTTTGGCATCACAAGAGCAGTTGATAAAGTTGAATATCCTAGGAAAATGAGATGACCAAAGGGAGATCGATCGTCTGACGGGCCGCCCTAAAACTCGATAGACTGATGAAATTATCAAACTCTGCGGAAATATGCGACAGTGTGCAGAGAAAAATGGGAGACACTTGGGAAGGCCTTCATCCAGCAGTGAATAGAAAACAGATGATGATACCGATGATGACCATTCACGACTTGGATACTCTCGTTTTAACCCAAATTGATCTTTTGCGTGTGTGCCGCCTGGATTTATCCTCAGAAAGTCAGGAGGACTTTTATAGTGATGGGACTTCATTTAATCCATCCAGCGCATCGGAATGCGTCTTCTGGATCTAGTTCCTGAGATTCTACCTAACACACAAAACCTCTTCAGTCTTTCATCTTGCCGTGAAATTTGTACAAAAAATTGTGTTTATTCATTATACACATACACTGCCATGAGACAGTTTGAAGCTTTTGAAAGATAAAGACATCAGATAATCTATCAGTTCACGGAATACGAAGCTTATATCTCCAGAACAACATTAAGAATGCGTCAATGTTTCCCTGCCTTCTTCTCCCATCTTTGTTTATCCAGCTCTTTTCACCGTACAACAATATGGAAAACATTAATATCTTAATTAATTAATTTATATATTCTGAAGCTTCCTGGATATCCCCCTTCTTTAAATATTTTTGTTTCGTAGCGTTCATCGGCATTTCAATTCTGCATCTGATTTCTAATTCACAATATCCGGAGTTACTCAGGGTTGGTTTTAAATAAAAAAATAATCTGTTTATATTAAGGCCAAGATTTTGAATTTACACGTTGTAGAAGTTTCAACAATTCTGCTTAATTTGAAGTTGCTAGGTATATGAGATCTAAAGTTCGAAATTTTTCACATACCATTGATATAAATGAGATTTGGCGATAACATATATTCTTGCGGTATTCTTTTATGATCTTTAAAATGGTTTAATATCAGATTGTCTACTTTCATTATAGCATAGCTCACCTCATATAGCAAGAACAGATACTACAAGTACATTTGTACTAATTACCACTGGTGTGTTGAGTTTTACTATTTTGTTTTGAGCCATATATCAAAATCGAATACCTCCCTATCACAATTGTTACATATCATTGAACCTATCGCTTATTTGATGACAAATTAATAAGATAAAGCAATTTTAGATCTAAGGATTCTTATTTTCAAACGCCTCAGCAAACTATTAGTTTTAGTAGTATCAGCCCCTTTTCAGTACCATATGTCATGAGATTCTCTCGAAGGCAATTTTCCCCAGTTTTTACTACGCACCCCCTCAAAGGGCTCTTTTGACATTATCGCGAAAAATTACACATTTGTCTTGTGTAAATATCGAATTAACAGGAAATATTGACTATTATTAATATAGGACTGTTATTTTACAAAACAGCTACTGTAACTTGCAAGCAGATTTGCCGTGTCTTTACCGAATTCATGAGACTATTGAATATGACGTTTGTTAACATTAGTTTAAATATCAACTATGTTATAAATTTTTTAGTTATTAATATTCATCGTCTGGATTTAATTTCACCATGTAAACTTTTTTACGATTTTCAGAGATTATGTTTTAATTATGTTTATGAAAATATATTAAAAATTGCATTTTGCCTGGAATAATTTGTTATTTTGGATTTACTTGTGTTATTATTATTACCAATAAAAAAATGGGATAGACTGTTTTCAATATACAAATACAAATATTGTTTTAACTAGAGTTGAATGTTAAGTATCGATTATGGCTTTATTAAAATACATTATTCACATATTTTATTTTACCTTTAAACTATTATATAACCAATATATTTTTCTTCACATTTTCCTTTTCCCATTTAACAGTTTTAGGTATCATAAATAAAAAAATACCTGATTGAATTTGAGTAACTACTCCGATGGAATTAATTGGTTTTTTTAGCTACCGTCATATAGAAACCATTTTATTGATAACGTGACATTTTTGGATTACAGCTAATGCATCCTGACCAAAGCTCTATTGAAAAATAGACGTGAACGCAATCTATTTCATCAAAACATCGACATTTTAAATTATTTACGAAATTGAAATCGTTACCAAAAGCTTTCAATACGTTTAATTGGACACTATAGGTTGTGTTGTTTGTCAAAAGAGGATCATCGATATAAAAAACGTTTTATAATTTATAAATGAAAAAATATTGTGTCTCTATTTATATATTTTTGTGTAGTCATTTTTTTTTTGCTTTCGTATTTACAAGTATGTTAGTACGTAGTATTTCATATTTAAAAATGTATTATTTATTAAATAAAATAACAATAACTTTGAATAAAACCACGAAATTTATTGTACGTCAACCGGTTTCGCTTATCTCAAGCTTCATCAGGACGTATTTGAAACTGATCATAAATACAAAAAGAAGGAGATATAATATAAAATTACATGCGAAAGAGAGAGAGACAGAATACATATATAGTTAAATAGAACATCAAGAGAGACTGAATATAAAATTATATGCGAGATAGAGAAAGACAGAATGCATATACAGATAAACAGAACATTAAGGGATGGGAAAATACCGTGTTGATGGATATTAAATTTATTTTAAAGGAAATATTAAGTAGATATAAATATCTATTAACCCCATATCAAACCATAAAGTGATTGCTCTCTACGAAAATATTTATTATTTAATTTATTTAAGACGATGTGATGACAGAATAAAATTTCAAGAAATGTTTTAGCATCCATCTTTTTTACCTTTGTCGGTTTTATATCAATGGAATTTATGGAAGCGATCTGAAAGAAGCGGAAGTTTGTCGTGTAGCAATATGCGGCGTTCTATTTTATCGACTAATACCTATGTCATACGAAATTATACGTTGGTCTAATATATTATTTATAGTGACTTATAGAATATATACGTTAAAAAATGAAACATCATTTAGAAAGAAAATAATGGTTGTAAAAGTAAATTAGAAAAATATAGCTACCTCATAATGTTTAAATTAAAGTTTTTTGAATACATCAAATATTGTGAATTTATTATTTAACAAAAAAAATGTTGCTTCGTCAAATTGAACTGCATATTCGGTCATAGCATGCCTCAACGCCAGATACAACAAATGTAAATAAATCTCTAAAATCTGTTTTAAAAATCACGTATAAATATTATTCAAATATGTTTAAATCAAAAAATCTGTAGAAATTTTTAAATAATTTATATGAACTAAATGGTGATTGTTTTATCTTTATAATTTATTCATGGATGCGTCAATGCCATACTACCTACCCTCCTTCTATACTAGAACACGACATTTTTCTGTGGTGTGTTCTCAATATGTACCTTAGAACTTGAATTAGCGTTGACTACCGCTTTGGCTTGAAGTATCGTCCTGCTGTGTGGGACCGATATTGTATTATTTGTGTGTAATCGGTTTCTCGCTACCGTGCGAACCAATTAGTGCTTTTGTCGTGCTATTGTGCATGGTATTGTTTTGAGACTTTCGCGCTATCATTGAAAGTATAAATCTAAGTGTACTTCGTGCTGAACAGTTTTGTACGTATCTTGGAGACATAATACCCGTGTATTCTAAAATGAGCGTTTCGCAGGTGGGTCGTGCTTTCTGGTTTTAGGTGGTTCTTCAGCCGCCCCGTGTACTCTATTCCCATCGTTCTACTGAATTCCTTCCACTCTTTCTGCATCCAATATTTCCCCACTCCCTTGTTCAGACAGTGACTATCCAATAATTATGTAAATACTACACCCACTTCGCAGACTTCATAAAAATATATCCAATTAAAAAATACACGATAGCTGAACACTACTCTGAAATTTTGTTCACCCAACTATCGTATCAGTCTAAAACATTGTTGTACAAAGAAAATCTAATCGATTAACTCTAATAAATCTCCTTGTTCAGACAATACTCTCCCACCCCAATATTTAAAAAAAGTATCTCAATATTTTTAATATTTATAAAAAAATGTATCTCAAATTCAATAAATCTTTATTATCAAAGTATTTCGCTCAATCACGAAAATTTAGCTACATGACGCCAAAATTAAAAAATAAGTGATGAAAGTGATGCATAATATTATTGGCTAATATGTATTCTGTTCTTCCCAAATAATTCGTGCCTGTTATTAGCTACATTAGCTAATTAACCACAGCCAACACGGGTTTTGCTAAAGGTAGGTCAACTGCAACAAATTTGCTAGTACATTATAATTATTTATTGGGAGCGTTTGTTGTAAAACTCTAAGTAGACAGTATTTATACTCATTTTAGCACGACCATTGTCATTACTTGTGTTACAAGGATATTACTCAACAAATTATAACGCGTGAGAATTTACTTAAATTGGTTTTAAAACAATTTATTGTCCAGATCACTATTAGTGAAAATTAAATATGAAAAATCGTTTACTTTAGACGTAATCAGCGATATAACACAGGGCAGCTACTTTGGATCTTTCTTATTCCCATTATTCACGACACACAAACTTGCTTTAATATTATAGAAATTCCTGTTATTGTCAATTTTTTAAAATATACAGGAAAATCACACACATTACTGACTCAAATATTACAAGACATTCTAAATTAATTAAATAACTGACAAAGTCAAATGACAGGATTCTGTTGTGTTAAAAGACTGATACTTATATATTGTTGTCTTAAAAGACAGACTGATAAAGGATGTCCAGTGAAAAATTTTCAAGTTTAATATTAAATTAAATAAAAAAACTGCAATGTTTTTCTCATATTTTATAATTAGAAAATTTAGTTTTCGATGCGGATTTTAGGTTAGATAAACAATATCGTCTAAATGCCGGCCATTTCTCTCAAAACACTCTTGCAATCGGACTCTTAAATTTGCGAACACGCGAGAGCAAAGCGTTGGTTCAATGGCAGCAACTTAAGGGTTAACTAACAACTAACTAAGGCCAAGACCTAGCACACCGTAACTTTAATCGAATATAAAACATATTTTTATAAAGTCGGTATACATTTATATTCGTATGAGAAATTTGAATTACTCGATAATTAGTCGGTTGCGGGGTCCCAAATTCTAGCAATCTTTCCCTGCATTATGAGGTGCAAGATTTCGTACTTCTTCGGATGTCTTGTTACATGTCCGAGATATTGAAGTTTTCTGATTTTTATTGTTTTAAATACTTTGATAATCGGCACTGGTAACTTGATCTACAACTACATACCATTGTCAGCGGAAAACTACAACTATATAAATTATTATTATAATGTTAAATTCTATTTTGTAAATATGGGTTTATGTATGTCAATGATTATGTATATTTTCTAGTAAATAAAACATTTGATTATTAATTTGTTTTATTAAAAAAATTAAGAACGTGCTGGGCCGGATTTATGACGCTCGCGGGCCGGTCTTGAGCCGCAGACCGTAGTCTGAAGACCCCTGCATTATATAATGGATGTAAAATAACCGACAACCTTTTATTTAAAACGATAAATTACATATTTAATGGTTCAAAATTCTTGCAATTGTTAATCTCTCTGCGATTACCTTGCAGAATAAACTATGAATGTTACCAGTAAACTATTAAGTACTGCACATATTTTACTGTACCTCGGATGTATCGATTAGAAAAGAACTTAATTAGCATTAATTAAAATTGATATTTTTAACAAAAATAGGAAAATAGGTATGCTAAATTTCAAGAGATTCATTGGTGGGCTTTTCTCACCATTTAAAATAATGCATTTACATCTTCTTAGAAGGTTTTTTTATTTATTGATTTGATTACTGTGTATAATAATATGCAATATATAATATGAAAGTTTATGTAAAAAATTTATTTAAATTTAGTAAAGTTAAATTATATATTTAGAGTTAACGGTGTTAAATATATTTCAACTATAGATAATAAAATCTATTTTAGCCTGTGAATGCTATACGAGAGTGCAAATATAATATATAATATATAATATAAAAATGAAAAATGATAATACACTACAAAAAAATATTATCAAATAGCAATATTTTAAAATTAATCAATCAAGGGTGTTATTTTTTTATACTAACTAAAATTATCTCATTATTTCAAAAAAAAATAGAAGCTATACTTTTGAATTAATTTCAAAACACGAGTATATTGTCGTTTGATGGAGATACACATTTGCCACATCTATACACACGCACATTAATTACGAGGTTAAGTTTACCCTGTAGTTTACGTTTTTCTGGATAAAATGCAAACAACTTCAGATCTTTGATTCCGACAAAGATTTATCGAAGATCCGCTATTGTGTTGGAAGAAGATTTATTCGATTTAAATCTCAAGTGCCACGGCTTAATCTGATTTAGCAACCATGCCGACAATCCATTTTGAAAGCGAGCGTATTTGGATAAGATGTTATGATTTACCGGTATCGACGTCTTAATAAATTAATAAATAAAAGACTCGCAAATAAACGCGCTATAAAACAAAAAATAATATTCGTAAGCATTATAATTATATACATTTATTAAAAAAACCGACGAATTTTTGAAATATTTAATAACTTATAATTCTCGAATAAAAAGAGTGATTTTTTAAAATCAACTACACCATTAGATTGACAGTTTGTTAGAATTGAATTTATATTTGTTAGCTTTATTAAAATAAAGATATTAAAATGTTTTGTAAAATTTTTAAAATATCTCGTGAAACTTATCATTGGTAACTTATTCCAATGAAATTTATTTTCCATATAACAGACAACAATCTTATCAGGACACAATATTTGGTGTCCATTGTGTTAATATCCTCAATCGGGAATACTAATTGTGTCTGAAAGTCTCCCGGGAAAATTTTGCTTTACGCTTCGATGCACCCCTTTATGAAAATTCTTTATCATTACGGATCCTCCCCTAGAAATGCGACATAACGCGGAGGAAGATTCTAGACCCTGTCCCGCCTTACTTCAAAGCTATTTAAACAAAAGACACGAGCGTCAAAAGCATAAACTATGTTATTTGTCTTTTTCAAGCAGGCTTGCCTTTTGTTCTTGATTAATGTTCTATTTTTGAACAGAGATACGCACACTTTTGGTACAAGATCAATTTGAGATGTAATAATAATAAGGAGAAAGTGCTATCAGATAATACGAGAAAGGAGTCGATATTTGCAATTTGGAAAAAATCTTTTTTCTTTTTTTTTTTGAAAAATGCTTATTAAAAGGGAGCCTTTAATTTTAATATATATGTATATCCCAGAAATTAAAACGTCGCTTTGAAATCACCGAAAATATTTAAAGGACAGATAAACAAATAATTTCAGTTCGTAAAATGAAGAAAGAACTAACATTTTACTGAACTATTTAGAATGCGAAAAATATGGCGGTAAAGCCAACAGATTATTAGACAACTTATTTAATATAAAATAAAAAAATAATTATATATTTTATTTTTTCATTTTACACAGATTAGAAAATAATGTCAGTTTTCTCGTTTTAATAATATTCTGATAAAAGTATTTTTTCATCAAATTATGTATGAGATTTAACAAATACTAAAATATTGATTTTTCACAATCTAACTATGTAGAATGAAATACTCTTCCGAGTATAAATGTACTGTATAAATTAATTGTCATTTTTTTTATTTAACTTTTACCACTCATAAAAATAAACAATTATTAGACAAACAAAAACAATTTATAAAATATAATTTAGAAAGCGTACATTAATATCAACGTGTAACAGATTCTTATTTTTGCAAAAACGACGTTTTCATTTTCAAATACCTGAAACATTTTTATATACTACATTTTTATTGCTACATTTTTGTACTGGTTGACTGTATTAAAAAAAGTACATTTTAGAGTATAAAACAAATTGACAATTTACTATGGCGGAAATGCCAACAGCGGATAAAACTTTCCTAGACGATAAAATTTTATCGTACTGTACAAGGGAAATGTTTATTTTATTTCAATGATATAAATTATCAACAAGCCGCATAATGACATCCATAAATAGTATTGTCCGTAGGTAAGCATAGGTTAGTACAAAACAACACAGCAAATAATAAAACAAATACATGTATACAGAGTGTAACAGATATAGTCCACAACATTTTATGTGCGGACACATGACTAAATTACGAGTCTAAAATGTTCAAGGAATATGTGCAGATTCTGCACCATTACGGAAAATATTATTATTTGAAATTTTTACAAATTCACATTAAGCTTTAAGTTTACGTACTTTGAAATAATTATTTGTAGAATTTATTCATTATTAATCTATCTTTGCTTCAGACCTTAAATCTAATAACAAATACTGTGGCTTCTGGAATTTTGATGAGTTTTATTTTTTGTATTCAATATTTAATTAGAAATTAATAAAATATTTCTATTAATTGAAAGAATCGCATAATTACGATTTTTTTAAATGCTTATATCTCTGACATGGTCTAAATTAAGCACATATTCCTTGAACTTTTTCGAGTCGTAATTTAGCCATTTTCCACCTATAAAATATTGTGAACTAAGTCTGTTATACCCTGTATATATTTAATCATAATTGAATAGTTTGTATACTACTATATATATATAGTTAATAACATAAAAATGTATGGTAATCACCAGATTTCGCGGAGGGCGGGCGAGCTTAACATTTGTCTGGCGGGCAGGACGATCATATTCGTCGATCCCAGCAGCGTGTTATTTATTCTGGCAGTTGCTTATTGCGAGTTGTTTTGTGTTAAGATAACAAATAAAAGGAGTAATACTCACGGTGTAGTTGGAGGGCGGCTCATTGCCGGCCCGGGCGCCGCTAGCGCTCCGCCGGCGGGGAGCGCGCCCCCTCGCCGCGCGCCCCTCGCATGTCAGCCCCGCGCGCGCGCGCCCCCCCGCGCCCCCGCCGGCGACGGACCGCGCGGCCCCACCGCGGCGACACTGATTCGGCGGGCCGCTTCAAATTTTTGGAATGTGCAGTGATTGTTTCTTTTTGCTTTTCTGCGGGGGTGGGTTTCTGGAACAGTCATAAACATGTCATTTAAATGCTTTTTATATTATTTCATTAATTATCAACACATTACATGACATAGATTAATAAAACAGTAAACACTGAAAATTATGCAATTAAAATATTAAATCTAGACAGAACCAAAAAGTTAATAGTGTTGTATTGTACACCCAATTACTAATAGTTAGAAGCATTATATGCAACAAATTTGGGGCTATTTCGCCATCTCTGTTTATGTTATGATTTGGTCAATTTGACTGATCAATGCAATATTGCGTCATAATTATGTCATAATCATCTTATTACATGGGCAATATTTTTTAAGATTCGTCGAGAAGTTAAAAATAAATAACAAAGCAGTTCAGATTCTGATAGGTAACTTAATCGTTGAATAAATTTATCTGAAATTAACTCAGAGAATCAACCCAGTGCAACAATCCATAATATTATGAATATATATATAAAATATCAATCAAAATATTTTACATTTTTACAATTACTAAGTATACTATTAGTTTTGATTAAAAACTGTTTTATTTGGTTTGAAAAAAAGGAGGTTCATAGATATTGTCTTCATTGAAATAATAGGTTCTATAAACATTTAAGGTCATTGTAGTAAGTAGCACATCTTCATGATAAATTTATTAGTTATATAATAATGTACATATATAAAATAAAAACTTATTTAATAAATATAATTGATGTTATTTGCTTTAAATGATGGCGATCAATGGTTTATAAGAAAAATGGTAAATTGGTAATACATAAGAAGCGAAGGGTAAAAAATAAGTACCCCGTGATCTAATTGCAATTCAAATTTGAATAAAATGTAAAACGTGTCTAACATTCATCTTAAGACTTACGACTTCATTTTGTATTGAACGTCTGAAATGGAAGAAAAATTAAAAATATTCTCAATACTTGTAATGTAATATGTCGGTAATGCAGATTATTATGGAGATATTTTAATAATTTATATTTCTACTTTATATTAAAGACGTATGAGAAAAAACGGATTATAAAATGTTAGAAAGAAGATTTAACTTGAATATTCAGATCTAGTTTCACACGCTTATCAACGGATTTTCACTGGTTTAGCTGAACTACCTTGAGATTAAATGCGATATTTTAATAAAAAATAAAAAAAATTACTTAAAATAATATTCATTTAATCCACTAACAGAATGTCATATAGAATCTTGAAATAAAAAAGTTTGATGATAATTGAAAATCATAACTAATCATGATACTCTTAATCATAATAAGCTGAATAGCTCAGCTGCAAAAGTAGTTAACTTTAATCATTCTACTTCAAAAAGCATTAATTCATTAGACTTAAAGAGAAACAGCCCGTGTTTATGTCCCGGTGATAATATTTAATTACAGATATTATTTTTTTCGGTAACGTTTTAATTTGGTTTAAATAAATAATATTTGTATAAATGTTAAATAAATTTGTACAAAAATAATTATTTATTTTATATTGAAAATCTGAAGGGTGGTTCTTAAAATATCAAATTCTTTAGCATAATTTAGAAATTCAAAATTATAACAGTATTGGTAATGTGTAATAGCTATTTAGACTGTTCTGGGTACAATTCACTAAATATCAGTGTTGAATTATTAGTCTTATATTCTTGTACTATATTATATAGATTGTCTCTTAAGTCTTCGTTTATTTTAATAAATATACATAATTGCGCACGCATTCGCAAAACACACAAATCGAAAACATAAACATTTTTTTTAAATCTCTGTTTAAACAACAGTAGTCGTACCAGATCACTTTTCTTATTTATTTATTTACAAATCTAAATTGACAATTGTACAGGAGATAAACGAATCTTAGTTACGCTAATTATGCTTAATGTGATGATGCAATTTTAGGTATTGACAACACTTGTAATATAATAGGTAGGGATCCAAAAAAAATAGGAATGTTTCAAATATGTTTTGAAAAGCCCGATAAGGATATTAGCGCTGTTATCGAAGCCGACACAGACTTTATGAGACAACCTGATCTAAAGAATAGTAAAAAACTAAAAATCGATTCCAGAAATTTTGTAGTTTGTTGTTTTAACGCTTTCTGGAATCTGTAATTATTATTTTATCAATGTATTCTAGTTAAGTTAATTCTAACTCTAAGAAATTTCCACACATTAATAATATTCATTGTGCATATGTTGTTTGTATATTCAAAATTGTGCGAAAATTTATATTGCTAATTTAAAAAATGTAATACTAAAATTAACATGAAAATTCAAAATCTAGTAGGTACACTAGTTTTGTTGCATAATTCATATCAGAATTTTTTAAAGGTCTTTAATTCTCATGTAATTAAAAAACATAATGTTATTGTTTTTGACTTGCTTAGCATTTTGTTCTTGCAATGTTTTATTATTCGGGAGTGCTCTTTCACTAGAGATCATTTTTTATTGTTTTTGATGTATTTTTTAAATATTATTGTCGCACAATCGTCAAGCATTCCTGAAAGTGTAGGAAATATGTATATTATAGGAATATGTAACATTAAACATTAAATATCATTCTTAGTCCTAGTAGAAGGTAGATATTAAGAACGAAAAGTAACTTGATGTCATCTAAATATATGGTAAGTCAAAAATGTTCTTAGGTTTTCACAGCCGTTCAGAATTTTATGTGTACAGTTTTCTGGGCCAATCTGCAGTGTGCCATTAGTTTTGATAATGAATCCTGTAATGTGATCCGAAACATGCCTAAAAAACTGTACACAGTAAAAAGGGTAGGTCATTTTAAGAAATATTACAAAATAGTGGTGGGTGTTTAGTACAACGCCATTAGGCAGGACAATATAAAAGTTTTAAAAGATAGGACGTTTAATACATGTTACAGGACACGTAATTGAATGAATAAAGACAAATGTGTACATTATGTAATCTTAGGTGTGTACAAAAGTAAATAAATGCATTAAGATACCTGATATGAAGAAAGTTCCTTAAATTAATATCTACAAATAATTTAACTCAGCTCAAGGCTGAAGACTCGAAATATGGAATAGTTGCGAAAGTAGATGACTGATGAAAATGGTGAGAGTTAGTTATCAACTAGTTTAACTGAAATTAGTAGTTTGACTCTTATGATTCTAAATATTCAATTATTTTAATTATAATATAGATTTAGGATACAACTGTATGGTTGGTTATTGTATATATCACTAATTTTGGAATTTTTTTAACCAAATACCTAAAAGATAGTAAACGGGAAAAAATGAACACAAAGATGTAAGCATTTAAAGAGGGACTGTTTCGATTGCCTTCAAAGGCGGGACGTTCGTATCAGAAGGTGGGCGGAACCAAAAAAGTGGGAGAGATTTTCATAGGAATAATCTAAGATATATATTTTTTAAAACTTGTAAGATTAATCTGTGAATATTTTAATAATAATAGTAAAAGTAAGAAATAAACTATTTTTTAAATTTAATCCGATAATTACGTGGGAAGTTATTTGTAGTAAAGAGGAGTGGGTGGGGCCAGGAGAAATGTGGGCGGGACATGGAAGTGGAAAATATACAATTCATTGTAATTCTATGTAGGCAGATAAAAATCCCTTTTAAATATAAACCAATTAAAGTTATGGATTGTTAGTATTATAAGAAAATTATATGTTTAGATATTAATTAATATGAAATCTCTTTTTAAGTGTTGATTATTATTATGACCGGCTTTAACATAAACAAAAAATATTTATACGATTATGAGAAGAAAAAAATTGTTACTCTAACTGATTTTAGAACACAGCTGGAAGAGAATGCCAACAGTTTTAGAAAGAATTGCGATATCTGAATAACAATAAAGTGGCTACAGTTAAATCAAAGATCTGGTAGTTAATTTATCTTTTTTCTGTTTCTATTTATAAATATTTTCAAGAGTGAATCAAAATGGCTGTCAAGTAATTTTCGAAAAAAAATTACGTTTCGCGTGAAATAAAATCGATTTCATGAGAAAATAATATAAATGATATTAAATACATTTTAATTATTTGACCCGCAAAAATATAAGTATTCGATTTGTATACCGTAGCCTACAATTAATGTAATTTAAATCGAAAATTTTAATCAAGTTTTGTATATTGTATCTACAATGAATGTAATGTAATGTAACATCGTAAATATTAAAATAGGTTTTATATAAAAAAAAAAATCCAAAATTTTAAGAAAAAATGTTTTGTGAGAAAATATATAAATAAAATCTTATATAAATAAATAAAATCTTATATATGTAAATATAATATATAAAAAAGAAAATGTATTGTATATGGTAGCGTTCTTACATGAAGACGAAGGCGGTGCGTCAAAGATCATAGAACAGTTAGTTTTTAAATGTAGTCTTCGGTGTTATATGGAAATGTTATTTACATTAATTATCACTAAATGTCTAAATCACTTTTGTCCGACACTGAACACTGTCAACAAAATCATCTCTCCAAAAAAAATAATTGGAAAGAATAAAATTAAAAAATGAAAACACAGAAGAATAGAAGAGAATTTTATAAAAATGCGAACTGTCTTATTTTTGCCGAAACTGTCATGAATCTGTCATTATTCAAAGATTTTCTACGAAATAATTTTATTTCTAAAAATAAATTAAAGTTCTAAAAGGTGCCATTTCAGTGTCCTTGTTTTGTTTTTTATGGCTCACTAAAATATAAACACAATTTTCTAGTTATAACCAATAAATCCACCATATCAAATAATATATTAAATTTGTCTTACGAGAAACAAAAACATTTTCAAGTATTTTATTGTTTGGTGTCGGCATATGTTGAAGAATTTAAAATTATCCTAAAACGTGCGGATGATGATTTGAAGCGTCACGTGGTGTGCGATCAGAAGGATTCCGGTTTATGAACGATTTGGGTTCGTGCGTTAAATTAACGTTATTCGAGGGGGCGTAGATAAGCAGAGTAGGCACCTACTTTTGGACCCTTTACGACAAAAATGCGGAAGGCTTCGCACACCCACGTACATTTGACCGTGAGCCGTGACACACGCCCACCTAATAGTGTCACACTAAAGATAAAGGCAGCCCTCTATAAACGTGACAATAACACGAAGGTACGGCGGACCGCGGTGCCTCGATCAGTTCACGTAACGTATAAACCATTTTTGTAGAATTTAACTCGATAACGCTATTTTTTTTTTTTTTAATTTTTGACGATATTTCTGTCAGTGATGTGGCAATTTAACGATGTACCGCGGAGCGAGCGCGGCCGAACACGGTGGCCCGCAAACCGTCACACTGCGAACACCAAACATGACAAACAAAACGTTTCGAAATCAAAAACATAAATGAAACTGAAACACAAAAAAATTAAGCGACCGCGTCGCGACGTACGTACGCTGAGATTCCGCGCGTTCGACCTCGATATTATTAATTAAACTTATTTGTATAGTGGAAATGATGAATGTAAGTGGAAAAAGGCGGCGGTGCGTCTCGGTAGCGGATCTCGGGCACCGACTGTCCGCAGCGAGACCGGCAACCCTGTAGACCAAAGGGCGCATGTGTATAAACCAGCGAAAACGGTAGCTATATGCCGCGCGAATATCGCCGAACGACCGAAACGAACCTACAAGATACACAGATACACTCGAGCCGGCTGTACGTCTCTCCCTCTTCGACGCGCGGAAAACCCGGCGAAGGCTGGTGTTCCGCCTCTGTCTGCCGCGGCTCGGATTCGGTCGGCGGTGAAGTACGGCCGTGTTTTATTCAGCCCCGAGCTGCGACCCGCGCTCCCGGCGGCGGAGTTTCCCGAAGGTGGGCGGGGGAGCCCGAAGTTTGGCGGAAATTCGGCGGAAACGGCCGAGGGTTGCCGAGAGAGGAACGCCTAGTCGATACGGAGGCGAGGTCGCCGTGGCTCAGAGGCCTCCGTTTCAAGTGTGGGATGAAAAATCGGATTTTACCCATGGTCCCTAACGCGGCCTAGCCTTAGGAACCGAGCAGCACTTCCAGGAACCTTCCAGAATGATACTTGTATATCCCTTTAATATCAACGACACATACTTTGAGATAAATCAAATCCTCGGCGATAATATTGAATAATTAAATTTAAAGATACAGATATTAAAAAAAACACTTTATCTGATATAAAAGATTATAAAAATTTCAGATTAATTTATATTAAATATAAACAATAGTTTTTTGATATCATAATATAATATTATAAATAATATAATTGTAAAGTAAAGAAGTTGATTGCCTTACTATCTTCTTGGAAAAACTTCGCATAAAATTGTCATGATACAGAAAGTGGGCGCTCACAAACAACTGATAGAATAACAGCGATTAGTAATTGTGCTTATATATTAAATATAAGTGAATGATTTTATATTTTAATAATTTTTCGAGCTAATGTTAAAGTAACGCATGGAATTTTTTGTATTGTGAGTATTGTGAGTATATATAATGTAAGTATCTGAAAGTAAATTATATCAATATTGACGGATGTCACCAGTATTCTAAAAATTATATTATAAAGTTATCAATCTAAGCACAAATTATTTAATTTATTTCAAGATAATTTGTATAAATCGTGGCTTAAGTGCATAATTCAGAGAAAGGTATTTGGTCCAATTTGCTATGATATTATTTTCGAAAGTAGACTGAATGCAGTGAAAATATGGCTTATGTGTGGCAGATCCATTTAGGACAGAGTAAATAATGAAGGAATAAGGAAATAATATAAAGTTGATCTTACTATAGTGAGTTAGATTAAGAAAGGATCACTAAGGTGGTTTGGTCATATGGAATGGTTGAATGAGGAGAGAATGGTAAGGAAGATATATGACGCAAAAGTTGAAGGCACCAGAAATAAAAAACGTCCGCGGAAGACTTGACACGACCAGATAAATCAGATACTGGAGGATGGTCCTATTAGAAGTCTCAATAATCGTCGAGCTTATATGAGAAGATGTATGAATGTGGATAAGGCGAGAACTGTGTGACAGGACAAAAGAGTGTGGCGCTCTATCCTCTTGCGTGATGGTAATTTAGTAAGTTACTGGTTTTTTATAAAGTGGTAAGTAGGTATTTCATTTCTTCGGAAAGAATTTTTCTATGAAGGAATTTTTTTGAATAAAAGGTGACTGATGTAGATTTTAGATGTTTGGTAAGGTTTAAATTTAAGTGTTTTAGAAATTTAAAACGGACCCTCTTTGCATATTGATACAGGTATGTCTCGCCTTATGGCGCTTCGCTTTACGGCAATTCACTAATATGACGCTTTAAATTTTTAATTAATAATTATTATCTTAGGAGTTGCATCATTTTACGACGCAATGTAATTCGTCAAATTGGCTGTTTGTTTACATACAGAATTTACACACCTCGAATGTTTTACATTAGTTTTTTAGATCTAGATTTATATCGCACTTTATATATGACAGTGAAAACATGTTCCTAGGTTTTTTGAAGGAAACCCCAAAGGGTCGCACCCTATCCCGAAATCGTTTTGATAGTTGTTTACTCTTTCTTCGATTCCACTCAATAAAATAACGTGTGCAATATTTAAAAAAATCTTCAAAGCCTTTTTTGGAATGTTTTGAAGTTAGAACAGTTAGTTACGTTCCAGCAATTAGTTACTAAAACCCTGTGGTTTTCCATCATAGTTAACTGTTTTCACAATTGTTACATTTGATCATTATTACATTTTTTTATTAAATTCATTCATTAACTGATATAGGTTGGCTCCGGTATCATCGTACCCGAGCCATATTTGTACAATATGTATCAATTTGATATGAGACTTATTATTATATTAAATTCAGAAGGCAGCCAGACAGAATCTATGGAAGTCTCTTACCGGCATCGTCCATCCCAGCAACTCCCAACGGGAGACCCATACCCCGTTAAGGACCGACACACTAATAATAAATGTTTTAAGGCTATTATATGGCCTGTCAAGTGAAAAAAAAAGTGAATCGCTTTAAGGCGGTGGTTTGAAGTGTTACTCGCCGTATAAGCTAAATGTATCTATATATCGTACATACATGAAGGGTCCAGCGAAAGGATGTGTTATGTCTCATTTTACACTTTTGCCTGAAAACGAAATTTAATCTTTACAGTTATGGAAATCTGGTTATTTAAAGTTTAATTCTCCTTGTGTTTGGTTTAACATACAAAATGATTTTTAGGTATATAAATGCATGCTAACCCCTAACTAAAAGAGTCAAGGTCCATAATACCTTTATATCCTGTTTAATAAATTAATTGATTAAATTGTTTTTTTTTTTTTTTTTTAAATTAAAATTGTTTTTAAGTTTTCATTTTCAAAAAACGTTATGAAAAGTATACTTTGAACAGAAATAATAATATCTAAATGTGGTCAATTACTGTATTGACTAGACTTTTTCTTTTTTTGTTTTCTATGTTCACTTTTTTTTCAAATTGCTATTACGTGGGATTCTCGCGCAGGACTTTTTAAATACTGTATCAAAACTTCATCCATAAAAAGTAAGGAACGTAAGGTGGTTGCGTATTACGGAACCAAACCCAAAATCGAACGAACAAATGCAAAGTAAAGAATCTTTATCATATCAGAGATCTAAATGATGCAGTTACGCTCGATATAAATCCCTTAAGTCTACACGCTTTCTCAGAAATACTGTTTATATGAGATCGGAAAATCATTTTACTATCCATGATTACACCTATATCTCTTACTTCATTACGTTATTTTATGACATCATTATTGGTTTTAAAAGAGTTTGTTAGAAGATTATTGCTTCTAATGAAGAATATAACGTGAATTTTTTTCGAGTTCCGGAAGAGTTGATTATTGGAACATCGACAAGATGGTATATTTAAGTTTTATTGAAAAATTATTTGAAATTTAAATAATATTTTGCCAGCAAAAATAGGCAAATAATAAATAAAAGTATAACTAATATTTGAATATGTCCAAGAACACACAAATTATTTGATTTTCACCTACAAATAACTGTCATTAAATAAATAATAGATATTTCCATTAAATATAATAAAAATTAGTTTCGTCTCTATGAGATATACAGTAATTTGTGTGTGGATATATTCAAATATTGCTAATAATATTCTTGTCAAAATAAGAAAATATATAAGATTGAAAAATATTTATTTTTCATGCGTATTCTAATATAATGTGTTAAAAACATTTTACAGATAAAGAATATTGCTTTAAATAATTTCAAAAAAAATAATTTGATTCTCATTGTGACATATATGTTGTTTCAGGGAAATGAACTATCAAATTTAGTCCATATATGGCGTTAGTGTAGTAGTATTTGAAGTGTTTCCACGTATTAACATATATACAACTTTCAAAAATATGATAGATATGGAGATTGATTAATGGATGAGAATAGCGAATGTTATATTTATATAAAGTGATCATTTTAGCCAGCCAAGAACAGGTCGCGAGCTCTATAATTAGCCATACTTTTATATATTTTCATTAAATATAATAATAAATAACTTCGTCTCTATAAGATATCTAGTAATTGATTAAAAGTATAACCATTAAAAAGTAGTAATGCCTACAAGAGTAATAGAAGAGGTTCTCAAGATAAGATCTTTTAGGAATTTATTATTATTATTGTACTCATATGGGAAGTCGGTAAATACCTAGGCTAGATATGCGAAGTTTAGTTGATTTATGAAAAAAAATAGAACCTTCAAAAGATCAAATGCCAAATCATTATTATATCATTGTTTTATTTAAGTGTGCATACATAAGGCTTACGTTTGCAGAACATTTATTAATAATGTGATTGGCACCGACATATAAACGGTGGAAATTGTTTTGTTCATATTTAATAAAAATATTATTTACTTTAGAATGTATCATAATATTGCATGTTATGCGCAGTTTATTTGAATGTACTGACTGCACGCGATTGTAATTTTTAAATTTTTATTTTTATTAACTAACTTACCATCACGCCGTCTCTCCGCGGAGGTAGGCATAGATGATAGAGCGCAACACTTTTCTGTCCTGACACACAATTCTCGCCTCATCCGCATTTATACATCTTCTCATACAAGCTAACAGAACCATCCTCCAGTATTTGGTTTACCTGGTCGTGCCAAGTCTTCCGCGGACGGCGACTATTTGTGGTGCCATCAACACTTGCGTCATATATCTTTCTTACCATTCTCTCCTCATTCATCTATTCCATATGACCAAATTACCTAAGTGATCCTTTCTTAATCTTACTCATTATACTAACATCAGCTTTATATTATTTTCTGATTTCTTAATTATTTACTCTGTCATAAATAGATTTTCCACATATACGCCAAGTGATCTCATTTCCACTGCATTCAGTCTACTTTCGTGCCTCTTTTGTACATCTGTGTCGGTATTAGAACTCAATTGTGTACCGCTAGTCTTGCCTCGTTTGACAAATTCCCGTTAGATATAATTCCATTCAAAGCGCTATTCACTTTATTCCCTGCAGTCACCCTCCTTTCGATATCATTCTCGGCCTTTCCGTTTCTATCAAACATACTTCTCAAATTCACAAAGTCGTCTACTTGTTCTAAACATTCATTACCTGCAAGTATTCAGCGCAGTATCTTGCTTTCCTCCTTCTCGAATATCATCACTTTCCTTGCATACATCGTACATTCCACTCATTAGACTCTGTAGTTCTTGTTCATTATTCGCCACTAGTACTGCATCATCGGCGTACAATAAACAGCATACAATCAAATCGCCCATTTTTGCTCCTACATTCATGCAAACACAATTACATTTATATGAAAAATTGGTGATGATTTTCAACTAGCCATTAAAATAATTTTTATTCACCAACACAGTACACCAACGACAAATTTTTAAACTAATACGTTACATTTTTCAAATTCATACATCAAAGATACATTTAAAAAAATGCCTTTCAAATAATGGAACGACAGATGTATCAATTTGTCTTCAATGTACTCTGTTGGTGTAGCATAATCGATTAATGCATGTTCCCCTGATAGGAAGAGATCCAGGTTTGAATCCCGTTAGCAACAACAATATTTTTCGATAAAATTGATTTTATATGTATATCTTTCTAATAAATACATTCGATTTGTATTTAAAAAAATACATTATGTGTCTAATAAATTATGTTAAAATCTTAATTTACTAAAAATTTTCCAGTTTAATTTGAAAACGGGTTTTGAAGACATTTATTGTTTTGCGGTAATATATAAGGACAACGAATAAATAAAGCGTTAAATTATTTTTAGCTGAATTCAGTAGCGAAACCCAAATATGCTCTGTATTTGTGGGTTAAGAGAGTCTACATATGGGCATTAAGAGATTTTACATTTGCGATAATACGCCCCCACCAAATTTGTCCCAAATCCGAGGCAGTGCTTACTATCGTTCTAAATTTATATATGTATGTACCTGTATTATGTAAATGTATGCAAATTATAAATATATGTAATAATTGAGTTATTCATAAAATAAAACTTTTTTTTCAAACTCTAAATCTTGATTAACAATATGTCTACTCATGTTTGAACGTTGATGTTTTTGCTGGATCTTGTTGATTGTGATAAATCTTTATTTATCACCGGATTCCCTTGGGGTTCTATACTCTGATTATTGTCTAATTTCTTGGGTCCCAATTCCTTGTAAGTGGAACTCAGTCTTTCCAGGTAACAATATTATACCTTTATTTATTATAACGCAATGTACAATAAATATAAATTATACATTCAGAGATATACTAGTTATTCAGAAGAAGCTGTGATGGAAGAGAGCTGTTGCCCCAGAGACGGCTTCTTATAAAATTCGTCCCCCACCACTCATCTGCTCACTTTTATGACACACACACACACATACATACATTTACAAAGTGACAGTTTTCACATTAATGCTATTGTAAAAAATGCATCATCGTACACGTAGGTAGATTAAATTGAATTTAAATTTCTCGATTACCTTCTTGTGTAATAAGATACCTTTTTTCAAGTTCCAAGTCACGAATTAAATCGTTTAATGTAACTTACATACAAAACATGTACTTAAACTTGAACGCGCCAGGCGCGTTGGTGATGGTTATAAGTATTTAGAAATGAAAACTTTTTTTTTTTAAATATCTCAATTTATACTAAATACCGACAATAATAATATAAGCTGAAAATTGGTGATCTTAGATTCATATTTAGCTACTCAAAATACAATAGTAATGTAATATAAATGTTGACCAGTGATCTTAGAATATTTCCGCTGACATAGATATAAAACATTATCTGATAAAAATATTTTACACATCACTTCAATATTAACATTTCATTCATAGTTTAAAATACATTTCACATATAAAACCGTGGGAAAAAGGTTACTTTTATAACATTAATTTATCGTCGTATGTTGTTGTTGTGTAAACTTATAGACCCTCTACTTTTACATTTAGAAAAATATCAACTAAGATAGATGCGTCTTTAGAATGCCAAAATAACGATTTCCAAAATGTACCTTCTTGGCAACTCCGGATGGAAAGTGGCTGATGAGTCGCTCCAGACTAAGTTGGAATGAACAGCAACAAATACTTATGGTGATAAGTAGAGTCTTGATGGGTCATCAAGTACTGAAACAGCATAACACAATGGAAGATGGAAGCGCCTTATCAAAACTTTGGAACCGGGAAATTCAATCCTGGATTCCTAACCCGTCTGTAGCATTTATGAATCTCGGGATTACATGTACATGTTCATTTCCGAATCTTTCGGGATTAACATTATATTTTCGATTACTTTTAGAATTAGATCAAGACAATGACGAATGAAAACGATGAATCGCTTAATGCTTTACTATTGCTTCTGGTATATTATTATTAATAATAAAAATATTTCACATTTAAATTGTTATTCTTGCATTATTATATACTTTATTTTTTGTTGAAAGGTTCCGTACTTACTTAAATATAAATATCTTACATAGGTAGCATTTGTTCTTTCTGGCCTTCCTTTTATAAATGTAATATTAATGAGCAAATGAGAATTATCTAATGCCGGGATAAATTTTTCCCTATCCATCCGCATCATGGATTCATCCCCTGGTTGGTGATGGCTGGTAGCTGTGCAGACAGGCGTGAGAGAAATGGATCAAGTAACAATCTGGAAGTCTCTCGATGGCGAAAGACAATTTTAGTACAGACGCGTGGCAGTCCGGGACCACGGCTGCCACATCATTCATTCAACATTCAAGTAACCTCTCATCCTTGTAATAACCATGACAAGTGAAGAAGATATAAAGACTCAAATCGTGCAAATATGTTGTCAGGCATTTGTTGTGATCGTGAATAAATTGTATAATGTGTTTCATGTGTAAACTAAGTTTGCATAAGACTATTCCTATCCATCAGAGACAGTCACTTTGACATCTTACACTAGAGACACCCACAGGCTGAGCCTAGCCGGTGGCGTGATGTGCTGGCGTTCGATCCACCGAGTTAATTTTCGAGTCAAATTCTCAGTATTTTGGGTTAAATGCGAATCGCGAATTATAACGTCATTCCTTCATGAATATTTCCGTTTCATACGTACATGCGCCTAATCACGGTTCAAAATCAAATATAAATAAAATAAAAAATGAATTACAAATCACGATATTCCCAAATATTGAATCAATGATAGTGAGTGTGATTTAAAGATATCACGGTTTGTGATATTGAGCTCATCACTATCACCAATATTTTAGACATTGTACACTTTCTGAGGTTACACAGCCACGATAATCTTTTTATACCTACGCTTCTGCTATCTTCCATCTTCCCCTGTTAAATGAGTTGTAAAATATCATATTTTTCATTGCGGAAAATGTGTCAGAAGTAAGCAGCTTTTTTACTAGTTCTCCTAACTTATTTATACGTTTTAATATATCTTCAATAGTAATGTGGTCAACCCAGTTTATTAATATTCTACAAAAGATTTTCTATGCGCACATCGTATTTACTGGATGTAAGCGGTCACAGGTTTACGATTCGTTTTGTCAATTGCTAGGAGTATATAGATACTTGCAAGTAATTATAATATCCTTGACCACTGATACGGAAGCACGTATTAGAGGCATTTTTTTTTGGCATTTTACTTCAAAGCGGGCGTAAGTCAACTGCGGCTCAATGGCCGTTCCGTAAAACTGTGTACAGCCTTCTATTGCTCATATTGTGAATAATTCGCACGAACGGACACTAGTTTGTAAACAAAATAAATCGCACGGATAGAAACTAGTTTGTAAACAAAATTTTATTTACATAATGATGTCCAATCTTAATCTAACCATTTAATTTCATGCATGTAGTTGAGTTTGGTCGAAATAAATTTTCATGCCTCCTCGCCGGATGATGTAAAAACGTTTAATAAATTCGTAAACATGTTGCCGGGGGATGAAATTTAAATTAAAGTAAATTATATAACATTTCGGTAGATAGTTGTTTTTTTACATTTTTGTAAAAGATCTGGACGAGATTTTTGACTCGAGACAATTTCTGAACCACTGATATATATTCATATTAACAACCTATTCGTTAGTTACGATAATATGTACAGAAGGGGAGGAATATTTAAAATATTATACGAGTATGTATGACATGAAATTCAATAGATAAAAACATCATAGTATTAAACAAAATATTAAAAATAAACACTTTTTTTTTCTCATTTAAAACAGCTGAATTAGGATTATAATTTTATTATTGTTTACATATAT
Organism: Eubasilissa splendida; assembly: GCA_031772225.1. NCBI lineage: Eukaryota > Metazoa > Arthropoda > Insecta > Trichoptera > Phryganeidae > Eubasilissa > Eubasilissa splendida. Next base: position 10,062,593 of record CM062852.1, on the reverse strand, counting down.
TTTGAGTATTTAATATTTTTTGTTATCCATATATTTTTACATCTAGAAATAGCCTTATACGCATGTTAAGATAACACCAGACGAGAAATTGGGGAAAATTAGAAAGAAAGCAGCGAAAGAAACAGGGAGCTGTAAAGTGCAATAAAGGAAAGCATATTCAACAATGGATGCAAATCGGCAGAAGAAGAAAATTAAATGCTAAAATTTTTAGAATAACTTTAAATGTACGATAACAAAACTTTTATATCTTTAAAATAAGGATTAACACAACATGCTTATCTTAAAATGGATAAAATGTTTTTCTGAAAGCTTAAAAAATGTGGTTATTTCCAAAAAAATGTTTTTTTTCTTTTAATAATCTTCCAGTGCTATACACCATCGCACATATTAAATTTGAACGTTGATATCTTTTATTTTTTTATAATAATCTGTACAGTATTTACTTATAAGTATACATTAGGTACAAAAGTACAAACAATATGAAGTTATAACATCCATAATTGAGATACAATTTGTAAATTGACTGATATATAAATGAAGTCGTTTGTTATCCTATTTGAGAAATAAGTGTACATTCAAGACAATAAGGTCATGAATCCAACGGAAATAATAATAATACAATTATTTTATAGTTTCATTTTAAATTAGCGTACAAAAAGGCGTTATAGTTGGTTTTCTTTTATAAATAATTATGAACAAGTTCACAAAAAAATTTATTTATTATAACAAAAAATAATCACAATAATGATTTTTTTTTAAATTAAAAATAGCGGACTTTTGTAATGGATGAGCGTTGTATAAAAGATGTTGTACAATTAACATCATTTGTACCATCACGGCTTCGAAAAATAATACAATAATTATGAAACAATCAGACTACATGTTGAGTGACCTGATGTAATTCGACCTAGCGAAAATAATTGTAGGAGCTACGCTGAACTGATAATGCTTGTATCCGACCTTTTTGCGAGCGACCACTACACCTCGGATTGACACGAGACAATCCATTACGGTGAAAGCAATCCGTCACTACGTCACCAGACATGATGCCACTCTGACGGAAAACGCATCGCTTCATATTACACGATTCATTGTTAGAAATGAGAGGGTAGGAGATTGTCAGAAAATACAGCCACTAATTAAAATGTCTGGTTTAATTAATTAACATAAATTAATTTAAATTTAAAGTGTAATTATTAACGGTGTTTTCACATTAATTCTGATAAAATAAATGAGCTAATTAATATATATTTATGATGATTTATGAGTATCAGAAATGAATGAAAATAATGCTAATAGAATACAGAAATAAGTGGATAATATATAACAGGTTAAAATAATAATATAATATTTCAAAAATAATTTTCAAACAAAAAATGTTTACATTATATTTCATTAGATAAAAAATGTAAAAACCTAATTTAAAAAAATACTAAGCTATTTAACGAACAAACTTGCCTTTGCGCCATTTCATCGTACTATATGGATAATACAACGTCATTTTGTACATAATCTTTGTTATTCTGAATACATTTCTAGACTTTTGTAGAAGGTAGATAGAAAGAAAAAGTATGTATTGTTTCCTGTGGCTATTCTTAATAACTTTGGGTTATATTAAATCCAAAATAGGTGAAGTCAAAAATATTTAATTTTTATGAGATTTATTTCGTTTTAACGTTATAATCAGTACGATGTATTACAGTTCAATTATAATATTAAACTATTTCTTGTATTTAAAAAGGAAGCATTATGATCAACATATCATTACGTATAGGTTATGATTCTCTTCTTTCTGTGGGAAATCCAGGATGATCTGGAACACCGAGACTTTGCTGAGGAGACAGAGAGACTGCTAAGGATCTGCTGCTGGAGGATCATTCAAATGGACAGCAGAAGAGCATCATAAATCGATCAGGTATCATAGTGACGGTTGAGGAGACTAAGACTCGATTTAGGCTGTAACGCCATTGCAGAAACATATTTTTGATTTAAGAATTATACAAATTTAAATAATTAAGTCCATTATATATATAATAAAAATAATTATACTGATATAGAGTGATCGTGTATATATTATTATTTTTGATTATATGAAAAGGATCATCAAAAATCAAATTATGTTATCGGAGACGAAAATATTACCGCACATATTCGATGCCGGAAATTTCAGGCGTACCTCTTTCCTGAAAAGTCTTCCCTTAAAAATCGATCAAAACATAAAAAAACACATTGATGATATCCAGGAAATTTATTTAGGGGAGTGGATCCACAACGTATCCTGAGGAAAATCGAATAATTTAGGCACAGTAACGTACATAAATTGGGGTGGGTGCGTCAAATCCAAAAACCTTCCCTCGACGAAAATGTCATTGCAAGGATAAATAATTCAATGAATTATCCACCAATGCCTGTCACGCTAGAAATGCAAATATTTTTCTATGACCATAAATTACAAAATGATTAATATGCATATTTTATATTCTTAATAATACCATTTTTATGGTCCACGTAATAAAACACGATGAAATAAATCTCAGAGTAATGTACACGTATTGAGTTTTTGTTTGGGAGATAAACTCAGATATCAGCTTAAGATTTGTAGAAACTCAAATCATCCATATATACGACGTTCGATTTGGTATTGGTGGTAGCAATATATATAGATATTTTTATATTTTATATACCTAATACTTTATGGAAAGTTAAGAAGACAAACAGATAAATTAAATTAAAATATTTATTCCATTTTAACTACTGCAGGAAGATTTGGCCAAAAGATTGAAGTGAGGTGCAAGATGGTGAATATTTGACACTTGGTGTATACATGATAGACTACGAAAACCGAGAGTTGTCTCCAAATAATCTATGAGAGCATAATCCCCGTTTCAGAGATTCGAGTCGAAAATCTTATAAAAATCTCACTCTGATAAGTTGGCTTGGACATACCTATGAAAAACGAAAAACTGCCTAAAAAGATTTTTTCATCAGTGTCTTTGGGAAAAAGACCTATTGGAAAACCCAACGAATATGAAAAAGGGAAATGAAAAGACTGCGAAGAAAGATGGAACTATCAGTGACCCCAAATAATTGAGAAAAGTGCTCTCCAAACGTTTAGCCCCTCGACTCGATTAAGATAAATAGGATGAAGAAGAACTTTCTAGTTCTAGATGCAAAACGGAAAATTACAATAAGTAACATTTCGCGATTAAAAGATAATACAATTAATATATATCTCATAGAGACGAACCTATTTTTTATGAATGGAGAAATTTGGAAGTATGGGTAATTACAGGGCTTACGACCTGTCTTCGGCTGGCTTAAGCGAACACTTTACACAATATAACGTTCACAATTCCATCCAATCTACCTACTAAATTGTAGAAAGTGGTATATATGTTAATATGTGGAATCACTTCGAATACCACTATATTATCGCCATCTAAACCCATACTTCCATATTTTTTCATTTATAAAAAATAGCGTCGTCTCAATGAGATATTTATTATTTGTTTAATTACATAGCCTTTGTAGGTGAGAATCTAGTAATTGTGTGTTCTTGGACATAATCAAATATTGATAAAAGATAATACTTTCTTACTTTCTTCACTTCACAATAAACGAATATTGTTATAATTTATATATATTTAGTTTTTCCCGCTTTGTAATCAAAGGTCACCAGAAGGGATCGCTGCGTGATCACTCAATTATCGTGTTCAGGATACCTCCATCACATGGTGCCGTTAACGTTATCACTGTATTGTAATGCCCTTTAAATTATACTGCCTCAAACCTAGTCGTATTTTAAGTCCTTTTATCTGTAGTTAGAATTTTCCCGTTGTAAAGCTATTAAACGATTCTCTCGTAGCGCTTGCAAATTATAGCCTCACACGAAATTTGTGTATTACTGGTTTGGATGCTTCACATAATAGATAATTTTCTATGATATTAAAGATCTCCTCACATCTAACATGATTTTTTTTATCTGTATGATTTAAAAGATTTTTTTTTTGTGTGTAGAATATCATGTAAAAAATAATATAATATGTATTTATTTGTTTGAATTCTGACGTAGCCTAGCGTGTGTTAATTACTCAAAGTTATTTGAAATTCGGTCGCAATAAAAGATTGCTTTTAAAAATGGAATAACAGATGTATCAATTTGAAATAATTATAGAATATGAGTTCTAAAATTTGTTGTAAAAACAATTTAGTTTATATGGAAAAACTGGATAACGCGTTTTTCCGAATTGGATAAAGTCCAGGTTCGAATTCTAGTAGCAACTAAAATAAAATAAAAAATCTGTAATCTATCATGTTGATTCATCAAATTTTTATTAATATTATAAATTGTGGTTGTAGCCTATACCAAAAGACTCGCATCCACAATTTCTAAGCTCTCGGTACCAGTCTCGGAAGCAATAAACTCAAAAACTCGGTGTAAAAAGAAAGATGACGTCATAACGGACGCCATCGGTGTAAACCAGCCATCTTATAAAAACTCAATTGTCAAAAAATAAAGGGAATCTGCCCGTTTCCCAGAAAAAAATTACACAATGCAGATTAGGCCGGTTTATTTTCCACATAGGTGCACTCGTATTTATATTTTTAGTTATATACCCTTTATACAAATCGGTGATACCATAGTGAACACAATTTGTGGCGAAAATTGTGCAAGAAAAAGATTAGATCACACTGCAGTAGTAAATATTATGATCAAACACTTAACTGTGGTATCAAATCTAATTTTAATATACAAATATAATATTTATTATATGACAGATTCAGATAAGCTAGACGTGTATTAAAACTGAAAAAAAAACATATTTAGCTTTACACACTTGATATCTATGAATCTATTTACATATCTACCTTAAGTGTTGTTTAATTTAAACCTTCCTTTTGCCACGTTTAAGGGAATTTAACTAACGACTCCAACTTTTTCTGCCCTACTCAGTCGCATAAGGTCCATCAATCAAAGTGCCAATACTTTATCAGAAATGTCATAATCATCTCAGCCTTTTAAAATTATTAAATAATTCTATAATAATTACATCGGTATTTTAACTATTTCTCACATTAATTATCATTCAAAATCACCAATAAGTTATTAAATATTCAATACTTATTTACTAATACAAAATTACTCACATAATAGTTATCAGGTTAGTTAAAATATTTATACCTACATATTGGAAAAATACACAGAAAATATAGATTTTTCACTAAAAAATAAAAATTAGAATATCCAAATTGACATAACCACATAAAATTATCGTGGTGTAATTTGTACCGCATTATTTCGGCAATAAATAGTTCCAGGTGTTTTTAGTCGCATATTTGTATACATTTTTTAAAGCAATTCATATAATCGGTTTTATTATCAAAAAACTATATGTTGCTCACAAAAAATAAAACTTCAAAATAAAATGTGATTTCTTTAAATATTAATTAACCATACAAAGTGGTAATTTTCAAATTTAGTCGAATTCACTTTTTGACAATGTGAGAAAATGAGCCATTTAATGATTTTAAGATAAATTCACAGTTTTTTTGGCAGCTGAAAATGAATGTATGGTCTCTTCGATCACCTTCACAATGTAAGGGATCCAGCAATATGTTGTCTACCTTTAAGATGACGTGATTAGTTTAAATGGATTTGACAATGTTTGAAAAAAAACTATGTAGTTGAAAATTGTCCACTTGAAAATTAGTCGTATATTAAGAAGATTTTTTAAGCAATTCGACGTTGAATTTGGTTAGATTTTGCTGTATTAGATTTTGGCTGATACTTAAAAATATTAAAAATGATAAATTATGTTTTATACATTATAATGTACTATAATTCTCTTATGTACAGGAATTCACACAATAATCGTAGTCATTTCATCTCCTTTGATATGCTATTAATATCGCTTTGAATGTATTACCGTAACAAAGAGCACAATTATTTTATCGGCAGACGAGTCTTCCTCATTATTTCAACAAAGGTCGATACAATTATTATTTCACAAATAAGGGAGGCTCGGTTAAATCAATCATCTAACGTCATCGTGTAACCTACGCACTATCGCCGGCCAACTTAATTCATGTTGATGAATTACCAAATAAGTAAAAAAGACAATTTATTAATGCAAGGAAAGGGTCTACCAGAATGTACTATTATAGTAGATACACCTACATTTCATGTCCTCATATGCTCACAGAGGGAGACTAAGAGGATAGAATGAAAATATTCTTACCTCGACATTCATATAATAGAAATGCGTTCGAGGAACATGTATCAAATCAATATTCTTACTAAGCTAAACGCCTGTGCTATGAAAATATGATTAACTTGATGGATTCTTTCTAGGAATCCCCGACCACCAGATTACAAGGCGAATGTCTTAACTTCTAGACTACAAACACGTCACATTTATTTATTTATTCTTAATATAGTGCATACATGCATGTATATATATATATATATATATATATACTCTAATATAAACACAATCAAAATGTTCCTTTTTACTATAACTTATCTTGAACATATTTGCTTAGTTTCATTTTAAATCTATCTAGTTTATCCTCTGTTCTTCTATTTTCTGGCATTTCATTAAATATTTTTATCGCACTGTACATCATCGATTTCTGAGATTTCGATCTTTTTCTCTTGTATGATGTTCGCGCTCATGTTGATTTGCATCAATTTTCCTTAATTCTTCCGATATTTTCTTAGTGAGTATTTTATAAATAAATATCATAACATTGAAATATATTTTCTGCTTAAAGGTCATCATAATCAGATCTTTTAGTATTGCACCGGTTCGAGTATATATATTTTTTTCTGAGTATTATTCTCAAAGTTAATTGTTGCATTTCTTCTTCATTAACCAAAAATAAAATGCTGCTGTAGAGGTTGATGTAAGGAATAATAACAAAATTGTACCTATATTATTTTACAAGACTCAGTACTAATGAATCTTCTGATCCTTCCCAGAAGTGAGATTTTTTTAGCAATCTTTTTAGTCAGGTATCTTGTATTTTGCGAAAAATTATTTTTTTAATATTTTATTACTATTTCTTATTTCCCCCAAATATTTTCTTCAGACTTTTATCATCTATGATAATTGTTGGTATGATTGGTATACTTTTTATTGACATATATAATAGATGTTTTGTTTAATTATATTAATGTATGTACTCGTAATTCACTTATCACATATCGTTTGTTAATACAAAAAATTGACTTTTTTAGAATTTATATTTATATAAAATGCTTAGTAAAAAAAAATGAGATAATGAAAAAATGTGTGAATTAAACTATTTAGATTTCATCTTTAAAATTTAAAAAAAAGTTTTTATTCATTTAGAATGATAGTATTTCACTACATTGATATAAAGTATCTTGTATTCGGTAAAATGAATTAATTATAACACATATTCTACCTGTTGCTAGTCGATGCTGTATACGTCTTAAGACGCTTTACTTCCTATATAATATTTATAATGAAGCAATCTCTACAATATATATATATATATAAATATATCTCAACAATATAATTTATTATGTCTGAACATTTGGAAGTATCCTGCGAACATAAGCCATATTTCTAATAAAATAATTCTAAGATCGTGTGGAAAAAATCATTCTTCGTCACTTGACTGTATACGAAATGGTATATTACTTTTAGACATTTTTTTTTTGAGCTCTATGCAAAAGTCTAGTTCCCACATGATGATGAATATTATTTATTGAAGAAAAAAAGAGTATAAGAAAAAAAAAGTACGCATATTTTTATAAATTAAATAGATATTTGCATTCAATCAAGACGCCATCAAGTGTAGTTTTTTTAGGAATATTCTGAACAACGTAGATAACTTGTAGAAAAGGTATGGACAAATGATTCTCTATGGTTAGATGTTTAATTCTAATACACCATCTCGAATGGAATTACATGATGTTGAAAAAGAGCATTGAAATAGTTAAACGAATTTTTAAAAATAAATTTGAAGAACTTTTATTGAAGTATAGACATTTTTTTGAGGTTACCCAGGTACATTATGCGAATAAAATACTATAAAACACTTTAAACACCGACCACTGATGTCACCATCTTAGTTGAACTTTTCGTATCCAATTTTTTTAAGACATTTAAAAATAAAAGAACTTGCCTGAGAAGATCTGTGAATGTGGGTCAAGTGCTCCATCTAACTGCCTACCCTCGTGGAGATGGATTCATATGTTTATTAGTTATGAAATTCGATGGAAAATTACTTTCTAATTGGTTCATATTTTTAGTGAAATCATTCGAAGAATATTTTCTTGCACCAGTTCACTCGAAACAACATCCAAAAATATGAAAAAAAATTACAGAAAAAGTTCATGTCTTTCAGTAATGTCGTTTTGTTGTGTCGATATAAAGACACTGCGAGACGCAAATAATATTTCCGTAAGGATCCACGCTTGGGTATCTCTAAATCTACGAAGTAATAAAATATATTGAAGGCATATTTGTAACGAAACAAATCGAGAAGCGGAAAAACACAAATGTAATAATTGAACTTTTAGTATCATATTTCCCCCGACTATCGGATGGTCGATAAACAAAAGTTACGCTGTACGTCTCGCGCGGAGTCAAAGTTTCTACATCCCTCGGAGAATTGCACATTACAGTTCCTCATTTCGCCGACTGCAGGTTATTAAAGGCTTCCCGAGATGCTCTTCTTAGCATCTGGTTTTCATCATCAGGAACTTTTGCGAGATGTAGCTATTAAAATAATAATAAATACATGTCTTATAAGGGTTATATAAGTAACATATTTTTGTGAAACGGGGATTTATATACAGGGATGCTAAAATTTAATTTATAAATGTTAATTGAATTTCATTGCGTTGTACCAATGTTAAATAAAGATTTTTACAATATATACATTACACACACTCTATTCAGTTTTGTTATTTTGAAAAAAAAAATTTCTAATGCCTCATATATTAAAAAATATACATCGTGGGATAGTTTTTGAGTTTTAAATCTATTAAATTACTTTTTATGTTGACAATAAAAAATTTAAATGTGTCACTAATTTTCAAAATTCGCTACAACACTTTTTTAACAAATTTAATTTAAATATATATATATGTGTATCACTGGATACGGAATAAATTTTTTTATTTAAAAATGTATGTTTCATTTGAAAAAATGCTTTATTAGCTAGCAATAAGGTGAGCAAAACCTGGTATAACGTGAAATGACTTTAAAAACCTGCCATGTTACAAAAATAAACGTAAATACATAATAATTCAATTTCAGATGAAAGTAATTAATAAATTTTCAAAAAAAGTAATAATGCCAATCATTGAAGTTGAAGTTTTGCTTGATTTTTTCAATATTATGAAAATCTGTATTGAAAGTCAGCGACTCGAATAATATAAAGCATTCCTAATCTCAAAAGAGACTCAGACTTGGTTCTGCTTCTGTCATGTAGCAGTTATATATTCTTGAGAATTATTCAAAATTAGAATTATGCTCCTAATTTGAAGGATCGATTTTTATTTTATTTTTTAAATCTTAACACAACTAAGCTACGAGCAGTATAATATATAATCCAATATTCGAATCTGGTCATAAACCCCACAAAACTATTATTAAGTACCATTTTGATATCGGTTGTTTGGCTCACACCGCAGCGATACCAAGTATCGTCTGCTCGTGATAACGGTTTATTGACAATGTTTACACGCTGGCAGAGAACGTAAAACCGTTGATCCAGATACTGACTTATTTTTAAATTAGATGGGACGACCAAACATTGAAAACTTATGTTTAAATATTTATATATTAATAAATTATTTAATAACTAATTAAACATACCGCTTCTCCGCGGCTAGATACAGCGCCACACTCGTCTATCCTGACACACAATTCTCGCTACATTCACATTCATATATCTTCCACGTGTAAGCTCGTCTATTATTGAGGCTTCTAAAACTACCGTCAACCAGAATCTGGTTTATCTGGTGATTACCGAGTCTTTCTTATATTATCACCTCGTTCATGACCAAATATATCATATGACCAAATCATCCAAACAATCCTTTTTTATTCATATTCACTATACTAAGAACAGCTTTACACTCTCTTCTAATTTTTTCATTTTTTACTCTATCATAAATGGATTTGCCACATATATGCCTAAGCGATCTCATTTCCACTGCATTCAGTCTACTTTCGATCCTATTTTATCGAATTTAACGTAAGAAAATAACATATTAATTTAATTAATGAATTTTATGTAATAAAATACCATAACGCAATCTTAAAACTACGAGTATTTAAAAAAAAAATTAACTTCACATCCACGATCTGATTCAAACGAAACTAGGAGCAAAACCGTAGGACACTTTTTAGTGCATACCAGATTTGATCAACGAACTTTCGTGTTTTGTGCACCGCGTATATTTAATAAATTGCCACTAGATCTTAAAGGGTTTAAAGTGATTAACGATTATAAATAAAAAATAAAAAATTGGTTGCTTGATGTGGGTAGAAAGCAAAATGAAATTAATTTATCATTTGTTCTAACCTAACTACCTACACAATTTGTCTCCAACTATATAATAGACCAATATTCATTTTTATAATTTTCGTACAACTATACAAGCTATTGCCTTAGAACAGATCACGTCTAGTATTACCTTTATTTAAAATGTATTATTTTATGCTAAAGAAATAAATATGAAGAAGAATAACGAGAAGTTCGTATTAATCTAAAACACACGCTTATTTTATTAGTAAAGATGATACTTCATTTCATTTTAAATTCCTACCAAGATTTATAACAGCCCTTATCTTGTAAAAAAAAAAATTCCATTATCTTCTATTTAACTATTCTCCCTAATGCAATATAATAATATTATTTATGGACTCCATCGAGGAGTATAATATCATTAGACCCCAGAATACCGTTAGTAACGTGGGGTCAAAGCCTTCGCCGTCTGAAGCATTTTTCTCAGCTCAGTGGTCCACAACGTATGATATCAAAGCTGTCAAAACACGCCATACTCTCAAGCTTTGAAAACTGAAAACTACTTTATTAGACGATAAATGTTTCCATTATATTTTCTTTTTTTTTAAATGTTATTAAATTAGTAATAACATTATGTTTTATAGCTAAATCTTATTACAGAACTATAAAAATATTTATATATAATAACTTATATAACCGGGGCTTTATGGAGAAACAAAAAAAGTGTAATCCATGTTTATAATACAAATAAAAGTGATGTCTTACAAAAATAAATAAACATTCAAATAACTTTTAAACGATAGCTCATCTTAACACAGGATTATCTTAGTGAGTAGGCATTATCAATAATTGTTAAAATATTATTAAAAGAGAAGAAAATATATATATAGCAATAATAATCTGTTAAAATTTAATAATAGGTTAACTGAATAAAAATAAGCGTTTTTCTGATTCAATTTGATTAAAATTGTCAAAATATTTGATTAACCGGTTTCGATTTAAACCAGTTTATAGTACAATGTCTCAAGACAGACTGATTCGTGATAGATATAATTCTCTACCCATGTTATAGTCATCAACCTCTAGGAGCTCTTCAAATAGTCCAAAATAGTCAAATAAGTCATGTTAATAAGACAGAAAAGATTGAGTTAGGGATTGTAATTTTTGAATGTTTTATTGTTTGTTTTGTTAACTCGTATCTAGAGTATTTTCCATCTTTTTTCACATTAATATTATGGAATGAAATAAAATGTGTATTATTATTTTAATTAATCCATCTAAAATTAAATTATTTTTTAATGTACTAGGTACTAATTTTAAGAAAATATATTTTGTATGTGCATGAATTTTCCATATTAAAGCAATTTAGTAGCACACGTAAAATAAATTTAATTCTCGCAGTCTATCTTATAATTCTTGTATTGTCTTAATTATGGCAAATAATATTCAGTACATCAGTTTTAAATTAGTATAAACGTCTTATCTAAGCTTAAAATTATATAATCCAGTATTATATATAACTTCTGATATAAATTAATAATAAAAAAAACACGTTTTCTTAAAAAACGCGAAAATATGAATTTTTATTGAAATGGAAACCTTAAGAAATAAATTTCTTGTAGCACTTTTAAAAATTCCCGTTGGTGTCCTTTTCACCAGCTTGCGTGAAATTTGTTTAAGAATGTGAAAAGCATTTATAACATGAACAAAAAAACAATTCCTCGCCTGTTATTCGCAGCACCCACGAGCATTCCATTCCATTGTCTAAGCGTATCGCACATACATTTTTGCTCCACCATGCTTTGCATTCCCACCATCGCCGTCTGATCGCTGACGTGTCTCGTGATACCTGCAGACTGTCATCGCAAATTACAAGTGCAACATAATAGGGACATTCATGATAGAGAGAGTTCTAGTTTAATATTAAAGTATAATATAAAAACGTTTTAAGGCGATTAGGGTAATAACGCATTACTGAATACACTGTTTTATTTTTTTAATGTATTTGCCAAGATGTATTTTCAGTAGTATTTTTAATACAAAGTAAATTAATCCACTAGAAAGATATACAGGAAAAATCTATTTGTCGAAGAAATATTTAGTTGCTACCTGGATTTGAACCTGGACCTCTTCCTATCCTGGGAAAGAGCGTTACTATTGCAGTGAATCTCATATACCTTTGAGAAAAATACGCCAGAATTCAAATAATCAATTTTATTAAATTTTGATGCAACTTATATATTTTTAAGAAGAACACATTTTTGTTGCGAAGTTGCATTTTCAGAACATAGTGGTATTTTAATCCCGGTAGCAACTAAATATTTTTTTGATAAATAGATTTTTTTGTATATATTTCTAGTTGTTTAATTTAATTTATATTACACTTTTTTATTGTTAAAAATTAGAAACACTAATATTAATAAATGAAAAATTTAAAATAATAGTAATGTTACAAATTGACGATTGAGGAAATGAAATTATAGAAAGCCACCGCGTATGTACAAAAATGCGTGGGTTCCAAGATAAACTAAATCTAATCACGTGACACGCAACAGTTCTAGGCGTTCATTGGTATGTAAAGAGTAACCCAAATGATACTGAAGGGTTATTATTGCAGACGTACTTGATCTTGAGGTAACAATTTCTGCACCATTTGAATATTAAACGGAAACATTTTAAGATTCAGTGTTTACACACGTTAGAGTTCTTCGATAAAGACCCCTGCTTTTTTTGTATGGTGGTATATCTGTCTATGCGGTGTGAAGGTCAACGTTTTTTTTCGATAGGTGGAAGGCTCGTCGGAAGCGGATCATTACCAGGAGGTGCTCCGAGATCGGAGATCAATCCATCATCAGTGGACGACTACAGTATACATCAGCACTAGTTGGTAGTGATCTATTTTAGTGTATAGATATTTATATTATCAATAGAAAATCCGGGGACAACGACAAGCTATCGTTCAAAATTCGTTGAAGGGATATTATACAGATATCTAATTGAGTGGAACAACGTCGGGTAGAGATAAATGGATCGTCGTTTACACTCTGCCATACAACCTCCACAACTGCTTCAGTGCACATAGATCGATGAATACCACTTCCTGGAAGATCTGCCACTAAGCCCTGTTTCTCAAAACGGGACACTAAGTATTTTCGTTGAGTTGAGATAATAGACTTCAGAAGAATAGAAAAATGCAATACTTTGACACGTTACTGCAAATTATAAATACCCATTATTTATCTTCAGAAATATTATATAACTTGCAAAATAAAAAGCAAAAATAAATAAAACCAAAAAAGGTATGGATATTTTTTAACCGTTCAGTCTCATTTAGGCCACCCTATATTACACGTTCAAATTACTATTAATCATTTATAATACAACTTCGTTTTTAAACCGAAGCTGTCATTGTTATATATAGTTAAATATATGAAATTTTGTTGCATGTTTATTTTGAGGTTTCCATGTATGAAACTGGTAACTCTTCTCTTCATCAAAGAAACCCAGCCTGACGCTCGGCGCAGTTACCCGAGTCATCTTCAAGGTTTTGTAACCATACGTGGGTTATATATCCCACGCACAAGAACGGTTATACCCTAACTTTTGAAACAATCTTGAAGATGACACAAAATGTACTGAAACGTCGACCTAGGTTTCCTCAAGGAAGTCATTCAAAAACGCGATCTAATCCAGAAGAGATATCAGTTCCCCATATATATTATTTTATTTTATTAAAGGATTTTGATAGTGTTAACATAATATAACTAACATAATAAATATTTAACTGTGATACTATTTATGAAAATCCACTGAAATGTTTAGGTACATAAGTATGTTTAAGTTCAGAAGATAAATAAAAAGAAAAAAGATGGAATTGAGATTGTGGTGGTTCATAAAACGAACTCTTTAAGCGTAGTAAGGGCTAATGTTGAAAATGTCAATTTCTCATTATGGTATTTGCATGACCGGTGAATGAATAAATTTTGTATGTAATATGTTCTACTTCTAGGAATGTGGAAAGAGTGCGAACTGCCGGATCGATCTAGATGGTATGTGGAGAGATATTAATTCTAATTGACTGGGACAGTCAATATAGCCTAGCAGTAGTTTGAAGATTAGTATTTGGTCGGCACGTGTTCTTTGATATTCTAGGGTTTTCGTATTGTGGAAGTTTGAGAGTGAGAGTGGAGTTGAATGATAGATTAGATCTAACATTAAGGTATCGAACAAACCAATTTTGAATTCGTTCTAATCTCGAAATATATGTAATCTGGCATGGGTTCCAGATATAAGATACGTTCACTAAGTGACTACAAACGAATGCGTAATACAGTATTCTGAAGTAATATAGATTTTGGAGGTGTTTGCAGGTTCGATGTATAAATCCTAGCATTATATAGGCCTTGGAGGTAATTTGGTCAATATAATTCTTAAAAAGAAGTTTGCTATCGAGGATTATTCCTTGGTCTTTAACATTGCTTTTATTTTCTAGCTGAGAACTGTCTATTGTGTAAGTAAAATGAATGTTGTTAAATTTTCTTGTGAATGTTATTTGAAAACATTTTTTTAGCATTCAGGAGTTTGTTCACCTGGCAGTAGGCTGCAACGCGGGTGATATCATCTTGGATTTTATGGCAGTCATCTAGAGAGCTCACTTTGGCAAAGATCTTCATATCATCCGCGTAAAAAAGAAAATTGATAAAATGAAAGCATGTGTGTATATCATTAATACATATATATATAGTATTTGTAACAATAGGAAAATAATTTACTTTGCTTCGCGCGACAACCGCACGCTTGTGACTACAGGTGTAATTTGTTTTACGTTTGTATGACACAGACGAGCGGAAATAAAGAAATGATCATAATTGTGATATATATATATGCATTTACATATTTTAACTTTTTAAATTCAAATCAAGTTAAAACATTGTTTTAATACGCTGACTTGTTACTAATTGGACTAAACGGGTGCCTGAATTGCAACATCCGATTTAATATCTTAATATTATAAATATTAAAATAAAATAACTAAAGAGAATCTCTATGTGCGAGATAGTAAAATCCTGATTTTTCGTAGTTTTATAACTGTAAACATCGGCCTAGTCAAATATAAGGACCGTAATCCACTCGTATTTTTGTGGCTTATCCCTACGACCTTATACATACTTGGATATAATTATTATTTTAGTCTTTTCTCTTTCTCCAATCGTTATTAATTTAATATAATTTTAGTCCAGAAGACACTTGCTAGCTAACAAGATACCCTACTGGCGCTAGAAACCTCACCGATTGCTACTAAAATCTCTTTAATCAATTATATAATGAATACTTCTATAATATGTTATTTTACATGTACGGTTATAAGTACTTTTACAATACCATTAATAACTAGCATTTTATCCATCCTAAGATGTAACGCTAGTTGTGGGATTATATGGTAGAATTATATATATCATCAGAATTTTTAAATAGAGAAAAAGCGCTCATTATCACATATATAAGCATAAACAAAGTGAGGTAAATAACAGTAAAATGTTATATGAATCGTGAAATATTATAATTTATCCCTATACCCGGGTAAATCACACGACAGACATACACGGCCAACTCTACACAGAAGATTTTGAATGACCATGAAAACAACATACACATATATGTGATTGTGTGATTACTCCCCACTAGAACATAAGCCTCTACAAAAAAAACACATTCAATTACACTTAATTATACTCCTACCAATCACAATCATCTCACAATCACTCACTACATCTACCGAGATAAACCTATAAAAAGGTGCAAGATTTAATAGATTAATTTATTACAAATGACGATGATAGCGTTACAGTATTAATGGTCTACCAAGTTTCATTTCTAGAAATAATCAAATTATTATAAAAAGCAATATAGAAAACTCCTCATAAAACAGTCAACCTGAAACTACTTGCGAAAGTTTTTCGCAAAACCAAATATTATTTGATGTAAATGTCCTAAGCGTTTTCCTCTCAATTGGGAATCTAAACATCTTTCTAACGTGATTTATTTACCATAGTACATTTTTTGTTCCTTCCGAGAAAATTTTATTTCTAATCTAGCTTTGAAAATATTCCTTTTGTAAATCTGAAAAGTTGCAGATGAGTTCTCTCAAGCTCTCGGAGTTGTAGGAAACTATTATATATTAGGGAGTTGACAATAAATGAAATCAGGTATTTAAATATTTTTTTATTGTAGAATTTTTCCGTTTATGACATGTTTAAATATAATCTTTAATGTGTATATATGTGTGATTTTAAATTAAATATATTTTGCTTAGAATAATATGTTAATTCAGTGAAAATTTGTCAAAAAAACTTAATCAGAAATAACGCGATAGAAATTTTTCATATTATTTTAAATTTACCATGTATTTTATTTAACCTTGTATTTATACCAGACACTTCCAAAACATATATCGAATCGAAAAAAAATGCCATGCTAAGCGAGCGTTCTGCCATCTTAGATACTCGTCTAATGGACTGTGGTGTCAATTTTTCACATATGTAAATAGATGCTGATTTCAGCGTTGTTTGATTCCTTGGTAGTGTAGTGGCTAGCATAGCAGCAGTAATTTACCGTAAATTTTTATTTTTATTTAACAATACCTTTGAATATTTTTCGTAATCGAAAATCATATTCTATGTATGATACATGTAAAGCATTTTAAAATAATGAATCATTTTTTAAAATACCGTATTGTACATAGGTACCTACTTTAATAAGCATGTTTTTTATAGTACACATATTTTTTCCACAATTAGGTATATTATTATGGCATTTCTTACTTAGGCTTGATCCAGGGAAATTGACTCACGTTTTAAAATAATTAATGATCTTTTCTTCCAAAAAAATCATTGTAGGGAAGTAAATATAATACATATAATTTAAAATAGAAACTTAAATAATTACGCCTTAAGTTTAAAAATATTTTCTGTTGTTTCAAGAAAGCTTAGTATGTACCTAAATATTAAAGATGGGTTTTAATAAAAAAAGACAGTATAAATTTAAATCAGTATAAAAAAACAATACTACTAATAGCACAGGCAGCACAAATAAAAGTCTTTATCTTTTCAAATCCCTCTGGTATTATAAGCACCGTTTAAAATTTCATCTTCTTATCGAACCTTTATTTTGAAGTTAGTTTTTTCATAAAATAATGGATAAAGGGATGTAAAATTTTATTTCTACAATTTTATGATTTACTGATTAAAATATTGAACATATTAAAATTCTTTAATTAAGGCAAACATTTTACAATATAAACATTATTCTTTTGGTCGGTTATGGTTGTATAATGCTTTCAAGATATTTATCCCGCTGTAAAGAATGTGTTGTTCCGGATGTTTGTAGGTATTCCATACATTTCAGCATTTACAGTAATAATATTTATATTTTCATTTCGCAGAATATTAATTTTCTGTAATCTCTTCTTAGATTTTAAAATGGCTAATAAAAATAATGGTTTAATGAAAACAAAACATGAAATGTTTCGAGCTTTATCCGATATCTTTTCTTTTTGCCTTTAAAATAAACCTTAATGACGTAAATAACGGCATAAATATATACACCTATGTACATTGTACTAGCTGCATTAGCACGGACGAGAATCTAGTAAAGTTATAATATAATACAGGAAATTATAATTGTATGTGATGCCTACTACTAAAACTAATTTTTTTCATTAATAATATGTAAATTTATATACATAGTAACTAGTGTTTAAAATTCTTCCTAGAGCAGACGTGAAACACGGAGCTATTACCTTACTGATTCATGAAACAAAACTCCCGTCAGCCTTAAAGACACTCAGTAACGACAGCATGCAATAATACCAACGCGGCCAGCTGAAATAGGGAATCACGATCTTCACTCTTCCTATCATCTTCTAGTCAACACCTCCAGAAAATACTTCCGATAACAAATCGTGCAGTGCCTTCATTATACAGGTAATTTTCACTACAATAAATTCAGTGCAAATAGCAAGTAGTTTATGTTTTAATAAACTGCTGCCTGCCACACTCACATATACACACATATACTCAAACGAAACAAAAACGAAGGAAAATCGAGCAAGATAGTGTTGGATGAAATATTGGGGTATTTACTACTCTCACGCTAATCACGATTTCGTAATAAAATAAATCCTAAAAAATTGTTTCCACAATTAAAGTCAGTATAGTAGGAGATACTAGAAGAGGCCTTTACTGAGCAGTCCGACATATTTCCATACTACAGAGTTAGACGATTTCATCAGTCAAGAGGGTTTAAGTAAAGATTTTCAAAGACTAAAGTAATTATGAACGGCTTTATTGATTTGACAGACATTTATTTTTTGTAGCTAAGCTAAAGTAAGTCAATAACTATGTCTAGCAAGGTCAGCATATTTTCGCAAACTAAAAATAGGCTGGAGTGTAATCAAAAAAATGATTGTCCACCGTCTATAACGGAACGTGTTTATAGGGTAACGGTTGTGTGTATGGCCAGAAGATTGAATGTGTGAAAGCTGGGGACCTATTTATCCCAGCTCTCCACTGAGTTCGTATTACGATTATATCGCGGAGTTTGTGTGTAGATGTGTGCATGGATGTGGCTAAAACAAGTTGGACAAATAAGATAAATTGTTGACATACAGTTGACAGGCGCTTATTGCGGATAGATGCACAATAACAGGTTAGATATGAGCAGTGATGACGTGAAGCATCTGCTGGTGAACTGTTCGGAAAACCGGCCACGTTAGAAGTGAAGTCGGCACCACGTGTACTTTTAAGGTAGATGAAAGCTTATTGTTTCCACCCACGCATATTCAAGGTGCGTGCAAATTATGTGAACGATATCCCCATGCATGTTCAACCGATGCATATGTCGAGCTGCTAAACATGGACTGTGAACAAAATAAAGATCCAAAAACTTCGAGAAACTTTAGATTTATTTTAAGCATCACATGAAGAAACAGGAAAATAAAGATGTGAATAAGAGAACAAACAAGAGTAGTTGATATAACAAAATATGCCAAGAAACTAAAATGGTGATAAGCAGACCATTGTGACGCTTGTATTCACGCGGTAAGCCGCATCTACCTATTCAGCTGACATGAGCCTAAGCAGTGATTGGCTGGGGGATGGATAAATGACGTTGGCAATGAGAGGGATCTCCGTGACGGACTGCTGGGGAGAGGGGCGCGGCCGTTTTTGGCCGGGCAAAGAAAATAGCGACAGTTAGCATCGGAGTTTGATTTTTATTGCGCGGGAGATCTAGAGATAGTGGATCTTAATCTACCCACGAAATGCCGAGGAGACTTTCAGTGGGAACAAGCGAGAGACTGAGAGCTAGACGTTAAGAGGTCGAGGAGCACAACTCACGCCGTGAAGGAAGATGGCGCCTTAGAGACTCGAGCAGAGAGATGATTTTTTTGAATTTGGTGGTGATGAAGAAGCAAAAATAAAAGAAAAAACTAGCTTTGTGAAGATAACAAAAAGCACCCTTTTTAATGCTCTAAATGCCAAAAATGTGTATAACACAATACACCCTGTTTTGTATGTATTGAATTTATTCTGAATAATGTATATATATATATATATATATTAAAACAAATTATCTCTATTTATACCCTATATACTTTTAAGAAATGATTTTGGTTACTTTAATGAAAAGACTTTATTAAATTTTTATATATTTTTTAAAAGAAATAAATGATAATTAACAAATATACTTGTTTTTACTTTTCAAAACCTTTGATTTACCATAAAATTAAAAGCAAGTTGGTGTCACTTCTGATCCCATTCAACTACTATGTGATTTTGCCAGTGTGTCTAATTTAGCGTTAATTTTCACGCCATTCTTCCAGGTATATTGTAGAAAATGTATCTAGTTTCAA
This sequence comes from Eubasilissa splendida, assembly GCA_031772225.1. Lineage (NCBI taxonomy): Eukaryota > Metazoa > Arthropoda > Insecta > Trichoptera > Phryganeidae > Eubasilissa > Eubasilissa splendida. The sequence goes on along the minus strand of CM062852.1, from coordinate 10,042,171 downwards.
GCAAAGAAGTATTCTTTGCCACCAGAAATGTTTAACTTCTCACACACACTTGTCTGTTCTTTAGAGAATAAAACTTGTTTTATTTGGTCAAGCCAATAGAATTATATTTTATATGTATGATGTAACGACTTTGTAGTAATGTTTGTCAGACATTGTAGGCAAACAATAAAATTCAATGTTATAGCACTTAATTCCGCTGGAGTTAAAACCAACCGAGTTCAGAGCGACAAATTTGTCTTCAGAATAAACTTAGTACTGCCATATGTACGACACAATACGAACTGGGTTCAGCGCAACTATACAAACTATAAGAACTATATAACGTCGTGAATGGGTTTAGAGAGTCTCTTTTTTTTAGAATAAATATTATAACGTCGCAATCGCTCGTTATTAAACCGGTTAAGTTCGATCGCAAATTGCAAATCAAGTATATATGTATTCTGTCTGTCTCTTTCACGTGAAATTTTATATACTATCTCCTTCTTTATATATATATATAAGTGCACTCTTTTTGTATTTATAATCAGTTTTAAATACGTCTTGATGAAGCTTGAAATAAGCTAAACCGGTTGACGTACAATAAATTTCATGGTTTCATACAAAGTGATTATTATTTTATTTAATATAAATAATAAATAATCCAACATATACTACTATTCGTAACTTAGTTCTAATACCTTTTTTTACCTGATAAACTTTTATAAAATTTTCTAACTCTTGTTTTAAACCTAGTTTCGTTGCACATTTTCTCCGGAAAACCTCAGAATAATAATATTTAGTGTTAAAGTATGTTCGATTTACTTAGTGTGATGAAACAAACATTATATATACTCATATTTATTTGTGTAACATTACTTATTATTATTATTACGATGACCGCAATTTAGCAGTATTTCAATTAATATAATTTTATCTTTTAACGTCTAAATAATATAAAGATTATCTTTATAATGAATCATTTCAGACGGACTTGGACCTACATAAAATAGATATCTCCCTCAGATTGAACTCCGCAGTATGCAGGTTAAATTTTCTTTCCAAAATCCGCTTGAAAAGTTTTTGAATTAAGCCACCCGGCGGTGGTGGCGCTCGGCCATTTTTAATATCACCAAAAAAGCATAATTCCTACGTTCATTTACCGAGAATCGTAAATAGCGTCGAGAACAGCCCATAAATTTGTTTGATACACACGCAAGTTTTTGTTCCATCCAAGGGCTGAGATCCGAGACGATAAGGTGAGGGAAGAAACGGGCTTCCGGTTTCTGAAGGTTCGGGGCTGGCCCCGCCGGGGCGCGGGCGGCGGGGCGGTGGAGGCGAAATACGAAGGGTGCGGGCCTACATTTATTTTTGATTCGGTTGATTCAGTTTATTTTTAAGATTTTAATATTATTCTTGAGGGGTTGTGTTGAACGAATATTTTGAATCTGTTCAGAATTTAATGAATGAAAACACAGATTTACATTTGATACTGCTTGGGAAAAAATTTGTTACCATCGTTGCGTGACGGAAATATTTTATTTTATTTTAAATAAAGATGCGTACACGGAATACGTATGCACGTCATCTGTATAGTATAAGCATTTATCACGCTTGTGCTATACAAATAAGGCTAACTTGCTGGTCTTTTAGAATGAGATCCTGGATCACTGGGCGAATATCTTAACCACAGGACATCGATGTGCTATTAGTGATACATGTCACTGGCTCATTCCACGTTGAGGTAGATATACAAAATAATTCATTTTAATGTTTTGCTTAATATTGACTATTTGCGCAAAAATTACGGTCTAATGCGTGATAACCAAATAGAAGAATGGAAGAGTTTAAAGAACCTGGAATTTTGTGAATCGTATGCTGCCCCAGATATCTTGAGGAAGATGAAAGTCAGGAGACTGCAGTGGGCGGGACATGTAGCGAGAGCAGATGAATTTCGTAACACGCACAAAATCCTCATACATAGTCGATAAGACAGCCCTGCAGGAGGGAGATGGGTACACAGCAGACTGGATCACGGAGGCGATGTCAAGGAATGTGTGGCGCTCAGTTGTGACTGCAGTCGTGGAATTCCAAGTCCCGTAAAACCATTAAAGAAAAAAATAATGTTACCTACTTATATAATGCTTAAATTAATGTTAAATCGAGCTAAATATTAGATATATATATATATTTAAAAAATTGTGCAGTGCTATCTCTTTGTAAGGGAAATATTTCTTATACCCAAAGGTAAACCATTTACTTTGTATACATAATTATAATATTATAATAAATAAAATAAAATATTAGGCATACATCAAATATAATTTCTGAATCTTTTACGTAGTTGTCTATGCTATTCTAAAAACGTCGGACGAAGAGGTTAGAGATTTACTGCAGAACATCCCAAAAAACTACCATTTATAACTTATAGAATACTTTTGGAAATCTAACATTCAGTTTATAATTAGCATAAATAATACAGTATAGGTAAGGATTTATTACATGTGTTGCGTAAAAGCATAGATGCCGGAAGAAACAGGATATTCGGAAGGAAGTTCCACTCACCACAATCCCGATCTTCTGGCACCTCCAAGGTGGACTGTAACTTTAGGTTTTGTAATACAATGTCCGTTCAGGGTCTTGAGTCCTTCAGATTGCACAGGACAGACACATAGACACACGTCTCACTCGTTTGTTATACTGCGAAATTTACTTGTTACCGCACCGGTTCAGGGTCGCCGATCGACTGACACTGTGGCAGGTGAGGAAGGGAGGGGAGGTGGACGGCGCAGTACATTATCTTCGTTCAAGCATAAATATATGTCCCAAACAACATGTACAGAAAAAAATATCAATTTTATAACATATTTTAAAATGCACATGTTGAAAAAAGCAGTATGCCCATGAATAAATGGCATAATTTATAAAGTAAAACTAAAATAAGCCCGTGGAATTAATGAACAAATATAATTAAAAGATTGTATAATTCTATAATTCCCAGACAATAATAACACTTAAATAATCTTTATACTTTCAAAATTAGCAATATTATCTTAGTGGTTAAAATTCATATTTTTATTTATTATCTTTGTTTTATTAACCACTAAATTGAGTTTAAATACATCTACCGGTTTCGAAAAATACCTTATGACATCCTGAAGAAGAAAATGGTATTTTTCGAAACCGGTAGATGTATTTAAACTCAATTTAGTGGTTAATAAAACAAAGATAATAAATAAAAATATTAATAATCTTTCGTTAGAAATAATAATAGCTACCATATTTTTATATTTATCTATTTATTCTGCCAAGAGAAGGCATATATGTATGAATGAATAACTCGATAAAGGAAATAATAATACAATAATAACAAAAGATGATTAATAAATGTGAGCAGTAAATAAACTAAGCTAAAGAATCAACACCGCTATTTGGGCATTTGCTATTTTTATCATCACGTAGCATTTTTGTTTATGTTATCAAGGCTGTTAGATGAGAATAAAATTTATTCCGGCTAATTCTTGGCTGATCTGGAAACCCACACGCTTCTGTCTTGAACGGTTTTTAATAACTTATTCACATCCTCCTTAACTCAGTTTAAAACACATCTTTTAGATTATATTTTTAACGGTGTTTCTATTTTATTTCTCAAACACATAAAACTGTATTATGTATTATGTTTTTTCCTTATTTGTATTAAAATGTTTAAATATTGTACCTTAATGTTATTCTGACTACCAGGATTTTTTTATACAATCTGTGTATAAAAAAAATATTATTTCAGTCATTAGTTATACCATACCTACTTCAAATAATGATTTATATATTTTTTTATGAACAATCCTTCTAAACGTATTATGTGTGATGCGGCAATAGATTTACTAACGAAACTCTTGCAAGGAACAGTTATTTAAAAGACTACGAAGATGTTGACGGGTTTATATTAAACACTTTCATATCAAAACATGGAGGATATGAAACGGAAGTCCGAAAACAAATTGGAATGGCAAAATTAGCTATGACCAGTTTGATGGAGATATGGAGAAATCGGTTCATTATAAAGTTAAGAGTTTATGCGAATATGCTGTCGCGGAGTTTCTACCGATGCAGTAAGGCGGTGAAGAGGATCCTGTTTAAATCCTTCTTCACCAGCATGTGTACCTGCGAGCTCTGACCGAAATACAAGCAAGTGACTCCAAATTGAGTACAACTCATACAGAATACTGTTCGGGTTAACGCGTTATTGTAGCGCATCTACAATGTTTTCCGAAGGCCGTCTATATGGATTCGTTCCGCTTCTGAGACATCGAGTTGCTGGCGTAAAGCTGCGGCTGGAGCTCAGCACCAACTCTCTAGTGCAAGCGGCGCTCTCATGGAAAGCTGGTTCCCTGACCAAGGAACGGTAACGACTACATAATAGCTACAGATACAGTAATAGCCGTGACTGAAATATGGTATTTATATTTGGTTTGTAAACTCATTTACCTTTTTTTTGCTTTTATTTTCATAACATAAATATTATTTTGTTACTTAGATGTATTCTATTATATGTAGGTATTATCTTTATGGCAAATTGGGTCTTTATAAAAAAAAAACCGATCACGCTGGAATAAACGGATTATTATTATTATTAAACAAAATCGCGTATAGTCAAATCTATGAAATTCTTAATTGTACAAGCATGGGATGGAAACATATTGGATACCTTCGAGATGTAGTGCTGGAGGCGTATACTGTGTATTCCATGGACCGCGAGGCACAAATGCCTCTAATCTTCAGGAGTTGAGGATTATTCGAGAAGCTAGTGATCAGGGACGTTTGAAGGAAGGCGAGCAAGAGGACCTGCAAGATGGATAGACCAAATAAAGGAGTTAATAGGGTTCTTTTTAAATGCTTTGATCAACACAACTTAAGACCGGGGGGAATGGAAACGTTTTGTACACCAAGTTTCCGACATATCAAGGGACATGATGCTTAGCATCGAGGAATAAGATTATGCCTAAATATGAATGTAAAAGTTTTGTTTTTTAATTATTATCAATGTTTATTTAAATACCATATAATATATTTATTTAATTCTTAATATAGTGCATACTTAAGTATTTTTATATACGCTCTAATATATACAAGATTAAAGTATTTTCTTTTACTAAAACTTATATTTTATATATTTAGTCAGTTTCATTTTAAATCTATTCAATTTCTCTTCCTTTCTTATGTTTTCTGGCATTTCATTAAAAAATTTAATCGCACTATACATCATCGATTTTTGACATTTGACCTTCTTACTGAATGGCAGTCTCAGTCTATCCCTTTCCCTTGTACGATGCTCGTGCTCATGTTGAGTTGCATCAATTTTTCATGTGAATTCCGCTGATATTTTCTTATCGATGATTTTGTAAATAAATACTATTGTATTAAAATATATTTTCTGCTTAAAGGTCATTATATTCAGATCCTTCATCATTGCACTGATCTGAGTATACCTATTTTTTATTCTTCTCACTTATTATTCTCATAGCTTTATTTTTCAACACTGACAATTATTGCATTTCTTCTTCGTTAGCCAAAAACAATATATAGAAGGTGTAACAGACCTGGTCCAATATATTTTATGGGTGGATACCTGACTATATTAATAGTCAAAAATGTTCAAGAAATATGTGAAAATTCTGCACTGTTACGGAAAATATTATTGTTTAAATTTTTTTACAAAATCGTGTTAAGTATTTGCGAAATTATTCAATCTATATCTTTGATTCACGCCCTAAATCGTCTTACAACAAATAGTCAAGCCGTTCGAAATTCGATGACTTAATTTTTTGTATTTAATTTAATATATAATTTGGAATCAATAAAATATTTCAACTAATCGAAAAAATGAAAATCTCCGAGATGGTTGAGACTAGGTACATGTCCCTTGAAGTATTGCGGACTAGGTATGTTACACCCTGTATAAGTACATTATACCTACGTTTTCATTCAACACGAAAACAGATTGATAAAAAAAACAGTTTTTGTTGCATTTAAGGGATGTTTTTGAAGAAAATATACAGGTAGGGGGAGTAATAGCAAACAATAGCCAGGAACTCGGGTCGGGGATCCCGTGGCCCTGTTTCGGAGTCACTCAAAATTACAGCCTGTTGCTTGAATTAAACGAAAAAGTTTCCATATTAATCCTCGTGCGATGAAAGATATTAAATTTTCAAGATTCAAATCTTTATTTCCAGAATTAAAGCGGATGTTCCTGCCCAGTCGGAGCCATTGTTTGATTGTATTGTTCGATGTTTTGTTGTGATATTAATACACAAAATATTATTCTATCGAAATTAATGAGCTTTTGTTTGTGACCTTTGACCTTTAATTCTCAGATCCAATAATATTACATAAAAATCCCTTCCGGCATTGACTTCAAGAATTTGGTTGACTTTGTCTGTGTGTAAGTGAGGTTTTTACTTTATTCTATATCTTATACTAAGCGAGCTACGAATTTATTAAATTTTTATACATATGCCAATTTAAAACGAGAAAACAGATTAGGCTGGTTAACAAACGTAGCCGAGAAATCTATCAGATTAATATTTCAGTAAAGTTTAATCGAAGTTTGGTAAGAACTATAGGAATTGTCATATCTACAAAACAATTATGTATCCCAAACAGATGGTTTTGATTATCGAAAAATATGCATTGAAATTTTCCGAAAATTACCCTCTAAAAATATAGAATTTCTGTTTAAATCTATATAAAATCATATAGAGTATTCTATATTACAATTACTTACTACACGCTATCTATCACTTTAATTGAATTTTAAAGTTATTCCAGAAATGTGTTATCAATCCATCATCTGTATTTCCGTCACCATATCCTACTATGTTATTTGTTGTGAACATATACTCGTTAACCTCATATAACGTTTTTGTAAATAGTTCCCTAGGCCGAAGTTTCGGCACGGTAACACGTGCCATTGTCAAGACGTTGCCTCAAAAAGTTACAGTAAAATCAAACTTGTTCGCAAGAGATATAAATTTAGAATTGAGTACTCAACTAGAAGAGACGTCAATTCCATATATATATTTATATACATAGATAAATAAAATGTCAATGTTATCCGCCGTTAAAAGATACTCTTAGCATTTTTTGTTAAATGTTTTCTAGGTCGACGTTACAGTATGGTAACTCCGCCGTTGCCTCAAAAAGTTACGATAAAAAAAGAACTTGTTCGCAGGATATATAAATCTTCCACAGTTTTCAACTAGAAGATATGTCAGTTCCATGTATACCTGTAATCTCTGGTCGAAATACATGCAGGTGACGTACAACCGTCTCCGAATTCAGACAACAACTCATACAGAATACTGTTCGGATTAGAACGTTATTGCAGCTCATCTACAATGTTTGCCGAATTCCATATACATGGATTCGTTCCGCTTCTGAGATATCGAATTGCGGGCGTAAAGCTGCGGCTGGAGCTCAGCACCAACTCTCTGGTGAAAGCGGCGCTCTCATGGAAAGCTGGTTCCCTGACCAGAGAATGGCAACGACTATAGATTAGCTACATATACAATAATGACCGTGACTGAAGTATTTATATATATGTGTGAACTTTTTATTTATCATAACTTTAATGTATTATATAATATACATTATCTTTATGGCGAATTGGGTCTTCATAAAAAAAACCCAATCGAGCTAGAATAAACGCATTATTATTTATTTATATATATATATATACTTGTTTTTATATAAATATAAATATATATAAATTTATATACAAATATATGTCGTAATATACAAATAAATTTATGTAAGAAGATACTTAGTCCCCAATGAGAAATAAATCCAAAATCTTGATATTAGGTACTCAATATTTTGTATTATACAGTAGACCGAAAGCCTGTTTACGTGTAATATAATCTTGATTTGTTTTAATAAACATCTCGATGATTTTTCTACCTGCACAGCGAGCAGACGGAAGATATCGCAAAACAAAAGAACGAAAAAATCACCCGAGGACAAAGCCGCCGGCGTTGTCTATTTCTATCACGTAACAACATAAAAATGGTCGGACTTTCTATTTTATCCCCGGTAATTCCCACAATAAAGGCCGGGGCCCGACTGGCGCAGTTTAACTCTGAAAAAGAGACATTCAGACATTCAAATGGCGAAATAAATAAATACGGGAGATGCGTAGATGGATAAGGGACTTTAGCGCCTCGGATGGGACCTAAAATGGCGGCCTCCGCTTTTACGAGCCTCCAAATCCACTATTAGCGGGTGGAAGGCATTTTTGGGGCGTTCTTCCTGAACGATTATAGGCGAAACTAGTCTTTATCTTCAAATGGCAAGATTGAGCGGATTGCGTCTCAATTCGGCGCGTGACCTTGCGCGCTCAAACGCTTCGGAAATAATATTAAGTGTTGAGAGGGATTGCTTTTGTAATATAAAATGGTGTATCTATTATTTATTATTTTTATCCATGTGAGACATTTATACAATTAAGGTTGTTCTGCGCCTATCTCACAAGAAAAATCTGTATTGAGACCGCTATAGTTTTCAAGCAGATGTACAAGGTTTACATTACAAATATGCTAATATAAAAATAAACTAACAGTTTCCTCCAAATAAATATACGTTATACATACAGCAAATACAGGGTAGATATTTAATAAATGCACTAAATTCATTCATTCACCGATTGTGTAAATACAACAATAAGAATTCAACAGAAATTAACTTTATCAATATTGGCCTTACTTCACTAAAATATTTTTTTTTATGAACCATTACAATATCAATTATTCTACCTACAACCACATCTTCATGCTCTCCTTCTACCTCACCCATAGTTTCCGTTTACGCGCCTTGTTACTTCTATTGACACCACTGGGTTTCTTAGTTTATAATAATGTACATGTATGTGTGTGTGTGTGTGAGCATTGCCGCCCTTTTTTCAGAAGATGATAACCGACAGGCGTCATTCAATTACATTCCGTGCTTCGACCAGTTCAGCGGTCCAAATAAACCACCAGTGCGCGCTTTGGTCGGTTGAAATCTAAAGAAGACAACCCAGCTAAAAGAACAACAACATCAGATCAGAAAAACAGCAAAAGTAAAAGGTTAGTGCAGTCCATATATTATATGTGTGCTTATTGTTAATCGGAAACCTGGGAACCAGCTATCGAAGGCATTTACATAAACAGTTTCAGTCTTCCTACCCTTTCTCCCACCAGTTTTTAACTTCTTCTACTAATGCTAGGTCAGTTTATATTGTAAACTATGACGTAACTACTGTGTATGAATATTTGTGGATTTTTGTAATTAGTTTAATACATTTTATATCATGATTATTTGTACTATTAAAGTTCATTAATCAAATAAATAAATTAACAAATATATTATTTAGAAAAGTACATTGTAAACTGCCTACTCCGTGTTTTTAGTAGCGTTTCTTCTTAGCGGCGCGTAGGTATGGTAGGTAGGTACCTATTGCTCAGGATCCAGATGTAGTTATAATTTAAAGTAGATAGATTAAAACCTTTTTATTGTGGTAAAAAATATGTCCCAAGGAGGAAGAGGAGTGAGATATCTGGATTATATTTTTCACAGGATTCTTGAGTGCGTTGCCATTCATATGACGCATATTATCTCTGAGGGCAGTACAGTCAGAGGGAGGATTTCTATGTTTAGCCTAGTCCTAAATAACAACTATGGAAAATTTTGTTTAGATCGGTCAATGGGTGTAGGTTTGTATATAAAACGGATGCATTCAGATTCACAGACGTGCATTTAATTGTATATATATATATAATATTATTTTATAATGTGAACAGTGCACTGAATGGAATAATATCTAATCGGAACTTGGCAACCGTGGCAAGATTAGCGGTACACGACGGAGTACACGTATAGAAGTGAGATCTGGAGCTGGCAGAAGACGAACGAATGTAGACTGAATGCAGAGTAAATATGATTACTGCGGCGTATATGTGGCTAATCCATTTATGAAAGAGGAATTAATTAAGAAATTCGGAGAGAATGTGAAGCTGATCACAAAAGCAGTCGACGAGATAATATTAAGATAGATATAATCTTACATATTTTATCAAATTAATTAATTTATCTAATTCTAGCGTGATTTACACATAAACATTTTAAATTTAAAGAAATATAAAGTTAGCAATATTTGAATATGTCCAAGAACACAGTTACTAGATTTTTACCTATAAAGGCACTGTTATTTAAACAAATATCAGATATCTCATAAAGACAAAGCTATTTTTTTATTATATTTAATGAAAAATATATGAAAATATGGGGTAATTACAGGGCTTACGACCTGTCTTCGGCTGACTTAAGTGATCGCTTTATATAAATATAACGTTCACCAATTCTCACCCCTCCATCTCCACATTTATCAATTTTTTTGAAAGTTGTATGTATATCAACATGTAGACTTGCTTCGAGTACCACTACACCATCGCCATCTATAGACCAAATTTAATAATTCGGTTTTCCCTTTTTTAAACAGCATGTATGTCATCACTATATTTTTATAAAGTGATCACTTAAGCCAGCCGAAGACAGATCGTAAACCCTGTAATTATCCCATACTTCCATATATTTTTCATTAAATATAATTCAAAAATAGCTTTGTATCTGAGATATCTGATATTTGTTCAATACAAAGTTGATTAATTTTTTAAAATTGAATAATAAATGTATCAATTGTAAAATTATACAAATATTAGTTCAAAATTTGTCCTAATCGTAATCGGTTAGTGTAGAGCAATGGTTAATACGTTTCTCCGAATAGGAAGAGATGTAGGTTCGAATCCCGATACAGTTTGAATATTTTTTCGATAAATAGATATTTTTCTGTACATCTTTCAAGATGATTAATTTATTTGTATTAGAAAAATATATGGTGCAAGTGGCACCAGAAATAAAGGTGTTTGCAAAAGACTTGGCACTACCAAGTAAATCACAGATGCTGGAAGATGGTATTGTTAAAAGCCGCAATTATCGACGATATTGCATGAGAAGATGTACGAGTATGAATGTGGATAAGGCGAAAATGTCAGAACATAAGAGTATAGCATTATAGTAAGTTAGTTAATCAATTTTATATATTACATAAACATAAAAAAAAGTTAATACTTTGTAATGAGTTGTAACTTTTTCGTTTCAATACTCACATATTACAGTAAATTTTATAACACACTTAATTTACATTATTAAACAAAACTCTATAATATAAATTCGTTATTTCTCTCAAACTCCTGGTGTGATGCTTTAGTAAATTATAATCTCATACCTGGACGTCATGGTGACAATAATATTATTTCATGCATGTGCCGCATGGGTAGAAGCCTAAAATGTCGTGTCGTCACAGCTGTCGACTTTGGGAGTGACTCATTTATGTAGATATCATACGATAGATATTTTTATTTTCATAACATTCATACGATACACATTTTTTTTTCTATAAAAAATGTTGATTATTATTTTATATGCATTGAAATATGAAATAGAAGGTAGGGGCGGCTTTGACAAAAACTCTTCTTCTATATCTTTTATGTACTTTAATTGGGCCAAGATTTTTGTAGGCTTCATTGACTAATGAAGAATTACAAATTAAGAAATCACTTTCAGACGAATAGTATGTGCCCACGGATGAGATTACTCTCGGACAGATCTATGAATCATCACCTCATATGTTTAGCGAGCGATTTTTTACTTAACGTTGTTGATTATTTTAACAGCAAAATAAAACAGGTGACCTGCCTGCTATACTAGTATTTGATGAAAGCAATGAAATTGAATAAAAAATGCCAGTGCAGAAAATAAAAAGTTAAATAACACTAAAAAAATAATAAAAAAGTATTAAAAAAAAGTTTAATACAGATTAAAAATCAATCAGATTAGAATGACCATTAGCGACTCTCAAAGATCAAAGGCTCATTGTGAGATCGTAGTATAAACTGATAATAACTTTGGTATTTTTATTTTTAATATTGTTTCTTTTATCAAATTGACTTCGTTTCAACTATTTTATTAATTATTGCTCTCGAACAATAAATGTTAGAATTTCTTCACTATGTCAACCTTCTGCAAATCTAACCATAGAGTAAACTTTAAATAAGTACTTCACATTTTGAATAAACAAATAGTGTTATTAATTTAAAAATCACTGACTAACAATACATTAAAAATCAGTCTCATGAAATAAACAATAATTATATATATAAGTAAGTATTAATATTAATAATTATATATTATATATATAATTTTGTGTCTAGATATTTACTGTTAGAAGATAAATAAGAGTAATTTTATTTATGAAAATATCATTATTAAACTCATCAATAGTGTGATTATATTAAACTCATCGAAAGTGAAGGGGGTACTTGGGTGGGGCGTTCTTCTCTTAGAAAGTAATTATTTTAGTTTTTAAAATTGGCAAAATTAACTTTGTGAGTAGGTAGTTAATCCCCGAAGTGTCCAGAGGGACGTTACTCTCTAACACTAACATTAATTTAGTTATTTATTATTTTATTTTATTACATTATTTAATCCACTGTTAGGAGACAAGTGGAAGTCATTTTATTTATGAAAGTATTTCATAAACTAATCACAATTGTATTATATCATTAAACTAATCAAAATTGTAAGTGTATTAAATTTATTGAAAGTGAATTTATTGAAAAAAAATTGGTGGTTGGGTTCCGAAGCGATCAGAGGGGCGTTCCTTTCTCCGTGCCTCCGATAAGATGAGAAAAAATACTTTTGTTCAATATACGCCTCCTGAGTTCACACTTTGCACAAGAATAGCAAAATTGCCAAGCTCAAATCACGTATTTTGAAATGTAGCTACAAAAATTGCTGACGCAAATAAAATAGGACACGTTCATGTCTCGGTATCAAAAGAAAATTCGAGGGAATTTCCACCTCCCGCCGCAGCCAGCGGTAGAGAGAGTGAAGCCACCGTTTGATATAAAAATGTTCCCGTCATCACAATAATACCCGTCGCCCTCACAAAGGAATGTCTGCTACCCTCCCGGGCGCGGAAGAAGTCGTGGCGTGACCAGTGGTGATTCCTCCAATCGTGTGTTCGTGCGCTAAACTACCAGTATTATTTAAAAAATATATATTTTAATATTTAGGTATTGATTATCAGATATCGCAAGAAACTTCGTATAAAAATAATACATACGACACAGAATATCTATAAAAGGGTGTTTTTTTAGAGTTATAGAACTTTAAAATGAAATAAAACACATACAAATCGTGGTAATGGCCATGGTTTTATTGGAAATATGATTTTATGCCATTAGTGTAAATATGATTTCGCGGCTGGTCCAATTTTCGACCACTTTTTGGAGCAGCTGGGACCGTATATCGGCATTAATGCGATGAATGTTGACTTTCATCTATGGTTTATCGGCGTAGACAAGCGACTTCACATATCTCCACAGAAAATAATCCAAAGGTGTTAAATTACACGATTTTGGAGGACAATTCACAGGTCTATTACGTGAAATTATGCATTCAACGAATGTTTCCTTCAATAAATTTATTGTGGCACGCGCTGTGTTGCATGTTGCGTTGTCTTATTGAAACCACAGCTCTTTCACATTAATATCATTCAATTTCAGAACGAAAAAGTTAATAATCATGGATCTATAGCGCTCTCTATTTACTGTAACGTTCTGGTCGGCATCATTTTTGAAGAAATAACAGCTTTTTAAGAGCGCACTGTACGACATCTCTGCGGATGCGTATTATCAATTAGCGTATGCGTGGTGCGAAAACGATCCATGGTTATTCGAATTACTTTTTCGGATGTCGACCGTAAAATAGACGTAGTGCACGGTAAGTTTCACGAACTAAACCGTGATTTTCGAAATAAATTTGCAAACTTTGTTCTGGCGTAAGTCTATTCATGGTGAAATAGCAAACCAAACTGAAAACAAATCAGCTATCAAATTAGCTGTCGCTGAAAAAAGCGTTGTGAATTCGAAAAACAAACCTCTAAAAAACACCCTTTATAATATATATATGCAAATATAATGTCTTTCTGGTCTTTATATAACCATTTAACTGAGCTAATCCGAATTCCGATTGAGTTACCCTTTAAAACCTTGCGCAAAACATAAGCACCTTTTTTCTAGCCACCCCACCATCTCCCCACAAATAAGTGTATAAGATATTAAATGCCATCCGTTTCTAATTTTGCTGAGTTGCACTATAAGAGCAAAAATTTTGTTTGCTGACAAGTAATAGAATATCCAGGGTATAACAGACTTAGTCCACAATATATTATGGGTAAGTAGATACCTGACTAAATTAAGAGTCGAAAATGTTCATGGAATATGGTTACATAAAGTTATTAGAATATAAATACCGCGATGGAATCTAGAGTTTTGAGTGAACGCAGCTGTCAGTCCATGCAACGTAAAGATAGTGACACCTGACAGAAGCCTAAGCTTGCAACCATTGCATACATGCCATTCCTCGATTGAAACTAGGTACAGCTGTTCTGCAGGTTGTATTCGGAACCGTGTCCCGATCACCACAATCATTTTGCATATACCTATGATGACATAGTGTAATAGTTGTACAAAAATTAGAAAGAAATAATTTTAAATATATATATTTTTTAATGTTTTTAAAATCTTTAAATACTTTTTTGTCCGGCGTAAGAGTCCTTTTTTTAAGTGTCAACCAATACTAAGTGAGACAGTAAACCTCCAACTCCCAACGCCTTCACTGGAATGTGACTAAACGACTCTAGCCGGTCTTGTTTGACTTAGAAATGATAATATCTGTTGTTTTGGCATTTCTGTGTATCGATAAATCATTTCTCACCACGATGCACGTACGCGAAATTTGTGGGACTGAAACTTGGTCGGAAACAAAAAAGATCGAACAAAAGTTCTCAGAACTAACGCGAAAGGGTAACCGATTCAGTAAATGCTTTCAAATAATATTTTTCTTGTTATATTATTATTTTAATTTATCAAATTTAAAATAGCTCAAAAACGAATTTACTGTATCGTCATTAACAGTAAATGAGTTATAAATTAAAATAGAATATATATATTTTTTTAAGCAAATTCGAAAGGTGCAGTTTCAAATTAGAAGGTACTATTAAGTGCATCCTGTTTTACTCTTTATACATATATTTAATATACTATCTAATTGCATATTATTTTACCCTATATATATAAATACATATTTATATATTTTTCTACATTGAACAATGCATTTACTTATTTTAAGTTTAATTTGTCGTCAAAAATACTGTTGCTGTAGCATAGTTGGTAATGCACCTTCTCCAGATTAGAAAAGACATCCAGTTTCAAATACCGGTAGCGCAACAGCAATATTTTTCGATGAAATTGATTTTATATGTGCATTTTTATAATTAATAAATTTCATTAGTATTTAAAATATTTATTCATTAAATATAGTATATTCCTTGTTATGTTATTTCAAAATCTTTTAAGTATATGAAAACCTTATTTGCTCAAAAACATGCATGTTTTATACGACCGCGGATATACAATAAGCTTCCACAAGACATGGCAACGGTATCGTATTCTCGATTCTGTGTGCTTAAAAAGGAATGGTTTTTTAAAATTGGAAGAAGTCAGCTGGAAGAGTTTCTTAAATGATCAAAGCTACTATCTCTACTTGTCACCTTTTGATTTTTGATTTTTCTGTTTTATATCATTTAATTTAGTTTGATACCTTACTTCCAGCTTATATTCTAGCTTATGGAACCTCATGGCTACCTACCTTATAACAGGTACTTTATAAGTACCTAGCGAGATAGGAAGCGGCCAACATGCTTGCGTGTAAATGAAATGTATTATAGTATTTGTACTAAGAATTTTTATATGATGATATTTTGATGCAAGCTATAAAAGAAATTTTGTTATAAAAATAAACGCTGATTTGAAATTTGAAAAACTGAAATGAACATATACTTAAAAAAATATATATTTATTTGTATCCAAATTTATTTTAGTTTTCTACTGTATTGCATATTTAAATATACCAATTTAGTTAATTAATGCTCCACGACTGATTGAGATTATTAAAATTACATAAATGTTATTAAAAAATATATTATTACGGAGAACACATTCTTATTGTGAAGTTGTAATTATTCAGAACATGATTTTTTAAATACTAATTTAATGTATATATTTTTATATGTACAATATTTATAATTAATGCATTAAATTAGTATTTAAAAAATATATTTACTATATTTAGGTATAAAGTATTTCAATACAATATAATACAAATATATTTTTTTAATTTGCTCACCTTTCTCTCGAGATGAGAATCTGATGTGAGATGTGACAACTTTACATCATTGAATCAACTGCAGTTGTCATGATCAATTGCGATTTTAGATTTTTTGTATGTGGTCAGACTGCGTGAGCGGATGCCATTCATCGTTATTCAGAATTTTATGCGAGTGTGTCCACCTGGTTAACACCTAGAATCGTGTACTCCGGTTAAATGCTACACCGGAATATATTTATAATATTAAGCAATGTATTGCAACAATAAACTCATGCAACTTCGTCTGTCAAAAGGCAGATATTTAAATTAAAATTAAATGCATTATGTGAAATTTTCTGAAACTGAAACTATATAATATACAATTTAGGTATGTTTTTGCGTTTGAATTAATCATTTCACTTCTTAATATTGAGTTTCTTTTTATGGTAAATTAAGGTTAATATTAACGAGTGACTAAAAATGAATATATAATAAACTCATGGATTTTAGATGTGTGTTGTTAGTATATAAATAAAATAAAATTAGGTACTTTTAAAATAAAGCATTGTTATAAGTGTGTTTTGTGTGTGAATTTTTTTGTCAAAACTATACCAAGTGCAATCAAAAATAACAATAAAATAAGGTGAGTACCTACCAAAAATATTTCTTCAATTCACATGTATGTATAAAAGATAGTATTATATAATTAAAATGTAAATTAATCATTTTTCTGATTGAAAATTTTAAAGAAAAACCTTTAAATCATGGGCTACAGTAACAATGTTATTCTATATAAAACAATTATATAATATTACATGTCATCGACGTGGCTCAAAGACACTTACAAATTATACTACATAGCGCGAACACTTTTAACACCAGAATATTATTTAAGTATCGTTCCACTTTGCGGTACACGCCGTCGTCAATAAATTGCAGTCATTCAGAGGACCTATTAAATATAAACGTTTTCGAATCGAAATATTTTTGTCGGTACCTAACTATATAAAATTCTCACACGACTAAGCTTGCTCAGTGAGTGGATAATGCGACACAAAAAATATTACGTCTCTCGCATACGTCACTTGCTTTATTTATAAACTTCCACGAGTCTTTTTCATGCGCATTGTTCGGGTTGTAGCGGCTGGAAAGCACGACGTTTTATCGTCTCCAGTGTCGTATGTTCAAGTTTAAGCGAACCAGTTTTGAAAAATAAAAAAAGTTAGTCAAATAAACTTGAATAGTTTAATCACATGATAGTAGTCTTAGAAAATTTTGATCAAGGGTTGATTTCATTTTTCATCCTCGTTTTACTAGCAGTAACAGCAGTCTGGATCTGTTGTCACCTGTTTTGATTCGTGGCATTTCTTGTAAATTCTAAGAGTGGACTCTTCATCGATGTTTTAATAAGGTAAGTCCATCGTATTGGTGACCTTTCGCGAGATTTTACATCCTTTCTTGGAACTCCAATTTTTCTTGGTATCTTCAAGTTTGCTAAAAGAATGTATCATGAGTCATCAGGGTAGCGCAGATTAGAAATTCGTTTGCTTTTTATTATATTAATTAACGAATGGCGTATCACCAATAAATAAAGTGTCAGTATTCCAAAAAATTACTCTCATGAGATAATGTTCCAATTATTTATTATTTTCAATGTATAAATGTTATTGCACAGTTTAAAAATGATATATATTACACATGTTTGTATCCAAGTTCACATACTGATTTAAGTTATCGATTAACCCAAAATAATAATATTACTATTTGATCATACTACGCCCAATATTATTCCTCGATACAAATTAAAATTAAAATTATCGTACCTACTCCTGCCTTTATTTTGAAAAATCCCAACTAAAGAAGACATATTTTTGAAACTTTTTTATTAAGGCTTAAATCGTAATTTACCGAGGCCCACGAATGCGAAACCGATATTTAATTTCAAAACAAATACGAATAAAAAACGGTAACAAAATAAAATTTCGCTTCAAATTCAAAACCCACTTTGTTTCATTTTCTTAACTTTCAACTCAAATTTAGCGATGAATATTATTTTCAAACCTTGGTTTTGAAACGGGTTAATTTTTGAATACTCTGGGTAAATAAAATTAATCAAATAAGCTCTCGCGTCTAATTACTAGGGGATGGTTTCCAGATACAGAATGCATTAGTGGTAATTATTTTAAAATGAGCCTCTCTTAAATAATTTGTTTTAAAAATGTACAAATGTTCAAATAAAATTTGATTAAAACTCAGCAATCTAATATTATGCATACTTACTGGTAAGAAAAGGCAATGCTCACTTTTTATAAGATAAAATCCATGATAATTAAATAAACAAATACAATAGACCTCGATTATATCAAGCACGGTTATAATGAGAAAATACTTATTATTATTTTAATTCAGGCCTGTTTTCATACAACTCTTCACTATTATAGTGAGCTCGCTTCACTGATATAACGTACAAAAAGCGCTAGTAATTTTGACGACAAATTTTCAAACCTATATGTTACACTTTTTCAAATTAATACATCTGTCGTTCATTATTTGAAAGCCTTGTTTTTACGGAATCTCAAACATCACAGACCTATGTTCTGAATAATTACAACTTCACAATAAGAATGTGTTCTTAATTTGTTGTAAAGTTGCATTTTCAGAACATACATAGTTCTGTGATATTTATTACAAATTAAATTAATCAACATGAAAGATATACAGAAAAAATCTATGTATTGAAAATTTATTTAGTTTATCCCGGTAACAACTAAAAACAATTTTGATAGATTTTTTCTGTATTTCTTTCTAGGTGATTCATTTAAAAAACGTATTAAATTTAAGATTAATTTAATTAATTAACATAAGTAAATGTAGATCTGTTTGTAGCGTAGTCGATAGAATTAAAAAAAGATCTCTGAGATGGTTTGATTATGTGAAATATATGAGTGAAGAAAAGTTAACGAATGAGGTATATGAGGCAAATGATGGACGCAACAGGATTAGAGGACGTCCGCAAAAGATCTGATATAATCAGGTCACCAGAGATTTAAGGATAGTCCTGATAGAATCTTCAATAGTTGGCGAGCGTGAATCAAAAGATGTATGACATTGAACAAAGTAATAATGGTATGTGGTGAAAATATGAGAAAGAAAGGAAGGCACATACTTTTCGTCTGCCGGATGCTGGTTAATTTGTTGATTTCTCTCTACCACAAATACAAGCGTCACAAGGTGTATACTAACACTTGTGAAAATGATTATTATATATAAGCGGGATTAAGGTAAGATTATTAATTAATAAGCGTTAGCGGAGTGAAGTGACGGATGTTATCCGTACAAAAGTTCCAAGGGCACTGAACTTGCTGCAGTTGGAAAATTTGTAATCACTGCGACATCTTCTTTCTTCCTTATATTTAAGGATAGATGAGGAAAAAAAGGGAAGGAGGGCAGGATAAAATTTGGTAAACCGCGAATTGAATGTATGCATGAGGCAACAAGTCAAACGCCAAAGCACTTAATAAAATTTAATTAATTTTAAACAGCGCTAACAGTATGCAAGAATAAAAGAGTGTGCCATTATATTATCTCTACCTACCCGTGTGGAGAAAAAATGTTGTGGTAAGTTAGTTAGAAAATAAATACATTTAAATGTATAAATGTCAAAAAATTATGTTTATTTATATCACTAATTAAATTAATCAATTAGAAAGGTATACAGGGTGTAAAAAACCAAAATATTTTATGGGTAGGTACTTGACTAAATTATGAGTCGAAAATGTTCAAGGAATATGTGCAAATTCTGCACTGTAACGGAAAATATTATTGTTTAATAGTTTTTTTTTACAAAATCGTGAAGTTTTTAAGTCTACGTACTTTGATATAAATATTTGCAAAATTGTTCCATTATTAATATATATCTTTGCTTCGGGCCCTAAATCATCTTATAAAAGAAAGTCTAGCCGCTCAAAATTCAATGACCTTCAATTCTTTGTATTTATTAATTAAATTAAATAAAAATTAAATAATTAAATAAAATTATTTTTTTAATTCAACAAAAATAACGCCTACCGAATGGTAAAATGAACAGGTGTACCATTATCTCAACGCAACACTGTCCAATCAAATGCGACTATTAAAATATTTTCCTTTTCTTTTCCTTCGAGACATAATGAAATTGCCTCAAAACCAATTTATCTCAAACGTTTTCAAAACATCGAGTTAAAAGACAATTGGCCTCAGTGTATTTTTTTAACAAGTACTTCGTGGAATCCTTCCTTCCAAATATCAGACACGGTCCTATCAGCTTGACAAACATATTGGCTTTTCTCCTTTTCCTACATCAGTCGTTGGGAATGCGTGGAATTTCATTACACTTGGATCTCCCTTTACTTGAATCCTCCAAGAGGCCACTTTGTTCTAAGATGTGAATTTCATTTACATCTTCTTTGTATTGAAAAACAGTTCCCCGTAACAACATCAAAAACATCGTAAAAGGTAGCGGTTTAAATAAAGCTAATGGTTTTGTTGTATTTCTAACATATTGTACAGGCTCCGGAATATTTCGTACTAGTATTATTTCATACTGAATAAAATTAAAAACGATAGCTCAGATGCTTCAGTCATATATAACGGATGAATGAGACAAGAAAGATATATATTGCAAGTGTTGATGGCACCAGAAATTGAGGACGTCCATGGAAAACTTTCCACGATCAAGTGAACCAGATGGTCCTGTTTAGAAGGTTCAATAATCGACGAGCTTGTATAAGAAGATGTTTGAATGTGGATGAGACAATAATTTTGTATCAGAATACCCCCAAGGGTAACCGGCGTGATGGTAAACGCATTAGTAATTAATTCATAGCGTTATCCATAAAGCACTTAATGTATTTCTTCATTTTTTATAAAAATTTTTACAGAAGTACTTACGCCTCACATTTTCAAATATTTTCTACAGAACAGGATTAAAAAACATGCTATAGTTGAGGGTACTAGTGGCTAAGTTTCTAACTTTTAATGCAGTTTTCTTCTTATATATCTATTACACAGTGTATTAATTTACTAACAATCAAGTTTTGCTATTTTTAATATAAATCAGTCATTCAAAATTGGCGTCATTTTCTTTTGCCCGCCGTCATTTATGTTAGAATTCGACCAATTGTATTCTTCGCTGAAATTTAAATGGCCGCCAGTATGGAAACTAGCTTATTTTTGAAAGATGATGTCAAAATTTATTTTGTGTTTTAAACTAGATTATGGCGATTTTCATTCATATTAATAAGTGCATTAATAAATATATTGTTCTTTAAGCTTCTATCGGTTATTCATGTTTTTCTCGAAATTAAAATATATGGAGGTTGCTGAGATTGCAGCTAGTACCATCATTTGATGGAAAACAAGTAAATTTCTGGAGTATAAAAAATAAAATAACATAGAAGCATTAACAGCAAAAATAAAAAAAATTACATAAAGCTTACGTAAATAATAAAAGCACAATAATCCAGAATCTTCCTCTTTCAATCTGAGAAAGAAGCCCTGAAACAGCTCGCCGCCCTCATAGTTTCTCAACCAATCATCAACTTTATTTTTGTATAACGCAGGTAATATGATTTTCTTTGAGTTGGAGTCTAAACGTTATAAAGTTTAGATGTTAAGTAAGTTTAGGGGTGTATTTGGCAAATTTAGTTTTCATATGTGGTATATTTTGTATTGTTGATGCTGTGATATTTAATTACTGCTAGGGACTTAACTAATTTTTCATCAATATTGATGAGTGATACCAATGGTATGATAAATATTTCATTACAAAAAAATTGACGAATACCATCTTACAAGCTTCCAAAAATATATCATATTATAATATAATATATATTAACTTTTTGAAATTACATTTTAATTTTGGTTGAATATATTTGTGAACGTATCATGTATAAACAATCGATCGGATAGGTGATTTAAGGAAATTTGCACCGAGGAACTAGACCATTAACTCGAACTCAAGTCGATATTGACTGACATCTAAATGTTTCAAATCATCTTAATGAGGAAACTAAAACAGGATGATTTGACGAGGAAGAAATTATGCCAATTTCACTTGACTCAAATGAACTGTCACACAAAGACAGCATCTTGTCAGTTTTTTTAAGACCTTCAATTACGATTATACTTTTGGAGAGGAGAATAGTTTATTTAATTTGTTTAAATCTAGACCCCTAAAGCTTCTCACAAGACGCTTGTCTGCAGCATGATGTATTCTAAAAAAGGTAAAGTATTGAACAGACTTTCACATTAATACTATTAATTCCTAGAATATTTTATATTATATACACAATTTAATTACAATAGGTATCTAGTGTGAGAAGGTAAACTTCATATTATGTTTATTTTTGTTTAGAAATAATACTTCAAATAAACAACTATTTTCGATTTACATTTAACATATGTATTTATATTAAATTAAATTAAGAATTTTTCAGAATATAGTTTCGTGATAATTAAATCAAATTTAGATAAATCACTCCGAAACTATATATAATACAATCATCACTGGGATAAAAGCAATTAGCTGATTATTCTATGGCCGGTAGATAGCTTTATCGGTCAAGCCACAATAACCCACACATTTGCCAAATTTCATCTAAGTGAAACATCGAGTGACGGTGACCATGATATTCTTCGATAGACATATTTTTTCTGCATTTTATAAAAGTGATATTTAAATGCTTTTTAGAATTCTACTATTAATTTAATTAATTCTTGAGAAAATTCTATAACTCAAGTTTTTTTCTAAATAATAAATAAAAGTTATTCAGAATTCGTCTGTGCTGTAGGGAATTACGAATGTTAAAAATTTTCGAACTACCGCCATTTTGAAAAAAGATGGCGGATCAGGGTAGCTAACAAACTTAGCCGAGATATTTACACGGTTGATTTTTATGAAAAGTTTGATTGAAATGTGGCGAGAGTTGCAGGAGTGCCCACAGAATCAATTATATCGTATATATATAGATATATACGATATATATACTTTTAGCGGAGAATGGTTTTGAGGATTTCCGGTCATGGTCGAAGAAAGTATACTGACATTTTTTGGAAGTTGAGTCATGAGATCGTCTGTAATCGGTAGAATATTTATATAAATCTCCATGAAATATGTTTTTCAGAATAAAAAAGCAATTGTGTATGTTATTTCTATAGCCTTCTCGTTACAGTTCTCTACGTCTATTCAACGTGTCGTATTGAAACATATTTAATAAAATTCTAGATGGAAATTATTTTGTTAATTTTGAAAGTTCTCACGGGTAATCTTACATTGCTGCAAGTACGAAAATCATGATGAAGATAAAATAAAGCCAAATTATATGATGCCTTTAACTAACTATTAAAAATATTTTTTTAAATACTACTCGTAATTAAAAGTATTAATTAGAAAGATATACATATATAATCAATTTTATCGAAAAATATATTATTATTGCTACCGGTATTCGAATCTGGATCTCTTTCCAATCCGGGGAAGGTGCATTATCTAACTATGCTACAACAGACAAGACCTTTGTCGACAAATTTTCGAACCCATATATTACATTTTTCAAATTAATACATCTATCGTTCCATTATTCGAAAGTCATCTACTAGTTGGATAATGCACCTTCCCCGGATTGGAAAGAGATCCAGGTTCGAATCCCGATAGCAACAACAATATATTTTTTATTAAAATTGATTATATATGTATATCTTTCTAATTAATAAATTTAATTAGTATTAACAAAAAAATATCACAGACCTATATTCTGAACAATTACAACTTCACAATAAGAATGTATTCTCCTTGATAGCAAAATTTTTATTTTTTTTATTTCAAAACTAAGCTCACTTAACCGTGTAATCTGAAGAAATAAAAGAGTCGCGAGTCCATTATTCTTCTGCAAAATGTTTAATGCAATATCGAAAATTGTCTTAAACGCTTAAACTTTCGTTATATAGAAAAAACTTTCCACTTCAGCATTAAAGGACGTGATAAAAATAAAATAGAAGGTTCTCGTATGTTTAAGAAAGACAAGGATTCGCAGACGACACAAACCCCTGGTAGTGAAAATGTCGGTTCGGTGAATGCTCTCTTCTGCAATCATCCCTTGTGGGCGTCTGGCCGGAAACTTCAAGTCGAGACATACATATGCGACATTTTAAGACTGCACAATTCAATTATGCAAAGAAAAAAATAGTCATGATTTCTGGTCATAAACTATTTTCACAATCATTGAAAATATGAATTATTATTTGTTTGGAACATATATAAATATATGTAAATACATATTTATTATTGAACGAAAATAATACACTGTGCTTTCCCCCACTTCTCTTCCCCAACCGGCCACGCCGCCGACCAGTCGATTTGCGACCTTGAGCCAGTGCGGTTATACGTGTACGGAAAGGATTACAATATTATACTAATTCGAGACTTCGCGTCTATACTGGTGTCGGAACCTTTGACGAAATTGTGAATAAAATATACTTTTGAATTAGCAAAATCTTTGTAGTTAAAATTCATTATTTGTATTTGTTATTTTTTTTATTAACCACTATTGAGTTTAAATACATCTACCGGTTTCGAAAAATACCACTTTCTTCTTCAGGATGTCAATTCTAATAAAATATACAGTCCATATTTTGGAGATGCCTGCAGAATCCGGATTATGGTGAGTACCTATTCTTTCCGTATCCTAAATTCTTCCGGCATCTATGCTTGTACGCAACATTTTTTTTTTTTAAATTAGTAATGCGTACACGGAATACGTGTCACATAAATATTCTTACTATTATTAAACTAAGCTAAACGCTTGTGCTAAATGAAAATAGAACTTACTTTATGGCTTCCTGGAACGATGCTCGAACCCGCGACCAGTAGATCAGTAGGCGAGTATCGTAACCACGAGACCAATAGTACGTCAATTAATTATTAATTTTTTTTTCGAAAAATGTATGTCTTAATTTTTGATAGTTACGATAATATAAAATAATTTGAATGCTACAATACCAGAAATCATGAGTGCAAAAAAAATATATATATTAGTAAATTTAATCACGTTTAAAAAATTTCACAACCGTTTAGAGTATTGTGTACAGTTTTCTGAGCGATTTTTCCATATATATCAAACCTCTCTAGTTAACGTTTCAGATCCTATTGGAGGATAAATCAGCAGAGTCAATGACGCCAATGCGACGTGTGAGTATTGATGTTTTGGTTGAATATTGCCAAGAAATACCGTGTCGAAAACGAGATATGTTGGGTACTGGTTAACAATACCGTGTCGAAAGCATCAGTTACATTTATACGTCATCGTCTCATGCATGAGCAAAATCAGCCTTGATAATAAACCCTGTAATGGAATCTCAATTGTCAGTCAGATAAACACGGCAGAACAGCTAAGAAAAGTGTGCATAGAAAAATAAAAATTCTTATTTTTTAAATTTTATTATAATTATTTTCATAGTTTACATTTTCTTTACGGCTCTAATCCTCGGCTTCAGCATATTTATTTCCAGTTATGCATAATAATATCAGTTTCAGTAAACAAGTTGGGTATCCAACAGCCATAGCATGTAATAGCTATTATACAGTTACAAATAAATAAATAAATATATAAAAAAGTTTATTAAATTAAATGACATTTTAACCAGAGTCTCACCGATTGCACATGTTATTCTGTTTTTATTTTCGTATACTTGGTTACCCTTGTTTTGTGATTTATTGAACTGTGGTTCTACATAGTAGAAAATATACAGGGAATGATAATCTAGGATAAGATATATGTTTTTTAAATTTATTGCTATAATTACGGTTTACGTGGCTCCAGTCAAATTAAACCGCGTGCCACAGCTTTCTACATTGCGTATGCTGTCTCTTATTTCTTATATAAATCTGATATAAAATATGTATGTATATTTTCTTCAATTTTGCTAACTATAAATTTATGTTAAGAATTTATGTTTGCTTGAGTGTGGGTTTATGTTGAAGTCATATCTGAATAATTTTGATGGTTATTTTGGAAATAATGTGATTAGTGTGAGAGTAGTGAATATCCTAATATTTCATTCATAACTCTCCATTTGATTGTCGCGGAATGTATTGAATATATGTGAGTGTAGCAGACTGCAGGTTATATTAACATAAATTATTCACTGTTTGTACTGAATTTATTGTAGTCAAAGTTCACAAATGCAGGTTTCTGGAGGTTTCTGCAGCTGTTGTCAAGAAGGCGTCGATGGAAAAAGTTAAGCTCGTGATACGGTCTTCACTAGCGCCGCTAGCCGCGTGTGTATTGTTACATGCTGTTGCTACTGAGTGTCATTAGGGCTGGTGGGAGTTTAGTTTCACGTACTGATATATGCTGGGTATGTTCAGCATTGCCGGGCGGTGATAAGAGTGGAGACAATAAGATATACGAATTCATCCACAGGTATATAGATGAAGATTTTTCTTACCGCTTATTTTAAGTAACTAGAATTCTATAGTTATCTATTTTTTTTCTTGATTTTACCAACATACCTTAAAACAGCTTGCTCTACGAATTGTTTTTATTGCAGTATTTTTTTAACTGCATAAGCTTATTCATTGTTAAAATTTGAGAAACCGTTTTACACCCGAAGCTAGGTATAAAACACTTACATATCAGATTCAACATTTCATTAGGAAGCAGTAGAGATTCATCAGATTCAGAACATAGACCGTTCTGATTACGTTTAAAAATGAATGGTGAAACTTGTCTCAGACATTATATCAGACAAAGGCGTAATATCATTGTGCACAATTCCAATATATTAAAAATAAAAATATAATACTATAGTCGTTCAATTATCAGGTAAAAAAAACTATCCGAATTAAAAAAATCGGAATAATTTTCCAAAAAAATATATAAATAACAAAAACAAATAATTATCCCACATATTAGCGTACCCAGTTATGGAGACATGAAAATATAAAATAAAGGATACGATTAAACTGCAGTGTAGCCAATGAAAAAGGCAATACTGATTAATTAATCAACCGCTCTGCACGCAACAAAAATTTAATTTAAATTAAATAAAATGAGATGCTCCCGCCCGCTCGCATCAAAGGTAAACAAACACTGAAGCCTACATAATAATTTGCTTACACCAAAAATCTTACTCGTAATGTTTTGATATGTATTATTTCATAATATATCGAAATATTAATTTTAAAATATCATTTTTTTATTATCCCGATTAATTCGCGGCCCGGTTAAATCGATCCCAGATAATCGAAACTTTACTGTACTTTTTTTAACAATCAAATTTCATTACATATATAAATCTCACTATTGTGTGATTTATTAGAGTACCACTCCAGCCCCCGAACGAATATTGAGTATGTTTATGTGTATATAATGGTCTCAAACTTCCAGGTGCTCTAATAAAAATCTATCTTCTAGTCCTCCTGACTTCGGATTGACAATAAATTTCTTTCATTTCTGTATTCATAAACAGGTACCGTGTAAATAAAACCTTGTTATTACTACGTTTTGTAGTGCATTCTAATGATACTTCTCAGTTCTATCCAGGTTATTCTTACTTTTCCCCTATTTGTACTAACCTCCGTGTAATGTGTAACATCAAAACAATATTATTATAACAAATACAAACACATTAGTGTTTCATGAGTTTTCCCCATTTCTGTACCGTTATTCTTTTATGGCAAACAATTCACCTTTATTATGGACGATTAATTCCACGTTGCGGAGAATCAAATAAGAAAAGAGATATTTTTGCTCCCTTTATTGAAAATACTTGGCCAAATTTCTGCTTAGAATAACTGGTATTTATCAAACATCAATCTACCATACAATGAAATGTAATTCAACAAAATCGTCTCACAAATCTTACAACACAAATAAATTAAAATCTAACCAAAACTGCCACAGTTATGCCATATAACCCGACCCTCTTATTTTACGAGTTAAATAAAGTTGTTTTGAGATTTTGATAAATTACTTAAGTTTGGTTGGGTTTTCTCGTTTGTTGAAAAAAAGATCACACGTGATCGAAATATCTCTCAAGTTCGCGAAACTCTGAAGAATCTTAAAAACATTTAGAAAAACATCCCTAAATATTATAAAATTACAAAAACAGTCATGGAAATGCTCCGTATCTCTTTCATTTCATTATGTTTTTGTTGCTGGATCTAAAATTTTTGTAAATTTTCAAAGGAATATCATTATTTTATCAATAATTTCAAAAGAAAAATTAGAATGGATTTTAAATATATATTGAATGTATTAATTAGAAATATATACATACAAAATTAAATAGAATAGATTTTTTTTTGGTTAAAATGAGAAAAATTTTGTTGTTAATTTTTTTAAATATGGTATGATAAAATTTAAAAATATTTGTTATTTGGATACCTGAAATTCTTTACTCTTCTTCTTCTTCCTAAAGTATATTATTTTGTAGTTCTCTATACCGATCTTTATTCTTTGATAGGTCCTATATTTCTCGGTAGCTCCCCAAATGCTCCATAAATGTTTCCTGGGCCGACTTCTTCTTTCTTTTATATTTCCTTCTATCTCTGTGGTTGTGAATGTGATGTACCATAGTATATAATCCAAACATTTTTCACGTC
The DNA here is from genome assembly GCA_031772225.1 of Eubasilissa splendida. Classification (NCBI taxonomy): domain Eukaryota; kingdom Metazoa; phylum Arthropoda; class Insecta; order Trichoptera; family Phryganeidae; genus Eubasilissa; species Eubasilissa splendida. The sequence goes on along the minus strand of CM062852.1, from coordinate 10,013,250 downwards.
TGTTCGTATCACTATTAAGATAAATCTATTTTTCTTTATTTCATTCAAAATGTCGCCATTTTGTTTCCTTTCAAACCAACTAAGTACTTTTTATCATTCTTCTCCAGCACCACATTATGAAGACTTACTTTATCTCTGCTTCTCTGTCTTTCTTTATCTCTTTTCGGTAAGTTACATCTTTCACATCCATAGTGTTGAGCACTATGTATATATTTATATAAGATTTTTCTTATTATTCGTTTTGCTGCTTACAGCTGTCTGTTTGTTATGAATACTTGTTTAGTTACAGATGACAATATATATATATATATATATATTGTCACCTGTTCAATCGTCATACAATAATTTAGTCATGGATCGCAGGTCACCGTATGCGCGCTATATGAACGCGATATATAGAATAGTTACTGTCCATTACTTATCCACTACCCCCTCACTCTATACCTAGAACACGACTTATTCTGTGATTTTGCGCAGTTGAAATTGAACCTTTGAACTGACAGATATCGTTTTACCATCGGGTGCGTTGACTGCTGCTGAGTTCATCCTGCCGTGTGGGAATGAATTGTTGTCATGTGAATTATCGTTCTGCTGCTTATGAGGCTGATACTGTTATGTAATCGGTTTATCGCTTTTTTGCGAACCAATTAATGCTTTCATCCTGCTATTGTGCATGGTGCTTGTAGATAATTCGCGCTATCACCGAAGTGTATATTTAAGAGTGCTTCATGCAGAACAACGGAGTATGTGTCCTAGAGCCAGAAGATTTGTGGATCCAGTGGAAGAAGATCCAGATACCGAAAGGAGCATTTCATAGGTGAGTCGTATTTTCTGGTTCTGGGTGGTCTTTCAGCCATCCCTTGTCTCCTAATCCTGTCCTCCCGAATTTCTTCTACCCTGTCTGCATCCCTTATTTCCCAACCCTCGTGTTCAGAACCACCCAGACAGTACATAAAGTCTTTTACGTGTTCAAGAGTGTCTTCGATTAATTTTTATCTGAGTTTAAATAGTCTTCCTTACCCTTTTAATAGTACTTTTAGGAACACCGTACTGACTAATATACCTACAACGGTGAATGAAAAGTAATAATTACAGCTATTAACTAATTTTCTTATATAGTAACTCTTTTATTTGTATATTATTTTTAATAAATACACAAATTGAATGTTTTACATGTAACCAAAACTATTTAAAAGATGAGTATAATCCGCATATAACCTTAATAAAAGCGTTGGCGCTTGATCGCGGGCACAATGCCCCCAAGAAAGTTTGAAGTCTGTTGTGTTGTGTTATCTATCCAGCCAAGGCAGATGTCAGCTTACTGTTCCAGGGTCGCACTGTATCCAAACATACTTAAAGCGCCTTCACTGCATCCGTTACAGATTTGTGAACCCTAGTAAGCGGACAACGTTTAGTAAGGATTTACAACTCCTGAATGGGAAACTAACTTGTTATTGTAGAAAATGCCTTCTGATTGCTATAAAATCCAGTATTTTTTTCAGTGAACTATTGTAGATAAGTGTACAAAATTTCAATATTTATTTAAATGCGGTATAGTTATTTTCTATAAATTGATTTTTCTTATTTTAACATATATTGTTGAACCCCAGTCAAATTTGACAAGTAAATAATATTAGAAATAGCACGTTGTAAAATTTCATAACAATTTTAAATGCTCTCATTTTTATCTGGTGTTTTATTTCAATCTTTACTAATACAGTACCGGAATCAATACCAGTCGCCTTTCGAAAAGTGCTGAGAATAGATTTCAGTACCTACCTCTTGCATACTGATCCAGCGTACTGCCAACTAAACCAATACCTCAAATTGTCGTATAAGTATATAATATAATACAGATTTTTTTGTCAGAATTTAATGCATTGCTTTACATTTTTGATATAAGAAGGTATATATTTATACATTCTATACATCCAATTTTAATGTTTAGTTTTATTCGAAAAATAGTTACCCTAATGAACTTTTTTGTAAGCTTGTATTAATAAAGATATTAGTGAACGTATATTTTTACTCCTCATTCGATTTTTTTATGCGGTAGACCAGGGAAATCTTGATTTATAATTGGTTAATTTAACTGATTATGTTCGTACCAGAAAAACATATTATATGCAAGAGTGGTATGCTATATGTGTCCGAGACATGTAACGCATTTTTTTTTATACAAACATATTAACACATCATGTAAGGTATATTCTATACTATAGGGTAGACAGATCATAAACTAATGCCATATATTACTTTTGAAATTACATTCTGAAGAAGAAAATGGTATTTTTCGAAACCGGTAGATGTATTTAAACTCAATTAAGTGGTTAATGAAACAATGTTAACAAATAAAAATATAAATAATGCCATTTATTCCAATGCTGACACCCGTTTTCGCTTCCGCTACATTGTATTGCAGGTGTATTCGTACGAACATTTAATGGATGGAATTTAATTTAATCTTTGGAATTCTAAATTTTGGATTCCGTTTCAGTTTTTTGAAAACTAATTTCGTTTTTGTTTCAAATCTTTGAAATTATAATATCGCCTTTAACACAATCCCAAGTGTATAGTGCTTTGGAATGACATCATATTTTTAATTATAATTTCTTATCGAAGTAATAAAAAAAAATACATTCTTCTTGTGCTCCATACCGATCAAAAGAAATGTGATTAAGTAAATCAATGTATTGTTTGTACATGTATTTTTGGTCAGTATGGATGTACGGATACGGGCCGAATGATATTAGTTCAAAATGGGCATGAGTTAAATTATAAAGTATAAATATTAAACCTACATATATTGCTGATAAAATTGTGATTTTAAAATTGAATTAACAGAATAAAAATAAATCATGAACTCGAAAATATAATTGAGCAAGAAATAATCGCAATAATATGTAGGTCCCAAAGAATTCGATTGGCTAGCCATGTTGAAAGAATGCCAAAAGCGATCTAGAGGCATGTAAAGGAAGAGGTGAGCTGACTGTGAATAGAGCAGGACGGGAGAAAAATGGTCAGGGATAAGAGTCGGAGGAGGCCAAATCACATCTTGGGATGTAGTGCCATGGAAGAAAAAGAATAATGACTAAGAAAATATCAAAATACAAAATAACCACAATTTAAACACCAATCATTATATTATTTCACCTTGAAAACATTTCATCAATTAATAAATTTTAATTAATTTGAAGTGGCGTGTTGGTGTTGAGTAGCTCGCTGGCCTAGTGATCTAGAGGTCGAGGTTTTGCGCCTCGTTCCTGGACACCAGCAAGTTAGTCCTATTTTCATAGCACAAGCGTTTAGTTTTGTTTGAAAATAGTATGAATGAAATAGTGTGACATGTGTTCCGTATACGCATCTCTATTTAAAAAATAATAATAAGTTCGAAATAATCACCATGAAATAATTTTCGTTAAAAGATAGCAAAGATTACCGTCGCATATTCGTGCTAAAGGCTTCATGAAATGGATTTCAATATGCACATAATAAGGGTCCATGCAAGCCGCCCCCCGTATGCCGCGTCATGCGCGGGAAATCTCGAGACTCTGCCCTCCGGCTGTGTATTGAAGGTTTCAATATAATGTAATGCTTCGGCGAATACATTGAAGTCTTCATAACTAACCCACCGTGGTGCGACACGGTCTCCAATGAATATTGTACCATATAAAGTTGTTGTGCACGTCCCAAAATATTTATCCAGTCATTCATTTGTCGCTCGGAGCGAGCGTGATATTACCCTCGGCGGGGACGAGCAACTTGATTATTTAGGGGTTCCATGATTCCAGAATTCCAAATACCGATCAGAGATTGCACGTGGGAGTGGATAGATATTGTAAAATGCATTGCATACGAAGTGTTTCTAAAGTTTCATCCCAAAATTGACCACCAGACATAAATTACAAATAAGTCATTTAATTTTTGGTCAGTTCTCAGAATGGAAGGTATATCATCTAGATACCGCACAGGAGGATTTTAATGTTCATTTGAAATTAGCTGACCTCACACAATTTTTTATTTTTCTATGTACGTTGTACGACGGTAAATATATATTTATTTATTATTTATTTAGACATATAGCATTTATGCAGCAGCAAAAAAAATACAGTTTGTAACATATATTTTACACAGATTTTAAATGCATTGTCCAGCTAGGCAACCATGTTTTAGGGGAAATTGGTAAAACTTACAAAACCAATTTAATTAATTCAAATTTTACAAACCTAATTCACTTTATTACTTTCTTTTTCATCCCCTTTATCCTAGTTGGGTCTAGATCTCAACGCCTGGACAGCACTCTTCCAACGCTCTCTGTCATGCGCTGTGTCGATTACTTGGGGTTACTGATAGTTACATCTTTCTTCGCAGTCTCCATTTACCTTTTCCGTGTTCTCCTGACTCGTCCTATAGGTATTCTTCTCTCTGACACTGATGAGAAAACCTATTTAGGCAGTTTTTCATTTCCCATGCGGAGGACATGTCCAAGCCAACTTAACTGAGATTTTTCTGTTTGGAGCAACAACGGGTTCATTCAAGAACCTATAGTTCCTGATTTGATCTCTTAATGTCATTTCCGCTACTTCTCTTAGGTATCTCATCTCTGCAGTCTGGATTCTCGACCAATTCCGTATCCAGTATCAGTATCCAAATATGGCTATAGGTCAGGATGAGGGACTTTATTACTTTAGTCATAAAAAAAATACTATAAATACACAAAGTATAGATCGTTTGAAAACTTTACCGTACTCAAACTGATCACTAGTATAGCCCATCACTATTTCAAGTATTAAGGAATAAAAAAAATTAATGTGCTTTCCAAAGATTTGAAGGTGAAGGTAAATTATACAGATTTCAAATCTAAATTTTAAGACTTATTAAAGAAATCAACAACAATAAGATGTTTAAATTATACATATTATATCCACCTAGCGTAGCCAAATATACATATCAAAGAATTTACTTACAATGACCAAATTCTTAATTTTGTATTATTTATTTTCTATTATATAATATAATAATGTAACGACAATGCTCCCTTTTAAGTATGTGAAATAATTTCTTGCGTGCGTTACTATGTTTGTCATTAATAGAATTTGCAATATTTCATACAGTAATGGAACTCTTATGTATAATATTAAAATAAATAAATCCATTAAAAAATACATATATTAAAAAAAAAAAAGATGCGCGCACGAAATACACGAAAGATAAGTATACATTATTATTATTATTATTATCGAAAGATCAGCACGACAACATTGAGTAAGTACATCCACATAACTACAAAAATGCATACATCAATGATTTTCCATAGAAATAAGAGGTATCTCTATTTTAAATTTTTTAGTCTATATCTATATGAAAATTACATTTTTAACATGCAATTGGATATATATAATAAAATTAAGCTAATGGGGAATAATTTTTTTTAAAATTATTTAAATATACATTATATTATTTAGTATCATTATTCTTACTTTTTTAACCTGAGCTATGCTATGCTATGCTCTTGTGCTATAAAAATAGGAAAAAAAATAGTCGTTTCTTGGGGTTTTTGGGTTTGCGAACCCTCGACCACTACATTGCTAGGCGATTGACCTATCATTACATCAAAAAGCAGACCAATTCGATTATTTAAATGAGATTTTAAGCGTATTTTTAGGTTATTATTGCATTATCAGTGTTCGGTGATTTGAAATATATTTCAACAAATATATAAATAAATAAATGTTTTATACGAGTTGAAAGAACATTTCTATATAATATTTACGCGTAAATGGAGCCCTACTATAAATTTATTCTCTTCAATTCATCCCTAATCCCACTCAAAAAAACCAAAGATGAAATAACGCAAGCCCATCTTAAGTACTTAATTTTTATGACGTGAACTGGAAGGGTAAAAAATTTCAACAAAAGACCCTCTAAACCTTTTATTGCCACTCAAGGGAGAGAAACATAATTTTAAACTATTCATATGATCATCTTATGAAAAACGAATGCATGCGTGTTATACAACTCGTAAGTAATTGAAGAATTTTTATAAAACTTAAAAGATTTATTTGAATAGGTACTATAGAGACTATTTGATAGTAATCTAACAGATTATAGAAAGTAAAGTATCTGTGATTGTAATCTTTAGAAAAGTAGAATCCAACTGTAATCTCTCCTAAGGATGTATGCATGTCAATTTAATTGCACAAGCAAATTATTTAAAAGTTGTTGGTTAAAAATCTATTTTGTTAAATTTTTTTTTTTTTGTAATAAAACTGTTTAATTCAAGATTTTAAGTTCTGATACATTAAAATAAAACTTTATTATGTAATATTTTTATATAGGTACCTAATTATACCCTTTACGACCATTAATATTAAGGAAGACCAAAAAAGGTATTTCCACTTGAGACTGACAATTTATTATATTTTTATTAGATTGTCTTTAAATTGCAATATGCATCCGTATCGTATATATTGGAGAGGGGTTTGGAGAGAGGCATTTTACACACATATATCCAATGAAACATAAATCCAATAGATTAGGACACATTTGTGCAACAATAAAAAAGTATTTACTCTTCGAAAATTAAATCTTTGTGTAAACATGAAGTATTTTTTACATGTTATATTGTCATCGTTTAAATTTTTGTTCTAATCGAGATTTGTTTTTAAAAAAAGTCGCGGAGCTCTTTGATAGCGTGAGTGGCACCAAAGTGATCACGTGGGTGCCAGCAAAATGAAAATTTTAGAACAAAGAATTTGCGTTAGTTCATGTATATTTATTTGGTGGTCTGTGGTTTTTCAGTTATTTCATATTTATGAGATGGTAAATATTTTAATTCCATTAAATATGCTAAATCGTTCATTTAAACTAAGATCGAGTATATATATTTTATCGTTTTTTCTTTCATTGCAATACTAATTATTATATAATAAATGTTTTAAGAATTTTTTATAGAGGTCACATTCTACTAAATAAACGTCGTTACAAAATTTATAAGACTTCGATAGTAAAACGCTATTTTGTCCCATTTTAATATCATAGTTTAAATCTATCTTTCTTTAGATCCATCTTTTCGTTAGCTTACTCGTAAATACCAATATGTGTGTCGCATATTAGCTAGTGTTTTTTTATACAATTTTCTATTATGTAATAAATAAGTAAATATATGTAGGCATATATATTTTATATAATTTTATGTTAATGGGACAGTTTATCAATAGGCCGTTATTAACTTGATTACATAGTCTTACACGGACATATTTAAGTGCAATATGAAAAATAAATATCACAATTGAAAATTTGGTGATTAAGGAATTATAAATATGGTTGAGATAATTAAATGTTACAGGCTACTTCTTTTTATAATAAAAATGCATTAAAATAGCTATGAAATGGAAGTACCAAATGCAATATTCAAATTTGTATTTTATATTCTCGAACCGCATAAGATTAACACTATTATCACATTCAGATCTTTCCAACTTTTGCCACTTCTTTAAAAAATATTCAAGATTTCATATTTTTCAAAAGTTCCATCTCTCGTTCCAATTTTAAGCTCTGTGAAAAATATTTAAAGTGTATAATGTTCACAAAGAAGCGAACATTTGCGGGGGAGGTTGTTCACCAGGGGGTGACACCCCTTACCTATTTGAACCACCTCAACTCTTCAGCGAGTGCTCAGCTTACTATTGTCCTACCCTTAAATAAATAATAACAGAATAAAAGCTGATATTTCTCCGAGTTACCAGAGATACATACCTGGATAGGTTTTCTTACATTTTAAACATTAACAAATACGATGAATTATTCAATTAATGAATTTATTGTCATCGTTATGTCACAAAATTATTACTGAATATTCTTAATTATTGTATTTAAGATACAGAGTGAATAATACGTTCCAGGCCAATGTTGTTTCATTCTTAAAAATTTCAAGCGCAGCTCGGGCAGTATGCGAGGTGGTACCGTTCTGAACCAAATGCAGCCACCAAGAAGTTTTTACAATATTTCTTCTTGCATCCTGAAAGAAATAAGGCCCAATGATTCCGCTGGACTACATGGCGCACCATACAGTAACTCTACGTGGATGTAAAGGTCGTCGGTATATCAATTGAGAATTTTTAGTGCTCCAATAACAGCTGTTTTGTTTTGTTATCAAGTCGAAATGAGCTTCGTCGCTCATGAAGATTTTTTTACAAATGTCAGGTTTGTGTTTGTTTTAATATTTTAATAACTTTAACACGTTGTTGATACATTAAATACTCCATAATAAATTATAATCAATTACTCTCTAAAACTACTAAATACAAACTGACAAGTATTTTCCAAACCATAATGGCGGCCAAACAAAATCGGCCTGGAACATAATATTCACCCCGTTACAATCAATTAAATAATCAATAATGACACTGTGTATCAAAGTTGTTGGAAGTAAATAAAACAAAATTATATCTGAATTATAATATATATGTATATATTTACATATTATATTACAATTAGTAATTGAATAAATATATATATATGTATATTTATATACGATATTCAGCAAGATTAAAGGTTTTGATGGGACAGCTAAGTGTGTCTTTTAACTAAGTGTATTCTGTTTGTGTCAAAATTGTTGAAAGTAAGTGAAACAAAATTCTGAATTTTAAAAAAATTACAATTACATATGCATATTACAATGATTGAAAAAAAATATATCCACACAATGTCCGGCGATATAAAAGGTTCTAAGGGCAAGGTAAAGGGCTTAGGTAACTTTTCACGGTAGATAACAAAGTATCATCAGGAAGGGTGGTCGATTTTTATATTATACTCGTATAACACAATAATCGTACTACACATTTCGTGTGTTCATCTTTAAGTAAGGGAGATATTATTAAATGTATAAGCTGCAGATCGTACAGAATAAAATTATAAAATATAAATAAGAATCATCCTTTAGAGTATGACTACGGTCAGAGATTTTCAGCTTGCATTCTGACTTTAGAACTTATCCATATTCATCTCACGATACTTGAAATGGAGCTGTAAGGAACGTAGTAATTTTTAACACGTAGGTATAAAAACTTGCGTTCGCAGTGCAGATGTTAAGTATGAATTGTGAATCTCGAATTGATAAGAGCGGCAAAGACAAAATTAAATGTCTCGTGTAGTTTTATACCGCTCTGAAAAATAAACAGTCATTCCGAAACTGATCATTGTTAAATAATTAAACCATAAATCATTAAGCATAACGTTGTTCGACTATCATATTTATTTAAAAGATTTATCCATAAAGTCAGTACCGACATCGATATCAAGCGCCTTAAATATTTTTTTTGAATTCAAAAAGATTTTTGATGCCAGTATCTTTCATATGCTAAGCGAGTGCTCTGCCATCTCAACTACTTTCCTAGTGAACAGTGGTATCAAATTATCATATAAGATACTTTTTAAAAAATGAGTTACGTATACGGAATACGTGTCACGTTAATATTCTTACTAATTAAAATTTTTACCATAGTGTGTTCATAAAAACTAGAGTTTTTTTAGCATTTTAAATGAAAACATGCTTTAATTGGTGTCTGATTTTTATAACATATTCATGTCGCCATGTGCGCGCATATGAACGTGGCATGCGTAGATATAATGGTTCCTGTCCATTATCTACCTATTATCTCCTTCCCTATACCCAGAGGACGACCTTTTCTGTGATGTTCTCTATGGTTTTGGACCAGTTGAGTTTTGAGTTACGTTTACCACCAAAGTGAGTTAGACTGCCATCTTAAGTTATCTTCCTGCAGTGTTGGAATTATACATTTGTATTGTGAATTATCGTCTTCCTGTATGGGGGCTCATAGTGTAATCGCTTGCTTGCTATTGTATCACACTTCGCACCATCAACGAAGTATGAATTCGAGAGAACGTCGTGAGGAATAACGGAGTACGTGTTCTGAAGCCAGTAGACCTATGGCTCTAGTGGAGACGAAATCCATATACCTGGAAGAATGGGTCGTGTTTTTTTCTGGTGTCTAGTTGGTCTATATCTCTTCTTTTAATTAATGAGACTGATACACTTACACATGTATACGTGTTTGTTCTTTTCACTGTAAGATTAAAGTGTGATGTCTTATTTGATTTAAATGTTTGGTTTTATCGCATTTAATATCTGACGCACCAATTGAAAACAAATTATATTTGTATGTTTTGCTTTACATAATCGGTTTTTCATTAGTGAAAATGTTTTCGTTAGGATTAGTCAAAATATGAATTTTATATTCCGCGTATATTATATTTCACTGATTTAATTGGCTCGGTAGACCTGTGTTACCGCATGGCTAGGGAATGGTAAAACTAAACTAAACGCTTATGCTATGAAAATGGAACTTACTTGGAGATTTTTTGAAACGAGGCTCTAACCCCCCCGACACTATTCGAGTATTTCAACAACTAGATTAACAAACTACTAACTACTAGATAAAATAATTTGCTAATATTTTGAAATATTATATTGTCTTATGAGTATTTACGTTTTTTGAATAGATATATGCGTAAAGTACACTCCTCGAATAATATATATTTTCACTATCAACCTAAAATTGACAATGGTACATATTTCAGTTATGCTTAATTAGTTATCGATTTATTCGCATTATAGTTTAAATGATTCTCCGCAAATTCAATTTATTCCTTGTGCACATTAGCTTTGGTATCAAAACACCATTACGCGCTGCTGATCTTTTGATAGGTGTTTACGGCGTCATTAGCTTTATTTTTGCCGGTCATTGTATATTCAATATCCCTCGAAAATGTTTATTCTTTTTGTGATAATGTAACGCCTTTTTTTCTTACTTCTTACTCTTTACTCAACGTAACATTTCAGATATGTTTTTGTTAAGAATAAATAATAATATGACAAAATTAAACGTTAAAAATATTTTATACGCGTCATATTTAAATAAACGTAAACAAAAAACATTTCATCTGCGGATAAAAATTAAACGATTTTTCAGCTAAAATGAACTCAAAATGTTTTTTTCATTTTTGTTCAAGTCATCGTCACTCCACACCACATACCTATGTTCTGTATATGCAACTACACAACATAAATGTGATAGATTTTTGCAGGTCTATCACATAATATTATTTACGTTTTAATAATGTTTTTATTTTACTTACTAGTAAGGTCTAGTGGGTATAACGTATAATATGAGCGTACTTCGCTAAATTTGCACAAACGATTATAGTTTTGAGAGGTACTATTTCTCTGTGTTTTCTTTGAAAAGCGAGGGATTTCCACTGAGACTTTGAAGAATTTGAAGATTTTCAGTTTTTATAGGCAGGATGAACGTGGATATAAATGTATTCTCCTATATCACAGCGTCGGCGTTGCTTGGACGGTCCGTAAAAGAAGCTAGCTGCCGTCATCTCTTAGCGGGTTCATATTTAAAAATATTAAAACGATGTTTTATTAGGGTACTAGACAAAATCCCGAAATCTTGATTTACTAATTTATCGAAGACTAAAATTTCGAAAGATCGACATATCGAAAAAATAACATTTAATGTATAGTTTGCGTGCAGGTAATTAGGTGGAGAACTATACATGTTTTAAAATGAAACTCCGTGCACAAAACCATATTAGTAGTCTATCGTAGATTGATTGTCACGACCACGCATAATTATTCTTAGTTTTTTTTATTACAATTGGAATTCCAGCTTTTAGAATTACGGCTTTCAGAATTTCATCATTCAGGATTACTACCCAAACACATTTTATAACCATAGAATAAAGTTGGATTAGTTATAGACCCAGTTGGAACTTGGACTAATTACGGAAAATTAATTTTATTATATATGCACATGGGTTTTAAACTGAATTTAGAGATTACATTTTGATAAATAATATAGAAACTATAAGTATTTAATGATGTTAATAAATAGCAAGATGGAATTATGTTTTTATTTTAAATTAGATAAATTATTGAAAGTTTAGAAATTTAAAGATAATCCTTTAAATACATATTTGGATACATTCAATTCAGAGAAAATAAATAAATTTTAAAATCTAGCCCCTATCGTGACTGATCCCAGTTGAAGTAAAATGTTAAACAGTTAAAAAAATATATTTTACAATATTAAGTAAGTTAAAAAATAAACGTTAAATACATAATTTCAATACAATTGGCGTGTCTTCCGAGGTTACGATAATATACGATATTTTTTTGGCTATACCATTTTTAAGGATCCTTTTTTCATAATCCAGCTTTTAGAGGTATCATAGATGAAACAGTAATGTCTATTATGTTTAATTTACAAATAACTACTTGAAATAATCAAAAAACACTATTAAACTTGTATAATACCAGGAGAACACAATTATCATTCGAACTATACCGGACGCTATTACCCACATGACCCATAAGCTGAGCTTCTATTGAATCTGAATGATATTAGAATAAGCCAGATTTGAAAGTAACGCGATATTTTGATTTTGATTTTCTTTACAAAATTGCATTCAATGTTAAATTTACTAGTGTTTGGTAATAATAGCCTCATCGTGCAACAAGTGCCGGTGCAGCGTTCATGCAATCCTGACTGCATGATGTAAGTTGTAATAGTTGTCAAATATATAATTAACGGCGTTCTAGAAAGGATATAAATATAATGTATTTATATAATTCTTGGTCGTAGTAAGAGAGAGAGGGTGGTTTTCAACGGTAGAACATGCGCGTGTTTCTTATGAATTATAAAAATATTCATATTTAGCACGATAGTAACATTTTTACGAGAAAGTATTTTTTTTTATGTTTAAAGCAAACACATTGTACTGCTTTATATATTGAAAAAATTGGTAGAAATTTTAACATAAGAGTCAAAGCGAATTTAAGATTTTCAGAATTTTCCAATTATTTATTAAAAATGATAATGCTTTTGATAAAAATTTGGTAACAATGTTGGTATTAAATTGAATAATTTGGAATCATTAGAAATAAGTAAAACGTGTAAAACTAACCAAAATCCTAAAAAAAATACAATTATTTTGGATCATTAAATCAATTTCTACATCTTTCATCATCGTAACAATTTAAGTTAGGTACTAGATTTATTTTTTAAATTATTTTATCTTTTTTTTTAAAATTGAATTTGAAAACATTTTGACTCATTATTCCATCCAGATGAAGGAAAATATATTTTTCCGAAACTCGTTAAATATAAATAACTCACAGTGGTTTATAAAGTTAATAAACCATTAATTAATTATTAATTTTTTAAATTATAATTTCGAACATAAACTTTCCTACCTCCCTAGCTTATAAAAATACTTTATTTTAAGTCAATTTTAGGTCAATTTTTACACCTCAAAATTGTAAAAAAAAATTGACCTTCTCATACCTACCGTACAAGAGATAAGCGAGCCTATTTCATCTGCTAGCCAGATGCCGTGAAGGATAAGGGTTTTGTTATCCTAAGGAGGAGACCCAGGATAAAATAAGGAAAAAATACAAAAGTCAGTTTCTTCGGGTCGGATGCCAACCGTAGTAAATTTCAAAATTTGGTGATGCGTAAGTATTTGAATATTAAAATCAACCACCTACCTGACGTCACAAACCAGAGAGAAAACTGACTAATATTATGTATTTATTCAATACGAGAAGCTTAAAAATAGTATTTCACATTACGTGTAATATTTTGGGTGTAGAAAGCTCTCAGGAATAATTAAAATCTAAGTAAAAAGTCCATCGGTAATAACATCCCATTATAACGAATACCAAAGTAACGAAATTTTCAGAAGTTTTTTTACGGACCGGATGAATTTTCATATTAAATTTACTAAATGGAATTCTGAAATAACGAATAGAAATTTCAATATAACAAATTTCTTAGCTAATATTTACGTCAATTTGATGGTATAAAATATGCTCAACGGCTGATTGGCAATCGTCGCATTCAGTACTTCCCCGATCTGTGAAAAAACGGTGTGTTTTTTGTTTTTGTGTTCAGGTGTTTTTTTAGATTTAGAAGATAAAATAATACAGCATATTTTTGACATTTTTCAATGTAAAAACTTATAAACAATAAAAATAAAAAATAAATATGGTTAATTTTTACAATACATACAATTAATAACAATATCGGTACAGCGAGGCACGTAATTTGTTTCATGGATGTTGTCTAAAAGTAGGCTTATAAATCGACAATCTTACAATGTTTACAGACAAACGATTTTTACATTGTTTGGTAAATATACTTCTATTGCCAGCCTGTGGATCCCTAATTTCTATGTGGTAAGTTTCTCCCACAACCTGCCAAAGGGTTAAATTGTTATTCTTGAAATCGTTGTTGGATGAACGTCAATAAATGTTTCTTTTGTATTTTTTATTACTGACAAAAAAAACTGTACAGCAGGATGATGGGTTATTTTATTTGATTCATGGAATATTCAAGTATATAAATTATACATGTAGAAAGTAGATAACTGGATAAGTAAGTTGGATAAGCAAAGTTCAGTTAATTATAAAATATAATTTAAAAAATAGAAATTGACCATCTAGATAGTTTATTTTCACATCTAGTTAAGCAATAATATGCACAACGAATGTATAATTATTTTATTAGTAACATGCGTGTGTATGGTATGCTTTAATAATAGTGTGACTATTGTACAAACTGCGAAAATTATTTTAATGTGGGTAGTCACATGATAGTAGATGCATGTTATGAGCATTTGAATTAGATTTGATACGATATTTTAATAGTAACTTATTTATTATGTACCTGTCATCAAATTGTTAATGTTATGGGGGGGGCTATATCAAATAAAAACAAGAAATTTCAATCAGATAAAATTAATAATAGTAAGAAATAAACCGAAATCAAATTATTATTATCAGTAATATTCACATTTTTTTGAGATAATTAATGAAAAATAAATCATATTAGTATATGTATATATATATATTTTTTTATTACACTTATTTTATTCCCTATTCTATTTACCCTCCCGTTCCCTCTGGAAAATTGTCTTATTCTTAACTTTCAACTTCATCTCTTATTTATCTTATTTTAATGATTGTTTTGTATTCCTGTAATAGAAGAAAGAATTCTTACTCTTTTAATAGTTTTCTATGCAGCGTAAAATTAATTTCTATCACTAAAATCTTAATAAGCTACTGTATAATTTTAATAAGCTTTAGTAAAATTATTGACTTACACTGTATCTATATTTTTAATTCAGAGAAGACATATAATTGGTTCAATTTTTTGTTACAATTTTATTATGATCGATTAACTGTTTATTTTCCAAATAAAATAAAAATAAAATGGGTAGATATTATATAAATACTAATTAAATGTATTAATTAGAAAGATATAAATATAAAATCAATTTTATCAAAAACTATTGTTGTTGCTACCGGGATTCGAACCTGGATCTCTTCCAATTCGGGAAACGTGCATTAATCGATAAAGAAGATGGCTTTCAAATAATGGAACGATAGATGGATTAAAGTGTAACATGTAAGTTCGAAATTTTGTCATCAATGCACTGTGTTGGTACAGCATAATCGGTTAATGCACGTTCCCCGGATTGGAAGAGATCCAGGTTCGAATCCCGGTAGCAACAATAACATTTTTCGATAAAATTGATTTTATATGTTTATCTTTCTAATTAATGCATTTAATTTGTATTTAAAATATCAGATACCTATGTTCTGAATAATTACAACTTCAATTTGTTCTCCTAAATAAGATACTATATATTTTTGCCGTTTGAATTGATGGGTGAAATATCTTATACGTATATAATATTCCGATTTTTTTATATGTGCCACGCGTAGGGGTATTTAAAAGAAAACTGGTACATTGTAGTAAAGGATCAATTTCCTTTGAAATAAGCGAAGTAGAATCTTTTGGTTCTGGCGCTATATTTTTCAAACATAAAACAAATAGAAAGTTCGTTTCTATTATCAGAACTATTAAAATTGGATAACTTTAATGCTGCTGTACTATAGGTAGGTAAATATTAAAAATATTAAATTGATTCACGGCTTCCGAAATAAGTTAAGAACACTGAGATATCCTGACTCATAATGGAGGACAATGGCGTCAAAAAGAATTTTGAGCCGGGAAACGCGAAAAAAGAGAGTTGATGCAATAACTGAGAAAAGAAGAAAGAGGAAAAAAAAGGAGTAAGATCCGTCCCTTAGAACCTTCCTACCCCGCGGATGTACGTGCACAATATACGAAAGGGTGTGCGGTTCGAGCATATGTCTCCTTAGCCAAAAAAGAACTTAAAACGATGGCAGAATCATCCTGGTAACGAAGTACCACCAAAGAAGGAGAAGATTTAAATTATTAAATTTTTAAGCTATGAACATTCCTAGGATGGGAATTAAAAAGTAATTCAAAATATCAACGTATTCGATAGTTGTCTCCATCCGCCGCGATATTTCAGCAAAACCTCAAGATTCAGTCCAATAATGTACCAACGGTAGGATATGTTGTTGTAAACCCACTTGATCTATGGCAGCGGAATATTGCACCGCTTTCTCGGCGACTTCACGGGCTATTTAACATAATATTCGCATATATCCGCGGGACGTTCACTGACTTTATTGGACGGGTCGCATTTTGGCCGATAACTCCATCTGCCTTACAAGCCAGCACATCTAATATAAACCTTCTGTTTATTCGGTGACCGGGTATTTTTCAAACCCGCGCCTGAAACGAATATTATTTAGTATTGTATAATAATATAACTACAATCTAGGTATTGAGATATCTGAACGATTGGTCGATACTCAGACAATAATTACTCAGCACTTCAATAGATATATTATTGCATTCCTCGATCTAATCTATCTTCTAGTACTTTAATATTAGTTGTAGTAATAGTTTAAACATAACCTTACATATTTTTAAATATTATGTCTTAATGTGATACTAGATCTGGAAGTATATTTTGATTCAACATCGATTATCATTTTAATTATGAAAAAAATCCCTGGTGTTAAAACAACAACATTTAAACAAATTTTACATTATTTTTACTGTCGTATAAAATATTAGTTTATTAAATAAAATAACAATAACTTTGTATGAAACCAATAAATTTATGATACGTCAACCGGTTTCGCTTATCTCAAATTTCATCAGGACGTATTAAAAACTGACCATAAATTCAAAAAGAGTGCACTTAATATACATAAAGAGGGAGATAGAATATAAAATTATATGTGAAAGAGAGAGACAGAATACATATATAGTTATATATATTTAAGGGCAGTCTTTTTGTATTTGTGATCAGTTTTAAATACGTCCTGATGAAACTTGAGATAAGCGAAACCGGTTGACGTATAATAAATTTCGTGGTTTCATACAAAGTTATTGTTATTTTATTTAATATCATGTCAAACCACAAATTGATTGCTTTCTACAAAAAAAAATATTTTTTTTATCTAGAACAGTGAACAATAGATTATTCCAATTCTTTGGCTTAATTATGCGTCAAAGTGTCAGCCTGGAATGGGAAATTATTCTAAGCACAATGTTGGGCCAAAGAAAACCTTTAAAAGTGCCAGAACTGTCGATAGATATGATGCATATGGCTGAAGAGACCCTGGAGTCGGTTGTGAGGGCAACCCGCGACCAGTACTTGTGGAAGTGTATTATGTGAGCCGAGTATCATCTGATTGAGGGCTCTATATTTAAATAATAACATGAATGAGGAAATAAGAAGAAAACTTTACTTCAAAGTACGTAATCCTCACTACAAATTTATGATTTTAAAAAATTAACTCTCAACGGTACTTCGGGGAATCACACAGATCGGCTCACATATTTTAATTTTCAAACACCCAAGGTACAGAGATGTATTAATAATCCGTGCTTTTATGTATAAAACTATCGATAATTATCTACAAAAGATAAATTGTATTATGCCGATTCGTACACCTAGGAATTCATAACTTATTATCCATCTACCAGTTTACAATACAAACATAACATTTTATACCCTAGGATGTGTCGTAACTTAAATGAAAATGAAATTACTTACCATCACGCCGTTTCCCCGCGGGGGTAAGTAGAAAGGATAGAGCGCCACACTCTTCTGTCCTGACACACAATTCACACCATCATTCTCATACAAGCTCGCCGATTGTTGAGGCTTCTAACATAACCATCCTCCATTATTTGGTTTACCTGGTCGCACCAAGTCTTTCGCGGACTTCCTCTATTTCTGGTGCCATCGACACTTGCGTCATATATATCTTTCTTACCATTCTCTCCTCATTCATCCGTTCCATATGACCAAACCACCTAAGTGAACCTTTCTTAATCTTACTCACTATACTAACATCAGCTTTACATTCTTTCTTTATTTCTTCATTCTTTACTCTGTCATAAATAGATTTGCTACATATACGCCTAAGTGATCTCATTTCCACTGAATTCAGTCTACTTTCGTTCCTCTTCTGCCAGCTCCTGGCTTCACTTTCACACATTAGTGTCGGTACCAGAACTACATTGTGCACCGCTAGTCTTGCCTCGGTTGACAAATCCTCGTTAAATATAATTCCATTCAATGCGCCGTTCACTTTATTTCCTGCAGTCACCCTCCTTTAGATATTATTCTCAGCCTTTCCGTTTCTATCAAACATACTTCCCAAATACACAAACCCATCTACTTATTGCAAACATTCATTACCTACAAGTATTTTGCACGGCTTCTCGAATACTTTCACTTTCGACTTGTTAACATTCATCATAAGGTCGCTTTCCTTGCATACATCGTACATTCTACTCACTATATTCTGTAGTTATTGTTCATTATTTGCCATTAGTACTGCATCATCGGCGTACAATAAACAGCATACAATCAAATCGCCAATTTTTGCTCCTACATTCCAGTTCTTTCACATATTTATCCATATACAAGTTGAACAGTCATGGAGACATTACACAACCCTGTTTGACACCCTTTGTAATGTCAAACCATGGTGTGAGTGTTCCATTAATTTTTACACACACAGAACTTGCTTCGTATAGGGATGCGATTGCGTGTATAAGTTTACTATTTACTCCGTAATCAGAAAATACATTCCAGCAATCAACAAAGGATCAGCCAGCCGTCCAGATTACATCTGGGAGATCCGCTGACTGTCCAGATTAGTGGTGATCTGTCTTACTAGAGTGACACAGTCTTATTATGAATAGAAAATCCAGGATCAGGATTCATTGTTGTCGAAGGTTTTTAACACGCACAACCAGCTTACTAACAATAACAGGTGTAATCATGGTGAACAGAATGCCACACTCTTGTGTCACGACATTTGCCTCGTTCACATTCATATTGGTATACAACTGCTCATGTGTACTGACTGATTAGGCTACCTTCTGTTTTTTTAATTAAATTAATTTAACCCAGGAGAAAAGTTCTATGTCCAGACTAGACAATATAAGGAAAAACTGCGGTGTTTGCAAGACAACGAAGGTCTTGTACAGTATATGGTGCGGAATCATTGACCCTGAAAGCAAGGGAGAGAAGACGGATTAATGCCTTTGAGATGTGGTGCTGGAGACACATGGATCGGCGAGACGCACGAATATCTCAATTCTGCAGGAACTAAACATCAAGGAAACACTCAATCAATTACCTGAGACGAATTCTTAAATTTTTGGGCATCTTACAAGAAGGGAAAATAGCTTGAAGAAGCTTGTTGTGGTGGGCCACGTTTAAGAACGAAGAGAAAGAGGAAGATCCCCCACACGTTGGACTGACCAAGCAGAAAAGGCAACAAGCACTTCTATGGTGACAATCCTAAGATAATGAATGTGCTGATAAACTGGCCAATATTTCCGGAGTTTTCCCTCATCAATTCCATATCCCGATGTATGACAGACTTAATATGGTAAAAAAATGTACTAATTCTATTTGGACTGCACAATGAACGAATCCAAATAATCATAAGGATAATCGGCTTCAAATAATTCAACGATCTATTCCCCGAACTCCCTGGTTCTCTAAAAGGAAAGTCTCCAAAATAACAATGTCAAATATATCTAAAATGAGAATTGGGCATTGCCAGTAAGCCGCACATATATTCAGATTGAACTTAATAGATTCCCCAATGCGTGAGTGTGGTTCTGAGAAGGAAACCCTTGACCATATCTTTTTTGCCTGTTCATTGCGGATCACAGATTTTTTTAACAGTAATATCTTCAATGGTAGTTTTTAACTCCCGGTTAAATTGTGCCATCTTCTATCCCTTAACTCACCACATTTAATCTATATGATAGCAAATTTGTTGAACAACAATGGTATTGACTTGTAATATAATATTTCCTATTCTATAATATGATTGTATTTTTTCCATAAAATAAAGTTTTAACTTGATTAATGGCACAAATCACTCTTAATGGGTGGATTACCTATTTCAAAGAAGAAGTTCTAAGATCTGCAGGATGACGTGGATAATATTTAAAATATAATATTTTAAAGATTGAAAATGTCACATCAGAGCACGTATTAACACTTAATTTTTATGTTATTTTATAATTTATTTTTCATGATAGTAGTTCATATAGTGATATCTTTTTGGTTAGACATAATTAATAAATTTAAAAATAACTAACTTTGTATAAACAGTTTGATTATTTTGATGTCGGATGGATTTGATACTACTGTATCTTCGCCAGAACAAAGTTAGTTTATGTCCGTCAAATTCATCAATACGGTGTACACAAAGTTTATTATTATTTTTAAAATAAAAAAGTTATAAATTGATTACAAAATTCGATTAAGATTAATTTTTCAGTACTTGATCCTTTCAATTTTTATATTCAAGGACATTTTGAGTCAAGGATTTGTGAGAGTTACTCCTAGCAGGGGGGACCTTGGAAATGAAATATTTGAATAGTAGATCATATAAAGTTTACGATTTGTGTAATTGGACGGAAAAATTGTATTTTTCCTGTAGGATTTTTTATTGCTATAAGACTAAGAGTTTATTGTCATAGTCGTATAAATGTGTGATTATAAATTTTATTTGCTTGCAAAAGCTTCTTTGGAGAATTTTCTTAGTCGTCAAAACATATATGTTTTTATTACAAATATTATTTTTTCAGTTTTATCTGATCTGATCCATAAAAAAGTTTTAGTGAGGAATATCATAAATCGTGTTAATCTCATCTCTGCAATGTCAAAAAGTGAGTGTAATCATGCCTATGAATTGTGCGCGTGATATGAAAATTTTGCCATATTTACTCGCACATGACATTTAAAAAATCAGTGAACCTTAAAGGTTCAATAAGTATTCACAGGGGTGGCAAACGGATTAAAATTTGGGTTAAATCTATATAAAAAATACTTGTTATGATGTAAGACTTCTTAACACCATAATAAATATTGAACAAAGGTAATAAAGGTCATAGTCTATGTTTTGTTTAGCTAATCGTTTGAAGCAAAGATGCCCCCCTTTACATGACAATATGGGACAAATTGGGTTTAATGACTCATAATTTTTTTTTTCGTGATCCAGGAGTGTGACAATAATATTTATTATTTCAAATGAGGCACAGCATATTGCATGACCACTTTAAATGAAAAAGGCAATATTTTTCCATATTAAGAGCAACTAAACCTATTGCGTCTACCTCTACCCAATCTACTTAAATAGTTCTGCTCCATTATTGGGCATTTTTTTGGAAATAAATGAATAAATTATAAAAAATTTACATGCTCGGGGTTACCGTACTTGCCTTGTGATCTAGTGGTTCGAGCTTTATTCCAGGAGGCCATCAAGTTAGTCCTACTTTCATAGCACAAGCGTTTATCTTAGTTTGAAAATAGTAAAAA
The DNA here is from genome assembly GCA_031772225.1 of Eubasilissa splendida. Taxonomy (NCBI): domain Eukaryota; kingdom Metazoa; phylum Arthropoda; class Insecta; order Trichoptera; family Phryganeidae; genus Eubasilissa; species Eubasilissa splendida. Next base: position 9,991,410 of record CM062852.1, on the reverse strand, counting down.
TATTGATGTGACATGTATTCCGTGTACGCGTCTATATTTAAAAAATATATATATTATTACTAATAAAGCAATACTATTAATAATAATCCTATATCATTCATAATTAAATATCACAAAAATAAATTTAATTTACAACATCAGGGTTAAATTGAAATCATGTTTTAATTTTTATATTAGTACATTAACTCAGATTACATTAGCTAGATTATGAAGTCCTAGATGTACTCGCAGAATGTACATTTGACTTATAAAATGGCGCAAAGATGAAAAAGAATCACAATCTTTACTGCCAACCTCCCTCGCGTCAAAAATGCCTCAGAATTATGCTTGCATGTGCAGGATAAGACTGATTTCTTAAATCTAGAAATTTTTTCATAGCCACGTGATAAAACGTGAACTACGACAGTGAACAATTCCAAAATACTTACAAATTTGGGCATGAAACGCGATTTACCTTTGCAAAACGTGTGAAATATTTCACTGTAACAACGCGTGAACAAATCGCGATAAAAAATCAATCCAAGCAAAATATTGCCTGAATTTCGTAACGCAACTGCGGCACCCGGGCGTTAGGGGAGCAACTCACGTACGGAATGAATACTTGGTATGGTTGTTCCGATACAACTAGGAGAAGCCTTCATTGCTTTTAAAGCCTTTGTTTTTTCACCCCGTACCTACAGGGTGATTTTTTATTCACCGTACAAAGGAATTGGGTCATAAATAAAATCTAGTTATAATTTTAATAATCTACACAACATATTCGCGATAATAATTTATGATCGTAACAGTAAGTTTTCAGCTCAGGTTTTCCTCTTCATGCATATATCACGGTACCTAATTATTTATAGTTTGGAGGTAAGCGTATAACATGTGTTTGAAGGCATCGAATCAGAAGTATTAAGTATGTGAATGATAGTGTAAATAAGTCGGTTTATTATTAATATTCGTATGTTTTGGTATTCACCTTGGTTTACTTACATAAAAAGAGATATTATATTACATTTAACAATGGTTAATAATATTACATGGGAAAAATTTATGTGGTGGAATGCTAATACAGAGTATGGATAATATCGATGTTGACAAGTCTGAAAAATGTCGGAATATCGGTCGATGGCGCGAGATGCGTGCAGTACTGTGTGCTGACGTCACACAGTGATGGTTGAATACTGATCTTTGCTTTTACTGATACAGTTAATTAGGTAATACTTACCTACATAATAAGCCATCATCATTATTTATATCCCCTTAAGTTAGTAGGGTCGGGGGTCCAAAGTCTAGAAAAGACTGCGTAGTATTGCATATCGATTTGACGATATTAATATTACAGGCCCACATTAATATTCATGATTTAATTCACAGTAGTGAATCATATGAAATAAAAAATAAAAAAATAAAATATATATTTTCGTTATTATTTTAATGTTTTGCCTAGTTAAGAAATATAATAAAATAATATATATTTTTAATTAATTTAGATTCTACATCATATCATGAGATATTTTTTTAATGAATTTAACATTTTGATACGTTTTATATCTTCTGGTTGTTTGTTATATACATTTTTACTAGTGTTAGCTATTAAAAAAACTTATTTTAGTTTATAAGTTCGGTATAGACATATTGAAAATGTTGTGTTTGTCCAGAATTTCATTCACGAATACAGCTACATAAGTTAAATACATATTTAAATCTTATATTACATTTGTAGAGGTCTATCGCCTTCACAATCTATATGTACCCTGCATATACTTGGGTGCAAAACTGGACTCTCATCGACCTCAAAAACACGCCTGGTACCGACCCCAATAAGTGTCAATGCAACGCGCACCCAACTTTCACAAAACATCCATCCACTTCTCTCATGGCCGTCTTCCAGATAAGATCACTATCAAATGCTTCACATTGTAACTGTTTATACTTCCTACTATTCCGCGTTATTAGTCAAACGAACATGTTAGTGAATTAGTCAAATATAATAGAACACTCATATACTCACACACAACCTTCTAATATCTCGACCACAATTTGAACTAATACATCCATATAATATCGTCACTTATTCCCCATACTGACGACTACTTCCCTTTTTAATAACGTATCAAAACTTAATTTTATAACATACCACAATCCCCCATACATTTTTCTACATAAAATAAAATATAACTAATACGTCTTTTGTACCTTACAGACACAATTTCATTTAAATGCATATACCGTGTACTCAGTAGCTAAGAAATGAATACTATTTATTTTACGATATAATGTGGTACATGTTATTGGTATATGGTATTATAAATATAATTATGTAAGCTGAAACGATTTATTTATGTATTTTTCCAATATTAAATAAATATTACATATCAAAAGGTATTTATTATAATTTTAAACATATCATACATAGTCTTCTCGAGTTAGTATTTGAAATAATAATTATCAACGCATAATGATTTAAAATATATACAACATATATTTTTGGTTATTCCGTTACCCCTTATTAAAACAATCGTAATGTTATTGACGTAGAAAGGTTATACTTGTCAATACAAATTAAATTAATCAACTAGAAAGATATACAATAAAAAAATCTATGAATCAAAAAAATATTTAAATACTAATTAAATGTATTTATCAGAAACATACATATAAAATCAATTTTATCGATAAATATTGTTGTTGCGCTACCGGCATTCGAATCTGGATCTCTTTCCAAACCGGGGAAGGTGCATTATCTAACTATGCTACAGCTACAGTACTTTTGATGACAAATTTTCGAACCTATATGTTACACTTTTTCAAATTAATACATCTAAATTAATTAATACATTTAATTAGTATTTAAAATATCACAGACCTATGTTCTGAATAATTATAACTTCACAATAAAAATGTGTTCTCCTTAATAAACAGATTTTTTTTCTGTATATCTTTCTTGTTGATTAATTTAATTTGTATCAAAATACCACAGAACTGTTCTGAAAATGTAACTTCACTACAAAATGAAATATTATTTGATTCTTTAATATTATTTGAATAATTTTCATGTCAGAACTACGGCAAGATAATATTTTAAAAAGATTACATCACGTGTTTTATTTTCTTTTTCCTTGTCCCTAAATTTGACCCCGAAATCACTTACACTCTATCAGTCGGGTCGGGGAGGTAAATCACCACCCTTTATTGCTTCCAGATCCATCGGACTTATATCCGGGGCGTTAAATGTCGCCATGTTCCTAGAATTGCTGCTATGCAGAATTGTCGATCGTGGAAAAGATCGGTTTTAGAAACTCGTTGGGGAAAATCGGGAGATATTGTTCGTGGGTCCTGGGAGGACATTACATCGAGTGACTATGTTAGTGAGTTTAAAAATATATTTCAGATTTAAAAAGCTATTAACGCAAATGTTTTTGTACGCTGTGAACAATATTTTGTTCTTTCATTTTTTTAAGTATCTTATAAATCTAGAAATCACAATTAAGTTAGTTATTAAGTAATTAAGTTACAGGCCCGCCTTAATGGATATCTTTCATCAGGATTAATCTCCAAAACTATTCCGTTTTTCGATAGTCTTGGGCGTTTTTGAATATTAACTAAAATTACTTTTATAAATTTACTATATTATAATAGAATACCCATTTGAATATTAGAGTGATGTAATGTACTGATGACACAAACCGTGAATGATTGTGATTGTGACAGAGATTGTATGATTAGTGTTCGATTATAACTATAATTAGTACATAACTCTCATCATTATTATCAACCCTTTTCCATTCACTGCTGGATGAGGGCTTCCCCAAGTGTATTCTACTGTTCTTTATCCATTTTTATTAAAAAAAACACCTTTAATAATAATAATAAAACCTTTTATTTGTAATGTGCACCGCACTGCGATATCCATAATAACATTACGCTTCCCCGTCTACATTGCTCAAAATCCATGACTAGATGGATGCCGAGTTCGGTATCGTGGTATCTTTTCATTTGATTCTTTCAGTGTCATTATGACTGTATCGTGTTTGCTTAAACGGACAGGTCTGTGAGACGCGATTGTGGCACAAAAGAATACCTCTAGGTTAAGATAACTTAAATGATTTCTCTTTTATAAATTTAATTTGAAATGAAGTGTAAATTGTAAATCAAAACATTACAAAATCGTACAAATTTTGAGTTGTCATCTCTTTTAAACAGAGCCAACCGAGTAAATTAACGACAAATTTTCAAACTTATGTGTTGCAGCTCTTTCAAATTGATACATATATTATTCCATTTTGAAAAAGCTATCATCTTTATATTGCGACTATTCTCAAATACCTTTGAGTAATATACGCTAGGAGATATCAGAAATTAAATCAATTACTTTTTATTAAATTTGGATAAACTTTGATACAACTTATATATATTTTTAAGGAGAACACAATTGTAATTTCACAATAATCATGTGTTCTCTCTAAAAATATTTCATCTATTTTTCATCGGATCAAATAAAAAAACCGGTTTTCTTTGCGAGTGGAACCGAGACGGGAGTTGCACAACTCTCAAAACGGTTCCGGGAAAGGGTGGGGCCTTTCCGCTATCTGGTTATTTTATTTTTGCTCATTGTTGTTCACTGGCACGTACCCTCGTAGTTGACGATTTCATCAGTCCAGCGAGTTCTAGGGCGGCCTCTTGGTCACTTTATTCTCCTTAGATGCCACAGTATTTGTCCAACGATTGTCTGTTTTCCAACCCATATGGTCTGCCCATGTCCGTTTATTTTTCTAAGCGTATTCTATTATATCAAATACTCTGGTCTATTATCTTATCCACGCGTTTATTTTCTTATATCCTCTCGTTCCCAACATGCGTCTTTCTATGTTCTTTTACGTAACTCTAAGTTTTGCAGCCATATGTAAGCACTGGATGTAAACAAAAATTGATTATCTATTGGTGAAACGATGGAAGATTTTGAACAGTATATTTAGTCTAAATGCACACTAGCTATGTTTTGTTTTATCTATTGTTTTGATACCAGAAAAAATACGACCCACCCGAGTTGCTCCTTTAGGTATCTGAATTTATTTTTATCTTATTATCTTATTTACCTGATCATTCACGAGACATACTTATATAATATCCACGGCTTTGGCTTAGAACAAGTCTCTTATATCTCAGGGATTAGTATATGGACTCTTTTATCGAAATATTTTATATAAATTCAGAGGAACTTTCTATCAAATAACAGAGAAATTATAGAATGACATATTTTATAAAAAAGTTTGTTTAATGGAATAAAAATGCAATAAATGGATAATCGAACGCAAATAAGCACGAACTAGTAGTAGGAGAAAGTTACAATATCTCCAGGCGTTAATACATATGACCCTAAGCAAGGATGTGAGTCACCCGGATGTTTGCAAGAGCATGCATAATTACGCGCGGAAGATAGAGAAGGACTATTTACTTCCGTCGTGACTTATGAATAACAGAATATATTCGTACGTAATTTTACAACAGGTGGACACACGTCGTCATATTTTGTTAAAATAATTTATTTAACTAATTACTTCATACACGTAAAACAATTAGCCACTATTAGACCCACATAGCAGGACGATAATTCACAACCCAACTTATCGTTCCCACAAGGCAGGAAGATAATTTGGCGGCAGTCTAACGCACTCCGATAGTAATACGTTAACTCACAACCATAGATAACACCACAGAAAAGGTCGTGCTCTGGATATAGGGAGAGGGTAATAGATAGGTAATGGACAAGAACTATTTTCTACACGTCGCGTTCACATGTGCGTGAGACGGTGATCGACGATCTATAGATCATAAAAATCGATCAAATAGTTCATTATTACATGCGTATACTAATTATTTGTAATTCAGCAAATAATCACTGATACACTAGAAGCTAAACCTTTAATTGTCAATTGTTAAATCAAACTTACCCAACTATCATTACAATTCAATACTAATCAAATTCACAGTCATAATCACGATTATCTCATCACTAATCATGCCATAAAATAAAATAAAATCAATATCTGCTTTAATAAACTAGGATGAGTTATGTAAACTAAGCGATATTATTAAAATACAGGGCTTGCTGTAGGTACAGTTCTGTATAGACTATAAGATCTGAAAAATTCCAGAGCGTTGCGTCGAGAAACTAGCAACTTTCTTCAATATGACATTTCTTTACGTATTGAAAACCACGGATGCATGTGAAACTTATTCGACTCGACACAAAACACGACACTCCAGTATCTGTTTTGTTTTTTTTTTTAATATAGTTTTTTTTCGAAATTGTGAAAAGTATATTGAGAAGTCAGCGTTTGGAATAATGCAGTATTGTGAAAATGTACTAGAATAAAATGAAGAGGTTCATTGTACCGGCAATTGTGCTCTACGTTACTTGTATTTCAAACAAATTTTCATCTTCGATCTTCACACAAACATCGTAATAATATTTTGCAGTAATAAAAAGTTCAGCAGCAACTCATGCATTTGGAGTAATGAAACATGTGATGACCTTGACCTGACCGATGGTAGAGCGTTTTGTCTCCTGATAAACCTCAAACCGGTAGCGCCAGCTATAATCTTCTTTAACAAATCCGTATAGTGCTAGTAGTGGTGGGTCAACAGTTAAACTCTTGTCATATGACAATTAGCAGTTTATTAGATACACTATATACAATAATATATGTTTACAAGTTAATGTATTCACGTCGGAGCAGTGAGAGAGCGCTCTGACGGGCGCGGCTCCCTCATAAGTCATTCTCCGCGCACACATACACACACACCTATCCCTTCCCACGTCGCGCTACCGCTGACAGACACAAACACATACAAACAATCGGACATTTTAAATAAAAAAAATTGCAGCATAACCTACCCACATTACCAAATCAAACTAATTTGTAAATACTAATTAAATTAATCAATTAGAAAAATATACAGATAAAATCTATCCGTCGAAAAATATTTTCAGTCCCGAGGAAGCAATCAAATATATTCAGTTCAGAGGTATGAAACAATTATTTTCTGAACTGACAGTTCTGTAAATTAGACAAACATAAGACATAAAATTAAAAATTTATTCCATTTTGATTTCTGCTGGGGAGATTCAACATAACCTAACTGACCAGTGGTCTTGTTGGACTAATACGATTGTCTTTACTCGAAAATATCATCTATTGACACGGGACATTGTTTTTTTAATATGAATATGTAGAAGGAATACGTGTCACATTAATATTCTTACTATTTTCAAACTGATCTAAACGCTTGTGCTATGAAAATACGAGCCTCGAACCCCCGACTACTAGATCACTAGGTGAGTATCGTAACCACTAGACGACAAGCACATTACAGTTAGATTTTACTACATTTCTGAGGTATTATATATCTGTTTTGTGATAAACTCTATGATAATACCAGTAAAAGTTGGCATACGATTCAGGGCTTAATTCCCGATGGGTGCAATTTTTTTTTCAGGAGAAATAATAGTTAGTCAATTTTATTTGTTATATTTGAAAAATGATAAAACTTGATTTGAAAATGTAGGTGCTCAAAATAAACAAATGAATTAAAAAGCCTTTTTGTATTTTGCACATTGACTTAGATATTCTGACATTTTCATTTTCACTTATTTACCTGAGTATGTTTTATATCACCAGTCACGATTCTCTTTATCGATTCTCATTTTGGATAACGGAGCACAGAGAAACATTAATCTTATTTCTAGAATCTCCTCCCATCCCATCTCTTGAATATCTTTCAATGAATTTTTGGTCTTATTTCACTACAACGAGAAATAAAATGATCCCATTATTAATAATCACATTAAATGTGTACGAATTTGTAAAAAATACCGTGCTGTTGTCATGTCATATGATGTAGTGTAACATCCTTCATATTTTTAGTAAAGAAATGTATAATCTTGATTGGTAATTGAAACTGTCACTTTTAAAATATTTATCTATTTAAGTCATATATGCACATAAGTAGATGTTCACTGTCTCCTTGACTAGATTGAAGTTTCTGCTAATGGCCCGTCTCCACGAATGAGATTTCTCTGAGAGATTCGACTCGAGCTCTTGCATAAAGGACAGTTCAGCGTTCGACGTGAAGTAATTTATGAACCATCACCGCATACGTTTTGGCCGCTGATTAGAATAACACATCCATTACGTGCATACCTTTACTTTTTCTCATAAATTAAAGTCTCGTTAAGAGATCATCGTGGAAATAGACCTAAACGAGGATAAGCTCATTCGATATTTTCAACAGTGAAATCAATAAAAACAATAACAATTTTCATCTTAATTAACACAAATACGTCAAAATTTTAAAATAATTAAATTAACACAATATTCTCGTTTGTTTATATTTAAAATACAAAGTAAAGGAAATAGAAAAAGATAAATATATAATAAAGAAAATATATTATAATAAACAAATATCAGATATAGAGACAAAGCTATTTTTTATTATATTAAAAAAAAAAAAAAAATATATATTTTTTTATTAATATTAAAAATATAATACAATTTGAATAATTGGTGGATATGTATATTGATATTTGTTTCTTCTATATGAGAGTAAGACTCGCGTATAGAGAAGGAGTATATACGAGTTAATTAATGTTTCAGTTAGTCTGTGTACATATTTTTTTACTTCAGTTACAAATTTATTATAGTCCGTAATTTTTCTAATTGAGATTGTTAAAAAATTTGATGCCTTGATAAATATATTGATTTTGAGTTGTGGTATATTTTAGTTTTGGGATACCAATTTGATCTCTATATCATGTAGATCGGAATTAGCTTCTAAAATTTCATTGATTTTTATGATTTTTTGATTGATATGGAAGTACAGGACTTACGACATATATGCTGTTTAAAAAAAGAGGAAAAACGAAATGTCAAATTTGGTCTATAGATGGCGATGGTGTAGTGGTACTCGAAGCGAGTCCACATATTAATACATATACAACTTTCAAAAAAATAGTAAATGTGGAGATGGAGGGGTGAGAATTGGTGAACGTTATTTTTATATAAAGTGATCACTTAAGCCATCCGAAGACAGGTCGTAAGCCCTGTAATTACCCCGTACTTCCATATACTTTCCATTGAATATAATAAAAAATAGCTTTGTCTCTATGAGATATCTGATATTTGTTTAATAACAGTGCCGTTGTAGGTAAAAATCCAGCAATTGTGTGTTCTTGGACACATTCAAATATTGCTAATATATTATAATAGTTTTATTTAAACATCTACATAAATCTTTGATCAGTTTATTTTCTGTCAACACCCAATAACTATCATCATTATTGGTTTTACAACATCTGGAAGTCTGGGACTTTTCAAGAGGTTTATCGCTCAGTTTCTCTCCGGATTTGGATCTATGAAATATCTTCGAGGACATTGTCGCTCCATCTTAGTTTATGCCTTTCTGTGCTATTACAGCTCACCCTGGTGTTGTATATTTCCTGATATCTATTTAAAAATACAAATACTGTTAAAATATAGGGGTTTTTCATTTTCGACCAACAGCTTAAGCCATGGACCCTGTACGTAGTTTTATTTTTGCAACGTGGAATTTTCTGGGTTGTTTTCAAACACCGCAATTTGGACTGTGCATGCGTGAACGTAAATATTTAATTTTCCGAATACAATGGCAGCTAGAGTTGTTTTCTCGTTTGAGGGTCTATAAATGCAAATCTTTTTATACATGCCATAGTTAATGTATATTAAATTGGATAAGCAATACAATACATTTTTATACTACGTTGATTCCGATATAATTAATTTAACAAATTTAAAACAAAACATAAGTTCAAAAATCAAAAAAAAAAAAAAATGTTACCACCGGGATACGAACCTGGATTTGTATGAATTATTGTTTTTTTCTCTCTATCTTTTTTATATTTTATATATATGTATATTTTTACGTTTACTTACCTTGTATGTTACGTAATCGATTTTATTGTGTTTTGCCTTCAATGAGTTTTGGTTTTGTAAAATGTATCAAACAGGTTTGCCTAGTTGGGCAATGCATTTTAAAATGTGTGCAAAACATATATATATATATATATATTTAGTAGTCTGTGGAAATAATTCTCAAATAATACATTTTTAATAGTGGTTTTTTAAACGTTCCAATTTCATTAAATATACATACATACCTCAAACGGGAGCTCATTTCATGTTACACTGAGCGCACTGTCGCTATACTCAGCTCTGTTTACCTTTATCGACACTAGAAATATATTAACTACCGCGTCTACAGACCATAGAGCGCTTTGTTCTTGATTGGCATCTCTCCCATACACTTCTCTAAAATATGCATTGTAATTTCATAAAGGGCTTAGCTCTCAAGTTCAAGCAGCGTTATAACCGTAACGCAATTTGAATTATAAGCGTAATTACTTTGTTCGAAGGCCATTTTTAAAGTAATAATCGTTTGCGTAAATTAACAACGTAAGTAGGTGCTGTGCAGGTATATCGCTTCCACAACCAGCAAACCGACCTTTTAGCCTCACTTCTTTCTCGTCCTACTTCTCGAACATACCTCCTGTAGACGCTTCTCATTGCAGACTTTATCTTTATCTCAACTTGTGTTCTGTAAAATATGCAACCAACTTCAATAAACGTCTGTCAATTGTAAGTTATTTACCTTATTTGTCCAACATGTTCTAACCACATCTACACATACACACTCCGCGATAACATCCTCATACGAACTTAGTGGAGAGCTGAGAGAAATAAAGCCACAACTTCCTCACATACAACCTTCTGATCGACACACTTAACAGCATAACTCATCCGATAGTAAATTCTCTAAACTGATGCTATACACTTATATACTATATAGCGGTAACCCCGTATTTCTTGAATAATGCTTATTTGATCACGGTTACACTCATAATTGCAATCCTTATATTATACTTTTAAAATTAACAATATTAACTTTGTGGTTAAAATTCATATTTTTATTTATTATCTTTGTTTTATAAACCACTTAATTAATTAAGTGATTAATAAAACAAAGATAATAAATAAAAATATAAATAATCCTTATATTCCTTGCTGGACTGGAACGTAATCAGGAACTTGTCTTTAACCCTTACCAATTAGTTTCCAGCTTTTCAATATATTAGATGTAATTTCACATTGGTATTTTACTAACCATGTATTTTATTAATCCTGTTGATTGCGAGATGTGATTAGTGATTAGATTTTTAAATGCTCACGTTGCTCAAAACACGGCAGAAGTTTGAAAAATATACTTTTTTGAGTGAATATTAGAAGATAATATTCTTATATTTTATGCTCAATATTTAGTGATCTTGTATTTTTTCTATTCTTCATTGGGATCCATTTTTTTTCTCATACTCCACTGTTTCTAACTTCATTGATTCACACATGAGTTTACAGCCTTAAAATAATTAATAAATATCAGATATCTCATAGAGACGAACATATCTTTATTATATTATAAGCCAGCCAAAGACAGGTCGTAAGTTCTGTAATTACTCCATACTTCCACATATTTTACATTAAATATAATAAAAATAGCTTCGTCTCTATGCGATATCTGATATTTATTTAATAACAGTGCTTTTAGGTAAAAATTCAGTAATTATGTGTTCTTGGACATATTCAAATATTGTTAAAATAATAGCCGAAATTTGACCAATGCTTTGTTATTACACGAAATTAAAACAATTTTTAAGATATGCTGAAACCCATCGAGAATATTCTAAATTAAGCATCTTAAGCCTTTTGAAGTGTCGAAGCGTGATTGACGTCACGCTTACAACGGGTGTCCCAATGGGTGGTGTCATTTTGAACTAAATTAAATTTTTAATGAGAAGATTTTTGACATCTGATTATTTACTACTGTTATTGTGAAATATTGAATTTTTGATATGAAATTTTACACGAACGCGTATCCCATAATTATTGTAAAAAAACCATTAATTAAATAGGGAAAATATCGCATTGACACTGTTTCGTATTCCTATAAGCACACTTTTGGCGCGCGTTAATATCGGCTGCGAAGAATGTCATTGTCACGTGTCCGCAGCCATACTCCCCTCCTTAACCCATTGCTAATATTCGACCCCAGTTTGAGTTTGGCTCTTAACCCTATCATGCGGTCACTAGGTCAATATTGGATTTTGATCGGAATAACGGTGATATCATTCGCGCTGTGCTCCTGCGCTGTGGTGCACTCGTATAGTGTGCTCCTGTGCTGTGGTGCACTGGTTTAGTGTCGATTTGCGAATTATAGTGTAGTAATTGGTGTGTACTGTGGGTAAAATCACCATCTTATTTTGGGATAGAAGATCATCGTACATCCTCGCGCACTGCAGTGTGGTTTTCGCGGCAATTACCGTGAGTTCGCAGGCGTCATACTTGAGGTAAGGCGAGCATTCCTCCCAAATCCCAGTTATCCAAAACCACTGATAGAATCTTTTCCTTCCACTAACCCTTTTCTATATCCATTTCCTGATTTTCTTCTCCATCTAGCCGGAACTACCTTATCTTCTCAATGGAGCGTGCAACTCGGAGATTGCACAAACACTTTGTAAAGTGCGTAACTGTTCGGCATGCATACATAATCGTCGTAAAATATTGTTAGAACCTTGTTAACCTTGTACGTACGTGCGTTATGCGTTATCGTGACATGATACCGAACTTTTTACAGGATAAATTGAGTAGCAATTAAGAAAACCCACGGTGTCAGCGAGGCGACACAACCTGCCATCCAGCGATAGACATAATGCACTTATTGCACCCAATGTTTCAGGGATATGCATCCCCCATTTGGCAAATTCGCCCACCGAGATCGTGTGACGCAAAATTGCTCAACAAGACCACACCGCTGGACTTCATTACCTGGAGTATCGTGAACGGAAAAGTCTTTTCCGATAATCCACAATTTTACAACTTTATTCTCCAAGAGCTGACCTGAATGGTTAAGAGTCAGTCCTTGAAAATCAAGGACTGACTCTTAACCATTTGCCTAACATGAAACTTTCAATCTTTGTTTATTCCAGCGATAAGACACTATACATGCCTAGTAACTAAGCGATCCGGGTTTCAAGCCTCTTAGACCTAAGGTATGTGTAGGTAATTATATTTTTAAGGAGAACACATTATTATTGTGAAGTTGCAGTTTTTTCAGAACATAGTTCTGTGGTATTTTAATACAAATTAAATGTATCAACTAGAAAGATATACAGAAAAATAAATTTATAGAAGAAAATTTTTTTGCATATTTGTATTAGAGTAATTTTAATTATTAATAATACATTTTTAAGGAGAGCACACTATTATTGTGAAATTGTAATTTTTTTAGAATTTAGTTCTGTGGTATTTAATACTAATTAAATGAATCTATTAGAAAGGCATACATAAAAATCAATTTATCTAATAAATATTTTTTATGTGGATTATTTAACATTGTTAAATTTAAATATCGGCAGATGTTTTCCCGATATTGTACTCCTCGATAAACGTCAGTGCTTAAATTTTACGTTTATATATAAATATTGGCACTACTTTCCAAATAAATAATGACACCTCTTGACCACAACATTTAAAACTATAATACGCAAGTTAGTAGTAGAATAAATTATGGTTTCAATTCAATTTCTTACGTTAAAGTGCCTATTACTTATGACGGTTTTGATCAATCGCCATTCGAACATTTATTTCGCAGACACTTTTCACTAGTTCCCAGCGATATGGTCACCTCACCCGGCTGGAGCAGGTTGCGGTGAAAAATGTGTCAGACCTTTCCGCCCGTATCAATAGTCAATAGATGGCGTCGATTCTTATCTTCCTAAATATCTGTCAACCCCCGCCACTGTTTTAAGGTTGAGATCAGCATTTTGAAAAGAGGGTTATAGCATTTACTTTTGAATACTTAATTTGAAAATAGTCACTCGACCAAAAACAAACTGGAGTAAATTTTAAAAAATTCGTCTTATTAAAAATATTCTTTGATATATTCAAGCTTTAAGATTTATAATTAACTTGGCTTTGAATGTTTTCCCCTGAAAATCTCACAAACAAAAGATCTAATACCCATCTCGAGAATATTTAGATACCAATTAATTTAAATTTTATTTTATTATGTATTGTGTGTTCGTGACAGCTTCTAAATTGAATACGCGTACAAAAATAGTACAATAAAATATCAATATTTTGCTTGAATACTGAAATATGATTGTGATACAAGATTTTCCTTTCGAGTTTTCAGGGTAACTCATCAGAATAGAAATAAACTAGTTTTTTCCTACCACCATCCGCAACAATCTGTGTGAAAGAAATATTAATTTTTTATCAAAGATGAATATTAAGATTAATAGTATGCATTTTTTAAACTTTTGAACATTTTGAACATGAATGCCATTTTGAAACAACATGGCACATCAGTAAAAAACAGTAAAAAGTAACAAACATAGCTGAGGTATTTACAAGGCAAATTTTTCATAAATGTTTTGAAAAAATCTGATAATAACTACGGAAATTATGTCTATAAAATACATGTGAACATATCTATACATACATTTTTTAACTGAGGTTAGTTTCGGTGTCTCCTTGTCGCGATTAAAGAAAGTGCAATGAAATTTTTAGAAAGTTGTGTCATGAGACCGTCTGATAGTATCGAAGTCGAGTATTCTATCGAAATCTACCTAAACCACATGTCCTTCTAAAATGTGATTTAACTTGGAACCATTGTCGGGATAAAACTCTCGATCATTGGTAATCGAAGCGGTCATCTGTGAATCAAACTGCAGTAAACAATTAAGAAAATAAAAGTCAGCTAAATTAAATCATAAATAAATAAGTATTTTTAAAAAAATCAGTGCCTTCCGAATTAAAAAAAAATTCTTTAACAAATTGTGGCATTACTTTAAAAAAATATATGTTTATCGAACAAAACATAATATGACCAAAATAGTTAAAATGCTTTTTTTTCTAAATATACCTTTGACCCACAGACCAGTAAATGAATAGACGTAAAATAAAGTGTACATATAAGAGAGAAGTTTGGAACATTAGTAGCGGGTCGAGTGGCATTCAACACACATTCTTGGTGGAAAAATAAATCCGATAGATTACGACATATTTATGAAACAGTAAAAGTATTTACTCTTCGAAAATTAAATCTTGTATAAACAAGACGTATTTTTTACATCATTGCATATTACATTGCCAGCGTTTAAATTTTCGTTCCAATCTAGTCATATTTTTAAAAAAAGTCGCTGAGGTATTTGATTGCGTTCAGTGATCTAATAGGTGACACCAAAATGAAAATATTGGGACAAGGAATATGCGTTAGTTCATGTCTATATAGTTGGTGGTCTGTGGATTTGACGAAATAAAAAGTATCGACCTTTACAAAAGTGTATGGCTAGAAAGGTATTCTTATGACTAAAATTTTACATGCATTCTTACGTTATACAAGTTATTTAATTATGTATTGGTATATTTGTATACAAAGTTTAGTTAAAAAATAAAAAATGATACGAAAATTTTTATAAACCGAACATGACTTAGGATCGGGAGGAATGAAGACGTATTGTGTACCAAGTTCTAGATCTTTCAAAGAACTATGACGTTCGGCACTGAGCATACAATGAAGAAAAAAATATATATTTTCCAATACTAACAACTGTGGACACCAAATTTATTTAAAAATACAGTCATTAAAGATGGCTGGCTGACTCCTCCAGCTTTCAGACGCTATTTAAATTAACAAAAATATACCAGGAGTGCACAAGAAGAGAACGGTCCGCTCTTTAATTAATTAAGCACAACACTATTCGAAGCGCGGGAAAAAATGTGACGGGTGCGGAAATATACGCCATCTGCGCCCTGACCGCACCGAAACTGCGGGGGCGAAAGGGATGGATGTATCCGGTTCGGGGGACACGGTGATAAATTGACAGCAAGCGTAGAAGCTGACGGGAGTAGTGGGAAGACAGTGAATATTGGATGCGGCGGGCGCGGAATAAAAATGGCAACATTATGCAGTTGTCACCTCGTTTATTTTAATTTTAACCTTGTTACAGCCGACACTCTTCAACCGGTAAATGGCCTCTGATAAAGCTCGGCGAATATAATGGCCCGTGTTTACTAGACGCCCGCTGACTAAGCTGTCGCTTTGTGTATGGACCGAATTCGAATGCGAGGATAAGTTAGACTTACGTAAAGCGAGCATAGTTTGTTTTAAAAATTACATTTATATTTTAAAAGGATGGTGCAGATACGTATGGCTCTCGGTTTTCTGTCTTGCCTCAGAATTCAGCGTGGTTTATTTAATATAATTCTTACAGTCATAGATTTACTATAGGACTAAAGGGGCTAAGCCCAAGAACTGCATCTAAATAAAAACGTCCTTAGCTTTCTAATCGTAAGAATCGCCCTAAGAATTTTTATTTATATCATCATTATCAACAACCATTGTCAATCCACTACTGTATGAGAACTTATCCATGATTCGGTCATTTACTAATCTTTCTCATTCCACAACAATTTCGTCTACCCATCAAGAATTTGGGAGTTCTGTAGGTGTTTTTCTCTCATAGGTACAGTTCAAGAATTTTTCTCTGCAACTAATTGCCATCAGAAGTGATTTTTTCCACCTCGTCATTAACAAAAACACCTGCTAAATGATGTAGCAATAAAACACTTACCTAGCAACAGAGTGATCTCGGTTCGAACGTCATCCCGGTATACTTGTTGCAGTCTGAAATGTTTTTCTTATTTTTTTTGATGCTGTGCTTCTATTTAGTTACCACAGATAGCATCCATTATTTGTCTATCTTACTGTTATCTTATTGTTATCTTACCACAGATAGCATCCATTATTTGTCCAAATAGGCGTATATGGGTAATATTTATCAGTTATATTAACCTGAAAGATATGTGCTTCATGTTGTGTCACTACTGTAAGGATTAACTACACTTAACTTCGATTTGTTAAGTCGCTGCAATGTAGTGACAGTGTTTGTTGGTTATGAGTATCAGGTCAGAAGGTTTTGATTATGATGAGACTGATGGCCCTATTCGTTCTCAAGATCTTACGCTTCTATATGCATGTCGCAGTGTACCTATATACGTGCGGAATCTGCGAGTGAGTGTTTATAAAATGTAAAATTGTATATATAAATATCGGCGTTTATTGCAGGTCAATACACAATTGAAAGTACAATGGTTTAAAAGTTAATTTGAATAATACATACAATTAAATACTGGAGATACTCGCTGGAGGTGGTTCCGAAAAGGCGGCCAAAGGAGAAGAAGAAGAAGTGATCGCTTTCGCTGGCTTCTCAGACTGGGTTCGTCGCAATGCATCGTCATCTGCACCTGAACGGTTAAATGGTCATGTATTGTGCAGCGCGTTCAGTCTTCTGCAGACACCTGTCCTTGCCAACTCGGTACAGCTCCTCGACTTCGAAACTGATCCATTTTCCGCTAATAACCAGGACAGTTTATTTCTACCCAACCACCGTTTGTTTGTCTTTTATTTTCTTTTGAATAGTTGGAGGCCATATTTGGGTCCACGAATTTAATTTTACGGCTCAAAGTGTTCAATTTTACGGCTCTTAACGATATGCATTATTTATTATTCTCTGCGGAACTTTACTTTGCTAATAAAAGTTATTCATGATACGTTGAAATGTTCTTGGACCTCCAACCTGTTCATGACTGCAATATATAGATTCCACGTTCCATTAGCCATAAAAGAGCATGGACCAAAGGGAATGATCTGCAAGTAAATAATTACATCGATTTTTAATAAATTATTTCTAAATTATAAATTATTCAACAAATCTCATCGGAGCATTGCTTGACTGGGTAATATTTAATTAATATTTTTTAATGCCATTTTTAAGCATTAACAATACTATTATTGAATTATTTTAGAAAACTGCTCTGATTGAGTAGTAGCAGTGAAGTTAAAATTAGTGAAAAGATATTAATTTTAAGAAACAACAGCAGTTATGTGATTCAACCGAGTTGATACTAGAACTGAATGCAATTCTTTAATTAAAGAAGATCTTTTTTATTTGCATCAGATATGATTTAAGGTCGAATCATCCTTGAATCAGTTAGATCAGGTTAGGTTAGTTTGGCTGTAAACTTTTAAATTTAAACCAAAATGTACTTTAATTCTAATATAAATTAATATATATTTAGAATCTCGATACATTGACAAGGCAGTAGATGGAATAGAATGATAAAAACGAAAAATCGCTAGAAGTACTCCATTATATAAGAAAAAAGGAAAGTAGAAAAAAGGCTTTTCTGGTGTGAAAAACCTAACAATCGCCCTTTTCCAAACCGCCACTTATTCAGGATGCCCTTTCTCTGCTGTAATAGGTTGATAAAAATTGGGTTCAAACGACGGACCGCGCAGACATCCCTTGTACATCCTACAGAATCATGTCAGATGTTACGTAAGGAAAAAAGCCTCTCTGAAATGCTTCCGATAAAATGAGGGAGTTTATTTATCACCCCACGGTTTGTCCCCGCACACCACTCACCCCCCTCCCCCCCCACCCACCGCCACAGGGGCGTACTTTCTTAATAAATCGCCGAGGTAAACCAAAAAGTCGAATTTTGTGGTATATTTTGTAGAGTGATGTTTTGAAGAGAATTGAATGATTAAAAAGTTAACATTATTATACTTTTCGTAATACCGGTCTCAAAAAAACTATACATATGTATTTATTATTTTGATATGCATATTAATCATATTATCTTATATAATCAATATTCCACTCAATGCAACAGATTGGTCTATGTACTGGCGAGCGTATATACTATGCGCCGATAGAGTAAGTAGCTAATAATACAAATTTTGTCTACATTTGGTAATACTTAACATGCTAAATCAATTAGCTAACACGCGAACTGTAGTACTTACCTAGTCTTAAAAAATCAATTTAAATGATATCTTAAATATGTCAGTAGGTATTATTGACACCATCGAATCACCACCTACTTAACACATTTAAGACATCATTTAATATATATATATTTAATGCATATATATATTTATATACGCTTCCGTACACAATGGGACAAGGTGACAGCGTAATAATTAAATAAGTTAGTCCAATATGGCAAAATTTTATTTAAAAAAAACGTATTAAGGTTATTAAAAACTTTTGTCACAACATAGGCACTACAAGAACCTATTGTATTATTTCTCTAGTACTAATATATTCAGAAAATTCATCTTACATTTGTATAAGAATTACTTATCCTGTAATAGGTTGTGTAGATACGTATATTATTTGTAATAATACTGGCTAACAGCTATAATACAAGTAAATGTATTTATTTGTCTGGGATGTGTGCAATTTTGTAGTTTTTATTTACAAAAATTTCCGAAAATAACAATAATAATAATTTTGTGCATTCGCATATTTTCTTGTCTCATTCTTCTTTTACAGTATTACCACCGTTGACCTCTGATAACCTCGACCAGCTAAGTCAACCTCAACCTCGTTTTTATTGGGCCTGCGACTGCAATTTACTTTAATCTGATTCAGTCACAATTTCTTCGGGTCTAGGATATTATCACGAGTGTGATTTTCTTCGAAAATCATTACAATTAAAGTTGACACTAAATCTTATACATATATATTATTAGAAGTTAAAAGGTTAACAATGATTCTCATATTTATAATCCTAATTATTTATTATTAATTCCAAATATCTCTTACATTTATTTTATTATGAATTAGTTTTTATTAAAATATTATCTTAGGTTATTTATGTGGTAAATTGTTTTATTTTATGAATACATTTTTCTTTTTTCTTTTGGTAAACGATTTATGGGAATACTTTTTCTTTTCAAGCTAACAAAAAAATACTGCGTTATTGTCTATTAACCATTCACTACACATGTATAACAAAAAGGTCGAATACATTTAGAAGTTTTCAATCATTCACAACAATAATTTGTGTAACCTCGCAGGTCTTTGAAATTTCTTCATAACGTATTCTACTTAATAACGTCCAACAAAAGATAGTAATTATTTGTAAATTCAATGGTTTTCAAATACATATTTATTAAAAAACATTCAAAACTTTTTAAATACATTCACAATTGTAAAATCAAATAGAATTACATAATTTTCAAGGCAAGGTGAAAATAATATTACATTTCAAATTTCAAAAAATATAAATGTATCTCTTCGCGTATCTATTTACGGTGATTGCTGAATCGTTTCTAAACCCTTACTTGGTTTTTTTTTTTTTGAAATAAAAATGAACATTTTACATTTTTTTCACTGCGGTTAACGATCTCAAAACTAGATGGCCGAAACTGCTAGGTCACACTTTAGACGTTATCAGTTGCTGCAAGGGTGATATTTTGCTCTCAAGTCTCGGATGTTTGAGGATTAAGGCTAATCTGCTCTGCTAACAAAATACAAAAGACAAAGATTGTCAACTTCGGATTGATTCCGTATTGTTCTTTACGAGTGTTGCGAGAGAAAAGTTTCATCACACGCGCTAAGAAATAAATTCCATAAATAATTTTAAAAACAGTTTTCTAAATTTTGTTTATTCTGACTTACATTAATAAATTTTGTTTACGCCTTTCGTAAATGTATTATTATTTTTTGGTTACAGCTTAAATAAGCTGAATAAGTTTGTAAACTAAATCATGAAAAATGCTGTAGTGAATAAATTTATTATAGGCCTAGCTATATTAACAGTATATCGAAATACACCGTACACAAAGTATTAAAAATATTTGATTTAATTATATTTGTACATAAAACTAAAATTAATATGCTCATTTTTGAAGCGATATATTTCTACTTACATAAATCTGAGTGCATCAGAGAAATAGAGAAAAAAATTAATTAATCTTTATTTGAATTTTGAAATATCCAGTATTGATTATGAAACCAAACACTCATTATATTTTTTTGTAAGCTAGTACAATGTGAATTGCCAACAAATTAAAAACTATGAATTAAAGTAAATAATTTTGGACATTATACGTGTTATTTTCATCGATTGTATTAGATCAGTGATTCCCAAAGTGGTCTATATCGACCCCCAGGGGTCAATGATAACCTGCAAGGGCTCTACGTCAGCGAAAAAAAGTTTTGAGGGTCCATGAAATGAAAATGGGGGTCCACGATAGTGGATCTCAACATACACTGATAGTACCTATTTACTTACATTATAATCTTATAATATAAAGACATATACATTATTTATAAAAGTACCTATGAAGTAAAAAATGTATTATATATGTTTATAAAATTGTGTAAGTTGTAGGATGTAGGCATTCGCTTTGTGGTTTAAGTTTTTAACAATAAACTTCACTACAATTATAAATTTACAAAAAATCAATATCAGGTAACTAGTGGGTCTAAAAAAACCGAAAAACATGGCAAGGGGTCTACGACACAAAAAAGTTTGGGAACCTCTGTATTAGATTAACAGATTTAAAAAAAAAATGATAAAGCAAAACATTGAATAATGTAAGCACTATTAATTAGGTAAATAGGTTTATTTATCACTTTATATATCACTTTATATGTAGTATGCATGATTGTAATTATCCCGTAAGATTTAAATATTTTTCAATTTATAATTTATTTAACAACTGATATTTTACACTGACGTAAAATTCTCATACGAAGATGAATATGCATTTCGGACGTTATTACGTCATGTACATCCGCCGCTGTCTTTTCCCACTCTCGGTTCCGGGGCGATGACGAGTGCAGCGCGTGACACGATATCGTCTCCGGTGCGATTTCGTAAATGAGATATGAATTCTATGCATAATAAGTTAATAATAAATTAAAATAAAATGAACCGATTTTGAAAACTTACACACCATTTTCTGTTTTTATGTTTTTTTTTTTATTCATTTTTCTTTCAATCGAACTTGCGAAATGACATATGCACGAAATTTTGGTTTTTGGAAGAAACCGCGAATCTTTGTTTAAGAATTGTGAATTTCCTTTTTATATTTAACATGTATGTACATAGCGTAGGACCTTTGTAAAACATATATAGCTAAAAAAAAACTTATGGTCTATGTAATGGCCTACGAGGTCTCCGTAACGACATCAGATAAGTGTTAAGTTAAACCGACAACAAATCACTGTGTTTTTTTTTACTGCTCTCCCTTACTTTTAACTGCTTCTCCGACCAAATACAGTTCAGTACAATAAACTCTGAGCGTAATACGACATTGCATCATTCTTTATTATCCCTACAATAAAATTTCTATACATCTTAACGCGACCACTTCCTTACAAGGCAATTGAAATTGTCTCCATGAACCGAATATAACGCCGTTATGTTATTCTATTCAATACACATTAAAGTTTACAGGTCATGAAAGTTGCTAAACGTTTTTATAGCTCTTTTAAATTCACCGGAAACAATGTCAGCTGTTAAGCTTAATAAATTGAGAAAATAAACATACTGTTCTTCTCCGTGCTGCAGATAAAAAAAAAAATCAAATGCAAACAGATTTTCAAATTTGATGAGTGCAGAAATACCACACTGTTAAAGGTAAATTTATTTCATGAATATTCATCTCCTACTCATTTTTTTATCGTACATGAGTATGCAAGAGACAAGATATGCTATATTAAAATTATTATAATCTATGTTCATATTTACAATATGTGTTAATATTATTAGGAGAACACATTCTTATTGTTAAGTTTGTCATGTCGCATATAATGTCACGGCTGTTTGCTAAAAACGCAATAGACACATCCAACACCCCTCGGGCGGCTGTCTTGAACTCGCCGACTCGGGTTTCGGAGGTCCTCGGAGGTCTTCGGTAACGCTCGGCTCGAGCCGCGAGCCCGAACGACGAGCCGAGAGGCGAGTCAGTCACAAAGCACCCCGAAGCGGGAAGTAGTTCGAATTGTCCCTGAGGGGCCGTTTTTCCAGTTATTATGATCCGATCGGACGTGTCGATGCCGAATCCATATCGTTGATTTGGCGGGAATAGGCACGACAGAATTCGATTAGTGGTAAATGCACGCGGGTGTACGGCCGTCTCCCGAACTACTCGCTAAATACAGCGTTCGCGGTAGAACATTCAGGAAGCATCGACGGTCAAGCAACCGAGTTAGCGTTCGGAGGCGACCGCTTGGACTTGGAAATACGCAGTACGTAGTGTCGAGGTTGGAATGTTATCTCCAGCTTTAAAAGCAGAAAGTGCATAGTGTAAAATAGTGATAGTATAATTTGGACAAATATTATCACCGCCGCTACTTGTGTTCGCGCCACAACCGCCAAACTAACCTCATTCTGAGGTCGGAGCCGATCATCGTTTAGAGACGCGGGAAGGTCCAGACCAAGGTACGCTGCAGCCCCATATTGATTAACCTGACGGATCAAATAGTGACATGGCGTATTCACCCCTTTTTATTCTCCCCTACATATAATTAAGTTTGTCAGGATTCGTATTTAAATATAATGTTGATGTCGATACAATAATAAATTCGTGTATGCTTTTGACCCCGTTTGATTTTATGTTTGCAAACCCCTTCCATTGCAATGATACCATCTGCCAAACAACCGATTCTTCCGTGAGAAGCCGCCCTGACTCAGGTCTGTACCAACAGAACTAGCCGGTGCCATGCATGAATCCGGGGTGAGTGGTGTACCTGAATACATTAAGGAATCCAAGATTAAAAGTATCAAGTTGTAATTATTCCGAACATAGGTCTGTGATATTTTAAGTACTAATTAAATGTATTAATCAGAAACATATACATATAAAATCAATTTTATCGAAAAATATTGTCGTTGCGCCACCGGGATTCGAATCTGCATCTCTTTCCAAACCGGGGAAGGTGCGTTATCCAATTATGCTACAGCGACATTATTTTTGACAACAAATTTTCGAATCCACGTGTTACACTTTTTCAAAATAATACATCGATCGTTCCATTATTTGAAAGCCATCTACTTTGTTTTTACAGAATCTTAAATACCTTTGAGTAAACCGATAGCAGACGCCAGAATTAACAATTTATTTTTTAATATATTACACAAACTATCCTTATTACTATCCATTAACAATGTTTTCGATCATGTTGGCTATTCTGACTTTGTTTCCATAACTACCATGAAGACAGAGCCTAATGTTCGTTAGGGCCTCATTATATGATTTTTCTCAAAAATTTTAGAATGTCTCACGACATGTCCACATCAGGTCAGTTTCCTTTATGTAGCCGGAGAGAAAGTGAAGAGCAAATCTGGGACACTCGCGGCGGCCGTCGGGTGCTGACGACCCATGCGGCCAGTGCATGCCCCCCCCCCCCCGGCATTTGCTTGATGATCCATATATGATTGTAAGCGTCCGCCACAGATTCAACTTTTCACACTAACTAGCGAGACTGAGAAAGCATAACAATAAACTAATCTCACAATCCGATGTACCAGTTAACGTTTTTTAATTTAATAAACAATTGTACTGAACAGTGTACTCGATATTTAACTTTGGTATCGTTGACAAAGGCTGTTCTAACTTTAGCTGCAAAGATCCAACGTGTCATTGATTTGGGAAATTGATATTTTATATATCAGAGAAAAACAGTATTAACATCTGATTCTCATATTCTGAGACTCGTAGCAAAATGTAGGTAATACAAATTAAATGTATTAATTAGAAAGGTATACATATAAAATCAATTTATCGAAAAAATATTGTTGTTGTTACCGGGATTCGAACCTGGACGTATTCCTATTCGGGGAAATACATTCACCGATTATGCTACACTAACACAGTAAGTTGACGACAAATTTTCGAACTTACATACATCTGTCGTTCCATTATTTGAAAGCCATCTTCTTTGTATTTAGTATGAAGTTGCATTTTTTTATATGATATTTTAATACAAATTAAATGTATCAGTAAGCATTTCTTATTAAAATATCACAGAACAATGTTCTGAAAAACTGCAACTTCACAATAGTAGTGTGCTCTCGTTAATAAAATATATCACACACTGAACTGTGGGAGATTTATCTCCTGTGAATAAATATCGTTGAACCGTAACTTTTTGAAGCAACGTTTTAACAATGACACTTGTTACCATGCCGAAACGTCGGTAACAGTATTGTTTATTTAATATTTCTGAAAAATGTGTTTCTTCATGATGCATCATACAAATAAATTCAAAAATCATCTTCAAAATAACAATTTTCAAAATAGCATTTTTAATAATATTCTCCGATGTCATATGTGAGGTTTTAAATACCTACAAATGTTGAATTCATAGTACGTTCAACCGTAATTTAGTTTCACCAACGCAGAATCCCTTAAGACAACTGTGACCTTTGGGTTGACCCCTCTAAATCCCATACAGATTATGTTTATAACACCGTACCGTCCTATAGTGCCGTAGCTTTGCGCGATACAGATTTCGATTTGAATTAAACATAAATACACATTTAAATGTCGCATTTTTGGTACAAGGATTTCCGTAAGTAATTCACGAACAATGGGAAGGACGGGAAGAAGAAATAAGAAGGATCAGGACGGGAATTTATTGTATTGTAATATTTTTTGCTTCGGTAAATACACCTACGCATTCTATAGGCTTTAAAAAGAATTTGAAGTATTACCTAGGCACTTTTGATCAAATTAAAACCGCCGAGAAATCAATGTTAAAATTAACATTTGAATTTTTTTTAGTTTTGACGTCGTTAATTCAATTCTTATGGCCAGTGTCTACGAAATACATTTTTATGAGATTTTCAACTTGAGACAATCTCTGAGATTGGCGCCCACTTCACGTCAAAGATTTAATTTTAATTTATTTAACATTACCTCGCGTTTGTCAGTTGAGTGAATTTGAGTCTCATCAGTAGCAGTTAAGACGGAATAAATGTTTGTAATTTAATGCATTTGCTTGTCTTACTTTGAAGAATAAATAGTTGCATTCTGTATCGCTCTCCCTGAAATTGTATAAACGGTGTTCTTACGTATTAACATTGAAAAACATAAACATACTTATAAACATTCTTGAAAAATAAAAACAAAATATTCATGTCATATTTGACAGTTCTACCATAGATAAAGAATAAAACTGCGACCATAGAATACGACGCGATATGACCATGAGATGACAGGATGCTTTCCTTATGTACGACAGGTTGTCAGATGCTCAATATAATTGCTAGCTGTAATACGATTTAGCGGATACACATTTGCATTTATTTATTTATATTGAATATATAAAAGATAAAGCATTTAATTTACTTACTTGCACAGTACTTTTGACGACCAATTTTCGAACCTATTTGTTACACTTTTCAAATTAATACATCTATCGTTCTATTATTTGAAAGCCATCTACTTTGTTTTTACGGAATCTCAAATACCTTTGAATAAACCGATAGCAGACGCCAGAATTAACAATTCATTTTGATAACATTTTGGACACATTGATACAACTTATATATTATTAAGGAGAAGACATTCTTATCGTGAAGTTGTAATTATTCAGAACGTACGTCTGTGATATTTTAATCTTAACTTAGATATATTAAAAATACGTTTGTTTTTGCCCTTCTGGCATCTCACAGGCCTGGCCGTTTATGTAAGCACTAAACATGAAGTCGCCACATCCGACGAAAGTCATAGATGTAGATGGGGAAGCGTAATATTGTTATGGATGGGTATTCATGGTTTTAGATTTTAGACGTAGTATCGCTGTCAAATTTACTGAACATTGAGCAATTCCAACTTTATTTTTATCTCTTTCTGTCAATCTCAAGCTGATCTCGGATTTTATCTCTAGATCAAAATCTCGGTATATGTACACGGGCCATTACAAGATTTTGTCGGTCCATTTCGTTAGTACTATTAAACAGCTTCTCATTAATGTTACAAGTTTATAATATTGAAAATAAATATTTTAAATATAATATTTAATACATTGGCTTACCCACTCATTAGATAACCATTTGCCGTTCACTATTATTCAGTGCTCTTGTGGCCTGAGATGCGTTGATAAATAGCTTAGAAAGCAGTGGAATAAAATATCTCATGATATATATTTTTTCAAAATGATCGAAAAAGCTGATGACTGAACTCCCAATCAATTATATATTTAATTTATGTAATTAGCCACGATGTTATTTTTTGTTTGTTTGGCATGTCCAAACTATCATAATTGAGATTTTTCTATTTGTAAAAGTAGGGGCTTCATGCCGAGCGGCTCTCTTATATTCTCACTCGATCCTATAATTATACTATGTCCCATTTTGGCAATACGGAAGACTAAAAATGTATATTTGGTGACCATGTAGTTTGGTTTTGACACTTAACTCGAACTAAATTAATGTTTTTTGATCTTTCGTCACTATTGGTTAAGTTATTTCAGATACACCATAAACATGTATGTAATTTAGTTTTTTTAAATATGAAGGATTTTCATTATATTTGCGAATTAACTTAGTAACTGTGTTATTTAATTTTATGTATTACCAAATAAATATTTTAATTAAGGTGAATGCTATGTTCCAGGCCGATGTTGTTTTTGAATAACTAGGAAATGAAACACAATTTTTTAATTTAATTTTTATTTTTCGATTATTTGGTTTATTACAATTATGTATGGAGTATTATATCGCCCAAATGGTCGCCTCTGGCAGTGGCATAAATGCGTGCTCTTTTAACCATATTTTTCCTCGCATACTTCGCGTGTTATTTCAGCAATTTCATTTCGAATACTATACTAATTGTTGGCTTATTGACGTAGACCTTACAAAAAATATCACAACTTATTGACATTATGCGGCCGGGAAAAATTTCTCGTAAAATTTCAAGCGTAGCACGGGCTGTGTGTGAGGTGGCACCGCCTTATTGAAACCGCATATGTTGCAGGCCCAATCGACCAAATTCAGTCACCAGGAAGTTTTATAACATTTAACTATAGCGATCAATATTGATAGTTACAGAATTGCCATTATACTTCGACACGTTGTTGAGGCGTCAGATGCTTCATAATAAATTGTAATCAACTACTCTCTATTACTATTAAATACGAATTGACAAATATTTGCCAAACCAAAATGGCGGACAAACAAAATCGGCCTGGAACATAATATTCACTCTGTATTGTCGTGAGTCTATTTTAATATTCGATTACTTACCGCCATAAATAATTAAACGACGCGCGATACGTCTAGTCCCTCGCCCCCTTGCACATTTTTGAATGTCCGCTTCCGCCGGGAACGCGTCCGATCGGACCAACGCGAAATTCCCAACGGTCACTTTCTCCCCAGCGAGCTTAGAGTATTAACATCGTTCCGCGTGGATTTCGGATTTCATTGATATAACTCCGATTATAAAGAGCTGTAGTTCGAAACCGATCCATTATCTGACTTACCATATATTTTTGTGTAAATTGTCACTGTGAATCCGCGAGTGATCAAAGATATCTGCATCTCTCTTACTCTTAGTGTACTTTACCCGACCGCCATTATATGTTCCACGTGATCTCACCAAATCGTCGTGTCGAACCAACTACAATATCATCAACGGTCGCACTAGAATCACTCGAAGCTTGCAATTCCACACCATCTCATCGTTCTTCACATTGTCAAAGTCTTGAGCAAGCCTAATAACCTCCGCCGTAATCCTGTGCTGATTGCACCAGCCCGAACAAATCGCATCATCATTCTGCATAAGTTTTCGGGATCCACTTCGGAACCATGCTAGCCGCTTCTGCTGACGCCTGTTTCATCATTCCTATTCTCCAGTTGGCATCGTTCGACTAGGAGTCCCTACAGCGCCACCTGTACCTTACAGTGCCACCTGTACTCTACAGCCTCTGTGCAAACATTCTTCGTATATCTGCAGGTTTATTGAATAAACCCAAGGTATTTATTGAACAATTAATCAGATTAAATTCAGTGAGTGATATTGCCTACGAGGCGTCCTATGCGTCGCCGCCATATTGGCACGGTGATCACTGTGAACTATTATATTAGAGAATTTAAACTTGCCAGCCTCATTCAATGCACACACACTTGTTCTTGATATTATTCATCTGCATATATGTTGTCCCGCATTCTTTTTATGTCATTTCTTTTATACTTTCATTATTGTATTTTATATAACCTGCTTGAATAAGTTGTGTTTAAACTAAGCATCTCTTTTATTAGAATGTTCTCTATTGAATGACATCTACCCACAGCCCAAGTTTCATAAGAGATCTCTCTATTACTGAGCTAGCCCAAAGAAGATACTATCTAAATTATTCATAACCTCAAATTTTGCCCATTTACCACACCCAGAAGTATAAGCCTTTCAGTATGTACCATTACAAAGGTGTCCAGCGGAAAATTTACATGTTCAATATTAAATAGGAAAAAAAATACAATGTTATTCTCATATTTTATTTATACAAAATTGAGTTTAATGATGCGGATTTTACGTTTTATAAACAATATCGTCTAAATACCGTCCATTTCTCTCAAGACACTTGTAATCGGACTAATAAATTTGCGAACACGCGGGAGCAAAGCGTTGGTTCAATGGCAGCAACTCCACGGTGGATATTTTCTTGTAGGGCCTGAATTGTTCGAGGATTGTTGCTGTAAACTCTCGACTTAAGGTATTCCCATAAAAAAAAGTTGTACTCGGTGACCGAGGTACCCAGGGTATGTCTCCGTACTTGCTGATTAATTTATTGGTAAAAATTACTCTTACCTTCTCCATTAAAACTTTAGTTGTGTGTGGAGTGCCCCCATCTTGCTAAAATTGTGTTCTGTTGTTGATCCCGGAAACAACTGCAGTTGCGGTACCAAAAACTCGTCGATCATCCGGCAATACACTTCAGCAGTGACTGTTTCTCGCTGGTTAAAAAAATAAGTGACAATTATCCCTCGGGCAGAAATTGCACACCACAGTTGTCGTTTTTGGATAATGTAAACGTTTTTGATGGTGTTCCCTTGGTTTGTCGGGGCACCAGTATCTCATATTCTGTTTATTAACATAGCCATCGATATGAAAATGTGCTTCGTCAGTAAACAATATGTTTCCAAGCGTTCGTGCTGCTCCAAAACGTTCCAGCATTATTTTTGTTAAGGTTTCACGTAAAGAATAGTCATTTTCGTTGAGAAACTGCACGATTTGCAGTTTGTATGGGTGAAACTGTAGTTTATTTTTAAAAATAACGTGCACTGTTGATTTTTTTATTCTAGTACAGTTTGCAATCTTCCTTATCGATTTACGCGGATTGCGCATAATTTAACGTCGAACTTGAGCCACGTATTCTGGTGTTGCTGCTGACGTTGATGGTCCCGAAGGAGTTTAGTTAAACATTGTCCCTTGTCTGAACTTTTAAACCCAATAGCAGATAATTTGCGTGCTCGGCCGATCACTTACTCGTCGAATATTAAAGTGAGTATAAAAAGCGCGACGCGCACGAACCAATGAATCACCGCACTTTAAATATTGCTCAACCGCAAACGCGTGGTGCGATCCCGACCAGTGACTCATTGCGACTGGCAAATTAACAAATCATACCCCTCACTCTTTTGGTTTACGAACAATTACAATTTAATCTTGAAATTTTTCCGCTGGACACCCTATATATCACATTCGTTATATAACTAGACACTCAAGCAACCTCACTTATGTGTTATATATGCGGGAAAGTTGTGTTAGTAAAAATATTTTAGAATGATTTTTATGAGGTTTGAATAATTTTCTGACCATTACCTTTGTCATCCTTTCTCTTGTCCGCCGACTACTTCTGCGCCCGGCCCCCAAGACATCAACAATAAGGATGGCCCCTGTATCTTTGTGATCCCGTCTAATGGCATTATTTATATCCCGGCGAGATCATTATAAAAATGGCTTTTAGAGCAAAACGTGATTTGAGAAAGCCATTAGCGTGTAAAAAACGGATGATGGAATACTTTTGAAAACACGATGGGGGTAATTTCGTTTTACTTTAGACATGTTTCGCGAATTTTTTTCTCAACATCAATGCATATATCTAAAAATTTCCTCCAAGGAAATATCGAGGAAAATATAAATTAAGTCAAGCGATTAAATGTACACTTATGAAAGATGATCCAAAATTAATCGTTATTAGCCACCTGTAGGCTTTTAAAAGCTTTCGAGCATTCTCTGGTGCATTCTTTGTTTTTATATGGTGTGGAATCATGGACCCTGAAAGCAAAGAAAGAGAATACGGATTGAGATGTGGTACTGGAGACATAATATGTTGCGCATGCTACAGACAGCGAGATGGTCGAATGTCTCCATTGTGCGGGAACTGACAAACATCAAGGACTGACTCCTTAAGTTTTTTGGGCTTCTTGCGAGAAGGGAAGATAGCTTGGAAAATTTTGTTGTAGTGAACCACGTTGAACGACGAAGATGAAGATCTCCCACCCGTTGGACCGACCGAGTAGACAAGGCAGCAGGCACTTTTCTGGTGACAGCTCTAAGATCTGCAGAATTCCGTGAAAAGTGGAGGATTATAGTCAAGAGGGCGGGGAGGTCATGGAAATCACGATCCTCAGTCATGAGGGACCGACGTGGGTGATGATGATGAATTCATCAAGCCAATTTTTTTATATAAAATGCACGTTTTTTTATTGACATATCTGGACTTTCAGCAACAACTTTCAGTTACACTTGAAATGTTTTCAGTCGATCTGGTTGGGTGAGCAATATTTTCTCTTTTCACACCAGCAACACTGCCGGAACGTTCAAATTGATTAAATCAACAGCAGCTGAACTCCACGGCGCTTCGCATCGACCGAAAGCACTTCGAACTTTACGAACTGTTTCCGTGAAATTTCCACCACTTTTGTAGTGAATTTTTACAATTTTAATGCACTGCTCAATCATGTATCGACTCATTTTCGATAAAGGTACAGCGACGGTAAACCCTTATTGTGACTGTGATTATGTTCGATTGTAACACCCAGTTACCAATCACTATTACAATCAAAAGCAATCACAGTCACAATAACGGTTTAACTATCACTGTGATGATATAGCGTTTATTTGACGGATGCCACTAATGACGTTTCTAGCCCTGTAAGATAAAAAATAGAGCAATATTTCTTTCACTCTTATTATCAAACATACTAAAATCGACAAATGGCGTCTGCTATCAGATTACTCAAAGGTATTTGAGATTCCGTAAAAATAAGGTAGATGGCTCTTTCAAATAATGGAACAATTAAATGTATTCATATCAAAAAGATAACATATAGGTTTGAAAATTTGTCGCTAAAAATATCGTCGCTGTAGCATAGTTGGATAATGCACCTTCCCCGGTTTGGAAAGAGATCCAGGTTCAAATCTCGGTAGCGCAACAACAATATTTTTCGATAAAATTGATTTTATATGTATATCTTTCTAATTAATATATTTAATTCATATTTAAAATATTTGTTTCTTCTTGTTTTTTATAATATTGTGGAAATGAAACATGACATTATCATTAAACAGATTTATAACACGATTTGATACTAATGATTGAAACATCTTCAATATCGTTCATCAGTCTCTGAAATTATTATTTCCTCTGTCATCGCTTTATGCTGCTTTCCAGTTCTATCGTAGTGAGTTCTGAGACTGCCCGCTTGTCCGTAAACCGATATTCTGTTCGCAAAATTAAGCAATTTTTCGTCCGGATTTTTGATTGTAAACTGAGGTACATGCAGAACATTGTTTTGATCGTGATTAAAAGGCACGATCATAAAATATTTACCTATATAGTAATATTGACAATACTTGCTATATTTATGACAAGTAGAAATAATCTAGGCCCTGTGGAAAGTGCTGTATGTATTGTGTTATTTAATTAAAAATATATTAAATTAGTTTTGCATCTTTCCCTATTTTATTTTGTGGGGGGTGGTTTAAACGGTCAGAGATAGAGAAAGAAGAATTCAAGAGATAGCGGAGCGTGAAGATGAAGAGTAGAGAGCGAGTTGGCGGTATTTGGTTTCAGCCTCGTCCGGTGCTCGATCGCCGGCGAGCGATCGGGCCAGATTGAAGCAGCTGATCTTTGCTACAGTCTGCGTCCTCAATTTAGGTGTCGCTCGCGTCGTTCGTCGGATAGGAATGGGGATGTTAGCGGTGGATTTAAACCGGCGCCCCCTACAATTTAATTTCTTTTTAGCTATGATATAAGACAGATGCTAGCGATGTATGTCGTGTATAATACGGAATTAAGTATATTATACGAAAGCGAGTAAAAAATTATCTACACTTTCGTCATAACACACCTTCCATGTTGTCATACTGCCTTCTGCGCATGCGTGCTTAGAGTTGGTACAACTGCGGTCACGTGTGCGAAATTTGATCCCGATCGCATTATTTGCCTTACGGCTATTACAATATAAACATGTCCGCTCCGCTGGCAGTTTGCATCATAATTAATACATTTCATTTGTATTAAAAATGTAGATAATGTTTGACATGCCCTCGTACTACTATAAATATTTTAAGGAAAAGGAAAAAGGATACAGATAAGGCATGTGACGAGGTGGATCACCCGACTGCGTCAAGGCTTCTAATTTTATTTTATTTTATTTATATTTGAGAAACAAACAGTACAATAATGACATAATACATGATATATACAAATAAGACTTGTGAAATTTCTTCGGAGTTGAACAAATAAAAGTATCATACAAACTAAGAAATAATACATAAAAATGAACATTGACTAACAAAAAAGTGTTTTTACCACAGACCACCAAATATAATATATAGACATGAACTAACGCAAATTCCCTGTCCCAATATTTTCATTTTGGTGTCACCCACGTGATCACTTTGGTACCACTTACGCAATCAAATAGCTCATCGTCTTTTGTTAATAATATGACTCGATTGCAACGAAAATTTAAACGCTGACAATATGATATGCATTAATGTAAAATGTATTTTTACACAAAGATTTAATTTTCGAAGAGTAAATATTTTTACTGTTGCATTAATGTGTCATAAACTATCGGTTTTATGTTTTCACCAAGAATGTGTGTTGAATGCCACATTTCATGTCTATTCATTTAATGGTCTGTGGTTCCTGCACTATATATATAAAGTGGAAAGGGTGAGTAGAGGAGGGATATGGAATGCAATAAAAAAAAATGTTTGAACAATTAATATGCATATACATATTTATATGCTCATATATATATAACGCATACATAATTTTAAAATCTTGTTGCTAATGAAAAATGATTGCATTAAAATAGTTTTTTTTTAATGCTTTCCTAGTATCTTGTGCAGGGTGTCGTAGCCTGCTTGCACTACAGGATGATTAATGATCATGATTAATCTGACGATAGAAAAAGGAATAAAATGAAAATAAATTAGTAAATATTCTCAGCTGATTCAAGTGTCAGCCGGTGGAGAGGATCCGGCTTCAAAGCTTCATTCTCGCTCAGAATGACATTTTGGAAGCCGCGCTATTATAACACCAGACTCGACTCAATTAACTTATTATATTATTGTTGCAAGTATTGCGATCAATATCTTGTTATCTACATTAAATAGTTAGTTCAGCGCAATAAACTCCAAGTCTATTGTGAGTACTCCATGTATTTGATTTATCTTCTTACAGTAACTTGAGTATTGAAACTCGGACGAGGGAATCGCCTATAAAGTTTGTTAAGAGTCACTAACGAAAAATATTTCAACCACCACAACATTAATTGATATTAAATTGATTATTTTTTATTAGCAAGGTCGAATTCTTTTAAAATAATTGGTTGATGGATATTATCCGCCGTTTTTTCGCGACATTTTTATTTCTTGAATTTGATGGTTAATTAACATTTGTTTTAATATAATTCTTTAGTGACGTTAAGTAATTAGAACATCATACACATATACGTCATATTATTCACGACACTTGAAGAAAGGGTGGAAAGTTGCCGAGTCATTTCGCGATTTCAACGATCTTTTGGACAAAGAAACGATTAGTCAAAGGATATGCCGAGATTGGTTTGTTCGCTTCAAAACTGGTGATACCAGCTTGGACAACCAGTCAGGAAAGGGTCGATCTTCAGATTTTGATTACCAGGCCTTTTTGCCGGCCTCTGGAAAAAGATGAAAGTTATACCACTAAGACACTGGCTGAGAACTTCAATATTGATCAGTCCACGATTACGGTGACAAATGATAATTGGACATAATATGTTTTTATTTTGTTTTCATTTTTGGTTATATTTCAATATTATTTACAATGTATAACTTATGTTACAACATAATTTTTTAAAAATGGCGGTTAATTGTGCATCAACCTAATATATATTGAAGTATGCAATATATACATCTTTTTATTAATATTTATATATTTTTGGTATATATGCAAGACATTCACATACGTACCATATGATTTTTATTCTGGGAGAACATAAAGATTCTATTTTTAATAGTATATTTTACACTTTAATAGATTTATTTGAAAAATAATTAGTATATTTAAATATAGATTATTTAACTTTTTTAACCACTTAATTAATTAATACACTAACCGATTTAAAAAAATACAATTTACTTCGTCAGGATGTCATAAAACCTAGTACCTAACTCATTTTTTTTATGAAAATTAACTGAATTTTTATAATAAGACTTGTGGTTAAATTTAGTTGGTTATTTATAATATTTTGGTTAATTTTATACGCTTTATTTCTAATGGTTCTTAATTGTTAAATTAAACTTTTTAACAGCCAACTATATTTGAAATGGAAGACACCATATATTGACTTATCTATCAAAAGCTGGGACCTGTCGTCCACAGATGGCAAAATGATTTTAAAATATGACTTTAATCCCTGCAAGGTTTACAAGTTCCAAAAGTACGTGTTATCACGCTTATAGGTTGACGTGACATACAAAGTTCGGCGTGTTAACGCGCTCTAGAATTTAAAAAAGTTAAGACCAGCATTGTTTGTATGTAAAACGGACAATCCCAAATTTGTATCAAATATATGATCATTTTCTAATAAATGTTTGGAAAATTCTAATATTATTTTCCAGTAATGAACATAAACCACAAAGTTCAAATTGCAACAAATATTAAAAATAATAAGAATATTGGTGTGACATATTGACGTTAAAATATATATTTTAAATATATTGCGTCTCTATAGCGTGTTGTCGCGCGGTCGATCCGCGGCAATACGCTGTAATTAATAATAAGTGTGGGGTACAAAAACTTTATTTATTAATCTACAAACCCGAATGAAATCGAAAACATCGTCACGCAATCCATAAACAATCGTCGAAGTGCCAAGTTAACAGGGTCAGCCATAGAAATTGAACTATAGCAAAGTTTTCGCGAGAAACTTGACGTGCGGACTTTCAAACGAACATTGTCGTACAACTGCCTTCGCGAGGGAAGCCAGGAAACAACTCGGTCGAGTCCTATTAACGGCAGTACATCTTTGGCTTTGTAAATCACATTAGTTTGTGAATAAATCAGTTCTCCCCACTTTGGGGTGTCGTCCTAATAATGCACGCGAGGTCGTTAATCACCCCCTGAACACGTCAGCTAAAACAGAAGCAATCTTTTAAAGTAATTATATTTTCATTCATTACTCACAGCGGTGTGATTTTCACATTGTAAACGAAATTTAAAGAACAACTCAGCGCATTTAGCTACTTAAAATGCGAACATAAAATAAAAAAATTCTAACGCGCACTTTCCGTGTCGTTTGTGTTTCAAATATGCGATCGCTTACCATTGTCTTGCGTATTAAGATAATAAATTAAAATTATTATAATATTTTAATTTATAATTGTTTTTTTTTACGAAAATTGCCCAAAATTTTCGCCGCAAAAATTTATCAATGTGAATTAAAAGTAAATTATATCAATTCATCATAAAGCCCAATCCAGACTTTCTTGTATTATATTTTTAAGATAAGCAAAATCAATTTTGTATTAAAATTCATTATTTTAAATTGTTAACTTTTTTTTATTAACCACTTAATGAATTAAAATACATCTACCATTATTTAACCACAAGTCCCATTCTAAAAAAAATTTCCTAGTAGTTTTGTATCATCAAGTAACAATTTAAGTTAGGTACTAAATTAATTTTTTAAATAATTATTGTTTTAATTATGTTTTTGATTAGTTTATGATATCCTGAAGAAGAAAATGATATTTCTCGACACCGGTAGATGTATTTTAATTCATTGAATGGTTAATAAAACAAAGTTAACAATTTAAATTATTTAAAATAACTTTTTTGTATTAATTTAATAAATATTTAAAGAAATTCCAAAAAAAAATATTTAAAATAATTTTCAATACGATAATGTTTTTATTTTATTATTATTATTATTGCCTGTGAAATAATAAATACTCAATCATGTATCGGTATTTTCTGAACGTAACGATATCATTCTATATTATGTCACATGACCGTCTTCAATTAATGAAAAATATTTTTTTTCGCTTTTTAATCCAGATTTATATTAATTTTTCTGTAATAACCAAACAGTATGCGGAACATGGGTCACCAGCATCACATTTTCAGAGCGTCTAACCTTTTGCACTTCCGTTCTCTCGATGTCTATGTTTCAGCAAATATAGATTGGGAAGATGAGGGTTCTAACCGGTCTCATTTTTGTTTTCCTGGTTGTGCTTCGGTCTCGCCAGATATGTTTTAGTTTGTCCATAGCAGACCATGTCCTGGTGTTCCTTTATTTTATTTTTCCTTCGCTCCTCTTCGATCTTCCCGATTTGTTATCAAATATCCTAGGAATAAATGACTATTTATGACTTCACAATTATCGTTTTATGTTAATTATTTATTTTTATTTTGTTACAGTTTATTGCACGGTTCATTTTATTATCTTAGGTGGTGATTAATATTTTTATTTATAAAATATCCTGAAACATTCGTTCGATGAAGAGATATTTGTCAAAAATTCAACGATCGTATATTTTGGATGGGCTTCATATAAAATCTTTGAATGAACGCTTTAATTCTTTTGGTGCAAAATGGGAATCGCTTTTTATGCTGGCCTATTTTTTATTGTTTGCATTAATTGGGTACCATACCCTTAAGCGGTTTCGTTCTAACCGAACACAGCAGCAAACAGTATGTCCAGATAAAGGATTTCAGGGGTGTTTGTCCCTAATCCCCGGATAACAAATAGCCTGACTCACACCCAAGATCGAGCACGAGCGGCTGGACCACAAACAGGTCTTGAAAATATGAATTCTATTATATATATAAACGCTTTATATATTATAATAATGGTGCCAAAATATTAAAATATCAATTTGTATTGACATCTGATACTATGCTACAGCACACAGTACTTTTGACGACAAATTTTCAAACCTATATGTTACACTTTTCAAATGAAAATACATCTATCGTTCCATTATTTGAAAGCCATCTACTGTATTTTTACGGAATCTCAAATACCTTTGAGGAGTAGTAGTAACATTTTACTATGGTAAAAAAAAATATTAAAGTAATTTTTTTGCAAAAACGTGTTTGATTTTTGGTAAAAATGCAATAGTTTTTAATAACTAATTTTACTTTCGAATATCGGATGATAAATACCGAAAATCGTTGGTTGAATATGTCGAACTCTTCACAGCTGTTTCAAAAGTCATCTGTCACATTGATAGTTTGAAAGTGAATTAGTTAATTAATTAGTTAAAAGCTAATACGATAGTTAATCATCCCGCTATTTTAGTGGTTAGAGTTCGTTTGATGTTGATCTCGTTGTTTAATATACATTAGCACATAATCCGAAAAAAGTCATAGATAAAGCATATATTATGATTATTTATTTTGCCTCATTGTAAGGCGATCTTTCTTGTCTACGTTTTTAACAATAGTAATTTGACGTACCGTAAACCCGGGCGGGCGATGGTAAAAAGTTATTGTAGTAAAAACTTACCGTGGTCAACATCTACTACTAATAATACAACCGGCCCTAAAACATGAGCAAAAAACCGTAACATTATGTCGAAAGAATGCTCAAAGAGGTGGGTTGACTATATGGAAGAGGACTAGAACATGACGAGAAGGTCCAGGAACTGGAGGAGGATGATCAGGGATAGAATTCGGTGGAGAGCAGTTATAGAAGACCAGACCCAGCGCTGAGATGTAACGCCATGAAAGAAGAAGAGGAACAATAATAAACTAATATTTCATAGTTATTTCTAAGTAACATTAGAAAGTAAAATTTCTAAAAAATATTCAGCAATTCGTTCTGACATATTTTAATAATGCTTATATTTTAAAGTACAATTAAACTTAAATTTTTATTAAATTTGGGGCAATGGAGTAATTCAATTAACTCTATAACCCTTAAAACATATCTAGAATATAAGTTAGTTCAAAAAGAGTGAAATAATGCACGCAAGTAGTATCATATTGTCTTAATAAAGTTATAAATTATGTAATACTAATAGAGATTAAATTAATCTATTAGAAAGATATATAGAAAAAATCTATCGAAAAAAACATTTAGTTACTTTAAAGATACGAACCTGGACCTCTTGTATTTCTTTCTAATTGATTAATTTAATTTGTATTAAAATACTACAGATCTATGTTCTGAAAATGCAACTTCACAATAAAAATGTGTTATCCATAAAAAAATGTAAATATTAACTTTCTCTGTTCTCTCTTTATATTTATTATATTTTAGGTGCACTTTATAATAGCATTAACAATGCTTCTTTTTTTAATCATGAGAATGAATGTACCTATTAACATGAATTTGCTTTCACGTATGCCTTATTAATGTTCAAATAACTTAATTTAAACATGTTTATGTTTAATAGGTATAAATCATATTTTTAAAACGAGCACAAGACAAGAACTCCGTATCGTATCAAGAAAAAACTATAAATTTAATAAAAAGACTATTCTGATTCAGCCGTCAGTGAAATAATTTAATTCAAATTCCAATTATAAGAACAGCCTCGAAATTCTTAAACAAACAAAATTTACGTTGTACGCTCTCAACAAAGAGGGTAAAGTCAACATAAATCAAAACCTACACTTTTTTGCATTATTTACAAGCCGCCAATGTAAGAAAAGAAAGAGGTGATCTCAATAAATAAAGGAATGTCACAACACCCCTGTCGTATCCACTCAGCCCAACCTACCCACGTCATACGAAAAAAACTCCAAGTTAAGATTAAAAAATATACGATACATGTTTATAATGTAAATGTAAAAATTTTATTGCTAGGTCCTCCAAAGAGCTGATAACTGTCTTCTTCGGGGTCGCATCGGGAATCTACTTTGTGGAGTCGTTCTATCTTCCGATATTCTCTCAATTACTATTCAAATCTCCCCGTCAGATCGGCTATCATATTTATTATTATATAACAATTGTGAGGGTTGTTCAGAAGAACCGGTTATTTATTCTCCGGTTTGTAAGAAGAAAGAGACGTAGAAGTCTGCAATCCATTCATGAATAATAAACAGTTAGTTGTCATGTCAACTGTGTTCGGGTGATGAGCGTAACCTACGAAGACTCGTGACGCAAGTTGTATATTTATGTCACCTTCAGCTAAAATACCGACAGACGTGACGTAACACGAACATGCCACGCGTCCTCAAGAAATTGCAAATTATCTGTCAACAATACGATTTTTTTTCCAATTTTTCAACCATAATGCGTTAAGCATAAAAAAATATTTTTCTTATGCATACTTTATTTTAAACATTATTTTCTTCATTTTATGAAAAATAATTATGTTTCAATTGATACATTGTGGGTGATAAATTAAAAGTCACATTTTTGGACATATATTTCAGCTAATGGCTATGTTCCATAGATTTATTTTTAATTACTTTTTTTAACGTAAAGACAAAATGACGAATTTCAAAAAAAAACATTTAAATTGAAAATGCATAATTTACTTAACTTGACTTCACATCTTTCTCTGCGGAGGTTGGTATTAAAGATAGAGCACACTCTTTTGATATGTCATACAACTTTCGCATTCTCCATATTCACATCTTCGACATATTCTTATATATGCTCGCCAATTGTTGTTTGTACTGGGATTTCACTATTTTTTAGTCTTTAAGATATTTTTTTAATACATCAAAATAAGTCAACAATTAAAAATTGTAAATTGTGTCCAGCGAAAAAGTTATACGTAAAGAATAGTCATTTTCGTTGAGAAACTGCACGATTTGCAGTTTGTATGGGTGAAACTGTAGTTTATTTTTCAAAATAACGTGCACTGTTGATTTTTTTTATTCCAGTAAAGACTGCAATCTTCCTTATCGATTTACGCAGATTGCGCATAATTTCACCTCGAACTTGAGCCACATGTTCTGGCGTCGCTGCTGACGTTGACGATTCCGGAGGAGTTTGGTTACTATTGTCCCTTCTTGTCTGAACTTTTGAACCAATGAATCACCGCACTTTAAATATTGCTCAACCGCGAACGCGAGGTGCGCTCCCGACCAGTGACTCATTGCGATTGGTAAAACCGCAAATTACGTGCGTCGAACAATACCCCTCCCACTTACCTTACCCTGGTGGTTTACGAGCAATTACAATTTAATCTTGAAATTTTTCGCTGGACACCCTTTATTTACATTTCTTTACCTTCATAATTTTAAGGTGAACTAACATGTAAAATTTTTAGTAAATGCATTTAGACGTTAATTAATGAAACATAAAATTGTGCTTATTTTCTACAACTTTATTTATTTTCAGCTAAATTTTATATTTTGGTAACATGGTCGCTGTCGACGACCCAGCTCGAACCAGTCCAAAATATTAAATTTCAGGAAATATTTTCGATCATTTTAAATGTCTCGCCTTCATACTACACGCACCTGGTACCCAACCATTAAAATAATCGTATGCCTATTTCAAACCGAACTCCTATTAATATTGAACCGGGAGTATGACCTCTATCGACTTCCTTATTATAAGGTATGGATGAAGGTATTCTACGCACAAAAACAGACGCACACGTGGTGTGAAATTCACTCTCGATGGCACATTGAGTGAGTTCACGATGATCCAAATATTAATAATTTTATAAATATTTATACATTTCTTTTGAGACTTTTTAATAGCCTGCATACATATATCTTATAATAATGCACTCAAATGATATATATTTAATTAGTATTAATTTAAAAACAAACCACAATTTTTATTTATTTTATTTTC
Organism: Eubasilissa splendida; assembly: GCA_031772225.1. NCBI lineage: Eukaryota > Metazoa > Arthropoda > Insecta > Trichoptera > Phryganeidae > Eubasilissa > Eubasilissa splendida. Next base: position 9,949,189 of record CM062852.1, on the reverse strand, counting down.
ATCAACCTTGTGGGCTTTACATAAGAATAGATTTTTTAATATAACAGTTTAAATATAAAAAAAACTAATTATAATTTACGCACAAATATTTCTTCAGATCAGGTATGCTCCTACAACGAAAAATGTCATCGAAATTCAACTTGTTACCAAGCCGATGCATCTGCGATATTGGCGAGCTAATAGCATAATTATTTCTGTGTATCTATGTAGTCATGCAAAAAAGAAAAAAATTAGATTACTTTTATCAAAATATTGAGATATTTTTACTAGTAACAGAGAGGAACAGAGAGGGTATAACTCCACATATGTTATTACACAAAATTCTCTACTCGTCTTGAGATTTCTAACAGTATATTTCAATAGGTAGGTATGTATTTTATTCGATCTCTGACAGATGTTATACGATTTCTACAATTGCGTAAAATATTTTTCTTACCATTCTATCCTCACTCATTTGATCAACTTAATACCATTTCTTAATCCTATTCACCGAACTACAATCATATGTATTCACTCTGTATTTGATCATTCCTCATAGGTATTACTAATATATTTAACACATAATAATATAAATCGGAGTGACCTCGTTTGGACTGTATTTAGTCTACTTTATTTATTCTTCTACTGGCTCCTGACTTCACTTCCATAAATGAGTATTGGTTCTACAAATGTATTGTGCACCGCTCATCATGTCCCTAATGATAAATTTCCACAAATAATAACCAAGTAAACGTGTATCAATGTTATAAAAATATAATTTGCATTTAATTTACAAACTTTCATAATCGATGTTTGCATGTAAACTTATCCAAAATTAGAATTATGGAAAAATGTACTTTTTCATATCACTGCTACAACTCAAGATATCCGATAATCTGAATTCCTATTAAAGTAAAACGTTCCAACAATCCATAATTTGGTTAACTTGCCTGGGGTACGGTAAAAGTTATTTGCATATATCTCGGTAACATGTTCATAGACCCCAAGGAAGGGAAAATTGGTTAGCATTAAACTGAAGCATTTAATCTTCATTTCAAGGGTTGAACGAAGACAATATTTCAATGGCTGTTTTTATTTGTGCCTCGCACAGAAAAATCCGTTGAGTTGAAGAGGAAAAATGATATATGCTCGGCTTCTAAATGGGTGTGAGTGCTCTCGGCCATTTAATATATCTCGCTATAGCATATGTTTATTTTGAGAGAAAAAAACAACTTGATAAAATATTGTCGGCCGAGCTTAAAATGTCGCATGTTGAACATTAAATTTGTAGGTTTTTTTTGCTTATTTAATAAAAAATAATTTACTGAATTTCATATCAAGTATATGATTAATTAAAATCACTCTTCTTCTTCTAGTTCTTGTCCGGTAATCGAATGTTTGCGATTATGTTGGCGATATTTATTTTATTCCTAGCAACACGAAATACTTGGACTGTGAACTTCCAGAAATCGCTTTAGATTTTTCTGCTAGGAATAGGAATTGAAATGCTTTATCACAATTTTAGTGCACCATCGTGAATGGTATAATTTGGAAATAAAATTACAAGATATAAATGCAGACAATGTAATAAATTATGTGCATCTGTATATATAATATTATAATGCTATGTCTGTGTAGCGTCTCTCTCTAGCAATGGGGAGGAAGAGACATGGGGGTGGTGCTGATAAACTTTAATCGAACACAGTCTAAAATAGATTACGCACAAAACTATACAAAAAGCTAAATGATACGCATATATACATATGTTTTAATTATTGTTTAAATCATCTAATTAACGTTCTAATAATTAAACGTAGTACGGTGTGACATCATATTGCCGCCGTCAAGTGAATGAGCTATTACGCGAAATCATTTTAGGCAACTATTCTATACTACTAGGATATCCATCGTCTGTTAAGTCCTCCTCTGTTAGCAATGTTTACTTGAATGTTGATATGAATCTGATATTTATCTGGATATCTCATAATATGCCATAATATTGTAATTTTTGATTTTTTATTGTATTAAGGATTTCTCTTTCCTTTCGCATTTGAATCATCACATAGTTATTACTGAACCTGTCAATCCAGATTACTTTTAGTTATACACTTATTCAAAATAAACAATCAACAGTTGAGAAGTGATAACTTTAAAATATAATATTGGAATATTGGTAAAAGGACTGTCTATTTAGTTGGTATCCACGGCAGAAATAAATTGTCGACATTTCCAAACACACTTCCTTCAACATCCTGAACATGATGTTGGCAAGAAACGAACAAATATATTTATATGGGTAACGCTTGTAGTATTTCCCTCCGCTTTCCATGTATATATTACATTATCACGACGAAACTTGATTTTTGCTGTGGCGCTTTCGCTTTTACAATTTTTATAACATATTTAAGTGGTATTTTGAATTTTAGATAAGTATTCATTTTAAAACAAGTACTTGAGGTATTATAAATACCGTAGATTAATAATAAATCCGCCTTGAATATGATGAAGATGCTGTAGAGTTATCTATCCATTTGCTGTCATCTGCGATCCCGGGGAAAATTAACAAGTTTTCATTTGTAAGAGATCGTGTTTCTAATCTTAAATATATAATAAGAGAGATTGTGTGTATGTGTACGACAGCTGTTTATTATCTGAGAGGAAATTTTGAAATATTGATACGCCCTTAAGAATAATGATATTTTATTAATATTCTTCCGCAGCTAGAGATATCGGGGATTCACAATCATCATATCACCAGACATCTAGATTAATCCTCTTTTCATTAACATTTTGATTTAGATTAATGATAGATGTAATTTTAATTTGGATTCAAATTCGTATCTTTATTTACAATTTAAATATAAAATAAAATATACTACATTTGTATCTTTTAACGCCGGATTTAAAATGAACGAAAACAATTTTGGTGTTTGAAAATACTAAAATTATGTCACATAATTTATACAATTGAATATTCAAATATGTTTCCTATAAATTAAGAATTCAAGTAATATGCTCTTTTTATAAATTAGAATAACAGATGTATCAATTAGAGCTACAGCATATAAGTTCAAAAATTTGTTATCAACCTACTTAATTGATGTGACGAAACTGAATAATGCATTTCCCGGATAGGATCTTGTTAGCAAACTGAAATATTTTTTTGATAGAATTTTTCTGTATATCTTTCTAGTTGATTAATTTAATTTGTATTAAAAATACCGCAGAACTATGTCACAATAATAATGTTTCCTCCTTAAAAATAAAAAATATAAGTATAAGTAATTATTTAAAAATTTCAAAATCTATATGTCAAACTATTTCTATTATTTCTTTGTAATTCATTGTACCTCGCTGGATATAGTGGTCCTGGATCGATTATCGAGGCTGCTATATATTATTTTCTCCATTGCTCTAAATCTTCTACAGTATTCAATAGTACGTATAGTGATTATCCTGTAATTTATTTTATTTGGTCCATTCATCATGCAAGCGATCCTTTCTATCTTCACCCCTTAATATTAGAATTCAACTTCTAGACAAGATGTATGTGTTTGATCTTAGTTCTGGAGAATTCAAGAGTTTGTATTAAAATAATTTTATATCCTTATTTTTTTTTTACTTAATATTGATTTTTTGATAAAATCATGAGAAAGGAAAGACTGGTTAAACAAATTTTCGCATTAGTGTCTTTAAAAAAAAGACCTTTAGGATGAACCAAGAGAATATGGAAAACGTTAATAGTAAGACTGCAAAGAATGATGGAACTATCAGTGGCCCAAGTAATCGACACAGCGCAGGACAAAGAGCGGTAGAAGAGTGCAGTCCGAGCGTTGTTCCCCCGACTTAAGATAAAGGGTATGAGAAAGAAAAAGAATGTATGTAATCAAACAAAAAAATAATAATTCAGAATTCTTAAATTTTGCGTATTATAGTTTATATCGTATAAAACGGTCACATGTTTGAATCAGCAAAGCGCAGTGAGGCTGACATTATGAATACAATTATGCATTGTGATATCTATGGTTGACGTATGTGAGAGCTCGCGTGAAAGATTGGCAAGATTGGAAGCGAGCGAAAGAGATAAAATAACTTACGCCGCGGTCTATTAATTGATTTGTAGTGTCGTAAATATTTTTTATTGTCACTGAGCTCTGTTTTGTTATTTCGACGACACGTGTCAAGAAGAATTTGATTGTTTATCCGGCCGAAGTAGCTGGCAATCGAGTGCGACCAAATTATGCATCACGAAAAAGGCTTTTGTTTTAAAGCAACATTCTCTGAATCCCGGGCACCGTTGATAAATATTAAGAAATGAACACACTCGGTTCTGATATATTCGTATCATTAACTAAAGGTTCGATTATTTCATTCCACCTGTCATATCTAGGAAAAATTGTTATACTAATACCTGTATACATAGATCGGTAAAACTTTAAAAGTTTTATAGCGGTATCTGTGGATTCACTGCACGCGAGAGTACCCGTAGGTAAACAGATTCCGCTACGCTCTGAGGAAATTTTTGAAATATTCTTCCATTCGCTAGATGAATTCCTTGAGGCATAAAAATATTATAATCTCAATTAAACTGCTATATATCGACTATACAGAGAACAATGTTGTCATGTCTAAAGTAAAAAAAAATTCAGGGGAGCATATTTAAAATTTATAATTCTTACGAAAGTTTAGATATATATGGTCTATTTATTTGTCTTTTTTGTCATCATTATATTCGCTATTGACTCTGTAACTTTGGTGAGATATGGCCTCCCAAGGTCTCTAATTTCTTCAATCCGATCTTGGATTTCTACGACAGATATACGTCAGATAGACAGACATTGTCACTTCATTTCAGCTTTAAGTTCCTAAGGTCCTGCACTCTATTGGTTTTGTGGTCAGTAATGACTTCAATTATTACTGTTTGGGGGTCATCTTCATATAGCTCAACCAGCAAAGTTTTCCTATATTAATAAACTTCGGGTCGCTTATCTCATTATAGAAAGTATCTAGCTTATAGTTGTGAGCATCTATGCCAAAATTCATTTTCAAAAAATGGACTGATGATTTTTCACCTCAACATTTTTCTTTCAAAAACAATGCACAGTGCGTATCATCTTTTGTGTACATGTTCTTTTGAGATTGTATAGACCGTTGGATCAATTAAATGGAAAAGATAACAGGTACTTATCTGGTAATAGCCCTAAGATCTACAGGATGCCGAGAAAAGTGAAGGAGAATAGTCAAAAGGAGAGAGTTCATGGATATCACGATTCTCAGTCGTGAGGGACCGACGTGGATGATGACAAAAGATTATCGATATTACGTATCGTACGCAATCTTAACCTCTTTTACAATATATTTCTGCTCTTAATTAATATTTTCAATAAAAAAAAAGAATAATTGACAATTCAACAGATAATTGACAATTAAACCTAGTAACCTTTTTTTTAAAACAAATATCGAATATCTCATAGAGACAAAGCTATTTTTTATTATATGTAATGGAAAATATATGGAAGTATGGGATAATTACAGGGCTTACGACCTGTCTTCGGCTGGCTTAAACGATCACTTTATATAAATATAACGTTCACCAATTCTCACCCCTCCATCTCTGTCTTGGTCATTGAATTGATTATATCAACACACGCATCATACAAAAATGTTAAATAGACTATCTAAATACAAACATAATTTTAAAATGCAAAAATGTCCAGAGCTTGTCACTAATGGAATGATTAATAAATAACTAGGTAAAGATAAAACAAATATATTTATGAAATTAGAAATAATTTTATTTATTTCGTTTCGTTAACTGAATAAGAAATTATTGACTTAAAACATTAATATTAATATTATAAAGTTAACCAGAAAAACTCTTGTCTATAAAAATATTTGGTCAGAATGTTTTCAATTGAAAAATATATTAGTATGTAATCTAAAATCAAAAAAATATTTCAAAGTTTGACTTTTCTTTTATAAAAAATCTTTCTTCCCTAAAGTATACGTAAATTTCAGAGGTTTTTGTACCCTTTTTGTCAATTTAGTCAAATTTATCTAGATATGGGCGTGGTTCTATTATATGTCCACCCCATCTGATATATACAATACATCGATGGGAAACCTTTAAATCAATTTTATCTTGAACTTAAAACGCGCGCATAGCATCCACTTCTTAAATTATTATTTATATTTTGACGTTCAAAAATGTCACCCACTTTTTCATGTTGAATTTTCACTTAAAATATACATCACTTTAGAAAATATATCATATTATCTTATCATCTTGTGATAACTGATGACAAAAATATTTCCTCTCATTTTATTTGACGCATCTTTTTTCAAGTTTCATTCCGCGAAATGTAATAAATAGAGAAAATGGAAAATATGGGATCTACATAAATTTCCGACTTTTAAGCTACGTGCGCGTGACATAAACCACAATTCTGAAGTATCATAATATAATATAAAGTAAATCTACTTAAAGCGAAATTTTATTTTTTCTTATGTACATACTTACATAATTACTGTTTTATTATAATACCTGCTTATGTCTTAGTAAAAAAATAAAATCAATACATAGATATAATGATTTAATATTCATTCATTGCTTGTTATTATTTTATAACCATTACATTTTTAAATTACTTTCTTACCATCACGCCGTTTCTCCGCGGGGGTAGGTAGAGAGGATAGAGCGCCACACTCTTCTGTCCTGTCACACACAATTCTCGTCTCATCCACATTCATACATCTTCTCATACAAGCTCGCCGATTGTTGAGGCTTCTAACAGAATCATCCTCCATTATCTGATTTACCTGGTCGTGCCAAGTCTTTCGCGGACGTCCTCTATTTCTGGTGCCATCAACACTTGCGTCATATATCTTTCTTACCATTCTCTCCTCATTCATCCGTTTCATATGACCAAACCACCTAAGTGATCCTTTCTTAATCTTACTCACTATACTAACATCAGCTTTACATTCTTTCCTTATTTCTTCATTCTTTACTCTGTCATAAATAGATTTGCCACAAATACGCCTAAGCGATCTCATTTCCACTGCATTCAGTCTACTTTCATTCTTAAATTACTTAATATTTTTAATTTAGATTAAATATTTAATATTAATTAAAAAATATTTTTTTATAAGGCTCAGTGAGAAAATATGGCTTAATTTAAAATCTTACATTAATAAATTTCATTTCTTCAAGTATTTGCTAATAACGGCTAATAATAAAAATGTTTAGAAAAAACTGTTATTTAACTTTTAACAATTTTTTTTTAAACTTTTTGGAAAAAATAATTATTAAAATAAAACACAACGTTGTTTACTTCATACTACACTTTAATTAAAATATTATTATTAATTAAAACGTTTTCAACGCTTACCGCGTCATAGTCAGTAATAAACCGAAACTTAAACTAGAAGATAGACTATCGACTACATGGAGGGGGTGGGGAGGGGGAGTCTAGCGGCTTCATAGTCCGTTTAAGAAAATAAAATTAAAATAACTCGTAATTCTTTTCGAAATTTAAAAAAATTACCTAAAAGTTTTTTTTTTTAATATTTATGGGTAATGATTAAATCTACGGGATTGTAATGAACAATTGAACAATGAACAATGATGAAATATTTTTAATCAAATGGATAATTTTGAAATGACTTCTACTTTTGCTACAAGTAGTGATAATTTATACATGTTACCGGCTTTTGAACGTCAGTCATGGTATGTTTATTTACGTATTAAAAATCGATCCTATCCTTGGGTCAGCCTACGTTTGAGATATTAGTCCACCGCTTCGGAGGATAGACGGATCAATAATTCAAAGATTTACCTTTTACCCTTTCAACGGATGCTGCATGAATCATTCTGGGAGAATTGATTTCATGCTTCGACTACCCGACTGTCTGGAAGCTGCTGACCGGAATCACCCGGTGTTCTGCAACGTCAGTATTTGTATTCACATCCTAAATCAAACGCGTCTGACAGCCTGTCTTAATAAAAAATGTAAAGTATTCATTTCTTTATGTATGCCTACTCAAATATGCCATCACAAGTCAGGACGTAATCCTTTTAATGTTTGAATACATTTTTATCTGAGAACATATTAAATAGAAAGGGTGAAGGGACTTGATAAATTATCTGTTAATTCAGTTACTAAACATATCAACCCTTTAAATTTTGAAGTAATATTTTGACACAGAATCGTGGTTTGGCAACTAGATAATAAAAGACCACTAATATACGAGAATAAATACTTTTCAAATGTTATTTATGGCATTTTTCAATATAATGCAAATAGCTGTTATATGACTACTCCAACCACTCACAACTACAAGTCTTACAACTTACAAGTCACTCTTGAAGGGTGGATTGCCTATTTGAAAGAAGAAAGAAGACTACTCCAACCGATATTATCATGTGTTTTTTATGATTACAAATACAAAAGTAGAGTATTAAAATACGTTATTCTGTAAGAAACTTACATGCCTACATTTAATTTACACATGTTAGACGATGATTCGTATTCTCGATATATTTTGATTCTGTTATCTAAATCCTTACGAATAGCTAGCGAAAACTGATACCTTTTGATACAATCTAAAGCCAGATCATTCTTGCATATTTTTTAACCTGAACAAGACAGGAAATATTGAAATAATCCATTTTCAATCGGAAAAGTCTACCCTTGCAGATGTTCAAATCGATTGAATTGCTGAGGATGCAATCGCATTGCAATTCAGATTCTGCATCCTGAAAGGCGCTTTGAGTACTCGCTTTAGTCTTATTTTTGAGAGTTCGATCCTCAGTTTTATGTAAAGAAGGAATATATCCTGAAGAATCTTTCTGAGAGAAAGGTTTCCGGAAGTCATTTGATCCAAAAGCGATTTTTTTTTATGGATGCTACGATTTACATTGACGTTTATTGTAAAAACATCATTTGAATTTAGATATATCTATTAATGTAAGTAAATATCATGAATTTTTATTTTGTGGTGGGTTGTTGCAATAATTTTATAAAATATGACTATAATACCTATAACATTCAACTTGATATTATTTATAGGCTTGTATTTAACTACATACCAAACATAATAATAATGTCCATAAAAAAAAATACTTTAATTTCTCAAAAATAGTAAATATTCACCAAATTTTAAACCATATTTAATCTTAAAGTGTTAACTAAATTCTTAACTTATAACTTCTTGTTACCCTATTATATTTTCCACTAAAAAATCTCTTTGTATTTGTGTTTTATTTAACCTAACCTAACTAAATGTTTACAAACATAATCTCTAACATACTTTGGGTAATTGCACGTGCCATTCATCCAGTCGTGTCCTGTGGTAATTCTACTTCCCACCCACTAAAATGTTATTTCTTGTACTCGTCGAACGTTTGAACCAGGGATTGTCGTATGTTTCACATTCCAATACGTCACCACCTGGAACTCTGTAACACCGCTTCAATTAAGTGCTATTTTTGGTGAAAATTTACTAAATTTGATATCTCACAAGTATTTTTGATATTCTTTTTTTTGGAATACAGTGCTAGGGGTTCAGAGTTTAATTTGGTAAACATTTTATTTGATCCCTTATTTACATACCCATATATTTTATTAAAAGAAAAATACTTCGAAACATTCAGATGCAATGAGTAAGCACACATGTGTATGTTCATATAAATTGTCTACACTATTACATACTGAAAAGCAAATATGTATATAGTTTTTCTTTTTTTATACAAATTTTTGACTTGTTTCTTAATTAAATTAAATTAATATTTGAAGCGAAAAGAGAAATTGTAGGAAAATGATCTATTAATAATGTGTTTTATTTAAAATTATATAATATTTAAAGTAGAAAATAATAAATAATATTTTTAAATTTATAATAGATCTTTGCATTTTTATTCATATTTTTTTATACTTAAATGAACATATAATTATATTTTCATAGAAAGCAATCACCTTGTGGTTTGACATATTAGATTAAATAAAACACAATCACTTTGTATGAAACCATGAATTGTATTACACGCCAATCGGTTTCGCTTAGCTCAAGCTTCGTCAGGGCGTATTTAAAACTAACAATAAATATAAAAAGAGTGCACTTATATGTATATAAAGAGACAGATAGAATATAAAATTATATTGTGTTTTATTTAATCGGATATATAATTATTTTTAAGTGTAAGATAAATTTTATATTATTTTCTACTTTTAAACTGACAATTTACTTTTACTTTAATAATTTTTAATATATTAGGAATATTCTCTTCTCATGCTTCTGTTCCATATGACGAAACCACGAAAGCAATCCTTTTTTAATATTATTCAAAATTCTAACACCTTCACTAATCATATGGTCCGTACCGTATTATCTACATTCATTTATAACATCTAATGTAGACAAAAAATGCTAAATTACCGAGTTGAATAATTAGTTATTTTAATATCATTCACCTTTGAATAATAAGTCATATTACAACCAGTCGAAATTAAACAGTGAACACTTCCGCAAGTTGTTGCCCCTTTACTTTTCTACGGGAAGTTTAAATAAACTAACATCATAACTCACAACAACTGCTTTTAAAGTCAGAGACGTTATGGTGATAAAAGGAATCCAGTTCTAAAATATCATTGAAGTTACCGCGATGAAAATAAACGATCTACTGTAGAACAATAAAACCAGTTGAACATGTACAATGATTAAAATTTTGAGATCACTTTGCACCTACAGCGTCATTAAGAAAAAACGGTAAATTAATGTCATTGTTGCACTTACACTAACGAATGTGGCAAAGTGAAATATAAGACATAACAATTAAATATTAATATTAAATTTTAATTCATATTTAAAATATTACAGACCTATGTTCTGAATAATTATAACACCGCAATAAGAATGTGTTCTCCTAAAAATAATAAAGTTGTATCAATGTGTCCAAAATTTAATGAAAATGAATTGATAATTCTGGCGTCTGCTATCAGTTTACTCAAAGGTATTTGAGAATCTGTAAAAATAAGGTAGATGGCTCTGTCAAATAATGGAACGATTAAATGTATTAATATCAAAAAGGTAACATATGGGTTCGAACATTGTCGCTAAAAATATTGTCGCTGTAGCATAGTTGGATAATGCACCTTCCCCGGTTAGGAAAGAGATCCAGGTTCGAATCCCGGTGGCGCAACAACAATATTTTTCGATAGAATTGATTTTATTGAAAAATATTGTTGCGCCAACGGGATTCGAACGTGGATCTACAACAATATTTTTAGATAAAATTGATTTTATATGTATATCTTTCTAATTAATATATTTAATTCATATTTTAAATATCACAGACCTATGTTCTGAATAATTACAACTTCACAATAAGAATGTGTTCTCCTGAAAATAATTCTTATCCTATCTACATCGTTCTAGACCCTTTTAGGACTGCATAATTGTGATAAGTCAATGAAAAACAATATATATATATATATAGTGATGAAATCTTTTCATTCACAAAATTTATTTGGTATCAACTGCATATTTTTGGATAATATTACATTTTTACAAAAATAACGACCAATTTTAACGTTCAAAATAAAATAAATATGACTTTAGAGTAATAAAAATACTTAATTAGGCAAAGTACTATCTTAATGATACACACAATTACTGGATTTTTACCTCCAAAGGTTAGATCGTAAGCCCTGTAATACCCGTACTTTTCATATAATACAAATAGCTTCGTCTCTATGAGACATCTATAATTTGTTTAAAGTACTACCTATTTAATTCTACCCATTTTCGTGTTTTCAACGAATAACTAGCTTCTTTATGCTTCTAGAATAAAACTCAGACGGATCAGAATCTAATAATTCCTTAAAGGAACTTTCGGGTACTTTTCTGTTATTGTATTAAATGTTCTTTTGCCGTAAATAGTTATCAGGGTGCTCAAAAAGATAAAAGTTGTTATGAAGAAAGATTAATTTTCTTTGGTTAATCAGTAAGGGTTGTTTGTCGCGTTTTCTTCCATTAAAGTTTTCAATTCATCGTTATGAACAATAATAGGAAGTCATCGATCCTCTTCACTGATTAGTCTCCGTTTCCGGAGCTAAAATTCCACACCGCGAATGCTATCGCGATGTCGAGATCGAACAAATATCAATTTAATGTATTAATTAATATTGTTTTTTATTCATTTGAAAACGTGTAACATGTAGGTTCAAAATTTTGTCATGAAAAATACTGGCGCTATAACATAATTGGTAGTGTACTTCCCCGGATTGGAAATAGAGATCCAGGTTCGAATCCCGGTAGCGCAAAAACAATATTTTTCGACAAAATTGATTTTATATGTATATATTTATAATTAATACATTAAACTAGTATTTAAAATATCACAGACCTATGTTTTGAATAATTACAACTTCACAATAAGAATGTTTTCTCCTTAATAAGAACAAATATCGGTCAAGTTGACGTCTGCTGACGTCAAGGTCACAATTCACACTGACAAGACGAGCATGGGGAAATGTATGAATGGGAATTTGGATTCGGAATTGTGTCAATAACAACGGTTGCGGCTGATTCGAAAAGACGCGCCAAAAGTGTGTTTTACGAATTCGGAAAATTGTGTATTCCTTTAAAAGCCTAGAAAATAATCCTACGCATGACTACGACGAAGACCTGAATCTAACTGGAGAGACTTGTGGGGGTATATTACGAGTCGCGTCTCTCGTCTGATTGAGATCACCATAAATACTGAAATTTTTAATTGTATTTATTTATTGGAAATAATACAGATGTTTGATCTTTATAACTAGATTCTATGGATCTTCGATCGCCGTCTTGCGCGCATGAGAGCGTAGATATAATAGTTCCCGTCTATTTCCTCCTAATACCTCCTCCCATATACCCAGAACACAACCTTTTTCTGTGGTATTCTCTATGGTTTTGTACCAGTTGAGAAGTTGTGAAAACGGTGTGAATTATCATCCCGCTGTGTGGGGCTGATAGTGTACTATTGTGGGTTCGGTTTCTCGCTGTGCGTGCCCACAGTTATAACTGATATTGTGTGTAGTCCAGTGCTTCGTGCGAAACATCGAAGTTTGTTTTTGAATTCCAAGAGACCTGAGGCTACAGCTGAGAGAAATCAAGGTAAGTCGTGTTCTTCCTGGTTGCTCCTTGAGCCCTTACTGTCCTGTCCCTATACCAAATTCCTTCCATTCTTCCTACATCCCGTTTCTCCAATTCTTTGAATTGTCTCCACCCTGTTCTAACCTATGAGGTTTATTGGATTCTTCAGCAGACTTTATTTACAAGTTGAAGGTAGCCCAGCAAACCATGTACTACTAAATATTCTCGGAGTGTCTACGAGATTCGAGTATATTACGAAATAAAAGTTCGTAGTAGAATGAGTAGTTCGTCGAATAACAAAAGCAATGGTTTGGGTGCCTCAATCAAAGGAATGACAACTGTTAATAAAAATACCGTATAATTGAAGCTCCATACTTAAAGTCGAAACCTGTATCACTTTCCAATACGCTAGACCGATTTGACGGATAAAGATATTAGTTCAATTAAAGTGCAGCACAATTCAGTAATCGCGCTAATTCTCAAATTGATCACATCATTAGCAAAATTTTCGGTCTTCATAAATCTCGTTTTAATAATTTTAATAGTTAATTATGAGAACCCCTTATTTTTCTACAATAAAGAATTTTAAAAATGATAAATTAAAATGATAGTGAAATAAATCGCGTTCGCCGTTCCAGAGAGACGTCATTTTTAAATATCATTTCAATTTTGAATCGTTTTGTTAGTTTGGTCTAACGGGGCGAAATCACCCATGCAACCTGCCGAAATACCGTATGTCGTCCTCGTGGATTCTGCTCGAACGCAAACAGCCTGCAGGGTTGATTAATTGCCAGGGATGCATTTGCATTAGGCAAACAGGGAATGCGCACTCGCGTGTTCGAAGCCCCACGAAAAGCGACGTTGCAGCATAAAGTTTTAAATAATGGCGGGAGAACTATGTAAATAGCAACACATGTCTCCCGCCACCGGGCGATACATTTTTCATTGTTTGTCACATTGACAGTTCTGAAATTGAAAAGCGCTCCCCGGCGGACGGCGCCCGAACCTGTTGATATTAATATCCCCCAACGGTTATGATACGGGTAGGAACTTACCTAATATTTTTTTACATCGCCACACAAGCGGGAGTAGGCAAACGGTGAATGTTATTTATGTGTTTTTTTTTTCTAAACATTTTCCAGGGCCGTGTTTATTAGCAATCAATCAAATATTAGGAAAATATATGATGCAGACTTTTTTAGCTAACGGCCAAGAACAACGCTTTTCTTGTTCTTTCATTCATGCAAACACTAAAATCTTGAAAAGGGTAAACGAAGACCCCATCATCAGGGGCGTGCACTGCACATGAGCAAAAACCTGTGCATTGCTAGAAATTCTATAAAATAACTAAAAAATATCAATCTATCTAAAATCTGCCACAATATTGAGATATGAACATTAACATTATAGCATTACAATAATGCTGCAATCCATGCGCTCGGATGCAAGTCATGCTTTACGAGTTTTTGCTTGCTTATTAGCAATTTTATTTTGGTCGATTAATAGGACTGTTACTGGATTAAATAATCTACTATTGCAGCTATGTTTTGTTTACGAAGATTTTCGCATTATGCTGTTTAGAAAAATAATAAGCCAGACAACGTCTCGTTTCTTCAAACAATTTTCGTCGCACCATACTTCCCTTTTTATTAATTATCGAATTTTACTTGCGTATAAAACATTTTATTTTTTTGCAATCTATGATATATATATATTAGATGATATTTTGACTTAATATTTGTTTTTTCAAATGAACTATTGAAACGATTTATTTCATTTATTTAAAAATATTAACGCAAAGAATTATTAATGACATATTGCAATTAATTTAACTAATACCTATACGAGTACATTATGTACTATGAAAATATGTACTCAATTTTTTTTTTTATCATAAATTGACTTAAATAACTGTTTATAATATCTTACAATATATTTAACATCTATATAAAAATATTTCTTTGTAATCATTGTTTTTCTGAAGGTTTAAATACAAAAATAAAAATGTTATTTTGCTTCAAAAGAATGTTCCGTCTCTTATATTATTATATTCTAAGAAATATTATTATTATGAATAAGAAAAGTTAAAATGCAAACTTTGAACATTTTATAAATATATCTAATAATTTCTAATAAATAAATTGTTTAGTCATATAATTCCATCCCTCTCCAAGCACAAGAGCTGGTCTTTTTTTTGGAGAGGTAAGTGAAAGAAAAACCATGTAATTTTAAAAATATAAAATACTTTATTCATGTTATAAAAAATTGTAAAAATGTCAATAAATAAAATATAAATTTTATCTAAAAAATATCAGCTGAACGAATGTTCATCCTGCATTCTGTGTACTCGTATGGTTGAAAACAACAAAACCTATGCTTAGTGGACCGTATTATTTTGTAGTCAGCGTGTTTGTCTACAATTGTCTACATTCGTCTACATTCTTAAAATCTTTCAGAACCTATGTGGTTCAAAATATTATAATACATAGATAACAGTAATATTGATCTACACTTAAACGAAAGAAATAAGCAAAATATGCTTAGATTTTCAATATTTCAAAACCAGTCATCCATTCTAGGGTTGAAACTAATACAATCTGATGTAAATACAATAAAACAATATTAAGGACCCATATATGAAAAAAGTTTTATCAGCGTTGTATTTTCTCAAGTCGTTTTGAGGTAATTTTGTATAAGGTTATTTTTTTTAAATAAACCTTGTATTTCTTCACTAATATTCATGGAGCAGACTATCGTAATAACGAAAAATATTTACAAATTAATTTATATTATATACATACCTGCAGGTACACTCTTTTCATATTATGTTCACAGTACTTACAGAAAACATCAGAGAATATGAATTAAATTGATTTCATAATACATACTCAGCAATGCTTACAGGTATATAAAAAAAATTAAGAAATTTCCCCGAATATAAATAATCAAAGAGATGGCGAACTTTTTTATAACATAACAATACAAATACACCACATAACATAATATAACAATAGAAAATATACATTTAAATCTTAAAAATCAGTAAGATTTGAAATTTGAATTAATGATGTTTCTTTAGTAAATAAATAAAATAATAATTTACATAATTTAGGATGATACTGATACTATATTTATTTACTATATATTACTTATATTATTAACATAACTTTAATTATTTCAAATGTAAAAGCCATGGCAAAAATAAAAATAGTGATTTAAATGCATTAATTAATACTTATAATATATTCTTATAAAAAGTAAAAATATATAAACTAAATTTAAAAATCTACAGAGCTTAAATTTTTGTATTTTAAATCTCATATTGTACATACTTAAAACATTAATTTATATTAGAATAAAAATAAGTGGCAATAGACCTTTTCACGAAACCACTTGGAAATACATATAATTGTATGTACATATATACAAGATATATCAATAAATTTCACAAATAAATTATGTTAATAAAATCAATGGTCCCCGATTTGAATTTTTTCAATAACATTGATCTATTTTGAATTGATTAATACTCAAAACGTAGTCTCTTGTTAAGTATTTTTGTAAAAGGAGAATGAACTTGAATGACCCGCGAACAGAGAATTATTGTAATATTTGTCTTATGAATTTTTGTAATATCTTTCTGAAGAGATGCTCCTTCTAATATTTTTTCCCTTTTTAAAAGAAGACGTATTGAATATATGAATATAATGTTTATTTAATTCATGTTATTTTTAATTTAAAAATCAATTACATCTTTGTTGAAATCTAAATAAGATCAACAGCATTCTGTATTTCTGATACCATTTCTACGCAATGGCTTAGTAACAGCTACTGAAATTATTATATAAGAGGTTTATAACAATATGGTTAATAAATCTACTGAGAATTCAGAATTATGGTAAATCGAGATAATATTTTTATCAAAAACTAAATTGAGCAATTTTTCATATAATGCGTTCTCATTTGTCTTTACATGCATGCATAACTCTAATCATTACTTTTCTTTAGTATTATAAAATAAAAAATGTATATAGTAGTGTCTTTTGTATTTCAAAATAAACTAAATATAGTCTTATTGCATTAGTCTTACAAATAAATGTTCACAAAGTCTGCTTCCAGTCACGTGTTCACTTAGTGTGGCTGACACGGGACTCATCTAGTTAGTTGTTTGCATAAATAATACATGGGGTTAGTATGAAATTATATTTGTTTTTATTTTCTAAACTCTAACCTTATTTTTTCAATGAACTGTAATTTTATCGTGTTCATATTCATATTATGTTAAAGTGCATTTTTCGGTGTATATTTTGGTAATATCTAGTTCGGTTTTATAATTAAAATTGTTTCAAATTGGAGTATTGAAATAAATATGGAAAATAAGCAAATAAGAGCTTTTTGTGTATAAATTATAAATGGGTTGTATAACAGCAGAAATTGCTTGCAAACTAAATTATGCTTTTGGTTAGTTTTTTCAACTTTATTACATATAAGACGAAGGACCCAATACCTGACTGGGCCCTAATAACTGGCAGGGCATCTATAAAAACCGTCTAATAAGCCACCATATTACAATTTGTTCCATAACACTGTCTTAATTTGTAAATTGGACCTTGTGGCACCATAGTACATCCACAAGTTAACATAGTCCAAGCAGTAAATTCAATATGGCAACAGTTTTATAAAATAATGATTGTGTTTCAGCAAATCTTCGCCATATCTTAATAAATAATGTAATGTTTTGATTCTTTTTATAATTTTTTTTACTTTATTTTATGAAATAATATATAATTATTTAACTATTTGCTTCATAAATTAAGCTGGTAACAAAATCTTAAATACATGTTTTAATTAAGTTATGAGGGTGCTAGTTATAGGTTTTCAAAAAATTATGAAGTTCCAAAACGTGGAACCCCTGCCACTTCTTCGAGACATACCATTTAAAGTACAATAATATTAAAAATTTAACCATTATCATTTAACCTTAATTCTTATATTGTTAACTCTAAATGGTAAATAGCAAATTGTATAATCATGTTTAGATACTTAATACAGAAAGATCATTAAATGAACAATAAACAATTTACATTTTTCTCAGTCGATTCAAATATATATATATTTTAATTTGAAATGTATTCAAATATGTATTACACAAATATATAAGTTAATTTTGAAACCATTAAAAGTGAAGCACTGTTTTTATTCCAAGAGTGTAATTAAACATAATCAAAACAGCCCTTAAAATATATCTGGTGTAAAATTGCGAGAACGATAATTTACACAACGAAAAATGATTATTTACGAAGTTAACGAGGTTTCATGTAACGACATTGACAAACTGGTAATGCGGCGGCGAATCTTCTTTTTCAGTCACATTTTCCTCATTTTAATAAACGTAACATTAATACATAGAAGCTAGGAAATTAATTTGTTGTAATTAATAAAAAATGTATCTTATTTATGATATACAAAATCTTAATAAATATTCACATATTTAAAAAAAAAACCTATGTCAGAAAATTTACTTTATGGAGTATAAACTGATTGATCAAATATGAAAAATTGTAATTTGTACATTAACTTTTTAGTAGAATATATTTTGAATAGTGTCTTGAAACTCACGCACTTCTGTACTTATCCGGTAGTATTTAATATCTCGTTTACTCTCGTCAATTTGTAACATTAATATTACTAAAATGAATGGATTGAAATAAAACAATGTTTTAAATCTACTTGAGTTTATTTGCACTACTCGAGTTTAATACTTTACCAGTCTATGAGAGTTACTGTTTCTCTCGAAGCTCGAGTAGTGCAAATAAACTCAAGTAGAGCTATAACATTGCTTAATTTATATCCATCCATTTTGATGATGAAACTTTTCAAAGTTAACGCCGATTCTATTAATAATATATAGGTATTATTATTATTTTTTATTTTTACACAATATATCTAATTTCTCAATTATAAAAAAAAATATTCTGTAACATATGCTCTTAACTATCTGAAATTGTTTTTCCATTAGGTGTACCTTAATATCTTAGGAATCTAAAAAATATATTTATATTAAAAATAAATAAATAGAATAGTTACAATTTAATGTAAAACTCTTAATTTGTTAACAAATTTCATTTTACGTTTTTTTAGTGTCACTAAATTTCTATAAAAAGATACGAGATTGACATTCTAAGGAGGTGACGTCATCACTTCGTCTTAGGGGTAAGCTAATATGGAGAGTGAGTGATGTATTATACATACAGCCTTCTCCACTCCGCCGCAAGCCTACACCTCTACCCGAAACTACACCCCTTCGTAGGCAACTCCCCGAGTTATTTATTGCCCAAAACAATTAATTACGCAAATATGCCGACACAACGAAGCGACCAGCGCTGAAACGTGTTTAATATGCCATTTTTTATACTCAAAGCGCTTGCTATCTGACAACAGCTATGGAATTTCGAATGGATATTTTAACCGGTATTCTAAATGAATTAATCATAATAATTGTTGTCAAAGCGTAGGTTTTATGTAATGCTTAAAATTATTAACATGTCATTCTTTTAATTGCCAATTATTCGTTTTACATATAGATATATTTATTTTTTAAGGAGATAAAAAACTCATTCATTTGATTATCATGAATTAAGGACGTCCATGTAATGGCCGATAATCTGGGAGACTTTGATCTTTAAGAGTCGCTAAAGGGAGATTGGCGATCCTGTTGAGATTTAAATAAAATTCTCACGCCATTGTGCGGCGAGCTAGGCGCCGAAAATGGCGCCAATTAATATATATATAGAAAGAAGAGTGTCTGTTGGTTTGTGTGTTTGTTTGTTTTTTATACAGTTTTATTTCGAGCTTGATGAAACTTTGCACACTTGACCTCCAAAACAAGAAGAATGTCACTGTTTACATGAGATTTCGAAAGACCTCCCCATCCCCTTTTCTCACTCCTTAAAGCAGAATTTTAGTTCTTTTTGACGATCAAAATAAGAGGGAAATTACTGTCTAGGTGAGATTTCAAAAAAACCACCCCCACCCCCCTTTTCCACTCCTTAAAGCAGAATTTTGGTACTTGATGAAATTTTGCCCACTTATCGTTCAAAATAAGAGGAAAATTACTGTCTACCTGAGATTTCGAAAAAAACTACCCCCATCCCCCTAAATGAAGCCTCTTTACTTTGCGTAAAGCCCGGGCAACAGTCAATAATAAAACCATTTTCTCACTGCAGCTCACAGTCCCTAAAAAGAAAGTATTTCTTTATTTCATTTCTTGTGACATTTTCACCATCGTCACCAGTTGAGCGAAGCGGTGATCGGCGAATTACCTTTTTTTTCTTGTGGCTGTATGCAACAGTATCTATTGCGGAGTTTATTAGTAACACGGTAAAATTAAATTAAATCAAAACTAAAACAAAGGTAATTTTTTTTTTCAGAAACGAAACTCAAAGATGTCAAACTCAAATTTTCCTTTCATAAGAATTACAGTCATGGTACAATCACGTACACTTCAAACATGTAACAAAAGTAAAACAGATGTAGTTTTATAATTTTTAATGATGAGGTTTTGTTTGTTGTATTAAGTTAATATTGTAAACTCAAGTTGTAGTAAAAATTAAATGCTACCGGTAACAACTAAAATATTTTTCTAAAACTAGATTTTTAGAACACATTATTATTGTGAAGTTTCAGTTTTTCAGAACATGGTTCTGTGGTATTTTTAAAACAAATTAAATTAATCAACTAGAAAGATGTACATTATATTTACCTAAAAATTATTTTATAATTTTGCCTTGATGATTATTGATTAATTTAGATTTACATTACGTGAGATGTTTAATTTAAATCACTATTAAAAAACTGTCATTTTAATGGGTTCCCGTTATTCAGATTTTCACGTGGTTATGATTTCTTGATTTTCTCGTATTAATGAAAATAACAAATTTCTATATTTTTAACATTTTCAATTGATTGCCTTAATAACATAAACTTAAAGTTTTAATTTTTTAAGTGTAATAATTGAGCAATAATTCAATTTTAAATAACTTTAAAAAAATTTCATATTATTAAATGAGATCTGAAAAGTTGCCTGGTGGGATAAGATCCTGTGGACTGTATCGATTACAATAATGATTAGTTGACGCAATTTGAATTGGATTCAAGAGAGAAATATTGGCATATGGATCTGGCCTACCTTGATCTCGATTCTGGATTGAATGTCATGTTTTCACCTCCAGTCGACTCGCACCTTTTTAGTGAAGAACCGAGATATCACTGCACTTCCGAAGCTGTTTAGAATATCGCCTCTTTGTGGTCCTAGCGTTACGCACGGCGCTACTTTAGGACGATAAAAAAACACAGATATTGACAGTTCGGTATCAGAAATCAAACTGTTTTCACGTCGGCGAAATCCCTAAGTCATTGGTTGGCCAGAGCGGGACAGGTATATTAAGGTATATATTGGAAGAATAAAATACACAAGGAGTAGGTACTCGACTTGCATTAACAGTTACATATCAATTAAATTAGTATTTCAAAGGATATTGGCGCAGTACTTCAATGTAATCGTGTAGTGCATCAGTTTCTCTTCAAATTTGAGATTAAAACAAAATGGTAAACACAAAAATATTCATATTCCTATTATTATCAAAATTTTTATGAAGCCTGTAAAATATATCTGATCGCATGTGTGTGTTTCTGTACGTACACCCAGGGAGAGAAACAGTAAGCAGAAATTGTGCAGCTTGGTTTTTTTTTACCTCGACACCGTTATACGAGGGTTTATCTGGAGGTCCGTTTTCTCACCCCTGACACCGCCCCCATACCCATCCCACACCCTGCCACCATACCGAAATAATTAGATAGCTATTTATATGATTCACAGCTGTAGGGAGACTTATTAATTTAGTAATATAAATGATTTTCTACTTCCGCGCAATGCGGAGATTTTCTTATCATTATTTATAAAATGATTATTAAACGCAGTGCAGCTAACCATCGATACTAAATAGATTTTTTTTTTGTAGTGAAAATATTGTCTTAGTTTGATATTTTGACGATATTTTATTATTATTTTTAAGGACCCTTTCAGATGTGTCTCGAATGATTGATTATATTGGCCGATATCCCTCAATCTAATATTATTTCTGGCATGTACAAAAATCGATCGGTCTAGAATATAAAAAGTACCACGATTTTATTCCCCTCACATTTAATTCGCCTATATTAACATCTATCACTGTTAAAGAAGTCATTACATCTGCTGTTCGTGTCTTTTAACGCTGTACAATAGCGTGTGGAATCCCAAACTAGTCTAGTTGGCCTCATTTCCTCCAATCCCTTATTGGAGTGTCAGTTTCATTTCCTAGACACTTCCACCTCCGATTTATTAAGAGACTACTTCCGGTTCCTACGGATACCCAGATATAAATTGTACTTTACGTGATAAACTGATTTTTAAATAAAATTAGAAAACGAAGAACCAACCACGAATTTTTTTTTTCCTTTTGCTATTTATGTGGATATTTCAAGAGGATAGTAAGCCAAAAGATTTTATTCAATTTTAATTTTCAAAACTAAACTTTGTACTATACACACGTTGGGTTATTGTCACTACTAGTGTCGATAAGTGCGTGACGAATGTTATGTTGTTAATTAATGTTTTCTCAGAATTTAAATAGTACCATGTCAATTAATGATATTAATGTGGTCGGTACGGCAAAAATATATAAATAATTAGATATTAAAAAACAAATTGTGTCCCTAAATATATATTTCAACCAAAAATGTCTAAAACCGTTGAAAAACAAAAGAATTTAAATTCGGTGAAAACACTAATAACACTTATAATAATAATAAAACACTAAACACCTAACACTTCGCCTTTATTATTCATATGCCCGTTAACACCTCTCAAAACTAGTAGTGACAATAACCCAACGTGTGTGTGGTACAAAGTTTAACTGTGAAAATTAAAATAATCATGTTACTACACCACAAACTAACCGCCAAGCCAATTAATGCTTTTATTCTAGTTTAAAATCTAGCCTATTACACAATTGTTATAAATTTTTACTGTTTTTTGTCTCTATTTTACGTACTTTGTTCTGATTTTAGGATTTTTTGATTAATGGTATATTTTTTGTAAAAAAATGATAATAATTTATTCAATATTTTTAACATATCTGCTATTATGTTAGTGCCAGTCTCACTAGGCTTTTCTTGTACTGAAGACGACTTTTGATTATAAATTACATAAAAATGCAATCAAAAATCATATTAATAAAATTATATTAATTTATATCTGCAATTATATAATAATAATATACAAATATTTCTGAACGCACTCACAAACCTTAAAAAGAAATTTGAGATAAATAATGAATGAAAATACAAATAGCGCCTGTTTTAGAATTATATTGAATATTTGTGGGTGAGTTCGAATCAACAATTCGAATAGCCCGTGTCCACAGACTGAAACACGATAAGATAAATTTCAGAGATTTAGTTAAGATATATCTCAGTAACACCTATATGTGTTGAGATTTTGATCCGGAATTAAACTCAAAGGTCAGCTTGAGATTAACAGAATTAAATAAAAATCTTATTCCCTTGTGTACGACGTTTGGCAATCAGCGATACACTTATTCTTATTTTGAAAATATTTATAATTATCCTGAAAAGTTATACAAACAAAAGGTATTAAGTTACAAATATTTATTTCGTTTAAACTGCTGCTGGAGAGATTTAAATTCGCCCAACTGGCGAATGGAACATCAATGATCAATCGACATACATTTGACGTTTGACGTACAGCGATCGTGAAGTGAGGTGCTTAACCACGAATCTCTGAGACTCTGCGTGTTCACGGTAAAATTACGAAAACCGTTGAGAGAGTTGTCTCCAAAGAATCTTATGGGAACCTAATCTCTGTCTCGAGCCGAAAATCTTTATCAGTAAACACGGGCCTTAAGGTATATTAGCCTCACAATATGAATTATATTTTTGTTAAAACATAATATTTGACACATAAATGACATTTGGGTTCCACTCTTCAATTGTTAATTGTATTTTAAGACCATTATTCTTGTCATATGAGTGTATTCGGAATTTGATATTAACATTCTCTTTTGAAATTCTGATACATGTCCTTTCTCATGGCATCCGCCTCCCGGATGTCGTAGACTTTCTTCTAATGGATCAGTATCTCTTTTGCCTTTGTACTGAAACTTTGATCTAGTCGGCATATGAAAGAGATGAATGCCGACCCAGCATCCCTTTCACGAATCCGTCTCTCGGCTATTCACATCACTCATACAACGAGAATGTTTTGTTTTACTTTGACTGTATTTTATTCTATCACAATCAGTAATGAAGATTGCATTAATTGAGCAATATCTTCAGACAAGATTATAGATCTCAAATATAAATAATATCCTTCTTTATAATTTAACTATAAGTAAACATCTTGACACGTATCATATTATGTACTCGTATCATAAAATTAAATCCTATACTGTTATCAATTAAATGTGTAGTAAAAATAAAAATAATCTAATAATCTAAAATAATAAAAGATAATGTGTTTTAGATACGCGACATACAAAACGCACTCGGCACACAATAATTGCTCTATAGCGATTTTTAACGGTGATGGTTACCCTACCAGAATAAACAAATCCGAAATATAGCGAGTTAATAAAGTTAAGTATTTTTGTAATATATGTAAGAAATATTTTATAATTCCATTTCTTACTGTGGTGGATTTTAATAATCATTCATTATATATTAGTGCTGAGAAAGATATCCATACTATTAAGAACACATTCTTATTGTGATGTTGTAATTATTCAGAACATAGAATTAGTATTTTATATCCATACTCACGTATGATACCAAAATTATTGTATAACATTGACCTTCCAGGCCCCCATACAACGTGGGTCCCAATGGATTGGTTGTATTAGTGTACTTACGTTACTGGTAAACATATTTAAAATCAATGAAACAGTATAGGTATTTTCAACATAGATTATGTATTTTTAGATGCTTTTTTAATATATAAAAACGTTGTTGTCGGTGTTTAGTAACTTTGAAGACACTAAAATGGGGAGAAATATTTACATAAAATAAAAGATTTGATCTTGAAATAAAATCCAGACGATTTTTGAAGAGACCGTAACAAAACATAATAATCGATCGTCTGTAAGACAGGGTCGGATGAAATAAATATATATATATAACGTTTGTCTGGGACATGCATACAAGGTGTTTTTTTAATAGAGCATTTGTTTTCGGGAAAACCGCTACTGAAGATGTTTTTTTTTAAATTTCACACATGTTTTATAAAGCGTAGGTTCTTATTTGAAATTGATGTTTACAATCCGTCATTAAAGATCACAAATACTTTTTGATTTAAAACGTTCAAAAATATGATTAAAACTCTTTCTATCTAGAAAATGATCGTTATGAACAGATTAAAAAAAAAAGACTTACAAAACATTCGTGTTAGAAATATAGTCCCAATTCCAATTTTAATTTTTTGTCATTATAAATTAACATTTCTGTTTACTATTTTGAAACAACGTAACTTAAATGTAAATAAAGAGATTGTATAAACCAATTTGACACTTTTCATTTTTCATTTTTGACGAACAGAATTAGAGAACTTTAGAATTTAATTTTATAAAATAATATTAAAGTATGTTTAAAAAATATATATTGCTTGGCTCACCCCTGTATTTATGGCATCCACTTTATGGATTTTCGTGGTTCAAAGTCCCTTTATTTACAAAATCTTATGGTGTTTACACTCGACGAGCTTACCGTGGGTGTTATCGTAAATAGGGGGCACTTATGTCACTCGCAAAGTACGGCTACTGGACATATTCTCGCTATAAGTGAAGTGAACCTAATATCCACCTGTACACCTTCAGAGATATATTCAAACGGAGTTGAATACTCTTGAAGTTGAATAATGATATAATATTTAGACATTCTAATAAAAAAAATGTAAAATGTGAAATGATCTTAAAGAAAAATGGAATGAAGCTAGAGTATTATCATTTTAATATTTACATTTTATACGATTTCAAAAAATAGATCCATAATGACAAAAATACGTCACTTTCTTAATTTTTTCACCTGTATAATATACGAGTATGCAGTAAAAACATTGTGAATGAATGAAACTTGATACTTTTGTAATGTGTTGCTGAAGGCAAATGCTTAAAATCCATTGTTAATTAAGATATAAAGGATGTCCCAGAAAAATATACACACTTTGAAATGATATAAATTCAAATTAATTAAGCTAAATTTATATATTTTTATTTTAAGTCAAAGGAGAAAAACGTAGATTGCAAACGTTCAAAGATGTCCACTAGGCATTTTTAATAACCCAAATGGCAAACGCTTTGTATTTGGGTGCATTACACCTAAACAGGTAGGTGCCTTTAATTCTTTAATTTATGTCAGTTTTGCACCATAAACCTTATCTTTTACGTATCCCCGTAAAAAGTGCAATGGCGCGAGGTCCGAAGAATGTGGGGCATATTTAATTGTATTTTTTCGACCAATTTATCTGTTGGTCAAGATATTCATCAAAATAGAAAAATAGGTCTCTCTCTACTAATAAGTAAAAGTTTCCAATTGGTTCATTTTAAAATGCAATGGATGCTCGATTTAGGAACTCATGTCTCACATGTACATATTTTATTGTGATATCCTGTATATTTGACGATCTTTGAGATGGATTCAAGATAGATTGTCCACAATCTATCTGAGATGCATCCTCCAATTTTATGAATAGGTACATCGCTCACAGAGAGGACCATAACCTGGGAAAACTGATATTCATTGAAATGTTGAAGGTAGTAGGGAAGAGAATTATCTTCATGTCGTCATGTCTTATACCATCACGTAACTCAATTTATTTTATTATCTTTGTTAACGAATTTGTATTTATTGATTATTGTGGTAACTTTGGTAGTATTCTATCCTCTCCTTACTGTCGAGTTACCTGGGTTCAGTTTCTTGTAATAATAACTCCGTGTCCAGGTAACAACTACACGTTTATTATAATAAGTATTGACAGTAATTTATAATTATACAATTCAGTGATATTTTAAATATTAATTAGAAAGATATACATATAAAATCAATTTTATCGAAAAATATTGTTGTTGCATAGTTGGATAATACACCTTTCCCGGTTTGGAAAGAGATCCAGGTTCGAATCCCGGTGGTGCAACAACAATATTTTTCGATAAAATTGATTTTATATGTATCTTTCTAATTAATATATTTAATTCATATTTAAAATATGACAGACGTGTGTTCTGAATAATTCGGTGATAGATTAGTAATTATTGAAAAGTGGCAATGGAAAGAGACCCGTTCTCCCACAGACGGCCTCTTATAATCATTGTCCCCCACCACTCATCTACTCACTCTCCTGATATACACACACACACACACACACACATGTCCAAAATGACAGTTCTCATAATTATGCACACTTCGATGCGAGAACAATTATTTTATATATACTTATATATTTATTTTTCTTACCTCAATTAAATTTCACAATAAAAATATGCTGTCTTTGGCCCATTTTGACCTATTAAAAAAGCACAAAATGATGTTTAAAGTATTAAAATCTTTTTTATAAATAGAAAAATCATTGTATGTGGTCAGCGGGGCAGTCACCAGATTGGTGGTAACGAATGCTATCGGTGTAGTGGTTGTCTTAAGGGCGCTGAATAGTTAACTCAGGTTGATTACTAACTTAATCAATTACTATGACTCCAAATATCATAAGGGATTAAGGTTAAGCAAACATCAAGAATGTGTAATAGAAATTACTCATACATTGAGTCTTGTCCCGATGTTTATTAAGTCACTCCTGGTTATACAGTATATGTCAGGCAGATTGTAAATTAAATGTACATAAGTTCAAATCAATCGTAATTAAATAATCACTATGAAATACTGCCTGGCTGCCCGGGCCACTAGAATAGAATGGAATCCGGCTAGTCCAGGCCACAGCGCGTGTGCGACTTCTCTTGACCGCTCGCTACACGCTGTTACTGGCTTCAGTGTCGCGGCTAAATCAACTTCGCCATACGGCCCAAACATGGCGTTGTCTATCTGACACATACTAATATAAAATGAGTTTTGTTTATGTAGTAGTAATTAGTAGTGTAGTAAGTTGGATAATATAATAAATAAAATATTCTAAACGTTCCACAGACGTCAGGATCCATATAATTATAAATAATTAAAAATGATATAATAATTTATTTTTGATTCATAGTATAGTGTGTTATATTGTTATAATCAGATAACATTGCAGCAAAGTAAGACCTATATTTGGGTACCCGCCTGCTACACTAGTATTTGACTGTATTATAGCAGACAGTGCTTTTCCGGTATATAGTAGTAAACAAAGTGTAATATTTAAAGTGAAAGAAATATATATAGAGTAAAACAAGATGCGATTAGATAGCATATAAATACATTGTAAAATTTAAAGTAAATGTAATGTTCCATTTATAAAAATAAAAAAAAGTAAGTAAAATAAGAGTAAATAAGTAAATAATATACAAATATGAAGTAAAGGTGTGGAAAATAAGTAATTAGAAGACTATATAATTAAATATATGAAATAAGCGCCCAAGAAAGAAAACGCTTTGAAACTTCTTACGAAACTTTATTACATTTCTAATCACGTTCCAAAATGTAACTTTACTATATAAACCTTGTGAATAAATTGTAAGTATTCTTTTACTTATACAATACCTTATATTGTGTTATCCGTACGTAATTTCTAATAATGTTCCATAATGTAACTTTACTGAATAAACTTTGTGAATCAATTGTATGTGTACTCATAATTCACTTATTCCTATATCCTAGATCAATATAAATACTTATAACTTGAACACAATGATGAATTATATTTGAAAGTGAGCCATCATTACTCCTTTTAACACGCATTATTCATTCGTACTTATCTTCCAAAATACGTAAATAAAATTTATCAAACAGTAAAAATGTAAATATATACATTTTATCTATATAAAAATAAAAATGCGTTGTAGTTATATTACTTTGTTTTCGAATAGGTATCCTACGTCTAAAATATACTTTCTAATTTTCCTGTGAACAAGTTTTAACTTGTTGAAATTTTCCAACACGATTACTCTTATACTGAATGCAGCAAAACCTTCCTTTAGACCGTGGAAGACGGAATTCCTCCCACCCAACCCTTTACATGCAAAAGCGTAATGTCGTATAAAATATATTTCTATGAATACATTTGTATAAAGATTACGTGAATTCCTCGTATGATTAATATTAACCATTCTTAAAATGACATTTTTACATTACAGTATGATATATTTATTATTGTTATGGACCAGCACAGTCCAAGAGTAATTTCACGATAACTATATTTAATCCTAGCTGTATAAACATTCTTAGATTATAAGACTAGAAATTACTACTAAAAATATTTATATTTATACGAAAGGAAACTTTAACTTCATTAACGTTACACAACACCAAAGAATGAGGTCCATACCGTGCAACTCATGTTTTTTTGTTTTGCCCATCAGGATCTAGTGTAGGATAATAGAAAGAAAGAAAGAAAGCTTTCAAGATAGAACCAGAGACATATGGCTTTAGTCTGTGGTTTCTGTAACAAAGCCTTGTAAATTAATAGAATATGCTTAATTATTGTGACTTACTATTAACTAAAAGAATAGTTATTGGAGAAAAAATGTAGTGAAATAATATTATTTGAAGAAGAAAACTAATCTACTATAAACAAGATTTAAGCTAAATATACAGGGTGTAACAGACCTAGTCCATAATACTTTTTGGGTGGATACCTGACTAATATACGAGTTGAAAATGTTCAAGGGATATGTGCCTAATCTCAACCATAGAGATATAAGCATTTCAAAAAAAAAAATCGTAATTATGCGATTATTTCGATTAATTGAAATATTTTATTGAATACAACAAATTAAAGGTCATCGTATTTCGAGCGGCTAGACTTTTTTTTGTTAGGTTTTAGGGCTATAGATTAATAATTGAACAATTTCGCAAATATTTATTTCGAAGTACTTAGCTTAACACGATTTTGTAAAAAATTCAAACAATACTATTTTCCGTAATATAATATTTACACGCAATCCTTGAATATTTTCGACATGTAATTTAGTCAGGTATCCACCCACAAAATATTGTGGACTAGGTCTGTTACACTATGTATATTCTTACTTGGCAGTAAGTAAAATATTAAGAAATATGAAGAATTTCAATTATATATTAGCACGTTCAGCTCGGGCTGACCGGGCATCCTTTCCATGACATGGATAGAACGCCAGGCCCCGACATTTACGTCATCGGCTAGTTACAATCGGCACTTACAAATTTCTGGTTCTTTCATCATCTGTAGGGGAGATTGGATTTTACAATGATGTACAATGCTGTTCACTTAATAACTATAATTTTTCAATAACAACTTTTACAACCCACCCACACTTTTCGTGACATATACGATTTATGTCCTTCTTCTCAAGTTTCATGTTTCACTACACTTTCTGACACTTCAAGTACCATTTTTTCTTTAAGTAATCATGCGGACTTGGGCCCTGGGTTATCCGAACTCCCGAAACCCTGTCCTCACGTCACAGAATTTCCAGTACCAAACAGCACGACGCCATTACATACATTTTCAGCACAAAACGCCGCCATCTCACCAAAAATATTGCTAAGAATGCCTCTCCAATTGTGACTTTTATCAGCTTCGGGTTCCCATCTTGCGCCTTTTCTTTCCCATCTTGGCCAGCTCTCTCCTTACCAGTCCCGATCCGCTCGCCAGAAAAGTGACAGCTACACCATCTTCTTTCGTTTTCTGTCAGCATTGGCTAAACAGCGGGCTTCTCATTGGCTGCCGGACTGCGGCCGGTCCCACACATAGAACAATGTTTTATATCTGACGTTTTTGGTGGACTCTCAATATATATTCAAAAATAAGTTTAAAGCACATACAATACAGTCAGTTCACAACAGATAATCATCAATTAGATCTTTACCAATCATATCTACACATCTCATTATTTACCCTCTGTATTTACACACCACCAACTCCAACCTCCCCATTATTTCTTCCCCCTGTCACCTATAAAATTTTATATTATATTTTATTCTTTATATATATTATATGTGAGTATCTCTGAATATATATTTATATACATATTCATGCAAGATATTTGACATTTTGGTAATTATTTTGACATAATTTACAAGATATACTATTAAGTCAAATATAAAATCTCTCAATAAATAATTAAAATATTTTTATATTCAGCTTGTTTTCATATAGTCACTAGATGGTTAAGAGATCATACCAATAAAACTATATTTTTCTGTCATGAAAAATACGTCTCGGAAACGATTTCGCTGATCAGGGCAAATTCACTTCTATAGGGCATGACTACAAAGCGTTTATTTGGTTGATGCATTAATTCATAGCGGATTTTTTTCCAAGACAAGAGAATCTACTTTTAAAAGAATTTGTTTGACATTATGTCAAATGTCATTTTAGTGCCATAGTGTTTTTTTTATAAAATATGTGTGTACGTCGTGAATTTTTCAATTTGTAGAAAGTTTGTGTTAATTTTTAGCTTTAGGAAAAAAATTAAAAAAGAGTATCAAGTACAAAAAAAAAAATTTACGACATATCCTTTTGTTTGATTTTAATCGAGGAGTTAAGGCATGAATTGAATACTACCACGAATTAATCTAACCATCACTTCTGAGAGTTTTCGCCAATTGCGCTAAAGTCACCTTGCGACCGCAATTCAAGAAAAATGACCGGAAAGACGGCATTGAGTGTTATTTCAGCATGATAATGCACGTCCACATACAAAAACTACTATTTAGAAGCTCGGTTGGGAGATTATTCCATATCCGCCCTATTCTCCTCATCTTGTTCTATCAAATATTCATCCTTTCCGCTTTCTTAAAACTTCATCACGTCCAAACCACTGGATTTCTTCAGGCGTAAAATCAAAGAACTGCCAGAACATTGCTACTAAATTGTAAATAATACAAGATAATATATTATTGATTAGGTACTTCATGTATTTTATTTATTAAAAAAAACTAATTATAAATTAAATAAAAACGCTACGATCTATACCTCAACCCAATAGTTCTATACGATTACTGCACCAGAATTTTTGTGACTGCTGTATTCTGAATAGTACAAGGCGCTTTTTTACCGGCTATTCTCAGTATAGCGCTGCGGTTGCGACGTTGCGCATGCGCAATGGTTTCTCGGGGCCATCATGTAGTGAATGGTTGAAATGTTCAAGACAATAGATCAGCCCGCCGACTGTGAGATATGGTTTGTGATTCGTTTCTTGAATGCACGAAACATGAAACTAGCTGACATTCGTCACCAACTGTGTCCTGTTTTATCCTGATTTGAAGATGGCAAGCGTTTTGATGACGATGATAAACTCAAAGACGGAGTACAGATATGCTTTTCATCCCAGACAGCGTAGTTCTATGACGAAGGTATACAAAAATTGCTGCCCCGTTATGACTAGTGTCTCAGTAATGGTGGTGACTATATTGTGAAGTAGTAGGTGTGTTGCGTCCAAATAAAGTAAAGTGATATAAAAATGATGATGCGTTTCTTTAAAAAAAAATCCGGTACTCGCATAAAAAATGCGTCCCGTAGATTTTTATATTAATTATAAATTTCTAAAATATGGTTCAAAACTAAAATGAACATTTCCTTATCCCTCGTGTTGTTTCGGACGTTTATCGTGAATGTTATTAATCAAAGAGCCACGAAGGGTTGGAGCGCGCGGCTGGATGTTGGGCATACTTTAGTCTCGTACAGAAACATACATTTCCCGCAGGTAACTTGGCAAGAACGGGAGGAATTTCAGTACACATTGGGGTGTCGGTGTATGTATGATCACGCAGTTTGGAAAATATTCCACTGTACACGGCTTTCGTGTGTGCTGTGTTGTGTTGTAAACTCTGGCGTTCCAGATAATCAGGGGACACGGGAGCTGTTTGGATATTAGGATGACCCTACTTTTCGTCGAACACACGCAGTTGTGAAAACGATTTCTGCGTGTATACCTATGTCAAATATAAATATTCACTATTGAAATGTGTTGATGCTTTGTGTTACATAAAAAATGCTGATTGCAAGAATTAGGTACATTTTTACTGTGTGTAGTTACGGTTATAATTTATTTATTGTTTCCGAGGTAACTAACTGTTACGTATTTGTTTCCTAAGTACATCTTCAGTATACACCTCGTAATGTGAAGGTCCAAGAAATACGCTTTGTAATAATTACACGTTTATTACAGTAAGATATAATTTTGTTACAAGGTATATCACTAGTACAAGTCAAACGATAAAGCCGATGGACACGCAGAGAGAGAGATCTTTATAACTCAGCACACACGCCTGGCGGTGCGGCATTCACACACACACAACTATACAATCCCAAGGACATCACAATAACTAACTAACTTACCATCACGCCGTTTCCCCGCGGGGGCAGGCAGAAAAGATAGAGCGCCACACTCCTCTGTCCTGACACACAATTCTCGCCACATCCACATTCATACATCTTCTCATACAAACTCGCCGATTGTTGAGGCTTCAATAGAACAATCCTCCATTACCTGGTTGTGCCAAGTCTTTCGCGGACGTCTTCCATTTCTGGTGCCATCAACACTTGTGTCATATATCTTACAGTTCTCTCTTCATTCATCCGTTCCATATGACCAAACCACCTAAGGATTGTTTCCGAGCTAAGTTTGTAGAACTCCATAGTTCACGTATGTGAAAACGCTTATTTTTTTATTCTACTCGTATAATTTACTTGAAACCCATTATATTTTAATCAATAAAAAAAAATTTAATACAATTTTTACATTTCTATTTAATTTAAGTTCTTACTATCATAAATTATAGATAGATCGAGGTTGTGATTCTGTCGAAAACTTTTTCCGTAATAGATCTATCGAAGATATGAAACAAGATCACCAATTCGACATTACTACATAATTATTATCTAGAATCATTCAAACATTATATAAATTCCAGAATGATAAAAATGTCTGTCTTGTCTTCTCATGTTGTAAAATTATATAGCTGTCCTTTTCTACATATTACCTATAATAAATATTACAATTTCATTGGCGTTGATACAGAATGGTTACTTAAAATAATTAGAAACATTCAAAAATGTACGGAAACCATCAGTATTCAAATAAATAATGTTGTCCCTTTTCATCTCGAGCAAATAAAATTGTAGAGTTGTTCTCCATTAAAGATATAAATAAAGGTTATTGAGTTAAATTGTTAGATTTATAATGCCCTTACATGGCGAAACGCGTCTTAAGTAAATTAAACGAGTATATTAAAAATACACGTTTTTTATATTCACTTTTTTCTCTAGGTCCAATATTAACGCAGTTACTATATTTTAAGTTTTTCATTCATCACAATTTAGAAATAAGATAGCGGATCTTGGCCAAAATATTTAACAAATAAATTTATTTTTATTTATCTATAATTTACAAAAAACGTTATATCCAAAATATATAATGCTATTATATAATATCATAATTTTCTGAAAGTTACGTCATAAGTTACGTCATTTGAAATCTACCTAAAAACGGTGTTGCTGGTAAATCAATTCATTTTGGGTAAACTGCAAGTATACGAGTGTGATTGTGTATGTTAAGTGCTGATAATGTTCACAATGGAGACCTGGTACCAACACTGATGTATGGAAGTGAGGACTGGAGCTGGCGGAAGACGAACGAAAGTAGACTGAATGCAGTGGAAATGATATCATTTAGGCGTACATGTGGCAAATTCATTTGTAACATAGTAAAGAATGTCTAGCCGATCTAAGTATAGTGAGTAAGATTAAGAATGGATCACTTAGGTGGTTTGGTCATATGGAACGGATAAATGAGGAGAGAATGGTAAAAAAGATATATGATGCAAGTATTCATGTCACCAGAAATAGAGGACGTCCACAAAAGACAGGTAAACCAGATATTGGAAGATGGTCCTGTTAGAAGCCACAATAACCGGCGAGCTTGTATGAGAAGATGTATGAATGTGAATGAGGCGAGAATTGTGTATCGTGACAGAAGAGTATGGCGCTCTATCCTCTCTGCCTACCTACGGCGTGATAGTAAGTTAGTTAATCTTTTAAATTAATGCATTTTGTAAATAAATAAATAATTTTACGTATACGAGTATAATGATAAATAACATTTTGTATAAATATGTATGTACTACACGAGTTGGTACTAATGTGTGTTCTAGTATAAACGCTTATATTATGAAAATAGGACACCAGCAAGTTAAGTCCTATTTTCATAGTACAAGCGTTTGGCTTAGTTTCAAAATAGTAAGAATATTGATTTGAAATATATTCCGTGTACGCATCTCGTTTTTTTTTTAATTTAAAAAAATAAATAATTTAATTATGTCAATGGAAAAAACTTTAATTTATTGATAATAATACTGATTGACATTTATTTGAATCTGTTCATTTCGTTAATTCCTTCATTCTATCTTGGACTTACTTTATTTTTAGTTCTTCTCCTTGTTCTCTTCGCTCTTGACAGAGCAGTCGTAGCTAGTCGTGTAACCCCCGAGATAATGGGATGTCAGCTGTCTCGGTCCACGGCTCTGCAGATACATCATTGAAAGGGTGTACCTGGAGAGACCTCATTTGTCCTGTCTATCACGATGGTTTCTTCTATCGTCTGTGCAGTCGAGTGCCCCAACTCTTTCATATTATGGATAAATTGACACATTTTTTATGTTTACACATATCATTCCGCACCTCCTCCAAAATATTTTGAAATAGAATAATCTTAGAAAAATCAGTGACGAAAAGGTCACACTCATTACTGTGGTGATACAAATTTGAATTAGTACCCATAATGGTAATACTTACGTATTAAACTTTTTAGAAATATAAATTATAATATGTCTTTCACGTTTCGGTATAGATAAATAACTTATTTGTAAATTCAGTACCTACCTAAAAAAAATATTTACAAAATAATACATACCTACCTACACAATGTATTGAGTTGGTGTATAATTATTGAG
Organism: Eubasilissa splendida; assembly: GCA_031772225.1. Classification (NCBI taxonomy): domain Eukaryota; kingdom Metazoa; phylum Arthropoda; class Insecta; order Trichoptera; family Phryganeidae; genus Eubasilissa; species Eubasilissa splendida. The sequence goes on along the minus strand of CM062852.1, from coordinate 9,912,886 downwards.
GCTTTTTTTCAACAAAAACAATATCAGCATATAACAAAAACATATTAAAATGATTATTCCCGATTATTACTTCAATAACTGCATCCTATTTGCTTGGTTAACCGGTCGATCCCACGGGCGAAGAAGTTGCTGTTCTTAGAGGTAATCCACTCTTTGACGTCGTCCACCAAGTCATCCAAATCGTCGTAAATTTTGTTCGCGAGCCAATTTTTCAGCGATCGATTGATGTGATAGCCCGTAGGCGCTTCTGTGGGAGAATATGGCGGATGAGGAAGCAGTTTCCAGTCCTTATTGGCGATTGTCACGATTCATCCCCAGTGATGAGATTCTTCAGGAACAGAGTTTGCTCGTCTCGCTGCAGCGAATCGGTAAAAATTCGGACACGTTCGGCTTTGTTGTCGGAGAGTTTGTTCAAGCCAATTTCCATACTATTCCGAGCTTTTTGAAACGACGAACGATGGTCGAATGGTCCACATCGATGTCTTCGGCTAACATTTTCGTTGTCAAGCTTTCGTCCTCTTCCACGGCTGCCAAAAGTGTCCGGTCGACTTCTTCCTTCTTCATCTGCCAGGTTTGTATCGCCCGATCTAAACTTCATGAACCACTGATTGTTCCTTTGCCAAAAAGTTTGTTGAGATCGCGAAATGACTGCTGACTTCCTGATTGACTTTTATCCAAGTGGTAGAGCATCATATGGCCAAAATGGATATGATTTTCGACACGCATTTTCACTATCTGAAAAGAGGAGATTATTTTTATGAAAAACTGTAATTTTAAAAGAAAAACACGTCGCGGAAAATAGCCTCAATAATTTTGCACCAACCTAATGCAATGCTAAGCAAATGTTTTTTTTAATAAATACACATTTTAAATATCAAAAATAAATCTATCTATTTAAATACAATTCCTCCCTTCCCATTTATAAAAATCATATATATACACATACGCAATATTTTCACGTAACCGTGAGAGAGCTAATTGCACACACTAGATTTTTTTTATTTAACTGGCTTAATCGCTAGACGTCGCTCAGAATTCTAAGTTAATTCTAATCTCTGAAATATTAAATAGTATTTGCATTATCTCTGTGATTGTTTGCTATTATGAAACGTCATCGTGCAGCTAGTGCCGCCTAACTGATTCTAGAATTATCATTTTACCCTTTTACATGAGTTCAAAACTAAAACATTCCAGAAGCTACGAGTTAATTTGTCGGGACCTTTCAGGACAATAGTTTAATTAAGCGCTAAGGTTTTCACTACCGTTTAGAATTTTCAGTGTAGAGATATCTGTGTTATTGTGTCACGGGTCACTTCCCTAATTATCGTCGACTTGGAGACGTCAGTGGAAAGATGAACCTGTGGGAATGCTCTCGTTGAGAGGAATGTTTGCAAAAAGAATCGAAGGCATCAAAGGCGAATGTTTAATGTAAGATAAAGAAGGGTTTATTTAGATGGTTGGATAGTATTATTGTTAAATGAACGATTTAAGAAAAGTTAAATTTAAAGTAATTGATTCTAAGCAAATCTCTGGTTTATTTGTGTATTAGTAATACCTATTAGTAATACCAAATTACTAATACACAAATTATAGCCAGAGCGGGACAGGTATAGATAGTATAGGTTTGTATATAGGATGGACAAAATGGATAAGGAGTGGGTATTCGACTTACGTCAACAAGGGTACTTTATAAAGTAAAAAATGTGTATGCTTAAAGGTCTGGAGCGAGAGCGAATCATCAATACCGGATGCGTATGCAGACTTATACATTCATGCAGGCAGTTATTCTATATCAAATTATTCGCGTATATTGCGTTCTCCTGTTCTAGCGCATGCAGAACGCGTTTGAACTATGTGTGAAGATTGTTTCTTTATTTGTCTTTTGTTTGCATAAAATAGCTTGGAGTCAACATTTCATGTATTTTTTCTAACATGTTCTGCCACCTTTATCATTAGTGACAAATAGATACTAGAAGAACGTATCTTTACGCCAGCATATTTAAAAAAACATCAAATGTCACCGAAATAGAGACTTGAAACCCTTGTTTATATTCAATATTATCTGAAAAAATATTATGTATTATATTTTATTTATATACCTAACTGTAATGTGAAAAATAATCTAAACAAGAAAAATCTTTAACCCAAATTACTATTCTACTTTCATATTTTAATTTAACTATAAACCCTTAGGAACACTATAAACCCCCCCCATGAAAGAAATTACGTAAAGTAATAACTATTAAAATTGGTATAATAACATCAGTTGTAAAACAACCATATTTGATTTATTTAGATTCAGATAATGTTGATTTATTTTCTTATCAAGTCACCGTTATTTTGAATTTCAGTAATAAATACAATATTTTAAACATAATATTCTGTGCGTACTAAAGTCGATCCATGAAAAGCGAATAAAATTAACTTCTTCAAAAAATGCTAATTTATTTTGAGGCAACATTTTATATTAATAATGAAAATACACTTTGTTTATACTACTGTTTATTGTTTACTCAACATGTTTCAGGATCAATTGTCCCTTCTTCAGTGCATTGTATCCCGAAGAAGGGACCATTGGTCTCGAAACACGTTGAGTAATCAATAAGCAGTGGTATAAACAAAGTGTTTTCATTTCTTATTAAGGAGAACACAATTACAACTTCAATTCTGAATAATTACAACTTCACAATAAGATTGTGTTCTCCTTAATAATATAAGTTGTATCAATGTGTCCAAAATTTAATAAAAATGAATTGATAATTCTGGCGTCTGCAGTCGATTTACTCAAAAGCATTTGAGATTCCGTATAAACAATGTAGATGGTTTTCAAATAATGGAACGACAGATTGACATTTGAAAAATTGTAACATATATGTTCGAAAATTTGTCATCAAAAATACTGGCGCTATAACACAATTGATAGTGTACTTCCCCGGATTGGAAATAGAGATCCATGTTCGAATCCCGGTAGCGCAAAAACAATATTTTTCGACAAAATTGATTTTATATGTATATATTTATAATTAATACATTTAATTAGTGTTTTCATTTCATTATTAATTAAAAAAATAACATTTCATGTACCTAATGTAGGACAAAATCTAATTTGTAGAATTAATTAAAACAAATATTTAGTCGACACTATAAAAAATGATTTTAGAAATTGACAATACACCTGCCTATAAGAAGTACATCTATTCACTGCGATGTGACAGATCTTATCTGTTATTTAAACCGCCCTCATCAATTTTAATATGTAATTAGTACGTTATGTTATATGCTCCCTTTAATCGAAAACACTACCTCCTCTTCGTATTGGAATAACTATTGCTACGATAGTATCAACATAATTTAGTATCTTCACACAAAATATTACAACCGCCCGTAGTCGAAACCGACTACGTTTATTTCATAAAATTCCATCAAATTTTGTCGTAAATTCGCAATAATTCGATGTTATGATATTTTATAGGGGTTTATTGGACCATTTTTGTATATGTTATTCTGTGGAATAAATACATACCTATGACATAAACCCTTTAATATATGTACATTATTTTCACTCTATTTTCAGTAATAATAAAAAATAATACGTCTGACTTATACGATACTCCAGTATAAACGAATGCACTATATCTATATATAAAACATTATTTTATGATAACTTATTTCATTTATAAATATTACATATTTTATTCTACTCGCTATATATTCAACGATTTAGCTAATGTAGTTTGCGAAAACTACATTATGATAATCTTTTATTACATAAATTATAAATACTAATTTAATGTATTAATTATAAATATATACATTTAAAATCAATTTTGTCGAAAAATATTGTTTTTGCGCTACCGAGATTCGAAACTGGATCTCTATTTCCAATCCGGGGAAGTACACTACCAATTGTGTTATAACGACAGTATTTTTCATGACAAATTTTCAAACTTATATGTTACACTTTTTTAAATTAATACATCTGTCGTTCCATTATTTTTTAAAGCCATCTACATTATTTTTACGGAATCACAAATACCTTTGAGTAAACCGACTGCAGACGCCAGAATTATCAATTCATTTTTATTAAATTTTGGACACATTGATACAAATATTAATTAATACATTAGATTAGTATTTAAAACATCACAGACCGTCTGTTCTGAATAATTACAACTTCACAATAAGAATGTGTTCTCCATAATAATATAAGTTGTATTAATGTTTACGGTTGACGGTTTACTCAAAGGCATTTGAGATTCCGTAAAAACAATGTAGATGGCTTTCAAATAATGGAACGACAGATGTATTAATTTGAAAAAGTGTAACATGTAGGTTCGAAAATTTGTCAGGAAAAATACTGGCACTATAACACAATTGATAGTGTACTTTTCCGCATTGGTAATAGAGATCCAGGTTCGAATTCCGGTAGCGCAAAAACAATATTTTTCGACAAAATTGATTTTATATGTATATATTTATAATTAATACATTTGATTAGTATTTAGAATAACTACTTATGAATATTATGATTATCAACTGAATTGAATAGGAAATATTCACGGCGGGACTGTTAACTTTTTAACCTTACGTAACCTTTTCCTGACCTAACCACAATTATTATCCTGACGTCGACCAACTTTAATTTCTTTAGAGGTAGAATACACTAAATAAATAAAGTAAAAAACTTTTTTTTTTGTTACAACTCCTCCATCAAATTTACCTTCTAAGAAATTACAATTTATTCGACATTATTAAATAATTAACAATACATTTATAAAAACATTATTTTATATTGCTCATTATTAATAAATAATTGTAGTAATACTGATGTTATCCATATGAAGATAATTAGTTAAATCATAGAATAAATAAATATAGAGTAGAATATCACATATTTCTGCCCTTTTCCTAAACATCTGTACACTCACACATATGATACCTTCTCATGCACGATTGTCGATTATTAAAGCTTCTAAAAAGACTGACCTCGAATATCTGATATATCTGGTGATGCTTTCTCGGAAGTCCTCTGTTGTTCTTTTACTTCAACACTCGTGTCAAACATTTCCTTTAGCATTCTCTCTTCACTGATATATTTCACGTGTAATCTTAGTGCCTTTTTAAATATAATGGTATTTACATACCATGTATATATTGTCTTTTTTATTTGCAATATGCTATATAAATGATCAAGCGAAAATACTAAAATTATTTCTTCAATATTTGCAAAATTACTTTGTGGCCTCATTTTATATTAATAATTAGACAAAAAAAACTTTGTTTAAACCACTATTTATTGATTATTCTACATGTTTCGATACCTATGGTATCTTCCTCAGGAAACAATGTATAATGAAATTAAAAAATACAAGAATAGATAAAAACAAAACATAAAGTGGTGAATAAGTAACAACTCATATGAAAACAAATTTAAAAGGTGACTATTTGTAAAGAGGATTTGTTTATTTATAATATTTAGCTTGCTATTAACACATTTAAAAATCGGGGGGTTTTAATATTCGAATTAAGGAGCATTTGAGATGCCTAAATAACAACTATTCAGAATTTTCCAATCATCTTTAGGAAACAAACCATTATTTTGATGTTAACAAGGGTTTAGAAATTATATATACAGTTAGGTTTACAGTTAGATAAATTTGAAATTTTAGAAATAAGAAAAAGTGTTAATAACAAGCTAAATATTATAAATAACCAAATCCTCTTTGAAAATAGTCACCTTTCAAATTTGTTTTCATATTAGTTCCTACTTATTTATAGTTTTGTTTCTATCTATGCTTGTATTATTAATTTCAGTATACACTATTTCCTGAAGAAGATACCATAGGTATCGAAACATATTGAATAATCAATAAATAGTGGTTTAAACGAAGTATTTGGTCTAATATTAAAATAAATTATTATATATAATACCATATTCCCAGACTTCCTCAAACTTATCCCGCAATAATGTTCCATTTTACATACCGGCAGTTATACAAATGCATTTGCCAACTGTTTCCTTCTTAGAACGCCAACTAAATACAATATATTAGTTAACAACCTTGTTATGTCATTGTTCCAACAAAATTACAGCACAATTTATTAATGAACTATTATTAGGAGAACACATTCTTATTGTGAAGTTGTAATTATTCAGAACATAGGTATTAATATCAAAAAGGTAACATATAGGTTCGAAAATTGTCGCTAAAAATATTGTCGCTATAGCATAGTTGGATAATGCACCTTCCCCGGTTAGGAAAGAGATCCAGGTTCGAATTCCGGTGGCGCAACAACAATATTTTACGATAAAATTGATTTTATATGTATATCTTTCTAATTAATACATTTAATTCATATTTAAAATGAACTATTGGTTTAATTTATATTATTATATTAATAACAAATTATTAATTTTTGTGTGAAGTCTGTGGAATGATGACGGATAACGGGCGCACCCGCATACGGGATAAAAGGGTCTGTGTGTATGTGTGCGTATGGAGTGGTATATCAGGGAGATGTTTAAGTATGACAAACCGCGGGAGAACAGTCTGTTTTGCTCCACGTCTTCCAACGTAGATATAACTAATATGGTATACGTATTTTTGGCAGGCGTGTACATTAAATACATTGAAATAAGCTCTAGGTACGTAATTATATATTTTGGTAAATAAAGATACTTTTTATACGTCTCTGACAGAATATTATGATATATTAAAATCTGTATAATATGATAGCAATTGTAGTATGAATATGTGTAATACAAATTAAATGAATCAACTAAATATATATAAGTACATTATGACGTTACGGTATAGTACCTATCGCCGATAGTGTTGTTTTGAGTTGCTGTTTTGGAGCAATAGCAACACTAGCCCGCTGGAGAAAATTTTGTCTATGGCATTTCCGGTAACGGACGCGTTGACCGCTGTAGACTCCCCAATAAATGACTTTGTAATAATAAAAAACAATATTCTTAAGTTTAGTAGTAATTTATTTTAGTTTACCTATAAGTATTATGTTAGAATAAGGCGGCACTGTACATAAAGTGTCGCGCCTAATTAATTTGAAATACTTAACTTCCAGTAAATTGTTTAGAGGGTTTTTTTTATCAGAATTTTTTACCCTTCCAATTCATGTATTACGTAATAAGTATAAAACACTTATGATGTTTATTACAATAAGGTAGTTAATAAAAGTGTCAAAGCGATTAGCGCTGATGCACTTGTAGTAGTAGATTTGGCGGTCTAGCCGCATGTAGAGTACTCATAGTATCGTAGGAAAAAAAAGACCGCTGTAGACGTCTCGTGTAATCAACTCTCACAAAAAGTGATTTCAAATTTAAAAAGGAAGGGTAAGAATAATTGTGTAATATTAGGCATCTGTGTTACGCTGTGCCATATTATATAAGTGTTCTACAGGGTGTAAAATCCCTTCATTGATTGACCTCCAAAAAAGGGAGGCATATTTTTTTGTACAACTGTCATCACATAATCTGGATAACGTGATGACACAATAATATCATCATGAAGGGTTGCTCGTGAACCCGAGTACGATAGAGGAATATGATTTGGTTTCCATCTGCTCATCATGATCTTCACAATATGGTGGTAACTACGCCAAAACGCGAGTAACTTGAGTTCGGTTGCATTCGCCGTGGAACTTGATATAAATTGTGGTTGCTCCTCGAGTGCAAATTTAATTCCCTGCTTACTCATTTCGCTGAGGTCGAAAATCATAATTTTCATTTTCACTTCTGTATTAAGTAATTGAATGCTTTACTGTAGTTTTGATGAAGCTAATTCGTTCTACTCTTTTGTTAACGTAAACATTATTTTGTTGTGTAACATTTTGTCGACGTTAACGGTTTTTTTTTCTTATTATAATTTAATCTTTATATTATGAAAACTTTACTAATTATAATATTGTAAAATCTCAGACTTAATCTCATTTATTTTCCTTGAGAATGATTGTCGGAAGTAAGGAGGAGACCGAATGGCAAATTCTGTGCATTGGACCCACATGTCTCATGCTTTAGACCTCGGGTGAACCGGTGGATACGCAGACATACAGTCGTGCACGTCACAACATACAGATAAAATCTATTTATCGAAAAAATATTTAATTGTTACCGGAATTCGAACCTGGACCTCTTCCTAACCAGAGAAACATGTTGCTATTCCACTACAGCAACCGATTACTACAAATGAATTATCTTATATCATTTAATTATTTCACTTTTAAAAACAATTAACTTTCAATCTCAAGTATCTTTGAGTAAAACACGCTAGGAGACGATAGAATTAAATTAATTAATGAATTTTATTAAATTTATGAAAATACAACTTCATAACAAAAACGTATTCTCCTTAAAAATTTAATATGTGTATTTTATTTCAGACATTCTAATTATGTCTTGCTTATTTAAATGTACTGACTGCACGCCGCTGATTTTTAGGTATTTGTACAACTATACATGTTAACTTGAAGCCTTTGAAACGTGGTGCTGGTGGCGAATACTTATCCCTTGCATAGCAATGCGCACGAATGCCTATGAATGCGAAATAAGGATTTAGTATAGATTATTCACGATCTGTTGGAGACGTATCCTCCATACTGCTCGAAAAAAAAAAGATAATCTGGATGCTGATGGATTGGAAAGATGGAAGGAACTCGTTAGATCAACTAGATCAATGGTGCTGTTGGCTATCCGCACCGCATATTGCAACGGGTATCTGAACTGCGGACTACAATGTGAAAATATATATATTTTTTTAACGTTTGGAGAGAACAATTGGAGACATCAAAACTTTTAAAAAGTAAATAAATGGTTTGCGAAAATTCAACAAGGGATTTCTATTAGACCCTGGTTTTACAAAACGAAATAAATAAGTTTGAAGCTTCCTCAGTCTGCCGTATGAGAATCGGCCATTGTTGTATCAATTGTCATTTGTTTAAAATCCGCATTTGGGACTCTTTATGTGTGAATGTCAACTAGAAGAGGAAAATTTAAATCGTGTTTTTTAGGACGCCCTATCAATGACTATTACCCAAATTTAATCCAAGATCTTTTTAACAACAAAATTCAATTTCCCATCAACATCCCAACTTTGTTATCATCTAACAATCAAACCATTTTTTAAATATTAATGAGTTTCCTAAAAGCCAGCGAAATAAACCTGTAAAAATTAAATATATCCAAAAGAAATTTCATATAAATAAAACTACTCAGTAATGGCAAGAACACTCCATAGGGATGAAAAGCCGATAATAATAAAAAAGGTTTTTTTTTTAAATGTGGTCACTATTTTTATTGCACACAAAAAAATGTATATAATACTCTTACTTAATGATATACCTGATTGGCAACCAACTATAAACATAATGTTTTAAATGGCAGTATTTGGAGGCTCTCTAAAAATGATTTGATTGTGCAGCTCGTAATGCTTTTATTATTCATATTTAATAGTCGATAATACAGATAACAATTTTACACTTTTAATATTATTATTACAAATTGTTGTGTCCTGTGGCGCCAGCTAGATTCCGCTGCTCCAGTTGTTATAACTCGATGAATATCGGTTGAGACAGTGACGTGAATAATAGTCGATAATACAGATAACAATTTTACACTTTTAATATTATTATTACAAATTGTAGTGTCCTGTGGCGCCAGCTAGATTCCGTTGCGCCAGTTGTTATAACTCGATGAATATCGGTTGAGACAGTGACGTGACTAATAGTCGATAATACAGATAACAATTTGATACTTATTCACGATCACAATATCTAGTCGACAGAAAAATTTTGTTAAAAGAATAATAGAGTCAAAAATATGCCGTATGATACAATATACCGATCGAAGTTTTTAAAAATACCGACCTATTAATATCATCAATTGGCATGGCGGTTACCTTGTGGTGTAACATGATTATTTTAATATTGTCAATAAAACTTTGTACTATACACACATTGGGTTATTTTCACTACTAGTTTCGAGAGGTGCGGTCCCTCTCATCATCAGGTGATAATGAGAAGGCATCACCGCATCACCTCGCAGTCGAAACTAATACTGAAAGTAACCCAATGTGTACGCAGTACAAAGTTTTATTGTGAATATTAAAAATACCAACCAATTGTTTATTTGTGTTGGATATCTCTGAAAATAATACATTTTATAACCAATCCATCCAACCGATCCAAAATTCAAAACAATTATTTGATAAAGTAGGTAATAAATTAAATATGAATTAAATATATTAATTAGAAAGATATACATATAAAATCAATTTTATCGTAAAATATTGTTGTTGCGCCACCGGGATTCGAACCTGGATCTCTTTCGTAACCGGGAAAGGTGCATTATCCAACTATGCTACAGCGACAATTTTCGAACCTATATGTTACCTTTTTGATATTAATACATTTAATCGTTCCATTATTTGACAGAGCCATCTACCTTATTTTTACAGAAAAGAAAAGAGATAATAAATAACAATATTTTCGATAAAATTGATTTTATATGTATATCTTTCTAATTAATATATTTAATTAATATTTAAAATATCACAGACCTATGTTCTGAATAATTACAACTTCACAATAAGAATGTGTTCTCCTAAATAGGTAATAAATATTTTTACTTTATGCTCGAGACGTTCGATGTGTGATATAATAGACCATATAGAACATCCCATCTTGCAATATATACATGATCCAAACCCTTTGATAAATATCTCAAATGCGAGATGGTTAGCATTCTCCAAGATGCGGAATGTCTAAAGTTAACCTGCCTTCCTTCGTCCTTCCTTGGAGTAATTTGCAGATAAGGAAGATATGTTTGATAGAGCCTCCAGCAATCCGGAACACTTCCTTCCACAGGAAATATTCAAGTCTTATCGAGTTTCCATGCGCGCGCGTAGTTGGAGGGAGGCGCAATCACCGCGCAACAATTTCCTTCAAATTATAACTGTGTAATAGAATACTGGAAACTTGACGCTACAAATATAAAAACGATATTAATTCCACAATGTAGATATAATATTGTCACTGTAAAAGTTTTGAATCTGGTTTTCAAAAAAATAAAATAAACTAATGTACCTACTTGTAATTGTGTATGCAATTAATTTAATTAATAGATTAAAATAAATATTTTCAATAGTTCAAAGGGAATAATATATCTTTTGCCATTAACAAACTAACCGTTACGCCGTATCCCTGCGGGGATAGGCAAAAGGATAGAGTGCCATACTCTTCTGTTCTGACACACAATTCTCGCCTCATCCACATTCATACATCTTATCATACAAGCTCGTCGATTATTGAGGCTTCTAATAGGACCATCCTCCATTGTTTGGTTTACCTGGTCGTACCAAGTCTTCCGCGGACGTTTTCTATTTCTGGTGCCATCAACACTTTCGTTGAGATGTGGAATTGTATGTATACGTAATAATAATGCTGATCTACTTGTTAAAGTTGAACTTGGAAAATCTGTTGTGCTTATATAGCTAAACGGCATATCGGTCATATTGCTCTAGTACGACTCGAGATTCTCGGTTAGGTGGTACCAACTGTTGGGACTGTTCTGTATTTCTGGTGCCATCAACACTTGCGTCATGTATATTTCTTACCATTCTACCACCTAAATTATTCTTTCTTAATCTTACTTACTATACTAATATCATCTATACATTCTTTCCTTATTTTTTTCATACTTTACTCTGTCATAAATGGATCTGCGGCATATACGCCAAAGTGAATTCATTTCCACTGCATTCAGTCTACTTTCGTTCCTCTTCTGCCAGCTCCATAATTTGCCATTAGTGTAAGTATACTCGTACAACATGAAACAAATAGTAAAATAGAATAACAATACCTGTAGCAGTACGTATATCAAAATTGGCGGATCAGACTGGGTAATACATTTAGCTGAAATATTTACAAAGTCGGTTATTTTTAGAAAAGTTTATACGAAATCTGATTAGAACTACATAAATACATATTAACAATTAAACAGAGTGGTTCTAGAGTCTCCTGTACATGTTCAAAGGAAGTGCATTGAAATTTTCTGGATTGTTGCATCCTCGAGACTTTCCGCTATATAAAAAAAAACAGGAGATGTTATGTCTTACAATGTTTCGTTAATTTTGCCGAAGGATTGTGAGTCTCGCTTTTTTTTTTACTCACAATTTCTTCTTCTCTTCGTCAACAATGCGACTGTGAAAACCGAGTAAAAGCTGCGCGACACTCTATTATTATAACTTAACAGAGAAAAAGAACTATAAATTATATTATTATCGTAATAATATTCCGAGAATAAATAGCGGCAGAAATTATCGTGTCTCATTTGAATTGTAAAATCGGGGAATTACACGGAAACATCTCGGCTTAAAACAAAATGTACATTTACCCAAGTCAGGGAGTAACGAATGGTTTTTACGGCTTTCGAAAATACAGCCGTAGTTCATACTCCTTTAACACGTTGGTACTCCCGCCCCCGCGAGCCAAATGCTGAGATAACAGGTGTAAGATTATTTTATATGCGCACCTGAAAAATTTTCGCCATTCGTCGCCGCGTGCGCGAAATGCTCAAGTCTCGGGATTCGTCTATAGAGAAGGGAGGGGGTAGGGGAAAATTTTAGGGCAGGGTATTTGATCAATAGTTAAATAATGTAGTCAGTTTGATAAAAGTTAAAATTTGAAAAAAAATTATTTTGCAATTTAAATATATTCTACTGGGTATCATTTATTTATTATTAGGAGAACACATTCTTATTGTGAAGTTGTAATTATTCAGAACATAGGTCTGCGATATTTTAAATATGAATTAAATATATTAATTAGAAAGATATACATATAAAATCTGTTTTATCGAAAAATATTGTTGTTGCGCCACCGGGATTCGACCCTGGATCTCTTTCCTAACCGGGGAAGGTGCATTATCCAACTATGTTACAGCGACAAAAAAAAATTGTCGCTGTATCATAGTTGGATATTTTTCGATAAAATTGATTTTATATGTATACCTTTCTAATTAATATATTTAATTAATTTATTTATTTATTTGACATTTGCTTGACATAATTTTTTATACATTAGAAGCGAACATACAAGAATATAATACACTTATTAATTTACTGTATGGGATACTGTAGGTATCCACCTCTGTTATATAAAGCATTGTCCTGGCTACTTTGCTAGACTACCGTCTGTATTAAATAATAATAATAATGCGTTTATTGCAGCGTGATCAGGTTTTGTTTTTTTGAACACCCGATTCGCCATAAAGATAATACATTTTATATATCACATTAAAGTTAAGAAATATTATTAATGTTATTAAAAGAAAACCGAGGAAAATATAAATAAATAAAAATTTCACTCATATACATTAACAAAATATACATACTACTTATATAAATTCTTCAGTCACGGTTATTGTATCTGTAGCTATTCTGTAGGCGTTGCCATTCTCTGATCAGGGAACTAGCTTTCCATGAGAGCGCCGCTTGCACCAGAGAGTTGGTGCTGAGCTCCAGCCAGAACTTTACGTCCGCAATTCGATGTCTCAGAAGCGGAACGAATCCATGTATACGGCTTTCGGCAAACATTGTAGATGCGCTGCAATAACGCGCCAATCCGAACAGTATTCTATATGCGTTGTTGTACTAAATTCGGAGACGGTTGTGTTTTACCGTGTTTTTCTGGTATTATTTAATTAAAATTCAGACAGACATATAAAAAAATAAATAGATATAATTTTCTTTCCGTTTTCTCCGCATCGTTGCATATTATCACTTTTTCGGTCCGTTACTAACTTCCCACACATAAATAGCATATGTCATCTACAAGGTGACATTTAATGGTTATTTTGTTATGTTCTGCCTTCTCCATATTATCCTGGCTCGTCTTACAGGTCTTCTTCTCTCTGGCACTGATGATACAATCTGTTTTGGCAGTCCATCGCTTCCCATGCAGAGGATATGTCCAAGCCAACTTAGCTGAGATTTTTTCTATTCAGAGTAGCAGTGGGTTCATCCTAAGATTCTTTCGGTTGATATCATTCCTGATATAATCTCGCTCTCGCTACTTATTACTCATGATAGGCTATAGGCTCTGATTTCCTTATAGCTGACCTATACAGTGACCATAAAACACTGCTATCCGAGCCTACTGTTTTTTCAATTTTCTTGTCCTGGATTATCCATTGCTGACCTTCATTTCTGCCGATCGCCATAACTTCAGTTTTTACTATACTAATCCTCATGCCTGCTTGTGTAATCTCTTCGCTAAAAGGATTTAGCCATTCTTACAGGCTCTCTTGCATACTCGATAGTTTGACAACGTCATCTGCAAATAGGTGTGTCTCATGTACAGTAGTTTTAGGTTTTTAGTTAACTTTTTTGACAATAATTTTTATTATCCATTTCCCTTCTTAATAAATTCAAAGAAGTTGTATTTTAATTAACAAAAGAATTGCTTAATATAAAAAATATTAAATCATCGAGAAATAATCACAAAAATCACGCAGACATTTCAATAGCTTTTTAAAAACTACAAGGGTATATTTTTGTTTGAAATAGCCAGGCAGCGGAATTCTCTTTTTACCAAACTGATCTTGGATTATTCTGGAAAAACAAATTCAAGTTTTCCATCCTTTTCTCAGTTGTCTCGTAAATGTTAATTTAAATAATTTCTTTGACAATTTTCTTAAAATTGTAATTGGAAAATTCCCCTCAGAAGGAAAAACATCTGCCACAAAAGTTTTTTGATAAAGATTACTCTTCTTGCTTCGTACTTAAGTTCTATGATTGATCATCAATATTTAAAACATTTTATATTTAATAAATGTTAATGATCTTTTAATTTAACATAGAATTTGTTTTTTTTTTTAGGTTCCTTAAGTTAAATTTTTAAAAAATGTCCTTACGAAAATTTTGCTCTCATTATTAATTTTTAACTTTATTTCAAAAATAATTTTGCGACATCGAGAATTAATTAAGATACCTCTCACATGCTACGCGAGCGTTCTACGATCTTAGCTATACCTCCAGTTTCTTATACAATAATAATGTATAAGAAAATGAGTTTTATCGTTTTTTACAAATATTGATAGACTAAAGGAGATCGATGATATGCAGAGTTATTGCATTAAATTGTTTGTAATAATATTTATTTTATATGGTTGTTAAATATTCTACGCGATGCCCAAAAACGATGTGCGGTATTGTTTCATGGGTGGTTAAATTAATAAGTTATTAGTACGATAAAAGCAACTAGCAAAAAAGTTTTTTTTTATTTTAACTTAGAATTTTATCGGTGGCTCTCCCAGAAATATACATAGAAAATTTCTGAACATTTTATATGAAGTTTGCGGGTGGACTATAATACATAAAAACTTTGCGACGGATATTAAGTATCTTTGTAGACACTAAAGAGAAGAAATATGTTAGAAAAACTAGTCTATGGAAGGGTAGTGTGATGCACCTGTCTTAGATAAAAGTAATGCGATTTTTTATATTCCGGAATTAATTAATATGAATAATTACTATGAAGGTTATCAAAGGGATTTAAAGTATACTTGTGTGCTATATATATATATATATATCAACACACATCGACAATCCGCTAGGTACTTTAAAAATCAGTAACATTGTGTTGAGTTGTGATATGAAAAAACAGGACTGGCTAGGTAGTCTGCCGAGATGAGGCTTTTTAAATTTTTATTTATTCTGTTCATGTTCTTAATATACGTACATATTATACATTCTTATAAATATACAAAAAAGACGAAGAAGCTTCATAATGTAAGAGTTGTTCACTGTCTCCTTAACTAGACCGACGTCTGTACTAAAGGAGACAGGTTTATTCGTTGTCTATCATACAAATATGAAAACCATTATTACTATTAATATTTTTTTTTTATCTAAACCAAAAAATATTAAATAATAAACAAGAGTTATTAAAGAATTCTAATAACATAATAAATAAGTAAAATACTCTCGCTATCCCATGATTGAAATACTATGCAAAACAGAAAATGAATATAAAGAAATGATGTTCTGTTCATGTGATCACTTCCATGAATCTTTGCTCAGTTTCCTTTCTGCCAACACACAATAGCTAACTCTTGATATGGTGTTTGAGTTTTTCCATCGAGAATTGTTTCATACTGCTAGGCAAAATGTTATAGGCTTTGGGGGCCAGAAACATATGGAAGGATTGACCAAATCATGTTTTCATTTTAGGCTTGAACCGTAATCGATTTTTATTAATTATTAGCTGACAAAATAAGAACGCAAAAAGATTGAATGTTAGAAGTGGGGTAGCCTAGGGGCATTGATGTATATTTATGATAGAGTAATGATCTAAAAAAGTAGGAGTGAATATTTTAGCTGATTATAACAAAACAATAAATACAAGATCCTTTTAAAATTAGCAATATTAACTTTGTGGTTAAAATTCATATTTTTATTTATTATCTTTGTTTTATTAACCACTTAATTGAGTTTAAATACATCTACCGGTTTCGAAAAATACCATTTTTTTCTTCACTTAGGTCTAGTCAATTGTCACGAGTAAGTGAGAGATATATAGATAGAATCGATTTTAGATTGAACTTACAAAATACAATACACGTGACTAAAAAGATTTATATAAGATTAATAAATTAGTTAGTACTGAGTCTTGTAAAATAATACACAAATCTGTTATTGTCCCTCGTATAAATTACTGCAGTGCCATTTTATTTTCGGCTATTGACAACGAAATACAACAATTATTTATCAATACGGCTAAATGCCTTGCGGCTTTTTTCGAATAATAAATACACTCGGATTAGTACAATGCTGAAAGTCCTTAATATGCTAACGTTTAAACAGAAAATATATTTCAATAATACGGTGTTTATTTTTAAAATCTTCAGTAACAAGTAGCGTCAGAATTTGTAAGAAAAATTACGCGCGTCGTACAAGAGGAAAATATAAAATGAGACTACTATTCAAGAAGAAGTTTAAATCTCAGAAATCAATGACTTACAGTGTGATGAAGATTCTATTGAAATGCTCGATGATATAAAAAAGGAGAATATCATAAATTCAAAATGAACTAAGTAAATATTTGCAAGATAACGGAAATATTGGTTTTGTTTATATTATAGCATACATATATTACTACTTATGTAGTTACTGGATTAAGAATAAAAAAATAATTACTATACTTTTAATATCAGTAATATTATCTTTGTGGTTAAGATTTATATTTTTATTTATTATCTTTGTTTTATTAACCACTAAAATGAGTTTAAATACATCTACCGGTTTCGAAAAATACCATTTTCTTCTTCAGGATGTCATAACTAACTAAAACATATATTGTTTCTTTGACAGAATCTATTTTTAAAATTTAAAATTTAAAAATTATCATAAATTATAAGGATATCATTCAATAATATCATTGTCAAACGACTATTTATATTACAACATGACGACGATTGAGAGATTTACCGAGGACGAAGGGAAGAGAGAGTCACTCTCATCTCAGACCTTCAGGTCTCCCGATAACTGTCGCTGAATGTCGGGATGAATTTAACAGTCGAATGATAGTGGCCAATGATGAAATAAGTTAAACATAAATGTGTCAGTTTGCATCAAACTAAGCGCTTGTGATACGAGAAATAGGTCGAACTCAGTTGCATACTGTATATCAGCGGGTGCCGTGCTATTAGATCAAACATGAAATTACATTTCATTTAATATAATTAATTTAAATATTTATTCACTTTTAACTGCTACTGGGGAGATTCCAAATTACTCAACTGTCGAATGATTATGATATTTGACGTTTGACGTACGTGACAAGCGTGATGTTAGGCTCGAGACTGCGAATCTCTGAGACATGTTGTGCATACCGGGCCTACGGAAGCTGAGAGTTGTCTCCAAATAATCTAATGAGAGCAAAACCGGTATGTCACAGATTGTCTCGAGTCGAAAATCTCTTAAAAATCTCATTCGTGGACACGGGCCATTACAATAGGTATAATTTAGACCGGAGTTTGTAAGTTTACAATAATAATGAGATAAATCATAATCACGCAAGTCGAAAACCTACTCCCTGTGCATTTATCCTTCCAATATACGTGTCCCGCTCTGGCCAACCGATGACTTAGGGATTTTGCCGACGGGGGGATAGATAGCCTTCTGACACCGAATTGTCAAGATCTGGTTCTTTTTTTGCCGTCCGAAAGCAGCGCCGTGCGCAACGTTCGGACCACGAAGATGCTGTGTTCTCAACAGCTCCGGGAGTGTAGTGATATCTCGGTTCTTCACAAAAAACGCGCTAGTCAACTGGAGGTGAAAACGACGTTCAACAGTACTTTAGAGCAAGGTAAGCCAGATCCACTTTGGATTGCGTCCACGGAATCTTTTCCATCAAGTAACGATGTTTTAAAAATTGAAGGTTGAGGTTCTAGTATACCAACGATTTTTTACCGAATTACAAATAATTAGACACATCAATAGTTATTTCAATCGAACACCGATCTCAGTCAAAATCACGATTCATTTCATCACCAGTTTCCACCATCCAATCACGTTTAGATTTTATTTGCCTCACAATAGTGTACATATATTGTCTAACACCTCCAGTATGGAACGGGATTTATATTTACCATAACCGATGTAAGACAATTTCCTTAATCTTATCTTCAGGAAGTCCCAGTCGCTGCACAGTCCCAGTCCTGTGCATCATTTGCAAAGGAGATGCAGGCAAATGAAATGGGAACATCGGTATTCTGTTCGCAGCTTCCCTTTGTGTTGGAATCTCAGAAACAAGTGCAAGCAATCGAAACTTCCCCCGTTTGAATAAATTGTAGACGAAAATTTCCTCTTCAAAGATGATAATGTAAATCGATGTCTTGTAGTGAATATAAAACGTGGCTCCTTTTGTGTAATTTTGATTATTCAAATGAATAAAAGTTATCTAAACGTCTAATTATGGTTCTTTGATTGCTTATAATAAATGTTAGAATTTTCTTTAACATATAATAAATGATGTTTTAAGGCATATAAGTTCTGGGACTTGCTGTTTATATGGTGAACTTAGTGCAGTTATTGTGCATTTAGTGCTTATCGCGAGTGCATTTAAACCAATTAAATATGCCAGCTTTTAATTGTTATTCAACAAATACCGAGTCCATTGACAGCCGAACAAATATGTCACATCGAGCACGAGCGAGGTTGACGAATTCTACAGCCAATAAGAGTTAAGTGGAAATTTTCGCTTCAACCAATTAGGAGCCTCAATAGTGTTGTCTTTTATTTAACCGATTACCCACACACAGAAATTGATAAATTTATGTGACAAGTGTCAGGTGTTAGAACACAATTGACTGAATGAAATATAAAGAGTAATTAACTTCATTAACGACGCATTATCGGTGTTGCCCTGGGGTCGCATCTGGGACTCTACTGTACTGTAGTCTGTACAAAGCCCTGTGCATGGCATCAAAATAACGGAGAGCTCCAGTCATCTCGGACTACCCTTGTTGTTTGATAAAGCTCTCCATTATTCCAAGAGTGCGTGTGGATGGTACTGTGTAATACCACCTACACCTTAAACAATCCCACGAACAGGCCTCTGCCGTGGCCAACCCCATATCGCCTAACCACATGTTAAATAATAGAATATAATTTTTCCGGAGAATTCCCAAATAAAATGTGTCACGAAACTGCATTTGAAAATTTCGTATTATTTTAAGGAGGCTATATTATAAAATATTACCGACAGGCGAATAGCAAAAGTTAACAAGTAATACTCATAAAATGTGTCACAAAAAAGCGCGTTAAAAAAGTGCGTAGCATTTTATCCAATGAATAAAGTAAATATGTATAAAATAAACGTCGATTTTTTTTTCTACAAAACAAAAAATCGTATAAACTTGAAATAGAATTCAGACGATATTCGAAAAGAGTAAAACAAAATACTAGTTGGAACGGATCGAACTAGAAAATCTATGCATATGTTTACTGGTTTACCTATGCATAAAAATGTATGCAGGGGTGATATTTTGTTTTGTAAGTACTCTCATATTATACATTAAAACAGATTTTGTTTTGTAAAATTGTTACGTTTCTCTTATTAAAAAACGATTAATAAATCATAGGTGCACTCCGCTTCAAACTCTTTTACAAAATCTTGAAAAATAATCTAATTTGATAACTAATCATATATAACGTATAAATTGAGGGCAACATAAAAAAAAATCCTGATTACCTTGACAACATTTTTAAAGGATTTACGTACTAAGTACTAAAATAGTGCTTTTTGGTATTTTTCTCGTACATTTTATCTATCATTAACACACGAAAAATAGATCTAAAATATTTTAGAAAATGTTTGTTATTTACAAAATGGGTGGAAATAAATAAAACAATGTTATTACTCTACTTGAGTTTATTAGCACTACTCGAGTTTCGAGAGAAACAGTAACTCTCATCGACAGGTGAAGTATTAAACTAAATACGTACAAATATAGAAAACATAGGTGGTAGACATACAAGAATATAAGTAATTAGGTTAATTAGTAGACACAAGGATAGGGAGAGGAGAATTTGCTGCTGGAAGATGGAGGGGTGGTTGTCACGGAAATATTTGTTAAATAAATAAATATCATAGAGGCGAAGCTATTTTATTATATTATTTTTAAGGAATGATATATAGAAATATGGAGGCTAATTAGAGGGCTTACGACCTGTCTTCGGCTGGCTAAGTGATCAATTTTCACCATTCAATTACATATTTATTTTTGAAAATTCTATACATGTTATTACATGGACTCGCTTCAAGTACCACTACAACACCGCCATCTATCAACCAAATTTGATAATTAATTTTTCCTTAAAACAGCATATTATATGTCAACTTAATGAGAATCTGATTTTTTGTTAAAAATTATTTATAGCAATATTCTTTATCTATAAAATGTTTTTAACACATTATATTAGAATACGCCTGAAATAACAATATTTTTCATTTTTTATTTTTAATTTTCTTATTTTGACCAGTGTATTATTATAGCAATATTTTAGTTATTGTGTGTTCAAATATTTCTGAAATATTTGTTATTTACTTTTACACATCTTTCATTAAAATGAGATGACTATTTTTAGGATTCATGATCATTTTATATATTACATGTTATACACAGCAACCAAATCTATAAATAATTTTTAAAAAACAGCGTGTACTACGTAAGGATAGTTTTTTACATACCTAAATACAGCGAGAATTGTATAAACGTAGCATTTTACATTGGTGAAAACTCATCCAAGCGCCCCTTGAAATCTAGTATGTTTGTATTAACCCTTCCCAAACCATGCAGTAACACAGGTCTACCATCATAATTAAACCTGTAATATTTCGGTAAATACATGCAACATAAAATTCATATTTTAGATAATCCTAAAGAAAATATTAGCGCTTAGGAATAACTAGTGAAAAATCTATTATGAAAAGGGAATCGTACAAAAACAATTATTTTTTCCAATCAAACTGTTGTAAAATTAATACGTTGGTAAACATACCATGAAAGACAGACATCACACACTATTTTCACAGTGAAAAGGACAACAAACATACAAATATAATTGTCTCTATCTCAATAATTAAATGAAGACAGATACGAAGGAAGGACACATTATATAGGACCTAATGAATGCTCTAAATTATGTAATTAATCATTTTTTCAAAAATGAATGCTCAATATTTAAAGTAAATTCGTGCCATTAAATCCATTTAGCTAATAAAAAGAATTTTTCTAACTGTTATTTACGGTAACATGAGTTGACAGCATGGCTGCGTTCGGGTATTTTATATCATGGTATGGTAAAGGTTAAATATACTAATTTCAATTGTAAAGTCGTTTGCTAATTTATGCATCCGAGATACAGTGGAGTATATGTAGAAGTTAACATAATCTACTGATAACATTATCTGGTTAAACTAATGTTAAAATAATAATATGTAAATAATCCTAAACAAGATAAATGCCAGCTGTTGTTAATTTTTAAAGAAATCATTTAGCATTCTCAACACTTACGTATACCTAATCATTTTAAATTTAAATTCAAAACAATTTATGTAATCTGTTATCAGACTATATTTATTACAGATGTTTAAATGGTAATATTAATCAAATATAGTATTTAGTTTTTTTTAACAGTAGATTTAATTAGCTGACCACATTTTGATATATTATAGCCTTATTTTGATACTTAGTACTATATACTTTGGGCATAAGGATCATGTAGGAGAGGCAAGATTAAATTGAAAAATGCCACGATGTGATCAGTGATGAACAAAGTGATAAAAAATTTATGACAGAAACATCAGCGGGTCCATTAACATGAAAATGGTCAGAAATGTATTTCTGTATCGCTCTAAGTTAACAAGAGCGCAAGAAAGTAGATGCACTTGAGACGTGAAGCTAACGGCGCATGCCAAGAATTCCGCGGATAGCTCACAGAACTAACAACTTTATTTTATAACAAATAAATGTTAAACAACATGTCTTCCACAATACAACAGTATATACTGAGAAAATTTCGTATGTTACAAGATGTATTGATGCAATGAAGAGACCCTTGTGGAATATTCTGTGAACAATGACCTCTTTCAAGAACCCGTCATGCTGCAGAAATGGCACCGAATAGTTTTGGCTGTGGAGTCGGTATTTTCGTAGCTACCTCGATTACTGGTAAAAGCAAAATTAAAGAGAAGTTGAGAAGCTAAGATAATAAATAACCCGAAAGTATCAACATGAGGAGCAATATTTCTGATCTGATGTTTCTATACAATATTGTTAATTATTTGGTCGATAGTATACTGATGTCTAATGTGATAATAATGCCAGAAATCCACTCTCGCCGAGGCATGGCGAGAAGAGCCGAGCGCGAGAATGTACTGCGGCTCTCGGCTTGCATCGGCTATTGTCGTGTCGACTCGGGCCGTCTCGTGCCGTTTGCCCTCGCCGCGAGTGTACAGCTAGTCCTCAGTGGAAACATTCCGATTAGACGCCTACCGCAAGAAAATTACGTTCTTTAATCCGATTTTACGAAATTGTAGATTGTATAATAACATTAACACAGTCAATTAGTTGTACATATTCTCCAATTACAGCTACAAAAACGTTTCCACAACATTATTATTGTAATTAAAAATTTATGAAAAATCTAACTAAATTCCTTCATATTTTTGATGTTTGAAATAATAAGTTCGTAGTTAGGCAAAATTATTAATTTCGAAATAACTAAAATTGTATCAACTACAAGCATTTTAGCCTATCATTCAATGATTCTTTCTTTTTTAAATATATTTAACTGTGTCAAACTTAAATTTTTACAATTATTAATATTAGACTAACTAATAAATAATTAACGAATTGAAATACTAAGATATAATCTTGAAATAGAACAGTACATACTGTAAAATATTATATGTAAATAATATTATTATATAATAGATAATGGTTTTGGTAAAATAACGAAATTATTCAATACCAAATCACATGAGACTCACGTTTAATACCAATAATAACTATGATTTATATATATTATATAAGACCTGTGTTTTACACTAATCCAATATTGGATAAATTTTAATAAACTCCAACGACCACGTCCGCCGAAGATGATAAACTGAGATATATCTCAAAGATTTAATTGAGAGTTGATGCGTTCGTACAAACGATACCTAGAATAATATTATAGCATTAAATTTCAAATATTTATTCAATTTTAACTACTGCTGGAAATATTGAAATTCACCCAGCCGACGAACGGAACATCAATAATCAATGTTCTGACATTTGAAAATTGATCTACAATAAGCGTGTAATGAGACTTGGTGTGTACGCGAAGTACTACGAAAGTCGAAATTTGTCTCCAAAAAAT
Source organism: Eubasilissa splendida (assembly GCA_031772225.1). Classification (NCBI taxonomy): domain Eukaryota; kingdom Metazoa; phylum Arthropoda; class Insecta; order Trichoptera; family Phryganeidae; genus Eubasilissa; species Eubasilissa splendida. The sequence goes on along the minus strand of CM062852.1, from coordinate 9,888,938 downwards.
CTCGTGGATGAGTAATACGTTAGACAATCTCAAGTCGAAGATCTCGTCCGTACACACGGGCCATAAAAATAGATGATTTATTAAACCATTACAATAAAAATGCACACTGTTTCAACATCAACGTGGTGTATACAAAGTTAATTATTTTTAAAATTAATAACCGAGAACTAATAATTAGCTTTTCGTATTCGACTTAATATGTACTAATCGAGAATATATTAATTCACACGGAAATATGGAGGCTCCCATTAAACGTGTGGTGTGTATCGGGGGTTGTCCCGCAAGTGTCCTCACAACCGATCGCGAGTGTTAATTAACTAACAGCGGAGCAGTGCTCACATAAAGCGTAATTAAAATAATTTAGAGTCGTCAAAAGTGAAATAAGGGAAGACACTTTTCTTTAATGGGCGGGTTCTGCGCCGGGACAATTAACAATTATCATCAGCATTCATTAGATACTCGTAGTTCAAATTTTCCTTCTACCTACCCGAATGTTAAATGTGAGGGGGTGTTACGGCTGGCTGCCTCGGGATGATTGTTTCATGGAGTGAAATACAATAATTGTGATTATTCCCGAAGTTGTTCAAGTAATTAAGGTTAAATTCGCTACAATTCTTACTAATTGTATTTAAGTTTCTAAGCGTGGTTTTAAGAAATCTTACTCTTAAAAAAGTACTATACATGGTGTACGCTTTGAATTTGTGGAGGTTTACCATTCTCCACAATTTTGGGAATTTGAGACGTTATGAAATAATGTTTGTGTGGGTGTATGTTGAAGTCACATAAAAGGATTTTAAAGATGTTATTAATTATATGATTAATGTAAGAGTTGTGGATGCCCCAATATTCATCCACCACTCTCGTGCTCGTTGGAAAGTCGCGAAATGTATTGTGAGTATGGCAGGCTCTACATGTAATGATAAAGAAACCCCATATTGTTTTCACTTGGATTATTGTAGTCAAACTTCATAAAAGCAGAAGTTAACCCGTACAATGAAGTTACTGCGTAAATTGCTATTAGAGGCGGTTTCTGAAGCCGCCGTTGACTGAAAGGTGGCGATGGGAAGTATGAAGCTCGTGCGGCAACTTTCGGCGGTGCTGCTATCCGTATTGGTATTATCTGGATGGGAGTTTCGTTTTGTGCACCAGAACTTGTTGGGTATATTCTGCTTCACCGGGTGGTGATGACGAGAGTGAGGGCGATAGACCTCCCCAAATTTAAAGTGAATTTTTTTTCCAACATTTATATTAAATTCTCACACTAAAACTTTTTTCTTTCTCTCTCTTCTTTTTAGTGAACGTGCTCATGTCTGAGCATCGTGATCCTTCGATCTGCTTCAATACGAACTACCGTGACGTGTAGTGAGGCTCATCGCTGCAATGATCAAGACATACCATAACGACGTAAGTGTAGAATTACTAGTACTACGTACATTTAATAGTAAAATGTTTCAGAGTTTTTGTAATTCTGCAAAATTCTGTCAAAATTATATTGAAAAAAAACTCGGGCCTAATAAATTAATCAAATATACTTTCACTTATATATTTATGGAATGTGGAAAGATAAAATAGTAGACAACCCAGAAATACAAATATTTCACAGGACAAATATAAATCTCTGTGCATTATAATGTAGTCTCATGTTTACAATAATTTTAAAGGAAATAATGTGTTGTATTTTATATTCTATTTCTTAATATGGGAGTAAATAAAATGTATTCATTTATATGTGATGATGCAACTCTACAACCTACAAACATATTTGGCTGCCTCTAGATTATTTGTTTCCTTTCTGTTCTGCCACGTATTTCGCCAATTTTGGACACGAAGCATTCTCCGGTTTGCTCTGATCCATCCAGTCGCGGTCTTCTAAGATTCTGTCTTCCCTTTTCTTTGAAAAATATCAGACTCTTCAATCTTTATAACTGTAGAGTCATCCATTTTTCGAGAAATACGTCCAACCCATGGAAGATGATGTATTTTAATGAGCTTGGTAACGTCATAAGTGTATGATTATAGCGGCTCTTTCGGATACCATTTTCACTGACTTGGCACTGTGAATTCAATAACCTTCTATTTTTAGATGATACCACAATGATTGTGACCAATGAAGACAAAATAACAGCACTTATTCACAGTATTAAAGAAGATAGCTAGGTAGCTAGGGTCTTGAAGTAAATAGAAACAAGACAAAAATACTCAATAATGTTATAACTAATTTTCTTGATGACAATGAAAGAGGAAAGTGATTTCATCATCCTGAAGAAGAATCGGTATGGCCAAGTTTTTTCCAAGGAACATATTATACAAGTACGACTGGTTAAAGTCCTGGTGTTCTTCGTAGCTCTGTTAGGAGTCAAAATATGTACCCTGAGAAGAAAATAAAGAAACGTGCTCGAAACCTTTGAGATATAGTGTTGTCATATAACGCGTATAACATAGTGGCTTTCTTAAATGAGGCCTAGGATCGCGAAGAGTTTTCATTGTACAAGCATACTAAAGAATCGCAATGCTCAATCAAGAGCACACCTACTAAGAGAGAAAGAACTGCTTTATTTAAAAAAAAATAGGAATGTGGAATAGAGTGTGAAAATTATTTTAAAATTTAACACTGCTATTGTAATGTACTGCGGCCGTCCGTTAATGAGATATTCTGAGATGTGCTGTGGTAGTTGAATCAAATTCCTTTGCAAGGTGACAAATAACACGAATTTATTAAAGCAAGATTACACAGCATTTACAACAGTATTGTATACTTAAATATAGTATTATATCGAGCTAGCCCTACGAGCGCGTCCGCTTATGAGCCTTGCCCATACCTATACACACAGACGTCCCACTCGTTTTTCTCGTCGCGCGACACATACACACACATATGCCAACTCACGGAGTTAATAATTTATTTTATTTGCTTTCATAACCACCGTATACTTTGAGCAGCCGCCTGTATAGTCTGATTCGCATGGTGCAAATATAATGATTAAGTATCCCTCTGGCTGGAATAATTTGATTTAGTGAATTTCATTTCATTTCAGGTCTTTTAATCTCATAAGATACAGAAAATGATATTAAGACGTTAAAGATCATTTTTGCCTCAAATTTCGTCTCCGTAAAAACTCTTATTTTTGTCACAATCTCTCTTGACGATAAAATTGATGTGAAATAAAATAAAAATTTAATTTAAACCAAAAAATATTTAATGGAAAGGACCTTTGGAACTATGACCCATAAAGTGTGACCAACAACTATCACCTAGAGAAAGGTTATACATACAAGATTCGTTGAGTTTTATATTTTTCAATTTTTATTTTATTTTTTTTCGTAGAAAGCAATCACTTTGTGGTTTGACATATTAGATTAAATAAAATACAATCAGTTTGTATGAAACCACGAAATTTATTATTATTATTATTATACAGTGTTGATGGATATTAAATTGATTAATTATATTTTCCCCTCTTTTAATGTTCCGTCTATCTGTGTATGTATTCTGTCTTTCTCTCTTTCGCATATAATCTTATATTCTGTCTCTCTTGATGTTCTATCCAACTCTATATGTATTCTGTCTCTCTCTTTCAAATGTAATTTTATATTCTATTTCCGTATTTATGTATAAGTACATTGTTTTTTGTATTTATTATTAGTTTCAAATACGTCCTGATGAAGTTTGAAATAAGCGAAAATGGTTGACGTATAATAATTTTCGTGGTTTCATACAAAGTGATTGTATTTTATTTAATCTTTTTTTTTTATCCCTTTTCTTTGGCTTCATTGTTTTGCCTTCTTGAGTGCCAGAGTTTATTATATATTTGTGGGATGGGGGGAGGTTATAGTATGTTCCGTGTCGCTACTTACCTACGCATCGACACCTTGCAACCTCAACAGACATCTGGCGTCTGAATTTGCGGTCACACAGTCCCTGAAGAGGGGCGGAATTAAACGAGCACAGAAATTGTAATTTCAATGCTTGGTCATCTATTTAGCACTAAATTACTATTACATAATATAAACATACCTATGTATATTTTACTATTATATAATATAGACATCGGATGAAGGTCCTCCGAAGATGTACACGGCCAAATCTCCTACACTGACCGCAGCGGAGCTCTAGCGGCCACCAACTTTAGGTATACCTAATATATATTGTATACCTGTATATATTGTAGAGCGTCGTCACTAGATGTCGTGCCATCAACACACGTTATTCAATGATATGTACATAATACTTATTTGTATATAAGTCTGAATTGTGATTTTTTGGCATAAAGTTTTTATTAATTACAAAAATATAAATGTGATTCCAAATATGACAGTTGTTGTACAATGGTTTTTTGTATTTTTACTTAAAGTGGACATGTCTGCTTTTGATTATAGACCTCACATATGTACTCTTACAATACTTTTACTATTTTCAAACTGGGTTAACTGCTTGTGCTATGAAAATATGACTAATTTAGTGGTCTCCCGGGATAGAACCCTCGACCACTTTATAAATGGCAAGTGTCTAATTGCGACACTTAATGTACGAATACTAACACGTAGGAATACCATAATACTTATTTTTTATTCCTGTTAACAGCTATTTGAATTCAGTAAGCATTGATTATTTATGTACTTTTTTTTATTACTTACTTATCATCACGCCGTTTCCCCGCGTGGGTAGGCAGATAGGATAGAGCGCCACACTCCTCTGTCCTGACACACAATTCTCGCCTCATCCACATTCATACATCTTCTCATACAAGCTCGTCGATTGTTGAGGCTTCTAACAGAACCATCCATTATCTGGTTTACCTGGTCATGTCAAGTCTTCCGCGGACGTCCTCTATTTCTGGTGCCATCAACACTTGTGTCACATATCTTCCCTACCATTTTCACCTCATTCATCCGTTCCATATGACCAAACCACCTAAGTGATCCTTTCTTAATTTTACTCACTATACTAACATCAGCTTTACATTATTTCCTTATTTCTTCATTCTTTAATCTGTCATAAATAGATTTCCTACATATACGCCTAAGTGATCTCATTTCCACTGCATTCAGTCTAATTTCGTTCCTCTTTTGCCAGCTTCAGGCTTCACTTTCATACATCAGTGTCGGTATCAGGACTCCATTGTGCATCGCTAGTCTTGCCTCGGTTGACAAATTCCCGTTAGATATAATTCCATTCATTTTATTCCCTGTAGTCACCCTCCTTTCGATATCATTCTCAGCTTTTCCGTTTCTATAAAACATACTCCCCAAATACACAAACTCATCTACTTGTTCCAAACATTCATTACCTACAAGTATTTTGCACGGTGTCTTGCTTTCCTTCTTCTCAAATACCTTCACTTTTGACTTGTTAACATCCATAATAAGTCACTTTCCTTGCATACATCGTACATTCTACTCACTAGACTCTGCAGTTCTTGCTCATTATTCGCCATTAGTACTGCATTATCGACGTACAATAAACAGCATACAATCAAATCGCACATTTTCGCTCCTACATTCATACTTTTTTATGGTTTTAATGATTTATAATTTATGTTAAGTAATCCAATTTTCGGTAAATCATACTATCTCTTATTTCTTACTGATGTTAAGACATCTCTTTTGTACGTAGTGGACTTTGTATATTTTGAACTATTTCAAGGCGATAGGTATGTATGTAGAGTTTTTTTTATTATTAGGAGAATAATAATAAAAAAAAAATAATAATAATAAAGTTGTATCAATGTGTCCAAAATTTAATAAAAATGAACTGATAATTTTGGTGTCTGCTATCAGATTACTCAAAGGTATTTGAGATTTTGTAAAAATAAGGTAGACGGCGCTTTCAAATAATGAAACGATTAAATGTATAAATATCAAAAAGGTAACATATAGGTTCGAAAATTGTCGCTAAAAATATTGTCGCTGTAGCGTAGTTGGATAATGCACCTTCCCCGGTTAGGAAAGAGATCTAGGTTCGAATCACGGTGGCGCAACAACAATATTTTTCGATAAAATTGATTTTATATCTATATCTTTCTAATTAATATATTTAATTCATATTTTTTTTTATTGTTTATCATATTAAGAAACAGTAATTTCTTTATGAAATGTACTTATTTTTATACAAATTATAAACGTATATTACATATTAAGCGGACTTGTACTAATCTAAGACAATTTCTCACCTCATGACGTGACAATAGTTCATTTAAAACAAAGGAAACTATCTTCATTCGTTGACCCATTTAGTTTTACAGACGTCATTAGGACAATTGTAAAGCTCCCGGCATACTGCTGAATTTTCTTTAGTGCATGTATCTTCAGTTCCCCGTCAGGTTGACCATCCATAAATGAACAATACGTTTGGATAGGTTTTTGGATTCTAGCGATACATTAAGATATTAGACAACGGGTAACAACGGGTACACAATAAAGTTGAATCTAAAGCAATGGAAATCAATTAATTTAAACAGACAACAAGAGATAACGTTGAACATTGCCATTAATTGTTAGCGTTACTGTGACAACACTTTTACGTATAGAACAAAGACTTTTTTCGTGTTTTCGTAATATTTTTGGGGTAGGTGCTGGTTTTTATCAATCTTCAGAAGATCTTGTAGATTTGACTGATAATAAACGAAGAAGAGACGCGTGAAGACTATATATCAGAAAATTCAGGTTGTATTCGGTCAATGAATAAAAACATAGGTTGTTATACGGCAGATTTATTCTAAATAACTGACTTTAAAAATATTCACTGTGCCTTGTATAGGCAGATTTACGGTCTACGTGTTATTTACTCTAATGTAAAGGACGTGATATAAATATGACTTTATACATACTAATTAAGAACAGGTGTTCTTTTATCGTGAGAACTCGGATGCAAGTATATAGCAATATGCTATGTGCATCGCTCTTTTATTCCTATTTTGCCATTAGCGCCGTACACATAACATAATATATAACACTAGCAGGAAAGCTGCTAGGCCCTGTGGGCGCCTATTATTATCAATTCGCGGCCGATAATGGCCGCTGCACGGTCAGAGCTTTCATAGAATCTATATTTCAATGCGGAAATTCCTTATTATATTGTTTATCATTTAGCCTTTTCTGCTAGTGCATTCTGTAGTGCCCTCCCTAGAATTATACAAAGGGTGTTCTTACGTATCGTCTTTGTAATATATATATATATATATATATCCAATTAATTATTCTTCGCCATTCCATTTAAAGACATTCTTTAAAAAACTGAGATGTTTACATAAATGATTACTGACCAAACATAAACATTACCATCTGTCGTCTCGCGTCGCATTTGACAGTCCAACCATAGATTAGAAAATAAATTGTGACACGAGACAGATGGTCGATATACTTGTCAGTCGTAAAAATTCGTACGATTTCGCAAATGTATGTTTTTTCTTACGCGTTATAAACAAAACGTACACTTCATTACAAATTGAATATATATTAACATACTATTATTGAATATATAAAATAGAAAATATTTAAATAATCTTAACCAAGAAATATTATAAACACGTTCGGTATATTCGCTAAATATATATAATAATATGTTGAATTTTTTCGTACTGGCAATGACACATATTTCTTCTTTTATCATGTACATGTACAGATACAATAAAATATCCAATAGTGATAGTTAAAAGTCATAGATCAAAAAAGTCAAAAGGTGAGGAAGTGCAATATATATATATATGGTGCATCCGTTTGTGGGTAGATGAACCATGTATGTACATGATTCTTGGCTAATGGTTTAAACACGTCCGCAATAGCATCATCACTTGCATACCATATAATGCAGATCGCATTGTAAACAAAATGTTTAATTGATTTTGTAGTCTCCGGGGACACATTTAATAGATACGATCACAGAATTCATGATCGAAAATGAATATAGCTAGTTTAATTTCTTTAAAAAAAAAACATTTTATGACAAAACATCAACTTGGAGGGATTAAGAGTGAGACGTAGATTCCCAACTTTCTGGACTGATGGCCATAATAGGAATCAATTTTGTAGCAGCACTTAGAACTGCGGCATGCAGAAAAGTAATTAGTTGTACCATTAAAAGTGTCACAAATCGCGATCTCCCGATCATGAAAAAATGATTTGGAAGAAAGATTAACAACAATAGCTTTCTTTAACGTCACAATATATTATTAGAGGAAGTGGTCTAAATATAGGCAGTGGTCCAATTATGGACTAGTAGGGTTTTATGTTAATACAATAACTGCCATTTAGTGTAGAACACTTAAAGCTCGTTCTCATGAAGAACGAGACAGACTCTAAACCGACGCTCGCGTGTCCAGTGTTGAGAAATACTTTGTGTAGTGATAATCGCGCTGTCAAAATTTTTGAAGAAGTATGTAAATTATGTTACTTATTCCAATTTAAAACATTTTATACCTGTTAAATACCATTACAAAGTAATTAATGGATGTAAAAATAATATCCTTTTGAAACGTATTGAGGTTTATTTTATTTTGAAATATTTTTAATTTTCATTAAAAGTTTTCATGGTAGTTGGTCCAAATATGGGCTACCATGTGTATTTGGGTTCAATATTTTCAGTGTTCGATATAAACACACAACTGCTGGTGTCAAAAAAGACGTGTATATTTGTGATTTTTGTAAATATATATTTTTTCCTTCTGTATATTTTAGATTCAAAGTTATCAATCAATATGTACTAATATGTAGGGTAAAATATGTAATAATATAAGTAAACTTATATCAATAAAGTACTAGCCCATATTTAGATCACAAAAAATATTTGTTTTTAGTAGTGTTATTATTTTATTTTTTTCTTAAAAAACCTAAAGCAATATTATATTTCAATAAAAGTTCAGATATCATTTTTAAAATACAAAATTATCAAATAGGAACCAAATATTGTTGACTTTTCTATATTTGAAGGAAAAAACTCAATATTGCTCATATTTAGACCACTTCCTGTACTAAAAAAGAATCTATCGTACAAAAATGATAAGTAACATAATAACACCGTATAAAATTAGCCTAAATACGAAAGGTTGTTGTTACCCTCCATAAATCTAAAGTAATATTAATATCCCGCTGATATTTTAATACTGCTCAACTGTTTAGATCGCAGATTCGCAATATGTGTGCGACATAGTTGTGATCATTTCGACAAATTTGACAGTAACCTGTGGGCTGGAGTTAACACACTGTTAATAATTTCAAGAGTAGGTGGTAATTCTGTAATTTTATTATCGGTATTCCAATAGTAGGCGTACGTATTACATAATATTTCCTGTCCTTTGATATTATGGCAGATAACATTTATTGGGAAAATATTAATGTATTCTTTTTTGCGTTTTGAATTTTTTGCTTTATTTTCACAAGAATATTTGATTATTCAAAATGTGTTAAGTAGAATACCAGACAGTGGAGATAATGACGTGTACAGACTGGTACTGTGGCTGGTCACCAAAATGGATGGTGATGATGGAATCGGAAGGATGGGTTATATATGAAATAGGGATTAAGGGATGAGGAATGAGGGATTGAGTGGAGGGAGGGGTATCTTCGATGGACAAACTAGGATGGACCACCGTCACGTTGCTCTTTCGGAAGTTCACCCAATGTAGAAATACTACACATTGATGAGTGTCACGTTCACAAACAACAAAATCACAGCGATGTGTGCAAAGTAGTGATTCAACACGAATTCATATGAGAACACTTCCTCTCCTCGACTTTAAGAACAACCAGTCGAGCCAAAGGAACAAAATGTACTGGGGAGAATAGGCTAAGGGGGTATGAATAAACTAAAAACAATATACAACAGTTAACAATAATATGACTGAATGAATAAGTATGAAAGTATATATGTTCACCTACAAAATAATAATTCATTTAATTTATTACGAATACGGAACAGGTACTATGATAAAAACAGAACTAATGGTGGATGTAGGAGGTATCAGTTTTAGTGGATTTTGAGTGAGAATCATTTCGATCTAGTATTAAGACACTCGCCTGTTTATGAAGAGAAGTTCGAACCTCGCCTCGGGTGACCACAAAGTTAGTCATATTTTATAATTAGTAGTAACAATATTCTGTATCTTCCACATACTTCGTATAAAAAAAATCAAGGTTCCGGCAAATAAGTTTAAAAAATCACTAAACACAAAGTATGCGTTGGTTTGTTATGATGGTATTTTTGGTAAAAATAAATCGCTTGAAATTTAGTCGGTAATATCTTTTGTGTAATTTAATATTTGGCGTGTATTGGTAACACCCGGTAATTACTTACACACACGGGCCGGGTTTGAGGTTCGACCGTGGTACATAAACACGTACATATTCTTATTTCGGCATTCGCGCCACAAAGCGGCTAACGAACTGTGGACCCCTCCTAGGAGACGCCATTGCGCCCGGGGCAGGATGATAACCGGATGAAAATGGCGTCGTTAGTAATTAAATAATTAGATAACTATGAATATACACATTAACTAATTAACCAATTCAATTACGCTTTTGGGAAATTTTTGATGTGTCGTGACTGTGCTAAAAAAGATAATTTAGTTGATTTGTCTCGTACCTTTTGCTGGCGGTACGTGTCCTCCGATGCTTGTATTTTTTAAATCCAAATCAATACTTTTAATATTTACTTGTTTACTTAATTAATTATACTGTATAAAGAACACGAACACTATCTATTTTTATACTGTTACTAACTATGAAACGATAAAAAAAATTAACGGAAAATTCTCTCAACGTATTACCAAATTATTACGAGAACACTTTCCTATTGTGAAGTTGTAATTATTGTAATATATGTAAATGTATTAATTAGACAGAAAATTAAAAATAATAATAATATAAATAAAAAGGGATTTAAGTACATATAAAATCAATTTTATCGAAAAATATTGTTGTTACGTTGCCGGATTGAAAAGAGATTCAGATTCGAATCCCGGTAGCGCAACAAAAATATTTTTCGATAAAATTGATTTTATTTGTATATCTTTCTATTTAGTACTTAAAATAATTCACATTATTAAAGCATTTTCTCTTAAAGTATTAAACGAGGACACCTCCATCTGAATGTTTAATTTTATATACATCCGAATCAACGTTTCAATCATATCTACTATGTAAAATGTAAAAAACGAAAGACGTTTAAATTGGAGACTCAGTGCTATACGTCTAAACGTGTATCTAATACTGTTTGGCAATTATGGCAGGACCAGATTGCCGGTCGCCGTGAGCGTGTGGATGCTTCTTTAAATGTACTATACATATACGTACCCCCCCCCCCTCTCTTACCACAGAGTACGAATTTTTCTGTGTGTATTTTATATGAACGTTTAGTTGAACGTCCTGCTATGTACTCGTTTCGGTCTGATTATACAAGTTACCGTTGCTATTGTGCGTTTCGGTTTTCTCGCGGCGCGTGCCGAAACTACTATTGTGTTCAGAATGCTTCGTGTGCATCGGCGAAGTTGTTCCTGAAGTTCAGAATAGCTGTGACTACAGAAGAGAAATCTAGGTAAGTCGTGCTTCCTGGTCGGCCCTTGACCCCTTATTGTTCTGTCCCTATACTAAATTTCTATCGCTCTTCCTAAATCCCGTTTTCCCACCCCCTTGTGTTAACAAATACTTAATTATTGAGATCCCCGCCCTCTGTCTTGCCCCACCATTATTTTTATTATTGATAATGTTATCTGCACATCTGTTTTTTTTTTTTTTTTTTAATATTGTTTATGTATGTTTATTTGTGTATTCATTTATTGTTGTCTATGTCATGATTGGAATTTTTTTTAAATAAATTTTATGGGAGACAGTGAATGGTTTTTAGTTGGTGGTCATACCGTGTTGCATTACAATAAGACGGCACTACAACATAGCAAAAATGCCAACCTGATGAACTGTAAAAACGGTTGGGTTATATTATTTGCTAAAACGTATAATTTAAACAATTCCATAACACGGTTAGCCCCTCTGCTCGGCGTCACGCTATCGTCAAGTGATGTGCCAATTTGGAGAGAAATGCCAATAAGAGGTGTGCGACGAGTCGTTCTGGCGTGAACTTACCGTCGCGGATAATCTAGAAAGTTAAGCAAACTATGCAGCAACTATTCGGGAGACGGATCACTGAGAAAGCGGGGGCCCTTAAGGTCTGATCACACCGGCATAACTTCAAAACACTTCGTGTTCAATGTTGAAGACAACGCTTCTAACAAATTAATGGTATTATCACATTTATCGTACCAGTAGATTCTGAAAATGTATTTTGGGTGATTTCTGTGTAGAATTGCGGTAAAAGAGTGCATAATATTTTAATGTGGGTAATAAAATTCACACATCCACAGCGTTTGAAGTGACCAATGATATGTATACGAGGTAGGGCGGAGCGAACCTAAAAATATATATTCTATACAGCGGTGGTACGATTCAAGTGTCCAAGATATATAATTAAGTATTTTTTTATTCTTTTAAAATTAGCAATATTAACTTTGTGGTTAAAATTCATATTTTAATTTATTATCTTTGTTTTATTAATAAATAAATAAATACAACTAAATTTAACTACAAGTCCCACTCTAAAAATTATTGGAGTAATTTTGTAATAAGTAACAATATGAGTTAGGTACTAAATTTATTTTTTAAATAATTATTGTTTTTTTTTTAAATAGATTGTGTTAAAGAAACAATAACATATGTTTTTGATTAATATTGATATCCTGAAGAAGAAAATGATATTTTTCGAAACCGGAGATGTATTTAAACTCAATTAAGTGTAAAACAAAGATAATAAATAAAAATAAGTATTTTGTTCATAATTAGTTGTACGTTATACGAGTGTTTGGTAAAACTTGCTTTATTTATATTAACTAATATTGATTGATAGTGATTATTTTCTTAAATGTAGATATTGCTTGATGGTGTACTGACGTGTGATCTCCCGACGTGTGATCTCCCGACGTGTGATCTCCCGACGTGTGATCTCCCGACGTGTGATCTCCCGACGTGTGATCTCCCGACGTTTGATCTCCCGACGTGTGATCTCCCGACGTGTGATCTCCCGACGTTTGATCTCCCGGCGTTTGATCTCCCGGCGTTTGATCTCCCGGTATTTGATCTCCCGGCGTTTGATCAGCCGTTGTTCCCTTCGACAGTTGTTCCCTCGGACAGTTCATCCTTCTGCCAATTGATTCCCTAAACGATTGATCCCCCTAAGCAATTATTTTTTAAATCGTTTAATTTAAATAAAAGAAAATAATGGTTTTATAATTATTTACACAATATTTTAAGTTAATTATATTAAAGTGCGAATACAATTAAAATTAAAAACTGAACTGAAATATCAAAACAATAAATTAAAAATGGTATCACAATTCGTAAAAGTGATAATATTTAATTTATTATAGATTTATTGTAAATATGAAAACATTCTTAATTATCTGGAATCATATGTAATTTCGTACGAGAGCAATTTTTGTATAAATTTGCTCCCACCTTATTTATAACACTCATGGATGCTGATATTTATGAATGTATATAAGTACTTGAAGAAGCTTTGGGGGAACAATCGTCCAGGGGATCAATTGGCAGAGGGAACGATTGTTCGAGGGATAAGTGTCCGAGGGATCAACTGTCCGAGGGATCAACTGTCCGAAGGATCAACTGTCGGGGGATCAAACGTCGGGGGATCAAACGTCAGGGGAGCCTTGTTTGATAATTACTTTTGCGAATGATTTTACTCCATTGGGGTTGTAATAATGTTTCTACGAATTTTGTTTTTTAACATAAATTTTGTAATGCTACGAATACAATAAACACTAAATAATTAATAAAAAGCTAATACGTATAATTGATACTTGCTCATGGATACGCTCAATATGTAGCGACGGTTAATTGATATTACAACTGTATATTGTTTTCCTGTTAATATTATATATTATGTGCACCGCGCCAATGGTAAAATATTAACACGTGAACAATGTACATAGCACATTGTTTGATTGTATAACGGTGATTAGTAATTAATTATTCATAATTCTTCTTTCAATGACTAGTAGGTACCTACACTAGAAAGTAAGCCACAGTTTAGTACAGTACAGTTCAATCTTTATTAATTAGAAAGGTATACATATTAAATCAATTTTATCGAAAAATATTGTTGTTGTGCCACCGGGATTCGAACCTAGATCTCTTTCCTAACCGGGGAAGGTGCATTATCCAATTATGCTACAGCGACAATATTTTTAGTGACAATTTTCGAACCTATATGTTATCTTTTTGATATTAATACATTTAATCGTTCCATTATTTGAAAGAAATATTTTTCGATAAAATTGATTTTATATGTATATCTTTCTAATTAATATATTTAATTCATATTTAAAATATCACAGACCTATGTTCTGAATAATTACAACTTCACAATACTGTTCTCCTAATAAATCTTTATTACCAATCACTGTTCAATTTTAGTTACCGACCATCGCCACAATCACAGTCACATAACGGTTTCCCATCATTAATAATTTGAAACATTTGAAATAATATTTTTGGAATCTCCTATTTATCAAATTAAAAATACATTATTTGCCAAAAGATGCAACAAACCATAATATCTGTATTGCTATATTATTCAGCTTAACGAGATTTTCCTAGTGAGTCAGATATAAATGTTTATGATTTTTATTTAACCTAAAACAACATGCAAAACCTTTTTGTTTATTAATCGATTAATCCACAATTTACATTTGTTTACAGCATACTATTGGGTGACCCAACAAGTGCGTCAAATTTTAAAATGATAAAATATAGTTTTAAAGTAAAAAAAACACGGGTGTCGAATAGACTACCTTATTGATCAGATACACAGCGCCGTATATTTGTCTATTGAGTGTTCAAGAACAAAGAAGTGGACGACCATTTTGAAGAAAATCATATTTAGCAATGAGGCGCACTAGACAAACAAGACTATCGGATTTGGAACACAGAGAATCCTCAAGTAACCCTTGAGAGGCCAACGCTTACATCACGGGCGTCTGTTCGGTGCGAATTTTGAGCTGGCGTAGTTGGGCTGTACTTTTTCGATAATGCGGCCCATAACTAACAGTAGATAGCGTAACCTCATTTAGACGATATGTATCTAGAAGACATGTGGTTCCAGCAGAAGTGCTATCCCACTAAACAAGAAACAATTGAGTTGTTGCGATAAAAATATACGTACTGGCCGTGTCATCTCATACAATGGTGGCCAAATTTGACTATCAAGCTCGCGCGATGTGATTTTTTATTTAAGGTTATGTGAAGTTTCACGTCCGCGCCAACGAATTTGGAGCTCAAGATGTAGATTTGAAACGTAATTAACTAAATTAAGTCGTGATTATGCAACAATGTAATAAAAAATAGAGCAAAAATATGTTTGCAAAATTGTGGGGAACATTTGTCGAATATTGTTTTCGACTGTTAATCGAAACGTGTGTATTTTATACAAAAATAAAAATATCAGCACTTTTAGAATAAATGATGGGTTTTATTAAAATATTACATTTTTCGTTCTTGTTAGGACACCCGTTACTAATATGTAAAGTTTTATATTTTTTATTTTATTCTATACCACACAGAACATTAACAGTTTAATGATACAACATAAGTTTTATCAGTAATAAATGAGCTACATTAAAAATATGGTCATGAAACCTCTTAAAAATGCTTATCACATACGTTTACTTTAATGTGACTACCCACCGTAGTCTATAGATACTACAGTGGATGTGCATGACAATGAATTATATTTTGAAAATGTATTTTTTATTAGAAGAATAATCAGATATAATATATTTTTACGTAATACATAATCAGATATAATATATATTTTTTTACATTTATTACTTTTCTATGAGAGTCAGATACACGTGCATAGAGAAGGAGTATAGTATAGATGAAAATTTGTATGTATTTTCTAGGTGTCTGTATACGTATTTTTTGGTTTCAGATATAAATTTATAATAATCTGTTATTTTTCTGATTGTAAGGGGTAGATTATAAAAGAATTGAATGCCTAAATAAATAATTAAGAGTAACAGTATATTTATGTTTTGGAATGTCAATCGTACCTTTAAATCTCGTAGATTTGAAATCGCTTCTAATAGTGAAATTGTTTTTAATTAAAAAAAATTGTATTATTGAATTTTTTATGTACATCTATTATTTTTGGCACTCTGAATTCTGTAAAGAGTTTTTTTTAAATAATTATTATTATCATTATTTTTTGAGTAATTTCTAATTGGGATATTAAAGTTTTGTATGCTCCTTTCCATCCGATAATATATTATTGCCAATGTGATTTAACAAATGCGTAATATATTATTTATACATTATCCGAGTCTTAAAAATATGTAGGCAGTTTTCTTTATTTTGTTTGTAAGATTAATAATATGCTCTTTCCATTTGAATTTGTTATCTATTATGATTCCTAGGTACTTGATGCAGACTTTTTCTTCAATCTATTATTTAATATGTATGTATAAAAATGAAATGTTGCAGTATATATTTGAACAAAATACATTAACATAGTGACACAAGAAACATAAAAATAATTATAAACACATATTTAGCACCGACATATACAAACATAGTTTCTGTAATAAGTATCGTGTAAGGTTTTTGTAACTTAGTGATGAATTGAAAAATATGTTCACTCATTTACTGTGTTAATGTCACATAAATACAACGCTTTTTTTAGAGTAAATTCCTGACTTCCTGTTGACGCATGTCGAATGTTAGCTCTGTGATATCCTTCGTTCTAATAATTCCGTCCCGAAATACACCCGCCCCTGTCTGACTGACCTTACACCTGGGCGCATTCGGCGGACGGCGAGGAGTGCAAATTCGAGTGTCAAAGGGTCAATACACTTGATTCCGCCGAGATATGTTATCGCCGTGCTTTAACGTTATCCGGACTGGGAAACCGAATTCGCCAGCATCTGACCCCTTCCGAAGTTCAGTGAAACATCATTTCTTTAGTGCGAGTCGAGAAAGTGCAAAGTGGCGTCTAGCTCATGAGATTGAGATCAAGATGAAACCAGATTCTTTCTGTCCTTTTTAACTTTCTTGATCCAAATCAACACATAACCAGCAGCGATACAGTCTACCACGGGATCTACTCGTATTTCCCACCACTGTCCGTGTATACTAGTGACGAGTTAAAAATCACGAACCGTGAGTCAATCACTGATATCTTGAGTCACAATCACTCTCAGTGATTGAATATCCGAAAATATCGTGATTCGTAATTCAAATTTTTTTTTGTTAAAAATTCTTTTAACTTTCTGATACTGCCGTTTAAATCGAGTATCACTTGAATCAGCGTCATCTACGGGATTTTCCGTTATTTGATTAGCGCCATCTGTTGGTAATGTTTATGCTATTTTATTCGTATTTTTAAAAAAAATGTAGGTATGTGTGAAAAATTTCTACTAACTATTCTAGTTATTTATGCTAGAATATGTTTTTTCGCAAATTAAGTTTTAATAATTAAGTACGCTTAAAATTATGTTTTTTTTTTAAATTATTTCGTATATTGTGATATCAGAACTATGACAGTCACAGTTTTCAATCACTGATATTATTGAATACCAATCACAATCACACCAGTAAGTCAAGAGTAGCATTTTTTCTCATCACTAGTGTATACCCTAATTTAAGTACTTTATACGAATTAATTGTAGTGGTCAAGACGTTGGCCTAATGATCTAGTGGTCGGAGGTTCGCGCCTCGTCCCAGGACACCAGCAAGTTAGTCCTATTTTCATAGTGCAAGCGTTTAGCTTAATTTGAAAATAGTAAGAATATTGATGTGACATGTATTCCGTGTACGCATCTCTATTTAAAAAAAAAAAAAAAAAGATTTTAAACCCTTTGTCATAGACTGGATACCTTGACCGAGCGACTGGACAAGGTGGTCAATTAATAAACCACGGCATGATGTAAACATAAAACAATGTCTGAATTATATATGGGGATGTACAATAATTATATCAGAAGTCCCCGAGTACCGCTGGCACTCAGTCGTCAATAACGCATGTCTAATGACCTACCCCGGTAAAGTTAGCCCACGTTAGCCTCTAACCGGTCAAGTTAAAGTTGGCCGGAGCCATATCGCTTGACCACAAATTGGACACGTACTTTAAACTCCGGTCGGATCAGCGTTTATTTATTCGAATGGAAGAAAGTACAAACAAAGTTCGGGAATAATGAGAATTAAGTATTGATTAAACGTTACCGTGGATTAGGGTTGATTTACTACTGAGAGGTATTTCTTTTAAAAGTTCATTTAATGTATTTAGTATCGTTAAAAGCATTAGTGTGTACGACCCAGCATGTAAAACATTGATTTTATTTTATCGTTGTTCATTATGAGTTTTTATCATTTTTGAAATAAATTCATTTTAAAGAGTTTTTATCGTTTTTAAATCAAATTAATTAAATAACAGACTGCTTTAACAATTACGCCACAATTAAAGTCTATTTTTTATGTATATATTTTTATATATGAATTAAATATATTCATTAAAAAGGTATACATATAAAATCAATTTTATCGAAAAATATTGTTGTTGCGCCACCGGGATTCGAACCAGGATCTCTTTCCTAACCTGAACCTTCCAGCAACAAAATATTTTTTCGACAAATAGATTTTTTTCTAATTGATTCATTTAATTAGTATTAAAAATAGCACAGAACTATGTTCTGAAATTGCAACTTCGCAACAAACGTGTATTTTCATTATAAACGAACTATTATATTTTTAAAATACTAAAATATATTTAAAACAATACTTTAAATATAATTATTTAATAAAATTTATAGGTTTGCATTACTATTCGTTAATATTTTGTTCTGAAGAATAATAATTTTATTGTATCGTGTGAGCGTGTCAAATGTGTGACTTTAAAAAAAAAATTGTTTAGTTTTAACTTGTTTGAAATCTTAACTCTACGAAAGCTGCACCTAATATCCAAATAAAAATATTAATTAAACTTTATAAACAATTTTTTAAATATAAATAAAGTGCAACCTCTATCAATAGCTTCTCGAATAATCGTTTTCCCACATGTATCGTTTATTTCTTCAAGTCCCGAATTAATTTCTTACAAAATAACCAAAAATTGATCGCATGGATCGTTCCTCTGTGCATCATTTTACCGCATTAATCGTTTAAATTACTCGGCATACTTCAGCAGCACAATTTATTTCGATTAACGGTACTCGTAAACAATGAGAGGAACATTCGAGAGAGAGAGAGAGAGAAAGAAAGAAGGAGAACGCTGCTGCTGACTGTCGCTTGATATTATAATTTTTTTTTCTTTTTCTAATAGTTTGTGTGCAGCTTTATAATTTTATTTTTATCTAAACACATTCATTTGCATGTGAAATATGTATATATGTATATTTAAGTATGAATAATGTAACTTTTTTCTATATTCTCGCTTTCAAAGTTTATTTCAATAAGTCCCTTCAAAAACGATAGAGGTTTCACTGTAATAACACACTTTCTTGTCTGAGTACCTACTTCATATTTTTAATTTTACTTTAACTTATTTTTACGTGTTACTTTTAAAGAGTTATAATCCTGGATTTAAAATTAAAATAAAATTTAATGTATTATACATCGACAACCAAAATATGTTGTCTGCTAGCTATGCTTACAAACTTTAAGATTCGCTTACTTCTATAATCCATGGTTTAAATTGAGTACAAAATAAACATGAAGCGATCGAAAATTCAACGGGAACGTTCAAAAAAGTTATTCTACAGACTCTACTCAAGATATCCAGGGCCAGGTGGTATAACATTAATCAGTAATTTTGGCTGTATTATCGAGCATTAATTAACGTTGAACATTTCAGTGAATTTTATAGTACCCTTTTCCACCTGATCTGAAAAGAAAACTGCTGAGAACTGCTATTAGAAATAAGAAATAACCACAGTTGAGAGTGTTCGATATTTGCTAGAATCATTCACTACGAAAATGACCACTTTTCATTAATCCAAACCATTTGGAAGACACATTTAATGAACGTTATCAGGTGTGCCGTGTCGTTAACGGCGAATTTATTGCTACAATAAAAAAAAAATGGTTTAATTATCCGAAATGAAGAGTAAAAATATCCGAGTCCACACAAAATTCCTCGAAACTAATTCAATCTAGGAATTTAAATTTGAAAACTAAAATGTTACATAGTACATTTTGTTTTTGTTAAAATCGTTCAAAACACACTTTAAGTATATTCGGCGTGTACAACAGTCGAGTCGCAATTCCGTTGTGAAGAATACATAATAAAATATATTATATGTACGAGCTATTTTAAAATATCACTTTGATATATGGTCACCAAATGTGGATGTTTACGGAGATCAAAAATCCCAACTGTTGAAATAAATTATGTAAGATGAGTAGAAAGAGTAAAATTATGATTACAGGTCTACCGAGATATGTCTTCTCGGTAACTTTGGAGGGAAGGTGCCCGGTTGATCATTCTAGGCTAACCTGGAATAAACGGAAACAATAATTGTATGAAAAATTCTTTAACATATCTTCTATTGTTCCAATCTCTTATCCAACCACAACTTGTGTACGCGCCGAGCTTCTGTAATCCTTATTATGCGAGTAATCCTTATTACACGCTGATAAAACGGAAGATGTTCAAAAAAAGTTCATGCAAACCACAGACTACCAAATATATAGACATGAGCTAACGCAAATTCTTTGTTTCAATATTTTCATTTTAATGTCATCCACATGATCACTTTGGTACCACTTACGCAATCAAATAGCTCCGCGACTTTTTAAAAATATATGACTCGATTGGAACGAAAATTTAATCGCTGACAATATACATTAATGTAAAACATACGTCTTGTTTACACAAAGATTTAATTTTCGTAGAGTAAATACTTTTACTATCGCATAAATATGTCATAAACTATCGGATTTATGTTTCCGCAAATAATATGTGTAGAATGTCCCTCGTGCCGCAACTAATGTTCCAAATCCCTCTCCTATATGTACACTTTATTTCATGTATATTCATTAACTCTAAACTATAAATTGCAATTATTGCGACAGCACAGTGTAAAATTAAAAAATAAATTTCTAATGTTTAAATTACAGACAAATAGTAATTGATATTTTAAACTTATACAAAATCTGTCGAAACTAGTTTAATTGTCCACCGTCATGTCCTCTTGTCATTAACAAATTTCCATATCCCATTGCTAGATCGTAATCTCTCTTCAGCATTCCTACGATTCGAACCAATTCTGGATTACGCTCTCCTATAGTGAGAACGTGCCGAGCTTACGATGATTTGTTCATCGACATTGATATATTTTTTGTTTCATTACCAACATTTAAAAATATAACAATATTCTTCCATGCAATATGTAAATCATTTTTCCTTGCTTTTTGTTCATAACTTTTTAATATAGTACTAGGAATTGCACACGAAATTTCGAAATTTTAAGAATTCCCAAATTCGTTCATAGCTAATTCCGAATTATAAATATATAAAAATAAAATATTTTTACCATCACAGACTAATAGCTACATAGATAGCGGCTGCATCAAAGAAATGTCCGAAAACTGGCGGATCAGTATTGAGATTTGTTTTGTCAAGTGCGGTAGTGTGGTGTGTATTTAGTTATTAGGCCTTGGTTTTCTGTTAGATAATCGATATTTTTTAACAAGGTAAATTGAAGCAGTTTTAATTTATTACCGTTATTTGATATATACAGTAAAACCTCGATTATCCGGAATAATTGGGACCATGGACGGTCCGAATAATATAACGTATGAACATGAGATTTCATATCATAAGCAATTGACCACAAGACATATAAAAGTGTCATAGGGTAAATTGGTTATATTAATGTGTAGTATATCCTCAAGAAAAACTGTTTAGTATTTAATTTCAAAAAAAAAAAATTTACACAATTACACATTTTATTATCTTAATTAAGCTGTTTTTTTATCATTAGAATTGACCAAAAAATAATATAAAAATTTTCGTAATTCGACTGCATTCCGATAAAGTTTATATGCGAATTCCGAATAATTTTATTTCGTCAAAATTTTCAATCCCTACATCGTTCTATGGTTTTTTCGTGTCGTTTTCTTGTCCATGCGAAATATATTAGAATGTAAATTTTTTGTCGCGATTTTTTTCTCTCCATTTCCAAAACTCTGTGTTATTTCTGATAAATAAATAAGACAAATTGGATCTTAATTGGACAGCAAGTACTGAAACAGTAAATACAGGGGAAATGGAAGTACCAGGTCGAGGTCCCAGAGCCTCTTAGGATAAGAGGATGATTATTATGAAAATATATAAATAATATAGGTGTGCGATCTCTGGGTCGCACTTCCTACGGAATGGGTTACAATAATTCCGGTTGCAAGTCGGAATTACCGCAAAGTGGGGAAGTAAATCATGAGACGGATATAGGAAAAGGGACTTTTTTTGAAGGACCAGCGATCTCGGGGACCAGGATTTAGAAGAAATCCTCGCCTTACCTCAAGTATGACGCCTCCGAAATCCCTGGTGGCGCTGCCGAAATCACACACTGCATGCACGAGGATAGTCGACGATCTCCGCTCTCGACTGAAAACGGTAATGTCTCAATTTACCCATGGCACACACAAAAAGCAAACAAACATCACACAAAACAGTGCTCCACTGCACTGGAGGTAATTGTCCACGCGGCGAATGGTATTGCGATGTCAAGATGAAACAAACAATATTGATCAAGTGGTATTGACACCTGGTGGCATCAGGCTTACAATTCACACTGAAAGCAAGAAGTAGGAAATGGGATCGAGGGTAGAAATTTGTACGCGGATATGTGTTAATAACATTAATCGCAGTCGATAATAAAAAGCGCGCCAATAGTGTGTTTTATAAATTTGGAACAATAGGTTGAGATATTATTCCTACAAATAAATGTACATAAAGTCAGCCTAAAACAGCGGATATGGGATTATAAAAGATAAAAACAACATTTAATTGTAAATTTGAGTAGTTTGTTGGTTTAATGGTTAATTGTGACATGTATTCTTCTTTATATACCTTTTTTATATGCTATCTAATTGTATCTTGTTCTACTCTTTATATATATTTATACATTGAACATTGGACTTACTTTAAGTTTTACGTTTTAATTATATGTTATTTAATTGCATCTTGCTTTACTCTTTACATATACCATATATTATATCTTAAACAATGCATTCACGTTAAGTTTTATAAAGTATTTACCTAATCTAATGTCATCTTGTTTAACTCTTTATATATATATTTTTGTACATTGATCATAGCACTTTGTTTCCTACTATACCGGAAGCTGTCTGTTATAATTCAGTAAAGTACTATACTTTGATCAAATGTTTATCCGATTATAATATAACACATTGTACTAAGAATCAAATAAATAAATAATAATTATTATTATTATATTTTTATTTATTATCTTTGTTTTATTAACCACTAAATTGAGTTTAAATACATCTACCGGTATCGAAAAATACAATTTTCTTCTTCAGGATATCATAACTAACTAAAACAATATTGTTTCTTTGACAGAATCTATTTTAAAAAAAAAAAAATTTTTTTTTTTTTAGACCTATCTCAAATCATTACTTAATACAAATTTACTCGAATAATTTTTAGGAAAAAATTTTAGAATGGGACTCGTAGTTAATTTTAGTTGGTTGTTTATAATTTTTTGATTAGTTTTACACGCTTTATTTATCTCCAACGATTCCAAATTATTTAATTTGTGATCAACACCGTTTATATGCAAAATTGACAATCCCAATTTTTTATTAAAACCATGACCATTTTCTATCAAATGATTAGCAAATTCCTAAAACCCACTATTGTTCAAACATCTCAAATGCTCCCTTACTTTTATATTAAAATTTCTACCCGTTTTACCAATATAAAATGCAGCACAATCCTTACAACTAAGTTTATAGACACCAGAATTGTTAAATTTATCATCTTTGTCTTTAGAATTTATGAGTAAATTTCCTATACTATTATTTGTATAAAATGCCGGTCTAATGTTTCGTGGTAGGTGTTTAGATATTTGATTAATAAAACAAATATAATAAATAAAAATATGAATTTGAACCACAAAGATAATATTGCTAATTTTAAAAGTATAATAATTATTATTATTATTCCGTGTAATTATATGGAGAATATAAGTAAATAAAGCATGTCGCTATTTTCATATCGTTCAGATGACAGAATCTCTTCATTCTTCCGACCCTTCCCGTCCTAAGGGCACAAGCTAAGGGAACCAAACGAGAGTACGTACATAACCAGGCCCACCGCGTGAGTCAGTCATTTCTCAGCCAGCTCAGCCAACACTGATCCGCGATGACGCCGGAATCCTGCCCTGGTGGGATTTGACGCGGCGTGTAATTGGCTCAAGTCCCGCGCAGAGCTCCCGGGCACGAGATTAATTAGGAACTGATTATTAGCCGAATGTGGGATCGGATCACCATTGTTTATTTCGCTTACTCAACGGAGACAGCGGAATCGGTTGAACTGCCGAAGTCAGCCGGGCGCGTGAGATGATGAGCAAGCGGTTCGTGGATTTTTTAGGGACCCTCGAACTCTGGCGGAATTAAAGTACAAACTGTTTTTTTTTTTTTGTAAATCGAGAGAGCTAAATTTCTACTCTGCCGTTGTTTTATTAAATTTTGGATATCAACGGATGAGATTTTCATCTCGAGACAATCTCAAAGACAGCCCACATGAGATTTTATGGATACAACTCACGGCTTTCGCAGTCTACCGTCTACACACCAAGTTTCGGAGATTCGCCGTCTTACGACTTACTTCTCGCAATATGCATAATAAATTAAACGTAAAATTGACCATTCCGTTCATAGGTTGGGTGAAATTGAACCCCCTTGCGACAGTTGAAACACAATAAATGTTTTTTATAGAAATCAAATGGATCGCTGCTGGGTTTAGTATTCAAATGGTAACAGCATTCAAGTCCTCCATAGCTAGGACACGCAATAGCATTGACTGTTTGGGGTGTAGGTATTAGTTGTAAGATATTATTATCCACCAACATATAAAGACACCTCTCCGTCAATAATTATTTAATGTCATCGTACCTAAATGTGTACACTTGAAACTGGTTTTAATAAATTGAAGTGCTTTTGAAATAAAATTCCGATTATTAAACTGAAATTCTGATTAATAAATTTAGATTTAAATTTAATTTAATGTCTTTATTCGGACCACCAGATAATTTTATTGAAAGTTTTACTTCTGGTTGAATTTAGCGATGCTATCTCATCAATGGCTTGTTATTGCATTAACTGCCAAACGAATGGATTTAGGGCATATTTACGTTTTCAATAATTGAATAGGTAAAGTCAATCCATTTCGATGATTACCTGCGTACTCTAAAAGCCGATTTTACTCCAGGAATGATATATTTTCTATTCATGACTCTATTTGAATTAACTTGGCTTCATTTAGAACGCTTTTACTCTATAACGATTATCATATTTACAATTTAAATATGAATTAAGTATATTAATTGGAAAGATATACATATAAAATCAATTTTATCGAAAAATATTGTTGTTGAGCCACCGGGATTCGAACCTGGATCTCTTTCCTAACCGGGGAAGGTGCATTATCCAACTATGCTACAGCGACAATATTTTTAGCGACAATTTTCGAACCTATATGTTACCTTTTTGATATTAATACATTTAATCGTTCCATTATTTCAAAGAGCCATCTACCTTATTTTTACAGAATTTCAAATACCTTTGAGTAAACTGATAGCAGACGCCAGAATTATCAATTATTTTTTATTAAATTTTGGACACATTGATACAACTTTATTGTTAGGAGAACACATTATTATTGTGAAGTTGTAATTATTCAGAACAGGTCTGTGATATTTTAAATATTAATTAAATATATTAATTAGAAATATATATATATGGAATCAATTTAATCGAAAAATATTGTTGTTGCGCCACCGGGATTCGAACTTGGATATCTTTCCTAACTTTCTATGTTCTGAATAATTACAACTTCACAATAAGAATGTGTTCTCCTAATATATTAATATCATTTAGAATTTCTTCAAAAATAAATCATATTTATTCATTTATGCAACAGTAATCATAATTATTAAAGTAGTGTTTAGATTCTAATGTATTATAATAGTCTTATTTTTAAATGAAATTACATTTTATTTGTGAAATTGTTATTTACCGAAACATAGTTTCTTGATAATTAAAACAAATTAGATTGTTGTTTGTTGTTTGTTGTTGTTGTTTCCAACGAGAGCATAATTAAACTTGATTTGATTATATTCTGTAGTCATTTTAGCTTAATCGGTAATGGTGATTATAATTTTTTGATTGATACATTTTTTGATACATTTGATAATTTATTAATTATTATATCTGTTGCATTTTTTATTTATTTTCCAGAAATGCTAGTTATTCACAGCTTAATACAAATATTAATTTGACGCACATCTTTAAATATAATGTTGCCGTTATTACAATATATTGATATGTCGCTTTATATTTATAAAAAAATATCAACATTAAAAATCTCTAAAACGATTTAATTTTTGTTTTCAAATGTATATACAGACAAACAATATTTTAATTTCTAATGGACCTTAGGTTGTTGATCGTTTAAAAAAATCATGTAATTGGTTGTGTTTTTATTTAATACTTTTATTTGAAATCTAATTATGTAATGTAACGAAAATATGTTTTATAATTAATATCGATTATTTGAACGCTACATTATTTTACAGGAATATTTTAAATATCACTTTTTATTTTATATCTATAGATTATTATTTATTTCCAAAATCAAATGATCTGTATACATACACACGCATCACAAATTTACGAAAAAATTGGGTACACAAATTCCACGTAAATTATATGTAACATATTCAGTCAAATAAATGTCTTTTGACAGAATCAAAACTCACAATATCCAAAATAATGTTTTAATATTCAACGATTTCTACAATTTTAATAAAAATAAACTTAATAATGTTAATCAGTTTTGACTGTTTTATTATTTGGTATCGTTTTTCTCATGACAAAATCTATTTTTCTTGTTATTTTGTAAATTTGAGTTAAAACAATGTTTTATTCCACTATATTTTATTGTATTTAAACGTTAGAACGTTTTCGGGAACATCTTCCCATTATTAATAATATAATTCCCATTATCTATTAAATATAGTGAAATGAAACAGTGTTTTAACTCAATTTATAAAATAATCATGGAATTCCACAAAGTTACACCAAAAACCTTTGAACAGTTGATTTTATTGTATTTAAAATCCCAATGTCTTTCTGTGTGTCACGCGCAAAGAAATTTGAGAGCTGACTAATGCAGTACATCGGAATGAAGTGTTAATTTCCTTTAAAATATACAAATAAGGTGAACAGGTGACCTTTTTATTTTGCGTATTTATATATTTATTATATATTTTATCGTATATTTTCAAATAGAAAACAATCCATTTATATTGTCAGAAAATTTAAACTAGATCATTTTTTAAAGAAGCGTGAGTATACTATGCGTGAGTAGCATCTTTTTTTGCAAAATATATATGTTTTTGAGACTTTTTTTACTACATCAATTTATTTACTGGCACCGTGCATAATACATTGATTTTAATATGTGGCAGTGAAAGGGTTAAAGACGTGCGAAAACAATAACCAAATATTTGTTGAAATTTTTATTTGTTATTCAGTTACAGAAGTTCTCAATCCATAACTCCTATTAGCCCACGCATTGTGTCAGATTTATTTATTTTTATATTTTTAATTGTCATTTTTTGCCTTCTCGATCTTTGTCTCTCGTTTGCTTGCTCCCATAATTGGATCCTTTGCTCATCTGATAAATTCTGCCGTTTTGATTGTTGTCGTTCGAGATTTATTTGTTTCTGCTCTTCAGATAATTTTCTCCTTCCAGGCATATAATAATAATAAAATACTTAAATATAGTTATATATTGATTAAACTAATTTTTCAGTACGCATATATATTCTTACTTTGGATGCGAATGACGATAAATCAATTTTTTGTAGAACAGTTTAGAAAATTACATTATTTTTAGAATGAAAGTATTTAATTTTAATATGGCTGATACGTGCAGAACATCATGCTAAGAAACACCGCTGTCGCCGCTATTTTAAGTTCGTTTTAAAAACGACTGATATTCCGGGAAATGATCCAGCGGTTGGAGTTATCGGGACCATGCACAGGCGACACAATTCTATGAAATTGCCACTACCCCGCTCTGGTAAATTCCGCTGGCCGTTATTCTGCATAGCAACGACCGATACGAGGGGGTGACTTGCAAGCGGAGTGGTGCGCGCTTTTCCCCACTACACCGCCGCAAGATGGGCAAATGGACCGCGCGTGGTAGGTATAAATAAGATCGTCGGCGCTTCATAAGGGTCTTCCAGTTCTGCTGGCGACGAGGACGGCACGAGTCGATTCTGGACAGTGAATCCAGCGACTCTGCCTGAGTGTGCCACTATCTACTACCAACGCTTCGTGCCGCTGACCTCTGTCTGGATAGACGTGACTGCCGCCGCCACCTCAGGACTGATTACAAGGATCGCTGCTCACACGGACCCTTTGGCCTTCTATCCAGCCGAACCGCTATCCCGTTGCTGCCATCACCTATCGAGAAGTTTGCCGCCGGCAATTATTGACCGCAGCGGCCCACCTAGGCTTCTTTTCCCGCTGGATGCACTGCACTACTGAAGAGGCCTTTTTCAGGTCCACCAAGCAACTACATTAGCCGCTGCCTTTATCGCCTCCGCTGCTCTTTGCCACCCGCAAGACTCCGCCATTCACGGCGTCGAGCGCAGCAATCGCCGCATCACCACCTCGTTCTATATTGCTTTCCACGCTCTATATTGAATTATTTTTCTTTCTTTAAGACTTTTCTAACAATAAATTTTTCTGCCATTTTCCACTGTCTTTCACTGAGCCCTCTTGATATTCTCGTATTTAGGCAAGTGCTTTTTTAGCTTATAATATATTTTCTTATTATACTTATTTATGTTATTTATTTATTTAAATCTACATTCTAGTGGACTTAAAAAAACTTAAATATGCACATACGCATATAATACTAAAAATAAATTGTATATACAATACAGAAAATACAATACAATAAAAAGGGAAAATAAAAATAAAAAAATTACAAAAAAGGAGAAGTACTTAATATATATTTAAGAATAACAATATAGTAGAAATACACACATATAAAGAAGGAAATAAATTTAAAAATTGATTAAAAAAATATATATTATTAATACAACTTAAATGATATTAGATAGATTATTTCTGTATATATTTCTAGTTGAATAATTTAATCTGTATTAAAAATTCTACAGAAAATCAATTTCACAACAAAAATGTTTTTTTTATTAAAATAATAAAAGTTTGAATACAGAACGGCTTAAATATCTTGATCAATTATACCACTGTACCATCTAGTGGAAGGTCGTATGGGTAGGTAATTGTAATAAAAAATATATATTTATGAAGATAAAATGTGGAATGACTAATGAGACAGCGTCCATTATTTAAAAATATTTATGTGGCTCAAGTAAATGGTTTCTATTAGTCGTGCGAAGCGCACCACCTTCGTGACTGCTTCAAATAATCCTATATTATTTGTCTTTCAATTTACACGATCCGGTAAATTTCCTCGGGTGGCGCGCGACGCCACCTTCAGTCATTATCGGCGGCTAAGTGGCGTATTACCGTATTTACTGCCGCCTGCAATAAAACCTTCGACAGGGTTGCCCCTATTTGTGACTCGGAAAATAAAATAATGTGTCAATACATACCTGTCAACATTTTTATTGAAGATTTGTGAAACGTTTAAAAGATGTTTCGTTTAAATAAATAATATGTGTAGGTATATAATATAATTTTTGGCAAAACAAGTCATTAAAAAATTAATAACGTGAGATTTTGAGAATTCCGAAATTCGTTCTCATAAATATAATTTAGAATTCCGAAAATTTCGCGAATTTTTAAAAGTTTTATATCCGAATTTCTTTTTTTTTATTTCGTCAAAATTTGCAATCCCTACTTACGCGTGTTTACCGATATTAGCAGGGTGCGTTCAGTATTATCGCGCGATGATGACAAGAGTGGAAGCGACAGACCTCTCCAACTCGACGGACCGATCAGATCAATGACAACTCTGACATAACATACTAGTATGTGATGATAAATGGATTCTATGGTCAACGTAGCAAGAAATATTAAAATAATAAAGACGTAATAAAGTCATTTTTCCTAAACGTATAAGGGTGATTTAACAGGTATTATTTAAATATAGGCAGTATTTTTTATAAAATTGGCTATATTTATATTAAACATAAAATATATGCACGAGCGTTAAACGTGTAGTAGAATGAACTGCGAGTACTCAGAATTTTCCGCCACGTCTCTGAATTATTTCACTCTTTCGACAAAAAATTTCATAAAGTTTTCGCCCAATGTATTAAATCTCATGCTTATAGTGCAAAATTATACGTGGATTATTAAAATATGCTTTTTTCTCCACGGAACCCCAGCGAAAGAAGTCCAATAACATGATAACGCACGATCTTGTTAAGTAATTTCGGCCGCCAAAACGAAAAAATACTAGTGATGAGCTAAACCGTTATTGTGACTGTGATTGTGAAATTTGTGTTCGATTGTAACTATGATTAGTAACTGATTATTCGCAATTCGGCGAGCAACCACTGATATACTGGAAACTAAACCTCTTAACAGTAAAATATAAGTTACCAATCATCGTTATAAAAAAATACGCCCTGGAAACTTTTGCATTGAAACCACATGTCTTTTTAATTGATACCAAATTCATCTCGTAAAAAGTTCGCTATCGTGTATCGTTAACGGGTATTATTGAAAGATAACGCGGCTCTAATAACATTTCCAAAATACGGAGGTGTTCGGGTTGTCACAAAAGGGTTACTAATTTCTTTCTCAAGATATCTGGGGTGGCATACCACTACTAAAGAATTTTATTTAACCTCCCCCAGTCTTTGGTTATATATTATCCCATATTATGCTATAAATCTTAGGCAAGACTTTATTTTTCAAAATCTGCAACCTGATCTTTAGCACTAAAGTGAGAGACCAAGCTTTATACCCATATAGAGCGATCGGCTGTATCAGTGTAGTATAGAGTTTAATATTTAAATTATGTGACAACACCCTCGATGACAGCAATTTCCGTAAAGCAAAGTAACGAGGGTTTTCTGATTTTATCCAGCTATTTATTTCTTGTTGGATATCATTATTCCTTATCACATTTGTTCCCAGAAACTGTTTAACCTATCCAAAAGCTTGGAATCTTACGATAATATTTACATATGTAAACCATTTAAAGTCAATATAGCTTAGTCTTTTACTTAGTTCCTGAGTCGTTCATCCGACAAACGACGGCGGTAATTGTCATTGGAGCGAGTGACGGAACGAGACAGCGCGGCTTCTCTTGGCGGAAGCCCTGGTCCCCCGGGTGTAAATGTCGTCCACGTTCTCGATCAGCTGGGGATGGTGACGATAGCGGTGAATTTGAATCGCCGCCCCTACAAGTATCAAATGTATAAAAACATCAAATATATAATAAATGAAATTGTAGTTAACTTTTTCAAATAAAAAAAGAATATATATAGATTCGAATAAAAACGAAGATTATTTAAATTGTTATAAAAGTGATAATTTTATCGCATCCTTGGAAACAAATAATTTAATTCAATAGCGTCATAAATACAGAAGAATTGATTGTATCGATGTTCCGATTGACAAGGTCTCGAGTGTCAATGAGTTAATGGGGGAGCGGCAGCCATGTTGGATGCTGCGAGGGACGCGAACTGATCCACCGTGGAACAATTGTGGATCAACCGATCGGCCTCCTGTCATAATGAACATTTAGTCGAGTGATTAATTCAACGTGTTCTGGGTGAAGGCATAATCCTCGCATAAGGCATAGTGCCTCGTGAAAATGACGGGGAAATTGAGCAGGTCGGAAAGTTAAATTAGTAAATTATCACAATTTGTATGTATTATTGTGTATTTATTTGTAAAATTTTCTTAATCTTCGTGTGTTCCATGCTCAGCATAGTGATATCTTAGTATGCCTTGAACTTGATGAATAATACATTTTAACCTTTACCATACCATGCTAACAATATCATAAGCAGCCATGCTGTCAACTAGTGTTACTGCAAGAAATTAGTTTTTTTTTAACACTATAAATAGGAATAAAATGCTTTTACAAACTTAAATGACTTTAAAATAGTTAATGTCACAGTTAATATAAATATAATAAGAAATAATAAATATAATAATTAAATACGTTAATTTTATTCTCATACATTATTCTTGTAACGCATTCGTCAAAAGACCCATCTAACATGATCTTCATCTATATCTCTCATGATTAAAATTAATGTGTGATCTTTTTCACGTAGTAAAAGTGGTATTTTTAACGCAGATAGCATGCAACGTATCAATTTTATATAGCATTGAATTCAAAAATGATTATTTTTATTATGATTCGCTTTACATAATAGGTTTTTCACTACTCATTTCTAAGTGCAAATGATTTTATTAGGACTAGGTAAAATGTAAGGTTTACATTGTGCATATTTATAGAAATACGATTTAATTGGCTCTGTACACTAATGTTACTGCATGGCTTGGGAAGGGTTAATTACTCCTGATTTTGAGTCATGTTGATCGCTGCATTCAAAGAGAACCCTGTTAACTCCTTTATTTAACTCAGTTTACAGAGGACCCTGTCCTCTTGCTCGCTCTCCCTAAACTATCTCTGTGATCGCGAGCTTCTCGAAACTCTCATAGTTTCTTTTGACATGTCTAAAATATGCATCATTCTTTCGCTGCCGGTAATCCTTAATTTCCCGATGATATAGACGTACGCCTCGTGGTCCACGGAATACGCAGCATCTGTCTCCATCACCACATCTCGAAGGTATTCAACATGTTTCTTTGCCTTTATATGTTTTATTAATATATTTATAAATAAGATTTTTGTTAATAATTTGTGAAACATATTTGCAAAAAAATAAAACTGATCAAATTATGTTTTTGTGATATTTAAAGAAATATATTGAGTCATCCCATAAATAACGCGGTTTTTAATTAATTAATTTTTTTATAATAATTACGAAGTAAAAATGAAAATCAGATGGTCCGGCAAATATGGTGGGTGGGGCATCGTTTCTAAAAAAGGTTCATTCCTGAGACGTAACAGCAAAGAAGAACACATATTCGCTCTGCACGCGATTAGACTGAAAGTTTATGAGGAACCCATTGACCCAATTTTCTGACTTTTCAGATGCCACGCAAGTATCGATGAATAGTTGAATGACCAAATCTAAGCTTCTCTGCTAGTTCCTCAACAGTTACGACGGTATTTTGTTCCACTAGGGTTTGCAGGACGCCTTCGTCGAACTCTACGACGAGGTTCGTCTTCATGGCTGCAGTTTCCGGTTTGGAATTTCTGGAACCACCGTTGACGCTTACGCTTATTGTCCGATCCCTATATACTGTATTAATATTCCTCGCACTTTCCTTTATTGTTGCTTTTATTTAACTCATAAAGCAAAATATTCTGAATATGCTCCTTTGTCACTTCGATTATAACTTTGAAAAAATAACTGTTAAAATCGAACTGCACTCTTCAAGACTTGCACTAAGAATAAGTTACTATCTGCTTTTATAGCAGGTAGGTAATAATTAAACGTGATGCAGCTAATTTATCCTGTCCCCCTCCTACTTTTATTTCATGTAATTGAAAAAAGCGCATTACTAATGGGATGATCTAATATTTGCAGTAAGATGTGATTTATTAAATCTGTATTTAACCGCATAGGTTATTATTATTAACTGTTTACGGACAACGATTAACTTAAAGATTGTTAATTGTATTGAACGTATATTTATTTACATTGTCGGTACACGTAAATAGACATAACATACTGTACATGTGAACAGGAGACGCCCCGGGATGTTTGCGTAGGACAACAGGTATATGAAGGGGTTGACAATTTTGCATACCTGGATTCTAACCTGAAAATCCGCCTTCTAGCTGGAGATAAATGTTTCGATGTCTGTAAATGACTACTCGGTGAAAAATTCAGGTCGGAGTCAGGATGGGATGGTCCAGGAACAAGAGAAGAATGAATGGTATAATTGATCAATCGATTGTACTCTCTTAAAAGTTTTAACTAAATTACAGATGTTCAGCCGATATTCGAATGGCGGCCTATCCGTAACTAAATAACTGTTAATCAAATGTCGTGACCAATGCATATTTTTTCTACATTTCTCTGTTATTATGCTGAGTAATTAAATATATTTTTTTAATTGATTGGATAACTTGATTTGTGTAATATTATATCTACTATAAAATTTTTTCGTGTGTTTATACATATATTTTTCATGAAGTTGACTGCAAAATCAAAGAAATCTATATATATAATACAGTTCTTCTTTAAATATGTAGATGGCGCTGGTAGGAATATATGTAAAATAAAATAAATTTTACTATCTACGCTACTACTCAGATAATATTTATGTTTTAAGGCTATCAATGCTATCCGCCATGACATTTCTACAGACTACTTTGTAACTGTCTTATATTTTTCGCATTTGATGTATGAATTTGAAGCATAGCGCTGCTATGTCTTGTAACATTTTAAACAATATGAAAAACTATCTAATAAATTCCAGCGTCGCATGGGTAGTTATCTCCCCAACCCGGCAACCCTGCACCAACCTCTTAATTTTATTTTTTTGTTCATAAGTCTTGCTTATTATTTACAAAATAAAAATTTACAAAAATAGCAAAAATGAGAATAAAAATTCACTTTTGCATTGTACCGATTTTATTTATTTTATGAAACATCATAAATTGAATATTTAATCATGATATGATTATTTAGCTAAATATTACTGTGGATGGTAAAATTTGTTTTATTTTACATAATTATCAGCGCCATTCGCATAGTTAAAGCAGAACTATGTTACAAATATGGATTTATTTGATTTTGCAGCCAACTTTATGTGATCGTTATCCACGTCGGTCGTTTCGGTCGGCTATACTTCTCCACTTTTCTCGGCATCCTGTAGATCTTAAGACTGTTATTAGAGAAGTACCTGTTGCTTTTTCTACTTGGTCTGTATAAAAGGTGGGGGACATTCCTATTCATTTCTGCCCTTCGACGTAGCTCACTACATCAAGCTTCTTCAAGCAAACTTTCCTTCTCGCAAGATGCCTAAAAATTTAAAGATTCATCTCAGAAAAATGGTTAAGAGACTGTCCTCGATGTTCTGTTCACATTCGTGCGTCTCGCCATCCATGATATGCGCAAAATGTGTTTAGCACCACATCTCAAAGGCATCAATCAATCGTCTCTCCTTTTATATGATATGCAAGAATTTATTAGTAGACGTAATATTGTGTAATATTACACGAACCAAGATATCCATTTTATCAAAAAAAAAAAAAAATATTAATGGTTCAGTGTGACAACCCAGTGGAGTAGAAAAAATATTTCTGCATTGCTATTTAAGTACACTATAAACAATATTTTTTATAAAATATATTTTGTTTTCTAGTTTTAGTGCAAAAATGCAAAATCAAAGTATCGTCCTTTTGCATAGGACCATATTGTACACTGGTATCTCAGTCTGGGCGTACGCACTGGGTTGATCGCTAAGTTTTTCGTTACATATTCATACGTTTTCTCACAAGCCATATACTCGGCATCAAGTTTAACAAAGTTTCCAACCCTTAAAGGATGGGGTTGGAATTCAGAAACAATCTCTGTGACGAATTTTTGGTGCTCAGAGCGCGGTGGCATTCTTGTGTTGGCTCTTGGGAGACAGGTTTCTTAGCGAGCTTAGAGCGTTTCGTACCATTAATCCTTAAGAGAGGAATTTTCACCACACGTGTTCAGAGAAAGCGAGTTTAATATTACTGCATTTATTAACATGACACACCCACCATCTTGAGTAATTTTTTTTTTTTAATTATTCGGAGAATCAACTAGCGTTGTACGGGATTCAGATTTCGTAAAGTGATTTAGAAGGAGAGTGGTGCCTTTTTTTGCGCACATCCTAAATAATAACGATTTACGCAATATTTGGTTCTGACAGGAGAAAGATGACACGTCCGAGAATGTGGTGACAATATTTTTCTCAGGATTATAGAGTGCAACTGAATCGCGTTCAATATAATATATATTTATGTTCAAATTAGAAATAAAGTAGAGACGTATCGTACTTTGCTCCTATACTGTATAACCAACTACCAAAATCAATTAAATTAGCATCTAATACAAATATGTAAAAAAAAGTGGTCCTAAAATTGCTAAAAGGTTTTCAAAATGAATAAATAAATAATGAAGTATAGGACATCATTTTTTATTCCCAAGTTCTAATTTTATTCAATTTCTCAATACTTTTATTAAATATTTTTTTTTATTAATGTTCATATTATATAAATATAGATTCTGATCATCTTTTTATATAAATTAAGCCACCCCCATAATTCAAGATCACTTTTATTTCGGGGTGCATAACTATAATGTTGTTGAATGTAATAATTCTTAATAACTCTTCTATGTGTAGTTTTCTGGGCTAATCTGCCGTGTATATCTGACCTTTCTGGCCGACGTTTCGGATCCCATTGCAGGGTCCATAATCAGAGCTGATGTGATGTATGACTGTTAGTGTTGTGGTTAAGTACCAGTTTTCGACACGGTAGTGCAAGTCAGTACCTAATAAACGACAGACCCTGCTTTCGACACAGTACTGCAAGCCAGTACTTAACTACAACACTAACATACATACATCAGACCTGATGATGGACCCTGCAATGGAATCCGAAACATCGGTCAAATAGATTAGATATATACGGCAGATTAGCCTAGAAAACTATACACAGGATTCTGAACGGCCGTGAAAACCTAAAAACATATATAACTCATACATTTTATTTGTATTCAAATCCACTGTTGTTCTAAAAAATAGAATAAATGAATATCGGGAGTGGGTAGAGGGAGAGTTCCTGTGTCCTTGCAGAGTTTTCAAAAGTATATGTGAAAAATTTTAATATAATAATCACCCTTAATATCGAAGCTACCCTACGCGACACCTTCATCACTAAACCACTAGATTTCTTCAGGCGTGGAATCTAAGTACTGACAGAATGTCAGGAGTCAATCGCAAGTAATCTTACGAGACTATATCAAAGCTTTATTTGTTTATTTAAAAATACATTTATGTTAAAAACGCTATTAACTTATGCATCAACCCAATATAATATTTGTGCTAAATCATAAATATAATCTTAATGTTTTTTATAATTTTTACATTGTGATTTTAATTAATTTTAATATAGATTATTTAAAACTTTGTTTTTATTCAAACTTTATGAGTTAAATTTTCGAAAACACCTACTATTAAACATTAGATCCGTAATTTATACAAATAATAATATAGGATAGGAAAATTACTTATAAATTCCAAATACAATGAATATAAATGTAATAATTCCGATGTTTATAAACTTAGCTGTAAAAACAGGTCAACATTTTAGCATAAGAGTCAAAGAGCATCGATGGTTTTTCAGAATTTTTCAATCATTTATTAGAAAATATTCATACTTTTGATAAAAAAATTGGGATTGTCGGTTTCGGATTGTCAAATTGAATAATTCAGAATCATTAGAAATATGTAAAGCATTTAAAATTAACCAAAATATTATAAATAACCAAGTTAATATAATCACAAGTCCAGTCATATCCTAAAAAAATTTCAATAGTCAATTTAAGTCGATTTCCACATTTTTCATAATCGTAACAATTTATGTTAGTTACTAGATTTATTTTTTAATTAATTTTTTTAATATAGATTTTTTTTTATATCGAATAATTTGACATAATATACTTATATGGTTTTAGTTAGTTAAATAAACTAACTAAAATCACATCCTGATGTATTTTCCGAAACCGGTTGGTGTATTAAATTTATCTCATAAAATCGTTAAAAACAGTGATTTAAATCATCTATATTAAAATTAGGATAATTAACTTAATAGCCACAACCCTCATAAATTGTTAATAGTTTTTAAAGATGTAGATAGGATTTTTGTGTTAATATTTCTCATATTTTTATTTATAACAACAAGAATTCGGCAAACGTAGCGAAATTGGTAAAATAGTCGTAAGCAATTTCATAGAGGTTCTGTATAGGCTGGCTGCGGGCTGGCTATGCGGCGGATTATGTGTTGATATAATGAAATGTGTACCGTAGATAAATATCGACGTGGCAAAGGATTCTCATGTAGGCTTACGAGGAACGTAATTAACAACCTTATCCTTGGCAAAATCTTACCCCGAATAAATCCTCATCACCGTTAGTACTAGACAACATACGACCGGGGGTAAAAAATAAATAAACTGCAAATTTCTGAATCAACATTTAAAGAGATACCCGCTTTATATAATTATTATTATCTTTCGGTTAGCCCAGCTAGTTCCGGCGTCGCCAGGGAATTATGAGCTACAAATAAAACATATTCTTCATCTTGAGTCTGTTTGGGTTCATGCTTGAATATAATCCTCCTTCGTTTCTCACCTCGACCCCCGATTATGTGCGTCTCTCCTCAAAAAAAATCCATGTATCTTTTATTATATAAAATTACTTAAAGGTATGTTTTTAGTTTTTAAACAGGCTCTATTTTAAAGATAATGACGGATCTGGCTAATTAACGAACGAAATTTGCCACATAAATTTTTTAGGAATTTTGATGAGAGCTTCGGGAGTTATCATGTCCACAAAATACATTTTATAACAGAGAATGGTTTTGGTATTTACTAGAATTATTATTCGGAAATATACTATGAGTCCACAGACCAGACCATGATGTGCCGTAAACTTTCTCTAAAAAAAATATTTTTTTTATAAAAAATATTACGAATAATGTAGGTACGTGTATTTGCGCATCAATGAACATCAGACACGGACCAAGAATAAACATCCACTGAACCGTTGGTACATCGCCGGCTACCTGCCGGTTTGTGACAGTAATTATAAACATTTTACATTCTCTGAATTAATTTATTTTATTTTATTTTTTAACATATTGGCTATAATTAGAATTAAAAAAATAAGAACACAATATATACAGAAAGAAAATAGAAATATTATAAATGAAATATAAAAAAATTACATCATTTTATATGAAATGCAATCAACAATATTATAACAACTTTTCTTCAAAATAGATAAAATTTTGATTATGTTCTGTGAATTCCGGTCACTAAATTGATATTCTCAGAATATAATTATTAAAAATATAAAGAATAATTAAGGTAAAACATGCTGCCTTTGAACATTTAATTATTTTTCAACCATAATGTATTTTTAAACAACATTTATAATTATAATTCAAAAGCAACAACAATGCTGGAGAGACGACTCTATCGTCATAAAACTTTATTGGTGACCCTTTCTGGGTGACCCAGACAACACGCCTCAAATACGTATATTACCGCCAGATGAAAATAAGTCAAAACAAATGCACAGACAAATACCTGGAATCCTTTGTGTACCCTCTCCACGGAACGTTAGGAAGGAGAGTAATTAAGGCATTAAAAATATGATCTAAAGGTTGACAATATATGATTTTAGAGTGAGCGGTGAGAGGTAATCCCATAAATCTATCGCATTTTTTGTGCGTTTTTTCACATTTTTATCAAAAACTCATTTGAATCTAGTCCAATAATATTCATTTGTATCTCAAATTATTTGTAAATGTTTAATAAAAAATTAGCTAAGAGGAAAATAGTATTAAACGAATATTCGTAAAGTAATTCATATTTTTTTACAAACACCCGGGTCAAATCTGACCCACCACCGCAGAGGATGTGTTAAATAAAAAAAATCAATAAGGATTAAAAGATGTACGTCATGTGACAGATTGTGGACAATCTATCTTAAATCCTCAATTGTTTCAAACGTAATACATCAGTGGGTATTGCTATCTAAAGAATTCTAAGCATTTGCTCCCAGCACCACATTTCAAAGGTGTCAAGTTTCTTTCACGCACTTGCTTTAACTGTTCATGTTTTCACTCCGTAGATGCATAAGGATTTCGTGGGAATGGATCTTCAAAATTGTACAGCTTTCATACTTTATGTGTAAAAAATATATAATATTTTTAATGTCTGATATTTTTAAATAATTAATTTTTTTATAATTCACTTAAATTCAGGCGAATAATGAACAATAATTACAGAGGCTAGTGAGTAGAATGTGCGATGTATGCATTGAAAGCGACCATACTATGAATGTCAAAAAGATTGGAGGAGAATAGATATTATGCCTCTCTACAAAGGTAAATGGTCGCGTATGGAATGCGCTAACTATAAGGCCATTAGTCTACTAAGCTCGGCGGGCAAACCATGTAGAAGAATTTTAATGGAAAGAGCAAAAACGGTGACGAAAGAAAAAATATGGGACATGCAAGGGGCCTTTATGGGTGAAAAAAGATGCATGGATCAGAATTTTTCTCTACGAGTGATGACGGAAAAGCTTTTAAAGAAAAACCAAAAACTTTTTTGTGCCTTTGTAGATCTGCAAAAGGTGTATGATAGAGTTATAAGTGAAAGGTTGTGGAAGGTACTCTCCAATTAATTACATGGTGAATAGCAAACTTATACACGCAATCGCGTTCCATCATTCACATTACAAAGGGTGTCAAGCAGGGTTGTGTAATGTCTCCATGACTGTTCAACTTGTGTGAAATAACTGGAATATATGAATGTGGGAACAAAAATTGGCGATTTGATTGTATGCTGTTTATTGTACGCCGATGGTGCAATATTAATGGCGAATAATGAACAAGAATTACAGAGGCTAGTGAGTAAAATTTACGATGTATGCAAGGAAAGCGACCTTCTTATGAACGTCAACGAGTCGAAAGTGATGGTGTTCGAGAAGGAGGAAAGCAAGATAACGCGCAAAAT
Source organism: Eubasilissa splendida (assembly GCA_031772225.1). Taxonomy (NCBI): domain Eukaryota; kingdom Metazoa; phylum Arthropoda; class Insecta; order Trichoptera; family Phryganeidae; genus Eubasilissa; species Eubasilissa splendida. Next base: position 9,847,749 of record CM062852.1, on the reverse strand, counting down.
ACTTGTAGGTAATTAATGTTTGGAACAAGTAGATGAGTTTGTGTATTTGAGAAGTATGTTCGATATAAACGGAAAGACTGAGAAAGATATCGAAAGGAGGGTGACTGCTGGGAATAAAGTGAACGGCGCATTAAATGGAATTATAGCTAATGGGAACTTGTCAACTGAGGCAAGATTAGCGGTTCACAATGGAGTCCTGGTACCGACACGAAAGTAGACTGAATGCAGGGAAAACGAGATCACTTAGGCGTATATGTGGCAGATTCATTTATGACAGAGTAAAGAATGAAGAAATTAGGAGAGAATGTAAAGCTGATCTTTGTATAGTAAGCAAGATTAAGAAAGGATCACTTACGTGGTTTGGTCATATGGAACGGATGAATGAGGAGAGAATGGTATGAAAAATATATGACGCAAGTGTTGATGGCACCAAAAGTAGAGGACATCAGCGGAAGACTTGGTACGACCAGGTAAACCAGATACTGGAGGGTGGTTCTGTTAAAAGCCTCAATAATCATCGAGCTTGTATGAGAAGATGTATGAGTGTGGATGAGGCGAGAATTGTGTGTTAGGATAGAAAAGTGTGGCGCTCTATCCTCTCTGCCCACCCCCGCGGGGAAACGGCGTAATTATAAGTAAGTAAGTAAGAAATAAATATTAAATTATTTATAACTGTATAAAACTCTTGTTGTTATAATTATTATATAAGTTATAATAATATTTTTTTGTTTCTTTTATTCATCTTTTTTTATAAAAAGCCTTGTGTAACATTTAAAAATAAAATAGAAAATTTGCATGTTTTTGAGAATTGTAAAATAAAATCTAAAATGATTGACGTGTGCAGGAAAATTGATACTTACTTTTTAATATTTATTTCACTTTGAACCTTCCATAAAGAATACCATAAATAATTTACCGCTAGTGCCAAGCAAACGACATACAACAGAAGTAAATTTACAAGTAAAGTCAGGGTTGCCATAGTCCGGTAAATATGTATATGAAGAATCGTTGTATTTCAGAAAATTTTACCGTTGGTAACACTGACTTTGGTGCAATTTTGTTTTTTTAATAATTTAAGTAATATATATGTTTAAACAAGGGGGTTGAGAAAAACAGGATGATGGAAGAGTGGAAAGAATTTAGAAAAGGAATAGAAATAGGAAACAGGGGGCTGAAAGACCAACCAGAACCAGGAAGAAACACGACCTACATGAGAGATGCCCCTTTAGATATATGGATTTTTTTTCTACTGGATCCACAAATCTTCTGGCTCCAGGCACCACACTTTGTTGATAGCGCTAAGTGGGATGACACGCACTATGCACACAATAGCAAGATGAAAGCACTAATCAGTACGCACGGTAGCGAGAAATCGATTACACACAAATAGTATACTATCAGCCCTATACGGCAGGAAGAACTTGACGGAAGTTAACGCACCCAATGATAAACTAATACTAACTCTTACTTAACTGGTCCAAATCTATAGAGAACACCACAGAACAGCGTCAAACATTTTAATAGAGGATATTTTTGAGGTCTTTTAGTCGTAATCTAAAAAAGTGCGTTGAAATTATTCGACAATTATACCATGAGTCCCTCTAAACAAGGTAGTATTTCTAACTAAATTTATACATAAAGAATTTAGATTAACTCAAAAAAACTCCCTTAATTATATTTCTGGGTTCAACCCCAAGGAAAATGTGATATCCGAATTATGTGTTTAATTAAACTTTTAATTGAAATTACGAAGTCAAATTCTAAATATGTATTTTAGAATTTACCTAGCGGTAATTTAAAACTATTAATATGTATATCTCAATCGTAATTATTCATCTCGGTCCTGGGGGAAAATGACTGAAATCAAATTCCCCCGTATAACCCGCAGTTAAAGTAGCTATCCTTTGTGTGGTGGTATTTAACCCCCTTGCCTTTAAATCGCAGTTCACTTGAAAGCGTAATTTTCCCAGCCACCTCTGCGTGTAGTTGTGTAGTGCGCCCGTGTTGAGCTTAAAGCTCATAACGCGATCATTGTCTCCGCTGCGTGAATTCTTCTCGCCCTCTTTGTTCTGTCTTGTTTGTGCGTCAGAACGACAAAACGAAAATCAAATATATTATTTGTGAGATGTTTTCATCAGTTTACTGTGCAATTTGTAATAATAATCTCATCATTAGTGTAATGATTAATTAAAAATATAGAAGTAATTGATACTGAGGTTTTTGGATTAACTCAAATTATATAATAGTTTGAGAAGATCAATGGTTTATTTTTGCATTTCGTTTTGCTTATTACGAATACCAAACAAATATGAATTCTATTTATTTCGTTACTTAATATGTAAGTGTAGCGGTAAAACACATGGTGATAAAGTTGTCACGGAAGGAGGGAAAGAGGAGGACGGGGGGTACTTAGTCTCGGCGTATTTTCAAAATAGGTCAAGATATTTGGTCAAGGGTTTGATGTCTGGGAGATGGGGTGGAGTTACTATATTTTTCTCAGGCCCCTAAAGTGTAACCGAGCAAAATTTAGAACGGTTGGCTTTCAATAAAATAAACTATTATACCGCGGGAAGGAGGTGCAGTGGTCAAAGGACGAGGAAGGGGTACCTATGTTTTGCGTAGGATTCTAAAGAGTAACAATGCAAAATTTGACTTTGTTAAAAAAATGTAGGATTGTGTAGAGAACACAACAAATACAGACAGATAAATAGTCAGTTTTCTAAAAATCTTCAATTTATTATCGCCTCATATTTTCCAATCGCTCCTTTCGATCTTCCTCCATTTCGGCTTTCACTCATTCATTTTTCCGACTTTTCATCCTTTTTAAACTATTTTCTCTTCACGATATATTTTAGTTTCTTCTATACTCTCATACTTTCATAATTCTCTCATATTATTTTGTGCATTGACTTATTTTGTTCGATATATTTACTTTCATTTTATAAATTTGCTTTACTTTAATAAACCTAGCTATCGTAAATTGCAAAAAATAATCTTCACCGTTTGCTGACACTCCTTACCTATTAAAATTGTTTACTGAAACAACACTAGTAGGTGTCCAGCGGAAAAAATTCAAGATTAAATTGTAATTGCTCGTAAATAATCAGGGTGAGGTAAGTGGGAGACATACCCTGGGCACCTCGGTTATTGTACCTTGGTGGGGATACCTTAAGTAGAGAGTTTACAGCAAGAATCCTCGAACAATTCAGGCCCTACAAGATAATATTCGCCGTGAAGTTGCTGCCATTGAACCAACGCTTTGCTCTCGCGTGTTCACAAATTTAAGAGTCCGATTGCAAGAGTTTCTTGAGAGAAATGGACGGCATTTAGACGATATTATTTATGAAACGTAAATCCGCATTGTTAAACTCCATTTTATATAAATAAAATATGAGAATAATATTATAGTTTTTTTTTTAAATATTAAACTTGTAAATTTGCCGCTGGACACCCTTTATAACAAATAAAAAAAATTTGACAACTAAATACGAAATATTTTTTTTCAATATTCGATTCTTTCTTAACATACATTTTCAATTTTTAATATATTATATATTGGATAAACATATTATCATGATCGATTCCAAGATAGTGTAATGTAACGGAGATATATTGTTAAAACATAACCAATCATATGGATAATTGTTTTGGATGTGTCGGTCCTTAGCTTCAAAACTTAGATATGAGAACACTGCTCCAATAGAATAGTTTGAAGTTAATTACGTCTGAGCCCGGTTGTGTATTCAGTAGTAATATTTTACTTTAGTAAAAAAAGTTGCTAAAGAAAAAAAAATTGCGAAAACGGGTTGTTTGATTGTTGGTAAAAAATACTTACTTCACGAAAGTACATCCTGTAGTAAACTCATTTTACTCTTCGAAAATGAAAAACGAAAATCGATAGTTAAATTTGGCGGACTTTTCACAGCTGTTGCAGTATACGACAATTAATCATTCAATATCCCCCTATTTTAGTTTTAGTGATGAGAGTTCGTCCGATGATGATTTCGTTGTTTAATTAATATACATTAGCACATAATACGAAAAAAATTCACCGCCAAAATAACAGATTTCATGATTATTTGTCGCACCATCTATGCTTTGACAATAGTAAATTTGACGTTTGAACAACCCGTAAATGCTTTTAACAACGAGCGTTAGTTAAAAGTTACAAAAATAAAAAGTTACCGTAGTAAAAACTTACTACTGATTACACAACCGGCCTTCAATGTCGTTTAACTATATACATAATAAATGTACGAGTATACGTATAACGGCACTGATCTAATAGCACAAACGTTTAGTTTATTTTGAAAATATTATATTAAGAATGACATGTTTTTCATGTTTGCATCTATATTCAGCGTCTCTAGCGTCTCTTCTAAATTAGATTGTTTTTTGTAGATGGTTTCCTTGGGGAAATGTATAGATGCCGTGAAGTCACCTTGCAACTAACATATGAAGAAAGGTACAGAATTGGACAGTAATGGGTTGACTTCGAACTTAAATTAACTAGATTGTGAGAGATTTGTATCTCCTGCGAAAAAGCACGATTGTACCGTAATTTTTTGAAGCAACACCTTGACAATGACACGTGTTACCATATCGAAACGTCGGCCCAGATTTCTCCAAGGAAACCATCTATAAAAAACATGATCTTAGCTATAGAAACATATATATTATATATTCTAGGATTATTTAAGAACTTAATAAATAAATTATTTATTCCTGAAAATAAAGATAATACCTGTATTATATTTTTAGGACGAACAAAATTTAGTTGTGAAGCTCCATTTTCATAACATAGTACTGTGGTATTTTTAATACAAATTAGATTTTCAAAGAAACCAAACACGTTGTGGCTTGACATTATAATCATATGGTAATTTAAAACTAAACATTCTTAATATTTAATTACAAATTAAATAAATCAACTAGAAAAATGTACAGAATAAATTTATTTAACGTACTTATTTGTATTTTATTTTCACTCACTATTATTCTGTTAATATTTTAGCCATGTTTAATGTTAGTAAACGTTTGATATAATGTATATATATTTAGCACTGAAATCGTATATATTAAAAAACTTATTTTTAGACAAATTTTTTTTTTTTTGTCTTCGCCTTATCCCGTTCACCTGGAGTTGATTAATCTTATCACTTTAGTGTGTTCTGCATCCTGCATCATCCGTAACTATCTGGTCTTGTTCTCTATCGGTCTTGATATTCGTGGTTTTACAATACATACAATCTTCTTACCTTCGCATCACATGTCCGCGCACCAGAGCTGGCTTTTTATTATTTTTTTCTGAAATAAAAACCACCCTAAAAGAACCACCAATTACGATATTTTGAATTTTGTCAGCGACCCAGCTCTTCGTCTGTATTTGAATCATATTATGATACAAGATATAAGACAACGACCACCGCTTTAGCCAAGGTCGAGGTCTGTTGTGGCATCTGCCGATATTATGGAGCCCAGGTAGGCATTCAGCCAATTATTTAACATTTTAAAACAACGCGTGTTTCTAGATAGAATCTCATGAACGACTCCTTTGACATATAAAACGGAAAATCGCGCCTTCGGCAATAATCCGCCCCTTCATGTTGGGCCAATCCGGCATCATGTGATCTGGCTAGCACGGCTTGTATGAGAAATTACTGGAGCATGCCTACAATGCACGCGAGCACCGTTTCCGAACAGGATCGCTCTGATTTGCCCTGGATCGTGGAGAGGTTATCCTCTATCATAATAAAAAGATCACGGTCGGTGAACGTTTTGTCCGAGGCGTGTATAAGACGTCTGTTCGACAAAAGCTGAGGACAGACTATATATGCTTTAGTGTCGTAAGAATATTTGATACAGAATGATTATTTTCAGTTCTGTATTTTTAATATATTTTTAGTTTCCCATACATTAAAGCTAAATGTAAAAATGATGAAACAGTATATATTATTAATAGATGAAGCAATACTAGACGTGTTTGAAAAAGGATCCTTAGTAGAACGTTCGGAGCTAAGGCGTAGACATTACTGCCAGAAACTTTATTCATTGAATTATGATCAGGACCCATACAAGATTATATATTAATAAGGATATAATATAATCCTTAATTATATAAGTCGTATCAATGTGTCCAAAATTTAATAAAAATGAATTGATAATTCTGGCGTCTGCAGTCGGTTTACTCAAAGGTATTTGAGATTCCGTAAAAACAATGTAGATGGCTTTCAAATAATGGAACGACAGAAGTATTAATTTGAAAAAAGTGTCATAAAAATTCTAGCGCTATAACACAATTGGTAGTGTACTTCCCCGGATTGGAAGTAGAGATCCACGTTCGACTCCCGGTAGCGCAAAAAAAAACAATATTTTTCGACAAAATTGATTTTATATGTATATATTTATAATTAATACATTAAATTAGTATTTAAGATTATATATGATTATTATTAGCAAAAATCATTCAATAACGAATAGTATGATATTTTTATTTTAAATTTAACGCATCAGAAAAAAATATAAGAAAAGAACATAAATCCACTTGGGAATATGGAGTGAATGACAGATGAATAGAAACAGACATATGTTTAAGAGAGCGTTTATCTTACAAGAAATCGAGAAAGATTTGGCATAAACATACGTGACACATTCTGTAAAGAAAGTCATATAAATAGTATATGTACGTTAAAACGAGAAATGTATGTATAATATATTTCTAGGCACTTATGGTGTTAATTTTCTAATGTACATAGGTTAGGTTAGGTTAGGTTATCTAATGTACATAGGTTAACTGTCACTAATTATAATTTGAATATAAAATATTATTTCGGTAAGACGATAAAATATTTTCTTAATTTTTTGCAGCTAAAAAGTCTTTAATTTCTGAATTATCTTCGTAGATAAGAAGTAATATTTCATGGTGCCGGTGATTGGTTTAAGGAGTGCCGGTTTATGAGAAATTAAAAATGTTTTATTTAATGTAATTAAGTATAGTTATATGTTTATTAACAGTAAACTCGTTTATGCAATTTATTTTTGTTATTGAACTTTCAGTATGGGTTTTTTTAGTACTGTTCTCCATAACTCTTCCCCCTCGTTCAAATACTTATATGTGACATATTTTAAGAGTTCTATAAAAACCTCATGAAAACCAAGTAAGTCTTCTAATGTGTTTAAACCAAATCTTATATCTTGTCTCCACCTGATCCGACTTTACTGCTCTACTCTGGACTTTGTCACAGTCTCCTGTCATAGGACACAACAATCTGGATTACTGTTTGGAACTAATACAGCATCGGACTAGCTTCCAATTCGAGAAATGGAGATTGGTGAATTATCCCTATAGGTACTGATATACCTAAAGTGTTTATGTTAACATGCGTCTTATGCGAAACATCTCTGCAGAACATTTTTGTTGGAAATAGATGTGGGGGTAGGTGGTGAGAATGAAAGGAAACCGCAGTTGGTGTAGAGTCATTTATTGGTAGAGAATAGAACAGAGAGTATAGAAGGTATGCGTGTAAAAAATGAAATGTAGAGAAGTAAGAACTGTGGAGAGTAGAGGAGCGAGTAGGCGGTGTTCGGTGTCGGCCCTGCCGGTCCCGAGTGTTGTGGCGGGACAGCGGAACCGATGATGCGTTATCGGTGAGAGATCGGGCCAGACTGTAGAGGTAGCACTGTGCCGCCGGCTAGGTATTAAATACAGATGTCGCTGGTGTCGATGCTGGCTGTGGTGGCGGTGAATTTGAACCGCTGTCCCCTACATATCTATAAAAAACCATCTATAGAAATATATATTTAAATTGACAACATTGTAGCCTTTTTTTATCGTTTTCTTATCAAAATATTATAAGTACTTATGTATGTGTAAAAAGGCATAAAATATCACATAATATCATTTATTCCTGAAATTAAAGATAATAAATTATATTTTTAGAAGAACACTATTGCATTGTAAAACATAGTTTCTTTGTCATTTTTAATATAAAATAAATAAATCAACTAGAAAGATGTTCAGATGAAATCTATTTATCGAAAAAATATTTTGTTGCAACTGGGATAATAATAATGATAATAAATTATACACGATAAAGTTTAAAAAATTTAATATATATGTACATATAAAGTAAAGTAAAATATATGATATACAAACAACAACAAATCAGTAATAACCCTGATAAATAATCCTAATATGACATATGTAGGTACAATTGAAAAATATTTTAAGACACTTCGTGGAACATTACAGAATATACATTTTTATAGTTAAGAAATTAAAAATAAAATATAAATTAAATCCATTGATTTTTTCGTCGAGTCTTTATATTTGGTTATTAATCTAAGTTGTTTTAAAAATAATATTATTTTTTGCTATTTAAATTGAATCACCTTTTTTTAAACTTCGAAAACCGTGTTAAACTGAATTTTAGGAAATATGGAAAACTAGTTTTTGTATAAGCCCTACTTTATACTGGAATACAGCATTTTTCGCGTCGTGTGATTATTTTTTGACAGAGAATTTGAGAATTTACACATGAAATCTTATTTATCGAAATAATATTTAAGTTTGCAAACCATTTCGGTACAGCAGGTAGCAACCTAGCGGCGAGCGGTGCACATGTATCTATTCTTGTACATGTATGGTCAGCTAGAAAGATTCTGAAGAGAATAGTTTTGTCGCTTTGTTAAAACTGGGGATTATATTTCCTTGTAAAATGTGATGTAAATATTTAAAATAAAATCGTGTCATCTTAATCAAAATTTAGATGAGGTGAAATCATTAGAAAAATCTTATTTGTATTCAATTTATAAATATAAGCTTAATTTCATTAAAAAAAAGTCTACCAATATAATAAATATAAGCTTAATTTCATCTAAAAAAGTCTATTATCAAACAATTTTTATTCGATTAAATACGGATTATATCCCTAATAACTACTGTACATAATTCAATTGAATATTTATTAAAATATATATATATTTTTTAAATTAAATAATATTTTTGGTCTCGATTCCCGGGAATTGATATATTTAACATTTCAGTAAATCGAGTTATTTTCGGTCTCAATTAAATGTCGTAATAAGTTATAATATATTTCGGTTATATCTTAATAAAGTTCGCAAGCACTTGAACTATAATTCTCTAAATTATCGAACATCCTCTATTTGAATTTCGAATTACACGTCAGATGCAGCCTCCCGCCAAATCACACGAGCGCGACAGATCCCTCGCTAACTTTACGGTTAACACAATCCTAGGGATATACATATATTAAACTAACTGTTATGCATACTCAATACTCCTCAAGATAAATCTAATATAGTATTGCTCGGCATCATTGTTCTCTTAGATACGTTATATAATATATTCACTACTGAAAATGTTTCATCGCGTACTGATTGTAAAATATTTTTACGGAACCTTTTAATGCAGAGAAAAATATGACTTTAAAATATAAATGCATTAAGTATCTCGCTTTATATTGCGTTTTAGTTTAAAATTGAAGGAAACCCCAAAGGATCCCACCCTATCCCGGAATCGTTTTGAGAGTCGACAAAGCAACCTGTGCAATATTTTACAAAATCTTCAAAGCATTTCAGAATATATTTAAAAGTTAGATCAGTTAGTTATATTCTGGCAGTTAGTTACTAATAATACCTTGTGGCTTTCCTTTATAGTTAACTTTTATCTTTTTCTTTATTTTATGACATAATTATTACATTTGGTCATTATTACATTTTTATTACTTTCAGTCATAAACTGATATAGGTTAGCTTCGGTATCGTCGTACCAATGCCATACCTGTATAATATGTGTTAATTTAATATGAGATTCATTATAAAATTGATTTCAGAAGGTAGCCAGAAATAAGCTGTAAAAGTCATGCATCCCCAAAAGGGTAGGGTAAACGTCACATTTATGTGTTGAAGTCGCAGAACTCGCTTACAGTTCGGCAGAAATTCACCCTGTCCAGGTCACATGAGGGTGCGAGGGAGAGCTAGAGAAATACTCCATTATGTCTCCCTAGCCACCACCCTTCCCGGCATCGTTCATCCCAACAACCCCCAGCGGGAGACCCACACCCTAATAAATCCCCGATTTAGATTTATATGAGGTATGCATTGAAATTGATATTTTATTCTCCCTCAAAGGATTAAATTTTGCATAAATTAAGCATGTTTGTCTGTTTTCTGTACAATCTTACACCGATCTAAAACTATTTTTGCATTTTAAGACCCTAAACATATCATGGGCACCCTTTCCCTGATCATCCCACTCTTCTCTAAATATAAACGTGTTTTATGTTGAATTTTATACTTTCCAAATTTGTCCCTGAAGAAAGTATAGTCACCCCGCCCTACTCCTCGGATACCTAACGCACACTCAGCTTGAACCAAATATCGCATATATGGGTATTGTGGGCCTGCGCAAAATGGCGCTCCTCCCTTTCTTTAACTCCCATTTTAAATTATACTTAAATCAGAATCTCTGGCAATGCCGGGTAGGGACGACTTGTATCACATTAAATAATTAATGACTCCATTAATCACTAATAATCAGCCGATTAATCAATTTCTGTGCGGAAAAAATATCTTTTTTTTGTCTCGACCTGATAGAATTTCACCGATCACCATTACCTGGACTGTTTCCAAATAGTCAGGTTATATCCACTTTCCCATATTCTTATATCATTCCTCTTCTCTTGAATACTATTTTAACAAATGGCATAAGTTAATTAAATAACTAAAAAAAATTTCGATAGAATTGTATGTAATTATAAACATCAGAGCTGGTATTATTTCGCGACATTTAACTATAATAATAAAATCAAAGAAAATACACCACTGAGAAGTTCCAAAGGACAAATGATTCTTATACAACATCTGAGCTGTCACCAAAAATGGCAGCTTTCTACTGCTAACGGTAAGTGTGTCATAAAGAACAAAATCTGACCCGAATTATCTCATTTGATATAGATTAATTGGACAGAGCAGTTTACCAGCATTAGAAAAATCCCAGATTCATGTCCCGAGGGCATCTCAGTTTTTATCGACAGAAAAATTTTTGACTTGCGTATTTTTAGTGACTTTGGTTTAATTATCGATTGTTACAGAATTTCAAATTTATACAGACAACTCAATATAACACATTCGATCAATAATAAAGTGGCAATAAATGACAATTTCTCCATTTTACACTCCGAACTCTTTTAGTCCACCCAGTACTGGGGGTAGTTTCCAGCCAGCCAATCGAAAATAGTTACAGTAAGAATGCAGCTAAAGTGAATTGTAATATATTAGACGGTAAGCCTAACCACTTCTCGGGTGTTACTTTGCGACAAAGTTACCCTGCATCTGAGACGGGGTGGGCGTGGTGAACAACATTTTTCATAAGAAAAGTAAAATATTATTATTTTAATATTGAATATTGAGTAGATACTCAAAATAAAATTTCTTTATCTTTACGATTATTAGAACGTCGATACGAGTCGGCTACATTATTTATTATTTTTTTGAAACGTAATATTTAATTGACTTACTCGAGAAATAATTCGCACAAATAATAGATACCTATTTTCTAATTTGATTAAACAAAACACAATCACATGTTTTTCGTATGTAATTTTATATTCTGTCTCCCTCTTTATGTATATATAAGTGCACTCTTTTTGTATTTATTGTTGGTTTTAAGTACGCCCTGACGAAGCTTGAGCTAAGGAAAACCGGTTGGCGTTTAATAAAATTCCTGGTTTTATATAAAGTGATTGTGTTTTATTTAATCTAATATATCAAACCACAGCTTTCTACGAAAATAAATTTTCTAATTATTGTAGATAATTATAAATTAAATATTTTATATTATTGCGACATTAGACTTAATAAATACTTTAATATTTAATTATTCTTCTTTTTCAATGGTCCTGCAGCCCATATCAAGCCATGGCCTCCTGAATTTTTCGCCTACACATGCTCCAGTCTTCGGCAATTGCCAAATTCCAGTTAAGAATCTGTAACAGTTCTGCTGCATCCTTCTTTACGCCATCTTCCAAGCTATTTTTTTTTTGAGTACCGTGCTTTCTCTATTCTCTGAACGTAACCCATTCATCTGAGTCGCTATAATTTCATGTGGATGGGAGATAAATATTATACAATTCATCGTTCTTTATTATTCTCCAAACTTCCCCATCCCGCACAGATCCATAAATATCCAACATTTCTCCCAAATTTGCGGAAATCGTCCACGCTTTCACACCTCTAAGTCAATAAAGTACAAATTATAGTTTTATACAGTCTTGACTTAGTTTTATTATGATGATTTTAGAATAGGTAATAATGCGAAATAAGTTATATGTACTGCTGCAATCTTTTTCCTAACTTATGCTATCTTGACATCGTCCTTGATCAAATTGGACCCCAGATACGTAAAGTATTGAACCATTCGGAACTTATAGTGAATTTTGAAAACTATGCATGGATCCAGTGTATTCTTTTCTGTTTGCTTCACCTCTTTATGTTGGTTTTATCCTAGTTTACAATTAAACCAACTTCATTCACAACATATTCTAAGGAGTCAAATATTTTATAGCAGAGTTTTTTCTATAATATTGAAGACATTTGCGTATCCTACTATTTGGCTGGATTTTAAATACACGTTAGAGTAAACGCTCAATGCTGTACCGACTAGATAGTCCAACTATTCGACATCATAAACTATTCGAATAGTAAAACTAAAAATATTATTAATATATTTAAATAGTTTCTAAATCATGACAGCAGTATGAAATTAATTTTGAATATTTCAAATATATCGTATTATATGTAAATACATCAAAATTTATAAGAAAACGAGGTAAACCGTAAACTGTTTATTTATTGTAGTTTTAAAAATAACGCATTGAACGTTTCGTATTTTAAATTTATTCTATATTTTGTTATTATTATATATTATATGTTATACAGTTGACGTTGGTTTAACTGTTAAATGTATTTTAAATAGTAGGTCTAACGTTTCTGTCCTTTTCTTGAAATTGTCAAAATATCTCAAATCTTTTTTTAGATTATTTGAGCAAACATTAGTAGTTTCTACGAGGGATAAAACGGTGCTTCTTATTCAGTCTTCAATTCGGACGTCGATGAACTCTTCGAACAAGCGACAGATATCTCTTCCACGTCCGAATCAGAATCCTGAGAATTGTTAAATATTCCATCCATATAAATTAGTATGAATACTATTCGAATATCGAATAGTAGAAAATGGCCCAATATATTCGAATATCGAGTAGTAGAAAAGGGCCCAATATATTCGAATATTGAATAGTAGAAAATGGCCCAATATATTCGAATATCGAATAGTAGAAAAGAGCCCAATATATTCGAATATCGAATAGTAGAAAATGGCCCAATATATTCGAATATCGAATAGTAGAAAAAGGCCCAATATATTCGAATATTGAATATTCGGGTTGGAATCCCTAGTACCAACTTCTTCATATTCGAGCGCAAAATTGAAGAACACCAGGGCGAGGTGATGTCCTTGATAAATGTTTTAATTCTTAGTAATTAATAATACATATAAATAAATTTTTTCGTTTGTCTTTAAAAATATGGTGACATAAGATGCAGTAAAATAGTGTGGTGAATATATAGTATGACTTTTCCGTATAAGCGTAGCGATTTCTCGAGTCACGTGCTAACAAGACTAGTGAAAGATTCTTGGAATTTTCGTAACATTTCTGTGAATAGAGTTGGAAACATATGAACGGAAGCATTTTTAGAGATGAACGATCACTCGCCCAACGAGCATAGAAGTAATGCCAGTTGGAATGCTACATATGTATTAACTTTCCAAAAAAAGTTTGTGAAATTTTGAAGTCACGGTATAATATTATAATATGTCACCATGTATTGTTATTGTTATGGTTTAGATAAGGTGAAAAAATGGTTTGATACGAATCTCTTATCACTCACACATAAAGATCAAAATATGTATGTTTTTATATTAACGAAAGAACATCGCCACATCAAAATCTTACACGCATCGTACATGACTGAAAAACAAACAAGAACACGGCTTACTCATGCCAATGTGAAAATTGACACAAGTTAAAATTATTCGACATCTGGGAGTACTGATCGATGATCATCTTAACTGGAAAGAACATATATCGAACTTAGCTAAACGCATAAGAAAACTAATTAACCTTTTTAAAGGAATACGGTGTATAATTTACTAAAAATTCTTAAGATCGACGTACTTTGCACTCGCTACTCCTTAATTAATTATAATTCTTTAGTTTGGGGAGGAGCAACAAAAACAATATTAGAATCAGCTAAAAGAGCACAAAAGACAATTCTAAGGGGAATAAATGGTTTTCACTTTAGATATCCATCAAATCTTATATTTAAAGAGTACAATGTCCTAAATATAAGACAAATCTATATGATGAGACTCGTCCAATATTTCCATGTAAACAACAACTCACCCCAAGCAATAAATCATGGACACAACACAAAACAATCAACAAACATCTAAACACCATTTTATCAAAGATTCTACATGTTCTTAGCCCTTAAACTGTACAACACACTCAACACCAACTTGAAATCGTTCACTTCCAAAAAGATTACACAAATATGGACCAATTAGGTAGAAATCAATCAGAAGCATCGCTATCCAACATTCTAACATAATCATAATATAATACCTACAATGATAATTCATTAGTTCTACAACACTGACACTACATTTTTTATTCTCTATTTTTATTCCTGTCGAATCTTTATCTTGAATTAAATAACACCACAACAGCACGAAAAAAACTGGTTGCTTTAACACAGACGGCAGTCTAGCAAAATAGCCAGAACAGTGCTGTATATATCAGAGGTGAAGTCAGAAGTAACTTCACGTGCTTCATGACACTTCATGTGCCTCTGAATTATATTTTTGGAAGAAGTTGACTTTGTATATACTAAGTAATTTTGTATAATGTGTAAAGTTGAGAATCATATCAACTGCTTAAAGTTAATTCGGTGTAACTCCAAAACATACCAATAAATATTTGAGAATAGAAGAAATAATAATAAGAAATATAAGAGATATGTTTTTTTTTAAAGAATTAAATAAAGATAGGTACATACAATAGTCTACAAATTCATATACCTAACATACATGTTTTGTACGAATTAATATATTTATGTAGTTTCCAAACGGACTATAAGCAGTCAATATATAAGATTATTTTGTATTCAATTTATTTCACCAACCTCACCCTGTATAGACTTAGATCTTGAGAAATGTATTAGATTCCAAGAATAATATGTGCATACGAGTATATACAGTATGTCTCAAAAGTATTTTTCATTTTGGTTCATTCATTGCACCAACGCAACGTCCCGGAGAGGGGCAGGGGGTATGCCGATCGCTAGCCGCGTCCTTGGGAATTCAGTGGCTATGAAGCGTGTTCTTACCAGTAATTTGTGAAATTTTACTTATAAAATTAATATCCCGACGAAGTGACATAAACTAGCCTCCAAGTAGCCCTGATTTAATACCAATGGATTTTTTCCTATGGGGCTACCTTAAATCAAAGGTATACAATAACAATCTTTCCTCATTGGACCAATTAAAAGAAAGAAAAAAAAATGGCAGCGATCACGGAGAATGCGTGCCGTGCAGTTCTCAGAAATTTTATCTCCCGTTTAGAAGAGTGCCAACGAAATAACGGATCACATTTAGAAAATAATTTTTAAGAAATAAATTCCCAGGGACTGTACTTAAATGCAAAATAAACATTGTTTTATTAGAACACATTCTTATTGTTAAGTAATTATTCAGAACATAGGTCTGTGATATTTTAAATATGAATTAAATATATTAATTAGAAAGATATACAAATAAAATCAATTTTATCGAAAAATGTTGTTGTTGCGCCACCGGGATTCGAACCTGGATCTCTATGTCTGAAGTTGTATCAATGTGTCCAAAATTTAATAAAAATAAATTGACCTTTAGAAAAAAGTAGTAAAAATTGTAATATTTCAAATTATGTTATATTTAATATAAAGGTTAAGGTGTGTAAATGATATGATTTGTGTGAAGGTATTGTGTGATGCTCCAGTATACACCCAAATACTCTCTTGTTCCTTTGTATTGTGTAGTCCATTGTGGCTCGTATTTAAATGTAACATAATTTAAAATATCACAAATTTTACCACTTTTTTAAAATATTTTAGCGACTTGTGGATTATTGTATGTTTGTGTGAGTTTGGTATGTCGAGGTATGTAAATGATATGATTTGTGTGAAGGTATTGGATGCTCCAATATACACCCAAATACCCCCGTGTTCTTTTGTATCGCGTAGTCCATTGTGGCTCGTATTTGTGTTTAAATATATGTGGATATGAATGTGAGACATGTGACATATTACAAGAACAGAAACTATTATACTTATGTACAAATGTAGAAGTTACTACTAAATTATTACATGCCGTCGGTACCCTACGTCTTTATGGCTGGTGGGATTTGTATTATTGGGTGCATTCACCTTCGTTGTGCTTCTCTAATTGACAAACGTGGAGGAGATAGCACAGGTTTCCACCCCAGTACCGACGGGAGCTGACGTAGCGGACTGAACTCTACGGCTTGAACCGTAGGACGATTTATACTAACGTACGTTCAATTGAACATAAAAGTATTCCATCTTACTAATTTTTTTCTGTAAGTATGTTATTTCGTATATTAGTTCCGAAAGAATTCGCAATATTATGATATTATCAAGTTTGTCGATAGTCAGGCAAGTAAAAAAAATGTAGCAAATTAGCCTGGAGATTGTTAAATGTTGTATCATTAAATATTACTTGCATACTATCTTTACAACTGATCACAAGCTATATTAAAAAGAAAAATATATAATTATTCCAACAAGAAAATAAATTAATTATTAAGAAGAAAATGATCCATTTTTGGGATTATAATATGAAACTTTATTTTATTTTGTACCGTCTGTTTTATTATTTTTTAATTATATTCCTTTGTATGGTAACAAGGTAATTAAACTTTCCTTTCCGATGATGTAAACTGAGTTGACATTGCCTCTAATTATGAGAATATTTCTGTAAATATACTAAATACAGAGTTCATATTTTAGGAATTCCTCCGTTATATATTTATGTATTCGATTAAAAATTACAATATATAATTATTTACCATACGCAACAATAAAAAAAGTTTTCTTGAAGAACCTGGCGTGAATTTGTCAGTGCGTATATGTGTATGTATACGTGCGGAGAGGTACGGACGGCGCAGTGGCAGAGCATGCGCTGACCGAGTTAGATGTGTCTTACGCGTCTTTTTGTTTGCCATTGATATGATAAGACGCGCGTCAATAATTTAGAAGTGTAATCATCGGCGTGGCGCCAAAAAACCAGTGGGATAGATTTAAGGAAAACAAAGACGTCTTAGACGTTACAGCGGCGGCCCGTCACCATATAGGTACTTGTAAATATGACTATATGTATTGTTATGAATCTGAATAAAAACAATAGTGTACTGCAGGCGGAAGCCATTCTCGATTTTGCCGCATAGTGTGCCTATATTGAACATCTTTTGTGTTTCATTTCTTTCGATCTCATATCATCATCATCGTCAAGCTGAGATTGGCGAACTACCCTTATCTACATTCTTGTTTCATGTACGGTAATTGATGCATATATTCATATATATATATATATATTATATGCACAAATACATATATATGTCAACTATTATTTTAATGATTAATATAAGTAATAAATATAAAATATTCATATTTATCCGACTTAAAAATCGCAAAAGTCTCCATGTACACTGAGTTTGCAGCACCATAACGCGCGTTTTTATTTTAGCACCGTAATGGAAAGGTTAATGTGATACAAGCAGCCGTTTTATCCAATTTAACACCTCTCCATAGATAGACTGTGGACTTAAATTGCCTCCTAGCCAAGCATATGGTGGCCAGAAATACTTGTACAAGTATGAAATGACTGCATATTCTTATTACCTTACTTAATATTCATTGTAAATTATATCATTAGTGTACGAGATCTAATATGGATATACTTTTTAGCTAATAATCCTACAACAATCGAAAAAATATATTTTTTATTTTTTAATAGAAGAATAATCAAATATAATACATTTTTTATATAATACATAGTCAGATATATATATATATTTACATTTATTACTTCTCTATGAGATATATTTTTATGAATTTAATTCTAGATATAAATAAAACTTTGTATAGAGACATGGACCCAACGATCTCAGGAATAAAAAGCGGACACCCCGCCACTGTACTACTGGGAAAACCATCTCGAAATCATAACAACGATATTTTCGTACCATCTAAATCATATTTTTTCTCCATGAAAGAAAAATAAAAGGAAATATAAAAGGAATAATAAAAAATAATATTATAAACGAGATGTTTTATTTCAATAACTGAATCGGTCCTCGAGAGGATACCACTCGTCACAATTTTGAGGAATCGGTAAAACTTACGAGTTTTTTGTTTTCAAATATAATTTCCAAGATTTTCACAAGTTAGCTAGAATTCGTAAGTATATTAGAATTTGGTATGACGACCGTATAGAATATATTTCAATGATATTCATTCGAAACTTAACTATGTATGGAAAACCTAGGCCGACGCTTCATCACGGTAGCACATGCTGACGGTTTTGACTCGAGGCTTTGCCTCAAAAATTACTGTACTTGACCATAATTGAGTTGTCTTCAAATTAAATTAGATTTTAGGGATTTATTGATTAATGTTTGAGTTGTATTGACTCGTTTAGGTCACCAATGTGGATTATTTGTATCAGAAGGATTATTTCCGTGAGAATTGAGGGCCCTATACCTCCTCACTTCTCCCGTATGTATTTGTAAATGTTGCCACTTTGGTGAGGTTGTGTTTGAGATGTTTAGCTGGAGGGGATAGATTGTGAGTGAAATAGTACTTACGATAGTTGGCGTTTATATACAGATTGAATTTACACTTGTTTTTTTTATCTTATATTATAAAAAGTTTACGATAAGCGCAGTACACTGGATGCGGTGCCGAGGTGCGAGGAAATGTATCCGAGAAGCTGGCCAGGAGAAGAGTGGTCGGTTCTTGGTTTCCTAGGACTGGTTGCGGCACGACTTATTGTTGTCTGGTTTAGTGGATGCCAGTCGGTATTGTATGGCTGTTGAGTGGGGCGCGAGTAGACCACAAGGTTACACAAATAATGTTTCCGTTGAAACTTTTTTCACAAAGGCCTTGTAAATATCTCAGCTAACTTCCAGAAACAGGCTTGTCCATCATTTTGTGTCAAAATGTTGGCTGTTTAAAAATCGGATAATGCTTTAATATTGGACCTAGAGAAAAAAGTCAAAAATACACTTTCACACACACCTAATTCTCGCGAATGGTGCATCTTGATTTGTATATTTTTATGAATAGTTTTACAAAATGTTGTTTACCTCGCTACTCTTTCAGGAGCTCATTATTCCCTAATTCTTGAAATAATACGAGTTTTGTAGAACTTCTTGCAATTTAACTTCCCGCGAAGCGGACAGAATATTATTAAAAAAAAAACTACTCAACAGCATGTAATATATTTTATATCTTCTTTAATAAATGCAAAATTACTCTGTGGCAACATATTATATTTATTAATAATTATGAAAAAATACTTTATTTATAGCACTATTTATTGAAACATGTTGATTTATTAATAAATAGTGGTATAAACAAAGGGTTTTCTCATTATTAACCATGTAATAATAATCTTTACATCTATCATCATTTTGCTATTGGAGACTTGTCAGCCAAGACAAGACTAGGGGTATATAATGGAGACCTGATACCAACAATGAACATATGAAAGTGAAGCCTGAAGTTGGAAAAAGAGGTACGAAAGTAGATTGAATGCAGTGGAAAAGAATATAAACATCGATCAAATTAATAGTGAATTTAATGCTAATCTAAGCGTGGCTAACTAGATTATCAAAATGCTTAAGTGATTTGGTCACGTAGTCACGAATGGAATAAGGAGAGGATTGGTCATGTGGAACGAATGGAATAAGGAGAGGATTGGTCATGTGGAACGAATGGAATAAGGAGAGGATTGGTCATGTGGAACGAATGGAATAAGGAGAGGATTGGTCATGTGGAACGAATGGAATAAGGAGAGGATTGGTCATGTGGAACGAATGGAATAAGGAGAGGATTGGTCATGTGGAACGAATGGAATAAGGAGAGGATTGGTCATGTGGAACGAATGGAATAAGGAGAGGATTGGTCATGTGGAACGAATGGAATAAGGAGAGGATTGGTCATGTGGAACGAATGGAATAAGGAGAGGATTGGTCATGTGGAACGAATGGAATAAGGAGAGGATTGGTCATGTGGAACGAATGGAATAAGGAGAGGATTGGTCATGTGGAACGAATGGAATAAGGAGAGGATTGGTCATGTGGAACGAATGGAATAAGGAGAGGATTGGTCATGTGGAACGAATGGAATAAGGAGAGGATTGGTCATGTGGAACGAATGGAATAAGGAGAGGATTGGTCATGTGGAACGAATGGAATAAGGAGAGGATTGGTCATGTGGAACGAATGGAATAAGGAGAGGATTGGTCATGTGGAACGAATGGAATAAGGAGAGGATTGGTCATGTGGAACGAATGGAATAAGGAGAGGATTGGTCATGTGGAACGAATGGAATAAGGAGAGGATTGGTCATGTGGAACGAAAAAATATATAAATAACACGAGTGTTGATGACCACTAATCAGAAATAGAGGACGTCCGCGAAAGACGTGATCAGGTAAACCAGATACTGTAAAATTGATTACTAACATTCAAGAGTAAAATACAATTCTCTGAACGGTTATATATTATGTAAAAATAATGACTTAAATTTTTGAAAAAATTAATATGTAAGGAATGGTTGTTTAAAAATAAAACAAAAGTAGTATCTTCCTCATCAACATCTAAACGAATGACTTGAGAAAATATACCACGTGCCGCCTAGGTCTTTTCTTTGACAAATCTCCTATTTTCGCACGATTAACATATGACCATCGTAACAAGCTCATATTGCGAAAAATTCATTTCATCTAATACATGCATTATAAAGCAGGCATAAAATGTTAAATAAGCAACTGTTTTATTTGAGTCTGATCATAAAAAGCCTGCATATAATTCACTTACAAATGTATGAGCTGATGTACCCAGGCTGGCTGCCGGGGCTGGCAGTAAAAGTTATATTTCGGTTATTGCATCTGATAAGGTGGCCATATAAATTCTCATACTTCCCGACTTATAAAAAAGTATTTTAAAAAGTCCCACGCCTGATACCTTCCGTAATAAATATTGCCTCCGTGCAAAACTAAGTTTCTTTTACGCCCCTCCGTAGCAGGGCTGTCACACCGACACCCGATATTTGTTTAAAAATAAAAGTTTTTTGTTTTATATTATAATATGCAAAACATATAACAGTTACATGATACAACACATACAATTATGGTTTATATTATAAGTTTGTACTCTTTTATTATTCCTTAATACCAGATCATTAAGGGATCGTGAAACATTTAAATATTTAGTCTAGACGCACACCACAGTAAAACTCTTAAAAATGTTCATCACATACGCTTACCATAATGCATCTACCCACCGTAGCCTACAGATACTACAGTGGGTATGTATTGTGCATTAACAATTAAATACAATGTGCATAAAAATAAGATTTTACAGCATATATTTGATCTAATTAAAATGCAAAAGCATAAAATACATAATTACATACAGGATATAAATAATTATAAATAAACATTTAGCACCAGTATATACAAACATGAAATTTACACAAGGGGGTAGTGAAACGAGATGTAGGAAGGGTGGAAGGAATTTGCTATAGGAACAGAACAATAAGGGCTCAAGGAACAACCAGGAAGCACAACTTACCTGGATGTTCTTGCTCTTATGAACTTCAGGAAACTTCTTATATGATTAACACAAGGCACTGTTTATCACCCAATAGTGATTGTAAATCTTTGGCACGCACTGTGAGTAACCGAATACACAATAGCAACTGTAACTGTACAAAAAAAGATCAGTATAACGAGTACATAAGACATTAACACTTCTTGATAGTTCAATTCGTGCTCTGAGGTATAAGATAACGGTGGAGGGGGCAGATATGTATAGTAAATCTAATGCAGCATCCACATACGCACGGCCATCGTCGATCTGTGGATCTGTCATAAAAACCGAACACATGGTTTCAAGAAAAGGTGTCATGTAAAAGATTTGTTACTAATATATACAGTGACGTAACTACGCCAATACAGCTAATACGGTTCATTGGGGACCACGTTAGATAGGGGCCCAAAAATATATTACTTTTGGTATCGATACTTTTGCAAGTAACAATACTCTTCCCAACGCTAAAAGATAAATATATTTTTTTAAATCCCTTACAACAAGAAATGGCAAACAAATATAAAAAAAATATTTCTCGTGCGTATTCCAAAAACACGTGAAAACATTATTTGACTAAGTCCTTCCTAATATATCGAGTTAGGGAAAAGTGATTGTCACCGAAAAACTAAGTAAGTATTTTTTGTCAGCTGCGAGTGCGCGTCTAAAACAGGCATTATTTTCTTTCATTAAAATTTTAATGTTAAGGTGACAAAAAACTAATTTTGTTCTTATTATTTAATAAATAAAACCATGTATACAATAATATATAAGGCAATATTACAGAGTGCCATCATTATCATTTTGCATTGGAGCCGAAATTTTTTTTAGTTACGCCACTGATTATATACTGTAGCCTATTCCAGAATGGCTGTTTAAGCTTTAAATAAATATATATGTCTGAAGACGCAATGATCAGATAACATCAGGCAAATTGTCAGGCTGATCCTTAGTGTACCCAATTTAGGATTGATAAAATCATTTTTAAATGTAATTCAGCAAAACTTGTATAGCATGAAAGCCAGTATTAAGCTTCCACTTTAAATGATGTAATAAATTTATTCATTCAATTTTAATTCGGAAGGTAAATGCCCAAAGGTTATTACCAAAAGTTCTATCGTATTGAAACAATAATTTGATGCACAATTAAAACACAATTAAACATGTTTTTAAACATAGGTATATTTCATCAGAAGCTCTTCAAGAACATATTCGTAAAATAGGAAGTTTGCAGGTGGACTGTAATGTATAAGAATGTTGTCACGGATTTTAGTATCTTCATAAACACCAATTATGAAGAAATACGTAAGAAAAACACGTTTTTGTAATAGTGATATAATACATATTTTTGAGATATGCAACGCGTTTTTTTAATTGCAATATGTTACTTAATATACTTTTAACCATATTGTATAGCCCTTGTTGACAATATCGGCTAATAATTATTATCTTATAAGGATATCTATAACCCTGGTTAAATATAGTAATATGGGTTTTTTTATGAGTTTTTTGGTTTAAATTTTGAGCATCCCTGCGGCGAGAACACATGTAAATTTGAAAAAGGAAGGTCGACAATCGCCATTTTGTCCGTGAGACGTGCCTCTGTTCCTCCGCCACATTTTCTGAAAAAGAATGTAAGGAAAATGAAATCCAATACACGGCAGTACGATTTTGAATATTGATAACAAAGAGAAATTTGATTTTAATAATGTAACAAACATTTTCTCGAGAAACCTTTGTTACATCCAAATTTGAACGCTTTATTAAATAATTCAATATATTTTTATTGCGACTGTTATACGGAGAAGTTTGATATTTTATGTTTTCATTTTCTTCTCATTCTATAGAATTGCTAGGGTTAAATAATATGTCTTTCTTACGTGAGAACTATTTATCACTCATCTCAGTGTGTCTTAGTTTCTTGTTTACGGTACAATTGTGGAAAAAGAATATTAAATTTAGTAATAACATATATGTAGCGCTTAATTCCAAAACCCCCTAAAACAATTTTGTGCGTTATTGAGTTATGGATGAAATCGTATATTTTGAAAGCAAATGTACTAAATGTTTGTTTTTACATCAGTATTTTTTAAAGAGTCAATTCTATAATGTAATTTTTTTTTTCTGTATATATCGTTTTGGCAGCTATACTTGACTTTAAATCACGTGATCATGAACAAGCGTTGTTATTGACTGATTTCATTAATCAGGGGGAATAGCAACTTATACTTTATCTGCTTTAGGGTATTTTGTAACTTATCCTGATTTTGAACATGCAATATCAATTGATTGAAGTGGTTTTTATGAGACATAATGTACTCTTCATGTAGTTGATAAGAAATCTACAAAACTGCATAATTAACTAAAATTATCCGAAATTCGTTTTAGGGGGTTTTGAAATTAGGCGCTACATATAACTTATGTAAAAATATAAACTTACCGTACCCTATCTATCCATGTTAACAATACAAGTGCCCACAGGATCTTTAAATATGCCAAAAGTAGAAACTATGATCGATCAATATAATATAAATAGATTATTTCAATGTTCTCTATATATATAAAATTCAAAAATCTTAGCTGCACGTGTATTATACCAATATATATTTTTTTACGCCAGGAAATCTTGATAACGTCAGAAATATGATAACAACAGACATTAAAATAGGATCGTAAAAATAATATGATGAAATCTACGAATGTTCATTTTAGAAACAAATAATGATGTATTTTTTGGCTCCAGCTTTAAAAACTCATAATCTTTGATTCTAGATGTAAGTTAGCCACATGAACAGGTAATAGGGAAATAAAATAAAACCTGTAAAATGTATATTGTATTAAAATCGGTGAATATTATTTTCAAAAATTCGATATATTTTCGGCCATTACGTTGGTATTTTAATTTTCACATTTTTTGATCGCGTATTCTCTTGAATATAGAGTGTTATCGGAGTATAAAAGATTATAGTTTTATCTAAGTGTTAACGCGTATATTATTATTTTTGTTGATGGACTTAATTGAAATATTAATAATTAATTAAACCGTACGTGTTACAAGAGCGGAAAATGAAAAAAAAAAAACATTTCATGTTTTTTCAAATAAACCACAGTGTAATATTTCAAATGAATCCCAATTGGTACGTCAAAAGTTAATTATCTTGTAGGATCAAGTGTCTCATTGTCAGATAGATTAATATTGCTTTATTTCTCCAAACATTATAGAACTTTTAAATCTTTTGAGGATTGGGATACATTTCAAACGTCGTAATTGTTCTGATTTCAAATGATTTATTTTTAATTTTAACAATATACAATAAAAACACAAATTTTAGGAAATATAATACATACAATTGTAATACACTCTGCATATAAGTTCTTGAATACGAATTGTTCACTAAACATTTAAAATGCCAATCATTTTTAATGTTGTATTGCACATTTACTTATATTGTACATTGTATAAGGTTTTTTACTACCATTAATATTAATTTAATACTTTATGTCCAAAAATATCGATTAACCAATGTCGCAAGAATTTTTTTTGTACACAAAATAAAATATAGCAAGCACACATGAAAAAAATTAAAAATATGAATTAAATATATTAATTATAAAGATATACATATAAAATCAGTTTTATCGAAAAATATTGTTGTTGCGCCACCGGGATTCGAACCTGGATCTCTTTCCTAACCGGGAAAGGTGCATTATCCAACTATGCTACAACGACAATATTTTTAGCGACAATTTTCGAAGCTATATGTTACCTTTTTGATATTAATACATTTAATCGTTCCATTATTTGAAAGAGCCATCTACCTTATTTTTACAGAATCTCAAATACCTTTGAGTAAACTGATAGCAGACGCCAGAATTATGAATTCATTTTTATTAAATTTTGGACACATTAATACAACTTTATTATTATAATATATTATAAAAAAAATTATATTAAAAAAACTATTCCAAAAATGATAATATTATAAACAGTAGATTAAAATTCATGTTCATGTTATATGTGATTGTTAAAAAACAGTTTCCTTATGCAACATTATTTCTTTTGTTTGTGATATTTTAAATGCAAATTATATTAATTAGAAAGTTATACATATAAAATCAATTTATCGAAAAAATATTGTTACTACAGGGATTCTTATCTTCCTATTAACCAATTATGCTACACCAATACTGTCTTGCCATCTTCTTTATTTTCACGGAATCTCAAATATATTTCAAATACTTTATCAATTAATTAATTAATTAGCATCTTCTATCGAATTTTACTCAAAGGTATTTGAGTTTCCGTAAAAATAAACAAGATGGCTTTCAAATAATGGAACGATAGATATATCAATTTGAAAATGCAACATATAAGTTCGAAAATTTGTCGTCAACGTTCTGTGTTGGTGTATCATAATCTGTGCATTTCCCGGATAGGAAGAGATCCAGGTTCGAATCCCGGTAGCAACAACAATATTTGATTGAATAATTGATTTTATATGTTTATCTTTCTAATTAATACATTTCATTCGTTTTTAGATTATTTTTAATTCACCCCAATGAGTTTCGTTTTGAAAGAAATAATTTCAAATGCATCATAGTTTTAGTAACGCGTATTAAAAAATATCTGAAAATTTTCATAAGTAAGTCTTTGTCAATAAATATAAATAAAATAATTATTTATGAAAAAGGAAAAAAATGGTTAAATCTCGGTAACAAAGGAGGTAATATTCTCAAAACAAGACAAGTCTCTTCATCAAAGTGAAAGAAGTGAGGTACAAACGAGCCAAGCGGTGGTTGTTAAGGAATTTCATTTCGGAAGAACATTTTAGTACATAGCTTTGTACGAGACAGTCTCATACGTTATGTACGAAGATTGCTTGCCACAGAAGAAATTTTGAATGCGTTTTTTTACAAATAAGGGTTCTATCTATGTTAGTTTATTATTTAAATTTCTTTAATGAGAAAATTGGAATGCTCCTGTGATTTATTGTATTTTTTAAATAAAGTGTTTTATTATTTTGTTACTCCTATACTTATATATTACTTTGTTTATGTATTTAGGTGTTGCTAATTAATTTTGTATACAAAATAAATAATGTTATACTAATTACTGTATAATTTTATTTATTATCATCTCATTCATTCAGTAATATATTCATATGAACACTCCAATCTTTTTGGAATAAGTATATATATATTTAAATTGTATAAAAATAATAATTATGATTACACCCATTCTCCTTTGTTGGTGCCGTCGGCCCTATAAGATTATATTATTTTGTGTTTTAATATTCTGGCCACCTTTTGCACAAATTCGTATTATTATTTTCCTCGCATTGGATGTTAAAGTTTATAAAACCTAAACATAGTATCCTAATACTACAACTAATATGTATTATGTATTTGAGACGTGTTATCTATTTATCTAAACAAACCGGCGCTAGACCACTACCAGTAAACTCTTTGACTTAAGACTTGTCCATGAATCGTGGTGTGTTTCAGGTGAGGCAGACGCCAGAGCACATCCCCTGGGACTGTGTGATTATGAATGATGCACGTGAGATCATGATTGCGAGAGTAGAACGAATAGGTCATCGGATCCCACGGAACGATGACCTATAAAGAAATTAAATAAATCTCGGACATTTCCGGGATTTATCAGGGTATGGGTGTCCCGCTGGGGCTTTCTAGGATGGACGATGCCCGGGAGACCAGTGGCTAGAGAGTGAGACCTAACGGAGCATTCTACTGGCTCTTCTTCGCACCTCTTGCGACCTGGACAGGGTGAATTTCTGCTGGACTGTGACCGAGTTCTGCAACTGATGATGATGGTATTAAGATGTTAATAACTGAATGTAATAAAAATAAAAATAAATTTAATATTGATAAATCGAAACGAGAGTAAACAATTCCGGGTTAGGGTGTAAATAAATATCTAAACAAACAGATAAGTTCCCAAATTTCAGTTAATTAAATGGATTATAAATATTAACATCTAATTATATAAGAAACTTATTTT
Source organism: Eubasilissa splendida (assembly GCA_031772225.1). NCBI lineage: Eukaryota > Metazoa > Arthropoda > Insecta > Trichoptera > Phryganeidae > Eubasilissa > Eubasilissa splendida. The sequence continues at coordinate 9,819,712 of CM062852.1, read as the reverse complement.
ACAATGAGTTAAAGAATTAAACAATTAGAACAAGACGATAAAAAGATAAACTAATGTCGAGCGCTACATAAAAATAGGAAATTAAGAAGTCATCAAATTTTCTTTGAAATACAAATAAACACTCGAAAACTTCCCAGTGATAAAACATTACTAATAAAAAAAAGTAGAAAGGTAAAAATAAAAAAACACATATCTCTATTTTATTATTCAACCCTTCCCAAACCATGCAGTAACACAGGTTCTACCATCTCATTTAAACCTGTAATATTTCAGTAAATACATGCAGTATAAAATTCATATCTTAGATAATCGTAAAAAAATATTTGCGCTTAGAAATAACTAGTGAAAAACCAATTATGAAAAGGGAATCGTACAAAAATAATTATTTTCCAATTCAATCCGTTGTAAAATTAATACGGTGGTAAAAATACCATTTGTGATATTACAGAAAGAGACCACGATTATTTTCACATTGAAAAGAATAACAAACATACGAATATAATTATGTCTGTTTCTCACTAATTAAATTAAGAGAGATAAGAAGGAAGGGCGGATTATATAGGCATGGTCTAAATAATGTTATTATATTAATCATTTTTTTCAATATTTAACGCTCAATATTAATAATAAATTTGTGCCATTAAACCATTTAAGCTAATAAAAACATTTTATATTTCTGGTAACACGAGTTAACAGCACGGCTGCATATGGGTATGTTATATCACGGTATGGTAAAGGTTAATATCGTCAATATAAATCAAATGATGAAATCGTGGAAATAAAACATTTTTTTTTTTATTATACTCATTTAGTTTATTTGAGACAAGAGATTGATAATGCTCTTCCAAGGCGAAACGCGTTTCAAATAAATTAAACGAGTAGAATCAAAAAACAAGTGTTTTATTTTCACGCGTGTGATTATGAAATTCTACAAACTTACCTCGGAAACAGTAAATATATAATACTCAGCATTCTATAAACAGCAAGTTTTATAACAAGAATTGGCCATCACATAGAATTTTTACAAAAATATAACAATGTAAGGTATAATAAATCATAAAAAACTAGAGCAAAAACTAAAATGACTTATATGAGAATATATTGTTTCACATTATTTTTTATGGCATTGAGTTTTCTTTATTTATATTAACTAAATCTTTTTTTAACTTATTAAATATTCGTAGCACAACACATTTTCTCGACCTTTCACCGTACATACTGTTTGTAGTCGGTACTTTCACGGTTCCACCCGATGATTGGATGAATAGTTATGGTATGGGTCAATATTAACCTTTCCCTTGCCATGCTTAAGTAAAAACGTGCGTTCTGGTGCTGTAAACTCAGTGTACATGTAGACGTTTGCATTTTTTAAATCGGATAATTCTGAATATTTTACATTTATTACTTGTATTAATCATTAAAATAATGATTGAAAAAAAATATATATATATGTATATATCAACTATTATGTAAAAGTGCAAATAATGAGAAAATACATTGGTCATCACGAACGACAACGTAAAGACGCATAAGATAAGTCTGACTCGGCCGGTGCATGCTCTACCACTAATGTAACGATCGGCATCGGGCTCTCCGCGCCCCGCACACTGCACCTTCCACACCACTCCATACGTACAAATACACGTATTGACAAATTCACTTCAGGTTCTTGGAGAAAACATTAAAACATTTTTTATTGTTGCGTATGGTAAATACTTATATACTGTAATTATTTTATCCAATACATAAAAATATTACTGGGAAATACTTAAAATATGAACTCTGTATTTGGTTTATTTACAGAAATATTCACACAATTAAAGGCAATGTTAACTCAGTTTACATCAACGGAGAGGAAAGGTTAATGTTTACGTTATTTAAAATCTCTTCTAAAATTATTTATCACCTTCTTCTCGAATTTATATACTATTTTTAAATAATTAAAATTTGATGGTACCTCTAGTACATTTGGTGCAGACGTGTACAGGTTCAATCACAGCTTGTTCCTTTGATGTCCCCTTCCTGAAAGCCCAGTAATTGAGTTATGCAACATTCTGCTTTGGCAAAAGGGAAAAAGAAGATAAAGGTGATGTCTTGAAAATTGCCTTACGTAATATTTCCAATTTAAATGTCTGACCCCTCTGTACCATCTGCCCCATGTTCTTCAGCCCTCGGGACCAGTTCGCAGTGGAGAAGAATATGCTTCATTAATCATTCTTACAATCTTCAAAAAAATTGACATGAAATGTCGCGTAAATTCTGTGGAAGCGTCTAGCTAGGGTTCACACGATAACGAATGACGAATATTCGAATATTTCAAATATTCAAACAGCTACGCTATAAAAAAAGCTCCGTTCATTTTAACTTACTCTTCAGACGGTTTCTTAGCGATTAAAATAATTATACCCAAGTAAGTAAAAATATTATTATTATTATTAAGTAGAACGCATTCTTATTGTGAAGTTGTAGTAATTCAGAACATAGGTCTGTGATGTAGAACTGTGAGTTTTGTACAACTTCTTGCAATGTATTTTCCCATAATATTATTAACAAAAAACTACTCAACAGCATGTAATATATTTTATATCTTCTTTAATAAATGCAAAATTACTTTGTGGCAACATATTATATTTATTAATAATTATGAAAAAATACTTTATTTATAGCACCATTTATTGAAACATGTTGATTTATTAATAAATCGTGATTTAATGTATTATTTATAAATATATACATATAAAATCAATTTTGTCGAAAAATATTGTTTTTGCCCTACCGGGATATGAACTTGGATCTCTATTTCCAATCCGGGAAAGTACACTACCAACTGTGTTATTGCGCCAGTATTTTTCATGACAAATTTTCCAATTTTCGGTAACGCAAAGACAATATTTTTCGACAAAATTGATTTTATATGTATATATTTATTATTAATACATTAAATTAGTATTTAAAATACTAATTTCTTTAATTTTATTGATTGGTTCTCGCAAAAAACTAAGCTTTGATTTTGTCCAACGCATTTTCCTTGGTACCGATGATGAAGATTGGGATGTTGAAGGTTCACTAATTCACCAATCTTGTCGAGTGAATTTCTAAAATTCTTGCTGTATCTCCTAACATACGAATAGAGACATCATCTTCATGCAAATCATTTTCATCAAACTCCTCCCCATCAGTAAGTTCGGCGACTTCAGAGGTAAAACAACTGCATCTGGATATCCTCTTCTTCATCATCATCTAATTCCAGATCTCTGCGATGAAGTCAGCAGCCTCTTGTGTAATAAAAAAATTATATTTGTTCATCCTATTAAGCGACAAATCATTACATTTACGTTCATTGAAGGCATTCATGCATCAAATAATGCAATAGATTTTACCCCCGTATTTTGCTGACGTTGCGTTAATTAATTAACCAATTAATTACATAATTCTAAATAAGAAATAATGCAAAAATATTTTTAAAATTTGTAATATGTTAAGAATATGATGTATTCAAAAACAGCTTACCTGAGTGTCGCATTTCGGCCGTCTTTGAAGACACCTGAATTGTAACCGAAAGTAATATATTTATACCTGTACAGGTTTATGGGTACATTAAGCCTTTAATAATATGCACTTAAACCAATATCGGAGATTCCTTACCGAATTCTCAGAATATGACCCGGCCAACTGACCATTACGTTTTCGCATCGTCAGCGTAAAATGGGTTAAAACGAACAGCGACATCTATAAAAATATTTTATTATTCAATTAATACGTACAACGTTTTTTTATAATCAATTATATTTTAAAATATTTCTGTAATTTTTACCTGAACAGTAAATAATAGTTCTTCAATTATTATATATTTAAATCATAATAATACGTTATGATTAGAGTATACAACACATTATAAATTAGAATACATACATTAGGTTTTAGAGTAGGTATTCCTTTTATTGCGAATATACGCTAAGAGACGCCAGAAATTTTTCAATTCCATTTTATTAAATTTTTGGATAAACTTTAACACAACTTATGTATATTTTAAAGAGAACACATTATTATTGTTAAGTTGTAGTTTTTCATAACATAGTTCTGTGATATTTTAATACAATTTAAATGCATCGATTAAAAAAATATAAGATATACAGGAATAATAGATGTATCAATTTGAAATAGCTGCAACATATATATTTGTTCGATAAATTTGTCAATTTATTTTATGTATGTACATCTTTCTAATTGATATATTTAATTTGTAGTAATCATTTAAATGTTTTATTTTAGTACGTTTACATTACTACATCATTTAACTACATATTAAATAAGTGTTTATCCTGCCGCATATAATTAACATAAGCTTTGATATTGTATTTGCGTCCAAGCCTGATGCTGTCGTGGTTAAGCAACATATTGCTTCGCCTGTTCTGAATCGTTGACCACTATTCTGTTGTTCAGCTGTCCAAAAAATTTAACTCAGAGTAGAAGATCCTTTTGTGTATATAGTTCAAAACCACTATTCAACGTCGCTTGTTTTATGTCACATTGTGAATAGCAGGGATCACATCTAATACATATATATTTCTATCCTTATGCACTCGTATACAGAATAATAAACTGAGATTTGGAAAGTTTAACTGAGATTCTGAAAAATATTAGAATAACACATAAGTGCTCTTCTAGTATTTTTCCATTCTAAAATTATCAGCATGCTTGAATTTTTTTTATGCATATGTTTGTTTGGCCGCAAAACATGGACTCTCAATAAAAGAGAGTATTGTAAAAGGGGATGAAAAGATGTATGTAAGTAAGAAAGGATACGAGTGGATGAATAAACAAGAGTAGTCGAAATAACACTCCAAGAAAATTAAATGGATTGGACAACAATTATTGAACAAACGCAGTCATCCAGGAATCAAAAGGCCGACAGGTTATCCTAAAATTTGCTAGACTATCTAAATCATCACACTCTACATACACACATGGCCGTAACTAATAATGGGCATAGAAAAGTGGGAAACATTTGGAGAGGCTTTTGTCCAGCTATGAACAGAAAACGGCTGATGATGATGATTTGACGACACAGCTGACATGACTGATTCCTAAGCAACATGTGTATGTAACCATGTTAAGATTTTTTCGCAAAATTACATATTTTACAAATTTTCATCCCTTTAAAAATACAAATAGTGATTCTCCTTTTCTTAACCTGACATTAATCTTCTTTTTTCACGCTTTTCACTTACATATTAAACCTTTGGATTTACTTGTCACAGGACTTTACTAGTATAGTATTTTCTAATAGCAGTAATTCGTTAAATGTATTAAACCTCATAATATAGGTGTTTTTTTCTTTCTTTTGTTTTTTCACAAACGCCAGCATTAATATCACATAAATTGAATTACGTAATTTGAAAAATGTTACTTAAGAACTGGTTCATCATCACCTGTGGATAGACTGCCAAAAAAACTATTCGTCAGATAAATATATTTAATGGTCGAGAGCGCCATGCTTCGTTTTTGTGTGGTATCTTAATAGGATTCCCGTGGACGGAGATAATCCTCACATCATTCACGGGATAGAAAAACGGATAATTAATTGTATCTACCGAGTACGGTTGTAGAGGTGTCAAATGTCTTGTAATGTCATTACACTTCTTTTTAATCTATTTTGAATCTTGTTCGTGCACCACATTCATGTTTTTTTTACTTGATATTTTTTAATGTTTTAGTTCAGATATGTTTCTATTTTTCGACGCAAGAGAATCTATAGTGTGTTTATTATGATAATTATTGACAGTTTACCTGACAGATAATTGAAGGATTTTGTGGATGAAGGTGTAACGTGACCTTCTTTCGTGATACCTTATGTATTCTTATTCTGTCATAATAAGTAAATATAATGTATATAAATGATGTATATGACAGACATGTGTTAGTTCTTTAATGAATAAAATCGGTCTAAAAATGTTAGAATTTTTTTTTAAACTTAATTAACTACGACATTTTGTATATGTAACGAAAGATCTTCATTCTTTAATATCTTCAATTATAGTTCGACTTCTATTTTTTACTAAAATATTATCGTATATATGATATAAAGTTCATATAATCGCCGTCGCCAAGCGGCATCGGCAGTTAGTTTTGGGTAATGAAACGTAGCGTACCTACGTGGTATATTATCACCGGAATGGTATATTATGTATTTAAATAATGTATGTGATTGATAGTTGTAGTATAGTAAGAGTGTGTTAGATTATTATTTTTTATAATGAAAAATGTTTTATGGAAACACTAGCCATGGCTGCGCAACAGAGCACGCCATTTATAGCAATTGAATTGTATTTTATTAAATTACATAAAATGAATTTTGTATCTTGTATATTATATTTGTAAAATTTAATACAGCTACCACCAAAATCCATCTCGACATATTTCTTAAAAAAATATCCATTATTAAAAAAAACACTGGTAATCGTCACAACACACTGCTAACATTTAAGCGTTGAAGTATTATTTAAATACATAAAACATAATTCTACACAGTAGGGCGGGGGCGGGGGCGGGTATGTTAGCTTCCCAATAACAAAGGGGAGTAATCCGAGGAAACGGCGGCCCAGGTTTGGATGAAAGCTCCGCATTATCGCTATCGTTTAGTTAAGGTATCCCGTGGTATCTAGAGCGATGATTATTATTCCACCTTGTTCCCGAGATGTCAATATAGATAGCACTATCATAAGAACATAGATTTTCATAGGCTGAATATGGGGTGTTTGGATAATTCCCTCATAACAAAATACAAGAATCCTTTCTATTCTTTAACTATTTCTCCAATATTAATAATGACCTTCTATCTGTACGATCGGACATTGTCTTTATAAGTACATTAATTTACAGGACAGATGCATTACACTGGAGGCTGTCAATTTCCTCTGAAATACGAATTACGTATCTTCTGATATCTCGATCACATTTTTGACATAATACACTCATAAACATTATCAAACAAATCACGGAGAATCACTGAAACAATACTTAACCGATTTGAAGCATTTTAGATGTGAATCTACACGCGGTTTTTAAAAATAAGCTGGATTGAAAGGGTTACAAATGATAATGTGATGATCCGGATGCAAAAGGAAAAATAAATTCTTAAAATAATTGTAGTTTGTAAACATAGAAGCTTGTTGGTCTAGTGGTTTAGACACCGGCCTAGTGATCTAATGGTTGGGGTCTCGAACCTCGTTTCAGAAAACTAGAAATATCAAAACATAGGTGTTTATGATGCAGATGTAATATGTATTCCATATATCTCAATTTTTTAAATCGCTGTATTTAGGTAATATTTTGAAAAATCCAGAAAAGTACCAGATCTCATCATCTAAGGCAAAATTACAAGCAGAATGATTATCAAATGACATCCTGGCTAAAAATTTAAGGCAACGGGTCAAGAAGTCCACACTATCCAATTATTTCAAACTGTCACAAACAAAATGATGATCGCCAATCACTAGAAGAAGAATGTAAGATAACAACACAGTTATTCAAATATAATAACCGTGTAGTTATCTTACAAATTGATAATCGTGAAATGTAAACATGATTTATGGTTAAAAAACTACCGCATAAGTACAAAAGTGCATCGGTTTCAAAGTCAACTAAGTCTAATCACGTGACACACGACAGTTTGCGAATTGTGTGAATTAGGCTTATGGTGAGCATGTATTACACGTTCGAATGTTAACCATATATTGTACATTGTTGCTTTTAAACTGATCCGGTGCCATGAAAACTTGTAAAACTTGTTAAATAATAGGATTGGAGATTTCATTCATCGGATAAGATATGTAAGTTTATTTTGTTTAAAATTATATTGTATGACTGCACAGTTCGCTCGCTGGAACTAAAATCATATACAAACGTGATTTCATTTTATTAATAATAAGTTTATTATTTCACTTATAAATTATAAATATAGTATGTTACACAACGAATTATCATAATATATTCTTATTTTATAGTATTGAAATGAAATAATGAGTTTTTACTTATTATATTACAGAATATTCCATTCACAGGTTACAAAATATTTTTATTTATTAAAGGTTTATATAAAAAAAAATATCAATGGTGTATTACGTTTCAATACTTCGAGAGCTAAATGCTGTGAGTTACTTGCAATACAGTGTTATGAATACGTATGAGTTGTAATAAAAACATTACCGATATTTGAATTTTCTATCAACGAATTTTTTATCATCGCTACAAATAAATTCAATTCATTTAAAATATTGTATTGTTAAAAATATACGTGTTAAAATATTATTTTTTAACTGGTTATATAAACATTAATAATATATCGTTACTACAGATTTAAAAAAAATGTTATGTAAAAATGTATAAAATTGTGAATGACGTAGATACCCTGTAGGTTACACACCCCATTGGTATTTCCGCTTAACCCTGGCTACTTCGCTTGACTCCCATCCTTGTTAATCCTTTATTTATGGTATAATCCTTTATTGAACCAAAAAACATATTAAATAATCAACGATTCAGAAATCCTGTCCAGACTTATCAAGAGGAAATGTTTTATTTTTCCTACATAATATGTAAATGGTTGTAGTACGATATGTATTAGTTGTCAGTTAATTTACTTTTTTGACAATCAGTTAATTTTATCATTTTAAAAATTATTAGAGTTAAATCCAGAAACCATACATATCGCAAAAGGTCTCATGACACGACCTGTAAAAATATATTTACGTACATTTAAAAATTCGTAAGTCTGTTAATATTGGACTTGATTGATTGAATACTCTACTAGATTTTTTCAACCAGTACCAGGTAGGATTATTATATCCTTTAATACTGTTCCGAGAGTCAGCACCGCATATGAATGCCCTAATATTGCAACAAATCTAATAACAGCAAGCTGCATCTAGAATGTCACTTTCTAGACATCCATCAAATGTACACATTGGCAACACTAAAATACTTTTACCAAAATAAACAATATTATCAGCAAATAACGCACCCTCACTTAATAAAGACACAGGCTAACTGTCACTATTTCGTGCCAAAATTAAACAAAACTTTTGCACAAAGATTTCATTTGTTTCTAGCACCAAACATATACAACAGTCTAAATCCAGACGTGAAAAATTGCAACCATAGTCTTACATATCTTTTAAGAAAAGTGCAGTTCTGGCTCCACGAAATGGGGAGAAATTACGCCCAAGAATTTTTAAAAGTCCAAATTTGAGATTAAAAGTGCTACAATAGTACCAATATATTGAATATTGCTTTTTCTACTTTTCTCTGTAGGTTGTGTTAGTATATTATTTAACTGAACTTTTTTATATATTGAAATTACATAAGTTCACTTCATATTTGTATGTTATTTATTTATTTTACACACTCTTACTTCATATTTGTATATATTATTTACTCGTACTTTACTTACTCTTTTTTATTTTTGATACATTAAACAATGCATTTACTTTAAGTTTTACGTTGTATTTATGTTATCTAATTGCATCTTGCTTTACTCTATATATATATTTTTGTACATTGAACATTACTACTATACCGGAAAAGCACTGTCTGCTATAATAGAGAAAAATACTAGTATAGCAGGTAGGGTACCCAAATATATGACTTACTTTGCTGCAATGTTCTCCGATTATAACAATACAACACTGTACTATGAATAAAATTAAATAAATGATTATATTATTATTATTATTCCAATTCTTTGGCCATATTATGACAGCGAAGGATATTATCCTGAGCACCATTTTAGACCGAAGATAATCCGAAAGAGTGCTACAGTGGTGCATCGCATCTAACTAGAGAGATCTTGGAGTCAGCTTTGAGGGCAACACAGAACCAGAGTTTAAGGAGGTGTGTTACAAGCCGAGTTTCAGCTAATTGAGACCATATGTGTAAATACTGACATGAAGGATGAAAGAAAAATATACTGTTATGGACATTTCAGCATTTTCATTTTATTAGAACAAGCACTGTATATTTTATATATGTGAGTACTGTTACTTTGTGTGTCATGAAAGTAAGTAGATAAGTGGTAGAGAACGAACCTTATAAGAGGCCGTCTCTGGGGGAACAGCTCTCTTCCATCACAGCTTCTTCTGAATAACTAGTTTATCTCTGAATGTATAATTTATATTTACTGTATAACGTGTTGTAATAAACGTATAATACTGTTACCTGGAAAGACTGAGTTTCACATACAAGGAATTGGGACCCAAGTAATTTGACAGTAATCAGAGGACAGAACCCGAAGGAATTCTGGTGGTAATTTAAGATTTATCACAATATATTTTTTTTAATGTGATGTATGTATTTTTTTCTGCGGGAAAGTAGAGATGGAATGAGTTTCAGACGACTGTGAATGATTTAAATTTTAATGTAAAGAAATTTCCCTGAAATCGTAAAAAGCGAGACTTTGGAATCACTGGCACTGCGGTGTAATACAACTCTGTAATTTCCTTCAAATATCTCCCACGGGGGAGGTTTCGCTGACCCTTCCGTTTGCTAAGGAGGAATCATGTCGTTTGCATTCGTTCTTCGATGTCAGACCAATCGCCGGGGAAGTTACGTTTGCATTTATTATAAAAAAACAAATATTGATCTTTCAATTCCCCCAAGCGAGATTGCAATCTTGTCTATGTAGCCAAGAATAAATATTATATAACTAGCCTTTTACCCGTTCTAAGACGTGATGATCAGATAACATCACGTCTAGCAAGTTGTTGGGCAAAATTCGAAGCAAATAGCAAGGAACAGAGAGCTGCAGATAGCGAAATAAAGTACGGTTATGTTCAACACTGAACGCAGAATGAGAAAAGAAAGAAGAATTTTAAATGAATTTTCAATAACAATTTTTTTTTACAATAAAATAAACGTAAAGAAATGTATAAAAGTCTTCAAGATCAGTTGGAAAAAGTATTATTAAAGTGTTATTGTACAGTATCTAATCGACAATCTGATACTGAAAATGATATATCTTATATGTCCATCGATAGCTGCAAATAAATTGACTACCTGAAAAAGCAGAATAAACGTTTTGTCCCAGGTATTGTAACACTATGAGTGATACCTCAAACATAAAGTCTCAGATAGTACAGTATTTTTTTCAATGAGGATGATCTATTTGTTTTCATAGGAAGCACGTTGTCAGAAACTTAATACGAGTCTCTTACTAAAATGCCATTTCTCTTTTAAATGCAATATTAAAAATACCGGACCATATTATTATGCAGTCATCATCAAACTAGCAATCAACTATATTATAACGGCTTCTTTTAAAATGTGACTCCCAGATGGATCTAGGAAAATTCACCGACGAAAAGATCACCGACTGAAAAATTCACCGACACGCAATTCGTCGAAAGGAAAATTCACCGATTCTACAAATAATCGCGATAATTTATTTATTTAACCAAACCTAACCTTACTAACCCAATATACCTTGTATGTACTTTCATTTAGTATTAAATTGCAAGCTTTATTTTTCAGTTTTTACTTTTATAATTACCAATATTAAATTGTATTTTACCTCGAATTTTATTTCACCTTTACTCATTTGTGAATTTTCCTTTCGACGGGTCGGTGAATTGTTGTCGGTAAACTTTCCGTCGGTGAATTGCACTCGGTGATCTGTCCGATTACCCTCTCAGATTTATATTTATAATATCTTAGTTATGCATTTATCTGGGAGAAATGCGGCAGCACGGATATATATGGAGTTTTCAAATTCTCTCATATAACATCCCTTTTACATGAGCTATGTTGGCTCCGATTCCCTGAAAAAGTTGAATTTAAATTGTACTGGTTGATGTACAAGACGACACATAACATAAAGCTTCTGTATCTTCAAAAGCTTTGTATCTCTGACAATTTGAATGGTAGACGTCAAAATTTCAGATTTGTCTCTACTTCAGCCGCATGAAGGGTTGTAGAACCGACCAGCCGTTGCCATAAGTCTAAATTTAGTGAACGGGCATTTGCCCTCCGTCATAAGAACCAGTGCATCGGAGACTTTATTTAAGAAAAGACAAGAAAGGAAAAATCATTTCCATAAGATAAAATAAAAATAATAATTTTAAAAACAGAAATAATGTAGAACTATAAACAGTTTATGTGTAAAGTGCCCTTGAGGTGAAAGTTTTTACAAAAATGGCGCTATACAAATAATCAAATATTATTATTATAAAAATGTCTAATAAACAAAAATATTGATTTATTAGAAACTTACTTACTTACCATCACGCCGTTTCTCGGCGGGGGTAGGCAGAGAGGATAGAGCGCTACACTCATCTGTCCTAACACACAATTCTCCCCTCATCCACATTCACACATCTTCTCATACAAGCTCGCCGATTATTGAGGATTCTAACAGAACCAGCCTCCATTATCTATTATTATTATTAGAAACTTGACTTGTTCACTTTGTGCTCCTCTGAAAAATGAAGTTATTTGAGCGTATCGGCATTACGCTCTATATACGTGAGTGTAAACACAAATTATACATCATTTAAAATGCACGTAATTCCAAATGTATTTAGATTTAGTATCCAAAAAGAACAAAAATAATGTTAAGGAGAACACATTCTTATTATGGAGTTGTAATTATTCAGAACATAGGTCTGTGGTATTTTAAATGTATTATTTTTACGGAATCTCAATACCTTCGAGTAATTCGATAGAGACCAGAATAAAATCAGATCCGGTTCGATCCCGGTAGCACCAACAATATTTTTCGATAACATTGATTTTATATGTATATCTTTCTAATAATACAATTAGTATTAATTAATTAGTATTTAAATATCACAGACCGTCTGTTCTGACAATACAACTTCACAATAAGAATGTGTTCTCCTTATAATGTAATTAGTATACATTATACGTATCTGTATTATCTCCTATCTGCTTTCTTCTACTAGTCCTACCTACCTCTCCAATCCAAGGACATCACACTAATTAAATGTATTAATTAGAAAGATGTACATATAAATCAATTTATCGAAAATTTGTTGTTGCTACCGGGATTCGAACTTGGATCTCTTCCAATCCGGGGAACGTGCATTATCCGATTATGATATACCAACGCAGTGGATTGACGACAAATGTTGTATCAATGGGTCCAAAATTTAATAAAAATGAATTGATAATTCTGGCGTCTCCTATCGGTTTACTCAAAGGTATTAGAGATTCCGTAAAAACAAAGTAGATGGCTTTCAAATAATGGAACAATAGATGTATTAATTTGAAAAGTGTAACATATAGGTTCTAAAATTTCTCGTCATTCCACTGTGTTTATTTATTAAATGACATATTTTTGTTCTAACAGAGGTGAATATATTATACATAATAAACATAAGACATAATTATACTCATAGTTTATTATGTGGGATACAGTAGACTTCACCTCTGATATATACAGCGTTGTCCTGGCTACTTTGCTAGACTCAAGTCTGTGTTAAAGTAATTTTTTTTTCGTGCTATTGTGGTGTTATATAAATCATCAACAGGAATAAAAAGAGAAATAAAAAATATGTATAAAAAAATAAAAATATGTAGTGGGAGTGTTGTAGGACTAGTGAATTATCAGTGTAGGTATTGTATAAATTATATTAAAATTTTGGATAGCCACGCTTCTGATTCATCTCTACCTGATTGGATCATATATTGGGTCCATATTTGTGTTATATTATTGGAATTAAACAATTTTCAGTTGGTACTGAGTGTGTTGTATAGTTTCGGAGCTAAGAACATGCAGAATCTTTGATAAAATGTCGTTGTTGCTCTCGGAACTGGTGTGTAGATGTTTGTTGTTTGTCTGTATTGTTGGTATAGCATAATTGGATAATACACGTTCCCTGGATTGGAAGAGATTCAGGTTCGAATCCCCGTAGCAACAACAATATGTTTCTATAAAATTGATTTTATGTGTACCTATATTTTTCTAATTAATATATTTAATTAGTATTTAAAAAAAAAACCAAACTCTTAAACCGCGAAAACATCAACCAATTCCTTATCATTAATAGAATCAGATTTATATGTATTTAAATTTTAAGCTATATATTTAATAAGCTTGGATAGAGGAATATCTGAGAGTGGAACAAAGCGATAATACCATTTTAAATTGCTTGGCGACTCCGCGTGCATTTTCTTAGAAGCCCATGGGATGTTTTTGTATGCATTAGTCCCATTACCGCCGCAGAACATGGTGCGAACCCCCCTCGCTCGCGCGCTAGGGACAAATTACATTCTGAAATAGTTACAGTCAAATCAACTGTTTCACAAACATCAGGGATAACTGTTACTAATTTATTTAGCATAACTAAAAGCTTTGCGTTTTTTTTTTGTGTACCACTGTAATGATCTTAAATTTTAGCGATGGAATAGCGTAACGTAAAGCCCAGTCAGTTTGAGCTTAATATGATTATATTGAAATTAAAATACTAACTTATGGGAGTTCCAAGAGAATACGCTTATTTTTTTTTTCATATGTGGATGGTAGCATTAGTACGAGATACGTAAGTTATCGCTTAATACGCGTATCTTTTCGACCACTTGGGACATTACCGCGAAAACTTTTGACGGCAGTATTACATTTTTAATTAATTTTATACTTATTATTTTACTTGTATTGTGATCTAAAATAATATTTTATAATTTATTTAATTAATTTTTTTTTTTTTAAGAGAACGCATTTTTGTTGTGAAGTTTGTATTTGTCTGACACCCTGCGAGCTCTGGTCGAAATACAAGCAAGTGACGTATAACCGTCTCAGAATTCAGTACAACAACTCATACAGTATTCTGTTCGGATTGGTGCGTTATTGCAGCGCATCTACAATGTTTGCCAAAGGCCTTATTCGTTCCGCTTTTGAGACATTAATTTCTGGCGTAAAGCTGTCGCTTGAGCTCAGCACCAACTCTCTAGTGCAAAAGCGGCGCTCTCATGGAAAGATGGTTCCCTGACCAAAGAATGGCAACGACTAGAGAATAGCTATAAGAGTATTTATATATATGTGTGAACTTTTTTTTTTCATAACATAAATAACTTAAATGTTTTATATAATCTATATTATCTTTATGGCGAATCGGGTTTTCATAAAAAAAAACCGATCACACTGAAATAAACACATTATTATTATTATACTACAAATAAAGTTGATTGCTTTTTAAAAATTGAATAATATATGTATCAATTGTAAAAATATAGAGATATATGTAAGTTCTAAAGATGTCGTAATCGTAATCGGTTGCTGTAGTGATGTATTACGAGACATATCTCCCTTATTAGATATAACACTTTACTCGTGCATAAGAGGGATCGAAAATGGAGATGAGTTTAAAAATAGATATTTGCGCGTGTTTTGAAAAAAAAATCTCAAATTTGTGAATGACTATAACCATCACACTAAACATTGCAACAAAAAAAAATTGTCATTCTGCCTTCGGTCAGTATTTAGCATTACAGCAGCTGCTAAAATGAGACCACTGAACTGATATGACCCTGTGGAATAATCCAGAAGATACTACACTATTACGTATCCGTTTAGCGTAAAATTTATATTCAGTGAAGACAATATAGTACTGATATGTTATAAACCACATTTGATAATGTATGATATTATTAAAATATTGTATGTAATATAAACCAAATATACTACAGAGAAAGATATAGATCAAACTCATGACCTTACCCATTAATCAAAATTGGAATCAAAAATATAATAAGACTTTTATCTTAAAAATAAATTTGAAGTTAAATAAAATATAACTACAACGTATACATATTTTCACAATTTCGTATATGTAATATTATTTCAATGTGAAGTCATTATATGTCAAAACTTACGTGAATAAATAAAGAAGAAGAAGTAGCATATTACGAATGAAATATCAATACAAATATTTTAATAAAACTACGTTTAGTTGTGAAGTTTAATTTTAGAACATAGTTCTTCAATAAAGAAAACATTAAATGAGTCACTTATGGGCTATATCTACGATATTTGAGAGTCGGTAATGGATGCATCATTCTAATTTACTAGCAGCGAAACACATAGATAATGATTCATAGATCGCTTCACACTGTACTCTGTACCGTTCTATAGAGTCGAATCTTCGAGAGAAATCTCACCCGGACAAACAGAACTTATCAAAGTTCCTAGAGCAACAACGGCACTCTTTCAACGTTCAATAACTGAAAATCGTTCACTCACAACAAAATTACGCAAATATGGACTCAATACATGAATCAATTGGGTAGAGATCAGAAGCATCGCTGTCCAATATTCTAACTTAATCACAATACAATACACTAATATTATCTCTATTTATTTGTCTATATCTCTGTTGAATCTGACTCTTTTTAATTGTTATTAAATAATACCGCAACAGCACGGAAAAAACTGGCTACTTTAACACAGACGGTAGTCCAGCAAAATAGCCAGGACAATCCTTTATATATCAGAGGTGGATACCTCCTGCATCCTACACAGTCAACTAATAAGTGTGTTATATTTATTATTGTTTGTTCACTTCTGATATACAAAAATATTATGTTAAATGATATTTAAAAATATTTGGTTACCACTGTATAGACTGCATATTTGTTGTGAGTTTTTTTTTGTTTAACTGTTTAATCTTATTTAAAATATCAATATTTTGTTATTGGTTTTAAATAAATAATAAAAATATGAACTTATGTCGTTAATATGCGCTCAATCGGAAAGTTAAGTAAACTCAATAACCTCAACTTTTATACACGGACAAATGTATATATTTGTGCCACACTAAAACTCCGCGCGGTTCCCAGATTGGCAACGGCATTGATTGTCGGGCCCCGCGAATAGTGGGTCCCCCGCCCCATAACCTACGCCAAATTATCTCGAGCCAACGACGGACTAACCCATATACAGACGGGGGCGATTTTCAGTTTCACCGAATGTACCACATTCGGGGGAGGCTGGGGGTGTTTACTTCATTCCTAACGCCACCCGACGGCGCCGCCGGAGATTTGCAGTGCGCGCACCGCTCTCTGACAGAACCTTGGCTAAATTACTACATATTGTCAAACCGAGGCTACGTAAAAATATTTAGTTAAAAATATTATTCAATGTTAGCGGTACATGCCCAGTGTTGTCCGGGATAAAGGAAAATGACACCAACGTGCAAAGAATAATTACTCATAAAAAAGTAACGCTAAAATATTATTTTAATATAAATTAAATGTATTGTACTTCCCCGGATTGGAAATAGAGATCCAGATTCGAATCCTGGTAACGCAAAAACAATATTTTTCGACAAAATTGATTTTATATGTATATATTTATAATTAATACATTAAATTAGTAATTAAGACATCACAGACCTATGTTCTGAATAATTACAACTTCATAATAAGAACGTGTTCTCCTTAATAAAGTATTTTCTTTTACTAAAACTTATCTTTTACATATTCGGTCAGTTTCATTTTAAATCTATTCAATTTCTCCTCCTTTCTCATTTTTTTTTTGGCATTTCATTAAAAAATTTCATCGATTTCTGAGATTTGGCCTTCTTCCTGAATGACAGTCTCAGTCTATCCCTTTCGATGCTCGTGCTCATGTTGATTTGCATCAATTATGCATTATTTGTCATGTTTAATATTTCAGGTGGATAGTTTATAATCTATTCTGAATGTGACAGCCCGAATACTATATAGAACGTCTAAATTGTTTCATATTACATCCGTTTTGCGTGAACTAAATTGGCTCTGCTTCCCTGAAAGAGTGGGATTTAAATTGTTCTAGTTGATGTACAAGGCAACACATAACATGGTGCCTTTGTATGATCAAGAGCTCTTCATTCCAGACAACTTGAATGGTAGACATCAAATTTCAGCCGCAGGAAGGGTTGTACAATTGATCAGCCCTTGACAGAAATCAGTAACTTAACGAAGAACCAGAAATTCAGTAAACGGACGTTTGCGGTGGAAGGCCCAAAAGCGTGGAACTCTTTGCCTTCTGTCATAAGGAACAGTGCACCAGAGACTTTATTTAAAGGATTAACAACGCATTTTATCACAGAATCATATCTATAAGTCCAAATATATAATATTTTATTTTAAATGCAAAAATAGTATAGTACTAAACAGTTTGTATATAAAGCGCTCTTGATGTAATTTTTTTACTAAAATGTCGCTATGTAAATTATCCAATGTTATTATTTATTTAAATCATTAAGATAGCGATTAACTGAAACTATCCATGATTTTTTAAATTAAATTAACACTAGACCCACAAAACATCTTGATAGACGTTTGTCTGCTGGTACATAAACTCAAAAACAACAAATACAACAGTCACTCTTTATACAATGCTTATCATTTTTACAGGTAAGACAGGTTATTTTCTATAAGCCATTTTTTAATAATTTCTTTCAAATCAGGAGAAAGCGTGCTATTTTGTAAAGATGCAGGCATTTTATTTTTTTTGTAGGAAAAATAAATTTTATTGTCCTCGATCCATACTTGTTGGTGATTTTGGGGATCGTTAGATTCAGATTTGCTACACCTCTTGTATTTTTCCGTGTGAAGCCGCCCTATTTAGGGCATCGTTGTTATAATTATATTTTATCAAAAGGATTTTTTAAAGGATATTTTAGGAAGAACGTTTACAGAAGAATATGTTTCTCGGGATCTTCTCGGTAATCATGGTTTTATGAATCATGTGATCTTCTACCCTTCGCACCACACATCCACACTATCTCAAAAGGCCTTAATTTATTTTAATATATTTATTTAAAACTTTGTTTTTATGAGTTAAATTTAATACACCAACAATTTTCGTAAAAATCGTATACTTTAAATTTTTATTTTGTATCTATAAATCAATTTCAACATCTTTTATCATCGTAACAATTAAAGTTAGGTACTAGATTTTTTTTTTGAATTTTAAAAACATTTGAACAATTTAACATATATGGTTTTAGTTAGTTTATTTGACATCCTGATGAAGGAAATGGTATATTCCGAAACTGGTTGGTGTATTAAATCTAACTTTGTAAATAATTTATATAAAAATGAATAAAAACCACAATATAAAATTTGTAACAAATATTAAAAATCTTATTTTATTTGTTCAGGAATAGGAGCCTAAAAGAATAACGGTATAAGCTTTTTGAACTTTGCTTAGTCCACCAGCTCATCTCAGCTACATGCATCTTGTTCATGTGTCTCTTTATACTTGCCCAACATTTTAATCCATAGAGCATAGTTGGCCTATTCGCTGTTTTACAAATATATCTTTATTTGAAACTTTTTTATCGTAAGATTCAAAATAATAACCTTCACTCTATTAAAACTCCTGGGAAAAACAAGAACGTTCATTTGAGATAATTAACAATTATATGTAGTATACTTTAAGGATTAAAAAAAACTTTTAATTCAGTCTTTAAAGATTTCAGTCAATTGTGAATGGAAACCCCTTTAAATCGGATATCCGAAGTGCTAACCATTTTAATTAAATGACATTCTTTAGATCAAAGCAAGACTCAATTCTTCATTCGAGTACCAGTGGTAACTAATTTTTTTCTGATTATATTTCTAAGTGAATTATCTCATTTGTTATAGAGTTACTAATGTTACACATTTTTAGATGTTAAAATAATATCGTGTTATAAAATCGTAAGTATTATAAATTTGTGCTACTTTTCTTTACTCTTAATTAAAAGTCTGACTGTACATAGCAGTAAAAAAATTGTGGAATATGAAACAACGTCTGAATTTATTCAAAATTATTATAAATTAAAAGTATACAAATTTTTAACATAATAATTCGAGACATTTCATCGCAAATAGTAAGCATGAATAATAGAGTATATTTACTAGAGTATAGCGCTTTTCAAACACTAAAGCAGTCAATTAGATATAATTTAAAGATGAAATACTGTTTTTCATTAAACGCTAAAAGGTTCCGTTTTACAGCGTTGTGGGTTTATTATGAAGCATTTATGCATTTATGCATATTCTTCCCCATCATTAGTTCGTCGGTTTGAACTCCATACTAAGTTGTATATTTTACCTTTCTTATCATTAAACTGATCAAATTATGACAATATTCTTATAGATTGTTATATGCTGTTAAAAAAAACCAATTGTCCTTTTACCATATTTTCAATATGAAATACATGAGAAGCAATTTTATTTAAAAAATCATTGACTCTGATTTAAAATTAAAATTTAAAAATGATATTTTTGTCATGTATTCGGTTTGCTTAAAGATACTAAATTTACATTTCGTAGATAATAAACAAATAATTATAAAATATAAATAATGAAAAAGAGAAGTAATATTTTTAGTACTAGTCAATATTCTGCATTATTACAATTGATTTTTATTATAAATAAATTGTAATAATTTGGTTGAAATTTTTTCGGAATTAAATGTATTTTTTTTGATTATTATGATATTCATAAATTAAAAATACGGCATGTCATCAGTTTTAATACGGCATGTCATCAGTCATTAAAAGTAGAAACGAATGATATAATGACAATTGTTGTTTTTATTTCTTTTAATTGGTATTTCGTACTTTAATGTATCATATCGTATAAAATAATCTATCATTAATATAATTTGTAACTTTACGGTCAATATTTTATTGTTCAAAATAATTTCTGGGTATTTGTTTTATTTTATATAACAAATATACTTCTATGTATTGAGCATCACCGTTTTTTTTTAAAACACTAATACTGTATATGTAGACAAATAATTAAATACTAGCAGATAAGCAGGCCGCGAAGTGGCCAATAGTGGGCGCTACGCGGCCATTGTTTACCGCTGCGCGGTCATGGTCGCAATTGAATCTATATTTTAATAATAGAGCTTTTCACACAACAAACCACACGTTAATAAAATCTCGATGTGATTAAAATCATTCTACATTGGTAAGTTAGCTGTCAAAACGGATAAAAATGACATCTAGATGATGTATAAGAATCGCGGATAGACAATAATAATCACAATAATGCTATTTTATCAGTGTATTAATATTCATTTAAGTAAAGACAGAATCGAATGAATGGTTTTCTTAGTAGATTTTGACAAATCTTAGGACGCAAACATAACCAAAAATTGTAGTTTTGACATTGCAACTAAGAAAGTGCTTCATTCTATGGAAAGCAATTACCATGGACAGCATAAATAAGAAAAGATAATAGATGTCAATATACTTGCCAGTAGTCTCATACGATTTCCCTAAAATATGTATTTTTTTTCATACTCGTAATTAAGACAATGTACACTTCATTTCAAATTAAATATATATTTACGTACTTTTATTGAATATATAAAAGAGGAAACATTTAAGCAATCATAACCTAGAGATATTAAAAACACGTCCATTTTTTCGCTGCTCGCGTCTCACAGGCCTGGCCACTTAACCAAGCACTATACAGCCATAATGACACTACTTCCAATACATCCAGAAAGTTATACAAATAGATGGAGAAGTGCAATGTATAATAAGGATAATTAGATTTTTTAAATAGTATAATGTAAACACGATATAAATAAAACCCAAACATGAAAATTTTGAGTTCGGTTAAATTTTTAAAGATTTGAATGGTAATTTATAAATTTGCACATAAAACAAATATGTTAGGACATATGTATAAATATCTGTATTATGGGTAAGTTTGAAAAATATATTTAATACCGTCTCATATTTTAAGAATCACAATCAACTAAAAATGTGTATCTACAATTTCTTGTAGGTATTTATATTTTGTTTATTTTTTATATTTATTTTAATATTTCATTTAATAATTGATGTCAGTACATTTATTGTATTTTAAAATATGCATAAAATGATACAGTTTGAAGGTGTTGAAAATAAAGTCTTGAGCAAGATTTACGGCGCAAAATGTTAGAACCTCACCGAATGATGAGGAAGCGTAAGGAAATCGGAACTGCGAGAGTAGGGTGGGGGTCCTAGATGTCCTGAAGAAGGTGAAAGCAGGCAGGTTGCTTTAGGCAGGACATGTAGCGAGAGTAGATAGTCCCGTGACACGACGTACATGGGCAGATAATCTCGAGATGGACCTGCTAGAGGCAAGCGAGTGCCGAGCAGATATAGAACTGACAGAACGAAACTGAAATATATCTGTTTGATACTAACAGTCATGTACTATGTAATGTTTTAAATTTTTGTACATACATATTGACATAATTTTATACAAATATTATCAATTATCGTTGATTTAAAAAAAAAATCATTAATATATAAAAACTATCAATTTTCCATCTTTATTGAAGTAATATTAATAATATTTGATAAATTTTGCACATAGTTTTTACGCGTAAATAATACTTAAGTCTTCGTTATTTATGTTTTTATTAAAGTCGTATGTTTATTATATCAATTATAAAACATCATTTTTTTGTAATTAAAACAAATTAGATGAATTACTTAGAAAATAATGCACATCTAACTAAAATAGAACACAACCCGTAATTTTTAAAAATATAAATTAAATGTATTACTTAGAAAGATATACATAAAAAATCAATTTTATCAAAATATATTTTTGTTGCATCCGGGACTCGAACCTGGATCTCTTCCTATCCGGGGAACCTGCATTAACCGATTATGCTACACCAACACAGTGCATTGACGACAAATTTTCAAACTTATATGTTACTCTTTTTAAATTAATACATCTATCGTTCCATTATTTGAAACCGGACAGGAAGAGATCTAGGTTCGAATCCCGGTAGCAACAATAATATTTTTCGATAAATTGATTTTATATGTATATCTTTCTAAGTAATTAATACATTTAATTTGTATTTTTTAAAATGTCACAGACCTATGTTCTGAATTATTACAACTTCACAATAAGTACGTGTTTTTCTTAACAACATGTCAAAAATGCGAAGTAAAAGAAAATGGTTTATATGGTGTCATTAATAATTGATTTAAAGTTCGGAGTCAACATTTTGTCACACAACTATGTACCTAACTAAACATTATTTATATCTATTAGAAATAACATAGTCATGCGTGATGTTAAATCTCATCAAATATTTTTTGATAGGTTTATTTTTTAATTTTGACTTGCTCATCCACTCAGCAAGGATCAATACAGTTTGATTGTGATGAAGTATTTAGTCCTCGGTCACGTCCTTTGGATCCGCTCCTGTTGTCTACTTTTTACAGCCAGTTAAGCTTCCTCAGTTTGTTTTGCATGCTGACTAGGTGCTGGCTTTACTGCTACCTCCGTCCTCGTCCTCTCCCCCCCCTCCCCCCGCGACAGTCCCGTACCCTCCGCGACTAATCTCTCAGAAGAAAGTCATCGTAAAACATCACCTGACACATTTATTACGGCACTTAAACTGAAAGTCTTATCGAAAACAGATACGTATTAAGGAGTTTATAAAAAAAGTCAAAAATAAATTTCTTCATTAATTAATCATCTTAATGCACGCTGTATTCTTATCAACATAATTCTTTTAAATATTTTAATGAAATCACATTTTTACTGTAATATTGCAATATTTAAAAAAATAGTTTTTTTTATATGTAGAAAAAACATTTAGTTTTCTGGGAGATCAAGTGTTCTCTCTCTCTCTCTATCATAATAATCTGTGAATAAGCATCATGATACGTGATCTATATACTTCAAAAGCGCAAACTGCTTGCTTACACTGTTTGCGATCCTGGGCCTTGTTTAATGTGACGTGTAGGGAGGTAGTCAGTATGTTTAATAAAATATCATTACGTAATAACAATCTATCCTAATCATACTAAAGATATATTAGTGCAAATTGTTCATTTATACTGTCTAAATATTTAAATTTTACCGACCGTAAATTTGATTACATACTGATACTGATCAAAACATGATTATATAATATACCTGCTGGCAATTTATTTAATAAAATTATTAAGGAGAACACATTCTAATTGTGAAGTTTTAATTATTCAGAACAGACGGCCTGTGATATTTTTAAATACAAATTTAATGTATTAATTAGAAAGATATACATTTAAAATCAATTTTATCGAAAAATATTATGCACGTTACCCGAATTGGAAGAGATCCCGGTTGCAACAATAATATTTTTCGATAAATTTTATTTTATATGTTATCTTCCTAATTAAAACATTTAATTTGTATTTATAAAATAAATTCTGACAAAACAAATATAAGTGAAATTATTTGATATCAACAAAAAAAAAGAATTCGAATTATAAATTCGGATCGATAGGATCTAACTGAGTGAATTGCGCGATCTCCGGGTCGCACGTCCCGCGGAAAGGAATACGACAATTCCGGTCGTAAATCGGAATCACAGCAAAGTAGTGGAGGGAAGTAGGGAAACCTTGGTACAGGATGAGGTCGGTGAGGGGATAAGGGTTTTAGTAGAAGGACCAGTGATCTCGGGAACTGGAATTCGGAAGGACTACTTGCCTTACCTTGTATATGACACCTTCATAATCGCCGCCGAGATCACAAAATGGCACGCGAATGAACCAATCCACGATCTCAATTGAATACGGCGATATCACAAGTTCACCCACGATACACAAACAACAAACAATATGCGATCAAAACACAATATCACCAAATACAACTATCTACTCCGCAAATACTATCGCGATGTCAAGATCGAACAAATATCGGTCAAGTTGACGTCTTCTGACGTCTGCTGACGTCAAGGTCACAATTCACACTGAGAAAAGAAAAGCATGAGGAAATGTATGGATGGGAATTTAGATGCGGAATGTGCCAATAACCGTGGTCGCGGCTGATTCGAAAAGACGCGCCAAAAGTGTGTTACTTATTATCAGCGTTCAGTCTATACGATGTAATTCACGGTGGTGTACCTAGAAAACTCCCCTAAAACAAATTTCTTTGTTATATTCGGCATGAGTAATGCATTTGTTCTGCTATTTAACCTTCATATTTTAAATTTAAATTTTTCAAGTAATAATTAACGTAACTAATGGAGGAAAAAATATTCAATTTACAATACACTAACGCGGTACGCCGCCAAGCGGTATACGCAGAAATATTTTTAAAATGTATACGGAATCTTCATCAATCAGTGGAGAATAATTTAGCCATGGAGTCACGTGTAAAAATTTTCCTGAAAATCTAATTTTTGTTAAGAACTACATCAAGTAAAAACATGAAACGTGCTTGATAACCAAATTGATAGCTGCTCACCTTGCGCGACTCAAAATAACGTCTTCTTCCGACAGATAAAACTTCCTAAAATGGAAATTCGGAGGATCGTACCTGCGGCCGGCCCCTCGGCCCCTTCCCCCGCGGGGATGTTCCCAATCTACCCTCCAATTCCTCGGTTCGGTTCTTCTCTCCTTTAATCAGCAGCCAATGAGGTTTAGCGGTACGCTTGTTACCGAGTCTGGGGAGAAAAAATGTGGATATTTTTGTTGTCTTTGCTGAACACGCTTTTAGGAACTGGCAATTTAAAATTGAGATGAAGATTTCGTGCGCTGTTTTATTTTGAGGATTAAAAACATAAATTACTTATTTAAAAAATATATAGTTTTTATATTGACTTTGTACTACATCCATACAATTTTTGAGTGAATATCACTACTAGTTTCAGAAAGAGCAGATGATCATTGAAACCATCCATTCTTTCGATAGCCACGATATAAAATACTCCACACGGTACCATATATTCCTACAACACAAATTACTCTTGTACAACAATCAGGGGTTCAAGTGACATAAAAGTTTTAGAATCCAAACAAATCTACACCCTTAGGAGAATCACAAACTCACCCTGGTTTGTCAGAGACACAATCATTCACACAGAGACTCGAACATACTCTCACTCAAACGACACGTACACGATTTATTTATTCTAAATTAATTTCCATCCCAAACCCTTCTATAAACTCCCTCGGCCTATATGATCCCTCATCCGATCCCCATCTTCATCCCATTTCACTTCTTGACCATATTGAACAAAATTTATAAAAATATTCTATGAAAACATTTTTTTTTTTTTTTAGGAGAACACATTCTTATTGTGAAGTTGTAATTATTCAGAACATAGTTCTGTGATATTTTAAATATGAATTAAATGTATTAATTATAAAGATATACATACAAAATCAATATTATCGAAAAATAAAAACATTGTTGTTGCGCTACCGGGATTCGAACCTGGATCTCTTCCCTAACCGGGGGAGGTGCTTTATCCAACTAAGCTACAGCGGCACTATTTTTATCGACAATTTTTCGACCTTATATGTTACCTTTTTTGATATCAATACATAAAGTTAGTTGGATAAAGCACCTCCCCCGGTTAGGGAAGAGATCCAGGTTCGAATCCCGGTAGCGCAACAACAATGTTTTTTTTTTTTTTTTCGATAATATTGATTTTGTATGTATATCTTTATAATTAATACATTTAATTCATATTTATTATGAAAACATTCACCAAAAATATAACAATTTGTAAAAAATTCAACAAAATCAAACAAAAATAGATTTAACAAAATATAAAATAAAAATAAATGTATTATATAATTTTTTTTATCCATTTTTGTTACTTCTTTATATAATTATATACAATGTTCAAATGACCTGATATTTAAAAAAAAACAATATCACCATGTTCCTCGCAATAGGGCTCTCCCAAAAAAATCTTACGCCATTGTTGTTACCTCATATGTCGGAGATAAGGGAGTTCCGCCCTTATCCCTCCCCTTTTTAACAATCAAATCAGAAGTACCATATAGGGGAATAATAATGAATAATCTTGAGATGATAGATATCTATAAAAAATTTAATTCGGAATAAACATTAATGAACAATATTACATTTTCAAATACTTCACCGTTATTATCGATGTTTCCAAGAAACATAAAGCCACTTCCACCCTTACAGCCCCCATAGTCAAATGTATTCAATTTAGTTCAATTTACACCTGTAGATGGGAAGGACTGCAATGACTGTTTTTTTTTAAATTAAAATGTTACACCACATAAATTACTAATTTTAAAATTATTTTATAACTTTTTCAAAGATATGCTGTCCATGGTTAATCGATTATTCTGAGTAACAATATTTTAAAATTTCATATATTTAATGGCTCAATAATCTTGTGTTTCATGCATAGGAAAATTTAAAGAAAAACTGATACATTACAGTGGAGTTAGATTAACTTTCTTTGAAATATATTATTCTGTATAATATAATATAAATATGTGGATTTATTAAATTTTATTTTTATTAACAGAAATAAACAACTTCATTTCTTTTGTCAGATAATTCAACACTTTAATGCTATACTGTAGATATATGATAATTTTAATTAAGTCTTGTGTACATTTTTCGCTACCATCCTAGAACGAGTTTTAAAAAACTAGTAAGCGTATATATGAGAACTGTAACTTATGTGAATGTGTGTGTATGTGTGTCCACCATGAGAGTGTGAGTATGAGTATGAGGAGGCGAGCTTTATAAGGAGTCACATTAGCGGGGAGCGGTATTTCACCTCAGCTCCTTTAAATTATAATAACTGTTTAGTAAGTGTATATATTATATTAAATCTCTTTATTTACTTGTTGAATAAAATACCCATCTTATTTGGTCACATTCAGCCTTCATCCTAAAATGGAAAAATTAATAATACCTGGAGGTGATAAATAAAAAAGTGTTATTCATTATAAAAATCATAAAAGAAACATGAATAAAGGAAATAAAATGAAGATACAATCCACATTAATAAATCCTAATTTCGTCGGGTTGAGCGAGAGTTCGACGTTCTGCGATGCAGGCAGGTGACAACAAGATGTTCCACTAGATGGCATCACTCCGGTCCATGCTCGTCCGAGCAACCCATCTCATTGGCCTATCATTATAGATGATTCTCAGCATCCAGGCCGACGCAATTAGATTCGTATGCAGAATTGTAATGCGAACCGAAGGAGTGAAAAATGCAGCCTACAATAAGAATAACCAAAGGCGAAGAAACCAAAAGGAAACGTCTCGTTTCCTGTAAAGAAAATAATATAAAAATATTTACCCTTTGGTTATGCTGGATCGCTCATAGTTACATATTAGAAACGCTGGTCGCGGCAATTAACCGCGCAAATTTGACAGCTCTGCTCGATGATTTGAAAAAGAACCATAGATGGTGACCGTTTTTATAACTTTCAAAACAGATTGCGATACCAACGTTGGGCAATTATTTGTGATTACGAGGTGCTTGATATTAAAACAAGTGACGGGGCAATTTTGAACGTGACCCTAATTTGTAATGTCACAATATATATATATATATATATATATATGAATATTCACATACACAAATTTACAATCGTTGTTTGGAAATAATAAATTCGTCATCCACAGGCACATGAAGACTTGACATACTTTTAGCGCTTTATGAAATAGATTAGAAAAAATCTTGATTTTACAGTCTCCGTTCAGAATAATATAAAATATAAATAAATACAATCCACATACGTCACGTCGCGTTTTACAATTTCGTCACGTGGAAAATTAAATAATTTCTGTCATTTTATACCATTAATTCTTCTGACAACCAGAACTGCAGACGCAGGCGAAGGGCGTAGGAACTGCAGCAGGGATTGTGTTCTGAATTTTAATCTTCGGATGCTGCGCCGGGCTGTCCGACCCACGTACTCCGCAATAACGGATGGCGCATCCCCCATCCAGCTCTAGTATGACTGCGAGAAACTAGCTTTTCCGTTTCCGGGAGAATGATATTTCACATTCGTGACACATTTAATTACTGCAAAATGAATGTCTACTTTATTATATTTTTGTTAATTTTTCTAGAATCTTTTGTTTTAATTTTATCGTCATCAAAAATTTTAAGTCTAATTTAGAAAATTATCAACTAGTATTGTTCTTATATGCATGTAAATTATTGAAAATCACATTTTAAAATTTAGACTGGTGATTAGGTATATATCTACCTTCTGGTATCAAATTATTATTGAATATATGAGAAATAGGTACGTATACAAAGCTTAATTGTGATTAATTTGAAAAAATAAATCAATATAGTTTTGCATACGGAACGTTCAGAGAACAAGTGCAATTCCTAGATGATAATTAATACAAATTAAATAAAATACAAATAATGTTCTGAATAAAATTACAACTTCACAATAAGAATGTGTTCTCATTAATAACAAATTAAATTAATCAATTATAAAGATATCCAAAAAAAATATATATATTTTAAAAAGATTCTAGTTTTTTTCGGTATATGTTACTAATTTATTATTTAATTTGTATTAAAATACTGCAGAGCTATGTTCTGAAATTTTAATTTCACAACAAAAAATGTGTTTTTTTTAAATTTTTTAAATATAAAGGTATTAAAAATTTATTTTGTTTAAAATTTGCGTGTATACAACTTATGTTATTAAAAATGTGACTAACGTTTAAATGAAGATGCTATTTTAATGTTGATATTTACATATATAATCACATCTTGTAAACGTCTTAATATTTTAAAAATATAAATTAAAATTCATGATTTTGATTTTTATGCTATATATGTAGAATCGATTCTTACAATCCTTATGTTATATGGAACAGGGTGAATACTATGTTCCAGGCCTATGTTGTTTTTGAATAACTAATAAATGAAACATAATTTTTTAATTTAATTTTTATTTTTCAATTTGTTGGTTTATTACAATTGTGCATGAAATATGACATTGAACAAGTAGTCGCCTCTGGGAGCGGCACAAATACGTGCTCTTTTAACCATATTTTTTATAATATTTTCGCACATTTAGCGTGTTGCTTAAGCAATTTCATTTCAAATATTGCCATGTAGCATCGAAATTATTGGTGTTACTGGCATACACCTTTTCTTTTAAGTGCCCTCACAGAAAATAGTCGAGAGTCGTCAAATCAGGTGATCGTGGAGGCCAGTCGATATCAACACTTTTTGACATTATGTGGCCGGGAAAAAATTCTCGCAAAATATCAAGCGTAGTTTGGGCTGTGTATGAGATGGCACCGTTCTGTTGAAACCACATGTATTGCAGACTCAATTGACTTAATTCGGCCACAAATAAGTTTTCCAACATGTGACGTTAGCAATCACCATTGCCATTATTATTTATTTACATTATAAATTTTTGAATGACCTCAACACGCTTTTGAGGCGTTAGATGCTCCATAATAAATTTTAATTAACTACTCTTTACGATTACCAAATTTTAACTAACAAATGTTTACCAAACCAAAATGGCGGTCACTCAAAATTGGCCTGGAACATAATATACACCCTGTAGGAAAACCTGGACTCTGAATACAAAGCTAATTCAGAAGCTCCAAATGACAAGCATAGTACGGAAAAATATGTACTAGGAATCATTAAAAGAGAAGGAAAAGGAAATACGTGGGTTAGACTATGGACTAAAGAATGTTAATGTCATTTTTTCTATGGACGAGCTATATTTCAATACACACCGATAATATTATTGAATGGTATCCGCGATCTAAAAACGCAGTATGTCTTGAAACTTGAGTCTAGGTAGACTAAATTATCGGAGAAGTGGAACATAGCGCAGATTGGCTGAGGACCGAGTCAGTGAAATTTCAGAGTTCATCCAGCAATTGATAATAAGCGATTCCGATGATGACCATCTTCATGATATTAATGAAAAAATAATGATGTTTTATTGAATAAGTATTGGGTAAGTTTAGATGAGCGGGATTTTGATATTACCTTATGAACCACATAATATTAACTCTTCGATAGTAAACATTATGTAAAAACTTTAGGTTATACACATTTACAATTCCTAAAATTGTACTACTTCTTCTTGAGAATTTATCCGAGCGGTTGGTGTAGTAATAAAATCCGTGCTTACAACAATTTATAATTTATTGAATCATACACAATAAATTTACAATACACTTTAACCAGGAAGTTATCTGAAGACCTCTTCAGAGCTATGTACTATTTACAGGCGCAGATAAATATTAACGTGGCCTGTAACGCTATGTTATTTTAATATTTAGTGTATATAAGTGTATTGTTTAAAACGAAGTAATGTTACATTGTTTATTAGCCAGGTAATGATTAAAGATTGTATTGAATTTATCCAAAATACAAGATACGCGACTAAAAAGATTGCTAAGAAAATCTCACTTCTGGGAAGGATCAGAAGATTCATTAGTACTGAGTCTTGTAAAATAGTATACAACTCTGTTATTATTCCTCATATCAACTACTGCAGTAGCATTTTGTTTTTGGCTAACGAAGGAGAAATGGAACAATTGTCAGTGTTGCAAAATAAATCTCTAAAAATAATACTAAATAGATATACTCGGATCAGTGCAATGCAGATTTGAATATGATGACATTTAAACAGAAAATATATTTTAATATAATGGTATTTATTTACGAAATCTTCAATAAGAAAATATCAGCGGAATTTACACGAAAAATTGATGCAAATAAACATGAGCACGAGCATCGTACAAGAGGAAGGGATAGACTGAGACTGCCATTCAGAAAGAAGGCCAAATCTCAGAAATCAATGATACGATGAAGGTTTTTAATGAAATGCCAGCAAACATGAGAAAGGAGGAGAAATTGAATAGATTTAAAATGAAATTGACCAAATATGAAAAATATAAGTTTTAGTAAAAGAAAATACTTTAATCTTATTTATATTAGAGCATATATAGGAGTGCTTATGTATGCACTATGTTAAGAATTAAATAAATAAATAAAGATTAATGAAGAAAAATTACCACGAAACTCATTTTTTCTTTGAAAATTCTCATAAATCATATTTGTAGAAGAACATTGCTGGTGACTGATGTGGTAAAATAGTTAATTTAATAATTAATTAAAGAATACTTTTTTTTAGTGTTTCTGGGTTATTTAGTGGAGTACATTCGACCTCTTTCTGAACTCGTTTCGTGAACCTTGCAACAATTCGGCCAATGAAGTCAGATATACGCGCCATACAGATAACATGTAAAACTCAACATTGGATATTATAAACGACCGTGATTTAAAAAATAACAAGTTAAATGTTTATCATATTTATTTTTAGAAATAATTACTTGATTACTTTTATAAATAATCCCATAAAGCCATTTTAAAATGAACGGTAAAAATAGAACAAACAAAGGGTTTAAATAAATTTCAAATCATTTTTATAGAAGAGATAAGTTGAGATAAAATATTTTAAAAATACACTGTATTAGTAAAAGAATTGAAGAATATTATTGATAAGAAATTTTTTTATAAGATAATGAAGATAAATTTAGATAAATCATTTATAAAGTAAAAAAAGG
Organism: Eubasilissa splendida; assembly: GCA_031772225.1. Lineage (NCBI taxonomy): Eukaryota > Metazoa > Arthropoda > Insecta > Trichoptera > Phryganeidae > Eubasilissa > Eubasilissa splendida. The sequence continues at coordinate 9,787,342 of CM062852.1, read as the reverse complement.
TAGTCATCATCGGGACTCCACGGAACTTTCTAGAGCTGGTAGAGATCTTTAAACATTTAACAATCGTAACATCACAAATAAAATGCGAGTTCGTTTAAAATTAATATAATAGGATCGTTCGTTTTGCCCTCATCCCTCACAGTCACATATATTAATAATGATATTTATACAGATTAATTTAAAATTATCTGAAGACGTGTATTAGTTTAACGAAAAATTCATAATGTATTAATTAACACAGATTGAAACTTTCGATATTCGATACACATTCGAGATGTTGAATCTTGCCATTTGAAACGCGGCGAGTGCAGTACCACAATTTAATTTCGCTGTTACAGTTAATGGCGACAGGCATCGCGCCAGTCATACATAAAATACTCGTATGCCACGATTTACATGAATGTTATTAGTCTCTCCATATGACGTGAAAATATAATAATCTACATAATTTTGCGAAGCTCATGATCATGCATGTTTTATATTAAAAAATATTTATAGTTTACCGGATTTTAAACTGGCGCTTTTGTATAATATCCTAACTATGCGAATAATGTATATCCTGCTTGAGTTTGGCTCGTGGACGCCAGCCAAGTCGCGCTGTCGGCTCTTGTTACATAATTTGTAGATGCCTTTTTGTTGTAGGTACTATACAGTATTACTGTATTATACAGTGACATTAGGAATACAGTTTTACTGCATTTTCCTAATATTGTTTATATTATAATGAGTACGGTAAATTCGTTTTATTTTACAATCTCCTCTTTAACATCGTTTTAATTAAAAATCATACAGTTTTTATTAATATTTATCCATTGAGATAATAATTTCACATTTTATTGAAGATGTTGCAATTTTTCAGAGCTTAGGTATCGTTCCTTGATAATTAAACCATTTTTTTATTATAAGCAACATATTTGTAAATATTTATTTAAATTGATGACACTGATTAAATTGTTGTTTGTTTATTTAACATATTTTCGCCCTGAAGGTACATTATTTTCAAAATATATATTAAATTATTTTAAGTTAGGTTAGGTTATGTTATGTTATGTTATGTCAGGTTAGGTTAGGGCCGCGGGCATGGGGGATCACAAGTATTTGAGTTGCAAACTATTAATTGACATATGTAACATAAGTTTGTTTAAATTACTTCAATACAAGAATTAAAAATATGTTCAGAAAGACACAATCTATATATTTTTTAAATGCGTCTTTGAATTTACAAATAACTTCATTCTTTACAGGAAAATGGTGTATCTCCCATCACATTTGTTTCTTAAGCTTTTCTCAGTGAGTTTATGTGCAATATTTAAATTTAAAAGTTCTAGAACTAAGGATATATAAACGTGTAACGCATAGAGATTTTTATTTTTTCTTCTTATTTTCCTATTATAACACTTTTTATGGTTTTATAAAAGCGTATTAGCGATTTGATTTTATTTTTTTGATCTGAAGATTGATAACAGAGTACTGCGTCTCTGCAAGGTATGTTTGCTGTTTGCCTCCGTGCGGTAGTTGCTGCGGGCAGGCTAGTTTGTATTAATCAAACAAGTATATTGGCAAAAACTTAAATGTAAATATAAATCAAATGAATCAACTAGAAATATATACAGAAAAATCTATTTAAAAAAAAAACTTAGTTGCTACCGGGGCTTGAACTGGACCTCTTCATATCCGGTGTTCTAAATTCGTAAACACACTTTTGGCGCGTCTTTTCGAATCAGCCGCGACCACGGTTATTGGCACATTCCGCATCCAAATTCCCATTCATACATTTCCTCATGCTCTTCTTTTCAATGTGAAATGTGACCTTGACGCCAGCAGACGTCAACTTGACCGATATTTGTTCAATCTCGACATCGCGATAGCATTCGCGGTCTCGACCTTTGTATTGTTTGTAATCCTGCGATTTATGTATAGAGTGATATTGTTGGTTTGTGGCGTGGGTGAACTTGTAACATCGCCGTATTCAATTGGGGCGGAGATCGAATCATCCGCGTACCATTTATTGCGTGATCTCGGCAGCGACTGCAGGTATTATGGAGGCGTCATATGCAAGGTAAGGCGAGCAGTCCTTCCGAAGATTACTGGTTCCCAAGATTACTGGTCCTTCGACTAGAACCCCTATCCCCTCACTGAACTCATCCTGTACCACGTTTACCTACTTCCCTCGTCTGATTCCGATTTATGACCGGAATTGTCGTATTCCATTCCGCGAGACATGTGACCCGGAGATAACACTTCATCTGGGAATATATAACAATTTTTTTTTTCAATAAAGAGGTTTTTTCTGTATACATATATTTCTAGTTGATTCATTATTCGTATTAATTATTAGTTCATAAATATATTTTCCAAAGATAAAATGTAAAACTATTTTTCTTGATTTTTCTAGAAGTTAGTTATTAAAAAGTGTTTATGGTTTATGTATTGTAATATCGTGTAATTTATAAGGAATAAGATCCGTTTAAAAAATATTGATGTTAAAACAATGTATTATGATGAATTTTAATCACTCGGTTGATATTTCTCAACAATATGTTAACTCCTAATTTTAAATAAATTCTTTCAGGAGTTTTCCTTCATCAATTTTATATTCCGATATATGACAGACTTAAACGGTAAAAAAACGTACGAATTCTAACAGGACTGCACAATGGAAAGGTACAAAATTACAAGAGTAATCGGATAAAATCATTCAAAGATCTATTCACAGCACTCCCTGGTTTTTGAAACGGAAAGTCACTAGTAATTTTCAACTCCCGGTTAACTTGTGTAATATTTTTTTCCTTAACTCGCCACATTTAATCTATATAATATCAAACGAACGATAATGGTATTGGCACAAATAACTCTTGAAGGGTGAATTGTCTATGTAAAAGAATAAATATAGGTATTATATTTCGCCAAAACATACTTAACGCCCAGTCTAAAAAGATTCAAAATAAAGTTATCCAATCTTTAAAGAAATATTTTCACCGAAAAATAAATTCGATTGCACGCAGAGCCAGTAGCGCTGAAAGAGTCAATCGCGCTAGTTTCCCAGCTACTGTGGCCATTGGGCGCTTCAGTCGATAGCTTTACCTCCCCGAGTAGATTAGCAGTGGAGATAGACCGCCAAGCGCTCACTTGCCGCTCCGTTAGCGGACTTCCGCGGAGCATGAATACCATTAAACGGGCTCCCAGTGGCACTCCTGCCTGGTGATTCATTGTACCCCGCGAGACATTCCATCTTACTCCGCTGGACGTGTCTGAACATGCAACGTTCTTTTTAACCCTCGACCACGCGCGTCGTGCTGTAATGTCATTATGTTTTACATGCATTTACTACCCTTTTACTCGTCCTGGTATATGATATCATATGACGAAAGAACAAAGGCGCGTAGCATAACCCTGGACGCAATAGTCGGACAGCGTTGAGCAAGTTATTGGATAAAATTGAAAGAGAAACATAAGAGACAAAAAACTATGAAAATAAAATGGAAACTTACAAGCCTCCAACAGTCTGCCTTATATTCAGAACTGGACGTAGATTGGTAGAAGAAGAAGATTAAGAAATATTTAGGTACTTTTTAATGATTTTGAGTGCACAATAGTAATAAAATAGGTGTATACCGTATAGCATGCCCGTCTCAAGGACGGGCAAAGCCTTTTTATATACACAGAAACAAAACTTTAACCATATCATGATAGGTAAAAGGCTACAGCTTGAGTTTCCACTTTATATCGTCATATAAATTTTATAACTCAAACGAGACAAAATGAAGTGTTCTCTGTAGGCACCCATAGAAATAATGATGCTATTAACTCTCCAATATCGCGGATGCATCGGCTTGGTAATAAAATGAATTTCATTGACATTTTTCGTTGCAGCTCCATATCTGAATTGAAAAAATATTTGTACGTAAATTATACTTATTTTTTAATATTATATTTAAACTGCTATATTGAAATGTTATATTAAAAATGTACTGTTATATTTAAATTAAATAAATTATTATTCTTATGTAAAATCCCACAAGGGCGTTGTTGGAAATAAATAAATAAGCTTAAGAATTATTCTCAGAATTATATTCAGAAAGGTTAGTGCCCGAAGGTTATCACCGAAAACATGTTTTATTACAATTGATTATCTTAGCGTTACTCCTTGTCAGACATACGAAACTCGGCATTTTTTTTCTATATTATTTAAATAGTGGGAACAGTTCTTGTAAATAATACCTACATATTAAAATTTTAGCTCTTACTAGGCTATGTGAAGTTGTAAAATCCAAAAACATTTTTATTTTTAAAAATCTGACAGTAAACATGTCGTTTGCTTTTCTATTAAGATTTGTATCGAATTCAACAAGATTCATATCGTTTAGGATAGGGCCTATCCGATAAACGATTAGGGTCCATGTATTTTGACCCTTGCGTATGACGACGAAAAGAGAGATTTATCATATTTAAAAATTCTAATCAAGTTAAATTATTTCGCAAACAAAATTCGAATTTTTTCGCGTAATACTAAAAACGGTCCGTGTCGCAGGGTCGCCATTTCTGGCCTGTAAAATTGCTCGCCAGGATTATCAGTAAGTATGTATTGATGATATTATTCAATTCGGGGCTAAGTAAACGTTGTATCTCTGTCATGTATCGTCCAGTTTTGCGGTGTCAACAGTTGTCTGGTTTGCGCTCCTGTTTGTGTTTGCTGTCCAATAATGTGTCTCGCATAATTTTAGTGGAAACATGTCGCTATAGTATTAATGTATTATATTCTGTACAGAAAACGCCTTTTTAGGTGAAGACGCAATGTAATTCATCACGTAAATGTCAAATTGCTGTACGAGAAAGGGGATGAGATTAATGTTTTTTGATATGTAGTCAAAATGACAAATATCCTAGTAGAGTATAGTGTAGAAACACATTGGAAGATAAAACAAAGATTTTTCGATAATAATACTGACGAAATTAGCCGACGATTTATTATATTTTGAAAAGGGAATTCAAATTTTAACTAAAAATTACTTTTTTCCATAGACCACCAAATATATAGACATGAACTAACGCAAATTCCGTGTATCAATATTTAGATTTTGGTACCGCTTACGCAATCAAATAGTTCCGCGACTTTTTTTTAATATATTACTCGATTGGGACGAAAATTGAAACGCTGACAATATAATATACATTAATGTAAAAAATACGTTTTGTTTTCACAAAGATTTAATTTTCGAAGAGTAAATACTTTTACTGTTACATAAATGTGTCATAAACTATCCGATTTATGTTTCTACAAATAATGTTTGTAGAATGCTCCTTGTCCCGTAACTAATGTTCTAAACCCCTCTCGTATATGTACACTTTATTTCATGTCTATTCATTTACTGGTCTGTGCTTTTTTTAAATATTTCATTGATTTTTTTCTTCATAGAACACGTCGTGCATATTTAATATATACTTACTTATGTGGATTTACACTAATTCTGGCATACTAATATGTACCTACTTATACTGATGGATTGATGCTTTTGAGATGTGGTGCATGTTGCGCATATCGTAGACGGTAAGACACACGAATGTTTTCATTATGTATGAGTTGAACATCAATGAAGGACTCTGAACCATTTGTCTTAGATAAATTCTTCAAGTTTTTGGGCATCTTACGAGAAGATAAACTAGCTTGGAGAAGCTTGTCGTGGTGGATGAAAGAGGAAGAGGAAGATCTTCCACCTGTTGAATCGACCAAGTGGAAAAGACAACGGGCGCTTCTTTGGTGATTGCCTTCAGATCTGCAGGATGCCGAGCATAGTCAAGAGGACGGGAGTTTATAGTTAAACTTCCGCCAACCCTCTTCAGCCATAATGTTCTCCTTAATCCATTTCCAGAAATCTTACCATGCACTATGAGGTGCAAGATCTCATACTTTTTGTATGTCTCATCACATGATCGAGATAATAAAGTATTCAAATTTTTATTGCTTTAAATACTTATTTTTCTTTATTCATCCGAACCATAAAATCTTCATTCGAAACTCTATCCCTCCAGCTTATTTTAAGCATTCTTCTGAAGATCCACATCTCAAATGATTCAAGTCGCCTTATCATGCCTCAATTTTATAAAATAATATTGAGAACACACAACATCTGACTGAACATCTAAATGTTGAAATTATGACTGCAGAACATCTATTCTACAAATAAGGATAAAGGTTGCACAAGCTTGCTCAATGTGGCAAAATTATATATATATATTTGTTTTTATTTATTTATCAATCTGTTATATTATATTTACAATGAAACAGTACAACAATAAGTTTTTTTTTAGTTCTACAACTTCTCTAAAAAGCATGTACTTGTGCAGAGAAAGGGATTACACATTATTAATTATTGTTTACAATAACTAGCTTATAATAAAATACAATAAATTAATAGCAACGTTATAAATATATTATAAATTTCGGGGTACATAAATATTTTTTAATAACACTTTAAAATATTTTTTGATAACATTTATTATCATTAATCTTCCTGATGTTTTTGGGTAAGCTATTAAAATTATTTTTTCTTATGTGCGTAAAGTGGTGTCGTACAAAGTGTGATTTTTAAGCATGAAAATTCAAATTTAAACCCAGTACGATTTTCAGTAATAAAATTATATTCTCCTTTTTCTTTTAATATTTGAATAATAGAACTTCTTTTAAATAGATCACTAAATGTAGGTACTTGAAATTCTTCGAAAAGTAATTTTATCGGATAATCTTTTGGTTTTTTTAGTATTACTTTTATGATATGTTTTTGTACATTTTTTTACTGGAATCAGGCTAGTATATATTTCGCTTCTTCAATATTAACAAAAGTACTTTATGGCCTCATTTTATATAAATAATTAGACAAAATACCTTGTTTAAACCACTATTTATTGATTATTCAACATGTTTCGATACCTATGGTATCTTCTTCAAGAAACGATGTATACTGAAATTAAAAATACAAGCATAGATAAAAACAAATAGTCTTTTAAAATATTTTTGTTTTCATATTAGTTCTTACTTATTCACCACTTTTTAGTTTTGTTTCTATCTATCTTTGTATTTTTAATTTCAGTATACATTGTTTCCTGAAGAAGATAGTGGTTTAAATAAAGTATTTTGCCTAATTATTGATATATTTCGATTTACAAACAACAGTTCAGGAACGAATATATCTGTTCCGTGGTGCAAGGTATGGAAGTGTATAGAATTCTTAGTCTTCAATACAGACAATCAATAATAATATAATAATTATTGTCTATAAAACATCTGCAAGTATTTGTTAAAAAATATGTTACAAGGACTTGAACCCTGTCGCCACCGGAAACCGCACTATACCGTTTGTAATTCTTCTTAGTTTCAAAGTGCCCTATAGAACAATCTCAAATTGCAGTCGATTTGTATTATAGGTATATATGTAGTTCAAAAGTTGTGAGAAACACAATGTACCAATTGTATTTCTCACAAGGGTGCGCACGTCCCTCCATTAACGCGTTGCACTAGTGCTGAAAATCGCGTATCATGAAATCGAGAATTTATCAATTAATTTATAATATATTCATTATTTTTATCCTGAATTACGTTTGTTGAGTAAATGATTAAATGAATTGTAAATGTCCGGTAACTATTAAATATTTTTTAGATAACTCAAAAAATTCCGCGTGTTTCTAGACGATTAATTTATTTTTTATTAAAATACCACAGAACTTTGTTTTCAATGTTATGTTATGATAATAACAATTTTATATTAGTATTTTAGAAATATCATATCAAGGGTATTTTCGTGTATATAATGATAAAAATTCCTACTAGAGATGGATGGCAAATATCGTCAATGGATTGGAGTCACGTATGATGATATAATAGATATTGGATATGTGTTGAAACAGAAGATTTTTTGAGTATTCAGTACTAGGGATTCTGTATTATCGACTTTTTTCAATTTCCGGGACCCAAGAGTCAAAATTTCGAGTCCCGAGAATTCCCGGGAATCGAAACCATGTGTTTTATTTTATTAAAATTAATAAAATTTTAATAAATATTAATATATATGATATACAACATACGTTAATATTAATTTTATGAACAAATAAAAACAGTGTTGATGAAATATCTATAATTTCATAATGTGGTAGTAGTTTTTTTAAAATTAAATTAAGTACTCTTATATATTGAATTCAAAAACACATTCATTTATAAAAATTACAAAAATAAAATTAAAAATGTACAAAAATAACAAGTAATTAAGAAACGTATCGGAAGACAACAATGTATGTAATATATTTGGCCAAATTCAACTGAAGTTTTTCAAATAATTTCCTCTCATACATATTTTGTTTCAAAAAATTATATGAATTTATTCTCAAGATAATTATTATTATTTATTATTACAATGAAACATAGTTCCCTGTTTGAACAAACCGACTAAACAATTTACTTCAGAATTTTTTTTTAGTAGTAGTATCTTTGGACTGATTTCTCCTTAATGCAAATCGTTATGGCTGACCATATAAACTATGGAAACTTTCAATTTTTTTTAAATATACTTACACATGCACCGCTCGTCGCTGGATCACTACCTGCTGTATGTCAATGGACAGTAGGATTAATTCTACGTATTTAAAATGAATAATATCAAGAAAAATTAAAAGTAAAAAATTAAGGAATAAAGGAAAAAGGATGTTTACACAGAATCCCTATGCGGTACATATCCAATTCGTCTTCAGTCTAAAACCTTCTGAGGCAACGTTTTATGGTAAATGTAACCGAGTTGTTTTTGACAGGAGAGAATTGTTACCCCACTGCCCAACCCCTTGCCTTGGAAGGTCAGGATTTTAATTCAGGTTTATATCCTTTAATCATTCGAGGATATAGTCCTCCCCTGATCCCCTTCTACTGTCAGCTATTTCCACCTGCAATGCCGTGGGAATCGATCACTTTCGTCCTGTGAATCGGATTACTAGACGTACTAGATCTCACCATGATCAAGTAGGAGTGGAATTAGTGAATGAACGAATCATATCTAAAGATTTTAGACCTACGTTGTACATCATAACACCCTTGAGACCTTGAGAGATTATTTGTATTGTATTTGTTTGTCGTGTAAACGTGCATATAAAATATATATGTAACATATATAATGGCACATTCTCTATTACCAATTAGACCGCGTATAGAATAATCACTTGTTTGTGTATGAAATTTTTCGCGGAATTGGTAAAGTAATTTAAAAAAATATATAATATATTGCGCCTATCGAATTGTCGCCATCCGTGAGATCATCAAAAAGATAACACCCAGTATATCTAAGATGTGACATAAATTATATCTACTTACAGAGTACTTCAAACAAGTCATTTATGAAATCGCGTTTCGCAAATGCGCGCAAGGAGAATACATATTGCACATAGTGTGCCTCGCTAAGATTGCCGCGAAGTCAGCGACAGGGCGCAACAATAGATCTCTCGGGAGTGTCAAAGAGACATCTGGCGGGATGTATTGTCTTTACTATTGCACCGATAACAAAACATTGCGCCGCTTATAGCTGACTTCATATCTTTGCACCTTCAAACGTACACAAAACTTTATAGGCGGATGTACAATGTAAAATATTAAATACAAAACTTACATTTAAAAAGTAGCTATTTTATAGAAACTTCAAATCGAAATTAAAAATTCTGAATCGATTTCAAAGGCTTTTAACAAAAAGAGCTAATTTTTTATACATCAGAATATTTGTACACTAAAAAATTCTACAAAACATTAAAGCACATTAAAAATAAATGTTTAGTTATCATATGCATTGTTTAATTAAAACAATTATGAAATATTCATTTAATGATTATTTTAAATAATAAGTTTAAATATAAATCTTTGATAATGAGTTGTTTATTAATTGTTGAAGTTATGAACGTATGATTGGTACAATTCTATCAATTATAATAATAAGATAACTAAATACTTTTAATTCACAATAATATTTATTTTAATACTGAAGACTAGTGCAGCTGAAGGATTTCATAATTAAAATTCTATATTTATATATATATACATATAAATTTAGTAAGTAACAATGTTTGTAGTCTAGTTTAGGCTTTTCTCTACAATTTATTTTTACTTGTATGGCAATAATATTGAAACCATGGCCTGCGCGCTTCATACAAAAAGTAAATAAAAAAAATATTTTAGAAGACACAACTGCAGCAGCACTGTTCCTAATAATAATAATAATAATAATAATAATAATAATAATAATAATAATAATAATAATAATAATAATAATAGTAATAGTTTTGGTTTCTCTGGTTTATAATATTTTGGTTTCTATGGCGATGATGTGGAAGTGGTGATGGAGTATAAATTTTGTTATGCATGCAATTGATTAAAAATGATTATTTGTTAACGAGATTACACGATTTAAAATGTCTAAATTTACAAACATATAAACAAACTAGAATGTAAATTAATTAATCAAAATAACAAGTATGTTATTGTTTTTGACAAATATAAATTGTTTGTGAAGAAGACAATTTAGAAGTGGCTAAAATGTTTTATGAATATTTGTTGTCAATTTTCTTACTGACACGTTTTACAGAATTGTTAAATTTAATTAAATAAATTACGACGCGAAATAATTGATAAACTCATATTTTTTTCATTTTCTTGACTTAGACCCCTTTCATAATAATGGACACATATATGAGTAAGACGTACCAGATATGTACATTTCCTAGCATTTCCTGGGAACAAATTTGCATGCAATGTATGAAGTATTTGATCACAAGCAAGCAGTGACACCGCGGACGGGAAACTGGCTTCTGCGCAAGATTGATTAAATGTGTCACTGTATTGTTCAACACGAAACTGACTAATTAAATTTTGGCTAGTTCACTCAACTCCAAGAACCGTAGGTATAAACAGTATTCAAACATCTTAAACAGATATTTAATGCAACTTGGTTCACAACAAACTAGTTAATGTGAGTGAAATTCATATCGCCATACGAATCCTTGTTCTGTTGTGTTTTAAACCTCATTACAATGGAGTAATAGAAAAATATGAAATTCTCACAAAGAAATCGGGGAAGAGTCACCTCGTAAGCTATGAAAGACGGCTCGTCTAGCATAAGATATATTGTTTTATCAGCGGTGGGCTTCAGTACTGACACGGTGTTAAAAACGAATAATGGCTACAAGGCTCATGACAGTTTTCCACAGGCAGAGTCGAAAAAATAGAACGCCTTGATTGATTACATGGCAGTCAGTACCAATTTTAACTTACTTACCATCGCGTTGTTTCTCCGCGGGGGTAGGCCGAGAGGATCTACAAATTCACGCCTCATCCACATTCATACACCTTCTCATACAAGCTCGCTGGCTTCTAACAGGACCGTCTTCCAGTATTGGTCCGCTGATGTCCTCTATTTCCGGTTATATCAACACTTGCAACATATATCTTTCTTACCATTCTCTTCTCATTCATCCATTCCATACCCAACTAACCTTAACCCAACCACCTAACTTATCATTTCTTAATCTTACTTACTATACTAGGATCAGCTTTACATTATTTCCTTATTTATTTATTTATTTCATTATTTTACTCTGTCATAAATGGATTTACCATATTTCGTCGTGGTAAATACAAAAGGCTGTATATCAAAAATACCAAACTTTTTAGCCGAGACAAAAAACTACCCCATCTCACCGATTCTTTGGCAAATTTATTAACTTAATTGAATTTGCTATCTAGTATTGGTGTTATCACCATTTTGACGTAAGTTACACATTACGTCACACTAGGTTGACAGTTTTTTGTTTCTCCTGAAAAATTTGGTATTTTTTACATACAGCCTATTGCATTTACCACGACGATATACTCTCTCATTTTCATTGCATGCAGTCTACTTTCGTTCCTCTTCAGCTAGCTCCAGGCTTCACTTTCATACATCAGTTTCGGTACCAGGATTCCACTGTGGAATGCTAGAGTATTGAGATAACCCCTGACCTAGTTTTTGATAACCCGAGGCATAACTAAAATATGTAAAAGGCAACCGAGGCAAAACAAGATCATTACATTATAAAATCCCATTGCACTGACAACAAGAACAAAGCTCTTTAATATGAAAGAAGAAGAATAATGAATCCATTATCGGTGTTACAATATCAAACTAGATTGAATACCAGACCAACGTGAAGATATGATAATGTGAGGTTTCAAAAAATCAGTTCTTTTGTGTAGAACCCACGGCTACTTTAAAAGTATCTAACCTCATTTAAAAATCACAGTTGGATATGTTGTCAAATTTGACTGTAATATATAGGCCGTTTGATCAAACTGAACAATTCTCTGTTGACAAGGAATTCTTATCTACTGGAATGCTGAAAACTTTATGCTGTATTTTCTACTGCTATTTCTACTGCTATTTCAATAAAAACCGATATAAGGAACTAGAGCTACAGCTTCTTTTATGGTTGATGATATTTATTTTGAGAACATAAAAAATCAAATAATGTATATTTCTTAGCGGCTGACACATGCGTATGTGTCCATATTATATGAGTCTACTAAGCGGATGTTACACCATCTATGACAAAAAAGACTAACTTTCAAAATACAAATACAGTGGAACCTCTATATTCGTCAGTAATCCGTTCCCGAGGGCCTGACGAATACAGACACAGTTTTTCCCATAACAAATAGATGGAATTCAGTTATTTCGTTCCCAGCCCTCAAAAATGGTACACAAATTAATATATTTTATGTCAAAACTTTACCTTTATTGTGCTGAAGAGACGTGATGGTAGAAGCGGCATAGGAGGAAAGTTACTAATATTTAGAAGGAGACAATTTAAACAGTAGGTAACTCTAATTCTGCTGATGGTTTTCATTTGCCGATGATTCAGTAGCATTCGATTAAACAAAGAACTTGCCCAATGTTGCCTGTTTCTGTCTGTTTTTTAAAACCTCCATGAAGCAATCAATCACATTATTATTGAATCCATTTATATTTTGGCTGACTATGGCAACATTTGGGTGCCACTTTTAAACCATATTCTGTGTTTTGACCCAGTCAGACAGCATTCCCGGGCGGTGGAAGTGACAAATATATAAAATATTAACGAATATGAATACATTTAATTGTTAACAAAATGTGACGAATATCGAACCAGACTAATATAGAAGTTCCACTGTACTCATTATTTCGAAGTCATAATATCATGTGGATTATTAATTTATTATCAAAATGGTACTTTTCGATCATATTCATCTAGAAGACTAAATAAATATAATGAATATACAATCTCTTAATATTTTTAATAAACTTTATATTGTATCTGTACATATAACCTTATGATGTTATGTACGTTCATTTGACTTTGAAAGGTTAAAATTGAAGACTATTCTTGAATTTTATTTAAATATATAGTGGTTACATTGATTTAATTACCACATAATTCCTAAAAAACCAGAATTATTTAATAAAATCATAAGAACCCGGATAGGGTAGATTATAAAAAATAACATAATCGAACTTTGAAATCGATAAGGCTGTTATATTCTCTGACTCGCGAACAGCTCTTGAATCCCTCTCTGCTAATATGAAAGCTTAGCTAGACAATGAGATAATCTGTTCCATCAGAAGATGTCTATTTAATTTGGACAGCAACAATAAACATGTATCATTCGTTTGGATTCCTTCACATAAGGGAATTCATGGAAATAAATGTGCTGATAAACTGGCCAAGGAAGCCACTCTTTCCGGAGTTTTCCCCCATCAATTCCATATCCCGATGTATGATAAGCTCAATGGATGGATCTGAACTGCACAATGGACGGATCTAAATAATCATAAATAATCTATTCACCGCACCCCCTGGTTCTCCAAAAGGAAAGTCTTCAAAAGAAGAATATCAAATATCTCTAGAATGAGAATTAGGCATTGCCAGGTAGCCTCACATTTGTTCAGATTGAACTTGATAGATTCCTCAATGCGTGAGTGTGGTGCCAAGGAGGAAACCCTTGACCATATCTTTTTTGCCTGTCCATAGCGGATCACAGGTTTTTTTACAGAAATCTCGTCTATGGTAATTTTCAACTCCCGATTAACTTGTGTCATCTTCTTTCCCTTAACTCGCCACATTTAATCAGTATCATAGAATTTTTTTTGAACAACAATGGTATTGACTTGTAATATAGTGTTTCCTATTCTATAATATTATAGTACTTTTTTCTAATTTAACTTGATAAATGGCACAAATCACTCTTGAAGGGTGGATTGCTTATTTAAAATAAAAAGAATAATAACTTTGAAAATTTATAAAACATTTAACCGTTATTTGTGTTAGTTACGTATGTCTGTGCATGCTTGTGTTTGTCAATTATTTATGTAATGTATGGCGCACAATTTTAATCCGTTACAAGAGTTACGATTGCCCTGGCAAGTTTTCCTAAAAATTTATTAACAATTTTTACTGCAGCCGATACGGGTGCTCCGGGATTTTGATGCACTTTCAATATAATGCACCGAGGAATTCAATTTACACCGTGTAAACTGATAATACAACGGGTTTATGATCACATCGGGAGCAAAACGAATAAAGTATCGTGCCCTTGTGTAGCACGGCACTGTGCCCCTGTGTAGCACGGCACTGCAGATAACGTCTAGACACGGAAGGTGGTATTTATGTTAAGGGTTTTTATATTTCACTTAAGGATCCGAGGAAAAAATTATCATTAGGTGGGTACAAGAAGAACTAATCATCAGAGTATCAGTAGACCCTATTTTAATGTTGAAAAAATAATGTACATATTATAAAAAAAAATGTGGTCTGTTAATGTGGTGGTTTAAGAATATGACTCACTAGTAGTGATGTCAATAAGTCATATTCTTAAAATTATTGCACGTTATTAAATATGTAATGCAGCTTATTGATCTAGTGGTTAAGACGTTGGCCTAGTGATTTAGTGGTCGGGGGTTCACGCCTCGTTCCAGGAGACCAGCAAGTTAGTCCTATTATCATTTCGATGTGACGTGTATTCCGTGTACGCATTTCTATTTTTATTTTATTTAATAAAAAATGTACCGTTCCGAGGACGAGGTGACAAACTTCCTTCAACAGCTAATGGGCAACTACCAAGTCTTCCGAGTCTGCTAAGAGTGCCGAGCAAGCCGACAGAATGTACACCACTTGTAGTATTAGCGTTTCTGGCCTAATATAATTAAATGTATTAGAAAGATATACATATAAAATCAATTTATCAATCAAATATTGTTGTTGCTACCGGGATTAGAATCTAGGTCACCGATTATGCTACAGCACACAGTACATTGACGACAAATTTTCGAACCTATATTTTTCAAATTGATACATCTATCGTTCCATTATCTGAAAGTCATCTACTTTATTTTTACGGAATCTCAAATACCTTCGAGTAATTCGATAGGAGACGCCAGAATAAAATCAGAGATCCAGGTTCGAATCCCGGTAGCAACAACAATATTTTTCGATAAAATATCTTTCTAATTAATACATTTAATTAGTATTTGAAATATTATAGACCTATGTTCTGAATAATTACAACTTCACAATAAGAATATGTTCTCCTTAATAAATAATTTTAAGCGTTTTAAAATTGATTATATTATTTATTTTGTTTTGATTTCGAAGAATAGCCGTTGTCACTCGTGAATTACGTTCACAAAATACAAAAGCTGAAAAGACAGAAATGGGTCAAGGTTTTAGAATCGGACGATTGAGCAATGGAAGAGATTGTTTCTGGTCGATGATTTCCAAATGAGAAATTCTGTTTCTCAGCCGGGGGGATATTTTGTTTCCTGGAATATTGAAGAGCGGAAATGAGATCGTATATCCTATCCACAGTGATATCATTTGTGACTGATTTGCGTCGAAACTAAATAAAAACATACACGCATATACATATATATTGTCGCATTAGAGTTTAATCCCTCTTATAGTAATTTTTACAATTCGCCTCATTTACTAAAGATAAACACTGAATTAGAGATAAGTAGGTCGGTGGGTACTGACGCGCGCGGCGACTTGGCTCATAGCGCCACTTGATTTCGAGAAGAGGCGCGAGGGGGCGCGTTGTGCGCCAAGGGATCAAGGGAGAGGGTAAGAATAATATCTTTTGGATGCTAGTGCACGTCTGTGTAAT
This sequence comes from Eubasilissa splendida, assembly GCA_031772225.1. Taxonomy (NCBI): domain Eukaryota; kingdom Metazoa; phylum Arthropoda; class Insecta; order Trichoptera; family Phryganeidae; genus Eubasilissa; species Eubasilissa splendida. The sequence goes on along the minus strand of CM062852.1, from coordinate 9,771,147 downwards.
ATTGTAGTAACTAATTGCATTGTACTCTCTTCCTATGCAGAAATAACATTTTATTTTCCTGGCACGGGGTAGAAGCATCCGCTAATTTGGAGATTGGCGTCACGAAGAGCGGAGATGTGCGGTGAATGCCAGGTTCCATTCGAGATGGAGCGACGAGTTGTTCTCTGCCATCGAACAACGGCGACATCCAGCCTGACGGCCAAAAACCTGCGTCTAGGCGGATCGGAAGGTGCGTCAATTAGTGCGCACCGGAATCAGAGATTATGTGATATTATTATTTTTTAATCAGTGTCAAGTGGAACGACCGATTTACCACCATGGAGGTGGGTCTAACTTCGAATACAGGGTTTTACTGTCTAACAAATTGTTCTTCAGAACATCGACAACATTAATTTCATTTAGTTAACTTCGGATCCGATGGGCTTGCCATCGTTATTGTGATCAACTGTGTAAAAATGTATTTCTTGTATCCGAAACTTGTCTTTGTGGCACATTATGCCTGGTTGGAGAGATTATTTAATAAGATCCTTTTGTTTTGTATTAAACTCTTGATGTAAATTAACGTCCTATTTATTAGTAGCTTTGATTCCTAGTCCGAATTACACAACACTGAAATAAATTTACCGCAGGTGAAAGAAAGGTCGTCGGCCGAAGGTAGATGACTAGGACTCTATTTCCAGACGAACCCACATTCCTCAAGGAACCACTGTCTAGCCGATGGCGGTGCCATGGTGTCCTATTCGCAGGAGCCAGACCGCAACGTAACAATATATATATTACAAACCTAGCAATCCTACTAAGTAATTATTTTTTTAATAATTTACTTAATATTTTAAAAAATTGACTTTAAAAACATAAGAAAAATTTAACATATGGTTTTAGTTAGTTTTTTATCACCCTGAAAAAGGATAGATTTTTCCAAAACAGGTCGATAAATATAATTAAATCACAGTGGTTTTAAATAAAGTTAATAAATTATTTATTATTAAAATGAATAACCACAGTGTTTGCATTAAATATTAAAAAGATATTATATTTATTATTATCACTAATTATTTAATAAATTTTAATTGTTTTTCACTTAGATGAACATATTTTTTAATAAATACTGATCTGTTCAATTGAAAAATAAATAAATAAATGTTTTTATTTTTAATGCTTGATAAAAATATCAAGAAAATGAACCATTATATCATTAGCTAACAAGGGTTTGATTTTTATATATTTTTTTAAATCTTTTCTTAGGTATATGAAAAAAACAGATATATAACTTGGTTTTTTTTTTTTTTGGAAAATATATCTTCATTTCTTTGTTCAATTATGAAGTGTTAAAAAAATATATTACGCGTATTATCAATTATCTTGTAATTTTAATCATTTATAAAAATGCATATTATTTATGTGTAGATGTTGGCCTATCTATTTGTCGGGAGTTCGCGCCTCGTTCTAGGACACCAGCAAGTTAGTTGTATTTTCATAGTACAAGCGTTTAGCTTAGTTTGAAAATAGTAAGAATATTGATGTGACATGTATTCCGTGTACTCAATATATTATTAATACAATATAGTCCTAACAAATCATGTTTACCTTTTTTTTCTACATTAAATTATTATACAACAATCACATATGAATCGTTGTTTTTGTAAAACTGTTTTACGCATAACGCGCGTTGTTCCCCGTGAAGCGATCCATTGTGACTAAATTTCCAAGGACCAAAATCCAGCGCGCCGTTGCCCGCGTGCCGCTCCTTAGCGCGGCTCCCGCGCAGAAGTGATATAAAAAATGTAAACATTTATGGCCCATCCTGTAGGAACTATTTCGTCTGATCGCACCACCGGACACTGTGTAGATAACTCAACCTTTGTGAGGACACGAACTATGAAATGCGCTGAATAACGACAGAATGATTTGTAGCCCACCCTGTATCAAGGCTTTCTGACATGTTAATTATACATCCAGTGAACACAATATGAGCCGGAGAGTAAATATACTTGTCAGCCCGGCCTTGCACGGGGGCCCTTGTGGGAAGGGAAAGCAGCAGGCAGAAGTGATGGAGTGCTTTAACTTTCTTGGAAATGCCACATCGCTTATAATCGTTGACTAGTTTAGTTCACGGTAATTAAACTGCCATTCACATTTTATCATTCCCAAATACAAAACCTAACTAACTAATTCACCATTACGCAATTCTTCTTCTTGTACTGTTCTCCAATATTTAGTTTATCCAAACATTTATGCCCTCTGTCTCTGTTATATTTAACACTCGCTTCATACATTTTATTTACCCTCACCTTGCTCATACGTTCCATACGACCAAACCATCTCAGTGACCCTTTCTTTATTGTATCGACTACGCTACAAACATACCCACATTTACTCCAAAAGAACTAACTACTTATAAAAATATAAATAAATTATTACATACAAATTAAAATTATAATAGGTACTTAGCATATTTGCCAAATTTTAAAACAGTTTAGTGACAAAAATTGTTCTTCATATATCAAAAGTACAACAATTTAATTATTAATAATTGTCACAAAAATCATAAGTTTACGAGAATGTATCGATTAGAAAGATATACAGGAAAATTCAAATTATCGAAAAAATATTTTTGTTACTACCGTGATTCGAACTTGGATCCTTTTATATCCCGGGAAATACGTTAATCGATTACACCACACCCACAGAGTAATTTGATGACAAATTTTACAATTTATACGCTGCAGTTCTTTTAAATTGACGCATCTTAACATGAGAATTTAATCTAAATCGCTATTTAGTTTCTTAGGAATTTTTGGCGCAACTTACTCGTATTTTCTCGTTCTTTAACTGATCGTGTTCGTTGTGGTAGGTACTTACATGATTCGACCTGATGTTTTTGGAATTGTTGGATTATACATGAGTTTTTGAATTAAAGTAAAAATATTTAACAACAAATTAAAATAGATAAATACATATCTTTACAATTGTATAATTTCAGACTATATTAAAAATACATCATATTTTAACATCAATTTTTTTTTAAATGATAGCTAATTTTAGTAAGTAGGGTTTTTATTGGTAGTTATTTTTAAATTTAATATGGTTGAATTAAATCTGTAAATTACTTATTTTTCATTAAAATTTAAAATACAAAATACACCTTTACAAAAAAAGTTTTTAAATATGAATTAAATATATTAATTAGAAAGATATACATATAAAATCAATTCAATCGAAAAATATTTTAACCCGGTGGCGCAACAACAATATTTTTCGATAGAATTGATTTTATATGTATATCTTTCTAATTAATATATTTAATTCATATTTAAAATATCACACACCTATGTTCTGAATAATTACAACTTCACAATAAGAATGTGTTCTCATAATAAAAAAGCTTTTACTTTAAAACTCGTTTATTAAGACGATAATATTACATCATCTACATACATAATTATGTATCAAGCGCTTGCCTTGGGCGTCTTCGGCTGGAAAACATTAATAATAATATTTATATTAATATATAATTAATGAATAATTATCATCTCCATAGCTGTATTCCGAGTTCTGACTATTTGAAATGAAAAAATCAAACGCTATTATTTTTATTTTCTCTGCTCAATAACAATAACATAAATTTTTATCATAATTATATGATGTAGTCCTATAAATATTAGTGCTTAAAAATATAAAACCAAAATTCTCAAAATTCATTCATTTTAACAATATCAACTAAATCAAGATAGCAAAATGAGAGAACGTAAAAAGTTTCACGTAAAATCATGTGCTTAGTATAATATAGTATTAGTGGTTAGTGTTTGTACCTACCGATATTGGTAAATTTTTTAAACTTTCAGATCATCAAGGATGCAAGATTCTCTTTTGACACTGTAACTAATTTAACTGTATACATATTTATTCACCATGTGTGCAAGTACTTGAATGATATTAAATAACTATATGTTGACTTTTTTTATATCTATGATAATTTTCAAAATAACAATTTATTTTATATTTTACGCCCACGTGCTTTTATGCATTTTTTTTTTACATATACTAGTATTTTCAGTGTTTACATACCTACGTCCACACCATAATCTAGTTATTTTTGAAAATAACAATATTACGATGTGATAGTTACCCAATCAGTGAATAAAATTCCGTATTATTATCACGTATTTAAATACCAACCCGATGACTGTCAGATGCTGCAAATTAAACAGCCTTTAAAAAAAAATTGGTTACTTATAAGTTTAATTAAAAGTACTTTACTAAGTAGTGAGTTAGTAAGTTACTTATAAGTTTTTCATATTATATATGAAAAAACGTAAAAATATGCAAATACGTTCTTGTTGATCCTGTGGTTAAGACATTCGCTTAGTGATCCAGTGGTCAAGGGTTCGAGCCTCATTCCAAGAGACCAACAAGCGTTTAGCTTTGTTTAAAAATAGTAAGAATATTAATGTGACATGTGTTTCGTTTACGCATCTCTATTTTTTTATTAAAAGAAAAACATATTTAAATTTATATATACATTTGTTAAAACATGCAAATATTTATCTACAAACATATTTTGTTTCGGAAAATAGGTCTGTCAGGAAATTGACCTTGTTGGAGAATTGGGTTGTCGGGAAGTTGGCTGTCGAGAAGTTGGTTAGAAAATTGGCCGTCGGGAAGTTGGCCGTCGAGAAGTTGGTTGCTAGGAAATTGGCCGTCGGGAAGTTGGCCGTTGGTGTGTTAGCTACCGGGAAGTTGTCAGGTACATTATTAAACCAATAGCTGACCACAGTAACATTATTGAACTAATAGATGGCCTATAAGTATACTCGGTAGCTCAAATATCGCCGGCAATTGTAAAGAAAAATACTTTAAAAAAAATTAGATCGTTGTCTATATTTTGTTTTTCAACGTAAAACTGTATACTTGCACTTTTCTATACATTATTATAATATGTACTAAACAAGATCTCATCTCTCCATATTCATGGCGCGGATGCTAGGATCGAATTCTGGCATAAGTTATTTAACTCAAGTTACAACGAAACTGGAGTGCATTTTCTTGTTGTGTACACTGTTGCACATTTTACAGCGGGTTTGAACTAGTTTTGAGGTCCTTTACCCATCTGCATCAGATATTTTGAACGATACTAAAATGTATTAAGTAAAATTAAATGTACCTACTAAAAGAAATGCAACGAAGATCGTGTAAAATGCTATAATTCTGATTTCTTGTGTAATATTATAGTGATTACGATCACTAATTATTTTGATGCTATATATTATACAATTATTACTTATCATGCTATACAAATAATATAGTATTTTTACAATTAAGCGGGGAAGTATTATTTACAGGTAATTACCGAAATATTTATTTTCATTTGAGTAAAATATTCATACCAAAAAATAACTTATTTGATAATCGATAATACAAATTTAATTAATAATAATTATCTTACAATTAAGACCTAACCTAACCCAATCTTTGTAAAAAGTAAAAATCATGGACAAAGTTAATTTTACAATATTCTTCTTTTTCTTCTTCTTCTTCTACGGAATTACATCCCAGGGTGGGATTTAACCTCCTCTACAGTGCTCTTCACTGACTCCGATCCCGATCCCTGGACATTCTTCTCTAGTTCCGAGTCTCCCTCACCCTGCTTGTTCCAGTCGTCTTCCATAGTCAGCCCACCTCTTCATGGCCTGCCCCTACGTCGCTTCCACTGGGGTATACACTCGGTCATGATTTCTAGTGTATTGTCATCTGGCATTCTTTCAACATGGCCAGCCGCAGTTTTTGGGACCTACAGAATCTATGTTTATTTATTTCTGTAAGTTCCATAATATAATATTTTGCTCTAAAAAACTGCTAATTTGGTTTTTTCTATTTGAGTTAGACACCACCATGTTTCACAATCATAAGTGTCCACTAGTCTTATTATAGTTTAGTATTTATTAAAGACCAAACATTATTATTGTGAAGTTGCATTTTCAGAATATAGTGCTGTGATATTTTAATACAAATTAAGTGTATCAATAAAAAAATATATAGATAAAATCAATTTCACGAAAAAATATTTTGTTGCCACCCGGACTAGAACCAGGAACCCTTCCTATCCGGGGAAGTGCGCTGACCTATTACACCACGTTAACATTGTAAGTGTATAATAATAATTATAGAATAACGGATGTATCAATTTGAAAGTGCAACATGTACATAAATTCGAAAATTTGTCGTTAACTTACAATGTTGACGTGGTGTAAGAGGTCAGCGCAGTTTCTAATTTTAGTCCGGGTTGCAACAAAAATATGTTTTCGATTAATTAATTTTATTTGTATATCTTTCTTATTTATATGTTTAATTTGTTTTATGTTTATATTATAAATATAATTATGCTTTATTTTATTTTGCTATATTGGGTATAATATAAGTCTCTATTTTATCGAAATCCATTCGAATATATGAGATATGTCGTGCGTCATTGAGTCAATACTCAAAAACAATATTCCAGGCAGAGATATATAAGCACAATCTTTCATTGAATGATACAAACATAGGCTAGCTTCGAGGTAAGCAGAAAATATTAAAAGATCAATGACAGAAACATGTCACAATACTGACAAGGATTATTTCGAAAATATGGGAATGTCGCTGAAAGATATAAGACTAGAGGCATTTTATTAATTTTTGATAAACAAATATAAATGAAGACAAATACACGGAGATGAACTTTAATGAGAGAAACATATAAATATCAGGTTTATATTGTAGACTAGATATGTGAATTTTCTTCCCTGGAATAATAATATTTGCACTATAAACAAGAACAACTATAAACACCCACTTTAAATGAAACTGAGACGACATAATATACTATACAAGCATGTTTTGATATTCCGTATGCTTATTCCTTGTACTTTTATATATATATATATATATATATATTTTTTTTTTTAATTTTCTACTTATACAATTTTTTTAACTATAAAAATTCGTTTTACCTTAAATGCTTATTTTTACATTAAAACATAATATTAATTGGTGATAAACCAAATACTGTACACAAATAATTATGTTTATATTAAAAACACTATTTGTATAAGTATTACAAAAGTTTGGGTAAATTAAGACCGCCAACATATAATATAAGAATAAAAAAATATTTTTGAAATTTTTAATTTTCGTGAACAAAAACATAATTGAGCGTTACGTGACTGTGATTGTGTCGATTATTGGTAACTGAGATCTAACGATGATTGGTAACTAATATTTAACTGTCAGAGGCTTACTTTCTAGTGTACCAATCATTGCTCGAAGAATTACGTTAATCAGTTATCAATCATCGTTACAATCGAACACAATCACAGTCACAATAACAGTTAAAATAACGGTTTAAATAACGATGTTACCATCACTACCTCAAACTCTAAATATTTACTGTTTAAAATCAAATATTGTAAACAAATACAGATACCTCAAAGATGTCTCGAAAATGACAGTAAATAAATAAAAATGTTTTTTATGAATCTGCAAAGCAATTAAAATATTGTACAAAGTTGTAAGATTATATATGGATATTTATTTATTCCCATCCCAACAACCTAGAAATTTTAATATCCGGGTTTCCGATTATCGAAATTTTTGATTTCTTAAATATTTAAATAACCCCAATATTCAAAGATGAGGATTTTAAAAGTGAAATATCTAAAGATAAGTAAATATCAAATAGAATTGGATTTAGTTTGTTAAAAAAAATATTGTTTTTTTATTTTATTATTTTAGTCGGTTACGCCTTATCCCGGTGCAGGTACCTACGTGGAACGTCTGTTTATAAGTATGGTATAAGAACACACTTGAATTGTTCAACACTGGTGTTCGCCTCCTTTGCGAGGAACCATCAGAGTACGGTGTGTCGGGGCAAACGGGGGCATAGTGTAAGTTTGCTCACAGCCGCAAACCCTTAGGGAGTGCAGGGTATGATGCCGCATTCAGGAAACAAGTTTCGTGTAAAGGGTACTTGAGTGAAATGGATTTTGTCGGTGAAAAATTCAGCACTTTTTATTTTTAAAAATACTTTGTAAACAAACTGTGTGAAGAATAATATGTTTAGCGTCAAATTAAATAATTTGTATCGCGACGTCACATTTTATTTGGTTAAAATCAAAATATTGCGAAACCCAACATCCAACTTCACTACGACTTAAATCTGTTCTTAATAAATTCTTGGATAATAAATTATTTGATATCTAGGTTGAATAAAAATGTGGACACACCCATTCTTAAATGTACCTATGTAATAGGTAATAATTATTTTATTAATAGGGTTAATGATAATTTTACTTACTTATTTACCATCACGAAGTTTCTCCGTGGAGGTAAGCAGAGAGGATCTAGCGTCCTGAATAGTAATTCTCGCCTCATCTTCATTCTTACATCTTCTCATACAAACTCGTCGATTATTGAGGCTTCTAACATAACCATCTTCCAGTATTTGTTTTATCTGGTTATGCCAAGTTTTCCATACACATCCTTTATTTCTGGTACCATCAACACTTGCGTTATATATCTTTATTACTATTCTCTTCTCGTTCATTCGTTCCATGTAACCAAACCACCTAAGCGTTCCTTTTTTAATCTCATTCACTATGCTAATATTCGCTTTACATTATCTCCTAATTTTTAAATTATTTACTTTGTCATAATCTTTAACAATGGAATTACTAATTATATTATCATTAATCGTGGGTTAACCCAACATCGTGTTAAAAACTAGAAAAATATATTCAAAGCACCAAAAAGCTCTTTAATTCTCTTCCTCAAAGGCCATGTGCAATATCGTAATAACATTTGTATTATACATACATTATATACTCATGATTTAATTAAATTTATTAAAAATACTAAACTATTTCTTCAAAATGCTAGCAAAAATATTTTTTGATTAGGTATATTTGAAAATGATCCAAGAAAGCGTACAACACTACATAATCATTTCAATCTGTCTCAAATCTTTCTTCATTTTTTTAAATTTTAGTATACATTGTTTCCTGAAGAAGATATCATAGGTATCGCAACACGATGATTTATCAATAAATAGTGGTTTAAACAAAGTGTTTTATATTATTATTTGTGTACCTCTTTCTTTGGGTCCATTAATAATAATAAATAATAAGAAAATACACTTTTTTAAAACCATTATTTATTGATATATCAACATATTTTATAGTATTGTTTTTGTCTATACTTGCAATTTTAATTTTAGAAATGCTTTATTTCCTGAAGAAGAGACCATAGATCTTGAAACATGTTGATGTATTAATAAATATTGGCAGGAGAACACATCCTTATTGTTAATCCCGGTGGCGCAACAACAATATTTTTCGATAAAATTGATTTTATATGTATATCTTTCTAATTAATATACTTAATTCATATTTAAAATGTCACAGACCTATGTTCTGAATAATTACAACTTCCCAATAGAATGTGTTCTCCTAATAATAAAGTTGTATCAATGTGTCCAAAATTTAATAAAATGAATTAATAATTCTGGCGTCTGCTATCAGATTACTCAAAGGTATTTGAGATTCCGTAAAAATAAGGTATAATAATGGAACAATTAAATGTATTAATATAAAAAAGGTAACATATAGGTAAAAATATCATCGCTGTAGCATAGTTGGATAATGCACCTTCCCCGGTTTGGAAAGAGATCCAGGTTCGAATCTCGGTGGCGCAACAACAATATTTTTCGATAAAATTGATTTTATATGTATATTTTTCTAATATATTTAATAAATATTGGTTTTTAACAAAGTGTTTTTTTAATTTTTTATATTATATAATATGTTGCCATAAAATAATTTTGCAAATATTAAAGAAGTAATTATAATTCATCTGAAATATATGAATACCACCGCCTATATCTTGGAAAAAAGGCGTGACCCCCATATTAACAATATACAGAGAAGACAAAAAACATTTACGATGTTAAGAATCCCTTCGTAACGCATTCTCACCTCTTGGTGATGCACTAAAAATAGCAATTACAAATTTGAGTCTTGTAGTGAATCAAGAAAACATTCCAGTCAGGTACATTCCAGGAAGTTGCAACCCGCACATTAGTCAAATACCATTACTTACTGCCAGTAATTTATCTTTTAAGACAGTTAATAAGTTTACGTGCCTACGTTTTAACAGCTGATAAACAGATGTGATGAACAGGTAAAAACTTGTTTCGTTAATATTTATCGTTTCTACTTCGGCCTGCAAAAACAGCCGATGTCCTGAAAAACAAATATAACTCTTATAAAACCAGTGTTTACCTACGTATCAGAAATCTGGACTCTTAAAAGTGATACTAAATAATGTATTAGCAAGAAGGGTCCCCTAGAAAATTTTTAGAGCTGTCAAAAAAAAAAGTATAACAAGCGTTATATCCAGGATTTTTACGACTTGTATGATAATGCCGAACATCAAAAAAATTCATAAAATTAGGGACTCAAAATTTCGATGGCTAGACCATATATATTGTTTGAATGATCGCTCTACCCTTAAAATGGCTGCTCAATAATAAATCTGAAGAAAAGCGAAGAATATACGATCCAAAATAAGATGTCAAGACAATATAAATAAAGACGTACCTATTCTTGACATCACCACTTGTAGGGATTGCATATTAAATTTTGAGAATTCCTAAATTAGTTCTCATAAATATAATTTAGGATTCCGAAAATTTCATAGTGAATTCCGAATTCTAAATATATGATCATAAATTATTGTTATGATCACAGACTAACGGTTACATAATGAATAGGTAATCGCAGAACAATAAGGGTGTTCCGAAGGAATCATTCCTAAAAAGCGATGTAAATAAATAACGCCTTCATGAAACTAACCGATGCATTCGGCAGGTACTTTAATAGACAAAGACGCCGAATCGATAGACAAAAAACAATAGATAGCGACTGCATCAAAGATATGTCCGAAATATGGCGGATCAGTTTTGAGATTTGTTTTGTCGAGTACGATAGTGCGGTGTGTGGTGTGTATTTAGTTATCTTGCCTTGGTTTTCTGTTAAATTATCGATATTCTTCAATAAGGTAAATTGGAGCAGATTGTATTTATTACCGTTATTTGATATATACAGTAAAACCTCGATTATTCGGACTTATTGTAACCGGTTAGTTCGGATAATATATCGTATAAATACGGGACTTCTTAAACTTTTATCATTAGCAAATGATCACAAGTTATTTTTAGTTTTAAAAAAAAAAAATATTCAATAAATAATAATGAAATTATCTTAAATAAGCTGTTTTTTTATTATTAGTATTGACCATAAAATAATATAAAAATTTTCGAAATTCGTCCGAATTCGAATTTCGAATTCCGATTTATTTATTTCGAATTCCGATTATTTTTATTTTGTCAAAATTTGCAAGCACATGACGGGAAGCAATCCAGTTCAGAAATGTGTAAAATCGAAATATGCAACTTAATCTGTTAACAGATTATCTATACATATAATAATATACAAAAAAGTAAATTTTATAAAACAAAGTCGACATTTTACGTATAAAAGTGTGTAATTTAGTTGTGAATTTATTTGTTAATATATTTATATCAAGTATTTAAAAATGATAATTAGAAGATATTAAAAATAATATCTAGCTTTAATATTTTTAATACAAATTAAATTAATCAATTAGAAAGACATACATAAAAAATCTATTTATCGAAAAAATATTTGGTTGCTACCAGAATTCGATAAACATATTTTTTATATACACATTTCTAATTGATTTAATTCGTATTAAGATATCTACAAAAGTATATTCTGAAATTGTAACTTCAGAATAAAAATGTGTTTTCATTAATAAATATTTAAAGCGTATTAGGTAATATGAAACAGTATTTGTACAAAAAATTACAATTTTTAATTTATTCATTATATCATTGCTAGTATCGTCCTCTTATTATTACATAAGTTCCGCTGTTTCAATAATCTTCCAATCAAATCTTTTCAATAATTATTTTAATTGTCCGTCAACATTTGTCCGTCTCAAATTCGCGTTGAAATGTGCGCAATCAAGGGATTTTCAAATACGTCCATATCGACAAATTGGCAAACAGCGAGCACTCGGGCGTAGCTCAAAGCAAAGAGCACTTGGTAGAGTGCAGTTTACTTTAAAAATTCCTTCCGACCCATAAAGCTACTACGGGCGTTTCGCTAAAGATGGAGATTAAATCGTGTCAACTCGTGAGTCCCTACAATAAAATATACTTTTTTTTTTTTTTTGGAGAACATATTATTATTATGAAGTTGCAGTTTTTTTTTCAGAACATTGTTCTGCGGTTTTTAATACAAATTAAATATATCAACTAGAAAGATATACAGAAAAAATATTTTAGTTATTACCGGGATTTGAAGCTGGATCTTTTCCTATCCGCGGAAATGCGTTACGGTTACACCACGCTAACCGAGTAAGTTGACGACAAATTTTCGAACTTGTATGCTGTAACTCTTTCAAATTGATACATCTATTATTAAGTTTAGTTGTGAAAATTAAAACTACAGAATAATGCTTAAAATAAGTTGGATGGATAGGGTTACGAATGAACATGGCATGGTTCGGATGAATAAAGGAAAATGTGTATTTAAAACATTAAAAATTCGAACACTTCAATATCTCGGATGTGTAATGAGATATCCAGAGAGGTATGAGATCTCGCGTCTTATAATGCAGGGGGACGTTGCTAGAAGTCGGGGTCTTGGAAAAAGGAAAACATAATGGTAGAAGAACCTAAGGCAATAGTTTGGCCAATCTAAATTTGTAAAGTAACATTGTAAAGCCTTTCCGGGAGCAGTGATGATTGCCAATATGATAGCTCTAACACCCGTTGAATGGATAAGGTACGAGAAGAAGGAAGGAAGCGACAAATTCAATTCCTTCATCATTTCAATTAAAGTCCAACATTTATAATGAAATATTGTCAATCACTGTCAACTTACTATTTTCATTTACTTTTAATATCTCATTTTCATCATTTTTAATTTAGTATTTTTTGCCAGCAAATCAAATTTTAAATTATTTGATTTATCTTTTTTATTATTGAGTAGTCGTAGAGTTACTCAGCGTATATATAAGTAAATAATTATACGATATTTGGGGGTCCTCCGTTAGACGGTGCAACTATAAAATAACAGCAGACCAACTCCTTATTACGGATTTATCACAATAGTAATATAAGCCTTTCGTCAAAACATCACAGTATATAGAATAAACGACATCATTACAGTATCGAGAAGAATATATCAAGATTAGTATTGATGGGTGAAATCTTGTTGTAGACAACTAGGCGTTGCAAGCTTTATTGCACACTGAAAGTAAAGGTTATAAGTCAAGTTGACATAGAAAGATTAATGATATTGGTGACTATATGTAGAAAAAAAATATCAGATATATATAGCAAGCTTTATTCAATTTTTCCGGCGTTTTGTGTATCGTAAAGTTTGTTATCTGTTCCATATTTTCACTTTCATGTGCAAAAACGGCGGTACGGCCCGCAGAATAAAGCATTTAACATGACTGTTTTCAGAAATTTTTCTTCTAACATCACTAAATCAGGCACTTTCCAGACGGGCAGATTTATCGCGTTACTTTGCTTCTTTATTTATAAACTAAATTATGTTTAATATAAAAAAAATTATATACATTTTTTAAAGTTTACCGTAACTGTTTACCGTTTGGTATTATAGAAGCGCGACTTTTTTGATTTTTACAATATATTTTTTTCGGAAACTTCCCGCGTAAATGGTGTCATGAAACTTTTAAATGCGTTAAAAAGCAACGTTAAAAAGTACATAACAATTTTTAGGGGGTTTGCGGGTGGTGTTATTATATTCGGAGTGTAATATTATAAAAGCGCTTTTTTCCGGTATTTTGTATTTTTGCGGTTACACGAAGATGAAGAAATATTTCCACAAAACAAAAGAATACCATCTGAACATGCAATAAAATTCAGACAATGTTTTAAAAGATCCAAACAAAATACAATGATCTGTATACGAGGTGAGGCAGAAAACGTATAATATGCAAGAGTGGTATGATACAACTCATTTTTTAGTAATTAGTAATCTATAAAAGCAAAGGAATGTAGGTAGGATTGTAATATAATGTAGGTGTAAATGTAAACGTACTGTTACATTTCTTTCGAGCAGTAATTTTAATGAAAATACTTACAGTATTTGAATATGTCCCGGAACACACAATTACTGGATTTTCACCTACAAAGGCACCGTTATTAAACAAATAATAGATATCTCATAGAGACGAAGCTATTTTTTATTATATTTAATGGAAAACATATGAAAGTATGGGTAATTACAGGGCGTACGACCTGTCTTCGGCTGGCTTAAGTGATCACTTTATATAAATATAAATATATTAAATGATCACCAATCCTCTCTCACCCATCAAATCTCCATATCTATCAAATTTTTGAAAGTTATATATATTATACATTGTACATGTATAATGAATTAAATATAATAAAAAATAGCTTCGTCTTTATGAGATATCTATTATTATTAATCACATGGTGGTTGTAGGGTGGATTGACACTTGATTACGCGGTGACCATATGACGTTTATGTATGGTAGTGTTGCTAACCTAAAAATACGTTTAACATAAAGAATGTTCCAAACTGCCCCTGTCCTAATGTGTCACATTTTCCTCTACGTACTAGTAAAGTAATTATACTCTCAGGAGAACATATTCTTATTGTGAAGTTGTAATTATTCAGAACAGACGGTCTGTGATGTTTTATATATTAATTAGAAAGATATACATATAAAATCAATTTTATCGAAAAATATTGTTGTTGCGCCACCGGGATTCGAACCTGGATCTCTTTCCAATTTTTTGAGTATCTTATTTTATCGTAAATGTACTGTAATGTACCAAAACAGTATTACATTAGCTCAATGCTCACTACTTATTCAAAATATATTTATTATTGTCATTAATTATGCGATTTATTAAATAATATAATATTAAAGTCTATAAAATATTTACACATTGTACGATTATTTAAAATTTAAACAAAATTATTTATTTTTATTCTTTTTCTCCAGCTCTGTATGAAGTTGAAATATGAACCCCGAGGAGGAAAGAGACAAACATGCTCGACTCCCTCGAGATGTGGTGTTGGCGTCGCATATTGCGTATACCGTGAACTGCTCCGAAACGAACAAATATCAGGAACTCCGCACTAAAGAAAAGCTTTCTACAGCATGCAAGGAAATAATCATTTTATGCTTTGGACATGTTGCTATTAAATATGGAGAAAATGGTGTACACATACAACGTATAAGATTGAAAAAATACGAGAAGTCCATCTCCAATATGATAGCTCGTTATATGTCGCACTAAACAAGGTCCAAGATCGCGAAGAGTGAAGGCAAACAGTTCGCGCTGTAGAAGCCAAATAGAAGACGATTATTTTACTATTACTATTGCTATTTTAGTTATTGGGTAAACAGATACGTGGTTTGTGTATTTATTCGGTAGATGTCAGTCTGTGTTAACGTCTGATATAAAACAGTTCCCTAAAGAAATTATAAAATATAAACTTTAATCTCTTCGCGATGAAGTTTGCCACTGGCAGGTTGCGATAGTACCGCAGGGATGATCTGTGATTAAAGAATTACTAAAGAATCTTTCTCTCTTTTACTTGAGAAATGCACGGTTCATTAGATCTCCGAGCCATTACGCCCAATCAAATCAATGGATAAAATGCTGTTCACTGGCGTTTGTTTTCATTGGAAATATCCGATAATTTTGTTCTTCTTTTTGCTCACATTTTGAATGCAAGATTTTCTTTCTTCGGAAAAAATGTGATTTTATATCAAATTTATGTATTTAATTTCCAAAACTAGGTTACCTTGTGTAAGTACGGCTTTGAAGAATTTTATAGAAAATCTCATATTTAAAAATAATGCTGATAACGATTTTACTACAAATAAATGATTTATGCATCGGTAAATTTTCTTTTGAGGAGAGCACACAATTTGTCTGATCTTTAGTTATTTTTTTAAAATCTTTTATAAAATTTCATGATACATGCGTATGCGAAAACATATTGTATTTTTGTGTAATTAATTGGAAATTTTTCTATTGTAGAGTGCAATTTTTCCGTTGTAATTTTTAGCAATTTTTTTATTTTGTGGACAGCAGTTTCGATTTGATGAGATCCTCAGGGGTAAATAAACGTAATATTTTAGCACAAATTAAACATAAAGAGAGCTTGTATGAGAAGATTTGTGAATGTGGATAAGGCGAGAATTGGGTACTTACTTACTAACCATCACGCCTTTTCCACGCGGGGATAGGCAGAGATGATAGACCGCCACACTCTTCGGTCCTGACACAATTCTCGCCTGATCCACATTCATACATCTTCTCACACAAGTTCGCCGATTATTGTGACTTCTTACAGAATTATTTTCAAGTATCTGGTTTACTTGGTCATGCCAAGTCTTCCGCGAACGTCCTCTATTTCTGGTGCCATCAACACTTGTGTCACATGTCTTCCCTACCATTCTCACCTCATTCACCCGTTCCGTATCGTATCGGATGCCGTCCAGTACGGAGGTGACACTGTGAGTTTACTATTTATGGTGTATTACCTACATCAACACCGCGTAACAGCGGCATTACAGTATCTACCATGAACGAAATACTTAACACCTTACAGACCGACATAGAAAAAAATCACAAACGTATAAAAAACAGAATCCAACGGTCAAAAAGACTTTAGGTACAATGCAATTGACAAATGTGTTTCGAATTTTTAAAAAGCTTTAAATAAAAGAGAAATACATCACCAACAACTAATAATATAACTACACAAAAAAATAGTATCAAAAGAAGAAGAAAAATCATACCTTCAAGACGAAATAAATCTGCAAACAACCCTTATCAACAAAAATGTGGAATATATAAATAAAATTGAAAAAATTCAGAGTGAAAGTGAGAACAAAAACATAACTTATGCGAATATAACAAAAGAAAGAACTACAATATGACAAATTCCCGAACCACAATTTCCAATAATGATAATACCCAACAAAAGGGATATCACAAGCGAAAACCTAAAAAAAATTGTACAGGAGAACATTAAAATAAACCAACTGGGATTTGGTGTAAACGAAATAAAAAAAAACAAAACAACAAAATAAAATTATAATAACTTGCTACAAAAAAAACACGCGGAAATACTCACGGAAGAAATAAATAAAATAAAAAGTGATTTTGAAATATCCGCAGAAAATTTTTAAAAAAAAACATGTATTATTTTTAAAGATTTACACACTAACTACCAAAAGAAGACTTTTTAAATGATATTCTACTTCAAAACGATGACATTAACCAATTATTCACCACATATAAACATAAAAACCTATTAGAAATAAATAAAATAACAAAAAATCAAGACAAAACAGAAAATAAATGTAAAGGATATTATATATGAAAATATTATCATCAACACTGAAATGTGCTAATAATATCTTTAATAATAACTTTTCAAACGTGGGAAAAAATCTAGCCAAAAACATATCACCAAATTATGATGCTGAAACACTAAATGCACCACCAAACTGCACCCATGAATATCTTTCTCAATTCCAAACCATCACTTAAAATTATATTTAAAAAATCATAAATAACTTAGAAAATGAAACAACTATGACCAAATCACAACAAAAATACTTAAAGAAAATATATTAACTCTTACCAAACCTATAATGCATATTATAAATACTAGCCTTCAAAGTGGAGTATTCCCAGATGAGACATACAAACAGACTATAAACAAAGATTATCACACCAATACTTAAAACAAGAAATAATAAAGACATTAAAAATTACCGCTCCATAAATACAACATCTACGAAAAAATCGTAAAAAAACAGCCCATGTCATATATCCGTATCAATAACATCATAAATGAGAACCAATTAGGATTTATAGAAAAAATTATCACACAAAATGCTATTGCAAAAATAATCTCAATAATAACAAAAAAATATTTAGATGACAGTGACAAATGCATTGGTGTATTTATAGACCTAAGAAAAACCTTTGATAACATATCACACAAGAAACTACATAATAAACTAAAAATATTGACCTTGATGACAATGTTTTATCATGGCTTATAAATTATTTAACATACCGAAAACAATAGCACATCTAAAACCACTGACTTTGGCGTACCACAAGGTACGGTACTTGGACCATTGTTATTTATTTTATACTCTAATTACATATTTAAACTCAAATTTCATGGTAAAATAATATCGTATGTAGACAATACAGTACTAAAAGTTAATGAAAAAACTTGGATTGACGCTAATATATACGTATATACAAATGAGGATTTTAATACCATAAAAAAGTGGACGGGTGATAACCTAATATCAATACTGATAAAACATACTTTCTACGATATACTATTCAACAGAAAGATAACACTGAAATTAATATTAAAATTCACACCAAAGCATGTACTCAAGAAGACTCTTGTGACCAATGTTTATCAATTGAAGAAAAATACTGTATCAAGTACCTAGGAATCATAATACGTAACAAACTAAAATGGAAATAACATATTACTAATCTTGCAAACAAAATAAGGCAAACTGCCTACATATTTTAAGACTCAGAAAGATTTTATCACTTACAAATCTGAAAATAATATATTACGAGTTTGTACAGTCACATTTGCAATACGGTATTATTGGATGGGAAGAAGCATATAAAACTTCAATGTCACAATTAGAAATCACTCAAAAAATTATAATTAAAAAAAAAAGATTATCCAAGTATACAACTTTTCACAGATTTCAAAGTAACTAAAATATACAAAAAAAATTCAATAATCCAAATTTTCAAAATTAAAAATCAATTAAACTTTAGAAGCGAATTTCGATCTACAAGATTTAGACAACAAATTGATATTCTAAAACTAAAATATACCGCAATCCAAAATCACTATATTTATCTAGGCGTAAAAAATATATGTACAGACTAACTGAAACATAAATTATCTCGTATATACTCCTTCTCTATACACGTGTCCTACTCCTCATAGAGAAGAAATAAATGTTAAATGAAATATATGTATATCCTACTGATAATTCTAAATTGTATTATATTTTCTAATATTAAAACAAAAAATAAAAAAAATATGACCAAACCAGCTAAGTGATCATTTCTTAATCTTACTCACTATACTAATATCAGCTTTATATTCTTTCCTAATTTCTTTATTCTTTACTCTGTCATAAATGGATCATTTTCACTTCATTCAGTCTACTTTCGTTCCTCTTCTACCAGCTCTATACCTCATTTCCATACATCAGTGTCGGTACCAAGACTTTATTTTGGACCGCTTGGCAAGTTCCCGTTAGCTATAATAATACCATTCAAAATTCCGTTCACTTTGTACCTTGCAGTCACCCTCATTTCGATATCTTTCTCAGTCTTTCCGTTTCTATCAAACATACTGTTACGTAGTGCGCTAGCACCGGTGGATAGAATGCCACCGCACCACGCCACCAGCTAGACTCAGTTTGTGGGTAATGTAATGCGTGGTGCCGGTATCCCTGTCTCGGAAGGATGCGAATGATCTCAGATAATAACATTTTATTTCTACACACTATTTCCACTTTAATCACATAAAACATAACAAACCCGACAATGTAAGCACGATAACTGTCTTTGACATCTTCTTTCTTCATGTTAACTCTCCTCCTAGTGAGGACACACAATGTTACCGATTTAGCACACCTCGATTTCTACCAAGTTTGCCACGGGGGTTGCCACGGCCTTGGTCTAGGCGCCATGCCTCTACCG
This sequence comes from Eubasilissa splendida, assembly GCA_031772225.1. Classification (NCBI taxonomy): domain Eukaryota; kingdom Metazoa; phylum Arthropoda; class Insecta; order Trichoptera; family Phryganeidae; genus Eubasilissa; species Eubasilissa splendida. The sequence goes on along the minus strand of CM062852.1, from coordinate 9,751,232 downwards.
GAAGTGATCACTTCCTCCAGAAGGTTGCTCCGACGCCATCTTGTCACTGTGGAGTCCATTGAGCCCATCCGTTTTCCATCGGTTGCATGCGGCCTCTCCTCAGGTTGCAGAGGAGTCTCCTCAAATTCCGCGGATGGATCAGGCCCATTTTAAATCCATGAATCCACCGCGGGAGAAAACCCTAGTTTTATATATAGGTCATCGCCATTTTTCCATTTTCTATGGCGTAGCGCCATCTCTCCACACACACCTCAACAGCTCACGCGCCAGACTACACGGATGTTCCCTTCTCGACTGCCATCGCTCCGGTCGGTAAGTAGCGCCCTCTATCCGCGCATTTGAAAATATCACATCACATCACTTCCGAAATACACAAACTCATCTACTTGTTCCAAATATTCATTATCTACAAGTATTTTGTACGTTGTCTTGCTTTCTCCTTCTCGAAAACCATTATTTTCGACTTATTGACATTCATAAGGTCGCTTTCCTTGAATTCTACTCACCAGACTGTAATTTTTGTTCGTTATTCTCCATTAGTACTGCATCATCGGCGTACAATAAATAGCATACAATCACATCACCCATTTTTGCTTCTACATTTATATATACCGGTTCTTCCACACAATTATCCATATAACAGTTTAACAGCTATGGAGGCATTATACATCCATGCTTGACAATATTAGTAATGCCAAACCATGATCCATTTCCATACGCAGAAATTTCTTCATATAGGGATGCGATTGCGTGTATAAGTTTACGATTCACCCTGTAATCAGACATTACCTTCCATTACCTTTCTCTTATAAATCTATCATATGCCTTTTGCAGATGCTAAAAACTTTTCCCTCAACACTCATAGAGAAAATATCTGATCCATGCATCCTCTTCCACCCACAAAGGCCCCTTGCACGTCTCATACTTTTACTTTCGTCACCGTTCTTGCTCTTTCTATTAAAATTCTTCCATATAGTTTGCCAACTGATTTTAGTAGACTAATTTTTTTATAGTTACCGCATTCCATTCGCAACCCTTTGCCTTTGTAGAGAGCCATAATAATAGCCCTCTTATAATCTAACGGGGTGTGACTCTCCTCCAAACATTGATTTAAGAGCGCATGAAGCATCGAGACAACTAATGGGCCACCAGCCTTGATATTTTCTGAAGCAAAATTATCATAACCCACAGCCCTACAATTCTTCATATGATTTCATATTCTTTATATGCTTCATTAGTGCAGGTTGAAAAAAAATTTACTGAAACTTTTGCTACAAAATCGTTACACTTTTACATTAAAAGTTTAACCACGTTTTTAATTCAACACGAAAAATTTCATGCACTCAAATGGAACTCGCAAATGACCATCATTATCTGGAGTATTCGAGTAATTTGAATACCGCATTATCCGTAATCCACTACGCAGGCGTCAAAAATATAAAATGCTCGAAGTATTTCAACGCGTGGTCAGATTCAGAAAATTAAAATGAATATCAGGAAACCCTTATAGCAACTATTATTCCCACACAGATAAAGGGCACTCTTTTAAATCGAGTTGTCATAAATTAACTTATTTTGTTATGAGTAGGATAGTTGGTCCTGATCATGAAACAGAGAATACATTTTTTTATTAGAAATATCATCACTATTGGCTCTACAACTCCAGCTAGGTCTTAGACTTCTCTAGAGTTCTCCTCCATTGATCTTTGTTTTGCGCTGTTTGTATCCAGTTTTAGATCTCTAAATCAGATATCTAAGCTTAAATCATCCCAAGCCCTTGCATCCTATTGGTCTGATGTTTAGTAATAATGACTTCGGTGTTTGATAATCGTCCATCGCTCCACGTAACTCAACCAGCAGTCTTTATATTTTTAAATACTTAGCTCATTAATATAGGAATGTATGAATGTAGGAGCAAAAATGGGCAATTTGATTGTATGCTGTTTATTGTGCGCCGATGATGCAGTACTAATGGCGAATAATTAATAAGAACTACAGAGTCTAGAGAATAGAATGTACGATGTATGCAAGGAAAGTGACCTTATTATGAATGTTAACAAGTCGAAAGTAATGGAAAGTGAGAAAAATGGTGAGAAGAAGGAAAGCAAGACACCGTGCTAAATTCTTGTAGGTAATGAATGTTTGGAATAAGTAGATGAGTTTGTGTATTTGAGAAGTATGTTTGATAGAAACGGAAAGGCTGAGAATGATATCGAGAGGAGGGTGACTGCAGGCAATAAAGTAGACAGCGCTTTGAATGGAATTATATTTAACGGGAATTTGTCAACCGAGGCAAGACTAGCAGTGCACAATGGAGTCCTGATACCGACATTGATGTATGGAAGTGAGACCTGGAGCTGGCAGAAGAGGAACGAAAGTAGACTGAATGCAGTGGAAATGAGATCACTTAGACGTATATGTGGTAAATCTATTCAGGACAAAGTAATGAATGAAGAAATAAGGAAAACATGTAAAGCTGATGGTAGTATAGTGAGTAAGGTTAAGAAAGGATTACTTAGGTGGTTTGGTCATATGGAACGGATGAATGAGGAGAGAATGGTAAGAAAGATATATGACGCAAGTGTTGATGTGCACCAGGAATAGAGGACGTCCGCGCAAAACTTGGCACGACCAGGTAAACTAGATAATGGAGAATGGATTTGTTAGAAACCGCAACATCGGCAAGCTTATATGATTGTGTGTAAGGACAGAGGAGTGCGGCGCTCAATCATCTCTGCCTACCCCCGAGCGAAAACGGCGTATTGGTAAGTAAGTAAGTAAGCTCATTAAATATGACATTTCACTAAACATAAAACAACCTTCATTTATTTGGAAAAGCAACGGAAACACAATAAAAATGAAATTCACTTTGTTTGATACAATAATGAAATTATCGTCATAAGGCATTCCAGAAGATGGTAATGAGATTTATGTGTTACGTTGGAACTACAATGGTCCTTTCCAGGACCAGCAGTTGCCGGATAACAAGAAAACTTCCTCAAAAAGAATGGACAAGAATAAAACACAGTTATAACTCTACTTGAGTTCATTAGCATTACTCGAGTTTCGAGAGTAACAGTAACTCTCATCGACAGATGATCTATTAAACTGAATACACACTAATGTAGGAAACAAGACTTAGGTGGTTATACATTCAAGTAATTAGGTACTGACAGAAGGAAGGGAAGGGGCGGAGTTAGGTGTGGTTGTAACAGGAATATTAAGAGAGGAGATGAGTTGGAGAATGTAATATTCTCCCCCTCTTCCCCTCCTTCCCCTCCTTCTAGTATAGGTAGGGTAGTTAATAGGTAATTGACAGGAACCATTATACCTACGCATCCATGTAGTCACGAGATGGCGATCGGCGATCCATGAATCATAAATATCGAACATATACTATGATTGCGTACTTGGAGCAAATTGTACAACGAAGGAATGATTTGTTAAATAAATATATTAATAATTTCCATATACGAATTTGTTCGTGTTACATAGCACCATAAAAAACACATATTGCTATAATATGAAAATGTATGGCTATCGCCTCAATCATAATAAATTATTTCCCTATTGTTGATTTTTTTTTCAATTAGTTTTTAACACTTGGTTGCTATCAAATTACGCATACGTGCATAGATTTTGACAACTCAACTCAACAACAAGTGTTTGGATACATATTTTGGAGGATTTAAATAAAATGTAAAATAGATTGTGAAGTTCTACACGTTTTTATTGAATTCAAGATCTTTATCATTTTATTCCTCGATCAAATGGTTAGTATATATTAGATTTGTACGAGAATCGTTGTAAAACTTCGAAAGTAATACGGTAAGGGTATTATTAAAACGTATTTCATCTCGCATTACCACCAAGAAGTAAATTTTCACAAAAATACCATTATATCGCCGACCAGCGCCGCGCCGCGCCGCTATCGTAGCGGGAGCAGAGGAATGCGTGTAATCCCGGTTCATACGTGATCTACTCTGGTGGGATTTCTGCCACAAAGCCAGGAGATTTCGGGAAAAACTAAGACATTCCGCCAATAAATCTCCATCACGAAGTCTTACAGCGTTGTCTTGTTTGGTTTATGTTCACTCCTTTTAGTTATTACAGCTGCCTCGCTCGATCTAATCAGGGGGCAATTATTATCGTTGTACGACTGATCGGAGAAATCACCGAATATTGCTGCATTCCCAGTTTCCTTTTTATTTTACATGTACGTATTCTTTAAAGAGTCATTTATTCGTCTGTAATAAATATCTGTATACATAAAATGTTATTATTTTTGTACATTTCATATCATGGTAACTTGTAGTGATGAGCTCAAAATCACGAACTTTGAATCAATCACTGATATCTTTGAATCACACTCACTATTAGTGATTAAATTTCTGGAAACATCGTGATTCAAATTTTTTTTTGTAAATTCTATTGATTTTCAGACGCCGCCGTTTAAATCGATTATCACTTGAATCAGCGCCATCTACCGGATTTTCCGTAAATTGATTAAAGCCATCTATTAAAATCTGTTTTTTTAATTATGTTTATGCTAGTTTGTTGGTAACTTAATTTTGTTTTTGCATTTTGTAGGTATGCGTAATAATTTTCTACTAATTATTCTAATTAGTTACGTTAGAATTTTTTTTACGCAAATTAAGTTTTAATAATATAAATAAACATGCTTATAATTATGTTTTTATATTTATTTCGTGAATTGTGATATCAGAAACTGTGATCACAGTCACAGTTTTCAATCACTGATATTATCGAATACCAATCACAATCACACCAGTGAGTCAAGAGTAGCATTTGGTCTCATCACTAGTAACTTGCCTCTTTCCGGTACCAAGACGCGATAGTCAGATAACATCTGGTAAGTTGTTGGGTAAAATTATAAGCAAAGTACAAGATACAGGAAGATGTGAGAAAGGAAAAAAAAAAAACAGGTCAATATTCAACACTGGATGCAGATTGGTAGAAGAAGACGATTAAAAGTGAAAAGGTAATTAAAAATCCGAATTAACGCTTTAAATGATTTTCATACTTGAAGCTCTTTAAATTCAGAAAAGTAGGTACCCGGAGGTTGTTAAATATTTCAGCGTTACGCATTGTCAGTTATTCTTAACATGATAATTTATAAAGTTTAAATTTGTTTATGAATTTCAAAAAGTCGCTATAGCACTTGTAATAATATATGCATTAAATTCAGTTCAAAGTACATACAAGATTGTTATAATATGAACAATTTATAATATTGAAATTTTTGGCAATATACTCGTAAATTAAGTCATTTTCAAATAGATGAACGTGGCTTTGGAACAAAATGGTCGCATATCTACCTAATTCGTATTTCAAGGAAAAATATCTTCAATTTTCTTTCAAACTTGTCTACAAAGGAAGTCTTAAACACAAAGTTGGGTTTTTATTTTTTTATACTTTTAAAATGAAGAAGATCTGGAAGAGCACCATAAGGATAGATAGATGCGTTGCATCTGACTGAAGAGGCTGTAGAATCAGCTGTGAGGGTGACCCAGGATATTTGAAGGGTCATTACGAGCCGTGTCTCATCTGGTCAAGGTTACAATATGTCAATACCAGTATGAAGGAAAAAAAGGAAGAAGAATGTATAATGTATCTGTACAATTTGAAATAATATTTCAATATAATTTTGTGCAAAAATCAAAATATGTTGGTAAATTAATGATTCACCCCAAAGATGTATTCCAAAATTTTATTTTTAATTTCCTGAAATTTGGGAATCACGTTATATTCTAAAGATAAAACAAAAAACTCAATTTGAGGTATTCCACAATTCATGGTTTCATTGAATACAAACACTGCTTGCATTGTTTGTATTCAATACAAGTTTCACAGAGCTAATGCTTCAACCATCAATAAAAGTTTCCGTTATTATTTTTTGACCAGGCTTATCCCGCAATATGAAATCAACATGATTTTAAGAAATATATAGAAGAGGACGGAGAAGAAGAGGATAATGGTTCCACCTGTTGGACCAATCAAGTGGAAAAGGTAACTGGAATTTCTCTGGTGACAGCCTTAAGATCTGCAGGATGCCGTAAAAAGTGGAGGAACATATTAAAGTGGGTAGGAGTTCATCTAGAACGCAATCCTGTCATGAGGCACCGACGTAATTTTTATAAATGATTTTAGATTTTTACAGCCGTTTGAAATCTCTTGTGCAGAGTTTTCTGGGATATTATTCCGTGTGTTTCCGACCTCTCTAACCGTGGTTTGGCTGATGAACGTCGTCAGCCCCGATAATAGACCCTGCCACGGTATTCTGAATGTTGGCCATAGAGGTGGAAGACACGTCAGAATAACCCAGAAAACCCTGTACTCACATACATTATATAGTTAAAGGTGCAATAGTACTACGAGAATATCAATGGTGCTATCTACTTGTGAGCCATAAACTTATCGTGATATTTTTATTTGTTATTATGTTAAAAAGTATCAATGACATGAATCACTTATATTATATTGAGTTACCACCGGAACTCGAACCTGAAACATCATCTTGCCGTGAGAATGCGTTACCATTACATTATATTAACCATTTAATTTGACAACGAATGTAGATTTTATAAACTAAAATCTTTATTTAAGATTTATTATTTCCAATTAATAGCTATCAACTTTTTATTTGCGATGAATCTGAAAAACCTTTGAGGAATACAGCAAGATAACACTGCGATTTTTCTGTATAATAATATCAAGCGAGTAACTTTTTTATCATCGACATGTAATAAATTTTCAAAAAAAGTTCTCATTGCAAAAATAAATAAGGCAATATCTACGATAGTCCTGGGTAACACAGTATATATTTTCACATAAATAAATAAATGTGTTTTTGTATCTATTTCGACAGCCGTACGCCAAGAATTTTGGTGGTTGTTTATAAGAGAACAGCACAGGTGAGGCAGCATCTTTCGAAACAATATGATTAACCATGTTCGTGTCAAACTCGCCCCCCATAAATCTTCCTTGCTCGAGGGTGCACAAAATACTGTACGTGTGGCATTAAAAATGTAACGATCAAATCTTGAAAACGTGGAAAAAACCTTTATTGATTTTGGCTATTTCCAAACCCTACTGCTGTTCCTCGAAAAATATTAAAAAATCTATATCTATACAAAGATTGCCATAACTACATTTATATCCATTTTTTTTACATTTAATATAATCAAAACAAAACAGTTAAGTAATTCATTTCATGCGTACAAGTAAGACAGATTATTATCGATAAGCCATTTTTTTTATCATTTCTTCCAAATTGAGAGAAAGCGAACTCGTGTGTAAAAATCCAGGTAGTTTATATTTTAGTGTAGGAACAACAAATTCTAATGTTCTCAATCCATACTTATTAATGATTTTGGGAATTGTTAAATTCAAATTAGCTACATCTCTTGTATTTTTTCCGTGTGAAGCCATCCTATTTAGAGCATCGTTGTTATTAAAAGGAACAGTAACAGCCTGTGTATAGGAATAACGTTTACGAAAGAATATAGCAATTTTAGATAATGCCTTAATTTAAATGCTTCCAGGCTTACAATCTTTTCCACTATTGCTGTTTTGAAGATTTTGTATTTTTTTTATATTTGACTGAATCATTACTATCATTTTAAAGCACTTACGCCAGTAATTCAGGAGATTATGAAATAGCTACTGATCTATACGAATTATTTTAGTTGTCAATTAAAAATAAATATATATATATATAATTTAATACCCCTAGTTTAATTTTATATTCTAATAATAACAAAATATCACATGCTACAATGTAATTCTAAGATTTTTTTTTAAATTTCTGTAAAATAAAATAAAATTTCAATAGTAATTAACATTTATTTGAATTATGGTCTTATTTTAAACTTTAGACGTAAAATAAAGTAAGTATTCCAAATTCGTAAACACACTTTTGGCGCGTCTTTTCGAATCAGCCGCGACCATTGTTATTGGCATGTTTCGCGTCCAAATTCCCATCCATACATTTCCTCATGCTCGTCTTTCAGTGTGAAACGTAACCTTGACGCCAGCAGATGTCAACTTGACCGATATTGTGTTCGATCTTGACATCGCGATAGCATTCGCGGTTAGACCTTTCAGCTCCAGTGCACCAGTACTATTTTTATTTATTTATTTTATTTCCTTCAACGCCCTTGTTGGCTTTTACATAAGAATACATTTTTATTTAATTAAAAATATTATATAATAGTACATTTTTAATTGAAATTTCAATATAACATTAAAAAAAACTAAACACTAAGTATATGTACATACTAATATTTCTTCAGTTCAAATATTGTTTGTTTGTACCGTGGGTGAACATGTAACAGTGCCATCTTCAATTGGGAGCGGAGATCGACTCATCCGCGTGCCATTTATTGTGTGATCTCGGCGGAGACTTCAGGAATTGTGGAGGCGTCTTATACAAGGTAAGGCGAGCAGTGTTTCCGAATCCCAGTTCCCGAGATTACTGGTCCTTCGACTAAAACCCCTATTCCCTCACCGATCTCACCCTGTACTACGTTTCCTTACATCCCTCCCTTACCCTGCGGTGATTCCAATTTACGACCGGAATTGTCGTAATCCATTTCGCGGGACGTGTGACCCGGAGATCGCGCAATTCAGTAAGTTTTTCAAAAATTTTATATCAACAACTTAACAATATATACATGGATTTAAATTGCACATTCTATATGATGTCATTAAAAAAGAAAGTATGTATTATATATACTCAGATGCAAAGTTCAAATGCGTGCGTGCCAATCTTTTCTGATTTATTGGGCTATTTTCTTACCCCCCTAGACATCCCCATTCTTTATATCCTCTACTGATACTCTAATTTGTATTGAACATGTATAATTTATTTTAAAATGTGTACCGTATCTTTGATGATACAAAATTATTTCTATTCATGGAATCGCAAACAGATCTATAAAATTAAAAACAACTTCCATACTTAAATTTTGTTTACGATTACCGGTATCAAGAATTTAAGTGTTTTAATATAATATTGTGCCAATAATGATTGTAATTAACGACGTACATTAAAATATGTACATATACAATCATAATTCATAATCCTTTCGATAAACATATCACTACCTCTAAAAAACGAGTGATATATTCATTTAACATAGAAACAAAATTTACAATTATAATTGAATGCTTTCTTAATAAATGGAATCCGTTGACACTGTGAATGAAAATTGAATGTCAGTAATTTTGTCTCGGCCGAAGGTGGTAGACATTTCTTCCCCTCCCACAAAACCTCCGAAAATATTATCTTTGTACGTTAGTGACTAGATCTAAAATAATCCTGGGTTCTTTTCTCTACCTCCGTCTCCCTCTATTTCATCACGTCAGGCTGGGCGATGACATGATGGATGATTGTTCCCTCATCAACGAGAATACACTATAAAATAAAAGGAACGCACCGCAGTAATAAAAACTAATTAAAAACGGACGGCCTAAACTAATATTAGTTTTTTTTTAAATTATGCACTCTTGAATTATAGCTCAGTTATTTTTTAATTATAATTCTGTCAACGTTATTTTTAAGTTTTGGGGTATTGGGAATATACGAAGCTAATATTAAAGTTTTTTTTATTTTAATACTTATATAAATTACACTGTTCTGTTAGATAACGTATGTCAAAATTGTTTTTTTTTTAATGTAAATAATAGATTTGTGATCACTTGAATTATACATCTATTTTTTGTATACCTATAGTCATATACGTTTGAGAGAATGAATAAAGTCTGAGGACAATTTTATAAAATTTTATTTTGTTTGACGAATATCAGAATAAAACCAGGTGCTATATATGAACGACATCTCTAATAAATGACACCTATTGTTGCGGAACGCTAGATATCTAGAGATATTTAATTATATAGCTACTTAGAGTATATTCTGCATTAGTAAGAATATATTTCTAGGTAATTATACGAGTAGGTACTTAAGCGATGCTTTAATAAAAATACCTCAGGTGCATTCACTCAATTTATTGTATACGAAATTATTTTGAATTGTTAATAAAGATCTAAGGTTGTTAAAGAATTATCTTAAAATTGCCATTGGAAATTTTATAAATAAGAAAAAATGTTAATAGCAAATTAAATATTATAAATAACCAAATCCTTTTTGCAAATAGTCACCTTTTAAATTTGTTTTTACAGTAATTCTTAATTAGATACCTACCACTTATACTTTTATAGTTTTGTTTTTATCTATGCTTGTATTTTTAATTTTAGTATACATTGTTTTCTGAAGAAGATACCATAGGTATTGAACTATGTTGATGTATTAATAAATAGTGGTTTTAAACAAAGTGTTTTTCTTATTATTTATAAAATATGTTGCCACAAAGTAATTTTGCAAATATTGAGGAAAAAATAAATCATTATCATTATTTTCTTTTAGAACTGTAAAAATATTCCATTAAAAAAATGTATTCTTCATTTTATCTCATTTTTGTCCTCATTAAGTGATGTAAGACTAGAGAGAAAATAAAACAGATCAAATAACTACTTTAAGATCATTTAACCAATATCGCAAAATGTACCGTTTTTTCCTTTAAATGTAAGCGAATTATTTTGATAAGATAAGCTTCAGGGGTGCTATTTCGGGCTTAGATTCGCCGAAAGATAATCCAATTATCTGACCGCTTTGAAAAAATATTCACGTACGCAAAACGACATTACGACAACTCAATTTCCACAAAAGTTTTAACCCAATTAGCACAACAAAAGCGCGGGAGCGCCGAAAACATTTCATTGTCGAAAACAATGTTGCTTTGTTCACATTGCTGGCACCCCTGAGGACTCTCCCTTTGTTGAATCCTACAAAGCCTCCAAAACATCTGATCATTTTCTCTTACGTCAGGCTACTTCAAGGTTCAGAAGAAATCGATAATACTCGTCAAATCAACGTAACATTTACTCGGAAAATAAACATTAAAATTAAATTAAATTTCTACAAATTAAATCTTTTTAACACAGAGATGCGTACATGGAATGTTAGTTGTATCAATGTTCTATCTATTTTTCTGATATATATGTATATATATTAAACATCACTTACAAATCTGAGAAAAATATATTACGCGTTTGTAGTCATATTTACAATACGGAAAAATTGGATGAGGAGGAGCATATAAAACTTAAATATCACAATTAGAAATTGCTACAAAAACGATGATAAAAATAATTCTAAAAATAATAGACATGTACAGAAAAAAATCAATAATCCAATTTTTTTTAAATAAAACTAAATTAAATATTAGAAGCGAAATTCGATCTACATGATTTAGACACCAAATTGATATTCTAAAACTAAAATATACCACAACCCAAAATCACTATATTTATCAAGGCATCCAATTTTTTAACAATCTCCCCACCACAATTAGAAAAATTACAGACTACTATAAATTTGCATCTGAAGTCAAAAAATATGTACACAGACTAACTGACAATAAATTAAATAAATTTTACACTCTCGTATATACTCCTCTATACACGAGTCTTACTCTCATAGAGAAGAAATAAATGTTAAAAGAAATATATAATATATCCTACTGATTATTTTTAAAATATATTATATCTTCTAATATTAAAGTAAATATATATTTTTTTAAATAATGTAAATTAAATTTATCAATTAGAAATATATACAAAAAAAATCTATCTATCAAAAAAATAATTTGGTTTCTATTTTACGTTAGTTCGCTAAATCAACCGGTATATTATATATAGATATATCTATTTTAAAAAAAGACAATAGAATATAAGGTCAAAATTTGTCAAAAACTTTATCGGTTGGTATCTCCATAAGAATTAAACTATTTTTTAATCGGCGAGCTTATATGAATGTGGATGAGGCGAGAATTGTGTCCGGATAGAAGAGTGTGGCGCGTAAGTTTGTTAGTTGGATTTTTTCTGCATATCTTCCTAATTGATTTATTTAATTTGTATTAAATATGAAAATGCAACTTCACAAACTGCAAAAATGTGTTTTCATTTAAAATATTTCATGTGTTTTTGTATATTAACTGAGCGAATTATCATGGTAGTCTGCCAGGAAACTTGGGGAGGTACATTGCTAGTAAGGATTGGACGAAGCTCCAACCCTCGACTACGTCATTAGATAAGTGAACACGTGTATTTACCATCAACATGAGATCAAACTACGCATTTACTCACTTAACAAGTACTAATTGATCTTTCTTACCGTATTGTTAGCGATCAGTGGTATTTATCATACATGCTCATTAAATTAATGAGTAAATAAAATAATAAGTAATATTAATATCATCAGGCCGTTTCCACTCAGGCGTAGGTATATATAAGAAGACGCTACAATATTCGGTTCTAGCGTAGCAGCGTAGCACTACTGCTTCGTCCTCTTTTATTCGTCTTTTTATTTACGCTTGTCGACAGTTGACGCTTTTAATTTAAACGATTTTTCCAATATCTGGTATTTCTGATTGAACCAGACCTTTTACGGATGTTCTATGTTGCCTTTAATAAGCACCTCATATTGTGTTTACCATCATATCATCAGTCCAAACCATCTCAGCGATTCTTTATTAATTATATTAACGATTCTACAAACAGAACTACCTTGTTCACTTTTCAACAACTTTATACTTACTAACACTGGGGTCTTATAATTTTATGCAAATTTTGCCTCCTCAGGTTTGAGTTTTACATTTTTATGCAATTTTTCTCTCCTCAAATTTTTCTTAAACCGGACGGCAATAAAATATTAAACCCCAATGGCGAAATATAGTTTTTTATTATTAAAAGCATCACGTGATCTAAATTGGTAACAAAACCCACACATTGGCAATAAATAATATCTAAACACTAGCTGACATGCGAATAATATCATATGAATGTGCTATTTTACTATTTTAAAATTAAATATTCATTTAATTTTTAATAATATTCATCTTAAACTACCATTATTATTTTCTTTGTGATGAAAATACTGATTTTACTATTTTTTTCATATTTTATATTGAATTGATTTTAATGGGTTATATTTAATGGTTGAAAATATCTAACAATTTAAATATTAAATGAAGTTGTAAAGCACACAGATTTACTTAATATTTAAATGTTTGTGTATCAAGTTTTTTTTTTCTCAGTTAGTTCTGTTTTTTTCATCTCATTTAAAATAACAAATTGTAATCAAATTTAAGTTTTTCACGCAATCTGTAAAAATAAAAACAGCAGTTAGTAATTTTTGTGAAAAACTAAAATGTATTAGAATAAAAATTCTATAAACTTCAATAATCAATGTTTGCATTAAATATGTAGTGTTAATAAAAAAACACGATTAAATAATGAAGCATTCGCTCAATTTATTACTCCTTCTGGGTTTTCTCACAAATGTTATTATTTTTTAATATACGTAAATAAAATTTACGATATTGCCACAAATATATGACATTATGTAAAGTATGTTTTATTTTATACTTTGTTATAATTAATCTTTCAAAATATCTGAAACCATTATTTAAAGAAAATTGAAGACATACGAACTGTATCTGACTAACTGAATCACTATTCTATTCTATGTAATATTTATTTGTTTTTTGTGTTTATTGCGAACTTTGTGGTTGGACATAATCATTAATTTTAAAAACTAACATACTTTAATTTATCAAACGTCGATCGATTTTCATAGTAAGTACTTTGTCAGGACCGGACGCGCACAATAAAAAACACCCATTATAGGACCGATATAAATATTATTTAGTAAGAAATTATTATATTTTAGATATAAAACTTGATTTTAAATGATATGTAAATACAATATGTTATTTTAAATAATTTGTTTTTACTAACACAAAGTGTAAAGTGTATAAAAAATGGAATGGTTTATAGCTCTATTAATTTTTAATACTTTGCTAATTTGGTTCAATGCAGATTTGTCTCCGTAGTCCTAGCTTCAAGATTGTAAGAAAATATATTTCGTATATGCAAGAATTCTTTATATTAAGGCAATTTTGTGGCACGCAAAAAATAAATTTAATGGTCGCGGTCTTTCTTATAATGCTTGTATTTTATAGCAAAGAATATTCAGTTTATTATTTTGACATTAGGGTAAAGATTTTATCTAAGTATTGTATTGTATAACTTTTGATATAAATGAATAATAATTATGTTGTAATTGTGTTGTTATAATATTGTATAACCCACATTTTTATAAAAATCGCGAAAATATTTATTATTTTTGAAAGCGTGCCCTTGAGTATTCTTTAATTCTAAATAATGTATAATTTACGTTCCATTTAACATATTGAGTTTATATATTAATAGGAGAATGACTTAATGGGTAGACAGTATATTTTAAGGTTATTATAAATTGATCTATTTTATTATTATTTATAATATTTATTGCAAAGGTTATATTTGAATTTAAGTCAAAAAATGGGTTAAAAACAAGGTTATAAATAATCTAATATTATTAATATAAAACGCGGGTCTTACATAAATTGATAAATTTTTAGTTATATTATATAAAATTATGTTTACATATAATACGCCTTTGTTCATAAGTATTAAATCAAATCCGTCTTTATTAAAAATGCAATCACATGGTATATTTTATTGGAATTTCATAAAAAGAAGTAACAAAATTCTAGTAACTTAACTTTATCTAAAAAGTTTGCGGTAACTACTCTTTACGGAAATTCCGTAAAGTCCTTCCTTTAGATTATTGAAGTTTCTTGAACCATTTTCAATAATGGGAAAATGTGGCGAATCGTGAGTGTCCAGATCGAACAAACTACGAAACTAGGATCCACGAAATCAAAGAGAGTACATACATAACAGTAGATATATGAAAAGCGAGGATTGTTTGCTAGGGCTGATATCATCATTATTACGTACCTCTAAATACGAGGCGTGATAAAGCGTGCCTTCAAATTCCAAGTTCAATATCTTCATTTAATACGACTCCACATTTTAACAATGTCCTCCAGGAATTATGAGTGTAATACGAATTTATTTTTAAAAATGTAAACATTTTAACTTCAATTTCTTAAAACATGTAGGTTCATAATACGAGAACAAAATATATAATATGTATTATTTAAACGACCATTAATGAAAAATCAAGCAATAATCAAGTGTGTAAGATATCGAACTAATATGGCAGGGCAAATATTATGTTCTAGACCGATTTTGTTTAGCCGCCATTTTAATTTAACAGATATTTGTCAGTTTGCATTTGATAGTCATAGAGAGTAGTTGATTACAATTTATTATGGGGCATCTAACGTCTCTACAACGTGTTGAAATCGTTGAAACATTTTATCTAAATCATAAAGACAATGATGTAACCATTAATGGTGATCGCTATCTTCACATGGTCGATTGGGCTTGAAACACATGTGATTTCAACAGGACGATGCCACCTCACACACAGCCCATGCTACGCTTAAATTTTTTCCGGCCGCATAATGTCAAAATGTGGTAATATCGACTAGCCTCCTCGATTACCTGATTTGACGGCTCCCGACTATTTTCTGTGGGGATACTTGAATGCAAAGGTCTTCTTCCATAAACCAACAACAATTCCGATGCTACGAGACAATATTTGAATTGAAATTGCTGAAATAACACGCAAAGTGTGCGAGAATGTTATAAAAATTATGGTTAAAGGAGCACAAATTAGTGTCGCTGCCTGAGGCGGCCACTTGACCGATGTCATATTTCATGCACAATTATTATAAACCAAATAATCAATAAATAAAACGCAAATTTATATTTCTTAATAACTTATATTTCTCCCTGATTTAATACACAAACAATCATTTAATATCGAACAGTGGTGTGCTTTAGGAATAGATTTAGGTTATGCTGCTAATAACGATGTTGTAGAAGAACTGCGGCTCATGATCAAGAACAATAGCATCAAAAAGTAAAGTGTATGGGGTGAAGGTGATGAATGAAGAGGACTGATGTAATTACCGAGAAGAGTAGAAAGAGAAAAGAAAGGGAAGATCCCTCAGAACCGCTCTGCCCAGCGGATACACAACATGTGGAAGGGGGTGCGGTTCGAGAAAAGGGCTCCATAGCCACACTCGGACTCACAAGCAATAAATCATGAGATCGCCGAAGACGAGAAGAATGATTGGTTATATTGCCACAATTAAGAATCGCGGATAAACAATAATAAACAAAATAATTGCTTTTTTATCAGTATAATAATATGCATTTAGTAAAGACGGTCGATTGAATGGTTTCTTAGCAGATTTTGACAAATCTTAGGACTCAAACATAACCAAAAATCGTCGTTTTTAATAAAGTGCTTCATTCTATGGTAAGCACCATAGACAGCATATATAATACAATATGACAGATGTCAATATACTTACCAGTAGTCTCATACGATTTCCCTAAAATATGTATTTTTTTCTTACTCGTAATAAAAACAATGTACACTCCATTTCAAATTGAATATATATTTACGTACTGTTATTGAATACATAAAAGAGAAAACATTTAAGTTATCTTAACCTAGAGATATTAAAAACACGTTCGATATTTTCGATTGTAGATGGAGGGAAACGCAATATATAATGATTTGTAGTTTGACAGAAGTCTCAATAATCGTCGAGCTTGTATGAGAAGATGTATGAATGTGGATGAGGCGAGAATTGTGTGTCAGGACAGAAGAGTGTGGGTCTCTATCCTCTCTGCCTATCCTGCCCCTGAAGTAAGTTATTGTACAATATTTAACTTGTAAATTCACAAATGCGTATCGAAATAGAACGTGCGGCACCCTATCATTTTTGCCAATTCTTATAACTATACGACATGTAAAAAATATTACAACATATAAAAACATGTATAAAAATGTTGTAATTTTTTTATGTTCATATCGTGTTGTGTTGGTACAGCCCCTGAATTTTGTTTACGTGAAAGGCTTTCGTTTTGACCGTCTGCGTTATTTATTTCAGTCACGCCTTTCCATAGAGTGCTACAAGGTTCTATCTTAGTTTATAATTGTCTGCGAGGGAATCCGACAATTTATTCTGCTCCTTTTCAAAAGAAACATTTATTTATTTCATACCGCGTGGATACGAGGCGCCAAATAAATGGGTTTATCCGCCTTTAAAACGGCCCCTTTCACACATCGGAGTCTCGGCAGAACTGCCAAAACAAAATAATAAATTTATTCAATACAACGTTCCCGAGGATGACGAACTTAACTTATTTTCATGTGTTTGAGAATCCAGCACTTAGAATGTGGATCTTGTTTATCTGTGGTCTTCTACATAACATTATGGAAGGCGTTAAAGGTTTTGTAGATAGCTGGAAAAATATACGGATTGTTTTAAAGACCATATGGATGGATGGAGCATGGACCACCTGATCATCATCATTTTTATCCGCCATCTTCCCCTGTCTTGCGCCGCTTCAGTACTTATTTACCCAATCTGTCTTCATACAGTATTTCCTGATATTTATCCCAGCTCAGTCTAGGACGACTTACCGGCTACCTTTCCTTCAGTGTTGCTAAGATGATACATCTTGGTAGTCGTTCCTCTGAAATTCTCGAAACGTGGGAAATAATTACAATTATGAAATCGATTTTATGGGAAGTGGTGCCCGCAACCTTGTGTATGAGATGCGTCCAGCAGCGTCCACAGGCGGGAACATGGCCGGGAACGACTCAACGCATCTCGTTTATTAGTGCGCACACCAGTAAAATGATATCTCTCTCTCTCTCTATCGATATGCTCATGACCTCTACAGCGTGAACTGCTTGCCTCCACTCTTCGCGACCCTTGTCCTTGTTTAGTGTGACGTATAGCGAGACTCCAGTCGTATCTCGAGCTTGTTCTGTCATTCCCAGTGGTCACGAATTTCTCCAGGCATTTCCCATCTCTTTTAGCAATATAGTCAAAGTACGAAATAATTATTTTCGTGCATGTTGTGAAGAACCTTTCTGTCGTACGGAGTTCCTGAAGAATAGAGATATTCTTTTATCAGCATACGACGTCAACACCACATCTCAAAGGCGTCAAGTATCTTTATTTATTTCTTTTTCAGGGTCCATAGCTTTATATGGAATCGAAACCTCGTACTTTTACGTTCCTTGAATATGGATCAGTTCTTCAAAATTTTATAGAAAACATACATTCTATATAACAGCCATACCAATTGTCTTTCAAACTTCTGCTTTGCATCCTCCATTTCTTACGACGAGAGATCCCAGGTACATAAAATCATTGACCTCTTCATCGTCACCAAAAACATTAATTCTCGGCGTTTAGTCAAAGCGATCTACTTTGAATATTTGTACCTTGCTTGTGTTTATTTCAAGATGCAAACCAAACTACAATATATGTTTCATCTATCTTGTAGATAAATTCTCCTATTTTGTCTTCGCAGGTCGTAATCACTATTGTATTGTCCGTATGCTGAAAGTTTGTAATATGATATGATTGCAGGATGAATAGGGGATTTTATATTAATGAAATTATCTATTTATATAATTTATCTCGCTACACTCTTGATTTTCTCAAATGTTTTTTATTTGACATGCACCCATGCAAAGAAAATAAAAATAATAATTAACAGGTAAACGTTGAATTTAATATTTATCAGAAATTGTTGTATTTTCTCTGTCTACTGCTGAGCTATGATATCACGACGATAAGCGTGTAAAAAGTTGGTATGTACAATACATTGAGACAAAACCCAATTAAAACGATACAAAAATCTTGACAAATAATCCAATTTAAATTCACGGAAACATAAATTAAGGTCATCGATGTTAATAAAAACTTATTCCAGAGATACAAAATCAGAGTCACTGAATTATTGTAAACTTATTATGCCATTAATGAAAGATTTTATAATTTGATATTGTTTTGACAATCTTTATATAGATACTTGAGAATTTTTCATTTTATTATATATTTTATATTATATTTTGCTCCGTATTATTTTTATTGACTTTCTAAAATGAAAAATAGAAGTATAGCACCTTTCCTGTTCCGATACTGAACAGGAAACGCCTGCGATTAAATCAATTCCCTACTGAAAATAAATTTAATCAATTTTCTTTAATGTTAAATACTCAACGGCTTTGCAAAAAATACTTTCAATATCCTTTAATAATATTATTAAAATTTACGTAAATATTTAGTATTTTGATATATAATAATTGTACGGCAATATGTTGTTACGTGAAATTACATAGTGGGAAATAGTTATATTCATACATATATAAACGTTACCATTATTACGGGAATAACCTTTCTGTTTCGACTTTTTGTTTAGGGTGGGGCAAATTATTTTTTTGAAAATATTATGCAGGTCAAAACAGTTATAAATGAAAGAAAAGAACACAAGGAAGTTTATTGTCTATTAGTTGGTTGCATTTGACGGTTTATCATAAATATTCATAGCTAATGAAAATATTACATTATACACCTTATTTTTAACGTTAAAAGAAAATTATTAATATACAATTTGGCAGTTAACAAGAATTATAATTAAACTTGATGAATACCAGGATTATAAAAAGTATTTCTACTTGGCTGGTCTGTTAACTTTACAGAATTGAATTGATATTAAAATGGTGGAGTTTTCACATTGATGCAATTATAAGTAAACACAAAAATATTGCTAAATGTAAACGTTAATTTCTCATATATATATCAGGTTAATTCTAATCGAAGATGATAGTCCCTGATTTGAGGAATTACCTAGCAAAGAAGACGCCTTTTAACTGTGAGTTAAAAGTGGGGAGATACCGGACGAACGTGATGAACCTGGACCCTGGACGCGGAGTTTTGCCAATTCCTTCCGAGATTTGGTGATGTAACGTGAACCCGTGATTAGATGAGACGCCGTTCACGCTTGATGTTAAACGACAGCCTGTTTCTGACTGTGACTGACAAATGATGAATAGATTACTTTTCACTGTTTAGCAGAGATATTTCTCAATGGTTTTATACCTGATTACATTGTGATTGTTGTTTCAGCTTTTGTAGCGGTTTGTGTTTATTAAACTGTATCACTATTTCGGTAACTATTATTAGCAAATATTCACAGTATCACGTTTGTTCGGAACTATATCTGCTGTAATTCTATCATTGTATTATATTTTTTTCATAACAATTTTTAAATAACATTTGTGATAATTAATAAATTCAAATTTGAAACATATAAATATTGGGTTCCAACTACTTGCTTTAGCGAATTCGCATTACTTCTATAGTCTAAACACCATGTTTTTGGTCATATAGGTATGTAGATATTTCTACATTTTGAATGATTCATATCCGCCACTAACATGGTGAGGGGTGCAAGGTTTAGCGGGCGGCGCGGTATTGTGGGTGCATTATCACCATCTTCGCCTTAAGACCTACTATTGGCAAGGAATGCCATACAGTTTTTAGACAGACAGAGAATACTTGTATTATTACGCAATAAATTTCAATATTTACTTAGTTATTCTGATTTCTAACAATATATAGGTATATCATAATAGTGTCTAATATATATGTACATATTACAAGTATTAAAGTATCGTGATTAAAAAATAGTTTGGTCCTAATATTTCGTATTTTTGTGGCAGTATTTTTTTTTATATATTGGGTACGTATATTAAAAAAATTACTGCCACTCAAAATATATGCGAAATTTTAGAGCAACAAAAATTATTTAGATATTTGTTAGTTACATACAGTACATTACGTATGTTGTAAGCGTGCTTTCGAAAAAGAAGTAAACAAAAGAATTTAATAAGCAAAATTTCAATTTTCTTGCCAGAAAATATGAAACGGATTAAGAAAACAAGCAATTCATTATGTTGAAACGGAAGACGGTGATATTAAGTTAAATATAAATTGGCTACAAATCATAATACCTCAAGAAAAATATTGTCAAGGGTGTTTTATTAATACCAACTCTTATAAACGTGTTTCTTATTTGTATGACTACTGTTAACAACTAATACAGTTGAAAAGTATATGTATATTATTTATATGTATTTTATAATATTATAGAACAAATTTTCAAGAGGTCTTCCAAACCCGTTGAACTGATTAAATTGTCAAACTCTGCGGTAAAACGTGGCAGCACATGACAATGAATAGAGAAAAGTGGGAGATACTTGGGCCTTCATCCAGCAATGGATAGAAAATGTTTGATGATGATGACACGAGCTTACGCAATGATCTGGTTACTGAGTAACTAGACATGTTCCTGTGTATTGACAGCTTTCAACGTATACATTGAGACGTGACAAATCACACCCCTGTGGATACCGCATTAGAAATTTAAAATGCACCCGGTGGCAATGTGGATTTAGCATTACCAATCTTCGTGCCAATGGAAAACGAGCTAGCGATCCCCTGGCGGTGAGTGATAGAAACTGCACGCTATCGGCTACTTTGGAGCGGGACGGGACTGAAGAGACCCCACCGGCCGGCAAAATGGAGATTTTATAAAAGAAAAGCTAGTGTGTGTAACAATAGACCAGGCGGGAGTCGGATGGGGATCGTCCGAAGGAACTAGGCTCCCCTGGACTTCACCTGGGTTCAACATTGAGGAGACATCCAAGGACGCTGTGTCGGAGACACGAAAACTTTTGGAGTTAGGAGACAGGACCTGTGACACTGGATCTCCATTGGGTAACATGGAACAGAACTTTTAGTGATGGTGAACGAAAATGGTTTAAATAAACTCATAAACCCACGCCAGACCAGAAGATTCAGACTAAAATTTGTTGTGTTTTGCTTAGATTAAGTTATATGTAAAGCTTGTGAAGGTGATGTCGTAAATATAATTTGTATGAAAATTTATCGACTTTGTATTATACAGGTTCATTCCCTCCTGTCCGACAGCAGAATATCTGATGCTGCACCAAGACTGAGCTGGTCGGTGGCAATGCGTTTTGGTGTTCGATCCGCCAGAACAAACAGCACTGTAACAATTATATTATATAATTATTTTTATTATAAGAATTCCACTTTCTCACTGTAAAATTTATATTTGTTTTGATCGGTTACCTATTTTTAGTAATCTGCGAAAGGTTATATGTATATTTCAGTAATCCCTTGATCCATCGATTCTTGAAAGTTCTTTCTTAAAAAAAATATTATGTTGTTGGATCTTTGGTGGCTTTCTGTGAATGATTATGTAGACTCGTTAAGGTCATCAATAGGGATTATTTGTTCGGTGAGAATACCACCTCGCTTCTCCCGTACATATATAAAGAGATATCAATTATGGTGGTTAATATTCGTATGTACAGTTAAAGTTATATAAATAGTACTTCCGATAGTTGCGTTTATTTATAGATTCGATTTACACTTGTTCTAGATTTCCTCTGGAACAACTGGTTGCGGCGCGACGTATTGTTGTCTGGTTTAGTGGGTACCAGTCTATGGCTATATAGGATACCAGTGTATGGCTCTTGAGTGATTTCATAATGCAGCTATATTTATGTGGCGTGAGCAGAACCACCACAGATCTAATGCCGCATAGATCAATGGTCGGTTGGAGCTTTTGTCGGCTGGATATTTTGTTGTAAATGTATAGTCGTTGGGCCAAAAGTCCGCGGAGCTTTTGTCGTGAGACATACGAAAATAATATTTTGAGGCGCAGCTTGAAATAATGGGATAAATGTTTATTCGTTTTAGAAAGTTTGTCTTCAACGTAAACGGTCATTGCAGTCTCTTAGCAGGAATAGAAATCGGTTGTAATAGCGGCAAATAGAAAGTATCTGACAGGCCATTAATCAACTTCAGATCTATGAGTGGAACTTAAGAGCTCCGAGGTAAATAAAATCACTAACCTTTACGTAGTCATAAAAAAAATTATATGTCAACGTGGAATCAAGTACCCGATCGACACACTCTTCGTCATGTTATCAAATATTGACAACTTCATCTTTGATGAGGCTTTAATTTCGAAAATTCATTAAATACATGTCACTTTGTCATCAAATGGACATTAAATACACTTTGTCATTAAATACATGTCACTTTGTCATCAAATGGACATTAAATACACTTTGTCATCAAATACCACCCAATGAGGTAACAATGCATGATATATACCGTGTAACCTTGTTGTTTTAAAAATAATATTATTTTATATTGCTTATATTATCACTCTGTATGTTATATTTCTAGCACTTCAAACAACCTTTCGCTTATGAAAAAATAAATAGTAATGTCTTCCTTCAAGAATTTTCATGAAAATACAAAGAAAGATATTATACAATATTATTGGAATGTATTCATATTATTTAATCTCTTAGATACATTATTTATCGAAGATATTGAATATAAAAGTTCATAAAGTTAAAGAGCATTTTTATCAAAATATTTAACTTTTTCGGGTTCTATTGAAGGTTAAATAATGATTTACTCATTATTTTTGTATTTGCGGGTGGCTTGTGATATTTTATATTTAGACATATAAAATATTTTGATATTTTATTTTATATATTATACGAAATTAAATATTATATGAACTTGCAACTTGAATTATATGGACAAACTTTTGTTTCGAAAATAAACTGCCACCGGGATCTTTCTATTGGCGGTAGAATACTCTCTCGACTGAGCTATATCAATCCTTTTATTTTTATTAGTTCTGTGTACCTTATTTCAATGACATATATAATTTTTCTAGTAGAAAGCGATCATCTTTTTTGTTTGCTCTATTATTAAGAAAAAATACTTTATATTTATCAATAACATAATTATTAATCTAATAAACACCCAGGGCGTCCAAAATGCTTCGAACAACGTCCGAACTGAAAACAAGTGTTGCAAAATCTCTAAAATTTAAAAACAGGTGTCACCTCAATAGCAAATTAGTCGCGATAATAATTTAGATAGTTCTAATTTCTAATAATAAAATATGTCGCATTTTTTTTTCAGTTTTGTAAATTAAATAAGACGCCTACTATAATAGTAAAAATGAAACCATTTATTCAGAAAGATTTTAATAATTTTGATATTCCGCAGTCAGTTTCTTTTTTGTATATGATTTACAGTTACAGTTTACAAACGTTATTAAAAAAACTGAAACCATGCACGTTAAGAGTTAATCTTTTACTAAATATGAAAAAGAATACATACATTATTTATATGATTATAAAAAATATTTTTTTTTTACTTCAAAGTCTCTCTTTTACTGTTTTATGCTTTTAAAAGTTACAGACGGGTGACAAAAAAAAATATCGCAAAAAAATCTGCATAAATCCATCATGCATGAAAATACAAACTTTCCTGAACACCCTACTGATTTGAATTAATATTTTTCTTAAATCTCCGATTCCGTAAAGTCATAATATAATAATACAATATTTATTATTCGTAAACAGAAAAGTTTGGCATTTAAAAAGAATTCCTATATTCCTCTCCAAGTACGTTTGAATTCAAGCAATACTTTTACAATTGAAAATTTTATTTTCGGATAAGGAATTTACAAGAAAACTTTCATCCGAGCACTTTTCAAGTTTCCACACTTTCTCTTTTGAGAGTAATGAATCATGTTGGCAACTAAATATTCATTTTTAAGAACAAAATGTAATCTCATCTTTTAGATGAGTTTTAATGAGATTTTTAATTCTGTTTAAAATTGTCGCTTTTCCTTATAATATCTTCAGAAACTAACAGCTAATTAAATAGTGCATTTTTCATCTTCGTTTACATAATATTCATTAAACAATTTCGAGTTATTCATCTTTTCGTCGCGGGCGGAGTAAAATAGTTACCTTAGATATAAATTTATTTTAAATTCAATGACAGAAATTGTGAAATTGTCATCAATTGTACGATATATGGCTTTAATAACTACCAATGATGAAATCGTGTATGTCTATTGATCTTTTCACATCTTATACTCGAATATCCAGGAAAATGTACTGTAAAAATTGTTTCCTGTAGATGTATCCAGAGAGATACCGAGATCTAGAACTACCGAGATAACGATACGAAAAATAAATCTGATGACATTAACCTTTTAACTGCCAACCGTATTTGAAATGGAAGACAACACATAGGATAAAGTTGTAAAACACATAGGATAAGGGTCTTAACCTTCAAGTATCTATCAAAAGCCGAGAACTGTTGTCCACAGATGGCAAAATTATTTTTAAAATACGACAAATCCCTACAAGGTCAAAAAGCGCATGTTATCACGCTTATGACTTGGCGTAACATGCAAAGTTTGGCGTGTTAATGCGATCATGACATTCAAAAGGTTAACAAGCCTGATATGCTCTACCGGCAATAAAAAGTTCTCGGATTCAGAGGGGTCTCCGATAGCAGAGATTATTTTTACCTTTCTTTTAAGTGACAAACTAGTTTAATTATCAAGGGACTATATTTTGAATAATCGTAAATCACAAATAAAACGATAATTGCATATTAATTGTCGTCTCAAATCCTGAGTTGTAACTCCATACTATCTATTATATATTCTGTACATAGATGAACATAATATATTCATCAAGTCGAGTATTACTAACTTACTATCTCACTGTTCTCTACAAAAGTAGGCAGAGAGGACAGAAAAAAAAACGTTCTAGTGTTTTTTAATATTATTTCAATTAAATTTTTAAAAAACATCTTACGCGCACTCGTCGAATGTAGAAGCATCTGACAGAGCCATTCTTTAATATATGGTTTACCTGAACATACCAGGTATTTCACGTCAGGACTCTCTGTGTTCCTGTTGCCTAACATATTATTCACGACCATTAAACTGAGACGAATCTTTCAACGTTGTGGTGGACTACGTCGAAGAACGAAGAGGATGAAGAAAATCTCCCACTGAGCGACAGAGTCGAAAAGGTAACGGACACTTTTCTGGTGACAGCTCTAAGATCTGTAAGATGCCGAGAAAAGCGGAAGAAAATTTATATTGAAAACATAACATAAAATAGTGATAATGGAGGGTGTTCATGGAGATTATTATCCTCAGTCATGAGGAACCGACGCAGACGAATACATTATGAAATTTTCACATCCACCCTCTTTCCGCTCACCCGGTAGGTATAAATACATGACTAAACCATCAAAGCATATTTTTCTTAATTCTATTAACTACGCTGCAGACGAATCACTAGCATTAAATACTTCCAGTGAAGCAAGTTTCTTTTTAATGTTTTATGAATATTCAAAGATAATTCATTTTAGCCAACTAAAAGAAAATCCACATAGCGTGTGGCTGTAATTGGCATGAACTCTACCATGTTATAAAAATAATATTTTAAATTGTGTATTGTAGATGGCAAATTTTATTAGGTGATTCAAAACCAAAGTCGTTATGAAGCGATGTTCTTTTACTTAACCATATTTTGCACCAGGGTACTATTAAACGTATCTTCCGCCACCATCTTCAAAGATGTATCTTAAAATACATTTTCGCAATAACACGCATGGCACATTTATTCGTTTCGGATAAGCACTCCGTACTGCGACAGCTTATGAATAAACTAAATTCATGTTCTTCGATAATATCTAATGTATCCCTTTACGTTCGACTGCCGCCGGCGATACACCACTTCAAATCCGGCAGATGGAACATTCTAAAAGATGTAAAATGTATTTCTCGGTTTGTTTCAATCAAGTTGACCAGTATCAAATCTCTAGGATTTTATAGACACACATAATAATGTTTATAAAACGAAAAAAAAATTAAATCAATCAGGTATTGAATAAAAATAGTTAGTTTAATAAAATAAGATTTTTTTTTAGACTTTATTGACATGCATATTTTTGTCGTAACACATGTGAATATATTATAATATAACATGGTAAACATAGTATTACTCGTAGTTTATTGTGTGGGATGGAGTAGACTCCACCTCTGATATATACAGCGTTGTCCTGGCTACTTTGCTAGACTGAAGTCTGTGTTAAAGTAGCCAGTTTTTTTCGTGCTGTTGTGGTGTTATTTAATTCAAGAAATATAAAGTTCGACAAGAATAAAAATAATATATATATATATATATATATAGTTTACTAATACAAGATCAAAGAATTTTTATAAAAATAGCGACGTAAACTTATTTAATACAAAATAAATAATTAATTATAAAGATCTATTTATTGAACAAATATTTGGTTGCTAAAGGGATTCGTACCTGGATCTTTTCCTATCCGGGGAAAGACGTAATCAATTTCGCTATATCAACTTTTCAACAAAAATATGTTTTCTTAAAACATTAACTTATTTAGACACCCAGAGATTATCAGAAAAGCTAAAACATAATAATAATTAGTTTTATTCTGTCAATCGACCCCTTAATATTTGATTTGAATGAATGAGTCTTCTAAACGATAATAACACCTAACGAAGACGTTACTATGCGATGACGTCAGCGTGGTCCAATTAATCAAAGTTAGTAGACAAGAAGCAAAGGGCGGTTGCAAATGAGGTTTTGTCTAGCGATCCAGAGGGGCGTAAGAGGGCGTAACACGAAATCACCTGATGAGCAGCCAAATTAGACAGGAACCGGTGAAAAAGATTTTTGCTGGCACCCCACCACTACTTTATGGTGTCGATGATTTATTCTGTCCTAGTGAAGAAGCGATAATTTCTGTGCTATGTGTGCATTGTGTCTATTAATGTATTCTGTCTATTGGTCACTTCGATTTTCGATGATATCAATTATGAATCTCTTTAATAACCAACCACATTATTAAACAAAATCCGTGCGGCTATACCAATAATTTTTAATCATTAAAATAGTGAACTTGGTTCAAAAGTCACACTGTCGCTTAATACTATTTAAGTTAACCACCATAATAACTAACTTACCATCATTCTATTCTACCTAGAGGTAGATAGAGAGGGTCGAACGCCATACCCTTCTATTCTGGTATACCTCTTTTGTCTCACTGCTACCGGAATTTGAACACGCAACAATATATTTCTATACATCTTATTTATTTTAATTATCGTAAAAGTATGTTTTAAATAATTGCAATTCATTTAATTATCTTCATATTGTTATTTTTAACTTATTAATATAAATTATTTGCATGCTTAATAACAATGACGTTCTTATTGGTTCTGTGATTAATGCATTCATGTCTTTTTTCTGATTAATATTTTTATCAGTCCTGCGATTTTGTACTTTGTTTTGTTGTTTTCTTACCGACTCGAGTCGGCAAAATAATGAAAAGCACATTTTCGTAAAAAAAACGTGAATTAATTATTTTAAATTGTTAACTATGTTTTATTAACCACTTAATGAATTAAAAGATATGAAATGGATTGTCACATTAGTATTTAATCCCTCAAGATGTAATTTTGACAACTCGCCACATTTACAGAAGTTAAACACTGAAAGAAAGATACTCGTCGGTACTGCCTCGCACGGCGACGCGGTTCATAGCGCCACTTGAGTTTGTGGAGAGGTGCGAAGAAAAATATCTTTCGGATGCTAGTGCACGTTTGTATAATATTGTAGTATCTAATTGCATTGTACTCTCTTCCTACGCAGAAATAATAATTTCCATCCTGGCTATGGGGCAGAGACACTTACACAGAGGTAAACTGAAGATTGGCGTCACGTGGCAACCGAGCAATCCTGCATTTTGAGATCTGAGTTAGTTACTGCGCACGGGACTTTAAAGTTATGTAACCATTATTATTTATTCGTCAGTTTCAAATGGAATGACTGATTATCACCATGGAAGTGGAATTAATTTTGTAGTCAAGATTTGGATGCTTTTCGAATTGCATTTCGCATCATCGCCAAGACTGGTGCATATTTAGTTTACTTCGGATCGGAGAGGCTTGTCGCAGTGGATTTATTCAACTGTGCTTTATTATGATCTTGTTTTCATTGTTTATATTGGTGGCACTCAATGCCCGAATGGAAATGTTACTTGTAATCAGATCATGCTCATTTGTATTAAACAAACCTGTCTAAAAATTAACCTTTTCATTAAATAGCGTTGATTACCAGTCCACATTACACTACACTATAATTTTACCACAGGTGAAAGAAATATCGTCGGCCGAAAGTAAGTGTCTAGGTCTCAATTTCCAGCCGAACCCACATGTTTCACGCAACCACTGTCTAGCCGGTGGCGGTGCTCTGGCATCCTATCCGCAGGAGTCAGACCGTAACGTAACAAGATGTATTTTAATTCATTAAGTGGTTAATAAAACAAAGTTAACAATTTAAAATAATGGATTTTAACTACAAAGTTAATTTTGTCAATCTTAAAAAATAATAATTAATTAGTATTGAAAAAAAAACATTTCCTCTTTGAAATTTGAATACTTTATACCGGTGATGGAGAACCTTTTGGGCTTCGGCGTCAAAATTTCAGAATATCCATACATACACAAATGTCATACACACTACGCGATAAAAGGACCATGTACGTTATACACAGGTGCAGTGATATGATAGAAAATCAGCTAGCCAATGTCTACTTGGAAATATTTTTTTATAAATTCGACATTAGATATATATATATATATACTTTATTTTTTTAATATTTTTGATTATCTGTTCTCTCTTTCGTGATATAAAAAAATAAGTTTATAAAAATCAACGTGTGGGTCATTTAAAAAGCCTGCGTGGGTCAGTGTCTGACCCGCGGGTCATAGGTTCGCTATCGCTGCTTTATACCTTTCAAGCCGATACTAACAGTAAATTGTAATGGCAGTATCAACTGAATGCTGCTGCAAATTCAATAATGATCTCCAAGATGATCACTAAAGATCGATAATCAGACGTGTATTTAATTATTTTGAAAAATCTTGTGTCATGTTATAAATTTATTATTTGACCGCAGTCAAAACAGAGTACATGCAGGTCTGTCTCGACATTATCCGTCCATCCTAGCTTTGGTTTTCCCCTCGGTCTCGATCCTGTTGGCTGATGTATGAGAATTTTGTTTGCGTAACGGGATTCATCTACTCCTGTTTCATGTCTCGCCTACTGCAGCCTCCTCGCTTTCAGGATATCTGGGGCGGTACATCGTCCCCGAAATTCCAAATACTTTAATCTCCTTCATTCTTCGATTAAGTTATCACGTATTGAGCCGTAAATCACACTCGTAAAGAACGATCGGTTGTATTAGTATTCTATTATATCGGGTTGTCTAATAAGTCTTTGCGATTGTGTTCAATTATTTATTATAAAACCATTTTTTAAACAAAAATTACATCATTTCAATCAATGATGTAATGAATAATAATTATTATTCAGGACTTCATCTTTTGACAAATTTCTATACCGTTTCTATAAAATTCGGCTGGTCTGGTTTAGAAATAGTTATCGAGCTAATTTCTGCAAACAACGTCTTTGTTAAACGTAACGCCACGTATTTGATTGGAGAGCGACTGAAAAATGTGATAATCTGACGGAGGTCAGGACTATAGGGTGGTGTGGCAGAATTATACAGCACAAATATCACGAGCGGCTTTGAAAGCATTGGAAGCTTGATTAATTGAGAAAAAATGTGTGTGTCGAAAATGACCGTTTTTCTCAACTTGATACCCTATTATTTAAGCCCAAAAATTAATAAAAACTCGTATGTCATTTTTGTCACAAAAAAAAAACAAAATAGTGGAAAAACAGCATTTTAAAAAAACTACAAAGACTTATAAGGCGACCCAATACACAGTTTAATTTGAATTATAAATTTATAATTTAACTTGAATTATAAATTTATATTTTTTAAATTTCATGCATTCACGCGTAATTAGTTTTGATATATAATTTTAAAATAGGAACACACGGATTTTTTAATAAAAGAGGGTAAAATGGTGACAATCGCGATGCGCCGAATACGCTGCAGCGTAGTGCCACTATATCGTGGCGGAGTCGCAGGTGTTCCGCTCACCTACCCCGGCACATCCCTCACCACCTGCACGACCGTGGCGAGCGTGCTGGTCACAAATCATCTTCAGAGATCGAGACACATAAATTAGTTAAACGTACACGCAGACGTTCAGCAGACGAGAACCAAAGATAATTTTCATTGATCCAGTGATAACTTTAACATACATTACATAAGAAAAAAACATCATTTGCACTTTAAATTAATATTTAATTAAAACACTCAACAAAATCGCTAAATGAATTTGTAGATTGTATTTATTTTACGCACAGTAAATGTAATATTTTTTTCTTAAAACCCATATTAAAAATACTCTTATACAAACGGAACGTATAGACTCTTTAATTAAAACACTTTAAAGTATTTGGCATAAAAAAATGAGTACAAATCTATAATATATTAAATCGAAAGAATTAATTAATGTTTGTTATTAAAATGGGCCAAATAGTATTTTTTTAATTATTAGTCTTACCCATATAAAAATGTTTCAAATGAAATGAAAATTCTACATACGAAAATTGTGCATGTGTACATTTATCTGGGCTAATTGTCTCTGCTTATGGATTATAAAATGGAATCTTTTTCGTCAGCCAGAGAGGCTAGAGACATATGGCATAATAGTCAAAAAAATCTGCACCAAAGATTCTGAATAGTCGTGAAAACCTAAGAGTATGAGTCAACTTCTTTCGCTTTATCCTTTTTTTTAAATGCAATATATTATTTCCATTTAACCAATAATTAATTGAGACTTTCAGAATTAAATACTTCAATATTTATTAAGTGATAGAAAAAAATTATATTAATTTACACAAAATAGTTGGATAATAATGGAAAATAAAAAATAAAGAATTATTTTATTCTAAATATTTATGAATACGGTTTACGCTTGCAGGCCATTGTTAAAAGTACGACTGCTAAATTTTTTAAATGTTTTTATAAACACTTTTCCTCTTTATTACAAGAGCTTTTTTCCATTGTGCTCAAAATATAAATATACATATTACCTGTGTTACACCGTAGAAAAATGTTTCCTGGCGGTCATGTACGTAACTTTATCGTAGCCGTAACAAATACACGACGCCGTTTCACACTCGAAAGGTTAATTGTTAATTTAATCCATCAGCTGCAAGACAATTGCACTGGCTGTAACAAGTGGTTTGTAGAAGCACACAAGTGATGCAGGGGTGTGCAAAAGATAATTAATTAACCGAGTTTGCGAGAATTATTTTTTCGAGTGTTTCAAAGTAATCTCTTAACTTGTAATCTAATGAAAATTCTTAACTCTCATAGAATAAACGCGCACTTTAAATGTTTCAACTGCTTTAGCATATCATTTTTTGTCTTGCCAGTCTTGCCTTCTTCATTTCATTCTTCTTATGCTGGTTTTCTCTATTATCCCAGGGTTTACGTGGATGTTGGTGTATCCAGCGACATAATATTTTCTCTATAGAATATTATTTATGTATGTAAAAAAATATAGGTATATAAAAATGTATTTAATTTTGCTATTAACAAATGTTAAATATTATTTCAAATTGTTTTATTTTTGAAAGGCTATCTATACATAGAATCAACTAAAATTGTAGTACATATTATTTAAAATTAAAATATCACTTTTTGCATTCTGTTTGCCCCACTGAATATTGTTAATCTCTGGCTTTACATATTCATAATAAATAAATGATTTAATTCCTTACTGTCTTCGATACTCTAAGTACTCTCTCCATAAACGGTTATACTACTTAATACATAAATGTGTTAGTTTTATTACTTTTGACGAAATATCATAAATATTTAAATCGAAAGGATAATAATTGCTGTCAAAAAACCTCCTAAACGTTTTACTGTAATTATCAAATAATTTTAAACATTTTTATTTCAAACCTATTCACTTTACTGTTTTAACTGGGAGATGATGTATAATTTAAAAAAATAATTAATGCGATATTGCTATCAAGATATTATGTCCGATGCGGTTATATTGGACATCAGAATTCTTCTTACATATCCTAATCATCATATCAATGGTCTTCTTATATGCGTGTGAAGTCTAACAGGAGAAGACTTTTTAAGTTTTCGAAGTTTCTTCGACTAATATTTGGACCGGTGAAAGAAGGTAACCGACGGCGCGTACCTGAAAGAGATTAGAAGAGTATCTGAAAGATAGTTAAAAACGAGAAATAATTAAATGGTTCGACATTTAATTATTGGGTTATCAAAAAAAAATAGATATTAAATCATTTGTATATCATACTATGTTTTTGTTCGCAGTGAAAGAATATCTGGCTCAATACGTAGTTAGCAAACTAACTAAATTTTATCAGCAAGCAAACACATATTTTGTTAGTTTAATATTTATGCATATTTAAAATAAGTAGTCGTGAAACAAAGTTATTACTTGACACAAAAGGTTTGGTTAGGTTAGGTAGGTATTAAATTTGACTTACTATTTTTTCCTGTCTAGCAGTCCTACCACCGAGCGGCCGAGTACCGACGCGATGTGTCGGACGCCCGCTAGGGGAACATTTCGCGAACAGGCTGCCGGGTGTGGAAAACGAGAGAGCCATTCTATCCTCGTGGCCGGTGTCTTCTACATGTCTGATCAAGTGTAAATTAACGTGTACTTAAATACTTCATACCTACCTCAATGTAATATCGTGTTACTGTACTGGACGAATAAATCACTAACACACTCAAGGTATTGTACTTTTTATTATTCACGCTTTGACTTGTCATCCTCCCAAACTTAAAACGCTAAACTGGCAAACAATACAAATGTAACTATAGAAATAACATTAGAGCTGCCTAATGTGAAATTATTTGCTGATCAATTAGTTTCAACTTGCTGATCCCAAGTGGCGGCTCAACTGACTATATTTTCCGGCAGTAAACATTTTAGAGCTGACCAAAACTTTGACCGTTTAAATGATAGCCGTTTAAAAGTAGTCATTGCTAAAAAAAACCGAAGACTAGGATAGATAGATCATGTAGAACAGACGTGTATCTCTAAAGCATTCAAATCAGTAGAAAAGTTTCACGAAATGGTCTGTCAAAATGAATTGCAAAAAACAGGATTGCATGTTGCCACGTGGAAGGAAGTAGCTAGGACCGAGATGCCTGGAGAGCAGTCATTAAGTTGGCTTTGGTTCTTAATGATCCCTTGAACCAATAGAATAAATAATTGATAAAAATTATAACTATTTATAATTAATACCTACAATGAGTTATGTATTGATTCATTTTATTGTATTTCAAAAAATTATGTACAAGAAGCTTGCAAAATATAATGCTTGAACGTTAGATGTACATGAAATCGTAGGGTTCTGAAAACGCCTCTTGATTACCGTATAATTAGATTTTATAAGTTCTCAGCGAATAAATATAACATTTTTAATAGCGGTTCTTTCGTGCTTCACCGAGCCGCGAATAGCACACCCCTGAAGCGAAGGTTTAGTGGTGCGGCGGCGCGGCCGCAATGCGGACGTGTGGGAAGAAGGTTCAATTTTTATAGGACGCGTAGGGAGAGTCGCCGGCGTCGCCAACCCCGGCGTCGTGACGCTGAGTTCGTTTAGGAGGTAAATTTTTAAAGATGCTATTTATAATCATTAAATAAGTTTTGTCTTATTTCTTTTACAAATATCTTGGACTAAAAAGCTTTAGTTTAATATTACAATAATTGTTGTTGTAAATATGTATTTCTGTACTTATTTGTGAAGACATTCAATAAAAATAAACACAAAAGACACCAAGACTTTTTTATTTAAAAAAGTAGATCATAATTAATTAATAATATGATAATTAAATCATAAATTTAAAATATTTAATATATATCATAATAAATATATTATTGAAACTATACACAAAAAAAAACAAGTTTATGATTTTAATCGTATAAAAATATTAACAATGTTCATATGTATCAAGAAAAAATATTTTTAATTTTGGTCAAATCCAATTTTTGACAAAGCGAGAAAATGGGACATTTAATGATTTAAAATAATCTCACTATTTTTTGATTGCAAAAAATCAACATGTGATTTCTCCGATCATCGTCACAGTATATGTAATTCAGCAAGATGATGTCTACCTCTGCGGGGACGTAATTTGTTGAAACGGATTTGGCGCTGTTTGAAAATAAACCTGTCTAGATTTATATTTTAAAAATTAGTCCTGTATTTGGAACGTTTTTAATTTTGGATGTGTGATTTTCAAATCTAGCC
This sequence comes from Eubasilissa splendida, assembly GCA_031772225.1. Taxonomy (NCBI): domain Eukaryota; kingdom Metazoa; phylum Arthropoda; class Insecta; order Trichoptera; family Phryganeidae; genus Eubasilissa; species Eubasilissa splendida. Next base: position 9,716,113 of record CM062852.1, on the reverse strand, counting down.
AAATTACACAAGTACTCTCAAGAGTGCGATCAAATTTCCAATAAAAACAAATTTGGAATTAACCACTTTCAAAAATTATCTCCTGATAACATAACATAACAATTACAATATTTTCATAATAATTATCTTATCTATTAACAATTGTAAATAGTTAGTCTTTCTTAATCTTAGACTGGGTTTTTTAAACATCCTATAATAAGAACTGAAACAATTGAATGATATATTTCAATGAATTATTCACTTTTTTTTTTCAGTGTGTGGTTAGAATAAAACCATTACAAAAAAAAATATTGTGTGTTTATAAAATAATATATTTAAACTTAAAGAGGTAGACAAAAATTTAATACATTTTAGAAGAATAACGATTTTATTTACAAATAAATTGTATAATACTTAGTATTGATAATGATTCATATTTTTAAATATATAATTTAATACACCAGAAGTAGACGACGTCCGCAGAAGACTTAGCATGACCAAGTAAACCAGATACTGGAGGATGGTCTTTTTAGATGCCTCAATAATCGGCGAGCTTGTATGAGAAGGTGTATGAATGTGGATGGAAATGAGTGAGATGAATGTGGAAATGTGACGCTCGCAGAGAAACTGCGTGATGGTAAGTTAGTTAGTTAAATACAAAATAGTATCATAAATAGCATTTTGTGAAGAAAATTATATTGGTTCTGGGTACGTTTATTTACGAATATAGTGGCTGATAAAGCATGGTTGATTTTTGATATTAATAATATCATCACTTTCATAGACTTAAAAAAAAACTTTTTTTTTGTAAATATCAATTAAACAATGATTAAATTAAGTGAAGGAGAATTATAAATAGTGTTCACAAATAATTGGGATCGTGTTTATGATTTTCATAGTTTATATACTAAAGTTTAAATGTACGAAATTATAAAGTTTTTACGATTTTATATATTTCACCTAAAACGAGCTCTAAAACTACAAACACTTTGCATTTGGTAATGTGGTAATATAATTATTACCATTGTAAATGGTAACCAATGCAACTGAGATTAAACTATAATATCTTTAGTTACGCAAAAAGATTTTTTAAGTTAAATATTTTAACATAAAATTAATGACTTTTATTTTACATTATTAGTATCTTCATGACTTGGAGGTTTTTTGGACGGATGATCTTCAAAAACATCATTTTTATTTATATTTTCTACATTGACATTATCCACATAATTGGGATACAAATAAACTTTGGCTTGTGAAACAATTTGTTCCTTTTTGTTCAAGCTATATCCATCTGTCAAAATGCATGTCGGTTGTTCATTCAAGTCTAGTACATTTTTTTCCATTTTTTTCTGATGACTGCTATTCTAAAACAAAGTTAAAAATAAAAATAAATTAGTTTCGCAATATTTTAATTACTCATCCATATTCATACGTTAAAAATGATAAAATCATTATTTTCCTTTCAAATGTATTTAAATGAATATGTCTACTTTTAATACAAATAAAATGTATTAATTAGAAAGATATGCAAATAAAATCAATTCGCTGAAAAAATATTTTTGATGCCACCAGGTGTTTTAGATTCCGTACATATAAAGGAGATTGCTTTCAAATTAGGTCAGCGCACTTCCCCGGATAGAAAAGGTTTCTGCTTCGAGTCCGGATGACAACAAAAATATTTTTTCGATAAATTGATTTTATCTGTATACCTTTCTAATTGATACATTTAATTTGTATTAAAATTATCACAGAATTATGTTTTGAAACAATGTTCACGATAATAATGTGTTCTCTTTAAAAATGTATATGTTTATTCAAAATTTAAAAAAAAATAATGAACCTTATATATTATTAAAGTGAACACATTTTTGTTGTGTAGGTGTATTTTCAGAACATTTGGTGATATTTTAATACAAATAAAATTAATTAACACCGTAAAAAATGTATTTATAGAAAAAATATTTAATTGCTTCCGGTATTCGAACCTGAACCTCTTCCTACCCGGGGAAGCGCGTTCTCCATTTTGCAAGAACAATCGAATACATTTTCATTGAGTTTCACCTTAGTATAAAATTGATTGCTTTTAAAAATGAAATAGTAAATATATCAGTTGGAAATATTGCATAATATAAGTTTAAAATTAGTCGAAAATGTGTTAGTTTGTTATAGCATTTAATTTATATTCTTATAAAATTATTTATAAGGCTGTCAATAAATAATAAAGGAAATAAAAATAAAAATATACACAGGTAGCTTTCTTCTTTATGGTATTGAATTAAATTGTTGAATACTTGGAAAATAAGTACCAACCTGGATTAGATAAGCAAAACTCAGCTGAAAATGGAACATCCATAAAGCAATATTTTTTTACATTCAGTCACGTGACAAAATTCCCGACAATTATATAATTATTTTATTCGAAATATATGTGCATATGGCATACACTCGCAGGCTATTACTAGAAATGTGATGAATAAACAACAAAAATTGTATTTATATAGATAGTCGTTGTTGTATGAATAAATGCGGTGTGCATGAATTTATCATTCCTATTAGTCATCCATTTTCTGTTTCAATCAAACTTAATTTATAATTAATGATATGATATTAATAATTTATAAATACGTGACATGATATTGATATTTTATAAATATTACTTTTGAAAGTACGATTCACCGGAAACTTCTTGTATAAAAAATACATATTACTAATATCGCTGAGAGAAATAGTATTGAACATTAATATGTTTATTTAAATACTTACAGCATTTGAAGAGTTCTCTTTTTGTTCCATTTCAAAATTATTTAAAATATCTTGACACACTCGGAATTAGTGTGTGAACGGGTCGTTGTTTTTCACAAATGGCATAGCTCCAAAGATAAAAATAATCACATTAAAACATATTATTTTTATCTGTGTAGGTGCTTACTTAGCATTTATTCCGGTTCACGTGGCAACACTTTCTAGATTACATACATTTTATTGACATAGACAATATTTTTCACAACCGGATCAAAAATATAAATTTTTTAAACCTGAAAAAAAAAATTATTTTAAAAACATTTTATTTATTTCGTTTAATTTTATTATTTTTCCAGAATGTGTAAGTATCTATATTATGTTTAATATACTAAGTTTGTTAATATTATATGAATACTTCTGATTCGAGATGAAAAAATATGATTCATTCAAAAAAATTTAAGATAATAAACCACTTTGATTCGTTTTACGTACACCAGTTTCGATACGATTGTATTGAATGCGATATTCATCGCATAATACAGTATTCGTCCATCCTAACAATATTATTGTTTTTTTCTTTTGTTAGTGGTACCACGTTCCGTACAAATTAATACGGTGACAATATAAATGTTATTGCCGTATTGATAAGCAACTTCTGTCCAAATTCTGAATCGGTTCCTCTATCTAAATTCTGAATCTTCTATATAAAATAAACAAAAATATAATTACACACAATTATGTATTTCTGACGCTCCGCTTATCTATCAACATTTGTAAAAGACATCCTCCCCCCGCAATAATACCGTATATCGGTTTTCGCAAATGTTGATATATTGGCTTAGAAAAATCACTTAGAAATTGTATATAATAGTATTTTTATTTCTTTTATATGGTCGTTTAATGCACCATTCGTTGCCCACAAATATTAACCACGCATATGCATTCATAATTCAGATCTGCCCAAAACGATATACAGTCTTGTTGCAGGAGGGGTCTCTATTAAATTAATTGCAATGTGAATAAAATTCAATTCGCTGAAACAATTTATTGATGTGAGGTAATAAAAAAATAATATGCATCTTTATAAAAAGCGTCGAATTTTAAATTGGATTTTAGTAGACAGTTCGCGCTCTATTTCAATATTTAAAAACTTCAATGTTTTCGGTAATCACTCGTAAGGGTCTATCCAATATAAATTCCTTAACTTGACACGTGTTATCGAGGAACTAACGTACATAATTAATCCCAAGTCAATTCGGTTGATTCATCAGGGAATGACAATTGACTAGTCCCAACCACAGTCTTGTCTTTAAGACCACTGTGAACATTTTGTGGTCCACAATTCTGTTTGTATTTGGACTGACTTGACTGACTGGATGATTGTTTGAACAAGCTGAGATCAATCCGTGGGATCTCATCTTCTGCGGTCGTATTCGTGCAGTTGGATGGGTTGCATGGTTGAACCATCCAGCTCTGTTTATGAATTAAAAAGTCATACATGGAGCGATCTGCAGTGACGCTAATATGACGACACGACATGCAACGAGGATAGACTAAAGTAAGTCGAGCATTCTTCCAAATCTCTGTCAAAATCTTCCTAGCACCACTAAATCCTGTTTTAATCAATTCCAAGACATTAGTCGTGGTCGCGCAGCGGTCCAGACATGTGAGATCATCTCTACAACAACACTGTATATCGCGTTGGGAAGATCTGAATTATGAATGCATATGCGTGGTTAATATTGTGCATTAAATATCCATATAAAAGAAATAAAAATACTAAGTGATTGATCTAAGCCAATATATCAACATTAGTGAAAACCGATATACAGTGTTGTTGCAGGGGGTGGGGGTCTCGTGTCCACTCGCAAGGCCCAGCAATACCAGCCGACAAGAGCTGATTGCTTTCAGCTAGTACAAAATAAAAAAATGTTAATAAGAAAATTTAATTAGTAAAATAATACGAACAATTGATAAACGAACTACGAAAACATAAATTGCTACATATTTTGTTAAACTGATAAATAAATCCTGACATAATAATATAATATAGTAGGATATAGAATATCTCACGGCACTATGGAAAAAAATTAACACGGATAATCTCTGCCAAAATAATATAAATAAACTAGCTGTGTGACATAAACATATAAAATTGATGATATGAAATACGAGTAAAACCACAAACTACCAGATACTCTATAGACACGAACTAACGCAAATTCCTCGTTTCAATATTTTCATTTTGGTGTCACTCACGTGAATACTTTGGTACCACTTGTACAATCAAATAGCTCCCCGACTTTTTTTAAAAATATCACTCGATTTAAACGCTGACAATATAACATGCATTGATGTAAAAATACGTCTTGTTTACACAAATATTTAATTATCGAAGAGTAAATACTTTTACTCTTGCATAAATGTTTCATAAACTATCGGATTTATGTTTCTACAAAGAATGTGTGTAGAATGCCCCTCGTCTCGCAACTAATATTCCAAACCCTTCTTCTATATGTACACTCCTATATCATGTCTACTCATCTACTGGTCTGTGAGTAAAAACAATTAATAAATTAGTAAAAATAATATTTTAAATTTATATATATATAATCTAAGCGCGCCCAAATAATCATTCGCAAACGAATTTACATTACACGTTAGCAATCTTGGTAGTTTTATCTTCTATTATGTTATATATTATCGATGATTTGCCAGTTTAATTCTCTGGTACATCTTATGTAGTCGAATTAAAAATTATATTAACATTCTAAATATTATTTAAAAAAATTAAAAAACAAAAATTCTATTACTGCCCAGAACAATCGCGAGTATTTACGTTTGTCTTTAAAAATCCCATTTCTTGCTGTATATTAGACACAATGTAGAGATTAGAATGTTATTGTTTTAATGATAAAATTATGACCCACCAAATAAATATCTACTGATTAAAATTATCTTACATTTATATGCATAGAAATGACATCAACAAAATTTAATTTGTTGTCATTTTTTAATTTTCCTCCAAGGTCATCCGGTCTTATCACGGATAATGTAATCTCATTTGGCGAAAACAACTGATTTCTTTGTCTGTTACTATCTAATATATATTTTAATATACTATAATTAAATCCTAGGATTTGTAATCAGGTTAATAATAAGTTAAACACTTTCTTTAAATCCATTAATTATTGATACATCGACTTGTCATGTCAAAAGAATGGTTTGTTTCCAAAAGATGATTGGCGAATTCAGAATAGTTGTTGGTATTAATTATCATTATCTGAAGTGCTCCGTACTTCTAATATCAATATCATTATTTTGACATTAACAAGGGTTTAGAAATTTTGCATACAAATTTTAGACATAAGAAAGTGTTAATAGCTAATTAAATATTATAAATAACCCAATCATTTTTGCAAATAGTCACCATATACCCACAACTTATACTTTTGTTTTTATCTATTTATTTTTAATTTTAGTATACATTGTTTTCTGAATAGGTATCGAAACATGTTTATGTTTAAATAAATAGTGGTTTATTTTTAATTTTCAATCTGAGCAAAGTGGTAATGCTATTAGAATTAATATGATGATGATCTCTTGAGACGAAAATCGACTCATCAAACGATCACTTGGCCTCTTGCTGCTACATATGAGTGCATGTCAGACTCAAGTGTGGAAGATTTATATCTCCTTTGAAAAAATACGGTTGTACCGTAATTTTTTTAGGTAATGCCTTGACAATGGCACGTGTTACCGTGACGAAATGTCAGCCTAGTAACCATCTACTAAAAACGCTATCTAATCCAGAAGAGACGCCAGTTCCATATATATATATATATATATATGTGTATACATAAATTATTGCGTTAAATACAATCGTTAAGAATTGTGTCGTTTAAAATTTCCAAACATGTAATTCCTACTTACCTATCTGTATTTATACTTCATCAACATCATAAGCTTGTGTTAGTGCTGCTCGATATAGACTTTCCTCAAGGATCGCCAATTCTCCGTCTAAGCCCCTTCCAATCATCTGTTGTCCTGTTGCCCACCACTTTTAATAGCATAATCGGTTAATGCACGTTCCCCGGATTGGAAGAGATCCAGGTTCGAATCCCGCTAGCAACAATATTTTTCGATAAAATTGATTATATATATATATATCTTTCTAATTAATATATTTAAAATATCACTGACCTATGTTCTGAATAATTACAACTTCACAATAACAATTTGTTCTCCTTAATTAGTTATTTTAATTCTTATTTTGATATTTGTTTTTTTTAATATACATTTACACTTTTATAATTTTATGCCAACCCAAATCAAGTATTTCATTTCGTACCAAACAAGTGACTTTTACCAAATGAAATTACGTTTATGTCTACACGATTTGTTTAATAGATTAAAAAATCGTCTAAACACAAAATTCACTCGTTTTTATTTTAAGTATCAACAAAAGATAACAGGTTTTTGTAATTCCTGAAAATATAACAATTATTTTCACATTCTGAGTTGTAAACATTATTTCTGTTAACAATACTCTGGAGTGCAATAATCCAGTGATCTATGTAGTTGGATTATCGGGTTATAGAATACAGTTCCAAGCTACGTACAACTGATAACCGTTAGCTAATATATTTAATGTTTCGAAAAAGTCAGTTATGTTATAAAAAATTAAGATGAATTCAAATATCTGCCAATACCAAAATACGTATATACAAAACATTCTTAGATCAGTGTTAATATACGAAGTAGAAAACTAGACTTTGAACATATCTTTATATTATCTTGATTTACGAAAATTATTTTAATAACTTAACGATCTCTCCGAAGAGTCTAAAGTCGTCAAATATTTGAAGGTCTTCGTCATCTGCATACTTGACATTTCATAAACCTATAGGGAGACAATGTATCGGTAGACTATTTATAAATATTAGCTAGATAGAATCCAGAAGGAGCTATGGCCTTGAGGTTGACGATTGGCGGAATAAAGCTCAGAAAAGAGAGGAAGAATGATCTCGTTGAGGCGTGCAGAGTCCACGGTTCACAATCCTGGGTTGTAATACCATCACGATGATGGAGAATACAGTTTCTTTGACTATTACAAATTATATCAAAGTAAATTGCGTGATTTGATTAACCGATGTTCAGTAAGTATGTGTGCTAGAATGAGAATACGTGACAATTCTCAGAAGGTCAACTTTATTATAAATGTAAAAATATATATCATTGATTGATTTGGCAGTTACTTCGTGATGTAACATTTTAATTTTTTTTTCACTTTGTACTACACAAACACAATTTTTCGAATTATTTCAAATGTCTCAAAAAAGTATGTGCGTGTAGTACAAAGTGAAAATAAATATTATATTCTTCAATGTTAGCAAAATTACTTTGTGGCCTCATTTTATATAAATAATTAGACAAAATTCTTTGTTTAAACCACTATTTATTGATTATTTAACATTTTTCGATACTTCGATAATCTCAAATTTAACTAACTGTAAACCTCTAGTATTTATAAATAAGAAAAACTGATAATAGCAAGCTAAATATTATAAATAACCAAATCCTCTTTGTAAATAGTCACCTTTTAAATTTGTTTTCATATTGGTTCTTACTTATTCACCACTTTATAGTTTGATTTGTATCTATGCTTGTATTTTTAATTTCAGTATACATTGTTTCCTGAAGAAGATACCAAAGGTATCGAAACATCTTGAATAATCAATAAATAGTAGTTTAAACAAAGTAACTATTTATAAAAATTTTATATTTTTTTAAATAAAGTGGAAATATATTTTTAACCTCTAACGGAACACATTATCGTCTACTTGGCAATGTGTCTTCAAAAAAGATTATCTAATAATTAAAAACACAAATTTTCTTTATTATAAAAATTAAAACATATTTAAAAAGCTACTACGAAAGTCGTATAAATTTATTTATTACTATCTTTAGTGTGTCGTTACTTTATACAGGTGTTGTGCTACCATCTCAAATTGTTATCCTGCAGGATGCTGTCCACCTGGCATTTTTTAATTAGGACACCAAAAAAGTCGATAAAATATTCAAAGGCCAAAAAACCGCTGAGTCGAAAAGTGAAAAAGGTGAGACAGATTACAGCGCTATTCCACTGGAGCAAAGGAAGATTTAGAGTGAAAAATGCTGAGAAATAAGAAGAATCCACCCCTGTAAAGCGTCAAAATGTGTTTTTTTTTGTCAATTTATCTATTGTGTTGAATCCATTATCATTTGTATTTATTGTGTTTCCAAGATGCAATTGCCATATACAAAAAAGTCTTTACAATTAAGAGAGATAACATTGGAATGTATAAAAAAATATTTTGACAACTTTTTAGAAGAATTTTTTATTTTATTATTGTTATCATTTTATAAATTAAGGAGAACAGTTTTTTTCACATCTTTCTAATTGACACATTTAATTTGAATTAAAATACCGCACAACTATGTTCTTAAAAAAAATGCAACTTCACAAAAATAATGTGTTCTCCTTAATATATTAGTTGTATCATAGTTTATCTAAATTTAATATAAAGGAATTGATTTAATTTCGGGCGTTTATTTAAGATATTTAAGATTTGTCGCAATAAAAAAGTGATGGCTTTTAAAAATGGAATAGCAGATGCATCAATTTGAAAGAGCTGCGGCATATAAGTTCGAAAATTTGTCGTCAACTTACTCTGTTGGCGTGGTGTAATTGGTAAATACATTTCTCCGGATAGGAAAAGATCCAGGTTCGAATCCCGGTAGCGAAAATTTTATGTGCATATCATTCTAATTAATACATTTAATTTGTATTAAAAATATCACAAACCTATCTTCTGAAAAATTGCAACTTCACAATAAGAATGTGTTATATCAATTATATATTTAATATACGTTATGCTGGGCGTATTTACGTGTAGCGAAATTCCGATAATTTCTTGTACGAGATCTAACCATTTTATTGAAGAGCGACCTCTCGATTTTCGTCCATGATCCTATGATCGCTGATTTCTCCAGGCTGTCTTCGTCTCTTCAAGTACGTGAAAATTATATTCCTGTACATTGTGGATAGTCTTTTTGTGTGGAGTTCCTGAAAAATTGAATTTTCGATTTTTTTTAAATAATTTTTAAAATATTAGAACAATTTAACATGATATGGTTTTAGTTAGTTTATTTGATATCCGAATGAAGACAATGGTATTTTCCGAAACCGGTTGGTATATTAAATTTAACTAATAAAGTGGTAAAGAACAAAGTTTTAAATAATTTGTATTAGAATTATTTCGTCACGTATTCCATAATATACATACAGCACACAACACCAAGACTATATTTTGAAGATGTGGAGCATATTTCTTTGTTTCCTTCTCCATGTTTCAACTCTACTATCGAACTTTTATGTTCGTTAAGATGGAGCATTTGTTCCAAATTTTGATCAGTTTCAACATAACAGACTTGGCCATATTAATTCTCCTTCCAATCTTCATATCCTCCATTTCTTGAAATTAATATATAAAAATACCAATCTATTTGTTGCAATTAAGAACATTAGTTTTCTGTCGTTATAGACAATACTTAATATTTCATATTTGCACTAAGATACGATGTTCAGAAAACATCGGGCGAGTTGTTGGGCAAAATTAAAAGATTGAAATTAAGTTAAGATCTGCAAAAGAAGAAGATTAAAAAGTAAAGAGGTACTTTAGAATGATTTGAAATGCACCGTAACAAAATCAAGATATTATTTTTTTAAATATTATTAGACATCCGTTACCTTACCGACATTAACAATATCACCAGCAAATTACGCACCCCCACTTGATCGGGACAAAGGCTAACTGTCACTATCACGTACCAAAATTAAACAATACTTTTGCACAAAGATTCCATTTGTTCTAACACCAAAAATATACAACAGTCTTAATGCGAACGTGAAAAAATACTACCAGAGTTTTGCATATTTTTCACGAAAAGTGCAGTTCTGGATACATGAAATGGGGAGAAATTACGCCTAAGAACTTTTAAAGTTCAAAACTTGAGATTAAAACTGCTACAACAGTTTACTGAATTATCGTATTGCATTTTGTTTCACTCTTTATATACATACACACACACACATATATATATTTATATTCATTGAATATTATATTTACTTTAAGTTTTATGTTGTAATTATATGTTATCTAATTGCATATTGTTTTACTCTTTACATATATATATTATATATAATATATCTTATACATTTAACAATGCATTTACTTTAAGTTTTACAATGTATTTATCTAATCTAATTACATCTTGTTTAACTCTTTATATATAATATATATATTTGTGTACACTGAACACTGCACTTTGTTTACTACTATACCGGAAAAGTACTGTTTGCTATAATACAGTTAAATACTAGTGTAGCAGACAGGATATCCATATATATGTCTTATTTTGCTTAAAGGTTTATCCTATTATAATATAACGATTATATTATAATATAATATAACACACTGTACAATAAATCAAATAAATTATATATTATTATTTGTACATTTATGTTTCAAAATCATTCCTTTTAAAATACTTATTTATGTATAGTAAAACTGACTTATATCGCTTGCAATCAATGTGACAATTAAATTAATCGCGTGATACTACAACAACTATATTATTTGCAAGTATTTCAGTATTAAAGGGAATCAGTTTCTAATGAAATATTTCGTAATATTTTGTCTTCCACATCCAGTTCTTGCAATCTTTTTTAAGTCATAGGTCCAGCAACTTGGGGCGCAACCCACGCTTCGGCTTCCAGTTCGGGACTTTACGGCTTTGCACCCCAACATTTCTCGAATTAGTGAATTTGGTCTTATGGCAAATTGCTTAACCTTACAGTGATGTATCTATGGATGAGCGTATGGGCGCTAGAGAGCCTGAATGACACGCGTGCGAAAGGGATAAATGACCGTCCGCCTGTCGGGGGCGGTCTCTCGCATCTGAGCTGTTGCTTGAAACACATCTCTTGTATTTGACTTGTAACTATATAGCTTTATACAATAAAAACTATTGTTACCAAGTCGAATATTCTAGTGCTACCCAATCCCGTATACAATGAGGACAGCATCAAGCAGTTAACAGAAGATATCACACATTGACGCAGTCGGCGTAGAAGATATTCCAAACATAAACCATTCCATGGCTCATTAAGTTACTTACCTTAATCTTGGGCATCTTGCAATTCTATAACATGCTGGCTATAATACTAGGCAAAGCATGTACCATGATAACAAATTGATGTGATGAGTATTTATCTCAGCACAAATTATTATCGATTTTGAGAAAAAAAATGTTCAATTATAATTTTCGTGTAAGATAAATATTATATGTTTAATAAATATTCATCATCAGCAGTCTGTGTCTCTCCACTGCTAGATACAGGCCTCCGCTGACTTCATATCTTGACTCCGTATGTAAATACTGAGAGTATTGATTTTAATATTTTCGCTTTGAGGATATGCTCTAGTTTTCCAAAATAAGAAATATTAAATTAATTTTATTTAAGATTCTAAAAATAATTAATAAAATCTTTAATAGGATGACCCATTCTATTTTGTAGAATAATGTACAAATGGTAGCAGGAAACAGTTTACGCCTATATAAAGTGTTCGAATTTTGGAACAATTACGTATCTTTGAAAAAAAAATTGTTGGTAATTTTCCCAAATGCTTTTTTTTTACAGTGTTCATTAAGTGTTATTTTGGCTTACGATAATTCGCATGACGTCTCAATGGCGTACATTTAAGAATATTTTGTTTCCGTTTATTAATTTACTTTTTTAGAAATATTACATACGTACCTACACATATGTATTTTATGTCTTTGTTTCTCTTCTCATACACATAACTCATATCAAATTAAATAAATTGCTTCTTGCTCGACAAAGAATACGTGTATACGTGTAAAAATAATTTTCAATATCAAAGAAAATTTACGTTTTATTTTTTGGTTACATATATGTATAAAAAATGTATTCTTTTACGTCGCACATATACATGTTAACACAATTTTATTAAAACTTATGATTTAAATTACAGAAAAAATATACATTTGTACAGACCTTATAACAGTTCTTCTAGTATATTAGTTTATTATTTTCATAGCAGTTTGAGTAATAATTTGAACGATACGTACAAGAAAACTAGACAGCATAAACCTCTAAGCTGTAGAGCATGGGGTAAAATTTTAAAAAACAGTAAATAATATTCTAGTATCATATTTTTTTGCTAATATAAAAAATTATTAAAAAATTAGTTCAATATCAAAAATATTATGTGTGATTTAAATGTATTATGGCGTGTTTGTTGTTAAGTTTAAATTCTTTCTGATATTCAAAAAATACTATAATGAGAAATTTTAACAAATAAAAACATAATGAGAACATATTTTTGTTGTGAAGTTGCATTTTCAGAACATAGTTCTGTCGACTTTTGAAACAAATTAAATTAATCAACTAAAAATATAAATTTATCTATTAAAAAAATGTTTAGTTGCTACCGAGATTCGAACCTGAACATCTTCCTATCCAGAGAAGCGCCTTATAGCAATCGAATACATTTTTGATCAATTTTGAACATATTTTCAGTAATCTTTACAATTGATACATCTATTATTCCATTTTTACAAGCAATTAACTTTAATAATAATAAAAATCCCAGTAGCAACTAAATATTTTTTTAATAGATAGATTTTTTCTATATATCTTTCTAGTTGATTCATTTATTTTGTATTTTCACACTTACTCGCTTCTCATTTCTGTGCTTGGATAAAATAATTGATCAAACTTTTTTCACGACACCTGTACATTAAACAAATACTCTAAAAATAATTACAAGTTAAATGAAATTAAGAAATAAATGTAACCTGTAGATGTTTATTGCCATGACAACGCGTGAGATGACGAGTGTATGGAGATGTTTTGGTAGCCAAGGAGAGAAGAGACTTCACTCTATACGCGTGCGCAAATACATCGATCGTTGACTTTCGCGCCTGGACCAAAGGAACTGTGGTCGCTTTCATTTTTGATTACACGAAAATATGTAATTAATAAACATGTTGTGATATCACATCATTTGATTTCGGATGCACAATTTAATAAAAAAAAAAAGATATTTTTATCACGGGCGTAAAATTTTTAATACTTTTTAATACGTAATATAATCGTCTCTAATGATTTTTTAATAGTGAATTAGTAATAATTTAATAAAATAATTATTCATTCGTCAAATTTAAAATAATAAAAATCTTTTTAATATAGCATTTTTAATTTATTTCATATATTTAGTAATGAATTTATAAAAACTAAGTACTTTTTCATTATCTTTATACGTAAAGTATATATTCTTTATTCAGAAATCATGTAACGAAAAGCAGCTTTTCTTAAATTTTCATGTGCCGAATAAACTATACACCCAGACAGCTGGCCCTGCTACCGAAAAGAGATGCTATCTCACCCGCGTTTGTACAAATATACCGATGATAGAACGAGACGACATTATATGGCAGAGGACTTTCAATATTCAGCATTACTGGATCTCTCCACTCGGCTCGGCAAAATAGAGTAACAGTACCCGAGCGGAGTGAATGTAGATATACATGCCTATACGCGTACTCCTTGCTAGAGTCGACGCATAGAGACAACCGAATCCTCTATATCGCGGTGTTTCAAGTACATTTTCTGACCGAAACAGAAAGAAAAGTTATTTAACTTCACACAATTCATAAGGACAGCGATGTGTTTGTGAGATCAGAGTGTTCAAAGCAGGAATTTTCGCCATTTTGCTAGCTCCAGGGCGTTGGGAACAAACCTAACCTAAAAGTGTAAAATTGACTGTTTTGACAGCGGGACAAAATGTGTTTAGTTAATTGACAGTAGTGTTAAACGTGTCGTTTATAAAACTGAACACACTAAAACAATATAAGGGATGCTCATTGGAAAAATTCGTGAAAACTGAATTTAATAGTTTGTTTTATGGATTTCAGTGGGATATTTTTTATTTATTTTAAAATATTGTCAAACATTATTAATTATTGTTACATAAATGTTGTCTTATAACAAATAATTGTGTAAAAAAAAATTCAAAATTACTGCAATATTATTTGTTATGTTATTTACGATATAATTTGCATTTGACTTTTCGAATATTGACATTTTGACTTTTTCGGTATTTAGAAATGTCAGATAATTTAGAGGATAAACAATGAATAACAGAGATAACTGTAAATAAAATCTAAATTAAAGTGTTTAATATCAATAACTATTATATTTTTATTTTAAGTGTGCATATATACTTGAAATCAAACAAACATCAAGATGTTTCATCTTTGGAATGCGACGAAGAAAAAGTGCGCCAAATCCGATACCGTATTTTCCCGCGCACTTTGGATTTTCTTAACCTCAATGTTTCTCTGCCCCCACGTGTGCTCGGGCAACCCGGACGCCAAGAGACTTTACGACGATCTCCTGAGCACGTACAACCGTCTCATCAGACCCGTTACCAACAACAATAACACGGTTCTGGTCAAACTTGGACTGAGGCTGTCTCAGCTGATTGATTTGGTAAGCCATTTTAGAAAATATATCACATTTGAGACTAAATATAAGAAAGGTATTATTTTTTCATTTTCTAACTTTCTTACATGATGTTTATGGGCAAAAATGAATGATTTTAGGTCATACCCCCGCAATGATGTAGCTCAAAATATCAAATAATTATAAAAATATGTTCTTTAATCTTTTTTTAAATATGTTTGAGCGAAATTTGTAAAAAAACTCTATTACATAAAAATTACTTAGTTATATATAAAGTAGTATTTAAATCCGGTTATTACCTACCTATGGGACATATTGTACATAATTACTTCATACTGCAGCATTACAATTTTCAAATTTCTGACATTGTACTTGTTTGTTTTCGAAACTCTAAGCACAAAAGGACATTTCTACGATTTATGTATATTATTGTTATTTATTATAGTCAAAATGGTTAGAATAGTATTTTGTACTAGAGGTCATAATTCAGTTTACCATCCAAGTTTTTGAGAACAAATTTATTTGAAAATTAAAATAAATTAGATGATTCACTTAGAAAAATACAAATAAAAATATTTTTATCGAAAAAATATAAGTACAGCACGATGGTAACAATATTCAACAATTCTATACAACTGTTAACCTATGCGAATAACATTAACATTATTTCTGTACAAGATAGACAGGCCCCAGATGGTTCACGCACCATTGAGGTCATCGAGACACAATTCATTGTTCTATTACAGTGATAATGTCAGAACACATGCATTAGCTAACTCTGTAGTCCCCAGATTGCATTCTTTGGGGAATTAATATGCGGAGGTAGTGTACATTTTTGCTGTAAATTGTTCCATTATTTGAAAGCCATCTTCTATATTTTATTTTATTTTAAGTGTAACATATAAGTTCGAAAATTTGTCGTGAATCCACTGTATTGGTATAGCATAATCGATTAACGCACGTTCCCCGGATTGGAAGAGATCTAGGTTACAGGTTACTAGGCAACAACTTATCTGTCTTAGAAATCTAGCGCTGAAGAGAATCGTTGTATCGAATCGAAATGATCAATGGAGGAAAATTCTTGAGAAGACAACGACCCACCAAAAGTTGTAGAGCTAATAGTGATGAAAATGTATGCAAATAACATACTGTACGCAGTATTTTAAAAGGTAGATCCCTCTAGAGAATTGAAATCCCTTAATTTCCATGTTCTTAATTAGTTTTGTTTAGGTCAGTTAGGGTACCGTAGGGACACAGAAGCAACTAATTGAAGGACTGTCATGTAAAACTGGTTGGTTTTGGCATTAATAATTTAGAGTATTAAATGTTTTTTCAATTCAATTTAATGTATATGAATTATCATATATATATATATATATATATATTTGAAGATTACTTTGTTTATTAATCTGATAACTATATATATATTTTACTTTTTTCTTGACCATCTAAATTTATTATACATTTATAAATTTGCAAATCAATAAACTATAATACTTTAATTGTTGATAAATTAAGTTTTGGTTATATAAGAGAAAACAAAAATATATAATAACAATTAAATTAATCAACTAGAAAGATAGACAGAAAAAAATCTATCTATCGAAAAATATTTAGTTGCTACCGGGATTCGAACTGGAACCTCTTTCTATCTGGAGAAGAGCGTTCTCCATGTTCGCTATAGAAATCGAATACATTCTCGACAAATTTTGAACTTATATTCTGTAATATTTTAGCATTATTAAAAGCAACTTCATATCATCGTACCCCGGTTTGGAAAGAGATCCAGGTTCGAATCCCGGTGGCGCAACAACAATATTTTTTGATAAAATTGATTTTATATGTATATCTTTCTAATTAATACATTTAATTAATATTTGTAATAATAATACATTTGGAAAGATATTCGTAAACTATTCTATGAATTCTCGTGATAGGCATAAAATGTTACGCGTAGGGACCATTCTAGATCGGTTTCGTGTGATATTAATATTTATGAGAAATGGAAAACATATTTTTACTTATGACGGCAGTTAAATTATTATAAAATTCCTGAAATATAATTGTTTTCTGTAATTACCTAGTAAGCTCATATCCTTTTACTCTTGATCTATAGGTTACCACTGCCTTTAACTTCCTCTCTATCATTATAATTCACGTTGATCCCGCCCTTTTGACCAAACTTTTCCATTTTTAAGCATCCTGCAGATCTTGGATCTGTAACCAGAGACGTGCCTGTTATATTGTCTACTTGGTTGGTCCATCAGGTGGGGGTTTATCTCTTCTTCTCCGTCCTTCGTCCTTCACAACAAGCTACTCCAAGGTATCTTCCTTTCTCGCAAGATGCCCAAAAAAGTTTATCAATCATTTTAGGTAGATGCTTGGGAATCTGTCTTTGATGTTCAATTCTTGCAGAATGATTTTATCATAAGCGCAGAATTCGCGCATCCACCGTTCGCGGTATACGCTATATGTGTTTAGGGATTTGTTATTATATTTGAATATGTCCAAGAACACACAATTACTGTATGTTTACCTATAAAGGCACTGTTATTAAATAAATATCATATATCTCATAGAGACGAAGTTATTTTTATTATATTTAATGAAAAATATATAGGAGTATGGGGTGATTACAGTGTTTACGACCTGTCTTCGGCTGGCTTAAGTGATCACTGGCGATGGCGATGATTTGATTTGATGACTGTAAGTGCTTACTGGAGGTGCGTCAGAGAAGGCAGTTGAGAGAGAAGTAGTTGCTTTAGACGGCCTTCTCGAAGTTGTTACATGGTGAATTATTCCTACTTAATTTCTGTCAGTCCTACTAGGAGACATGGAATGGCTGTAAAGTGCTTGGTTAAACGGCTAGGTCAGTGAGGCGCGAATAGAGCCAGCATCTCAAATACATAAATTCCATTGTCTTCCATTGCATTCCATTCCACACCATATAAAAATATAGAATACACCAGAGGCTGCACAAGCCTGACCTTCGTTGTTTTGGATAAACCGCGGTCTTTCCATGTTTTGTTAAGTCTGGACATAGAAATTTTCGCCTTACCTATGCGTCCTTTCTGTAAATGGATGATGTGTTTACTCATGTAAATTTTCTTCTTGAATTCTTCATATTTACGAAGATTTTATTCGCAAATTAATTAAATATGAACGTTAACTATTAGCAATCATGTGGTAAATATCAAAATAATTCACATACTGTGTATAATAAGTTCAAATATCTGCCATAGGTGATACATAAACGAATTTATAAAATAATGTTGTTCATATTTCGGAGAAATTTTCCTTCGAGTTCATTAAACACGTTCGCTTTGGAAGTCGCAGAGCTCGTTAGCTGTGTAAACAGGGTCCGTACCGTTCGTCTCCTAAACTTATTGCTATACTCCAGCCAGTCAGTCAATTCGGAAACACGGTTAGGCAGTTAGTTTGGGTGGAAATTTCAGTATAAACATATCCCTCTACGTGTTATAACTTAATTAGTAATGGTAATATATTGCAATAATCAGTAGAAATACTAGCTTTATAATACGAAATAGTCGCTTTATTAAGTAAGATTGTATTTTTAAATAATATAGGTATGAATTTAATAAAGCGCTAAAATTTATATGTTTGAGTGTGAACTTTTTTTTGTGGTGTACACTTTTATTATAAATACAATAATATCCATACAATCGGCATCTGCAGTCTTGGCAGAGTGATTAAGGCGTTTGACTAGAAATCAGATTTCATCTGTTTATTATTCCACACTTTATTTCATTTATTTTGACGCAATCCTTTTAAAATGTATCTTTCAAAAAAAACCACGTACGACCACGTTACGCTACGTCAGTACCAGCAGTGTATATTCTGAATATTTAGCCAAGACGTAAACCGCTTGATTTAGTCGTAGTCATATTTTGGCTGTAAAACAGATTTGTGTCGTCGCTGATATGATGCAATTACAAATTGGTAATGTTAAGTTGTAGAGTGTTAGATCACCTGCCTTTTCTTGATAGTGTATTCAATTTTCCAAATTATAAATCTATTTTACGGAAACGCTGTGGCTGCCCAGCGGCCACCATAGGCCGCAAAATGGGCCGCCTAGCAACAAGCAACCGACAAGAGACAGTTGCTTTCTGCTAGTATTTATAATAAAAGGTTTTAATGGAAATAAAAAAAAGTGTCTTGCAAATCGTGTAAATGACCAAAAAAATCACAATGGTAAAGTTGACCGCATCTTTCGCCCAGAATAACAGTTTACTCTATTTGGCAGCATTGAGTAAAAAAAATATTGTCGACACTAACTATTGAATGTTAACATTAACGATATAATGGCAAGGATCTAATTCTCATTGTTTTGTAACTGTATTAAATTATTATTTACTATATTGTTCTAAAAAAAAAAAAAAACTATTTTGTTCTACTATCTAACCAACATTGGTATTATGGCATGTATCCACAAAGGAGATTTTTATAAGCTTTTCGTCTCTGAGTTGTAGCTTTTGCTCTCAGATTTTTTGGACAACATTCGGCTTTTATACTCACCGTTTTCTACACCATATCTCAGAGATTTGCCGACTCGCGCCACACTTCACTTTCGTTATATTATATAAAATTTCGAATGCTAGTCCATTGACTATTGATGAATTTGAACCTCCTCGTAGCAGTTAAAATAGAATTAATATTTCTATTTAAATATGTTCATTTTGTCTAATTTTTCATAATAAATAGATGTAGGTATCTATTGCCTAGGTGACGTTTAAGTCTCGTTGTCAAATTTGTCATGTACGAGGGTTTTAGTTGTTGTCTATTTTTAATAAACTAAAACTGATCTCTGAGTTTATTTTTAAATCAAAATCTCAACTTGTGTGCCTACACGGCACTGAAACTAAAACATCGTACCTCGTTCCGTGGAAACGGGCCATTAGAGTGGTTTTTGGTAAAACTTCAGTTAACGTAATTAAAAATAACTTTAATGCTGGAAAACATTAATTACTTAGAAAGCCTTCAGGGAAATACGAGTATTTAAGTATTCCTTTTTATAAATAACAGATGTAATTGAATAGAAAGTACCATCGATATTCCCTGGTCAAGTATAATTTGTATACTTTTCTCAAGGGTATGATGAAACCATATTATCTAATATAACGTAAAGCATATTTTTAAATTACCATAATTGTTTTAAGTTTACAAATATGAGTAGGTATCAAGCATATTTAATATTTGTCATTTAAATGCGCAACATCCTAGGTAACTATTCGGATCATATTCCCAGGGATTATTACATTTGGAGAGATTGTGTATCGAGATATGTTCATTTTGAATCCGCATCTTGCCTGTGTCTGGTTATAATTGAATTAACGAAACCCTGTCGAGTATTACACACCCCAACCCCCAACCCCTGCTTCCCACACCACTCATCCCCCACTCTTCGGCCACTTCATCATCTCATATCTCTGGAGATGTCTCCCATTTTACATCACTATATTAATTCCCATTTAATTTATACAGAGATAGCTAAATTATTCCAATCTTACTTACCGCAATACTATTTCCAACGCTGAGAGACACACAAGTGTATCGTCTGATACAACGCTTATATCATTGTGCTTTATTCTGCAATATATTTTCTAACATCGGATTTTTTTTTAACATTCTCCACACGTTTTGGTGCGTACTGTAATAAATGTAAGGAAAATTTAGTATTAATAATTATTTTATTTTGGTTAGCAAAAATAACTACAAATATTTTATTTTTGCGCAGAAAATACATTAAAAATAATTAAACTGAAAATTTTTCGCTTTCCTCTCTTGTTTAAAAATTACATAGAAAAATAATTAGCTGTTCCGGAACATACAAAATATATTTATTAAAATTTTTTGTGTAATATAGACCTGACTCCGATAGGATTTTATTTTGAAAATGTAGAAGAATTTTTCATCACGTATAAAATTAACGTATAGAATTAATCAAATATATAAATATCCCTCTTTTTAAATATTGTCGTTACAAGTGCATTCAAAGGTTACACTTACTTTGGCGCTATGAATATAAAATAAATATGTTTTTAAATCCTTTTTATTTTATAGCGAAAATTTCAAAAATATGTTCATACATCCAATAATTACGAAGACATTATTTTTTCTAGTAAATCAATAGATTATACAAATTGGAAACATCTTTGGAATACCCTATACAACAAAGACGGAGAGAGAATTAATGTTTCAGAAGATAATAATAATTATATTCGTATAAACTTAAAATCTTAGAACCTTTCTCTTGGTCTTCGGAAAATTACGAGCGGTCCTTTAGTGCCGTCGGTGACCACATGCTAGATTAGAGTAGTGTACTTTGAGACGTGGCTTATAATCTCAAGAGCTTGAAATCTGAGAACGTTAGCGGTGAGAGCCACACCGCGAGCTGTCTCAAAATCCTAAAGATTCCCCCACAAATAAATTTTCGCAAATCAAAGACGATAATGGAGACACATCTCTTAATATTTAGAACAACTATTTTTCTGACGAACAAATCTTGATTTATTAACATTTTTTTTTACATTAACGTAGTCGAATATGATAGAAAATCACGATATTTTTAGGAAATGTTGGTATTTGTAATATTAACTCAATTTATCTAGGGCTAACTGAATTACTGAGCGTGGGATTGAACTATTGGATTTCGTATCATTAGATATCGAGAAGCTCGGGCATGCGAACCGTCATTGGTCAATTAACTATTTGTTATTGAGAGCTTCGAAAAGCTATCAATATGCTTTATTTTTTTTTTGTTTACACAGTCACCATTTAACCAAAATAAATTGAATAATATTTTTTTTTTGTGTATCTTATGTATGTAGTTCCAAATAAAATAACCTTACGCGTCTGCCAAAAATGACTAATATCAGGTTGAACTTTAAAATTTCAATAAGTATTTTATTTTTACTCGATTACGAGCGTTTTTAGTACGATAAATATGATCAATTTGTAAAAATATCAAACAATTTTTAATTGGTATAATATTATATTTATAATACTTAAAATGAGATATTTAAAGATCTTTAAATCATATCATATACACGTTACTGTCAAAGTGTTGTGAGGCGTTTTATAAATGTTATTTTTTATATTTATGTATCACGGATATTGAAATAAAGCTCTGATGGTCAATAAATTGGCCTTCAAGTAAGCTAGTGTGAGCATAAAAGCGCTCCAAATCATGTTCCATACATTACTGTTGTTTTTCAAAGTTGTCACGTCTGCCATATATTACGTTTCTTTGTTACAGAACCAGCTGCTGCTGGCTACTTTATTATATTCCTGCTATTTTTCGACGTACTTTGCAAAGTTCACTTCTTCACATATATATTATATATACATATAAATATAGTGCTAGCGTTATACATTCCAAAATAAATTATTGGAATATATTGGCAGTGAACAAGTAATGCATCAGGTTGTCTCGCATTTCCTTCACACTTAATACAAAGATATTTCTTGATTGAAAGATTACATCGGAAATATTATTATTATTATTTGATTCCGGCATAAACGGATCGAGTGTGCTAGACCCGATCCGCCGTTAAATTACATAAGATATAAAATAATACATTTCAACAGAAGATACGAAATAAGAGGAGAATGAGAGTATAATTGAATATACAAAAATACTTTAATAGCTCTGAAAAGAATATAATGCTTATAATTGAGATTAAGTTATGTATGTATGTATGGCATTATTTGAGTAGGGTTCCAGATCTCCATGACAACGCAGCTTGAAAAGAATTGATGCTGTGCTCCTGCCGAAGCCTAACACCAGCAACACGATGTCTCAGGAGCGGGATAAATTCACGGACACGGCCATTGGCAAACATTGTGAAAGTATTGCAATATATCATCTCGATCAGTATTCTTTAAGAGTTATTGTGCTGAACCCGTTGATGGTTACTCCGTTGCTCGTAGGCTAGTGAAGAAAGATTTAAAAAAAAAAATAAGCTCTTCTATCGGTAGAGACTACGTGACAGCATATTCGAATGAACTTTTAGTAGGCCCCTTTGACGTTTGATATCACCGTCATCCCGTCCGTGTTGAAGGTACGATCAAGATATTTGACTTTTTTTTAATGCTCAATCTCGTTCCGTCTCGCTTCGCAAAAGGGATATTATCTAGACCTTTTCTATATTTGAATATAACAAACAAAGATCGCGTCATGATATAAAGATCGTTTCTTGATACACAGATCAATTGTATAGGTACATAGATTTTTTTTGTGAATTTTTATTTTTATTTCATATGCAAATTATGTATAGATCACTAATGACCCTGATGCATAGTTCTAGTATGACATAAAGGTACGATATATAAACATTTTAAGACAATTATAGTAATAACTAGTTACAGCATACACTTTTTATGGTTGAGAAATTAGAAACACTAAAAAAATAAAAGTTGCAAATGAATCATTGAAGAGAATGAACAGGACATAAAAACTACCGCACAAGTACAGAAGTACGCGAGTTTCGAGTCTAATGAACTCATCATGTAACACGCGATAGTCTTCGGCACTTCAAAGCTTAAATTACATGACTATTAACAATTTACAATCTTTACAATATAACTTAACCGATTCTATATGTCATCAAGAATATATTCAGGTTAGAGTTAATGGATGAAATCTCATTGTGGTCATTATCTTTCTAGACACCACGTCTTCAGAAGGAGAAAAACATTTTAAAAATCAAGTTGAGCTCATCAACATCACAGCTTTCTTCTCCATTTCAATATGTTAAAGAACTTGGCACCAGGCACCGGTTGCCAGGACCATAATGTTTCTTCCATCATGACCCTAACGACAATGCAATGTTCCGATGCACTCGGCTTCCGGTCCGTCGGATGTGCCGCGGATATTCTTTGTCGCTTTCACATTACACGGACTTGGCTCGCTGGGCTTCTGAACGGTTTCCAAGAGAGCGGTGTGACCGCTCAGCTGATATTTTCTTTCATTCCAACTCAAAGGACTATTTTGTACGTTGACAAATAAATTTTTTTATCAACGTTTTTCGTACGGTTAAAAGAGCTTTGTGTCGTTATTTTTTTAATATTTATTTTAGTGCATTATTACTGCCGAAAACAAAGTAAAGTCACTGGTGTTTAAAATCCATTCTAATATAAGGACTAAAGACGTACCTACATAGGACATTAATACAAATAATTACTTGACTACATTACTCCAGCATTACAGTTTTACAATTTTATAAATTACTGATGATATAAATCTTTCTAGTACATACATAATTGTTATATATTTTTTAAATGTACCATCAGAATAAATACGCCACACACCTATCCACTCATATATATATATATATGTATGTATGAATGGATAGGTATATAACATTTTTGTTCTGATGTATATATATTAATATCCAGTGATTTATTAATAGCATTCAAAAAAAATAATTTAACTCTTGACTAATATCAGAGACTTAATCAAAATGATTATTTTACTATAAAATTTGTTGAATTTTCTTCTCATTTATTTATAAAGAGAAAACCCACGGTAATATCATGTTTTTTTCTGTCCGTCTACTTGATTTTTTTCTTCACTGGTGGACAAAATGTAATATTATAAACTATTTATAAATATATTATTATTAAACTGCTGACATTCGGGCATTCGCTTAGCTCGGCAGCAATCAAACGTTATATATATAGAAGCTCAAACTTGCTTACTCGTCACTACAAACCATCAAGGTTCAAGGCCAACTTCACGACTCATATCTTTATCAAAAAATGTTTCCTATACTCAACTATTTGATAAAATTCTCACGTGACTATAAAGCGTCACAAAAGTTATTACATCACCCACATCCGACTCCACCCTTATACATGTGTCATGTCCTTGCTACGGGCGGTGCTAATTGGAGTGCGTGTCACGTTATCGTCTTCACTGCTATATCTGGAGTTTGCTATATCTACTTTGAAAGATTAACGAACTATCACAAGAGGATAGAATGTCACACTTTACTGTCTTGATACAACTCTCGCCTCATCCACAATATTAATATTTTATTATGCATGCTCATCGATTTTTGAGAATTCTAATGGTATGATATTTTATTCAATTATACATTCCATATACCTACACCATCAGAGCAACCCTTTCTTAATACTGTTTACTATTCTAAGATCAGTTTTATGTTTGCTCATAATTTATTAATTATTTATTCTATCATAAATAAATTCGCCAAATATACGTCTTAGTAACCAAATTTGCATTTTCGTTTCTTTTTTATCAAAAAGTTAAAATGACTATCATTTTATTGAATTTAATGCAAATGTTATTGATAAAAAATAGAGTAAGATATGTTGTCAACATGACAGTTCCAGCGCCTTCCGTAAGGTCTATGATGGAAGGCCAATGGGGACTCGACCCCTGGGATGCCAAAGAGTAAGATGAGGTGGACAAAATTCAAATACAGGACTATAAATTCCTTGTAGGGAGACCACAGCTCGAGACAATGAGGACTGAAAGACAGCTGTATGGTGGGCCGTGGGCCGTGGACCTGATAGGCCCTTACAGCCATGATAATAATTAATAAATACTACTTTTTCTTCTATGAACATCTATGTACACAATAACAATTAAGTATTCTGTGTCGAGACAACTCGAGAATAAATTCCCGAGAATTCCGTGACTTCTTGCTGTCTCGAATCTCGGGACTTTAAAAAAAATAACATAAGTCTCTCAATTATTCTTGATATTATTCATTTCAAGTAAGTTGAGTTAATCCTAGTGCCCATTGACATACAGCAGGTAGTGACCCAGCAACGAACGGAGCATGTGTATGGTAAATACCTTTTTTTTTTTAAATGAACAGTTTCCATAGTTTATATGGTCGGCCACAAAGATTTACATAAGGAGAAAAGAGTCCAAAGATATATGTATTGGCTACTAAAAAAATAATTTTTGAATTAGAGCTTTTGTCATTTTTTAAAACAAAATTTGGGTGAGATGAAATTATTTGAAAAACTTTATTAGGGGACTTCAGTTAACTTTGGCCAAATACATACATCATTTTTTTCTGATATTTTTCCTAATTAATGATCCTATTTTTGGTTTTTTAACTTTAGTTTTTAAATTGTTTGTGTTTTGAAATTTTTATAGATGAATGTGTTTTTTTATTCAATATACATGAAAAATTAATTTCATTTTAAAAAACTACTACTACAAGTAGTTTTTATTCGTTTACAAAATTAATATTAACGTATGTTTTTATATACAGATAATATACTTAATAAACTCATACATTGAATATGTATTAAAATATATGATATTTTTAATTAAATAAAACTCATGGTCTCGATTCCCGGGAATTCTCGGGACTTGAATTGAAATAAGTCGAGAATAAAGAATATCTCGTAACTGTAGAGCGCCATACATCCCCTGACATCGCCATTGTGATCCAGTCTGCTGGACACTCGCCTATACCCCTTTTCATTTAGAAATAACAATTGTATTAGTGTGAGTAATATCATACGTAGTATGCACATTGTAAGAGTGTGTTGATAGATCTTTGCGTTTGTATTGGTCATTGGACGGGGCTGTCCCCTATTGCTTATTACTAGGCCTAGCGGGCGGTTATTATGGCCACTTTGTACTATTATTGAATATATAAAAAAGAAAACATTTATGTAATCTTAACCTAGAGATATTACAAACATGTTCGTTTTTGTCCTGCTCGCGTCTCACAAACCTGGTATTTTAAGCAAGCTCTTTACAGCCACAAATGACACTACCGAAGCCTCCACGGCGGCCACATCTTGAAAATTATAGATATAGACAATATTATTATGGATTATAAAGTTTTTTCATTCATTATCGGTTCTGATCACGGCTTCTGTAGTCATCTTCGTCATCCTCAAAAACAACTCCACCGCAGAATAACAAGTTGTATTTGAGCATAATTTCCAAAATTCATTTCTGTTACAAACTTCCTCACAGCATTTTTTGCGCGAGTAGCAAAAATAATTGTAACGATGTGGAAAAAATAGTCGAATATATTTTCCCATTGAAAAGAGCTAAATTGAGTGTAACTCCGTGCAAATTAGCGTTGCATGGAAATGTAATCTGGTACTCGCCGGTGCTTTGATCATATCACACCAGCTCCGCAGTGTGTGAGCCTAATGAGCTAACATGCTAACGATACATACTTTCTAACAGGTTGACTAAAGTTTTAATGAAGTTTTGCCTCGGCGTTGGAAATACCTAATGACGCGGTGTTTTATCAACGACGTGAAAAATTATCAAAAAATTGTCATATATATTTTATATCGCCCGACCGGACTAAGCCGATAGTTAACGATTTATTGGAAAATGTTTGGAAACATGAAATTTAGTAAAATTTATTAGCATTTTCTCATTTTTTAATTGAATAAATAAATAATTTTATTAATTTAATGCTTCAATTTTGGAACAATTTAAGATTCCAGATAGATTGTCCGCAATCTGTAAGAGATTTTTTGTACATAAGTATGTTTCTATTATTAAGAAAGTAGTCTAAGTCAAGAAATTGAAAAAAATGAATTATTTCACGTCACATTCTTTTAAATCAATATAATATGATACGAATTGTAACAATTGTGAAAAATTTGAAGAGTTATATACAGTGTATCATTATGATATTCAATGGTATACAACCTCATTATATTTATTTGTGTATAAACAAAATTATAAAAAATTCAAAATATTCCCGTTAAGTTAACATTATATAACATTTACCTTAGAAAAACACAATACAATAAAATGTTTATAATGTTTACCATGTTGAATTATGCACAATTCAAACCAATTCTTGATAGTGAAGATTGTAATAAACGATTATTAACTAGATATTAAGATGGCTACTTGAAATCCTGCCGAACATTCTTGTGTAATCACTTCCATTGTGATATTCAGTATTTATTTATATCAGTTGTCAAACATAATATAGTATCCTGCATCATATATTTTGGTGATTTTAAAAGTATTTACCCAGATAATTGTTAGTAAGATGACATGTGACACTACTACGCGATGATAAAATACAGAATGAAGAAATAAGAAATTAATTAAAAACTGATTTTATTAATATATACGATTAAAAATAATTACTTTTGTCATTTGGTCACGTGGAAGGAATGAGTGTGATGACATACGGCTCGGTCGTTGATGGTATCAGACGCACCAGATATCCGAGAAAGATGACATTATTGGAAGACTATTATTAACAATTATGAGTCTGCATTAGAAAATATTATGAAATCACATTTTATTTATTGAGTTACGATTTTTGAAAGATACGCAGAGAAAATCTATCTATCGATAAAATATACCTCACTCAAACAAACCCGGAACTTTATATAGCGAGTTAAGAATCTTAACCAATCAAGCTATAATGACACTATTCAATGTCGTCAGAATCCATCTATATTCATTAATTTAATAGAGACAATATTTTAAGATTCATTTATTCTCTCAATTCATCCTTGTCCTAGAAAATGTTGTATTCACCCCGCGAAGAAATTGCGTGACGGTAAAAAAACAATATTTATAATAACTTGATTGTGGTTTAGCAGCAGAGGGTTCGAGCCTCGTTCCAAGGCTCCGTCACCATCAAATTAGTCCTATTTTCATAGCATAAGCATTTAACTTACTTTGAAAATAATAAAAATACGCATTTTTATTTTTTTTATACACACGATAAGTTAAAAGTGTAGAAGTCATAGAACCAAGAAATTATCGCTTTATAAATAAATTTAATATGTATTATGTATTTTCGAAGTATATATTAGAGGTTCTACGCATACCAGCGATATTAAGATCGATGCCACCGAGCAATAATTATTATTGGTTCCGCCCCAACCCGAGGGATGTGAAGGTCGTATTGTATGGAAGAAGTCTCTGTTTAGCAGTTTAGTTTTCAACAATAGAACCTCTGATGAAAGCTTTCGAGTAGAAAGGCAACACAGAAGTACATCAATAATAACTGTTTTTGGTTCTTCAATAATATCCGCGCAATAAAGGGATATTGTGGAAGTTCGCCCTTTAAGGTTCTCACAAATCCTGATGTGTTCTCCCCCGGGGGGCGTTTCCTGAACCACGGATCGAATAAATTCTCTCCGAGGTGTGCCCCGAGTGTTTTCAAGTTACGAAGCTGATTGATGGCGGCTTTGTTGTCATCGTAGCGAAAATTTAAGTACGTTATTGAAGTAAAGCACTTAAAAAAATGTTTTTACAGCAATCAGTGAGCGATGAATAAATAAACATACTTTTGCTTTTAAATATGTTGAGTTACTTAAATTTTGCGTGTCATAAAAGTGATGAAATATCAAAGAGTGTTTTTTTTTTTTTGTGAATATTTATAACACGTTTTTATACAAACCTTTTTGTGTCACTTCTGTTATGTGCGGAAATTATGTAATATAATTTTCCTAAAACGAAAAGTAACTGAAATATAAAGTAACCTAATATAACCTGATCTAATATCTGAAAATATATACATTATGTGGAGACACTGGAGAAGATGTATGAATGTGGATGAGGCGAGAATTGTGTGTCAGGACAGAAGAGTGTGGCGCTCTAACCTTTTTGCCTACCCCTATTTATCATTTTATCATTATTTAAAAAAATTTGTTATATGAGAAATCCGTATAACATATTTTTCTGTATAAACTTTGTTGCAATCTGACTGAGAATGAGGGTGATATCTATGTAACAGATAACAAACGAACGACTTTATTATATACAACATAAGATTATGCCAGTGCGGAATAATTATTTTTGTTTTAAAGGTTACAAAAGGTTTTGATATTTTTAAAGAAATAATGTTGCTTTTTAATTTTTCGGAGTACGTAATTTCAGTAATTTTTCTATTTAACGTAATCACATAAAGTTATTTTTAAGTGATTTGAGTATACATAATATACAGTTTAATGTACAATGTTATAATAATACATATATTAAATTAAAAATTTAATCATTTGTAGTGCAATTTGAAAATAGATGAATTGATAACCGGTTAGTGTGATCTTAAAAATATCGCTTTCGTACCACTGAAACAAAAAAAATAATTTTACGCAATCGACTTTAATAAAAAAATAATGAAGAATTTTTCGCGTAATGATATATTTCTTGATATTATCATCACATTTTCATATTGAAAGAAACGTCAATATCAACAATTCGCCAGTCAATTACTATTTCACTCTAGGTGGGTATCGAAATGTATCGAAGAAATAATATTATATTAAATAATCATGGAACCGTGACTTGAGAATCCTGCAGACGTCGCAGTACCCCAATCAAGTGAGCAAGCTGGAACTAGCACAACAGCTTATATTTATTACTTTCTCGATATATGGAATACTTGTGAAAAAAATATCTAAAAAGATATTATATTTTTAATATTTGATGCAAACACGTTATGGTTATTTGTTTTAACAATAAATAATTCATTAACTTTGTTTTTAACCACTATGTATTTATTATGTTCAATATATTTTTCTTAATCAATTTTATAAATATTTTTAATATTTATATATTGACACATAATGGGCGAAATCCCCAAGCAGTAGTTGGAATGTTGGCCCCGGGTTTCGCGACGGTCGCCTCGTATCGGGGAGCGCTCGCTGGCCAAGGTATATTTATTCTACTCGCAGCTCCGGGCCGGTGTGGTCGCCACCGCCAGTGAGCGTTACTTTAACGAAATGAGATGGAAATACTTGATGGGTAAATCCTGTTAATTTGTTAATTTTTCAAGCACTCATTTTCTAGTATTTCGAATCCTAATTGTATAGTAAAAATTTATCTTGTTACGGAAATAGTCAAATTTCCCTTCTTATTTTTATTCTTACTTCTTCTTCTTTTTCCTATTAAATTATTCTTCTTTCTTTCGTCTGATTATTTTTACTTGCTTCAACTTCCTTAATTACTCCTGGACTATTTATCATTGTCTACCTGGGAGAAGAGGAGAAGAGGACACGCGCATGGACCGCCGCGAGGCTGCTGCGGTGGCTGCTATTCCCAGGGTTTTCAATGAAGTTTTATCATGGATTTTAATGGTGGATGCTGGACGATCCGCCCTAATATTATTATTGTCGTCACCGCCTTTTTTTTGCGCCAAGTCTACTTTAACAGTTGGTGCACAATTGTATTACTTGGAGATTAGATAGTAGTTCTGTATTTATGACTTAATTATTTTAAATTAATTTAACGAAGAATCATTCACCATCATTGTTCTGCTATGGTTTCCTTGTAATGAAATTTAACGTATAATTTGTTACAACTCTTTTATTCTGAAATGTCACCTTGCATACTTTGCAACATTTACACATCCAGTATTTTACTTTATTAAAGATTTTTTTCCCCAGAAGATGCTCAACTTTATGGTAAGTAGGTAGCTTCTGTTTCACGTACTCACTCCGTACTCACTGGTCGGTGGAGGAAAGTTCGCCAGTTGACACCTCATAATATACAAACAATGTTGGTCTTAAATTGAATAATTTAAAATCATTAGAAATAAGTAAAGCGTGTAAAATATGATGACTAAATTTAACCACAAGTCAAAGGTCAAATTTCACACCTTTCGTCATCATTACAACTGTAGTCATTTAAAAAAATGTAAATATTGACATAAGAATAGTTTGACATATCCTTTAATTTTTTTTTTATCACCCTGCTGAAAAAAAAAGTATTTCTCGATACCGGTTGGTGATATAATGAACTGGCGGTGGTTAAAAATTAAGTTTTTAAATACTAATTTAATGTATTAACGTATCCTGCGAAAAAACAATATTTTTCGACAAAATTGATTTTATATGTATATATTTATAATTAATACATTAAATTATTATTTAAAAACATCACAGACCTATGTTCTGAATAATTACAACTTCACAATAAAAATGTGTTCTCCTTAATAACAAATAATTTAATGAATTATTTTTTATCAAAAGATGTTACTTTTTTGACCATTTCCTAAAAGGATTTGGTTATCTATTTATCTCGTTCTTCTTCTCTTGTTGCCGTGGCTATTCTGTACCAGGTCTTTTACTTCTGGAAACTTCTAAATGAATTTTTAAACAACTGGCTTACGAATGTTTTCCTCGAGTATCCTCATCTTTGATGTAATAAAATTAATTGTAGAAGTAAAACTGAGGTGTTCGTTCATGTCATGAAAGCTGGACTGAGCTTCTCTAGTTTAAGCGTACTATGAAGGCAATTCAAGAAGTATAATGAGCAGATACGTAGATTTATATAAACTTTGATCTCTGATTCAGTAATAATAATACTTATGTATTAGTTGCGTTATTCTAATCTGCGAGCAAAAACGAGGTAATGATTCATATATTGCTTCGCGTTGAATTCTGTACTGTTCTTTATGCGCACTCGAGTTGAATCTCCGAGAGAAATCTTATCCTTACGCTCTGACACGGGTCATAAAGATAAAGAAAAGAAGCTACCGACACTGCAGAAACAATAATTTTGCGTCACTTGGCTCGATACATTGAATTTCTGACGCATTCTTAGATTACACCTATTCGAGGAAGCTTTCACCAGTTCAATTCAGCGTATAAATTCTCTGTCACGTGATCGAGATCCTTCAACTCACCCAACAACCACCATATTAAAGAAATTAAGTAAATTCAACTTTGTGATTAATGTACATTATTATATTATTTAACTTTGTTTTTTTTAATTAAGTGATTAAAAAAACAAAGTTAAATAATATAAAAATAAAGTATTATCAAAAGCCTTTGTATACAGATATATTCAATGTCGCCATATTTCATAAGGGTTGGTAAGCAGAACTGGTGTCGATTCACATATTTATATTAATATATTTTATTAATCCACATCCTTACATCCTTTTATATAAGCTGTGTATTTTTATAAGGGTGAGTATTTACAAATTAAAAACTGGAGGAGATTACACGGAGAACACCACTGAATTTAGCATTTAATATGGTCTTTAAAAGTAATTTTACACTGTGTCTTAAGAAAACCAGTGCAGTCTTTCAACCCTTAGCTAAGGAGTGGTGAAAAGACAGAAAAAGGCCTAGAAGACACCAAAAGTTTCAGTAAACGAAATTATTGTAGAAATGGGAGTAACATTTCAAAAATTGGATAGACCAAAGAGTATGGCTATCATGGGGATGCGTTCACCAGGCAGTGAACTGATCTTGATTAAAATTTAAAAAATTAATAAAATGAGTTGTGCATCGCATACAAAAATAATTTTTAAATCCACTATACACGTTTATCATCGAAGATAAAAAATATACGAGGTGCGTTTTTTATGTAAGTGCCGTTGCCGGATATTCCCGGTGTAGAGCTGCGGTTGTGATGTTGCGCACGCGCAATAGTTTCCTTCATCTGTTGACTCACTACATGCAACGTTAGATACATTCATCTGTAGACATCTTGTTGTAAGTGGTTTAAATGGTCAAGATAATAGATCAGCCCGCCGATACGGTCCACGATTCGTTTCTCGAATGCACGAAACATGAAAGCAGACATTCATCGCCAAGTATGTCTTGTTTTGTTCCAATTTGGCGCCAAGTGATTTCCATATTTTCCTTCATCTAAAACGGTTCCTTGGTAGCAAGCGCTTTGATGACAAAGATGAAATCAATAACGAAGTATAGACATAGTTTTTGTCGCAGGCGGAGTCGTTTTATGAAGAAGGTATCCCAAAATTGGTGCTTCGTTATGACAAGAGCCTTAATAATGGTGGCGACTGTGTTGAGAAATACTTTAAGGTGTGTGGCGTCCGAAAAAAATAACGTGTTGTAAAAATAATGTTGTATTTCTTTAAAACAAATAATCCGGTACTTACTTAAAATACGCGCCTCGTATATAAACATACCAACAAAATGGCTTCCCAAAAAAAATACAATCTACTCAAAACATCGACTCGATAAATATTTATCAAAATAATAATTGATGTCCTCGGTGTCTTCTTTTTGTCGACTTCAGGAATTCCCATTTTCCCTTTCAGTTGCTCAGGACCATTTATCTTCGCCGAACAAAGGGTCTCTACAGTGGCCGAAAAAACGGTGATATACGCGGAGGAAATGTATTCCAAAGAATTTGACATGAAATTCTCAAATTTCAAATGTACACATATTTGCAATGACAATAAATAAGATAACATATTTATTTTCATAATCGAAATATTGTTTTTATATCAAAAATGTTTTAACATCATTCATTTTTTGCACCCTCAAATAAAAATTATCTTGAATTGTCGAGATGTTTCATTATTATATGTTGTGGCCTATGGCGCCAGCTATGTTCCGCTATAATAAGCTCTTCCTCTTAAATAATATAGGATGAAATAGCGACGTGAATAATACGGATTAGAGCTGGTAACGATTTTGTATTTATTCTGATCACACGATTACAATATGTACAACAAAATATAGCGTTCTCCCATGGCCCGTCATACTTCATTATCCCTGACGTACCTCTCCATACGCACACATACACACGTACCCGTTCATCCCGTGCGCGCGTGCGCCTGTCATTTGTCCTCATTCCATAGACATCGACCTATACTTCTATATTTTGTTTTAAATATTTATATCAGTTACATTACTTGTATTGCAAAGTATTCAAGATTTTTCAATAAAAAGTAAAATGATCAATTAGAAAGAAATACGTATAGATAAAATCAATTTATCGACACAATGTATTGTCTGCCACGCGCTGACCATTACACTATGTCAGGCTAGTAAATTGATGACAAATTTATATGTTGCAGCTATTTCAAATTGATAGATTTATTATTTAATTTTTAAAAACCTTTTGATAGCCTTTAATTGATACATTTAATTATTAATAAAATACTACAGAACTATGTTCTGAAGAAACTACAACTTCTCAATAATAATGTGATCTCTTTAAAAATATATTGAAGATTTTTATTCTAGTGATCTATATCCGGTATCGCCCGATATTCAAAGAGATAGTTAAAGTAGATAATTTCAGAATAGATCATTGTAGAGATCTATGGTGATTTTAGGTAATGTCTGTGTGCAAATAACGACTCATGTACAATCTTGTACCCTAAAAAAGAAATCTAATATCTCGGTGTAATTATTGATCAACATCTAAAATGGCACAGTCACATTAGCGAATTGGTGAAAAGAATAAGAAAATGTATTTATATTTTCATAAGATTAAGAAACATTTTAAGTTTAAATAACTTTAAAAAAGTATTTTTTGCTGTTGTTCAATCACTACTCCAGTATGGAATAATTGGGTGGGGAGGAGCATACAATGACATAATGAATTCGGTTATATTAATACAGCGAACAATCATTAAAGTAATATTTTAAAAAGATCAACTTTCTCAACACAAACACTTTTTGCAAAATTCCCAGTTCCCAAAATAAAAAACATTTACAAAAAAATCTTAATTAACCAAATACTTCAAGAAAATAATACTGTAAAATTTGAAATAAGCACATCATTAAGATTTTAAAATCCCTAAATGTAACACCAAACACTATCAGCAAAATTTTATGTAAAAAAACTTCAATAGCCTCCCTACACAAAGTAAAGAGATAAAATAACTAAAAAAGAAATTAAATGAACAGAACACTTCAGAAGCACACAATTAAATAATAAATAATATTATAGATTACAAATGTATAACTTCAAACTCTATATAAATTATTACAGTGTAACTCCCTCTCCATGCACAAGATATTTTAGTTATTTAAAATACTCAACTCGTTTATTATAAAAATTGTAAAAAATTTCAAAATATATATTTTTTTAAATATGTCGAATTTTGCTGTCAAATCGAACGTTTTGATTTGAGTTTTTGGCTTTTTCTACAAAACTGATTTGTGAGTTCTCCGGATCAAAATCTTAAAACATGTTCATGGTGTTCCGATGTATCTCAACTAAACTTTATAATAATTTAATGTGCCTCTTATCGTAGACACGAACCTTTACGCTAGATGCAGTACCGATACTCAATGAAGGTGTCGTGAGGTTAACGGAAAAAAGAGTAATAATTAATCACATGGGTTGCGAAAATTTTCACATTGTCCTCAAGGGTCCAAGAACTTGTACAGTCAGTCATAAAATCCAGATGCCGGGAATTAATCACAATTATTTATCTTACTGATTACCCCAAAACCCTTTGGGGTGTCAATTCCAAGCCGGAAGCCGCCATTGTTTTTGTTCTCCTAATGGACGGAGCCCATATCCGGTCCTTGAGCCGCTCCCAAACAAACCAATCTAGTATTATTGCGCTCCGTCGAGTGAGGACTTGTTTACCCGTTCAGTCATTTGAAAAATTTACTGGAGATTGATGACTGATGGATTTATCGTTTTTTATTCGTATTAAATATGTGTCGTGTCTTCGATCTGTGGCCTTACCCAACTATTCTACAGGGCTTATTTCAAACATGATTTTACCAGAATTAAATAATCAGAAAATTATAGTTTTTTTCTTTTACTATACACAGATCTAGACAGTTATATCAATTGGTAGAAATAGTTCAATTTTGATATTTTTAAGGAGAACACCTTTTTATTGTGAAGTTCTATTTTCAAAATAGAGTTCTGCGCTATTTTAGTACAAATTAAATAAATTTATAAAAAAATATGCAGAAGAAAAACTTTTTACCGGAAAAATATTTAGTTGCTACCGGGATTCAAACCTGGACCTCTTCCTATCCAGAAAAGCACGTTCGCCATTTTTTCTAGAGCAATCGAATAGATATTCGACAAATTTCGAAATTATATTCTGTAATCTTTCCAATTGATACAACTATTATTCAATTTTAAAAAACAATCAACGTTATATTGTGGTGAATCTTAAATACCTTTGAGTAAATTATGCTAGGAGGCGCAAAAATTAAATTAATGAATCCATTTTATTAAATTTTAATGGTTCTAATCCAGGTAGCAACTAAATATTTTTTTTCTGTACTTGGATATATCATTTTAGTTCACTCACATGGGCTGCTAAGACTCTTGAATTGAATCAAGTAACAAAACAAAACTGTGAACGAAAAACGAATCTATCAAATATCTCTTCGTCTTATTCAAACATTAATTTAAATTGACTATTAGTTTATGGGCGCCATGTTTTATGTGGAAAATTATATTTTTATTCATATTTTCAATCATTTTGTTAAGTACCTTAATATTATATACGGTCAAATAATTTTCTTATAACTTCTGTTATTGAATTAATCTATTTTATAAATATAAAAAAATTTTTCATCAGCGTCTACAAAAATATTTAAATATTGTAAAAGATATGTTTTTTTATAAATTTAAATTATTGGACAGTATGGACGTGCTAAAATAACATACATATAAGTTAGTTAATTATTAATTAGGGAGAACACATTATTATTGTGAAGTTGCAGTTTTTCAGAGCATAGTTATGTGGTGTTTTTAAAATACAATTTTAAATGTGATGAGATGAACCATGATCGCGTCTATGATTTTCTGATTGGTGTTTGATTGAACGATGATTGGTAACTGTGATTATTCGTAATTCAGCGATCACTCACTGTTCACTATAACCGAAACCTCTAAATCACACTTATTAATCATCATTACAATTGAACACCATTGACAATAACGATTTATCTCATTACTACATATAAGTAGCATTTTAATAAATATTTTTGTAAAGCGTTGAAATATACTTTCAAAGTGGCATAAAAATACAATTTTAAAACAAATTGAAGAAGAAATTGTTTAATACAAAAATAAATTAAATATAATGACAAAAAATAAGGTAGGCGAGGTATAAGTGTGAAGTTCACAGCTAAAATTAAGGCTTAAATTTAACCATTCTGCTTATATTTTATTCACAGTAATAAAATAATTAGTATTGGATAATAGAGATACGAAACACTGTTTATTACTATTTTTTTTTTAAATTGTTAAGTTTTCTCGTTTCACTGCGGCTATAATATCAATATCAGAATGAAAACACAGGTTTATAAACATACTACAATGGAAGAAACTTATATCTGGCGGTGTACCTGCAGTAATACCATTTTTTGTTATATGTTATTATATATCCAATTTTTGTACCGTTTTATTGAAGTTTGAAGGATAGATCATCGAGTCGAGAGTGTAACTGACACAACGAAAAACGCCAGAAACCGAGACGTTGTTCATACGTAGCGAGTTCCTGCAAGATTAACTGTTAGGAAGATATATTATACCGATGGCGAGCGTGGATCGTAAAATAAGTCGGGGACACCACGTAAAGCCTGCACGACCAAATAAATCAACTTTTGAAATAGGGCTGTGTCAGGTACCCCAAAACTGACGATAGTATGTAACGATGTACAAGTACGCCGAAAACGGGATAGAAACTTGGAAATGTCCATTCAATAATGGATAACTCCACTAAAATACACGATGTGTAATTCTGGCTAATCCGCATTGCATATCTTATGAACACCCTAAAGCAGCCTTATGGCTTCCCTTTCAAAAATAATTAATGTTTTCGCGTTTTTTACAAAAATGTGGGTTCTTATAATTCATTTATATCAGAAGTAATACACTAGATTTGACTTTTTTTTTAAATTATTACTTAGGAACTTTACACTAATGTAAAACTGATAAACTGAATGTTTTTTGCCATAATTAATAAAATACAACCATTATAAAAAAGACGGTGACCATTAAATACATTTTCCGCATGCCACAGAGTTGCCTTAATGTGGAAAATTATTTATTATATTGATAGAAAATGGTGATGGTTTTGATAAAAAATTGGGATTATCAATTTTGCATGTAAACGGTGTCGGTCATAAATTAAATAATTTTGAATCGTTGGAGGTAAATAAAGCATGTAAAACTGATCAAAAATTATAAACAATCATCTAAATTTAACTACGAGTCGCATTCTAAAAATTTTTCCTAAACATTATTCGAGTAATTTTGTATCAAGTAACAATTTCAGTTAGGTACTAAATTTATTTTTTAAATAATTATTGTTTTTTAAAAATAGATTCTGTTAAAGAAACAAAAACATATGTTTTTGATTAGTATTGACATCCCGTAGATGAAAATTGTATTTTTCGAAACCGGTAGATGTATTTAAACACAATAAGTGGTTAATATAACAAATTTAACAAATAAAAATAATGAAAGAGTTATTTTTGCAGATTTAAATGGATTGGTGGGAACTGAGAAGTCGGAGATATAGCTTCAAATTAGCCATTCAGAGTAAAGTCGTTAGTGTGTACGGTGACAAGAAGATGAATGAGAATTTAGATAGATAGTTTACTTGAGATATAGATAGCTAATAAAATTATTAAATCATTTTTATACTCATTTTATCTTGTTAACCTAAGAGTGATCGAATTGTATTTTCTCGGATTGCACTTCAAATCCAATAAAATCGGAAAGTCTCATTCCGCTCTGTACATCCTTCAGCAATGGATAATTAACTTCCGGGACACCATGATTCCGCCTGTCCTACAGAAGTCCTGCGCTAGATAAGAAGTCACTAAATAAGGGATGGCTGAAGAGGTCCGTTGTTAACAAAATAAACACTATTACACAAATGCCTTGCGTCGTCGCGCCCTCTAGCTCGGGTGCTCTCAGACTGCGGATCTAAATTGAATCTTGCAGGTCTTAAATATCATTATGAATGAATTTATTTTAAATTATACAATGCCTAATACTAACATTATAATTAATAAATTGTCAAACAAGGTTTTGCAACACGAAACTCATCTTGATGTTTATCTGTTTTTACGATCCAGGTCACAATCAAATTTTTTATATATTTCTTTTACACAATTAATCATTCATGAATATAAAAAACCTTTTTATGTACTGATTGTTATTGTTTGTCTGATTAGTATATATATGTGCCAACACAATTATTTATATGATGTATATTAGCACTTATCATAAATACTACGCCGAGTGTTAAATTTTAATAAGTATTTTTCACATATTTTACATATTTACATATTTTATCACATCTTTCAAAAAACTTCTTATTTGACCCTTGTTCCAAATAATTTTCACACTGTAATATAAAACACATATACTTATATTAATATTGAAACATGAGTTTGTTTGGGTTTGTAAAATAGTATAAATAAATAATTAGTTTTTTGTTTGTTGTTTTAAACACCGGCACTATTATAATTTGGTAACAAATCATACATACTCAATTTGAGTGGAATATTTTTAATTTGTACTATACATCATTGACTTCAGACATCAACGAATGATGTAGTTCTTTCGTTTCTCAAAATTTAAAATCACTTGCACTTTTATTTGATCAGTATTTTTATCAATCAATTGATCAGTATATAATAATATTTTAATCAGAATGTGTATCTACACAAGTCAAATCGTATTTCCGGTAAAGTATAAATAATAATTTACAGTAATAATTATTTAATTCATTAAGTTAGGTTAGGTTGTTATACATACTGATATTTTATTATAAATATTTACCACCTTTTTAAAATACGTTTGTAACTCTAATCAATTATATTACAAACTGATATTTTATTACAAATACCATCCTACCCACTTCGGTATGGACTCTGATCTAGTGAAGCGGACAGGCAAACAAATAAAAATAACATAACCCAAGGGAATGCCATCAAAAATGTTTGCATTGTACAAAAACGACCGTGTGGTGTGCAATTTCTGCCCGAGGGATAATTGGTCCTTATTTTTTTAACCAGCGAGAGACAGTCACTGTTGACGTGTATTGCTGAATGATCGACGAGCTTTTGGTACCGCAACTGCAGCTGTTTCCCGGGTTCAACAACAGAACGCAATTTCAGCAAGACGGGGCCACTCTACATACAGCCAGAGATTCAGTGAAGAAGCTGAGGGGAATTTTTCCCAATAAATTAATCATACGTACGGAGACATACCCTGGGCACCTCGGTCACCGGACCTTAAACCGTGCAACTTTTTTTTGTGGGGATACCTTAAGTCGAAAGTTTACAGCAACAATCCTCGAACAATTCAAGCCCTACACGAAAATATCCGCCGTGAAGTTGTTGCCATTGAACCAACGCTTTGCTCTCGTGTGTTCGCAAATATAAGAGTCCGATTGCAAGAGTGTCTTGAGAGAAATGGACGGCATTTAGACGATATTATTTATAAAACGTAAAATCCGCATCGTTAAACTCCATTTTGTATAAATAAAATATGAGAATAACATTGCAGTTTTTTTTTATATTTAATATTAAACTTGAAAATTTTCCGCTGGACACCTTTACATTAAAAAAATGAATAAATAAATTTCTAATTTACTAAATTCTAACATTTCGTACATGTTTTTTATGGATGCCGTGTTTTTAACTAATTTCAAACAACCCCATCTACTGACCAATTAAAACAATTACAATGTAAATATTACGTATGGTATTACTCACACTAATACAATTGTTCTTTCTAAATGGAAATAAATATACCTACGATATAATGGATTGGCATAACTAATTATACAAATTACGGGCATCTATTTTAAATGATATTCGTCTTAAATACAACTGCCCTATTCCTTTTAACACGATTATTTTGATTTAAATAATATTCTCCAACAGGATTGCCCACACCAAGACGTGATATATTTTGGCTATTTTGTATGGAAAGGAGATGCAGGATGTACGAATGAAAAAAGAGGAAGATAACCGAACTATTCAAATCTAGTCATAAAAAATACAAATGTACCTTGCACTCAGGAAAACCATTTGAACTTTTACGAACCTTTATGAAAACCTTAACGGAAAACTCTGCGCGGCAGCACAGAGCACCCAGCGCACTGGGATGAGGGGGGTTGAAAGTCTGACAAAATTGTGTGACTTTTATATATCAGATAATAAATATGTTAACATGGTTATTTAAAACTTTTGGTGTTACCTCATTAATAATACGTGGCTTTTTGAAATATTTTTTAAAGTATTTGTATATTTTTAATGTTTCAGTATTGTCTACTTTGTTTTGGCACGTATATTATTTTAACAGAAATATAACTATCATTTCGAGTATTAGCGTTTTCTATCTACTTTTATTCGCTGGCATGTATTCTCATGTGTAGTCAGTCCAGCGAGTTTCCAGTCGGCTTCTATTGGGTATCGGTATCACTGAATAACTGCATTCGTCTAACGATTGTCCGTCCTCCGAGCTATACATTGTCATTTGATTATTTTCCTATTTCTTCGTGTAATGCTCAAAATCTCATGCCTAAAGAGGCATGAAAAAAAGAAAAAAAAACGAAACACGTTTCATTTACTTCCAATATAGTAGTACTCAAGTTTGCTGTTCTCAAACAGTTACAACAGTTTTAAATAGACCAGAATATTTACTGAATTATTTACGTACTTAATTTTTTTTTTGTTCTTAGTGCATCATATTACAAAAAAAACTACCCGTTTGATACAGAGCTTGGTCTAGTAAGTTAAACAAGTTACATTAAAAAAATGTTTGTACGTGTAATAATTTGTGAATTTAAAAATTGTGGAATTGTATCTGGTTACTGCTTATGTTCTATTGTGATCTATGAATAAAATGTAAAAAAAAATACTTTTTTATATCAAAATTCCTACAATTATTTTTTTTTCGAACTATGTTACAAACTTGTCCAATTCCTTAGCCATATAGGAGATAGTAAAAAATATGTATATTTTACTAGCACTGATTTAAATACAAATATGTAATGTGTTTTATTATATTGTAGTTCTATAGCGCTATTTTTGTAAAAATTTCACTTCACAAGCGATGAACCAAACGTTACTGAAGAAATGAAAAAATTTATATTGAAATTTTTAAGCCTCTTATCTTAATTTGATATAATTGTCAAAAGTTCAAAGGGCGATATGGAGTAACGGTGTAAGTCTATGGATGTATAAACTGTTATTTAAACCGTTATTGTGTCTGTGATTGTATTCGATTATAACGTTGTTTGATTTCTGAGATTTTACTATTGAAGGTTACCAGTGATTGCTTGAAGAATCGTTACAATCGAACACAATCACAGTCACAATAACGGTTTAAATAACATTATAACCATCATTAACAACAGGTATCACAATTCGGTAATGAAAAATAAAGAAAACTTTTAAATGAATGCATCAACAAAAATAACTATCTACCTTGATTAAGTAATAATATTTAACGGAACATTAAGTAGTTAAAAGACACACAGCTAGACAGGCTTCAGAAACCTCAAGGTTATCTTTATATCAAACAAACTCTGTAACCCTGAGTAAAAATTCCTAGAAAATGTTCAGTCTATTTTGACGTAAGGGTGTGAAACGTGAACACTCAGATGCCATGATGATAATAAATTCTCAACCTGGCCAAAACTTGAGAATTTTTTTTAACCAATGTAAAATAACCTTTCACACGTGTGAAGATAAAACACTTGTATTTTGATTCTACTCGTATAATTAACTTGAGACGCGTTTCGCCTTGCGAGAGGAATTTTAACAAGTCTCGAGTAAATTAAACTAGTATTATAGTAGAATCAAAAAATAAGTGTTTAATTTTCACATTTGTGATTATGGAATTCTACAAACTTACCTCTGAAACAGTAAATAGAATAACGTACTTTAGTTTATCGTTACTAAGAAGAATTTTTATAATTATTTATTTATTATTTTTTAGTTACATTGGATATTTTATGAATATTAGTAGATAGTACTGTTGCTAATGATTTTGGCAGAAAATTGAACCCTTCTTTTGGTGTTCTGGCTGCATTAGTTTTTTTACTATATTATATTATTCCGATATGGTAGCTTGTGCACATAATGACGAGTCGTATAACATTTAGAACCTCAGACTCTATGCGCATGAAATTACAGCAACTTTGATGGGCGGGTCATGTCAGAGTACGCAGGAAGCACAGATTCCAAAAATAATCCTTAATAAAAACACAGGTGGTAGAAAAACAGCGTAACGAAGGGCACAATACACCTGCTGCAGATTCTAATCTGAACTAAACAGTCGAGA
Source organism: Eubasilissa splendida (assembly GCA_031772225.1). NCBI lineage: Eukaryota > Metazoa > Arthropoda > Insecta > Trichoptera > Phryganeidae > Eubasilissa > Eubasilissa splendida. The sequence continues at coordinate 9,671,777 of CM062852.1, read as the reverse complement.
AATGGAGCAAGTGGGGGCGAAAGATTTAATATGTCACGAAGAAGAAGAGGAAGACGAAGGTAGTTAGTGAAAAATTATGTTGAAAAAAACTGAAATCCATATGAATGTTAATATGCTAAAGTTATTTAATATATACGTAATTCAGTATATACATAATAATAATTATAAATTATTTTAATATAGATTATTTAAATCTTTGTTTTTAACCGATGTCACGTGAAAAATGTCGCTGTGGCGCCGCCTTAATATATCGAATTGCATAGCGCGTGATCACCGTGTAAATGGTGTATTGGAAGCCTCCGCGCTTATCAGGGCACAGCGGTCCCCTAGCGGCGAATGTGAGAACAAACTTCTGGGCGGACGGCAGCGAGGGCGGCCGGTTGGCGGGGTCGTCGCAATGGTGGTCGAAAAAGATCATCTCTGCGATCGGAAGGCACTTTTAGACGCGGTAAATCAGGAGTTAATTAAGACCCTAATTCACTCGTACTTTAAAACATCGCCCGACAGGAATGAAGATGAGATTCCCGGATGGCAGCAGGGTAGACCCGTCTAGGTCCCGACGTTTTGGTTTTCAAGATGGCTTGCCCGCTGTATTTTTAGAGCGAAAATAATGAAATTCCTACTCGGATGAGACCGTCTTGGGGACGGCCTTCTTCCCCATAATCCGTGAATCAATAGTAAAGTATTGGTGCAAGTTATATCATGTCAGTGACTCTACGTCGAACTTTAAAGGTGGCAAACTTTTCTTCGATGAACTTCAGTTAAAATGTTCGTATTATTTTGTCGGGCCTTGTGTACAACTTTTGTTAAGGTCGAACTTTCATTTTACTAGTTTGAAATTCGAGAAATTCTACACAAATTAGATATGCTTTCAAAATAAGGTAAATGGTTAATTTCTTATAAATATCAGAAAAATAATTAATGACGTTATTTGTTACGTAAATCATGCGATAGAGAAAGGTTTGAATAGAAAGAGACGACAATAAAAATGTTGACTTTCTCGCATTCGATACAAGTGACAAAAACCACTCGTATCTAGAGTATTTTACATATTGATATATGGAATGAAATAAAAACGTGTTGTCATTTGAATTAATCCATCGAAAATTAAATAATTTTTAGAGTACCTAATTCATATATATGAATATGTTTTGAAATCAAACAAAGTGCCTACATATATTTAGATGGTTGCTAAAATCAATGAATAAATTTAAAATTATTATGACAGCTTCAATTTATTATTTTGTTTAATATTATCGATTTAAAACGCCACGTTGACATTTTGGTGATACGTCTGTTTCATAATTACATACTACTCATAAAACAGACAGCTAGTGTTTAAAATACAACAGTGTTTTATATAAACGAAATATTTAATTGCGACATACATAAAAATAACATACATAAAATGTTTACTTTATTCAAGAAAACGTTGTTTTCCCTTAAAATCAGTAAAAATACATCTAATTTATGAAATTTGCAGGTAATGTTGTGAATAAATTCAATATTAATTCATACCGTGGGTAAAATATGCGTGAAAACATATATTTTCGGCATTTTTTAATGAAAATTACGAGAGCGCGGACTAGACGTCACGACGTACGAGACTGCTGATGATCGGCAATCTGACGTAAATAAAGGAAATAAAAAATACACATTATTAGGATCGATATAAATATTATTTAGTAAGAAATTATTGCGTTTTTGATATCAAACTTGATTTTAAATAGTAGCCGAAGCCTTAATATAATACATTATTTAAAAACGTATGTTTTCACTAAAACAAAGTGTTTTAAAAACTTCAAAAATGAATCCTGTAAATTGAATGTTTATAACTCTATTAATTTTTAACATTTTGTTAATTTGTCTCAATTGAGATTTGTCTCCGTAATCTTGGCTTCAATATTATATTAAAATATATTTCATAAACGTAATAATTTTCCATATTAAGGCAACTCTGTGGAACGCGGAAAATGTATTTATTGGTCTTTCTTATAATGGTTGTATTTTCTTAATTATGGTGAATAATATTCAGTTTATTAGTTTTATATTGTTGTAAAGATATTATCTAAGTAATACTTATAAAAAAAGTTAAATCTAGTGTCTTACTTCTGATATAAATGAATAATAAAAGCCCACATTTTCGTAAATAACACGAAAATATGAATTATTTTTGAAAGCGCGCTCTTAAACCTTCAATAATAATTTTGTGAATGAAACGAGTTTGCATTTACTGTTCCATTTCCAGTTGTCCTACAGAACAGTCGGTGCCGCACCTAGACTGAGCTAGCCGGTGTCAGTGCTTTCTGGCGTTCGATCCGCCAGAGCTTGGAAGCACTGTAAATATAATTTCCATTATCAGGATGTCAAATAAACTAACTTAAACCATGTATGTCTAAATATTCACATGTTTTTAAAATTCTATTTAAAAAAAAAGATTATTATTTAAAAAATAAATCAAGTATCTAACATAATTTTTTTACGATGATGAAAGATGTGGAAATTAACTTAATGATACAAAATTATTTTAAAAATTTATAGGATAGGACTTGTGGTTAAATTTAGTTGGTTGTTTATAATATTTTGGTTAATTTTACACGCTGCACTTATTTTTAATACCAAAATTGTTCATATATAAAACAAACAATACAAATTTTTATTAAAAGTATGAACATTTTCTAATAAATTATTGGAAAATTATGAGAAATCATTACTTTTTAAACATTTTAAATGCTCTTTGATGTTAAAATTTGTGCCTATTTTTCCAATATAGAAAGCAGTACAATATTTATAAATACCGGAATTATTAAATGCATCATCTTTGTCTTTAAATTTCACTCATAAAGTGGATAAAAATAATGTTTTAAATAATTTATATTAAAACTAATAAAAACCAGCAATGTAAAATTTACGATTAAAATAATAAATCATTATTAATTAATTGAGATTAACATCTGAATATCCCTGATCTTCCTGTTTATAGAAGCTGCGACAAAAGATGCCTTCTCACCCCTTTCTCCACCTTCTCAGTCTCTTCGCCTCTCATTAGCGCGAATGGCATTAATCTTGTCAATGGTTACACACTCATTACGAAGCCCCACCAGCGATTTCGTGTAAACTCTGATTTCGCAACACCCATTAATGTACTTCTGTAATCATTGCGAACCCGCGAAAGTTTGCATACCTTCAGTTGTGTCAGTGAGTTATTTATTTAAATATGAAAAATATTACACTATGTACTAACCTGTCCTATGACGCGATTATTATATAACATGAGGCAAATTGTTGGGTAAGATTGGAAGCAAAACAAAAGAGACAAGAAATTGTGAAGAACAAATGGTGTAAAATGATATCTACAGAGTGAATATTATGTTCCAGGACGATTTTGTTCGACCGCCATTTTGATTTGAAAAATACTTGTCAGTTCGCATATAGTAATCGTACAGAGTAATCGATTACAATTTATTAAAAAGTATCTAATGCTTCAACAACATGCAACAACATATATTTTGCAGCTATATATTGATGAATCCGACTTTCAGAAATAACTCATCATGAGCGACGATGCTCATTTTTGTTAGTTTTGATCAGTTTTGTTAATAAACAAAACCGTTGTTACATATTACCAGACACACACACAGACCTGATCGCTTTCATTTCATTTCATTCATTATAGACGCATGAATATCTCAATTCTGCAGGAACTGAAGATCAAGGACAGAATGCAGCCTGAGACGAATCCTTCAATTTTTTGGGTATCTTGCGAGAAGGGATGCTTGTTGTGGTGGGCCACGTCGACGGACCAAGAGGAAGAGAAAGATCCCCACCCGTTGGACTGTCCAAGTCGAAAAGGCGACAGGCACTTCTCTGTTGACAGCCCTAAGGTCTGCAGGACGCCGAGAAAGGTGGAGGAGTGTAGTAAAGAGGGTGGGATTTCATGGATATCGCGATCCTCAGTCATCAGATGATGATGAATTTTATAAAATATTTGAAACAGTACTTTAAAAACATATATATGCAAATTTTAGTTCACGGTAGGTTCAAAGATAATGATATTACAATGTAATAAAATCCAGAATCCAATTATTATTAAGAAATTTCTGACAGTAGAAATAAAATCGTTCGTTTTGCTATTTTAAAAATGTACCTGTATATATCTACCTACTTTGTATTTCAAATGAAATTGAAACTTCGCTCCAATATAATATTTCAAATTCCTTTAATATTTGCCATAAAAAAAGCACTTGACGCAAAGGTGGACTTTTATTTATTATATATTCCACGACACAAGTTTCAAATACAATTTTGTTTTATATAATATTTATGATATATAAATAATTCTAGGTACTTTAGCACGCGCAACAACGGCCGTTCATACGCATGCGTGACTACGTTAGCAATGGTCTCACAATTATTTTATTTCTATTAGGAGAATACAGATATTGCGTAATATTTGCACATTTGAAAAATATGTATTTATGTAGAACATTGAACAGATTATTTTATACTTTGCATTTCGACATATTATAAACAACTTATCTTTGGATAGTTGCAAAGAATTAATCCAATTAGTGGCTTTTATTTCGACAGTATCTTCTCTGAAACTCATTATTTAATTATTTATTCATAATAAATTCCGTAGTCGGAAATGTAATTATTAACAAATTCAGTTAGGTTTTGTTAATATTCCGTAGGAATTTTAATTATTTACATACTCAGGTTGCTTATTGTAACAACAGGGGGTACTAAGACCAGAGGGGTGACAACACCATAGACAAACCGATGTTACCAGAGATAATGATGAACATTATTTTAATGCGAGAGATTCAAAAGCAAATCCACCACTATTCAAATGATGAAATTGAGATACAGTTAGTTTTAGCAGCAGTTTGTATTGCAACTAATTATATAGCTAGTAGAGATTTTAAAATAAATATGTATCCATATCTACCATCATAATTAAACCAGTAATATTTCGATAAATATATGCAACACAAAATTCATATTTTAGATAATCCGGAAGAAAATATTAGCGCTTAGGAATGACTAGTGAAAAACCAATATATGAAAAGGGAATCGTACAAAAACAGTTATTTTTTTCCATTCAATTCGTTGTAAAATTAATATGTTGGTAAAAATACTATTTGTGATATGAAGGACAGAGATCACACACTATTTTCACAGCGAAAAGAACAACAAACATACAAATATGATTGTCTCTTTCTCACTAATTAAATGAAGAGAGATAAGAAAGAAGGACACATTGTAATGAATGCTCTAAATTTTGATTTTAATAGTTTTTTCAAAATTGAATGCTCAATATTTAGAGAAAATTCGTGCCATTAGAGCCATTTAACCTAATAAAAACATTTTTTCTAACAGTTATTTATGGTAACATGAATTGACAGCATGGCTGTGTTCGGGTATTTTATATCATGGTATGGTAAAGGTTAAAAACCAACTTATTTTATTATCCTTACTAAATTTCACAAAATTTTAAGAGTGGGTTTTTAACATTTGATAAATATACATTTTTTTAAACTAAATTGTAGTGAATTGACAATGACGTTCTTATGATCTAGTGGTTACGATACTCGCCTAGTGATCTAGTTAGTGGTCAGGAGTTCGAGCCTTGTTCTTGGAGACCATCAAGTTGCATAGCACAAGCATATGACTTGTATTCTGTATACGTATTTCTATTTAAAAACATATATTTATGTTTTTAACATTTTCATCATATAAAAAAAAATTAAAAATGGATATGCCCGAATATTCATATTGAAATTTAAATTATCTATTGTTGTGAAATATACTAAATCTCTCGTGCATTTATTTTGATATCTATTACACGAGTACATAGTTTATCTACCGTATATAATTAATTGCGCAGCATACACAATTTATTTCCAACTTTCGCAACATATTTCGTTATTGCTCAACCACCTAATTTTATGTAATTTAGACCCGAAAAAACCATATCAAAATGTGTTCAAACTTTTTAAATTAACAAGGGAACATAGAGGCAGACATTTCTTTTTTAATACAATCTGGAGGTCAAAAAACCGTAGTTATAAATATTTTTGAAAGCATGTTTGTTGAAAATCCCCTCAACATATTACCAAAACAATTTTATTATAATCCCCTTTATCCAATAGAATACTTTTCATAGAATTGCTTAGTTTGTCACCAATATACAGAACAGGGTGTATCTAAAATTATTGTCGTAAGTGTGTATGCACCTTTATACTGCGTCAACTATTCGTGGGGTAGTTAGTTACATTAGCCTTAATTAAATCTATTAGCAAACTTTACTATTGTGATGTTTGAACTTCATGAATGCTGTTCGTATACAATAGATTATTGTTGCCGAATATAGCCCCGGTGGTTTGATAACTCTTCAAAGTTCATTCATCACGACTTGACTTTCTCTTTATAACAGCTCTAGGCAAATTACGGCCCGCGGGCCTGCAAGGTCTAACAATTATTATATATTATTATTTCTTCTTTTACGACAGTATTGACGTAAAGTGACCTCAATCAATATACTGAATGATTTAAACAATATAGCATGATTGCTGAAGGAAAATAAATTAAAACTAAATGTATGAACATTGGAAATAAAAGAATTCCATTCACGCCATTAATTATCATAGATGGTTAATGCTTAAAGAAAGTAACTGAAAATAACTATTTGAGAATCATAATACATTCTAAATTGATTTTTTCACAAAATAGAAGACATCTGATTAAAAATATTGCAAAAAAAAATCTCGCTTCCGAGAATGATCAGAAGATTTATTAGTACTGAGTCTTGTCAAATAGCATACAACTCTGTTATTATTCCTCACATCAACTACTGCGGCAGCATTTTATTTTTGGCTAATGAAAAAGAAATGCAACAATTATCAGTATGCAAAATAAAACATTGAGAATAATACTGAGAAAAAGTGGTTATACTCTGATCGGTATAATGCTAAAAGATCTTAATATGATGACCTTTAAACAGAAAGTATTTTATTTTTAAAATCCTCACTAAAAGATTATAATTTATACGAAAAATTGATGCAATTCAACATGAGCGCGAACATCATGCAAGAGGAATACTCAGAAATCGGTGATGTACAGTGCGATGAAAATTTTCAATAAAATACCAGATGATATGATGTAGGACAAACCACATAGATTAAAAATGAAAGTAAGCTTTTTGAAAGCAAGTTTGATATTTTTTTTATATTAGAGCATATATATGTATTATATATATATACCTATGTGTGCACCAAATTAAGAATAAATCAATTAACCGGATAAGACACGGCTCGTAATGCACCTCTACGAGTCTCGGTTCTGGATGTCCCTCACAGCTGACTCCAGAACTTATATAGCCAGATGCAAGACATCCATCCACCGTTGTTGAATAAATTTATTTTCTAAGCTATCAACTGAATGGCGTGTCACCACTAGTTATGCTCAACAGGGCAGATCCAGACAGAGGAATCCAGCGATGAGGATTTCTCTATCTGGATAGACTCAATGGTCGAGTGAAACACTCACAGCTGGGTACAATTCATTTTTAGGAAGATAATTAAGCATGCTTGTTAAATAATTACATTTTTAAGTCAATCAGGTCCTGAAGGAGAGATGGTATACCAACATTTATTGGGCAGCTAAAAAATAGGTGGTTCAGATCCTTCAGAATAAATGACATGTATTTTGGCAAGGAGAGAGCGGTTAGAACGACAACCTAGCCGCATTCATCAAATCATTGATGTCTCTCTCTTGTTTAATGTAATTCTGTGGGACTAGGCATGAGTTGGAATAGTTAACTGAATGGAGGTATAGTGTCAACCTTTTGAAACTTTGTTTTTATCCCAATGTCTTTACCACTGAAGTTCAATATAATTTTTGGTAATTTTAAGAATATCACTGACTGGAATGGAGGAAAATATCTTAATAGCATTATTATTATATTATTAGCTAGAGAGTCCACCATCTCATTACCTAGAATGCTTACATAGTCCAGTCACTTCATTCACTATTAATTATATCTAAGAATTTTTCTATGTTACCGAAAAGATTTATCTATGGAAAAACCATTTATTTATAACCATAGACAGAGCTTGTTGTTATAGATTTTTTGCAGGATTGAGGCACTCATACTATCCAAGGAATACATAAAATTGTTTTCCAGCAGTACATTGGTATATTTAGAAGGCGTCTATTTTACACTTATCGCTCTTTCGAACTCTTATTCAAATCTTTGCTGCATACATGGAAACTGGGAAGTCTAGAATGTGAGCCAGCGTAATTGATCGCTTATTAGATTTCTCTGTCTTTCCATATTCTCGTAAATTAGCTCTTTATATAAAATTGATTAAGTAAAAGCACGCATGTGGTGTTATCGCGTTAATGCCAAGATCGCAATAGCGAATTGAATAAATGTAAAACAGGTTTAAAACTAACGAATCTCGCAGGGTAATCAAAGGTACGTCCCGTCATTAATATCGCTATCAGCTTGTACCAAAGTTGCGATTTAATACCTCTTTTGATTGACGAATCTAATAAGGTAAAGCCGCTCTCAGGAAAATGAAGAATCACTTTGTAGGTTTAACCCGAGCGCTGTGACTTAAAAGGCCCGTAAAAGGGATGATTGAGAAGTTAATTTTGTCGCCATGGGGTTGTTAAACGAACATAAAAATAAACATCAAAGCATTGCACTTACACAGGAGACGTTCGTAAAATCAAAATAGCAGTTTAATCAATAATTTATTTACAAAGATGAACATACTTTTACCTGACGATGTACCATTTATTTTGTGTATTTGTGACGGCTATTTTCTTTTAATGTAGCTACTAAAAATTACTAATAAAAATATAAATACGAAAAATTGTTTTACAGTAAATAAAAATAAAAAATATTCGAAAAATATTTTTTTTATTAACATATTATTTTTATAAAAATTCTCTAAAGAAAGATTTTTATTTCAATACTCTTGTATGAAAAACTTTTCAAATGTACCTAAAGTTAATTTAAAAAATTTTAAATCACTCCAAAAAAATTAATACAAATTAAATTAATCCAGGCATCCCGGTAGCAACTAAAATATTTTTACGAAAAATAGTTTTTTCTGTATATTCTTCTCGTTGATTAATATAATTTGTATTTAAAATATCTCATTAGTGTATTCTGATAAACTAAAACTTCACAATAATAATGTGATCTACTTTAAAAAAATTAAAAAAGTTCACTATTTTTTTTTTAATAGGACATCACCAAAACAACTTCACAGTTCGTTTATCTGTGAGATTGCGAGTGAGTTAAAAAGATAACTGACTGATATGGACGAATTCTCAAAAATTTGTACAGTGTATTATGGCGTGTTTTAGCGTGACAGTCTATACAGACCACATGTAATAAAAATGATCAACATAAACCTAACAAACATTATAATATTACTATTTTGCGTATTAATATAATACTGCTAAATTAGATTTTTAAAACAGGTAATATTATGTATTGATTGATGTGTAAAATATCCCCGCTGTAGTTCTAATTTGCGCGAATGTGTATCATCTTCGTTCGGGATGGACTTCAAAATCAGGATCGGCGCACTGGTCCATCCATCTTCTTGTTAACCTACTAAAATAATTACAATTTAATATAAATATAGGAGCCCTTGTTACGACAATGAGAAGCGATATTGAAAATACTATATACGTAATTGAACAGTCTTCCTGGATACGCAGAATGCTTAAAGTCAATTCAATTAATTAAACTGAAATAAAATTATGTCAAATGAGAATTTTCATTCAGAATAATTATCGTTTGTTCTCTGTTCTTGTAAGAGTATTACTTACCAATCTTAATCTGATAACCTTTAGGAAAGAAAAAACTTTTTCATTTTGATATGATCGTAACATTAATATATTTTTATTGAACCGCTTCAATTCCATCTTATTTACACAAACATCCATTTGGCCACCACATTTTCTTAGTTAACCACCTCATCAGCGAGAGCGTAAAGTGGTTTATATCTCTTGATGGGAGATATTCTATCCGTGTTTGCTTAGCCCTTTCGGGATTGTGAGGAAGTAGCTCCTGTCACGAAACGATTTATTATGTAAAAGACCACAATCATTGATAGCCATTCAGAGAAAGAAATAGTACCTACTTATATAGTACATAAAATAAAAAGAACGTTTACAAATGTGATCTAAGACTATCAGTTTATTTCTGCATTATGTTAAAATGAAAGATTCAGAGATTAATTAAGATTCGCAGTTAATATTTAGTTATTCTATATTTTGTTTTTAAGTCCTTGTCGAATTATTAGAATCTCTGTAAAAAATCATATATTTTTAAGAAATATTATATTTATCATTGAGAACAGACTCTCAACTTGTCTGAGATGAATTCTTAAATTTTTTGGACGTCTTGCGAGAAGAGAAGATAGCTTGGAGAAATTTGTTGTGGTGGGCCACGTCGAAGGACGAAGGAGGAAGAGGATGATCCTCAACCCGTTGGACCGACCGAGTGAAAAAGGCAACAGGCACTTCTCTGGTGACAAAAATTAAATAGCATAGTCAAGAAGGTTCATGGAGACCACTATCACCAAAACCAACGTGGATAATGGTGATTATATTTAAATTTTTCTCTCACATTTTTTATTATTCTATCAACACTCTTGTTATAAATACTCTTAATGAAAAGAAATAATCAAAGTTTACTTCTATCTGTGACATGAATTTTAAATTTAAGCATTCATTGCATTTTGAAGCGGGCTCATTAGAAAAGTATTATTTGTTGATGAGAAGGAGTTTTATTTTCAGCGTCTCTCTCATTACCATCGTGATATAAGGACATATTTTAATAAATGTCTGTATTAGGTGGAGAGGTAGCATTAAATTATTTTCCAGATCTATGGCCACTGGACTTTTTTTATGAAGGTACATCATACATTATAAAATGAAGTCTTATGAAAAAAGAATCAAAACCATGTTGTACCACGACATATATTGTGACATGGTCGCCTATATGTGACGCGTAATCGTCAGGATAGGACGTCATGGTTGCACACCACCGGCTTGCTCAGAGGTTTGCATGACATGCCAGCATTCTCAGGGAAAAATAAAAAGAATATTACAAATTTTATCACTAAGTTTAATACAAGAAACAAGAAAAAAAAAATATTAATAAATAGAAATCATTAAGCATTACACCATAAATTGTGATTTGATGAAAGGGATGATTTCGGCAATTTTGCCATATAAAACTATAAAATTTAAACTAAATTAACATAAATTGTCACCTGGCGGTTTGTCTGGTCAGGTATAAAACAGAAATAACTTGACAAATATATTGGTTAACACGAGCAGGAAAACCACAAGTTTTAAATAAAGTAAAGAAAAAAATATGCTTCAATGGAAAAATATTTGTTTTAAATGAGAATATTAGAAGAAAGATTAATGCTACATAAAAATAAATCATAGGCTTTAAATTCTTCGTACACAATAAAAATGAATTTTTACAACCAGACCAGTATTCGCGTAGTCATTGTCCATTTCTGCAGAGATTCACAGTCTTCATCAATTTGGTCAGTCAAAGGTACACGTTATAACTTCACTCTTCTTGCCGCACGTCAGGAAAAACTGGATTATCTGACATTTGGTTCTCCATGAATCGCTTGCGTCTCCTTTGTCAGTGGCAGATTAACTCGTCCCCCTTCTCCATTGTACGGGAGAAATCCTTCCCGCAGCATTCCATGTATTGTGGCATGACTCCTTCATCGGCATGTCCACTACATGAGTTGTAACAAAAGGTAACAACTTTCCTTTCATAAAATTTTAAAGTGAAAATAACTGGGCACGATATAAGTTAGTGAATGAATGAATCACTGATGAAAATAAGTTAGTGAAGAAAGAATTTAGTGAGTAATAAAGGAAAAAATAAAGAAACGACTAAACTAAGAATGGGATGCGTTGATCCTGAAATTTCACATATAATTAGTCAACAGATCAGTTCAAATATGATGCAGGACAACACAGATGTTAACATATTATATTGTTCTCATCCTTCCTCACTTATATGATGTCACATTTTAGGCGATTTATGGATCGGATTGTCCGGAATCCTGTCCCCGCGCGGTCTGTGTTGCCAACGTGAGAATGTTAATTCCTACACATCTCGCGCGCAGTAGGTACCAGATATAACGTTATAGTATATAGAAATACGTGTTAAACGAAAATACTATAAACAATATTTGAGTATGTCCAAGAACATACATTCACTGGATTTTTACCTCCAAAGACATTTAATATAATATAAATAGCTTCGTCTCTGTGAGATATCTATATTTATAAAATATTATTATAAATAAACGAGAATGCAAGATTCTCTTTACAGTTTATCGTTTATGTGCAAAGATTTATATCTTTTCGGTACGTTTATCTGTACAGGTATTCACATAACCTAAATATCTACATGAATTTTTAAATGAAATTAGTCTCATTTTGTTTAAGTCACGTTGTTTAAGTTAATTTTAAAACACAATAAATATTTTTCTGTGCATAATTCTAGGGCTCACCAAATAGTGTAAGTCGTCGAAAATTGACAGATGAAACGAAATCTTGTTAAAGAATTGACAAGATTACATCTCTCACCAATCGCACTATACAGTGTATACTGCACCAACGATGCAGTGCTATCGTACGACAGAGTGACTGTGATTGCCAGTAATGCCAAATAAACTGCATTTAACTGTGCCTCTCGCACCTCATATTCACCTGCGGAATATTTCACATCAATCTATCATATCCACCAGCGGGATGTTTCACATCAATCGATCATATCCACCAGCGGGATGTTTCACATCAATCTATCATATCCACCAGCAAGATATTTCACATCAATCTATCATGCCCACCAGCGGGATGTTTCACATCAATTTATCATCGATGAGAAAAGGAACCTTTCATTTCATCTTTAATGTTGCCATGGTGTGTATATGTATCTACAAATACAAACATAATATCCAGACGGCAGAATATCCCAGACACGTAAATATTTATTTTAGATATTTTTAAATGAAAAATAATTACAGTGATAGATAAAAGCAAATTTCATAGACAACTTTTAAACGTGAAATTATTTTTTCTATTTTTTCTTACGCTGTTGTCTTTTAGGTAATATATTTTTAATTGGATGATAAACAAGGCATTATTGTGATAGGAAAAAAAATCAAACAAAACTTGTAATAATTAAAGTTACTAACTGCAGACTATAGTGAGGGTGGCTGGTCGCTTATTGAACTTACTAAGCACACGTTGCTATCTCTACTTCTTTTGATGCTACGCTTCATTTTGTTAACCAAATTTTGTTTAATTTTAGCGTCCGTTGAAAACTTTTGTTTTCCCAAAGTACTGCGGTTAATTTGTGGTTGATTAAATTTATATCTTCGTATTTAAATATTGAGTGGTAATAATATTTGCCCGGGCGTGTACTGATGACAAGCAAACCCGGTCCCGCTCCGGTCGCGAGAGCTCATATGAATTTTGATTGGATATTATGAAAATTTCGCCATCGATATGCGCCAGGCATGCTGTTATATACATCCAACCCTCGTGCGAGGGTGTGCGTACTAACGTATCTAAGTATATTAGATAACTGGCAAACTAGTCACTTTATAAATTGGCTGGTTCGAGTTATGCAAACGCCACATAACTATTTTTAGATATTCCCATTACAGCCCCTGTGCACGGAGTGAGACACGATGTGGTAAATCTCCAAGATTAGTTGAGATAAAATCTCAGTAGGTACCATGTACACGTAAAGATTTTGATCTAAAGATAAACTCAGGGATCAGCGTAAGATTGGTAGAAAGAGACAAAAAAAGACATTCGATTTGATACATGCCCAAAAACGTCACCAAGAATCATAGATACCTACGACTATTATTTCTGAAAGTAGATAAATAGAAGGTATTAATTAATAAACATTTATTCTGTTTTAAGTGGTGTGGACTATTATATGTGAGAAACAAATATCTACTTATTGATGTGAATTGTGAAAGCCGAGAGTTGTCTCAAATGAATCTCATCCATGGACACGGGCCATCGAGATAGTATTGCTTTTACGCTACGTCATTAATATAAAAAGTATTGAATTATAATGTCGGTGAAATGCAGTTCATGACAGTGTTCCGTATCTATAATATGCATCACACATTTAATATAAATTGTAATATAAACATGACAGATAATTATATGGTAAGTTAAAATATAACAGATAAATAATAATAACACACGCTTGATAATCGCTAATAAACAAAATCAGTCCGAAGTGAACATAGAAGCATTTATGTTGTGCATGCACGCCAATTCAAAACATCAATCTCGGTCACTTGATCGTAAATAATAATTGTTTAATTCTAACAAAACATATTATAGATAATTTGGTGAACGAGTGTACAGTATATATGTGTATCTGTAAAAATGTTAACATGAAATCGTGCATGTATGTATGCGATGTGGACTTGCTGAAGTTAGAAACAAATTATTTAAAACTCATTAGTGCCAGACCTAAAAGTTTTCATTAATATTACAGGTGTCCATATGGATACACAATTATTGTTGCCGATTTTGGTATTGTATTGTCATTTATAAGAAAAGTTTTTTTGTCCTTTGCATGAGTCAGCATTCTCGATTCAGACGTTCTTTCATGGGTCTGAACGATTTGGTGAAAACAATATTAACTGTTATCAAAGTGAACGCTCAACGCTTACAAACAATTAAACTGTTATCCGATTTCTTAGTAAGTATTTTTTACTGGTGAGATTGATTCGAAAAATCATATTTATTTTATGGAATGAATAATAACCATGGAGAGTTTACAGTTGAATAATCAGAACTGATGTTTGTGTATTGTTATGGTGTAATAAATGACCGTGAACTCAAACGTGTCCATATGGAGAGTAAGCATAACAAAATAAATATTTTTTTGTTGTTTTTATATTTAAAATTTATTAAATTGCTTACTTTTAGGAATATGTCTAACATGGAAGGAAAGGGATTGACAATAAATGATATATTGAACGTAATTGAAGAAAAAGATAGTAATGAAGTTACTGAGTATGACATACATATATACATCACCACCAGGTCCTGCCATTCGGATGATGAAGACAATGGCGACAATATAGAAAATTTAAATTATAGACAATTATCAGCGGATGTTGTAATGAAACGTACAAGTAAAATAGATCAAACCGATATTAGTGAAACCACAGAAAATATTTTATCGCAACAGAAATTTAACTATTTAGTTGGAAAACATAAAAGAACTTGAGTCAAAAGTGAAATGTTGTCATTTTAGTCAACGTTCCCTGAACCGGATTAGAGTCAGTTCAAAAATAAATCTGTAACTGAGCTGGCCAAATTATTTTTCTACGATACTGTCATAAATTTTCTTATTAAGGAGTCTAATAGATACTTATAATTCAAAAATAAATCAATCTCTACCATCACTTGAGATGAAATTAGATGTTTTGTTAGAATTTTGATTATGACTGGCTATGATGTGGTTCCAAGTAAAGGGTTACTTTGGAGTTCTAAATTGAATACAAGAATCTGCAATGCGTCGACACTGATTTGACGAAATATTTTGTTTTATTAACTGCGTTGATAATACAACAGACAAAACAGAAGACGAGATATGTAAAATTAGTCCACTTATAAAGTTGATAGAGAAAATTTTGATGAAATGCTTTATACCGGAACGAACTTTGTCATTCAATGAACCGATGATAAAATATTATGGAAGACATTCATGTGAGCAATTTATTAGAAGGAAGCCAATAAGATCAGAGTACAAAGCGCGGTGCCTCTGTGTATCTTAAAAATTTTGATATATATCAAGGAAAATATCTATTTGAAAATTCAGTTTATGACAAACAATCCAGATATTTCGTTCATTACAATCCAATTATTTCATTTTATTGAAATGAAAAAAATCTGCGTCACCAGTGTCCATTTGGACATGGTCATTTTCTAAGAATCCTTAAAGAATAATAGATTTTTTTTCAGTAACCAGTTCTCTGAAACTAAGTTATGCATGAAAAATGTAAAAAAAAATATTTTTTAAATAAAAATCCGTGTAACTCAAATAACAAAATTTGTGTGTCCATATGGACACCTGTGCCGCTAATGGATTTTAAACAAAATTTTCCTTTTGAGTTATATTTTTATTTTATTTAATTACTCAAAAGTGTAATAAATAATAATTTATTCTGGACAACGTTAACGATTAACGTTATTTATGCTAAATTAAAAAATAATCAAATATAATTAATATAAATTATGCATCCGTTGTCGTCTTGTTCGACGATTCTCAACATTTAGGAATTTTAACTTTATCATTTATTATTAAATCTCATTTTGTACTAGGTTGGTATGTACGACCCGGCAGACGACGTTATTGCCCTACAATAGTACGTGTTTTTAAATCGATCCAGCGTTATTATTGTTATTAATTATTGTTTTTAAAAATAAATTCTGTTAAAGAAACAATAACATATTTTTTTGATTTGTATTGACATCCTGAAGAAGAAAATGATATTTTTCGAAACGGGTGGGTGTATTTAAACTCAATAGGTGGTTAATAAAATAAAGTTAACAAATAAAATGAATTTTAACCACAAAGTTAATTTTGCCAAAAGTAACTTTATCTCATTACAAATAATATACTGTACGATCTTACACATGTTCACCAAGCTATATGTATAGCATTTTTTAATAATCTATCACCAACTTTATATATCTTAAATTGGTCACTTTCAAAAATATTTTTTAATAATCTACAAAAAATGTGTCGTTAATACGAACATTAAAAGCATAATAAAAAAATAGCTATATTTTGCAGTTTTTCTTTAAACCGCGCAATAAAAAGAATTTTCCACCACTTTAATTCAAGCCTTAAAAAATATAGGTAAAATTTATAACACAATCTTCTCGGGAATGCAAATAAATTAATTTCGATTCATCTCCATTTACAGCATAAATCCCGGATGTCTTGTCCCGTAAATCTTCAGACGGGATCTGTCAAAGATTCATCCATTCTCCGCGGAGAAGGTTCCGCCAGTCCACCTCCATTTATGTGATTACATTATATTCATTAATCAAAATGCGAACATTTGTTATTCAAACTTTGTAAATACGACAATCAATATCCCTGGTTCATTTTAATCTTGTGGCAAAAATGAACTTGCTTCAAGTAAATTCTCACTACATTATAATCTCAACAGCGCACAACTTTCTTAACTATAATATAAAATAGCGAAGAGATAAATTATTACTCTTTACACATTATTAATGCGTGATTGGTATTCGATAGCTTCAGTGATGAAAATCTGTCACCGTTTTGTGATGATGTCACAAAATGCGAAATTAATTTATTGAAATTTTGCACCAAAATATTAAATTAAAATATATTTCATTGAATAAACAAACCTCATGTGCATAAACTATCAATAAAATATTCTCTTGCATATATATATATCCTGAAAAATACAATATTAATAAAATAATCAATAATAATATATTATTAAGGAGAACACATTTTTATTATGATGTTGTAATTATTCAGAACATAGGTCTGTGATATGTTAAATACTAATTAAATGTATTAATTAGAAAGATATACTTTAATTAGTATTTATAATAATATATATTATCCTGCATTGTTTACGATTGGCTCATAACATTCTGGCAGTTTTTCGATTTCATGCCTGAAGAAAATCAGTGACCTAAAGGTAAAGTGTTAATTTTGAAGAGCAGCGTTACGGTGTATTCGGTGATTATTGAATAGTGAGCGAAAATCTCTTGAATAGCAGATTTTGTGATATTAGCAGATGAGCATTATCATGTTGAAAAATCACTTGATGCTGTCTTCCCGGTCGTTTTTCTTGAATTGCGTCTTCAAGGTAATCAGTAATTTGTTGGCAATATATCTTAGAAATTATTGGTCCATTTCTTGGTAGCAATCAGAATAGTATTCAATTCATGCCTTAACTCCTCGATTAAACTCAAACAAGAGGATACGTCGGAAGTATTCGTTTTTTGTACTTAACACTAAACTTTCTTCGATTAAAAATCTGTGCAAAGTTCTTGAAAAAATGTATGAAAATGTGTACAAAAAAAAATAATTTCAAATCAAAACTATTTTTTATACATAAACCCAATAGTATTCAATTATATTTTTCCCTTATTACATTAAACCCATTTTTTGCGTCAAAAGCAGTCTTAATTAGCTCACAGCATGCTACCGTAAACAAGTAAATAAAAATCAAATCAAAATAAATATGTGCAAGCCATGAATAAATTGAGTAATTTAATAAAATAAATTTGTATTTTAGTTGACAATAAGTTCAGACATATTATTTTTTAAGAATCACAAAATACAATTTTTTTCAGATACTCGATCACTATTAATAAGATTATCATAGTATTATATAAATTCTTCCTTATCCGTTACATTTTGATGCTTCAGGATGTTGAGGTGGTGTGTTTTGAAGTTAATGAAATATATGTTTGACTCGAGATTGTATCAGATGGTTAAGATTCTGAGATAGAGGCTCTTAACTTCTTCTTGTCTCACGCGTGTCGGTTGTGTGTCGCAATGTAGGGTATCTGTGTAACTAGAGCAGGGCAGAACTTACAAGGTTTCGTTTATTGAAGAGATAAATTAATACAATTTAAATACGCGGTTTGAACTCGGGAGTGGCTTGTTGGAGATGCTGACGAGTAGCGATGCTGGTGTTGGGACGCCTGCGAAGAAGTGGTCGGCAGATGCTCGGCAATATCCGTCTCTGGTGTTTAATGTTAAATTGCGTCTGCTGATTTGTTGTTCTGGATCGAACCCTATATGGTTGATGGGTGCGGCCCAATTCGGTCATGTCAGTGTGGCGCGTGCAGGGTCACCACAAAGCTATTAAAATCTGGTACGTACACGCCCTTGTTTACTTATTCTGCTAATTAACTTCACATATACTTTTAAAATTAGCAATATTAACTTTGCAATTACAATTCATATTTTTATTTATTATAAAAATAACAAATAAAAATATAATTTCACATATACCTACAAATACAATCATAATAGAAGATGTTCTAATATACTATAATTAACACTGTAAAAATATTCTTGAAATTCATTTAAATTAAAAATTGAAGAGTAACGTTTTAATATTGCCTTCTTCTTCTTTTTCTTCTTCTTTATGAGGGACATTCGTTTAATGTTTTAATTCTCTCCATCAATTTATATTCCTAGCCTCTTCTGGCCACATTTCCCTCTATCTCTGTGATTACAAGTGTATTGTGTCAGAGGATACGACACAAATATTTTTCGCGTCTGTTTGATACCCTCCCTAGGATAATTCTGTTTTCGTATATTTATTCTGAAATATTCGTTGAATGAATGAAACTAATGCAATAAAATACGACCCCTCAAGAATTTACATTTTATAATTAATTCATATGATCCTAAGATGTTACAAGAGAACCTAATTTACCAAGAGTATAAATATAACCTAATAATCAAGTAACTAACGTTATAAAGTAATAATTAAGTAACTGTAGAACCAAAAGTATAACTTTGTTTATAAACACTCTGGTTAAAAACAGAGTAACTTTCACTTTAATTGTATATATATGTTTACCCACAAAATTACTTCAAAGCGTTTCAAAATACAATTATTAATTTCTTGAGCGCAAAGGGAAGCAATATTTTATTGTGTTCATTAATTAATTAACCAGCAGGATGTTAATACTTACCTAGCCCTGAGGCATATTTACGGTTGTCAATCACTGCTTATTTTATTATTTTAAGTTGTTATTGTTTAATTAAAGTTTATCTACGTAAAATATTATTATTATGACATTAATATAAAGGATATTGTTCAAAACAGAACAGTGAAATAATTATACAGAGTGTTCAAGACACAGTAGTCTAAATGGAGCCTGATTGAATATCAAATAGGGTGATTCGAAATTCAACGGTTTAGAAAGCATGTGAACTTTTGTGATTTTTGAGAAATTTCTAACCTGTCTACGAAAATTAATGCTTTGCCTTAAATTTTTGTTTACAGCTAATTTAAAAAAAATAGTTTTAACTTTGTTTCTATATATCACAAAAGTTCGAATAATCGTTGATTTTCTATGACCGTATGTGACACTTAATGTGTTTCTAGTGATATCCCCTGATTGAAGACCCCGTTTAAACACCTGTATAATAATATAAAATTGTTTATACTTGTCGTTTTTGCAGTATATTTTTCTTTCTATTGTCACATTTTTTATGTAAAATAAAGCAGTCACATGCAAAAATACCAACATACTTGGTACCGTTTTATGGACAGTCCTATTAAAAAATATCAAAACTAAAAAAATAATCATAATCATATTTAAAATGAATTGGTAGGTACCTACAAAATAAAAAATCTCTTCTGGCGCTGGGCACGAGAATCGGATCGATTTCGTTTGGGTGTGAAATAATGTATTTGTTGTTTATGGATGCGATAGACCTCCATAGGTGGTTCGCTTGCAGGTTTTCTCTCGAGGATTTTGATTATGGCACATATATTTTAAAAAGATATAAACAAACGTAGCGGGCAAATGTTAATACGATATGTAATGTAAAATGTATTAGATAACAGTAGCAAGTTCGAGATGATGATAATAAAAATAAAAATAATATTGTATAATTTGTATAGCGCCATTTTCGTAAAAACTTTTATCTCAAAGG
This sequence comes from Eubasilissa splendida, assembly GCA_031772225.1. Taxonomy (NCBI): domain Eukaryota; kingdom Metazoa; phylum Arthropoda; class Insecta; order Trichoptera; family Phryganeidae; genus Eubasilissa; species Eubasilissa splendida. Next base: position 9,650,986 of record CM062852.1, on the reverse strand, counting down.
CGCTCTACACATATACTGTTAGTCCTACATTATCTTTATTTATAAAATTAAAAATTGTTATTTTAACTTATTAAAGGTGCATTTTTAGTCTCTTCTTAAATAAAGTCTCTGATGCACTGTTTCTTATGATGGAGGGCAAAGAATTCCACGCTTTTGGGCCTGCCACCGCAAATGCCCATTCACTAAATTTAGACTTCTGACAACGGTCTGTCGGTTCTATAATCTATTCTGCGGCTGAAGTAGAAGCTGATCTGAGAGTTTGACGTTTACCATTCAAATTGTCTGGGATACAAAGCTCTTGAAGACACAGAGGCGCCATGTTATGTGTCGCCTTGTACATTAACCAGCCCAATTTAAATTCAACTCTTTCAATCAATGCGGTAACATAAATATAAATAAGACAATAACAAAATGTATACAGATTTTTCTAGTGACGCGGCATATTCTGAGCACCTTGTCTTCAACAAAATTTAAGTTACTATTCAACCCAAACATATTATTCCAAAAATTTTCAAGTTACATACTTCGCCGACTAAAAAAGAGACTGGAATAAGATCCTACGTGTATTCCGTATACCATCGTATGCGGGTCGGGGGCTTCGACAATTTATTACAATCAACAAACACCGCAGTATGACATGTCGTCTGAGGAAAATGTTTTAATGATCTCTAATATATTATATTTCATTGATACATTTTGAATATTTATTGAAGTAAAATTTCTTTAGCCACGGTATAGTAAATTCAAACGATTTGAAACGAAAATAAACAAACAAATATCTTATAAAATTTGTAAAAAATAATCAAAACGATTACAGTTACATTGTGAAATACGACACCGGTATCGCCTCTTTCTATTGCATTTGGTTTGTTTTTTGATTGTCAAATATTTAAATTTTCACGAATGTTCCACGTAGAATGTTATCGAACATGTCAGATTTTGAACACAGAACCTGCTACCGTTTTCCAGTGCTTTACATTTCGTATTAGTTCAATTTTTTTATATCTTTATTAAAAATAATAAATCTCTGACTTATGATTTATATATAAAGCATAAAATTAAATGGCTAATATTATATAATGTTTATATATTCTCCGAGCAAGATAATGTTCCGGATTCGGATCTTTCTAAGTGATTCATTAAAATTATTTATAATATGCGATTTTATTAAAATATATATAACTTTTAGATGAATGTTGTTTGCAAACCGACACCTTTTATGTGACAAAACATTTTTTTGTTAATGATAGTAGGAAAATCATTTTCATTCTACGAGCGCCCCGACCATTAATTTCAGCCACTTCTCGGAAGATAACATTAGAAGATCCAGGCACGGGAAATTCTCCCATACAACACTCTGAAACATTCATCCATTCTTCACCCTTTATCTCTATCTACTAGATCCTTTAACGCCTTGAGTCCAGTATTTGTATTGTCCCTTTCCTATTCAAAAACAACAACAACAAAAAAAAGAATTATTAATATAAAATCAATAAAAAATGTTTTTTTATTGTACATAAAAATTATTTAAAAATATATCACAAAACTGTGTTTCAAAATATAATTTTAGAATTCGCGCGTTAGCATATTTTATATGAGATTAGTCTTTTTTAAATTTTATTTCAACTTTATTACATACATATTACATTACAATTTTTAATATTTGCCAAACTGCAGAACTAACAGTTTTATAATAACAATTTTTTTTAAAACGAAATAAACAAATATGTGTTCTTTCACTTTACATTTTAGGGAGGTTACTGGGGTCTCTTTTTTATTTTTCATGATGTTTAACGAGTCTTTATTGATTTTATTAAATATTCGTGGTACAACACATTCTCTCGTTCATCGTACACATTGTTAACGATCGGTACCCTCCTGTTTCGACCCGACGATGTGGTAGAATGACTATGCTGAGGGTCAATAAATTATACTATATATTTTGTTACCTGGTAAGATTTTGCATATTGTAAATAATTTATAATAATCATTTTAATCATGAGTATCTTATTGGTCTAGTGTTTGAGACGCTGGTCTAATGATCTAGTGGTCGGGGGTTCGAGCCTCGTTCCAGGAGGCCAGCAAATTAATCCTATTTTCATAGTACAAGCGTTTAGCTTAGTTTAAAAATAGTAATAATATTGATGTGATATATATTCCGTATTCTCTATTTTATTTTTTAAAAAATCTTTTTTTCAACACTTCAACAATCAATACTTCTTTCTGTTGTTTACTATAAGTTTTAAAAATCTTAATTATAACTGTTTAATTTTATAAATATATGTTTTATAAGTTAGTCCATAGCTACTTACTCCACAACTGATAACCTAGTCGACCATCGCAAAGTACAGTAGCAGTGTGGTTCGAAAGGTGCATAACCTTAACATGTATTATGTACATGGTTTCCATTAAAATTTTTCATCAATTATTAAACCTAAATAAATTAATAAATACAAATTAGATTTATTTTCAATTTATTAGTTGTGGACAATATTGAGGAAGAAATGTGTAAAATAAAGCATATTCAGTGGAAGGGTGGAATACGTTTCTGAGACATATAAGTTGTTTTTTCAATTTTAATCACATTAATATATTTCGTTAAATGTAATTTGAAATGTTCCCACTCCACGTGATATATAAATCTAAGTCTATTCAATTTTCTCACATTTATTGCCAAAATTATAGCATATACAGTAAAGCATGGATATATCGAACTTTGTTAATTCGACTTTATCATTAATTCGAACCTTTTTTTTGACCCCGTGAATTTCGTTTCTAAAAAGTACAAAGGAAACATGGATATTTCGAATTATTTTATTTAATTCGAAGTTAGGATCGAAAAAATTCACAAGTAACAATCAACAAACGCGCGTAACAATCCGTCCATCAGCAAAAAAAATACGTGAAATTTTTGTCATTTTGGAAACACCGACGACGCACAAAGTGTCGCCGTACCTCACACTTCTGTTGACGGAACACGCTTTAACCACTCCCCACTTCACTGCGGGCACGCATTGCAACAGTCAGTATAGCTTTTGGCTTTATTTCAAAAGGATATGTTTTGTGAATCTAAGTGTTAAACCTGTTTTATTTATTTTTAATTTGTTAATATTATTATTTACGTGCACTGCGCGATATTAGTTCATGATGTTTTTTTGAGAATCTCATACATGTGCAATTTTGAATAAATATTTAGTAATAGGTATGTACTTGTGTTTTCTTAACAACCCTAATTACTTGTTTCTTAATTCGAATTATTGAATAATTAGATTTGTATACCAAATAAACAAAATAAATTGTTATGACTAGTTGTTTCTCATACAGTCACTGATCATCCAGGAAATAAACTCGGAACCAGGTATCTTTGTTCTGGGACAGCGCACTATACTCGGAGACAGATCTATGGAGATCCTGCAGATCCCATCTCAAACTGGGCATTGGTAATAAACTCGACTTACAGAACATATTCCTGTGTCTTGTCCATCCTGTCTTTTATGTTTTTATTAGTTTCCTGAATTCCTGGTTATAACGTTTAAGCTAAATTGTCTAAATTTTAATTATTTATTCATATTTATTTTATTGTTGTTGTGAAGTTATATTTTCAGAGCATAGTTCTATGGTATTTTAGTATCAATTAAATTAATCAACTAGAAAAATATACAAAAAAATCTATCTATAGAAAAAATATTTAGTTGCTACTGGGATAATTTAATTTTAAAATTGGAATAGTAGATACATCAATTGGAAATATTACAGAATAAAAGTTTAAAATTTGTCGAAAATGTATTCGATTGCTATAGCGTAAGTAGAATGCCTTTTCCTGGATAGGAAGAGGTCCTGGTTTGAATTCCGGTAGCAACTAAATATTTTTTCGATTGATAGGTTTTTTCTGTATATTTTTCTAGTTGATTGATTTAATTTTCATTATTTGTATTTGGTTTATTTTTCTTCCGGACATCATAGTGTTGACACTCACACCCTAACTCCTTAATTCCCATACCTCGGGAAATCCCCCGGGGATACGAACCGAATTCCGATCACGTGCTAGCGTTACGTCCCACGTCGGATGGGTGGTCCAACATTAAAAGGCTACCCTTAAGACGATTGCAAGAGCCTTTTCCTAGTTTCATCCCCTCACCCCTCACCGGGTGCGGCTGTGTGACTTTAATGTGGTTGTGATATTATTATCACAGCCTATTTTGACCGCCCCCTTCCTCCACAGTACAGCTGTGAAATTTGTGGTTTTGATTTATTTTTTGAAATGACGTTTTATTCTTTTATATTATCTCAATAATATATCTAACAAGAATGCACATGTTAAAAATCATCAAATATACCTATCATTATGGGTTAAAAGATACATATGTATACATGTAAAATTACGCAAAGAAAACATTAAGTTGTATATATATGTTAATATGTGGACTCACTTCAAGTACCACTACACTATGGCCATCTATGAACTAAATTTGATAACTCATTTCCCTGAAACAGCATAAATGTCACAATGAGAATCTAATTGATTTTTTAAAAATTATTTAAAGCAATGTTCTTTATTTGTAAAATGTTTTTAACATATTATACTAGAATACGCCTGAAAAATCAATATTTTTCAAATTTAGATATTTTTTTATTTTGACCAGTATTTACCTGTAATTAAATATAATAAAAGAAAATAGCTTCGTCTATTTGAGATATCTATTATTTGTTTAATAACAGTGTTTTGCAGGTGACAATCCAGTAATTGTGTGTTCTTGGACATATTCAAATATTGCTAAAAATACATTTATTTGTCATTAAATTTAAATTTTTAAGTAAAAAAAAAATCTATCTAATCGCTTTGTTGTGATGATATAGAAAAAATATCAATTTGCGAATAAAACTTGTTTTTGTTTACAGCGTTCAGTGCAGAAAGAAACAAATGAACAGACATTATCTGCAGCCCTGGATGAGCCTTGACCTGGTTGCGTTTGACCTTTCGTACCAATTGAATTTTAACAGAGTAGGACTCAATCACCAAACATGGAGGTCCAGCGTGGGGTTTTCCTTCCCTCGGCCAGTGTAGTTTTTTTGCGGTGATATTTTATTATCCGCCACTTGAGACGTATCCTGCAGGAATTGCGAGCTTCCCCCAATTCTTTAAACGGTGGTTTGGAAAAAAGTTACACACTATGACGTCACACGCGGTCGTGTCGACTTAATAGACTTAAAGTACAGGATAGTATGGGGTAGATGTTTATCTCGTGATATGTGTCGAAAGGTGTGCGCTTTAAGTTATGTAATTCGAATCAGAAGGTTTTGTAAATGATGAGATTGAAGGCCCTATCTTTCTTCAGTTCTCACGCGTGTTGATGTTTGTTACAGTGCATATGAATGTGGAATGTGCGAATGAGTATATATTCTGTGACAGAGCAATTAATTTAATTAAAACAGGACTTACAACAGTTGGCGTTTATTGCGGGTCGATTCATAATTGAAAGTTAAGTTAATTAATTAGAAAAATAATTTGCACAAATAATTGACGGGCCACGGAGAAGTAGCTTCTCGGAGTGTGTGTAATGTATTAACATCTGCAATTGGTTGGTACGATTCGGTAGTAAATGGCTATAGAGTGTTTGAATAAAAGGCCGGGAATTATGCGGCAATAGTATAAAAAACACACTCGTTGAGACCATTAAGAAATTCGTATTTGTGTGTAGTCATTTCAACAAATCTGTTTTAATAAAAACTATTCTCATAAACTGGTGAGATAACGTCATGATTTCGTATTTTATTGTATCAATAGAATCGGTCAACTATCATATTAATATGACCTTATTATGTCAATATGACCTCTAGGTCAACTAACCAAAAACAAAGGTCAAAAACAGAGGGTCTTATTTCTTATATTTTAATGTTTGAATATTCCATCATTTCAAATAACGTTCATATAAAAATAAAACAAAACATGTTAACGTTTGTATTTTCTGTCATTATAAATGTGTATTTTTCATTTCGTACATTTTTTAATATTGTGATTTCGTGCGTGTTTCTGACAAGGGTTGGGGAGATCATAAAAATCCTTTACGCATATGAAATAAATATTTAATTAGCAAGGTAAATGAAAAAAAATATACCATATTATATTTATTATTTAACCAAATTAATTATTATCTTAATGTTGGAAAGTATCTATAAAAAACATACTCTATTTACATACAAATTAAAACCGGTATTTAATACCACTCATTTTAACAAGAGAAACGAATTCCTATGAATCAATTACGTTTAAAAACCAAAGCCACAAGAGTTATTTATACTAGATGTCATCGACCACCAAACGTGATGATGTGGCATTGACACTTTCACATATAATGACATACGTAAATGATCTGGGTATCATTAGAGGGTATCAATCAGAGGTAGCTATGAGAAATGTTTTTCTGATGAAGCTTAATGTCAATACCAAAAACTAAATTAATATATATTACATAAAGTGATAAAAATTACAAAAATAATAATAAATTTTGCTTTGGCAAGAAATCTCCGAAAACATCTCTTGCTAGCTCGAAAAATAAAGTTTCAGACTTCCAAGTCACTCCAAAGGTCAGATCTCACATGTGAAATATGAACATTCACTGGTTCGTTCTTCGGACTGTCAATGGTATGCGGAGCATGCATCATTCAAAAATAATTGATTTAAAATTAACAGAACATATTTTTATAGCGCTGCTTCCACTAGATAGTTGGTGCTGAGCTCCGGCCGCAGCTTTTCGCCAGCAACTCGATGTCTCAGAAGCGGAACGAATCCATGTATACGGTCATCCGCAAACATTGTAGATACGTTGCAATAACTCGCCAATCCGAACAGCATTCCATATGAGTTGTACTGAATTCGGAGACGGTTGTACATCACTTGCTTGTATTTCGACCAGAGCTCGCAGGTATACATGCTGGTGAAGAAGGATTTAAACAGGATCCTCTTTACCTCCTTACTGCATCGGTAGAAACGCCGTGACAGCATATTTGCACGAACGCTCAACTGTCTCCTCTGTCGTTTTATGTCTTATATGTTGCACTTTCAAATTGATACATCTATTATTCCATTGTTTGAAAGCAATCTACTTTATATTAAGTAAAATCCGATAGGAGATTCCATAATTTAATGAATTAATTAATTTTAATTTCTATTCAAATATAATTTTTATAAATAAAAAACTGCAACTTTTCAATAATAATGTGTGTAATAATATTTTTATTGTATTATTTTTTTCATAAAAACAATGCATTTTATTATTGAGGTGGGATAAATTTTTTTAATAATGTACTCGTTATACATTACCGAGCGACACAGCGCAACATAGCTCAGAAACGCACACCCGTAAGAAAATTCTGTTTTTATTCATAACACCATTTTAAATCAAAACTTTATCTGTTTCATGAGAGAGGAGAAAAGATTAAATATAGCAAAAAATTTAGAAAGCGAATATAAACTTATTATTTAAATCGTATCACAAAACATATCAAAAACATATCTAAAGATTCGATACCGTATGGTGGTCTATCATCAGAGCGATACTATGTATGTAGTTTTATTCCTCTCTAAACAAAGGATTTTCTTATTACATGGGTGATCCATCGCATGCCATCCTGCTGACGGAGAACTAGTGATCACTCATCGAAATTCCACCTGCGTCTGATGATGCTTAACTTCGAATATAACGCACGAGTCCACGAACAAAATTCGTTGTCAAAATAACCGTGAATAAAAAACAATTTCGTCGTTCTTGTGGCACGTGTACAAATTCGATATTTTTTTAAAGATTTTCTTTACTATTAAGTTTCGTCGTCACAATTAATACACACCACGTCTCAGAGATTCGCCGTCTCGCATCCGTGTTATTTTTAGGTCAATCGGTTTCGATACTAATGTATCACTGTCAGGATTGCTCTGTATTAATGTTTAATAACTCACGTCATACTTTTTAGAATAAATAGTTGTATGTGACGTTTATGATTTTACGTGATTTTTATGTGCACGTGACAAATTTCGCTATCAGATAGAACGTCGTGTAACACTGTTTTGGGTTTATATCTCTTTCTACCAATTTTAAACTGATCTCTGAATTTATCTTCACAACAAAATTTTAACAAGTGTACATGGTATTGAGATGTATTTCAGCAAAATCTCTGAGATTATCTCACCATGGTTGCGGGTCTTTAAAGTGTAATGTTTATTATCTTCCATGAGACATTTTTCATGGTTACTTGATTAAAATCTTCCAAGTGATATTCAATCGTTATTTGATTAGTATTTTTCGTGTAACATTCTTCAATGTTGACTTGATTGAATGTATTGTGGAGTAGTTTGGCGAGAAAGTATCTTTGAACGTCCCTAGTTAACGGAAGCGCCCCAGAAACTAAACTGCTGACTTCTCAGAAGCGAGTTGTGTAATGTAGTTAGTTCTCCACTAAGGACGGTGTCCACTTGCCGAGGGTTTGATTGAATTGTTCAAACATTCGTGTGTTTACGTATCTCGGGTGTAAGCGTAAAGTTTAGACATGCGCCAAGTTATCCCGCCGGTTGTGACATTGATATCTGTGAACACACTGTAGTAAGTTGTGAACAATGCAAATGAAAAAGTTATTTCACTTGTTTCTTTAAAAATGTTAGAATTTCAAAAATTGAAAAAAAAAAATTTTTTTTTGTAATATTCAAAATTATTTTTAATGAAAATATATGAAAGATGACAAATAAAAAATTAAAACTTTAGATACTGATCAAGGTTTTGAATTGAGGCATATTATTCTCATATGCGCAGAAAGCGACAACAACGGACGTCATAACTGGACATTAACGGACTCAGCCAATTACTAACAAGTTTAAATAATTATTTTTTCTTTATATCGTGCGTACATAAGTAAAGGTGTTTTTTTTAGAGGTTTGTTCTTCGAATTGGCAACACTTTTTCCAGTGACAGCCAATTTGATAGCTGACAGCTGATTTGTGCTCAGTTTGGTTTGCCATTTCACTATGAATAGACTTACGTCAGAATAATATTTGCAAATTATGCAAATTTATTTCGGAAATCGTAGTTCAGTTCGCGAAAGTTACCGTGCGCTACGTCCATTTTATCGTAACTGCAGATGTTAAATGCAGCTGGGAACGATGACGACGACAGTATATTAGAATCGCCGTCCCGATATCTATAAACATAATTTAATTATTATAATTAACAGAAACCTTTCCAGTCTTTAATCTTCCCACACGGCAATCACCATATCGCGGGCTAGGTCTCTTTTCTGCAGTCATGTTTATTTCTTTTCTTTAATACTTAACTTTATTATTATTATTAATTAATATAAGTTATAATTCAATTTCCAAACTCAAAGAATCATTTTAATTAATTAGATGTTGTATACTTAATGCCATGTTTTCAAAAACATAATCGCTTCTTACTTCCCCAAAAAGCTTTTAAGTCCGATGACTGATAAAATCTGAAATGTCTTACACAAAAGCAATAAAATCTTGAAAAATGTTTTTATTAAATTAAACATAATGAGTGCTTTTGTGGGCTGCCCTATTAAAAGCGGATTTAAGCTACCTCTTAATATGTACTGAGATTCTCAGACGCTCATTAGCTTGTTGGCTTAATTACATTCCCAATATATATCAGCCGTTTAAAAATTAATAATCTACTCATCATTGTCTTGTACAATGCGTACTACGTGAAGCTAGTGGTTACTAAAAATTAATACAAATATGTATTAAAAAATACGTACATTTATTACAAAAAAATGCATGGAGCATAGGACATCATTTGAACAATTGCCTATAGGTATTCCATTATTTAACCGTTAATTAACCTCATTCTACCATTTTGTCAGCAATTTTTCGTCTACGCGGCCGGTCGGCAATTTGGTGAGAACCCAAGACGATCAAATGCAATCAAACAATCAATTTTGAGATTTTTAATTAAAATGTATATTTTTTGGTTACCTTTTATTATATTTCTAGTAAATAAAAGTGTTTATTAGTTATTTATTCAAATAAATTCATAATATTTTGGAATTAGTGTGAAAAATAAAATGAATCAACTTTCTTCACATATCAAAGAATTTTAAGAGTTGTACAAATAAAACTGTGTCTCATTCAAATATTTATCACAAATATAATAATAATATAAACAGTGATTATTACAGGTGTTTTTAATGCGACGTGATCTACCTATATTGAAATATTATTTTTCGTTTCACGTAAATGACATTGTTTACGACATTTATTTTCTAATAAAGAAATTTTAAGACATTATATAAATTGTAGAATTAAGACATTCGTTTCCAACTGAGTGGTTTATATAAGTATTATTTTCTTTCAAATCCTTAGAACACAGATTTTGATGTTGTCATCGCTGCAAATTCGATGAAATCAGTGCCTCACTAACTTCCTTTAAAAAGTATTACGTCTGTCGTTCTTTCTGATGTTCCAATTTTTATACATATTTGTGTACATAAGATATGCAGCAAATGCAGTTATATCCAATATATTCATACAAAATGCGACGGGCCATCTGTTTGTCTTCCTTTTGCAAGTGGAAGTTATTATAATTTTGTCCATGTGATCAGTGCCATCTTTGGTTTTGTTGTAATCGATTATTGTTTACGATTTTCTTTTCTTTTTTTCCACGAGCGTTACCAATTTTCACTATTTGTAATTTCATTTATTTGTAATATTTTTCTAACGGTCTCTTTATTTGTCACATCGGTTATGAGTGATAGAAAAATATCTATAAAAAGTTTAAAAAAATTGCGTCGACTGTATTCTCAATTGTGGTGTCCAGTGATAAAATTACTTTGTTTGTGGAACCTCTAATAATATTATGTGCTTAAGACCTTCCAGAAGTTTGAGGAAAGCAGTACCACACGTTATGATCTTTTGCTGGAGGATAAGTGTTGTTATTATCAGGTGCAGCCGGTAATTCCATATTATGTATTGGTAAATCTTATTCTCTCTCAATATCGCTAAGAGCTGATACTCACATGATCATAATCTTAGTCTTATGTTTTAATAAATTTCTCCAAAATATATATATATTTCATTGCAATACATGATAAAATAATACACGTACCTGACTATAACATGGCGACAACTGAAAACTGAAAAACCGGACAAATGTATACTCCAGAAAGGTCGAACGGGTACCGATCTGTGTGCGGCCGCTGCGGGCGGCTAATTACATATCCTCTCGTGTGAATAAGAAACTACTGAAAGACCTTTCCTCGACACTATATTCAGAAAATATATATAGTTAGTTAAAAGTGCACCCGGGTGCTCCAGCCGGTAGAATGAGGTTAACGGTTTAATATAACTCAAATGTAACTCTTTCAACTGTTAAAACTTATATTATCTTAACTCTTTGAAAATATCAAGCTAAAGTATTATCTTAATAATAAGAAAAGACTTTGGTTATACCACTATTTATTGAAAAATCAACATGTTTCAAGACCAATGGTCCCTTCTTCAGTATACAATGTATACTAAAATTAAAAATTCAAGCATAGACAAAAACATAACTATAAATATAAGTGGTGGGTAACTAATCAGGAACTACTATGAAAACAAATTTAAAGGTTGACTATTTGCAAAAAGGATTTGGTTATTTATAATGTTTAATTTATCTAACTGTAAAATTTCTAAACGCTTATTAATGTACTTTTAACATTAGCAATATTAACTTTGTGGTTAAAATTATTAATGTCAAAAGAATGGTTTATTTCCAAAAGATTATTGGCGAATTCAGAATAATTGATGCTTTTTAGACATTTCAAGTGCTCCTTAATTCTGATATCTAAATTTATGCAAGTTTTACCTGTATAAAAATGATTGCAATCATTGCAAATTAATTTGTAGACCCCCGATTTTTTTTAATTATACCAATCCTTGTTATTTAATATATCTTTTTTTTTGTCTATTCTTTCATATTTGATTTTAGTAGATATACAATATATCCTGAAAAAGAGATGATTTGTCATGAAATATGTTGATTTATCAATAAACAGTGGTATAGACAGCGTTTTCTTATTATCAATATATATGTTTAAAAATAATTCTTTCTGAAACAATCTAAATGTGCGAAGAATGAAAAAAAAATCATAATTACATATCTGTATCTACCTAACATAATTTTATTATTTTTAACCAAACCTAACCTAACATCATTTTATTATTTTTAATTTCTATTATACCACCAATGTAAAATATTTTATTCAGCACGGGTGAAGCCCAGTGAGGTTAGGAAGAAAATAATTGCATATACGTAACATATTTTAAATAGCTGCATCCTGTCACGATAATATCTACTTATAAATGAATATACAGAAATATCACTACTTTGATGGATGTAACTATTTTATAAATCGCTAAAATGTATATTTATTTATACGTGTGTTGTATTAACATACGGTTATATCCACAAACCTCGCATCAGCAGTCGTAGCATAACGGTTAACATGTATTATGTCATCAGTTTTTCTCCGGAAGAAAAATGATGAAATGCTAAAACTTAATGTGTAAAGTTTGGTGTTTTTTTAAATCTTGAATTATTAACTTTTTTTCAGATAATCATATTATAAATCAAAATTATAATTATTTTATGTTTCATGAAAGTGATTAACACTCTCTTCTTCTTCTTCTTTTAAACAGGTAATCTACCCATCAAGAGTGATTTGTGCCATTGATCAAGTTAAAACATTATTTCATAGAAAGAAGTACAACAATATTATAGAATACGAAATATTACGTCACAAGTTAATACAATTGTCGTTCAAGAAATTTGCTATTATTATATAGCTTAAATGTGGCGAGTTAAAGGAGAGAAGATGACACTAGTTAACCGGGAGTTGAAAATTACCATTGACAAGATTACTATTAAATAAACCTGTGATCCGCAATGGACAGGCAAAAAAGACACGGTCGAGGGTTTCCTCCTCGGCACCACACATTGGGGAGTCTATTATGTTCAATCTGAATAAATGTGAGGCCACCTGGCAATGCCCAATTCTCATTCTAGAGATATTTGATATTGTTCTTTTGGAGACTTTCCTGTTGGCGAACCAAGGGGTGCGGGGAATAGATCTTTGGATTATTTTAAGCCGATTACCCTTGTGATTGTTTGGATCCATCCATTGTGCAGACCAGATAGAATACGTACGTATTAACACTCTCATCACGCTCAATTTAGCATATATACAAACCGCTATATTTATTTTTACAAACTGTTAATCGATTAATGTCTGGTGGAAAAAAATATATAACGAGTCACATAATATTATTTGAAAATATAACTTCTAATATATTTTTACTTACAAAACTTAAAGGCACCCGGTGTCCTTGGGCTATTAGTTAATAATGTTTGAGATTTTTAATAATATCTGGAATCTATAATTTCTAAAAAATATCGACTGTCAGTTGTTTTTATAAAAATAAGGTTCCAATGAATCGATGTAATTAATAATTCTGTTTCTTTAATATTTCTGATACTTTTTCAGATATTTAGTTATTTTAAAGTCACTTAGAAATCTTTGAATCTAGTAAACATTTTTGCACGAGTTCATTTCTAATTAATACATTTGATTAATATTTAAAAAAATACCACAGTCCTTTGTTCTGAATAATTACAACTTCACAATAAGAATGTGTTCTCCTTAATAATAAAAGATTCTTCCATTTCTTTAACCACTTATGCATCAAGGTGAGAAAACGAGATTATCCTGGGCACAACTTTGAAGAAGACCTGGAAGACTACCATAACGGTAGATAGATACGTTGCGTCTGGCTAGAAAGACCCTGGAGTCAGCTGTGTGAGCGACCTAGGACTGTGTGCATTACGAGCCGAGTCTCATCTGACTGAGACTTCTATATCTCAATACTGACATGTAGGAGGAAAGAAGAAGAAACGCTTATCTCATTATACAAAGTATAGAGCGCAATGTAATGTCCACACTAAAATTCATTTACTAAAACCGGTTTAAAGATACATCTCAAACAATAAAAACCCTTTAAGCCAGGGTTAACTTTAGAAAATAATTTATACCTCAACGCGTGACCTTTCTCAGAGTTATTTATGTAAGATATTTAATACACATGATATACATATGTGTGTGTATTTATGACGTTCCGGGTTCAAATGGGTTCACCCACGCGAGCTGACCAAACAATGGACATGTCGGGGTGGAACATTGTGCTCAGTGGTACTCGGGAAACCAATCAAGGAATATTGCCTGTGTAAACCCCGACAAAGTAAATACTTTCGCAAGAAAATATCCCCAATTAAGTTTGTGTTTTCCCCGGTTTACGGAGATCCGACTTACCGGCTTTAATTATTAACTTTGTCTCGGACAAATGTTATTTGTTTGTGTAAAATTTGTGAAAACACGCCATATTCGAAACAAACATAATAACTTATGGAAATTTAATGGATGAGCTGGTACATGAGCAGGTACAGGGAAACCTTACACGGTCGTATAGATACACTATGCAGAAGGGGAATGTCAGCTACTAGATTTAAAAGAATTGACAGCAGACAGATAGATACGTATATGACGCAAGTGTTAATGCCACCAGAAATAAAGGACGTCCGCGGAAGACTTGACACGACCAGATAAACCAGATACTGGAAGATGATCATGTTAGAAGTTATAATAATCGGAGAATTGTATGTCAGGACAGAAGAGTGGCGCTCTATCTTCTCTGCCGACCCCCGCGGAAACGGCGTAATGGTAAGTAAGCAAGTAATACAGCAGACAGATTTCTTTCTTTCCAACCGCCTCCATAGGATTGTTGCATGACGGTAAAGGTATTATTAAAAAAATATAATAATATAAATAAATATTTATTATTAAAAAAACACGTATTATACCTTTTCTTCTCCTGGACAATGCCTTTGGTTCTTCAGCCATAATGTTCTCCTTAGAGGACCCCGACTAACAACAATTTTTCCCTGCATTATGATGATTTATATGTACATAATCCTGATACTTCTCAGAATGTCTCATCACATGTCCGAGATTTTGAAGTTTTCGGATTTTTATTGTTTAAATACTTTTTTTTTTATTCAACTGAACCTTCATTCTATCTACCCAGCTTGTTTTGAGCTTACTTCTGTAGATCCACATCTCAAATACTTCAAGTCGCTTTATCGTTTCTCTGATAGGTATTCGTGCATTCCATCAAATAATACCGAGAACACATAACATCTGACCACTCTAATTCGTAATCTAAGATTGAGATTAAGACTGCAGAATAGGTTTTCATGACCTTGTTCAATCCGGTATTTGATTTTGATGATTTATTTATACCACAACTGCATCGAATATGTTTATTTCTTCGAGCAATTATATTGACAAAAATACTGAACACCGTTAAATACGTTTTTATGTAACACACCATCCATGAACCTCCTATAAAATGTAACAAATTACAGGCGATTTCAAATGCATATTCTATATTAAAAATATAAAGTAAATTCTATTCTGCACCTTTACTGTCAAAGATTTGATTTTGATCACTAGACTGCCTCTTTGATTGCCACTTTTGTAAATTTTTCATTACGTTTAAAAAGTCTAATAAATAATTATTTAATATTATTATAAAATGTGTGATAAATTTTCCTATACATGTCAAAAACTTTTTTAAATAGAGACTCGTACACGGAATACATGTCACATCAATATTCTCTAACTAAACTATGAAAATAAGACTAACTAGGTGATCTTCTGGAACGATACTCGAACCCTTGACCATTAGATCTCTAGACGAAAGTCTTACCACTAGAGCAACAAGCGTGAGATATGTACGAAAATTATTAATTTATAAAAAAAGTGTGCTGATAACAAAAAAGGTATACTAAAACAAGATTATGCAATTAAAGTGTTCACTACATTCATTTCGGGTAACATTGGAATTCAATATAACATTGGACAAAACCTGAACGATTGCATTTTTTTTTGTTGTCTTATGATAGGGAGCATTCTAGAAATTGATGTCAATAACAAATCCGATTCACCTGCCATCTATAGTGAACAAAAAAAATCACCTTTAATCTATCGAACTATTTTAAAATAAACGTAGAAAAGACAACAGCAGCTTTAGTGAATTTGAAAACTGTTTTCAATTCATCTTCTAGTATATTTTTAGTGCCCCAAGACGGTAAATTTTGTTCAAAAATATAATTTTAAACTTCAAACTTGGCTTACAAGCAAAAATATCATTAAATTATGCCGTTCTTAAGCAAGAAAACTTATTTAATTGAGACTAGGTTTTAATAATACCTCATTCCGGGTAACATTGGACATGTCTAAAGTCACCGGGAAACTTACAACTTATAAGTTTTTGGATATTCTGTGTATGTCTGGATTTCATAATTATAGCTACTTGTCATTCAAGAATAAAATAAACTCTTATGTTTCTTAATTAGAACCTTATGTTAAAAATACTGTTTTCAAGATTTCAATGCGCCGTAAAAGTCTCCTTCGGAACAAGAAAATATGATATGAAGAAAAACTACACTAAATAATTATTGCAAGAAGCCCTGGATAAAATTTAATTGACGACACCTATCCATATTGCTCTGACTAATGGCCCTTTTGTGATCATAGACTCGAAAATTGTGGACTTGAAACCGCCCCCAAGTTCATGTTTCACGAACGAGTTAAATCACTTGAACTTGTTATTTATTTTGCCTGAAGTTTTTTGCCTAAGTTTGCCTATTCTGAAATAGTTTAGGAATTTATTATAGTCAGTAATGGAGACATTATGGAAACACATACATGCTCAGACTCAAAATCTGTATACGTCAATTCTGAATAGAAATAGTAAATTACCTAGGTGCAATTATTCCCAGGATAGATATCATAAAAAAATTAATATTAATATACGGTAATAATTTTTAAAATAATTTTAAGGATGCTGGATGTACTCATATATGACCAATCAAAAGAATATCGTGACTTTGAATATAAATGATAGTATAAAAGGAATAGATATTGACCAAGTATGCATTTATGGGATAGCATATCTCATTGAAAATGATTTCTTGTGTATGGAGGGGGGGAAGTGATTTTTGAATATGATTAGAAAGAGAATGTGGCAAATAATTTAAATTTAGTCTTCAATAATTTTTAAAAACATAAAAACAAGTTAATATGGGAGAAAATTACCAAGTCATGACTTTTTTTAATTTCTCTATCAGAGAAATCTTTTATAATAAAAAAGGTTAATTTCAATGTTACTTTGAAGTTAATTTCAATGCAGGGTGGCCAAAAAAAGTGAGAAAATCTCGTAACACATGAGTTATTTCAAAACATAATATAATGTAATGTAATTTTTTTTGCACAATATTTAGCTAATCAGAAATCATCAAAACACACGATATTGCATAATCTACTGGATTTAAATCTGGGCTGTTCAATGGCCACATACCTGGCTCGATGAAATTAATTGTATTCCTGGCTGTGTGAGATGGAGCTCCATCTTGCTGTAATGTCCAGTTATGCTGTAATGCCTAGCTATACTCCAGGCTTTGTTTTGAAAATCTTTGATCATTTTCCTAGCACCCCAACGTTTTTCAATTCGCAAATTTATGATCAGAATACGGTCTTCTGCAGTGATTTTTGTCATTCTGGACAACAATGTGAAATAACCAAATATAAACAATAGGAAAATTAATAATCAAGGATGGCGACCGGAAATTGTCGAAATAAAACGTAATATAGGTAAGTACGTAAATTAGTAAACTATTTAAGCTATTGTTGATATAGTTAAACTAATTTTGATGTAATTATATCACATTTTACGAAATATTCTCACTTTTTTGGGCCACAAATATATATTTATGTAATTAAAAATCGAGGAACATAGATACCAAAAATATTGAAGTTCAATGTTACCTAATTATCAATATAACATTGGAGCACCCATAAAAACAAAGTTTTAGTCATGTTTCCCGGTGTTTTCGTAGATTTTGTGACTAAAATTAATTCAATGAACAGCTAGTAATCAAATGGTTTTCAGTTGAAAACAAAAATATCACTAAAAAACATCTCAAAATGGTTCAATGTTACCTGGAATGATGTTAATAATATTTTAAATGTAAAGAAGGATCGAACATATTTAAAACAGCATTTAAGGTAACATTCAGACAAGAATAGTAACTTTCGATGAAAGCGGTGCTTAAATGGTAAAAGTTATAAACCAATTATTGAAGCTTCGTGAGCGACATACTTTTGAGAACGTATTTTTAATACAATCATTTCTACATTACGTAATGTATCGCCGTGAAAATCCGGCCCAGTTCGTGGGGTGGTATATTCCTCGATTTTTCCGAAAAGTTTTGCCTTTCAGAAACCGGAGGCTTTCCGGCAGAAGTTCGACCTTTTTATACGACGCATTTGAAGTTTGTTTTCTGGGGCCATTACAGGAGATGAAATATAGCCCCACCTGCCCTCAGCCTCTTTCAGACGGGAGTATCACGATTCCGAAGTAAATCTTTTTCTTCCCCACTGGTAGCGACGATTATGGGTGATAAATACAATGGTTTTCGCAAAGAAAATTTCCGTTTAAGCTTCTTATAATACGATTTGAATGTGTTGGTTGCCAAAATGATAAATTAAAATCTGTTCTGTTAAAGACGAATGAAAACAGTCGAATTGCTATGTTAACCAAATATTTGAAGGAAATAAAAATTTATGGGAATTTCGGGTTTTCACACCCGCTTAGAATTTTCTTAGTTGTTCTGTATTGTGTAACCTCTTTGATCAAAGTTTCAGAACCCGTGGTGAGTTCCAAGTCTAATGAATAAACGGCACTGATGTAATAAAAATAACGAAAACTAATAAGAGCAATATAATGACTTTTTCAATATTTGCAAAATTACTTTGTGGCAACATATTTTAAAAATAATAAGAACAAAGTTTTGTCTGTACTTGAATTTTTAATTTTAGTATATAACACATTATTTTCTGAAGAAGTGACCATATATCTTGAAAATGTTGCAATAAATAGTGTATTTTCTTATTATTTATTTATAATATAATTGTTTATTAATTAATTTATTTGTTAAATAGAGATGCGTACATGCAATACGTGACCCATCAATATTATTTAATATTTTCAAAATAAGTTATTTGTTAGTGCTATGAAAATAGAACTAACTTACCTCCGACCAACAACAACGACAAAACCAACAAGCACGTCTTTATTTAATCTAATTTATGATTTTGAATATATTCAATCCAGTGAGTAAGTGAAATACCGAGCTTACATCTCCGCGCAGAGTTTATTAAAACAAAAATATAAATTTATATCAATTATAGTTAAAATTATCAACAAGATGATTCTAGAATATATCACGAGTGAGAAAAAATATTTTTAATTTATTAAAACTGATGTGGTGACGTATGCGATGCTCTCTCGGAATGGTGCAAATCGGAGCAGATGACTTTGGCTGTAGTATAGTCATCATAGCAACCGCAACTACTCTGCTTTGAGCATAATCTAGTAAACCTAGTTAAATGAAATCAAAGGATTTAATACTTTTAAAATTAGCAATATTAACTTTGTGGTTAAAATTCATATTTTTATTTATTATCTTTGTTTTATTAACCCCTTAATTGAGTTTAAATACATCTACCGGTTTCGAAAAATACAATTTTCTTCTTCAGGATGTCATAACTAACTCAAACATATATCATTGTTTCTTTACCAGAATCTATTATTAAAAAAATCTATTATATAAAAATAATAAAAAGATTTTTTAAAAACAGATTCTGGTAAAGAAACAATAATATATGTTTTAGTTAGTTATGACATCCTGAAGAAGAAAATTGTATTCTTTGAAACCGGTAGATGTATTTAAACTCAATTAAGTGGTTAATAAAACAAAGATAATAAAATTTTAAAAAAAGATTTAATCTTTCTAATGTGAAAAATATAAATGAATTAATCACTGTATGTAATGATTTTCTTTCCCTATATATTTATTTACAAAAGTTTATCGTATCATTAATTGCCAAGGTATTACTTAGTGGAGCAACATGATACTTTTAATATTTTAAATAAATTAAACTTTATACACACACTTCGAGTCATATTTTAGTCACGATTACAGTTTCAACGACAACTTATCGGTTGTAATTTGCTCTCTCTTGAAACCATAGTCGTGACAAAAATATAACTTAATGATCAGATGCTATATATTCTCGGTATTATTTTATGGAAGCACGGAGACTTGCTGAAGATACGATAAGGGTACCTGAAGAATTTGAGATATGGATTTACAGAAGAATGCTCAGAATAAGCTGGATGGATAGAGTTACGGATAAAGATGCGATGTTATTAAGGAGAACATATTCTTATTGTGAAGTTGTAATTATTCAGAACATGGGTCTGTGATATTTTATCTACTTTATTGTTACGGAATCTCAAATACCTTTAAGTAATCCGATAGGAAACGCCAGAATTAACAATTCATTTTTATTATATTTTGGACACATTGATATAACGCTCAAAGGTATTTAAGATTCCGTAAAAATAAAGTAGATAGCTTTGAATTAATGGAATAATAGATATATTCATTTGAAAAGTGTGACATATAGGTTCGAAAATTCGTTGTCAATGCACTGTGTTGTATAGCATAATTGTTTAATGCACATTCCCTGGATTGGAAGAGATCCAGGTTCGATTTGATTGAATTTATCGAATTGATTTTATATGTATATCTTTCTAATTAATATATTTAATTTGTATTTAAAAAATGTAATGGTTCGGATGAATAAAGAAATATAAAAATCCGGAAACTTTAATATCTCGGACATGTGATGAGACGTCCAGAGAAGTATGAGATCTTGCATCCCATAATGCAAGAAAGGATTGTTGGAAGTTGGAACCCTAGAAATAGGAGAACGTCATGGCTAAAATACATATTGCAATGGTTTGGCCAATCTACTAGTTTTTCCGAGTCACAGCAAACAAAATGATAATAGCCAACTTCATAGATATTGGATGACGGATGAAAAGAAGAAAAATAGTAAAAAAAATTTTTTTTTTCAATCTTGCAGTGCCGTTACTCTTCGAACTGATTTTAAGTAGGCAGTCGGATATATTTTAAGAAAGTGTTATGTGTGATGACTCCTTATGTGAATCAGAACTTAAATGTTCGCTGCACAAATACGAACATTTGTTTGGCTTGAAGTTTTTCCGGCGCATCACATGAATCCATTTTGCCAAAACATCTGGTCTTTGAAGAGGAAATCTGAAATTATATAATCATAATTAGTTAAATGGCAAAAATTATCTGTAAAATCCTCCGAAAAAGCAATCTCTCCTTGACACATTGTAAATTGAAGATTATGAAGGAAAAATTACTATAATATGAAAATAAAACTTCGGCAATCACTGACCCGTGAAAGTGAAGGTCACAATTTGGCACGCAATGCAAAATTTAAATGCAATTCAGTTCAATATTATTTTATTTTATTGATTGCATGTTAACACAAAGTGTAACATGTCCACTGTAGCCAATCCGTCACGTAAACTCTTCCACGTAATACGTCTACGGTCGTGCGGGGGACGCTGTACAAATGGACCGGTTTCTCTACCGTCTAGGCTCGGCCGTCGGAATAAAGTTTCCGATAAAAAAGTGAGGTTTACAGGGTGGAATGTGGATGAGGAATATTGGAACACGGGAAGAGAAAAGTAGATCCCACTTAGAGAATCCATCTGGATCGTGCTTTTCATATTTCCGATATGGCGACGAGAAATCTGATAATACCAGAGCTGCCAGACCTCTGCGTTTTGATTGCCCTGTATCACGTACTGCGTTGAATAATTTATTGTATATAGCGTTAAAATTTAATTATTTATATGTATATTAACTTTTCTGCACTTTTCAGTAACACAGAAAGAAACACAAAAGACAATTAGATGAATGCATTAGCATGATATACAAAAAAAATCTATGTATCTAAAAAATATTTTATTAAATAAAATAACAACCACTTTGTATGAAACCACGAAATTTCTTACACGTCAACAGATTTCACTTATCTCAAGCTTCATTAGGACGTTTTTAAAACTAATCATAAATACAAAAAGAGTGCACTCATGTATACATAAAGAGAGAGACAATATAAAATTATATGCAAAAGAGAGGGACAGAATACATATACACATAGACGGAACATTAACGGAGGGGAAAATATAGTGTTGATGGATATTGAATTGATTTTAAAGGAAACATACCTAATATGGGGCTAATGGATAAATTAGTTTGATTATTAAAAATTAGCGTACCACTATTTATTGCCTTTTTTATTTCGAGGGCTTCTAAATTATCCAACCGGAGGCCAAACCCATTTTTATGGAGGATATTGACCCCTGTGCTATTATTAAAATAATGATGTTTTTCAATAATATGGTAGAAAAATTGTGAAAAGCCATTACTGTTTAAACATTTAAGATCGTTCTATGCAGGCAAAACTGCTCGTAATGTCAATATTCGTGTCAAAGAAATAAAAAATTTGATACAATTTTCATATATTTTAAGGAAAACATATTTTATTGTAAAGTTGCAATTTCAGAACAATGTCTTATAATTTAGAATTAAAACAAATGAAATAATCAATTAGAATACTAAAAATCTATCGAAAAAGTAGTTGATTACCATCGGAATATGAATCCGGAACTTTTCCTGGGGAGGAATAGTTCCGACACTATCATAGATACAGATAAAACTCGATGGTGAATATATTAATATATGACGAATATAATAATGTAATAATAAATTTGACATAATTAAAACTGAAAATATCACCATCGTGGTCATTAAAAGGTTTTTGTTGTACTCTTGTTCATACACTTCGGTGTATACACACTTTTATATCTTTCTCTGGATCACTGAAAAATACTTTACAATTTAAGAATATAATAAATTAGTTGGGTAAATATAATTGTTGTAGATAAAAATTATTACAAAACATTAATACGTCTTTAAGCGAGTCTGCTTCTCATATAACACAAAAGTCCATTCTATATTTGTATATACTTACAAAATTAATCAATTAGTAAAAGCCTACAACCATGGCGTGCTTTCAGTACCTACTTCATACGGCACCAAGACGTGGACCCTCACCATCAATGTTATACACAAATTAAAAGTTATCCAAAGAGGAATGAAATGGGCAATGCTTGGAATATCTCGAGTACTTAAGATCGAGTACTTAATTCTTCAGAGAACCAAGGTAACAAATGTTGCCTAAAAATGGGCATGTTCGAGTGACAATGGATTGGAACACTGACTTAACTATATATAAACATGAACTAACGCAAACTTCTTGTCCCAATATTTTTATTTTGGTGTCCCCCATGAGATCACTGTGTTACCACTTACTACGCTTACTACGCGATTGTTTTTTTAAGTATTACTCTATTGGAAAGAAAATGTAAACACTGATTAATGTAAAAAATACGTCTTATTTACACAAAAATTTAATTTTCGAAGAGTAAATACTTTTACTGTTACATAAATGTGTCATAAACTATCAGCTTTATGTTTCCACAAATAACGTTTGTAGAATGCCCCCCGTCCAGCAATTAATGTTCCAAACCCCTCTCCTATATGTACACTTCATTTCATGTCTATTCATTTACTAGTTTGTGGTTTGTGGAAAAGATGACAGTGAAGAAAGGTGCTAATGAATATTGTTGTCCATCGGCAAGCTCGACGGAGCAACTACATCAGATGAGAATCGGGAAATCAAAGTAGCCAGCAGTACAGAGATACAAGCTGGTGATGATGATGATGATATAAATACTTCAATAATGTATGGTATTAATTAGTAATTAATTTCAAAAGGTTATTAAACGTTGCATGAAAAATTACTACTTGAAAAATATTATCGAATCGAAATTTTCACGATTTTCTTTCATTCAAATCGCAAATTCTATTCAAACCCGGGATCGAACCTTTTCCACCAAACTGACCGCATATTCTTTTATATTATCTTTTTTTTCGTCGACACCAGTTGACCAAAAAGAGAAAAAATCTGGAAATGTATTCTGTCGAAATCAAATCCCAAATCGAAGCAGTCTCAGTCACCGGAAAACTTTTTGCTTCCAACAACTTGACACTTCGAAATTGGAAATTCCAATTTAAGGATCTTTTTTGAAATTCCAACACCGTTCTGACAGATGCTTTTGTTAAAAGAATTCTTTAGCGAATAGTCTGGAATATACTTACACAGACGTAGACAGCTTTTATTCTCCTTCAGGCTGTATGTGGGTATATTATTTAATTTAATATAAAAAACATGTACGAATTATTTACGAATTTATTATGTTATAGGTATACAAATCAATGAGATAAGATAAACTCATTTCGTTAAAGGAGCTCCTCCACAGAGACACTTTTCCTCCAGAACAGCGTAAAGGTTGATACATAATATAGTTGATTCAATCTCCGGTGCACATAAAATACAATAGATAATATTTATTTTACGTGTACTGGACATTTGGAACTACACTCGAGATAAACTTTTCTCTGGGGACGGCGTTCTTTAGAGAATATCTGTATAATATTTATCTAATATAAGCATAAATCGAAGCTAAATTATTAATATATATATATATATTATGTATAATAATGTATAAGTATTTCAGATATATTTTAACTTTTGTTGAGGTGATAGAATCTATTTCCAAAATAACAAAATCATGAGTAAATATAAAGGATGTCCAGCGGAAAATTTTCAAGTTTAATATTAAATAAATAAAAAAATTACAATCTCATATTTTATTTATACAAAATGGAGTTTAACGATGCGGATTTTACATTTTATAAACAATATCGTCTAAATGCCGTCCATTTCTCTCAAGACACTCTTGCAATCGGACTCTTAAATTTGCGAACATGCGAGAGCAAAGCGTTGGTTCAATGGAAGCAACTTCACGGCGAATTTTTTTTTTGTAGAGCCTGTATTGTTACTGAAAACTCTCGACTCGACAATGTTTTTGGACAATGCAAACATTTTTGATGGCGTTCCCTTGGGTTGTCGGGGCACCAGTATATCTCATGTTCTGTTTATTAACAGTCAGTAAACAATATGTTTCCAAACGTTCGTGCTGTTCCAAAATATTCCAACATCGTTCTCGCTAAGGTTTCACGTAAAGAATAGTCATTTTCGTTGAGAAACTGCACGATTTGCAGTTTGTATGGGTGAAACTGTAGTTTATTTTTCAAAATAACGTGCACTGTTAATTTTTTTATTCTAGTACAGACTGCAATCTTCCTTATCGATTTACGCGAATTGTGCATGATTTCACGTCGAACTTGAGCCACATGTTGTAAGTATGAGTAATTATATGGGTTACGACCTGTCTTCACTTTATACAAATATAACGTTCACCACTCTCACTCATTCATCAAGATCGTAAGCCCTATAATTACCCATATTTCCATATTTTTTCATTAAATATAATAAAAAATAGCTTTGTATTTATGAGATATCTATTAATTGTTTAATAACAGTGCCTAGTGTAAGTGAATATCCAGTAATTATGTGTATTTGGACGTATTCAAATATTGCTTAAAATATTATTGTAAGAAATTTTTACAAAATCATCTTAAACTTTAAGTCTACGTACTTCGAAATAAATATTATCGAAATGTATCTATAATTAATCTATATCGTTGTTTCAAGCCCTAAAACATCTAACAAAAAATAGCTGCTCGAATTTGACAACCATAATTTTTTGTATTCAATATATAATTTTGAATCAATAAAATATTTCAATTAATCGAAATAATCGCATAATTATGATTTTTTTGAAATGCTTATTTCTCTCTGATACGGTTGAGATTAGGCACATATTCGACTTACATTACATTAGTCAAATATAAAATATTGCGGATTAGGTCGATTACATCCTGTATAATATGTATATATATTTATTTTATACGATCATATTTACATATAATAAATTTATAAACGCCTTACAATAAACATTTATTTTTAGTTCATAGTATTTATATATATATGTAGATTTAAAATGATTATTATTTTATATTATTAATTTAATATTTTTAATAGAGAGAAAATAAGGAACCAACAAATATGTATCTTAATAAATCATTCTGAATCGATTTATATTAGTTAAATATATGTACTAGTAAATATTTATTAAAAATTAAAGCTAGGTTAGTGTCAATTAGAATGCCTAAACACGGTAATCTTCCATCCGCTGTGTCTAAATAAAATGGAATATTCAACCAACGCATGACTACTTTCAGTGCTCACGTATTGCTGCTCTACATATACTCTCAACAAAAAAGGCATATAAAGATGTAGATATGTTGGACATCATACGAAGAGACAGGAAAAGAAACGTGCAGATAAGAGAACAGACAAGAATAGTCGATATAATAAAATAAAAAATTAAATGGCAATGGGCAGGTCACATTGTTTGGAGGACAGACAGTTATTGGATAAATGCAGTAATCTAGTAGTTATTCGAGGGAAAAAAATTGCCAGGCTATCCCAACACCCTCTAGATTGAATAAATCATCTAAATCTACGTGAAATACGTGGTAGCCACAAACCAGTAAATGAACAGACTTGAAATAAAGTGTACATATGAGAGGGGTTTGGAAAATTAGTTGCGAAACGAGAGGCATTCTACAAACATTATTTGTGAAAGCATAAATCCGATAGTTTATGACACATTTATGCAACAGTAAAAGTATTTACTCTTCGAAAATTAAATCTCTGTGTAAACGAGATGTATTTTTTACATTAATGCATATTATATGTGATGGTAGCGAATAGCAATAGACAGAACAGTGATGAGGCCTTCGTCCAGCAATGGTGATACTATCTTTAAACAGGTTAGATTTCTGCGATCAATCATCTGTTTGTAACCTTACGTGAATTTTTTTTTTTTATATATTATTATGTTGTGACAAAAAACTTAAAAATATGTACAATTTAAAAAAATTAAACATTTTTGAAGTATTTTAAAATTAAGCGTGTAAGTTTTGGAATTGCAATTCTGTATGTATGAAAAACGTTAAGATATAAATTTGCGGCGTTCTATCCTCTCTATCTATCTCCATAGAATACAGCGCTATTATTATTACAAGCGTGAATATGTATAAAATCATAATAATAAAAAAGGTTTTTTTTTCCACGTCATGTAAAGTGTACAAATAATACATTTCACAAGCATTTAGCATGTCGGCGCGGTTTCACCCTTCGACGGCAAATTTCAAAACTTTTTTTACTCACCGCTGGTTCCGGACGTTTTGCGCATCCAGAGGCCGCTCATGAATGATGCATGGAAAAATCGAATTCGGAACCATCTATTGACCGCCAATATGGCATCAAAATATGTGGGAAACGTTTCAATTGTAATCCTGGAGGCCCTCGGAATTTCAGATAACCCCTCGAGCATCATCCCCTGTCCCCCAGCCTTGTCCCTAGCCCTCTTCAACATATGGGAATTTATCATTTTCAGAGAAAGTCAATACTGCTGTTAACGGTTTCGGAATGTAAATAGAACGAACATAATACGTAGAATGAAATCATATTTTTTATTAAGGAGAACACATTCTTATTGTGAAGTTGTAATTATTCAGAACCGACGGTCTGTGATATTTTAATTGTTAATTAAATATATTAATTAGAAAGATATACATATAAAATCAATTTTATTGAAAAATATTATTGTTGCGTCACCGGTATTCGAACCTGGATCTCTTTCCAAACCGGGGAAGGTGCATTATCGAACTATGCTACAGCGACGATATTGATATTAATACATTATTCCATTATTTGAAAGAGCCATCTACCTTATTTTTACGAAATCTCAAATACCTTTGAGTAATCTGATAGCAGACGCCAGAATTATCAATTCATTTTTATTCAATTTTGGATACATTGATACAACTTTATTATTAGGAGAACACATTCTTATTGTGAAGTTGTAATTATTAATTATTATACAACAACAATATATCTTTCTAATTAATATATTTTATTCATATTTTTTATTCTTCATTTAATATATCAATTTTTTTAAATGGAGACACATTTTTGTTGTGAAGTTGCAATTGATGAACATAGTTCTGCTGTATTTTTAATACAAATTAAATATAAAATATTATATTTATCGACATTTATTTGATAAATAGTTTTTTTTCTGTATAACTTTCTAGTTGATTTATTTAATTTGTATTGAATATTTGGTTGCTGTCGGGATTCAAACCCGGACCTTTTTCTATCCGGGGAAATGTATTACCATTTTACTACATCAAACGATTTTAATCCCGGTAGCAACCAAATATTTTGATAAATAGATTTTTTCTGAACATCTTTTTAATTGATATAAATTTTTAATCTTTCAATAATATTTTTCATTAATTAAGGATTATGTGGTATTATAATACTAACTAAATTAATCAATTAAAAAGATATACGGAAAAAATCTTTCTACCGAAAAAATATTTACTTGTTATCGTGATTCGAACTTGGACCCTTCTTTTCCGGGGAAGCGCGTTCACCAATTTTGCTATAGCAGCCTAATATATTTTGACAAATTTTGAATTTATATTCTGTAATATTTCAAATTGATCTATTATTCCATTTTTTAAAAATATTTTTCATACTTTTCTCACTAGAATACACGGGTTCTAAAAATATTATTTTACAGGTGTGGAGTTTAAAGAGTGTATATTTCCTAGTTTACTGTTTTATTATTCCCTAAAGGATAAAGACAAAATTATTCTATTTAATAATTAAAATTCAGCAACGCGGTTGTTGGTGGTATTTTAGGTTTGTGCGGTGATAAAGAAATCCTACCTTAGTGTCCAGACCAAACTGGCTATTATGTGTACAGGCCCATTTTAATATATGATCACCAAATATGGCTTATTATATGACTTATTGGCTCATTTTGGCTGTAAAGTTTTTAGTTAAACGGACAGATCTGTGAGACGCGAGTAGAATAAAAACTAACGTGTTTTTAATATCTCTAGGTTAAGATTACTTGGAGCTTTTCTCTTTAATATATTCAATAATACGTATATTATATATTACAGTATATATTTAATTTAAAATGAACAGTTGGCAAGTATAACGACATCTGTCATATTTTCTTATCTTTATTCTTATTTTATTGTCTATCTGCGATTCTTATATCATCTTAAATATGAATTAAATATATTAATTATAAAGATATACATATAAAATCAATTTTATCGAAAAATATTGTTGTTGCGCCACCGGTATTCGAACCTGGATCTCTTCCCTAACCGGGGGAGGTGCTTTATCCAAATAAGCTACAGCGACATTATTTTTAGCGACAATTTTTCGACCCTATATGTTACCTTTTTGATATTAATACATTTAATCGTTCCATCATTTGACAGAGCCATCTACCTTATTTTTACAGAATCTCAAAATACCTTTGAGTAAATCTGATAGCAGACGCCAGAATTATCAATTCATTTTTATTAAATTTTTGGACACATTGATACAACTTTTTTTTTTTTTTTAGGAGAACACATTCTTATTGTGAAGTTGTAATTATTCAGAACATAGGTCTGTGATATTTTAAATATGAATTAAATATATTAATTATAAAGATATACATATAAAATCAATTTTATCGAAAAATATTGTTGTTGCGCCACCGGGATTCGAACCTGGATCTCTTCCCTAACCGGGGGAGGTGCTTTATCCAACTAAGCTACAGCGACAAAAAAAAAATCTTATATCATCACCTATATGTCATTTTTGTTCGTTTTGACAACTAACAGTATGTTAATGCTTGCGACCAAATATTCTGCTGAGAAAACAATTCATCCGATTCCGTCATTACAATGCCTAAATTGTACTAATCAAATAGCGTTTTAGCATTAACAGTAGCAACGTTATTGAACCTAGTGATAATTACCGAGATGAGGGTGACCCTCTGACCCTCAGTACCTTCTACATATAGAAAGATGTCAATTAAAATGGCTTGGATACGTCTAACGAATACCAGAGGATGTATTTTCTTGGCAACTCCGAAGGGAAGGCGATCTAGAGGGGTGAGTCAACCCATACTAAGCTGGGATAAACTGCAACAAAGCTGTACGAAGACACTGAGTCTTGATTGGTCAGTATGTACCGAAGCGACGCAAGATTGTGGAAGATGAAAACACCTTGTCGCCAAACACTTCAGGCCTCCGATCCTCCTCGAATGATGGGTACTAGAGTCTCCAATTCGAGTACTCGAGTATACTCATCTATTTTTGAAGTACTCGATTAATACTAATAGTAAATTATAAATGTAGAAATATTACATATTTAGCTGCGTCCTGCATTCGGCATTTGGCCGAGTTAGAGTGGTTACTGTCGGCTATCTTAACGTGATACGATGGAACAATTTATTTTGTGTCTTATGTCCTCCTGATTTGTCTTATCAATATCTTGTCAAACAACATAAAATATTGAAAAAAATCTTTTAGATTTGCCGAATAATGAATGAAGTAGCTGTGGCATAAACGGTTGTAAAACTAAGAAATTATATGTTTATATTTGTAGTAATCTGTCAGTGGAAATTATAAACCAAACATCTGTATGTTTTACGCTTTCAAGAAATTGTATACGGTTAAAAATCGGACGGAAAAATTAGATGTATTATTTTACTCACTGTTAACAATAAGACCGACGTCAACAGTCAATAGCAACCGAGAGAGTTTTCTCAACAGCGGGAATTATTAAAATGAAACTACTCACAAATATGAAATATAGGACACTTAATTCTGTATTGTTTTTAAAGTTAAAATAAATTTGTAAATAAAGTTTACTTTTTCATTTATTTATTAAATGTTCTTAATAGCTATTTTGATACATTGGAAACTACTCGAGTATACTCGAATATTTTAAGATTTTACTACTCGATACTTGAGTAGTTGATGATGTCGAGTAATGTAAGCTTCTAATGGGGACATAAATGATGTTTAATAATTAAATAAAATTATTACTTCAAATACCTACAAAAATAGTCATATTTGATTACAAAATGGATTTTAATGCACCTACTTAGAAAAATTTTAATATTTTTTCTCATCCAAAAATAGTTGTGAAAACCCAACAGAATATTGTAAAAATATTAACAGAATTTTTATACAAAAAGAGCGAAAAAAGGCGCAGTTAATTTTTGTAATTATAGAGAAGAGAGTAACGGACCGACCAACGATGCGATGGGGTTTTTTTGTGACAAAGAATATTTGATGTTAAAACTGCAGTCAATTGAATATTTACACAGAAAATACCGTAAAAATTTAATTTGCCGTTTACAAAGGTTTTAAATGACTTAATATTTTATTCTCTAATTTCGACAATTAATATTTTTATTTGTTTACATTTTCAACAAGCTACGAGTATATTACCACCACTACGCCCCACCCGAAAATTTAATTATTTGCGTATTTTATATTATGGATCAGTTGGTGTGCGTGCGAAGATGCAATGGTTTCAAAACCAGTCGATGTTAAAAGTTTATTTTAGTTTTTAAAATTAAAAATCATATCCAACCGCAAGATTAACGCTATATACATTCAAAATGTATTAATTTCCTCTTTACTATTAAAAGATTATGTAGTAATAAAATATTATTTACCCACAAAACGTGAGTATCAACGACTAGGCGTGCTATTCTCAAATCAATAAAATGTATCTGCATATTTTCTCATTCATTCTCGTACGTCGCTGTGGAAAGGGTTGAACAATGCAGGGTACGTTTTACCCAGGTCATAAATTACCGAAATGGTTCCGGAATTTGTGAAATACTGTTAAAGACCAATAACGATTTCGCTGGGTCGTCTGGGCCATTCGGACCTGCTTGACAGAGACTCTTTACGTGCATTTTAACATTTCACTGCCCCATAAATGCAACGCTGCAGTTCTATTGAAATGTGACTTGTATGTACGGGGCTTCTAGAGATTATTTTTGCACACATGTATTACTACTTGTAACTATTTGATTTTTATTCGATGTCAGTTTGATTGTTATTAACGGTTATTGCGATTTTTTACGCTACTCCAAACGACTTTGGAAAAATAATTGCGCTATGCAGATTGGACTGGTGAATTACAATTTGTTTTATGTTTTGTGAAATTCTTTACATTCAGGATTAATGTGGTTTAAAATTGTATTATACTTTTAAAATTAGCAATATTAACTTTGTGGTTAAAATTCATATTTTTATTTATTATATAATTATATTATATAATTTAGTGGTTAATAAAACAAAGATAATAAATAAATATATATATATATATATATATATTGTATTTTATACATCCTCTGACACTACATCCCTTGTCCACACTCTACTTCCTTAGCATATTGTTACCTCTGGGAGGGAAGCCCTGTGGTGGCTATGAACATGGACCGCCATCTACCAGCCAGAGCATGCAACTAGTAACCAATTGGACACAGACGCAAATGCGAATGTCAGAGGCTACCACGGCAAC
Source organism: Eubasilissa splendida (assembly GCA_031772225.1). Lineage (NCBI taxonomy): Eukaryota > Metazoa > Arthropoda > Insecta > Trichoptera > Phryganeidae > Eubasilissa > Eubasilissa splendida. The sequence goes on along the minus strand of CM062852.1, from coordinate 9,618,433 downwards.
TTTCGGTAGTGCGCTTTGTACTTTGCTCAACTCGCGTGAATATTACTCTAATATTTTTTATTTTATCATTTTCATATATATTTCGGTTTGGTAATCTTATTTCAACTTACATTGTATCACACAGTATTATATTGCCATTCATCTTGATTGCTTTAATACCTTGTGGAGGTCTATCGCCTCCATAACCAACAACACCGCCGACGGTTCCTGCACGCACCCGGCAAATATCTTGATGCAAACCATAAGCCACATATTCTCGCCGGTACCAACCAGATATTGACAACAATTATATGCGCAGGAAGCCGCTAGCATTAACTTCTCTCTCAGCTTATTTTCCGAACAGTTCTCCAGCAGACGCTTCACGTTTTGACGGCATATATTTAATATGCACTTGTGCGTCAATCAGTAAGTAGTCTTTATTGCCCATGCTGCTCTAGTCACATTCACGCACACATCCACACACACACACTCCCCGATATCATCCTCAAGCGAACACAGTGGAGTGCTGAGAGAAATAGGGTCCCATCTTCCACACACACAACCTTCTGATCAACACTCTTTCGCAAACATTATAACCTTTTTGCCTTCAATACAGAAAATGCAACTAAAGCATCTATCGGAGCTGGACACAAATATAACACATAACTTCAGGGCATTCACCTTCAAAAATACATTGAAAACGTGAATATTTTACTTATTATTTTCGAGTCAGTCCTCTCCATTACAAATCTTAAATAAACAGTTCACAAGAATCCTCTCTTAAGTCAATATCGTAGTCAGTAAGTATCGCCCCACTCATTATATGCCCTATGGTGCACTAGACGGAAGGTTCGCATCCTGTCTGGCTCCACATACTCTCGTAAGTTCTGCATTACTCCCCACTTTTCAGGATTTTCATGTTGGTTTCTCTGCAGAATTCTGTTAAAAGTTTTCCAGTAAGCACTACTGCACGTAGCTTTGGTGTTGTTATACTGGAAGATATGAGTTTTATAACAGTTCAAATTAGATTTAAAATATCTTATTCATTTTCTTCAGTTGTCAATTGTAATATTTCATCTTCTTGGCTATTTTAATGTGTTTCTAACTTTAAAATCACAATAAACACAACATTTAATTGTATGAATATGTTATTAAACTAAACTGTATGAATATGTTATTAATTTTTCCGTTACATAAAATTTAATTTATAGTTCACTTAATTCACTTTTGAATATGTTTTTTTAAACATAGTGCCTGGCTATGTTATGCCAATGGGTTCGTCTTTATTGTAGTTTCATGTATTTTCTATCTTCACATTGTATTCTACTTAAGTATGTTCCTGCAGAACTTTCTATTAGAGTCATTTACGACCCGTTGATAATCTGTTAATCTAAAATAAAATAAAATAAATCCTCGGTAGACCAGGAGGGACCCCCGAAAAAGAAAAATTTATGGTCCGTGTCCACGGAAGTGTTGAATTTTGAATCTGGAGATAAACTCAGAAATCAGCGTGAGATTAGTGGAAATGGATCAAAATGATTCGATCTGACAGCCAGATTTGATACGTCACCTAAAACCACCATAAGTCGTATAAGGCATGAAACATTAACATTAATATAAGGCGTTAAATTAAAAACATTTATTCAGTTTTATAGAAAAGATTCAATATCACTCAACTGACGAATGACAATGATATTTGACGTAAATAACGAGCGTGAAGTAAGGCGCGAGATGGCGAATCTCTGAGACAACGAAAGTTGATAATTGTCTCGAATCGAAAATCTTATTTGTGGACATGAGGAAGTAGAATTACTACAGGACACGACTGATTAGCTGAATGGTATCTTAGACTTATTACGTTTGTAAACATTTAGTTAGGTTAGCTTAATTTAGGTTAGAACACAAAAACAAAAAGATTTTTAGTAGGAATTAATATAAAAGAGTAAATATAACATTTTAAGATTAAATGTGGTCTAAAATTTGATGAACATTTATATAATAAGAATTTTTGGGAAATGAAAGTATTTTTTAAATGCATATTTTCATTAAATTTGGTAAGCCAAATAATATTGTGCTTGTGAACTTTATTTGAACTCGGTTAGAAATAATTGTTGGGTTGTTGAAAAGAAGCCAAGTCATGTGTCCAATTCATTACCACCGCGTGACGAGTGATTTATGATATTCGCAACAAAAGTTCATTTAACAACGAAAGCCTTCCCTTCGCACAAAAAGAACAAAATGGGATTTCTCACTTTTAAATTTGGAAAAATACAAAGTGAGCCTTTTGTTTCATATTAATGAAAAATCCGTTTGCCCGTTGTTTGCTTCCCGTATAATGGAGATCTATGTTTGCTACTCATTAAAATGTCGCCAGGGGAGACGAGATGGCTAATGAGACATTTCGACCAGAAACATGAATTTTTTTATTTAAAACTAGGCCAAAAGATACATTTTTCGTATATTTGAGCTTTTTCTCATATACGGACGACCGTTTGCTGTATTTTAATAGTCATGTTTTAATTGCTATCATATAACATTGAACGTTTTTTTCAATTGTAATGTACTCACATTTAATAGTGCTGGAACCAATCACGCCATCATAAACGTTATCTATTATCTCGATATTTGTGTAAATTACAGAGTTAATAGCACAGCGAGCTATTATTCGTTGTCTATTTTATTTTATACGCAGAGCAGAATAAATGCGGATACTCAGGTATTTGTGTGAAAAATATACACAAATATAATATATACAAGTATATGCATAAGACTTGACACGATCAGTTATATCAGATACCGGAAGATGGCCCTGTTAAAAGTGTGGAGGTCTATCTTACCTGTTATTGTGCATCTATCGGCAAAAAATGCATATCAACTGTAAGTTATTTATCGTCACGTGCTTATGGTCTAGTGGTTACGATACTCGCCTAGTGATCTAGTGGTTGGGGGTTCGGGTCTCGTTCCAAGAGGCCCTTAAGTTACTCCTAATTTCATAGCACAAGCGTTTGAAAAGAGTAAGAATATTGATGTGATATGCATCACTATTTTATTTTTTTAAATAACATATTTGTCCAACCTGTTCTAGTCACACATCTACACACACACTTCGCGATATCATCCTCATATGAACACTGTATAGAGCTGGGAGAAATAGGGCTCCATCTTTCACATCGGCCTTCTGATCGACACATATAACGACATAACTCATCCTATAATATATTCCCTTAAGAAGCCTCAATAATCTACATGCTTGCATGAATTTTGATGAGGTGAGAAGTGTGTCAGGACAGAAGAGTATGGCGCTTTATCCTATTTGCCTGCGATATTCGACTAAACAGGGATTATTTTAAAAGATATATGCATTAAAATAAATACTTTGTTCCATATAACAAATAGTTTGTACATTAAAATAATAAAAAATTAACATTAGGTAAAAATATCTTTGATCAATAGAAAATACCTAACCTAACCTTGCTAAATTTGTATTATTTTATTGCACAAATATTAATGTACGTATTAAAACTCTTCTTTTAAGTATTGAAATAATAATGATCAAGAAGCCAAAAATATGTATTTGAATAAATAGCCTTCCGTAGCCCACAGGGTGGGTAATGACGTCATCTGTCAGTTCGTATTTATCAAAAAATCTACATCGTAATGTATTTTAATGATAAATTATCTTTTTGAACTCTAAAAACTAGCTGACTGACTAATTTTTTTTCTTAAAGCGAAACGCTACTGTCAACGAATTACGCAGCGTTTTTATTTCTTGAGAATTGACATGATTTTATTATTGAAATTCTTGAATGAAAACATATTTTATCAACTTTTTAATATGATATTTGAATAGATGTAATGAAGTTTATTAATTAAATGTTTTAAAAAATATTAACTGTAGTTTCCTCACATTAAATTTAAATAGTAGAAAAAATACCCTAGTCATGAAACATCACACAATTTTCATTTCAAATAATAAGTTTATCAATGTATTCTTAAAAGGTTTTCTTTATGATCTGTTATTGTACATAATATTATTTCCACTATATTTTTTGCATACATAATATATAACATCCGTTTACTGATTTAGAGAACTGCTGTATCGATTTGGATACGGTATTTTTCAACATATTGTCAATTTCAATGGAAAGTCTTGAAAGTACCTATCATCACTGTATGACATCACGAAGCTAAATAGTAAATAAATATGCCACGATATGTCAGCTTAACTATAAAATGTATATCGAATAAATGTATAAATAATAATAATAATAATGTGTTTATTACAGCGTGATCAAGTTTTTTTTAACCCGATTCGCCATAGAGATAATACATATTATGTTATACATTAAAGTTATGAAATAAATATAATTCTATGCAAAAGAAAAAGAAAACCAAGGAAAATATTAATAAATTTTAAAAAAGTTAATAAAAAGTAAAAAGTTCACACACACAAAACATAAATATTACATATATAACTACTTCAGTCACGGCCATTGTTATATATGTAGCTATTCTGTAGGTGTTGCCATTCTTTCTGGTCAGGAAACCAGCTTTCCATGAGAGCGCTGCTTGCACCAGAGAGTTGATGCTGAGCTTCAGCCGCATCTTTACGCCCGCAACTCGATGTTTCAAAAGCGGAACGAATCAATGTATACGGCCATCGGTAAACATTGTAGATGCGCTGCAATAACGCGCCAATCCAAACAGTATTCTCTATGAGTTGTTGTACTAAATTCGAAGACGGTCATACGTCACTTGCTTTACAAAGTTTCGTTTAATTGATGGCACAATTATATCCTAGATCAACGAAAAACTTACAATTTAATATAAACGGCTTACGTTAGCCAGATGTTCAGCTTTATTAATCAAAATAAGCTCGCGCTTCCTTCACCCCTCCCCAAAATTTCGTAATAGAATAATTTCATAAAAATATGTGAAAAATGTTATCAAACAAATACGTCACACTCATTAGGTACCATAATTACTACACATTTTATTCAGTAAACAGAAACTTCAAACGTTTTAACATTTTTTTGAAATTCACATTTTCGAAAAGCCACCACATATTTGATAATTAAAAGATGTCTTTTTTACGTCCCGATAAGTAGAGAAAGAACTTATTTTTAAATTCAGTACCTACACTAACTAAAAAAATTTATCAAACAAATAATACATACCTAGTTCCTACTTAGCAGGGGAGTTCAGTGCATACAAGCAAAAGAGCTATGCATTGCTGAAAATTTTAAGGAACAAATAAAAATTAAATAATACATAACAAGGGGCGATTTATTATAATTTTCTAAGTTATCTTAGTATTATCTAAGTCCTTACTTATGTTATTTCTTAAAATAATAACATTTGAAAGGTTTTCAGCTTGGCTTACAGCTGCGTGCAAATCATTGAAATATCTACTTTCGCTTTAACTATTTCGCAAACTTTACTATCTTACTGTTGTTAACGTGTTGTTTCCCTGAATTTTATGTGCATAGGTAAGAAGGAATTATTTTACGTTACAACTTAGTAGGAAATAATTCTCAAAAATTACAATTAAAAAAATGGTAGAGTTGTAAAAACGACAGATTCATTTTACCTAAAGACGTTGGTTAAACGAAAGTTCATATTCCTATGTACACTATATAGTAGGTACATATATTATATATGATTGTATAATATCATTATTAACAGCATACATTATAAATAAAACAATCAGACCAAAAATTATCATAGATGGTGAAAGTCTGATGGAAGTGACTGAAATAAAATATTTGTGAGTCATAATAGATTCAAAATTGAATTAATCGCAAAATACTAGATACTTGACTAAAAATATTGCAAAGAAAATCTCACTTCTGGGAAGGATCAGAAGATTTATTAGTACTGAGTCTTGTAAAATAGTATACAACTCTGTTATTATTCCTCACATCAACTACTGCAGCAGCATTTTGTTTTTGGCTAACAAAGAAGAAATGGAACAATTGTCAGTGTTGCAAAATAAATCTATGAGAGTGATACTTAGAAAAAATATATATACTCGGATTAGTGCAATGCTGAAAGATCTGAATATGATGACCTTTAAGCAGAAAATATATTTTAATATGATGGTATTTATTTGCAAAATCCTCAATTAGAAAATATCAGCGAAATTTATACGAAAAATTGATGCAAATCAATATGAACACGAGCATCGTACAAGAGGAAGGAATAGACTGAGACTGCCATTCAGAAAGAAGACCAAATCTCAGAAATGGATGATGTATAGCGCGATGAAATTTTTAATGAAATGCCAGAAAACATAAGAATGGAGGAGAAATTGAATAGATTTAAAATGAAACTGACCAAATATGTAAAAGATAAGTTTTAGTAAAAGAAAATACTTTAATCTTGTTTATAGACAAGACTTTTTATTACTTTATTTATTTATTTATTACTCTTTAGACTTGTTTATAGACCATATATAGGAGTGATTATGTATGCACTATCTTAATAATTAAATAAATATTACCTAAATCTATACCTACTGCACGTCACTACTACTTACCCGGGAGCTCCGGGTTCGTAGGAACTAGGTATGTATTATTTTGAATGACATGATTACATCTACATCATTTTCTCAAGACTGGGTGTTTTTGTGATATCTTTCACTGCAGCAATTAGTCCTTGTGGTCTGTTGTGGTGTAAAAAATATAAATAAATAATAAAAATACAATGGTAACTAAAAATATAACATTTTAAAAATAATACATTCCTGGTACATCTAAATTTGCCGGACATTCCCGGTGAAGCCCTGCGGTTGCAATGTTGCGCATGCACAATGGTTTTCTTCATCTGTTGACTCACCACATGCAACGTTACAGACATTCATATAGTGTGGCCGTCTTGTAGTAAATGATTAAAATGTTCAAGACAATAGATCAGCCTGCCAACTGCGAGATACGGTCCGTGATTTGTTTCTTGTATTCACAAAATATGAAACCAGCTGACATTCATCGCCAAGTGTGTCCTTATTTTATTCTGATTTGGCACCAAGTCATTTCCATATTCTTCTTCATCTCAAGCGATTCCTTGGTGGCACGCGTTTTTATGACGATGATGAATCCAAAGACGGAGTACAAACATAGTTTTCATCCCAGGCGGCGTCATTCTATAACGAAAGTATACAAAAATTTATGCCATGTTATGACAAGTGCCTTAATAATGATGGCGTCTATGTTGAGAAGCAGTTTAAGGTATGTAGCATCTGAAGAAAGTAAAGTGTTGTAAAAGTGTAATTGTGTTTATTTTTTTTTTAAATACGCTACTTCCTTAAAAAACGCGCCTCGTTCTTACAAAAAGTACAATTGTACAATGTAATTTTATATGCCAAAAACAAATGTAACAAAATTGTATCCCTTTCTGGACTACATGTAACACGTGCATATGAGATGTGAGACCTTTGAGAGTACTAATTTTAGTCATTTGATTTTTTACTAAATGTTCACTACATGCTTAATAAGTCGTTTAGACTTGTCTTAAGTATAGTTACCCATCCCATACACTGTTACACAAACTACAAATCACACATTGGCCGTCAAAAAGTATAAATCTACACATCAAATTAAGTTCTTGAAACGAAAAGTGATGGGACATTCTACTATTCATTTGCGACCGCTAAGAACCAATGCAAAAGTTCCAAGGAATCAAATTATTTAAAACAATGTTCCTCGACGAGCATTGTCGAGAGATTTGAACGCTCTGAGGCAATTTTTAACTGTTCGCTGAAAGACTTTGTTTTAAATGGTTTTAAGCCATTTTATCATAGATCACCAGCATCCTACTGGAGATATTTCATCCGGTCTTAACAGGAAAGTTTTCTGATAACAATCTCGGCACGTCCGTTCCTCTCTTTCCAGTTAATTTTCTCGATCTTTAAGAAAGTTGTAAATTCAAACTGAGATAAAAAATTAAAGGGATAACTGCCAGACACTAAAACAGGCGAAATTTCCTCCGATCGTTAAATAAATAAGTGTTATTTATAGTAAAAGCTGACAAGTAAGAAGAAAGTCGTTTGATAAATATTTTATGCGAATAGTTTGACAAAGTTTCCGCTTTGACTCGCTTTCTTACGACGATTCTTTTAATTCTGACTCGTGGCACACATACGTTTATTAAGGGTTTATTTTTTTTAATTTCAGAATTTTTTAATCAAATTTTATTTCAATTTGTTATATTTTTTGTAATCAAAAGTTTTCAAATTAAATCTTTTCGATTTAATTCGGATTTTTCGCTGCGTACCGTAACAGAAGTTTTAAAATTACAATGCTTTTTCCAAACTTATACATAGCTTATTGGGGAAGTTATTTTGAATAAAAAATGTCAATGAAATAAATGGATTACTCCGAGTGCCTGGATTATATGGTTAGATAAATACATGATTTTAATATTTTAGGGAGTAAATTATTTCAATCATTTTAAAATCTCTAATAATATTTTAGTGTAAATGTGGTATGTTCAAAATCGAATTTTGTGATTTAATTCAATATTTTCATTAAGATTTAGACTTTAATAAATCTGAATTATTTAATCCCTTTTTTCTGCGATCTAACATCACGTTTTTGAATATCTCGGGAGAAATTATCTTCTAAACTTGTATCGAAATTTGATCGCTTCTGTTAACCAGATGTTGCCTTATCTGGTGACAACACACTCCCCGCTGAGCCGCTGGTCGGACGCTTTTGGCAATGTGCCAACGTCGTGTACACTATTTGATGAGTGCTCGATAAACCGCAACTCACTACGGGTCGACCACCCCACCCCTAGTCTCGCTCTAGCTTGCTATGTAGATAATGACCCAGGTTGACCCTAATGTGAACCGTATAAAAATAACCGATATTTTTCATATTTCATAAATGTTTATATTTATTTTTACATTGTTTTCACGCTACATCTACATAATCGTACATGCTTTGCATGCAGAGATAATTTGTGGTTACCGCGTTAAGGAGATCAAGCTTTCGCCTAGTGCCTTAATAGGCAAGTTTGTACTTTTTATCGGAATATCTTATTAAGAAATGACGAGTAGTTCTGAGATATAAATAAAGAATATGACAATAATATCACGAGAACTCATAACTAAGAACAATATACTTCTCTTCATTTAAAAATAGCAATTATATTAGTGTGAGAAATATACGTAATATACACATTGTAATAGTGTACTCATATTGATGCCGCTCTGCATTTTAATTGTTATATTTTTAAACGAACTGTTACTGTTCCTTATAACAACAATGTTCTAAATAGCGTGGCTTCACACTGAAAAACTACAAGAGGGGTGGCTAATTTGAATTTAACAATTTCCAAAATCACAAATAATTATGGATCGAAGATTTGTTGTTCTTACACTGATAAATAAATCTTCTTTACGAAATAATACGCTTTCTCCCAATTTGGAAGAAGTGATAAAAAATTGGCTCATCAATAATGATTTATCTTACTTGTAAGCATGAAATGAATTGTTAAACTGTGCCACTGATTAGTTTTTATGTTTATTCATATTAAATGTAATAAAATTGATATGAACGTACCTGCAGACAAACGTCTAGAAAGATGTTTTGTGGGTTTAGTTTAATTGCAAAAATAAAATTAAAAAATTGTTCAGTGAACAGGATTGTCGTTTGAAATTTGTTAAAAACGCGTTATCCACAAAAAATATGTACGGAATGTTTGAATTTTGTATATTCGGAATGTTTATGTTTATATCTGTTAATTTTTTAATGTGTTAGTTGTATTTTTATATTATTACCAATATTTGTCTTAGTCGAATGCATTTGTTGGTGTTTCCATTTTTATAAGTATATAATAACAATGTACTTACTCTATAAAAGCCATACATTAAAAATAAACTTTCCTAAAAGTAGTATATGTTCCAATAAACAGTTTGTTCTCTGTACATAAATATACTTAACCCTATTTCTATCACATACACAAAAGGACGGAAAACATAAAATATACATCGCAAATAAAACGGTGTACATGAAAATTTGAGCTCTATACGTGTTGTGTATTTTATTTCCTATGAGTTTTAAAAAAAAGAATAAAGTAAATATGAATTAAATATATTAATTAGAAATATATACATATAAAATCAATTTTATCGAAAAATATTATTGTTGCGCCACCGGGATTCGAACCTGGGTCTCTTTCCTAACCGGGGAAGGTGTATTATCCAACTCTGTTACAGCGACAATATTTTTAGCGACAAATTTTCGAACCCATATGTTACCTTTTTGATACATTTAATCGTTCCATTATTAGAAACAGCCATCTACCTTATTTTTACAGAATCTCAAATACCTTTGAGTAATCTGATAGCAGACGCCAGAATTCCCCAGTTAAGAAAGAGATCCAGGTTTGAATCCCGGTGGCGCAATAACAATATTTTTCGATAAAATTGATTTTATATTTATATCTTTCTAATTAATATATTTAATTCATATTTAAAATATCTCAGATCTATATTCTGAATAATTACAACTTCACAATAAGAATGTGTTCTCCAAATAATAAAGTATTATATGTTTTTGAAATGAGCTGTTACACACACTAATATAATTGTGGTCATTATTATTTAAGTGATCTAAGTCATGTTTCTTTCGTTTCGAGATATTTAAAGGTTTGCGTTTGAATTGATTAAAAAATATTTTTATATTACACAACACAATGTATCAATTTTTTTTTATTCTACCAGAATTATAATTTGTTTGGACATATAAATGTCGCATGCAGCTTATAAGAAAATAAAAAATTTAAGGTTTAAATGACTTACTCTATTATCAAAATAAAAACTAGCGGAATACCGTTCAACGTCGTAACAATATACTGAATATAACGCTTCTAAATGTTCACATTTGTTACAATTTGCATCATATTATATTCATTTAAAACAATGTGAGGTGAAATAATTGATATACTCAATTTTTTCAATTTCTTGACTTGGACCACTTTAAAAATAATTGCCTCAATTGTTCTTTCTAAATAAAAAGTAGTTTACATCGCAATCTTCACCTTAGGATAATCTACTAAAAGTCGCAACAAATTATTAGATAATGATAAAAAATAATAAAAATAAATTATATAAAATAAAGTGATGATATTTACTGATCAAAATTACAAAAAATATATTTTTTCACTACTACAAATATCTGAAATATCTAAATAAATAATAATATTTATTCCACGTATCACGCTCAAGTTTTATTTTACTTCTCAATTTATTTAAAGCACAAAAAATATATTGTTTTTTAAATTGACTTCAGTTGTAGACTATGTAATATTTGGGTATTTAAAAAAAAATCCTATTATGTTTTAATAGGATTTTTTTTGTCTGTTTGACAAGAAACTGTCTACGCATAAATCTGTTTTCATTATTCAGTCAGCAGTAATAGATACAGTGAAATTTTTAACATATTTTATCACAATGTTTTCGAGTTTAAAATGTTTTTTCCTACCTTTAAATTTGCTTGATATATTTTCTTGATCTGATATATAGAACCACCTGGATAATGAGTATTCAATATAGATTTATATATGTTGTGCTTAAGTCAATGTTGCATCAGCATATGTAAAATATATTTCGATTCAATACCAAATTTGTAATAATAATTTTAAAAAGTTATATCTATATTTAAAATTATTATTATTAATAACAATAAGAAATGAAAATAATAACACTGGATTATTATTATCGCGTTAAATTCGTAAAAAAATTTACCTCAAGAACGTCTTAGGCATAAACTATTAGTTAAAAACTAATATTTAAAATTAAAAATTGTTATTCAAACTTTTGGATATAATTATGTGAAACGGTGTGTTTTTTGTCTCTCTCTTTAGCAATGCTTCTTATGACAGAGGGCAAAGAGTTCCACATTTTGGGCCTGCCACCGCATATTATCGTTGAGAAAGTTCTATATTGAGTTTATTTTAAAAACCAAATATAGAAAAAAATATGTCAGTAGTTGCGCGATCGAAGTTAATATGATATATTTTTTATATAATTGATGTTTTCTTTTATATTTTTTTATATTTCGCTAGATTACCAGTGTGCCTACTCAGTAGAATTATTTGTAGTGGTTGTATTTGTGTAAGTGTAAGTATGCGTTAAATTAGAAAATATTGGGATGTCGGAATAGTCATGACGTAGTTTGGAATCAGATAGCGCTAACTCATTTTTAAGATACTAGAGTCATTCGCATATATGTTATTGCTATGTCATTTGATAGTTGACAGTCCTAGCTTCATTCAAAATATAATTGAGCAATGTGGTCGAGTTTTGGAGATTTTACAACAGGTTAAGATGGAAGACCAAATAGTGCATTTTTACCATATTTTACTTCCGTAAAGAGAAGAACGCGCGTCGAATTTATGCAATGTTGCGTAAAGTTCACGGTGACAATGCTCTGCAAGAACGTCAGTGCCAACGATGGTTCACAATATTTCATGCTGAGGATTTTGATCTCAACGATATTCCTCGGCCAGGGAGACCCACCGAGGTTGAGACAACATAATCAAGGCATTAATTTATTCAAACCCACGTTACACGACATTCGAGCGTTCACGACCACCTGAAGAAACTGGGATACGTAAGCAAACTCAATATGTGGATTCATTATGAACTCAAAAAAGTTCATTTTAAGGCGCGTATAAACATTTGCTTTGTGCTCATTAAACATGAGGAAAACGATCTTTTTTTGAAGCGACTAATAACTGGTGATGAGAAATGGATTATTTACAACATTGTGGTGCAAAACCGTCTCGGTCCCGATGTGACGGTTCGCCTCAAACGACATCAATAACAGAAAATCATCAGAGGAAAGTTATGCTCTCAATATGGTGGGATTTTAAGGGTATCGTAGTTTTCGAGCTCCTACCAACGAACCAGACAATCGATTCAAATGTATACTGTCGGCAATTGGAAAATTTGAACAAACCTATCATCCTGAAACGTCCAGAGCTCGTTATTCTTAAAGGAGTGGTGTTTCATCACGACAATGAGGAACCAGTGAATGGTGATCCACCATTTACCCACCGATTTATGAGCAAAAGCTCCCATATCGATCCTTCATATTCACCGTTAAGTTGGTATTTTTTAACACTACTTAGGAACTATGCTATGCCGTATAGTGGTAATGCAAATGGTATGGCTGCCAACCATGCATTTATTCAGTATAACAACATAAGGCAGAAAAAAATCCAATACACATGACAGTAATAGATAAAGTATACACACGAGAATGGAGACACTGAATGGTACAGCAAATGGCGGTTCCTAAGTCCCCTACACACCCCTTAGGAAAAAAGAAAACAATACACAAACCCCACTTTCTCTTGCATCATGCTCGTGCTCATGTTGATTTGCATCAAATTTTTTAATATATTTCCAGTAAGGATTTTAAAATGAAATAGCAACGCATTCAAACATATTATCTGTTTAAAGATGTTTAAATGTATTTCTTCTCAAAATTATTTTCATACCTTTATTTTGAGATAATAATAATTGTTGCTTTACTTACTAATAATTGATTCCTCGATAGCTAAGGATACAAAGATGTTAATACATTATGAAGAACAGTATATAATATACAAAAGTTGTGTATTATTTTACAAGACTCAGTTCTGATGAATCTTCTAAACATTTCCGAAATATTTTTAGCGATAATTTTAATCTCGTATCTTGTATTGTGCAAAAATGTTATGACTCCGAACTGTTTAATTTCAGTAATTTATTTATAGCAATGATTGTTTGAATGCGACAAAAATACGTCGACTTGTGAAAAAATTTAATTAATAACAGTACTCCACTCATTTGAGGTTTGACTTGTCACAATATTCAATATTAAGATAGTCAATTTCGCCATGTATTATTTTATGTAGATGGCCTGACAAAATAACATCCTGGGCCCCGGCACCGTCGCTCATCCCTTAGCAGATATACCTGCAGCTGATGGTATAATAATTGAATTAAAAATATATCGGTACAACGCGATTCTTATATTTCTTCGCAGAAAGGAAACGAGCCACTGCTAACATAACTCGTAATTATTCTCCCCACTGTGCCGCGGGCCTTCGCCGGTAATTATTTTTACAGTGACTCACATAAAAATGTAGCGCAGGGGATGTTTTTCTCTTTATTTAATTCTTGTAGTAAATATTTTTGTCGTGAAAATTCGTAATTATTATAAAATGTTTTTGTTACAATTTCTACCTTCAAACATGAGATAACATTTTTGCAGTTGTCCTCCTTTTAGTCACCGGATCACTTTAATTTTTAAATAGTATAATAGCACTACAAAATAAATAATATAATTATGTTGATGCTCTCAAAATTTTTATATAATCACGTGATATATTTTTTCTTTCTATTTCCATCTATAGTAAGATTTAAGTATTAAATATTATCACTCAAAACATAAATACAAGACTTCTTCTTTTCTTGTATTAATCTGTCTGTTTTTAGATCACTCGAGAGGATTGCAAGCTACTTTTTTTATTCGTTTAATAATTTTAAATAAATTAATACATTAATTATGTTTTAATTTCTTTTTAATGATTTTGATGATTTTTTTGACGCACTCCCATCGACCGATATACATTTTGACTTTACAAAGGAGCCGTTTATAATTTAGTAGATTATTATATTTAAATAAATTACAGTTTAATAAATAACGTAAAATCATTTTAAATATTAGGGTATTTTATAGTTTTTCTTCATACCTTATGGATGTGGGAAAATTGTGAAGTATTTAAGACCAGCATAACTACACATGCCATTGTAGTACTATTAACTTAAGATATTTGTATAAAACCAATAGTATATCGGTCGACATATTGTTTCAGATCAATATTAGTATTTGAAACGGCACGTTATTTTTGTGAATAAATTGGACTTTCAGTACACTAAACTCATGAAATAGTTCATCTGTAGGTTTCTTAATAATTATTTTCAGTACTGTGGGTATAAAACGTCCCGTCCCATGCGAGTTTCTATATTTGGATAATATGTCTACTGTTATAAAATACATACAAATCATAATAATTCATGGTTTTTAAAATATGTATCAATCATGCATGAGAGTGCTATCCGTAGAATAAGGTAATCATTATTTACTGGATAACTTTAGTCAGGAATCATGAAACATGTTTATTATATATCAATCAAATAACGCTAATCAGAGGTGATTAAATATACTTTAATTTTATTTTTAATGTGTGATGACTTTTGAAGTTACTTGGGTTCCAATTCTTTCTCGTAACATAAAACTCAGTATGTCCGGGTAACTATTAAATTTGTTACAACAAGTATTGCAGTAATTATAAATTATACACTTCAGAGATAGACTAGTTATTAAAGTGAAGCTGCGATGAAAGAGAGCCGTTCCTCCAGATACGACCTCTTATAATGTGTGTGTCCCACCACTCATCTACTCACTCTCATGACACACACACACATACATTTACAAGTTGACAGTTCTCACACAATGTTTCTAAAGACCTAAACAATATCCGCCATTAATAAAGTGTGGGGCTGATACTTTTGTGTCAGGTACCCGCGCGAGCAGCGCCGCCGTTTTGCAGCGGAGCGTTGGGGAAATACGCGGCAGAACGAAATAGGCCAGCGTCCGAGGTAGACGATAATTAGGAGCCGTTTGTGCTACATTAACTGTCATTAATAAAATTCTTGTGAACCAAAGTTTTTTGTTTAATTTTATGTAGACCCCTGAATCAACCATTAAACATTAGAATCTAGATAATAGCGTCGTTTCCAACAGAGAATTCTTGGTATCGCGATATCAAATCGGCATAAAACTAGCACTATATCAAAGCCAAGGTGAAGGTAATTTAAAAAAAACTCGGTGTTGTGCACAGACTCTGTATGAACTCCAAAACTACTCAACCTCTCAATAATTACAGTTCTAATAGTTCAAGTTCACCCAGTTATCAAATTTGATACTTAATGTTGGGCTGATGCCCAGTATTTGAACAAATTTTGCTTATTTTTACATAATAAGCTTAATTTATTCAAGTAAACAAAAAAGCAATTTTTTTGGGCCATAGAATATATATTTAAATTTCAAAGAAAACTCCTTAGCTTTTGAAGGACTCTTACAACTAATGTATTTTAAATTAATAAAATTCCATGCCAAGGGGTAATATATCATAATTTGTATAGTAAAATTTTACGTATATCAAATTTTATTTCAAATTGTAACGAAACACGAATGTTTTTAAAATTATAATATCATGAATATTAACAGTTTTGTTTAATTTAATTTAAATTTAATATTTAAAACCCATCTTCAAATCTGGCTTTATATGAATTTGATTTTTTTCCACATTAAATGCCACAAACACTGTTTAATAACTAACGTATTGAAACACTGAAAATTGTATGTTTTATTTTTGAAAGACGATCTTTATAAGCAGCATATTTCTAATATAATAGAAGTATTATATTACATCCTGCTGCAATTCCAATTTTTTAATTTTTGACAATATTAATTAACATTTTTGTATTCTATTTAAAAAAAAAATTTCGGGACAATGAAGTCGTGTAAATCATTTGACACTTCTCTTCAGTGAAATGTATAAATTTGCCATTCAGTCTTTTGTTTGTGACCAACAGACATTACCTACTAAACTAATAAAATATTATTAAAAATAAAAAATATATTCATCGATAATACTCGTATTTACATTCTGCTTTGTAGCCAGATACATGGATCATTATTTTAATATAAATTAATTAAAGATAATGAAAAATATTTTTTAAGGCATTAATGTTGCGCATTTTTAAAAATGTTTTCAAGACATTAAAATTTGACGACTTTCGTTGTCATGTCGTATCTACTGTAAGTAAATGAGTAAAAAAATATTTAGATATTGATTCGATTTGACATGATTCATTTCGAATTTTGAAGCACCCCCGGGATTAGCGTATATTCTAAAAAAAAAATTATGTCCTTTTGCAATTACGTTTTTGTTTTGTTAATAAAGTACCACATTATTATTACTAAGTTTTGTGTTATATGTACGTGTATCAGAACACCGCCTGCGTCCTTACAACTGACACCATATTCTGTCACGTGACAAGTAATGCGTCCAGCTTTATAGCACAGCCTGTCAACGATCACCCTCCTACAGTTTGATAAGGGTTGTGGATTTTCAACACGCAGCCTCGGTAGACCGCCTTAAATCACACCAGTTATCGGATGCTTGTACATCATAAAAATGTATGAACCTTCAATCTTCCGTGAAATATATCTTGTATTTTCAGTTTTGTAGTTTGCACCTGAGAACGAATCCAAAATGTTCATATTATTAACACTTGCATGCATTGTAGGAATTCTTAAAAGGCCTAATATTAGTTGTTCATGTTATTGGACAGTCCGCAATAGTGACTTGGATAATCCGCAATGATGACATGGACAGTCCACAATAGCGACTTGGACAATCCGCAATAGCGACTTGGACAGTCTGTAATAGCGACTTGAACAGTCCGCAATAGCAATTTAGACAGTCCATATAACAACTTGAACATTCCGCAATAGCGACGAATGGAGAATAGATGGTTTCGAAACGTACCCCTGTTGAAGGGTATTATGTATACCGGTTAGGGTGCTTTAAAAATGTACGGTATTTTTTAAAAATTTTCTATGAGGCACCCTTTCATATATTTCCATACGTTTAAAAAATTACACAGTATTTTTTTCAGATTTTTTAAAGGGGGTTTTAGGGGTCGCTACCAGCTGTCAAAGTGTAGGGTTTAACCAAAAAATATTAGAAGTTGGTATTTAAAGTGTAAGTATTTATTTTAAGCAAATTAAAATCAAAACACAAGATTAAAATCAATGAAATAATTACATGAAACATTTAAAAATAAACATAATTAAAAGGAATAATAATTTATATAATAATAATCTTTAACAGCCATGAGTAAATATTGCTTCTGCTCTTCATCTATGGTGTGGAGACGATTATGCTCTACCATGAACGCAATTCCACTGTCCTTTATATCATTAACAACTTTCATATAAAGTCGTAGCTTTGTTGTAGTCATAGTCATCGTCCTGCATTGTGTTGAAAAAATGTGTGATTTGTAACAAAATCTTCTAATTTTTAACCAGAATGAGAGCATTGTCAAGAATTGCTTGCTTTGGTACAAGCTCCATTATTTCGACCTATGTTTGATGCAGTGGTATCAAAACTCTAAGATTTAATTTTATCACACAAGCCCTATGATAATAATGTTTCAAAAACACCTGAGGCCATCGCCTGTCCTATATACCATTTGGTAGTTTTGGAACGACTAAAAGCTGACCTATCCCTGACCTGATACTACGATAGGTAATCGATACACAACCTCATGTCCTATTATTTATTCTAGCATTTTACCATCCCAGTGAATAGTACGCGAAACTTCTGGCTTAAACTCGCTCAAGTTTTTTTGTCACTGGATTCGTTGGCGCCGAATAGACGAAAAGCTGACATTGTAACTCACAACATCACAACCTGCGCTTCTGAGAGTAGATGTCAACACAACAGCCGCTTTTCGATCGCTTAGCTTAGCAACATTAAGACTTGTAGCCAAACGGGTGTCGATTATTCGAATCTTATCATGTTTTTGTTGTGATATTGATGTAGATAGTCTTGACAATAGAAAACTTGGCTTAATAAAGTCTTCACTATCGTCTAAAGAGGTCATGGACGATGACATTAAATCACACTTTTGAATGAGACGTTTCATTTTTTCCGACTCTCACCCTTTACTACTTTCTTATTTTTCCAACTCTTGTATCTTTATAGTTTGTTTCTTGTCGATTTCTCTATCTAAACCACCTATCTGACCTGGTCATCCTTTTTCTCTCTGAGTGAGTAGAAACAGTTTGTCTTCCTCAATAGTAATCATTTCCAGTACATTGGTATGAGCAATATTAAAAAGACATTTTAAACATTTCTTCCATTTTTCTTCTTTATGTTTTACCACAGCCGAACGTTGTGCTTTATTTTCTTTGTTTTTCATTAACTTTTACCACTTAACAAAATATTTATGTATTTTTACTATTAAATGTTTCTTTAATCTTTGCCTTTTCCCATATTTGCAGAACACCACACGCAGTAGAAGTCGCAGATTAGTTATTGTTTTTAATAAAAAAACAAGTTCTTAACTTCTTTAACAGATGGTAAAGTTTGTATAAACTGTCCAATTAGCCATATGTCTGTCATTTTTCGAGTTTTAATAACGCTTTTACTAGTAGACGCCATTACATGGCACGATCGTAAATTCAGTCTAAAAACAAAAAGTACGTTATTATTTAAAGACTCTAGTTGCGATACTAACACTGGTCAGGGGAGAGGAATGTGTTCAACCTATCCGCGGCTTATTCACGCTGCATGCAGTGAAATTTTTGGTCTGAAGCGTTGCAATCATTGCAATCAACGGCGCATATTTTAGAAACTTTGATCAATGGTAGCGACCAGTAAAATTTATTTAAATGATAAATAAAAAAATACGCGTATATTTTATTGGCTATTGAAAGCATATAAAATGGTGCTCCGATAAAAAAAAACTTTTATATTTTGAAACGCCCTGATACCGATGGACAGAACATTGCACCAATGCTACAATCTTACAATGAATTCAACAACAGCGAGCTTTGTGGTAACCATTTTTACAATTTGTTGGTCAATTTACGCGTCAGAATGATAACCTGTAAAAGAAAATTATCCTGGGCACTCAAACTAAGACTTGTTGAGGTGCATTATTTTTCAACAGTCCCTCGTTACGAGGATGTCTACCTTGGTTAATAAATTGTGGCTGAACCACACATTCTTCCACATGTTATGCACGTACACCTTACACCGTGCGACTTTTTTTTGCGGGGATACCTTAAGTCAAGAGTTTACAGCAACAATCCTCGAAGAATTCAGATCGTACAAGAAAATATCCGCCGTGAAGTTGCTGCCATTGAACCAACGCTTTGCTCTCGCGTGTTCGCAAATTTAAGAGTCCGATTGCAAGAGTGTCTTGAGAGAAATAGACGGCATTTAGACGATATTGTTTATAAAATGTAAAATCCGCATCGTTAAATTCCATTTTGTACAAATATAATATGAGAATAACATTGAAGTTTGTTTTTTTTTTATAACGTATTTCCCCGGATAGGAAAAGTTACGGATTGAAATTTATTTTCGATTCATAGATTTTTTCCATATATCTTTCCAATTAATTAATCTAACTTGAATTAAATAAATATCAGATATCTCATAGAGACGAAGCTATTTTTATTATATTTAATGGAAGATATATAGAAATATGGGGTAATTAGAGGGCTTACGACTTGTCTTCGGCTGGCTTAAGTGATCATTTTATGTATATGTATAACGTTCACCAATCCTCACCCCTTAATATCCATATTTATCAAATTTTTGAAAGTTATATATATGTTAGTACGTGGACTCGCTTCGAGTACCACTACACTACCGCCATCTATATATAGATATAAAGTGATCGCTTAAGCCAGCCGAAGACAGGTCGTAAGCCTTGTAATTACTCTATATTTCTATATATTTTCCATTAAATATAATAAAAATAGATTCGTCTCTATCAGATATCTTATATTTATTTAATAAAAATGTAGGTAAAAATCCAGTAATTGTGTATTCTTGAACATATTCAAATATTGCTAATTTAACTTGTGTTAAAAATTATTTATACGTTAAGTAAGATTTTCATTGCAAATAAAAAATTCTAACAAATTGTTAATAGTGGTTAAATCGTAATAATTAAAACAATACATATATAATATATGGCAATTTATGTTTAGAATCTAGCCGTAACTTAACATCAGCAACGCGGTGTCCCTAGAGAGGAATGAATCTACACACACATTTTTCGGAAAACAACATAAAAGTTCACTGCTGTACTGAACTTGTAGGTGGTTATACGTTATTCACGTAGTTCAACCAGAGCTTTCATACGTGTATATTCCGATAAAGGAAGAATTATAATAAATTCCCTCGCCGCAACGGAAAACAACACGACATCATATTTGCACAAACGTTTAATTGTCTTCTTAGTCGTTCCATATCATCAACATCACGAAGTCATCCTATCGATATGAAATATCGTATAAATAACTATATATACCTATCCTTATGTAAAATAAATATATTTTAAATAATTTTACCTAAGTCAAGAGACCATCTAGAACGGAGCATCCTGGCGCTTTCGTACAAAGAGAGAAAAGATAAAAATGAAAAAAAAAAAAATTATACACAGACCCATATTACAATAAGAATCAAAAAACAGTAGTAATAAAAATAGAGGATATCATGAGACGTTTTAAAGCTTCAACTTATCTAGTTATCACCACGGTGATACTAAAGTATATTCTAGCCAGAATAGCGAACCGGTTATTGGTAGGGAATTATATACTAGCGGCAAATATTGTCTTCGTATACTGTTCTGCAAAAATATATATTTCTGTACTCCATTTTATTTTTTACTGTGTATGATTATTTGTAAAAAAGTTCAACCTTATTATTGCCATGTAACTAACTAACTAACTTTCTAGGATAGTGCGCCATTCTCGCCAAATCCACATTCGTATATTTTCTCATATAAGCTCGCCGATTATTGAGGCTTCTAATAGGACCATCTTCCAGTATATGGTTTACAATTAATTACAGTATTGGTCGAACCAAGTTTTCCGCGGACGTCTTCGACTTCTGGTGCCATCAATACTTGCGTCATATATCTTTCTTACTATTCTCTCCTCATTCATCTATTCCATATGACAAAACCACTTAATTGATCCTTTCTTAATCTTTCTCACTATACTAAAATCCGGTTTACATTCTTTCATTATTTCTTCATTATTTACTTTGTCATAAATAGATCTGCCGCATATGCGCCTAAGTGATCTCATTTCCACTGCACTCAGTCTACTTTCGTTCCTCTTTTGCCAGCTACAAACCTCACTTTTACTTCCTTTTCTTTATTCCCTGCAGTCACCCTCCTTTCGATATCTTTCTGAGCCTTATTGATTGATTTATTAAAACTAACATAAATAAGTATAGTAAATACATATTTACTATACTTTTTATATATCGTGTTCACTAACCATGTGTCTTATATATCCTTACTGATTGAGTTATTGTAACTGGCCTGTTGCAAATAATACAAGATACAAACACTGCCTATCCCGATACTGATTCTGGTAAATTAATAAAATACATCTACGTATTAAATAAATATATAAAGGCACTTTGAGTCCAATTTAACCGGAGTATAAACTACATGACTGAATCCAATATTCAGAATTTATTTTCTTATTCGGAATTTATTTTCCCATATTCTAAGCAAACCGTTATGTAAATATCTGTTTTGTGTTTCATTGTTAATCCTTCCGTAGCCGTGCAGTAACACAGTTCTACCGAGCTCATTAAACCTGTAATATTTCCGTAAATACGCGCAATATAAAATATATCTTTTAGCTATTCTTAGAAAAATCATTTTCGCATAAAAATAGCCAGTCAAAAATTAATTTAGTAAACGGAACCTTGCTAAAAAAACATTTTTTGTTTCAATACGAAGTAAAACTTAAATTGTGGATCACGGACGTGGCAAAAAATACAATTTTTAATGGCAATTTAAAATATGACAAATAAAAACACCCTAATAATTATAATTGCGTCACTCTCTAACTGATTAACTGAAAGGAGACCTAATGATAACATACGTGTAATAACAATCTTCTCTTCTCGATTAGCTCAGCGCGGTCGAGTTATCAGCTATACAGCATAGGCCGACGGTATATTATTATGTTATGACGAAATTTAACAGAGAAATAAATTACAAATCTTGCCGAATAAAGTGATTATGATTCTAATGTGGAGTTCGGAATTATTGATAATATCACGGACACCGAAGACTTTATAGAAATTCACTTTAGTGTTATCGAAGTGTGTGTGAAGAAATAAATGAATGGAAACATTTATTAATAATCAAGAAAGCACGATTGCAACTGAGAAACCATCACCTCCTGCTGTCTGCCTAGACGTTGAGTTCATAAATTTAATAAAATATATAAATTTAAAATTAAAATCCCGGAGCATGAAATGGCAGTGAAAATTTGACAGTTCATACGGCCGACCAAATAACAGCAAGGAGCTCTATCAGGAGATGTTTGTTCCGCATATTCATTAAAATATTAGATATTGAAGACATGAATTCATATGTTCATGGGTCGTGAAATATTCCCATTGGAAAGGGAACAATAGAAGTCGAAAAAAATATCTTATCGGCATCTTAAGTACTAAATTGGCAATATCCAACGTGGAAAATAGAAAAAAGAGGAATTAGATTTCACAGGTACTTGTCCTCGCATTCGATAGCACGATGCCGCTTTCCGTGTCAACTAAGACGCCAATATTGTTGGATATGTAGCAACCGCCTTTAATTTTATTTTGATTTATTTTTTTGTAGTAAGGTAATTGCTTTACTAGACGTAGTCTGTTCAGAGGCAAGTAAGTATAATATTAAGTACTTTATGAAAAGCTACATTCATAAAGCGGGATGCTGATTTTGTACTACAGATAGAAGAAATCGAATCTTTTGTGCAAACCACCTGTCTGCTTCTGAACAGAACTCAAATATAATTGTTTTATACCCAAACTGCAAAAATTCTAACATGTGATAACATATTATATTTTAGTTTTATTTTTGCGTTGAATTGTACTTACTTCGGCTCAATGGCACTTAATTAAATACATTTTATATTGAATTTTCCAGCACGGGTTAATTTTCTAATGTAGGTCTATTGTTCATTAAAAGTAAATCTTTATATAATTATATAGGTATGTATGTAATCTATCAATACTAACGGATAATTAATTATATTTCTTTTACTTCGGAAGGTATTAAAAACAACATGAATATTTCAATCATCCATTTAAATTTGTGAATTGGAAATCTTATGTTACATTTAAAAAATATAAACTAACCCTTTTTACCATAGACGCAGATCAAAAACCAAATAAAGCGCCATATATTGTATAAAGTTGTCGCAATGTTAATTAACCGCTTTAATAATCATGGCTAAATATATATATTTAATGTATTATATATATTTAATGTATAAAATATCATTTACATGACAATTAATTTTCTAACATGAATTTATTATATTATTGTTTTGTTCGACAACTCATCGTGATAACTAATCTCCAAAATGAGTGATTGAAATAACATTATTTCAATTATGAAAACTAAACTGTGTACTACACACACGTTGGGTTATTGTCACTACTTTACATTCAAGAGGTGCAGTCCCTCTCATCATCAGGTGATAACTAAACTAAATACAGTATTGTAGTATATTCGGGTAATGGGGCGGACTTGGGAAGAAGGGGGAGATTTCGATCGTTAACGGGAATATGGACAGTAAAGGTAAAATGTTATGTTGTTAATTAATGTTTTCTCTGAATTTAAATTATTTTGAATTTCAACGGTTTTTAAATTGTTAATTATTGATCCTAATTCGAAATTATAGTTGTGACAATAACAAAACGTGTATTTAATACAAAGTTTAGTTGTGAAAATTAAAATAATCATGTTACACTACAAAGTAACCGCCACGTCAATTAATGAGATAGAAATAACATTTTTCTCGATATGATTAAAACACTCAACGGCGATCCACTATGCGGTAGCCAATATTGATTCTGTTATCTGAAATTGGACATGTCAGATTTCCGTACCATCCGATTGAATACACATATGCACACACGCCGCACAAATTATTCAGAATGACAGGTGAAGTGGGGCGGGGTCGGCGGGTTCGCCGTCTGGTCGCTAGGGACCCCAACAGCAGCGCATCAATTTCTGAATTATTCATTTTCAAATTTTATATAAAAACGAAACTTCTACGAATTGACATTTTTATTTCAATATCACAAAGAAAACTGATATCATATTGTTTATATTATAAAATAGATTAAAATTTGTATGTTGTATGGGAGTTGTGTTTTCTGGGGATGGTTTAAGTTCCACCAACGTGAAGTTTTCAAAGGCAAAATTCGAAGCCCAAAGTCTGTAGGGATGGGAGATGTAGCATACATAGTTCTGAATGCTCAAACTGAGCGCGAATCTCAAAATATCTCAAAGTGAACAGGAACAAGAGATGACTGGTCTAACAATACTTTTACACTGTTCAGCATTTCAAATTGATCTGGAAATGAAACAAACATTCGAACTTATCAGCATTAAATTGTAAAACGAACTGTCAAAATTATACAAAAAAAACCGCTGAGTGACATACCATCACGTCGTTTCCCATCGGAGATAAGTAGAGAAGATGGAGCGCCACACTATTCTGTCCTGAAATGACTTTTATCTCTAATATCTACACTCATATATCTTATTATACGTGCTAAGTTCTCCATGCCTCTATTTATGGTGCCATGAATACTCAGGTCACATATATTTCTTACCTTTCTTCCCTCATTTAATCATTCTACACAACTAAACTACGTATGCTACCCTTTTTTAATTCTATTCGATATTCCAAGATCAGCTGTACACTCCCTTCTAATTTGCTCATTCTTTACTTATTCGCATATTAGCCTAATTGCTGTTTATTTCTACCGCATTTAGTCTACTTTTATTCCTCTTCTACCAGCTCCAGGCTTCACTTCTATAGATCAGTATTGGTATCAGATCTCCATTGTATATTGTTAGTCTTGCTTCGCCTAACAAGTTTTTATAGGAAATAACCTTCAAAGCGTCGTTTACTTTATTTCTTTCAGTCGCTTCTTATATTATGCTTACTCGCAGCTTACTCCAAGTATATCCATCAGTATATGCACGTTTGTTTTACTATCCTCAAATTTTGTGTCCACGTGTTTGTGATTGATCCATTAATTCTTACACATGCAGTACTTCACTCATATAAAGATGAGATTGCATGAATTATATAAGTTTAGTGTGTAACCTGTAACTAGATAATACCTTCTATAGCTTTCTTCTTATCATTCTAAGGTAAGCCTTTTTCGGATTAACAAAGCCACAAAAAAGTTTTTGATTCACTACATATTTTTTCGTTATCACTCTCAGATAAGAGATCTAAAAAAATGTTCACCTAACTATTAATCTATACAAATCGATATCAATCGTAACCTTATTATATTGGTTGGCCGTCCTCAGCCGACATCGATACCAGTAACATCTGTATCCAGGTTCCCAACTCCAGCGGAGAACTTGCTACCCAGTTGACCCAATCGCTCGCTAACGACAGTTCTTCAGCTTCGCCGCTCCTCCACAACGGGTCTCAGACTAAACTCAGTCTGAAGTTGGGACTGAGACCAAACGCTACCGACTCGCTCATCTAACTCTACACATTTCACGCTCTGCTATCTTCTGTATTCTTCCTTCTCTGTCTCTAACCAAATGAACGACTGTACATTAACAACGCGTTTCATTCTCATCATCTAAGCCAAACTTCTACATATTATATTCAACGTAGATAATCAATTAAAAATTTAATTAAATAATTATATTTTTATTTATTATCTTTGTTTTATTAACCACTTAATTAAGTTTAAATACATCTACCGGTTTTTAAAATTACCATTTTTTTCTTCAGGATGTCATAACTAACTAAAACATATATGATTGTTTCTTTACCAGAATCTATTTTAAAAAAATCTATAATTAAAAAAAAAAACAATTATTTAAAAAAAATAATTTAGTACCCAACTAAAATTATTACTTAATACAAATTTATTCGAATAATTTTTAGGAAAAAGTTTTAGAATGGGAATTTATGAGTAAATTCTAAAGACAAAGATGATAAATTTAACAATTCTGGTGTCTATAATCTTAGTTGCAAGAATTGTGCTGTATTTTATATTGGTAAAACGAATAGAAATTTTAATATAAGAGTAAGGGAGCATTTGAGATGTTTGAACAATAGTGGGTTTTCAGAATTTGCTAATCATTTGATAGAAAATAGTCATGGTTTTGATAAAAAATTGGGATTGTCAATTTTGCATATAAACGGTGTTGGTCACAAATTAAATAATTTGGAATCATTGGAGATAAATAAAGCGTGTAAAACTAATCAAAATATTATAAACAACCAACTAAATTTAACTACGAGTCCCATTCTAAAATTTTTTCCTAAAAATTATTCGAGTAAATTTGTATTGAGTAACGATTTGAGTTAGGTACTAAATTTTTCTTTTTTTAAATAGATTTTTTAAAAATAGATTCTGGTAAAGAAACAAAAATATATGTTTTAGTTAGTTATGACATCCTGAAGAAGAAAATGGTATTTTTCGAAACCGGTAGATGTATTTAAACTCAATTAAGTGGTTAATAAAACAAATATAATAAATAAAAATATTTAATTTTAACCACAAAGTTAATATTGCTAATTTTAAAAGAATTAAATAACTATTAATAAAATTATATACTATCTAGTTAACAGAAATAATTACTGACAATAAATTTATAATGAAATGAACAGATTATTCACAAAAATTTAACAATCAAAAAGTAAAACAATGTTTTATGATTGGTTAACGACCGAAAAACGAGTCGAGTCGGAGAAAATGTTTTCCTCCATTCCAGAAAATTAATTTAATTATAATTAGTTAAAAGTATTCATAGAAATTTGAGTATTCTCTTATGATTATATTTAAATGTATAATCTAAGACAGTTCTACCTAGTCTCTCAGGAAATTGTCGTTTTATTATTATATCATCATATGTCATTGTTATTATTATCAACATAACTCGTTTTTTCTCCACTGCTGAATAAAGACTTCCTTGTGAATAATAATGAAGTGTCTCCCACTTTTCTCTGTATTTTATTATTTTTTGAGGGTTTGATGATTTCGTCAATCCAGCGCGTTTTAGACTAGCCTCTTGAATCCCCTCGAGTAGCACTGAATGACTGCGTTTGTCCAACTATTGTCCACCTTCCGAGTGATGTGGCGTGTCTGTTGCCGTTTTATTTTCTTAGCGTGTTCTATAATATCGATTGCTCTTGTGTTTTTTCTCAGCTACATGTTTATTTTCATGTAACGTCATCTAATGCCCAACATACATTATGTCCATGCCCATTTTGCATTGCAATAATTTTTTTAATAATCTGTAGCTTATTAATGATTCATTTAAAAATCGGAGAATTTGTTACTATTAATATTAATTCGTTCTTAAAATTAATACCTAAAATAATGTTCAAGTAAGAAATAAATTAGTATAAAATATATATAACTGGTTACCTCGGATAACTTCTTATTTTCAGAGAAATGTATTATATTTATTTATATGTTGAGGAATTTAAACAGTATAATGTATTTAACATCAGAATATATCGTGTAATGGTTTAAAACAATAATTAAGATCCAGAAATGTTTAAACACAGTAATAATACAAAATGTGAGATGAAGGTGAATGTTAGTAATATTGAAAGTAGAACTAGGGGAAGAAAGAGTGAAGAGGTTTCGAATTAGAGTCGAGGCAGAAGGAAAACAATAAGATGTGTATGTAGATAAAATAATTATCTAAAGTCGATTTAGTGATGATAATGAGTTACATATAATTAAGGAGAACACATTCTTATTGTGAAGTTGTAATTATTCAGAACGTAGGTCTGTGATGTTTTAAACACTAATTTAATGTATTAATTATAAATATATACATACAATTAATACATTCAATTAGTATTTAGTTACATATAATACTATATTTGTTCATAAAAGTCAAATTTGGTTAAATTATCATTATTATATCATTTACATGAACGATGAATGTAGGAATTCTGGGCGTATGCCTGAAACGCATTCACTACAATATATATAATGAACGTACGCGACGTGAACGTATCATAAGGGATGTTTCGCTTATACCTTTTAGGCATATGGAGCGAATGTATAAGGCTAGATGATAAATTTATATTTCACTCACACGATTTCCTCGTCTAAGCTGCCTGACTCCAGGATGTAATGCCGGGTTAATTGAAGCTGTGTTCCAAGTCGCTGGAAGGCCCTCTCTTGCTGCCTTTAAAGCTCAATCCCGGTTCGCTGGGATGTGATGGATCACCGAAGGCTGGGAGATGAAGGATACATTGAGGATAATGAAGCCTCACTGAAACGACGGCCGGTGACATATTGCTCCTAGTGCCTTGTGAGCGATGGCTCTCTTTGATTCGACCCTTGCACCAATCTAAAATTAATCACATTTCTTAATGTGATATGAAATATAGAATATATAAAAAGCAATATAATTATACAATTTAGTTTTGATCCAGACTACAGCAATTTTTTTTGTCATTTAAAATTTGTTTTTAATGCTATTTTAATTTTTAATAAAATTAACATAGAAATCAAAAGATTTTTCCGTATATTAAGTACCATTAATAAAAAGTATTCATTAAATTTTAACTTAAAAAATTTACTGCATTTTTTAAACTTTAAATAGCCTGTTTGGCTAATTAAAAAAGGCAAAAATTCGTATTTGAAACCATTCAGTTAATAGTGTTACGTAGTTGTGAAACGGGAGTTTGACGGAAAAGTAATTAAAGCGTATCCAAGTATTCGAAAACAAATTTCTCCGGAGAATACTTGGACCAGTTAAGGGTAATCACCGAGGCATACACACAAAATCTGAGTTTGTTGAGATAAATATCTCAGCTTTATTGAAGCTGAGAAAGACATATTGTCACCTATGACGACTCCAGAGTACTCCGTAAGGACTATGAGGGAACGCCAATGTGTTTTCGGTTCCTGGAACGCCCAAAAACGTGATGAATGGGATACCTGGAAACCAGTCGCAAAGTCGACCTTGAACTGTAAACCGTGTAAATGAGAATGAAAAAAAAAATTACGTATATAACAGTCTTACGATATAAATATATAAAATTAATTAAAAATAATATATATCCCAAAAAACATTTTTCATAAATTGTTGTACAAACGATTAGGTGTCGTTGAATTTTATTTCACACGAATACATTTTACAATTGCAACGAATCATGCTTTAGTGTTCAAAATTGATTTTATATGTATATCTTTATAATTAATATATTTAATTCATATTTAATCACATTTTGATTAAAATATGAGTTAAATATATTAATTAGAAAGATATACATGTAAAATTAATTTTATCGAAAAATATTTTAAATTCCCAAAAAAAACACTTAAATATTGTATAACAACACACTTCATGTGTAAAATAAAATATAATTAATCATAAAACTGTAAAAAAGTATTGTAATACATAAGAACGTTGTTACTGGTGATATTTTTCACAAAACAAAATAACACAATTTGAACGTGAAATAAAATTCAGGCGGTGTTTCAAAAGACCCAAACAAAATACAATGTTTTGTATTCAAAGTGGGGCGGAACAAACAAGAAAAAAAAATTTTAAATATCAAATAAATCCGAATATTTTTAGTTAAACTGGTGGGAATGTACATGTTACACCATTGGCGCGTTGTCGTCGATTTCCCGTAATCCGGATAGATGACGTTTTATTTTATGACTAAACATGCACAAAATTTTATCGCTAAACATACATTATTTAAAGTTAATGTTATAGTTGGAACTTGAGGGTTTATTTTTCATATGTACCCACTAGTACAAAGATATACCAACTAGATAAGAAAACGGCGATATATAAGATGATTTTTTAGGCATGTGTAGCGCTTTATTCCAAAACCCCCTAAAGCGGATTTGGGATAATTAGTGTTAAATATGCAGTTTTGTAAATTTTTTTGTCAACTACATGCAGAACACATTATTTCTTGCAAAATCCACTTAAATCCATTGATATTGCATTTTTTAAATCAAAGTTAGTTCCAAAATACAAGACAAGTAAACAGAATACAAGTTGCTATTCCCCGTAAAATGAAATCAGTCAATCACAATGCTCGTTGATGATCACGTGTTCTAAAATTCAGTATGGCTGTCAGAACGATATATAAATAAAAAAAATTACATTACACAATTATCTCCATAAAAATGATTTTAATTTATTATTGGTAATAATCAAACTGAAAAATGCAAATTTGCTCGCTTGACAGATGATAAATTTTAACTTATAAATTATATATATGCAAACACCGAAATATGGAATCATAGGTTGGAATATACTAATAACACAAAATCTTTAGTCTGTCAAGTAAAACAAATACGTAGAAATGTCATTCTACACAGTCTTCAGTAAGGATTATTCCTTTTCGAAAACAGCAGACCTAAGCACAAATTGTTTGAAATATGCAGAAAATCCGCCGACTTTAAGATGCCAACATAGATTCAGTAAATAAATATTTAGCACAGTACACTTATTATAAGGATTGAAATAACAAGTTTGATTTATTCAAGACCTAAGTGCTAGCAAATCGCAGACCAGAATGCACATGACGTTGTTACAAATAGTTCGCAAATAACTCACAGCTAGACAAAAGTCGTGAGTTACGTCGTACGCTGATCCGAGTAATAACGGGTTTTTTCATAATATAGAGATTATTTAATTAGTTTTAATTTCCTAGAATTTTTAATAATGCATAGTTTTTTTACTTGTATGCAATTTACGCCCCTGGCTTAATTTATGTGTATACTAATATGTTGTATAAAAAACCAGAGGTGCGTGCTAACGCACTTTACTCCTATTCTGCTGAGCGCAAATAACGAGGCGATATTGCGATGCAAAGTATTGTTGATAGAATGTATGAAGAATACGTGAAATGACGAACTAGTAGAGCGCATGAATTCTTAGAAAAAACTCAGTAATAGACCATAAAAGACTGACTCTGAATTATTAAAATATTTTCACAGCTATCTTCACGGTTTAAATGAAAACTATAGATAAAATGCGGAATTATTTAATCAATATTGATACTTGTTAACTTAGAGATTAATTTAAAAAACTATTAAGCATAAAAATTATTTAAAGAATATTTCATTCATTAAGATACTCGGTGTATTACAACGATAATTTTGTCCATCGCGCAGTTCAAAGAAAATATGAAAAATGGTAAGTATCAGTCAGAACGTCTGAATGAGCTCTACAAAAATGAGAATGTCCAGACAGATCACAGCAAACGTGGAATTGTCTAGTGTTTCAGCAAGAAAGGCAATGTCCATAAATTTCAATATCCTCCAGACATAGAAAAATTGAACTCGTAGTCCATATCTCCAGTGAGTTACAATATGTCTAAGATAATAACAAAAATTCTAATAATATGCAAAGGGTATACAATGCAATTTTTACACAATATAAGAAATCAAGAAAATTAATTACAAAATAAAGAAATCATATAAATTCATTGTTAAAAAGATAATTTAAAAAACGCATTATGTTTTGTACACGTGTCACGTCACTCCAAAATATGTTTTTCTAGTTAGAATAGAACATTCATAAATACAATATTTATACAATATTTATTAAGGAGAACATATTCTTATTGTGAAGTTGTAATTATTCAGAACATAGGACTGTGATGAAAAAGCGTAACATATAGGTTCGAAAATTTGTTATAAAAAATACTGGCGCTATAACACAGTTGGTAGTGTACTTCCCCGGATTGGAAATAGAGATCCAGGTTCGAATCCCGGTAGCGCAAAAACAATATTTTTCGACAAAATTGATTTTATATGTATATATTTATAATTAATACGTTAAATTAGTATTTAAAAAACAATTTTTAATTGAAATACATTTTTATTATGAAGTTGCAATTTCAGAACAGTTATGTGGTATTTTTAATACAACTTAAATAAATCAATTAGAAAGATATGCAAAAAAATCTATCTATCGGGAAAATATTTGGTTGCTACCGAGATTCGAATCTGAACCTTTTCCTATCTGGGGAAACACATTACCATTGTTGCTATATCATTGAGTACGTTTAAATTAAGTAAAAAATTAAATCTCTCTATCAGAGACGCGAATCTCAGTTTCCTGCATGGCCGGTGGAGTACTAATCGTTACGCTGCCGAGAAATCAATCAGATGTGAAAACAATAGTTTACAAATATCTTAAGCTCTTTGTTAATACTAACTTCTTATAAGGGAGACAGAGGTAACAATTTTTCCCAATAAATTTAGATATCACTATTAAAATCCCCTTTCAAAAGTAATTAATCTATTCGCGTGTTTTTGCGAATATGTAGGTTTTTATTTGTTTGCCAATTTGCCCTAAAATAAGCTTGCTTAATTGGGCAATGCATTTTAAAATCTGTGTAAAATACATGTAACAAACTGTCTTTTTTTTTTAGCTATACAATGCTTGTATGTTATATGTGTCTTAATAAATAAATAAAAAATACATATATTAAACCTTGTACTTTATATTATTTATTTATTATAACTAAACAAACAAAATATTAACACTTTACTGTTTCGAGAAACTCTAAAGGTATCCCTCAATACACGTACCTTATGTTGATTGATATATCCTTGTTCCTACAAATTGGATCGGCAAAATAATACGTCGTAAATGCTAAGGCTGTTCTCCCCCGGAACCTTTATCCCGGCGATTCAAACTTTATCCCCGTCGAATTATGGACACGAGATTCAGGTATCACTTTGATTGAACCTTTAGGCGGCCATCTTAGCGAGGCAAACGTCTGATTTCGGAGGCTGTGCTGCGCGACAGGACCCAGGCTCAGGCAAACGACCGGATTCTTTTGTCTCATTTCTATAGTATTAAAAACGTGATGATTTTTCTCTCGTAACTAGGAAACATAAAAAGCACTCCTCTGTCTTTTTTAATCATTTTTTAAATTTAGTGCATTGTCTTTTTATATTTCTTTTCTTTGATACATTGTAGATTTATATAAAGCTACTCTTCAGAAAATCTTAAAGTATTGAAATGATAATTCGTACAAATAACTGTGCATAATATTAGGCAGTTCTGAAAATAGCCTTTTTTGATTATATAAATAATGCCTTTAATTATTATAGATAACGATGTATATTAACGCTTTACAGGAATTAAAACGCAACATAAAACATCACTAGCTCCAGTTTGTCTTATGATAAGCGTTACAATTTGATATATAAATAATAAAATTGAAATGAATAAAATAATAATGAAGAAAACCAATCTTGCAATGAGTTTTCGGAGTTATTCTACCGTGTATCTCCGACCTTCTTGGCCAATGTCTTGAATCCTATTGCAGGATACAGCATCTGGTCTGATGATGGACCCTGGATTGGAATCCGAAATGTTGAAGGGTCGAAGACACACTACATAATAGCCCAGAAAACCTGAGAATATTTAGGGCCCATCTTGCTTCACAACTTTTTCCTTTTCAAGCACTTCGATAACTATTTATGCCAAAAAAAAACAATAACATCATTTAAAGTTTTACTATGCAGGCTTAAAAGCTAACTTACAAGCAAATATGCTTGTAATTCGCTGGCAGTAAATGCATAGAATCAAATGGCTCTGAATTTGAATAATAAAGTTTAAATTAAAGTTTATTTATATTTATGTTATATTTACTGTAATTTACGGTTAAAATCAGCCATTATATTGGAAAAAAACCTAATAATACATTACTAATTGTTAATAAAAAAATATTAACATAATCTAAAGTATTTTCGTGTTTAGTAGTTTCGAAGTTATTTTTATGATTTCATCATGCAACATCGTTAAGACAATTTGCAAAATCATTTATTAATGCCCTGACCCATCAAACTGAATAAGCGGTTTTTTTTTAATTTTATATAAATTGTTATTTTATATATCCATCAGTTAGAAGGTTTCCAGTGAAGCTAAAGGATGACATTTTTAACAAAGTAGGCAATTCAAAATATGAAATATTTTTAATTTGTCATCCTTGCGATTAGAAAATATGGAACAAAAATAGATTCTGGCAAAGAAACAATAATATGTTTTAGTTAGTTATGACATCCTGAAGAAGAAAATGATATTTTTCGAAACCGGTAGATGTATTTAAACTCAATTTAGTGGTTAATAAAACAAAGATAATAAATAAAAAATAAAATTATAAAATAATAATAATTTTGTGCTTATTTAACCTGAATAATATCTATATTTAACCATTGTTATGTTATATTTTAACGCCCACTAGTTTCATAACGTCAATTCAACTAAATAAAAAATAATATTTAAATACATCAATTTGTCTATATTGTATTTTATATTGATATAATTTAGATGAAGACAAAATACGCGTCACAAAGATTAAATAGGAAATAGTTGTTTTTCTTGAGCTAGCCCGTGAAGAATACACAGCTAATAGGCACGTGCTATAAAAAATAAACTCATTAAAAAAGTGTTGTTCTGTATTTCTCGTATCGCAGTATAAAAATTAACAAGATTTTTTGTGACCAGACCGAGGGGGTATGATCCAAATGAAACACAATGAAAATTTTTACTCCCTATACATTAAACTAAATATAAAAAATGGTCAACATTACTGTTTAATCGTCGTTAGTATTCGATATTTAGTACAAGTATTTTTTTTCTGTTACATCTAATTTTTTCGATATTATGTTTTCTAGAATCTTAACCAAAATACATTTTCCGCATCTTCGGTGTATATTTTTAATTTTGTATATACTCACGATCTGTATTTTTTTCAGAATCTAAAGGATCAAATTCTGACAACCAACGTATGGCTTGAGCATGTAAGTTAACATTTTTTTACTATCGCATTTTACAATGTATTCGTATTATAGTTTATTTATTATGTTGAAATTTTTATCTTTAAATGTGTTTCTTATTTCTATATTGTTATATCTTTTTAATTTGATAATATTAAATTTATTTCTATACTGTTATATCTTTAACTCGTGGTGATAATGTAGACTCTTTGTGTGCGGGATTATATCGTCAGAATAATACTCGTTCGTGGTAACAAAAGTATTTATTCTGAAGACTTCGATACAACATAATACAGGTCAATATATGATGTTTACAGTTCAATGATTCGGAGGCGAGAGACCAAGCCGACCGCGACGCGATTCATTTATCTCTTTCACACACTCATTATCGTACCAACCTTCATGCGCTCACGTATTTGTCTCTATATGATTGAGTAAAATGTATAGTTTGAATAATAGAATTTATTAAAAAATAAGCGTTATACTTGAAGGGGAATACAGATATTTTTAAAGCCTACATTAATTAAAAAGAAAAATAAACCCAACAATAAATCCAAGGTTTACTTTGTTTTGTTCCTGCCCAACTATAAAGGCGCCTGTTTTGAACTTAAACATTAATTTTCTAATTAATTTTACTAAGTTTTTCCAATTGAAAAGATGATTTAATTTTTGCTACTTTAAATTGAAGATTTGTAATTTAAAGTTAACTAAATGTTAATTTTAACATTTTTAATTTCACTTAATAAAAACATGAAGATAAATCAGCACCCACAATCTTAAAGAATACTTTGTAATCGTAAAAGAGACAAACAAAGATATATCAAAATTATCTCAAATAAGACAGTTTTACCGATATACATTTTAACTTAACGAAAGATCAAGCTATGCCTGCGTATAGACATACCATTTGTATTGAATTGTGAGTTATTAATTAATCTCTGCGAGTTGTACAGTACTATACATCTACATTATTTCAATATATATATATATATGATATCTTACAATTTAGCCACCGTATCGAATTTAATGTACTACACGTGTGATTGCTTCTGTACTTGTTCGTATTTTTGTTAATAATAATTTATTGCTTCTATTCTCTCTCTGATTCGATTGTTAAAGAGGGGAGGGATAAGGGCTGAGCCCTCTTGTCTCCGACATATGAGGTAACAACAATGGCGTAAGATTTTTTGGGGGACCCGGTTCGAGGAACATGGTGAAATTGTTTTTTTTTAATATCGGGTAATTTTAACTTTGTGTATAATTATATAAAGTTGTAGCAAAAATGGGTAAAAGTTTTATATAATACATTTTTTTTATTTTAAATTTTATTAATTCTTTTTTTGATTGATTTTGTTGAATTTTTTACAAATTTTTATATTTTTAGTGAAAGTTTTTATGAAACCTTTTTTTTAAATTTTGTTCAATAGGGTCAAGAACGGGTCCGTCAATGATGGGGATCGGATGAGGGATCACATAGGCCGAGGGAGTTTATGGAAGGGTTTGGAATGGAAATTAATTTAGAATAAAATTTAGACGATACATCGTGTAAGTGTCGTTTGAGTGAGGGTATGTTTGAGTCTTTGTGAATGATTGTTTTTCTAACAAACCAGGGTGTTTTGTGATTCTTCTAAGGATGTAGTTTTGTTTGGATTCTAAAATGTTTGTGTTACTTGAACCCCAGATGGGGCTCGCGTACGTCAGTATAGGACAAATGATTGCTTTGTACAAGAGTAATTTGTTTTGTAGGGATAGTGAACTGTAGGAATTTAGGAGGAGGTATAGTCGGTTGTAGCTTCTATTCTAAACACGAAATATCTATATTAAAAAAAAAGATTGAAAATTATTAATAAAAAATATAAAAATAACGTACTTATATTTTTATTATTATAAACCTTTACAAAGAAGTCTCTTCTATATTTAGGGGACGTCCGCAAAAGATTTGACACAACCAGGCAAACCAGATACTGGAGGATGGTTCTGTTAGAAGCCTCAGCATTCGGCGAGCTTATATGAGAAGATGTATGAATGTGGATGAGGCGAGAATTGTGTGTCAGGACAGAAGAGTTTGGCGCTCTATCATATCTGCTTACCCCCGCGGGCAAACGGCATGATGGTAAGTTAGTTAGTTAGATTTAATAACTGCTTATTTCGATATAGTATATTACACTATGCAAAACATATGTTGATGTCTAAAAAGTATGATCTAATTCTAAATATACTTTCGTTGCTGATTTCAAAAAAGCTTTTAATTAGTTTTATGATTACTAATTACGATTACTAAAACAAGTGAAGACCAAGCACATGACTCAACATTGTTCTGAGAATTTAGCTGAATTTATTGTTAAGCCGAATCTATTATGAACCTTTGATGTGAAGACCATCAAAAATTCCTGCTTGTAATTTTTCTGTACTAAATCCAAGAAATTTTACCAGTTAATACTCAATACATGCACGAACTATCATTATTTTCAGCCTTTATGAATTGCTTCATTAGGCCATATGCATATAGGCAAGATAATTTTTTGTCTCGCAACCAAAGGCTTATTGATAATGTATTATTTATATGGAGAAAAAGGGAGGGGATGATGTTAATATAAAAATTATTAAATGTATTAATTATAAAGATATACATATAAAATCAATTCTATCGAAAAATATTGTTGTTTTTCTACCGGGATTCGAACCTGGATTTCTTTTAAATCCGGAAAAGGTGCCAGCCAACCAACCATGCTACATCGACAGTATTTTAGACGATAAATTTTCGAACCTATATGTTACACTTTTTAAATTAATACATCTATCGTTCCATTATTTGAAAACCATCTACATTGTTTTTAAGTAAACAGATAGCAGACGCCAGAATTAACAATTCATTTTTATTAAATTTGACATTGACATACACACAGACCTATGTTCTGAATAATTACAACTTCATAATAAGAATGCGTTCTTAATATGAAAAATTATTTACTAACTGAAAATTCATAATAATATTATAAAAACTAATACAATTAAATTGAAATCTGCTTTTTTTTAAAATAGAGATGCGTATACGGAATACCATCGATATTCTTACTATTTTCAAATAAAGTTAAACGATTGTGCTATGATAATAGGACTAACCTGCTGGTCTCCTAGAACTAGGTTCTATGTTAGAATAGAGCCTCCAAATATTCGTGATTCCAACTATTCGAATATCGAATAGTTAATGATAATACATTCGAATATTCGAATACATTCGTAAAATTTTTAAGAAAGGAATAATTTACTTCGGATGATAAATACACATAAATACATTCTATATATTAAAAAAAAAACACAATAATTATGGAGAATTTATTTATTTAATTTTTTTAAATATATGTTATAAAAAAAGAACAAAAAATATATTGAAAAATAATGTTCAATTTAGAAATACAAATTTTAAAAAAAATATTTCAATTTTGTAAATATATATATATAAAAACAATAAAAAATAGTGAAAAATTAATTTTTTAAATCTAAATATAAAAAAGTGCATAAAACGGTTTAAATTAATTTTAATTTTAAAAATATATAATAACAAAAACATAATGGAAAATTATTTCAACAAAAAAAACAAGCCAAAAATAATGAAATTATTTTAATTTTGAAATTACTTAAAAACACAACAAAATACATGATTTTAATTTAAAAAATACAAATTATAAAAAAAAAATACAGTGAAGAATTATTTTTATTTTAAAAATACATATTTTAAGAATAAAATTGCTTATTAGGAGAACACATTCTTATTATGAAGTTGTAATTATTCAGAACATAGGTCTGTTTTTTGGTAAAATATTTTTCGATAAAATTGATTTTATATGTATATCTTTCTAATTAATATATTTATTTCATATTTAAAATAAAATTGCATTGAATGTGTCAAATTTCAATCTTGTTCGAAATAGAAAGCCGACTCCATCGTTGACAAAACAATGTATTATAAGTGCTTGTTGTCATAAAACCATAAAGATAAACAGAAGACTTTAAAAAAAAGCAAATGCAAAAGATGTCCGACAAAGGCGTTTACATCTTTGATGTCCGACTTCCATATAGCCGATAGCGGTACTTCTGGAAAAGAAAATCGTATATCTGAATGAATGCTTGCATATGACTTCCAGGGTTCGTAAACCTTTGTTTCGTTTAGCAAAATATTAAAAATCTTATAATATAAATATGAGCGAATACTTTACGAATACTTTTTAAAGTATTCGAATAACGAATATTTTAAAACATGCGAATATATTCGGGGTTCGAATATTCGAATATTCAGATTGGAGGCTCTAGTTCTAACCCCTGACCACTTAGCCAGCGTTTAACCACTAGAGCAACAAGCTAGTTTATTGTTTAGCTATTTGTTAATTAAGCAATATTTTTTTTTGTTTTTCGATATGTCACACGTACAACCACGTCAGTCCCTTACAACTGAGGATCGCGATCTCTATGAACTTTTACTCTCCTAAAAACTTCAGGAACATTTTCGCCGATTCACACGAAGCACTTTGTATTACCCAATAGTGATTATAAATCTTCGGCACGCATTGCGAGAAACCGAATACACAATAAAAATTCAAGTCAGTGTGAAGAACTCGTAGCTGGACATTTACACTTCTTGACAATTCAAATTCACAGACAATACATAAAAAAAATCGTGCTTTGAGGTATTGAGTATAGGTGGGGGGGGGGACAGGTAGGTATAGTAAACATAATGAGGCGAGCACGGCCATCGGCGATCTGTGAATCTGTCATTAACACCAAACACATGGTGTGCGTAACATGTGACAGCATGTATTATCAGTAATAAATTGGTAAATAACCAACGTGTATCCTTTGGAATTAGCGTCCAAACGTACATACGATCGAATCATATTTCCACGATAACAAAAAGAAATAAAATTTTGTTGGCGTATGTTATTAATTAAAGTTTTAATTTTAAATTTAACTCACAAGAAATGTGGTCACTCATTCAGAATTCAACCATAACTAATTTCATCCCTGAAATTCATTATTTATGCATATCTGCACATCCTGCATACATTGGAAGTTAAAGGTCGTTATGGTGGGCTAATGGAAGCTTACCCAAACGTTTATCTCTTAAATGACTTGGATAATTTGCAGGCCAAAACAAACCATCATGTTATTACATTAGGGGCGGTTTCGGCTGAAAGCTTTTCTATTAATGCGTTTGATTTCCAACCCGTGATGGAGAATGTTTGCAATTTAAATAGGTCAGCTAGTATATCTGCACCCACGTGATATTTGCATCTTAAAAAGATATGTTATTTCAAACTTGGTAATAATCGGTGAGTGATAATAAACTCATTTTGGTAAAATACAAACTTACTATTTAATTTGACTAACTTAATATTTAATTATCGTATACCACACTTTTACGTTATTTACACTGCGTGTTCATCGCATTCACCTGAGGATATCATACGATGCTACAACTTGGACGCTGACTACGAGCCTAATGTATACAACAGTGGATGGACCCGGACTGATGATGATGATTCACTTTTAATGTGTGAAGTATATAATTTATTAATTTATTGAGGGAATCTAATATTTCAGGATTATATGTGGAAAATCTATATACCTACCATAAAGTGAAAAACAATTATATAAGGTATATTTTTATTTATTATCTTTGTTTTATTAACCACTTAATTGAGTTTAAATACATCTACCGGTTTCGAAAAATACCATTTTCTTCTTCAGGATGTCATAACTCATGTTATGATGCTATTTTTCGAAACAGGTAGATGTATTTAAACTCAATTAAGTGGTTAATAGAACAGAGATAATAAATAAAAATATGAATTTTAACCACAAAGTTAATATTGCTAATTATATAAGGAGCGAAAAATCTTTGTAGCTTAGTCGAAAGAATTAAGAATGTTTGAAGTGAAATGCGTGATGTTGTTTATAAAAGACTGTTGATCAGAAGGTTACATATGTGGAGGCATTCCTTGAAGATCGCGGAGTGTGAGAAATATGTGTGATGGCAGACTAAAGTAGGTTTTGAGAACAGAAACTATTCACAGTCAACACGAGATTTGTTTAATAAAGTTACGCGCATGCAGCCACTAAAGGCTGATCTAGAGTTTGTGGTCGGAAAGACGATGGGTAGTCAAGTGAAGCTCAAAAGTCGTTATTGTGGCATGTCGCCTGATGTCGGTACTGTAAGTGTTTATGGCTGTTGAGAGCCTAGATTTACGACCAGGTAACTGTGAGGTGCGTTCAAATCCTCCTTAAAAGGAATATCTCATTGATCTAGTGGTTAAGACGTTGGCCTAGTGATCTAGTGGTCCGGATTCACGCCCCGTTCCAGAAAACCAGTAAGTTAGTCCTATTTTCATCGCACAAGCGTTTAGCTTAGTTTGAAAATAGTAAAAATATTGATGTGACATATATTCCGTGTACGCATCTCTATTTAAAAAAAAAAAAAAAGATCAGATGAGTTTTGTTATTATATTTCTTTATATCAAAGGTGAACATACAATAATATAATAAAACATTAATACACACTAACATACAATAATATATACTTACTACAAGGGATGCAGTAAGTATCCATCTCTGATATAAACAGCTTTGTTCTGGCTACTTTCTAGTTAGTGTTGAGTGTATTGTATAGTTTGGAGCAAAAAACATGTAAACAC
Organism: Eubasilissa splendida; assembly: GCA_031772225.1. Taxonomy (NCBI): domain Eukaryota; kingdom Metazoa; phylum Arthropoda; class Insecta; order Trichoptera; family Phryganeidae; genus Eubasilissa; species Eubasilissa splendida. The sequence goes on along the minus strand of CM062852.1, from coordinate 9,576,080 downwards.
GTTAAAACGTTGATTGTAGGTCGTTGTTTGCTCTCGGAACTGGTGTGTAGATGATATAATAATTTGGACATATGGAAATCGTGAGTGAGAAGAGGATGGTTTAAAAAATATATGAAGCGAGGATAGAAATAGAAGACGTTTGCTAAAGACCTGGCACGATCAAGTGAACCGTGTACTAGAAGCCATTTCAGAAGCTTCAACGATCGACAGACGTGAACAAAATTACAAATAAACACGAAAAGGCAAAAATTACAATTTTACGTGCACATAAAAGAGAAAATGGAAAAGTGGTAGCCCAGACAAAGAGTGTGACGTTCTGCCTACGTGATGAAAACTAAGAAAGTATTTTGTTATTGGCATCCTTCCGAACGGTGAGATGCATCACTTATGTTTATGAAATATAATAAATATATATAAATAATAATTAATTAATTTTAATATTTAATTCAAACAAAGTAACTTAGTATTTTTAATAATTTTAAATGAACCACCTAGAAAGATATACAGAAATAATTTATTTATCGAAAAAATTTTCGGTTGCTACCGGAATGCAAACCTGGACCTTTTCCTATCCAGGGAAACGTGTTACCATTCTAATACAGCAACCGTTTACGTTTACAAAACACTTTTATTTTTATAATTGGAACGTCTATTATTCAATTTTTAAAACCAATATTGCATATATTGCGATGAATTTTAAATACCTTTATGTAATACACACTAGGTACGCCATAATTAAATTAATCAATTTTATTAAATTTGGATTAACTTTAATACAATTTATGTATCTTTATTAAAAACACATTTTTATTGTGAAGTTATAATTTCAAAGCATAATTCTATGGTTTATAAAATGTATAAAAATGAGTTTTCATTAAAAACTTAGTACATAATCGTTTGGGTATTTTGACGCCGAACAGTTTCGGAATGACCATTACTTCGTCTCCCTATTTTTAAAAATCGATATCAGAGTTATACTTAAGCTGCTTTAGGTCCATAATACTAATTCGGTACGCATTCAAGTGATAAACATAGAAATCTATCATAAATTTATATAAAATTTTGGTCAAATGCATACAACATTAATCGAGGAATTCTGTTTTTTATCTCATAACACTACAAAAAATATGTTATTTTTATTCAATTTAATATTAAGAATATATCTAAAATATTTCGAGACACTGGTTTTGCTTTTCTTTAACTTGGATATTTTTTGGTTCAGCTACTGTAACTAACGTAAAATATTTGTCTATTTCCATCATCCACGCGAATCTGTATTTATTTCAAAATTGGAACCACCATCGCTGTCTCATCAAACCGTGAATAACAGTCATTTATTTTGAAGGTTTAGACAGGCTCGAGACTAGAACGGTTTACTTTAAAACCAAAATGATATCGACAGATTTGTTCGGAGACAGTGTCAGCCACAATTTTGAACGAATTTGTCTTAAAATTATTATTTAACTAAAAATATAATTAACATCTCAAAATTTACTTGCTTTGTGAATGAAGTTCACTTGCCTCTTGAAACGTAGTAAATTATAATTATCAATATGTCTATTATAAAAGTCAAATCATTATACTAATCAAAGCATCCGAAGAACAGTGCAATGTATATGATAGTTTGTGAGTGGTGTCACATAGATACATGTAGATTGATTAAATGCAAGAGTGAAATGTATTATTTTAAATTAAAAGATTACATACATAAGTTATTTATTATTGAATTCTTAATGAAATTTGTATTTTAAAAATAGTTATTTGATAATTAAAACAAATTTTATGATTACTTAAAAATCTTAATATAAACTAATTGATGTCTCACTAAAATAGAAGGAATATGCATAAAGTCGAAAATTTGACGTGAAAGTAAATGGTTAATGTAGTTTATTAGGTAAGCCATTTCCCCGGTAAGAGAAAGTTCCAAGTTCGACTCCCTGTGGTAAGTGTATATTTTTTTGGTACATAGATTTATTATTTGTAATCACAGACCACCAAATAAATAGACATGAACTAACGCAAATTCCTTGTCCAAAAATTTAAATTTTGGTGGCACCCACGTGATCACCTTGGTGCCACTCACGCAATCAAAGAGCTCCGCGACTTTTTAAAAATATGACTCGATTAAAAATAAATTTTAAACGCTGACAATATAATATGCATTAATGTAAAAACATCTTTACACAAAGATTTAATTTTCAAAGAGTAAATACTTTTACTGTTACATAAATGTATCGTAGTCTTTCGGATTCATGTTCCAAATAAATATCGCAAATAATGTTCCAAACCCCTCTTCTATGTATACACTTAATATCATGTCCATTAATTTACTATTCTGTGTTTGTAATGCATTTAATTTGTTTAATTTATTATTCTATCGTAATACAAAAGAATTTATATTCGGAAAAAACGCTAATTAAAAACATCACATTCCCTAACATTTTATTCCTACTGACAATATTTAGATTGATTATCATCAGTTACTTTATCACTATTATTAGTGACAAAGTAACTCAACGCGTTTGTAGTAAAAAGATAAGTATAGTGAAAAACAAAAAATGACGAACATTTTCATCAACTTTTGCATAATTTTTTTACTCACAAATGTACTAAATAAACATTTTGCCTTTTAAGTATTTTCTTAATTATGGCAACAGTTTGAAGGCAATCTCTCAATATCAAGAACGCAGACAAACATCGATTGGCCACAGCGGAGCGTAATTTTCGGCATCGCGAAGCGGGACCCGTGACGTCACGGCGTGGCGCGGGGGCGCGGGATGAGTTATGAGTGGCGACAGTGACGCTAACGCGGAATTACGTAGGCCTGTCTACGGCGCGAACCGCCGCCAGAATGGGGACGGATGGGACAGGTGAAATCTGAATTGACGTTAAAGTACCATAGTGTGAATTTTCGGTGACGTTTATACACACTTTTGTCATATTCATCATGTTTCACCACTACGCATTCCTTACTACGCATTTTTACTTATAATTGCGTATGTTTCAGACAGGTTAAGTATAGCATCAGAGGAACACATTTTTTTCATATTTATAATATAGTAATAGTAACTGTCCCTACCCGGCGTCGACCAGGATTCAGATTTAGTTATAATAATTTTAAATTGTGGTGTAGGGGGCAGGGTGCCTTTAACATTAACCGGTTGACCAGGCAGGGGGAGGGTAAGCCATTTCTGGAAAGTAGCCTAGAGTGCACATGAACAAAATTTGGGTGGCGTTCAACATTTTTTTAAAAAAAATATAACACATCAATATTTTAAATACTAATTAAATGTATTAATTAGAAAGATATACATCTAAAATCAATTTAATCGAAACATATTGTAGTTGCGCTACAGGGATTCGAACCTGGATCTCTTTCCAAACCGAGGAAGGTGCATTATCCAACTATGCTACAGCGACAGCACTTTTGACGATAAATTTTCGAACCTATATGTTACACTTTTTCAAGTTAATACATCTATCCCCAGTTTAGAAAGAGATCCAGGTTAAAATCCCGGTAGCGCAACAACAATATTTTTCGATAAAAATGATTTTATATGTATATCTTTCTAATTAATACATTTAATTAGTATTTAAAATATCACAGACCTACGTTCTGAATAATTATAACTTCACAATAAGAATGTGTTCTCTTAATAATAACATCAGTATTATTACTTTTTTAAACTATGTTAAACCCTTGCGCAATGAAAATAAGATTATCTTGCTGGTCTCCTGGAACGAGGCTCGAACCCTTAGAACCACTGTACCAACAAGCTACTAAGAGGGGAGGGTACCGTGTTTTGTGCGGGGTTCTATAGAGTAATTATGCAAATTCAGAGTGAATGGCATTCATTATAAAACACATTTATACATGTTGAAGGGAGAAGGAAGGATGCCCATGGGAGATAAGATATGCCTGTATTTTGCGCAAGGTCCTAAAGAGCAATTACGCAAAATTCGTTTGTTGTATACAGTCCAGTGAGGCTAGCATTAATACAATTCAAATATTGAATAAAATTGATATAATTTGTAATATATTTTAATACACGGTAAAACAGTCGGTACAAATTGGTGAACGACAATAAATGATGACTCTTGCGTTTAATCCGATGGTGAGTGACATGGAATGAAAGTGTCAACGAATGTACAGTTTAATTAATGGATAAATAGTTAATTATGAAATGAAATTAATCAAATACGATCGGATGCATAATATATCATCACACAAATACATACTTAAATAATGTAATAAAAGTAATAATTTAAGAAAGACCACAGAAAGGAAGACAGAGACCAGAAGTATATTGATCAAATATTGACAGAACAAACTACCAGGACCACGTTGCGACGAAGAACAGACACCAGATAAATACTAAACAGATACCTTAAAAATGATGTGTTCAGTATGTATGGAAGGGCGCCACAATGGTGGGTGGATGTTTAGGTAAAAATATGTTCATATGATATTATGATCAGAATCAGAAATGGATTATATTTCACCCATTCACTCACATGTTTGTTCGAATTATAACGCGGTGTGTGCGTGCGCATGTATGCGAGTGTGCGGCCAGATCAAGATGAACACGGTTACGGGTATAAGTACAAGCAGTAAAAGTTCCACAACGAGAAGCGTTAGTTATTGAACTCGTCTGGAAGGCTGCGACGAGAGAAGTGAGAAGTGAACCGACTCTCTAGGCGGCTGCGGCGCATATTATTGCTGTCTATTGGAGGTCAGCATCGGGCGTGTTTTTGAGGATGATGAGAGCCCCGTTTTGCACCCAGGTATATGCAGGGTACGGGAAAAATTGTGGATGTGAATGACTTTCACATATGCATTTTCCTAGAAAGAACCTGGAGTTGTGAGGATGCATTACGAACCGTGTCTCATCTGATTCGGGTTACTGTATTTCAATACTCACAGAAAGGAAAACAGAAACATTTTAAATGGCATTCAGTGTTGATGCAAAACGATCCACGCTATTTGCCAAGCAGCACAACTTGGCGCTTAAACGAGTTTCAATATTTTCAAAAATAAATAGATACAACTTTTCAAAATTACTCACAAGACGATACCAGCCCAGCGACTTGACATTTTGATCCGAAAACCGAACAGCATCATAACACGTGTAAGTTTTATTGCAAACACAATTTTTCTCTAAAATATTTTCTCTCCCTTTTCTGTAATGAAATGTTGCTACGGCGGTTTTTTTATATTTTTCATATCTTCCCTTAGGGCGTGCTTCCGAGCGGCCGGCGAGATGTTTTATATTTTTATCAAAAAGTCGAAATCTATTATTTGTGAAGCCTTTCAAAAACCGAGGTTGGCTCTCGTATTTCTACAATTTAAGCATTTTTCCGGTTAATAAAATCTTTCAAACATCATTGTGCGTTGAAAATCCTTTGACAACGTTGAAATTCTTTGACATTTAAAGTTTAGAAATATTTATCGGCCTTTCTCAAATCGCAAACGTTTTGACAAGTAAATTTTATTTAGGCACTATTTTTAGAAATAAAATTCTCTAATGTTCTTTTATTTTATGGCTTCTACACAATGTGATTTAAAGTCGTGAAAACATGACAAATAATTGTCTTCTCAACATTCTTATTTAAATTAATAATTGTATGTCCTTTAAAGGGCCATACTTTATTTAATAACCTGATTTCTAAAAATCATCGAATTATATTTTTATCGCAAGTTACATTTTTTTTTTTTAATTTTTTGAAATACCTGTAATGTAATTTATCTCAGACTGAATTGTACAATCTTCGGGTCACACGTCCTGCGGAATGGATTACGACAACTCCGATCATAAATCGGAATCACCGCATGGTAGGGGAGGGAAGTTAGGAAACGTGGTAGAGGATGAGGTCGGTGCGGGGATAGGGGTTCTAGTCGAAGGACCAGTAATCTCGAGAACCAGGATTCAGAAGGACTACTTGACTTACCTTGTATATGACGCCTTCGTAATTCCCGCAGTCGCCGCCGAGATCACACAAAATGGCACGCGAATGAGCCGATCTCCGCTTCCGAATCGAAGATGGCGATGTCACAAGTTCACCTATGGCACACATTGCATACAGTGCTGGTGCACTGGAGCTCCACAACGCGAATGCTATGGCGATGCCGAGATTGAACAAATATCTGTCAGGTTGACGTCTACTAGCGTTAAGGTCACATTTCATACTGAAAAGACGAGCATGAGGATATGTATGAATAGGAACTTTGATGCGGAATGTGTCAATAACAGTAGTCGCGGCTGAATCGTAAAGACGCGCGAAAAGTGTGTTTACGAGTTCGGAACACAGATTATTGTATTTATATGTACTTTTAGTGTTAAATTAATTAACTTTATCTTAAAGGTTAACTTTATATAGTATGTAGTTGAAATATAATGCAGGCGTATAAAAGATTAATCATGCAACTCATTTTTGTTAGAAATACTTTGGCAGAAATAAATGTCGTGATATACTGCACGTTAGTTGTCATCATCGTGTATTATATCGCTATCTCGTCACATTACAATAACGTAACGTACCAATCACAATGTGGTCCTGCCGAAAGTGATCCTTCAAAAATGACGATTTTGTGACGTATCTCTTTCCTTCATCGCAAATGATATTGCATCTATCTTGAGCTCTCAACGATATCTCGGTCTAATTAATTGAGGCTCTTTTCACTCTAAAGCTGTCTCACACTGGAAGATGTAAAACTCAGCACACTGTAATGAATAAAGATTAAAATTATATATGATGTATTTAACAGTAAAAATTAATCATCACTTTTATCATACACCATAATGAAATTAAAATAAATAAAACACAATCACATTGCATAAAACCACGAATTTTATTAAACGCCAACCGGTTTCGCTTAAGTCAAGCTTCGTCAGAACGTATTTAAAACTAACAATAAATAAATAGCTAACTGTATTTAATTTATTTCAATTTACACCTGCAGATAGGAAGGACTGCTCTTCTCGAAACTCGTAGTGATATTAACTCAAAAATATATTTATTAAATTATTATATAAATATAAACTTTAAAATCTTGCAATTGTGTAGCGGAATTTTTTTTCTCTGAAAGAGCGGAATTTATTTATGCTGGTTTATATATAAGTCATCACACTACATGAAGTCTTCAAGAGCTCTGCATTTTCAACAAAATGAACAGTCAGCAACTTTCAGGTCAGCTTCTACTTTAACAGCAGAAAGAGTTGTAGGATCGATCACCCATTTCCAGAAGTTCAATGAACGGAAAATTGCTATGGCTGAAACGTGGAACTGAACGAACTCTTTACCTTGAGTAATACGATACAGTGCTTCACAAAACTTATTTAAGGACTGAAAACATATATTTTATAAATTTTAAATTTTAGTGTATAACCAAATATAATTAAGTGTGTGAGCGTTCTTAAGGTTAGATTTTTATTGAAATGGCGCTATATAAATTATACAATATAATTGTTTTATTTATAAATTTAAGATTAATTTTTATCAACACTGAAATTCAGTTTTCAACTGAAAGATTTACATTATATGTTGTATTTATACTTGTTTTGTACGCCAACTTGATGTGAAAGATTTTTTTGTGCGAAAAATTTATGATTTACTTGTTTTATTGTTAGATTTATTAGCTCTGTGTGCATTATCAATTTGTTATCCATTTTATAGCAATACTAATAATTATTATAAAAGTGATTTATTTATCTATTTTTTTATGAAAAAATATTTTTGTTGAATGTTATAGTTCTGTGGTATTTTTAATACAAATTAAATTAATCAAGGTAGTTAGATTTTTTCAGTGTCTTTCTAATTTATTTATTTAATTTGTATTAATTTATTAATTTCCACATAATTATCATCGTAACAATTTATGTTAGGTATGTACTAGATTTATTTTTTAAATAATAATAATTTTTTTAAAAACAGAATTTTAAAACATTAGAACACTTGGTTTTATACAGTGTATTTGACATCCTGGTGAAGGAAATAGTATTTTCCAAAACTTGTTGATGTATTAAATTTAAATCATAAAGTGGTTAAAAACAAATTATTTATATTCTAATTTATTATTATTATTTTATTTACTGAATGTGTAAACATATAAAAATTGGATACTGAATGGTACCTGTTTTCTTCCATTATTTCAGGAGTGGCAGGACCACAAATTCCAGTGGGACCCCACCGAGTACGGGGGCGTGACTGAGCTGTACGTGCCCTCGGAACACATCTGGTTGCCGGACATCGTGTTATATAATAAGTTAGTATACCTTCAGTTCTTATATACTATACCTGCATTCACTTAAAGTAAAAACTCAATGCTAGAACTCTGTTAATAAGCCACAATTTAAAAAAATCTAAATAGTACGCTTTTTCAATATTTTTATAACATTATTCGGTTATAAAACTGTAATTTCTAATATAATATATATTACTCGTCAATCTACAACAACTGAATTAACATATACTATTTTCGCATTTATTAATCTAAAATCTTTTTATAAACATCCATGCAAGTATAAAGTATTCATATTATTTTATATAATATGTACCTTGTAAATCAATAATAATGATTAGATAATATTATTACATTAGTAATTTCTAAAGATACCACTTTTTTCCATGTAAAAGGGAAGGTAGCTATTATAACAAAACCATTATTAATAAACCAATAGACTGGGAAAAATATAACCTTATGAGATTAAGCCTCTCGAGACGTGACCGTAGAATAAATAAGTAGGAGATACAATCAATTATTTTATTTCGTGGATAATAATATCAATGTCAAATGTATCTAAAAAGAGATTTTTGAAAAAATATTTAGTATATCATTGTTTATATTATATTATTAACAAATCAAAATTTTGGTATCCTTATTTTGATCATATTAAAAATTATATGTTTTAATAAACAATGCGTACACAGAAAACGTATCACATTAATATTTTTAGTATTTTTAAACTAAGCTAAACGCTTGTACTATGAAAATAGAACTAACTTGTTGGTCTCCTGTAACGAGACCCAAACCTCCGACCATTAGATTACTCGGCACGTCATATAATTGAATTAATTTAATTTAAATAAAAAAAAATTTAAAAGGTTGTATCTATAAAGACTGAATCAGCTTCTTAGACACGCGATTTTTCATTGATCTCATTTGACGTTGTTATGAGATCATTATATAATCTGAACAATGTCTTCAAAAAAGATCAAAAATCTGTAGATATAATTCATTAAATATAGATACGGGCTTGACAAATTTATGAGATATTTTAAAACAAATATGATGATTTAATAAATCTACTTACCACCGGGACTAACCTGGAACATTATATTGCCGGTAGACAGTTTTAAGACAATTAAGCCATAGTGACTTAATACAGTTTCGTGAGACTTCATCTACATTAATTGCCTTATTAGTAAAACATATTGGTTAGAGCTATCTACCGGCATAGAACTATGTACTGAAAAATAAAATGCGATCTCATTAAAATAAAAATATTTTAACCTTTCCTCTCCGACAATGTAAACTGGGTTGACATTGCCTCTAATTATTTAATATTTCTGTCAATAAACTAAATACAGAGTTCATTTTTAAGTAATTTCTCGGTAATATATTTATATATTGGATAAAATAATTACATTAATGAGTATACACAACAATATAAAATGTTTTCTCAAAGAACCTGACGTGAATTTGCCAATACGTGTGTGTGTACGGTCGGAGAGGTGATGACGGCGCAGTGCGCTGGCTGAGTTAGACGCGTCTCAAGCGTCTTTGTGCTGTCATGATCAATGTTTTTTCTCATTTTTATCCGACTTAAAAATTGCAAAAGTCTACATGATCACTGAGTTTACAGCACCGGAACGCACGTTTTTATTTTAACACCGCAAGGGAAAGGTTTTGAACTAACGTTAGTTTATAAGTATTATATATAATATGATCGCGCGAATCAAGAAATAGTAAAACCGTCTATAAATATAACCCATGAAGCAAAGCAGAAAAATAAGATCTGCGAATTCTCTACATCCGACATATATGGCAACGATTTTTTTTTCTATTCCCTTAAAGTCTACTATATTATCAGTACTCTTTATGAGGATAGACTGCTTATCAATTATAAGTAGTACTATAAGTGCATCAGCGCTATTCGCTTTTACACTACCTTATATTACTATTGTTGCGTACAAGCCGGAAGAATTCAGGATACGGAAGGATTTTGGCACTCACCGCAATTCGGATTCTGCTGGCACCTCCAAAGATGTGGATTGTATTTTACTCACTATTCCGTCAAAGGTTCCGACACAGTATAGACGCGAAGTCTCGAATTAGTATAATATTGTAATCTTTACTGTACAGGTATAACCGTACTGGCTCAAGGTCGCCGATCGACTGATCGGCGGCGCGGCCGAGTATTTTCGTTCAATAATTAATATTTATACATCAAGTAAATATATATTCCAAACAACCGTAAACAATGTAAGTATTTTATATTGACACATGAATTAGAAGGGTTAGAAAAGTCTAACAAAAATCCTCGATGGCAACAGTTCACTTATAAGAATATCTTAAGTACGCAATCACTCGAATGTGGAATTAATTGTTTCATGCTTAAAATACGTATCGTTAAAGACTTTTATAAATCATCCCCCCTCTCTCCCCCCTCACATTTTAAAACAACCCCCATCCTCTTTCATTGCCTTTGGGTAATGAAAATTTTCCCTTCCAACGGGACCGGTCTCTTAAGTACGATCACACAAAAAATTATTCATTTTTAACTGAAATCTGGAATTTCTTCTTTCCAGAATTTATTCAAGAATAATACAAAATATTAAATTTACTCATTTTCTTGAAAGAAAACACTTAAAAGGGGAAATTTATAACTTAAATTATTTTCAAAGGCTTTAAAATAACAGGTCTTAAATATACCCCATGGGTTAATTGTACTTTTCAACCATTATTCAGTATCGAACACTCTAGAGGCCGAGAGGTAAGATTGTCGATAATACGACCACAAAATGTTTCAATCACCCTTAGAATATATTATCGTAATCCATCTTCAATTAATTTTTAAATACATTCATTCGCTATTTTAAAATAGAAAGACAAAGGGGTGTTATTAAATACTAAGTAAGTAAGTTTACATATATCGTATTTCTACCACATACATTGTAGAACGTATAGTATGCGAGAAATGTAATTTCTCAATTGCATTTAATTTCTTAATGAAGTCAGCCACTTTTAAATGATTAGTTTGAGTATACTTTCAAGTATACTCAATAAAAATTATAAATTATACAACTAACTCCTGTCCATCCGTTGAGGTCTCTATTTCATGCCATGTTTACTAATCTCTTCTTATTTGTTTTTTTTGAAATGTTTTGAATATGTTTAAGCATTATAATAACAATATTTTATCCATTAACGAAAATTCAGATATATTCATCATATCATAGATACTGCGACATTATAATGAATTTTGTCGATATGCGTTTGATCGTGTAATACTTGTTTAAACGTACATTCATCCCACTAATGCGCAACACAGTAAGTACGTTCTTTCAAATTCCGTTCACTATCATGTGTTTTAAAATCATTTACCCTGGAAGCCATGCATCTTGCATCGTAATATTTATATTTAAGATATTTTATAATTTTTGGTTTAAAAATTATTTGCACATCATTTATTTAATCTTAGTTCATCTATTCTAATAATTTTAATTCTATTGTATTATATATTAGCTTTTTGTTATTTTTTTATTTGAATCTATTTATACTAATAGTTCTCTAATATATGTAGCTCCTAATTCCAAAACCCCCTTAAACGGATTTCGGATAATTTAAGTTAATTATGCAGTTTTGTAGATTTTCTGTCAGCTACATGCAAAACACATTGTTTCTCGCAAAAGCCACTTAAATCCATTGATATAACATGTTCAAAATCAGAGTTAGTTCTAAAATACCCCAAAGCAGACAGAGTAGTCTCTTTAAAAAATGCTGATGTAAAAACAAACATTTTGTACATTTGTTTTCAAAATATACTTTTACATCCATAACCAAAAACACATAAAGTCGTTTTAGGGGGGTTTGTAATTAGGCGCTACATATCTTCACAATACCATCTACAAGGGTCTGACTCAAACGTTAAAAGATTTTTGTCTTCGTATATATTTTTTGAAAAGTAAGGTTTCTACTCTATATATAATTTGTTGTGTCTCTGGTGGCGGCCAATATAGTGCTTGGCAATAAGTCGCAAGATACGTGACGTCACGAGGAATCTAATAACGGTGGGTTCCTACACCGTTCTCAATCCTGTGACAACATTTTGAGATTACCCCTTTTTTAGTCCGTTTCGTTGTTAAGTAAAACTCGCCCTGTGATATAATATATGTTGGCACCAAAATCTTTTCAAGTAAAAAATTTAATACTTTTTTATATATCGTAAAGGTTTACTTTATGTGGATAAAATTAAATGATTTTGTGTTGACCAGATCCGAAAACTCTGCTATGTTTTATGTATTTTAAGTTAATCGCTTCCATGATAGTTGAGATATTGGGATATTATATTCAGTCTTTACATATTCATCAGATTAGATAATTTTTCAGACTGATAATATTTATATTTTATTTTTTTGAAGCAGTATAATATTTATTAAGAATTTCTCCAGATAAATAGCATATATGTTGATGTGTAATGTTATGAAAAATTGAACTTCTTCATCTTCGGTAACTTACCTCGGGAACGAGATGCCCTCAAAATGGCGGTGCTGCTCAGGGAGAGCATCACGAGACAATCTTAGCAGGGCGAGACGCTCACGCCGTAAATTAGTTCGGCAACTTAAACATAATAGTGTTATTGCTGCGAAGGTCACCAAAAGGATAAACTCAAATAAAAGAATGAAGTTGTAAATTACAAGCCTTGTGGGCGATGTTTATTCAGAAAATAGTAGCATTGATGATCAACATGGCATTTAAGGGTTATACATGGCTACAGTGGTTAATGGGTTTCAGAAGCCCGCTATTTTGTATTTACGTCCGAGCGCGCATTATTCAAAACAAATAAACTTACAAACTATCATTACTTATAACTTAAATATCTTAATGGTAGCCTAAAAACATGCTCACACAAAGGAATGATAACGGGAAAAGGTTCCCACTAAAAAAGAGATGCTACGTAATACCTAAAGGTGAATTATCCGGGATGACGACACAATATTGGTTAGTGCGTTCGGTTCTTGGCCTAATAATTATGGCTCTGAGGTCGGCAGGCATCCGGGAGATATGGGCGGACGTATTAGCTGCCGACGGACTGCCTCGTGCTCTTTCGAACACGGGATAATCAGGCCTATTCTCAAAATTGCAATATTGAAATGAAGGTGATTGTTACACCAACCCTCAAAAATATTGTTATATTTGAATGAGAGAGAGGGAGAGAGAGTGAGGGAGTGAGGGAGATAAACGTACCATAATCTGTCAAAACTATCTGTCTATTTTTGAGGGTTGGTGTAACAATCACCTTCATTTCAATATTTCAATTTTGAGAATAGGCCTGAATATCATGATGCTGGAAGTGTCTGACCCGAATGCTGGGTCTGGACACAACGCGACAAGCGTAGGTCCTACAATGCAGGATTGCCATCATATAGAAGATGGCTTCTTAATGCGGCAATATTATGTATTAAGCAGCCGTCGCGCACTAATTGCAAACTAATCAGTCTCATTGAGACAGTACCGAGTGAATGAATACATCACCTCGATTTTGTTCTGTCGCAATGCGAACGTTTTTCCAAAACACGAGGGTTTGCGCCCTTAAAAAAAATCATCGAATGAAACACATATAATTGTTGAATCACCTGACGCGCCGACGCCTAGTACTTAACCGCGCAATTTTTAGATCGTTGGGGGGTATACGCATTTACACTAAACGCACGTGTACGTGTAACCCTTGACCTGGCGTGACTGGATACTTCACGTGATTGACTCGCACTTACGCAGACCTGTGCGCATCAGATCACAGATGGTCAAGATGGAATCTAAACGCACACGGTTAGAATTTGTCTTATATTAGTAATTCAACTAAATAACTAGGTGAGCCCCATATTCGCTCTGCTAAGCGATTGCCTATTGCCTGTTCGAAGGCAATTGTATTTTTTTCGATTTCGATACAAATACTACCTATTGCTTTGTCTCATAACTCAACTTAACCAGGCCTCGAAATCACACCTAGTTTAATATATAAATGTATTTATGGAATATAACGGATTTTGTGAACACAATAATTCCCGTAGTTCTTATCCAATTTCGACCAAACTTTGAAAAAATCGGTTTAGTTCATTAACCAGTCTGATCTGTCATCTTGTTTAAAAATGGCGGCTGTTTAAAAATTTAAAAGATTGGTAACTCCGTTATTATTGGCCTTAGAGAAAATTTAAAAACAGACACACAGACGAAATTTACCCGATTCTTACGGTCTGTACCAAATTATGTTTTTAAGCATCCTGTGTAGTCGATACGACACCTACTATCATTTAACAATGGACATATTCTCTACAAAATCAGTACAATTTAGGATATATACTAGTTGCGAAGTCGGCAATCTTTAACTTTTTATGCAGCTGTCTTCTCATATAGTTTTTATATATGTGTTAATTTATTAACAGTCAAACATAACTCTTTTTGATGTAAATTGGTCATACTAAATCGGTGTTAGTTACAAAATCAGTCACTTTTTCCAGTTGCCATTTATATTAAAACTCAACCAATAGGAAGCAGTGTGCACCAAGATGAAATTTAAATGGCCGACAGTACGGGAACTAGCTTGATTTTCAAAGAAGGTGTTATACATATTTTAAACCAGATTACAGGGATTATCATTCATCATAAGCAGTGCATTAACAAATATGTTGTTCTTTAAGCTCCTATTAATTTTCAACGTTCTTCTCAAAAAAAAAAAAACTGTAGGTTGCTGAGATTGCAACTAGTACCGACAATTCACACATTAATTAGAGTTACAGAATATCGTGAAATATTGCACACTTCGCGTTGCACGGGTACAATGCAACTTTATTTGATTAATGTTTGTTTTACAAATGAACACAATCTTTACTCAACTTGACTAATAAATTGTTATAACTATTATTATTCCACGGCACAAGTGTAGAGCGCCGGAAACTACGGCGCCAAGAGTTTTACGATTAATGTAAAATACACATCGCCCTTAATATTCGACCGCTGAACGTGCAACTGTTTACGAAGCCAAAATAAACAATCATAAATGCAGAAGTTGTTCGCGGCGGTGAAGTTGGCCGCTTCTCTTGAACATACACAATAATTAATTGGGACTCCTACAAATCTGATAATAGGGGCGTTTAAATACACAATAAATGAGGAAATACTTTAATAGCTCCATAAATTATACAGCCTCTCATAAACCCCGAATTTGAACTGATAAGAGGAAATTAATTCCTTCGACAAAAGATTCTACAATTCTGTTTATTCATTAGGTATTTTTTTTGGATAATTTTTTTTTTTTTTATAATGACATACTATAGGATGGGTTTTTTTATTATTAATATTCAAAAGGTACACCTACCTACTTACGAAAAGCTTAGCTCAGATGGTATTTTATTCATTTAACCTTACCCTTACGGTGCTAAAATAAAAACATGCGTTCCGGTGCTATAAACTCAATGTAATAATATGCGATATACCTATACATGATACATAAGTGAATATATGTATATTAATTATTGTGTAAAAGTACTAAAAATGAGAAAAAATGTTGGTCATCACGAATGACAGCATAAACATATATAGATTTACGAAACTGCCTTAAAGGAGTGTAAGCTCTCGTGAGGTAACTTACATTAATCTACCTAATATTCAATTACTTTACATGCAGTTGTTTACGTGTTGAGTTGTCACTGTGTGCAGTTATATATATGTGATCCTGTCTTATGTGCAGTTGCTATGTGTGCAGTTATCACGTGTAGTTGACCTACGTGCAGTTATCTGGTCACCGAAAAAACATGCGCCATGTGTAAAATATTTATTCTTAAAAAAAAAAACTTTTTCAATATATTTGATTACATTTTTGAAACTACTATTTTCTGGTTGGCTCTTACAGCGCGACACTTAAAAAAGCCCATTCTCACGTATCGGTTTTAATATTGGTCGTGCGGGGCGCGATATTGGCGCAGGAATAAAGGCGATCGAAGCCTTACAGTAACACTATACAGGCCGCGTCCGGCCCCCACTTCGTGGCTAAGTAGCGAAACATGCAGTCGTATTTGGAAAGATCAGACCACTAAAGTGCACCCTCTGGCGTGCAGTCATATCAATTAATAAAATGCATCGTGCAAGTGACTGCAAATGCACATTTGATACCGAGTAACTATATAAATGAAACAATTTTCTGTATTTTTGCCGGTTCGGTTTTATTTTTCAAAGAAAGCCGATATAAGTTTCAAACCCAAATAACTTCACTATCTAATATGGCAACCAGGGATGAGATTTTTATCAGATTTTCACGATTTTTCCATGAGATTCTTTGGCTTTCGTTGTCTACCGTAGTACACACTTTGGGTATTGAAGAATCCACACTATGGAGCAGGAGTGTCGGTCGTGCAGTTATGAATGTTTGAATGAACGTGTGTGAGTTAACGGATGAATGTGTGTCGGTGTACGTATATGTGTATATGTATATAGATACGAATCGTGTATAGGTAATGCGTGTATATAAATGTGGCAGGCTGCAGGTTATGAATTGATTATGGTCACTGTTTAGAAATGGGCAAATTGTTATGGAAAGCGGTTTCTAGACCTGTTTGGAAGATGGCAATTGGAAATATTGCTACACACTGTCGGTACTATGTGTCTTTACGGCTGATGGGTGTTTCGTTTTGTGCACCGGTACTTGATGGGTGTGTTCTGCTTCGCCGGGCGGTGATGATTAGAGTGGAAGCGATAGACCTCCACCACACCAAGTCTCGAGCACCGCCAAGATAGGGTTTAATATTTATTTTGTCTCATGCATAATTTCACGCTTATTATACTTCAAATATGAAGTACCACCGTTGATATTCCGTTCGTCCGTTGGATGATTTTTTTTATCTCTGATAGAATAAATATTTATAATCTAATGCTTTTTGTTGGTCTAAATTTTCATTGCAATAAATACTTGTAGTTAGTTATCTATGGTTTAAAGTGACGTTTATGAGCTCGTGTCGATTCTCGCTATACATGCGGTTCGATCATAACAATCTCAAGTGGTGATCTCTGAGTTTATCTCCAAATCAAAATCTCAACATCTGTACATGGTAGTGAGATTTATCTAATTCCGTTGACATGATCCATAATACTTGCAGTAAGTTGTCTTGTGTCATTGCGTTGTAAAATCGTTCTACTAAGCATATGCATCAAAATGCAGGGATTTGTATCCCACTAACGACCATTCAAATAAGCCCAATTATTATACTTTTTTGTTTAATTTGTATTCGTATTTAATGTAAAATAGATGTTCTAAACTCTTTTATTATAATTTAATTTATTATAATTGAAATTTAACAAAAAAATGTAATGTTAATAAATCTGAAAAAACAAGTTGTTATTACTCAGTTCGATTTTTATTATTGATGAGAGAAACCAATTTTATACTACGTTTATACGAAATAATAAATGAATAATGCTTACAAAATAGCTCTCAGATGGAATAAAACGTCAGATCTAAAAATAGATATCACTAGTGTTTTATTTTGTTATAAAAATATAATGTAATGATATTCTAACTTTGCCGAAAACGAAAACAAAATGCTGCTTTTATAGTAGATTGGTGGATCACCTACATTTAAAAATAAAATATTACGTCAACGTCCAAATTTGTATTTACTCCTAAGCGCTTAGCTTAATTCAAAAATGATCATAATATTAACCTTAACCATACCATGATATAAAATACCCGAACGCACCCATGCTGTCAACTCGTGTAACCGTAAATAACAGTTAGAAAAAATGTTTTTATTAGCTTAAAAGGCTTTAATGGCATGAATTTATTCTAAAAACTGAGCATTCAAATTTGAAAAAATGATTAATAATATAATTTAGAGCATTCATTAAGTCCTATACAATGTGTCCTTTCATATTATCTCTCTTCATTTAATTAGTGAGAAAGAGATAATTATATTTGTATGTTTGCTGTTCTTTTCACTGTGAAAATAGTATGTGACCTCTGTCTTTCATATCACAAATGGTATTTTTACTAACGTATTAATTTTACAACGGAGCGAATGGAAAAAATAATTGTTTTTGTACGATTCTCTTTTCATAATTGGTTTTTCACTAGTCAATCCTAAGCGCTAATATTTTTTTAGAATTATCTAAAATATGAATTTTATGTTGCACGTATTTACCGAAATATTACAGGTTTAATTATGATAGTAGACCTGTGTTACTGCATGGTTTAGGAAGGGTTAATTTGACGCGTTTTCATGCCCACGATTTTTTTTTTTTTTTTCAATATATTGATACATTTTTTGTCCAACCGTATCTATAAGCTAACAAATCTCAGCGAAAACGTTTCCTGTAAATGTGATACAAAGATTTATTACTGAGCCTTTTATTTCGATAAACTTCTATTGGGACGTTGCTTGACTTTATATTATACCGCTTTTAAAACAAGTACTTAATCCCTACTGCGTTACACTCACCGTGACAACATCGACAGCCGTGGCATATCCGAGTGTGACTTGAAATCAGATTTTCTCCCACTCGCACAAATACATACAACTCGGAACTTTCTGGAACTATTGTGTTGTTTTTTTTTTTGTATCGATCATCGTATTTGTTTAACGGCTCTATAATAAATCATTTTATTTTTCTGAACACGCTTTGTAATTGTTTTTATCTGAGTTATTCTTTCAAAAACTAACCAAATAAATAAAGGCATAGTTCAAAAATAACTATCTCGGAATACGAGTCTCAGAGTATTAAAAGTATTAAAAGTTTACGAAAGACTGGCATTGAGTTTAATAGATAAGATATGATATAAAATTTTACCATGGGCACTTTTTAGCGGTGCATTAAAATAAATACTTTATTACATAAAACAAATTATTAGTGCATTACAATAATAAAAAATGAACATTAAATAAATATATCTTTGTTCAATAAAAAAAACCTAACCTAACCTAATTTTTTTTTTACACAAATAATACGTTCTAAGGAACAAACAAATTTGTATAGTCCTCTCTTATCATTCCCCCATTCACATTGGTGTTCTTCTCATACAACGATTTAAATATATGTAGATCGCTTAATAGATTGCGCCTTAATATAAAATGGCGCCTTTTGTAGTCTAATCTGATTTCATAATGTATCAAAATAAATTTATCTCAAAATTACTTTTTCTTATCAAAAATCTCTATCTCAATCAATGTCCTCGAGTTTGAGAACAGTTCTTTTAATCTATTTCTACAGCTTTCCTCCACTCTTCGCGATCCTGATCCTTGTTTAGCATGACGCGCGATGAAAGACTTGTGGAGATCGACCTCTCGCCTTTTGTCCTTGTATATTCTCAGTGTTAACCAATTCTCTCCATCTCTTGCTTCAAGTGAAAAATTCCAGTATGTTATGTAAAACCTTTCTAGCGAGAGAAGTTCGTGAAGAATAGAAACATTTATTCGCCTCGCTGCCCGTGATACAACCCAGCATCACATTATTTCCTTCTCGACGTCTATTATTATTATTATTAACTGCACTTCATAATATAGAGTTTAATTATTTTGAATAATTATTTTCCCCTTTTTTCGTTTTTTATTAAATATACAGGATGTAACATACCTAAATCACAATAGTTTACGGGTGGATATCTGACTAAATTACGAGTCGAAAATATACATGACGCATGTGCCTAATCTCAACCAATTCAGAGATATGAGCATTTCAAAATAATCGTAATTATGCGATTATTTCGATGAATTGAAATATTTTATTGATTTCAGTTGTATATCGAATATAAAAGTCATCGAAGTTCAATCGGCCAGACTATTTATTGTTTAATGATTTAGGGCCTGAAACAATGATATAGATTAATAATGGATCAATTCCGCATCTTCTGTATCGAATATGTTTTTCTGGTATATATTTTTTTCTTAAATTCAGTTAAATAACATAATTTAAATAAAAATCTCCCTGCCGGAGAACCGAACCCCGGTCTACTGCCTTCAGGGATACTTACTACTACACTACCGAGGATCAAACAAGACGTGAAAAAAGTAATTTTAAAATTTCTCAAGTTCTCTATTAATAATGGCTTGTTACAAAGTTTAAGAGAGATGCCCATTTTTTAAATAAATTAAATATTAATCTTAAAATTTATTGTTAGGAAAGCATAAGTAATAAATAATGTGAAAACAATGCATTCAATTTTAACATAAAAACATAATCATTATATAACTAATATGAAAATTTTACACATGTAAGAACCATGGAATCGATAGCGCTTTCAATTTTTTTTAAATTTCATATAGATTAATCCCTGGTACTGGTAAAGATTAAAATAAAACACAAAGTAAAAGTGATAGAATATAAAATTTTCTGATTGAATCAACTCGCTAATACAACTAAAAAAATATAGGTACATTTAAATAATATAATTCAACATTTTTTCACGTTATTATTATCATTACGCATGTTTAATTAATACGACGTTCTGTTAAATTCTAATTCACATTGGCTGTTACATGAGAATTTTATAGTCGGACCCAGCGAATTCCGAAATGCCAAAATGACTGTTTTGTATGTTTTCGAATAACAAGAGTAAACCGGTATGTGAAATTGTGACAATGGAAACTAATGTCATTTGATTACATTTTAATTTTAATTTATTGCTACGGAAAATTATTGGCTATTCAAAAACATGTGACTACTCAGGTGAAATTGTGCGAATAATAAATTATGATTTTCATTGAAAATGTTATATTTTTCTAATATTTTGCTCGAAGCTTATGTAAAAAATCGAGTTGACGCGGAACTGCAGTATGCAGAATATAATGATCAACTACCGTTGACCTGCCATCAAATATTCGAGACGCGGAACAAATTTTGAACCACGTACATAAACCATTATCATTTTGCTTTTTTTTTATTTATCAAAAAGATTATCACACTAGAAATTTTCTGTACGTCCTCACAGCTTTAAAAAAAACAAAAGAGATAATCGACCTTCAACATAGTCGACCCAATGACATTAAAAATATAAAAACAGTTATTACGCACGTGAAATGTACATAACAAAATATATACATTTTATATGGCCTACCCAATAGTACAAAAGTCGAAACAAGTGCGGTGATTTGAAGCTTCAGCGGTGATTTCACGAAATTCATACGAACACGTCGATTAGTCATCTCCCGCATTTCGCTGGTAACGCTTGGCTGACATTATTAAAACAAAGTGCGCTGTTTAAGTGGTCTAATTATTCAAAATTGTGACTTGTGTTCATTAAACTCTAATATATTATCAAAAGCATAAGTGATAATGAATTTCACCGGTAAGAAGTATTTTTTAAATTGTATTTTTTCCCATATTAATATCGGCACCAATCACAGAAACACGTTAAGTCCAAAAATTTAAAAAAATTAATTACTAGATACTAATTGAGTACATCATTGTGTTTAAGTATAATAGAAATAAAGCAATTATTTGGATAAAAATAACTAATATACTTGAACTGCTGAACTTCATTAATTAGTCTAACAAATGAAAGGAATATATGTATGAAAAAATTAACCTTAATTAATTAAATTTAATTAAAAGCTAACCAAAACTTTTTTTTTTAAATTATTATATTTAGTAAAAATTATCTTGCTCCTTAGCTTTCCAAAGGATCCAAAGAAAATAGCGCTGTGGGAAGCTGCAATCAATAGGCCTGATTGGAAAGCCAATATATATAGTCACATTTGTTCAAAACATTTCAAAGAACAACTCTTCTATGTATCGTCAGATGGAGCAAGAAAACTTTTCGAAAATGCTGTTCCAACTGAATTTTTACCTTTGGTAAGAAGTGAATTGAAAAATAACAAAAGAATTAGTATTTTCATTTTGTGCTAACAATTTATTGCATTTAAATAGATTAGAGAAAACTCGTTAGCTGTGGTGGAGCTCAACAATAACGTGATTTGGCTCTCTACAAACCAAAGGTCCACAGTTCCCCATAATACTGGTTAACTAAAGTGATTTTATTGAATTTGAAAAAAGTAAAATGTTAAATAGATGCTGAAAACTGTACTACATGGATACACTACAATTAGATATTCACCAACTGCAATTGTTGAGAGCTGTGCTGAATAGGTATTATAATAAATTAGTAATTTTTAGTGGTAATTAGTAAATGAAATGGAAAATCACATTTATTAATTTATTGTAATTATTTCATACTCTAAATACTACTTATCTCTACTTTTCAATACAAGAATCTTACTTTCTGTTCTGGTGTGCACGTACACTGTTAATGTAAAAATTATAATGTGAATTAGCTATTTCGGCGAAATTTATTTAAGAGCGTACTTTTATTTTTCCAGTTTGAAATTCGAAAAATTCTACTTGAATTACAATGTATTTGTTTTATGGAAACATTAGCCGTATTTTTGTTTCCGTAACTACTCACTATCCACCAAATCTAATCCTGTTTAATTTAGTAACCTATCCCTAAAAATTTTTTCGTATTCATTAAACTCGTAAATTCAGTAAATAAAAATGTGTAACGAGTTTTAACATAAAAGGATTAAAAACATCTTAAATAATGACAACGCAACACTTTGAAATAAACAAAACACGATATAAATATCGACCTTAATAAATAAACAAAATTAGTGTGAAAGTAAATTAAATTTACGTAATTAGTTGTTTTGTGAAAATTAACTTATGGCGTTATAGTAAGTAACGCCTTTACATTCGGGTATATTCGAGAACTGCCGTTCATTGCCGAAAAACCTGAATGACCTTCTCACATACTATAAGACCTGGCTTCAAAATTTTTCTTAGTACAACAGGATAGTTCATCTATCTGGATATAAATCTCTTTACAATACTGTTTAAATCTTCGACACGGTATAAACTATCATATTGGTTGTGCTGGGCTAAGAGATACATAATCTACAAGCAGGAGAATGCACTCAATCCTTTTTAAAAAACCTTTATATGACAATGAAATAAACCAATATTAAAAATGTATTTTTAATATTTTGTCGGTGAAATTTTAATCATATTGATTCGATATATCGTTATATTCTTTACTGATTAATATTTATTTATGTTCCAGAAAATTTAATTGCGAATAGTAATTTTAAATTAATATTCTGCACGTCCCTGCAATAAAAAACGTTAAAGATAATTGTTCAATATTTATGACAGATCCATAGATGGTCGTGCGCGTGTGGATGCTCTAATATGTTTACTATTCCTATATGTCCCCTCTCCTCTCTCTATATCCTATACCTCAGAGCACGACTTTTTCTATGTATTGTCTATGACATTTGAACTGTCAAGGGGAGTTAATGTCTTGCTCGTCACTAACGTGAAATTTTTGTAAAATGTATTCGGTTTCTCGCGTGTGCGTGCTAAAACCGCTATTGTAGGTCACAGTGCATCGTTCTGATCATCGAATAAGGTTCCTGAAGTTCAGGAGCTGTGACTACAGGATAGAAAATTCAGGTGAGTCGTGTTTTTACTGGTTGGTCCTCGAATCTTCATTGTCATATCCCTATACCAAATTCCTATCACCCTTCCTACATCCCGTTTCTCCTCACCCCTTGTGTAAACAGCAATAATGTCGATTAAATATCGTAATAAAAATGTTCCCTGTAATACAGTACGTATTAAGTTTGAATCATTTGTCTTCTATTATTGTCGATATTATTATTAGAGTTTATTATTTGACCTTCCAAAGAATTTTTCATTTTAATGTTCTGATATTTTTGGCAATTTATTATGTTGCGGGTAATAATATACATACGTAGGTCTCCGTTTTATCATTTTCTCCGAAAGTTTGGCGTGATGTGGAAAATTTTTCATTCCCTTGTCAATGAGCCAACTATTTGCGAAAAAATATCGCCGTTTCATTATTTATTACCTTCACTGTACCAAGAGAACTAGGCGATCAATTCGACGGAAGGAACGTTGTTCTCCTAAAGTTATTAAGTAAGGTCGCTAGGAGAATTTTAATTTTATTGAAATGTTTTATTTATTGATTTATGTACTCATTTTTTTATGATTTACGTATGTCATGTGTTGAAATGGTGTAATGGGGAAGATGATTAAATTATAGTTATTATAGTAACGAAAATATTATATGAGATGTTATTAATATCTATTCATGTCATCAATTTAGTTTGCTATTAAGAAGAATACATTCGTATTGTGAAGTTGTGATTATTCAGAACATAAATCTATGATATTTTAAATACAAATTAAATGTATTAATTAGAAACAATTGTATCAATGTGTCCAAAATTTAATAAAAACGAATTTTTAATTCTGGCGTCTCCTATCGGCTTACTCAAAGATATTTGAGATTCCGTAAAAGAACGATAGATGTATTCATTTGAAAAGTGTCACATATAGGTTCGAAAATTTGTCATCAATCCACTGTGTTGGTATAGCGTAATCGGATAATGCACGTTCCCCGTATTGGAAGAGATCCAGGTTCGAATCCCGGTAGCAACAACAATATTTTTAGATCAAATTGATTTTACATATATGTATATCTTTCAAATTAATACCTTTAATTAGTATTTTGCACACAGTTCTTCGATAACTGTAAATGCGAAGATGTAGGCATTTATTTATAAAAAATATATTATTTTTTCATTTTTAAAGGGATATTGTTCTGGAATAAAAATAATGAACCTTCATTTTTTAGTATTTTCATTATTTGTAACATTTGTTCATGTGGCAGTGATGATGTATTTCAAAATTTGATTGAGTTGATATACACCAACTGATGTATATCAACAACCTTTCTTGCCAGAAATGAGCGATGATCGTACTAAATTTTGAAATACATCACGTGAAAAATGAAACCAAGTATATGGTATTTCCAAACAATCGTTTCAGCATATCAATATTTTTACGTCGTGGAATCTATTTATTTTTTTAGTTGTTTTTTTTAAAATATTTTTAATGGTACCTACTTATTTTTTTAACATCGATTATATACGCAAATTTCGATAATATTGTTTGGTTTTTGAAAGAAAAAAAATATTATAATAGATTTTGTTATAAATATTATCATATTTTATGAAGCGTGTGAGACGTCAAAAGACGCTACTGATTTTCAATGTCTGTATGTTCAGACCAACAACAAATATTTTGTCCAACGTTTGATGTTTGTACAACTTTATCTCAATGACTTTTCAATAAATAATACAATGAATACCTTGCAGCGTGGGATATACTTTAAGACTAATGCTTTTGTATGCATTATAGGTAAATATTGTTTATTATTTTAATCTAGATATGTTTAAATGATTCATTTCATCGTTAATATAATTAAAGCGTATGTTAATTCTTTATTGTTAGTACTTGTTTTAAAAACTATGATTCCTATTACTCACCATACACATACTACGTATAGTGAAATACATAAACATTCATTTCTATACAATATTTATATATTCAATAAAATATATCTCATTATCTATCAATTCTATATCGATAGGTACACGAATGATAGATACAAAAACTAATTATTATAATAAATTATATATAATTTAATCAATTTCTTTTTAATTTTAAATATACCTGTATAATAATAAAGTACTGCCGAATTCCTAAAGTACGAGTATCTTAGTCAAACTATATATATATATATATAATATATGTGATAAATCTGATATGATAAATCTATTTACGACGGAGTAAATAATGAATAAATTATAAAACACAAACATAAAAATAAACACCTTCAATCAATTATCAAATTATTTAATATATATATAATTATATTTATTATCAAATTATTTAAAAATATTATATATTAATTATCAAATTATTTAAAAAATATATATATATTTAAATAATTAGATAATTGATTGAAGGTGTTTATTTTTATGTTTATGTGTTTTATAATTTGTTCATTATTTACTCCGTCGTAAATGGATTTATCATATACATATCACATTTCCTCTGTTATAAATCGTCTTTAATATCTGAATTCATAAACAAGGCTACACCAATATGTTTTGATCACCAACCATTCATCTTCTAGTATCAAGTTTACCTGGTGAAACCAAATCTTTCGTAGACGGCGTCGACTTCTGGATCCATCGACACTCGCGTCATATATCTGAACATCTTTTCCTCATTCGTGATTCGTAAAATAACATGTTCATCTCAACATCGTCGCTCAATCCATCACCAGATAAAATGCAAATATTCAGTAAATGCGCAGTTTATTCGCCTATCGCTCGAGAATTTTTTGACATTTTCGGCAATTAACGATTTTGGACGAGTTTTGTTCGGCAACGTTATAAAATTATGATAGATGGCATATTCATTGGTCCGCATCGTTTTTTAATGGGTGTTGATTTTGCGGTTCAATCCTCGATTATTTTTTTACTGGACAGAGTTGGAAAAGCCAACGGAGTGCCGAAGTTTAACAAGTTATAATTTCTCTGTACGGAATTTTAAGACAGGGTACAATTCAAAAACAACAATATATTTAATTTATTGATGGTCCTTGTCTAATATTTTAATTGCACTGTTATTTTTCCCATGAAATAAAATAATATTATAACATCTTAGCCCGCCGGCACCCATAAAATTCGTACTAATTCTGTTATCTCACAAAAATATGAGACGAAAAAGTGACCAAACAAATACGTCATACCCATTACTATGGTGACTAAATATTTTATTCAGTACAATACATAAACGTCAAAATCCCTTTTTAAAAGTTCGTATGTTCGGAAAGCAACAACTCGTTTGTTCAAAAATTAATATACGTCTCCTTATGTCGTTCATGTCGGTAAAGAACTTATTTGTAAATTCAGTGGTTATACGGTACCTACCTGACAATTTGAATTACATACCTAGTACACACATATTAGTATATAAAATACAATGTAACGCAACTGTTTTCTACGAAGTGAAATTTTAAAATGTCATAAGTAAATTCCATTCCTTCTTTCTTAACCCAGTAAATTATACATACAATACACACATGTAAACCATGAGAGTATTAATTATACTTCCTGGATATATTTTGTCCGTGCAATTACTTTTTAGTCACCAAGTTATATTATTTTTTTTTATTTTATTATTTCAATTTATTATACATTATAAATAATATTATATATACAGTGGAACTTCTTATAACGAGACTAATTCGTTCCTGAATCTTACTCGTTATGTGAAACACCCGTTAATCAAAACAATTAATCCCACACAAAACAACGTAAATGACCATAGCCAATCATTTTTTATGTTTTTAACGTTTATTCTAATTAAATTACATACTTATAAATTATTAGGGAGCGTAACAAGCTGGAATGTTTCGAATGTTTTCATTAATAGTGTCACCTTGCAATTGCTTTTCGTTTATTCATATGAGAAGCAACCTTTCAACATCATCAAAAATAGGTAACCGTTTCGTGGACATTCTTGACACTCCCTTTGAAGCATCTATCTTCTTAATTTTGTCCTTGTTCTTGAGGATAGTGCAAATCGTTGATGTAGACCGATTGTATGTGCGCGCTAGATCAGCCACGCTCACACCTCGTTCTCGCTTTTCAATAATTTTACGTTTCATTTCTACAGTTATTTTTATTCTCTTATGGCTATCTTCTTGTGGCTTTTCTTCAGGGACATTTTTGCAAGGGTTATTAAACTTTGCACAAAAAAAATTACAAATAATGTCTGAACACAAGTTTGAAAAAAGTGTGATCACATGCGACACTAACGTGCTAGCGGAACGAGTGCTAACCAGAGAATGACGCACTGGCGAGTAAGTCCCGGCTCACAAGTGAGTGATGTGAAGATGGGACTTCCCCACTCGTTATGCGAAATGTCGCTCGTTAAGGGGGCGTTTTTTCCACAATCTGTTTTGCTCGTTATGCGAATTACTCGTTATGGGAGGTGCTCGTTATCAGAGGTTCCACTATATACAAACATTCAAACATACCTATTCCATTCATGATTCATAATGTAAGAGATGTTCACTAACTCCTTAACTAGACCGAAGTCTGTACTGAAGGAGACAAGTTTATCCGTTATATCTATCAATACAAATATGAAACCATTATTCTCCATCTAAACCAAAATTATTAAAAATTAAGTAAACAGAGCTATTCCGTATAGGAACCAAGCTCTCAGCTTCTTTCAACCTGCGATAATGATATTATGAAGTTGAAAGAAATTAAACAAAAAACTGTTCAAAATCGGTACACTATGGCGACACAACACAATCGAGAATGGCTTCCCGCTTGCAGAATACCCTGTTTTTATTCAGATTCATAACAATACATATAGTCATATTTGCAAATACCTACTCAGTAATAGGCCACCGCTGTGACGTCTTTATTTTCCTGATATCTATCCCACGGGTTTTTTGGCGCCACACTGATGATTACACCTTTAAATTATTGACACATGTCGTATCATATCAATTATATAGCGCCTCTGTTGCTGCCTCGTAATTCTGTGCGATACAAGGGTTATAAAATTATTCTAATAACGTAATTATACTAACTAAAATATTCTCGCTTTCCCATGATTGAAACACACTACAAAACAGAAAATTAATATAGTGAAATGATGTTCTGTTCATGTGATTATTTCCATGAATCTTTGCTCAGTCAACACCCAATATTCAGCTCCTGAGATGGTATTTGAGTTTGTCCATCGATAATTGTTTTATACTATTCGGCAAAATATTGTAGGTTTTGGGGGTCAGAAACATATGGGAGAATTTACCAAAGCTCGTTCTCATTTTAGGCTACATGGTGAGCCTATTCTCTTTTACTCTCGTAGCATAATTATGTGATGGATATTGATGAACCTCGTTGCTGAAATTAAAAAGAAGGATCAGTTTATTTACATGGAGCTGTCGAATGTCAAGAAACTGGTGTTCCTCAAACAGTGGTTCAGAGGGAAGCCTATATGGTTTGCTGTAAGTGATTCTGAAAATGGATTTTTGTGTAATTACTAATTGGTTACGGGTTAAGTTTTTACAACTCCACCCCAATCTAAGATCACGTAGCTTAGAAGGGATTGGTAAACAGCAATATATATATATATCGTTCTCAGCAAACGTTTCTCTAAAACATTTCTAAAACTTCTGAAGAAGAATGTCAGCTTTCTTAATTTTGCGCAAATTTTATGAGTTAGTCAATCTAAATGCCAAAGTATTTAATACTTTTTACTCTCTCTAGCCTCTTACGTTTGCATGCTATATACAATGAGTGTGATAAAGGTAGTGTAGTGTTAGTGGTACAATTATGAATTATCAACGAATTATCGAGATTTGAGCTACATATGTATTATGTCAATATTCAATGTAAGAAGAT
This sequence comes from Eubasilissa splendida, assembly GCA_031772225.1. Lineage (NCBI taxonomy): Eukaryota > Metazoa > Arthropoda > Insecta > Trichoptera > Phryganeidae > Eubasilissa > Eubasilissa splendida. The sequence continues at coordinate 9,546,515 of CM062852.1, read as the reverse complement.
TCATTCCAAGTCACGATTTGACCTTATACCAATACCAGCACATTCATTGCATGTTTTTCCACGAAACAATAAAGCAATATCATTAGCAAATGTAACAATTTTCCCCTTGGGTAGACTCAATTCACACAAATCATTTATATACAACAGAAAAAGGGTGGGCCCTAGAAGCCTCCCTTGTGGGACTTCAAATGTGATTTTAAAATTCACAAACATTATGAATTTTATTATATTCGCACAAAATTTACTTTTCAATATAAAAAAAATATATTGAAAATGTTTTTCATATAAATATATTATTTTGTAATTTAATAAAGTTTTTTCAATTATTTTGGGCATTGTTTGGTTCGATTGATATACTTTAATATATGTACATGAATCATATACATAGTAATATTTTATGACCAGTATAAAATTTGTTTTTTTTTTTTTAAATATTTTTATGATGAGTAGGTAATCAATGAATACTAAAAAAATTTTTTTTATTATAATATGATGTTCATTATACAAGTTTTTCAAAAATTACACAGGATTTACTCTGGCCATCCAATACAGTAGGTATATTAATGAAATAAACAGGATTACAATTTAGTAATAACAATTTTTGACCTTCGATCAAATGATGTTTAAAAAAATCGTTTTGAAAGCTCACAGCTTGTTGAGGCTTCTATAAGGACTATCTTCCAGTGTCTGATTTACCTAGTCATACAAAGTCTTCCGCGGACGTCATCTATTTTTGGTACCATCAACACTCGCGTTATATATCTTTCTACTCCTCTCTCCTCGTGCATTCGTTCTACGTAACCAATATATCTAAGCGATCCTTTTTTAATACTACTCACTATGCTAAGATCAGTTTTACATTCTCTTTTAATTTATTCCATCATAAATCGATTTGCCACATCTGGGCTCACTTCTACTACAGTCAGTCTACTTTCATTTCTCTTTTTCCAGCTCCAGACTTCAAATATCAGTGTTAGTTGCATAACTATATTATGTACCTATACTGACAATATCGAAACCGGCCAACGTCAAAGTAATCAACATGATTTACTTTTTCTTCTGCGTATAGTAATCTGGGCTAATCTGCTGTGTATATCTGACCGACGTTTCGGATCCCATTGCAGGGTCCATCACCAGAGCTGACATGATGTATGACTGTTAGTGTTATGGTTAAGTACTGGCTTGCAGTACCGTATCGAAAGCAGGGTCTGTTGTTTATTAGGTACTGCCAGAAAGGTCAGATATACACGGCAGATTAGCCCAGAAAACTATACACAGACGATTCTGAACGGCTGTGAAAACCTAAGAATAATTTAAAATTTTACTTTAATTAATATATATTCTCACAACAAAGTTAACAATATAAACATTAAAAATAATTTAGATTTTGGAATTTGCTTTTATTACTTAATATTCCCTCAAGTAAGTAGGTATCTATCATTTAAAATTCCTTAATCGGCAGTTATGTATTTTTGATGTAAGTTAAAATTAATTTTATATTTATTACGACATTTTAGAAATATGTAATGTACATTTTCTCTTTAATGTTTTGAACACAGCATCTATTCGGTATCATTCCAAGTATCTCTTAGTGACAGACATGTTCCCACAAAATGTACAAGCTATCTTGTCAAAAGGATTCATTTATCAGAGCGTCTGCCTTTCTTTAAATATCCTGTATTATATAGCAGACGATAAACGTGAAATGAATTTATCTTTACATCACATAATATAATTCGTATTACATGAGTATACCATACATAAATATATTCTACCTAGATTTCTTTTTTGTAGTACTTTTCCATCTTTTTAACGAAAAAAGAAACTAAAATGTAATTTGAATGAAGAATGCTACTTTTATGAACTTCAACCTGTACTATCAATAAAACCATTAAAAATATTAGGTCTTACAAAATGTCCGCCTAGCCTGAAAAATCTTTTTAATATATATAATTAATTACAAATTAATGAAACAACTGGAAAGATATACAGAAAAAAATTATGTATCGAAAAAATATTTTGTTGCTACCGGGATACGATATCGATACTAATTTTTTTCTGTACATCTTTCTAATTGATTCATTAAATTTGTATTTTTAAGATTAGCAAAATCAACTTTGTGGTTAAAATCCATTATTTTAAATTGTAAACTTTGTTTTATTAACCACTTAATGAATTAAAAATATATCTACCGGTTTCGAAAAATATCATTAATAATCATTTGTTAGAAAATGGTCATGGTTTTGATAAAAATTTGGGATTGTCTATTTCACATATAAACGGTGTTGGTCATAAATGAAATAATTTGTAGATAAATAAAGCGTGTAAAACTAATCAAAATATAAATCAAAAACAACCAACTAAATTTAACTACAAGTCCCATTCTAAAAATTTTAGTAATTTTGTATCATCAAATAACAATTTAAGTTAGCTAGGTATTAAATTTATTTTTTAAATAATTATTGTTTTTTAAAAATAGATTCTGTATAAGAAACAATAACATATGTTTTTGATTAGTTAATGACATCCTGAAAAAAAAAATATTTTTCGAAACCGGTAGATGTATTTTTAATTCATTAAGTGGTTAATAAAACAAAGTTAATAATTTTATATATAAATTAATTCATTAAATTTGTAATAAAATACTACAGAACTGAATTCTGAAAATGTAACTTCACAACAAAAATGTATTCTTCTTAATAATTGATAAACTGTTCTACACTGGTATAATATTAATATCTCAAAATAAACGTAAACTGAGGTTTTAATAATATTTAGTAATACAGAATACATGAAAAAAAAATTGTCATTTGTATATAAAATTATATTATTTTGTGATGAAATCTCTCAAAAAATCCATGTTCGTATTATAATATAATCCTTCAACAAACTTCACAAATTAAATCATATTTTAAACTTTTGAAATCGATTAAATCTTTCCGACTCTGCAGATTGGCGTCGCTTTCAGGTACTTAGCTCCACTGATTTAATTAATCCCACAATAAGTCGCCTTCGCGGAAATCTACGATCGAGTAGACGCTGCCCCGGAATTAATGAAAAACAGTCGGATTCGGATACGCCACTGATCGTATAAAACAATTTGGGAAAAGGGGCGGGCGGTCTTGGCGGTCGTGAAAACATCCCGGAATGCAGTAAAAAGTTTTACGGCGGCTGCTGCGGTACTGGCGCGCCAGTGGCGTGGTGCATGAGGGAGGCATTTTTCTTTTTGTTTTTTGATTAAAATAAACTCAGGTGGTTAAATTACTTTAACATGCTTTTGTGTTCCAAGATCTGGTAGTGAGGTAGGTGTACAGATTTTTATTTTCATAACGGTTTCGTTCCTACGAGATAAAATTATTAATTTTCTTAGTGGTTAATAATTAGGTTAAACATTTAAGTATTGATTTCAAAAAGAGATTTGATAAAGTATTATATATGGTTATTAATAATATCTGTATACTTGTAATTTATTAATCGGTTTATTTCGTATATTACTAACAAATTCAGTCTATTGTAAATGGGTTCAAATCAAGTCAAATAATGATAACATCTGGTGTACCGCAGGGCTTCATTTCAAGGCCACTATTACTTTTACAATTCGTACAAAATTCTCTTACTTATCAATCTACAGCACATCTAAAACATTCTGAAATCCTTTATCTAGAATATGTTACCATCTTGGACTTCGTTTTGAATATTTTCAGTAGCCGAACAGCATACAATTTATTTTATTTTGTATTTCACATTTAAACTTGTAACTTATCATTTATTACTTTACTAAACAAATAAAAAATGTATCACTTTATTATATTTATTTATTACGTATTTTAAAACAAAGTATAACATTTTTTCAAATACATGTATAATAATACAAATATTTTTGGAACTCACTGAAACACGTATTAAACGATTAGAAGTGTAATCGGTACAATAATATTTTAATAGGTTACTTTAAAAAAATTAGCATACAATTAAATTAATTTATTCAATTCGATGAATGGTATACATTATGCAAAGTGTATAACAAAAAGAAATGTAACCAGAATTCGACGGAAACAAGGAAAAAAATTAAGAATATTTTAAACAGACATAAAAGTACCTTAAAATAATTTCAGAAATAAACGAGTCATAAGGAGAATGATACAATAATTCATTAATACATTCATATTATAAATCTAAAATGTTGTTCAAGTCGTGATACTATCGATTAGCTCAGAGAACTTCACACAAAAAATTTTAAATACGCATAAAACCTTGAGGACTAATATTACGTATAAAAATAATATTACCAGCTCAGCAAGATATGACCTACAAGGTTATAGATATGTCTACACATATGGAGAAATGATGTAGTAGTAATTTAGTCACACTGAAGTAATTTACTATATGAATCAATCAGATGAAATTACGTAATGACAATGTTTTAATTTCTAATAAAATATATATGACATGCACAGACCACTAAATTAATAGACATTAAATAAAGAGTACATGTAGGAGTGGGGTTTGGAGTATTAGTTGCGGGATGAGGGACATTCTACAAACATTATTTGTAGAAACATAAATCCGATAGTTTATGACACATAGTAAAAGTATTTACTCTTCAAAAATTAAATCTCTGTGTAAACAATACGTATTTTTTATATTAATGCTTATTATATTATGAGCGTTTAAATTTTTGTTTCAATCGAATCATATATTTTTTAAAAACCGCGGAGCTATTTGATTGCGTAAGGGGTGACACCAAAATGAAAATATTGAGACAAGAAATTTGCGTTAGTTCGTGTCTATATATTTGGTAATTTGTGGTCACTGTGTATCTTAAATAAGTATTGTGGAAAACCTTATATGTATGTACCTATATATATATATCTCAAAATCAAGCGATTTTGGGAAAGTATTAGTTTTATTGGCACTGGTTTACGATGTTTTACTGCTCTAGCCGTTACTCAGCAAGAATGAAAATCCCCTCCAAGAACATCGTAAATGCTATGTTCCGAACATCATCAAAATTAATTAACTTTATATCTCTTAGTTAGTATTTATTAGTCACCTCGATCAGAAAAACATGACTGTTTCTTGCGCGAGCGTCGGTCAGAACATAATCACCACATAACTTCTTAATAAGTTAATTTGGAAATAAAAATATATCTTCTGCCAATCTGGTATTTACTTCTCTGGTCCGTCTGTAGAAATTAAAATAATCAAATGTAACTATATTTTTGAATTGAAGAATGATAAATGTTTTCAAATCAAATTAGTGTGTAGTTTTCCTAGAGTCTTTACTTATAAATAATTTATTTTATTAACCTCTAGACATCTTTAAACCACGACCGGTTTCACCCTCATCAGTGCAGAATAAAACTTAACTAAAACTAATCCTAAATTGTAATTTTGACTGTATCAAATTGTAAATTTAATCACAAAGTTACTGCTTCAAATATGAAAAACATGAATATGATATTTTTTTATTTCGCTGATATTTTATAAGCGAGTCGTTATAAAAATTACCCATCTATAAATATCGTTATTAAAAATATTTATTTCTCTAAATGTTTCTAGAAAAAGGAAGCGACAATTAATATATCATTTTTATAAAAATGATAATAATTATTCTTCCGGGATATATTTTTCATGAAAGACATTATCGTAAACTTTATTTGTAATTTTTTTTTTCTAAGAACATTAAATTGTTTCTTACAAATGCCATCCTCCTAAAATCGCCTCAATCTGCTGTAGCAATATTATATATCCGAGTGTTGAAAAAAATTTAATTCTTTTCTCCAACACGAAACAGTGGCAGAAAATTTAATTAACTTATATAACTTAATCGGGTGAGCAAATGTTACGGGACGTCCCCGGAAAATAAATGGCCCTTATTGTGAGGAAAGAAATTAAGATGAATGTTCCAGAATACCTGTGATGATTTGTCTTTTAGCTTCGCCGCCATTTTAAAACACGCCCTTTATTTAATTTTGTTTCTTAAATTATAAAGGCAGTGTTATTAAAGTACAATTTTAATTATTTCACTGTGAAATAGAGCGAGTGCTTTATAAAGATGGGCTGACTAACAATTTCATATCAAATTTCCTTTTGTTTGCTCTATGGCCCTTTACAGAAAATATTATCCGCTTTTTAAAATTATTTTTATTTTCATAGCAAGAATGAATGGGCCTGAAATCGATATTTTCAATAAACACGCGTAGATGAATCTGTATATCGCAAATGTTTAATATTCAAACATTTTTTTTACAGCCATGAATTCAATTCTCAGTCTGTGTATTTAAAAGATAATTGCACGAGACGGAAAACTTGTGGCGAAATATAATTTAAAATAAAAATTGTTATATTTCTAATATTAGGCAGATATGTTTTTTTTTATTATATATGTAATCTATCATGATGTAGCGATTGTAAGACGCGCGCAAGTTGGCAAGAATGGTAAGGTGAAAGAAATAAAAGAGCATCGCGCTTGGGTGCGCGCGCTATCTCTCTCATGAATGGTGAATCAGAACACATTTCTTATATTGTATTCAGAATTGTGAGATCCGTAATAAACTGTATTGTTGTATATTTAGTTCTTAACTACCTGAATACCTGCACACGGAAGACATCATTTTTTGCAACCGTAATAGTCGGGTTAAGGATGTATATAACAATATATTATATATACATATATATTAGGGATCTTCGAAAATGTACAATTTTTTTTCCATGTGGCACTCTTTAATATATTTCCATATTTATATATACTATATAATACTATATATTCTAAAAACTTACACAGTATTTTTTAATAGGTTTTAGGGCCCGCTATCGGCTGTGAAAGTGTAGGGTATAACCAAAAAATATATGAAGTTGGTATTTAAACTGTATTTATTTTGAACAATTTTTTACAAACATACAGTTGAATACAATATTGAAATCAAGTTACATGAAACATTTAAAAAAAAAAAACATAATTAAAAGGAATAATATTTAGTCAAAATAACACCAACATGAAGTTCTTTGAGTCAGGAAATATTCGTCGATAATTTTTATCCGCCAAAAGTAAATACTGCTTTTGCTCCTCATCGATGGTATGAAGACAATTGTACTATTCTATAAGCGCTACTCCTCTCTGTGCTATGTCATTAACAACTTTCATAGAATATACAAAAGTTTTAGTTTAGTTGTAGTCCTCATTATCCTTCCACCTCTTAACATCTTTCGTCAAAAACTCACACGAAACGGTGTTGAAAAAATTCAATGTATGATTTATAATAAAATCTTGTATATTTTTAACCAGAATAAGAGCATTATCAAGGATTGCTCGCTTTGGAGCATCTCCAATCCTTGTCTTTCGAGGGCAGTGACCATCATCTGTTTAGTTTCAAAAGAATCTTCATCATCGAAGAATGCAAGCTCTTCAGACAGATACCAAAAATGTCACATAATTTTTTTCGTAACAGCTTTAACAAGTGATTGATTTTTCTTTTCGTACGCCACCAAATCCTTCAAAAGCTGTAAATCATTATTTGGCGCAAAACACGCGCAAGGAGCTTGAAACCAGTACTTTGCGTAAATACGACCAGTAAAAATCCAAACATCTTTAATGCCTTTTAGTTCCCTATCTGTTCTGTATTGTATCTGTTCTCTAAATAAATAGTTACATATTTAAAGCATAGATTGCTTTAGCCATCCATATTGCTCGGTGTAGTCTAGCAGGTGCTTTAAAGGACACACAATTTTCAGGTGTTTCTCCCAAAAATATAGTAATGAGGTTCAGTAACTCTTTGTAATCGTCCCGTGGATGAAACTGCTTTAACTCCCTTAAAATTCTCTTATTTTATTCGTGGCTAATGTTTTTGAAATCTTTTAAAGATCTGTATGTCTGGCCCACTGGAGGCATCAACTGCTAAAATCACAGCTGCTTCAAGCACTATCTTCAAAATGTGATGTCTGCATGCAAATCATAATAATTTTTTCTCCGACTTTTACTCTAATAAGATACAAGCTCTATTAATTCGACCTGTGTTTGATGCATTTTGTATCAAAACACATAGATTTAATCTTATCGCACAAGCCCCACGATATTAATGTTTCAAAAACCGCTGAGGCCGTTGGCTGTCCTATTCCATTTTGGTAGTTTGGTAGCCAAAAATAAAATAATTTATATGAGAAATAATAATAATAGATACTTTTGAAATTAGCAAATTTAACTTTGTGGTTAAAATTCACATTTTTTTTTTGTTAACGTTGTTTTAATAATAAAAAATAATAATGAAAAAAAAAAAATAGAATTGAATATAATTTTACAAGGATTAGTACTGATGAATTTCCTAATCCTATTACTATACATTACGTATATGCCTGAAGCAAGGATAAATCTTTTTTTGCAATGTTTTAAATACCCGTGCAAGAATATATTAAAGGGATATAAATAACAAGGATAACATCCAAAGGCAGAAAAAATAGCCTCATAAATAACAACATACGGGACCAGCACATTCAAGAATATATCTAAGTATTATCTATTGCTAATGAAAATTGTTATACTTTATATTGATAGATGTACGTAAAGCCTACATTAGTATGGCAATTAATTATGACTAATTTTCACATTCGGAAATGATGTTTGAAATTAGATCTGAATCCCTTAAATAGCAAATCTACTCCATATTCTGTACCATCATTAAAAAAATGCTCCGAAAAAATTACGTTATTTATTCTTCAAAACACTAATAATGATTTTTTAAGAAGCAACTTTCTGATCACATCGTTAATCATATACATATTTGTGGTAACCTGAATAAAATTCGCAAAGTATTTTTGCACATGCGTTGTTACTAATTGTTATCTTCTGACATCACGAATTGTATGGGGTATTGTGAATATATGTGGGATGTGTGTAAGTATGAATGTGATAGGCGGCAGGTTATAAGAACAGAAACTTCTATGGACGCACCGACTTTATCCAAACGATATATTACAAATGATCAAATTAATTAATACCAGCTTCTAAAGCTGCCGCTCGGGAGACATTGACCATGTAGGCCAATATGTATACTTTTATGACTGGTGGATGTTGAGTTGTAGGTTGCCGGGCGCATTTAGCTTCATTCAACGGTCTCTGGATGACGATAGTGAAGGCGATAGCCCTACACAAAATCAATTCAAAAGTCGCTTCTCCGCAGTTTATCCTGCACTTAATGAAAGCATTAAATATTGTTTTATTAGTGTCCCATTAATTTGAAACGATCGTTAGTATTATTCCCACCTTATTGCGACATCCAAAAGATAAATTTTCCACTAAAAAACTCTTTTTGGCAGTTCCATCAGTTACCTAAAAAAACAGCCATCAATTTGGTCTCAACTGACAGTGATGTTTAAAACGGAAAAAGTGCTGTGCACAGCGAGTCTATACAGCGGCGCGAATTCCCGAGACAGCGGCAACATTGCTATCAAAACACATCAGGGCCACTAGTAAGTCAATAGACGCGAGGTAGAATCAATCGTACGCTTAGTTTGTATCGTCACTTCTCTCTGAATTGTATAAAATACATTGAATATATATTTTCACATTCTCTTCTAAATATAATGTATATTTTATCGTGCTTATGTTTTTCTTCCAGGTTTACGCAGCAAGTTCACTATAGTAAACTTTTTTTTTTTATGCAATTATATATTAGTTTTATAAACAGATATTCAGAATATACAAAGGGATCAAAAATAAATATATATACATATATATATTTGAGGTTTTCACGGGTTAAGTACAATATTAGAGAGGAAGTTTCTAGATTATCCCGCGTCTGTTGGTCCTGACACAACAATAATATTTTACCTAACAGAATTACAAATTACATAATGTATAGATTAGTGTTTTCACTTAGCGCTGAACTGCCAGCCTGAAAATACGTACTCCACGATTATTTCGTAGTGACGCTTCACCCCCTGAAGATGGCTAATGAGATTTACCCGAAACGTTGGGACAGTAATGGTCCTTCTCAGGACCAACAGACGTGTAACTTCCTCTTTAACACATATATGCATATAAATATATATGTAACTAGTGTCTTTTCTGGGTTAGATTGCGTTATTTGTATATGGTTTACCTGACGTTTCGACACGGTAACACGTGCCATTGTCTCAAAAGTTGAGTTTATATCTCCAGCGAAAAAGTATGGTTATTCCGTAATTTTTTGAGGCTTTGCCATAATAATGGAACGTGTTAGTGTGACGAAGAGTTGGCCTAGGTTTGCTCAGGGAAACCATATACAAAGATCGCGATCTAACCAAGAAGATACACCAGTTGCATTCTTGACTTGCAAACCTTGCTTTTATTTTGAAACTTTGTTTTTATCAAAACATACACATGGAGTATAATTTATGTAACTACTGTGGTGACATAGACAGTAGACGCGCGGATGAATTGAAAATTTATTTTTGAAACGAAGATGAAAAGAAAATACATTGCGAAAGTGAGAATAAAAATACTACAAAATTTTTCTAACGCAATATTCGCGACATTTTTTACTCTATTAAAACATATTCAATGTTAAAATTATATTTTTCTTTAAATGTAGACAACTACATATTACTTCTACAATATTTGCAAAATTACTTTTTGACCTCATTTTATATTAATAATTAGACAAAATACTTTGTTTAAACCACTATTTATTGATTATTCTACATGTTTCGATACTTGTGGTATCTTCTTCAGGAAACAATGAATACTGAAATTAAAAAATACAAGCATAGATAAAAGCAAAACTAAAACGTATAAAGTGGTGAATAAGTAAGAACTAATATGAAAACAAATTTAAACCGGTTTTAACTAGGGGTTTACAGTTAGATAAATTTAAAATTTTAGAAATAAGGAAAAGTGTTAATAGTAAGCTAAATATTATAAATAACCAAATCTTCTTTGCAAATAGTCACCTTTTAAATTTTTTTTCATATTAGTTCTAACTTATTCACCACTTTATAGTTTTGTTTCTGTTTTTATCTTGTATTTTTTAATTTCAGAACACATTGTTTCCTAAAGAAGATACCATAGGTATCAAAACATGTAGAATAATCAATAAATAGTGGTCTAAACTAAGTATTTTGTCTAATTATTAATAGCTACATATTAATTCGTACAAAAATCTTCTAACATGCCCCCGCATCCAACCGAGGCACGGACTAGTCCACCGTAAGTATCGCGTATTTATTTTCGTGTAAGTCTTCTTTATAAGCTTTCTCGGTGACTCCGGCATACGAGTAATTGCCCTTCGGGTATTTTTTATTCGATTTGTACCAACGGACAGACCGCAAGCCTTTAATCCTTCGGCTGCTATCGGCCACCGTGTCCCACGCGGGAGAGTCCATTTCACCGCTCTGATGCTATGTGTACCGTTTTAAACATCTGACACAATGAGCTCTTTTTAAATACACTCGCCACAAAGAAACTATTTGTTTATAATATAAATTATGTCACATTTTATTTGTGAAGTTACGATTATGTTTCACAATATGTATAAAGTGAAAAATTAAGGAACACATAAAGTCGAAAATTTGACGTCAAAGTAAATAAATAAAATAGTTAAATTAATAACTTAATCTCTCAATAAGAGAATATGTTTGTTGTACATCGTTATTACCGTACTACCAGGGCTCGTGCGTAACGATATATACTGAATGAATATTATATTCCATGCCGATTTTATTTGGCCTCCATTTTGGTATGGCAGATATTTGTCAGTTTGCATTTGATAGTCGTCAAGTAGTTGATTAGAATTCATTATGGAGCATATAACGCCTTAACAAAGTGTTTATCTATATAATAATGGCAACGCTGTAACCATTAATGGTGATCGCTATCGTCACATGTTGCATAATTTCTTGGTGGCCGAATTAGGTCGATTGGATCTGCAACACGTGTAGTTTCAACGGGACGGAACCACCTCACACACAGCATGAGCTACGTTTGAAATTTTGCAAGAAATTTTTCCCGGCCGCATAATGTCAAAAAGTGTGTTAGGTAATATCTTCTTTCTGCCTCGGCTTCATGTTCAGGGGGGAGGCATCTAGCCTAATTGGTTATTTTTTAAATATTGACAATTCAAATGGTTATGAAATAAAATAATATTTTTATATAAAAAAATTTATAATCTATATTTTAAGATACTTGCACGTGTTGAAAGTGGAAAATGATCAATTTAATTTAATACTTATAAATAAGGCTATTCAAAAAATGAACACTAAATATTTGTGTTCATCATGCCAGCATTAATTTCTCTGCCAAATTGTCTATATTGATGCTTGTCTGATGTTGATTATTCAGGTCCCTCACGTAAGGGATTACCTCTTAGGATGATCCTGTCTGAACGTGAAGTGTGGTCAGCTCCTTGTGGTGCCAGCGTAGGGTGACGGAGTTCAGGCTTGTAGTTGGTGACGAGATGATGCCCAATTATTCAGGCAAACCGGGACTCTGGACGCGATATTCTGATGCTATAGCGACAGTCTGTTCTCGCTACACCGATTATATTAATGAACTTTTTGATACTTTCTCATTTACAATTAAACGCAGAGAACATCACAGTCTAAGCTTATACTCGAGGCGCACAGTTTAAACTTTTCCCGAAATTACAATTTATGAAGCGCTTACTTGATACTTTTAGAGACGATATTGATTTTATTTTCGAATTGAAAATAAAATCTCGCCTTAGACGGAGTCACTTCTCACGGCGGAGAATATCAGAAGACAGGTCCACCTATGGTGATGCATCCCTCAAGGTGCATTTTCCTACGTGACTCTAATCACGTTTGCCGGATTACAGCCGCTGTATTTGCCGCTGTACCCAAGCTGTGTCGGTTCACCTGCGTCTAACAATACCGAGTCTTTATAACCGTCCGTCCCTTACTTTGACTAAATGATTTTGTAACCTTGAACAAAATATTGTTTTGGGTAATTTTGCATTTTAACAAGTGGTGATATCGATTGGCCTCCTCGATCACCTGATTTTACGGCTCCCGACCATTTTCTGTGAGGGTACTCGAAAGGAAAGGTCTACGCCATTAAGTCAATAACAGTTTCGATGCTACAAGACAATATTCGAAATTAAATTGCTGCAATAACACGCGAAGTGTGCGAGAATGTTAAGATGAGAAATTGTTGTAATGAGAATGAAAAATTTGGTTTAAAGAGCACGCATTTGTGCCGCTGCAGGGACGGTCACTCGGCCGATATCATATTTGATAAATAATTATAATAAACCAAATAATTGATAAATTGTTAAAATGCAAAATTACCCAATACAATATTTTGTTCAAGGCTACAAAAGCACTTAGTCAAAGTAAGGGACGGACGGTCATAAAAGCTCGGTATTGTTGGACGCAGGTGGGCCGACGCAGCTTGGGTGCAGCGGCGAATACAGCAGCGGTAATCCAGCAAACATGACTAGAGTCACGTAGGCAAATGCGCCTTGAGAGATGCATCGCCATAGGCGACCAGTCTTCTGATATTCTCCGCCGAGATAAGTGGCTTCGCCTAAGGCGAGATTTTATTTTCAATCAGAAAATAAAATCCATATGGTCTCTAAAAGTATCAAGCAAGCGCTTGCTATAGCTATAGATTGTAATTCCGGGGAAAGTTTAAACTGTGCGCCTCGAGTTTAAACTTAGACACTTAGACTGTGATGTTCTCTGAGTTTAATCGTAAATGAGAAAGTATCAAAAAGTGATTAATATAATCGGTGTAGCGAGAACAGACTGTCGCTGTAGCATCAGAATATCGCGTCCAGAGTCTCGGTTTGCCTGGATAATTGGGCATCATCTCGTCATCGTCTTACAAGCCTGAACTCCATTACCCTACGCTGGCACCACAAGGAGCTGACCACACTTCACGTCCAGGATCCAGGACCATCCTAAGAGGTAATCCCTTACGTGAGGGACCTGAATAATCAACATCAGACAAGCGTCAATATAGACAATTTGGCAGAGAAATTAATGCTGGCATGATGAACACAAATATTTAATGTTCATTTAATAGTAATTATTTTTGAATAGCCTTATTTATAAGTATTAAAGTAAATTGATCATTTTCCACTTTCAACACATGCAAGTATCTTAAAATATAGAATATAAATTTTCTTATATAAAAATATTCTTTCATTTCATAACCATTTGACTTGTCAATATTTAAAAAAGAACAAATTAGGCTAGATGCCTCCCCCCTGAACATAAAGCCGAGGCAGAAAGAAGAAATTACCTAACAAAATATAAACTAAATTAAAAAACTGTGTTTTATTTCTTAGTTATTTTAAAACAACATCGTCCTGAAACATAATATTTACCATGTATTTATACGACAAATAGTTTTCTTCTGCGCATCTTACTAAATGAACTATCTAGTTTGTTCAACTATGTTCTGAAATTGCATCTTTACAATAAAAGTGTTATAACAATAAACATAGTGCCTTGATATTTAAAATAAATTAGATACATAATTTCATAACTCTAAAGAACAAGTCTTTCCAAAAAATGTACTTGCTGCCGGAAATCCAGAATAATGTATTGCATGTAGAATGCTTCAACAATTAAAGTATTGCAATTTGATTTACGGTATTTATTCATTAAAATACCTCTCTATTAGCTTTCAACATTTTTACATTATTATTTATCCAAGAAATATCACACAATCCCGTGCCACGGCGAACGGCGAAAATGTAATTTCAGCCTGTCAAATAAACAATAAAGATTTTATCACCCTGAAGCTTCTGAGATAAAACATATGGCGTAAAAAGATGATTCGATTTTTAAAATGCTTTTACTAAATTGATTCTCCTTTCATTTGAACGCGGCTTAAAAACTCCCAACTTCTCTCACCGAAGGCCTGAATTCTATCCAAATTCACCGCGCTCTTTTCGCGAATACTCTAGTGACGAAGCTTCCGTGGGATCGCAGATATTTTATAAAATAACGTGTTTGACAATTTTTTTTTAAATAAATCAATTTTTTTAGAACATGAGTAAGATGGGTGCATAACATTCAAAATTACTTACTCACCTTTAAATAACAAAATTTTTCTCATTCACTTGTGGAAATAAATAAAATTATCAATTAAATAAATTTTGTATATATGAAGATAGGTAATTTGAAATGAAAGTAAATTAATTACTGATAGGGGGTAGTGTGCTGCGTATATCACGAAATGCGCAACGAACGAACGTCTTTTGCTTTTATTGCTTAAAACGATGGAGATGGCTTGAAAAAATTGGTGATCACTGGAATTGTACAAGAACGGAGGGCGAAAAGTTGGTCTCCAACAAGATAAATAGATCAAGTTAGAGACATAGCCAGAGCCTCGCTATACGTCAGAATCGAGAAGAACAGAGGCAAACAGCTCGAGCTGTAGAAGCAGAGGACCAAAATGCTCAGTCATGGGCATGTCGACTGAGAAAAATGTGTTTAAAAGCCGTATACCTGCATGCTTTGGTCAAAATACAGTGATGTACAACGGTCTACGAATTCAGAACAACAACTCATACAGAATACTGTTCGGGTTGGCGCGTTATTGTGATGCATCTACAATGTTTGCCAAAGGCCGTGTGCATGGTTTCCTTTCGCTTCTTAGACATCGAGTTGCGGGCATAAAGTTGCGGCTGGAGCTCAGTACCAACTCTCTAAGTGGCGTTTTCATGGAAGGTTGGCTCCCTGACCAAAAAATGGCATCGACTGTAAAATAGTCACAGATGCAATAGTAATCGTGACTGAAATTTAGTATTAATATATTGTTTATATTTAATGCATTGCCACCGACCAGCTCAGTTTTGGTGCGGCTCCGGATATTCTGTCGGTCAGGATGGAACGGACTTATATAATTCAAAGTCTAGGTCTTTAACACATATTATATTTTACTACATTGCCTTTACAAACTGCATCCATCTTTTAACTTAACCTAGATAACAACATTACAAATTTGAGTCCGCGTAGTGCCTTGTGGTCCGGCGTAGGCTTTTGAATTTATTTACAGTTACGTACTTGCATTATAAGTACATCTTAGTGTACACCTCGTAGTTGTTGAAGGTCCAAGAGAAACTCTTTGTGGCAATTATATATTTATTACAGTATGATACAATTTAGATACAAGGTATATCACTAGTAACAAGTCAAACAATAACGCAGAAGGGCACACAGAAAGAGAGTGTGTTAAAAAATGTTAATTAAAAACCTTTTCAAGTAATTGTGTGTTCTTGGACATATATATTGCTAATAATTTACTGATCAAAATAATAAAATATATAAAATTGAAAAATATTGATTTTTCATGCGTATTTTAGTATAATGTGTTAACAACATTTTACAGATAAAGAATATTGCTTAAAATAATTTTATTAGATTCTCATTTGACATATATGCTGTTTCAGGGAAATGAATTATCAAATTTAGTCCATAGGTGGCGATAGTGCACTGGTATTAGAAGTATTTCCATATATTAACATATATACAACTTTCAAAAATTTGATAGATATGGAGATATTTAATAGGTGAGAATAGTGAATGTTATATTTATATAAAGTGATCACTTAGGCTAGCCGAAGGTAGGTCGTAAGCGCTGTAATTATCCATACTTCCATGTATTTCCATTAAATATAATAAAAAATAGCTTTGTCTTTATTATTTGTTTAAAAACTTTTTGATTTATAATTTTTAATATTAAAATGATATCAAATCTCTAGAAACGGAAACGCCGCGTCATTTATTAATACGCTTGACGAATGATTTCTTACCTTTTTACTGACTTCTATAAATGCTACCATTGTTTAGGGATAAATAAATACAGTGAAAACTCTATCTATCATTTTTAAGGGACCTGTTAAAATTAACTATGAATGCCGGAAAATAGTTAATACGGGAATATAATAAAAAGTTACGTTATTCATACTTAAATGTTTAATACATAATCTAAAGAAGATACACATTTCACATGTTTTTAAATAAAAATATAATCAGAAAGCTGCACAGAAACAAAAAAATAATTAATTAATCTTTGTATTGTATAATGTCAAGGGGCAGTCAGTAGCAGCATTCTCTCTCTCTCTCTCTCTCTCTCTCAAAATATTTGAAGAATGCATTATTTTATCAACAAGATTAACTATAAATCTATGATAGATACGCAAAGAAAGCTGTAGATCGGAATGCATTTACCAAAACCGTAACTATTTTCACAGAAACATAAAGATTTTCTCGGATAAAAGGCTCCAGTGGTCCTTTTTTATATTGCCATATAAAATTCTCCGTAAGTTGTAAAACTTCTGCATCAATAAAAATTGGTCTTCAACCCTGTCATCATTTCCCTTCTCATTTTATTGTATATTCAGTAATAAACATTTATTTTAATTTATTAAAAAGTTGAAGACACAAAAATAAAATGACAATAATATTATAGTTAATGTACGCATGATCTACAATTTTATTTTCAGTATATATTATTAATTTTCTCAGTTTGGTGGCGTTTGTCCACTGCCCAAAATGTGCTCGATTGAAGCCACGTACGCTCGAGATTTTTATTATGTTTTTTTTTTTGGTATCACTTATATTATTTTTTTTACAAATCGTTGCCATGGCACAATTAATAAAAATACACGATAAAAATGTTCAATTGAGAAAGCATAAATAATACATTTAGTACATCAAAGATAAAAACTAAATTCTCATCCCCTTACTATGTAAGGATTTAATAATATGTATGTACTGAAATTAATTATAAGTTTATTCAAACATGGATGAATGAATGAATCATTAATTTAGATATTTAAAATTGTGAACTGTTACTATATATAATATTCTAAAAAAGTTCCGTGAAATCTCGATCGATCGTTCCTCGAATAATCGTTTTCCCGCATGTATCATTAATTTCTTCCAGTCCCGAATTAATTTCATACAAAACACCCAAAAATAGATCGCTTGGATCGTCCCTCTGTACATCATTTTACCGCATTAATCGTTTAAATTACACAGCATACTTCGTAGCTAAATACTTGGTTTCCATTAAAAGCACTCGTAAAAAAAAATAGCGGAATATTCGAGAGAGAGAGAGAGAGAATGCATCTGCGGACTGCCGCTCGACATTATACAATACAAAGTTATATTTTTTTAAATTGTTTATGTGCTACTTTCTAATTTTATTTTCATTTAAACACATTAATTTACATGTGAAATGTGTATCTTTTTTAGAATATATATTAAACATTTAAGTATAAAAAGTGTAACTTTTTTCTATATTCCCGTATTCATTGTTTCAATAAAGGTTTCACTGTATATAGTTTTAACAAAAAAAAGTATACCGACTACTAGACTTCTTTTAGATGGCTTAAAGGCATGGAAGCCAATACTGACCATTGATAAGAGAAGTAGTAGCCTACTTCGTTTCATTATTGGATTTTGTTATTAATTATTCTTCATAAAAAACCTTATTTCACCACCCTTACCACCACGGTACCTACTTACCGCACCATGGTTGTATCAAATGGCAGGAATCTATCAGGCCATAAACTAAACAAAGCTGAATCACTTCCTCTACGTTCTAAAGAGATATATAACTCTTCATGACGCGGGCGATATATTATATATGTCTCTTCTAATAAAGATCGATTTTCAATGACTAAAAACGACGTAAAATACATCAATATAAAGTTTTAAAAGAGTAACGATAATATGGCAGAAAAAATTAAACCTTAAAATAAAATAGCGTATTCCCTTAGCTGTTATAATAATAATATAATAAATAAATTATAAAAAAACAATGCGTGTGTATGTTATTAGTATAGTTTATTGGGAGGAACGGAAGGAATTTATTTTTATTAGATATATTTTTAACATTTTCTAATGTAATTTTTTATATGTTGTTGCTTGTATTATTATATGAATTATTTTTTAATCCAAAATTTTATATAGGTACCGTGGAGGTGAATACTTATACTAAATACTGAATTCACAAATAAGTTCTTTACTTACCTACCGGGATGTGAAAGAACATATGTTTACACAAGGGCGTGGGGAAAATGAGGGATGCAGGAAGGGTGGAAAGAATTCGGGAGAGGGACAGGAATAGGGAACAGGGGGCGGCTGAAGGACCACCCGGAACCAGAAAACACGACCAACCTGTGAAACGCTCCTCCCGGTATCTGGATCTTCCACGGGATCCACAGGTCTTCCGACTTCAGGATACGTACAACGCTGTTCAGCACCAAGTACACTTGAACATACAGTTTCGGTGATTGCGCAAAAGTGTTAAATAACACCATTCACAATCTCAACCAACCAATGCACCCAAAAGGAACCAAAACAAACTCAATAAACTATCATTCCAACACTACAGGACAATAATTCAAGCCAACAATTCGGTCCCACAGCAGGACGAACTTGGCGGCAACAAACGCGCCCAATGGTAAACGCTTACTTGACAGTTCGAAGGTACAACTTTAATTCATCCACACAACCACAGAAATAGGTCGTGTTCTGGTATAAGAAGAGTGGGTAGTAGGTAGGTACCGGATAGAAATCGGCGATCAACGTATGGCATGTTCACATGCGCGCGCACGGTGACCGACGATCGTTGGATAATCATAAAAATCGAATAGACCTATTTTAATTTTAGTTCGTGTATTCGTCGTAACATTTCGTACATGTTCGATATCTTACGTTTATCAAATAAAATATGTTTACGTAAAAAATTATGCACTTAATAATTTGTTAGGTCACTTTTTCGTCACATCCCTCTCTGAGATTATTCTAGAGTGAAATCTTGGCGGGAAAGGGCGATTTAGGATATTTACATTATTAAGTTCATCAAAAAGTCATTGTGTATCTCTTTTAATATAATAAAATATACTCGTATATGGCACCGTGTATATTATTTAATTATGTTTACGTGAGCTTTAGATTACAAGTTGTTTATTGTTTATCTAAATAAAATCGTCGCGTAAATTGTGAGTTCATATGACAGCGACCATCATAACCTATGGAATGCGTGTACATAATTTGTGAGCTACGCTACGGAAAAGGCTGTCATCGTGATCATTTGTCTTGTTATTTTATCTAAACTGTTAACAAATATATAACCATAATATTATCATGAAATAAAACACATTTCAACGAATTAACAAAACCTTTAAAATGACAGAATGTGTAATATGTTCTGAGCAGAGTATTCTCTTCGTTTGTGATCAGTACATAGGATATTATTAAAAAATATATGTATATATAATTATTTACAAATTACAGTAGATGTGACAATATAGTCGTTGTAAAATACACCAAGGGAGAAAATCATGATTTAAAAAAATATGTATTTTAACCAAATATTTATCTTTTATTATTAAAAAAACTGTTTTCTAACCCCTCGTGTTACCTGTCCGCCGCTTTATTGTTATCTCTCCACTATCTACTGTCTCATTTTACACTGTTATTTTTTGTTCTCGTTCTAATATGGATGATTATTTACACTCGCTCGAGTTCAGTAGCCCATCTGAATATGTTAGTATAAATTTATTTTTCATATATTACTTTAAAAATGTATTTAAAATGGAATAAATGGGATTGGTATTTAAAGTGTCAATTTATATATCAATCAGAATCTGACAAATAGTGGCAGGTAGATGACGCATAAGGTCATTGTATTCTTGCCGGTGCAATGCTCACCATCTATCTCCGTCCCTCTTGCTCTCTATTTGGTGAATATATTTTTTGTTTGGGCCTTCTTCTGCGTTTTCTTTCCCCAATTACATTTGTGGAGTATTGTATGTTCCATCCAACAACTCTTCGATTTACAACTGTCTATTTATTATTTTAATTCAAACTATTTTAATTTTTAGACATTATTTCGGGTACCAGACTCGTGCTTTGATTGATTGAAATTTAAAGCGGGACTTTTGAAATTAAACGCATTTTTCATTCGATATTTGAATAAAAAAGGCGTTAGGAGAATTAAATTAAATATAATATCGTCGTGGTAAATGCAATAGGCCGTATATCAAAAATACTAAACTTTCCAGGAGAGACAAAAACTGTCAACCTAATGTGACTTAATATGCAACTTACGTCAAAATTGTGATAACACCGTTAACTGAGAGCAAATTCAATTAAGATAATACATTTGCGAAAGAATCGGAGAGATGTAGTAGTTTTTTGTCTCTCCTGAAAAGTTTGGTATTTTTGATAAACAGTCTATCGCATTTGCCACGACGATATACTAAGAAGTAATGCGGTTCATTAGTCCATTAGAGTTCAAAACATACTCTTCATGTATTGTGCAGATAGAAGAAACAAGAGAACTCAATAATAAGCATTTAATTTACTAAATGTAGCATTGCCTTTTAATTTGTATTTTAAAAGTGTGTATTATTATTTTTTAGTCCACGTTTAAGGAAATTCTCTATTACTTATTCTGAAAAAAACATTTTTAAAAAGCTGAAAAAGCAATTTGATGGAAACTCTCGATCGCAATGTCGTCAAGAATTAAATGTCGTTAAAGTTCCTTTTAATTTAATTATTTCTGCTCCCGTGCTTCTCCTTACGTTCGGTATATTTAAATCTTGTTTCTACAACATTTGCACAGCTGCAAAGCTTCAAAACAAAACTAAACAATTAACATGCGCGACTGGCAACAATCTTCTGCCTCTATGTTCCTCAACTTTTACTTTCGCGTTTCTACTTATTTACTTTGTACTTCACTTGTACTTTAATTTCTAGAGCTGTGATCTGACTACGTAAACAAGGCCCCGGGCATTATTCATTCCATGTATCAGAAACCAAACACCTACCGTCTTAACTCAAAGATTCTTTAAAATAAAGCCAATCAAATTATATATATTTGAGATGTTTCGTGATCTTTATGAAAGATAGTGTGAATTATGTCAAAATGTGGATCAGAAGATGGAACAGAAGATCAGAAGAAGACCGTGTGACCACAATTGTTCCCTAAGTTACACCAGTGCTCATCTGTTATTTTGTCTAATATTGCGGGGTGTGTGGATGTGTGCGTGAATGGGAATTATTGCTGATGCACAATTACAGATAATATACTATATACGATGAAAATGTGAAGCGTCTGCTGAAGAACTGATCGGGAGGACGGCTGAGAGAGAATTGAATATAAAATATTGTCGTGTATGTCGGTTACCCGAGCGTCTTATTTTTGTCAATATCTTGGCGGTACCGGCGATATTTGTACTCAGGTATTTTCCGAGTGTGTTCAGGAACCGTCAGCGGTGTTACTGGTTGTGGAGGCGACAGACTTTAAGATATGTTTTATTTTAATTATTGTTTACATTTCTCTGTTCCCAGCGCTGACGGCGAGTACGTGGTTACCACCATGACCAAAGCTGTACTGCAGTATTCCGGCAAGGTTATGTGGACTCCTCCCGCCATCTTCAAGTCCTCGTGCGAGATAGACGTCAGATACTTTCCGTTCGACCAGCAGACTTGCTTTCTCAAGTTTGGATCTTGGACGTACGATGGAGATCAGGTAAAAAATGATTAAATACACGAAAAAACTATTTTAAATGCAAATACATGAAATACGAGGGCAAGTCAAAAATTATCTACATTTTTCGTTCTACAATTTATTTACATAAAACTTTACCGAAGCCAAGCTCGTCGTGAATAATTTGATGGGCAGAACCATGATTGATGCTCAAAGAAGACGTTACCACATCTATGGTAACTCACCTATTCGCTGGAACCATCTCTCGAGCTTGCTGAATCTTGTCGTCCGTGGTGGAGGTTGACGGGCATCCTGCTCCCTCTTCGTGCGTCATACTCATCCGGCCACTTTTGAACTTCTCGATCCACACAAAAACAATTTTTACGTGAAAAAGCACTGTCCCCGTGTTGTGAATGATAAAAGTCTACGATTAATTTTAGCCCCTTCCAGAGAAATCGGATGACTGCTCATTGTTCCTCTTTGGTGCAAAGTGCTAGCGGAATCTACCACTATCAGCCGGAAGGCAAATAACGCGATCGGGAACAAATTTCGCACGCGTGACCGCAATCGTACCAACTCTAAGTACGCATGCGCAGAAGGCAGTATGACAACCTTGAAGTTGTATTATGTCGAAAGTGTAAATCATTTTTGACTCGCCCTCGTACTGAATGTTCTTCAAATTTAATGTATTAATTATAAATATATACATATAAAATCAAATATTGTTTTTGCGCTACCGGGATTCGAACCTGAATCTCTATTTCTAATCTGGGGAAGTACACTACCAATTGTGTTATAACGCCAGTATTTTTCATGACAAATTTTCGAACCTATATGTTACACTTTTTTCAAATTAATACATCTGTTGTTCCATTATTTTTGAAAGACATCTACATTATTTTTACGGAATCACAAATAGCTTTGAGTAAACCGACTGCGGACGCCAGAATTATCAATTAATTTTTATTAAATTTTATATATAGTATTTAAATGTGTAATCCAATTAATCTTTGGCGAGAAAGAAATTAGAAAGATTTTTTTTATGTTTGCGACTCAAAATATAGCATGAGACTATATACTTTTGTTTTATACTTCTATACGCCATTTACATGACACAGCAACCGCTAATACCGTCCATAGCGTAAGCATTCTCTTAGTATTTAATAAATGCTGTGAAGTCCGTACCAGTTATTTCGCATCAGTATTATAATACTGATGCGAAAATTCTTAGTGAAAACAATTCCAATATAAAAAAAGATGCTAACCATTGTACTAAAGGACCATATTCTCATTTCAATAGAGCAATACAACGTTATTTGAAGTGAAAGAAATAAAATAAATAAATATACAAACAAACAAAATTACTATTACGTCTGTAACATGTCTATTTTGCTTGCCCTTCGCGAAACATCTGAGCAGATTGAATCAAATGCTTGTACTTTCCACGATAAGAAAAAGATTATTAAGGAGAACACATTCTTATTGTGGAGTTGTAATTATTCAGAACATAGGTCTGTGATGTTTTAAATACTAATTTGATTTTATATGTATATATTTATAATTAAATTAATTAATTATAATTATTTAAAACATCACAGACCTATGTTCTGAATAATTACAACTTCACAATAAGAATGTGTACTTCTTAATAATATAAATTGTATCAATGTGTCCAAAATTGAATAAAAAATGAATTGATAATTCTGACGTCTGCAGTCGGTTTACTCAAAGGTATTTGAGATTCAACAAAAACAATGTAGATGGCTTTCAAATAATGGAACGACAGATGTATTAATTTGAAAAAGTGTAGCATATAGGTTCGAAAATTTGTCATGAAAAATACTAGCGCTATAATACAATTGGTAGTGTACTTCCCCGGATTGGAAATAGAGATCCAGGTTCGCATCCCGGTAGCGCAAAAATAATATTTTTCGACAAAATTGATTTTATATGTATATATTTGTAATTAATACATTAAATTAGTATTTAAGAAAAAGATTGTTAATTAAGAATAAATATTAATATATCATAAATATTTGTGAGCTGCAATATACTGCAGGCTATATTTTTACCCTTTTTGTAGTGCGTTAAGTTTATAAACACCACTAAACCGTGCGTTTGAAGAACTCCTATTTCATCCACGATGTGGATTACATTACGATGGCACCGTAGATGAATAATAAATAAATTTCGAACTTTTTGTCTACGTCATTCTTTCATAGTTATTTTCGACTATTGTATGTTGACAATGAAGTTAATTGAATCACCGATCGCAGGTTTGGTGATCAATTTTCTCTTCAATAATGGAAGAGAAAATGCTTATTTTATTTATTTTTCATTTAATATTTTTTACAATTTTATAAAACCTCACACACATACTCGTATATACCTTCGAGACATGCTCTCACCAAATTTCTGACAAATCACATGAAGATAAAAGCGAATTTATTGATAAAAATGTGTTGAAATTTGTTATTATTATTTCATCATTCATCATTATCAGTCGTTCCATCTCACTGTTCTTCCAGTTTATTCCACTATTCTCCATCTATTTTATTTGCTGCCACGCACTTCTGCAGAATTTCATGATTTCGTCAGACCAACAGCGGGCGAATATTATGTTGCAGGCTGATATTATTTTTGAATAACAAGTAAATAAAACTCATTTTTTAAAATTAATTTTCATATATCAATTATTTGGTGTATTACAATTATGTATGGAATATGATATCGGCCAAGTGGCCGCCTCTGGCAACGGCACAAATGCGTGCCATATTTTTCATAATATTCTCGCACGCTTCGCGTGTTATTTCAGCAATTTCTTTTCGAATATTATCCTGTAGCATCAGAACTGTTATTGGCTTCTTGGCGTAGACCTTTATTTTCAAGTATCTCTACATAAAATAGTCGAGAGCCGTCAAATCAGGTGATCAAGGAGGCCAGTCGATATCACCACTTTTCGACAAAATTTCAAGCATAGTTCGGGGTGTGTCTGATGTGGCACCGTCCTGTTGAAACCACATATAATGCAGACCCAATTCAGCCATCAACAAGTTTCCCAACATATGACGATAGCGATAACCACTAATGGTCACAGCCCTGCCATTATTATTTAGATAAAATGTTTCGACTTCAACACGTTGTTGAGGCGTTAGATGCTCCATAAATTGTAATCAACTACTCTCACTACAACTACCAAATGCGAACTGATAAATGTCACGTGGAACACAATATTCACCATGTTCCTACTAAAAAAAATAAGATTATAATTAAAAATTAAATATTGTGCTATTTTATTGATAACTTGATTTACCTATATTATGTACAGTTTCAAAGTATTTTTTATAATGTTCCTGAGCTGTAATTTTGATGAAACGAAGCTTGAGGACTAATAAATGATAAATGCGCACAAATACGAGTATGTGTGTAAAAACGTCCAAACTATAAAATCTTTATCCGCAACAATTATTTATTCAGAATTACACCAGAATAATGGTAGATAATAATAAATGATTTACATTTTATAATTAAATTATTACAGCATGGGCCTTATTATATTTACAAAGCTGAAAATAACGCGACATCTATTATTACTACAAATCAAAATAATCATTATTATTTTTATCTACAATAATGCACTATTGGAGTGGCATCTGTTTTAAAATTTTCGATAGGTACGTTGCAATTTTTGTCATTTGAAATTCGGAATGTTCCGGAATGGGCACTTGTATTGTATTAATAGCATTAAACATATGACTAACTCTTGTTCATTATTATATATTACTATTACTTGTATCGTGAACTAAATCTGCTTTCATGCATGTTCACGATTTTAATTACTATTAATCTTATAGACTGACAAGGTTCACTGATTTTCTTCAACCATATAATTTATTTGTATACTCCGATTAGGTCGACTAGTTAAATCGCTTGTAAGGTCACCTTGTCGCCTGTTAATGCTCGGTATAATAATTTACGGTAATTAGAATAAATGGGCTACATTAAAAATATGGTAATGTTCATCACATGTGTTTACTATAATGGGACTACCCACCGTAGTCTATAGATACAACACTGGTAATGAATTATTCATTGACAGTGAAATATAATTTAATACAAATTAAATTTGTTGCTACTGGGATTCGAACTTCTTATCCGAGGAAGCATTTTCGCTATAGCAATCGAAAATATTTTTGACAAATTGATACAGCAACTGTTTCATTTATAAAAGCAATCAAATTTTATATTATGGTGAATCTTAAATATCTTTGAAACTTTGTCGAAAAAGTATTCGATTGCTGTAGCGAAAATAGAGAACGCGCTTCCCACAAGAATACATGTGAACGTAGTGATATGAGGAACGTAGAAATAATTATAAACAAATATTTAGTATTAACATATACAAACATAGTTTCAAGAAAATGTGTCGTGTTAAAAGTTTTTTTATAGCTTAGTAATGAATTGGAGAATATCTATGTATAAATTATAAATATTATGTCAGTCCTGATTTTATTAAAACCTTCTGTTCAATGTCATTCCTTAAAATGTCACAATTTTCTTTTTTGAAGTGACAACTGACATTCGATCAGAAAAACTGTTATATAAAACCGTGCTAAAAACACATTTTTAATTACAATTCAACCATCACATCTTTGTTAAAAAATCTCATTAAAAATCTCGCACCACCTCTGTAAAAACTAACTGCAACACCCTTAAAAATATATCTCTCAATGACTCCATTAAGACTAGCCGGCAGCTGGGTACCGACCTGATTACATTAATATTTCCGTTTATTTATGAAACACTTCCGCCGATCTCTCACCTACCGCTACAGACAGCATCCCCCGCTAGTGCTGGTGGCAGTGGCGCGGGGTGGAGTCGTCAGACGATCCAATTTGCAGTTTCCGAATTGATTTTTACTCCAGACCGGGGATAGACACTGCTGCCGGAGCCAGGGTTGTCACTCATGTTCATATGATCTTTAAAACAAATTTTAATTAATATTCACATGTTGAAGAAAGAAATATGTTCGACGACTTCGAGATATGATGTTGGCGTTGTATGCTGCATATGCCATATACTGCAAGATATACAAATGTTTCTATCTTTAGAAACTCCGTATTAAAAAGAACGTATGGAAAATAATTATTTCATGCTTTGAGCATGTTGCTAGAAAAGAT
Source organism: Eubasilissa splendida (assembly GCA_031772225.1). Lineage (NCBI taxonomy): Eukaryota > Metazoa > Arthropoda > Insecta > Trichoptera > Phryganeidae > Eubasilissa > Eubasilissa splendida. The sequence goes on along the minus strand of CM062852.1, from coordinate 9,518,879 downwards.
GAAGACAGTTTGGAGATTTTTTTAATTTTCATAATATAATTTTATATTATACACATGTTGGGTTATTTTCACTACAGGTGTCGAGAGGTACAGTTCCTCTCATTATAATGTCATATACTAAAACTCTTCCACTCGATACCTTATAAAGGATTAATAATTAATAATTTTAAAACCGTTGAAATACAAAAGAATTTAAATGCGGTGAAAACACTAATTAACCATATAATATTTCCTAACACTGTCCATATTAACGATCGATACTTTACCCTTCTCCTAAATCCCCGCCCCATTGCCTGAATAGACTACAATACAGTATTTAATTTAGTTATCACCTGATGATGAGAAATACTCCACCTCTCGAAACTAGTAGTAAAAATAACGCAACGTGTGTGTAATACAAAGTTTTGTTGTGAAAATTAAAACAATCATGTTACACCACAAAGTAACCGCCATGTCAATTAATGATATTGTCTGGAGAAATTGCCGATCACTGTAAGGCAATAGATAGACCGAGTCCGAGACATGACCACAGCCTCATTATACGTCGCACTAAATTAAACCCGAGATCGCAAAGAGTATATAGAAGCAGTTCGACCTCTAGAAACATAATAGAAGACCAAGTTGCACAGCAAGGTGAAATAGACAAAAGATTTGGAGCAGCTGGTGGGACTTGACGTTCCCTTTATAGTGCAATGACTAAGAAATCCGAGTTAAGTGTCAAGACAATGTTAACTATTTTTAAAACTGTATACAGGTCCTCAATATATAGTCACCTGGTACAAATTTTCACGTAGAAAATGAGATAAATAATTTTGACTGGTGAAATAAGATATCTTAGAGGAGTAGCAGCAGATGTGACTTTAATGAACCGAGTGAGTAGTACCGCGATAAGGGAGATTCACGACATGAAGCTCCTGCATCTACATATAGAAAAATCTCAATTTAGATAACCTGTAGATACCAGAAAAATGATTACAGATACGTACCTTCTTGACATCTACGGAAGTAAGGCGCTCGATGAAAAAAATTGTAAAAAATACTAACTGGAACTTTGTCATCAAAAAACCTCAGTAAAAACTAACTGCAACTCCCTAAAAAATATATTTCTATGACTCCATTAAGACTAGCCGGCAGCTGGGTAACCGACCTGATTACATTATTATTTCCGTTTATTTATGAAACACTTCAGCCGATGTCTCGCCCACCGCTACAGACAGCACCCTCAGTGGTGCTGGTGGCAGTGGCGCGGGGTGGAGTCGTCAGACGATCCAAAACTCTATGAGACGTATTACTCCTCGATTAGTTATCGAGTACTGATGCAGCGGAAGATATATATATAAATCATCAGAACTTGGACTACGAGATGGGGGGTACGTTAGGCAGATGATAAGATCGTGTTAGCGAGAACGCGGACACTTCAGTTTTCAGATGACCTAGTCAAATTCTTAAAAACAAACAAAATCGTGCGTAACTCCGTTTGTCTGTTCCGTGTATGGCGTGACCCATATATCATTGTGTTTCGTCCAAGTCTCTTCATGGGAGAATGTATTTGATAGTAATTCCTTTAATGTCTGTCTTGTACCCACTAGTCTAAATTAAAATCATTGTTCATTTTGCTTATCAAACTAAAATATAAATCTCTTGATATTGTTTTATGTTTATTAATTGTAGATTTCGCATTACTGTAGCATTGTGTGTGGAACCGATAAAAGAAATTTCAAACTTCTATAACGGTTCCGGGAAAGGGTGGGTCCCCCCTTAACTCCCCTTCTAGTGCCTCTTTAAAAAAGCGCAAGATAGGGAATTATGCAAGTATCTGGTCAAGATTTTGGACCCCCAATCTTTCTAGAATAAGGGAATGAAAATTATGATTATGATGAACGATAATGTATTTTAAAATAGGATTGTGTTAATCGTTTTACTAATTCTGTCAAAGTTATCCTAGATAAAATAAATTAAGATATCTGTTTTCGGTTAATTTAAAAAATATATAATTTTATGATCAAAAGAAAAATTAACAAATTATGCTGATAAATGAAATCATTAATTAACTTTGTTAAAATCAATTCCTTTAGATAACTTGGACGAGTGAATGAAGGGAATATGAATGAAATAACACACAGGATATATTGAATTCAGTATTTATTTTTCTTGAAGCTTGGATCAATATAAACATTTTTTATGTAATTAATATACTAGCAAGTATAATAAGTATTAAATATTACATTTCATTTATATTTAAGCCTGTTGGCCGCTTCCTACCTCGCAAGGTATATATAAAGTACCTGTTCCGAGATAGGTAGCCATTAGGTTACAATAGCTATTTATTATAAGTATAGAGTAAGGTAAGAAATCAAACAGTAAAAAACAGAAAAATCAAAAAGAAAACAAGTAAAGGATAAGTAAAAGGAACAAAGTAAAATTTTTGATGCAGACTAAAGACATGAAAAATGTAAGGAACCGAGTATAAAAAACATGAAAGTAAGAGCATATTAAAGAAAACAGAGTAAAAAATAATAACAGGTTATAAATAAGTAAACATGAGAAACAAGTAAAAAAGCATAGTTAATTAGGTCTTCAATCGATAGTCAACAATCATGGGGACAAAATTATAATGTGGAAGAAATAAGAGATATCATTTAATGGTTGGGATACTTCTTGTTGTCGGGATGATGATTTTATAAAATTAAAATAAAACAATTATCTCGAAACATTTCGAGAAGATGAAGAAAATTGTATTTTCCGAAACCGGTTGGTGCATTAAATATAACTTATTAAGTGGTTAAAAACATAGTTAAACATAGTTATTGTTGTCGCGCCACCGGAATATTTTTCGATAAAATTGATTTTATATGTATATCTTTCTAGTTAATATATTTAATTCATATTTAAAATATCACACACTTATGTTCTGAATAATTACAACTTCACAATAAGAATGTGTTCTCTTAATAATAAAGTTGTATCAATGTGTCCAAAATTTAATAAAATTGAATTGATAATTCTGGCGTCTGCTATCAGTTTACTCAAAGGTATTTGAGATTCTGTAAAAATAAGTAAGATGGCTCTTTCAAATAATGGAACAATTAAAATGTATTAATATCAAAAAGGTAACATATAGGTTCGAAAATTGTCGCTAAAAATATTGTCGCTGTAGCATAGTTGGATAATGCACTTTCCCTGGTTAGGAAAGAGATCCAGGTTCGAATCCCGGTGGCGCAACAACAATATTTTTCGATAAAATTGATTTTATATGTACATCTTTCTAATTAATATATTTAATTCATATTTAAAATATCACAGACTTATGTTCTGAATAATTACAACTTCACAATAAGAATGTGTTCTCCTAATAATTATTAATTGATTGAAATTGTCAGATATGGCGTAATTCCTTTATAAACTAGAAACTGTGTCAGCATAACATCAATTAAAGGAACCAAATATGTTTCTCAGTTTTATCTCCCGGCCTCTTCGATTAATCACCTTCCCGTACTCCCGCCTTAAAACCGTTATCAAATATTTTTTTAAACCTGGCATCCCTGAGCGGTCGGGTTTAAGGGTTTACCGGCCTCGTAAATCATAAGATATTTTTCAGTTCATTAAACTATTTACCCCGGTGTCGTATCTAGCGACTGCCGGCGTCCCGGAGTAGGAGCGGGAAGTATGATTCATCAATATCTGCACTTTATAGCCAGAGAAGCGCAATAAAAAGAATTTTTACGCGCCAAAAGATCCGGCAAAAAGCGTGGCTGGTGATAAATACGCCTTCTCCATTTCACATGTGCGCTCTCGCTTGACCTAGTGTGTTTTTTTTGTTGTGTTAGTATTTTATTTATAAAATATTTTAAAAATACGAAAACTTAAGTTCATATTTTGCCTGCATTTGTACACACTTTGTTAGTTTCATTTAGACGACACTAATTAAATGTTATATACATCACACAAAAATTAATACATTAAATATGACGCAATTTATTACAGTCATTCTATATTAGAATTATCTATCGAAAAAATAATTTTTGTTGCTACCGAGATTAGTAAACTAATCAAAATTTGAGTTTGTGTATTTGGGAAGTATGTTTGAAAGAAACAGAAAGGCTGAGAATGATATCGAAAGGAGGGTGACTGCAGAAAATAAAGTGAACGGCGCTTTGAATGGAATTATATCTAACGGGAATTTGTCAACCGAGGCAAGACTAGCGGTGCACAATAGAATCCTGGTACCAAAACTGATGTATGGAAGTGAGGCCTGGAGCTGGCATAAAAGGAACGAAAGTAGACTGAATGCAGTGGAAATGAGATCACTTAGGCGTATATGTGGCAAATCTATTTATGACAGAGTAAAGAATGAAGAAATAAGGAAAGAATGTAAAGCTGATGTTAGTATAGTGAGTAAGATTAAGATAGGATCACTTAGGTAGTTTGGTCATATGGAACGGATGAATGAGGAGAGAATGGTAAGAAAGATATATGATGCAAGTGTTGATGGCACCAGAAATAGAGGACGTCTGCGGAAGACTTGGCACGACCAGGTAAACCAATTAATGGAGGATGGTCCTGTTGGAAGCCTCAACAATCGGCGAGCTTGTATAAGAAGATGTATGAATGTGGATGAGACGAGAATTGTGTATTAGGACAGAAGAGTATGACGCTCTATCCTCTCTGCCTGCCTAAATATCTTCAGATTATTATAATTGTTACACGTGTATTGTATTTATGTTGTTTTTTATATCATTGATGATATACATTATTATAAATAAGTAATATTATTTATTTCAAGTATTTTGATATAGTGTTTATTAGTGATGAGAAAAAAACGCTACTCTCGACTCACTGCTGTGATTGTGATTAGTATTTGATAATATCAGTGATTGAAAACTGTGACTGTGATCACAGTTTCATTACTAAGCATGCGTCGCACGATATATACACGTATTTATTTATTTTATTAAAACCTAATTTGCGTAAAAACATATTCTAGTATAAATAATTCATATAAATCTAACTTCATTCCAAATAGAATGAAAATGCTTATAAAATTTAAATATATTTTTCGGGTCAAATTTTCAGCAAAAATGCGTAAAAAGTTTTAACAGAATCTGATAGATGGCGCTAATCAAATTACGACGCCAGGTGAGCGGCGTCAGAAAGTCCATAAAATATTTAACAAAAAGATATTTAATCACAAATCACGATGTTCCCAGATATTCAATCACTGAATGTGAGTGTGACTCAAGATATTAGTGATGGACTCACGGCTCGTGATTTTGAGCTTATCACTAGTGTTTATACATATATTACAATGAATGTATTTGATTGTTGCTGATAGAAAAATTAATATTTATACTAGTTTTTTTTACTGTATTACGTATAGCAGACAATGGTTTTCTGTTACGGTTGTTAGTGCAAAATTAGGTTGAAAAAAAATTGTAAAATTAAACTGTTGTAAAAATAATTTTTAAAATCATTTATTTAGTTAAATATCTCTAAATAAAATAAATGAGAAAATAAAATTCTGAATAAAAATAGTTCAATAGTGCTATGAATACTTTTTTTATATCACGTGTGTAGTTTTAAAAGTATTGTGAATTATTTTTCCCTTTTTGTATAGTTAGAACATCATTCTTGCAAAAAAAATGTAAGGCTAAGGTTTAGGGTAAGATAGTGACAGTTTGTCTGTGCCCTCGTTAAGTGAGGGTGCGTTATTTGCTGGTGATTATGTTCGCGACGGCAAATTTTTTTACCGTAGTAAGTATGAACATCTGACGGATGTCCAGGACGTGGCATTCATTGAAGGGTTGATTAGAAGATGGCGAAAAGGCTTCTTACGAACAAAACTTTACCATTTTTGAACCTTACATAAGGAATCAAAAATATTACCAGCTACATGACTCCAACCGATAGTTTAGAAGTAAATAAGAATAATAGTACATAGTACAAAATATTATTTCAAATAATAGACATATACAAAAAAAATTCATACATCAAAATTTTTTTAATTAAAAGTAAATTACATATTTAAAGCGAATTCCGATCTACAAGATTTAAAGACCAAATTGATATTCCAAAAATAAAATATACCGCAACCCAAAATCACCATATTTATCAAGGCATCAAATTTTTTAACAGTCTCCCCATCACAATTGGAAAAATCACAGACTACTATAAATTTGTATCTGAAGTCAAAAAATATGTACACACTAACTGAAACATAAAGTATACACTCTCGTATATACAACTCCATCTCTATATATACGATTCTTACTCTCACAGAGAAGAAATAAATGTTAAAAGAAATATATAAATAATAAAATACAGAAAAAACTTATTAAGTCATTTCGGGGTGAAAATATAATTATAGTCTTATTTAAATGCTATACTTATATACCTAATACATATATGTTTTAATAAAACAAGACAGTTCATATTAACAGTAAACAAAGTTATTTGAATGCAAATTAAAATTAATCAACCAAAAAAATATTTTAGTTTGCTACCGGGATTAATTAGATGAAAATTTAGATTAGAACGAATACAAAATAGTTTTTTTCGAGATTTTAATTCATTATTAAATTCCTATTTAAATACAGCAAACTTCTACAATATCCCTAGAATATCGAAGAACGCGTGCTGACCAAATACTTATCTTAAAACTTCTGCAAGGCCATATTGACTGTCCCAATTAGAATTAAGTTCCTTCCACATATCATCTAGATCAACCCGGCAGTCCGTACTCTTCCACATTTCTAGAAATAGAACATCTTACACACAAAACTCACTCATTCACCGTTCATGCAAATACCATAATGAGAAGTTAACAGAAATTGACTTATTCAACATCAGCATTACTACGCTAAAATAGTTTTTTTATGAACCACTACATTTTCAATTTGAACCAATCATTCTACCTACAAACACACATTTTTCTCCCTTTACCACAATAATAGTTTAAATTTCTCCACCCTTTCTCTCACTAGTTTTTATCTTCTTCTACTAATATTATATTACCTTATAATGTAAACTGCTATATTACCTTATATTATGTAAGTCATTACTACTTTGCCTGAACATATCTGTGGACTTAGATGTAATTAGTTTCATTTGCAATTTATTATGTTAGTATGATTATTTATACTGTTAAATTCCCCTTAATTAAATAAATAAAACTGCAACTTCACAATACTAATGAGTTAAACTTAAAAATAAAAATTAAAGTTATTTGTATCAAAGAACTTAATTATTTTGTCCGTGTCCATGATGATCTCTCAATGAGACTGACCTCTGAGAGACGTTATCATTCTAATCCGAAAGCCAAGCACATGAAATGATAATATGCTGAACTCTATACTGTTCTTTACGTACGCACTCGAGTCAATCTCCGAGAGAAATCCCATCCGTGGACTAGGGCTATTAGAAACAATAGAACAATCACCTAGTCCAGTCAGCAACCATTAAAAAATTACAACTATTTAACATGATTTGATTTAATAAATAATAATAATTTGAACATCATGACTTTTTCTTGCAAATTTTCAGTTGGCTTAAATTAATTCTAACTCCCTCTCTCTCACCCCATCCCTTATCTTCGTACTTAACCATTCAGCCTAGGGCGGGCGACTAGCATTGGTTCAGGTTGTTTGAAGGTTGCGAAATTAAATTATTGAAAACCATTGAATCAAATAATGAGGCTACACTATTGTCTGTAGATTTTAATTATACCGTCTTTCATGCGACATCAGCCCTGCAGAAATATGAATAAATCTGCTTAACGACATAAATATAAGTTATTTTATTGACTAAAATCTCTAAAACATTTAGAGTAAACATTATGAATTTAAATATGTAAAGCGTTCTCACAAACTTTCGTAAAGTTTTTTGACCATATTTTTCGTTGAATAATTTTTTTTTGAGTTTTCAATTTTTCTTTTCTTTGCTTAATGAAAATTTGGATAATTTCCTCAATATTCAAATCCTCTTTCTTGAGATTGGACCAAATCCCGGCCGCTAAGCCTTGCCTCCGGCGGTGTAAATATTTAACCCCTAATCAACGCCGGAAACGTGTTTGCGTACATGAAACAATTTATCACGAAAAAACACCCGGAGTCTGGGTAATTGAATCCGGCTCACTTTTTCTCAGGCACGCCTCTTTCTCTGCTTTATAAAACAACATCACCTATTTTTTAACTTTTTTATATCCACTAATCTGATCAAAATTTCTTTATCGACAATTTCTGTTCACCGGTTTCATCGTCATCATTGATTTCATCTTTGCATCTAGTATACCACACAGATTTTTCTCAACTCCTTCCGTGTATCTAATGACATGATACATAAAAAAATATGGTTTATATTTATTGTATTATAATTACAAATATAGTATTTGAAAATTTTCGTGATTAACTTTGCGGAAGTCCATTGTAATTAACTTTTTACGTCATTTTTAACTTTTTGAAAAAAATAAATAAACGATTTAATTAATATTTGATTAAAGTATTGTGTGAAGTAAACAACGTTGTGTTTTAACTTAATAAAATTAAAAATTTTGTTCAAAGATTTTTAAAAGTTAATTACAAATATAGTCATTAAACCTCTTCAAAATGCTCATCACATGCGTTCACTATAGGGCGACTATCCACCGAAGCCAAGAGATACTGAGTCAGTATGAACTACTGTATGTGTATTCCATGAAATACAATGTAATACAAATTCAATATATATAAAAATGAGATGTTACAGAATATATGTATATCGTATATATATATGAACAAATTAAAATGTTAAATACTTGAAAGTATTTAGATAAAGATATAATGTGTGTGTGTGTGTTGATGGCTCAGAAGGATATGCTTTAGCGTGAGTAGATGAATGCCCCATTATATTTTATCCATCCACTCACATATTCGTTTGAATTATTTAGTCTGTCCACTCAATTGTCTTTCGTTCACTCATTTGTCCGTCATTATATATATTTATTTGTTTTTCGTTCACTCATTTGTCTTTCATCATATCTGTCAAATATTTTCAAAATTGCATCGTACAAAACTATCATCGATGGTGAAAATTCAATGTGTAGCTTTACATCATAATATCGCTCTTTCGAACATCCTTTAAGTTGTGACATTTTTTTTTTGAATCAATATAAGTTCATATGTATTTCATTCAATATTTGAAAGTCACCAAATAATATTTTTACAGTATGTATAGAAATTACGTTGAGTTTTTATGTATCTTTAATGTGTATCTTTTAACAAAAACACACTTAATGTAAAGTAAAGTTACGTCAGCGCATCTAATCTAACATTCATCAAAAATTTAATCATTAAATTAACCTTAACAAAAATTAATTATCAATGAATTCTGGCGTCTCCCATTGCATTCACTCACAGGTATTTGAGATTCCGTAAATATAAAGAAGATGGCTTTCAAATAATGAAACGACAGATGTATCAATTTGAAAGTGTAACAAATAAGTTCGAAAATTTGTCGTCAACTGACTATGTTGGTGTAGCATAATCAGTTAATGCTTTTCCTCGAATAGGAAGAGATCCGGGTTCGAATGACGGTAGCAACAACAATATTTTTTCGATAAATTGTTTTTATATGTATATCTTTCCAATTAATACATTAAATTTGAATTTAAATATCACAAACCAATGTTCTGAAAAACTACAAATTCACAATAAGAATGTGTTCTCCTTAAAAATTAAATTAAACTTTCAAAATTTTTAAATTAGGAAAAAACAGATGTTTTCTGTAAATTTAATAATAATCGCTGTAATTTTGATATTTTCTAGTAAATTTATCACACTTTAATAATATACGTCATTTTTTGCAACATTTTGTTTTTGAAAAGGAGCATTTTTTTAAATAATGTCTAAAGTCAATCGCTCATATCTCTTGTTTATAAAAAAAATGTATGTACTTTTACATGGTCTGATAGAATGTTTACCAAAGTTAGCCAAACATTTTTGTCATATCAACATTCTTTGTAAAAATGTTGTATATTTAGACGAATTCTTATATTTACTACAGCGACATAAAAGTTGTAATAATAATTCACTTCTGGCAACAGAATAAGTTTTTGCTGTTCCCGATTAATTTGTATTGTGCATTGGAATGATTTGAACCGAATATTTAATACCTTACATTTTTATTAAGTATTAATTCAATTAAATGATCCGGTTCAGTGCAATTTTTGATTATAAAAACTGTATGTAATAACTATTTATCATTGACTATCAGAAAGCAATTGGCGAAGACCGAAGCTGTTGTCATAAGTTTTATTGCAATAAAGAGAGCAGTTTATGTTCAATTTATTGCACATTTTTATTTATTAAATTTCAAATCTGTCAAGTATCACATTATTTGCTCACTACATTCAGTTGTCATCAAATGTTTGTTTAATATTAACCTCATATTCATCTCCGTATTATTGTTATGTTCATTGTATGAAAGTTTAATCTGATACATATTGTACGATCTCGAGCTTGAACAACCCTTAAAAGATTACTGGATATTGGATGGAGATACAGGATGCGAGAATAGGTAGGTTGTGAGAATTCAATTGTAACAGGTCCAGGTCCTTGATGGAACGGAAGAGGAAACAGGTCGACTTACCTTCAATGATGACACTGTATTCTCCAAATCTCTCCGAAGTTGCCGCCAAAGACCGATATTAATGATGTAATTTTGATTTCTCATACATCTTGACTCCAAAGCTTGGACAATACACAGCACACACTAGAAAATAATTTCCATAAGTTAGGTTCACTGAAAAAGCACTCCACATTCGACAGTATTATTGTTATCGAGTGAGGTAGCGGTAATATAACGACCCTTCAGAATAACAAGGTTCCATCTGACAATGACACTGTTTTGAGATAATGAGCTCAAAAGTGTTGATTGTATTTCAACATATATTCATGTACATTTTGTTTTGAGTATGCAAATATGATCAATTTTAAGGTCTTAACTTATTTTCAGTATTTTCAATGACAACTGTGAGATGAGGGAAATTACAAATAAATTAAAACATTGTAAATTAACAATAATTATCCATAAATTGAAATAAATAACTGATGCAGTTGGAACTTTCAGCTCTTGCAATTTTCTTTAAGATCCGTTAAACAGAGTTGGTGTGTATGAAAAAAATAAAGAATCATGCTTTTGGAACCCATTTCACGCAATAACTCAAATTAGCCCAAAATGTTAGTTGGAACCTTGTTATTCTAAGGGGTCGATAGGGTAATAATGGGGAATTTGCGTCGTAATTACCACATGCTAAAAGTACGTTTAAGCACTTTTTTAAAAACCGAACACTTTTTTTGTCTCTAAAATCGTAAAATTAACACTGTAATATTAGCATATTTAGTGTTACAAGTCTACCTTAATACCAACAGAAAAAAGGAACCGTGTCATATTTCTAAACTTGTTGGCTGTTAATAGTTGAGTAGTGATGATGACTGTCATTATCGTTGTCCGCGCATGTACGCCTCAATTCTTCATTAGATTTTAAGAAAGTTAGAAAGTTTAAACTTTTATTAATCATTAGCATTTATCCTCACATCGTGAATTTCCAATCAAAACAATAATTTGGGTCATCTTCAAAACATCACAGATTTTTCTATAAAAATATCATTGGCATGACTGTGGATGAAGACGATCTTTTTCATGCAGACATACGAATGAATTAATATATCGGTAGGGAGGACACCGAATCAAATACGTTACATACCGATCTTTTCATATGTTTCATATTTTAGTCATCACAAATATATGTTTAATAAGTATTTTTTTGCATCATTAATGTTATCACGCTTCAATATGATAATAGAAATAATTAATTTTTTAAATATATTTAATTATAATTACTACTTTATACTTTCTTATTAACTTACCACTTTAACTTAATTAACTTATTAACCAAATAAATGCTGAAAGATGATCCTGTCAGAAACCTCATCAATCGAAAACCATTAATAAGAAAATGTACAAATGTGGGTGAAGCTGAGGTTGTATGTCACTACAAGTGTGGCCCTCTGTCTTCCTGGCTGAGAAACGACGTACCTGATGGTACATTAGTTAGTTACTTACATACTCATCACTACAGTTTTAACTGAAACACAGTTGTAACCATATAAATCTTTAAATACAACCTATTATTATTTATAGAATATCGAAGAACACGTGCTGACCAAATACTTCTCTCTAAATTACTGCAACGACATATTGACTGTCCCAGCCAATAAGAACTAATATCCGTCCACACTCCATCCAGATCGACCCGACAATCCGTACTCTTACACATTTCTAGAAGTAGAACATCTTACACGCAAAATTCATTCATTCACCGTTTTAGCGAATATCATACTGAGAAGTAAACAGAAATTGATTATTTAACATTGGCCTTACTGCACTAAAAGATTTTTTTTTATTAATAATTACATTTTCAATTTGAACCAATCATTCTACCTATAAACATATCTTGCTCTCAGGTGGAGGATATTAAGTCAAATTTATTATCAGAAACATTATAATGGTCTTACATTCTATTTTTATTACACAGAATTTAATCCTCATCCCATCTTCCTTCCTCTTCGCCCTTCCGTTCCTTCTGGAAAAAAAATGTTTTTTCTTTTCCTTTTCTTAATTATTTTTTTTACTTCTTCAGTAGAAGAGATGGTTGTCACTCTTTTCATTTACTTCAACACTGCTTAATATTAATCTTTGTTACCGCTTTGATAATTTCCCTACACTGAATAGTATTAGGATGTTATGAATAAGATTTCTAATATAAAAAAATGTAAAACTTTTTTTTTTTCAAAGCTGAGAAATAATACGATACGAATATTTCCATTATGAATAAAGCGATTTGCAAGCAGCGCTTCTATGACCAGCACCGGGTCTATGATCTCCAATTATTCTCGAATCTCTCGAAATGGTCGAAAGCTTTCAATTCGAATTCCAGACACGGAATCGATGCGGTATCCATTAAAATTTGAACGTGCTGAAATCAGTTTAGCTTAACAAGTTTCAAGATCCATTCAATTACGCGGTGTAACGATGACGGTCCAAAGGCTTTCCGTCCCGCGACGCAGGGTTCAATACGGCCTGGCGGCGCGCCAGGTCTTGCGACATTTCATATTTAGTGCAATAACCCATTGGTCAAAAGCTCAAAAGCCTCGTCCTGAAGCTTGGCTCAGCGGGAGACAGGTGTCAAGTACACGCTGAAGCTTTGTGCGATACGAGCGCCAGGATGTGAACACAAAATGTTCAAAATATCAAAACACATTTTTGAAAACAAAATCTGTCAAAACGTTAAAGTATAAAAAATGTTTTAGTAACATTCAAAATAAAATATGTTTTTACGTTTCAAAAAATTCAACACACTTTTAACCATGATTGAATACATTCTTTGTAATTTTACTTAGTTGTAGGTGTTAAAGATATTACAAATTCCATTGAAAATCCCAAATGGAACAATTATATTAATAGGTATATTGCAAATTTATAATATTACATTGTTAGAGTTAATTTTATTTGACAACAGATCCTGATCCTGAATTTTATATTGATAATAAGGCCGTGTCACTCGGTAATACAGATTACTGCTATCCTGGGCTGCTGGTTGGTCCTCTGCTGATTCCTGATGAATTTAGATATTGTACGGTCTTGGTCAATTCCAACAAATTCCTGGCGTGCGCCGAATATACTTCCTAGAGCGTTTCTTGATAACGGACCGATTCCGACGACGGTTGGGCATTACCCGTGGTTAAGTGGCGCACCGTTCACACAGCAAAAACAGGCATACCAACAATACAAAACCCAAGGCTAGCAATCAAAAGATATCTAATACGCATAAACAACATATTTATATCAATATCTCAAATAAAATGTTATCGTGAAGATCATATACATTATCAGCCAAATATTTCAATTTTATTTGATAAACATTGACGTGTTTATTTGGTTTTAGGGGTAGGACATTCATCTAGTGATGAATTTACATCGGCAAAACGGGAGTTAAAGCCTCGTTCTGGGAGAACATGCATTTCGAATACACATCTTTGTTTAAAAAACCAATATATAACAATATACTTATGCGAATACATGGAGATTATACAGAATGTTCTAAACGAAACGTGCGTAACTTTGAATATACTTAGATTCATATTACATAAAATTCTGAAGAAAAATGTTATACAAAATTTTGATCCAATACGCTCCATTACTGAGATAATAAAAATAATAAATATTTTATGAACTATCTATACGCACATACATTAATTTTTATTATTGCAATATTTTTATCGATAACACAGGTAGTTACTTGACCACTGAAGTAATTATTAAACATCAGTCTAATGTCTTGATCACTTCCAAACCAAGAAAACACAGACATCCATTTTGTTTCTTTGAAATAAAACGCTCTAAGATAAGGAATTCCAAAAAATGAACGTCAATTCTAGCATATAATGTTGATACCAATATATTTTATTCTTATCTAACGTTACGTTTCATTTAGAACATCCTGTTTAAGTAAAATGTAATTTTGGACAAAAATTTCGGTATCATCATTTTTTTTGTAGAATTATATGTTATTCCTTTATCTAAAACAATATTTCGAACCAGACTACCAGACAGAAAACTATGTCTTTAATTGTTGTTTGATGACTTAGAAATGTATTATAATAAAGTCGTGATAACTTGGAACGTCTGAGATACTGACTTAATAAATAAATGAAGTTTCATCAATACATAAGATAATCAATTTTGAAGGCTTTCGTTCTTACGGGACTTGGACCGTTTTGGTGAAGACGTGTGTGGGGCTGACATTGATCAATTGTCGGTATTAAGACTGCTTTTGCAGTCTTTACAAATCACTTTATACTGACAGTGCCTAAGCAATACATCTAACGACTGAAATGAATAATCGCTCCAGCATTATCCAGCTGCGGCTTGGAAATTCTGCACAGATGGAGCGTCTCGTGACCACATACATTTCTAAATATAGCCGTCTTCACACAACAGAGACTGACTGAGATGGTTAGAGTTAATATTTTATTGTTTAAAATATTTTTGAGTAATTATCTATCATTAGTCCGACTTTCAAGAATTGGTTGTCTCAATTGGCATTTTTCAAATAAAGTAACAATATTATTCAGCGGTAGCTCGAAATTAATTGTGAAAGTATTTTCAGTGGTCGTCTACTTTTTCAATATTTAATTATCCCATGCATGTTGGTGCATGCAAACACGAACAAAGTTAGTCTACAATTACACCATTTTTATAATGTCATACCACTCTTTTCTTGTTCATATTCATACACGCTCATCGATTGTTAAGTCTTCTAACAGACCTTTCCCACAATATATTGTCTATCTGATCATGTTAGGACTTTTTCGGATGCTTTCTGTTTCTGTTGTTTCCAATACTCGCCTTATACATTTTCTTTACTATTGTGGCGAGTACACAGCGACACATGTGAGCCATGCGGCGAAGCTGGTTTAACCGCGATACCAGAGCCCCCAGCAACTTGTGGCGAATGGGACATAGATGTCAACCACACTAGACGAACTAAGAAAAGGACGGATGAAGGGGACGATGTTGGGAAGAGAGCTCGAGCCGTCCGGCTTCTGATGACAGAGGCTATTCTCTCTCGTACACCTGGCCAGTCTTTTTGAACTCTCTCATTGTATAAAGTATTGTTTATAATAAATTTTCCATATTCATTCAAAAGATATACCTAATAATTGATTTAATATTATAAATCAATTTTATCGAAGAAACATTATTGTTGCTACCGAGATTCGAAACTGCGAACTTCGAAATGCATTAATCGATCATGCTACACCAACACAGTGAGTTGACGATAAATTTTCTAACTTATATGTTGCACTTTCAAATTAATACATCTGTCGTTCCATTACTTGAAAGCCATCTTCTTCATATTTACATTTAATTTGTATTAAAAATATTTCTATAAAATTGCAACTTCACAATAAGAATATGTTCTCCTTAAAAATAAATGTGGTATTGTGACAAATTCATCTAAACTTGTGAACTCACTAATTCAAATTTTGTAGAATATATATCGTGGCATAATCGAGGTAAGTCTTTTAATTCGTTTGACACCCGAGATGCTTGTATTTCTTGTCTCTTCTGTAGATGAGCCATTTCAAAATGGTGAATTTACCTAAGCATTTGCCAAACTGGTAATCAGTAAACTGAAACTCTGACGTTCCAGATATCAATTTACAATACACCAAACTATCATTTCTACACTAATACGATCCTCCTGCTAAAATATTCTTGACAACTCTTTCTCAATAAACTAATCTTTGTAATACACACACGCTGTATTATACTATATACACACGCGTAAATGCACACTCGCTGTGCCGAGTTTCGAGAATTGCCGTTTCTTCTCATCATCATGATAACTAAGCTAATTTGTTTGAAACAATCACCGAAGATAAAGCTGAACACAATACTAACAGGTCACCTGGGAAGGCCAAAGCTAAGATGGAGTGACGATGTCTTTAATGACATATCGGTTTTAGAAATTTACGACTGGAGTGAAACAACATGTAATACACACGAGGGGTGATCGAGTCAGTAACGATAATGATGATGATGTCATTATTATTTAATATTTACATGATTTTAAGCATATTTTTAAGTAATGTCCTGTTTACCAAAATATATTTTCAATGTTTAAAAGATCTAACTTTTGAAGATTGGTTATAAAAAAGTATTTTTAAAACTTATGAATAGCAATGATATTATTTGTAAGAGAGAATTTACATGATCCAGAAATGAGACCTCCCCCCCCCTACAACAACACTGTATATCGGTTTTTACAAATGCTAATAGATAGACAGTGAGTCGGTCATCTAGGATGATTTACACTATTGTTGCAGGTAAGAATGTATATTTTTAATATTTGCAAATTAAACTTTGTAAACATATTAAAATAATATATTAGTAGTCAATTTTTTTATAGCTCACAGATAAAACATAATAATAATATAATTATTGGTATAATATTTTATATTATTCATAAATGTATTTTCGAATCAAATATCTAAACACCTACCACAAAGCACTAGACCGGCATTTTATACAAATAATAATATTGAAAAATTACTCATAAATTTCAATGAAAGATGATAGATGATAAATTTAATATTTCCGGTGTTTATAACGGTAGTTTTTAAGATTGAACTGATTTATATATTGGTAAAGCAGATCGAAATATTAACATAAGAGTCAAAGAGCAAAATTTTGAAAATGATCATTTTTTTATGAATATTTGAAATTGTCTGTTTTACATATAAATAATGTGATGTTAAATCATTATAAATAAACAAAGCATGTAAAATTAACCAATATATTATAAATAACCAACAAATATTAACCACAGTCCTATTCTTTGGTGTTTTTTTGGTATTTAATTAACATGGAAGAAAATCTTGTTTAGAAAAAGCGACACTTAAATGTTGTTCCTGGACGGTTTTTCAACACTAGTGTGTAATAATCTCACTTTAGCAGGAAGCGGTGTTAATACAGCAGTAGGTATATAAAGTATTTGTCTGAAGAAATAAGGGTCCTAAGCTGACTGTGTAGTGTCATCACATACCGATCTCCCCGTTCCAATTCTTCCGGTCAATATCCGTTTTCACAGTTTTCTTTTCCAAATGTCGATCGAGCTTTTGGAAACACCGTCGAATAAAAGTCCGCCCTAACAAAGGACAAAACTTTAGCCCAAGATCCTGGCAGTATTCCTAATTAGGGCTGATTCCACTCTTTATTCCATTCGGGGCTGCTTACTTAGAAGGTTACTGAAAGTTAAGATTTCGGATGTTCATTTGTGCGGGGTAAACTTTGTTTCAATTTAAACGTTCGTGGGCCATGGTTTTGTGATCTTATAGAAACAATTTCAGCTTTAGACTTGATTACTATTCGGAATTCCAATGTTTTCTGCTATATTATATTATATTAAACAAATCTACCAGATAATAATAATAATAATACAAATTTAATGTATTAATTAGAAAGACATACAGGAAAATTCAATTTATCGAAAAAATATTTTCTTGTTACCGAGATTCGAACCTGGATCCGTTCCTATCCGGGGAAATGTCTTAACCGATTACCATACACTACACGAACATAACTCGTTTAAATTCTCGATTTTAAAAGCTGTTGTTCTTTCAAATTGATACAACTATTATTCTTCTTTCTGCATTTAAAATCTATCACTTTTTTAATGCAAAAATCTCAAATGCCTTTGAGTAATATTCGCTAGGAGACGCCAGAAATTAAATCACATTTTTTTTATTAAATTTTAAATAAACTTTTATACAGCTTATATATTAAAGAGAACACATTATTATTGTGAAGTTGCAGTTTTTCAGACCATAGTTATGTGATATTTTAATTCAAATTAAATGTATCAATTAGAAATATAATATAATATCATACTAATTGATACATTTAATTTGTATTAAAATACCACAGAACTATTTTCTTAAAAACTGCAACTTTACAATAATGTGTTCTCTTTAATAATAGTAATAATAGTTTATAGTTGAAATACTATATGTAAACCAAATTTCAATTAGAAAGATAAATTGTATTAGTGTGTGTAACAGCTCGTTTCAAAACATGTAATACTTTTTTATTTAATATAATTTTTTTTAAATTAAATAAATACACGGTGCCGTAAAACTCGTAGGAAATATTACACACACCATATACAGAGCTCAAATCGTCATGTTTTCGTTGTTGTTTCCGACGCCGTGTACATGTAATAGAAATAGAATTAAGTATATTTATGTACGGAGAAAAAATGCTAACATGGAAATGCTAATATATAATGCTTTTTGAAATATTTAATTTTTAATATATGGTTTTTATAGTGTAAGTTCGCAGTTATATATTTATATTAATGGAAAAACTATCAAATGCATTCGACTAAGACAAATATCGGTAATGATATAAAAATACCAAATGACAACGAATACATTAAAAATTAATTTGAAATACTTAACTTCCAGTAAATTGTTTAGAGGGATTTTTATCAGAATTTTTTAGCCTTCCAATTCATGTATTAATATAAAACACATATGATGTTTATTATAATAAGGTAGTTAGAAAAAGTGTCAAAGCGATTAGCGCTGATGCACTTGTAGTAGTAGATTTGGCGGTCTAGCCGCATGTAGAGTACTAAGAGTATCGTAGACTCTAAGGAATTGGAAATTGAATACATTAAAAAATTTAACAGATATAAACATAAACTTTCATAATTTACAAAATTCAAATAATCTGTACATATTTTTTGTGGACGCTTTGTTCTTAAGTAATTTCAAACGACAACCCCGCCAACTAATCAATTAAAAGGCAGAGCGACATCGATACACTGTTACAACGTGCATATTACGTATGGAATTACTTACGTTAATACAATTGTTCTTTCTAAATGAAAAGGAGTACACATGCGAGTCGGCCTCAGTGTACTTAGTGCTGAAACTAACATTTTACACTGTTAATCGATAATTAGTAAAAAATATTGAAAATAATAAAATATATTACGTATATAATAATAAAACAGAAAAATTTGTTCATATTAGTTCTTTCAAATTATACTAAAAATGTAATTCTTTAGCATTGACATTTTCAAGAGTTAAGATGATACAAGACTTTTTAATAGTTTTACGTCTTACGATTGAAGTAATAAAAAAATTTCAGAATAATGTCACGATGGTTAGATGACAAATCAAAATTGATCAGTCATGTTGCATTAAAAATATTCTTAGATTTTCACGGCCGTTTAGACTCTTCTGTGTGCAGTTTTATGGGCCGTGTATATCTGACTTTTCTAGCCGACGTTTCGGATCCCATTGCTGGGTCTATCATCGAGGCCGATAGGGCCAGTAAAGTCAGATATACACAGTAGAGTAGCCCAGAAAACTCTATACAGAAGATATTTTATTAAATATCTGAGAAATCATTGTTTAAACTATACAATATTTATAGTTCATATATTAAAGTGACTTTTAGCGTACCTATACAATAATTATTGGTGATGGTCAGATTTATTATTTTAACATCATCTTAATTTGTTTGTCGACATTATACCTCAGTGCGCTTGTATACTATTGTTGTGTCGTTGTCAGTATTATGCTCATAAATATTGGTTTATTTAAACTCTCTAGTCCTTATACAAATTTCGCAAAACATATTCTAAATTAATTATATTAAAATATTATTTATTTTGCTACAACTATACTCATGATAAGATTATAAAAATATTATCGTGAACAGCACCTTCCCAGAAATTTTTTACTAATCTCTGATAACTTTATTATCCAATTTCATTTCCATAATTGCGAATTTGTTTTAACAGATATTTGACAAAATGTGTAATTACTACTTACGATTGCCAGAATTGGAATATCTCAAAAAATATTTGAATTTTTCGATTAAATTCGTTCAAGTGACATCGACCGGAATCCCTTGGGTAACAAAATGTTCAGATACTTGTCATATTTTAGTCAATAAAGCGGCCCAAAACTTTTCATGGAATTCGATAGATTAAGCCTCCCCCTTTAGCGTTAAAAAAATATAAAATTACCGAACAATGTAAAGGACGACCGACACACCTGCTCCACATTTCAGTAATGTTAAGCTTGATGCTTTCACCCCTAATCGGGTAAGCAGCCATTACGCAAACAGGATGCCAGAATTACATATTAGAATGTTGTAATTTAAAAAGAATTTGTTAATTATTATCTAAGCGGTATGTGGTATATTTATTATATCTGCATTTTATTTTCAAATATCATATTCATATTTTTTATTTTATTTTATGACCAAACAAAATTTCAGTAGATAAATTTTTCACGTAGAATAAAATGTATATTTAGCTAGTACAGTAAATTTTGTCAAGAAAACTGCTGTAGAAATAGTTCCTTTTTTAATAAAAAAGATTTTTGAGTCACAAGTATCGATTCCGCTACCTCTCGCATGCTAAACGAGCGGTCTACCATATTGGTATTTCTCTATTAGACTGTTGTGTCTAATTATCATGTAAGTATATAATGCTGTTTTTTTTCTATTTATAATTATTTGTACATTTTAATATTTATTTATTTATTATTATACACACCCTATTCAGACATTAACATAATTTATAAAATAAGATAAAATTACAACAGAAGTGCAATACACAAGGAAAAAAAATTACATAGTGTCATCATGTTATTACATAATTAAAAATAAATGATAAATATAAAATGTGAAGTAGCAATTTATCTGTCACCATTGAGTTAAGACAAAAAATTTTAATAGTGTAGTCCTATAAGGAATTAAATTAACACCAAAAATTTCAACTACCTCCGAATATTCATTCCCCAAATAATGCATTCTGGGGACTGCGGAGTTAGCAAGTGCTATTATACTTATATCAAATTCTATTCGAAAAATAGTTGTAAGTTTTGTAACAAACTTAATCATTAAAAATCATTATCACGTTTCATTTGTATCCAACGATAATACAATGGTTAGTATCCCTACTTGTCACGCGGGAGATCGGGGTTGGGTTTCCCGTCGAGGAGATTTTAATTTTTATTTAACTGAGTTAATATATTACTTATACTACAATTAAGAAGAACACAAGAACATTGTGAAGTTGCATTTTCGTTAGATATATATATCTTTCTAGTTGATTAAAATACCACATATCTAAGAGTTGTATTAAAGTTTCCAAATGGATTAATTAATTTAATTCTGGCGTCTCCTTTCGGGTTTTACTCAAAGTTATTTAAGATTCATGGTAATATAAA
The DNA here is from genome assembly GCA_031772225.1 of Eubasilissa splendida. Classification (NCBI taxonomy): domain Eukaryota; kingdom Metazoa; phylum Arthropoda; class Insecta; order Trichoptera; family Phryganeidae; genus Eubasilissa; species Eubasilissa splendida. Next base: position 9,497,028 of record CM062852.1, on the reverse strand, counting down.
TTTTATTGCTTCTAAAAATGGAATAGAATGTGTATCAATTGAAAATATTGCACAATATAAGTTTAAAATTTGTCGAAAATGTATGCGATCGCTATAGAAAATATGGATAATGCGCTTCCCCGGTCCAGGTAACGTAAGGTAAGATCTGATAAGAGGTCCAAGTTCGAACCCCGGTAGCATCTGAATATTTTTAATTATTCTTATTTTTATATTATATATTTATATTTCTTTTAACATTTATTTCTTCTCTATGAGAGTAAGACTCGTGTATGGAGAAGTAGTACGAGACTATATTTTATGTTTCAGTTAGTCTGTGTACATACTTTTTGACTTCAGACACAAATTTATAGTAGTCTGAAATTTTTATAATTATCGTGAGGAGATTGTTAAAAAAATTTATGATTATATAATATAATATAATTTAATTAATTACATTTTCTTAAGCGACATATTTCATAAAGGAGACTTTTATTAACACTAAGCGTTTAGACACATCACCATAGAATGATTAGTATCGTGTATTGATAGGTATCTTTTCCCAAAAATGTGTATTGTGATATGCAACTTATTCAAAAATGTGTTTTCATTTGTATGGTATTTCATATTTTTTGTGTGAAAATCTATAAATTGTCGTTAGGTGTAAGAGATTCATAATTTTATGTTTCCTCGCTATAACATTATAAATAGAATTCTCGTATAAACATTAATTATAGCGAAACTTTAACACGCTCGTATCATGTTGTTGCTTAAGGGTGATACTCTGAGCTTTCTAGTTCTGAAAATATACCTCAGCCGGCCACACTATTCATTTGTTCAGAGAACTGAATTAATTTGACTTCAAGATTTCAAAATACGACATAGATGATCCGTAAATATTTTAAAATTAACAATGTTTTGTTTTCATCTTCCCAGATCGACCTGAAGCACATTAGCCAGAAGCCCGGAGACAACAAGGTGGAAGTGGGAATAGAACTAAGAGAATACTACCCTTCAGTGGAGTGGGACATTCTAGGGGTGCCCGCTGAGAGGCACGAGAAGTACTACCCCTGCTGTCAGGAACCTTATCCCGGTCATTCATATTTACAAATTATTTAAATTATGCTAATTAATACCTTAATCCTAGAATATTTTATCCGGGCCTCTCGGCCATGAACATATTTTTATTATAAGTAACTTTTGCATTATATTATATTAGTAGCTATAATTTCAGACTTTAAAGACATCGTGAGTTGTATATTACATAACCAAACATATTTAATCGAATTTGATTAATCCAATCACTGAATTCATTTCTGTGTGATTATTTCGCAAAACGTACGACCTGAGTAGTTTTACACTTCAGCAGCAAGGACAACACTTAGTTGGTCCAAAAACTAATATTATGATTAAGGCAGTGGCATGCAGTAGATATAGATTTAGGTTATGCTGTTACCAATGATATTATACAACCATATATAATATATGTAGTACAATATATGTACTTTCGTTTAACCAACGTCTTTGGACAAAATAAATCCGTCGTTTATACGACCCAATCATGTATTTATTTATAATTTTAGAGTACTGTTAATAGTGTTTTTTAAGTAAAATAATAACTTATAATTATATAAAAAATGTACGGATATTTTTAAGAACACTTTCTATGACTGAACATGATTTATTTATTGTTGAAAATACTTCACGTAATAACATAATTATTTAGGAAATAGTTCTGCCAATTGCTTTTTGTTTTTCTCAAATCAAAAACCAATCCATACACTAAATGCAAAGAACAATCATGAAATCAACAGATTAAAAATAGTAAGATAGTAAAGTTCGCGAATTAGTAAAAGAGGAAGTAGACACTTCAATGATTTGCACGCAGTTGTAACCCTTTCTAATGTGATTCTGTTAATAAGTAAATAGTCATTTATATGACTTGAGTAATTCACTAGCTTAAAGACAGAACTGAGTAATGTAAATAGGACGATGCGGCTAATAAATAAAGAGCGCCATGAGTACAGCGGTGAGTTGCGGTGAATTTTTAGAACTAAGCAATTAAAGTCTCTACTGGTGTACAGATGGCACTAATTGCAAAATAATATTTTCGTTAATGTTAATCCAATTTTTTAATTTGTATTTCTTTCCCTGTATTTTTAGTTATGCACAGCTTTTTTGCTTATATGCACTACACACCATTAGATTAAGGATGTAAATATTATCCAAACACTCAGAAATAAGCTTTACGTCTGTGTAATATTTATATTTGCATATTTTGCGACAAACTTTAATCTATCCAATATCAATGTATGTAGTCTATCGATGTAGCAATATTAGTTCATCGAGTATTAAATCTGAGTACGTCGAAATGTTCAATGTTATATAATAGCAATCGAGACATGATAATTAAGATACCGCAAACGGTTGGCGGTATTTGAGAATTGTCGAGAATATCTCTGTGCAATGTCATACGAGCATTATTAACATTTACATTTACATTACTTAAATATTTTGTTTAATTCTTTTTAAATAGTGTATCTTATTATTTTAAATTAAATATTTAAAAAGTGTTACATATACTCATTTGAAAATGGGGTATAACGATTGGAACATACTATACAAATTACCCTGGCAAAAAGAATCATGCATTCTGAGGTTAAGAAAAATAAAAGTATCGGCCCTCGTAACACAATTCACTCGCCAATCTACAAAATAAAATGAATTACTATTCTCATTAAACTAAATTTAAAAAATTAATAAATAATATTACTTCATTCGCTTCGTATTGAGAGCCACCACTTACCAACGTCACACGACACCTTTATATAAAACACACACAACCTATGCGGTGCGTTCTCCACAGTAACGCAAGCGATCTAACAATTAACTTTACTTAAATAAACTGTATTAAGCTGAGTAAATAACTTCTTTCATTATCTGTTTTGCCTATTGTAATCTAATTCAGAATTGGTATTTTTTAACACTGTCTATACGACAACTTGCTAGTTCTCGACTCGGATTTACTACTTTTTGTAGTCTGATCGATCATTTTTCGTCTATTGGTACTCTTGAATTATTATACTTACTGTGTGAGTTTGTTTTCTGAAATTTTCTTCGCAATATATTTTATAATTGTTCTCTGGTTTTTTGTACGTACGGACGTCTCTACGCCGATGTAATAGAATCGAAAGATCTATTGGAATGTATCCAAAATAAAAATATATTTTATATTTATCTTGTTAAAACGAATCACTCGTCTTTTGCTAAATCTCCGGGAACTAAGAAATCTTCAATGGACCACCTGAGTATAACATGAACTTGGAGTAATCATTCATGTTGATGCAGATAATTTGTTTTTTATGTTTATAATGTCCAAGTCTCCGCAAATTGACCACTTTTACACCCTCACTGAGAAGAGAGAAGAATTTATTATAGTAACATCTCAGCAACTCGCATTTTAAATATTATACAACAATACATTTTAATAAGATTCAAAACAGTTTTAGTTCTATTAGTAGCTGACAAACCTATTTATATGAATGATTAAATTCCAATCAATTAAAAGTAGCAGTTTTTGTGTCATCAACATACGTTAGACTAAAACTGAGTTAACATTGCCTCTAATTATGTGAATATACTACTAAATACAGAGTTCATATTTTAGTTATTCCATACCCAACAGCAAAAAATGTTTTCTCGAAGAACACGACGTGAATTTGTCAATACGTGTATGTGTTCGTGCAGAGAGATGCAGACGGCCCAATGTGCGGGGTGCCGGATGCCGATCGTCACCTTAGTAGCAGAGCGTGCTATATTGTTGTTGCGCCACCAATTTTTCGATAAAATTGATTTTATATATATATATCTTCCTAATTAATATATTTATTTCATATTTAAAATATCACAGACCTATGTTCTGAATAATTACAACTTCACAATAAGAATGTGTTGTTCTAATAAAAAAAATATTTTATTTTTAGCACATTTACACAATAATTGATATGTATATATATATCAACTTATTTGTAATTATTATTTTAATGATTAATATAAATAATAAATGTAAAATATTTATATTTACCCGACTTAAATATATCAAAAGTCTACGTCACTGATTTTATAGCACCGCAACGCGCGTTTTTATTTTAGTACCATAAGGGAAAGGTTAACTGACGTTAAGATACTAAATAATAGTGGCTAAAACATGGAACATTAGAAAACTTATTTTCGTAACAAATGAATTGAAATACAATTTATTTTATTTGAATGAAACAGATTGTCAACAGGTCGTTAATAATCTTGACATAGAAAGTCAGTTCTACATAGACATACTAAAGTGTGAAAATAGAAAATATTATAAATGATCTAGATTGAAGTAAGACATGTAAACAAACACAAAAAATCAAATAATCGAGGAGAGAGAATAAAGTATCTTAAATATAATTCTTGCAATGGAAACTCATAGCTTCCAAGGTCAACGATATCGAAATACGTGATATGACACTACGCGGCGTTTGCAACGAGTGTTTCCTGATTAGTACTATCTTGACTGAATGATGAACACGTGTTACACGCTCGATTGGGTAATTTCCTCCCCAATACTAATATCAATCTACTAGTGTATATTTGTGTTATACTGCACTCCAAAACCCTCAACATGACAATTCATCTTTCCATTTTTTCCAGAAAAATATACCAAAACAGTAAAATGAAATAAATATTATTTTTTAACAAAAAACGATATATGTATATATATATAAATCTTTTTTTAATGCGTGTACTTTCTACACGGTCTCTGTTATCATAATATTTTAACGATTTTGTTTGTAATAATAAATTCTATGTAAAGTATGTTTTGACAAACAAAGCAAAAATCAAGCAAAGATAAATGATTATATATTATATATACATGTTTAGGTATATTATGGTAACGGGTATATTTTTTATAAATACAACATATTTTTGTACGTTAAATTTCCTCATTTGAAATACAATTTAACCTATTTCATATTTCAAAAACACATTTTTGAATAATACGAAAGTTTATTTATTTCCCGAAAAAAGCTTCAGGGGAATTCAGAGAATAAAAAATAACTGAAAACGCTGAACGTAAAGTCTCACGCGAAACACCAAAAACTTCCCCACTAAAAAAACCCCTCTATCTGTGACTAACAATCACATAAGTGAACTTGTAAAAAACAAAGTATTACTCTGTATGGAGCTTATTTTCGTAAAAATATTTCCTTTTAAATATGTTGACATGTTTATATGTTCACATTTTATCGATAGGAAGCATTCCATGCCAAATTATTTGTCAATATTATGTATACCGAACTACGAGTATGTGGGTACAATATTTCCGTTTTAAGCGTGTCGTGGCAAAAGCTTTTTTGTACAGAACGACAATATACCCGTCGATAGTGAATAAACGAAATATCCCGTATTGTATTGTTTTTTTCAAATATATATTTCCTGACATTTTCCAACAAATGCACGGCCAGATGCTATTATAATTCTCGTCGTCCTGAGCTAAACCGTTATTGTGAGAATGATATTTGATTGTAACGATGATTAATAATTGAGAATTAATTTGAGATGTTTTGTTTCTAGTGCACCAGTGATTGGTTGTCAAATTACAAATAATTAGTTAACACAAATCTCACAATCACAGTTAAAATAACGGTTTTCCTCATCACTACGTATACGTTTAATATAATATTTACATTAATATCCTGATACAAAATATGTTAAAATATTCTTATATCTTCTATCTGTACAACAAATCTCTTTCGATTCCGGCCGTAAGAATCAGGTAAATTTAGTGTTTAAGTGAATGTGTGTTTTTATTTCTTTCTCTAATTCCAATATTTTCGAAGATGCGACTTTTTAATCCTTCTCATCAATGAATTTAATGAATTTAATTGAAAAAATTTCAAAACCCCCTATCTTCATTAAAACTAATATATGCACTCTGGTTTGCTACATTTTATAATGAAGGTTGTATTGCTTAATGACAGAACAATTAAATTGTTTTTTAGGAACTCGGTAGAGATTTAAATTATTGAGTGTTTTATAAATTCACCGATATAGTTTTAAATAAAGTATTTCTGCCGATACAGGGTGAATATTATGTTCCAGTCCGATTTTATTTGGAAAATATTTGTTAGTTTTTATTTGGTAGTCGTAAAGAGTAGTTACTTACAATTTATTATAGAGCATCTAATACCTCAACAATGTGTTGAAGTCATTAAAATATTTTATCTAAATAATAATGGTAGTGCTGTAACCATTAATGGTGATCGCTATCATCATATGTTGGAAAACGTTTTGGTTGCCGAATTAGGTCGATTGGGCCTGCAACACGTGTGGTTTCAACAAAACGGTGCTACCTTATACACAGTTTAATATCAAAAAGTCTCCTCGATCACCTGATTTGACAGCTCCCGACTATTTTATGTAAGCGTAATTGAAAAAAAAGTCAACAACAATTCCGATGCCAGAAGATAAAATTTTAAATGAAATTGCTGATTACGCGAAGTGTGCGAAAATGTTTTAAATATGGTTAAAATTGCACGCATTTGTGTCGCTGCCAGAGGCGACTACATGGCCAATTTCATATTATTTAATTAATTGTAATACATCAAGTAATCGTTAAATAAAAACCAAATTTAAAAATATTGTTACATTTTCTAGTTATTAAAAAACAACCTCGGTCTGGAACATAATATTCACCCTATAGTGATACTACACCATACAAAAGTAATATTAACGAAGCAACATTTTTTTAATTTTTGAAAAACGACATGGTGGATTGGGCGAATTTAATAGAGATATTAGCAAGGTCAATTTTTTAGGAAATGTAATATAAATCTAATAAAGACTCTGCGAATTACCGAGTTAATAATAATAAAATACTTTATAAAAATATACTCAGATATATATATGGTACGTACTTGTCTCCTTAAGTACGTCTTTAGTGTATACCTCGTAATGTGAAGATTCAAGAAATACTATTTGTAACAATTATATCTTACATTGTAATTCTTAATATATATATATTAATAATTACAAGTTTAGCGATCGTTGTTTTAAGTGAAAGGAAAACGATGTAACTAGACGTAAGGAAAAAGTTAACAGTAAAATATTGTATTTTAAGGGCCGTGAAAAATATGAAAATAACTTTTGATTGCTCTTATTAACCTTTCCCTTACGGTGCTAAAATAAAAACAAGCGTTCCTCAGTGTACATGTAGACTTTTACTATCTTTAAGTCCGATAAATTTGAATATTTTACTTTTTTTTTTTTTTTTCCAAAATTTAATAAAAATGAATTAATAACTCTAGCGTCTATTATCAGATTCACTCAAAGATATTTGAGATTCTGTAAAAATAAGGTAGATGGCTCTGTCAAATGATGGAACGATTAAATGTATTGATATCAAAAAGGTAACATATAAGGTCGAAAAATTGTCGATAAAAATAGTGCCGCTGTAGCTTAGTTGGATAAAGCACCTCCCCCGGTTAGGGAAGAGATCCAGGTTCGAATCCCGGTAGCAATGTTTTTTTATTTTATTTTATTGTTTTTTATTTTTCGATAATATTGATTTTGTATGTATATCTTTATAATTAATACATTTAATTCATATTTAATATTTTACATTTATTACTTATATTAATCATTAAAATAATAGTTGATATATACACCAATCACTGTAAAATAAAATAAAAATTAGACCAAACATTAATCATCACGAACGACAGCTTATGCTGGCGCGTTAGTCCAACCCGGTCAGCGCACGCTCCGCCAATAAAGTGACGATCGGTATTCGGCACCGACACCTTCTGCACTTCTCTGCACACACATTCACATATTGACAAATTCACGTCAGGTTCTTCGAGAAAACATTTTTTATTGTTGCGTATAGTAAATACTTATATATTGAAATTGTTTTATCCAATACATAAATATATTACGGAGGAATACCTAAGATATAAACTCTGTATTTAATATATTTACAGAGATATTCACATAATTAGAGGCAATATGAACTCAGTTTATATCATCGGAGAGGAAAGGCTAAGTTTAACTTGTATCATTTGCTAACCTTTATAAGAAGTTTTATCAAAATATCATGCAATAAATTTCGAAATAACATTGCAAAAGGAAATAAATTATTTTAATACGAGTAGTTCCGCGATCGATCTTTCCTGTTGTGAGAGAAGCGTTTCTTCCGAGTTGACAGTCGTGGAGTACACACACCGTGTAAAAGGATATCATCCCCCTGTGTATGGACCTGCTTTACAATATTATGAACCATTCTCTTCCTTAATGGGTGCTTTACAGAACGTACGTAATGAAAAGGCTAGGATTATCTGGAGGAATATCGAAAATAAGTAGTTTGTCGAAGGACTTGCGAAGGACCTTTTCGCTTCATTAACACATTTCTTATCTTAGTATACGTGACTGGAACCCTAATAATTTCGATTGTCTTATCAACGTGTACACAATGTTCATACCTTGTTCGTTCGTTTTAATATACGTTGGGTGAAGGAGAATTTAATATTATTTATTTCAAATAAGTCCAACAAATTAAAGTTTAATCTCATTTTGAATTATTAATATCATTTGGATCATCATTTATCTATTATTGTTTACTGTTTTAATGGAAGTATTGTATTGTTTCAAAGAACAAGAGTAATGAATAATTGCGACACTAAAATTATTAATTTAGTAGTGATATGTATTCAGTATTAGGAAATTAATGCCTTAAGCTTTGTTTAAAAATAATACGAATACGTTTCATCAAAAAATTTAAAGTATCATATGTGCATATTATATAATAAATAGCCTTACGTCGCACTTGTAAATAACAATAAGTTTAAACATAAGCAAACTTCGAATTCGTCACAATATTTTTTAATGTGGAACATCTTTTATCTATTTAATAAATTAATAGTTGCGCTTACCTACTCATTTATGAACGAAAATTCAATCATCAAGACAACATGTATAATTTAGTAGATCAATTAAAAAATTCAAATTATTTGCAGTTGTTTTTTCTTTTATATTATAAATATATAATTGAGGTTATAAAACTTTAAATATATAAATTATTGATGTATTGAGGCCGATGTTCACAATAATCTCTGAGAGTCAATGAGGGCAGGATTGATGCAATAAGCTCAAGGCTTCTATCTCGGTACTACTCATTCGCCGCCAGGTTGGCATTTTTTAATGCTACTTGGCAGCTGTTCGATAGCGCCCCGCATATATGACAGGGCGATACCGCACAGTTGCCAAAACAAAATTTCCCCTCATTATTCCCGGCTAATTCACTTTATTAAAAAATAAGAATATATACAATACATTACATAAAGAATAAAAAATGTTAATACATCTATAAAGTGATAATGTAAAATAATACATATGATTAGTATATTCTCTACTCTACATGCGTACTGAATTCTTCATTCTGATCTGCATTAATCACATGGGATAATAACTCAAAAATCGCTTCACGTTGAACGTTGAACTGTCCTTTATATGCGAAGTAGAGTTGAATCTTGGAGAAAAATCGCATCCGTAGAACGGGCCTTTACAACTAGTCGGAATATAATTATCATTCCGCATTATTTAGATGACTATGATTTAAGTATGTAAATCACGTAATTTTGATTTTTATAACAAAACTAAAAAGAACATCGCCGCTGCCTAAAAAATAACAACTTCTCGGAATTCGCAAACCACATAATTGAAACAAACCACTCTTTAGATAGTCATAGACTAAAACTTCTCCACTCAGTCCCTTATATTGGATTAATAATGCACAATTTAGAAACCGTTGAAATATAAAAGAATTTAAACTCGGAGAAAATACCAATAAACAATATAACATTCCCTAATACTTCGCCTTTACTGTCCATATTCCGGTTAACGACCGAAACCTCCCCCCTCTTTTCAAGCCCCGCCCCATTACCCTAATAGACTACAATACTGTATTAGGTTTAGTTGTCACCTGATAATGAGAGGGACTGCACATCTCTAAACTAGTAACGTGTGTGTAATACAAAGTTTTGTTGTAAAAATTAAAATAATCATGGTACGCCATGTCAATTCATGATATATAAATCACGTTTTTCTATATATATTCATTCATCAGAGAAAGAAATTTATTTTCAGTAACAAATATCAAGAATTCCCGCAAACTGAGAAAACTCAATAATAATTTGTATGGATTTTCAAGAGAGGACTCTACTGTCAAACAAGAATACACACATGTACATTGTATCCTTGTACGTACACGGAGACTAGAATATGCCACAGCTTATGCAAGTCTTGAGGTAACAATCAGTTATTCACATCCCTCGGGAATACCTCGAGTGTGTGCTCCGTAACCATTAATATGGAGGCTTCTCAAATATTCAAGAACGGAGATGATAGCAAGATTGAGGCCGGATTCGTTGCTAAACGTCAAGTATTTACACTACAAACCCGCATATTACGCAAGTAGGGAGGATTTTGACAGACTTATGTGTGTACTTTCATATAATACAGTGTGTACATTCAGATTCTAATTACGTATAAAAAAAATACTGGCTTATTTAACGATTTAAAAAAAAAATTAAGTTGGTGACGGGGTGTTGTCGTTTGAATTTATATTTGAAAACAGTAATGTTTAATTTTCTGCTGATAATATTCACATTACGAAGTATGGCAGAAATAATTACATTTCGGGTATTTAATTTAGATACAAAAATGTTTATCTTAAACATAACACTTTAATATTTATCTTAGCAATATTTGAATATGTTCAAGAACACACAATTACTGGATTTTTACCGACAAAGGCACTGTTATTAAATAAATATCAGATATCTCATAGAGACGAAGCTATTTTATTATATTTTTTAAAGGAGTGATATATAGAAATATGGGGGGTAATTATAAGGCTTACGTCCTGTCTTCGGCTGGCTTAAGTGGTTACTTTATATTTATGTATAACGTTCAACCATTTCACACCCCTCAATCTCCATATTTATCAAATTTTTGAAAATTTTATATAAGTTATTACATGGTCCATTTTTCCTTGAAACAATATATTATATATAAAAAAAAATCAGGTTCTCATTGAGTTGACATATAATATGCTGATTCAAGGAAAAATGAATGATCAAATTTGGTCGATAGATAGCGATGTTGTAGTGGTATTCGAGGCGAGTCCATGAAGAGTCTACAGGTCGTAAGCCTTGTAATTACCCCCCATATTTCTATATATCATTCCTTTAAAAATATAATAAAATATCTTCATCTCTATGAGATATCTGATTTAAAATTGTGTACTTTTGTATATTCAAAGTTATGCGCGTTTCGTTTAGAATACTATGTACATTCGCAACCATGAGACAACGTATCTGGATACTGATGACGATAATTGAACTACTGAACGAAATCTTTAAGGGATAATGTTTCGTAATACGAGTACACTTTGTTTCATAACGTATAAAGCTGATCTTCTATACTTGCTTCCAAAAAATATATCTTTTTGCAGCGTTTTTAAAAAGTCCAATGACAGTTTCCGAATTATTAGGGTTTCCTGAGTATATTTTGTGTGAACATGGTTTCAACATGAGTTCAATTATTTTTAAAGACCCATGTCTATGGAATAAAACACGATTCAGTTAGAGATAAACCTCACTACCTCAATGAACTGACATTTCACATTTGATGTACAACAAGTAAATCTCAGAGGTTGTCTCGAGTCGAAAATCTCATCCATGGAGACGGGTCATAATATTTTTTTGCTATCTAAACTAAACTCTATTGATCAAATGAAATGGAATAATAATATGAAAACTATTTCGTTTAAATATAGGCATTTAAAATGTGCCTCACTAAACTCGCTGATTGGTCAGAAACGAGCTTGATTATCCAAGTGTTTAAATTTTTCAATTCATTCATCTCACATCCAGTGCAAAAACACTTTAATTTATTAAATAACGCTATTGCTTCAATTTAAAATGTGTCACTAAGTTTTCGTTATTTCTGGTAATTGAAAGTGAATAATTTATTTGGCTGATTGCTTTCATGAAAATTGAAAAAATATTAATTAGAGCTGTATCCGTTACTTCGATATTTCATCCTTGCACTGCGCGAGGGCTGAAATAATTATAACGAAATGTATTAAAAAATGAATGAAAATGAATATTTTTATCTCGAAGCCTATTCTTAATGGAGCTCTTGAAACATAAAAATTATTATCCCTAGAATAGCTCTGAACCCTAGTACACAAGCTACGCTGAATAGCTTATTAAAATTTGATCAATTATATTTTATACGGAGAGAAGATTGAACTGACTCATATATCGTCCCTTACAACCATTCTCAAGACACGAGCCGCGAAGAAGCTCCTTCAGGTTATGATAATACGATGATACGATACATATTATATAACGCACTTACGTGATGACGGGTTTCATTTAAATTCAAATTATATTTTATTTTATCTTCATTCGGGAATTTCAACGTTTAACGGAATGATATATAGGGGATGATTTCAATTTATTATCTAGAATTCGTAAAAAGAAAATGAAAATCTTTTAATAGTTATTAAAGATATTAATTATCGGTACACAAAGAGGAAAGAGAGCAAAAGGGCGGTGGGAACAAAGGGACAGGAATAGCAAAAACAGTAATGGTCGTTTTATAGTCCCATAAAATTATTTTCATTTTTAGCTTACTTCCGTCGTTCCCTTACGACTGAGTATCGTGAACTTCCATCCTCTTGACCATGCTTTGCCACTTTTTTCGGTATCTGTCTCACCAGCTGTCACCAGATAAGTGCCTGTTACCGTTTCACTCGATCGGTCCAACGGATGGGGAACCTTTATCTTTCTCCTCGTCCTTCAACATGGCCAACTACAATAAACTTCTCTAAACCATCTTCCTTTCTCGCAAGATGCCTAAAAAATTGAAGGATTCGTCTCAAGCTGCAGGTTGAGAGTCTGTCCTCGATGTTCAGTTTCTACAGAATGGAGACATTCGTGCGTCTCGCTATCCACGGTATGCGCAACATGTGCCGCATCACATCTCAAAAGATATCAATCCGTCGTCTCTCTCTTGATCTCCGTTTGATGTATCAATTCGAAATAACTGCGACATAAAAGTTCGAAAATTTGTCGACTATTTACAAAGCTGACGTGGTGTAATTGGATAACGCACTTCCCCAGATAGGAATAGATTCTGGCTCAAACCCCGGTGCAGCTATCACAGAATTATGTTTTGAAAAAATTACAACTTCACAAATAATAATGTGTTCTCTTTAAAATACAAATCTATTTGTCTCATTTTTTAATGTTTTTTTTTCAGATATATTTTTCAACATCACGCTTCGTCGAAAAACTCTGTTCTACACCGTTAACCTCATCGTCCCTTGCGTCGGCATATCCTACCTCTCAGTTCTGGTGTTCTACCTCCCTGCCGATTCTGGTGAAAAGATCGCCCTCAGCATTTCAATCCTCCTGTCCCAGACCATGTTCTTCCTCCTAATCTCCGAAATCATCCCTTCTACATCCCTCGCCCTGCCGCTATTGGGAAAATACCTGCTGTTTACCATGTTACTGGTCGGCTTGAGCGTCGTCATAACCATTATAATACTCAACGTGCACTACAGGAAGCCCAGTACTCACAAGATGGCTCCTTGGGTGCGGAAATTCTTTATCAAACGACTGCCGAAGCTGCTGCTCATGAGGGTGCCGAAGGACCTTTTGAAAGATCTGGCCGCGGACAAAATACCGGGAAGAAGTACGAAGAGCAAAAGCAAGTTCAATGCGGCTCTCGCAGCCGCGCAGGCGCAGTCCAACTCTAATGCTTCCAGTCCTGACTCTATCAGACACCACATGCCGGGCGGGTGCAACGGGTTGCACACGACAACCGCAACTAATCGGTAAGTGACGTATCGTCTAGTTGTTTCAATAATCAATACAAGTTGCAACATTATGCAGGGTATAACCAATGTAATTCACAATATTTGGTTAATAGATTACTTAACTTCTTGTAATATCTTTTACTACTGTCAAATGGCCATATTTATGTGTGTATGAGAGGCCGCGCTCTAGGTTTGACAGATGTTAGGTGGTGCGCGGAACCGAAGCGGTTAAAAGTTGTGGAGAGCAGAAACAAGCTCTCTTTTCTATCAGGTTTTCAAGATTACTAAATAGCTTACGTGTATTACTATCATTAATTGTACTTGTATTTCTATAATAAACTGTGAGTTGCTTGCATTTGAATTATATTGCTACATCATCCGACCCAATACACGAGGAGAAGCTTCACAAGTAAATAATCAAGAAACATTACACTTATATTAGATTAAAATACTGCAGAGAGTGACTTGTGCGAATTTTATGAACGCCTTTCCAAAAATTCGTGAAAATTCTAAAGTTTTAGAATATCCATGAAAATATACACAATTTAATACGAAATAACAAAAAGTTGAATGTATATTAAATTGAAATGGACGCTAATTTTTATTAATGTAATATTTATTTAGCAATGATTGTTTAATATATATATATTTAAATACTAATTAAAAGATATACATATAAATTCAATTTTATCGAAAAATATTGGAAAAATAGATGTATTAATTTGAAAAATTGTAACATATACATTTGTTGTCAAAAATACTGTTGCTGTAGCATAGTTGGATAATGCACCTTCTGCGGTTTGGAAAGAGATTCAGGTTAAAATCCCGGTAGCGCAAGGACAATGTTTTTCGATAAAATTGATTTTATATGTATATCTTTCTAATTAATACATTTAGTTAATATTTAAAATATCACAGAAAATATATGAATTATTACAACTTCACAATAAGAATATATTAAACTTCACAATATTAAAGGATATAATACATTTTTCAAATAATCTATAGGATATATATTTATTTTTTTAACATTTATTTCTTCTCTATGACAGTAAGACTGTTTAGAGAAGGAATATATACATGAGTGTATAATATATGTTTCAATCAGTCTGTGTACATATTTTTTGACTTCAGATAATCACGAATCAATATTTTTTGTTTTACATCATGTCGTATCATCATCTTCATCGTCAATTTGTCAATTTCTACTCAGTGAGTGATGTTTCCACTAGATTCTGTCCCTGTCGCCTGATGCCTGATGCCTGATGCCGCTGCCAGGCCATTCTGGAATAGTGTCGAATTTCGTCAATCTAGAGTGCCTACCTATATGCTTTGTGCTATCTGTTTATCGTGAATATGTCTAGAGTATATACAAGATTCAACCAGCGACTATCTATTTCCATAACTTGATAATTATCTTTTTAAAATATTTAATAGATTCAGCGGTCTCGTGGGAGCTCTTGGAGGACTGGGTGGCTATAACGGTCTACCGAGCGTCATGTCTGGGCTGGACGAGTCTCTCAGCGACGTGGCTCCAAGGAAGAAATATCCTTTCGAATTGGAAAAGGCTATTCACAACGTAATGTTCATCCAGCACCACATGCAGCGGCAAGACGAGTTTAATGCGGTTAGTGAAAAATATATTTAATCACACATAAAACTAAAATAATAAGAGATAATAATAGAACATTTTAAACACTAACAAACTTTGTATAAACAATTCAAATCTGCCACCATCGTCGCTGTCCCCAGCTGATCGATGACGCGGGCGATATATACAACCCGGGGGACCAGGGCTTCCGCCGAAAGTAGCCGCGCTCAGTCTCGTCACTTACCCCGACGAATCTCCGACCGCCAACTCGGTCTATTCAATCTTCATACTCCACGCTCCGCTATTTTCTATACTCTTCCTTTCCTATCCCTGACTCAATAAACGACTACTCTCTCTCCCCGCGTTTCATTACACCACCGAGCCTCCCTAAAATTTTACATCGACCGATTTTGATACCGTATCCTCTCAACGGACACACACTAACTGATCCATAAAATAAAATATTCAAATAAATCGAGTGTCAGGCAGAGGTCTGGCCTTTATATATTTTTATAGTATGGATCAGTTAGTGTGCGCCCATCCCGACGAAGACACAGTGGTATCAAAAACGATCAATGTTAAATTAATCATCGCGGTATTTACAAAGTCTGTTAGTTTTTAACCACTAAGTTAACGCTAAAAAAATCTAAAATGTACTAAATTCATCATTTATGTACATGTAATATTTACATTGTTTTTAAAATGTGCCTTCTGCTTTTTTTTTAAATAGGCAATCCACCATGCAAGAGTGATTTGTGCCATTAATCAAGTTAAAACTTTATTTTATAGAAAAAAGTACAATGATATTATAAAATAGAAAATATTATATTACAAGTCAATACCGTTGACGTTCAAAAAATTTGCTATTATATAGATTAAATGTGGGAATTAAAAGGGAAAGAAGATGACACAAGTT
Source organism: Eubasilissa splendida (assembly GCA_031772225.1). Classification (NCBI taxonomy): domain Eukaryota; kingdom Metazoa; phylum Arthropoda; class Insecta; order Trichoptera; family Phryganeidae; genus Eubasilissa; species Eubasilissa splendida. Next base: position 9,480,618 of record CM062852.1, on the reverse strand, counting down.
AACCGGGAGTTGAAAATTACCATTGATGAGGTTACTGTAAAAAAAACTTGTGATCCGCAATGGACAGGCAAAAAATATATGGTCAAGGGTTTCCTCCTCGGCACCACACTCACACATTGGGGAATCTATTAAGTTCAATCTGAATAAATGTGAGGCTACCTGGCAATGCCCAATTCTCATTCTAGAGATATTTAATATTGTTCTTTTGGAGACTTTCCTTTCGTACGTTTTTTTACCATATTAAGAATTGATGAGGGAAGACTCCGGAAAGCGTTGCTTCCTTGGCCAGTTTTAAAAATTGATCTGAGCTATCATATCATCTTAATGACGTATTATTACTCACTAAAATAAAAGTATTTTCTTTGCTGCTAGAAATAACAAAATATTAAAATAAATTTAGAAAACTCCTACATGTTACTTGAGAAGACTGGCAACTACATTATTTTTGACATTTAGTTTTGAAAATGTTTGCATTATGCTGAAATATTTAAAACGTCTATATCACTATTTCATGACAATTTAATACTTTTATCTTAGTATTTTAAATGTATCTATATCCTAATTATTTTTTGTACAAAACTGTGTCCTCTATTTAAACAAACTAAGGTTCGTTATATAAAAAAAGCTTATTTAGAGGATAGAGTTTTATGTATGTTTGTTATGTGAGATGAGTAAGCTCTATCCGAAGGATTAGACTATGTGAATGTAAAGCTGCCTCCAAAGCTAGCTTTACATTCGTGCTCGTATGTGCTGCAAAATCTAACTCGGTTGTGTATAAAGTAGGCAGGTAGTAATGACAGTAAAGGTGACTACCGTAATCACTGTACATTTATTCGAGCAAGGTGCTCGGATCCATGTCCCGCTCACTACACAGTTATTCGATTATAGCCTTATATTTATTTTTCTTTATATTCATTAATTACTTTATTCAACAGGAAGATCAGGACTGGGGTTTCGTAGCCATGGTACTCGATCGTCTGTTCCTCTGGATATTCACTATCGCATCCATCGTTGGCACCTTCGTCATCCTGTGCGAGGCACCTGCACTATATGACGACACCAAGCCAATTGACATGGCCTTATCTTCTGTCGCACAGCAACAGTTTTTGCCAGAATCCGACAGCCTGTAAGTCGCTCACAAAGTTGACAGCGTTTGAGAATATATCGTAGGAAATTATTGGACGTGAATATCTCTAAATCTGAATCGATTTTACAGGATTTACATAACAGAATATCCATTAAATACACAACCTTTTATATGAAATTGATGAAAGGGTGGTTGTGATTACAGAGATTGTTTAGCCTAGAATAGGAATTTCAAATAAAATGGAATCATAAAAGGTGCCGCTTCAAACAAATGAGAAACGCGATGCGTTATAACAATCGATATGTCGATAATCATATGTCATTTTTAGTAACATTTTTATTTCGTTCAATAAAATCCCGCGCCAACGTCATACATACTTCGGGTAAAATGTTTGAATATAAATGACTCGCTGATACAATATAACTCCATAACTCACTCTTATGGAGATTATCTTATGAATAATAATTTCAGCTCTAAACTATATTCTACCGTTATAATGAAAGAGGTTAATCCTTAATAAGGCATAAAACGTTGTTACTGTTTTTCATTTATAGATTTTACAGTATTATTTATTTTGTATAACAAAAGTGTATGTATATTTTGTATATTATTTAATAGAAATTCTATAAATGTTGTTTAAAACCTTTCATTATATTACAATCATAATTATTTTGTAAAAAGAAAAAGATTTTTCCATTTATCAGATCAATTCCGCGGTCGCCATTGTAATAAATATACATTTCAAATAGAATTTAATCAAAACGCAGTTAATTGTCAGTTTACTATAAGATATGATAAACAATAAACTTTCCCATTCTATAGCTTTATTTCGGACCCTACCCAAATCACTATTTTGGTTGCAGATGGAATGTTATATATTGTGACTATTTGTATGTAGATACTTTGGGGTTAATACACATTATGTACAGTAACATTTTCTAACTTTCTTCGTGTCTGGAAATGTAAGGTTGATACTAGCCGGCGGCGTTAGGGTCCGACCTCTCGACCTTTATATAATCAGGATAGTTATTATATTTATGAAGAGGATAGTTCTCTCAGCTCTGCTGTCTGGTTTGTAATAAAATATTTTCAAACAAATATATCGCAAAAAAATCTTCGATTACAATTTACAACATTTAATCTCGTTATTATTAAGGATTATAAGATGTTCCTATTTTTAAATGAACTTCATTTTTAAATATGTGTATAAAAAATGTATCATTGCATGATATTATAATACAACGATATATCTTTTATTATTTGTTTGGTAATAGTCATATCTTTATAAATATATGATAAAGAGTTTGTAATTAATGTCGACTGTGAATTTCATTCATTCTCATTAACCTCACTCAAATTCCAATCAGCTACTAGTTTATAAAATATGTAGAAACATAAAAAATATCTAAAAATGCAGTATTATGAATGTTTATGTATTTAATATGATGCCTAATGACACAAAATGCCTAAAAACCTCTAAACAAATTTATTGTGTTATTGTATTTGCTTGAAATTTGTACAAAATATGTAAAACGTACAAACCTTTATAAATAATATATAAGGTAAAAGATGAACATAAAGAACGATTTTACTTGAGTTTTGTTTATATTAAAAAAGTGACGAGTCATATAAAAATATTATTATTAAATACATAGACTGCCAGACATTAAAATAGAAGACACCTTTTGCCAGGAATCTTTGTGTTTTTAATTACGTTTTACCGATCGACATATCTAGTATTCCTGAACGAATATCCTTCAAATCTTAAAATTGTCAAGGAACTTAATTATCTCGAGTCTTTGATTTCTAAGAATTGTAGCTGCGATCCAAAATCAAGCGACATGTGTGAGGATGGCGAATAATATTATTTCAAAATTTGATAAGACGTGGAAGAACTGCGATATAAATTAAAATCATGCTTATATACTGTAATACATTAAAAATGTATCTTTGGTGTGAAATTAAGGATTCTAAAAGTAAGGGAAAGTTGGCGAATCGATGTGGTGTTCTGGTGTTGGAATAACAAACTGTTCATACCATAACCTAGAGAAGCTTGTCGTGATAGGTCACTTCGAAGTCGAAGATCGGAAAGGCATTAGACTAAGTGGAAACAGCTACAGGCACTTCTCTGGTAACAACTCTCATATGCCAAGAAAATGGAGAAGTATGGTCAATAGGGTGGCAGTTCATGAAGATGGCCATCTTCAGTCATGAGTCATATGGGACCGACGAGGAAGAACATTGGGGTTGCAAGGTCGAAAAGTGCATGCCCTCGTGGCCTGATATGATAACCAAAGTTTCAAAGGATTAAGCAACATGATAATATTAAACATTTTAGTGAGGCAAGTATTTAAAATAAGTTTACCAAATTACATATTAACATAAAAATAATATAGTTTATGTTTTAGTATATTTTAATTTATATTGAATCATAGTAAATTAATTAACGTAAAATATTTCTAGCATATACGAGTCCAATAATTCAATTATTTTTTAATAAAGTTACACATACTACAATATTAATTGAATACAATTCTACTCATAAAATCATTAGTTTATAATTAGAACTGGCGAGTACCCGGCATGCGTTTTTCAGCAAAATGTTTATATTTTAATTCAGATTATTAAAGTGCTTTTGGATACACAATTTTTTGTTTTTCCATCTGGTGCGTATACGAATAAATCAGAAGGATTTCCAACGCGTGAGTAGGCCACATACAGCTGTCCATGTGAGAAGCATGAATTTTCCAAATTTAGTCCACACACTTGTAGAGATTGTCCCTGTGTTTTGTTGATAGTCATTGCAAATGCGAGTCGCACCGAAAACTGCAGGGTGGCACAATTGATTTGTCAGCGAAAGTAATGCTTTGTGACAACTATTACAAGTTTACTTAATTGTTCACAATACCCCGCGATTGTTTGACGTAACCAAGGCGCATATCAAACGTAACTATAAAGTCAAAAACAACTCCGTCCAAGCCATCCCAGTAATTGGCCAGCTATCTCGGTAAGAACCAATCACAGATCACAAATAGCTTGTTTAACCAATCCGCGACTGGACGTAAATTGTTTATTTTGGATTGTTGTTTTTGATATCTCAGTAAACATAACGTATCTAAGGCGCCTACAGTTCACCCGAACACACGCGAACTGTCGCTAAACTATATGAAATACACACATTTGTTAAGTTGAGAGAAGTCGTCAGAAAAAGTGATAATTTTTGGAAAATTCGCCACAGAGAATCCTAAAAATAGCCAATCAACGTGTCCGAATTTCACATTTCACGATGTATGGTTTACCATGAAACTGTAAAATGGTTGTACTAATTCAGAAACCTTCGCGGGCGTGCGCACAGCAACTCACCAAAGCTTCATGGCAATAAACTATATGAAATACACACGTTTGTTGAAACGACTCGCGCGCCACCTATTGTTAAATAGTTGTACTAATTCAAAAACCTTCGCGGGCGTGTGCACAACAACTCGCCAAAGTTTCATCGCAATCGGATGAACGGTATAGGAACGCATGCGGGACAAACAAACAAAAATTAATTTTTATATATATAGATTAGGGAACGTTATAATACTCATAAGGAATAATTTAAGAGATATTACAAATAAAACTGTTATCTATGGACGTAATTAACGGACTCGTATTTTATATTTTACATTTAATTAGGATTGTCGTCATTTCATAAAAAAAATGCCTCAATAGCATAATAAACGAATAATCTGTAATAAATTGTTAGTTATTGGAATAATATTTACATTTTGTTTTCTGTATAATATAAGAATGTTAATAAGTTAAGAAATAATATAAAACATGTAAGAATCTTAAATAATATTTAACTAGTTTAAGCATCTTATCCGTAGCTCTAATTTATAAGGTTAACAAAAATACAAAGAATTTATGCTTTTTTGTACTCGTAGGTACATAGATATTTTACATTTTAAGTAGAACAAAAATATTTGTACCGTATTGTAAATTAAATGTATTTTATGTGATTTGTATCAAGGGTGTGCCGCTTCAGAATCGCCAAGCAGGCGCTGTGTAAGAAATACAAGAAATTCACATTCCAGAATTGAACCGTGTATAACATGAATTTGCAAAATGATTATTTTTAATTAGTACAAAATGCACCGTTCACTTTTATTTGCTCCGGTGATTGAAAAATAGCCATCGACGTGGAATTTCTGAATCTCGTGTAGGGAACTGTTGCCCAGAAATGACTTCTTAACTTGACTTGAGCAAACTATTATATATTGTACTTATTTTGCTATTTTTGTTATTATATTTTATCTGTTATTCTGAAAATTATGTTCGCTGTAAAACAATACTCCGAGCTTCATGGGCGTCTGAAAAAAAAAAATATATAAATTTATAGGTACATGTTAGGTTATTTCGAAAATAATGACTGGTTTTAATGTTATATAATTTCGAACGTTCTTTGCTAAGATATATTTATTTACTTTTCATTCATTTGTTTTGTTTTGTTTTGTTTGACAGTTATGAATCTGCTTTATTTATTTATTGTGTCAGGCATTTAATTTGTATTACATTATTTCTTCGGAAATGGGATAAAAAAATAATTTTAAAAGAAAGAATGTAATTTTTTATGTGAGTTTACACTTGAGCATGAACAGTCTCTCGTACATTGGCCACAATTAAAAAAAAAACATTTCCTGATTATATTAAGCGATCTTTTAAAAATAATTAATCTAATTAACACTACCTATATACATTATGTAGAATAATTGAAATATTGAATAATGTTGAATTATTGCGGAAATAAATGGAAGACGTTCCAAAACTAACTCAATTTTTTAGATAAAAACATTATTATACTACTATTATTAAACAACCAATGAGTAACTGTATTCTACCTTGCATGATGTAGATTTTAGATTTAATCATTTAATATTGTAACAATCAGTAAATATAATATAATGTAGTATTAGATAATGATGAGAAAAAATGCTACTCTTGACTCACAGGTGTGATTATGATTATGATTAGTATTTGATAATATCAGTGATTGAAAACTATGACTGTGATCACTAATTCATTACTAATGTCCATGCGCAGCACGATATCACAATACATGAAATAAATAAAAAAAGATATCAAAGCTTCAATTCAATAATTAATAAACCAAAATCTTATTTTAATATTATCACGAAGAGAATTAATTTTTTTTATAAAATAAAAGTGTATTTTTCGGATCAAATTCCTGGCATTTGCTATTTTACGCATATTTATACATACAACTTTTTATCTATCAAATTCCCAGAAAACATGTGATACAACTTTTTATCTATCAAATTCCCAGAAAACATGTGTAAAATTTACAAAATTTACTGAATGGTACTTACTGGTCATGATTTTAACGTCATTCCTTCATAAATTTTGCGCATCAATTTCATAAAATTGTGAAAGTTAAAAAAATAAATAATAACGATAAAAAATCAATTCACGAATCACAATGTTTTCAAATACTTAATCACCGATAGTGAGTGTGACTCGAAGATATCAGTGATTGAATCACAGTTTGTGACTTTGTGCTCATCACTAGTACTAGAATATAAGATAAATCCAATTTAGAGTGTCTATTTTTATCATTTATTTACTGTATATCAAAGGTTTATGTACAGTTTTATGTATAAATATGTAAGAGAGAGAAGCGGATCAAAACATTTATAAACATCTCGGTTCTTATATTTATTCTCGACTTTAATACTAACTTAATTAGTTGAATCAGTTTTATAATTTTTTGATTTAATTGTATTATGTTATGCGACCTTATACTCTTGACGGTTGTTAAATGTTTCATACGATATCAAATAAATCATTAAAGTACAAATATAATTGTTTTATTCCTCTACCTATAATTTGATTCCACTGAATTACGGAAAATAAAAATCAAATTTCTGATTTTGATAATCCTCATATTACACAACAATAATAATTCATACAAACCCCAAGAGCACATACAACATATGGTCAAAGGAACTATAAATATTTTGGACCTAAACTATTTAATATAATGCTAAAAGATTTAAATGAATTGAATTGTCTCAAGAACATGAAACTATATATTAAAACTTGGATTCGTAATATGGGTAGAGCCAGTATTGGTGCACTCACCCAAACATATTGACTCATACCTATATTAATTATTGCTGATTTCTGATCCAAAAATTAAGTCAATTTTAAAATTGTTCTTCATATACACCTTTTATATAGTTATAAATGTAATTCTAATTAATTGAACAATTGTAAACTATGCCCGTCTCGACACAGAATTTCTCTAGTGGGACAGGCATAGTCCAAACAGATTTTTATATTGAATTATATAGTTAGAAATAAAAAATTTAAAAAAATTTAATACCGATTGGGAAAGTTACACAATTTACGATTTTTTTTTTTAATTCACCACATTTTCGAAATCAACTCGAAATTCGGACATTTTTCTATAAATACGTTTTTCAGTAGTCAAACCAAAATTTAACCAGAAAACTCTAGCACAACAGTAATATATAGTATAATATACTACAAGGATTTGCAATATTTTATTGTTGAATACATACCAAAGTTCTAAGCCCAAAATGTTCATACTCTATGTGAATTTGTTTTTGAGATAAGTAAATGAGATTTTTTTTGAATATTCGACTAGTATGGATAATATTTAGGTTAGGATCGTTCATCGGCATCAGCGATACAATTTCATGAATGAATTTTTGCTTTCGATGCAATTCGCATATGGTGGATAAAATACGAGTATTCTAAATCTGCTCTTGCGCTTATTTTGTAATAAATATGTCTTCTTAAATCAATCAAAACCCTTCAATGTTCAAAGATATTGTCTGTTAAATGGTATAAACTCATTACAACTCAACAAACTCGTCTCTCACTTTACCATATACATTAATAAATCAATTTTTTTTTTTTTAGGAGAACACATTCTTATTGTGAAGTTGTAATTATTCAGAACATAGGTCTGTGATATTTTAAATATGAATTAAATATATTAATTATAAAGATATATATATAAAATCAATTTTATCGAAAAATATTGTTGTTGCGCTATTGTAGATGGCTCTGTCAAATGATGGAACGATTAAATGTATTGATTTTAAAAAAAAGGTAACATATAGGGTCGAAAAATTGTCGCTAAAAATAATGCCGCTGTAGCTTAGTTGGATAAAGCACCTCCCCCGGTTAGGGAAGAGATCCAGGTTCGAATCCCGGTAGCGCAACAACAATATTTTTCGATAAAATTGATTTTATATGTATATCTTTATAATTAATATATTTAATTCATATTTAAAAATTTATTTTTGTTTATCAACATACACTGTATTATATTTATAGACACTAAACTGACTAGTCACATCACATCATAACCATATAATATAGTTTTAATTAAATTATCAGAAAACAATAATCAAATAACTCAAAATGTACCATCGAGCACTCCCGAAACTCAGCAGTTACCGCTTTAGATATGTCTCGATTGGTCACCACCATCGTTATTTTTCGGTTAATGAGCTTCTTGGCTCTCAGTAGAATATTCAACTAATTAAATCCAAGTATGATAATTGTTTAAATTTACAGTAATACTCGTAATGGTTTTTCTGATTCTTCTTAGAATATGAAATTGACAAATAAATAATCACAAGTCATTTTAAATTAATATTAGTTACAAAGAAACCATTTTTTACAGATGTTAAATACTAAAAATGGTTAATATATATATTTGAAACATAAAATAATGTAAATAAACACAGCCTCTATACATAATAAAATCTATGGAGGTTATGTCCATTCCTTTCTAGTCCGCCATAAAGGCAAATAATTATATCTTGCTGGAATTCTGAGCAATTGGTACTTATATATTAATTCATATCAATGAATGTCTTCAATGTCTTTAAAACTTCCAAGAAATCGTTTATCACGGGATATAAACATGTAAGTTATAAAAAATAATGTATTCAAAGTATTTATAAATTCCTGCGAAATTTATATTAGTTTCCAAAAATGTATATACATTTTTTTACGCTCGAGAAGAATAGCTAAATTATATCCAATATACAGAAGAGGGGTGTAATATAAAAAGTTTTCAAAATTAGTAATACATTAGAAATAATACATGCCGTTTATTATGTGCAATGAAACTCAAATAAAATCTAAAATGAAAAATGCGTTTTTACGAAATAATATTTCTATGTTACCAAAATATGATCCGTGGTGAAATAAAATCGAAAATAAAAAATATCTAATATTTAATTTATATTTTAAATAATAATTCATTGTCTAGGTATGTCGAATACACTTTGTTAGAATTTTTAAAAATCTATTGAATTCATTTTGATAGAAGTATTTCAAAACAAGTAAACGATTATATTTCATTTAAAATATATCAAACATTTCGACAGATACGCAAACAATATTGATAGATTAATTTTTATTTTGATGGAATGACAGTTCAAAAAGTTACTAAAACTATCGTTAGAAATAAGATTTTCCCTCGATTTCTCTACAATTCCGTACTTTAATCTTATTCAAATTTGACATATTTCATAAAAACCCCGCATTTTGGAGACCGATTAGAGTCCTCATCCGGCGCACAAACTAATAAGGGAAGGAACTTCCCCCAACTTTGTCACGGCTTTCCGTTTTTTGACAAATGAATTCTTAACGACTAATTTCTAAAGTATTTAATCAAAACTCGAAGTTTTCCTCCCCCACTTCTCCCAGCTCCCCGACAGCCACCGGTCCCGGGTCGTGACTCGCAGGTTGGAGCCTGGGACGTCATTAAGGCTGTCAATGGATTCGAAAACGATTCGTTGAAAGCGTGAATCATGAAAGCGAATCTTAGATGTCGTCTGAAATCTTGGAAACGCCGTAGCTTGAACGCGGGCTTCGGTGAGCGGACACTTTTAGACGTCAGCGTCGACAGTTTGAAAAAGTGAAGATCTTTTCCAGGATAATTAGATCGGTAACTGCCTTCGACCAAAGTGTACTTCCAACATTTTTATCTACTACGTACTATCTTCTTTCTTCCTTCGTGTCATTATCGGCTTAAAGTTATCTCAATCAGATGATACACGGTTTCGGTCCTGGATCCCGACAGCTAACTCCAGTCAAGTGCAACGCATTCATCCACCGTTAAGGCACTGTTCCAGGTATTCTTCATCCTAAAGTTGTGCCTAGGATAATTTATTTTTTAGACTGTCATATTAATACATAATGTGATCGAAAAAAAATATTAATTTTCTACCTTGCCGTTATTGGATTTGTTGCAAGATAGAGACTTTCGAACGTCATGCGGTCCACGGAATACGTTTCGGAGGCGTCTACATTACTCTCCAACTAAACTATGTTAATAATTATTTGATAGAATAATTATTCCCTTATCTTCTATATATGTACTAAGATCACGTACATAATTTTCTTAGTGGGACACGTTCAATCTTCTTGATTTACTAAAACTAAAGTTAGGACCTAAAATTACATTTATACTCACGTGACCTGATGTTGCCGCGGGGATCTTGTTAGAATTTCTGTCAGCGACAAATTTCTGCTGAACACACTGGTCCAGGTTGAAGGTCATGTGCAAAATACATATTGTATGTATTAACGCGATCTCAACAAAACACATGGCTAGTGGCCTATGCCTTGATTCGTTTTTTCCATCAACCCAAATAATATTATTAATAGAATAGGCGTTAACTTTGCAGAGTTTCATCATAATGGATGAATATAAATGAAGCAATGTTATTATTCTACTTGAGTTAATTAGCACTACTCGAGTTTCGTGAGAAACAGAAACTCTCATCGACAGGCGAAGTATTAAACTGACTACACATAAATATAGGAGACATGGCTTAGGTGGTAGACATACAAGTAATTAGGTTCTGACAGATGGAGGGAGAGGGGGCGGAGTTACTAGTGGACGGTGGAGGGGTGGTTGTAACGGTAATATATCGAAACTCGAGTAGTGCTAATAAACTTAAGTAGAGTAATAACATTGTTTCATTTATATCCATCCAACCCAGATAATATTTCAACTAGTATTAGGGTTTGATAATTTTCAGTTCTTCAGTCAATTAAGTCGTCATATTAATTTCATTGAAACAACGAATTAAGGAAATTTTTTGTTACTTCTATAATATGTGTTATAGTTCTATTTAAAAAATGCATGTACAGTCAAATTCGGGACTGTAAAAATATATCGTTATACTGAAAATTCATTTTACTGAACATGGGAGAAAAACACAATATTTCGTTTTGGAACCGCGAAAATAAATTTAATTACAATATTTTGAGTATGTTAAAATCTTTGCAGAAACTAATTACTGGGTTTTATCCCCTGGGGGATTGTCATCAAGATTAAATAAATAAAATAATAATAGCTTTGTCTCACAGAGACAAAGCTATTATTATTTATTTTTTTGTGTAAAGTTATCACTTAAGCTAGCCGATGACAGGTCGTAAGCCCTGTAATGCCCAAGACTTCCATACTTCTCATATAAAAAAATCTGTATACGTTTTAGCCGATTATGACTTGTATTAAGAATGTTTATTTTCTTATTCTTCTTCAACTTACATTATCGGTTGTTTTTTTTCAAATGAAGACATCATTCTAACCCATTTAATTATTTTATACCTCCTGGTAGATCATGGTACAGCTTTATACTGCATGATGGAAGTCCTTTGTTTAGTCAATTCTTTCGATTTTTTAAAAATATTGTTACTGTCTAGTTTTGCAGTTGTTAATATAATATTAATTTCAAAACGTGATTTTTTGTTTCATGTATGTGTACAATCTTCTCTCGAGTTAAGATTTGATATAATCTCAGTGCAGATGCAGAACCGTACAAAGTTTTAGTGAGAACACTCCCGGGTTAGGTGTAAATTTAAGAGCTTTAGTTGGTAACCGTTGCACACCCCAATTAACTATATTGCGCAACGTGATTAGACTACAAAATTATATTTAATCAGTGGTATTGCTATATGCACTTTGTAGATTAATTTCTTAAACCGAATAACCAGATTCCACCCTTACTCCTTGAACATGCCCTTCCCTGGTCTCCGGTGGCGATGACGTAACGCATCCCATTCTTGTTATGAGTTGCTTGTGACAGTTTGTTAGAGTGCTCTGAATTAATGTTCTTAGTATTTAAATTATTGTGTGTCCTTAAATGTTATTTACGGTTTATGTGGGAAATAAAATAATGGTAACAACCCTTACTTCTCTTTTACGTAACTACACGTACCTATTATAATATTAATTACCAAGTTCGTGCAATTTACGACACTATTATTAGCATCTTTAGGCTTTTTTAAATTACTTTCTCCATGTACACAATAATAAATTATTGCTGTTACATAATGGCTAGAATAGCTTGAGAAAACAACTTATGCTCAAATAAATTTGTTTTTGAATCACTTCTTCAATATTTGTAAAATTACTTTGAGGCCTCATTTTATATTAATAATTAGACAAAATACTTTGTTTAAACCATTATATATTGATTATTCTACAGGATTCGATACCTATGGTATCATCTTCAGGAAACAATGTATACTGAAATTAAAAAATACAAGCATAGATAAAAACAAAACTATAAAGTGGTATATAAGTAAGAACTAATACAGAAACAAATTTAAAAGGTGACTATTTGCAAAGAAGATAGGGTTTTTAATAATATTTAGAATGCTATCAACACTTTTTCTTATTTCTAAAATTTCAAATTTATCCAACTGTAAACCCCTAGTATTCGTATGTATAATTTCTAAACCCTTGTTAACATAAAAAATAATAGTTTGTTTCCAAAAGGTGATTGGAAAATTCTGAATAGTTGTTATTTAGGCATCTCTAGTGCTTCTTAATTCTAATAACATAATCCTAATCTGTTTATGAACGATTGTTTAGAAAAAGTGTAAGTGTCTACATCGGTGTAAAGTTTGTTAGAAATGCGATATAAATTTTGATAAATATAGATTAGAGCAAATGGTGGATCGAACTTCATCACTATAATATAAACTTATCATTTTGGAAAATTTCGCCTTCGTCCAAAGCGCAGTTCTTACTCCGTTATTCATTTAGTCATTATATCATTATAATTTACTGCGTTCTTCCTCTTCCTTGCTTCATGACAATATTAACGTAAAATGATCTCAGTCAGTTGAGACACGGCTCGCAATGAGTCTCTACAAGTCGGTCCTGTTTTGCCCTCACAGCTGACTACAGGGTGACTCCAGTCAGGTGAAACGCATCTATCCACAGTTGTGGAACTCTTCCAGATATTCTTTGTTCTAAAGTCATCATATTGATGCATGTGTGGTCGAAAAAAAAATTTTTTTTTACTACTTAAATAAAGTTGATGCACAACGAACTCCTGGTAGGAGTTAGTACGGACTAATTATTCTATTTTGTGTTATTTTATTTTTATTTAACTAATTACATACATAATTATTGCTTATTTTTTACGTTATTTTGAATTTTCTAACGAGTATAGTTATCTACATGCAGTTTTGTTATATTTTGTAATTTTTTAGTCATTTTAAATATGAATTAAATATATTAATTAGAAAGATATACATATAAAATCAATTTTAACGAAAAATATTGTTGTTGCGCCACCGGTTTTAATTATTTGTAGACTTAATTTTAACTAAACAAATTATAGATATCTCATAGAGACGAAGCTATATTTATTATATCTATTGGAAAGATATGGAAGTATGGGAAATTACAAGGCTTGCGACCTGTCTTCGATTGGCTTAAGTGATTATTTTATACAAATATAACGTTCACCATTCTCACCCATTAATCAATCTCCATACCTATCAAATTCGTATTTCCATATTTTTCCATTAAATGTAATAAAAATAACTTCGCCTCTATGAGATATCTATAATTTGTTTAATTACAGTGATTTTGAAGTTGAAAATCCAATAATTGTGTTTTCTTGGATATATTCATAATTTGTTAATTTTAACTGTTGAGATATAATACACGTTTAAGTAGACCAATAATAATTATATTTTTGATTAGAATTAATTGTTTTAAGGTAGAGTGATAGACAGATATAAAAATGATCAAATAATAAGCAAATTTAACTTTGGTTGTACCATAGTTATTGGATATTTATAACGTATGATAGACATTTTGTTTAAATATTTTCTAAAGACAGATTTATTTTATTGTAATGTATTGAAATCTCAAATCAATACAGTTTCTAATGCCTAATAATGTAAAAACGTTTTAAAATACTTACAAAAATATCATGTTACAAATAAAAGTTATGTTACAAATTGACAATTGACAACTGAAAACTACTGCATAAGTATAGAAGTCTAATCTCGATGAATCATAGCAAATGCATGTATTATTCCTTCGAATGTCTATTAACCATGTATAATCCATTTTCGCTTTTAAACTGAGACTGTCAAATGATCATATCCAGATTAGCGTTCATCATCATCATCAAAGTTTCGACAAGGCGTTTCCATCTTGTCCTGTATTGCTTTGATACTTGTTGACTGTTAGCGGCACGATGGTATTTATCGCACGCCAGTAAAACAACGCTCGGCATATTTCTTGTAAACATTTGGACTAATAAAATCCTACGCTTAGTGTTGGCACAAGTCGAATACTCATTCCCTGTCCTCTTTCGTCCATCCAATCATCTATACCTGTCCCGCTCTGGCCAATTACCTTGTTTTTCGCCGCCGGGGACCACTTTCCGACTGTGCTTCGACCACAAAGCATTAATTTTTTTTGTGCTTCTTCCTGCCGCCCTACACTCACGCCGTGCGTATCGTTTGGACCGCGCAGAGAAAGTGAATCGTTTTCGGAAGTGCCGTCATAGAGATCTCGGTTCGGCATAATATACGTGCTCGTCATCCGGAGGTGCAATCGACGCCCAACCCAGAACTTCAAAACAAGGAAGGCCATATCCATTTGGCCTTATGTTCCTTCAGACTTCCATTTCGAGTTGCGTCAAATACTTAAAACCATTCTAGGTTTCAGTCCACGGGACCTTATCCCACCACTTAGTGTCAAATAAAGTTCTCATAAAAAAATATATGAGCTTAGTCGTATGTATAAAAACATTCAACGCTATTTGTTTAAAAAATTGAATTGAATTCCATCTGCAGCAAACGTATCAGCGGACGCTGTCTTCCGCTGCTGGCTATCGAGCTGTGGAGTTTTACAAACTTTTCTGGCAGAACTTGTTGCCTTAACTTTTCTGCTATTGCGATTCCTATCGTTAAAACATTTCACCAACAGTTTCTATTAAAATTGGATGAAAATGAAACAAAAATGCCAACTTATTTTCTCGCGAGCAAACGATCGCAAACTTTTAGCTTTCGTTTATATTTTTGGACGTCTTAAGCGTCCGGCTGAGTAGTTTCGCTGTTCAATACCTCGATTGCATATAAATCGATTTCTTCATTCAGACCAGAGTACATACCTATATAAAGGTGTCTCAAAATTAATTTGAATTAAATAGAAAACACAGTTTTTAGTCTTTAGATTTTTATTGAATCATAAAGTACATGGGATAGAGTTATTTATGAAATAACATATCAGGAGCTTTACTGGCACATACGCACTCTTTTGTCGAAATTTTCCATGACCATTTTGCATAAATGTGGCTGAATTTCGTTGATGCAGCGTTTAATTTCCTCCTGTTATGCACGGGTGGTTGTGGGCTTGTTGTGTTGTTGGACGACCAGTGTGTTTAGCGTCTCCAACTGATTCAGTCTCTCTAAATTTTTCAATTAATCTCTTCGCAGTTGATGAACTTAAAACACTATTCCGACCATATTTTGTATAAAATTTTTGAATTGCGGAGGCCAAACTTTCATTATTTTTGAGATATTGTTCAATGATGAAAATACGTTGTTGTATCGTGCCCCATTTTTACTAACCCTAAACTCTCAGCTGTCAAATCAGGGTTGTCAACAATTTACTGCAGAAATGGCGGCAAATTCAAATCTTGCGTTAATTTTGAGACATCATTTATAATATAATTTGCCTTGAGTTTCTTTATATATATTTAGTAGAATACCTGAAAATGTTAAAGAAATATATGTCTTATCTTAATCATGTTAGAGATGTAAGCATTTC
This sequence comes from Eubasilissa splendida, assembly GCA_031772225.1. Classification (NCBI taxonomy): domain Eukaryota; kingdom Metazoa; phylum Arthropoda; class Insecta; order Trichoptera; family Phryganeidae; genus Eubasilissa; species Eubasilissa splendida. The sequence goes on along the minus strand of CM062852.1, from coordinate 9,464,386 downwards.
AATAAATCGTAGCTGTGTGATTATTTCGATTAATAAAATATTTTATTAACTCGAAATAATACAGGTTGAATACAAAAAATAAAGGTCTTCGTATTTCGAGCGAACAAACTATTTTCTATTATATGATTTAGGGCCTGAAGCAAAGAAATTTTGCATATATTTATTTCGAAGTACGTTGACTTAAAGATTAAGATGATTTTTGTAAAAATTTATAATAATAATATTTCACATATTCCTTGAATATTTTCGACACGAAATTTAGTCAGGTATCCACCATAAAATATTGTAGACTAGGTCCGTTATACCCTGTACAACATGTTGTTCGCGCAATATACAACTTGTTCGATGTTTACAAAATTTAGTCCAAGTAAGGGGAGCATGATATGTCCGAAGATTTGTGACTATATTTGATTCAGGATTCAAAATTTGGAATGGATCTATTCAATATTATATATAATACACATTCATTCCACATGCCTTTGTTTGACAAAGGGTCCAAAAAAGGAACAATGCAAAATTTGTTTAGATATCTTTTGTGTACAGTTTTCTGGGATAATCTGCACTATATATTTGACCTTTTTGGTCTACGTTTCGGAAACCATTGCAGTCTATCATAAAGCCTAATGTGATGTGTGACTGTTGGTGATGTGATTAAGTACTGGCTTGCAGTACCGTGTCGAAACCAGGGTGTGTTGTTTAGGGGTATTAGCTTGCAATACCGTGCCGAAAACAGGAGTTGTGTGAAATGAGTAGTGTTATGTTATGTGTAAGTTCCATCAACTGTCGGATCACTATCTGTGCGGATTCTTCGACTTTTATAGCTTGAATGCGCCGTATACTACGAGGTTTTTAATTTTAGGCCGTCATCCTTATTAATGTTCACTGAATGATTACGACGTACGTGATGACTCTTGGTCTCTCTTAAAAATCCTAAGAACATTTTGTTTATGAACGTTAAATTACAATATATACTTATATAGAAGTAAGGACCATACGAGGAGCATTCAATGGTGACTGACACTGCTGCTCTTAAAAATTATTATCATCATTTTGACACATCTCCGTTTGCCTGTTTTGGCCCATTTCCCGAAAGACGTGTTAGAAACCATTCCAAATGAAAAGACCACCAAAAATAGGTGCGAGTGCCAAGTCCCCATCTCTAAAGACGTAAATACGTCACTCTCAATATGTCACTATACTACAACCGTACTCGGATTGAATTGAACTCCTTATATCATGTAATACTATCACACACTCAGAGAGTGAATTACATGCAAGAGATTAGCGACAATAGTCAGTCTTTATTAAACGCCTATTATATATAATATTTAAATCATATAGAGTATGGTCCATCTCGCCTGCAGATGTCACGTACGAAGATGGAAGAGACTGTTCAAAGATAAATCTTGATATCATTAATTGATATGGCGGTTACTTTGTGGTGTAACATGATTATTTTAATTTTCTCAACTAAACTTTGTACTATACACACGTTGGGTTGTTGACATTACTATAGTTTCGACAGGTGCAGTCCCTCTCATTATTAAGTAATCAGTGCAGTCCCGGTACAGATGATGAGAAAGACTGCACCTCTCGAAACTATAGTAGTGACAATAACCCTTCTTGTGTGTAGTACAAAGTTTTGTTGTGAAAATTAAAATAATGAATGTAGATATTTAAAGATTGTATAATTAACCATTCCTCCGTTTAGATATCTACCGCTGTCAATGGAGGAGTCTTTAAAGAATACTTACAATCTACTTCGTTAGAGATATGTTTGCCATTGCGTAGCGAAAATGTTAAGAGGTTACCATTAAAATATTGGTATCAATATACACGTGCATATCAGATTTAATATTAGTATCACCTTTTAACAATAATTTATCAATTATAAAAATGAGTATGCCACCATAGGTTTGTAAGATAATTAATCCCTATTCTACTTAAACCATTCTCAAACAACAAACAACTCTGGTATAAATGAAATAATTGTGAGTTTTAGCTACAAATAACATGTCTGTGCCGTTACTAGAAACCAGCGTGCCCGTGCGGATATTGTGAATCGACATTTTGTAATTAATGACGTCACGTCAGATTCATTTCCGATCGCGATTTAATTATGTCACTTAGAAAAAATTCTCCAGAACATTGTTTGAAATCCTAGAAATTTAATCCCGATTTTATTTGTCTGAACTTAAAATGTATCAATAAAGTTTATGATAATTTATTCAAACTCAGTTTATCATCATAAATCGTAACAACAAACCCGTAAAATGGTAAAACAAAATATCGCTTGTGTTTATTGACAAGAAAGGCCCCGATAGCACAGGTATTTTTTAGACTAAAATTATTAATAATTACACTTTTATTGTTAAAACATAATTAATATATTTACACAATTCTTTTTTCAAATAACCTCAAAATCACTTCGTTACATTATGTATGGATTTTTTTAAATAAAGATTAATCATTAAATATATGATATACGTAATATTATTAACATTAACTTTAATGTTTTCGCTTGCATAACTTTTTACACTGTTTTACCGTCAGCATCTGCGCTTTTGAACTATCAGAACAGTTATTACCGCTTTTTTATTTTCACTGACTTCTGGCAAATTTTATTACTTGAAACTTGTAAGTATATTTTATAATATATTTATCGATAAAAATCTTTAATAATAGGCAAATTAGTGGTGATAGCTACTTCATGATTTTTCCGCTCTTCGAACTTGCCTTCATCAATTTTTTAGTCAACTGACTTACAATAATAATATTATTTATTTATTCATGTCAATATTGATACATATTGACCCCAATCAGACGACACACTGCTAGTAATGCACCACCACAAGTCTCAGTCCTGTCACATCCCCGAAACCATTTTGGTACTCTTCCAGGTCATCTTTATACTAAAGATGAGCCAAAGACCACATATTTTTCTAGGCTGTCATATTGTGCACTACCGTAGACAGAGTGCAGTGTTTGGATTTGTTGCCGGTTTGAAAGATTCTTAGGTCACAATGATTAGGCAGCTATTGTGGCCGCTTCGCGGCTGCGCGGACAGAGCTTCCATGGAATCTATATTTTAATGCCGAAATCGCTTATTATATTGCTTTAACAATAGTATATTACGCATCCTTATTATATTGTTTTAGATTAAATATAAATTTTACAGAAGCCCTGGGCCACGTCGCGAAGTGGCCACAATAGCCGCCCGCAGGTCCTAGCAACAAAAAATAATCAGCAATATTTGAATATGTTCAAGAACACACAATTACTGGATTTTTACCTATAAAGGCACTGTTATTAAATAAATGTCAGATATTTCATAGAAATGAAGCTATTTTATTATATTTTTTAAAGTAATGATATATAGAAATATGTGAATGATATGGAATGATATATAGAAATATGCTTACGATCTGTCTTCGGCTGGCTTAAGTGATCACTTTATATATACATAACGTTCACCAATTCTCACCTCTCAATCTCCATATTTATCAAATTTTTGAAAATTCTATATATGTTATTACATGGACTCGCTTCGAGTACCACTACAACATTTCTATCTATCGAGAAAATTTGATAATTCATTTTTTCTTGAAACAACATGTATGTCAACTCAAAATAGCTTCGTCTCTATGAGATATCTGATATTTATTTAAAAAATAATCAGCTATCGCCAATTGCTTTTCTGCTGGTGCTCTCTGTATTACCCTCCCTGGAATTGTACAAAAGATTTTTTTACGTATCAAGTTTAAAATATATATATCCACTTAAAGATATTCTTGAAGAGACTGAGATCATGTTTACATAAATGATTATTGAATAAGAGTAACCTTTCATCTGTCACCCCGCATCTCATTTGGTGCAACGCGAGATAACAGATGCTCAATACACTTGCCAGTCGTAAAAATTGGTACGATTTCGCTAATATATGTTTTTTCTAACTCGTAATAAAGACAATGTACACTCCATTTCAAATTGAATATATATTTACGTAGTGTTATTGAATATATAAAAGAGAAAACATTTAAGTAATCTTAACCTAGAGATATTAAAAACACGTGCAGCATAATCGCCACTTTAGCAAACATGACGTTTTTTCTTACTGGTAAATAATACTTACATGTACTGATCCAAATCCAATAAAATAAATATAAAAATAAAAGATGAGGAAGCACGTTGTTATAGATACTGTCCACATCCTTTTCCAGCGGAACACTTCGAAGGTGTTCTTCTTCCACTTGTCACTGTTGTGGATTGTCCGAGGAAAATTGATAAGGCAGAAACAATGACCCAACACTATTTTAATTATTCGACTTCTCTGTTCTCCATATTCTGGAAAGTTTGTTCATAGTAACTTTAGCTTTAATACTATTTGGACTACTAGAGTGTCATCAAACAAATTACTTGTTAAACTACACCTCATCCTTCTATTTGAAAAGCTTGTGGCATTTACACCATGGCCAATTATTTTTTTTAAATATTTTTTTTTTCTAAACCGTACTGTAAAATTCTAAACGCACAAAACATATGTGCTGATGATTTATAATTCGCTGAACTATCTGTTTGGGAGATATATTTATTTGCAAACATATTACATAAATATTTATTTTTAACGAAAATAATGCACTGTGCATTCCCCCCTCCCGGCACGCCGCCGATCAGTCGACTGGCGACCTTGAACCGGTGCAGTTATACGTGACTCGAAAGAATTACAATATTATACAATTGAGACTTCGCAACTATACAGTGTCGTCTAAAGAAACATAAATGAAATAGTAAATTAAAATGCAGTCCACATTTTGGAGGTGCCAGCAGAACTGAATTGTGGTAAGTGCCAAACTCTTTCCGTACCCTGACTTCTTCAGGCATCTATGCTTGTACGCAACTTGAGTTGAATTTACTTATTCGTGGACACGGCCATAATACTAATCACGATAAAAACATCTAACGATACGACGATTTGAATATGTCTCGCGATTTTGAAATGCCTTTCATTTTATCGCGTGGAAGATAATTCTTGCTATCTATCAATATTTAGTATTTAGATAAGAAATTTATTGCATTAAAGATATTAGTGAATTTAATGCTTCTTGAACTTCTAGTTTTATATTGAATCGTTTTAACTAATATATTAACGTCTTTTTAACCAATATATCGACAAATTGAAAAGTTACATAACTTTTGTGTGAAATTTAATTAGTCTCTAGTAAAAAAGAAATATTATTTTAAACAAAAATAATTATTAATTCAATATATCTTTTTTCAAATTTGTGATTAAATAAACGTAAATTACGAATGTCACCTAAATTAACGCATCAAGCCTAGTTTACGCCGAATTTTTTTTCTAATAACGGGTGTTTCAAACATTCCATTATATTTATCAGATAATTTTTGATATATCTATCGTTCTGTACCTATTTTCAAAGAAATTTCTAATATTTTCGTTGCATAAGGAAACCAATTTTTTTAACTAAAATTAAAGCAAAAAAAACATCATTACTTCTGAAAATAAATAGTAGAATGAATTAAATCTCGAAAAGTTGCAATATTATTACAGTCCAAAACTAATCTTGGTATGAAAAAAATATCACGATTGAAATAACTCAAGTAAGGTTGCAAATAATACTTATAATTTGCGTGAAAAATACAACAGAGATTTTTAATAAATTTATGACATTTTTGGTACGCAATGTAATGTATAATATTTACAATAAAATGTTAAATATAATAGAGAAATACAATTCTTGCATATATGAGAAAATGTCTTTGTTCGACAGAATGAATGTACTTCGCCCTTACAATGTTGGTTGCAATAAATTCGGCGATCATTATTAAGTAGCGCGGCCACTTCCGGCGGAGTTTTCCGTATTTTTTGCACATTCCACCCCGAGCTTTCTTCCTAACGACCAACCACATCCGGTTTGAAACGTTCTTTTTTTGAGCGCCCTGTTTAAATTCGGAATCTTGGAATCTTCTTTCATGGAGTTTGGAAAATGTTCAAATGTTTTTCTCTGAAGCTCCCCGGGCCCGATATAAAAAATATTTTTTCCTTTTTTTGACAAAACATTTGCATCCAATCAAAAACTTTTTGATTTTTTTTTACATCTTGTTTTTAACAAAAAAAAATTAAATATGGAAATGTGTCCAATATTTTATTTATTTATTTAGCAACCACAATAATGACTTAATAATATTTGACATTAAATATGATCATTTTCGACATTTATAACGATAATTAATGAAATTATCGACATTAGTAAAGTTAATTTTCGCAAAACCAATCAAATTCTTCATGAATTTTTATGTTTAATATCTACTATTATTCTTACTAGATATTTACACTATTTTTAGCTCATTGTTACAGTTTTTTTTTCTCAATTATATATCGATTACGATATTATTAGTTAGATAAATATGAAAACAAATTACCTTTTATTTACAGCGTATGTGAGTGTTTTAGGAGAAAAATTCCTTCTAACACTGGCAATAAGAATCAAATTTCGTCTGGGTGTGTTTTTTATTTTTTCTGTAGGGTCAACATTGACAGAGTTAGAAAATTTGAACAGCTGTCATTTTGAAACAAGGTAGGGGATTTGTAATGTTAGCGAAGTAAATTTAATGCTGACTAATGAACTTAGCAAAAAATTTTGAAGAATAAAGATGTAAAATTTGAAGAAAGGTAAACATTTTCAAATCTTCTGGTCATGATCGAAAAATTGTAATATTTGCTTTTCAAGTTGCGTTATAAAGTAATAATTCAATGATATCTATCTAAAAGTAAACACTCACTCGTGTGATTCCCTCGTGTTTGTCAGTTTTATTTTTGTGTAACATAAAAATAAAATATTTAAGCTAAGTAGAAAATACAATAATCTCCCTGGAATCTCGAGGCGAGGGTTGTCCCCGATTTCCCTGGTTATGTTGGATGCAAGGTTCTGCGAAGATACAAGGAAGGAAAGGTATTGTTATAATTCAGTTTTAAAATTTGAGCTTGTTTTTGTGTACTACGAATATTTTATTTAGTCTAAAATAATAAAAAATGTAATTTTACGTGAAAGTTTATAAGTTCATTTGAATTTTTCGGGTCGTTTTTATTTTGTTAAATAAATTATGGATAATTTTTCTCTTTATACCTATATTCTGAAGGGGGAAAGTAGCTCACGTAATAAATATCCAACATACATAAGTTATTAAAATTTAGCGTTATCCTGCTTTTTATCAAAATGCATCTATTTTCCTTTTAAAATTAGCAATTAACTTTGTGGTTAAAATTCATTATTTTTATTTGTTAATTTTGTTTCATTAACCACTTATTGAGTTTAAATACATCTACCGGAACAACAACATGTTTTCGATTAGTATTGACATCCTGAAGAAGAAAATTGTAAATATGAATTAAATATTTTAATTAGAAAGATATACATATAAAATCAATTTTATCGAAAAATATTGTTGTTATGCCACCGGTATTCGAACCTGGATCTCTTTCCTAACCGGGGAAGGTGCATTATCCAACTATGCTACAGCGACATTATTTTTAGCAACAATTTTCGAACGTATGTTACCTTTTTGATATTAATACATTTAATCGTTCCATTATTTGAAAGAGCCATCTACCTTATTTTTACAGAATCTCAAATACCTTTGAGTAAACTGATAGCAGACGCCAGAATTATCAATTCATTTTTATTAAATTTTGGACACCTTGAGACAACTTTATTATCTTTATTATTATTTATTTAATTTTACAAATATTCACAAATAATTTGATAATCAAACATTGAAAGAAATAAAATGAGATAAATCAAACTTAGAAAGATATACCTATATTAAAAATTTTGATAGACAGACAATTGGTTACATTTTGGCATATTTCGATAGGTATCGAAAAAATATAGTTACTACCGGGACTCGCTCCTGGAACATTATATTGCAGATGGAATGCTATATTTATTATGTCACAGTGACATATCGTCTGATTTTGATTTACATATTTTACTTCTTTAGTGTCTTTCTATCTATTTTTTCCCGTTAGAAGCAGCCATCAAAAGATGCCATAAAAATAGTTTAAATATTCTTCAAATTTCGTAGAACCGTCTGGATGACGCCAGAACTTCCATTCAATTTTTATTTATTAAACTTAAAATAGTAAGTAACACAAAATAAATAATGTGCGTGCTACTACGGCGTAATTGGTAAAACAAGTCTAGTTGTAACCATGTTTTTTTTACAGATAAATTTTTTCCATGTGTCTTTTTAAGAGATTTATCTAAATTGTTTTAATTTTTATTGAACTACAAATGAATGTTCTAAAAAATCGAAACATTAAAAATAAAATTTGATTTAATATATTTTTTTTAAATCAATCGTATGTCTAGTTAACGACTATTATTATTTGGTTTATAACTAAAATAATATCAAAAAATTCTTACGTGGCTCTCAATTTTAAGAACAAAAACTTGATAATGAAGATGGCTGTTTATTACTTTCAGTTTCGAGGTAAAAAATGTAATCTTGAACACATTTCTTAATTTCTCTGTTTAATCAATTGCTTATTTCATTTAAGTTTATAATATTCGAATTGCGGTAATTCATTATATTTTTAAAAATTAAATGCCAATTGGAAAACTTGGAGGTGTTTAATTTTGTAACAAAGCGTTTCCTTGCTAACTCACTGAGCCTCCGATGTTTAAGAACCGTTGGATTCAAGAAAGTTAACGTGGCCGTCTCGTTCACTTTATTGGTTCGAATATAAAGCTTTGTTTCGATAATGGCTGATAATTAAATGGAAATAATTTATTTTATCAATGAATTCTTCTTTAGAAATCGTAAATACACGCGATAAAAACAAAATCATTTACACAATTTAGATTTGAGAGTAACAAAGAAGAGTTTGCAGTAGCCAATTAGGCTAAAAGTAACAATATCAATGTGATGATATGACAATTTTTAAAATTAATTCTAGATTTTTTTTATTTAAATCGATTTATTTTTAATAAATATATATTTATATAATACATATACTATTACATGTAAATATATATTATTATTTTATAATATATATTTATTGTTCTTCGTCAATGACAGCAGTCGTGATCATAATTGCGAATAATTATTGTAGATAAAGGCATGCATAATCATTCATTGATAACATGATTATCACATGATTATCACGTGATTATGATAAACTACTTCGGTGCATGGGACTTCTTGTGCATTTCAGAAATGGGCTCTGCATCGAAATTTTAACCATGTTAGTCCATAGTGTTGGTGACCTTCCACAAAATCTAGTTCATTTCACCCTTCCTTGGATCATCCAATTTTCCATGGTATCCTCGTGTCTGGTAACATGACCGAAATATCTGAGGAGCCATGTAGTTGAAGATAGACGTCGCTCAATGTTTTATTCCTCTATAATATAGGCATTCGTTTTGCGGTCTGTCCTCGCCACGGGAAGCATGTATTGCCAGCACCTTATTTCCAGAGCATTTATCCTCTAGAGCTCCTGTTCTATCAAAGTCCATAATTCAGTAGGTACTATAAATAAATATTGGGAAGATAAGGGTTCTGATTTGTCTCATTTTTGATTTCCTGGTTATGCTTTGATCTTGCCAAATCTTCTTTAACTATAAATTATTAATATAATTTATTTATATTATTTATTTATCATAAAAATAATTTTCTATCATAAACATTTTTATAAAATATTAAAAAACAAAATGTTGAGTTTATATTATATATTTCGTATCATTTTCTTTCGTTTGGGACATAAGAAAAGAAGAAAATATTAAGTATTAAATTTCTAAGTAAAACGTCTTCTTTGTCGATCATAAAATGTCGACAAAACTCTTTACGCCTCTTCCGTAAAGTTGATTGGAAGCCTTGGGCAAAAAACTTTTTCGAGAAAATTTTCTGTAAATGTATTCAATTTGTCAGTCAATTTTGAAATCAAAATGTTATTTTGTACAAACAGAAATTCGATACTGATGTAATAAATTAGATATACCTAAAATAAGACCTCACATTATTATATATACTAGAGAAGAGAACCTTGGAGTTATTTACAATTTATTTATTCTTAATCTAGTGTATACCTTGGTAGGTATACTTTGTTTGATTTGAGGTTTCCGCGAGCACTAGTGTACGGAACTGGGTTCTCTTAATTCAGATCGCGTTTTTTGTAGATGGTTTTCTTGGAGAAATCTAAACCGACGTTTCAGCATGGCAACACGAGTCATTATCAAGGTGTTACCTCAAAAAATTGCGGTACAACCGTACTTTTTCGCAGGAGATATAAATCTCTAACTCGTACTTATAAAATCTTACATGTATATCTTACTCAAAGGCGTGCAGTGCATACAAGCAAAATGGCTGTGCATTACTAAAATTCTGGGAAACAAATATAAATGAAATAATTGGATTAACATAAACGAAAATATTATTATACAATTAGCGCCATCTTTGCACCAGTAGAAACTTTAATTGCTTAGTTCTAAAAATTACCACGATAACTCACCGCTGTTCCTATGGCGCTCATTTGTATTCGCCGCATCGAGCTATTTACATTGTTCTGTTCTGTCTTTAAACTAGTGAATCATATCATTGGTTATTTACCTAATTGAAAATTTCTTTGAGTTGATCCGTTTTGTATTGAGTCGTTGCATATAACAGAATAACATTAGAAAGTCTTACAACTGCGTGCAAATTATTGAAGTGTCTACTTCCTCTTTTACTAATTTGCGAATTTTACTATCTTACTGTTTTTAACGTGTTGATTTCATGATTATTCTTTAAATTTGGTGCATGGCTTGATTTTGATTTGGGAAAAGCAAAAAGCAATTGGTAGAACTATTCCTACGTTAAACTTTAATAGAAATAATTATTTCCTTTAGTTATTACACAAAGGATTTTCAAACAATAGATGAATCATGTTCAGTCATAGAAAGTGTTCTTAAAAACGTCCACACATTTTTTATATGGATGAGAAGGTATTATTTTACGTTAAAACATAAACTTTAAAGATACTATTAATAGTACTCTAAAATTACAAATAAATACATGGTAGAAACGACGGATTTATTTTGTCTAAAGACGTTGGTTAAAGTAAAGTACATATATTGTATCACATATATTATATATGATTGTATAATTTCATTGGTAATAGCATAACTTAAATCTATATCTATTGCACGCTACTGATCTTATTCGACTGTGGGAAATATTTAAAACATATCTTAAATATGAATTAAATATATTAATTAGAAAGATATACATATAAAATTAATTCTATCGAAAAATATTGTTGTTGCGCTACCGGGATTCTAACCTGAATTAAATTTAAATATTAATAAATAAATATAAATTTAATTAAATTATATTAAATTTAAATATTAATAAATAAATATAAATTTAATTAAATTATATTAAATTTAAATATTAATTAAATAATGGAACGATTAAATGTATTAATATCAAAAAGGTAACATATACGTTCGAAAATTGTCGCTAAAAATATTGTCGCTATAGCATAGTTGATAATGCACCTTCCCCGGTTAGGAAAGAGATCCAGGTTCGAATCCCGGTGGTGCAACAACAATATTTTTTAATAGAATTGATTTTATATGTATATCTTTCTAATTAATATATTTTAAATATCACAGACCGTCTGTTCTGAATAATTACAACTTCACAATAAGAATGTGTTCTAATAAAAACATATCAATATTTCCCTTTTTACTATAACTTATCTTGCACGTATTTGCTTAGATTAATTTTGAATCAATGTACCTTTTCCGTTTTTCTTATTACATCATTTGGCATTCATTGAAAATCTTCATCGTTGATTTCTGATTTTCTTAAATGGTGGTTTCATTATATCTCTTCGCATTGTATGATGTTCGTACTCATGTTGATTTGCTTCAAAATTTCTTATAAAAATTCTCTCAATATTTGTTTAGAGAGAATTTTAAAAACAAACGCCATATATTACACGGTACCAACTTCTGATTCTTCTAAACCTTCCCAGAAGTGAGATTTTTTAACAATGTTTTTAGTCACGTGTCTTGTATTTTGTGAAAACTTCAATCTAGAATTTATTACGACTTCCAATTATATTATTAAGAATATTGACATAGGTTCAAAGAAAACATCTGACAATAAATACGATTTATGTTTACTGAAAAAAAATCTGGATAAATATTGTAAATGTGTTCTGAATTATTCCATTATTTTTATTCACCCTTAATTCTAGAGGATTTGAGGTTTCAACGACATTATAGAATAGAAAAACTTAGATAAGCTTACGTAAGTATAAAATAATTTTAAGTATAATGTAATATAATTTTAGAAGAGATAATAAACAATGTAAATATGAATACTGACCCACACCATAGCTATTCTAGCAGACCCTCGGGACGCACCAGGGGAGTACCGATCGCGACCAATGTGTACGGTGAGAGAACGAGAAAATGTGTTGTGCCAAGATTTTTAATAAAATCAGTAAAGAATTATCAAACATTATGAAAAATAAAGAGACTTCAGTGAACACACTAAAATATAAAGTCAAATACGTTAATATCTAACTATTTGATTTATATATTGTATTTCATTTGAAAAAAAAAAACTTTTGCTAATAAAGTTTTAATTTTGTTTAACTATCTTATATTATATTAATTACTTAAATTTTTATGTTTTTTTGCACGTACTTTAACTTTAATAGAAGGAAAATTTTTTCCGTAAAACTATTATGCAGTTTGGCAAAAATCAAAAATTGTAATGTAATATGTAAAAAAAGTAGAACCATTGAAAGATGCTACCATAAAAAATTTAATTAGTGAATGACATAACACATCAACATTTAAATATTTATCTTTAAAGTAGTAGTCATTTTTCCAAATTTTAATATGCAGGCATTTCTCCGGCCCTCAGAACAGAACAGAAAAATAAATTGTATATCCTCTCCTTTTTCTGATGGAGTAATTTATTGTTAATAAATTTTAGAATTAATTACTTAGTATATCATTTCTCTTTCTCTAGTGAACATATATATATAGAATTTGAAGTCTGTATGTTGTTAAATTTACTAGTATATCTATAGGGCCAAAAAGTCAATGAAATCGATCAATAGATCAAAATATTATCGGATTCAATTCGTATATCAAAGCCGATGATTTTCAATCTTCTTGAGTACTCCGTACAAAATATCTTTGAATAAATATTCAAAAGCGATCCTTGTAAATAAACGAACAAGATATCGCATTTGGGAGGCTTTTAAATATAAAGCGAGTGCACTCCGAGGCTCACTTGCACCAACGGATCAGTCAGTTCGGTTCATCAAACACTCGGGAGGCTGTACTGACTCTTAATATGCGAATGTGAGTGCATCTCTGCTTAGTTGGGTCGGGGTTTTTCGTGGGAGGTTACTATCTGTGCAACGCCGCGCATATCAGCTAGTAAAATAACTCTACATAACTATGTAGAAAAACTAGTTTATTTATACATAAATCTATATAAATAAAAAATTGGTAAATAACAGTTAATAATTAACAAGTTGAAATGTAAAAAATCATAAAATAATATTCGTTTAAAAATTGTAAAAGTATTGATAATAATTTTATTTAAAAAAAAAAGTTTTTTAAAAAACGTGACCGATAAATTTTTTTTTAAAGTAAACATGTTTAAAAATATTTTTGAATAATATTCATTGAATAACATTTAATAACAGTCATTTTTAAGTAAAAATCATTTATGTCAATAATGTAAGTAGGCACTGTGGATTAGAACTGTGTCACGAACTTATCTGTAACTTTGCCAACAGTTTCAAGCTTTTCAGTGCGTCAGAGTTTTATAAACCATGTCTATCATTAATCCCGCCGATTGCAAAGTTCGATCGATGATTTGATTTCAATCTCTAAAACAAGGCAGGAGAGCTGCTGAAATTTTGGTGGGAAGGTACTTGACCATTCTTCATTCAGCCTAGACCTGGTGCCATTAGACTTTCATTTATTCCCGAAATTAAAAAAAAATTCTCGATGAAGAAAACGCATGCAAACCGATGATGGCTTCCGCAAAACTATCAGCAACTAGTTCAAGAAACAGGCGGCAGACTTCTACAACAGGGGAATTATCAAGCTCGTCACCCGGGCTCCAAAATGCTTGGACGTCACGGGGATTATATTTAAAAGTAATTTACGATATATTTTCATTGTAATTATAAAGTTACAATAAAATTTACGATTCTTATTTTTAAAATGGCCATCATGTACAAGTGAAAATTTATAAACAAAGAATTATGTAATAAAATAAGTTTAGTATGCTTCTTTGGACACAGATTTAAAATAAAAGTTAATAATATATACCGTATAACGATAACAAGGAAAAAATAATAAATAAATAAGTAAATTACATGTTACATTTTCAAACTAAGCATTCAAGCAGGATAAACTTAAAGCGAGCGAAAGGGTCACGCGACCGTGACCTTTGGCACATGTAATAATTATTTGTAGAAGAATTAAAAATATCGTATCATCGTATTACAAAAAAAAAATCATTCTTAAATTTACCTTTTTAAAAATCAACATTAAACGAAAAAATAACAAATATGAATAAAATATATTAATTATAAAGATATACATACAAAATCAATTTTATCGAAAAATATTGTTGTTGCGCCACCGGGATTCGAACCTGGATCTCTTTCCTAACCGGGGAAGGTGCTTTATCCAACTAAGCTACAGCGACATTATTTTTAGCGACAATTTTCGACCCTATATGTTACCTTTTTGATATTAATACATTTAATCGTTCCATCATTTGACAGAGCCATCTACCTTATTTTTACAGAATCTCAAATACCTTTGAGTAAACTGATAGCAGACGCCAGAATTATCAATTCATTTTTATTAAATTTTGGACACATTGATACAACTTTATTATTTAGGAGAACACATTCTTATTGTGAAGTTGTAATTATTGTAATTGTAAAGTTGGATAAAGCATCTTCTCCTGTTAGGAAAGATATCCAGGTTCGAATCCCGGTGGCGCAACAACAATATTTTTCGATAAAATTGATTTTATATGTATATCTTTATAATTAATTTATTTAATTCATATTTAAAATATCACAGACCTATGTTCTGAATCATTACAACTTCACAATAAGAATGTGAAAGAAAAAATAACAATTAAAGATTATTGTCAAAAGTTGACAATAAACTTTATAAATTTTCTGCATCAGTCTGTAGAAATATTCTTTGAGGGTTGATAGAAGAATCCAGAATAATCCTCTCCGACCAGATCGCGAGTGGAACGAGGTTAGGGGGTTGAAAAGAAATTAAGTGAAGTGATCGCCCAGTTATACGGGGATCGTTATTCTAGTTAGCAGAAACTATACAAAAGGTGAATCCATTTTCTCCTTTTCACGGGTGAAGAATTTATCGCATCTCTTTTACTTTCTCGAAAGCGTATTGAAGGCGTACAATAAGTGACTTTTACAAATTTAGTAATTTAAAATAAAATAAAATAAATCAATAATGGGAAACGTAAATACATATCGTTAAATATTTTGTATCAATACTGTATAAATTATAGCACGAATATAGTATGCCGTCGTAATTTTTTCGCGATGTATATATAGCTTTAAATGAAACCGAATCAGAGGAAATACATGTATAACCACCTCCCATACATGACGTGCTTGTTGGTTTGATGGTTAAGACACTCGCTTAATGTTGATTGAGGGTTCGAGTTTCATTCCGGGGAAAAAGAATCATCATTCACGACAATTAGGACTCTTCTTGTTTTAGTCTACATTAAAGTCTCTTCTGTGGGATACAAAAATGTGATATTAATTGTTCCGTATTTGTAATTATTATTTTTTTAATAGGTGAACACTTATACTTCCATAACTTGAAACGAATGCTATTTTAAAATGTAGTGTTATTATAACCAGTTTTAGTTTTGTTCCTACCCCCTTAGCCTATTCCAGTACACATTATTCCTTTGGCTCGACTGGTTGTTTTTGAATCGATCATTTGGAGAGGAAGTGTACTCATGTGATTATTTGTTGGATCACCAGTTCGTATACCGCTGTGATTTTGGACGTTGAAATTCATCAGAGCTTTTTTGTTCCGTGGCAGTTTCATGCATTGGGTGAACTTTCAGAAGATCATAGAGACGGCGTCATAAACCAGATGAGTCGCGCTGTCTTTTTGGTTCCGTGAGTCCATTTTGGTCCGCTATTGAAGGATTCCCATCCTTCCCTCATTTTCAATTCCCTTTCCATCCACCCATCCCTTCCGATTCCATCACCCACCACTGTGATCGATGACCTGCGTCGGTCACAAGTACCTACTGTGGTGAAGTGGACACAGGGTGATAGCCATCGACGACGGCGATGCACTCGCGTCAGTCCGCGTCATCAGCTACCCACGTTACGGAGCAATCAAACAACAACATCGCTCGCTACAATTTTGTACAATTTTTTCTATCTATTCTATAAATTGAAAACTTGCGATCATAAAGCATCGATTAGTGTATCTCAAGTAAGTATTTTAATCTTAGTTCACGGGTCATCACTATCCAAACACATATTTCTACTTTTCAAACCAAGCTGAATATAAAAGTAATTTGAACATGAATGATGAGCCGATCCAAAACCTCCAAAGTGCTTTAATTGATTTACATATTTTTTAGAAAAATTTTATGGCATTTACCTATTTAAATAAATATTGTTTGTTCCAGTTGCTCCGAATTTTTAAGCGCTAACCGCATCTGTTTCACGGTACTGATTTGAAAATAAATTTTCCTAGAATATGTATACCCTAAATGACACAGGTCTCTCGCGTGGGACACCAAAAAAAGATTCATTAAACAAGTGATTATAATAATAAACAACCTTTTCCAGTAAAATTATTATCATCCAAATTATATCTCATAATTCATACATATATTTCGTTTCCTCCTCTGTGTCATTCCGAGAAAAAATGTGGCATTCCCTAAAGCGTTGATTATTAGATTACTTTATTACGATGTGCCATTTTGAATATATTTTCTTCAGATATATTTTTAAAAGGAGAATATTACATGTTTCTTACATTTTTTGACTGAATAATATAATATAGCAAGAGAGTTTTTATACTTTACTAATGTGCGGAGAATTAATTTCTGCGACAAATAACGTAATGTAATAATAACATGGGATAATTTAGAGCAGGTATATATGTACGTTTTGTATAGTGTTTAGTTCTTCTTCTTCTTCCCGTACCTTATCCGTTTGAGGGACGTTGGCTATCATGTTGGTTGTTGCTCGGAAAATCTCTACAGAAGACTAGCCTAACTATTGCCTCATCTTCGTCAACCTGGAAGTTTGTCGTCTTATCTCACCTGTTGTATTAGTAGTTGTTTTCAGTAACAAATACTTCTGAATTGTTTCTAGACTCTTGAATAGACCTGACCATCCATCAATCACACGATCTTGGAGGCCAATTCACAGGTCCATTACGCAAAATTATGCGCTCATCAAGTGTTTCCTTCAATAAATTGATTGTAGCGCACGCTGTGTAGTATTTTGCGCCATTGTGTTGAAACCACAGTTCTTCCAAATTAATGTCATTCAATTGGGGAACGAAAAAGTCAGTAATCATGGATCTATTGCTGTGCATGATGGCAAACCGACTCATTCGGGTACTTCTCAATACTACGCTCCACTGCAGCAACAGCTTCTTCGGTGCGCACTGTACGACATCTCTGCGGATGCGTATTATCAATTAGAGTATGCGTGGTGCGAAAAAAATTCATGGTTATTCGAATTACTTGCTCGGATGAACGATTATGTCGACCGTACAATAGACGTAGCACACGGTAAGTTTCCGCGAACTGAACCACGATTTTGGAAAAAAAAATTGCACAATTTGCAATAAGTTTATTCATGGTCAAATGGCAAACCAAATCAGCTATCAGCTGTCAGCTGTCAAATTGGCTGTCGCTGGAAAAATGTGGCCAATTCAAAAATCAAACCTCCATATAAAAATCTTTGGTAATCTATCCCTGCATTATGAGGTGCAACCTCTAATACTTCTCTGGGTTTTTTATTACATGTCAGAGATTATGACGTTTTCGGATTTTTATTGTTTTAAATACTTCTTCCTTATTCATCTGAACCATAACATTATTATAACAACGTAATTCTTTCCATCCCGCTTAGCAATCAGCAGAATTAGTTATAATTTAAAGTAAAGATCTAGGACGCAGACTCTAAATTTCTAATCCTGGCAGGAAGAGAGTGAGGTGTCTGAGGGAGTGGGGTGGAATGACTATATTTTCCTTAAGATTCTAGAGTAGAACTGAAGAAAAATTGGACGCTGTTCAATGTAATGGATGGATAACGTTAATATTAATTTTATTCAACAAATTTGAACGATGTTCAATATAACACGTTTATATTAGGGATAAAGAGGAAGGGTGGCCAAGGAGGAGGGGGGGAGTTCTTGTGGTTTACTGAAACGTCTTTAAAAATATTTGTGAAAAATTTGGAACCGATAGCATTCAATATAATACACATTTATATCGGAAGAAAAGTGTGTAAAATAATGAAAAATGTTTATTACTGGCTTATATAGGTAAGTAATCTAAAAACAAAGATATGGGGTTTTGATTCTCACTGTTGGCCATTTATGTTTAAAAATCTAGGTATCTATGTAAATAAAAGTAACTGTCTTTCGATTACGCTTTTATTAAATGGATTTTACTCTTTGACCCTTGGGTGCTCCCAAAGTCTTCCCCGTGATTTGTAAGTTGATGTGTTCGATGAACGGATTGCATGTATGTATGTTTTACCATGTGGACGCACAGCAGCCACAACTAACCCATCCGCGTGGCCAAGCAACAATAGTCGGCGACTACCAATTGTTTTCTGCTAGCAATTAATGAAAATGTTTTTTTTTTGTTTTTTATTAAATATCTGTATGTGGAATTATAGTGACTCACTTACACAAGGGAAGCGGCTATTCTATCTGATTTTTTTACTGGATTTTATCTACCTAGATTTAACATTCTCACTTTAACCTTTCCTCTCCGATGACGTCAACTGAGTTAACATTGCCTCTAATTATGTAAATACCTCTGTAAATATACTAAATATAGAGTTCATATTTCAGGTATTCCTCCGTGATATATGTGTGTTTTGGATAAAATAATTACAATATATAAGTATTTACCATGCGCAACAATAAAAAATGTTTTCGCGAAGAACTCAACTTGAATTTGTCAATAACTCGCAAAAGTCTACATGTACACTGAGTTTACAGCACCGGAACGCGCGTTTTTATTTTAGCACCGTAAGGGAAAGTGTAAAGAATAAAATCGAATAGCATAAGCACCACGCATCACACTTAGAGAAAATATTCAAAATCTTATCTTCCGTATGATTGTACCTGACTATAGTAACCCAAATATCGCACAGACCAGAAAAAATGTGAAATTTTAATTTTCTTCGAAGTTAAAAGTATGTTGAAACGAAAAGAAAATTTGATCTGTTAGGACATGTGACAACGGACGAAATTTTGTCTTTAAAACAGAATTAGTTCGGAGTCGTAAATTTAAACGTTAACTTCATTTTTTACTGATGTACTATGTGATTGACTAAGAACATTAAAGTGTGTTTAAAGAAAAGTTTATATAGATAATGACTTCACTTCATACGATGACCGAATTCAAACGCAGATTTAAGAAATTATGATAAAAAAAATTAAATGATTAAATAGAATAAGTAATTTTATAATTATTCAATCGAATTATGCACTTTATGAAGTTTTAATTATTCAGAACATAGGTCTGTGATATTTTAAATAGTAAACCAATATGTGTGTGTGTAAGTTGTATCAATGTGTCCAAAATTAAATAAAAATTCATTG
This sequence comes from Eubasilissa splendida, assembly GCA_031772225.1. NCBI lineage: Eukaryota > Metazoa > Arthropoda > Insecta > Trichoptera > Phryganeidae > Eubasilissa > Eubasilissa splendida. Next base: position 9,444,464 of record CM062852.1, on the reverse strand, counting down.
TTAATTCTGGCGTCTCCTATCGGATTACTCAAAGGTAATTGAGAATCCGTAAAAATAAAGTGGATAGCTTTCAAATAATGGAACGATAGTTATATTAATTTGAAAAGTGTAACATATAGGTTCGAAAATTTGTCGTCAATGCGCCGTGTGCCGTTGGAAATGATCCAGGTTCGAATCCCGGTAGCAACAACAATATTTTTCCATAAAATTGAATTTATATGTACATGTTTCTAATTAATAAATTTAATTATTTAAATTTAAATTTAGCACAAATTTAAATTATCCAAATATTAAAAATTTTTCGGCGCTTATTGCTCTGTGAATTTTTAAGAACAGAATTATAAATATTTTTTTAAGGAGAACACATTATTATTGTGGTGTTGCAGTTTTTCAAAACATACATTTAATTTGTATTAATAATAAATTATTATTTAATAATAATAATATTTTTCTTTTAAAATAATTTAAAGCAGACTAATAATTTGTTAAATCTTGAATTAAATTATTTTTTCGAACCTCAAGTCAGTGGTGATTTAGCAAGTCCCGCGTGTAAGTAACAACAGAATAACTTGCAATGTGTACTTAGTATTTTTATTTCAATAATACACTTATTTGGCGTTTGTTTGAAACTAAACTGTTGGCTTACAGCGTGAAGAATGTTATAGACAGGACGGCAGTCAATAATGCCTGCAACACTTCGATACCAGTGCCCAGAGCTGGTGGTCTGATATCAGTTTAAAGCTAAAAATGCCACCCATTGTGTGTCGGCGACCGAGCAGCCATTCTGTGCGTTTATCGGTATGTACATTTTCAATAAACAGCCTTGTTTATCGGCGCTTACGTTACATATGAAAGTCGGGTTAAGTGGTGTGGGGGTACATGGCATTTTACAAAGCTCTACACTATGCTACAGGGTGGATACACAGTCCCTTAACTTGGCGTTAGCCGTGACGCGCAACTTTCGTGCAGTTATTCATTGTTTTATGAAGAACAAGAAAAATATGTACAATTTATGTAAACAAATATGCACTATATCCATTCTACTAAGAAAACGCCCATATTAATGCAAACATTGTGATTACTAATTATCAGAAATGTATTTTTTTTTTACGTGTACGGAATACGAGTCACATCAATATTCTTACTATTTTCAAACTAAGTTAAACGCTTGTGCTATGAAAACAGAATTAACTTGATGGCCTCATGGAACGAAGCTCGAACCCCCAACCACTAGATCACTAGGCGAGTATCGTAACCACTGGACTACAAGCACGTTAATAAATCAAGCTGTTAGATTTTATTTATCAATAGTGTAATGGACTGCCCCCAGATTGTTGGTCTGCTTGACTTTCACGCACTATTGAGATCATCGAGACACAATTCATTGTTCTATTACAGTGGTAATGTCAGAACACATACATTAGCTAACTCCGCAGTTCCCAGATTGCATTTTTTGGGGTATGAATATGGAGAGGTAGTCGATATTTTTGCTGTAAATTTAACTCTTTATAAGACTACATTATTACAATTGTTTGCGTCTCAACTCAATGGTGACGGATAAATTGTTTCACTTCACATTTTATATTTACTTTAATTTTTAATTTTGATTATGAAAAAACATCCTGATATTATATAATTTTTTTCTTTGTGTATTGCACTTCTGATGAAATTTTCTATTATTTTACAAATTATGATAATTGCTGAATATAACTTGTATAATAATAATAAATATTAAAAGTAAAAAGTATCTACATATTGTGTTCATTTTTAAATGTAAAAAAAAAATTATTAGTACTGCGTGTGTATGAAAATAGCTAAGAATGAGGAATATATAATATAATTGATATACTGAAAAATTATTTATTTCATAAGGAGATTATAAAAATTAATTATAGCATAATTACAAACCATTCATAAAAAGTAAAACAAATTACGCTGCATTGAGGCCACCCTGTACATCGGGTGTGTAGTTTGTTGTGCTGATATGGGATATTTCCAAACAGAACTCCCATCGAGCTGTCGTAAAGCGTGTGATGAAAACTATTTTATTTCACTCTTTGACAGTTCTCAAAGGACTTTATTGTCAGCAGACTATTTGAGAAGTATTCATCTAGGAGAAATAATGTTGCTCCATATACTCGTACTCATCATCACAGGCAGAGAGAATAGAACGCCATACATTACAATTCGATTAATTCATTTCATTCTCACTTACGTTCTTCCTTTCGTTCATAATGGCTCTGATTGAATTTGTGATCACAAATGTGTTTTCTCATCAATGACTAACTATTCTTGTATTAATGACCATGATTGATTAGACACTATTTTATTACATTTTATTTTTTTATTTGCTTATTTATTACTTTTACACATATAATGCATTACTAGTTTCGCTAGTTCATACAATAATAGACTATTACAACTTTACTATGCACCGTTAGATATGAACCTAATTTTGAAATAATCTTTATCCGATTTTTATCTCAAAATATCTGTACTACTAGGTATATTGTGCCAAAAACGCGAGTAACCCTTACGAAGTTGTACATTTATATATTGGTGTAATATTGACATTTTCAAAACCGGTTGTGGTACAGTTTGTTAAGATGTCATGTTCATAAATCAGAATCATTACTGGGGTCGCGGTTTCGAATCCCCAGACGGCCATATTAAAAAAAAAAATATCAAGGGACAAACCCCATTATTACGCGAAATCCTGAACTTATCGCCGGGGGGCATCGAGCTGTGATTCATGGTATATCACGTATTTAAATCATTTTCAAAATTTAAATAAATTGGTTTTTATTAGTGAATATTAGTTTTATTATATTAGTAATTTATAAATATTTTTTTTCCATTTTAAATCAATAAAAATTAAAACGTTTTCGTGAATCTAGTTAACCAAAGGTGAGAGATTGAATTTACATAAATAAAAAAATTTTAATCCTATAAAAACCACCATATTTAGTTGTAGAATCAAACATGTTTTATTAATGAATAAGAGTTTGATGTGATATATTATAATGTATACATTTAAATATCATAAAATACACAATCGTCTTCCTGTTTGAAAAAAAACAATATAAATGACATTTGGTTTAAAATTGGCTCAATTTGTATTTCGGCATACGTCGTATTTCCAACTAGGAAATAATATCTTGACAAGTAGAAGCGATCCAATCTTTTAGATTTAGTTAATTACATCTGGTACATAGCAGCCTCTAATATCATTTCAAAAAAATAAAAATAAAACATGGCATTGTATCATATTTCTTTGAATAAGTATGTTGGAATGTTGATCCTAATTTTTTCGAAAATGTCTAAATTCCAATCTTAAATATTTTTCCATTGCCATATATATATATATACATTACCCAAAATGAGGCTGTTAGTTTTTTTATATATAAGGGTAAAAAAGATAAAGCGTTGTCTTCAAGCTGACCCTACTATAACGGTTAGTAGGAACAATATCAGAAACTATTCTCGAAAATTACGTCAAAAAATATTATAGCGTACCGTCGTGAAGATTTGGTTGTTTGGGTTGATCTGAACTAACTGTAAATAAGCATAATATTATATACTTTATACATACCTACCAAAACCTTTTTAAAATTAAGTATGGGAGCATCATAACATGTCACATCGTAATGTAGTTTATCTCGTACTATGTAATTTATCTCCAATCCGATTATTTGATAAGCTAATCGTCAACTGCTACAAAGGTACTGTAGTGCCACAAAATTGTTCTTAGAAAGTAGAGTACACTCATTCCTGTCTCTTTAAATTTGAGTATTTTGAAGAAAACTTTGGACTGAAAATACAAAAATGAAAATGTACATCACTATGGCGATGCGTGACTTGTTCCCTACATACAAATTTATGGTGAATACGCCACGGCAGAATTCTGTTTTGTATGAAATATATTAAATTATATTCTTTACTAATATTTCCTCTCCAATGATGTAAATTGAGTTGACATTGCCTCTAATTATGTGAATATCTCTGTAAATATATTAAATACAGATTTCATATTTAAATTGTTCCTCCGTAATATATTTATATATTGGATAAAATAATTACAATATATAAGTATTTACCATACGCTACAATAAAAAATGTTTTCTCGAAGAACCTGACGTATTTTTCAATACGTGTATGTGTACATGCTGAGAAGAGCGGAAGGCGCGGGGCGCGAGGCGCGGGATGCCGGATGTCGATCGTCACTTTAGTGGCAGAACGTGCACTGGCCGAGTTAGACGGGTCTTATGCTGCCGTTCAAGATGATCAATGTTTTTCTTATTTTTATATGTTTATATATATATATATTCATTTATATACATATATAGGTATCAACTATTATTTGAATTATTTATATAAGTAATAAATGTATAATATTCAAATTTATCCAACTTAAAAATCGTAAAAGTTTACATGTATACTGAGCTTACCACCGTAAGAGAAAGGTTAAACACTTATTTTTATTTTTAACGTAACATATCACAAAACGCACTTGAAAAACTGAGAAAATATCATAGATGTTTTGTGTTCTCATCGGGAATCGAACCCAAAGCCCCCGGTATTGAAGCCAGTGTCATGCCTTATATACTTTATTGTTGTTTTTAGTTTTCTACCGCTACCATATTTTTAGTTCTAACTATTGTAAAAATCGTTATTTTTCGTGAAATTTTATTAAAATTATTTTTGTAATAATGTGAAAAACATTACACATTTTGTACATTACATATTCGTGAGGAATAAATTATTTTTATCGTTATTGTAATTATCATACGTAATGACGATGTCTCATTTTTAACACGAGAATATATTCATTGAAAGAAGAAGTAGGATTTATATCGCGACGTTAATAAAATTATGTAGGTTATACATGACAATATTGCCCTTTAAGGCCGCCCAAAATACCTCAAATATACTTATGCTCCTTGTCTTGAATCTTTAATAAAAAAAATGTATTATGCTCTAAAATCTTTGGTACGTACTATGCTATAACTCTCATCTCGTCTACATTAATACAATATATTTGTATGCATGCTTGTTGATAGTTGAGGTTTCTAACTGGATCTCCCGATCCCGTTTATCTCTTTCGTAGAGATCCTCTATTTCTGATGTCACCGGCACTCGCCTCATATATATTGTGTACCGTCCTCTAATTACCAATTCGTTCCATTTGACTAAACTACTTTAGTGCCCCATTCTCAATTATGTTCACTACACTACAATAAGCCATGCATTCAATGCTAATTGATTAATAATAATTATAATAATAACACCTGTATAATAATATATTCTTTATATATGTATATTACTTATCAATGTAAACTTCTGACCAGATATTTTTTATTAAAAACGTAGAGTAATAATCGCTAAGAATATCCAAATACGATGTTTATTAAAGATATTTTTATACTTTGTGAACTTCTAATCTGTCTTCATTCTGTTTCACATCATTTTAAATCATCGACTATTATTTTCTATTAATTTCATTTCAATTTCCTTCCCAGCATAGACAGTCGTTCAAATTCACTTATATTTTCATTTACATATGTACGTACATATATTTTTTTTTACATACATTTTTACATAAAATTATGATAGGCCTCTAACAATTTAAAAATCACATTAATGTTATATTTTCTTGGAAAGCAATCACTTTGTCGTTTGATATATTAGATTAAATAAAATACAATCACTTTATATGAATATATGAAATTTATTATACGTCAACCGGTTTTGCTTATCTCAAGCTTCGTCAGGACGTATTTAAAACTAATCATAAATACAAAAAGAGTGCACTTATATATACATAAAGAGGGAGAATATAAAATTACATGTTAAAGAGAGAGACAGAATATATAGTTAAATAGAACATCAAGGTAGACAGAATATAAAATTATATGCTAAAGAAAGACAAAATACATATACAGATAGACGAAGCATTAAAGGAGGGGAAAATACGGTGTTGATGGATGTTAAATTAAATCCTTTAAAATCAATTTAATATTATTTAAAATCAGTTTAATATCCTTTAAAATCATATAACAAATTTCGTGGTTTCATACAAAATTATTGTATTTTATTTAATCACATTAATGTTAGTAAATCATTACATGATTAACTAAAAAAATAATATAATATATGACACTCGTGTTCTGTGTGCTTAATTAATTACCTTAATTAATAAATTATTTCAATCCCCGCTATACAACGTTCGGAATCCTTAGAAATCGCCATACACTGCCTATTACCTACGCAGAAACTATTTTCTAGATACTTGAAATATCTTAAGTACCTACCATTTCTTTTGACACACATGAATTGGGAGGGTAGAAATGTTAACAAAAAATCCTGAGAGAGATATTATGTATAGTAAGAACAAAATTGCCCGAATATTTCTCTGCCGCGTTTCGTGTGTCAGCTGAATACGAAAGTGCCGCCGTCTCCGAGCGGATAGGACGGTTGAAAAATATATTGATTATTAATGAACTAGTTAATTTTTATAAACTGAAAGGAGATACTCACACACAGGTGCTAGGATCAAATATTGTAATTTTAATTGGAAAAAATTTTCCAGATAGTAGTTCTTGGCCGATATACTTTTACAATATATATTAATACGAATAATTTTAAATGGAAATCAAGGATTATTTAAATGTGCACGTATATTTTATATATACCAATAAAACCTGAAAATAGTATACAATTTCACATTGTAATTATTCAATATAGTTTAATGGAATGGGGAGAAGCTTTAAAGATAATTTTATTATAAAAATCGTGGGTTTGTTCTCGTACAGTAAAATATCACTTCGCATAAATTTACAATACATACTATAATGAACCTAATGAGCAATATATACAAAGAAATCAAATGTATAAATTAGTTATAAACAAAAATACATAGAAAAAAAACCACTTTATTTAAACCACTATTTATTGATTTATCAACATGTTTCAAGACCAATGGTCCTTTTATCAGGATACAATGTATACTACAATATATAATCTGTTTAAATTTTTGTTGGATTAAACATGAAATGTTTTAAGGCGTTGCTTTCGACTGAATCATATTGCATTAGATCCATATTAGAGCACTTTTTATATTAGTGAAGAATTTCCAATCAGTGTCACGTACACTCTATTTTTTAAATTAACTAAACTAATTGTAACTGTTATTAAAATAATATAAAATTCAGTAATTTAATTTAGCAAAAAGCGACAACATAAATCTGGTAAATCGCGGGCACGAAATATCAACGTGCATAATATAAAACATAAAAAAATAATGTTAATAAAATAAACAAATATAATTATACATTTTGTTGTGAGATAATAATATGAATGATCGGAACAGTCAAGATTCCGTGACCGGGAATAAATTAACGTTATCAACGTTCAATATAACTTTCAGCTAATTATATTTATCCATCAACATGTACCGAGGATCTGGTGTGTGATTAATTTCCTAAACCGTATTCCGCCATTTTAGTCCGGTCTCCTCCCGCCCCCGGCCAGGCACAATACAGGGGAGGCGGAACTCCCAAAACAACCCTGGCTATTTAAAAGGGACGTCCCTTTAAAACAATGCCTACTCTGTTCATAATTTGATTTACTTAGATCTTTCACAATAAGTGCTAGTAGGGTTAATGATACTCGGCATTAAATAATATAAACAAATCTTTCTAGTTAACATAAGTATGTAGATTTTTAAAAATAAAATTCAAGAAATTCTTTTCGATATAGATTTTTTAATTCGTGTTATTTTCAAATGATACTTACAAATTTTTAAGACAAGTTTTTACCGGTACTTAGTCATCTTTTTTAGATTCAAAATATTATTAAAAAGTGTGTATTAAAGATAAAAGAGACAGTGAATCCGCTCGACCTTCCGCTCACCTTGAACCGTTCTAAGAGCAATAGCTCCTATATTCAACCAACTCATTCACCGCCAGGTTGGCATTTTTACTCTAAAAGGCAACCGTGCCTCGCTACAGTGCAGCATTGCAGTAATGCAACACGGCATGGCTACCAGCAAATAGCCATTCACTGTCTTTTTAGTGCAGATACTGCATTTATTTATTTAAACTAATATACAAAGTAAGAATATATAAACTATAGAAGACATACTGTTGACGCAAGTCGAGTACCTACTTCCTGTGCATTTTATCCTTCCAATATATATATATACCTTAATATACCTGTCCCGCTCTGGCCAACCGATGACTAGGGGATTTCGCCGACGTGGGACCAGTTCTTTTTTTACCTTCTGCGTAACGCTAGGACCACGAAGAGGCGGTGTTCTAAACAGCTCCAAAAGTGCAGTGATATCTCAGTTCTTCACTAAAAAGGTGCGAGTCAACTGGAGGTGAAAATGATGTCCAATTCAGGATTGATATCAAGGTAGGCCAGATCCATTTTCCAATATTCTTCTCTTGAATCCAATTCAAATTGCGTCAACTAATCATTATTGTACTCCATACAGTCCACGGAATCTTATCCCACCACATACAATAAAATTATTCAAGTTATAGGACCGACACAAAAATAGTGATGAACCAAGAAACAAGAAATGAGATGATAGGAGACTAGAAAAGTGTGGCTAAGAGAACAGATAAGAATAGTTGACACCTATATTTAAAAACGCCAAGAAAATAAAATAGCACTGAACAGGCCTCATTGTTCATGAATTTCAATTCAATGGAATAAGTAAAATTGGATTTTAATTAATGTTTTGCCTCCAAAACAGGAGAACTTTGACGAAAAGGGGATTTATGATTTAGTCGAAAGAAGGACAAAAGGTTATCGATAACGATGGAAATTATATTGTTTGTCAAAATATTCCAATCAAAAAATCAAAACACTAATTGGAATTTCATTTTAAAAATAGCAATAAGTCTAGGAAGATCCAATGAGTATTAAACGATACTACATATATTAAGACGATTTGTGATAAATTAAATATTGATGCCACTGGCATAACAGATACATATTAAGATAAAACATCTAAAATCACATAATAACAGCAAGTAAGTGATATGTAACAGGTAACAATTTCTATGTTATTGTAGTATAACATTTCTTTTTAATTTAAATTTATTTTACACTTATACATATATTGTATATACATAAATTATAATTTAATTATATTTTATTTTTTTTACACAAAATTATCCAACTCAATAGAGTAATCGATTCTCGTGTTTGAATTGGGAAGTATTTAAGCTTTAAAATAATGCACCTACCTTACTTACTATTATTACTATACTTACCTAAACATAGAATTTAATTATTAAATACATATACAAAAACATAATCAAATTAGAACTTGTAATTGCTGTCGGAGTTTTCTAATATTTGTTTTATTTGCGATTTGAAGGCTTTATAATTTTTTTCTGTTTTGATTTTATGTGGGAGAGCATTAAAAAATTGTATACCTTGATAGGCGTAGTGATGTTGAGAAGCAGTAGTTTTAAATTTGGGGATTTCTAAGTTGTCACGCGATCTTAATCGGTTACTTATTTTTGTAGAAGTTGTTAAATTGAAATGGTCTTTGTGAATTTGTAACAGTGCATTCTTTTTGAAGATTTTTTTTAAACTGAGAACCTTTAGAGAGTTAAATAGTTGTGAAGTTGGAAATATTGATGGTTTTCGAAGGATGACCGATTATATCGTATTGTAAGATAGATTGGGCAAAAGAGTAGTAGATTGTTTTAATCTTACTAGATGATAGGAGATTTCACAATCTAATGAATATGTTAATAAATATTCTTACTCTGGTGACCAGATGTTGTATTTGTTCGTTCCATTTAAATTGTCTATTTAATATTAAGTTTAGTTGGGTTACGTTAGAATAAGTTAAATTAGGATTGGTTATAACATATGTTAAGTTAAGATGGATTATGTTAAGATAAGTTTGGATGAGTTAAGTTAAAGCATGCGAGAGAAATATTAGAACAACGGAATGTTAAATTACATAATAATAAAATTATATCTACACTAATTTTGTATTTAACAACGTCAGATTTTATATATAAGTACACCAACTGGTTTCGAAAAAAATATTTTTCTTCATCAGGGCGATAAATTAATTTTAAAAATATCTATCATGAAACTACATGAGATATAAATAAATACAAGTTGGATGACTTAAATGTTAAATAGAGACAAATAAAATATATATTAATAATGAAAGTTACAACAGTTCAAATGATAATTTTTTTTAAATATGTATACGAATAAAACTGAAATACACAATGGCGTATCTGTAAACAAAAATATGTTTATAAATAATAAGACATAACACTTTGTTTAAATCACTATTTATTTATAAATCGACATGTTTCGATACCTATGGTATCTTCTTCAGGAAACAATGTATACTAAAAACACAAGCATAGATAAAAACTAATCTATAAAGTATAAGTGTTGGGTAACTAAGTAGGAACTACTATGAAAACAAAATTAAAGGGTGATTGTTTGCAAAAAGGATTTGGTTATTTATAATATTTAGCATGCTGTTAACACTTTTTCTTATTTCTAAAATTTCAATTTTATCTAACTGTAAACTCTTAGTATATGAATGTATAATTTCTAAACCTTTGTTAATATCAAAAGAATGGTTTGTTTTCAAAAGCCGATTTGTGAATTCATAATAGTTGTTGCTATTCAGGTATCTCAAGTGCTCCTTAATTCTAATATCAATAAAAAAGTTAAATAATAAGTGTTTTGTCTTATTATTTATATATGTGGCCACAAAGTAATTTTGCTAATATTTTAAGGAAAGATATTTACATCGCGTTTTATTTTTTTTCTTCATTAAAATTATTACTTTTTAGACGGGTATAATATAATAATAATAGTCCTGTGCTTGTCATTTGTATGATGCTCGAGTAAATGAAATAATCTCTGGCTCCATCTCAGTACGACGGGCCGTAATGACACATCAAAAGTAAAGTTTTCACACGAAACCCATCGTTATGAAACCCATATTTGCTTTCTGCGAATCTAGTACACAAACGAACGACCAAACAGACTAAGAATATTCCATAATGTATGTTCTCGCACAGGGTATTATTTATATAAAATATGATAATTTTGTCTGTAAGAAACACGTCTTCTTGACAAACCGTATAATCCCCTACGTACTCTATCGTCATGGAAATGCTTAAATAAACCAGGGCTGGCTGAGGAAGTTGTGTGCCTACATTTACATGATAACAAGAACAGATTATGGACCGCGAGGCTTGCATACGGCGCGGGCGACGTCGCGGCCCTGTAATATGTGCCGCTCTCTACAGTACAATGTACTCACCGAGACTTTAAAATATATGCTTTACACTTGAAAGGAATAGCACTGCGGTTTCTTTACACGTTTCCGTCTTTAATCTATATGTGTAAAACAAAATGTCTGCCTGTTTTTTACGCAATCCTACATCCTTTGATCGATCTAAACCTAAATTCTTATTCTAAATTTTTAGTTGAAAAACTAATTATGTATAATATGATTAATACGAATTAAATGTATTAATTAGAAAGATATACATATAAAATCAATTTTATCGAAAAACGGGGATTCGAATCTGGATCTCATACAATTCGAGAAACGTGCATTGACCGATTATGCTATAGCAAGACAGTACATTGACTACAAATCTTCGAACCTATATGTCACACTTTTCATATTAATACATCTATTGTTTCATTATTTGAAAGCCATCTTCGTTTTATTTTTTTAATTTTTCGAAAATTTATCGACAATGTACTGTCTTGCTATAGCATAATCGGTTAATGCACATTCCCCGGATTGGAAGAGAATCAAGTTCGAATCCCGGTAGCAACAACAATATTTTTCGATAAAATTGATTTTATATGTATATCTTTCTAATTAATACGTTTAATTTGTATTAAAAATATCATACACTTATGTTCTGAATAATTACAACTTCAGAATAAGAATGTGTTCTCCTTAATAATATGATTAAAAATATTACATGCTTACCTCAGTACGGGCGAAGCCCAGTAAAACAGATATTGAAGTATCAAATGTACTTACAACATATGACGTGAAATAAATATTTAAAAATATAATACTATACTAGGCTAAGTCAATCATTGATTAAAATAAATCACCACCGTATATTCAAAAACGTATTACTTTAAAACAAACAATAACACGGCTGAAGAAAAGAAATTCTTCCCGGCGCAAGGATTGACTAAATTCGTATTTTACCAAATCAGTTGCATTTAAGATTGGTAGCGTTTACGATTGGAGCCTTTTCAAAATGTTTTCGTGGAATCTGACCAATTCGGTGGAATCCTGACGGGATTATGAATTTAGGTGGTAAAGCAAATCTGTCTACCCTAAGTCTGTGTTCAGGTAAGTGGGTGGATTGCTGGCTCCGATTACGGGCTAACCCTAAAATAATTTCGGTCCGATGAATAGCGAAGAAGAGAGTAAGAAAACTATTCTTGCGATAAAACATTAACGTGCAATACAATTATATATGAAATAGTCTTCAACCCCTCATACATATTAGACGCCTTATATATTGAGTGTTGAAAATTATGTAAATATAAAAATGTCCATAAATATCCAGATTTTCAATACGTTTATTATTATCGTTCATGAGATCGTATCAAAAAAATGTAAAAATATGTATATATTCATAATTCACAGATCTGTAAATGAATAGACATGACATGAAGTGTATATATTGGAGAGGGGTTTAGAACATTATTTGCGAGGCGAGGGGCATACTACACACATATATCCAACGAAACATAAATCCGATAGTTTATTATTAAGTATTTACTCTTCAAAATTTAAATCTTTGTGTAAACAAAACGTATTTTTTGCATTATAACATATTTTATTGTCAGCGTTTATATTTTTCGTTCCAATCGAGTCATATTTTTAAAAAAAGTCGCGGAGCTCTTTGATTTCGTGAGTAGCACCAAAATGATCACGTGGGTGCCACCAAAATGAAAATTTTGGGAGAAGGAATTTTTGTTAGTTCACGTGTATTTATTTTGGTGGTCTGTGATTCATTTAAAATATTAAACCAAATAATAAAAATTTAATTTCATAAAACAATATCATTATTCATTCGTTAACTCGCTAAACTAAAAAAGTGGTTGTCCGCGTAATATCAAAAATTGTTCCACGTGTACGTTTTGTTTGAAAAAATTAATGTCAACATTCTTAGACATTTTTTTACACATTTAATTTTTTGTTATACTTTACTACATGCCTGATTTATGTATTGAATATATAATTACAAAAGGAAAAAAAATATAACTGCTGTACGTATTATATTTGAAAGGCTATTAACTTCTAACTCGAATATTTTTCAAATGTCCGCCTTGCAAATAATTTTCTATCCTTAATATTTAAAAAAAAATGTAAACTGAATAATTACACGTACGCCTAAACTAAAAGTGCACCATTTTATAGTGTCTTGACTTAATATTTATTTTAAAAGAAATCATTAATAGAATTATTGTTTTCTAAATACAGTGACAATCAGAACATTCAGGCTATAAGGAAAAAAATATTAATAAAATCTTTTTTTTTATATTGTCACATAAAGTTATTGACTATAATACCAACATAAAAAAATCATTTAGATTTATAAAAAATGTATTCATATTTTTAAAATTATTTATGATTATTGATCCAAGACATGTTATAAATTTACAGTATTTTTACACATGTTACATGTTTGATATTACACAATACACCTGTTATTTGGATGACACCAGTCAACTAAGTGAAGCTAATCCTTAAGCGGCGTAAAGTTTCAATTATATATTATTATTTAATTCTTTTGACATGCTCCTAAGTAAATATCTCTTGATATATTAAGGTGCTTCAAAAAATGAGATATATTGAGATATGTAATTCAGTTAGAGATAAAAATAAGTCATTTTTCGATTTAATCATCCTCCGATTTTCATATACCTTATTTTATTTCTCACACCAACATATATCTAAAGCTTCTTCCAAGCACAAACTTTAGAACCTACGTGATAATAGTATATGCGGAGCCAAAACTGACGTCAATTTCCCTGGCCAGAACTTTCAAATAAATGTGTCTGTTTTGACAAATAATGGGGTCAGCGTAAGGCACCTTCTCATCAGTGATGTCTGCCTGGGACGATCATCACGGATTGATGTTCGCCTGTTTTAAACGTGTCTACACTTTTCTTTCACCAATGCAGGCTTGTTGCACTGTTGCAGCATTCTTCTATCTTTTGCGTCATGAGGTTTCACACTCTGACCACAAAAATCTAATGATTCTTAGCTGCTTTTTTTTTTTTTCCAATTCCTTAGAGTCTACGATACTCTGAGTACTCTACATGCGGCTAGACCGCCAAATCTATACCTACAAGTGCGTTCCTAGCTGCTCTTTACGCCGCCATTTTATATATGCTTCCCTTTCAATTAAGCATGCTATGCCATCTATTGGTTAGTTTCAAAATGTATCAACCCTGCGCGGGAATTTGAAATGCCTGGGATATTCGTCTCTGGAAATAATACTGTCAATTTACTATTACTTTTTGAAATGCTCCGGTATAATGATATATATTTATATCTCTACTATATATAAATCGTACTAAAGTTAAGCCTTTTATATATAACGTTTTATTATTATATATATATGATAGTATAGAGAACCACATTTCAACAACACAAGCACGTTTTCATGATTGATTTTAATTAATACTAAAATAAAACTCAAAGAGATTGATTGACTTACGTAACAAAGTAGCTGCGGGATAAATTCAGATCATTAAATTCGCGAGTAACAACACACCACATTATTATTGGTAATAGTTTAATTAATAGTTGAGCTATCTCAACTACACGGCCTTTAATTAGCCCGTCGCAGAACAGGTGCGCCTAATTAGATGAAAGCCTCACTTCTACATCTTAAATATCACACATTAAATTGTTAAATAATGTAACATATTTTTTCCCTAACAGGCACCTTAAGGCCTTAAAGTTGTTTGTATTATATTTTGTTATCCTTTTTCTTTTGTATGTATAAGTATTGTGGGATGTAGGGATACGGGGTGGATGGAAAGGGAATTAATGGGAAAATGAAACGGGAATATATTTAGGTTAGGTATTAGGAAGCTATATTGGAAGAATATGATATCTTCTATATAAGATTTAAAGGCGAGCGCTTAACTTACTTTTTCGGATCCTCACTCCAGTTGAGCCATTGCATGTCGCCCTATTTCGGATGTTCAAGCTCATAGCGCGTAGTTGACATTATAGTTTCGACGCCCATAGGCCCTGACAAAATATATCAGTTAAAACCCGAAACTTCAGGCCATGAGAAATGTTGCTTTTGAAAATGTGTTGTAGGATAATTTCTAGAAGCTAGAATTTCTTCTTTTTATGTGGCAAATAATATGCAGCTGGACACAGCGTTGAACGTCTGCGGCCAACTCGCTTGATTTCTGTTCTGTTCCCGCTACTGGACTTCACTCAAAACTCTGAATTCCACCTCGTAAATTTTACCCGCAAAGTATTATTAATCATTGTAAATTTAAAACAATAAACTCAAAACGTTTAAATTGCTCTGTCACTGTCACCAATGTGTATACCGCAATATAAACAAACACGTATGGTAAGCCGAGTTTGAAGGCAGCTTATCATTTCGTTCTTTCATGATCCTTATTTCACGCAACATATAAATTGTAAATCTCATATAGATCAAACTTAGATTAATTTGTAATGTTAGTAAAAATATGTATCTCAGTAATCTTCCTTGTCGTCGCAGTATCCCGTTCATTTAGGGTCGGCTATTTAAATAATTGTGCATCCTTGGATACGTTCAAAATGCTAAGATCTCGAATGACTGAAGATATTATCTTTACAATATTTTTCTATTGATCTCGATAGTTTTATGAATCATTTGATCATCTCATATTCGCATCACTATATCTGTACCATCTGAGTCAGCCATTTTTTAGGAATAGAGGCCACTCTAAATGAACCACTAGATTCCACCAGCCCATCTCAGCACTTTTATCACAGCATCTTTTGTGTGCATTTCTTCATACTCGCCCAATTCTAGTACCTACTCAGTACTGAATAATCAAATTAGCGTTCTTAAAGGGCTAATGGTACTAGAAAAGTAATCATCATATTTTATTATAATAAAACTTAAAGAGCCGAAAGTGCTCGATTGTTATAGCGAAAATGATAACGCACTTTCTCCGGATAGGAAGAAGTCCTGGTTCAAATCCCGGTAGTTATTAAATATTTTTTCGATAAACAGATTTTATTGTATTTCTTTTTAGTAGTGATGGTAAAATCGTTATTTTAACTGTTATTACGACTGTGATTTTGTTCGAATGTAACGATGATTGATAACTAATTAATGTAATTCTTCAAGCAATGACTAGTAAATTATAAAGTCAGTGTCTGACAGTTAAATCTTAGTTACCAATAATCGTTAAATCTCAGTTACCAATCATCGACACAATCATAGTTTGCCATCACTACTTTCTAGTTGACTGTTTAATTTGTATAAAAATACCACTTTATACAGTTTTCAATACACGCAATTAAATCAATGTTATTATTACGAAGCATTATTCTTTATCAGTTTGCTAAAATATTACTTCGATTAGAAATATTTTGTCAAATTATATTTATATATTTTGTGTGATAAAGTATCCAAAATAAACCACCAGCGAGTATGTCGCGATGAATATTATAATATTGTTGGCTTCGCTATTGAGAGAAGACCGCGATATTTCTACCCGCCTCGGCCATTTTGCGAGATGTCGGTCGTAATCCCAACATGTGTTCGTCCCAACATATCTGCATTGGCATGTTGAGCTGTGTACATATTGTATCGCTCCATCGCGCTCTGCATAGAGATTGCATCTTTAGTGACTACAATATGATGGCGAAGTACATGCTCGGTATTTATTATGTATTTTAAAAGTTGACGCATGTTACATAAAATCTTTACGGCTTGATATATTGTGAGATAGTATATTATCGTGCCGACCGAATAAATGTTACGAGAATGAAGTTAGACGGTGCTTTAATTAGTCAGCAGATCGTTAGAGACATTTAAAAGAACAAACCAGGCATCACACCAACCCTGCATAAAATATGTTTACTGGTTAGAATTTTTTTTTTTTAAATTCAGTTAAATAAATAAAATTATTATCTCCTAAATTAAATTCCTCGGCGGTATGATAGGGGGAGATACTCACTATCATACTGATAATAACAAATACAAATAAGACGTGATAAAAATAGTTTTTAAATATTTTAAGCTTTTTATTAATAATATGTTGTAACAAAACTCACCACGGCAAGTATTTTTAAAAATAAAAAAAATATTACCATTAAAAAAATCGTTAAGAATGTATATACTTTTAAATAGGGAATTTTTATGACACTGTAAAAATTTACAATAATTTAAAAGCTAGTACGATTAATAAAGCGAAAATATACAAGAAATTAACCATAAAATATATATAATAGAATCATATCACGAAATATCTATTTTTACCAAATTTCCTATTTCAATGTCTCCCTGTCTTCCCACACTTATCAAGACTCCACCTACACCCCGTAATGGATATCGTTTAAATTTTATGGAATAGTACAATTGTACACCAATCCTGATGAAGATTCTTTAGTATCGAAACCGGTTGACGTAAATATTATATAACACGGTGGTTTAAACAAATCTAAATATAAATACAATTCTAAATTATGTCTAACCACAAAGTTAACGCTACAAACATCAGCAAGAAACATTACTGTTCCAGTTCAAATATTAATTTTTTTGCTAATATAAGTAGCCATTTTTATTTTCCTTTTTAAAAAACGTACTTTTTGAACAAAAAGATTACGTATCCAGATTTCAAATAAAATTCACATCACATCGCTCCAATAAAATATATCAATTTTCCTACGTGTGACACACAGGAATGCATTGGCACTTTATATATAAGGTTAATATTGTCACACACCTCGTCATATACTTTCACATAATTTTGTTACTATGCCTTCCTATCGATGTGGAATTAATTTATTTTATAAATGGAAACAGTATTTAATCGCCATCTATAAAAAAATCATTTATTTTATTTATTTATTTAAATTCACTAAATTTAAAAATTATTTCATTCCATTCAAGTTTTATAAAACCACAAAAAACTGTCTATTGATAGGATTTGAACTTACATTTTCTTATAAAACTTGACTTCTAACCTCAACCAATCTGCCACTGCCGAAAATGTGAGGTGTGTGGATTTTATCGTATTTACAATAAAATAAATTATCAATGAGAACACATTCTTATTGTGAAATTGTAATTATTCAGAACACAGGTCTGTGATATTTTTAATACAAATTAGAAAATCAATATTATCGAAAAATATTGTTGTTGCTATCGGAATTTGAACCTGGATCACTTCACTATGTTGGTATAGCATAATCGGTGAATACACGTTCCCCGGATTGGAAGAGATCCAAGTTCGAATTTGTATTAATAAAATATTACACTCATATAAATTTAGCCTTTTATAGAAGAGATTAGACATTTTTTATCTTGTACTATCTTACAAATTAAAATCATGAAGAGCCAGCCATGCTGTTACTGTTCGGTTTCGATAAAGTAATGAACTGACATTAAGCTCATCGTGAAATATCTCGCTGGACTACTTTTGAACTTATTCACCAACTTGATGAGATATGAGAGGTGGCGTCTAATGTGGTCCCCGGCTAAGTAACCGGCTAAGTTAGCGCCATTTTTCACATGCCCCATTTCAGCACTTGTCCCCTATCTACTATCTACGTACTTTCTATGGACTAGAACAGACATGAAGTTAGCTGCGATAGTGGCCTTTTCATTCACTACATTAATTCACAATTTTATCTCCGAGTCCCGAGCATTAGGCTGAGCTGGCAGATTTCTGGTGACACGGTGGATATATGTATACATAATATACGAGTATGTTACACCTCTGTAACATACAAATACACGCATCTAGAATTCCATCAAATTTATCTACTTAATCTTTGTCGTTTTGAGATAAAATTTGAAAATAAATATCTTTGATATTTTTTTTATTAATAACAGTTTAATTATGCGTATATAATACACATATATGACAATCACTGGACGAGTGTAGTCATCCAATGGTACCCGAGTTGAATCGAGAGGAACCGATATACCATTCTAATACTCGCTGGGCTAACTGAGTAGAGTAAATTATAAATTTAATAATAATAATAATAAATATTATAAATTTATAAATTATATTTAAATTTAGCTCTTAATTTAATCATTATTTACATGCACTTCAACTACAGTTCAAATTAGTGATAGTTAGTTTATAATAAAATATTTTTTTAAATATATTATTAGTAGGCAAGTAGCCACTCAACCAGCCCAAAGGCACATTCTTTAGTGAACATGTATAATTACGGTTGAGATCTTAATTTTTATTATTATTTAAAAAAATATTATATTAAAAATAACGCTGTCTTAAAACTAGTTTCACAGTGAAACTCTCTCTACTAAATTTCTATAATTTTATACAAATTCTACTTTGTATTCCTTTAGCAACATTAACAATAGATCTCCATTTATCGTTTTATCCTAAATTTATCTTAAAATCTCCCCTCGTGATTCTATTTAGGACATGTGAGCCGCACTTAGTCCATAATTCAAGGATAACATTATCTGCTTAGACCGGACAGTATAACCCGAAATAGCTATGTTCCGTCTCTTTGGTTAAATACAAAAGAAGTTCGTGATGTGTATGAATTATCGCCAGGCATAATCTGGCCTCCGCAAATGTTTGCACACTGACAATGGCCTTACTTAACTCTGACCTACCCTTTAAACATATTATGTACACACGTGATCATACACCTACACGTTTATATCATAATTGTACACAACAATAACATGAATATGGCTTCCGCAATTAGCGAGAAATAGAGAAAGTGAAAAGAAAGGAGGAAGATCCGTCCCTCAGAACCTCTTTACACCTCCACAACATGTGGAAGGACGAGAGACGAGAATAGAGCTCCTCAGCCACAAGAATACTCTTAACCGATAAACCACGGCAAGCATCATCCCCAAAGTCTTCACATGTCTTGTGCCGCTTCGGTACTTGTTTCGGTTTGTATCCATGGTAAAAAGGGTTGATTTACATTTTTTTAGGGTAATAATGAATTCTCATTTTACTTTAAATGAAATACGCCGCAATGAAAGGTTTATATTGTTTGTATTTTATGTACGTTTTGTTATTAGATTTCGTAGTATGGAGACATATGGAATCATGGTGTCTTATCTATGTAATGCTGGCCGCAATGAACTCTAATTTAAATACATAACCTGTAAATTTTGTCATAAAATCGGTGGTTGTTTTTATTAAAAACTACATTTAATTTTACTGAAACATTAATGTAAATTAATACTCTCGTGAAATATATATACCTACTCTTAAGCACTAATTTGCTTTCACAATGTTTGCGGAAGGCCGAGTGCATTCATTCCCCTCCTGAGACATAATATTGCTGGTGTTTAGCTGCGGCTGGAGCACAGCACCAACTCTTTAGTACTGCGTTCTCATGGCGGTTTGTATCCTTAACCAAAGTACAACGTTGACTGCAGAGTAGTTACATATACACATGATAATAACATAGATAAATTATATGTACCGGCCATTTTTAAAATAATAATCGTTTGTGAATATTAACAAAGTAAGTAGGCGCTCTTGTAAGTTGTTAGAAATATATCATAACTTGTCTGCAACTCTGTCTATTAATTTCGAGTTTTTCAATGCTTACCACGTATATAATTAATTACGCAGACTGTGAGGCGCAATCGGTAATTCGTTTTTTTTAACATGATATACGGTAGAAGAGCTGCAGAAATTTGGGTGGGAAGTACTGGATTATCCTCCACACGGACCTGGTGCTATCGAACTTTCATATTAAAAAAAAAAAAACGTAAAAATATAATGCCGTAAATTCTTCTAATAACTTGGACATTTTCAACGACAAACTGCTTTCCTTTAAAATTAAACTACGCCAACTTTTTAATAACTATTGACATAAATTGTATATACATGCGTGTATGCGTATATACATAAATAAAAAATATATATTGTATCCTTTCCCTCCTTATCATTTCCACTTTATATCTTTAGTGTAAAAACACTATTTTGTTTAACAGTCTTTTAAATATATACTATTCTTTAGTTTATTATGTTATTTTAGTTTAAAAATCTTTTTGTTTATTAGTTTGTTAAAATATACTATTCTTTAGTTTATTATGTGCTATTTCTTAGCTTGTTTAATTCCGAAGAAACTTCACTGGTATCATTTTTATATATCTTGTTTTATTTATATCAGTTATTATTATTGTACTGTTTGTTCCTCTCAAAAATAAAAAAATAAATATAAAATATTTTAAATACTAATTAAATGTATGAATTGGAAATATATACATATAAAATCAATTTTATCAAAAAACATTATTGCGCTGTCGAGATTCGAACCTGGATCTCTTTCCAAACAGGGAAAGGTGCATTATCCAACTATGCTACAGCGACAGTACTTTTGACGACAAATTTTCGAACCTATGTTTCACTTTTCAAATTAATACATCTATCGTTCCATTATTTGAAAGCCATCTACTTTGTTTTTACGGAATCTCAAATACTACTATTGAGAAGTTTTTTTAATTACAACTTCACAATAAAAATGTGTTCTCCTTAATAATAAAATATTTTCTCTAAAATAAATGCACAGATTCCAAGAAACTGTCAACAACTGATTCAAGGCACAGTCGGTAGATTTCTTCAACCAGATGACTTCAATATGAATTATATTAAAATAATGCATAAGACATATTTTTGCTGTAAATAGAAAATTTTTGAGTTACAAAATTGTTTTCAGTTTCTTAATTTAAAAATGGTACTCGTATTTATATATAATTAATATGTATTTTCCAATTTCTATGTCTTAATTTTTTATTATCCATTGAAATCCTAGTTATCATCACCTTCATTGTTTCCAAATATATTAAAGAAATTGTTAGTATTAAATTCCCACTCACCATTAAGTGTATTTCGACAGCTTTAATAAAGTGAAATACTTTCGTTCCCATAATGGTCGGGTGATCGCCCAGAGGCGTCACGTAATATATCTATACGAGCAAAATAATTCATAAAATATTCAAGAATTATTAATTAATTCATTTACAATAACTAGAATAACCTAGAGTTGCCTGGAAAATTGGAGAAACTAAATTTAGAGAAACAGGAAACGATTATCCCTTTAGAGAGCTAGAACGATGCCCACATTTTTACGGGTTTCAATTTCGAATATATATAATAAGACAATTTGCATTGTGTCATTAAAAACTTAACTATAGACTATATTTTCTCTTAAGAACATAACGTATGTGTCACTGAATTTCAAAATCCGCTATAACACTTTTTAACAAATTTGAGTAATATTTATCATAGGATTCGGAATTAATTTTTTTATTTAAAAACATGTTTCATTTTCAAAATTCGCTTTGTTAGCTAACAATATTAGGTATAATGTTAGGGTGAGTCACACCCGATATAACGCGATGTGACTCTCAAAACTTGCCATGATTTTTTTTATCATAATGAAATACGTATTTGGGTTTAAATTAATGCAATAATTAACCTATATTCATAGTTATTTTAGTTCAGATGAAAGTAGTTAATAAATTTTCTAAAAAAGTTACAATGCCTGTCATTAAATTGTTGCATATTTGCTTGATTTTCTTTGAAAATGTATGTATATCAGCGACTCGTATGCAAGTCAATGTGACTCCAAATATTTATATTTAGATTGCTATCTCGCTTTGGTTTAAAAACCTTAAATCTTTCAAATTTTTTACAAATATACATGATAAGTACGATACAATGCTTCAATAAGTGGAGGACTTAGATAAAATATTCTAGAAACATTTTATAACCATGTTTTAAGTTAAGTACATGGCACACTATTTGCTTTTTGGTTCGTGTCCATGATAAAAATGCATTAGTTTATGTTATAATAGATTTACTTTAAAAGAAATATGACGTACTGAAGATTTTGTATTTTTATTGTGTACGTTTTATTATTACATTTCGTAATAACGGGGATTTATGGAAAAAATGTATCTCGTCTATGTTATGCTGGCCGTCTATATTATATTTAAATACCAGTAAATTTTCTTAAAAAGTCTTTGGTTATTCTGATAAGTCCAGTGTGTCAGAAACTTGGACTCGAAAAGATGAAACGTCATTGGATTCATCTGAAATTAGGATCTTCAGGAGAATATTTGGAGCTGTCAATGAAGATGGAGTGTGGCATAGACATTATAATCAGTATCATGATGACTTGTATTAGGAGTTGAAAAGATAAATTTTATTAAAATTAAACCACGTAAATCGCATGGACGATACGCATCCCCCGAAGCGGCTGCTCAATAATAAACTTGAAAGAAGACATAAAAATAGACGAAGACTAAAACGACGGAGTTTTCTCGACGAGACCAGAACCCATAGTAAATTAAGGAGCCTGATGATGATAATGATGACGTCTTCGAGAAAATATGATTTTGTATATAAATAATAAAATCACGTATTTTTAATCATCACAACATTATTTTTCCTTTAAGTATTTCAATGAATCAATTAGCTAATGGATTGGAACAGTTACTCTGTTAACTATATATTTGGTGAAGAGTTTTAATGAAGAGAATATATTTTGTGAAAAATATCTGTATTTTGTGAAGAGACACAAAAATACTAACCACTGAAAGAAATCCTGTCTACTTTAATAATTATCCTCCGTAATCGAAAGGTATTTCTTGTGAAAATCTTTATATAAACTGTCTTTATACTTTATAGCCGTAGGAAAGAGCGAAGGGTGGACGATCTCGCTTATCTAAATATTAAAGGTAATTCACCTTTGAGACTGAGTTCCAAGAGACAAGACTTTTTTATTGTATTTTTTCATTACTTTGTATAATTATAACATAAAGTTTCCCGTAACATTTTAGAATAAAACCAGTTTCACATGTTTTTATTTTTTAAATATTATTTCTTTATGTCGTTATTTTAATATGGTTTGATGATCTCAAGTGACCGAGGATTACTTAATACGTTTTGCATGCACCCTGATGATGTATTACATGATGAGAATCAAAGCGGGATGCAGAAGTGTGGATAGTTCTAAGACGGTCAAAAGAAATGATCAGAAGACATTAAATACGTTGCAGGAATGCAATGGAGACGCCAGTCACAAGATAAGGATGAATGGTTTCCAGACAAAGAAAAAAAGTAGGGAAAAAAAATGTATTATCAACATTATTATTATTGAAAATATATGATGATAATGTATGTATGTTCATAAACAAGTAAACAGAAATGTATAACTGATGAAAGGACATACATAACCAACCAACAAGATCAAACTACGAGAAATCTAAATACAAGAATAAAGGAACATCACAGCTACCCAAAAAATAACAAGTCCTCCGAATTTTCTATCCACATAATTGAAACAAACCACTCTTTTCATAGTCATAGATTTCCATTCGGTACACTATAAAGGATTAATAATGAACACTTTGGAAACCGTTGAAATACAAAAGGATTTAAATTCGGAGAAAACAATAAGTAACAACATAACATTCAACAACATTTTATTGTTCATATTCCCGCTAACGACCTAAACCTCCCCCCTCTTTTCAAGCCCTGCCCCATTGCCCGAATAGATTACTATTCTGTATTTTGTTTAATTATCACCTGATGATGATAGGGACTGCACCTCTCGAAACTAGTAGAGAAAATAACTCAACGTGTGTGTAGTACAAAGTTTTATTGTGAAAATTAAAATAATCATATTACACCACAAAGTAACCACCATGTCAATTAATGACTTTAATTGGTTATTTTATTTTATTTCGAAAACAAACAGTTAATTGATGTAAATAAAAACTTAATAAAAGTGTAACAAAAAATATTATATAAAATTGTATAATTATATTAATTAATATTGTATAATAATATTTAATTGTAATATAATTTGAAAAAGACTTATTAAATTGATACAATGGCTTATTAAGACTAGTAAGTAATAAGAAATTGATTTTACGCTGTATAGAAAACGATAAAAAGAGTGAGAACTAATAAATACAAAAAACAGTAAAAAATAAGAGAAAAATATATAAAAAGAGGAGAGATAAAAAAGAAAATCTTCCAGGAGGAACAGGAGGGTGAAGGGGGAGGAAAACGCGATAGGGAATTAAATCTGCGTAATAAAAACAAAAATTAGAGCAATTAAGGTTTATATATTGTACATTGATTTAATTCAGGTAACTTACGAATTGAAAATGTATTATGGGTTTGATTCTCATCCCGGAGACTACTAAGTTAGTTTTACATTTACAAATAATGATCTAGTCTAGATACAATTACTTAAAAAATATATAAAATTAAAGCCTCGCGTAATTTTCGATGGAAGTGCAATGGTGCAAAAAAAATTTGCTAAATCTGTCGTTATTTCCCGCCGCTGGTGTCTAATGAGGCGCCACCTCAAGCTCACGCTGCGATCACCGTAGTCTATTAACAATGCTTTATTACCCCCTCCACCCGCCCGGCCGGCCAATGGCGGCCCGCGTTGGCCAAATAATTACCCCGTTACCTTACTTGCCCCACTAATGGTGGCCACTTTGTCTAATCTCGTGATAGACTACTGTAAGTTGTGTTAACCCCTGTCCGACGCGGATTTGATAACATTCAAACAGCATCTTAATCAACCTTAATGACCTCGTGTGCTATGATTTGCCTAATATAGGATTACTCCGTCCGCATAACTCCATCGACACGAAATGTCACGCAGATCTAGAATGTTCTGGAATATTTCAACGCTGCACTAGTCTATTGAATAAAACGTCTAGTATTCATATGATTAATGTGTGGTGGATTCACAATATGCGTAGACCTACCATGAGCTAAGCTTGAGCTCTGTTCATTCAATTTATTTTATTGTGTCTCTGATTTGAATTTATGTATGATATTACAAAAATGTTTTCAACTTTTCACAGCCATTCGGAGTCTTCTATGAACAGTTTTCTGGGCTAATCTGCCGTGTATGTCTAACCTTTCAGCCTTGATGATGGACCATGCAATGGAATCCGAAACGTCGGCTAGAGAGGTTAGATACACACGGTAACCCAGAAAACTGTACACAGAAGAATATAATGTTATGTTCGTAATGTAAACGAGCTTCTTCTTTAAATACAATTATCTTTCAAACATTAAAAAATCTTTTAAACTGTTGATTTACACAGATATTATTTATACTGTAATAATATTGATTAAATTAAAAAATATATATTTAAAAAAAAAGCTAAACATTTTGTTTCCTGAAATAATAAAATTCTAATAAACTTTTTAAATTGCTATGCCGCAACGCAAATACAGCACAGAATGGCTGCCAACCATACACTATTCACTGTGCGTACAGTGCAGTATAAAACATGTATTCAGTAAAACAGAAATAAATCAAACGCACGGTAATAGATAATATATACACACACGAATAGAGGCAGTGAGTGGTACATCAAATAGTGGTTCCACCCACACACCTCTTAAAAGGAAAAAAAAGATACACAAAATAAAAAAAATATTCCTTCCGGCAAAGGGAAGCCAGGACCGGTAGATATTAAACCTAAGGTTTTTTTCGAGCAAGAAGGGATGGCCCTCACACTCTTTCTAAACACCTGACCATCTTAAAATCTCCCAGCGAGACACCCACGAACTCCTTTCGTTCTTCATCACACAGTAACATTTAAAAATAGTTCTCGAGTTGAAGATACTGTTCTGTAGTGTCTGTCTAGATCAATAAAGAATATTCAGCGGTTGCGTGAGAAGTTCCTGTGAAGTTTAAACCCAAATTAATGATAAAATAGTCATGATGCCTGTAGAAGCCGAGATTCTCGACAAAGGATTTGCCTAATGATTACTGGAATTTTCAAACATTTAGTGAGAGCATTGTATAATAATTATTACACCCCGAGCCACCCCGAGACACCCCGAGCCGCCCACTTCGGGCGGTTTTGAGGTCTACTCCGGGCCTTGTACCGTGTTAATATTTATGAAAAGCAAACATTGAAAACGTATTTATGGAAATTCTAATATTTTACAAATCAAACTTCAGCAAATAGTAGTAACCAAGAAAATAATTAACTCACAATAAAAATTTTGAGCGAAGTAATAATTTTGTACAATGTTATAAGCTAAATATAAATTAAATATATTAATTAGAAATATATACATATAAAATCAATTTTATCGAAAAATATTGTTGTTGCGCCACCGGGATTCGAACCTGGATCTTTTTCCTAACCGAGGAAGGTGCATTATCCAACAATGCTACACCGACAATATTTTTAACGACAAATTATCGAACCTATATGTTACCTTTTTGATATGAATACATTTAATTGTTTCATTATTTGAAAGAGTCATCTACCTTTTTTTAACAGAATCTCAAATACCTTTGAGTAATCTGATAGCAGACGCCAGAATTATCAACGTTATTAATGGAACGATTAAATGTATTAATATCAAAAAGGTAACATATAGGTTCGAAAATTTGTCGCTAAAAATATTGTCGCTGTAGCATAGTTGGACAATGCACCTTCCCCGGTTAGGAAAGAGATCCCGGTGGCGCAACAACAATATTTTTCGATAAAATTGATTTTATATGTATATCTTTCTAATTAATATATTTAATTCATATTTTAATAATATAATTGAATATTAAAGCCGTACTGTGTTTTATCTTAATTTTTGATTATTTTTTATCGGTACCTAATGAGCACATTTGCACATTTGATGGTTACATATTGATTTTAATATATAATATATTGTATATATATTGTATTAATATTTAATATATTGTAAAAGCCTACATGGGCATGGATAGATATGCTTAGAAAGACAATTTACTATATTTGTATTATTTCATAGACATGTATATACTACTACATATCGACCTAATTTAATTACCACATATATGTAAGGGCACTACCATAGCTTTAAAGAACGAGCTTCTACTGCTATGTTATGTTTATCTAGTTGAGTGTGGGCCATTTTTTTAAGATTTCAATTAAAATAAAATAAAAATTAATTTTTATAATTAATTAATTATTGATTCAGACATATTGCTTGGCTTATTTATATCTAATCGATCGACTAAATTCAGGTCACTGACACTGTTCCTGTTTGTATGTATCAACATCAGACGATACCTCATTAAACTCTGTCACAATACGTTGAATTTGAATATATTGGTACCCGCCACTGTGATTTAGATTTATTGGATGCATATCTGATTTATTGAAGCAATAATATTAATACATGTGATGAATAACACATGGTCATATCGACTTAATTGTAAATTTATGACAGCTGTCAAATGATTTTTTAACAAATTCATATTTTAACTATATTTTAGAATTAATACCATCGCGCTATTTTCCGTAGGGATAGGCAGAGAGGATAGAGTGCCACACTTTTCTGACCTGTTCTTCACGTCTCATTCACATTCATAAATATTCTCACTAATTATTGAAACTTCTGACAGAATCATTTTCCAAAATCTATTTTATCTGTTCTCATTATTCTCTCTTTACTTATCTGTTCCATTTAACTAACTACCTAAGCTGTATATTTTTAATCCTACTCACTATACTAAGATCAGCGTTACATACATTCTCTTCTAATTTCTTCATTCTTTATTTTTTTTTGTAATTATCCTACACATAGCCAAATAGTCGGACTTCTGCTAAATTACTTAATTATAATAAACTCACTAATTAATTTCGTTTTTTCAATTACTATTACCATCTACCAACTACCACCATTTTCGACTTTTTATTATAATATTAACTTGAAATCAAATGACATTCATAATTTTCCAGGTGTACACCATGTTAGGTTAGGTTAGGTTAGGTTAATTAGACTAATTCTGATATCACCATTTTATCTATACTCTATCCGCTAGGGAAATCACACTCTATTATATCAAATCAAATTCAAACATCAAATTATGACGTGATTGCTTTTTTATATATACTCTCGAAACTTTTACCGATAGTTGGGTTTTTTTTTTTTTGACAAAGTTTCCATTTTATTTTTATTTCATTTTTGTTTTGTTGTCGTCATATCTCGATTTGAAAATTATTATAACGATTTTTAAATATTTATTTTAATACAAATTAAATATATCAATTCAAAATTGCAACTTCACAATAATAATGTGTTCGTCTTAAAAACATATATTATTTGTATCATAACTCCAATTGAAGAGAAAAATGTTATTAGAAACATCTATACATATAATAGATACTAAACTAAATGTCTGTTCTCTATACATTTCTACACACTTTTACCCATCTAAACCGAAACATATGTACATTACTCCCTCCCCTGGTCATCCCACTACCCTTATTGATATATATATGTATTAAATTTAATGATATCCATTACAAATTCTGCATATTTACTCTTTAGGACCCTGCGTAAAACATAAACACCCTTCCCCTTTATCCATAGGTACTCTAATCCTATTCCCAACGATATAAATGTAGATATATCATATTGAACACTGTAAAAAATGTATCAGTTGCACTCTAGAATTAGGAGTGTCCGGGTTCTGACAGCTAGTTAATTATAATTATGTTAATTTAATACATACAACATTATTTTTTAGATATATTTTAGTAATTTTACAGATATCATTTTTAATTTACAATACTTCCGATTATTTTACTATATCTATGTGCCAGTTTATTGTTTAAAAATACTGTTTGTTATTTTGGGCTAAAATTTGCGAAGTACATACAGTTACAAACACCAATTTGTTCTTCATAAAATAAATTTAGCTAAAATTACATTAATTAATTGTCTCTGCAACTGATTGTGCGTTCACAATGTTACAATTCATTGTTGACTCACTTAATACGCTGTATTTTTTACACAATTATATTGTTGGATGAATGAAATTGTTAATCGTCCAAACGACGAGGTCATTTCATTTATATTTCGAAGAAGCCCTACATCTCAACGGCTTCAAGATGGCCAGATTATGGTATCGCAGAAGTGCTATTCAGGGATTTGTTGTGAAATATCACTTTTTTACTCAGAATTTAACGACAGGCGGATTATTAGACCGCAACCAATAAATCGAACCATTCCGTCTCAGCGTCCAATAACACCAAATCTCTCTAAAAGATATTGAATGCATTTGATACATAAACACACATAGACTCACAGAAAGACTGAGATATTACGTATAAAATTACGAGTATACCTTCTTTATATTTATGAATGTTAAAAATAAAAGTCTTTTGTTAAACCTACATGCAACTAATTCAGCAAGGTCTGTTTTTAGTTATTTTATTTTGTATATAAGAGCCTATTATTTGGTACTTATAAATAGAATAAGGCAAGATGGGTCCACGCCGGGAGGAAGGGCGCGGGGTTGGAACCCTCCACCGCCGGCTGTAACGAGTAGTTTAGCGATTACGTCAATGCGCCATCGGCTCACAGTATGCAGGCAGAGTTATAATAAGTATTTTGTGTATGGAAATAGAACACTTTCAGAGATCTCGATTTTATAGGTTTATTAACGAAGCTCTACATATACAGTATTTGCAAGATATTTAGATAAATTAATGTTTGTATCATATTTTGGTTATCGTAAGCCTATAATTTTATTTTTAGATTGTGAAGAAATGGATACGTCGACTTAAATTAAAAAAATTATTGGTTATTTACAAATCCGCCTAATTTACATTGGAATAAAAGGGGGAGAGGATAATAGAACAGTTAAAAAATTGCTACGTTTTAAGTGTGGGTAAATAAAAAAACCGCTTTAGATGTCTCATACCACTAGAATATTAGTTATTGAAAATGTATTTTGTTGATATCTATAAAGGTACTAAATACCCGTAATAACGTTCTTATATCTCCCCACTTGCAAACCTCCTATAAAATATTTCTAAATTTTCAAGTTCGCCATCTTGAACCCAATTTCGTGACACATTTGACCCGCGAAACCTTTAAAAAAAATATATTACATTAATATGCCTTACTATAAATATAAAGTATACTTTACCGATAATATAACGTTAAGGAGTTGATGTAGCCAAGACCAAGTAGAGACGAACAAGCGTAATACGATTACCGCCCTGAACAATGGTACAACCTAGCACCATGTATCATGTTAAGCTCTTTAATACCCTTATTAAACATTTAAAGTTGGAATACTGATTTAATGTATTAATTATAAATATATACATATAAAATCAATTTTGTCAAAAAATATTGTTTTTTGCGCTACCGGGATTCGAACCTGGATCTCTATTTCCAATCCGGGGAAGTACACTACCAATTGTGTTATAACGCCAATATTTTTCATGACAAATTTTCGAACCTATATGTTACACTTTTTCAAATTAATACATATGTCGTTCCATTATTTTTGAAAGCCATCTACATTATTTTTACGGAATCACAAATGCCTTTGAGTAAACAGACTGCAGACGCCAGAATTATCAAATCATTTTTATTAAATTTTGGACACATTGATACAACTTATATTATTAAGAAGAACACATTCTTATTGTGATTCACAATTAGAATGTGTTCTCCTTAATTTAAAGTTGGAGTTGAATTATGTAATTTTAAAATATTTAGCAATGATTATGATTCCAAATTTATACATGTACATGACTAACAAGTTAAGCTAAGACTACAACCTAATATATATTATTAATACTAATTAAATGCATCAATAACTCAAGTTATCGAAAAAGTATTTTAGCTACCAGGAAGAGATCTATGTTAAAATCTTGCTGGATGTTTTCAATCACAATAATGTGTGATTACGTAAGCCAGGTAATTTATTAATTATTTGTTTATATTTATTGATTCAGCACAAAAGCATACCTTATTTGTACGATACGCCTATACAAAATACACAATGGGGATAATCTAAAAATGCTGAAAACATTCGCATCAACATCGAAACTTAACTTAAGACTTTATTTTCGTATTTATCCGGAGTTCAACAAATAATAGCGACGGAACGTAGCATTATTATCATGAGATTGTTAACTAATGCAGAAAAGCCAATGATCACAGTGGGGCTCTCAAACTAAGGTAGGGTAATAATTCCACGCATTGCTGGTCACTTACGTCGCCGCGTTTAGAAAAACCTAATTTAATCTCAAAGCACGATACAAATTAAAACAAATTAGATGAACCATCAACAAAAGTTAAATATGAATAATACACCAATAGACAATAAATAATAAATAGATATTTATATCAAAATCAGACTATAATCAATACGATTATACGCAATCTACCGGAATAGAATGTTCCGGTTCGTTATTATATTACGTAGATTTTTCGTTCTTATTGATCTAATTTATTTTATTTATCAAGATGTTATGAAAAAATTAAGATGCAAATCATTAGCAGATGAGTAGTTAGGATTGAACGCCACATTCCTGACAAATCACTCTTGTTTTATTCACTTTCATGTTTCATGTTCAGTAACTAACATAGTACCTACTCGACTAGATCCTTCCAAATGATTTACTTCTAATACATTTAATTTTTATTTAAAATATCACAGACCTATGTTCTGAATAATCACAAATGCATAATAAGAATGCGTTCTCCTTAATGATTTACTTCTGATTTATACTATATCTATACACGCTCAGATTAAAGTATGTCCAAGAAAAGTTAAAAAGAAAAAACTTTTCGAAGTCTATAACTTTCTTATTTATGTGGTGCGCACCGTACGTAGCGTAATATTTATGTGGTGCGTACCGTACGTAGCGTAATATTTATGTGGTGCGCACCGTACGTAGCGTAATATTTATGTGGTGCGTACCGTACGTAGCGTAATATTTATGTGGTGCGCACCGTACGTAGCGTAATATTTATGTGGTGCGTACCGTACGTAGCGTAATATTTATGTGGTGCGCTACCGTACGTAGCGTAATATTTATGTGGTGCGTACCTTACGTAGCGTAATATTTATGTGGTGCGCACCGTACGTAGCGTAATATTTATGTGGTGCGTACCGTACGTAGCGTAATATTTATGTGGTGCGCACCGTACGTAGCGTAATATTTATGTGGTGCGCACCGTACGTAGCGTAATATTTATGTGGTGCGTACCGTACGTAGCGTAATATTTATGTGGTGCGCACCGTACGTAGCGTAATATTTATGTGGTGCGTACCGTACGTAGCGTAATATTTATGTGGTGCGCACCGTACGTAGCGTAATATTTATGTGGTGCGTACCGTACGTAGCGTAATATTTATGTGGTGCGCACCGTACGTAGCGTAATATTTATGTGGTGCGCACCGTACGTAGCGTAATATTTATGTGGTGCGTACCGTACGTAGCGTAATATTTATGTGGTGCGCACCGTACGTAGCGTAATATTTATGTGGTGCGTACCGTACGTAGCGTAATATTTATGTGGTGCGCACCGTACGTAGCGTAATATTTTCGCGGTCATCGCACATATTCTCAAGCGGGTCGTAAAATAAAAATTTGCATTAGCTGACCCTCAGTTATCCCCGAATATCGAATTTAACCGATATACATAATTACATAATTCATTTTACATTTTGTGTTTTAAATTTAATCAACAACAACTACAAGTTAGAAATATGTACATCGCAGAAGGTCTCCCAACGTAATTTTCGAAAAATTTTAATCCGTTTTTATAAACACGATAATCTTTATCAGATTTCGATCAATATTTCTGAAAAATAAGCTTAGTAAATTTTTCAATTAGGTTTGTTAACCAGTTGGATACTTTTTGTATATTGTCTTGTTTATAAATTACGGCTGCTTAAAAACTTAAGAGCTAGAGAAATAAGTAAATAACACACTTTCACACACATACGACACCTATCTAATTCTTGTATCCAGCGGCAGAAGGGATTTTTCATATATGTGATAGGTAAACAACTTATAATTTGAATGTTGCGAAAATACTGTAAAATGACGATCAAAGTGGGCCACAAGACTTGTCTAGAATTAGGTCATGGGGATATATTTTTTGGTGCACTGTTTAAAATATGCTGACGTTCAGAATAATTTAAAAAATGTTTTTTAAACAGGTAATGAAAAAGTAATTTATTTATGTTTGGTAATTGTAATTGGTTTAGTGCCGGTCACTTCTGCTGACTAGAAACAGTTTATAAATATGACGCCTTTATATACTAGCAAAGCTCCGACGCTTTGTTCAGGCCGTAAAAATGTAAGTTATTTCCTCGACAATATCTGGTGAGTCAAATGAGAATGTCAAATAAGAATATATGTATAATGTCAGTTAACTTCTTTATTCAAAATTATATATGTAAAGAAAACAATTTCAACAACGGCAGTGTTGGGCAAAAAAAAAATAAGACCAACAGCAGTAATGAAAACAATCGAATGTCAAAAAGAAAAAAGAACTTTTGTTTTCACAAAATTTCAGAAATATCAATGATTGGTGAGAAGTTTAACACAAAACTACTATATCGACTAGAGCAGCCTCTTGGTATTGTCTGAACAAGAGATGTCGCTACTGATTTAGTTTATGAATAACCTAGGTACGATTTGAATTTAAAGAAATAATCCCAATTTATTGAGAGGTACCTACTGAAAATAACACAATACCGAACAGTTTGTATTTCCTGAAAAAACACATGAAATTATTCATGTTCTTTCTTAAGTGCTAATTAACTGTCGACTTACTCGTTTGATGTTTCAATCTAATGAAAACGCCATGTTAAATAGCATTGTTACATTTCTCACAATATCGTCTCGAATTGTTTTGCTTCGATGTTGCAACAACAAACTTACTCAGCTGCCCGGTCGCTCCGCGCGAGTGTTGCGTTTTACGGAATTGTCAATTTGCGGAACTATTGTGTTTATTTCTCGAAAGTTTTAAGAGCCCCATTGATTTTATTTCAGTGACCCGATTCGTTATTGTTTCAGAGTGCACGATGCATTTTGAAAATAAAACACTGGTTTACTGGGACTCTTATTGATATATATATATAAAACGGCGACCTAGCAGGAGCCGGTTGCGCCACGACCTTTCCTGCCGCGTCGTCAAATTAACTGCAGTAAGTGCCAATCAATTTTGTTTTATACTTTGTTCATCTAGCGACCGCTACTTTAAGTCGAGGGGCTACCTGCCTCAGATACATTTGCCACGTAACATATATACATATATAAACGATCTATAAAATGAAGAAAACTGTTATTTAACCCGATCAATCAAATTAAGTAACTATGTACTTACATTTTTTCATGCTGAGAAGATTGAGTGCCACATATCCTGCCTGACACACAATTTTCCATATTATCATACACTCACATTCACATTTCGAGTATGCTAGTCAATTGTTAAGGCTTCCAACGGGACCATTTTTTAGTATCTGATTTACCTCTATTCGTAGAGCAGGGATTCGTGATGCAGAGGACTGTATCACTGAATATTTTAGGGGCCCCTTCAAACTAGTGAAACTAAAGAAACAGTTTTTCTATTTCATTTATTTAAATTCTTTCTTTTTATTTATTTTCGCTTCTCTGTTATTTCTACTTCTATTCAAAATTAGTTTCATTAATAAATAAAAAAAATTAACCTAATTGAGATGAATAAAATAAGTTTTTTAAAATTGAAATATTTAGTCAATTCAAATATTTTGAAAGATTTCTTAGTTATGTAGAAACGTAGTTGATATTCTTTCTTCCACTAAAAGTATCATATCGATATACCATATTATCAAGAACCATATCGATATATCATATTAAATCCTATCAGAAATTTGTATTGATATTCATCGATAATAAAAGCCTTTGAATGAAAATTAGAAGCATTTGAAATGCAATGTTACGGAAGTTATGTTAATTAAGATTCATTAGTTGACCAATAAGCCGAATAAACCGAACCAATAAACCAAAGATTAAAATTATACCAACATATTTATAATAGAAGCGCCAGAAGGATAAAAATGTTACGGTTAAATTAATATATCTGTATAATATCTCACATGATGTAAAATTGACAATTAGTAATAGCCGACATTAATATACACAACAGACCTAGTCCACAATATTTTATAAGTGGATACCTGACTAAATTACGAGTCGAAAATACTGAAGGAATACGTGCTTAATCTTAACCGTGTCAGACATATAAGTATTAAAAAAAATCGTAATTATTCAATTATTTCGATTAATTGAAATATTATATTGATTCCAAATTATATATTGAATACAAAAAATGAAAGGTCATGGAATTTTTAGCGTCCAGATTATTTTAAGATAGATGATTTAAGACCTGGAGCAAAGATGTAGATTAATAATGGATAAATTTCGCAAATATTTATTTTGAAGTATGAATTGTTACTTGATAATACAAAATTACTAGAATATATATTTTTTATTTTTAGGAAAAAATTTAAGTTAGGTACTTAATTTATTTTTTAAATAATTATTGTTTTTCAAAAATAGATTCTGTTAAAGAAACAATAACATATGTTTTTGATTAGTTATTGACATCCTGAAGAAGAAAATGATATTTTTCAAAACCAGTAGATTCAATAAGTGGTTAATAAAACAAACAAATTAGAATAATAATATTTTCCGTAACGGTGCAGAATTTGCATATATTCTTTGAACTCGTAATTCAGTCAGGTATCATCATAAAATATTGTGGACTTGGTCTGTTACACCCGTATACATATTAATGTCGGCTATTACCAATTGTCAATTTAACATTATGTAAAATATTATGTATATATACTTAACTGAATGTCTGTCTACCTGTCTTTCTGTCTCTCTGTTTTCTATATAATTATATACCATTTGACCGATATTTAAAGCTATTCTAAAATTTCATATAATTTGTCGTCATCGTTGTCAGTTTGCTTCTAGATGTAAACCTCCCTATGACCCTGGCACTCTCTTCGATCCTCTGCAAACTTACTTTTGCCATATCACTTCCACTGCTCTAATAATTTCGTCTATTCGTGTTTTGTCTATCATCTAGGATACTTTTTGTCTCGTGAATAGCATTCTACGATAGAATATTATTTGTCCATCAATTGTGATTGCGTACGTTGTCATCATTGTATTATGTAACATCTTAGTTTTTCATCGCTACATGTCATTAAAGTTTACTTCATCTTATATACACAATAATCCAACATTAATTGCATTTACATCGCAAGTTTACCAATTTTCCAGCATTATATTAAAAACTGAAAATATTCGTATCGAAGGCGTGAGTGAACAGTCTTTTTCAGATCAGAACCAAGTTCTGAATAAAACTAAAACTCACACCTTCAACCATCAGAGGGTTGTTAATTTCCTGCACTTTGTCAAGGTGTACTCTGGGATAACGAGCTGGCGCGAGAATACTTAATACTTTCTCCAACCATCTATAAACTAGAAGAGCTCTTGTTTTTATTAGTAACTGTTAAAAATTCTCAACAAAAAACCCAACGTTAAAAACCAATTAGAAAATATAGAAAATAAGTACGTGTATATTATTAGAAGACATTATTTTTGTGAAGTTGTAATTATTCAAAACATAGATCTGTGATATTTTAAATATTAATTAGAAAGATATACATATAAAATCAATTTTATCGAAAAATATTGTTGTTGCGCCACAAATTAACCACCTAACTCAAATTTTCTCGAATAATTTTTAGGAAAAAATTTTAGAATGGGACTCTGTTAGTACTAAATTTATTTTTTAAAAATTGATTCTGGTAAAGAAACAATAACAAAATTGATATCCTTAAGAAGAAAATTATATTTTTCGAAACTAAACTCAGTAAGTGGTTAAAAAACAAAGTTAACAAATACAAATAAATAAATGTTTTAATATCTCTGTTTGTCGAACTTTCGGAATAAAAAACTCATTGTGAAATCGAAATGTTATGTACACAGGTTTGAATTTTTATCTCTCTCTACCAATGTTAAGCTGATATTTGAGATTATCTGCAGATCAAAATCGCAAAACTATACATGGTAAGATTAAATCTCATCATGTCTCACTCCGTAGGCGGGTCATTACAAGTTCACTTATTCCATAATGTGAACATTTTGATGATTTTACCTTAACCACATTAAAAATAAAAATAAAACCGATACGAGTCCTTGTACGAAAGATTTCTTCAAAAAAATATTTCTCACGCGCTTCATTCAATTGTCGTAAATTTTTCACAGAAATCGAAAAGAAGTGAAAAATAATTCGCGCATGATCGAGGGGTTCACATTCGATTAAATTTTCCACACTCGGCTGTAAATCCCACGGAATCCGGCGGCGGCATACACCACCATTGTATATCACCATTATCGGATAAAGAGCGGTAGAACAAAGGGCAAAGAAAAGATGAAGAAATTCCAATTACGGACCTCCCAATAAATTAATGCCACGCATTTTATCTGATTTCCCTTTGACCGCCGCCGATTTCGACAGGGTTTACATTCGAATGTCGGCACAATTATAATAGTATTATTTATATTATATTTTACTATCTAATTATATAGTATTTTTACTAAAAATAATCCGTAGATAATCTCGCGATAATAATTAAGTATTTTTAACACATTAATATATTTTTAAAAATCTGCGAAAATCCAATAACAATTACAAAAATAATCTACTTTTTTTAACCAATAACCTCATGCTTTCTTGTTTTATATGCTTTATACTGTCATGCGACTCGGACAACTGTGTCCTACGTAAAATAACTAATAAATATGTCATTTTTAGTTGTTTTGCATATATTTGATAGCAGTATTATGTTATATTAAATCACTATTTAAAAAAATACTTCCAATTAAAAATGTTTGAAATATAGGTACATACATTTCAAATATGCGAATATAACTTTGTATAGGAGGGGTCGATATATATTTATTTTATGTTGCTATATGATACAGATGAACGGACGAACTGACATAAAGAAGTTGTTTATATAGAATTAAATTTAGTCAATAATCACGGGAAGAAAATATTTGTTATAACCTTATATTAATTAAAAAATTCACGAAAATGCTTTTTTTTTGTTTGCTAACCACGCCCTTGTGTGACATTTTACGGCTTCTTTATCATCTTCGCGTTACGCGATGTTTTATGTGGAGTCACACCGCATTTGCATTTTGGTATCTTTAAAGCTTATAAAAAAGATGCCATTTGCTATAATTGATGTACTATAGCACGTTTTTTTTATTATCTGTATGAATTTGTTATCCGGCACATTTATCACAATTTTTTTTAAAAATAAATTAATGGAAATACCTACGAAAGTGCTTTGATAAGTAAACATTGTTAACATACTAATAGACGGCGCTAATATCACCTGTATATGTAGTCATAAAGTTTCCTTATGAATAAATAATTTATGGTCTGAAGTTATTCCGACAATAATTCGTTGTTTGACATTAGCTTAAATAAGAGTATTTCGAGTAACAGTGAAAAATTGATAAAATTGGAATTCGATATGTGATTCAATTATTTTTTCTAGATGGAAAAACACCAAAGAAAATTTATGAGAGGATTTTACCTTCATTGGCCGACTCACATCCATCCTATAAAATTATTCAACTTTGGGTGAATGAATTTAATAGTGACAAAACAAGCATTAAAGATGCACCACGTCTTGGAGCCCCGAAATTAACAGTGACATTCGAAATCATCTAAAGTGTGTCCAGCGTAAAATTTCAAGTTTAATATTAAATTTTTTTTAAAACTACAATGATATTCTCATATTTTATTTATAAAAAATGGAGTTTAATAATACTTATTTAACATTTTATAAACAATATCGTCTAAATGCCGTCCATTTCTCTCAACACACTCTTGCAATCGGACTCTTAAATTTGCGAACACGCGAAAGCAAAGCGTTGGTTCAATGGCAGCAACATAACGGCGGATATTTTCTTGTAAGGCCTGAATTTTTCAAGGATTATTGCGGTAAACTCTCGACTTTAAGAATCCCCACAAAAAAAGTCGCACGGTGTAAGGTCCGGTGACCGAGGTACCCAGGGTATGTCTCCGTACTTGCTGATCAATTTATTGGAAAAAATTCCCCTCAGCTTCTCCATTAAAACTCTAGCTGTGTGTAGAGAGGCTCCTTCTTGCTGAAATTGTGTTCTGTTGTTGAACCCAGGAAACAGATGCAGTTGCGGTACAAAAAACTTGTCGATAATTCGGCAATACACGTCAGCAGTGACTGTCTCTCGCTGGTTAAAAAAATAAGAGCCAATTATCCCTCGGGCAGAAATTGCACACCACACTGTCGTTTTTGGACAATGCAAACGTTTTTGATGGCGTTCCTTCTATCTCTTGAACCTCGGACTACCACTTATTTCCGAAACAAAAAAAAATTTGGCAAGACGAAATTTGATTAATACGAGGGCGAACTAAAATCTTTGTTTAAAAATTAATTATGATGTAATGTATTTTAAGATTGGACTCTTTGAAAACTTTGAATGAACGGTAAAAATTGTATAAATATGTTTTAATGTAGTCATGTCTACTACTTATATTACCATGGCTTCAGGGCTCATTAAGAGCCTTCCCCTGATGTACAACTCAGCGCCAGGCATCTCTCTCCTAAGCCAACACACTCCACCTGGAAACAGAAACATGGACAGGGATGCCTCCAAATGTCTCCTGCTCACAGCACGTTCATATCCATGCGGTCTCTGTGTCATGGCCATCTTACACTTTGCGATTTCACCATTCCAACTAACCTGGATTTCGATAAAGATCTTTTAATTTAGAATTATTGCAAATACGCTATTGACCTGATGATCTTTCACCGGCTTTTACTAGAGTTCATGATGCATGTGCATGTGTGTTGTACAGAATGGCGTATTTTATACATCGCAATTTTTGATTGTCTATGTGAGAGTTTTTTCATATATCTCTTCTTATAAAGCGAGTAGTTAGCTTGAAATAGTAGAAGTCTTATGTTTTGACATTATACAACATGCTTCGATGGAAATTTTCAACTGAACTGGCTGTACCGAATCTTGCCAGAACGTCTGACCATAAAGGACGCCCACGTAATATTATTAAACGAAGAGGTTTTCCGTACAAAGGCTGGGTAAACAGTAGAAAGATATGAAGAATATGAATGATTGACTTAAAAAAATGTAATGAAATTTATTCGCAAAATGAGTTACAATTTTTTTATTTATTTACATTTGTTTTCCGATGTAAGCCATAAACGTTAATATAACCTAATTAAATAAATTCATCTAATTTTAAAAAATGTGTTTCTTATCATTTGATGTTCAAAACGGCCTACATATAATTTTTTACTTTATTATTTTTAATCCCCGCTGTTGACGATCGCATTCAAGAACAACAATAATTCTTCCGAATTGTTTTCCAATCATCCACTTCAAGTGTGGACCTTCCTGATATCTGATTGAGGGGCAAACGGTACCTTCCAAGGGGAGATTTATCTTGGGTCAACCCACCACCCCTCACAGCCCCCAAATCTCCCTCAACCCCCCCGGAGGCCCGCCGAGGATTAGACCGGGGGATGTTGTTTATCAGAAAGAAGCCTCCAGCTCGCCAGACTGCACACAGAAACGTTCCCTGGTATTTCGGATTTATCAGAATTGCGTCCTCTACAAAGAAGTCGGGCATTTTAAATAATGCTTACGGGAAATAAAGTATTGAGATGAAAATAGGCTCTCCTTCGGAATATTGAATCGCGTTTATCTCCTAATGTCTTTTAAATATATTTTACCCCAATTTCCAAAATATAAATCAAATATCGAACAGAATAATATTCTTGTTTTCTGTCTCCTGCGCATAAATCTACCCAGGGGTAAGCAACGATGATAGGAAAGCTTATTTGTCTTGTAATTGCACACCCTCCAAGCAAACTACATCGTTGCTAGTACCGTATTCTTAAAAGCGAAGGAGGAATACATAGTTGTAAGAAAAACGAGGGTAGTAAGCAAAATATATTACGCGAGAGTTTATGAGTGTAGAAATTAAGTGTGGAAATCGAAAGACAATCGGTGACATTGTTTTTGGGAACCAACACAAAATGATTTTGGAATTCCGCCCAAACCTCACAAACAAATAAATTCAAAGATGGGTGGAACGAAGAAGAACGAAGAACGCTAATAGGTGTATCATGTATATTTTACACCTGACAGGACCATCGTTCAAATCTCATTATATTTGGTGGTGCTATGTTTCACGTGGTCATTCCATATTTTAGAATATTCACCAACCACGTCAGTTCCTTATGACTGAGGATCGTGATCTCTTTGATCAGAATACTAAATTCTCATAATAATTATATTATACATATTTCATATTCCCGGTGTAACGCTGCGGTTGCGATGTTGCGCACGCGCAATGGTTTCCTTCATCTGTTGACTCACCACATGCAACGTTAGAGATTCACATAGGGCCATCTTGTAGTTGGTGGTTGAAATGTTCAAGATAATAAATCAGCCCGCTGACTGTGAGATACGATCGGTGATTCGTTTCTTGAAACATGAAATCAGCTGACATTGATCGCCAAGTGTGTCTCGTTTTGTCCTGATTTGACGTCCAGTGATTTCTATATTTTCCTTCATCTGAAGCGATTCTTTGGTGGCAAGCGTTTTGATAACGATGATGAACTCAAAGACGGAGTACAGACATGGTTTTCATCCCAGGCGGCGTCGTTCTATGACGACAGTATACAAAAATTCGTGTCTCGTTATGACTAGTGCAATAATGGTGGCAACTATGTTAAGAAGTTGTTTAAGGTGTGTAGCGTCCGAAGAAAGAAAAGTGTTGTAAAAATGATATCGTGTTTCTAAAAAAATAAATTCCGGTACCTACTTAAAAAACGCGCCTCGATATTATTTGTAACTAGTAACTATATTATTATAACTCTGTAAGTTTATATTGTGTTATTGATCTAGTTTAATTAAATTTCATACTTTACATGTTTGTATTATGTAAGTACATATAATAAATTTCTTCAAACAACTTCTTTTTTTTTTAATTATTTTTACTTAAACGGATATTTTCAGGTTATTAGTATTTTAAATAAGATATATGTATTATTTGGTTAGCTGATAGTTAATGTAATTACTAAACGATTATCAATTACGGTTTAAATTTTTTTATGTCGCTTGATTTCTCACTTTCTAAATATATTAATTTAAGAGGAGTGTAAAAAAACGATCTAGAATTAAATTTCGATTTGAATCTTCATTAATATTAATTTTACATTTAATATACATACAATCTTTTGTTTGTCCATAAAACCAATATCGCACTCTAGTGTTTTAATTTATAATAAATATAATTTCAAAAACGGCGAAGCTGGTAACACGAATATATTTATGTATATATAATATTATTCTGTTTTGTTTTCTACTAGG
Source organism: Eubasilissa splendida (assembly GCA_031772225.1). Lineage (NCBI taxonomy): Eukaryota > Metazoa > Arthropoda > Insecta > Trichoptera > Phryganeidae > Eubasilissa > Eubasilissa splendida. The sequence continues at coordinate 9,400,893 of CM062852.1, read as the reverse complement.
ATTCAAATAAAAAAGAATATTATTTTTAAAAAAATATTGTCCCAAAATAAATGAGAGAAGCACAAGAGAAAGAAAAAAAGAAGGCGATTATTTTTTAAGTCAACTGGTTTACAATTTTTGTTGACGTTTTCAATGTAATTAATTAACTTATTTATCCCATCATACCATTCCTTGCCTAACGCATCTTATCATATTTTCTTAATTGTCAACTCTTCTGAGGGAGCTTTCAAAAATGTTTTACCCGGTTAAGCCAAGACGTTTTCGAAGATCTTGTAATTCTTGGAAGATTCTGGTATCATTAACATTCGCGTCATATATCATTCTAACCATCCTCTTTTCATTCATTCTTTCTACATGAGTACCAATAGTGAAATCAGACATATATTGTTATATTTATTTTAGAGAAAAATGATCTCAATTATCACGACAACAAAAATTGACTTATTATAATGCATGAGTACCAATAATGGAATCAGACATATATTGTTATATTTATTTTAGAAAAAAATGATCTCAATTATCACGACAACAAAAATTGACTTATTATAATGCTGCTAATAAAATGATATCGATGGAAGAATATCCAGAAGTTTAAACTGATTTAACCACCATTTGTCAAACATTAGCGAAGGGTGACGTCAAACCAATTCTAAATACATTACGTCAAGGTAAATTATTTATTAATCTATAAATTATAAAGATTATATTGCTTAAGGATTTTAATTAAATTTGTATGAGCAAGTAATGTTACAACATTATTGTTTGCACGGTTGCAATATACCACATTATTCTTATTATTAAACTAAATATTGTACTAGTGCATAAAATATAAAATGAACTCGCTGGTCTACCGGGACTTACCGCTATATCAATACATTTCATTTGTAAAATACGAATACATTGAATCGAATTCGTTAAAACGTGATTCATTTTGTAAACTTGATTACGGCCAATAGATTTACGATATTGTACAAGTATTATCAAAATAAGATTAAGGTTATTTTAATTAATTATTCAGAATATGTGCAATACTGGCCTTATCTCTTACAATAATATAATTCGTTTAAAATACGATGTTTAATTATTAAGCGTTGTAAAATGGTGTCACATAATTGATCTTTTTTATTAAATGCAGTTTTGCTAACTAACCAACAAATCTGTTTAAATTTTAAAACCACAAAGAATGGTCATTTTTATAAAATGCAAAGCAGACCATTAATTTTCAGATTTAAATTCTAAATCGGGTTTTAAATTGATTTTTCAGAAATGCCGAATTCACGGTGGCCCCGCGTATAAACCAAAAAACAAGACAAACAGATGTTAATATCGCTGTAAACCATTTTTCAACATTAATGATATCGTATGATAAACCATCACGATAAATCATTATTATCAATTCCATTGAAATCTTTAACTATTTATTTATCTCAATAAGTCTAGACGGTTATAATTATAGTTTCTCACGTCCTATTCTATTTATTTATAGCAGAAACGGTTTTTCAAACCCGATAATGATTTTTTATGGCCAATTTATAATGTGATAAAATACCTCTTCGAAAGAAAATGCATAAAAGATGGTTTTTCAAACATCATCATTCCTTGTAACGACTAAATTATTTACCGTCCGTTAGTAATTTGATTTCGGTCTTTGGAAAAGTTAGGTCTTTTTGTTGGATTTAAGAGGTTAAGTTTTCAATGATAAATTGGTTGAACGTGCGTTAAAATGGCCATTAAAAGTTCCCAGTTCGATAGAAAACCGAGTGAAAAACTTATACTGGTCGAAGCCCGTCCAATAGGATTTCCGCAAATGTAATATGTACATTAAATAATCGTAGTAACATCGTGTACTATAAAGATCGTGTGAATACTAATGTATTAAATAGAAATTCAGGAATATTGCAACACCAAATTTCTCAGAGAATTTCTGTAAATTCGTTAGCAATAGTAATAATTCGAACCGCGTATTTGCACTTTACATATTTGTATTCAATATCCATCCATTAGTTAATTTTCTAAAGATAATTTAATTAATATTTTGATTTTCTGTAATGTTCTGCTCAAATATATGTAAAGGGTGTCCAACGGAAAATTTTCAATATTAAATGATTTAAAAAAATACAGTGTTATTCTCATATTTTATTTATACAAAATGGAGCTTAACAATACTAATTTAACATTTTATAAACAATATCGTCTAAATGCCGTCCATTTCTCTCAAGACACTCTTGCAATCGGACTCTTAAATTTGCGAACACGCAAGAGTAAAGCGTTGGTACAATGGCAGCAACTTCACGACAGATATTTTCTTGTAGGACCTGAATTGTTAGATTGTTGCTATAAACTCTCGACTTAAGGTATCTCCTCAAAAAAAAAGTCGCACGGTGTAAGGTGTGGTGACTGAAGTGCCCAGGGTATGTCCCCGTACTTTCTGATAAATTTATTGGGAAAAGGGAAAACAGCTGCAGTTGCGGTACCAAAAACTCGTCGATTATTCGGCAATATACGTCAACAGTGACTGTCTCTCGCTGGTTAAAAAAATAAGGGCCAATTATTGCACACCACACTGTCGTTTTTGGATAATGCAAACGTTTTTGATGGCGTTCCCTTGTGTTGTCGGGGCACCAGTATCTCATGTTCTGTATAGCCATCGATATGAAAATGCGCTTCGTCAGTAAAAAATATGTTTTCAAGCGTTCGTGCTGTTCCAAAACGTTCCTGCATCGTTTTCGCTAAGGTTTTATGTAAAGAATAGTCATTTTCGTTGAAAAACTGCACGATTTGCAGTTTGTATGAATAAAACTGTAGTTTTTTTTTTTAAAAACATACACTGTTGATTTTATTATTCCAGCACAGGCTGCAATCTTCCTTATCGATTTACGTGGGTTGCGCATAATGTTCCACATGTTCTGGCGTCGCTGCTGACGTCGATGGTTCCGGAGGAGTTTGGTTAACTTCCCTTCTTGTCTGAACTTTTGAACCTAACACAAGTCAAATATTAAAGTGAGTACAAAAAGCGCGACGCGCACGAACAAATCAATTGCCGCACTTTAAATATCGCTCAACCGTGAACGCGCGTTGTGCTCCCGACCAGTGACTCATTGCGAGTGACAAATCCGCAAATCACGCGCGTCGAACAATACCTCTCCCATTCACCTCACCCTGATGGTTTACGAGCAATTACAATTTAATCTTGAAATTTTTCCGCTGGACACCCTTTAGCTATTGCATTTATAAAATTCCAGATTACATTTTCTCAATTTTTATTAATTTTAGTCTGTTAGGTATCGCATTGTCACGTGTTTAGTTTCATTACTTTTATTATATTATTTCATATAAAAAAAATACCCGTCGCTACCATCTAATTTGGCGAGTTATTTTATTGAACCGGTTTAATTATATTCGATTGATTGATTAGAAAATAACTTTTCCTTGATATTTTGAGGTTAAAGTCACGAGACTTTTGCAATTATTTCGGCATTCTGCTACCATCGGTACATGTTCACTGAGGATCTAGCCCAAAAGTGATTCCAAGAATTAACTTATATGCAGACGTTCCAGAGGTATCCTTAGTACGATATATAGGTCGTATTATAAAGCCGGCTTAACTGTTAGTAATGAGAAAAATAGAAAACTTATTATTATTTATGGTTCTTAAAATAATAATACAACTTAATTTAGAAGTTACGCGTTTAACAGCTTTAAATAATGTGTAATTATAATGAAAACACATTTTTGTTGTTAAGTTGCAATTTTAGAACATTTGTGATATCGTTAAAACATTGATTTTATTTGGGTTCATTAGTAATTTTATAATTATTATTCCAGCAAATTCTTAAGGATAATACCATTCAACTATTCTGAACGTACTTATATACGTTTAACTCCATTTAATTTCGAATTAGAAAAACATTCATCTTCAAGATAATAATATAAATTGTATTATTTATCTCCGTGGTGGGTATGTAAAAACTTATTATTTTGTACATCGCCTTTAGGTACTACATAAAAAATCGACACAAAACTTAATATTTATTGTTATTATTGAGAAAGCATTCTGCGAAAAGTAATGACTCAATAAACAGTGATGAACTTAAATAATACACTAAAACCAATTAAAATTTCCGCTCAATAAACCCAACGTGCGTGGAAAAAATGGAGCATTAGAACAATTTCCCCAATAAAACCCTTTAGAAATTCGATAAATTTATCCGAAAAACAACACATTTGTATTTTCCAGTACATTGAACACCATATTTTCCTGTCTCTTCATATCACCGTATCACCATACAGAGCTCATTAAACCCAATACCCAATTCGTTTGCGCGCGCAAATAAATCGACGTGAAAATAAGAAAGATTTTGAGACGTAAAAAAGCAGTTATTCTCGCCCTTGTGCAAAACAAATGGCGAAGAAGAAACCACGCCTACCCCGCTCTAACATTCACTCAGACCTCACCGCCATCTTGACTCTTATATTCAAATTTATTGAATTCGGCTAGTTGAGCCAGTTGCCGATTTTATAAAACTTTAAATGTTCAAACTTAAAAATGAACTTGGATTATATCACTTTAATATTTAAGTATTATATTAAAACAGGGTAAGACAGAAACGTCGGATCCTCGACACTTCTAGGATAAGGAGATGATAATAATGATGATGAAGACATCAGTTAATTGACCGTCAAAGAAAATTAACGAATTGATAGCTGTACAAGTAACAGATTATATAATATTGACGTCAATATTGACGGGAATAAATAGCTTTTATAACCTAAATTTATTTATGAGATAACAATTATAGCATCATTTGATGTGCCCGTACAAATTTATATCGATATCTTAATAAGTTATTTTATTTATGAACGCTACCACATGGCGTGAGGCCTAATTACTGTACCGAAAAAAGTCACAAAAATACCCAGGCTTAAGAAAATCACATTGATGTATTGTGACTTCACCAGAAACCCGAAACCCCTAGTATGAGAAACCAGCGTCTTAACCACTGTTATACATATTTACTTCCATCTATAAATTTTGACAGTTAAAAAATATGGGAGTTCCTACTTATTTACTGTGTCGGTCAACGATTTCAAAATTCATTCAGATCGTAGTTTAATTTCATTTAGAATTAATAATTCTTCTTCTTCTTCTTTAGCGGCCTCATGGGACCCGGAAGTCTATGACCGCAGTCACTAAATATCGTCATCCATCTCATGATATTGTGAGTTGTCCAGTCTGTCGGGCTCTCTCCCATCTTTCTTTAAACTGAGCTTAACGCTTGTGCTATAAAAATAGGGCTAACTTGATGGCCTCCTGGGACGAGGCTCAAACCGACCACTAGATCACTAGGCGAGTATCGTAACCACTAGACCACAAGCACGTCATATATTTATACAATTTTATTGCTACGTGACAACCGCGGACGTGGAGTCACGGAATAGCAGACATTAGCAGAATGTAGGAATAAACAGAAGCTGATAAATTTGAAACGATAGAAAATTGGTAAAATATTTATTTATTTATGGAAAGCACATATAATACTGTTTAAAATTGACGTACTTTGAATAAAATATCAGTTTTTTATTATAAATACACTGATGAAGCCTCTCGCGGTAGTTGATCATGACCGTGAGAATCATTTCAGGTGTATTGACAGCAACTTTCTGTCGTATCGCCTTCTTCAGAGCTTTCAAAGTTTGTAAGTGAGCGTGGTACACTGAAAATGGCAAGCACACCGCTGTTTAACAACATACCCTTCACCACTGTACACCAATAAATAAATTATTCTTCTGTACCTAGGCAGAATGTCATTTAATACTTGAAGATTGGTGGTGGAATGAAGTGCAGATTTTTATATCGTCGTTTATTAAGTAAAAAAGTGTTTGAAAAAGTGTACAAAAAGTAGCGGAATACGAAGCATCAGCGGAGCTAGTTAACGGCATTCAATCCAACTCGTGTCAGCTCAAGTGGAGCCTGATCCCCGGATGTAGATATCTTTTACGTCGTCGGTCAGATACAGGCGGTAATGATGGCGGTGAATTTAAATCGTCATCTTCACAAATATATATATATATATATATATATCATTTCCGAGTTAGAGTTTCCAACACAATGCTAGATAGCATGTAAGTTTTATACTTAACTATCCATATAGAATGAAACTTTAGGACGAATTATCTTTAATGTGTCTGAAAATTTGTCTCGGTTAGCAAATCTGGACAATCAATTATGTGGTTGGGGCCTCGTCATTAATAATAAAAAAATTAAATGATGATGGCAACATAACAACAGATCGGGCATAACACTAATAGACAATTGCAAGGTTGTGAAGAACAATGTATACCTTGGTTTTTTAATTTCAAACACTAGAGGAAGTGAAGCCAAAATTAAAAGGAGGACATCACCAGGTCTATTAATATGAAAATTATCAAAACACTTATCCACTTAAATATAAATTATCTTACAATTTTTTTTTCTTTCTGGCCTCGTTTTATCAACAAAAGAGCATTTTCTAATCTCGGAACTGATGCGGGATCATTAAATTTAAATCCTAAAATCCCGGTATTTTGGAATTCATTAGTAATGACATAAACCTTTGAAAAATCTACCAAACGAAAAATAAGTATTTTTTTCAATATAATGATTAATTAATTAATTAGTTAAAGATTTAAGTATGTTTTGCCGTACTACCTTATGATTATCTATATTTTTTAAATATAATGTATTTAATATGTTAATAAAATAGTAATTATTATTTTATTATATAATAAACTATGGCTTACACCACGTTCCGGATAAGCACGACCTCTTTCCGCCTATGACGTAGTATTTACGAGTGTGTTATTGTCTCCCGTCCAGTTAGCTCCCTATAAAAGGGGAAGGTTTTGTGGTCACCGCAACACTTTCTACGTAGGGTGTAAATACCCGCCGGAGGGTTTATGCTGCCTCAACCCCCTTTCCGGGAACCGAGGCGACCCGGGGCCATTTCTTCAAATCTGATTTCCCAATAACTAAAGATTTATAAAGTGACAACGAGCATAAAACAAGTTTATTGGATACCTGCTATTTCATGAATTGTTTCACTAAAATCAAGAATTCTATTTCGTATCGAATATGAAAGATGTTTCTCCTGTATCGCTAATCCAAAATGTTTCACACTATTGTATAACCAAAGTCAGATTTCCCTTCATCCCTTCATTCTAACGCCTTCATTAATTTAAATAAGATTTCACTACTTTATACTAAATATATTTAAAAAAAATTAAAATTTCAGAGAAAAAAAACTTTCAGTATTGAGTTTTACTCGCGTTGACACATAACGAATCGGAAACAGCCATCTTTCAATAATGAAACGACAGATATATCAATTTGATAGTGAAACATATAAGTTCGAAAATTTGTCGTCAACTTACTGTGTTGGTGTATCATAATCGGTTAATGCATTTCCCCGGATAGGAGGAGATTCAGTTTCGAATCCCGGTAGTAACAATATTTTTTTGATAAATTGATTTTATATGTATATCTTTCTAATTAATACATTTAGTTTGTATTAAAAATATCACAGACCTATGTTCTGAAAAATTGCAACTTTACAGTAAGAATGTGTTCTGCATAAAATTATATTTGGATTAATAGTTTCAAATAATTTTGTTACGTACCTTATTGTACAATCTCGCTACCAGGCTTTTGTCGGCAGCACTTGACAGATATTCGAAAAAATAAATAAAGCGGATTGTGCCTTTGCCAAAAACCTATATAGCGTATACACCACCATTAGTGGCGTTTGGAGTAATATAATAATAATGTCTAAACCATAATAACAAAAAATAATTCGATTCCTAAATATCATGTTCAGCACCAGATAAAATGTGTAGTAGTATGTATAATTTATAGAATATAGAGTAATTTATAGCAAATAATAATCCAAATATATGCCCAATTCTTGAAAAAATCTTCTCGTGTCTGATAAAAACAATTAAATAATATAACCAGAGCATTGATTTTAAAATTTAAAATACTTTTGATAAAATTATTTTAAAACATGTTTTCAAGGGCAGTTATCAATTATAAAACAACTATTATTACCAGATAATCATTTTTAAATACGTCACACTCTATTTTACGTCAATTGGATAGTAGCGGTTTTATTTATAAAACCCTCATATTAACAAAACTATTCATCCTGATACCCCTCTGCCTCATCAGTAGCCTAAATGTATTTATTTATTAGAAACTATATAATACATTATGACGTTATAAATTGGGGTCACGTACGAAATTGCCCCGTCTTCAATTATTTTCAATCATTTTCTCAATTATTTTCTTAGTCAAGCACCTTGAAATTCACAATTGAGTTAGTATCACATTCGGTTTCTGAAGTTTAAAAACGGTTGGATCTATGGTTCGTTTTCAAAATCATCGAGGCAGCTGTCATATTTGGGCGGTTGAATAGCCGCGACCGGCATTTCTAAAATGTAATTGTGTGCGATTCACTATAACCAGAGGATAAATATTTTATATTATTCAATCACTAGTGCATAATTTACTAATAATTTGTTAATCTAATTGCATGGTAAATAATTTTTACAGGAAACAAGATATTTCCCTCTGGTGCATACCTCTGGATTTGCCTTTGGCTTCTGGCCTTTTGTTTTCCTCATTTGATCTTTGGTTTTTGCCTTTGGTGTTTGACTTCAATTTCTACCTTTCGATGTTACCTTGGAGTTAGTCGCTTCACTGTAGGCGACGTTTTTTTATTATGATGTGATCATCTTCAACAAATTCCGCTTACGAATCCGATCGCGTCGGCCTGGATGCTGAGGGTCAATCATGATGTGGAGCTAAGATGGGATCCATCAAATTTTAACATCAGGTTGTCACATGCATGAAGAACGTCGAACTCGCGCCCAACCCAACAAGATGCGGATTTGTCATGTGAATTGTATTTTATTTTATTTCTTTTGTTCCTGTATTTCTTTCTGATTAGATACCTTTTTTCTAATAAATAACATATTTTATTTATCACCTCCAGGTGTTACTATAAATTTTTCCCAGTTTAGGATGAAGGCAGAATGTGATAAAAATAAGGTGGATATATGTGTTGCTCAAGTAAAGAACCCGCAGATCTTGTGTTCTTCACTGACTAGCCGGTGAAAAGGAAGGACGCAGGTCTTTACCCCTACAACATATATATATTACTTTTGGACTGTGCCCGTCTCATTAGAAAATTTTGTGTTGAGAGAGGCATAGTAATACAAGCAATTGTATAAATAAATTAGTTTACAAGTATCAGACCAAAATTAACATTTACCTCTTCTTATATTACATGATGTGTATGTATAAAAATCAATTACAAAGTGGACTTTTAAAATATTATTTTTAGGAATTTTGTGAAAACAATTATTATAGGTTTGATCAATATATTTTTTATTAAATATTCGAAGTTTATGCGTAATTTGTAGTAAATAATAGATTTTCATGTCATATTCATGCTAAAAGTAATCAACTAGAGGTTTGCAATGCTCCAACGAAAAAATAAATCTCATTAAATTATTATATGAAGATTAGCCTGTTGGTGTAGAGGTTAAGACGCTGGCCTAGTGATCTAGTGGTCGGGGATTAGCGCTTCGTTCCATGACACCAGCAAGTTGGTCCTATTTTCATAGTGCAAGCATTTAGCTTAGTTTGAAAATAGTAAGAATATCGATGTGACATCTATTCCGTGTACACATTTCTATTTCTTTTTAAATCTTTTAACTAAAAAATAGTATTTTTGATAGTGTCACATTTTTTCTAGGTTCTAAATAATATACTAAATACCTATTTGTTCTCTTTTGTAATAACTTTTGTAATAAGGTAGAAAAAAATCTTTTTTATTTTTTTTATTTTAGCCATTTACATTTTTTTGTTTCATTTTTGGGTTGCAATTCCGCGTAAGTGTGCCCGTTGTGTTATCACACAGCATTAACAAAATATTCATATAGCATTTTCGTGTTCCATATTTACAGAAATGAAGAATAAACTCGTGGTGTTTTGCGTTCTTTTTATAGTGCGGTAATAAAGATATCCATATAAAGTATTAAGACCAAACTGACTGTTATTAAAACTGTGTACAGACCCACTTTAATATATGATCACCAAATATGGATCCTTACTGGGAGAATGAGACCAAGAATCCGGGCTGCCGAAATGAGTTATCGTAAGAGAGTAGCAGAAATAACCGTATTGGACTTAGTGAGAAGGAAAATTCTCGGCACGAATCTTCAATCAAGGTGCTTGGACACGTGTTTCAAATGCCAGAGAAACAATTACCTACATGTGTCTTTTTGGCAATTTTGGAGGGAGGGCGGCGGTCGGTCGCCTCAGACTAAGTTGGGACAAACAGTAACAAAGACTTTATGAAGTCAGATTGGGAAATTACTAAAACAGCACTGACGAGAGATGAAAGCGCCCTGTCGAAGCTCTCGGGATAATGGGATGAAAATGTTGATGATAATACCAAACCTTTGTGAGACAGATTGGTCATCAAGCACTAAAACAGCGCAAGACATAAGAAGATGCAAGCGCCTTGTTGAGACATTGGACCCCGACTCTCGTAGTATCAAAGATGATAATAGTGATGAATAATAATAAATTTAGATTCCACAGCCAATAAATGCCACGAACTTCTTTGACTTCATTTAAAAAACGTTTTTCTGTTAATTTGACAATTTCTGTGTTCAAAAATGGATTTTTTTGTACGTTTTACGAGATAAGAAAATAGAGGATGACTTGTGTTTAGTAAAAACACAATTTATTTTCGAGATTAAATACAAATTACATTCAAATTCTTAAGCTTTCATTTGTTTAATCTAGACACACAGTGTTACAAGTAATTCTGTTTAAATTGTGCGTAATGCCGGAGTTCAGCGACAAAATTTATTGTTCTTGAGCTTACGCCCTACGAGAAAATACTACTCGTAGTTCTATGTGCCTAAACACTGAACAGACCCGCTAATTGTACAAGCCGGTGGAATATTTACCCAGAGCTGTGTACCTCAATTTTGAATACGACAATATTTATTATTCCTTGTTCGGATATTTATTATCATTTTGAAATTATATAGAGACTTTAACACAACCAAAACTAATTCTATTTTTTTTAAATAGATATTAATATTCGCACTATTTTAAAACTAAACAAGACACGCGTGCCATGAACATAGTTCTAACTAACTGGGTCTTCTGGGATGAGGCTCAAATCTTTGACAACTTGTGCACTAGATCAACAAGCCTTACCACTGGATCAACAAGCAATGAAGATTAAAAATATTTTTTTCTCATTCTTTTGTGTTTGTCCGCCTAATGAACGCTATCGATCATACCGGCAATCATTATTTCATTTACAGTAGCTTAAAATAATGTAGACTTACCGAACCATTGCCAAAGATTATTCAGAATGTCTTCCCTCTTCCATGGCTTCAGAATTCAGAATCTGATAGTTTGCTAGATGCCTCACGATATGGCTAAAATATTGTAATTTCGGGATATTTTGATACCTCTTCATACTGTTACGATAAAACGAGTCATTTATTAATTATAATATTGATAGTAATAGCACCATAGCAGTTATCTGCTAAGAGGCGTTTAAATATTCATAGACCATGCGTACAAGTTGGTTAAGTCATAATTATTATACTCTATAAGCTATTGTCATTAATTTAAAGACTTTGTATCACCGCATTAAACCAGTTCATAGACGGACTTCATAGATACCAGAGACTTGTCTACTAAGTTGTAGAATTTATTCACCTGTGGACTGTAGCCCTAAGTTTTGATTGATTGTGTATCTATTAAATAAATTAAACACTTTGGTCTCGGTGCAACAACCATCCATCTTACAACTATTAAACCTTGTTGAGGTGCAATTTTCTGAAATGTGCTTTTTCTACAGTTATTACAATAGGGAGTACTCTGGGGAATTTATATAATTCGTTTCCAGCTTCCTTCAATTCTCGTATCATGTACCTCGTTCGTAATCGTTCATAATATACAAAGCGAACGCTCGTTTGAAATGTACCAACGTCTGTGTTTCATCCAATGGAATTCTGACAAAGTGAGTTTTTATAACACTCGAATTAACCATTCCCACTCAAAGCACCCGCTCTTCCCCATCCCCCACACAGGCGCCCTACGGGTAAGACAGACCCCGCCCTGAAGGCGGTTGAGCCTTGTATGATTTAACATTTTTTAAATACTGATAAATATCGTCACCACCGATTTCACTAAATAAGCAAGCTTTTAAATCGGAAAAATACTAGGTTAATATTATATTCCAAATACGGTGAAACTTCTACGCACGTAGATAATTCGTCAATCATTTTTAAATGCATTTAAGAAGATTATTTAACTATCTTGTGTTATTTACTATTGATGCCCTTTTGTATGTATTTACAAATGTATTTATATATATACATATATGTCACTTTATCTGGTATACATATATATTTTCACTAATTTGTATTGCGAGTGATCATTTAAAATAATTGAATTAATCATTAAATGCTTTAATTCCAATTAATTTGTGTTATTTCTTTTTAACTAATTCCTGTTCAAATTATTCCAAAGAATTTTCCGCAATGAATTTCACCACCCTCAAGGACTAAAGACAGTTTTCAGAAGCACAAGTTGCTCTACCCAGAATCCTTCTATTTTCTTTGTGGTATGGGGTCGATGAGAATTCATTTATCTATGCCTCCGCTGCTACACTACGGCTAATAGGAAAACTTTGAACGACTAGATTCTATTTAAACTTGCATGCAATTATGTTCGGACCCTCCCCGCTCTTCCCTCCGACCTTCCCCTCTTTATTCAACCCTTATCCGAACTTGACAAGTAGTTTCCCGCCACTACTGGGAGATTTCCGCGGGAAAATTGACAGTACCATTTTACCGTGGTATGTAAATGATCGCGCATTCTTTTTCCATTGTACCGCTTCTTATTTTATGTGTTCTAATTTAACATTTTCTTTGTATAACGGTTTAATGCTTTTTATCCAACTTAATTCCTTACTCAGTAACAGTTCCAATAAATTATTTATGTTATTTTATTTTTATTTAATAACGGTTTCTGATTAATTTATTAGATTAATTAACTAGACGCGGTCACTGTCTTTCAGTTTATGTAACTACAAATAACTGGATATTTTTAATTATTATATCTTATTACTTTTGTCATTTTTCACAAACAGACTTACGAGATCTTTATATCAAGACAAGAATAAACTATAAACGCATAATTTTAAAAAATCATTCGCATAAGTGAATATAACAATTTTTAACTTTTAAAAAACAAAGATAATGTATGAAAAGATATGTAATGTAAAAAAAACAGTTTATGTATAAAGCGCCCATGGAACTATATAAATTATCCAATATTATTGTTATATAATAGTAAGGTAATGAATTATAAAAATATTTATTGTCGTTACGCAAAAAAATATTTTAGTATCAGATTATTTTTGTTAATTCTCTATATTTATATACTTAATCATAAATATATTTGTTTCTTCTTTTTTTTATTTATTTCTTAATTCTATAAATTAATTTATATAATAGTATAAAATATTGCAAATTCCATTTATTATGGACATTAAAAAATTATTTCTCTTTTTTAAAAAAAGCTTATATTTCCCACGATTTCCCTTATGGAGTATGTCAAAAAATGAAATCTTATATTATATATCTATTGTATAAAATGGGCTTAATATTTGTTTACAATGTTACATTTTAGTAATATAGATGGTGCTTTACTTAGTGTCATTTTGCGTCCATGGTGAAAAGGGTTATTTTATATAGTCGGTTCGATGATCATGGAGCTAGAGATAAGTAATTAGAATATTTACGGTATTTTATTACGTTTTATAGTAATGGGAACATTATTAATTTTCCGTCATTATTGACGGGTTATATAATATAATAAAATGGTACCATTAACATTTACCTTTAAAACAATTTTAGATTTTAGAGATTTATTTACTAACCAATGAACAAATTTATGAAAATGCTTTTAAACAGTAAGTCGTTTTATTAAAGATACCAAATACAAATAAGATAATCAAAATGTACCTTTAAATTTCCTCAGGAATTATTTAAATCAAATTATCCTCCATCGGTTGGTTAACTTAATCAAAAATAAATTTCCACCAACTAAAAGGATGCCCATTCAAAAGTTTTTATTTAAGAAGAGTTTAAGCTTTTGTGAAGAATGAAAGGAAAAGAAATTGAATGCTCAAAGAAAATGATGGAATTGCTATTTTTTCTGTCTCTTTGAGTATCTAAGGAGCTCAACTCTTTCACAGCTACAAGCTCTTTTAAAGTAAACTGCGACCATCGTCTTTAAAAGAGGAATCCGAATACTGTACCAACCATATCACACGAATAAATGTATTCATTTTGAAATATATTAATACAAATTAAATTAATCAACTAGAAAAATTTACATAAAAAATCTATTTGTCGAAAAAATATTTAGTTGATTATGGGATTGGAACCTACACCTCTTCCTATCCAGGGAAGCGTGTTCACCATTTTGCTATAGCAATCGAAAACATTTTCAACAAATTTTGAAATTATATTCTGTAATCTTTACAATCGATACATTTACTATTCCAATTTTTTTAAAAGCAATCAACTTTATATTGAAATGGTGAGCGCGCTTCCCCAGATAGAAAGAGGTGCAGGTTCAAATCCCGAATAAAAATTCGAATAAAAAACTTTCTCTATATCTTTCTAGTTGATTAATTTAAATGTTTAGTGTTCTGAAAATGCAACATTACAACAAAAAAGTGTTCTCCTTAAAAAATAAATTCTTCGTCTGATGATGTGCATCAGAAATATTTGTAAATTGTATTTTTTACGATTTCAGATTCATTTTTGCCAAAATACTATTTGACTAAAATAATGTATGTTTAAATTAGTATTTAAATTAGGACGGGCGTGAAAAACGTACATAGGATATAATTTGAATTATTGTCTGTTTACAGTACAGCAGTGTTTTCCAATTTTAAAATTTCTGACGATAGAAATGGACTTGTTTGACTTCTACTTGAAAATGTACCGTCAGAACAAAGGGTCATATATTCAACTGATTTTTATATTTTTAAGAAAATTTATACTTCACTTCAATGTTTTGTATGAGTTTTCTTTCAAATATTTCTACACGTAATAAATATATATGATATTATAATAATTGATCGCATGTGGAAGAAGGGGAATCTTTATGTTGTGGGCATTGTTTCAGTTTTTTGCCATCGTGTCATCCTTCAAAATCTAGCCTTGATTATTTCCATAAACATAGCTCAATTTAACTAAATTAGTATACGAATACATATACGAAAAATATCCATTGTAATTTATGGGGTTGGATGATCGAATTAGTATTTAAAAAATTGGATATAGTTCGTTTTGATCATTTTCAGAAAATAACCATAAAATCCATTCAAACTTTTTTCTGATGATGGCACGTGTCGCCAAAACTATGCCTAAGCAGTTCGTTTTGTATTCGTTCATTGACGTATAAAAAACTGCGCCATTAACTGCGTGTCATGCTTCATAACGTTAAAAATCTCTAACATGTCAACAGGTATTATTCTTGCTGGGATTTCCCATAAAGAAAAATGGTCTGACAATCCAGTCGGCCGTAAAATCGAGTTTGGAATTTAATTGATTACCTTTATGACGTGTGCCGCACTGTAAATCTTACATACTCAGAAACGTACAAACGATGTTCTCAATGTTATAAAAGAAATTAATAATAATATTTACAAAAGCACAAAACAAAACATAGTTTTCCAAAAAAAAAACTTTTTTAACCACACCATTCTTTTTTGGAAATCGTGTATCATGAAAATATTTTACATACACATTAATAATGTCAACATCTTCATCTTCGTTCCCTAGTAGGGTTGAGTTGCTGTTTATCCCAGTTTAGTCTGGAGAAACCCACCCCCACCACCCTGGGCCGTCTTCCTTCAGGAGCTGCTAAGAAGATACATCTTAGTAGTCGTTCCTCTGGCTTAGAAAAACGTGTCCAAACCACCTTAATATTAATAATGTATTACATGTTAATGCATGTTAATATTCATTGATGTATATAATGCAGCCAACGCTGTGCATTGGGACTCACGTTAGACAGTGGACCAAAAGCTCCGTGTCCTACAATAATTTCGGTCCAATCGATCCTTTTACAAGTATCGATATATATCCCAACACTAATATGGACTATATGGATAAATAATTTTTAAAATCCATCACAGTGACAAATGTAATTTTAAAATTTAAAAGTAATTTTTTCTCTTGTATAATGAAATAATGAAAACATCGATAAAACTTCTAAAAATGATATACTACGCAATCTGTAAATCTGTCGAAGGGCATGGTACAATTGCTCGGGGAGAAGCGACTATGTCTGCAATTAATCGAATAATAGCAGCTCAGAAAACTATAAACCCCTATCAGACAATATGGCAAATATATGTTACTCTTAAACTCATTTATAAACAGACACATTTTAAAGCAACCCAAAATACCACATGAACAAATAAACATAGCCTACGAGCCTCAAGAATACACACAATATATTGCCAAAGGAAGTACAAATATTTTGGAACTATTGTTTAATAGGATGCTGAAAGATTTAACTCTATTGTCTCGGTAACGTAAAACGTGAAAATAAAAACCTGGATTCGTAATATGGGTTGAGCTAGTATTGATGCACTCACACAAACAAAGTGATCAAACCTATGATAATTACTGTCACAAATTTCCTAAATAATGTACTGAATGTCCACTTTGTATTGCTTTCTATACACACACCTTATGAATGATATATAAGGTGTATATATAAGAGGTACCTGATTGTTAATTTTGGTCTGATACTAATTATAAACTAATTACTTAGAAACTGTACTCGTCTCGACACATAATTTTCTAGTGATACGGGCACAGTCTGAACATATTATACACATTTATTATATATGTAGTTTATAATAAATAAATATATAGTAGACCCCACTAATATATCGGGTTGGGGACCAGACTTATATCGTCGTAAAGTGAAAATGAATGAAAATGAAAACAATGTTTTTTTTAGTACAAAACGCATTTGTTTTTTTTATGAGTCTTAATATTTATTAAAGGTGACAAGACAATTCATTTTGTTCGTGTTTTTAGATGGTTAAAAATCACAGTAATTAATAGTCTTATATTTTATATATTAACTATGCAGGGGGGTCTTTTTACCATTTTGCATTGGGACCCAATTTTTTTAGTTACGCCGCTGGTTGCATGCATACTTACTGTATTTATGCAATAAAAAGTTATTTTTCTTTCCATGGTCAAAATATTTGAAAAAACAAAACAGAATTATCAATAAGTTTATAAATAAAATTCTTGCCTGAAAATAGTTTGTCCGCGTATAATTCTATAAATTGATCACATAGACTAAGGACCGGTTGTGTAATCATACTAATTTTACTATAGTAAAAAGTTACTAAAGTAAACATTTTTGCGGAAACGGATTGTTTGATCGTTAGTAAAAAAATATTTACTTCCCGAAAGTACATTCCATAGTAATCTCATTTTACTTTCCGATATCCAATAGTTAAAACGAGAATCAATAGTTAAATATGGCAGACTTTTCGCTGTTGTTCCAAAAGTCATGTGACACATTGATACTTTGAAAGTTGCAGTATAGGACAATTAATCATTCAATATCCCGTTATTTTAGTGATGAGAGTTCATCTAATGATGATCTCGTTGTTTAATATACATAATTACACATACTAGGAAAAAATTTCACCACCAAAGTGACAGATATCAAACGCCTAGGCGAAAAAATCCATAGATAATGCATAAAATAAAAAGATTTAATAATTTTTTCATGATGCCACGCCTGATAGATGTCTCCATCTGTGCTTTGATAATAGTAAATTTGATATATCAACAACCTGCAAAGGATTCTTACTACGGGCGTTAGTAAAAGTTACCATAGTAAAAAGTTACTACTGATCACGCAACCGGCCCTAAGCACGTAACACATCGAACCATCCGGCAGGCAAAAATCTATAGGGATGAGATATATTTTTGAATTAGAAAGGCAATACATGTAGTTATTTCTATTGAAAAAAAATTACCCCTAACACCCCTCACTGAATCACCGGCAACGCCTGGCGCAGACCAGTAGGAAATAAACATTTACTAAAATGAATTGGAAGTTACTTTTAAACAGTTTAAATTCAATTCAGAATCAGTCAAGTTTATTTGATTTGATAAAATATTTATGTATTAATCTGTGAAAAAAAATAAAAAACTTCAAATACGAAGCGAATATTTTATAAAACTGCCCCGAGCTATTCTAACAGCATAATCTCATAAAATAAATCTCTGTCGCACGTCAAATTCACTCTATTGCTTTCTGTATAACCTAAGAATATTTATTTTATATTTTAAAGACAAATTGTGGGACAATTTATATCTATATTATATTTTTATTTTTAACATCTCTGAATTTTAAACAGAGTGAGGATTCAAATCCTGTACTGACAGATTATGAAAAAAAAATGGTTATTGACGGCACCGTAAAGACTTAGAGAGATAAAATAATTCATTACTTTTATGATGTATTAAATATATACATATATAAAAGACATTGAAATTCTGCAAAACTTTGATTTGAAATGTATTTCTATGAAAAGAAACCTAAATATAGCACCTTTAGAAAAATGATTTAAAAAAATTATGATAATCTTTAAATGTGATATATTTATTATATTAGGGGTACCCATAAGAAATCAATTATTTCAAAGTTAAACACGCGTTAATTTATTTATTTTTTTAAATTACATATTTGCCATCTCTTTTATAATTTTCAATACTCTCTTATCTTATAAAAATATTCTAGCTAGGTTGAAAAATATGATTCGAGGTGAACTTGAACATGACTAACATATTAATTTTTTTTTTTGAGGGAATGTTCCATTGATTTAAACACGTGATTAACCGATGGTGCAATATCGGATGAATATAATGGATACGGTAAAACTTCCCAGTCAAGCTGCCATATTTTTTTCTTGAGTTGTTTTGCTGACATTATCACGTTGCAGTATGAACGCTATGATGAATTTTATGAACGCGTCCTAGCTCTGTCGGCCGAATGGTCCCAAGTGTATCAGCCATGTCTTTCACGATCAATTATGGATCCGATTAGTAAAATCAATTATCGAATTGAGCTGAACGAACACTATCAAGTAAGTCAAAATCACCAAAGTTTTCTGAGCCAACGTTGATACTTAAAATTATTTTTAGTTAAATCTCTATCAAAAATTAAGCAACATGTAATGATGTATGTGTTTTTCAAAAGTTTATTTGTCTGCCATTTTGTTTTAGGACAATAGAAAACTTTTTTTTGGTACGGAACCATAAATCTACAATATTTTTTATCGATATAAATACAACAAAATGTATTTTTATTTATTATCTCTGTTTTATTAATCACTTAATTGAGTTTAAATACATTTACCGATTTCGAAAAATACCATTTTCTTCTTCAGGATGTCATAACTAACTAAAACATACATTATTGTTTCTTTACCAGAATCCCCAAACCACCCACTATTGTTCAAACATCGCAAATGCTCCCTTACTCTTATATTAAAATTTTATTATTTTATTATATCTAAATTTAACTACGAGTCCCATTCTAAAAAATTTTCCTAAAAATTATTCGAGTAAATTTGTATAAGTAACGATTTGAGTTAGATACTAAAATTTTTTTTTTTAAAATAGATTTTTTTTTAAATGGATTCTGGCAATGAAACAATAATATATGTTTTAGTTAGTTATGACATCCTGAAGAAGAAAATGGTATTTTTCAAAACCGGTAGATGTATTTAAACTCAATTTAGTGGTTAATAAAACAAAGATAATAAATAAAAATATGAATTTTATCCACAAAGTTAATATTGCTAATTTTAAAAGTACAACAAAATATGTTTTCATATGTCAGAACTAAATTAAATCTTTTTTATTTAATTAAAAATATTGATGAATTATGGGTTTCTCGAATATATCTATGTTTTTATTAATATAATATATAGTCAAATATGTTAAATGTCAAACGCGGCAGGAAACATTTGTCTCATCTTATGTAAATAATGTATTAAAATTTCTAATTAATCTCTTTCGGTTTTAATTATTGATACTAGGGTCTCCACAATCAGATGCAACTCTTGTATCTATCCTTGTGTACTCTTCTAGGTTATTTTAAATTTGCACCCAGGATAATATCATTTTTTAGGGATCACATTAATGGCAGAAAATTAGATATTTTACATTACCGTATGTAGAGAATGATTTTATTATAGGATTGTTACGGGATTGGTACACGTCATGCGTTTTCAGAAGTCATTAATCTGCAAAAATGAAAATAGGAAAGACGAGCATGTGAACCAATATTATTTATTAAGAGAACACATTCTTATTGTGTAGTTGCGATTATTCAGAACTGTGATATTTTAAATACGAATTAAATATATTAATTAGAAAGATATACATATAAAATCAATTTTATCGAAAAATATTGTTGTTGCGCCACCGGGATTCGAACCTGGATCTCTTTCCTAACCGGGGAAGGTGCATTATCCAACTATGCTACAGCGACAATATTTTTAGCGACAATTTTCGAACTTACATGTTACCTTTTTGATATTAATACATTTAATCGTTCCATTATTTGAAAGAGCTATCTACCTTATTTTTACAGAATCTCAAATAACATGTTGGTAACATATAGGTTCGAAAATTTGTCGCTAAAAATATCGTCGCTGTAGCATAGTTGGATAATGCACCATCTCCGGTTTGGAAAGAGATCGAGGTTCGAATCCCGGTGGCGCAACAACAATATTTTTTTTGATAAAATTGATTTTATATGTATATCTTTCTAATTCATAATTACAATATTATTTAGGTAGCTTTTTTCGTGTCTCTTCCATATTCCATTTTCTTTAATGTTGGTTCACGGCTACGTGAATTCACTTTGAAGTTTTTATCTGCTGTGTCTTGTATTCGTGATCAGCACGCTCAAGTAAATAGCCTATTGAATACCTCGCATCCCGATATTTGAAAAGGTGACGCGTTAAAAACAATTTTTACAATTGAATTAATCCTTCATTAAAACTTACACTCTTCTAAAACTAAAACTTTAACTCACCCTCTTCGCCGGATTTTCAATCTAGAGTAATCCTAGAAAAATATATAATGAAAAAGTTACCAAACAAATACGTCACACTCGTTATCAAGGTGAATGCATATTTTATTCAGTATTACAATATATCCTTTTACGTCACGGTAGGTAGGTATAGGCACTTAGTGCCTTCTTAGTATCTATCCAGTATATACCTTAAAATGTTAACTTAAATATTAATACATTCCTAAGCAATCATTTTCTAAAAATGAAATTGAAAAAAGTAAAAATTATTATTTACTTCTTTCTCAGCGAACTATATATATAACACACATACATGTATGTATATGCGATTTTTACACATTACCATGAGAGTACTGTTTGTACTCACTCGATTATTTTTTCACTATTCACATTCCGCTAGTTATCTAAGAACATTTGTTTACTAAGGTAGAGTGGAACAATATCTCCGGTTCAGGTCAAAACAATTTACAAAATCAACCCTTGTATTTATCGTTCAAAAAACACATCATGTCATGGATTCTATAAGCAGAGGAACATAAATGGTCTTAACTGATATTTCTAAAAAGCCTTTGAAAATATTTAATATCATATTGAAAACATAATGTGAGCATAACATGACATGTAGAAATGAAAAATAGTCTGCTTGAGCGAAGGTAAAAAGTATAATCTAAAATTAACATTGCAATCAAGATGTTGACGACGCCCATGCAAACCCTGGCGTCAACTAATTTTGTATTGACACAGGTGTGATGTTTGGACGTAGAAAAGGCGAAAGATATACTTTTTGTAATAGAGATGCGTACATGGAATACGTGACATTAATATTCTTACTATTTTCAAAATATGACTACCTTGGTAGCCTCCTGGAACGAGGCTCGAACCCCCGACCACCAGATCACTAGACGAATATCGTAGCCACTAGACCACAAGCGCGTCAAATGTGATCCAAAAATAGTATATTCCTTTTCATTTCGATAGAACAATTGTATTAATGCCGCCTAGCGTTTTCATTGATCGGTAGGCGGAGTTGTCGTTTGAAATTAGTTATAAACGCGGTATCCCCAAAAAATACATACGGAATGTTTGAATTTTGGAGATTAGGAAAATTTATATATATATTTATGTTTATATCTGTTCATTTTTTTAATGTACTAAGTTGTCTTTTTGTATTTTTATATTATTACCAATATTTTTCTTAGTCCAATTCATTTGTTGGGATTTTCATTGTTATGAATATATAATTACGTACTTACATTTAAAAAAAACGTATATTAAAAATAAATATTCCTAAAGTATTATATGTTCCAATACCTAAACCATTTTTCCTCTGTGTATAAATATAGTTAATCCTATTTCTATCACACTATTTATATACATAGCGACGGAAAACATAAAAAATACATGATAAATCGCAAAAATACATTGTACTTACGTGAAAATTTGAGCTCTGTGTGTGTTATGTATTCTATTTCCGATGAGTTTACCGGCATCATGTATTTATTTTAAAAATATCAATTATAATCATATTACTTGTTTTTGAAACGGGCTGTTGCACTCAGTAATACAATTGTTCCTTCTAAATGAGAAGTAGTTTACATGTGAGGACTTAATCACCTTTAAGACTTACAACTGTTGATATTTAATTAGAAATTGATATTTTAATTTCATAAGCATCATCATCGCTATTGGCTCTACAACCTTTGGTGGGTCTTGGCCTCTTCAAGAATTTTCTTTCAGTGATCTCTATTACACAGAGTTTCTTTCCAGTCTTAGATTTCTAAGATAGATGTATTTGGTCTTCCCGAGCTCCTGCACCCTGACTCTTCAGTTCTGACTTTCTGATTTATGTTCGGTCATCCTTTCCATATGGCCCAACCATTAAAGTCTTTCCATTTTAATAACACCTAGTTTCTTGATTTTCATGTATAAGTCTTTTATTTTTTGTTTCGAACCTAGACCTCTTCCTATCCAGCGAAACGCATTCACCATTTCGCTTTTGCAATCGAATATATTTTTGTCAAATTTTGAACTTACATTGTGTAATCTTTCCAATTGATACATCTATTATTCCATTTTTAAAAGCAATCAACTTTATATTGTGGCATATTTCAAATACTTTGGAGTAAAACGCGTATGGAGACGCCATAAATAAATTAATTAATCAATTTTATTCAATTTTGACACAACTTATATATTTAACATTGTAGTTGTGGAATTGCATTTTCAGAACGCGCTTTCCAGGATATGAAGGGGTCCAGGTTCAAATCTCGATAGGTACTAAATATTTTTTCTATAAATACTCGTAGATTTTTTCTGTGTGTCTTTCTAGTTGATTCATTTAATCTGTTTTAAATATTTTTAAACATAATAACATAACGCCAATCAATAATTATATACTTATTCCGCATAATTTATAAAATATTATTGCGAAATATCAATTACATCCATTAAATATATTAAAAAAAGTTATAGTAATTTGATTCGTTGGACATAACGTGAAATGCGAGCGATTCGAATAAAATGATTTTTTAAGTATCGATATTCCATAGAGTTTATCAAGTGTATGAATATAATTCACATCTCTTTGACCGGAGTAATCAGACTAATGGATCCGGCGATGGGAGTGAAACTTTCAACTGAAATATATCTAGGATATGGTTGTATGTGAAACTATTTTCCTGATTATTTGGAAAGGTTTGATGTTTCAAACTGGAAAAATTGTTTTGGCATTTAATCAATGTTTTACGTCAAAACTTTGTTCAAATCATTAGTTTTTACGAAACTGTACCTAATAAGGACAGTACTCTGAATATTTTATAGATACAACAGACCAAATAAATAGACGTGAACTAAGGCAAATTTTTTATCCCAAAACTTTCATTTTGGTGGCACACACGTGATCACTTTGATGCCACTCGCGCAGTCAAAGAGCTCCGCGATTTTTTTTTAAAATATGACTCGATTGGAACAAAAATTTTATCGCTGATAATATAATGTATTCATGTAAAAAATGCATCTTGTGTACGCAAATATTTAATTTTCGAAAAATAAATATTTTTACTGATTTATGTTTTATTGGATATGCGCGTGTAGAATACCCCTCGCCATTAATGTTCCAAACTTCTCTCCTATACCTCCTACACTTCATATCGTGTCTATTCATTTACTAGTCTGTGATAGATACTCATTTTACTTCGCGTGTGAAATCGTTAATAAAATATAATTTAATAATTTATTTTAAAGTTGCTTTAGATTTACAAACAGCGTCATCAGCCGACAACACCCAGATCTTTCCGACCATTTTAAAGCTTTCGCTAAACAAAATATAAATATTAAAGAAACACATTTTTGTTGTGAAGTTGGATTTTCAGAACATAGTTCTGTGGTATTTTAATAGATGTTTATTTAATAAACTAGAATGATATACAGAATATAGAGAACGCGCTGCTCCAGATAGGAAGAGGTCCAGGTTCGAATTGTGTTAGCAACTAAATATTTTTTCGATATTTAAATTTTTTTTTGTATATCTTTCTAGTTGATTCATTTAACTTGTATTAAAATGTAAATAGATAAAAAAAAAGTCGCTAGTTATGTCACAGAAACATGCAGATGTATTGATGCCGTTCGTAAAACAGTTTTTATCGTCTTCCTAAACTTGTTTGGCAATCAAAAAGAAGTCTCTCAAAGAAGCAACCGGGTATATAAAAAGACTCGTCTACTTTTCAAGCTCTGCCAATAAAAAATAACCGCCTCAGCCCTCCCTCACTTCGGGGGGGTGTTTGAGGGACAAATGCATTATCGTTAATCTCATTCACCGCTACTCCTTTAATGGAAGAATCACACTATAGCCTCACTGAAATCCAATTTTATTCACTTTACGGCTGTAAACAAGGAGGTAGATTGAAAATAAATGTGGTCATCCACTTTAACAGATATCGAGTTAATCAAAGGCTTTAAATGAGTAAAAAAATTCACGTATTTTTTTTTAGAGTCTAAAATATTATTATATATTTTAACGTATATTATTTAAAACTTTTTTTTAATCCCTTTATAAGTTAAATTTAAAACCCCAACCTGTTTCAGAATATATCATTTTCTTCATCAGGATATCAATTAAACAAACTAAAACCATATAAGTAAATATGTAAAATGTTTTTAAAATTCTATTATTAAATAAAATATATATATTTTTTAAATATATCTATTAATTAACTTAAATTATTATGATGAAATATGTGAAAATTGACTTAATGATACAAAATTATTAGAAATTATTTTTAGAGAAAATTTATCACATTAAGTTGTTTAAAATAATCTATATTGAAATAAATAAAAACTAAAATTTGCAACAAATAATCGTATTATTATATACACCTACACATAATTTTATAGATTTACAATTCACGATAATTTAATTATTATTTATTATACATAAGAATTAGGTACCAACCTAGGTTGGATATGTTAGAAAACTTAACTGAGATGGTGCTACCAGATAAGTAAGTATGCTGGGTAACATAAAAAATCTTTTTTCGCAAATTTTATAAAAGTGTATCTTCTAATTTCTTTAAAAATTCAATTTCCAACAACCACGTCCACGAAATATTAAAAATGAATTTCATGAAATGTGGTAACATTCATTTTTAGTTTCTTAATTTTTGTCGGTCAATAAATAATATTCATTAACAGCTGGAAACTATGCTTTATTAACACGTTACTAGAAACTAGGCTTTTTGCATAGCGTTCGATGAATATTTTAAAATAGAACATCCAGAGAGCAATATTTATACACTAAACCTTTGTGCGTACGTACGGCTTATGCTCGCAGACCATTATTAAAAGTGTACAAATGGCGAGAGTTATATTTACCTACATATATATATTTTAGTAATTTAAATTTAAAATATTGCTATTTGCTTTATCAGAGATTTGAATACATGCGACACTGTTTGAAATACAAAAACAATTTAACATATTATAACACTCATTTATTTTTAACAATGGCTTCGGAAGATTATTTAAGCGGATCACCGTCATTAATACTATGAACCAATTCCATTATCTGCTTTTTACTAATCGTGACCAAAATCCTCTAAAAACATTAATTTTTTTTTTAAATCTATGTAAATGTGTGATAAAATTTAAAGATAATTTTTAATTAAAAATAAGTCTCGATTCTCGAGTTTCGAGGCATCGCTAATCTTTACATTAACAAACAACAATGGCCACAGCCTGCGAGTGTGGCCCGGCCTTACAACAATAAAGCCTCAGATTTATTCAGCCGAACCACCCTTGCAGGCGGATGCTGCGTGAGAACCATCCCGAAGGTGTAATTAACCACGCAGTAAATTCACGCAAGAAGTGGGGCTAAAAGAAGCGGAAATTACAAATATTAAAGAGAACGGATAAAGGCTGTGCTGCTGGGGTGGCAAATCGTGATTACAATTGATTATAAGCTTTTTGCGAATTTCTCATTATCGTCTAGTTTCTTGGAAACATACGAAACCTTATTTCGGAAACGTGCGTAAGCCTTTCTTGAAAATTTAATCGATCGCACTACCTAATTGTATGGTTTACTGTCTCTCGATTTCTGTGGCTGTGATACTGCGTGTAAAGCGAGGTGTAATTATAGCACAAATTTTGTATTTAGTTTTCTGGGCTATTTTACCACTTGCTCGTGAAAAATAATCAACAGAAGATCCTGAATATTTTGAGTATGTCCAAATCTTTGTAGGAACCAATTACTAGGATTTTAGATGTCTCACAGAGACGAAGCTATTATTTTTAATACTTCAGTCAAAATAGTGTCAGCTTCAGCGACATCAATAGGTGAACGTTACATTGTGTAAAGTGATCACTAAAGCCAGCCGATGACAGCCATCTTATTATTTTTAGCCCAACCAACTATTGTCATAAACCAAATTTTATTAATATTTTAGCAATTATTTTATCAATACTAGAAGCAGTATGCTTGGCCTTGTTGCAAGCCCCGCGAGTAACTGTAGTATCCTAGCAATAAAACTTGTCAATAAAAAGTAAATTAAGTGTTCATGGAAAAGTTAATAATAATATTATTAAGGAGAACACATTCTTATTGTGAACTTGTAATTATTCAGAATATTGGTGTTGCTACCGATTAAATATATTTTTCTATAAAATTGATTTTATATGTATATCTTTCTAATTAATACATTTGATTTATATTAAAATCATCACTTATCTATGTTCTGTGTTCTCTTTAATAATATATAAGTTGTATTAATGTGTCCAAAATTTAATAAAAATAAATTGTTAATTCTGGCGTCTCCTATCGGATTACTCAATGGTATTTGAGATTCCGTAAAAATAAAAAAGATGGATTTCAAATAGTGAGGTGATAGATGTATTTATTTTAAATGTGTTACATATAGGTTCGAAAATTTGGCGTCAATGCACTGTGGCGCTATAGCATAATCTATTCATGCACGTTCCCTTGATTGCAAGATATCCAAGTTCGAATCTTTTTCGATAAAATTGATTTTATATGTATATCTTTCTAATTTAATTTAATTTGTATTAATTATAATAATATATGTTTAGCAATGTTTGACCAGCTCCAATGGCCACACCACTCATGCGACAACACAACACTGCGTTTTATGAATTCAATAATCAATAACACCTATTTTTCAACGTTGAAACAATAATTAATTAGCAAACAAAAGAAAGTGGTATACCGCATTACAATCTAGCTCAACCAATCAATGCAAACAAATACTATTCTCAAAATAGAATACAAATGTGAATTTAGTGGTACTACTCATAACAAAAATTCTAATAGATGATCTTACGTTATATAAATATTTTACTAAATAAATAAAACCACGTAGTTTATATAAATTTTTTTAGATCGTGTTCCTGTAAAATTTTGATAATGTGATTTTCGATTCAAATTACAAGCGCCGATTTAAAAAAATAATATATTATTTTCCTTTTTTTATTGTTAATTCTGCTACCTACTAATTTATCATACGTATCGAATTTAATAAGTATCATTTTAATTATTTATCTCATAAATCGAAGCAAATATTTAAAGAATCGGTAAAAATAATATTAATGAATTAATTATTTTCGATCGATAACTCGATACACGATCGATAAATACTCGATACACGATCGATTCGTTGGTTAAAAATAATTGTAAAAAAAAAAAATTTAAATACTTAAGTACTTGTAGGTACGTTTAAAAACTGGTTAGAAGATTTATAAGAGAAATAATGACATCAATATGTTTTCTATACATCATCGTTTTACCCTTCTGCCAATATGGCGGGCAGAGTGATTTAATGGGCAATTGTCACAAACTTTACAGAAGATCGATTGTTATGACGGAACGCCAAATAATAAAATATGTGGAAAATATTCCCGCCACTCGGTATCAAAAATTTCATCGGGCCTAACCGCAAACAAGATTAATCGATATGGGGAAAATTAAATTGAAATACACCACGTGAAACTCATATTTCGATATTTTGGCGAATAGAAGGTATATACCTATTTTAACCGATTTTCAAGCGTATTCTCAAACACGGGCAACCATTGCGGTATCTTAACAAACAATCAATGTTTTGGTTGATGTTATGTAACATTTAACGTTTCGTGAATTGTAACGTACTCCGATTTAATAGTGTTGTAACCAATATTACCTTGTGACAAATGGTGATTAGTTTCGAATTATTCGAAATATAAACGTTATATGGACATAAAGGACTTTAGTCTGTTTTGTAATCATTGATCGCAATCATATCATATCATAAATATTGTTAATTTCAGATTATAGAACCAACGATTATTTCTTTATTTATCTACTAAAAGCACAATAGGATACCCAGTGAAAACGAGATTTTAGATGTTCCTAAGGTTATTTTTTTAAATAATTTATTTACAATATAGTACCCTTCATTAGATACATCATATTTCCATTGCTTAGGTTAGTTTTCTATATATGGTTTGTAAAATCTGTAAATTTAAAAAAAATATTTTGTTAGTGCCAAGTTTATTTCCATTAAATATTTTACCGTTCAAATAACAATGTGTTTCTAAAATAAAAAATATATTCTGAGAATACGATCTATAATTTTCAATGCATACCTTTTTTGGTTTTCCGTGTCGACTACGCCAAGACCAGACGTACATGACAAGATGTTTACCCCTGCAGGAACAACGGTGAGGAGATAAGTTATAAATAATCCATAAAGAATATAATCGTGCAATTGGATTTATTTCTACCATTCCCAATCACACAAATACACAATATTGAAAGAGTGTTTTATATATTCTAAGAAATCCACCAAAATATCCGTGATATTAAAACTATATTCTTTAAACATTTACGTTTTTATAAAACCAACAAGTAGTTATTATTAGATTATTTTTATATTCACAATAAAACTTTGTACTACACACACGTAGGGTTATTTTCACTACTAGTTTCGAGAAGTGCAGTCCCACTCGTCATCAGGTGACAACTTAACTAAATACAGAAATGTAGTCAATTCGGAAAATGGGGCGGGGCTTGAAAAGAGAGGGAGGGGAGGTTTCGGTCATTAAGTACAAAATTTTATTGTGAATATTAAAATAATAATCATGTTATACTGCAAAGTAACCGCCATGTTAATTAATGACGTCGTGATTGATTAATAATTACCCCCTTTATTTGGTGGGTTAATACTAAGGAGAAAATAAATTCGACTGAATAGAAATAGCCCGGTTTTGAAAGTGGCTAGGATCTTAAAATATTTAAACTATGTGAGATCTTCGATGCCACAAAGCCTTCAAAGAATTTTCATTTTCTTCTAAAAAGACTGAACCTTTTGAAATGCATGCCTCGGGCTTAAAATCAACATTCAAAACCCTCGTTCCATGAATATGCCCAATATCTCATGCAAACCGTCCTACCCTTAATTCCTGGAGCTAGGGAGAAAAGTCACTTCTAGAGAGAAAAAAATAAATAACCTCTTTTAAAACATCTCCAAAAGTAAGCTTTGCCTGATATTTATTTGTTTATTCTGGTGGTATTTTTTCATTTTCATATGTATCTCCTAAGACAACAATAATTACAGAAGGGAATTGTTATTTTTAATAATTCATTTCATATTGCAGTATATAAAATTAATAAAACTATAGTTAAATTAATAATATTGACTACTGTATAAAATGAAGACCAATTTATGATATTGACTTCATATAAATTATTTTAATGATTTCTGATTATCCCAGTAATCAATACTGATACTTGAATAATTTAGAAAGAAACTTCATCACTGGTAAACCTTTAGTTAATAGATACTGTTTTATTATTTTTAAGAACACATTTTTGTTGTGAAAATGCATTTAAGCGTGATTTACTCAAAGGTATTTGAGGTACAATGCAATATAAGGATGATTGCTTTTAAAAATAAAATAATAAAAGTATTAATTGTAAAAATTATTAAATAATCGGTTTCTGTAGTGAAATGGTCAATACGTTTCCCCGAGTAGGAAATGGTTCAGGTTCGTATCCCAGTAGCAACTAATATTATTTCGATAAATAGATTTTTTCTGTATAACTTTAAAGTTGATTAATTTAATTTGAATTAATAGATATTATCCTCGAACTATCACCATAAATCTTGAAATATTTAAGTAAAATAAACGTTATTACGATAACGCTTTTGACCGTACTGTAACGGAATAATTACCTCCGAAACAGGGTCACCTAGTGGAGAAGTATAAACCACAGGCACGAATGTGCTGTCTTTACAGCATAGTTACGTAACCCAAAGGAATCCGTTGGCATTCGTTCAAAGAACCTGTTATTTAAACACTTTTATTTAAACTCTCGATCATTTGCGATATAATCATGTATTTCGTTTCAAAATTACGGAGCTTATAACTCACATTCGGTTAAAACTAGAATAAATTCAATTTACGTAATTCTAATAATTAACGTTTCTTTTAAATATTCTCAGATGTTTTGTATTATTTCCCAACTTAATAATAAAAAACTAGTTCTATAGCTGATTTTTACGTAAGTTATCCATGTAACATCTACATGATTAATAAATCTTTAATCATATAAACCTTGAAGAAATATTTTAATGTAATTTTAATAATTTTGTTATAATTCTTTTTTTTTCGTTATTATTGCTATGATAATACTACAACTAAAATTATCTGTCAAAATAACGCCCTGATCTGCAGCATTCCTGACGACTTTCTGAAGTGAACCATCGGTTGTAGATTTCACCAATTCGTCCATCTAGCCGGCGATGTTCGTAAAATAGAGCTGTTTGCTCTGTGAGATATCTACGCCCCGATCTTGTTTTAGTGTCTATGTTTCAGAATCGTACAAAAAAATTGTATTAGTATGTTTTCTGACAATCATCATTTAGATGAACCTGTTTTGCCAAATTTTATTTTTGCTTTCAGTATTTTTAAAAAAAAAACAAGGTACACGTACAGGTCAATATTTTACTCATAGCATTGTACAGTCAGCAACTGACAACTCAGTTGCTGTTATTTTTATTTTATTATTACAATGTATATTTGTTTAGTGTTTAATTATTTATAGATAGCGAATGAACTAATATTAATCACATCTTAATAATAATAATAAACACACAACACATTCTTGAAGGGCCATGACCAAAAAATCAACCTTTAGTTCTTCACGACCTCGCTATTGCCCATCAACAGTGGCGTAACTATGCCAATGCAGCCAATGCGATGCATCGGGACCTAAAAAGTTATCGCCTTACAATTCATTTGGCATCGATATTTTTGCAAGTATTATTATTGTGGACTGATAATATTTTAAATCGGCAACAGCAACAAATAGAATTATAAAACTTATATAATCGTTACCCATGTATATTACGTAAAAAAATGTATACAGCAATAGTACCTCATTAACGTGTATGGTTAAAGACCAGACCATCGCTATAAAGCAAAATTCGCCTTAAAGCGAAGCGAGTATTTTTTAAATTGCAACTGCATGTAAATACCTAAAATCACGTTGTTTTTATAGTGAAAGTGTGAATATTATAGAATGTAAGAGACTTATTTTGTTTTTACTATTTATTGGATAAACTATGCATTACTAATATTCATATTAATATCATCGGGGTTCAATTTTTGTAGTTACGCCACTGCCCAATAAGATTATGTCCGTTCAACAATTATGTTTTTCTTATAATTGCAAACCTTATTACTAAGTTATTCTAACAAATTGAGGAATTCTTCAATCGCCTGTATTATTTGCGAGCAAAATTATGTTATGGTAATATTTCCTATCGTAATAAAAATATTTTTTTAAATAAAGGTGCGCACATACAGATTCTGCTACCGTTACTAATATACTGGACATATATAACATATGTATTGTTAAATTTATTATTATTAACTTAAAATTGTTGATGTTTTAATAGCATTTGTGTATTTGAAGACATGCATTTATAATAGGAAGAACCTCTGTAGCTTTAGTCTAGGTTTTTCCCCTTTTATAAGTTAAATTTGTTTATGGTTATCGTAATAAAAAATATTAAATTTCATAATAATATATCCCTTCACGTTTCCCAAATAACTTTTCTTAAAAAAAAACTCAAATGACACCGACTAAAACTTTCGGTGAAATTTACAAAGTTCTTTCAAAGTATTTGTTTTCGAGATGGGAGTAATTTTCTTTGGAAGCAAAATATTTTCGAAGTTTAACAAACTTCATTGAAGATGTTGGCAAACGGCAGTGCATCCAAATCTGAATCCGGGACTCTTTCAAGTTTTCCCTGTATAATGCAATACTGGCTCCAGAGTCGGGATCACTTCTCTCAGGACTTACCTAGGAAAATAGCTCACTCACTCATGTTGTAGTCAAATACGTGCCATGTACAAGTCTGCACAAAATACATTAAAAATATATGTATTTATACAAGCGATTATTAAAATTTATTCCTCTCAAAAATTATATTATTTAACGTTAGTTTTTTTTTAATTCAAATTATTTTAATCAAACAGACAGATACAAAAAAAATATTTCAATTACTATCATGATTCGAACCTGGACCTTTTCCTACCCGGGAAAATACGTTATCCAATTTATAGTAGCTTTTTAAAATTGATACATCTGTTAAATAATTTTTTTCTGTATACCTTTCTATTTATTCATTTAATTTACAATAAAAATACCACAGAATTATGTTCTGAAAAACTGCAATTTCACAATAATAATGCGTTCTCTGTAAAAATATGTAAGTTGTATAAATATGTAGTTAAGTAGACTTGTGATATTTTTATTCTGAGGATATATTTTTTAAATAGAAAAAGAAATGATTTATTTTTCACTATCATTATATTCTGGATTTTTCAACATCACAATTTTATTATCTTCGTACCTAATATTGTATGTGGATTTTTTTTAATACTGAATATTTTAATAATTTTAACATTATAAACGATTGAGTTAAATAATGTGTTACGCTGAAGGATCGTTAATTGTGATAAAACATTTTTTTGTAAATAACTTTCAGGCATCTATCTTACTTTACGATTATAAAAATATTTTCAGGTTTTCATGGCCGTTCAGAATCGTGCATGTAGAGTTTTTCGAGCTATTGTGCCATACCCGAGAGGTTGGAGACATATGGCAAAATATTTCAGAAAACTCAACACAAATGTTTTCAATATTAGGTTTATGAAAATCTATTATATATAATTATAGCATTTTACCTAACCAAACGAGGACTTTTTCATCTACGTAAATTTCATTATTGTGCATTTATAATCATGTAAATGTTTATTTTTAAATCTTCTTCTACCGATCTGCGTCCAGTGTTAAATATAGGCTGACCTGTTTAACAGATGTTTATTTCCTAACAACTTTGTCATGGGCGTATAGAAGGCTTGTAGAGAATATTAATAAACTCGATAGCCATGTTTATTGTGTACTTACAGTATCATCAAACTATTATTTCATTGATCAAGGCATTTAAATTTACGACAAAATATTTTTAAGTAACATAGTTATATATAGTATTCACATTCATGTCATTATATTGCTTTAAATAAACGAGTTTAAAATAAAAATGTTAATGGAGAAATAAACATATATTAATTTTAAATGAAATCAGATCATGTTTGTGCCGAATTTTCTATTACGGTTTGACTTATTTACCAATAAGGTAGTGGAGAATATGAGAAATAAACTTTCGCAGTATGTTAAAGAAAATAATCTAGATTACTATTCTTTTTCAATTTTTTCAAAATGTGCAATACTTTCGGAGATATTGGCGTTCAAAGTTGGGCTTGTTGAAAAACTCTCGGATTACCGTGTGACGTCACATCTCTCGTGCATAAATCAACACTCGCCCACCAGAATATCAATAAGCAGCTTATCGACTCGGAAGATGTGACGTCACATTATAAAACGGTAAACCGATCGTTTTTAAAACACGCAACTTTGAACATCTGTAACTTTGCCATATTTCAAGATATCGAAAGAATTCTTGCAGTTTTGTAAATGAGATTTTTCGAAGAATTTAAAAAAAAATTACTCCACTACCTTATTATGCCATATTATATGCAGATTATCGTGTGATTTTTATATCTATATTTATATCATATTTTTTTAGTGACCCATCTATTTTTCCCGTTGATATATTTCATGACGGAAAGTACACTTTAAGATGTTAATGCAATTCCTACCAAGAGACAAATATTTCTGAGCGAATGCAAAGCGAAAAATTGTTCAAGGGGCTACACCGCATGTGGTAGTAATTGATTTAATGCATGTGTATGTATTATGCATTTGTTTTGAAAATTCAGGAAAGATCGAAGCAAGATCGAAGCTCGTTATCATTTAGCTAGATACTCACTGACAGAAATAAAGTCCCTTTCGACCGAGACGTTCAATACATTGGCAAAAACTATTTTTGAAAATCGTTCTGTACGAGTCGACTGCATCAGCGTTGCAGACTGGTCTAGTTAATTTTTAATGAGCTGAGAGCTACTCAGAATATTTCTACTCGAGTCGGAAGCAAAAAGCGAATGCTAAAAATGTTCTTCAACATTTCGGCTTTCTGAATTTCCGTGCAGCGTTTATATCTTTTAAGGATTCCTTGATTTATTATTATATTTTTATTTTGTATTATTATTTTATTTATCTAATTTATCATCGGTCTGTTTAAACAATTATTTATTCGTACATTTATACATTTCGGTCGATTTCTTTTGAAAAACTTTTTAAATTAATGTTTATGATTGACCTTTTGGTCACGGTCTGATAATACTAATGTTTTTAAAAATTATATTTAAAATCAAAATTATTCTCAGAGAAGTGTAAGATAATGTATTTACACTGCAATCAATCTCGTAGATTCAAATTATAAAAATACCAACTAAAATGACGTTATTTTCATTGAATTAACAAGCTTAAGAAATCCAGACCAGGTGAAAGTCCCGAGTGACCCACAATAAGGACAACTTCTGGGAGACAAACATCAATTTACTTGGAATTTGGTTTCAATGAGATGTTTGAATTGTAATTCTAAATTAATCAAAATTTATCAACACAAAGTTATGAAACCAGATATAAATTATAATTTTTTAATTAATTTATCTGTATCTATTCAATGATAATTTGATTTTAATTCTAGCGGATTAGCACGTATATTATACATTACATTACAAATTACAAATAAAATAATTCAAAAATAAATTCATGTAAATATAACAAGAAAAATATAGACACAACTTCTTTGAATAGGCTAATCCCTAGTTTCAAGGTATTAAAATAAGAATAAAATATTCCCTAGTATCAGGGTATTAAAATAAGAATAAAATATTCCCTAGTTTCAGGGTATTAAAATAAGAATAAAATATTCCCTAGTATCAGGGTATTAAAATAAGAATAAAATATTCCCTAGTTTCAGGGTATTAAAATAAGAGTCTGAATCATATTGTTGTATACTTTATTTTATTTATTTTTGAAAGACAAAATGAATTAATTCGTAAAGTTTGTAAAATGATGTCTCACACCAAACTTATCGGCATACACAAATTTATTCCACACTGTTAATAATTTTAACGCCTACTTAACTCTTACTATGTTTATAGATATAACTTTACTTAAATAATTTACTAAATTGTTTTATAATTTTATTTATCTGCGTAATTTAATACGCAATATCAAATAAACTTAATAGATTTGAGCATATATTATTTGCTAAATTATTAATTTATATTTGCAATTAGCTAAAAATATTTTTATACCTAACGTAACGATTTAATACTACATAATTATATAATAGAACATATTATGTGCATTAATGTAGAGCTTTTTATCAACTTACACGATCTATTACAAATAATGTCTCCTGAAGTCTCCCTGACAGCATCTCAAACGTGAGTTTCAGAAATCATAATCAAATAATAATAAATATATTAACTAATTAGTCTATCGGTTGGATCCTCTCGATATCTTTTGGCAGCATAAAGTTGTTCTTCCTGAGAGGAATGCCAGAAAGCTGCTGATCCACCGGTATCCTGGTGTCGTAGAGAGATGGTGATTGGAAGATAATTCCGAAGGTTCCTCCAATGCAGGCCAGAGTGAACACCCAAAGGAAAAAACGATCCAACACCATGGAGACGAATTTCCAGTCTTCAACGACCTATAGAAAAAAAAACAACAATACAATATCTCTTATAAATTTTGTTTATATGTGTTGACTTTATTTTGTCTAAAAATTAAAGTGGGTTAAGAATAATTTATCTCTACATGTTAAAGTACGATCTGATTTCATAATCTCTTTAAAATAAGACCGCAGATTATGAAATACTATAGTTATATATTTATTTGATAAGATAAGACAATTTAGCAGTTGTTAATACAAATTTAAGAGTTTTAATTTAAATTCATCAGAGTAGAATATACAGATATTGTCGTACTGTTAAATCATTATGGTATACTATTTTGCAGCATGTTTGTGCATAATAATCTTATATTACAATATTTTTTGTATTAGTAGTATTATTCAGAATGAGTTTTATAATATATATACTTTATATTAATATTTTAATGTGTTTATTACGAAATATTTCATAAGCAATATAGTTCATGTGAGATTTTATAAAATACATATTTGTTAAGTAATTATTTTCTATCACTAATCAAATATTTTTAAAAACAGTAAAAAAAAATATGGGCCACGTATATCGATCAGGTTTAAACGACAAAAAATGTATTCTTTTATTGCACCAATTATTTTTTTACCGTTGTAAAATTGCCGAAATATCCCGTCGACTTACGCAACTCTTTGATTGCAAAACTATAAAGCCGAAAAGAAACAGTCGCCGCGATCGTTATCGGCTCCGTCATAAAATAAAAGTGTTACATTTCCATATAAAATCCGACGTTTCTGGACGGCGAAATTTCAAAGCCTCTGTTCATTTCGCAACTGGACTCAGATGGTTGCATTATTAAAATGCTGCAAGAATTTGATCGATCAATGTTCAGAGCAGTCAAATATTAAAAATATTATTCTTTCATCAATCAACGCCGATCTTTCCGTCGCTTTGTAATATCGGGGTCCAAAAACGTATCTGAATTTTTTAACCATTTGCACAAAAGGGGATTAAAATTAACACCGAATCCCAAGGGAGGTCGCTGAGATATCCCACGATCAGTAACGTGGAGTAGGTATAGATTTCAGCTATGATATTACCAATGATATTATACAATCATATATAATATATGTATTACAATATATGCTGTACATGGGATTATGAACTTTCCTTTAACCAACGTATTTCTTCTTCTTCTTCTTTCAAATAGGCAATCCACCCTTCAAGAGTGATTTGTGCCATTAAACAAGTTTAAGCATTATTTCATAGAAAGCAGTACAACAATATTATAGAATAGGAAATATTTCGTTACAAGTTAATACCATTGACATTCAAGAAATTTGCTATTATATAGCTTAAATGTGGCGAGTTGAGGAAAAGAAGATGACACAAGTTAATCGGGAGTTGAAAATTACCATTGACAAGATTATTGTAAAAAAAACCAACGTATTTAGACAAAATGAATTCGTCGTTTATACGACTCTACCATGTATTTAT
The DNA here is from genome assembly GCA_031772225.1 of Eubasilissa splendida. Lineage (NCBI taxonomy): Eukaryota > Metazoa > Arthropoda > Insecta > Trichoptera > Phryganeidae > Eubasilissa > Eubasilissa splendida. Next base: position 9,362,522 of record CM062852.1, on the reverse strand, counting down.
TTGTTATTATTAATAGGTTTTTTTTAAATTTAAGTTTTAACGAAAAATAATACCTTACCCGTATAAAAATGTATGAACATTTTTAAGAACACTTTTTATGACCAAACATAATTATTTTATTGTTTGAAATTCTTTCACGTAATAACTAAACGAAATAAATATTTTTATTAAAGGTTGACGTAGGAAATAGTTCTGCCAATTGCTTTTTGTTTTTCCCAAATCAAAAATAAATTCATGCACCAAATAAACGCAAAGAACGACTATGAAATCGACACGTTAAAAACAGTAAGATAGAAAAATTTGCGAATTAGTAAAAGAGGAAGTAGAAACTTCAATGATTTGCATACAGTTGTAAGCCTTTCTAATGTTATTCTTTAAAAAAATAAAACAAGTAATGACTCCGTACACAGATGGCGCTATCAGTGTTGTAATTTTATACTTTTTTTGTCGGGTTTCTTATATTTTTTATTTTAAAATAGTTAACCGCTTTTTAAGTAATTAAAATTCAATATATTTTACATCAACCTCAAACAACACAGCTTACCTTTACACGAGCGAAACCCAGTAATGTTAACTTTAAAATACCAATATATACATTGTGACATTACAAAACTAATGTCACTTTCTAAATCGCCACATCATAATTTTTAAAGCCAATCAATTTAGTAATCATGAATACAACCCTCATGTTGGTAATGCGATCGGGCTTCAAGTTTATAAAAACGGTCGGAGTCTATAGTTGAGATTTATTTAATTTTTCGCTCGGAGATATCAGATACGCGGCTTGCTGCTGCGGCCAGTGAAGCTATTTATCAAGAATTCAATATTTAACCATAAAAATCCAACATGTAACCGAAGGGTAAATACTTTGATTATAATTCAATTACTAGTGCACATTACTGTAATTTATTTTGACCTAATCGCATAGTGAATGATCTTTTCAGAGAACGAGTTTGTTTCCCTTCGGTCTATATTTATTTTCATTACACTATTATTCTACATTTTTTTCTACCAATCCTATTACATCGGCTTGGGATACTGAGATAACTATGACGAAGGATCACGGAGATCACGGCTCTACTACGATGAAAAACGAGCATGGATTTGGAAATTATGTCATATTTTATAATATTTTGAATCTTGTTGTCATCAGCCAGCCCTGAAGAACGTCGAACTCACGCTCACCTGTGTTTTTTTTTATTAGATTCCATTAGTTAATGTAAAACATCTTTTCATTTATCTCTCCCAGGTATGATTAATAAATTTTCCCAGTTTAGAATTAAGGCAGAATGTGACAAACCAAGATGAAGAACCCGCCGTTCTTGTGTTCTCCACTGAAGAGGATAAAACGCCGTTCTTTACCCTCACAACATCTAAAACGAATTATTATTAATATTAACATTAATTGTTATTATTGTTCTATGAAATGTATAATAATAATATTTTTCTGGGACTCACATAAATCGCACACGACTAAACTCGTTCATGCTGAAGTTAATGAGTTATACACATCCACCGCTTGTTTGACACGCTATAGTCTCCAGTTCTGTGTCTTGAGTTCTTGTGAATCTATATAGAAAATCACAACTTTTCTTTTTCGAAAATTTTTGCACGTACATTTTTTTGAAAATTTTTGCACGTACTTTAATTACATTTACATGTCACAATATATTCATGTAAAATGTAATTAAAGTTCCTTAAAATCAAAAGTCAACAAAATAATTAAATATGATATTGTCAAACACTACAATATGGCCGGACTATAATCAATCCTACTGTGGTTGGAAACAAAAATACTTTCATAAGCCCAGCATTATTTTCAGTACCAAAATCGAGAAGGGTTCCCTAATATGGCTCCGTTTTACGTTCGCCGAAAATGAAGCAGATACTTCGTAAAGTTTACGTCCGAATCACGACAAATTTTACTGGCGGGATCACAGTTAAAGTTATATAATGTTCCTTGAAGGCCACATGTCACCCCTGTATCCACTTCCGCAGCTGGTGACGTCACGGAATAAATAAATCATTTTACTCTTGGTTTGCAGAGCAAACTGAAAATTTTGCTTTCTTCTTTTGAATTTGCACCAAAAACGCACCCGACAACAAAATCACTTTCGTCAACAATTTATCTTATTTTCGCAGCCAATGGTTCAATAGATTTGGGCACATTACTTATATCTGATATAGGGCCATGCTATCGGCTTAAAGTCAGAGAGATACACCCAGAAAATTATGAAATTATGTTGGCGTAAAATGTAGGTGGTCTCAACTCAGTGATATAAACAACATCAAAAATAACCAACAATTAGAGACAAGGCATGGAGCAGAAAAGAATGAAGGGATCTCCTTAAAGCTGCTATAATACTGAACGGTCGGATCAGATGAGCAGAGAAGTTTAATGAACACTTGGAGATATTTATTGATGAAACTGATGACACACAAATGTAATGCAGTTATTCCTCTACATACGAACGAGTTCCTTTCCGAAAGCTCGTTTGCAAGTTGGTTTTATTCACCAACAAATTTAGTCTGGGCATCCAGCAGTTAATGTAACACTGCACTGTTCTTGCGCTTAACATCCGGCATCGTGCAGAGCTGGGGTTAAAATTAATTTCACACTAATTGAACAAAGTGAAACTTCACTGAAACTTATTAAAAAAAATCACACGTGACTATTGTAAGCATTATTGAAAGCGTGGATCCTGTATGCGTCAGATATGCGAATTAACCTTACGCGCTACCGATAATTTGAAAATCTGTTACAATTTTTATTTTTATACTTATTTAAATAATTGAACATGTACATTTATCTTTGAAAGTTTGCAAGTTGAAGGTTCACGTGTAGATGATTTTTTGTATTAGAAATAATGTCCAAAATTGAGAGCGATTTGCTTTGAAACCAGTCTGGTTTATTATAAAATTTTGTCTTTTAAAAGTTTCAATTTCTGACTGAAAATATACTATTTCGCATATCAAAAATAAATATCTTCATCACAGTCAGTTGTTCCGGCGGCAGGTGTGGCTTTGCTGAATTTTTAATAGCCGCTTTGTGATGCAAAATCGGTGACCGCTTTGCAGTTACAACAATGGAAGAATGCCTTCCGAATTCACTGTTTTATCCGATGTCTCACACGAATCAATCCACCCGGTAGCAATCAATTTTCTGTTCAAATTGTAATTTTTTCTGTCTGAATAGACTCTACACTGAGTCATCATTCCACTGTTCACATTTCTTAATCCATTTTAATATAATAATTTAATTTACCTACATTTAATAGTTCTACAATACAAAGTGAATGGGTACATACAATAAAGTAGTCATTTTGTCGTTTATCTTTACATAATCGGTATCATATTTTAAAACAATTCATTCATAGTGAATCCTATTCTGAACCAAAATTGTAATCCCAGAATTTTGTGTTTCGATTTTGCTGACCAGTCCCAGTGTTAGATAAAGCTCATTTACTCATTTATTTATAAAAAAAGGTCAGAAAGAACAAATACAATTTATGTAGGTTAAGAATATTTAAGTAAGAAATCTTAAAACCAAAAATAATAATTTAAATGTAACAAATAATCATTTTCATATTTTTCGCCTGATTCGATATTTTCAGAAGGTGAAGGAAATACAACTTTACTTGTGCAGATTCACCAGATATTTCAAAACTGGCCTTTTTTACATAATCTATATACAGATCAACTCGATATTCTAAGTATTACATAGTCGGATGTAATCGACAAAATAGTTAATTTCCCAATGTTTCAAGATTCTACGTAGCTACTAATCCCGGATTAGATATCCTGCTCGTACGTATTTCCCTTCAACAATATTAAATACTTCACATCTACCATCGCTATGCTATATTACTAACATACAGTAACATCATGCATGAGCTTAATATTATATTTTACAAATTCTTCTAAAAAAAATATTTTTTGGCAAGATATATTAGATCATTGTTTAAAAAGTGTACATTGTACATGTTTGTAATATAATTAAACATTTTCAACGTAGAGAATGCTATATGAAAATGTTTGAGATTTTCCCCTGGTATTTTCAACGAAATAACAGGTAACGAATAAAATATAAATGAAATTCTACCTGTAACGAGTTTAAAATTTAATTCCTTTTATTATAAAATAACAATACCAAAAATTATAAACGATGCTTGCGTCTGCAAATTGTAAAATTGTAATAAGAAAATATAATAAATAATTAATATCAAAAAAACTTTTAACAGAACTTAAATATTACTTTTAACATCTACCAATTTCAGAACAATGTATGTTCCTTGATCATGACAGCTTAAAACTAATTCTAAATAATTAATTTTGTTTTTAGAAATAAATCTCAATAAATAGTACAGGATGAATATTATATTGGCCGAATATTGTTTTTAAATAACTAGAAAATGTAACATAATTTTCTAATTTGTTTTTTATTTTTTAATTATTTGGTTTATTACAATTATTTATGAAATATGACATTGGCCAGGTGGCCGCCTCTGGCAGCGGCAAAAATTATATTTTATATTTTGATATCATCATCAGCCGTTTTCTGTCCTCTACTGGATGAAGACCTCCCTACTGCAGTAGTGTCTCCCACTATTCTCTATCCATTGTTATTTCCTGCCACGTATTTTCGCAAAGTTAGTTTGACGATTGCATCAGTCCACCTGGTTTAGGGCGGCCTGTCGGCTTCTTAATTCGTCGAGTTTCACCGGATGATTGCAATTTCCCAACGATGGTCTGCCCATTGCCTTTCATTTTCTTGGCGAATTCCATTGTATCGACTACGGTTGTTTAACCAATGCACACTTACAGTGCTTACGTTAGACTGCGAAACATAGATTCTGAATTTAATATTATTATTATTCTAGGGAAATCAAAAACTTAAATTAGTATTTTAATACAATATAATAGTCACATTTAGTATAATATAATAGAACGTATAAAAGTTTGCTTCAAATAAATATTGGCGCTGTGTAGTTGAAAATATTTAGTAATAAGTCAGAACGTAGGCGTGTATCGTGAACACCGCACCGCGGGAGCGATATTGGATTTAGTTGGTATGATCTCACTCCTCCATGAAAACATTAGTCAACGTATACGCTCGGGACAGATTTTGCATGCTTTTTATTTCTACATTCTTCCGCTAGATGGTATTAGTCAACACATTTACAAGTGAACTTTGAATTATTTGCGAATAGACCTAAACGTATACACTTAATACATAAAACATTAAATAAATTTTAATTTATTTTAAATATGAATTAAATATATTAATTATAAAGATATACATATAAAATCAATTTTATCGAAAAATATTGTTGTTGCGCCACCGGGATTCGAACCTGGAACTCTTTCCTAACCGGGGAAGGTGCTTTATCCAACTAAGCTATGACGCAATAAGAATGTGTTCTCCTAAATTTAATTTATTTCCCAAAAATTACACTTATGCACAGTTTTTGTGATTTTCTGATCGTTTCTGCAGTATCATTATATGTATTATATTACAACAAAATAATTAAAATTATCTGAAACGTTCAAATATATATACAGGTGTAACAGACCTAGTTCACAATATTTTATGAGTGGATATCTGACTAAATTACGAGTCGAAAATGTTCAAGGAATATGTTTTTGTCATAAGAAACAGTGCATCAGAGACTTTATTTAAGAAAAAATCTTTTAAAAAATCATATCCATAAGTGAAAATAACAATTTTTAACTTTAAAAACAAAGATAATTGTAGAACTATAAATAGTATATGTGTAAAGCGCCCTTTTTAAAGTTTTTACGAAAATGGCGCTATACAAATTATTAATTATCATTTATTAGTCTCAACCATATCAAGTATCAATTAAAGCATTTCAAAAAAAAAAAATCCAATTATTTCGATTAATACAAATATTTTATTGATTGCTAATAATATATTGAATACAAAAAATTAAAGGTCAACGAATTTCGAGCACCCAGACTATTTTTGTTAGATGATTTAGAGCCTGAAGCAAAGATGTAGATTAATAATGGATAAATTTCGCAAATATTTATTTCGAATTACGTAGACTTAAAGCTTAACATGATTGTAAAAATTTCAAACAATAATAACTTAAATGTTGTCTCTTTTATGTATTCAATAACATTTATTATGCTTTTACATACGAGTACAAAAATATATATTCAATTTAAAATGATGTGTACTAAACGTCTTTTTTGCTACTCACTTACTTACTTACCATCACGCCGTTTCCCCGCGGGGGTAGGCAGAGAGAATAGAGCGCCACACACTCCTCTGTCCTGACACACAATTCTCGCCTCATTCACATACATCTTCTCATACAAGCTCGCCGATTGTTGAGGCTTCTAACAGAACCATCCTCTATTATCTGGTTTACCTGGTCGTGCCAAGTCTTCCGTAAACGTCTTCTATTTCTGGTGCAATCAACACTTGCGTTATATATCTTTCTTACCATTCTCTCCTCATTAATCCGTTCCATATGACCAAACCACCTAAGTGATCCTTTCTTAATCTTACTCACTGTACTAACATCACCTTTCATTCTTTCATTATGTCTTCATTATTTACTCTCTTAGAAATAGATTAGCCACATATACGCCTAAGTGATCTCATTTCCACTGCGTTCAGTCGACTTTCGTTCCTCTTCTACCAGCTCCAGGCCTCACTTCCATACATCAGTGTCGGTACTAGGACTTCATTGTGCACCGCTAGTCTTGCCTCGGTTAACAAATTCCCGTTAGATATAATTCCATTCAAAGCGCCGTTCACTTTATTTCCTGCAGTCATCCTCTTTCCATATCATTCTCAGCCTTTCCATTTCTATCAAACATACTTCCCAATTACACAAACTCATCTACTTGTTCCAAACATTTATTACCTACAAGTATTTTGTACGGTGTCTTGCTTTCCTCCTTCTCGAATATCATCACTTTCGACTTGTTAACATTCTTCATGAGGTCGTTTTCCTTGCATACATCGTACATTCTACTCACTGGACTTGTAGTTCTTGTTCATTATTCGCCATTAGTACTGCATCATCGGCGTACAATAAACAGCATACAATCAAATCGCCCATTTTTGCTCCTACATTCATACATTCCATTTATAAAATACAACATTATAAAATACAAACATTAATAATCTAATCATATCAAATCTCATGTTTGTTATATGAATGTTTCTTCTCTATAATCTGTTGAAATGTTAAGACGATGTTCCCTTTCATGAATATTCACGCAATGAATTCACAATAATAATTCAATTAGTTCCCATTTGCACAAACTGGATTTGACTAATTTGATACGCAGATATCTCTATCACGTCTTAAATCGCCGGACCGCAGAGCCTCTGTGCGGCGCGGGGAAGGGCGGGCGGGCGGGCGTAGCTGGTCACATCCGGGGGTTGAGCTAACAAGACTCCGTAAGGTTTTACGATCAGTGCAGATGACACGGGACGTATTTCATTCCGGGGATAAAAATAATATATGATGTGCAATAACACTTCTTGTGAACTCGAAGGGGTCGTGTTCCCGCGAAGCCCGTACTAAGGTGTCAGGGTTTAATATAGGGGTGGTTAATTGACTAATTTATTCGCACTAATCAACTGTAAAAACGAGTTTATCTAAGAAAAATGATCCAGTCCGTTTTTTTAGCATTTATTTTACGCCATCTCGTATTATTATTATGGCAATCATCAACGTATTTATTTAACACCAAATTATTTTATTTTGATGGCAATTAGTATCACATTTATTTAGCATTATCCCATCATGTCTTAATAGCTATCAATAACGCATATATTTAGCCATCAATCTGTCTTATTTTTATGGTGAAAAATAACACATTCATTTAGCTCTCTATGGTGATAAACAGTGCCCTATTTATTTAACATCATCTCGTTTGATCCTGATGGCAATCAGTAACACATTTATTTCGCATTTCCCCATTTTATCTTTATAACAATTAGAAACGCATCTATATCATACTTTTTTTCTTTTCTTGATGGTAATAATTTACATATTAATTTAACATCATCTCATCTTTTTTTAATGAAATTTCCTATAATAGTTTCGTTTTATTCATTAGCTTTATACAAAACTTTAGATTCATTTAAGAAAGCGAGAATAAATTTGATATAAATAAATATTCTTTAAAAAAAAAATAGTAATTTTTAACGGATTGCTACACAAAAGGTAACCTAGATAAAGGATTTTTAAATTAATCCATGGATCCAGGAATCGAATTTTTGATCCGTTCATTCAGCCGTAACCTGTTTATTAGACCAAGTATAAAAACATAACGAGAAACCAATTTATAAATCAATAATACTACTTTAAATTAATCACCCGTAACTATTACTAAATTGCTTTATCTAATAAAAAAAATTAATAGGTTTGTGAATATATAATTGAACATGAATTGAATAATTTCACCATAGAACATTACGCACCATGTAGACAACGGTACACCTCGCCCACTGATTCGCCAAGCCTCTGTATAGGCAAACAGACATTGTATAAGATCAAGGCATATTGAGGTTCACTTGGGGATACATTTCCTGATTGAGTTACACCACTGAGCGCCATTTAACCCCTCACCCCTTGTCAACGTTACATACGTGAGAGTAAAACGGGTCGTAGGAGATTGGAGATGTACCTGTCAATATTTGCCATCCCCTAATCAAATCATTGAACAATTAATCACGGCAACTAGAAACTTGTTAATACATTTTTCCCGTACATCATATACTTTATAATATGAAGGAAGTACAATATCTTATATCTGCTTTCGTGAATCCATGTGTAGAATGTTTTATTGTAATATCCTGCATATGTGTACTTTTTAAATCCACGTGTACTAATGATTCAATGAATATTAATATATTTTATGTAACTAAACTCAAAAGAAAAAATCAATTTAATATTATCCATTTTTATAGTAGTTAAATAGCCATCATCATCATATTTCTATATACTTAAACATATTACTGTATTTTTTATTACTCATTTTACGTTTTTATATTAAAACAATTTAGATAAATTACTAATCACAGAGATGTACAGAAAAAATCTATCTATCGTCTAATTTTGATTAATATAACTTTTTTTAAGTGAGACATGTATTTATTCCCGTCTGGAAGCGACGGCTTTTTATTTCAATTATTCTCAAATTTCTTTGAGAAAAACCTGTTGATTCAATTTAATACGTTTTATCCAAAGAAGCCTCAATAATTGACGAGCTTGTCTGAGAAATTGTATCAATGTGGATAAGGCGAGAATTGTGTCAGGACAGAAGAGTGTGGCGCTCTATCCTCTCTACCTACCCTCACGGATAAACGGTGTGATGATAAGTTAGTTAATATTACTTACAATTTATAATGGAATGTTGACTTTTTTCACGTTGTTTCATACATAATTATGTTATTTTTATATACTCATATAAATTGGTTACCTACTTTATTTCACGTATTATTTTTGATACTTACTTAATATTCTAATTATGAAAGATCGAATTACTAATAACTAATAAATAGTTTAATGAATCTCTTCTATTGAACTTCATAAACGTAAGTGTCTGTAAACAACGATATTTCAAATTTAGACGAATCACGTATCCATCAAAAAAATAGACAACATCCAAAGTTAAAAAATAGTTGTCTCCGTTAGTCAACGTACATAGATGAAATTTATAGAATTTTGTTCTGTATGGGCCATGGTTTAATCAGCGAAGCTCTCTTCCGGCAATGGAAAATTCTATCTTTTGAAATGATTTATAGATTTGTTTTAATTATCATAGTAATACGATCTTAAAAATATCAGATTCAAATACTAATTTAATGTATTAATTATAAATATGTACATATAAAATCAATTTTGTCGAAAAATATTGTTTTTGCGCTACCGGGATAATATCATATTCACTAATAAAAGATTATTTTATCAAAAATCAATTGTGTTTCAGGTAAACGCTTTTATTAAGAAAAATACGTATGTTTTCAGTTTTCTTTATATTATTTGCCGTGGCATCATCGCTTGGCATTTTCTCTCACATTATTCTTTACGCTTTCATCTAAAATAATAAATGCACTTCATAAAATATGTCTTTGAATCTGGAGGAAGAAAGGAAAAATATGCATAAAGGGCAATAAATTTACAGCCGCGCCAGACTGCATTCTAGGCTGCTGCACTGCGCGATGCTTTTAACCTCTTTATATTTGTATATTTCTCATCGCGTTCATAATATCCAAACGTGTTGCGTTGGTCATTTTATTATTAGTATATAACAGTTTTATGAATACAAATGTTCATTTATTTTGCATTAAATATATCAACGTTTAAACGAATCTATTAAAAATGTATTTATTTATTAACATATCGAAATATTATAATTTCTTAATTACGTCTTCTTTTCACACTCACTGACGTATTCGTAATCGTGAGGGTACAGAGAATAATCTGTCATCACTAAAAAGTTTAAATAAATGAATTCAGCCCTCGTATGCAGTAAAATATTAAAGCCGGCTGTGGAGGTCGGCGGGGACGAGAGTCGAGTTAGAGTTTAATGAATAATGTTTAACTGCTTAATGTTACAATTTTTAATAATTTGCACTAAAGTGCACTTTCTCCTAATAATAACAATATCACAATCGTAACCTCACTTCAGTATTCCCACAAGTTAAACCAATTCTGAAGTACGCTCTCCTATAGTGAGAATATCCCTAGCTCACAATTATTTGTTCACCGACATTGGTTTATTTTCTGTTTCATTTCCAATATTTAAAAACCTATTTAACAATATTCTTCCATACAAAATGTTAGTGATTTTTCGTTGTTTTTATTCTTGTGTTTATAACTTTTTTTACATTGTGCTATGTTTTTTTCGTGTCGTTTTCTTGTCCATATGAAATATGTTAGGATGTAAGTCTTTTGTTATCTTTTTTTATATGTCCTTATTTTATTATTGATATTTCCAAAAAATAAATACGCCAGATGTCACCAGTGAAGAATCACTTATCACTAATCTATGCACTAATCTGATATTCAGTTGTCACCGCTCGGGCGTCAAATCACCGCTCAGATTTCCACCATAGTTTATTTATTCTCATTGATCACCACCAATGGCTGTCCATGGCGTTTTTCATGCAGTCATAGCTCTCTTTACTAATGTGTATTATATATTGTCACCAGGGGCGTGCACTGCATACAAACAAAAAAGCTGTCCATTACTAAAAATTCTGGGAAACAATTATAATTTTAATAGTTCATGAATTATAAACGGACGATTTATTATATTATTTTTAAAAACATATTCTTACTGTGAAGTTGCAATTTTCAGAACATAGGAACATGTGATATTTGTAATATAAATTAATTGTAATTATTAGAAAGATATATATATATATATATATAAACAATTGATCGAAAAAATATAATTGCACGCTATTATTGCGATCGAATTCCTAAGTTATATTAAATAGGCCATTTTTCTATACCTAAGAACACATTGTTATGTCACATTCGTCATATACAGTACACGAGTAAATAGCACGTAATCTGTAGTAAATCTGCCTATATAAGAAGCGGGGAATATTTTTTAATTATTTCTCTGGAATAAATCTAATATATAACCTACTTTAGTTTTTATTGGCAGAGTACATCATGAAATCTTAATACACGGCCTTCACGCATATCTCTATAAACATTATAAGTTAATTAAATTTATATGCAGATTGAAAAAAAAACAGCACGTGAAAACATAACAAACAAGGAAATACAGTCTTTGTTTCGTACTTAACATATATCTAAGAATTTACTTAATATTTTTTCATTTCTCAAAATCTCTTCTGAAATTTTTATTTTATTCCATTGTATATCTCTAAGCTTAATTTATTAGTATTGAATGACCTTCCATTAAAGAAAATACAAACCGTTAAGAGTACTTTATATGTATTTCTGGTCGAAAAATACGAAATAAAATGTGACGAGTCAGTAAAATGTATGGAAAAAATGTACTTTTATGTGAAATTTCTTATTGTATAATTAAATTTTATTATCTGGACAGTAGGCACTATTTTCTTGAAGTACCAAGTCAATAATATTTATTGATCTAGCGACAATAATAATAATAATAATAATAGCAGTGAGGGTTATTTCAGCCGTCAAATCAGTAGAGATTATTTTTCTCATCTTCTTTTACGACATAAAATCAAAATGAGATGGACAGCAGATGATTAAGCAAAGGGTAATTTATACCATATAATGTAACGGCACGTATCCACAAATGAGATTTTTAATATATTTTCGAGTCGATACAATCTATAGATATGGATTTTGCTCCCGTGAATTTTTTTGGAGACAACTCTCAGCTTTCGTAGTAACCTGTACACATACCGTGTCTCAGAAATTCGCCATTTCACATCTCACTTCACGCTATGTCAGACATGTCATATATTACTGTCATAGATCAATTCAATGATTTTGAATCTCCCTGACTTAGGACTAAACTTTCAGAATATATAGTTGTACGAATCTTTGGTGACGTTTGTGTGCACGTGTTGAATTTCGCTGTCACATCAAATGTCATGTACACTGGTTACCAATTTCAAACTAATTTTAGTTTATCTCCAGATCAAAATCTTAACACGTGTACATGGTATACTGTTTCCGAGGTAATTTTGTAGAACTCCATAATCACATATGTGAAAATAAAATGTTTTTTTAAACCTACTTGTTTAATTTACTTGAGACGTGTTTCGCCTTGTAAGAGCATTATCAGTCCATCAATCAATTAAGTGATTGATAATAATAAAACATTTTATTTTCACATATGTGATTATGGAGTTCTACAAAATTACCTCGGAAACAGTATACCATGTACACGTGTTAAATGTGTCTCAAATAAATTAAAAGTAGAATAAAAAAAGAAGTGTTTTATTTGTATTGAGATGTATCTTAACTATGTAAATTTCTAAGATTATCTCATCATGACTCTTTCCGTGGACACAGGCTTTAAGGATGTTTTATCAAATTTCAATATGTATTTAATAATTTCATTTTTTATTAGGAGAACACATTCTTATTGTGAAGTTGTAATTATTCAGAACATAGGTCTGTGATATTTTAAATATGAATTAAATATATTAATTAGAAAGATATACATATAAAATCATGTATATCATGTATAAAAAGTTGTATTAATGTGTCCAAAATTTAATAAAAATGAATTGATAATTCTGGCGTCTGCTATCAGTTTACTCAAAGGTATATGAGATTCTGTAAAAATAAGGTAGATGGCTCTTTCAAATAATGGAACGATTAAATGTATTAATATCAGAAAGGTAACATATAGGTTCGAAAATTGTCGCTTAAAATATTGTCGCTGTAGCATAGTTGGATAATGCACCTTCCCCGATTGGGAAAGAGATCCAGGTTCGAATCCCAGTGGCGCAACAACAATATTTTTCGATAAAATTGATTTTATATGTATATCTTTTTAATTAATATATTAAAAATTTCATTTTTTATTACGTTTACTAATATTTCGACGAATATTAGATCGTGATACCAAATAATAACCTTTCCATACTAAGACTACAATTTTTTTAATAAGTCTTTATATTTTGCTCAATTATTTATTATAAAATCTAATTTTTAAACAAAAATTACGGTTAAATTCAATGATGAATTCTCCATTATTCATTCCATCTTTCTACCAATTTGTCAATGGATTTTCTATGAAAATCGGCTGGTCTGGTATCGAAATACTTCTCAGTTCGAGCCAATTTCTGAGGTCATCATCGTTGTTAAACGTAACACCACACATTTGATTGGAGAGCGACCGAAAAATGTGATAATCTGACGAAGCAAGTATGTGTCAAAAGTATATATGAGCATATTATGTGTGTTATAAGTATGAGTCAAAAGTATATATGAGCATATTATGTGTGTTATAAGTATGAGTCAAAAGTATATATGAGCATATTATGTGTGTTATAAGTATGAGTCAAAAATTTTCGTTTATCTTAACTTGACCCTCCATTATTTAAGCCCAAAAATTAAAAATAACTATAAGATTCAGGAAAACACTGACATTTTAGAATAGAAAAAATGCTATCGAATAGTAGGTTTTTTTTGTGACAAATAAATAAAATATCTGGCATTTTAAAAAAATGCTAACACTTATTAGACGACACATTATACACTAATGACGGTTAATGAATGACTAAAGAAAAATAATATGGAAAAGCGGTCCAAGAACACTTTCTTTAATGATTTTAATGATCTACTAGAAAAATGTTTCATAGTGAACTAATCTTTCATGTGATTCTTTAGAAATACATATTATGACAAACATAGCTTTGTATCCTTGACTTAAATAGCTAAGAACGAATATTTTGTAAGAAACCAATATTGTCAGAGTTCAATCTATTTTTTTTTAAGTCAGAATATCAGAAAGTCTTGCTAAAATCCATATTGATTATTTAATAATGCCTAATATATTTGGTTTTCTCGAGAAAATCTGTAAGTCTGTAAGTTTTGCTTATTCAAATATTTGAATGGGATTATTGATGCATACTTCAAAATATTAAAGACAATCCTTCATCTAAAATTCATTAATTATTCACTTTTAGTCACTTATTACTTATTATATTTGAAATGGTTTTAAAATATTGGAGAATTGGATCTTTACTAGACGCACTGCTCGATTACAACAACTTATTATTTGAATAATTTATTATTTTATTACTCGAACTTTGTGTTGATTATAACTTATTGAAAAAATTATTGTTTAACATTTCCAATTTTCTTCTTTACATTTTAAACATTCAATCTGCATAATTTTGTAACGAATTTACATTATCTTTATTTTACAGTATTTAACATTCTGTTTTAAAGATTTATTCCTGCAAATTTAATAACAGAACGACGTTGACCTTTTCATTCAAATGTAATATTATTTTGTATGAGTTCTCAGTTAAAGATAAAATCAGTACATAGTCAAATTTCTAGATACTTGTGAATACGTGAGTAGACCAATTATCTATAAATGTGTCAACTTTTAACAATAACAATAATAAATACTTCTTAAAAGAATAATTAATTTTCAAAATTCATTAATATTTTCTTATAAAATGTACTTATATATATATATATATAAGTATATATAAACACTGCGTTCATATATGTAAATTTATCAAAAAATTATGTACAAAATAAGGTCATGTGTATGATATGTGTGATTTGAGTTGCTTGCATTAATAGGAATGTTTTTTTCTTGACAATTACTTCATTATACAACCTTTGCGTATTGGACATTCTTACAAATAATTACAGACTTTCTATGAATAAACCATTTAAACTCTGTTTTATATCTCATCTCAATTCTCATGCATTTAAAACCAATGTTCCATTTAAGGTGTGCGGGTGTGCGGGTGAGCGCGCGCTCACTATTTGCCATCATAGCGCACATTTTTAACAAAACTTATTCGCCATGTGCCGCTTTCTATCAAAGATTGGCCACCATGTTGCAGTATGTTAATTTATTCTATATAAGATCAAAATTTTGTACATTGAACCACTTTCTGAGGTTATACAGCCAAGATAATCTCTTTCTACCTACCCCTCTGCTGCTCTGCTGCCTTCTATCTTTCCCTGCTTAATGAGTTGTAAAATATGATATTTTTCATTGCGGAGAATGTGTCCGAAGTATGCAGCATCCTTGATAGTCATAATCAGTTATTTTAATTTATTTTTGCGTCTTAATAAATCTTTATTAGTAATGTGGTCAACTCAGACCCTACGAGTAGTAGCCTTATACTGATGTGGTAGTGTTTTAATCTTATTTTATCCCCCAGCGCACAAATAATAACATTGGTCCTTAAAATTGTACTAAAGATTTTTTAGGAATATTGCTTATAACCTCTTCTATTTTTTTCTTCTTTCATATTAAATGTTCGATTTACAACAGATTCTTTTGATGTTCAATTCTCTGATTCTCGTCTTGAGAACTCGGATACAGATTCCTCTTAATAGAAACTCAGTATTCCAGGTAACAATATCACGTTTCTTACAATACGTGAACACAGTCAATATAATAATACATTTCAGTGATATACTAGATATTGAGGTGAAGCCGTGATGGAAGAGAGCTCTAACCATTGATGCGGCCCCTTACAAGGCTCGCCTCCTTCTACTCATCCTCACATTTCCATGACACACACACACACACATGCATACACAAAGCGACAGTTCTCTTATTAAAGAGCAATGTTCTTGTCGGTACAATGCCCGCCATGTCTTGGCAATTTGCTCATTATTTGGGCCTTCTTTATACAGTACTTTTGCTCTCAATTACATTTCTGGGTTACGCGTTGTGTCTAAGAATGTATTCTATATATTGGTCCCGTCGACTATCAATGGTGTCTATTATCAACCTTGTTTTCTTACACTCTCTTCAAAACCCCCTATTTGTAATTCTCTCGGTTAGGCTTATTCTTCCATCCTTCTTTATCACCACATCTCGAATGCTTTTAACATATCTGTCTCTCTCTGATTATTCTTTATCCTCTTTATATATTACAGCACTCATTCAGCTTTTATCATACATTTAATTTTTTCAAATTGAGTTACAATAAGATTACTTTTAATTATTAGTTTAACCCAATTGCAAATTGATAACATTTGATCATTTGTTTAACCCAATTGCAGGGGCAAAATGTATTTTTAAATTAGCCCTATTATCGATCAGGTGAATACAATATGTTCAATCAAAACTGAGATTGGAATAAAATAATTCAAAAGTCAAACGGAAAAACAATTGAGCCTGATGAAACAATCGGAGTGGAAAATATTCCAACGCGCGTTTGAATTCGAAATTTGGTGTGAAAACGCGATTCATTTATCTTGTATAAAAAAAAATATCGCAGGTTTTTTTTTCATATTTGATATCATAAATTACTATTCAAGAACGGTTTGATTTTTCCGACGAAAGGTGAATTCGGGATTATTTTACCTTGAATAATAATTACAATAGGGAAGAAATTTATCAAACGATCATTTGGGTTCTCAAGCAAATCAGATTATTAATATTTCCAATATTATTAAGAACCGAGATTCGGCGGAAATTAAACAAATTACAAAGAAATACAACCAGAAAAAAACCACTATTAAAAGATTGAAGAGTATAAATTTGTTTAATGCTCGTGGATGTGGAAAAAGTAAAAGATGCTCATATATCAGGGCAAGATTGTGTGGCAATCTATTATCTTTATTATAATTATTACAAATTAATTATATTGTTATGAAGTGCATGTTGTATTATTATTTTTATAATTATATCATTGTTATATCATCATCCAGGCGTTTTGATCTTCCCGTGTCTTGCGCCACTTCAATATTTGTTGACCAATCAAAACCTAATCTGCTATTCTTGCTTAGACTGAGACTTTCTTATATATTATCTAATTTATGAAATTATTTAATAATATTATTGTAAAGTAAAAAAAAAATAGTTACAGTACACTAAAATCTTGAACACCATTAAAATTTGTCATTATAATTGGCCAGTATACAATTATATATTTTGTTCATATTTATGCAATATTCTATCAATGTTTTAGCAATGTCTAGATATCAAACGCACGCATTTCATACATTCAAATAAACTGTGAACATCTAGAAGTTTTTTAATGAAATGTACATCTGATAAAAAATTTAGAGTAGGTACCCAATTATTTTAGTGTATACCTATAGAGTGAAAGCCCATCAATAATACTATAGAAAAAGATCAAATTTACACAGAATAGTTGGTGGGATACCTTATTAATATTGAATACATGGATAGTACGTACCTACTTAGGGCCGGTTGTGTGATCAGTAATAAATTTCGACAGTGGTAAATTTTTACTTTAGTAACTATTTACCATCGCCGGTAAAAAAAACATTTGCGGGTTATCCGTACGTCAAATTTACTACTGTCAAAGTCAATCCTGCTTAATAGTGTGTCAAATACATACAATTTTATGCTTTATCTATGGCTTTATTCACCCCCGCATTCGTAATCTGTCACTTGGTTGGCGAAAAATCTTTCCTAATAATATAAATTAAACAGCAAGATCATCATCGGACAAACTGTCATCACTAAAATAGCGAAGTATTGAATTATTGATTGTCCTATCAAATATCAATGTGACGAATGATTTTTGAAACATCTGTGACTTTGCCATCAAATATAGGAGAGTGAAATTAGTTTACTACTGGATGTACTTTCGAGAAGTAAATATTTTTTTACCAACGATCAAAAAATTTACTTTAGTAACTTTTTTTACCATAATAAAAACTTACCACTGATCACACAACCTGCCCTTAGATTGGATACATAAATGGTCCGTGCAGAGAGTAACATTTTAAGTAACAAAAGTGTCAAATGATTACAGAAATATTTTATCCGAAATATGCTTGCAAATGGATTACTTTATTAAAAATGTAACCAACTCATAAACAACGAGAATTATTTTATTAATATTATGCAGATTGAAGTATTCTATCAAAAAAATATTTAATTTGATTTCTTTGCCAAAATCCATAGCTCACTTGAATGTACGAAGTACCTTCCCTGCCATTATGACATGCTTTTATTATTTAATTATATTTGTCATTTCTAAAATCCCCATAGTTACTGAAATATTACCTCGTTAATTAAAAACAGCATAAATTATTTAGTGAATTTCTTCGTCTAGTTTTATAATGCCAAAACTTTAAATACAAGAGTTTTTTTCAAAAAAATATGTGAAGAAAAAGTGACATATACATCCTATTCATTACCAAGGTGACGTATATATTTTATTCAGTATCTATAAACGTCAAACTTGCTTTCCTACACAAAGTGCTATGTAATTATTTTCGAACAAATGAAATCTTAAAATGTAAAAAATAAACATAATAAAATTTCATTTCCCAGTGAACTATACGCATAACTCACACATACGCGAAGTTTACATACAGTCACGAAAGTACTAATTGAACTCACTGGAGTATTTTTTCACATCTGTTTTTATTTTTTGTTCATTTTTCACATCCCTTTCTCAAGTTCGTGACCGCGGTTCTATCGAGTATCATCTATCTTCAGCCATTGTGTATGAGGTTTAAATCATGTTAGCTTATGCCAGGGCTTTATGCAATGTGCATCTAATAGGATTGACTTACCCCGCTGCACGGACCGTCACTGCAACCATTTTAATTTAATTTTTAAGTTTATTGGAAAATCACACAGTAATTGAAGTTTATAATATAATACTTTAGGTCATCCCATTTTGAATCAAATCGTACATATGGAGATCATTATTTTCACATCTTTAAGCGTTATATATATATATATCCCTAGGTATCAAGTATATTCAAATTTGCACTATTATACAATTACACTTCACTTTCTAACCATCTACATTATTTTTACGGAATCTCAAATACCTTTGAGTAAACCGATTGCAGACGCCAGAATTATCAATTCATTTTTTATTAAATTTTGAACACATTGATACAACTTATATTATTAAGGAGAACACATTCTTATTGTGAAGTTGTAATTATTCAGAACATAGGTTTAGGGAACGTAGGTATTGATAATTCTGGCGTCAGCAGTCGGCTTTCAAATAATGGAACGACAGATGTATTAATTTGAAAAAGTGTAACATATGGGTTCGAAAATTTGTCATGAAAAATACTGGCGCTGTAACACAATTGGTAGTGTACTTCCCCGGATTGGAAATAGAGATCCAGGTTCGAATCCCGGTAGCGCAAAAACAATATTTTTCGACAAAATTGATTTTATATGTATATATTTATAATTAATACATTAAATTAGTATTTAAAATATCACAGACCGTCTGATCTGAATAATTACAACTTCGCAATAACAATGTATTCTTCTTAATAATTAACAATATTAAGCATAATGTTGGATTTAATTCTTGAATTCTTCGCGTGATATCCAATAGGATAATAAATCCATATACATTGTTATAAAAATAATAAGCAACCAAAGTGATCAAGCAATCGTAATATATTGAAATCGGGGGCTGGCTTTACGTTACGAATTGTCAAAGAACGTTCATTATTAAGTTGTCAATCCTTATATGAAACATTTGACATACAGATCTACAGAAAAATGCTTCAAACAAGCTGGATGAATAGAGTTACGAATTGTTATGAGTCGGATGAATAAAGAAAAATATTTAAAACAACAAAAAAAAATCGAAATTTTCAATATGCACTTCATAATATAAGAAAAGATTAGTCTACTGTGGAAGTCAAAGTGTGATAGTCAAGATAAAGAAAAAGAATCGTTATATCTACGACCCACTGAACTTCATTACTATATCACTAATGACTAAATCGAATTAATGAATTCAAAGTTGTTTAGAATTATATACGTTTTCTCAATAAATCAATATAGTACATGCATTGCCGCTAGACGAGCGTCGCGTACCGTACAAGTACCTACCAGACGGCAAGTTTATCTAAGCAGCCACTGCGAATTAGATCGTAGACAAGTCTGAACCGTAAGCCAGACTGAACCGGGCAAGTGCAAGGCGCGCTGGATAGATACCGGTGAAGTAAATAGCTATCGATTGTGGTCAACGTACTCGGGCTCTATAAAGCTGGAGTGAGGGTTAATTTAATCGAATCAAAGGCAACTAGTTCGATACTTGATAATGTACTTGCATCAGTGGAAAATCTTCATACGTAATAAATTATTTATACCGTTGATTTCCTTGAATAACTTTAGTATCTATCTGACTGAATTTTTATTTATTTAATTACTATTGTTTAGAAGATAGATTTCAGACATTGTGATTTTAGTGATTTTTTAAGAATTAACCATCATCTGCGATTATGAAGTGATTTTTTCATTATTACATACTTGTAAATCTTAGAATGGGAAACGATGAAATAAATTTTAGAGATTTAGGAGATAAATCTCACTACCACGTGTTGAGATATTTATTTGGATATAAACTCAGATATCAGCTTGAAATTGGTAGAAAGAGACAAAAACTAATGTGTACACGACATTTAATAGTGAAATTCGACACGAGCGCACAAACGTCACCTAGAACCACGAGTATCTACAACTATTTATTCTAAAAAATTATATAAACAGAAAGCATTAAATTACGAACGTTTATTTCATTTTATTGGACTGACATTTGACGTACATGGAGCTTGAAGTGGGGAATCTCCGAGGCTCAGTGTATGCGCGGTGAACTATGAAAGAGGAGAGTTGTCTCCAATTCATTTTATGGGAGCATGGAGATATGGATCTCAAAAATTGTCCCGAGTCGAAAATGCTTGGTTACCCTCCAGAACAAGTCTCAATGCGTAGACACATTGAGACTTGTTCTGGAAGATAACCAAGCTAGTCCTATTTTAATAGCACTAGCGTTTAGCTTAGTTTGAAAATAATATTGATGTCACGTTTCTTCCGTGAACACATCTTTATTTTAAATATATATATTCAAATATAATAATAATAACTTACGATTAGTTTACTTAATATACGTAATATAATACGGTCCAAAAGTTTCCAGCCGAAGGATATGTACATGCTCCAACATGAAACGGAAACTTTTGAACCTTACTAGTAATAACCCAGAAATGTCCTTCTGTGTGTCACGCGTAGGGAACATTGAAAAGAAATTGATACATAACATTGTATTTAAGTGTCAATTTCACATGAATTACGAATAAGGTAGATATGTTCGGTTCATTTTTCGAAGACAAAACAAATTGATCAATTTCTATTGTCAGAAATTTTAAAATTTGTTGAACTGTAATGCCGCTGTAATGTAGGTAGGTAATTATTAAAATTATGACATATTTACATTCGTATGATTTACATTTATTTGATTTATACCTTATGTATATTTTTTGCGCCCGCCTTAGGACGGATTTTAAGCCCTAGTAACATAAAATTACAATTGCTAGATTTGCTCGAACAACTTTCTCTCTTTTCTTATTTTATCACAAGCAATTATCGCTTGAAATTAATTGCATCATTATATAAAATAACTGACGTTAAATGTAATGTAAATAAATTTTCACATTATTTGTCTCGTTATTTAAGCTTAAACAGCTTAAGATTGTATCTGAACCTACGCGGTTTTACTTTCATGCTGTTATCGTTAGCGCATCCACCGCAGCCGCGCGGGCACACGGTGTTCGGGGGAACTCGGTGTTCAGGAAGAACACGGCCGAGCGTTAACTCTACAAGACTTAACAGATCCGCTGCTTGACAGCAAAAGGATTTTGCCATTAGGGCATGCCTGTGATAAAAATTCCGCCACAGACGGAGCGATGGGCGGTTCCGAAGTAAAGATAACGAGCAATTCCGTGGAAACGGAGGGGGAACAAGAAAAATTAGCAGATAGCTCAAGATCCAACATTTTTCACCTCTAAAGCGGCTTTTTATAAAAAATTATATCTCTAGCACGGCATTTGAGCGTAATTCGTGATTAGTCCGCATCTAGAATTTGAAAGTGATTCAACAACAATAAATCAACAGCAAATAGTTTGTGTTTTATGGCGCATATCCACAAACAACTGTCAATGAGACTCTGATCTCTGAGTGTCGCTAAAGGTACGGATATAATAAGTGCGTCATTCTAATGCGCACACAAAATATGGAACAGTGATTTATAAATCGCTTCAGGTTCAAGGCTGCACTGTCTTTTACGCGCACTCGAGTCAAATCTCATCCGTCAACACGAGTCATTAATTCCTCAGAAAGCCACCTGAAAATATGAATCTTAAATGCTGTCCGACGTATTACATATATCCGTTATTCTTTTGTGTAATAAGAAGTTTTATGTGAGAGTAAGAAAAAAATGTTAACTTAATTAAACTACATGCAGGTGTTTACGAAATTGGGAATTTTCATTTATTTTTATCACTACAACAAGCCGTGTGGATTAATTACTCTAGTGAATCACGTCATAAATCACCCAGGCTTGAGAAAACGACATATATGTATTGTGTCCTCACCCGGAATCGAACCCGGAGCCCACGATATGAGAAGTCAGTGTTATACCCATTGGACTACGAGGGCCGCCAATGTATGTTCTAAAAATCTTAATACAATTACTTACATTAAATATTGTTAATAAAGTGGACTGGGAGCCCTGGCGCCATCTAGTAAGTTATACTCAAAGGTTTTTAAAAAAAATTTAAATATAAAAGTTTGTCGCTTCTAGCGGGAAAAAATAGATATTTCACAAAACGTATATAGATGAAATTTTGCGACAACTATATGAGTCATTGTAGCGTAAACGCTAAATCTATCTACCAGGTATAGAATGTTCCGGGTTCGTGTCCCAGTAATGATTATATTTATTTTGATACATTTTTTTGTGTTTCGTACAATACTCTTAACAATTTATTAATGTATAAGATACGGGAAAACACCATATAGAAGCAAAAAAATATATAGATATATATAGCAAAAGACCTATCACACACTTTGTTTCTTGTAATAATTGAAAAGAGAATGGACAATTAAGTATAAGACCGATCCGACAGTTTTTAATGAAAATACATTTATGTTGTGAAGTTGTAATTTCAGAACACAGTTCTGTGGTATTTTTAATACAAATTAAATTAATCAATAGGAATATATATAAAAAAAATCTATTTATTTAAAAAATATTTGGTTGCTACCGGAATTCGAACCTGAAACTTTAACTATCCAAATTGAATCAAATGAATTGATTTAATTTTGGCGTCTCTTAGCGTATATTACTCAAGAGTATTTAGGATTCATCGCAGTGTAAAATTGATTGCTATTAAAAATGAAATAATAGTTGTATCAATTAAAAATTAAAAATCTACAGAATATACAGTGTGTCCCAAATGTATTTTTATTTTTGATTCATTCGCCGCACCGACGCAACAAGCGGGAGAGAGGCGGGGAGGGGGGGTATAGGTCCTTAGGAATTCATTCGCTGAGGAGCGTGTCCTTACCAGTTGTTCGTGAAATTTTCCCTGGAAAATTAATATCTCGACGAGATGACATAAACTGGGCTCCACGTAGTCCCGACTTGACACCAATGGACTTTTTCCTATAGGGCTACCTTAAATAATACAATAATAATCTTTCTTCTCTAGACCGATTAAAAGAAAATATCCGCTATGAAATGGCAGCGATCATGGAGAATACATGCCGAGCAGTTCGCAGAAATTTTGTTTCCGAAAAAAAAAAATTTTGTTTCAGAAATTAAATAACGGATCACATTTAAAAAACATCATTTTCACGAAATAAATTCCCAGGCACTGTACTTGAATGAAAAATAAACATTTTTTTTATTAAACCCATACATTATTACAGAATTTTAATTATGAAAAAGACTTTTGGAACACCTTGAAGTTCCAAATGTCGTAAACGTAATCGGTTGATATAACAAAATGGTAGTTCGTTTCTTCGGATAGGAAATGTTCCAGGTTGGATTCTTGGTAGCAACCAAATATTTTTTAAATAAATTGATTTTTTCTGAATGACTTTATAATTTATTAATTTAATTTATATAAGTATTTTTGAATTAAATTTATATTAGTTGTAGTTTAATTACGATTAATTACAAAAAAATCTAATTTAACAGACAGAACGTATTGATACCAACATTTGAAGTGGAATATAGAGGAGATACTGGTTTATAATATTCGTACTTTTCACCAGACAATGTAGTTAATCCTCACAAAACAAAATACTGTACTATCTGATGTATCATTCATAGTGTTACAATGCTTAGAACAAAACACTCATTTTCATTTTCAATATAGTTTTCGCGCTTAATTTCAGTATTTTTGATCTCCTGGTTCTAGAGCAAGAAATTTTTGAACAGACCCCTCGTAAAAATAGTTTACAAAAACTGGTTCTTCTATTTCCAACTGCAATTCTCGTGAGACACTTCAGTGTGTGCAAAGTTCCAGTTCTCGCTGAACACATTATCGCCACTGCACCGCGACAAGAGTGCCAGAAAAAACTAAACGTAATTAAAATGATTGATGAATGAACAGAGATTACAAATAACACTTTTTCCTCTTTTGTTCTACATTTTAATCTCATTTAAAACCAATACCGTGATATATTACACGCTGTATTCGCATTCATTTGTTTCACTGTATAATTGCCGTCACTCGGAATATGAGTACAAATTAATATCAAACGCGGGTTCGCGTGCAAATTTATAAAAAAAAAATTAGATATGTCGCAACAAATGTATTTGTAGATAAAAATGTAGGTAAATTAGAACACGAGTTTTTAGAAAACTTACAGACTAAAAATGAATCGAAAACTCGAAAACTTAATTGAGCAAATAACAATCCTAAGATTTTGTAGGTCCCAAAGACTCCGATGGGCTGGCTATGTTGAAAGAATGCCAGATGATATAAAACTAAAGATCATGACCGAGCGGATACCCCAGTGGAAGTGACCTGGAGACAGACCAAGGAAAAAGTGGCCTGACTTTATTTTATTTAATTTTTTATTTAATTAATTTAGCGAAATACATTGCGAAAATACATTGGCAAAATAAATTCAATTTTAATATATGGTTACATACATCATATGGTTGCATACATACATGTTTTTTTTTTTTCGCTTACCTCTCCAAAAAAGAGACCAGCTCTTGTGCTTGGAGAGGGAGTTACACTACAACAATTTTAACCTTACATGATTTGTTCATTGTCCATTTGTGTGCTTCTGAAGTATTCTGTAATACTGTTTATTGTCCAATTATGTGTTCAATTATGGAATATAAATGACTGGAGCATGGTAGGAGAGTCTGGGAATTAGAAAAGAATGGCCAGGGATAGGAGTCGATGGATTACGCTTATAGAGGAGGCCAAATCCCATCCTGGGATGTAGTACCGTAGAAAAAGAAGAATATTTGAACACGTAACTTTATATTGCATGCATTTTCTAATTAAGTCATAAGAATCTCATCAAATTTTGATTTTATAAATCTTGCTTGAGTATAGGATCGATATAGCTTAATTGGGAAAGCTCTCTATCGGCAATAGAGACTTTTGAATTCAAGACCCGTAGCAGCTATACTTTTTTCGAAGAATAAATTTATTATTACTAAAAATAAGAAGATGACTTTCAAATAATGGAACGATAGATGTATTAATTTTAAAAGTGTAACATAGAGGTTCGAAAATCTGTCGTCAATGCACTGTGGTACTATAGCATAATTGAAAATTTATCGCTAAAAATATCATCGCTGTAGCATAGTTGGATAATACACCTTCCCCGGATTGGAAGAGATCTATGTTCGAATCCCGGTAGCAACAACAATATTTTTCGATAAAATTGATTTCACATGTATATCTTTCTAATTAATACATTTAATTTGTATTAATATATTTATTCTTTACTTCTTTTTATTTGAGGTATCTAATTTGTTTTAATTATCAAAAAACTACGTTCTGAATAATCGCAACTTCACAAATAAATCAACAATTTATTTAACTATATTATTAAAAAATCTAAATTTAGCTATACTAATGCGACACAATAACGAAAATTTTTTTAAACATCTTTGAAATCTCAAGTCTTAATTACCAATCCGTAAATAAATTATTTTTTTATAGCAAATAAAGACTGAGAATTACCACGATGAAATAGAGCCCCTACAACTATTTATAGAAAGACACGTCTTACAAATACCAGAGGATCGATTATTAAAATGTATCTTCATGGGATCTCCGGAGGATAAGCGGCCTAGGGGGGTTGGTAGCCCTAGACTAAATTGGGATAAATAGCAATAATGTCTTTATAAAGACTGGTTGTTTCTTGATTGGTCATCAAGTACTGAAACAGTGCAAGGTTAGGAAATATGGAAACACCTTATTGAGACTTTGGGCTTCTAACCCTCTTGGGATAAAGGGATTAAAATGATGGTTATAAATATTCTCTCAACACATGTAATAAAAGGAATCCCTACCATTAACCTTCATCGATATAAATGCCAAGATACAATAACAACTGCACATAAGACAGGTGTACACATAGAAAATTGCAATTGTATTAAATAACCTAACCTAACGAATGTAACTTATCTTAAAGAAATGTAAGCTATCATGAGATAACTTATAATATATATTATATTACTTTGTGCACATGTTCTGTCTGTGTCTGGTCATCATATACCAGACTGCATTCGCGAGGTTCGCCAGCAAGCAGTTCGTCGTGTCTCTATATTGTTTTTATACATCTCCGTCATTTGGTTGACGTGGCATTCCAGAGAAACAGCATTGACCATTCTTTCAAAAGGAAAAACGAAACTCAAAATGATTCACATTATTCCCGACGCGGCGCGCCCTATCGGAATATTAAACGTATTCAATAGACACCGCTAAAAAAGTGGGTTTTCTCTTTTTGTTCACCCTCGTCGTTCGGATTACTGCGGAATATTAAACCGCCCGGCTTTGAAATGTTGAAGCGCGCGAGGCGGGCGAGCGTTTTCATTTGGAAAACGAATATAAACGGTTTACTCCTGAGAGACAAAGACACGAAAAGATTGAAATTCAATATACCGCATTCCGCGCCGTCCGGTGTCGAACTTTTGCGAACACCTCCGCGAGCGCGGGATGCCGGGAGTCACGTCTTTTGCGAACACAAATAAAAGTGGCAGACCCGAGTGCCCGCCCGCAGCCCGCACAGATGTCGCTCCGAATCAAACATTCAAACAATGAAAGCGATTTGTAAAGAAGGCGCGTCTTCAAAAATAAAATTATCCTTTTTTTCGGATTTAATTAAATTATCGGATATAAATAAAAGACCTGCTTTGTGTGTAACGCTTTCTATATATACAGTACACTAATTGGAAATCGTTCACCGATAGAAAGGTTACTAACATGAACCCAATATATGAGAAACAAACGAGTAGAGATAATGTTCTCGAACATTCCAAGGTAATACAACAATTCCAACTCATAAATAATTTTTACGGATCCAACATAAATTTTATTATTTACTTTTATACACAATTTAATTCAATATTTTGTTTGGAAGTGGCAATTTTAGAAAATAGTTTTATGATATTTGAAATAAATTAGATAAATCAAATGATGTATGGAAAAAATCTGATTACGTACTACCAGGATACGCCTAAAAGCCAAAAGCTGATTCATTATCTAACCTTGTATTTACATAACAATACTATAATAGTTTAAATGATAATATTGTATTATATGCAGTATAATTATGTAAAGACACTATTTGCAATATTAAAACAATTTTTTTTAAATAACTTCCTCTATACGAACAAATGTTTAAAAACATCAATAATCTATGTTTAAAAAATAAATCTCATGAATTTGTTACATATTGACGTACCTATTTAATTTTTTTGTAATTATAGATCTCGCTTTGTCGAACCAAATAACAATTATTGTATTATTCATAAAATATTAAATAGAAAAATATTTTTTATCGGTCTTATAAAATGAGTTCAAACTCCTGTCCATAACTTCAAATCGGAGTCATAAACGCAACGATTTTTTAGAAAATCTGTAAGAATTTGAGTCTATTTAAGAAGACATATGTGTACTGCGTCACTTTAAGGCATATCCGGTTCCATGTTGCGTTGAATCGGATGCATTTCATTTCATCGATGCACGAGTATTCTCTTACCACGAACACCGCATTAGCGGCACAAACTAGAACATCGTGGAACAAATATCAAATGGATCGAGAAGTGGAACGAAAGTTGAGGTCATGATGGATAATAATAGAAATAATCAGTTCACGTTTCCTTTCTTATTGAAGTGATATTCTCTCTAATCAATTATTATTTTTTTAAGGAGAACACATTCTTATTGTGGAGCTGCAATATTTCAGAACATAGTTAACATTAATTAAAAGATAATAGGATAGTATTTGATGTCTGTTAATAATTTATGATATTCTCTACGATTGTCTATATTAATAACTGTACTTTCTTAAAAAAAAATTTGCAAACGTATAATTGTATTAGGTTGTTCCGAAAATAGTGGCTAATTTTAATATTATATCATTTTTAATATTCTTTGATGGGAAATAATTTTTCATTTGTTTTTGTTTATTATCTGCTGTATTTTTATTTTTTTGAGTCAGGCATTTAGTGTTTAACTTGTATCCTTCAGAAATGGGATTGAAAAATGATTTTTATATTTTTTTGCATGAATTTAAATGAAATTTATGTGATGCATAATGCATCTTAAATGGAGCGCAATGTAAACCAAGTATGGGGTGAAGGGACCACTTCTGAACGAACAGTGTGGCATTGTTTGGAAAGATTTAAGAACGGAAAATTTGCAGTCACCCTTTAGGAAGTGCACAAAACATAAAAATCTTCCCTCACCTAATCATTTCACCCACAATCTCTGACCACATGTGAAAATATTATAAAACATTGTTTTTTTTTATTCTACTCATTTAATTTACACGAGACGCGTTACGCCTTGTAAGAGCATTATCAATCTAATAATTTAACTTAACAACTTGTAATTGTAACTTTAATGCCCCCCCCCCCCCCATTATAAAGTAGAATGAAAAAACAAGCGTTTTATTTTCACATATGTGAGTTTATGGAGTTTTACAAACTTATCTCGGAAACAGTAAACACAATCCCTGATATAAATAAATATGTATAACATAGAACACTATTCAAATTTTGTTTAGTTGCACTTTAGGATCCTACTAAAAATAAAGTAATCCTACTCACTTTCCCATATATCTCACTATCACTATAAGAATAATGTATGATTAATAAATTGAGGGTACTAGTTTCAATGTCGACCATCTCCATTATTGATTTTTTAACTTTAATAATAATTTTAACTTTTAGTGCTTCTCATATAGTATTTCACCATTTTCCTTTTTATGTAAATTGTTCATTAACATTCGGCGTCGGTTACAAAATCAGTTGCTTTTGCCGGCGTCCATTTATATTATGATTCGACCAATAGCAGTCTCACTACTCTTAAATTTAAATAGCCGCCAGTATGGGAACTAATCTATATATAGAAGAAGTTGTTTCATTTATGCTCTATTTGAAATCAGATTACAGAAATTATCATTAATATTACGAAGTGTTTTACTAAATCTATTGTTCTTCAAGATCATGTCTGTTTTTCTTCAAATACATAAGTATAGTTTGGCGAGATTGTAATTAGTATCCTCAATTGTGCCTATGCCTCTGAACAATTGTGTAGGTTTTTTGCGTAAGGTTTCTTATGAGCAATGAGCGATCCCGCTGTAAACCAGATTTAATTTAGAAAGAACTATATGTGTAACAGCCCATTTCAATAATGTGTAATAATTTTTTTTAATATTAAATAAATACTCATAGGAAATAGAACACACAGAGCTCAAATTTTCATGAACATCGTTTTCTTTGCGATATGTGTATATATATATATACGTTTTCCGTCGCCATGTAAACGTGATAGAAATGGGGTTAAGTATATTTATGTACAAAGAAAAAATGGTTTATTAGAACATATAATGCTTTTAGGAATATTAATTTTGAATATACGGCTTTTATAGTATAAGTACGTAGATATATATTTATAACAATGGAGAAATCGACAAATGCATTCGACTAAGACAAATGTTGGTAATAATTCAAAAAGACAACTAATAAATTTAAAAAATTAACAGATATAAACATAAACATAAATTGAATATATCAATTAGAAAGATTTACTTAATTTATCGAAAAAATATGTTGGTTGCCACCGGTGTAATGGTCAGCGCGTTTCCCCGGATAGTCAATATTCCTGTTTCGAATCCCGATGGCAACCAAAATATTATTTCGATAAATAGATTATATCTTTTTAATTGATATATTTAATTTGTATTAAAATACCACATAACTATGTTTTCAAAATTGCAACTTCACAATAATGATTCGTTTTCTTTAAATATAAACGTTTTTTTAACTAAATATATTTTCGATAGATACATTTTTTCTGTATATCTTTCAAGATGATTAATTTATTTCGTGTATAAATATAAACATTTCTCATTTTTAAATTTCTAACATTCCTTACACATTTTTTGCGGATAGGCATCGTGTTTTCAACTAATTTCAAACGGCAACCCCGCCCACTGACCAATTAAAAGGTTGAGCGACATCAATACATTGTTATGATATGCGTATTACGTATGGTATACTCACACTAATATAACTATTCTTTCTAAATGGAAAGTAGTATAACTGAAACATTATAAATATATTTGAAATAATTAATCAATTGCATTTTTTCTGTACATCAACCTTTTTTTATCACAGTGTTTATACGTATGCATAGCCTCACACTTTACAAGTACAAGTCCTCTCATCAGCCAAACCCCCAACAAACCGTGACCAAGCCTGCGGCGCTCACCCCCATCCCCCTCCCGCCCCTTCGTGGTGGCCACTCACGGACGCCGAGCCGTTGGGGAAAAGAATGCACTTTGGTTCAATTTGAAGAAGTAAATTTGATGAAAATAAAAGAAAAAGCAGAAGACGTCTGGTAAAGTCAATTTAAAATAAAATGCACGTGAAATTTGAATTTAAAAATAATTTTGTCATAGTAATAGATATTTGTATAATTTAAAATAGAAAAAATTACATAAGATTTATTTATTCATTTATTCTTATATGTTATTAAAAAATGTTGTCTCACTTGTAGGAAAAATGATACATTTCATTTATTTATTTATAACTTATTTTGCGCATATTTTTTTAGTTTCATTTTGATTATATGTAGTTTTTCCTCCTTTCTAATATCATCTGGTATTTCATTGAAAATCTTCAACGCACTGTACTGAGACTTTCAACTAGAAAGATATAATGTATATGATATAATGTGATTTTAATGTAAAATCAATTTATCGAGAAAATATTTTAGTTGCTACCGAGATTTGAACCCGGACCTTTTCCTTTCCGGAAAAATGTGGTATCCAATTTCGCCATATCAATCAAGTAGGCTTACGACAAATTGTTGAACTTATATTCTAT
Organism: Eubasilissa splendida; assembly: GCA_031772225.1. Taxonomy (NCBI): domain Eukaryota; kingdom Metazoa; phylum Arthropoda; class Insecta; order Trichoptera; family Phryganeidae; genus Eubasilissa; species Eubasilissa splendida. The sequence continues at coordinate 9,330,457 of CM062852.1, read as the reverse complement.
TGTTCATTTAAATTGACACATCTGTTATTCCATTTTTAAAGCAATCAACTTTATATTGCGATGAATCTTAAATACCTTTGAGTAATAGACGTTAAGAGATGCCAGAATTAAATAAATTTATTTTCTGAAAAACTACAACTTCACGACAATACTGTGCTTGCTGAAAAAAAAATATAATTCTTATAACTTGTTTCCTAAAACAAATAGTAATTAGATTATTATTTATTGACTTTCTGCGTCTTTTAGGAGAGTCGACTTTTATTAAGTTCAATATACAACAATATTTGAACAATAAAGTATATAAACATTGAGTAGAAAATATATATCAGTAATACATATGTATATATGACGTAATATGACAATCAGTATTCAGTGTAAACATTAAACATTATTGCCTTTTCTCTGAAGTGCATCGGGAATTTACTGTCACCAGAGAACAATGGAAAAAACTATGCTTAGAATGTCTCTGAGAGATCGTGTATGTAATTTTATATTATGTCTCCCTCTGAATGTATATATAAGTGCACTATTTTTGTGTTTTTGGTTAGTTTTAAATACGTCCTGACAAAGCTTGAGGTAAGCGAAACCGGTTGACGTATAATAAATTTGGTAGTTTCAAACAAAGTAATTGTATTTTATTTTCTCTTATTAATAACTTCGACTTCATATATAAACACTTGTAAAAACTAGAAATATTTATTGAATTATAATGCAATAACACCAAGTAAGGTGGTACACGACTAAAACTAGATTGACAGCATATTTCAGTTTGTATGGTTTAAATACGATTGTGTATGTAAGCTATGACGCGGTCTCGTGTGACGCTTAATAAATCGATGTAATGTTGTACCTTGATCCTACCCGAAGCATACCAGGATTTGGAGCCGAGGTAGGTTGATAAACATTATCAAAGCTGGACCATAACAATACAAATAAACGGCGCATAAAATGCCAGGCGTATAAATTTCCCCTCATATAAATAGCGCACAAGTTTCCATCGTACAAATGTTAGTGTACGAAATTTTGCACACATGTTTTTTTACGATTAATATGGAATGCGGGGGAATACCATTTACATGGCTAAACTGAATTTGAAATAGACGAAATTTAATAAAAACTGAATGGAATGGTTTAATATGAAACGCGGCGTCATAATCGTTGTATTGTTCAATATTCAATCCAATAGAATCAAAATTCATACAACATTTTTAAAATGAAACAAAATACTGAAGCGTCGAACAATTCTGTTGATAGCTATCGTATATCAAATGGTATTGAATTTTTTTAAATAAAAGTTCGAGCCTGAGTTATTTGACCGACATCCAATGCATTGTAATATGAAAGTCAGTCTATTTTTATGTTATTCGAATGGTTATGCCCAAACGAAAATCTATATAAATATCACATGTATCTCGCTTCGAATCTCGATAAAAATATAACATTTAATAACCTGCAAGCGTATTTATTATAATCATTATTAAGGAGAACATATTCTTATTGTGAATTTGTAATTATTCAGAACAGACGGTCTGTGATATTTTAAATACTAATTAAATGTATCAATTAGAAAGATATAAAATCAATTTTATCAAAAATTATTGTTGCTACCGAGATTTGAACCTGGATCTTTTTCTAACCCGTAGAAGGTGCATTAACCGACAATGCTACAGCAGACAGTACTTTTGACGACAAATTGTCGAACCCATATGTTACACTTTTCAAATTAATACATCTATCGTTCCATTATTTGAAAGCCATCTACTTTATTTTACGGAATCTAAAATATCTTTGAGTAGTCAGATTTATTATTTATTTATATGAAAAAATATTTCTGCTTGTACATTATATTTATCAAATTAATAAACGGAGTTTTACGTGTTTAACCTAGCTAGGTATACTTCATATCTGTTTAAAGAAGATTCCGTCCAACTATTCTAAGTAAATTTTTTAAATTGTCTTTTTTTTCATCATTGGCGGGCTTTTAATTAATATAAAATGATAGTACCAGATTTATACTTATGTAAGATTCATTAATTGAAAAATATATGAAATTAAAAATGATATTCCTTTAAATATTGCATTATTCTTTGAACACGGAAAAATGTATCTTTTTCAGATGTAAATATATAATCACTATATTTATTATAACTTACTTATTTACGTCCGTCCGTGTCACACAGCAACATAAAACATACAAAATCTGCCGTCAATTGTATCATATGAAAATGTGTTGTTGCTGTGCCAGTCGATTATTTTGCAACTCTATTTTCCTTTATTTTTCAAATAAATTAATGTTATAAAATATATGCATTTTCGATCGTTATTGATGGATTTATTCTAGTCTTGATATAATATTAAAATAAGTATTTTAATATATTACTAATCTAGAAAACTTTAAAGTAATTACAGTACGAAGTTATTTAAAAAATCGTACTGAAAACAATCAAAATAAGTTTAACGATCGCTTATTTGTGACTGCAATGAAACATCATTTAAATAAATGCTTTTAAAATAGTAGATACAGTTGAATAACCCAAAAATGTCTAGGCTATATCGCTCGGAGGACGGACAATCGTTGAACAAACTCAGTCATTCAGTGGTACCCGAGGGAAATCAAGATGCCGACAGGGTGCTGTAAAACCCACCGAATTGACTAAATCATCAAGTTCTGCGAAAATACAGTGAATAACAATAGACAAATAAAAGTGGGAGACTTTTGGGGAGGTTTTCATCCAGTCGTAGATATAAAACTGCTGATGATGATGATGATGATGATGAAATAAAGTGTTTTATTTATAATCCCTTAGATAGGTACCTACCGGGATAATTAAACACATTTAGTCGCGTGGAGACAATTATTCAACTGCCTCGAGCGCTAGCGGAATCCTAACTTTATCCCCTACATTGATTTCACCTAACGCGTGTTTTAGATTACTTCTGCTTACCGCGAAGTCAAATGCTTCTTTAATTCACTGGATTATGAAACACTGCTTCAAAGTTAAGAACCCATTAAAACTTGCCCGAGTACTTGCGGGCCCATTAGTGTTTACTCCACGCAAAGATTACCTTTTATACGCAGGTAATGTAATCTACCACTAAATAACTAAGTTATAGAACAATGACCCAAAACACTTAGCTCAAACTCCATTTATTTCCCTAAACCCCTTTTTCTTAGTACAAGGTATATATGAAAAACGGTATTATTACTCATCTTACATACATACAGATATATCATATCTTGTGTAATAATATTTTAGATAATTCAATTATAAAATGTCAGTTTATTTCCTAGATTGCGATTTTTTTTTAAATCGCATTTTCATAGATTTCTATTGAAATATACTATCTATCAAAGGGTCTCGTGATGAAAATTTTAGAAAATGCACGTTTTTCGATCGTGACCTCTGTTAAATAGTTTAGTTTATGGAATATCATGGGTTTTGTGGACACTATAAATGTATTGTGATAAGGTACTCATCAAACCTTCAGCCTTTAATATCTATATATCTTGGCTAAATTCGTTAACCAGCTTAATAGGCCATTTACTTTACTTTACTTAATTTTACTTTAAAATTTTTTAATTTACTTTAAAAATTCGTCACTCTGTTAATATTGGATCTAGAGAAAAATGTACAGAACACACTTTTGCACCCAGACAAAATCTATGTATAATAGCTATCTATTTTTTAGACAGTGCCGAAAAGGTTTTTTTAATCATTACCTACTTTATTTTGTAATTTTATAGAATACTTACATTTTGATGACATAATAACCAAATACAGTTTATTAAATCCCAAAAGTTTCGGGAGTTTTGTAAATTGGACCGGGATCCCGGGATTAAGGATTATTGTGATTAAAGACAGAGCCACAATCAGAGAAGTCACACATTAAAGTATTCTAAAGGTATTAAATACATTTAGTATATAAAACAAAGCTGTAATAATTAGTAGATCAATTTAAATATCACAAAATTATATGTACATTATACACGGAGTAGGAAGGAGATTAAAATTTTCATCCGCGCAATTGATGTAAAAAACCTTCCTTTTCCCCTAATCCTAATCGAGTCGGGGGCCCAAGGCATGGAAATTCTTAAATACACTAAATAAGCACTGACAGTCAATTTTGATCATCTTAGATAATCATAAAGAATTTCCGTTAACCGAAGTAAAATTCTAACTTTACGTACAAAGTATTTCAAAATTTTATAGAATGTTGCAATTTCTAAGGCAAGATTGACACGGACTACAGATGCTCTAAGCTATAAACCAAAGGAGACTGCACTTCCATGTGAAAAAGAGATTGTTACCAAGTTTGCCGTCCAACTTTCAGCGATACAACTTTTCATATTATTATTATGGCCTTGTATATTCCTTTTAAAAACACACGGAAACTTTGCCTTATTTTCTTGAAGTTTTATAAAATTCTTAACAACTTACAAGCCTTTGCTTACCCGGCGAAATCGTTCATTTAGTCCGATGTGAGTCCAGCCATTTTGTATTATAATATTATACATATCACCGAAAAAATAAAAAATGAGGTTAATTATGAAGAACACATTATGAAGTAATTATGAAGTACAGACCTTCTTAGAAAAATAACTCCTAGAGGAGCGTTCATGTGTCACAGTTCAAATTGTGGCGTTATTTTATATAAAGTAATTTTTTTGTTAAATTCTATTTTGATTATATAGTATCATTTTTGTATACTTTTAACCCATATATTTTATATTTGATATAGAAATAAGCAGTGGTGTAATCCAGGGCAGGCCAGGACGACATGGAACTTACTTTTCAAATAAATACATTTAAAAATATTTTGATACAAAATATTCCGCATAGAATTTTGTTACGAGAATGTAAAAAAATATATAGGACCAGAGTATTTCACAAAATGTTAAAGTCATTAGGTGCGGGGAAGTTTATAGATTTTTTATTAAGAATTGGATCATCTGGGCGCCCAGAGGTAACCCATGCTTTCAACCACTGACCACATATGCACATGCATAATCTAATATACCAAATCACAAACTGATTGCTTTCTATAAAAATAAAATAAATAGCATTAGCATCAACATCGACTGTCTTTCCTGGACCCGAGGAAGACTGTCATTGACGATTGTAGGTCCTTGGGTGGAAGAGTCCAATCTTGGATCCAAACTTTATGGATTAACTTGGGTACGCGAAGATAATGGCTGCGGGCTAACTTCTGCGTCTTCTTTGCTTTAAATTGTATCTTATTCTCGTATCGTATTATTTTTCTTCTGTTTATAGTATTCTTCGCCACTCTGCTTCGATATATAGTTGTCTTAGGCCTATATTATTCCCAGTTTATTTTTAGTGATCGCCTCCAATGTTGTCCTTTTAAAAGTTTGCTTTCAAGTTCATAGAAGCGATATTTAGCATTATTGTGGAAAAATGGAAAATACATCATTTATTTTGGTTGTCTAGTTTCAGACATTTTGACTACGTAACTATTACATCGAAACCCAAACTATAAAACGTTTAATGTAGGTCGCTTTACTAGATTTTTGGATTGTATCCGTGGTTAAAAGGGTTAGATTATATTTTTTAAATATCATCATCATCACGCTCATCGCATTCGTTTTCCATTGCCTAGCGTCGCTTTGGTAGGTACCTATTAACTAATTAAAAACATAAAATCTTTGCCATTCACACTATTTTTGTTATTTTTTCCAACTTAGTGACCACATGACAGATGAAATATGTGAACTCAATTAATATTAACAATCATTTTCTAATTTACATGTTATATAGGTTTTTTTTTGACATATGCATGGTTTTAGTGTTTATCATAGCTAATAATGGCTGGATAAAATCATTTCTAAATAACGAAAAATGGAGGGAGAGATTAAAATCAAATAACGGTACTTTTTTATATATAGCACTACACTACTGAAAATAAGTCAGTTTTCTTTATAATTTCAAGTATTCTGAAATATTTAATTATTTTTCCATAATGTAATTTTATTGCATGGTATAACATGGTGCACCTTAAATAGAAAAGTGTTTCAACTTGAATAATGCTTCTATATATTATTATTTATTGAGTATCTCGTTAATTACGGGCAAAAATAAAATGACACATTAACAGTTAATAGATTATAGAAATTAGTTATACCAGAAATTATTTTACAATACACAGCTGACCGATTTTGTGTGCACTCAAAATGAAAAAAACCACAAAAAACTTCAAGTAAAAATGTTAAATGTGCCGCGATGGTGAGCGATGTATTAAACTAACTTTTTTTTTAATCTTTTGTCACCTCTAACATGGTGACAAAAGATTAAATGTAACTCGCAAAATAAATAATAATTAAAAATTGCCTCCGGCACTGACGAAATTTTGTCTGTGTTTGAAAAGAATGGGTAAAAAATACCTTTGAAGAAAAATTGCAGATCAGATATTTACTAGGTGCATTTTCAGAAAAGTTTGGGTTCTCCTGGTTTCATATTAATTTTTCTGGCCTGACTTCATATTTCTACCCTGGTGGATTCTATTCCAGGCGCTTGTATTATGTAAAATAAAACTTGATGAACGCAATTGCGAGTCAACTCCAATTTTTTTAATGTTGGCTTTTATAATATACCTAATACTTAATTACTTGTTTATTAACCTAACCAGAGAAGCAGTTATATTTAAAGAAGTTTTGTTAATTTAGGATGTCAGTCCCACAAACTTGCACCATGATGGCACCAGAAATAGATGACGTCCATAAAATACCTAGCATGAAAATATATAACAGACACACATTCTCATCAAATTTTTTATATCCTCTGTTGTCGTTGATAAAACTCTTTAACTACTATATGAAGTGCAATCTTTGCCGCAAAGCTGTTATGCAGTTTTGCAAATAATAAAACATTGTAACATCACTTATTACTTTCAAATACTTGAATTATTTGGCACATAATATCATTTAAGAATTAAAGGCCATTGGGAATAATTATCGTGATAATAGCAACACTCGCGCATGCGCGTTCGGTAATCGTTGTCAGGTAACAATCTGCCGACGCACAGAGCGCGGACGAGCATTCACCACTAGACGGGGAAGGCGGCTACCTACGCGTTTTGCGTGCGGTAGCAGCCAGCACAAAGATGGTCGATTTTGTAAATCGCAAAGTGATTTGAATTTATATTTTAATATTAAACAAATGAAAATGTTTAATTTCCCTCTTGGAACGGAATAAATGACCCATATGAACGTTGGACGATGTCGCAAATGGATGACTTCGGCCGAAAGTCAAATTCCACGTAACCCAATACGCTTCGACCAGAAAGCAACGAAAATGAGTTCAATATGGAGAAAGAGCGTTTCGTGTCCAAAGTTCATGTTGTTTTAATTTCTGTGGTTGTTGAACAACCAATAATTCTTTTACCACTTTACCACTTTCAACACAATTATCTCTGGCTACTCGCGCTCCAAGTCGTCGCCGAGCAACCATATTGATATTATTATTGTCGTCGGAGTATTTAGTCTGCATGGATTTGTCATCTCTTGTTTTTACGACCAACACCCTTATAAAGGTGATTATATTTTTAGGTTGTATTTTTCTCCCATTAAATCTGTTAATTGAACATAACTTCTTTCCATAGTTGCACCTATCTTCATAATTGTATAAAAATTATTATGAATGAATTATTTTGCCTCGAGGGACGAATGCAGAGTTGAGATTGTTGGTGAGGTGAGAAATTCTGGTAAGTGTTTGGCGCAAAGGATCCACATCTCATGTTCACGACTGATTAGTCGGTGGAGATGTGGAGCCCCCGGTTCTATATGTCACAATATAATATATATATATATATGTAATAATGTTGAAATAAAAAATAAAAAAAGATACTGAAAGATGGACACTTTATCCTCTCTCACTACTGTCGCTATTTATTTACTCTTAATATAGTGCATAGCATACATTAGTATACGTATATACATATATATAGAGTATATACTCTATTATAAACATGATCAAAATGTTCCTTTTTACTGTTAACCCTTCTTTTACTGTTAACTCTTTGCTGTTTCATTTTATATCTATGTAGTTTCTCCTCCTTTCTTATATCATCTGACATTTCATTGAACATCTTTATCGCACTGTACATAACCGATTTCTGAGATTTATCTTTCTTCCTGAATGGCAGTCTCAGTCCATTTTTTCTTCTTGTATTACGTTCGTGCTCATATTGATTTGCATCAATTTTTCTTATAAATTCTGCCGATATTCTTTTATTGAGGCTTTTAAAAATAAATACCATAACATTGAAATATATTTTCTGCTTAAAGCTCATCATATTAAGGTTTATTTTTCAGTATTAATAATGATTGCATTTCTTCTTCATTAGCCAAAAATAAAATGCTGCTATGAAGCGACCCATTGATAAATTAGCATAAACTACGAGTATATAATGAAATAATACAGTTAAAAAAAACACGTGCGGGAATTTACAAACAATAATTAAACATAGTTGCCATGCCAGCCATTGTTTTAAATCGCAAAAAATACTAAATTCACACCGAGAGCGCATAACACAACCCGAGGACAGCCGCACGTCAGGGGACAAGGTCGCCAAACCCAGCGCTCTTCCCTCGGGAACTGAAGCATGCCACCGCATTATCTACAACATTCGAAACTACCTCCGAAAGCACCAGGATACACTGCATAAAAATGAAATGTTCTGCATTATACGTACTGCACGTGTTTTCAACAAGCAGCATCGACAATTTTTATGAGTTAAACTATTATTTGAGTATATATTTTTCGTCATAAAATGATAAAACAAATAAAACGACGATTATCAATCATCAGTTCATTTATTTTTAATGAAAACAAATTAATTAAATTAGCCAATTAAAAAAATTTACAGAAAAAATAAAAAATTTCTATTAATACATCTATACATATTGTTGATATTTGTATGGTTAACTTTGTGGTTAGACATAATTTAAAATTGTATTTATATCAAACTTTTTTAAACCACTATGCTGTTTTTTCGTCAACCGGTTTTAGTTATACGCCAGTCCTGACGAAGATATGTATCGAAACCGGTTGACGTATAAACAACACAGTGGTTTAAACAAAGTTAAATATAAATACAATTATACATCTTTGAGAATATGGTGACGTTAATGCTTATGAGTGTATATTATGTCAAGATATGGTCGACATATCAGAAGGGTATGTGTGTGAGTGTATGAGCACCCCAATATATTTCACCCATTCATCACATGTTCGTTTGAATAATAACGCGGTGCGTGTGTGGATGTGTGCATGTGAGTGGCCAGTGTCATGAGTTAGGAAATATATACAATGAGAAGCGTTCGCCTCGCGGATGGCTGCGGACATATTGTAACACCCGCTGAGATCGGTACTAGTTCGGCGTTTTTTTTTTGAGTGTACCTAAACTGCACTTTGACGAATGTTTTAATTTAAAAAAAAAAAATTTGAAATAAATAATTCTTCAAAAAAAAAAAATGTGAATTGATGAAGAATGATAATTTTATGTTGAAAAATTTCGTTAGAATTGTGAACAGATGGCAATTTCTTTGCTATTTTCTGTGATTAATGTTGAGCCGATTAGAAAAATTCTGCCCATTTTGTGTATGACTGGCTGACAAATCCAAAGTTGCACGAGTAAACAATTTACACTTGAGAATCATTTAAAAATTTTACGACACTTCGAGAACCTCCTTCTAGTGTGTGTTTTTTTAAAGGTTTGTTTTTAGAATAGGCTCCACTTTTTCCGGCGACAGCCAATTTGACAGCTGACAGCTGATTTGTGCTCAGTTTAGTTTGCCATTTCACCATGAATAGACTTAGCCTAATTACGCTTGCAAATTGTGCAAATTTATTTCGAAAATCGTGGTTCAGTTCGCGAAACTTACCGTGCGCTACGTCCATTTTAAGGTCGATATAATCGTCCATCCGAGTAAGTAATTCGAATAACCATGAATCGTTTTTGCACCACGCGCACACGTCGTACAGTGCGCACCGAAGAAGCTGTTACTGCAGTGAAGTGTAGTATTGAAGAGGACCCGAATGAGTCGATTCGTTATCGTGCGCTTTAGATCCATGATTACTGCCTTTTTCCTCCAATTGAATGGTTTTAATGTGGAAGGTCTGTGGTTTCAACAAAACGGCGCAACAAGCTATACGGCACACGTCATAATCAATTTATTAAAGGATACATTCGAAGAGCGCATAATTTCGCGTAATGTACCCATGAATTGGTCTCCAAGATCATGTGATTTAACACCTTTGGATTATTATCTGTGGGGATATATGAAATTGCTAATCTACATTGATAAACCAGAGATGATAAACAACATTTATAAGCCAACATTCGTCGCATTATTGCCGATACATGTCCCCAGCTGCTCCAAAAAGTGGTCGAAAATTGGCTAGCCGCAGCGCCCATATGCGCGAAATTATATTTAAACACTATTGGCAAAAAATATTTTTTCAATTAAGCCAATACCATGGCCATTACCGCGATTTTTATGTATTTTATTTCATTTTAAATTTCTATATCTCTAAAAAACCGCCCTATATATTCAATACTCCTTGAAAAGATTCCCATAATAGTAGTAAGCCCTACATATTAAGTCTCATCTATTCATCTCGCAGACATCAATTGCATGTACACAGTGGAAATTATTTAACCTGAAACCATGGATACCGAAACATTTTTACATGTTAAAGGAAATGACAAATGCCGGTCTTGTCGATAGAAAGTTAAGTCGTAAAGTAATAAAAAGTAAGCAATTCGGTGACGATGTGGCCTATAGATTATCCTGGCAATATTTGAAATGGTAACGGTGGTGAGCGGTAAGCGACATCATTGTTTATAATCAGATGTTAGCCTAGTCATAAAGTTGAGTCATAAGGTCATAAACTGTAGCAGTTTTATGACGATGAAACGGTCATTAAATTATTTTGTTATTTTCAGAATCGAAATATTTTCATGTACGAATAAAACGTATTTTATTTCATGTTAAAAAAAATACATAGCAATTTGTAGGGATCAAAATATCAACCAATTTGGTAAATGCCACAGTATAGGGTTGAGCAATATAAAGTGGTATCTCGGTATACGTCCGCTTTGGTATAAATCCAACTTGGTATACGTCCTGTTTGGGTGGGAAAAATTTTGTTTGATATACGACCTTTGTTTGGTATACGATCATTGTTTGGCGACGATTCGCGTGCGTCAAATGGCTGAATTCGCAACGCGCACCATAACTCTGTGAATTTCGCGTGATTTTGTGTTTCTTCACCATTTTTTTGTAAATTCACTAACCATGAGTTCTAAGAGAGTTAATAAGAAACCAACAAAGCCCAAACTAGCCGCAATAGCATTGTCTGGAATGACCGGATAATGTTACATTTCCGAAACATCCTAAGGAGAAGGCAGAAGCAAATTTCTTTGGACAGATTTTTAGTACTTACTTAAACGTCCAACCTGATGATCTTCAGCCTGTTAAATTTTTTTTTTTTTTTTTAAATTTCTTTCGTATTTATATATTTTAGTATTAAGCAGTGTTTAATATATTTTATACAACCCCATCAATGTATAATATGCACATAACAATATTAATCATTTTCCTTTTATTTCTTATAGGAAAAATTCGTTTGGTATACGTCCTGAATGGTATAAGTCCAAAGATCTGGAACGGATTAAGGACGTATACCGAGGTACCATTGTATGTGTTACCAATTATAGGTGTTAGCGGTATGTTGTTGTGAAAGAAAGTGTGGATTATGTCAAAATATAGCGGAGTATGTGATAATCAGAAGAATCTATGAGTGGATGCCTAGACCCTATATCTCCCGGCTATCCACTGTGTTCAGATGAGGAAGATATCACGGAGTGTATGTATGTGTGTGTGTGTGTGTGTAGATGTGGCTGTGGCTAGAGCAGGTGAAACAAATAATAAGTAACTTATGTCGTGTATTCAAGATAGATGCACAATTACAGGAAAATAGACACAGTAAGGACGTGAAGCGTCTGTTGGTTGGCGGTCTGGTCAGAAAGCTGGCCGAGAAAGAAGTGACTGGTAATAGCTGGCTCCCGGGACTACGCCGCGACGTATTGTCGTCGGTTTACGGGTCTGTACCAGGCGTACCTTTAAGATTGATGGGAGCTGGTTTACCAACCAGGTAACTGTGAGGCGCATTCAAGGCATTCATGTTTCCACGTGTATAAGAATATTCTAAAATATACATAAGTATTCATGTATTTTCCTTATCGAAAGTATCTCGGACATTATTTTGCAATATTACAATTGACAGTATTTTTATTGAAAAGCAACAACGACCTTGACCACGCCGCGCCCTCAGCCGGGCCTGGTGAGCCGTCATGCATAGCTCGTATGTCTCCTGAATCTTTAGCCACCCTCGTACCATGCGAGCTCCTAATTTTATTCCTTCCACCCCAGGCGGCAGTTTTATTTTATCTCGCTACAAAAATGCGGGACGCTCTGAATTGTTAAAAGCTTTTGATGTGCTAATATGCTTGCGGGACCCTGCTTCGGGTTCCTTTTGGAGAAAATTTATACATGGAATATCCAATTTTTTTCATGTCGCACATTTTTTAATTTATTTTATAACCGTTTCGAATTCGTATAACATATGGGTATTCTTCCTACTATTAATGGCATATTTTGAGACACTTATTGTATTTTTAGCAAAAAGTACCCGTTTATTCTAGAGATCTTACGGGAACACAAAAGATATTAATGTTCACAAATTTAATAAAATAGATTAGTTAATTTAATTCTGACGTCTCCTATCGGCTTTTACTCAAAGGTATTAGAGATTCTCCGTAATATGAAGTGGATTGCTTTTAAAAATGGAATAACAGATGTATCAATTAAAAGTGCAGCATATAGTTTCGAAAATTTGTTGTTAACTTACCTCGGATAAGAAAAGTACCTGGTTCGAATCCCGGTAGCAACAAAATATTTATATGAAAAAAAAAATTTCCTGTACCTATATCTTTATAATTGATACATTTAATTTGTATTAAGATATTAATATATTGTATAAGTAATAAATCTATTACTTCTAAACTAAAAGTTTTATTTATATCAAAGAGTGTACAAATTTTTAATTGCAAAATAGGTTACTTATTTCCAAAAAGACTAAAAGATGTAATATTTTATTTAAAAAATTAACAAACTTTACCTTACCCACATTGATTGATTTTACGTTAACCGGTTTCGATACCACTGTATCTTCGTTAGAACGGATGTACGCTAACTAATCCACACAATAAATATGAAAAGAAATGAAAGGAGATATAACGACATTAAGGGTTATTTGTTAGATGTAATTGATTTTATTAATTATATTTAATTTTGTAATAATTAATATAAATTTGATTTATTTTTTATTAGTAATCAATTTTATCTAAAAAGTAACCCTTTACTTAATATATTCCCTATTTCAATATCTATCTCTCCCTAGCACTCGCCACGGATGCGGCCACGCCCCAGTAAATCAATCAATTCATTTTCATATTTGTTTTATGGATTAGTTCGTATGCGTCTGTTCTAATGAATATTTGAAAACTGGTCAACGTCAAATTAATCAAAGTGGTTTTATACGAGGTTTGTTAGTTTTTAAAATTAATCATTATGTCTAACGACAAAGTTATCGCTTAAACAACAAAAAAATTTATAACAATTCACATTGACACCTATATATTTTTCATCAGTTTTTTAGAATATATCCTCATTTTTCCAACTTTCTCTTTACTCTTTTATATGAAGCAACGAGAACAAAATACATGAAAAGTTTGACTCCAACACGGCCTCGTGTGAGTATAAAACAATATTTGTGTTCAGTAGTCCTCGAGGGTGTTCGAATATTGCCCCTGTTTGTATAATATTATTATCAAAACATGTTTATATTCAATAAGGTTAATTGTGTTAGCTTAACAATCTATTAAACGAGCATGTGCAATAATTTATATCTTTAATCGGTCAGTCTATTCCTGAGACGATAATAATTTGAAATTTTGCTGGCAAGGAACGTTCTATAAATGTTTATCGTTTTTATCTTTGTGTACGACAACGTTCGTATATTTAGAAAAAATACTTTTTAATTGCTACTTTATTATATTTAAATTTTTAAAAAAAAGAATAATAATTATAATTTAAAAAATTAAAATATCATTTATAAAATTCTTAAATATTCATTCATCTTTCTTTGGCCTCAATCCGATGAAATACGGTTCATAATGCAACTCCACAAGACTCGACTCTGGTTCACCCTCGCAGCTGACTTCAGAATATCTTTAGACGGATGGAATGTGTTCTTTGTGCGACTTTTTATGGTCTTAAAATTGTGTTCAGGATAATTTGCTTTTCTAGGCTCATATTAGCGTATAATGAGTCAAAAAATCTTTTAGCAATATTTGAATATGTCCAAGAACACACAATTACTGGATTTTCACCAACAAAGGCACTGTTAATAAACAAATAATATATATATCTCATAGAGACGAAGCTATTTTTTATTAATGAATATTACATGGGTAATTACAGGGCTTACGATCTGTCTTCAGCTGGCTTAAGTGATCACTTTACACAATGGAACGTTCACCATTTCACCCGATTAACCTCCACATCTATCAAATTTTATAAAGTTGTGTATATGTTCATATGTGGAACCACTTTGATTATCACTACACTACTTCCATATTATTCCATTAATAAAAAATAGCTTCGCCTCTATAAGATATCTATTATTTATTTAAATAATCTTTTGATTAATATCGCAAATAGAGCTTTTCTGGATTAGGCATTCACACGTCATGTTGTTCACGGGATACTTAACATCCCTCTCCACAAATACATTTCAAAAGCATTTATTTTACTTCGTTTATCTTAAATATTTTCACCCGACTTTAGTTCGATCTCAAATCAGGGTTCCACAGAATTAAATTAAACAAAATGTTGCGATTGTTTTACCCGTTATATAGACTCCCTGATAATGTATGCTAGAATATCAATTGGAGATGGACCTGAACCATTTAAATATTTACGTTATCAGTATTAATGTACCGTATCTTTTTATTGTGTCTAAACAAAAAATCTTTATTCCAACAAAGATCGCGAATCGCAGTTATGCGATATTTAAATCATTATTAAAGTTCTCCAAAAATAGTTCCATCCAGTTGTGATTGTCCACCATACACTGCACCGACAATCCTGCTCTTGGCATTTGTGTTGGCTCGGACGAAAGAATTTTCATCTCTGATTTCTTTATGGTTTCAGGTCCTTACTGTCTGCTATATCGTGTACGGTATTTGCAAGAAAATTTTCCTTTTTTTTTTTTGTTTTATAATTTAATACATATTAACATAATAGATATTGATAATAATATCACATTTTCATGTGGTAATACGAGATTAATACTGTTTAAAAAAACGCATTAAGTCAAAAAAATATATATTATGCAATATAGGAATCATCGTGTTCTTAAGAAAACTTTCAACCCGCCTTTAAATTACGTTTTGTTTTATATATTCTTATATATTTTAAACAATTAGATTTAGCTCATTTGAGCCAAAGACCAAACATATTTTTTAACTAGTAATTAGAAAGTATTCAGCTATAAATAAGGTAACACCGATTGCTGTGTGCTGGATCCTATTAAAAATATAATTCATGATCAAAAAAGGGAAGCAGTAAGTACTCACAATACAACTTAACTTAACCAATTAACGCAAATATATACCCAATCAGATATTTTCTTAAAATTTCCTTTCCGGCGGTAACACCACACGTTTGCCGTGTTTCTGAATCTTCCGCCTGGCGACAGATTATATGGACCGTCGTAGTCGTATGCTTAAGACCATTATATATAGTATTAAGACTCTTATATGTGCTTTCTAGTAATAAATTAAGCAACCTCCGTACTTTTTATTAAGATAAAAACATGAAAAACTGATAGAAGCTTTAAGAACAATATATTTATCAATACACTTCTTATTACGAATGATAACTTTGTAATCTGGTTAAAAATACAAATAAAAAATGAGATACCTTTTTCCAAAAACAAGCTAAGTACATGGTTCCCATACTGGCGGTCATTTAAAGTTCAGAGTAACGAAGACTGCTATTTATTGATCAAATCCTGGCGGCGGGAAAAAGCAACTGATTTTGTAAATAGCCAATTTTTTACGATCAATTTACAACAAAAAGAGCTACGTTTGATTTTAAATAATTAACACAATGCGTAAAGACTATATGAGAAAACAACTAAATTAAAAATTAGAAAAAATATTATAATAATGGAGGTTGCCGTCTTTGCAACTATGCATAGTAATAAGTATTAAGACCATTATATGCCCGTCTCAACACAGGATTTCTCTAGTGAGATAGGCATAGTCCAACCACATTTTTACATATGCATTAAATAGTATCCAATAAAAATAAAACAGTATTAAGACTATTTCTACAGTAAACGAAAATTATTATAGGAAATTTGTGATCCTAGCATCAATTATTATCATAGGTACGCGTACGTTATTTAATGAAGAGATATACAACCTCGTTATCCTTGTCAGCATCCTTGATATGCTGGGCGATGAACCTCACTCCACGCAAAGCCGCCTGGACTTCGGGTGACATAATCCGCGGCAACATGTTTTCCGACTCCGCCACTGCCGATTTCAATTCATACATTAATCTCTTTAAATAATATTATCGTGGCTCGCAAAGGAGAAGCTGTACTAGATAAATAATATCAGAAGTCTTCATTTAGAGATACGATTGGTTAAATTAATAAGAAATATAAATGATTGTTTAATATATAACGTAACAGTAAAAGTTAAATTGAAATAAAGTGAAATATAACTGAAGATGAAAATGTCAAAAGGAATACAAAGGAGGTACTAGAGCGTCACGTGATAGTACGTGATATTGTGACAGTTTTAAAGTATGATATAATTCACGTGAACTTGTTAGCTCGAATTAAATTATTATTTTTGATTAAAGATATTTATTTTCATGACGGCAGAGTTATTTAACTTTTCTAAAATAGGGGGAGGTAATATATGACTTGAATTATAAAGTGTATTTTGAGAACATTGAAATAACGATTTTAGTTTTTTTTTTCAATTATAAATAATATTTATTTAAATATTTTATTGCTGATTAAGAAATTGCTATATAAAATTATATGTAATAATTATTTTTTTAAATTATGTAAAATTGGATGTATAAGTTTCGGACATGCAAAATTATAATCATACTGTGCAGGGTCTATTTATTTTACATAAGTAGAAATAATAATTGGAGTGTAATTTTATATTATTCATTTATTATGTACCCACTGTTAACATATATAAACACATTTCTAAGAGTATCTATGCCGAATAGAACTCGTATATTTAATTCCTTTAAATTGCTTTAAAAGTGAATATTTTATTAAAATTACTCAGGATTGTCAATAAGAATATCAAACTTCAGAATTTTAATTGAAAAATAATATTTTTAAAACATTTTTCCTTACTTCACAAGTTTTGTTAACATGAATTTTATATTCCACATACTATTATTGTAAAATATTTTTTTACATGATGTCTTAGAAACAAATAACAAATAATAGATTGTTTGGAAAATCATATTATAATAAAAATAATAATATGTAAGAAAAAACATAAGTTATAGGTACAGATTATTTTTTATATACATACGAGTATTTACTGTTAACTCAACTCACCTGACGAACGAGGCATGTGAGAAACGGGTCTAGAGTCATCGTCAGACCCGCGCCCGAAAGCCTGTCCAACAGAATCGAAGCCTTCCTGCCCGCTCTTGTAATCTGGTGTGAAGGGATCACTGAGGCTCTCGCGACTAATGAAATCAAAATTAAATATATTTAGAAATAACTTTACACCTACTATTCGATTATGGCAATCCTAGATTTTGTAACGAACTCAACCAAATTTTGCGTAAACATACTAACACGGCTCGATCTCGTTACAAATATATAATAAACAGGTATTTTAAACTTTACTTGATAATATAATTCTCAACTGCTTACTTATTTCATTCAACTACCCAACTTACTTACCCTTACGACTGGGGTAGGCAGAGACTATAGAACGCCACACTCTTCCATTCTGATATACCATACTCGCCTCGTTAACTTTCATACATATTTTTATGTCATAGATTGTTGAATATTTTTATAGAACCGTCTAATATATTTCATTCGCAACATTTATAAAAAATACATCAAAATTTTTCAACCCAGTATTTTTTTATTGATTAACGCCCATATTAAGCTTTTAGAAATTTATCATTTAGTATTAATAAATCTATTTTGCATACATACATAATATATACAAAAGTTCTGACTAATAATACAAAAATAAAAACAGAACATTTGTAATACTGTACTAATATTAAGCATGACACTAAGAAAAATATCGACAAAATTCTTCAAAGGCTTGGGAACGAAGTCGACCGAATCCTTTGAAGTCTTTGCATTGGTGAATTAATAAAATATGTTTCCGATGAATTTATATGAAATAGTTCTAACAATATAGTGCTTCGAATAAGTATTCAGTACAATATCAGATCAGTTAAATGGAGGACGTTCAGTTTCCCATTTAGTAATTTGTAAAAAAAAAAAATATTTTTCTCAAGGTTCTTCTTTAGGTGGACCAAAAGTCACTTCACCATTTAAAAATTAATTTTTTTTAGAACACATTCTTATTGTGAAGTTGTAATTATTCAGAACATAGTTCTGTGATATTTTAAATATGAATTAAATGTATTAATTATAAAGATTATAAAAATTATAAAGATCCCGGTAGCCGCAACAACAATGTTTTTATTTTTCGATAATATTGATTTTGTATGTATATCTTTATAATTAATACATTTAATTCATATTTAAAAAATTAATTATATATTTAATTATCTTTTTCATAATATTATACACAGAATTTTTATTTTTATTTATACATAAAAATAATATCTTCTAAATGACATTTTCATCTTAACAAGTGTGAGCTTCACGTATATATAAAAAAAATCTCCATGGTATGTAAATATCATGTAAAAAATTAATTAATTAAATAATCAAAATACAAAAAGTTATTTAATTTTTAAATTGTAAAGTGACTTTTGACCTATTTATCGCTGAGTTGACATGAGTTAACTATTTCAATCACAACCCGTTATTATATATGCCGGGGTAGTTTCTAACAGTAATAATTAAACGCGCGGTTTTGTAGTCTTTATTAGTTTTCGGTAATGTAGAGTCGTTTATTTGGTCAGAGATAGAGAAGTATGGATACAGGAGATAGCGGAGTTTGAAATATAAATAGTTAGAGGAGCGAGTCAGCGACGTTTGATCTCAGTCGTCGTGGCGGGGCAACGAAGCGAAAGAATTGTCATCGGCTGCTCTCCGCTGCACCCTGGGTTCTGAATGCATATATCGTTCGCATCGGTCGTCGATTGGGGACAGTGGTGATCTGAATCACCGTCTCCACATATATTATACTTTTTTTTTCACGGTAGACTTAATTTCTTTAAAAGTAAGGACTAAACTGTAAAAGTAAGACTAATTTAGTGACCTTTTGAAAAGCCACTTTTATACTAATCTCGGTAATTATTTGAGATATTGATCTATTCGAATGTTTTTTCCAACGGTTCAATGTCCAATGATCGTGAATTACCAATCACTTTTCAGCAACATTCCAGCTATGTCGACTAACATTTCATCGAGACATCCTGATTTTAATAATCAAATCTTTTTAAAACTTTCCGGAAAAGTATATTTAAAATACGCACAATATTTTTACTTTAATTTCCTTTTTATGTGAATATGTTGCATTCAAGGATTTGAATATTTAAGAATGTTTTCTGGGTATTTGCGCTAAAGCCTCCACACATATTGTGTGAATATTATTAAATCTTACTTTTCCCTCTCGACTCTCCACTCTTCAACTAATGTTCTTTTGACGCTTTTCTTGTGACGGGTCAGGGGATGAAAACAATTATGTAACTTGTAACACGGGTTCCCCCTTGACAATCCCCAGAGAATAAAAAGGCTTCATTTTTTCCATTAATTTCTTTTAAAGGGATTTTCTCTTCTCGTAGCGTATATTTGAAGGATGCACTTTTCTTAGAAGTTTAACATAAAATAAATCACCAAAATCTAAACATATTGTTCAAAACAAATCAAAAATACTATAATTTAATTAATTTTAAAAAGTTTACTATCATTTGGTGAAAAGATTTCTTATAATATTTACACATTACACCTTCAGTTAACCTCTAATATAATTTTTTATAGTCAACGATATTGTTAAGAATTTGTTAAAAATCACACTCGACACTCGAAAGGAAACTGACGGTGGAATCTTTTTTTCTTTTGTAATGTTTATATTTGAACTTTTTGAAAAAGACTAATCTGTAGTCTAAATTTATTTTATTTCAATGCCAATATTGATTACAACAGTACATATGATTATATAATTCCATCTGAGTATGTCAGAATTGATGAAACGTTTAACTTTATAAAACAGCAATCATATATGATTATTAAGACACCGCTAACGATATTTGAGAGTATAGATGATTATTTGGCTAGACTTCCTCTCAAGATCATAAAATGTTATCAGTGCCCAGTAGAGGTAGTGATAAATCGTCTTCGGACCTCTGTTTACTGCAGCTCGGAAAAGCTCTACAGTAGACTGGCCAAACCACTGCCTCGAGTTCTTCAGCCATGATGTTCTCCTTCTTCCAGAGCGCCGACTTCCAGCAATCTTTTCTTGCATTATGAGATACAAGATCTCGTACTTCTCCTGATACCTCATAAGGTGTCCAAGATATTGACGTTTTCGGATGTTTATTATTTTAAATACTTATTTTTCTTTATTCATTCGTAACTCTATCCATCCAGCTTATTTTGAGGATTCTTCTGTAAATCCTCATCAAAATGCTTCAAGTCGCCCTATCATTTCTTTGGTAAGTGTCCACGTCCATAAAATAATAACGAGAACACAGCATCAGACCACTATCATTCATACTCTAAGGTTGAGATCATATTTTTCATGCGAATAAAGATTTATATTTGTATTTATTATCTTTGTTTTATTAACCACTTAATTGAGTTTAAATACATCTACCGGTTTCGAAAAATACCATTTTCTTCTTCAGGATGTCATAACTAACTAAAACATAAATTATTGTTTCTTTGCCAGAATCTATTTTAAAAAAAAAAAAAATTTTAGTACCTAACTCAAATCATTACTTAATACAAATTTACTCGAATAATTTTTAAGAAAAAATTTTAGAATGGGACTCGTAGTTAAATTTAGTTGGTTGTTTATCATTTTTTGATTAGTTTTACACGCTTTATTTATCTCCAACGATTCTAATTGCTAATTTTAAAAGTAGAATAAAGATTTGTTCAATGCTGCGTGTAATTTCAACAGAAGGAGCCCATGTTTGCATCATGCAATATACAGGTCATTAATATAAATATATAATATGAATAACACATAGATGAGACTTTACCTGAGATCGATTTCATTAGTGTATCCGTTGGACATGAAAGTGTCATCATAGTCTGGCAGGGTGTATTTGGTTCTTCGCATCATCAAGATCTTGGGCATGAAGTGCAAGAACAGTTTCTTTACCCAATTCGGCATGTTGTGCGTTGATGGAGATCTGGGAAACAAATTACCATCATTAGTGTCATCTTGATCCATTTACGCAAAAATTTTCGCAAAGAGAATACCAAATTTATATAATGTATATATATAATAAATTATGATGGAAAATACTGGCTGTGGATCGTGTTAATGCATGACGTGAGTGAGTTCGAGAGGTAATTTATAACTATAAAATTTGATGTAGAATTTAAAATTAAAATGCTACTCGATATTTGAGTAACAATATAAGGGTAATGTCGGTAGTAAATTCCTTACATTACTTTTTACACCAGTGTGTTAACTAACTAACTTACCATCACGTCGTTTCTCCGCGGGGGTAGGTAGAGGGATAGAGTGCCACACTCTTCTGTCCTGACGCACAATTCTCACCTCATACACATTCATACATCTTCTCATACAAGCTCTCCGTAAACAGAATCATCCTCCAGTATCTGGTTTACCTGGTCTTGCCAAGTCTTCCGCGGACGTCCTCTATTTCTAGTGCCATCAACACTTGCGTTATATTTATTTCTTACCATGTTCTCCTCATTTATCTTTTCCATATGACCATACCACCTAAGTGATCCTTTCTTGATCTTACTCATTATACTAACATCAGTTTTTCATTATTTCCGTATTTCTTCATGCTTTACTCTGTTATGAATAGATTTGCCATATATACGCCTAAATTATCTCATTTCCACTGCATTCAGTCTACTTTCATTCCTTTTTGCCAGCTCCAGGCCTCATTTTCATACATCAGTGTCGGTTTCATAATTTTTTTATCTCTCATTGATTTCCTAGCCAATGTAATCTTGGTATTGTGAATATTATTAAATCTTGTTTTAATCTAATATTATTGCAACTACAGTAGGTACGGCATTTTAAAATTATTTATTTAATATTTGGGTCCTGTTAAAAGCTTCAACAACCAAAGAGCGTCATGGGGAAATGCATAAACTTGGACGAGGCAAGAATGGTAAGCCATGATAGAAGAGTGTGGCGTTCTATCCATTTTGCCTACCTCTGCAGGAAAACTGTATAATGGTCAGTTTGTTACCTTTTATGTTGAGTTTTATGGGCTATTCTGCCATGTGACGCCCTCGAATATTAAGTTAGGTACAAATTAATTATCTAGCAAAATCATATCGTTTCCTCGACTTGAATATAAGTCAATGGTAGATCTATATCTAGGTAGATCAATTTCTCGACTTTTACATGAGAATTCATGGTCTCGTTTTTCTTCTTCTTTAGCGGTCCCTCGTTACGAGAATGACGTCTGCAACGGTTACGTTATTGCCAATTTACGGTAATCCACAGGAGACCACACATATCCACAAAGTGAATAAACAATACACGATATAGCAAAACCACATTCATTTGTTTCTGGTTATCACCTAAATGCTTAATCACACCCATGTACGCGTCAATCACGAAACAATTAGACCTTCAACACATCCCACGGGCTCTAATAATGTGAATACTTCAAGACAAGGTCTTCTGAGTATCCACATATTGCAAATCACATTACCTATCGGATCGTCAGACACAAGAACTTTAGACCGCAAGAGACTCCATTGTTTGATTAGCAATTTATCAACATTACTAACCGCAAGAGTCCGACTACATACTTCACTAATTATCACGTTTTAAGTTTTAAACCATTTTCATAAGTTTGATAACAAACCAATTGACTTTACAATGGTCTTTACAAATATATAGGGTGTCCAGCGCAAAAATATCAAGATTAAAATGTAATTGCTCTTAAACCATCAGGGTGAGGTAAGTGGGAGGGGTATTGTTCGACGCGCGACTGATGATTGAGAACACCACAAGGCCTATACTCGATGAATGCAAAATGAAACAAAAAACGGTTAATAACCAGCCAACACTAAAGAGTTAAAGGCGGTTAAATTAAAAATTATAAAAATTTGAATTACCAACTACAAAGACATTTAAACAAATTTCAATTACTAATTACAATATGTTTTTTTTAATTCTCTCGAATTTCTCATACAATTATAAAAGTTCCGCATTAAATTTGGGTGATTTCTTCAGTTTTTGCAATAAAAATACGAAATAAGCGTTGTAACCAGCATTTCAAGTACAATAATATATTTTGTACGTGAAATATCTCAATCTCGCATCAATTAATTGAATATTCTAACATTTAAACTAGTATTATTTTTAATCTTTGTAAATGAACTTGTATTCTACTATGTCTATTATTATTATACTTAAATTATAAAACAATTTCTTCTAGACATAAGTTAAAACTACATATAGGAACAAATTTCATATATTTTTCATGTTCAAATATTGAATCATTTCTTTCCTACTTTATATTTATTATTAACATTTTTTTACTTTTTTAGAATATTAAAATACAATATATGTATATACGTACAGCCAACATTTTTAAATAAATAATTAAAATATATATTTTTAAATAAACCGTTTTATATTAAGAGTCACAAAAATTAATAGTATAGTCTATAAACCATATAAAAAATTGTAAAGTTCAGTTATGAATTTGTTAAGCTTATTTTTGCTTCTTCTGACCCTAACGCGAATTGAAATTTACAGTAGCAAAATTATGGCACGTAATATTTCAATATGGCA
Source organism: Eubasilissa splendida (assembly GCA_031772225.1). Classification (NCBI taxonomy): domain Eukaryota; kingdom Metazoa; phylum Arthropoda; class Insecta; order Trichoptera; family Phryganeidae; genus Eubasilissa; species Eubasilissa splendida. The sequence continues at coordinate 9,306,133 of CM062852.1, read as the reverse complement.
AACTACTGACAATTATCGAATTTTGATTGAACTAAAACATACAGTGTACACAGATGTCACATTGTTAGAATCGCAGATTAAACTGATTATCGCAATGCGTTATCTCGATCGTAATAGTGTAGCACGGACAGTATAAAGCACATCGAAAACTAACATTATAATTAATTAATAATGAACACTGTTGAATTATTTACAGTAGATTATAAACATAGAATATGTTTTATCGGAGGTTTCTTCATAACGTTAAAAATAGAACGATTGAAATAACGCATTAGAAGATTTCGGAACATTTATTACAATGGAACCTTGTTACAGGTATTTTATATATTTATATTTTAGACACCAATAAGGAAGAAATGTATAGAAAAAACTAATTCAGGGGTTATATAATACATGTACAATACATGTCAAATTCGTTTGCGTCAAAAATGTTCAGTGTGTGGTGAAAGGGATAAAAGTTCGAACGAGTCATATGTGGTTTAGCATGTCTCGTTCGGGGAATTTATCACTTTAAAACGAGCTCCGCGCTGTACGTCCCATCAAAGTTGATGACGAGCAACTCCGGGCCATGGTGGATGCTGGAGTTGACTAACCTCAGGAGAACTGCAGTTATAACTTATAATGGAATTTATGTATTTATTGTTATTGTGTTTAGTTTGTAGAAAGAACCCCATATTTATTTTTAATGAAATTTAAAAAATCTAATTATAATCAATATTATTATTTAGTACCTTAACTAAAAAAATAGTGGCATATATTAATTAACATTCGACCATAAAGTCTGCAATGCCACATATATCGAACAGACATAAAAGGTTTTTTCAACTAGATTCACTGAACATATACGTTGCTATAAAAATAAAAATATAGATTCCAAGTTTGCAGCCTATTTATTGAAAAAAGACCCGCTTGATCATAACAATCCGATAACTTTGCATAGAGTAATCAAAGATTTTAGATTAAATTTGCTTGAACAATTAGAAATTAACAAAAGTAAGAATGACGCAAATGTAACTTTAATCAATTGCCAACAAAAAAGTATCTTCTCCCCACTTCTTAATATGTTCAAAAAAACTAAAATCGAGACAAAATAATCAATCACAATGTGGTAATCTTGGTAGTTAAAATAAATAAAGGCACTTATAGAAAATTTCGACTAATCATTTACAGAAACGGGAAAATTGACATAAATTGAAAGCTTAACATAAAAATTATATAATAATAAAACCATTAGCAAACATACGTATTATACACATAAACGGGGAATTTTTAATGATAAATGTACTGCCTCTGAGAATAAGAATATTAACATACATCGGTTCCAACGAAACCACCCAATTACCCGTAGAGTAACTAAAATCATTTAAATAAGTCGGTTGTACTTCGTTTATCCACTATTTGAAAATGTCCTTAACCGCCGAAACAGCTGTAGCTTCTAAATAATGCTTATGCAATCTAGTAGAACTCAATAATAATATTTATTATAATTTGATTTAATATTGAAATCTTATATTTACAAAACAATGCCATTATTTTCGCATCAACCCGCTAGTTCTTTGGTTACAATTCTCATTATGTTCCCGATAGAAAAAACAAAATATAATCAATGGAAAATATTTTCATATAAATAACACGCCGTGAATGTTGTCTTTTCGAAATTATGTTTTACGGAAATAGCGCAGAAACATTATTAAAATATCGAATGTCGATTTAAAATATCGATGTGACCCGGTCGTATAGATTGTTTTACCACCACTCAGAGTGTTACGGCTTAGGGCCACGCCGTTAACCTGTATAATTCTGCCATTTGGATAAACGTGTTATTGCTGTGTCTCTGGGGTCGTCGGCTGCCGACTCCTGGTTGCTGACGGATATGCAAAACTGCCTTCCGTCGGCGTCGGCGGACGCATTACGCCCCTGAGAATATTTATACTTTTGCGAATCACACATCCCATTTGGAAAATGGACCGAATTCCAAGTGCCAAGCAGAACGGTGGGGAAAATTGAGATAATTTTTTTCATTGTTATGTTTTGAGAGAGGTTCAAATGTGCGCGCGGTGTACAATATATCTGTATTACTTATTTTTTCACACTTTCATATCATATTTCAAATTAACCACATTGAGACTTCATGATGTTTTTTTCAATTTTATTTATATATAAATATATAGATATATAATGATAAATACATTATAAGATGAATAAATATTAAATATCTTAAATTATCACCATTAAATTATAAATTGTAACAATATCTATAATTTTGTTTTCTATTACCGTTAATCGAATAAAAAATTTTAAGAACACATTTTTGTTATAAATTTACATTTTCAGAACATACATAGTTCTGTGGTATTTTTAATATAGATTAAATTAATCAACTAGAAAGGTATACGGTAAAAACCTATTTAAGGGCGAGCTTTCACTTTTCCAGTTTAAAATTCGAGAAATTCTACACTAATTAGATATGCTTTCAAGATGAGGTTAATTGTTAAGTATCAGAAAAATAATTAATGACGTTATTTGTTATGTCAATTATGCGAGAAAGGAAGGTTTGAATAGAAAGAGACGACAATAAAAATGTTTATTTTCTCGCATTCGATACAAGTGTCAAAAACAACTCGTATCTGGAGTATTTTCCATATTGATATATAAGATGAAATAAAAACGAGTTTTCATTTGAATTAATCTATAGAAAATTTAATATTTTATTTAGTACCTAATTCATATATATGAATATGTTTTGAAATCAGACAAAGTACCTACATATATTTAGATGGTCGCTAAAATCAATGTTCTAAATATAAAATCATTATGACAGCTGCAATTTATTATTTTGTTTATTATTGTCGATTTATGACGCCACGTTGGCATTTTTTAGTACATACTTTCATACTATTTATAATACAGACAGCTAGTGTTTAAAATGCAACAGTATTATATCTAAACGAACTATTGAATTGCGACATACATAAAAATAACGTGCATAAAATCTTTACGTTCAATAAAACGTTGTTTTCTATTAAAATTAATAAAAAAACATCTAATTTATGAAATTTGCTACTAATGTTATGAATAAGTTAACTATTAATTCATATATTTTTGGATTTTTTTATTTAAAATTATAAGAGCGCGAGAACTAGACGTCATTACGACCGCTAAAGTTTGGCGATCTGACGGTAATAAAGAAAATAAAAAATACACATTATAAGGATCGATATTAATATTATTTAGTAAGAAATTATTGCATTTTTAATATAAAACTTTATTTTAAATAGTAGCTGAAGCTTCAAAGCATGTGAATAAATCTATTAATTTAATTTAATTTTAATTATTAACTCTATTAATTTTTAATATTTTGTTAATTTATCTCTATTGAGATTTGTCTCCATAATCTTGGCTTCAATATTATAAGAAAATATATTTCGTAAATGCAATAATTTAAAAAAAGTCAAATCTAGTGTATAACTTCAGATATAAATTAATAATAAAAACTCACATTATCGTAAAAAAAACACGAAAATATGAATTAAAAAAACTTAACGAAAAAATATTTTTGTTAATCCTATAGCAATATTTTTTTTTCTGTATATCTTTTTAGTTGATTTATTTAATGTAATATCTGTGGATGGATAATCGAGTGTCTAGCGCATGCGCGTTCGGGTCTAACGTGTGTATGTGTGTATGTATGTATGAATGTATGAATGTATGAATACGCCTATCAGATGAGCATGTATGAGTAGAACCGGCAACCTCTCTTTCGCTCCGCATCACTCTCCGTAGATAGATTAAAATAATTTGTAATTTTAACTGTCGGAAATAAAGACTGTAAATTGTCACATGTTCAACTGCATTTTATTCTCGTGGCGTGTGGCGCTATTTCTTCTCTGACTACCCTCGCGGAGAAGCGGTATTCTAGTAAGTGAGTTAGTTATAAATATATATACTAGATTTATGGTAAATGTACGATTTGTAAATATTTTAAGTTGTTAAGTTTTTACAATTAATAAATATTTATTTTAGGTTGTTTAATTTGTGTGCTAACCAGATTTGAGGGTTGTTATAAATCTACATCAATTTCATTCGTATAAAATAACACTATATATTTATTATATTATATTTCATTTTTAAATTAAATATAAAAAACTAAGGGAAAAAACCGTGTATTGTGGCGTAAAAATGCTCAATTGAATTAAAACACCTGAATTTCGAAATTCTGCTGGGTCATTGTCATGGATTCTATTCATAAAATTGTATGTAATATTTAGTAGCAATGACAAACGAGGAAAGTGACTGATCGTGAAAGTGACGCTTTTACGAATAACGTTACGTTTTTACTTCTTGATATTTTATATAATTATCAAATTACAAATTAAATCAAACATATTTTAATCAACTCTTTAATGAGACACCATGATCACAATTTATTTAATTCGTTCAAGTTACAAAATTATAACAGATTACATAAGTGAACTATTTCTGACGGACTAGACAGACGCCTGTATTCCTAGGTTACAAATTACACACATTTTGTATAATTTTCACCGCACGACCTATTTCAACAGCAATGCGATAATAAAAGGCTGGAACTTAGCCACATGGCAGTGACGTAATTAACGCATTACCTTGAAAAACCGCCTAAGCAAATCCCAAGGTCCACGTGCTAATTATGACGCAAATGACAATGTCACGCGCCTTCTAACGTTAGTGCGAAAGTTTCACTATTCCAGTTATGTAATTAACTTTGACATTCCAAGGGCTAAGTAAAACAGAAGTAATAATTACAATTATCTCCGCCCTATTCTCAAAGAGCACCGTTAAAATTTGCAAACCTATACATGATCATTGGATCGCCGCAATGCTGAAAGATCTGAACATGATGACCTTTAAGCAGAAAATATATTTGAATATAATGGTTTTTATTTATAAAATCCTCAATAAGAAAATATCAGCGGAATTTACACGAAAAATTGACCCAAATCAACATCGCAAAGACCAAAACTCAGAAATCGATGATGTATAGTACGTTGAAGATTTTTAATGAAATGCCAGAAAACATAAGAAAGGAGGAGAAATTGAATATATTTAAAATGAAACTGACCAAATATGTAAAAGATATTTTTTAATAAAAGAAAATACTTTATATTATATCTTGTTTATATTAGAGCATATATAAGAGTGCTTATGTATGCACTATATAAATACGTAAATAGATGATTGTGAAAAATATAGTGATATCAAAAAAATGGCACAAATTTATTTTATCTATTTACTAATATACTTTTGTATTTCGCTATAACTTTGTGGTAATTTATATTCTTTATATTCATATAGTCAATATTCTCCACATTGATACTAAAGGTAAACGCATAAATAATAATAGATATCTCATAGAGACGAAGTTATTTTTTATTATATTTTAATGGAAATATATGGAAGAAGGGCTCTCGACTTGTCTTCGGCTGACTTAAGTGATCACTTTATATATATATATAACGTTCACCATTCTCACCCATCAATCTCTATATCTATCTAATTTTTGAAAGTTGTATATATGTTAATATGTGGACTCGCTTCGAATACCACTACACTATCATCATATATGGACTAAATTTGATAATCCATTCCCTGAAACAGCATGTTAAATATATGTTCCCTTACACCATATATATATCTCTTTCCCTTGCCCACCAGTCCCCCACCCTCATTTTAACACCTGACATTAATATATGATTGCCCATTTTCTGTAACGCTAAGTTAGTATCTTGTGCACCCTGATGAAAGAACGGTGGTTCCGAAACCGGTTGGTAATAGCAAAAATAAAATGGTGTTTAAAACAAAGTGAATTTTTTTTAATTACATTTATTTACTAATAACTTAAAATAAAACACGTTAAACATTGGACGTATTCTATCTCACATAATCCAACCCATCCTTCCAAAACACGTTTTTCCTTATCTAGAAGTACCATAAAAATAAAACAGTCCTAAAATATGTACCTATGTGATATTTTTAATGATCTTTTATAACCTGTTTTCACTAAATTAAATTATTTGTAAGACAAACGGGCATTTATACGTTTTAGATATTTATACTACGTATACTTTAGCCTAACAGTAAGGTCTTAGTAATGATTGCGTTAACAACGGAGTTTAAAAATAAATTTTGTCATAAACTAACTAAACTACACTGTAACTGTACACAAAAAACTCATAATCTTCCTCTTTATTTATTAAAACCTCACTGCACCTCACCATACAATACAGATAACTTCCCCTCTCCCTCCTGCAACCTCTCAACAAATACATTAATGAATTTAGTAAAAATAAATAATCTGTATAAACTTTGTTTTCATTGGCACTTAAATTATCTAACAATTTGTAATAGGAATTGTATAAGATAAATACATAAAAATTTAAGCTCTTGGAAATTAATCACATTAAATGTAAATTTTTAAGTATATTTATCCATATTATATGTATAACGTGCTTGTGCAAGCAGTCGGGGGTTCGAGACTTCCTGAGAAACCATTAAGTTAGTCATATTTGTTTAATACAAGCGTTTAGTTTAGTTTGAAAATAATTAGAATATTTTTATAATTATATTTTAATCAATACAATAAAATCAAATACTATTTTTCAGCTGTATAGGCCATATCAGCTGATAAAACATACAAAAGTGTGGTGAGTTTCACGTAAATTTTGTTACAAGGTTGGGTATAACATATTAAGCGATAAACAATACAACATAAATTTGTATTAAGTAACGATTTGAGTTAGGTACTAAAAAAAAATATTTTTTTTTTAAATAGATTCTGGTAAAGAAACAATAATATATGTTTTAGTTAGTTATGACATCCTGAAGAAGAAAATGGTATTTTTCGAAACCGGTAGATGTATTTAAACTCAATTAAGTGGTTAATAAAACAAATATAATAAATAAAAATATTTAATTTTAACCACAAAGTTAATATTGCTAATTTTAAAAGTATATTACAACATTTCCTTAATGTTAAAATTGACAATGAACGAAACGATTGTCTAATTATTTGGAAAAATTAAATATAAAACCATAAAAAACGTGTTTGATTTTATTGCGTTGATTAACAATGGAGTTCTTTTTTAGATTTATTAGATTCGTATCCAAGCAAAAAAAGGAATTACGCTGAATGTTATTAATGTATTAGAATTTTAGCATATTATTTTTTATCACATCAATATTCTTACTATTTTTAAACTAAGCTAAACGCTTGTGCTATGAAAATAGAACTAATTTGATGACCTCCTGGAACCAGGCTCGAACCCCCGACCACTAGATCACTAGGCGAATATTGTAACCACTAGACCACAAACACGTCAAACTGATAAAATCATGATGAAAGTGAGACAAAATGCAATAGATATATTGACAAAAAAATTACACATTGAATATATTCTATGCATAAATTAATGTAATTAGTGTTTATATTCTTGAAAAGTATGTTTGATTGGAACGGAGAGTTGGGAAAGTTGTCGAAAGAAAGAGTGTAAAGTGAGTAGTATTTTTAACGCAGTATATACCTAATTAAAATATGTTTGTAATAGATTGGAGAATTATAGAACAAACTCCAATCCTATAGAGCGCTTGCATTTTGTTCCATTTAATTCGGAAAAATAAATCTAAATAACAAATTACACAAATGAATTAATCGATTTATAAAATAAAAGAGTAATTACCTGAAATGCACGTTCAGTACACAGACCGTCATCCAGACACTGAGTGACACCAGGATCATAGTGAAGAGCAGGTACTTTCCGAGGAGCGGGATGGCCAGGGAGGTGGGCGGGATGATCTCGGCCAGCAGCAGGAAGAACACCGTCAGAGAAAGGAGGATCGATATGCACAGAGTTACCTGAAACGCCCTAGCCAACTTAGCACCACTGGACCACCGATGGATAGCTTCACGGAATATCGAACGTCTAAACCAACAAACGGATGCTTTTATGAATATGTCGTATCAGCGCCGGCGTTACGCACAGGCGGAGCAGGCGCCTACCTGTGGCGGGCAAATCAAAGGGGCGGCCGAAAAATATATAAAAATTGTAAAACAAAATCCCAAGTTGCATAACGATAATAGTGTGTGATAAAAATAATCCAGATATAAACAAAATTATAGTTATTTTCTAATAAAGCAGTAATTTGTAGTCAGCACTAGTGTCCAGAACGTCTTTTGGTAAATAGCCGCCCTTGGACAAGTTTCAAACACCTTAACAAAATACCACCCCTAACGTGTGTAGCACGCAGGCGGCCGATTTAGAGGGCGGCTAATTTATGGGGATGGCTTTACAAAAATTTAAAACATCATTTTCACTTGAGTTACTAGGGCGAAAAAAAACAATCTTGCCTGTGGCGGCAAAAAGTCTAGCGCCGACGCTGTGTCGTGTGTTTCAAACCCTGACGAATCTGTATTAGAATGTGCCTATTTCAAATACCCAAACATTAATGGTTACCGTTCAATTTCGAACACTAAATAAAAGTGGCTTTTATATTATATTTAATATATCCACCGCTCAATAAAAATTACATCGAGTTTTTAATATTTATTTTAACGCCCTGCCAAAGTTGGTGATTAACTTTTATGAAAAATATCATATAAGTAATATTTTATTTAATAATACGATATAACACATCGATCCTACGATATAATGCAATATGCACCGTGGCCATCATACACTGTGTTTTACATATACACCACAAATTATATATTAACGTATTTTTAAATATCTTGAGAAAATACAAAAGACATACCTATCTGTGTTTTTGAATTTTTAGAGCATGTTTGTGAGCGGTTTGGTGATACGTATTGAATTATTGTTCAATGTTTTAACAGATTAATAAAGTTAATTAAAAAACTTACCTAATTTTATCTCAGGCAATTAATGTGAAGAACTAATTCACCCATTTGTGTAACTAGACACTAAAATATATGACAGTAAAACAATAATTGCAACAACGAACTTTGTTAAATTTATATAACATCATCACCATTGTACGACATTCTATATACTTATATCTCGTGATTCTTTTCGCCAAACTACTCGAGAGAGTTCCTAATCTCGTAGAAATTACTTATGTTTTCTATTTGATTTGAATTAATATTCTTTTTAATTATGAATTCGAGATGTGCATTAAAATTGTGTTAATAATTTGTTTATTAATCACACTATAATTATATAGTATTACAGTAACCAAATAGTGCAGTGTTATAGACAGCATCATCCATGCAATGTACTTATGGCAGAAAGTAAAATATTTTGTTTCCGCTTAGATCTCCTTTTGTTTTTATTGACATATCATTACTCGGTACATATTGTGTCATATTCTATTCATTCCAAATCATTCGCCTTCAGTTCAGTAGATGATGTATGCATAATATATATTTATTTTTACTGAAATTCATGTTTAATTGATTTTTTTATCTTTGGTTGTTAATGTCCTTCAAATAATAATTTAAGCACAACTAGAAAATCTAAAATATTTGAAAGAAAATTTAAACGATATTGCTATATTGTTTGCTATAAAAATGTTGGAAAGTTATAACAACCTTTGCTATAATTGTCCTTTGCTGTTTGCAGGAAACGCGAATATCAAAAATATATTTTATACAAATACTACTTTTTGGTGTATATCAAATCATCAAATATTAAAGGTATTTTGTATCAAATATCAAATATTAAAAGTATTTTGTATCTTAATTTTTAAATACTATGCAAATATTATTCAATAACTTTTTTAACATAAGTCATTAAATAATACACTATGTCTAACAACCAACAGCTTGCAACATAAATTCACAGATAAAGCGCAAATAAGTAATATTAAAAAAAAAACACTAAATGATTTTATTTATTTATGGTGATTCTAAAGCAATAAACGTCAAATAGCATAAATAAAATTTTAAAAACCAACCTTCTAATTGGTTGTCTTATTTTTTCTAATCGTTAAAAGGCATGAGGTTCCTCCAGAGGGATGCGGGGATTTCAACATTTGGGTTTCTAAATTATAAATAATGCTACAGGACAAATGGATAATATTTTTTAACAATTTTAGTTTTAATATTTATGATTGTTTTATTTAAGTAAAACATTTACATGCTTGTTTAATTTTTTCTGTTCCTCAATTTCTCATTCACTCGATCAATTTTAAATCATTTTTGTACAAACCATTTTTTTATTTAATGTTAACCAAAAAACACATTCGGTGTAAAATCAAAACTTAATTAATTTTGAAAAAAATATTCATAATACCTTTACTATAAATTGCATCGTTGCATTTGAAATCTTTTTTTTCTACTGTCTTATCAAATGTTTTCTACAGAGATATTGTCTTTATCAAATAAAATAAATGTCATTAAAATTTTGTACAAATCTTGCATAAAACGTTTCCTCTATAGCAATAAACATGAAACTACATACGGTTCATTTCTAATTTTCCATTCCTTGGGGAAGCTTCTGGGTATAATATCATACAACAACTATTTAAAGCTACGCTGATGGTCCAACACGGTGGAAGTACATTGCAATAGGACATGACAGGCAGCTCTATGGACAATCCAAACAGTTCAAATTTCAACGTATATTGGAAATCGGAGAATTAGATCTTATCTGAAAACGCTGTAATGTGAACTCTTGATATTGGATTGTTCAACCGAATGGGAAGGGTAGCTATAGGTAGATGCTAAACACAAAACAAACATTAAAGGGATTACATGTCAACAATAAATCAAATTCCTTTGTCCCTTGACATTTTTTGCGAAGGACTTAAGTCACTCAGCGTCGAAATCAAATATTTTTAGATCCGAGAACCATTTATATTGGCTTGAAACCTCCTTTAAAAATACCTTTCTCTTCAAATGTCCAAATAATATATAGTATATTTGTGCATGGTCGGGGATTATAGTTTTTCTTGCGTCAGATAATATCTGTAGCCCACACTGATTAGCGACATTTTCATGCCTCATGCTTCTAACATGTTTACAACATTGAACACTTTGTGTATTTTTCTTTAAACAAACACACTTTAACAAGCAATTTTATTTAAATTTCCAAATTCCTGAGTCTGATTTTGAAGAGTAAAAGTTTTTTAGCAAGTTAAGTTCTCGCTATTTTTTTAATGTAATTCCCAATAAGTTCTCAAATATTATATGAGTATGATGGAAGAAATTTTTAGAATAGGAGGTAGGAAATGAAATTCTAATAATATTGTACATACGACAATACGTTTTCTAAGTGAAATTTATATTATACTCGTATATACTTTGTCATTTATCCAACTTATATATTATATATTCAATCTCTCAAATCCAAAATATTAAAAAGTATATTTTTACAAATTTTGTTATAAATTTTTTAATATCTTACCTTTTGCAATACAAATCCTTAAAAAAAAAACATGATTAATTATTATATTATATTTAATTTCGCAATATTATAAGGTGGTGTATTTTTAATAACCTATTGTAGATACTTATTTATATATTTATGCAATATAGTGAAGAATTTTATATTGCACCATATACATTTACACTTTACTCAATATTCAAAATTGAGTAATCTTTAATTCTCCTTTAGGCTTCGAAGCAATGCAACAAAATACTTATATTATTATGTGTTTTTTTTACAAATTTCATAATTAACTAAAAAAATAGTGGTACACTCGGGTCTCTTTTTATGCGTACTATTTTTATGCGGTTTTGTAGTTATGCGGTTTATATTTCAAGAAGCTTTTTTTTTTAAATAACTATTTTAGACCAATTTGACATATTGAAAAGATCAAAAATATAGAGAATTTTGTCTGTATATGCAAACACAAATTCAGCCGAAACCAAGTGAAATTGGGTATGTTTTACCAAACCAAAGTCATGTGAAATTGGGTATGTTTTACCAAACCAAAACCAAGTGAAATTGGGTATGTTTACCAAACCAAAACCAAGTGAAATTGGGTATGTTTTACCAAACCAAAACCAAGTGAAATTGGGTATGTTTTACCAAACCAAAACCAAGTGAAATTGGGTATGTTTTACCAAACCAAAACCAAGTGAAATTGGGTATGTTTTACCAAACCAAAACTATGTGAAATTGGGTACGCGTTTCTCCCCTCCATTGTTTTCAGAAATTGTCAGCATAATGCAGAGGATAATGTCACGAATGACAATGATATCATTGGTATAACTCTCGATACCGTCGAAGAAAAAGAAAACGAAAATGAATCGGAAGAAAATGAAACTCCAGCCACCCTCACTGCAAGTGTAATTCGAGAAGGTCTTCATCTTTGCAGTCAATTGGCAAACCATTTCATTGAAAAAGATGATAATTCTGAACGAGCATTCAAGTTTCAACGCGAGCTTCAGAATTGCATTTCTGGATATCAGGAATTGTACAAAAAATTATCAAAGTCATCGCAAAGTTCTTCGCTTCAACATGCAAAGTTGAGGCTAATTTTATTTGTGAAGAATCATTATCTTCAGGACATAGATCTGATGCGCTGACTATCTCTTCTAGTGATGAAAGTGATTGAGAACCAGTTCGCAAATTATCATATACCGATGATAATTCTTAAGAAAAGAATATGCAAAAAAGATCATTTTTATACATAAATTTGGAAGGAATATGTTAAGATTATATTTTCCTGAAATTTAGTAAACTTTTTTTATGCTTTTTTCGGTATATTTTAACTTATTGAATTAGTTTTATGCGTTTTTCTATAGAACGTATCTACCGCATAAAAAGAGACCTGAGTGTACTTACCATTGGTACCTACCATAGAAGCATCAGATTTACTTATCAATAAGACTCATCAAAAAAAAAATATTTATTCAAATAAATCCGTATTTCGAAAGTTAGATATATATAGGTCTCGGTGTACTAATTTTGTGTGTACAAATTTCATTTCACTGTGGTCCGTTTACGAGCAAGTTGCGCAAAAACAGTACGATTTGTCACGTTTGGATCGAACTAACAATCTGAACGTTATTTGTTGGGAACTGTAAAATCAGGGGCACAGCTTTTTTTGTGTATGCATATAAAATAATTAATACAACAAAATGCATAATTATATTATTTTCATACATCCCACAATATAACCAAATCCTTTTTAATGCAATATTATAAATCTATTAACAAACTCATGAGAGATGAAAAATATTGAGTTTAATCATTATTATTGTTAACTCGTACGTTGCTTCTTACACAATTTCGTCAGAACGAGACATAGTGAGATGTTAAATCTCTACCGAAATTTATGCGACAATTTTTGTACATCTTATTAATACAACACCTTAATAATATCGCGATATGTAAATATACAAAGCCAATAACAACACGTTGCACAAACGAGGAAACAATATATTTCTTCCCCAGCATTCCTCGTCATAATACCTTCTCCCCGGAGTCTGAGGGTAGGTAGAACACTAGAACGGTCAGGAAGGTAATCCCCACGCAAGGAATTATCAAGTTCACCGTGTAAAATAGAGTCTTTCGCCGCATCGTCAATTTGAACGTTATATCTGAAATTTTAATTGATATAAAATAAAATATTTCAAAAAAATTAGGCCCAATAATGTCATGGAATATCATAATACAATAATAATACTCAAAATTAGTTGTATGTCATTTAAATATTTTTTATAAAATATGGATTCATAATTAATATTAACTTTGTGTATAACATATAATAAATTGAGTTTTATTATTTAACGCCAGCTGATTTCGGAAATGTATTCCTTCTTCATGCAGTATAAAACTAAATCTAAACAAACACAAAGGTATTGCTTAAAATATTAAAAATACAGATTTGTTTTCTGATAATAATTACCTGTTACATGTACAGTGTTGATGTACGGAGTAAAAACTTGAACTCTGAAATTACAGGTGTTAGAGCGCAAAATCCTTAGAAAGATCTTCGGTCTGATTTGCAAATTGGCCTCACCGTTACAATCTCAAAGTTAACGAGCTTTACAATGAACCGCCTACCGTCATCAAATTTATTAAAATCCAACAACTTCGATAGGCTGGATGTCAATGATTTCGATAGCTCGGATGGAAAAGTCTATAATGTGCGCAATGACTAACATTTCGTAAACCAAACGGGAGATGGAATATCGGTAGTTTGCGATTTTATTAGCCAGAACTTCGCCTTCGCGTAGAACAGAGAGGAGTGAATGGATCTTCTGTGATCTTCGATCTGTGCTAATATTAATATTTAGAGATTCAATATTCTATATTAAAGAAAAATTCTCAAATTTCACAAATATTATATAGAGATATTTTTAAGAAGAACATATTATTATTGTGGAGTTGCAGTTTCAGAACATAGTTCTGTGAAATTTTTAATACAATTTATATTAATCAACCAGAAATATGTACAGAAAAAATCTATTTTTTGAAAAAAATATATTTGTTGCTACCAGGATTCGAATCTGGACCTTTTCCTATGGGTTATCCAATTTCACCACATCAACTAAGTAGATTTAGGACAAATTTTTGAACATACATTTTGTAGCTTTTTAAAATTGATACATATATATTGATACTTTTTATTGCTAATTTAGTATCTAACCCCACTTTACAGAGTGATGTTATGATGTATGTGTTATGCGTGTGTCTGGAACAGTTTTAAATCATAAGAAACAGTTATTTTTATTTTTTCATAACTAGATAAGGCCTGTAATATATAAGATGATTATTGTATTAGGAAGTGTAGACGAAATAGAAGTTTTATATTTTATATTTACCTGAAAATGGCTCCTTACAGCAGGGATAGAATTCCTCGTTCCTTGTTGCGGGAACTTCTAGGATATCCCACTCTACCGACAAATAGAACTCACTCAAATCGATACCGATGTGGACCAGGTTATTACCAGCTACTTGGCCCATGTGTTTCAAATCCACCTGAAATTCTCCAACTTGTAAGTTAATTTTAATATAAATTATTTATAGCTATGCTTTTAACCACTTTATGAGATAAATTTAATACACAAACTGGTATAGGAAAATACCATTTTCTTACTCAAGATGTCAAATAAACTAACTTAAACTGAACCTATGTCAAATTTAGAATTATTTTTTTTGATAGGACTTGTGATTAAATTTATTTATAATATCTATGTTGGTTACTTTTACACGCTTTACTTATTTCTAATGATTTTAAATTATTAAATTTAAGACCAACATTGTTTATATGTAAAACAGACAATCGCAATTTTTGATCAAAAATATAATTATTATTTAAACATCGTAAATGTTATTTGACTCTTATATTAAATAAAAGTAAGAGTTTAAATAAAAATAAAATTAGAAAACTGTAAAGTGGCAAGTCAGTAGCGGCAATCTCTCTCTCTCTCTCTCTCTCTCTCTCTCATATTCTGCTCATTGTTTACGAGTGCCGTTAATCGAAACTAAGTACTTAGCTACGAAGTATGCAGCGTAATTTTAACGATTTATGCGGTTAAATGATGTATAGAAGAATGATCCATCCGATCTTTTATATTTTTGGGTGTTTTGTATGAAATTAATTCGGGATTGGAGTAGATTTTCTGTAAGATAAAATGTAAAATTTTATATTTTTAACATTGAATGAGTGACTTCGTTATTCGAAATTGTGTATTTATTCGCTGCCTGGGTGTTTATTTTTTAATTCTGTTAGTTTCAGACTAAACATTTCATCACAGGCCAGTATATTCTACCAGTATAGAATAAAACTATAATATATATATTTTTAATATTAATCGATTAATGTTTGTGCCGAAACACACTTTCAAGAATATCTTCATAAAATTTAAAACAGTTATGTCAAGTTCTTTAATAATTATAAAAAAAAAATTCTGAGAACACATTTTTACTATGTAGTTGCAATTTTTCAGAGCATAGGTCTATGATATTTTTAATACAAATTAAATTTATAAATTATAAATATATACAAATAAAATCACTATATCGAAAAAATATTTTTATTGCTACCGGGATTCAAATCTGGATCTTTTCTTATCCGGGGAAATACATTAACCGATTATGCTACACCAAAATAGTAAGTTTGCGTCTTCTACCGGATTATACTCAGAGGTGTTTGAGATTCCGAAAATATAAAGATGACTTTCAAATAATAGAACGATAGACGTATCAATTTAAAAGTAAACATTTGTCGTCAACTTACTGTGTTGGTATAGCATAATCGGTTAATACATTTCCCCGGATAGGAAAAGATCCAGGTTCGAATCCCGGTAGCAACAAAAATATTTGTTCGATAAGTTAATTTTATATGTATATCTTTCTAGTCTATACATTTAATTTGTATTTAAAAAATATATTATTGACAAAACGTTGATATACTAGAGAGTTGACATGTATGTACATTCAAAATATTTTTTCCACTTAAAATAAAAAATTATGAATTAATTTCAAACATTAACCTGTATTCCATTGTAAGTCCACGAACCAAACTTCATAAAGCAGGTTTGTTCGTCAAAAGGAAAGTATTCGACGTTTATTTCACATGAAGATTTATAGATGGCAGGTGGCTTCCAGAACACTTCTCCAGTGAACTTAAGCGTGGCTTTTGTCATCAATGTTACCTGGAAATAAATACAGTCATCATCGTGATGATTTCATCAAATGTTGTATGGTTTATACGAATCGGGAATTCATCATGGGGGATACAATATACAAAAATATCAAATAATTTGTTGAAGTGCGATATTTATGAGTGAGAGTGTATTATAGAATGATAAGAATACAAGAGAATAAATATAATTAAGTGAAAGATTACTTTCGATCAGAAGGAATTCGGAATAGTATATACAGTATGTCCTAAAAGTCTTTTTCATTTTGGTTCATTCGCTGCACAAACGCAACGAGCGGGAGAGGGGCATGGGGTATGCTGATATCTAGCTGCGTCCTTGATAATTCCTGGAAAATTGATATCCCGACGAAGTGACATAAACTCGTTTGAGCTACCTTAAATCAAAGGTATACAGTAGCAATCCTTTCTCTCTAGATCAATTAAAATAAAATATTCCAAAATAAATGGCAGCGATCACGGAGACTACATGCCGAGCAGTTCTCAAAAATATTGCCTCCCGCTTAGAAGAGTGCCAGCAAAATAACAATCACATTTAGAAAACATAATTTTTAAGAAATAAATTGCCAGGGACTATACTTAAATGCAAATTAAACTTATTTTATTACAGAATTTTTATTATGAAAAAAACTTTTGGGACAGCTTGTATTTGAAACATTGGACTTCGCAACGAGATAGAATAAAATCTCTGTACTCAATACTAGTTTTTAATGAATATTCGTTATTTAGTTTATGTAAATAAACTACATGAAAACTTAATTCATTCCACACGTGCTGACCAAGTACTTCTCTTCAAACTACTGCAAGGCCATATTGACTGTCCCAGCCAATTAAAATTAATATCTCTCCACATACCATCTAGATCGACCCGGCAATCCGCACTCTTCCACATTCTAGAAGTAGAACATCTTACATATAAAATTCATTCATTCACCGGTCATGCAAATATGAGAAATTCACAAAAAATTACTTTTTCAATATTAGCCTTACTACACTTAAAGAGTTATTTTTATGAACTATCACAATCTTAATTTTAGCCAATCATTATTTCTATAAACACATCTGGCTCTCCCTTTATCGCAACAATAGTTGCAACCTCCCCACCCATTCTCCCACCTTTTTTTATTATTTATCTTCAGCACCTAAACATACTTATGTACCTAAACATTTCTGTGAATTTTCATAAATAGTATCACATGTTAAATATTTATTATGGTAGTCGTATTAAGTTTACACTGTCAAAATCCCTCAATAAAATTAAATTAAATTCCTGAATAACCTACATCTATTGGGTGTAGGCGCTGGTTCTGACCTCCTTCTTAAGTGAAATTATTCGTATAAAACGACTAACCTCGTAATTTCCATCCCAGTTGTTGTACAAGACGATATCTGGTAGCCAGATGTGTTCTGAAGGAACGTAGAGCATTTCCACCCCGCCGTACTCCTCAGGGTCCCACCGCAACTTGTAGTCGAACCATTTCTAAAACATGGTTTTAAAAAATTAATTTGATTTAAGTCTGTAATTATAAGAGGTAAATATAATACTGGTTTAGTACAAAATTAATATAATAATGGTTTGATCAATTTATAATTAAAATAATTCTGAACTATACTCAGTATACACAATGACAAATTCAACCGACAATTTTCCATACACATTATCACATATCTTCATATTATACATGCAACTCTCTAATCATTATTTTTGTTTTATATTTAAAAACTAAATAAAATATATATTTCTTTTACATATTAAATAATATTATATCCAATGGTCTAGCGCAGGAGTCGGCAGACTTTTTAATTAGAAGAGCCAAATATGAAATAAACAGAACCTCAAAACTTTCATAGAGCTGCATAAAACACTCCTTGGGCTTTCTAAAGTTTACTACTTATAACGGTGATCTTGCATGCTATATCTGCATGCATTTTAGGCATGATTGTAAATTATCGTTAGCTAATTTTCTTCGTAACATATTTTTTATTTGATTAATAGAAGATAATGTTTGTTCGCATAAATAGGTAGAGTCAAAGATTCTGAGAATGGCAAATGCTAGTTCGCTTATTGTGTTGTGTTGCAGGCAAACTATTCCATGTATCAAATATGATTGTATATGAAAGTATGAGCTGGAATTGAAGAGTCGCAAATTCCTATGAAAAGAGCCACATGCGGCTCGCGAGCCGCGGTCTGCCGACCCCTGGTCTAGCGTATTATTCTTGCAAATAAACGATTACCCTTGAGACACGTGTTCACTTAGTAAAACTTGTGTAGGTATTTAGCTACATAAATTATATTTCAAAATATATACAAGCAGCATTGAGTCAACGTTTTATCCTTTTGTGTGTATAACTTAAATTTTATAATCTTGTAGACATAAAAAATCAGATAGATGGAAATAAATTAAGATAAATGTGTTCTGAAATTAATACAAGCTTGAATAATATACAAAACAAACATATGTATAATATATAAAAATGTGATCAAAGAATGAGGTTTTACTTTTATGTTGTAGCTGAAATTATAATTATTATTATTTTTTTATTTATTATCTTTGTTTTATTAACCACTTAATTGAGTTTAAATACATCTACCGGTTTCGAAAAATACCATTTTCTTATTCAGGATGTCATAACATTATGACATATCATATGAATAAGAAAATTGTATTTTTCGAAACCGGTAGATGTATTTAAACTCAATTAAGTGATTAATAAAACAAAGATAATAAATAAAAATACGAATTTTAACCACAAAGTTAATATTGCTAATTTTAAAAGTATTATAATTTTAAAATTATTAATGGCATAATATAAATGCAAAGTCTTATTCAATCAAGATTTTTGTTTTTGCATGACATTGAAAAATTAAATTGCTTTACATTTCGTCATATGTAATAGCTCAACGAGGTACTTTTTTGCAGTAAAATTAATCAAAATAATTATTATACGAATTAAATAGAGACACTTTAATTTAGAAGAATCACGCCAATGATGCTTTAAGACAAGATATGTTATTATTATTAATTTTGGGAAAAAGATGCAAAATAGAATATGAATTAAAATTTGTTATAGTATTACGAGTAAAAACAACGTAAGTGAGATTATTACAGCATGTTATTATTAGATGTTGTATATTGTCGTTGCATAATAACATTTTTTACACCACACAAGTTACTTTTTACACAACATTGTATTTTATGTTATATTTATATATAATCTTCGAAACTTATATTCTAGATGCTTAATTTGGCTACAATAATATTTAAAATGCTTTTACTATGTAATCTTTTTTCTTACTTTTTCTAATACGGTCGGTTGTTTAATCAGTTTTACTAGAGTAAAAAAGTTACTTTAATAAAAATTTGCGAAAACGGATTGTTCGATCGTTGGTAAAAAATATTTACCCATCGAAAGTACATATGTACATTCAATGGTAAACTAATGTAACTCTCCTAACTAATGTAATAAAAACCGTAAATCATTAGTTAAAAATGGCGCACTCTTCACAGCTGTTTCAAGTCATCTGTCACATTGATACGTTGAAAGTTGCAGTATACGACAATGAATCATTAGATATCCCGCTATTTTAGTGATGAGAGTTCGTCTGCTATTGAATTTATATCAGCACATAGACCAAAAATTTTTCACCAGCAAAGTGATAGATTTCGAACGTAACGGTGAATTGAACCATGGATATAGCAACAAATTGTATGTATTGTCAATGGTGAATATTTTAAATAAATCAAATTTGACAACATTGCCATGCTATCAGACGGGATTAACTTAGACAATACTAAACTTGATGTTCGAACAACCCGTAAACGTTATTTACCAAGAGCGATGGTAAAATGTTACTATAGTAAAATTTTACTACTTATAAATAAATAAATAATATTTCATTGTATATTACATGTTTGTGAACATCTAAATAATTGTGCACAAGCGGATCAAAATCTTTAGATCAATTCAATTTTTCCTTCTGGTCTATTTTCTGTTGTCCTCTTGTTCATGTTTCATTAATCATAATGTTATGATGCAAACCCACTCAGAGATGATTTGAATTACTATAAATAATATAATGTATACTGGACCCTACGGCTGCTCACTGACAGATTGATATGACGTACAACTATAAACTTTATGTGACAAGTAGAGTTGACGCTGAATCCATCTATTACCTACACGTGTCAGTGAGCGTCAGTGAGACACGTGTACATGAATGACCGAGATGTTGATAGTTTATTTCATTGTATTCTCCCATTTACTTAGTATAACCCTGACTGCCTACGTTTATATAATATTTACTTATTGTTGTTAATTTTAAATGATATTTAATATTTCAATTCGTTACACCCCATTTATACATATGCTAGCTATAATTACATTAGCAAGTACCATTAAGGGAGTATGTAATGAGGGTAGTATCTAAGTGATTATTAATATTTCAGTAATACAAAATAAAAATGTTTTCGCAAAATGTTTGTAGCGCTATATTTAATAACTGCAGTGTTTTCCAATAAATATCTAATTATTTAATAGAATTATCAAATCATTAAAGTATTTTACTAAATTAGTCAATTTCAACCAAAAATGTTAAAAAATATCCTTAATAATATCATATCCTACGAGTAATGCATTTATCACATATAAATGATATTTTAATCATTCGTCAACATTATAATCTCTTTGAAAGCACATTAATTAAACACCATCTCTAGTTTATCAACTTAAAAAGTCTGATTAATACACTATTATATTAATCAGTTTTCGTTCTCATCAAAAGCCTCGTCAATTTATGTATATTATTAATCAGTTTTCGTCATAAATCATACAGGTATTTTAAAACTTATTTTTCATCGTTATGCATTATTTCTTAAATTTCTTGCAAAAATAAATTTATTTTGTAAAGTAAGTCGACCTGACCAACCTCTATGTTATTATTATTTTTCTATTAGATATGTCCCACTCACCTGTTCCACCCACAAATTGGTCGTCATGACCTGATTCTTCAGGTTGACCTCCATCAGCTGGCTCAGTTTCAGGCCTAGCCATACGGTCAGCGTTTCGGTATTGTTGATGACCGGTCTGATTAGGCGGTTGTAGTTACTGAGCAGATCATCGTACAGCCGTTTAGCATCTGGGTTTGCTTCGATGTGCTTTATCGTGGCCGCTATAAATATGAACATTTATTTATTTTCTAATCAGTAAATAAGAGTAAGAACCGTTGAAAATGAACCGACAAAGTATTCAATTGATAACAAAAAAAATCTTGCTGCAATAGATACAATCACAGCACTTGGTATTTGATGCATGGCATATCGTAGGGTTTTCTGTTAATAATCTTATATATTATTTATTTTTCATTATAACTATAGTTAACTTTATTCTTTATAAATTTAATGATCGTATTATTTTTATGTAGATTTATTTATAGATTGTTCAATTGACTTTACTCTTTGTAATATTTCATATTTACAATTTGTATTAGTGGTTTGTATTTTGTCTTTTGATTACATGTTTTGACTTATTACATGTTTGATCAAGTCTATTGTACGTATTAATTATTGCGCTTTATACTTTTAAATACAATTCAGTGTTCTAGTTTAAGCTCTTAATTTCTCGGTGCACGCAATATTTTTCTATGTTTATTTTAAGAAAATGTTTTGCTGTTTCTTTCATTTAAATATCATTTAAACAGCATCATACTCATAATTGATGTATGATTATTTAAATGGTCTTTTTATTTGTAATTATGTTCATAATTTAAATGATTTCCTTCTCTAAAGAGATTTTTCTCTGATAGAGACGTAGCACGACACATATTTTGAACTATTAATTACCTTACATTGTGTTATCAAGTAATTAATGAAAAAAAAAACTAATATTCATTAAGGGAAAATTTATACATGATACATATGAATGATTTTTCAAATAATCGTCCATGTAGATTATTAATAAATTTATTTTTAATCATGCAAAAAGTCATTTTTTCTAGTAGTAAGTTAATAAAATATAACCAGAAATATATTATGAATTATTTTTTTAATAAGCACCCTTCTGTTTAACTCTTAATATTTCAAAACTCAATTGCATTATTTATTAATATAGATAATTACTAATTATGTATAACTTACAATATCATGTATCAGACACGTGTATCTTACCAGCCCGACATGGAATACGTTTTTCTGGCTCCGTCAAATATACAGATCATTGTATTTTGTTTTGGTCTCATTAAACCAAGTCAGTCCTTTCGTTAAAAAAATATATCGTCTGAGTTTTATATAAAATTCAGAAAGTGTTCTTTTTTGAAAATATTATTTCTTGTTGGTGTCTAGAAAGGTAACAACGTTAATATGTATATGTTACACATTTAACGGTGAATCTCCTTTAAAATTTTATGCACTTTTATAACCAGCTTGTTAAACACAATCTTGTGACACATTCTACCAGGAAAGCCTCCTATAAATATGTTCTATGCTTAAATATTTTAAGTGAAGTATTTAGTACGTTTTAATTTAATAAAATAATACAATAGAATCAAATAATATTATGAAACTGTTTTATTTTAATTATATGTATCATATGTGTGTACATTAGTAATTGTGTTTAAGGCAAATATAGCAACGTGAATATTTTGCAGTTGGATGTTAGTGAATATATTAGTTTAGTTCAAAAGTACGTTGACATGTCAGTTTACTAATCGCCGAACTGCCAATAAGACTCACAAAACAGTCGGTCGAGTAGGTATCGAACAAAACATAATAAATAAATTATTGAGTTGAAATGTGTTGAATTCATTTTTAAATATTTTTATGTTATTAGCACAATTAATGTTAAAAAAAATTACTACTACAAAAATAAGCATAGGAATTTCAATACGTTAAACATATTGTTTTACGTACTTAATAATACATATATAAAAAATATTTTAAAATACTCACCGCAATGACTTCCTCTCGCAACCAGTAAAATAACAAATATTTTCGTATAATAACCCATTTTTATTTATACCATAATATTTATTTTATCAAACGTTTTCTGTTTTTGTATCTATGCTCACTTTGCTGCCTTACGTTGGCTAATCGGTATTTTTCACTTGGTAAATAAACAATTGAGGTTAGACTGCCCAAAAGTAGGCGGTGACGAAGAGCCACGGACTCGCAATGTAGCGCTTTGCCCTCTAGTTTTGCGCGGTCCACACAGCATCGTCTATTCCATAGAAATCAATAGGCAGACAGTGCCGCGCCTGCGCTACGGCAAAAGGTGTAACACTGAAAAGTGAAAGTTTTCTTTCCCTCCAAAACTTTATTTGAAACTTTAAAATCACAAAAATTAATTCTGAATATTTCTAAATGTTTACCATAATAATCTTATATGTGCACGAATATAATACCCCATTGTCCTTATATACCTAAAAAAAATTAGAAAGTAAACTGATGGAGTGAAGTGTATATTTCCTTTAAAATATATAAACCAGGGGGTATATGAACTTTTTGTTCCGAAGGTACATTTTTCAAATATAATAAAAAATGAACGAAAGTCTATTTCTACTGTCAAAAATTTTAAAACAATAATTCTGCTATAGTAATTAACTAACAACAACAATTAATTAGTTAAATTATTAGAAATCATCCTATGTACGCTTTTTGCATTTGTCTTAGGATGGGTGGACGAGTACCAGAAATATACTTCTGCTTGATATATGTAGGGAAATTGATACATTATATTATAGTTTCAATCGCATAAGATTAAAGTATTTTAAAGGGTTTTAAATATTAGTATAGATGGAATAACACAGAAATGCCATCTGCGCGGTATGTGTAGGAAAATTGATACATTATAGTTTAAATTACATTGGAAATTACAGTGTCAAAAATGTAAGAGTATTATACTCGTATAACCTTCTGTGTGTCAGGCGTAAAAAAATGAAAGGAATTCGACACACAACGCTGAATTAAGGCGTTAATTTTCTATGAATTTTGAATTATGTGTACTAGTTCGGTTTTGAATAGAAATTACTCGAATAGGAACAAACAAGTTCATTTCTATTGTCAGAAATTCGAAGATTGGAAAACTAAAAGTAATTAACTAGGTAATTATGTAAATTATGAAAATTATAAAATCGTCCTATGAAATTTTCCGGGATATTATGCCGTGTTTTGTAACTTTTCTGACCGATGTTTTGGTTCCCACTACAGGATGCATCGTCATACTGATGACAGTGATAATCCCATCATTACTTCAGCGACGTCGCCCTCGATAATAATAGACCTTGTAATGGGTCCCGAAACGTCGATCAGAAAGGTCGGAAACATGATAAAATAACCCAGAATATAGTGAACGCCCTTAAAATTCATAAATTAAAACAATAATATGGTATACCTACATGCATCTTATTTTTTAAATTATTGTTAATATTGACGAAATGTTATTCCGCGACCAATAGCGGTTGACCACCTTTCCAAATACTTACTCAATATATAATAAAAGTCGATTAAACATTTTTGCCTCGTTTATTCTCCTAATTTTTTCCAGAATTTTACTATTTTTTATAACAATGGCATATATTACATAATATACAATTCTAGTACATGTTTCTATCTACATTAAAAACGAAATATGTTTTATTGAACCACTAAAGATATCCATAAATTCTACACAAATAAATTAACAGATCAAACTGGATGTTACAGAGTACAATACACTACAAAATACTTGTACAATAATAAATATTTTAAATACAGCTTATGTTACATTATTAAGTCACTGATGTCTAGTCCTTGTCTTAAGGGTGGTTTGATGCAAGTAGACCGCCCCGCTACCTATTCAGACTCCGGGGCAGAATCTTCACCGCACCTCCTGGAAGCTGAAAACAAAATATAATTAATTAAATACATAGTGATAGTGATAGTATAAAAACCAATTTGTCGCCCAACTGATGAAGAATTCATTTTTGACGAATGATGGTTTGTTTCAAAACATTCAAATACATTATATAATCATTACACAGGCGTTATTTTTGAGTGTATGAATAATGATCACATCAATTTTGTTATTTTCAGAACCGGTCAAACTTGTATTTTGTAAATACATTTTTTAAAGGAATCATGTATTAAATACTAATTTAATGTATTAATTATAAATATATACATATTTAATCAATTTTGTCGAAAAATATTGTTTTTGCGCTACCGGGATTCGAACCTGGATCTCTATTTCCAATCCGGGGAAGTCCAATTGTGTTATAGCGCCAGTATTTTTCATGACAAATTTTCGAACCTATACACTTACACTTACACTTTTTCAAATTAATACATCTGTCGTTCCATTATTTGAAAGCCATCTACATTGTTTTTACGGAATCACAAATACCTTTATGTAAACCGACTGCAGATGCCAGAATTATCAATTCATTTTTATTAAATTTTGGACACATTGATACAACTTATATTATTAAGGAGAACACATTTTTATTGTGAAGTTGTAATTATTGAGAACCGAGGTTATTTTTATATTTTATATTTTTCGACAAAATTCATTTTATATGTATATATTTATAATTAATACGTTAAATTAGTATTTAAAACATCACAGACCTATGATCTGAATAATTACAACTTCACAATAAGAATGTGTTCTCCTTAAGAATCATGTATTATATATACATATTAAGATATTCAAAGATGCATTTATTTCGAGTCGCCAGATGGCAAAACGAAGCTATAATTATTTTATTTCAGATGTTATCTATTAAAATATATATTCTAACTATAAATTTGACTGTTTAATTTGTTAAATTTTAAGAGTTTCTAAAGTTAATTTACTGGTATAGTCGTTGTTGAGTTTGTTGAAAACTAATTTTTAAAAATTCCAATGTCATCTTAGTATCGTTTGATGATTCTAATTGAAAAAAAAAACCGTAAATGAAACACGAAACACAAATTCACGCTCTTTTTTATCGGCTCTAAGTTTAGGAAAGAATTACGAAGCATTTTTTTAAGAACCAATATCAGATATCGAATATCGTTTATCAGAAAAATCTGTGAGATCGTCAAACAAAAATCCATCTTACACATTGGAATTGTAATGAATTGAATCGGCGATAGCCGTTATGTTACAATTATGTTTCTTTACCTAATAAAAAGAAAATTAATTAATCTATTTCAAACTGTTTATACCGTAAACAAATGCTCAAATAAAGTAATAGCTTTCGATTTCTGGTAAAAAAAAATGACACATTACTCCTCTTTTAATAGAGTATTATACCTTCACTATTTTTATATCCAAAAAAGGATAAACTATGAATATGAAATATACGTGACGTTAATTAAATCTCTCAATAAAATTGCATTATTGTATTTGTTTATTGTTGCGATCGGTGTTAGTAACAAGTTGCTAGTTGAAGTGTGAGAAATAATTGATATTGAAAAATTTTAAAAGTCATTGAGAAAATCAGTGTTTATAAAAGTTATTATCATTTTCTTATAATTATAATTGTTATGACGATAACTCACTAGTGAGAATGTAATTCTAGCAATTCAAATTGAAGTTCACGTTATTTTGGAACCTACCATAAGGACGTTTCTTAAATATATGAAGATACAATATATTCGCAATAAAAGAAAGTGGGAGCTATAGGAATTTGAAATATGTGGGTTTGCAGTTTGGTTTGGATGTGGTTAGAGCAGGTGGAACAAATAATAAGTCACTTACAATTGATAGGGTTATTGATGATAGTTACACAATAATAGGTAAGTATGAACAGTAATGACGTGAAGCGACTGCTGGTTGGTGATCTGTTCAGGAAATTGGCCGCGAGAGAAGTGAGTGGTTATGGCTGGCTCCCGGAGCGGCTATGCCGCAATGTATTGTCGCCGGTTTGCGAGTTGGTACTAAGGTAAATGAGAACTTCTCGTTTACACCCAGATACACTGGTTCAGAACCTGTCAGCGGTGTTACTGAAGTGTAGAAACGTTGAAGTAATAAAAATTGTAGAGTAAAAGACAAAAGAAGAATAATGAGTATGTTCAATATTGAGATTTGATACAACGAGAGAAACATCTTATTTTTATACACTACTAGCTGAAGTAGCCGACGTTGCTTGGGCTTTACGCAGAGTGAAGAGGCTTCATTTAGGGTGATGGGGGTAAATTTTTTTTAGAAATTGGATGTAGACAATAATTTTCCTCTAATTTTGAACGTCAAGTGTGCAAAATTTCATAAAGTACCAAAATTCTGCTTTAAGGGGTAGGAAAGGGGAATGGGGCTGGTTTTTCCAAATCTCATGTAGATAATAACCTTCTTCTTGTATTGAAGGTTAAGTGTGCAAAATTTCATTAAGCTCAGAATAAAACTGTAGATTTGTATAAAAAACTAACAAACAGACACTCTTCTTTATATATATAGATAGATTAAGAAATTGTACAGCTTATTTAATTTCACTCATGCCACTGATAAATTAAGGTTGCTCGACTCACCCAGATAAGGTTGTAGGCCGACATGACGTTGGGCGGGTAGGAGGGCAGAGCCTGCGTCCGCCGCCGCGGCACGGGCCACAAGCTGGCCGGAAGCTGCGGCAAGGAGGCCGAGCCCAGCCTCCTGATGGATACCTCATCCGGCTCCACCGACGGACCTGCGCAAAACACTTATCATCAAGTCAGTGAAGTAACCAATCAATTCATTGATAGCTCACAAGGCAGGTGCCGTAATACGGAGCGGGGCGGATTGGAGAGTGAATCTCGCTACTCATACATTTTTTTAGAAATACTTCTTCTATCTAACAGTTAGAGTTTTGGTTTTTTCCCATGCTATTATACCGGATAGATATTGTATGGGTCCATTTTTTATAATTTAAAATAGTTACATTTTTTTACGTAAGTGATTACTTTGTAATGTTAGAGCTCGTATATCTTTTATCTAAATAATTATTTTACTTTTGAAGAGTAATATTAAATTTTTTCACAACAGAAATAGATGTAACATTCATTTTACATGCAAATAAAATCAGTGCTGCAAGTCACTCCTTACTCCGAGGTGATTCGCATCACTACTGAAATGAATCCTGGACAAGGTGAATTTTTGCTGAACTGTGACCGAGTTCTGCGATTTCAACGCATAAATGTGACGTTTACCCTCCCTTTTTGGGGGTGCATCATTTCCATAGCTTCTCTCTGGTTGTCTTTTAGAACCAATATGAAAACGAATCTCACGTCTAATTGATACCGTTGAAGGTATGGCTTTGTATATTTGGCTATATTAGTAAATATCCAAATGTAAAAAAGTTGTGTTTGATTTTTAATTACGTTTTAAATACGCCCTGACGATGCTTGAGCTAAGCGAAACCGGTTGGCGTGTAATAAAATTCGTGGTTTCATGGTTTTAATCTAACATGTCAAACCATAAAGTAATTGTTTTCTAGAAAAAAATTGAACTATGAAGAAAAGCCACAAGGTTTACTAACTGCCGGAACGTAACTAATCTAACATAACTTATTCATTATAATATGTATATTCTAAAAATCTTTGAAGATTCTGTTAATTATTGCACGTTGCTTTGTTCAGTGCACAACTCTCATGCCGATTCCCGGTGTACGAGTATGTACGCGTCATGTACCTACAATATTCTAAAACTAACCTTATATGCCACGAGACTAAATATAATCATTTTAATATTTTAATTGGCGCAGGTCACAATATATTACCATACTACCGGCACACAATCTGATGATAATTTTATTATAATGTATTCGGTCCACGTTCATAAAATATTTAGCATAATATGTAGGTCTCGTATGTGGAGCGACAGTTCGTTATGATAAGTAATTTGAGTTCGTGAACTGTCCGAGTGTGCCCCCGATGCCCCGGTAGTAAAACACGTCAGTCCACAAATCAGTCAGTCCATGAACCCAACATAGACCTTAGTAACGTCAGATCCACTAAATATGCAAATCGGCAGGGGAGCGACATTGGACACGGGCGGCTGCAAGGAACTCGCTGTGACGATCATAGACATCATTATCCAGCTCAGTGCGGGCTGCGACGTGCGTCAATATTACAGGGACCATTGTTTCATCGGTTATAAAGGGAATTCTGTTATACTTTTGTTAAACGTCCCGGTAAACGGTGCAAAGGGGGTATTTTATCACTTCTATTTATTTGGTCAGTGTTTGGGTGTTATACTTATATATAATATACCTTAAACGAACTAATGTTAAGTAAGATGGTGATGGTGTAGTGGTACTGGAAGCGAGTCCACATGCTAACATATATACAACTTTAAAAAAAAAAGATAATTGTGGAGATTAAGGGGTGAGAATTGGTATATATATATATATAAAGTGATCACCTAAGCCAGACGAAAACAGGTCATAAGCCCTGTAATTACCCCATACTTCCATATATTTTCCATTAAATATAATAAAAAATAGCTTTGCCTCTATGAGATATTTATTTAATGTTAAGTGCCTCCCACATTCTCTTCCCACCCCCGACGCTAGCGAACAGTTAGTCGATCGGCGGCCTTGAATCGGAACGGTTACACGCTGTTATCAACCTCGAATGACTCCGTGAGTCAATATTTCAACCTTTGATAATATCTAAATAGTGATATAATTATATATAGTCCACTGCATTTGTAGGTGATCGAGAGACCCAGAAGAAGCAGAATTCATCGAGTCCGTTTTTTTTGCTCCTATGTTTCTGGCACCTATTGCACCTTAGTATTTTTATTTAATTTTTATCTCCTTATATAATAATTATTATATTTCAATTATGTTTCACCTCAGAATGTTGATTTGATTATTTCAAGTGACGTGCTACCTCTCTATAAGAGAAAGAGAGAAAGATTGTTTACATTATGAAATAAGTCAAATTAAATTACTGTTTCAATCATAATGATGACCGAGAAAAAAGTAAAACAAGAAATAAAACATTTAAATTGAAATAAAAAGCATGAAGTACCAAAGTGTGCGAGGATAATCTATATTATATAATAATTAAAGTATTATGTGTTTAAAATATTGATTTTAAATGTTTGACAAAAATTGACCCAACAAAAATCAGACGTATTTTATTATAATGTTTACATCAAACTTACAGTGAAAAATACTTATTTATTAAACCTAACATCACATAAATCAAATATCTAAATAATAAATAAATATATAATAAATAAACTATCAATATTACGGTACGCAAAAACTTTTTTCCTTTTTCCGTGAATTTAAAAATGGGTTTTTAATTTCTTTACATGTTCTTTTTATTTGTCTGACTATTCACATGTCAAGCACTCTATTTTTAATTCCCACGACTAAGTATAATGACATTATATGAATATATCCAAATAATTCAATACTTTTCGTTGTTTTATTTACTGCTTGCTTCAAAGTCTACCTATAGATGACTAATTGTATCGTTTTATCGTTCTGTCTATTTATGTGCAATTTACCGTGCAATTTATTTGAATTTGTTTATAATGAAAAAATTATAACCTTAATTTATTTTAAAAATTATCCAAAAAAAATTGTTTGACGCGATAAGCACACACGTGAATTAACAGCATATCTTGTTTGTTTTATGTTGCCACGCGACACGGAGATCTGTCAGTGCATGTTTATTTTACGTTACTATGCTACATGGATTAACAAACAGAAAAAAGAAAATTATTGTAATGGTGATTGTAGATATGTAATTAAAACATAATAATACAATTATTTAAAAAATATATTTCATGTACAGACATTTCAAATGATTCGCCATTTAGATATTGGGTCAGCAAGAAAAAACAGCTGTCAAATCATTTGGACATCATACTATGTTTTTGTCGGCAGTGAAAAAATATCAAGCTCATATACGCGGTTAGCAAACAAACTAAATTTTATTAACAAGTAAACACATATTTAGCCGGCTTCATATTTATGCGTATTCAAAACAAATAGTAGTGAAACGAAGTTATTACTTGGTCAGCAGAATTACAAAATTGATCGGCACAAAAAGGTTAGGTTAGGTATAGCAGAATCAAATTAATTTTACAGCTTGCCAAAATTTTATAAAATCTGACTAACGATTTGCCTATATTGCTGCAAATGTATTTAGAAATAACTTTAAAGCTGCATAATATGACATTATTTGCTGATCAATCTTGTTCTACTGACTGACCACAAGTGGTGGCTCAACTGACTATATTTGACGGCAGAAACCATTTTAAAGCTTACCAAAACCTCGATATTAAGCTAACCGTTTGTGCGATAACCAAATTTGATTTGCCTCTTTTCCTTTCAGAAGATGGTCACCCCAGTCTATAACAAGTTGTCTGAGTACAAATTTCCTGAGTACAGTTCCTGGTACAGAAGTGACGCACGTGACCCATTGCACTCGTGCTGCTTTTAACCGATAGTTATCTAAAATCGATGATCAAATTGAATCAAAGTTCTGTCTAGACAGACCTGTATGGCTTGGATGCATTTCTTTGATTAACATTTTTATAACTGATTACAATTTACAATACGAGACCACTGGTCGGTGAAATCATCACCTTGATTCAACATTGCGACGAGATGCCCGACACGCAGTAAACAAATTATAAAATTGAACCGCCGCTGCAATTCAAATGAGGCATTTGCACGTGCGATAAGTGGAACAAAAATTTTACCATGATAAAAAACTAAAAAGTGAAGTGTTGGTTAAATGTGTTTAAAATATAAATAAGTTTATATACTCGTAGACTTCAGTGCTTAATACTAAATTATATATAATATAAGCGTTCTGATGCACTTAGCCTTCATCTATTAAAAATATTTTTTTAAATTACATTACATAATGGAAGTTCTTTGTTTTTCTGTGCCGATAAATCGGTGTTTATTTTTAAGACAACATTAATTTAAAGCTTGCATCAATATAAAAAATCCTTAAAGTAACCGATACACCAGAAAGTATTAATACTACATTCCATTTACATGCAAGCCTGTCGGCCACTGCCTACCTCGCTAGATACATATAAAGTACTTGTTCTGAGGTAGGCAGGTAGTTCAAAAATATATATAAAGTATACAGCATATTTGTGTTTTTTTACGTCTGTGCACGTCTTAGTATATATGTGACTTATTTTTAACATGAATTTTCAATTGTTTTGTCTGTTATAGTAAGTTATTGTACGATTTGATAAATTATATTTTGAAATGTTCTTGTATTTTATGTAATTTAATCATGTTTTTATCTCACCACTAGTAATATTGTACATACATATGTTGCAGTGTTTCAAGTTTTTGTTATGTTATTTATATTAAACTGATGTATTGTTTGGCGTTTGTTTTAGTTATGACAGAGCTGTTTATTTTTATCCTAACTAGTTAATTATTTCTATTATTTTTCTTTATACACAGAATATTAAAAGTCGCGTTTATATCTTACTTTAGTGAGAAGAAAAAAGTTCTGATTATTTTGACACATTTAAAACATACCTGTTTATGATAGTGTATATATAGGAGAGGGGTTTGGATCATTAGTTGCGGAATGAAGGGTACTCTACACACATTCTTTGTGAAACATAAATCTGATTATGACACAAAAGTATTTTCTGTAATATAATAATATTTGTGTAAAGAAGACGTATTTTTTACATTAATGCATATTATATTGTCAGCGTTTAAATTTTTGTTCCAAGCGAGTCATATATTTTTAAAAAGTCGGGAATCTATTTGATTGCGTAAGTGGTACCAAATTGAAAATATTGAAACAGGGAATTTGCATTAGTTCATGTCTATATATATGGCAGAAAATACTATTACCGTTGCAATACATTCTAGCACATTTTATAACGTTAGCAGTGGCGTGCACCAAGCATGGACTTAGGTTATGCTGGTAATATCGATGCTGAAATAGTACGACGGAATGTATTGTCATTAGAGTTGTATTTCTGTGTACGAAAAATATTAGTACTATTACTATTTTTATAGGCAAATCTTCAAGTTATCAACACTATTTAATAATATAAAATGTTTAAATTGGTGGAAAGCGTACATTCAAGTTCGTTTCAAATACACACTTGCGGTATTTTGCAACACGTCTGTTCAAGCGAAGATGTGTTTTCAGAACACCGCAAGAGACTGAAGCATAACTTTTAGTTCGAATACGTTTGAGACAGATTTTGCGAAAAATTATGCAAAACACATACGCAGCTTTATTTGTCATTTCTAAATTCTTACGCTAGATGGTTCTAGTTAATATGAGAACTATTAAATTTGCATAATATATCAAATAAATATTTAATTTAGATTTATTTCGCGTAAATTGTAGTTAATTACAGCTTTTTAATTGTATAAAATGCACTAGTACATAGTGTTTTCTAAGAATACCCTGTCTACACTTCTAAAACAAATCAACTATACCTGAAAAAAATATGAAAAATCTACAATTTTTTGAAATAACAAACTAATTAATTACCATTTCTCATTTAGCCGCGACAGTGAACAGAGCTGATGTAACGCCACACTCTTCTGCACTGATACACGACTCTCGCCTCATCCATATTCGTACATTTTCTCATGCTTACTCGTCGATTGTCGATCGGTGTGTCTATTTATATATATATTGCTTATTTCCAATACATAAGAAACAGGGATTATATTTGCCTTATGAAACATGCATTGAAAAGGTTAAAACTAATCCATTCTGACGTTGAAACGCCACAAAAACACACTCAATTAATTAATTTTAAAAAGTCTTGTAACGTAGCAAGGCAAGGTTGAATGAACAACTATCAAGGGTGTTTTTTTAATAAATGTGACATTTGATTCTTCTTATTTCCTCCTTCGTGTCATTATTGACATACAGTGACCTCAATCAGAAGAGATTATATGAGACATGTTTATTATTATCAATACACTCAATAACCTCTAGTGTCATTTTATTATTTAATTAGTATTTAAAACAATAATGCAATTTAAAATATATTTTAATATTAAGCAATAATATAAATAAATACAATATAAAATATTTTTAAATCTTGCTTATACAATTAATTCATAAAACATATAATTGAAAATAAGCTTGTGAGAGAACATAACATGCATGGAAAAAATGCGTTACATGTCTCAGACACATGCATCATATACCACCCCTGCGTGAAATATGTTTTTCTCGTTCGCCCCTCACAGCCACATCGTAAATGAAAATACAAATCATTGTATTTTCATTTAATATTATCAAACATCTCTGAATTTTATTTCAAATTCAGATGGAAAATAAAACAAAATACCTTTTTTTATATATTAATAGCTAATTATTATGTAAAATGTTACGCAATGTCTACCTCGTTTTTTATAGCAGATGCTTCCAAAGACACATATTCTATGTTAAAATATAGATACATATAAATATAATTTCAGTAAAAAACATACTAACTCATATATAAGTTGAAGGATTAAAAATATTATGTAGTTAATAAATATTTCAAAAGTTCTGAAACAAAACAATTATCTTGGATATATGGTTACATAATATATCAATACAAATTAAATGTATTAATTAGAAGATATACATGTAAAATAAATTTATCAAAAAAATATTACAGTTGCTACCGGGATCTCTTCCTATCCGGCGAAATACATTAAACGATTATGCTACACCAACACAGTAAGTTGACGACAAATTTTCGAACTTATATGTTGCACTTTCAAATTGATACATCTGTCGTTCCATTATATAAAGGCCATCTTGATTTTATATGTATATCTTACGAATTAATACATTTCATTTGTATTAAAAATATCACAGACCTATGTTCTGAAAAATTGCAACTTCACAATAAGAATGTGTTCGCATAAAAATAAAAATAAACATTATATATCTATTATGTTACAAGAAAATTGAATAAATGTACATGCATGCAAAAAAATTATAATATTTACTAATTAAATTATATATTTTGTTTTGTTACCTCCTTCCTCCGTATTGATACTGTAAAATGGATACGAGGAAACTAAACAAATGTTCACCACGATTAAATAAAAAACTACAGGACGCATGTTTGCAAAAACTGTCATATATAAATTCGTAAAACTGCGAATGTATATATTAATATATTCCTGCACATATTCCCGTGTCGGTGTGTTGAGTTTTTAAACTCTTACCGTTGTGTAAACTTTTTCGTATAAGTGAGAAAGCTACCTTTACGGAGAACGAACGGACAATGCAGTCCGAGTTACACGGGTGCTGTATATGTACTACATCTCGCGGTATGTACTTGATCAATATCTGTACGTACTCACAGTTATCTCATGATAAAGGACCTTGTTCCTCCAATTGCTTCTACCGGAACAGTTCATCTTCAGCATTGCTTCGTGTCTAACTATCTGATCAATTGGTAATTTGCTTTTGCGTCTGAGGAAACTGTTACAGGATGTGGTTCTATCACAACAACGTAATGATGACCGCTTGATACATTGTTTCTTCCTTTTCTGGACATTATTCCTTTGCGCGTTTGTTACGTATTAGCACATCAGTGAAGTCATTTATAATGTGATGTATCTTAGTTCTGATAATTTTCTACTGAATCTTGAAATGCTCAAACTATCGTATAGATAATAAAAAACCTTGTGCACTCTCAAATTGTAATAGTGCCGTCCTCGGTGGGTTCTGCTTCAGGAGATTCGGATGAGCCGAGTCCCTCAAGATGCATCGTGATTTTTACTTTATTGTAACAGCTATACGCTCTCTTAACACATCAAAACTTTTAAAATAATTATAAGCCACCAGAGTAAAAAAATACATCTAAAGGAAGTGCCCGCTGAGTATATCGCCACTCTTTTTAAAGGATAATATAACAAAAATTGAAAACTACACTATATAAATAAAAATAAATTAGTATAAACATGTTTATTGAAGAATATAGAACAAAATGTAACGTTTACTTTGTATTCTTAATTATTTGTAAATACGTTTACAAGTGGATATAGGGTAATTGAAATGCGCGATACGACAGGAATAGAATTGCAAATGTCAGGGCCAATTTGTCCAAGTAAGGGCCGGCGATGCCACGGCTGATGAAATTTCACAACTTCGCAAAGCCTTACTGGCGCCTTAAGAATATGTATTAAGTTTTTTTTTAATTCATTCATTCTAAATATTTCGCGGCACTTTTAGATCTTTGGCGCTATTGACACAGCCTCGCCTTTTTGGACGGCACGATCCTGATAAAATTGTTAGTAGATACCGAGTGTATCTGTAATACCGATATAGCCCTCATCGTCAGCCAGATTGCAAATATTTTTTTACATAAAAATCTGTATTCTTCAAAATATGAGCCCTCAATTTTTTTAACTGCTGTAAAATAAGTAAGGTGACTGCGGAAAATGATGTCTAACCGAGAGAAATTTGAAATAAAATGAAAAATATTACAGATAATCAATAGTTTTTATTGTTAACTATTCTTACAGTATCTTAGGAACAAATTATAAACTAGAATGTCAACTTCTAACATATACAAGGACAACATTTTAAGCCTTTTTAAAAACAATGCACATTGGCCTTATTGTACTTCGGTAGGGTAATAAGGCCTATGGCTGTAAGATATATAAACATTAGAATTATAAACTATATTTGGTACTTAAGATCAAATGAAATCTTTCAAAAACACGACAATTTGTCTAGTTCAACAACTACACTCAAAGATATCAAGATCTTCTGCTGATAAACCAACGCATTCCTCGTGATACCATTTGCCGCATCTGGTGTATATGTCTCATAT
This sequence comes from Eubasilissa splendida, assembly GCA_031772225.1. Taxonomy (NCBI): domain Eukaryota; kingdom Metazoa; phylum Arthropoda; class Insecta; order Trichoptera; family Phryganeidae; genus Eubasilissa; species Eubasilissa splendida. The sequence goes on along the minus strand of CM062852.1, from coordinate 9,268,777 downwards.
CAGCAATCCTATCCTCTTCACAACCATGACAACACCATCCCGTTTTCATCTGCATTATTCTGATCAAAACGATATTTTGTGAGTGGCGTTCCTCTGTAATAATATTGATTTCTGAGTGTTCAGTATACCTACTCAATGTTCCTATTTGTATAATGCGAACTGTTGCTACCAGGTTTTCTTCTGACCATAACGCTCATTTTTCATCACGCACTATAATCATTAGTAATATATCAACAGAAACATAATAACTAGAACAATATACTGTAATAAGGCTGTGCCAGATGAAGGGGCAGACGGGCAGACGGATTGACAGCAGCCACTGAACTGATAAGCGTTCCTGGTCACCGCGGAACTCTAAAAAGTGAGGAAGTAAATACGGTCTATGGCTCATTTTAATTTAACTAGAATCATAAAATGAATGAATTACAAATGACATAGAGTACAAATTTACATAGTTTACTGTAATATTATCAAAATTACTTACGATTGTTTCTGGCGGATTTTTATTATTTAAAACTGGCGCGCGCTCTTCTTATAAAAACACGATACTGGCGACGGGCAGCGGGATACCGGGAGGCCGCGATCAGGAATCAACTGCCTAATGTATGTTTGTATGAGTGTATTTTAAATATGATTTTTGCTTCTTAGGCTTTATTACCCGACAGGCCTTATTACCCGCATTTACCTTAATCATATTTTATAGCCGTTTATTATATTTTTAATGTAGCATCTACATAAAAAAAATGAAATGTTTGTCTTAATAGGATCATAGTATATGACGTTTACTATATCGTGGATTGAATCTTAAATAAATCTGATTTTAATCAAATTCCAGAAAATTGTATTGAGGATAGCTAAAATTATGAACATATGGACACATTAATTTAATTTATAATTAATACAAATTAAATTAATCAACTAGAAAGAATGCAGAAAAATCTGCGAGTATTTATCGAAAAAATATTTTGTTACCGGAATTAATTGCTATAGCGAAAATGGTAAACGCACTTCGGATAGAAAGAGGTTCAGGTATCCCGATAGCAACTAAATATGTTTCGATAAATAGTCTCAGATTTTTTCTGCATATCTTTCTAGTTGATTAATTTAATTTGTATTAAAAATACCACAGAACTATATTCTGAAAATGGAACTACGCAATGTTATAATTAAAAATATTAATTATAATTGATTTGTAAATCGGTTACGGGTGCAATTTTTCAATTCAATTGTTCTTAATATTAATTTTGTTAAAATCTGAAGTAACGAAATATGCGAATAATGAATACTTAGTATTTATTTTATCTGTTAGCGAATGAACTAATCAAGTTAACATCGCTGACATCATCATTTCTTACAAGCCGGTGATGGTCCTGGCCTCCAAGAATACACGATGTCTGCACCCGCCAGTTGCTAATGCCAAGAATAGATGAAATAATGATTTTATATTTATAATGTTCAGCCACCTTATTTTGGGTCTACCTGTTTAATACTGAGCAGCCATTTCAGGGATTGCTCATCATTCATAGACTGTAAACCCAGCCATCTGAGCCACCTTAACGTTATGATTTTTGTGTCGATACAGGTCGTAAAATTCTTGATTATAATAACGCCTACGCCACACACTCCATTTTCTTTTACATTTTCTCCAAAAATTCTCCTAGGAATCCTTCTTTTAAATACTTTTAATATTGCTTCATCTTATCTAGAATTTATCCAGTCAAAGTATCATTTTAGAGTATTATTTTTCTAATAAATTTAATATATTTAAAACACAATTACTATAATGAGCGGTCACGAAATAGTAAACTTAGAAACAAGTCTACAAGAAATATTTTTTACAATGAATTATTTTAACTATTTAAATTTTTTTTTTTTTTGTTTTTGTGTGTATTTTCATTTAATTAGTTAGTTAACTTTCAATCCATTTTATTTGTAATTAGTTGGATTTTAAACCATAGTTATAAGCGGTGCCGCGTAGTAGGTACTTTAAAATAAGCTATACTTAAATAGAATTTCTGCGAAATACATAGAAATAATATAATAATATTTCTATCACAATTATTATCATATTATTAAGGCTAGAAAACCCGATTTTATTAATAAATTTTTTTTTACGAGTATAAATGTCCGTCGCCTGTTTTCATGCAATCTATTTTACATCAAGCGTTGGTGATTTGTCTTCCACAGGCGCAATACTTATTTGAATTAAAGAGATGTTATGATTTTATACACACATTATGATTTTCTCAGTCAGTTTTAGCTCGATATTTAAATTTAACAGTTCTTATGATAGATAAACGTGTAAAGCATATAGATTTTTATCTTTCCCACTTCTACTTCTACTTCTTTTTATGGTTTTATCAAAGTATATTAGCGATTTTTCAATTTTTTTAATCTGGAGATTGACAACAGAGTACTGCGTCCCTGCAGAGTACGTTTGCTCTCGTGAGAGAGGTGCGGGTAATCTAGTCATATTTTTAAGATTTTAACATATCATAATATTCTGTCCAATAAAGATTTAATTACAAATGCTATACCAACACAATGGATTGACGACAAATTTTCGAACCTATATGTTACACTTTTCAAATTAGTACATATACCATTCCATTATTTAAAAGCCATCTACTTTGTTTTTACGGAATCTCAAATACCTTTGAGTAAACTGATAGGAGAAGCCAGAATTAACAATTAATTTTTATTAAATTTTGGACACATTGATACAACTTATATATTATCTTAATTAAGTTTCCGTAAGACTGCCATGCAGTTTGGCAAAAATTAAAATTAAAATTAATATTTATGTAATAAAGAAGAAATAAAAAAATAAAAAAACAACAATATTTTTCGATAAAATTGATTTTATATGTAATCTTTCTAATTAATATAATTTAAAATATCACAGACCTGTGTTCTGAATAATTACAACTTCACAATAAGAATGTGTTCTTCTTAATAACATTTAATTACGCTTTATTTCACAAAATATATACTAACGATCAGCTTATTTCAATATACTGACTGCAAGTCCCTGAATATAAGTTACATCATCGTACATAAGGGTACCTGGTAGTTACTCTCATAATAGAGTACATATCGCAAACATGTTTATGATTTATATTTATTTGTTTATGATACATGTCTCGGCTCGGAGTTCGATGTCCTTAATGTATCCAATATAACAAGTTAATCATATAAATACGTCTTGACGTGTCGTAACAAATGAACATTGACCAAAATTTTCGATTATTCAGTGACCTTTTGTAGACTGAGAGAACCGCAATGAACTTTTAGGGTCACGACCTGCGACCACAAAATAATGACCTCCGGCCCTTTTAGATCTAATCGAATCATTTATTATTGTGAAATAGTGAACTGCAATGATAAAATTAACCTTCAAAGGTTTCGTGGAGACTTATATTCAACATTAAGATATTTCAAATTTACAAATAGCGTCGACTTGATATTTTTTATGAGAATTGATAAAATCAGTATATTGTTGCTTCATATTTTAAAAACTATCATTTATTTTTTGTTTCTGGATACTTCGACCACTTGTATGATAGTATACATTTATTCAACAGATCCCCAAGTTAAATTTATCATGAAAACTGCATAAAAAATAATGCGTTTAAAAAAAATTGTAACATTTTTATATACTCACCTTTTATATACATATTTTGTTTGTGTCAAGTGTCGAACTTGGTACCTCTCACACACTAAGCCAGTGCTCTGTCATCACCACTCTTTTAGTAGACTGTAGTGCCAAATTGTCATATGTCAGTATGTAGCGATCGGAATTCAAATCCACCGCCATCTCAGTCGGCATCGACGCTAGCGACAGCGTTGCCGGCTGCTGCTACAAGTCTGACTCAAGCATTTCACCGCCAAGCAGTCTCTCCAGTTTCATCATTTCACAACGGCGGTCTTGCCGGCTCGCGCTCGCCGAGCAATACCGCCAACTCATTTCATGCACTTTCTACATCTTCATTCACTGTATTCATTCTATGTATGTCTTCCTTGTTTTTATCATACAGACAATAAACACCTCAACACACGCTAATCACATTTATTTCATTTAACCACCGTCCTAACCCCCAAAAGTATATATTGCTAATATTTTTGTCTTGCATTGATTTAGATTTTTGATTTACTGTATTATTTATAGGTACATTCCCACAATTACATTTCATTTTCTGGACGTTATCTCCACTCTCTATAAACCTAGTCGGAACTCGTGGATTCCATGTGTATTGCTCGTAATACGAGAATATTTGGAAGTGTATTTTATACTTGGTCTTATTTAAAATCAGTAAACAAACAACCCTTTCTGTAAGTAAAAATCGAATTATCATTTCTATCTTTCTTCCATTTGTAATCCTTGGTATATTGACCGGATTAAATTGAATGGTAATAATAGGCAAGAATGATTATTTTCAATGTATGAGTATTAATTGTAAATAACCATTCTTATTTAATCATTCACCACCACACCAACATTCCTTACACCTTAATTACATATTTTTTTTAAACAGCTGAATTTTGTAACAAATAAAGAGCTTTAACTTATTTAGTTACGCCACTGAATTTTTACATAATATTCTTATCAACATTTCCTCTAAGACTCGGGAGCATCAATGGGTGCTAAGCAAGGTGAACTGGGCAAAGTAAAAATCCTCATGAGCAGATTTTTTCAATATAATAATGATTATATAGGTGCTGTTATATTTAATAGATCATAAGCTATAAATATAACATAATTTTACTTATGTAACATATCTACATTAATCTTAAAACTCCAAAAAATTATGCTTAATCTAAGCCTGCAATATTATCTCGACAAATTAGTCAAATAAACATTCAATTTTCCACTCACACGTAGGTATTATTTATTATAAAAACGTTCATTGTATATTTTTTATTTCTTTATCATATTATAAATGATAAACGTAGCGTGCTGACAATAATTTAGGTTTATTTTAATTTATTTCATGAGTTGTGTACTTTTTTTCCTCTGACTCGCTCGTCATATACGTTATTTAATTTAATTGCAATTTTTATATTTTTAATCATAAAAATATGACATTAAAGTTAATACATTGACTGAGAGAGAGAGAGTTATGTTTTAAAATGGTTACTTATTACATATTTCAATATATAAGTTATTGCAATGAAGAACTTATGATGTAAGTATTCAATGTCTGCACTGGCTAAAATTACTTTGAATTCAATCATATTTTTCGAACAACATAAGGTATCCATAGAACCTCACCGTCATCTTCTTTGGCTGATATGTTTTTGAATAAACTAGAATCACCCCCTAGTCAAATCATGTACACTGGAAACCCGCCAATAAAGACAGAAAATTAATTACGTTCCCGTTACCACAAAACGTAATGAAATCAACATAAATATTTCAATGCGCCAGCCTCCATTAAAATTTGTAAATTGGGATATCTCTATCACAATATAATATTTTTAAAATACAAACCGACCCTTTTTTACCATGGACACAAACCATAAAAACCGCCGTTTATCATATAAAATTGTAGTTCAAATCCACCGCCATCTCAGTCGGCATCGACGCTAGCGACAGCGCTGCCGGCTGCTGCTACAAGCATGGCTCGATGATTCACCGCTAAGCAGTCTCTCCAGTTTCATCGTTTTACAACGGCAGTCTTGCCGGCTCACGCTCGCCGAGTAAGACCGCCAACTTGTTTCATTTCATTTCATAAGACACGTGCACCTTCTACATCTTCATTCATTTCTATCTGTCTTCCTTGTTTTTATCATACTGTCATAATAAACGTCAACACATACATCAAACAACATTTATTTCATTTAACCACCGTCCTAACCCCCAAATTATCAACATGCATTAAGCGCATTATAAAATAGAAGACGTTGATGACGATGTATATTTTTGGGGACCAACAGACTATTAGATTAATTTCTCTCTTTCAGTGCTAAACCGATTAATTAATCGACGTGCTACCTTTAATTATGATCACAAAGTCAATTCAACAAATTTAAAATGCTACGAAAATATAACATTTATTAGATTAAATAAAAGACAATTACTTTGTAAGAAACCACGAATTTTATTATACGCCAACCGGTTTCGCTTAGCTCAAGCTTCGTCAGAACGTATTTATAGTGATTGTCTTTTAATTAATCTAATATGTCAAACCACAAAGTGATTGCTTTCTACGAAAATATATAATATTTATACTCAGATCCTAATACTCTGCTGTGAATACATTTTAGCAAAAATATTAATTGTACTGAAAATACACTTTGGCGAAAATATATTTTCTGAATCGATTTCCTAACTTGCTAAATGACTAAAATTACGAACATTTTCCTGCTTACATAAAAACCATGTTTTAGGGGGGCTTTCAATATTAATTCATATTTTTACGTTTTATTTAAGCATGTAGAAAATTACATAAAGATATTAAAAACATAAACAACTAGAAAACATCGAAAACAATAAATCATTTAATTTTCTATTGATTAACTAAAATGACAACATACATATTTAGGCCTATTCTCAAAATTGCAATATTGAAATGAAGGTGATTGTTACACCAACCCTCAAAAATAGTGTTATATTTGAATGAGAGAGAGGGAGAGAGAGTGAGGGAGTGAGGGAGATAAACGTACCATAATCTGTCAAAACTATCTGTCTATTTTTGAGGGTTGGTGTAACAATCACCTTCATTTCAATATTGCAATTTTGAGAATAGGCCTGAATATTTGATTCCCAATATTATTATGATAAAACATTGATAACCCTAAAAATGAGTTTTATTCTGACAGCTTGTCTTGAATCCAAGGAAATTAACAATTTTATTGTCGTCTCTTTCCACCAAAACATTCCTCTGCCAAAATTTACGTACCAAATAACGTCCTTCAGTATTTAAGTGATATTGTAAATATTTTAACTATTAGGTATTGAAAACAATTCTCGAAAATCAAACGAAAAAATTGAAGAGATAAATTAGGTCATTTTAAAATTCCTTAGAATTTCTTTAAAATATATTGGCTTAACTGCGAGAAACTAAAATACACTAATTTTAAAATAATAAATTATGTTTTGATAGAATTGTCGTTCAATAGTACCTAATCGAATGACCGGATCATAATTTTCTTTTTATTTACCTACTCCATCTTGAGTAACTTTTTAATTTATAACATCAGCCTGCATCGTTGTGAATATTTTCAAATAACAACATCTGAGTATTGTCCTCGATTATTCTCTAACACTCCCCAATCTACTTTTTCACTCGTATCCGGTTTATCTCTGGCGCCATCTTTCCGTTTGACGCGCTCAGTGATATATCGCGTACGTGAATTATGGCCGCAAACAATTATTTCGGTTTTACGCATGGTGGAACGCAGTACGGGTATGATTTTCTATATATTTATTAAGTTTGACGCGCTTCTGGTTAAATTTTGTGTAATTTCCACTGTATAGAGTGTTTTGCACCAGTTTGCCTGTCGAATTGCGAAGCGCCGCAAAGCAAGATGGTGGCCGGTTAGTATCGGCGATCGATTGTCTGCACTAAAACGTAATTAAAACAACTTGTCCATTAACAGTCGCTTGCATCTAGTCTGACGATATTTTTATTTTGTTTAAGGACCGCAACGCCCGGAGCTGCTTATGCCGGTGGACAAACAGGCTATGCCGTAGCTCCTGCCGCCACTGCAGCTACCTACGGAACCCAAAGAGCCGCAGCCGCCGGTTACGATACTGCTTACCAAGCAGCTGCTACCCAGGGAACCTACGCGGGTAGGCTATTTGCTCTATTATCCTCAATCAAATTGTAACCAAGAATTTCAAGGTCCGATAAAACCCCTTCCTTTTCACAATACCACAGTGAAAGCAAAATGATAATTGCTCGCGTTCATATTTTTTCTGATAATTCACATTTAATTTAGAACGACGCTCAGTAATTTTCCAGAGGAACAAATTCAGTTGAATGGTTTTTCTAGCAATTACTGCTGACAGTAGTCACACAATACCAATGTGACCTTCGATAAATATTTGAGATTAACTCGCTATGCACAAATTTCATTGTAAGCCATAGATGTCATCACAATATTATAACTTTTTCACATTTATAGTGAAATGGTTAATCATTTATTTACTACTTTTTCAACAAAAACGATGAAACATTTTTCTATCAGGGTCCAGATTGGTCATAAAATACCTCAAAATGTCTACCAGAGTTATTGTTCTTCACTGTAAGCATTTAATATTTATACTCGCTACCTGTAAACCAAAATTATCTAATAATTTTTTTGTTATTTTTTATATAATAACACTTAGGTATCAGTATAATCAGTTGGATGATTTACATATACATATATTACTGAGAGAAAGTATCTAGATTTGCGAAAGAGTGGAAATCATTTGTGACGTCACATTTAAATTTAAGGAAAAATATGCTTTGATGGAAAAAATCAATGGATTTGTTTAACGATTATAACATGAATAATAATGAGGAAAGATAACTTTTACCAGGACTCCATTGTGTACTGCTAGTCTTGCCTCGGTTGAAAAATTCCCATTAGATATTATTCCATTCAATGAGCCATTCACTTTGTTCCCTTCAATCGCCCTCCTTTTGATATCTTTCTCAGTCTTTCCGTTTCTATCAAGCATACTTCCTAAATACACAAACTCATCTACTTGTTCCAAGCATTCATTACCTACAAGTATTTTGCACATTGTCTTACTTTCCTCCTTCTCGAATACTATTACTTTCAACTTGATGACATTCACAATAAGGTCGCTTTCCTTGCATACAGTCTACCCAGTAGACTTTTTAATAATTGAACAAGGGAGCTGAATTTTTGGTCGTACATTTGATATAAAAATATAATATCACTATCAATAGGTACACAGGTTCAGGTTCTGCATTTTTGCAACTCGGACATGATATTATTTTGCTTCAATTCTTCCAAGTCTGGGTCATCTGAAGTTCCGTCTGTAAAATCTACTTCATCAGACGAATCTCAAATTAGAGGCATCGGAATGCAATTCTTCAAAATCGTCACCATTATCGCTATGATCGTCTTCTAACATACGCTTTACATGTCAATATTTCCCTTTTTGAGACATGTTTGTATTTCTGGGGAATTTTAAAACAAATCTAAAAAAATATATCATGAAATAGCTCAGTTACTTGCGATTACACCGTACTACAACCTTATATAAATACACAGACACACTTCACAAAACAATCAGAACAGAGAACAACAAAACAAAGACCGACTATTAGCACCAGGCCCATGATCTATTGTTCTATTTTGAGAAACAGGATACATGATACTCTAATTATAATATTTGTATTTTTGTTATAAATATTTAGATTTCACCAGAAACTATAAATATATATGAAGGCTGTCTGAAAAGTTTCCGACCTAACAAAAAAACAAGACATTTTTTTCTTCAAATTTATTTTTATTTTTCTACATAGTCTCCTTGTAAGTCTATACACTTCTCCCAGCAATGCTTCCATCCCTTTAACCTGTCTAAATAGTACTTTGACGAAAATCTCTGTCCTCCGAACGCAACTTTTAGCTTAGAGAACAAAAAGTCACTTGGGGCTAGATCTGGTGAGTAAGGAGGATGGTCAAGCAGTTCAAACAGTAATTCATAGATTTTTGCCTGGGCAATCGCTGAAATGTGGGACGGCGCATTATCTTGGTGAAACAAAAAAAAAATACAAATGTGGCTGTTTTTCCACAATTTCTGCCTTCAGCCTGTCAAGTAATGATGCATAGTATGCTCCTATAATGGTTTTTCCTTTTTCAAGATAATCGATTAAGACAACTCCATGGCTATCTCAGAAAACATTTCGCCATCACTTTCCCAGCCGAAGGAACAGCCTTTTTTTAAGCCAATTCTCCTTTCGCAGTCCACTGTTTTGACTGTGTTTTTGTTTCTGGAGTATAATGGTGTATCCATGTTTCATCTACAGTAATTCATCGGCTCCAAAACTCTAATTTATTGCGCCTAAACTGCGCCAACATAGCATTGGAAATGTTAATTCGAACGCGTTTTTGGTCCGGAGTGAGCAAACGCGATACCCAATGTGCGGCCAGCTTTCTCTTGCCTAAATCTTGATTCAATATGTGACAAATACGTTCTTTAGACATGTTCGTAGCCTCTGCTATCTCTCTAACCTTAATTCAACGATCATCCAGCACCATTTGGTGAACTTGAGCGATGTTATCGTCAGTGGTAGCAGTTTTTGGTCATCCCGAACGTTCATCGTCACCCAAGCTGTATGGCCACATTTAAATTCAGCTGCCCAAACTTTCACCGTGGTAAATGATGGTGCAGAGTCCCTGTACACAGGCTACAGAAATTTTTCAGACAGCCCCCTATTCTATATCCATTGATTTAAGATTACACAATTATAAGCTGAATTGCTCCATTAAGAGTTAACGAATTAAAGGTTGATTTGGGCATTTGGTTGATTTACGATCCCCCCCTTCAGAACGTGAATGTTCTTTACCTTGAAAATGATAAATAATACATAGATACCAAATTTTGTATGAGAATAGGGATTTTGATCTTTAAATATTAAAAGGTTTTTTGGATAGTGAAATTGGATTTTTATGAAAAAACATTATTTTCATAATGTGATTAGTTAGTATGAAAGCAGCCTGGCTATTTTGGCAGAATATAGAATTGACTTTACTGTCACTTTACTGATAAAAATATCTCATTATTTTCAAAATTGTAGACCGGCTGCTTTTTGTATAAATACTGCCCGCTCTTTGTTTGTTATAACTGAGTTGGACTGCAATTCATGAACACAAACATTATGCATCAAATGAAATCTGCACAGGTGCCCAGGCAGGCACGTATCAGCTGGCATACGGACGCACAGCAGCGCAGCAGACGTACGACGCAAGCAAGAGTGCCTACTATCAGCAGGCTGCCGCAGCAGCAGCCGCCACTGCCTACCCGCCCGCGCAGCAACAGGCCGCACAGTACGAGCCGGCACCGGCTCCTAAACCCGCCTACACCACTAACGCCTCCTACGCCCAGGTGACTATCCCCTCACTTTGATCTCTGTATGTTCCTCGAGCCTATAGTGATCTGCAGACAGGATATAAACTACATTTCCATGTCGACACCTTTATTCCCCATCCACATATTTGTCCCACCCTATCCCGAAATCATTGTGGGAGTTAAGCACTCCCGCTTTGATTCCCCTCAGCGAAACAACGCGTGCATTAATTATCAAAATTTTCAAATCCTATTTGGAGATTATTATAAAAAGAATTCAGTTAGTTAAATTATACCTTGTGACGTCTTTTTAAAGTTTTTTTTTTTCTTTATTACATAATTTATGGATACATCCTTTTAGAGTATAAAGTAGTTATTTTTTTATAAGCATCTGTCTTTGAATTCTTCTGCATTCCTGGTACTCCATAGTATATAGTCTCTGTAATAGCATTACGGCAGGCTTGGTAGGGGAGAAAATACATAAGTCAGTTTTAATTGATAGTACACAAAACAACATTCATTGAATTTCAACTCCGAAATTAGTTGAAGTAAGACATTTGTATAACATTATTCTTAGAATTAGTCACCCCGTATGTTTGACAGAAGAGCAGTCCCTATAGTAAATATAACATATTAGTATTCAGTCATATTTTGATACATCGGATTGCCTTGTGAGTGTTGATATTAGAAGCAAGTTATGCAAGATTGACCTCGGCTTTCTTTTATCAGTTGGTTATCTTTGCAGAGTAACGCAGCCCGTACCGCTCAGCCGGCCAAAGCCACGCAGTACGGGGGCACGTACGGCGCGGGTGGGGGCACAGTGGCTGCAGTGACGTACCCGGCCACGCAGTCCTACCCGGCTGCCCCGCCCCAGCCTGCCGCCCAGCATACCACTACCACACCGGCCAAACGTAAGTCTTATTATTGATTGTACACAACTGTGGCTAAAAATGTTAATAGATAACATCATATATCTCATCATTCCTGTTGGTATTTTGAATTGTTCTTTATTTTCCATGACAATGTTGCGTGTAATTCTTTAACTCATTTTAAGTTATTCTGGTCATTTAAGTTACCAGTTCTTATCACATTGATGTCTGAACCTAAACCTAAAGTATTAATTCTAAATTATTCCTTTATTGCAGAAACAACGGCTGCCAGCAGCACTACGTATTCGGGCTACGACGCCGCTCTCTACAGTGCGGCTACAATGTACGTAGCTCAACAAAATAAGGGTGCAACCGGCGGGTATGTCAAATGCTCTCATTGTACTCAAATTCGTTGTTATTTTGCTACAAACTATGCAACATGCAGGAACCTAACGAATTTGAGAATCAGCAAGGAAAATGTATCTGTTCTACCTCCAGTGCTCGGATAAACTATTTCATCGCCTTCCTCCCAATAATAATATATCCCTCCACACCCACTCCCACCCCCCTCTGGCTTCTGCATTATATTTGTTGTGATCCTAAATGTGGTTAGGTTTTTCCTAGACATCACTGCCATGTTCCTATTAATGTTATCATTTGCTTTCAATTTACAATACATCCTGGATTAACTGTATTTTGTATTGATACTGTTATGTCATATTCAAGACTTTAGTTTGGAAATTTGTCTGAGCATATTTGAAATGTTTCAGAGGTGGCACGGGAGGGTGGCAGGGTTACAAGAAGGGTAGTGGGGTGGGAGGGGCGCGCATGAGACCCAAGCAGCCCCCCAAACCCCAGCAGCTGCACTATTGTGATGTCTGCCGCATTTCCTGTGCAGGCCCGCAGGTTTGTTCATTTTACTCATTTCGCCTTTCAGTGTGTTGCCATTTGGATAAATCGATAAAAAAGTATTTATATTTAAAATGTAATGAATTTTTTTATTAGTATTCCGTTTCTAATCTTTTTTTTTAATTTTCACTTAAGAAGAATGTCGAATAATTTTTGTATTTTTCTGTATAATTGATCCTTGAATTTTGATTTAACAGATATTCTTGTGCTCTGTTATTTCTTTCATAATAGTCCATATAATGTACAAGTACACGTAATTGAATTGTGTGCTTTGGATTCACTAAGTAAATAAAGTCCTGAGTCATAACTAATAAAGTTAACTATCAAACTTTTTAAATAATAAAATAGTTGTATACAACGAGTATTAAATATTCCAGACATACCGTGAGCATCTGGAAGGCCAAAAGCACAAGAAGAAGGAGGCCAGCATGAAGGTGTCAGCTGCGACAGCGGCATCCACTAGTGGCCGCGGAGCCAACAACTCGCTCCGTTGCGAGCTGTGCGATGTTACCTGTACTGGAAATGATGCTTACGCAGCACATGTGCGTGGCATCAAACATCAGAAGGTTGTCAAGCTGCACACGCGTCTAGGCAAACCTATACCCTCGCAGGAGCCCAAGGTTGTTGGGGGAGGTACGGCATTTTGGATAATTTTTATAGAATTTATGTAATCTAGAAACCTTTAAAAAAAAACATAATCACATTGCACTTATATAAAGTAAAACCACGTTAATTTGAACCTATTTTATTCAAAATTCAATATAATTTGAAAATTTCAAACACTTCAAAACCAAATTATCAGTTTCATACTTAATAACCTTTGTGACACAAAAACTCCTTTAATTTGTAGTATGAAATAATTTTCAGGCCCTCGCGTCATAATTCGAAAAATTTTAGTTATAAAAATTAACAAAGCGCGTTGGTTAATGACCCGTGTGTAGCGTTCTTTATGTATTTTGTGATACCTGCCAACACAGCACGTCTGAGCTTACTTTGTGTACAACTTCCTTTATATACCATGTACCGGGGTTACTTTGTGCCACATTTCCATGGTTTTCAACGTTTATTTGAAATTCACCACAAGTCAAAGTTTTAGAGCAGAATGTGGACCCTCTGAAAAGTTTTCATACTAAATTGTACTTATAAATCTAATATCATTATTCAAAGCTATTTTTGGTCCCTATCAGGTGAATTTATCGATCTATTTTTCGCCTAATACAATTTTTTTTGTCAGATATTCAAGCCGAAACATGCCTAACAATTAAAAATGTTGAAATTTGTTATTATTCTTAATTGAATGTGATAAATATAATGTATACATTTGTATATAATCAATTGCATAATGTGGTCAAACGTTTCATGTTCATCATCAAATAATACAATTATAATTGTATGTTTATATATTTTTATAAAAATCACCAACAGAATATTAATTGTAAAGGTCTTATTAGGTAATTTCTTCTTTCTGCCTTGGCTTTATGTTCAGGGGGGAGGCATCTAGCCTAACTGGTTCTTTTTTTAAATATTGACAAGTCAAATGGTTATGAAATGAAAGAAAATTTATAATCTATATTTTAAGATACTTGCATGTGTTAAAAGTGGAAAATGAGCAATTTACTTTAATACTTATAAATAAGGCTATTCAAAAATAATTACAATAAAATTAACATTAAATATTTGTGTTCCATTATGCCAGCATTAATTTCTCTACCAAATTGCCTATGTTGACGCTTGTCTGATGTAGATTATGCAGGTCCCTCACGTAAGGGATTACCTCTTAGGATGGTCCTGGATCCTGGACGTGAAGTGTGCTCAGCTCCTTGTGGTGCCAGCGTAGGGTGACAGAGTTCAGACTTGTAGTTGATGACAAAACGATGCCCAGGCAAACCGGGACTCTGGACGCGATACACCAATTATATTTATCAACTTTTCATAGATCCAGCAGGACCCTTTTTGATACTTTCACATTTACGATTAAACACAGAACATCACAGACTAAGCTTAAACTCGAGGCGCACATTTTAAATTTTCCCCGGAATTACAATGTATGAAGCGCTTGCTTGATACTTTTAGAGACGATATAGATTTTATTTTCTGATTGAAAATAAAATCTCATCTTAGATGGAGCCACTTATCCCGGCGGAGAATATCAGAAGACTCCTCACCTATGGTGGTGCATCCCTTAAGGTGCATTTTGCGGATGTGACTTTAGTCACGTACGCCGATTTATTGCTGTACCCACGCTGCGTCGGTACACCTGCGTCTAACAATACCGAGTTTTTATTACCGTCCGTCCCTTACTTCGACTAAGTGTTTTTGTATCCTTGAACAAAATATTGTTTTGGGTAATTTCGCATTCTAACAGTTTATCGTAAAAAAAAATGTATTTATTAAGATTGTACTTCGGTGATATTCAATCATAAAATCATTGTCTTATTGTGTATTGTAAACAAATAAATTTAACTTATGCACTCAAAAAGTATCCCAGCTCAAATACAAGCAACCACTGTTCCGTGCTGTTAAATCTGTTTAGATACATGTTACAAAAAAAGTAAATTAATTTAAATCCTCCTTTTAAAAATGATGATCTACAGTCCTCAGGCTACGGAAAAAACATTAAACAATTGAATAAACATTTTTTACTTCAGTCTCTTAGCAGCAAATTTACATGATAATTGAAGATGAAAGTGAACATTTTGTCTGAGCTGCAAATGTAGTCCCGTGGGACCGAACTTCTCAAGCTGCTATTGCAGTCTCCCGCAGACTGGGGATTAAACAACATTTACTGTAAATATCTAAAAACCCCCCTCGATGTCTCTTTTAGGTGAGGGAAGAATGATGGGTAAAAACAGAAATATTTATGACAAGAAATTAATTAATTCTGCTTTTGATTATTTTTCAGACAAAGCCACTGTGACAGGCACGGCCAAGATAAACTTTGTATCTTCGGGTGGTCTGAGCACTGTGGGAGGCGCAGCCACCAGTGATGCTGGCGAGACCGGCGGCGCCACCTCTGAGTGCGACGGGCCAGAGGGAGGTGAACCCGAACCGGAAGTGCAGCCTGTAGGACAGGACTACATCGAGGAGATCAAGGGTGACGATGGCAAAGTGCTCAGCTTCAACTGTAAGCTTTGTGAATGCCGCTTCAATGATCCCAATGCCAAAGAGATGCACATGAAGGGACGCAGACATCGACTTCAATACAAAAAGAAGGTAATTGGACTCATTTCTCAATGTGATGCTGTTAGTTTCACAGGGAACTAATGTAATGAATTAGGAGAGAAAAGAGTGGAACTACCTTAATGTGAATTTTAGCCACCCCCAGTCCATATTATTCAATCTCTAACTCTTGATATCTCAACATGTAAAGCTCAATCATTTTTTTTTTTAGACATGTGGGGTTTTTTTTTCGTATACTTTTTATGAACCGCAAGTTCTTTTGATGTTTTTTTTTTATTTAATACATTTTTCATAAATTTATCGCAGTTTCATTAGTTTGTTGTTTGTTATAACAGTGTTACAACATGGTGTGAAAATTACAATTAAAAAATTGTTAATATAAATTTAATACATCAATTAGAAACATATACATACAGATAAACTCAAGAATATATAAATTCTAAAATTTGTCAATTATTTACGAGACTGATGTAGTGTAATGGTTATCGCACTTCCCCGGATAGGAAGAGATCCTGGTTCAAATCCCGATGTCAGCTAAAAAAATTTTTTTTGATAAATTGAGTTTATACAGTAAAACCCCGTTTATTCGAAATTCGCCGCAAGTCGAAGTTTTAGAGCAGAATGTGGTCCCTCTGGAAAGTTTTCATACTAAATTGTACTTATAGATCAAATATCGTTATTCAAAGCTATTTTTGGACCCTATCAGATGAATTTTTCGCCTAATTTGATTATTTTTTTGTCAGATGTCAGTAATCTGGAAAATACACATACGCTATGCGATGTGCCTGTCCAAAGTCCAAGCCATCAAAATGGGTAGTTCCGCCCCTATACCGACTCACGACGCATAAAATTAATTCTCATTGTTTTCTCACTCACTCTCAGTATACCAGAAAAGATGACAAATATATCTTGTGCATCCTCTATTTGAAATATTTATTTTTTACTGCGACACTTTAACTTAAGGTCGCATGCTTTTTTCTCTTGCTCGTTTTCTTTACATTAGAAAAAGATATAAAATATTATCTTTGCGCCCTTATAGGTATCGCAGATCTCTAGTTCTCCCAGCTGCTAGTTGCGATGTCAGTGCTTGCCGATCTTCTGTTCAATATTATTATTTTTGTTTACGTTTTATTTATATTTTGTTGTACAAAACGTTAGTACGCGGTTGAGTTCCTCAGACTTTTCCGTGTTTTATAAATTATTTAATTTGTATTAATTTTAATACAGACATTTCTCTTTCTATTTAAGTTTAATGACGAGACATTTTAAAGAATGTGTAGTTAGCGTTTCTCAGATTTTCTCGTATCTTATTAATTATTTTATTGCCGATGTTTCATATGTAAAAGGCATTATATGTTTTTCTCTAATATTTATGTGTTAGACATTTTGAAATTTGCGAATGCGTGGGTTTGCGTTCCTTAGACTTTTCCATATTTCATTAAATTTAAATTAAAACATTTTTATAATTTTGACTGATAATTTTATATTCTCGGTAATAGCATTAATGCGAAACTCGTACAAAACGCCGACAGTTGCTAAAAATCGAATTAATACAAGAGATTGACAAAAAATATTATCCAAAACAAAATTAACAGAAAAATACACAACAAATTCATCTGATAGAAGTCCAAAAATAGCTTTGAATAATGATATTCAATTTATAAGTACAATTTAGTATGAAAACTTTTCAGAAGGGACCACATTCTGCTCTAAAAATTTGACTTGGAGGATTTTACTGTATAAACTTCTGACAGCTTGATATTTAGTTGTGAGAGTGCATAAAATGTATGGAATCTTTCTTGTCTGGGTTTAAATTATAATCAAAGTTGTATTAAATAGAATAAAACAATGATTAGAAGTAAAAGGTTTGAGGAATTTGTCGAGCCTGACCTTGTGTCAAGAGTTCCATTTTTCATATGATTTGATTTTGTATGAAACTAATAAAGTTTGATTGTATTTCACAATAGATTATTTGATCATTTTCAACATCAATATTTATTATCTCAAAGGTTCAGCCTGATTTGGTCGTTGATGTGAAGCCTTCGCTGCGTCAGAGAAAGATGCCAGGCCAGAAGATGCAGAGGATGCTGGACGAGCTGTGGGCTCGTAGACGTATGCATAAGGTAAGAATACACTTTTCATTTTACAAATATTCTTAGAGGCTAGCGAGTGTTTTAATTAAAATCAATTCATTTTTAGTTTTTATGGTCAATAAATATTTATTAGATTTACTGAAAATATTCCTAGTTGCTGACATTACTTTTTTTTCATCAAAATCCACGGTGCTGCCAAAAATGTTTTTAAATTACAGTGTGAGTTGGAGGAAGAAGAACGCATGTACTGGGAGGAGCGTCGCCGCTACAACTCTGAGTGCGACTACATGGATTGGTGGAGGCGTGCTGGACCCGCCCCACCCCCACATGCGCGGCCTCCGCCCCTCATGCACCCCTTCGGCCCGCATCACCCCAATCCGCACGTGAGTATTTGCCACATTTATAGACAAAAAAAAATTCAAAACCTCATTGGTTAGAAATTCACTGACAAATCGTGCATCCTATTAAATTGCTTTCATTTTGTTAATAAAAATCTGGAGAAATTTTATACAATTTGTGCACAAGTGAAAATTGTTTAATTACGCAGATGATGGGCAGGCGGCCGGAGTCTTCCGAAGATCGCCACATGGTGGCCCGCCATGCCGAGATCTACCCGGCCGAGGAGGAACTCCAGACCATCCAGCGTGTCGTATCGCACACCGAGCGTGCACTTAAGTCGCTGTCTGACACGCTCACCGAACAGGCACTCAACAAGCAGCCCAAGGTAATCACCACACAAACTCTTATGTTTATCTATTAATGTTCCCCTGGTGCAATCCTGCCAGGCCATCTGAATCATGTTTTCGAAGCACTTTCACTTTGAAATGAGCCTTCAAATGACAGTTACAAATTTTGGACTCGTACAATATATTATTTTAATGTTTCAGAAGCCAGCTGCAGTAGTTAAAACTGAAGTCAAACCTGTGCCAGAGAAACCCAATCTCAATGGTGACAAGAAGAAAGAGGAGGAAGTTGAGACTAAAGAAAATCCGGCCAAAGAAGATGGACGTGATAATCAACTGTAAGTTTACCTTATAATGTTTAATAATCCGGTAGAAGAGTTTAGTAGAATAGAAATGCTCTTATTCAGAACATTGTATGTACCATCATCAGCAAGCATATAATTAATAAAGATTTTAATTCAGATACATTAAACTTAACAAATGTATTCCACAGATTCTCCTTCCTCCAAGAGGGCGAGGGTGGCGTGGTACGCGTGTTGAAGGGTGTAATGCGCGTGGGTCTCCTGGCCAAGGGACTGCTGCTAAAAGGTGACCGCTCGGTGAGGCTGGTGGTGCTGTGTGCCGACAAGCCCACCATGACCCTGCTCAAGCGCGTGGCACAGGAGCTCCCGCAACATCTTCAGAAGGTTAGTTACCGCGCATATTAAGGCATGTTACAAATGAATACATTTTTAGTATTAATAGTGTAAGCCTATTCACACTTTAATATAAAAACCATCCTATTCGAATTTATGATTTAATGTGCTGTAAGACCTCATTATTAAATCCAAGGGACCAAAAAAGAAACATTTGTAATAACATATTTCCTCATACAGTGAAATAAAAAATAAACTTATTTCCTGATATATATTCCACGCTGTAACAAAAAGATGTAGAGCGGCTTTAAAAAAGTTTCTGAGTTCCTCAAACAAGACACCCATTGGCAGTTTAATATTGAATATAACATAATAAGGCATTTTGCAAACAAATGACAATTTTCTGTATATAGAAAACTCTGAATAATCCTTGGTTTTGTTATCTTTAACATTGTTCACTTAAAATAATCGTTTATTTTCCCTTGTTTAGTTTTAACATTTCTTTCACTGTCTCGTATAATTATTTTAGCCAATGCATCGCAGTGGGAAAATGCATCCACCGGTAATTCTGGTCTTCCCGATACGTATCGTTGGAGAACATCTAAGGCATGAAAAACTTCGGAAGTTGACGGTAACGAAGCAAATGAGATTTCATTGCTTTCCTCATTCAATGTGTCATTTTTGTCCTCATCACTCGTCTCAGATACCGTAATGCGAGGCGCGGGAACATACAAAGCAGACGTTATCACTTCATGGTCGTAAGAAATAAAATCATCGTAACTTGTAGATCTCAACAAAATTCTTTCACCCGTTGTTAAACTCGCTTGAGGGGCGTCAATTTCATCTACGGGCAGCGAAGAAAACCCGCACTTTTTAAAACAATTCGCGATTGTTGTAGATGTTACCGATTGCCATGCTATACTCATAGCTCGACATGCATCCAATACCGTCCATTTTCTTAAGTTTTCTACAGAACAGCCATTGTTTACCTGTATAATACAGGAATGCAATAAACTTTTTCTGTAATGGCTTTTGAAGTTCTGTATTATTCCCTGATCTAGCGGTTGGAGAGCACTCGTAGTATTAGGAGGTAGGAACAGAAATTCTATATTTGGCGCAACAATTTCCGGTGCGTAATGTGCTGAACAATTATCCAAAATCATCAATATTTTACGATCTTGTGCTGCCATTTTTCTCTGCATCGTAATAGCAAAGCTCTTAAATATTTCCCGCGTCATCCACGCTTTTTTATTATGGCAATAAGTAACAGCGGGAAAACTGCTAAAAGTAAGGCCTCTAAAGCATCGTGGTTTTTTATATTTTCCGATGACTGTGATCTTTACTTTATCGGATCCGTCCATATTTGTACATAACGCGGCCGTCAGGCGTTCCTTACTACGTTTTCCTCCATGACATCTCTCTCCTTTAAGAGCTAGTGTCCGATCTGGCATCATGTTATAAAACACACCAGTTTCATCTATGTTATAAACATTTTTTGCGTCGTATTTCTCCCAAATATGCCGATTGTTTGTTATCCAGCTCGAAACTTCTTCTTCATCAACTTTTTGGGAATCGCCACAAACCGCGAGGCAAACAATGTTGTGTCGCTTTTTAAAGCGATCTAACCACCCATTAGATGCCTTAAAATCAATTCCCATCTGATGAGCCAACGACTTTGCTTTCTCAATAAGCATTAAACCAGAAGTAGATATATTCGCTGATCGGATTTGGGAGAAATACTCGAACAGTTTTTCTTCCAATTCTTCATATTTGGCAGGCCGTACACGCTGTTGGGAACCGCTCGCCTTACATCTATCAAACGCATCTTCAATCTTCTTCCGATTTTTTAAAATTGTGGAGAGAAACGAAACCGGAATACCATATTTTACGGCTATCTTGCCTTTACTGTCCACTTTGTTGTCGATGTCTTTCAATATCATTATTTTTTGTGCCATGGTTAAAGTTTTGCGGGAATTATCACGTACTGAAGCCATTTTAAGGTTTCACAAAATATTATGAAATGTACTTTAAATAATAAATTACACTACACTAGTATGCATAGCAGTAAACACACGAAAACAATAGTTAATAGAAACACAAAAAATAGTCCATAAAGTATTTTAAAGAATTATTTGTATTATTGACGAGTTCACACGAAAACAATTGTCAAACGAAAATGAATTTATGTAAATATTCAGTTCGGTCATGCAATAATCGCGTTAAAAACGGAACAAACTTAACTCTACAGACCTTACACTGAGACTGATATTCCCAATAAGTACATACTGCAACATTCTGCGTATTCCTGTTAATTTTTGTATTTTCCAGCTGTCTGGGTCTGGGATTGCAATACATATTAGAGGCGTATGCGTACGTAAAACATGTCCAAGTGAACGCCGCAAGAATTATGTCAAATGGTTTTATGGGACTATGAACCTACTATGAACCCAAGAAATACAACAGATAAGTAAATGGATAAAGATAACCTAAAATTTGTAAATATTTAATGTTCCAGTGTTTAATTGTAGAGCTTGCTACATGCATTGAGTTTGGCATCGGTCAAACGTATCTTCATTTATTCTTTATTTTTTGTCTTCATCAATAATGAGGTTTTACTGTAGATATTGAAAATTTTATATGAAATTCGGTCTTTTAATTTGCCCCCCCCCCCCTACTCCCACTCTACATTCATTGATTTTTACGCATGAAATTATTATTAATTTTGAATCAGACTTTTTTCTTTCAAAAACTCTACACGTCAACTCTACATGAATTTTGATATTTTAACATGCCAGCTTTACAATCCCAGATATGTATGTTCATCGTATCACATAAGCTAGTAATGAAGAAATGTAAAAAGGGACACTAATTACTCAACGTAACTTTTTTTAACGTTTGATGAAAATGACTCTTTTTAAACGTCAGTCATCCGTCTGCTGATGTCGTGACACAGGAATTCATTTTTGTAATGGTACATTTTTAAGGGTTGTGTTTTTGCCAAACGACTTACGATTTTCGCTTCACTGCACATGCCGGTCGCGTGCGCGATCTTCACCGTGACAATTATTGACGTTTCTATGTTGATTTTTTAACGTGTTATGCATTGTTTTTAAAGTTTTTTAATGTTCTATTATCAGTTTTGATTGTTAAATCATTTTTCATTTTCACATTACTTGTTGAATTTTTCTGTTAAAATCATGCGACATTAAATATTTTTTAATTTGTTTTTTTATTATGTTAACCTTTTATAATCATTAATACCTTCATTCTTTTCTTTTAAAATATTGTAACAAAAAATGTTGAAGTTGAAGATCATTATTTTTGAAAAATCTTTCGTTCACGTTGATTTGCGCATTGACTTAGCGCCTCGCGGTGCGTACATTTTCAATTTCCTCAGTTTTACACCGTTTTTTTGCTGTTCCCCAGAGAAGTGTAAAACTGAAGTCTTACTGTATATATATATACTATAGGATTAAGGATTATCTTGACTCCTTAAATCAGACAGGTATAAAGACACTAAACAGCATTATATAAGACTATACTTGAAAGTTGCGGTTGAGCACAGGATAAGAGAATTTACTATAATACTTTATTTCAGAGAACATGCGAGCAGTGTGTAATTTGTTTTCATTTGACTCGTTAAGTCATGGAATCTTTGTGTTTAGGTGACGGAAGAATTCAAGTACAAGGTGGAGCTATGTCCTGCTGAGGGAGCAGTGAATATCACAGACGGAAGTATCACCGTCCTCGTGAGCCTAACTTCACCCATCATGCGTGAGCCTAATGGTAAGAGACCCGCATGTTATCGACAGCTGCGATTTTCGATACACCAATTTCATCTTATTTTAGTATTAGGAAGTTTTATATCTGGTCTCCTAAATAATATCCATTCACCATATGTCACTGTGTTTCAGTACTATGATGCGATCTGATTGAAATTGGTATTCGAAATCGGTTATCTACAAGTTTTGGGGCTGGTGAGAGAGGCTACACGAAAAAGAACAAATTATCTGACGAAGCTAATATTGGAATCACTTGTGGTGTTAAGTATTGGAACGGTGCGATCATCTTGAGCGCTGTGTTCTAGGATTCACTCTACTCTTTCTGTAACTTCATTGGTTTGTTGCATCACCGGACCTGTTCAGTCCGACATGAACACGTAGTTGTCATCCCACATCATTGGAATCTCGTGTTGTATTGCGCAAGCTGACTGATTCTCTGCAGCGAGTCTGAACATGCCTTTTATAATATCTGCTTGCAACTTGCTGGTTACGCAAATAGATCTATAATCGCTGAGGCAATATCATATTTACTCGTTTATCATTATTTTAATTAGCTTTATATGTTGCGACAATACATGTAGCAAAATATGACGGCACTTTGATGGCCAAAAGTATTAAAAATGAGCCCGGGGCCGCTGCAGAGAATGTTGGGGTACGTCAGCTTGTCAATATTTCTCGGAGTTGTCTACTGCAGATGCCACTGTTTCTGAACTTGACTCCCATGAGGCGATGCGTGCGCGACGCGTCCGATGTCATCACAACTTGAAGAGATACTTTGTTCGTCATTTCATTTAGCCTGTTTGTTAATGTGCCATTTTGTTTCCAATTATAGTTTTAGGTTATTTTATCATGTCCCAGAGAAGAAAGGATTTTTGATCATCTATATCACGTTTGACCGAGCGCAACTGTCGCCAGCTCGTCCACTCCAGCTACGGCTGGCGACAGTGCATCATGTGATATACTCCCGTAGTGGGGCAAACATCCACCACCATTACAGCCATAGCCTCTCAATCTGAATCTGTTATTTTCATTATCTCAGGATGATTATTATCATTTCTAATTATTGAGTAGTTTCATCTCTTTTTGTTGAGTAGTTTTGTTTTTAATTCACGTTTTATTTATTTTTTAATCTACTAGTCATTTGAAAAAAAAACAATCTGACAGTGTCGTTTTGTGTGACAATGAATTAGTTGAATCTGCTTAATCCCGATGTTTGCCCCGTTACATGTCAATGGTCAAACACCCTTTATCCGTTAGATGTGGGCGGAAGTGCACCGGATACACCCAAGAGAGACGACAAGGACGTTCTTCCCAGACAGAAGTGTCTCGACGCCCTGGCCTCCCTAAGACACGCCAAGTGGTTCCAGGTACAGACTTTAACACAAATCCAAACTATTCACGCAAGTTGTTGCGCCATGTTTATTGCTCTGCAATTTGACCGCCATCTATCGAGGGCGGCCATCATGGCTATTCATTCATCAAACTTGTGACATTCTATCTGGGGGATGCAACAAATACCTTTTTCCAAGATACACGGATATCTGGCCAAGCTTAACGGCCGACATGCCGAATAATGCTATTATATCGAATAGTAATCAGCAACTACCGAGTTACCAACTCATTTACTCCCAAAATACCATATTAAAAGCTTAAATTAAATAATTCTGTCATCTTTTTTATTTCTCAAGTAAACTGAAACTTCCGTGTCGAGTTTTCTGGGTTATTCATTCTGCTGTGTCTCTGACCACCGGCCAACGTTTTGGATCCTGTTGCATGATGCATTATCAGGGGTAATGTCCGATGTGAAACTAAAACTAGTCATTTCTCTTTCACCGAAACATCATAAACAGAATTGCCCTCCACTCTGATTACGATTTGGTTTTTCCACAGGCAGCCACATGACTGCGATCTTTACCCATCCAATAGCATCGCTCTATATAGTGTTCTGCTATTGCACAGATGCATAAAATCTTTGTTAAAAAGGAAATATATATTCAATTGTTTGGCAAGAAAATATTCACACACGACGTAAATCAACAATAAATCAATCCAAATTAAGATTACTCCATTGAATAACAACAGCAAACGACAGGCCTTCTAATACTACACGGGTAAAAATCTGCTTTATTACATTTTAAAAAATATATATTTTTAAAGATACAAACTTTCATTTTTCAAAAGATGATATTATTGTGTCCTTTTTATTGCTTTATTTCACAATGGAAATGATGGGGAAAATGTATGTGTGGGGGGGATTTTTAGAATGAATGGAATTTTGCCCTGCTGAATAAGCTCCGTCACCCAGCTAGATTCATCCGGATTCTGGCCAGATATCTGTTGCACCCCTTTTAAAAAGTAATTAAGTGTAGCTTTTTGAAATCATTAAGGAATGCTCTTTTGAAGTGAAACTCGTTATCTTAACGACCACACATGAGTAGTTTGAAAAAGTTGGAGCAATAAAATGGAGACACTTGAGCGAAGGTGTGCCGAGTGAGCGGGCTGTAATGTACGTTTGTGTGTTCAGGCTAGGGCAGCCAACTTGCAGTCATGTGTTATGACCATACGCATCATGAGAGATCTCTGCCGCCGTATACCTACATGGACACCACTCAACGCCTGGGTGAGTACAAATCATTCTCGGAAGGAAATCATTGCATTTGTTTTAAATATTGGGAAGTTTGAAATAAATATCAATTTGCCGTCTAAATAAGCTCATATATGTATTCTAAATTCCATTTTTATATGACTTGTAGTAAGTAGTCTTATTTTAGAAGTGCGATGAGCATGTATTTAAATTTATCATTTTTATTTATTTATTCTATACGTTTCCAAGATTAGCTTTAATATTGGGAAAATACATTTTTTTATTAGCAAATATAAGGAATATCATTAGTAAAGAATTTATATTTTTTAAGAATTGTATACCGCGTTGCAGGTTTCTTTTTAAATTACGTCAGGCGACAAAATGTATTACCGCAAATGTGATGTTTGATTATGTTGTTCATTAGGCCATGGAGTTGTTGGTGGAGAAGGGGACCAGCAGCGCTGGTGTGCCCTTATCGCCGGGAGAGTGTCTTCGCCGAGTGATGGAGGTGGTGGCTGGCGGGGTTCTACTGGAATCCGGACCGGGACTGTTAGATCCTTGTGAGAAAGAACACATTGTGAGTACTCATTGTTTCACATTTAAATCGTTACACCTAATTTATGTCAAGTATTAAATAATGCTAAAAATTAACTTTTATTTATAATTAATCTTTTTTTCAGGATGCTGCTGGAACTCTCACACCACAGAGACGTGAAGATCTCACTGCGTCAGCCCAGCAGTTCTTAAGACAGGTTGCCTTTAAACAAATACATAAGGTAATACTTATTTATTTAAATAAATAATATTTCTGTTTATATTATCATTGATCTAACTTCTATTTAAAATTTTCTATTGAAATAATTATGAGTGTAAATATGTAATATTCCTAAATAATTAACATGATGGCTCTTTGAACTGCTGTCATACAAAATATTTATAGAATATTTACGCAAATAATAAATGTTGTGTATCGTTCTAGGTATTGGATATGGAGCCTCTGCCGCGTCCGTGGTTGTCCCGCAAGAGGAGGCGATCACAGACTGAAGGAGAAGGTGTGTAACATTTTTGTTTTAAACTGTCTAATTAATTTAAATACAATAAAACCTCGTTAATACAGTAAAACCTTGATGATAATTTGATATTCAAAAAATTCAAATACGCCAGACACTAAATGCCATTATTATAGTTGATTAAGCCTGTTTATTTGAAAACTGGTAATTCAAAGTTCAAGATCATTTTTAGACCCTTTTTGTCATGTAATTCAAGAAGAATTGACAATGCACGCAGCTTTTTACCCGGCCCGTCTGTGTATGTGTATGCTGCGGTACTTTCTGACATTCTACACTCCGCTGTCAATATTAGCAGTTCCTTAATGCCAATAATTATCAAATATGTCGATATTAGCAGCCGACGAAGCCGGTAATTGTCAAATAGATTGATAGCCTCTGCACGTCAGTAATTATCAAATAGATGGATACTGGAAGTTCTCACCTGGATTTGTGTGGATAGTTTCCGCTAATTACTCATATCAATATACCGTTTTCAAGATGATTCCTCAATATTCCGATTCCTAATAACCATGTTTTTAAAATGTTTTTTTTTAAAGATTGACTTTTAGTATTATTTCACGTATTTATGAACGATGGTATTTCTAATAACAGATTGTGTTAATAATCTTCATTTTCCTTGAATGACATTATTGTTAACTTATCTTATTATTTCACATAAAATTTTTCAAGTGATCCTGAACCGAGACACATGCGATCATTTGACAGGGTAGTAAAATTTGTATTGCGTAAGTGTCAAAAAATAAGACATGATTTTTTTAAGCCGAAACATTCCTGACAATTAAAAATGTTTAAATTTATTCTTATATTATTCATTTAGTGTTATAGTTATTAGTTGTTGTGTATTTTATTTAATGATTGTTTAATTTCCTGAGAACATTTTAAGGTTAGGATCTTTACTTATTACGAGAAATAGATCTAATATTCACCTTAATTAGTTATAGTAATACATACATATAATAAATTACATCCGGAATTTGTATTAGTATAATAAATACTGCATTTTCGAGATGATTTTGCGAAATATGTATTATTTTCTCAAAATTAGCGACTTTTTTCAAAAAAAATTGTAAAATTAAATTTAATATTTTTTGGTCCCTTGAACTTCAAATTAATGCAGTTCTACTGTATTCATTTTTTTAACAAAATTAAAGCCTTAATCATAGTTTTTAACTGATTTTGCGAATTCCAAATCCATTTACAGTAAAACCGCGATATAACGAAATCCAAGGGCCCAAAAAATAAAAATTCGTAATAACGAATTCCCACATATAACGAAATAAATAAAAAAAATCCTACTATATATTACGCGCCGTCGCAAAAAAATGTTGCGCGGCTTCAAAAAAGATCGCAAATTCTGCAAACAAAGGAGGAAGAAGGCCATAGGGAACTGAATACCTACATATTTTTAGTAGTTTTGTTATTAAAACAGATAAGCAAATGGATAATCAAAGGAATTAAATTAAGAACAGAACCTATTCAACACCAATTGGAAGATATTTTTGTAAATTCCAGAATATTGC
Source organism: Eubasilissa splendida (assembly GCA_031772225.1). Lineage (NCBI taxonomy): Eukaryota > Metazoa > Arthropoda > Insecta > Trichoptera > Phryganeidae > Eubasilissa > Eubasilissa splendida. Next base: position 9,240,420 of record CM062852.1, on the reverse strand, counting down.
AAACACAAAACAATATTTTAATTGTGTTTAAATGTAGAACCGCTTCAAACATAGTTTTGGGCATGAAACATAAAAAATAATTCAAAAATAAAAATTTGACAGTTGAATCGCGGCATTTTTATAAAATGAGTCGTATATAAATTACGAAGGTACTTACCGGTAACGGCGGCAACCACTTCAAAATATGATACTATGAACCCAAGAAAAAGTTTGAATTGTTTTACTACCTTGTCGGCAGACCGCCGCGCACCGCCGAAAAGGCCGTGCGCGGCGTTTCCGTTCGCATACGGCAGATGCAGCGGCGCGGCTTTGTAAGTGCGAAATAATATTTTCATATTTTAAATTTTTTTTATTTCGTTATAAATTTACGTAAATGTATTGGAATTTTTTGTACGGGACAAAAATGATTTTGTTATAAATATTAACGGGATTTCGTTATATAAATGCATTTTTGTATGAAAAATTGGTTTTAGGGACTAAATTTCGATTTTTTTTTCGATATACGTCATTTTTCGCTATATCGGGTTTCGTTATATCGCGGTTTTACTGTATTATGTAATTTAGTTCTGTGTAATAAAATAATTTGTTTAAATCTAACATGTATGTCAAACCACAAAATGCTTTTTAATTAATGGTGGTTTCACTGTAATAAGTTATAATGATGGGCATTTATTTATTATACATAAGAATTGACATATTTTATAAAGATTTGATATTTCTTTATTAATTAATAATTAATGTTAATTATTCCTAAATTTTTTAGATTTTCTAATCACAAAGTATTTTTAAAAAATTCAATTATAAGGAAGTTATAACTATGGGGTTTAAATTCTCAGGTATAATTATTGTTTGTGTTCAGATAAACATATTTGTTACTGAGCTTTATTATCAAAATATTATTTTCCAGGTGATGGCAAGATGGTAAAAACAGAGGGTCAGGAGACCATGGACACAACAGAAGGGAACAATACTGGATAAATATATTTTGTAGAATCTATCGTACAGAGTGGCAACTTAAATAATTTGTTTTATCTTTTGTTGACACATTTTATTTTCTTTGTGATATTACTTGCTTCCACAAGTACAAGACTTTTCTGGATCATTGGAGTAGTTTTATTTTAAGTTATTGTAAGCCCCGGATGTCGCCTCGCGCCGGACGGTCGGTTGGTTGATTGATTTCTTTACCAAAATGATCTTTTTTTTGTAAAATGTACAAGTCATGCATTTTTCAACACCACACTTTAAAGAATTTTTTTTGTATATGTTTGATGTCCTTGAGATTGAAGAGTCGCTGAAATGCTGACCAGCAAAGGCCCATTTGTTTCTTTTTTATATATAATATAATTAGTGTATTGTTAATCGTAGATGGTGTAAGTTTATATTGGAGGTTTTGAACGGCCACAGATGGCGGCGGAGAGAGAGAGTGATTGACAAAGTAAGTGTTTTAGTAGAAGTTATATCGAGCACCAATGCCTATCTTCAAGCATACATTTATCTTAAACCACTGCACTAGTGTAACACTTGTGTTATAAAAAAATAATATTCTTATCTAATAAAAAAATTAAACTGTCAATAAACTTTAGAAATAAAAAATGTTTTTCTTTTCTCCCGTTCCTTTTTCCTATATTCGAGTGGTCACGGTGAAATGTGTATATTATTTCTGACAAAAATAATCGAGAGTCCTGCTTAGAAGCTTCTTACAAAGCAAAAACCAATATGGCAGGTGGTCCATGAGTCCATTTTTTGTGTGTAGGTTAAAAGGATCAAAAAGAAAACATGTCGTACTTTTAATTAAGTATATATTCTACATTATTCCATTTTTTAATACCTGATTTGAAAAACAATGGACTTTTAGAAGCAATAAATGCTTCAATGTCTTTTTTTATTTGTTTTCCATTTAAAAAATGTAATAATCTAAGAAGAAGAAAATCGTTTGGAGAATACGGTGGGTAAGGAAGAAATTACATATGTCAAAAAACAAATTGTTTATTTTGAAAAGCCACACCATGCTGAAATAAATTCATGTAGTAAACAATCTAAGCAATGTATCGATTCTTATTGTCCAATATTTCTATGCTGAGGCTTAAAAGGACCTGTCGTCTTAGCCCTTCACTGTGTTGTAATATAAGCAAATGAATATGCACATTGCCAGGTGCGTTATGGTCATATGTTGAGGAATTGCTAAATGCTGCAAGTCTAATTATAAGTTAAAGCGCAGATTCACTGTAGATGGGTAAATTTTGTGCAACTTATACAGGTGTAACAGACCTAGTCCGCAATACTTTAGGAGGTTATACCTTATAAAAAAATGTCAAGTTAACACATCCTTTTCTCAATCATTTCAGAGATATAAGTCACGGGAGTCAGGTTTTGGTTAATTGAAAATAACATTTTATTGATTTCAAGCAATATATTGAATACTAAAAATTAAGGGTCATTGGTCCAACAGCTGAACTATTTTTTTCTTAAATGATTTATTGCCCCCAAATGAAGACAGGTACAGGATAATAATGGGTCAATTTCGCAAACATTGTTTTCAAGCACTTAGACTTCCTCCTTTCCTTTAGTTTCCTCCTTTTCCTTAAAAGTAAAATCCTCACAATAATATATTTCAATTATTACTCATTCGTATTCAATAAATCTCATTTTCTATTTAAACTTGATATTTTGTTGGCATCAAATAGGAGAAAATGACTTTAAATATTTATCGGTGAATTTTATTGCCTTCATTTTTTTTAATAATACACATTTATACAAATAATGTTCTATAAAAGTTAAATTTTGAAATTTATAGAAGGAACATGTTCCTCTTCTATTTGAAATAGCTCTTAGCTTTTGATAAACTTCATTGATTGTGTTACACTTAAACTAATAAAATAGGACAGATGAAATTTTTTTATTTCAATTTTATTACATATATATATTATTATTTTATTTTTTGGCGAACTGCATAACATTTTTACGGCACTGTATTGAATATTTCATTTAAAGTGTGCCTATAATTTTATTCTATAAATCAAGTGGAATAAACTGTTTTAAATCAATCTTTACCGCTTTGTGCAAAATCTACAACTTGTACCATAGAATTTAAATAGTACAAGCAAAATACTAAAAAAATATGGACCTAAAAGTGATAAATTACGTTGAATAAAAATACTTAATATTTTACTTGTATCAGTATACACCTTAGTTAAAGATGGTGAAACCTTTTCAGTGAGCATCATAAACCTTGTACCCATAGGTACAAGGATGGATGTGATTCTCAATCTGTGACCAATAATTATTTACATTTAAAATACTATTATTTATTTTTCAAAATATATTGTTTAACAAATATGTTTTAAAGTATTGCTAATATAAAAACATGTTGACCCTGAAAAAAAATCGATATATTGAGAACAAAATTTTTAAATTACCGACCCTTATAAATATTTATAGTATAATAAATGTATGTTAAAATTTTAAATGCAAATAAGACGAATTTTTTGTGATTAGTTTTACAGAGACCCACTCGCCTAAGTTCATCATCATAAAAAAATTAACATAAGTTTTTGAATGCCAATGAATATTTATTGTAAAATTAATATTTTTTATGAAATATGTACATGCAAGGTACAAAGATGTAATTTAGACATTATGTACATACTCATTCATTAAAAACAAGTGTGATTCGTATCAACTTGAATGCCTATGGGGTTGCCTTGTAGACTCGTGAGATGTCTTGTCGGTGTAGTGTACTACAATGTGTATTGTTTGAGGAACTCCGCATTCACATAAGTATAACTTTTTTTATTGGCTGTGGCAGCTTCGGATGACATTCATTTTTCTCCACAGTGTGTTGGGATGATTTAAACAAAGCCGCTCTGTCATCAGGTTTGCCTGATCATACCTTCGATGCCCGCGTCATAATAATATCTAATAATTCTTATTCCGCATTACACACTATCTAAAATTTAACAAATCCTTTTTTAACTAGTTTTACATTCACTCTTTATAGGAGATATTATTTTTGTAAGCAATTCTTTTTAGCCATTTACATAGTAAAGAGAACATCTGATAATGGTATTAAAGTTTTTCATTTGTTATTAGACATATTTCTTTAGAAATGTAGAACTAATATGTCCGTACCTAGCGAGTCTATGACTTGTGACCGTTCAGTGTTTCTAAGAACTTGTAGTCTGGTTTTTGAAAGAGTCAATGACAATCTATTTCACTGCGGACAATACTTTGGTTTATGTGAGCTGCTGGTGGAGAACAGTAATATTATAACATCCACAATTCATAACCATAAATATTTTTCGTTATTAAAGCCTATAAAAAGAAAGCAAGATAATGTTTTTTGCAAATTGAGGAACCACACTGTTTTTTAAAATTAATATTATATAATAGGCTATGTATCAAACTTTTTGCACTAGCAAATCTGCCTTTAATTAAAACTTAGCAAAAATGATAAGAGCTTAACATGACACCACATATATTTAAAAGATAGTTTTTAGTGATTGGATTGGCATCCATAACTGGATGAAAAGTATTCCCAGGTAGCTCTTGATTTATGTGGAGACTGCTGCAAGTTGAAAAAAATATCTGTACTTTAGTAACTGTTCCATATAAAATCTTAATGAACCTTGAATTGACATTTTTACTAGTATTCTTGTCATTTTCGTTTTGATAAAAAAAATGTGGAATCTTCGTAAAGAAATAAAAAACATTTTAGCTGATTTATTTATTTATTTTTCTAAATGTATGAGTATAAGAATGTTATCAAAAATTTACAAATTGAATTTTTTAGTAGGCACCAGGGGTCAAACTAACATCTTCAGGTCACTTAAACATTGTGTTATGTCCCTAAAAGAAATATTTATGTACTTATTACAATTTAAAATAACATATTCAAATAAATAATTTGAAGAGTTTTTCAAAATTATCAAAAGCTGAATAAACTGGGTGCCATGTTATTCTATCTTATGTTTTGCAATGGTAATAATTAATAATACACAAATATAATATAAACATGACACGTTATGTACTATTTTTATTTTATTAAGAATTTATAGGCGAATTTGTTCCTAACACTTCACTTGACCTTGCTGTGAATTTCGAACAGTGTATATTTAGTTTTTGGCAATTTTAAATCATCTGTTGTCAAGTGGTACTTGAGACAGATTGACAAATGAAAATTGATTTTGTTTTGTTTCGGGTATCATTTGTTTTTTGATAACGTAATCCACCTCACTAGGTCTAAACCTATTCTGAAACTAACATAAATTCAACCATGTACCATACATACAATATTATTATAATTCATTATACATTTTGTGAAAGTAAATAGGAGTACATACAGTAGAACCCTGACCATCTGGAAACCAGTTATCTGGACTTATATTTTATAGTGGTCTCATGCGGCGAGTCTATAAATTAGGTCATTTCAGGTATCGGTTGCTACGTAAATGAACAGACTATTACAACATACATAATGACGAGAATGACAGATTTGATAAATTGTGATATCTATGATCCAAGGTTCCAAATGGATGAAGAGATTATTAAAGACTTGCAAACTTGCAGATGTTAATAAGGATGAAACAAAAGATGAACACAAAGAGAGAGAATGAAAAATATATTCACCGCTACAAAAAAATATGCTACATAACCATGTGCTCAATAAAATATTTTTATAAATATTAACACCTATTATTTTACTTTGCATATTGTTCAGATTTTCAATTAAACGGGCTATCCCTGGTCCCAATTAGTCTGGATAATCGGGGTTCTACTGTATATTGAATCAAAAGATGAAAAAGTACACACTTACTATCCACATGTTTTACAACAACATTCTTTACCTTTGGCTTGACACGCAGGATTCACAATATTTTTCTTAAACGTTTTGGGCTGAAACCATCCAGATTTCTCTAATTTATCAACTTCTTCGTGTGTCCCTTTATTTGGACAATCCTGTTTCCCAATTTTAACCTTGTCATTGCTTACTTTACCACTTAATGTGATGTTGCCCGTCCTCTTGGTGCCAAATTTATCTTTATTAATCCTGATATTTAAATACGATGAAGTGTTTGTTATTGTGTACTTCCCACTTATGCTCACAGGAATTTTGAATGGTTTACCATTATCCAGTATCAACACTTTATTTTGTTCTGTGTCCAGGATGACATAGGCATCGGTAGAATTTGGAGTAACTTTGGTACTTTTTCTTCGAAATGGCATACATTTACTGACTGATGGAGTTGTTTTTACTGGTTGAGTTTCATTCCTTTTATTAAATGAATATAAAGAATATCCACTGTCTCTTTGACTGATATTGGAACATACTTCTTTAGGAAGTGGACCTACGTTGCATTTAGGTGCATACGACACTGTGTAAATCCTAGCAGTCCCATCTGGAGCTCTAACTTGATATTTTCTTGTTTTTGCTTCAATACCTGTTCTGTCCATTGCCCACCATTTGTTGTCATGTGAAAAGTATATTCATTTGCAAGTTATATATTCTGAAAAGATTTTACCAAGCTCATCATTATAAAATTGTATATATATATCATTATCATAATGTATTAAATCTCAAACAATACTGAGATTTGTGGAAAAATTCTAGTTTATACATCTATAGCAGCAGACAATAGGATAAAATTAATATTAATTAATAAGTATGAATACTTATTCAGACAAGAAACTGAATAAGAAAATAGACCAGCTTCATCACTTCTAAATATGTATACAGTAGAGGACCTATTAGTAATAAGCATAATGTCAACTTCTGGTTTATACACCACTGTTTGTAAAAAATTAATAAATAAATACACACATAGTTTTTCCAGCTTTGGCATCATTTTCCATTACTTTTTAATTTCTTGAGGTAAACTTTAAAACAATATGCATATCAAAAAAGACTGTAAATTTTTATGTAAAATATGAATGTGTTAGCTATCACCAATAATTTGACATAAGTAAATTTAAATAGTTGAAATTATTTAAAAAAATTGGAATTCATTTATAGTAGAGTACCATTTTTAAAAGACAGCATGTAATAAGTACTGCAGGTAAGTCCCTGCTGTGAGTGCACTCTTGAGTGTGCAGTGCCATTGTTCTGTGGGTGGTACGATGTTGTTCTTATATGCTTAATATATGCCTACGCGTCTGGTGAGTTTCCCCTCGAACTGACAGATTATTTTAGAATTATACAAGGCTTTTTTTAAATGAGGATAGTTTACTTTTTGAGAAAAAACATACTAGAAATCTTAATCAAAACATTACAAAAATTATTATTTGTTTCAAAAGCCCTTGGAATATAGCCATTTGTCTAATTTATCAGCAACCAGTTAATCTGTTGTAATTTGGAACTTGAATGAATATTTTTAATATGTAGCAGTAACCTTGTAGTTATACATACATTTTATCTACATATTTAACTAAAATAGGCTATGTATTTAGCTAACAGTCATATAACAGTAGTTAAAGGTTGTTCTAGTTAAATAGTTCAAATATTTCACTATGACAGCTTCGTACAAATAAAAAATTTCCCACTGAGATGTTAAGTTAAGTTAGAGAAGAGGAGGCCTGACGGTGCCATGTCAGATGAATAAGGCAGATGGCTCATCAATTTGAAACCAGTTACATACAGCGCATTGTCACCGTGTGACTCAGCGCATTGTCCTGATGAAATGTGCTGCTCTTTGTCAGCATTCTAGGACTCTTTTCCTTGATTTCTTTTCTCAATAGATTATGAGGCTAGTGAGGTATTGTCCGCTTATTTTTTGCTCTTATCCAAGTGGTCTATTATGTAATACCTAGCAATTCTATAAAACTGATGCTATCATTTTATCAACTGATAAAACCGACTTGGCTTTCTTCAGAGGCGGTGAATTGCTATATCGCCACTGTTCCAATTGATCATTGTAGGTAGGTAGTGATGGATCCAGACTTTTTGCCACCACAGACAAAATTATTTTTTGCCGCCCTAGTAAAACATAAAAAAAAAAAAAAAAAATTGTAGACAATTTTCAATGCAGCAGTTCAAATGCGGAACTAATATAATCAATGTGGAAGTATTATCAAATGAATATCACATTAATTAATACAAAAAGAGTATTTATTAATTATATTCAATGTATAAATATAATATTAAAAATATGTAATAATAATAAACAAAATACTTAATTTAAAATTGTCAACATAATCGCTAATGTTTGATAACTGGACAAGCACTTGAAGAAGTTAGAAGCCTTAGCACTAACCGAGCACAAGTGCAATTCCACTTGTTTACATGAGATCTTTAGGGCCTCTGCTATTTTCTTTAACGTTTGTGATTCAGTAATCTTGTAAAACCAAGTCCATGACTTCTGTTGGTGTCTTCTGGAATTGCTGCGGTTAATAACCTTCCACTGTGAGGGTTATCTTCAACACCCTGCCGTCCGCGTTTAAACTTGACTGCCTATTTTTTAACCATTGCATATGACGGAGCAAACTCTGAAAATGTTTCTGACATCTCTTCAGAGATATGTTTCGGTGCAGAACCTTTGATAAAAAAATATTTAATCACTGAGCACAACTAAATATTATCCATTTTCACAAAAATGTCAAATACTAAATTCAAACAACTGACAAAAGTAAATAAAATTATCGAGCATGGTCAGGACGCTCCACACAAAAATGAAAAGAAAGATGGCCACTTGGAAGCTCTTAGAAGACTGCTGCTGCAGCACTACTCGAAGAACAATAATTATTATTTAGGTTTCCATAATGCCTAATATTTTGGTTTGTGTGGAGATAAAGTGGACGTGGAATGGAAGTGGTGATAAAGTATAAATTTGACTCTGCAATTGATTAAAAATTATAATTTAAAAGTGAGATAATACAATTTAAAATTAATAAATTCACTAATATATAAACTTGTGCGAGAGTGAAATATCACAAAAATATAAGTTAATCTAAATGGTATAAGAAATTATGCCCAAGAATATGATTGCTTTTAACAGATATAGATTGTTTGAAGATAACAATTTTTAGTGCAGATTTTATAAATAGAGGATGTTCAGAGGAACAATTTCAAGATTAAATTGTAATTGCTCGTAAACCATCAGGGTGAGATAAGTGGGAGGGGTATTGTTAAACGTGCGTGATTTGCGGATTTGCCAGTCGCAATCAGTCACTGGTCGGGAACGCACCGCACGTTCGAGGTTGAGCAATATTTAAAGTGCAGTGATTCATTGGTTTGTGCGCGTTGCGCTTTTTGTACTCACTTTAATATTTGACGAATAAGTGATGGGCCGAGCACGCAACTTATCTGGTGTTGGGTTCAAAAGTTCAGACAAAAAGGGACAATGGTTAACCAAACTCCTCCGGGATCATCAACGTCAGCAGCGATGCCAGAACATGTGGCTCAAGTTCGACGTGAAATTATGCGCAATCCGTGTAAATCGATAAAGAAGATTGCAGCCTGTACTGGAATAAAAAAAACAACAGTGCACGCTATTTGGAAAAAGAAACTACAATTTCTGCCCGAGGGATAATTGGCCCTTATTTTTTTAACTAGCAAGAGACAGTCATTGCTGACGTGTATTGCCCAATGATCGACGAGTTTTTGGTACCGCAACTGCAGATGTTTCCCGGGTTCAACAACAGAACACAATTTCAGCAAGACGGGCCCACTCCACACACAGCTAGAGTTTCAATGGAGAAGCTGGGGGGAATTTTTCCCAATAAATTAATCAGCAAGTACGGAGACATACCCTGGGCACCTTGGTCACTGGACCTTACCTTCAGTTGAGAGTTTACAGCAACAATCCTCAAATAATTCAGGCCCTACCAGAAAATATCCGCTGTGAAGTTGTTGCCATTGAATCAACGCTTTGCTCTCAGTGTTCGCAAATTTAAGAGTCCAATTGCAAGAATGTCTTGAGAGAAATGAACGGCATTTAGACAATATTATTTATAAAACGTAAAATCCGCATCGTTAAACTCCATTTTGTATAAATAAAATATGAGAATAACATTGCAGTTTCTTTTATTTATTTAATATTAAACTTGAAAATTTTCCACTGGACACCCTATATTACATCAATTTTAATTTCAGAATTATTGTTTTATATAAATTCTCTATTTAATAAGCTAACCATTTTTGTATTGCAAAACCAAAATATTTAAATATAAATGTAAAAATAGCACCTAACCCCCTCCACCTTACTTCAGAAAGAAACATAACAGCAGTGTTTTCGTTTTTTTTCTAGCCATAAATAAAATGTTTTAAACTTCTCATCTATTTCTATATATATTATTTCTCTTATATAAGATTTCAAGTGATATCAGATGTTACCAATAGCAATAAAAAGGTTCAAATTATAGATGGTAATAATAAATTGAGACTGGCTAGTATTTATTTTTCGAAACTGTATATTTTTCAGTCCACTCTCATACATATATTCAGGCAATAGGAAGAAATGCATGTAAAGGAAATTAACTCATGTGGAATAGTTTTTATTATCGCATTGAATTTTCAGGTATTTATATACAAATTCGGAATATAGCAAAACTACATCTTATTTACAAATATAAATAATCTTTCATTATTTTAAATACTTATTGTTGAATAATTAAAATAAAAGCATTTTGCTTATAATCAGCCATAACATAATACAGATCAATATGTAACTGTAAGTAAACAAAACCTAAATATCGTATAAACACATATGAGGAAACAAACAGCTAGGAAATGAGATCGTCAAGGGCTTTATCACGGTTACAGTCATTGTTAAGTAATGCCTCAGCAACTTTATTCTCGGGGAAGCCTAAGTCCATCAGCTGACCCATGACTAAAAGATATTCAACAATCTGAAAATATAACAAAAATCCATTAAAGATTATATTGTAATTACACTACTTGATAAAGAGTGAATCAATAAACATGACAAAAAAATTTAATATTTTTCAGAATGTGAGTAAAAAATTCTGCATAAAACATATGCTTTGATATGACATTTGCCAATAAACATAACGGACCAGGATTTATTCCCGCCGGTGGTGAAATTAATCATTATTTTATAATATATGTTCTAATTATTAATCTGATAAATTAATTTGATCAATTTAACCATAATTTGGGTTTCCAATGATCGGTGCTGCATGTTATTAATTTTTTTTCTAATATAAAATAAAAAAATAATAATTTCAATTATCTCCCTGAGTGCTCTCTATTCCTAAACTCATATTTTTACTTGATAGAAATAAATATCTATTACAGATATGTATTTTTAAAAAAACATCATAATTTTATATTGAAACGATATAATTTAAACCCATTTGAGATTTCTCCTTTTTCTTTCGATAGCTAATTAATAATATCAGAATTATAATAATAATAAGATAATAAATTATCTGATAAGAAACAACACAAACTCAAAAGTTTGAAATAACTTGAACCCCAATCTTAATTCATTCTCATTAATAATAATCATTTGAATTAAAATTAATCATTTGAATATATTATTTTCTATGATAATTAAATATTACGCAAGAAGAGTTTTCAAAACATACAAACCAAACTAATATGAGAAATTTTACACATTTAACCTGACTCCAAAAATTATCCATTTCAGAAATGCAATCTAATTTTCATGTAATGTAAAGGATAATTGATATAAAGTAAATTTCTATTCATATTTAAATAAGTACAATTTGTATAGTTCACCTTTTTATCATCAGATCCAATTTTATCACAAGCTCGAGCTACCCTCTGCAGCGGAAACCCCATAGCACTGATGTGTTTACACATCACTTGCAGGCTGGAAGAAAGGACTGGCAGATCGTCCACCTGGGAAGAACTCCCGGGCTGCGGCTTTAGAGGAACGGGTTGCAAAGCCGGACTGCAGTTGTGCGAGCGTTCCCGGGCACGCTGGCGGGCTTCAGCAACTTCCTCATCTAACTCCCGCACAATATCAGGAACACTCCGAGATCGGGAACCAATTGTTTTCTTTATTTCTCTAATTTCTACCTTTTCCTCAACACTTGGAATGAAGTTTGTATTTACCGGGGAATATGTATTAAATGAAGTGTTATGATAAAATGGATAGTTGACATTATAATACTCATAAGGATTATTTATTGACTGATTAAAAGCATTACCACTCTCTCTTTGGTATTTATCATTACCAATATCTGCACTCCGATCACTCTGACCATTATGACTAATAATTTTTTCGCTACTCTGATTATAAGTGCTAATATTGGCCGGCTGCTGGAACGTAGAATAGCCATAATCAGGAGCGTAATAATTACCCATGTTAGTAATTCCTGTATTAGAAAAAGATGATATCTTACTGCCGCCGCTATCATAATAACTATTATTGACCGCTACAGATCCAGGAGCGTACGTAAAAGGTAACATGGCAGTGTTTACACCTTGCGTGTTATTTATGGTACTACAATAAGTGGATTTGGCGGAATATATATCGGGGTTCGTGGAATGTGCACTGGAATATGATTGAGTCGTAGTAAGACCATTACTGGAGTGATTCATCAATGGCTGTTTGCCAAAACTTTCATCCTGAATGGTTTGGTTCACAATAGATTGGTTAGAATTAAGAACTTGGGCTAGTAATTCCAAATCATTGATAGTTTTTAGCTCCATATTGTCAAATGGACTCGATGTATCATTTTCGAAATCAGAGAAGGTTAAATTATCTAAGTTATTTTTCATATAAGACGGTCTTAAATAAGATGGCTTTTGATGAGATTGACTATTAATGCTTTGCTGAAATTGTTGAATGGGATCAGGATCGTCCAAGAGATTAGTCGGGGCGCAAGTTTTGTGTGGAGATACGGGAGTTGGCTTCAGAATATCTGAAACTACATCAGGTTTTGTCATTTCTAGATACTTGTTAGATGAATAAACATTGGTAATACAACTTCCATATGGAAGTGTGTTTTCAGCGCGACCTTCAGAATTGCTAACTTGCTGAGACATGTGTGCATTCTGGTCACTTGCGTATGTAGCGGATGTGTTGGGCTGTTCATGAGGTTTACACTCTTCTGTATCATCGGGAGATATTTCACTTATCTCTTCAGTACTGGGATAGGATACTTCGGATATACTGAGCTGTTTAAGTCTTTCTTCATTTTCTGTAGCGGCCTTCAAGTCGAGCTCTCTTTGTCTAGCTTCTTCTATAAGTTGCAGTCGATGCTTCTTTTCTTTCTTTTCAGTTTCCCTAGCATTTTGCCATTCGATTAACTTTTTTAGCACATTATTTTCGAGACTAAAGTCATAGTTTAGTGATTCAACTATCTCTACAGACTTAGAAGTATTTTCTATTATACCGTAGGGAAGAGTTATGATCGGTGGAGGCTTATATTTTTCTGATATTTTAACGGGCACACCGTCCATGTAGTCCATATAATTTCCTGAATGATTCTGAGACATAATTATCCAACAACAAACGTATTCATATTCAAAAAATCTTTCAGATTTGAGTATTTCCACTGTTAAGAAAAATAACTTTCACTTTCAACAATCACCCACAAGAATTAACGCTACCTTATTGAGTTTTTTATGAGATAAATTCATTATTTTTCTTCAGACATTGACAAACGTAAAAAATTCCACCTGACAATACTAAATTGACAGCAAAAATCCAGAGTAGCCATATAAAAATATTAAAATTCCCTTTGTCAACATTACGAAGTTGTCAGTTCCGATTTCGCAATTTGTGCCGCGAATGTGCTTGGTTATTCGGTAAGGCTAACATTTTTGTATAAAAACCTCCATAATTGTATATTTGAGGTCATATTTTACCATTGAAAAACGTTTCCGCGTATTCAACGCCATGTGTTCATTATTGAAGTAAAAGCAAAATGTGGGTAATGGTGACAGTTTAGCAAGTGCACTAGATGAATTCCTAGCAAATGTGTTCTTTTAAATGCGTAAATAATTATTATACGAAAGCTATGTTTCTTCGTTTTCATTAAACACGTTCTGATAAATTAAAGAAAGATGATCTTTTTTCTCTTTTCAGATCGCGTTATCACTAGCAATCACTAGTTGATTGTCAACTGTTAGGTTGTTATTTAAACATTTATAACAGCATTGTCTTTTTTTATCACACGTGATTCTTTATTTCGGAAGATTAGTCATTCATTTCGTAGATTTTCGTTCCTTATTTATACACAATGGCCTACTAAGTTTCAAATATTCTAGTGCAATAGTTTGACAAATGTCAGTTTCTGCAAATGGTGGGGCTTCACTGACGTATCAACCATTTCCCTATTTGTACTACCGTATCAACGGACCGTTTGTGCCGGCCCACAACATGATGTTCTTTGGAGAAATAAATAGAAACTCGGACACTGGATTACAGTACGCCGGAGATACTCTCCATACAATGGGTCGAGATACAGTTAAGGAGCGCATGGGCCCTCCACTGTACTACCAATCCCAAACTTTGCCCCGCAGCTTACATGGCCAGAAGAAGAGTCCATACTGGGTATCTAAGCGCACATTTAGAGGCTCCCAGGCTCATTGCATGTCTCCAGCACCTTCAGAATGTGAATCGGATGATTCGGGACGCTCCAGCAGCACTTCCACTTCCACTACTACACACGAGGCTAAAGGTTGGTTTCAAAATATCTAAGAGCTTACCTACTATAGTACTATGCGGTGGGCACCGAAACCTCTTGCCTCTCAAAATTGCCGTAATTGATCAGAAGTAAATAAAATCTTAATAATTTTTCCTTGGCATTTAATAAAGCATACAATTATTGTATCTGTCAGAATTTTCACCAAGTCGTATTGAATAACTTCAGTATAAGAGGTATCTGGAAGCTATCAATGTTGTCACTATTTAATTACTAGCTGGGTTTTATAATTATTTTATTAGATATTTAAACTACTTGGTAGATCTTTATATTAAACTAAATTCTAGATTAATTTCAATTATCACTGCAAATCATCTGAGAGTTAATAATTTTTATAAATAACTTTAATTAATTTTTTAAATCAATTGCAAAATGATTTTAATTGTTTAACATGACTACAATACAAATGAATTAACAGTAGACCTTTTTTGTTTGTTTTATGTTGTCGCCGACATGAACAGCTGTCAATATGTTTGTTATATGGTCTTGTATGAAATAATTAACATTGTAATAAGTTGCCATTTGAATTTATCAATTGAAAATTGTAAAATAATTTATTGATATAATTATCTATTGTGGATTTTTAATACGGTACATTTCTGAAAGAAAATGATATATGTATAATATGATCATAATATTGTAAATAAAAAATGTCTATCTGTAAAAAAATTCCACTAATGGAATAATGGATTTGAAGATAAATTACAAAATAGTTAGACTGTCATAGTTGAAATATTGTATTTCAAAAATAAATTAAAATAGGAATGATCAGAAGATAATAAAATTCTTATAATTTTTTGGTGTGAAGTTGCAATTTCAGAACATAGTTCTGTGTATTTTTAATACAAATTAAATTAACCAACTAGAAAGATATACATAAAAAATGTATTTATCAATAAAATATTATATTTGGTTTCTGAGTGTGAAATTTTTGGTGAGAGGTGGGAGTTCACAAGCTAAGATAATAAAATTACTACATAATGAATGTAATGTCCATGCCTTAGGGGTAGCTGTAGAGGTTAGATCGCCATATAAGCTTCCCTGATACATGTAAATCTTTTACTTCTTCCACATTCACGAGCTTTGAACAGATTTTGACTCCCCAATCTTTTATTCCCCCAGACTTGATTATTAGGGGATGATTGTGTAGGTGATGAACATTATTGATTAAATTAATGTTTTTAGCTATAAGATGTCAATATGAACTGGAACCGTGGAGAATGAGCCATTATCAATATCCTCGATTTCCGAATGCAAGTGAGTGCGGGCCTCCCTTGCAGCACCAGACTGTATTCTTTCATAACAAACGACGCTACGATGGAAGTCGGGCCTCTACACGTGGACACAGACCGTCTCCGCTCAATCAGCACTTCCAGCAGTCTTTCCACATAGCCCCAGATAGATATCTCATGAAGAGTCACCTCATCCAAGCGAAGGATACTCCCAAAAATCTGCTGACTGGTATTTGATGGATTTTTATTATTTTTTTTAATATAATTTGTACCTAAAGTGAACATACTGATTTATTCAATATAGTACAGACTTTGAAGGCTCTACTGATTTTAAATTTATTCTGGATATGGTACTGATTTTAAGAATAACCAATCTAAATGTATGAAAATAAAATCATTGTTGCCATTTATTATATTGTATTAATATCATTCTTCCTCATGCACCTGAAGATCTTATCTGCTTATCTCCTACCATCAATGATACAGTTCCAGTTACAAAATTTTTATGCATTCATATTCAGCAGACTTTGTATCTTCCGACTACTATTCTTTTCGGTCATTTCAACACTTATCATAAAGTAAGGTGAATCAGAGTAATTGCGACATAAACTTTGGACTGTTCTCAAACTTCATAAGATGATGCTATGACTTAGATAGAAGGATCATTAACCATTTCCTAATTTAAGTCTTTAAAAATTGGAATATAACCTTTTAGGATAGCTGATGTTAATAACATTTTATGAAAATTCTACGAGTATATGCACTTACCCCAAATTCGGAGTAAGAGCATCTAGTTGTATTATTTCTAACAAATTGTTAAAATAATGAAAATACCCACTCCCATATTGACACATAGTATCTTGAAAATGTGTGTCGTAAAGCATTGTTGCCAATGAAAATGTTAACACATAAACGAGACTACACCATGCCAAATGATTTAAGCAAGGAAGAAAATATGTGACATTTATATGTAGGAGAAAAAAAAATTCAAAGGAATTGATGTGTCATGTGTAGGGTTTCATCACTCTTAAGTATTCAAATATCGCAAATTCAGTCTAATGTTTTGTAACATTTTTGTTGGTTCTATAAATGTGTAATTTTTATTGATTTATAAAGCTTGCTCGTACGGTTACGGTTAGGTTAGGATCTGATACTCCACTATTTCGTTGAGAAAATGTCCATAAAATACATTTTATAGCATATTTTTGCTGCAACATGAATTAATAATGTACTTTTTCTCAAAATGAATGGCAAATTTTGGAAATTAGATTGTTTTACACCGACCTTAATGGAAAATAAGGTTTTATAATTACTAGAAAAATATTTATGTGCAATATTTTGTTTCTTTGTCTTATCTCAATATCTTGTGTGTATTTGTGCATCAAAGCCTTTAAAATAGAGCAAATTACTTTGTAATCGTGAAACAAACACATCAGAAAATAGCTGCATATTATATTTCTGCTTTAGTTTCAATGATAATACAGTAATTCCTTTCTTTATAACTACTCACATTTATGATCTTTACTGTACGCTTACTAACACTACGCTCTCTATATGAGAACCATCATATCTGTGTCTGTGTCCCATCATTGTTAGCAGGGAAGAGAAGCTTAATATTATAACGTGCGTTGCGTCGTCTACCTCTAGTGACCAGTTCGCTTCACCTGGTTCTTTAATTTGATTCAGCTTCATGAATTGTGCAAGGATAAAAATGATTTATTTGAGCAATTGTGTTTGTGGAAATTAATACCACAAGAAGACGAGTACAATTGCTATAAATGTGGGTATTTAAAACTTTAAGTTAGGTTAGTTAGAATTGATCAGATTAGGTAGGTTGGGTTAGTTAGTACAGAAAAATGGATGAGTATGTGTGTTTTTGGAAAAAAAATAGGCAACTTAATGGTTTTTTTAGAAAGTTTTAACCGCAATTACTTTTATTATTTAAGATTTAAGGGTAATTTTTTGATTAATTTTGTTAATTTTTTCCATCTACTAGTTAGAAAACACCATATAGAAGCTGTATATAAATACATGGGAACGTACATAATATTATGGTCCACATATTACATAATATTGCACCCAGTGGCGTGCAGTAGGCACAAACTTAGGTTATGCTGTTACTGACCATGCTAACTAACTATACACTAAATACTTATTAATTATCTTACTGGGTATCAAAAAAAATTTGGAATTTTTTTTATAATTTTAAGAACAATTCTATAAATTTAAATAAAAAATATATGTAATTGTAAATTTATTACTTTAAAAAACAAGTTCTTTTATTGCTTGGTACTGTACTCTGCTTTTGATTTTGGTTAAAATATTTTCTACGATTTCTCCTTTGAACAACGGATTTAAAATGTTTCATTAACAGTGTTCAAAAACATTTATTTAAATAACTAACTTTACAAATTAGCATAACCGAAACTTATTGCAAAAATAATTTTATTTCAACATTTAATTTTAATACAAAGTGATTGCTTTCTATGAAAAAATAAATAATTGTATTATTGTGTTTTTGACACAGAGATATTAAATAATAATATAAAATATTTTTTTTAGGTTCAAAATGGGACACATTGTCACTAGAAATTTGGAATAAATTTATGTTATGCCAACAAACAGAAGAAACCTTTAGAAATAAAATGACTTTATGGAGATTTTTGTATATTTCAATAAAAGTAAGTTGACAATATTATATTTACTGACATTAATGGATAATTATTTGCGATTTTGTTTGTAAATCTTATCTTGTTTTTTGTTTTTTCTTGTACTAGAATATGTTTCCAAAGTACAGTCTATATCTGGTTGGCTCCACAGCATCAGGCTTTGGTTCCGATATTTCCGACATGGACCTCTGTCTTCTGGTGCGATCGCAAGAGGCAATGGACAACAGAGCCCAGGCCCTCGCCCACCTTGACACTATTCTCAAATTTATTAAAACTATGGGTTAGCACTTGCAGTATTTTATGAAATATTATTTTTCTTAACATAATTAACAAAGAGGATCCCATTTTTCATCAAATTAAGTTGTACTTATTTTTTAAAAAAATCAGGGCTTCGAACCATTATTTTATTCATTTTGGTTTTCATTCCGGTTCAATTTTTAAAAAATATATCGGTCCGGTTCCAGTTTTTGTTCAGGAAAAATAACGTTTTTTTCGGTTTTTGGTTCAGCTCCAAGTGATTGATTTAAAAAAAATTGTAATGTTTTTATTTGTATTAAAAATTTATTTTCTACCATAATTTAGAAAGTTTTATTCCTTCTTTTGTAATAAGCATTCTACATGAATTGATATAATAATTTAATATAAATAATAATTAATTAAAGGTATATAATAATATAATTTATTAAATTAAACAAATTTGTATATTCACGGTTGAAGTATACAAGATTTTTAGGTATATTTATTTATAATTAAAATATATGAAAGTTACCTCTAATTACAGTGAAACCATCTTAATAAGTTTTCCCGCCTAATAAGATCACATTCTGCGGTTCTGAAAAAGTATCATACAAATTACATATTTTTTTAATGCTTAATACATTTTCCAAATAATAAGTTTCCCGCCTAAGAAATTAAAATATTTATGACAGAACTCAATTTATCCATACAAAAAACTTTTGTAATACGTTTTTCGGCAGAAGAAATTTTGTTCGACATTTCTAAAAATGAAAGTGGTATTCTTTAAATGGGTGCAATAAAATTTAGGTTATGGGTTATGCCACACCATAAGAGATCTATCCACTGACAAAAATTGTCATATTTGAATAGGTTAATAAAATTTACTGCTGCTTCTATAAAACAAGGAATATCACAATACAAGAGCCGCATTGGTAATACTATCTTGTTTTATTTTTATTAATTTTTAACTTTAACTATGCAAACATTCCTGGCTGAAAAACCCAATTCTTAAAATAGCTTAGACTAACGGTTGTTTTATGGCAAGCTTATCCTTTCAGAGAACAAAATAATGCATTGACTTCTATGCATTACTCTAATTGTACACTGTTCTGCATTAACTGAACATTTAATACGTTTCGGGAATTTAAAATATCGTATTGTTTCATCAACATTTTTTAATTGTATGAACAGATTTTGTATAATATTATGTATGTATAAATAATACGCAATTAATCAACAATTTTTATGCAAATTACTTTATTTTTATTGTTTCATTAGGAGCTTCAATTAGCATTTCTTGTGTATATTGAGAATACGTAACTTCTCAGATCTTTACAAAAAAACATGTTTTCCGGTATAAGCAACTAGGTAGTGCTTTTCGAATGGTACAATGGTAACTAGAATCTAGAAGTTTTGAATTCTAGGCACACAACTCTATCGAAAAATGCATTTTGCAAAAAGCAGAAGAGTTACTGTTTTCTCACGTTTAGCCGTGTTTCTTAATAAATAAAATTACTAATGTGTTTCCCGACCGATGGTTAGCGCTTTTCTTTCAATTACCTTTTACCATGGTATGACAAGATATATATTTAAAAATTTATCGACAAAATTAAAAAACAAAGCAGAACATTTAAATATGTACTGAAAACTGAATTAACTCTGAAAAAAATTATCCGGTTGATTTTTTTGTTTTCTTGAACTATTTATGCTTTTTACATCGGCACAAAATGAATAAATAAAATTAAAAATTATATCGTAATCATATGTGTGATTAAAAATTAAAATCGTAAAAGGACAAAAATGTTAATGTATTTTCGCATAAAGTTCGGCCCTGCCGATGTTGTCTAAATAATTTCTCCGAAAATGCACTGCAAATAAGATTCAGTAAGGGTGAATATTACATGTTTAAATGGAATTCAACAGCCTTTATTGACATTGCATGTAAAGGTGATATTTTTGGACAGTTATATTGATCATACAAGCGTTGAAGATTCATGTAAATTGTGTAAAAATCACAAAAAGGGATCAGTTTTAGGTACGAGGTCAAAACAAGTAACTATTTACAAACAGTACTTTTTAATAAATATGCATTCTTCAAGTTGATCAGCAGGAAATAGTATGTTTTCTAAGATAAGTAAAAAAATTACACTTTGTGAAAAGAAATAAACTTAATGCAAGATAATAAAATAATATCCGACTTACATGTGATATCTTTGTCATATTTGATCTCCTATTACGCGTGGCGTATCCTTTACGATAGAAAAAGCGCGGATTTGAATTCTAAAATCAATTTCACATTTTTGTCTTGTTGGTGATTCTACTTCCGATTTATTTTTCTTTTAATATTTATTTGATACTTTCTGGCATTCTTTTTGCAGTTTAGATAGCTATTCTTTGAAAATAGTAAAAATATTGATGTGACATGTATTCCCTGTACATGTCTATTTAAAAAAAAAATATTCTCAAATAATCGTAATATTAATGTAACTTCATTTAAAATGCAAAATTAGAAGTCAAATATAAATAATGCGAAATCCTTTCTAATAAGTTTTCACACTTAATAGGTTTGAATGTGCTGGTCCCTCTGAAAACGTATTGTAATATCTTCAAATTTTCGTTTAATCTATTTATATTGTGTCGTAGAATAAACTTTAAACCAGAGAAGGCCCTTTCAACACTAACTTGTGTTGCTGGAGCTCCTAAAACCACCATTGCAATTTTGTATTAATGAGGATATGTATTTTTATTTTCCTCCTAAAATGCTAAAATATGTTTTTTTCTGTCTAATCTTTGTACATGCTTAAAGTTATTCAATGTCTATATCTGTAGAATTCCTTACTTCTTAAAAAATTCTCTAAATTATCTACCTTTTCATTGGACGTTTCACTAAATAACAATTTTAAAAATTAATACATACGTTATCCGTAAATCAAGATATCAGTACTATACCAATGATCGAAGTATTAAATTCTACGTAAAACAAAAAATCAAACCAAATTGTCTTTCGATTAAGACGAGTTGCGATTACGACAACTGAAGTGGAGATTAAGATTGTGTTAATGCGCATGTTTAAACATGTACCGAACCAAAATAAACCGATTTATTTTTTCAGTTCAGCTCCGATTTCGTTCTGACATAAATAATGTTATTTTCAGTTTAATTCCGGTTCGAAGTCCTGAAAAAAATACTGGGTACAAACAATATGCTAATAACTATTAAAACAACATATACTCATTATTTTCTTGTCTGATAACCAAGTGCAGTATATACGCAAGTATTAGTTGAGAAATTTGTTGCCATTTTGAAATATCAAATATTAACTACGACTTATAGTCAAGTCTCAAAATCTGTCACATGTTGTGTTTCACCATATTTAAAAAAATATACTTGATACCACAATGAGTGAAATAACAATTAGACAAATGTTGAATGGAACTGGTTTTATGTTGAAGGTAGTGAAATACGCAGAGATTCATAGAAGTTTAAATGTAGGAATTCAATGTTAGCGAAAAATTTGTTCATGACTTGCAAAAGGTGAAACTGTCATCGGAAATGCAAAAAATAAAATGGACCGATCGTGGAAATATCATATTTTAAATATATATTATAAATTATAAAAACATTACTAGAAAAATGATTTTACCAGTATGCTGTTTTTTTTTAACTTCTAACTTATACTTGCGCTGTCGATTTCTGAGGCTTTGAAATCATAAAAAACTTAATTTCAAATTATACTCAAATGTATGCAGTATTTCAGCCTTTAAATTTATTTCTTTTTTGTTTAAATATTAACCCGTCCAATACTGACTTTGTATTCCTTCTGCCGCAGATGTATTTGTGCATGCTGATCTGATAAAGGCCAAAGTACCAATTTTGAAGTTCCGAGATAACTGTTTCTCGCTGGAGGTCGATCTCAACTGTAACAATGTGGTAGGAATTCGGAACACACATCTCTTGTACTGCTACTCTCAATGTGAGTATGTAACTAACTATGCTAATGCTAACTAATTTATGTATGTGTATTTTAAATGGTGAAGTGGTGATTATTCATAACATAGTTCCTTGATAATAAAAACAAATTAAAAAGTTAACTTAGAAAGATACATAGAACCAATCTACCTTTTGAAAAAATATAATTTGAGAAACTTTGGAATTTAAAAACATTTTAGGAGTGCATGTAAATTATCCAGGAATCGTATATGAAAAAAGTATGATTATTACTTATGGGGATAGGGCCTTTCATTTTTCCAGTTAGAAATTCTGTGTATTTCACACTATTTCAAATCAAGACTAATAATTAAACTACTTCCAATATCATCTAACCACTAAAGGAGGAAAGTTTTGATAGAAATATATGACAATAAAATGGTTAAGTTTCTCGCATTCGAGACTAGCTATCAGAATAAAACTCATTTGTATAGTTGTGTCCATGTTTTATCATAATAATATTGTGGAATGAAATAAGATGTGTTTTGTCATTCGAGTTAATAAATCAAAAATTTAATAATTTTATGGAGTACCTATGTGCAGAATTTTTAAACTGGTACAAGAAAAAACCGTTTATAAAATATATTAACACAACTCCTTCAGTCAATTTGTTTAAAAAACCAATGTTGAGAATTATTTGAGAAACTTTGGAATTTAAAAACATACCCAGCGGAAAAAATAAAAGCGTACTAAATTTGACGAGAATAATAAGATTCTTATAATTTAATTAAAAAAGCACTCTTCCGGTAGTTTAAAGTTCTGGGTTCAACTCTCGGTAGCAACAATAATATATTATTTCAAAGTATAGATTTTTTGGACTCGAAGAAATGGAATGAAATGTCACTTAGAGAATCATGTCAAATTAATTTTAATTATACGTAGATGAATCCGCATGCTTTAATGTGTATTTTTCTTCAGTGGATTGGCGCGTCCGCCCTCTGGTGCTGATTATCAAGCTGTGGGCGCAGTATAACGACATCAATGATCCCAAAAATAAAACTGTATCAAGTTACTCGCTGGTCCTCATGGTTTTACACTATTTACAATGTAAGTGCTTATTGTATACCATAGGGAGATAGACCATCAAGCACTACTGTCTTGACATACACTTTTTCATTTTATTTTTAGTCCTATCAGATTTTTTATGGCCACTCGCTTTTTGACTTCTCATTCATCAATAATGACTCAAGATATTAAGTGAACAGGGCCAGTACTGGTAACACACCTTGTGTGCTCATACAAACATACGCACAACACATCACAACTTCATGAAAATATTACAATGCTGCTCTTTTTGTTAGAATTTTGCCTCGGCATGTCACATCTTGTCAGTTTTTATCGGTAACTAGTGTTTTGTTCGTTTTTGATGAACATCAAATATCTAGCAGAAAAGTAATCAGCTCTCGCTAATTGCTTACTGATAGACCCTGTGGGTGGCTATTATGGCGGCCGATAGAGAACGCTATGCAGCCAGGGGTTTATTCTATTGCTATATCTAGCAATGGTGCATTGTGTACCCTTGTTATATTGCTAAAAAAAATTCCGCATTGAAATATGTATTCTACGGAAGACCTGGCCGCACAGTGATTACCACTGACCGCGTAGCGGCCACTACCGGGCGGGAGGCGACCACAATACTCGCCCGTATGCCTATAGCCGATTGCTTTTCTACTAGTGCATTCTGTATTGCCCTCTAATAATTTTTCTTCATATTTCCACTTAGGGCCAGTTGTGTGATTGGTAGTAAATTTTACCATAGTAACTTTTTACTAGGCCCGTAGTAAAAATCTTTTGCGGGTTGTTGATACATCAAATTTACTACTGTCAAAGATTCTCAAAGATAATCTCGCCTCTCAGTGTGGCAGAGCAAATAATCATGAAATGTGCTCTATTTTCTGCTTTATCTGTGGTTTTATTCACCCCTGCATTCGAGATCTGTCATTTCGGTGGCGAAATTTTCTCAAATTATCTGCTAATGTATATTAAATAACGAGGTCAACATCAAACAAACTCTCATCACTAAAATAACAGGATATTGAATGATTAATTGTCGTATACTGCAACTTTCAAAGTATCAAAGTGACGGATGACTTTTGAAACAGCTGTGAAAAGTCCGCCATATTTAACCATCGATTCTCATTTTTACTATCGAATATCGGAGAGTAAAATCAGTTTACTACAGGATGTACATTCGTATTTTTTACCAACGATCAAACAACTCGTTTTTACAAAAAAAAAAACTTTTTAAAGGTTACTTCTTATAAAATAACTGGCCCTTAAAGACATTCTTGAAAAAACTGAGATCATATTTACAATAAATAATTACTGAGCAAATGTAAACATTATGAACATATATTTGACAGATGATTGACTATTGCTGTGACGCGAGATGACAGGTAGTCAATATACTTGCCAGTCGGAAAAATTCACACTATATGTTTTTCTTAATCGTAATAAAGACAATGTACACTTAATTTCAAATTGAATATATATTTACGTACTGTTATTGAATATATAAAAGAAAACATTTAAGTAATCTTAACCTAGAGATATTAAAAACACGTTTAAAATATTTACTGCTTTGGTATTTTTTCTTACTGGCAATGACAGTAACAGTGATGGGGGATGTAACATATTGCAATTATTCTATATATACATACATTACATACATAAAAAAACATGACTGGTTCTCAAGGCTGAACATACTGAAGTTACAGTTTCTTTATTCTATTTATTACGCTCGCCTCAGTTTTATATTATTTCATTATATAATTGCGTCATTCAAAGTCAGAACACATTCAGTCAGCTTTCCTTCCTTCCTCTGTCCTTTCCAAGTTTATCTATCATACAATTAGTTATATTATAATCGCAATTATAGCACATCATCGTAGCTAAAAAAATTCTTATGTTCTAGAAATTGTACCCCTGAAATTACAAAATGCCAGCTTTATTCTCCGTGTTTATTGTATGCTTTATGTTAATTGTATTACAGTGGGTGTATCGCCTCCCGTGTTGCCGTGCCTTCAGTCTGAATTCCCAGATAAGTTTGATGCGAATCAGGACATTCATCACATTGACATGTTTGATCACATGCCCACATACAGCTCTAAGAATGAGCAAACACTGGGCGAACTTTTATTTGGTTTTCTAAAGTATTACACTAATTTTGAGTAAGTTATTCATTTATTTTAAATAGAGATGCGTACACGGAATACATGTCACATCAATATTCTTACTACAGTAAAACTTCGTTAATTTGTAACCTTATATTTCGTATTTTCACGGAATTCGCACTTTTTTCAATAAAATTTACCCCGAAAATAACATTTCATACTAATTTCTACCGAGAATTCACAAAATCTAATTATTCGCAGTTCGTATGCGTTTTTGACACTCGAAGTAAATAATTTGTTTACGTAATTCGTATACATATTTGCAAATGTTTTTAAATCCCTTCTCGTGCGACTTCGCATTTGACCTTCATTTCGTGAACATCTGCAAATAGTCCTGCCTACCAGCCAATCATGACGCCGGTCCTTATCGTAAAAGCGGCGCGCTGGCATGACAGGTACCGACCTGAGTTTTGCCATATGTAGATCAAATTCCATAGTGCATTTTATAAGATTTGTTGTTATTAAAATAATGTTTTCATTGAATTACTTGATAGAGTTTCTATGTTTAAGAAATGTTGCGATTTGCATATGTACATACTAAAGGAACTAAATCTTTTGTATTTAAATACGTTGACATATTTTATTCATTTTTTTTCACTTTTTGTTCTCAAAATGGCACCAACACTTTGTAATTCATATAAATCCTTGACCATTTGGAAAAATGGAGCTTATTTTGAAAACTGACAAAAAATTAATATCAAAGATAAATCTGGCAAAAAAAATCGAATCTCAAATGGGTTCAAACATGAAAAATCGCAGGAAAATAATAAGCTTTAACCATCAAGGCCAGCGAGACATGAAGGTTTAAAAGTTTTATATTATTTTTCACGCACATTTTAAATATTCCAATTCTGATGGAAAAGGTGAGTTCTATCGCCAATCAAATTAATGTGCGTTAATTTTGTTGCATCTTGTGACTGGTCAAGTGATGAATCACCGCGTCACCATACACCTTTCTTATTCAGGAGAAATAGATTATTTCAACACATAAGAAGATGAAATAATGGAGTCATCATGTTTCAGTATGTAAATCGCGGCGCACAAAATCGCAGATGCAGTAAATTAATGCATTTTTAAAAATATATATTTCATGTTGCCTTTAAAAAACTTTGTTCTCATTATTCGTAATTTGGATTTTTTTTTAAATTTCAGTCCTGTGAGTTACGAATTAACGGAGTTTTACTGTATTTTCAAACTAAGCTAAACGCTTGTACAATAAAAATAGTACTAACTTGCTGGTGTCCTGGAATGAGGTGTGAACGCTCAACCACTAGGGCAGCGCCTTAACCACTACACCATCAAGTTATTAAAGTTAAATCATTTCATTTTATTTCAAAAGTAGTGATGTATAATGTGCCTTCGTATTATTGCTCAAGTCATGTTGTCTTTATTTTCCAGTTATACCCAAAATACAATATCGGTTCGCACGGGATCATGTCTCAGTGTGGAAAACTGCAGGGCGTCACGTCGCAATGAACCTCATCAATGGAAACTTCTCTGCGTAGAAGGTACCATAAATATTTTTATTTTTAAAACATTTAAGGAGTACTGGTAAATTACGGAATCATATACAATGAAAAAATGTGGAAAACATTTCATTATTACTTAAGGAGGAATGGGGCCTTTCATTTTTCAAGTTTGTAATTCAATAAATTTTATGCGTATTGCATACTCCTTCAAGTCGAGACTAATAGTTAAACTACTTCCAATATCACCTAAATACTAAAGGAGAAACGTTTTTATTGAAAGATATGACAATAAACTGGTTGATATTCTCGCATTCAAGACAAGCTATCAGAGTAAAACTCATTAGTAGAGTTTTATCATAAATATCATATTATCATGAAATAATGTGTGCGTTGTCATTCGAGTTAATCAATCAAAAATTTAATAATTTAATAAAGTACATACGTATAGAATTTTTAAACTGGTTGTTGCCGTAATTACCTTTGATAGCTAGTCCTGGGTTTTCTATTGGTATTGTTGAATACATTCATTCAATCCATGCAAATAAAAATACACCAACCTTTGTGAAACTGGGCTGTTAGACGCCGATGGTCGCTTTCCTTGCAGTCTTGAATCGTCTTAACCTCTGCTGATTAGCCTCCGAAACTTTATATAACACAAAATGTTTTTATATCACCACCGTAAAATATATCCCTCCGATTCCGAAACTGTCTCTCACCCGAAGCAGTTTAGTTTTTATTTGCTGTTTTTAAATTCACACAAATAAAATGCACATATTCAAATATTATACCAACCCTACCTATCGAAGTATAAAAACGCGTAAACACTGGATTTTCCAAAGAGAAAACCACCTATAAAAAATATTATCTTCTTCAGTCGATTTGTTTTAAAAACGTTGCATTTAATTTTAATTTTATTTAAATCATTTCAGTTTTTCCATATCAATGATTATATTTTATTAAGGAGAACACATTCTTATTGTGAAGTTGTAATTATTCAGAACATAGGTCTGTTATATTTTAAATACAAATTAAATGTATTAATTAGAAAGATATATAGTAAAAGTTTGTTAATTTGTATCTTGCGGGACCGAAATCTAAAAATAAATCCAAATTACGAATAATGAGAACAAAGTTTTTTAAAGGCAACATTAGAAAGATTTTTTTATAAAAATGTGTTAGTTTACTGCGTCCGCGATTTAGTGTAATGCGCACCGCTGCTGTTGACATCGCGATTTTCATAGTGAAACATGATGACTCCATTATTTCAGATTCTTATGTGTCGAAATGTTTATCAAATAACGTATATATCTTACCTTATTTGATAAACATTTCGTAAATATCTTAAATACTAATTAAATGTATTAATTTTGAAAGATATACATATAAATTAATTTTATCGAAAAATATTGTTGTTGCGCTACCAGGATTTGAACCTGAATCTCTTTCCAAACCGGGGAAGGTGCATTATCCAACTATGTTACAGCGACAGTACTTTTGATGACAAATTTTCATACTTATCTGCTACACTTTTCAAGTTAATACATCTATCGTTCCATTATTTGTCATCAAAAGTACTGTTGCTGTAGCATAGTTGAATAATGCACCTTCCCCGGTTTGGAAAAAGATCCAGGTTCAAATCCCGGTAGCGCAACAACAATATTTTTCAATAAAATTAATTTTATATGTATATTTTTCTAATTAATACATTTAATTAGTATTTAAAATATCACAGACCGCCTGTTCTGAATAATTACAACTTCATAATAAGAATGTGTTTTCCTAATACAGTAAAACCTCGTTATTGCGATATTCAAGAGACCAAAAATTTAAATTTCGTAATAACGAATTCCCACATATAGCGAAAACAGATTTTTTTCCTAATATATGAATATTCCGCGCGCGCCGTAGAAATAAATGTAGCGCGGCTTTAAAAAAGTTTGTAAGTTCTGCAAACTTAGACACCCATTGTCAGATTAATATGGGATATAACATAATAAGGCATTCAGCAAACAAATAAGGATTTTCTGTATAAAGAAAACTCTGAATAATCTATTTAGTTTTGTTTCAACAAATAAGCAAATTGATACTAATTAAGAAATTAAATTAGAAACATTTTACAAAACAATATAAGATAACTTAAAATTCGGCTATATTTTTGGAAATTCCAAAATGTCATGAAAATGTATTCTATTCAAAGTATGCTTATAACAATGTCTGTGTCCGTGGTTTAACCACTCGTATCTCTTCTCTAAAGAACCTTTTGACCTGAGCAACACTGCACGGTCGGTGTACGATGCTGATGTCTTTTCTCACGTACTAAAGGTGTTTGAAAAAACTACTCGAGCATTGGATACGTGCCCGTCCATCACATCACTGCTGCCTCCGTGAAATAGAACTTCCAGTTCCTCCCATTTACTTACTACTAAGGTATTATACTATAAATTGTACTTATGTTATTTAGTGTGGCAATAATTACTTATAAATCTAGCAGCAAGGGAACTTTTCACAATGTTACGAGACATAAGCAAAATCTGCCTTTTTGTTCCATTGTCACAGCCAGATATGTAATTTTCTATTATATTATTGTTTCACTATAAAATAAGCACAAAATACATAATGTATAAACAATAGTACTTGGACATATAATAAATAATGTAACGTCCAATTATCTAAGGTCTCTAGTCTTGAACAGGTAGCGAGAAAGTATATTAACAAAGAAAGAGGCTGTGATTTTTGACTGTATTTTTAATGTTATTTTTTTATAAACATCTTCGTGGAACTTATCAAATGTATACTAGGGAGTTTGATGTATAAAAGCTTTGCTAACTATGTTTTATATATTTATATAAATTCTATCATTCTATGTATAAATTCCTCCTTGACACCAATGATATACCAGAGGTATTTTAGTACAAAGATTTATTATACGTGTATAGTTTTGGCATTTTAATATAATGTGAGTATTTATATAATAGAAGTTAAAACACTGAATAAGTAAAAGCCACAATCAAGGCACAAAGCTGCAATAACATTAAATGTAGGTAGTAAATAATTAATCAAATTAATGTTATTTTTTATTGCAAATTATTTGAAGGTGAAATGTGTTCATAACTTGTGTGCCAGTTATTGATTAAAACATACCAAAATATTTATGTGCCTAGTATAACTATAGTTACTTTAATTATTATTTATGTTGTGCGGTTATATTCATACAGGGAAACTCACTTTTCATATTATTTTTCAGAGTACTATTTAATAAATGAAAAGTGTGCATTTCTTTGTTACAAACTTTATTTCCGATGCTTCTGCAAATGAACAAAATGATAATTAAATACATTATTGTATGGATCAACCAAATATATTGTGAAGAGTGAATAATTTTGTGTCTTTGGAGGATTTGATGTTATTGCTTATGTTTATAGATTTATGTATCGTGTTGCAACACATTGTCGCCAAATAAATAACACTCTCTAAGCGGCAGAAATCTAACTTTATAGAAAAGAATATCAATTACATCTCAACTGTCATCTTTATGCCTTGAGAAATTAGATCTGTCACTTCAGATAATTATTAAATTTTGTATATAATTCTTACATTAGAGTTTTTTTTCAAAGTGTATTTTAAACAAATTTCTGTTTCTTACCATACTATTTTGAGCAAAATATTCTTGGCAAATGTTTGATTCAAGTCAGTCTTTTAGGTGGTATTGTTTATTGACGATATATGATAATAGCCAAAAAATATTTATTAAATTCTTTGTAAGATTTTTTTTTGCACTACCCAAAGATGAGCGAAAGGCTGCGTTAAGTTATCGATGCTGGTTTTTGATGAAGTATATATACAAATCTAATAGTAATATATTGCGCTGCCATAATTTTGCAATGGCCAATAGAATTCTCTAGTAATTACTTCAGTTCCAGTTTAACATTTTGCCTTTTCATCAGGACTGATATTGTCAATTTAGTGTAAATTAAATACATTCCTTCATTGTACTATATAACACTCAAATAAGTATGCCAAGAGATGAATGCTATCATTAATAATTTATAATAATATAAAACATTGTTCGATATGTCTCAAAAGTCATCTTAACAAAATCACAGTGAAATGTTGCCGAAAATATATAATATTTATTTCCCTTTCGTTTATAAAAAATAGGTACGTTTCACTGTACCGGCAAAGTTAATTAATTTGCTGAATGTGATGGTGAGTATAAGGGTATATGTATAAAATATTTGAATTATAATCATTTTAATAGATTACTATATTATTATTATTATTGTTTATTTATTACCGCGTTAACTACAATAATTTATTTCATAACATATTATGTATTACACACAGTGACAATTATCAACACCCAGTGCTTTGCATAGTTACCAAGCTGGCTAGCGAGCGTGAAATGGCATGTTTCACTTGTGTGTACTGATTCTTAATCGCTTTAAATTTACCTTTTTTTGTATTTCAATTTTGTTTTTTTTCATTATGTTGTCATTGAATATGTTTATTTTCTGATTCTAAAATTCTCATCACATTTTTCAAGGATGTGTATACTTTTGTATTTATATAAATTGTATGTTTTTTTTTTTTCAATCATTTACATCTATTAAAAAATGTCTGAAAATGTTGTTACATGATAATGTATTTAGATACAAAAGCACTTACAGTTTTAGAATACGAATCATATGACAACATATATTTCAGTATGTGTTGAATAACTATTGATGTCCCAGATCTTCGTCTTCATAATTACTGGTCTGTTAATGCATAATGCATAATGTCTGGTCGTTTTATGGTTTTTTAACAATTAAAATAAAATTAATCACATTTCATTCGACAGTTTAAAAAAAAAATTCTAATTCACGGCATATCAGCCAATATTTTCACATATTGATGACATTGTGAGCTGTCTGTTAAAAAAAGTCAGCACTTATTGCAAAGAAATATTTAAATTTATCAATATATCAGTGGATATTCACTGATTCACTGTTATCATTAATTTGGTTCAATAAGTTCACTTTGAATGAACTTATTGATCAATGGATCAAGATTTGACTTATAATAATTAATTAATCCAGTCGCGGGTGACTCATATGAGTTGCACCGTGCGCATGCTCACAGCGCAGGTGACTAATATGAGTTGCCTACCAATATTATTTAAATATGCACCGAGGAACGTAATCGTCTTTTATGAGAATATTAAAAGTAATTTCATAAAATCCAGTTTTATTATCCATAATTTTTGAATTTTACAATTCAATTAATTTTTTTATAAAGCAAAACATTCTCAACTTCATTAACATTTCTTAAAAATTATTTTGAAATTTCATTTTTTTTTTATATGGACCCACGCAAGGGACCCTCAGGTCGGGGTCAATACCCGCAGGTGGGTGTTTAATAATAATGGATAATTTGTATAGCGCCATTTTCGTAAAAACTCCACCTCAAGGGCGCTTTTGTGAGAGATTGCTTGATGTAAGTTAAATTTGGTATTTCTGCCGAGGCGTTTTTATGTAAGCTATAAGCCGATACGCTACTTTTGAGTTCGACATGTCATGAAGAAATTAATGGATAACGAAAAACCTTTTTTTATTAAATTTTAATATTAAACATTAATTGACAAAACAAATGTCCTCAGTTTATGTGTGATGTAATTTGAAGGCAAAAATAATTCTCGGATCCAGCACTCCCAATTGGCTTTAGCAGCTATTCAATTTTCCAAGATTGGGAATAATTCATAATTTTTTCCTTTATAGGATTAAAAAAATTAAAATTTATGTTTTTGATTGATATTACCTCATGGAAGTCCATGAAAAATATCCTGTTCCTAATGCTGCCAATTACTTGGGTGAAATTTTCTTATGCATATACATATTTGTGTTCTAATCATTTTTATAAAGTGGGCTGCCGGGAGAAGAGAATATTAATTGAACCATATTTTGTTTTTTAGAATTCAGCAACTTTCGTAAATTAATAAAATTGAAAATGCCTGAAATGTTCATCTAAATCATTGTTTTTGTTTATATATTATATGGAAAGTCTTCTTATTTGGTCTGGAAAACAGCCACCACACACTTTTGAAAAATAAAATAACAAATTGAGTTTGGATCAGCCGTTCGTGATACACACCAAAGTACATAAATGTTGTAAGTAAATAATTAGTTTTAGAGAGATAACACTTAAAAATATGTCTTCAATATGTATGTTATAATTTTTCCACATAAACACTAGTGGGATTGTTTTATTTGGACCAAAATAAATAGTTCAAATTTTATTTCATATGCCTATTAATGGAATTCTATGAAAAAGTGCCGCACGTGGAATGAAACTTGTTATTTTTGAATTATTTTGCACAGACTTCAATTCAACTTCTCCATATTTTTTTATTATTATTATTTTTATTGCCTGTTTATTTATGATACTTAAATCATTATCTGGGAAAAAACTTTTTTTTGCATAGACCAACATATGAATGATTTTTATTATTCTTATTAAATAGACTAAAAATTAAGTATATTTAATCGAATCAACCTAGAATTTTTTTATAAAATTTTTATTTTTTTATTTATCTTTTTATAAATGTAATTTTGCATAAAGGCAGAAAATTCATGTGAATTAATTGTCATGACTCGAGATGATAGGCTATCACATTGCACTTTTTAATAGAATTCCTTGAAGGTCTGAATCCATATACATATGTGAAAATTACTTTTTCGATTCATTAAAACTTTTTATAAACAGTTATAAAGAACTGATTTCCTAAATAAAATTTTATTCAATAAATATTTTCTATTCAACGAGTGATTATACCATGTATAAAAATTGTAATATTTGAAATATAAATTTACAAAATATTATTTTTTGAAATTTTATTACCATCCAACACAGCACTATATTAATTACTAGAATGGTCCACTGCCAAGTGGGAAGTGTTCACTAATCCACTTCACAATTTACTTGAAAAATAATTATCCTGGAAATAATGTTAACGGCTAGACACAATTTATATGGAAAACTTATCTTTATGAACTTTGATACACGGCCTGGCAGATAGTACGTAATTGAAAATGACAGAAGAATATGCACCAAATTGTTAAACAACGACATGTTTACATGCCAGCTAAACAATATTCTGGGTTGTTTGCCGCCTGTTCTGATGCAAGACTGGCTGCCCTAAATTAACCAATTTCTTGTCCCAAGAAGATATTTCATAATGCCCTCGCCTCAGATAGTTCAAGGTCAAAACATTGTTTGATTTAAACAGCCTGGTTGTATCCCTTTTTCTACGTCCAATTCTCGGAACTCTCCTAGCAGAAGAAATAGATTGTCTTGGTTTTTTTAAATATTAGCAGAAAATAAGTTATTTTTGATTACATATGTAAAATAATACCATTTATATATAAATTATTTACTTCCTAAATTTGCCTTCAACTGATCATGAAATTAGAACTTTCTGACTGCTGCAGTTAGGTAAACCGCATAATAAATAAGTTGGTTAGAATGCATGATTCGGAGCAAAGCTGACATGAAGGAGACCGACATGTATTTAAATTGCTTGCCTTTAGAAGATAGAACATTGATGGATTGAAAAACTTCCGGAATCACCACTAGGGGATTGTCTTTTTCCAAATATTTTATATGAATTGACTGTAAATCAGTCAAACAGTCTGATTTTGGCAAGTATTCAAATAAAACAACTTTGTGTATTGAAAAACCATAACAGAAATCAAATCTAGATTGGATGTTGTTCTTGGAGATTCATCACCTTCATTTTCCACTGTGAGTTTTTGGTTTAGGAATTCAAGTGTGGCCATGTGATGAACCACGTTTGTGGTTATGGCAGGTTGCTGAATAAAAGTGTAAAATTCAGGAAGCCGTGGGAAGCACATAATGTATAAGTAGTTTATATTTTACATGATGAATTGGATTTAAAAAATATTTCTGCAAGGTGGGTGCCAAATTTGCTCAATCTGAAACAAATGCATTCAAACGCAAATCTACGCTGATTGTTTAGAAATCTTTAAAAAGAATCCAATGAATTTTAAGACATGGATCATGGATAAGATTCACCATTATACACCAGAAACAAAAGAGTGGATCGGACACGATGAATCAGTTCCGAAAAAGGCAAAAGCATTCAATTGGTTGGAAATGTGATGGAATCAGTTTTTTGAGATGCCAGTGATTTTGCTGATGGATTATTCTGAAAAAAGAAAAACTGTTAATAGCCAATACTACATGACACTTTTGGTAAAGCTGAAACTAGCAATTCAGGAAAACGCCCAGGAATGGTTAAGAAAAAAGTATATCACCACAACAATGCATCCACTCATTCAAGTTCAATCACTCAGCAATAATTGACAATTGAAGTTCAAAATCATTTTGCACCCACTGTATTTGCCTGATTTGGCTCCATCGGACCTCTACCTATTCCTAAAACTAAAAAAATTCCTGCCTGGAAAGAAATTTGTGTACAATGAAGAGGTGATCGAGGCTGAAAATTGTTATTTTAAGAACCTCAAAGAAAGTCAATTCCAGAAGGTAATCGAGAAGCTAGAGAAATATTAGACCGAGTGTGTTGAATTTTGAAGGAATTATGTTGAAAAATAAAATACAACTTAAATTAAGATTAATTTTATTTTCATTGTCATTCAATAAACTTTTCAATCTAACCTCGCCCATTCAGTGTGTGCTTCACGGTACGGAATATAATGTTGTATGCATATTACAATGTCACATTAACATAGTTTTAGTTCAAAATAATAATCCCTAGTAGCGGTGTGTCATTTGCGAACAAACTGGCTCACTGAGCCGGATCTTTCCATTGAGTCAGTTCAATCCGCTCCCAGAACAATTTGAGCGGCGGATCAGTCGAAAATCGAACCGTGGACCAATAGCCAGCACGGATCGCTCTGTGAGTTATGAAGGTTGACACTTGAAAACGATCCCAGATAAAATTGTTAGGACAACGCATCGCAATGTTACCTTCATTATAAAACAAACAGTTTTTAAAAGTGAATTATTATCAAAATATTTGTTTCAATTACTTAACTACTTACGTTCTCAAATATCAGCCCATGTAACGTTATTTAAAAAATAATTATGAGGTTACTAAACGACTGAAACATCTACGACAAAATATGCTATATCTAGTTGGTATAATCTTCCAAACCACTTTTATTTTAAGGAATATTCATTTTTGATTAACACAGATTTTCTTTTAAATATTGTTTGGTTGTAGCAGAAATGATTTGCTTTCTTTAATATGTACATATATTTGTATTTTCTAATTTATTACCACATAAAAAAATATTTTTTAGATCATGAGGATTGATGTCTACTAGAGTACGTTAATATTTATTGTTTTAGATAATATTTTACATATTTTTGTTTTTTCAAGTTAAACTTAATATTTGAAATAATGGATTTATATATTATATATTTTTAAAAATTTGAACCATTCTGTGATATTTGCAACATAGGATGCAGCTTCAAGTGATATTTATGTGGTTAGCTTGGCAGGTAAAACTTACGTCATGATTTTATGAAAATAATATATGTAAAAACAGCTGGTCTTTTTTATTTATTAACATTAATCATGTTTCACTTAAAGGCGGGTAAAAGATCTTATGTCATGAAAACCTTACAATGTAAAATATCTGAAGTCAAAAACTCAATTTAAATGCGTAATATAATTTAAAATGTATTATACTGTACTACCGAAGAAATGTAAACAAACTCAGCTAATGACAAAGAAAAACTTTTAAATCATACCATTTTGAAAATTACAATATACATGTTTCATCGGCCATTTACTAGAGATAGGAAGTACATATAATATTATACTACAGAGACAGAATGTTCAATTTAACATTTAAAATGAAAAATAACTTATACGAAAAAATAGTTATTTCGTGTATCTTAATTTTTTTTTGTTTAAACATAGCTCGTCTATTTAATTGAATAATTTTGATAAAATACCATTATAACGAAATGTTTTTTATTTCAATTCTATTCATAATTTTGATTTCATTACACTGAACATAGTAAAGCAACCTTTAATAAATGAAAACGATATTAAAAATAGTTGAAGTTATTTGAATACTGATATCCGACAGGGAGCAATAGTAATATGACGCATAAGAAAATATTCCGCACACTTAGCTAGAAGAAAAATGACCATCTTTGGCTTCAAGACGAAAGGTTCTTCCATCAGGATAATGCTCAGCCACATACAGCGATGATGACATAACATACAAAGGCTGGAGCAGTTTGAATATAAAACGATGCCCCGCTCACCATATTCGCCGGATATTGCCCCATCTGATTACACTGGACAACATACATTTTTGTGCCAGCAATTTTTTAGTTGTTTCTAGGTAATTTTGGGGTGCAGAATCCAAAATATCCATTAGATTTGGTCTATCATATCTAGTTTTTGAAATACGCTATATTGACCTTTTTTAAAATAAAATCATCTTATTTTTAACTTGTGTACATTTCACTTTATTGCTATTACTATTTGCTCCAACTGATAGTTAAAAAAACTAACAAATACAAAGTAAGGTATTTATTTACACAGATAAATATACTTTCATCACTTTTCACTTAAATTTTTTCTTTTATACGACTTATGGAGTCTTGCCAAAGACTCCCAACAGTAGTCGGTCATCTTGTGGCTATCCCATCTTCCTTAATATCGATCTTCCATAGTTTTAATGTCCTGTCCAAAATCAGTTCTTACTTTTCCGACACCAAAAAAAAGAAATCATTTGGTTGCCCAGTGTTATCATTTATACCGCAGTCTTCAAAACCATTTGGACAGAAAAAATATGAATTCTGTTGACGAAGTCAGAGCTGTACTGGAGGAGTATTTTTTAATGTACAAATTTATGTGCAGATTGCTGATCTAAGATAAAAAATGATATTCTGTTAATACCACAACCCAATCCAAAGGAAATTGGTGTTTAGTTAAAGCTAAAGCCTTCAGTGTTCATGGCTCTGATGGGTTCGAAACAGAAGAAACTGCCCTACCCCCGAGTACATGAAAAGCACTATGAATACAGGATACTGGGTGAAATAAATAAAACAAGGTTTAATTCAGAAGTTGATTTATTATAACTCTGATCTTTTATAATAACAACATATATATAACATACTCTTTCAGAAACCAGAGAAGAATATGATTTCATTACCCATGTTTAACTAAAATATATGTATTTGCTGTAGTTAGCCGGTTACTGAAGTGAAGACAACTCATGGGCGCTGGTATGTTCCAATTTATGGTGTGAATTTTACATGACAGAATCTACATCACAGAAATGCATTATAATACATAATTGATTGCGTTTAATTTTAGTGAGAACTATCTTACTTTACCATCTGTTAGAGAAAATATAACATTTTTTCTGGAAGAAAATACTCCCACCTCAATTTTTAACAAAAATATACATTTGCTTGTCCAATCGATTACTTCAATAAAGTCATATCTGTAAAATAATTTTTTAAAATCGACATCCCAACATTATCTTTTAATAATTTCAGTGTTATTTTTACTTAGGAGTACGTCTTCGTTCCATCTCCAGTTCTGACTACTATGATCAATCACCAAAACATAACATTATATTACTGAAAACATGATTACTTTTACTGCCACTGTTACAATAATCACCTAATCTTTGCTGACCAAATCACGCAGACAAGTAAGGGCGGTCACGCCAAGCTTCTACGGTGTCCACCGAGTGTCGGCTACTTCGGGATAACAGTCTCGAGTAGGACAGATGTCTAAGGCGCAAATAAAAAAGGAAAAATAAACCTGGAGAAAATAATATTACTACAATAGAAAGTACACAAAATAAAACTGAAGAGCCAACGGGAGACGGCGCACGGGCTGCGGAGCGAATCATCGGAGCGGCGCGGCTCTCATCCGCTGCGGGGGCCCCTCGGGAGCTTCATCAGGCCATCAGGCCGCGCGGGCCCCCTCAATAGGGCTGCGAGTAGCGCGCCGCCGGGTGGTAGTTCCCCTGGTACGTAGAATCCTGCGACAGTAACCCCTCGGCTTGCGATTGGTACTCCAGCATGACAGATTCCTGGCTGAGGTCAGGCTGCGACAGGCCCTGGGACAGAGAAAGGCCGGGGCCCACTTGCGATAGAGGCTCCTGGGAGAGCGGTCGTGCAGTGGGCGGGGCACGTCGCCGGCGTTGTTGCTGACAGAATCGTGGTGGCACGTGCGCCATGTTCATGAACATGGCCACAGGGACAGCGGGCGCGTGCAGAGCAGCCTGGGCACGCTCGGGTCCAATGTAAGCTAGAGGGTCATGCGGACGTCTCGGGGCCGCCCTACAGTACGCACCGCCTGGAGCCAGGGCCTCGCGCGCGTCGTATGTGGATGTGGACATGAAGTGAGAGCCAGGGTTGGCGGCATTCACCAACTTTTTAGGCTTTGCAAATTGAATCATGGATTCTTTAAGGTTGGTAAGAGGTCCTTCTACCAACACCTTCTGTTCCTTATAAAAGCTGAGCAAATGGTTCCACAGCGGCTGCTTGGAGAGCACTTTGGGATTGCCCACTATGATAATTCCATATTTAGCACGGGTCAGGGCTACATTGAGACGACGCGGATCGTTGAGAAACCCGATGCCCTGGTGCTCGTTAGATCTCACACAAGACATGATGATGATATCTTTCTCACGTCCTTGAAACGCATCTACGCTGGCTACCTCTATTTCCTGGTACAGTTTAGAATGCAAGCTTCCTTGGTACTGCATGTGCTGCACCAGATAAGCTCTCTGACCTTCGTAAGGTGTAATGATGCCTATTTGTTCGGGCTTGACTCCAGCCTTCAAGAATCGAGTCGTTATCTTCTCGACATTAGCGGCTTCGGTCCTATTGAGATAAGAGGTACCGCTTCCGGCAATTTCTTCTTGACCTTGGGTGACATAGAAGAACATGGGCTTTTCAGGAATTGGCCAAGGAAAGTCAATTTTGTGCAATTTCCTCTCATCAGAACTGACACCGTTCTGCAAGGAACCTTCATAGAAAAAGTTGGACGGGAAGCGAGAAAGCTCAGGATGCATGCGGTATTGGACTTCCAGCCTGAAAGGTTTGATCCCTAATACGACCAGCCTCTCGAATAAGCTCTGCGAGAGACCAGCTTTAGCGGCCTTCTTGCACATTACTACGGGTCCAAGCTGGCAATGGTCTCCTACGAGGATAAGTTGCCGGGCTCCCAGCACCACGGGCACCATGCACTCTGGTTCAGTGGACTGCATGCCTGTAACACCATATCTTATTTAGTCGCCTTAGCCAATGGCAATCGCAAATATTCAGAATAATTTTTTTTACATCAATAGAAAGTTTAAAGTTTACATTTAGTTATTAATTACCTTCATCTATGAGTATGGAGTGGAATCGAAGCCTAGCAAGCCTAGGATCCCCTGCACCCACACAGGTACAGCAAACTACATCAGCCGCCTCTAACAAACGTCGCTCGGCAGCTCTGCGGAGAGCACGATACCTGAAAAGAGTTAATCATTGATAACTGTTATTGTGTCGGCACCTGTTGAGATATCTCAAACACCTTTTCTTCCTAAGGAGTTTTTTCAATTTATTTTTCTTCTCCTTGTGCCCTATCCTATCATGTTGGCTATCATCATATTGTTTACTGCGGCCTGGTGCAGATCTGCAGTAGACTGGCTAAACCATTGCCTCAGGTTTTTCACCCATGATGTCTCCTTCTTCCAGGGCCTCGACTTCTAGCAATCTTTCCCTCCATTCTCGTACTTCTCCGGATGTCTCATTACATGATCAAGATATTAAAGTTTACAAATTTATTTTTAAAAGTGTTTATTAAACAAACTGCATCTATGGTTTATATCGAAATGATGACTCAGTCAGAAAGTAAAATAGTGTGATTAATTTAATGACCTGCGTTCATCTCCGGCAGCGAGCTCCCCCGCCTCCTCCTTGAGCTGCTGCAGCTTGCGCAGTTCTCCAGAACAAGGCTCCAGCGCTCGTGCCTGCCGATGAAGTGCCAGGAAGGCCACGTTAGACTCCATAGCCTCGCGAGACTTGGCACACAGCCGAACCACCTGCGCAATCAATTGTGCATATTAATACAAAACCATCATTAAACTTCCATTAAGGAGAACACATTCTTATTGTGAAGTTGTAATTATTCAGAACATAGGTCTGTGATGTTTTAAATACTAATTTAATGTATTAAACTTCTATTCATTTTTAACCCTTTGCACTTCATGGCATTCATGGTTTGCCACATCGCATGCGAGTGCCGCCATGGCGGCAAGAAAATAAAGTATCATTTCTTAATATTGTTAATATACCTCGGGGATGATTTTTTGGACCACTATTGTATATTTTATATACGAAAGATATATAATAATATTGTCGGGGTTATGGCCTCACTGTTATGCAAACGATATGTACATTTTTTTCTTTTGTAAGTCGGATAAGACAGAAGTATTAAAAGAAAAAATTGCAAAACGCGTTGAGAAAATAGGGAAGCGGATGGCACAAAACAGACTTACATTGAATCCATCCAAAACAGAGCTACTATGGACAGAAATACCTAGATGGCAACACTTAATACAGGAATCAATGTCTGTGAATGCTAAATCTGCAGTTAAGTTGTTAGGCATGCACATTGATTCAAAACTTTCAATGAATACACAAATCAGCAAAACTATCAGTGCATGCTTTTATCAACTGAGACAGATTAAAAGTATTCAGAGACATCTTCCTCCTGAGGCAGCCCGTCTACTTATAAATGCATTTGTGGTGTCACGTGTGGACTATTGTAACAGTATTTATGCTGGCCTGCCAATGTTTCAGCTGGATAGACTACCATCCATTCTAAACGCGGCACCGCGGATAATACATGTAGTTTCTATAATAAACAATCGGGACAGTGATAGTAGCGACAGTGATGTAATTCCTCCTACGAGAAGAAGACCACAAGTTATCGAAAATGATGAAAAGATGAACATGTGCCATTAGTACCAAACAGAGGAGTAATTGAAGATGAAAGGGAAGCATCACAGATGATATAGGCAAAAATGCAGAAGTAATTGAAGAATGGGTAAACATTATAGCGGAAGACATTAAATAGCCATACAAAATAAATTTCATGACTTATCTTAAGATTACTAAGACAACAAATCCACTCAAAGAGTTGGTGGATGATATTGTGAAGGAAACAAATGCTTATGCCAGCTGATGTGCAAGCTAATGAGTTTTTAGCCATTATTGGTGTAGTAATCAATATGGGAACATCTTGCTAATTCGAGTCGGCTGTATGTACATACAAAAAAAATATTGAGTGCAGAATTAATACTTTATCTCTTCATTCTATCTTATTAACCTCTCAGCTGCTAAACAAGTGTACTTCAAATGATATCCCTTGCGCGGGCCTATTTTCGAAAGTCGTAAATTTGGTTGAACACAACTTTTAAAATGACATTTAGATATAGATGCACGCATCCTGTGCATGATTTATCACTTGAAAATACTTCTCCGATAATGTTGTTAATATAAACAATCAATTGAGATGTTCAAATCCTTAAGATAATATAAATATTGACTGAACAAAACAATGATCCCTAAAAATGGTCACCGACTTACGTATACTCTCGCGCGGTCACAAATACACTCACACTGTTTATACGATTATACCGACCTCGTTGAATTGGATTGCTGCGCCGATATCTTTATTATGCACTTACGAGTATGCTTATATTTTTTCACGTTTCTTGAAGATATTTGAAAATAATGTTTACATTCTTATAAAGTCCCTTGGAATACATAAATAAACAAAAGAGCACAGATGACTAGAATATGTAAACATTAATATATCACATCGAGTCAAGTGTCGCATCAGAGATGTCCGCTCACACGATAAATAATATAATAACAGCGGTACTTACCCGCTCCTTCGAGAACTGCGCCGTTATCTTCAATATAACAACACTCATACGTAACAGTTATTTAAAAAAGTTTTAAAGTGGTTTGGAGAAAAAATTATATTAAAGTATTATCAAAATGTTTGTTTTTCGTGATAGGTCCTAAAACACGGCCACACGCACAATGTCACATTACACTGCGAGCATTTATATTGTGACATTTTT
Source organism: Eubasilissa splendida (assembly GCA_031772225.1). Lineage (NCBI taxonomy): Eukaryota > Metazoa > Arthropoda > Insecta > Trichoptera > Phryganeidae > Eubasilissa > Eubasilissa splendida. The sequence continues at coordinate 9,196,877 of CM062852.1, read as the reverse complement.
CTAGTTTTGGACGCGGCGCAAACTCGACAGGCTCTCTGAAGTCTTTGGGATTTGTTTCCCGTTATTGGCTCAGGCATATGCTTTGCTAATGCCCTAGCAGTTAGTCTTAGGGGCGAATCATGTAACGTACGGGGATGGGGTGCTGGTGATTTGTGCGTAATGTGATATTTTTCTAATAATTGTCTTATTAAGGCTAATTGAAAGTCTGCTAAACTAACATTTTTTTTCGTTATCATTTTGTAAACTATTTGTGAGTTTAATAAAAATAAATCAATTATATGAAAAGCCACTTTCTTGTACCATTTTGTTTTTCGCAAGCAACTTACACTACTCAACATCATGTCCACTTTATCAACAGAACCCATACACTTATTACAGTAAAACCGCGATATAACGAAATCCAAGGGCCCAAAAAATAAAAATTCGTAATAACGAATTCCCACATATAACGAAATAAATAAAAAAAATCCTACTATATGTTACGCGCCGTCGCAAAAAAATGTTGCGCGGCTTCAAAAAAGATCGCAAATTCTGCAAACAAAGAAGGAAGAAGGCCATAGGGAACTGAATACCTACATATTTTTAGTAGTTTTGTTATTAAAACAGATAAGCAAATGGATAATCAAAGGAATTAAATTAAGAACAGAACCTATTCAACACCAATTGGAAGATATTTTTGTAAATTCCAGAATATTGCAAACACAAAACAATATTTTAATTGTGTTTAAATATAGAGCCGCTTCAAACATAGTTTTGGGCATGAAACATAAAAAATAATTCAAAAATAAAAATTTGACAGTTGAATCGCGGCATTTTTATAAAATGAGTCGTATTTAAATTATGAAGGTGCTTACCGGTAACGGCGGCAACCACTTCAAAATATGATACTATGAACCCAAGAAGTTTGAATTGTTTTACTACCTTGTCGGCAGACCGCCGCGCACCGCCGAAAAGGCCATAAAACCGTTCGCATACGGCAGATGCAGCGGCGCGGCTTTGTAAGTGCGAAATAATATTTTCATCTTTTAACATTTTTTTATTTCGTTATAAATTTACGTAAATGTATTGGCATTTTTTCGTACGGGACAAAAATGATTTTGTTATAAATATTAACGGGATTTCGTTATATAAATGCATTTTTGTATGAAAAATTGGTTTTAGGGACTAAATTTCGATTTTTTTTTCGATATACGTCATTTTTCGCTATATCGGGTTTCGTTATATCGCGGTTTTACTGTATAGTCATTGACATATTTCGGTTTAATTATAGGTTGACCCGTTTTCCAATGTATTTTGCCTGTCGCACACATGGAATCGTCATGCAAGGTTGTTAGCATGTGGACTTCTCTTTTATCGCGCCATTTCAATGCTAAAAGAGGTCCACGATGTTTGGCGTCCATTTCACCTTTTTTTAATTTATGAAATGTGGCCATACCTTTCCGTGTTTTCCGCACCGTACCGCACGCATTAGTCTTTTTCTCGTGCAGAAAATCAAATAAACGAGGGCTAGTGTACCAGTTATCGACGAAAAGGTTATGTCCTTTATTGAAGTAGTCTTGAAGTAATGTCGTTACCACCGCCCCTGTGACTCCGAGACATTCAGTGTCAGTTATGTCAGTCCCTTTACCACAATAAATAATGAAATCTAAAATAAAATCTGTCTTGACGTCACACAAAACAAACATTTTAATTCCACACCGGTGACGTTTGGTCGGGATAAATTGTTTAAAAATCAAACGCCCTTTGAAAACAATTATGCTCTCATCTATACATAAATTTTCAAAAGGCATTAATGTTTTTTTGAAAATGTTTCGCGTATGGTCAACTAGGATTTTTAGTTTATGAAGTCTGTCACCGGGGACTTGTGTGTCAGGATCTGAGAAGTGCAACATGCGCAGTAAAATTTCATATCGATCTCTGGGCATAGTTTTCCCAAAAATATTACTAGCGAGCAACGGGTCGGTTGACCAATGTTCCTCGATAGTAAGATGTCGATTTCTCGTCATTAACATTAATACTGCAAAAAAAACCGTACATTTCTTCGACAGACGTGTCTACCCATCTACGAAGTCTGGATTTTTGGGAAGGTTCCTGTACTGAAACGGTAGCTGTGTAATATCTGTTAGTTTCGTCAACTATTTTTGTCATAATTTCTCTGTTCAAGAAGTATTCAAAAAAGTCGATTTCTGATGAATTTTCAGTAAATAAGGTAGATGGGTCTATACCTGACACAAACTCATCGAACTCGTGAATAACTGGGATAAATGGACCAGAGGTCCAAGAAGGCAAAAAGTCAGCATTTTCACTTTGATGTGAACTACTAGAACGGTTATGAGATTGGCTTGTCCCAGGGGGGTTTGATTCACTTTCACTGACATCTTCATTCATCGTTTCATGTTGCTCATCTTCACTTATTTCTAAATCAGAGTCCACATCTAAAAATGTTTCTAATATTTCTTCCTCTGTAAGTCTGCAGCCCGCCATTTTAAAAGGTACACAATTTTTAAATTTAAATAATTATGATTATACGTAGCACAGTACAAGCATCTGTTTCTAATAAACGAATATTGTCTGAAAATATAACCGATTCCCAAAACACAAATAGTCAGAACAATATCAACATTTTGAATGTAAACACCAATTTAAATAAGATCACAGTAATAATGAATGTAGTTTCCGATACAATATATTGTTTCAATTATCCACAAAACACAGATCGCGATGTCAATATTTCATATCAACGCACACTTCCGACAAATACTAGTGACCTCGAACACACGACAAGCGGGGGATGAGTCGGCGCCGCCAAATTCAAATAAACTGAACGGCGTTTCAAGATGTCTTCGTTTTTAAACTGATTTATATAAACAAATAACAATATTTCACGTGACTAACGTAAGATGTCAGCAACAGTATAGATCGAACTAATTTTTGGTATATTTCCCCGCTCGATTTGCCGCGCTGTCACGGAGTATTCAACAAAATATCATACGCGCATCATATGATGCGCGTAGCGTCTGAAGAGCGAATTATTCGCGCATCATATGATGTTCGTAGCGGCGGTCGGGTTAATGAAATTAGACCATCTTTGGAGGATTTTTGCAATTCTTTACAAATCACAAAAATATTATAGTCACTTGAATTTCAAATGTTTCACATAATTTGATTTTTTATTCATGGTCCCCTGAATTTCGAATTAATGTGTTTCATTACAAAACAGTTTATCGCAGAAAAAAATTTGAGAAATATAAAATACTTTGAGTCCCGTCCTATGAATCTTCTCAGTGAGCTGGTCAACGGCCGTGTTGGATGGGGCGCACACCAGAACCGGGCCGCCGCCCTGCCGCACCAGCTGGAATACAATGGTGGCGGATGTGACGGTCTTGCCTGTACCTGGAGGACCCTGGATGAGTGACAGAGGGCGCTGCAGGGCATGCTTCACAGCGTATACCTACGGGGGTAAAGTTGATTGTTAATTCACGCCGGTTGAGATGTCACTCCAAAATAGTTGTATATGTACCTAAACATCAATGTTATATAGACTTAAGGCTGGGGACACATTCCCAGTAATGATGATAAACTGTTATGTGACTGTGATAACGACAATGATTTGAACCCACGTTAAGCGGGAGTTACCTATACATACTGAATTTTATAAAGGAAAATGTTTTAGGAGCAGACGAGAAAAAAATATACATTGAAGAAATCAAGCAATTCAACACCATATTTAGCTTTCATTCTGTAATTCACGTTATTAAAAATATTAACCTGCGATCTGTTAAGATCTGGTAGATTGGGTGCACTAAAGTGTTTGGGCAGCTGGCATCTAAATAAAACTTCCTCTACTTCGTGACCCAACAGGCGACGGTAGATATAGCCCGAAACAGATGCATCATCGACAGCAAACTTACGTAGAGCCAACTGCATCCTGGAAATAATAATAATAATTTCTATTGAAAAGAAAATATAGAAAAGGTTAGTAAACTTTGAAACTCACCATGAAGCGCTTCAGAATCATCAGAAATAACCTACAATATAATTAAATTTCTTTTAAACTGCCACAAATGTTGCTATGTGGGAATTATTATAAGTTTTGCCACTTAAAAAAAAATTACATCCATCAGTTTCGGAAATATATATTTTAAAAATAAAATTACAAAGATGGCAGGTAAAAAATTTAATAACATTTACAATTTAAAGAAACGTAACGGTGATCAGTTTAGCGCCAGTCGCTTCTACTACCGTGTTTCCTCGAATATAAGACCCGGTCTCATATTAATTTCATAGCCAAAAAACGAACTAGGTCTTATTTTCGATGTAGGTTTTATTTTTGTGAGGAAAACCAAAAGTACAAAACACGTTACTTTATTAAACCTCAAGATTTACGCAATCAAAATTGTTTATTTGCAAAGCAAGAGTAACATACATTTACAAAACAAAACATTTAAAAAATAGAAATATGCAACATTTATTCTAACACCATCATTTCATCCTCTTCTGGGACGTCGTCATAACACATCAAACCTTGAACGCCAGACTGTATTTCTTGCAACTGGATCTTTTCTAGAATACATGGACCAAATCTCTCCTGTTTAGCGATATAACTTTCTTTGAAGGAATACTTGTTGTCCAAATATCCTGCACGAAGTGCATTGGCAACACATTTTGCGGTAATTTTATTCCATAAATTATTTACCCATTTCACGATTTCTGTCAGGTTTGGCTTCATAAAGTTTCCACGTTGGTTTCTCTCCATTTTATGTTCCATGTAATCATTAACTTCAATCCGCAAATAATCCTTGAATGGTTTGTTGATGACGAGATCTAAAGATTGTAGGTATGAAATCATTATTTGATCAATTCTTCTCTTATCCAGAAATTGTTTCATGTCTTTGACACGATGAGTGCTGGCCGAATCCCACACCAAAAGACCTCTTTGAGAACCTCGAAGAATAGATGGCAGAATTAAATCAACCCATTGTCTAATAACGGCTTGAGTGTACCATGCTTTTTCCGTTTCAAGAACATAAATTCCTGAAACCTTTTGTATTTTGTCTCTTGCCTTTTGCATTTATAAGACTTTCGCTCCATCAAGGCGAATTGCCAAAACACAGGTAACTCTTGCACTTTCGTATCCTGATGAAGAAACGTAGATTGATGAGGCACCGCTGATTTCAACAGTAGTTTTTGTTCCTTGGCCCATGTATACTGAAGTTTCATCCATAGCAATTATATTGAGAAAAGTCGATGGTATCAACAAAGTGCTTGAATGCAAGTGTATGTTTAATCACTTTGACGTCAACCAACCTTGTGATGCTTTGAATATCTCCGGGGATATATCCAAATGTGGTGCTGTTGCAATAGCAAATGCTTGAATATCCGCTCTGCGTACAACTAAAGCTCTTGATCTTCTGTTCACAATCCAATCATAGGTGATATCTTCTAGTTCTGGAAATGATAGTTGCCGACCTGATCCTAACTTGCGCTTCTTACCCAACCCATAAGGTTTTTATTCTGTGATTCTTCGACGATTCCCTTCTTGTACTCGATGGAATAACTTTTTCTTTTTGCACTCATCTTGTCTGTGAGAAAAAATATTATTGGGTCTAAATTTATAATTAAAATAAAACGTCCTTTTATTTAACACTTACGAAACAGCCAAAACGAACAGTAGAAATGCCAAAAAATAACGTCAACAGCATACGTTCCTACTACTTCGCTTCTCAATCTCAACTGAATCAATGCAAAAATGTAAACAAACGGAAGTCGAATGGAGCTAAAAATAGCTCATTGGCACGTACAACTTATTTTCGAAGTAGGTCTTATATTAAAACCATCCTGAAAAATCTTGGTAGGTCTTACTTTCGAGGTAGGTCATATTTTCGAGGAAACACGGTAGCTGCAAGTCTGACACCTCTCGATATTAGCAAAGCTCCGTTACTTTGTTCCGGCCGTAGAGATGTATATTTCCTCGATAGATAACTTTGTCAGTCAAATAAGAACATTTATAGTGACAATTAACATCTTTATTCTAAATAGATATATTTTTTTTTTTTCTCTAGATATATATATATATATATCTAGAGAAAATAGTTTCAACAGTGTTGGATGGAAAAACCGAGATCAGGAAAAAATATATAATGTACCCAAAAGAAGAAACTTTTATGTTTGACTAATTTTTTTAAATGTCCAATGATTGGTGGAAAATTTATCTTAGAACTCTACTATATCGACTGAAGCAGTCAGTACACAACACAACAGTCAGAACACAATATTATGTGTGAACGAGAGATGCCACACTGGTTTAGTTTATTAATAATTTGAGCATTATTTGAATTAAATTAAATAGTTCAAATTTCTTAAAAGATTCAATAACCAAACAAAACATATTTTTTATAATGTTTAAAACAAACAAACTGGTCAAATTTAGATGCTTTGTATTCATACAAAAATGATTACAAGAAAACTTACACGCCAAGCTATTAAAAAAAAAAAAAGGCCTATCAGCAGCTGTTTCTTTTTAGAAAGAAATATTTGTTCTTTGCATTTATTCAGTGACATTTACTTTAGTTATATTAAATTTTGACTACTGAAGTTCACTTTCTTTGACTACATGATTCACCAGTTCTGCAGCTATTTACAAATATCCAAACATTCACTATCTTTACAGAAACTTGGTAAACTAAAGAGATTGCAAGATTACTACGTAGAATTGATTTGATTAGCCGATTGGTGTATAAGTGAAGAAGATTTAAGACATATCAATGAATTTCACAAATAATAACATACCTATCAAATGATGTACTCTTCCAAATGAAGTCCACAACAAAGTTATTTGTACAATCGCTGGGCGCTCCACTGTTACTCTTCAACTCCAGTCCAATGTCATCTCCAAAATTATCAGGCACTTTTATAACATGACCCACTCCGGCCCACGGCTTGTGCAGTTCTCCAACATACCTGGAATCATATCAGTTGCTTTATTATTGTCCGGGTAGACACTCGCCCACTTGGACGCAAAGGAAAAGCATACTAAAAACTGAATTATTTTTTTAAGCAAAAATGTATACTTTTTATTTGTACCTTTACTGATATTATTAAGTAAGTTTATATGGAAAAAATAAAGAATAACATATTGAACGATAAGGACAGTAATACCTCAAGCGTAATTCGTCTCCATGCATTAATTTCATGTCACCGTCTGTCTTGGCGAGAGTGAAATAGGCTATAGTTTTCTTGTTGAGCCCGACGTCCCAGCGAACTTCGATGTTTTCTTGTGTTTGGGACTCTTTCAACCTCTTGTCATAATCTGCTTCCAATTTCACCAACGGACCAAATACATTTTGATACTGGAATCCGTCTTCGTATCTGCAAAATCATTCAATAATATGTATCTATACTAAACATTACTGTTAACAAGGAAGGAAAACTTCATATTTATTAGAGATATCCAGGAATTGTCATAATGAGTGATTGCACATGTGTACTATCTTTCTTTCTCGTTTACTCACATCATATATATGTACATATATGTAAAATTACGAGCATGAGTAACACCGGTACGCCGATGCCTGGTACGCTTGAGCCGGTGCATCATATGAATATATCCTTCAGTATAATCTTGGCAGAAGTGTCAAACGCACACTAATTAAATTGATAACTTACATATTTTGTATCACTTCGTAATTTTTAAAATGTGAAAAATCATTCGGCTGCAAGAAATGAACTGCCATACTATGTCTCAAGAAAATTTTGTCTCGGAACCTGTTCCCGCGTGAAAGTAATGTGTCAAAATCATTAAAAATGCTCTTTCTATTCACATTCAATGCCTGGAGTTAATAATGCAGGGAATCTAGATTATTTTTTGCAATGCGAAACAAAATTAATAAATTATGTTAGGTATGGCATTTTTATTATTATTAATAATGTTCATTTTATTAATAGTGTTTTTTTCAAATTTTTTGCGAAATTTTGCTTATCGCGACCATGTCCAAAACATATCCCCCGCGATCTACAGAGGTTACATGTACATGAAATAGATCACATGTTGATATACAATGCATTTTTTGTAGAGCAATTAAATTTATGAAAACCCTTCACAGACTATAACATGGTGGGAGACTGACCTGAGGAGCACTTGATGAGGCTCCTCGTCCACTCCTGGCTTTTCCAGATCTTGGAATGTGGCATCCACATTGTCCCTCCACAGCTCCTCCAGTCGACCCATCTGCTGAGGGGTGATCTGTCGGGCGCGCACCTGTTCAGCCTCCAGAGGTACCTTTACCAACCACGGCAGGAAACAGCGATCCGCTACAAAGAATAAGTACTCATTTTACTTCATCATCCAGCATACAATTTAAATTTTTCGTGTGTCGTTATTTTAGTACATATTTAATTTTGTGAAACTAAAACGGGACCAGCAAAATTTTTACATAAATTGTAGGATAATATAAAAGCCAGCATCCATATTTTTTGAATTAGAGTGAGCGCACACTGAGGACAAAACAGTTGTACATCAGTCTGCCACCAAATGTTCTATCGTTTGAAAATTTGATCATCAGCGTGCAAAACAGTTGTACGACAGTTCGCTACTAACTATTCTATCGTTTGAAAATGTTGTAGTCAGTGTGCGCACTGCCATACATTCTCATAGCCCTCACCATCACGACAGAAAGTATTGTGTAAGTACATAATACATAGTAAAAATATGCATGAAAATATGTTATTGTATAGGCATATTTAACCAAAAACTAAGGAACCAATAGATTCCACGTCAGTCATGGCTAGATTGAGTGGCAAATTGATTTTCGATTCAACACTAAAATAATCGTCTTTTGTAAGACTCAAAATATATTATTAAAAGATTGTGTTTTTGATATAAAACTTAGTTTTAAATAGAAGTTGAAGAAGTGAAACAGGTCCCCCTTAATAATATCATTCAATTATATTTGGAATTCTTTCAATTATTTTTTTATATTATAATGACTAAGTGCGAGCGCACACCGACGACTTTCTGTCGTAATGGCGAGGGGATATAAGAATGCATATCGGTGCGCACACTTACGACTAAATTTTCAAATGATAAAACAGTTGGTGGCGAACTGTCGTACAACTGTTTTGTCCTCAGCGTACGCTAGCTCTAAAGGTAACAACTTTATTTTAGGTGCATATATTTTCATTAAAGTTAACCATTCATTTTAACAATCGCTTCCTTGCGACTCAAAAAACTATAAAGTGGAGGTGGATCCGGGGAAACGAGGTACTCAAATGAACAATGTTAAGAGCATTAGCATTTTCCAAAGATCCTTGCGAGAAAAAAATGTCATCCCATAAACACATTGCATTAAATAAATTCAATGGATATTACCTATCAATGGTTTCCACTGCTCCTGATCCCAATTCATGTCTTTTAAAGAGCTTTGGGCTGCACACGGTTGTCTGGAACAAATCAATGTGTGTAACATTATTCTAATGAAAAATTCAAAAGTTACATCTAGTAAATCAACTAATTATTATACAATCAAATTATTATGTACTAACTTTTTCCAATTGTTCATTTTGATATTTTAAAGGACCAGACGTTTAATTCTTATTTAGCGTAACGAGTAGTGGCATTTAAAATATTTAGGAACCAGTTCTCTCTTTCTTTGCATCCCTAATTTTTTCTATGGAATTATTCATGTCAGATTGATATTTGATTTAAAATTGGTAGGAAAATTTTCTATCACTAGAACCATCTGGTAATTCAGGACAAATGCCCTCCTATAGAAGCATCCCTAATCCATGGAAAGAATACATTAGGAAAATGGGAAAACTTTAAATTTATAACAATCTGAAAATGATTCTGTAATTTTAATAACAACCATAATCACAATTTCCAATGCAGATATTATTATTTTTTAATTTGTCAATATTTTGAAATGTTGTATTGGAAAAAGTGTTAATTTATTTATTATTATTATACAGGTAAACGTCATTTTACACCGGTTGGTGCCGGCGTAGGATTCCCCGGTTCGTTCAGCCGTGGGATTCCCTGGTTCGGCCAACACCAGACGACAGTAGGCGCCGCAATTCTAACACTTTTACACGTTGTTTTATTCTATTACCGTGTATTCTATTACGTCAAGGTAATTTACATGCCCCCTAACACAACCTCCGTATTACAACCCATGGATCAGGGGGTAATTTCTACCTTTAAAGCCATTTGCGCATAACATTAAAAGCAATGATTAAGGTGATAGATACTAATTCCAATCAGACCGTTAAAGATTATTGACGGTCATACGACATTTTAAAAGAAATCAAAAATCTGAAGTCTGCTTGGGACGAAGTGACAACCAATTGTTTAAACGGCGTTTGGCGTAAACTTCTGCCTGGATTTATACAAGGTGCAAGTGTAGAAGAGATAGATAACATTAACATAAACGAAGACATTATCAGGCTTACACGCGAATGTGGATTCGAAGATGTAACAACCGAAGATGTGACCGAACGTTGGACGTGCATGACCAACCACTCTCAAATCAAGAATTAGAAGAGTTGATGGAGATATTAGATCGCCCTCAATCAGAAAATCCCGAAGAAGAAGAAGAGGAGAATGAGAAAGAAAATGATGGGAAAACCCTAAAAACGGCCGATCTAACTCGTATCCTTTCTTCTATAGAAAGGTTAACAGATGAGCTCTGTGAAATAGATGGGGATTTCAATTGAAGCGTAAATGTTAAAAGAAGCGTCACAGCTCCCGTTCGACCTTATGCTATGATTCTGCAAGAAAGGAAGCAACAATCAAAGCAAATGAAATTGGATGCTTTTTTCAAAAAAGTGTGAGAATGTAATTTAGTACCGACGAACTGGTGAGTTAGTATTTATTTTAAAAAATTCATTATTTATATCAAGAGATTATTATTTATTTTGTAAACGAATTTAAACTGTATTTATTAAATACATTTATAATTTATTTTGAATATATATAGGATATGTATTAAATAAACATGTTAGATTGTTCTTAGAATTTTGACATGGAACCTAACTTTATATTGTCCATTATATTTGTGTTCATTTTACGCCGGTGTCTCTCGGAATGGAACCCCAGCGTAAAACGACGTTTACCTGTACACGCCCTATTCAGGTATTAATATAATTTGTAAAATAATATAAAAAATCAGAAGTGCAATGCACAAAGAAAAAAATTATATTAAATTAATATCAGAATGTTTTTTCATAATCTAAATTAAAAATAAATATAAAATGTGAAGTAAAGCAATTTATCCGTCACCATTGAGTTGAGACACAAAAAATTGTAATAATGTAGTCCTATAAAAAGTTAAATTTACATCAAAAATTTCGACTACCTCCGCATATTCATTCCCCAAAGAATGCAATCTGGAGACTGTAGAGTTGGCTAATGCATGTGTTCTGATTGAAGAATACTGAACAAATAAAAACATATAATTTCACTTTTGAACAATGAGATATTACATGAAATATAGAACTATCCGAATGGTAGTAATGGAGTTTACTAACCTACACAGCAGCACTACGACAGAGTCGGCCTTAGCGGGAATGAAACCCAGAACAAAGACATTCCGCACTCCGCAGGAGTAGCACTCCAGCAGCGTCTCTCCCAGCGGTCCATCGCAATGCAGTGTCACCTCCTTGTGCTTGGCGCGTACCAGGTGGTTAATTATATGAGAACCTGATGTACTCCCCCTCCCATTGCAGAACCTGTGACAAAAACAAATTCAATAATTAGAGCAAAGCAATTATCTATTTTCTGAATTGTCTGAATACAAAATATTTCATTCATTTTAAAAATGCATCTGAAATTTAATTCTAGCCGTAATCACAGACCAGTTAAATAGAATAGAGTCAAATACACATTCAATTAAGTGTACATATAGGAGAGGGGTTTGGAACATTAGTTGCGGGACGGGAGACATTCTACACACATTCTTTGTGGAAACATCAATTCAATAATTCATGGCACATTTATGCAACAGTAAAAGTACTTACTCTTCAAAAATTAAATCTTTGTGTAAACAAGGTGTATTTTTTACATTAATGCATATTATATTGTCAGCGTTTAAATTTTCGTTCCAATTGAATCATATATGTATTTGATATCATACAGGTATTCGATTGCGTAAGTGGTACCAAAGTGATTATGCGGGTGACACCAAAATTAAAATATTAAAACAAAGAATTTCTATTAGTTTATGTCTATATATTTGGTAGTCTGTGATAGCAATAGATGCAATAAAGTAAGACTATTCTTCATACCCAAAGATTTCAACTGGTCATAATTCCCAAGGCGTCCTCGCATAAATTATGATACTTCCATAAATAATATACAAGTGGTTCTGAGATAAAGATATTTTTATTTATAATTCCTAAAATTTTTTGAAAAATCAAGGTAAATAAATCTTGTATGACATTCATTATGCACATTTGAATCCCACATAAAAATGTTAGAATTATTTAAAACACATGTCTTCAGAGAGCTGACGTCATCAGCCAGGTTGTATTTAACGATTGTGTTCAAAAACATGTGCACAACATTTTAACAGAGAATTTAAAAAAAAAAAGGATTTACAATTTTTTTTATTTTTCAAGATTGTTCCGGGTGGGTGACTGGTTGAGTGGTACATAAGGTGACGACAAACATTTTAGAAACAAAATAATAATGTAAAGTACTTAATTTTGAATGTACGCGAAATATTGAGATATAAATGATATAAGTTTTCAACATGATGCCATAAATCTATAACTTTACAGATGACATACTAAGTATGGAAAGTACGGGTACGACCCACAAGCAAGAAGGGAAAAACTCTTTTTTTTTTAAATAATTATATGAATATAAATATCTCATATACACATATGTATGCATTTATTTTAAAGGCAATAAAGAGTAAGTTAATTTGTACTAGTGATGATTAAATCGTTATATAAACCGTTACGTAAATTGTTACGATTGTGTTCAATTGTAAAGATGAGTATTAACTGATTATATACTTGTAAATCTTTGAGCAATTGACTGGTACACTAGAAAATAAACCTCAAACAGTTAAATCTTAGTTACTGATCATCGTCACAGTCACATAAAGATTTACCATTACTAATGTATACACTTTTTTTATGTTTATTAATAAGGCAGTAATTTAAAATAGAAGAATCTATTCAAAATGAGTCATCGCCTTCTGACTTTCCAGTCAATATGTTTAAAATGATATATGCATTGCATATGCTACTAGCCTATTTATTCCCTTGAAAGATATATAATTATATACATATATTGAAACCAAAAATAATTACAACACTTGCATAAAACAAATACATATGTAGTTTGATAACTCCCCCCTTACCACTTTTTGCAGACATTGCACATAACCACGGTGCTGGGCTCGTGAATGCCACAGTACTTGCAGGCATGCTCAGGCAACTCCCGGTTGTTGAAGAGAACCTCATCCTCCTCCTCAAACTGCAGCTCGGCCAAGGCCTGCGAAGCGCTCACGATTTTGGAGCTGATGTCCACTGACTTTCCTAGCCCATTCACCTATGAAAGTAAAAGTTCATGAAATAGCTGTGATAATACAATAACCTGAAACATACTATTCAAATAATGTCGATTGTAAATCTCCCACATACATACATTCAAACAGGGTTAGATTGGCGTACATGGTGCAGCTCAGATTTTTGCAAGTCATGTTTTCTAATGAGTTGAGTGCCGATTTTAAAAATGAAAAAAATTTACTGGATCGTAATTATTTAAAAAGTTATAACACTAAAGTTTCGAATTTTCACCATTCATTTTAACATTTAAAATATTTTATCTAAGAATAACCCTAATTTACACAAACCATAGACAAGACAGGACCATGGCCTATAATGAATTCCAATTGGCGAATATGGTAAATTCTCTAATTTTGCAAAAAAAGTGTTTACCAGTAGAACCGAATGCCATATTTTTAAAAAAAATTGGTTGGATCGTAAATGTTTAAAATTTATTAGTTTTGTTTCAACATTTTTGAAAAGTGGTTTATTATATTTTGATGTGGAATTTAATTTGATTTGGCTTCACGAATTGTGCAAGGACAAAAATAATTTATTCAAGCAAATGTGTTTGTGGCACATTTATGTAAAGTGCCACAAATGTGAGTATTTGAAACCATAGGTTAGGTTAAGTTAGTTAGGTTTGGTTAGATTAAATTAGATTAGTTAGGTTAGGATAGGTTAGATTAGATCAGTTAATTACATAGTAGTGTCTAGAAAAATGGGTGAGGCATGTTTTTTGTATTTTTTCTTTTGACAAATTATTTTTTTGTAAATATTTAAAGCGCATTAACTTTTTAACTACCTATTTGCGACCTAAGAGCAATTTTTAGCTTTTTTGAAATTAGAGCACTCAAATCTATCGAAAAACACTACTAGTTAAGGCGGCGCCTTCAATAATAATTCAAATTTTCGAATTTTTAACGAAAATGTTGGTTTTCATTATTCATTTATATCATAAGTTATACACTAGATTAGACTTTTTTTAAACTATTACTTAGATAGGACCTTTATACTCATTTAAAACTAATAAGCTGAATGTTATTTGCCATAATTAAGGCAATACAAGCATTATAAGAAAGACAGCGACCATTAGATGCATTTTCCGCGTGCTACAAAATTGTCTTAATTTTGGTAAATTATTGCATAAACGAAATAAATTTTCTTATAATCTTGAAGCCCAGATTACGGAGACAAATCCGCATTAAACCAAACCAGCAAAATGTTAAAAATGAAGAGTTATAAATTATTCAATTTGCAGTACATTTAATTAATTTTGGATGTTTTTAAAATACTTTGTTTTGAGCACATGCTTTGAGGCTTCAACTATTTAAAACTAAGTTTTCTATCAAAAACATAATAATCAGTTTTTAAATAATATATTTTCAGTCTTATAAAATATGATAATTTTAATTGTCACTCAATCCGGCCATGGTCATGGAATCTGCGCTGTCATTATTTTCGTTTAAAAATGTCGAAAATAAACATTTTCACGCATATTTTATTCACAGTATCAATTAATATTGAATTTATTCAAAACATTAGTAAATTTCATAAATTAGATGATTTTTTACTAATTTTAAGGGAAAACAATGTTTTATTGAAAAAAGTTAATATTTCATATACATTATTTTTATGTATGTCGCAATTAATATTTTATTTACTGTTGTATTTTAAACAAAAGCTGTATGTTTCATAATTACATATTATTTATGAATCACTAAAACGCCAACGTAGCATTTTAAATCGATAATATTAAACAAAATAATAAATTGAAGCTGTCATAATAATTTTAAATTTATTGAATTATTAAATTGATTTAAGCAATCATCTAAATATATGTAGGTACTTTGTCTGATTATGAATTAGGTACTTTGACGAATTGTTTAATTTTTGATAGATTAATTCAAATGACAACACTCATTCCATAATATTAATATGAATAACTTGGATAAGGCATGGATAAGCCTCTAGACATGAGTTGTTTGAATGCGGGAAAATCAATAATTTTATTGTCGTCTCTTTCTATTCAAACCTTCCTCTCTCGCATGATTTACCTACCAAATAACGTTATTAATTATTGCTCTGGAACTTATAAGAATTAACTATTAATCTCATCTTGGAAGTATAAAAGAGCAAAAAATAAAAGCTCGTCCTTAACATCGTAAAATCGTACAACGTCTCATAAAAATCTGTTTCAATTCGAGAACGCCACGAATTACGTCTTAAATAGAGTGTAAAAATCGTCATATTTCCTCCATATAAAATTGACAGTTGGCGTTTACTTTTGCGATCGCAGATCGCAATTTTATTAAATTTGAAAATTTAACACACATGTCAACGTCAAAGTGCTGATATGTTTATAGTTATCGAATTTT
This sequence comes from Eubasilissa splendida, assembly GCA_031772225.1. Classification (NCBI taxonomy): domain Eukaryota; kingdom Metazoa; phylum Arthropoda; class Insecta; order Trichoptera; family Phryganeidae; genus Eubasilissa; species Eubasilissa splendida. Next base: position 9,180,948 of record CM062852.1, on the reverse strand, counting down.
CGAAAACCTTTTTGATTTTATTTTTACTTTACAAAATGGCGGAGGGTGACTTATTTCGTTAGTAGAGACTCCCGACGTTTTAGACATTCCCGATATGCTCATTACTACCGCAGAGTTCGATGATGAGAAGAACGGAATAAGTTGGAAAGTTTTTGGAACATTCCAATTTGAGTAAATTGTTAGATTTTGACGTACGTTTTTGTTGCCAAGTAATTCAAGTGAATAAGATATTATTTTTTAGTTATTAATTTAAATTAATATACAAGCGTTTTACTATAAATGCAGTAAGTACATTTTATGCGTGTTAGTGCCATATAAGTGTGCTATGTAATGTGTACATAGTTATGATGTGAAGTGCTAATATTTTTTTGTTTTAAGCAGCACATTAAACACAATAAAATTAATAAAATCTGATATCGTCCTTCCAAAAACAAATATAAAATAAATAATAATGTTCTAATTGTTATGACCTGACAACACTATCAACTTTTATATTTTCCTTTTTTACATCTCAAAACCGTACAAAATCACGGTCGAAGGACGCTTATGATGAAATAGTACCCATATTATTATTTAGTTATACAAACGTTTTCATAATTTTTTGGTATAAATAAAATTCGAAAAAACAAGCCTGTGAATTTTGAATTTTTTAGAATTTTGGCGCCAATATGTTGCTGTTTCACCTACGATTTTTCTGGGCAGCTAACAGGTTAATAACTAGTTTTAATAATTAGGATTCTTTAAGTAATAAACAATTTAATAGGTTTAAAAAAACCAGAATCAAAAATGTTATTTAATAACACTGAATGTATATTATTATTGCCAAATGAATCTCAACATCTAGTTTCCAACTACTACTTACTGATCTTCAAATATTTTTGATAAAAAAAATATGTCCACCTGGGTTTCTTAAACCAAGCCACACGGTCATAACATTGTCAAACATGCCAGTTAAAAAACAAATTTGTCTTATACATTCGTTAATGCCCCAGATGAGATGAAATTAATATACTTCACATTAAATGATTATCGAATACTGAATCATACTCTGGATCCTATCATGAAATTACAGACATATTTTAAAAATGATATTGAATGAATTGAGTAGAATTTAAACCAACAATTAGACAAACTGAAAATCCTTATTTTAATATTTTAAATAAACTAAACTTTGTCCAACACACACATTTGAGTAATATTTTTTGTCGCTGTATAGTTTTGAGGGGGACTGCACCTCTTGAAACTTTTGGCTGTCCTGAACATTCATCGTCACCCAAGCCGATACGGCCACATTTAAATTCAGCTGCGCAAACTTTCACCGTGGTAAATGATGGTGCAGAGTCGCCGTACACAGTATCCAACTTGTCTTTAATTTGTGTACGCGTATTGCCTTTCAAAAACAAATACTTAATGACAGCTCGATACTCGATTTTTTCCATTTTCGCAAAAAACACTTACATCGACTCACTCAAACGATTGTCAAACAACAACTAATTGTCCAAAATGGCTGAAATTTTGGTGAGTACTTATCAAAGCATGTTCCCCAACTTTTGTTGACGAGTGCTGCCATCTTCATGTTGAGGTCGGAAATTTTTCAAGAAATGAGGTCAAGAAATCTTGTTAAAAATTGTGTGCTTGCTATATTTTTTGTATGCACGCACACCCGCACGCCTTAGAGGGAACATTGCTGAACATACAAAAGAAACTCGCAGATCATAAAACGTACTAGGCGAACGATATATGTAAAAGTTCCCAAACTTAAATCCACATTTAGATAAAAGATTCAACCACACAATCTATAAATTATTCACCTTACCAACTGGTACAAAAAATATATGATTTAAATTCAATAATAAATGGTTAAACATTTTTTATATTAATTTTTCATTATGTTTACATATCAATGAACTATTTTGCACCATAACTTGTATTAAGAAAAGAAAAATAATTATCTAGTATTATTTATTATTATTGATATATAAATGATATATAAATATCAATAACAGACGTAAGGCACAAACTTAGGTTATGTGATTTTTTGATTGGTGTTCAATTGTATATATGATTGTAAATATGGACTGAGCTTAATTGTTTACGGTTTAGTTTCTAGTGTACCAGTAATTGCTTGTCGAATTACGAATAATCTGTTATCGGTCATTGTTACAATCTAACACAAATCTCATCATCACAACGGTTTAGCTCATCACTTGTTAACAAAAAGTTATTGCACTTTAAAAGTTCAATAAAAAAAAACATTTATTCATAAAAGAAAAAAATACAAAAAACATTAATATAAATTCATCCACAATCAAACAGACCTTCCATATCTATCACATTTTCACCGTTGGATTATACAATTATACTAACTAAATAACCTAACCTGACCTAAAGTCTGAGAAGTTACCGATTTGCACATTGCGTATTGTGACCATTGTGATTTTGGCTTGTCAAAAAATTTGAAATTTTTAAATATTATAACATTTTACATATTTGCAGCCCAATCATGCCTTTTGCAAAAAATCTAGAGCATAGACCATCAAAACAATCAAAACAGATGTAAAAAATTGTCTCTAAATGCAGTGGAAGAGTCAAATAGGAATATATAAAAATAAAAATAAATGTCACAAGATCCAAGATGAAATAAAGCCTTAAAGATATTTTATTAAATTCATTCTTCAAATTATCATAAATGTAAATAAAAATCTTTATCCTGAACAATGGTTAAATTTATGTAGCATGTTTTACGTGTGCCTTTATAATCTATGCACACATCACACTGCATTTCCACACGGGAAGATAAAGGATGACATCACATCACAGCATATTCTCTCTCAATTCTCTCACATCCCATGTACTATCTACAAATACATATCATGTTTTAACATCCCTAACAAGTCACTCTCTCTTTAAAATGATGTATTACATTTTGTCATAATAAGCTTTGTATCGCTCCATGCTTTCCCAATCATCTATTCATCGAACTTTTGCTCCATGTTTCTTTATATCATATGAGAAGCATTATTTTTAGACTTATGTCAATATATTTATGAAAGTTTTAAAACAAGGAATAAAACACAACATGATCTATTTATTTTATCTTTTTCAGTTGGAGTGGATCTTATCAACAATTTTAACAGAACACTAAATGACATTTTACCAAAACAGGCCATATGTAATTAATCCTTGAAGTTGGCTGTGTCATGTTAATAATAAATATGAAAAAACTTTAATTTTCAATGGGAGAGATAATTGAATCTTATCAGAAATTTCAATACAAAAAAGTTGAATAAATATTTTGCCGAAATAAGTATTATTTATATTGTGCAATATTATCAGATATAAAGAAATGTATAATTTTTATCAATATTCTATAAACTGATAACAAAAAAGAGCTGAAAGAAAATCCATTGTACAAAAGACAATATGACTAAAACCTCCCAAATTCTTTAAAAGCTTTTTTAGTATTAATTTGAACGATCAGACATTAAAACAGATTCAGGGTTAAGATAAGAGGTTAATGATTCTCATGCAATTCACTATCCACTGTAATGGAAATGACATTATACGATTTGTCAAATACTTTATCACTATAATCTCCAGAGTACATTTAACGACAACAACTGATATGACATGCCCTATCGTACAAAAATCCTGTATATTCAAAAAAATGTTATTGACAACGTCATGTATAACTTCACGAAACATTTGACGCAGTTGCTGGGTGCTCACCTGATTGGAAATACCGTGCGACCCATGATCGTGCTGGGAAGCCTGAGTCTGACTCTGGGATGGCAAAGTAAAATCCGTGAATTCAAACTCAGACCCTTGAGTGTCAGCTCCGATAAGATCACCTTCTTCCGTCTCAAGAAACGTGAGGGTCTGCGAGCTGGGACCGTAGGCATCGACACTCATTGTGTTCATTAAAAATCTTCACGAAAATTAACCAACATTAGCCACAGCGAACCGGCGCTTAAAAGCTATTCGAAACAAGAAAAATATATTAATTGACAAAATAAAAAACGCATTAATCACGCGTTCGCGCTCCACACTGAAAAACACCAGCTAAACAGCTCGAAAAGAAGCGGCCATTTTTAATAGACTAAACTGACTTTTCTATTAATAGACAATTTACAAATCATCTTTAATATATTAGGACTGATTTATTTGGAATGGTATATCACGTCAACGGAATAATAAATTAATATTAAACAGATTTAATTTGAAATTTTGTGAAGAAACAGTTTACTTTATATTTTTAATACCTTTAAAAACTTTTTGTTATAATTTCTTCCTCCTTTTAAAAGTCCGAATATTATTTTAATGTGCTAATTACTTAATAAACTAATTAATGTCAAATACGTCAATATTCTTACACATTCTAATCACATCAATATTTTTACTGTTTTAAAACTAAGCTAAGCGCTTGTACTATGAAAGTAGGACTAACTCTCTATTCTAGTATCTAGTAGTCTTTCAGGACAAGGCTTATTCTCCGACCACTTGATTATTAGACGAGTGTCGTCACAAATGTACATTAATAAATTAATGTACTTTTTACATTCACTTTTTTTTAATTCGTTATTTTTATGCTATAGATATTATTTAATATAATATTTGAAATCGTTGAACATTATCATTTATAATAGTTTCTACTGTGTAGCCACCTATCCTATCAACAAATAAAGATGCGAAACTACTATAATACTTTACAGTATGTACTAGATAATAGATTATCATTTCGTTTTACGATCGAATATTAAATAACTACGTACTATGCCGATATTTATAACCTGCCGGCTGAATTTAAATATTGTTGTGGGTCATGTTATGTGAAGTGACCAGGCGTAATGATTTATTCATTATAGTACTGATCTCGAAAGCTCTGTACTGATTTAAAATTTAAACTACGTATTGTTCGGATTGTAAGAAAAACATACTTAAATGTATGAAAATAAAATAATTATTGCCATTTATTTGTGTTCATTGTATTCACTTCATTCTCACTCATACCTGAATTCATCTGAAGACCTTTTCTGCTTACCTCATATCACCAATGAAACAATTGCAGTTGAGAGATATTGATGCATCCTGCATATTCACCAGATATTGCACCTTCCAACTATCATCTATTTCTGTCATTTCTATACTTTATAATAAAAAAGTAATTTTTCCGAAATGTATTGATTTAGTCGTATACCCAATATGCGGTATAATATTGATTGGCAAATTTTGACGATAAATAATTTGTGGTTGTCAACATATTGTCATTATTGATAAAGGTCACTTCGGTCATTGCCATCACTGGTCGCTGGAAATGGCTCATACTTTTTCACGCTGCCTTTGCCGTTAGGAACATTATTTAAATGTGACTAAACTACTAAAAAATCATTAGCATTGACTTTATTAAGTCTCAAGAATTAAGGGTTTGAGTTTGAAATAATATTTTCATTCTTTCGCGGGCTTCTTTATCTATCGCAATATATCTAATACCAATGACGAGGATAAAAAATACAATTTCTACTATTAATTTACGCTCAGTTTGTACATTCGGCCTTCGACCTGAATGGCCCGCAGCGCTAAGTGATGAAGATGATGATACCTGATACTTATTAGACATAACGTTTATGATATTTTGAAATCAAAGTAATTCTATTGGAGTTCAGTTCATATTCAGGCTATTCACATATTTTTAACTTGGAGCGGATTCTTATTTAATCCAGAGTCCTAATCGAAATATAATATTATAATTATTGAATGAATACATGAAATACTCTCGAATTAAGCTATTTAATAATTTAAGTGAGTACTTATATATTTGCGTAGAAAACATTAAATTGTTACAAATATATTTTAGGTAAATTATTTTTTATCGCATTTATCGTGTGAATTTTCACTGTATACCCCACAAAATACTTTTTCAATAAATATAATATGTAACAAAAAAATACAATCACCGCGAGCGGCCACTGGAGTTCCTGTCACGCTCAGCCGTTGGTGAGTTCGTTTTTCTGTACTGTCAAATGATATTATTTTAAGATGAATTTGAAATATTTGTTTTACATTTGATAAACAACGAAGTTGATTATACTGAACAGCTCTTTGATTGATTCATCTGCAGATATAAGAAGCAAAATATACCATAAAGATATTCCTACCTGTTATGGCGAATCCTTCGAGAAATAGCGATTTTCACAAATTAGTGGCCCGTGCTATGAATTTAAGATTAGAAGGAAACCAATCCCTGAATGATGCACCTCAGAATATGCAACCTTCGAATCGTCAAGGGAGGCAAATAGGCGGTCCAGAACGTGAGGATTCTAATTCAGATAACGGGGGTGAGATACAAGAAGACCAATCTCATTCTTCCAATTCTCAAGAACCTCCTGTCTATAACTGGCAAGCGACGAAAGCAACTTTAAAAGAACGATTGGCATTTCTTTTCAACAGTGAAATTTTGTGTGATGTGCATTTTATTGTGGGAAAAGACACACAACAACAGCGCATTCCTGCGCATAAGTTTGTGCTGTCAGTAGGCAGTGCAGTATTTGACGCAATGTTCAATGGCACCCTGGCCACGACTTCTGACGAGATAGAACTTCCCGATGTGGAGCCGGCTGCCTTCCTGCACTTGTTAAAGTTTTTGTATACAGATGCGGTTCAGATTGGACCAGAAACAGTTATGACGACATTGTACACAGCTAAAAAGTACGCAGTATCTGCCCTTGAAGAGCATTGTGTCGACTTTCTTAAGAGCAACCTCGGCAGTGATAATGCATTTCTGTTGCTGACTCAGGCTAAATTGTTTGATGAACCGCAATTGGCTGCGCTCTGCTTGGACATGATAGACAAAAATACAGCCGATGCGTTGAATGCTGACGGCTTTACTGACATTGATCCAGCTACGCTGAATGCGGTTTTAGAAAGGTATAGATATATATTATTTTTAATTTTTGATAAAATTTTGAAAAATTATTGTCCGGTCTATATTTATTTTTCTTGATAATAAGAAAATTTAATTTTAAGTTTGAAATGTAATTTGGTCAAGGTGGTCAGTAAATAGAACGACTAAACATAACTCAATAGAAGTATTATACTAATGTTTTAAAATTATTTTTTACTGCAGTACTGTGATAACAACCTTATAATTATTTATTTAAAATTAATTGTGTGAGTAATAAAATAAATTGATTTATTAATAACATTTTTTTATTTGCAGGGACACTCTTCGTATAAGGGAGGCTAAAATATTTACAGCTGTGCTCCGTTGGTCTGAAGCGGAATGTGCGAGGCGACAACAACCCATTACATCGGCAAATCAGAGGACAGTCATTGGAAGGGCATTTACCAAAATCAGATTTCCGCTCATGTCCGTAGAGGAGTTTGCCACAGGCCCCGCCCAGAGTGGACTGCTATCTGATAGAGAATGTGTCCAATTGTTTTTGTACTACATTGTAAACCCCAAACCCAGCGTTGATTTCTTAGATTTACCCAGGTGTTGCATGACTGGCAAGGAGCAGACTGTGCACAGGTATGGTTATTATATTATTTTTAACATTTACTAGCATTTAAGGATTTGGTTGGAAAACATTATAAAATGTTAAAAATCATTAAGTATTGAAGATCTCGTATGCCCGTATTCTCGTGTGGAAGTCAAAATTTTCTAAAATTCTATGGAGAGATCGCGAATCATTGTTATTTTCACATTCAAAATTTAATGAATTCAAACATCAAAACAAACATCAACATTTTAATGTACAAAGTGCTTTCGTATACGTCTAAGACACGGGTACTGACTGAGAAGAACAAGTGTGCATTGGACATTTTTAAAAGGAAAATTTTGAGGCGTGTTTTTGAGCCAGCCAGCAAAAATGAATTTTGGCATAGATGCTACAACAATGAGCTCTACATTTTATTTAATGAGACAAGCATGTCAAGGTTTATTAAAATATGAAGATTTCGGTGAAGGGGATGATTGAATAGCAATCACCGAAATCATTACTGAACACAAGACCAACAGGGTCCAGGAACTTAAGAAGGCATCACAGAAGGTAAGTTATAAAAGAATTCGTCTTGGTACCAGAGTGAATAAATAAATATGTATAAAACTTATATAGCAAGTTGCACCCCTCTACAAGAGATGTAGTGCTTGTTTGTAAGAATGAGTTGTTTATATAATGGTGTAATATTATAAAAGCTGTCAAACAGAGCTGCATAATATCACCGTATCTATTCAGCTTATATCTGTAATGTTTATTGTGAGGGCATTCCTTTACTTTTCCAGTTTGAAATTTGAGGTAATGCTTCAAGACAACACTAAGAGTTAATTTTTTTAACAATATTAACTAAATATTAAATATGTTACTTTTTATATAAATGTTGTGAGGGAGAAAGAACTCGCTAAATTATTCTCTTGTTTTGACTTTTTTTTTTAATTTTGATATTTTTTTCATATAGTTTCATGTAGATGCAAATAAAGCATAATAACTACTAACTAACTAACTTACCATCACACCGTTTCACAGAGAGAATAGAGCGTCACACTCTTCTGTCCCGACACACAGTTCTCATCCACATTCATACATCTTCTCATACAAGCTCGCCGATTATCGAGGCCTCTAACAGGACCATCCTCCAGTATCTGGTTTACCTGGTCATGCCAAGTCTTCCGCGGACGTCCTCTATTTCTGGTGTCATCAACACTTGCGTCATATGTCTTCCTTACCATTCTCTCCTCATTCATCTGTTTCATATGACCAAACCACCTTAGTTATCCTTTCTTAATCTTACTCACTATACTAAGATCAGCTTTACATTCTTTCCTTGTTTCTTCATTCTTTACTCTGTCATAAATGGATCTGCTACACATACGCCTAAGCGATCTCGTTTCCACTGCATTCAGTCTACTTTCGTTCCTATTTTGTCAGCTCCAGGCCTCACTTCCATACATCAGTGTCAGTACCAAGACTCCATTGTGTACTGCTAATTTTGCCTCGGTTGACAAGTTTCTATTAGCTATAATTCTATTCAAAGCGCTGTTCACTTTGTTTCCTGCTATTCTAAGATGAAGGTACTAATAAACATAATATTAAATAAATTACAGCCATTTAAAAATGTATCAAATACGTGCAAAATACTAGAGTGATTAAAAATGTCATTTTTTACTTGCGATACTTTACATAGGAGGGGTCGATATAAATTATAATTTTCAAATTAAAAATAGTAAATTCATCAAAATAAACTTGAGAAAGTGAAATATCAGAAATACAAGTTAATAAAGTTAAGGATGGTGGCCACATGGTTATTGCGTTGGTACTGGCCATGTTTTTGCAGCTGTTAGGAGCCTTATTTTACGCACCAGCAAATGTGAGGTGCGTCAGGGGTCATCGACAGTAATGACGGCTGTGGAGGTGATAGACCTCCACAACATTATATTTATACATGATTTTGTTTATATTTCAGATTCATTCATACTGAGTCCCGCTGGGGTTACAGTGGCAGCTCTGACAGAATACGGTTCATTGTTGATCAAAGGATCTTTGTGGTTGGGTTCGGACTGTACGGGTCATTCTTCGGTTCATCAGATTATGAAGTTCAAATTCAGGTGTGAATAATATAAAAGTAATTGTACAATATCCCGTTTGAGATACTGATGGCTCCATACAAATTTAGTAGTTTGTTGTCTATTCCTTCAAGTGTTGTAAAAGTATGTTTATATTTTATTAATATAGTATAATTTAATCAAAGTAAACATGTCACTGAATAAATTCTAAAAACAGAGTTGCCACCGGAAGACGAACCCAGCTGGCAGCCATTGATTTTTCTAAAGAAAGATTATTTTTTTATTGACATTTATTTTTATTCCTATCTTAAGATTATTTAAATGTTTATTTAAACATAGAGAATATTTATTTAGTGGGTACCCTAGTAAAATTTGTCGTGCAAAACAGCATTAGAATTAGTTTATGGACACATTTATGTACTCTTACTTTTACCTTGTGTTTTATTTTCACCTGTACCGGGTTCGATACCAGGTACCACCAAAATTTTTTTGAAATTAATAAGATTCCAATTTCGCTACCTCTGACGTGCTCCGAGTGCTCGTTATTGCTCATATTGTAATTGTAATTGCCTCATAGTATATAATATTATGCTTAATGCACTGATTTATATTTTCAATATACTTTATTATACATTCTTAACATGTTGATCACGCTCATGGGGATTGTCACGTTGTCTTGCTAGGTGCCGCCAACCCCCAAGAGCGGACCATTTCCATGCATGTTCAGTCACGTCATTGTATTGCCTGCAACGCCTGTAATTTTTTTTGGGTCAGATGTGTGTTTGAGCAATATACAGGTGTAACAGATCTAGCTACAATATTTTATAAGTGAACACCTGATTAAATTACGAGTTGAAAATGTTCAAGAAATATGTGCAAATAGTGCACTGTTACGGAAAATATTATTGTTTGAAATTTTTACAAAACCGTGTTAACATTTAACAAAACAATTTTTAATATATATCTTTGCTTCAGGCACTATATATCATGTAACAAAAAATAGTCTAGCTGCACGAAATTCGATGACCTTTAATTGTTTGTATTCAATGCATAATTTAAAATCAATAAAATATTTCAATTAATTAAAATAATCGCATAATTATGTTTTTTTTTTTAATGATTATATCTTAGACATGGTTGAGATTAGGCAAATATCTGTTGAATATTTTCGACTCGTAATTTAGTCAGATATCCACCCATAAAGTATTGTGGACTAGGTCTGTTACACCCTGTATATTCAGCATTTATTAATGTTCCGGAAAAGAGCCAACAGTCGATAAGTTAACATCAAATATTTTAAATTGTTAAAATGAATTAATTTAATATAATAGTTAGTCCTGTTGAACTTCTTAAGAAGCTAGGATTGATAAAGAGCTCACACCATTATTATTATTTTAGTATATTTTTATTTAAATTTATCCCATATTTTTTACAGATTATTCATACTGCATCAAAGAAAGTTTGTGCTTCAAATAATACTTCATTCAGTTGTGATGGAACAGATGATACATTTAGAGCCATGTTCAAGGATCCTATTGAGATATCTCCCAACACTTCTTACATTGCTAGCGCAACTTTAAAGGTATTCCCAATATAATTGTTACATGTTATCAGTGGCGTGCAGTAGGCACAAACTCAGGATACGCTGTTACCGACGATGCTAACTAACTATACAATACGTAGATATACTACATATTAAAAAAAAGTTAATTTTGAGAACAATTTATTCTATCAATTTCAAAATAGACTATAATTGTAAATTTATTACATTAAAATAGGCTGACTATCTAACTAACTTACCATCGAGCCATTTTCCGCGGAGGTAGGGAGGGAGGATAGAGCGCCACACTCTTCCGTTCTGGCACACAATTCTCGCCTCATCCATATTCATACATCTTTTCATATATATATTTTCGATTGTTGAGACTTCTAACAGAACCATCCTCCATTATCTGGTTTTTCTGGTCGTACCAAGTTTTCCGCGGACGTCCTCTGTTTCTGATCAACACTTGCATCATATATTTTTCTTACCATTCTCTCCTCATTCATCCATTCCATATGACCAATCTTACTCACTATGTTAAGATCAGCTTTACATTCTTTCCTTATTTCTTCATTCTTTACTCTGTTATAAATAGATTTGCCACATGTACATTTAAGTGATCTCATTTCCACTGCATTCAGTCTACTTTCATTCCTCTTCTGCCAGCTCCAAGCCTCACTTCCATACATCAGTGTCGGTACCAGGACTCCATTGTGCAAGTTCTTTTATTGCTCGGTACCGTATGGTATTTTCAGTTGTACTATTAATTTTTGTTATTGCTGAAGTATAATTAAAAATCTGTATATTTTCAAGTGGAATACAGTTACCACGAAATGTATCTCATAATTCCTGAAGCATTAATAATTTTTTATATATTGTAGTAAACTGTGGTGGTGTTGGATTGTCGTTATATCCACCACGCCACCTAATTAAGGCAAATATTATCTCAATATGATTCTGGCTTGTTTTATATAAAGCAACAAACTTCATAATTTGTTTGCGTTCTACTAGATCATTGTAAAGAAACATAGCACTTTCTATAGCTATGCAAAATCCCAAAAACCCTGTTCTCCTTTTCGTATCCATAATTCTTTTATTTATTTTTGAACCGTAAGTTTTTTTTAGTTATTGTTTTGTTTCATTTAAAAATTTAAACTATTCATTTTTATTGTGGGGGTTGATTGGGTTTTAAAAAAGAATTCTGGTAATTTTTTAAAAATTAAATATATCGAAAAAATTGTTTATTATTTTTATAAAATTGACTGCTCCGTCTGAATATTCAAAAGCAGGTAAATTTGATTCACGATCATAGAATGTTATTATAATTTTTTCATACATATATTCCATTCCATTTGTTGGACTAACTAATGAAGTTCAACTAGAATAAAAGCAGTTCAAGTATGTATATTAGTTATTTTATCCAAATAATTGCTTTATACCTAATATACGATGATGTACTCTATATTAATTTCTAGTAATTAATTAATTTTAAAATTTTGACTTAACACGTTTCTGTGATAGGTGCCGATATTAATATATGGGCAAAATTAAAACTTACATACAAATAATAATCACTTAATGGTTTTGAGTTTGATGTACACAGTTTGACAGCACAAGTTACCATTTTGAATATTTAGACCACTTAAAAAGCTCACTTTGTTCTAATAATGTCAGCCAAGCGTCACCAGTGAAAGGCAGGAGATGACTAATTACCGTGTCTGTACGAATTTTGTGAAATGAAATGATGCTTCGAATCACCATATTTGTTTTGACTCTTATACTATAATCTCTTTGACATTAGCATTTAACATCACACATAGGACTTATGATATAGCACTAACACACATGAAATGCCGTTCGCGCCAATGGCCAATGTACAAAGCACTCACTGAATTTTAAAATGCGCTTAATAACTAAAAAATAATATCTTATTCACTTTAATTACTTACTTACAAACAAATAAGTATCGCGAAATAAGGGTACACGTATATGTGTATTGCAGGATAAATTCTGATAACAAGGGTACCGGCTGGAATCAAAATGTAACTGACAAGTACATTCCTTTTGGAAAGTTCTGGTATTTTAAAAGTGCATAATTAGCATGTGCAATGTGTTTGTTGTCGATATATATATATATACACATTATATATAATATTACTAAAAATCCTGTCATTTGGATAAAGAAGAAATCTGGCAACACAAATTTACCGGCATCTGCGCGCACTGTCACGTGGTGCAGCGTCTTATCTATGGTGTAGTACTAAATATTCTGACGTTTACTGGTGTCCCTTTCTCTGTCGGCGATGGTCGACGCGGGCTTTCTTGGGGTTAACACGTGTTACAGTGGGTGCCGGTCATCTTTTAAACAATCTTTGAATGTTTTTGCATTTTTTATATGAATTATGCAATGGAATGAATATTACATCAAATATCAGTTGCATCTAGCTTCAGACCATTGTTCATCTTTTATTTTATTAAGCTGAACTCTGATGTATAGAAAACTTAAGGTTGACAGCATTATTCGTCTCCCTTTGTCCTTTTATAACAAAGATCTAGGTTTCAAATCCAGGGTCAGTTTTGCAGTTATAAATGTAGATTTTTTTATCGTATTTGGTTGATTCATAAGTGAGTGTCATTTTACTCTTGAAATTGAAAATTTTATTTAAAAATGTTACAATCAATCTAATTGTAAGATATTGCAGCCTGTATCGGCTGCCTTATGTATTGTACTTGAAGATGGTAGATCATATATTAAAACTCTGATAGGTGCCAATTACAACATTTATTCAAATAACAATACTGACCGATAATTACAATTGGTATTGATGATTATCTTAATTAATTTGCGACAGAGCAAAAAGAGAGCTCTAGCAGAGACGCAACACTTTATAAAGTGTCCGCCACGCATACATACTCTGACACACATTTGTCACATATCATGGTGCGCTCTTGCGAAAACACACGCATATTTACAGGTTTCAACTGACGGATCTCACATCAATTAATTATATTTTCACCATTATTAAGTACTACTTGTTCCCATCTGTTGGCGCAAGTTCCGGATAATAATGGAGGTGTGGTAAAACTGGCAACAAAAGTGTCAACATAAATGTTTACAAAACAAATGTCGCTTGATAACTGATGAACACCTAACTGCTTGCTCTAGGCTATGTAAGTGCCATAAAGATATACGTTTTTTCAGAGGAAATAAGAAACCCCTTACTTATAATGATAATTATTTATGGATCAACCCACAGATCAGTAAATGAAAAGACATGAAATAAAGTGTACCGTATAGGAGAGGGGTTTGGGACGAGGGGCATTCTGCACTTATTCTTGGTGAAAACATAAATCTGATAGTTTATGACACATTTATGCAACAGTAAAAGTATTTACTCTTTGAAAATTTGATCTTTGTGTAAACAAGATGTATTTTTTATATTAAAGCATATTATATTGTCAGCATTTCAATTGAGTGATATTTTTTAAAAAAGGTGCGGACCTATTTGATTGCATAAGCGATACCAAAGTGATCACATGAATGACACAGTAATGGAAATATTGGGACAAGAAATTTGCGTTGGTTCATATATATTTAGTGGTCTGTTAATCAACCCAATAAAACAGTTATTCATTTGATTCATTTAATTGTCTTAAAATTTGATCAATCTATTTTCAGGGTTCGGATTCCTATTACGGCACCAGAGGTCAGAGAAGAGTTGTGGCCGAGTGTCCCAATGGAGAGAAAGTAGTATTCCAATTTTCTTACGCCGCTGGAAATAACAATGGAACTTCAGCTGATGACGGCCAAATACCCGCCATCATTTTCTATACATAAAATTGATTCAATATTTTCTTTGCTTTTATTTTACTGACAGAGTATTTTAACTCTTTGCACATAATGTTTTTTCAAAGATTCCAGGCGAGCGTTTCAAAAAGCATCAAACAAAATATACAAGCACATAAACAATGGTCCAACTTCAACCAGAGCCAGCGGAGAATTGTGTTTGACACAATCATTTCACGGTTTCGTGTTAAATTTGAAGAGAAACATTAAGTGGCTCCTCGAGTGCAGATACATTCTGCAACTTCGCAGAACCACAGAGTTTTAAACTCTTAATGATGTTATTACGATAATTTTATTTGACTAGTCAAAAATTATTTTTCAGATCTGTCGTTTATTTTCAATGTCGTAGGATTTAACACAGAACTTGAGTAAAGTACTGCGACATGATTTAAAAATGCCTCTTATAAATATTTAATTTGATTTATATATAGGACACATAAATTTTTTATTATGTTATAATCATTCATAATAATATTATATCTTATTGTTCTGTATTACCATTAAGGTAGTTTATATCTTTGCTAAATTGATTTATTAAGCGAGGTTTATGAAATGATATTACTCTTTAAGACTGCAGTTTGATAAAATAATCAATTAATTTACTACACACGGACCAGGTATTTTAGATTGATTATTCATTATCACTCTTTTATAGGATTTAGAAATCTTAACATTATTAAAATTATATTTAGATATGGGACAAATGAGAAATGTTTTATTTCACATTGCAGTCAGCTGCTTCTGGCTATTGAAAGATATACATTAGTTAATATTATTAAATATACTTATTATTCATCGGTTCTGTATTACAGACCACAAATTAGAGATTATTTATCATTTATTAAAAAATATTGTAAATTATGTTATGAAAAATATTATATTATAACAAATATTGCATAATAAATATTTAACACCACATCGAAGATATGCAACAGAAAATATAAATGAAATTCATTAATTTTCCTATCATTATCAGGTTACCAATATTAAAATTTCAAGTACTTATTATTGCTGTCAATAAATATCATCTTAGTCATGTGAAATGTCCAATTGCATTGATAATTGTTTTGAGTATGCATTATTTATCAAAACTAGATCATTTTACTGTGATGTGAATGTTATGATATGTAAAAAAAAAAAAAAGGTAATTTAGATATTTTGTGTCAATATTATATGTGGGTGCAATTTAACTTTATAAGATTATTATGAACTTTAAGTTCACAATGTGAGATATTATAAATATGTAATATTATTAAAAACATGCAATCTTGGTGAATGTCAGCTTATTTGCAGGATTTAAAACTTCTATAATAGTGAATCTTCCTTCCCTGTAATTGTGATTACCTTCCCTAGGATGTTACAAATTAAAATATAAATTTATTATTATGTGTATATGACTATATTTATATTAAAGTGTGGATTCAATAAAAAAATATTGGATGAAATTACACATCTTTATTTATGAGAAAAATCATTATCCTGATGGAAAGTAACAAATGAAGTCCAAAATGTTACAGATTTTTTATTTTTATTTCTCTGCACATCATTCTTTGTATAAAGGGATTTATCATAATTTTTGCCACCAGAAAAACTGAGTAAAAGAGCACTTTATTTATGTAGTTATGATGTATTTTTTTATGTTGATGAATATGTAAGAAAATATTTAATTCAAATATATTTAAAGATTGCTCGTCTGCTAAAGTTATAATATTATATACATTGAATACTTTTACTTCATAATTTTGTTTGATTACGCCTACCCTGTGGTTTACGGATGGTAGACGATGAAATGTTGAAAGGCGGAAAATATGTGAAGAAAGAAACACGGTGAAGATAAGATAAAATAAAAAAAATAGCAAAGAATCAAGAAAGAGGGAGACAGAATGTTTAGAGAGAAGCACTAAAATCAGTAGCAACTGCAAATTTTGAGGCATATGATAAATTAAAGAAAAGGAGAAATATATAAAATATTCAACCTAATACATACAATGACACCAACTTATAAGGGACATACAATAACAGTACGACAGTTCTGACCGCATGTGAAAACTGTTGCCTAATTACTGTAACTCGTTGGACTTCAAAGATCGACCCTAAGTCCAATCAGTCAGGGAATTTGGAACATTTGAAATACAAAAACATACTGTTTACGATATTGTCTTATTTGATGCAATCCAAGAAGTACTGGAAAAATTGAGACAAAGATTAGAAGAGAATGAACTAAAGCTAAGCAGATCCAAAATAGAACATCTAATATATACACTCAAGATGACAAATGATACAATCCAATTAAGACAAATTCTTCCTATAAAATACCAAATACCTGGGCTCAACTATTTCAACAGATGGAAGTCCAAGTATCGGATGTTAAAAATCACACGAAAAATAGGTGACACAGATCGCTACAATAAATTGGGCTAATGTGTGCTGAGCAATTCCCAATCAAATTAAACTTTACAAAATAGTAATTTGGCTATACTATGCGGGATGGAATGAGTCTATGACCTCTGGTTCGAATGAGTCTATGTGCTGGTTCAGGCGTGTATTATACAATAGAGAGAATGTTGAAGAGTTACAGGCTGGTAGTTACTAAATAGATATCAAGAAAGTCCAAAGTAGACTGTTCCATACAGGAAACAAGAACTGTATAACTGTAGGGGTGATTCGACGGTTCGCTCTGGTGTCTCAGACGTCGATATCTGCAGCGGCGTGCAGTGGTCCATGGGGGTCCAAAATCGTCGTCCAGTGTAGCAGCCAAAGTCAAGGAAATTCCAGATGCAGTCCAATGTCGTAGCCAAGAGGTCAAATCCAAAAAAGTCTAGTAGAATAGCAGGGTCAAGCGAAGCGGAGATAAATAAAAACACAATTTACTTGAAGAGTTCAGCGGCGAGAGATGGGAATGGTCTCAGCAGCCGCTGGACCAGTATTTATTCAGCACAAAAAACCCTGGGCGTGTAAGGCCCCCCGTATGGCTGGGATCCAATCGGATGGCGCGGCCAGTCTCCGCGCCACCCCCTGGTGGTCAGACTCCAAAACTCAGCTCATTTTTTCTGCCGTCCCGTCAGGGCCGGCAGATCTGATTTTTCTCCGCTATTTTTTACCTCACCTTTTTGTCCTTTATCTCGCAGGCATCGTGAGTATTTTATTTCACAGATTGTAATCCCCCTCGCGATGCCTGATAGATTTTACCTGGGGCGATGGCCCGGGAATTTAATTATTGCACCTTAAACTTAAAAAATCCATTTTAAACCTCGGCGGCCCGCCGAGCGCAGGGGCGTAGGGTTTCCAGTGGCGCGGAGTGACGGGCGAGATGTGTCCGTGAAGCGGGAAAGATGGGCCCCGCATTAAACCGTTTCTCGGGCCGCTATTGTCGCAGGCCCGTAGCTGTGCGGAACATAGACCCTGAAACATACAGGAGAACATATCCCGACTCAGTCTCACTAACGCTGATTAGTAAGAGAGTGAAATATGTGTATCCAAGCCGCTGACCCCAAATATGTAGTTTGAAAAGAGGAAAGAAAAAGAAAAGATAAGTATGTAGTTCTGAATATTATTTATTAAATTTGCTTTTTTTTCATTTTGCTCTGGTCTTATCGTAACTATTATTCAGCTCCCATAGAGTTTGACCAATTTACATATTTTTCCGATAATAACTTGGCTGTTGGCTTTATTTTTAAAATAGATGCTTCCAAGTCATGCTGGAGAATACCATTCTGTGGAACGGGACATTTACCTGGTAAATATAAACATATTTATGTTACAAAACTTGATTTAATAAATTTGTATAAACATTTATAATTTATTTTACGCTGATTTTTTCTCTAGTAAAAAATATTTAAAACATGTATGTATGTATATATGTAAAAATGAATATATTTTTTATACCTGAATAATCCATTACATGTAAAAGTTTTCTAACTGATACCATTGCAGCCTCTTTGCAAATCACCCGTATATCGGATCCTGAATATCCATCAGTTGCTACAGCCAAAGTGCGAAAATTTACTGAAGAAATATCATATTCGGCATTTTCTAGAAACATTGCGAACATGCTTTCCCGTGACTCTGCATTTGGTAGCGGAATATAAATCCTCTTTTCTAACCTCCGTAATATAGCTGGATCTATCTCCCTACAAATTCCATTTCAAGATCAATTCATAGAAGTAATAATAAATTAATATTAATAATCATGAAAAAATCAATAACTTGTTTAAAATTTATATTCCTAAAGTTAGCTCTCAGCTGTCATCATTTTCAATAGAACATAAGATAATACACTATATATAAAAAAATTACTGCCACTTAAAATATGTATCAAATATATATAAGATATGAGGATAACTTGACCTATTTATTACAATATTTTATATATACATATTAGGATCTATTTTATTGACTTGTTTTGACATTTTTATAAATTCTTATTACACTTAAAAATATATTTCTTATTTTATAATATAATAAATAATATTACATACCATGGCAGATTGGATGTCGCTAAAAACAAAATATTTTCACTAGTTTTTCCAAGCCCATCAAGTTCTATAAGAATTTCACTTTTAAGTCGTCGCGAAGCTTCGTGCTCTGTTGAGCTATCTCTTTTCGAGGCTAAAGCTTCAAATTCATCTATAAATATTATGGAGGGGGCGTAGTATCTCGCCAAGTCAAATAAAACCTAGAAAAACATTATGTATTATATGTTTAATTTTTTATACCCTACATTTCACATATCTTAAATGATGTGAATGCAAATCCTGTACAGAGCAATGAAAATTCATAGTCTTAACTAAAAAGGTATTGGAAGTAATAAAATAAAAACAAACTTTATTTCAACTTATCTTTCAAAAGAAAATAACAATTTAATTAAGTGTTAATTAAATTTTGAAACAATAACAGTATATATACAAAAACAATAAAATATGCAGTCTAATAAATACAATGCACTCGAGTAGCAGTCCCTTCGAAAGAACGTTATACCAATAATATAATACCAACAGTCACACATCACATTCACCATATTAATGGACCCTGCAATGGAATCTGAAATGTCAACCAGAAAGGTCAGATATACAAGGCAGATTAGCCCAGAAAACTGTACATAGAATAAATAACCTAAATCATTTTGCTATGCTAATTGCAAATGTTTCAAAAAATGTCTATATATCACTAATGCTACTCAATATCACAATATCATGAAATAAAAAACATTAATCAAATCTTATTCAAAAATTAATTTTAAATCATTTATATACATAGTTTTGTTACTTCACGGTAAAGATAAATAAATTTACTTACTTTTATATTTTTTTCTGATTCCCCTCGCCATTTACTTAGTATAAGACTTGCTGATATATTAAAGAACGTCCTTTGAAATTCACTAGCGAGAGCCTTGGCCAGCAAGGTTTTTCCACCGCCTGGGGGCCCATAAAGTAATATACCTTTCCACGGCGAAACCAGACCCTGAAAAAGGCTGGGATACCTTAGAGGGTATATCGCAGCTTCCTTCAATGACGTCTTTGCATTATCCAAGCCCTTAATATCATTCCAAGATATGCCAGTATGTCTACATCTGGTTGTTTGATATAATGCTTCGGCAATTTCCTTGATGTCTGTTGGTAGGTCCTCAAGAAATTTTGTAAAAGGCTTTGTTTCTATCGCCATTTCAAAACTTTCCAAGTTTTTGATAATTCCATTTAGGTCACCCTGAAGTTCAATTATAAAATAATTTTACTAGATGGCTCGTGTAATCAAGCGACGAGGACACCTGCCCCATAATGGACATCTGTGTTAATTATATTTAGGCATAGCATGATTGGTTAAATTTAAAAAAATGTATGTATGTACCTGTTTTTATACTCAAATGATGTAAATAAGAATAATTTATTAGTTTATATTATTTTTTGTTTCAAATGCAAATTGTCTGATGTTACGTTTTCTCAGTATTGTTCTACAGATTGGAGCATGGATCGAAGCAATGCTAAGGTGACATGATGCGTTTAAGATGTGGAATCTATTAAAAGATGATCAACATTATCTAGATTGACAGAATAAGGAAATTAAGTTGTTCTAATTCAGCTGAATAAAAAACAAGGAAGTTATCGAAAAAATTAAAATCCGATAACTTCAATATCTCAGCATGTTATGAGACATCCATAGTATCAAATTCAAGGAAAATTGCTAGACAGTGTGGCCCTGGAAGGTGCCCAACCTAACATCATGTCTGAATAATCTACAACAATGGTTAGGACAAACGACAGTGCAGCTTTTCTGGTTGCCGGTAAGATAATTATAGTGAATGTCCGGTAACCGGATATGACAAAAGAAGAAGATATTATTTTTGACAAAAAGTTTACATTACATCCAATGAAATTCAATAGCATTATTATTGTAGGGTTTTGGCAACAAAGTATACACTTAATTCATTGTCCGGTCTGCTACACTAGTTTTTTTATCTAGTGTTTTTCCATTATGCAGGTAGGTAGTGGAAACAATTGTGGAGGTCTATCGCCTCTACAATCTGTACCCATCCTGCATATACCTGGGTGTGAAACAAGGCACTCATCAACCTCAAAAACACGCCTGGTACTGACCCCCAAAAGACAACAATACAACGCGCCACAGCTGCCCAGAGAGCCGGCCCTAGCACGTCACTTTTCTTACAGCAGACTTCCATACAAGTTCATTAACCAACGCTTCTCGTTGTAGAATTTTTACTGCTTGTACTTGTATCTATAAATGTGTTTCAAGAATCGTCTACTGTAAGTTGTCTTTTATTGTTCATCCTGCTATGGCCACACGCAACACACATATACTCAAAGACACAATTACCACATTCGTTACTACATTTGAACAAGACATTTCATGTACCACCGATGACTTTCTGTTGTACAATAGTTCTGTCGTGATGGTGAGGGTTATGAAAATGTACGGTGCACTGATGACTAAATTTTCAAATAATGGAACAGTTGGTAGCGAACTGTCATATGACTGTTTTGTCTTCACAACACTCAAAACTTTATGACATTTTAGACTCTAACACAAAGCAAATTCTATCAGCTGCATTTTTCAAAAGGAAAGTTGTTTAATGGTTGGGAAACCATGAGGAAGAGTTGCTCTGGTGCTTATATACCATAGGGGTTTGAAAGGAAATGATACTTTTATTAATTTTTTGCTGTCAATGCTACTATTTCCATTTAAATTTAAACTGTGTTTTTTTTTTAAATCACTTGATTTTTAAACAAAAAATATGTTGTGAGCCGGTTTCCCTAGATAGATATTGTAATAAAAAATTGTGTACAAAACGAACAAAAAATATTACCCTGTCTTTTAGTTGTGTAATGATGAACGCTTCTTCCGGTGCCTTTTTACAGTCATCTTCATTTTTTCGCTTTTCCTTGTTAGGTTTTATTTTGTTTTTCTTTATATCAGTATGGCTGTAACTCTTTTGTATTTCTTTATCGGCTATCTTATTCTTTTTACAAATTAAAGGATTCTTATTGAATTTCAAGAAATAGTAATTTGAATATTCTTGCAATATGATATCCAAATCTACATTGTCACACACTTGGTATTCATTAGTTATGTGCGCTTCTGACGCGAGACTGTCAGCTGTTTCAAAAAAGCCTTCGTCTCTCAAAAAAATGTGTATCAAATACAAAATGTTTCTTCGCCTTGTTTTGACTGGATTGTCTTTCTGAAATTTAAAAGTTTACATGAAAAACAATACTAGCTTCGTTTCTACATTATTATTGTTACTATCAGAAAATAATCTAATTGCGTGTGTTGGTTAATGTGATGTCTGAGTGTTGGCATATGTGTGTGTGGGGTCTGTCTGCGCGGTATGTGTGCTCGTGTATGCGTGGATAGGATTATAAGCTATTGCACACAGAGACTATTGCCATAAAATAAAATGTTACGTATTTGTTATTTAGTTGTGAAATATTATTATTGACTTATAAATAATTATTATTTGCTTTACGCGGCGTGCCGCGGGATTGGGAATACAATAAACCTTTGCCCACCCGCCGGTACGCCGCCACTGTTGTTTAAATTTAGTGTATTTAGTGCCGTGGACAACAGTAGACAGAAACAAATGTCGTAGTCCACGGCACCCATACAAAATTATCCCGCCAGTTTTACATTTTTTATCAAAAGGCCCTCAGCAGAGCCCGCCACTGGCAAAAAACCCGCTTAACGAACATTCCGAGATAACGAAGTTACTAAACATGGAATAACTCAAAAGAAAACACTGGCCGGATAATTCTTGTTACGGGATATCACGGGTCGCGATATTTACTACAGAATTCCCTACTCGTGATATCCCCAATTGTTAATTTTAAGTAGATATTTAATTATTTGTCTCCGGAAAACGGGTTCTGCCGCCCGCCGGCCCGCGACCGAAAAATGGCGCAATGTTGCGCTGTTCGGTCGGCAGGCGGCGCCGAACGCCGTATCGCTTGGGGCGCGGTTAGGCATGTAAACGCGCCCTGATTGGTGCGGTGGGTGGTTTTGGGGTGGCGCGCGCTAGTAACGGCGCACGTCCACTCATCTTGAATAAATACAAGCGCACCGCAGTATGGAGGTCACTTCTCGTCAAACGTCTCGTCTCTACACAACAAACTACATACTGCGGTGCACTGAATACACCTTTAGCAAGTGTTTCATTTTGCATCCCGCCTCATCCCTCGGAACCTCGCCGTCCAGCAGCCTTCTGCCCCGACCCCTCGGTCCGGTACCGGCTTTCGAATCCGTGTCCACCGACGGTTTGGAGCGAGTGTGAGGATCTCGACTTCGGTCGGGTAAATCCGCTCGTGCCCTAGCGAAGTGACTTGAGGCGACCACTTTTTGTTTGGTTGGCAACATAAGCTATGCGCTGTCAGAGCGGAGCTCTTTTTCTGCTCCGTCGCGTAATTAATAACTTGTGTTGTACTGTATTGTTATATTTAGTATTGTATTCACGTATGAATAAACGGCTGTAAATTGTCACCCACAAAGTGTTTGATTGTCACCAACCTCTGCGTATTCAACAAGGATTATCAGGAGATAACTCCGATCGAGAACTGAAGTACATTACACTGAACACAACAATGCATCACAGTTAAGTTAGGTTGTGCTGTGGTAGAATTTTTTTATAAAAATTGAAACAATCACAGTACAACTTAACCAGTTAATGAAATCAGACGTACCTTAAAATTATTGAAATAATAATGTAGTTTACCATTCCAGCGATGTACGAGTGCGTGTCGCCCAGTGACTGATCTTTTTCCTTGAGTCTCGCCGGCGATTATTTAAATTATCAGTTTGTGTCTTGACTAAATATACAAAATAAAATAAAAATTGCAGCCGGTAAGATATGAACTAACGCCCCAAAAAGCTGAATGTGCCTCGAACGGTTGTCGAAGATTTGTCGATATTAACATTATATAAATGAACGTTACTTGAATTTATACAGTAATATAATAAATAATTTTTAGATTCTCTGAGTTTTAAAAAAAAGTAGAACCTCGCTGATGTAAACTCATACTTTGTGTGTATTTAAATTAATCCATCAGCATCACCCTATCAAAAATAATTTAGAAGAAAAGATATTACGTAACAAAAGTAGTCCACAATATTTTATGTTCAGGGAATATGTGCAAGTTCTGCATCATATGTAAAATATTATTGTTTGAATTTTCACAAAATTGTGTTAAGTACTTCGAAATAAATATTTCAATTAATCGAAATAACTGCATAATTACGATATTTTTGAAATCTTTATATTTCTGACATAGTTTAGATTAAGCACATATTTTTTGAACATTTTCGACTCGTGATTTTAGCCAGGTATCCACCTGTAGCGATCATAATTCAAATCTACCGCCATCTCAGTCGGCATCGACGCTAGCGACAGCGCTGCCGGCTGCTGCTACTAGTCGGGCTCAAGCATTCACAGTTTCAGCGAGCAAGACCGCCAACTCGCTTCATTTAATTTCATAATACACGTGCACCTTCTACATCTTCATTCATTCTTTAACTATATCTGTTTTCATTGTTTTTATCACACTGTCACAATAAACACCTCAACACGCCAATCACATTTCTTTCATTTAACCACCGTCCTAACCTCCAAAGACCTAATGATCATTTAATCATCTATTGTACAAAACTTAAGACCGAAAAATATATCCGCCGCTGGGAGCATGCTCACATGAGATTATTTGGAGATAACTCCCGGTAATCTACCGTGTACATACCAAGTCGTACAGATTCGCCGTCTCGCGCCCCATTTTAAGCTTATTGTACGTCAAACGAAAAAATCAGTCTTTTTGTCTAACTAACAGAATGAATAGTTGTAAGCAGTGTTTTTTTTTTTTAAAAAAAAGGTGCCGGAACTCAAACCATGAGAGCGCCAATTTCGAATCCGTCCGTATTTCATCTGGTTCATCAAAACATTATATTTTATCATTTGTGCGAATTATATAAATATGTATTGTAATTATGTATGCGCAAACATTGTTTCATTTAATTGCTTTTGAAATATTAAAAATACCGTAAAAAAAAGGTGCCGGAACGCCGTTCCACCGCGTTAATGACAAAACAAGCCCTGGTTGTAGGTATTTATGGTTCTCAGTGACGTTCGGAGCGCACGTGTGTCAAATCAAACGCCGCGTACACGGGTAGGTCATACCAATCTCATGGGGATGATCTGTGAGTCCATCTGCAGATTAAAATTTCAACACGTGTATGTGGTTTCGGGATTTATCTCAATCAAATATCTTCGATTTGTCTCATTGTATCTCACTCCGTGGACACGGGCCATTAAACCAGATAATAAAGAAGAAGACAAAAAGAAACTTGATAATTCTTCCACAATGGGTGACTAAATAGGTACGATGCTATAAAAAATACATAAAATTCTAGTCTGGCGCCTAATCATTTTGAAAATTTAAACCCGATAAATATATTTCCGCTCCGAACGAAATATCCACTTCACCTAAAATACTTGATTATAAAATTTGCATAATCAATGAAATTTATTCTTTATTAGGTCGGATTTCATCTTGCGGCCGGTTCACAATAACCTGTATATATGCACGAAGCGATCGATCGTGGAGGACACGGCTAAAAACGGCAAGAAATTTATTTACAGAATGTTCTACACGAATATTTTTTCTGATTGTATAATTCTGAACAAAAATGCTGTATTAAAATTTCGTCTAAAATATTCCGCCGCTGAGATAATAATAAGAAGAAAATGTTTAATGATAATGGAGAATATTATTATTGTAACGTTAACAGTTGAACCTACTTATATATATATATATATAATACATTAATCATGGTGGAACAATTTATTTATTTTTATTATTATCGGGTAATGGAGCATTATAAACTATATTTTATGTAACATTTTTACCTATATGTAATGTGTTAATTGGCTGACATCCTGTGGAAATATGTTGCACGCATGCAGTAAATTTATTGTTTACAATAAGTCCTCTACATGAAAACATTCAAAGATACGAACGTATGTGTCCAATTATTTAAATAAGTGCTGTAATTTTAAATTTGGCGACAGCATCTTCGTTCGAGAATTTTCCACCCGGCAGTGTGCGGGATCCACGCTTTCCATAATGTTTACAGTAGTCGCGTGCGGTCTTCATTAACAAGTCAGTCCATCTTTCAAAAATGCGTATAATGTTTTTTTTTAAATTGAGTTACGCCTGGTGTTACATTGCCCAAACACACGCCCATTCTGTCCATTCAAACAGTCGAATCTGAATTTTGACGTGACCGCTCTTATTTTGAAGACAGTAATAAGTAATATGTATAAAATAAATACACCTCACACTATTTTTAACCCTTTATGTTGCCCCAGAAATCTGCCAATTTTAATGTATTGTTTACGACTTTGAAAATAATGAAACATAACATGTTTATACATCAGATTATAAAAAACAAAAACACAAATGAATACTAACCCGGGACAAACTCAATTCATCTGTTATTATTTTTTTGTTTTTGTATACAAGTGTTTTTTTTAGATTTAGAAGATAAAATAATATACCATATTTTTGACATATTTCAATTTAAAAACTATTATAAAAACAAAAATAAATACTACTTAGGTATTTTTTTTAGAAATTCTGGCAAATTTTTTACAACAATACACATAATTAATAATAATATCGGTTGATCGACGCGCGTGATTTGTTTGATGGATGTTGTCTGAAAGCGGACTTATAAATCGACAATTTTACACATGTTCTATGGTAGATAAGTTTATAGATAAATGATTTTGACATTCATTGGTAAATATACTTCTGCTCTATGTCAAGTGAAAAATTCCACACAATTTATTAATAATGTATATCGTCTGCTGTAAAATCAACATGTTCGAGATACGCCCCTTTGAAAGACGGACGACTATCAAAATTCACGATCAGTGTAGCCACATTTTATTCAATTTTATCCCCAGCACTGCACGATGCTGGATGTTAGTGATTATTGGCTAACTTTATTTAATTTGCGAACGAGCTGTCGGAATAGACCTCGCCTGTATGTAGAGGGACTTACTGTATATTAAATGTCACATTTAGAATCGTGAAGATTATGTGCTTTTGGTAGTATCTATATAAGGAGTGAAATGACACGCACGAAATAATGTACAAGTCAATAAAATTGATATAGTTTTATTTGTTTTTGAAATTGAAAACAGGCCAGAGACGAACCATATTTTTGTTGTTGAAAATTTCATGTTATATAAGGTATATTTTGCTCTTGTTCACTCACTACTCCAGTATGGAATAATTGGGTGGGGAGGAGCATACAATAATATAATGTACTCGGTAAAAATAATACAGAGAACAATTATTAAAGTGATATTAAAAAAAAATCAACTTTTTCAACACAAACACTTTTTGCAAAATTCCCAGTTCCCAAAATAGAAAACATTTACAAAAAAATCTCAATTAATCAATTAATTAAAGAAAATAACACTAAAAATTTGAAACAAGCACATCATTAAGGTTTAAAAATAACTTTAAAATCCCTAAATGTAACACCAAACACTATCAGCAAAATTCTATATATTTAGGGATAAAAAATTTCAATAGCCTCCCTACACAAATTAAAGAAATAAAGGATATAAAAGAGTTTAAAAAGAAACTAAATCAACACTTCAAAAACACATAATTGGACAATAAACAATATTACAGAATACTTCAGAAGCACACAAATGGACAATGAATAGAATATGTAAGGTATTATATAAAATTATTGTAGTGTAACTCCCTCTCCAAGCTCAAGAGCTGGTCTCTTTATTGGAGAGGTAAGCGAAAGAAAAACCATGTAATTAAAAAAAATGTAAAATACTTTATTCACGCTATAAAAAAATTGTAAAAAATGTCAAATAAAAAAGTATGTAAGTTCTAAATTTTCAATTGTCGGTAGTCCTATATCACGCGCGGTTTCCGATATTCTTTTTCATTTTCCTTTTTGAAGAATCATTCTCAAATGATGGAAAATAAATTCGTTTTGTTTGTATTCCGCCCGAGCTGTCAAATATGTTGGAAAATACTTCAGTCGTTGTAGAAATTTCTAATGATTTTGTACGAGTGCCGAATGACTCGACACTAATTCTGCACGCGAGTTTCGAGAACAAAACTTCATCTGGGGACACACCCTAGGACAGTGCTTGCGAATTTAAGGCCGAATAGAATTTCGTTGGCACGGGGATTTCAAATATAAATCTATTTTAAAGAAAAACAAAAAGGATCGCTTAGGTGGTTTGGTCATGTAGAACGAATGAATGCGGAGAAAATGGTAAGAATGATTAATGGCACCAGAAATAGAGAACGTCCGCAAAAGACTTGACGTAACCAGGTAAACAAGCTTGCATAATAAGATGCATGAATGTGGTTGAGATTGAGAGTTGTATGTCAGGACAGAAGAGTGTGGCCCTCCATCCTCTCTGCTGACCCCTGCGGAGAAACGGCGTAATATAATTGATTATAATTCTTAATGTAATTTTTTTTGCACAACATTTAGCCAATCAGAAATCATTAAAACACCCCATATTGCATAATCACGACGAAGAAAGTTGATTGTATTTCTGGCTATGTGAGATGAAACTCCGTCCTGCTGTAATGTCTAGTTATGCTATAATGCTTTGTTTTGAAACACTTTGATGACCAGTATCCAAATTTAATCCAAGATCTTTCTAACAATAAAATTCCATTCCCCATCAACATCCCAATGTTGTTATCGTCTGACAATCAAACCATTTTAAAAATATTAACGAGGTTCCTAAACGCCAAAATTAAATGTATCCAAAAGAAACTTCACATTAAAGAAAATGACTCGGTAATGGCAAGAACACTCCATAGGGGTGAAACTAGTTACATAATATATAATACACCCAGCGCAACAAAAATAGCCGCACCTATTGAAAGTTATAATTTCGGCAGTTTTGTTCACTTTATCAGCTGTATTTTGCTAACCGTTATATTTTATGTAAATAAGACAACATATGTACATACTTTAGTTTTAATAAATATATGTTTAATTATTGAAGACTACATTTATTAGGAAAAACTTCCATAAATATCTCTTCTAACTAAATCAGTCATTCTTAATTCAAAATGATTTCTATGTAGTCCCGTAGACATTGCGATTTGGTAAAACTAATAATATACTAATAAAACGTCCACTCTCTGCAAGACCCTTCCTGGAAGCGGACCCCTTGCTTCCGTTATCTACTTTGAGTTTTATTAAAGCTTCATGGGAATATTTGTGCCTAATTAGGGGCTGCGGCTATTTTTGTTGCGCTGGATGTACACGCATGCACGTTTACATATATACATCAACAGTAGCGTGTGTGTTTAGGTAGACTTGCTGAATTAATTTAATAAATTAATATTTAACTGTGAAAATTGTAATAAATATCTGATTTTAGAAATTATTTATCTAAAAATAACAAAGTCCTGACAAAGATACAGTAGATTGTATCGAAGCCGGTCGACATTAAATGAAGAAAAGTGGTTTACACAAACTTTGTTATTTTTTAAGATTTTATCACATTTTATAAATTTCGTTTAATAAATTTTTATGGCACGATTTATAGGCGAATTCGTAGCGGTATTAACACGCGAATTTTCTATAAAATGTTACGCGCTTTTTTAACGGGCTTTTTAAGGCAGTTTCGTGACACATTTTACCCGTAAAACCACCCAAAAAAACTATGTTAAAACAATAATTATTAGATACAGGTATTTTTTGTGTTACGAAATGAGATGGCGCAGATTAAGAAGAATGGCGCACGGAATGAGACACGATGAGATAAATCTCAGATATTTAATTGATATAAATCTCAGTATTTTCAACTGAGGATAAACTCTGAAATCACCTTGAAAACCTCAAACCTGTGTACACGACGTTCATTTTGACAGCGCGAGACTCGAAACATGCGCACAAACGTCACCTAGAACCTTAGATACTTCAACAATTTTTTCCGTTTTAACTGCTGCTGGGGGATTCAAATTCGCCCAACTGACCAACGGAATATCAGTAATCAATGAACTCACACATAACGTTTGACGTATAACAAGCGTGAAATGAGACGCGAGACGGCGAATCTTTGAGACACGGGTGGACTACGAAAGCCGAATGAAATTCAAAAAATCTCAAGGGAATGTAATTCCGAGTCGAAAATCTCATCCGTGGACGCAGGCCATTATTATTGAAAAATTAACCTCAAACATTGTCTCTATATTGCTGTTCATAGTTCACATATCATCAAACATCGTCTATACATGATCTATTTATGTTGCTGTTCATAGTTGTGATATCATTTTGGGTATATCCTTGTCCAGTAAGATAAGCCAAAAATCCAATGTAAAATAGGGTATACATATATTACTTACCGCGTCTTTACGCGAAGCGTACGACAACTCCAGAGACATTTTGTTGAATTATATTTATTGAAAAAATTCCTCTTTGTCAAATCCGCCCTCCGACACAATTTGAAAGTTTATTGCCGATCGCCATGGAAACAATGCTTTCCAGCCCCACACCACTCCGGGGGGTTGTTTAATATTAATCGAGTACTAGATTACCGTTTCAAGGGATCAGTGGTCATTATATTATTGATTTTCTTTCCAGGCATTGTGTATCATACATTATAACCCTGCAAGCACGATAATGTTTCCCCCTTTTCCAAGTATTTCGCATTCATTTCCTCGTTACTCATAATATTCTGTTGAAATATTCTCATTACATTTTAAATGGAAATCATTTTAAAACCAAAATATATTTTTGGGCGTTAGGACGGCGGTTAAATTAAATAAATGTGATTTGTGTGGTGTTGAAAAACAATGAAGACAGAATGAATACAGTGAATGAAAATGTAGAAGGTGCGTGTGTGCATGAAATGAAATGAAGCGAAGCGAACCGCCGTTGTGAAACGATGAAACTGGAGAGACTGCGTGGCGGTGAATGCTCGAGCCAGGCTTGTTGTCGACTGAGATGGCGGTGGATTTGAATTCCGATCGCTACATATTTATTTTTCGATCAATGTCAAAATTACGCAAATGTGAACTCAACGCGTGATTAAATTAGGTAGAGATCGGTCAGAAGCATCGAATGTTGAAATTCCAGCGTAATCACAATACAATACGCTAATTATTCACTTAAGTAGTCAGGACAATGCTATATATCAGAGGTGGATGAATACCTCACACAGTCAACTAATATTTATTATATATCATATCTTTATAGCTTTATATATCAGAGGTGGACGAATACCTCACACAGTCAAGTAATATTTATTATATATCATATCTTTATAGCTTTATATATCAGAGGTGGATGAACACCCCACACAGTCAACTAATAAGTGTGTTATATTATTGTATGTTCACTTCTGATGTATAAAAAGTGTATGAAAAACAAATGTCAAATAAATGCGTCACTCGTCTTAGATACACGTATCGCATCAGCCCTGCATGTAATATGTTTGATCCTACACATTTCTTCCACGCTAGTGGTAACAAAGATATTAACTACCCGTGACAACGCTTTATATATTACACTACACCCGCGAACCTCCTATAAAATATTGCGATATTTCATACGCGCTATTTCTATTATTCTTTTAACATTGTAATGTATTCTCCATTCATATATTTTTTATTTTATTTAGAAATAAATGTAATATTGTTAACAATGTTTTTTTATAATACGGTACTACCTCTTTATAATAAATAAAATCGCGTGTTTAGAGAAGGAGATCGTTTACAATTTTGAATTAATATTGTAAAAATACAGTTTATTAATTTCACATACATTATATATTTTTTAATCCTTTTTAAAACAGAAGAACAATAGATCGTGTCATAGAAATAAAATATAGAAAAATAAGTTGTCTTTGCGTTTTGTTCAATTATTTTTTGCATACATAAATTCAATCAATGATTCTTCGTTATTGTTTAGGACTTCGTCCCATCTTTCAACAAATTTTTCGATGCCTTTTCTATAAAAATCAGCTGGTCTGCTGTCGAAATAGTATCGAGCCAATTTTTGAGGGCATCCTCGTTGTTGAACGTAACGCCACGCGTTTAATTGCAGAGCGACCGAAAAATGTGATAATCTGACGGAGAGAGGTCAGGACTGTAGTAGGGTGGATGCGGCAAAATTTTCCAGTTGAGCTCGTGGATGACCATTTTAACCTTGATTAAAAGCGAAAAGAAGTGTGTCTCGAAAATGTTCGTTTTTCCCAACTTAACACTATTATTTAAGCCCAAAAATTAAGAAAAACTATATGAAACAGGAAAACGACATCACTGACGTTTTAGAGCAAAAATAAATTGAAAATATCGCGGTTTCTGTATATTGTATCAAGTCTGAACATACAACTTACTATTATTATAAAAATAATACCTTCAGTATGTTAAATTATATTTAACGACTTAATATACATTTCCTTATCGGCATCATCCATAGCTCATATATGTTTATTATTTGTATCAGCCAGTGTCGAGGGCAAAAAAATATACATCTTCGATAAGTACCTACTTATCAAGAGACTTCTGGCTCGCAAATACAAATTCCATTTGTATATTGGATTACGCTAATAAAGAGATGTATCTCACATATAATATCTCGATGTTCTTCTGTGTCACGCGTAGAGAAATTAGGAAGGAGACTGATACATTGATGGAGTGAAATGTGAATTTCCTTTCAAATATCGGCACGAACTAAGTGGATATAAAAGCTTTTTGTTTCGAAGGTACATTTTTCAAATAAAAAATTGGAAAACGTAACAATGTAGGTACGTATTATTTCATTTTTTCACAAAAACCGTCCTGTATAACGTTGTAGGACAAGTTTAAAACTATATATTTTGGCTACTTTAACACAGACGGCAGTAGTAGCAATGTAGCCAGGACAATATGTTAGAGGTAGATAAATACTACATCGCACATAGTAAACTGCGAGTAGTATATTTAATAATAACATCATTGTAAAAAGTTTTTCATATTATACTTTATTTTATTTATTTACATTACATACATAATTATATTAATCAGATAACGTTTCTGAATGATGAACAAGCCTGTTTTGGGGCAAGTTGGCATTTATTTATTAAAGTATACAAAGCACTGTAATCAACATATGTATAGGATAGATGTCAATTATGTACAATGCTGAAAACAAAGTATGTAGGTATAGTAGGCGTTACATGTATCGTATATCCAATAACATCGTATTCTCTTACATCTCGTAATCAAATACATATACATAATAGTTTAATTTCAGTATCAGTTCTACCCAATTTTAACAACCAATTTGCAATATTCTTTCTAAACGCTCTAATGTCACTTAAAGTTTTGATATTATTTCCAATTAGATATATATTCAGGGTGCTTGAAATGTGGATAATCTTTGACCACATCTTGGAACGATTTTATGATGATGTGCTCTTTCAGTCCTCACAGACGGAGCGCTTATTTTCCTATATGTTCAACACATATAATTGTTTTACATCCAAAACACAAAATTCCTTAAAAAGTGACTCTGAAGGATTATATATTCACCTCTGTTACATCAAAAAAAGTCTATCTGTCTATCTATCTGTACAATGATATAATAATATGTAGTTAAAACCAGATCTTAGTATACTTTCTATTAGTTAGTACCGTCGATTATTTGCCGATTTCTGCGTGTGTTCTCATTGCAGAAACACAGGGCCGGTTTCTAATATTATATATTATTGCATTTTAAATATTTCGGCTATCTCCTCTGCCGGGGCTCGCGTCCAGGGCCGGATTTACAGCGCCTTGGACTGACACTTATTGAGGACTCAAAAAAAAACAAATTTGTTTTTCATTCGCAAAATCACTTATTATTTTATCAAAATCTATTATTTTTAACATTTCAGACTCTATTGATATTAGGGCAAACGAACCTAAATAATTTTGGCCAATGGTGTTGTGTAAATATTTTTTAATTTTAAAAAATACATTCGACAACGCTTATGGCAATTTGTAGCAGCTCAGTATTCTGAGATTATTTAAAGAATAATTTAAATTTATTTCTCTGGCCCTGGTGTCGCTATTAATTTGGTGGTGCAGGGGTTGCGATTGTATAATATCGATCGGCTGTGATTTATTAGAAGGTTTTGTGGATGTGAGACTGAAGCCCCTGACATCTTCTAGTCTCACGCGTGTTAGTGCATGTCGCAGTGTATATGGTGTGCGTATAGAAATGAAAGAGCACTTAACAAGGTTGGCGTTTATTGATGGATGAATTATACAGAGGCGGTATGTGGTTGAACGCTGGAGTGGCTCGCTGAAGGGTCGGTCTGCGGAGAAGTTGTCGCTAGCTCCTAGGGTAGTGTCCGTCACGATGTATGATGTCTGCTGATTGGTTGGTTGGGTTTCGGCCTTTATGGTTGTTAAGTGAGTCCCTACACGGCCATGTCTGTGGGACGCGTGCAGGGTCACCACATAGGCTAGACTAGGCTTTTATAAAATAGCTGTAGCGCTACCTTTAGCCCTATGGTGAATCCATTTTTCTTTTTTGCCCTTACAATTTGGGGGCCTTGAGCTAGTCATAATTTGCTTTAGCCTGCTATAAATCCAAGTCTGGTCATTTTATTAATCTTCGTTATACAGCGGTTCAACCATTTTCCTGTCAATTTATTCCTTCAGACCATTCTTCCTTTTTCTTCTTTAATTGACACTAAAATTAATTTGTTCGAGTCATTCAATAATCTAGACTAGGTACCTACCCAACCAATGCAGATAATAATATATTGCTAAGAAACCGAACATTCAATTTTTAAAAATCTACCAATATAATTGTGCCTTCGTATGTTTTTTGTCTGGCTTTTTTTTGTTTTGTCGTTGAAATAAATTGGCATTTTGTTGTAGTAATATCTCTTACCGCGAGTGCTTCTTTTGGAGATAAAATATTGTATTTTATTATTTAGAGCCGCTTTAGCATAACACCCGCGACTTGTTTCTCAATAATCATTTTTTACACTTTGTTAATGAATTGCGTCACAAATCTTATCGCGTAACGTGTTTACGGTTAGGTAACGTGGGGTTATCTTCAATGAATTTTTGTGTCGCGAATATATACATATAACCAGTTTAAATCACAATATTTAGTACATTTATATTTACGATAAAAATGCCGTTTTGAAATAAATATTGACTGCTGATAAGTAAGTCGTCCGTAATATTAACATTTATAAATAGTAAGTGTTTATAATATACATCTGTATATATATATCCGTGTATATTAGTATCCATCAATGTATATGTATCGTGCGTCTGTGGTAACTAATGTCCCATGTCCACGAATTAGATTTTTAAGAGCTTTTCTTCTCGAGACAATCTGACAATCGTGAGATTCTTCGGAGAAAACTCTCAGCTTTTGTAGTCTCCGTGTACGCACGTCTAAAAGATTTGCCGTATCACTATCACTTCACGATCGTCGTACGTCAAACATCAATTATCATTGTCTTTTGTTGGTTCTAAACCTCCCCCCAGCAGCAGTTAAGTGTTGTATGTATCTATGGTGGTGTTAGGTCATGTGTGCACGCGTCGAATCAGGTCGAACGCCTGTGTACACTGGTTAGTGTGTTTATCTCTTTCTTCCAATCTCACTGTCTCACTATATATCTCCAACTGATGTCTGAGTGTATCTCTATATCAAATTATCAACACGTGTACACGGTACTGAGATGCATCTTAACAAAATTTCTGAAATTATCTCATCGTGTCTCCTCCTGTGGACACGGGACCTAATATATATATATTTTTGACAGAGAATGAGAACGAGTAGAAAGAATCGCTTAGATGAGATGGCGGTAAAGAAAATATATACACATGAGATGAGTGTACAGAGGGCGTCCACGAAAGTCCTGGCTAATCAAAATATCGGAGAACGGCCCAGTTAAAATCTTCAACGTGTGCATGAGAGTATATCGTTCTATTCTCTCTGCCTAAAAATTTTAATGGCGCATGTACACGGATGAGACTTTGGTCTCTTATCTCTGAGACGTGTATACATTATCACTTGGTCATTATACTCTGCGTACAAAATATAATGGATAACGAATGTCATTCGTTATGTATTGTACGAGTAATTTGTACGCGCAGTACGTCTACACGCAATATAAAACAAATCACTTGACGCTTTTGTTCAATTAGACATACTTTTATTGAAGATAGTAAATTCATCTAGTTTTCATTGTCTAGATCTTATCCATTTTCTATAACAAAGTGAGATCTTTTCAATCCACCTTTTCTATAAAGCAGGTAATAGCGGCGCGGGCCCAGCTGTCAGAAAAAGTGAATAAACGTTATTGCCTAAGCAAATAACAAAGGCTCGCACCCTATGTACGCACACGCGGCCGTGGGGAAATGTGAAAAACCATAGGGATGGGGGGGAGGGTTGCTTGCCGCAGTGTGCCACCGGGCCAGTGTTGCCATCAGTCGCTCTGCAATTTCCATTACCCTCACCGATCTTCTCTTTATCAATATGAAGTTTTCCCACCAAATTTTAATATTATTGATACACCTAATATTGGCACACGTATTTTAAAAGGTTTTTTCTCGAGATGAAGTCGACACAGAAGTTTGACTTGATACAGTACGTACATGTTTTGTCTTCTGAGACATTATTTGGGTTTAATTTTCTATTCAGAGTTAACTTGTATTTTCACCATATTGAGAGCGAAAGCAATATTATGCGGCTATGAACAAATATTACAATAAAATATTTCATATACACATATTTTCAAGTCATATCCATGACGCCACCACTCTCTTCGGTTTTTTGCCAATCTTTGACATGTCACTCCTACTGCTCCGACAATTCTATTTATCCATATTTTTATCTCCTGAATATCATAAAAATATATTACTTATTATCTAAGAGTCTTTAAATATGGTCTGCTGAAACCGCAAGACAGGTGAATATGGAAGCTCCTTCTCAAGTCTTTGGGCCCCCGAACATCTTAGGATACGAAGGCGATGATGATAAGTCCAATATTATTCTACAATTGTTTCCCTGTTGTACCTAATATTTTTATATTTCCTATACAAAACATATACAGAGTCCTTTTTTTTTCAATTTGCATTCGGACCCATTTTTTATAGTTACGCCACTGCTCTCGTCCGATGAGATTTGTCGGTAAAGGTACGTACGTATCACTTATTCTGCGCTAGACAAATCTGTACTTTCCTTTGCGTGATTTTCGAGACGAGTCTCGGACAACTCTCATCCTTGTGTGTGTACATTCCATTATGGTCCATATCCGCGGTGATCTCTCAATGAGACATATCTTAGAGTTAGTAAATGCACTGTATGAATCGTTCTTATCCGGGAGCGAAACACATTCGATGATGATTCGTAGAACGCTTAGCGCTGAACTCTGCACTGATCTTTACCCGTTTTCGAGAAAAATCTCATCCGTAGACACGTCGCAATACGACCGACACGTCTGAACAACAAAGCTACGTTTCAGTGACAGAAAGCTACCTCGTTAGTCTCGGTAATTTTCCCTCGATCTCGAGTTATCCCACATTTTCCCTTCGCCGCGGGAAATTCCCACGACGTTAGCATCACTGCGCCAGTGCGCTGCACCATTCGCGGGAGAAAGCCGCGTCTCCCGCTCGTGTCCGGTGACTGATGTCACAATATCTCGTCGGATCTCCGTAGTTAACTGTGATACTAGTCCATGCGGATCGTCGACAGCCGGTCAGCATCCGTCGTTTGTGGGTTGTGCCTTAGTTTTCATTTGGCTGTCCGGTTCTAAGGCGCTAACATGTTTGCTATTGTTTCGGTCGCAGCTGTCATTGCGCTGGTCGGAATAGTGGGTAAGTCCGCTTGCCGCATTACTTCCTCGCGGAAGCTTTTTGTTTCCGTGCTTTTATTACACTTTTAACTAAAGTTGATTTATCAACAGTCTTTTTATTACTATTGTTCCTCACAAACTTATAATTGAAAATTCATTCTAAATTCTTAAAAAAAAAAAAAAATACATTTACGATTTACATAATATGAATTCAATATTATCATCTCGATTTG
Source organism: Eubasilissa splendida (assembly GCA_031772225.1). Classification (NCBI taxonomy): domain Eukaryota; kingdom Metazoa; phylum Arthropoda; class Insecta; order Trichoptera; family Phryganeidae; genus Eubasilissa; species Eubasilissa splendida. The sequence continues at coordinate 9,142,416 of CM062852.1, read as the reverse complement.
AATGACCAATTTATTAAATATTAAAATATATGTATACATTTATATTTATTTTAAAATATGTATATATGCTTTTATTGTGTGTACAATTAATTGTATTTTGCCGGGTGTAGAAAATATTATTTTATTTCAAATGATAATTTTACATTAAAGTCACTATCCTTATATTGTTAACGATTTATTAAGGACCTTGAAATCGCACAGCGAAGTAAAAGCGTGTGAGGACTAAATTGTATAGCTACTACTTCGTTCTCAATACGCATCAGTGTACGCGATGTTTTATTCGAAGACACCTACTTTGGGATTTTAGTACTATAAAAATAAATATAAATAAACTAGAGATATACATTATTAACGTATTTATTCAGAGACTTGGCACGTATTATTAACATGCATTTTTACAAGATCAAAATGTGCTAATTACATTCTACTATCTACTAATATCACTCTGTTGATAAGAGAATCTTCAAAGTTTTTGGTTATTTTATATTTATACACCGCTGAAAGAGTAAATATTTTAATTCATTAAAACACTTGATACTTTTTAAATCAGTCTAAATTGTTAATAGTTTAAAACATAAATGTAGAGATAATGAATGATAATTTAGTGTTAAAGTATGATCAGAGGTTCTATAATTATTTACTTTTCAATACAAAACAAATCATTTGAATCATTTCGTGGTTGGTCATTTTGTTATCTTTTTTCGGCGCCCGGTCGCAGATTTTTTTCTACTTCAAAGTTCATCCGATTGCAAACATCGCAGGGACTTGAATTGACAATGTTTTGAACAAAAATATATGGTAGGTGAGAGTGTACCGTGCACATTTTACATTTATTCAAGTGCATCAGTGAACATTTTGATTATAATAATCATAATGCATCCGTAATCATGTCATATCAAGAATGTAAGTAATATATTAAATACTCAATCAACTTAAAATTATACATTCTGTTGTGAAATTTACCAATCGCTTATTTTACTTATTTACAAGACATTTTTTTATCAAATTTAATAAATACATTTTATTATTTTATTTCAACGGCTTAATTTAAATAGAAAATTTCATTTCATTCGTTGATTATTTAAATACTTCACATTATAAAAATAAAATCATTATATATCTGCAATAAAAGCCCGGGGAGGCCAATAATAAAAAATGTTATTATTTTTACAAATTACTCTGCCATATTAAATTAATCAATTATTAAATGTAGGAGAACACATTCTTATTGTGAAGTTGTAATTATTCAGAACAGACGGTCTGTGATATTTTAAATATGAATTAAATATATTAATTAGAAAGATATACATATAAAATCAATTTTATCGAAAAATATTGTTATTGCGCCACCGGGATTCGAACCTGGATCTCTTTCCTAACCAGGGAAGGTGCATTATCCAACTATGCTACAGCGACAATATTTTTAGCGACAATTTTCGAACCTATATGTTACCTTTTTGATATTAATACATTTAATCGTTCCATTATTCGAAAGAGATCTTTAGCATAGTTGGATAATGCACCTTCCCCGGTTAGGAAAGAGATCCAGGTTCGAATCCCGGTAGCGCAACAACAATATTTTTCGATAAAATTGATTTTATATGTATATCTTTCTAATTAATATATTTAATTCATATTTAAAATATCACAGACCGTCTGTTCTGAATAATTACAACTTCACAATAAGAATGTGTTCTCCTACATTTAATAATTGATTAATTTATTTTTATATGTATATCTTTCTAATTAATATATTTAATTCATATTTAAAATTATGAAATGATTTAGAAAATAGATTTTTCTGCGGCTTAAGCCGGGTGGATTTTTTAAAATGTTTTTACTCATTTCGATATACTAAAAAAAATTGCAGACGACTCTTGTTTTAATTTTTAGAAAAATCTAAATAAAATTAAGATAAAATATATTAACAATTGTTTTATTGAAATCACATTTTATTTTTCAGAACATAGTTTCTTGATAATTATAGCGGATTAGTCAATAGATGTCTCACTAATAAAATAACACATTATACAGATGAAATCTACGATAGTCGAAAGTTTCGGTTTCGAGTGCCGGTGGTGACCATATTTTTTGATATTTCTATATCTTAAGTAATTTAAATTTAAAAATTTATTCCTTCGCCCCGACGCCTCGTAGATTTGGCGGTGAACGTTTAGTTATTCTGCTCAAAATACAATAGATAATGAATGGAATGGTCGTGCCGCGCTCAATTCCGTACTGCACAGTACGCGAGTCGGAGATAAAAGTTTCGCCCGTGTACATGACCCACGAATGTGAAATAAAACGGTTTTAGAATCTGAGGAACGACATTGATTTTCAAGTATCATATTTATATACACATATTTTTATAAATAACTACATAGACCCAGAGTTGGAAACTTAAGTACCTAAAGTACCTACGTATCCATTAGAATAATTCATGTAAGCGATGTATTTTTCGGAAAGGTGCCTATTAAAATGCCCCTTTTTGACCGGTAATAAATTCTGTCTTGGAGGTTTTTTAAAGGGTGTAGTAAAAACTGGAATAGCTATTTTGATCGAGTAAGTTTATGAAGGGAAAGTGTGATATATTATTCAAACATATAGCCCGGTTATGGTCAATTCCTGGGCGGCTGGACTAATCAATCATCTATGATTTTCGGCCATTATATTTATATAATTAATGGCGCTAGGAATCCGTGGAAATTTAAACGGTGCCGCTCAGAAGCAATTACAGCTGTTACACATACAGAAGTAAAAATTAATATATTATGAATCTTTATATTATGAATCTTGTTAGATATTGAGAAGAACACATTATTGTCAAGTTGTAATTATTCAGAACATAGGTCTGTAATATTTTAAATACTAATTAAATGTATTAATTATAAAGATATACATATAAAATCAATTTTAATGAAAAATATTGTTGTTGCGCTACCGGGATTCGAACCTAAAACTCTTTCCAAATCGGGGAAGGTACATTATCCAACTATGCTACAGCGACAGTACTTTTGACGACAAATTTTCGCACCTATAAATTCAATTTCAATTTTTTTTAACACATCTATCGTTCCATTATTTAAAAACCATCCACTTTATTTTTACGTCTATTAATTTGTCGTCAAAAGTACTGTCGCTGTAGCATAGTTGGATAATGCACCTTCCCCGGTTTGGAAAATGATCCAGGTTCGAATCTCGGTAGCGAAACAACAATATTATTCGATCAGATTGATTTTATATGTATATCTTTCTAATTAATACATTTAATTAGTATTTTAATCTTATTAGAATTGCAATTTCTGTCTTCTACTTATTCCTACAAATTTTGTTATCCCTCTTACGGAATATAGGATTATGAACTATAGATTATTAAAGATAGGAAGATAAAATAGATGGATCCACACTGAGCTGTTACATAACAGTTTAAAAAATTCAAATAAATAGACAATAAATTCAAATTATTCTTCATCCTGGGTATATTCTTAATTCATTACCAATGAATTTTGTTGAAAGAGGCTTTGAAATCAATATCAAATTTGTCTAAAGTTAAAGAGCATTTATTTTATTTAAAAAAAATAGCCGCCATTGAAATGCTGTATTGCTGGAGAACGATATTACGTATCGCGGGACTGCACGACGCACAAATGTCTGAAATCTGCAACAAATCTAACCGCAGCAAACTATCTACAGCAGTGAACAAAAGATTTTTAGGATTTTTCAGCCACATTATGCGTCAAAGTGACAGTTTAGAAAAGAGGATTATCCTGGATGCAACATTGGGCCGAAGAAGACGTGAAAGAGTGCCACAATGGTGAAGAGATGTCTTGAATCTGGCTGGAGAGACCCTGGAGTGAGCTGTGAGGGTGACGCAGGACCGAGACTTGTGGAGCCGAGTCTCATATGATTGAGGCCACTAAATGTCAATATTGACATGAAGGAGGAAAGAAGACTTCTTTTATTTTTTTGATATTATTATTGTTCCGAATTCGTAAAACACAATTGTTATTGACACAATTCTGCATCCAAATTCCTTCCACACATTTCCTCATGCTCGTCTTGTCAGTGTGAATTGTGACCTTGACGTCAGATATTTGTTCGATCTCGACATCGCGATAGCATTCGCGGTGTGGACATTTCAATTCCAGCACTGTATTTGGTGATATTGTCTTTTGGTCACGTATTGTTTGTGTGCCGTGGGTGAACTTGTGACATCGCCGTATTCAATTGGGATCGGAGATCGGCTCATCCGCGTCTCATTTTATGTGATCTCGGCGGCGACTGCGGGGATTACGGAGGCGTCATATACGAGGTAAGGCGAATCCTGGTCCCCGAAATTCACTGGTCCTTCGAAGTAGAACTCCTAACCCCCCACCAATGCTCACCTATTGTTAACATTTTATTATTTCTGCTAACTTTCAAAACGTATGGATGGTATGGTGGTTTTAGGTGACGTCACGTCAAATCTAAAACGTTGTCAGATCGAACGTTGTAAACACTGGTTTGAGTTTTTGTCTCTTTCAGCCAATCTCGTGTCTCCTTCCGTGGACATGGGCCTTTAAGCGTACTTATACTATAGCATTTATAATGTCACATTTTTCCAAACAAGTTTAACTGGGAACTTAATCGAACTTGATCGTTCAAATTTAGCTGAATTCATATTCTTACGAGGAGAATTAAATTAATAATTACTAAGAATGATAAAATACTGCCGCGAATAATAGGTGGGTATAAATTGAAGAGTAAACATATTTCGTACCGTTATTGAATAAAAATGACATTTTTTAAATTTTTTGAACACCCTCGCATAAGAGCCACATTGACTATTTTTAAGATTCACGTTGCTCTACATTCAAAATAAGTTTTATTTTTCTATTTTCAAAAGTATGATACCCTAGTTCAAAATTGAAAAACTTCGTAGTTCGAAATTTTGCAGAAATGTTTGAACGCAATTTTTAGCGCAACAGATGACTTTATTACATTCTTCTTCTACTTTTTAACCTTTTGAATGCCATGAGCGTGTATACACGCCAATTTTTTTTGTTGCGCCTAGCCATTTGCGTGATAATACACATTTTTTGATCTTGTAGACACTAAAGACCCTTGTAGAGATTAAAGTCTTATTTTTGCCATTTGTAGATGACAGTTCCCAGCTTTTGATAAATATTTACCCTATGTGGTATTTTCCATTTAAAATACTGTTGGCAGTTAAAAGGTCAATGGACATTCCCTCGTCTCTGTAACTCTTTCAGGTCTTCTAGTTCTACACCTGCTCCACACAATTCAGCAACTGGTTCATGAATGTTTAACACAGACGTTCTCTTCTTCTATCACTTACAAGTTAGTGGTCACAGGTGTATGGTACCGGAGGATATAACCCAAAAATTTTCCGCGTCTGTTCGCTATCGTCCCCAGGATAAATCTGTTTTCCTCCATTTGTTTTCGTTATGGCCCATGTCCACGATGAGATAAATCTCAGTACCATGTGCACGTATTGAGATTTTGATCTAGTGATAAACTTAAAAATCAGCTCAAGATTGATAGAAAGAGACAAAAACTCAAACTCGTGTGCACAAAGTTTTATTTTATAGCAAGATTCGACACGTGCCCATAAACACCACTAGAATCATAGATACCTATTTTCTAAAAAAATATACAAATATAAGACTTTAAATTAAACATTTATTTCGTTTTTATTACCTAGGGAGATTTTGATTCACCCAACTGACATTATTTGATGTTCGATGTACAATAGGCGTAAAGTGTGGTGTAAGAGGGCGAATCTCTTAAACTTGGTTTATATATATATATATATGAGCTACAAAAACCATGAGTTGTCTTCAAAAAATCTCACGGTAGCATAATCTCACCCATGGACATGTGCCATTAGATTCTATCTTTTACATATAGCGCTATACTCTCTAGCTCCATGAGATGATACAAATCTATTTTTTTCTTAAAATATAAGACAATGTTAATATTAATTTAACTACTATACAGTTAATTACAATGCATTTATAAATAATAAGTTTGATGGAAACGATACGGGTAAAAATTATAAGCGCAAATGTCTATTTTTATTCTCATGTAGGCCGTCGCGTTGGTACAATTTTACATCAAAGGCATCAAAAGGTGACGGCTGGACGCTTTGAAGTATAAACAGGTCGAGTGGAAATGCTCGCCAAGTTGCGCTCGTTACCTGCACGGGCGCCTGCACCCCCCATCAAATATTTATCATCTGTGTAAATTCAGACATTTCGCGTCGTCAAGTAGCATTGTCTAACATTCATAAATCCTTTTGATGGGTAAAAACATCTCAGCCTGGCCGGGCCCGCTCTAGGGGCGGACAACCCGGACACTTGTCCAGGGTGGCTAATCTAAAGGGCGGCATTTGTGCGAACATGCTGTGAATGTGACAAAATACCCAAATAATCGAAATTCGCATTCCGTGCAGTGGCCACTTTCTCAATCTAGTTGATAATGATATGGCAAAAGCATCCTTGAAAAGAAAAGATATATTTCTTTTTTCGGCATATACTTTTCGATGGGCAATACATACTTTTAAAACATGTCACGGAGCGGCAATTTGTCTTTTTGTGCAGAACGACGTATAAGTATGGAAAATCTAGAGCGGGACCTGACCCCGCGCCCCTTCCCCCATCCGTCCAAAATTATATACTACAGTGATCTCAGAAATATACGCGGCGAAAAAGTGAGTTACCAAACAGATACGCCATACTCGTTACCATGGTGACTACACATTTTATTCAATACCTATAAGTATCATAGTGCATTTCTAGTATTAACCATTTTCTAACAAATAAAATTTGTAAGTCTCAAAAATAATCGTAATAAAATTTCATACCTCCTCCTTGAACTGTACACCACATAAAAATACACACACACACATATGATATTTACACGTGCCGGTCGGTAGGTAAAGAACCTATTTGTGAATTCATTACCTACCTAAAAAATTTCATTGAAAAATACAGTACATAACTAATACCTACCTAAATAAAGTATTATAGAACGTGTCTGTGTTCTAAGAAATGAAAATTTAAAACATCAAAAATAAATAATAAATTTTGATTCCAGTAAAAAATGTACAAAAACTCGTCAAAATAATATTTAAAAAAACCAAAAGATTATTCGACAAAATTACTTTTTGAAGAATACCAAGTAGCAACATTTTGTGATCTATTTAAAAGAAATTCTATCCTTCAAATATTAAAAGAAAATATCATTTTATTATAAAAAATCGTTTAAATTTGTATTTTCATGCTCAAAAATCAACACGCCACCACTATACGCACCTAGGAAAAAAAATTAACAGCTTACCCGAAAATATCAGGAAAATTAATGATAATAAAGAACTAATAAATACTATTAAAAACATTTTAAAAAGAAACATGTACCCCGAAACTTATAACATATACGAGTTCTTGTAAACAATAATTTGTATTAATATACACTATGTAGCATGAAAAAAATATTATTGTACATTAATATTGTTGTAGCTTAATTTGAAATTTATTGTAATAATAATATTAAAAATTCTAAAAAAAATGTCTCCGTGAATTATTATATACAAGCAACATGTAATATGAACACACATCCTTGACAATACTAGTACTGAATCGATTTTTATTTATTATGTTTCAAATAATATTTTTAATGCTGTTTTATTTACAAACTATCATTGACTGACGATAAACATTTTTAAATCGACCTGAGCTCTCGACGATGGATCAATGGGGTTTTTTTATGGGTGATTAATTAGCATTAAAATAATTCATTATACGCAGATAAAATTTGATGAAAATCACAAAATAAAAATATTTTTCACGTTCAGTAAACATACTGCGCACAAAAAAATTAAATTGTCTCACATTTAAAATGATTATTTAATAATAAAATCAAATGTTTAAACGTTATATAACATAATAATTGACATGCATATAAAAATTTATAAAATGAGTATTAAAACCAATTTTTTCACTGATTTGTCTATGGTGCTGTCAGTTTTTGCAATCATGATATTGAAAAATTGAAATTTATAGTCTCAGGCGCATATTTCATTTATTAATTTAAACCTACTGGATATCCTTAATTCAATTTATATACATGAACATTATTTGTACTCCATGGTGAAAACTATCCATTGATAACATGTTAATCAATGTGAAAATTATCAACTATACCTAGTTTATATCTGCGAACTGCCTGCGAATGCTGAACATTGTCGCGCGTCACGGGTTACGATATCGTTGATCTTGAAATATTTTGTTAATTTTCCTCAATTGTCAATTGTAATATTGCCTTTTTTTTACCTGTTTTAATGTGTTTCTAACTTTTCAATACAAAAAAGTGTTATCTAATATTTCATTTTCTTGACCCTCTAAACATATTTTTGATTTTTTAATCACATTGTCATCAAAAAATTGTCATTTGAAACATTTCTATTTTCGCATTGTACCTACTTGTCTTTGAAATATATAATGATTTTTGATGACCTATTGATAAAATCTGTCTCAATAAAATAAAATAAATAGGTACCTACTTTTAAAAATGCGTTACATGCCTTAGACACATGTATATGTTTTTCTGTTTCAAAAATATTCATAAATTCAGATAAGTAAATAAATTAAATAAAAATATAAATCTCCTTGGTGGAAAACCAAACTCCGGTCTCCCTTATATAACAATGAAACGTGTAAATTGACGTTTACAAATCTCTTGGTTAATATTAGCTTGTTATAAAGTTCACCTGTGGTAGCTATTCAACAAATAAAATTATATATGTATGCATTAATTCTAACACAAAAAACAGCGTTATATTCTTATATGACAACTTGACAATACCGTCCATTAGGGAATTGTTTAAGTTGAAAAAGCGCTGGCTCAGCATGCAAGAGGTACCGGGATCAATACTCGCCGCCTCCAAAATATTTTTGATTTCAAAAGGGTTATTATAAATTATTTAAAATAGTCGGGAGCCGTCAAATCAGGTGATCGAGGAGGCCAGTCGATATCACAATTTTTTGACATGGCCGGGAAAAATTTCTCGTAAAATTTCAAGCGTAGCTCGGGCTGTGTATGAGGTGGCATCGTACTGTTGAAACCACATGTGATGCAGGCCCAATCGACCCAATTCAACCACCAAGAAGTTTTCCGTAATGTGACGATGGCGATCACCATTAATGGTTTCAGCATTACCATTATTATTTAGATAAAATGTTTTAATAACTTCAACACGCTATTGAGCGGTTAGATGCTTTATAATAAATTGTAATCAACTACTATCTGCGATTACTAAATGCAAACTGACAAATATCTGCCAAACTAAAATGGCGGTCAAACAAAATCGGTCTGGAACATAATATTCACCCGTATATAAAAAATCTATCACGTATTTTTAACGCAATGTTCGTAATTTTTTTTACTGGGATACCTGCCCACTGAATAAACATATTATGTTGAAGTGAGCTATTTCAATGTTTAATATAATCTTTTTAATGTTGGGTGTACTGTGTTAGAACACTTTTTTCAAACGTGCAAATATAAGTACCTTAAGATACGTCAGTTTTGAATTTATGAGCGTACTTTACGCAAGCAGGTAGGTACCCACGCGCCCCTGAACCTGGACACTTGTTTCTGGAACGTGACTTAGATAGTAACGTCTTTATATTTAAGCCATTGCTTTCACACAGATTAAATAATGTAGAATACCTTCCGTAGCATTTACTTAACAGTAAGTCGCGTGTCACACGACACTGAAACATATTTATTTTAATACACGATACAGCTACAGTGTGCGCCGGTTATTGTAATCACTTTGGTTGTCATTTATTTTAATTCTTTCATCCGACAATTACTACTGAAAAACTAATATGTACGATTTTTTAACATTTCTATTAATCGTACATAACATAAAGAAAATAACCGCCATGAACAAGTAGAAAATTATTAGTTAATAGCTGATCGATGATGATGGCTTGAAATGATAAATTTCCGATCTAAAAAATAATATGGGGGCTTCATAATATCATTCCATGACTTAAAGGACTTCACTCATACAGGAATACTAACGAATATAGGGTGTCCAGCGGAAAAATTTCAAGATTAAATTGTAATTGCTCGTAAACCATCAGGGTGAGGTAAGTGCGAGGGGTATTGTTCGACGCGCGTGATTTGCTGATTTGTCAATCGTAATGAGTCACTGGTCGGGAGAGCACTGCGCGTTCGTGGTTAAGCAATATTTAAAGTGCAGTGATTCATTTGTTCGTGCGCGTCGCGCTTTTTATACTCACTTTAATATTCGACGTGTAAGTGATGGGCCGAGCACGCAACGTATCTGGTGTTGGGTTCAAAAGTTCAGACAAGAAGGGATAACGGTTAACCAAACTCCTCCGGGACCATCAACGTCAGCAGCGACGACAGAACGTGTGGCTCAAGTTCGACGTGAAATTATACACAATCCGCGTAAATCGAGGGATAATTGGCCCTTATTTTTTTAACCAGCGAGAGACAGTCACTGCTGACGTATATTGCCGAATGATCGATGAGTTTTTGGTATCGCAACTGCAGCTGTTTCCCAGGTTCAACAACGTAACACAATTTCAGTAAGACGAGGACACTCCACACACGGCTAGAGTTTCAATGGAGAAACTGAGGGGAATTTTTCCCAATAAATTAATCAGCAAGTACGGAGACATACCTTGGGCACCTTGGTCACCAGACCTTACACCAAGCGACTTTTTTTTGTGGAGATACCTTAAGTCGAGAGTTTACAGTAACAATCCTCGAACAATTCAAGCCTTATAAGAAAATATCTACCGTGAAGTTGCTGCCATTGAACAAACGTTTTGCTCTCGCGTATTCGCAAATTTAAGAGTCCGATTGCAAGAGTGTCTTGGGAGAAATGGACAGCATTTAGACAATATTGTTTATAGAACGTAAAATCCGCATTGTTAAACTCCATTTTGTATAAATAAAATATGAGAATAACATTGTAGTTTTTTTTTAAATTTAATATTAAACTTGAAAATTTTCTGCTCCACACCTTTATCATTACTGTACGGATATGTGTTTACCTACTGGTACATTAGGACTACATTACTAAGTCAAGGTTTATTTCAATCATTTAAATGAATTTTTAATAAAAGGGACTATAAGCTGCAGGAGCATAACCTCCCCCCCTCTGAATTTGTTAATACGTATACATTATTATTATCTTATATGCTGTATATATCAGAGGTGGAGTCTACTCCATCCCACACAATAAACTATGAGTATTTAATTGCAATATAATTGTATCTTATGTTTATCATGTTGTATTATAATATTTTATATTCACATCTGTTACAACAAAAACATGTATGTCAATAAAGTCTAATAAATAAATAATTTTAAATAATATTCTTAAAAAACAAGTTAAATAATTAAATTAAAGAAAATATTGGTTTGCTACCGCGATACAAACCCGGAATATTTTCTTTCTGTGGAAACGCGTTACCATTTCGCCATATTAATTAACTAAGTTTTCAAAATATTTGGAGCTAATATTTTGTAGTCTATAAATAATATATTTTTTAGGTATTCCATTTAAAAAATATATATCTTTCTAATTGATTTATTTAAATTGTTTTCAACATATCAGAACTATGTTCTGAAATTGCAACTTCACAATAAAAATGTATTTTCATTTAAAAAAAATTTTAATTTTGAAATTAGGATGTGTGTTATAATTAATAACCTAGGTTTTTATGTTGTACAAACTAGTAATCTAAAAACGTTCTTCCATTTATAAATTTATAACGGGTTTACCTGATTTTAGAATCTAGATCCTATAGTTTTTAGTTATATTTTCTAAATTGTTTTAATAATATATATAAATAAATCTAAAATTATACACCTATAATAAAATTAAAAAATCATTTGAAATTTGGAACGCTCCTCAATTTTTTTTTGGCAGGAGAATATAACAACGTATTTTAATACAAATCCCCATGTCCCGCATGAAATTTTCTCGCGCACACACCTACCGTTGACAGACACACACACATACATATTTTGTATTTGTCTGGACGTATTTTTGAAAGAAGCTGTAATATTTTCAGGTGGTGTTGAAGAAGAGTGCGTGGACTTCCAGGGGAACAATATAGCCCACGGCTTGCTGTACGTGCCCGGGCCCGGAGTGTGCTCACTGTGCGTCTGCTACCACTCCGAGCCCATGTGGTGCAAAGCTATCTACTGTGATGCCCCATATGTAAATAAGTTTTTTTCTTATTATATGAATTGAGCTGATACATAAGTTCATAACGTTTTTTTTTATATAAACAAAATACACAAACTAATCAGTAATACGATTGACTCCTAGCGTTGTGGCAATTTTTCAAATCCACGCCTGAAGAAATCCTATTTGGAGCCAATTTTGAGGAGCAGCGTCTCTATTAAAGGAGATTGTTGGATAGAGCGAGAAAGTCAGGAGAATAGGGGGCATGTGGAATAACTTTCCAACTGAGCTCTTGAATAGACGCTTTTGTAATGTTAGCAGTTTGCGGACGGGTATTCATCTTTCTTCAATTACAACATCAAGGCGACATAGTTATTGGCAATTAACGTCAGAAATTATGTTTTCATTCCTCGGAAGCACTTCATAGTAGCATTCAATTCATGCCTTAACTCTTCGGTTAAACTAAAACAAAATAATTTTTTGGAAATATTAGATTTTTTTATACTAACACTCCATTTTATTTAGCCAATAAATTACTTTCTATCAATTCAAGGCGTATTCAATAAAACAATACTATGACATCAACATTTTTTGCAAAAATAATTGATTTCCAATACACTAATTAGGTAATGCCTTGGTAAACAAAAATACTATGTACTTATGCATTAATCCAATTTGTAATAAATATTTGAACAATTACCTATAATTTAATTTAAGATTTTTTTATTATATAAGTATTATTGTTTAAAAGGCCTTAAACCACTAAAACCATTTCATTATTTTATTATTGTCCTACATTCTCAAAAAACACTACAATTTCATAAATTACTTACTTACATCAAAAGTGAACTTTGAACCTAAGCGCGCCTACACGTCACCATTTCTTCTGTTTTATTTTCTGGTACTTAATTATATAATCAAATGAAAAATTATTTTTAAATTTTAAATATTTAAAAATGATTTTTTAAATATTCAGAATTTTTTACTATCCTGATTAAATGGCCACCCGGATAATCGAGCGTTTGTAACTTTTATTCGCCCGTACTATTTTTGGGGGATTTTTGTTCATAAGCGAAAATCTTTACTCGTCAAATATTGAATAGGAATATTTTCTTAAAGTATGAAATGAAGCAATCAACATTTTTACTATTTATTATATTGACGAAGCTTATTTTAAAGCATATTACTCAAAATGCCAAATCTATCACCATAAAATCCGCTGAATGGAACACATGCACCCGCTTTCAATTATATTTTACGTTTTATTTTAGTTATTATAGTTTTGCCTTCCTCTAAATTTGGTGACAGAATTTTACCCTTAATTAAATGAAGTCAGTCACTATCTTCTGCCGATCACGGCTCGATAATAAATGAATTCTCAATTATCTTATGATCACATATATATCTGAATTATGTTTGCAGAATTGATATAAAAAATATTTTTCTCCATTTTTGTTTTAACTTTCACTACAACTCACAAAATCTTTTTTATCCTACTCGTTCACTTTACATATAGCTTTATATGTACATCGAATTAGGAATGTTTTATTAAATCAATAAAGTCAATTTTATTTATTGTTAACATAGAATATGTTTTTTTTAGAGGCTTCTCTAGTAAAATTGGTCACTTAAACTGTTTTAGAAACAGCTCATTAGAAATTTTCGTAACATTCCAATCTTTACATTGTGTTTTATTTTCACCTTTATTTCAAAAAGACATTGCCCATCACTCAAAATTAGACTGGCGCTTCTACTAAACACGTCACCCACCCAGTGGCGTAACTATGCCAATGCAGTGTATTGGGGACCATGTTAGTTAGGGGCCTAAAAGGTCCGCGCCCTATATTACTTTTTCCAGTGCTAATGTAGACTTATATTAATTTAAAACTACCACAATAAAATTTAAAGTATCATTTTTCACATGATCACATATTTACTTGAAAAAAATTATCGATGTATACAGTAACATCCCACTAATATATCGGTTAGGGTCGCCGAAACACGAAAATCGCCGTAAAGCAAAGCAAGGATTATTTTCAGCTGCGATTGCATATATCGTCGTTCATACTTTAAAAATGTGTATCTCGTTTGTTGTTAAAATTGAGTTATGACTGGACTTACATTACCCGAATACATGCCCACAATCCTTTCAAACAGGTATATCTGAATTTTATTCCAATGAAATAATATGACATAAAAACATTTTGACATAACTACTCTTATTTCGATATGTCATTCTTACAAATGACAGTAACAAGTCATATATGTATATGGAATAAATACACCTCACACTGTCTTTAAATCAAAAAATATCCGCAGATATCGGTAAGATTCCTTTCATAATCATTTTTCAACAGTGAAAAATTCTACACAATTTGTTAATACATGTACATATATCGTCTGCTGTAAAATCGACAAATTCGAGAAACGCATCTATGAAAGATGAACGATGATAATATATACCTAAAGGTATGTTTTTTTTCATGAAAATATGAATATAGAGAAAACAGATTAATTTTGTTCTTAATATTTAGTGAATAAAACTGCATAATATTTTTTTTTTTACAATATATATTACAGAGTGCCCTTTTTTCAACTGAATTTATGAATCAGCATTTTAGATATTTCTTAGTCTTCAGGCTGTTTCCTCCATCATTCTAGTTAAGATCTAAAATTGTTTAGGTCTGTGGCATTAACTACTAGAATTAAACATATGTAGCACTACAAAGTGATTAATTAATGGTTCTCCTTTTACAGTTCTGTAAGAAATTTCGTGTCGGTGAGAGATGTTGTGAGTTTGAATGCTTGGACCCGCCCGGTGAAGACTCGCGCTACCAAGAGAGACTCAGATTAAGGGCCCAGATATTAGCGGGAAATTCTTCTGCCATCTCTACTCAGTTGCACCCATCCTTCAAACTACCAACTGCCATATCAATCCTGTGTGTCGCCATTTCTAGATATAATTAGTATAAAATGTGTAGCAACATAGTCAATTTTACATTATTTTAATGCTTCTGATATAGAAAAAAATCATTTCCATTTAATTTTGACGCTATTTTCGATGTGCTTGTTGAATAAGTTATAATTGTATTGTACATAATACATTTTATATACCCAAATACAATTGATAAACATTTTTGTACAGGCCTGTTATGGTTGCGTTTTATGTGGCCATTGATAATGTATTTAAAAATTTAAAACAATAAATTAATTATTAAAAATGTAGAAAAAAATCTAATCTCCATTTTCTTAAATAAAGTTAGGGTTGACATTTAAGATCACTTAGCTAACTTTTATTTTCCACTATTTATTTAGGAGTGATCAAAAATAGTAAAAATAATATTCAATATTTTAAATTAATAATTTCTCACATTCTTAAGACATCATAAATTGGTGAAATTAAAAAGCATTTGATCGTAGTAACTTTAACTTTAAAAAATGATAATTTATTAAGTACATCATATTAAAACACATTATTATAAACTTTGCTAACCATTTTCACCACATCACCTATTTTAAACGCAAACGATTGAGCAATTTGTGACCCAATAATAAGCGCGAACATTGTAAGTTCTAAATTGATTAATGTGTAAATAATTAATACTGCACTCAAGTGGTAAAAATAGCTTATAGGATTAAATGAATTTTCAAAGCTTTCATGTACTTTATATTTACTTTTCAAATCATTCAATAAAATATTCTACATAAATATGTACATACATATTATTATGTACTTATTTTCACATTTGCATTTATACTTGCATAATGAATCAAAGCTTTAACTCCTGGTCCATAGTACTCTACAGACCAAAAATTATATTATCAAATAAGTAATATTAAGAAATTTACTTACATTTTAAAAAGTTTTCATAAAAGAATATTATTATGGAAATTCATTTTTGACGAGTGATACAATTCTCGTCTATTTATCACTCCTAATAAATTGTCCGATTAATATCTGTTGACGTCTCTGATAGTCTAAACATGTATATATACGTACTTTATGTATAGTACGTAATTATTTCATGGTATTGTGAAAATGAGAATTGAATCAAAACAAAACATCATTATACATAGGTAATTTTAATACATTTACTTACATTTCTTGCATTTTTTTCATCTCCGGGACTAAATAAGGCAATAATATAAATTACTTCATAATCTATGTCACGTCAACACAATATTTTAACAATTTTTAAACTTTTAACAGATTTTACATGTTTAGTAATAAGACATTTTAAATCTTATAAATTAAGTACTTAGATAAGTAATTTATAAACTTAATGCATTCATATTTTTAATTAAGAAGTATGTGGTATGTAATAATATTTATATTTTTGGCACTCTTTTCTTTTCGATGCTGTATATTTAAAAAAATGTACTTTTGTTTTTTAATTACTTCAAAACAATTTGGAGGCACCTATAAAAATCATTAATGCTTTGCAGGGTTCAACCTTGAACTATTTATAAAGTTAGTGAATTTAGTTAGTTTATTAATCAAAACTGTATTGTGATTCAAACAAAATGAAATTTGTAAAATCGATTTAGTTAAGTGAACTTCCTGGATCAAAAACTAGCTGTCAGACAAATAATTAAAATTGTACTTAATCTCAATTATTGCATTAATTGGATGAAATGAAGAAAGTGTGTTAGATCAGAAATGGATCTCAATGGCAACATTGTATGACGGTCGTGTATATATTATTATAATGTTCTGAACTGAATGTTGTTTTTTTTATATTGAGTTTTACAGTTGGTATCTCCACATATTTTATGAAGTCTGTTAAATTTACCAGATTTAAAATGGCACAATTTTTACAAAATAAAGAATTATTACAATATTGCATGATGTATGAGTTTCTTTAGAAACTTCACATAAATTTTAAAAACGAATTGGCACACGCTTGCATGTTGCATAATTTAAAAAAATAATGTGCTAGGTTGGAAGATTATTCCCCATCCAGCTGTCATTTTCTTCATCAGATTTTCATATTTTTTGGTTGATGTAATACACATTTTGAAGGAAAAATTATTATTATTGATTATCTTTAAATTTTGATGACAAGGAACTAAAAAGTTCTGTGAAAGATGTACATTAAGTTAAAATCACAACAGATTATTTTATTATTTCATTTAAAATTGATACTCAATTTGGAATACTTTATAACCCTAATATGTACATATATTTAAAAAATGATCAGCAAAAGAAATCCATCTCAAAAGATGAAGCCTATGTTACCCGCAAGCTGAGTAAGATGGATGCAAGAGAACATGAGAGAGAAGTAAATGGTCAATTTGAAAATAAATTCATAATCAAGCAGTTGCTTAAAATATGTTGTAAATGAAATGAAGAGTTCATTATCATGCCTTAATCCAGACCAGATGGAACTCCTTAATACTTTCTATTGAAATATCGATAGAAAAATTACAACAGATTTCAAATTATTTGTCAACAATCAGGTTGTTAATACTATGTGAGTTTGTTTGAACTCCAAAGAAACAATCTTTCGCTTGCCAACAACATTGTTCGCTTTGAATCATCAACATTTTCACTTGGAATCACATTGTTCCATACGGAATTACCAAAGATCTTTAATTTGGAACAAATCTAAATATTAAGTGAATGTTTCCAATTTTATTTTCTTTAATGGTTTTTTATTCAACGTCGTTAAATTATAACTAAAAATTTAGCAAAAAGGAAAAATATTTGTGCAAAAAGCCGTGAAGCTGATAACCCATAGTCGAATAATCGAGAGGTTACCTACCTATGTACATAAGTTCTTATTAAATAATAATAATGACACTCAATGGGGAGTTCACATTCTGTTTGACTTAATAAGTAAAGATATTGATTTATTTATTTATTAGATTCTTACATTTGCAAATTCTTTATTGTTTTACGATTTGTACTACATAGTTTAAAATTTTTAAATAGTCAGTATGAATGAATGTCGCAACATCTCATGGTTTCAAATGAAAATAATGTATTGTGAAGTTTGGTTCCTTAAGTCATATCTTAGTTGTGATCATTTTCAAATCAGAAAGCTATTTTAGTTGTTTAAACAGTGAATGTTTTCAGTTGTTGAAAGTAAATAATTAATTGTTATAAACCCTACATATCCAGATGGTACACAAAATTTAAAAAAAACAGATAATGGAAAGAAAGAGAATTGTATTAACAATCAATAAAATGAGTACAGGTTTTATAATGAATAGCTAATTGATCATTTGTTAAACTTTCTACCATTCAAAAAAAAACATTTAGTAAAATAATTTTATATAAACAATGTGTAATATTTATTCAAAAATGAGGATAAAGTTCTCAATTTTCACAAAAAATCAGTGAAATGTCAATCAGTTTATATAACCGTTAAAATCGAATATGGCGAATTCATTAAAAAACCTGTAATACAAAGATGGTTTGTTTTACAAGAGGTTAACGAAAAGACTTATTAAGCTAAGTAAAAAAATTATTTACAACAATGTTATTCACAAAATTGTATTTTAATTATAAATGTACGGATCTAATTAAATCAATCCAATATATTTGTTGCTATGTTATGGGATGATAATTCAAGCCCATAGGCGAAATAAATATGAATATCTCAAATCTGCATTGTCAAGAAAATATGATTTTTTTAAAATTATTTTGTATTATGCAGTCAATCTTATCTTCGCCTCAAACCATCTGATACCATCGCAACTGTGCATCTATAATCGGCTAGCTTATTCCTGGTCCAGCTTAAGCGAGGTAGAACCGGTCCAAACATTGCGTAACAACATTGGTAAGAGTACTCGGAATGATCATATTCACTCAGAAAAGATACACAGAAATACAGTCAACACCACACAACAGAAGACAACTTTATCAATAACTATATATATAGAAAGTTGTCAAATTTCATGTATATACAAGTGAGACCATCTTTTTTAATACAATCCCAAAAACCTTTTAACTTCATTTTAATATTAGAAAACATTAAAAAAACTAATTATTAATTTTAATGAAATCACATTTTATTTGTGAAGTTGATTTCTGTCCTGTTGACTATATATTTTTATTTTGTAAATTGAGACAAACTCTCTTTTATTTCACTACACTTTTTATTGTGTTAAATGATATATAACGTTTTCGGGAACATCTTCCCATTATCAATATTATAGATCAACTAACATTAAAAGTTCTTTCAGACAGTAATATATGGTGTGTTTGGAGTTAACATGGATAAGAGAGGGGATGTAATGGGCGGTATTTGAATATTTATTATGTTTTTATTGTTATTTTTATTATTTCTAAAATGTCTAATTTTCATTCTTTGGTGCAACTATGTACGAGTTGTAAATTACTGTTATCAAATGAATGGCCCTCCATTCTTGCATGCTCAGCCATTTCAGAGTTTAGACTGAAGTTTTTTATGGCTTTCTTGTGTTCTTCCAATCTTTTTATTATTCTTCTTCGCTCTGTCTAATATAAAATGTGTCACAATCCTTGCAACTCAACTTGTAGACTCTGCTTTTTTCTTCTTGGGTTATTTTGGATTTATTATTCAAGATGTATTTTTTAATATTATTTTTTGTATAGAAGGCAGGGTTAAATTTTTTATCTTTACTAGAATTTAATAAATCTGTTGTAAGTTTTCTTAGATTCATTATTCTTCTCCGTGGCTTTCTTTCGTCGTTGTCTATTGTCATGGAATTCCACAAAGTTTCACCAAAAACCTATATTTTTTTGATAGATTGATTTTTTCTGTGTATCTTTCTAAGTGATTGATTATAAAATTTGTTTTAATTATATTTCTGATTAAAGTGGCACCGGGAATAAGATTGCAGTAGTATAATATTATTATGTATTACCATTATAGATATTTATTTTATACAATCTTATTTCTTCTCCCCGTAGCCTTAATTATTTGGCATTTGTTAATTTTTAATGAAATTACAAAGATTATTCATTATTTTAAGTTATACATAAAATATTTATTATTATTTGCATTAATTAATTCATACAAGATTTTATATAAGTATCTCTGGGGCAAGACGATTTTAAAAATAAATTTATTTTGAAATTGAAGTTGTACTCATAATGCAAAATTATTTGTGATATTTTACCACTAACATGATTGTTTATTAAAATGATTGTTTATTATAGTGCATATTATAAGCACATGATAAGTATATAATAATTATCACAGATTCATCATTGTAAAATATTGGAGTGATATTTGATCCATCATTTGCACAGTGGGACATAATTGAAAAACAAATTAACACGTGTAACAATAAATATGACACCGAGTTTGGTATTTTATTTAGACAGTCATCTTTTTATGGGTCAGTTGGATAGATGAATAATAATCTAGCGTAACATATGGAAATATGGGATTTTTTTAAAAAAAATGTAACAGGTAACTTGACAATAAGAGTGATTTTGAAAATATTCAAATGTTTAGTATTATGAAATAACTTGAAACTGTAATGAAGAATTCGGGCTTGGTGGATGGCATTGGTGGATTATTAGTAGATTGGAGATTACAATATCTTCATAAAGGTATATTAGAATAGGTATTCCAGTAAAACGAAAACAGCCACATATAATAATTAATATTATTTTAGGAAGTCCGTTAACTGTCTACATATATATATATAGAGAGAGAGACAATAGGTGGGAGTTATTTTTTTGAGTGCAGGGTGATGTGTACTAGTGCGGGAGGGGAATTGATTGGTTGAGTGCATGTGGGTGTGAGGAGATTCTGAGTGTTGTGGGTAAGGAGGGTTGGTACGAGGGGCGTTACTATCTGGATTGGTGCTAGGTGATGGGATTACAGAGGAAGGGAGGGGTTACTATCTATGCAACGCTGAGTATATAAGCTAGTTACAATAAATATACACTCATACTCCATAATTATTTTTCAACATGATACAATTAGTTTTCATGAGAGTTCCTCTTATAAGAAAAAAACTTTTTTTATGGATTGAGATTATTACGCAAAAGGTATACAGATATGTAGTTTGGTTTACTTTTAACAAGTAATATGTAGGAAGGAAAAAAAAAGTTGCATAGATTAGGCATTTGATTTTAATGCAATACAAAAGTATTGCCTAATATGGAGAAGTAAAGGCATAAAAAAAGGATCATAATTGAAATTTAATTATACCTAAGAGAAATGACAAATGCCGTAAAAGTGGGTTCATAACTCATAATTTTAAACATATTTAATAGATAAGGATTTTAATTTCAGACACATTTCTTCAATTTTGTCCCACTCTGTTATTTGAATTTTAATGTACTCATATTTATCCAATGCTAGTGTCACATTTCATTCAAAATGGTTCGTGAAATATAGGTTAATTAGGTCATGTTGTATGAAAACTATTAAAATTCCTAGATTTTTTTTTAACACTGTAATTAGAATAACAAATCAAAGTTTTCTTCTAGTCTACGATATTTCTTTCAAATATATCTTCAGCATGTACCCAGGATCATTTTTCCATTATGAAATACACAAATAAAAATAACAAATTTGAGTTTTATTGCCTTACTCGATGTTTGGAATCAAATCCGAAATACGGGAATATTGCCAAGAAACTTGGTTGAGTCTATTTTCATCCCCATCCATAAAAAAAGGTCGACTGGGAAGTGTTGAAGCCATCAGATTGTATCACCCGTCTCACATGCCAGCATAGTAATGCTGCATATAATCAAATGGAAGCTGAACCGGTTGTGAAGGAAAAACAAAGAGAGTAAATTCTCAACATCTACCAGATAATTATAAAAAAAAAACAAGAGACTTCCAAGTACCAGTTACTATGTTTCATTGGCTGCAAAAAAATGTGAACATATAAAAGCCACGAGACGATCACCCACAGCACATACACCATGGAGCTTAATGTGATGATCACTCTTCACCCGCTATCTCCCAGTCTGGACATACCAGAATCACCACAGCTTTATCACAGTTACCACACTAAAGATGCCGCAAAGCAGCAATTAGTAGTATTTTGTGGATAACACCTTGATTTTTATGTTGTCCATACCCTCTTGTATTGGAATGTGTTTACTAAACACATAACCCATGCAGCAGATAGTAATCCTTCTGAGCATTACAGTAAGCCCTTCACTATAAAGACATTAAAAAAATGTTATGAATATATTTGAGTATAATTTAGACCTGGAATACCACACAATGTTTGGACCTTTTCTTCGCCCAACAGTTATTTTAGGTGAAATAAAAATCATATATATTAAAAAACATTTATATTATATTAACATACTTTTACATTAAAATAGATATTTCAGAATGGTACGGAATTGTGAGGAGTATGAATAATAATAATTATGATAGTTGATTATACACCAGTACAGGCGAACTTACTAAATATGAAAGAAACACTCGTAGCAATAAATTATGTTTGATATTCAACAAGATTCATTGAAAACTAAGATTTAATATTAGCAGTTGTCATCTAACACATCCGTTTATCATTCAATTTCAGAAATGGCAATTATTTTTCTCTTTTATACGTAGCCATAAAAAAATTGATACTACTTTCCATTTGTTTTTTACAGAAAATATTAAGAAACACTTTTAAGGTAAGGTTATACTAAAAAATTCCCAATATTTTTCCTAATTTTATTTAACTTTTCAATGGACACAAACTTAAATCACAATTTAAATCTCAAGCACCCTAATCATGTGAGGGGTAGACCTATGGGTTAGAAATACAATGTAACTATTCTTGTCTAATAGAAACAGTTAATTCACACCAAACGATGCATAAAGAAAATTTATCATAAAACTTTGAATTAATAACACAATTTGCAAAAAAACGGGACATTCGTGGAGTAAATAATACAGATATCGGAAAGTATAATTTGAAGCCTTGTATTGGAAAAAAAATCCTTTTATAGGAATCCTTGTAGCAAATATCTGATTATAATTTTTTAGTGTTAATATTCGCAAAGTGATGCTCCTTTTGCACCAGATATATCCCATTTACTATATTGAAAACAACATTTTGTTTATTTGATTTCTTTTACAATATTATGATCTATAGCAATAATATGTCATATTGTGCACCGCCAAATATCTAATCTAAATTAAATCCAAATATTTGTGTTTATTCAGCGGCACCCAAATTTTACATTTTCCTAGAATTGATGTAAAAATTCACTAGCCCTGTTTTCAGTTTCACAATTTAGTATGTACTAGAATTGCCCACAATTTATGACACAATTCTAGCAATTTACACACTTTCCACAAACTAAATGTCAAAAGTAAAACTAAATTTTTTGTATCGTTATGTTTGTATTTATATCTTGACAATGAGACCGACCACTGTGAAATGGCTGTGTATAAAGAATATTCAAAATTCTACTACAATATTTTTGTGAACCGTATAAACATTCAATGCCTGACAAAGCAAAATTTTGAATTTTTACATCAAATGAAATAAAATATCAATCTATGAATTTGGGTGATGCAAAAAAAAGTAAAGTTCAAAAATAAATAATAGAACAGTGAAATAACAGAAAGAGAGATTAATGTGGATTTAGGGTGACTAGATTATGCTAGATTCACATAAGATCAAAGAATGACGCCCTCCATTTATGGCCAACATTAGGCGACGGTTGTAGCGTTATGAGAATAAGTTTCAAATTGTAAATTTCGATTTTAAATCATATGATTACTCTCATTCTACAACACTAACGAAGTCCACAGAATAGTGTAAAATCAAGATTCCACCGTATTTTTGAAATGGTCAAAACTGTAAATTTCACAATTTTACATGCATAGTTTTACAAATATTTAAAAAGTTATCTTCAGCAATAATGGTAATATTTTTATGAGTTGCTGTTTTTCCCGAGCTCTATGTTTTTTTGTTTATGTGTTTTAGTGAACAATTTTTTTTTCTTTGGTCCCCTCATAAAATAGTTTCAGAAGGCTCGAAGGAATGACTATCTTACTGGTCTTCAAAGTAAAGTGCATACATGAAACATAGAAATTTACAATCAAAGTCTACCCGCCATAAATAATGTTACTGCTTTTTGTAACAAATGTAAATATGATATTCGATACAAAAAAATAATGCGAATATATGTTTACTCAAAGTTTTCTTTAGGTCCAAGAGAAATATTAGTTTAACACATTTCACATATTAAATCAGAACTTGAATTAATCGATATTGGCCGAAAATATTTAAACTTATCGTGATAAAGCTAATTTAATCTCATTTAGCAGCATCGAGCCAATCACCATTTTATCACAGTTAACAATAATATCTGCAGAGTTTGATGATATTTGAATAGTTACTAACACAAGGCACTGGGATGATAATGTCTGTCCAGCAAACCTAGAAAATACAATTGAATGATTACACATAATTAGAAAATAAACAATATTATAGAACACTTCAGAAGCACACAAATAGACAATAAATAATTATAGACTACAAATGAATAACTCTCTATATAAAATTATTATAGTGTAACTCCCTCTCCAAGTACAAGAGCTAATCTATTTTTTGGAGAGGTAAGCAGAAAAAAAACATGTTATTTTAATAATGTAAAATACTTAATTCATGTTATAAAAAAATTGTAAAAATGTCAAATAAATAAAAAAAATATATATATATATAATAGTTATAACCATATAACAACAGTAGTTATAACTACATTAATCAAGAAAAGAACTCATATCTGCTTTCATTACCTTACAGGGAAGGTAAATATTTCCTAATTCTGAATAATGAACATGTGCAATGCTGAGAACATTCCTCGCATGTCTATACCAATATCTGCACGCACGGACGATACACTACGCGTATTATTTAATTATGTTTATAACTTAAATACTGCAGTACCAGTCTGTTTCTTAAACGAAAATCATTTCATCGTTTAAAGTAGAAGCTTAAGCTGTAGCCTCTTTTACCCATTCTAAGATGGGCGTGCTGTATTAATATTGATTTTTAAACTATAAAAGTTACATTTTCTACAGCTTTTATTCCTTATTCTATCGTTTACAAATTTCGCCTCAGTATATCATACTAGTCAGTTTTTCTCTTATATTTTTTATATATATTATATAAAGGCCTGTTATGAAGAATGCAAACATTACTGAAAGTATTATTTTCATAATTAATAACGCAAACTTTGTCATAAGTATAATATATTCTAAACATAACCTAGTATGTACTGTGTTACTTTGACTGATTCGTTGTCGGGATCCCGTATGCAGTAACATATCTAACGGCCAATGAAAGTATGTCACGAGCAATTAAAAATATTTTAATTAAACTTTCTAAAATTCGTAAATTAACGAAAATTATGCACACAGTGCATATGCAAGTACATTTTTGTCAGCAGTGGATGTGTTAAATTATTAATCTCAAATTATCTCGTAAAAAGAAAAAAATATGCACGGATAAATCACAAGCCAAATAACTCTTGCCCACACAACAAAATATTAATTAAAACTAAAAATAAAAAATCACATAATTAGTTAATTAGTCCGGATTGCTTTAACAGGACTGCAAAAAATTATTATTCTATAATTATTTTTATGTTTTATTTAAAATAATATTTTGTCCATGTATACATAATGTGTACTAGAAAATTGAACTGGTGAAATTGATAATAAAACAAAAACAGTTTTATTTTATGTTACAAAATAAAACTTGAAAAACTGCGAATACGAAAATCCCGGTCGATGACATGTTTGAAAATTATTATTTGGGCAATTTAATTTATATTTTTGATGCGAACGGGCGGCCACATCACGTCATAAATTACACATGCACAAATGTTGATTTATTAATAACTTTTTTAATCGTGTATATTCTTATTTATCTCCTCATTTTTGTATCACATAGTTGTATGAGATTAGTATATTATAGGAAAAAATTTAGTTTTATTTTTAATTTTTTGGATGGATATTTTACTGTGTTTTTATCCAGATCAAATTTTTTCTCTAACACTCCGGATAATAGAGTACTATATTTTAAAGATAAAAATTGAGTTCAAACCTTAATGTTTCTCCTTGAGAAGTAATTGGCGCCAAATTTGCTACCTCATAAATTCTTTCGCAAATTAGTTGTGTCGATCCTGTAGCGGGACTTTTTCCCTCAACCTAAAATCCATATCAAATGAGTCACATCTAACTTTCTTATCAATGAACACACTAATATAGATTATGTATCAAAATACAGATTTCATTTTCAGCAAATGTAATTTCAGGCATCAATCGAAAATTATACCTGAGTCATTCCTCTTAATCTTTTCTGCTCTGTTTGGAATTTAGTTTCAGACATTGTAACGCTTCGCATCAGTTCGCCCACTGGTGGCTTAATTGAAACAGCACTTTCTCCTGTAAAATAATTTACACAATTATTTATAAATTAATCATCAACATTAAATGACTCTAGTCACTCCGATGAGTCCTCCATTGTCATTCTCTAATTATTAGTACACACACTGCGTAACGCTGACCAACAACATAACTTGGGTCTTCTAACACTTCTCCGACTAATGGGTTTTGCTTGAAGAGCTTTCATCACAAGTCAGTCTAAAGCGAATGTGACCGGCCCCCTTAACCTTAAAAACTTTCTCAAGTTTTGTTTATAAATTAATGCAGGTACATGTACACGTATGGGACTTGTCACAAAACTCATCTCGAGACTTGCGTAAAGGATAGTACAGAGTTGAGTTTGATGCCTATTGAATTTTGTACGCAGAGCAAAATAACTAGTTGATGCATACCAACATCATAGCATATCTGTACATCCAAATAAAAATTTATATTATTTAACTCCACATGAATATGGACTAAAAAGTCCACAAAAAAATGATATTTATATTATACAAACATTTCTCTACTATTTAAACATAAAATAATATTTTAATTATTTGTGAAAATAGACCAACGTAATTGCCAATGTACAAATGAATATTTTTTAAACAAAAATTGTACCAAATGATTTTCTTACCTAAATTAGTTGACACTATGAAAGTTGCAGCTTGGGTTGTGTCATTAAAGTCAATTCCTAAAATACCAGATTGACTAACTCCCGGTGCTAATGTTGACACAACCGCAAAAGGGTGTAACGTTTGATCAGTAGATAAACCCTAAAATACAAATATCAAAATAAAATTTTAAAGCTGAACTCAATGGGTGTTGCGTTTCCTTATCATCCTATCATAACCGCTAATGTAATTAATTTAATAAAATAATAACCTTTTTTTAATTTAAAAACAAAAGTTATTTAAATTTATGGAGTTGTGGAGGGTTATCACCTTCACTCTTATCATCACCACCCAGCAAGTATCGGTGCGTAAAACGCATTAGATATTAGCCTTAAAGACTTACTAATGAGTTTCACTCTTCCTGTCAATGCCTTTCAGATAACAGCTCCAGAAATCGCCTCCAATAATTCACGCAGTTCTTTGTACGGTTAGCTTATGCATTCGTAAACTTTGACTTTAATAAATTCAGCATAACGTAGCACCACATGAATGCGAAAGCTGAAACCTAACGAAAAGAGACAAAGAGAAAACGGAAGCCTTCGAAATATGGTGCTGGAGGAGAATATTAGTTGGACGGACAGGAAACAAAATGTTTAGATTTTGGAAGAAATAGAGGAAAAAATAGCTTTATCCTAAGGAAGATAGTGAACAGATGCAGAAAATGATTGGGTCATATCCTCCGACACAACACATTAGTAACCACAATGAAAGAAGGAAAGATAGAAAGAAGAGGCAGTTGAAGAAGAGATAGTTGGCATTTATGAGCCAGTTGTTGAAGTTGAGCACATGACTAAGCAACCGAGAAATAAAAGATCTAGTACATAATAGGGATTGATGGAAAAAGCTACAGCCACAAAGGAGAAGATGAAGTAATAATAATTTGTTGATAGAAAATGACTAAAAAATATATTATTTTCAATGATCAATGTTACCTTGGTTCCAGCACTGATATTACAGATCTCTTCATTACTCTGGTTATTGAAGAACAATTCTATAGAAGCCATTTTATTGGAGTACAGGTGAGGTGCTCTTGTAAACCTGTATAAGACCATGAGTCCTTTCCCAGATATTTTTGAAAGAAGCTCATACGACTTCAGAGGTATAGACGATGGACTGACAGTTGATATTGTGTCTAAAATAATATAATTTCACTCATTAAAAAATTATGATAAAATACGAGATGTGACAGCCTAATTCCCGGAATGGCCACTTAGTCACCCGTGACATATACAAATCTAGTGAGTATTCGTGTCTGAACATGTTTGAACTAATACATGCGTAAATTTAAAGCAGATATAGCCAATCATTAGTTAGCTTTTGGGAAAGTAACAGATATCTGTGTAAAAATGGTTGATCTAAATTTAGAGCAGTCACAGTTCGGTGAGTCACTGGTGTGACTTTCTGGCCAAATAAGCAATTACCAAATTAGATCATTTTGCCTATTCACCTAACTTAGCACCTTGTAATTTCTGGTTATGTATTTCCAAAATTAAAAGCTACGCTGAAGATTTTCTAATACAACAGATATCCAACAGATTTGAGACAGGTAGTCAATACTATTCTGGAAAATGAGTTCCAGAAATGAGAACACTATTTGTAAGGCTTGTAAATCAGTATAAGGCAACTTGTGTACAGTTCTATGCATATATTTTTAAAGGTGCATTCCAGGAATTAAATTGTTACACCTCGTATGTAAACCAGTTACGCATTGGACGCAAATATTTATTTATTTCAACCGATAAATTAAACATACATATATGAGATGCTTCTCCTGCAATACAATACATGATGTTTATCAATATTCATACATTTTATATAGTATATATAATATGCAGTCCAAAATAACAAAGCACTGTCAAAATTACAAAATAAGCAGATTTTTTTTGTGTATTATCATCGTAGCGTATCACAAAAAATAGATGGAACATTGTCATTTCACTAAGTATGATCTATAATGCATACAAAATTACACATTTTTTATGACACTAATATCGATTTAAGTGTTTAAATCATACAAATTATTTGGTCTAAATTCATTTACGAACATCGCTTTGTTAAAACAAACATAAAAAACTAGTTTATACTAAGTGCATATAACTTGTTAATAATGACGGGAAATTAAATATTTTTATAATCTTAATTTATTTAATTAAAAAATCAATAAAAATACAAAATATTAAAATTGATAAACTGACATTATTGTTTAAAATCAATTTCTTTTTAAATTAAATACTTCTATGAATAATTTTGATAATTAAAAAGTAAACTAGTACCTACTCTTATATTGCGTAGATCAAAAATGTTTCACATTAAAAAATTATTGTGACAGATTGATTCAAAGTCTGTTTTTGTTTAAAGTTATTTATTTAAATATTATTGTTGTATAATTTAATTGCTATACGCGAACATGGATGAGCAGAATTGCAAAGGGACAAAGGGAAAGCTATCATATACCTACGATTCTATATATACATAATTTATAATCTGGCAAGAATGATTGTACCTTCCAAATTTAGTTGGCTTCCTATGACAGGAGAAAGAAATCCCCCATAGGTTGGGGTCATCAGCGGTAGAGAGTCACCCATATCCCCGAGCTCAAGTAATAAATCTAAATTTGACTTTTCTTTTTCCTTCTTCTCTGATTTAGTGTTACTATCTCTAGATGAAGTTGGTGTGGGGGCATCCTAGTGACAAAGACATAATAAAATCAGTTGGTATTAAGATTGATAAAAATATTACATCGTTAGTGGTTAGTTAACGCATTATACATAACACACTTTAGCAATTAATGTCTATTTTTATTATTAATATAGAGATTTTTTGGCCTATTCTGTGATACCGACCTCTTTGGCTGACGCTTCAGATCCCATTGCAGAGTCCATCAACAAGACTGGCGATGGTATTGATTTTGATTTTTAGAGGTTATCTAATGGCAAGGGCACAAGAATGAGATTTTTTTTGGAGATTCATCTCGAAAGCGTGTAAAGAACAGTGCAAAATTGAGTGCGAAGCAAGCTATGATTTATTACTGTGTATATTTTATACCTAGAGTAGAATGATGCAACCGGTACATACCGGCCATTACCGACAAATGTCTGAAATAAGAGATCAAAGTCTCATCCATGAATACACCATAAGGGTATTAAGTATATCCTTTGTGTTTTTGAGTTAAAAAGCATTGGACTTTTTGTTTCTAGCCGAAAACAGCACTGCTGTAAATAAATTTGTCCTGTCCTTTAGAGACCAGTCATAACACACACTACTACACGGCACGCACACGGAGCGAGTCGAAATACATATACATTCTCAACTTTCGAACATCTATGAATCACATAAGCACACAGATACCAGTAACAGTGGATTCTATCATTCATTCCGTATCCACAAAGTTTGAATGTATTCAACATTTGCACATTCACATTCAGTTCCACCTGTCAAGTTCTTCAAATACTAGCATAAATAAATAATAAATAAAAGCATCCAACGTACAAAAAATGACTTTAATGCTTATGGGTATAACACAGAATAGCGTACATATTACAAAGCGAGCGGGTTGTTTTGAGGAATTTGTTTGTGTGACGCATTTTTAGCAGTTTGGCTTGAATACTTGAAACCGAATTAATGAAACATTGAATATCCTCCGATCATCTATTTAATTCATCTTTTAAATAAAAAATGAATGCATAAAATAACATGGATACTTCACCAACGTATTCTAACGCTGTAAACGAAATTAGTGAATTGTGTGAGTGTTCGTGGGCTAGTCTATAGATTTGTATATTTGATAGTAGGGATAAACTTATTATCCAGCATCCTTTCTACAAAAAGTCACCGACCGCCACTGGTATGCGCCTAGTCTAATTGTGCGCTTATACTAAGATAAATGATGAGAAATTCAGTTATGTTTTAGAGTACTCAGCATAAATATTTGTCCTCATCATTGAGCTCATCTCAACCTTGCAAAGCTTCATTTTGTGTGTAGTTATATAATTTACAGTATCTTACCTCTACAAGAATGCCGTTAATAGTATTATTAGCTGAATGAACACTTTCATTATCCGAGTTGCCATCGGAATGTTCTGATGAACTATTATCCGATTGGCTTCGGTTTGAAGAGTTTCCACTGCTGCTACTGTCAGACTCGCTGTCTGAGCTATCTGAATCAGATCCAGATTGTGTAGAAGCACTTCCGTAATTGGAGGAGTTGGAGCCAATATTATTAGTTTGTTTAGAAATTTTCTTTGGTTTCCTTAAAAAAAATTCACATCACAAAATATTTTGAGGGTAAGAACATAAAATATAGAAATAGGTACATTGTATGAAAAATAAAAATACAACAAATATAAGAAATTTAGATAATATATGTTGAATTGAAGGGATTCTGATATTCACCAGAATCCCTTGTTAAAATAATGATTAGTATATTATTATAGATAGATAGGGTTGCCATATGTCCCGTATATATGAGACTGTCACCGTATTTCACTACTCAGTCCCGTATTACTATTTGTCCCGTTTTCTCCCTAAACTCTGTGTGAGACAGCCGGCGCACGGTGGCGCCACGGATCTCTCAACTGTCTCAGTCAGTCTCAACTGTCAGTACTCGGTTGTCAGTGCATTGTTTCGCATGTGTATTATTTATTATATTGTTATTATTACTTATTTAAGTAACACCATTTTTATACCTGTAATAAAAGATACTAAAGAGGAAGTGTCATTTTAAAGATAAATATACCAACAATTAGACATACGAGGGCCAAGTAAAAAATAAGGTTCCTTACGCTGTACACTCGCCACGCGAGATGCTAGGCGAAATCCGGCAACACCGCCTTGATTGTTGGTCCCTTAACTACATCCCCACTACCGGGAGCAAACGCTGCGACGCTCAGTAAAGGCCTGACAGCCATCCGCTATGGAACCCGCCATCGCCGTTACCGCCAGGTGTGAAATCCGTTCGGTGATTCGATTTTTAAATGCGAAGAAGCTTAAACCTGTTGAAATTCATCGACAGTTGGAAGAAGTTTATGGCACAGCTTGCATCAGCGTCCAACACGTCCGCAAATGGTGCAGGGAGTTCTCCGAAGGACGCACAGACGTCCACGACGAGCAAAGGAGTGGGAGGCCATCGGTGTCGGACGAAGTCGTGGCGAAGATTGAGCGCATTCTCCTCGAAGATCGGAGAGTAACGCTTCGGGAGCTTGCTGTCCAGGTTCCTGAGGTTTGTGAAAAAACCATCGACAACATTTTGACCGATAAACTTGGTTATCGCAAGGTGTGCGCTCGCCCGCATGTCTCTCGACAGACCACCGCCCTACTGGACAAATTCGGCTGGAAATTGCTTGACCATGCCCCCTACAGCCCTGATCTTGCTCCCAGCGACTTCCACTTGTTTCCGAAATTGAAGCAACACTTGGGTGGACAACGCTTCAATACAGATGAAGAGGTGAAAGAAGCGGTCACCAAGTTCATCGGCGGCCTAGCGGCGGAATTCTTCGAAGCGGGTTTTCAGAAGTGGATAACTCGTCAAGAAAAATGCATAGAAAAATCAGGAGACTATGTAGAAAAATAGAATAAAGTACAAGCTTTCAGATGGTTTACTTATTTATTGCAATAAAAAATACCTTATACCTGAAAAAAATGTAGGAACCTTATTTTTTACTTGCCCCTCGTATATAAAAATTTTTTTTTTCATGTTTTATTTATTTAGCACTTAAACATCCCGTATCAATACTTGGCAATTATGGCAACCCTATAGATAGAGCACAACTAATAAGGCGCGCCCCTTTCAATAATAATTTATCTTTTCACATTTTTTAAGTAATGTGAGTTTTTATTATTCATTTATATCAGAAGCTATACACTATATTAGACTTTTTTTAAACTATTACTTAGATAAAGAGACCGTTACATTAAATTAAAACTAATAAACTGAACATAATTAAGACAATATAAGCATTATAAGAAAGACTGCGACCATTAATTTCAGTCCCGTTAGTTACAAATTAACAGAGTTTTACTGTATTGAGCTTTTATTTTACACAAAAAATGCAGACAATCCTTGTAAGAATAAAAAATAAAATTATTTACATACTTTTTGATTTCCTGTTCAGAGGCAGCTTCATCGGAGAATCCGTCTCCGGAGTTACTGTACGAAGCGGGATCGCTTTCTTCTGTTTCGGAATAGAATAATTTTTTGACCTAAAAAAAAGCAATGCATCAAAACATTTGGATTGATGTATGTATGTATGTATATAGCCACACTAACTTTTTCATGCGCATGGAAAATATTAATAAACAAAAAAAAACAATATTTTATTAAATCAATAAAAAACCATCTTCAAATGATAAATTTAAAAACTGATGATCGAGATCAGAATAGCGATAAAGGCTTGTCTGGTCCTCTTCCCGAGATACTACCAAGTTAGTTATGTACTAAACAATTTTTTGAAATGGTACATTTTTAGTCTCTATTTAAACAATGTCTCTGATGCACTGTGTCTTATGACGGAGGGCAGAGTTCCACGCTTTTGGGCCTGCCACCGCAAATGCCCGTTCACTAAATTTAGATTTCAGGCAACGGCTGGTCGGTTCTACAACCTTTCCTGTGACTGAAGTAGAGGCTGACCTGAGAGTTTGACATCTACTATTTAAATTGTCTGGGATACAAAACTCTTGGAGATACAGAGGCGCCAATTTATGTATCGCCTTATACTTCAACCAGCACAATTTAAATTCAACTCTTTCAGGGAACCGGAGCCAATGTAGCTCATGCAAAAGGGATGTTTATGAGAGAATTTAAAGACTCCATATATTATCCGTGCTGCTCCATTTAGAATGGATTGTAATCTATTCAGCTGAAACATTGGTAAGCCAGAATGAATGCTGGTACAATAGTCCACACTGAGTAGACGGGCTGCCTCAGGGGGAAGATGTCTCTGAATACATCTGTCTCAGATGATCAAGAGTGGGATTGCGTAAAAAGAGACTGGCTCTAGTGAATAGACAAATAATTATTCTGCGGAACAACAATGCCCGCCTACACACTACTAAATTGACTCGGGAAGAAATTAAGGCCCTCGAGTGGGAAGTTTTATCGCATATTCCTATATTTTCCGGACCTGGCTCCTTCTGACTACCATTTGTTTCGGTGGATGAATTTTTTTTTTAAATTCAGTAGTAGACAGAAAATTGGCTTTTTCTGATTATTTTGACTCCAAGCCAGAAGAGTTTTACAAAAAAAAAAATTTAAGATTTAGTTTGAGAATTTAATCGAAAATGGAAGAAAGTTGTTAAAAACATAAACAATTCAAAATACTATTATAACTTTTAGTGAAAAAAAATATTAAATCTGGGGTACCTTTATATGTATAACAATTTGGATTTAGCAGTACATACTTAAATCACATGATATTGTAAGCAGTCGATTATTAATATTTTTGAAAGTCAATATTAAAGTTATATTAAAAAATTTATCAATTGAAAAAATATAGATACCACCGGGAATCGAGCCCAGAACATTAAATTGCTGATAAAATTGTTTTGATTATCTAAAAATATATTAAATACAAATTAAATGTATTAATTAGAAAGATATACATATAAAATCAATTTTATCGAAAAATATTGTTGTTGTTACCGGGATTCGAACCTGGATCTCTTCCAATCCATGGAATGTGCATTATCCGATTATGCTATACCAACACAGTGGATTGATGACAAATTTACGAACCAATATGTTACGCTTTTCAAATTAATACATCTATCGTTCCTTTATTTGTATTCAAAATATCACAGACCTATGTTCTATTTATCTATTATTATTCAATAAAAATGTGTTCTCCTTAATAAAAATATATGTTATAAATAATTTGACGAAAATCAATATTAATGTTTACCATTTTATCAACGTGTTTGGTACGTGTAAATGACTCCTGAACGACTATAGGCGTTACCGGGTCTCTCAAGTCAGAGGTGGTAGCTTGAGTGGGGAACGGGGGCAAAGGAACGTATCCAGAAGTCCGTCCGGCCACGTAATGTGACAAGCTACCTAGAGTGTACTGCTGGCGCTCTGCAACCATTAAGTTATTTTACAAAATGAACACATTTGCAATCAATCACATAATTATAATCTATACATGTGTATAATTCAAGAAACTGCCCCTGGCTGAACTATCTTAAGCATAATTATAGTTTTGCGCTTCAAACTATATCTTGCATATCAACGTTGATACTGCACTATGTCATATGTCAAAAAAAAAACATATTTTGTTATTTGATGCAAAATTATCAAATTTTTAATATTTACATATACAGATTCTTTGTCAATTTGTTATGAAAACAACTAAAAAAAGGAAAAAATTAAGGATAGAATTTTAAAAAAGGTCGCTAGATAATTCGGTCATGTAAAACGAATATATGAGAAAATGGTAAGAAGAATAAGATTGCAACATCACAACATAAATGGGTTTTCACTAAAAATAAAAAATACATGTCGCAAATGTTGATGGCACCAGAAAAAAAAACATGTTCGCAGAAAACTATGACTAGGCAAACCAGATACTGGAAGATGCTCCTGTTAGAAGCCTCAACAATCAACGAGCACGCATAATGAGGTGAGAGTTGTGTGTCAGAACAGAAGAGTGCGGCGCTCTATTTTCTCTGCCTATCTCCGCAGAGAAACAGAGTGATGGTAAGTTGTTGTTAGGGATTATCACAGTGGATTGTATGAAAGAAAAATATGGAGGGAGAAACAGGATGACACAGTACTTTGAAAACTACCACTGAACTTTTGTAGTCCCGCTTCTCACCCCACGCTCAGCAATTCAAGAATCCCTCAACGAATCCTGAGAGTCACTTTTAAAACGCTCAAAGTAGTCGTAGAAGGTACCGTCGGCCACTTTGCAAAGTATCTAGTGATGTAGGTAGATGACCGGCATGTATTCGAGAAAGGTACAGGTTGTAATGCTTACAGGACGACGACTGAATGTAGGTAGAACCAAGTATGTGTCGGAAGGTTGAAAGGGATCTACATCGGTATTAGGAATACAATTTCTCTAACAGTTGTTATTAATTGGTAAGTGAAATAAAAATTGACAAACCTTTAAACTTGCTCTCGATCAATGGTGCTGGTTTGGTAGCGAGGAATATTTTCTGAGCATTTTGCATAAGCTTAGAATCAGTGTCATTTTCACCAGGAAAAACAAATCGTTTGAGGAATCGGGCTCTGTCCCTTATGTCGTACGAAGGATCGTATCTCGCCAGTGTGAAAACATACTGAGCCAGGAGTCTTGTCTGCGACGGGTTTGTCAAACAGAGCTTCACAGCCAAATTTAAAACTTGTAATTTTACCAGGTCATCCTAAAATGGCCATATATTATGATATATTAATAATACATTCATTGAAACTAGAGCGAAATTCTCATTGAATGCCCAAAATATTTATATTTATATTTATATATTCAAATGAAGTCTGATTGCATTTTGGACTGGGGTATTGTTATGTTTCTGTTGTGACTAACCTCACACTAAATTATCACTAAAATTGCTACATAATTAGCTGGGGTAAAAAATTTTGTTATAAAAATATACCATATTTTTCAGACAATAAAATACACCCCAAATTTATAAAACAATTTTTATATAGGAAAAAAAAAAACTACATCTCATTCACAAGCGATCCAAAGAGGACCAGTTTATGCCGATTTATCGGTGGTGTCGGACATATATATTTTTTTTACGCGCTAAATAAACTCAAACTAATATGGGGATTAAATAGATATAGCAAAAATATATGTAAGTATTAAAATGAAATACATTAAATAAAGAGAAATGCATATTTTTTTATAGTCTAAATTGTTTTCTGCAGGGTCTCATTACCACGTGTCACCATAAAATGCACATTGGACCTTAACACATTGACTGCCAATCAAGTCCATGTTTATTAGCATCAGAATGTCGCCGGCATTCCCTGCGACCTGTTATTTTTGTGGCGGATATGTACTTGAGCAATAACATATGATGGGTATTTATTAATGTTCTAGAAAAGAGCTGGCAGTCAATGGGTTAAGACGCACCCTAATTTAAAGTGTATTTTTATAAAAAAAAATTATCCAAAAAATATGGTAATGTATGACAACAACAGAGATAACATGGCAAGGGCAGACAGATAATGAAAAGGTTAAACATAATACTTTTATCTCATCAATTTTTGTAAACTAAATTTAAGCTTTAGCTAGATTTTACTTTCTGCAGACTGGATGTACATACCTTCAGTTAATATATTTTATTCGCTTCAAGAGAGAATAGAAGATGGAGGATATATCCCATATGAATAAATCTGTTGTATAATATAATAATACAGTAGAAGTCGGTTATAACGCGCATTCAGATATACTGCGGATATTTTTTGTGCCATTTTTGTTTTAAGGCGCCCAGCGTAAAAAACACATACAAGCACAGCAAGGTAAATAAAAATATATCTTAAACGAAATAAATAATGTAACACTTACTAAATTTATTTCTTATTGAGGATGGTTGCTCGTAAATAGCAAAAAATTACTAATTTTTTAAAAGTAATTGTGTTCAAATTCTTTAGAATCGTTATATTTTCATTCCTAAATGTATGCAATGTTTAATATAATATATTATGTTCATTAAATTTTAATATTTATTTTAAAAGAATTGTTATAATTTATGAAACTTCTAAAATGTGTTGTTTTTCATTGAAAAAATCATAATTTTGGACAATTCGTTTATACTGCGGTTATCATGTAATGCGGGTTAGATTCGCCCCTCCCACAAACCCACATTATAACCGACTTCCACTTATATGGTTTTCACCAAGGTGCCGCTAAGTGTTAATGAATTAACGGAAGGTTTCATCGGTGTAGGAGCGTAGCCACCAATCAAAGTCGTCTGATGCCTGATGAAACTTATCTTCAAATATCGCACAGTGCACACACAAGCCTCGGAACCAAATTCGTCGTCCAAAATAAAGTTAAAGACTTTAATTTGATTAAAATAATTTAGTATTATTATTCACTTGGCAAAACAGAAACTAGAATATGTACATATAATGATATTAAATTATTATTAAATTAAATAATTAAAAAACATTACCTCTTGTACAAATGTCTTGGCACATTTTCTCAATACATCGGGAGCTATTTTATCTGAGCGGTATTCCCCGAGTAGCCATAAGATGGCTGCCCGAGCCGCTCCTACGGTGATGTGGTCGAGTAAACGAACCATCTGACTAATGATGCCCTTGTGGTCTACAGAGCTCTCGGATTGTAGAAGCTTCTTTATCACTACCACACTCTCAGCCACAACTGCCTCTGTAATATAATAATGCTTTTGTATTAACGTTGATTCTAACAGAATATGTAAAAATAAATATTAATGAAGAAATTGAACACAGATATACGAGTACGCCAGTGTGGGTGAATAGTTTAGATAATTACCATCTTTGTTAGAAAGTAGGTCCAGCAAGCCTTGGAGACAAGTGTCTGTCACCGTTTTGATGTTGGCCGCACATCGATCGATAGCCTGAATAGTAGCCGCCACAAATGTTTTGTCACTCGACGTAATATAGGTTTGGAATTCTCTCAGAATTGTAGAAACACTGGCTTCTGAGGCAAGATTAGATAATATCTCCAATTTTAACAATTTTATGTGAGTAGGGTCGCTTGTCCTCACAAAGAATGTTTTCAAAAATGGTTCAAACATTCCCTAAAAAAAATGTAATTCTATATTATTATTAGAAGTTAAAAAGTGCACATCATGACTAAAACAATCAATAAATATGACAATGATCCTGTGAGATGCTCACTATGTATAATATATATAGGTGTACTAGGTATCAAAAAAATGTTAAAAAATTATTCTAATTTGAGAACAATTCTATCTATTTTTAATTTAGAAAATAATTGTAAATTTATTACTCTATAAAAGGCAAGTTGTGCTCGCTCCGCTTTCCATTTCACTTAAAAAATTATCTACAATTTCTCTTTTTTATTTATTTAAATAACTAGTTTTACAAATACAAATTACCATAACTGAAACTCACATAACAGAAATAAATATGTATATTTAAACATTTAATGTTTCAATATTATTGTTAACCCAAAAAATGCAAACTCGCTCACTTAACAGATTTTTGATGAAAACCATACGAACTATAAAATGACATTGAAATACACCACGATAATAAAAAATGTTTATTCTGTAGATTTAGTAAAAGGACTGCAATATTCGGTCAAAATAATCACTTTCGAAAAAACAGAGTACAGTAAGAAACAATTGCTTGAAAACTGCAGAAAATTGACAAACGTAAAGATGTCCTTAACATAACACAGCTTCAGTAGGGAAATATTTAGTTTAGTAAGATTGTTATGCAGATTGGCAAACAAGCAAATTATCTTGCAGCATCGATATGACATTGCAGCGAAAGGACTGTCAGAATTAATAATTCTAACAGTGTCGTAATCGGCGTAATAACGGCTAGGGTTTTTTCAGAAAGATTGTTTAATTTATATAATGTAATTTATTTAGTAATATACAGCTCTTTTGCTTGTATGCAGTGCACACCCTTGCAACCTATATACGAAAATAGTAGTTTACAAATTTCACTAGTAAATATTATTTTTTTAAATAAAATAAAACATCAGTGCTAACATTTGATAATAAGAATGTATAAATAATAAATTATATCAAAAATCAATTAAATTTTAAAACAAAAATGTAAAGTAACCAATAAAAATAAATATCTCATAAAAAATAAATACTTCATACCTTTTTGCTTATAGTTAAAGATGCAATGTTGTGCAGCACAATACTTT
Organism: Eubasilissa splendida; assembly: GCA_031772225.1. Lineage (NCBI taxonomy): Eukaryota > Metazoa > Arthropoda > Insecta > Trichoptera > Phryganeidae > Eubasilissa > Eubasilissa splendida. The sequence continues at coordinate 9,102,320 of CM062852.1, read as the reverse complement.
GCACTTCTATAGGACCTCTTAATAACCTCACTAAAGCCCTGGCTGCAAGGGGTAGCTCATTTGCTGGAAGACAATAAAATAAAATTAGTTAACCTGTTAGATGCCCAAAAAAAAATCCTAGGTGAAACAGCATCATACCACCATATTGGAGCCAAAATTCTTAAAATTCAAAATTCACAGGCTAGCTTTTTCCAAATTTTATTTTTATGTTTAATTAATGCTATTACACTGTATTTATTTTACCTATTTATTATTTTTTACTGTATTTATTTTAACAAAACACCTGTTTAAATTTTAAATTCAAAATTTTAATTGAAATTGGATACTTTCCAACTTATCATCATTCTCATCATCGGACTCTGCGGTAGTAATGAGCATATTGGGAATGTCTAAAAAGTTGTCAATATCTCCACTAACGAAAAAGTCACCCTACGCTTTGTTGTGAAAAGTTTGTAAAAGTAAAAATACTCAAGGTTCATCATCGTCATCAAAATGCTTGCCACCAAGGAACCGCTTCAGATGAAGAAAAATATGGAAATCACTTGGTGACAAAACAGGACATACTTGGTGATGAATGTCAGCTAGTTTCATGTTTCGTGCATTCAAGAAACAAATCACAGACCGTATCTCACAGTCGGCGGGCTGATCTATTGTCTTGAACATTTCAACCACTCACCACAAGATGGCCTCACTAGATAAATGTCTCTAATGTTGCATATGGTGAATCAACAGATGAAGGAAACCATTGCACATGCGCAACCGCAACGCTACATCTGAAATATCCGGCAACGGTACTTACTTAAAAAAATGTGCCTCGTATTAAGTTGTTTTATTTGCATAAAACATTTATTATTAATTATTAAAAAATTGTTGAATACCTGGACCTGCGTGGTAATATAATTGTGCAACTGCCATAACGACGCCAGCATTTCTGCTCTGCAACAACGGATTAGCACTTCGCAGGAGCAATCGATGATCGGGGTCTAGGGACCCAGAACCTGATGAAGATTTTTTCTTGTCAGAGCCGTTAGTCTTTTTAGAAGATTTCTTGGATTTTTTATTTTTACCATTCTGTTTTACGCTGTTGTTAGAATTTTCAGATTCCTCCGTGTCATAAAAAGGTTTGTCAGCATCATCTTCAGAATTAACAACAACCTGAAATTCATTCAATATTATATTTTTACAAAAATATTTCAGAAACACTTGGCAAACTGCGTGAACATTTCGGCACACATAATCGTCTATCTTGTACCGCATTTGTGAATTTAATCTAAAAATTTTAGCAAACCAGTTCGGTTTCGAATTTAGAAACACCTGTGAGTCTTGGAGTAGTGGCCGAACTCTTGAAAACACAGTCTGCGACTATGGACTTACATTTGGACTTATTATTGGAGAAGTCTATGTCAATAATCCACAAACAATTTCATAACTTCAAAACAAAATTTGATACATTATTAGCAAAATAAAGCCGCAATTATGTGAAAACGTCATGAATTTTTTTTCACAATATTTCAATAACAAGGCGAACCAATAAACATCATGTAGAAAAACCTATAAATAATTAATCTAAAATCGGATTTTTTTAAATAATTCAAATTAAAAAATTATTTTAACATGCTTCCACGCTTTGCACAATTGCAATATTATTAAAATCTAATCATCTAGGCAAACTAGAATGAACAGAAAATAAAATTGTAGGTACTATTGATACAAATGTAATTACATACATACCCCAATATTTGGATCACAAAAATTCTCCCTGGCATATCTGGTGAGCACGTTCAAGATCACCAATTGTCCCCATTCGTCCACATCAACGAGAAGATTGCAAAGTTTCCGGAAATTACGGTGTATGAGGTCACTTCTGTCCGGACACACTTCACTGTATGCCATCACCGCCGAACCGATGACTATTATTGTATGCTCAGAAAGCAATTTTTTAATAACGGATATTAGTTCCTCTTTCTGTTCAGGATCGAGGCTATAAGAAAACAACTTTTGTAACGTAAAAATGAAAACTTTACTCAATAATAGATGCGAGGAAAATGTGGAATCACATGCATATAACGCACTCATGAGAAAATCTGACAAAACAACTCTTATAAAAATAAATCAATAAACTTTGATAAAAAATAGGGAAATGTGCAGAGACAAAACCTAAATACAATATGTAATTAATATACAGTATACAGATTGATATAAAAATTGCCTACCTGTATAATTTAGGAATAGCGTGCGCTGCTGTTTTTCTAACGTACGGGCTCATGTCGGATGCAGACTCCTTGATAGCGAGCATCACAATAGGCACAATCATCTCTACCCGGATTGAAGAGAGAACACGCAAGGCGCTGGCGCGAATCAATTGGTTGGGATCCTGCAAAGCAGAAAATAAAATGTTGAATGATGGCTGCTTTAAATTTCAATTATACTACAGAACCATTTAAAATAAATAATTTATAGATCTAATACTGTTTGCTTTTATATATTATTTCAATTGTGAAGTTTCAGGTGGCAGTGCGCAATTATGAATGTAGATTTTATTTACTTTAAATAAAATTTGCAAAAAAAATTTTCTTAACCTTAAGAGCTCGTTGAAATGTGCTGATGGAAAGCAATGCCAAATCTTGCTGTTCCTCAGCATACCTTACAAGGTATACATAAACCAACTTTTTCACCTCAATATTTTTGGAGACCACATTTTTAACCACTGCTGGAAATCTAAAAACAAAAAAGAATTATTATAAAAATGAAAAAAAAAAATTGTGCCACAAGATAAATTATTCAGAAAGTCAAAAACCATTGTTGGTGGATTATTTGTAAGACTAAATATTCTGAACCACCGCAATAAAATTATTGAAATTAACTTTCAGCGCAAAGTTCAAATGCTTTGAGACCAGGTCAAGAAATGCTTTGAGACCAGGTCAAGAAATGCATTGTAAAGCATTATTTTATTTGATTTAATGCAAGTTTTTATTTTCGTGTCATCAAAGGCAAACCTCAAACTATTGTGAAATTATAGAATTGAATATTTCATGATATTCCAAACCATTTTAGCTGTGAGGCAAAAGTGCCTGAGCGACAGGTAAGTGAATATGCCCCAGAACAAGCCTTGAATACAGGCCTTCTATATTTGATTTGAACATAACCAGCTATCTTATTTAATAATCAATTGTTCAAATCCTCCACAGAATTGAAAGAAAAATTGAAACTGCATAATAAAAAAAAATTGCAAAAAAAGCAATTAAAAAAATATAATTTTGACAAGGGTACAGATTTCATTCAAACCAAGGTCGCCCCCAGTCATTGAACAAAGTTATTTCTCATAGTGAGTTAGACATTATTATTACAAATCAACACACTAAATCAAACACAACTTTTTTGGTTCTATATTTAATTTTTCCAAATTGGACAATCGTTTCGGCTGTCTAGGCCAGGTGTCGGCAGACTTTCTAGTGAGAAGAGCCAAATATTAAGTAAACAGAATCTCAAAAATTTTATAGAGCCTCATATAAATTTACACTGTAGGCTATACAGATGTAACAGACCGAGTCCACAATATTTTATGGGTGGACACCTGACAAAATTACGAATCGAATATGTTCAAGGAATATGTGCAAATTCTGCACTGTTACGGAAAATATAATTGTTTGAAATTTTTGCAAAATCATGTTAAGCTTAAGTCTACATACTTCAAAATAAATATTTGTGAATTTTATCAATTATTAATCTATGTCTGCTTCAGGCAAATTTGATGCTCAAAATTTGATGATTTTTAATTTATTGTATTCAATATATAATTTGAAATCAATAAAATATTTTAATTGACCGAAATAATCGCATAATTACGATTTTAATACGATAATGTCAGAGATGTCTCTGACATGGTTGAGATTAGGCACATTTTCGACTCAAAATTTAGTCAGGTATATACCCATAAAATATTGTGGACTAGGTCAAGATTTTCATTTAAAATGCAAATTAACAATACAATCATAGGCTACTTAGAAGAATATAATATTTATTTTTATTTGTAACTATATAATACAATGTAAAAATCTGTTTAGACTGTGCCCGTCTCACTAGAGAAATTCTGTGTCGAGACGGGCATAGTTTACAAGCAATTGTTTAATTAATTAGAATTACAAGTAGTAGATAGAATTACATTTACTACTAGATAAAAGGTGTATATGAAGAACAATTTTAAAATGGACATAATTTTTGTTTCACTTTGTAGCAATAATTAATATAGGTATGAGTCAATATATTTGGGTGAGTGCACCAATACTGGCTCTATCCATATTAATAATATAATATATGTGAGTTATAAGCTTCAGTAGCTCAGTGGACTACTTATAAAACAAGCAAAACCTAAATATTAAAACACTTTTTGGGCTTTGTAAAGTATACTAGTTAGAACAGTGATTTTGCATGTAACTACTTGTTTACAATTTTAGGCATGATTGTAAACTATCATCAGTTAATTTGCTTCTTAACTTATTTTCTATTTGATTCATGGAAAGGAATATTTTTTCACATAAATAGATATGAGCCAAAGTTTGTGAGAATGGCAAATACTTGTTATTTTATTGTTTCATATGTTTCGGGCAAACTTTTCCATGTATCAAATATGATTGTAGATGAAAATATAAGCTGGAATATGTTGAAGTCGCAAATGCCTATGAAAAGAGTCGCGGTCTACTGACCCCTGGTCTAGGCCATTATCAACTGATAAAACATAGAACAGTGTGGTGAGCTTATATACTAATTTTTTACAATGTTGGATATTACATATTAGGTGATAAACAATACAACATTCTCTTAATGTTAATATCGACTAATATATAATATAATATCTTTAGTTACATGACATTATTATTACACATTAATGTTGGGGAAAAAACAAAATATCTTGACATTAACCATTAGTTCTTAATTGTTTAATCAGTTCATAATGTCTTAGACAGCCGAAACGATTCTCCAATTAATTTGGAAAAATTAAATATAGAAGCAAAAAAATTGTATTTGATTTATTGTGTTGATTAACAATGGAGTTCTATAAAATGAATACCATCTGTATTAAAAAAATAAAAGAATTACTGTTACAACTTTACTTGTAAAGATGAATAAATTACAGACAGGATAAGTAAGAACTTATATAAATTTCATATATTTTATTTTATATCTGAAAACAAACAAATGTCACATACTATGCAAAGTGCACTATAAAATAATATATCTGCTTCGGAATGGAATGTGTATACTAATAAAGCAAATTTGTAAAATAATAAGAACTAACAAATCAGAGGCATCTCTTCCTTTGGCAACCATCCCGATGATCCGTTTCATAGCTTCCAATTTAAGAGAATCTTTAGAACTATCAAGCATGAGCTTGAGATCATCGTGTCTGTAAAATAAATATTTCAATGATTATTAGAAGATAAATATGAAATTTTAAAATGCTGAGTTTGGAAAGATATTTATACTAAAAAATCATTAACAATCATGTTAATACATTTGTTAAAAGTGATGGAACTAATAACAAATATATTTACGAACTATCAATCCTATAATCTATACACATATATGTTGCTCTGACAACTGTCAGTATTTAGCAGGGGCGTGCAGTGCATATAAGCAAAAAAGCTGCGAAACAAATATATATAGCCATGAACGGATACATTACATATCGATTTATTACAATTAGTGCCATCTGTGTACCAGTAGAAACTTTAATTGCTTAGTTCTAAAAACTACCACGACAACCTACCGCTGCAGCCGTAGCGCTATTATCGACATCACAATGTATCAATTGTAGCTATTCACTTAGCTTGTGACCAATGTTCATCAATTGAAGAAAAAGACTGTATCAAGTACCTTGGAATCATAATAGATAACAATCTCAAATGGAAAGAACATATTACTAATCTCACAAACAAAATAAGGAAAACTGCCTACATATTTTTTAGACTCAGAAACATCTTATCACCTACATATCTGAAAATAATATATTACGCGTTTGTAAAGTCACATTTGCAATACGGTATTATTGGATGGGGAGGTGCATATAAAACTTCAATGTCACAATTAAAAATCACTCAAAAAAAGATAATAAAAATTATTCTAAAAAAAAAAAGACTATCCAAGTATACAACTTTTCACAGATTTTAAAGTACCAAAAATAGTAGACTTATACAAAAAAAATTCAATAATTCAAATTTTCAAAATTAAAAATCAATTAAATTTTAGAAGCCAATTCTGATCTACAAGATATAGAGATCAAACTGATATCCCAAAACTAAAATATACCGCAACTCAAAATCAATATATTTATCAAGGTATCAAATTTTTTAACAATCTCCCCATCACAATTAGAAAAATTACGGACTATCATAAATTTGTAACTGAAGTAAAAAAAAATATGTACACAGACTAACTGAAACATAAATTAACTCCTTCTCCATTCACGAGTCTTACTCTCATAGAGAAAAAACAAATGTTAAAATATATATATATATATATACCACTGATTATTGAAATTGTATTATATTTTTAATATTAATAAAAAAAGAAAAAAAAAACATTACTCTGTTCTATTTTTAAACTAGTGAATTACTCTAGTCATACAATTGGCTATTTACTGAATTGAAAATTCCTTTCGGTTGATTCGTTTTGTATGGAGTCGTAACCTATGCTGTTTTTTAACAGAATAACATTAGAAAGGCTTACAATTGCATGCAAATAATTGTCTCTGTCACAACTGTTTACTTCCTCTTTTACTAATTCGCGAATTTAACTATCTTATTGTTTTTAAGGTGTTGAATTTGTGGTCATTCTCTGCGTTCGAGGTGCATTTGGTGCATGAATTTGTTTTTGATTTGGGAAAAACAAAAAGCAATTGGTGGAACTATTTCTTATGTTATCCTTTAAAAATAATTATTATTTCCTTTAGTTATTACGTGAAGGAAAAAAGAATCAAGTTCAGTCATAAAAAGTGTTCTTAAAAACATCCATACATTTTTTATATTGATTTTTATATGGGTAAGAATGTATTATTTTATGTTAAAATTATGCTAAAAATATTAATAATACTCTAAAATTACAAATAAATACATGGTAGGGTCGTATAAATGACGGATTAATTTTATCTAAAGAGGTTGGTTAAACGAAAGTTCATAATCCTATATACAACATATATTATTGTATATGATTGTATAATATCATTGGTAATACCATAACCTAAATCTATACCTACTGCACTCCACTGGTATTTAGTAAGATTATTTGATTATCCAAATTGAAACAATTAAAATATACATCCCTATACGAAGAAAGTTCTGAGTGTGTAAGGATCAATGGATCATTCACACAATGGGTGTCAAGTATGGTTGTGTAATGTCTCTATGGCAGTTCAACTTGTGTATATAATTGTATGAAAGAACTGAAACGTATGAATGTAGGAGCAAAAATGGGCGATTTGATTGAACGCTGTTTATTGTACGCCGATGATGCAGTATTGATGGCGAATAATGAACAAGAACTACAGAGTCTAGTGAGTAGAATGTGCAATGTATAAAAGCAAAGTGACCATATTATGAATGTCAACTAGTCGAAAGTGATGGTATTTGAGGAAGGAGGAAAGTAAGACAATGTGCAATGTAATGAATGTTTGCAACAAATAGATGAGTTTGTGTATTTGGTAAGTATGTTTGATAGAAACAAAAATATATCAAAAGGAGGTTAATTGCAGGGAACATAGTGAACGGCGCTTTAAATGGAATAATATCTAATGGGGTCTTGTCAACCGAGGCAAGACTGGCGGTACACAATGGAGTCCTGGTACCGATACTGATGTATGGAAGTGAAGCCTGATGCTGGCAGAAGAGGAACGAAAGTAGACTGAATGCAGTGGAAATGAGATCACTTAGGCGTATATGTGGCAGATCCGTTTATGATAGAGTAAAAAATTAAGATTTTAAGAGAGAATGTAAAACTAACATTAGAATGGTATATAAGATTAAAAATAATCGCTTAGGTGGTTTGGCCATATGGAATGAACGAGGAGAGAAAAGTAAGAAAGATATATAATACGTGTTGTGGCACCATAAATAGAGGACGTCTGCGGAAAACTTGGCGCGCCATGTAAACCAAATACTAGAAGATGGTTCTGTTAAAAGTCTCAATAATCGCCGAGCTTGTATAAGAAAATGTATGAATATGAATGAGGCGAGAATTGTGTCAGGACAGAAAAGTGTGGAGAAGTGAAAATGCAACCTTAAGGGTTGGAAGTTTTAAATAGTTACTTTTCATTCTTTGATAATTACTCATTCTTTCATATATTCATTTAAGTTTAATTATTAAACTGTCTTTTTCATATTAAATTTTGCAATTTAAGTAGCATTTGTTGTGTGGAACCAGTAAGAGAGTGCAAACTCTTACAACGGTTATGGGAAAGGGTGGGTCCTTCCAGCGTCTATAGTATTATTTCATATTAACCAACTAACCATTACCAAGTTATGTTCTGATGTTAATTCTGAATAACACACTGCACCAGGAGGATGCATATACAATACTCGATTGTTCGCTGGTAGAGAGTATGCAGCCACATATTCACTCTCTCTTTGCAATTTTGTGTAACCCAATTCAATTGAAAAACTATAATTAATTAAACAGATTTTAGCTTAGAGAATTTTTTTTCCTATGTTCCAACTAAAAATATTGTATTTGAAACTAATAATATCATTTACAATCATAAATGCAAATAATACTTGTGTTATAGAAAATTTACTTAAATTTAATGGGTGCCTGTACATTATACTGAATAATAATTATAACTCACTTTTTATAATCGGCCTGAAAAAATCCACCAGAAGCAGGATCAGCGGGGTATTCAACCTCTCCAGTAACACTTGTTCTGTCATTATTGTACGAAGGATTAGACATTTTCAAACAATGAAATAGTGCAGATTTCTAATCAAATATTCTTCAAATGTTTAAATATGTTCTGAAATCAGAGGGCGTATTAAACACCGGACTCCGGTAAACATTAACCAATTTCAAAAGTAGATGTACCGCACCGTTGTAACTACCGAGATCACAGCTTACAATACAATATTCTAATAAAAAACACCATTTTCAATGAATCTGACACCAATCACCAAAGCGGAGAAGCGATAAACGTCATTACTTTTTAGTGTTGTATACCTACACAAAATCAAAAATAATATGTCTCTTTAGCTTTGATAACAAGAGTCACCAAAGACGGCAAGAGTCAAGAAAATGAGATTTATTACAAATGAATGATGGTTGGATTAAGAAAAACAGCGCAAATTAATAATTAAAGTATGTACAAAAAAATCTATTTGATGTAACCAAACTCGATAATGACACGGGCGCGCCAAATTCAAGGAATTATTTGAATAATTGATTGAGAGCGCGTAAGAGGCATGGATCGCTCTATTTTGACATAAAACAGACTACCAAGTGAAGGATATAATTGCTCCAGGGTCCAGTGGCCCGAGGATTGCGTAATATTCATTAAGTTGAAACAATGGTGACAAGATGATGACTCACGAGCGGAATGTTTCTTGAAAATACATTGTAGGGACCCACATTTCGCAGGAGACGAGCCGCTTTTCTTTCAACATAAGTAAAGCATTGTTCCTAGAATTTATTTTGTCAAAGAGCGAAGTAATTACACAGTAGTCACCCACACTAAGCGATATGTCACGTAGAGTACCGCATTCATTTCAGCCCAGATATAAAGCAATAAACGTTAACAATAATAAAAAGCATCCGAGATAACGACTCCAGAAAAAAGGCATTTAAGAGAAACAAAGACGCATGAATGCGTCTCTTTCGTCCGAGCGGACCGAAACATGTGTGAGCGTCCACCACAAGAACAAGAAAAAAATTCTTCCTAAAACAGCTCTGCAGGGGTAAGCAGGAAGAAAACGACATTACGCTTGTCGATCCCGGTGCTTTATTCATGCATCATGCTATTTCAATAAATCTTACAAATTCTCCAATCTGTACCTACCCGATGATAATTAGGTCTGCCACATATATGCCTGTGTAAACCAATTTCCACAGCATTCAGTCTGCGTCCGCGCCTTTCGCGAGCTCCAAACAATATGCTTACATTAATACCAATCCGCCAGAGCCTAGTAAATACAAATAATTTATCAATTTATTTAAACCAGGATGAAAATAGACGACGAGAATCGCGGTAAATCAAAAGAAATTGTATTTATGTTTAACTAGTTATAAAATTTATTTCTCTTTTAAGCGATGTAAATGATTAGAGTTAGTTGCGAGGATTTTATTATGTTAAGAAATAGTATAGCGAGATGGATAAAATAAACAATGTAATTACTATGTAAAATGTATAGAAATAATATTATTCATAATTTAATTATGAGACAAAGGCGGGATCGAGAGTAGGCCAAAAAAATAAGGGCGGAGCTTACAGCCATCAGAAAGTGGCCAATAAACGTCGCCAATCTTGGCCCTCGCAGCAAGAGATAAAATGGAACGAACGCCATTGTTTATGAGTCTGCCACAGAATTTGGGAGATTCCAGGAAGATCCGTCAGGATAATTATCCGAGGAGAGCCCGTCAGCTAGCCTTGGAGGTAGTTCGTCTCAGAACTCAAAAGAAGTCCAGTAGAGTCCCTCGAGAATAGTCCGCCAGAAACAGTTTGGACCGCAGCACGGAAGAAGCAGTCATGGTCTGACACACAATCCGGCAGAATCCATAAACTAGTCCAAAGATCTAGAGACCGACCACGAGTAGCCAGAAGTCACGTAGCCGCCCTGCCCGCCCCAAATCAGCTTGGACACAGCCGTATAATCAGTCGTCATGCAGCCGCCCTACCCGTCACCCTGGACACAGCCGTCCAACCAAATGTCAGGCAATCGCCCAAATCAATCCGGAAGTAGTCACTGACGACGCCACTTCGTCCGGCCAAATACCGGGTCTCTGGAGAAGACTCCGGTGCAGCATTGCAGACTTACATAAGGTAGAATAATTTAAAATGAAGTTAACATAAGAATGTACACCTATCCATGACGCGTGTAGAAGTGAATAAATAATCAAATATTTGTTTTCGTGTCTCCCGTCTGTCATTTTTTTATTTAACCTGTCCCTCCTCAATGAGTGACCTCTGCCTCTGATATTAGTATACCGATGATTTTTATAATTATAATTACCACCAAGTCACTGGAACACCTAGTTACTTGATATATGAATAATAACTAGATCCAAGCTAGGTAAAGCTGATAAGGAACTTGATATTGGTAAAGCTAATTGTAGCGTAGAAAAAATGATGAATATGATTAAAAAATGTAGCTGATTAATGTAATGTAAATGATTATGTTGAACAAATAAATAAGGAGAAAATTGTAAGAATAAAATATGACACATATGTTGATGGCACCAGAAGTCCGCGGAAGATTTGGCAAGACCATGTAACCAAATACTGGAAGGTAGTCCTGTTAGATGCTTCATCAGCCCCAACGAGCTTATATGAGAAGATGTATTAATGTAGACGAAATGAAAGTTGTGTATCAAGACATAAGAGTGTGGAGCTTCATATTTTTGCCTACCCCCGCGGAAAAATGTTTGGGTCCACAAGATGGATCGAATATCGCAAGATACAAGTCGATCTGTTAACAAGAAATATATTTGTATCGTTTTGGTTACAGTTGTCGCCGGGACATGGCTTATTCACGAAACTTGGGTTCCGCAAATCAGTGCGAGACAATTTTATTGGATACATTAAAATCGTATGCTAGAATTTTGTGTATGATTTTTTGTGAATATTCGTTGTTGTTTATTTATATCGATATCGACCAAAAAGAATACGATACCCATCTTTAAAGTATTACACAAAAAACAATCATAATTAGATTCGTTTATACCTACCTCTATAATAAGTATTTTTTAACTGCATAAGTACGGCAGTGAAACGTTAAAAATTGAAAATGAAGACGTCGGCTGTACATTATCTATGCAACCGCTGTACATTATCTATGGCTAGTACTGTCACTGTCATTATTGCACCTCTGATCATCTCTTATCTATGCTGTCAACTACTCAATGTACGATATTATCTGTCGGGGTTGCTTTTTTTAAAAATATTTATTAGTGTGAATTTAATAACACAATATACTATACATTACTTCTGTTTAAATAAGATTGATTTATAAGTATTCTACGAAAGCTTTCTGATTTTATAAGGTTTGTTATTACTAATATTTTTAATAAATTCGATCATTATTATGTGAACGTACACATTTATTTACTATGAACATCTAAATATTTCATTTTCAGAAAATTATGACGAAATTACTAGAATGGCTGTCCATAACAGCTATATTATTTGGAGTATGGTTTTCAATTGTATACGGCTATGTGCAGTCTTGTTGCTTAGATAAATGGATGCCTTTAATTGTTCCATCTCCAATAATATTCTTAGCACTATTTGGAATTTACGCTGCTACAGTTGTGCTTTATAGAGTTTTCACATTCAACGATTGCGAGGAAGCCGCAAAAGAGTTACAAGAACAAATTTTAGAAGCCAGAGAAGACCTACAACAAAAAGGATTCTCCTTTGATTAATCAGTACTATTTTGTTTTGTTCAATAACTGATACTTATTTTGTTTTGTTCCATGTAACAAATATTTTTGAAATAAAATTGAGAAAATTATATTTTATATTTAGTTGTAAAGATTTTGTTTGTACTGTTTCGAAATAACCATAGCAGTTGGTTATATAAAAAATGATGGCCAACATTTCTGTGGAATATAAAATATTTCACAATTGTTTTAACTCCTGCAATGACATTTTTGTCAATGTTCTTATATCGAAAACGCTGATCAAATCAAATAATTACACCTTATGGCCAGTGGCGTAACTACAAAAATTGGGCTTCAATGCAGAATTGAAAAAAGACCCCCCTAAATAAGTGTTGTATTTGTATGTATGTACAAACTTTATTTATAGTTAGACAAACACAAAAATTCTAAAAATGGCGTAATATATCAATTAATTCTGCACCTGTTATTAATTCAATTGCTATTTGTTAAAGTGTATCTTGCGCAAGAGATAAGGAACTGTGAAGTTAGACCTATATTCAACAACAGATACAAATTGGCAGTAGATGATAAAAAAGTGTAAAGATTCAAGTGCACGGTGTTGTTTGCCCAACAACTTGCCTGATGTAATCTAACTGGTGCATCTTAGGACATATATAATTTATTTAAAGCTTAAACCTTTCTCAGAAAGGTTACAGGCTAGTTAACCCATGCACTCCGGTGGTGGGTCAGATCTGACCCGGGTGTTGACCAAAATATGAATTTCTCAAAAAATATTTGGTTAATGCTATTTTCCTTTTGGCTAATCTTTTATCAAATATTTCCAAGCAATTCAAGACAAAAATGAATATTATCAGACGCGATTCATTAAGATATTTTACAAAAGTGAGAAAAAAACACCGACCTAGGGAAGGCGCTCCAGTGCGACCATCTCTTTGCGCGCTCCGTATCACACATTGTCAACTATTGGCGCAAATTTTATAATATTATATTTTACTTTTGATGCTTGCAACTTGCTATATATTGTGTTCAAATTAATTAATTCTGTAAATATATTAGTGTAAAAAATAATATTTTAATTCAGAGTGAAAATGTTTATAACCACTTTGTCACCTGTGTGGCCAATAGTCCCGTTAGCCAATGCAGGTAGGGCATCATGCGTTCAGTGCATGTTTGAAATGGGTCTGAGAATAACATGTCAGCGCACATAATATTGTTTATAAAGCTTTTAATTTTCTAACAGAAAGCGTACAATATATCATGACATTTAATTAAATCATACATATATATTTTTAACATGAAAGATTTATTTTTAAAATCCGAAAAACGGTTAAAAAGACAAAATTTTGTACTGGGTCTGAAATGACCACTGCTGGTTGTGTACCCACTGGCTAAATGGGTTAAACAATAAAACTCAGGTGACCCCTTTCGATTGACATGAGGCAGATGTTAACTTTTCAAGAATTGTTTTTGATTTTGAGAATACGTCCTATCTGCGTATTCGTTTGGATAGATCGGTAATAGCAACACATCGTTCTTGGTATTGTAGAAAAGAATCCAAGATTGGGTTTGTATTATTTACTGAGAGCAGGATGTATTTTCGTAATGTTCGGTTGAGCATGGAAATGTTTATCATGAAGACTAAATCTGGGGAGACTTTTCCTATTGATTATCTTATGAAGAAGAATAAAGTTTTTCTTTTCAATATTCCCGTTACAATGACCCCTCCTCCATCCACTAGTAACTCTGCCCCCTTCCCCTTCAACTGTCAATACCTAATTACTTGTATGTCTCCTATAATTATGTGTAGTCAGTTTAATACTTCACCCGTTGATGAGAGTTACTGTTCTCTCAAAACAAGAGTAGTGCTAACAAACAGAAGTAGAGTAATAACATTGTTTCATTTATATCCATCCATTGTGTTTATCTTGTTTAGATTCGAAAAAAGTCTTAGCTTCATAGTTTGTAAGATTTTCGGATAACCCACAGCGGCAGTTATTTCATATTAACTATTACATTATATTTATTTGCTTTCGATTTGGATATGCTTACACTTGAAGTTGAACACTTATCTAATATTTTTAACAAAACTTGCCTATTTTACTTGTACGAATTACAAACATATTTTTGGCGAATGTGTATAGAATAGAAATATTGGTTAATCCATAGAAAAATTAAAATCAGTTTTAAAAAGAAAGATTTATCAGTAATAGTTATTTATTTAATATTATAATAAATGTCTTATAATAAATAATATTTTTCATTAATGACATGTTTAAGACAGGCCTTTGGTGACTTTCCTTTAACTGTCAAATGAAGCAAAGGAATAGATATTCCTCTCCTCATTTGAGTTTGAGCCAGGTTTAATTTACTGCCTTTTTTAGAGTTTCCTTTATGTGAGATGGGAGCTTTACTCTTTTACGTTTTCTTACTCTTCCGCTTTCTTTCTCAACTATTTGTTTTTTACTTGATTGCTGTGATTTCTTCTTTTTCTTCAAACATGATAAAGGATTAGGACCTCTTTTCTTTCTTTTCTTCTTATTTTTTATAATTTCTTCTGTGTCAACACCCGATTTTTCTTTGAGAGTATGTAAAGTTTTTTCTTGAATTGTATTTAGAGTCCCGAGCAAATTATCCTGTTTTAATTTGGCTGCATCGTAGCTTACCGGCGAAGGTTTCTCAAGAGTCGGAGCCTTTTGATGCAAATAAATCAATGGCGTGCCAGGAACGTCTCTCAAACAATTTTGCAAAGCTCTATCTTGTGTTGCCACTATATAATGAGATTTATTATCAGAACCGATCATAGATATTAAACAGTCAGCTCCAGAAATAGCTTCACGGTGGCCACACTGATGGATTCCAAATTGTTTTAGTATCGTAAGAGCACCCAAAGTTTTTTTGGCGATTCTTTCAGTTTCTATAAGGACACACTTTGTAGTGAGAAGTTTCACTTCTGCTACCAAATATTTTGGTATCTGCTCCTTGATGTTTATTTGCTCCTTGAAATAGATTAAAATTCAAGTTTTATTTTATGTCAAATCAAAATAAGTAAAATCGAATCTCAACACATTTAATGAAGTGCACATTGCTTAACAACTTTAATTGCTGGGAATGCTGGACGTCTCGGCTAAAAAATTTGGCACCACATCTTGCCATTTTTGACTTTGTTCTTTTAAGGTTAGGTGTGAATCTGCACTGTCTGCTTCTGGATCCGGGAGCTCTTCCACAGGAACCAATATATCGTCAGACGGCAATTCATCCTCTCTCCAGACGTCGTCAACTAAATCTACCAAACGAAGGTTTCTAACTACACTACTGTCCATTTCTGAAAGAATAACTACGTTTACGGGACATGTTTCAATAAAATAAACCTAAAAATGCAAGTCAAAAAAGTGTGGAGATCCGAAAAATAATACACAATCTAACCTTTTTTGCGAGAAAACAAAAAGTACCATCAATAAGTATTTGATAAGGTTGGTGGAATTCAAAATTATTACAGTAAAAACTTAAGAATCTCTGCACCTTTTTATAGCGTGCAATTTTCATTTTGACCAATACGAACCCTCACAGCGCCTTGCAAAATCGGCAACTTAAACACAAAACGCGAGTATTTCGCAAAATTGACGTTTAAAGTCATAGAAATTGTAATTATTAAATGTAAGGCTTACGCATTATTATCTTTGTAATTGGATCTAAAGCTTGTCTATGATCTAAAGGCTATTATTGCGTATTCAACAATATTATTCGCTAGTATTGTAATTTTTTGTTGTTGGCGTACTGGTGTACTCCTTATCTATGGTGTACTCTCAACTTTCACCATAGAAAAGAGATTGAGTTTAACGAAAACATAGATAAAAGATATACAACGAAATGACAGTTTTATATGGTTCTATAACCTCATTTTGCTTGTGTTTGTTTATACATAACAACATAGCTTGCATATCAGATTGTTTACAAGTCACAATTTAAGAATTCCTGAATGTAAATTTCTGTTTTGTAAATTGTTATTGTGTGTAATTAATTGAAATGAAGTAAGTTCCAATTTAAGATCATTTCAATATTTCCTTTATATTGGTCAATATTTTTTTGAAATAATTCAACTTTAATATTTTGCAGGCTTAGTGTTGATGGCCTCCTGGTGTACTTTCCATACGATTACATATATCCTGAGCAATATGCCTACATGCTGGAACTTAAAAGAGGAATTGATGCTAAGGTTTGTGTCCGCTAACAGTTATCAAAATGTCTGCTTTATTTGGGGGTTAGGTCGGTGGTTAAATGAAAGAAAGGTGATTGGTGTGTTGAGGTTTATTACAGTATGATAAAAGTTAGGAAGACGGATAAAATGAAAGAAATGAATGAGTGAAGATGCAGAAGGTGTGCGTGAATTCTGAAGTGAAACGAGTCGGCGGTCTCGCTCGGCGCACGCGGGCCGGCAAGACCGCCGTTGTGAAGCAATGAAACAGGAGAAAGTTCAACAATGAGGAATCAGGCCAGACCTATAGCAGCAGCCGACAGCAATATATCGATGCCGGCTTAGATGGCGGTGAATTTGAAATCTGATCCCTACAATTATTAGAAACGTATAAAGATTTTTGTGATAAGGATTTATAAAATCTTTCTACAACCTTCACAGAATCTGCCTCGCTTTGAAGTATAGTAAATATGATATTTTTGTAATACTGTAACATTGTGCAAAACATTTATTTCTCTCATGTCAAGCATTGAATAATGTAATTTTATCTTTGTGTTCAATGTGTCTATAATAAACAAACTTGTCCTGAATTGGACAGAAATTTTGTTTTACATATTCTCACTTAAAGCTTTCCATTTCATGTCATATTTAAGTAATGGTCAAGTGGAAAAAAATAATAACTTCTCCATATTCAGATCCTTCCCCAGAGGTAAAATGCTATCTTACCCTATTTATAGTTTTTAGAACAAGTAGAAGAGTTTGTGTGTTTGGAAAGTATGTTTTATAGTTATGAAAACGGATAGGCTGAGTTAGATATCGAAAGGAGAAAGGTGATTGTAGGGAAAAACGTTAATAGAATTTTGAATGCAGTAATTTCTAATGGAAACTTGTCAGCCGAGGTGAGACTAGCGGTAAGCAATGGAGTCCTAATGTATGGACGTAAAGCTTAGAACTTACAGAAGAGGAACAAATGCAGTGGATAAAATGAATGAATGTGGAAATGGGATCACCTAGGCATACATGTGGCAAATCCATTTATAATAGAGTAAAGAATAAACAAATTAAGCTGCTTAGTATAGTGAATATTTATTAAAAAATAATCGCTTAGGTGGTTTGGTCTTGTAGAACAAATGAATGATAAGATAGATATATGATGCAAGTGTTGATGGCATCAGAAATAGAGAGCATCCGCGGAAGACTTGGCATGACCTGGTAAATGTTAGGAGCCTCAACAATCAACATGCATGAGAAGATGTAATAAAATGTGAGCTAGCAAAGAAATAGACAAATCCATGAGAGTAATTTTAAAACTTTCCCAGTATTAATCATTTAGAGAAGACATTTCTCACTTACGAAAGACAGGTTATGTGTCAAAAAAAAGTAAACTCGTTAACTTGAATCCATTTCTGGACGATGGACGACGGTGGAAGATTGCGTCTCTCTAATGTAGCGTACGGACAAAAACATCCTATCATTTTGGCACTGCACAATCAACTGACAACTTTAATCATTTCAAATGAATATCAGCGGTTACTGCATGCGGGATGTCAATCGGTCTTATTCTCACTTAGGCTTAAATACTGGCTATTGTCCGGAAAAAATACAGTGAAGAAAGTGTTGAGTAAGTGTGTCACATGTTTTAAGGCTCGACCCAAGAGCGTTGAATACCTAATGGGTGACTTACCCGGTGAAAGAGTATCACCTTCGCGCTGCTTTTGTACATGTGGAGTAGACTTTGCCGGACCGTACCTTGTCAAACAGGGAGGGGTGCGATCTCGCCAGTATGTCAAAGCGTATATGTGTATATTCTTGTGTTTCTTCACTAAACACCTGTTTGTAATATCTTGTTGAATTTATATCAAAGTATTTATTTTCAGGGGCATTGTCTGTTGGAAATGCCTTCCGGAACTGGGAAAACAGTGTCGTTGCTTTCTCTTATCGTGGCCTACATGATTCAAAATCCGCATCAGATTCGGTAAGAAACTTCTTAGTTTTACTTCCATTTTACACATTACATTGCCAATAGTAGACTTGTACTCCTGATACATTATTTGGATTCGAGTTTTCTTCAATTTTTTTCAAATTAAACTACAAATTTAAAATTGTGAAATAAGTTTAAGCTTTCATTTTTCCATACATTTCCGTACATTTTGAAATTCGAGAAATTATACATGAATTAGATGTGCATACGTATATAATAATTGTGTGAAAGAACTGGAATGTATGAATGTAGGAGCAAAAATGGGCCATTTGGTTGTATGGTGTTTATTGTACGCAAATGATGCAGTACTAATGGCGAATAATGAACAAGAACTACAGAGTCTAGTGAGTAGAATGTACGATGTATGCAATAAAAGTGACCCTATTGTGAATGTCAACAAATCAAAAGTGATGGTATTCGAGAAGGAGGAAAGCAAGACACCGTGTAGAATACTTGTAGGTAATAAATGTTTGGAACAAGTAGATGAGTTTGTGTATTTGGGAAGTATGTTTGAAACAGAAAGGCTGAGAATGATATCTAATGGACATACCTTGTCATCCGACTAGGAAAGACTAGCGGTACACAATGAAGTCCTAGTACCGACAATGATGTATGGAAGTGAGGCCTGGAACTGGCAGAAGAGGAACAAAAGTAGACTGAATGGAGTGAATGAGATCACTTAGGCATATATGTGGCAAATCTATTTATAACAGAGTAAAGAATGAAGAAATAAGGAAAAAATGTAAAGCTGATGTTAGTATAATGAGTAAGATTAAGAAAGGATCACTTACGTGGTTTGGTCATATGGAACGGGCGAATGAGGAGAGAATGGTAAGAAAGATATTCGACGCAAGTGTTGATGGCACCAGAAATAGAGGATGTCCCGCGGAAGACTTGGCATGACTAGCTAAACCAGATACTAGATGATGGCTCTGTTAGAAGCCCCAACAATCGGCGAGCTTGTATGGGATGATGTATGAATGTGGGTGAAGCGAGAATTGTGTGTCAGGACAGAAGAGTGCGGCGCTTTATCCTCTCTGCTAACCCCCGCAGGGAAACGGCGGGATGGTAATTTAGTTATTTAGTTACTTAGGTAAGAAACTGAATTAAGCGGAAAACATATTAATTCTTTAAAAAAAATACATAATCTGTATGGAACTTTTTCGGAATCAAAGAATGTGATCTTATTTGACAGCAAAACATCAATGGGGGGTGTGTATTAGGCGAGTTTCATATTCGTGTATTTTAATTTAAAAAGCTTGGAACATTTTCAACTGGGAATTTAATCAGGCAAATTTTTTGCACTGATTCTGTTACACCAAATAAACTACATATTCTATTGTGCAATAAATGTTGTATTCATTGACACTGTCGCATTGTCAAAATATACTGTTTATTGTGAATTTTTATTTTTTGTGTTTTAGGAAATTAATATATTGCTCAAGAACGCTGCCTGAAATAGAAAAAGTAATAGAGGAATTGAAAAATCTTTTAAATTATTATGAAAAGTGTACTGGAGAAAAACCAAATTTAACTGGATTGGTTCTGAGTTCTCGCAAAAACATGTGTGTGCATCCGGAGGTAATACCTTTATCTGCTCATTATTTGTGCTGGTTTTATTATTCATCTTTTGTTTTTTACTTTACCCTTAGAACTGTCACCACTGACTACTTATTAAATCCTACTATCATTTTATTTACTTACTCCATTTGAGAGTTAGGACAATATTAGTAAATTAAATTAACCTTTGCCCGCCCGCACTACACGACCCTCTATGGCCAGCTGTGAAAATTAAAATTAAAATGAACACGTCACCTTGTTTACTTGCAATTGTTTTACTTTTATGGCTTTTATCAGAGAATATTGCCCAGCCGATCTATGGTTGGAGGGGGCTCCTTGGAACATTGCACATGTCTAATATATTTGTTAATTCTTATAGTGACATTACGTCATTTTGTTTGAATTAATTAAGGTATCGAGGGAAAAGGAGGGTAAAGCAGTGGACGGTAAATGCCACGCACTAACGGCTAGTTATATCAGAGAAAGGAGTTCAACTGATGGCTCTACTCCTATATGTGAGTATATTTTTAATCAATAAAAGTAAATAACCGGTAAAGAATTATGAAGTTGTAAGTGCACAATGGTTATTTGGTTCCATTTCAGGTCAATTTTATGAAGGATTCAATGCTGAAGGAAGAGAAGCCGTCATGCCACACGGAGTTTACACAATCGATGATTTAAAGCAGTACGGGTCAGACAGGAACTGGTGTCCATATTTCCTAACAAGACAAGCGGTTTGTTCATTTAATCAAATAACTAGCAGTCCGTACCCAGCGTGTCCAGGATTCAGATTAAGTTATAATTTAAAATAGAGGTTGGGGGGAGAGGGACATCTTTGTTTTGTGCAGATGCTAATGAGAGATAATATATACAAAATTTGGTCCAGGCAGGTCGAGTGTGTCACTATATTTTCGTCAGGGTCTTAGAGTGCAACTGAGGAAAATTTGGAATGCAAGGCTTTCAATATAAAGACCCCTCCTATGTAAAGTATCGTTCTAGTATTTTGCACGTATTTGATACATTTTTAAATGCCTATAATGTTTTTAATATTATGTTTATTAGTACCAATATCACAGAATACAATATACATACATATTTTTTTTAAATCTGCCACGTAAATAAGTATCAAATACACACAAAATACTAGTATGATGAAAATTACATTTTTTACTTATACTACTTTACGTAGGAGGGGTCGATATGTAGTACACATTTATATCTTGGGGGAATATGCGGGACAGCCCGGGGAGGGGTTGCTTGTGGGGTGCTAAAGAATAATTATACAAAATTTTATATATAGTGTGTTTAGTGGAAAAATTTCAAGATTAAATTGTAATTGCTCATAAACCATCAGGGTGAGGTAAGTGGGAGGGGTATTGTTCGATGCGCGTGATTTGCGGGTTTGCAGTCGCAATGAGTCACTGGTCAGGAGCGCAACAGTGGTGATTCATTGGTTCGTGCGCGTCGCGCTTTTTGTACTCACTTTAATATTCGACGAGTAAGTGATGGGCCGAGCACGCAACTAATATGTACGATTTTTTAACATTTCTATTAATCGTACATAACATAAAGAAAATAACCGCCATGAACAAGTAGAAAATTATTAGTTAATACCTGATCGATGATGATGGCTCGAAATTATAAATTTCCGATCTAAAAAATAATATGGGGGCTTCATAATATCACTCCATGACTTAAAGGACTTCTCTCATACAGGAATACTAACGAACTATTATATAGGGTGTCCAGCGGAAAAATTTCAAGATTAAATTGTAATTGCTCGTAAACCATCAGGGTGAGGTAAGTGGGAGGGGTATTGTTTGACGCGCGTGATTTTCTGATTTGCCAGTCGTAATGAGTCACTGGTCGGGAGAGCACCGCGCGTTCGTGGTTAAGCAATATTTAAAGTGCGGTGATTCATTTGTTCGTGCGCGTCGCGCTTTTTATAGTCACTTTAATATTCGACGAGTAATTGATGGGCCGAGCACGCAACTTATCTAGGGTTAGGTTTAAAAGTTCAGACAAGAAGGGATAACGGTTAATCAAACTCCTCCGGGACTATTAACATCAGCAGTGATGCCAGAACATGTGGCTCAAGTTCAACGTGAAATTATGCGCAATCTGCGTAAATCGATAAGGAAGATTGCAACCTGTACTGGAATAAAAAATCAACAGTGCAAGTTATTTTGAAAAAGAAACCAGTTTCACCCATTCAACCTGCGAATCGTGCAGTTTCTCAACGAAAATGTCTATTCTTTACATGAAACCTTAACGAGAACGATGCTGAAACGTTTTGGAATAGCGCGAATGCTTGGAAACATATTGTTTACTGACGAAGCACATTTTCATGTTGATGGCTATGTTAATAAACAGAACATGAGATACTGGTGCCCCGACAACCCAAGGGAACGCCATCAAAAACGACAGTGTGGTGTGCCCGAGAGATAATTGGTCCTTATTTTTTTAACCAGCGAGACAGTCACTGCTGATGTGTATTGCCGAATGTTCAACGAGTTTTTGGTACCGCTACTGCAGCTGTTTCCCGGGTTCAACAACAGAACACAATTTTAGCAAAACGGGGCCACTCCACACACAGCTAGAGTTTCAATAGAGAAGCTGAGAGGAATTTTTCCCAATTAATTAATCAGCCAATACGGAGACATACTCTGGGCACCTCGGTCACCGGACCTTACACTGTGCGACATTTTTTGTGGGGATACCTTAAGTCGAGAGTTTACAGCAACAATCCTTGAACAACTCAGGCCCTACAAGAAAATATCCACTGTGAAGTTGCTGCCATTGAACCAACGCTTTGTCTTGCGTGTTTCCAAATTTAAGAGTCCGATTACAAGAGTGTATTGAGAGAAATGGTTGGCATTTAGACGATATTGTTTATAAAACGTAAAATCTACAAATATGAGAATAACATTGTTTTTTTTTTTTTATTCAATATTAAACTTGAAAATTTTTCGCTGAACACCCTTTAGATCATACACCCATTAGAATAGGATTGTATAGAGAACAGGCAACATATCGTCACAATAAATGCAGTAGGCTGTATATTAAAAATACCAAACTTTTTAGGATAGACAAAACACTACCCCGTCTCACCGAATCTTCGCAAATTTATTATCTTAACACTTTTGTGATGGGTGCCGCTCCCGGGTCACAAGTACGTGTAGTGGGCGAAAACCATCGGAATGTAATAAAAAATTTAAACTTTATTAAAAACACTATCTTCCAAACCGTTAGTAATTTTCTAATTATATTTGGAATACTCAGTCATACAGACAGTATGGTCCTCGATATTGTATACTTTTTGGAAACAATTTTTTTTTAAATGTGCAAAAATTAATCTCATCCTTTTTTTTTGCAGATATTACACGCAGACATTATTGTATACTCATATCACTATCTTCTAGATCCCAAGATAGCTGATATTGTATCAAAAGCTTTGAACAAAGAGGCTGTTGTTGTGTTTGACGAAGCCCACAATATAGACAATGTTTGTATAGATTCAATGAGTGTGAAAATAACCAGAAGGATAATTGAAAAAGGTTCGCAAGCTCTGCAACAACTAGAAAAAACTGTGGCTGAGTGAGTCTTCTTGAATTTTATTGCCTGTGATTATCATCTGTAGCTCATCACCGATGTGTATCTGTAATTACCATAACACGTGTACATATTGGTAATGGACTTGAGCATACATTTGTATCCTCTCCAATAACTCGAAATCTTAATCTTCAATTATTTATAACTTAGTTTTTAAATATGAATTAAATATATTAATTAGAAAGATATACACATAAAATCAATTTTATCGAAAAATATCCGGATATCCCGGTGGCGCAACAACAATATTTTTCGATAAAATTGATTTTATATGTATATTTTTCTAATTAATATATTTAATTCATATTTAAAATATCACAGACCTATGTTCTGAATAATTACAACTTCACAATAAGAATGTGTTCTCCTAATAACTTAGTTTTTAACCATTTATATGAGTTAAATTTAATACACCAATCGGTTTCAGTAAATAAATAAATTTATTTGACATCCTGATAATGGAAAAAGTTTTTTTTTTCCGAAACCTATTAGTGTATTAAATTTAACTCATAAAAGTGGTTAAAAACAAAGTGTGGCAACTCTTGGTGTTCTGTCCTTTACCTCTTAGTGTCTTGTTATATCATGATAGGTTTATTGTAAAATAAACTCGGCCTTCCTTACATCAATTATCGGTTTATTACACGCTTAGATGAGAGAGCTCTTCCGCCTAGGGTGGCAACTTATAAAGGTTCGCCTTCCCCCCCACTCGCACACACACTCTCATGGCGGACATACACACACATTCACACAAACAAGTGACAGTTTTCACACAAAATTATAAATAATTTTTCTTTTATACTTTTTTATTTATTAGTATTTTTCTTAAATATATGGACAAAATGTATCTCTTTTAGAATTAGAAGATTTTTTAAAATTTCTTTCTGTGTTTTGCAATGGTAGTCGTGCCAGCAGTACGTTTTAAAAAATATTTATTTTCATCTTTAATTGACGCAGGCACAGGAGATAAATGAATCTCAATTATACTATATGTATAAGGATATTCACTATATTTTCATTAAGTGTTGACATAAAGGATTCACTCTTCGTCTCCGGCAACACACTTCAGAATCAGTAATTATTGAGACAAGCCACACATTTCAAATGTTTGCGGACCATTACTATGTGTCCGCTTCGATGACGACACTATTCTTCAATGTCAAATATGTTTTGATAAATGCAAATACTTATAGGACAACCTGACATATTTGCTCGACATCGTAAGTTGCTTCTTCAAATTCAACCATTTTTTATTTTATTAGTGTTTAATTATGTTCCACTCTATCATCTCTCAGAATGCGAGAAGACGATGCGGCCAAATTAACTGAGGAATATCAGAGGATGGTTGAAGGCTTGAGAGAAGCAGCTATCGCGAGGGATTCAGATGTTCTTTTGGGGAATCCCATTTTACCTGATGAAGTTTTAACAGGTACAGAAATATTATAAATAGATTTTTTTTTGTCTTTTATTTTACAATCTATGATTTTTTTCCATGATGCTAGGCCTATATTAACCTTTAGTCATTTTTCTGCATCTCCAATGCAATACAGTATGTATTAAAATGTTATTATAAAAACCTTATTTTTCTTCAAATTTGCCTCCCCTATGGAAGTTGAAAATCTTCTGCTCTGAATGATGACTGCGAGCTACAATGGAACCAGTCTCACAAGTTGTCCAATCAGGAGACGCGTTTTCTTCTTGCACATCTCTTAAATCTTCCCCTGTAGTATTAGACTTGTATTACTTCATATTTCTTCCTTTCATAACACACCCAAAGTACTTTTCTCTTCTTGACAAAGTTCATTCCTTTCTTACCTTTTTTTTGTATGTTTCAAATGTGTTTATTTTGCACTAAGAGATTTTCAATATTCTACTGAAGCACAACATTTTTAAAGCCTGTATTTTTGTGGTGTTTCTAGAATAACCAAAAACAGTAAAATTTCTAGCCGAATGATTAATGTTGTGCAATATTTAATACTAGTTATTTTTTAATATTATTTTAGAAGTGGTACCAGGAAATATTCGCAATGCTGAACATTTTATAGGGTTCCTTAAAAGATTTATCGAATATCTAAAAACCCGTCTAAGAATACAACATGTCGTACAAGAATCACCTGCAGGTTAGTTTATTACTTAATTTTTTTTAAATAGAAATGTAATAACAGTTATATTTAGTTCAATAATATTTTTGTAATTTTTATAGGATTTCTTAAAGACGTCGCATCAAGAGTATGTATTGAACGAAAGCCGCTTAGATTCTGCGCCTCAAGATTGTCATCTTTGTTAAGAACCTTAGAAATACCGGACCCTTCTAGTTTTTCTTCCCTCACACTTATCACAAATTTAGCAACACTTGTAGCTACTTATACCAAGGGTTTTACAATCATCATTGAACCTTTTGATGACAAAACTCCCACAGTTTCAAACCCAGTGTTGTATTTCAGGTAAGGTAATATGATTTAACTCTCCTGAAAAATGGTTAATAGCGTTAAACTTATTTATCAGCAATAAATATGTGAATGGCCATTTAGGGTCAATTGTGTGATCAGTAATAACTTTTTACTGTAGTAAAAAAAAGTTACTAAAGTAAAAAAATTGTTTGATCGTTAGTAAAAAATATTTACTTCTCAAAAGTATATTGTGTAGTAAACTCATTTTACTTTCTGATATCCGATAGTAAAAACGAGAATCGACAGTTAAATATGGCAGATTTTTCACAGCTGTTCCTAAAGTCATCTGACACATTGATACTTTGAAAGTTGCAGTATATGACAATTAATCATTCAATATCCCGCTATTTTAGTGATGAGAGTTTGTCCGATGATGATCTTGTTTAATATATTAATGTATGCATTAACACATAGTATGAAACATTTTCACCACCAAAGTGACAGATTTCGAATGCCTAAGCGAAAAAATCCATAGATAATACATAAAAAAAGCATATTTCATGATTATTTGTGGCGCCAATAGACATCTCCATCTTGCTTTGACAGTTATAAATTTGATGTATCAACAACCCGCAAAGGATCTTTACTACGGGCATTAGTAAAAAGTTACTACTGATCACACAACCAGCCCTTATAGGAAGAACTATTTTTTTTATCTGCAATTGTCAATCATCTCTAATATTCTTAATTTAAAGAAATTATTTTGCTAATATTTCATTTCTTTTACACAGTTGCTTGGATTCCTCGATAGCAATGAGACCAATTTTTGCAAGATTTCAAACTGTTGTCATTACATCTGGTAAATATATTTTTCGTCTTTTTAAATATATTTATATAGTAGGTTCTCGATTATCCGGTGTGGTAGGAAAAATGTTTAACCTGGACACAAACAAAACCTGAAACAAAAAATTATCCTACACGGCTGTGACAGCAAAATATAAAATTGAGGGTATAAAATATGAGTATTAACAATTATTAAAGTTAATAATAAATCAACTGCTATCTACGCTTAATTAAAATTTACAATTAGACATGCCCGTTCGCTTGTATCAAAAATAAATACTGAATTCAAACGCACCCAAATAGTAATTTGCGACCACGTCATCGACAGGGATTTCCAGTTGACAATGTGTTTGCGATTTTGCCAGTTTTATATTTTATACATATTATAGTTTAAAATTTTTACTATCCCGGTTAATCCGCCACCTGGTTATTGTGACCCCGGATAATTGAATCTGTATTATAACTGATAAGTTTTAAAATATATTTTTGTAGGTACTCTGTCACCTTTGGATATGTATCCCAAGATTCTGGATTTCAATCCTGTAGTCATGAGCTCCTTCACAATGACATTAGCAAGGCCGTGTTTACTTCCAATGGTATTTACTTTTAATTATATACATTATACTTACTCAATTTTTGCACTATATACGAGCTTTATGGGGGGTTTTCACGTGGACTTTATTAATTTGATGTGAATACTTTTAGATTGTGTCAAAAGGAAACGACCAAGTCGCTATATCATCTAAATTTGAAACAAGAGATGACGTTGCCGTTATTAGAAATTATGGCCAACTATTAGTTGAGGTTTGTGAAAATTCTGTATTCATTTTCCTAAACATTTCCATTTAATGTGTTTCTTCTTTCCATTTGTTTTATGTGTGCTGCAACAGCAGTA
This sequence comes from Eubasilissa splendida, assembly GCA_031772225.1. Lineage (NCBI taxonomy): Eukaryota > Metazoa > Arthropoda > Insecta > Trichoptera > Phryganeidae > Eubasilissa > Eubasilissa splendida. Next base: position 9,074,253 of record CM062852.1, on the reverse strand, counting down.
CCTATATATGTATAATTTTTATTACCATCTCACTAGGTAAAAAAAAAAACCTGCATAAGAATTTACCTGTGTTATGTACCTTGATTCTCTGTGACGTAGGGCTAAAATATTTGCATTCCTAACTCAATTAATTTACAAGTGCTGTAAATCTTTGAAGTGGCATCGTTCTGGTGTAGCACCCCCTAGTAAGGCAATTGTTATAAAACAAGAAAAAAATGTCATGTCAACACTTTTCTGGGTTAGCGATAGATATTTTGTTGATTGACATAAAAGAATGGAATGCAATGGTAACTGGAGAATATTATATCAAGTTAATCATTAAGGGCGTGCTTTTATTTTTCAAATTTGAAATTCGAGAAATTCTACACGAATTACATATGCTTTTAAGATGAGGCTAATAGTTAGATTCTTATAAGTATCAGAGATATAATTAATGATATTATTTGTTACGTAAATCATGTGAGAGAGCAAGGTTTGAATAGAAAGAGACAACTATAAAATTGTTGATTTTCTAGCATTCGAACAAGTGTCAAAAATAACTTGTGTCTAGAGACTTATCCAAGTTTTTCATATTAATATTATGGAATGAGTGTTGTCATTTGAATTAATCCATCGAAAATTAAACAATTGATTGAAGTACCTAATTCATATTGTATTAGAATATGTTTTGAAATCAGACAAAGTACTTACATATATTTTAATGGTCGCTTAAATCAATGTTCTAAATTTAAAATTATTATGATAGCTTCAATTTATTATTTTGTTTAATATTATCGATTTAAAACGCCACATTGTCGTTTTGGTGATATGTCTGTTTTATAATTACATACTATTTATGAAACAGACAGCTAGTGTTTAAAAAACAACAGTGTTATACAGGGTCTTTCAATAGGGACGCTCGAAATTTGTTAGGTTATAGCAGCCATATTGTTAAAGTGATGTCTGTTAAATTTGTTGTCAATTGTTTAGTAGTGTACAGCAAATCATCATGGAAGGTTATAGTGTTGACCAACGTGTGCAAATCATCAAATTTTATTATCAAAGTTACTACTCCGTTCGAGAAACGTTCCGCGCAATAATGGGTCTGCACCTGTATAAAATCCAATTAACCCAGGAACCAGGTAAACGACCATAGACAACGCTGTGTATTCGCTGATTGGCTCCGGAGCAGTTGAAAGTTGACCCAAATTTCGCCAAAAAATCATCCTTTGTGACGAGGCCCATTTTTTGATGAATGGATATGTGAACAAGCAAGATTGTCAGATTTGGGACTATACCAATCCATACGAGATACACCAGCACCAAATGCATCCCGAGAAAGTCACTGTTTGGTGCGGATTTTGGTCTGGCGGAATCAGCGGTCCGTACTTCTTCCAACTGGCATTGCCATAACCGGCGAGCGCTACAGATCGATGATAAGCAACTTCTTGTGACCTAAACTGGATGATATAAATACCGATAACATGTATTTCCAACAGGACGGAGCTACGTGCCACATTGCACATACCACAATGGACATTCTGCACGAGCGATTTGAAGATATCTCGCGCGGCGGTGGCGTGAACTGGTTTAACGCTTTTAGACTTCTTCCTTTGGGGCTATCTTAAATCGCAAATCTTTGCTAATAAACTGCAAACAATTGACGCCTTAAAAGTCAACATAACAAATGCCATTCAGCAAATTCAGACAGATTTATGCGACAAAGTCATTGAAAATTGGACCTTCCGAATACGTGCCACCAAGCAAAGCCGCGGCGGATATTTGAACAACGTTATATTCCACACTTAATGCCATAAAATATACTTTCAAATGAAAAAAAAATTGAGTGGATATCTCACACACAACTTGTTTTATTTACATTTTAAAATCGAGTGTCCTTACTGAAAGACCCATAATTATAAACAAAATATTTAATTGCGACTTATGTAAAAATAATGTACATAAAATGTTTACTTTGTTCAAGAAAACATTGTTTTCCCTTCAAATCAGTAAAAAAACATCTGATTTATGAAGTTTCCTACTAATGTTGTGAATAAGTTCAATATTAATTCATATTGTGGGTAAAATATGCGTGAAAACATATATTTTCTGCATTTTTAAACGAAAATTACGAGAGCGCAGACTAGATGTCTATTGCGACCGCTAACAATCGGCAATCTGATGCTAATAAGGAAAATAAAAAATACATATTATTAGGATCAATATAAATATTATTTAGTAAGAAATTGCATTTTTGCTATCAAATTTGATTTTAAATAGTAGCTGAAGCCTCAAAGCATAGAATATATTACTTAAAAACATGTTTTCACTAAGACAAAGTATTTTAAAACCGTCAGAAATTGGTAATATGTCTTACAAATTGAATGGTTTATAACACTTAATTTTTAACATTCTGTTCGTCTTGGCTTCAAGATTATAAGAAAATATATTTCGTTTATGCAAGAATTTTCTATCTTAAGACAATTTCTAATAATGCTTTTATTGTCTTAATTATGACAAATAACATTCAGTTTATTAGTTTTATATGAGTGTAAAGGTCCTATCTAAGTAATAGTTTTTATAAAAAGTCAAATCTAGTATATAACTTCAGATATAAATGAAAAATAAATGTACCCACATTTTCATAAAAAATGTGAAAATTTCAAAATCATTATAGTAGCCCCATAAAAGTTACCTTGATTTACATAATCAATTTCATTCTTCATTTTGAAATATGATTACACTGTATTTCTAGACAAAGCCTGTTCTGTATATTTTCATATTTTATGTACCTTTACATGTTTATACATTTTACAGATTGCGTCTTGTGTACCGGATGGAGTTGTGTGTTTTTTCACATCATACCTTTATTTGGAATCCGTAGTAGGATCATGGTACGACCAAGGTGTTGTCGCATCTCTGCAGAAACACAAACTCCTCTTTATTGAAACACAAGACAGTGCTGAAACCAGTTTTGCCCTCATGAATTATATCAAGGTTAGTTCTTTTTTTACATTTCTTTTAAATATATGTAGTGAAAACGCGAAACGTCTATTAGAGAACTGATCGGGAAGCCGGCTGAGAGAGAAGTGAAGCTAAAAAATCAGCTTACTGGGCAGCTTCCCGCGCATATTATTGTTATCAATATCTGGGCGGTACTGGCGAGATTATGTGGCTGGTGAGAGCTTATAGTTTGCGCCCAAATATTTGCCAGGTGCGTTCAAGAATTGTCGACGGTGTTGATGGTTGTGGAGGAGATAGACCTATACAAAAGAAAAAAATTAACACAACGATGGTGAAGTTAATAAAGTAAAGAACCATTGTCTTTAACATGTAGTAGATCTGCATGCGCATACTATCTCTTCTATAGTGATGAAAGTGAATACAAACCGTGCTGAGTAATGTTATTTAGCGACGACAATTCTGATTAAAATAAAAGGTTACTTTTAAATATTTTGTAAGGATTTTTTTAGGCCTTTATTATTTTCCTAATTTTTCTTAAACCTTTTTTATGCGTTCTGGGTATATTTTAACTCACTGCTTTAGAGTTATACAGTTTTGGAATGCATCTTTTTTTATGCGATATCCTGTGGAACGCATCTACTGCATAAAAGGAGGATCGAGTGTAATAATAAAATTTAATCACATTCACTTAATCACCCTCTATGATACAAACATTCAGATTTTCGTTCATCAATACAGATTTATCTGTATCATAACCCAACTCTCAAATCAATTGAAAATACAATTATACCCCGCTAATTAAAAATTTTCAAACACTTTCAGACCCAAATTGTCAATTTGAGAGTAGATTGTTAAACCATTATTGTTTTCGATTATAATGATAATTGATAACTGATTATTAGTAATTCTTCGAGCGATCACTGTACACTAGAAACTAAACGTTCATCAGTTAAATCTTAGTTATCAATCATCGTCACAATCAATAACGATTTATCATCACTATACCCATTTTCATGAAATTTTTGGTCATTTGAATTTCAAATTAATGGGGTTTTGTGTAATTAATTTTTTTTTATTTTTGACCCCATAAATTTAGAAGTAGGCAATTTTTGGGTGAAAATATGTACCCCTCTTCTCTAAAATTTTATACAGTATTTTTTAATTAATTTAATTTTATGAACTAATGCTATTATTTGTGCGCTGGGGAAGAAAGAAAATAATACAAATATTACTATATCAGTATAAGGCTTCCGGTAGGGCCTGGGCTGACCATATTACTAATGAAAATATATTAAGATTCATAAATATGTCAAGAGTCTAATTACAACTATTAAGGAAAGCTGCAGCATACTTCAGACACATTCAAGGATAGAAGGCAGTAGAAACGAAGGTAGAAAGAGATTATCTTGACTGTGAAACCTCAGAGTTCAATAGTTCAATATCCAAAATGTTGGCAACCTTTAAATCAACATATTGCAATATAGTTGCTAACCTTCGATAGAAGGCGACACATGAAGAAGAAATCTTGTTAAAAATTGTGTACACTATGATGTCAAATCGTGTGCACATGTACACCTGCACACCTTAGAGGGAACATTGCTGCCTACCCCTGCGGAGAAACAGAGGAGCATGATAATTTAATTACATAGTATTTAAATCATGTTTTTTTTCCAGGCTTGTGAGTCGGGTCGAGGTGCAGTATTACTGTCTGTAGCGAGAGGCAAAGTATCTGAGGGAGTTGATTTTGACCATCATCTGGGAAGAGCAGTTCTCATGTTTGGTATTCCTTATGTATACACTCAAAGCAGAATTCTCAAAGCACGGTTGGAATACCTCAGAGACCAATTCCAGGTAATATTTATAAAAAAAATTCTTCCTAATGTAGAGATGCACTGATGAAAATAGTACTCCATATTTAAAAACTTTTACGTAATTTTAGTTATATGTTTTTTTTATTTAATCTTCAGTAAGTGATAATTTTTATTCACATTTTCAGGTTCAACAGACTTTGATACTCTACTGTTCAATTCGCTGTACGCTCTAAAAGACAGGAGAGACTATGAATTTCATTATGATTTTTGTGTAATTGCATTGAGAATGATAACATTTTTATATTTTCAGATCCGTGAAAATGACTTTTTGACATTTGATGCCATGCGGCATGCAGCACAATGTGTTGGCAGAGCAATCAGGTAAATTAAAATATTCTGCTATAAACGAATGACTACTACAGTCAATTTTAATGTTTTGTTATAAATTAATTTTAATTATATCACACCAATTGTTAAATGTTTAGGGGCAAGACTGATTACGGCATAATGATATTTGCAGACAAGAGGTTTAGTCGACATGATAAAAGGAGTAAGCTTCCCCGATGGATACAGGAACACCTGAAAGATTCCCTCTGCAATTTGAGCACAGAGGAAGCAATACAGGTTAATCATCTCATTACCCATTTTTGTGATATACAGTAAAACATTAAAAAATATTAAAAAAAATTACGAATAATGGTAATAAAGTTTTTTAAAGGCTACATGAAATTATTATTTTTTAAATCGCGTTAGTTTACTGCGTCTGCGATTTTGTGCGCTCTGCCGCAGTTGACATCGCGATTTGCATATTGAACCACGATGACTCCATTATTTCAGCTTCTTATGTGTCAAAATGTTTATCAAATAACATATTTCTCCTTAATAAGAAAGGTATGTGGCGATTCACCACTTGACCAGTCATTAAACACAACAAAATCACACACATTAATTTAATTGGCGATCGAACTCACCTATTCCAACAGAATTTGAATATTTAAAATGTGCGTGAAAAATAATTTAAAACTTTTAAATCTTCATGTCTCGCTGGCCTTGATGGTTGAAGCTTATTATTTTCCTGCAGTTTTTCAAACCCAGAGAGGTATTCAGGATTCGATTTTTTCCGCCAATTATATCTTTGATATCAATTTTTTGTCAGTTTTTAAAATAAGCTCCATTTTTCCAAATGGTTAAGGATTTATACGAATTACAAGGTGTTGGTGCCACTTTAGAGAATGTAACGTGAAAAAAAAATATGTCAACGTATATGAAAGATTTAGTTTCTTTAGTACCTACATGCGTAAATTGCAACATTTCATAAACGTAGAAACTAGATCAAGTGATGAAAACATTATTTAATAACAAATCTTATAAAACGCACTATTGAATTTGATGTACATATGGCAAAACTCAGTTCGGCACCTGTCATGCCAGTGCGCCGTTTTACGATAAGGAACGGCATTGTGGTAGGCGGGGTTAGTTGCAAATGTTCACAAAGGGATGAAGGTCAAACGGGGATTTAAAAACATTTGCAAATATGTGTGCGAATTACGTGAACAAATTATTAAAATTATGTAAAAGTTTTTCTCAGTTTTTTTATTATGTACATTTACTTTTTAAAGTATTCCGTAGAGGTAGCAGAGAGAATAGAATACTGTACATTTACATGCCAATATATTGTCTACTTCTTACATGGATTCTTTGTGTTTCCGATATTAACATCATTTTATACATAATAACACAACCACCAGAATAAATAAGTAAAATAGGCACTTGTAATAATTTTTTATAACCAACCAATATTTTATTCACAAGGGAATTTTATTTGGAACACTTATTGTGAATATTAGCGATGGTGACGTGATTTGATTGTGTTTGATTATGATGATTGGTAACTTATTATTCATAATTCTCTCATAATAACCTCTCCTAATATATTTTGGGCAGATATGCAAACGATGGCTTCGTCAGATGGCCCAACCGTTCACCAGGGAAGACCAGCTCGGCGTGTCTCTCCTGACACTGCAACAACTACAGTCAGAAGAGCAACAGAACAAGATTGAAAAGCAGGCATTACAGAAATAAACCAATGTGTACATATCTAAATGATTGTTATTTCAAATATTTATGTATAAGTCTTATAATGTTACAGAAAAACCTCTTCATTACTGTAAGAACATTAATTAATAATAAAACGCATTGTTTAAAAATGTTATTAATTTTTATTCATAAAATACATTATACATTTTTGTACCTACAAATTAATATTATATCAATATTATGTACATAGTATTTATATGATACTTATTTATTATCTACTTAAAAGATAGAGAGAGCTAGCTATCTCAAATTTAAAAATGATAATGCTACAAATATATATTGAACCATTGTAAGCTTTTGGAAGGAGTGGGGTGAGCACTTGGTTTTCTGTGAGAAGCATATTTCTCACGACGCTAGATCCCTCTAACTATTGAAAGTAGAATTTCAGGCTGCCTGCTCAGACTAATAACGTTTGATACACATATTATAAATGAAAATGAGTATTGACCAGCAACGTGCAATCAAAGATCTTATTCCAGTGACAACAGAATTTAAAGAGATGTTACAGATGAGGACTAGCTAAAGTGGGGAGGAAGGAAGATCAATGTCAAACTAAAATATGGTAGGCTCTACTTTAAGGGTATGAGAATAACAACATAAAATAAGACTCAAATATATAAACATGTCTCTATGTTAAGATTCGCCATCAAAATCTTACAAACTTATACACCCTACTGCAAGTAATAATGACGATGATGATGAATAGGAGTTTCTCGAAGACCCTGTCAAGGGTACAGAGGAATCCCTCTTAAATTATATATTTGTAATAGTTCACTTCAACTCTAAATTTGAAAAGCCTTTGGTAATTACGATTTAGTAACAAGAAATAAAAAAAGACTCCGTACACCAAAACCACGATGAATAGTCTTCACGAAGAAACCAAATAGACATGGTTAAGCCCAGATTGTGTCACAATAAACTAATTTGAAATTTACTATCTAAATCAAATAACAAAGACGTTGAAAAGGCTTCAGGGAAGACGACATCTGGAATTTTGATGGAAGGCAGTGTCAGGGAGCCCACGAGATGAGTGAAAAAATGGGGTGGCTTACGCCCTAAACTGAAGATGACACTATAAACTAATACTTTCTGTTTTCAGTTACTGATTGCCAAAAGTTTATCATTGCAATGTATTTATGCATAAATTTGTATGCATTAATTCCTTATTTAATGATAATATTGACATTTTGATATTTATTTGTATCATAGAGAAATACTATTTTCAAATGGGTCAAAATTGTATAAATTAACAGATTTATATCCACATACAGCAAAGTTACGTCAGCTCAGAGAAATTTCCTACATCACGAGTTGCTAGACTAAAATATGAGTATAGTATAAATATAGTAATTTTAATGAATCACATTTTATTTGTGAAGTTACAATTTTGCAGAACACAGTTCTGTGATAATTAAAACAAATTTTTGACAAATCACACGAAAAGATATACAGAAAAAAACATATGAAGATGGAATTTGACAACTTTCTGCATGTTCACTATAATTTAATTGATAAAGCTGTCTACCGGCAATAAATAATTCTGAATTTGAGTTTCCAGGGATGACTATAATTTTCTGGATATCTTTCTAAGTGATTTATCTAACATAAATATATAATTAATTGATAGTTTAAAATATTAAAAATACTTTTGTAGAGAGTTTAAGTAGCCTAATAGTTAAAGTATTTCTTCATTGAGAAAAAAGTCATCACAGTGGTCCGCAAAAATTCAACACCTAATATATTTTTATTTTGGAAACAATTAAAATCTATTTACATTTTACACCGCCCAAACAAAAAAATCATCCAATTTGCATACTCCATTAATAAAAAAAAAGTTAAAGAATTTCCTGTGCAGTTATTTTGCGAATAATATAGCAGATTATATGCTCCCGTGTGCTGTAATTGGAACACTTTGCGCTACTGTTAAGATTGTGTGTGGATTGTGCGGTAGTATATTGTGTTAAATACATGACATTGTTTTTGAATAGCCTAATATAATTATAAAATAATCAAATTGAAATGGCAAAAAGTTGTGAAAATTGTTTTCACATAAGACATTTTTAAAAATACCTTTCGTGTAAACCTAACGTAATTAGGGCAAAGCTACTTTGTACTACATATTACTAAGTTCTGTAAAATTTTATTTTTGGCACATAGTAAGATTTTCTAATAGAAATCAAATTTTATGAGTTTTTACTTTCAAAATGAGTCAATCTCATGTAGCCGTTCGTTAATAATATGCCTAGGATTTCAACTTAACCCGACCGATTGTATGTATATTTACGTATATAATAATTATTAAATTCAATAATCTTTTCTAAAACAGTAGTCAATAACTCCAGAGAAATTAGCTGCACATAGCTGAATACGGACCACAAAATAAAGCATAGTTAATAGATAATGAGAAACTCAGTTTTAATGTATTTTTATCTAATTGACTTTCAAATCCTTTTACATAATTTTTTGTGTTGAATCTGTTTAATAAATCTTTTTTTCCCCTTTTTTAATAAATCATTATTTTTCTAAAAAGTTTATTTAGCGCAATCTAGGAACAATTTAAAGTCAATGTTTTTTTGTATATTATTACAAAAAATACTTTTTTTTATTTCAAAAAATTTAGAAGTTTAAAAATTAGTGTAATTGTTTTCTTTTTTATAAGTGTTAAGAAATCCGAGTAATACAATAACATATCTTTTTAATTAATGATATGAAAATATCTTTCATTGAATATGTTAACACATTTTAGACGTCATTGACATGTGGCATGTCATCGACGATCAAATTAAAGTCGATTCATATTGAAGTTGTATACTGCCGTGAAGAGGGAGTGGTTGCTCTAAAACCAGTTGACATCAAAATACACAACCCCGGAGGTTAAGAGCCTACTTTTAATAGGGATTCATTATTTTGCCTTTTTTACGAAAACAGATTTTTATTATTCATCTATATTAGAAAATGTACAGGTACTCACGTTAGTTTTTAAAAATGATAAACATAGATAAAACCTTTATACTGCTATAACACTAATAAACTCCACAAGTTTGTAATAATTCAGATCAAAAAACTTGCTAGCATTGGACAATTAGAACAAATACAGAATACATTTGTTTATATGTTGAATGCAAACATTCTAATGAATCTGTTCTAAAATCTTTTTAAAAATACATACTGCCACTATTAAATTTGCACATTCATTTTCTAACGCTTTGCATTGGTGTAAACAGATCATTTTTATTTATATATGACATTTTCTCAGATGCTTGCATCCAAAAGACAATAATTTGTTGCTAAATAATATTTTTATCAGTAGATTTTTCAGGATAAGAAAACCAGCTTTAGCCATTACAGTGAGACATGAAATCTGTCACTATGCCACTTCTTGGAGAAAAGCGCACTTCAAAATTTAGTAATTGTTAAAATATTAACTGTTAATGTGGTTTTGAATTAGTACAAAATACCTAAAATCTCAAACTGGAAAAAAAAGGAATATGCCTAAGTATATTGTCACATTTGAATTCGCGCGGCAGCGCCGACAGCCACCCATTATACCGACCTCGAGCACAAGCAGTCATTGGTCGGAGGACTAGATGAATGAGGAAGGCAAGATGGCATGATCGGCGAGCGAATACTTCTGCACAAGCTGGCGTGGTGACAGGAGCGGGGCAAGCGGTGCCTGCCGTGAATAATGGCGATAAGACAAGGAAGGTTTTCATACAGTGATAGGGAGAGCATTTTTTTGTCCAGGGTCCGATACCAATTAAATTTATTTCCCATAGGATACTATAGGAAATCACATTTCATAATCGGACCGTGGAACGAATTAAGTTTGTGGTACGAGGCCCTACTGTACGTTATTAAAAAAATATTAACCACAATTTATTTCCCAAGATATAATGAACCATGGGTATACAGAACGATCCCGAATCAAATCCTGCCAGTATTAATTTATTTTAAGAATACTTTGAATTTTTTAAATAACATCTAATATAAATTAGATTTTAATGAACTGAAAGAAACATACAGTTTAAAATAATAAAAAATATTTAATGACAAAGATTGTCATGCGTCTGTTAATACGCTTGCAAGCGGGCTTAGATTTTAGTGAAATGAGTCCTCAATGATACTGGAACTATTAATCACTTTAAAAATTAAAATGCCCATGTTTATATGTAAGTACACCTGTTTTAAAACAGCACCCATTTCAAATTATGTCTATGAATCTTGGAGCTTAACCTTACACTATCGAACATAGCCGATGCACACGATTATTCTTTTATGATAAAGCTCGAAAAATCACAAAGTGTGAAAATTGCACACTGTAATAATACACATACATAATAATTGTGAGAAAAAAATCTAACAATTAACAAATTTATTATTTTTATACACATTTTAAGAATGCAGCAAACAGAAAATAAAAATGAACAGCATTATCGATTGACTCACAAAACTGGAGAATCCCGATAGTACTTTAAAGCAGTGGTTCCCAACCTTTTAAGCGTCATGGCACACTGTTAAAATTATGACATTTTTGCGGCACACTGAGGAATACTTACGTATCTATCACTTTTTTCAAACTCTTAAATGAACATACTTTGCCTGTTTCACCTGAAAAAATAGCTAAACGCAACTCTTTGTGATAAAGGATTTTTGTAACAGCATAATATATTCCTCTCCATATAATATTAATATGTCCTTCAGCGATCCAGCGCATGTCGGATAGCAATGAAATTATACAACATTCATTAAATAATTTTAAACAAAAGCAGACTTCAAATCGGTCACAATAATTTTGAATGTGAAACATTGTTGATTGATAATTAAAGTACGCAAGTACTTATTTACCGTACTAAATAAATAGGTACTTGCACACTTTTTAACAAAAAAGGTTAAATAAACTAGAATGGAAGTTTGGGAGCGATGATTAATGAATATTAGATTAGTGTTGGTAACACTTGGCGTGTCATTACTGGAAGAAAGTGCGCTTTTTAATTGGTCAAATTATTTAGAATAGTAACTTGCACTGTTTATCAAACTCTAACTGGATTTTCTTGACCTTCACAGCCAGCTTCGATGTTTTACTGTGTATGAGAGTGGAATTCGCCTTTAGTTTATTTAATCTCTTTGCTTTTTAACTATGAGAATTCATACATGAAAGAAAAAAATTAAAATTCATAGAGAAATTGACTAACAATTATATGGGCATATTAATTAAATTTTTTAAATTATATTGTTACTGCATTTTTGTTGATTTAAAAAAAAATTACGGTTATAAAAACTATTAGTGATTCATAATATATTATATAAAAACAATAGAAAGGTACAATAATTGTATGTTCCATAACAATGAATAGTTTTATAATGATAATGCTTATTATCAATTTATTTTAAAAGAAAAGAAAAAACATATAAATTGAGCAGAACGGTATATTCAGTAGATGCTTAAATTTGACTGTACGCAACAATATATTGGGCACATTTCTCAATCACTCCGCAGGCACTCTGGTCAGGAACCACTGTTTATTATTACTTCACATTATTGTATTACAAAATGACTGATGACACATATGACGAATTACAAAATTATTATATTAATTTTTGGTCAAAAATTAAACTAATTGTTAGTCAACATTTTCAAAAATGTAGTATTTACTATGTTTCTTATTTACCGATGATTCAAATATTTTTGAATAGTTATCTGTGGTAACTTTATTACTTAGCAAATTAATATAATGTTATAGTTATAGTTATTAAAAACAAAAACCATGCATAATTAACTCATTAAAGATTTCAGTTGGACTGGAATTTTAATTTGTACTGGTCTAAAAAATCTAAAATTTTCCAACACGTTTTAATAAAATCTGGAACACTTCTTAGTTTGTTTGTTTTTGTATTGGGCGACCATTATTAGGAAATTTTCTAGATGGCAAGTCGAGTAGGGTCATCAGCGACCGCCCACTGTTGGAGCAGAGCTCCTGCCCGTCTCTTGCAGTTGAAACACGTCTGTTTTCATGCAAGCCATTCATCAAATGCCTGAAATTATTGTAATCAGATAAATTAATAAAAGTATACCTTACAAAACATTCTTATGCATAAATTTAGTAAAATCTTCATTAACTTCATGACTGCAGCCTCAGGTGCCGATTTGTAACCATGATGGGCATAACAGGAAAGGCAGTATTTTTTTAAATCAAACTAGACATTCTTTTAATTTTTAAATAAACCAAACTGAATATTTTTGAACAAATATTTTTGTATGTTATTTGTTACACCTGTTGATGATTGGGATTGCACCTCTTGGAGCTATAGTTGTGATAAAAATAAAACTCACACAATAATACTACTTTGTATAGTGATAACATTTAAATTTTTTTTAAATATAATACACCACAAAGTAACTGTCACGCCAATTGACCATGTACTCTTATCCACCAAACAATTTTTTATTTTTAATGGATTACTGAATCGAAAAGTGATGGTTATTGTGACTGAGATTGTGTTTGATTATAATGATTGGGTAATTGAGATTTAACTGTTGGAGATTAAGTTTCTAGTGTACCGGTGATGACTCAAAGAATTACGAATAATCAGTTACCAATCATTCTTGAACACAATCACAGTCACAATGATGGTTCACTATCACTAATATTGAATCTAAAATAACAAATTAGAATATGTGTTGATTGTATGTATGATGTACATACGTATATTGGAGTGAAAATATTTTCATTAAAAATGAGAATGTGGTGTCGACTGTTGGAAATGTCATCAAATCTGACACTAAACAGTTTTTAATAATTAATTTTAATTCAAATTACCCATATAATGTACAATACAATCTCAAAATTGTAATTTGTTCTAATGTAGCATAAGAACTTTTTCAAATAAATGCTAAATTAGTATAGTTTTTTTTTATTTTTAAATATTGGTGAAAATCAGGAATAAAATCAAAATATGATAATTTTTGTTATTTTCCAAGTTCCCACTCTTCATTATATGTACATATATCAGTCAAAAATAAAGAGATTTAACTTTACTGCGCATCTTTATCTATAAATAAGTAAAGATGTACAGTGTAAAAGAAATTCCAGAAATAAGTTACCTCGTGACATGATGAGGTAGTTGATGAGTTGAAATCCAATTCAACGAGTGTGTAGTCGGAAGTTCCCCGTTGCAAGGCGTATTCAAAAATTCAGCACATCCGAAAAACTTTGAAATATTCCCTCCAATGGAAAAGAATAGGAATACCTTGCCAGTCTGAAGAAAGAAATTTTTGAAATATATATATTTTTTTTAAATTTGAGCGTAAGCTACTAATTAATATATGTAGTACTCATTCAACAATGTACAAGGGCGAGTTTAAAATTATCTACACTTTCACTATAACACACCTTCATGGTTGTCATTACTGCATTCTGTACATGTGTGCTTAGAGTTGGAACAACTGCAGTCACATGTGCGAAATTTGATCCCGATCGCGTCATTTGCCTTCCGGCTATTACGGTGTAAACATATCCGCTCTGCTAGCAGTTCGCACCGAGGAGGTACAACGAGCAGTGATTTGATTTCTCTGGTCGGAGGGTGTGAAATTCATTGTAGACTTTTATCACAATACGGGGACAATGCTTTATCACGTAAAAGTGTTTTTTAATGAATCGAGAAGTTTAAAATCTGCCAGACGAGTGTGATGCACGAAGAGGGAGCAGAACACCCGTCAACCTCCACCACGGGCAACAAGATTTAGCAAGTTCGAGATGGTTCTGGTGAATAGGTAAGTTACCATCGGCGAGGTAATGTCTTCTTTGAACATTAATCATGGTTCTGCCCATCAAATAACCCATAAATTGAAGAACAAAAAATGTAGATAATTTTTGACTTGCTCTAGTATATAGACAGCTGGAAGAAACCTCTGTCCACTGTTGGATCGTAAACTAAAACTTTGTAAAACCCAAAAGTACTAACAAAAACTGCTTAATGAGTCACTTTTGTATCGCATCAGATGTTAAGATTGCTTACTTTACAAGAGCTCCATAATGTGATGATGTTAGATAGCTTATGTTTCAGTACAATCAAAAAGGTGTGATTTCTATGAAATACATCATTTATTTTATTATACTAATTACAGTAAAATCCCGTTTATTCGAAATTCGCCGCAAGTCAAAGTTTTAGAGCAGAAAGTGGGTCCCTCTGGAAAGTTTTCATACTAAATTGTACTCATAAATCGAATATCGTTATTCAAAGCTATTTTTGGACCCTATCAGATGAATTTGTCGATCTATTTTGTGCCTAATTCGATTTTTTTTGTCAGATGTCGGCAATCTGGAATATACACATGCGCTGTGCGATGTGCCTGTCCAAAGTCCAAGACCATCAAATTGGGTAGTTCCGCCCCTATACCGATTCACGACGCATAAAGTTAATTCTCATTGTTTGTTTTCTCACTTACTCTCAGTATACTAGAAAAGATGACAAATATATCTTGTGCGTCCTCGATTTGAAATATTTATTTTTTACCGCGACGCATTAACTTAAGGCACATGCTTTTTCTCTCGCTCATTTTCTGCGAATGTCAGTGCTTGCCAATCTTCTGTTCCCTATTATTGCCATCATTATTTTTGTTTATGTAGCGTTTGTATATTTTGTTATACAAACGTTAGTACGTGGTTGAGTTCCTCAGACTTTTCCGTGTTTTATAAATTATTTAATTTGTATTCATTTTAACACGGACATTTCTCTTTCTATTTGAGTTTAGTGTCAAGGGATTTTAAAGAATGTGTAGTTAGCGTTTTTCAGATTTTCTCGTATCTTGTTAATTATTTTATTGCCATTGTTTTATATGTTAAGAACATTATTTATTTTTCTCTAATATTTATGTCAAAATTTTTGTTTTTGTCAACGTTTGAAATTTGCAAATGCGTGGTTTGCGATCCTTAGACTTTTCCGTATTTCATTAAATATAAATGAAAACATTTTTATAATTTTGACTGATAATTTTATATTCTCGATAATAGCATTAATTCGAAACTCGTACAAAACGCCGACAATTGCTAAGAAATCGAATTAAAACAAGAAATTGACATAAAATATTATCCAAAACAAAATTAACAGAAAAATATGCGACCCCATTAATGAGGTTGTCGACAATATTAAACATGATGTCTGTTTCATAAATAGTATCTAATTATAAAACAGACGTATCATCAAAACGGCAACAGGGCATTTTAAATCGATAATATTAAACAAAAGTGCCCTTGAGATGAATGGCGCTATACAAATTATCAATTATTATTATTATTAAAATGATAATGTAAATGTAATTTAAAATTTAGCATTGATATATTAAACTCACCATTTTTGAAAAGCATTCTGTATTTAAATGGAGGGATTACTGAATATGCCAAAATAATCTCATTTAATTTACAAATTATGAAATATGTCTTACCTGGGAAGCTTTCATTATTTTTTTTTCCGTACTGGCAACAAAATTCCACTTTCCAACATTTTGAGCGGTCTCAATTGCTTTATGACTCGTTGCCTTTATCACAAAATATCGAATGGAATTAGCAGAGTTGTCACCTTGAGCATTTGAATACTTTTCTATATTGGCCAATAAAATATTGGGGACATTTTGGGTATCTTTCACGCCCATAATATTTTGGTACAAAGCGTCCTGTTTTTGATATCCGGAATAATTTGGTTGAAACTTGTTTTGCTTTGACGGCAAAAATGATAAATTGTTAGAGAAAGTGTTGGTTCCTTGCTGACTGTATGACTGAGCAAAATTATTGGAGTGATTTGGCTGCTGATACATTCTCGCGTCATAATTATTTTGAACACCTTCGTAATCATTATTTCTGGATCGAGATGCTTCTGGTCTTTGATAGTCCATAAGCAAAGGCTTGGGTCTTTGACCGATTCCGGGTGGTTGGCTCAAGCCCATATTACGTTCTTCTAGACCGAGTACGTTAACAACAGTCGCTATGATCTTGTCGTCCATCTGGCCACTCACCTTGGCCGGGTGTAACATTCTTCTTATCATCAAAGCTGCAAATTTTTGCCTAAGTAGATAAATACTCAAAGCATCATTGGAATCTGCGGTGAAAACAACCCAATCATCTAATGCTATGAAGCTTAAATCGCTGGAGTTACATTCATTTTCTTCCTCACTGTCAGAGTCGTCAGAGAGTCCTGGTAGATTTGAACGTAGAGCACTCGTGCCGAGTCTTAACGGTCCACCGAACAAGGCAACAGTCATAGCAGTCACAGCTGTATTACAACGAATAAAACAAAATCTTCCGACTCTGGTAATTTCTTCAAAAACGAGCCAATCGGTAGGTAAGGATTTCAATGACTTTACTAGACCCACTTTCCCACCAGCAGAATGTAAAGTAGAACTAGGATGGAATGCTAGTTTCACTTCTTTGCTTGTGCGAAGTGTGACATCTTCTCTATCCACCCTGGCAATGGACGGATACAGCCCACTAACTAACACAGCCTTGATAACGTGCCATTTTTCTGAATTGGCGTTAGCATCTTTAATATCGCCCGGTCCTCTGGCTTTGACAAGTCCTATGGCTCTCAACTGAGCTAATAGTTGTGACCGCATACCTACAATGATTTCCATTGTAGCTCCGCTTATTAAATTTTTTGAGCAAAATGCTCTATCTGCGTAATTAGTTCTCGCAACTTGCCACGCTTGGAACGCTCTTAATAGAGCCATATGGTCCGAAAAAGACTCTGCTGCAAAATTTCTTCTGGATTGACTGCCCAATTTTCTATTTTCCGGATTAGGACTGATTTGGAAAGGCTCCTTATATGCCAAACTGCAGGCTATAGTCAAGATGGGGTCCAGGCATTTCAGCACGCAAGCATAGAGTAACATTTTACCCAGTTTCGGCTCAATTGTTAAATCCAATAAATGTTGTCCAATTTCAGTTAAATCCTCCATCGGAGTCAAAGCACCGATAGTTTTCAACAAAGTCACTGAATTTCGAATTGCTGAAAAGGCTGGCGGTTCTAGAGCTTTACTCAAGAAGTCTGCGATGGGAGTGTTACTCGAAGCGAGCAGTTTGGAGTGAAGACACAGTTCATGGAGAGGAACACGCAGCATTTCAGGTATAGAGTTTGGCATGAGACTTTCGTATCTACGCTTCGAGCATAGCATGTAAGCTTTTCCCGGTCGTGTCCGTCCCGCCCTACCAGCCCTCTGCAAGGCGCAAGCCTTGGATACCCACACGACTTGCAAGCAGCACACACCACTCGCAGATTCAAAATATAATTCTTTCACCTTTCCTGCATCGATAACATACACAACATCATCTATGGTTATGGAAGTCTCGGCAATGTTTGTAGCGATGATGATTTTACGTGTATCGGGCAATTTTGAAAAAACTCTTTTTTGATCTACTGTTTGCATGTTACTGTGCAGAGTAAATATTTGGTATTTTGCTTGCTCCATTTCATCGCACGCTTGAATGGCATCTCTCAAATTAATGATATCGTCATATCCCGGTAGGAACACTAAAATACTACCAAATGGCTGCGTCAAATGAATATGTTTAATCAAGGCCAATATGAGGTTATGGTCAATAATATCGTCAGATATTGTTTGATGATAAACGTCCACCAAATAGTTTTCTTCGTCCGAAGACGTGTTGTCTTGCACTTCTGAGGAAGATTTCACTTCTTCTAAAGTCATGTTTTCTAAGAAGTGAGCACATTCGTCAAATTCGCCCATTTTAGCATAGTCGAGGGCTCTTTTACCAATCTTGTCCTTAATCATAGGATCGCCTCCTGAAATTTTTTAAATATATTATTGCTTTATCGTTTATGCCATTGACCTCAAACTTCAACCTATCTTCTAATTATTGTCTGAAAAATGACAGCATTTTTTATTTATTTATGGTAATATTACAAATGCAGTGATACCTTTCTACATTTCTATTATTTATTTCATACAATTATTACTGCATCTGTTTTTGTACATTTAAATGTTATATTAGTGTATAAATATTGTTTTAATTTGAATCTGCTTATGTTCTCTTAAATACTGCACAATTAACATTGTTAAAAAAATGTATTAATTTAATGCAAGTTAATTGGAATAATGAACCTGCAGATAAATGTCTTGCAAGACGCATTATGATTATGCAAAAAAAAATAGTGAAAATAAAAAAATAAAAATATATCACAAAAAATATTTATTTTCTACATGAATGACCTTATTGATGTGTTGGTATTTATGAAAAAAATAATTAAATATCTACATAAGTAGGTACTTAAAAAATTTATTCCCTATAATATAAGTAAGTACTTAACGAACTTATATATCTTTGTGTCAATAATTTGTACAAAAAATTGGGACTATGCTGATGAATAACTCATAAATAATACGATATAATAAATAATAAATATGCCACCAAGCTTATGAAAATTTGTCAAAAATTCTAATTTATTTTGTAATGTTTGTGTTGATGCCTGATAACTTAAAAAATGTACATAATACAATAATTACCCATTTTGATGATTTGTTCTACAGTTTCAGTGAGCCCATGTCGTGCAGCCGCCATTAGTCCGGTCATCCCTGAATCAGAGTGTTGGCAGTCAACGGGAACTCCTTCCGATACGTACATGTACAATATTTGACCAAATGAGTCCTATAATATAAAATAGTAATTAGAGGTGACCAGATAACTGCACACAGGACAATTGCACACAAGGCAACTTGCAAACAAGAAGATAGGTAGAGTTATTTAATATAAAGTCACAACAGTAGAGTAATAAACTGACTGTGTGTGTAGTCATTTATTTGTTTGTGTGCACATAGTGCTGTCTATCTTGTGTGCAGTTGTCATGGAATCTAATTAAATATATACAGATATTTTCAAAATGTAATATTGAAAGACAACATTATTTATTTATTTACTCACTAAGCTTCCATCGACTAAGCAGTCACTTAAGAACTCATCAACATCAGCCTGCAGCTCGGGATCAATGCTTGTATTCTCTGCTTGTTGACTAGTCGAACCCTCAGCTTGCAAATCAGGTTCTATAAAATAAACAGAAAATAAGATAGAAAAATTTTTAGACCGAGACCTCATAGATATAAACGAAATGCGAGTGTGTGATTAAAATTTTTCTACCATGTTGTTGTCCAAGCAACTTGTCGTACATAGAATTTGTACAAACTCATATGGTTCAACATTCGCAAGTGAAGTACGGTGAAAGAAGGATTTTATGTTTTTCTACAATTTACATTAATATTTGCTAGTCACGTTTCAGTCTCATACTAAAATTTCTCTCAACAATAACAAATGAAAAAAAGTATTCCATGAAATGTACGCTTAGATATGAGTATTTGTGAGTTTTCCATATTCTGCTATGGGTTTCATTGTTTTTTCCTTCAAGTCATCTAAACGCTGGTTGTATGATCATTAGTAAAATTTCAATGTTTTTAAAATACTTTGTTTTAGTGAAGACATACGTTTTTAAATAATATATTCTATTTACTCACATGCTTTGAGGCTTCAGCTACTATTTAAAACTAAGTTTTATATCAAAAATACAATAATCAGTTTTTAAATAATATATTTTCAGTCTTATAAAATATGATAATTTTAATTGTCCATCGAATTTCAATACGCTGGTCTATCCAGTTATGACAGACGTCGAATCCGTGCTATCATTATTTTCGTTAATTTAATTTTCGGTATGAATCAATATTGAACTTATTGAAAACATTAGTAGCAAATTTCATAACTTGATGATTTTTTACTGATTTTAAGGAAAAACAATGTTTTCTTGAACAAAGTAAACACTTCATGTACGTTATTTTTATGTATGTCGCAATTAATATTTTGTTTACTGTTGTATTTTAAACAAAAGCTCTCTGTTTCATAATTACATATTATTTATGAATCACCAAAACACCAACGTAGCGTTTTAAATCGATAATATTAAACAAAATAATAAATTGAAGCTGTCATAATAATTTTAAATTTATTGAATTATTAAATTGATTTAAGCGATCATCTAAATATATATAGGTACTTTGTCTGATTTCAAAACATATTCATATATATGTATTAGGTAATTTGAAAAATTGTTTAATTTTTGATAGATTAATTAAATGATAACACTCATAGATAATCCTCTAGACACAAGTTGTTTGAATGCAAGAAAATTAACAATTTTATTGTCGTCTCTTTCTATTCAAACCTTCCTTTCTCGCATGATTTACGTAACAAATTTATCTGATACTTATAATAATTTAACTATTAGCGTCATCTTGAAAGCATATTTAATTTGTGTAAAATTTCTTGAATTTCAAACTAGAAAAATGAAAGCTCATCCTTAATTGAGGTTTTCCTGTAATACCTATAGGACTACATGCTCCCTGTTTGAAAAAATGAATTAATTTTCATTTTTAACTATATTTCAGCAATGGCCAATTGCTTTCTGCTAGTGTTAACATTTCTATTAATAAAAAAATAAAATTTTGAAAAAGTGCAATGAATCGAGAAGTTACTTACTTGAAGAGGATTTGGTGATAGTCTCGGGAGTACTATTTGCTTTTGCTATGTAGTTTTTTCGAATTTTCTTCATATCACTCGACACATAATGCGTAGTTTCCAAAACGTCCTCCAAAAAAAACCTTTCAACTTCAAAAACACGCCCAGGTATTGTTATAACTGGGCAATTGTTAAAGTATCTGTAAGAAAAATTAAGACATTTGAAGAAAAATTCTAATAAAATTAAGAAACTATGGATGTTGGTGCCAAGTGTTCTAACCGCTCAGCCAGACTAACTTTTTTTTTTATACATTTACCTACCTTGAGAATATGGTCGGGTCTATTGTGGCGGACATCAAAACAACGCGGAGATCACGAAATTTGGTCAGAGCGTCTCTCAGTGAGATGAGCAAAAAATCTGACAGTTTGTCCCTCTCGTGCACTTCATCTACGATGACATGAGTGATGGAAGCGAGAGCAGACCCGCCTCCCATGAGGGTCCGCAGCAGAACACCGTTGGTGCAGTAGGTCAGTACTGTTTTAGGGCTGACCCGCGACTCTAATCTGATTTGGTAACCAATAGACTGACCGATTGTTTCATTCCTTTCGTATGCGACCTTAAAAATTGAAATGACAATTATAATCATGGTGTAATTTGATTGAGCTAATTTGGTAACAACCTAATTAATTATGTTTTCTGTGCCTACAATAATGTCTTTTGACCGTTTGTCCCCAAAAGTGATCTGGTGTGATGGGTTACATAATAAAAGTGAACATACCCGTTCTGCCACTGAAACAGCAGAGATCCTGCGTGGCTGTGTGCATATAATACGGCAAACTCTCTTCTCTCTCTGACACTGTTCCAGTATCAGCTGAGGGATCTGGGTCGTCTTTCCTGACCCCGTTTCGCCAACTATTACGACCGCCTGAAAAAATAAAATAATTGATATATGTATATATTTCACAGGTAAAGATTTTTGGAACAGAATCGCTTGCAGAAGAGCAAAATCAATTTTCTGCTTATATACATAATGCTAATAACAAATAATAATTCTTGTTCATTTCAATGTAAATTGTTATACAGTAAAACTCAGTTAATTCGTAACCTTTTGCCCCGAAAATAACATTTCAACTAATTTCTACCGATAATTAGTACAATCTGATTATTCACAGTTCGTATGCGTTTTTGACAACCAAAATAAATAAATTGTTCACGTAATTCGCACATTTACCAGTGTTTTTAAATCACTGAACTCGTGTGTCTAGGCATTTGACCATCCCTTCGTAAACATCTGCAACTAGCCCCGCCTACCAGCCAATCACCACGCCGCGTGCTGGCATAACACGTGTTGAACTGAGTTTTGCCATATGATACATTAAAACTCCGTTAATTTGTAACTCTATACAGAAAAACCCTGTTTATTCGAAATTCGCCGCAAGTCGAAGTTTTAGAGCAGAATGTGGTCCCTCTGGAAAGTTTTCATACTAAATTGTACTTATAAATCGAATATCGTTATTTGAAGCTCTTTTTGGACCCTATCAGATGAATTTGTCGATCTATTCTTTGTCTAATTCGATTTTTTTTACACGAAAATACACATGAGCTACGCGATGTGCATGTCCAAAGTCCAAGACCATCAAAATGGGTAGTTCCACCCTTCTACCGATTCACGATGCATAAGGTTAATTCTCATTGTTTGTTTTCTCACTCACTCTCAGTACACTAGAAAAGATGACAAATATATCTTGTGCGTTCTCGATTTGAAATATTTGTTTTTTACCGCGACGCTTTTAACTTAAGGTCGCATGCTTTTTTCTCTCGCTCGTTTTCTGTACATTAAAAAAAAATAGTAAATATTATCTTTGCGCCCTTATAGGTAACGCAGTTCTTTAGCTCTCCCAGCTGCAGCTGCGAATGTCAGTGCTTGCCAATCTTCTGTTCCGTATTATTACCATAATTATTTATGTTTACATAGCGTTTGTATATTTTGTTGTACAAACGTTAGTACGCGGTTAAGTTCCTCAGACTTTTCCGTGTTTTATAAATTATTTAATTTGTATTAATTTTAATACAGACATTTCTATTTCTATTTAAGTTTAGTGTAAAGACATTTTAAAGAATGTGTAGTTAGCGTTTCTCAGATTTTCTCGTATCTTGTTAATTATTTTATTGCCATTGTTTTATAAGTAAAGAACATTATTTGTTTTTTTTCTCTAATATTTACGTGTTAGACATTTTGAAATTCGCAAATGCATGGTTTGCATTCATTAGACTTTTCCGTATTTCATTAAATTTAAATTGAAACATTTTTATAATTTTGACTGATAATTTTATATTCTCGATAATAGCATTAATGCGAAACTCGTACAAAACGCCGACAGTTGCTAAAAATTGAATTAATACAAGAGATTGATAAAAAATATTATCCAAAATAAAATTAACAGAAAAATACGCGACCCCATTAATGAAGTTGTCGACAATATTAAACATGACAGAAAGAACTTTAACGTTGAAAGGCGAGTGCCAAATGTCACCGTGACCATCACATAACAAATGTTATAAAGGCGCTGGAAACTTTTGTCGCTAACTTCAGCGGAGAAATGGCGGGTTGACAAGTTCGACCTATTATGTCGTTATTAAAAATGGCGCGCGAAAAGATAGTCCATTATAATAGTTTTTTTTTTTTAAATAATTTAAATGTGTGGATATAGGTGTATATAATTACTTCGAGTTGCTATGAAAAAAGTTAGTATGTAAAAAAGAATCGCATTTTTGAAATTTTTATATTCATTATGCTAAATCGTTATTCGAACTTTTTTCTTAATTTTCGGTCCCCTCAACTTTGAATTAACGGGATTTTACTGTATTTCATATTTTTACGGAATTCACTCTTTTTTCAAAAAAATTTGCCCTGAAAATAACATTTCATACTAATTTCTACTGATAATTAGTAAAATTTAATTATTTGCAGTTCGTATGTGTTTTTGACACCCAAAATAAATAATTTGTTCACGTAATTTGCATATTTGCAAATGTTTTTAAATCACTAAACTCAGGCATTTGACCTTCATCCCTTCATAAACATCTGCTACTAGCCCCACCTACCAGCCAATCACCACGCTGCGTGCTGGCATGACAGGTGCCGAACTGAGTTTTGTCATAGTGCATTTTATAAGACTTGTTAAAATAATATTTTCATTGAATTACTTGATCTAGTCCTATGTTTATGAAACGATGCGATTTGCATATGTAGGTAATAAAGAAACTACATAAAGTCTTTAATATTTAAATACGATGACATATTTTATTCAATTTTTTTTTACGTTTCGTTCTCTAAAATGGCATAAATAAAATTCGTATAAATCCTTGACCATTTAGATAAATGGAACTTATTCTGAAAATTGATATTAAAGATAAGATTGGCCAATTGCGCTCTCTGGGTTCGAACTTGATTGAAAAATCACGGGAAAATAATAAGCTTCAACCAACAAAGCCAGCTAGACATGAAGATTTAAAAGTTTTTAATTATTTTTGAGAGACTTCCGCGTCACTACTCACCACACACCTTTCTTATTCAGGAGAAATACGTTATTTGCCTCATAACCTCATTGTTTATTTGATAAACATTTTGACACATAAGCTGAAATAATGGAGTCATCATGTTTCAATATGAAAATCACAATGTCAACAGCTACGGCGCAGACTAAATCGGGGACGCAAAAAACTAATGCGTTTTTATAAAAAATTCTTTCTAATGTTACCATTAAAAAATTTTCATTATTCGTAATTTGGATTTTTTTTTAAAATTTCAATCCCGTGAGTTACGAATTAACGGAGTTTTACTGTACTTGAAGCTGACAACAAGATAAACATAAAAATTATGTTGTTTGCACTGTGCTTCGTCCGTGCTGGGGCAAACATTTAACATGGTTAATCAATACTTTATATAATTAGTAGAATAATGAAAGAAAGAAAAAAAAATAATTGACAATGTGTGCGGCTTTTTTCCCATGTCTGTCTGCCTGTGTGGAGCCTCCTTTGTGTGCTGCAGTACTTGCCGACATATCATGCATTTAAGCCCGCTTGTGTATGATATTCGTTATATGTCTCAGTCCCCGCCGTCATTGCACGTTAGTAATGGATCAATATTAGCACTCGCCGCACGCTGATAATTTTTAAATATATCAATACTAATCACCGCCGTACATCAATAATTGTCAAATAGATCGATAGGCAAGCCAGTATTTGTCAAATAAATCAATTTTAGTAACTGCCACACACAGCTAATTTTCAAATAGATCGATATTAAAAGTTCTAGCCTCGTCATGTATGAATAGTTTGCACTAATTACTCCTATTATCCAAAACGTTTCCTCGAAATAGGTATTTTTTTATATCAAACTAGTGGCTTTGTTCACAATGTCTTATTAATTTCACGATATTTTTGATTCTGAATCCATTAATTTGATTGATTCAATTGGTAACGAGCAATATACATTTTTTGGTCTTTTAAATTTCGAGTTAACAGGGTTTTGTGTAATTCAAATCAAATTTTTTGATTCCTTGAATTTAGAATTAACGAGGTTTTACTATAAATGAAAAATAAAACAATCTGTTTAAAGTAAATACATAAATAATATAATAATAAAATATAAATACTTACTACTCCGACTATATTTCCAAATGTCAAAAAATATCATATTTATTAACTGTAAAAAAACTTTAGATAAAAATTCATGAATCCTTATAAAATAACTACAAATATAGGGCCCAGTACAAAAGGGAAAAAAGGGCCTCTGTACCTAGATATGAGAATATTAAATACTATGCAATTTTATCTATTAAATTATAAAAATAAAATTGTTTTAATGAAATGTTTAAATGCTAAAAATTAAATGTTTCATGAAAAAAAATGTGTTTTTAGGCATTTGTATGTACTCACAATGGAAAAAAATACATTATTTGCTTTACGGTAATTTAAGCTTCGCTTTGTGATGGTCTGGTCCCTAACTCCATGTTTTAGCAGGGTACTACTGTGTATATATATAAATATAATGTTTTTGTAACACGCTGGAGAAATGATTTTTTTCAATTATATAATTCATTTCTTATTGTGGTAGATTTTTAAAATTATTATTAATTTTATTTGGCTGGGCAAAGTATCGATAGCAAAAGTACTGTAAAGGGCAGACCGTTTGTATTGTAGTTCATTATCGACGAAAAATAAATTCAACCAGTATGCAA
This sequence comes from Eubasilissa splendida, assembly GCA_031772225.1. Classification (NCBI taxonomy): domain Eukaryota; kingdom Metazoa; phylum Arthropoda; class Insecta; order Trichoptera; family Phryganeidae; genus Eubasilissa; species Eubasilissa splendida. The sequence continues at coordinate 9,047,648 of CM062852.1, read as the reverse complement.
AAATTAAAGAGCTTTTGGGTCATTTAACTCTTGGAACATTTAGAAAATTATTCCATACATCATCCATGAGAGTTGCAATTCTTTTTTATTTTTAAATCTTACCATTATTTATATTTCAAGGTTATTATGGGTTACAATTATCTCTCTATCAGTAATTGATTTACATTATCTCTCACATAGATAAAATGACTACCAAATAAAATAAACAAAACTTGAAAGTGCATTCTTTACTCATCCGTCTCTTTCCCACTCATGCATGTAAGTATTTGTAAACAGTATCAGCTTCAGACAAGATTAGGTTGCACATTCGTCACCAGTCGAGTGAGAGGTACATATATACATCAAATGATGATGAAATATTAATGACAAGCGAGAAATCAACTTTTTTCTTTTTAGTATATTTTAATAGTAATATTGATAATGCCCCCTCACTAGGATAATCCTTTGTCAAGGTTGATTATTAACAGTTTTTGTATTAATTATGTAGTTATGATTTTTTAGTGTTTATTTATATTTGTAAAAAAAACTGATGGCTGGAAAAAAACATCTTTTTTTAAGATTTTGGTATATTTCAGCAATATGAAGATTATAATCTGCACCAGATGACACATGTATATATGTATAAGGTGTGTGCGAAGACAATAATTTCATTTTAGGATTACAGGCCATTTTTAAACAAGATTATTCCAAATAAAAAGTTATCTATTATCTTTACCTGATTCAAATTAATTGTATTAATTATTTGATCCTTCTGGAGATAAACTGGTAGAGCTTGTTTGAAAGAAAGGATTTCAGGATTGCACTGAGTATTTGGGACCTGCGGAATGCCATTATTCAGATAACCCATAGTCTTATGGCACAGTTGACCTCTCTCTCGTTCGCAACAGCTGGACAGCTCCTCTTTTTCTCTGCTCGTTATTGGATACAAGCTCAACAGCTCTCCGATTGTTTGTTGCATATTCATATCCAGAACCAACTTGGCATCTTTCTGGACCAAAGTTGAGCCGGATCTTTTGTAGACTGTTATATACCTATTGGCACCTGAAAACAAAAATAATCACAACTAATAGTATGTTGATTACTAGACAACTGATTGTAACCTCATCCAATCACCTGTTACACAAATTACAAAAATTATTGATTTACAATATTACATTTTTAAGTGGCGGTCATTTTTTTAATATATTGTGTTCAATAAAACATAATAAAATTACTACCACTTAAAATATATGCAAAATAATAGAACAATTAAAAATCACATATTTATTAGTTACAATGCATTACGCAGGAGAGGTCAATATTTAAAAAGGTATATTATTATTAAGGACACTTTTATCATATTTATGTAGAAAAGTGGAAAAACTTGAATACATATTCAGATCTGATTACAAAATGTATTTTTGAATAAGAATGGAAGAATAAGAACAGTGATGGATTTAAAAAAATCTCAGTGGGAAAAACATAATACATACTGGCATTATAACAAATTATAACATAATATTATTTTGTCACACTGATGATAAATTTTTGAAAAATTAAAGCATGTTATAAAGTGTCCTCAATGTGATATTCACAATAATCACATTCTGCTATCATTCTCATTCTAGGAATGAGACGGACATCACATGAATGAAAAATGCAGTGAAAAATGTTTAACATGAAAAAATATTCTGGTCTTGATAAAATGCTATGTAACATTTTTCATTTATTTCTTCTCATCTTAAAAGAACAAAAAAACATACTGGCAGTCGCATTTGTTTACTGTTAACAACTTTTTATTGTCTAGGGTGACATTTGATAACACAATATATACAAGGATTACTGTCGGCTGCGATGTCACTAAAATATTTACTGTTTATAAATTAACAACTTAACTCTGTCATATATCATGTCGATAAACAATAGAATATAAGGATGCAATAAAAAAAAACATCTTAAAAAAAGATATCAGATTTTTTCACAATAGTTGATCTTCAATAAATTCTTCATTTAAATTTTTACCAAGTGTATTCTTTCTTATCTGTTACATAATAGTAAATGCACATATTAGGGTTTAAGATAAATTATGTGTCTAGTGTTATTATATAGTAAAAATAAATTATAACTAGTTCGGTGTTTGTTTAAAATTTCTATGACTATTTCAATTACTATGACATCAAAAATATTCACGAGATTCTTTTTTCAAATTACTTTTATAGTGAGAAAATACTGTACTTGTGGACTCGGGTTAAACGATTTCCACTGCATACATATTAATAAATATTTAACAGACAACTAAAAATAATAATGATGTATCCTCCAGTAACTGTCAGTCTTTCAGAAGTTAATCAAATTTAAAAATATGAAATTCTTTGTTTGTGTGCTATTTATTCGCAAGAGGACAGCTATAATATTGAGTAAAATTGCTTATGACAGCATTATTTTAATAGTTGTTCAAAACATGAAAAAATTATAGAATTAAACCAAGAAGACAATAAGATGCGTTAGTCGGGAGGGGGGGGAGGTGGAGTTACGCATTCTGCCGTCTGTTAAAATTCATCAATGCACATGGATAGTAAATAATAATAAAAAATTACCAGCTCCTCTAGATTTCGATTTAAGTCCCAGCTTAATAGCTTTGTTGTGGATAAATGCTCTTTCATGGGTAGACAAAAATGATGCAAATTTAAGCTCGGTTTCGCTGTCATCTTTCAAAAAATTATCAAGCTGTATAGCAATTGAAATGCTTACAGACTCTCCGATTGCATCTTTTTGGCGGCCTGACCCATTCTTTAATCGTTTTTTTCCCATATTGAATGAGAACTGGCGTAAAGACTATTACAAGCGCTGATAAAACCAACAACCGAAAATGAACTAAACAAAGTGAAATAAGGCCGGTAAATTATGCAAAATACTAAAAGTAAGGTATTGTCAAAACAGTAATGTTAGAAAACCATAGATAAGAGATATACTTAGAAAACCTCGCAAAAAAACCATAGAAATAACATTGCAGAAATTATCATCTGTCATTTTCTATGATAGTATATTTTAGAAAATAATCCCATCTCGAGTTTTTTACGTGAACTTCTTTCGTCAACATCAATAATGTATTTATGTATATGTAATAGCAGATAGCTATCGGCTGTTACCAATTCGATACTGCAATACTGCAAAGCCCGGTGGGCGACTACAATCCTAGTCACTATGCGGCCACGGCCTGTGTTTAAATAAAACTTATTTTATTTATGTGGAAAACATAATTTATAATCAAGAAAAGAGAAGTGGCTGCTGCCAGACCTTGGGAAAATATGGTAGCCGCTGCGCTACCACAGTCATTTGTGAATCTTGTTTTTTAATTTGGAAAACATAATTTACTATCAGAAAAGAGAAATAGTCGCTGCGCAGTCATTTTTAATTTTCTGAAAAACCTATTTTTATTTTTTATTGCGATAATCATAATTTACTTTCAAAAAAAGAGACGTGGCCCACCACAGAACAATTTAACTTAATCAGTTAATTCAAAAATATTATATCAGACAAAAATGATTTAAAACGAATTGAACCATGTTTGTCGTAAATTGTTTTTAAATCAAGTGACAATGTATATTTCAAACCCGTCCAAAAATAACTCTTCTGGACCCTCTTCCCAAATTCTGTGGCAGACTGTCTTGAATAATGGCGCTTGATCTGTTTTAAATGCTCACAGCGAAGGAGTGCTCCCGTATTTGCTGTGGGATCGGGAACCGGTCCCATCGGTCCGCTTTCGATGTTGAGAGGCCACGCCTTCTCTCTAGGCTTAATTTTTGACCTCGTCTCCATTTTATAATTATGTAGGCGACAGAGATTCAAATTCATCGCCGTTCCCAGTCGATACCGACACCAGCAACATTTGCATTCAATACCTAGCCGACGGCAAAGTGCTGCCACCACAGTTAAGCTCGATCGCTCACCGACGACACATCTTCCGTTCCACTGCCCCGCCATGGCGCTCAAGGCCGGCGGGGCGGATACCGAACACCGCCGACTAACTCCATTATTCTTCAACCTCTACACTCCGCAGTTCTTACTTCTCTGCAGTTCATTTTTACATGCATACGTTCGGTACTCTCTGTTACAATAAATAACGTTACTGCAACCGTGCGTTTCCATTCCATTTACACCACCCACCCCCACAATTTATTATGATCATTCTCCCTCATAAAATAATCACTTGCGTTGTCTATATAATTACAATAATCACTTAACATTGTTTAATAAAAACCTTTGATGAGAGTTTGATATAACAGATAAAGAAGGAAGAATATAGAGAAATACAGAACGTAATAGTGAACTATGAAATATATAGATACGACAGAGAATACAGAATTACAGAAAAATGTAGCGAAGCGAGTCTGTAGTCTCGCCCGGTGAGCGAGGGCCGGGCAAAGCCCGTCGTGGTGGAGTGGTGGAACAGAAGAGAAATCATCGGTGAGCTATCGGGCCAGATCTGTAGTAGCAGCTGGCAGCGCTATGTCGCTAGTATCGATGCGGCTGAGACGGCAGTGAATTTGAAATGATGTCCTCTATACATAAATACACCTATAGTTACTCCAGAGGAAGCATATAATTGTCTTTATATTTTTATATATCCATAAATACAAAAAATCGTCACCCCGCACTTTGTCCTATTAATTAGCTTCGTTATCATATTAACAAAAATTTCGAGTCCAATAGTAACAATAATAATGGACATTGTTTTCCAATATTTAATTATGATTATAACTTATCTCTATGCATTTACACTTATTGTCATATTAATTACATTGTTTGTCAAAAATCTTACATGTAATCGTATATAGGGTTTTTTTTATGCGGTTTGATAATTTATTATATATTAATAATTTTATTACATTTAATACATGAAGGAAATTCGCGCATACTTACAGCTATTACATAATTTTGCCTTAATCTGCCCATTCATTATTAATCGCGACTTATCGCGATTCTCGTTATATATTTTCATTCTGATTTATTTTATTTGCATTTACTTAAGCCGATTGGCTGGTATCTATGTCGGTGTATTGTTTTCAGCCTGGAGCTAGCAAAGAAGGAACGAACGTAGACTAAATACGTTGGAAATGAGATTGCTCCGGCATACGCGTGGCAGACCTAATTACGATCGAATAAAGATTGAAAAATTTCGGCGATTACGTTTTTAAAGACTTGTTTAGGTGGTTTGATCGTATGGAATGAATGAATTTATTTGATGGCCTGTGGCCGCTTTCATGATCGAACCCACATGTAGACGAGATAAATCTTCTAGGATAATGTGTCCAAGGAAGTATCTAATTTACCTCGAGCTCGTTTGTTTTTCATCAAATTGACGGCTCTTTCGCCGTCCGGACCTATTGCAGCTGGCGGAGACACATGGCTCTTATGCGTTCGCGATGTTATTATTTAATTAATAGTGTCAAATTTGATATGCTTGCATTGCAAATCGATGTTGGGGCATAACATATACATATTTCTATTTTATGGGCATAACACATTGAACTTGAGCAATTTTGAATCACTTTAGCCAGTAAGTACCTATATCTTGTATCTATGCTTTAGCCTTCAACTAGAGTGAAGAAAAAATAAAGTTGAATGTTTACCTGAACGTATCCCAGTATGTAGTGTACAGTGTACAATATTATGATATTTTCTGGTTCTGATGATGGTATTCCTGTCCATACGTCAAATGGGGTGCCTCAAATATTTGTTGTTTTCTTATTCATAATCACTAATCAATTAAATACATATAAATAATGTCTCAAACGGTTCGGAGCTGTATTGAAGGAAGATTACCTCCATGCTATGTAGCCACAAGACTAGAAGAAAGACGAGCGAAGGCAAGGGCCTTAAGGTAATTATTTAATTTGTACTCTCATCACTCAAATGTAGGTCTTGATATCTTTTGTGAAAATTCTTAGTCAATTCTCATGTAAACGTACCTTTAGAAAGCATTATCATTGTAATTCCTTCTGTTTAGTTTTTTATCCACTTATTTTTCATTCAATTTTTATTCTCATCAGCATGAGTGTGTAAACCTTATTAAAAATAGGTATTCACAACACAAGATATATTACGTTATTATAGAAATTTACAAAAAAAAATGAAACAATGAGATCAGATCCAATAAGCTCTTTCCTAAACCCCTTCCTTTCCTCGCCTTATTCCTTTGCTTGCACGTGAAATGGTTCATGTTTTGTTCATGTCACAAAATCCCAATAAGACCCAGTTTGGGGATATCTCAATAACACATTTAGTAGACAATGGATTGAATACAAAAGACATACACACATCTCTTGTACCGATTCTAGGGCTCAGAAATGAAGATCATTATGTACAAAACAATCATCCGCACAGAAGTAGTCATTCCTCGTTAATCGATGATTCAATCAATCAACACTCATATTATGTCATACTCTGTTATTCGACTTCGACGATTCAATCGACTGATGCCGGGGTTGATATTTTACATGTTTATATTAAACACTAATTTCTAGGTTATGCACTCAGTCTACATTATACAAATATGTTGGCTTGACATATCGACCCCTTAAAATAACAAGGTTCCAACTAACATTTTGGGCTAATTTGAGTTTTTGTTCTTTATTTCTTCCATACACAACAACTCTATTTAACGGATATTAAAGGAAATAGCAAAAGCTGCAATTCCAACTGCATCAGTTATTTATTTCAATTTATTGATCATTATTGTTAACTTACAATATATTTTTTATTTTTAATTTCCCTCATCTCACAGTGGTCATTGAAAATACTGAAAATAAGTTAAGACCTTAAAACTGATCATATTTGCATACTCTAAACAAAATATACATGAATATATGTTGAAATTCAATCAACACTTTTGAGCTCATTATCTCAAAACAGTATCATTATCAGATGGAACCTTGTTATTCTGAGGGGTTGATGTTACTGTTGAGTTAATTTCAACCATAATATGGCACGCAATGCTAAAGTAGCAAAGAGGCCTAGAATTGTCTTAATTGTGCCTAGAACATTATTTTTATATTTGTATATATTTATATGTATGTAAGGTGCATTTCTGTTAAGCTATACCAGTAGTGGATAGCTACACAATCTTATCATAAATAAATACTTTTTGATGTCTCCAAAATTAAAATATACCGCAACCCAAAATCATCAAAGGCGTCAAATTTTTTAATAATTAGAAAAATTACAAACTACTATCAAAATTTAAAAAATATTATATACCTATTATTTTTAATTTTCGCAATTCAAATAAATTTTGTACATATATTGGTTCGTTAATTAACAATTCCTTTATTGACGACATTTAGTGGAAATAATTAGCGTTAATTAACGGGGTATGACTGTATATTATGTATGAACATTGGTGAAGATGTCATATATTTTTCATTAGTGAAGTCTATTGAGATATGATATATGTAATTCATTCTCAATATCGATGTCCGTAAGGATATAATTCTTTGTTAATTTACTTCTCTTAGGTCTTGAAGGGCCCTCTTCACTATCCATATTTAATATGAAAAAAAAATTACAAAAAAAGTAAAACAAAAAACCACAGTTTTGTATGAGATATCACAATGTTCAAGCTCAGTGCCAACGCATAAACAACTTGCCACGATGGTTACGAATGTGGTATACTGTACTGATGAATAGAAGTAACATACTGTTAACAAGTGTAATTAATTGCGTGATGGGCACTCCGTGCACTCCTATCATCACGCACAAACATGTGTTTGGCACGCATATTTTCCCTGATATATACAGAGTTTAAGTAGGTACCATTGAATGGAAATATATCCATAGAAAAATTATTGTGTGAGAAATAAATAAATTTAAAAATTTACACTCACTTGATAACTAAGATCCATAAATTTTCACCTTCCTTATTAGCCTTTGGATTTTACGATAAAATCAAACATTTTTATCATAAAATTCATACCATTTACTGCTACATAGTGTTAAATACTTTGCCCTCCAACCTCATCAAATTCTCGCTGAAAGAATTCATATGCAGTACTTAAACGGTGATGCTATAAACACAACAAATACTGGTAGCTAGTATCACAAAGAGTTCAAATCTGGGTATCATTGTTGCAGTCGGTTGCATTTTTTATATATACATCCTAATTGCTTGATAATTTTCAGGCTCGAACGCCGACGGAAGCCCGATAAGCCCGAGGATTTTGTCTGTTATTCAGACTCGGAGAGCGAGGAAGATACGCCATCACAGCAACAACAGATATTGAGGACTTCCTACAATTTTGTAGATTATGTTAGATCTCGAGAAATACAAGCCAGAGAAGTATGGCTCGTTTAAAAATACTATGGCCCTGAATTCTGAATTTTTATCTGAAATTATCTTTTAGTGATCATTTTAAATCTTTTTAATTATCATAGAATTTTTTAATCTCTATAAAAATAAATTCCTTATTGCAATCAAAAATTTATGATGTTTCCATTTGATTTAAGAATGAGAATAGATTGATAGAACATTCTCATATTTTTAACTCATTGACTGCCGGCTCTTTTCTTGAATATTAACAAATTACGATTATATAATATTGCTTGAGCATATATCCGCCATAAAAAAATAGGTCGTAGAGGATGCTGGCGATATACTGATGCGAATAAACATATTCTGTTCATAAAAGTAATATTTTATATTTATTAGAGAATCAAAGAATTTTAAGAAACAGATTGTATTTTTCTATATGTCCTCAACTTAATGCAAAATATTATTATATACAAATTTTCGCATTTTTTACGAAAATGTAGTTTTTTATTCAATTATATCAGAAGTTATACACTAGATTTGACATTTTTTTAAATTATTACTTAGATATGATCTTTATACTCATTTAAAATTAATAAACTGAATGTTATTTGTCATAATTAAGACAATACAAGCATTATAAGAAAGGCCGCGACCATTAGATGCATTTTCCGCGTGCTACAAAATTATCTTAATTTTAGTAAATTATTGCATAAACTAAATATATTTTCTTATAATTTTGAACCCAAGATTATGGAGACAAATCTCAATTAAGACATATTAACAAAATGTTAAAAATTAATAGTGTTATAAACCATTCAATTTGCGAGACATTATCAATTTTCAACGTTTTTAAAATACTTTGTTTTAGTGAAAACATATGTTTTTAATAATATATTATATTTATTCACATGCTTTGAGGCTTCAGCTACTATTTAAAACTAAGTTTTATATCAAAAATACAATAATCAGTTTTCAAATAATATATTTTCAGTCTTATAAAATACGATAATTTTAATTGTCCAACGAACTTCAATACGCCACTCGGTCCGGCCATGACGGTCGTGGAATCTTCGCTGTCATTATTTTCTTTTGAAAATGCCGAAAATATATGTTTTATGCATATTTTACCTACAGTATGAATGAATATTGAACTTATTCACGTTTCAAAAAATCTATTTATCAAAAAAATATTTTATTGTTACTGGGATTCGAACCTGGACCTATTCCCATTTTTTTCTGTATATCTTTCTAATTGATTAATTTAATTTGTATTAAAAATATATTGAATTATGTTCTAAAATTGCAACTTCACAATAAAAATGTGTTTTCTTTAAAAATATTTATTTGTTATGTATAGTGACTAGATCTGAAGCATTTCGTAATCGCCTACTTTCAAAGTCTATCTCACACACCATCTTGACAAATTATGTACATTGCTGGACCCTTTTGTGGGAAAAATGTTAACAAAAATAGCCACATTTTGTAGATATTACATTATTATAATATTTATGCTTTCAGACGCGGTATATAAATCCATCATATGCATCTAGACACATCCTCACCCACGATATGTTCAAAGAAACGCCAGTCAGTTTGGGAAATATGAACAAAGTGTTTTGTTCACAATGGCTTTCTGATAGACAAGTTGTATTTGGAACAAAATGCAATAAGGTTTGTTTCACACATTCTTACTATTAGAATCAATAATGTGTATTAAGTTTCGTTTCAAATAATAAAAAAGTGATATACAAATTAGAAATGTAACAAAAGAACTTTTTTTATTTAAAAAATTAACTTATACATATTATGTATCTAGAATGTGTATATTCACATTACAATAGAACCTCATTAATATAAAATACAAGGGACCGATGAAAACAATAATTTGCAAAACATAACAATGAAGGTGAAATAGCAATATTCGCAAAAGTATCTGACAACATTGTTGTAAACAAATAGAAACGCCAAAATTGTATGATGTTTCAAAATTAGTTCAAACGATATAAATAATCATAAAGTAATTTAAATAGGCATCAAAATAACTAATTCACTAGCTAAAAACAATAGAAAACTCATGAATTTAAAATATCAAAATACAAAATTCTCTACTAAAATTTTTATTACCATGATTTATTTGATGACGAGACACTTTTACATTCCCCATCGTTAACTTGTTAACTACATGGGCGCACTAATTAACGTTAACCAAATCTCTTGCACCTTGGCTGTTTATGGAGGGAGTCAAATGTAACATTCATATCGGAAGTCAATTTGCTTTAAAAACTATATACGAGTCACTGACTTTTAATACCCGCTATAACATGTTCTCATGATTTGGAGAAAGTCAAGCGAAACTGTCACACTTTAATTTTTTTTACTACTTTAGAAATACGTATTATGTAATTACTTTCATCTAAAATAAAATCATTATGTATTAATTTGAACACAAATATGTATGTTATTATGATAAAAAAAATATGGCAGGTTTTGAAAGTCACTTTGCGCTATACCGGGTTTTGATCATCCTAACATTATACTTAATATTGGTAGCTAATAAAGTGTATTTTGAAAAGAAAACAAACATTTTTAAATAAAAAACTTAATTCCGAATCCAATGACACTGATATAAGTGTTATAGCAGATTTTGAAATTCAGTGACACGTGTATTAACAAGCTATATTCTCATGCACTGAATTATAATATATATACTAGGGCTGTATGATAAGTACCTGAGTTAGGGAAGGAAACGCATTTAATTTCAGCTCGATACATTTAGTCTAGCTATATTCTAACTTTTTTAAGTCATCTAAAAAATATGATTGGTCGAACTCAGCAAAATAGACCTCTGTTTCGGCGATGGCTTCCTCATTTAACTTGGACTGCTTTCCGCCAAGTCATTTTTTCTTGTTTGAAAACAAAAAAATGAATGGGGCCAAATTTGAAGAATTCGGTGGATAAGGCAGCAATTTGTAGTGTAATTCAATCAATTTTGCTGTAGTGTGCTGTTGCATTGTCATGGTGAATGATCACTTTTTTTTTCTCTGGTCCGCTGCCCTGGTCACGTGGTTGCCTCGGTTCCTGATGTCCGCCTTCGCGTCTTCTGTCCAACTGCACGCCATTCGTTTTCTTGCCGCTGGTCCTCTTCACCCTGAAGATCCTCAGACGATCAGAGGTCTTTGCCGTAGCTCTGCGACCCTTGAAGAACCTCAATTCTTCGCTGTTCGCTCCGCCATAGTCCTCTAATTTTCTTGATGCTCGCTATCAAGTAAATTCTGTAGGCTGCGTCCAATTGTAATCCCTTTTCAATTGTATTGTAGATTCAACTTCCGCACTACTGCACCACTTGGATGATGCTGAGATGCTGTGTCCTGGTGTTTGCGATAATATGTCAGAATAATACCCAGTTCGTGGTAACAAAAGTATTTATTCCCGATCCTTCTATACAATGTTATACAGGTCAATATTAGATGTTTACACAATCACGGTCCTGAGCTAAGAGAGAGCGCCGGCGCAATGTCATTTATCTCTTTTACCCACTCACTTGTACCAAGATCGTGCGCATTTACGCATTAGACACCATAAATACACCATAATAATTAACTCCTTGGCCGCCCATGTCGCAAGTTTCCGATAGAGAAAGAGATGGCACGAGAACTGTCAGAATTTAAGTTGGCTGGGGCTTATAGCGGGCACCCACGTGACAGTCTGCGGCGTCTATTTTTTACGATAAATAACCATCAAATGATGCATGATATCACCGGCGCCGCGGATTGGATCTTTAACCATATTATTATTTCCAGTAGTGATATTGTACGGCACCCCATAGAAATCTATTTCAACTCAAGAACACAACGAATTACGTCTGAAATCGAATGTAAAAATTTATATTTTTCCTCCATACAAAATCGACAGTTGGCGCTTACTTTTGCTTTTCCAGATCGCAATTTCATTAAATTTGAAAATTTAACACACATACTCTCATGTCGACGTCAAAGTGCTGATACTTTTACAGTTATCGAATTTTCGAAAACTTTTGATTTTATTTTTACTTTACAAAATGGCGGAGGGTGACTTATTTCGTTAGTGGGGATTGCCGACTTTTTAAACATTCCCGATATGCTCATTACTACCGCAGAATCAGATGATGAGATGGATGCAATAAGTTGGAAAGTATCTGGAACGTTCTAATTTGAGTAAATTGTCAGCTAGATTTTGACGTATGTTCGCGATATTTCTCGTTTTTGTTGCCAAGTAATTCAAGATATTAATTTTTTGTTATTAATTAAAATGAATATACAAGTGTTTTACTATAAATACAGTGACTATGCCGTTAGACAGCATTGGCCATTGCCGCGGCATCATTTTATACGTGTTGTTAGTGCTATATAAGTGCGATATGTAATGTGTACATAGTTGTGATGTGAAGTGCTAATATAGTTTTATTTTAAGCATCACATTAAACACAATAATATTAATAAAATCTGATGTCATCCTTCCAAAAAACAAATATAAAATAAATAATAATGTTCTACAACTTGACAACACTATCAACTTTTATTTTTTCCTCTTAAAACCGTACGAAATCGCGGTCGATGGACGCTTATGGTGAAATAGTACTTACGTATTTTTTTTTTAGTTGTACCAACGTTTTCATAGTTTTTTCGTGAAAATAAAATGTGAATTTTAAGAATTTCGGCGCCAATATGGCCTTTAAACCGATGATTTTTTGAATGATTTTTCTGGGTAGCTAACAGGTTAATGTACGTACATATACAAGTAGTCTTCAGTTTACAAAGGTTTGATTTACAGTGATTCATAATAACGCCGCTTTTGGAAACAAAGGATCAAAGGATTATAGCAACTTTCAACCTATCAAAATCGTAAAATCTTTATGAAAATAGTGAATCTTGGACACTTCAGAAAAAATAAAAACTATTGGCGGTCATTCATTATTTTCAAGAATGTCAACAACATCAAGGCAGCTTGAAACAAAGTGTTTGTTCCGCACAGCATTACGCAACGATGGACGCGAGAGAGGTGGCCCGAGAAATAAATAAATAGGAGGGGGCCATTTTTCCGCGTCACGAAAACAATCCGCCCGGCATCCCGCGCCACTGGATTTTCTACGTCACTGCGCCAACGGACCGCCGCGTGGAGGGGGTAGCGGGCCGCGGCGAGACTCCGCCCCCGCCGGCGCGCAGACTATGCCGCATTTAGTTTTACGAATAACTAGTTGTAGAAAATTATATTGTATAGAAATGTTATGTTAATAAATAAAGAATGGAAGGGGCGATCGCCCGGCGATAATATTATGCACCTCAAAAATCATTCAGGTATTGAAAACGAGTTTTCCAAGTTTGAGGTGCGATAATTAATTCCCCGGGCCATCGCCCCGGATAAGACTTATCAGGCATCGCGAGGAGCAATAAAGACTATAAGAAAAAATACTCGCGGTGCCTGAGAAAGTAAAAATGTAAAGAGGAGAGAAGGAATGCCGGAGAAATCCAGAATCTGCCGTCTTCTCCTTCACGGCGAGAAAAATGAACAAAGTTTCGAGATCTCGCCGCCAGGGGGTGGCTGCGCTGGACCGCAGCGGGGCGGCAGGGGGACGGATCCGGCATTCTGATTGGAGGAGATCTCCTGGAGCCTGTAGCGCTCGTGGTATTTTTAGATGTAAAATAAATAATGGTCCAGTGGCTGCAAAGATCACTCTCGTTTCTACTCTCGCTTCGTGCACCACTGGACTTAGAAAAAAGCAAATCTCGTCTTTCATTCATCTCTCATCATTGGACCCCTGCTATCATCACTACCACCGAATCTTCTGGCTTCCTGACTTTGCAACGACTTTGGATCACGGACCTGGAAATTCACACGACAACGGCTGCTACACTGGACAAGATTTTTGGACCCCCCTGGACCGCTGCACCACGCTGCAGATAATTTTGCCCGAGCTACCAGAGCGAACCGGCGAACCACCCCTACATTTACAGTTCTTGTTTCCTGTACGGAACAAGTGGTCCTTCGACACCGGATTGCTGCTTCGCTCTGCAACTAGCAGAAATTCATCATCATGTCTCGATCTGGATTACGATCGGGACACGCCGAGGAGCAAGAGAAAATGATGGAGACCGAGGAGCAGAGACACGAGCCATCGGACTCAGACGCACCCCAGTCTGAGGATGACCGAGGCTCGCAACGAGAGTCATCTACGACCGTGACCGAGGACACCATCCGCCAGCTGAGAGCGGAACTCCGTCGGAGTGAGCGACAGCATCGTCGCCTGATCAAAGAGCTGCAGCGTGACCACGGCGAGGCGCTACTCCGAGCACAGGCAGTCACGGTCGGCGCCGAGAATCCCGGCGGAGTGGCGGCCGGAGCCGCCACGCACCCCGATTCGGCGGCCCTGAGAAGGGCCGTTGAGCACCCCGATTCGGCGGCCCTGAGACGGGCCGTTGAGCACCCCGATTCGGCGGCCCTGAGAAGGGCCGTTGAGCACCCCGATTCGGCGGCCCTGAGAGGGGCCGTTGAGCACCACGATTCAGCGGCCCTGAGAAGGGCCGCTATACTGGATGCAGCACCAAGCGCAGGACCGAGCGCAGCATGGCCCGCCGCGCCGGGAACCGCCTGGGCAGCAGGACCGAGCGCCGCACAATCCGCGGCGCCAGGAACGGGACGGACCGCGCCGCCGGCTGGGGGCCAGCAGGCGGTCTTCCCGCCAGACATCGGAGGCATCGGGACCACGGGCAGGATTCCGCGGGCTCACTCGGATGACACCATGCAGACACCGCCGCCGGAGGGGGCCGCGGCGCACGGTACTACATCATTCACGAGGGAGTGGGTTCGCGACCAGCGGGACCCGATGACAATGGTGGCAAGCGCCATCTCCGATGCGATCCGGTCAGCAAGGATCGGAGAGAGCCCGAGGACACACTCGGGCCAGGACGAACCGCGCATGAACGCCTTCATTGCGCGGCAAGCGGTGGCAAAGGACTTGCCGCCGTTCAGCGGTGACCCGCTAGACTGGCCGACCTTCAAGGCGCAGTATGATCAGTCCACGGTCTTGTGCGACCTGTCGGCTGCTGAAAATCTACTGCGCCTACAGAGAGCCCTGAAAGGGCGGGCCCGAGAATCGGTTGCGGCGCTTCTTATCGAGCCCCGCAATGTACCCGAAATCATGGCCATATTGGAGAGGTGGTACGGCCGGCCAGACAAAATCGTGGACAGCATGCTGGAGCGGGTAAGGCGCCATCCCCGCCTCACCGACACGGCCACCACTGAGGCGATCGTAGAGTACGCGGTCGCCGTGAGGAACGTGGTGGCCACAGTAGAGAATTTCAATGGCAAGCAGCTGGCATCCGCGCAGCTGCTGACGGAAATGGTGGGGAAGATGCCAACCTGCTACAAAATGTTCTGGATGGGCGAGCGCCGCGGCATGACGAAAGAAGTCACTGTGCACGACTTCTCCGCCTGGCTGACAGAGCTGACGGCGGAGGCACCGCATACCGGGTGCCTGGAGCCGGCGGCGCACGCACAGAGAGGGCGCCGGAGCGCCCAAGTACACGCCACTCAGGAGGAGGACGGAGAGCCCGAGGGAGGCGCGCCCGCCAGGTCGAGCGCAGCCGCGGGCCACAGAGAGCGGCAGTGCGCGGCGTGTAAATCGCCGCGACACGGGACGGCCGCCTGCACAGAGTTCGCCCAGAAGTCATACACGGACCGATGGGCGATCGTGAGAAAACACGGCGTGTGTTTTGTGTGCCTCGAGCCAGGGCACCGAGCCCCACAGTGCCGGTCGACACGATGCGGCATGAGCGGGTGCCGAGCGCCGCACCATCGCTTACTACACGGGGCGCCGCGAGCCACAGCCGCGCCCGGAGGATCGCACGCAGCCGGCGGGACGACGCCGGCCGCCGCATCGAGTGCACGCCGGCGATCGGAGGGGTACGCCGGCCCAAGCAGTGATTTAGTGGGTCTCACCGGAGACCGCCGGCATCACCGAGTGTTGTTGAAGGTGATCCCGGTACAAATCAGTGGCCCCCGGGGGCAAATAAAAGTGCATGCCCTCCTGGATGAGGGATCGACGGTCACTCTGATCGATGCAAAGGTGGCCAGTGCCGTCGGGGCCCGAGGACCGGTACGTGAACTGAGAATTCACGGCGCGAGCGGGATGTGTGCATCCGATGCCCGCTCGCAGATAGTGCACTTGTCGGTGACGGGCGACGGCAGCGAGTACTCGTTGAGGGCGAGTACGGTGCGCGGGCTAGCGCTTCCCGCGCAATGGACAATGCCGGCCCGGGAGAGAGGGGCACGCGCGGGCCGGGAGGCCGCGAAACAGGTCATGCCCCAACTGTTGATCGGGCAGGATCATGCGCACCTTATCGTCACCCGGGAGGTGAAGCCGGCGCATGATTCAAGGATCCTGTCACGTACGGCCCTGGGGTGGACCGTACACGGCACCGCGGAGCCACAGGAGAGTGAGGCGAGCGCCACCATTTTGGCACTCGCCGGAGTGCCGAGCCCGGCCGCCGATACCCGCCTGGAGGCGCTGGTACGGCAGCACTACGCGGTGGACTCGCTGGGGGTGACCACCGCGGCCCGGGTAAACACAGAGGACGCCCGGGCCACTGAAATTATGGCGGCCACTACGCGCCAGTTACCCAGCGGCCGCTGGGAGACAGGGCTCCTGTGGAAGCGGAGCGATGCCGGCTTACCAAACAACAGACAATGCGCGGTGAGCCGGCTGGCCGGCATCGAGAAGCGGTGCGGCCGAGACCCGGCGTACGCAGCAGCATACGGAGCCAAGATACAAGAGTACCTCCAGAAGGGATACGCCCAGCGAGTGGAGGAGAGCGAGGTGGCACGGCTAGGCGGCCGGCATTGGTACCTGCCTCATTTTGCGGTATTCAATGCCAATAAGCCGGGAAAAATAAGAGTCGTCTTCGACGCCGCCAGCCGGTGCCGAGGGACCTCGCTGAACGACGCCCTGCTAACGGGACCGGACATGCTATCATCGCTGCTCGGCAACATCTTCCGGTTCCGAGAGGGAAGGGTGGCACTGGCAGCCGACGTCCAGGAAATGTTTCTGCGCATCCAGATAAGACGGCAGGACCAGGATGCGCAGTTATTCCTGTGGAGACGGCCGGGCGAGACAGAGCCCGGTACGTACCGAATGACGTCGATGATATTCGGAGCGACGTGCTCGCCAAGCAGTGCGCAGTACGTCCGGAACCGAATAGCCGACGCCAGTGCCACCAAGTATCCTGCCGCCACCGAGGCCGTCCACACGAGGTTTTACATGGACGACTACCTGGACTCGGTGGACACCAGGGACCAGGCACGACAGATGTCGCGAGACGTGGCCGAGGTGCTTCGTCGCGGGGACATGCACCTGGCGAACTGGGCCTCCAATGACCCGGAGGCCCTGAGGCACATTCCCGAGCACCTAAGGTCAAACAGGCCGGTGCCATTATTGGGAGAGGAGAAAACAACAGAACGCGTGCTCGGGATCAGCTGGGACCCGGTGTCGGACAAATTCGTGTTTGGATTCAGAAGTCTGCCAGAGCTGCACGCCGAGGATCGCCCGACCAAGCGCGCGCTGCTGAGCGCGGTAATGCGGATTTTTGACCCGGTGGGCTTCGTAGCCTGCCTACTGGTAAAGTCAAAAATCCTGCTACAAGCGGTATGGCGGTCAGGGGTCGGCTGGGACGAGCCGATCCATCCCGAGCACGCGGAAAGATGGAGAGCGTGGCACCAGCTAGCCAGGTCTAGCCAGTGTGCAGTGCCACGACAGGCGATAAGAGGCCGGAGAAGCCGGCCAACGCTCCACGTATTCTGCGATGCGTCAGAACAAGCGTGCTGCGCGGTCGCATATTTCGTCGAGGCAGGAGAGGGCGGCACTTACGTAGCCTTCACCTCGGCGAAATGCAAGGTGGCCCCGCTCAAGCCGCTGTCCATCCCACGGCTGGAGCTTCAAGCAGCACTAATGGCCGCCCGACTGGCGGCCACGATAAGGCGGGAGCACTCGTGCACAATTGCACGAACCGTCCTGTGGACGGACGCCACCACGGTCCTGACATGGATCAGGACGGATCCCCGGGCCTACTCGGCCTTTGTGGCCAACCGGCTCGGGGAGATTGACGAGCTGTCGGACAGCGCCGATTGGAGATGGGTGCCCACCAGGCACAATCCCGCCGACCTGGGCACCCGAGAGAACGAGCCGCTCGATCTGAGCGAGGACGGCAAATGGTTCCGCGGGCCGGACTTCCTCCGAGGACCGGAGGCAGCATGGCCGCGGGAATCCGCACGGGCCGAGCCGAGCCGAGAGGAGCTCGAGCGGCGGCCAGAGACGGTAGCGCTCACCAGGCACTCGACAGCGACCGATGGGGCTCTGCCCGACATCACCCGCTTCTCATCATGGAGCCGGCTGGTGCGCACCACGGCGTGGGTCCGAAGATTCGTGGCGAATTGCCGACGCGCCCGGAGTGGGGCGCCGTGCGCGGACCTCACGAGTGAGGAGAAGGAGCAGGCAGAGCGCGCCTGGGTCATACACGCCCAGGCGCAAGCATTCGGCCAAGAGAGTCAGCTGCTGCGACGGGGGGAGCCCCTCCCCAGGGACAGTCGCTTATACCCGCTGACGCCGTACCAGGATGAATACGGCGTCATCCGGATGGACACCCGCTTGCAGGCGGCGGCGAGCACCGAGATCACCCCCGGCGTGCGGGCACCGATATTGCTGGACGGTGCCCACCCCTACGCCCGCCTGCTGATCAAGCATCAGCATGAGAAGAGTCAACACCCGGGCACCGAGAGGACGGTGAGTGACGTCCGCGGGAGCTTCTTCGTCCTCCGACTGAGGCCGACGGTGCGCCGGGTGCAGTTCGAGTGCCAGGTGTGCCGGGTCGCCAAGAGCCGACCACGACAGCCACTCATGGGACAACTGCCGGAGGCCCGACTGGCTCTGCACAAACCCGCGTTCACCCATTGCGGGGTGGATTACTTTGGGCCGATGGAAGTGACCATCGGCCGTAGGAGAGAGAAGAGATACGGCGCGCTCTTCACCTGCATGACGACGCGCGCCGTGCATATGGAATTGGCCAGCTCCCTATCGGCGGACTCAGCCATCATGGCCATCCGGAGGATGGCAGCACGCCGCGGCCATCCGCGCCATTTCTATTCCGACAATGGAACCAATTTCCATGGCGCGGACCGAGAACTGGCCACGGCGCTACAGGAGCTACGCCAAGAGCCGCGCATGGAAGACCACCTAAGCGGCGCGGGGTCCGACTGGACCTTCAACCCGCCGCTCGCCCCCCACATGGGAGGGGCCTGGGAGAGTCTGGTGCGCTCAATAAAGCGCGCGCTGGGGGCGACGTTGAAGGAGCGCGCACCAAAGGAAGAGACTCTCCGGACGGCACTGGCGGAGGCCGAATACGCCGTCAACAACCGTCCTCTGACCCACGTGTCGGTGGACCCGCGTGACAGCGTGCCGCTGACCCCGAACCACCTGCTGCTCGGGACCTCGGGCCAATACCAGCACCTGGCCGTGTACGGCGCACTGGACGAGCGGACCTGTCTCCGCAAGCAGTGGCAGGAGGCGCAACAAATCGCCGACGCGTTCTGGCGCCGATGGCTGAAGGAATACCTGCCCACTCTGGCGCAGCGACGCAAGTGGCAGGAGCCAGCCCCGCCCATCCAGAAGGGAGCGGTGGCCATCGTCGCGGACCCCGCGCTGCCACGGAACTGTTGGCCCATGGGCATAATCTCGGAAGCGCGGCCCGCGGCGGACGGGCAGGTGCGAGCCGTTCGGGTGAGGACGGCGGCGGGCGACTACGACCGGCCCGCCACAAAGGTGATCCTCCTGCCGACCCGGAGGCCCGGGTCCCAGGCGGAATGCGACGAATAGCTGTGCTGCCTGAGGAGTGCGGCGGAGCCACACGGGGGGAGTGTTCCGCACAGCATTACGCAACGATGGACGCGAGAGAAGTGGCCCGAGAAATAAATAAATAGGAGGGGGCCATTTTTCCGCGTCACGAAAACAATCCGCCCGGCATCCCGCGCCACTGGATTTTCTACGTCACTGCGCCAACGGACCGCCGCGTGGAGGGGGTAGCGGGCCGCGGCGAGACTCCGCCCCCGCCGGCGCGCAGACTATGCCGCATTTAGTTTTACGAATAACTAGTTGTAGAAAATTATATTGTATAGAAATGTTATGTTAATAAATAAAGAATGGAAGGGGCGATCGCCCGGCGATAATATTATGCACCTCAAAAATCATTCAGGTATTGAAAACGAGTTTTCCAAGTTTGAGGTGCGATAATTAATTCCCCGGGCCATCGCCCCGGATAAGACTTATCAGGCATCGCGAGGAGCAATAAAGACTATAAGAAAAAATACTCGCGGTGCCTGAGAAAGTAAAAATGTAAAGAGGAGAGAAGGAATGCCGGAGAAATCCAGAATCTGCCGTCTTCTCCTTCACGGCGAGAAAAATGAACAAAGTTTCGAGATCTCGCCGCCAGGGGGTGGCTGCGCTGGACCGCAGCGGGGCGGCAGGGGGACGGATCCGGCATTCTGATTGGAGGAGATCTCCTGGAGCCTGTAGCGCTCGTGGTATTTTTAGATGTAAAATAAATAATGGTCCAGTGGCTGCAAAGATCACTCTCGTTTCTACTCTCGCTTCGTGCACCACTGGACTTAGAAAAAAGCAAATCTCGTCTTTCATTCATCTCTCATCATTGGACCCCTGCTATCATCACTACCACCGAATCTTCTGGCTTCCTGACTTTGCAACGACTTTGGATCACGGACCTGGAAATTCACACGACAACGGCTGCTACACTGGACAAGATTTTTGGACCCCCCTGGACCGCTGCACCACGCTGCAGATAATTTTGCCCGAGCT